>OY821783.1:24031800-29031800 GCA_963682175.1 Triglochin maritima
TTTAATATGACTGTTATATATGTCGTATTATACAACGATCGTATACACATACTTCAACTAACCCAATTCGTATTTTGGCCACCGGTCGAACAATGACATGATGGCGGTCGATCGGCTCAAGCGCAATTCAAGCTCCAAACTCCATGTTATTTTCGGCCGGACGAGATTCCTATTTTCTTCGACCGTTTCCTCATTTGTTTATTATTATCTTGGCGAAAACCTTCAAAAAGGTCGACCACCCCTAGTCTTGGTTCGACTGTTCACTTAAGTTCTAGCCTCCGTGGTTCAACTAGGTTGTATTTTAGTTTGAACATTTTCTTACTTATAAGAAAATGATCGACCATTTTTCCCGCACAGGTTGACTGTTGGTGTCCACATTTGTGTTCTGAATTTTTCTATTTTGTGTATCTTACACAAATCCTTTCCAAATCAATCCCAATGGATAGATTAAGTTTAGAGCCTATAAATAGAGTTGATAACAAGTTTATAAAGTTACCAATCCTTTATTTAAAGCTCTCATACTCATACTACTTTCTTGTGCTCTAAATCTTCTCATTGTGCTTAATCATCCACTTGAATCATTCATTGCTCTTATGAATCATTCAAGTGATCAAGAATAGAAGTGGTTACAAAGATCCTCAACAAAGTGTTGTAATAGCGTCCGGAGTGAAGCTCTTCTCGGATTGTAAGAAGGTGGTCCAAGCTTAGTGAGGGTGTTCGCAAGCTTGAAGTGTAAAGGCAAGATCTCCTGGCCCAGAACGAGGAGACGATTAGTGGAAAACGCGAAGTTGCTTAAGGAGGAGTAATTCGTAAGAGAGGACTATGATCCTGTTGGTGGATCCAAACCTCTATACATTGGTGTCGTGGTTTGCATTTCTTACTCTCTTGCTTTATATTTTCACTATTTCATTGTATTCTTACTTAAGATTTTGAGAGTGTATTTAGTCTATTCACCCCCCTTTAGACTAATTGTAGGGCTAATTAGATCCTATATTTGGTATCAGAGTCTCGTATATTGCATTTAAACAAATTAACCTTTGTAGCAACGTCCCAACAATGTGAGGCATTCCACACCGGTTTACCTCCTTTGTTTAATGGAACAAACTATGCTTATTGGAAGAAACACATGATTACTTTTATCCAATCATATGATTTTAAGTTATGGGTATTTCTTCAAATTCCATATGTTAAAGCTAAGAAACTTGAACTCATGATGGATGATGAGCTCGAAATGGCTCAATTGAATGTCAAACTTATGAACATCCTCATGTGTGGATTAACAGAAGAAGAAGAATATGGTAGGATAAATTCTTGCGACTCCGCATTTGAGTCATGACGCATGCTTGAAACTCACTTTAAGGGAAGATCATCCGTTAAGGAAACTACGATAGATTCTTTCATGCAAAAATATGAAATATTTTCTATGAACCCTAATGAAACCATAAGCTAGATGTACACTCGCTCGACCTATATTACTAACTCTTTCAAGAACATTGGTAAGGTCTTGCTTGAAAGTGATAGGGTGCAGAAGTTTCTTAGGTGATCCATCGAATGGGAGAAAAAGACTACGACTATTGAAGAAGCCAAAGACCTCTCCAAATTGAAGATTGGAGGATCTCATATGGAGCCTCATGGCTTATGAGATATAAATGGAAGAAAGGAAGGAGAAGGAAAGAAAAGACAATTGCTCTAAAAGCAACCTCAAATTCAAAATTGTTTGAAGATTAGGACACTGATGAAGACATTGCTTTCCTAACCTGAAAATTCAAGAAATTGCTCACTAAGGGAAAATTGACAAAAGGAAAAGGTGAATCATCTCCATGTCTCACGTGATATGAGTGCAACAAAACCGGCCACATGAAGAAGAACCGCCCCTTGCTTAGGCTGTGAGATCGTGACAGAAGAGACGAACAGAGATACCCTCTTAGAAGAGAAAGGGAGGAGAGACCAAGTAGACATAGAGAATAAAGGCCCTCAAGAAGAGACAAAGATGAGAGACCAAGAAGACGAGAACGAGATGATCACAAAAGAAGAGAGTATCGCGAGAAGGATGGGAATTTAGGCTCTCAAGGCCACTTGGGAAGATTCAAGCTCATCCATGACTTCTGGTTCCGAGTACTCTCAAGATGAAGAAGCACACATGCTTCATGGCCACTAATGAGCATTCGGATTCAAGCTATTCTCCATCATCTAAGAAGAGCGATCAACCTCGAGTTGTGGAAATTGAAGACAATGATGAGGTATCTTCTTGTGAAACAATTCCTTATGATGACTTGATAGATTCATTTCATGAACTTGCTGAGCGTTATCAAATGATTTGTCAGAAGAACAAGTTAAGAAGAAAAGTGCATCTATATTTATCCATCAAATGTGAAGCTCTAGTTAAAGAAAATGAATTGCTCACTGATGAGGAAAAATCTTGAAATCTACCAATGTTTGTAATACTACTGAAGATCTTATTGACAAGAATAAGCAACTTACAAAAGATCTAGAGAAATTCACATTGGGAAGAAAAATGCTTGACATGCTTCTTAACACCCAAACTCAATCTAAGACAAATCATGACTTAGGATACAAGGGAGGGTAATAAAAAAAATCTACAACGTACTTTGTTAAATTGAATAATTCTCTTGTTAAGAAAGTTAATTATTGAAATGTTTGGGTACCTAAGACTACTCAAGTTTGGGTACAAAAGCTAACCCTCAAGGACCCAAACAAATTTGGGTACCAAAGTTTTCACTTGTTTCTTTGTTTGTAGATAAAAGCAAGGAGAAATGACAAGTAGATACTCGATAGCGAATGTTCTAGACACATGGCAGGAGACTGCCATATCCTATCAAGCTTAAAGCCTAAGAATGCAGGAACCGTCACGTTTGGAGATAACGTTAAATGTCATATTGTCGACATTGGTACTGTTGGCAATCATTCTACTGCAACTATTGAGAAAGTCTTGCTAGTAGAAGGTTTGAAACATAGTTTGCTTAGTGTTAGTCAATTAACTGATAAAAATTACTTAGTTGTTTTTTATAAGACTACTTGCTATATCATTTCCAAACTTCACATGAAAACTATTTTCAAGGGTTATAGGTCAAGTAACATTTACATCGTGCATGTTGAAAATCTAAATAATATGGCTCTTGAAACTTGTTTAGTTGCCTCACATGACTAAGATTGGTTATGGCATAACCGTTTGGACATATTAGTATGTCACAATTTATCCAAACTTGAATTAGTTAGACAACTTCCGAAAATCGATTTCAAAAAGGACTAGCTTTGTGTGATGCATGCCAATTTGGAAAATAGTTTAAATCATCTTTCAAATCTGTAAATGTGGTATCAACTTCAAAACCTCTTGAGCTTTTGCACCTAGATCTTTTTAGACCTTCACGAACGGTCAGTCTAGGAGGTAAAATATATGCCTTTTTGATTGTCGATGATTTTTCACGATTTACTTGGGTTTTGTTTTTAGCAAACAAACATGATGCATTTGAAAGACTTAAAAGTTTTTGAAAATGTGTTCAAAGGGAAAATGATTACAACATCATTGCTATTTGTAGTGATCATGGAGGAGAATTTAAAAATGAGTCATTTCAAAAACTTTGCAAAAAATATGGCATTGAGCATGATTATTTTCCTCGTACTCCTCAACAAAATGACGTAGTTGAGAGGAAGAATCAAACACTACAAGAAATAGCAAGAACCATGCTTGTGGAGAAAGGGCTCCCAAAGGACTTTTGGTGTGAAACCGTTAATACCTTTTGCTATGTCTTAAACCGTGTTATCATTCGACCTATTTTAAAGAAAACACATCTGAGCTGTGGTATAACCGTATTCCGAAGATTTCCTATTTCAAAGCTTTTGGTTAAGTTGGAGAAATTTGATGCAAAATCCGATGAGGCCATCTTTTTAGGGTATTCTGATAGGAGTAATGCTTATAGAGTTTATAATAAAAGAATTAGTTGTGTCGAGGAATCTCTACAAGACAACTTTGATGAATTGGCATGTGTAGATAATTTCTCTCTTGATGATGACTACATGGATATCATTAGACATGTCTCATCACAAGATGCTACCCTTGAGTCTCACTAAGATCCTCCAAGTTCTCCACAAGAGGATAAAAAGGAACTTCCCAAGGATTGGACCTATATAAGGAATCATCTGAAGGACCTTGTGATAGGAGATGTCTCTCAAGGTGTGACAACATGGTCTAGAGTTCATGTGGTTTGTGACTCTTACACTTTTATCTATAAATTAGAACCCAAGAAAGTAGAACAAACATGTGATGATGAATTTTTCTTAATGGCTATGCATGAAAAACTAAATCAATTTGTTCGAAATGACGTTTGGGAACTTGTTGAAAAATCAAATAATCAAACTGTTATTGGAACTAAGTGGATCTTCCGAAACAAACTTGAGGAAGATGGGAATGTAGTTAGAAATAAAGCTAGACTAGTTGCTCAAGGCTACCACCAAGAGGAGGGGATAGACTTTGATGAAACTTATGCTTCTGTTGCTCGTATGGAAGCCATCTATATGCTTTTAGCTTGTGCCTCGTTATGACTATCAAACCTTTTTAAATGGATGTTAAAAGTACTTTTCTAAATGGCTTTATTTCTGAAGAAGTTTATGTTGCACAACCACGTGGATTTGTAAATGAAACTTACCCGAACCATGTATTTAAACTCAAGAAGACTCTTTATGGACTCAAGCAAGCTCCCAGAGCTTGGTATGAGAGGCTGAAAACTTCTTGTTTGACAAAGGGTTCACAATGGGTAAAGTGGATACCACTATATTTGTGAAATCTCATAATCATGATTTACTAGTGGTACAAATATATGTGGATTATATCATTTTTGGTGCAAGTAGCAACTATCTTTGGTAAGAATTTTCTATGTCGATGTGGGGCGAGTTCAAGATGAGCTTAAATGGGGAACTAAATTTCTTCCTCGGACTCCAAATCAAGCAAACTCAAGATGTGAACTTTATACACCAAGCAAAGTACACAAAAGAGCTTCTTAAATGCTTTGGTTATGAGGATAGCAAGCCTTATAATACTCCCATGAGTACAAGCTTGAAATTGGACAAGGATGAAAAAAGGAAAAGACGACAGTCGAACAATGCCATGACGCGGCCGACCAAATCAAGAGCAATTCAAGCTCCAAACTCTCCATTATTTTCGGTTGGATGAGATTCCTATTTTGTTCGACCGTTACCTCATTTGTTTATTATTATCCAAGCCAAAACCTTCAAAATGGTCGATCACCCCTAGTCTTGGTTCGACCGTTCACTGAAGTTCTAGCCTTAGTGGTTCGACCGGCCTGTACTTCAGTTTGAACGTTTTCTTAATTCTAAGAAAACAGTCGACCATTTTTCCCGTAACGGTCGACTGTTGGTGTCTAGATTTGTGTTCTTAATTTTTCTATTTTGTGTATCTTACACAAATCCTTTCCAAATCAATCCCAACGGCTAGATTAAGTTTAGAGCCTATAAATAGAGCTAAGAACAACTTTACAAAGTTACCAATCCTTTCTCTAAAGTTCTCATACTCATACTACTCTTTTGTGCTCGAAATCTTCTCATTGTGGTTAATCATTCATTGGTCTCATCAATCATTCAAGTGTTCAAGATTAGAAGTGGTTACTAAGATCCTCAGCAAAGTGTTGTAATACTTTTCGGAGTGAAGTTCTTCTCGAATTGTGAGAAGGTGGTCTAAGCTTGGCGAGGGTGGTCGCAAGCTTGAAGTGTAAAGGCAAGATCTCCCAGCCCGGAACGGGGAGACAGATTAGTGGAAAACACGAAGTTTCTCGAGGAGCAATTCATAAGACAGGACCAGGATCCGGTTGGTGGATCCAAACCTCTATACATCGGTGTTGTGATTGCATTTCTTACTCTCTAGCTTTATATTTTCACTATTCCATTGTATTCTTGCTTAAGATTTGAAGAGTGCCTTTAGTCTATTCACTCCTTTTAGACTAATTCTAGGGCAAATTAGATCCTACACAAGATATCGAAATGTCTTGTTCGGCTGGGCAGTTGTTGCAATTACAAAAGATAATTATGGTTTGGCTTGAATATATGCAAACATAATGATTTTGTTATGTTAAGAAGATGTACCCTTTTAGTAGAACAACATAAATGCACTTGATGGGAGCCTCAAATATGTTTATCTAATTCCCTACTTTGCAACGTAAATATGAGCTAACGATATGTTTGTTTTGTCATACGCTTTCAGATCGGATGAAGACCCCACTAAAAAGGGAGTACTAGTTTGAGGAGTTATGGTGTGGTAATTGTGGACGCCTGAGCATGCAGGAGACACCAACACATGGCATCATTCACCCAAACCCACCGCCCCCAATTGAACCAATGCCTTGTATGGTCAACTCTCAGCACGGACTAGCTCCCCTTGTGGAGGGATTCAGGGAATACGTGCCCACTACATGAAGTGTAATCAGGAATGTTTTAGTACCTATTTTTTAAGTGAATTAGGTGATCGTTGGCATGTGTTTTTTGTTGTAAATTTTAGGGTTTGAAGCGGTTGTAGAACCGCTTCCCATGTTTGTTTAACTTTAGGATATCTGGAATGGTTAAAATATTGAAGTGATTGTCTTTTGTATGTAAAAAAACCACTTTAGAAATTTAGTACAATGGTTGCACTTCACTTCATAACATTTTGGGGTTTATGGCTTTACTACTTCTCCAATTACCATGTTAAAGATCGTGTTTTCTTTGTCAATTGAACTTCGTATATGAATAATAATACAGTCGGGTTATTATATGCCCACAAATACTGCATTCGTAAAGTAACATACACGAAACGAACGAGCCCACTTTGATTAGGTGTGATTGGTTACAAACTGAACTTCGTCAATTTATTTGTGCAGCCCGTGAGTTTCCTTTGGGGGATACTATGCATCACATTGATAGTCACAACGACTACGACATGGACTCCCAGTCGACATCCATTTCTTTCACCGATAATTGGTATTACCAACATGATGACAATGACATTGAGAAGGACTCTTAGTCGACGTCCATTTGCTTCATTGACAATTGGTATCACCCACATAATGAGAATAGTATTGAGAATGAAATAAATTCATGATGTTGTGAAGAAAGAGTAGAGGGATGATGACTTCACTAGTATTTTACCTTTTGTGTTGGAAATATGTGTTGTTTAAACGTTGATTTATAGTTCTTTCCTTGCAATGTTTGGATTTCTACCTAAGAAACTTAATTCTAGTGTAAGGTGTTAGCATGGAGGCTGCAAATTAGCATAAATTTCTTGTTGATGTTATAAAAAGACAAACGATAATACTTAAGACACGGTTCCATAAATAATGAGGAACCAAAAACATCATCGTGAAAGCAAGAGACAGTCCATCACCAAATTACAAATACAAAGTACATACAAATAACAACACTTTATCAACGTCATTACGAATTCAAATTAAACAAGCATTGTGTCAACATGTTCGACCTCCTTAGTTTCCGCAACTCCTTCGCAATCCATATTGTTTGACTATCAACATCACATAGTGCCTCGAGCAACTCCCTCTTTTTCACGGATTCAAAGACTTCGTTCAAGTCCACTGAATCAGTAGTACCGACAACCATTCCACAGGTCTTGGAAAGTTGCAGGCACTCTACTATGTTTGCAACGTTTGGACCCTGTCGTTAGGAATTAACCTCTTCTAAAAGGATGGCATTCTTGTGAGATAGGACTTCAAACACGTTGGCAATTTTTCACCCAAGTACTGCACTGATAGTGGAATGTGGGTCCTTTTGGTTTTTGCGGGGCTGTTGCATTAGGACCATTTCTCCCTACATTATTATCACCAGATTCACCACTTCCCTCTTTGACTCCCGCTTTCTCAGCTATGCTATCATGGGATGAATTGCTGACATTTGTGTGTAGCCGGTTCTTGGTGAGTCTTCATCTCAATCATACGTCTCTACCACCATCAGCCAAACCATTGTCAAAGATTAATCGCATATCCTCCTTGTAAATAGAGGCCCGTACTTGAAGTCGGTTTAGTATTGTGGCTCTATTCACCAAGTAAATTAAGGATTACAATATTCACATATGCATGGTATAATAGGGAAAATTAAACTATCTTTACAAAAAATCCACTCACCTGAATGTTTCCTTCCACCACTGTTCGTCCCTAGAAAAGTTCCATGAGCTTGGTCCCAACGCAATCCCGTTTGTTGCCTTAACCATTTCCACATAGTATATCTTGTTTTTTCATTATTCCAGTGTTTTTTCATCTTCTCCCACGAATAGCTTAAAATGGTGAACGTCTTGAATTTCTTCACAAGGTTGTTTCGTCCAACAGTGTTTAGGCATGTGTCAGACTTGTTTCTTGCTATTACCTCTTCCACACAAAGAGAACAAAAAGGGCATGTCGCTCTGTCGTCCAATGAGCAGTCCTTTCCTCCTTACAGGATTCCTGCACTCCAGGGATGGAAGCATCCAAGGCACCCCTAATGCCTGATTGCCACTGACATTATCATGTTTGGTGCATTCTACAACGGATGAGCCAGCAAATTATGCCTGGAAATTATCTTCCTTGTACATCTCCTCAAAAGAGAATGAATAGGGGACCAAAGTACCATTGCAATCAGTGGAATAAAGTATGTCCATAGGTGAACCACAACTTTGTTCTTGTGAGACCGACTCTGCCTCGTAATTCTCCATTTTTAAGTGAAGAGACAAGTACGACACAGTAATTGTTGAATATTAATGGTAACACAAACATGTGAAGCACAACAAGAGAACATTTGTACCAACCGATAAAGGACATTAATTTCAATCAATCGAAAAGTAATATGTAGTACTGAACTAATGTCATACATTCAAACCAACAATAGGTAGTACGTAATTTGGTAAAACGAAGTACAATTCAATACATATTTTAACACTTCTATTCGTAGATACAATTGCGTCACAAATTAGGTCCTTTAAGTGGGAATTTGATGACAAGATGATGATGGTTTGTCGTCTGTATCAACCAATTCTTCAGCTTCTTCTATGATCTTGTCATTTCTCTCATCTATTATGAAATTGTGGAGTGCCATTCCTACTTGTACAAACGATGCTTGTGATTTTAGAGGATAAGGACCCATGTCTGTTAACAATGCCCAATGTTTCTTTAACACACCCAAGGTTCAGAAATGCAGGATGCGGAAGAATTAATTGTTTTAATTTACCACAAGTGCACGATGTCGGTGAAGACGCGACCAGTAAGGTCGTACCACAAGGAGTTGTGCGCGTTGTTGTTATCACCATACTCGAGTGGGAAGAGAAATAGATGGAGATATTTAGGCTAAGCTAAATAAACTAAACTAAGATAGAAGAAAACAATCTAACTAAACCCCTTGGCGTGGAGGTGCAATGGTGAGGTGTGTGTGCATGAGGGTGTCCAACCATTAAGCATATGTGTAAGAGTGTGTGTTTTCAAGTAGAAGCTAGTGTGGAATCTAAGTGTGAAAGACATACAATTACATGGTATACAAGACTAGGATAGGATAGCATGAAGTTAAGACCAATTTTATGGATTCTCAAGTATGCAATAAGCACCTAGTGTGACCATTAAATCATCAATCAATCCTAAGCATAACCTTAGTTCATTCAAGCAACATAAACCAAATCAAGCAGTCATTCATTCCAAGTCAATTCCATCATCAAATAGAACCCATCACAAGCAACATGTCAAAAAATAAATCTAGCCTGAAACAAGTACCTAGTGTGACCATTATCTCATGTAAAACAAGATTAACATGCTATAAGTTTTAGATCTAACATTAAGCACATGGAAATGACACATACTTAGGACCCCATCATACACTTCACCATAAACTACATTGCCTCCACCCTAAATGGGGTAGATCTACTCACTAATCATCACTACAAACATGAAAATGAAGAGATTAAGACTACACATGACATAAAACTTAAAACTAGAAAACTAACCAACAAAATCAAAAAATAATTGGATAGAAAGAGAGTTAATGACAAGAGGAACATGAATCCAACCTTATATTAAAGAAAATGTGTGATTACAACCTTCATCCACCTTCCTCTACTTGCAGCCAAATTGGGTAAAACCAAATCTACTCTAATGGTGGAAGTAGAGAAGTAGAGGAAAGGAAGAAGAAACAATGTTATTTATAGAAGAAAGTGTGGTGTAGATGATTCTGGGAGCAATCCAACGTCTGAAATTGCTTTCTCTAAGTTCTATGCACCCTACTAATTTGACTCGAGCCACAAGAGAAATTTGGGCACGTTCTGACTCAACTCATCCGCCTGTGGCGGATGGTTCGGGTCTGATCCGCCCCATTTTTTCCAACAACTTAAGTGTTGTATTTTGCACGTGGGGTGCACTCATGGTTCGCTGGTTCAAACCCGTTTGTCTTGAATATGCAAAATACTCCTCAATATCATGGTATTGAAGGATTTTTGCGCTTGAAATGTTTTTCGTGCGTTCATCTCCCTCTGGATTTCATTTGGGCCCTTCCTGATTTGAAAATGGGTCCTTATGCATGACAAACATGTCCACTTTGCTTCATTTGAGTCATTTCTTCTTGCATTTCAATCATTTTCTCTTGCTTTCTCTTCTTTATTACCTAACACCTGAAACACCACAAATAAAAACTCGAGTAGCACAAAATTGGGGTAAAATAAAAGATATATAACATGAATGTGATGTATGATATGCTACTAATCAAATACCTTCACACTTACCTTTTGCTAGTCCCGATCAAAACAATGAAAGAGAAAAATGAAAGAAAGAAAAACATACAAGAAGCAGGGAAATACTAACTCACTTTCGTAGGAATCACAGTTGCACTTAACACGTGTAACAAGCCGTTAAATCTCTTTGTCGCCAAGGAGGAGGAGTGTTGTCTGATTGACATCATTTCATTCTTATATTTGTATCTTATATCCATTATCTTTCACCTAAACAATGCTATGTTACGAATTTTATGTTTGAATTTCAGAAATAAATAGGTTTGAAGAGATGAAGCATAAAAGACCCCAAAAGCTGGGAAAAATGACTGAATTGTGAGATCTGGGGACTAAGATGCAAGGGAGAAGGACCTGAACGTAAGACCAAAGGGCCAAAAAGCAAAACAGAAAACTCCACACCATCTTGGGGAGTATTTTGGCAATTAGATTCGGGTTGGAGCTCCAATAAACAAAGTAGATGCATCAAAGACCGACAAAGGAATCCAGAAAAGCTCAGAATGAAATTTAGCCGAATCCAGATCTTATGGACCACCAATTGGCGGTCCGGATCCTTCTGAATCCGCTCAAATTTCTCCAGCACATGTATTAGAGGATGTTTAGGCAATTTTTGGTATTTGTTTAGTCCCACATCGGGGGATTGTCTCGGATTGCCTTTTTCTTTGGCTATAAATAGAACTCTTCACCTTATATTGTAAGGACTTCAGATTTTAAGTGGCTATTCTTTCTACTAGAAGTGAGGCCTTGAAGCACACACTAAAGTAGCAGGATGCTACTTGAATTGTGAGTCATTTTAATGAAAGTTTCTTTATTATGTTGTTTGTTTCATGTTGCTTGTTTTACTTTGTTTAATTTCATTTCATTCGTTTTAGTATCTTAGTTAATATGCTTTCCTTGATTAGTTTAATAATTCATCTAATGTGTAGTGAGTAGTTCCATCCCCTTTGGGGGGCGGAGTTGATGTTCATACATGCATTAGAGAATGGAATGAATGCTTTATTTACAATGTGTTGATAAAACATGAATGTATGCTTTCTTGTTTAAGATAGAATTTATAACTTGATGAGTTTTGCCAAAATGATTAGACACCTCTCATGCTTGTTTAAGTTCTGAAATAAACAACTTGTATATGTAAATGTTAATCAACTAGGTTGGTGAATGGATTGATAGGTTTTGCCATAACATTTAGACACTTCCCATGCATGATAACACCACCTTCATGTGTGCTTAAAGAATGTGTTCAACACCCACCTCTCTGCATGTGTGCACTCACTCCACCCCTTAGGGGTTTTCCATTTCTGAATTCCAACACTGTTTTTTCGTTCTTAGTTAAGTTTTAGTTAATCGTTTGTTGCTTTCTTTCGCATTTCATACTTCGTAGTGTAGTGTAGCGTAGGATAATCAAACTCTCTTCCCTATTTTTGCCACTTGATTTCGTGCAAACGAGATGCTGCTCACCTCCCTGTGGACGACCCGTATTTGCCACCGCTTCAACGCAGCCGTGCACTTGCGGTTTAATTAAAACATTCAACATTGTGTCCTAAGGGTTTTCAGTAGATAAAATCCGAACATTGATGCACTATTCAACCTAGTAACACAACTTGATGGACCTACTTTTGTCGATCATTAGACACAATAATCCTACGGGCCGACTATATAGATATATCTTGTCCACACATCTAGCCTAGGGAACCTTCAAACTAGTTGGTGTTTAATTCTCCTAGGGTCGGGTTTCGTGCATCATTGCCTGTGAGGACTTACACTATCACGTACACCTTCCCCAAATCTCCACATAGAACGATCCCTACCACCCATGTAACGGAATTTCGGTCGGTGCATCCCAAGTAAGATGACTCGAAAGCTAAGTCCATTCAGACCTAATTTCTCGAGTGGTAGGAGCCATGAGAGAAGATAGAACACCCTACTAAAATATTTCTTATGTACAAATGAACCAAAACCCCTAAATTTAAGGTTTCACAATAGGAGTTTAAGGGTCCCTGACTACGACAAACTTCCATATACTAACAAACACAAATTATTCGACTCACTGGGTTTAGGGTGTACTTCTTTATTTATTTGAGTACTGAAATCCTTTAATTACTTTACCTCCCGAGGGAAAATCGGGGTGCATCCTTATGGCTAGATAAGACCTATAGTCGGGGTACTAGATTGTAGGATCGTAAATGCGGCTTAGTTCTAATCAATTTTAACCGTAAACAAACTCTGCTTGCTTAACTATCAAAGATGCAGCGGAATATAAAATTAAAACAAGTAAAGTAAATTCAGCAAACCACAAGAAGGCACCAGATTTTTATAGACGTTTGGCCTCTCGTCTACTTCTTCTCTTGCAAGCTCGGCTCAATCTCCCTCGAGCTTCGCTTACATCTTCACTATCAACCTCGTTCCGGACCGAGATTAAGCCTTTACACCACAAGCACTGCGAACAACCTCACTACCTTGATTTTCTTCCTCTCACAATCTGAGAGGGACACTTCAGGCTTTCACCGAAGTCCTTGCTTCTTTACAATCGTTTGTTTGAATGCATGACTCACTCTCTAACTTGAGCACACTTAGCTTAGGATATAGAATTGATTTAAGATGTGGAAGTATAGCTTGGAGAGTAGGATTTGGGGAATGGGAGACTTGGACCTTTCTCTTAGCTGTATATGACAATAGGAATTGGAAGAGTTGTGTAATTGTTCCAATGGAACACCTATTTTAAGCTCCTAAGGAGTTATAGCCATTGGGGCAAGGTTAGAAGGTGTTTGTGTAAGATACACAAAGCAGAAACCTACAGGACCGGATAGAATGGTCGACGGGTTGGCAATTACGAACAATGTTCGGTCGACCAATAAGGGAACGGTCGAACGAAATAGGCTATAACTTGTGTACACTTAAGTTAACAGTCAAAAACCGAGAAGGGTTCGGTCGACCGTAAACTTCCAGACTCTACGGGGTTGACAAACATGATCATATTCGGTCGACCGAAACAAGGTCCACGGTCGACCGGAAATTTCTAGGCAGTTTGGGTTTGTCGAGACATTTATGTTCGGTTGACCGAACCATGGTCCACGGTCGACTGATAGGCATTTGTATTTTGGGGTTTGAGTGAATAATTTGAATACGACCGTTGGTATAATACGACAAGTCTAACAGTCAAAAAAATATGTTTACAGGGTCGATCGAAAAGGTCGGAACAGTCGACCGATCGGGTGGTAAAAACACTATTTGATTAAAGGAACAAACAATCAACTGAAATGGTTTTGGAAGTGAAGATTGATTTAAGTGTTTTTCTGGTTCTAGTTTAGTTTGGGTAATCTATTGAAGTCCAATTGATGTGAAATTTTGTGTGTGACTTCTATAGAGAAGCTAGTGTGTATGTGAGTGGTTTTTAGCTCAAGTATGGTTAATTACACAAAGTTCCTAAGACTCAAAATATAACAAGATTATATATCTTCAAATGAGCTTTATTACATGTCCTAACTTGATTTCCTTTCTTCCTTGAGTCTTGATCTCCTGTAGTGGTTTGCACAATGCAATATATATGCAATGCAATATGTGTGCAATACATTGATTACAATTAAGATTAGGTTGATTTAATCATCAAAACATAGATTAAGGCCAAAAGACCAACAATATATCCTAATGTATCATGTTCAAGTCAATTCTTGGACCTTCCTTTTTACTTTGCCTCTTAACGATTTTGCAAATGCTAAACACACACAAACAAACAAAACATTTTCTTTCGTAAACACATGAAGATTTTTAAGAAATGAAAATTTTAAAGCATTGGGCAAGGAAAGGAAGGCAAGTCACCTAATCATCATGGTATAACAGATATATCAATGTAAATTGAAGCACACTATCATGACCTTAACAATGTCAATAAAAGAAAACAAAAGAAAATAAAAAAAAGACTCGACTATGTACATATGGTAAAACTCCCCCCCACACACACTTAAGTCACGTATTGTCGACAACGTGTGCAAAGAATAAAATGCAAGGCCTAACCAACACATGTCACCTCCGTCGACGCCGAGAGGATGACGCCCCTTGCGAGGAAGAACCTCCTGGATCAAGATTCTTGAGCAACTTGTAGATCTTACGGTTTTGTTGTGCAAGCATTGCATTTTGCTCAGATAGCGACAATGTGTCAAAGTCGTAGCTGAAAAGTGTCTTTGAGTCCACAGATCCATCAGAAGAATGAGCACGAACGTCCTCATCATTGTCTTGGTCCTGCCAGGATTCTAGAAGCACGCGAGTATATGCGGGCGTGATCTGCTCAGTATCAATTGTGACCCCCTTTGAGTCGATGAGATTTTGAGTGTACGAAGGGTCAAAATGACTGTAAATTCGAGTGACGAGTAGTGGAAATGGCTGCCGCCCCTCCCGTGCACCTTTTTACAGTGTGCAGAAGAGTTCATTGCAGATGTAGTGATCGTCTCTATTCATTAGGACATAAACCATGTCTAGGTGTTTGACATCATATCATTCATATATTCGTGTCTTATATACTCTATTTTGAACCTAAGTAATGCTACGTAATGAGTTTTATGTTTAAGTTTCAGGAATAAACAGGTTTGAGAAGAAGAGACAAAAAAGACTTGGACATAAGAAAAAGGACTAAATTGTGATACTTATGGACTGATATTCAAGAGGGAAAGACCCGGCTGTAAACCAAAAGGACCAATAAGCAAATTGAAAAACTCCACACCATCATGAGGAGTATTTTGGAAATTCGATTCGGGCCTAAACTCCAACAACCAACTCGGGTGCACTACACATAAAGAAATCCATCCACCAAAGTCTCATCCAAACCAGGACTGGATCCAAGCAATCCAGACCGCCAATTGGAGGTTCTAGACTGCTGGTTGGCGGTCAGGTTTTCTCCAGATTCATCAATGTTTGGTCCAGTGTTGTATTAGTGTGTTTTATGTCCATTTATAGTATGCCAGTAGTCCCACATCGGGGGATTGTCAGTGACTATCTTTTTCTAGGACTATAAATAGAACTCTTCCTCCTCCCTTGTATTGTACTCCTCTCTTGGTGGCCATTCTATCTACTTGGAGTAAAGCCTTGGAGAAAAACTCTAGTGGAGAGATGCTACTTGTAATATGAGTGAGCAATAAAAGAATGTTTTGTTAGTTTCTTGTTGTTTATTTTAATTCTTGCATGCTTAGTTAATTTTGTTTGTCTTACTCTTAGTAGAAATAATTAGCATGTTTCCTTTTCCTAGCTTAATTAGCTTAATTTCGTTTTGTCTTCTTTTCCTAATGAGTTGTGAGTAGTTCCATCCCCCTTTGGGGGGTGGAGTTGATGTTTCTACATGTCATGAAGAATGGAATGAATGCTATATTTTGCTTTATGCGATGAATGTGGGTATGCTTGTTTGACTAAAAGAGAATACTTAACTTGATGGTTTCTACCATAATCATTGGGTACATCCCATGCTTGTTTAGGTTCTTAATAACAAACTTGTTTATGCTCATACTAATCAACTATGTTAGTGATTTGGATGATAGGTCTTGCCACAACCATTAAGTACTTCCTATGCGTAAAAACACAACCTATACTTGTGCCCTATTTGAATGCATTCCTCACCACTTTACTTCACGTGTACACACACTCCACCCCTTGGGGTCTTCTCTTCCTGATTCTCATCTTGCTCAGTTATTACTTAGTTTAGTTTGTTTCGATTCCTCTCGCTTTCATCTTACTTGTTTGTTTCTTACTAGTTTAGTGTAGCTTAGTTTAGATTAATCAAACTCCTTCTTCCCCTTTATTCTCCACTTGCCTTCGAAAGAACCAGAGTTGACCGCCCGGTGGATCAACCCGTACTTGCCCCGTCTTCACTGACGGCCGTGCACTTGCAGTTCAACTTAATTTCACATAACTAGGCAAGTTGTGGAGAAGGTGGAGTGGTTTCGCAGACTCAAGATGTTCTTGCTTACCCAGCAAGCCACCACATGCACATTTTTAAATAGATGGGCATTACTAAAAATTCCCAGAGGGTTGACATGGTTCCGTCTACCCATCACTGAACGATAGACGTTCAACATGCGGCGTTGGTGGACCTTACGATCCAAAAATGGTAACCAAATAATATCCACGAGAACAGTAGGAGTAAGCGGATAAGTAGTACCGTTGATGGTGAACAACATGCATTCACCTTCATAGGTCAGGACATTGTAAAATGAATTTACCACGGATGGGTCAGAATGCCTACTCCCATCTCCATAAAGGCGAGGGGTCCACCCAAGTTTGGCAACGTGAAAATCAAAAGGCATCCTTAAACGAGTGATGATAAGTGCAAAGTCTGATTCCATCTCAATGTGTCTCTAACTACTGTAATGTGCTTAGGGTTGGTGTTTCCAACTACCAGTGAAAAATGAAGGCCAAATGCGCCAATACGTTTGCTAGTGGTGGAGAAATATCCTTTACTGAGGGATGAATTGGGGTGGTCTTGGCTCGAAAATTTCTCAGTGTTGTGTGGTGAACTTAATCTATTGTAATACAGGTCCGAATCATGATTTAAGCATGCAAAGTTTACGTTTCGAAAGAATTAACGATAATCAACAAAACATAATTTAGATCACCAATCTACTCACCGCACAACCAGGTGGACGCGAGATCTGGGAACTGCCGGAAGAGACAACCAGAGAGACAATGTTTGCCAACGCAACCCACTTGAGAAAGCCAAGCGGTCGATTCACTACAAGACCTGCCAGAGGTGCATTTTTATCAGCTACTGGCGGATTTGGTTGGGGGGGGGGGGGGGGGGGGGGGTTAGGGCTGCAATTTGGGTGGAAGGCGGCTGGGGCAAGGTGGAGGCTAAAGTTGTGTTTTTTGTTGGGTGGGGTGAGAGGAAACACAAGGAAGAGGTTCTTTGAATAGGTAGGGTTATGTTTATGGAAAGATTGTGGTCAAACCCCCTGTTTCATTGATATAGGAAAATATGAGCATACGTTCTTTGATTTCATGCGGGTCCTGAAGTTGACTAAGTTAAATGTGCTCTTTAATGAATATTGCAACCCTTGCTGTCCGGTCTCCCATAGTGCATTCACGTTCGACTTCGACAACTGCAAAATGGGGTGAGTTTTTCTTTGAACATGTATATTAACAAATTAAACACCACATCCACATGGAGTGGGATCCATGCCAACCTCTTTTGTTTTTGTTTTTCTTCTTCTTCTTCTTCTTCTTCTTCTTTTTTATAAATATTTTTTTATATGTATGTACAAACTTGAAATCTCAAGCATTCAAATGGTTGAGTGTGAGGGATGTTCATGAAGGAACATGACCTCCTCGACTTCAACTGGTGCCCCTCCAAGTAAGGTTTGAGGCATTGTCCAATAACTTTGAACATGTCCCCATTCCTTGGGTTCAGGATTTCAACTGCTCCATGAGGGATTACAGTTTGCACAATATATGGGCCTAACCAGCGACTACGGAGCTTATCCGTAATTAAATGAAGTCAGGAGTTGTAGAGCAACACCTTCTGCCCGACCGTAAATACTTTTCACATAATCATGAGATCATGAAATGTTTTAGCTCGGGCCTTATGAATTTTGGCATTTTCATATGCATTATTGTGGAACTCTTCTAACTCCACAATATCGAGTTTATGTCAAGCCTATGCTTGATAAAGATCCATTTCAGGTTGTTGATGGCCCAGAAAGTATGATGCTTGAGCCCGTAATTCTTCTTTCAGCTTAATAGATTGATTAATATCATATCATGCATATATTTAGGTCATATATCCTATATTTTCAGCCTAAGCAATACTATGTAATAAGTTTTATGTTTGTTATTTAGGAATAAACTGGTTTAAAAAGAAGAAGATACAAAAAAGACTGAAACGCGAGAAAAAAAGCTAATTGGTGAGACTTATGGACCTATCTGCAAGAGGGAAGGACTGGATATAAGCAAGAAGGATAAAATAGTAATTAGAAAAACTCCACACCATTATGAGGAGTATGTTTTCAATTAGATTCGGGCCTAGACTCAAACAACCGATTAGGGTGCACTCCATGTGAAGAAATGAAGCATTTAAGAAGTCATCCAAAAATGGGTCGAATCAAAGCAATCCAAACCGCCAGTTAGCAGTTCCTTTTGCTCATGATCTGACCTGTCTTCTCTTGGCTGTGTATTATGTTGTTTATGACTATTTTAACTATGTTTCATTAGTCCCACATCGAGGGATTGTCCCCAGTTACCTTTTTCATGTTTATAAATAGAACTGTTCTTCCTCCTTTGTAATCTACCATTTGCTTGGTGGCCATTCTCTCTACTTAGAGTAAGCCTTTAGAGCAAAACTCAACTGGAGAGATGCTACTTGTAATGTGAGTCATGAATAAAATAAATCTTTGTTAGCCTCATGTTGTTTCTTTTAATACTTGCATGTTTAGCTTAGTTTTGTTTCCTTAATCATAATATAATTAGTTAGAATGTTTTTCTTCCTTAGTGTAATTGTTAGCTTAATGTGTAGTGAGTAGTTCCATCCCCTTTGGCGGTGGAGATGTTGTTTATAGATGTAATAAAGAATGTGAATGAATGTTGTCTTATGCAATATGTGATGCATGTGAATGTATGCTTCTTTGTTTAAAAGAGAATACTTAACTTGATGGGTTTTGCCATAACTATTAGGTATTTCTCATGTTATGTGTTCGTTTTAAATACCGTAAGTGCACGACGTCGATGAAGACGAGACAAATACGGGTCGATCCACATGGAGGTGTGTCGACTCTGGTTTGTTCGAAGGCAAGTGGGAAAAGAGGGGAGAAGAAGTTGATTACGCTAAACTAGACTAAACTAAACTAGTAAGCACAAACAAGGAAACGAAAGCACGCAACAATGAAACTAAACTAACTAAGAGAACAAGCTGGAATTCAGGAATGGAAACCCCTAAGGGGTGGAGTATGTGCACATATGAAGTGAAATAAGTGATGAATGATGCATGTAAGTATGTATGTGTGTGTGTCATGTGTGTGTCTTCATGCATACGAAGTGTCTAAAGATTTGGCAAAACCTATCAATCCATTCACACAACGTATCAGCAATTACTACTTGATTAGCATAAGACTAGGATCAGCATGAGAAGTGTCTAAAGATATGGCAAGACTCATCAAAAACCATGAACTCATGTGAAGAACAAAGCAAAGCATGGGCGGTGTCTAATTCGTATGGCACAACCCAGCAAAATAATGTTTCTTCAATCAATCAAACAAGCAAACACAAATACAAACACATCACTAACATGTAGAATATTCAATAGGAAATTTCACTCAATAAACATGAGGAAACTAAGCATGGGAAGTGTCTAAATCTTATGGCAAAATCCATCAAAAATCCCCCAACATGTAGATGATTAAAACACCCTCGATGAACATATAAACATGCAAGTCTACACAATCAAAAATTCATCAAACATCCAAACTTCACAACATATATGTACATCATCTCCACTCCCCAAAGGAGGATGGAACTACTCACTACTCATTAAGAAAAGAAGACAAAATGAAATTAAACTAAGCATGCAAGAATTAAAAGAAAAGACAACATTAAAACAAACTAAAAAATTATTTTATTTACATGACTCACAGTAAGTAGCATTCCTCTCCACTTGAGTTTTGCTCCAAGGCATACTCTAAGTAGAGAGAATGCCACCAAGTAATGGGTAAATACAAAGGAGAAAGAAGAGTTCTATTTATAGGCATGAAAAAAGTAATCGGGGACAATCCCCCGGTGTGGGACTACAAGCATACCATAAATGGACTAAATACAACTTAATCTAACACCTGACCAAAACATGTGTCATTTGGAGCAAAATGATTAGCAATTGGCGGTTTGGGTCAGCCAATTGGTGGTCTGGATTGGCTTGATGGGGTCTGGTTTTGGGTGGCTTGTTTTGGACTTGATTTCTTCATGTTTGGTGAACCCGATTTGGTTGTTGAGGTTTAGACCCAGATCTAATTGCCAAAATACTCCACATGATGGGGTGGAGCTTCTTGATTTGCTCATTGGTCCTTTTGGTTTACATCCGGGTCTTTCTTTCTTGCATCTCAGTCCATAAGTGTTACAATGCAATCCTTTTTCTTGCTCTTAGGTCCTTTTTGTGTCTCTTCTTGTCACTTGTTTTATTCCTTAAACATAAACATAAAACTCATTACGTAGCATTGTTTAGGTTAAAAATAAAGGATGTAAGACACAAATATATGCATGATATGATGTCAATCACCATACTTTTTTTGGTTCTTAATAACCAACTTGTTTATGCTCATGTTAATACATGGGTTACTGATTGGAATGATCGGTTTTGCCACAACCATCAGGTACTTCCTATGCATGATAACACAACCTACACTTGTGCCTTATTGAATGCACTCTTTACCACCTTATCACATGTGTACACACACTCTACCCCTTGGGGGTTTTCCTTACTGAATTTCATCTTTCTAGTTTGTTAGTTGCTTAGTTATTTTGACTTAGTCTTATGCTTTCATCTTTCATATTGGTTAATTGCTTGTTTAGTGTAGCCTAGCTGAACAGACTGCCAATTAACGGTCCCACACCACCGATTTGCGGTCAGTTTTGCAGATCCGGTTCCCAAACTTCACCGTTGAGTCAATTGGGAGGCTCCGTTTCCTTCTGCGTTGGTTTTGTTCTAACACCGCAGTTCTGGTTGGCAAGCATCATCCTTCATCGTTCGCACGTCCTGCTCGTCTTTGCCACCACTCATATCTCCGTTAAGGCTTACTATGGTGGGTGCAGGTATGGCCAGCCCACATTTCATTCCAGAAATAAATTTTGCCTGCCTGTTTCGCGACTTTAAAAAACCGTTTTATGATCGTATAACAGGAAAAGGGTGGAATTATTTATTGTTTGAGGGTGACGAAACAATGTACATACCACCTCTCTTACATGAGTTCTATTCTAAGCTCGAGTGTCACAAGACCGGTCAACTCGAGTTTAGTGTCACCCTTTAGGGGAGAAACATACCGTAACTCCCCAACTTATCTCCGACGCGACTGAGATCGCCTTAGTCGATGATCTCGTGCCCACCCGTGACATTAATTTTTACCGATTTATGCTTGGGCGCGAGCATCCCATTTCATCGCATGGGGGAATACCCAATGCGCACATCTACTCCAATGTGCACATTGTCTCCAAGTGGGTGTGTTTGAACGTGTTGGGCCAAGAGCGGACCTTCAGGTTCTTCACACCTAGTTTGCGGATTGTGTATAGTCTTATGGACGGTTCACCTCAATGCACGTGTTGAACGTTGTTCGACGTTCTGGTGAACTCCAAGCTTAAAGATATACTCTTTTTGCCTGCTCTGGTGACCAAACAGTGTGGGATGCTAGGCATCCCACGGTTTGAGCACCCGTTGCGGCACCAAAGCATCGAACTTGAGGGCGCCAAAATGACCCCGTCATATTTCCATTGCCTTCAGGAGACATGGGGGCCTAATTGTATGGAGGAGAATGTTAGAGCTGGTTCACCAGACTCATCTCTGAGCTCGAGAATGCTCTTCAACACCGATATTTCGAAGATGGCGGTTGAGCAGCAAAACGTCATTTTGGCAATGCAAAACCGGAAAATCTATAGGAACCTGTCGGCTCTTGAGCGAGCTGCCTCTTCAAGCACCTCCAACCTCTGTCATTAGTCCGGTGCACCCTATCCATTCATTTGAGCAATTCTTTCATGCATTGAGGACAATGCAAGGATTAGGTGTGGGGGTGTTTTCACGTGTGAACATAGTTTTTTTTGTGTTTTGTTTTTCGCTTTCTTTTGTTTACTTGGCTTGGGTCATGTTAGTGTGTTGGATTTAATATTGATATATTTGTTATACCATGATCCTTGGGTGACTTGTCTTCTTTTGCTTACCTAGTGCTTTGAACTTTCCATTTCTTTCATAATCTTGATGCGTTTAGGAAATAATTTTTTTGTGGGATTTGTGTATATGTTTAACGTATGCAAAACCGTTTTGTGTCAATCAAAAGAGAAGCTCCCAAATTTGACTTGAACATGATGCATTAGGATATTTGGTACACCGGCTTTAGGTCTTATCTAGTCGTAAGGATGCACCCTGGTTTTCCCCCAGGGGAGAGTATTGATAGGGTTTCAATACTCAAACAAATAAAGAAGTCCATCTTGAACCTAGTGAGTCAAATAATTCGTGTCTGTTAGTATAAGGAGGTTTGTCGTAGCCACGGACCTTTAAACTCCTTTTGTGAAATCTTAAGTGTAGGGGTTTTGGTTCATATGTAGATAATAAATCAGTGAGTAGGGTGTTCTCTCTTCTCGCACGGCTCCTACCACTCGGGAAATTAGGTCCGATGGGACTTAGTGCCTGGTGCTTTCGAGTCATCTGACTTGGGATGCACAGACTGAACTCCCGTTACACGGGTGATAGGGATCACCCTATGTAGAGATTTGGGGGAAGGTGTATGTGATAGTGTAAGTCCTCATATGCATTGATGCACGAAACCGGACCTTGGGAGAATTAAACACCAACTAGTAAAAAATTGTTGGAAAAAATGCAGAAAAATAGAAGAAAAGAAAAAAAATGAAAGATGATAATGCAAATAAGAACCTTAATGGACTTTACACAACATATCACTTGAGAATGTTAAGGTTGCCATTGTCTTTCACTTAAGTCCTTAATTAACTTGCACGAATGATTCATTAGGCTAGGTGTGTGGACTAGATACATATAGAGAGTCGGCCCGTAGGATTACCGTGTCCAATGATCGACAAAAATAGGTCCATGGAGTCGAGTTGCTAGATTGAATAATGCATCTATGTTCAGAATTTGTGGGTATATTCGTTGAAAATCCTCAGGAGACACCACTCCTCCTTGGCAACAAGCAGGTTTAAAGCTTGTTGCACGTGCTAAATGCAACCATGATTCCTACGAAAGTGAGTTAGGACCTTTCTTGTTTTACATTTATTTTTCCCTTTTTTGTTTTTCTTTTTGTTGTTTTGCTCGGGACAATCAAAAGATAAGTGTGGGGGTATTTGATTACTATCATATCACATATATATTCATGTCTTATACTATCTATTTTGAACCTAAGCAATGCTATGTAACGAGTTTTATGTTTAAGTTTCAGGAATAAATATGATTAAGAAGAAGAGGACACAAAAGAACCAAACGTGACAAAAAGGACTGATTGGTGAGACGTATGAACAATCTGCAAGAGGGAAGGACTTGTATCTAAGCCAAAAGGACCAATTAGGAAATCGGGAACTCCACACCATCATGAGGAGTATTTTGGCAATTGGAGAATTGAAGAAATGAAGTAGCCAACTGAAAATGGATCAAATCCAACCAACCATGACTGCCAATTGGCGGCCCTAGATAGCCAATTGGCGGTCTAGTTTGGTCAGGATGCGACCGAACTATAAATAGTTGGGTCATGTATTATGTTGTTTCATTAGTCCCACATCGAGGGATTGTCCCCAGTTGCCATTTTCTATGACTATAAATAGAACTCTTCTTCCTCCTTTGTAATCTACCCATTGCTTGGTTGCCATTCTCTCTACTTAGAGTAAGTCTTGGAGCAAAACTCAAGTGGAGAAGAATGCTACTTGAAATGTGAGTCATGTAAATTCTCCTAGTTTTATCTTCATGTGATCTCTTTTAATGTTTGCATGTTTAGCTCTAATTTATTTTCTTAATCCTAGTATATTAGAATGTCTTCCTTTCTTAATATGATTGTTAGCTTAATGGGTAGTGAATAGTTCCATCCCCCTTTGGGGGTGGAGATGATGTTTATACATGTAATGGAGAAAGGGATGAATGCTATCTTTTACAATATGTGATGAATATGAATGTATGCTTGTTTGTTTAAAAGAGAATACTTAACTTGATGGGTTTTTTCATAACTATTAGCTACTTCTCATGCTTGTTTAGGTTTTTAATAACCAATTTGTTTATGCTCATATTAATCAACTAGGTTAGTGATTGGAATGATAGGTCTTGCCACAACCATTAGGTACTTCCTATGAATGAAAACACAACCCACACTTGTGCCTTATTGAATGCATTCTTCACCACCTTATAACATGTGTACACACTCTCCACCCCTTAGGGGTTTTTCCTTCCTGAATTTATCTTTCTTGTTAGTTAGTAGCTTAGTTTAGTTCTAGTAAGTCTTGTGCTTTCATCTTTCCCATTTGTTAGTTGTTAGTTTATTGTAATCAAACTCCTTGTTCCCCTTTATTTTGCACTCGATTTCTAATGAACCAGAGTTGACACACCTCCCTATGGACTCGACACGTATTTGCCACATCTTCACCGACACCGTGCACTTGCGGTTAAGCTTAATTGAAACATCAGCAAACCAAGGGTTATCTTCAATCATGAAAAGTTACTTGTCAGAAAATTTGTCATTAATAATTTGGTCATGTGGGTTGGTCGTCTCAATGCGAGACAAGTGGTTTTGTAACGCCCCCGATCTCATGGGTACGCACACTAGGAAAGACTACAAGTGTCGCGATCAAAGACCTCTGCGACGACCGAAAGAGTTACAAAAGACAGACCAAACAATGACTCGACAATAAATAGAGAGATCATCCGTGGATAGACTAACATAAAACATAACTAAAAATTGAGAGATTATCCATATATGGTAACAAGGTCAAATATATTACATCGAGTTCAAAAGGGAAATACATCATAAATAATGCGGAAGCAAAAGACAAACTGAAGAATCTGGTCGACGTGTTCCTTGTGTACAGAATCTTTGACTACTCGTCTAGTCTACCCTGTAGGAATCTAAGTACCTGCAAGCACCGCATCAACATATGCGAGAGTTTTCTATAAAAAAAACCCAGTATGACACTGGCCCAATTGGAGTTATATGGAAGAATGCATGCAATCTATCTAAGATAAAAGCATTCGAAACAGAAACATAAAAGCACATAATGCAACAAAAGGCTACAACTCCATCAGTCGTGCCAATCGATTAACACCCGCAGAAATCCCTCCAATGGAACCAGAAAACCAACCATGCTGGTTAGAGCAGAACAGAAAAGCATCAAATGCAAAAGAAGGCTACGACTCCATAAGCCGTGCCGGTCGAGCGCACTTGAACCATTCCTCAAAAGGAACCAGTACACCAGCCTCGCTGATCAAAGGCGGTCACTCGACAGTGACCCACCGCTCGGCACAAAGCGGTGCGCCGGATAAGTGTCCCAATTCGCGATAAGTGACCTACATGGTGCCATCGCGAACTTGGGAACACCTACCCTGAGACAGAATGGCAGCGCGCCTGCCCATGACTTATCTTACGCCTGGCCTCCCAACGTGAAGTCTTATGCGAACGACCTCTGAAGCTAGAGGACCCACTCGTGGCCCGTCGGCCTAGAAACCAGAACGTGCCTGGAATTATTAATCAGATAAAATACAATGCAAGCTACTTAAGCATCTAAAATCTAATGCATCTACAGTGTATGGAACGAGCACAAGGAGGAGTATCCAGATACCCTCTTAGCAACCCCGAACGAACTCGGAAATCAGACATACCGATCAGGAATAAACGAAACTCACAACAGCAAACAAACATTACCGAATTGGTAAATCGATATAACAACTAATTTAGTCATCTACGAGTCATGATAGGGACGCTATGAGGTCTAAAATCTTAAGGGTCATACACGAGCACAACATAACCCATCACATCAGACATAGATCAGCATGAACGGAGTAACATAACCATGCAAACAGTAGAAGATATCAAAATTGCACCACACTACAATCGACGATATGAATTATCAATTTCAGACCATACATGGAATCAAATTAAAGTCTCAGAATATGATCAGATCATATGTGGGCATGAAATAGCTTACATATCAGTAATACAACATGGTGAAACATGCACATAATATCAGAAGGCTCAATCCATCCAATATTATTATCTATGCGTACATTTGAAAGCATGTGTTGCATTAAGATATAATATGAATAACATATAACAAGAAGGAGTCTAATTTAGTTCCTGAGTGCATGCATATAAAAAATATCAGAGAATATAACCGAAATCAGATCATGAATGTATCATATGTGCTGCTGGACCAGAAATGACTCAAACCACGAATCCCAGCAACCATCGCACACAATGCAACCGATAGCATCAGATAAATCACAGAAAAATACAAACCTCACAGCCATGCATATGGATCCCTGACCCATCCAAACCACATACTCAGAGCATGCTTCCCAGGCGGTCTGAGGTGGGAGAAGGTCAGAGGAAGTCTGTCTAAGCAGTTCGGTCCAGCAACTGAGCAAGAAGCGCGCAAGATGCACCAACCTCATGGTTAACATCACTCTAGCGCACCATGCTCAGACCAAACAAGCCAATCTGACTCCTCTCACCCCTAGCCTCCCTAAGTTCTGTCCCCACCCCCCTCCTGACCCCAGCCACCATCTTGATTTGCTGCACCAGCCAGTCGTCCAAAGCTAGGAGTCAAAAGGGTTGAAGGCAAACCTTAGTTGGATCTTGTGTGCACCAGCCACACCCAACCAGATCCGTGGCCACCCTCAAACTCAGCCCAGAAGGAACACCTTCACCCCTGGTTGGACCTCACCGGATCTCTCTGGAGGCCCAGTCCCTCTGGCTGTCCCACAGCCAGCACCATCTAGCGCATGCAGCATGCGCACGCTAGAGACAACTCGGTTGATGGTGCAACCGACTGCACCAACCACCAACATGGTGCTGGTCGGCCCTCCAGACAACACCCCCTCCCATACAACTCTTCAAGGGTCAGGAGCATACCTGATTATCAAGGAAGTTGACTGAAATTAGCGGGAGATTCTGCCCACCAAACTTCTAGCCGCACCACAGGTTGCACTAGACGTCGCTTCTAGCCTTATTGGATTTGAAGTTTGCTGGAGCACCACCTGAGTGGCCTGACCACGTGGCTGAGGAGTGGGAGAGGTGGAGGAGACGTGTGGGAGGTGAAGAGGTGTGCAAGGGTTGGCTGGTGGGAGAGGCTTTTTGTTAGCTTGCTAGGACTCTTCAATTTCAAAGTCTTCATGGCTAATCAAGCCACCTCAACACATGCCAAAAATGGCATCAACAAAGACATCCCAAAAGCCACAAAAATGCACATCCAAACCCCAATGCAACCCTTCTAATTGCATGCCACTTCGGGGGCAATTGCATGCCCCTCGGGGGCAATGAGAATTTGGTTGTAGTCAGAGTATCCAACAAGAAAATAATAGTTCACATGTACGACTAACCTTTCCAACATCTGATCAATGGATGACAATGGGAAATGATCTTTCCACGTTGCCGAATTGAGCTTGTGATAACCAACGCAAACTCGCCAGCCAGTTTGCAGGTGTCTTGGTATAAGCTCATTATGCTGATTCTCAACAACCGTCATACCTGACTTCATGGGAACCGCATTGACAGGCTCACCTACGAACTATCCGAAATGGGATATATGATACCATGATCCAAGCACTTAAGAACCTCTTTTTGGACGACTTTTTTAGTACAAAACTCAATATTTGTTGTGGGTCCCAACAGTGTTGGGACCTAGAATTCTCTTCCATGTGGATCTGATAATGGACAATACTAGGGCTTATTCCATTGATGTCCTTCAAGGACCACTCGATAGCCTCTTTGTTCTTCAAAAGAACTGACTTAAGGGTAGCTTCCTTGTCTTTATCAAGATTGGAAGCAATAATGAGTGGTAAGATCTCATTATCCCAAAGAATATGTACTTTAGGTTATCGGGGAGCGACTTAAGCTCAACCGAAGGTGGGTCATTGTTGGATTCAGAGTTAATCTCTAGTGGCTCAAGGGCCACACGATAAGAAGAGAAGGCACCCAGATGTGCCTCCCCATCAAGGAATTCAGATGTGGATTCCTTAAGAACATCCTCGCACACAACTTGGTCATTGGGCAACTTAATGAAATATCGATGAGACTCTAATGCACCCATTAACTCAATCTCATCAGTGTCTTGAATGAGATTGGCTCCAACAGGATCGTCGAACAAACCTGGTTGCTTACCCAGAGTGAAGATGTTAAAATTTACAGTTAGATTATCAAAAGACAACCCCATCAAGCCATTGTGATAATTAATCAAAGCATTAGACGTCGCCATAAATGGCCTCCCAAGGATAACTGGGATTTGTCATTGTGGGTTAGACACTGGTTCTGTATCCAGGATAACAAAATTGACTGGAAATACGAACTTACGCACTTTTATAAGGATGTCATCAACAACCCCACATGGAACTTTGATCGACCTATCAGCCAACTGAAAGGTAGTTCTCATTGGCTTAAGGTCACCAATTCCTAGGTTGATGTAGACATAATAAAGGAGAAGGTTCACAGATGCCCCCAAATCAAGTAAGGCTCGGTGGATAGGCACATTACCAATGACACAAAAAATAGTTGGACAGCCAGGGTCCCCGTATTTTACTTGTGCAGGATGTGTCAAGATCGAACTCAGATTTGCAGCCAAGAAGGCTTTCTTGGGGACATTAGTTGTCCTCTTCTGGGTGCAAAGATTTTTGAGGAATTTGGCATACGGTGGAATTTGTTGAACAACATCCAACAACAGAATGTTCACCTTAACTTGTCGTAGTTCCTCAATAATCTTATCTCAGTGCTCATCCCTTTTCTTAACCAACCTATGAGGGTATGGTGCCTGTTGAACGTTTTATATTAAACCGCAAGTGCACAGTGGCAAATACGGGTCGTCCTCAGGGAGGTTAGCAGACTCTCGTTTGCACGAAATCAAGTGGAGAAAATAGGGAAGAGAGTTTGATTATGCTACTCTACACTACACTACACTAAGAAGTACGAAATGCGAAAGAAAGAAACAAACGATGAAATACCAACTAAGCTAAGAACGAAATGCTGGAATTCAGGAATGGGAAAACCCCTAAGGGGTGGAGTGAATGCACACATGCAAAGAGGTGGGTGTTGAACACATTCTTTAAGCACAAATGAAGGTGGTGTTATCATGCATAGGAAGTGTTTAAATGTTATGGCAAAACCTATCAATCTATTCACCAACCTAGTCGATTAACATTTACATATACAAGTTGTTTATTTCAGAACCTAAACAAGCATGAGAGGTGTCTAATCATTTTGGCAAAACTCATCAAGTTATAAATTCTATCCTAAACAAGCAAGCATACATTCATGTTTTATCAACACATTGGAAATAAAGCATTCATTCCATTCTCTAATGCATGTATGAACATCTACTCCACCCCCCAAAGGGGATGGAAATACTCACTACACATTACACTAATTATTGAACTAAGAAAGGAAAGCATATTAACTAAGCTAGGTTTAATAAAAGACAATTAAACTAAAGCATGCACAAACAATAAAAGAATAACAAAGCAAAGAAAACTTTATTGATAAAATGACTCACATTTCAAGTAGCATCCTCCTACTTTAGTGTGTGCTTCAAGGCCTCACTTCTAGTAGGAAGAATAGCCACGTAAAATATGGAGTGATTACAATATAAGGTGAAGAGTTCTATTTATAGCCAAAGAAAAAGGCAATCCGGGACAATCCCCCGATGTGGGACTAAACAAATACCAAATATGGCCTAAACATCCTCTAATACATGTGCTGGAGATATTTGAGCGGATTTGGGCCAAAACAGACCGCCAATTCGCGGTCTTGGACCGCCAATTAGTGGTTTATATGTTTTCGATCCTGCTCAGTTTTGTTGTCGGCTTTTCTTGGTATATTTGCTGGTCTTAGATGCATTTACTTGGTTTGTTGGAGCTCCGACCCGAATCAAATTGCTAAAATACTCCCCATGATGGTGTGGAGTATTATGTTTTGCTCTTAGGTCCTTCTGTCTTACGTTCAGGTCCTTCTCCCTTGCATCTCAGTCCCCAGATCTCACAATTCAGTCCTTTTTCCCAGCTTTTGGGTCCTTTTATGCTTCATCCTTCAAACCTATTTATTCCTGAAAACTAAACATAAAACTCGTAACATAGCATTGTTAGGTGAAAGATAATGGATATAAGATACAAATATAAGCATGAAATGATGTCAATCAAATACCCCCACACCTAACTTTTGCTAGTCCCGATCAAAACAAAGAAAGAGAAAAGCATACGAAAAACAAGAAATCCTAACTCACTTTCGTAGGAATCACGGTTGCACTTAGCACGTGCAACAAGCCGTTAAACCTCCTTGTCACCAAGGAGGAGTGTTGTCTCCTGAGGGTTTTCAGCGGATACACCCACAAAATCCGAACAAGATGCATTAATCAATCTAGCTACACGACTCGTTGGACTCATATTGTCGATCATGGGACGCAGTAATACTACGGGTCGACTCTATATATGTAATCGGTCCACACACCTAGCCTAATGAGTTATTCATGAAAGTTTAGTCAAGGACTTAAGTGAAAGACAAGGGCAACCTTAACTTCTAAATGTGATACAATGTGTAAAGTCCATTTTGGTTCTTATTTGACTCTTTTTTTCTTTTCTTTTTTCTTTGGAGCATTTTATTGGTTGGTGTTTGATTCTCCCAGGGTTAGGTTTCGTGCATCATTGCCCATGAGGACTTACACTATCACGTACACCTTCCCCCAAATCTCCACATAGGGCGATCCCTACCACCCGTGTAACGGGAGTTCGGTCGTTGCATCCCAAGTCAGATGACTCGAAAGCACGAGGCACAAAGTCCCCTCAGAACTACTTTCCCGAGTGATAGGAGCCGTGCGAGAAGAGAGAACACCACTTATTTACTTATCTATATGGGAACCAAAACCCCTACACTTAAGTTTCACAAAAAGAGATTAATGGCCCTTGACTACGACAAAATTCCTTATACTAAAAGACACGAATTATTTGACTCACTAGGTTCAGGGTGGACTTCTTTAAATGTTTGAGTACTGAAACCCTATGATTACACGCCCCCCGAGGGAAAACCGGGGTGCATCCTAATGACTCGATAAGACCTAAAGCTAGTAAACTAGAAATCCTAATGCATCAAGTTCAAGACAATTTTGGAAGCTTTCTTTTTACTTTGCCTCTCAACGGTTTTGCACATGCTAAACACACGCAAAACCTACAGAAACATTTTCTTTTGCAAACACATGAAGATTTTGAAAGAAATGTGAAAATGTTAAAGCACTAGGCAAGCAAAAGAAGACAACTCACCTAAGGATCATGGCAACCAGATATATCGATGTTAAATCCAGCACACTAACATGACCCTATCAGTACACACAAAAGAAGACAAAATCAAAGGAAAAAGACTCGACTATGTACACACGTAAAACACCCCCCAACACCAACTTCATGCATTGTCCTCAATGAATGTGCACAAGATACTACATGGATTTATGCATGAAAAAGAATAGATCTCACCAACGTGAAGTACAAAGGGAAGTTCATGGTTATAGTGATCGACACAAACCCGAATTTCCTCAAAACCTGTGAGATACTGAAGAAGGGAGACAAATACGTGAAGAAATGGAGCCCAAGTACGCAAGGGTGGGGCCCACAACAATCAATGCTCGCGCATGGAGTCTTTTATTACTCATTTTTTTTCTTCTTTTGTTCTTTTTTTCGAATTTTCTTACATGATATATACAGCAACAACGATATTCTCATAATCATTTGGTCAAGGAACATCAAATGAGAACATCAAGTCATGAGGACCAGAGACCTTCCGAGATGGGCAAAATTCACCGGTAGTCTGAGGTGTCATGAGGGGTGAAAGGTCAAAGCTGAAAGGGTCGAACATCTCATGACATTTGTTGGGTATAGGAACCATGAATGAGTGAAGTTGTGTTGCCTCACTAGGGTTTAGTTGCTCATCGAACAAAACCCTCTGACCAAGAGGTGGATGCATCGGGATGAGTTCCTCAAGCTCATTCGATGGATGTAGCAGACCTGCATCACTAAGAATGGGGCTTCTCCCCAAGTCATCCAACAAGGACCTCCCACCATCATTTAGATCATTAAGCAGAAGCTCGGTCATAGGTGGGTCCTTGTTGGAGTGAATATGAAGCTCAAATGACTCAATGGCCATGGGACATGAGGTAGAGACACCTTCTGGTATAGGCATATGATGAGGTGTCTCACTCTCACTAGTACTCTCAACTGAATCATTCAACGAACACTCCTTTTGGACATTTATGTTTGATGCCAGCTCACTCTGTTGCATTGTAAAGACTGGCAATGAGTTTTTGCTGGCCCCACAAACATTCTCAATGGGTTGCATTGGGGTTAAGGGTGTTCGTTGATTTTGTGGTGCTTTCTTCAATTAGCGGATGAGATTTAGATTTAAAGGTTGATCCATGGGCTCATGTTGCCTACCAGAGTTGAACACATGAAACTCGGCACTCATGTCACCGAATGAGAGCTTCATGAGACCATTTCTACAATTAATTAAGGTGTTGGAAGTTGCCAGAAATGGTCTACCCAAAATCAAAGGTATTTGAGAGTAGGTGTTCGCAACAGGATTGGTATCGAGGACAACAAAATCGACTGGAAATATAAAATCTCCAACTTTGATAAGCACGTCCTCGATAATCCCCTTTGGAATACAAATGGATCAATCCGCCAATTCGAGGGTGATCTTAGTTGGTTTCAATTCTCCCAAATTTAACTGTTGATAGACAGAAAATGGGAGGAGGTTGACCGCTGCTCCTAAATCAAGCAAAACATTACTCATGCTAGTGTCCCCTATCGTACACTGAATAGTATGACACCCAGGGTCCTTGTATTTTGTGTAGGCGGGATTGGACAAAAGCGAGCTTACATTTGCAGCCAAGAATGCTTTCTTAGGAACATTGGTCTTCCTCTTGGTTGTGCAGAGATCCTTCAACACTTTGGCATATTGAGGTATTTGTTGGATGACATCCAACAAGGGGATGTTAACCTTAACTTGCTTAAACACCTCTAATATCTTGTCCATTGTGTCACTCTGCTTTTTGGTTAACTGATTGACATCATTTCATGCTTATATTTGTATCTTATATCCATTATCTTTCACCTAAACAATGCTATGTTACGAGTTTTATGTTTAGTTTTCAGGAATAAATAGGTTTGAAGAGATGAAACATAAAAGGACCCAAAAGCTGGGAAAAAGGACTGGATTGTGAGATCTGGGGACCAAGATGCAAAGGAGAAGGACCTGAATGCAAGACAGAGGGACCTAAGAGCAAAACAGAATACTTCACACCATCATGGGGAGTATTTTAGCAATTGGATTCGGGTCGGAGCTCCAATAAACGAAGTAGATGCATCTAAGACCACCAAATACACTAAGCAAAGCCCAAAACAAATTCCAGATGGATCCGGACTTTTTAGACCGCCAATTGGCGGTCCAAGACCGCTAATTGGCGGTCATTTTTGGCCCAAATCCGCTAAGATTTCTCTTGGTTACGTATTAGTGTGTATTTAGTCCATTTCTGGTATTTGTTTAGTCCCACATCGGGGGATTGTCCCGGATTAGCTTTTTCCATGCCTATAAATAAAACTCTTCACCTCCTATTGTAACCACTCCATATTTTAAGTGGCTATTCTTCCTACAAGAAGTGAGGCCTTGAAGCACACACTAAAGTAGGAGGATGCTACTTGAAATGTGAGTCATTTTATCAATAAAGTTTTGTGTTTCTTTCATTGTTTGTTTATGCTTCTTTTATTGTTTGTGCATGTTTTAGTTTAATCGTCTTTTATTTCTAGCTTAGTTTTAATATGCTTTCTTTGCTTAGTTTAATAATTAGTGTAATGTTTAGTGAGTAGTTCCATCCCCTTTGGGGGGTGGAGTAGATGTACATTCATGCATTAGAGAATGGGATGAATGCTTTATTTTTGATGTGTTGATAAAACATGAATGTAGGCTTGCTTGTTTAGGATAGAATTTATAACTTGATGAGTTTTGCCAAAATGATTAGACACCTCTCATGCTTGTTTAGGTTCTGAAATAAACAACTTGTATATGTAAATGTTAATCAACTAGGTAACGACCCGTATAGTCACTCCTACAACCCGAGATGGCGTAATCATCCTAATTTCTCTTGGGGGCCTAGTCGGGGTAACGATCAGAGCTCGCATGCTCAACCTCAACCTCCACCGTATCAACCTCCACGCCCATCGGCGACCCACCAACCCCCACATCAAAGGTCTCAGCATTATACTAACCAATCTCCTCAGACCTCATCGTCGGGTTATTCTAGCCAAACTCCACCACCCCAGCGGGTTGACCCGAAGAACCCTTCTTGTGATCCTACCCTTCAAGCGTTCATGCAGAGCATGCAAAGTACTATCAAGGATTTAGAAATGCAAGTTAGCCAGTTGGCTAATCAGCTCCATGAACGCGTGAAGGGTCAGTTACCGAGTCAACCCGAGGTGAATCCTCGGGCTACCCATTCTCAAGGAAGGAAACCAGTACCTCACGCTACCTCTGAACCGACCCATCATATTAATGTAATTCATAATTTGAGGTCGGGTAAGGAGGTGGATAACCACATTGGGGTGCCTTCCTTGCAAGCACCATCTCTTGGTGTCACCATACCTGCGGTGATACCTGCATCACTGAGGGAGCCAGATCCTGAGGTTCCCTCCACCAATACTTCCAGGATGGAGCCTCATCCTAAGGTTCCTTCTACATTTCCTTTGATAATGGCGCCGAACCCTGAGGTGCCCTTGTCTCCTCTTGTGTCGAAGGAATCAGATTCTGAGGTCCCCACTCATGCTTCTTTGGACTAGAATTCTGATCTTCCTTCGCAACACTCTTATGCCCCGAAGGCGCCATTCCCTGAGCACCTTAAAAAGAAAACCTCGGATCAGCATGACAAGATGCTTGAGATGTTTCGGCAAGTTAAGGTGAATATCCCTCTTTTGGAGGTGATTCAGCAAATGCCACCTTATGCCAAGGTTCTCAAGGACTTATGCACCAAGAAGAGAAAAACTCATGTTCCAAAGAAAGCCTTTCTTGCGTCTAAAGTGAGTTCTTTGTTGGCACAACTCATGCAAGTCAAATACAAGGACCCTGGTTGTTCTACTATCTCTTGTGTGATTGGTGATGTGTCCATACATCGAGCCTTATTGGATCTTGGTGCATCTGTTAATCTTCTGGCATATTCTGTCTACGTCCACCTCAGTCTTGGTGACCTTAAACAAACAAAAATCACTCTTCAATTGGCTGATAGGTCTATGAAGAAACCGAGGGGTGTGGTGGAAGATGTGCTGATCAAGTCTTGGGATCAGGCCATGAAGAAACCACTCTTCAAGTCTTGCGATAGGTCTATGAAGAAACCGAGGGATAGGTCTATCCAGTCGACTTCTTTGTCTTGTATACTGAACCTGTGCCAAACCCACTTGGACAAATTCCTGTCATTATGGGGTGACCATTCCTTGCGACTTCCAAAGCATTGATCAATTGTCGCAATGGTCTGATGTGCTTGACTTATGGTAGTCAATGCGCTAATTTCAACATCTTCACCATCGGCAAGAAGCCAGGTGCCTTCAATGACACTGTTGGGGTCAACCTTATCCAGGGCTTGGATGAGATTGAAGTTGAGGGCACCTTCAAGTACTTCAGAGAATTGTTTGATGGAGATCCTGAAGGTGGTGAAGATGTTTCACCTGGGCTGGCACAAGAAGGTGCCTTATGTTCTGATCAGGTGGCCTTAGAGCCACCTCCTTTTGATCTTGTGGCCCTTTAGCCACATTCTTCTGATCTTGTGGCCCTGGAGCTACATCCTTTTGATCATGTGGCTCTTGAGCCACAAGATACCATTTTTATGGCCTCTGGGCCACATGCTGTATTTGCTGAGGACCTCATGTGGGTTAAGAATCAACCACCTGATACCCTACATTTCAAACAACCACACATAGGTTCACCTCTTGTTGATGCCTCCTATCTTGCTCACTCTTTAGAGGCATCAAACGACCACAACGCTTATAAGGGTATCAGGTGGTCTAGCAATTCTGCTCTGTATGTTGCGAGCCCATGCCTGTGCATTTTTGGCTCGAGAGATGGTGGTTCCCATTTGATGTCCATTGACATATCAAGATGGGAGGCCATTTTTGTACATAGTTAAATAAAAAAGAAAATAAAAAAAGAAGAAAGACTCCTTCAATGAGCATCGATTGTTGTAGGCTCCAACCCTTGAGTATTTGGGCCATTTTCTTTCACGTATTTTGTCTCCCTTTTTAAAGTATCTCACAGGTTTTGAGGGGAATTTGGGTTGTGTCCATCAACATATTCACAAACTTCCTTTTGCGCTTCATGTTGGTGAGATCTTTCCTTTTTCATGCATAAATCCATGTAGTATCTTGCTCGCATTAATTGAGGACAATGCATGAAGTAGGTGGGGGGTGTTTTACGTGTGTACTTAGTCGAGTCTTTTCCTTTGATTTTTGTTTTCTTTTTTGGCATTGTTAGGGTCATGTTAGTGTGCTGTATTTAATATCGATATATCTGCTTGCCACGATCCTTGGGTGACTTGTCTTCTTTTGCTTGCCTAGTGCTTCAAAATTTTGATATTTCTTTTAAAATCTTCACGTGTTTGCGAAAGAAAATGTTTTGTGGGTGTTTTGCATTTGCAAAACCATTAAGAGGCAAAGTAAAAAGAAAACTCCCAAAATTGTCTTGAACTTGATGCATTAGGATATGTAGTACAGTGTTTTTAGGATTTATCGAGTCGTTAGGATGCACCCCAGTTTTCCTTTGGGGGTGAGTAATCATAGGGTCTCAGTGCTCAAACATTTAAAGAAGTCCACCCTGAACCAAGTTAGCCAATTATTCGTGTCTGTTAACTTAAGGAAGTTTGTTGTATTCAAGGACCCTTTAACTCTTGTTGTGAGACATTAAGTGTAGGGGTTTTGGTTCATGTGTATATAAGAAATAAGTAAGTAGGTGTTCTGTCTTATCGCACGACTCCTATCACTCAGGAAAGTAGGTCTGAGGGGACTTTGTGCCTGGTGCTTTCGAGTCATCTGACTTGGGATGCGCCGACCGAACTCTCGTTACACGGGTGGTAGGGATTTCCCTATGTGGAGATTCGGGGAAAGGTGTACGTGATAATGTAAGTCCTCATGGGCAATGATGCACGAAACCTAACCTTGGGAGAATGAAGCTCCAACTAATAAAAAGAAAAAAACAAAAACAAAAAAATGAGAAAAGAAACAAAAAGAAAAAAATGGTAATGCAAATAAGAACCTTAATGGACTTTACACATTGTATCACTTGAGGATGTTGAGGTTGTCCATGCCTTTCACTTAATTCCTTATTTAACTTGCACGAATGGTTCATTAGGCTAGGTGTGTGGACTGATTACCTATATAGTGTTGGCCCGTAGGATAACCGCGTCCAATGATCGACAAAATTTGTCCAACGAGTCGAGTGTCTAGATTGAATAATGCATCTTGTTCAAATTTTGTGGGTATATCCGCTGAAAACCCTCAGGAGACAACACTCCTCCTCCTTGGTGACAAGGAGGTTCAATGGCTTGTTGCACGTGCTAAGTGCAACCGTGATTCCTACGAAAGTGAGTTAGGATTTCTTGTTTTTCTTTTTTTTTGTTTTGCTCGGGACTAGCAAAAACTTAGGTGTGGGGGTATTTGTTTGACATCATTTCATGCTTATATTTGTATCTTATATCCATTATCTTACACCTAAGCAATGCTACGTGACGAGTTTTATGTTTGACTTTCAGAAATAAAGAGGTTTCAAGAGAAGAGCCATGAAAGGTCCCAAAAGTAGGAAAAAAGACTTAATTGTGAGACCTGGGGACTAAGATGCAAGGGAGAAGGACCTGAATGTAAGACCGAAAGACCTAAGAGCAAAACAGAAAACTCCACACCATCATGTGGTGTATTTTGGCAATTCGATTCGGGTCGGAGCTCCAACAAGTGAAGTAGATGCATCCAAGACCAACAAATATATTAAGAAAAGTCCAAAACAAAATTTAGCGAGATCTGGATGCTATAGACCGCCAATTGGCGGTCCGGATCTTCCCGGATCCGCTGAGATTTCTGGATATTATGTATTAGTGTTTGTTTAGGCTATTTTTGGTATTTGTTTAGTCCCATACCGGGGGATTGTCCCGGATTACCTTTTTCTATGGCTATAAATAGAACTCTCCCCCCTCTCATGTAATTATCTCTCTCTTTGGTGGCTATCTTCCCTACTAAGAGTGAAGATTGAAGCAAAATTCTGGTGGAGGAAGGGCTACTTGTAATTGAGTGAGTTAATAATAGATGTTTTCCTTTAATTGTGTTGTTTCTCTCTTAGTTTAATTTCCTTTCATATGCGTGCTTCCTTGTTTTGTTTTATGTCATTTTAGTCTTTAATAATTCTTGCTTGCTTAGTTTAATTTCATTTCATTAGAATGTTTCTTGTTAATGTAGGTTGTAGTGTAATGATTAGTGAGTAGTTCCATCCCCATTTGGGGGGTGGAGAAATATGTGATATAATCATGTAGTGTATTAAGTGTGTGTTATCTTAATCCCTTGAGCCTTATATGATTTCCATAACCATCTAATGGGTTTCACTCTTGCCTTTGATATGCTAATGCTCTTAAATGAAGCTTAGCTTATGCTTAGATTAGTGGTTGCATGTAGTCTTGTTGCTTTTACCTTGGTTAATGCCTTGTATGTTTTAATTATAATATGGTATCTTATTTCATGTGGAGGCATAGTAGGGTTTAGTCTTTATACATGAGTTCATTTAGCTTCATTCCATTTATTGTCTTGTATGCTTTAATGATATAGTGTTATCTTAATTCATGTGGAGGCAAAGTTGGATGTAGTTTTATGATTTCATGCACTACATGTTGTGAGGAGCTTAATTGAACACACATACACACACACATCTTTATATTCACATTATTTCTCTACCCCCTATGGGGTTTAGTTTTATTGCTTATCTTTCATTTCCTTTTGCATTCTAGTGTAGTTTAGTGTAATCAATCTTTCTCTCCTTTCTTTACCACTCACCCTCACACAAACCAAAAGTCGACACACCTCCCTGTGGACGACCCGTATTTGCCACCGCTTCAACGCGGCCGTGCACTTGCGGTTAAAATAAAACGATCAATCAGGTACCCACTTCTGCAATCATTCTTTGAAGCGCTTATGAGGAAATATTCGATCACCCACAGGCTTGCGTCCGCATATCATCTGGAAAGTAGTGGGCAGGTCGAAGTCTCTAACCGTCAATTAAATCAAATCCTTGAGAAGATAGTTAATTCCTCGAGGAAGGATTGGTCGACTAAGTTGAATGACGTGTTGTGGGCTTTCCGCACCGTGTATAAGACCAATTTGGGTATGTCCCTATATCGGGTAGTGTACGACAAGGCTTGCCACCTACCTGTCAAGCTTGAGCATCGTGCTTTCTGGGCGATCAATAACCTGAATATGGATCTTGATCAAGCAGGGGTGCAGCGTAAACTGGACATTGTGGAATTGGAAGAGCTACGCCATGATGCGTACGAGAATGCCAAAATTCATAAGTCCCGAGCCAAGATGTTTCACGATCGCATGATTATGCGAAAGGTGTTTACGGCCGGGCAGAAGGTGTTGCTCTACAATTCCCGGCTTCATCTGTTTGCGGGTAAGCTCCGCAGTCGCTGGTCTGGCCCGTTTATTGTCCAAACCGTTTATCCTCATGGAGCGGTTGAAATCTTGAACCCAGGGAATGGGGACGTGTTCAAAGTTAATGGACAACGCCTCAAACCTTACTTGAGGGGGCACCAGTTGAAGTCGAGGAGGTCATGTTCCTTCATGAACCTCTCTCGCACTCAACCATTCATGACCTACATTGATGATTGAGATTTCTGGTTTGTATATAGTGTCATTAGTTATCTTCAAAAAAAACTCAAAAGAAACACAAAAATAAAAACAAAAATAAAAACAAATAAACAAGACAAAAAAGACTACTTCAGTGAGCATTGATTGTTGTGGGCTCTAACCCTTGAGTATTTGGGCCCAATTTATTTCACGTATTTGTATCCCTTCTTTAGCATCTCACAGGTTTTGAGGTAATTCAGGTTTGTGTCCATCAACATAACAATGAACTTCCTTTTGCGCTTCATGTTGGTGAGATCTTCCCTTTTTCATGCATAAATCCATGTAGTATCATGCTCACATTCATTTAGGATAATGCATGAAGTAGGTGTGGGGGGGGGGGGGGGGGGTTACATATGTACATAGTCGAGTCTTTTCCTTTGATTTTGTTTTATTTTGTGTGCATTGTTAGGGTCATGTTAGTGTGCTGCATTTAGTATCGATATATCTGCATGCCATGATCCTTAAGTGACTTGTCTTCTTTTGCTTACCTAGTGCTTTAACGTTTTCACATTTCTTTAAAATCTTCATGTGTTAGTGAAAGAAAATGTTTTGTGGGTTTTGCATGTGTTTAGTGATTGACATCATTTCATGCTTATATTTGTATCTTATATCCATTATCTTTCACCTAAACAATGCTATTTTACGAGTTTTATGTTTAGTTTTCAGGAATAAATAGGTTTGAAGAGATGAAGCATAAAAGGACCCCAAAGCTGGGAAAAAGGACTGAATTGTGAGATCTGGGGACTGAGATGCAAGGGAGAAGGACCTGACGTAAGACAGAAGGACCTAAGAGCAAAACAGAATACTTCACATCATCATGGGGAGTATTTTAGCAATTCGATTCGGGTCGGAGCTCCAACAAACCAATTAAATGCATCCAAGACCAGCAATATACCAAGAAAAGCCCACAACAAAAATGAGCAGGATCTGAACCATATAGACCGCCAATTGGTGATCCATTTTGGCCCAAATCCGCTAAATTTTCTCCAGCACATGTATTAGAGGATGTTTAGGCTATTTTTGGTATCTGTTTAGTCCCACATCGGGGGATTGTCCCGGTTTGCCTTTTTCCATGGCTATAAATAGAACTCTTCACATTCCATTGTAATCACTTCATATTTTAAGTGGCTATTCTTCCTACTAGAAGTGAGGCCTTGAAGCACACACTAAAATAGGAGGATGCTACTTTTAATGTGAGTCATTTTAATACAAGTTTTCTTTATTATGTTGTTTGTTTTATGTTTCTTGTTTTGCTTTGCTTAATCTCATTTCATTAGTTTTATTAGCTTAGTTAATATGCTTTCTTTGTTTAGTTTAATAATTAGTGTAATGTTTAGTGAGTAGTTCCATCCGCTTTGGGGGTGGAGTAGATGTACATACATGCAAATGAGAATGGATTGAATGCTTTATTTCCAATGTGTTGATAAAACATGAATGTATGCTTGCTTGTTTAGGATAGAATTTATAACTTGATGAGTCTTGCCAAAATGATTAGACACCTCTCATGCTTGTTTAGGTTCTGAAATAAACATCTTGCATATGTAAATGATAATCAACTAAGTTGGTGAATAGATTGATATGTTTTGCCACAACATTTAGACACTTCCTATGCATGATAACACCACCTTTATTTGTGCTTAAAGAATGTGTTCAACACCCACCTCTTTGCTTGTGTGCACTCACTCTACCCCTTAGGGGTTTTCCCATTTCTGAATTCTAGCATTTCGTTCTTAGCATAGTTGGTATTTCATCTTTTGTTTCTTTCTTTCGCATTTCGTACTTCTTAGTGTAGTGTAGCGTAGATTAGCGTAAACAACTTTCTTCCCTCTTTTGTGCCACTTGATTTCTGATAAACAAGAGGCTGCTCACCTCCTTGAGGATGACCCGTATTTGCCACCGCTTCAACGCGGTCATGCACTTGCGGTTTAATTAAAACGTTCAATCATTTAGCATGTGCAAAACCGTTGTGAGGTAAAGTAAAAAGAAACCTCCCAAAATTGTTAGGATGCACCCCGGTCTTCCATCGGGGGGGGGGGGGGAGTAATCATAGGGTTTCAGAACTCAAACAATTAAAAAAGTCCACACTAAACCTAGTGAGTCAATAATTTGTGTCTGTTAATATAAGGATGTTTGTTATAGTCAATGACCCTTTAACTCCTGTTGTGAGACATTAACTGTAGGGGTTTTGATTGATGTGTAGATAAGAAATAAGTGAGTAGGTGTTCTCTCTTCTCGCACGGCTCCTATCACTTGGGAAATTAGGTCTGAGGGGACTTTGTGCATGGTGCTTTCGAGTCATCTGACTTGGGATGCACCGACCAAACTCCCGTTACACAGGTAGTAGGGATTGCCCTATGTGGAGATGTGGGGAAAGGTGTACGTGGTAGTGTAAGTCATCATAGGCAATGATGCACGAAACCTAACCCTGGGAGAATCAAACACCAACTACCCAGAAATAAAAGAAAAAAGAAAAAAAAGGTAATGCAAATAAGAACCTTAATGGACTTTACACTTTGTATCACATGAGGAGGTTAAGGTTCTCCATGTGTTTCACTTAAGTCCTTAATTAACTTGCATGAATGATTCATTAGGCTAGGTGTGTGGACTGATTACATATATAGAGTCTGTCGGTAGCATTACCGCGTCCAATGATCGACAAATTAAGTCCAACAAGTCGAGTGTCTAGATTGAATAATGCATTTATGTTCGGATTTTGTGGGTATATCCGCTGAAAACCCTCAGGAGACAACACTCCTCCTCCTTGGTGACAAGGAGGTTTAACGGCTTGTTGCACGTGCTAAGTGCAACCGTGATTCCTACGAAAGCGAGTTAGGATTTCCTTATTTTTCGTATGTTTTTTCCTTTCTTTCATTTTTCTCTTTCTTTGTTTTGCTTGGGACTAGCAAATTTAGGTGTGGGGGTATTTGATTGACATCATATCATGCATGTAATTCTTTCTTATATCCATTATGTTTCACCTATACAATGCTACGTAACTAGTTTAATGTCTAAGTTTCAGGAATAAGCAAGATTGAGGAGAAGAGTCAAAAAAGGACTCAAAAGTAAGAAAAAGGACTAAGTTGCAAGACTTGGGGACTGAGATGCAAGAGGGAAGGACCTGGAGGTAAGCCCAAAGGACCAATGAGCAAATCAAGAAACGTCACACCATCGTGGGGATTATTTTGGCAATTCGATTCGGGCCGGAGCTCCAGCAACCGACTTGGATACATCACAGATGAAGAAAGTCATCCAGGAAAGCCCACGCAAAATCAAGACCGGATCCAAACCTTGTAGACCGCCAATTGACGGTCTGGGTTGCTCGGGATCCGATGTGGTTGAGTCGGATCATGTATAATTGTGTGTTATGTCTGTTTTTGGTATTGTATTAGTCCCATACTGGGGATTGGCCTGCATTACCTTTTTCTGTGGCTATAAATAGAACTCTTCATCCTTCTTTGTATCCCATCTCTCTCTTGGTGGCCTTCTGTCTACTAGAAGTAAAATCTTTGGAGCAAAAACTCTGGTGGAGAGGGGCTACTTGTGATTGAGTGAGTATTAATAGATGTTTTGTTAAGTTTTCATCATATTGCCTCTTTTCAATTCTTGCATACTTAGATAACTTGTTTTTTTAGTCTTCTTAGAATTAGCTTAAGCATCTTTTTTTCCTTAGTGTGAATGTTAGTTTAAATATCTGTGATTAGTTCCATCCCCCTATAAGGGTGGAGTAGATGTCTATACATGTTATGTAGATGGAATGAATACTAAACATGGTTGTATATGAGAAATGTTAGTATGCTTGCTTGAATTAATAAGAACTCTTACTTGATGGTTTCTGCCATAATGTTTAGGTACATTCCATGCTTGTTTATGTTCTTAATAACAAACTTACCATGATCATATTAATCACCTAGGTTAGTGCTTGAAATGATAGGTCTTGCCATTAGGTACTTCTTATGCATTAACAAACACTAACTACACTTGAGCTTAATGTATGCATTCACCACACTTATTTCTTTGTACACAGCACCCTTAGGGATGTTTCCCATTCCTGAATTTCATCTTTCCTATTCGTAGTTGCTTAGCTTAGTTTAGTTTGTTTTATGCTTTCATTTCCTTCTTTGTTGTTTACTAGTTTAGTGTAGTTGAGTTAATCAATCTTTCTCTCCTTTATTTCCGACTCGCCGTCAAACTAGCCAAAGTCAAAACACCTCCATGTGGATCAACCCGTATTTGCCACCACTTCAACGCGGTCGTTCAGTTGTGGGTATTTTAAAACGTTCAATCAGTCAACCACACGAACCACATTAAAATGTCCTATCTAATTCAAATTACCCTACTACAATATTGAGCGTCACCTTACATTCATTAGAGTAACCACCATAAATCATCCATACATTACTTTGAACCCTTCACATGCTATGAACTTTGTCAACCCCACAACAACAAATTAATGTTTCCTATTTATTTACAATTTACCGTGCTACAGTGTTATACGTACCCCATACGTTCTCTATAGTGGCCTCCAGGGTACCATCCGTACATTATTTGAAACCCATCGACTACTTTTTCCATGCTTATGGGTATCACTTACCCTAACTATCTATTTCATTTACCCCAACAAACATGATATACGACCAATTTGACATATGTTTCTCATTTCGTGTAAATAATTAGACTTACCCTCTCTATCTATTTTATTTACCCCACGAATTACAATATAATGTCTCCTATCTAATCCAATTTACCCTATTATGGTATTTAACGTACCCCTCATGTCCATTAGAGGTAACCTCAGGAACCATCCATAAATTATTTTGAACCCTATGTGCGCTTTCAATTTAGTCACCCACACGAACCAAAATATAATGTCTCCTATCTAATCCAATTTACCCTACGACTGTATTCCAGATACCCCGTTTGTTCTTTAGAAATAACTACAGGGAACAATCCATACATTAATTTGAACCCTTCGCGCGCTATCAATTCGGTCACCCCTACGAACAATAATTGAATGTCCTTTTTAATCCTATTTACCCTACAACTGCATTAAACGTACCCCGTTTGTTCTTCATAAATACCTCCATGGAATATCTACCATTGGATTTACCCCCAACAGATCTGATATTCGACCAATCTATCATATATGTTCTCATCTCGTGTAAACTGACAAACTTACCCTATCTGTCAATTTTGGTTAACCCCACGTACCACAATAAAATGTCCTATCTAATCCAAATTACCCAACTACTGTATTGAACTTACCCCTTACGTTCGTTAGAGTTACCACCTAGAACCATCCTGCATTAATTTGAACCATTCACACGCTATCAACTTTGTCACCCCCACGAACAACAAATTAATGTGTGCTCTCAGAACCCATTTACGCTAGTACCACAGTTAAATTACCATACTATTGTATTCAAAGTATCCCTCACATTCATTAGATGAATCACCATGAACCATTCATAAATTATTTTGAGCTCTTCGCACGCTATCAACTTTGTCACCCCCACGAACAACAAATTGATGTGTCCTTTTCGATCCAATTTACCCTGACGTATTGTTATATGCACCCCATATGTTCATTATAGTTACCTCCATTTACCCGGTATACAATTACCCAAGCTATTTGATTTACCCCAACACACCTGATATTCCACGAATTTGACATACACGCTCTCATCTCTTGTAGATTGAAAAAAATCACCCTATATATCCATTTTGGTGTTGCCCACGAACCACTATGTAATGTATCCTATCTAATCCCCTTAGTATTACCCTACTATGGTATTTAACGTACCCCTTACGTCCATTGGAGGTACCCCTAGGAACCAGCCATAAATCATTTTGAACCCTTTACGCGTTTTCAATTTGGTAACCCCCACAAATAATAATTTAATGTGTCCCATTAAATACAACTAATCCTTAGATTGTATTGAACGTACCCGGTTCGTTCATTACAATTACCACGAGGGAACCATCCATACATTATTTCGAATCCTATTTTGCACTATCAATTTGCTCACCCCCACGAACAATAAATGAATATCATTTTTAATCCGATTTAGCATACGACTATATTGAACTTTGATTAGTAGCATATCATGCGTCATATTCATGTTATATATCATTTATTTTACCCCAATATTGTGCTACTCGAGTCAGCAGACCAGGACTCCACCCCATATCCTAATTGAAGAAATAAAGCAACACAAAATTTCTACCCGATCAGAGCCATTTGATCCTTCACTGGCGGATTTGGATCCGCCCCTAGCGGATCAAACAGGTCCAATGAATCTCAGATTTCGATCATGGGTCGGGTATTTGGGTCAGAGAATTCCTGGACTATCATATATGATTTGGAGCGGTCCAATTATTCATAGATTAATCCTAACCATGTATTAGTTTATATATACACTTGTAATCCCTCCCCTCCCTCTTCTCCTTTCTTCTCCATTAGTTTTAGGTTTTATTTTGCTGCTGCTTAGTGTAGTTGGAGGAGAAGAAGCATACTTCATAATCTTTTCATTTCAATCAAGTGTGAGTTTTGTTCTTTAAATACATGCCTTTCCTTTGATGCAATTTCTTTGATGTTGTGATTTGTTTAATCTTGTTTTTAGTCATTTCCATTATGGGTTCATGTTATTTTTATGTTTTCTTTAGTGTAGAGATGAGTAGAGAGTAGTCCATCCCCATTGGGAGGTGGAGAAGAAGGTGATTTTATCATGTGATGGATTAGTGTGTGTGTTAATCTTAATCCTTTGTGCCTTACATGATTTTCATAACCATCTAATGGGATTTCACTCTTATCTTTGATGTGCTAATGCTCTTGAATGAAGCTTGGCACATGCTTAGATTAGTGGGCCTATTTTATGGGGAATGATGAGGTTAGGATAAGGATGGAGTGGAAGAGGGAAACAAGACTTGTGTATGCATGTTCTCATGTTGGCTTATCCAAATTAATGTCTTGTATGTTTTAATGATTGTGATAAATCTTATTTCATATGGAGACAAAGTTGATTTTGAGTCATTTTGCATGTGAACATATTAGCTTCATTTCAATTATTGTCTTGTATGTTTTAATGATAAGGTTTTATCTTATTTCATGGAGGCAAAGTGGGAATTTGAGTTTTATGGATTTCATGTATCACATGTTTTGATGAGCACATTTCAACACACACAACACATTTTCATATTCACATTCTTTCTCTACCCCCTGAGTGGTCTAGTTTTATTGCTTATTTTCCAATTTCTTTTGCATTGTAGTGTAGTTTCGAACGTCATCTCCTTTTCTTCTCCCTCATTCGAGTATCGTGAATCTGACTCACACACGCTCCCTGTGGACCGACCCGTATTTGCCACCGCTTCAATGCGGTCGTGCACTTGCTGTATTTTAACTGATTCAATCAAGTTTTTGGCACCGTTGCCGGGGAGCATCGTTTTCTTAGTCGAGTTCATCATTTCGGTGGGGGTTTTCCTTTTTTTGTTTGGTTACTGGACGAAGCTACAAGAGCACAGGAAGACCCAAACAAGCGCAAAAGCAAGATGCTAAAGTTTGGGGACCAGAAGCCTCAGACAATCCGCGAGTAGCAGATTTTAATCCCCCACTGGCGGCTCTGGTGCGTGTGTTAGGAAATCTGTTTCAAGTGTAGCTTGCTTTGCTTATTTTTAGTTGTTTCCTTTCAGAGTTGATGCCATGCATGCGCTATTTTATTGTTAAAAATTAATTTGGCTTGCATGACCCCTTGTTAAGACAACTTGGACCATAAAACTCAAAGCAAAAGATTAGACTTATTGTCATCTAGGTCATGCATCATTTGTAGACCTTGCACGCATTTGTCTTTTCTTTTCTTTACATTCTTGTTCCCGATTGCTGGCGTGAGGTACGTGCACCCGATCTCTCATTCACGCATGTTTAGATCATGCATTTGTAAGTAAGGGGCATTGCAACAAGTGTGAGTTGAGTGTTTGTTTGGACAGTTCATTTCTAGATTAAGACTCCAAAATGAGGGGTTGTCCCATACAAGATAAGGTGGGGGATTTCATCACCCTTTCCTTAGCCCCAAAAATCACTCGTAATAAAAACCTTAATTCTAAAAGCTAGTAGACATTGGGCCTAAGGATTTCGGACGCACTAGGAGAGTGATCTAGTTGAGACCGTCATTTCTATGGCTATAAATAGAACTCTCCCTCCTCTCATGTACCCCATCTCCTCTCTTAGTGGCCATCTTCTCTACTAAGAGTGCAGCCTTGAAGCAAAACTCTGGTGGAGAAAGAGGCTACTTGTAATTGAGTGAGTAATAAATAGATGTTTTCCATTAGATGTGTTGTTTCTCTCTTAGTTTAATTTCCTTTCATATGCTTGTTTGCTTGTTTTGTTTCATGTCATTTTAGTTTCTTTAATATTTCTTGCTTTCTTAGTTTAATCTCATTTCAGTAAAATGTTTCATTTTAATGTAGGTTGTAGTGTAATGATTAGTGAGTAGTTCCTCCCCATTTGGGAGGTGAAGAAATATGTGATATGATCATTAGTGTATTAGGTGTGTGTTATCTTAATCCCTTGAGCCTTATATGATTTTCATAACCATCTAATGTGATTTCACTCTTATCTTTGATATGCTAATGCTCTTGAATGAAGCTTAGCTTATGCTTAGATTAGTGGACTTTTTTATGGGGAATGATAAGGTGAGGATATGGATGGAATTAGTATTGGAAACACAATTTGTAGTGTATGTACTCTTGTTGCCTTTACCTTGGTTAATGTCTTGTATGTTTTAATGATAATGTGTTATCTTAATTCATGTGGAGGCATAGTAGGGTCTAGTCTTTATAAATGAGTTCATTTAGCTTCATTCCAATTATTGTCTTGTATGTTTTAATGATATGATCTTATCTTATTTCATGTGGAGGCAAAGTTGGATTTAGTTTTATGATTCATGCACTACATGTTGTGAGGAGCATAATTGAACACACACACTTACACACATCTTTATATTCACATTATTTCTCTACCCCCTATGGGGTTTTGTTTTTATTGCTTATCTTCCATTTCCTTTTTGCATTGTAGTGTAGTTTAGTGTAACCAACCTTTCTCTCCTTTCTTTCCCACTCGCCTTCGCACAAATCAAAAGTCGACACACCTCCCTGTGGATGACCCGTATTTTCCACCGCTTCAACGCGGCCGTGCACTTGCGGTTTAATATAAAACGAATGAATCAAGTTTTTGGTGTCGTTGTCAGGGAGGTGCTGATTGACATCATTTCATGCTTATATTTGTACCTTATATCCATTATCTTACACCTAAGCAATGCTACGTGACGAGTTTTATGTTTAGTTTTCAGAAATAAAGAGGTTTGAAGAGAAGAGCCATGAAAGGACCCAAAAGCAGGAAAAAAGGACCTAATTGTGAGACCTGGGGACCAAGATGCAAGGGGGAAGGACCTGATCGTAAGACAGAAGGACCTAAGAGCAAAACAGGAAACTCCACACCATCATGAGGAGTATTTTGTCAATTCGATTCGGGTCGGAGCTCCACTAAACCAGCTAGATGCATCCAAGACCAAGAAACACACCAAGGCAAGCCCACCAGAAGACCCAGCCGGATCTGGGCTTTATAGGCCGCCAATTGGCGGTCTGGAACCGCCAATTGGCGGTCTGATTAAGCCCAATTCAGCCAAGATTCTTCCTGGACTTGTATTATCATGTGTTTAGGCTATTTTTGGTATTGGTTTAGTCCCACATCGGGGGATTGTCCCGGATTAGCTTTTTCCATGCTTATAAATAGAACTTTTCACCTCCCATTGTATCTATCTCCCTCTTGGTGGCCATCTTCCCTACTAAGAGTGAAGCCTTGAAGCAAAACTCTAGTGGAGGAAGAGCTACTTGTAATTGAGTGAGTTAATAATATAAGTTTTCTCTTAATGATGTTGTTTCTCTCTTAGTTTAATTTCCTTTCATTTGCATGCTTGTTTGTTTGTTTAGTTTTATGCTTCTTTAATATTTCTTGCTTAAGTAGTATAAATTTCATTTCAGTATTATGCTTTCCTTTGCTAAATTAGTTAGTGTAATGAGTAGTGAGTAGTTCCATCCCCATTTGGGGGGTGGAGAAATATGTGATATAATCATGTAGTGTATTAAGTGTGTTATTTTCATCCTTTGAGCTTTATATGATTTCCATAACCATCTAATGGGTCTCACTCTTATCTTTGATATGCTAATGCTCTTGAATGAAGCTTAGCTTATGCTTTGATTAGTGAACCTATTTTATGGGGAATGATAAAGTTAGGATATGGATGAAGTTAATGTTGGAAACACAATTTGTAGTGTATGTACTCTTGTTGCCTTTTCCTTAGCTAATGTCTTGTATGTTTTAATGATGTAGTCATCTTAATTCATGTAGAGGCATAGTAGGGTCTAGTCTTTATACTTGAGTTCATGTAGCTTCATTCCAATCATTGTCTTGTATGTTTTAATGATGTAGTCTTATCTTAATTCATGTAGAGGCAAGATTGGATGTAGTTTTATGATTTCATGCACTACATGTTGTGAGGAGCTTAATTGAACACACACACACACACACACATCTTTATGTTCACATTATTTCTCTACCCCCTTTGGGGCTTAGTTTTATTGCTTATCTTCATTTCCTTTTGCATTTCATTTCAGCTTTGTAGTTTAGATTAGTGTAATACATCTTTCTCCCTTCTTTTTACCTCTCGCCTTCGAATAAACCAAGTGTCGACACACCTCCCAGTGGACGACCCGTATTTGCCACCGCTTCAACGCGGCCGTGCACTTGCGGTAGAAATATAAAACGATCAATCAAGTTTTTGGCGCCGTTGCCGGGGAGGTGCTCTGTCCAGACCTTGGTTTGGACGATTCGAGGGGTTTTTAATTTTTCTTTTTCAGTTTTTCTTAGTTTCAGGGAACACTATGATCACGGGGAGGCCACTGGAGAAGTTTGAGGAAGCAAATCCAAGAACAGACCGCCAATCAGCGGTTTGGAACCGCCAATTGGCGGCCTGGTGAGGGATTCTGTCTTCCAATTTTTTTGTGGTCATTTGTGCTATAATTTGTGTTATCTGGGAGCCCAATTTTGCATGCTGTGACTTCTTATTTGCTCCCAGATCATTAATCACTCCCCCTTTGATCAACTTGGACCATAAAACTCAAACCAAAAGATTAGACTTCTTGCCATCTAGGTCATGCACCATTGGTAGACCTTGCATGCATTTGTCTTTTCTTTGCTTTTCATTTTGTCGTTGATTGCTGGCGTGAGGTACGTGCACCCACATCCCTCATTCATGCATGTTTCTTTCATGCATTAGTTAGTAAGGTGCATCGGGACAAGAGTGAGAGAGCGTTTGATTGGAGCGATTGATTGCTAGATCTAGGATCAAATCGCTACTAAGGAGGGGCTGTCCCATAAAAGATAAGGTGGGGGATTTCATCACCCTTTCCTTGGCCCCAAAAATCACTCTTAATAAAGCCTTAACTAGAAGCAAGTAGACATTGGCCCTAAGGAATTCGGACGCACTAGGAGAGTAATCTAGTCGAGACCGTCATGACCTGATCGGCGTTGCCTACCTTGTCGATAGTAGGAGGTACTGGATCTCCGGATCTGGTATCACTTGCTGGGCATTGTGGTCCTCGTCGTAGGGAGGTGAGGCGTGTCGAGGCTAGTGACCTCGAAGTTAGGCGTCGTCTAGCTTAAGGACCTATTGCCTTACATTGTTTGAGCCGTGCTTGTTAGTTAGGCTTCTTCCTGATCCCACTACCCACGCTAGCTCTAGGGATTCTTCCCTCCTCATCTGAGTCATCTCCTCATCTATTCTCTACGTTTAGTCTCCTCCTCTAGTACACCTTCTGTTGTGTGTTTGGTAGAGTCGAGTCGAGCATTTTTATGCGAGGTTGGGCTCGTTCTGGTGAGAGCGCTCGACTCGAGAGAGTGCTTATTTCTGAGATGGAAGATCTTGGTGATCGACCATCTCCGCCTCGTGCTCCTTTGGAGCAAGAAGGCGAGTCGTCTCGTGGTGGCGAGGGAGACCGGGTTCCATACATGGACTACCTCGGTCCATTCCCACCACCACGTAGACCTCCTTCTCCTCCTCCTCTGACTCGAGAGGAAGGGAGATTCGGTCAGGATCGAGTTCTAGGTGCACCACCACCTTTAGCTCGACAGGATAGGCCGATGACGTTGTGGGAGCGGACCCATCCTGTTCGGGCCGCGCAACCTTCTTGCATAGTTGTTCCCCCTGCTCGCGGGAACAACTATGAGCTGAAACCTCAGTATGTGAGCATGCTTCCAACCTTTACTGCCAATAAGGAGGATCCGTATATTTTTATACGCGAATTCGAGGAAGTATGCTCCATGTTCAAGCTTCAACAGCTTGACGAGGATTCTGTCCGGTTGAGGATGATTTCGTTCGCATTGAAGGATAATGCGAAGAAATGGATGTATAGCCTCCCGGCGAGCTCGATTCGGTCTTGGGATGATTTTGTGACCGTCTTTCTGAAGAGATTTTTCCCTCAAAGGAAAACTCAACAGATACGGCACCAGATACATCAGATGTATCAGACCGAGACCGAATCTTTTCATGGTTTCTTTGAGAGGTTCAAGGACCTTCTCCAGCAATGCCCTCATCATGGACTTGAGCTATGGCAGCTGTGCCAGATTGTTTATGAGGGCATCAACTACAACACCCGCACATTGTTGGAGTCGATGTGTCAGGGTGACTTCCAAATGAAACCCATCGAGGAGGCATGGGACACTTTTGAATCCATGGCTGAGCGCACCTTCGAGTGGGACACCATGAGAGAGCCACCAGCCGCCAGGTCTTCTGGTCGAGCTGGATCATATCATGTTGAGTCGACTATCGCGTCTGAGGCGAAAATGGCTGCTCTCATGCGTAGGATAGAGAGTTTGGAGATGGACCGAGCTCCTGTAGCTCAGGTCGCTACTCCCGGGTGTACTAGGTGTGGACTGTCGGGACATGATGACTTGGAGTGCGCTTACGCTCCAAGAGATACTGAGCATGCAAATGCGATGTATCATCAAAGGCCCCGAAACGACCCGTACAGTCATTCCTATAACCCGGGATGGCGTAACCATCCTAACTTCTCTTGGGGGTCTAGTGGAGGACACGGTCAGAGCTCGCACGCTCAACCTCAACCTCCACCTTATCAACCTCCACGCCCATCGGCGACCTACCAACCCCCACATCAAAGGTCTCAGCACCAAAATTACCAACCTGGTCAGGCCTCTTCGTCGGGTTATTCTAACCAGACTCCACCACCCCAGCGGGTTGACCCTAAGGACTCTACCATTGAACAAACCCTTCAAGCATTCATGCAGAGCACTCAATCCATGCTTGCGGCCAACAATAATACGGTCAAAGCATTGGAAATGCAAGTAAGCCAGTTGGCTCATCAGCTCCATGAACGCGAGAAGGGTCAATTCCCGAGTCAACCTGTGGTAAATCCCAGGGGTCAGCCTGCTAATACCAGGCAGAATGTACACAATGTTGAAAGTGACCCTTCCCAACATGCTAATGTTATTCATACCTTGAGATCGGGAAGGGTCGTTGACAACAATGTGAACATGCCGGAAGCCAATCCGGTTGGCAAGTCTTCCGAGGAGAGTCTTGAGCCTGTCAAGGAACCTAATTCTGAGACTCCTCCTCGTGATTCCTATGTCCCCAAGGCACCATTCCCTCATCGGTTGACTAAAAAACGTGATGAGCATTGGGATAAGATCGTTGAGGTACTTAGGCAAGTAAAGGTGAACATCCCGTTGTTGGACATTGTTCAACAAATGCCACCGTATGCCAAGTTCCTCAAAGACCTTTGCACCACCAAGAGGAAAACAAATGTGCCCAAGAAGGCCTTCTTGGCCGCCAATGTGAGCTCCATATTGACACAACCCATGACTGTCAAGTACAAGGACCCTGGTTGTCCAACTGTCTCTTGCATGATTGGGAATGTGACCATCTCTCAAGCTCTATTGGATTTGGGGGCATCTGTGAATCTCCTGCCTTACTCAGTCTATGTCAACCTTGGGATAGGCGATCTTAAACCAACGAGGACAACCCTCCAGTTGGCTGATAGATCTGTCAAAATCCCACGAGGGAGTGTGGAGGATGTCCTTATCAAAGTGGGGGAGTTCGTATTTCCAGTTGATTTCATCATCTTGGATACCGAACCCGTGTCCAACCCACAAGGACAAATTCCTGTAATCCTTGGGAGGCCATTTCTTGCGACATCTAATGCCTTGATCAATTGTCGCAATGGCTTGATGAGGTTGTCTTTTGGAAACCTCACGGCGGATTTCAACATCTTCACTCTTGGTAAGAAACCTGGGCTTTTCGACGACTCAGTCGGAGCCAATTTCATCCAGGACACGGATGAGCCCGATTCATTAGGCATGTTCGACTCACATCGACATATTATTGAGGTGTCTAATGATCAGGTTGCGAGTGAAGAGGATCTTGAGGAATCCGCCAGCATATCTCTGGACGAGGAGGCACATCTGGGTGCTTGCTCCTCTTACCCCGTGGCCCTTGAGCCACTTGAAATTAACTCTGAATCCGACAAGGACCCACCTCTGGTCGAGCTTAAATCGCTCCCCGATAACCTAAAGTACATCTTTTTAGGGGATAATGAGACCTTGCCACTCATTATTGCTTCTGATCTTGAAAAAGATCAAGAGGTTGCCCTCAAAAGAGTACTCTTTGAAAACAAAGAGGCGATCGGGTGGTCCTTGAAGGATATCAAGGGAATTAGCCCTGGTATTGTTCAGCATCGGATCCACATGGAAGAGGATTCTAGGCCCCGCAGGGACCCACAACGGAGATTGAATCCTGTACTGAAAGAAGCCGTCCGAAAGGAGGTTCTTAAGTGCTTGGATCATGGCATAATTTATCCTATCTCTGATAGTTCGTGGGTGAGTCCTGTCCATGTGGTTCCCAAGAAGTCAGGCGTGACGGTTGTGGAGAATGAGCATAATGAGCTTATCCCGACACGCCTGCAAACTGGCTGGCGAGTTTGCGTTGATTATCGCAAGCTCAATGCAGCAACGCGGAAAGATCATTTCCCGTTGCCATTCATTGATCAGATGTTGGAAAGGTTGGCCGGACATGAGTACTATTGTTTTCTTGATGGATACTCCGGTTACAACCAAATTCCCATCGCCCCCGAGGACCAAGAGAAAACCACATTCACTTGTCCCTTTGGCACGTTTGCCTACCGTCGCATGCCCTTTGGGTTATGCAATGCGCTGGCAACGTTTCAGAGGTGTATGATCAGCATCTTCTCCGATATGGTTGAGCGTTTCCTTGAGATATTCATGGACGACTTTTCCATATTTGGCGCTTCCTTTGATGAGTGCCTTCATCACTTGAGCCTTGTCCTCAAGCGATGCCGTGAGAAGAACCTCGCTCTCAATTGGGAGAAATGTCACTTCATGGTGAAGCGAGGGATTGTACTTGGACATGTGTTCTCAAGTAGGGGAATTGAGGTCGATCCCGCCAAAGTGGGTATCATCGCTAATCTCCCACCGCCACGTAATGTGAAGGATATCCGCGCCTTTTTGGGGCATGCTGGATTCTATCGGCGGTTCATTCGGGATTTTAGCAAAATCGCTCGACCTCTCACCGCCTTGTTGGCTAAGGATGCCATTTTTGAGTTCACACCGGATTGCCACCATGCCTTTTTGACCTTGAAGAAAGAGTTGACTTCAGCTCCCATTATTAAGGCACCGGTGTGGACTGAACCCTTTGAGTTAATGTGTGATGCATCTGACTTCGCTGTGGGAGCAGTGCTTGGGCAACGATTGGACAAATTGCCTCATGTGATCTACTATGCCAGTAGAACACTCAATGATGCCCAATTGAACTACACTGTGACCGAGAAGGAATTCTTAGCGATCATATTTGCTTTGGAGAAATTCCGGTCGTACTTGATTGGCTCCCACGTGGTTATCTATTCTGATCACACAGCCATCAAGCACCTCATGGCGAAGAAAGATGCAAAATCCCGACTCTTGAGATGGATCTTGTTGTTACAAGAATTCGATCTCGAGATTCGGGACAAAAAAGGGTGTGAAAACGTTGTAGCTGACCACTTGTCTCGTCTAGAGACGACCAACCCACAGGACCAAATCATTGACGATAAATTTCCTGACGAGCAGTTGTTCATGATCGAAGATAACCCTTGGTTTGCCGACATCGTGAACTACCTCGTGACCGAGCAATTTCCTGTGGGTTGGTCAAAATCTGACCAATCCAAATTTAGATCGTATGTCAGATTCTTTCACTGGGACGACCCCTACCTATTCAAATACTGCTCTGACCAAATTTTCAGGCGGTGCGTCCCAGATACCGAGTTCCAAAGTGTGCTCCATTTCTGCCATTCCAAGGCATGTGGAGGACACTTTGGAGCAAAGAAAACTGCTGCCAAGGTGCTCCAATCTGGATTCTACTGGCCCTCTCTTTTCAAGGATGCTTACGACTTTTGTAAGCATTGTGATAGGTGCCAGCGCCTTGGCAGGATTGGTCGACGTGACATGATGCCTTTGCAAAATGTCCTTGTTGTCGACATCTTCGATGTGTGGGGCATCGATTTCATGGGTCCCTTCCCGAACTCTTTCGGGAATGTTTACATTCTGGTGGCCGTTGACTATGTGTCTAAGTGGGTTGAGGCTATACCCACAAAGACCAATGACAACAAGGTGGTCACCAAATTCTTGAGGGACATTTTTGCGCGATTTGGTACTCCTCGTACCATAATCAGCGATAGGGGTACCCACTTCTGTAATCGCTCCTTTGAAGCGCTTATGAGGAAATATTCGATCACCCACAAGCTTGCGACCCCATACCATCCGCAAACTAGTGGGCAGGTCGAAATCTCTAACCGTCAATTAAAGCAAATTCTTGAGAAGACGGTTAGTTCCTCGAGGAAGGATTGGTCTACCAAATTGAATGACGCATTGTGGGCTTTCCGCACCGCGTACAAGACCAATTTGGGTATGTCCCCTTATCGGGTAGTGTACGACAAGGCTTGCCACCTACCCGTCGAGCTTGAGCATCGTGCTTTCTGGGCGATCAAGAACCTGAATATGGATCTTGATCAAGCAGGAGTACAACGTAAGTTCGACATTGTGGAATTAGAAGAGTTACGCAATGATGCGTACGAGAATGCCAAAATTCATAAGTCCCGAGCCAAGATGTTTCACGATCGCATGATTATGCGAAAGGTGTTTACGGCCGGGCAGAAGGTGTTGCTCTACAATTCCCGGCTTCATCTGTTTGCGGGTAAGCTCCGCAGTCGCTGGTCTGGCCCGTTTATTGTCCAAACCGTTTATCCTCATGGAGCGGTTGAAATCTTGAACCCAGGGAATGGGGACGTGTTCAAAGTTAATGGACAACGTCTCAAACCCTACTTGGAGGGGGCACCAGCCGAAGTCGAGGAGGTCATGTTCCTTCATGAACCTCCCTCGCACTCAACCATTCATGCTCCTACATGAGTGGTTGAGCTTTCATGTTTGTACATAGTTAAAAAAAAAAAAAAAAAAAAAACTCCTTCAGTGAGCATCGATTGTTGTGGGCCCCAACCCTTGAGTATTTGGGCCCCATTTCTTTCACGTATTTGTCTCCCTTCTTCAGCTTCTCACAGGTTTTGAGGGAATTTGGGTTTGTGTCCATCAACATGACCCCGAACGTCCCTTTGTACTTCATGTTGGTGAGATCGTTCCTTTTTCATGCATGTATCCATATAGTATTTTGCTCACATTCATTGAGGACAATGCATGAAGTAGGTGTGGGGGGGTGTTTGACGTGTGTACATAGTCGAGTCTTTTCTTTTGATTTTGTTTTCTTTTGTTTGCATTTTTAGGGTCATGATAGTGTGCTGCATTTAATATCGATATATCTGCTTGCCATGATCCTTGGGTGAGTTGTCTTCTTTTGCTTGCCTAGTGCTTTAAAACTTTCACATTTCTTTCAAAATCTTCATGTGTTTTCGAAAGAAAATGTTTTGTGGGTTTTGCGTGTGTTTAGCATGTGCAAAACCGTTGAGAGGCAAAGTAAAAAGAAAGCTCCCAAAATTGTCTTGAACTTGATGCATTAGGATATCTAGTACGTGGCTTTAGGATTTATCGAGTCGTTAGGATGCACCCCAGTTTTCCCTTGGGGGTGAGTAATCAGTGGGTTTCAGCGCTCAAACATTTAAAGAAGTCCACCCTGAACCTAGTGAGTCAAATAATTCGTGTTTGTTAATTTAGGAAGTTTGTTGTAGTCAAGGGCCCTTAATATCTTTTTGTGAAACTTAAGTGTAGGGGTTTTGGTTCCCATGTAGATAAATGAATAAGTGGTGTTCTCTCTTCTCGCACGGCTCCTATCACTCGGGAAAGTAGGTCTGAGGGGACTTTGTGCCTGGTGCTTTCGAGTCATCTGACTTGGGATGCACCGACCGAACTCCCGTTACACGGGTGGTAGGGATCGCCCTATGTGGAGATTTGGGGGAAGGTGTACGTGATAGTGTAAGTCCTCATAGGCAATGATGCACGAAACCTGACCCTGGGAGAATCAAACACCAACCAATAAATGCTCCAAACAAAAAAAAAGAAAAGAAAAAGAAAAGAAAACGAAAAAAAAGAAAAGAAAAAGAAAAGAAGAGTCAAATAAGAACCAAAATGGACTTTACACTTTGTTTCACATTCAGAAGTTAAGGTTGCCCATGTCTTTCACTTAATTCCTTAGTTAACTCTCACGAATAACTCATTAGGTTAGGTGTGTGGACTGATTACATATATAGAGTCGACCCGTAGTATTACCGCATTCCATGATCGACAAAATAAGTCCAACGAGTCGTGTAGCTAGATTGATTAATGCATCTTGTTCGGATTTTGTGGGTATATCCGCTGAAAACCCTCAGGAGACACCACTCCTCCTCCTTGGCAACAAGGAGGTTTAACGGCTTGTTGCACGTGCTAAGTGCAACCGTGATTCCTACGAAAGTGAGTTAGGATTTCTTGTTTTTTTTCGTATGCTTTTTCCTTTCTTTGTTTTGCTCGAGACTAGCAAAAACTTAGGTGTGGGGGTATTTGATTGACATCATTTCATGCTTATATTTGTACCTTATATCCATTATCTTACACCTAAGCAATGCTACGTGACGAGTTTTATGTTTAGTTTTTAGAAATAAAGAGGTTTGAAGAGAAGAGCCATGAAAGGACCCAAAAGCAGGAAAAAAGGACCTAATTGTGAGACCTGGGGACCAAGATGCAAGGGGGAAGGACCTGATCGTAAGACAGAAGGACCTAAGAGCAAAACAGGAAACTCCACACCATCATGAGGAGTATTTTGTCAATTCGATTCGGGTCGGAGCTCCACTAAACCAGCTAGATGCATCCAAGACCAAGAAACACACCAAGGCAAGCCCACCAGAAGACCCAGCCGGATCTGGGTTTTATAGGCCGCCAATTGGCGGTCTGGAACCGCCAATTGGCGGTCTGATTAAGCCCAAATCAGCCAAGATTCTTCCTGGACTTGTATTATCATGTCTTTAGGCTATTTTTGGTATTGGTTTAGTCCCACATCGGGGGATTGTCCCGGATTAGCTTTTTCCATGCTTATAAATAGAACTCTTCACCTCCCATTGTATCTATCTCCCTCTTGGTGGCCATCTTCCCTACTAAGAGTGAAGCCTTGAAGCAAAACTCTAGTGGAGGAAGAGCTACTTGTAATTGAGTGAGTTAATAATATAAGTTTTCTCTTAATGATGTTGTTTCTCTCTTAGTTTAATTTCCTTTCATTTGCATGCTTGTTTGTTTGTTTAGTTTTATGCTTCTTTAATATTTCTTGCTTAAGTAGTATAAATTTCATTTCAGTATTATGCTTTCCTTTGCTAAATTAGTTAGTGTAATGAGTAGTGAGTAGTTCCATCCCCATTTGGGGGGTGGAGAAATATGTGATATAATCATGTAGTGTATTAAGTGTGTTATTTTCATCCTTTGAGCTTTATATGATTTCCATAACCATCTAATGGGTCTCACTCTTATCTTTGATATGCTAATGCTCTTGAATGAAGCTTAGCTTATGCTTTGATTAGTGGACCTATTTTATGGGGAATGATAAAGTTAGGATATGGATGAAGTTAATGTTGGAAACACAATTTGTAGTGTATGTACTCTTGTTGCCTTTTCCTTAGCTAATGTCTTGTATGTTTTAATGATGTAGTCATCTTAATTCATGTAGAGGCATAGTAGGGTCTAGTCTTTATACTTGAGTTCATGTAGCTTCATTCCAATCATTGTCTTGTATGTTTTAATGATGTAGTCTTATCTTAATTCATGTAGAGGCAAGATTGGATGTAGTTTTATGATTTCATGCACTACATGTTGTGAGGAGCTTAATTGAACACACACACACACACACATCTTTATGTTCACATTATTTCTCTACCCCCTTTGGGGCTTAGTTTTATTGCTTATCTTCATTTCCTTTTGCATTTCATTTCAGCTTTGTAGTTTAGATTAGTGTAATACATCTTTCTCCCTTCTTTTTACCTCTCGCCTTCGAATAAACCAAGTGTCGACACACCTCCCAGTGGACGACCCGTATTTGCCACCGTTTCAACGCGGCCGTGCACTTGCGGTAGAAATATAAAACGATCAATCAGGTGCTCTGTCTAGACTTTGGTTTGGACGATTCGAGTGGTTTTAATTTTTTATTTTTAGTTTTTGTGTGATTCGGGCATTCTGAGGAACAAGGGGAAGCGACTGGAGGAATTTGAGAGCGAGAGACCCAAAAGTGACCGTCAATTGGCGGCCTGGTGAGCCTCAATCTCTCTCAATTTTGTTTTGGTTGTTGTTTTCTTCATTGTAGTTATCTGGGAACACTACTTTGCATGTTGTGACTTCTAGTTTGCTCCCAGATTAAAAATCAGTCCCCTTTAATCAACTTGGACCATAAAACTCACAGCAAAATATTAGACTTCTTGCCATCTAGGACATGCATCATTTGTAGACCTTGCATGCATTTGTCTTTTCTTTGCTTTACATTTTGTTGTTGATTGCTGAAGTGAGGTACGTGCACACAAATCTCTCATTCATGCATGTTTCGATCATGCATTAGTTAGTAAGGTGCATTGGGACAAGAGTGAGTTGAGCGTTTGATTGGAGCATTGATTGCGAGATTTAGGATCAACACGCTACTAAGGAGGGGTTGTCCCATACAAGATAAGGTGGGGGATTTCATCACCCTTTCCTTGGCCCCAAAAATCACTCTTAATCAAAGCCTTAATTCTAAAAGCAAGTAGACATTGACCCTAAGGATTGCGGACGCACTACGATAGTAATCTAGTTGAGACCGTCATGGCCTGATCGGCGTTGCCTACCTTGTTGATAGTAGTAGGTACTGGATCTCCGGATTTGGTATCACTTGCTGGGCATTGTGGTCTTCGTTGTAGGGAGGTGAGGCATGTCGAGGCTAGTGACCTTGAAGTTAGGCGTCGTCTAGCCTAAGGACCCATAAACTTAAGTTGATTGAGTCGTGCTTGCTAGTTAGGCTTCTACCTGATCCCATTACCCACGCTAGATCTAAGGATTCTTCCCTCCTCATCTGAGTCCTCTCCTCATCTATTTTCTACGAGTAGTCTCCTCCTCTAGCACACCTTCTGTTGTGTGTTATTTTAGAGTCGAGTCAAGCATTTTATGCGAGGTTGGGCTCGTTCTGATGAGAGCGCTCGACTTGAGAGAGTGCATTTTTCTGAGATGGACGGTCTTAGTGATCAGCCATCTCCGCCTCATGCTCCTTTGGAGCGTGAGGCCGAGTCTTCTCATGGTGACGGGGGAGACCAGGTTCCATACATGGATTACCTTGGTCCGTTCCCACAACGACGTAGACCTTCTCCTCCTCCACTGACTCGAGAGGAAGAGCGATTCGGTCAGGATCGAGTTCTTGGTGCACCACCACCTGTAGCTCGACAGGATATATTGATGACTTTGTGGGAGCGGATCCATCCTGTTCGGGCCGCGCAACCTTCTTGCATAGTTCTTCCCCCAGCTCGCGGGAACAACTATGAATTGAAACCTCAATATGAGAGCATACTTCCAACCTTCACTGCCAACAAGGAGGATCCGTATATTTGTATACGCGAATTCGAGGAAGTATGCTCCATTTTCAAGCTTCAATAGCTTGACGAGGATTCGGTCCGGTTGAGCTTTGTGACCGTATTTCTGAAGGGATTTTTCACTCAAAGGAAAACTCAACAGATACGGCACCAGATACATCAAATGTATCATACTGAGACCGAATCTTTTGATGGTTTCTTTGAGAGGTTAAAGGACCTTCTCCAGCAGTGCCCTCATCATGGAATTGAGCTTTGGCAGTTGTGCCAGAGTGATGTGTTATGAGGGCCTGAAGAGGGCCTTATGAGGAAATATTGTTGGAGTCGATGTGTCAGGGTGATTTCCAAATGAAATCTATCGAGAAGGCATGTGACACTTTTGAATTGATGGCTGAACGAACCTTTGAGTGGGACACCATGAGAGAGCCACCAGCCTCCAGGTCTTCTGGTCGAGCTGCATCATATCAAGTTGAGTCAACTATCACGTCAGAGGCGAAAATGGCTGCTCTCATGCGTAGGATTGAGAGTTTAGAGTTGGACCGAGCTCCTGTAGCTCAGGTCGCTACTCCTGGATGTGGTAGGTGTTGACTTACGGGCCATGATGACTTGGAATGCGCTTACGCTCCAAGGGATACTGAGCATGCAAATGCGATGTATCAACAGATGGCCCGTAACGACCCGTATAGTCACTCCTACAACCCGGGATGGCGTAATCATCCTAATTTCTCTTGGGGGCCTAGTGGGGGTAACGATCAGTGCTCGCATGCTCAACCTCAACCTCCACCGTATCAACCTCCACGCCCATCGGCGACCTACCAACCCCCACATCAAAGGTCTCAGCATTATACTTACCAATCTCCTCAGACCTCATCGTCGGGTTATTCTAGCCAAACTCCACCACCACAGTGGGTTGACCCGAAGAACCCTTCTTGTGATCCTACCCTTCAAGCGTTGATGCAGAACATGCAAAGTACTATCAAGGCTTTAGAAATGCAAGTTAGCCAGTTGGCTAATCAGCTCCATGAACGCGAGAAGGGCCAGTTACCGAGTCAACCCGAGGTGAATCCTCGGGCTACCCATTCTCAAGGAAGGAAACCAGTACCTCATGCTACCTCTGAACCGACCCATCATATTAATGTAATTCATAATTTGAGGTATGGTAAGGAGGTGGATAACCACATTGGGGTGCCTTCCTTGCAAGCACCATCTCTTGGTGTCACCAGACCTGCGGTGATACCTGCATCACTGAGGGAGCCGGATCCTGAGGTTCCCCCCACCTATACTTCCAGGAAGGAGCCTGATCCTGAGGTTCCTTCTACATTTCCTTCGATAATGGGGCCGAACCCTGAGGTGCCCTTGTCTCCTCTTGTGTCGAAGGAATCAGATTCTGACGTCCCCACTCATGCTTCTTTGGACTAGAATTCTGATCTTCCTTCACAACACTCTTATGCCCCGAAGGCGCCATTGCCTGAGCACCATAAAAAGAAAACCTCGGATCAGCATGACAAGATGCTTGAGATGTTTTGGCAAGTAAAGGTGAATATCCCTCTTTTGGAGGTGATTCAGCAAATGTCACCATATGCCAAGGTTCTCAAGGACTTATGCACCAAGAAGAGAAAAACTCATGTTCCAAAGAAAGCCTTTCTTGCGTCTAATGTGAGTTCTTTGTTGGCACAACTCATGCAAGTCAAATACAAGTACCCTGGTTGTTCTACTATCTCTTGTGTGATTGGTGATGTGTCCATACATCGAGCCATATTGGATCTTGGTGCATCTGTTAATCTTCTGCCATATTCTGCCTACGTCTACCTTGGTCTTGGAGACCTTAAACAAACAAAAACCACTCTTCAATTGGTTGATAGGTCTATGAAGAAACCGAGGGGTGTGGTGGAAGATGTGTTGATCAAGTGGGAGAGTTCATTTATCCAGTCGACTTCTTTGTCTTGGATACTGAACCTGTACGAAACCCACTTGGACAAATTCCTGTCATTATGGGGTGACCATTCCTTGCGACTTCCAAAGCATTGATCAATTGTCGCAATGGTCTGATGTGCTTGACTTATGGTAGTCAATGCGCTAATTTCAACATCTTCACCATCGGCAAGAAGCCAGGTGCCTTCAATGACCCTGTTAGGGTCAACCTTATCCAGGGCTTGGATGAGATTGAAGTTGAGGGCACCTTCAAGTACTTGAGAGAATTGTTCGATGGAGATCCTGAAGGTGGTGAAGATGTTTCACCTGGGCTGGCACAAGAAGGTGCCTTATGTTCTGATCAGGTGGCCTTAGAGCCACCTCCTTTTGATCTTGTGGCCCTTTAGCCACATTCTTCTGATCTTGTGGCCCTTGAGCCACATCCTTTTGATCATGTGGCTCTTGAGCCACAATATACCATTTTTATGGCCTCTGGGCCACATGCTGTATCTGCTGAGGACCTCATGTGGGTTAAGAATCAACCACCTGATACCCTACATTTCAAACAACCACACAGAGGTTCACCTCTAGTTGATGCCTCTTATCTTGCTCACTCTTTAGAGGCATCAAATGACCACATCACTTATAAGGGTATCAGGTGGTCTAGCAATTCTGCTCTGTATGTTGTGAGCCCATGCATGTGCATTTTTGGCTCGAGAGATGGTGGGTTCCCATTTTATGTCCATTGACATATGAAGATGGGAGGCCATTTTTGTACATAGTTAAACAAAAAAAAGAAAAAAAAGAAAAAAGAAGAAAGACTCCTTCAATGAGCATCGATTGTTGTGGGCTCCAACCCTTGAGTATTTGGGCCCTTTTCTTTCACGCATTTTGTCTCCCTTTTTAAAGTATCTCATAGGTTTTGAGGGGAATTTGGGTTGTGTCCATCAACATATTCACGAGCTTCCTTTTGCGCTTCATGTTGGTGAGATCTTTCCTTTTTCATGCATAAATCCATGTAGTATCTTGCTCGCATTCATTGAGGACAATGCATGAAGTAGGTGGGGGGGGTGTTTTACGTGTGAACTTATTCGAGTCTTTTCCTATGATTTTTGTTTTCTTTTTCGGCATTGTTAGGGTCATGTTAGTGTGCTGCATTTAATATTGATATATCTGCTTGCCATGATCCTTGGGTGACTTGTCTTCTTTTACTTGCCTAGTGCTTCAAAATTTTCATATTTCTTTCAAAATCTTCACGTGTTTGCGAAAGAAAATGATTTGTGGGTTTTGTGTATGTTTTGCATTTGCAAAACCGTTGAGAGGCAAAGTAAAAAGAAAGCTCCCAAAATTGTCTTGAACTTGATGCATTAGGATATCTAGTATAGTGGCTTTATGCTTTATCGAGTCGTTAGGATGCACCCCAGTTTTCTCTTGGGGGTGAGTTATCATAGGGTTTCAGTGCTCAAACATTTAAAGAAGTCCACCCTGAACCTAGTGAGTCAATTATTCGTGTCTGTTAACTTAATGAAGTTTGTTGTAGTTAAGGAACCTTTAAATCTTGTTGTGAGACATTAACTGTAGGGGTTTTGGTTCATGTGTAGATAAGAAATAAGTACGTAGGTGTTCTCTCTTCTCGCACGGCTCCTATCACTCGGGAAAGTAGGTCTGAGGGAAATTTGTGCCTGGTGCTTTCGAGTCATCTGACTTGGGATGCGCCGACCGAACTCTCGTTACACGGGTGGTAGGGATTGCCCTATGTGGAGATTTGGGCAAAGGTGTACGTGATAATGTAAGTCCTCATGGGCAATGATGCACGAAACCTAACCTTTGGAGAATGAAGCTCCAACTCATAAAAAGAAAAGAAGAAAAACCAAAAAATGAGAAAAGAAACAAAATAATAAAATGGTAATGAGAATAAGAACCTTAATGGACTTTACACATTGTATCACTTGAGGATGTTGAGGTTGTCCATGTCTTTCACTTAATTCCTTATTTAACTTGCACGAATGGTTCATTAGGCTAGGTGTGTGGACTGATTACTTATATAATGTCTGGTCGTAGGATTACCGCGTCCAATGATCGACAAAATTTGTCCAACGAGTCGAGTGTCTAGATTGAATAATGCATCTTGTTCGGATTTTGTGGGTATATCCGCTGAAACCCTCAGGAGACAACACTCCTCCTCCTTGGCGACAGGAGGTTTAATAGTTTGTTGCACGTGCTAAGTGCAACCGTGATTCCTACGAAAGTGAGTTAGGATTTCTTGTTTCTCGTTTGTTTTTCTCTTTCTTTGTTTTGCTCGGGACTAGCAAAAACTTAGGTGTGGGGGGTATTTGATTGACATCATTTCATGCTTATATTTGAATCTTATATCCATTATCTTACACCTAAGAAATGCTACGTGACGAGTTTTGTGTTTGAATTTTAGAAATAAAGAGGTTTGAAGAGAAGAGCCATGAAAGGACCCAAAAGCAGGAAAAAGACTTAATTGTGAGACATGAGAACTAAGATGCAAGGGAGAAGGACCTGAACGTAAGACCGAAGGACCTAAGAGCAAAACAAAAAACTCCACACCATCATGGGGTGTATTTTGGCAAATCGATTCGGGTCGGAGCTCCAACAAGTGAAGTAGATGCATCCAAGACCAACAAATATATTAAGAAAAGTCCAAAACAAAATTTAGCGAGATCCGGATCCTGTAGACCGCCAATTGGCGGTCCGGATCTTCCGGATCCGTTGAAATTTCTGGAGCGTATGTATTAGTGTTTGTTTAGGTTATTTTTGGTATTTGTTTAGTCCCATACCGGGGGATTGTCCCGGATTACCTTTTTCTATGGCTATAAATAGAACTCTCCCCCCTCTCGTGTAATTATCTCGCTCTTTGGTGGCCATCTTCCCTACTAAGAGTGAATCCTTGAAGCAAAACTCTGGTGGAGGAAGGGCTACTTGTAATTGAGTGAGTTAATAATAGAAGTTTTCATTTAATTGTGTAGTTTCTCTCTTAGTTTAATTTCATTTCATATGCATGCTTGTTTTGTTTTATGTCATTTTAGTCTTTAATAATTCTTGCTTGCTTAGTTTAATTTCATTTTAGTAGAATGTTTCTTGTTAATGTAGGTTGTAGTGTAATGATTAGTGAGTAGTTCCATCCCCATTTGGGGGGTGGAGAAATATGTGATATAATTATGTAGTGTATTAAGTGTGTGTTATCTTAATCCCTTGAGCCTTATATGATTTCCATAACCATCTAATGGGTTTCACTCTTGTCTTTGATATGCTAATGCTCTTAAATGAAGCTTAGCTTATGCTTAGATTAGTGGACCTATTCTATGGGGAATGATAAGGTTAGGATATGGATGGAATCGATAAAAGAAACATGATTTGTAGTTGCATGTATCTGCTGAGGATCCCATGTGGGTTAAGAATCAACCACCTGATACCCTACATTACAAACAGCCGCACAGAGGTTCACCTTTTGTTCATGCCTCCTATCTTGCTCACTCTCAAGAGTCATGAAACGACCACAATGCATATAAGGGTGTCAGGTGGTCAAGCAATTCTGTTTTGTATGTTGCGAGCCCATGCATGTGCATTTTTGGCTCGAGAGATGGCGAGTTCCCATTTGATGTCCCTTGACATATGAAGATGGGAGCCCATTTTTGTACATAGTTAAAAAAAGACTCCTTCAGTGAGCATCAATTGTTGTGGGCTCCAACCCTTGAGTATTTGAGCCTCATTTCTTTCACGTAGTTGTATCCCTTCTTTCGCATCTCACAAGTTTTGAGGGAATTTGGGTTTGTGTCCATCAACATGACCTTGCACTTCCCTTTGTACTTATTGTTGGTGAGATCTCTCCTTTTTTTATGTATAAATCCATGTAGTATTTTGCTCACATTCATTGAGGACAATGCATGAAGTAGGTGTGGGGGGTGTTTTACATTTGTACATAGTCGAGTCTTTTCCTTTGATTTTTGTTTTCTTTTGTGTGCATTGTTAGGGTCACGTTAGTGTGCTGCATTTAATATCGATATATCTGCTTGCCATGATCCTTGGGTGACTTGTCTTCTTTTGCTTGCCTAGTGCTTCAAAATTTTCACATTTCTTTCAAAATCTTCATGTGTTTGCGAAAGAAAATGTTTTGTGGGTTTTGTGTGTCTTTAGCATTTGCAAAACCGTTGAGAGGCAAAGTAAAAAGAAAGCTCCCAAAATTGTCTTGAACTTGATGCATTATGATATCTAGTACAATGGCTTTAGGATTTATCGAGTCATTAGGATGCACCCCAGTTTTCCCTTGGGGGTGAGTAATCATAGGGTTTCAGTGCTCAAACATTTAAAGAAGTCCACCCTGAACCTAGTGAGTCAATTATTTGTGTCTGTTAACTTAAGGAAGTTTGTTGTAGTCAAGGACCATTTAAATCTTGTTGTGAGACATTAAGTGTAGGGGTTTTGGTTCATGTGTAGATAAGTAATAAGTGAGTAGGTGTTCTCCCTTCTTGCACGGTTCCTATCACTTGGGAAATTAGGTTCGAGGGGACTTTGTGCCTGGTGCTTTCGAGTCATCTGACTTGGGATGTACTGACCGAACTCCCGTTACACGGGTGCTAGGGATTTCCCTATGTGGAGATTTGGGGAAAAGTGTACGTGATAGTGTAAGTCCCCATAGGCAATGATGCACGAAACCTGACCCTGGGAGAATGAAACTCTAACTACTAGGAAAAAGAAAAAAAAGAGTAGGAAAAGAGGGAAAAATGGTAATGCAAATAAGAACCTTAATGGACTTTACACTTTGTATCAGGTGAGGAGGTTAAGGTTGTCCATGTCTTTCACTTACGTCCTTAATTAACTTGCACGAATAATTCATTTGGCTAGGTGTGTGGACTGGATACATTTATAGAGTCGGTCCGTAGGATTACCGCATCCAATGATCGACAAAATATGTCCAACGAGTCGAGTGTCTAGATTGAATAATGCATCTCTGTTTGGATTTTGTGGGTATATCCGCTGAAAACTCTCAGGAGACAACACTCCTCCTCCTTGGCGACAAGGTAGTTTAACGGCTTGTTCCACGTACTAAGTGCAACCGTGATTCCTATGAAAGTGAGTTAGGATTTCCCTATTTTTCGTATGTTTTTTCCTTTCGTTCATTTTTCTCTTTCTTTGTTTTGTTCGGGACTTGCAAAAGTTAAGTGTGTGGGTATTTGATTGGCATCATATCATGCATATATTTGTGTCTTATATCCTTTATTCTTTAGCCTAAGCAATGCTACGTAACGAGTTTTGTGTTTGAGTTTTAGGAATAAATAAGGTTGAGGAGAAGATGCACAAAAGGACTCAAAAGCAAGGAAAATGACTAAGTTACAAGACTTATGGATTGATATGAAAGAAAGAAGAACCCGGATGTAAAACCAAAAGGATCAATGAGCAAATCAAGAAGCTCCATACGTTAATGAGGAGTATTTTGGTCCTAGACATATTTCTCCACCCCCCAAATGGGGATGAAACTACTCACTAATCATTACACTACAAACTATATTAACAAAACGAAATATTCTAATAAAGGCAATTAAACTAAGCAAACAAGAAATATTAAAGAAGCTAAATGAAAGGAAATTAAACTAAAGAAGCATGAAGGATTAGAAGACAAGACAATATTAAAAGAAACTAAGAAAAATTATTTTATTAAATGACTCACATTACTAGTAGCATTCTTCTCCACCTTGAGTTTTACACCAAGGTTTACTCCAAGTAGAGAGAATGCCACCAAGAAATGGGTGAATACAAAGGAGGAGGAGGAGGTTGATTGATCGTTTTATATTAACCGCAAGTGCACGGCCGCGTTGAAGCGGTGGCAAATATGGGTCGTCCACTGGGAGGTGTGTCGACGCTTGGTTTGTGCGAAGGCGAGTGGAAAGAAAGGGAAGAAAGATGTATTACACTACACTACACTAATCTAAACTAGTAAACAAGCAAGCTGAAATGAAATCACTAAACAACAAAGCGAAACAACTAATGAAGAAGATAAAAACACAGGAATGAAAACCACTAAGGGGTGGAACTACTCACTCATAATTAAACTATCTACATTAACAAAATGAAACATTATACTGAAAAGAAATTCAACTAAGCAAGAAAGGAACATTAAAGAAGCTAATTGAAAGAAACATACACTAAAGAAACATGCAAGAATTAAAAGACAAGATTAAAAGAAACTAAGAACAATTATTTTATTAACAATGACTCACATTCAAGGTAGCATTCTTCTCCACATTGACTTTTTCTTCAAGGCTTACTCCTTAGTAGAGAGAATGCCCCCAAGCAATGGGTAGTTACAATGGAAAGTGAAGAGTTCTATTTATAGTCATAGAAAAAGGTAATCCGGGACAATCCCCCGATGTGGGACTAAACAAATACCAGAAATGGACTAAATACGCACTAATACGCGACCCACCAAAATCTTAGCGGATTTGGGCCAAAACAGACCGCCATTTAGCGGTCCCAGTCTATATGGTCCGTATCACGCTGGATTTTATTATGGGCTTTTCTGAATGTCTTTGTTGGTCTTTGATGCATCTACTTCACTTGTTGCATCTCCGACTAGAATAGAATTGCCAAAATACTCCCCATGATGGTGTGGAGTTTTCTGTTTTGCTCTTTGGTCATTCGGTCTTACGTTCAGGTCCTTCTCCTTTGCATCTTAGTCCTCAGGTCTCACAATTAAGTCCTTTTTCCCTGCTTTTGGGTCCTTTAATGCTTCATCTCTTCAAACCTATTTATTTCTGAAATTCAAACATAAAACTCGTCACGTAGCATTGCTTAGGTGTAAGATAATGGATATAAGATACAAATATAAGCATGAAATGGTGTCAATCAAATACCCCCACACCTAAGTTTTTGCTAGTCCCGAGCAAAACAAAAAAAGAGAAAAACAAACGAGAAACAAGAAATCCTAACTCACTTTCGTAGGAATCACGGTTGCACTTAGCACGTGCAACAAGCCGTTGAACCTCCTTGTTGCGTGGAAGGGGTCTTGTCTCCTGAGGGTTTACAACGGATATACCCACAAAATCCAAAAAAGATGCATTATTCAATCTAGACACTCGACTCGTTGGACATATTTTGTCGATCATTGGATGCGGTAATCCTACGGGCCGACTCTATATAGGTAATCAGTCCACACACCAAACCTAATGAACCATTCGTGCAAGTTAAATAAGGAATTAAGTGAAAGACATGGACAACCTCAACATCCTCAAGCGATACAAAGTGTAAGGTCCATTAAGGTTCTTATTTGCATTACCATTTTTTTTTCTTTTTGTTTCTTTTCTCAAAAAAATTTTCTTTTTATTAGTTGGAGCTTCATTCTCCTAGGGTCAGTTTTCGTGCATCATTGCCCATGAGGACTTACACTATTACGTACACCTTTCCCCAAATCTCCACATAGGGCAATCACTACCACTCGTGTAACGGGAGTTCGGTCGGTGCATCCCAAGTCAGATGACTCGAAAGCACAAGGCACGAAGTCCCCTCAGACCTACTTTCCCGAGTGATAGTAGCCGTGTGAGAAGAGAGAACACCTACTCACTTATTTCTTATCTACACATGAACAAAAACCCCTACACTTAATGTCTCACAACAAGATTTAAAGGGTCCTTGACTACAACAAACTTCCTTAAGTTAACAGACACGAATTATTAATTCACTAGGTTCAGGGTGGACTTCTTTAAAGGTTTGAGTACTGAAACCCTATGATTACTCGCCCTCCGAGGGAAAACTAGGGTGCATCCTAACGACTAGATAAGTCATAAAGCCACTGTACTAGATATCCTAATGCATCAAGTTCAAGACAATTTTGGGAGCTTTCTTTTTACTTTGCCTCTCAACGGTTTTGCACATGCTAAACACACACAAAAGCCACAAAACATTTTCTTTCGTAAACACATGAAGATTTTGAAAGAACGTGAAAATTTTGAAGCACTAGGTAAGCAAAAGAAGACAAGTCACCCAAGAATCATGGCAAGCAGATATATAGATATTAAATGCAACACACTAACATGACCCTAATAATGCACACAAAAGAAATCAAAAATCAAAGGAAAAGACTCAACTATGTACACACGTAAAACACCCCCCACACCTACTTCATTTATTGTCCTCAATGATTGTGAGCATGAAACTAAATGGATTTATGCATGAAAAAGGAAAGATCTCACCAACATGAAGCGCAAAAGGAAGTTCGTGGTTATGTTGATGGACACAAACCCGAATTCCCTCAAAACCTATGAGATGCTAAGGAAGGGATACAATTACGTGAAAGAATTGGGGCCCAAATACTCAAGGGTTGGAGCCCACAACAATCGATGCTCACTGTAGGAGTCCTTTATTGTACTTTTTTCTGCTCTTTTTTTCTTCTTTTTCTTTTTGAATATAACTATGTACAAACATAAGTTCCCATCTTCATTTGTCAAAAGACATCAAATGGGAACCTCAAAAGTGGGTCAATGCACTTGGAAAGGGAACATGACACCACGCGGGGCCAAAATATTCATGCGTGGGCCCCCTTGACAAAGAGAACAAGATGAAATGAGAGGTTCATGAATTGGACGCCAAGGCATCTCACTCAAAGGATCAAACTGAAAGAGCTTGAACCTCTTAAGAGTTTGGGAAATAAGGGGCAACGGAAGAAGAGTTTCTCCCGTTGCGCTGCTGAAGTATGATGGTCAATCCAAACTCTCCAATCGACAGGCTGGTGCATCGGAACGAGGTCAAGAACCTCATTAGGCATGTCCGACACACCAGGCGAACAAAAAGTGGGTCTCATACCCAAGGTATCCTCCAAGGAACTCCTAATACCCTCATGAGCAATGTAGTTGTTTGATGTTCCATCATTTCCAAGATGATCAGGAACAATAGTGAGAGGCAAACTCTCATCAGGTTGTTTGAAATTGAGGGTACTAGGGAGCTCTTGCTCCACCAGAGGTGAGGCCTTAAGAGGCACAACATGAAGATCAAGTGGCTCAAGGGCCACGGGACAAAAAGATAAGGCACAATCTTGTGCCGACTCATAATGAAACTGGTCAATGTTATTCTCAATTTGAATCGAATCCTCTACTAGGTGATCGTGAATTGAAACCCCAAGTCCCTCAGACTGACTAGGAGTTTGACTTTGAAAGATTGTGCTTTCAATTTGTGGATGTGGTGGTGGTTCGATTTCAAAACATGAATCCTCATGTTGACCAGAAAAGTTACTCTCATCACGTTCACGTAATTGCTGCGACATTTGACTCACTTGCAGCGCCATATTTTGTATGGACTCTTGAGTGGTTTCTATGAACGTAAGGAAAGTTTGTCTCAAGGAATCAGGTATGTGGTCAACTATGAGGTCCAAGTCCGAATTTGAGAAATTTTGGGGTTGGGTGTTGATGGGCTGAGAATGAGTCCAATGATTTGGAGTGGGGTGTTGGTAGACTTCTGGGTATTGGGGAGGAGGATATTGGGGTGGAAATGATGTATAGGAACTTGAATAAGAATTGTCTCCCCACGAATCCATCCCTCTCGGGTTGTACGTAGATGCGTAATGGTCATAATGAGCATTTTGGGAAAATGTGTGCTCATACTCAGGCTCAGGGGCAACATAATGACATTCCACGATAACATGACCACTCAACCCACAACAGTCACAAGGTACGGCTACTGGAGCCACCGGTGCACTCATGTCATCTACCACATGCATGAAAGAGGCCAAAGGTTCTTGTAATGTCTCAGTTTGATCACCAACATATGATCCGACGTAATTGGATGGTGGTCTAGCAGTCGGTGCCTCTCTCATATTACCCCAATATGAAGAATGCTCAGTCACATAATTAAGATTATCCCAACCATACGGGGTGTTTGTCTAAGGTACCCCAGCTTGCATGGGTCCGGAATACCAGGACGAATTGTCCTGGTCCCAACAATGATATGGATGGTCGCCCATGTAACCATCCATCTCAATAGAGAACTCTAGAGTCGACCACTCTCACCACCACGAGGCTAAACTCGCAAAAAGTGCTCAACTCGACCCTAAAACGCTACTAGAGAGTGTAAAGGGGAGGAGACTAGAATGTAGAAGTAGGTGAGAAGAAGATGACTCAGAGGAGAAGGGAGGAATCCCTAAAGCTAGCGTGGGTAAAGGGTGAAGGGAGAAGCCTAACTAGCAAACACGACTCAAACAATGTAAGGCAATGGGTCCTTAGGCTAGACGACGCCTAACTTCGAGGTCACTAGCCTCGACACACCTCACCTCCCTACAACGAAGACCACAATGCCCAGAAAGTGATACCAGATCCGGAGATCCAGTACCTCCTACTATCGACAAGGTAGGCAACGCCGATCAGGCCATGACGGTCTCAACTAGATTACTCTCCTAGTGCGTCTGAAATCCTAGGGCCAATGTCTACTTGCTTTTAGTTAAGGCTTGATTAAGAGTGATTTTTGGGGCGAAGGAAAGGGTGATGAAATCTCCCACCTTATCTTTTATGGGACAGCCCCTCCTTAGTAGCATTTTGATCCTAAATCTAGCAATCAACGCTTCAATCAAAACGCTTCAATCAAAACGCTCAACTCACTCTTGTCCTGATGCAATTCCTACTAACAAATGTATGAGCATGCAAGATGCATGAATGAGTGTAGGAAATGCGTACCTCATGTCAGCGCTCAACAACTGAAAATAAAGCTAAAAGAAAAGACAACTACGTGCCTAAGTCAAGTACATGATGCGTGACCTAAACAAGTAAGAATGTCTAGTCTTTGGGGACCATGGGAGAGTCTAGGTTTTCTAGGTTAGTTCTTCACCATTTCTCAACCTAATTCATGTTTTGGTTTTGGTTTTTGGTTCTCCTTCCTGCTATGGGAGAATCCTTGAGTGCTAGTGCTGCCCTGAACGACTTGGAGGAGTTCCCAAGTCTGAGGAGCGCTGAAGTGGGCTGTGAAGGAGCTAAAACTGTGGATGTGGAGCAGCCTAGGGAGTTTTCTTAGCCCCGCAAGTGGTCTGACCTCTTTGAGAAGAGGGTCAAGCCCAGCACCTCCCTGGATTTCGTTGCACCAACAATTAGGGAGGGAGGTGCTAGGGTTGCTACTATATCGAGTAAAGAGCAAAAGGAAGCTAGTGGTGCATGGAAGAAGGTGCTGTTGGGTTATTTCGTGGGGTTTTCTCCCCATTTACCCACACTTGAGAGGCACTTAGCAAAGGTGTGGAGGATATCGGGGGAGTTAGAGATTGTGCGACGGGGGTCTAATATGATGATTTTCAGATTCTCGCTAGACACCGATCGGATTTTCGCTCTTCAAAATGGTCCATGGTTTGTGAGGGGGGCGCCACTTATCCTCCAACCATGGTCGGCTGGCATTAAAACCTTGGACAAGGTTTGCACGATTCCCATTTGGGTGAGGTTCCCCGACTTGGATCTGAAGTTCTGGTCAAGGAAGCACCTAGGCACGATTGCAAGTGTGTTAGGGTAACCGATGTACATGGATGAGAACACGGCAACGGGGCGTCGGTTAGCTTACGCCCGAGTGTGTGTGGAGGTAAGCGGTGACTTCGATTATCCATTACATATATTGGTGCCAAATGAGAAGGAGGAGGGTGAGGTTGTTTTGGTGGAGTACGAATGGAAGCCTTTGTTTTGTAAGTTGTGTTCCATGTTTGGTCATTCCGAAGCTCGATGCCCTAGCAAGGGATCAAAGGAGAGGTACATTGTTGGATGGGAAGCTATGGGACGTGGGAATAGGTGGGTGGACAAAAGGAAAGAGAAGGAAGGCGGAAATGGGAGTAGTGGAGGAGGTCTTGCTGGTGATGGAAGCAAGGGGACGAGTGGGCTGCTGGAGCTGGAAGTTTTGGCCAAGGGTGCTGCTCCAGCAGGCCTAGCAAGTGCAACGGAAGGGTGTAACGGTGAAGGGGCTGATGGGAGGTGCAAGGGTACCTTGAGAAACGGAATTGAGAGTTTTCCGTTAGAGGTGGAGAGTATGCTCAGTTCTGGAAGAGAGATGGAAAGCTCCCTTGTTGTCTCTAACAAGAGCCCTACCAAAGGAGGAAATCGTTTGAGTGGAGCTGCAAAAGATAAACCTAGGGAGGTGGGAACCAATGGGGAGGGGTCTGGACAAGGGAGGGGACCAATAGAAGCTGAGATGGGTGGAGGTAATGGAGAGAAGCCAATGGGAATTGAGTTAGGTGGAGTGGAAGGTTTGTGTGTTGCTGAGAATAGCAAAGAGGACTCACCTTCAAGGGGAGTACAGTCCATGTTGGGTGCAGAAGAGGAAAGATGGAAAGGCTTAGTGGAGGAAGGTATGTGTAGGGCTGAGAATAGCAAAAAGACCTCTCCATGCAAGGTGTCACGTGTGGAAGTGGAATATGAGCAAAGCTTAGTGGAGGAAGTAGGGGTAGGTGCACCAAATAATCGTGACTCACATTGGGAGTTAGAGGGTGTGCATGGGCAGCAAAGGAGTGGTGTCCTGCAGCTTGAAGAGGGGGAGATACGGAGTACATGGTTGCACAAGGGAGAGCATGCACAAGAGGGTGAAGGAAACACACGTAAGGCAATGGTGCATGGGCTGCATGGGGATGTCTTGAGAATGCAAGAAGAGGCGCACTCACCATATCAGTTCCACCTACTTGCTGAGATGGAAGGGGAGGGCGAGAGAAATTTGCTGATTAGTAAGGGTAGTCAAGAACGCACGAGGGGACCCTCACAGATCAGCCTCGAGGAAGCTACACTGCCTTATTCATTCAGGCACGTGCGAGTGGTGGACGTGGCAAAGAAAAGGAAAAGTAATCGAGGGCGTAAGGGAGTTCGCTCCCCAACCTCACATCCATGAAGTGCCTTTGCTGGAACGTACGTGGTGCAAATGCCCGGGGGCGCCCGTACATGATCCGAGATAAAATTCACCGGGGGAGAGCGGATTTGGCTTGTATCATTGAGCACAAAGTAAAGAAGAAGAGGCTGACAAGGTTTGTTAAATCTATATGGCAAGACAATTGGGAGTCAAATAGCGAGGTGGTAAATTCTGGGAGGATACTTGTATTGTGGAAGGATTCGGAATACCAACTTCAGAAGACTCGGGAGACGGATCAGCTGGTTCACATGGAGGGGTTGTGCGGGCCACAGGTCAGCAAGTTGCGATTAGCTTTGTGTATGGGGATAATAACTATGTTACGAGAAGAACACTTTGCGAGGCTTTGCATGGGTGCAAACCTGCTGCTGAAGTAGCATGGATGGTCGTGGGGGACTTCAATTGTATAAGGAGTGTATGGGAGAAGAGTGGAGGTGGTGGGTTAAATGCGGTGGCGATGGCGGAGTTTAACAATTGGATTGATACAAATAGTTTGGTTGAGGTATAAACAGCTGGAGGCGAATTCACATGGTCGAATTCGACGCATGGGCCCGGAAGGATAGAGACGCGGATTGATCGAGCCCTTTGCTCCCAAGCTTGGTTCGAATGCTTCCCGGATGCAATTTGTTATGTGGATGGTAAAGAGCTCAGCGACCACTGTCCCTTGATGGTGGACCTCGAACCTCATGGTGTGCGGAAGAAGAAGATGTTCCGGTTCGTGAATGCTTGGGCTGGGCATGACCAGTTTTTTGGGGTGGTAACGGAGGCGTGGTCGACTTACATTGTAGGTACCCCAATGTATCGGGTGGTGGGGAAGTTGGAGGTTGTTAAGAGGGCACTTAAGACGTGGAGTGATGAGGTGTTTGGGAATATAACCGAGCGTCTTACTGAGGCTAGAAATGAGCTCCAGCAGATTCGAATGGAGATGGAGCGCCTTCCGGATGAGGAGGGGCTGAGAAGGAAGGAGAGCGAGGTGGTAGATAAGCTATCCCTCCAATTGGGGATTGAGGAGTCGATTATTCGACAAAAATCTAGGGTGAAGTGGTTGAGGGAAGGTGACTCTAACTCGAGGTTCTTCCATGCGTCTCTTAGGGTGAGGAGAGCCACCAACACAGTGCGTAGGATAGTTGAAGGCAATGAGACGATCGAGGACGAGGATCAAATTCGTGAGGCGATACGTCGTCAGTTTGCTAACTTATTTACTTCTAATGTGCAGGGGGTAACATTGCAGATGATATTGATCTTCCTAAGTTGGGAACTATGGAGGCTGGGCTGCTCACACGTCCGGTGACCATGGCTGAGCTGGAATTCGTGGTGTTGCAATCCAATAATGACAAAGCACCGGGACCGGACGGCTTTAATGCAAAGTTCTTCAAGGTGGCTTGGGAGGTTATTAAGAAGGATCTTCTTAAGGTTGTTGCTTCTTTCTTTCGCGAGGGTAAACTCCTCAAGCAAGTCAATTATATGGCGGTTACATTGATTCCAAAGAAGAGAGGCCCAACTACGATTGATGACTACCGACCGATTTCATTATGCAATATGGTGTATCGCTATATCTCCAAGATTCTTGTGAATAGGTTGAAGGAGGTGCTGCCCAAGCTTGTAAGTGAGAACCAAAGTGCCTTCATCCGAGGGCGTCGGATTGGGGACAACGTTTTGCTGGCCCATGAATTATGTCACAACTTGCATTCTGAAAAATGGTTGGGGCGCATGGCTGTCAAGATCGATTTGAGGAAGGCATACGACATGGTGTCATGGAAATTTCTGGATGAGGTGCTATGTAGGCTCGGGTTCAATGATAAATGGAGGAAGCTGGTGGGGGAGTGCGTGAAGGCCTCCTTCGTTGTGAATGTCAATGGTGCCTATTCGAGGCCTTTCGTGGCTTCAAATGGTCTCCGACAAGGTGACCCGTTAGCTCCATATCTCTTTGTGCTTTGCATGGAAGTGCTGGGGGGTTTGATGCGTCGTGAAGAGAGGAGAGGTGGGCTTCGACCGGTTAAATGTGGTTCGATCTCGGTCTCGCACTTGATGTTTGCTGATGATGTAATGGTTTTCACGAGTGCCACGAAGGCTGATGCCCGCGCGCTGAAAGAGGTGCTGGAAGAATTCTCACGATACTCGGGGCTGCAACTAAACAACTCTAAGAGCCAAGTATTCGTGGGAGGGAGCACACCGGACGGGGAGTGGATTTGCAGCCATCTTCGTATGCAGCAGAGCACCTTCCTGGTGACATATCTTGGGTTACCACTTTTTTCATCAAGGTTTACGAAGACGATTTGTGAAGCTCTCCTAGACAAGGTACGGGGGAGGCTGAGCTCATGGAAGGGCAAGCTCCTCTCCATGGCGGGGCGAGTGGAACTAGTGTGTAGTGTGCTTACGTCCTTTAGTATTTATTGGATTTCCGCCTTTCTCGTACCACGGAGTGTGCTTCACGAAATAGAAAGATTGATGATGCATTTTGTTTGGGGAGGAACGAAGAGGTTGGCTGCTATCTCGTGGCAGGACATATGCACTCCGAGGCGGGAAGGAGGCCTCGGTTTGCGGCGATTGGTGGATTGGAACGATGCAGGCCTTCTACACTTATTTTGGATCATTGCATCACATGACACATCCCTTTGGGCCTCTTGCTTGCGGAGTAAGTACCTAAGGAGGAAGTCCATATGGATAATGCGGCCTCCAGCAAATTGCTCCTGGGCATGGAGATGTCTCATGCGACTTCGGAATATGGCGAGGGAGAAACTGATTTTCAGAATAGGTGATGGGCGGAGGGTGAAGTTCTTTGAGGATCCTTGGTGTGGACCACCACTTCTAACCTTACCGGAGGGGGAGAGAATGAGGTATGATCTAGGGGTCCCTCAGGATATCACCGTGTCCCACTTCCTCGAAGATGGTAGGTGGAGAGTGCCTCGACTACGCTCCCGAGCTCTCACACAACTTTGGGCCCGGTTGTCTACCATCCAGGTGGACAGGGGGAGGATGAGCTCTCATGGATGGGTGCCACTCGAAGCACTCTTACCTTGAGGGATACGTGGAAGTGGGTCAAGCTGGAAAGACCTGTCGTTAGGTGGGGAACAATGGTGTGGCACAAATGGGTTGTCCCAAAGCATGCGTTGACATTATGGAGGACAATGCATGGGAAGCTACCTACTCATGATATGATGCGACGGAGGGGGCTAAAGCTATGCATGGTGTCAAGGTGTGCACTATGTAAGAATGCATACGAGGAGTTAAAGCACCTATTCTGGGAGTGCCCATTCGTACAAATTGTATGGGAAGAAATCCGGAGGATCGGAGGAGATATGGGTCGCATGGTTGCAGCTACTTCCGAGGAGATTTATAGGATTCAGACATGGAGTACACCTACAAAGCATGGGGCACTAACGCTGAAGTTAGCTTTGGGAGCTGTGGTGTTCGAGTGTTGGGCTGAACGGAATAGGCGATGTATGGAGGGTGAGGAACGACGAGTGGAGTCCGTTATTCAGCATGAGAAGGATGTGATTCGGATGAAAGGGCTTGGTATGCTGGAAGGAAAGGGAGACGAGCATGAGAGGGCGACATTCGCGACAACATGGAGGTAGCAATGGGTCTCTTTCGTTAGTGTAGATTTAAATTAATTAATAGCTAAGCAATGCGGAGCATGCTGTAATTCATTGTCGTAGACGGTGAACTTGTGATAGAAATGTGCTAGGAATGAATCTGAGCTTGTACCCAACAAGTTCCGAATGCTTTGGGTGTGTGTTTGTTGGGTTGGTTTGTATGTAAGTCCGTTTACACAAATCAATAAAATTCGAGGCTGCGCCTCCCTTTTGCTTTGCAAAAAAAAGAATGTCTAGTCTTTTGCTTTGGATTTTAAGGCCAAGTTGATTAATGGGGATTGGTTTAATGATATGGGAGAAAACTAGAAATCAGAATATGCAAGATTGTGCTCCCAGACAACTAATATCAAATCACAAACGACTAGAACAAAAATGAAGACGAAAGATACTCACTAGGCCCTCAATTGGCGGTCCCAGACCGCTGATTGGTGGTCACTGTTGACTCTTTTGTGCTCAAACTTCTCCAGTAGCCTCCCCTTGATCCAGTGGTTCCCTGAAACAAAGCAAAACTAAAACGAAAAAATTAAAACCACTCGAATCGTCCAACCCAAAGTCTGGACAGAGCACCTCCCCGGCAACGGCGCCAAAAACTTGATTAATCGTTTTATATTAACCGCAAGTGCACGGCCGCGTTGAAGCTGTGGCAAATACGGGTTGTCCACTGGGAGGTGTGTCGATGCTTGGTTTGTGCGAAGGCGAGTGGAAAGAAAGGGAAGAAAGATGTATTACACTACACTACACTACACTTATCTAAACTACTAAACAAGCAAGCTGAAATTAAATCACTAAACAACTAAGCTAAACAACTAATGAAGAAGATAAAAACACAGGAATGAAAACCACTAAGGGGTGGAGCTACTCACTCGTAATTAAACTATCTACATTAACAAAATGAAACATTATACTAAAAGGTAATTCAACTAAGCAAGAAAGGAACATTAAAGAAGCTAATTGAAAGAAACATAAACTAAAGAAACACGCAAGAATTGAAAGACAAGATTAAAAGAAACTAAGAACAATTATTTTATTAACAATGACTCACATTGAAGGTAGCATTCTTCTCCACATTGAGTTTTGCTTCAAGGCTTACTCCTTAGTAGAGAGAATGCCACCAAGTAATAGGTAGTTACAATGGAAGGTGAAGAGTTCTATTTATAGCCATACAAAAAGGTAATATGGGACAATCCCCCGATGTGGGACTAAAAAAATACCAAAAATGGACTAAATACACACTAATACGCGACCAACCAAAATCTTAGCGGATTTGGCCCAAAACAGACCGCCAATTAGCAGTCTTGGACCGCCAATTGGCGGTGTATATGGTCCGGATCACGCTGGATTTTATTCTCGGCTTTTCTGGATGTCTTTGTTGGTCTTTGATGCATCGACTTCACTTGTTGGAGCTCCGACCCGAATAGAATTGCCAAAATACTTCCCATGATGGTGTGGAGTTTTCTATTTTGCTCTTTGGTCATTCGGTCTTACGCTCAGGTCCTTCTCCTTTGCATATTAGTCCCCAGGTCTCACAATTAAGTCATTTTCCCTGCTTTTGGGTCGTTTTATGCTTCATCTATTCAAACCTATTTATTTCTGAAATTCAAACAGAAAACTCGTCACGTAGCATTGCTTAGGTATAAGATAATTAATATAAGATACAAATATAAGCATGAAATGATGTCAATCAGGGTTCTATTTATAGCCAAAGAAAAAGGCAATCGGGGACAATCCCCCGATATGGGACTAATACACTACTAAAAATAGACATAAAACACCCTAATACAAGACCCGACTAAACCTCAGAAGATCTGGACTAATCCAGACCGCCAATTAATGGTCTTGGGCCTCCAATTGGCGGTTTATATGCTTCAGATCAGGCTCTGGTTCGAAGTGTTGTTGTTTGGCTCGATTTCTTCATGTATTATGCATTCTAATCGGTTGTGTGGCTTGCGACCCAAATCCAATTGCCAAAATACTCCTCAAGATGGTGTGGAGTTTCTTCATTTGCTCATTGGTCCTTTGGTTTTACATTTCGGTACCTTTCTCTTGCATCTCAGTCCATAAGTCTTGCAACTTAGACCTTTATCTTGCTTTTAAGTCTTTTTATAGTCTCTCCTTCTCAAACATATTTATTCCTGAAACTCAAACAAAACTTATTACGTAGCATTGTTTAGGTGAAAGATAATGGATATAAGACACAAATATATGCATGCTATAATGTCAATCACAGGTCGATCCGCAGGGCGGTGTGTCGACTTTGGTTAGTTCGAAGGCGAGTGGGAAACAAGATGGAAGAAAATGTGTGATTACACTACACTAAACTAAGAGTGAACAAACAATCAAACCTAAACCCCATAGGGGGTAGAGAAAGAATGTGAACGGAAAAATATGTGTAGGTGTGTGTATTCAATTGTGCTCGTCACAACATATAGTACATGTAAACCATAAATCTAAATCCAACTTTTCCTCCACAAGAAATAAGATAACACATTATCATTAAAACATACAAGACAATAATTGGCATGAAGCTAAATGAACTCAGGCATAAAGACCAAACCCCACTATGTCTCCACATGAAATAAGATTTACAAAATCATTAAAACATACAAGACTTTAATTAAGGTGAGGGCAACAAGAGTACATGGAACCACAAGTCAAGTTTCCTTTATCAACTTCATTCTTATCATAACCTCATAATTCCCCATAAAATAGGCTCACTAATCTAAGCATGAGCTAAGATTCATTCAAGAGCATTAGCACATCAATGATAAGAGTGAAATCACATTAGATGGTTATGGAAATCATGTAAGGCTCAAAGGATTAAGATAACACCCACACCTAATACATCACATAATCACATCACATTCTTCTTCACCCCTTAAATGGGGATGGACTACTCACTAATCATTAAACTAACTATTATATTACGATAGAAAAACATGTTAACTAAGCCTACTAGATTTAACGATAGGAAATTAAGCTAAGCATGCAAGAAACATGAAATAAGCAACATAACAAGAAAACTTTTATTAATTTCAGACTCACAATACAAGTAGCATCTCCCGACTTGAGTTTTTGCTCCAAGGCTTGACTTCAAGTAGAGAGAATGATGATTGAACGTTTTAATTAACCGCAAGTGCACGGCCGCGTTGAATCGATGACAAATACATGTCGGTCCACAGGGAGGTGTGTCGACTTTAGTTTGTTCGAAGGCGAGTGGGAAAGAAAGGAGAGCAAGGAGTTATGATCTAAACTACACTACAATGCGAAAGGAATTGGAAATACACAATAAAACTAAACCCCATAGGGGGTAAAGAAAGAATATGAATACAAATTTTTGCATGACTTGTTTATGGCTTTGTTTCTTCTGTTGGAGTGCACCCTAATCGGTTGTGTGAGTATATGATTGACATCATTTCATGCTCATATTTGTATCTTATATCCATTATCTTACACCAAAGCAATGCTACGTGACGAGTTTTATGTTTAGTTTTCGGCACAGGATTGTGCCTTACCTTTTTGTCCCGTGGCCCTTGAGCCACATGATCTTATTGTTGTACCTCCTAAGGACTCACCTCTGGTGGAGCAAGAGCTCCCTAGTACCCTCAACTTCAAACAACCTGATGAGAGTTTGCCTCTCACTATTGTTCCTGATCATCTTGGAAATGATGGAACATCAAACAACTACATTGCTCATGAGGGTATTAGGAGTTCCTGGGAGGATACCTTGGGTATGAGACCCACTGTTTGTTCGCCTGGTGTGTCGGATATTCCTAACGAGGTTCTTGACCTCGTTCCGACGCACCAGCCTGTTGGTTGGAGAGTTTGGATTGACGATCATAACTTCAGCAGCGCAACAGGAGAAACTCTTCTTCCGTTGCCCCTTATTTCCCAAACTCTTGAGAGGTTCAAGCTCTTTCAGTTTGATCCTTTGAATGAGACGCCTTTGCGTCCAATTCATGAACCTCTCATTTCATCTGGTGCTCTTTGTGAAGGGGGCCCACGCATGCGTATTCTGGCCCCGTGTGGTGTCATGTTCCCTTTCCAAGTGCATTGACCCACTCTTGAGGTTCCCATTTGATGTCTTTTGACAAATGAAGATGGGAACTTATGTTTGTACATAGTTATATGAAAAAAAAGAAAAAAAGAAAAAAAAAGAAAAAGAAAAAAGAAGTACAATAAAAGACTCCTTCAGTGAGCATTGATTGTTGTGAGCCCCAACCCTTGTGTATTTGGGCTCCATTTCTTTCACGTATTTGTATCCCTTCTTTAGCATCTCACAGGTTTTGAGGGAATTCGGGTTATGTCCATCAACATGACCTTGCACTTCCCTTTGTACTTAATGTTGGTGAGATCTCTCCTTTTTCATGCATAAATCCATGAAGTATCTTGCTCACATTCATTGAGGACAATGCATGAAGTGGGTGTGGGGGGGTGTTTTACGTGTGTACATAGTCGAGTCTTTTCTTTTGATTTTGTTTTCTTTTGTTTGCATTGTTAGGGTCATGATAGTGTGTTGCATTTAATATCGATATATCTGCTTGCCATGATCCTTGGGTGACTTGTCTTCTTTTGCTTGACTAGTGGTTCAAAATTTTCACATTTCTTTCAAAATCTTCATGTGTTTTCGAAAGAAAATGTTTTGTGGGTTTTGCGTGTGTTTAGCATGTGCAAAACCGTTGAGAGGCAAAGTAAAAAGAAAGCTCCCAAAATTGTCTTGAACTTGATGCATTAGGATATCTAGTACGTGGCTTTAGGATTTATCGAGTCGTTAGGATGCACCCCAGTTTTCCCTTGGGGGTGAGTAATCATAGGGTTTCAGTGCTCAAACATTCAAAGAAGTCCACCCTGAACCTAGTGAGTCAATAATTCGTGTTTGTTAATTTAGGAAGTTTGTTGTAGTCAAGGACCCTCTTAATCTTGTTGTGAGACATTAAGTGTAGGGGTTTTGGTTCATGTGTAGATAAGAAATAAGTGAGTAGGTATTCTCTCTTCTCGCACGGCTCCTATCACTCGGGAAAGTAGGTCTGAAGGGACTTTGTGCCTGGTGCTTTCGAGTCATCTGACTTGGGATGCGCCGACCGAACTCCCGTTACACGGGTGGTAGGGATTGCCCTATGTGGAGATTTGGGGAAAGGTGTACGTGATAGTGTAAGTCCTCATGGGCAATGATGCACGAAACCTGACCCTGGGAGAACGAAGCTCCAAACTAATAAAAAAAAGAAAAAGAAAAAAAATTGTGAAAAGAAACAAAAAGAAAAAAATATTGTAATGCAAATAAGAACCATAATGGACCTTTCACTTTGTATCACTTGAGGATCTTGAGGTTGTCCATGTCTTTCACTTAATTTCTTATTTAACTTGCACGAATGCTTTATTAGGCTAGGTGTGGACTGATTACCTATATAGAGTCGGCCCGTAGGATTACCGCGTCCATTGATCGACAAAATATTTCCAACGAGTCGAGGTATAGATTGAATAATGCATCTTGTTCGGATTTTGTGGGTATATCCGCTGAAAACCCTCAGGAGACAACACTCCTCCTCCTTGGTAACAAAGAGGTTTAACGGCTTGTTGCACGTGCTAAGTGCAACCGTGATTCCTACGAAAGTGAGTTAGGATTTCTTGTTTCTCGTTTGTTTTTCTCTTTCTTTGTTTTGCTCGAGACTAGCAAAAACTTAGGTGTGGGGGTATTTGATTGACATCATTTCATGCTCATATTTGTATCTTATATCCATTATCTTACACCTAAGCAATGCTACGTGATGAGTTTTATGTTTAGTTTTCAGGAATAAAGAGGTTTGAAGAGAAGAGCCATGAAAGGACCCAAAAGCTGGGAAAAAGGACTGAATGGTGAGATCTAGGGACCAAGATGCAAGGGAGAAGGATCTGAATGTAAGACAGAAGGACCTAAGAGCAAAACAGAATACTCCACACCATCATGGGGAGTATTTTACCAATTCTATTCGGGTCGGAGCTCCAACAAGTCGAGTAACCGCATCAAAGACCAACAATACCAGAAAGCAAAGCCCACAACAAATTCCAACACGATTCGACAATTTGGGACCGCCAATTGGCGGTCTTGGACCGCTAATTGGCGGTCCATATTGCTCAGGATCCGTCGAAATTTCTCCTGGACATGTATTAATATTCGTTTAGGCTATTTTTGGTATTGGTTTAGTCCCACATCGGGGGATTGTCCCCGATTAGCTTTTTCCATGCTTATAAATAGAACTCTTCACCTTCCATTGTAATTACCCATTGCTTGGTGGCATTCTCTCTACTAAGGAGTGAGCCTTGAAGCAAAAACTCAAGGTGGAGAAGAATGCTACCTTCAATGTGAGTCATTTGTTAATAAAATAATTCTTCTAATTTCTTTTAATCTTGTCTTTTAATTTGTGCATGTTTGTTTAGTCTTTCCTTTCCTTTTATGTTTCTTTAATGCTTCTTGCCTTCTTAGTTAACTTTCATTTCAGTATTATACTTTCTTTTGCTAATATAGTTAGTGTAATGAGTAGTGAGTAGTTCCATCCCCATTTGGGGGGTGGAGAAATATGTGATATAATTATGTAGTGTATTAAGTGTGTGTTATTTTTATCCCTTGAGCTTTATATGATTTCCAGAACCATCTAATGGGTCTCCACTCTTATCTTTGATATGCTAATGCTCTTGAATGAAGCTTAGCTTATGCTTTGATTAGTGGACCTATTTTATGGGGAATGATAATGTTAGGATATGGATGAAGTTAATATTGGAAACACAATTTGTAATGTATGTGCTCTTGTTGCCTTTACCTTGGCTAATGTCTTGTATGTTTTAATGATGTAGTGAAATCTTAATTCATGTGGAGGCATAGTAGGGTATAGTCTTTATACTTGAGTTCATGTAGCTTCATTCCAATTGTTGTCTTGTATGTTTTAATGATGTAGTCTTATCTTAATTCATGTAGAGGCAAAGTTGGATGTAGTTTTATGATTTCATGCACTATATGTTGTGAGGAGCTTAATGAACACACACACACACTTCTTTATGTTCACATTATTTCTCTACCCCCTTTGGGGCTTAGTTTATTGCTTATCTTCATTTCCTTTTTGCATCTTAGTGTAGTTTAGTGTAACCGACCCTTCTCTTCCCTTTCTTTACCTCTCGCCTTCGCACAAACCAAGTGTCGACACACCTCCCAGTGGACGACCCGTATTTGCCACCGCTTCAACGCGGCCGTGCACTTGCGGTTAAATATAAAACGAGATCAATCAGTATACAACCCGAATCTAATTGCCAAAATACTCCTCATGATGGTGTGGAGTTCTTGATTTTGCTACTTAGTCCTTTTGGATTTATATCCGGGTCATTCTCTCTTGCATCTTAGTCCATAAGTCTTGCAACTTAGTTCTTTTCCTTAATTTTAAGTCCTTTTTGGAGTCTCTCTTCCCAAACCTATTTATTCCTGAAACATAAACATAAAACTCATTACGTATCATTGCTTAGGCTAAGCATATATGATATAAGACACCAATATATGCATGATATGATGTCAATCAAATGACCACCAAGCATGTAGTGGAATACGAAGGAGAAGGAATAGTTCTATTTATAGTCATAGAAAAAGGCCATCGGGGACAATCCTCCGATGTGGGACTAATACACTACTAAAACTAGACATAAAACACTCTAATACATGACCCTCCAAAGTTTTATCGGATCTGGACCAAAGCAGACCGCCAATAAGCGGTCTTAGACCACCAATTGGCAGTCTATATTGTCTAGATCCGGCCTGGTTTTTTAGTGTGATTGTCTGGCTTCATGTCTTCATGTTTGATGCACCCTAATCGGTTGTGTAGGTTGTGACCCGAATCCAATTTCCAAAATACTCATCAAGATGGTGTGGAGTTTCTTCATTTTCTCATTGGTCCTTTTGGTTTTGTGTTCGGGTCCCTCTGTCTTGCATCTCAGTCCATAAGTCTTGCAGCTAAGTCATTTTTCTTGCTTTTAAGTCCTTTTTTAATCTCTTCTTCTCAAACATGTTCATTCCTGAAACTTAAACATAAAACTCGTTACGTAGCATTGCTTAGGCTAAGAATAAAGGATATAACACAAAAATATATGCATGATATGATGTCAATCAAATAACCCAACACCTAACGTTTGCTAGTCCCGAGCAAAACAAAGGAAGGGAAAAATGAAAGAAAGGAAAAAGCATACGAAAAATAGGGAAAGCCTAACTCACTTTTGTAGGAATCACGGTTGCACTTAGCACGTGGAACAAGCCGTTAAACCTCCTTGTCGCCAAGGAGGATAACTGTTGTCTCCTGAGGGTTTTCAACAGATATACCCACAAAATCCGAACACTGATGTATTAATCAATCTACAAACTCAACTCGATGGACTCATTTTTGTCGATCATTGGACACGGTAATCCTATGGGCCGACTCTATATATGTATCCAATCCACACAGCTAGCCTAAGGAACCATTTGCGCAAGTTAATCAAGGACTTAAGTGAAAGACGTGGACAACCTTAACATCCTCATGTGATACAAAGTGTAAACTCCATTAAGGCTCTTATTTGCATTACCATTTTTTTCGTTTTGTTTCTTTTTCTTTTTTTTTCTTTTTTTACTAGTTTGTGTATAATTCTCCCAGGGTCAAGTTTCGTGCATCATTGGTGAACAACTGCTTGTCAGGATATTTGTCATTAATATTTTGGTCATGTGGGTTGGTCGTCTCAAGACGAGACAGGTGGTCCGCTACAACATTTTCACACCATTTTTTGTCCCGAATCTCGGGATCAAATTCTTGTAACAACAAGATCCATCTCAAGAGTCAAGATTTTTGCATCTTTCTTCACCATGAGGTGCTTGATGGCTGTGTGATCACAATAGATAATCAGGTGGGAGCCAATCAAGTATGACTGGAATTTCTCCAAAGCAAATATGATCGCTAAGAATTCCTTCTTGGTCACAGTGCAGTTCAATTAGGCATCATTGCGTTTTCTACTGGCATAGTAGATCACATGAGGTAATTTGTCCAATCGTTGCCCAAGCACTGCTCCCACAGCGAAGTCAGATGCATCACACATCAACTCGAAGGGTTCAGTCCACACCGGTGCCTTGATTATGAGAGCTGAAGTCAACTCTTTCTTCCAGGTCAAAAAAGCATTGTGGCAATCGATGTGAACTCAAAAATGGCATCCTTAGCCAATGAGACAGTGAGAGGTCGAGAAATTTTGCTAAAATCCCGAATGAACCGCCGATAGAATCCAGCATGCCCTAAAAAGATGTGGATATCCTTCACATTATGTGGCAGTGGGAGATTAGCAATAAGACCCACTTTGGAGGGATCAACCACAATTCCCCTACTTGAGACTACATGTCCAAGTACAATCTCTCGCTTCACCATGAAGTGGAATTTCTCCCAATTAGGAGCGAGGTTCTTCTCACGGCATTGCTTGAGGACAAGGCTCAAGTGATGAAGGCACTCATCGAAGGAAGCACCAAATAAGGAAACGTCGTCCATGAAAATCTCAAGGAAACACTCTACCATATAGGAGAAGATGTTGATCATACACCTTTGTAACGTTTTCGGCGCATTAACTAACCCAAAAGGCATGCGATGGTAGGCAAATGTGCCAAAGGGACAAGTAAATGTGGTTTTCTCTTGATCCCAGGGGCGATGGGAATTTGGTTGTAACCAGAGTATACATCAAGAAATAATAATCCTCATGTCCGGCCAACATTTCCAACATCTGATCAATAAAGGGCAATGGGAAATGATCTTTCCGCTTTGCCGCATTGAGCTTGCGATAATCAACGCAAACTCGCCAGCCAGTTTGCAGGCTTGTTGGGATAAGCTCATTATGCTCATTCTCAACAACCGTCATGCCTGACTTCTTGGGAACCACATGGACAGGACTCACCCATGAACTATCAGAGACACGATAGATTATACCAAGATCCAAGCACTTAAGAACCTCCTTTCAGAAGGCTTCTTTCAGTACAGAATTCAATCTTCATTGTAGGTCCGGCGGGGCCTAGAATCTTCTTCCATGTGGATCCGATGTTGAACAATACTAGGGTTAATTCCCTTGATGTCTTTCAAAGACCACCAGATAGCCTCTTTCTTTTCAAAGAGTACTTTTTTGAGGGCAACCTCTTGATCTTTTGCAAGATCAAAAGCAATAATGAGTGGCAAGGTCTCATTATCCCATAAAAAGATGTATTTAAAGTTATTAGGGAGCGGTTAGAGCTCAACCAGAGGTGGGTCCTTATTGGATTCAAAGTTAATTTCAAGTGGCTCAACGACCACGAGATAAGAGGAGCAAGCACCCAGATGTACCTCCTCATCCAAAGGTTCACAGGCGGATTCCTCAAGATCATCTTCACTCACAACCTGGTCATTAGGCACCTAATGACTCTGGCTCATCCGTGTCCTGAATGAAATTGGCTCCGACAGCATCATCGAAGATCCCGGGTTGCTTACAAAGAATAAAGATCTTGAAATCCGCTGTGAGGTTTCCAAAAGACAACCACATCAAGCCATTTCGACAATTCATCAAAGCATTAGATGTCGCAAGAAATGGTCTCCCAAGGATCACTGGAATTTGTCCTTGTAGGTTGGACCCAGGTTAAGTTTCCAAGATGATGAAATCAACTAGAAATACGAACTTACCCACTTTAATAAGGACATCCTCCACACTTGCTCGGGGAATTTTGACGGATCTATCAGCCAACTGGAGGGTTGTCCTCGTTGGTTTAAGATCGCCTATTCCAAGGTTGATATAGACAGAGTAGGGCAGGACGTTCACAGATGCTCCCAAATCCAAGAGAGCTTGAGAAATTATCACGTTACTGATCATGCAAGAAAAAGTTGGACAACTAGGGTCCTTGTATTTGACTTGCATGGGTTGTGTAAATATTGAGCTCACATTGGCAGCCAAAAATGCTTTTTTGGGAACATTTGTTTTCCTCTTAACGGTACAAAGGTCCTCAAGGAACTTGGTATACGGTGACATTTGCTGAACAACGTCCAACAATAGAATGTTCACCTTGACATGCCAAAGTACCTCAACGGTTTGTGTCAATGCTCATCGCATTTTTTAGTCAAGCTATGAGGGAATGGTGGCTTGGGGACATAACTATCACAAGGAGGAGTCTCAGAATTGGGTTCCTTAAAAGACTCACAACCCTCCTCGGAAGAGTCACCGACAGGGTTGGCTTCAGGCATTTCCACATTGTTGTCAAAAACCCTTCCTGATCTTAAGGCATGGAAAACATATTGATGAGAATTTTATTTATACCGCAAGTGCACGGCGTCAATGGAGACGTGACAAATACGGGTCGAACACAAGGAGGGAGAGATTTGTTATTAATGTGATTTCGATTGCGGGAAAGAAGGAGAGAAGAAATAAGTTGGTTTTGAGATTTTTGATTTTTAATTATCTAAAGCAAGAAACAAGAACAATTAAAACTAAAACAAGAACAAAGAGGTGAATTCCGTTGGGTGGAGGTTTAGATATCGGGTTTAGATTAGAGAATTCTGAAACTTATAATAAATCATATTAGTTATAAAGCATTACATGATAAATGATTTAACATAAACTCAAGTAATCAAAACATACTAATACAAAATTAAAATAATAACATCTTCTCTTCTCATCACCCTAAATCCGTCACCCCCACCCTTTGGAAAGAGTTAGAAACTCTTAGATGGAGGGAGGGAGAAGGGGTCCTAGAGAAACTAAGAAAAGAAAATTAAAAACATAAAATAAAAGAAACAGAATTTTATTGCTAAATTATGGAACAAAAGGAAAAACCTCTCACAACATCGTTCTCGGGGCTATTTATAGCCGATACAAGGGACCTAAGCATGAAATAAGAAAGTACACGCGTCAACACGCAACCGGTAAAATTTTTAGAGCATTAATCTAATTTGGTGCGGCGGATTCGCCGCAATTTGCTCTTGAGGTGCGGCGGAATCGCCACCTTTTTGGCTCCGAATCGACCCGGATTTTTCCTGTGTGTTTATGGTATGATTTCAATGTCATTTGCGCGTCTGGATTGATTCTTGCATATCTTTGGAGATCCGAATTAATTTCTTCATATATTTGGAGATCCACATTGATTTTTCTTTATATTTTCTCCATAATAATAAAAGCTACTCGTGATTTGCAATTAGGTCCTTGACTTTTTGCAATTAAGTCCCCGGCTACTTTTGTGCTTAAGTCCTTGTTCTTTTCGTAATTAGGTCTTGAATGCTTTTATGCTTGGATACATTTCCATTTGAAACCCGATAAACTTGAACTTGGTCTTTATGATAGAAACGAGTCTTTTGTACGCGTTTATGCTCGGGATGTGGGTAATTTGCATTCAGGTCCCTGTATTCTGTAAATAAGACTAAACACATACCTTAGTAGCATTTATTGATATAAAAGTAATCTAAATGAAAGACATATGATGCAATGTATGCAATGCATCAAATACCCCCACACCTAGATTTTGCTAGTCCCTAGCAAAACAGAATATAAGAAAAAAACAGGGAAAGCCTAACTCACTTTCGTAGGAATCACGGTTGCACTTAGCATGTGCAACAAGCCTTTAAACCTCCAAGTTGCCTTAGAGGACGAGTTTTGTCTCGTGAGGGTTTTCAGTTGACACACCCACAAAGTCTTAATTCAACATTCCATTAATAGCTCTTAATATTTCTGCCTTAACCTTATACATCTCACTTAAAGTTCTCGCATGCTCATTATACAGTTCTAACTTATAAAAAGTTTGACTTGGTCTTTATTCCTCCAACATTCACACCACTAACCCCTCTACACATGTTATCACATAAATTATTTTGCACGCCTCCTCTGGTGGTGAAGTATCATTTGGATCAACCATGGCATGGATCATTCCTTTAGCTTTGGGCCTTGAGTATCTTAAAGTATTTATTTATTTTTATCCTTTTTCCGTGATTCAACACATTTGCTTTTCTTTTTGACACTTATACCCTTTTCCATTCGTGTAGCGAGTTTGGTCGATAATCCCGAGCTGGCAGACTCAAGTTATCGGGTTTCAAGATACCCCTACGGACCAGTGACTCGAAGGCTTGGGCTTTTGTAATCATTTTGCAAAATGTGTTTTCCTCACTTTATTTTTATTTTATTTTACTTTTATTTTCCTCAAGGCTTAATTGCTATTAGAAGTCCACACTTCCCGGTATATTTTCCTCAACCTCTGCTTTTTATCAACCACTTCAAAGATTTGATTCATCCAATTTAAGTGCATACATGTCTTACAAGGGTCATGGGTTATTTCTTTGGAACTTAGATTTATGTCATAATTTCTACAAGCAGAACTATATAATAAGGAACAAAAACTTAATGCAATTTGTACACGGGTTTTGGCAGTTCAATCTTAAGCTATGTCATAGAATATTGAATTTTTTTTTTTATTTTTTTTTTATAAAAATAAAGCAGAACAGAAAATCAAATAGATAGATATGTACATATATAAACACCCCCCCACACCTAAATCATGCATTGTCCTCAATGTATGCACAGATACAATAAATGCACTTATTACCTGCGTCGGCTTGCGGTAGAGGGGTTGAGTTTGCTCAAAGTCAACCATAATCAGAACTGGATTGAATGACACCATGTTGGTGCATGTATCCAGTTGAATTGTTCCCCATGTTGACTTGAGGAAAAGATTCCACTCTTCTCACTTGAATTGGTTCGCTTGTTTGATCGAGTGATGGTGGTTGGGTAAATGAATTACTCCCTTTTTTCTTACATCCTTTTTGCTTATGTGATGATTTATTTGATTCAGAAATCTGATAAATACGTGCTCTCATCACAACATCACTTGGGTTGCATATTATTTCTGGCTCATTATCAATATGGAAGATATTAAATTCTGCTTTTAAGTTCCCGAAAGATAATTGCATGAGCCCATTTCGACAGTTTATCAATGCTTCAGAAGTGGCCAAAAAGGGTCTGCCTAGAATTACAGGGATTTGTCGATTAGGATTTACAACAGGTTCAGTATCAAGTACGACAAAATCCACTGGATAAATGAAGTCACCAACCTTAATCAAAACGTCCTCTACTATACCTCTCGGTTTCTTAACAGAACAATCAGCGAATTGGAGGGTTGTCCTAGAGGGTTTCAGTGGACCAAGGTTGAGTTGCTCGTAGACAGAAAATGGGAGCAAGTTAACGCTTGCACCAAGGTCTAGAAGGGCTTTATAGATAAACGTATCTCCTATTGAACATGAAATTGTGGGACACCCCGGGTCCTTATATTTTATAGGAGATGTGTTGGAAAGAATTGAGCATATGTTTGCAGTTAAGAATGCCTTCTTTGGTACATTCGTTTTTCTCTTCTTAGTGCACAAATCTTTTAAGAATTTAGCATAAGCAGGTATTTGTTGAATCATGTCTAAGAGTGGAATGTTTACCTTAACTTGCTTAAATACTTCCAAGATTTTCTCTATTTGTGCACTAGAGTTCTTTTTGAGTCTATTGGGAAATGGGGCTTTAGGCACATAGACTCGCTCAGGTTCAGGTTGAGCTACAAGTTCAGGTTGGGTAGGTGGATTGGGCTTTTCAATTTGGACGTCGGGTTCAATGGTCAAGTCATATGTGGGTGCTTGATGGCTAGATTGATTAGTCATTCTAGGGTTTACCACATTATTGTCAATTTGTCTTCCGGATCGTAATAATACTACAACATTGATTTGTTGGAACGGTCCTTCCTCATTAACCATTTGAACCGGTCTAGGGTTGTTATTTCCTGAAGGTGGTTGATAAGATTGATATTGATTATTAGTTCTGGGGTTTACCTCAGGTTGACTTGGAAATTGGCCCTTTTCTCTTTCACCTATTATCTGTGCTAATTGGCTGACCTGTGTCTCTAGCCTTTGGAATGATTGGTTGGTTGTTTGTATAAAAGTTGTCATTAAATTTTCTAATTTTGTCAACCTAACCTCATGATTTCCATTATTACCCCCAGATGATGTATTATTTTGGTTATATGGGGTTGGTTGTTGTCTAGGAGGTTGTCCTTGTTGGGTCCACGAAAAATTGGGATGATTACGCCAACCTGGGTTATAGGTTGATGCGTAAGGATCATTTCTAGAATTGTTAAATGTGGCATTAACATGTTCCAGGTTCACACAGTCCTCCATTAAATGACCAGTCTGACCACATCTAGAGCAGGGGATAGACAAGGGTTGATTCATTCGGGGTTGGTTTTGTAGCTCTAGACTTTCCATTCTACGCATTAGGGTAGCTAGTTTTGCCTCAGCCGCTATGTTGGAGTCTATAGCTAAGACACCTGGTCGGGGTTGACTCGCTATTGTAGATCCAATACTCGGGTTGATGGGTGTTCTAGCATTGTCCCATTGCATACTATTTTCAGCTAAATCCTCAAGAAAAGTCCAGGCATCATTTTCATTTTTGGACATAAAGTTCCCTTGGCTCACAGATTCTAGCATAACCCTAGATGTGGGTGTCAATCCCTCATAAATAATTTGGCATAATTGCCACTTCGGAATTCCGTGATGAGGGCATTGGGTCAAGACACTCTTAAATCTCTCAAGATAGGAATAGAACGGCTCGCTCTCAGACTGAACGAATGCAACAATTTCATTCCTAATCTTCATAGTCTTATGGTTGGGGAAATATTTTTTTAGGAAAACTTGAACAAATTCGGCCCAACTTCTAATAGATCTTTCGGCTAGACTATATAGCCATTTCTTAGCGTCGTCCTTCAGTGCTAGAGGAACGAATTTCAGACGCACTGCCTCTTCAGGGATATGCTGGTATTGCATAAGAGAGCAGATTTCTTCAAATTCTCTAAGGAAGAGATATGGGTCTTCCTTAGAGGTGAACTTAGGCAGCATACTCATGTATTGTGCCTTAAGTTCGAAGTCGCGATCCGGTATGGTGGGCATGACGATGCACGATGGCTGAGCAGCCATCGTTGGGTAGCACCGATCCCTCAGAGTCATAGGCGGGTTCACGACATTCTCACCCATTAGATTCGGGTGAGGTGGTGCAACAGATGGGTTGGGGTTAAGCTCTAGACTGGAATCCAGATGAACTCGTGAGAGTCGATTGCTTAAATCCCGCACCCAAATCTGAGTGCACCGGTTTGAATTAATTTTTGAATTTGAATTCGAAATTTAAATTTCAAATTCAATTCCAAGAATCAATTACTCTTTTTTTTGAATTTTTGAATTTTAATTTTTTTTTTAATTTTTTTTTAAAGGAAACAAACAATAGAAAGGTAAGGATGAGAAGGGAAAGAAGACTCAGACGAGAAGGGAAACTTAACTCTAAAGGATAAAAATTAGGGTTGGTCAGAAATTTCCTGAACAAGCACGATCAAAACAATCCTAGACCTAGTGTCACTTAGATCTAGACGACTCCTAACTGGTTGAGTCGAATTGATTTGCTTGATTCACCTCCCTCACCAATCAACCAAGTTGGCCAGTTAGTGTATAGCTAGTGGGGGCGTTTCCGACAGAGTCGGTGCCAATTGGACAACCACGTCGCTTGGAAGACTTTCGTCGACACAAAAACACTTTCTAGACACCATGGGGCGGCGGATTCGCCGCTCTTTAAGCTCAGAATGCGCTCGTATTTCGCCGCGCGCTCTGTTGTCTCCTGAAACACAAATCCAAATACTTAGATCGCGCACAAGATAAACAGGATAAAATCGATATACAAAAACAACAAAATCTACGTCGCCTCCCCGGCAGCGGCGCCAAAAACTTGATGAGAATTTTATTTATACCGCAAGTGCACGGCGTCAATGGAGACGTGGCAAATACGGGTCGAACACAAGGAGGGAGAGATTTGTTATTAATGTGATTTCGATTGCGGGAAAGAAGGAGAGAAGAAATAAGTTGGTTTTGAGATTTTTGATTTTTAATTATCTAAAGCAAGAAACAAGAACAATTAAAACTAAAACAAGAACAAAGAGGTGAATTCCGTTGGGTGGAGGTTTAGATATCGGGTTTAGATTAGAGAATTCTGAAACTTATAATAAATCATATTAGTTATAAAGCATTACATGATAAATAATTTAACATAAACTCAAGTAATCAAAACATACTAATACAAAATTAAAATAATAACATCTTCTCTTCTCATCACCCTAAATCCGTCACCCCCACCCTTTGGAAAGAGTTAGAAACTCTTAGATGGAGGGAGGGAGAAGGGGTCCTAGAGAAACTAAGAAAAGAAAATAAAAAACATAAAATAAAAGAAACAGAATTTTATTGCTAAATTATGGAACAAAAGGAAGAACCCCTCACAACATCGTTCTCGGGGCTATTTATAGCCGATACAAGGGACCTAAGCATGAAATAAGAAAGTACACGCGTCAACACGCAACCGGTAAAATTTTTAGAGCATTAATCTAATTTGGTGCGGCGGATTCGCCGCAATTTGCTCTTGAGGTGCGGCGGAATCGCCACCTTTTTGGCTCCGAATCGACCCGGATTTTTCCTGTGTGTTTATGGTATGATTTCAATGTCATTTGCGCGTCTGGATTGATTCTTGCATATCTTTGGAGATCCGAATTAATTTCTTCATATATTTGGAGATCCACATTGATTTTTCTTTATATTTTCTCCATAATAATAAAAGCTACTCGTGATTTGCAATTAGGTCCTTGACTTTTTGCAATTAAGTCCCCGGCTACTTTTGTGCTTAAGTCCTTGTTCTTTTCGTAATTAGGTCTTGAATGCTTTTATGCTTGGATACATTTCCATTTGAAACCCGATAAATTTGAACTTGGTCTTTATGATAGAAACGAGTCTTTTGTACGCGTTTATGCTCGGGATGTGGGTAATTTGCATTCAGGTCCCTGTATTCTGTAAATAAGACTAAACACATACCTTAGTAGCATTTATTGATATAAAAGTAATCTAAATGAAAGACATATGATGCAATGTATGCAATGCATCAAATATGCATGTTGGGAAGAGTTACTTTCAACATTGTGCGCATTTTTCCAACCCTGAGCAGATTGACCCCTGGGATTTACAACATGTGGACTCGGTAATTGACCAATCTCAGTTCATGGAACTGATGAGCCAACTGGCTAACTTGCATTTCCAAAGCTTTGAATGTACTTTGCATGCTCTACATGAACGCTTGAAGGGTAGGATTACTAGAGGGGTTCTTTGAGTCAACATGCTGGGGTAGTGGAGATTGGTTAGAATAACCCGATGATGAGGCCTGAGGAGGTTGGTAATTATGGTGCTGATACCTTTGATGTGGGGGTTGGTAGGTCGCCGATGGGCGTGGAGGTTGATAAGGTGGAGGTTGAGGTTGAGCGTGCGAGCTCTGACCGTGACCCCGACTAGGCTCCTAAGATAAGTTAGGATGGTTACGCCATCTCGGGTTGTAGGAGTGACTGTACGGGTCATTACATGGCCTCTTTTGATACAACGCATTTGCATGCTCAGTGTCCCTTGGAGCATAAGCACATTCCAAGTCATCATGTCATGTAAGTCCACACCTACTACACATGGGAGTAGCAACCTCAGCTACAGGAGCTTGGTCCAAGTCTAAACTCTCAATCCTACGCATTAGAATAGCCAATTTCGCCTCAGACGCGATACTTGACTCAACTTGATATGATCCAGCTCGACCAGAAGACCTGGCGGCTAGTGTGTCTCTCATGGTGTCCCATGCAAAGGTACATTCAGCCATTAATTCAAAATTGTCCGACGCCTTGTCGATGGGTTTCATTTGGAAATCACCCTGACACATTGACTCCAACAATGTGCAGGTGTTGTAGTTGAGGCCCTCATAAACAATCTGGCACAACTACCATAGCTCAAGTCCATGATGAGGGCACTGCTGGAGAAGGTCGTTGAACCTCTCAAAGAAAACATGAAAAGATTCAGTCTCAGTTTGATACATTTGATGTATCTGGTGTCGTATCTGTTGAGTTTTCCTTTGCGGGAAAACTCTCTTCAGAAAGACGGTCACAAAGTCATCCCAAGACCGAATATAGCTCGCTGGGAGGTTGTACATTTCTTCGTGTTATCCTTCATCGTGAAAGAAATCATCCTCAACTGGATAGAATCCTCGTCAAGATGTTGAAGCTTGAACATGGAGCATACCTCCTCGAATTCACGTATAAAAATATACGGATCCCCCTTATTGGCAGTGAAGGTAGGAAGCATGCTCACATATTGAGGTTTTAGCTCATAGTTGTTCCCGCGAGTTGGGGGAAGAACTATGCAAGAAGGTTGTGCGGCCCGAACATGATGGGTCCGCTCCCACAAAGTCATCAGCCTATCATGTCGAGCTAAAGGTGGTGGTGAACAAGGAACTCGATCCTGACCGAATCCCTCTTCCTATCGAGTCAGGGGAGGAGGAGAAGGAGATCTACGTGTTGGTGGGAGTGGACCGAGGTAATTCATGTATGGAACCTGGTCTCCCCCATCACCACAAGATGACTCGGCCTCACGCTCCAAAGGAGCACGAGGTGGAGAAGGCCAATTTACGAGACCCACCATCTCATAAAAATGTACTCTCTCAAGTCGAGCACTCTCACCAGAATGAGCCCAACCTCGCATAAAACACTCAACTCGACTCTACAACTACACACAATAGAAGGTGTAATAAGAGGAGGAGACTATAACGAAGAATATAGAGGGGAGAAAACTCAGTTGAGAAACGAAGAATCCTTAGAGCTAGCGTGGGTAGTGGGTGAAGGTAGAAGCCTAATCTAGCAAGCACGGCTCAAACAACCTATGGTTATAGGTCCTTAGGGTAGACGACACCTAACTTCAAGATCACTAGTCTCGACACGCCTCACCTCCATACAACAAAGACCACAATGCCCAGCAAGTTATACCAGATCCGGAGATCCAGTACCTCCTACTATCGACAAGGCAGGCGACGTCAATCAGGTCATGAAGGTCTCAACTCGATCACTCTCCTAGTGCGTCCGAAATCCTAGGGCCAATGTCTACTTGCTTTTAGAATTAAGGCTTTGATTAACAATGATTTTTGAGGCAAAGGAAAGGGTGATGAAATCCCCACCTTATCTTGTATGGGATATCCCCTCCTTAGTAGCATTTTGAGTCTTAATCTAGCAATCAACTCTCCAAACAAACGCTCACCTCACTCTTGTCCGGATGCATGAATGAGAGAATGGGTGCACGTAGCTCACGCCCGCAATCAACAACAAGAATGTAAAGAAAATAAAGACAAGTACATGCAAGGTCTACTAATGATGCATGACCTAGATGGCAATCAATCTAATCTTTTGCTTTGAGTTTAAGGTCCAAGTTGATTAAATGGACTTGATTATTAATCTGGGGGCAAACTACAAGTCAAAACATGCCAAATTGAGTCCTAGAACACAACAGTGAATGTTGAAACTAGCAGGAAAAATAAGAGGGAAAATGGAGCTTACCAGGCCGCCAGTTGGCGGTCTCAGACCGCTGATTGGCAGTCTAAAGGTCTGTTCTCTTCAAAATTTCTCTTGGTGTGTCCTCTGAATGTTTTAATGTCCCTAAAACAAAAGCAAACTAAAAACAAAAGATTAAACCCACTCGAATCGTCCAAACCAGAGTCTAGATAGCACACCTCCCCGGCAATGGTGCCAAAAACTTGATTGAATCAGTTATAATAACCGCAAGTGCATGACCACGTTGAAGCGGTGGCAAATACGGGTCGATCCATAGGGAGGTGTGTCGACTTTGGTTAGTTCGAAGACGAGTGGGAAACAAGATGGAAGAAAATGTGTGATTACACTACACTAAACTAAACTAAGAGTGAACAAACAATCAAAACTAAACCTCATAGGGGGTAGAGAAAGAATGTGAATGCAAAAATAGATGTAGGTGTGTGTATTCAATTGTGCTCATCACAACATGTAGTACATCTAAACCATAAAACTAAATCCAACATTTCCTCCACATGAAATAGGATAACACATTATTATTAAAACATACAAGACAATAATTGGAATGAAGCTAAATGAGCTCATGCATAAAGACTAACCCCACTACGTCTCTACATAAAATAAGATTTACACAATCATTAAAACATACAAGACTTTTATTAAGGTGAGGGCAACAAGAGTACATGCAACCACAAGTCATGTGTCCTTTATCAACTCCATCCTCATCATCACCTCATAATTCCCCATAAAATAAGCCCACTAATCTAAGCATGAGCTAAGCTTCATTCAAGAGCATTAGCACATCAAAGATAATATCTCATTAGATGGTTATGGAAATCATGTAAGGGTCAAAGGATTAAGATAACACACACACACCTAATACATCACATAATCACATCACATTCTTCTCCACCCCCAAATGGTGATGGACTACTCACTAATCATTAAACTAATATTATATTAAGATAGAAAAACATGTTAACTAAGCCTACTAGATTTAATGAAAGGAAATTAAGCTAAGCAGGTAAGAAACATGAAATAAGCAACATAACAAGAAAAGGTTTATTAATTTCAGACTCAGAATACAAGTAGCATCTCCCCACTTGAGTTTTTGCTCCAAGGCTTCACTTGAAGTAGAGAGAATGGCCACCAAGCATGTAGTGGAATACAAAGGAGAATGGAGAGTTCTATTTGTAGTCATAGAAAAAGGCAATCGGGGACAATCCCCCGATATGGGACTAATGCACTACTAAAACTAGACCTAAAACACTCTAATACATGACCCGTCAAAGTTTTATCGGATCCGGACCAAAACAGACCGCCAATTGGCGGTCTCTATTGTCAGGATGCGGCCTGGTTTTGGAGTGTGGTTGTTTGGCTTCATGTATTCATGTCTGATGCATCCTAATCGGTTGTGACCCGGATCCAATGGCCAAAATACTCCTCATGATGGTGTGGAGTTTCTTCATTTGCTCATTGGTCCTTTTGGTTTTGCATTCGAGTCCCTCTGTCTTGCATCTAAGTCCATAAGTCTTGCAGCTAAGTCTTTTTTCTTGCTTTTAAGTCTTTTTTTAATCTTTTCTTCTCAAACTTTTTATTCCTGAAACTTAAACATAAAACTCATGACGTAACATTGTTTAGGCTAAGAATAAAGGATATAAGATACAAATATATGCATGATATGATGTCAATCAGCCATCATGCTTTTTTCCTTGAAGAAAGAGTTGACTTCAGTTCCCATAATTAAGGCATCGGTGTGGACTGAACCCTTCGAGTTGATGTGTGATGCATCTGACTTTGCTATAGGAGCAGTGCTTGGGCAATGATTGGACAAACAGCCTGAGGTGATCTACTATGCTAGTAGAACACTCAATGATACCCAATTAAACTACACTGTGGCCGAGAAAGAATTATTAGTGATCATATTCGTTTTGGAGAAATTCTGGTCGTACTTGATTGACTCCCATGTGATTATCTATTCTGATCACACAGCCATCAAGCAACTTATGGCGACGAAAGATGCAAAAAGCTTGACTCTTGAGATGGATTTTGTTGTCACAAGAATTTGATCTTGAGATTTGGGACAAAAAGGGTGTGAAATTGTTGTAGCGGACCACCTGTCTCGTCTTGAGACGACCAACCCACATGACCAAATTATTAATGAAAATTTTTCTGATGAGCAATTGTTCACGATCGAAGATAACCCTTGGTTCGCCGACATTGTGAACTACCTCGTAACCAAGCAACTTCCTGTGGGTTGGTCAAAATCTGACCAAACCAAATTTAGATCTTATGTTACATTCTTTGACTGGGATGACACCTACCTATTCAAATACTGCTCTCACCAAATTTTCAAGTGGTTCGTCCCAAATAATGAGTTCCAAAGTGTGCTCCAATTTTGCCACTCTGAGGCATGTGGAGGACAATTTGGAGCAAAGAAAACTACCGCCAAGGTGCTCCAATCTGGATTCTACTGTCCTTCACTTTTCAAAGATGGTTATGAATTTTGTAAGCAATGTGATAGGTGTCGGCGCCTTGGCAGGATTAGTCGACGTGATATGATGCCTTTGCAAAATGTCCTTGTCATCGACATCTTCAATGTGTGGGGAATTAACTTTATGGGTCCTTTCTCGAATTCATTCGGGAATGTTTACATTCTGGTGGCCGTTGACTATGTGTCTAGGAAGGTAGAGGTTATCCCCACGAAGACCAATGACAACAAGGTGGCCACCAAATTTTTAAAGGACATTTTTGCGCTATTTGGTACTCCTCGTACCATAATTAGCGACAGGGGTACCTACTTCTGCATTTGCTCCTTTCAAATGCTTTTGAGGAAGTATTCGATCACCCACAAACCTGCGACCCCATATCATCCGTAAACTAGTGGGCATGTCGAAGTCTCTAAACATCAATAAAAGCAAATCCTTGAGAAGAAGATTAATTCCTCGTGGAAGGATTGGTCGACTAAGTTGAATGACGTGTTGTAGGCTTTCCGCACCACGTATAAGACCAATTTGGGTATGTCCCCATATCGGGTAGTGTACGGTAAGGCTTGCCACCTACCCGTCAAGCTCGAGCATCGTGCTTTCTGGGCGATTAGGAACCTAAATATGGATCTTCATCAAGCAAACCTGCAGTGTAAACTCGACATTGTGGAACTGGAAGAGCTACGCAATGATGCGTATGAAATTGCCAAAAATCATAAGTCTCGAGCCAAAATATTTCACAATCACATGATTATGTTAAAGGTGTTTACAGTAGGGCAAAAGGTGTTGCTCTACAATTCCTGGCTTCATCTGTTTACGGGTAAGCTCTACAGTTGATGGTCCTTTAATTGTCCAAACTGTATTTCCTCTTGGAGCATTTGACATCCTGAACCAAGGGAATGGGGACGTGTTCAAAGTTAATAGACAACGCCTCAAACCTTACTTGGAGGGGGCACCAGCTGAAGTCGATGAGGTTATGTTTCTTCATGAACCTCTCTCGCACTCAACCATTCATGTTCAAGCATGAAGGATTGAGATTTCATGTTTGTACATAGTTATATTTCCAATAACAAAAAAAACAAAGAAAAGAAAAGAAGAGAGAAACAAGAACTATTGCAAATGTTTTTCCACATTAGTAAAGTTGGGGGGTTTGACCGCAATTCCTGCATACTCATAACCCTACCTATTTAAAGTTTTTTTCTTTGCATTTCTCCCATCTATCACCATGAAAAATCAATAAATCGCCTCTCCACAACCGCCTACATCCCTCACATTTATTGCAGCCCCTAATGCCGCCAACACACAGCTACTAGTGCACCACAATCCGTTGTGGGCGGGTCGTTTAGCAAATTTGGATCCACCACTGGCGGATCAAACAGGTCCAATGAATCTCAGATTTCGGTCGTGGGTCGGGTACTTGGGTCAGAGCATTCCTAGACTATGAGATATGATTTAGAGTCGTCCGATTATTCCCAGATTAATCATAACCATGTATTAGTCTATATAGACCATTGTAATCCCTCATCTCCCTCTTATTCTTGCTTCTCCATTAGTTTTAGGTTTTATTTTGCTGCTACTTAGTGTAGTTGAAGGAGAAGAAGCATACTTTGTAATCTTTCATTTCAATCAAGTGTGAGTTTTGTTCTTTAAATACACGTCTTTCCTTTGATGCAATTTCTTTGATGTTGTGATTTGTTTAATCTTGATTTAGTCATTTCCATTATGGGTTCATGTTATTTTTATGTTTTCTTTAGTGTAGAGATGAGTAGAGAATAGTCTATACCCGTGGCGGTGGAGAAGAAGGTGATTTGATCATGTGATGGAATAGTGTTTGTGTTAATCTTAATCATTTGACCTTACATGATTTCCATAACCATCTAATGAAATTTCACTCTTATGTATGATTTTCTAATTCTCATGAATGAAGCTTAGCACATGCTTAGATTAGTGGGCTTATTTTATGGGGAATAATGAGGTTAGGATAAGGATGGAGTGGAAGAGGGAAACAAGACATGTGCATGCATGTGCTCATGTGGGCTTTATCCAAGTTAATGTCTTGTATGTTTTAATGATTGTGATAAATCCTAATTCATGTGGAGACAGTTGGATTTGAGTCATTTTGCATGTGAACATATTAGCTTCATTTCAATTAATGTCTTGTATGTTTTAATGATATGGTTTTATCTTATTTCATGTGGAGGCAAAGTTGGAATTTGAGTTTTATGGATTTCATGTATGACATGTTTTGATGAGAACATTTGACCACACACACAACACACATTTTTGTATTCACATTCTTTCTCTACCCCCTCAGGGGTCTAGTTTTATTGCTTATTTCCAATTTCTTTCGCGTTGTAGTGTAGTTTCGATCTTCATCTCCTTTTCTTCTCCCTCACTTGAGTATCGTGAATCCGACTCACACGCGCTCCTTGTGGACCGACCCATATTTTCCACCACTGCAACGCGGCCGAGTGCTACCTGACTCCTGGAAGGTCGACGATAATGACGAGGATGTTCGTGGTCATTTTGCCAATGGATTTGTTGACTCAGAGACACTATTCGGTTACGACTTTGACACCATATCACTATCTGAGCCAAATTCCATGCTTTCAAAGCAAAAATGTAAGATCTAGAAGTTGTTGAAGAGTTTGGCACCAGAGGGTTCCTCCTCGCAAGGGGCACCCTCCTCTCGACGGTGACGGAGGTGACATGAACTGCTTAGGTTGTGCATTTTATTATTTGCATACATTGTGGACAATGCATGACCTACTTGTGGGGGGAGTTTTATCATAGGTACGTAGTCAAGTCTTTCTCCTTTTGTTTTGTTTGTATTGTTAGGGTCATGTGACTGCGAAAGAAACTACTTGTGGGGGGAGTTTTATCGTAGGTACGTAGTCAAGTCTTTCTCCTTTTGTTTTGTTTGTATTGTTAGGGTCATGTGTTTGCGAAAGAAAATGTTTTTTGGGTTTTGCGTGTGTTTAGCATGTGGGAACCCGTTGAGAGTCAAAGTAAAAGGAAGCTCCCAAAATTGTCTTGAACATGATGCATTAAGATATGTAGTATACCGACTTTAGGCCTTATCTAGTCGTTAGGATGCACCTCGATTTCCCCTCGAGGGGAGAGTAATCATAGGGTTTCAGTACTCAAATAAATAAAGAAGTCCACCATGAACCTAGTGAGTTTAATAATTTGTGTCTGTTAATATAAGGAATTTTGTTGTAGTCAATGACCCTTAAACTTCTGTTGTGAGACATTAAGTGTAGGGGTTTTGGTTCATGTGTAGATAAGAAATAAGTGAGTAGGTGTTCTCTCTTCTCGCATGCCTCCTATCACTGGGAAATAATGTCCGAGGGGAATTAGTGCCTGGTGCTTTCGAGTCTTCTGACTTGGGATGCACCGACCGAACTCCCGTTACACAGGTGGTGAGGATCGCCATATGTGGAGATTTTGGGAAAGGTGTACGTGATAGTGTAAGTCATCATAGGCAATGATGCACGAAACCTGACCCTGGGAGAATCAAACACCAACTATACTAAAATAAAATGAAAAAAAGAAAATAAAAACAAAAACAAAAAAAGGGAATGCAAACAAGAACCTTCATGGACTTTTCACTTTGTATCACTTGAGGATGTTAAGGTTGTCAGTGTTTTTCACTTAAGTCCTTAATTAACTTGCACGAATGATTCATTAGGCTAGGTGTGTGGACTGGATACATATATAGAGTCGACCCGTAGGATTATCGTGTCCAATGATCGACAAAAATAGGTCCAACGAGTCGTGTTGCTAGATTGAATAATGCAATGTTCGGATTTTGTGGGTATATTCGTTGAAAACCGTCAGGAGTCACCACTCATCCTCTTTGGCAACAAGGAGTTTAACGGCTTGTTGCACGTGCTAAGTACAACCATGATTCCTACGAAAGTGAGTTATGATTTCCCTATTTTTCGTATGTTTTCCTTTGCTTCATTTTTCTCTTTCTTCGTTTAGCTCGGGAGTAGCATATCATGGTCATATTCATTCTATATATCCTTTATTTTACCCCAATGTTGTGCTACTCCAGTTGTTGTTTGTAGTGTTTCAGGAGTTAGGTAATAAAGAAGAGGAAGGGAGCAAAAAGGACCTAAATGTCACAAGTATGGACTGATTTGGAAGGTTTTGGACCTATTTGTAATGCACAAGGACTGGATCGCAAATCAGGAAGGACCCATGTGCAAACCCGGAGGGACCTGATTGTGAAGTGCAAAATATGGTGACACATGACTTGAATCAGATCAGTACTTTGCCAATTAAACTTGAAGTGATTACAGCAAGCAGACCAGGACTTCACCCCACATCCAAATCGAAGAAATAAAGCAACACACAAAATTTCAACCCGAGCAGACCTATTTGTGGCGGATTACACAGGTCCAATGGATCTCAGATTTCGGTCGTGGGTTGGGTATCTGGGTTAGAGCATTCCTGGGCTATCAGATATTATTTAGAATCTTCCGATTATTCCCAGATTAATCCTAACCATGTATTATTCTATATATACCATTGTAATCCCTCCTCCCCCTCTTTTTCTTGCCTCTCCATTAGTTTTAGGTTTTATTTTGCTGCTGCTTAGTGTAATTGGAGGAGAAGAAGCATACTTTGTAATCTTTTCATGTCAATCAATTGTGAGTTTTGTTCTTTAAATACATGTCTTTCCTTTGATACAATTTGTTTGATGTTGTGATTTGTTTAATCTTGTTTTTAGTCATTTCCATTATGGGTTCATGTTATTTTTATGTGTAGGGACGAGTAGAGAGTCGTCCATCCCCATGGGGGTGGAGAAGAATGTGATTTGATCATGTGATGGATTAGTGTGTGTGTGTGTGTGTTAATCTTAATCCATTGACGTTACATGATTTCCATAACCATCTAATGGGATTTCACTCTTATCTTTGACGTGCTAATGCTCTTGAATTAAGCTTAGCACATGCTTAGATTAGTGAGCCTATTTTATGGGAAATGACAAGGTTAGGATAAGGATGAAGTGGAAGAGGGAAACAAGACATGTGCATGCATGTGCTCATGTTGGCTTTATCCAAATTAATGTCTTGTATGTTTTAATGATTGTGATAAATGTTATTTCATGTGGAGACATAGTTGAATTTGAGTCATTTTGCATGTGAACATATTAGCTTGATTTCAATTATTGTCTTGTATGTTTTAATGATAAGGTTTTATCTTATTTCATGTGGAGGCAAAGTTGGAATTTGAGTTTTATGGATTTTATGTATGACATGTTTTGATGAGCACAATTGAACACACACACAACACACAATTTCGTATTCACATTCTTTCTCTACCCTCTCAGGGGTCTAGTTTTATTGCTTATTTTCCAATTTCTTTCGCATTGTAGTATAGTTTCGACCTTCATCTCCTTTTCTTCTCCCCCACTCGAGTATCGTAAATCCGACTCACACATGCTCCCTGTTGACCGACCCGTATTTGCTACCGCTTCAATGCGGCGGTATTTTAACTGATTCAATCAAACGTACTTCATTTGATCTTCAAAAATACAACCTTGGAATATCTACCTATTTTATTTACCCCAACAGACCTGATATTTAACCAATTTGACATATGTGTTCTCATATTGTGTAAACTAAAAGGCTTAACATATCTATCAATTTTGGTCAACCCCACGAAACACATTAAAATATCCTACCAAATTAAAATTAGCCTACTACGGTATAGAACTTACCCCTTACGTTCATTAGAGGAACCACCACGAACTATCCATACATCATTTTGAACCCTTCGTCAGCTGTCAACTTTGTCACCCCCACAAACAACAAATCAATGTGTCCTATTAATTTCCAATTTACCTTGCTATAATTTTGTATATACCCCGTATGTGCATTACCCTGGCCTCCTGAAAACAATACATACATTACTGAAACCTATCCACTACTTTTTCCACGCTTATAGATATCTCTTACCCAAACTATATATTTCATTTACCGTAACAAACGTTATAGTAGACCAATTTGACATATGCTTCTCATTTCGTGTAACTCATCAGACTTACCCTCTCTATCAATTTTTGTGACCCCCACGAACAACAATATAATGTCACCTATCTAATCCAATTTACCCTATTATGGTATTTAACGTACCCCTCACGTCCATTAAAGGTAAACTCATGAACCATCCATAAATTATTTTGAACTCTATGCACGCTTTCAATTTGGTCACCCCAACAAACCAAAATATATTCTCTCCTATCTAATCCAATTTACCCTACGATTGTATTGAACATACCCTGTTTGTTCTTTAGAAATAAATCCAAGGAACAATTCATACATTAATTTGAACCCTTCGCGCGCAATCAATTGGGTCACCCCCACGAACAATAATTGAATGTCCTTTTTAATACTATTTACCCTACGACTTCATTGAACGTACACTATTTATTCTTCTGAAATACCTCAACGGAATATCTACCTATTTGATTTACCCCCAACAGATCTGATATTCAACCAATCTTACATACGTGTTCTCATCTCGTGTAAACTGACAAACTTACCATATCTATCAATTTTGGTTATCCCCACGAACCACAATAAAATGTCCTATCTAATCCAAATTACCTACTACTGTATTGAACGTACCCCTTACATTCGTTAGAGTCACCACCTTATACCATCCTACATTATTTTGAACCCTTCGCACGCTATCAACTTTGTCACCCCCACGAACAACAAATTAGTGTGTCCTATTCGATCCAATTTACCCTAACGTATTGTTATATGTTCCCTGTATGTTCATCAGAGTTACCTGCCTTTACCCAAAATACAATTACCCAAGCTATTTGATTTACCCCAACACACCTAATTTTTGACCAATTTGACATGCACGCTCTCATCTCGTGTAAATTGAAAAAATTCACCCTACATATCCATTTTGGTGACCCCACGAACCACTATGTAATGTCTCCTATCTAATCCTCTTAATATTACCCTCTATGGTATTTAACGTACCCCTTACGTCCTTTAGAGGTACCCCTAGGAACCATCCATAAATTATTTTGAACCCTTTGCGCGATTTCAATTTGGTAACCCCCACAAATAATAATTTAATGTGTCTCGTTAAATACAACTAATCCTAAGAATGTATTGAACCATCCATACATTATTTTGAAGCCTTTTTGCACTATCAATTTGCTCACCCCCAAGAACAATAAATGAATGTTATTTTTAATCCCATTTACCATCCGACTGTATTGCACGTAACCCATTTGATCTTCAGAAATAACACCATGGAATATCTACCTATTTGATTTACCCCAACAGACCTGATATTCAACCAATCTGACATACGTGTTCTCATATGGTGTAATTTGAAAAGCTTAACGTATCTATCAATTTTGGTCGACCCCACGAACCACATTAAAATGTCCTACCTAATTCAAATTACCCTACTACTGTATTGAACGTACCCCTTACGTTCATTAGAGGAACCACCATGAACCATACATTATTTTGAACCCTTCGCCATCTATCAACTTTGTCACCCCCACAAACAACAAATTAATGTGTCCTACTCAATTTCCAATTGACCTTGCTACAGTGTTGTCGTACCCCGTATGTGCATTTTGTAAGACCCACTCTCCTGCTTTATTAATAATAAGTCCACTCTCCTCATTTATGCATAATTTAGTTGTTATCTTACCTAATTGTGTTTGTGGTATGTTTGTATGCTTGATTCGGGTTTAGTTTCCTTGTCGGTCGATCAGGTGCGACTCACTGGGTCAGTTCGCATTTTGAGCTCAATCGGTTTGGCATGGATGTGAGTGGGTAGGGTGATTTGTGTGCTGGGCTGAGCCCAAGTAGGGTGGTGTGGGGTTTTATGTGTGCATTAGGGTGTTCGAATGCCAATTAGTGCATGCATTGTTGTGGTTCTGGTTTGGTTGGGTTTCATGAGACTTTATTGGGTGTTAAGGCTTGGAAATTGAATAGTCCAAGCAAGCTAACCAAAAGCCTTTCCCACCAGCCGACCCTTGCACACATCTTCACCTCCCACACGTCTACTCCACCTCTTCCACTCCTCAGCCACGTGGTCAGGCCACTCAGGTGGTGCTCCAGCAAACTTCAAATCCGGCAAGGATAGAAGCGATGCCTAGTGCAACCCGTGGCGCGGCTAGAAGTTTGGTGGACAGAATCTTCGGCTAACTCAGGCATTCTCCTTGCAGATGAGGTATGCTCCTGGTCCTTGAATGAGATGAGAGGTGGGGGGGTGATGGTCAGAGGGCTGGCTATCACGCGAGGTGGCTGGTGGTGCGAGTGTTGCACCATCAGCCAGCAGCCTTAGGTACAGGAAGCTTCCTGCGTGGCTGTGGTTGCTGCTGGAGCTTTGGTGGGCTTGGGACTTGTTCCGACCATGACGAGCTCGAGGGTAGGGATGGGAGCATGGATGTGGTGGTGGAGGATCTGGCCAGTACACGGGTGCAAGTTGGGGCAAATCGGGTAACCGGTTTGCCCCATACTTGTGTTTCCTGCGGAGTGGGGTTGGCTGATCCGACTTGCCTTAGCGTGTGCTCACCTTCCTTGCCTCAGGAAGTCTGGAAGGAAGAGGTCAGGATGTCATGGGACGGATCCAGGGGAGTTTTATGCATATATGTGCTCCAATTGTGGTTGTATCTATAGCTTTTGTACACTTGTCGATTATGTGATATGTTTAGTGCTTCTGATTTTGCTCCTATAATAGTTACTCATATATATGATCTGATATCCTGAGAATATTCTGATATATATACATATATATGCACTTAGTAGGAGGATGAAATCAGAAATTCTATCATCTATGATTTACGCTACATGCCATGCTAGTGGTAGAGTGCTCATGGTCTCATGTGTGTTGAAGATGTATGAATGTGTTTGGTTTACGTATTGCACATGCATGTTCTAATTTGATTGAGTTATTGAAGTTATATGCTCCTGCAAGAATCTGATTATGTTCTTTATATGTCAAACTAGACATCTATGTCATGTAAACTTTGTGGTTATCTACTCTAACTTCTGAATTTAGTTGTTGTGCATGTATTGTGAACCTTATCACTCTACTTTCTGCTGATTAGAGTGTGCTTTTATGAATGCATGAATGTGACTTAGGAACTTGACCTCATGACCATTATTCATGTCACATAGCTAGCCCCAAATTGTTATGGTGATTGGTGATGTTGTGGTGATGAATGATTGGTTGTTTTTTGTCGTTAATGCTAGCGTTAATTCTGGTATGTTTTGAGTTGTGAGGAGAGTATTTGCATACTCATCACGTTGGGCTCATTCTAATTAAGGTAGATATAAAGATAAGTAGATCTATAGATAGCTCGCATTGCATTTAATAATAAAAGAACTTTGGGCACGTTTGATTCTGGGCCAACGGGCTACAAGTAGGACCTCAATGTAGAGAGGCCTATTCGCAAAGGCCTCTATGTAGAGAGGTCAGGTGTAAGATAAGACCTAGGTAGGTGTGCTGCCATTTCGCTACAGGATGGGCATACCCAATGTAACGATGACACCATGTAGGGCACTTGCGGCGAGTTGGGATGTCAATCCGGAAGACTGCTTTGTGCCAAGCGGTGGGTCACTGTGGAGTGACCCACTTGTGATTTTGACCAGTATGGCTGGTGGTTCGATTCCTATGCAGGGGGGTCACTTCGGGTGTAACCTGAGTGGTGCGGCTACGTAGAGTCGTCACCCGGCGCAGCTATGCAGAGTTGTCGTCCGACGTAGCTATGTAGAGTTGTTGCCTTCTTGCTGCATGTGTGTCATATAGGACTCATGCATAGCTTCTTATCTTGTTTTAGGGCACCGGGCATACTGGGTTTTCTTTATTGAAAACTCACGCATATATGTTGATGTTTTGCTTCAGGTACTTAGGTTCCTTCGGGGGTGTACTGGAGATGTTTCAGAGGATTTTGTACATGAGGGACACATCGACCAAATTCTTCCGTGTGTCTTTTGCTTCTGTATTATTTATGATGTATTTCCCTTTTGAACTCGATGTAATGTATTTGACCTCATTACCATATATGGATCATCTCTCTCTTTTTAGTTATATTTTATGTTAGTCTATCCATGATGGTCTCTCTACGTATTTTCGAGTTGTCTAGTCAAGTCAGTTCCTGTAACTCCTTTGGTCGTCGCGGAGGTCTCTTATCGCGACACTTGTGTTTTCCCATTGTGCATACCCACGAGATCAGGGGCATTACACATTACCCTGGCCTCCAGAGAACCATCCATCCATTATTTGAAACCTATCCACTACTTTTCCCATGCTTACATATATCTCTTACCCAAACTATCTATTTCATTTACCGCAACAAACGTGATAGTCGACCAATTTGACATATGCTTCTAGTTTCGTGTAAATCATTAAACTTACCCTCCCTATCAATTTTGATGACCCCCACGAACCACAATATAATGTCTCCTATCTAATCCAATTTACCTTATTATGGTATTTAACGTACCCCTCACATCCATTAGAGGTAACTTCAGGAACCATCCATAAATTATTTAACCCTAGGCGCGCTTTCAATTTGGTCACCCCCACGAACCGCAATATAATGTCTCCTATATAATCCAATTTGCCCTACAACTGTATTGAACATACCCCATTTGTTCTTTAGAAATAACTCCAGGGAACAATCCATACATTAATTTGAACCCTTCGCACGTTATCAATTCGGTCACCCCCACGAACAACAATTGAATGTCCTTTTTAATCCTATTTACCATACGATGGCATTGAATGTACCCCGTTTGTTCTTTAGAAATACCTCAACGGAATATCTACGTATTTCATTTACCCCAACAGATCTGATATTTGACCAATTTGACATACGTGTTCTCATCTCGTGTAAACTGATAAACTTACCTTATCTATCAATTATAGTTAACCCCGCGAACCACAATAAAATGTCCTGTCTAATCCAAATTACCCTACTACTGTATTGAACGTACCCTTTATGTTCATTAGAGTTACCACCTAGAACCGTTCAACATTATTTTGAACCCCTCGCACGTTATCAACTTTGTCACCCCCACGAACAACAAATTAATGTGTGCTCTTGGAACCCATTTACCCTGCTACCACAGTTAAATTACCCTACTACTGTATTCAAAGTACCCCTCACATTCATTAGACGCATCACCATGAACCATTCATACATTATTTTGAACCCTTCGCACGCTATCAACTTTGTCACCCCAACGAACAACAAATAAATGTGTCTTATTCCATCCAATTTACCATGACTTAATGTTATACGTACCCCGTTTTTTCATTAGAGTTACCTCCATTTACCTGGTATAGAATTACCCAAGCTATTTGATTTACCCCAACACCGGATATTCGACCAATTTGACATACACGCTCTCATCTCGTGTAAATTGAAAAAAATCACCCTATCTATCCATTTTGGTGACCCACGAACCACTATGTAATGTCTCCTATCTAATCCCCTTCATATTACCCTACTATGGCATTTAACGTACCCCTTACGTCCATAAGAATTACCCCTCGGAACCAGCAATAAATTATTTTGAAACCTTTGTATGATTTCAATTCGGTACCCCCACAAAAAATAATTCAAAGTCCCGTTAAATACAGCTAATCCTAAGACTGTATTGAACATACCCCATTTGTTCATTACAATTACCACGAGTGAACCATATATTATTTCGAAGCCTTTTTGCACTATCAATTTGCTCACCCCACAAAAATAAATGAATGTCATTTTTAATCCCATTTACCCTACGACTGTATTGCACGTACCCTATTTCATCTTTAAAAATACCACCATGGAATATCTACCTATTTGATTTACCCCAACAGACATGATATACAACCAATCTGACATACGTGTTCTCATATTGTGTAAACTGAAAAGCTTAACCTATCTATCAATTTTGGTCAACCCCACGAACCACATTAAAATGTCCTACCTAATTCAAATTACCCTACTACTGTATTGAACGTACCCTTTACGATCATTAGAGGAACCACTACGAACCATCCATACATTATTATGAACCCTTCGCCCGCTATCAACTTTTTCACCCACAAACAACAAATTAATGTGCTTATTAATTTCCAATTTACCTTGCTATAGTGTTGTATGTACCCTGTATGTGGATTACACTGGCCTCCAGAGAACGATCCATACATTATTTGAAACCTATCCACTACTTTTTCCATGCTTACAAATATATCTTAACCACACTATCTATTTAATTTACCGCAACAAACATGATAGTCGACCAATTTGACATATGCTTCTCATTTCGTGTAAATCATTAGACTTACCGTCTCTATCAATTTTCGTGACCCCCACGAACCACAATATAATATCTCCTATCTAATACAATTTACCCTATTATGGTATTTAACGTACCCCTCACGTCCATTAGAGGTCACCTCAGGAACCATCCATAAATTATTTTGAACTTTATGCGCACTTTCAATTTGGTCACCCCCACGAACGGCAATATAATGTCTCCTATCTAATCAAATTTACCCTACGACTACATTGAACATACCCCGTTTGTTCTTTAGAAATAAGTCCAAGGAACAATCCATACATTATTTTGAACCCTTCGCGGGCTATCAATTTAGTCACCCCCACGAACAATAATTGAATGTCCTTTTAATCCTATTTACCCTATGACTGCATTGAACGTCCCCGTTTGTTCTTCAGAAATACCTCAATGGAATATCTACCTACTTGATTTAGCCCATCAGATCTAATAATCGATCAATCTGACATACGTGTTCTCATCTCGTGCAAACTGACAATCTTACCCTCTCTATAACAATTTTGGTTAACCCCATAAACCACAATAAAATGTCCTATCCAAATCAAATTACCCTACTACTATATTGAACGTACCCTTTACGTTCGTTAGAGTTACCACTTAGAACCATCCTTCATTATTTTGAACCCTTTGCACGCTATCAACTTTGTCACCCCCACGAACAACAAATTAATGTGTGCTCTTCGAACCCATTTACCCTGCTACCACAGTTAAATTACCCTACTACTGTATTCAAAGTACCCCTCACATTCATTAGATGAATCACCACGAACCATTCATACATTATTCTGAACCCTTCGCACGCTATCAACTTTGTCACCCCCACGAACAACAAATTAATGTGTCTTATTCGATCCAATTTACCCTGACCTATTGTTATATGTACCCTGTATGTTCATTAGAGTTACCTCCATTTACCCGGTATACAATTACCCAAGCTACTTGATTTACCCCAACACACCTGATATTTGACCAATTTTACAAACACTCTCTCATCTCGTGTAAATTGAAAAAATCACCCTATCTATCCATTTTGGTGACCCCATGAACCACTATGTAATGTCTCCTATCTACTCCCTTTAATATTACCCTACTATGGTATTTAACATACCCCTTACGTCCATTAGAGGTACCCCTAGGAACCAGCCATAAATTATTTTGAACCCTTTGCGCGATTTCAATTTTGTAACCCCCACAAACAATAATTTAATGTGTCCCATTAAATACAACTAATCCTATGACTGTATTGAACATACCCCATTCGTTCATTACAATTACAACATGGGAACCATCCATACATTATTTCGAAGCCTTTTTTGCACTATCAATTTCCTCACCCCCACGAACAATAAATGAATGTCATTTTTATTCCCATTTACCCTATGATAGTATTGAATGTACCCCATTTGATCTTCACAAATACCACCATGGAATATCTACCTATTTGATTTACCACAATAGACCAGATATTCAACTAATGTGACATACGTGTTCTCATATTGTGTAAACTAAAAAGCTTAACCTATCTATCAATTTTGTTCAACTCAACGAACCATATTAAAATGTCCTACCAAATTCAAAATCACCTACTACTGTATTGAACATACCCCTTACGTTCATTAGAGGAACCACCACGAATCATCCATACATTATTTTGAACCCTTCCGCTATCAGCTTTGGTCACCCCCACAAACAACAAATTAATGTGTCCTATTAATTTCCAATTCACCCGGCTACAGTGTTGTATGTACCCCGTATGTGCATTACCTTGGCCTCTAGAGAACCATCCATACATTATTTGAAACCTATCCCATAATTTTTCCATTCTTACGGATATCTCTTACCCAAACTATCTATTTTGGTTAACCCCACGAACTTACAATAAATGTACTATCTAATCCAAATTACCCTACTACTGTATTGAACCTACCCATTACCTTCGTTAGAATTACCACCTTGAACCATCTTGCATTATTTTGAACCCTTCGCACGCTATCAACTTTGTCACCCCCACGAACAACAAATTAATGTGTGCTCTTCGATCCCATTTACCCTGCTACCTTGTTATACATACCATGTATGTTCATTACAGTCGCCTCCAGGGAAAAATCCATACATTATTTGACACCCATTGACTACTTTTTCCATGCTTACAGATATCACTTACCCCAACTATCTACTTGACTTACCCCAAGAAACATGATATTCGACAAATTGACAATGTTTCTCAATTCGTGTAAATCATTAGAATTGCCCTCTCTTTTAATTTTGGTGACCCAAACGAACCACAATCTAATGTCTCCTATCTAATCCAATTTACCCTACTATGGTATTTAACGTACCCCTCACGTCCATTAGAGGTACCCTCAGCAACCATCCATAAATTATTTTGAACCCTTAGTACGCTTTCAATTTGGTTAACCCAATGGACAAAATTTAATGTGTCCTGTTAAATCCACTTTACCCCAAGCTTGTATTGAACGTACCCCGTTTGTTCTTTACACTTACCTCCAGGGAACATTCCATTATTTGAAAGCAATCAACTACTTTTACCATGCTTTGCGATATCACTTACCCTACCTATCTATCGATCTACCTCAATAATCCATCAATTCTACCAATTACCCCATATCACACCTAGATTTACCCCGCCATACAGTCCCTGCCACAATTTTTATGTAAACCCTGTCTGTCAATTAAATTAATAAGCAGGGTCAACATATGTATCCTCGTTTTATGTAAACCACAAAACATTGGAGAGAAGATGTAAACATAATTCTAGGTGAACTACCAAATGGATGCATTGGTAGTCTAACAAGAAAAAATGGCCTATTGTGCTTTCAATCTCACGAGTCGATCATTGGGTGTGATGTAATGATGAAGGACTTTAAAATGAAATCTAAGTCGGATGAAATGTCATACCCCGTAAAGACTAGTAATTGTGTCGAGGAGGTTCGAGAACCATAGTAAACAATTTACCCTATCCAACTACTTGTGTTACCCAAGACCATCAATACATTCTATTCACTACAATTTACCTGTCTTACCTAGCCTATTTACCCCCTTGCTTCTGGAATTTAATTCTGTTAATGGCCTCTTTAAACTGTCATTGCTCAACCAACACCGATAAGCTGGTTGGCATCACATCAACCCAACCGAAGTACAAATACTACATAAAGAGCACTTCTGTGTAGGCATCAATCATCTACAAGCATATATCATACAACTAATTAAATTAATTATGTGTTATTAAATTTCAATGAATGATATCTAGAAACAACATATACCTTTACACTTGTCGAGACAGCTTTGCTCATTACGTTGATTAAATTGGATCTACGAACAACGACGCCTTTACCTCTAAAAATTATATCTTCGGTAGATACATTTTTCAGGTAACCCAAAGAATAACCCTTTTCTCTTCGTCAGTAAGGTACCCATAACTTCTTCATCAAGTTCATGCCACTCCCCACTCAAAAATTCTGGAATACTTGACTTTGTTGGTGAAAATCTACCTTGGGACTCAAATGGCCCGTTGGGCTCATAAAAATCTCGAGCATCCAACATAGGTTTGTTAAAGGAATGTGTGTCACGAATAAAACCCAAATAATTAAGCATGTGTAAGAATATATAAAGGTAAACACAAACCATCAACCATCAATTTTCAAAATAAACTAACCGCATAACTAGCACACCCTCTTGTCAGTTTGGCCCACTCAATCACAATTCCGGCATTCTCTTGGATCAGATCCATCTTACTCTTACGGCTAAGCTGAATACATCAACTTATATTTATCAATGCTGCTTATTTAATTGAAATGTTAGTTATTTAATCTTGTAAAAAGAATGTTAGAATAACCTAAACTTTTAGCAAGCATACCACCACAAATGTTTAAAAACATCCCTATGTTTTATTCCAAATTACCCCAAATAATATCCACAAGTAATAAATGAAACTACCCCAACTAATATATAAATATACCCCAGATTTTTGTTTTATTTACCGAGTACGGCACTGTGCTGATATCACAATCTCTGTTCAAGTCAACCCAACAAACCCCGAGGCCAAACCAAAAAATACCCCAACTTATTGACGAAAACACCCCAACTATTTATTTAGTTAGTGTGCTCCAAACAAAATCTACCCTTACTTTCTGTGATTGCATGGACCCAATTGGAAATGATCCTAGAACTTACCTAACAATTTTACAAAATATTTCAGTACTATAGCAAATTTACAATGATTAGGGATTTAAGTTAACATATAAAATGCAACCATTTTTGTTGTCAATATTGATATCATCGATTATTAGGTTTCAACAAACATTAGCAACAAACAGAGACGCTATACTACATATTCATCCTCAAATCAATCTCTTAAAATACCACATTATTACCACTGAGATTGCCCTACTTCGTATATGTGATTGCACTCGAAGTGTGCCCTACACACCTCTCGACGAAAACCACACAATGATGGTGGGGCTACAATCACTACTATAAAAGCAAACATCTACACTATGAGGTCTTGTTTTTTACCTATACGTTGTCATGCTTTTCCGTGGTAGTTTGCGCTTCAGTCTCTTTACTAGCTTTGTCAATAACAAGATCAATGTTTGAAGAATTCTGCTAGCATATATAAAACAAGAAGCACGAAATTGTATTAACCAATTACCAAAAATCAAATACATCTTAATAATAGCTATGTTTATTGCAAAATAAACTTGTCATTTTCTTCATTAATAACATTTGTTATTTTTACTAAAAAATAGTATTGTTTTTTTAATATTCATTATGGGCAACATTATAAGAAGTACAGACAAAACAATCTTAGTAAAAATACACATCAATACGCAAGATTATTAAGAACAACAACCTGATTGCTCTCCAATTCATTGCTTCCTTCTCTTATCATACCCTTAAGAATATAAAAAATGTCAACATGGTTTTCTACTTTCAAGGAGAACAAAAAATCAAGGTTTATTATCGTTAACTCTACGTATGCCACATCAACTTGTGCTCTCTTACAACGAAACCGAGACCATGTTGCTCGTTTCTGAAAATGATGACAACAATATAAAAATCATGGCTTAAAGAAAATAATGACCATACTATAAAAAAAATGCAAACTGAATTAATTAATAATATCATTTTTTAGAGAATCAACCTTCAAACTACCATTCTTCTCAACTCCACAGCTTAGTAGTTGGTAAGGTGAAATCCTTCCTATTCCATGTCTCGGAGCGGTAGTAGTACTACTTGGATCATTTATCTGACGCAGCACACTTCTAATAGCCTGATCCACATCCTTAATTGCCCATTGCCTATTCCTCCAATAATAAGCTTGCATAATCAGGCCCACCAACCTCGGGATGGCTTTGGGAAATATCCATTGTCTTTTCTAGGTTGTCAATGGTTCTTTTTATTTCCCTCTCCTCTGTGTTTCCTGTTTCCTCAGCAACAAGTTGTTCAGTAACCTCAGCGACAACATTCGGTTCTGGTATTTCCACAGAACGGTCGTGAACCCAATCTTCATTGTCGAGACCACAACCAAAGCATTCTTTATCCTCGACTATCCTATTCAATTCCACCCTAAGTTCATTGTTCAACCCAGAAAAAGATAGGTCATCCACAACAATTGTACGGACTTCATCAACTTCATTGATGTTTTCAGTGGACTCTAAGGTCTTTCTTCACTTCTTTGAAGATGAATGTCTACCCTTTTGTCAACATTTTTAAGGACACTTACAGTTTCAAAAATTGGGATAATCTTCGGTGGACTTCCTTGTAACTCATGTATGTATTCTGTAGCTTCTTGCTGGTTAGATGGCACACTGGTTTGATCCCACAAAGAGTATTGTTCGGGGAATACGATTGGACTTGGTGGTACAATGGTTGGGAATGGCGATGGCGGTCGGACGAGTTAATTAAGAAGTTCCTTCAACCGACCACATTTATCTTCTTCACTATACAACAATTCTTGGGTCTCATAGATCTCATTACGTACCATGGTTAACCTCTGATTAGACTCAAAAACCATCTCCTCCAACTCATTCACCCTCAACATCAACTGTTGGACAGCCTGCCACTAATCCCATTATTTGGTATGTGGTATTGCTCAATTTCATCGGCTGTTGGAACAATCCTTTCCAACTTGAAGAATTTAGCATGCAAGTTTGTGAACTTCAAGCCCTTACCCTTCAAGTGTTTATCCAAATCACGCCTCACCAATGAAGGACCCCAATGATTTATCCGAGGTGTACCACCGACCACCTCACAAATGTTTTAAGTGTTCAAAAAACCATACCTACAGTACCAAAGAATGAAAACTCACATATTTATATCAATTAAACAAACACATACGATGAAGCAAAAAACAACAATAAATTTCTTTTACCATAAACACAACCATGCATCGTTCTACTCATTCGAGCTTGATTTCTTCACCACTAGCCACTTCGTTATATTTGAAATGTGTGTTGTTTAGACCTTTGGTTATGTGGTGGTAAACACAAGACCCCCAACCAACAGAATGTAAAGCATTCAGGTCTTCCACTATGTAGTTCATCCACTTCTTTATACGCATTGACGTCCCAACAAACAAATACACAGCAAATAGGTGGACTATGTAAAGCAAGACGCAATCCCCAACGTCCACTGAATCATCAGAAGGTAGTAGTCTTCTCTCCAAGGCACGAATATCTGAATGTGTCGGTAGTTTATTTTGGAATAAATGAGCATGGAAATGACTCTCTTCTGTGTTTGCTATTACATTGTAGAAATTATCACCACCAAGAGGTAGTCCCAATGTGCATGCCACATCACAATCTTCAAACATCAACTCATATTCCCCCATAATGAAGGCTTTTCGTCTGGTTGAATAACAAGTTATTAGGTCTCGCAATAGCTCATCATTCACTATGATGTTCTTGATGTGAAATTAAGTTTAACCGCAAGTGCACGACCGTCGGTGAAGATGGGGAAAATACGGATCTATCCACAGAGAGATGTGTCAACTCTGGTTCTTTCAAAGGCAAGTGGAGAATAAAGGGGAAGAAAGAGTTTGATTACAGTAAACTAAAGTACACTAGACTAGTAGTTAAAAATGCAAAAGAAAACAACTAAAGACTCACTAAAACTTAACTAAAGACTTAACAAAGAAGCTGGAATTCAGGAAGAAAAGCCCCCAAGGGGTGGAGTGTGTTTATTGATCTCATTTTATATTAACCGCAAGTGCACGGCCGCGTTGAAGCAGTGGCAAATACGGGTCGTCCACTGGGAGGTGTGTCGACGTTTGGTTTGTGCGAAGGCGAGTGGTAAAAAATGGAGAGAAAGGTTGGTTACACTAAACTACACTAAGATGCAAAAAGGAAATGAAGATAAGCAATAAAACTAAACCCCATAGGGGGTAGAGAAATAATGTGAATATAAAGATGTGTGTGTGTGTGTGTGTTCAATTAAGCTCCTCACAACATGTAGTGCGTGAAATCATAAAACTACATCCAACTTTGGCTCCACATGAATTAAGATAAGACTACATCATTAAAACATACAAGACAATAATTGGAATGAAGCTAAATGAACTCAAGTATAAAGACTAGACCCTACTATGCCTCCACATGAATTAAGATAAGACTACATCATTAAAACATACAAGACATTAGCTAAGGCCAAGGCAACAAGAGTACATACACTACAAATTGTGTTTCCAATATTAATTCCATCCATATCCTAACCTTATCATTCCCCATAAAATAGGTCCACTAATCAAAGCATAAGCTAAGCTTCATTCAAGAGCATTAGCATATCAAAGATAAGAGTGAAAACCCATTAGATGGTTATAGAAATCATATAAAGCTCAAGGGATTAAGATAACACACACTTAATACACTACATTTTCATATCACATATTTCTCCACCCCCCAAGTGGGGATGGAACTACTCACTACTCATTACACTAACTACATTAACAAAATGAAACATAATACTGAAATGAAATTAATCTAAGCAAGCAAGAAATATTAAAGAAGCTTAAAAGAAAAGGAAAGACTAAACAAGCATGCACAAATTAAAAGACAAGATTAAAAGAAACTAGAAGAATTATTTTATTAAAAAATGACTCACATTGAAGGTAGCATTCTTCTCCAGCTTGAGTTTTTGCTTCAAGGCTCACTCCTTAGTAGAGAGAATGCCACCAAGCAATGGGTGATTACAATAGAAGGTGAAGAGTTCTATTTATAGGCATGGTGAAAGCTAATCCGGGACAATCCCCCGATGTAGGACTAAACCAATACCAAAAATGGACTAAGAATACACTAATACACGTGCCCCACAAATCTGAGAGGATCCAGAATGATTTGGACCGCCAATTAGCGGTCCAAGACCGCCTTGGTGGTCTATTAGATCTGGATTCATCTGGAATTTGTTTTGGGCTTTGCTGGTGGTCTTTGTTGGTCTTTCATGCATCTACTTTGTTTATTAGAGCTCCGACCTGAATCGAATTGCCAAAATACTCCCCATGATGGTGTGGAGTTTCATGTTTTGCTCTTAGGTCTTTCGGTCTTACGATCAGGTCCTTCTCCCTTTCATCTCAGTCCCTAGGTCTCACAATTAAGTCATTTTCCTGCTTTTGGGTCCTTTCATGGCTCTTCTTTTCAAACCTCTTTATTCCTGAAAACTAAACATAAAACTCGTCACGTAGCATTGCTTAGGTGTAAGATAATGGATATAAGATACAAATATGAGCATGAAATGATGTCAATCATGTATGTACACATGAAATAAAGTGGTGAGGAATGCATTCAAATAGGGCACAAGTGTAGGGTGTGTTTTTATGCATAGGAAATACCTAATGGTTGTGGCAAGACCTATCTTCCAAATCACTAACCCAGTTGATTAATATGAGCATAAACAACTTTGTTATTAAGAACCTAAACAAGCATGAGATGTACCTAAAGATTATGGCAGAAAACATCAAGTTATGTATTCTCTTTTGTTCAAACAAGCATTCAAACATTCATCACTTACAAATATAGCATACATTCCATTCTTCATGACATGTATAAACATCAACTCCACCCCCAAAAGGGGATGGAACTACTCACTATTCATTAAGAAAAGGAGACAAAACAAAATTAAGCTAATTAAGCTAGGAAAAGAAAACATGCTAATTAATTCTACTAAGATTAAGACAAACAAAATTAACTAAGCATGAAAGAATTAAAAGAAACAAAAGCAAACTAATAAAACATTCTTTTATTTCTCACTCACATTACAAGTAGCATCTCTCCACTAGAGTTTTGCTCCAAGGCTTTACTCCAAGTAGAGAGAATGCCCATCAAAAGAGGAGTACATTACAAGGGAGGAGGAAGAGTTCTATTTGTAGTCTAGAAAAAGATAATCAGGGACAATCTCCTGATGTGGAACTAATGGCATACTCTAAATGGACATAAAACACTCTAATACAACACCTGGCTAAGTATTATTGGATCTGGAGTAGATCCAACTGCCAATTGGTGGTCTGGAACCGCAATTGGTGGCCTAGATTGCTTTGATCTGGTCCTGGTTTCGAAGACACATTGTTGGGTTGATTTCTTCATGTGTAGTGCACCCAAAGTGGTTGCTGGAGTTTAGGCCCGTATCTAATTGCCAAAATACTCCTCATTATGGTGTGGAGTTTTCTTGATTTGCTTATTGGTCCTTTTGGTTTACATCTGGTCCTTCCCTCTAGCATATCAGACCATAAGTCTCACAATTCAATCTTTTTCTTGCGTTCTGGTCATTTTTTGTGTCTGTTCTTCTCATGTTTGTTTATTCCTGAAACTTAAACATAAAACTCGTTACGTAGCATTGTTTAAGATCAAAATAGAGGATATAAGACACAAATATATGCATGATATGATGTCAATCCGTTCTCCATCTCCAATATGTGCCCAATAGGGGTCGTTCAGAAAAGCTCTTTGTGCGGAGCTCTCATTTCTTTCGCAGCTTTCAGCCAATGAATAAAAGTGAGACGGTTGTTGGTGTACTCCTCCTCCATTCCTTCCTGTTAAATATTAGGGAGAGATTTTACTTAAAGATAAACCTCAATTCCAGCAATATTTAATACGATTCTAAAATAAGTTAACGGGAAAATTTAATACAACTTTTAAGAGGAAAAAAATATAACAACATATTATGACGCAACCAATGATTAACGCTAACATCTAAGACAAGTTAATACACAAAAGTACTACAACTAACCCACTGTACAAACCAAATTACCCCAGCAAGGACATGAATATACCACAAAACCAATGATGCATCTTAAAGTCTTTTATACACTGCTATTAACAGCATATAACACCAACAGCTAAATTTGATAAATGACACTATTGTAACCAATAATACATTTTCAAAAAAAACAACCTCATTGTACCCCCACTTAACAATTGTTGCAGCCAAGTTATTAATGAAGTATAACCCAACTAATTAACTAATGAACTCCAAGTTGCTAACCTTTTTTCAAACCTAACAAAACCCCACATTTCTATTTCATTACCCAAAACTACATTGTTATAATGTCCCAAACACACATTACACAACCGAAACACAACCTAAAAAAACCAACTTCATTATAAAGATACCCCAGGTTAATAATGAACAAACCCCAAATTTTATTTCATTTATCAATAAGAAACTATGACAATATCACAATCTGAGTAATCACAAAGTCTACCACATCAAGCCAAAACTAATAGTCTACCCCAAAAATACATCAACACAACAACCGCAACTTTCGAATACAAAATCCCCAAATACGGATTACAAAAAAATACTACATTATATCATGAAAAACTAACCCTAATGGTTAAAAAATTCCCAAAATTTTTAATGAATTCGAAATGTAGCAGAAATGTTATACAAAAAAAACCTATTGGTAAAAAAAATCCCATCCAATCGTAGAGTTCGTCTCGTAAAAAAATTGAAATGTAAAACAAGGAAACTTGGAAAAATAGAGGATGGCTTAGGGGGTGAAAAACTAACCCTAAGCCTACATTGGAGGAGGACGAGTAGAGGAACGTTCGTGGTGTTCTCCGGATGACGAGACCAAGCCGATTTCACAGGAGCGACAACACGATTTAGGGTTTAAGGTGGAAGAAGAAAGCGATGAAATGGAGATGAAGGTGAACACAAGTTAGAAAAAGAAAATAGAACAAAGACAAGAAATAGAAAGTTGTGGGTATTAATGTTGGTTTGTGTTATTAACCGTTTTATAATAGATATCATATCCCTAACTAGTCCAACCACACCTTTATAACTGGTTAAAAAGTTATCTGAAATCTAGATTCCCAAAACCAAGTCTGACAAGTTTCCTTAGAGATGTTTTTCTTTTCAAACCTTAAAAAACAAAAAAAACAACACAAGTGGAGACTGGCAACTAAGCCCACATTTGACAATACATGTCTGCCACGTCCTTCTGCGTAGGAAAAGGGGTGATAACCTGCGTGGGGTCCCGAGGTCCTATTGCTATGCACGAATTGAGAAAATAGAAAATTAAGTGTCATGATTTTGTAGCTGAGCCAAATGTAAATCTGGAAACCATCTGTTATTTAAAATTACTGATTAGAACGAAAGACATTATAAACACCAAACAAATTCTCTCATCTGTCTCATGCTTAATTCCATAGGCAAGTATACTTCACATAACATTAATTGAACGTTCACAATGTTTTTCTTCTAGTGGTCACAGTGCCAAATTTCAAGTCGTCTTCTACTCTACCGAAGATTTAGGGTAACTAAATTTTACTTTCCTTTCTGCTCCTTTCGTATACAAACATGAATGAAGAAAAATACCACAATAGAAGGCAGGTCGACAACATCGTAACCTTCATTGGAACAAATATTGGTAGCTATATATACCCAATTGTTTGAGTCTTAGTGGAATCAATATTGGCATTAGCCGCTGCTTGTAATGATTTGGTTTGATTTTGTGTTTTTTACCCTTAGGTCTCAACCTGTAAGAGAAGAAAGGAACAAAAAAAATCATTCCTTGACTAAGTATAATGATCAATAGAATTAAAGGCCTTCAGTATTTGAAAAACCATCTCCACGATTAACAATGCCAATCTTCTCAAATTGAAATACGAAATAGCTTCACATAGCAATAGCCCTTCAAATCATTCAACAGTTACATTTTGCGTTGGGAAAATATAATGATTTCATAGCATGAATTTTTGAACTGGACTGAAGCGAGAAAGACACAACGTTCATAGTTACAACAAAATAACTGCAAGAAATAGATAGAATGATTTACAAAATGCTCTACAAATAATTTTCAGAATAATCCTAAAGATTATTGTTGGAAAATTGGTAAAACTTAGCATAACATTTCGGTTAAAGCAATACATATATGATTCCAAACTTCACACCTCCAGCCCAGAACAACTTGCAAAAATTCGGCAAGAAGCCAAAAATAACATAATGTTATTGAACATAGCAAGCGTCGACATCCTGTATGCATAGAGGCTGCGACCGGAGAGAAAAAATACATTGTTAGCCACGATCTCATACTTCAAGTTCCACAGTTGCACGTGCATAAAAGTTTTTCGGGTTAAAAATTTTAGCACATAAAGTTATTGGATTAATTTAAGGATTAAGATGATGTTTGCCCAAAGCACTGACACGTGGCGCACTCTCATTGGTTGCGCATTAGGGTTTAGGGTGGGGTCATCTATATAAGGAGGGGAGCCTCCCATTGGATGGACTAATTCTTGTGTGCAAACCCTAGCCCCACCAAACCCTAGCCGCCACCTCTCCCTCTCTCTCCCATTCGTCCCTCCACATCCACCAAGCCAAATCCGTGGACTCTTGGGTTGTGGACTCATGCTTCTTCTCCAAGAGAGTAGAAGACCGACCGGTGAGAAGGATTCCGTAAGGTGACCTCCGATCTTTCTTCCGCTGCCACAGGTTCTCTCCAAGAAAGGTACTCCTAAACCTGTAGAATCGTTATTTGCTTACATTGGTACCAGAGCCATCTCGGTTACCTTCGAATCCTCACCATGCTTGACGAATTTTTGTTTCATGATAATCTGATTTGAGATAAAAACAAAATATTCGGTGGTTATGTTTTTGGAGAAAGAAAGAAAACAGAAAATCAACATTGCTTATTTACATGATGCGCATGTTATATATGTTGATTGTTCATGATTTTTTTTTCTTTCAAATTCGTTTTCATATTCTAGAAATGAAAACTCATAGGTTTTTGATCTTTAAATGAAATAATATGATCATTCATTTAGAGATATAAGTGGTGCATGTTTGCTGATTTCTTTCTAACATGCAATTAGGGTTTAGACTAGTTTCTACATCTTGCGCATGTTATGGTTCATTAGAGCATGCATCTAGGGTTAGATTTTGCTCCTCCATTCTTGCGCATATGTGCATGGTTTAAGATGGATTTTTTCCTGATTTTATTTCGAGCCAATATGATATGTTGCTCTCCTATCATTGCACATACATAGATGTGACCAGAATTCTGTTTTTTCTGTGTTGTTACCTCTATTCTTTGTGCATGTATTAGATAAAATCAGAAGTTATTTTCCATGTTGATTCTTCTAAATCATGCACATGTATACATGAAATAAGATGTCTATTTTTCCTGATTTTTACGAATTAGGGTTAGATATTATTTATTCTAATCTTTGAGCATGTATACATGAATATTGAGTTACCATATTGTATATTTCGTTTTTTTTTTTGGAATGAGAGCATTCATTTCATTTGAAATATTTCCTTTATGATTGAATGCACATATATGTTAATCTCATTAAGGATATTACGGATTTCTTTTGGAATAATTACATGCATTTCATTTGAAATATTTCCTTTATGATTGAATGCACATATATGTTAATCTCATTAAGGATTTTCGGATTTCTTTTGAAATGATTGCATGCATTTCATTTGAAATATTTCCTTTTCATCAAATGTGCATATATGTGATGCCATCCACCAAAGAATTTCGAATTTTTCTTTCCATTAGAAGTAGCATAATTATTATTGATTGCATGCTTATATTGATTATGGAAAGATTGGCTAATTCTGAAATTTTTGGAAAGATATTATGGGCTGGAATTTTATTGCCTTAAAAATATGTTTGGATGCTTTCCTTTGATGCAAAAATATGTGTTGCTCTCCACCATATAATTTCGGATTTTTCTTTCCTAATCAAAGTAGGATAATTTTGTGCTATCATGATTATATTGATTATGGAAAGAAGAAGAAAAATCTGTTTTGAGAATGATTATTATGGAGATTGGTTGTCATTACCTAACACGTTTTTTGCCTATTTTCGTGCCCCATTCATGCATTGTTTCCTTATGCATTACTTCCTTATTGTTTGAATGAGGTGCACACTTTATGGTTTTTTTTTTCATACGTCGGATTGTGCTAACGTATGGAAAGAATGTGCCCATGTGGAATGAATGGTTGCTGATTTTATTTACTGCCTTATTGAGAGATGAGCGTAATTTTATTCATTCATTTCCATTTGCAATAGTTATCGCAATGGGCTGTAATATTTATGGACTGTAATATTTATGGACTGTAATAATTATGTACTGTGGACTGTTTATTGCCCTGAGGAGACGAGGGGCTCCTTTATTTTTATTATTGCGATATTATTGCTATAAGACTCATGCAGGTTCCCGTCGATGAGGCTAAATCCCTAATGGGGATCATTAGCTCGATATGGAAGTAATGTAGTAATCATATCTGTGTGATGTTGATTGGATTTTTTTTTGAAAACCGTTTTTGGGAACTCGCATGCCTAGTGGGAGTTGCAAGGTTGAAGTGTTTTGTGTAAACCACCTTGCAACCGGCGGCAAATATTTTTATATGCTGATTTACCATGATTTAAAACGTTTTTTTTGGGTCATTAAATCATGATGGAGCTCAATATCTAGATTAGTAAAATGGCTTTATTAACTATTGCATGAGGATTTGATCGAATGCTTTATGTTTTCTTTTAGTCTGAATGCTATAGCTATTAAGTCAGTTTATTCTTTATGATTATTGTAGCTCGTTATATTTTATGCTAGAACTCATGTATCGCTATGTATTTTGATTGTCCTAGATTCTTTATGGCTGCTTCCAAAAGCATCGTCGCTGATCTGACTCGAGGAGATAAACTCAATGAAAGAAATTACGATCTGTGGCATCGTAAAATTGAGTATCTCTTAGAGGATCAGGACATGTTAGAAAACATAAACCAATCTATGTCTCCCCCCGAGGAGGGGAATACTACGCAACATCGTAGAAACTTGGATGTTTATAATGCATGGAAAAAGAAAGACCGAATTGCTCGAATCACAATTCTAAGTTCAATGAGGGACGATCTGTTACTGCGGTTCGAAAAGTTTCGAACTGCAAAGGCCTTGTGGGAAGCTGTGAAATTTCAGTACGGAGTGACCTCTGTCACAAGGGCCCGCCAGCTTTGGCTCATGTTTGATGGGTATAAAATGCGCCAAGGTCACACGATGAGGCAGCATATTACCGCAATGTCAAACATGATAAGCGAGCTGAGCGCTGCCGGTCGTGCTAAGACCGATGAGGAGCAAGTATCTGCTCTCATCAGATCGTTGCCTTCAAAGAATTGGGAGCATATGAAGGTCCATCTGACCCATGCTGATGACATCAGGACATTTGACCAGGCCGCAAAACACCTAGAGCTGGAGGAGGACCGCATGCTTGCGGAAGCCCCTCTATCTGAAGTATTTGCTGCTGAGGCTGACGCTCCTCGGAGGAGTGCAGGTTTTAAGCGCAAAAGAGATAGAGCTCAGGGTTTTAAAGGCAAGAAGGGTGCAAATGCAAACAAAACAGAAAACAAAGCTAGAAAGAAACGACCTCGAGGATCCAGAGGTGGGAAAGATAAGTCTAGTGTGACTTGTTTTAACTACCGAAAGACTGGACATTTTGCTCGTGAGTGCACTGAGCAGAAGGAAATTACTGTGTGTAATCCATCGAATTGTAACGTGACTAGTTCTGTGATGCTCACTGATCACTCTCCTGTGTGGATTGTGGATTCAGGTGCCACGGACCACGTAACAAAGGATCGCTCTGCCTTCGTGGAATATCGCTGTGTTCCAAGTGGGAGGCGAATAAACATGGCAAACAACACTAGCATTGAAGTTCTTGGAGTTGGCACATGCAAAGTGGCTTTGCGAAGTGGCCGGATCCTATTACTTCACGACGTGTTGTATGCATCAGCTATACGGCGAAATATTATTTCTGTTGTTGTCTTGATGAGACATGGTTTTAAAGTTGTTTTTGAGAACAATGATATGGGTTTATACCTTTCTAACATTTATTATGGACATGCTTTTTCTTTCTGATGGTTTTATTGTGTTGGACGCAATTTATGATTTCAATCGTAACGCTAGTGCCTTTATGAGCCAAAGCTCCATGAATAATGATTCAGTTATGTGGCATGCTAGACTAGGTCACATTGGTGTTGACCGGATGAACATGTTGGCAAAGGTGGGGGTATTAGGAGAATGCTCCAAATTTGAATTGCCGACCTGTGAATCTTGTCTAGCTGGAAAGGCAACTAGAAAACCATTCGGAAAAGCCATTAGGGCTACTTCTCCTTTAGAACTAATTCACTCAGATATTTGTGGACCTTTGAATGTGCGTACTAGACATGGACAAAGTTACTTCATCACATTCATTGATGACTTCACTAGATATGGTCATATTTATCTTATTTCTCACAAGTCAGAAGCTCTAGAATGTTTTAAGAAATTCATGAGCTTAGCTGAGAATCAGTTGGATAATAAGATAAAAACTCTTAGAACGGATAGAGGTGGTGAGTATCTGTCCATAATGTTCAAGGAGTTATGTGATGAAAAGGGGATAACTAGACAACTCACTATGCCTTATACTCCTCAGCAAAATGGTGTTGCCGAGAGAAGGAATAGAACGTTGCTAGACATGGTTAGATCCATGATGGCGCATGCGAGCTTACCAATTTCGTTTTGGGGAGATGCTCTAATGACTGCTGCCTATATCCTCAATAGAGTTCCAACAAAATCGGTTCCCTCAACTACATATGAGTTATGGACAGGACGGAAGCCTAATTTTAGTCTGCTGCGTCCTTGGGGATGTGCGGCATACATTCATTCTACTAGTCACCGATATGGAAAACTAGGACCTAGAGGGAAAAAGTGTATCTTTGTAAAATACAGTGATTTCTCCAAAGGTTATGTTTTTATCGGGGTAGACCAGAATGAAAGAAGGACAGAACTGGAGTCTAGGGATGCCACATTCTTGGAAAATGATTTTCCAACCCTTGCTGGAGCTATCAAAGAGTCAGTGGACTTCTTTGAACAATAAGATGAGGACATTGCCACTCCACGGGATCATGATCTGGAAGTTGAACATGAGGTTCCACCAGTCGATCCTAGTGGGAGCAGCAATGCTGAGGATCCGATAGCTCTCACGGAGGATGAGCCATCAGATATCCATCTGCGTCGAAGCAAACGCGGGCTCATTCCTCCTAGGCAGTTTCGCTTAGAGGAAGAGGCCCTCATGATAGCTCAAGAAGAAATTGATTATGAATCATCCGGGATGACAGTAATCAATGAGCAAGAACCGGAGACCTTGAAAGAGGCTTTGGAAGGTCCAAATGCTAAAGAGTGGTTAGAAGCTATAAAGGAAGAGTTGGAGTCGATAAAAGTTAATCGAGTCTGGGACTTGGTCGACTTACCGCCGAACCGAAAGGCCATTGGGGCCAAGTGGATCCTCAAGATTAAGAGGAAGGCGGATGGATCTATTGATAGATTCAAGGCTAGACTGGTAGCTAAAGGCTACACCCAAAGAGAAGGCGTGGATTTTGAAGAAACTTTTTCACCCGTGGTTAGGTTTGCCTCCATCCGCCTTCTACTAGCTATTGTAGCTCAGATGGACTTAGAGCTTTACCAAATGGATGTAAAGACTGCTTTTCTCAATGGAGAACTTGAGGCGGAGATCTATATGGATCAACCTCAAGGTTTTGAAGTCAAAGGACAAGAGCGCAAAGTGTGCAAGCTCAATAAGTCCTTATATGGCTTAAAACAAGCGTCTAGACAGTGGAACATTCGCTTCCATCAAGCTATATCAGAGAGTGTGTTCTCTATGCTTGAGGAAGATCACTGTGTGTACGTTAAGAGATCCAATGGTAAATTTGTCATTCTGACCTTGTATGTTGATGACATACTCATGGCTGGCAATAGCAAAGAGCTGCTGAAATCCACTAAGGAGTGGTTGTCCTCCACGTTTGATATGAAGGACATGGGTGAAGCTAGCTACGTCCTTGGTGTCAAGATAGTTAGAAATAGGTCCAAGAGACTTCTGGGATTGTCTCAAGAGACTTACATTAACAACATCTTGAAGAAATACCATATGGACAAATGCAAACCAATCGACACTCCTGTTGAGAAGGGTTTGCACTTAAGCCTTGATAAAGCATCCTGAGACTCCTGAGAGAAGGCCAAAATGGACAAGGTTCCATACTCCAATGCTGTGGGAAGCCTCATGTACTCTATAATGTGTACTAGGCTAGACATTTGTTATGTTGTGGGCGTGGTGAGTCGATACCAGTCCAACTCAAGCATGGAGCATTTTGTGAAGGACATCATAGCGAGAAAGGAAGTTGTGTTAAGACATGTGTCTACTAGTGTTATGGTAGCTGACCCTCTTACCAAAGCCATAACTAAGGACTCATTTGTGTCTCATGTGAAGTCCTTAGGCTTACGCAGACTTTAATGTATTGACATGTCTGACTTCCTTTTATGAGTGATTGTGTTTTTCCTTTCGACTATATCTGTTTGGTTGATGTAGTTGTTCTAGCATAAAATATTATTCTATCAATAGGTTGAAGAATGCTTACTCACACGAGCATTCGCCTCTGGCGCTTTTGGTAGCGAGCAGAGATGAGACTGATCATGAGGAGATCTTGTATGATAGATCCAGAATAGTTCATGATAGGACAGTCGCCTTGATTAGGAATCAAGATGAGATCCTCTATGTTGGTGAGGATTGACATGAATGTTCCCACGATTCATGTGACCTATAGAAGCCAAGTGCGAGCATCGCATGTGGCGCCAGGTGACACATGTATGGTGTTAAGGTGACAATGATGAAGCTCGGGTCAGGCGCAGAGGGGGTGCGACTGGACTAAGACTTGTATGGTGTTGAGAGACAGACATACTGTTGTGTGCAGTATGATCCACCATAGCATGTTTGTCATACCACATGTGCTGAGCGACCATTTGGAAGTGAAAGGATGGATCCCTGCTCCTTCACTGTGTGAGTCCAAGACTTGATTGTCATTTAGTTGCCATCAATGACCTTCGACGACACCATGAAGCAAAGAGGTGATGTGGCTACTTTGGGATGTTATCTATGACCATGAGAGATTCGGTCTAAAGAGGCATCTTCGGGAAAGGAGTCAACTCTGAGTGTAATGGTGGTCTGGGGCGAAGGGAAAGGTTTGACTCGACTGCACTAAAAGTATTTGCTGGGCCCAACTGTATTGGATACAGTAGCAAGTACCTTGAGGACAAGAAGGTATTCTCTCCGAGGGATCGAGATACCGTTCATGTCAAGTGAGTTTCTGAGTAAACCTGGGGAACAGTGATGTGCATTTGACTGCTTAATTGTTATTTTTGTGAGGATGTTGTCATTCTGGCCTTCTAGTACGGTTTCTAGTTTGAGACTCCTAAATTGCAGGTGCATCACCGGTCCCACGACCCATTTGTCCGTATGATCGGAAGAGTACATGTGTCGGGGACACATATGGTCTTGTATCAGGGATACATGATCAGAGACTTGCGTATTGTGGATGCATTCTTGGAAGAGAGAAATAGTTGTATATATCAGGGATGTATACATTTGTGTCAGGGACACATGAAGAGGTGACACATTGCCATCGTATGATTGTATGTATCAGGGATATATATGTATGTGTCAGGGACACAAAAGAAGATGACGTGTTGTTGACGTGCTATTGTGCAAGTGAAAGATATTGGATTAATCTAAGGATTAAGATGATGTTTGCCCAAAGCACTGACACGTGGCGCACTCTCATTGGTTGCGCATTAGGGTTTAGGGTGGGGCCATCTATATAAGGAGGGGAGCCTCCCATTGGATGGACTAATTCTTGTGTGCAAACCCTAGCCCCCCCAAACCCTAGCCGCCACCTCTCCCTCTCTCTCCCATTCGTCCCTCCACATCCACCAAGCCAAATCCGTGGACTCTTGGGTTGTGGACTCGTGCTTCTTCTCCAAGAGAGTAGAAGACCGACCGGTGAGAAGGATTCCGTAAGGTGACCTCCGATCTTCCTTCCGCTGCCACAGGTTCTCTCCAAGAAAGGTACTCCTGAACCTGTAGAATCGTTATTTGCTTACAAAAGTAGTATGACACAAATATAAAAACCAAAAATATATTATAAGACTATTAACTGATGATCTATTTGTTTGAGGGTCATTGACTTTTTCTGACCTTAAAAAGAATATCAAATATCATATTTATCATTATTATTTTTGTCCTAATTACAAATTATATCCTTCGCCTTGTTCTTCCCAACACTCATATTTCTTCTAACTCTCTCTCCCAACATATTTCTCCCTTAATCTTATAACCTCACTCCAACAACCCTACATAATACATCATAGTATTAAGATCGATTTCCAACATGTAACTTTGATTTTGGTACTTTTTCGATTTTAACACAAAAGAGAGCAAACGAACTGACTTGTTTTCAACAAATGAGCCCAACGACTAGGGTTGTTTTCGACCAAACGAGGTGGGTCAGTTTTGCTGAACAAGCTGCGTCATTTTATTCATAACATCCACATCTAAATACGAAATTTGATGATTCTAGATCCATTGGAAAGAAAATTGAAAAGAACACATTTGTTTCTCTTATGACTTGCCAAATTTCGATCTTATGAGGGTGAAAAAAGTGTCTCAAGATAGATCGTATTTGGAAACTAGACAATCAACATATGTTCAATAATTTGTGCATAACTCTCTTCTCAAATATCCAAATATGGCAATTCAAGACTCATTACAAAGCAGATATTGAGAAATAAAACTTTGATATTTAACATATTTGCATATTAGGAACCTAATGAGATCATAAAGGGCGTGAAAGAATGTTCATATGAGAGAACCCAAAACGAGTTGGGTCATTTTTTTCAAACGAGCTGGGTCGTTTTATTCCTAACATCCACATCCAAATATTGAATTTGATGATTTTAGAGCCGTTAGGAAGACAATTGAAAGGAGAAAATATTCATTTTTCTTATAACTTGCCAAATTCCAATGATAGGTGGGTAAAAAATGTGTGTCAAGCCAGACCATATTTGTTAACTTGACAATCGACAAATCATCAATAATGTGTGCATAACTCTCTCATCCGATATCCAAATAAGGTGATTCAAGCATCATTACAAACAAGATTTGAGAAGAAAAAATTTCGTATTTTACATATTTCCAAATTAGGAACCTAATGGGCTCATAAAGCGTGGAAGACGCACCAGTCACACTCGGGACGCAAGTGTTCCGCTCGGGACGCAATAGTTATGCTCACGGCGTAGCACTTGTTTTATTCATAACATCCACATCCAAATACTTAATTTGATGATTTCAGATCCGTTAGAAAAATAATTGAAAGGATCACATATTTGTTTCTCTTATGACTTGCCAAATTCCGATAATACGACGGTGAAAAACCTCTCAAGACAGAACGTATTTTGAAACTGGACAATCAACAGATCTTCAATTATGTGTGTGTAACTCTCTCCTCCTATATCCAAATAAGGCAATTCAAGACTGATTACAAAGAATCTTTCGAGAAGCAAAACTTTTATATTTCACATGTTTCCAAATTAGGAACCTAATGGTCTCATAAAGGCATAGAAGACGCACCAATCCCGCTCGGGAAGCAACAGTGGAAGACTGTTGGTTTCAGGGAATTGAAAACGAGCTAGGTTGTTTTTTTCACCAAACAAGTTGGTCATTCGGTCGAAACAAGCTGGGTCATTGCAACTTCATTAACAACCTGACCCATTTTAACAAAAAAATACACATATGTAAATGTCCACATATTAATGTTCTAACACTAAAAACAATCATCTGTAATTGTATATATTATTAATTAAGTTGTCTCATGTTGGACAAGTTATTTCATGTCTTAGAGAGAAGTATACTTTTTTTAAAACGAACCAGGTTAATTACGTTGCAACAACACAGCTCGTTTTGACCGAACGACCCGACTCATTTAGTACAATGACACAACTTGTTTGGTGAAAACGACCCAGCTCGTTTGGTCGAACGACTAAGCTTGTTTAGTGGAAACAAGTCATCTCGGTTGGTCAAACGACCTAGCCCAACACGGGACTGGTGCGCCCAGTACGAGACTAGTATGTCCCAGCGGGGGATTCGTGCATCTGAGCTCGTTTGGTGGAAAACATTACTCAACTTGTTTGGTGGAACAAACTAATGTGTCCTAGCTCGTTTGGCAGAATGACCTAGCTAGTTTGGCAGAATGACCTAATGTGTCCTTGTAGCAATTTAGATTTTTAGTTTATTACCAATGTTATCCCCGAAATTCCCCCACCATCCCCCACACCCCAAACAAAACCACAAATCCTCCCCTTTCTCACACCAAATCCCAAACATTCCAACCCATCGACAACCCCCAGTCTACGCCGACACTGTCGTCTTCTTCCTCCAACGGCCTTCCCCATGTCCGCTGATTGACATCATTTCATGCTCATATTTGTATCCAATATCCATTATCTTTCACCTAAGCAATGCTATGTTACGAGTTTTATGTTTAGTTTTCAGGAATAAATAGGTTGGAAGAGATGAAACATAAAATGACCCAAAAGCTGGGAAAATGACTGGATTGTGAGATCTGGGGACCAAGATGCAAGACAGAAGGACCTGAACGCAAGACAGAAGGACCTAAGAGCAAAACAGAGAACTCCACACCATCATGGGGAGTATTTTGGCAATTCTATTCGGGTTGGAGCTCCAATAAACGAAGTAGATGCATCCAAGACCACCAAATACACAAAGCAAAGCCCAGAAGAAGATTCAACTGGATCCGGATCATTGTGACCGCCAATTGGCGGTCCAAGACCGCTACTTGGCGGTCACTTTGGGCCCAAATCCACCAAGTTTTCTCCTGGACGTGTATTAATGTTTGTTTAGGCTATTTGTGGTATTGGTTTAGTCCCACATGGGGGGATTGTCCCGCATTAGCTTTTTCCATGCCTATAAATAGAACTCTTCACCTCCTTTTGTAATCACTCCATATTTTAAGTGGCTATTCTTCCTACTAGAAGTGAGGCCTTGAAGCACACACTAAAGTAGGAGGATGCGACTTTTAATGTGAGTCATTTTATCAATAAAGTTTTGTGTTTCTTTCATTGTTTGTTTTATGCTTCTTTTATTGTTGTGCATGTTTTAGTTTAATCGTCTTTTAATTCTAGCTTAGTTTTAATATGCTTTCTTTCCATAGTTTAATAATTAGTGTAATGTTTAGTGAGTAGTTCCATCCCCTTTGGGGGGTGGAGTAGATGTACATACATGCATTAGAGAATGGGATGAATGCTTTAATTTCAATCTGTTGATTAAACATGAATGTATGCTTGCTTGTTTAGGATAGAATTTACAACTTGATGAGTTTTGCCAAGATGATTAGACACCTCTCATGCTTGTTTAGGTTCTGAAATAAACACCTTGCATATGTAAATGTTAATCAACTAAGTTGGTGAATAGATTGATAGGTTTTGCCATAACATTTAGACACTTCCTATGCTTGATAAACACCACCTTCATGTGCTTAAAGAATGTATTCAACACCCACCTCTTTGCATGTGTGCACTCACTCCACCCCTTAGGGGTTTTTCCCATTCCTGAAATTCCAGCATTCTTGTTTTGTTCTTAGCTTAGTTCTTATTTCATCGTTTGTTTGCTTCTTTCACATTTCGTACTTCTTAGCGTAGTGTAGTGTAGGTTAGCATAATAACATCTCTTCCATCTTTTTTGCCACTTGATTTCGGATAAACAAGAGGCTGCTCACCTCCCTGAGGACGACCCGTACTTGCCACCGCTTCATCGTGGCCGTGCACTTGCGGTTTAAAATAAAACGTTCAACAAGTTTTTGGCGCCGTTGCCAGGGAGGTGCCAGTCCAGACTCTTGTTTGGACGATTCGAGTGGATTTAATTTTTGTTTTGTAGTTTTTCTTTGTTTCAGGAGACTTGGAGTCGGCAGGAGGAACATCCGGAGAAGTTTTGAAGCAAGTTGGGCACTGTAGACCGCCAATCAGCGGCCTGAGACCGCCAATTGGCGGTCTGGTAAGCTCAGCTCGCTCTCTTATTTCTTTGGTCTATTTACTTTATCTGATAGAGTGGTCTGGGACTTAATTTGGCATGTTTTGACTTATAGTTTGTTCCCAGATCAATAATCAAACCTCCTTTAAGCAACTTGGACCCTAAAACTCAAAGCAAAAGATTAGGCATTATTTTTATTTAGGCCGTGCATCATGTATGTGACTTAGGCATTTAGATTGTATTTTATCTTAGCTTTATTTTCTGTTACTGAGAGCTGGCGTGAGGTACGCACCTTCTACTCTCATTCATGCATTTCGTATGAACATGCATTAGTTAGTAGGAAGTGCATTGCAACAAGTGTGAGTTGAGCGTTGTTTGGAGAGTTGATTGCTAGATTTAGGACTCCAAAACGCTACTAAGGAGGGGTTGTCCTGTAAAAGATAAGGTGGGGGATTTCATCACCCTTTCCTTTGCCCCAAAAACCACACTAATCAAGAGCCTAATTTTAAAATCAAGTAGACATTGTCCCTAAGGATCTTGGACGCATTAGGAGAGTGATCTGGTCCCGACCGTCATGACCTGATCGGCGTTGCCCACTTTGTCGATAGTAGGAGAGACGAGATCTCCGGATCTTAACTCACTTGCTGGGCTTTGTGGTCCTCGTCGTAGGAAGGTGAGGCGTGTTGAGGCCGTGTGACCTCGCAATTAGGCGTCGTCTAGCTGTAAGGACCTATAGCGACCTTACGATTGCTTGAGCCTTGTTTGCTTGTGTGCTTCTACCTGTAACCATCCGCCGTAGCATAAGGACTTCTTCCCTTCTCTCCTGAGTCATTCTTTCTCTCCTGTGTTCCCCAGTCTTCTCTTCTACGTACATTCTTTGTTTGAAAAAAAAAATTGGTGTGTGTGCACCTTTGTGCATGCTTTCGTGGACACTAGACGAGAGTGGTCATTTGACGAGGAGCGTTGTCAATCCGGCTTCGGTCATCGATTTCTCGACGCCTTCCTCCTCTCGTGTCGCACGTAGTTCGGGTCCAATGGCTGCTAATTTCCGTGAGGAGGAGCAGTTGTAATCACTCCATATTTTAAGTGGCTATTCTTCCTACTAGAAGTGAGGCCTTGAAGCACACACTAAAGTAGGAGGATGCGACTTTTAATGTGAGTCATTTTATCAATAAAGTTTTGTTTTTCTTTCATTGTTTGTTTTATGCTTCTTTTATTGTTGTGCATGTTTTAGTTTAATCGTCTTTTAATTCTAGCTTAGTTTTAATATGCTTTCTTTCCATAGTTTAATAATTAGTGTAATGTTTAGTGAGTAGTTCCATCCCCTTTGGGGGGTGGAGTAGATGTACATACATGCATTAGAGAATGGGATGAATGCTTTAATTTCAATCTGTTGATTAAACATGAATGTATGCTTGCTTGTTTGGGATAGAATTTACAACTTGATGAGTTTTGCCAAGATGATTAGACACCTCTCATGCTTGTTTAGGTTCTGAAATAAACACCTTGCATATGTAAATGTTAATCAACTAAGTTGGTGAATAGATTGATAGGTTTTGCCATAACATTTAGACACTTCCTATGCTTGATAAACACCACCTTCATGTGCTTAAAGAATGTATTCTACACCCACCTCTTTGCATGTGTGCACTCACTCCACCCCTTAGGGGTTTTTCCCATTCCTGAAATTCCAGCATTCTTGTTTTGTTCTTAGCTTAGTTCTTATTTCATCGTTTGTTTGCTTCTTTCACATTTCGTACTTCTTAGCGTAGTGTAGTGTAGGTTAGCATAATAACATCTCTTCCATCTTTTTTGCCACTTGATTTCGGATAAACAAGAGGCTGCTCACCTCCCTGAGGACGACCCGTACTTGCCACCGCTTCATCGCGGCCGTGCACTTGCGGTTTAAAATAAAACGTTCAACATCCGCCACCCCCATTGCCTTTCTGTATTGGATATATATTTGATGAAACAAGGGCAATGTCTCCCCATCTTCAAGAACAAATATTTTAGAGAAGAAAATATAAATGTCATTGTCTTAACAAGAATTTATGGCAATTTCTTTTGAATTTTTTTGAATTGCCACGTTCCCAGGTGTAGTTGTGTATTTTTACTTGTCTAGCTAAACAAATAATTATTGTGATGACATGTAGAAGGAATAAGTGGCTAGCCAAGGAGGTTGATTTATCGTTGAAATGGAGATATGTTAGAACTAATTAAAGGAGGAGGTTTGCTTTAATTTATGTTTTGTTAAATCGCAGATAAGTACTGATGAAACATCGGTTGATGAGCAATTGTTCGTGGTGAAGTCCCGCAACAAGAAGATAGTTTGGTGTTCGAGAATCTCTTATCCCTAGAAATCCATTCTGTTTGGACAAGGATTAAGATCTTTTTATTCATATGATGTCTATTAAATTCAAATGTATTGTAATGTATATTGAAATTTTCAAATGTTAATTTTGTAGGTTAGAAACGAAAAAAAAGGATCCACCCGACCACAGGTTTTTAAGAAAGGCACATGATCTACACCAAAGTTGCAACTGTCGTACTACCTAAGCACATTCGTAAAGATTTCAAATCCATTGGAGGAAAGTTGACGAACGAGCATTGGAAGCTTTAACACCCCTTTCACCCCATTCTTCCATCTTAATATGGAGTTTACAATGGATAAAAGTTGTGTCTGTGATGTTGTCAACACATACGACCACATCAACAACAATTTCAAATTCGAAGAAAACGTGATTGACCTCTCGAGTGTCGAATTAAGTTTGGTGCTCGGATTATATCACAAAGGCAAAAATATACTCTTTAAAAAATGAAAATGAATTAGTTATAAAGTACTTTTTTAGAACTACTAAAGGCTTAAAAAAGAAAGAGATTTGTTCAGTTTTAACCACTTTGCCTCTTGGTGATGATGTTAAGGTCGTGGTACGAATGTTGATATCGTACTTGTTTGCATCCATATTGTTCCCATCAACCTTTTATGCTGACAACAACTTGTTGTGCACCTATGTGGAGGATTTACCCAAGCTTTGGAACTACTCTTGGGGGCTAGTTGTGCATGAATGTATAGTAGAACACTTGAAGGAAGTTATTGGGAATCCTAAGAAATAATTAACCTACGTTCGTGAATTTACCTTTGGTCTTGTAGTAAGTTATTTTTGAAGTTATAAGAATATGAGCGTAACTTCATAGTTTTTTATTCATGCGGAGTTATATATTCATTAATTACAGGGTTGGTGCTTCGAACGACTGCAGATAGGATCTCTACAATCTGTACATCAAGGCCCTCATTTCTTATCATGGAATTTTGATAATAGAAAAGAATTATTTGACGCAATTAAGAAAGAGATAACTGTTTCAAACCTTTTATTTTAACAAACATATTACAATTTCATTAAATTACTCTTGATATTGAATATTTTGTGTTGATAAATGTACAACCTTTCCATATTAAAGAAGAAGAGCAATGGTTGATAGATTCCCAATGGGAACCTTCCATCCCCACGGGATGCATGTGTCATGAGCGAGACACATGCGTCCCAGGCAGGACACTTCCATCTCAAGTGGGACGCTTCCATCTTGAGCGAGACCCTTCCGTCTTGTTCGGGGCACATGTGTCGTGAACATGGTACATGCATCCCGCGCAGGACACTTGCGTCTTGAGAGGAACTCTTCTTCTGTCGTGAACGGGACGCATGCGTCTTGAGTGGGATTCTTTCGAAGAGGAGAGGATTCGACAGGGAATCCTAAAGAAAAGAACGGCAACATAGACTTTTGAAGAGTCACATGTGGAGAAGAGGCACAAATTCAACAAAAATGAGATTCCAACCAAACGAGAAAATTTTCCTCCAACAAAGAGCTAGCTAAAAAGGCCATTGGTAATTTAAATGATAACATCGACATTGAAGCCATGACCGGGTTGATAGACTCAAAGAAGAACCTACTTGCTAATTTAAAGACAGGAAGATATGAGACAAATAATGTGTGGTGTAAGGAGGTGACCAACGTTTAGCGAAAGGATCTGCAAGATCTAATCACCAAAGGTTCAGCGACATCATTGGACGTAAGTAAAATTTTCCTTATCATACTTCATTTCTTTGTAAGCTCCAGAATGTCAATGTTTTTAATGGACGCCTTGTCGAATTTGGTAGAGCGAAGGCAGGTGATGGGATGCTACAGACTTAATGGGTGAAAGGTTATCACAATTGCAAGCGCTGCCACCCAATTCATATTGTCTAAATAAAGTGATGCGGCTAACATGATGCTGGAGACCAAAATTAAAAGACTGGGACCCCAAAGACACAGTGATTGCCAACCCACTTATAACTACAGAACATTGGACATTGCTCACTATGGGCGGGTGAAAGCAGAAGATAACCCAACTGAATTGCCTTGCACTATTGGTGGACAATGACAAAGACAGAGAAGGAGTGGTGGGTTCACACGAAGATGCAGCCCAAATAGTGACAGAATATTGGAGATCCACCCTCAAAGTAGACTGGGACCTAACATACGAAAGAGAACACTGTCAGCGCCAAACACCCGGTAGCAACTAATTGTGAAGTGTATGTCCTGCATTGGATCAAATGCCCTATGCTGGGTGAACTACCCATAGCAGAGAGGGACACATCGTATCTACATTCTGTTAGGTGTAAATTGGCGATGTATTTTGTCAGGGACTCCACATTCATGTTAGACTTGTAACCTGCAATTATTAAACATTCAGTGATATGTTAATGGTTTGTAAATGATGATTTTATACTACTATTTAATAGTTTGTTATGTTCACTTTTCATACTAGTGGAGAATGTCCTTCCCGGGTCGGGACTGGCGTTATTCTTCTTGCATGAAGTCATTGTTTCTGTGTGTAGTCATTATTCCTGTATGAAGTCTTGTTCCGATAGAACGACCATTCGATGGACTAGTCCCATCACGAGTTCGGACGATCCTGACCCGCTCGGGACACTTCACGTCTCGAGCGGGACAGTTGAGTTTCAGTCCCGAGTGAAATGTTTGCAGAAGATAATGGACTTCCGTGAGACCCCATGAGATAGTGAACCTTCGACTGACACCAGTGCTCTCCAAAAGACACAACTTTTCCCGAGATGATTAACCTTCGACCAACGCAGTGGTCCTAGAAAAGACATCTTTTGTCGGGAAGTACGCATATGTCATAGGACTTTTCACCTTCTCTCCCTCCAACTACAATAAAATGAGTCATTTCTTTCCAACTCACTCCAACTCTTCAACCCCCCACCCCCATCAAGACCGAATTAGAGGTATGGTGAATGTAATCGGGCCCTCCAACCGCGACGACCCTCACCCTCACCCTGTGCCCTTTTACTTTTACAGAATTCCAGCCAAGTCTACGTCAAGGGACGTGGCAGGGGACCCTAATAGGGTGTTCTTCGAGTGTGTCCGCGTGTCAGCGGATTATCTGCGGCCTTTTATTCAAAATGTTTTATTATCTTCAAGGGGGACAAACGTGGATGCCACTTCCTATTGTTGGAAGCGTACATAGTGGTGATTGTTGTTGTTGTGTTCTGCACTATCGACAAGAGAATGTTGGATGTGCACAAAACCTTATTAACTAATTTACAAGGGGTTGTTGGGTGTATCGTTAAAGTAGTCGTCCAGCAAATTAAAGATGGTACCCCTCCTTGTACGGACGCCACACCCGAACCTGTTGCCTCTTCATCTAGCAAGCGGCAACGGAAGCAGAAGCGGAGTAAGGCCAGGTTTGAAGAACACATGTGAATCAAATGTGGTAGCACTTTCGTCACGCAAAAGGTTCAACATTCCATTTATGAAGACTCCGTTGGCATGTCTGAGCCTTCCCACGATGTCAACCTCATTCGGGTGGAACCATCATTTGTCGAGAATACTTCCGACCTAGGTTCCGGATTTTTAACCATAGTTTTTTTTTGTTTTGAGCAAATAATTATTGTGTAATCAGACTCTAATATATTGTTTTGTCGTGTTTTTTGTTTTAAAGAATCAAATTTTGTGTAACCAAACTCTAAGGTATTGTTTTGTCGTCGCATATATATATCTAATGTATTGCTTTTGGGTTGAACTGAATGTATCGTTCAAACAATTTAAATACAGTCCCACGACGGGAGGACTCAGTCCCAGGTATCTATGGGTCGGTCACGTGGAGGGACTATTCTTGAATGTTAGGGATGAATCTGGGATGGGTCAGTAAGTCCGTTGTATGGTCGAGTTAGTCACGAATATGAACGAGTCTGCCACTCTCAGGACGAAACTGCCAAGTTCGAGACGAGTATGCTAAGTTCAGGACGATTGGGTCCCATGAATGTTTCATTCAAATTATGCAACACCAATACATTAAAATCTATTGAAGGATTATAGCTACAATTCCTTCCAAACAACGGTTTTTACGACAAAACAATGATCTGAACGTCCCTCCTCAAATCTTTAGTTGGGTAAAAGAGGATCGTGCAATTAAACATTTGTTTTGGTTTTTCAGCAACCCACGATCTGTGCATCCCACCTCGCATCTTTAATGGGTCAAAAAAAGGATCGTGCAATTAAAAATTGGTTTTGGTTTTGCAGCAACCCACGATCTGTGCGTCCCACCACTCGGATCGTTCGGATTGTTTAATATATATTGTTGGTGGGACCGTCCCACTCGATTCCACGAGTTCCGCTCACGACTTGACTATTCGCTCCCCTTTCCGAGCCGGGAGACAATGCCTTTACAATATTCAAGCTAGAGAAGAACCCTCGCCTAGCTTGGAATCCTCTTCTCACAATCCGAGAATGATGCTTTGGGATTTTACTGGAGTCTTTACTCTTTTGGAAAAAGAACTTGAGTGGAACTACACACTCTAACTTGAGCACACTTTGAGTATAATGTGGAATTGATCAAAAATGTTGAAGTTTAGGCTTGGAGTGTATGTCTTCGAGCTTTGAGAATAAGGAGACTTCTCTCTAGTGTATGAGATAATTTGGAATGGGAGAGTTGTCTAAACAATGTATTTGGACCTCTATTTATAAGCTCCTAAGGTTTTCTCGCCACTGGGGAAGGATTTATTGATTGGTGTATAAGATACACAAGATAGAAATTCAGGATTCACATTTCTATCCCTCAATGGTCGACTGAATCGGGGTAATCGGACTACAGAATGGAGTCCAGAAAGTGCCTGGAATAGCAGTCGAACGAACAAAGAGGTGGTCAAACCAGCAAGGCTGAAGCTTAAGTTCACTTAAGTGAATGATTGAAATGTTTTTTTGAATTCAAAAAACGGATTCAAAGGAGCGGAGAGTAATCTGGTCGGTCGACCATTCAGGGGGTTTCACCAGGGTAAAGGTAATCAGTCGAACAAAAGGTGCTTTGACCGAAAACTTGGACTTTTGGGCTCAAGATATGTCTTCATCTGGTCGATTGTTCTAAGGTCAATGTTTGACCGGTCGCAAATTATATTCTAGGGTAGGTTGAATTTATAAAATACAACCGTTGTATAATACGACAAGGTTAACAGTCATCAGAAAAATACGGGAAGGGATGACTGTTTGACATCATTTCATGCTTACATTTGAGAAACTCGAGGACTAAGATGCAAGATCAAAGGACATGAATGCAAGATAGAAGGACCAATGAGAAAACAAGAATACTCCACACCATCATGGGGAGTATTTCACCTGAACAAGAATCCATTATCTTTCACCTAAACAATGCTACGTAACGAGCTTTATTTTTGAATTTCAGAAATAAATAGGTTTGAAGAGAAGAGGCATGAATGGACCTAAAAGCAGGAAAAAAGACTGAGTTGAGAAACTCGAGGACTAAGATGCAAGATCGAAGGAAATGAATGCAAGATAGAAGGACCAATGAGAAAACAAGAATACTCCACACCATCATGGGGAGTATTTTGGCAATTCTATTCGGGTCGGAGCTCTAACAAGCGAAGTAGATGCATCCAAGACAAACCAATACATCCAGAAAAGCCCAGAAGAAAATCCAGAGCGATCCGAACACTGTAGACCGCTAATGAGCGGTCCAAGACCGCTAATTAGCGGTCTCTTTTGGTTCGAATCCTCTAAGATTTATGTGGGGGCGTGTATTAGAGTGTGTTTAGTCTATTGTTGGTATTTGTTTAGTCCCATACCGGGGGATTGTCCCAGATTATCTTTTTCTATGGCTATAAATAGAACTCTCCCTCCTCTCTTGTACCCCATCTCTCTCTTGGTGGTCATCCTCTCTACTAGGAGTTCAAGCCTTCAAGCAAAAACCTTGGTAGAGAAGCTACTTGTAATTGAGTGAGTAATAATAGATGTTTTCCTTTGGTTATGTTCTATCTTTCTTAGTTTAATTTCCTTTCATATGCTTGCATGCTTCTTTTGTTTTATGTCCTTTTAGTTTCTTTAATATTTCTTGCTTGCTTAGTTTAGTTTCATTTCAGTAGAATGTTTCATTTTAATGTAATGATAAGTGAGTAGTTCATCCCCATTTGGGGGTGGAGAAATGTGTGATATGATCATGTGGTGTATTAGGTGTGTGTTATCTTAATCCCTTGAGCCTTATATGATTTTAATAACCATATAATGGGATTTCACTCTTGTCTTTGATATATTAATGCTCTTGAATGAAGCTTAGCTTATGCTTAGATTAGTGAACCTACTTTATGGGGTATGATAAGGTGAGGATATGGATGGAATTGATGAAGGAAACATGAGTTGTGGTTGCATGTACTCTTGTTGCCTTTACCTTGGTTAATGCCTTGTATGTTTTAATGATAATGTGTTATCTTATTTCATGTGGAGGCATAGTATGGTCTAGTCTTTATACATGAGTTCATCTAGCTTCATTCCAATTATGGTCTTATATGTTTTAATGATATTGTGTTATCTTAATTCATGTGGAGGCAAAGTTGGATGTAGTTTAATGATTTTCATGCACTACATATTGCGATGAGCATAATTGAACACACATACACATATCTTTGTATTCACACTCTTTTCTCTACTCCCTTTGGGGTTTAGTTTTATTGCTTATTTTCCATTTACTTTCTCATTGTAGTGTAGTGTAGATCATAACTCCTTTCTCTCCTTTGTTTCCTACTCGCCTTCGCACAAACTAAAGTCGACACACCTCGTTGTGGATCGACCCGTATTTGCCACCGCTTCAACGCGGCCGTACGTTTGCGGTTAATTAAAACGTATCAATCATTGACCGAAAGGTCAAAATAAGTCGACCAATGGAGCTAGGAAAATACACTTAGAAAGTCTGTTATAATCGGTTGAACAAGGCACTGTTTCTGGTCGACCGATGGGCACATGTAAATTAGGTTATGGTTTAATGATTTTCCGACTAAGGTTTCGGTGATCTATTGAAGTCCAAATGATGTGAAATTTTGTGTGTGACTTCTACAAGGAACGTAGTGTTTATGTGAGTAAGTTTTAACTCTTGTATGCTCAAGATTATACAAGTTCCTAAGACTCAAAAATAAAGGAAATCACATGTCTTCAAAAGCTTGATTACATGTCTTGACTTCAATTTCATTCTTCCATGAGTCTTGATCACCTGTAGATGTTAGCACCATACAACATATCTTTCATGCATTATGTGTGCTACGCTACATTTTATTGTGATTAAGATTTGGTTGATTAAATCATCAAAATACGGATTAAGGCCAAAAAGGCAACAATCTCCCCTTTTTTGATGATGGCAACCTATATCTTAATGCTTGAAATTTTAAGATGTAAACTATGCATATATGATGCTCCCTCTATAGATGTGCATAGCTTTTGTTCAATTAATCCCAATTTCAAGTTTCTTCTCCCCCTTTGACATCCATTAAAATTTTAAGCAATGTAAACATGAGATGTCCAATTTCTTCACCCCTTGGCTAATATAATGAATTTGCTCCCCCTTAAGTTTGCAATTCATTACTCTATCTAAACGATATTCATTAAGCTCACCCTGTCAATATGAGTAGGTCTATCAATTAAGCTCAATTTTTCTCCCCTTTTTAACATCAGTAAAAATGGGCATATAAGCAAATGATGTTTTTCTCCCCATTTTTGTGATGCAATGAATAAAATATCAATTAGGCATAAGATTAATTTCTCTCCCCCTTATGAGGTACATTAAGCTTATCCTAATTGATCAATGAATGAGATAAACGATATGACAATTTAAGCATTCAGTTTCATATTGGAACCAAATCTATATGCTTAAGAGGATTAAGTGATTGTTACCAATTGTTATTCCTCGATGTTGGTTCCATCATTCTTTCGTTAGTGCAACCGGCTTGATATTCGATTCTTCATGCTTGGCCGGTCACTACTGATCTCCCATCTCTATGCATCAACAAGTGTAGATATAGTGATGAGAATTAAATTTATACCACAAGTGCACGGCGTCAATGGAGACGTGGCAAATACGGGCCAACACAAGGAGGGAGAGACTTGTATTTAATGTGATTTCGATTGGGGGAAAGAAGGAGAGAAGAAATAAGTTGGTTTTGAGATTTTTGATTTTTAATTATCTAAAGCAAGAAACAAGAACAATTAAAACTAAAACAAGAACAAAGAGGTGAATTCCGTTGGGTGGAGGTTTAGATTTAGGGTTTATATTAGAGAATTCAGAAACTTATAATAAATCATATTAGTTATAAAGCATTACATGATAAATGATTTAACATAAACTCAAGTAATCAAAATATACTAACACGAAATTAAAATAATAACATTCATTCATCTTCTCTTCACCCTAAATCCGTCACCTCCACCCTTTGGAAGGAGTTAGAAACTCATAGAGGGAGGAAGAAGGGGTCCTAGAGACATTACAAAAGAAAACTAAAAACAAGAAATAAAAGACAGAATTTTATTAAACTAAGGAATAAAAATTACAACATAAGCTAAAGGACCAAGGACTCTTCTAACATCGTTCTCGGGTCTATTTATAGTTGCTACAAGGGATCTAAGTATAATATTGGAAATTACACGTGTCCAGACACGACTGGTCAAAATTGGAGCACACGGATCACTAAGAGGGCGGCGTTTCCGCCGCAAGATGCATGTAATATGAGGCGATTTCGCCACACAATATCTTCTGATTTAATCCGGATTTTTGATGTGTGTTTATGGTATGATTTGATCCTCCTTTGCGCGTCTGGATTGATTCTTTCCATTCTTTTGAGCTCCGGATTAATTCCTTCATATATTTGGAGATACACATTGATTTTTCTATATATTTCCTCCAAGATAATAAAAGCTACTCGTGATTTGCAATTAGGTCCTTGTCTTTTTGCAATTGAGTCCCCGGCTACTTTTGTGCTTAAGTCCTTGTTCTTTTTGCAATTAGGACTTGAATGCTTTATGCTTGGATACATTTCTATTTGTAACCCGATAATCTTGAACTTGGTCTTTATGATAGAAATGAGTCTTTTGCACGCGTTTATGCTCGGGATGTGGGTAAATTGCATTCAGGTCCCTGTATTCTGTAAATAAGACTAAACACATACCTTAGTAGCATTTATTGATGTAAAAGTAATCTAAATGAAAGACATATGATGCAATGTATGCAATGCATCAAATACCCCCACACTTAGATTTTGCTAGTCCCTAGCAAAACAGAATATAAGAAAAATGAAAACAGGGAAATCCTAACTCACTTTCGTAGGAATCACGGTTGCACTTAGCATGTGCAACAAGCCGTTAAACCTCCTTGTTGCCAAGGGGGAGGAGTGTTGTCTCCTGAGGGTTTTCAGCGGATATACCCACAAAATCCTGAATCAACATTTCATTAATAGTTCTCAATATCCCTACCTCAACCTTATACATATCACTGAGAATTCTTGCATGCTCATTATATAAATCTAACTCATTAAAAATATGACTTGGTCTTTGTTCCTCCAACATTCACACCACTAACCCTTCTACACATGTTTATCACTTGAATTATTTTGCACGCCTCCTCTGGTGGTGAAGTATCATTCGGATCAACCATGGCATGGATCATTCTTTTAGCTTTGGGCCTTGAGTATTATTTTTTTCTTTTATTCCGTGATTCAACACATTTGCTTTTTGACACTTTTACCCTTTTGCATTCGTGTAGCGAGTTTGGTCGATAATCCCGAGCTGGTAGACTCAAGTTACCGGGTTTCAAGATACCCCTACGGACCAGTGACTCAAAGGCTTGGGCTTTTGTAATCATTTTGCAAAATGTGTTTTCTTCACTTTATTCCTTTATTTTTATTTTTATTTTCCTCAAGGCTTAATTGCTATTAGAAGTCCACACTTCCCGGTATATTTTCCTCAACCTCTGCTTTTTATCAACCACTTCAAAGATTTGATTCATCCAATTTAAGTGCATACATGTCTTAAAGGGCCATGAGTTATTTCTTTGGAACTTAGATTTATGTCATAATTTCTACAAGCAGAACTATATAATAAGGAACAAAAACTCAATGCAATTTGTACACGGGTTTTGGCAGTTCAATCTTAAGCTATGTCATGAAATAAAAAAAAATTAAGATAAAAGACAGAATATATAGATAAATATATACATAAACACCCCCCCCCCCCCACACCTAAATCATGCATTGTCCTCAATGTATGCAAATATAAAGCAAATGCACTTATTACCTTGGTGAACTCCAGTGGAAGGATGGAATTTGCTCAAAGTCAACCATAGTCAGAACTGGATTGAATGACACCATATTGGTGCATGTATCCAGTTGAATTGTTCCCCATGTTGCAATGAGCATCCTGAGTTACAGGTTCCACACCCTCACATAAATTGGTTCTCTTATTTGCTCGAGTGACGGTGGGTGTGTAAATGAATTCCTCCCCTTTTTCTTACTTCCTTTTTGATTTTGTGACGATTCAGAAATATTATAGATACGCGATTTCATCACAACATCACTTTGATTGCATGTTATTTCTGGCTCACTATCAATATGAAAGATATTAAATTCAGCTTTTAAGTTCCCAAAAGATAATTGCATGAGCCCATTTCGACAGTTTATCAATACTTCAGAAGTGCCAAAAAGGGTCTGCCTAGAATTACAGGGATTTGTCGATTAGGATTTACAACAGGTGTGGTATCTAGTAGGACAAAATCCACTGGGTAAATGAAGTCACCAACCTTGATCAAAACATCCTCTACTACACCTCTTGGTTTCTTAATAGAGCAATCAGCAAATTGAAGGGTTGTCCTAGAGGGTTTTAGTGGACCAAGGTTCATTTGCTCATAGACAGAGTACGGGAGTAGGTTAACACTAGCACCAAGGTCTAGAAGGGCTTTGTTGATAAAAGTATCTCCTATTACACATGAAATTGTGGGACATCCAGGATCCTTATATTTTATAGGAGATGTGTTGGACAAAATAGAACTTATGTTTGCAGTTAAGAATGTCTTCTTTGGTACGTTCGTTTTTCTCTTTTTAGTGCACAAATCTTTTAAGAATTTAGCATAAGCAGGTATTTGTTGAATCATGTCTAAGAGTGGAATGTTCACCTTAACTTGCTTAAATACTTCCAAGATTTTCTCTATTTGTGCACTTGAGTTCTTTTTGAGTCTATTAGGGAATGGAGGTTTAGGAACATAGACTCGCTCAGGTTCAAGTTGAGCTATGGGTTCAGGTTGAATAGGTGGGTTGGCCGTTTCAGATTGGACGTCAGGTTCAATGGTCAGGTCATATGTGGGTGCTTGATGGCTAGATTGATTGGACACTCTAGGATTTACCACATTGTTATCAACTTGTCTTCCGGACTGTAATGATACTACTGCATTTATTTGTTGGAACGGTCCTTCCTCATTAACCATTTGAACCGGTCTAGGGTTGTTATTTCCTGAAGGTGCTTGATAGGATTGATATGAATTATTATTAGATCTAGGGTTCACTTCAGGTTGACTTGGAAACCGACCCTTTTCTCTTTCACCTACTATTTGTGCTAGTTGGCTGACTTGTGTCTCTAGCCTTTGGAAGGTCTGGTTGGTTGTTTGTATAAAGGTTTTCATCAAATTTTCCAAGCTTGTCAACCTAACCTCATGATCGTTATTGTTACTAAACCCAGATGATGTATTATTTTGGTTATACGGGTTTGGTTGTTGTCTAGGAGGTTGACCATGTTGGTTTGATGAGAAATTGGAATTATTACGCCAACCCGAGTTATAGGTTGATGCGTATGGGTCATTTCTAGCATGGTTATACATGGTATTAACTTTGTCCCATTCCGCACAATCCTCCATTACATGACCAGTCTGACCACATCTAGAGCACGGGATAGTCGAGGCTTGATTCACTCGGTTTTGGGTTTGTAGCTCTAAACTTTCCATTCTGCGCATAAGGGTAGCTAGTTTTGCTTCAGCCGCTATGTTGGCATCTACAGCTAAGACACCTGGTTTGGGTTGACTTGCTATTCTAGATCCAATACTCGGGTTAAGCGGTGTTCTAGCATTGTCCCATTGCATACTGTTTTCAGCTAATTCCTCAAGGAAAGTCCAGGCATCATTTTCATTTTTCGACATAAAGTTCCCTTGGCTTACGGATTCTACCATAACCCTAGATGTGGGTGTCAATCCCTCATAAATAATTTGACATAATTGTCATCTCGGAATTCCATGATGAGGGCATTGGGTCAGAACACTTTTGAATCTTTCTAGATAGGAATAGAACGGCTCGCTCTCAGACTGAACGAATGCAACAATTTCATTCCTAATCCTCATAGTCTTATGGTTGGGGAAATATTTTTTCAGAAATACTTGAACAAACTCAGCCCAACTCCTAATAGATCTTTCGGCTAGACTATATAGCCATTTCTTAGCGTCGTCCTTTAGTTCTAGAGGCACAAATTTCAGACGCACTGCCTCTTCAGGGATATGCTGGTATTGCATAAGAGAGCAGATTTCCTCAAATTCTCTAAGGAAGAGGTATGGGTCTTCCCTAGAGGTGAACTTAGGCAACATACTCATGTATTGTGCCTTAAGTTCGAAGTCGCGACCCGGTATGGTGGGCATAACGATGCACGATGGCTGAGCAGCCATCGCTGGATAGCATCGATCCCTCAGAGTTATAGGTTGTGCAACAGGCGGGTCCACTACGTTCTCACCCATTGGATCTGGGTGAGGTGGTGCAACAGGTGGATTGGGGTTAAGTTCCAGACTGGAATCTAGATGAACTCGTGAGAGTCGATTACTCAAGTCCCGAATCCAAATCTGAGTGCACCGGGTTGAATCAATTTTTGAATTCAAATTCGAAATTTAAATTCCAAATTAAATTTCAAGAATTAATTACAAATATATTTTTTTTTTTAATTTTCGTTTTTTTTTTCTTTTTTCAAAAGGGAAACAAACAATAGAATGGGGAAAGATGAGAAAGGAATCCTAATCTAGAGAATTTAGGTGAGAAGAGAAAGAAGACTCAGATGAGAAGGGAAACCTAACTCTAAAGATAGAAAGAGGGTTGGTCAGAAAATTCCTAAGAAAGCACGGTTCAAACAATCCTAGACCTAGTGTCGCTTAGATCTAGACGACTCCTAACTGGTTGAGTCGAATTGATTCGCTTGATTCACCTCCCTCACTAATCAAACCAACTTGGCCAGGCCGTGTATAGCTAGTGGGGGCGCTTCCGACAGAGTCGGTGCCAATTAGACAACCACTTCACTTGGAAGACTTACGTCAACACAAAAACACTTTCTAGACACCAAATTAAATTCAATCGGCTTCAGGTCATAGCAAGTCAAACCAGTTCTTCTCCTTAAATGAGTCCGAGTCCTTAGGGGCCAATGTCGAATTGATTTTAATTTAAGGCTTGGGTGACGCTTTAGGATTGTGATTTGTGGGCCACGGAAGGGTGATGAAATCTCCACCGTATCTTTTCCTACGGAGTTGCCCTTGAGATAGTTTAACTTAGATCTAGCAAAGATAGTCAAACAATGGTCTTTAGAGGGGGCAATTGCAAGGTTGTATGCAAACTAAATTATATGCCTAAATGCAATCGATAAAAACCACGATACGTACCTTGACTCCAGCACTCTTCAACAATAAAAATAATTTGCAAGAATTTAGCAAGAATAATGCAAACAAAACATTATATGATGCATGCACTAAGTTCTTCTAGTTTTGCCAATTTTTAGGTCAGAGTTGAATTATTGCCAATTATGGAATTTACGCTTAACACGTGCAATTCTAATAAAAGGAAATTTTCTGAAACTAGAAATTACGAGGAAAAAGGCAACAAAGGTTACCTACGCAATGCTCAGTCGGGTTCGCCGCCCGCTCTCGAAATTTCAGTAGCTCCACGCGTCCACCCAGAGATGGTGCTAACCCCAGAAAAATTTGAAGCCCAGATGCTTCACTTGTGCGGCGATTCCGCCGCAGGTTACCCTTGATGTGTGGCGATTCCGCAGCCCTTGTTGCTCAGACTGCGCTCAGATTTCGCCACGCGCTCTGTTGTCTCCCGAAACACAAATCCAAATAGTTAGATCGCGCACAAGATAAACAGAATAAAATCGAAATCAACAAAAAACAAAATCTGCGTCGCCTCCCCGGCAACGGCGCCAAAAACTTGATGACAATTAAATTTATACCGCAAGTGCACGGCGTCAATGGAGACGTGGCAAATACGGGCCGAACACAAGGAGGGAGAGACTTGTATTTAATGTGATTTCGATTGGGGGAAAGAAGGAGAGAAGAAATAAGTTGGTTTTGAGATTTTTGATTTTTAATTATCTAAAGCAAGAAACAAGAACAATTAAAACTAAAACAAGAACAAAGAGGTGAATTCCGTTGGGTGGAGGTTTAGATTTAGGGTTTAGATTAGAGAATTCAGAAACTTATAATAAATCATATTAGTTATAAAGCATTACATGATAAATGATTTAACATAAACTCAAGTAATCAAAATATACTAACACGAAATTAAAATAATAACATTCATTCATCTTCTCTTCACCCTAAATTCGTCACCTCCACCCTTTGGAAGGAGTTAGAAACTCATAGAGGGAGGAAGAAGGGGTCCTAGAGACATTACAAAAGAAAACTAAAAACAAGAAATAAAAGACAGAATTTTATTAAACTAAGGAATAAAAATTACAACATAAGCTAAAGGACCAAGGACTCTTCTAACATCGTTCTCGGGTCTATTTATAGTTGCTACAAGGGATCTAAGTATAATATTGGAAATTACACGTGTCCAGACACGACTGGTCAAAATTGGAGCACACGGATCACTAAGAGGGCGGCGTTTCCGCCGCAAGATGCATGTAATATGAGGCGATTTCGCCGCACAATATCTTCTGATTTAATCCGGATTTTTGATGTGTGTTTATGGTATGATTTGATCCTCCTTTGCGCGTCTGGGTTGATTCTTTCCATTCTTTTGAGCTCCGGATTAATTCCTTCATATATTTGGAGATACACATTGATTTTTCTATATATTTCCTCCAAGATAATAAAAGCTACTCGTGATTTGCAATTAGGTCCTTGTCTTTTTGCAATTGAGTCCCCGGCTACTTTTGTGCTTAAGTCCTTGTTCTTTTTGCAATTAGGACTTGAATGCTTTATGCTTGGATACATTTCTATTCGTAACCCGATAATCTTGAACTTGGTCTTTATGATAGAAATGAGTCTTTTGCACGGGTTTATGCTCGGGATGTGGGTAAATTGCATTCAGGTCCCTGTATTCTGTAAATAAGACTAAACACATACCTTAGTAGCATTTATTGATGTAAAAGTAATCTAAATGAAAGACATATGATGCAATGTATGCAATGCATCATATAGGTACCTAAACAACTTTGGGTCCTTGAACATTAGCTTTGGGAACCTAAACCATCTTGGTTTTGGGAGTCCACACACTTGAGGAACTATGTTTTACTACTAAATGCTTTCCATTCAAGGTAGTATGAACTACATGGTTTTTTACATATGAATCATTATATCCTAAATCGTGTTTTTCTAAGGATTGTCTTTGGCTACCTAGAAGCATGTTAAGCATCTTAGTTCCATTTGTGAACTTTTCTAGATCTTTTCTTAATTGTGCATTACAAGTTATAAGATCTAGTTGTTCAACATCAATAGGTATTGTTTTCAAATTAGCAAGTTCTAATGAATGATGTTCATGTTTAGCAATGACCTCATTCTTTTCATTCATGATTATTTCAATTTTGCATTGGAGATCATTAATAATCTTTCTAGCATTCTTATTCTTATCACAAATGATCTCATATTGTTTAACTAAATCATGAAAGGCACATAGAAGCTCATCAAAATTATATGTTTCTTGTTTAGAACATGAGCTATCACTAGAATAAGACCTAGTAGAGCAAGAATTAGAATTACTAGAGCAAGAGTTAGAGGATACCTCACTTTCTACATCTTGTATACCCCTGAAGCATGTGTGGGCAACTTCTCTTCTACTTTGTAGAGAAGAAGAAGATGATGATGATGATGATGATGATGATGATGAATAATCCCAAGTTGCTTTACGAGCTTCCATCTTCCTCTCTTTTCTCTTCTTCTCCCTCTTCTCTCCTTTTTCTTCTCATTTTCACTCTCCTCCTTCTCCTATTCTTTTTCCTTCTTCCTCTTCTTTTTTTCATTTCTCCATTTATCTTTCTTGAGGTATTTGAAGAAGTCTTTGGCAAGAACCTCAATGTCTTCTTCTTCTATTCTCATCCTTGGTTCATCAAAATTTTCGTGTAATGCCAAGGTTGATTTCATCTTGGAGGCTTCTTTCTCCTTTCGATGGTTGATTTGAAGTTCATAAGCCATGACATTTCCAATTAGCTCCTCCATCTTTAGTTTTGAAAGATCATGAGCTTCTTCTATTAGGACGACCTTATCTTCTCAGTCGTTGTTTAGCGATCGGAGGAACTTCCTTGCCATTTCTCCTTCACTAATCTTTTTTCCAAGAACACAGAGAGAGTTAGTGATATCGGTGAAGTGAGTGTTCATTTTGCTTATGTTCTCGCCGATTTGCATAGTGAAATTTTCATATTTATGCATGAGGAGGCTAATTCTTGTATCTTTTGTTTTGCTATCACCCTCATGATGCATTTGTAATCTATGTCATATTTCATATGCACTTTCACAACCCCAAATTTTATTATATTCACCCTCATTCAAGCCACAAAATAGGATGTTTAATATACTAGAGTTCATCTCATATTTTTTCATTTTAGCTATAGTTAATGTGGCAAGTTCTTCTTTATTTGGGGGTGTGTAATGGTTTTGTAAGAAGATGCAATACTTAAGGTCATTTGAAATCAAGAAAATCTTCATTCTATTCTTCCAATAATCATAATTTGACACATTTGGCAAAGGAGGTCTAGTTGTACATAAACCATCTACATGATTAGATGTACTAACCATGCTAGATGAAATTTAGCAAAGGAGGAGAGGAGGGACCTATTTATAGTGTAACCCACATCATGTGTAACCCACTTACACATGATCCCTTATTTTTAGCTCCTCTAAACCAATCATATTTCGACACGTAATCATCCCTTAACCTCCTCTAACCGAATTGGAAAAAAATCTGACCCATGATCAAAGAAATTATCTAATTAATTCAAGCAAAACCGTGCAAAAACAGTCGACCAAAACTAATTCAAGCAAAACCGTGCAAAAAACGGTCGACCAAAACAACCAATCGTTCGACCGATTGGTTAAAAACGACAATTTCGGTTGGACTATGTTCCTAGTCGGTTGACCGAATCTTTACCGAGAAAGCTTCTGATAATTTTGATCGAACCACGACCCACACCGATCGATCGTTTCACAACAGAAAAAGTTCCTCTTATTTTTTGTCGAAACCACGTGTCTAACCGGTCGACTGATACCAAATTTAAAAATTATTGTTAAATTTGGTCGATTGGTTCCCAAAAACGTTCGACCGTTTCACTATTTTTGCATTTATCAAATTTTGGATTAATATCCAATAAAATCTGATCTTTGGGGTTTTAGAAAAATTATATTTTATAATGTTACAAACCACATTATAATATGCAACATATTATCATATATAATGTCAAACATTACACCCCATAATATATTGACATCTCATATAAATTTATTTATTATTCTAACCATGTCGTAATGACGACACGTTTGATTTTAATATTTTACCACATGTATTTTAATACGTCATATAAAATTTAAAATCAAATTTTTTGTTTCCTAGTTCTGTGGTGTCCTAAAGGAAGATCTAAGTTATATTGACAATGATAAAACACTTTATATCATAAACTATGAGCGGTCTCTCGCTACCCATTATAGTTACCCAAATAACAAAGATGTTTTGCTTACTCAAACTAAACACGATCCATTTAGTGATATTTAATATCACTTGTGTCTATCCCTTGCCTCATGATATTGAAAATTTTAGACATAGTAGAAATGTGTCATTTTTGTATTATATATTCATTTCTTTATCTCTCAAGCTAATTATAAATATGTAATTTTCTATGCAAATGCTTTCATAAGAAATGGACTCTATTTGTTTGAATTAGATAATAGAAAAGTTTTAAACATCAATAACAAAAGACTTAAGACAACTCGCGTGAATGATACAATCTTATGGCACTATCACCTTGGTCACATCAATGAAAAACGCATCAAGAAATTACAGGAAGCTAACCTTCTTGATCCTATTGACTTTAAATCATTAGAGACATGCAAACCCTGCGTTATGGGCAAAATTAACAAGAGACATTTCAAGAAGAAAGGTTTGAGAGCAAGTGACTTGTTGGATTTGATATATTCCGATGTATGTGGTCCAATGAGTATAAGTGCAAGAGATGGTTATAAGTACTTCATTACGTTCACGAATGACTATAGCCATTATGATTATATTTATCTAATGAGAAAGAAAAGTGAATCCTCTGACAAGTTCAAGAAATTCGAGAAGGAAGTAGAAAACCAACTCAATAAGAAGATCAAATCTCTACAATTGATTGTGGAGGTGAGTACTTAAGTGCCGAATTCGACTCATTCCTATAGGAGTGTGGTATTATACCACAACTTACTCCACCAGATAAACCTCAATGGAATGGTGTGTCCTAAAAGAGAAATAGGACATTACTCGAGATGGTTCGATCAATGATGAGTCAAGCTGAATTGCCACTTTAGTTTTGGAGTTATGCACTACAAGATGTGGCTTATACACTGAATAGTGAATATTGTTCCATCCAAATCCGTAGAGAAAACACCGTATGAGCTTTGGAGTGCTAAAATACTCAAGCTCAAGTTTCTCAAGATTTAGGGTTGTGAGGCCTATGTCAAAAGTTTGATGTCGACCAAAAGTGGATTAATACTTCTTTATAGGTTATCCTCGTGAGACAAGAGGATACTACTTTTATCATAAAACCTCCAATCAAGTGATTGTCGAGAGGGGTGTCGTATTCTTAGAGAAAGAATTTCTCGAAAGAATAAGTAGTGTGAGTAGAGTTGTGTTTGAGGAAACTCAATATATTCTACAAGATCATGATGTGCATGATAGCATTCAAGTTCATGAAGGCCTAACCAAGGTTCCTTTGGTTAGTGGGAGTATGAGAGAGAAACCCTCGCAAGAAATTGTAAGTGAAATTCAATCATCCCACCTAGTGTACGTTCAAGAATTGAACATGAACCAATTCGGCAAGAAATTGTGGAAGAAGTTCAAGAAGTACACGTGAAACAAATAGAACTTAGAAGGTCAACGAGGGAGAGAAAGAAGCCTGATATGTATTTCGGACTTGACAAAATCATGGTACTTGATACTGATGATCCCTCGACCTTTCAAGAAACAATGGAAAGGAAAGACTCCAAATATGGTTAAATGTCATGGAATCTGAAATACAATCCATGTATGATGATTGACATCATTTCATGCTTATATTCGTATCTTATATCCATTATCTTTCACCTAAACAATGCTATGTTACGAGTTTTATGTTTAGTTTTCAGGAATAAATAGGTTTGAAGAGATGAAGCATAAAAGGACCCAAAAGCTGGGAAAAAGGACTGAATTGTGAGATCTGGGGACCAAGATGCAAGGGAGAAGGACCTGAACGCAAGACAGAAGGACCTAAGAGCAAAACAGAATACTCCACACCATCATGGGGAGTATTTTAGCAATTTGATTTGGGTTGGAGCTCCAACAAACCAAGTAGATGCATCAAAGACAAAGAATACCATCTAGGAAAGCCTCCAAGAAAGCCCAGACTAATCCGGATCCTGTAGACCGCCAATTAGCGGTCTCAGACTAATCCGGATCCTGTAGACCGCCAATTGGCGGTCTGGGACCGCTAAGTTTTAAGACACCTCCCATGCTTGTTTAGTTTCTTAAATAACCAGCTTGTGTTTATGAATGTTAATCAAAATAGGTTAGTGATTTAATTGATGGGTTTTGCCATGATAAGTAGACACCTCCCATACATGCAAACACTACCTCCACTTGTGCCTATAGGAAGAAATTCTTGCCTCCTTATTGTGTATGTGTAGTCACTCCACCCCCTAAGAGGTCTCTCTCTTACTGATTCCTGCATAGTATCAAGTTTCTCTAGCTTAGTTGAAGTATTTGTTAATCTCTTTCTTTCGCATTTGCCTCTTCATAGTTAGCGTAGTTTAGATTAGCATAAACAACTTTCTTCCACCTTTTTGTGCCACTTGATTTCTGATAAACAAGAGGCTTCTCACCTCCCTGAGGACGACCCGTACTTGCACCGCTTCATCGTGGTCGTCCACTTGCGGATTTAAATAAAACGTTCAACAAGTTTTTGGCACCGTTGCCGGGGAGGTGTCAGTCCAGACTGTTGTTTGGACGATTCGAGTGGCTTTAATTTTGTTCTTGTAGTTTTCTTTGTTTGAGGAGACTCACATTGAGAAGGGGAATAATCTGGTGAAGTTTGGAGGCGGTCGGAGAGAAGACGACCGCCAATCAGCGGTCTACAACCGCCAACTAGCGGTCTGGTTTTTTCATTTCTCCTCTAAATTTCTGTGAAGTATTTCTTTATCTGATATAGTAATCTGGGACTCCATTTTTGCATGTTCTTACTCTTAGATTGCTCCCAGATTAATAATCAACTTCCCTTAAGCAACTTGGACCCTAAAACTCAAAGCAAAAGATTAGGCATTCTTTTTGTTTAGGCCATGCATCATGTATGTGACTTAGGCACTTAGATTTTCTTTTATCTTAGCTTTATTTTCTGTTGCTGAGAGTTGGCGTGAGGTACGCACCTTCTACTCTCATTCATGAATTTCATATGAACATGCATTAGTTAGTAGGAAGTGCATTGCAACAAGTGTGAGTTGAGCGTGTTATTTGGAGAGTTGATTGTTATATTTAAACTCCAAAACGCTACTAAGGAGGGGTTGTCCCATAAACCACACTAATAAAGAGCCTAATTTTTAAAATCAAGACATTAGCCCTAAGGATTACGGGCGCATTAGGAGAGTGATCCGGTCCCGACCGTCATGACCTGATCGGCGTCGCCCACTTTGTCGATAGTAGGACAGACGAGATCCCCGGATCTTGGCTCACTTGCTGGTCTTTGTGGTCCTCATTGTAGGGAGGTGAGGCGTGTTGAGGCCGTGTGACCTCGCAGTTAGGCGTCGTCTAGCTGTAAGGACCTATAGCGACCTTAGGATTGCTTGAGCCTTGTTTGCTTGTGTGCTTCTACCTGTACCCATCCGCCGTAGCATAAGGACTTCTTCCCTTCTCTCCTGAGTCATTCTTTCTCTCCTGTGTCCCCCCCGTCTTCTCCTCTACGCACATTCTTTGTTAAAATAAATAAAAAATTGGTGTGTGTGCACCTTTGTGCATGCTTTCGTGGACACGAGACGAGAGTGGTCGTTTGACGAGGAGCGTTGTCAATCCGGCTGCGGTTGTCGATTTCTCGACTCCCTCCTCCTCTCGTGTCGCACACAGTCCGGGTTCAATAGCTGCTAATTTCCTTGAGGAGGAGCAGTTGCTGGACCCACCTGTTCAACCTGTTTTTCCAGTTGTCGTTCTCATACCTCTTCGTGATCGATGCTACCCGAGCCGTACAGCTCTACCCTCATGCATCGTATTGCCAGAGGCAAATGGGAACCATTTCGAGGTCAAGCCTCAATTTATTTCCATGCTCCCTCATTTCACTGGGAAAGGTGACCCCTATATCTTTCTCAGGGAATTTGAGGAGGTTTGTGCTATGTTCAAACTGCAACAACTTAGCACAGACACCATTCATCTTAGGCTTGTCCCCTTTGCGCTTAAGGATGATGCCAAGAAGTGGTTGTACAGCAACCAGGCGAATGCCTTTAGGACTTGGGATGAGTTTCAATCTGCATTCCTCAAAAAGTATTTTCCAAATCATCGGACTCAAAAATTGAGGAACGAAATCAATTCGTTCTATCAACATGAGACCGAATCATTCCATGCATACTTAGAGAGGTTCAAGGAGCTACTATCCTCATGCCCTCACCATGGCATCGAGTTGGGGCGCCTGTGTCAGATTGTTTACGAGGGTCTTCACATCCCGTCCTGAACGCTTCTTGAGTCCATGTGTGAAGGAGAGTTCTTAGGAAAGGATGAAAGGGAGGCATGGACTTTCCTAGAAGACCTCGCTGAGAAAACCATGCAATGGGAGAGTGTAAGGGAACCACCTGCATCATCTAGCATAGGAGCGAGGATCGCAAATGCAAACTCGACTAGATCGGGTGCCGCATTCGCCGTCGATACCACTACGGCCACCGAGGCACGCATGGCGGCCTTAATGCGTCGTATGGATTCGATTGAGCTCCAAAACCAGCACGATGTATCTCATGTGTCTGCATCTGGTTCAGTTCCATGTCATTTATGTGGTAGGATAGGTCATATAGGGGGTGAGTGTGCATCCGTTCCTCCTGAGATGAAACATGTAAATGCCATCTATGATAGATCCAGGAACGACCCATATTCATCATCATATAACCCTGGATGGAGGAACCACCCTAATTTTTCATGGAACCACAACAATGCCTCAGGTGGTCCTTCAAACTTTTTCTCGACCACCTAACCGACCACACTACCCTCCCATGCATTCACAGTCTCATCAGTCACCCCAAAGTCAGAACACCAACCAACCAGGTTTCCCAAATTCAAACAACTTGGAAACCCGGTTTAATTCGCTTGAGAACTTAACTCGTGGACTTGAGAACTCTATAAAAAACTTTATGTCGTCCACGAGTCAAGTTCTCACTTCGAATCAACATACCATCAAATCTCTCGAGATTCAGATGGGTCAGTTGGCTCAGTCTGTACATGAGAGATAGAGAGAGGGAGCCTGCCTAGCCAACCTGTGGCTAACCCCCGTGCTCAACAACACTCGAACATGCAAAATGCAAGTTTAAGACCACAGGGGGGCAAGTGAACTACGTGGAAGAACCTGTGGACCATGTTAATGCCATTGTGACCCTGAGAAATGGAAGCAGGTCAACAACCACGTATCCTTGCCAGAAAATCCATCTGTGCCGCCCCCTTGTGGGAATGATGGTGAGAAAGAGGCCGAGGGTGAGAGTAATACACCAAAGCCTCCTTCTCCGGCTCCGCCCAAGACATACCTACCAAAAGCTCCTTATCCGAGTAGGTTGTCTAAGAAACAGAGTGACAGTGTGCATAAAATGCTGGAAATATTTAAGAAAGTGAATGTCAACATACCTTTGTTAGACATGATTCAACAAATACCTCCCTATGCAAAATTCCTGAAGGATCTCCGTACAACTAAGAGGAAAACCAACGTCCCTAGCAAAGCCTTTTTGGCGGCTAATGTGAGCTCTATCATCTCGAACCCTACGTACGTGAAATTGAAGGACCCGGGCAGTCCAACAATTTCATGTATCATTGGGGATTCTCGCATTAACAATGTTTTGCTAGATCTAGGGTCGGCGGTTAACCTCTTACCTGCTTCTGTGTATCAACGATTAAGCCTAGGCACTCTCAAGCCTACGAAAACAACTTTGTAGTTGGCTGATCGTTCGATCAAAGTCCCGTTGGGGGTCATTGAAGATGTCCTAATCAAGGTCGGTGATTTCATATTTCCCGTTGATTTCGTCGTCCTTGAGACCGAACCAATTAAGACTACCCACTCTCAGATTCCATTAATTTTGGGTAGACCTTTTTTGACAACGTCAAATGCCTTGATCAATTGTCGTACTGGACTCATGAAATTGTCGTTCGGAAACTTGACCGCGACATTCCATGTGTTCAATATGGCTAGGCAGCCGGCAACTTTTGAGGACCCCATGGCAGTCAATCTTATCCGGGACTTGGAAGAAGAATTGGAAGAAGAGTACCCCCTGATTCATGAGAATTTAAATGATTACTTCATGGATGACTCCGATCATGAAGAGGACGGGGGTGAGTTGAGCAATGATGTGCATGTTGTTCAGTACATGCGAGCTCCTCCTATCTTACATCTCGAGCTAGATATCACGTCTCGCCTTGAGGAGCCACCCACGCCTGAGCTCAAAGAACTCCCCAAGGAATTGAAACACGTTTTTCTTGGTCCTAATAGGTCATTTCCGGTGATTATTTCATCGACGTTGACTGGTGATCAGGAAGAACGTTTGATTCAAGTCCTAAAGGAGCACAAATCAGCCATTGGGTGGTCCTTGAGGGACATCAAAGGGATAAGTCCCGACGTCGTGCAGCACCACATCTTTATGGAGGATGAGGCACGACCACGTCGCGACCCACAGAGGCGTTTAAATCCAGCCATGATAGAAGTAGTTAAGAAAGAGATCATCAAGTGTTTAGATCATGGAATCATTTTCCCCATTTCGGACAGTACTTGGGTAAGTCCTGTCCAAGTTGTGCCCAAGAAATTGGGTATCACTGTTGTCCAGAATGACAACAATGAGCTTGTACCCACACGACTTCAAACTAGGTGGCGAGTTTGTATTGACTATAGGAAGTTGAATGCAGTCACGCGTAAGGACCACTTCCCTCTACTTTTCATCGACCAGATGTTGGAGAGACTCGTCAGGCACACCTATTACTGTTTCCTTGATGGTTATTCGGGGTACAATCAAATCCCAGTAGCCCCCGAAGACCAGGAGAAAACCACGTTCACTTGTCCTTTTGGGACGTTTGCTTATAGACGGATGCCTTTTGGACTATGCAATGCACCTGCAGCATTCCAATGTTGCATGTTAAGTATCTTTTACGATATGGTCGAGAACTTCCTTGAGATCTTCATGGATGATTTCTCGGTTCATGGCACCTCCTTTGATGAGTGCTTGCACCAGCTGAGCCTTGTTCTCAAAAGGTGTTCGGAAACGAACTTAGCCCTTAATTGGGAAAAGTGTCATTTCATGGTCACAGAAGGCATCGTGTTGGGTCACGTGGTATCTCGTGATGGTATCGAGGTGGATAGGGCAAAGATTGAGCTTATTTCTAAGTTTCCGCCACCCACCTCGGTAAAAGAAATCCGTTCATTCCTTGGACACGCCGGTTTTTACCGACGATTTATTAAGGATTTCAACAAGATAGCTCGTCCTTTGACGAACTTGCTTGCTAAAGGAACCTCCTTTGAGTTCACACCCGAGTGCCTGACTGCTTTTGAGTTTCTGAAGCGTGAGTTGACCTCCGCTCCTATTATTAAGGGACCTGTGTGGACTCTACCGTTCGAGCTGATGTGTGATGCTTCTGATTACGCGATAGAACCGGTTTTGGGTAAGAAAGTCGACAAATTGTCTCATGTGATCTATTATGCAAGTCGTACTCTCAATGACGCCCAGCTCAACTACTCCGTTACAGAGAAAGAGTTCCTCGCGATCATATTTGCGTTGGAAAAATTTTGCCAGTACCTCATAGGGACGCATGTCATCATCTACACTGATCACTCAGCTCTTCGCTACCTTTTGTCTAAAAAGGATGCGAAACCCCGTCTCCTGCGTTGGATCTTGTTATTACAAGAATTCGACCTTGAAATACGGGACAAGAAGGGATGCGAGAATGTCGTGGCTGATCACCTATCTCGCATCCGCATTGATCTTTCACCGGATCCACTGGTGAACGAGTTTTTTCCTGATGAGAACCTTATGGAAATAGCCTCACCCCCCTGGTTCGCTGACATTGTGAACTATTTAGCAACTGGGGAGGTGTCGGCTCATTGGAGACACAGTGAGACAACGAAATTCAAATCGTTAGTCAAGCACTTCTATTGGGATGATCCATACTTATTTAAGTATTGTGCTGATCAAATCATAAGGAGGTGCATTCCTGACGACGAGATTCAGAGTGTCTTGTCCTTTTGCCATAAGGAGGCATGTGGTGGGCACTTCGGTGCCAAGAAAACCGCTGCCAAAGTTCTCCAATGCGATTTTTACTAGCCCACGTTGTTCCAAGACGCTTTTGCATTTTGCAAAGCAGCGATAGGTGTCAACGTGTGGGCCGCATTGGTAGACGAGATATGATGCCACTCAATCCTATCTTAGTGGTTAACATCTTTGATGTTTGGGGAATTGACTTCATGGGTTCTTTCCCCGTGTCCCATGGTCACACTTACATCCTGGTGGTGGTCGATTATGTGTCAAAGTGGGTTGAAGCAACCCCCACTCGCACTAACGATCGCAAGGTGGTGATCAAATTTCTTAAAGAACACATCTTCGCGAGGTTTGGGACACCTCGTTGTATCATAAGTGATCGGGGGACACACTTTGTGAACCGATCCCTTGAGGCAGTGTTGAGGAAATACTCCTTCACGCACAAGTTGGCCAACCTTATCATCCTCAAACCTGTGGCCAGGTGGAAATTTCCAACCGTCAACTCAAGCAAATTCTTGAGAAAACGGTTAATGCTTCAAGGAAAGATTGGTCGGTCAAGCTTAATGATGCATTGTGGGCTTTCTGCAGTGCATTTAAAACCGACCTTGGCATGTCCCCCTACCGGCTAGTTTATGGCAAAGCTTGCCATCTTCCGGTAGAACTTGAGCACCGGGCATTATGGGCAATCAAACATCTTAGCATGAGTCTTGATGTTTCCTGTGTCAATCGCAAGTTAGACCTCAACGAGTTGGAGGAATTGAGAAATGAAGCTTGTGAGAATGCCAAGATCTGCAAGTCCCGCACTAAAAATTTTCACGATCGCTTGGTGCGAATCAAAACTTTCGAGGTGGGACAAAAGGTCTTGTTATATAATTCTCGCCTCCACTTGTTTCCCGGGAAACTTCGGAGCCGTTGGTCAGGGCCCTTCATTGTTTTAACTGTCTCCCCTCATGGGGCGGTTGAGATTCAAAATCCTAGGAATGGGGACGTGTTCAAGGTTAATGGACAACGCCTCAAACCATACTTGGAAGGGACCACGGCAGAGGTCGAGGTGGAAGTCGTGCCTTTGCACGAACTCCCCACGGATGTGGTCACTTGATGCGATCCATCCCCCCATTTGTTTGTACATATCAGTGTTTGGTTGAAAAGAAGAAAAAAAAAGAACAAAATGATAAAAAGCAAAAAAATGGAAGGCCTATGTGATATTTTCTCTTTCCCTTGTTAATAACGCGTTTTTCCATTGCCCTACGCGTTTTTCCATCAGGAGCAAACGTGTTCCTCTTTTTTTCTCGCCTCCACCCAAAGTGGTGCCCCATATCCGAAGAACAGACCGCTAATTAGCGGTTTGGAACCGCCAATCAGCGGTCGGTTTGTCTTCGTTTCCTTTGTTTCTTCGTCTGGGTGTTTGCTTTGGGGTTTTCTGTTGGCAACGTGGTTTGGGTTCTGTTTTGCTGCTGGAGTCGGCGTGCGGTGGCCTTCTCTCCGCTCATTCCGTGTTCATTTTCGCCATCGTGTGCCTCGCCGCTAAAGCTCGCCAAGGTAGGTTCAGGTATGGCCAACCATCATTTAATTCCAGAACTCAATTTTGCCTCCCTGATTCGTGAATTCGGAGAACCCTTCTATGATCGAATCGTAGCTAAAGGGTGGTACCATTTATTGTATGAGGGCGATGAATCCATGTACGTAGAGCCTCTCGTACATGAATTCTTTACTAAACTCGAGCGTGACCAGACCGGTCCACTCAAGTTCAGTATCACTCTCAGAGGGGTGAAACACACCGTGACACCCCAGCTAATCTCCGACGCGACAAGGATCCCCTTGGTTAATGAGCTCGCGCCTACCCACGATATCATTTTTATAGATCTATGCTTGGGCGTGGGCAGCCTGTATCATCACATGGGGGAGTACCTAATGCACACATTTACTCCAATGTGCACATTGTAGGCAGGTGGGTGTGTAGAAATGTGCTGGGCCAGGAGTGGACCTCCACATTTTTCACACCTAGTTTGTGAATCGTGTATAGTCTGATGGACGGTTCACCACACTGCATTTGTCGAACATTGTTCGACATTTTGGTGAACGCCAGGCTGAAAGATATACACTGTTTACCGACTCTGGTTACCAAACTGTGTGGCATGTTGGACATCCCACAATTTGAGCGCATGCTGAGTCGCCAAGGCACCGACCTCGAGGTAGCGAAGATGACACCGTCATTTCGCCATTGCCTTCCTGAGGAATGGGTGCCTGACTATATGGAGGAGGATGTTAGAGTCAGTTCCTCAAGCTCGTTTGTGAGCTCAGGAATGCTCTTTACCACTGACATTTCTGAGATGGCGGTCGAGCAGCAGAACGTCATCTTAGCCAAGCAAAACCGGAAGATCTATAGGAAGTTGTCGGCTCTTGAGAGGGGTGCCTCTTCGGGCACTTCTGGCCACTGACATTAGTCCGGTACACCCTATCCATGCATTGGCACCATTTTGCCATACATTGGGGACAACACATGGATTAGGTGTGGGGGTGTTTTCACGTTTGTACATAGTTTGTGTCTTTTTCTTTTTTTTCTTTTGGTTGTACTGCTAGGATCATGTTAGTGTGCCACATTTAACATTGATATATCTGCTTGCCATGATCCTTGGGTGACTTGTCTTCTTTTGCTTGCCTAGTGCTTTAAAATTTTCACATTTCTTTCAAAATCTTCAAGTGTTTGTGAAAGAAAATGTTTTGTGGGTTTTGCGTGTGTTTAGCATGTGCAAAACCGTTGAGAGGCAAAGTAAAAAGAAAGGTCCCAAAATTGTCTTGAACTTGATGCAATAGGATATCTACTTTACTGGCTTTAGGTCTTATCGAGTCGTTAGGATGCACCCCGGTTTTCCTTCGGGGGGCGTGTAATCATAGGGTTTCAGTACTCAAACATTTAAAGAAGTCCACCCTGAACCTAGTGAGTCAAATAATTCGTGTCTTTTAGTATAAGGAAGTTTGTCGTAGTCAAGGGCCCTTAATCTCTTTCTGTGAAACTTAAGTGTAGGGGTTTTGGTTCCCATGTAGATAAATAAATAAGTGGTGTTCTCTCTTCTCGCATGGCTCCTATCACTCGGGAAAGTAGGTCTGAGGGGACTTTGTGCCTGGTGCTTTCGAGTCATCTGACTTGGGATGCACCGACTGAACTCCCGTTACACGGGTGGTAGGGATCGCCCTATGTGGAGATTTGGGGGAAGGTGTACGTGATAGTGTAAGTCCTCATGGGCAATGATGCACGAAACCTAACCCTGGGAGAATCAAACACCAACCAATAAAATGCTCCAAAGAAAAAAGAAAACAAAAAAAGAGTCAAATAAGAACCAAAATGGACTTTACACATTGTATCACATTTAGAAGTTAAGGTTGCCCTTGTCTTTCACTTAAGTCCTTGACTAAACTTTCATGAATAACTCATTAGGCTAGGTGTGTGAACCGATTACATATATAGAGTCGACCCGTAGTATTACTGCATCCCATGATCGACAATATGAGTCCAACGAGTCGTGTAGCTAGATTGATTAATGCATCTTGTTCGGATTTTGTGGGTGTATCCGCTGAAAACCCTCAGGAGACAACACTCCTCCTTGGTGACAAGGAGGTTTAACGGCTTGTTGCACGTGCTAAGTGCAACCGTGATTCCTACGAAAGTGAGTTAGGATTTCTTGTTTTTCGTATGCTTTTCTCTTTCTTTGTTTTGCTCGGGACTAGCAAAAGTTAGGTGTGGGGTATTTGATTGACATCATTTCATGCTTATATTCGTATCTTATATCCATTATCTTTCACCTAAACAATGCTATGTTACGAGTTTTATGTTTAGTTTTCAGGAATAAATAGGTTTGAAGAGATGAAGCATAAAAGGACCCAAAAGCTGGGAAAAAGGACTGAATTGTGAGATCTGGGGACCAAGATGCAAGGGAGAAGGACCTGAACGCAAGACAGAAGGACCTAAGAGCAAAACAGAATACTCCACACCATCATGGGGAGTATTTTAGCAATTCGATTCAGGTCAGAGCTCCAACAAACCAAGTAGATGTATCAAATACAAAGAATACCCTTTAGGAAAGCCTACAAGAAATCCCAGACTAATTCGGATCCTGTAGACCGCCAATTGGCGGTCTGGGACCGCTAATTGGCGCTCGAGGTGGATCCGAATCCGCTTAGCTTTTTGTGGCTTGTGTATTAGAGCGTGTTTATGCTATTTATGGTATTTGTTTAGTCCCACATCGGGGGTTATCCCGGATTAGCTTTTTTCATGCATATATATAGAACTCTTCACCTTCCTTTGTAATCACTCCATGTTTGTGGTCATTCTCCCTAATTGAAGTGAAAGCGTTGAAGCAAGAAACTCAATGGGGGAGATGCTACTGGTATTGTGAGTCTTCAATCAATAAAATTTTATTTGTTTTATGCTTCTTTTATTGTTGGTGCATGTTTTAGTTTAATTATCTTTTATTAAATCTAGCTTAGTTAATATGTCTTCTTATCTTAGTATAATAGTTAGTGTAATGTGTAGTGAGTAAAACCACTCCCCTTTTGGGGGGTGGAGATGATAATCATATATGCAATTAAGGATGGAAGGATGTTTATTTTGAAATGTGTTGATTAATATGAATGCATGCTTGCTTGTTAGAATAGAACACTTCACTAGATGGGTTTTTCCACAAGTTTTAAGACACCCCCCATGCTTGTTTAGTTTCTTAAATAACCAGCTTGTGTTTATGAATGTTAATCAAAATAGGTTAGTGATTTAATTGATGGGTTTTGCCATGATAAGTAGACACCACCCAGACATGCAAACACTACCTCCACTTGTGCCTATAGGAAGACATTATTGCCTCCTTATTGTGTATGTGTAGTCACTCCACCCCCTAAGGGGTCTCTCTCTTACTGATTCCTGCATAGTATCAAGTTTCTCTAGCTTAGTTGAAGTATTTGTTAATCTCTTTCTTTCGCATTTGCTTCTTCGTAGTTAGCGTAGTTTAGATTAGCATAAACAACTTTCTTCCACCTTTTTGTGTCACTTGATTTCTGATAAACAAGAGGCTGCTCACCTCCCTAAGGACGCCCCGTACTTGCCACCGCTTCATCGCGGCCGTGCACTTGCGGTTTTAAATAAAACGTTCAACAAGATTTTGTGGAAGAAGTTCAAGAAGTACACGTGAAACAAATAGAACTTAGAAGGTCAACGAGGGAGAGAAAGAAGCCCGATATGTATTTGGGACTTGACAAAATCATGGTACTTAATACTGATGATCCCTCGACCTTTCAAGAAACAATGGAAAGGAATGACTCCAAATATGGTTAAATGTCATGGAATCTGAAATACAATCCATGTATGACAATCAAGTATGGGACTTCCTCAAAGAAATTAAGTCATTCAAACCAAATGAGTTTTTAAGAGGAAGATGAACATGGATGGTAACTTGACAACCTACAATGCAAGACTTGTAGTGAAAGGTTTCACTCAAGTTCAAGTAATTAACTATGATGAAACTTTTTCACCGGTTGTCATGTTCAAATCTATTTGGAATATGCTCGTCATTGCTGCATTTCATGATTTGAAATATGGCAAATGGATGTCAAAACAACGTTCCTTAATTGGAACTTGGAGGAGGACGTGTCCATGGTACAACCTCAAGATTTTGAAGATCCAAAGAATAGTGAGAAAGTATGCAAGCTTAAACAATCCATTTATGGATTGAAGCAGACATCGAGAAGTTGGAACAAACACTTTGACGAAGAAGTCAAAAAATTAACTTCGTCCAAAGCAAGGAAGAACCTTGTATATACAAGAAGGTTAGTGGGAGTCACTTAGTGTTTCTGATCTTGTATGTCAATTACCTACTGCTCATGGGAATGTAGGATTTCGTGCCCTATACTTGTGTATATTTTTTAAAAATTTAACAAGTATTTAGGATCGATTTTCATATTTTCATGTACAAAACAGACTATACATTTTAATATATGTATCCTACATAAATATTAAATTGTATAGAAGAAAATCATACCCAAAAGGTTCTCTAAAACCTTTTCGAAGATCCGGAGTAGCGTTGCACTTGAATTGTCTCGAAATTCCTCCAAGTGTTCATCAAACTATAAACAAGATTTAGAAAGAAATGAGCTAACTAATCAATCTCTAATTCAAGGCTATAATCTAGATAATTACCCATTTGATGCTCTTGAGAATTTAATTTCTAAAACACTCAACTAACAAGAGAATTTTCGGATGGATTTGGTGGAGAAATATGGAGAGGAGAATTTTGCATTATGTATTAACAATAAGAAGAGGAGGGTCCTATTTATAGCATTTCCTCAAAACCTATTCATGTGCAACCACAATGATGGTGATTAACATGGGACATTAATTACCGAGATAAGATTGTTAAGTTGGTTAAAGGATATTGCAGCTCTACAAGTATTTAACAAAATGAGTATATGAAATGGAAAAATATTTTCTTTCATATATTGAATTGACCTAATAAATTAAATTTTATGGAATTGTGTTTGTGTCATTAATGTTTCATTGTGTCTTTGAATCTTAAAATATGATACTAATATCTTTTCACATGAGAAGTGTATCATTTGATTATTATCAAAAGATATCATTGAGTATAGTGATAAAGATAATAATTGGTTATACATGACTTGTGCTGGAAAGATGATATGTCAAAAGATTATCATTGTCCCTCGTGACTTGAGTGATGATATTGTTGTTCCCCTTGATAAAGCAAAGTTATAATGACACATTTCTATTTTGTATAATATTCTTAATATCATTGGGCAAGGGATAGACACAAGTGATATTATTTATATCACTAAATGGATCGTGTTTTGTTCGAGTGAACAAAACATCTTCGTTATTTGGGTAACTATAATGTGTGGCTAGATACCGTTTATAGTTTATGATATAAAATATTTTATATCATTGTCAACATAACTTAGATCTTTCTGTAGGTCACACCACAAAACTGGGAAACAAGAAATATAATTTTGTATTTTATATGGTGTATTAAAATTCTTATAATATGGAATTAAATACATATGGTAAAATGACAAAATTAATAAGTTGTGAAAACGACATGGTTAGAATAATAAATAAATTCATATGAGATGTATATATTATGGGGTATAATGTTTTGACATTATATATGATAATATATTACATGATGTAATGTGATCCACAACATTATAACATATGAATTTACCAAAACCCCAAAGTCCAAATTTTGTCGGATATTGATCCAAAATTTGGTAAAGTCAAAAACAATGAAAAATGGTTCAACCGTTTGCCCACGTTTTTGCATATATTAATAAGAGATTTTTTAATGATTAATGGCTGGATTTAATCCACATTGGTCAAAGGTTGTTATAAGATGATGATGTGGCAAAATAAACAAGAGATCATGTGCAAAGTTGTTTCCACATTATGTGGTTTAATGGAGAGATAAACAAGAGATCATGTGCAAAGTGGTTTGCACATGATGTGGTTTAGTGGAGAGATTAACAAGGGATCATGTGTAAGTAGTTTGCACATGATGTGGGTTATAGAAAACCTTATAAATAGGTCCCTCCTCCCTTCCTTGTTTACACTAATGCAAAATTCTTCTCTCTCCAATTTTCTCCATCATTCCATCTGAATTTTTCTTAGTTTTAATTGTGTGCTAGAGATTAATTTCTTTGGAGCATAGAAGGGTTATTAACTAGATTCAAACTTTGTATTAGAGATTGATTGCCTAGCTTCGATCTCTCTAATCTTGTTTAGAGTTTGGTGAATACTTCGAGGGAATTCTGAGGCGATCCGACGTCCAACTCAACTTCTGATTAGCAAAAAAGATTTGATAATCCCCTAGGTATGATCCAACCTATGTATTTCAATATCAGTATATAATATATATTGAAATACAATTAGGAAGTTTTGTACATAAAATTGTTGAAAATATGAAAATCAATCTTAATTACTTGTAATTTTTTTTAAAATATACACAAGTATAGGGCACGAAATCCTACACCAGTAACATTCCATATACAACTGTCTGATCTCTTCTGAAGTGGCACCTAGGAGTGGACAGTCAAATTATAGATGATTTCTTCTATGAGACCAATGATGAATCATGAATTTTCCACCAACCAATTCACGTATGCTCTCCCCTGAGTTCATTTCATTACATGTCTCTCCATCGGCTCTGAAATGTGATATTGTAGACCAAACTACTTCATCACTCAGTCTGGACAATGCGTCACATCCCAAAATTGATAAGCCATGTATGGCTTTTTCCATATCTCTGAACTTTTTGTACATAGGGGTGGAAACTGGTTAAGATACATATGTTCATAAGGATTCTAGGTGACGTGGTTGGCTACCTGCGTGTCGAGCTCATTCTGATAAAAATCAAGTGTCGACGTCTTGATACTTCCCCCGAGTGATCGTGATTGTCTCCAACGGACTCCTAATGGTGCCCTCTCATCCTCCGGGTATACTAACGGTCTGCTCTTACTCAGTCTACTAATGTGTAAATGTTCCCAGCACCACAATTGCAGAAATGTAAGAAAATCGCATAGATGTCTGGTTGGTATCAAGCAAACATCGTCCAAATTGTGATATAAATTGGTCAGAGCCAAACATCCCCAATTGTACTCTGATGCCACGGTCAAATCTCTGATCAAAGGTAGGTACTTCAAATGAATAATGGTGTCACTCTTATCAGACAAAATACTGAATCCAAGATGGAATAGAATGAAAGCTCTGTTGTGTTGTATAACTGTGGCGTCATCAACATCTTCCGGCAACACTTGAAACTGATCTTGCAACCAACCCAGTGTTACCAAAGCCTTGCTGCTTATGTCCTCTGGACACTTACTCAATAAATCAATGCAGACATCAGACCACATGTACTCCTGGGAATTACAATTGAATATTGAACATGTTATTTTATGTGTCACAACTGCAGAGCATGAAACAATTTATCTTTCGTCGAGAAAATACGTTTCTCCAAAAAAGAACGACCATCTTGGGTCCGTTAATCACTTCGCGAGAGATTTAAAGTTGCGACATACCAAGATAGGGATTGGTACTGCTTGAGGAAATGTTACTTACATTTTGTGGTCATTCACTGCCTGTTTGGAAGTTCTAGGATTGGAAAAAAGGATTTTCCAGGTATGCCGAAACTTTTGTAGTAGGATTTAGATATATATTCAAATATATTTCGTAGTCGCAACTGTATTATACTCTCGAAGATGAGTGTTGGTTGTCAGCGTAGGGTAGACATTTTGGGTTGACCTTCTACATACACTTCAACAACGGACATCCGTTTGAACAGGCGCATCATTCCATAAGCTGACTAATCATCAGTTAATTGAGTGTATGTCCAGACGTTGTTTAAGGCAACTTCACGGTCAACTTGACATCAAACATACTTCCTGGATAACAACATTTAGATCTAATCACATACACTAAATCCACATATTTGATATTCAACGGAACTATAACTAATTTGTGCTCGATCCACATCTCCATTACATTTTAATTTCTCATCATACATGTAACAAAGATCCGTCATCATCCTTATCCATTTCTAACTTGTATAAATTAAATTTAAAAATGCGTTCAAGTAAAATGGTTGGTCTTGCATTCCTAATTACTTAAAATTTTGAAAATACTCCAAGGATTTGGAAATTACCTCGGTCGGGTGTAGAAGTAAACGCCTCTAAATGTCGAATAATCTTTCAAACAAAATTATCTGCAATACAATAATAAAGAACATTACGAATAAATTAATTATTACAAAACTAAATAACAAACATAATAACTTCATTTACTAACATTTTGTTAATTTTTTTAAAGAATCTCCCCTGTATTTTTCATATTTGAAAACTTAAAACCTACATTGTAAAAAACAAGCAATACTACAAACTACACTTCCAACTTCAAAACCTCTAAATAACAAAATTTCTTCAAACCACATCATATTTAATGCACATATTTCTCAACTCCAACCCATTTTATTCTTTTCTATCAACCACATACATTCTTTACTAAACATCTAAAAAAATTGTTAAAAACAAAAAATATATAATTACATTATCAAATATACGATCAACACCAACAACAATATATATTTCCTAAAACAACAATAATATGGAAAATGTCTTACAACAAATCAAAAAAACTAACATTAACAATAATAAATATGATTTCAATCACAAAATCAAACTTAAATTGAACAAATTTTGCGATTACCAAATCAAACCAAGTATCAAGAAAATCTAAATTCAATAATGTATTAAGAATCAAGAGAACAAAATGGTCATAAAAATGTCCTAAAAGAGTTCCTAACTAACAAAAATACTTTAATCATACCTAAAACAATGTACATCATCCTAATACATAAAAATAGAAGAAAAATGGGTTAGGATTTTGAAATTTAGCATATTTTCGTCAGAGCTCGCGTTGGGGGGGGGGGGGGGGGGGGGGGGTAATAATAGCCCGACGGACGTCGAGTTACCTTTTTTTCAAATGAACCCGATGTTAGAGATGCCGTGTTTTGCTTTAAGACTCGTCATCCCAGACGCCGAGTTCATTACGAATTCCCGAACTGAGAACTGCCTGTGCACATTCTAATATGCGGCTCAAACTTCCAAATATAACTCAGTACTTAACTTGCCGGGTTTAATTTAATAGAACTTGGCACTTGGCTTGCCGAGTTCAAGTTTATAGAACTCAGCAATGTCAGCGCCGAGTTCTGTTTAATTGAACTAGGCAAACACATTGTCGAGTTCTATTAAGACTCTGAACTAGCATTACTCCCTACTAGTAGTGTGCAAATTTTTCTAAGTGTAAGGACTCGACGTCTCAAACGCAGAGTTTGTTATAAAACGTTTGACGTGCTCAACGCTGAGTTTGTTTATAAAAATTCAACGTCCTCAACGTCGAGTTCTTTATAAAAAAAATCCTACAAAACTCGATGTCTAAGACGTCGAGTTCTATATACACTAAAAAAAACTCACCGCCACCACCACCACGTGTCGCGACGTGGTGGTAGCCGTAATTTTTTTATATAATAATAAAAATAAAAAAATTTCGAAATTTAGGAAAAAAAAATTTTTTTTTCCAAAAGTACTCCGATCGCGGGTGTAACCCGCGATCCGTGGAGGCACGGATCGCGGGTGTGACCCGCGATCCGTGCTCCACGGATCGCGGGTCACACCTGCGATCCGTGGAGCACGGATCGCGGGTCACACCCGCGATCCGTGTTCCCGCCAAAATTTTTTTTTTTTTTTTTTGATTTTCGGTTTTTTTTTTGTTTTTTTTTTCTGTTTTTATTTTTTATTATAATTATTTGTAATCTTTTTTAAATCTTTTTTTTTCAAAATAAGTTTTCTAATTTATATTATTTTTCTAAATTTTTCAAAATTATTTTTAATTTTTCCAATAATCTACCTCCAAATCACGTCGATAACCCGGCGTATTGAAATGTTAGGGTATTTTATACAATATAAAAACAAAATTTCTTAGTCAGAATAATAAATTATTTACAACTGAATATTAAACAAACCATAAAACTAATTAAAACAAAAAATTGGTAACGTTGTCAAAAATTCGTAGGGTGTACACACATTACAAACATTTTGGAGGTCGATACAGCAAAAAATTAAAAACACAATTAAAAAATTTAAAAAATTAATAACAATTACAAAACATATTTTGAAAGCAAATATGATAAAAAACATAGTTAAAACGATTTTAAAAAAATCAAAACATCAAAACAACTAAAATCCGGGACTTTTTTTATTTTCTTTTATTGTTTTTGTTTTTTTCGGTTTTCTGTTTGTTTTTATGTTTTGTTTTTTTACAAATCATTTTAACTATGTTTTATATATATATATATTTGAAAATAAGTTTTGTAATTGTTATTAATTTTTAAAAAATTTTAATTGTGTTTTTAATTTTTTGCTGTATCGACCTCCAAAATGTTTGTAATGTGTGTACACCCTACGAATTTTTGACAACGTTACCAATTTTTTGTTTTAATTAGTTTTATGGTTTGTTTAATATTCAGTTGTAAATAATTTATTATTTTAACTAAGAATTTTTTGTTTTTATATTGTATAAAATACCCTAACAATTCAATACACACCGAGTTATCGACGTGATTTGGAGGTCGTTTCTTGAAAAAATTAAAAACAAAATTAAAATTTTTTAATAAATAATATAAATTAGAAAACATATTTTGAAAAAAAAAAGATTTCAAAAAAGATTACAAATAATTAAAAAAAAAACAGAAGAAAAAAAACTAAAACAGAAAACCGAAAAAAACAAAAACAATAAAAGAAAATAAAAAAAGTCCCGGATTTTAGTCGTAGTGTTTTGATGTTTTGATTTTTTTAAAATCGTTTTAACTATGTTTTTTATCATATTTGCTTTCAAAATATGTTTTGTAATTGTTATTAATTTTTTAAATTTTTTAATTGTGTTTTTAATTTTTTGCTGTATCGACCTCCAAAATGTTTGTAATGTGTGTACACCCTACGAATTTTTGACAACGTTACCAATTTTTTGTTTTAATTAGTTTTATGGTTTGTTTAATTTTCAGTTGTAAATAATTTATTATTCTGACTAAGAAATTTTGTTTTTATATTGTATAAAATACCCTAACATTTCAATACGCCGGGTTATCGACGTGATTTGGAGGTAGATTATTGGAAAAATTAAAAATAATTTTGAAAAATTTAGAAAAATAATATAAATTAGAAAACTTATTTTGAAAAAAAAAGATTTAAAAAAAGATTACAAATAATTATAATAAAAAATAAAAAAAACAAAAAAACAAAAAAAAAACCGAAAATCAAAAAAAAAAAAAATTTTTTTGGCGGGAACACGGATCGCGGGTGTGACCCGCGATCCGTGCTCCACGGATCGCAGGTGTGACCCGCGATCCGTGGAGCACGGATCGCGGGTCACACCCGCGATCCGTGCCTCCACGGATCGCGGGTTACACCCGCGATCGGAGTACTTTTGGAAAAAAAAAAATTTTTTTCCTAAATTTCGAAATTTTTTTATTTTTATTATTATATAAAAAAATTACGGGGTGGTAGCGGGTATAGTTTGAAAATACTTCTGAGAGGTATTTAATTTAATATTTTTCTAAAATAACTTTCATTCAAAAAAATACTTCAAATAAATAGGTGGGAATGGGTTTTTGGTCGTGTGGCGGTGAGTGCGAATTTCTCTCAAGTATAACTTATACAAAGTCAAAAAACTCTAATTTCAGAACTTCAAAGTTCTTTTACAAGCCATCACTCAAAATCATCACATATCTATTTCCAATATTTTCTTAGTTCTTTTACAAGCCATCACTCAAAATCATCTCACATATCTATTTTCTTAAGGTTTCTCACAAACCAATCACACATTTACTTTCAAGCACAAGAATTGAAGGACTAAACCAAAGTCCGTACTATATCTTGAAAAATTACAATGTACTTATATACAAAATATTACTTGAAATCAATCAAATTACTAAACCCTACAAGAAAGCTAGGATTAAAAATCTCTCTTATGTACAACAGGTTTCAATAAATCCTAATTGTAATAATTTAGTGTGCAGATTCTCCATATCAAAAAATACACATGGGCAAAATGAATCCCTTTATCCCGCTAAGTTACATATTTGACAGATTACTGCTTCACGTCTTGTAACTTGTACATAGACACAAACTGTGAACACAATATTGAAGCTCAAAGAGGAAACCAACATAGCAGCAAACAAAGATTTTGCTGCAGACAGTCTGAAATGATTAGCTGAACGAATTAAGGGGCTCTAGCGATCATCCATATCCTCATTTGATCCACGTTTCCTCGACCTCCTTGGTGCCTCGTCCTCACTTTCGCTGTCATCATTATGGTAATTACCATGTTGGTACCTCCTATCATCGCTTGGTCCTGAAATTTCCTGACCCTTGCTACCCTGGTCTTGGCCTGACTCATATCTGTCAGTTCGGTCACTTCCTGTTCTCCTCTGATCTCTCTTTGGACCTCTGTTGCTAACCGGACGGAGTGGGGGCGGCATTCTGAATGGTTGCATACCAGGTGGTCTGTTGGGTCTAGGAGCATTTACTCCTGCCATTGCCATTCCACCCATGAAAGGTGGTTGATTCACGCCCATCATCATCCCAAGGCTACCACCAGGGAACATACCTCCAGATTGAGCAGGTCTGCCTTGAAACACTAACCCTGATAGGTCACCTGAAAATCTTGGGGGTCCATAGGGTGGAAACATCCGGGGACCAAAAAGGTCAGGAGCAGGAAATCCTTCTGGAGCGACACCATTGAAACCAAATCCATCAGGACCCATCATTACCGGTGGGAACCCTCGAACGCCCAATAGTGGTCTTCCTCCATGTAAAGGCATGTGAGGAGACCAAATCATTCCTCTTCCCCGCCCTCTCATTTGAGCTGCAGATGGATTCTCTTCCTCTTCTTCGCTCTCTTCTTCCTCCTCTTCCTCGTTGTCCTCAAAAGGTACAATATCTGGATTTTCAGCAGTTTCATCAATGTTAACTCCCTTTACCTTCTCCTCCGCCCTTTTTGATTCTGCAGCAACTAGCATGGCCTGAAAAAATAAACTAAATTCAGTCAATTCATCAAATGTTTTGGTATCATCACAATATATAACTTTTGTTCATCTTATGATATTTGCTACAAACGCATATTACCACTCAAGAAAGGAAATAAAAATGGTGTAACGACATCCAGTTGCTGGTTTTTTCTTACCAGATGTGAAGGAAACATGGTGCATGCAATTTTGTAGAAAGTGCTACTTTGATACAATCAAACTTAATGTAAACTTCAAACATCACGTTCTGTGCATCAACTCGTGATAGAAAAAAGAATCAAATGATTCCGATTTGGCGTCCAGTGGATGTGAAAGCCAATGCTGGAGTTCATTTTTTTTTGGAATGAAATGTGATTCCTGTTCATTTTGGTATCTCATGCATTGCATGGGACTGAATGGATTAGAAGTACAATTCGTAATCTAGTTGTCTATTTTTACATGGACAAATAAAATTAACTCGATATAATAAAAACAGAAAATGTACAAACTACAAAAGCTTGAAAAGGTACTTTCACAGAACTATGTAGAATAAAACAATATATATCATCTCTTCCAACACAGCATATGATTTAAAGTTCTTTGGCAGAAAACATAATTACAATTAATGAGTTGAAAAACTATGCTAAATATAAAGAAGTAAAGAACATAAACCACTATCAATGACATTTTATTACAGTAAAAAAGACAAATTAGAATACAAAACTGTGGAGCACCACATTCATGATCCATCAAATAAACTGGAAACTTGTTCCAGCAAATATGTGTAGTTTTAATACTATTTGTGTCAATATCACATTTAGTCAATATTAAAATACTAAAAAGATAACAAATTACCAAGAGTTCACTGTCAGGTTCATCATTAACGAGAGTAGCTAATTGCTGACCAATAAAAGGCTCAAGCTCCTGGCAATCACGGCTTATCTGCAAAAAAATCTTATAAGAGGAGCCAAAAGATAATATTAATGCATGATATTAACCGTTGATTTTGCAACATGATGTCGCATACTAGAAGACCATGACCAATGACAAGCCTAAGCATGATAATGGATCACATTGGTCCAAAGCAGTCCTTCGCAAATGAGACTTGCACTAAAGGTATGGCGATGGTTGTAGAAAATAATATGGAGATGATAAGTTGTGATAAAAAATGGTAGTGGTGAAATGGGGAGAACTTTGGATGATTAGATGAAGCTTCGAACTATAGTTTCATAAGCTACTTCCTTTGTTTTAAAATGACTACCACAAGCTTGCTCTTGAAAACCAAGGGCAACAAGTAAGTCAAAAACAAAATCTAAAAAATAAGGTGAATTACAACAAACTAATCACTTTAATGATTGACAGATTTCATTAGCTAAAAAATTCAACATTTTCTTATCAGTAACAGATCCAACCTTTAGAAAACTATTACCTAAAACAGAAAATATTCCACAGGTGAGCTTCTAGAAATTTACAGACTGGTTTTTTATTTCCTCCTAATATTTTCTTACACATGTCAAAAATGTCTTATACAGAAAGTTCCTCAACATCATCTCCTACGTGTTTTTGCTAAGTGTTTCACATGGTTTCACAAATTGATCATCATGGTTTGTTTGTTTTTAATATTATTGAGTATTCAGTTGCCCAGTACCTAAGTTTGTAAGTTTGTCATACAAGAACAGCAACCAAAACCTTTAATACTGAACTACTTGGCGTAGGCTAGGAATGAAACTCAGCAGGAATTCTCCTTCATTGCGTTACTATCCAATGGCAAGTGTCAGGGTATAAGCTGCCATAATACTACTAAATTACGATTGTTCTTAATTGATAATAGGCAACCACATATAGTAACCATTCGATGGTTCTTGAACAATTTGGGCCATAAAGCCAAAAATATTACACTTGAATTTCATATTTAATACTATCAACATTTTAAAGAGCTAATATGGAATAAATAAATTATAAGTAAAATTTGATACAAATTAATTTACCAACGGGAAAGGACTAAGAACGATAGCTCAGAACTAAAATAGACCATTAAGACTACCCGGGAAGATTAGGTGATTCAAATGCACAAAGGCCGAAGACAGTCATTTAGTAGTTGGCATCATCGGAAGCAGTGATATATGGGAACACATGATCTGGTTCAGAAACATTGTTGAATGGAAAAATAAGTTTTATGCCAAACGAGAAGTTCATCTATAGAAAGATATCTAGGAATATGGCTTGTGCGAATTTCATCTTTTATTATAAAAGTTCAATTATACTCTCATGTATATTGTATAAACACAAACTAGAAGTACCCTCGCGGTGATGATAAATTATTACAACTATGGATAGTTTACCAGAATTTAATGTTTTACTGTTTACAGAATACAGTTAATTGTTCCACAGAAGATAAAGATATAACAATCACATAAGAACATTTAATAAATGTCCGCCATCCAGACAACACCAAAGCATCAAGCATGTCTTGGTTACATGATATGATAAAACAACTTATATGAATCATAATTTAAGAAATCAACTCAAAATAGTCAAATACATACCTTAACAGGTAAATTCTCATTGTATGGGTTGCGTAGATGGCGAGTCTTGTGGAAAGACAACTCTCCCAGCTACAAACAAAACAATATCATGAAGGTTTCTTTAATTCATGAATTTGAATAATGATATGTGATGTGGAAAACAAACACCATTTTTTTATAAGAATACAAAATGTTCAAAGAGCAATAGAGCATGTGATTCATGGAGCCATTTACCACTACTACTGCTGCAAACATGGCAAGATGGGAGTATATGCAGTTTAAGATTTAACTGGTAAAAAAAGAATCTAATTTGAAAAAAATATTTATACAGAAACATCGTATTAATTTATCTATATAATTCCAACAAATTTTTGTATTTAAATTAATTTTAAGTATAATGTCAAATGTGTATAAAAAATTGGGTCACTGATTGTATCGAATAACATGATTACAAAAGAGAACTATGACAGATTTGAGATTATTATCTTGAAAAGATAGCAACAAACAATAATGTACGAAAATAATTTCATCGAATATGGATTAGAACTTGAAACTAAAGCAAGTCAAGTCTTTAAAAAAAACAAATAGGAAATAACTCAAATGTTCAAATGTCTAAGAACAAATAAAAATATAGCACATGTAATGAATGATGTTAGAAAAGTTAAGTAAATTCATGAATTTCATAATTTTTAATTTGGCATTGCAGCACATACAACATATCTAAAACCATATGCAGCCACAAAGACTGCATTTTGAAAAATGGTTTAAAATAATTAGAAAAGAAAAAACATGAGGGAAAGCATATTTAATGTGGTGGTTATCTAAGGAGAAGTTTTACGGAGCTAAACAAGCAACATGTAATGCAATCACATAAAATGATTATATAGGCTGTGAGCGCTTAAACGACTCATACAGGATTCTCAAGAAGTTATGCAGTTGTTTAACTTACAGTAACAGTTGAAAGAGTGTGCAATTAGTGAAGTAAAAGTGTAACATAATTCAACATTCAACTTCAAGACCTCAGTGGAAAAAATCTCATGCAACAAAGAAATCAATCATGCAAATGCAATTACATAATCACATATTCCTAGCCGGTTGCATGATTTTCTTACACGAAAGCCAAACTATTGCACAAGATCATCAAATCACAGGTCACAACCACACCAATAACAATGTGTAATAGATTAAGCAAAGTCTCAAACACCAAATTCCCATTTAGAAACACTTTTCTCAAGAAGAAAGTATGTAACAATTTAGATCCCTAAAGTGTTGAAAGAAAATAAGAAGTATCATTTGAATAACCCCAAAAGATTAACCATAAGATGATCATAATAGATGTCATAAACCATACATTATGTCAAAATTCACCGAGCTCTAAATGTCGATACATGCAAATTCAAACATAAATAAGTCCTGTGCGACAGAAAAAATCTCAGTAAAGAAACATTGTAATATCATAGGATGGATGGCTATCAGACCCTCCATGACGTACGGTGTAGAATGTTGGACCACCAAACATGTATGAAAGATGAGGGTCGCAGAAGTCAGAATGTTACGATGGATGAGTGGGTATATGAACGTGGACCAGAAACCAAATAATAAATGAGGATATCCGAGAGAACGCTGGGGTAGCCCCATTTGAAGAGAAACTCCTATATCACAGCCTCAAATGACCAGGACATATGCAACGTAGAAATACAGCTACAAAGGTGCTGGTTAGAAGGGGAAATTTTAAGTCACAAGGAAGACGTAAAGAGACAGATATGGACCAAGATTACCATGAGAGAAAGCAGCTAGAAGAGATCTAAAGGATTGGAATATTTCCAAATATTTGGATATAGACATGAGCAGTGAAACTATTAATCTTTAGCAGTTTAGATTGACCCAACTCGTTTGAGATTAAATGTTTCTTTGTAGTTGTTGCACAAGTTCAATATATGTGGCACCAATAATAAAAAAGTTCAATATACGTGTCTACATACAAAAAACAAACGGTCAAGATCTTTTTTGTTTGATTGAAGACACCCAGAAAAAGGGCAGAGTTGCATTAAATTAAATCAGTAACAGATAAAAATGGAAAAGAGTGGTCCATTCCCGACGAGTCAAAGGTCAATTATTCATCGGTATTTGGACTATCATGGTGCAGATCGAAATGGCTATTTAGATTAATTGTGTTTCTTATTGTGAAATAGCAAATGGTCAATTGCACTTTGCATCAATGTTTGAACTGTAAATCTTTTTTATTAGCAGGATATGGCTCCGTAAACACTTGAGTTTTACGGTGAATTCTTATTCCAGAGAATCCAGACCGATGAAGAAAACTCATTAATGGTAAGGGGTTGACCAATTTTTTTAGATTTAATTAAACCTCCAAAATACTCCTGTCCTGGTTATTTGCAACACATTTTTGTCAGTTACTAATCTAACCAAAGAAAGTGGATTTCCCCATTAGCGAGATTATGCAAAAAAGAAGAAATAAGTGTTTAATCAAGTAACATAGACTTGTAAAGAGTGTCAATATTGAATATATTTTTACTTTATAGTACGGTGTAGAAGATGATTGCCACCTCGTCCGCCAAAGTTGACATTGTTTTCAGTCTCAGGAAAAAAGTTGACCAACATTTACAATATGAAAATACCAATTTTGATGAACCCAAAAGGCTTCACCTGCTCTAATCATATAGATGCATGCGTAGTTGCATATATAGAGTGAGACTTTATAAAACCTTTGATTCACATTTTCGGTTATTGTCCAACATGCAATAAAGGATTTAGAATAAAAATATATCATATTCTAGGACACTCAGAACTAGGGATTCATCACAGATACTCGCTTTCCTAAATTGGTTCTTCAAGGGGCATCTTGGAATCCTCTTTTTTTTATTTATTTTTTGGATTGGTGAGCATCTTGGAATCCGCAAAACTCCCTAATGTGGATTCACATTTTTCTTCTATTAGAAAATTTTGATGTGACAATGATATACCTTATCCTACATCCTCATGAAGGTCTCAACAGGACGCAAACGAAGTTACACCCATAATACTATAATACTACGCATGCCTACAATATGGCATCATTAGGGCTGGCAAATTCGTGTTTCGTGTCGTGTTTGACACGAACACGATTTGACACAAACTGGTTTTCGTCGACCCGAACACGAACACGAATTAATAAGAAATAGTCGACACGAACACGAATTAACCCGAACACGAACTAGCATGTTTAACACTAATTACACGAATTACATGAAACACGAACTCGACCCGAATTACAGTTCGTGTTATTCGTGTCAACTCGAATTACACGAAACACGAAATACTTCAACCCGAACCCGACCCGAATTACAGTTCGTGTCATTCGTGTCGACCCGAATTACAGTTCGTGTCATTCGTGTCGACCTGAATCGTGATATTTAGTGTCGAGTTCGGGTTCGAGTTTCGTGTCATGACCCAAATTGCCAGCCCTAGGCATCATCATGCACACGTGTTCATAAGAATTCAACATAATTAGAAGTCTCTGGTGAAACTTATCCCCATGTCTGTATAACTGTAAAAAACATTGCTTCTACTTTTCAGCATTATAGAAAAACTTAAGTGACAAACTCATCCTTATACGTGCATAATTTGACTGATTGACTCTTGACTTTCCTTGTCAATAATTTCATTTACGCTTCTTGAACAATAAGCACACATATACATTGATATTAAATAGCATCATTTGCTCTCTGTATTCAGCAAAACATCAATGCAATAATTATTTGATGGAAAGCATAGATACGACCTCATTGTTTTAAAATGACATTTCCTCCTATATTAAATATGGAATGGAATATGTAAAGTAACATCATCTGGAGTAAGAAAATCAACATAATGGATATTGTCAACTAATTTATATCCAACTTTCGCTCTTTCATATGAGCTCATTATCCATTTAATGCATTCATGTCATTAAAAGCGTATTGTAAAAAATATAACTAATATCATCAGAAGAAATCAAAATACCAAAAAATTATTACAATCAAGGATTGCCGAAGCAGATGAAATGCTACAGGATTCAATAAAGCATACCTTAAGCCATTTCACAGAAAAGTTACGCCCATAATGGGGTGTTCCATGAGCATATTTCCAATTCCCTCCTCCAGCAAACCCCCCGATTTTAGATGTCATTTTTGCACAACCCTGGGACAAAGCAAAAAAAAACTCACAATTAATTCATACCCCATAGAAATATAATGGGGAATATAGTTATCAAGAGTCCACTGCGGGAATTTTTTTATTGTCTCAAACTAGGTGTCTTAACTCTTACAAAATTAAAACTATCCAAAATAAAACAAACCTACCTGGAAGTGGCGAGTTCTGTTGATGGAGAATATTAAAATAACATGCTCTGTCGATTCAAACGCTTCATTCAATTTAGCTTCATTTGTTCTTTGAGTTGCCCACACACCTTGCTGAACAGAAAGTTCCAGATTTTCTCGATTGCAACTTTTAACAATAAAATACCTAGTATGTGTTTCATTTCAAAATCAAAAGGAAGAATTAGAAGAAGTCTGAGAGCCACCAAAATCCAACTGAGGTTATATTTGAGAAAGTAATACAGCGCTTGGCTGAATATGCGACCATGGGATTCAAGAATTAGGAAGGACGAATCTTATGCAAACTGATACAAATAACAGTTTATAGCTGGAACTTAACATTCAAAAAGAATAAAGATATCTAACAACTACAATGGAATGCATGCAGGTACAAAGTGATAAGGATAACCTAGCATGGGATGCCAGAATGGTAAATTGGTAATGGTCGGCAAAATAAGTGAAATAATTGGGAAAAACTGAAACAAATCAACAACTGAAGCTCCAAGGGTACATCTTGGAAGACTAAATAATGCAAGGTTTGGTAGATGAACAGAATGAAGCCGAGGTAACAATAACCTAACACTAAATGTGCCTAAGAGAGTCCGTAGTTTAACAAGAGAAGAAACAAGCAAAGGATGAAGGTCCATTCAGATCAAGTATGACTAAACGAAAGTTGTCATACTTGTGGGGGGGAACCTGGAACTTGACATCCTTAGTATGTTATTCCCAAGCTGGAGCACGTTGACAAGCAAGTTTCATTAAGACAATGTCAAATTGGCAGACAAGGCTTGAGATTTTTTTTCCCAGTCCCATAAAGCATGGCATGCTGGTACTATCAGCACGAACAAACCAATAACTTAATCAAAATAATATTAAGTAGCATACATCATATTAACACAACAAACCACCCACTTGTGTCAATCAAGTACAGGTATGTATTTAAGAAATACAAACAAGGCACAACAATGAAAACAAGAACACTTCAATGCTATGAAGTCAAAATTCTAGTTTGTGCATGTCAATTTATAATATTCTACTTTTGTGTAGGTATTTTTTTTCTTTAACAGGGGTATTTTCTACAGGTAACATCATCCAAAATCACTGCTTACCCTTAATAAATGCAATGATAGTAGCTTCCCAACAGTAGTACAATGGAAGGTCCAGCATAGTGACAAACAAATTCAGGAAATTTTTTTATTAATATATTTAAACATTAAAAATAATACTTTGGAAAGTATAGTCACCAAATGCTTCATAGAAGCAAAGTACAATTAACTTTATATCATGTACTAGAATAAGTCAATATAAATACTGAGTGTTTGTTTACAATAACAAATCAAATGGAGAAACTCTGTCGCACAAGAAGAAAAACTAGAAGCTCCAGACACACCTAGATTGACCTTGGGGGAGTGGTGAGGCAGTCCTGATGGTTTGATTAGGCAAACCATTTGGAAGATTATTTGCCTGATTCTGACTGCCTTGTTGCTGTTGTGGCTGCTGAGTTGGGGGCTGGGGCTGAGCCAAAGACTGGGATTGTTGCAGGTTGGTAGACTCTGTTTTTGCAACTGGTTCTGGATTGGCAGGGGCAGGTGCTTGTGGAACTGGGGGCTTGTCAGCCGGTTGAGCGAACCCATTATTTCTCTGCTGAAAAAATCTATTTGATGTATTGTAATTGAAAGAAGTCAGATTTTGGATTTTCTGAAAAACTTCTTCAATAGAAGGTGGAGGTCCTGGCAGCTTTACATGTCTATATCGGCAATCAGGACCGTTGGGGCAAAAACCCAACTTGTACCTACAAGATATAGCAAAAAACCCAGAAATAAGACTCCATAAAATTTTCTTCAGAAAAATGTTGCTATGTCATTTCAAGATTGCCTTGATATAAAAACTAGATAACATTAAAAAAACCACAAAACAGAATCATTAAAGGCGCTTACATCAAGAAAAAAGAGAGCATAGCCAAGCAGATTAGATTGTTCAACATCATAAATTACAAATAAATATGCAACTTTTTTCCCAAACAGTTAGATACCACAGGATATTATCAACATAACAATTTTCTCCAAGGAGATGAATTTTTTAGGTTAGTAGCATTGTGGAACAAGATGTTCAACTGACTTCAATTTTACAAATACTTTCTATGTTGTTAAACAACACAACTCCAAAATAGAACCAATAACGTGACTAGAGAACCCGTCCCATTTTTTAGGTTATCCCACACCAGACATCTCATACTACTATTGTTTTATAAGTCCAGGCATCCCATACTACTCAACATGGGACTAAACCCACACGACGAACCCTAACATGGCACATCAACGCAAGATCGCCAAATTTATTGAACAAGCCATTCGAATTGAGACACTCTAACACACTAAAACAAGATTGAAATAAATAAAACAATTATGGAATTACTCATGACCAAAAAGCACCGGAACCACATAAATACAAGAGACTAGATACCCAAATTTCTCAAATAAAAATTAAAAATTAGCCACTATCACTAGCAAAACCTACTCAACCAACCATAACATGCCATACCAACGTAACATCACCCAAATTATCAAACAAGATATTCTAATTAAGGCACCCTAAAATCCTAAAACAAGACCAAAATTTAAAGAAAACAATTACCCATGACCAAACCAAGCATGGGAATCACATCGACACAAGCTACTTGCAACCCTAATTTCTCAAATAATAGCAAAAATTCCAATACCAAATCTCATACATGTTGCCATCCTCAATTTTGTCGTGCACACAAACACAACAAATTTGGCATTCCCAATAACCCTAAAACAACACCAACACCACATCAACGTAAGATCACCTAAATTATCGAACAACCCGGAAATTCCAATTAACATACACTCTTAACATCCTAAAAAACGACTACCCACATGTTGCACTCCTTGATATCCTCATTGGTGTGCTTGTAAACGCAATCCTGCTCCCTACACTCCCCATAGAGCCGGAAGAACCGGCACACCGGCATCCGAGCCTTATCGTACTGGTGGAGGAACCCGCAAGCCTCGCCTTTCATGCAGAGCCCGCGGAGCCAGTGGCGGCACACCGTCTGCCGGAAGCTCCTTCCGCCGCGCATCGGCGCGGTGGCGGGATCGGCGGCGGGGAGGGCCGAGGGAGGGGCGACGGAGGCGTCGGAGGAGAGGGGGGCCGCGGCGGTGGAGGGGTTGGTGGGGCCCAAGGCGTCCAGGCCGCCCTCGAAGTCGAAGCTGAGGGCGCCCTCGGGTTCGTCCATGGGTTGGGTCGGATCTAGGGTTAGGGTTAGGATTAGGGTTTTGGGGGAGGGAGAAAGGAGAAGATGGGGGTTTGATTTTGGTGCCCTGTTTCTTAGGTGCTACTGCTAATATTAAGGTGATGGTTGTTTTCTGGAAGATTTTGTTCATGTCCATTGGAAACGAAAATACTACCTATTAATTATCATATTTGGATGATTAAAAAAGTCTAGATCTTGTCATTTTTTAGACAAAATTCTACTTTTGTATGTGTTTCTGAGAAACTTACGTAATTATCTTAAATGTATTTAGATTGGATATCTTAACTAAGGAAGTCTCTTCCTACTTAGGAATCTTTATTTTTCTTTTCGTTCCTTTGGTTGGTTGGTTTGGATGGAAACAAGATTCTAATAAAGAACAGAAATGAAAAACTCAGAAGAATATAAATCTGGAAAACTTATTTTACAAAATATAAGATAAAAAACGACACATGTTATATCGTTTTCATTAACATAAAATAGCATCATGAATGTCATTTTTATCTTTAATGAAATGACATCTCGGGTCTCATTTTTACTTAGGACGTAAATGAGTTGTCAGTCACCTTCTTCCTCCTCCTACCTCCAAATCACTCATCACTCCGCATTACTCTCTCTCTCCAGCGACGAGGAAGTTCAGGTTGGTTTTCCTTTTGTTTTTGGATTTTTTGATTTCAATATTAAAAGTAATGCATGTATAGTTAATATGTGATTGTTATTTTGATGTATTAAATGTAGATTTTGTACACCCGAAGTAACGAGTTTCGGTACTGGATTAGTTATACTTTTTTCGATGGAATTGTTACATTATAGATGACATTCTAGAATTTGGAGGTGGTTACAGACGGATGATGAATGTTAATAGTGAAATTGGATTTGTTTTCCTCTGATTCTCTTGGATTTTAATTCCAAGTTTTTTACGCATGTGGAAATAAACATCATCTCATCTCATACAACAAGCATATAACAACACACATTTCATGCAACAAACCACGTTTAATATGAAAAGCCAAAGTGCTTTTAACATTAGAATTCAACTGTAACTAAGGTGGAGAAAATACTTTAGTCGGTATTTTGGTTCACTCACCTCGTCATGAGACCTTCGAAGGCCGACGACAGTAAACTTAAGTTATCCCACCGGTTTCATCTTCAGCAATCCCACCGTCATCACCTATTTCGACTTCACCGACTTGAAATGATGAACATTCACCAACGTGAAATGATGAGCCTTCACCTTGAAAGAATGTTGTACCACGTAACTCTTGAGTTGAAATTCCTCCATCGAAAGCACACTCCCGTGAAAATTAAATTATCATCTTCATCAAGTGACACTCTTATTTCTGGGAGATTTCCTCATAATCTTGACGAACTGGTTGAGAGCTTACACCTTCTGACAAGTTCAACGACGAGTCTGTAAGGATCGATGACCCCTAATTAATCTAATCAAATCACGTTTAATCCCTACTTAATTAACAAGATGTGCAGCGGAAATAAGAAACAAATCAAGTAGGAAAAACAATGCAAACCACAAGTGACAAGGGTTTTTATAGAGGTTTGACCTCCCGCCTACTTCCTCTTTTGCAGGCTTTGCTCGACTACACGAGCTCCGCTCACGAATTCACTATCCACTCCTCATTCCGGGTCAGGAGAGAACGCCTTTACAAAGCAAGCTCCGCGAACAACCTTGCAAATTTGGTTTCCTCTTCTCACAATCTGAGAAGGAATACTTCAGGCTTTCACGGAAATTTATACTTCTTTTGACAACAAATGTTTGAGTGGAACAACACTCTCTAACTTGAGCACACTTTAAGTATGAGTAGTAATTGATCAAAGATGTGGAGGTTTAGGCTTTGAGTGTAGGATTTGGGATTTCTTGATTGGGGGAAGACTCTCTGTAAATAAGGTGTATAAACCTCTATTTATAAGCTTATAGAGAAATATAGCCGTTGCGAAAGGATTGTGTAAGTTGTGTTTGAAATACACAAATCAGAAATGGAGATCTGCAATTCTGCCCCTCAACGGTCGACTAAATCGGGTCCAACGGTGGACCGTTTCCTTAAGTTTAAGGAAACATTCGAACCATATTAATCATCGGTCGAACCTATTTAGTTTATAACTTAAGTTATCGGTCGACCGAAAATAGGGTGGTTGACTAAAGCCAGGGTTTTGGCAGGGTTAAATGATATATCGGTCGAGCACAAAAGGAAGGTCTGGTCGACCAAAAATAACAGGCACTTTGGTGTCCGAAATGTTTATGTTCAGTAGACCGTTTCAAGGTCCACGGTCGACTGGTGATCAAATGTATTTTAGGGGTTGGAGAAAAAATACGAATACGACCGTTGGTATAATACGACAAGGCTAACGGTCATCTGGGAAATACGGGACAATCGGTCGACCGAACCAAGGCTAAATTTGCACTTATCAATTGATCGACCGTAACAGGGTCGGTCGACCGTCTGGGAGTCCGGGCACTTTGGTGTCCCCGGCAACGGCGTAAAAAACTTGATTGAACGTTTTAATTATAACCACAAGTGCACGGCCGCGTTGAAGCGGTGGCAAATACGGGTCAATCCCAGGGAGGTATGTCGACTATGGTTAATCTGAAGGCGAGTGGGAAAGAAAGGAGAGAAATGAGTTATGATCAAACTGCACTAAAATGTAAAAGGAAATGGAAAATAAGCAATAAAACTAAACCCCATAGGGGGTAGAGAAAGAATATTAATACAAAGATATTGAAAGGAATATGTTCTAAAAGTTTTACTTTTATATGTCAATTATTATGAATTGGATGTGCAAACATTTTGTTCCTTGATTATTGTATTCGTCTTTTGGAAGTGTTAAGGAAGAGGCGCTTGGTCCTTAACCGTAGAGCTCTAAAAGATAATGGTTTACATAAATCAAAAGTTATTCACAATTATGGTAATTAACATGGAACATTAATCACCAAGATAAGATTGTCGTGTTGGTCATCAATTATTGTAGCTCTACAAATAATTGACGACACGAGTATCTAAAAAAGGAAAAGATTACTTTTATATATTGAATAGACCTAACAAGTAAAACATCATGGAATTGTGTTTCGTGTCATTAATGTTCTACTGTGTCTTGGATCCTAAGATATGAGACTTATATCTTTTCACTCAAGAAGTGCTTAATTTGATTATTGTCAAAAGCTATCAATGAGTATAGTGATAAAGGCAATAGTTGGTTGAACATGACTTGTGCTGGAAAAAATAGCTAGTCAAACGATTATCGTTGCCCCTCTTAATTGAGTGATGATATTAGTGAGCCCCCTTGATAAAGCAAAATTATAATGTGCACAATGTAACTTGAGTTAAGTTACATAGTTATAATTAGCTTAAAGAGATCAAGAAATGAATATAATACAAAGGTGACACATTTCTACTTTGTATATGTTCTTAATATCATGAGGCAAGGGACGGACACAAGTGGTGCACTTACATCACTAAATGGATCGTGTTTAGTTCGAATAGAACAAAGACATCTATGCTAATTGGGTAACTATAATGTGTAGCTAGATACCGCTTATAGTTTGAGATATTAAGTGTTTAATATCTCTGCCAATTTGGCTTAGATCCTCCTATAGGTCACACCACAAAACTGGGAAACAAGAAGCTTGATTTTGAGTTCATATGATGTGTCGGGTTTCATGTGAAAAAAGGGACACATGTGGTGAACGAATAAAATCAATAAGTCATGAGAATTGACATAGTTAGAATCATAATAAATTCATACGATGTGTGTATATTATGGGGTGTAATAATTTAATATTACATAGGATAATATATTACATAAGATATGAATTTGCTAAAAACCCCAAAAGATCAAATTTTGTTGGAAATAAATCCAAAATTTGACAAAGGCAAAATCGGGGTCAAACACGGTCAAACGTTTAGGGTTCGGTCGACCGAGGTGTCTTCGGAACGGTAAACCGAACGGGAAACGGGTAAGCACAATTGCTTGACCGAAATTGTCTGGAGTGCCTGGACAATTGGGTTCGGTCAACCGAGCGTGAACGGTCAACCGAGAGAAAATATCTTGGGATATTTTCGGTAGACCTAAGGTGACACGGTCGTCCGATGAATGTTCGCCAGGAGAAATTTTGGTGGATCAACGGTCGACCGAGCAAGACGCTGATCGTCCGAATTTTTCCAAAGAATTTTTCTCATGCATATTCGGTCGACCGTCTAGCTCACGGTTTACCGAACATGTGTTACAACCGAACAGTGCGATTTTTGGCTGAATTATTAATAGAATAATTAGATCATGGGTTGGATTAATTGCAGATTGAATCAAACGTTTTTATGGGTGCTTATGTGGCAATTTGAGATTAATTTTAGGAGAGAATAAGCAAGAGATCATGACTAAAGAATAGTTCTTGATGAGGATGTTTTGGGAGCCTATAAAAGGACACATCATCCCACTTGTTTATGTTAATGCAAAAATTCTTTCTCTCATTAATCTCTCCCTTAATCACCACGAAAATCTCTTAATAGTTTTAAGTTTTGGAGATAGAAATCTCAGGAGCTTAAAGAGTTGTTATTAGCTAGATTCTAAGCCTAATTAGAGATTGATTGGTTAGCTCCTTTCTCTCTAATCTTGTTTAGAGTTTGGTGAACACTTGGAGGCGAATCGGCGGACGATTCAACGGGTAACGCGACTCCGGATCTTCTAAAGGTTTTAGAGAACCTTTGGGTATGATTCTCTCTTTGTGATTTATTTTAATATATGTAGGAGTGCATGATATTAGAAAAAACACAAAGTAATGTACATGAAATTGTTGAAAGTAGGAATCGATCTTGTATGTTGTATTAAATTTTTTAAAATGTATACATACATGGGGACACAAAATCCTACAGATATGTGTATGTGTGTGTTCAATTATGCTCATCACATGTAGTGCATGAAAATCATAAAACTAAATCCAACTTTGCCTCCACATGAAATAAGATAACACGATATCATTAAAACATACAAGACAATAATTGGAATGAAGCTAAATGAACTCATGTATAAACACCAAATCCCATTATGCCTCCACATGAAATAAGATTTATCACAATCATTAAAACATACAAGACATTAATCAAAGTAAGGGCAACAAGAACACATACAACTAGAAGTCATGTTTCCTTTATCAATCTCATCCATATTCTCACCTCATCATTCCCCATAAAATAGGTCCACTACTCTAAGCATATGCTAAGCTTCATTCAAGAGCATTAGCATATCAAAGACAAAAGTGAAATCTCATTAGATGGTTATGGAAATCATGTAAGGCTGAAAGGATTAAGATAACACACACCTAATACATCACATAATCACATCACATTTTACTCCACCCCCCAAATGGGGATGAAACTACTCACTAATCATTACACTACAACCTACATTAATAAAATGACATATTCTGCTGAAAGGAAATTAAACTAAGCAAGCAAGAAATATTAAAGAAACTAATTGGAAGGAAAAAAACTAAAGAAACACGCAAGAATTAAAAGACAAGATAATACTAAAAGAAACTAAGAAAATTTATTTTATTTACATGACTCACATTACAAGTGACATTCTTCTCCACATTGAGTTTTTGCTTCAAGGTTTTTACTCCAAGTATGGAGAATGCCATCAAGCAATAGGTGAATACAAAAGGAGAGTGAGAGTTCTATATATAGACATGGAAAAATGTAATCCGGGACAATCCCCCAGTATGGGACTAAAACACATACCATAAATGGACTAAATACAACATATTTCAACACCCGATCGAATCACGTGTAATTTGGGAAAAAATGGACCGCCAATTGGCGGTCTGAATGGGCTTGATCGGGTTGGGTTTCGGGTGCCTTGATTTTGGCTTGATTTCTTGGTGTTTGATGAACCCAATTTGGTTGTTGATGGTTGGACCAGGATTTAATTGCCAAAATACTCCTCATTAAGGTGTGGAGCTTCTTGATTTTCTCATTGATCCTTTTGGTTTTACATCCGGGTCATTCTCTCTTTCATCTCAGTCCATAAGTCTTGCAACTTGGTCATTTTCCTTGCTTTTGAGACCTTTTATGCATCTTCTCCTCAACCCTATCTTCCCTAAAGTCTACGTGAATGAATTTTAACTCTTGTATGCTCAAGATTACATAGATTCCTAAGACTCAAATAAAAGCTAAAATTACATATCTTCAATAAGCATGATTACATGTTTTGACTTCAATTTCATTTTTCCTTGAGTCTTGATCACCTGTAGATGTTAGCACAATATCATATATGTTCTATGCATTATGTGTGTTACACTATATTTGATTGTGATTAAGATTAGGTTGATTAAATCATCCAAATACGAATTAATGCCAAAAAGCCAACAAAGTCCACATTCTTGAAGCACGCCATCATTTCCTTGATTTTTTTCTTCAAATTTTGAATTATTGACAGTGTGGGGTTGTCTGCAGAATGCATCTCTTCAAGTTGGTGAATATATTCATGTAACCGTGTAAGTAGTGAAATTGCCAAAAATACGACAATTATGATAAGAATGAGGAAATGAAAATCTTAAGTAAAAGCTGAAAAGGTAAATTTCTTACTAAGTAACGATCCCTAGTAGCTGGAGGCCTATAATGCGGTAGTTTGGCACCTTCAACTCTTCTCATCAGTCATCGCATGGTGATCTTCCAGTACCACTCCATGTAAATACGTCTACAAGTAGCTGGGTCTTCCGACAGTGAAGGTGCCTCAATCTGCAAAAACTCTTGTCGATGTGACCACGCATGAATGTATGATTGTTGTTCTTGTAACCTGTTTATTCTAGGCTTCCCCTGAGTCTTCTTCATCTTACGAATCTCCATTAACTCTAGAATATGTTGCCGCATGCCAACCTCATGTAGGATTTCATGTTTAATTATACATATATATTTTCGAATTTTTTTTATGTATAATAAGGATCAATTTTCAATTTTCTATAATTTATTTCATGCATGCATCAATTTGTTTCAATATCTAGTTTCAAAACTTTATTAAAACAAATATGAGCTCCGAAATTCATACCTAGAAGTTCTCTAAAACTTCTTGAAGATTCGGAGACGTTGGGGATGCTCATCGCTGCGCTGGATGCCTCCGAGTATTCACCAAACTCTAAACAAGATCGGAGAGAGGGAAGCTAGTCTCTCAATCTCCGATAGGGTTTAGAATCCAATTACTAACCCCTCTTTAATTCTCTTGAGAAGATGATCTCTTAAGAACTAAAACTAAACTTAAGAATTAAGGGATTTTTGTGGAGAATTATGGAGAGAGAATTTTTGCACAAGAAATAATGAAATTGATTAATTGGGTAATGAAATAAGCTTGTATTTATAAGCTTTCTCCAAATTACCTATTCATGTGCAACCCCTTGCCCATGATCTCATGCAAAATTCCATCTAACCATCCATTATTTAATAATAAATCATATTAGCCACGAATTAAATCAATTATGGACCAATTCCATGCATGATCTAATTAATTCTTAAACTAATTCTGCACAAAACCGTCTGGACCGGTCGACCATTTCAAGGTTCGGTCGACCGCTCGAACCTAGTTTCGGTCGACCGTTCTATAACTCGGTCGACCGTTCGTAACAGGAACTATTCCATCGCAATGTTCGGTCGACCGACCGATCACATTCGGTCGACCGTTCGAACAGATGAAAATTCCCTGTTATCGGTCGAGACACGTCCGGTCGACCGTGCCCGATCGGTCGACCGTTTACTGCTAACCGGTCGACCGTTGGAGCACTGTTCTGCAGACTTGTCAAATTTTGGTTTAACCCCTACAAAATTGACATTTCGGGATTAGTAGTAAATTCACAACTTATGTAACATATTATCCTATGTAATGATCAATCATTACACCCCATAATATTTACATCACATATGAATTTAATTTAGATTCTAATTACGTTATTAATCACAACATAATTTTGATTTTGCTTGTTCACCCCATGTGTCATATTTTCTACATGAAACTCGACACATCTTATGAACTCAAAATCCTCATTTCTTGTTTCCCAGTTTTGTGGTGTGACCTATGGGAGGATCTAAACTAAGTTGGCAGTGATATTAAGAGCTTAATATCACAAGCTATAAGCGGTATCTAGCTACACATTATAGCTCCCAATTAGTTAGATGTCTTAATTCCACTCGAACCAAAACCCGATCCATTTAGTGATGGAGTGCACCACTTGTGTCCGTCCCTTGCCTCATGATATTAAGAATACACACAAAGTAGTATTGTGTCATCTTTGTATTAGTATTCATTTCTTGATCTCTTTAAGCTAGTTATAAATATGTGACTTAACACAAATCACATTGTGCACATTACAACTTTGCTTTATCAAGGGGCCCACTAATATCATCACTCAATTAAGAGGGGGCAATGATAGGCTTTTGACTAACTATCTTCTCCAACAAAAGTTGTACTTAACCAACCAATGCCTTTACACTACACTTATCGATAGTTCAAGACACTGATCTAATTAAGTATTCCTTAAGTGATCAGATATAAGTCTCATATCAAAGGACCAAAGACACAGTAAAATATTAATGACATAGAAACACATTTCGATAATATTTTACTTATTAGGTCTATTAAGTATACAAAAGTAATATTTTCCTCTTTTGCATACGCGTGTTGTCACTCACTTGTAGAGCTACAATGATCTATGACCGACACGACAATCTTAACCCGGTAATTAATGTCCCATGTTAATTACCATGATTGCGAACATCTTTTGTTTTATGTAAACCAATATCTTTTAGAGCTCTACGGTTAAGGACCAAGAGCCTCTTCCTTAACACTTCTAAAAGACGAATAACATAAACAAGGAACAAAATGATTTCTCATTCAATTCATAATAATTGACATTTAAAAGTAAAACTTTTAGAACACATTCCCTTCACCTTACGCATGACCCTGAAACAAATCATTATTCTCGTCATCCAGATATCATGTCTTTCTCTACAACCAGCAGGTAACACCATCCTATCTACTTGGTAAGGGGTCCAACAAACTTGATTTTCTTCTTGAACGTCCAACTCATTTATGTAAAAATCGACCTGAGTTGTATTCACATCGTTTGGCCATGATCTAGGAGTCCTCCAACGTGAACCTAAAGGACACAAAAGATGTTCAGGAAGTTGCAGACTCGGAACTTTTGAAGGCCGCCCAATGTAAAGATGTTCCGAACACCAAATCTGTAACAACGTCGGGAACCCAGCTACTTGTTTCCCATTTTTCAAGTAGGGTAGATCTGATTGACATCATTTCATGCTCATATTTGTATCTTATATCCATTATCTTACACTTAAGCAATGCTACGTGACGAGTTTTATGTTTAGTTTTCAGAAATAAAGAGGTTTGAAGAGAAGAGCCATGAAAGGACCCAAAAGCAGGAAAAAGGACTTAATTGTGAGACCTAGGGACTGAGATGCAAGGGAGAAGGACCTGATCGTAAGACCAAAGGACCTAATAGCAAAACAAGAAACTCCACACCATCATGGGGAGTATTTTGGCAATTCGATTCGGGTCGGAGCTCCAATAAACAAAGTCGATGCATCAAAGACCAACAAAGACCACCAGAAAAGCCCACAACCAAAACCAACTCGATCTGGATCATATAGACCGCCAATTGGCGGTCTTGGACAGCTAATTGGCGGTCCATATTGGTCTGGATCATCTCATATTTGTGGGGCACGTGTATTAGTGTATTCTTAGTCCATTTGTGGTATTGGTTTAGTCCCACATCGGGGGATTGTCCCGGATTAGCTTTTTCCATGCCTATAAATCGAACTCTTCACCTTCTATTGTAATGACCCATTGTTTGGTGGCATTCTCTCTACTAAGGAGTGAGCCTTGAAGCAATAACTCAAGGTGGAGAAGAGTGCTACCTTCAATGTGAGTCATTGTTAATAAAAGTTTATTTGTTTCTTTTAATCTTGTCTTGTTATGTTGCTTGTTTTGTGTGGGTTGCTTTACTTTGTTGAATTTCTTGTTTAGTAATTTCAGAAGTTTACTTAGTTAAATGTTTTCTTTGCTTAGTCTTATCATGTAGTGTATTAAGTGTGTGTTATCTTTATCCCTTGAGCTTTATATGATTTCCATAAACAATCTAATGGGTTTTCACTCTTATCTTTGATATGCTAATGCTCTTGAATGAAGCTTAGCTTATGCTTTGATTAGTGGACCTATTTTATGGGGAATGATAAGGTTAGGATATGGATGAAGTTAATATTGGAAACACAATTTGTAGTGTATGTGCTCTTGTTGCCTTTACCTTAGCTAATGTCTTGTATGTTTTAATGATGTAGTGAAATCTTAATTCATGTGGAGGCATAGTAGGGTATAGTCTTTATACTTGAGTTCATGTAACTTCATTCCAATTATTGTCTTGTATGTTTTAATGATGTAGTCTTATCTTAATTCATGTAGAGGCAAAGTTGGATGTAGTTTTATGATTTCATGCACTACATGTTGTGAGGAGCTTAATGAACACACACACACTTCTTTATGTTCACATTATTTCTCTACCCCCTTTGGGGCTTAGTTTATTGCTTATCTTCATTTCCTTTTTGCATCTTAGTGTAGTTTAGTGTAACCGACCCTTCTCTTCCCTTTCTTTACCTCTCACCTTCGCACAAACCAAGCGTCGACACACCTCCCAGTGGACGACCTGTATTTGTCACCGCTTCAACGCGGCCGTGCACTTGCGGTTAAATATAAAACGAGATCAATCAAGTTTTTGGCGCCGTTGCCGAGGAGGTGCTCTGTCCAGACCTTGGTTTGGACGATTCGAGGGGTTTTTGATTTTTTGTTTCCAGTTTTTCTTAGTTTCAGGGAACCATCAGAGCAAGGGGAGGCTACTGGACAAGTTGGAGGACCAGAAGCTTCAAAAGGACCGCCAATCAGCGGTTGGAGACCGCCAATTGGCGGCTTGGTAAGGGCTTCCTACTTCCAAATTTTTTCTGGTAGTTAGTGCTGTAAGTTTTGTTATCTGGGAGCCCTATTGTGCATGCTGTGACTTCGCTTTTGCTCCCAGATCATTAATCACTCCCCCATTAATCAACTTGGACCATAAAACTCAAAGCAAAAGATTAGACTCCTTGCCATCTAGGTCATGCATCATGTGTAGACCTTGCATGCATTTGTCTTTTCTTTTCTTTACATTTTGTTGTTGATTGCTGGCGTGAGGTACGTGCACCCAAATCCCTCATTCATGCATGTTTCGTTCATGCATTAGTTAGTAAGGTGCCTCGGGACAAGAGTGAGAGAGCATTTGATTGGAGCGATTGATTGCTAGATCTAGGATTAAATCGCTACTAAGGAGGGGATGTCCCATAAAAGATAAGGTGGGGGATTTCATCACCCTTTCCTTGGCCCCAAAAATCACTCTTAATAAAGCCTTAACTAAAAGCAAGTAGACATTGGCCCTAGGATTGCGGGCGCACTAGGAGAGTAATCTAGTTGAGACCGTCATGACCTGATCGGCGTTGCCTACCTTGTCGATAGTAGGAGGTACTGGATCTCCGGATCTGGTATCACTTACTGGGCATTGTGGTCCTCGTTGTAGGGAGGTGAGACGTGTCGAGGCTAGTGACCTCGAAGTTAGGCGTCGTCTAGCCTAAGGACCCATTGCCTTACATTGTTTGAGCCGTGCTTGCTAGTTAGACTTCTTCCTGATCCCTCTACCCACGCTAGCTTTAGGGATTCTTCCCTTCTCCTCTGAGTCATCTTCTTCTCACCTTCTTCTACGTTATAGTCTCCTCCCCTTTACACTCTCTGGTAGCGTTTTAGGGTCGAGTCGAGCACTTTTTGCGAGCTTAGTCTCGTGGTGGTGAGAGTGGTCGACTCGAGAGTTGTTTGTTGAGATGGATGGTTACATGGGCGACCATCCATATCATTGTTGGGACCAGGATGATTCTCCCTGGTACTCCGGACCCATGCAACCTAGGGTGGCTCAGACTAACACCCCGTATGGTTGGGATAATCCTCATTGTGTGACTGAGCAATCTTCATATTGGGGTAACATGAGAGAGGCACCGACTGCTAGACCACCATCTAGTTACGTCGGATCATATGTTGGTCATCAAACTGAGACATTACAAGAACCTTTGGCCTCTTTCATGCATGTGGTAGATGACATGGGTGCACCGGTGGCTCCAGTAGCCGTACCGTGTCACTATTGTGGGTTGAGTGGTCATGATTTCGGGGAATGTCCTTATGTTCCCCCAGAGCCTGAGTATGAGCATACATTTTCCCAAAATGCTCATTATGACCATTACGCATCCGCGTACAATCCGAGAGTGATGGATTCATGGGAGACAATTCATATCCAAATTCTTATACTTCATTTCCACCACAGTATCCTCCTCCCGAATACCCAGAATTCTACCAACACCCCACTCCAAATCATTGGACTCATTCTAAGCCAATCAACACCCAACCCCAAAATTTCCCAAGATCTGACTTGGACCTCCTCGTTGACCGCATACAAAAACTGACACTTCAAGTGAGTCAACTGACGCAACAATTAAGTGAGGAGAGTAACTTTTCGTGTCAACATGAGGGTTTATCTTCTGAAATCGAACCACCACCACATCCACAAATTCAAAGCACAATCTTTCAAAGTCAAACTCCTAGTCAGTCTGAGGGACTTGGGGTTTCAATTCACGATCACTTGGTGGAGGATTCGATTCCAACTGAGAATAGCTTGGACCAGTTCTATTATGAGTCGGCACAGGATTGTGCCTTATCTTTTTGTCCCGTGGCCCTTGAGCCACATGATCTTATTGTTGTACCTCCTAAGGACTCACCTTTGGTGGAGCAAGAGCTCCCTAGTACCCTTAATCTCATACGACATGATGAGAGTTTGCCTCTCACTATTGTTCCTGATCGATCATCTTGGAAATGATGGAACATCAAACAACTACATTGCTCATGAGGGTATTAGGAGTTCCTTGGAGGATACCTTGGGTATGAGACCCACTTCCTGTTCTCCTGGTGAGTTGGACATGCATAACGAGGTGCTTGACCTCGTTCCGACCCACCAGCCTGTTGGTTGGAGAGTTTGGATTGATGATCATAACTTCAGTTCCGCAACAGGAGAGATTCTTCTTCCGTTGCCCCTTATTTCCCAAACTCTCGAGAGGTTCAAGCTCTTTCAGTTTGATCCTTTGAATGAGACGCCTTTGCGTCCAATTCACGAACCTCTCATGTCTTCTGGTGCTCTTTGTGAAGGGGGCCCACACATGCGTATTCTGGCCCCGCGTGGTGTCATGTTCCCTTTCCAAGTGCACTGACCCACTCTTGAGGTTCCCATTTGATGTCTTTTGACAAATGAAGATGGGAACTTATGTTTGTACATAGTTATATAAAAAAGAAAAGAAAAAACAAATCAAAAAACAAAACAAAAAAAACAAAAAAAAACAAAAAAAGAAGTACAATAAAAGACTCCTTCAGTGAGCATCGATTGTTGTGAGCCCCAACCCTTGTGTATTTGGGCTCCATTTCTTTCACGTATTTGTACCCTTTCTTTAGCATCTCACAGGTTTTGAGGGAATTTGGGTTGTGTCCATCAACATAGCCATACACTTCCCTTTATACTTCACGTTGGTGAGATCTCTCCTTTTTCATGCATAAATCCATGTAGTATTTTGCTCACATTCATTGAGGACAATGCATGAAGTAGGTGTGTGGGGGGGTGTTTTACGTGTGTACATAGTTGAGTCTTTTCTTTTGATTTTGATTTCTTTTGTTTGCATTGTTAGGGTCATGTTAGTGTGCTGCATTTAATATCGATATATCTGCTTGCCTTGATCCTTGGGTGACTTGTCTTCTTTTCCTTGCCTAGTGCTTCCAAATTTTCACATTTCTTTCAAAATCTTCATGTGTTTGCGAAAGAAAATGTTTTGTGGGTTTTGCGTGTGTTTAGCATGTGCAAAATCGTTGAGAGGCAAAGTAAAAAGAAAGCTCCCAAAATTGTCTTGAACTTGATGCATTAGGATATCTAGTACAGTGGCTTTAGGATTTATCGAGTCGTTAGGATGCACCCCAGTTTTCCTTTGGGGTGAGTAATCATAGGGTTTCAGTGCTCAAACATTCAAAAAAGTCCACCCTGAACCTAGTGAGTCAATAATTCGTGTTTGTTAATTTAGGAAGTTTGTTGTAGTCAAGGACCCTTTAAATCTTGTTGTGAGACATTAAGTGTAGGGGTTTTGGTTCATGTGTAGATAAGAAATAAGTGAGTAGGTGTTCTCTCTTCTCGCACGGCTCCTATCACTCGGGAAAGTAGGTCTGAAGGGACTTTGTGCCTGGTGCTTTCGAGTCATCTGACTTGGGATGCGCCGACCGAACTCTCGTTACACGGGTGGTAGGGATTGCCCTATGTGGAGATTTGGGGAAAGGTGTACGTGATAGTGTAAGTCCTCATGGGCAATGATGCACGAAACCTGACCCTGGGAGAATGAAGCTCCAACTGATAAATAGAAAAAGAAAAAAAAAGAAAAGAAAAAAAAAATAAGAACCTTAATGGACCTTACACTTTGTAGCACTTGAGGATGTTGAGGTTGTCCATGTCTCTCACTTAATTCCTTATTTAACTTGCACGAATGGTTTATTAGGCTAGGTGTGGACTGATTACCTATATATAGTCGGCCCGTAGGATTACCGCGTCCATTGATCGACAAAATATTTCCAACGAGTCGAGGTCTAGATTGAATAATGCATCTTGTTCGGATTTTGTGGGTATATCCGCTGAAAACCCTCAGGAGACAACACTCCTCCTCCTTGGCAACAAGGAGGTTTAACGGCTTGTTGCACGTGCTAAGTGCAACCGTGATTCCTACGAAAGTGAGTTAGGATTTCTTGTTTCTCGTTTGCTTTTCTCTTTCTTTGTTTTGCTCGGGACTAGCAAAAACTTAGGTGTGGGGGTATTTGATTGACATCATTTCATGCTCATATTTGTATCTTATATCCATTATCTTACACTTAAGCAATGCTACGTGACGAGTTTTATGTTTAGTTTTCAGAAATAAAGAGGTTTGAAGAGAAGAGCCATGAAAGGACCCAAAAGCAGAAAAAGGACTTAATTGTGAGACCTAGGGACTGAGATGCAAGGGAGAAGGACCTGATCGTAAGACCGAAGGACCTAATAGCAAAACAAGAAACTCCACACCATCATGGGGAGTATTTTGGCAATTCGATTCGGGTCGGAGCTCCAATAAACAAAGTAGATGCATCAAAGACCAACAAAGACCACCAGAAAAGCCCACAACCAAAACCAACTCGATCTGGATCATATAGACCGCCAATTGGCGGTCTTGGACAGCTAATTGGCGGTCCATATTGGTCTGGATCATCTCATATTTGTGGGGCACGTGTATTAGTGTATTCTTAGTCCATTTGTGGTATTGGTTTAGTCCCACATCGGGGGATTGTCCCGGATTAGCTTTTTCCATGCCTATAAATCGAACTCTTCACCTTCTATTGTAATGACCCATTGTTTGGTGGCATTCTCTCTACTAAGGAGTGAGCCTTGAAGCAATAACTCAAGGTGGAGAAGAGTGCTACCTTCAATGTGAGTCATTGTTAATAAAAGTTTATTTGTTTCTTTTAATCTTGTCTTGTTATGTTGCTTGTTTTGTGTGGGTTGCTTTACTTTGTTGAATTTCTTGTTTAGTAATTTCAGAAGTTTACTTAGTTAAATGTTTTCTTTGCTTAGTCTTATCATGTAGTGTATTAAGTGTGTGTTATCTTTATCCCTTGAGCTTTATATGATTTCCATAAACAATCTAATGGGTTTTCACTCTTATCTTTGATATGCTAATGCTCTTGAATGAAGCTTAGCTTATGCTTTGATTAGTGGACCTATTTTATGGGGAATGATAAGGTTAGGATATGGATGAAGTTAATATTGGAAACACAATTTGTAGTGTATGTGCTCTTGTTGCCTTTACCTTAGCTAATGTCTTGTATGTTTTAATGATGTAGTGAAATCTTAATTCATGTGGAGGCATAGTAGGGTATAGTCTTTATACTTGAGTTCATGTAACTTCATTCCAATTATTGTCTTGTATGTTTTAATGATGTAGTCTTATCTTAATTCATGTAGAGGCAAAGTTGGATGTAGTTTTATGATTTCATGCACTACATGTTGTGAGGAGCTTAATGAACACACACACACTTCTTTATGTTCACATTATTTCTCTACCCCCTTTGGGGCTTAGTTTATTGCTTATCTTCATTTCCTTTTTGCATCTTAGTGTAGTTTAGTGTAACCGACCCTTCTCTTCCCTTTCTTTACCTCTCACCTTCGCACAAACCAAGCGTCGACACACCTCCCAGTGGACGACCCGTATTTGCCACCGCTTCAACGCGGCCGTGCACTTACGGTTAAATATAAAACGAGATCTATCAAGATCCAAATAGTTGTACAACACAGCCCAAGACGCAACTCCCCATATGTAATTTCGACATTCAGCTATATCAGCCGGCAAAAGTAAATATTTGAGGTGGACTTTGTTTCCACTCTTATCTCCTACTATTCCAGAACCTAACTGAAACAAAATGAAAGCTCTAGTGTGCTGACTGCTTCAATTATAATTACCGCAAGTGCACGACGTCGGTTAAGACGCGGCAAGTACGAGTCGTGTCCAGGAGGAGCGTGTGCGAGTCAGAGTCCACAATACTCAAATGAGGAAAGGAAAATATAGATATGCGATTGGAATTACACTACAATGCATACTAAATCAGAAAACAAACAATAAAAACAAACCCCTTAGGGGGTAGAAAAGAATGTGGAAATTAGAATAGATGTACGTGTGTGTTCATTGGTGCTCATCACAACATGTAATTCATGAAATCCACAAAAACCAAATCCAACTTTGTCTCCACATGAAATAAGATAAAACATTATCATTAAAACATACAAGACAATAATTGAGATGATCCTAACATGAAATGCATAATGACCAAACTCCACTATGTCTCCACATGAAATGAAATTTAACACAATCATTAAAACATACAAAATATTAATTAGGATAAGGCCAACATGAGCATATGCATACACATGTCATTTTTCCTTCTTATCCACTCCATCCTTTTCCTCACCTCATCATTCTACACAAAATAGTCCAACGAATCTAAGCATGTGCTAAGCATCACTCAAGAGCATTAGCACATCAAAGATAAGAGTGAAAATCCCATTAGATAGTATGAAACTCATGTGAGGTTCAAATGTTAGGATTAACACACACACTTAATACATCATATAATCACATCACCTTCTTCTGCACCCCCAATGGGGATTGACTACTCCCTACTTATCTCTAAACTCAAGAAAACATAAAAACAACCCAAACCCATAATGAAAATGCAGAAAACTAGATTAAAATGAAAGATTAAAGGGTTGCTCCTCTTCTCCCTACATTACTAATTAAGAAACTAAAATCTACTCTACTAAACAAGAAATAAAACCTACTCTACTAAACAAGAAAGGAAACTAACCTAAGGAGGAGAGGGAGGAAGAAGAAGAAATGAGACATTACAAGTCTATTTATAGAAGAAATAAGGGTTTGGATGGATCTGGAAGTAATCTGACAACTATAATAACTTTCTCTATATTCTGGTGCACCCATATAATCAAGACGAAGCCACGAGAGAAAGTGGGGACCAATTGGACCCATTGGATCCACCATGGACGGATCAATTGGGTCCGATCTGTCCTAATTTTCTTCAGTCACTTAAATGTCCTATTTTGCACATGGGGTGCACTCCTGAACCGATTGTTCGACTCCGTTTATCTTTAATTGCCCAAATACTCCTCAAGATCATGGTTTGGGGAATATTTGAGCCCGAAATCTTTTTCGTGCGTTTAGGTCCCTCTTGATTTCATCTGACCTTCCTGATTTGCAGATTGGTCCTTATGCATGACAAACAGGTCCTTTTGGCTTTATTTGAGTAATTTCTTCTTGCATTTCAGCCTTTCTCTCCCGTTCTCTTCTTTATTACCTAACGCCTAAAACACCCCAAACAAACACTCGAGATGCACAATATTGAGGTAAAATTAAGGATATATAACATGAATATGATGCATGATATGCTATTAATCAAATACCCTCACACTTACCGTTGCTAGTCCCGAGCAAAACAAAGAAATAGAAAATGAAAGAAAGGAAAAACATAAGAAATCCTAACTCACTTTCATAGGATTCACGGTTGCACTTAGCACATGTAACAAGTCGTTAAACCCCCTTGTCGCCAAGGAGGAGTGTGTTGTCTCCTAAGGGTTTTCAGCGGATATACCCACAAAATTCGAATATTGATGCATTATTCAACCTAGTAACACGACTGAATGGACCTACCTTTGTCGATCATTGAACACGGTAATTCTACGAGTCACCTCTATATATGTATCCAGTCTGCACACCTAGCCTAGGTGACCATTCGTGCAAGTTAATTAAGGACTTCAGTGAAAGACATGGGCAACCTTAACATCCTCAAGTGATACATCGTGTAAAGTCCATTAAGATTCTTATTTGTATTCCTTTTTTTCTTTTTCTTTTTGTTTTGTTTTTTCATTTTATTATTATTTTTACTAGTTGGTGTTTAATTCTCCGCAGGTCAGGTTTCGTGCATCATTGCCTGTGAGGACTGACACTATCGCGTACACCTTCCCCCAAATCTCCACATAGGGCAATCCCTGCAACCCTTGTAACGGGAGTTTGGTCGTTGCATCCCAAGTCAGACTCCAAAGCACCAGACACTAAGTCTCATTGGACCTAATTTCCGGAGTGAAAGAAGTTGTGTGAGAAGAGAGAACATCATACTTAATTATTATTTCTTATCTACATGGGAACCAAAACCCCTATACTTAAGGTTTCACTACAAGAGTTTAAGAGTCCCTAAATTAAAGAAACTTCCTTATACTAACAGACATGAATTATTCGACTCACTAGGTTCAGGATGGACTTCATTATTTGTTTGAGTGCTGAAACCCTTTGATTACTCTCCCCTGACAGAAAACTGGGGTGCATCTTTACGACTAGATAAGTCCTAAAGTCGGTGTACAAGATATCCTAATGCATGATGTTCAAGTCAATTCTGTGAGTTTCCTTTATACTTTGCTTCTCAACGATTTTGCACATTCTAACACACGCAAAATCCACAAAATATTTTCTTTCGTAAAAACACATGAAGATTTTGAAAGAATTTAAAATTTTAAAGCACTAGGCAAGCAAAAGAAGGCAAGTTACCCAAGGATCATGGTATAACAGATATATCAATGCAAATTGCAGCACACTAACATGACCCTAACAATACATACAAAAGAAATCAAAAAACAAAGTCAAAAGGACTTTAGTCCACATATATACAAATGTAAAGCACCCTCTTACACTTACTATATGCATTGTCCTCAATGTATGGAAGCATGATACTACATGTATTTTTGCATGAAAAAGTTATGATCTCACCAAACTTTGAAGCACAAGGACATTTTTGTGCTCATGTTGTTGGACACAAACCCGAATTTCCCTCAAAACCCGTAAGATGCTAAAGAAGGGATACAAATACGTGGAAGAAATGGGGCCCAAATACACAAGGGTTGGAGCCCACAACAATCAATGCTCACTGGTGGAGTCTTTTATTGTTTTCTTTTGAAATATAAATTTGTACAAAAATAAGTTCCCATCTTCATTTGTCAATCCAAACTCTTCATTTGCGGTATTGAAGTTATGATCGTCAATCCAAGCTCTCCAACAAATAGGCAGGTGCGTCGGAACGAGGCCAGCAACCTCATTATCCTTGCCTGACACACCAGGCGAACAGAAAGTGGGTCTCTTACCCAAGGTATCCTCTAAGAAACTTTCAATACCCTCATTGGCAATATAGTTGTTTGATGTCCTTTCATTTTCAAGATTATCAGGAACAATAGTGAGAGGCAAACTCTCATGAGCTCGTATGAAAATATGGGTATTAGGGAGCTCTTGCTCCACCAAAGGTGAGTCCTTAAGAGGCACAACATTAAGATCATGTGCCTCACGGGCCACAGAACAAAAAGATAAGACACAATCTTGTGCCGACTTATAATGAAGTTGGTCCATGCTATTCTCAATTTAAATCAAATCCCCCACCAAGTCCTCCATGTTCTCGTCATCCAGATATCATGTCTTTCTCTAAAACCAGCATGTAATGCCATCGTATCTACTTCTTGGTAAGGGTCCAACAAACTTGATTCTTCTTGAACGTCCAACTCATTTCTGTAAAGATCGACCTGAGTCGTATTCACAACGTTCAGCCACGATCTAGGAGTCCTTCAACGTGAACCTAAAGGACACAAAAGATGTTCAAGAAGTTGCAGACTTGGAACTTTTGAAGGCCACCCAACATGAAGATGTTCAAAACACCAAATCTGTAACAACGTCGGGAACCCAACAACTTGTTTCTCATTTTTCAAGTAGGCTATATCCAAATAGTTGTACAACACAACCAAAGACACAACTCCCCAGCTATAATTTTGACATTCAGCTAGATCAACCAGCAAAAGTAAACATTTGAGGTGGACTTTGTTTTCACTCTTATCTCCTACTATTCCAGAACCTAACTGAAAACAAATGAAAACTTTGGTGTGCTGACTGCTTCAGTTATAATCGAAAGTGCACGACGTCGGTGAAGACGCAACAAGTACTGGTCGTGTCCACGAGGAGCGTGTGCGAGTCAAAGTCCACAATACTCTAGTGGGGAAAGGAAAAGAGAGATATGAGATTGGAATTACACTACAATGCGTACTAAATCAGAAAACAAGAAACTGTAGCAAATCCAGATTTGAAGGCCAACACCTCTCAACCACAACACATATCAGAATTCTAATACAGTTGCAGTTGGGACAAACGAGATACTATAGCAAATCCAGCAATCTCTAGCAAATCCCATACCCTATCATCTTCCACAGTCCACGTGTTGAACTGAATACCATGCCCGATACACCGAATACCCGACAATTTCTCCTAGAAAGAAATACTTAAGTTCAAAACACAATACACATAATTTTTAATTTGATAATCAAAACACTTACATTTTCAAGAATCGAAGATGATCTATGATTCTTATGTAATACTAGGACTGAAGAGTCCACAAGATCGTGAGAATTGTGTGAAGTAGACATTTTTCAACTGTTAAAAAATAACAAACTAAGAAATCATAAGAACAAACCAAATCAATAAGAACAACCTGAGAAAACTACAAACACATGAAAATCATCATTTCTTTAAAAAACACAACTAGCATCACAAATGTAAATTCACATCAAACATGTAGAATATTTAACAATATCATGAAAATCTAAAGAACATGTGAATTTAAACAGTATCTAAATCTCAAACTTATTTGTAAACTTCTAATCTATGTTGAAAAAAGATAGCAATAACCTTCTAATCTTACATCCTACATCTACGTATATATCACAACAAACTATGACGTACATCCCAAACAATAATATGTTGCAATGATGAGTTCATCCTACTTTCCTCCTCACTTCCTCCTTTAAATGTTCTCTCTCAATATAATGTGATGCACACATGCAAACCTCAGACTAACCAAGCTCTAAGCACAACTAACCATATTAAATAGATTCATTAAGAGATGTAACACAAGGAACACATTTATATATTCACAATAAAAGTTGGGCAACTTCAAATCTCACACATGCATTGATTCATTGAACACTCCCCAACAACAACTAATTATACTTGACATGTTTGTCTCTATTTGTAGTCTTCTATGCAAAGTGAGTCCGAAATCAATTTCTAAACACAAACAAGTAATCCAAACCAATCCACACGAGTCTCAATCAACCGTGATTGATTTTGTTATAATACCGTAAGTGCACGACCGCGATGAAACGGTGACAAACAAGTCCTCTTAGCTTTATTTGAGTCATTTCTTCTTGCATTTCAGCTTTTTCCCTCTTCCTTTCATTTCTTTATTACCTAACACCTGAAACACCACAAACAAACACTCGAGTAGCACAATATTGGGGTAAAATTAAAGATATATAGCATGAATATGATGCATGATATGCTACTAATCAAATACCCCCAAACTTAGCTTTTGTCAGTCTCGATCAAAACAAAGAAAGAGAAAAATGAAAGAAAGGAAAAAACATAGACAATCCTAACTCACTTTCGTAGGAATCACAGTTGTATTTAGCACATGCAACAAGTTGTTAAACCCCCTTGTCGCCAAGGAGGAGGAGTGTTGTCTCCTGAGGGTTTTCAGCGGATATACTCACAAAATTCGAGTATTGATGCATTATTCATCCTAGTAACACAACTGGATGGACCTACCTTTGTCGTTCATTGAACACGGTAATACTACAGGCCAACTCTATATATGTATCCAGTCCACACACTGATTGACATCATTTCATGCTCATATTTGCATCTTATATCCATTATCTTTCACCTAAACAATGCTATGTTACGAGTTTTATGTTTGAATTTCAGAAATAAATAGGTTGGAAGAGATGAAGCATAAAAGGACCCAAAAGCTGGGAAAAAGGACTGAATTGTGAGATCTGGGGACTAAGATGCAAGGGAGAAGGACCTGAACGTAAGACCGAAGGACCAAAGAGCAAAACAAAATACTCCACCCCATCATGGGGAGTATTTTGGCAATTCTAGTCGGGTCGGAGCTCCAACAAGCAAAGTAGATGCATCAAAGATCACCAAAGACATCCAGAAAAGCCCAGAAGAAAACTTAGCGAGATCCGAACCATATAGACCGCTAATTGGTGGTCTGTTTTGGCCTAAATCCGCTAAGATTTTGGTGGGTCGCGTATTAGTGTGTATTTAGTACATTTCTGGTATTTGTTTAGTCCCACATCGGGGGATTGTCCCGGATTGCCTTTTTCTATGGTTATAAATAGAACTCTTCACCATCTATTGTAATCACTCCATATTTTGAGTGGCTATTCTTCCTACTAGAAGTGAGGCCTTGAAGCACACACTAAAGTAGGAGGATGCTTCTTGAAATGTGAGTCATTTGTTAATAAAAGTTTCTTTGTTATGTTATTAGTTTCATTTTGCTTGTTTTACTTTGTTTAATATTTCTTGCTTTACTTTGTTTAATTTCTTTTCATTAGTTTTAGTAGCATAGTTAATATTCTTTCCTTGCTTAGTTTAATAATTAGTGTAATGTGTAGTGAGTAGTTCCATCCCCTTTGGGGGTGAAGTAGATGTTCATACATGCATTAGAGAATGGAATGAATGCTTTATTTCCAATGTGTTGATAAAACAAGAATGTATGCTTGCTTGTTTAGGATAGAATTTATAACTTGATGAGTTTTGCCAAAATGATTAGACACCTCTCATGCTTGTTTAGGTTCTGAAATAAACAACTTGTATATATAAATGTTAATCAACTAGGTTGGTGAATAGATTGATAGGTTTTGCCATAACATTTAGACACTTCCTATGCATGATAACACCACCTTTATTTGTGCTCAAAGAATGTGTTCAACACCCACCTCTTTGCATGTGTGCACTCACTCCACCCGTTAGGGGTTCTTCCACTACTGAATTCCAGCACTCTTCTATTGTTCTTAGTTAAGTTTTAGTTAATCGTTTGTTGCTTTCTTTTGCATTTCGTATTTCGTAGTGTAGTATAACGTAGAGTAGCATAAACAACTCTCTTCTCCATATTTTTGCCACTTGATTTCGTGCAAACGAGAGGCTGCTCACCTCCCTGAGGACGACCCGTATTTGCCACCGCTTCAACGTGGTCGTGCACTTGCGGTTTAAATTAAAACGATCATCACACACCTAGGTTAGACATGGGCAACCTTAACATCCCAAGCAATACATTATGTAAAGTCCATTAAGGTTCTTATTTGTATTGCCTTTGTTTCTTTTTCTTTTTCTTATCTTTTTTCATTTTTTTACTAGTTGGTGTTTAATTCGCCGCAGGTTGGTTTTCGTGCATCATTACCTGTGAGGACTTTCACTATCACGTACACCTTCCCCCAAATCTCCACACAGGGCGATCCCTACAACCCTTGTAACAGGAGTTCGGTCGGTGCATCCCAAGTCAGATGACTCCAAAGCACCTGGCACTAAGTCCCCTTGGACCTAATTTCCGGAGTAAAAGAAGTTGTGTGAGAAGAGAGAACCTCATAGTGAATTATTATTTCTTATCTACATGTGAACCAAAACCCCTACACTTAAGGTTTCACTAGAAGAGTTTAAGAGTCCCTAAATTAAACAAACTTCCTTATACTAAAAAACACGAATTATTCGACTCACTAGGTTCAAGGTGGACTTCTTTATTTGTTTGAGTGCTAAAACCCTTTGATTACTCTCCCCCTGAGAGAAAACTTGGGTGCATCCTTATGACTAGATAAGACAAAAAATCGGTGTACTAGATATCCTAATACATGATGTTCAAGTCAATTCTGTGAGTTTCCTTTTTACTTTTCCTGTCAATGATTTTGCACATGCTAACACACACAAAACCCACAAAACATTTCCTTTCGTAAATACACATGAAGATTTTGAAAGAAATTAAAATCTTAAAGCACTAGGCAAGCAAAAAAAGGCAAGTCACCCAAGGATCATGGTATAACAAATATATCAATGTAAATTGCGGCACACTAACATGACCCTAACAATACATACAAAAGAAAACAAAAAACAAAGTCAAAAAGACTTGACTCCACATATATACAAATGTAAAGCACCCCCTCACACTCACTTCATGCATTGTCCTCAATGTATGCAAGCGTGATACTACATGTATTTTTGCAAGAAAAAATTATGATTTCACCAAACTTTGAAGTACAAGGAAATTTTCATGCTCATGTTGATGGACACAAACCCAAATTCCCCTCAAAACCTGTGAGATACTTAAGAAGGGAGACAAATACGTGAAACTAATGTGGCCCAAATACATAAGGGTTTGAGCCCACAACAAACTATGCTACCTCTTGGAGTTTTTTTTTCAAATATAACTATGTACAAAAATTACTTCTCATCATCATTTGTTAAAGGACATCAAATGAAAACCTCAAAAGTGGGTCAGTGCACTTGGAAGGAAACATGACACCACGCGGGGCCAAAATACTCATGAGTGCCCCCCTCACAAGTGCACAAGATGCAAGGAGAGGTTCATGATCAAGACCCAACGGCGTCTAATTCAAAGGATCGAACTTAAAGAGCTCGAACATCTCAAGAGTTGGGTCATAATTGAGCAACGGAAGAAGAGTTTCTCCCGTTGCGGTATTGAAGTTATGATTGTCAATCCAAGCTCTCCAACCAACAGTCTGGTGCGCCGGAACGAGGCCAACAACCTCATTATCCTTGCTCGACACACCAAGCGAATAGAAAGTTGGTTGATTGAATCAGTTTACTATACCGCAAGTGTACACGGTATGGTGTACCGCAAGCGACCAAGGTTATTTGGTGGCAAGAACGGGTCAATCCATAAGGAGCGTGCGCGAGTCAGATTCGTGATACTCGAGTTGGAAAAGAAAAGGAGAGAGATGCGATCGGAATCAAACTAAAACACGTAAGAAATCAAAAACAAACAAAAAACTAAACCCCTCGGGGGGGGGGGGGGGGGGGGGGAGGGGGTGTAGAGACAGAACATGAATATGAAAATGTGTGGTGTAGTGTATGTTCAAATGTGCTCATTAAAAAAAACAAGAACCCATAATGGAAATTACTGAAAACAAGATTAACTAAACAACAACATCAAAGAAATTGCATCAAAGTAAAATACATGTATTTAAAGAACACAACTCACTATTTATTGAAATGAAAGGATTACAAAGTGTGCTTCTCCTCCTCCAAGTACACTAAGTGGCAGCAAAAATAAAACCTAAAACTAATGGAGAAGCAAGAAGAAGAGGGATCAGATGGACTGCAATGGTATATATAGACTAATACATGGTTATGATTAATCTGGAAATAATCGGACGACTCTAAATTAGATCTGATGGTCCAAGAGTGCTCTAACCCGACAACCCGAACTACGACCGAAATTTCAGCTCAATTGGGGCATTTTGATCCGCCAGTGGCGGATCAAATGCGTTTGATCGGGTTGAAATTTTGTGTGGTGCTTTATTTCTTCATTTGGCACATGGGGTGAAGTCCTGGTCTGCTGGCTTGAACCGATTTGAGTTTAATTGGCGAAATATTGGTTTGGTTCAAGTCATGTGTCACAATACTTTGCATTTCACAATCAGGTCCTTCCAGGTTTCACTTGGATCCTTCCTGATTTGCGATCCAGTTCTTGTGCATTACAAATAGGTCCAAAACCTTCCAAATCAGTCCATACTTGCTACATTTAGGTCCTTTTTGCTCCTTTCCTCTTCTTTATTACCTAACTCCTGAAACACTATCAATAACAACTTGAGTAGCACAATATTGTGGTAAAATAAAGGATATATAATATGAATATTATGCATTATATGCTACTAACCAAATACCCCCACACTTACCTTTTACTAGTCTCGAGCAAAATGAAGAAAGAGAAAAAATGAAGAAAAGTGAAACATGCGAAAAAACAGGAAAATCATAACTCACTTTCGTAGGAATAACAGTTGCACTTAGCACGTGCAACAAGCCGTTAAACTTCCATGTCGCCAAGGAGGAGGAGTGTTGTCTCCTGAGGGTTTTCAGCGGATATACCCACAAAATCTGAACATTGATGCATTATTCACTCTAGAAACTGGACTAGATGGACTCATTTTTGTCGATCATTGGACATGGTAATCCTACGGGCTGACTCTATGCATGTATCCAGTCCATACACCTAGCCTAATGAATCATTCGTGCAAGTTAATTAAGGACTTAAGTGAAAGAGATTGACAAACTTAGCACCCTTAAGTGATACAAAGTGTAAAGTCCATTAAGGTTCTTATTTGCATTACCCTTTTTTTCTTTTCTTTTTGTAGTTGGTGTGTGATTCTCCCAGGGTCAGGTTTCATGCATCATTATCTATGAGGACTTACATTATCACATACACCTTTCCCTACATCTTCACATTGGGCGATCCCTACCACCCGTGTAGTGGGAGTTCGGTCGGTGCATCCCAAGTAAGATGACTCGAAAGCACCAGGCACAAAGTCCCCTCGGACCTAATTTCCCGAGTGACAGGAACCGTGTGAGAAGTGAGAACACCTACTCACTTATTTCTTATCTACACATGAATCAAAACCCCTACACTTAATGTGTCACAACAGGAGTTTAATGGTCATTGACTACAACAAACTTCCTTATATTAACAAACACGAATTATTCAACTCACAAGGTTCATGGTGGACTTCTTTATTTGTTTGAGTCCTGAAACCCTATTATTACTCCCCCCCCCCCCCCCCCCCCCCCGAGGGAAAACCGGTGTGCATCCTAAAGACGAGATAATACCTAAAGCTGATGTACTAGATATCCTAATGCATCATATTAAAGACAATTTTGGGAGCTTTACTTTTGATTGCCTCTCAATGGTTTTGCACATTCTAAACACACGCAAAAACCCCAAAACATTTTGTTTCGCAAACACATGAAGATTTGAAAGAAATATGAAAATTTAAAGCACTAGGCAAGCAAAAGAAGACAAGTCACCCAAGGATCATGGCAAGCAGATATATCAATTTTAAATGCAGCACACTAATATGACCCTAATAATGCACACAAAAGAAAAACAAAATCAAAGGAAAAGACTCGACTATGTACACACGTAAAACAACCCCCCACACTTACTTCATGCATTGTCCTTAATGAATGCGATCATGAAACTACATTGATTTATGCGTGAAAAAGAAAAGATCTCACCAACGTGAAGCACAAAGGGAAGTTCATGGTTATGTTGATGGACAAAAACCCGAATTCCCTCAAAACCTGTGAGATACTTAAAATGGTAGACAAATACGTGAAAGAAATGGGGCCAAATACACAAGGGTTGGGGCCTACAACAAGTTGTGCTCGCTCATAGAGTCTTTCTCGTTTTTTTAAACTATAACTATGTACAACAATTGGCTCACATCTTCATATGTCAAGGGACATCAAATGGGAACCTGCCATCTCTCGAGCCAGAAATGCACCTGCATGGGCTCACAACATAAGAAATAGGAGGATTGTAGAGAGGTTTATGAACCACGAATGGTGGTTCATACCTCTCAAAAGCAGGGACCGTGAATGGAAAAGGAAACAAAAATGTTTCCACTTCACGACAAAGTTGAGGGTTATCAATGTATACCCTCCAACCGATGTTTGGGTGTACTGGGATCATTTCATCCCCACAAGGTGACACCCTGGACTTATTACCTAGATGGCAAAGTCCAAAAACAGAATTGCTTGACCACCTAACAACCTTATAAGCATTGCGGTTGTTTGATGCCTGTTGAGAGTGAGTAAGATCAGAGGCATGAATGAGAGGTAAGTCTCTGTCAGGTTGTTTGAAATGAAGGGTATCAGGTGGTTGATTTTTAACCGACATGGGGTCCTCAGCAGATACAGAATAAAGAGCATGTGGCCCAGACGCCACAAAAATGGTATCTTGTGGCTCAAGAGCCACATGATCGAAAGGATGTGGCTCAAATGCCACGTGATCACAAGATAAGGCACCTTCTTGTGCCAGCACAGGTGAAACATCTTCACCACCTTCAGGATTTGCATCGAACAATTCCCTGAAATACTTGAAGGTGCCTTCAACTTCAATCTCATCCATGCCCTGGATAAGGTTGAGCCCAACAGGGTCATCGAAGGCACCTGACTTCTTGCCGATCGTGAAGATATTGAAATCAACACACGACTACCATATGTCAAGCACATCAGACCATTGTCACAATTGATCAAGGCATTGGAAGTCGCTAGAAATGGTCACCCCGGAATAACAGGAATTTGTCCAAATGGGTTTGACAGAAGTTCAGTATCCAAAACAAAGAAATCGACTGGATAAATGAACTCTCCCACTTTGATCAGAACATCTTCCACCATGCCCCTCAGTTTCTTCATAGACCTATCAGCCAATTGAAGAGTTGTTTTTGTTTGTTTGAGGTCTCCAAGACCAAGGTGGATGTAGACCGAATACGACAGAAGATTAACAGATGCACCAAAGTCTAATAAAGCTCGATGTATGGACACCTCACCAATCACACAAGAGATAGTAGGACAACCAAGATCCTTGTATTTGACTTGCATGGGTTGTGCCAACAAAGAACTCATGTTAGCCGCAAGAAAAACTTTCTTTGGAACATGAGTTTTTCTCTTCTTGGAGCATAAGTCCTTGTGAACCTTGGCATAAGGTGGCATTTCCTGAATCATCTCCAATAGAGGGATGTTCACCTTAACTTGCCGAAAGATCTCAAGCATCTTGTCATGCTGATCCGAAGTTTTCTTTTTAAGGCTCTCTGGGAATGGCACCTTCGGGGCATATGGGTTTTCCGGAGGAACCTCAGAATTCTGTTTCAAAGAAACATGAGTGGGGACCTTAGAATCTGATTCCTTCGACACAAGATGAGACAATGGGACCTCAGGGTTCGGCCCCATTGTCGAAATAAATGTCGAAGGAACCTTAGGATCAAGCTCCTTCCTGGAAGTATTTGTTGAGGGAATCTCAGGATCCGGTTCGCTCATAGATGCAGGTATCACCGCAGGTCTGGTGACACCAAGAGACTTACCAGACCTCAAAGTATGAATCACATTAATATGATGGGTCGGTTCAGAGGTAGCATGAGGCACTGGTGGCCTTCCTTGAGAATGGGTACCCCGAGGATTCACCTCGGGTTGACTTGGAAACTGACCCTCCTCACGTTCATGGAGCTGATGAGCCAACTGGCTAACTTGCATTTCCAATGCTTTGACCGAATTGTTGCTGGCCACAAACATGGTTTGTGTGCTCTGTATGAACGCTTGAAGGGTTTGTTCTAGAGTGGGGTCCTTCGGGTCAACCCGCTGGGTAGTGGAGTTTGGTTAGAATAACCCGACGATGAGACCCGAGGAGGTTGGTAATTTTGGTGTTGAGACCTTTAATGTGGGGGTTGGTAGGTCACCAATGGGCGTGGAGGTTGATAATGTAGAGGTTGAGGTTGAGCGTGCGAGCTCTGACCGTGACCCCCACTAGGCCCCCAAGAGAAGTTAGGATGGTTACGCCATCCCGGGTTGTAGGAGTGACTGTACGGGTCGTTACGAGGCCTCTATTGATATGTTGCATTTGCATGCTCAGTATCCCTTGGAGTGTAAGCACATTCAAAGTCATTATGTCCCATAAGTCCACACCTACTACACACGGGAGTAGAGACCAGAAGACCTGGCGGCTGGTGGCTCTCTCATGGTGTTCCACTCAAAGGTACATTCAACGATAAATTCAAAAATGTCCTATGCCTCATCGTTGGGTTTCATTTTGATATCACCTTGACACTTCGACTCCAACATTGTGCGGGTGTTGTAGTTGAGGCCCTCATAAACAATTTGGCACAACTGCCACAACTCAATTCCATGATGAGGGCACTGCAAGAGAAGGTCCTTGAACCTCTCAAAGAAAGCATGAAACAATTCGGTCTCAGTCTGATACATTTGGTGTATGTGGGGTCGTATCTGTTGAGTCTTCCGTTGAGGGAAGAATCTCTTCAGAAAGACAGTCACGAAGTCATCCCAGGACCAAATCGAGCTCGCCGGGAGGCTGTACATCCATTTCTTCGCGTTATCCTTCAACACAAAAGAAATCATCCTCAACCGGACTGAATCCTCATCAAGTTGTTGAAGCTTGAACATGGAGCGTACCTCCTCGAATTCATGTATAAAAATATACGGATCCTCCTTATTGACAGTGAAGGTAGGAAACATGCTCACCTATTGAGGTTTAAGCTCATAGTTGTTCCCGCGAGCTGGGGAAAGAACTATGCAAGAAGGTTGCACGACCCGAACAGGATGGGTCCGCTTCTACAAAGTCATCAGCCTATCCTGTCGAGCTAAAGGTGGTGGTGCACCAAGAACTCAATCCTGACCGAATCCCTCTTCCTCTCAAGTCAGAAGAGGAGGAGAAGGAGGTCTATGTGGTGGTGGGAGCGGACCGAGGCAGGCGACGCCGATCAGGTCATGACGGTCTCAACTCGATCACTCTCCTAGTGCATCTGAATTCCTTAGATCCAATGTCTACTTGCTTTTAGAAATAAGGCTTTCATTAAGAGTGATTTTTGGGGCAAAGGAAGGGGTGATGAAATCCCCCACCTTATCTTGTATGAGACAACCCCTCCTTAGTAGCATTTTGAGTCTTAATCTAGCAATTAACTCGCCAACCAAACATGCATGAATGAGAGATCAGGTGCACGTACCTCACGCCAGCAATCGACAACAATAATGTAAAGGAAAGAAAAGACAAATGCGTGCAAAGTCTACAAATGATGCATGACCTAGATGGCAATAAGTCTAATCTTTTGCTTTGAGTTTTATGGTCAAAGTTGTCTTAACAACGGGTCATGCAAGCCAAATTTGTTTTTAACACTAAAATAAAGCATGCATGTCATCAACAGTGAAACGAAACAACTTGAAATAGGCAAAGGAAACTACTGTAAAAAACAGAATTTGAAAACAACTCAACCAATCCGCCACTTGCGAATGTTCTAGGGATTCAGGTCCCCAGAATTCAGCAGTATCTTGTTCTGCTCAAGTAGATCCTCCTGTTCACTTGTGACCCTGATGCATTGCATACATTGCATCATATGTCTTTCATTTAGATTAATTTTATATCAATAAATGCTACTAAGGTATGTGTTTAGTCTTATTTACAGAATACAGGGACCTGAATGCAAATTACCCATATCCCGAGCATAAACGCGTGCAAGAGACTCATTTCTATCATAAATACCAAGTTCAAGATTATCGAGATTCAAATTGAAGTCCATCGAAGCATTCAAAGACCTAATTACAAAAAGGCCAAGGACTTAAGCACAAAAGTAGTCAGGGACTTAATTGCAAAAAGCCGAGGACCCGACTGCAAATTACAAGTACCAAAATATTAATTTGGAAAAGTTCTAAAGAAAAATCAATTGGGATCTCCAAATATATGAAGAAATAAATTAGGAGCTCAAAAGAAAGGAAAGAAATCAATCCAGACGCGCAAAGAACATTTAAATCATACCATAAACACAGGAAAAATCCGGATCGAATCTGAGTAAAAAAGGTGGCGATTCCGCAGCACCTCATGTACAAATTGCGGCGATTCCGCCGCACAAAAGTCGATCCGTGCGCTCAAATTTTTACCAGTTGCGTGTGGACGCGTGTACTTTCCTATTTCATACTTGTGTCCTTGTATCGGCTATAAATAGCCCCGAAATTATGTTGTAAAGACGTTCTTCTCTTTAGAAATAAAATTATGTTCTTTTATTTTGTGTTTTTTAGTTTTCTTTTGTAGTTTCTCTAGGACCCCTTCTCCTTCCCTCCATCTATGAGTTTCTAACTCTCTCCAAAGGGTGGGGTGACGGATTTAGGGTGATGAGAAGTAGAATGATGTTATTATTTTAATTTCGTGTTAGTATATTTTGATTACTTGAGTTTATGTTGAATCATTTATCATGTAATGCTTTATAACTAATGTGATTTATAATAAGTTTCATAATTCTCTAAACAAAACCTGATATCTAATCCCCCACCCGCTGGACTCTCATCCATCTTTGCTTTATTTTTAATTTGTTTTTGTTGTTCTTGCTTTAGAAATTAAAAAACCAAAAATCTCAAACCAACCTTATTTCTGTCTCTTTCTTTCCTTAATCGAAAATCACAAAAATAACAAATATCTCTCCCTCATTGTGTTCGACCCGTACTTGCCACGTCTTCATTGACACCGTGCACTTGTTGTATAAATTTAATTCTCATCAGACCCCATTCCAGTAACCAAAACAAAAACGGAAACACAAAAACAAAGAAAAATCCCACTGAAAGGGCGAACTCGACTACGAAAAAAATGCTCCCCGGCAATGGTGCGAAAAACTTGATTGAAGCGGTGGAATTTGAACACACACTACACCACACATTTTCCTATTCATGTTCTTTCTCTACCCCCCGAGGGGTTTAGTTTTATGGTTTGTTTTCGATTTCTTACGTGTTTTAGTTTGATTTCGATCGCATCTCTTTTTTCTTTCTTTTCCCATTTAAGTATCATGAATCCAACTCGCGCACGCTCCTTGTGGATCGACCCATGCTTGCTACCACTTCAACGCGGCCGTGCACTTGCGGTATATTAAACTGATTCAATCAACAACCAAAGACGCAACTCCCGAACTATAATTTCGACATTCAGCTAGATCAACCAGCAAAAGTAAATATCTGAGGTGGACTTTGTTTTCACTCTTATCTCCTACTATTCCAAAACCTAACTGAAACAAAATTAAAACTCTGGTGTACTGGCTGGTTCAGTTATAATAACCGAAAGTGCACGACGTCAGTGAAGACGCAACAAGTATGGGTCGTGTCCACGAGGAGCGCGTGCCAGTCAGAATCCACAATACTCGAGTGGGGAAAGGAAAAGAGAGATATGAGATTGAAATTACACTACAATGCGTACTAAATCAGAAAACAAGAAACTGTAGCAAATCCAGATTTGAAGGCCTCCACCTCTCAACCACAACACATATCAGATTCTAATACAGTTGCCGTCGGGACAAACGAGAAACTATAGCAAATCCAGCAATTTCTAGTAAATCTCAAACCCTATCATCTTCCACAATCCACGTGTTGAACTGAATACCATGCTCGATACACCTAATACCCGGAAATTGCTCCTAGAAAAAAAATACTTAAGTTCTAATAAAACACAATACACATAATTTTTAATTTGATAATCAAAACACTTTTATTTTCAAGAATCGAAGATGATCTATGATTCTTATGTAATACTAGGACTGAAGAGTCCACAAGATCGTGAGAATTGTGTGAAGTAGACAGTTTTCAACTGTTAAAAAATAACAAACTAAAAAATCATAAGAACAAACCAAATCCATAAGAACAACCTAAAAACTACAAACACATGAAAATCATCATTTCTTTAAAAAACACAACGAGCATCACAAATGTAAATTCACATCAAACATGTAGAATATTTAACAATATCATGAAAATCTAAAGATTATGTGAATTTAAACAATATCTAAATCTCAAACTTATTTGTAACCTTCTAATCTATGTTGTAAAAAGATAGCAATAACCTTCTAATCTTACATACCACATCTACGTATATATCACAACAAACTATGACGTACATCCAAAACAATAATATGTTGCAATGATGAGTTCATCCTACTTTCCTCCTCACTTCCTCCTTTAATTGTTTTCTCTCTATATAATGTGATGCACACATGCAAACCTCGGACTAACCAAACCCTAAGCACAACTAACCAAATCAAATAGATTCATTAAGAGATGTAACCCAAGGAACATATTTATATATTCACAATAAAAGTTGGGCAACTTCAAATCTCACACATGCATTGATTCATTGAACACTGCCCAACAACAACTAATTATACTTAACATGTTTGTCTCTATTTGTAGTCTTCTGATGCAGGATCTGCTGGATATAATATGATGGGGGCAGTGATTAGCAACCAAATCAGCAAGGAGCCGTTGGCTAGCAAGTACATCAGCAAGGAAGGAAACTTCCAACCAGCCAGCAAAACGAGCAAGGAAACTTGCCTCCAGTAGCACATGTGAATCAAATTATTTCCAATTAAGTTTATGGAAGGTTTCCTGATTTTTATTTTTATTTAAACAAGTATTTCGGTAGTCAAGTATTTCCTTTACTGTTATTTGTTTTATTTAGATGCAAATCAAAGGAGTTGCCTTGTTGGTTAACTTCCTAATTTCTGTACGAAATAAAAGCTATAAGACCTGGCTTGTAGGTCAAGATATGAACCATTTTTCGTTTTGAATTAATTATACAAAATCAGAGATAGTTTTTATCTCAACTTGGAGTTTTCCTCTTCAATTCTCTTGTAGTTGTGGGTGTCACACGCTTGTAGAATCCATCACAATTCTACACGGCGTCAGTTGGTACCAGAGCCGAAATCCTCCCTTTAGTTGCTGCTTCATCAGTGTGATGGCTGGTAGACGTGGTGGTAGTGGGAGTCGTGGAGCTAATCCAGAGGAGGGACTCGCACACCATGGTCGCAACAATGAAGATGCTGAGTTGATTGAGGATCTACAAAGACAAATTGCTGAGCTAACCCAACGTCTTGCTGCGCAAGATCCAGGCCATCATGAAGCTGAAGATCCGGACTCCGACGCAAGCTCAAACCTCCACAACATGTTCCTTGATCGTGGTGCTGGTCAAGGACACCGTGGGTGGGGTGATCGTCAGGGAGACCTCGGTTTCAAGATGGAGCTGCCAGAATTTTCTGGTACGTTGCATGCTGATGCTTTCATGGACTGGTTGAATGAAGTTGAAAGAGTATTTGACTACAAGGAGGTTCCGGAGCATATGAAGGTTAAGCTAATCGCCATCCAACTCAAGGGAAGAGCATCTGCATGGTGGGAACAATTGAGGCGCACACGCGAGAGGCAAGGCAAGACCAAGCTTGCCGAATGGTGCAAGATGAAAAAAAATATGAAGGAGCACTTTCTTCCTTTCGGCTACATGTAATCCGTGTTTTAGAGGCTTCATGCTTTGAGGCAAGGCGCGAGGTCGGTGGATGACTATAAGGAGGAATTCTATCAGTTGGTGGCTCGGAATGATCTATCGGAGTCGGAGCAGTCGGTGGAACGATACTTGGGGGGTTACGACCATCCCTACAAGATGCCCTTAGCCTCCACTCATTATGGACGGTTTCTGAGGCCTATCAGCGAGCCCTCGCAGCGGAGAAGCAGCAAAGAAGGCGAGTCACCACCAGCCACGAGCAACAACAGCCCAACCGGACTGCTAGACCTTCAGATGCGCGCCCTCAGCAATTACCGTTCCAGGGCAGACCTAAGACGAGCGTGAAGTGTTATAGGTGTGGAGAGGAAGGCCACATCACATCCAGCTGTGGGAAAACCACCAGCAAGGGTGGAAAGAACCTCCTGATTGAGGATAATCTTGGGAGCGAGGACGAGATCGATGGCGAGCCCGTGTTTGATGAATATGAGGATGAAGGTGGAATGTTGTACGGGGACGGACCAGAAAATTTAGTCATCCTCAAGAGTCTTCTAACCCCTAAGGGAGGGTCAGGAGATGAGTGGTTGATAAATAATATTTTTCGTACCACTTGCACGGTCTCGGACAAGGTGTGCAAGATGATCATCGATAGTGGCAGCTGCGAGAACGTGGTGTCCGAAGAGGCAGTCCGAAAGTTGCAGCTGAAGACCGACTCTCATCCCAAACCCTACAAATTATCTTGGGTGAACAAGAAGACAGAAATAAAGGTGGACAAGAGGTGTTTGGTGTCCTTTTCCATCAGCAAAAAATACTTTGACAATGCTTGGTGTGATGTGGTGGCTATGGATGCTTGTCACCTACTGCCGGGACGGCCATGGCAGTACGATCGAAGCGTTGTTCACGATGGACGAAGGAACACCTATTCCCTCAGCATCAAAGGGAATACGATTGTCTTGGCACCGCACCAGGAAGAAACCCCTTCAATCCAGGCAACCCCTCACAACAACTTGTTGTCCCTATCCAGCTTTTTGGCCAAAATGAAGCAAGAAGAGGTGGTTTTTGCTTTGCTGCCCCGGGATGAAGCCAAGGTTGGCTCAAGCTCAAACGTGCCTGAGGAGGTCTAGCAACTTCTGGAAGAGTTCTCCGAGCTGATGCTCGAAGATCTCACCCACGGCTTACCACCGTTGAGAGATATTCAGCACCAAATCGATCTTATCCCAGGATCGACTCTCCCGAACCGCCTGACCTATCGTCTCAGCCCTAAAGAGTCTGAAGAATTACAACGACAAGTGGTGGAGCTGCTGGAGAAAGGCTATATCCGAGAGAGCATGAGTCCTTGTGCCGTTCCTGCCCTGTTGGTACCAAAAAAAGGATGGTTCCTCGCGTATGTGCATCGACAGCCGAGCAATCAACTGTATCACCGTGAGGTACCGATTCATGATTCCCCGCTTAGATGACATGTTGGACCAGCTATCGGGATCCAAAATCTTCTCAAAGATCGACCTTAAGAGTGGGTATCATCAGATACGGATCAGACCACGAGACGAGTGGAGGACGACATTCAAAACACAGCATGGATTGTACGAATGGTTGGTGATGCCATTTGGACTATCCAACGCGCCCAGCACCTTCATGAGGGTCATGCACCAGGTTCTTCGTCCTTTCATGGGGAAGTTTGTTGTCATTTTTTTCGATGACATCCTCATCTACAGTAGGACACCCGTGTTGCATATGGAACATCTACGTGCCGTTCTTCACAAGCTGAGATCCGAATGTTTGTTTATTAATCAAAAGAAATGTGCATTCTTCACAACCTCCATCACCTTCCTGGGGTTCTTGGTGTCCATCAACGGTGTTCATGCTGACCCCACCAAGGTTAGTGCCATTTTTGAGTGGCCCAGGCAAAAGTCGTTGCATGATGTTCGGAGTTTCCACGGTTTGGCTTCCTTCTACCGGTGGTTCATTCGAAATTTCAGCACCGTGATCGCCCCCATCACCGAGTGTCTAAAGGGAAGAGATCTCAAGTGGTCTGAGGAGGCAGAGGCGAGTTTCCAGCTGGTGAAACAAAAGATGATCGAAGCTCCAGTTTTAGCAATGCTGGACTTCGAAAAGGTGTTCGAACTCAATTGTGACGCATCTGGAATTGGTATCGGTGGAGTTCTGAGTCAAGGGGGACGTCCAATAGCTTTCTTCAGCGAGAAACTATCTGGATCCAAGAAGAATTATTCCACCTATGATTTGGAGTTCTACGCAATAGTGCAATCTCTGAAGCATTGGCGACACTACTTGGTGCAACATGAGTTCATCCTCTTCACCGAGCATGTAGCCTTGAAGTACATAAATGGCCAGCACAAACTCAACCGGTGTCACACCAAATGGGTGGCGTATTTCCAGGAGTTCACCTTGTCACTTCGGCACCAATCAGGAAGTCAAAACCGTGTCGCTGATGCCCTTAGCCGGCGCAACACCCTTCTCACGACCGTGAGCAATCAAGTCGTTGGATTCGAGACCTCCCCCGACATGTATCCAGTTGATTCCTCCTTTGGGAAGATATTCCAGCAAGTCATGGGTGGTCAGCCTTGTGACTTTCTGATACACGACGGCTACCTATTCTGAGGGACGAAGTTGTGCATTCCGGATTGCTCGTTGAGACAATAGATCATCAGCGAATTACATGGTGAGGGACATTTTGGACGGGACAAGACCTTAGCCTTGATCTCCTCTGATTTTTACTGGCCCAAGCTACCTAGAGATGTAGCCCACTATGTGGCGAGGTGCTACGTTTGCCAGCGATCCAAAGGTACCCTTACCAACGCAGGTTTGTACACGCCTTTGCCTATTCCTGAAGGTCTGTGGCGTGATGTTAGCATGGATTTTAAGCCGGGGTTACCCTGCACACAACGGGCAGTTGATTCCATTTTTGTGATAGTGGATCGGTTCTCCAAGATGGCACATTTTGTAGCATGTAAAAAAACGATGGATGCAACCCCGATTGCCCACCTCTACTTCAAAGAAGTGGTGCGTTTGCATGGAGTTCCCCACTCAATTACCTCTGATCATGACACTAAGTTCATCAGCAACTTCTGGAAGAGCTTATGGGAGAAGTTGGGGACTCGTCTGAATTTCAGCAGTGCATACCACCCTCCGACTGATGGCCAGACCGAAGTAGTGAACCGGAGTTTGGGCAATCTCCTACGTTGTTTGGCGAGCACTAAACCTAAGCAATGGGATCTCTCCCTGCCTCAAGCAGAATTTGCTTACAACCAATCAACAAACAGAACCACGGGGCTGAGTCCATTTGCAATTGTTTATGGGTTTAATCCTTCTGGGGTGCTAGACTTAACGCCTATTCCTCGTGTTGGTCGTTTGCACCCCAAGGCTGATAAGATGACTGAGCACTTGCAAGACATTCACACACAAGTACAACAAACACTCCATGAGAACAACACCAAATACAAGAGCTATGCGGATCATCGTCGCCGACAAGTAATTTTTAAGGAAGGTGATTTCGTGTGGGTTGTTCTGACGCGAGACCGGTTTACCGTGGGGGAACACAACAAGCTAAAGGAACGAAAAGTCGGACCTTGTGAGATACTTCAGAAAATCAATGATAATGCCTACAAATTACTCCTGCCAAAGCATTTAAAGACTGCTCATGTGTTTAATGTAAAGCATCTGAGTCCGTACTTCAGCAACGAGGAGGAAGCTGAGGCAAACTCGAGGACAAGTTCTTTCCAACTAGGGGTGACTGATGCAGGATCTGCTGGATATAATATGATGGGGGCAGTGATTAGCAACCAAATCAGCAAAGAGCCGTTTGCTAGCAAGCACATCAGCAAGGAAGGAAACTTCCAACAGCCAGCAAAACGAGCAAGGAAACTTGCCTCCAGTAGCACATGTGAATCAAATTATTTCCAATTAAGTTTATGGAAGGTTTCCTGATTTTTATTTTTATTTAAACAAGTATTTCGGTAGTCAAGTATTTCCTTTACTGTTATTTGTTTTATTTAGATGCAAATCAAAGGAGTTGCCTTGTTGGTTAACTTCTTAATTTCTGTACGAAATAAAAGCTATAAGACCTGGCTTGTAGGTCAAGATATGAACCAATTTTCATTTTGAATTAATTATACAAAATCAGAGATGGTTTTTATCTCAACTTGAAGTTTTCCTCTTCAATTGTCTTGTAGTTGTGGGTGTCACACGCTTGTAGAATCCATCACAATTCTACACGGCGTCATCTTCTATGCAAAGTGAGTTCGAAATCAATTTCTAAACACAAACAAGTAATCCAAACCAATCCACACAAGTCTCAATCAACCCTGATTGATTCTATTATAATACCGCAAGTGCACGACAACGATGAAACAATGACAAACAGGTCCTCTTAGCTTTATTTGAGTCATTTCTTCTTGCATTTCAGCCTTTTTTCTCTTCCTTTATCTTCTTTATTACCTAACACCTGAAACACCACACATAAACACCTTCTGTCAGTCTCGAGAAAAACAAAGAAAGAGAAAAATAAACGAAAGGAAAACATAGGAAATCCTAACTCACTTAACTAGGAATCACGGTTGCACTTAGCACGTGCAACAAGTTGTTAAACCCCCTTGTCGCCAAGGAGGAGGAGTGTTGTCTCTTGAGGGTTTTCAGCGGATATACTCACAAAATTCGAATATTGATGCATTATTCAACCTAGTAACACAACTGGATGGACCTACCTTTGTCGTTCATTGAACATGGTAATCCTGCGGGCGACAAACTCTATATATGTATCCAGTCCACACACCGAGCATAAGGATCCATTAATTCAAGTTAATTAAGGACTTAAGTGAAAGACATGGGCAACCTCAACATCCCAAGCGATACATCGTGTAAAGTCCATTAAGGTTCTTATTTGTATTGCATTTTTTCTTTTTCTTTTCTTTTTTTCATTTTATTATTATTTTTACTAGTTGGTGTTTAATTCTCCGTAGGTCGGGTTTCGTGCATCATTGCCGGTGAGGACTTACACTATCACGTACACCTTCCCCCAAATCTCCACATAGGGTGATCCCTACAACCCTTGTAATGGGAGTTCGGTTGGTGTATCCCAAGTCAGATGACTCCAAAGAACCAGACACTAAGTCCCCTCGGACCTAATTTTCTGAGTGATAGAAGTTGTGTGAGAAGAGAGAAGATCATACTTAATTATTATTTCTTATCTACATGGAAACCAAAACCCCTACACTTAAGGTTTCACTACAAGAGTTTAAGAGTTCCTAAATTAAGCACACTTCCTTATACTAACATACACGAATTATTCGACTAACTAGGTTGAAGGGAATGTGTTCTAAAAGTTTTACTTTTAAATGTCAATTATTATGAATTGAATGAGAAATCATTTTGTTCCTTGATTATGTTATTCGTCTTTTAGAAGTGTTAAGGAAGAGGCTCTTGGTCCTTAACCGTAGAGCTCTAAAAGATATTGGTATACATAAAACAAAAGATATTCGCAATCACGGTAATTAACATGGGACATTGATTACCGAGTTAAGATTGTCGTGTTGGTCATAGATCATTGCAGCTCTACAAGTGAGTGACAACACGGGTACGCAAAAGAGGAAAATATTACCTTTGTATACTGAATAGACCTAATAAGTAAAATATTATAGAAATGTGTTTCTGTGTCATTAATATTTTACTGTGTCCTTGGTCCTTTGATATGAGACTTATATCCGATCACTTAAGAATTGCTTAATTAGACTAGTGTCTTAAGCTATCGATGAGTGTAGTGTAAAGGCATTAGTTGGTTAAGTATGACTTTCGTTGGAGAAGATAGCTAGTCAAAAGATTATCATTGCCCCTCCTAATTGAGTGATGATATTAGTGGGCCCCTTGATAAAGCAAAGTTATAATGTGCACAATGTGATTTGAGTTAAGTCACATATTTATAACTAGCTTAAAGAGATCAAGAAATGAATACTAATACAAAGATGACACAATACTACTTTGTGTGTATTCTTAATATCATGAGGCAAGGGACAGACACAAGTGGTGCACTCCATCACTAAATGGATCGGGTTTTGGTTCGAGTGGAATTAAGACATCTAACTAATTGGGAGCTATAATGTGTAGCTAGATAGCACTTATAACTTGTGATATTAAGCTCTTAGTATCACTGCCAACTTAGTTTAGATCCTCCCATAGGTCACACCACAAAACTGGGAAACAAGAAATGGGGATTTTGAGTTCATAAGGTGTGTCGTGTTTCATGTAGAAAATATGACACATGTGGTGACCAAGCAAAATCAAAATTATGTTATGATTAATAACATAATTATAATCTAAATTAAATTCACATGTGATATAAATATTATGGGGTGTAATGATTAATCATTACATAGGATAATATGTTACATAAGTTGTGAACTTACTACTATTCCCGAAATGTCAAATTTTGTAGGGGTTAAACCAAAATTTCACTAGTCTGCAATACTATTGACCGTATGTTGCATGGTCGACCAGAATGTTTCACGGTCGACCGGATGTGTATCGATCGTAACAGGAATTTCGTCTGTTCGTTTTCGGTCGACCGAACATTGCGATGAAATATTTTTTCGTTACGAACGGTCGACCGAATTATTAACGGTCGACGGAAACTCGTTCTAAACGGTCGACCGAACCTCGAAACGGTCGACCGGTCCAGACGGTTTTCTGCAGAATTAATTAGATCATGCATGGAATTGGTCCATAACTGATTTAATTCGTGGCTAAGATTATTTGTTAGCAAATAATGGATGGTTAGATGGAAGTTTGCATGAAATCATGGGCAAGAGGTTGCACATGAATATGTAATTTGGAGAGAACTTATAAATACAAGTTTATCTCATTACCTTATTAATTAATTCATTATCTTCTTGTGCAAACATCTCTCTCCATAATTCTCCACGAATTTCCATTAATTCTTGAGTAGTTTTAGTTTTCAGAGATCTTCTTCTCAAGGGAACTAAAGAGGGCTTAGTAATTAGATTCTAAACCATATTGGAGATTGAGAGGCTAGTTCTTCTCTCTCCGATCTTGTTTAGAGTTTGGTGAATACTCGGCGGCATCCGGCGCAGCGACAAGCATCTTCAACATCTCCGGATCATCAAGAAGTTTTAGAGAACTTCTATGTATGAAATTCGGAGCCCATGTTTGTTTTAATAAAGTTTTGAAACTAGTTATTGAAACAAACCGATGCATGCATGAAACAAATCATAGAATTTTTTTGTAATTGCTTCTTATTGTGCATAAAATTTCGAAAATATATATGTGCAATTAAACTAGAAATCCTACAATGGTATCAGAGCATAGTGTTCAATTTTCTTATGATTTGAAACTATAAACAAATTTAGTTTACCATCTAGGGTTCGAACAATTCGATTTTCCGGTTTTTCGGTCTTTAAATGTTTTGTTGGAATAATTCTTTGTAATAATTCGTTTTGAATGTTCTAGTGGTTTGAAACATGCCATGTAATTATTAGAATTATGATTTATACATAAGTCTAACTGGTAATAATTTCGTTTTAAGCATAAACGATTGTTTTGTAAGAGAATCAACAAAACCAAAAAACTGCGATTCGTCTTTCCTTTTAGGAAATTGGATGGACAGCGGTTCAAAATTGTTTTTGAACTTGTAGATGGATGAAAAACGTTTTTAATGGATTTCAAAATGTTTTTCAAAGAATTGTTTGGGATTCTAGATGATTGATAGACTAGGTTGCATAGTTTATAGGAATATTGCGTGCATGGATGCTCGAGTTGTCTTTGCAGGAATTGTGAGTTTATATGTTCCAAATCAACGCCTATGAATGTTTGTAATTGTTATTATACAGGGGCTTATTTATATGTAAAAGCCAAATTCTCTCTTTCTATCTTTAGATTATTGCATTGCATTTGAGAGTTTTTACATAGGACTTGCACTAGTCGGTTTTTATCGAATGTGAGGAGCATGTTTATTTTCTGTAAAATCTACATCTCCAGTGCTAGAGGAAGTCGCCGCTGTAGCGCATCGATCGAGGATCGAGGATCAGGGATCGAGGATCAAGGATCAAAGGGAACATATAAACTCACACAATGTGGATTGTATGAATGGTTTAATTTTTGTTTTCCAATCTTGCTATGCATGTGATGAATGTGTTGAATGTTAGGATGTGTATGAATAATAATATGCATGATAACCTAAAATTCTGAATCACATGTTAATATATGAAATTGTCCAACAAAATTAAGAGTAATTTTCCTTCTTATTTCATCCACTAGCAGCCATTGATCGAGGGATACTCTGCTCGCCCTTAGCGGGAGATAGCTCCCTCCATCTTTGGGAATAGTGGGAGATATAATGGTTGTCTATTGTTGTGCCACGATTAGATATATGAGGTGTGTTTCACCCTAGTGAACCCCATGTTTAGTTGTGAATACAATGGATAAACGTATCTCATATCAAATGAAAATAAGTTTTCTTAACATTACCTAGAGCCCTCGCTCAGTTTTGGGGAAAAAGTTTTTCTTACGAGTATAGGTCATATTCCCTCATAATTAAAACGATAAGAATCACAAGAGTTTGAAGATGCTAATGTTGCTAAAATTCAAAAAGGTTGTGATTAGAAAATGTTTTTCTTACCTTGATATTGTGATGTATTCGATAGCCCTTAGCTAGTCTATATTTCAATTGATAGGATCTTGGTTTGCTGCATTTATTGGCAAAATTTTTATTTGCAGCATTTACATTTGTATGTATGTATGATAGACATAAAATTGGCATTAAAATCCTGTATGATTTATTGTGTAGAAAAATGTCGAACATCCAACCTATCGTACGATCGATGATAGAAAAACACCCTTTAGCAAATGATGGCTCAAACTTCATAAGTTGGCAACTCAAACTCAACATCGTGTTAAAGTTTGAGAAATTGTCTCACATTTTGGAAGGTTCAATCCCAAAATGGAATGAGAGATTAACCGATGAAGAGAAAGAGGCTAAAGCCAAGTGGGAAGACCAAGAGAACCAAGTTCACGGTCTCATGCTAGCATGCATGGGTGACTCGCTTCAAGCGAAATACTTGGATTCAAAACCCAAGAAGACCATGGAGGCTTTATCTAAGATGTTCATGGATAGTGCCCGAAAGGAGCGCTATAAGACCACCATCGCACTCACAAGGTGCCATATGGCGGAGGGAACATCAGTATCCATGCATTTTCTCACGATGCAAGGGTACCTTGAGAAGTTGGCTAAGCTCTCTTCACCAATGCCCGAAGACATTGCTGAAGATATGATTCTTGGCTCTCTAGCCCCGTCCTTTAAGGACTTTGTGATGCACTACCACGTACGTGAAAAAGGGGTGAGTCTTGAGGAGCTGCACAACGCTCTCAAAACTGCTGAAGTTGACATGGGCAAGGGTAGGGACAAGCATGTCCTTGCCGTCCATGGGAGGAGCCAAAAGATTGGTAAAGGAAAGGGCAAATCTACCAAAAGTGGTTCAATCAAGAGCAAGGGAGTAGGAGGTGCTCATAAGAGTGCCTCGAGGGGGAAATCTTAGAAATCTCCAACTCCCAATACGGAGTGCTTTCACTGCGGTGACAAAGGACACATCCGGCCAAATTGCCCCAAGTACAGGGAAGACCTTGACAACGGAGTGATTGAACGTCGGCGCCCCAAAAAGGCCAAAGGTATATTTGTTATTGAAATAAATTTAGCCACCTCTATCCAAGATTGGGTAATTGATACCGGATCTTGTGCTCACATAGTTTCTAATGTGCAGCTACTCATGGATAGAAAGGAACTCGTAAGGAACGAGGTAGAATTGAAGGTCGGAAATGGTGCGAACGTTTCTGCGGTTGCACAAGGTTCTGTGGTGCTTCAATTATGTAGTGGTTTAAATTTATGTCTAAAGAATGTTAATTATGTGCCTTCGATTAGCAAGAACATTATTTATGTAGCATGTTTAGATATGGATAATTTTAATATAAATATTTAAAATTCTTGCTTGTCTATATCGAAGAATGGTGTTTTCTATGCAAATGCATTCATAAGGAATGACCTCTATTTGCTTGAATTAAATAATAAACAAATCTTTAATATCAATAACAAAAGACTTAAGACCACTCACGAGAATGATACTCTCTTGTGGCACTATCGTCTTGGTCACATAAATGAAAAACGCATCAAGAAATTGCAAGAAGCTAACCTTCTTGGTCTACTTGATTTTAAATCATTGGAGACGTGCCAACCATGTTTAATGGGACAAATGACCAAAAGACCTTTGAAGAAGAAAGGTCCAAGGGCGAGTGGCTTGTTGGATTTGATACAGTCCGATGTATGTGATCCAATGAGTACTAGTGCACGAGATAAATAAATTTATAATACAAATAATTCTCTAATGAGCCCGGGACATAATTTTTCTATTTTAAGCCCCACCATAATCACCACTCATCTGAAATTGTAAGATAGATTACGGCTATGGGTGGTTCTGCTAATAATAGGATCTAACAGGGGAGATTAACTATAGATTAACCGTAAATTAGATCTAATGGTGAGATTTATATATCGTCATTTATATCACTAGATCTTGGTTGTAAATTTATATATTGTCATTTATATAATTGCATGTATGAATAATTACTAAAACTTCATATCTTTTTTTATTTTCAATTTTTCAAAAACAATGGTTGGAAATGATTAAAATTTTATTTTAGAAATTTAATCAAACAAGATCTATTATTATGGTTAATCTTTTATTATATAGTTTTGTGGTATAATTTTGTAACTTATTGTCATGGTTATTTAAGACACTCATATTTATTAAATTTTAAATTATGATTTAGTGTTTTTGGTTTTTTGTAATTATGGATGGTAGAGGGAAAAATTCAGGTACTTCATTACGTTCACGGATGATTATAGTCGTTATGGCTATGTTTATCTAATGAGAAACAAAAGTGAATCCTTTGACAAGTTCAAAGAATTCAAGAATGAAGTATAGAACCAACTCGACAAAAAAATCAAGTCTCTACGAACGGATCGTGGAGGTGAGTACTTAAGTGCCGAATTTGACTCATACCTAAAGGAGTTTGGTATTGTACCTCAACTCACCCCTCCCGGTATACCTCAGTGGAATGGGGTATCCGAAAGGAGGAATAGGACATTGCTCGACATGGTTCGGTCAATGATGAGTCATGCGGAATTACCTCTTTACTTTTGGAGTTATGCACTACAAACTGCGGCTTACACACTAAATAATGTTCCATCCAAATCCGTGGAGAAAACTCCTTATGAGATATGGAGTGGTAAAACACCCAAGCTCAATTTTCTCAAGATTTGGGGTTGTGAGGCTTACGTCAAGAAATTGATGTCGACCAAACTTCAACCAAAAGCGGATAAGTATTTCTTAATTGGTTATCCTCGTGAGACAAGAGGATACTACTTTTGGTATATCACCTCCAATCGAGTGATTGTAGAGAGGGATGCCACATTTCAGGAAAAGGAATTTCTGGAAAGAGTAAAAAGTAGTGGGAGTAGGGTTGTGCTTGAGGAAACTCAAGATACTCTACAAGATCATGACATGAATGATGACATTCAAGATCATGAAGGCCCAACCGAGATTCCTTTGGTTAGTGGGAGCATGAGTGAGAGACCCTCGCAAGAAATTGTGAAAGAATATCAATCATCCCCACCTAGTGTACGTTCAAGAGTTGAACGTGAACCCACTCCTCAAGAAATTGTGGAAGAAGTTCGAGAGACACGAGAAGAACCAAAAGAACTAAGAAGGTCAACGAGGGAAAGGAAGAAACCCGACTTGTATTTGGGACTTCATGAGATCATGGTACAAGATACCGATGATCCCTCGACCTTCCAAGAAGCAATGGAAAGGAAAGACTCCAAACTATGGCTTAAGGCCATGGAATCCGAAATAGAATGCATGTATGATAATCAAGTGTGTAACTTGGTTGACCTTCCCAAGGGAAAAAGGTCATTAAAAATAAATGGGTTTTTAAAAGGAAGATGGACATGGATGGGAACTTGACAACCTACAAAGCAAGGCTTGTAGCGAAGGGTTTCACTCAAGTTCAAGGAATTGACTATGATGACACTTTTTCACCAGTTGCCATGTTCAAGTCTATTCGTATAATGCTCGCTATTGCCGCATTTCATGATTATGAGATATGGCAAATGGATGTCAAAACGGCGTTCCTTAATGGGAACTTGTAGGAGGATGTTTACATGGTACAACCTCAAGATTTTGAAGATCCAAAGAATAGCGAGAAGGTATGCAAGCTTCAAAGATCCATCTATGGATTGAAGCAAGCATCAAGGAGTTGGAACAAACGCTTTGACGAGGAAGTGAAGAAGCTTCACTTCATTCAAAGTAAGGAAGAACCTTGTATATACAAGAAGGTTAGTTGGAGACATGTAGTATTCCTAATCTTATATGTCGATGACATATTGCTCATGGGCAATCATATTCCTTTGCTTGAGCAAACGAGAAGTTCATTGAAATCTGCATTTTCGATGAAAGATATGGGTGAGGCTCAATACATCTTGGGAATCAAGATACATCGAGATTGATCCCGTAGACTCACTGGCCTCAATCAACGTACATACATTGACAAGGTCTTGGAAAGGTTCAAGATGAACAACACCAAAGAGGGCAGTGTGCCAATGAGTATGGGTGTGCAACTCAAGAAGTCTCAACGTGCACAATCACGTAAGGACTTAGAGTACATGAAGGATGTCCCTTATGCTTCGGCAATTGGGTCGATCATGTACGCGATGACTTGCACAAGATCCGATGTCTCGTATGATCTAAGCGTGACAAGTCGTCACCAATCCAACGCAGGTCCTGGGCATTGGACTGCGGTCAAGAATATCCTAAAGTACCTTAACCGGACTAAGGATAAGATTCTTGTTTATGGAGGACAAAGGGAGTTGATAGCCGAGGGTTACTCGGATGTGAGTTTCATGAGTGATCCAGACGATAGAAGGTCACAATCAGGATACGTCTTCATTCTGAATGGTGGAGCTGTGAGTTGACGTAGTTGGAAGCAAAGCACTACGGCTGACTCAACCACTGCTTCCGAATAATGGTTGTCGCTGAAGCGAGCAAGGAAGGAGTGTGGATTAAGAAGTTCCTTGAAGAGCTTGAAGTAGTTCCCTCGAGCGAGGGACCAGTAGAGCTATTTTGCGATAATAGTGCATCTATCTTGCAAATCAATGACCCCAAAATAAATCTTTTATGGGTGGACACCAACAGCAACACAACTGATCCATTCACAAAACCCTTATCCCAAGCCAAGGGCAAAATGCATTTCGAGTCCATGGGATTGAGGAACCATGTAGATTGGCTTGATGATTGATATGTAATGGGATTTACCCTAGTTATTATTGTTTTATACATTGAGTATGTATGTGAAAGAAAACTTTAATAACAAGTGGGAGATTGAAGGGAATGTGTTATAAAAGTTTTACTTTTAAATGTCAATTATTATGAATTGAATAAGAAATCATTTTGTTCCTTGATTATGTTATTCGTCTTTTAGAAGTGTTAAGGAAGAGGCTCTTGGTCCTTAACCGTAGAGCTCTAAAAGATATTGGTTTACATAAAACAAAAGATATTCGCAATCATGGTAATTAACATGGGACATTTGATTACCGAGTTAAGATTGTCGTGTTGGTCATAGATCATTGCAGCTCTACAAGTGAGTGACAACACGGGTACGCAAAAGAGGAAAATATTACTTTTGTATTCTGAATAGACCTAATAAGTAAAATATTATAGAAATGTGTTTCTGTGTCATTAATATTTTACTATGTCCTTGGTCCTTTGATATGAGACTTATATCCGATCACTTAAGAATTGCTTAATTAGACTAGTGTCTTAAGCTATCGATGAGTGTAGTGTAAAGGCATTAGTTGGTTAAGTATGACTTTTGTTGGAGAAGATAGCTAGTCAAAAGATTATCATTGCCCCTCCTAATTGAGTGATGATATTAGTGGGCCCCTTGATAAAGCAAAGTTATAATGTGCACAATGTGATTTGAGTTAAGTCACATATTTATAACTAGCTTAAAGAGATCAAGAAATGAATACTAATACAAAGATGACACAATACTACTTTGTGTGTATTCTTAATATCATGAGGGAAGGGACGGACACAAGTGGTGCACTCCATCACTAAATGGATCGGGTTTTGGTTCGAGTGGAATTAAGACATCTAACTAATTGGGAGCTATAATGTGTAGCTAGATACCGCTTATAACTTGTGATATTAAGCTCTTAGTATGTTATGTAGAAAATATGACACATGTGGTGAACAAGAAAAATCAAAATTATGTTATGATTAATAACATAATTAGAATCTAAATTAAATTCATATGTGATGTAAATATTATGGGGTGTAATGATTAATCATTACATAGGATAATATGTTACATAAGTTGTGAACTTACTACTAATCCCGAAATGTCAAATTTTGTAGGGGTTAAACCGAAATTTGTCTAGTCTGCAGTACTGTGCAAAAACGGTCGACCGAAATGTTTCACGGTCGACCGGATGTGTATCGATCGTAACAGGAATTTTGTCTGTTCGTTTTCGGTCGACCGAGTATAATCGGTCGGTCGACCGAACATTGCGATGAAATATTTTTTCGTTACGAACGGTCGACCGAATTATTAATGGTCGACGGAAACTCGTTCTAAACGGTCGACCGAACCTCGAAATGGTCGACCGGTCCAGACGGTTTTCTGCAGAATTAATTTAGGAATTAATTAGATCATGCATGGAATTGGTCCATAACTGATTTAATTTGAGGCTAAGATTATTTGTTAGCAAATAATGGATGGTTAGATGGAAGTTTGCATGAAATCATGGGCAAGAGGTTGCACATGAATATGTAATTTGGAGAGAACTTATAAATACAAGTTTATCTCATTACCTTATTAATTAATTCATTATCTTCTTGTGCAAACATCTGTCTCCATAATTCTCCACGAATTTCCATTAATTCTTGAGTTTAGTTTTAGTTTTCAGAGATCTGCTTCTCAAGGGAACTAAAGAGGGCTTAGTAATTAGATTCCAAACCATATTGGAGATTGAGAGGCTAGCTCTTCTCTCTCCGATCTTGTTTAGAGTTTGGTGAATACTCGGGGGCATCCGGCGCAGCGACAAACATCTTCAACGTCTCCGGATCATCAAGAAGTTTTAGAGAACTTCTATGTATGAAATTCGGAGCCCATGTTTGTTTTAATAAAGTTTTGAAACTAGTTATTGAAACAAACCGATGCATGCATGAAACAAATCATAGAAAAAAATTGTAATTGATCCTTATTGTGCATAAAATTTCGAAAATATATATGTGCAATTAAACTAGAAATACTACATAGGTTTAGGGTGGACTTCTTTACTTGTTTGAGTATTGAACCCTATGATTACTCTCCCCTCAAGGGAAAATCAGGGTGCATCCTTACGACTAGATACGACCTAAAGCTGGTGTACTAAATATCCTAATGCATCATCTTCAAGTCAATTTTAGGAGGTTCTCTTTTGATTGCCCCAAAATAGTTCTGCATACGCTTAAGACATACACAAATCTCACACAAAAAATTTCTTTCACAAACGCATGAAGATTTTGAAAAAAATGGAAAAATTAAGGCACTAGGCAAGCAAAAGATGGCAAGTCACCCAAGGATCATGGTATAACAGATATATCAATGTAAATTGCAGCACACTATCATGACCCTAACAATGCAAACAAAAGAAAATCAAAGAAAAGGAAAAGACTCGACTATATACACACGTAAAGTGCCCCCCACACTTAATTCATGCATTATCCCCACTGAATGTGAGTATGATACTACATGGATTTATGCATGAACAGGGAAAGATCTCACGAACGTGAAGCGTAAAAGGAAGTTCATGGTTATGTGGATGGACATAAACCCAAATTCCCCAAAACCCGTGAGGTATTTAAGAAGGGAGACAAATACGTGAAACAAATGTGACCCAAATACACTAGGGTTGGGGCCAACAACAACCAATGCTCACTTGTGGAGTCTTTTGTTCATTTTTTGTTTTTTGTTTTTGTTTTTTTGTTGTTGAACCAATAGGCGGGTGCATTGGAATGAGTTCCTCAGGTTCATTCCTATGATGTGACACACTTATTGCACTAAGTACGAGGCTTCTCCCCAAGTCGTCCAGCAAGGACCACCTGACCTCTTTTATATTATCAAGCATAAGCTTGGTCGCAGGTGGGTCCTGGTTAGAGTCAAGATGAAACTCATGAGTCTCAACGGGACAAAGGGAAGGACACCTTCTGGCATGGGCATATGATGAGGTTTGTCCCCTCACTAACTCTCAACTGAATCATCCAACAAACACTCCATTTGAGTTTTCATGTTTGATGCTAGCTCTCTCTGTTGAATTGCAAAGATAGGCAATGAGTTTTTGCTGGGCACACAAACATTCTCAATGGGCTACATTGGTGTTGGGGGAGTTTGTTGATCTTGGGTGGTTTCTCTAATTGGCGGACGAGGTTGAGATTTAAAGGTTGGTCCAAGGGCTCATGTTGCCTACCAGAGTTGAACACATGAAACTCGGCACTCATGTTACCGCATGAGAGCTTCATGAGACTATTTCTACAATTAATCAAGGTATTAGAGGTTGCCAGAAATGATCTATCCCAAATCAAAGGTATTTGAGAGTGGGTGTTCGCGACATGGTTGGTATCAATGACGATAAAATCTGTTGGAAATATAAAATCTCCAACTTTGATGAACACATCTTCAATAATGCCCTTTGGGACATGAATGGATCTATCCAGCAGTTTGAGGGTGATCTTAGTTGGTTTCAATTCTCCCAAGTTCAACTGTTGATAAACAAAAGATGGAAGGAGGTTGACTGATGATCCCAAATCATGTAATAGATTACTCATGCTAGTGTCCCCTATCGTACATTGAATAGTAGGACACCCGAGGTCCTTGTACTTTGTGTATGTGGAATTGGGCAAAAGTGAGCTTACACTCATAGCTAAGAATGCTTTCTTAGGAACATTGGTCTTCCTCTTTTTTGGCCAGAGATCTTTCAACACTTGGCATATTAAGATATTTGTTGGATGACATCCAACAAGGGGATGTTAACCTTCACTTGTTTAAAGACCTCTAATATCTTATCCAATGTGTCACTCTGCTTTTTGATTAACCTCTTGGATATGGAGCTTTTGGTACATAGGTTTGCCTTGGAGTATTGAACGAGAAGGGCAAGTTTAGGCAAACTGGCTCCCCTTCCTTCGGAGTCGATGGAGAAATTTCCTCAGCATCAGACTCCTTATCACCACCTTCCCAATGAAGGTTCTACATAGATGGTGGTGGCGACAAGGAAATTGATTGTCGGCCTGCTTTCCAATCCTTAAGGTTACAATGACATTGATTTGGTGACGAAGTTCCTCCACATGGTTCACTTGCCGCTCCCGAGGTACCAAACTCTCATTTTGCGTGTTTGGTTGCTAGTACATGCGGGGATTCACCTCGGGTTGACTCGGTAACTAACCCATCTCACGTTGATGGAGCTGATGATCCAACTGGCTGACTTGCACTTCCAATGCGTTTACCGAATTATTGTTGGCCACAATCATGGTTTGCGTGCTCTGCATGAACACTGTAAAGGTTTGTTCATGAGTGGAGTCCTTTGGGTCAACCCGCTGTGGTGGAGTATGGTTAAAATAACCCAAAGATGAGGCTTGAGGAGGTTGGGGAGTATGGGGCTGCGACCTTTGATGTGGGGGTTGGTAGGTCACCGATGGGCTTGGAGGGTGATAAGGTAGGAGTTGAGGTTGAGCGTGCGAGCTCTGACCATGGTCCCCACTAGTCCCTCAAGAGAAGTTAGGGTGGTTTTGCCATCCCAAGTTCTAGGAGTGACTGTACGAGTCGTTACGGGGCCGTTGTTGATATACCGCATTTGCATGCTCAGTATCGCTTGGAGTGTAAGCACATTCCAAGTCACTATATACCGTAAGTCCACCCTACTACAAGCGGGAGCACCGACCTGAGGTACAAGAGCTCAGTCCAACTCTAAACTCTCAATCCTATGCATGAGAGCAATAATTTTCGCCTCATACGCGATAGTAGACTCGACTTGGTAAGATCCAGCTCGACCAGAAGACCAGGCAATGGGTGACTCTCGCATGGTGTCCCACTCAAGGGTACGTTCAGCCATAAATTCCAAAGTGTCCCATGCCTCATCGATGAGTTTCATTTGGAAGTCACCCTAACACATTGACTCCAACAATGAGCGGGTATTATAATTGAGGCCCTCATAAACAATCCAACACAGCTGCCATAGCCCAAGTCCATTATAAGGCACTGTAGGAGAAGGTCTTTGAATCTCTCAAAGAAAGCATGAAAGAATTCGGTCTCAGTCTGATACATTTGATGTATTTGGTGTTGTATCTTTTGAGTCTTCCTTTGAGGGAAGAATCTCTTCAAAAAAATGGTCACAATTCATCCCAAGACCGAATCGAGTTTGCCAGGAGGCTGTACATCCATTCTTTGCGTTATCCATCAACGCGAAAGAAATCATCCTCAACCGAATGGAATCTTCGTCAAACTGTTGAAGCTTGAACATGGAGCATACCTCCTCGAATTCACGTATAAAGATATACGGATCCTCCTTATTGGCATTGAAGGTAGGAAGCATGCTCATATATTGGGGTTTTAATACATAGTTTTTCCCGCAAGGAGCCGAGAAAACAATGCAAGAAGACTGCGCGACCCGAACAGGATGGGTCCGCTCCCACAGAGTGACCGGTCTATCCTGTCGAGCTAAAGGTGGATGCGCACCTAGATTACTCGAGCCTCATCAAATCCCTCTTCCTCCTGAGTCGAAGGAGGAGGTCTACGTAGTGGTGGGAGTGGACCGAGGTAATCTATGTATGGAACTCGATCTCCCCTACCTCCATGAGACGACTCAACCTCGCACTCAAAAGGATGAGGCGGAGATGGGCGATCACCTAGATCGTCCATCTCCGAAGGAAAATGCACTCTGTCAAGTCAAGCACTCTCACCAGAATGAGCCCAACCTCGCATAAAATGCTCGACTCAACTCAAAAAATCTACACACAACAAAATGTGTAATTAGAGGAGGAGACTACTCAAAGAATATAGAGGAGGAGACTACTCGAGGAATATAAAGGATGAGAAGACTCATGTGAGAAGGGAAGAATCCTTAGATTTAGCTTGTGTAGTATGTGAGGGTAGAAACCTAATCTAGAAAACACGGCTCAAACAAGCTTAGGCTAGCTATGGGTCCTTAAGCTAGACGACACCTAACCATGACTCCCTGAATGCCTCACCTCCCTCGGCCGAAGGTCGCAAGGCCAAATGAGAAAATCAAGATCCAGAGGTCCCAAAAGTCTTAATGGAACTAAGCTAACGATGATGTTCAAGCCATGATATCGAAAATGAGATAGTCTCCTAAGTGCACCCGAATCATAGTGGCCAATGTCTACTTCATTTTAGATTTAGGCTTTTGATTAGTGTGATTTTTGGGGCTAAGGAAAGGGTGATGAAATCTCCCATCTTATCATGTATGGGACAACCCCTCTTAGAGTAGTTTGATTCCTAAACTAGCAATCAAGCCCTCCAATCAAACACTCACCTCACTTTTGTCTTGATGCACCTAACTAACTAATGCATGCTCTAACCATGCATGAATGAGAGAATGGGTGCACGTACCTCACGCCAACACTGAACAACAACAAAAATAAATCAAAGAAAAGATGAATGCGTACAAGGTCTATAAATGATGCATGACCTAGTTGGCTATCCACTAATCTTTTGCTTTGACTTTTAAGGTCCAACTTGTATAAATAGGGGATTGATGAGTTTATTGATTAATCTGGAAGTAATCTACATGTTTATATATGCCAAATTGGGCTCCTAGACAACTTTATTGACATTACCAACAACCAGAAGAAAACAAGGGGCAAACGAAGCTGACCAGGCTGCCAATCAGCGGTCCTTGACCGCAACTTGGCGGTCTTGATAGCTTCAAATGCTACCAAATTTGTCCTGCTGCTTCCCTAGTGAACTTTCAGCATCCTGAAATAAAACAAAACTAAAATCAAAAATTAAATGCACTCAAATCGTCCAAACCAGAGTCTGGACAGAGCACCTCCCTGCCAATTGTGCCAAAAAATTGATTGATTCAGTTATAATACCACAAGTGCACGCACACGATGAAGCGGTGACAAGTACGGGTCGAGTCCACCGGGAGGTGTGTCAACTCTGGTTCTTCAGAAATCAAATGGAAAATAAGGGGAGAAGAGGTTTGATTACACTAAACCAACAACTAACAAACGAGAAAGATGAAAGCACAAGACTAACTTAAACTGATTAAGCAACTAACAAACAAGAAAGATGAAATTCAGTAAGGAAAACCCCTAAGAGGGGAGTGTGTGTACACATGTAATAAGGTCGTGAAAAATGCATTCAATATGGCACAAGTATAGGTTGTGTTTTCATACAAAAGAAGTACCTAATGGTTGTGGCAAAACCTATCATTCCAATTACTAACCTAGTTGATTAACATGAGCATAAACAAGTTCATTATTAAGAACCTAAACAAGCATGTGTGTATGTGTGAGTGGGTCTTCGTTTCAATTAGGCACAAGTGTAGTTTGTGAGGCATTGATTGATATCATTTCATGCTTATATTTGTATCTTATATCCATTATCTTACACCTAAGCAATGCTACGTGACGAGTTTTATGTTTGAATTTCAGAAATAAATAGGTTTGAAGAGATGAAGCATAAGAGGACCCAAAAGCAGGGAAAAAGGACTTAATTGTGAGACTTGGGGACTAAGATGCAAGGGCGAAGCACCTGAACGTAAGATCAAAGGACCAATGAGCAAACAAGAATACTTCACACCATCATGGGGAGTATTTTGGCAATTCTATTCGGGTCGGAGCTCCAACAAGTGAAGTAGATGCATCATAGACCAACAAAGCCATCCAGAAAAGCCCAAAATAAAATCCAGCATGATCTGGACCATATAGACCACCAATTGGCGGTCCACGACCGCTACTTGGCGGTCTGTTTTAGCCCAAATCTGCTAAGATTTTGGTGGGTCGCGTATTAGTGTGTATTTAGTCCATTTCCGGTATTTGTTTAGTCCCACATCGGGAGATTGTCCCGGATTGCCATTTTCTTTGGCTATAAATAGAACTCTTCACCTTCCATTGTAACTACCCATTGCTTGGTGGCATTCTCTCTACTAAGGAGTGAGACTTGAAGCAAAAACTCAAGGTGAAGAAGAATGCTACCTTCAATGTGAGTCATTGTTAATAAAATAATTGTTCTAGTTTCTTTTAATCTTGTCTTTTAATTTGTGCATGCTTGTTTAATCTTTCCTTTCCTTTTAAGTTTATTTAGTATTTCTTGCTTGCTTAGTGTAGTTTCATTTCAGTATTATGCTTCATTTTGTTAATATAGTTAGTGTAATGAGTAGTGAGTAGTTCCATCCCCATTTGGGGGTGGAGAAATATGTGATATGATCATGTAGTGTATTAAGTGTGTGTTATCTTAATCCCTTGAGCTTTATATGATTTCCATAACCATCTAATGAGTTTTCACTCTTATCTTTGATATGCTAATGCTCTTGAATGAAGCTTAGCTTATGCTTTGATTAGTGGACTTATTTTATGGGGAATGATAATGTGAGGATATGGATGGAATTAATATTGGAAACACAATTTGTAGTGTATGTACTCTTGTTGCCTTTACCTTAGTTAATGTCTTGTATGTTTTAATGATATTGGGTTATCTTAATTCATGTGGAGGCATAGTAGGGTCTAGTCTTTATACATGAGTTCATTTAGCTTCATTCCAATTATTGTCTTGTATGTTTTAATGATGTAGTCTTATCTTAATTCATGTGGAGGCAAAGTTGGATGTAGTTTTATGATTTCATGCACTATATGATGTGAGGAGCTTAATTGAACACACACATATTTATATTCACATTATTTCTCTACCCCCTATGGGGTTTAGTTTTATTGCTTATCTTCATTTCCTTTTTGCATCTTAGTGTACTTTAGTGTAACCAACCTTTCTCTCCTTTCTTTACCACTCGCCTTCGCACAAACCAAACGTCGACATACCTCCCAGTGGATGACCCGTATTTTCCACTACTTCAACGCGACCGTGCACTTGCGGTTAATATAAAACGAATCAATCAAGTTTTTGGCGTCGTTACCGGGGAGCTGCTCTGTCCAGACTGTGGTTTGGACGATTCGAGTGGTTTTAATTTTTTGTTTTTAGTTTTTGTGTGTTTCAGGCATTCTGTGGAATAAGGGAAAGCGACTGGAGGAATTGGAGAGCTAGAGACCCAAAAGGGATCGCCAATCAGCGGTCTGAGACCGCCAATTGGCGGCCTGGTGAGCCTCAATCTCTCTCAATTTTGTTCTAGTTGTTGTTTTGTTCATTGTAGTTATCTGGGAGCACTATTTTGCATGATGTGACTTCTAATTTGCTCCCAGATTAAAAATCAATTCCCTTTAATCAACTTGGACCATAAAACTCAAAGCAAAAGATTAGACTTCTTGCCATCTAGGTCATGCATCATTTGTAGACCTTGCATGCATTTGTCTTTTCTTTGCTTTACATTTTGTTGTTGATTGCTGGCGTGAGGTACGTGCACCAAAATCTCTCATTCATGCATGTTTCAATCATGCATTAGTTAGTAAGGTGCATCGGGACAAGAGTGAGTTGAGTGTTTTGATTGGAGCGATTGATTGCTAGATCTAGGATCAAAATGCTACTAAGGAGGGGATGTCCCATGAAAGATAAGGTGGGGGATTTCATCACCCTTTCCTTGCCCCCAAAAATCACTCTTAATCAAGCCTTAACTAAAAGCAAGTAGACATTGGCCCTAGGATTTCGAACGCACTAGGAGAGTAATCTAGTTGAGACCGCCATGGCCTGATCGGAGTTGCCTACCTTGTCGATAGTAGGAGGTACTAGATCTCCGGATCTGGTATCACTTGCTGGGCATTGTGGTCCTCATTGTAGAGAGGTGAGGCGTGTCGAGGCAAGTGACCTCGAAGTTAGGCGTCGTCTAGCCAAGGACCCATTGCCTTACATTGTTTGAGTCGTGCTTGCTAGTTAGGCTTCTACCTGATCGCATTACCCACGCTAGCTCTAGGATTCTTCCCTTCTCCTCTGAGACATCATCTTCTCACCTTCTTCTACGTTATAGTCTCCTCCCTTTTACACTCTCTGGTAGCGTTTTAGGGTCGAGTTGAGCACTTTTGCGAGCTTGGCCTCGTGGTGGTGAGAGTGATCGACTCGAGAGTCCTTTGTTGAGATGGATGGTTACATGGGCGACCATCCATATCATTGTTGGGACCAAGACAATTCTTCCAGGTATTCTGGACCCATGCAACCTGGGGTGGCTCAGACTAACACCCCGTATGGTTGAGACAATCTTAATTGTGTGACTGAGCAATCTTCATATTAGGGTAGTATGAGAGAGGCACCGACTGCTAGACCACCATCTAGTTACGTCGGATCATATGCTGGTCAACAAACTGAGACATTACAACAAACTTTGGCCTCTTTCATGCGTATGGCAGACGACATGAGTGCACCTGTGGCTCCAGTAGCCGTACCGTGCGACTGTTGTGGGTTGAGTGGTCATGTTATCAAGGAATGTCCTTATGTTCCCCCTGAGCCTGAGTATGAGCATACCTTTTCCCAAAATGCTCAATATGACCATTACGCATCCGCATACAACCCAAGAGTGATGGATTCGTGGGGAAACAATTCATATCCAAATTCTTATACTTCATTTTCACCCCAGTATCCTCCTCCCGAATACCCAGAATTCTTCCAACACCCCACTTCAAATCATTGGACTCATTCTCAGACCATCAACACCCAACCCCAAAATTTCCCAAACTCTGACTTGGACCTCATAGTTGACCGCATACCTGATTCCTTGAAACAAACTTTCCTTACGTTCATGGAAACCACTCCACAGTCCATACAACATATGGTACTGCAAGTGAGTCAAATGTCGCAGCAATTACGTGAACGTGAGGAGAGTAATTTTTCTTGTCAACATGAGGATTTATCTTCTGAAATGAACCACCACGACATCCACAAATTCAAAGCACAATCTTTCAAAGTCAAACTCCTAGTCAGTCTGAGGGACTTGGGGTTTCAATTCACGATCGCTTGGTGGAGGATTCGATTCCAATTGAGAATACTATGGACCAGCTTCTTTATGAGTCGGCACAGGATTGTGCCTTATCTTCTTGTCCCGTGGCCCTTGAGCCACATGATCTTATTGTTGTACCTCCTAAGGACTCACCTCTTGTGGAGCAAGAGCTCCCTAGTCCCCTCAATTTCAAACAACCTGATGAGAGTTTGCCTCTCACTATTGTTCCTGATCATCTTGGAAGTGATGGAACATCAAACAACTACATTGCTCATGAAGGTATTAGGAGTTCCTTGGAGGATACCTTGGGTATGAGACCCACTTTTTGTTCGCCTGGTGTGTCGGACATGCCTAACAAGGTTCTTGACCTAGTTCCGACGCACCAGCTTGTTGGTTGGAGAGTTTGGATTGACGATCATAACTTCAGCAGCGCAACGGGAGGAACTCTTCTTCCGTTGCCTCTTATTTCCCAAACTCTTGAGAGGTTCAAGCTCTTTCAGTTTGATCCTTTGAATGAGACGCCTTTGCGTCCAATTCATGAACCTCTCATTTCATCTTGTGCTCTTTGTGAAGGGGCCCACGCATGAGTATTCTGGCCCCGCGTGGTGTCATGTTCCCTTTCCAAGTGCATTGACCCACTTTTGAGGTTCCCATTTGATGTCTTTTGACAAATGAACATGAGAACTTATGTTTGTACATAGTTAAAAAAAAGTACAATAAAAGACTTCTTCAGTGAGCATCGATTGTTGTGGGCTCCAACCCTTGTGTATTTAGGCTCCATTTCTTTCACGTATTTGTATCCCTTCTTTAGCATCTCACAGCTTTTGAGAGAATTCGGGTTTGTGTCCATCAACATGACCTTGAACTTCCCTTTGTACTTCATGTTGGTGAGATCTCTCCTTTTTCATGCATAAATCCATGTAGTATCTTGCTCACATTCATTGAGGACAATGCATGAAGTAGGTGTGGGGGGTGTTTTACGTGTGTACATAGTTGAGTCTTTTCCTTTGATTTTTGTTTTCTGTTGTGTGTATTGATAGGGTCATGTTAGTGTGCTGCATTTAATATCGATATATCTGCTTGCCATGATCCTTGGGTGAATTGTCTTCTTTTGCTTGCCTAGTGCTTCAAAATTTTCACATTTCTTTCAAAATCTTCATGTGTTTACGAAAGAAAATGTTTTCTGGGTTTTGCGTGTGTTTAGCATGTGCAAAACCGTTGAGAGGCAAAGTAAAAAGAAAGCTCCCAAAATTGTCTTGAACTTGATGCATTAGGATATCTAGTACAGTGGTTTTAGGATTTATCGAGTCGTTAGGATGCACCCCAGTTTTCCCTTGGGGGTGAGTAATCATAGGGTTTCAGTGTTCAAACATTTAAAGAAGTCCACCCTGAACCTAATGAGTCAATAATTTGTGTCTATTAACTTAAGGAAGTTTGTTGTAGTCAAGGACCCTTTAAATCTTGTTGTGAGACATTAAGTGTAGGGGTTTTGGTTCAAGTGCAGATAAGAAATAAGTGAGTAGGTGTTCTCTCTTCTCGCACGACTCCTATCACTCGGGAGAGTAGGTCTGAGAGGACTTTGTGCCTGGTGCTTTCGAGTCATCTGACTTGGGATGCACCGACCGAACTCCCGTTACACGGGTGGTAGGGATTGCCCTATGTGGATATTTGGGGAAAGGTGTACGTGATAGTGTAAGTCCTCATGGGCAATGATGCACGAAACCTGACCCTGGGAGAATGAAGCTCCAACTAATAAAAAGAAAAGAAAAAAAATGAGAAAAGAAAAAAAATGGTAATGCAAATAAGAACCTTAATGGACCTTACACTTTGTATCACTTGAGGATGTTGAGGTTGTCCATGTCTTTCACTTAATTCCTTATTTAACTTGCACGAATGGTTCATTAGACTAGGTGCGTTGACTGATTACCTATATAGAGTCGGACCGTAGGATTATCGTGTCCAATGATCGACAACATATGTCCAAGGAGTCGAGTATATAGAACACAGTGGACGACCCGTATTTGCCAGTGGACGACCCGTGTTTGCCACCGCTTCAACGTGGCCGTGCACTTGCGGTTAATATAAAATGAATCAATCAGGCATACAAGTAGAAGCTAGTGTAGAATTTAAGTGTAGGATACACAACACTACATGGCAAACCATGAACGTATATATCTCACATAAAGTTGAGGTTGATTTTAGATTGTCAAGCATGCAATAAGTACCTAGTGTGGCCATTAGAGCATCAATTAATCCTACATACAACCTAAATCATTCCTGTGAATGTGCACCAAACATGGATCCATACATAAAAGCCATTTCCATCAAACAATTACAAGCAACAAGATACACTCAAAAGCTAGCTTGAGATAAGTACATAGTGTGGACATTATCTCATCTAATACATGTTTAAGCATGATACGAGTATAGATCTACATTAAGCACATGAAATGACACAAATAAAAGAACCCATCATTATCACATAATCTACATCACCTCCACCCCAAATGGGGTGATCTACTCTGTACTCATTAAACTAACAATTGTATTAAGGAAAAAAGTTATTCTACTAATTATACTAAGATCAAGAGAACAAAACTAAGCTAGACATGCAAACATTAAAAGAGACAATATTAGCACAAACTAAGAAAATTATTTTATTGATATCTCACATTACCCGCAGCATTCTTCTCCACTTGACTTTTGCTCCAATGCTTTACTCAAAGCAAAGAGAATGACCACCAAGCAATGCTTAGATTACAAAGGAGGAAGAAGAGTTCTATTTATAGGCATGAAAAAAGGAAACTGGGGACAATCCTCTTAGCTTTATTTGTGTCATTTCTTCTTGCATTTCAGCCTTTTTCTCTTCCTTTCACTTCTTTATTACCTAACACCTGAAACACCACAAACAAACACTCGAGTAGAACAATATTGGGGTAAAATTAAGGATGTATAGCATGAATATGATGCATTATATGCTACTAACCAGTTATGGCAAAACCCATGAAGTTGAGTATTCTCATTTAAACAAACAAGCATACATTCACATTCATCGCATATTGCAAAAGATAGCATTCATTTCATTCTTCATTACATGTATAAAAATTACCTCCACCCCCAAAGGGGATGAAAGTACTCACTACACATCAAACTACAAATCGTATTAAGAAAGAAGACTTTCTAACTAATTATACTAAGATTAAGAAAACAAAACTAAGCTAAACATGCAAGCAATAAAAGAGACAACATTAAAACAAAAGTAGGAAAAAATATTTTATTGATGACTCACATCACAAGTAGCATTCTTCTCCACTTGAGTTTTACTCCAAGGTTTACTCCATGTAGAGATAATGACCACCAAACAATGGGTTCTTTACAAAGAAGGAAGGAGAGTTCTATTTATAGACATGTAAAATGCAATTGGGGACAATTTTCCTATGTAGGACTATTAAAACCTGTCTAAAATGGACATAAACAACATAATACACAACCAAAAGAAGTCGGGTCGGATCATGACCAAACTAGACCACTGATTGGCTGTCTAGGGCCGCCAATTGGCAGTCATAATTGGTCAGATTTGAACCGGTTTCGGTTGGCTTCTTCATTGCTTCAATTCTCTATGTGGGGTGCACCCATATTAGTTGTTTTAGTCTGCTCCCGAATTTAATTGCCAAAATACTCCTCATGATGGTGTGGAGTTTCTCAGTTTACTATTTGGTCCCTCCTTGCTTACATTTAGGTCCTTCCCTCTTGCATATGGGTCATTGTGTATGACCGAGACATCCATTTTGCTTCATTTAAGTCATTTCTTCTTAGGTTTTAGTCCTTTTTATCTTCCATTCTCTTCTTTATTATGTGATACCTGAAATATAACAACAAACACTCGAGTAGCACAATATCGGGGTAAAATTAAGGATATATAGCATGAATATAATGCATGATATGCTACTAATCAAACCCAAATCAATTTCTAAACACAAACAAGTATTTCAAACAAATCCACACCAATCAAGCTAAATGTTAACAAAAAATAAGCTAAATGTACCTACAAACAAATCAAACATGTGAAACCGGCACCGGGATGTTGAAAATCGTCGGAGAGTCGGAGGAGGAGAGGGGTTGGTGGTTATGGGAAGAGGTGGGGGAAAGGGGGGTTGCCGGCCCTCTTTCTGCCCTAATGAAAAACAACATCACCTAGAATGAAAATGACATTGGTGTTGTCATTTTCATTAAGGATGAAAATGATATCCGTTGTTGAACGTTTTATTTAAACCGCAAGTGCACGGCCGCGATGAAGCGGTGGCAAGTACGGGTCGTCCTCGAAACCAAGTGGCAAAAATTGGGGGAGAAAGATTGATTATGCTACTCTACACTAAACTACACTAAGAAGTATGAAATGCGAACGAAAGAAACAAACAATGAAATGACAACTAAGCTAAGAACAAAAGAAGAATGCTGGAATACAGAAATGAAAAAACCCCTAAAGGGTGGAGTGAGTGCACACAAGCAAAGAGGTGGGTGTTGAACACATTCTTTAAGCACAAATAAAGGTGGTGTTATCATGCATAGGAAGTGTCTAAATGTTGTGGAAAAACCTATCAATCTATTCACCAACTTAGTTGATTAACATTTACATATGCAAGATGTTTATTTCAAAACCTAAACAAGCATGAGAGGTGTCTAATCATTTTGGCAAAACTCATCAAGTTATAAATTCTATCCTAAACAAGCAAGCATACATTCATGTTTTATCAACACATTGGAAATAAAGCATTCAATCCATTCTCATTTGCATGTATGTACATCTACTCCACCCCCCAAACGGGATGGAACTACTCACTAAACATTACACTAATTATTAAACTAAACAAAAAAAGCATATTAACTAAGCTAATAAAACTAATGAAATGAGATTAAACAAAGCAAAAGAAGAAACATAAAACAAACAACATAATAAAGAAAACTTGTATTAAAATGACTCACATTAAAAGTAGCATCCTCCTACTTTAGTGTGTGCTTCAAGGCCTCACTTCTAGTAGGAAGAATAGCCACTTAAAATATGGAGTGATTACAATAGGAGGTGAAGAGTTTTATTTATAGCCATGGAAAAAGCTAATCCGGAACAATCCCCCGATGTGGGACTAAACCAATACCAAAAATAGCCTAAACGAACATTAATACAAGTCCAAGAGAAATTTGGGCGGATCCTGAGTAATATGGACCGCCAATTGGCGGTCCAAAAACTTCGGATCGCGTTGGAATTTGTTGTGGGCTTTTCTTTCTGGTATTGTTGGTCTTTGATGCAGTTACTTGACTTGTTGGAGCTCCGACCCGAATCCAATTGGTAAAATACTACCCATGATGGTGTTGAGTCATTTGTTTTGCTCTTAGGTCCTTCGGCCTTACATTCAGGTCCTTCTCCCTTGCATCTTAGTCCCCAGATCTCACAATTCAGTCCTTTTTCCCAGCTTTTGGGTCCTTTTATGCTTCATCTCTTCAAACCTATTTATTCCTGAAAACTAAACATAAAACTCGTAACATAGCATTGTTTAGGTGAAAGATAATGGATATAAGATACAAATATAAACATGAAATGATGCCAATCAATCCGTGATGCCATTGTTTTTCCTCATATTTTGCCAAATAAGTTTTTTAGTTTTATATTCTTCTTATTTTATCTTTTCCCGTGATTATTTCAAAAACAATTTCCCAAATAAATCATATTTTTTTAATACAAGGAAACAAGGATTCCTTCAATCATTACAACACTTTTCCCCCTCTTTGATGGACTTTTGGTACGAAGGAAACATATCTCACTCGAGACAATCAAAGACAAAGTAAGGTATGTACGTAGGAGTGATATCTCTTTACTTGGAAGTTGGGCTAGGCTGTCAAGTTTTGCTCGAGATCGATAGATCACTCGATGTTCACTCGATTTTGCTCGGATCTGTTAGTAAAGAGTCGAGTGATTTAATCATTTGAAATACCGCAAGTGCACGACGTCGGTAAAGTCTTGACTTGAATGTCTACTTTATGAATCTTAGGCCCCATTTGGAGCTTGATTCTGGATGAATCGATTCCAGATGAAATCGATTTTGCACATATTCCATGAAATCTTATTTTTAGAAGAATCTCTTTCAACTTTCTTGTGATTGGGTGGTAATTGATTCCAGTTGAAGTTAAATGTCATTTTGACCTCATCCATCTTTCCTTTCAACAATATATTTCTCCATCATTCCTCCATACGGAAAAAACAACACTAGTTTCTCCACTATTTCTTCAATCAAAAAATGGTCACGGTAGACCTGGGAACCGTGTCGTGCCGGCACAGCATGACAACTGGCTCCCTGGCCCGGCATGGCCCACGGCACGAGGGCTGTGCCGGGCTGGATCCGGCGGGTTGGGTTGATTTTTAATTTTTTTTGTCAGGTTGATTTCTAATTTTAGTGTTGAATTAAGTATGCAATCACAATTTAGTAAGATAAAACCAAAACAAAAATTATGTTTTCCCAAAGTAACTAATTTATTTATTAGAAATTGTTAACTAAATTCGAGAAATAATATATTGGTTACATATAAAAAATGCCCGAAGGCTAACTAAACCTAAGGAGTAATGAAAAAACCCTAAGGGGTATTAAGAAAAAATTACGCAAACAAAGTGGTTTAGTTAATTTTTTTCTTTCAATCTTCCTCGTCGATGATGTCGTGAATAACCATGTTCTACATTCTATCCGCAGCGTCGAGCCAATCCTTCAGACATACGCTCATCTCGATAGACTTGTCGGACAAACTTTGCCTCTTGTCGGAAAAGACCGACTTACCTGCACTAAAAGCAGCCTCCGACGCCACAGTTGACGTCGGAGGACATAATAAGTCTCGCACCATCAAAGAGACTAGTGAGAACCTACCTGCGTTCTTTCTCCACTGGTCTAAAACATGAAAATATTTTAATTCAGCAGTACTTAAGTAAATTTCAGTGTTTGGATATGCAGTTAATTAAATTTGGGTCTCTGTTCCCACAAATTTAGCCTATTTTGACTTAACCAATTCCATTGCAAGTCGTCATCATCTGAATCCACTGCAGTGGAGGTGGTTGTGATGATGAACTAGCAACATTTGAATCAATTTATCTATTTAGTCTTTAATATTCTTTAAAATATTCATTTAACGGAAACCTACATTTATCTACATGTTTTTGAAAATTTTCATAATTCTTGTTTTCGTAAATTTGTTCCAAGTAAACTTGTAAACCGGTAATTTTAAATCTATGATCCATAATAAAAGCTAAACAAAAACTAAGTGGAGGAGGACTACAATATTTATTAAACTTAGTCTCCATTACAGCTAAAATCTCATCAAAACCAGGATTTCCACTATATTTCGCAAATACTTTTGTAATTGGACGTATTTCGTAAATAAATATGTTAGAGATCGGTTAGTATTGTCCACTTAATCTTTTAGTGTAGGTGAAAAAAAGTTTTAAAAAAACTAACATAATGTTACAAATTTCCCAATCTTCGTCGCTTAAAAATGCATCTTTTAGTTTTTTATTATAAAAAGTTTGAATTGCAAGATGATGATCAACACAAGCTTTTAACATTTCATAGGTAGAATTCCATCTATGGGGGACATCTAATTTAAATTTTATTTGGGAGTGGAGATGATGTTTATACATGCAATAAAGAATGGAAATGAATGCTATCTTATGCAGTTTGTGATGAATGTGAATGTATGTTGTTTGTTTAAATGAGAATACTTGACTTGATGTGTTTTGCCACAACTTTTAGACACTTCTCATGCTTGTTTAGGTTCTTAATAACCAACCTTTTTATGCTCATATTAATCAACCTGGTTAGTAATTGGAATGATAGGTTTTTGCTACAACCATTAGACACTTCTTATGCATGAAAACACAATCTATACTTGTGCCTTATTGAATGCATTCTTCACCACCTTATTACATGTGTACACACACTCCACCCCCTAGGGGTTTTCTTTACTGAATTTCATTGCCTTGTTAGTTGGTTTGTTTAGTTTAATTGTTAATTCACTCATAGTGTAGTGTAATTAGTTATCATAGTCCACTCATTCCTCTCATCTTTCCCACTCGAGTATGGTTGGAACAACACTCACAACTCCTTGAGGTTCGACTCGTATTTGCCATGTCTTTACCGACGTCGTGCACTTGAGGTTATTAAAACGATGAAACAACCATGTGGGTACGTGTGACGAAAGCTTTCTCTTGGATGGAATGGAAAACAACGTAATTGCAAATGGAGAAACCACATGTAGGTAAGTGATTGATTCAGTTATAATAACCACAAGTGAATGACGTCGGTGAAGACGTGGGATGTAACATCCTCGAAACAACGGAAATTTAAAAACATTTAAACATACAATCAACACGAGGATATTACAGAAAACACAGAACACCAGGTGCACCAATATATATATATATATATATCATATATATCTGAATGTTTCAAAAGTGTGATTACTTCAAAATGCTATAAAATAAATGTACAAGTAATCACTACAACCTCGAAAAAGGGAATATGCAGGATCTGGCCCCAGATGTGCTCATCCGCAGTCTCCACCTCCTAACGCCGCTCACGACCTGAAAAGTAAACATGCAACTATACCTAACCCCTATCACATATATGAACTAGACAACAACAAGCATGGCATGATACAAAATGCAACAGATACAAACATCGTCATCGATACTGGGCTCCAGGCTCCTCTCACCCATCACCACAACTCACGTGCACGACAGGCACCACTACCGGAACATCGTCGGCCAACAAACCACGTGCACACTAGGCAGTACTGCCGGAATATCGTCGGCCAACAGATCACGTGCACACTAGGTACCATTGACAGAATATCGTTGGCCAACAGACCCCACCTCTCAAAGACGGTCGCTCCCTTAAATAGACGCAACACGCTCCGTAGAGCCACCACTTACCACTGATTTCTATCAGGACGACCTATTCATTCTGTTGCCCAGAATGACCTGTGAACCCCCTCAAAGCCGATCACAAACCAGAAAACACAAGACAAAGCAAAAACGGTCGACCGAACCAAGAGTACCGGTCGATTATCTCCCTCAAGAAACCTGCATGGTTCAACCGTCACCTAGGCGGTCGAACGAAATCCAACATTCAACGGTCGAACCAAAAGTTATGGGCGGTCGATCGTTTGGATGGTCAACTCCCAAGTTCAACTTACAAAATGACAAATTGGTCGAACAGAGGTCACAGGCGGTCGACTGTTTTGAAGGTCTATGCCACAAATAAAATGAAATACAATCATCCCATCGGTCGGACGACAAAGGGGACCTAGTTGATCGAAAAATAACAGGGACTTCAACGTTTTCTCAAGGTCCGTGACTTTTCGAACAAGGCACGCATCGGTCCAACAGACTTTAAGTAAACTTAAGGGACTGATCGGACTAGAGTAAAGAGTGGTCGACCGTTTGGATGGTCCACGCTCTGTCCAGAAATCAACGGTCATACAAATCATATGGGTGGTCGACCGTTTGAAGGTCTAGGCAAGAACTGACTTGCTAAAGGTAAAATCGCTAGACTGGTCATCAACGCGGTCGGACCTTTTTATGGTCTATGCCCCCAACCAACTTACCAACAGTGCAACTGGTTGACCGGCAGAGGGGTCCAAGTCGATCGAAAACTAACAGAGCTTGCCTAAAATTCACAACCGGTTGACCGCCCAAAGGCATCATTCAACCGTTGCAATGCAGAAACCCGCAATTACACTAGCATCAGTCAACCCAAGCACACGTCGGTCGACCGTTATTCAGCAGCATCCTGGTGCACTTCCACCTACGACGAGCAAAACGGCTACAATCGGCTAAATCCACAACTCACACACATTGGGCGAGTCTTAACAAGAAACTTGACATACCTTGAAGGTTTGAATGAACCTCTGAAGATCAACGACGAGCGTTCGCACATTTAAGCGTGTCTCCGGTGAACTTCTCACGCAATCGACGATTGCGATCACTCGACAACTTCACTGAATTCTCTTCTCCTTCGCCGATGATGACGCCACGACGAACCAAGGAGCTGAGAGGGAGAGAGATGCGTTGAGGTAGAGTGAAAAATGAGAAGAAGAGAAAGGATGAGTGAGGGTTTTAGCTTAAAAACCTTCTCACCTCCCCAACCACCAATCACCACACGCCACCTCACCTAGCCGTCACCTCACCCAAGCCAACCAATCTTAGTCACCCACTCTACAAATAACCCAAAGGATTAGAAGGTTAAAACCCAATTACCCTAAATAAGTAAGATTAGGTTCTAACAATCTACCCTCCTTAAAGGAATTTCGTCCTTGAAATTAAAACAAGGCTTACCAAACAGCTCCAGGTACTTCTTCCAAACTTCCTCCTCGATCTCCCAAGTGGCCTCTCGAACACTGTGATGTTGCCACTGGACCTTCAGCATCAGAATGGTCCTCCTCCTGAGATGGTGATCCATCTGATCCACTATCTCTACTGCTATGTCCTCAAGAGACAAATCATGTCTGATCTTTGGAACCTCTAACTGAATCACATGAGAAGGATATACTATGTACTTCCTCAACATCGATATGTGGAAGACGTTGTGAAGACCCAAAACTGTGGCGGCAAAGCAATCCTGTAAGTGACACCTACGACACGGTAGTGGATCTAAAAAGGTCTGACATGTTAGGATCTATGACCCTCTAATCGCTACAAAAAATGCGGAATTAAAATGCTAAGCGAAGGATTAAGGAAAAGACAATGCAAACCACAAAATCGTTGACACCAGAGTTTAGAGAGGTTCAGCACCCACACCCGGGTCCTAGTCCTCCTCGCAAGCCTCGCTCGATCCCCCGAGCCTCGCTTACGGTTCCACTAACCGATCTCTGTTCCGGGCCGAGATCAACGCCGTTTACAACACCGAGCCTCGCGAACAATCCTCGCCTCGCTCATGTCTCCTCTCACAACCCGAGAGGGAGCTTCCTCGAAGCTTTTACAACTCTTTGATTCTTTGATATGGAAGTTGAATCACACTTTAACTAACACTCTATACTTGAGCACACTTGGATATGATATTGAATTGGATATGCAAGTGGTGAAGTTTTAGGCTTGAGTGTTGTGGATTGAGAGCTTGAAGATGGAGAGGATTTGACTTTGAGTATTGATTAGATAGGAAGTATTCAAGAGATCCAAAGCAACCAAATGAGGTCCTATTTATAAGCCTTCAAGCTCATATAGTCGTTTGGGAGTTGGTGATGAATGGACCAATGAGAAAGCAAGATGTGACTTAAGCTCGGCCAGAAATCGAGACAGATTCGGTCGACCGTTATCCACACGGTAGTCCAAAACATTGGTCTAAACTATGAACTCGGTTGACCGATTATGTATCGGATCACTGTTCACCAACCTCCAGTAGCTTTTATCTATTTAGCCCTAATTAAATTTGGTTCACCGAAGTACATTCGGTTCACCATTCCAAGGTGGACAGTAGAATTGATTGGACTCTAATCTACTCAAGTTCGGTTGACCGTGTATACTTCGGTAGACCGAAGTAGCGTGGGTATTCCGCTGACAGTGCGTGGGAAATTGTTTTATCGATAACGGTCAAGTTAAATAGCCGTTGGGCTCCTAAAGCCAATAAGAATTCGGTAGACAGAAGTGTGTACGGTCGTCCAAAGTGGGTCAAGTTAATTTGGGCTCTAGGGTCTTGATTTGAATTCGACCGTTGGAGCAAAGTCCAAAATTTGTCCAGGGCTATTCGGTCGACCGAAGGTGGTTCGGTCTTCCGTTGGGGCAACAGAGAACACCTAAGTTTCACTGTTGGGAAGTATTCGGCTATCTGATAGGTGTTCGGTGGACCAAACTAGGTAGAGTTCGGTTAACCGAAATAGGTTCGGTTTACCAAGAAATGACGAGACAGGATCCTAGTGCTCAAGTTTACATAAAACCTTATGGGCTCAATAAATATAAAAGTTACATGTCTTGGTCCAAATCTTTGATTACAAGTCTTGAGTCTTGATGTCCTTGTCCCAATGCTCATTTCCTTGATTGTCTTGATCAACCTATTAACATGATTGCAAGTATACAAACATATATGCAATGCATGTAATCGTGTTTGCTCACTTTGATTTATTAGGTTGATTGATTAAGATTAGTTTAGTTAATCGTCAAAATTAATATAGATTAAGGCCAAAAAGCCCACAATATACCCTGGATGGAGCTTCCACTTCTTCCCAAATATCATCACTCCCTGAGCCAGGAAAATCTTTAGAAACACATGGTCGCCCACCTCAAACCTCAACTCTCGCCTACGCCTATCTGCGTATCTCTTCTGCCTGCTCTGAGCGGTCCCCAATCTCAGTATGATCACGTCGACCTTCTCAACATACATCTGTACAATCTCAGACCCAACTAACTGCCTTTCGCCTACATCACTCTAGCATACTGGTGATCTGCAAGGTCTCCCGTACAAGGCCTCATACGGTGCTATTCCAATACTCGAATGGTAGTTGTTGTTGTGGGAGAACTCTATCAATGGAAAATGCTCAGCCCAGTGTCCAGCCCAATCCAGAGTACAAGCCATCAACATATTCTCCAAAGTCTTGATGGTCCTCTCGGATTGACCATCTGTCTTCTGATGGAAAGCTGTGTTGAACTTCAACTGAGTCCCCAAAGCCTTTTGCAGACTACCCAAAATCGGGATGTGAATCTGGGATCACTATCTGAAATTATACTCACGACCACTCCATGCAATCTAACAATCTCCTCGATATACAACTTAGCTAGACCCTCCATAGGGAAAGTGACCCTGATAGCTAAGAAGTGGGCCAACTTGGTCAGTCGGTCGACTATGACCCAAATCCAACGTGGAATCTCCTCGTCTTTGGCAGCCTGGTGACAAAATCCATCATCACGTGCTCCCATTTCTACTCTGGCAGCTCGATCCTCTGCATCTCCCAACTGGCCTCTGGTGCTCAATCTTCACCTTCTGACAGACCAAGCATCTAGTCACAAACTCTGCTATCTTGGTCTTTATCCCCTTCCACTAGAAATTCCTCTGCAAATCCTTGGACATCTTCGTGTTGTCTTGGTGTATCGTGTACCAGGATCTGTATGCCTCCTCCAGGATTTCCCTCCGTAGGTCTCATCCATTTGGCACCCAGATACGATCTCTGAATCTTAGCCCTTTATCGACTCCTATACTAAAATCAAATCCTTCTCTAGCATCCAACAACAGCAAACTGCCAACTCATCATCAATACTCCACAATACTCAAAACTATCTCACGCTCCACCCTCAAACCCACAATCACTGCACCTTGTGAGCCACCAATGAACGACTTCCACTCGGCCAAAGTCTCCAGCAGCTTCCACTCCTGGATACATAGACCAGCTACTACCACCTCCACATTCCTGCTCAAAGCATCTGCTACCGAATCTTCCTTTCCCGGATGATAGGAAATGATAAAGTCGTAGTCCTTGATGAACTCAAGGCATCTGCGATGTCTCATGTTCAACTCCTTCTGAGAGAACAGATACTTCAAACTCTGATGATCTGTAAAGACCTCAAACTGCTCTCCATACAAGTAATGCCTCCAGGTCTTCAATGCATGTACCACTGTTGCCAGCTCCAAGTCATGAGTCGGGTAATTCCTCTCGTGTACCTTCAGCTATCTCGAAACATACGTGACCACCTTCCCATGCTGCATAAGTACACAACCCAGACCAATCCCTGAAGCGTCGCTATAAGTCACAAATCCACCGTTGCCACTTGGAAGACTCAGAACTGGAGTAGTCGTCAGTAGACTCTTCAGTTTCTGAAAACTATGCTCGCACTTCTAGAACCAAACAAACTTGACACCCTTTTGCGTCAGTGCCATCAATGGTGAAGCCAATCTGGAGAAGTCTTTGATGAACCGACGATAATAACCAGTCAATCCTCAAGTGATGATGCCTCAAGTGACGATAATAACTTCGAATACTTGAAATACCACTGTTCATCCCTCATGATGCCAAGCACAATCCTCATGTGCTGCATGTGTTGATCTATATCCGGAGAGTAGACCAAAATGTCGTCCATGAAGACAATGACGAATATGTCGAGGTACTGACTTAACATCCTATTCATAAGATCCATGAATGTTGCAGGTGTGTTTGTCAACCCAAAAGGCATCGCTAAGAACTCGTAGTGCCCATACCTCGTCGTGAAAGCTGTCTTCTGGACATCTACCCTCCCTGATCCTCAACTGATGATAACCGAAGTGCAGATCGATCTTCGAGAATACCTTCGCTGACTGCAACTGGTCAAAGAGGTCCTCAATCCTGCGTAAAGGATAACGATTCCTGACGGTAACGTTATTCGGCATCGTGTAGTCTATGCACATCCGCAACGACCATCCTTCTTCTTCACGAAGAGTACCGACGCTTCCCATGGTGAGATACTAGGTCGGATAAACCCAATATTCATGAACTCCTACAACTACTTCTTCAGCTTAGCTAACTCTGCAGGTGCCATTATGTACGAAGTCTTCGACTATGGAGTGGTACTAGCAACCAACTCGATGTCGAACACTATCTCTCTATGTGGCGGTAGGCCGACGACATCATCAGCAAAAACGTCTGGAAAATCCTGGACTATCTTGTTGTCCTCCACCTCCTCATCTCTGGATCTGGAACTACTAGGGTGTCAAAAAATGCCCTACAACCCTACCGCATCAACTTCTGTGCCCTCACTGTTGAAACCACAACACGACCTCCTAGGTCCTTCGTCCCCCTGATCAACACATCAGGTAGACCATTCCTCTAGATCAGAATGTTCTTCTCCTGGCACAAGACATGATCAAATTATAATCATGTTTCAATATGCTCAACTTTCCAACACCAGATGGATGCACTGTGCACATACTTCTTTTTGTCGTACATTCTTGTTCCTCTGGTATAGTTGAATACACAAGACCAGATTAGTTTAGGATTTCGATACTAAATTTTTATTTCACTCCGTTAATCATATTTTGGGAGTGCATATAGTTTTAATTCTGTGGACATGGGTTGGACAGTTGACCTCTTTTATTTAATCCTGATATTGGATTCACGTAGATCCATAATGTTGCGATAGTGACCAAGCATATATGTTGATCCGAAGTTTTCATTTATAGTGTTTTTTTGTTATTATTATTTTATATTTGTAAAATACCATGCACCACAATATAAGGTCCTCACATACAGGGTCACTTTGCACATGACAGTTTATGAGTTCTGTCATGTGCATGTAATCATGTGGAATGTGTTCAACTTTGATTGCTACTATTTAATCAAAGAGTAAATATATGATTTGAATCAAATATGACTAAATGTAACATGGGATTCACTTTGTATACCCTCGTATGAATCAACATGATAACTACCTCCAAAGTGGGGATTCACTCACATTATAAATCCCAATGGGTCTTTTTTAAATTTTCTTTTTAGTTTAGAGTTTTGGAACGACAAGGAACTTTTATTTTTATTTGTTGTATATCCAAGACGGTTACAATCATGATTATTATTTTAGCATTATTTTGACTCCAATCCGGTGGCATTTGGACAACAGTTTTGTCCTTAAGTACAAGGGCGGGTACAGATCCCTGAGGGGGTAGCCACCCGTGTACATTTAATTAAATTTTATTATTATTATTATTATTTTAGGCGAAGTAATCGCCTGGGTTGTTGCACTTGCCGGAGTTGCTGGAGTTGTCGGACTCGTCATGGAGACAGCGAGTTGCGGTGATGTTGCCCTGACCGAAGTTGTTGTTGCAAAGGTCACCTTTGTTTGAAGTTGTGTATTTTGTATGGAATTGTGTATTTTGTATGGAATTGTAACCTTTGTATGTTGGGAGTGATGGGCTTTTATAGCATAGAAGAGAGGATAGGATTGAGAGGAGAACGTGCGATGATGGATGGGCGTACATGTATTGTCGTGGAGGTGCATGGGGAACGGTTAGGAAGACAAGTAAGACGTGAGACTTGAATCTCACGTATGCATGAGAAGAAGCTACTTACGTTGGATATGCATGACCTTTATATTTATTTATTTTCTTTCTCAATGGCAAAATTTCATTTTCACCTTTGAATATTGTGAAATTCCACATATTTTCAATCTTTGACTCTATTTCCCGGTCTACTCGTATAAACTTAGATCATGGGATTCAATCACTGAGACGCTACATAAAATTGCACTTTATTCTTTTAATTTTCATTTTGGTGCTCTTGCTTAGTCCACACCTCAATAGAATTCCAAATTGTATACATCTCCACTAAGCTGCGATGCCAATTGGTCGACCATCATTAGAAAATTTACTTTGATTTGAGATGTATATTTTTTGGTGTTAACAACTTCCCACGAGGCTGAGCATGCAAATGATATGTATCAACAATGGTCTCATAATGACCCGTACAACAACACTTATAACCGGAAATGGCGTAACTACCCTAACTTCTCTTGGGGGGTAGCGGAGGCCAAGGTCAGAGCTCGTACACTTAATCTCAACCTCTGCACTTTCACCATCCACGCCCTACGAAAACCTACCAACCCCCACATCAACGTTCTCAGTCACACACTCAATTTCAAAACCAAGCCTCGTTGTCTGGCTATTCAAACCAAACTCCACCACCACGGTAGGTTGACCCAAATGACTCCACTTTAGAGCAAACCCTTGACACATTCATACAGAGCACCAAACCATGATTTCGGCCACCAGTACTTCGGTCAAACAATTGAAAGTGCAAGTGAGTCAATTGGCTCAACAGTTAAGTGAGCGTGGGAAATGACAATTACCAAGTCAATCTGAAGACAATCCTACGGGTCAACCTTCTCAGGGTAGGCATCATGTCAACAACGTGGAAAGTCATCCCCCCCAACATGCAAATGTTTCTCATATTTTGAGATCGGGTAGGATGGTGGATAATCAAGTTGAAATGTCTACATTTGAACCCCTGAGCAACTCTCTGGAAAAGAGTTGTGAACCTCCCAAAGAACTCATTTCCGAGGCTCAACCTTCTTATTCATATGTCCCTAAGGCACCATACCCTCATATGTTGGTAAAGAAAATTGATGGCCATTGGGATAAGTTTGTTGAGGTACTATGGCAAGTCAAGGTAAACAATCCGTTATTGGACATTGTTCAACAAATGTCACCGTATGCCAAATTCCTCAAGGATCTCTGCACCTAGAGGAGGCTAACTATTGTCGCCAAGAAGCCTTTTTGGTTGCCAATGTAAGTTCGATCCTGCACAACCTGCACAAGTAAAATAAAAGGACCCTGCTTGTCTGACTATTTCCTGTGCCATTGGTAATGTGCCTATCCATCGAGCGTTACTTGATTTGGGGGCATCTGTGAACATCCTGCCTTATTCAGTCTACGTCAACCTTGGAATTGGCGACCTTAAGCCAATGAGGACGACCCTTAAGTTGGATTGATTGGTCAGTCTAAAATTTTGGGGGGGTGTCGTAGACGACATTCTTATCAAAGTGGGTGAGTTTGTACTTTCAATCGATTTTATTATCCTAGATACAGAACCAGTGTCTAACCCACAAAGACAAATCCTGATGATCCTTGGGAGGTCATTTCTGGCAACGTCTAATGCTTTAATTAACTATCGCAAAGGCTTGTTCAAGTTGTCTTTTCGCAATCTAACTGCGTGTTTGATCCTCTCCACTCTTGGAAAGCAACCTGGTTTGTTTGACGATTCAATCGGAGTCAATCTCATTCAAGAAACTAATGAGATTGAGTTAATGGGTGCATTCAAGTCTCATCGACATTTCATTGAGTCGCCAAATGACCAGGTTGTGAGAGAGGATGATTTTGAGGAATCCTCTTCTGAATTCCTTGATGAGGAGGAACACCTGGATCTGACAAGGACCCACCTCTAGTTGAGCTTAAGTCGCTCCTTGATAACCTGAAATACACATTGGGGGATAATGAGACCTTACCAGTCATTATTGCTTTCGATCTTGATAAAGACCAGGAAGCTACCCTTAAGTCAGTTCTTTTGGAGAAAAAAGAGGCTATCAAATGGTCTTTGAAGGATATTAAGGTAACAAGCTCTAGTATTGTGCAACATCGCATCCACATGGAAGAGGATTCTCGACCTCGTCGAGACCCACAGCGAAGACTAAATCTTGTGCTTAAAGAGGTTGTCCGAGTGGAAGTGCTCAAATGCTTTACTCCAAGTAGAGAGACCACCAAAAAATGAGTAAATACAAAGGAGAATGAAGAGTTCTATTTATAGTCATAGAAAATGGCAATCGGGGACAATCCCTTGATGTGGGACTAATGCACTACTAAAAATAGACATAAAACACTCTAATACATAACCCACCTAAATCTTATCAGATCTGGAGAACAACCAACCGCCACTCAGCGGTCTTGGACCCTCCAATTGGTGGTCTATATAGTTTGAATCGGGTTTGGATTTGGAGTGTGGTTGTCTGGCTTGATTTCTTCATGTCTGATGCACCCGGGTTGGTTGTTGGAGTTTAGGCCCGAATCGAATTGCCAAAATACTCCTCATGATGGTGTGGAATTTCTTCATTTGCTCATTGGTCCTTTTGGTTTTACATCCGGGTCCCTCTCTCTTGCATCTCGGTCCATAAGTCCTGCAAGTTAGTCTTTTTTCTTGCTCTTAAGTCTTTTTTGAGTCTCTTCTTCTCAAACATGTTTATTCCTGAAATTTAAACATAAAAATCGTTACGTAGCATTGCTTAGGCTAAGAATAAAGGTTATAAGACACAAATATATTCATGATATGATGTCAATCAAATACCCCCACACTCATCTTTTGCTAGTCCTGAGCAAAACAATGAAAGAGAGAAATGGAAATGAAAGCATACGAAAAACAAAAAATCCTAACTCACTTTCGTAGGAATCACGATTGCACTTAGCACGTGCAACAAGACTTTAAACCTCCTTGTCGCGAAGGAGGAGGAGTGTTGTCTCCTGAGGATCTTCAGCGGATATACCCACAAAATCCGAACATTGATGCAATATTCAATCTAGCAACACGACTCGTTGGACATATTTTTGTCGATCATTGGACATGGTAATTCTACGGGCCGACTCTATATAGGAATTTAGTCCACACACCTAGCCTAATGAACCATTCATGCAAGTTAGTTAAGGACTTAAGTGAAAGACATAGGCAACCTTAACATCCTCAAGTGATACAAAGTGTAAAGTCCATTAAGGTTCTTATTTGCATTGTCATTTCTTTTCTTTTTGTTCTTTGCTTTTTTTCATTTTTATTTTTTACTAGTTGGTGTTTAATTCTCCTAGGGTCAGGTATCGTGCATCATTGCCTATGAATACTTACACTATCATGTACACCTTTTGCCACATCTCCACATAGGGCGATCCCTACCTGTCGTGTAACGGATGTTCGTTCGGTGCATCCCAAGTCAGATGACTCGTAAGCACCAGGCACTAAGTCCCCTCGGACCTAATTTTCCCAGTGATAGGAGCCGACAAGAAGAGAGAACACCACTTATTTATTTATTTATTATCTACATGGGAACCAAAACCCCTACATTTCAGGTCTCACAACAAGATTTAAGGGTCCCTGACTACGACAAACTTCCTTATACTAACAGACACAAATTATTTGACTCACTAGGTGCAGGGTGGACTTCTTTAATTATTTGAGTACTGAAACCCTATAATTACTTAGCCCCCGAAGGAAGACTGGAGTGCATCCTTACGACTACATAAGACCTAAAGCCGGTATATTAGATATCCTAATGCATCATGTTCAAGACAATTTTGGGAGCTTTCTTTTACTTTGCCTCTCAACGGTTTCGCACATGGTAAACACACGCAAAACCCACAAAACATTTTCTTTCGCAATTAAATGAGGATTTTGAAAGAAATATCAAATTTTAAAGCACTAGGCAAGCAAAAGAAGACAAGTCACCCAAGGATCATGGCAGACAGATATATCGATATTAAATGCAGCACACTAACATGACCCTAACAATGCACACAAATGAAAAAAAGATCAAATACGTGAACAAAATGGGGCTCAAATACACAATGGTTGGGGCCCACAATAATCAATGCTCACTCATAGTCATTTATTGTATTTTTTTCTTTTTTATTTTTAGTTTTTTTTTGAAATATAATTGCGTACAAAAAAAGTTCTCATCTTCATTTGTCAAAGGACATCAAATGAGAACCTCAGAAGTAGGTCAATGCACTTGGAATGAGAACATGACATCACACGGGGCCAAAATACTCATGTGGTTCCCCCCTCACAAAGAGCACAGGATGAAAGGAGAGGTTCATGAATTAGATGCAAAGGTGTCTCATTCAAAGGATCAAACTGAAAGATTTTGAACCTCTCAAGAGTTTGGGACATAATGTGCAACGGAAGAAGAGTTTATCCCGTTGTAGAATTGAAGTTGTGATCGTCAATCCAAACTCTCCAGCCAACAAGCTGGTGGGTCGGAATGAGGTCAAGAACCTCGTATGCATGTCCGACACACTAGGAGAACAGAATGTGAGTCTCTTACCCAAGGTATCCTCTAAGGCACTCCCAATACCCTCATTGGCGATGTAATTGTTTGATGTCCCATCATTTCCAAGATGATCAGGAACAATTGTGAGAGGCAAACTCTCATCAAGTCGTATGAAATTAAGGGTACTAGGGGGCTCTTGCTCCACCATAGGTGAGTCCTTAAGAGCTACGACAACAAGATCATGTGGCTCAAGGGCCACAAGACAAACAAGGTAAGGCACAATCTTGTGCCGACTCATAATGAAATTGGTTCATGCTATTCTCAATTTGGATCGAATCCCCCGCCATGTGATCGTGAATTGAAACCCCAAGTCCCTCAGACTGACTAGAATTTGACTTTGAAAGATTGTGTTTTGAATTTGTGGATGTGTGGTGGTTCGATATCAGAACATAAATCCTCATGTTGACAAGAAAAGTTACCCTCCTCACGTTCACGTAATTGCTGCGTCATTTGACTCACTTGCATTGCCATATTTTGTATGGACTATTGAGTGGTTTCCATGAACGTAAGGAAAGATTTTTTCAAGGGATAACGTATGTGGTCAATTGTGAGGCTCAAGTCAAGGCTTGGAAAATTTTGGGGTTGGTGTTGATGGGCTGAGAATGAGTCCAATGATTCGGAATAGGGTGTTGGTAGAATTCTGGGCATTTGGGAGAATGATACTGGGGTGGAAATGATGTGTAAGAATTTGAATAAGAATTGTCTCCCCATTTGTCCATCCCTCTCGTGTTGTACGTGGATGCGTAAGGGTCACATTGAGCATTTTTGGAAGAGGTGTGCTAATACTCAGCTCTGCGGAAACATTAGGACATTCCCCAAAAACATGACCACTCAACCCGTAATAGTCACACGGTACAGCTACAAGAGCTACCGGTGCACTCATGTCATCTACCACATGCATGAAAGAGTCCAAAGGTTCTTGTAATGTCTCAGTTTTTGACCAACATATGAACCGACATAACTAGATGTTGGTCTAGCAGTCAGTGCCTCTCTCATATTACCGCAATTTGAAGACTGCTCAGTCACACAATCAAGATTGTCCCAACCGTATACGGTGTTTGTCTGAGGCACCCCATGATGCATGGGTCTGAAGTACCAGGGAGAATAGTCCTAGTCCCAACAATGATATGGATGGTCGCCTATGTAACCATCCATCTCGCCAAAGAACTCTCGAGTCGACCACTCTCACAACCACGAGACTAAGCTAGCAAAAAGTGCTCGGCGCGACCCTAAAATGCTAGCAAAGAGTGTGAAAGGGAGGAGACTAGAACGTAGAAGTAGGTGAGAAGAAGATGACTCAGAGGAGAATGGAAGAATCCCTAAAGCTAGCGTAGGTAAAGGGTGAGGGTAGAAGCTTAGTCTAGCAAACACGGCTCAAGCAGCCTACGATCGTTATAGGTACTTACAGCTAGACGATGCCTAACTGCGAGTTCATATGGCCTCAACACGCCTCACCTCCCTACGACGAAGACCATAGAGCCTAGCAAGTGAGCCAAGATCCGGGGATATCGTCTCTCCTACTATCGACAAAGTGGGTGACGCCGATCAGGCCATGACGGTCGTGACCGGATCACTCTCCTAATGCGTCTGAGTCCTAGGGTCAATGTCTACTTGCTTTTAGATTAAGACTTTACTTGAGTGTGCTTTTTAGGACTAATGGAGGGGTGATGAAATCCCCCACCTTATCTTTGAAGACTATAAGTGAATGCACCTTAAAGATGTTTTAAAATCTTAGGCTAGCAAGCAACTCACCAAACAAACACTCACCTCACTCTTCTTACAATACACCTTACTAACTAATGCATGCTCTAACCATGCATGAATGAGAGAATAGGTGTATGTACCTCACGCTAGCAATCGACAATAGGAATTTTAAGCAAATGAAAGACAATGTGCATGCGAGGACTACAATTGATGCATGACCTAGATGGAAATTAGTATAATTTTTTGCTTCGAGTTTTATGGTCCAAGTTGTCTTACAAAGGGAAATTGATTGATCTGGGAGCAAACTACACTAAATTGAAAAGACAAACAACCAGAACAAAAATTGAGCAAAATCAACTCACTAGGCCGCCAGTTGGCGGTCCCAGACTGCTGATTGGCGGTCCAAAGGGTTGTTCTCTGCTCCAAATTTCTCATGGTGTGTCCTATTGATGCTTCAATGTCCCTAAAACAAACAAAAAAACTAAAAAAATGATTAAACTCACTCGAATCGTCCAAACCAGAGTCTGGACATAGCACCTCCCCGGCAACGACGCCAAAAACTTGATGTGTTCATTTTAAATACCACAAGTGCACGACATCAGTGAAGACGCGGCAAGTACGGGTCGTGTCCACGAGGAGGTGTATCAACTCTGGTTTGTTCGGAGGCAAGTGGGAAAAAGAGGACAGAAGAGATTGATTAAACTAAACTAACTACGTTAAACTATCATGAAACAAACAAAGAAAAGGAAAGTATAAGACGAAATAAAACTAAACTAAGGGACTAATAAAAGTAAGCTGGAAATCAGGAATGGAAACCCCTAAGGGGTGGAGTGTGTGTACACATAAAATAAGTGGTGATGAATGCATTCAATAAAGCACAAGTGTAGGTAGTGTTGTTATGTATAAGAAGTACCTCATGGCAAGACCTATCATCCAAATCACTAACCTAAGTGATTAATATGAGCATGAACAGGTTTGAAATTAAGAACCGAAACAAACATCGGATGTACCTAAAGATTATGACAGAAACTATCAAGTTAAGTATTCTCTTTAATTCAAACAAGCATACTTACATTTCTCACATACAACAACATATAACATTCATTACATACTACATGACATGTATAAGCATCAATTCCACCCTCAAAGGGGGATGAAACTACTCACTACTCATTAAACTACAAACTACATTAAGAAAATGAAACATTCTCATTACTTCTACTAAGATAAAACAAAATTAAGCTAAGCAAGAAAGAATCAAAAGAGAAGACAACATTAAAACAAACTAAAAAATTATTTTATTTTACATGACTCACATTACAAATAGCATTCTTCTCCACTTGAGTTTTGCTCCAAGGCTTTTCTCCAAGTAGAGGGATGCCACCAAGTAATGGGTAAATACAAAGGAGAAGGAAGAGTTTTATTTATAGTCATAGAAAAAGAAAATCGGGGACAATCCCCCGATGTGGGACTAATGCACTACTAAAAATAGACATAAAACACTCTAATACATGACCCTCCTAAATCTTATCGGATCCAGAGAAAAACCGACCACCAATCAGCAGTCTGGGACCGCCAATTGGCGGTCTATATAGTCTGGATCGGGTTTGGATTTGGAGTGTGGTTGTCGGGCTTGATTTCTTCATGTCTGATGCACCCGAGTTGGTTGTTGGAGTTTAGGCCCAAATCGAATTGTCAAAATACTCCTCATGATGGTGTGGAGTTTCTTCATTTGCTCATTGGTCCTTTTGGTTTTACATTCGGGTCCCTCTCTCTTGCATCTCAGTTCATATGTCTTGCAACTTAGTATTTTTTCTTGCTTTTAAGTCCTTTTTGAGTCTCTTCTTCTCAAACATGTTTATTCCTTAAACTTAAACATAAAACTTGTTACGTAGCATTGCCTAGGCTAAGAATAAAGGATATAAGACACAAATAGATGCATGATATGAAGTCAATCAATTGTCATGGAAAATGAGCATAACGAGCTTGTGCCAACTCGTCTACAAACAGGTTTGCGAGTTTCTGTTGATTATCACAAGCTCAATGCAGCTATGTGGAAAGATCATTTTCCTCTACCATTCATTGACCATATGTTTGAGAGGTTGGCCAGACATGAGTTTTAATGTTTTCTTGATGGAAACTCCAGTTACAACCAAATCCTATTGCCCCATAAGATCAATAGAAAATCACTTTTACTTGTCCATTTGGAACGTTTGCTTACCGTCGCATGCATTTTGAGTTATGTAACGCCCCAGTAACGTATCAAAGGTGAATGATTATCATCATCTCATAAATGGTAGAGTGTTTCCTTGAAATCTTCTTGGGCGATTTCTCCATATTTGGCTCTTCCTTGGAGGAATGCCTCCATCACTGAACCTTGTCCTCAAGCATTGTAGAGAGAAGAACCTCGCTCTGAATTGTACTTGGGCATGTGGTCTCAAATAAGGGTATAGAGATCGACTTTGCAAAAGTATGACTTATTGAAAATCTTCCACTGGCATGCAATGTTAAGGATATCCGCACCTTTTTAGGGCATGCATGATTTTATAAGCGGTTCATTAAGAATTTCAATAAGATAGCTTCATCTCTCACTGAGTTATTGGGGAAAGAGGTAAATTTTGAATTCACACCTGAATGTCTTCATGTCTTCTTGACTTGAAAGCAAAGCTGACTTCAACTCCCATCATTAAGGCTCTGTTGTGGACCGTCCCCTTTGAGCTGATGTGTGATGCATTGGACTTTGTTGGCAGAGCGATACCTGGGCAGAGAATAAACAACTTGCCTTATGTGATCTACTATGCTAGTAGAACACTCAATGATGCCCAAGTAAACTATTCCGTGACTAAGAAGGAATTCTTGGCGATTGTATTCACTTTGGAGAAATTCTGATCATACTTGATTGACTCTCACGTGATAATTTATTCTGATCACACGGCTGATTGAAATTTTATTAGTTCAATACCGTAAGTGCACGACGTCCGTGAAGATGCGGCAAGTACGGGTTGTGTCCTTGAGGCATTGTGCACGTTGTTGTTATCACCATACTCGAGTAGGAAGAAAAATAGATTGGGATATTTAGCCAAAGCTAACTACACTAAACTAAGATAGAAGAAACTAATCTTACTAAACCCCTTCAAGTTGAGGTGCAATAGTGAGATGTGTGTGCATGAGGGTGTCCAACCATTCAGCATATGTGTAAGAGTGTGTGTTTACAAGTAGAAGCTAGTGTGGAATCTAAGTGTGAAACACATACAATTATATGGTATACAATACTAGGAAAGGTTAAGATGAAGATAAGATCAATTTTATGGATTCTCAAGTATGCAATAAGGACCTAGTGTGACCATTAACGCATCAATCAATCCTAAACATAATCTTAGTTCATTCAAGAAACATAAACCAAATCAAGCGACCATTCATTTCAAGTCAATTCATTCATCAAATAAAATCCATCACAAGCAACATGTCAAAACTAGATCTACCATGAAACAAATACCTAGTGTTGACATTATCTCGTCTAAAGCAAAATTAACATGCTAAAAGTTTTAGATCTAACATTAAGCACATGGAAATGACACAAACTTAGGAACCCATCATACATTTCACCATCAACTACATTGCCTACACCCCAAATGGAGTGGATCTACTAACTTATCATAATAACAATCATGGAAAACAAGAGATTAATACTTAACATGGCATAAAACTAGAACTAGAAATCTAACCAACAAAATCAAAAACTAATTACATCGAAAGAAAGTTAGTGACAAGAGGAACATGAATCCAATTGTATATTAAAGAAAATGTGAGATTACAATCTTCAACCACCTTACTCTACATGCAGCCAGATTGGGTAAAAACTAACCTACTCTAATGGTAGAAGTGGAGAATAAGAGGAAACTAAGAAAAACCATGCTATTTATAGAAGAAAGTGTGGTATAGATGATTCTGGGAGCAATTCAATGCCTGAAATTTATTTCTGTAAGTTCAAGTGCACCCAATTCAGCAAGATTGAGCCACGTTTAAAAATTTAGGGGATTTTGACCAACTTCATCCCCTGATCTCACCTAGAACTTAAGTTTTGTATTTTTCACGTGGGGTGCACTCCTGGTCCATTGGTTAGAGCCCGTTTATTTTTAATTTCCCAAATACTCTTCAAGATCATGGTTTTGAAGGATTTATGCACCCGAAATGTTCTTCGTGCGTTCAGGTCCTCTGGAATTCATCTGGCTCCTTCTTGATTGGCAGATGGATCCTTGTGCATGACAAACAAGTCAACTTTGCTTCATTTGAGTCCTTTCTTCTTTTATTTCAGTATGTTTCTCTTCCTTTCTCTTCTTTATTACCTAACACCTGAAACACCACAAACGAACACTCGAGTAGCATAAAATTAGGTAAAATAAATGATATATAACATGAATGTGCTACTAATCAACGACCATCTAGCACCTCATGGCAAAGAAAGATACTAAATCTCAGTTACTGAGATGGATCATGTTGCTGCAGGAATTTGATTTAGAAATCCAGGATAAAAAAGGGTGCGAAAATGTGGTGGTTGACCACCTGTCTCATCTTGAGACACCCAAAGTGTTTTCCAGATGTTGACGATGGTCAATGACATTTTTCCTGATGAGCAGTTGTTCACGATTAAAGACAACCCTTGGTTTGCCGATATCATGAACTACCTTGTCACTAAGTAACTTCTTGTGGGTTAGACAAAGTCTGACCATGCAAAATTTAGATCTCCAGACATATTTTTCCACTGGGATACTATCTATCAAAATATTGCCCCGACCAATTTTCAGGTGGTGTGTCCCAGATAATGAGTTTAAATGTGTGCTCCAATTTTGCCATTATGAGGCGTACGGAGGAAACTTTGGAGATAAGAAAATGTCCGCAAAGGTTCTACAATCTGGATTTTTCTAGTCATCGCTATTCAAGTAAGCAATGTAATAGATGTCAACGCCTTGGCAGAATAGGACGACGAGATATGATGCCTTTGCAAAATATCCTCGTCGTCGATATTTTCAATGTATGGGGCATCGACTTCATGGGTCCCTTCCCAGCTTCTTTTGGGAATGTCTATATTCCTGTGGTTGTTGATTTTTTTCTCTAAGTAAATTGAAGTTATCCCCACTAAGACCAATGAAAACAAAGTAGTCACCAAGTTTTTAAGTGATATTTTTGCATGATTTGGTACACCTCGTACAATAATCAGCGACTGGGGCACCCACTTCTATAATCACTCCTTTGAAGCACTTATGATGAAGTATTCAATCACCCACAAGCTTGTAACCTATATCATCCACAAACTAGTGGGCAGGTTGAAATTTTTAACTGTCAATTAAAGCAATTCCTTGAGAAGATAGTTAATTCATCATGGAAGGATTGGTCTACTAAGCCTAATGACGTGTTGTGGGCATTCCGCACCGCGTATAAGACTAATTTGGGCATGTCGCCATATCGGGTAGTGCACGACAAGGCTTTCCACCTACCTTTTAAGCTTGAGCATCATGCGTTTTGGGCGATCAAGAACCTAAATATGGATCTTGATCAAGAAGGGGTGCAACGTAAGCTCGACAACATGGAGTTTGAAGAGCTATGCAATGATGCATATGAAAATGCCAAAATTCATAAGTTCTTAGCTAAAACATGTCATGATCACATGATTATGCGAAAAGTGTTTTCGGCTGGGCAGAAGGTACTGCTCTACAACTCCAGACTTCATTTGTTTGCGGGTAAGCTCGGCAGTCGCTAGTCAGGCCCATTTATTGTGCAAATTGTATTCTCTCATGGAGCGGTTGAAATCCTGAACCCAGGGAATAGGGACGTGTTCAAAATTAATGGACAATACCTCAAACCTTATTTTGAAGGGGCACCAGCTGAAGTCGAGGACGTTGTGATCCTTCATAAGCCTCCCTTACACTTAACCATTTGAATGGTTGAGATTTCACGTTTATACATATTTAAAAAAAACACATTTATTGTCGTAGGTCCCACTCCTTGAGGATTTGGGCTTCATTTGTTAACGTACTTATATTCCCTTATGTATCTCACAAGTTGTAGGGAATTCGGATTTATGTCCATCAGCATAACCATAAACTACCTTTTGTGCTTCACGTTGATGAATAATGCATCAATATTTTTTTGGTGAAAAATCATCAGCAGACATCACTCCTCCTCCTTGGAGATAAGGGGTTTAACGGCTTATTGTACGTGCTAAGTGCAACCGTGATTCCTATGAAAGTGAGTTTGGATCTCCCGTTTCATATGTTTTCATTTTTCGCTTTCTTTATTTTTCTCGGGACTAACAAAAGATAAGTGTGAGGGTATTTGATTAGTTGCATATCATATGACTCATTCATGTTATATATCCTTTATTTCACCCAAATTTTGTGCTACTCGAGTATTTGTTTCATAAATTTTAGGGTGTAGGTAATAAAAAACTGAAAAGGAGCGAAAATGACCAAATGCAAGAAGAAAAGACTGATTTGGAAGCCATCTGGACCTGTATGTAATGATCAAAGACCATATTGCAAATTAGAAGGGACCCAAGTGAAAACTCGGAGGGACCTAAATGTAGAGAAAAATATGTTGGTTGCAAAAGTACATAATCTCTTGAATGTGAGGAGTAATTCAACAATTAAGACCAAACATGCTCGAACCAACAGGTCCACGTGTTACATTGGTCAACTAAAGTGTCTGGTGAAATCTAGGGTGGATCGGAGCAAAATTCCAAATCCGTTGTTGGCAGATCATTCTGATCTATTTTGGCCATAATTTCTCCACTAGGCCGGGTAGTCGGGCTAGAGAATTCCAGAACATCTTGATCTGATTTACAATCGTTTGATTGTGCCCAGATTAATCTAGACCCTCTAATCTTCTATAAATACACTTTTAATCTTTCCCTTCTTTTTTCCGCCAGGTCATATCGCTTCTTCTTCTTCTTTCTTCTTTTAACAACCCGAAACAGTGGAAAATTTAAAATTTAACAACAAGGATCACAAGACATAAGACCCAAAAACGTGGGACCGTTACTTATAAAATATGCAAGAGGTGTACCATAATACATCAGAGTTGTAAAAAGGTACAACTACATCAAGTACAAGGAAGACAAATATAGTAATCATACGACCTAGGAAAATACGAAAAGAGGATCCGATCCCAGAGTGCCCTCATCCTCAGTCGCCACCCACCAGAACCCACTGCGATCCTGAAAATAAAATATAACAACAATGCCTGAGTTTCCATAAAGAAACCCCATATACCAAGCTCACCTACATCCATGGTCAAAATACAGAAATGAACCTATCATACTAGTATAACATGGCATGATATATAATGCAATCTGCAAACATCACCCTCCAAGGTTCAGTAGGGGCATCTGTCCACCAGTCCATCATCGGGTCACCCATATGGACCTACCATAGGCACATACGGTCTTACAGAAAGTGTGCAATGTACCCCACACACGGCTACACTAATCAAGAGGTTTGGTGAGGCACGTCCGCGTCAGTAGAATCAACTGAATCTCGAGGTCAACACCTCACTGATGAAGTCGTCGCTCAGGTCATTCCATCTCACTAGGTTGTGCCACTATCACGCTACCTGTCGGAATACATCATCGGTCAGTAAACACCCACCGGAACAACATCAGTCGGGTCATCATCTGGAACAACATCGGATGGCACTCCCACCGGAACAACATCGGTCGGAACATCTGGTCTGGAACAGCATCAGACGGTACCACATCTCCATCAAGGCGAGTTGAAGGTATCCGTTGCCCGTAGGCCGGCCTATCAACTCATCCAGACCGAAATCCACCAGGTCAACTCGCTCCGTAGAGCCGTGCAACATCGTGCATTGTGATCCGTGTTCCCTCAGGTCTAATACTATAATATGAGTCAAGCAAGGCATACACTACGCCATAGTCTATAATATAGAGGTGGAACGTCCGGAGTATCCACACTCTTCCACTCGGCGGTCCCTAGGTAGGCACGATCAACCCACCCACTGTCACCTCCCGGCTCATGCACAAGGCGAGGACACGGGTTTCCGTTGACAGAGTTGCCCCTCCACAAAGACAGGAACCAGGGGTGACACTTGCAACAACATCCAGCAGCTCTGTCAACCAATCGGTCCAGAAATCCGTCTAGAAAATATGTCCAAAAGTCCGTCCAGAAAGTATGTCTAGAAATCTGTCCCGAAACTTCGTCTAGAGTGTTGTCCCTCCATTCCATGTTTGTGTCTCTCCATTCTAGAATGTTGTCCCTCCATTCTAGAGTGTGTCCCTCCATTCAAGAGTGTTGTCCCTTCATTCCAGAGTGTGTCCCTCCATTCCAGAATGTTGTTCCTCCATTCCAGAGTGCATCCCTCCATTCGAACACTCTACACAAGACCCAACCACCCTACACAGACAGCCGGCTAGCCCCACGTTCGGTAGGGACCAACCACTCTGACGGCCTACCGACCGCCGCTCATCGCCAGCGAGGGCCCCGGTCGTCCAACGTCGAGACACCCCTCACACCTTGTGTGAGTTAAAACTAATGCATTGAACTTGGCATACCTTTCCTCATGTGATCTCGTCGTAGTTCGTCAGAACCACCTTCTTCAACACCCGAGCACCTCCAGCGACCTTTCACCACACGCGTGCTTCCACCCGACGTGCACCACACTAGCCTTTTTGCACTGCTCCAAGTCAAACACACTCGCTTGCACGCCTTGTCTACTTCGACCACACCATTGGATTGTCCTTCCTCTTCACTCCACCACCGAAAGTCGCCTCCACACCAACTTCGGCACCCCACAAACCACCATAAACCACCCAAGGAGGGAGAGATGAGGGAAGAAGAATAGAAATGTGAGAGAGTGGAAAAGAGAGATGTAGGATGTGCATTCTCCTCTTTTAAAACCAACGCCCACACCAACACCCTCTCCACTCACAACACTCACAACCATACTTCATCAACCCCCACCATACCTCTCACCTTACCACCCATCACTCCACGCACAACTACATACCTCATCCCATCAAAGCAAACCTCTCCATACCTCCCACCTAACCTCCACTAATCACGATTAGCACCCTTAACAAGGGTTTAGGATTCCACACTCTCCTCATTAGGTTAGTTTTGTTTCTTGTTTAGTAGAGTGGTGGAGGAGAGGAGAACACTTGTGATCTTTTTTCTTCATTAACCAAAGTTGTTGTTGTTGTTTACTTTTTTGTTTTAATCTCATCTTCTTTACTTGTCAGTGTTGTTTTTATGTTGTTGTTTCATATGTGAACATGTTGATTAGTGAGTAATCCAACCACATTGGGGGTGGAGAATGATGTGAAGTGTGAATGTTGTGAGATTAGTTTGTGTTTAATCTTAATCTTGGAGCTTCAAATGTTTTTCATTGCCATTTTGATGGGTTCCTAACTCTTACCTTTGATGTGTTAATGGTCCCAATGGATGCTTGATTGATCGATTTAACAACAAGTGCACGACATTGGTGAAGACGCGGCAAGTACGGGTTGGTCCACAGGGATCGTGATTGTTTAGTTCAAAACTAATTTCGTAATCGAATCGGCAAAAAAGATGGAGAAGGGAATTGATTTATTTTAATCTACACTACAATACAATTAACTAAATTCAACTTAGATGACACTTAGAAGATGAGAAATATGGATTAGGCATATATTAAGATTATGTGTGTAGTTGACATGAAGCATAAGCGGTGTCATTCGTGTCATGAAAGCGTGGAAGGTGTCTAAAGATTATGGCAAACATCCATCAAACATTCACATAACTCATTATTAAGGTCAAACCTGTATTCTAAAGAACATTTAAGGCAATGCACTTAGATATGAGCATGAAGCGTGAAACTATTTAAAAAACGACATTCCGTCAAACACCTAATGAGCATGTACCTTAAAAAAGTAAATCTACACATTAGAATCTTAACCACCACATTCAATGTAAAACCAACAACACACAACCACCATTAACCTTTCCTACCATCATCCCCACCTCCTAAGAGGTGGTTTAGCCACACATTAACATGAGAAGTAGTAGAGAAGAAAGTGAGTGAAGATACTTACCAAATAAAAGGTTGCAACAATACAAAAAAGAAATCCAAAGCTTGAACATTAAATCTACTCATAACCTATTCTAAGCTACTCTAATGGTGGAAAAAAGGAAAATAGAAGAGAAGGGAAAGGGAAGAGAGAGAGAGAGAGAGAGAGAGAAAAGTAGATGGAGGTTATGTTAAGTCCCTAACCTTGCTTAAGGACTAATCCTTGTTTAGAAGGTGGTTTGCATGGGAAATTGGAGGAGAGTGAGGTGATGAGTGTGTAGTGTAGGGGTCGGGTCTTGTAGACGTGGAGAGGTCACTGTTGGGTTTGGGTTTATAAACCAAAACATTTTCTCTCCTCTCTTCTTCTTCCTTGGTCCTGGCCATCTTCCTCTCTCATTTTTTCTTCCTTTTCCCGATGATCCAGAGGCAGCGTCGACGCGAGGTGTGTGAGGAACGGCATGATCGTGGAGGCTTCCAACGTCGAGCGAATCTCCGGCGTGCTCCGTCTTCTTCTTGAGGTATGCAGGCTTTTAGTTTGTTTTTGTTGCACACCCATGTCGTGGTGGTGTTGTGGTCGGTCGTGGGAGGTCGGAGACCTCGCCGGCGACGAGAAACGGCATAAAATCCTTGACAGGAGCGGGGTTGCTGTCGACCGGTTTTACTGTTTTCCCCAACTTTAACCAACACTGGTCGAACGATGTCTTGTGGCGGTTGACCGGTTGCATGTATGCTGGTTGGTTGGAGGCTTTCTGTCGGATTTCGGTCGATTGTCCCTAGCTTTTGGTTCGACCGGAACATAAGTGTACTTGATTATTATGCATGTTGTTCGACCGATTTTGTTATGTTGTTCGACCGTTATATGATGTAGACTATTAGGATGACCCTGGTAGTTTTCGGTCGACCGGGATTCTGAGTCGGTCGACCGAATAGTCTTGTGTGATTTTGACCAACTCCGGATTTTGACGTCATATTCGTTCGACCAGTTTTAGATCGTTGTCCGACCATTTGGACTTAAGTGATGCGCATAATAGTTCGACCGTTGCAGACTTTTGGTCGACCGAACCTATTGGGAACGGTCGACCGGTTAGGATTTTTCGATCGACCGTTTGTGCGCAGAACTGAATTCCTAGTCCTTGTGTTGTGTCAACTCTGTCCATGGAAACCCGTGTCCTCGCTTAGAGTGTGAGCAAGGAGGTGACGGCGGGCACGTGTTCGTGCCTGCCCAGGGACCGCCGAATGGAAGAGTGTGGACACTTGGGTCGCGTCACCTCCGTTATGGACAGTGGTGTGACGTGTTGTTGCTTGACTCTCTGTAGAGTAGCAGACCTGAGGGATCGCGGATCCCAATGCATGTTGATGCATGGCTCGTGGAGCATGACGACCCTGCAGACTACGGTTTGAACCCGTCCGATGTTGTGTCGGACGTATGTTGTACCGTCGAGATTGTGCAGGCGATGCCACCGAGGTTTTTGCCGGCGATGATGGTGCGGACGATGTTCCAGCTTGTGGTTGTGTCGTCCGATGTTGTGTCGGACGTACGTTGTACTGCCGATGTTGTGTCGGCGATGTTGTTGATGTTGTTCCGGCGATGATCCCCGATTGGGCACCTATCTTGGGATGTTGACCGACTGGGCCACGGCTCCGTCGAGGTGGTGTAGACCACGTGTTTACTTTGCGCGGAAGTGTGGACGCTCCTCACCGATCCCTTGGCTCGAGTAGTCACGGGTGGGGGTGCGTCGCGTACTGACCGTAAGATCGTATGTGCTTTTGGTAGGTTTCCGAGGGAGACCGTTGTTGTTGTTGGACTGATGTCCTTGTTGACCCTTTGAGGGTACTTGTGTTGTTGGACTGAGGTCCCGTTTACCCTTGGAAGGATTTGATGTATTGCAGATGTTAACATGACATGCTACTAGTATGATAGGTTTATTTACCGTACTATTGCATTAATATAGGCGAGCTTGGCATACGGGATTTCCTAATGGGAAACTCAGGTATCGTTATTTGATTCTTGTTTCAGGCGCACACATTTTGGGGTCAGGATCCTCTTCGGACTCTTCGAGGTCGTCATGATTACTTGTACCTACCTGTCTTTCGTAGTATTGTTGTAATCATGTCTTTTGACTAACTCTGTTGTATTTTGGTGCACCTACTGTTGATTTATATGAGTAACATTCTCGTTGATGAGTTTTATCTGATGATCTCTTGGTTGCTAAATTTTTAAATTTTTGTTGTTTCGGGATGTTACAGGTTAGCCTCTTTATAAAGGATTAAGGTACTAGATCTTTTTGATGAACTCAATCCAACAGTTAAGATGATTTCCCACGTTTTTCATCATTGTTTTGTGAATATGTCCTAACTTAGTATATATATTAGAAATCTGGGTGTAGATTTAGATTCCTCTCGTCAAACTGGTCGATTTGAGTACTAATTCGACATAATTTGAACTTCTGTATACTCGTGGAGAGACTTTTTAAGTCCATGCGTCATTTCCAACGGATTTATAATCCATTCGGCTTTCTATTTGGTACATAATCCTTTATTCTAGCTCATTTATCTTTATTCCTGAAATACATGTAAACATACTCGAGTAGCACAAGTAAATGACCAAATTAAACAAATATATCATCAATATTACACATCATATGCTACTAATCAATGATTAGCACATGTTTTGGCTAGTGGGCTCGCTTTATGGGGAATGACGAGGTGATGATAAAATTGGAGTGAATAAAGAGATAAGATTGACATGTAATCTTGTATTTATCTTTAGCCTTGTCTTAAGTAGTGTTTTGTAGTTTTAATGATGAGGATAAATCTTGATCCATATAGAAACACTTGTGGTTTGGTCTTTATAGATTTTTATGGTATACATGTCATTAGGGTTTAACCATACACACACATGTATCACACATCTACACTTTTGCATGCATTCTCCACCTCCTACAGGACTAGTCATATTAGATTTATTTCAACACCTCGCATCGCATTAGTTAGTTAATTTCAATACACAACTTTCATTTTCCTCCCCAACTCGAGTATGGTCGTCGTCGACACGGACTCACTCCTCGTGGACACGACCCATACTTATCACCGCTCCAACGCGACTGTGCACTTGTAGTTTTTAACTTTAATTTTCCAACACACGTTCATACAAAGCACCCAAACCATGATTACGACCATTAATACTTCGGTCAAAATATTGGAAATGCAAGTAACCCAATTGACTCCACCTAAGTGAGCGTGAGAAATGTCAATTACCAAGTCAACCTGAAGTCAATCCTAAGGGTCAACACTCTCAGGAAAGGCATTATGCCAACGTGGAAAGTCATCCTCCCCAATATGCAAATGTTGTTCATACATTGAGATCGAGTAGGATGATGGATAATCATGTTGAAATGCTTGTGTCTGAACCCTGAGCGACTCCTAAGAAAAGAGTTATGAGTCTCCCAAACAACTTATTCCTGAGGCTCAACCTTCTGATTTATATTTCCCCAAAACTTATTGGGATTTTAAGTTCAAAACCACAAATGCACGATCGTGTGAAGAGGTGGCAAGTACGAGTCGTGTCCACGAGGAGCGAATGCAGGTCGTGATCGACCATAATCGAGTGGGGGAAAATGAAGATTGAGAGTATCTAAACTAGCTAACCAATGTGACACAAATTGACTAATTAAAACCTAATATGACTAGTCTCGTAGGAGGTAGAGAATACGTGCAGAAGTGTAGATGTGTGACACAAGTGTGTATAATTAAACGTTTATGACTTGCATAACATGTAAATCTTATAATGTCACAATCCCAAGTGTATCTCTACGTGGATTAAGATTTGTCACCATCATTAAAACATAGAAAACATTACTCAAGATAAGGACAAAGACGACAACGACATGATTACATATCAATCTTCTCTCTTTAATGGCATGAAGAACATAAAAATCCATAATGACCACAACTCCAACTATGTATCCACATGAATTAAGATTTAATATCATCATTAAAACATACAAGATATTAATATATATATACAATATAAAACACGCGTTGTATACATGTGCGAGAGATATATTTGATTTTAATATTATTAGTGATAGATTTAGTTTAATATTCAAAAGTACTAAGTTATTAGGCAAAAAAAGGCAAGAAAAACTTTTTAGATGAAGTTGAACAGATTTTGTGGAACCTTTTGAGGTTCGAAAAGGAAACATTGTTTTCATAGTTTCTAGTACCCTAAGTCTCTTGTATCGTCACAAAATGGAGGCTTGGGCATGTGGCCGCTGAGGGAATGGAACAACATCCCATGGGTTAGAGGCTACTATAATATGTGGTTTGAATACAAGGATTAATAACTTGCAATAAGATATAACCAAAATAAAGAAAAAACAAGGAACAAAACAAACCAAAAAAGAAACACAAAGATTTGTATCGATTCTATAGCACAAGCCATGACCTAGAGCTCCTCAATCAAAAGTATATTACGTTGATGTCCAAGATCAAGAAAGAAAGAAAATACTATGAAGGAATTGCAATTTCAGATTAAAGTGATTAGTAATATAAGTTTTCTGGGAAAAATGCGGTAGAAAAGTAAGAAGCGTCACCCGTTAGATAACTTTTCCCTCTAAATTTTCAAAAATAAAAAATTGATTTATACTTCAATCAAACTAGAGTACTAGACAATATAACATAGACTAAAAAAAGGTCTATCCATAATTGAACGGGCAGGACTCCAAACATATTCTAAGATAAGTCTCAACGTGAAATAGAAGACAGGATTAACGATAACAATAAGGTTTCCATGTAAGAAGCACTGGAACCTGGTGAGCAAATCAGCTAAACAATTACGATGCATGTGAAATAATGGTTAAATTAGTAGCTAACAAATTAACAACCCAAGTAATCAAGTCAGACAAACGGTCGAACAAGATTATAAAGAGAAGTGGAAATCATTGTTACAAGAGCCAGCTTGATTGATTCTCCTATCCTGTACAGTTGAGACTGGGAATAAATCAGCAACCTCAGAAACAAGGGGCCTATGTCTCATAAAATAAATTACATCAAGTGATCCATCCTTTGTTAGCTGACTGCGATGTACTGTCGCGTTAGTTTTTCAAGCATAACGGTGGACGCCAACTATGCAACACCCAGCCTTCTGGTATGTTGAACCTCAGTTGTGTTCTATGTGACAACAGTTTCCACAGCGGCATGACAGGGATCCTGCTTACTGCATTTCGTAGATGGCTCATAAGAACTGCTCGTTTTGCTCTCACTGGAAATTCCTTCTGTGTCTTCGGAAAGTCCAGTATGAGATGTATTTGACTCTTCATCCGATTCATTTTGTGCAGTTTCATATGAAGGCAAAGGTTCTTCAATATCCACAGGCATTTCCTTCGGGGCAGGGCGATCCTTATTTGGCTCGGGTTCGTCAAACGAACCTGCTACGGTGGGCTGCGAATCCAGTCTGCTACCTGAACCAGATGTTCCTCTTGATTCTGGCAATACCAGTGGCATCTCAACGTCGGTGGTTGACACTGAATTAACCTCAGACTCATTCGCTGCATTCCCAAGGGAAGACCTTGAAAACCCATTTGATAGTTCCAGGTACTCATTTTTGTATATTTGAGATGCGTCAGCATTATGGTCAGTATCATTTTCACAAATTGAATTTTCTGTGGTACCACCCGAGCTGATAGATGGTGAATCATACATTCTAGCCTTGCATTCATCATCAGCGATATCGTCATCCTTGAATGCAAGCCAATCAGGGTTTGTGATGGCAGAAATACTGCAGGAGCAAAACCAGTCATATCAATCAACAAGAAGTAACTTCACCAATGATCCTCCTAAATGTACATAAAACAACGATGGAAACAAAGATTATACCTGTCGTGGTCATCCCCTAAACGCAAGGATGACATGATAACCTCAGCAGAGTCATCAAAATACACTTCCTGAAGGTACAACACTTGTGAGAAAGAAACCTTTCCAATTAGTGAAAAATGAAGGCTTACGAGGCAAAAAACCATTAGCTCAGAGACCAGATTGTAGGAATTAAGCTAGATTATCTCTTATTATATTATCATTGTCCCGTATTGCCTTATTTTAGAAGATTAATAGTATATCAATATACTACTTTTTAAAGTTTACGGTCAGATTAAATAGGGTTTTTTGTTACTGTACACATCTCAAGTGTCAAAATTGACGATATGCACCCGGGTTTTCGGTATTACCGCATTTACACCTACAAGTCGATCATATTTGCGCATATGCACCTCTGCCGTTAGTGGACCACACTTTGTCACTGTTACCGTCCAACGGTGTTAGACAAGTTGCAAATTAAACCTCGTAAAATCCAAATGTCCTTAATTTTAAAACAAAAAATTCCGTGAAAAATCAAATTGTCTAACACCCTCCGTTCTTAAACTTTCACTCTCTCATTTCTCCCTCTCCACTATTTCACTCTCACTCACTCTCATCCCTCCTTCCCTATCTCTCTTGAATCTATCTTTCTCTCTCTTGAATCTTTCTCTCTCTCTGGACAAAAGTCTGGACGAAATCTGAACGAATTCTGGACGAATTCTGAATTGTTCAAGAATTGGTCCAGAATTGTTCCTGAATTGTTCCTGAATTGTTCCAGAATTCGTCCAGACTTTTGTCCAGAGAGAGAAAGAAAGATAGATTCAAGAGAGATAGGGAATGAGGGGTGAGAGTGAGTGAGAGTGAAAGAGTGGAGAGGGAGAAAGGAGAGAGAGAGTGAAAGTTAAAGAGCGGAGAGTGTTAGACAATTTGATTTTTCATGGAGTTTTTTGTTTTTACAATTAAGGACATTTGAATTTTACGAGGTTTAATTTGCAACTTGTCTAACGTTTGACGGTAACGGTGACAGAGTGGGGTCCACTAACGGCAGAGGTGCATATGCGCAAATATGATCGACTTGTAGGTGTATATGCGGCAATACCGAAAACTCGGGTGCATATCGCCAATTTTGACACTTGAGAGGTGTACTGTAGCAAAAAGCCCGATTAAATAAGCCAAAGCAAAATGTTGTACAAAGAAAATAGAAAGATATCCACTTTGTGGCCTACTAAGTTAAGTCAATCACGTGGAGTTTGAGCCTTGCAACACTGCATATACACAATGATACAAAGTCCGATGTTGAGTTGAAAAAAATGGTCAATGAATAAATAGTCTCTAACCTCATCATCTTGTTCAAGCGATCGGTGAGCCTGCATACAGAGACGTGTCAGAAATCACTTTAATATAGAGTTTGACATGATGGTTTATAAGTAAAGCAAACCAATAGATTACAATTAGCTGCACAAAAGAGTACCTCTTCAATATCATCATTACTGTAGTCATTGTGCAGAAATGTGGCTATGTCAAAGGCTCTGACTTTAAATTCTTCATCATCACTATCTATATTACGTTCTTCAAATGTAGTTGGGCGCCTAAAAAGATCATACTTCAGGTAGAGGACTAAAAGATATTCAGCCATGAAATATGTGTATAAATTTCAAAAACTCGAGTGGCAAGAAGATATGATAGTCACAACTTCGTATAGGAAAGAGTACAGAGTATTAGATTTACAAAATTTCCAATATTTGGACAAAAACTGTTGGTGGTGGAGACACCCAATGTTCCGGCGAAGTGTTAAATATGCAGCAGCATGTGGCATGCATACTCTGTGAAGGTCCCTAACATGGTATCTTATCCATTTCACATCATTTCAATGCAAACAAGTTTAGGTCATTCTTGAACTCCTCATAATTAAGAATGATTATTCAAGGAATATTTTAAGAGAAAGAATAGGCTCACTGCAACACCTTTTTGGGTCTTTTTCACTCAGATATATGTTTAAAAGATATAATTAAAACATAAGGAACAAATTGCAAGGGCAAAAACGGCAAAAAGAAAAAACAAGGCTTAATTAAGGAATATCACCCTTCCTAAAATAGAAGCTTCATGCAGTTCCAAAATAGAATTAGACTTACCTGACGTTAGTAAGGTGCTCTTGAAGTTCAATATCCAAAATATTATTTAAGATACACACCTACTGTGGTCCACAAAATGTGAAAATAGTGATAAGGTGCTAGAATAGATGGGGTGTTAAAAAGACTAGATGAACACCATCCCGTGGATAGGGAACACCAATCCTGCCTGACCTTGTTGCTTAAGGCAGGGACTAGGCCAGTAAACTTCATTGTTGTAAGTCATTGAGAGACAATTTTACCCACGGTTTATCATTCAAATGTTATCTCCTCTGAACTCCATTGTGTTCTGATCCATTTTTTTGTGAATAACTTTTGCAAATGCAAAGACAGTCAACATGCTATAGACGTGTCTAGTAGTCTGATCAGTAGGTGTATATTAGTCAGCGGCCTCTATATTCAAGGTTACATGTAGTTTTCACCAGACTTTTTTTATCGGTAAATTGACTATATTAAAGAAAAGGAGAACATGTACAAAATGACCAGGCAGCCATACCACACACCCACCGCATAGCCACCTAAGGCAAGGAACAACCAAGCCCAAAGAAACTGGTATCTATTACACAAAAATGGAACGTGGTAAAGCAGGATAAGTGGAGCTTCAGCAGGAATCAAGGGGGAAGGGGGACAGAAGAGGAGGGGTATATGTACTACCATTCATGTGCTTAAGGATGTAGACTGGACAGACACACACACACACACACACACAGAGAGAGAGAGAGAGAGAGATGATTTAACTTGCCATGAATACTCTATTTTTATAATTAGTAGATGGGAAAAGAATACAAGAGGAAACGGAAAAAAATGGAAAGGAGGTAAAAAAAAGGGCTGTGGAAGACTCAAACACAGGATAACCTTATCATTGATAACATTTCGAAAATAAAAAAAGGTTGTGGAAGATATGATGTTTCTCAAACTATGTCATACTAGTGTAGTAAAGAAGTGAATGGACAAACAAAGACAAAAAATGCGTTCGATTATGAAAATTATATCTTATATGTAATACATTTAGGGAAGATGAGGCAACAAACATGTAAAGTTTAGAAACTTCGCACCAAACGCTACACCAGAATGGCCAACAATGCAACACAATCCTATAATGCAGATGTCATGTGATGTTGCTGTATTGTATTTTATATTACTATAAATGAGAGTTAAAATCCAGATGATTTAGATTTGGAAGCACAAAGACTGTTAATTTATTTTGTTTTCACTATTTCATAGTAGTGCATAAATTGTTCTTGCATCAAATCATCCATGTGAGCACATGATTCTTGAAACCACATTTATCTTGTGCCATCAATATTTGCAGGACATCATTCACGTGAGAAAATTTTGTCGGAAAACGCATCATTCTGTACATGACAATATTTCATTGCCACTTTATGGTACCAAGGACCCAGATGGTTCTTTTATAAAAACAAAAAAACCATCATTACTTAATCAAAAAATGTCCAGAAGACATTAAGAGTACAAAATGATCATCTGAACTACTTTTAGAATCCAAAAATAATTTTACGTTGATTAGCTAAAGAACTAAATTACATAGAAAACAAAATATAAATCAGAAGGAGATGAATAACTTTTTCGCATATAAGCATTGAAAGAGTAACAAAACGTAAAGACATTGGTAGATGCGTAAAACCCACAAAGGGCACTTACCCACAAGTCCATTGGTAAATATTTTCTGTAGAGTTGCGGTTCACTAATACATTTGTATACCAGGTAACCCATTCGTTACATTCCTATACATCACAGACAAAATGACAATCAAGAGATTGCTAGAAAAAACATTTTGCAACAAGAAAACCGAAAAAAGAACCTTTAAAACTTTAGCTCTAAGCATGAAGGTGTGGTCCCATTGGTATCCTTTTCAACATCGAAAAGTAAAGTCCCAAATGGCATTACCAGAACCAATATAACCACAAACATAACATTTCAGACACCATTTTATGTTATGTTACCTCTCTCCAATATCAGAACAGTAAGCCAAGAAATGGATAGATTCTGATAGTTTGAAATTAGATTTAACGTTATGCACTTGGAAGAATTGATATCAAAACAAGAAAAATGTCGGATAGCTAAAGCTCACTTTCTTTTGGCAAGCATAAAAAGTGTTTTCAGTTTCACAAATAAATGAAATTCACCATGTAGAGATTAAAGCATTAGACCCTAAAATCAATATATCAGCAACTTTAGCAGGCTAGAGAAAACAAATGATGACCCAGTGGCCAGCACAACATAATCTTATAATAGAATTCAAAAAAACAGTTGATAGTATGCTATATGAACATAAAATGATACAACAAAGCTGTCATACATAATGATAGTCTAACATTAGTTGAAATAGTGGTGATTCAGAACTCCAGCAAGAGGCATCACATGTAAAACAGGCAGATTAGAAAACAAATGTCTTTCACATGTAAAAATAGCTTTTTCAGTAGCATTAGAGAACAGAAAATGGTCTAGAGTCTAGACAAAAGTAGAAGTCAAAATTAAAGTCAAAGTAAACAAAGAATGTTTGTGGTTGTTTAGACAGTACTACATTTCCTAGAAAGTGACAGGAGAATGCATAACAATGTCATCATCAAAGCTGTAGGACTTGCTGCCTTTAAATGAGGGCAGTAAAATTATTTGTACACATCTTAAAAATTTGTCTTGATGTCCTCATAAAAGGCAGGGGCTGAAGACACAATTTAGCGAGGGCAAAACCATTTCCAGACTTTCCATTCCATGATCAACTTAGCTAGAAGCATCATAAAAGTGGATGTCATAGCTAGGTCTGGCAATTTGACACGGAACACGAAAAAAAGACACGAACACGACACGAAAAATCCGTGTTTGGGTTTCAGGATTTCGTGTTTCGTGTCATGTTCGTGTCGTGTTTTGGGTACACGAAATTGATTTCGTGTCGTTTTCGTGTCTCCTGTTCGGGTACCCGAAAAAGACACGAAGTACACTAAGTAATTAAAACTCGACATTTAAACGTGTTTATTCTCGTGGTGCATTGGTCCACACGTACATGATATCACCTGAGGATTCAGGTTCGAATCCCAGCCATTTTTTACTGCCGAAATTCGGAAAAACAGAAAAAATCGTTGGGAAGATTCGAACTCGTGACCCACACAAACACTCCATCAACTGCTGACCACTACGCCAACGTAAGCTTTGTGCATATTTTGGATGTATTAATGTACTAATAAATCACTTAAATGTTTCTGGTGCTGCAAACGTTTAGTCCCACATCGCTTGCATTGTGTTCTACCTTGTCTCTATAAACTAATCGACCTTACATCCAGTCACTACTCACTAGTGTGTTGTCCATTGATATGGTGACTTGTTTTCTTAAACCGTTTGGTTAATATAATTTATTTTGAGAGTAAATATTGAAATTCTAAAACATTAAGTGTTCTTGTTGGGTTTCGTGTTGGTTCGGGTCGGGTTCGTGTTTACCCGAATCGATTCGGGTCGTGTCCGTGTCCCGTTTATTAGACACGAAAATATTTCGGGTCGTGTTCGTGTCTTCGGAAATTGACTGGTACACGGAAAAAAATACGACACGAAAGTATACGACACGACACGATTGACAGGTCTAGTCATAGCCCACAGACTATGAAGCACGAACACGGATACGAGATACAGATGCGATACAATACAAAGATATGACATTTTTCTAAATAGTTGAATGCAATATGGCACAGATACAGCTATTACAAAATATGTTTTTTATTATTTACTTGGTATTTCTAACCTGAATGGTATATGAAATCAATTATGAGATATTTAATCTAGTGAAGGTACAAGAAATGAAGGGCATATATATACAGTATTTTGTGAGTATTGTAAGAAAAGGCAAATAGAAAAGAGCAGCCCTAAGCAGCAAAAAAGCATAAATATAAGAACGATATAGTTAAATTTATCTTAGCTGGGTAATCTCATTGAGATCGGACATGTGTTCGGTGATTGATTTATTATAACGATTACAGTTCAGAATGGAGCACAAAAATATGCCGAAATTTTTTAATATAATAAAAAAAAAATTAAAAATTCGAAATTTAGGAGAAAAAAAAAAAAATTCCAAAACTAGGTGGATCGCGGGTGTGACCCACGATCCGTGGGGCACGGATCGCGGTTCCCACCCGCGATCCGTGTTCCCGCCAAAAATTTTTTTTTTTTGATTTTTTGTTTTTGTTTTTTTTTTCTGTTTTTATTTTTTATTGTAATTATTTGTAATCTTTTTTTAAATCTTTTTTTTTCAAAATAAGTTTTCTAATTTATATTATTTTTCTAAATTTTTTAAAATTATTTTTAATTTTTCCAATAATCGACCTCTAAATCACGTCGATAACCCGACGTATTGAAATGTTAGGGTATTTTATACAATAAAAAAACAAATTTTTTTAGCCAGATTAATAATTTATTTACAACTGAATATTAAACAAACACTAAAACTAATTAAAACAAAAAAATTCGAAACGTTATCAAAAATTAGTAGGGTGTACACACATTGTAAATATTTTTGGAGGTCGATACAGCAAAAAATTAAAAACACAATTAAAAAATTTTAAAAAATAATAACAATTACAAAACATATTTTGAAAATAAATATAATAAAAAACATAGTTAAAACGATTTTAAAAAAATCAAAATCCGTGACTTTTATTTTCTTTTATTGTTTTTGATTTTATGTTTTTTTTTTTACAAATCATTTTAACTATGTTTTATATATATATATATTTCAAAATATGTTTTGTAATTGTTATTAATTTTTAAAAATTTTGAATTTTGTTTTTAATTTTTTGCTGTATCGACCTCCAAAATGTTTTATGGTTTGTTTAATATTCAGTTGTAAATAATTTATTATTCTAACTAAGAAATTTTGTTTTTATATTGTATAAAATACCCTAACAATTCAATACACGCCGAGTTATCGACGTGATTTGGAGGTCGTTTCTTGAAAAAAATTAAAAACAAAATTAAATTTTTTTAATAAATAATATCAATTAGAAAACATATTTTGAAAAAAAAAGATTTTAAAAAAGATTATAAATAATTAAAATAAAAAAGAAAAACAGAAGAAAAAAAACTAAAACAAAAACCGAAAAAATCAAAAACAATAAAAGAAAATAAATAAAATCACGGATTTTAGTCGTAGTGTTTTATGTTTTGAATTTTTTTAAATCATTTTAACTAAGTTTTTTTATTATATTTCTTTCCAAAATATGTTTTGTAATTGTTATTATTTTAAAAAAAATTAATTGTGTTTTTAATTTTTTGCTGTATCGACCTCCAAAACTGTTTGTAATGTGTGTACACCCTACGAATTTTCGACAACGTTACCAATTTTTTGTTTTAATTAGTTTTAGTGTTTGTTTAATTTTTAGTTGCAAATAATTTATTATTCTGACAAATAAATTTTGTTTTTTTATTGTATAAAATACCCTAACAATTCAATACGTCGGGTTATCGACGTGATTTGGAGGTCGATTTTTGAAAAAATTAAAAACAATTTTTTAAATTTTTAAAAAATAATATAAATTAGAAAACATATTTTGAAAAAAAAAAGATTTTAAAAAAGATTAAAAATAATTATAATAAAAAAGAAACACAGAAATAAAGAAATTAAAAAAAAAATTCACGGATCGCGGTTCAGAACCGCGATCCGTGAATTTTTCAAAAAAAAAAAAAAAAAAAATTTTTGGCGGGAGGGACGGATCGCGGGTGGGAACTGCGATCCGTGCCCCCACGGATCGCGGGTGGGAACCGCGATCCACCTAGTTTTGGAAAAAAAAAAAAAATTCCTAAATTTCGAATTTTTAATTTTTTTTTATTATATTAAAAAATTACGGAAAATATGCGGGTGGACGTCGCACATCCTAGAAATTACCTGTAAATGTACTTTCAATTTATCGTTATTATTTGCCAGCTGAGCAAGCTTGTTAGAGATACGACTGATGTGGCCAATGTTGCCAATTCTAGGTGGTGGTTTTCCATCTGCGGGAACCGTAGTCTGCAAACATTAGAGGAAAAACAGAAAGTTTCCACTTACATACTGAATTCAAGAATATTGTACTGAAGAAGTGTAAGAGGAAAACACATAAGCTTAGCAAAAGTACCAAACGAAGGCAAGCACTCTCAAGTTGTATGTGCTTAAACCGTATATAAACCAGAAAGGTCAAGAAATAAAATCACGGCTCATAATGCAGCAGATAGCCATAAGAATTCACGACTGAAGGACGTCTACTCCACAACCAAAACTATGAACTATAAGTTTTTTCAAAAGATGGCTAAGCAAAAGTATTCAAAAACTTAAAACATCAATATAAATTACCATATTCGTTTCGGTCGACAAAATGGAACTTTTTTCAGCAGCAAGTATTTTATCAACAATATGACAGTCATAGAGGAGATGTTCCACAAGCAGCATCCTCTTGCTCTCTAAGCAACATATTATAATGCTTTCCACATGGTGATGCAGGAAATTATTATACGGATACCTGCAGTAACAATTAAGAACCAGGTCATCCCATGGTCTCATGGCTATATATACTCCCAGAAAGCAATGCAACTTACTCAAAAAACAAATCCAGAATGCATCGAATGGCACCTATCTCAACAAGTTCCTTCTCAGCAGCTTCATTGCAAGTTGTCATCAAAACAAAAATGAACTCTACAATCTGAAAAGATCAATTTAAAAAGTCATTGTAATTTCTAATTAAACCAATTGACAACCCTGACAATAAGATGTTCCTATTGTTAAACCATATAGCATTCAAGTGATTTGTAATGTGCTACTAGCTCATCTTCTCTCTCATTTTGATCCACATTCTTCTTCTTTTTTTGACTAAGAATTCCCCAGCATGGTTTCAAACTGGGGATGGACCCAACACCATTTCGATCGGGTGCATTTTAGAAGTCACTGCTGGGTCACGAATCGGTGACCTCATGGGTGCAAAACTGCTCCCTTCACCGATTGAGCTACGCCCGTGGGGCATAATCCACTATTTCTGCTTACCAAGTGTTCTAGACTGTTACTCCTTTGTCTAGAAGAATATAGAAGTTGTTGTGACACAACAGTTTGTCTCGAATTAGATAACAAATTAGATAACAATTAAACTATCATGTGAGGTTATTGGAACGACATTATTTCCTTGTGTCTCTGATTGAAGGGAACTATTGTGTCCATAAGCCAGATGTTAAAGAAAAGAACTAAAAATGGAAAAGTGATTCCCAAGCCCCCAAAATAAAACCCTTAATTAAAAGTGATCAAATTGTGGTTTACTGGTTTATAGAAGATAGTACAAGAGATAGTCCAAACTAACTGAAGTTTCAAGGGGTGCCACACGCAGTGTGAAGACTGAATGAGGTCATGAAACACCAGAAAATGGTTGTTGTGGGAGATGGAGGTGTGTTTTTGCTACTTCTGTAATTATTACAGGATAAGAGATAAAAATTGAAAGGTAAGATGCTAAATAAAGTTGTATTGTGAGGTGCAGCATTAAATTACAAATACCGATTCAAGCACTTAAAAACTTAATCACCCGGCATCAAGGGATCAAAGTGGTTACAAGGCTATAAGACGACAACTGGATTGACTGGGATATTATTAGCATTTGATGTTTTACAGAATGCAATACCTTTAGACGAAGTTTACCAAGAGGCGGTCTTAAGCTTCCATACGTAGTTGGCAGAACAATATCAGAAGTAGAAATATCCAGAAGTTTCACCAGATGACCTATAATGCCATTTTTGAAGAAATGAGGCTATACACAAGAAAATGTAGATGGCAAACAACAAAATGACTTACCGAGGTTCTCCAACATGCAATCAACCATCTCAGGGCTAGCATTAACAGACACCCCATGCGTCACGCCAGAAGGAGATGAGGCTAGTCTTCTGGGATCTAGTAGTGATATGCAGATGGTCAACGAATGAACTAAAACAGATTTTGGCCGAGAATCTCCAAAAGCATGATGGAACAATCTTGCCACGAAGCTGAGTGTTTAAATAGAGTCAGATGGGAAACAGATTATTCTGCTAAATAAAATTCAAGACAAAAAAACACTTACACAAGTCTAAAAAATTGTAACTAGGAATTACCTAGGACTGAAGATCTTAGCAGCAACATCCGGTGGACAACACCTAGTTATTGCACAAAGTGTTTCTGCCACATTCGCATGCACTTCTGGAGAGTCCTGCTCCGTTATGTTGGATAGAAGCACTTGAGCAATTATACCATAATATAATGACTACATATCATGCGCAAACATAATATTCTGCATGTGGATCAAATATACTAATAATTTCTTGTATTTCAGTGGATTATCATTTCAAATGTTCAATAAGCCAGTCTTCTGGGACATGCATAACATGTATTCAGCTTCTTATTCGCTTTTTTTTATAACGGTGCTTTTTATTCACATAATCAAACAAAGTTTATACTATCTTTGTCGTAACTCTTTTTCTTCTACAAAAAAGTCAAAAAAAATGTGAACAAAATTTGCATTTTGTAATGCATCTACATATAGACTTCATAGTCAAGAATGAGAACATCTATTGGCTAGATCTAGAACCACTAAAAGTGAAAAAGTTGTTTTAGATGACAATATGGATTAAGAAGATATTAAAGGGTTATGGGGCTTCCAGGTCTAGTTCGGTTTCTGGGCATGGGCATGGGCATGGAACATCAGCTTTCACTCCACGTTTGATGTTTCTCCTTTGAAAGGGGCAAATAACTATATCTAAATTTGGGCTGATGCACCATTCCTGTCTTGGACATCTTCAAGACGTCAGAATCAATGCATCACCATCGACCAAGACCAAGGTCTTGCACCCGAATGGATTTTGGATCAAATCACCCCACTTGAGTAATCCCTAACTGTTTGATTTGATTACGCAGTAAATGGTTGATTTGAATTGTATGATGTATTGTACTAGTTGAAGAATATTAAATAAAATAATACCTTATGGTTGAGTGGGTAGATACTAGATAGGGCATCTGGTGAGGCAATGGAACCGAGGAACTGGACGACTTGTTGAAGCCAAAACAGAATAGGTATTTTATTTACACTTTTTGCTATTTTCCAGGTTTTACCTAGAATTCTCGATTTTCCATAGTTTTTGTGAAATTTTCTGATTATTTCCATATATTTTAGCTAAAAAAGGAAAAATAATAGTTTTCAAGTTATGCAACTTGGCACGTGTCATCGATGACGCACATGGCCACAGAACATTAACCAGAAAATTGAGCTAAAAAACTAAACAAATGTGATAAATTTCAAAAATGGTTACACAGGAACAGATGTGATATACCTTACCTGAGAAACATGTTAGTGGAATTTCCAAACACTTGTTGATTTCATTCTCTCGTCCATGAAATTTCATTTCCACCCTTAGTTTAGTATGGCTCTTATAACTTTTGTATTTAAGTTAGGAAATGTTATTCCCATTCTAATGATTGACTACAACCACAAATACCAAATAACGAAGACATTTTTTGTCAGCAGAATAGAAAATTGTCAAAGATGAAACTCACAGATACACTGAACTTGTCAACAATCAACTCCAGTATGTTAGAGTCTTCTAACCATGGCATTGAATCCGTGAAATTCATATGCTCATCAGCACCAATAAACCTTATTAAGACCTACATCAATAGCATGAAGAGATCAATTTCAGAAACCACAACATATGTATATGTAAAAAATAGAACCATATTATTTTTGCAAAAATTCAAAAATGATTTTCCACACCTACATAACAATGTCATGAATGGTCCACCATCCATGCTACAACTATTACCATAACCTCATCACAGGTATTGTCACGAAAGATAAAAATATATCTGACTAGTGACCACTATAGCAACAATTGCCAACAATAAGTCAAACCTAAGAACTGGAATAATATGTATTTTATGCCACTACAATTCAGGGTACAACTTTAAGATCGATTAAGTATATTTAGCAATGAGCGTGATCACCACTAACCTCCATGATGGATGTAATACCAATCAAATCAACCAATTGTTGAAGAATTTCTCGATGAGCCTATACAACCAAGACGGAAGAACTTAGCTCGAAACAGATGTAACAGAAACGCATGCAACAATAGAGGAACTAGATATATCAATGGGCCCACAATTACAAGGTTTGGATTTTATTTTTCTAGTTCAGAATCATGATTATTCCTCATAATACATGCTTCATGGTTCTATGCACAACCCGTAGATGTGTTTCAAAAGGCACAACTTAAGCCGTATTACATGCACTATTACATAAAATTATTTACAGTTTTCTTGGATGACGCACAACAAAATATATTTACACAATACGGAAATAAAAAATAGTAGGAAAGAGTATGAACGAAATGCTTGAATAGTTTAAATTTGCATAAAAATGTCCAGCACCAAATTCATGTTCCAATTTCATGTTTGGAAGAGCTTCTTGTAAAATATTAATAAAATAAACAACTATTCACCACCTGCTAATAATTTCAAAAGTAGTCAATTATTGCGTGATGACAGTAAAAATGTAATTATCCTGCTTGGTAAGAAAGTGACTTCAACAACTCCATTGTTGTACTCAATGCCTTAGAAATATTTCACACCCTCACACCTACTTTGCTAGGTGCTAAGATATAGCATTTTCATCTGGAAATGGTCATGTAGATGTTGGACCTAGCTATATCGGCTGCACCTTTGAATGAAGATCAATAAATAGGATAACACATTCCATGACATTAACAGTTCTCCAAAGAAATAACATATCTCACAAAATGATATCCTCCCAAAGACATGCCTAAAAGTCATATTAAAGGTTTGTTACATTGGTACTGTAGTACAATAATTGAGTGATACATCATCAATTTTCATGGTTTTAGAGATACAATGCAAAATGCTTTTTTCATGAAAAAATAAGGATTATATGCATTTTATGCTTTTTGCCAGCAACTCACAAGGCAAATAAGGCCAAAAAATCTCTTTGACAACAAAATTTCATGTCAATGTGTTGGCACACATTTTTTGATTTTGACTATTAAAATAGGTCATATGTGTTAATTAGAAGGCTCTATTGCTTGCTACAAATATTTTTTTATCAGATAATTATGGGTACAGAAGTAGGATTACTGCTACAATTTATTGGTCAGGAATAAAGTAATCAAATAAGGTTATAATATAATTTATTGCAATGCAACTAAAAACTTGTTTAATTCTATGATTTCTAATAGAAAAAATTGGCGCTTTTATGATGTATATGTGACCTGATATGTTGACTGTTGAGGCTTAAGTTTCAAAATGTTCATGGGCATACATGGAAATACTACAAATCAGAAGTTTACAATTACAGAGGAATAAATAATAATAGAATTTTCATTTGTTCCACGGGGATTTTGACAAGAAAATGACAAAAAATTGTAATACATCATTAATGCATCGTAATAAAGTTTGTGCTTTGCCTATTTGTGATAATTAAAGAATTTGACACTGAAATTTCAAGAGTAAGTCCAATAGCTCTTTAGAGTTTAATTAGCTGACTGAAACTATAAAAAAAATTGATTTTCTGAGGTATCAGTCAATTGAAGCAACAAAGTTATGCTTTTGGTAATAGTTTAAATGCAAAGAATGCACAGATGTTGGATTAGCTGACTCTAGTGATGAAAGGGATTAAGTAAATAAAAAGAATAAAATATATGTTTAACCAACAAGAACTAGAGTAAAACAAACAAAAAAACAACAACGATCGAAGAAGAAAAATGGGAGTTCAAACGAATAAAGGGATAAAAGCAGGTATATGTATGGGCCCACAAGAAGATGTAAAAAGGTTCAATCCAAAAATGCTGAAAATAGGCATATCATTACTAGTTATCAATGAAGACAGCAAAGAAAATGAAGTCATAACCACTTTGAGTACTTGTCTGATTTGAACTAGTTTGTTTGTGCTAACAGGGACACGAGCGACACTAGGGAAAAGATGAAATATGCAAGAAATAATATGAGGGAATATCCAACACCGTTGATAGGAAGCGAGTCCAAATGGATCTTACAAGGCTAACGGAATACACAAAATGTGATAAGGGGACAAGCAAGTATACAAAATTCATTTTGATTTATAAACATGGATAAATTGGTTGAAATTTGAAGGAAAGGGATTGCTGCAATTTCATACATTTAATGCATTGGGAGCTCATAAAATAAACTTCATGGGGATTGAATTTCTACATATACATGCTCCTGAAGTAAGGATAACCACAGAAAAGATACTAAGGCCACCTAGTCTGTTCCTCTAAATTCAATAAGATTAAAAAATAAATAAAAGCAAACTGGACGACCTCTTTCATACTGGGCTACAACTCACAAAATGGGCCAAGTGGTCATAGAGACGCACTCAAAGACCATTTGACTTTGGAATTCCTATAACAATCACAAGAGACCGATAGTAGAACATCTATGGAGGCCAAAAAGAAAGAAAGAAAGAAAGAAAATTGCATGGATTTATCTACTATGCAGCATGCATAACTCTGTCCAGCAAAGAGCCATCAATATGATTATTGGTTGCCAGATGACTATGAATCAAAATCAGATACAGATGGTAACTAAAGATTGTGACAAGAATGGGAGCAAATGATAAAAAGTACGGTTGCTTGAGAATATCTTAAGCATGAAGTTACAACATACCATTTCAGCGAAGCTATTACATATATAGCAACATGAACCTAAAGGGTTTGTGAAATTATAATAGAATTACCTGAATAAAATTCATCAAAGGAATGGTCTTTCGCAACATAAGGCATATAACAACCTAAACATGGAGAAAACACGGTCACAAATTATTCCAACATAGTTTAGATGATATGCATGACTAAAATATGTAGGAGGTATAACCTTGCTGAAATAACCAGCCAAAAGTGTACTATGTGGGCGATCAGGTTTTAGGAAGGAGAACATCAAATTCATCAACTGTGAAAAAGAGAAGAAACCATAGAAGGTAAAGCTAAGATTACAATTTTAAGCTAGAAAGTCGAAAATGGACATTTAAACAATCACCTCTTCATCCTCAACTAACGTATTCAGAATGATATCAACCTCACAAGTGATGATCTCGCAAGCAATAAATGGAAACCTGCACAAAGCATTAATGTTTACATCTACAAATGGTGAGTTATAATTGATAATCAACAAATAAGGAAAACCGTCAAGGTGTCAATATTTTCTGTACTTGAAGAAGTGCTTTTTCTCAGCTTCCTCTTGAGGCTCCTCAACAATGTATCGAAGTAATTGTTTGACCTGGTTTTTTTCTCGAAGACTGCATATAGAACCGGAGAGGACTTAGACATGAAAATTTATAGCCTAATTCATGCAGAAAATTCAAGTTGCATATTAGCTCAAAGTCTCCTTTTCAAACATCCAGTATTGAGAGTTGGAATTAGATCCAGTGAGCATATTAACAAACAGGAAATGCTTCAGTTATTGCTCGCAAATTTAACTACTTCAAAACTCTTTTCTAATAAGCAAATCTAAAGCCTCTAATTCCATTATGATGCTTTGATTAAGACATAATCACATAAGTAACCAGAAATCAATGTGAAGACTGAAGATGAATCATGAATGTGAAAATGCTCTCTTTTTCCATGATGATGCAAATAAATAGTAGCTGGAATTTATGCTGAGGACAAGTATGTATATTAATGTTACCAACATTGTGTCAACGGATATGGACTCTTCTATACTGAAGAAATATAGGCATCCCATATTTACCACACAGCATAAAAAGAGAAAACCACAAAAATTCATTATAAGTGGAAAGAAGTGGGCGGATCATTACAAATTGATTAAGCGAGTATTTAAGACTTTGCATTCCTGTACGACATCATCCTCATCAAGAAGCTCTTCTAGAGTATAGCTTTCCTTGTCCAATATAGCCTCCATCTAAAAAGCAGGTATACAGGAACTTAAGTTTGGCAAACTAATATGTTAATAAAAAATCATCAAAAAATCAAATACTTAAACAGTCAAAGAAAAAATTCACAGTTCTTTATAGATGTTCTATCTTCTATTCTTCTTCCAAAAACCTTAAATGGCCTATTTTTTAGTTACATCCCAACAACATATATATCACAATGCAGGGATTTGATCCTTGACACTAACAAATCTAAGACTAGGGAACTATGAGCTGAGCTTACCCTAGTTGGTTTTAGATATGCATTATCGATAACTGGAGTCTCACCTAAGATGCTTCCAACAAGTATCTACTTTTTTCGAACAGTAAAAATGAGAAGCTTGAAGATGTGAAGCATCAAGAGTATGTTAGGAATATCTTTTTTGCTAATCCATCGGAAAAATCAGCATTAATAAGGACAATCCAAATTAGTGGCATACGTATCTAAAAGGGGCTAATACCAGCAGTGGTTACAATTAAGATACAGGCACATCCACAGTGTGGAATTATCTCTGCTTCAACAATACTCATCAACATATTCTCTGTTTTCCTAACAATACTCACGATTAGCAACGCATTCCTCTTTGGTGTCAAGTTTGAAAGTATTCTTGTCATGGGAACTTTACCAGAATCAGAATCAAATAATCTCTATTTTCTAGGTCAATAAACTCCCTAGATTTTCAGTTTACCCAACCTACAACTACAAATTACAGTTACTAATTAACACAATGCACAAAAAACCACATTCCACCGAAGTTCCGCGAACGCATTTCCTCCGATTCTCTCCACCACCCAGAAGCCAACTCAAATCCATCTAAACCGGCCGACTCAAATCAAATAAAAGATGAAAACAAAACAAACTCCCTTTTTTCCACAGATCAACAAATTTCCGTCAACAGATCCGGAACGCGGAACCGAGGGAAGGGATCTTACAGGAGAGGTGGCGGAGAGGCCGGTGAGGCGCCAGAACATGGCGGCGTAGGGGAGAGGAGTCGGGTAGGGTTGGGTTTCTGGGGCACGGAGGTGGTGGTGGTGATGAGGCTCAGGTAAGGGATAGACAGACGGGGTTCGCTTTTTATTGTCGCATTTGCTCGTTCTCCCAAAAGAAATATTGAGGGTTGGATTTGGAGTTAATCTACAAATGGCGAGTTTATAAGCAGGGCTGCAGGGCCAGCCGGCCAGGAATGGATGGTATGCATTTTGTGTGTTTGTGTGTTGTAAGGTTTGTGTGATTTTGAATGTCTTATGCTTATCTCATTTATCATGTATAATAAATATAAATATAAATAAGGACCGCTTTTTGAGTGATGACATTTTGTTCTTTTTATGAAAAGTCATTATTAAAGGATCTTTTATTAAAAATATATTATATTGAATTGTATTTTGCATTTTACTTTTAGTTTCAGGAAACAATTATATATAAATCAATAGTCTAGAATACTATCCTCTAATACATTCCTATGGACTTTGACCTCGAGGAAGTAGATACGGATTAATGGAGGCCATGGTCTTGTCGAGATTTTTTAAATTGAATCGAATATCGACCCCTTAATATTCTTTGTGGGTATCTACGTTAGTTCAAGATTCTAAAATAACCCTCATGATTTTTTTAATAAGTATGTTTATGTATTTCAAATTTAAAACTATGGTCTAGGTCTAGTAGAAAAATATATTCTAGAGATACAAATGGAAATTATACTAATTTGCAAAAAATGCAAATAAAAAGATGAAATTGTAAAATACACATTCTAATCGATGGGTAACGTGGTTGAAAAACCCTTCTAAAATTAGTTTAACATATTTTCCAATCCATGAGTAGAATCGAATTCATGCCATTTTTCAAAGCAAAAAATTGTAAACTACAATTAACAAAGGAAACTGCTAGTCCCTGTTCATAGTACCTACATCCCATCATCTCACCGTGAACTTATCATTTAAAATCTCGAATACAATATTTCAAACCGAATTTTTATCCCTATGCAATGCTGCACTGAATAAGTAAGTAAAAGAGAGGGAAAAAGTGATTATGAATTTAAAAGACAAAAGTACACTAGAAATGAAATGCAACTAAATGCATTTGGATTTAGGAAACGTAGTTGTTTTTAACCAGATACAGGTTTTCCTATCGTTTTTAACCCTTGGAAATGCATGTTGTTTAGGTGCAATGAACTTGCACCCGTTTCACCTCAATCTCATTTCACGACATCCATCAACATCAAAAGACTTTTCGACCCCCCCCCCCCCCCCCCTATTGAAGTTTCCGAACTCCAAAGATGGTTGTCGTAAATGAGATTGGCGACGATTTTATTCCACCTCAATCCCCTTCCTACTTATGTGTCTTGCTACTAACTATGATTGTTTGTAGAATTGAATGAGAATTTTTTTGCAATCTAGTGATCTAAAGTATTGAATCTTCTTTCAAAATCCATTCACATTCCTAAGGAATATGAATTAGTCACATTGACTAGAGGCAAAATGAAATAAATTTAAATGAACTCACACATCATGAACATTCTTTATTGTGACTTAGTGATGAATAATATAACCCAATTAGAGGTTGTGAGATTGCATATGTCATAGACTACAAATGCATCATATAGGAGATAGTAGAACAAAAGACACAAGAATTAGCATCCTCGTGCATAAATATTAACTTTTTACTATGCAACTCAATGAGCACATAAGTGAGATAAACACTTGCTTCACCGAGATCACTAACTCTCTCAAAGTTCTTGGTAGAAATTTTAGCAAGGATGACATGGCAAGAAAAATTCTTTGGTCACTCATTGATGAATGGGAGGAGAAGGTGATAGCAATTGAAGAAGCACAAGATCTCTTCCAATTAAAGGTGGAGGACCTAATTGGCAACCTCATGACATATGAGCTACAGATGAAGAACTGAAAGGAGAAAGAAGTCGCCAAGAACCAAAAATCATTGGTGCTATGTTTAATAGCCAATTCCGATGAACTAAGGAAAAAAGAAGATGGGGATATTGATTTTCTTACACAAAACTTCATTAAAATTCTCAAGAGAAACAAACAGAGAAAGAAAAAGAAGTGAACGAAAGGAGGAAAGATGAAGAGAATGAGAAGAGAAAAAAGAAGATAAATAAAGGAGAATGAGAGGAGTGAAATAATAATAAAAAGAAGAGGATAGAGAAAGGAAAGGAAATGTAGGAGAAGAGCAAAGAAAAAAGAGAGGAAGAAACTCACAATGCTACACGGGATGACACATCATCATCCGCGTCATCTTCATCACCAAGGGAAGTTGCCCACATATGCTTTATAGCATTAGAAGATGAAGAAAGTGAGGTATCCTCTAGATCTTGCTCTAGCCATAGTTTTATCCCTAGTTCTAGCAATGATTCATATATTCTTTTAATGAACTACAAAATGCATTTCATGAGCTAGTTATTAAACATGAGGTCATTTGTGAAGAGAACAAACTAGCTAGAAAGTAAATTGACAAACTTCAATGCCAAATCCAAACCATCATGAATGAAAAGAATGAGGTGTGTGTTATGTTTTGATGATTTAATCAACCTAATCTTAATTATAATCAATGTAGAGTTGCACACATATTGCATTATAGATATATTATTTTGTGCTAACTTCTATAGGTGATCAAGACTCAAGAAAGAAAGGATTCAAGTCAAGACATGTAATCAAGCTCAATTGAAGACATGTAATTTCCATTTCTTTTAAGTCTTAGGAACATTGTGTAAATTAAGCATACTTGAACTAAAACCTACTCAAACACACACTAGGTTCCTTATGGAAGTCACACACAAAATTTCATATAATTTGGACTTCAATAGATCACTCAAACTTAGACCGAAAAACACCAAACCAAAACCTGAACAGTCTGCCCACATTCGGTCGACCGAAACATGCCGTTCGGTCGACCGTGTAAACTTATTTATCCGACATTTAGATTTGTCGTATTATACCCAACGGTCGTATTCGTATTATTTCCATATACGCCAAAATACATTTAGTGTATTGGTGTATCGAGGACCTTGTTCGGTCGACCGATACACTAAATAACTCGACAAACCCAAACTGCTTGTTGGTTTTCGGTCGACCGTGGACTTTGTTTCGGTCGACCGAATATAATCTTATTTGTCAACCTTGTAGAGCCTGTTATAAATCGATCGACCGAACCTATCTCGGTGTTCGACCGATCACTTAAGTGTACCTAAGTCATAGCCTTTGGCGGTCGACCATTCTTTAACTGGTCAACCGAACTGAGTCCAAAATTGTCCAACGGTCGACCGAACAAACCGATCCGGTCGACCGAACTTATGCAGAAATGCATCCTGTAAGTTTCTGTTTTGTGTATCTTCCACAATCTTCTACCAAACTTGTCCCAACGGCTATAACTCACTTAGAGCTTATAAATAGGTGTTCCTATGACACAATTACACAACTCTTACACTTCCTATTGTCATATACACCTAAGAGAAACTCCCAAGTCTCCCAATCCCCAAATCTACTCTCAAAGCCTAAACTTCCATACTTTAGTATCAATTCCACATCCTAAGCTAAGTGTGATCAAGTTAGAGAGTGTGTTCCACTCAACTTCTCAGTTGTAAAGAAGCAAGGACTTCAGTGAAAGCCCGAAGCTTTCCTCTCGGATTGTGAGAGAAGAAAGTCAAGCTCACGAGGGTGTTCGTGGAGCTTGTTTTGTAAAAGGCTTAATCTCGGCCCGAAACGAGGTTGATAGTGAAGACGTGAGCGGAGCTCGAGGGATATCGAGTGGAGCTTGCAAGAGAGGAAGTAGGCGGGAGGCCGAACCTCTATAAAATCTGGTGTCATCATTGTGGTTTGTTTTACTTTATTGAGAATTGAACTTAATCCTTGGTGTGGTGCTACCCGTCTTTCTCCCACATCTAACATCTGGTATCAGAGCCTCGTCTGATGGGGAGCTCAGGGATGACCTTGTTTGGTCATGTATCGTTGCCTCGCCTTTCGAAGGGAAACTACGACAATTGGAGTGTCCAGATGCGTACCCTGCTCGGTGCGCATGATGCTTGGGATCTTGTGGAGAGCGGCTTCGAGGAGGAGGTCGTGACGGGGGTGGCAACTGTCGCACAAATCAAAACACAAAAGGAGAGAAGAGCCAAAGACAAGAGTGCTCTCTTCCTTCTCTTCCAAGCGGTGGATGAGAGTGGTTTTGAGAAGATCGCTGAAGCAAAGACATCGAAGGAGGCGTGGGACACCCTTGAGAAGAGCTACAAGGGTGTTGATCGAGTGAGGCAAGTGCACCTCCAAATGCTTCGAGGTGAGTTCGAGGCGTTGAAAATGAAGGAATCAGAAGGTGTAGCCGATTTCGTTACGAGGGTTCACATGGTGGCGAACAAATTGAAGAGAAATGGGGAGGCGTTGACTGAAGGAAGAGTGGTGGAGAAGGTGTTGCGTTCTCTCACCGAAGACTTTGAAAATGTTGTGTGTGCTATCGAGGAATCAAAGGACCTCGAGAAGATGACCGTCAACGACCTAGCAAGCTCGTTGGAGGCACACGAGCAAAGAAAGAAGAAGAAGAGACAAGATGTCTTGGTGGAGGTGTTGCAAGCGAAGATGTCGCTTAAGGAGGAGAAACCTCACAACGTAGATCGTGGAAGCGGTCGTGACTATGGAGGCCGTCCAAAGAAGAAGGAGGTCGAGTGCTTCAAGTGTGGGAAGCGTGGCCATTTTGCAAAAGAATGTTGGTCGCAAAAGAAGGTGGAGGAGAGCTCCAACCGTGGCCGTGGTGATCGTGGATCGAAGAAGGAGATCGAGTGCTTCAATTGTGGGAAGCATGGACACTATGCAAGCGAGTGTTGGTCAAAGAAAAGGGTGGAAGAAAACTCCAACCTTGTTGCCGTGGAGGAGAATGCTTGTGATGATGGAGTGGTTTTGCTTGCCGACCAAGGATGCAATATGTGTGCTACTCTACATCATCATAATTAAGATTAGGTTAATTAAATCATCAAAACATAGATTAAGGCCAAAAAGCCAACAATCTCCCCCTTTTTTATGATGGCAACCTATATCTTAATTCTATCTAAATACATGGAATTTGTATATGTAAACTATGCATATTAATGCTCCCCCTATGGATGTGCATAGTTTTTGATCAATTTTATGCCAAATTCCAAGTTACCCCCTTAATTATCTCTCCCCCTTTGACATCCATCAAAAATAATAATTATTTAAGACTTTAAGCATAGAATTTGGATGTCTTGTAATGAAGTTGCTCCCCCTAAATTTTGCACTTCATTACTCTAATAAAAGATATAACATTTAAGCTCCCCCTATCAATAAGGCTAAATTGAAACAATGAGTATGATGAAATTTAAGTTTAATTAAGTTTCTTCTTAAGCCTTATTCTAACATCCATTTAGAATTGACATTTAAAATCAATGGATGTGATAAATGATTTGCAATGAATAGGGTTAAATGATTTTCAATGAATTGAACTATATGATATGTCAATTAAGCATGTGAAGCTAGATTAGAGCTAATTTAACATGAATTGTATAGATAGGAATTTATACCAATGTTGAATTCGAATTTAGCTCCAATCTCATTTGGTGATGCAACCGGATTTGAATTTGACTCTTGAGCTCACCCGGTCACCACCAACCTCCTCCTCAAGCTCCTACAAGAGTAGATTTAGGTACCCAAACAACTTTGGGTCCTTGAGTGTTAGCTTTGGGAATCCACACCATTTTGGTTTTGGTAGCCCACACACTTGAGGAAGTAGACTTAACAAATAAATGCTTGCCATTTAATGTAGTATGAGATACATGGTTTTTCAATTGAACATTGTATCCTAAACCATGTTTAGCTAAGGATTGTCTTTGACTACCTAAAAGCATATCAAGCATTTTTGTTCCTTTAGTGAACATTTCTAGATCTTTTCTTAATTGCATATTTGAAACTTTAAGATCTACATGTTCATCAACAATGGGTGTTTTACTTAGACTAGCAAGTGATGATTCATTTGATTCAAGTCTAGCAATCACCTCATTCTTTTCATTCATGATTAATTCAATTTGGCATTTGAGATCATTTATAGTTTTTCTAGCATTTTTGTTCTTTTCACAAATGATCTCATATTGTTTAACTAAATCATGAAATGCATTTTGTAGCTCATCATGTGTATATGATTCATCATTAGCATTAGAATTAGAGCTATCACTATAATAGGACTTAGTTGAGCATGAATTACTAGAACAAGAGTTAGAATCTACCTCACTTTGATCTTCAATAGCCATGAAGCATGAGTGAGCCACTTCTCTTCTACTTTGCAAGGAAGAAGACGATGATGATGGTGATGAAGAATCATCCCATGTAGCCTTGTGTGCTTCCTCCTTCCTTTCTCTTCTCTTGCTCTTCTCCTTTTCTTTTCTCCTCTCCCTTCTCTCCTTTTTCTTCTCCCCTTCTCTTCTCTCATTTTCACTCTCCTCCCTCTCTTTTTCTTTTTCTCTTTTCTCACTTCTTCTACCTCTTCTTTCATTCTTTTCTCCCTTATCCCTCTTGAGGTATTTGAAGAAGTCTTGGGCAAGAACCTTAATGTCCTCTTCTTCCACCCTCCTTGGCTCATCAAAATTTGCATGTAGTGCAACCACGGAGTTTTTCTTTGATGCTTCCTTCTCTCTTCGATGACTCAATTGGAGCTCATAGGCCATGAGATTTCCAATGAGTTCCTCCATCTTCAATTTTGAAAGATCGTGCGATTCTTCGATTGCCACGACCTTGTCTTCCCAATCGTTGCTCAATGACCGGAGGAATTTTCGAGTCATCTCTCCTTCATTTATCCTTCTTCCAAGAATCAAAAGAGAGTTAGTGATATCGGTGAAGCGAGTGTTCATGTCGCTTATGTTCTCACCGATTTGCATAGAAAATATTTCATATTTATGCATGAGGAGACTTATCCTAGTTTCTTTGGTTTTGCTATCACCCTCATGATGCATTTGTAACCTATGCCATATTTCATTTGCACTTTCACATCCCCTAATTCTATTGTATTCTCCCTCATTAAGGCCACAATAAAGAATATTCATAATTTTTGAATTCATTTCAATTTCTTTCATTTGAGCCCTAGATAGAGAATCTAAATCATCTTCATTTGGGGGTATGTATGGATTTTGAATAAACTTCCAATACTTAAGGTCATTTGATATTAAAAAGATTTTCATTCTATTTTTCCAATAATCATAATTTGACCCATTAAGCAAAGGAGGCCTTGTGGTGCATAAACCCTCTAAGTGATTAGATGTTGAAGCCATGCTAAAATTACGGTAAAGTAATGAAATTTAGCTAACAAGGCTCTGATACCAAATGTAGATAGGATCGTGTGGGTTATGGGTCCACTAATCACTATTAATCTAATCCCTAACTAATCAAGCAATAAACGCAGCGGAAACAATTTAAAGACTAGTAGGGAAATAATATGCAAACCACAAAGAGACTCGGCGTTTTTATAGAGGTTCGGCACCCCACCCGGGTCCTAGTCCTCTCTTGTAAGCTCCGCTCGACTCCGCGAGCTCCGCCTACGTCTTCACTAACCACTCCCCGTTCTGGGCCGGGAGAGAACGCCTTTACACCACAAGCAACGCGAACAACCCTCGCTTGCTTGAATTCTTCCTCTCACAATCCGAGAGGGACACTTCGGGCTTTCACCGAAGTCCTTGCTTCTTTTGACAAACCTTGTAACTGAGTGGGATTCACTCTCTAATTGAGCACACTTTGAGTAGGATGAGTATATGATCAAGTGTGTGAAGTTTAGGCTTAAAGAGTGTAGAATTGGGAGCTTTGAGGATTGAGGTTTCTCTCTAATGTATTGGGACAATTGGAGTTGGAGAGTTGTGTTAACAACAAGTCTTGATCCTCTATTTATAAGCTCCTAAGGTATTCTAGCCGTTGGGGATAGATTTGATTGGGTTTTGTGCAAGATACACAAAGCAGAAAATCGGGCTGCAAATCTGTCCAGAACCGGTCGACCGAAACTAGTAAACCGGTCGACCGTTAACATGATTTCAAAGAGAACGGTCGAACAAAAGAATATTCGGTCGGACAAACGAGCTAGAACTTAACTCTACTTAAGTAAATCGGTCGAACCAAAGTCTGGGGCGGTCGACCGATAAGGGGATTCGGTTGAGACAAAGGTCAATCGGTCGAACGAGAAATGTGTCGACCGATAGCAGGGAATTTGGTTTCTGAAAATATGTTCAACCGGTCGACCGAATCAAGGTCGTCGTTCGACCGGTTACCGAATGTATTTTGGGGTTAAGTTTTGTTTTATACGAATACGACCGTTATAGGAATACGACAAGAAAAACGGCCATATTAAAATCCGGGATCGGTCGACCGAAAAGGTAGGACCGGTCGACCGGTAGAGTTCGGTAAAATCACTGTGGAGAGTCTGTTATAAACCGGTCGAACTGAGAACTGGTTCGGTCGACCGGTTCACACAGGAAATCTGGGTTTAAGTTTATAAGTGATTTCCGACTAAGGTTTGGGTGATCTAATGAAGTCCAAATAAGGTGAAATTTTGTGTGTGACTTCTCTAAGGAACCTAGTGTGTATGTGATATGTTTTTAACTCTTGTATGCTCAATTTACACATGTTCCTAAGACTCAAAATAAAATCAAGATTACAATTCTTCATTTAGCTTTATTACAAATCTTGACTTGATTTCCTTCCTTCTTGAGTCTTGATCACCTGTAGAGGTTAGCACAATACAATATACATGCAATGCAATATGTGTGCTACTCTACATCATCATAATTAAGATTAGGTTAATTAAATCATCAAAACATAGATTAAGGCCAAAAAGCCAACAATTTGTTCTTGTTCTTGCTTTAGATAATTATAATCCAAAAACCTAAAAACCCAATTGATTCTTCTCTCCTTCTTCCTCTTAATCGAAAATAACATCAACTACGAAATCTCTCCCTCCTTGTGTTCTACCCGTACTTGCCACGTCTTCATAGACGCCGTGCACTTGCGGTATAAATTTAATTTCACATCAAGTTTTTGGCGCCGTTGCCGGGGAGGCGACACAGATTTTGTGTTTTTGTGTTTTCGATTTTATCCTGTCTAACTTGTGCGCGATCTAAGTATTTGAATTTGTGTAGCAGGAGACAACAGAGCGCGCGGCGAAATCCGGGAGCGTTCTGAGACACTTGGGCGGCGGAATCGCCGCATCTACAAGGTGGCTTGCAGCGGAATCGCCGCACCAGTGTGGGTTCTGGTCTGCAAATTTCTGGGGCATCGTCGGCATCTCTGGGTGGTCGCATTAAGCTACTGGAATCTCTGAGAGCGGGCGGCGAACCCGACTGAGCATTGCGGAGGTAACTTTTCTTGCCTTTCTCGTAAAATCTGAATTGTTGAAAAGTTTCCTTTCGTAGAATTGCATGTGTTAGGGTTTACAATTCCATAATTGGCAATAATTCATCTCGGACCTAAAATTGGCAAAATTAGAAAGACCTTAGTGCATGCATCATGTAATGTTTTGCTTGCATTATTCTTGCTAAATTCTTGCAAATTATTTGTTATTGTTGAAGAGTGCTGGAGGCAAGGTACGTATCGCGGTTTTAACGATTGCATTTAAGCATATACTTTAGTTTGCATACAACCTTGAAATTGCCCCCATTAAAAAGACCATTGTTTGACTATCTTTGTTAGATCTAAGTTAAACTATCTTAAGGGCAACTCCGTAGGAAAAGATACGGTGGGGATTTCATCACCCTTCCGTGGCCCACAAATCACAATCCTAAAGTGTCACCCAAGCCTTAAAATTTAAAATCAATTAGACATTGGCCCCTAAGGACTCGGACTCAATTAAGGAGAAGAATTGGTTTGACTTGCTATGACCTGAAGCCGATCGAATTCAATTTGGTGTCTAGGAAGTGTTTTTGTGTTGACGAAAGTCTTGCAAGCGAAGTGGTTGTCTAATTGGCACCGACTCTGTCGGAAGCGCCCCCACTAGCTATACACTACCTGGCCAATTTGGTTTGATTAGTGAGGGAGGTGAATCAAGCGAATCAATTCGACTCAACCAGTTAGGAGTCGTCTAGATTTAAGTGACACTAGGTCTAGGATTGTTTGAACCGTGCTTTCTTAGGAAATTTCTGACCAACCCTCTTTTCTATCTTTAGAGTTAAGTTTCCTTTCTCATCTGAGTCTTCTTTCTCTTCTCACCTAAATTCTCTAGATTAGGATTCCTTTCTCATCTTGCCCCATTCTATTGTTTGTTTCCCTTTTGAAAAAAAAACGAAAATTAAAAAAAAATTGTAATTAATTCTTGAAATTAAATTTGGAATTTAAATTTCGAATTTGAATTCAAAAATTGATTCAACCCGGTGCACTCAGATTTGGATTCGGGACTTGAGTAATCGACTCTCACGAGTTCATCTAGATTCCAGTCTGGAACTTAACCCCAATCCACCTGTTGCACCACCTCACCCGGATCCAATGGGTGAGAATGTTGTGAACCCGCCTATGACTCTGAGGGATCGGTGCTACCCAACGATGGCTGATCAGCCATCGTGCATCGTCATGCCCACCATACCGGGTCGCGATTTCGAACTTAAGGCACAATACATGAGTATGCTGCCTAAGTTCACCTCTAGGGAAGATCCATTTCTCTTCCTTAGAGAATTTGAGGAAATCTGCTCTCTTATGCAATACCAGCATATCCCTGAGGAGACAGTGCGTCTGAAATTCGTGCCTCTAGCACTGAAGGACGACGCTAAGAAATGGCTATATAGTCTAGCCGAAAGATCTATTAGGAGTTGGGTTGAGTTTGTTCAAGTGTTCCTAAAAAAATATTTCCCCAACCATAAGACTATGAAGATTAGGAATGAAATTGTTGCATTCGTTCAGTATGAGAGCGAGCCGTTCTATTCCTATCTTGAAAGATTTAAAAGTGTCTTGACCCAATGCCCTCATCACGGAATTCCAAAATGGCAATTATGCCAAATTATTTATGAGGGATTGACACCCACATCTAGAGTTATGCTAGAATCTGTGAGCCAAGGGAATTTCATGTCGAAAAACGAAAATGATGCCTGGACTTTTCTTGAGGATTTAGCTGAAAACAGTATGCAATGGGACAATGCTAGAACACCCATCAACCCGAGTATTGGATCTAGAATAGCAAGTCAACCCCGACCAGGTGTCTTAGCTATAGATGCCAACATAGCGGCTGAGGCAAAACTAGCCACCCTTATGCGCAGAATGGAAAGTTTAGAGCTGCAAAACCAAACCCGACAAGCATCCCCTACCCCTTGCTCTAGATGTGGTCAGACTGGTCATTTAATGGAGGACTGTGTAGACTTGGAACATGTTAATGCCACGTTTAACCATTCTAGAAATGATCCTTATGCATCAACCTACAACCCGGGTTGGCGTAATCATCCCAATTTTTCGTGGAACCAACAAGGTCAACCTCCTAGACAACAACCAAACCCATATAACCAAAATAATACATCATCTGGGGGTAATAACAATGGAAATCATGAAGTTAGGTTGACAAACTTGGAAAATTTAATGAAAACTTTTATACAAACAACCAACCAATCATTCCAAAGGCTAGAGACACAAGTCAGCCAATTAGCGCAAATAGTAGGTGAAAGAGAAAAGGGTCAATTTCCAAGTCAACCTGAGGTGAACCCAAGAACTAATAATCAATATCAATCTTATCAACCACCCTCAGGAAATAACAACCCCAGACCGGTTCAAAAGATTAACGAGGAAGGACCGTTCCAACAAATCAATGCAGTAGTGTCATTACGGTCCAGACGACAAGTTGATAACAATGTGGTAAACCCTAGAATGTCTAATCAATCTAGCCATCAAGCAACCACATATGACCTGACCATTGAACCTGACGTCCAAGTTGAAAAGCCCAACCCACCTACACAACCTGAACCCATAGCTCAACCTGAACCTGAGCGAGTCTATGTTCCTAAAGCCCCATTTCCCAATAGACTCAAGAAGAGCTCAAGTGCACAAATGGAGAAAATCTTAGAAGTATTTAAGCAAGTTAAGGTGAATATTCCACTCTTAGATATGATTCAACAAATACCTGCTTATGCTAAATTCTTGAAAGATTTGTGCACTAAAAAAAGAAAAACGAATGTACCAAAGAAGGCATTCTTAACTGCAAACATATGCTCTATTCTTTCCAACACATCTCCTATAAAATATAAGGACCCTGGGTGTCCCATAATTTCATGTTCAATAGGAGATACTTTTATCAATAAAGCCCTTCTAGACCTAGGTGCAAGCGTTAACTTACTCCCATTTTCTGTCTACGAGCAACTCAACCTTGGTCCACTGAAACCCTCTAAGACAACCCTCCAATTCGCTGATTGTTCTGTTAAGAAACCGAGAGGTATAGTAGAGGACGTTTCGATTAAGGTTGGTGACTTCATTTATCCAGTGGATTTTGTCGTACTTGATACTGAACCTGTTGTAAATCCTAATCGACAAATCCCTGTAATTCTAGGTAGACCCTTTTTAGCCACTTCGGAAGCATTAATAAACTGTCGAAATGGGCTCATGCAATTATCTTTCGGGAACTTAAAAGCAGAATTTAATATCTTCCATATTGATAATGAGCCAGAAATAATATGCAACCCAAGTGATGTTGTGATGAGAGCATGTATTTATCAGAATTCTGAATCAAATAAATCATCACATAAGCAAAAAGGAAGTAAGAAAAAAGGGAGTGATTCATTTACTCAACCACCATCACTCGAGCAAATAAGCGAACCAATTCAAGTGAGAAGAGTGGAATCTTTTCCTCAAGTCAACATGGGGAACAATTCAACTGGATACATGCACCAATATGGTGTCATTCAATCCAGTTCTGATTACGGTTGACTCTGAGCAAACTCAACCCCTCTACCGCAAGCCGACTCAGGTAATAAGTGCATTTATTTTATCTATGCATACATTGAGGACAATGCATGATTTAGGTGTGGGGGGTGTTTATCTATGTATATATATCTATTTGTTTGTTTTCTTCTTCCAAAAAAAAATAAAAAAAATAAAAAAATTCAATGTTCCATGACATAGCTTAAGATTGAACTACCAAAATCTGTGTACAAATTGCATTGAATTTTTGTTCCTTATTATATAGTTCTACTTGAAGAAATTATGACATAAATCTAAGTTCCAAAGAAATAGCCCATTACCCTTTCAGACGTGTATGCACTTAAATTGGATGAATCAAATCTTTGAAGTGGTTGATAAAAAGCAGAGGTTGAGGAAAATATACCGGGAAGTGTGGACTTCTAATAGCAACTAAGCCTTGAGGAAAATAAAAGTAAAAAAAAGAGAGAATAAAGTGAGGAAAGCACATCTTGCAAAATGATTACAAAAGCCCAAGCCTTCGAGTCACTGGTCCGTAGGGGTATCTTAAAACCCGGTAACTTGAGTCTTCTAGCTCGGGATTATCGACCAAACTCGCTACACGAATGCAAAAAGGGTATAAGTGTCAAAAAGAAAAAGCAAATGTGTTGAATCACGGAAAAAGAAAAAATACTTTAAGATACTCAAGGCCCAAAGCTAAAAGAATGATCCATGCCATGGTTGATCCAAATGATACTTCACCACCAGAGGAGGCGTGCAAAATAATTTATGTGATAACATGTGTAGAAGGGTTAGTGGTGTGAATGTTGGAGGAATAAAGACCAAGTCAAACTTTTTATAAGTTAGAATTGTATAATGAGCATGCAAGAATTCTAAGTGAGATGTATAAGGTTGAGGTAAAAATATTGAGAGCTATTAATGGAATGTTGAATTAAGACTTTGTGGGTGTGGCAGCTGAAAACCCTCACGAGACAAAACTCGTCCTCTAAGGCAACTTGGAGGTTTAAAGGCTTGTTGCACATGCTAAGTGCAACCGTGATTCCTACGAAAGTGAGTTAGGATTTCCCTGTTTTCATTCCTTCTTATATTCTGTTTTGCTAGGGACTAGCAAAATCTAGGTGTGGGGGTATTTGATGCATTGCATACATTGCATCATATGTCTTTCATTTAGATTGCTTTTAATTCAATAAATGCTACTAAGGTATGTGTTTAGCCTTGTTTACAGAATACATGGACCTGAATGCAAATTACCCACATCCCGAGCATAAACGCGTGCAAAAGATTCATTTCTATCATAAAGACAAGTTCAAGTTTATCGAGTTTCAAATGGAAATGCATCCAAGCACAAAAGCATTCAAGAAGCTAATCACAAAAAGGTCAGGGGCTTAAGTGCAAAATGTCAAGGACCTGACTACAAAATAAAAGGGCAAAGTTATTGTGTTGGAGAAGTCAAAAGAAAAGTCAAAAATAAATCCCCAACAATGGAAGGAATTAATCCGGAGCTCAAGAGATTGGAAAGAATCCATCCAACGCGCAAAGGAGGATAAAATCATACCATAAACACATGACAGAAATCCGGGCGCAATATCTTCAACCTGGGCGGCATTTTAGCCGCATATTGTACATAACAGGCGGCGAATTCGCCGCCCCTCTTAGGGTTTGAAATTTGAAATTCCGGCCTGTGGTGCGATGACGCGTGTACTCTCCTTTTATGTATTGGTATCCCTTGTATCGGCTATAAATAGCCTCGTAGGACGAATGTAACACATCTTTGAACCTTTGGTCTTGGATCATTAGTAATAAATTTCTATTTTATTTTGTTTTGTTTCTCTTTTCTTTTAATGTCTCTAGGATCCCTTCTTCTTCCTCCCTCCATGAGTTTCTAACTCTTTCCAAAGGGTGGAGGTGATGGAATTAGGGTTAGAGAATATGAATTGCATGTTATTATTTTAAGTTCATGATTAGTATATTTTGATTACTTGAGTTTATGTTAAGTCATTTATCTTGTAATGCTTCATAACTAACATGATTTACAATAAGTTTCAGTAATTCTCTGATCTAAACCTAAATCTAAACCTCCATCCAACGGATTTCTCTCTTTGTTCTTGTTTTAGTTTATTTGTTCTTGTTCTTGCTTTAGATAATTATAATCCAAAAACCTGAAAACCCAATTGATTCTTCTCTCCTTCTTCCTCTTAATCGAAAATAACATCAACTACGAAATCTCTCCCTCCTTGTGTTCGACCCGTACTTGCCACGTCTTCATAGACGCCGTGCACTTGCGGTATAAATTTAATTTCACATCAGGGACCGGAACACTAGATTTTTCCATGCACACCTTCGAGTGAGGAGAGCCACCAACCAAGTGAGACGAGTGTGTGAGGGTGCCACCATCATTGAGGAAGAGGGTGCAATCCGTGACGCCTTTCGGCGGTTTTATACTAACTTGTTTGCTAATGATTTGTAGGTAATACCCATTCCCCCCTCCCTCTCCTTACCGCACCTCCGTCTGGAGGAGGGAGTGGAGCTTGTACGTAGTCTTGACATGAAAGAGTTGGAAGATGTAGTACTGAACGCAAATGTTGATAAAGCGCCGGGACCCGATGGGTTCAATGCTAAATTCTTCAAAGCTGCATGGGAACTCATTAAAAGAGACGTGTTCAAGGCCATACACTCCTGCCTGGACAGTGGAAAGGTGTTGGCCAAATGGAACTTTACATCACTTACGCTCATCCCAAAGAAGAACGCACCGGTTTCAGTAGAAGATTATAGACCCATAGCTTTATGCAATATGACGTATCGATTCACTTCAAAGGTGCTTGCAAACCGTCTTAAGAAGGTGTTGCCACGACTTATTGGAGAAAATCAAAGTGCGTTTGTAAAAGGCCGGCGCATTGGGGACAACATTCTTCTTGCACACGAGCTATGTCATAACCTCCACCTCGACAAAGGACAAGGAAGAATGTGTATCAAACTTGATATAAGGAAAGCTTATGACTCCATCTCATGGACTTTCTTGGATGGAGTTTTGCAGCGTTTTGCGTTTCCAGTTAAGTGGAGACGCCTAATCATGAATTGTGTTCGGGCTTCGTTTGTGGTGACGGTTAATGGTGCAAACTCCTCAAGTTTCGTGGCCAGCAATGGATTGAGACAAGGTGACCCTTTGGCACCCTATCTATTTGTTATGTGTATGGAAGTTCTGAGCGAGATGGTAAAGGAGGCGGTTATAGATGGGCGCATTCAGCCACTTACGTGTGGGGATATCGCTGTCTCACACCTTCTTTTTGCTGATGACGTCCTCCTATTTGCACAAGCAACAAAGGCAAATGCAAGGGCAATTCGAGGTGTCCTCGAGGAGTTCACGTCTTGTTCGGGGCTGAGCTTTAGTGTGTCAAAAGCCAAATCTTCATGGGAGGTGATGCACGGGATGGCTCATGGATTGCAGCACACCTTCGGATGGAGCGAAAAGAGTTCCCCGTCACCTATCTTGGGCTGCCGTTGTTCTCGGGAAGGATGGGGAAAACCCATTGCATGACACTTGTAAATAAGGTAAAAGCACGACTGAGCACATGGCAGCAAAACTTTTTGTCCATTGCTGGAAGGGTGGAACTTGTAAGGAGTGTGCTTGTATCCCTCAGTGTCTATTGGACCTCCGCGTTCCTCCTTCCCCGGAAAACCTTACAAGAGATTGAGAGTCTCATGTGCCACTTCATTTGGGGAGGTCCAAGAAAATGGGTTGCGGTAGCATGGAGAGATATATGCACACCAAAGGAGGAAGGTGGCCTTGGCCTCAAATGCATATTGGACTGGAATGATGTGGGCCTCTTGCGTCTATTCTGGCTGGTGGTGGCGGACGAACAATCACTTTGGGTCAACTGTGTGCGCCGGAAATACTTGAGAAACTGATCCATCTGGCTAGCACGTCCCCCACCCACCTCTTCTTGGGCTTGGAGAGGGCTCCTTAGAGTTCGAGACATAGCAAGACGGCATATACGGTATGAGGTGGGAAATGGTGAAGACATCCGCTTTTTCCAATATCCTTGGTGTGGACAACCATTCCAATGTGAAGATTGGGGGGACCGATTACATTATGAGTTGGGAGTGCCTTGGGACATAAAAGTCTCATACTTTATAAAAGATGGAGTGTGGATGCTACCCCCCCCCCCCCCCCCCCCCAAGATCTACTTTGATGGAGGAAATCCACTCGAGGATAGCAAACACTCAAATACGTGGAGGCTTCGACCAGCCAAAGAGGATAGAGGGCAAGGGAACCATACTTGGGATACGAGAGGTGTGGACATGGGTAAAGCCACCAGGAAGGAAGGTTTCGTGGGCTGGTATGGTGTGGCATAAGCATGCTATCCCAAAGCACGCACTCACAGCTTGGAGGGCTTTGAGGGGCCGGTTACTCACAAAGAAACTAATGAACAAACACGGAGCAAAGCACGACCCGATTTGCAGCCTTTGTGAGAGGGACGAGGAAGATTTGGAGCATCTTTTCTGGGGGTGTACGTTCATCAAGGAGGTTTGGGTAGCCCTTCTACACTTACTGAAAATTAGTGACCGATATGCACATTCGCTAGAAGGAGAAGCGATACGACTAGCACATGCTCGTGGTAGCCGGCTTGGGAAAGTTGTAAGGTGTTGGGCCTTCAATGCTATGATACACGAGTGCTGGCTTGAACGAAATCGACGAATTTTTGAGGGAGAAAAGCTATTGCCAAGGGACATAGTAGCTGCCATCAAAGATACCATTCGATGCCTATGGGATAGAGTGAAGAACCTTGCGAAGGAGGTGGAGGAGGAGCATGATTTCCAGAACATGTGGAGTTAGGAGATAGTTGGCTTGATTGAAATGTTGTATATGAAGGAAACTTCTTTGTCTTTACCTACTTTGTTCCTAAACCGGTCATACGTACATGAGTAGTAGGGTGAGGCCGGGTATGCATGTTGTATGCCCCGCACACTTCTTTCAAACAATTTTGGTAGGATGTAATCGTTATTTTCAGTAATATACTTCGAGGCTAAGCCTCCCTTTTTGCCTTGCAAAAAAAAGGTAATCCGGGACAATCCCCCGATATGGGACTAAAACAATACCAGAAATGGACTAAATACACACTAATATGTAACCCAGAGAAATCGTAGCGGATTCGGGCCAAAAGTGACTGCCAATTAGCGGTCTTGGACCGCTAATTAGCAGTCTACAGTGTTTCGATTGGTCTGGATTTTCTTGTGGGCTTTTCTGGAAGGCTTTGTTTGTCTTTGATGCATCTACTTCGCTTGTTGGAGCTCCGACCCGAATAGAATTGCCAAATACTCCCCATCATGGTGTGAAGTATTCTTGTTTGCTCATTGGTCCTTTGATCTTACGTTCAGGTCCTTCGATCTTGCATCTTAGTCCTTGTGTAACGTCCTCAAACACAGCGGAAAATTTAAATTTTAAAACATACAATCAAGTGAGGACATTACGAAAGAACATACACACACAGGTGCACCAACATATAATATATATATGTGATCGAGTTTACAAAAGAATGTGATTACATCAAAAGCTCATAAACATAAAATATACACGTATAATCACAACCACCTCAAAAAGGAAGGAAAGCATGATCCGGTCCCGAGCGACCCCTCCGCAGTCACCACCCGCCTATCGCCGCTCTCGGCCTGAAAGCAGACATGAAACATGTCTGAGTTTCCAAAAGGAAACCCCGTATGCCAAACACTAACACATATATGAACAGAAAAGAAACATGCAATGCACATTAATCATCACAATAGATACAACCGCTAAGTTCCTGGGACCTCTCTCCCGGCCATAGCCGAACAACAACCCGGGTCTCAAGGGTCCTCTCACCCCAACCCCGCCAGCACTCGTGCACACAAGGCACCGCCGGTCCAAATCACGGCCAAACACCCACACCCTTGCCTCAGTGTTACCGGAGCCACGGTTTTGCATCAATTGCCGGAGCCACGGCGACAAATAAAACATACCTCATTCGCCGGAGCCACGACTTTGCCTCAATTGTCGGAGCCACGGCGACAACAATCACAATCCCCTTCCACGTGTCACTACTGATCGCTATAGGGCCGGCCTGTCCGTCCGTTGCCCCAAAAGGGCCGGTGAACCCGTTGCCTTCTAGCCAATCAATAGCAACACAAACACACCAAAACTGTGTAAAACGGTCGAACAAACTCTGTCTTTCGGTCGACCGATCCTCACCTAGAGAACTGGCCTAACCGAAAAACCCGCCAATCGGTCGAATGACAAAGGGGGCCCCGTCGACCGAATAACACCAGTAAGAAATTCATTTTCGCAAACCATGATCAAACAGTCGGACAACCCAAAACTTTCGGTCGACCGAAAACCACCAGTAGGACTCACCAACAGTCCTCACCACACGGTCGACCGACACCGCACTTCCGGTCGACCAGACATTAAGTAAACTTAAGTCGCCAGTCGGACGATTCAAACAGGCGTCGATCGTTTGGATGGTCAACGCCCCAACTGACCTACAACAATACTTTCGGTCGACCGGCAAAGGGGTCCCGTTCGACCGAAAATACCCAGAGCGTCCTTCTCTCGCTAAAATTGCACAACCGGTCGACCACCCAAAGGGTATCGTTCGACCGGTGCGAGGAATTTGCCCAAAATATACTATAACCGGTCGACCGAACCCAGAACACTGGTCTACCGATTTTAGTGTAGAAACTGCTATGAAGGTCCGATGAGCCAAACGGACTACCGTCGACCGCTCCAACCCCCACACTAATAATAGGTGAGCATAAAAGCAAGTTTGACATACCTTAAGGCTTGAAGAAGCCTTAGAAGAAACAACGGCGAGCGTTTCCACAATATAGCTCGAACTCCGGTGAACTTCCTTTACCCCGATCTCTTCGACCACTCCGGCGACTCCAACGCTCCAACCAGAACTCCCTTGCCTCCACCAACACAGACGAACACTGAGGGAGAGACACAAGTGATAGAGAGATCGCGAGAGAGAGAGAATGGGAGAGATGAGAAAACCAACCTTTATATACTCTTTCCACACTCGATCTCAGCCGTCCATCTCAAACTTCACTAATCCACCCCTAAACACCATTAAAACATAAGCAAGGGTTAGGATCTAACACATTGAGTCTCTCAACTCAGTCATTTTTCCCTACTTTTGGGTCCTTTTATGCTTCATCTCTTCAAACCTATTTATTTCTGAAATTCAAACATAAAACTCGTCACGTAGCATTACTTAGGTGTACGACAATGGATATAAGATACAAATATAAGCATGAATTGATGTGAATCAAGGTTGAAATGATCTTGAATGATCATCTTTATATAGTTTATGTTATGTTTGTGTTGTAGGGTAAGTTGAAGAGTCTTTGTAAGTGCCTATATAAGCACAAGAGTTCTCCATTTGTAATACAAGCCAAAAACAAATCAAGTCAAGTGAGAAAGAAGAAAGAAAAGATGAGTGTTTGGTGCAAATTTCATTTTGCTTGTGAGTGTTAAGTAGAGAGTTTTCTTCTTTCATTCGTGTCCACCAATTGCGTAGATCAAAGTATGGATCTAGTGATGGCAATAGAAGGCCCTCAGCATGGAGAACAAAGTGAGCCGAAGCAGCCCACCAGGCGCAACTTCTGAACCGCCAATTGGCGGTTTCGGACCACTGGTTGGCGGTCCAGGCCTGTCTGGTGGAGGCGTGCTTTCTGGGGTTGCTTGGTATGGTGCTCCCTGTCTTTCTCCCGCATCTAACATACTTGCTTGTTTTGTTTAATTCCGTTGTGCATTCCTTGATTGCTTAAACAAGTAGGTAATTAGCTTAAAAGTGATTAGAATTAGAGACAATCGGGATCCTACATGCTAGACATGTAAACTTGAATTAGAACTTGATAGTTTAAAGGCAACACCTATTTATGTTGAACAACTATATCTTAAGGAATGCAATGTTCAATTGAGAAAAGATCTAGAGAAATTCACCAAGGGAAACAAAATGTGGACATGCTTTTTGGTAGTCCAAAATATTCCTTAGATAAGCATGATTTGGGATACAATGTAAATTTCAAAAACCATGTCGTTCATATTACTTTTAATGGAAAGCATTTCTTTGTGAAACAAAGTTCCTCAAGTATTTGGGCCCCAAATACCAAAATGGCCTAGGACCCAAAGTATTTTGAGTACCAAAATCGTCACTTGTAGGTACTTAGAAGAAAGATGATCGGTAGTCGTCGTCTCAAGGAAGAAAAGATTGATCTCAAGCTTCAAGTCAAAAATTGGATCAAATTCATAAAGCTGGTCTAACTATCGGAAGGACATTGACACCAAATCGAGGATCAAAAGTTGGGTAATATTTTCAATCCTCTTCATTCATTGGAACTGGTTATAATCGAAGAAAACTTTTGTTATTTAGTGCATTCTTGATAATATCTTAATGGGGGAGAAGTATTCATTGATGATATCTTATATTTTAGGCATTAATGATAGGTGGAGCATATTGCACGTCATCAATTAACTAAGGGGAGTGTAATTGATTAAATGGGAGAATCATGAAACCTTTGCATCCTTCGCTATATATGTTTGTATTTGATTGATTTCAAAAAGGGAAGAGAAATTGAAATGGAGCTTAAATTGATTTATACTATGCATGTTGACGACAAAGCATTATATACATGCATAGTTTTCATATACAAAGGAAGAGAAATCAATTTAAATTTCAAGTATTAAGAAATAGGTTTGTCATCATCAAAAATGTGGACATTGTTGATAAGTGTCATATTTATAATTTTTATGTTCACTTTTATCTTATTTTTGTATTTGAATAATGTTATGTCGGGTATATTTGTTTGATTTTGTAGGTTTTTAGGAAATTCGTTAAATTGTCACAAATATCAAAGTACGAAGGAAGTTAAATGCAGATATATAAAAGAAAATTGTGAGTGATTGCAAAATATATACTCTACACATTCATGTGCTCTTGTGTGCTTCAAATGATAAGAAAAGATGCAAAATTCAAGTGTGAAATTCAGATTAGGCAATCCACATGAATTTGGAGGGATTTGATTCCAGACAACACTTCACGAAATATATTATAACATTTACTGCCAAAATCTAAATCTCGTGATTCAAGATGTTGTGGAAAGACAATCCGTGGAAATGTTGCAATCCTTTTTATATTTGAATAATTATGTCAACTGATGAGTATGTAATTTATCATTTTTACCTTCACTATTATCTTATTTTTGTATTTGGATAATGTTGTCGAGTATTTTGTTTTGATTTTGTAGGTTACAAGAAAAGTGAAAGGACTTATATGCAAAATGCAGTATATAAAGTGAAAGTTGAAGGGCACGATACAAGAAATCCACTCCATGTGTTTATACTCTCTATTGTACTGCAAATTGATGGGAAAATACTCAAATTATAAGTGCAAATTCGGATTATGCAATCAACATCAAAGAAGAAAGTTCGGATAAGGAAAGTCTTAACTGTCAGCACATGCCGCTTGTTTTATTCATAACATCCACATCCAAATACCAAATTTGATGATTCCATATCCACCTCTGTTTTAAAAACCGGACCGAACCGGCGGTCGGACCGGGTTGGACCGTGAACCGGTAGCAATCCGGTCGGTTCGGTCAAAAAACCGGTTTCTCCCGTGAACCGGAGCGAACCGAAAAAAACCGAAAAAACCGATCGAACCGATCGGTTTTTTCGGTTTGGTCGAACTGAAAAAAACGGTTTTTTCAATTTAAACAAAATCTGGTTTTTATTGTTTTATTTTTTGTTCAATTTTGACCCAAATTCTAAGGTTTTTACTTTTTACTACTCCTTTCCCAACCCCTCACCATACCTCCAACTGATTGGTTTTTTCAATTTAAACAAAATTTGGTTTTTATTGTTTTATTTTTTGTTTAATTTTGACCCAAATTCTAAGGTTTTTAGTTTTTACTACTCCTTCCCAACCCCTCACCACACCTCCAACCGATTGGTTTTTTTTGGTTTGGTCGAACCGAAAAAACCGTTTTTTCAATTTTAACAAATTTTGGTTTTTATTGTTTTATTTTTTGTTCAATTTTGACCCAAATTCTAAGGTTTTTACTTTTTACTACTCATTCCCCAACCTCTCACCACACCTCCACCCTCACGATCTCCACCAGTCCACCCCTCATCGCGCCGCTTGCGATCTCCACCAAGGCTGGCAGACCGGCGGATCTCTAGGACAATCCACTACCCCTGCTACTTTAGATGTTGAAGTAAATGTTTGTTCATTTTTTAGAAAAAGACTAATATTACTTAGTTACATGTTTGTTCATTATTTTTACTGGTTTTAATTAAGTTATTTTACAAATGGATAATTTTTGTTGAATTGTTCATAGTTTAGGTATTTTGTTATTACTTATTATGTTAAAAATAATAGGAAAAATCGGTTCAATCGGTCGGACCGTCGGCTGGACCGCCGCTACGGAGTCGGTTCGGTTCAACCCTCGGTTCACAAAATGCTGATGTCATGCTGACGTCAACATCGGTTGGACCAGGTTGAACCATCGGTTCGACCACTTTGAACCAAACCGAGTTGTTTTCGGTACACTCTTCGGTTCGGTTTTTAAAACATTGATATCCACTGGCAAGAACATTTAAGGGAGAAAATATTTGTTTCTTAGGACTTACCAAATTCCAATTATACAATGGTGAAAAACGTGTCAAGAGATACTATATTTGGAAACCGAAAAATCAGCAGATCATCAGTAATTTGTGCATACCTTTCCTCGGATATCCAAATCAAGTGATTCAAGCGGTATTGAAAAGCTATTTGGAAGGATCACGATTTCCTTTGTCATGAGATATTCCAAATTCAGATGTTTTAGGGGTCAAACGGCACATGAAAGACAGCTGACCTGGGAGAGACAAAATTCTATATAACGCCGTGTATTCTCTAATCAAGGGAGCTCTTCCCCTTAGTTTAATTTTCGTTTATTTTCTATGGGGGGAGTCTCATGTTGTATGTACTTTGTTTCTATTTTTATTCTTAGCTAAATATTTTTTCTCTTTTCTTCTCATGTCTCTCTTCTTTTCTTTTATGTTTTCTCTCATCATATACATGTAACTAAATCCATCTCTTGGAAGTTGGAGATATGAGCTAGGATGAATTAAGACTTAGTGTTGCCATCATATTGATATTTTCGATTTGTTATTACTTTTGCTAATTCTCTTGAAATAGGTAGATGATTTGTAATTATTTGATATGTTAATGTTACTTGTAAGTTTCTTAATGTATGCTTAGAATTATATCGTTGCTTCTTTGCTTGCAAATTTTTTTGAAGTTGTAATTAGATCTAGGTTAGTTGTTGTTTGATGATTTGATATTCTAATCACTTCAAGTGATGATTACAAAATATAATCTCGTATGCTTAATGAAATGTGCAAACTCCTTTCTCAATTTATGCCTATGCAAATGGTTTCATCTTCTAAGTGTTTAATCTAATCGTAATTTTTCATTGTATTCTTATTATAGAGAAACCCATAAAAATATTTACATTATCTCTTCATCTATTAATAAAATAAAAGACCAAAAATATCAACTACCATAAAATATGCCTTCATTATTACTCGTGCTTCATTGAAAAATAAAAATCGATTGAAATTTGCAACCTCTCCTTGTATTCGACCCGTTCGATACACGATCTGTATGATTGCTGTTAAATTTAAGACTCATCATGTAACACCCCTGATCTCGTGGGTACGCACACTGGGGAGGACTACAAGTGTCACGATCAGAGACCTCCGCGACGACCGAAGGAGTTACAAAGACACACCAAAAAAGACTCGACAACACGGAACAAGAACATACATGGATAGACTAACATAAAATATAACTGAAAGGAGAGAGATTATCCATATATGGTAATAAAGTCAAATACATTACATCGAGTTCAAAAGGGAAATACATCAACAATGCGGAAGTAAAAGATAACTCGAAGACTCTGGTTGACGTGTCCCTCGTGTACAGAATCCTCTGAACTTCTTCCAGTCTTTCCCTGAAGGGACCTAAGTACCTGAGACAAAACATCAACAAATATGCGTGAGTTTTCCAACAAGGAAAACCTCGTAAGCCCCAGGTCCAACATATAGAGTACAAAGTTATGCATGGGACTATCTACCATACATCAAAAGGGCAACAACTCTACATAGCTGTGTCGGGCGACAACTCTACATAACTGCGCCATTCGGGCTTCACCCGAAGTGATCCCTCTACATAGGAATCAAACCACCAGCCATGCTGGTCAGAGGCGGTCACTCGACAGTGACCCACTGCTCGGCACAAAGCGGTGCGCCGGATAAATGTCTGAATCCACGGAAATAACCCTACATGGTGCCATCGCGAACTCGGGAAAACCTACCCTTAGATAGGATGGCAGCGCACCTGCCCTGACTTATCTTATGCTTGGCCTCCCAACGTGAAGGTCTTTACGAATAGTCCTCTCTACATAGAGGTCCTACTCGTGGCCTGTCGGCCTCAAAACATACGTGCCCAGATTCATTTTATTAACAAATGCAATGCAAGCTATCTATAGATCTATACATCTCTATAGCTATACATTAACCAGAATGAGCCCAATGTGATGAGTATACACATACTCTCGTCACAGCTCCAAACGCATCAAAAATGATACAATCACATCAACAACTCCAAAATGCTGAATCGAACAAACAATCATAACCAAATTCAACCAGACAAGCATGACAATACAACCTCGATGTCTACAGGTCATGTATACAAGTCATGAGGTTGAGTTCCTGAATTGCAATACGCATTCACTCAAGGATGCATCAGATCAGTAAGATATATACACAATAAACATTATAAACATACACAACAACAAAGGATATCAAGGTTAGAATGCTACGACGGTTACATGGCATAATCGTCTAGATTAAGGCCCTAGATACATTTATGTTCCCATTCATGACATGATCAGATATTTTACACGCATGTATACATTCCCATTCATCAATTATTCATGAGAACAACATCAGAAGCTCAAGCACATCCATCTACCACCATGTATGCATGAGACAACGAATTAATCCACAACGACATGGCACATAACGAGTAGCATAAACAATGTATATATATAGATGTTATGATTGCCTCCTCATACGAAATGCATGTAACAATATGTGAGATCACACCCAAGAAGACAGGTCGTGAACATGAAACAAGAGATGCTGGAACAAAGTCAGAACACATCAAACGTTCAACACATAATACTAATACCGATTTCATCAAATACATCCCTAAAATCACAACCATGCACATGAGCCACCCTGATCTATCAAACCACCAGCTTGGGTTACATCTCAAGGACATGAAGGGTTGAGGAAGTGTGGTCAAACGTTTTCAGCCCAACAACCGTGCAAGAGACGCAGAAGTTGCACTAACCCAACCTGCGGTCAACCCAATCTTGCGCCTCCCATGCACAGACCAGTCGCGCCCAGCCAAACTCCATTCATCCCCCGCTTCCCTAGGGTCCCTTCCCACCCTACCAGATGCCAGCCACCATGACAGATCAGCCATACCAACCGGCCACTCCGGAGCTACACACCTTGGGGATGGAAAAAACTCTACGCGGGTTGTGTGTCCACCAATCCACAACCGGAGACCCCTTTCCCTCAGCCTTGAAGTGACCACTCCCAACCCTGGTCAGACCTCACCGGAGCTCCGGCATGCTTGGCTGTACCCCCAGCCAGCCCTCCTAACGCACTAAAACCAGCATGCGCTAGGTGGGAGAACCGGTTTGGTGGTGCAACCGATTGCACCACCAACCAAAGTTCCAGCCAACACCCCCCACCCTCTACTCGACTCTTGGTCCTAAGGCATACCTGAAGTTTCTGAAAGAAGTGGTCAAGAGTTGCCAGAAGTCCACCGGAGTGTGCTGATATACGTCTTTCTTTAAGGAGTGCTTCTCCTTGTCTCACCAGAGTGGTAGCTTTCCGGAGCACCACCTGAGTGGCCTGACCACTTGGCTGAGGAGTGGAGGAGGTGGAGAGACGTGAGGAAGGGAAGAAGAAGTGTGAGGGTCGGCTGGAGCTATGTGGCTTTTGTGTGCAAACAACACCATCTTCAATAGACTTCATGGCTATTCAAGCCACTTCAAAGCATGCCAAAAATGGCACCAATAAGGACATCCAAAAGCCACCCTTGAAAATGTGTGTAACTCCCAAACACCCCTTCCAATTCCATGCCACCCCCAACCTGGGCTCAGCCCAAAACCGTCCCTACACTCACTTGGACTGAAATTGAGTCGATCGAGTCAAACAACCGCGTGCTCGCCCGATGTGTCGCACCGGATCGACCAACAAGAAATCTGATCAAATATACTCAAACAAGCATGCCATAACACAATTTGACATTCCAAGAACTCAATTATGAATAACCGAGGAGAGTGGACTTATTATTATGGAAACAGGAGAGCGGGTCCTACACATCATCAACTAGTACACCAAGAGAGTGAACATGAGAATGATTATTATCTTAATCAATTTGAGCTAAAATCACAATTTGAACCCGTAAGTTAGCAAGTTGGAAAGTCCCAACCTGAACTTGGGCTTCCATGTAGAACAAGTACTCAACAGGTTGGACAGACTCAACCTGACCCGCAATCTCAATTTGAATTCATGAATCAAAAGGTTGGACCGTCCCAACCTGAGCTTGAAATTCAATTCGAACTCATAACTCGACATGTTGGACCATCACAACCTGAGAGTGAATCTATACCTCAACCAAGTGGCAATGAACTAGTCTACCATTTTAAAGAACCGTATCTTAATCGACTCATTTTGACACATCAACAAGTTGGTTAGAGAGTTTTGATTGACAATCTTGTTTATAATGTTTCAATGTGCAATCAACAATTTCCATTATATCTCCCAACCAATAGATATAATGGTTTAAACAAATGAAGATTAATTTTTTGCCTCATACGTTGCCTTGTGATGTTCACGGACATCTTCATGTTATTATTGTTGGGAGTCATGTGGGCTCACAGTTCAGAATTTTGATCCCACGTGGGCTCATGTTTCCGTTTCAGTGCATTAACTTCGTAAAATGTGATCACATTTTTGTTGTAAATATGTCAAAAATGAATAAAAAAATGTTAGTGTGTTTTATTTGTTTTCCTCGATTTACAGGTTCAAAGCACATGAGTTCTCCTTATATACTCGAACTTTGGCAATATTTCTCCTTTATCTGTCTGTCATTTACAATATGATTCCATACATTGAGGGAAATGCATGATTTAGGTGTGTGGGGTGTTTAATGCGTACATATTTATTGTAGTCTAGCTTTTTATTTTATTTTTTCTCTTTTGTGTGTATTGTTAGGACATGATAGTTTGAGCACTTTATCTTCCACATGTTATGAAATCATGAATTATCTGTGTGACTTGTTTTCTTTTACTTGCCGCTTTATTTTTAGTTTTTGCAAAAAAAAAATCAATAAAAGAGTCAGTCTTGTGTTTTGAAATGATTTTTAGGTGTTGCGTTGTAATTAGTCGTGTGCAACAAGCGTGAGTGAGGCAAGTAAAAAGTAAGTCAATAAGTTGAGCAAAGATGCAATAAATCATCATATTAGAAGGTCCTTAGAGTTATCTAGTGCTTGTGAGAACTTCCAAGTGATAAGGAGGTGTGTACATTAGGTATAAAGTTTCAGACCTAATACTGCATTCCATATCAAACTCTTTGGTAGTGTCCAATAATGTAATTCAGAGCTAGTAAGGTGATGTGTCAATGAAATACTTTGTATTTGTAGGCTCCTATAATCTGTAGATGTGTTATGTTTAATGGGGGCAATTGCAAGTTAAAGCCAATGTCAATTTGGTATAGGAATATAATTGAGTAAGGTTCTCTCTCTGAGACAAGTTTTTCCACTCAAGCTAGTAAGTTCGTCGGGGTATCTTGAAACCTGATTTTCTTGTTACAGGAATAGACTTGGGAACGTCCGACTGAATTCCCGTTACACGGATGATAGATGAGCCATATTATGGGGAGAGACAAATGAAAGAGGGAATCCAATGTCATATTCAAAACTTTGGGGAGGGAAAAAACTAATTCAAGGAAATTGCCAAGAAAAATAAAGAGAAAGAAATGAAACGACATTCCAAAATTCTCCTTGGAGGCAAAAGGTCTCAAACAAAGTCCCAAATCAAATTCAAAACTCAAAATTTCAAATCAAATGCACCGAAAAAACGTAGAGGAAAAGGAATAATGTGAGCAAACCTAATTCTTTCAAGGGAAAATAAGGACACCCATGTATCACTCATGAAAGCTTCATATGAAGTTATTGGGTAGTGATTAGTAGCATATCATACATCGCATCATGTTATATATCCTTTATTTTATCCTAATTTTGTGCTACTCGAGTGTTTGTTTGTGGTGTTTCAGGTGTTAGGTAATAAAGAAGAGAAAGGAAAAGAAAAGGACTGAAATATAAGAAGAAATGACTCAAATGAAGCGAAGTGGACATGTTTGTCATGCACAATGACCCATCTTCAAATCAGGAAGGACCCAGATGAAATTCAGAGGGACTTGAACGCACCAAAAACATTTCAGGTGCAAAAATCCTTCAAAACCATGATCTTGAGGAGTATGGGTAATTAAAAATAAACAGGCTCCAACCAGCGGACCAGGAGTGCACCCCACGTGCACAATACATAAATTTTGCTTTTGGGAGAAATCGGGGCGGATAGGAGCCAAAACATCAATTTGCTCCAAATCTTACAAAATTTCAACTGTAGCTCTATCTTGTTTATTGGGGTGCACCAGAACTTATAGAATTCAATTTCAGCCGTTGGATTGATCCCAGAATCATCTACACCACACTTTCTTCTATAAATAGCATGGTATCTTCTTCCTTTCTTCTACTTCTTAGCCTCCACCATTCGGATAGCTTAGGTTTACACAATTTAGGCAGTAAAAAAGGTGGGCTTTAAAGCTTGTAATTTTACTTCTTTGATAATCTAAAGGTATATTTTGATTCCTCTTGTCATTTACTTTCTTTCGATCCAATTTGTTTTTGATTTGGTTAGTTTTCTAGTTAGACTTTTATGTCATGTTTTGTCTTAATCTCTTGTTTTCCGTGCTTGTTATTATCATTAGTGAGTAGATCCATCCCATTTGGGGGTGGAGGAAATGTAGTTGTTGGTGGAATGTATGATGTGTTCCTATTTTGTGTCATTTCCATGTGCTTAATGTTAGATCTAAAACTTGTAGCACGTTAATCTTGTTTTAGATGAGATAATGGTCACACTAGGTACTTGTTTCATGCAAGATCTATTTTTGACATGTTGCTTGTGGGACACCATGAGAGAGCCACTAGCCGTCAGGTCTTCTGGTTGAGCTGAATCATACCAAGTTGAGTCAACTATCACGCCCGAGGCTAAAATGACTACTCTCATGCGTAGGATTGAGAGTTTAGAGTTGGACCGAGCTCCTGTAGCTCAAGTTGCTACTCCCATTTGTAGTAGGTGTGAACTTACGGGACATAGTGACTTGGAATGTGTTTACGCTCCAAGCGATACTGAGTATGCAAATGCGATGTATCAACATCGGACCAATAACGACCCATACAATTACTTCTACAACCCGGGATGACGAAACCACCTTAACTTCTTTTAGGGGCCATGGTCAGAGCTCACACGCTCAACCCCAACCCCCACCTTATTACCTTCCACGCCCATCGCCAACCTACCAACTACCATATCAAAGGTTTCAACCACATACTCACCAACCTCCCCAGGCCTCATCTTCAGGTTATTCTAGCCAGAATCCACCCAGCGAGTTGACCCAAAGGACTCCACTCTTGAACAAATCTTTCAAGTATTCATGTAGAGCACGCAAACCATGCTTGCGGACAACAACAAGTCGGTCAAAATATTGGAAGTGCAAGTCAACCAGTTGGCTCATCAGCCCCATGAATGTGAGAAAGGTCAGTTGCCGAGTCAACTCGAGGTGAATCCCCAGGATACCGAATCTCAAGGAAGGCCACTAGTACCTCGAGTTACCTCTGAACCGACCCATCATGTTAACGTGATTCATACTTTGAGGTCTGGTAACGAGGTAGACAACCGAATTGGGTTGCCTTCCTTGCAATTACCATCTCTTGGTGTCACCAGATCTGTGGTGACACCCACATCTATGAGAGAGTCGGATCTCGAGGTTCCCTCAATGAATACTTCTAGGAAGGAGCTTAATCTTGAGGTTCCTTCTACTTTTATTTTGACAATGGGGGCAGAATCCTAAGGTTCCTTTGTCTCATCATGTGTCGAAGGAATCAGAGTGTGAGGTTCCTTCGCAAGAGCGTTATGCCCGAAGGTGCCATTCCCTGAGCGCCTTAAAAAGAAAACTTCAGATCAATACGACAAGAGGTTACAAAAAAACTTCAAATCAATGCTTGAGATCTTTTGGTAGGTTAAGGTGAACATTCCGTTGTTGGAGGTGATTCAGCAGATGTCACCTTATGCCATGGTTCTCAAGGATTTATGCACCAACAAGAGAAAAACCAATGTTCCCAAGAAAGCTTTTCTTGAGGCAAACATGAGTTCATTGTTGGCACAACCCATGAAAGTCAAATACAAGGACCCCGGTTGTCCTACTATCTATTGTGTGATTGATGGTGTCAATACGTCGAGCTTTATTGGACTTAGGTGCATATGTCAATCTTTTACCTTATTCTGTCTACGTAAACCTTGGTCTTGGAGACCTCAAACAAACAAAAACCACTCTTCAAATGGCTAATAGGTCAATGAAGAAACCAAGGGGCATGGTGGAAGATCATATCAAAGTGGGTGTGTTCATTTATCCAGTCAAATTCTTTGTTTTAGATACTAAACTTGTGCCAAACCCACTTGGGCAAATTCCTGTTATTTTGGGGCGACCATTTTAGCGACTTCCAATACCTTGATCAATTGTCGTAATGGTCTGATGCGCTTGACATATGGTAATCAGTGTGCTGATTTCAACATCTTCACCATCGAGAAGAAGTCAAATGCATTCGATGACCCTGTTGAGGTAAATCTTATCTAGGGCACATATGAGAACGAAGTCGAAGGCACCTTCAAGTATTTCAGAGAGTTGTTTGATGGATATCCTGATGGTGGTGAAGATGTTTCAACTGGGTTGGCACAAGAAGGTGCCTTATCCTGAGACAGAATGGCAGCACGCCTTCCCAGGACTTATCTTACGCTTGGCCTCCCAATGTGAAGGTCTTCTGCGAATGGTCTCTGGATCTAGAGGACCCACTCGTGGCCCATCGGCCCAGAAAATAGAACGTGGCCAGAATTATTAATCACATTAAATGCAATGCAAGCTACTTAAGCATCTAAAATCTAATGCATCTACAGTGTATGGAACGTGCTCAAGGAGGAGTATCCGGATACCCTCCTAACAACCCCAAACAAATCAGAATCAGAACATCCCAATCAGGAATCATAACATTGCCATCAGAAATCAAAATGCACTCACAACAGCAAGCAATCATGACCGGGATCGATTAATCAATACGCCAACTAAAAAATTCATCTACGGGTCATGATATGGAGTTATAAGTTCTGATTTCCCAAGTGCCACGCATACCCACACCATAATACCTCATATCAGTAACATATATACATGACATGAATGATAGATCAAGCACAACAGTAAGAGATACCACAGATAACCACTACAAGCATTCAATAGTATGAATGCTAAATTTCAGAACATATATGCGTTGGAAACTTAGGACTTGATCTGATATTATATGAATATAATCACGTGATAATGCATGAAAATATGATCTTTAATCAGCAACAAATCACGGGGGATTATCTGAATATAATCATGGAATGACGCATGGACATATGATCTATAATCAGCCAACAAATCATGGAAGAGTATCTGAATATAATCACTAAGCAATGCATGGACATGTGATCTGAAATCAGCAAACAAATCCTGGAATATTATCTGAATATAATCACGAAATAATGCAAGAACATATGATCTCTAATCAGTAACAAGATCATGGGATATTGTCATGCATATAATCACTAAGTAATGCATGGACATGTGATCTATAATCAACCAATAAATCATGGAAGATTATCTGAATATAATCACTAAATAATGCATGAACATGTGATCTGAAATCAGCAAACAAATCCTGGAATGTTATCTGAATATAATCACTAAATAATGCATGAACATATGATCTATAATCAGCAACAAGATCATGGGATATTGTCTGCATATAATCACTAAGTAATGCATGGACATGTGATCTATAATCAGCCAATAAATCATGGAAGATTATCTGAATATAATCACTAAATAATGCATGAACATGTGATCTATAATCAGCAGACAACTCATGGAAAAATCGTAGGTTACAACATGCTAAATGTTGTCACCAAACAACCAAGAAATCTCAAGTTCATACAACAAGAGGTGGGTTGCACATCACGCAAAATATGCATGCAAAACACCACTCCGACTTGCTCCCCACAGCCCAGCCTCATACCTTCTGGTTTCTTCATCAAACCCCCAAGGAAAGCATGAAGCAATGGTCGTGCTAGTGGGAGAAAAGCCCAACCAGCCGCTGGAGTCCAGAATGTGCACCACACAGTCCACCCTATCGGGTAGATCTCCACCAGCACAAACCCTAGACTTCAGATCGGCCAACCCACTGGTGTTGGACAAACCTCCATCCAACACCATGCACTTCTTCCTACGTTAAAGGGCTAGGAGCATACCTGAGAGGGAGGTTGTTGCTGCCAAAAGATCGCCGGAGATCTGCCCACCAAGATCTTCTTCTAGCCGCTGCAAAAGATGCACTCTAGCTTGCTCCACTTGACTCGCCGGAGCTCCAGCCACTACCATGCCGGAGAGGGAGATGGAGAAGGTCTGAAATTTCGTGGGTGAGGGAGAGAGAAGGTAGGGACGGATGGGAGGGGGTGTAGGGTTGTGTGCTTTTGTTTCAAGGAAACAAAGAAATGGCAACAAGTGAATGGAATTAAATCTCCATTAACACTTGCCTAAAACATGCATATTCAAAATTTGTATGAAAAATCAGATCTCCTCTTTCTGACTAGGATGCCACATCATCCTACCTGGTTAGTCAGCCCCCAGCCCCTAACGACAAGGCAAGTCGAATTTCACAAGCAACTAGTCCCTGATTGACCCGATTGAGTGAATCGATTACAAAATTGCCCGATAAGTCGCACCCGCTTGCGAGTCGATTTTACTCGACCAAAACGAAAACTTTTCCCAGAAAGGAAACTTTCCCAAAAAAAGCATACAAAACCTGAGGCATACAATCAACTAATGCACAAAAAACATGATGATGAAAAAGGACCTTATTCATATAACAGGAGAGAGCGAGTCTTACATGTGTTGCTAGGTTGAATAATGCATCTATGTTCGGATTTTGTAGGTATATCCGCTGAAAACCCTCAGGAGACAACACTCCTCCTCCTTGGCGACAAAGAGGTTTAACGGCTTGTTGCACGTGCTAAGTGCAACCGTGATTCCTACGAAAGTGAGTAAGGATTTCCATGTTTTATGAATTATTTTTCCTTTCTTTCATTTTTATCTTTCTTTGTTTTGCTCGGGACTAGAAAAAGTTTGGTGTGGGGGTATTTGATTGACATCATGTCATGCATACATTTGTGTCTTATATCCGTTATCTTTCACCAAAACAATGCTACGTAACAAGTTTAATGTTTATGTTTAAGGAATAAGCAGGTTTGAGGAGAAGAGGCACCAAAAGGACTCAAAAGCAAGGAAAAGGACTAAGTTTCAAGACTTCTAGACCGAGATGAAAGAGAGAAGGACCCATATGTAAAGCCAAAAGAACCAACGAGCAAATGAAGAAATTCAACACCATCATGAGGAGTATTTTGGCAATTGGATTTGGGTCGTAACCTACACAACCGATTAGGGTGCATCAGACATGAAGAAATCATGCCAGACAACCACACTCCAAAACTTGACAAGATCTAGAACATATAGACCGCCAATTGGCGGTCCAAGACCACTGATTGGCAGTCTGTTTTGCTTTAGATCCGATAAGGTCTAGGCGGGTCATGTATTATAGTGTTTTATGTCTATTTTTAGTAGTGCATTAGTTCCATACCGGGGGATTGTCCCCGGTTACCTTTTTTCATGCCTATAAATAGAACTCTTCCTCCTCATTTGTATTCACCCATTACTTGGTGGCATTCTCTCTACTTGGAGTAAAACTTTGAAGCAAAACTCAAGTGGAGAAGAATGCTACTTGTAATGTGAGTCATGTTAATAAAATAATTTTCTTAGTTAGTTTCATATTGTCTATTTCAATTCTTGCATGCTTAGTTTAATTTCGTTTTGTTTTGTTTTCTTAATGATTAGTGAGTAGTTTCATCCCCCTTAGGGGGGTGGAGATGATGTACATATATGTTGTGAAGTTTGGATGTTTGATGAATATTTTGGATGTGTAAACTTGCATGCTTATATGTTCATCGAGGGTATTTTAATAATCTACATGTTGGAGGATTTTTGATGGGTTTTTCCATAAGATTTAGACACTTCTCATGCTTAGTTTTCTCACGTTTATTGACTGAAATTTCCTATTGAATATTCTACATGTTAGTTAAGTGTTTGTATTTGTGGTTGCTTGATTGATTGAAGAAACTTTGTTTTGATGGGTTTTGCCAAAAGATTTAGACACCTCCCATGCTTAGCTTTGTTCTTCACATGAGTTCATGATTTTTGATGAGTCTTTCCATATCTTTAGACACTTTTCATGCTGAGCCTAATCTTATGATAATCAACTAGTAATTGCCGATACATTGTGTGAATGAATTAATAGGTTTTGTCACATCTTTAGACACTTCCTATGCATGACAACACACAAACGACACACACACATACATGCTTAAATGCATCATTCATCACTAATTTCACTTCATATGTGCACACACTCCACCCTTAGGGGGTTCTCTTCTTGATTTTCAATCTTTCGTTGCATAATCACATCTTTTCTCCCTTTATTTGCCACTTGATTTCTGACAAACCAGAGGCTACTCACCTCCCCGTGGATCGACCCGTACTTGCCACCGCTTCATTGCGGTTCATTGGCATCCTTTCATGTTTATATTTGTATCTTATATCCATTATCTTTCACCTAAACAATGCTATGTTACGAGTTTTATGTTTAGTTTTCAGGAATAAATAGGTTTGAAGAGATGAAGCATAAAATGACCCAAAAGCTGGGAAAAAGGACTGAATTGTGAGATCTGGGGACTAAGATGCAAGGGAGAAGGACCTAAATGTAAGACAGAAGGACCTAAGAGCAAAACAGAATACTCCACACCATCATGGGGATTATTTTACCAATTCGATTCGGGTCGGAGCTCCAACAACTCAAGTAACCGCATCAAAGACCAACAATACCAGAAAGAAAAGGCCACAACAAATTCCAACGCAATCCAAAGTTTTTGGACCGCGAATGGGCGGTCTTGGACCGCGAATTGGCGGTCCATATTACTCAGGATCCGCCCAAATTTCTCCTGGACTTGTATTAATGTTCATTTAAGGTATTTGTGGTATTGGTTTAGTCCCACATCGGGGGATTGTCCCCGATTAGCTTTTTCCATGCTTATAAATAGAACTCTTCACCTTCCATTGTAATCACCCATTGCTTGGTGGCATTCTCTCTACTAAGGAGTGAGCCTTGAAGCAAAAACTCAAGGTGGAGAAGAATGCTACCTTCAATGTGAGTCATTTGTTAATAAAATAATTCTTCTAGTTTCTTTTAATCTTGTCTTTTAATTTGTGCATGTTTGTTTAGTCTTTCCTTTCCTTTTAAGCTTCTTTAATACTTCTTGCTTTCTTAGTTAACTTTCATTTCAGTATTATGCTTTCTTTTGTTAATATAGTTAGTGTAATGAGTAGTGAGTAGTTCCATCCCCTTTGGGGGTAGAGTAGATGTATGTACATGTTATGTAGGTGGTATGAATGCTTAATATGAATGTTTTGTGAGAAATATTAGTATGCTTGCTTGAATTATTAAGAACCTTACTTGATGGTTTCTGCCATAGCTTAGGTACACTCCATGCTTGTCTAAGTGTCTTAATAACAACCTTGCATTACTCATATTAATCACCTAGGTTAGTGTTGTAAATGATAGGTCTTGCCATGAGGTACTTCTTATACATGAACAAACACTAACCACACTTGAGCTTATAGTATGCATTCAACACCACACTTATTTCATGTGCACACACGCACACTCCACCCCTTAGGGGTTTCCATTCCTGTTTTTTTATCTTCTTCATTAGTTGTTTAGCTTAGTTGTTTAGTTATTTCATTTCAGCTTGCTTGTTGACTAGTTTAGATTAGTGTAGTGTAGTGTAATACATCTTTCTCTCCTTCTTTTACCTCTCTCCTTCGAACAAACCAATTGTCGACACACCTCCCAGTGGACGACCCGTATTTGCCACCGCTTCAATGCGGCCGTGCACTTGCGGTTAATATAAAACGATCAATCAGCGGTCGTGCACTTGCGGTCTAAATTTAAAACGTTTAAGCACCGGTTTTCCTTTGGGAGAGTGTAATCATAGGGTTTCAATCCTCAAATAAATAAATAAGTCGACCCTGAACCTAGTGCGTAAAAGAATTCGTGCCTGTTAGTATAAGGAAGATTGTTGAAGTTAGGGACCCTTAAACTCCTGTCGTGAAACCTTAAGTGTAGGGGTTTTGGTTCATATGTAGATAATAAATAATTTAGTATGGTGTTCTCTTTTGTCATACAAATCCTATCACACGCGAAATTAGGTTCGATGTGACTTATTACCTGTTCGAGTCATCTGACTTGGGATGCACCGACCGAACTCCCGTTACACGGGTTGTAGGGATTGTCCTATGTGGATATTTGGGGGAAGGTGTACGTGATAGTGTAAGTACTCATAAGCAAAGATGCACGAAACCTGACCCTTCGGAGAATTAAACACCAACTAGTAAAAACTGAAAAAATGAGATAAAATAGATAAAAAGGTAATACAAATAAGAACCTTAATGAAATTTATACGTTGTATCATTTGAGGATGTTAAGGTTGCCCATGTCATTCACTTATGACTTTAATTAACTTGCATGAATGGTTCCCTAGGCTAGGTGTGTGGACAAAAAATATATATATAGTCGACCCATATGATTACCGTGTCCAAGAAGAGAAAGGAAGAGAAAAAGACTGAAACACAAGAAGAAAGGACTTGAATGAAGCAAATTGGACATGTTTGTCATGCACAAGGACCCATCTGCAAATCTGGAAGGACCAAGAATGCACCAAAAATACTTCGCGCAAAAATCCTTCAAAACCATGATCTTGAGGAGTATTTGGGTAATTAACAACAAAGGGCTCCAACCAGCGAACCAGGAGTGCAACCCACGTGCAAAATACATAACTTAAGCTTCAGGGAGAAATCGGGGCAGATCGGAGCCAAAACATCCGCAAGTGGCGGATTTTGATCTGCCAATGACAGATCAATTTGGTCCAAATCCCCCCCAAATTTCAACTGTATCTCTATCTTGTTTATTTGGGTGCACCAGAAGTTATAAAAATAAATTTCAGCCGTTGCATTGCTCCTAAAATCATCTACACCACACTTTCTTCTATAAATAGCATGGTTGCTTCTTCCTTTCCCCTACTTCTCAACCTTCACTATTATGATAGCTTAGGTTTACCCAATTTGGGCAGTAGAGAAGGTGGGCTTTAAAGCTTGTAATGTTACTTCTCTGATAATCTAAGGTATATTTTGATTCCTCTTGTCATTTACTTTCTTTCTATCCAATTTGTTTTTCATTTTGTTGGTTGGTTTTCTAGTTAGAGTTTTATTCCATGTTTAGAAATTGGGGACCAATTGGACAAAAATGATCCGCCAGTGGTGGATCAATTGGGTCTGATCGGCCCTAATTTTCTTTAGTAACTTAAACGTCTTATTTTGCACATGGGCTGCACTCTAGGTCAACTTGTTCGAGCCCGTTTGTCTGTAATTGCCCAAATACTCCTCAAGATCATGGTTTTGAGTGATTTTTTCTCCTGAAATGTTTTTCGTACGTTCAGGTCCCTCTAGATTTCATTTGGGTCCTTCTTTATTTGCAGATGGGTTATTGTGCATGACAAATAGGTCCACATTGCTTCATTTGAGTCCTTTCTTTTTGCATTTCAGTCCCTTTCTCTTCCTTTCTCTTTTTTATTACCTAACACCTGAAACACCACAAAGAAACACTCAAGTAGCAAAAAATTGGGGTAAAATAAAGTATATATAGCATGAATGCAATGTACGATATGCTACCAATCAAATACCCCCACACTTACAACGCATTCATGCTATATATCCTTTATTTTACCCCAAAATTATGCTAGTCTAGTGTTTGTTGTAGTGTTGTAGGTGCTAGGTAAACTTGATCAAGTTGGGGTGCAACGTAAACTCGACATCGTGGAATTGGAAGAGGTATGCAATGATGCATATGAAAATGCCAAATCATAATACCCAAGCCAAAATGTTTCACGATCGCATGATTATGCGAAATGTGTTCACGACCGGGCAAAAGGTTTTGCTCTACAACTCCCGGCTTCATCTATTTGCGGGTAAGCTCCATAGTCTCTGGTCTGGCCTGTTTATTGTGCAAATCATATTTGCTCATGGAGCGGTTGAAATCCTGAACCAAGGGAATGAGGACGTGTTCAAAGACAATAGATAATGCCTCAAACCTTACTTAGAGGGGGCACCAGCTGAAATCGAGGAGCTATGTTCCTTCATGAACCTCCCTCGCACTCAACCATGTAAATGGTTGAGATTTCATGTTTGTACATTTAAAAAAAATAAAAAGAATTTTTTCCCAAGAGTGAGCTTCGATTGTTGTGGGCTCCAACCCTTGTGTATTTGCGCCTCATTTGTTTTACGTATTTGTCTTCCTTCTTAAGTATCTTACAGATTTTTGGGAATTCAGGGTATATGTCCATCCACATAACCATGAAATTCCTTTTGTGCTTTACGTTGATGAGATCTTTTTTTCATGCATGAATACATGTAGTATCATACTTGAATTCATTGAGGACAATGCATGAAGTAAGTGTAGGGGTGCTTTATGTGTGTACACAATCGAGTCTTTTTCCTTTTCTTTTGTTTTCTTTTGTTGCATTGTTAGGGTCATGATAGTGTGATGCATTTCATATCGATATATCTGCTTGTTATGATCCTTGGGTGACTTGTCTGCTTTTGCTTGCCTAGTACTTTAATTTTTCCATTTCTTTCAAAATCTTCTTGTGTTTGTGAAAGAAAAATGGTGTGTGAGGTTTGCGTATGTTTAGCATGTGCAAAACCGTTGAGAGACAATGTAAAAAGGAAGCTCCCAAAATTAACTTGAACATGATGCATTAGGATATCTAGTACACCAACTTTAGGTCGTATCTAGCCATAAGGATGCACCCTGATTTTCCCTCGGGGAAGAGTAATCATAGGGTTTCAGTACTCAAATAAACAAAGAAGTCCACCCTGAATCAAGTGAGTTAAATAATTCGTGTCTGTTAGTATAAGGAAGTTTGTCGTAGTTAGGGACCTTAAACTACTGTTGTGAAACCTTAAGTGTAGGGATTTTGGTTCATGTGTAGATAAGAAATAAGTGAGTAGGGCGTTCTCTCTTCTTGCACGGCTCCTATCACTCGGGAAATTAGGTCCGAGGGGACATAGTGCCTGGTGCTTTCGAGTCATATGACTTGAGATGCACTGACCGAACTCCCGTTACACGGGTGCTAGGGATCGCCCTATGTGGAGATTTGGGGGAAGGTGTACGTGATAATGTAAGTCCTCATAGGAAATGATGTACGAAACCTGACCTAGGGAGGATTAAACACCAACTAGTAAAAAAAATGATGATGAAATAAAAAAGAAAAGAAGAAGAAAATGGTAATACAAATAAGAACCTTAATGGACTTTACACTTTGTATCACCTGAGGATGTTACGGTTGACCATGTCTTTCACTTAAGTCCTTCATTAACTTGCATGAATGGTTCCCTAGGCTAGGTGTGTGGACTTGATACATATATAGACTCGGCCTGTAGGAATACAGTGTCCAATGATCGACAAAAATAGGTCCAACAAGTCGTGTTGCTAGATTGAATAATGCATCAATGTTCATATTTTTTGGGTATATCCGCTGAAACTCTCAGGAGACACCACTTCTCCTTCTTGGAAACAAGGAGGTTTAACGGCTTGTTGCACGTGCTAAGTGCAACTGTGATTCCTACGAAAGTGAGTTAGGATTCTCTGTTTTTCGTATGTTTTCCTTTCTTTCATTTTTCTCTTTCTTTGTTTTGAGCGGGACTAGCAAAAGGTAAGTGTGGGGGTATTTGATTAGTAGCATATCATACATCGTATTCATGCGATATATCCTTTATTTTACCCCAAAATTGTGCTACTTGAGTGTTTGTGTAACACCTTGATCATGTGTTTGTTTATTTTGACCTTGCTTGGTCATCAATTTTGTTTTATTTTTAAACTTGTTTGCCAAGTGTTCCTTTTACCCACACAAGTTGTGAGGGATGTCTAACCATCGACGGTGAGTGGCGGCCAGTGGGTCTCCAGAGTGGTTTGTCCCTGCCGAACGTCGGGCTACCTGGCAGTCCGTGCACGGTTGACAGGGTTTTGTGTGGTATGTTGGCAGGAGGGACACCACTTCTGGATAGAAGGACTGGACTTCTGCTTCAAGAGACGCACTGCAGGACCAAAGGGACGCACTGTGGGACCGGTGGGACACACTCTGGGATCGAAGGGACGCAACCACGGGACGCACAACGGACTAAAGTACGCAATGTTCGTCTTTAGGACAGAACTTTTGGATAGACTTTTGGACAAAGAGTTAGAACTTTTGGACCAGCTACTCAAGGACATATATGGTTGAGCAAAGGACTTTTGTTGTAGCAAAGTTGCTGCACATGTGGCTTCTAGGTGGCTGCCATGTGGCGTGGAAGTTGAGGTGACTTGGGTACTTTTAAATGGCCAATGGGAGTGCCAGCAATGGTGGAAGTGGAAGGGTCCTTCGCAAGATATAAGTCTCAATTGTCCCTTCTTTTCCCTCCTCTCTCTTTTGTACTCCTCCAGCCATGATTCTCCTCCCCTACAGAAAAATAAAGGTGACTCCAATGAAGCATCCATCTCCGGCGAGCTAAGGAAGAGGCATGCACTTGGAAGGAAGTGTGGGCTGCAACTCCGGCGATCTCCAGCCATCCTCCTCGTCAAATGCAGGTATGCCTTAGGCCCTTGAGTAGATTACAAAGTGGGGGTGTTGGATGGAGGTTCATCCAGCACCAAAGGGGCAGTCCAGTCATGCGTCTAGGGCATGCACACATGTTGCAAGCTCAACCTAGTTGGGGGTGTGCTACGTGATCCCTGGTTTGCTGAGGTAGGCTGGGGACGTTCTCACCTTCTTCATGACCTTAAGCACACTCTTTCCAGGTGGTTTGGGGAGAGAAACCAGGGAGGTTGTGGCTGGGTCGTGGGGGAGCACGTCGGGTGCATTGCATGCATGTTTTTCTTGGTGTTGTGTGCTACACCTAAGTTGTTGCTGGATTTGTAGGTTGTGGACGTGATTTTCATGCTGTATTCCTTGATTATTTTCAAGATTAGTTTGTTATTAGCATACCATATGTTTATGTATAATTTTGCTGCTGAGATCATGCTGTGATTTGATGGATTATTGCTGAATTGATACACCATGCACATGCACATATACCTATTGAGGTCTTGATTCATTTTCTGATTTATGTGCTGTTTAGATGCGTCATGTGCATGTATATTCATCTCCTAAAATCTTGTTATATTCCCATGATTTAATTTCTGTAAACATGCTACATGTTGACGCATCATTTGTTGCTAGCCCATGTTATGCATCATTCGATCGATTCATGCATAGTTTGTGTTCTTGTTGCCGGCCTAATTCCTATTGTTAATAAACTGATAATACATGAATTTGACTTGATTATTTTGACGTTATTTTCTGCTGTAAGAGCATGAAGTCGTGCATGTAAATTGTAGGGTAAAGCTTGACCTTATAACCATCACTTCATAACCCGTAGCTCATGTTGGGACAACATGCACTAGACTTATGTTTGGTCTGATTTGTTGATCCATTATTTCTGATTTGCTGCTCTTATGGGACATTATTGTCATAAGTTATACATGTAACTTGAGTGATGCTTAGTGATTGATCGTTTTATATTAACCGCAAGTGCACGACCGCGTTGAAGCGGTGGCAAATACGGGTCGTCCACTGGGAGGTGTGTCGACGTTTGGTTTGTGCGAAGGCGAGTGGTAAAGAAAGGAGAGAAAGATTGATTACACTAACTACACTAGAATGCAAAAAGGAAAGGAAGAGAAGCAATAAAACTAAACCCCATAGGGGGTAGAGAAATAATGTGAGTATAAGGATGTGTGTGTGTGTTCAATTAAGCTCCTCACAACATATAGTGCATGAAATCATAAAACTACATCCAACTTTGCCTCAACATGAATTAAGATTGGACTCATCATTAAAACATACAAGACAATAATTAGAATGAAGCTAAATGAACTCATGTATAAAGACTAGACCCTACTATGCCTCCACATGAATTAAGATAAGACTACATCATTAAAACATACAAGACATTAGCTAAGGTAAAGGCAACAAGAGCACATACACTACAAATTGTGTTTCCAATATTAATTCCATCCATATCCTAACCTTATCATTCCCCATAAAATAGGTCCACTAATCAAAGCACAAGCTAAGCTTCATTCAAGAGCATTAGCATATCAAAGATAAGAGTGAAAACCCATTAGATGGTTATGGAAATCATATAAAGCTCAAGGGATTAAGATAACACACACTTAATACACTACATGATCATATCACATATTTCTCCACCCCCAAATGGGGATGGAACTACTCACTACTCATTACACTAACTATATTAACAAAATGAAGCATAATACTGAAATGAAATTACTCTAAGAAAGCAAGAAATATTAAAGAAGCTTAAAAGGAAAGAAAAGACTAAACAAGCATGCACAAATTAAAAGACAAGATTAAAAGAAACTAGAAGAATTATTTTATTAACAAATGACTCACATTGAAGGTAGCATTCTTCTCCACCTTGAGTTTTTGCTTCAAGGCTCACTCCTTAGTAGAGAGAATGCCACCAAGCAATGGGTAATTACAATGGAAGGTGAAGAGTTCTATTTATAGGCATGGAAAAAGCTAATCCGGGACAATCCCCCGATGTGGGACTAAACAAATACCAGAAATGGACTAAATACACACTAATACGTAACCCAGAGAAATCTTAGCGGATTTGGGCCCAAAGTGACCGGCAATTAGCGGTCGTGGACCGCTAATTAGCGGTCTACAATGTTTTGATTGGTCTGGATTTTCTTGTGGGCTTTTCTGGAAGGCTTTGTTTGTCTTTGATGCATCTACTTCGCTTTTTGGAGCTCCGACCCGAGTAGAATTGCCAAAATACTCCCCATGATGGTGTGAAATATTCTTGTTTTCTCATTGGTCCTTTGATCTTACGTTTAGGTCTTTCGATCTTGCATCTTAGTCCTTGAGTCTCTCAACTTAGCCCTTTTTCATGCTTTTAGGTCCTTTCATGGCTCTTCTCTTCAAACCTCTTTATTCCTGAAAACTAAACATAAAACTTGTCACGTAGCATTGCTTAGGTGTAAGATAATGGATATAAGATACAAATATAAGCATGAAATGATGTCAATCACTTAACACATGCTTAGATTTGTGAGCCTATTTTATGGGGAATGATGAGGTGAGGATAATGATGGATTGGAAGAAGGAAACATGACATGTGGGAGTATGTGCTCTTGTTGGCCTCACCATAATTAATGTATTCTATGTTTTAATGATTGTGTAAATCTTATTTCATGTGGAGACATAGTGGGGTTTGGTCTTTATGCATGAGCTCATTTAGCTTCATTTCAATTATTATCTTAAATGTTTTAATGATAATGTTTTATCTTATTTCATGTGGAGGTAAAATTGGATTTGGTTTTATGGTTTTCATGTATTACATGTTGTGATGAGCACAAATGAACACACACACATACACATATTTTCGTATTTGCATTCTTTCTCTACCCCCTAAGGGGTTTAGTTTTATTGTTTGTCTTCCGATTTCATACACATCGTAGTGTAATTCCTCTCTTCTTTCACCACTCGAGTATCGTGAATCCGACTCGCACACACTCCCTGTGGACCGACCCATGCTTGCCACCTCTTCAACGCGGTCGTGCACTTGCGGTATTATAACTGATTCAATCATTTAGTCTTAATCTCTTGTTTCTATGCTTGTTATTATGATTAGTGAGTAGATCCACCCCATTTTGGGTGGAGGCAATGTAGTTGATGGTGGAATGTATGATGGGTTCCTAAGTGTGTGTCATTTCCATGTGCTTAATGTTAGATCTAAAACTTGTAGGATGTTAATCTTGTTTTAGATGAGATAATGGCCACATTAGGTACTTGTTTCATGCTAGATCTATTTTTGACATGTTGCTTGTGATGGGTTTTATATATGTGATGATGGAATTGACTTGAAATGAATGGTTGCTTGATTTGGTTTATGTTGCTTGAATGAACTAAGGTTATGCTTAGGATTGGTTGATACTTTAATGGCCACACTAGGTACTTATTGCATACTTGAGAATCCATAAAATTGATCTTAACTTCATGTTAACTTATCCTAGTCTTGTATACCATGTAATTGTATGTGTTTCACACTAAGATTCCACACTAGCTTCTACTTGTAAACACACACTCTTACACATATGCTTAATGGTTGGACACCCTCATGCACACACACCTCACTATTGCACCTCCACTCCAAGGGGTTTAGTTAGATTGTTTTCTTCTATCTTAGTTTAGTTAGTTTAGCCAAACTCTCTTCATCTTTTTCTCTTACCACTCGAGTATGGTGATAACAACAACGTGCACAACTCCCCGTGGTACGACACGTACTTGCCCGCGTCTTCACCGATGTCGTGCACTTGCGGTATTGAACTAATAACATCTCAATCAGGTAGCAGTGCACTAGACTAACTGCGTGGAGTGCAATTAGTAGGCATGTCAGACCCTTTTGAAATATTCATTCTATGACCAACCTAGGTTACTTTATTGATTTAGAGAACTTAGTGATATCTTGCATATCCAAGCTCAGATTTTGTGGGTATATATGCTGAACTCTCAGGAGACAAAACTCCTCCTCCTCCACGGTAGCATGACGGTTTAACGGCTTGTTGCATGTACAAAGTGCAACCATGATTCCTACGAAAGTGAGTTAGAATTTCGTGTTTGTTTGTATTTTTTATTTTTTTTGTTTTTGTTTTGTTCGAGACTAGCAAATGATAGGTGTGGGGTATTTGATAAGTGTCATAATTTATCATTTTCATCTTCACTATTATCTTATTTTTGTATTTGAATAATGCAATGTCTCGTATGTTTGTTTGATTTTGTAGGTTTTAAAGAAATACGTGAGTTTGTCACAAATATCAGAGTACGAAGGAACTTAAGTGCAGATATATAAAACGAAAATTGAGACTCACTGTAAAATATACACTCTACACATTCACGTGCTTTGTGTGCTTCAAATGATAAGAAAAGTTGCAAAATTCAAGTGTGAAATTTGGATTAAGGATCCACATGAATTTGGAAAAATTTGATTCCAAACAATACTTCACGAAATATGTCATAACATTTACTACTAAAATCCAAATCCCGTGATTCAAGATGATGTGGAATGACAATTGAAAGTAGAAAATATTCGTGTCAAGACTTGCCAAATTCTGATGATATGAGAGTGAAAAATGTGTGTCAAGACAAACTATGTTGTATTTGGAAAACAGACAATCGACAGATCATCGGTAATTTGGGCATACCTTTATCCTCCAATATCCAAATTAGGCAATTCACGAGGCATTGTAAAGATATTTGGAAGGATCATGATTTCCTCTCTCATAAGTGTAAGCAAATAACGATTCTACAGGTTCAGGAGTACCTTTCTTGGAGAGAACCTGTGGCAGCGGAAGGAAGATCGGAGGTCACCTTACAGAATCCTTCTCACCGGTCGGTTTCCTACTCTCTTGGAGAAGAAGCACGTGTCCACAACCCAAGAGTCTACGGATTAGCTTGGTGGATGTGGAGGGACGAATGGGAGAGAGAGGGAGAGGTGGCGGCTAGGGTTTGGTGGGGCTAGGGTTTGCACACAAAAATTAGTCCATCCAATGGGAGGTTCCCCTCCTTATATAGATGGCCCCACCCAAAACCCTAATGCGCAACCAATGAGAGTGCGCCACGTGTCAGTGCTTTGGGCAAACATCATCTTAATCCTTAGATTAATCCAATATCTCCCACTTGCACAATAGCATGTCAACAACACGTCATCTTCTTTTGTGTCCCTGACACATACGTATATATCCCCGATACATACAATCATAAGATGGCAATGTGTCACCTTTTCATGTGTCCCTGACACATATGTATACATCCCTGACATATACAACTATTTCTCTCTTCCAAGAATGCATCCACAATACGCAAGTCTCTGATCATGTATCCCTGATACAAGACCATATGTGTCCCCGACACATGTACTCTTCCGATCATACGGACAAATGGGTCGTGCGACCGGTGATGCACCTGCAATTTAGGAGTCTCAAACTAGAAACCTTACTAGAAGGCCAGAATGACAACATCCTCAAAAATAACAATTAAGCAGTCAAATGCACATCAATGTTCCCCAGGTTTACTCAGAAACTCACTTGACATGAACGGTATCTCGATCCCTCGGAGAGAATACCTTCTTGTCCTCAAGGTACTTGCTACTGTATCCAATACAGTTGGGCCCAACAAATACTTTTAGTGCAGTCGAGTCAAACCTTTCCCTTCGCCCCAGACCACCATTACACTCAGAGTTGACTCCTTTCCCGAAGATGCCTCTTTAGACCGAATCTCTCATGGTCATAGATAACATCCCAAAGTAGCCACATCAACTCTTTGCTTCATGGTGTCGTCGAAGGTCACTAAGGGCAACTAAATGACAATCAAGTCTTGGACTCACACAGTGAAGGAGCAGGGATCCATCCTTTCACTTCCAAATGGTCGCTCAGCACATGTTGTATGACAAACATGCTATGGTGGATCATACTGTACACAACAGTATGTCTGTCTCTCAACACCATACAAGTCTTAGTCCAGTCGCACCCCCTCTGCGCCTGACCCGAGCTTCATCATTGTCGCCTTAACACCATACAGGTGTCACCTGGCGCCACATGCGATGCTCGCACTTGGCTTCTATAGGTCACATGAATCGTGGGAACATTCATGTCAATCCTCACCAACATAGAGGATCTCATCTTGATTCCTAATCAAGGCGACTGTCCTATCATGAACTATTCTGGATCTATCATACAAGATCTCCTCATGATCAGTCTCATCTCTGCTCGCTACCAAAAGCGCCAGAGGCGAATGCTCGTGTGAGTAAGCATTCTTCAACCTATTGACAGAATAATATTTTATGCTAGAACAACTACATCAACCAAACAGATATAGTCGAAAGGAAAAACACAATCACTCATAAAAGGAAGTCAGACATGCCAATACATCAAAGTCTGCGTAAGCCTAAGGACTTCACATGAGACACAAATGAGTCCTTAGCTATGGCTTTGGTAAGAGGGTCAGCTACCATAAGACTAGTAGACACATGTCTTAACACAACTTCCTTTCTCGCTATGATGTCCTTCACAAAATGCTCCATGCTTGGGTTGCACTGGTATCGACTCACCACGCCCACAACATAACAACTGACCTAGTACACATTATAGAGTACATGAGGCTTCCCACAGCATTGGAGTATGGAACCTTGTCCATTTTGGCCTTCTCTTCAGGAGTCTCAGGATGCTTATCAAGGCTTAAGTGTAAACCCTTCTCAACAGGAGTGTAGATTGGTTTGCATTTGTCCATGTGGTATTTCTTCAAGACGTTGTTAATGTAAGTCTCTTGAGACAATCCCAGAAGTCTCTTGGACCTATCTCTAACTATCTTGACACCAAGGACGTAGCTAGCTTCACCCATGTCCTTCATATCAAATGTGGAGGACAACCACTCTTTAGTGGATTTCAGCAACTCTTTGCTATTGCCAGCCATGAGTATGTCATCAACATACAAGGTCAGAATGACAAATTTACTGTTGGATCTCTTAACGTACACACAGTGATCTTCCTCAAGCATAGAGAACACATTCTCTGATATAGCTTGATGGAAGCGAATGTTCCACTGTCTAGACGCTTGTTTTAAGCCATACAAGGACTTGTTGAGATTGCACACTTTGCGCTCTTGTCCTTTGACTTCAAAACCTTGAGGTTGATCCATATAGATCTCCTCCTCAAGTTCTCCATTGAGAAAAGCAGTCTTTACATCCATTTGGTAAAGCTCTAAGTCCATCTGAGCTACAATAGCTAGTAGAAGGCGGATGGAGGCAAACCTAACCACGGGTGAAAAAGTTTCCTCAAAATCCACGCCTTCTCTTTGGGTGTAGCCTTTAGCTACCAGTCTAGCCTTGAATCTATCAATAGATCCATCCGCCTTCCTCTTAATCTTGAGGATCCACTTGGCCCCAATGGCCTTTCGGTTCGGCGGTAAGTCGACCAAGTCCCAGACTCGATTAACTTTCATCGACTCCAACTCTTCCTTTATAGCTTCTAACCACTCTTTAGCATTTGGACCTTCCAAAGCCTCTTTCAAGGTCTCCGGTTCTTTCTCATCGATTACTGTCATCCCGGATGATTCATAATAAATTTCTTCTTGAGCTATCATGAGGGCCTCTTCCTCTAAGTGAAACCACCTACGAGGAATGAGCCTGCGTTTGCTTCGACGCAGATGGATATCTGATGGCTCATCCTCCGTGAGAGCTATCGGATCCTCAGCATTGCTGCTCCCACTAGGATCGACTGGTGGAACCTCATGTTCAACTTCCAGATCATGATCCCGTGGAGTGGCAATGTCCTCATCTTGTTGTTCAAAGAAGTCCATTGACTCTTTGATAGCTCCAGCAAGGGTTGGAAAATCATTTTCCAAGAATGTGGCAGCCCTAGACTCCAGTTCCGTCCTTCTTTCATTCTCGTCTGCCCCGATAAAAACATAACCTTTAGAGAAATCACTGTATTTTACAAAGATACACTTTTTCCCTCTAGGTCCTAGTTTTCCATATCAGTGACTAGTAGAATGAATGTATGCCGCGCATCACCAAGGACGCAGCAGACTAAAATCAGGCTTCCGTCCTGTCGATAACTCATATGGAGTTGAGGGAATCGATTTTGTTGGAACTCTATTGAGGATATAGGCAGTAGTCATTAGAGCATCTCCCCAAAATGAAATTGGTAAGCTCGCATGCGCCATCATGGATCTAACCATGTCTAGCAACGTTCTATTCCTTCTCTCGGCAACACCATTTTGCTGAGGAGTATAAGGCATAGTGAGTTGTCTAGATATCCCCTTTTCATCACATAACTCCTTGAACATTATGTAGAGATACTCACCACCTCTATCCGTTCTAAGAGTTTTTATCTTATTATCCAACTGATTCTCAACTAAGCTCATGAATTTCTTAAAACATTCTAGAGCTTCTGACTTGTGAGAAATAAGATAAATATGACCATATTGTTGAACGTTTTATATTTCTACCGCAAGTGCACGGCCGCGATGAAGCGGTGGCAAGTACGGGTCGTCCTCAGGGAGGTGAGCAGGCTCTTGTTTATCAGAAATCAAGTGGCAAAAATAGGGGGAGAAAGATTGATTACACTACTCTACACTAAACTACTCTAAGAAGTATGAAAGGTGAAAGAAGCAAACAAACGATGAAATAAGAACTAAGCTAAGAACAAAACAAGAATGCTGGAATTTCAGGAAGGGAAAACCCCTAAGGGGTGGAGTGAGTGCACACAAGCAAAGAGGTGGGTGTAGAATACATTCTTTAAGCATATGAAGGTGGTGTTTATCAAGCATAGGAAGTGTCTAAATGTTATGGCAAAACCTATCAATCTATTCACCAACTTAGTTGATTAACATTTACATATGCAAGGTGTTTATTTCAGAACCTAAACAAGCATGAGAGGTGTCTAATCATTTTGGCAAAACTCATCAAGTTGTAAATTCTATCCTAAACAAGCAAGCAAACATTCATGTTTAATCAACACATTGAAATTAAAGCATTCATCCCATTCTCTAATGCATGTATGTACATCTACTCCACCCCCCAAAGGGGATGGAACTACTCACTAAACATTACACTAATTATTAAACTATGGAAAGAAAGCATATTAAAACTAAGCTAGAATTAAAAGACGATTAAACTAAAACATGCACAACAATAAAAGAAGCATAAAACAAACAATGAAAGAAACATAAAACTTTATTGATAAAATGACTCACATTAAAAGTAGCATCCTCCTACTTTAGTGTGTGCTTCAAGGCCTCACTTCTAGTAGGAAGAATAGCCACTTAAAATATGGAGTGATTACAATAGGAGGTGAAGAGTTCTATTTATAGCCATGGAAAAAGCTAATCCGGGACAATCCCCCGATGTGGGACTAAACAGATACCACAAATAGCCTAAACATCCTCTAATACATGTGCTGGAGAAATTTGAGCGCATTTGGGCCAAAAGTGACCGCCAATTAGCGGTCTTGGACCGCTAATTAGCGGTCTACAGTGTCCGGATCGCTCTGGAATTTCTTGTGGGCTTTTCTGGAAGGCTTTGTTGGTATTTGATGCATCTATTTTGCATGTTGGAGCTCCGACCCGAATAGAATTGCCAAAATACTCCCCATGATGGTGAGGAGTATTCTGTTTTGCTCTTAGGTCCTTCGGTCTTGCATTCAGGTCCTTCTTCCTTGCATCTTGGTCCACAGATCTCACAATTCAGTCCTTTTTCCCAGCTTTTGGGTCCTTCTATGCTTTATCTCTTCAAACCTATTTATTCCTGAAAACTAAACATAAAACTCGTAACATAGCATTATTTAGGTAAAAGATAATGGATATAAGATACAAATATGAGCATGAAATGATGTCAATCAAATAGAGCTTCTGACTTGTGAGAAATAAGATAAATATGACCATATCTCGTGAAGTCATCAATGAATGTGATGAAGTAACTTTGTCCATGTCTAGTACGCACATTCAAAGGTCCACAAATATCTGAGTGAATTAGTTCTAAAGGAGAAGTAGCCCTAATGACTTTTCCGAACGGTTTTCTAGTTGCCTTTCCAGCTAGACAAGATTCACAGGTCGGCAATTCAAATTTGGAGCATTCTCCTAATACTCCTCCTTTGCCAACCTGTTCATCCGGTCAACACCAATGTGACCTAGTCTAGCATGCCACATAACTGAATCATTATTCATGGAACTTTGGCTCATAAAGGCACTAGCGTTATGATTGAAATCATAAATTGTGTCCAACACAATAAAACCGTCAGAAAGAAAAAGCATGTCCATAATAAATGTTAGAAAGGTATAAACCCATATCATTGTTCTAAAAAACAACTTTAAAACCATGTCTCATCAAGACAACAACAGAAATAATATTTTGCCGTATAGCTGGTGCATACAACACGTCGTGAAGTAATAGGATCCGGCCACTTCGCAAAGCCACTTTGCATGTGCCAACTCCAAGAACTTCAATGCTAGTGTTGTTTGCCATGTTTATTCGCCTCCCACTTGGAACACGGCGATATTCCACGAAGGCAGAGCGATCCTTTGTTACGTGGTCCGTGGCACCTGAATCCACAATCCACACAGGAGAGTGATCAGTGAGCATCACAGAACTAGTCACGTTACAATTCGAGGGATTACACACAGTAATTTCCTTTTGCTCAGTGCACTCACGAGCAAAATGTCCAGTCTTTCGGTAGTTAAAACAAGTCACATTAGACTTATCTTTCCCACCTCTGGATCCTCGAGGTCGTTTCTTTCCAGCTTTGTTTTCTGTTTTGTTTGCATTTGCACCCTTCTTGCCTTTAAAACCCTGAGCTCTATCTCTTTTGCGCTTAAAACCTGCTCTCCTCCGAGGAGCGCCAGCCTCAGCAGCAAATACTTCAGTTAGAGGGGCTTCCGCAAGCATGCGGTCCTCCTCCAGCTCTAGGTGTTTTGCGGCCTGGTCAAATGTCCTGATGTCATCAGCATGAGTCAGATGGACCTTCATATGCTCCAAATTCTTTGATGGCAATGATCTGATGAGAGCAGACACTTGCTCCTCATCGGTCTTAGCACGACCGGCAGCGCTCAGCTCGCTAATCATGTTTGACATTGCGGTAATATGCTGCCTCATTATGTGACCTTGGCGCATTTTATACCCATCAAACACGAGCCCAAGCTGGCGGGCCCTTGTGACGGAGGTCACTCCGTACTGAAACTTCACAGCTTCCCACAAGGCCTTTGCAGTTCGAAACTTTTCGAACCGCAGTAACAGATCGTCCCTCATTGAACATAGAATTGTGATTCAAGCAATTCGGTCTTTCTTTTTCCATGCATTATAAACATCCAAGTTTCTGCGATGTTGCGCAGTATTCCCCTCCTCAGGGGGAGACATAGATTGGTTTATGTTTTCTAACATGTGCTGATCCTCTAAGAGATACTCAATTTTACGATGCCACAGATCGTAATTTCTTTCATTGAGTTTATCTCCTCGAGTCAGATCAGTGACAATGCTTTTGGAAGCAGCCATAAAGAATCTAGGACAATCAAAATACATAGCGATACATGAGTTCTAGCATAAAATGTAACGAGCTACAATAATCATAAAGAATAAACTGACTTAATAGCTATAGCATTCAGACCAAAAGAAAACATAAAGCATTCGATCAAATCCTCAAGCAATAGTTAATAAAGCCATTTTACTAATCTAGATATTGAGCTCCATCATGATTTAATGACCCAAAAAAAACGTTTCAAATCATGGTAAATCAGCAAATAAAAAAAATTTGCCGCCGGTTGCAAGGTGGCTTACACAAAACACTTCAACCTTGCAACTCCCACTAGGCATGCGAGTTCCCAAAAAAACGGTTTTCAAAAAAAACAATCAACATCACACAGATATGATTACTACATTACTTCCATATCGAGCTAATGATCCCCATTAGGGATTTAGCCTCGTCGACGGGAACCTGCATGAGTCTTATAGCAATAATATCGCAATAATAAAAATAAAGGAGCCCCTCGTCTCCTTAGGGCAATAAACAGTCCACAGTCCATAATTATTACAGTTCATAAATATTACAGTCCATAAATATTACAGTCCATTGCAATAACTATTGCAAATGGAAATAAATGAATGAAATTACGCTCATCTCTCAATAAGGCAGTATATAAAATCAGGAATCATTCATTCCACATAGCCACAATCTTTCCATACGTTAGCACAATCCGACGTATGAAAAAATACCATAAAGTGTGCACCTCATTCAAACAATAAGGAAGTAATGCATAAGGAAACAATGCATGAATGGGGCACGAAAATAGGCAAAAAAGGTGTTAGGTAATGACAACCAATCTCCACAATAATCATTCTCAAAACAGAATTTTTTTTCTTCTTTCCATAATCAATATAATCATGATAGCACAAAATTATCCTACTTTGATTAGGAAAGAAAAAACCGAAATTATATGGTGGAGAGCAACACATATTTTAAGGCAATAAAATTCCAGCCCATAATATCTTTCCAAAAATTTCAGAATTAGCCAATCTTTCCATAATCAATATAGGCATGCAATCAATAATAATTATGCTACTTCTAATGGAAAGAAAAATTCGAAATTCTTTGGTGGAGAGCAACACATATTTTTGCATCAAAGGAAAGCATCCAAACATATTTTTAAGGCAATAAAATTCCAGCCCATAATATCTTTCCAAAAATTTCAGAATTAGCCAATCTTTCCATAATAAATATAAGCATGCAATCAACAATAATTATGCTACTTGTAATGGAAAGAAAAATTCAAAATTCTTTGGTGGATGGCAACACATATATGCACGTTTGATGAAAAGGAAATATTTCAAATGAAATGCATGCAATCATTTCAAAAGAAATCCGAAAATCCTTAATGAGATTAACATATATGTGCATTCAATCATAAAGGAAATATTTCAAATGAAATGCATGCAATTATTCCAAAAGAAATCTGAAATATCCTTAATGAGATTAACGTATATGTGCATTCAATCATAAAGGAAATATTTCAAATGAAATGGATGCTCTCATTCCAAAAAAAACGAAATATACAATATGGTAACTCAATATTCATGTATACATGCTCAAAGATTAGAATAAATAATATCTAACCCTAATTCGTAAAAATCAGGAAAAATAGACATCTTATTTCATGTATACATGTGCATGATTTAGAAGAATCAACATGGAAAATAACTTCTGATTTTATCTAATACATGCACAAAGAATAGAGGTAACATCACAGAAAAAATAGTATTCTGGTCACATCTATGTATGTGCAATGATAGGAGAGCAACATATCATATTGGCTCGAAATAAAATCAGGAAAAATCCATCTTAAACCATGCACATATGCGCAAGAATGGAGGAGCAAAATCTAACCCTAGATGCATGCTCTAATGAACCATAACATGCGCAACATGTAGAAACTAGTTTAAACCCTAATTGCATGTTAGAAAGAAATCAGCAAACATGCACCACTTATATCTCTAAATGAATGATCATAGTATTTCATTTAAAGATCAAAAACCTCTGAGTTTTCATTTGCAGAATATGAAAACGAATTTGAAAGAAAAAAATCATGAACAATCAACATATATAACATGCGCATCATGTAAATAAGCAATACTGATTTTCTGTTTTCTTTCTTTCTCCAAAAACATAACCACCGAATATTTTGTTTTCATCTCAAATCAGATTATCATGAAACAAAAATTCGTCAAGCATGATGAGGATTCGAAGGTAACCGAGCTGGCTCTGGTACCAATGTAAGCAAATAACGATTCTACAGGTTCAGGAGTACCTTTCTTGGAGAGAACCTGTGGTAGCGGAAGGAAGATTGGAGGTCACCTTATGGAATCCTTCTCACCGGTCGGTCTCCTACTCTCTTGGAGAAGAAGCACGTGTCCACAACCCAAGAGTCTACGGATTAGCTTGGTGGATGTGGAGGGACGAATGGGAGAGAGAGGGAGAGGTGGCGGCTAGGGTTTGGTGGGGCTAGGGTTCGCACACAAAAATTAGTCCATCCAATGGGAGGCTACCCTCCTTATATAGATGGCCCCACCCAAAACCCTAATGCCCAACCAATGAGAGTGCGCCACGTGTCAGGGCTTTGGGCAAACATCATCTTAATCCTTAGATTAATCCAATGATAAGATATTTAAAATTCAGACGTTTCATGGGTCCATTGACGCATGAAAAACAACAGACTTGTGAGAGACGAAATTATATATTAAGCCTTGTATTCTAATCAAGGGTGCTCTCCATTTTAGTTTAATTTTTGTTTCTTTTCTATGGGGAGAGAGTCTCATGTTGCATGTACTAAGTTTCTATTTTCATTCTTAGCTAAATAAAATCCTCTCCTTTCTTCTCATGTATGTCTTTTTTGTGTTTTCTTTCATTATGTGTAACTAAATCCATCTTTTGGTAGGTGGAGATATGAGCTAGGATGAATTAAGAATTAGGGTTGCCATGATGTTGATATTTCGATTTGTCATTACTTTTGCTAATTCGCTTGAAAGAGATAGATGATTTGTAATTATTTGATAGGTTAATGTTACTTGTAAGTTTCTTAATCTATGTTTAGAATTATATTGTTGTTTCTTTTCTTGGAACAATTTGTGAAGTTGTAATTAGATCTAGGTTAATTGTTGTTTTATTATTTGAAAGTCTAATCACTTCAAGTCATGCTTACAAAATCTAATCTCGTGTGCTTAATGAAATGTGCAACACCTTTCCAAATTCATGCATATGCAAATGTTTTCACCTTCTTATAAGTGTTTCATCTTATTGTAATTTTTGATTGCATTCTTATTCTATAGAAAACCCATAAAAATCTTTACATTATCTTTTAATCTGTTAATAAAATAAAAGACTAAAATATCAACCACCATTGAAGCTACCATCATTATTACTCGTGCTTCATTGAAAAATAGAATCGATTGAAAATTTACAACATCTATCTATGTTCGACCCGTAGCTACAGAATCCGTATGCTTGCCGTTAATTTTGAGACTCATCAATTGTTAGCTTTTTGTCCATAATCTTGTTTATTTTGATTGTTAGTGAAAACATAATCTTAGCTCATGCACAATAAGTCAATTTAGTGAAACACATTCTATACATATCATATATACATTGGTTGTGCATATCTTTATTTTGTTAAGTTCCAAGAACATGGAGGATCAAGGATTAAAGACTCAAGAAATGTAACCAAGTTTCAAGAAGACATGTGTTTTCCATTTATTAAGTCTATGGATTGATTGTAAACCTGACACAATTGATATGGTAGAAATATGGGTCGATTCGGATGACAAAAATCATTTTTCGCCGTCCGAACTCAAAAATTACTTCAGTCAACACGTAGTCAAACCCCAGTTCGTATGACTAAAACTTTGTCCAGTCATCTGAATTCTTCAACAGAAATCTAGTTTTTAATGTACCCAAATTTGGACGACTAAACCCTATTTCAATTGTCCAAATTATTTTTCTTGAATTTCCAGATATTTTCCTGATTAAATTCGAACGACCGATCTAAGTCTCGGACGTTCGATCTGATAACACCAAAAGTCCTAAAACCATTGTTCTATATCCATATGGCAGTTGTGAGTCTTCGTTGTCTGATTTGGATGGGCCAAATGATTTCGAATGACCAACTTCTCATTTTAGTCGTTTGAATTATTTAATCGGATTTTCTTTTCAATTTCCTAGATTTATTTCGGATGACTAAACTTCCTTTTTGATCGTCGAATTTTTGATTTCACTAGAGATTTTATACCAAATATAGTCGTTACTTTGTATAGTCATTACTTTGATCAAAGTTTTGAAGTTTACACAACGACTATATCCAAATTTGTATACACACCTTGTTTTGGACGACTAGTGAAACTTTCAGACGACCCATGTTCATGTTTTCGGACAAGCAAATCTTCCTATTAGTGGTTCGAATTTACACAAATGGAAAGTGATTTTTCTTGAACCCAAATTGTGACAACAAAATCTCTCACCAGTCATCCTAATTTGTCTAGACCAACCCATTAGGACGACAGGAGGCCTATTTCTGTCGTCCGAATTCTATGGACTGTTACACTAGTCTTTTGCTCTCTTCTCCAAACTTGACCAAATCACCCCAAATCTTACCAACGGCTATTAAACTTTGAGACCCTATAAATATGTGCCCCTACACTTATTTGAGTATCAATTATCATCCTTTGTCAAGAACAAATTCATTTGTATTCAAGTACTTCAACTCCAAGCCTTCAAGTTACATCTTTTACTCTCTACACCACCACTCAAAGACTAAATTCCACCTTTGTGTGCCCAGTTTCATACCTAAATCAAGTGTCCAAGTTAGAGTGATTGTGTTATGATTCTAGTACTTTCTATTTTAGAATCATCAAGGTTTTAAAGCTTTAGGAGGAAGCTACCCTCTCAAGTTGTGAGAGAAGAACCAAGTGTGGTGAGGATTGTTCGCGAATATTCTTTTTAAAAGCTTGATCTTGGCCCGGAACGGAGATCAGATTAGTAAGAACGGGAGTGGGGCTTGCAAGAGTGGATTAGAACCCGGTTGAGGTGCCGAATCTTTATAAAAATCTCTAGTCTACTTGTGGTTTGCTTATCTTTACCTGTTTGTTTTAATTTCCACTACATCATCATTAGTTGAGCATTAGTTTGAGATTTCTAACAATCTAGTGAGAGTGTTAAGCTTCCAACCCGAAGGTATTTTGTGACTTATTCCTCTTGATTGATCTCATTTTATATTTAACCGCAAGTGCACGGCCGCGTTGAAGCGGTGGCAAATACGGGTCGTCCACTGGGACGTGTGTCGACGCTTTGTTTGTGCGAAGGCGAGAGGAAAAGAAAGGGAAGAAAGGTTGGTTACACTAAACTACACTAAGATGCAAAAAGGAAATGGAAGAAAAGCAAGAAAGCTAAACCCCAAAGGGGGTAGAGAAATAATGTGAACATAAAGAAGTGTGTGTGTGTGTGTTCATTAAGCTCCTCACAACATGTAGTGCATGAAATCATAAAACTACATCCAACTTTGCCTCTACATGAATTAAGATACGACTACATCATTAAAACATACAAGACAATAATTGGAATGAAGCTACATGAACTCAAGTATAAAGACTATACCCTACTATGCCTCCACATGAATTAAGATTTCACTACATCATTAAAACATACAAGACATTAGCTAAGGTAAAGGCAACAAGAGCACATACACTACAAATTGTGTTTCCAATATTAACTTCATCCATATCCTAACCTTATCATTCCCCATAAAATAGGTCCACTAATCAAAGCATAAGCTAAGCTTCATTCAAGAGCATTAGCATATCAAAGATAAGAGTGAAAACCCATTAGATGGTTATGGAAATCATATAAAGCTCAAGGGATAAAGATAACACACACTTAATACACTACATGATTATATCACATATTTCTCCACCCCCCAAATGGGGATGGAACTACTCACTACTCATTACACTAATTATATTAGAAAAAGAAAGTATAATACTGAAATGAAAGTTAACTAAGAAGGCAAGAAGCATTAAAGAAACATAAAAGGAAAGGAAAGACTAAACAAACATGCACAAATTAAAAGACAAGATTAAAAGAAACTAGAAGAATTATTTTATTAACAAATGACTCACATTGAAGGTAGCATTCATCTCCACCTTGAGTTATTGCTTCAAGGCTCACTCCTTAGTAGAGAGAATGCCACCAAGCAATGGGTAATTACAATAGAAGGTGAAGAGTTCTATTTATAGGCATGGAAAAAGCTAATCCGGGACAATCCCCCGATGTGGGACTAAACCAATACCACAAATGGACTAAGAATACACTAATACACGTGCCCCACAAATATGAGATGATCCAGACCAATATGGACCGCCAATTAGCTGTCCAATTGGCGGTCTATATGATCCAGATCGAGTTGGTTTTGGTTGTGGGCTTTTCTGGTGGTCTTTGTTGGTCTTTGATGCATCTACTTTGTTTATTGGAGCTCCGACCCGAATCGAATTGCCAAAATACTCCCCATGATGGTGTGGAGTTTCTTGTTTTGCTCTTAGGTCCTTCGGTCTTACGATCAGGTCCTTCTCCCTTGCATCTCAGTCCCTAGGTCTCACAATTAAGTCCTTTTTCCTGCTTTTGGGTCCTTTCATGGCTCTTCTCTTCAAACCTCTTTATTCCTGAAAACTAAACATAAAACTCGTCACATAGCATTGCTTAGGGGTAAGATAATGGATATAAGATACAAATATGAGCATGAAATGATGTCAATCAAATACCCCCACACCTAAGTTTTTGCTAGTCCCGAGCAAAACAAAGAAAGAGAAAAGCAAACGAGAAACAAGAAATCCTAACTCACTTTCGTAGGAATCACGGTTGCACTTAGCACGTGCAACAAGCCGTTAAACCTCCTTGTTGCCAAGGAGGAGGAGTGTTGTCTCCTGAGGGTTTTCAGCGGATATACCCACAAAATCCGAACAAGATGCATTATTCAATCTAGACCTCGACTCGTTGGAAATATTTTGTCGATCAATGGACGCGGTAATCCTACGGACCGACTCTATATAGGTAATCCGTCCACACCTAGCCTAATAAACCATTCGTGCAAGTTAAATAAGGAATTAAGTGAGAGACATGGACAACCTCAACATCCTCAAGTGCTACAAAGTGTAAGGTCCATTAAGGTTCTTATTTTTTTTTCTTTTCTCTTTTTTTTTCTTTTTCTTTTTATTAGTTGGAGCTTCGTTCTCCCAGGGTCAGGTTTCGTGCATCATTGCCCATGAGGACTTACACTATCACGTACACCTTTCCCCAAATCTCCACATAGGGCAATCCCTACCACCCGTGTAACGAGAGTTCGGTCGGCGCATCCCAAGTCAGATGACTCGAAAGCACCAGGCACAAAGTCCCCTCAGACCTACTTTCCCGAGTGATAGGAGCCGTGCGAGAAGAGAGAACATCTACTCACTTATTTCTTATCTACACATGAACCAAAACCCCTACACTTAATGTCTCACAACATGATTAAGAGGGTCCTTGACTACAACAAACTTCCTAAATTAACCAACACGAATTATTGACTCACTAGGTTCAGGGTGGACTTCTTTGAATGTTTGAGCACTGAAACCCTATGATTACTCACCCCCAAAGGAAAGCTGGGGTGCATCCTAATGACTCGATAAATCCTAAAGCCACTGTACTGGATATCCTAATGCATCAAGTTCAAGACAATTTTGGGAGCTTTCTTTTTACTTTGCCTCTCAACGGTTTTGCACATGCTAAACACACGCAAAACCCACAAAACATTTTCTTTCGCAAACACATGAAGATTTTGAAAGAAATGTGGAAAATTTGAAGCACTAGGCAAGCAAAAGAAGACAAGTCACCCAAGGATCATGGCAAGCATATATATCGATATTAAATGCAGCACACTAACATGACCCTAACAATGCAAACAAAAGAAAGCAAAATCAAAAGAAAAGATTCGATTATGTACACACGTAAAACACCCCCCCACACCTACTTCATGCAATGTCCTCAATGAATGTGAGCATGAAACTACATGGATTTATGCATGAAAAAGGAAAGATCTCACCAACATGAAGTACACAGGGGAGCTCATGGCTATGTTGATGGACACAACCCAAATTCCCTTAAAACCTGTGAGATGCTAAGGAAGGGATACAAATACATGAAAGAATTGGGGCCCAAATACTCAAGGGTTGGGGCCCACAGCAATCGATGCTCACTGAATGAGTCTTTTTTTTTTTTGTACAACAAATGGGCTCCCATCTTCATATGTCAAGGGACATCAAATGGGAACCCACCATCTCTCGAGCCAGAAATGCGCATGCATGGGCTCGCAACATACACAACAGAATTGCTCGACCACCTGACACCCTTATAAGCATTGTGGTCGGTTGATGCCTCTTTAGAGTTAGCAAAAGAGGAGGCATGAACGAGAGGTGAACCTCTATCTGGTATAAGGGTATCAGGTGGTTGAATCTTAACCCACATGGGGTCCTCAGCAGATACAGAATGAAGAGCATGTGGCCGAGAGGCCATAAAAATAGTATCTTGTGGCTCAAAAGCCACGTGCTCAAAAGGATGTGGCTCAAGGGCCACGTGGTCAAAAAGAAGTGGCTCAAGGGCCACATGATCAGAAGAATGTGGCTCAAGGGCCACAAGATCAGAAGAATGTGGCTCAAGGGGCACGTGATCAAAACATAAGGCACCTTCTTGTGCCAGCCCCGGTGAAACATCTTCACCACCTTCAGGATCTTCATCGAACAATTCTCTGAAGTACTTGAAGGTGCCCTCAACTTCAATCTCATCCAAACCCTGGATAAGGTTGACCTCAACAGGGTCATTGAAGGCACCTGGCTTCTTGCCAATGGTGAAGATGTTGAAATCAGCGCATTGACTACCATAAGTCAAGCGCATCAGACCATTGCGACAATTGATCAAGGCATTGGAAGTCGCAAGAAATGGTCGCCCCAAAATGATTGGAATTTGTCCAAGTGGGTTTGGCACAGGTTCAGTATCCAGGACAAAGAAGTCGACTGGATAAATGAACTCTCCCACTTTGATCAGCACATCTTCCACCACACCCCTCGGTGTCTTCATGGACCTATCAGCCAATTGAAGAGTGGTCTTTGTTTGTTTGAGGTCTCCAAGACCGAGGTGGACGTAGACAGAATATGGCAGAAGATTAACAGATGCACCAAGGTCCAATAAGGCTCGATGTATGGACACATCACCAATCACACAAAAGATAGTAGGACAGCCAGGGTCCTTGTACTTGACTTGCATGGGTTGTGCCAACAAGGAACTCACGTTAGCCGCAAGAAAAGCTTTCTTGGGAACATGAGTTTTTCTCTTCTTGGTGCATAAGTCCTTGAGAACCTTGGCATAAGGTGGCATTTGCTGAATCACCTCCAAAAGAGGGATATTCACCTTAACCTGCCGAAACATCTCAAGCATCTTGTCATGCTGATCAGAGGTTTTCTGTTTAAGGCGCTCAGGGAATGGCGCCTTTGGGGCATAAGGATGCGAAGGCACCCCAGAATTCAGGTCCAAAGAAACATGAGTGGGGACCTCAGAATCTGGTTCCTTCGACACAAGAGGAGACAAGGGGACCTCAGGGTTCGGCCCCTTTGTCGAAGGAAATGTAGAAAGAACCTCAGGATATGGCTCCTTCCTGGAAGTATTTGTGGAGGGAGCCTCAGGTTCCGGCTCCCTCAAAGATAGTGATGACAAAGAAGGTACCCCAATGTGGTTATCCACCTCCATACCAGACCTCAAAGTATGAATCACATTAATATGATGGGTCGGTTCAGAGGTGGCATGAGGTAAAGGTGTCCTTCCTTGAGAATGGGTACCCCGAGGATTCACCTCAGGTTGACTCGGGAACTGACATTTCTCGCGTTCATGGAGTTGATGAGCCAACTGGCTAACCTGCATTTCCAAAGCCTTGACTGTACTTTGCAACGCTTTAAAGGTCGGATCACAAGAAGGGTCCTTAGGGTCAACCCGTTGGGGTGGTGGAGTCTGGTTGGAATAACCCGACGATGAGGCATGAGCAGGTTGGTAATTTTGGTGCTGCGACCTTTGATGTGGGGGTTGGTAGGTCGCCGATGGGCGTGGTGGTTGATAAGGTGGAGGTTGAGGTTGAGCGTGCGAGCTCTGACCGTGGCCTCCACTAGACCCCCAAGAGAAGTTAGGATGGTTACGCCATCCCGGGTTGTAGGAATGACTGTACGGGTCGTTTCGGGGCCTTTGTTGATACATCACATTTGCATGCTCAGTATCCCTTGGAGCGTAAGCGCACTCCAAGTCATCATGTCCCGACAGTCCACACCTAGTACACCCGGGAGTAGCGACCTGAGCTACAGGAGCTCGGTCCATCTCCAAACTCTCTATCCTACGCATGAGAGCAGCCATTTTCGCCTCAGACACGATTGATGAGTCAACTTGATAAGATCCAGCTCGACCAGAAGACCTGGCGGCTGGTGGCTCTCTCATGGTATCCCACTCGAAGGTACGTTCAGCCATGGATTCAAAAGTATCCCATGCCTCCTCGATGGGTTTCATTTGGAAGTCACCCTGTCACATCGACTCCAACAATGTGCGGGTGTTGTAGTTGATGCCCTCATAAACAATTTGGCACAGCTGCCATAACTCAAATCCATGATGAGGGCACTGCTGGAGAAGGTCCTTGAACCTCTCAAAGAAACCATGAAACGATTCGGTCTCGGTCTGATACATTTGATGTATCTGGTGCCGTATCTGTTGAGTTTTCCTTTGAGGGAAAAATCTCTTCAGAAAGACGGTCACAAAGTCATCCCATGACCGAATCGAGCTCGCCGGGAGGCTATACATCCATTTCTTCGCATTATCCTTCAATGCGAAAGAAATCATCCTCAACCGGACTGAATCCTCGTCAAGCTGTTGAAGCTTGAACATGGAGCATACTTCCTCGAATTCACGTATAAAGATATACGGATCCTCCTTATTGGCAGTAAAGGTTGGAAGCATGCTCACATATTGAGGTTTCAACTCATAGTTGTTCCCGCGAGCAGGGGGAACAACTATGCAAGAAGGCTGCGCGGCCCGAACAGGATGGGTCCGCTCCCACAAAGTCATCGGTCTATCATGACGAGCTAAAGGTGGTGGTGCACCAAGAACTCGATCCTGACCGAATCTCCCTTCCTCTCGAGACAGAGGAGGAGGAGAAGGAGGTCTACGTGGTGGTGGGAACGGACCGAGGTACTCCATGTATGGAACCCGGTCTCCCTCGCCACCACGAGACGACTCGGCCTGTTGCTCCAAAGGAGCACGAGGCGGAGATGGTCGATCACCAAGACCGTCCATCTCAGCAGAATGCACTCTCTCGAGTCGAGCTCTCTCACCAGAACGAGCCCAACCTCGCATAAAATGCTCGACTCGACTCTAAACGACACACAACAGAAGGTGTACAAGAGGAGGAGACTAAACGCAGAGAATAGATGAGGAGAGGACTCAGATGAGGAGGGAAGAATCCCTAGAGCTAGCGTGGGTAGTGGGATCAGGAAGAAGCCTAACTAGCAAGCACGACTCAAACAATGTAAGGCAATGGGTCCTTAGGCTAGACGACGCCTAACTTCGAGGTCACTAGCCTCGACACGTCTCACCTCCCTACAACGAGGACAACAATGCCCAGCAAGTGATACCAGATCCGGAGATCCAGTACCTCCTACTATCGACAAGGTAGGCAACGCCGATCAGGTCATGAGGTCTCAACTAGATTACTCTCCTAGTGCGCCCGCAATCCTAGGGCCAATGTCTACTTGCTTTTAGTTAAGGCTTTATTAAGTGTGGTTTTTGGGGCCAAGGGAAGGGGATGAAATCCCCCACCTTATCTTTTATGGGACAGCCCCTCCTTAGTAGTGATTTGATCCTAGATCTAGCAATCAATCGCTCCAATCAAACGCTCTCTCACTCTTGTCCTGATGCAAATCCTACTAACTAATGCATGGGCATACGAGATGCGTGAATGAGTGTAGGAAATGCGTACCTAACGCCAGCACTCAACAACTGAAATTAAAGCTAAAAGAAAAGACAACTATATGCTCAAGTCAATACATGATGCGTGACCTAAACAAATAAGAACGTCTAGTCTTTTGCTTTGGATTTTAGGGCCAAGTTGATTAATGGGGGAGTGATTAATGATCTGGGAGAAAATCAGAAGTCAAAGCATGCAAAATAGAGCTCCCAGATAACAAAATGGAAGAACACAACTACCAGAAAAAATTTCAAGGCAAGATGACATAACCAGGCCGCCAGTTGGCGGTTCCAAACCGCCAATTGGCGGTCAAGTTGAAGCTTCTCTCCTTGCAACTTGTCCAGTAGCCTCCCCTTGATCTGTTGGTGCCCTGAAACTAAGACAAACTGGAAACAAAAAATTAAAAACCCCTCGAATCGTCCAAACCAAGGTCTGGACAGAGCACCTCCCCGGCAACGGCGCCAAAAACTTGATTGATCTCATTTTATATTTAACCGCAAGTGCACGGCCGCGTTGAAGCGGTGGCAAATACGGGTCGTCCACTGGGAGGTGTGTCGACGCTTGGTTTGTGCGAAGGCAAGAGGTAAAGAATGGGAAGAAAGGTTGCTTACACTAAACTACACTAAGATGCAAAAAGGAAATGGAAGAAAAGCAAGAAAGCTAAACCCCAAAGGGGGTAGAGAAATAATGTGAACATAAAGAAGTGTGTGTGTGTTCATTAAGCTCCTCACAACATGTAGTGCATGAAATCATAAAACTACATCCAACTTTGCCTCTACATGAATTAAGATACGACTACATTATTCAAACATACAAGACAATAATTGGAATGAAGCTACATGAACTCAAGTATAAAGACTATACCCTACTATGCCTCCACATGAATTAAGATTTCACTACATCATTAAAACATACAAGACATTAGCTAAGGTAAAGGCAACAAGAGCACATACACTACAAATTGTGTTTCCAATATTAACTTCATCCATATCCTAACCTTATCATTCCCCATAAAATAGGTCCACTAATCAAAGCATAAGCTAAGCTTCATTCAAGAGCATTAGCAATCAAAGATAAGAGTGAAAACCCATTAGATGGTTATGGAAATCATATAAAGCTCAAGGGATAAAGATAACACACACTTAATACACTACATGATTATATCACATATTTCTCCACCCCTCAAATGGGGATGGAACTACTCACTACTCATTACACTAACTATATTAGAAAAAGAAAGTATAATACTGAAATGAAAGTTAACTAAGAAGGCAAGAAGCATTAAAGAAACATAAAAGGAAAGGAAAGACTAAACAAACATGCACAAATTAAAAGACAAGATTAAAAGAAACTAGAAGAATTATTTTATTAACAAATGACTCACATTGAAGGTAGCATTCATCTCCACCTTGAGTTATTGCTTCAAGGCTCACTCCTTAGTAGAGAGAATGCCACCAAGCAATGGGTAATTACAATAGAAGGTGAAGAGTTCTATTTATAGGCATGGAAAAAACTAATCCGGGACAATCCCCCGATGTGGGACTAAACCAATACCACAAATGGACTAAGAATACACTAATACACGTGCCCCACAAATATGAGATGATCCAGACCAATATGGACCGCCAATTAGCTGTCCAATTGGCGGTCTATATGATCCAGATCGAGTTGGTTTTGGTTGTGGGCTTTTCTGGTGGTATTTGTTGGTCTTTGATGCATCTACTTTGTTTATTGGAGCTCCGACCCGAATCGAATTGCCAAAATACTCCCCATGATGGTGTGGAGTTTCTTGTTTTGCTCTTAGGTCCTTCGGTCTTACGATCAGGTCCTTCTCCCTTGCATCTCAGTCCCTAGGTCTCACAATTAAGTCCTTTTTCCTGCTTTTGGGTCCTTTCATGGCTCTTCTCTTCAAACCTCTTTATTCCTGAAAACTAAACATAAAACTCGTCACATAGCATTGCTTAGGGGTAAGATAATGGATATAAGATACAAATATGAGCATGAAATGATGTCAATCACCTCTCCATACTTTACTGTACTATTTCCTTTTAAGCTCCATTTGTGTGTTTGGTTGGTAGAAGGGTTACATTTGTTGTCCTTCCACGCTTTAAAGGAGGTTTCAGTTGCGGTTGCACCATTTCATGTGATCAAGGGAGAGTACATGTTATGAGTAAAAAACACCTTAGAAATGACACGTGGTGCCTTGTGATTTGTCTGTGGATTAGAATAATATGGATTCTAGATAGTTGGAGTTTGTTATACATTGGTTGGTTATGGTAGTACCTATAATTAAATGCTCACATGTACTTGTATGATATCCAATTGGAGGTAATGAAATCTTGATTTGGCTGTTGGGTTAGTTTTGGGAGTGTTTGTGCCACTCGTAGAACACTAATTCTATCATGCTTGTTAGTTTGTTATTGTTTGTCTTTTCTCGTTTGAGTCGATCCATTGGCGCATTCAACAACATTACCCGGAGTTGAACGTCATCGTGAGTCTGTTGGTGGCCTGAGAGCAGCGTTGGACAACCAAGAAGGTCGACGATGGAGTGAATTGCCGGAATGGGTTTAACTTTCTTCCTTTTCGGAACTTGATTTGTTTCAAATGTTATTTATGTTCGGTTATTTCAAAATGTTTTTTCTTTGATCCTTTAACATGTCAGAAGAGGCATGCATGTGATTTCTTAAATGTTTGCGCGATGTTTTCTCATTGTAAAGTATGTTTTACATGACTTAGATCCTACCGTACTGACTCAGGGGACATTCCTCTGGAGTATTGCACCTTGTCTATGTTTTTTTATCATACATTGGTAGTTGTATGTGGGGATTTCAATATGTGAAAAGTGAATCAATGGTTTGCCTGGTAGTAGTCGGGACTAGGCAGCATGTATTCATTTAATGGGTTATGGCTCTTTAATGCTTTTTATGTCCTCCTATGCGACTATAGTTTTACTTTTACGTTTAATGAACCCTCATTGATCTTTAATCACACGTTCAATAGATCTTATGTGTAGTTATCTAAGGTTTGAATGGTCATGAAAGGGACCTTGTTTTACCAACTTCTATTGTTAGTAATGTAATGCTCAATTCACCTTATGCTGTGTTCTTTATTTACTTTGGTTATGTAGTTGTAGTTGATATCTATGTACGAATGTTTGTAGTTAATTACGTTTATGTAGTGTAGTTGGTTATTATTTTCTGCTAAGGTTGAAAAATAGTCACACTTGTTTGATTTTTTTCCAAGTTGGTCTACCAAGTTAGGAATGTAAGTTGACAAAGTGAAGAAATTTGTTCAAGTTGGTTTTATTCGTAGTGTGGTTGCATAACTAGTGGCTTTATTTCCTTATTTTTCATTATATTGTTGTATATTTGACCTTAAATGCCCAATATGGCCTATTATTTTTGTTAAATGCAACCATTTCATCTTCACTAGGGGTGTAAACGGAATGGGTATGGTCATACATGTACCCATTCCTTGTCTAATTAAATGGGTACAAGTATGGATATATGTCCATTTAAATTTTGTTGTACTCGTACTCGACGCCATTCCCATTAATAAAAGAGTATGGAGCATGTATGGGGTTTTATACGACATTCATGTTTATTTCAACTTTTAATGGATTAACTTGTCTATATTCAACTCCTAAACATGTAACACATGAATTACATCAATATTGCATAAAGAAAAACAACAAATCAATTAATAATCACAATATATATGTAGAATAACAAATATAATACCAATTTGAATACAAAATCATCAGAAAATATCTCAAAAAAAATGCAAACTACGAATTAAATATTACATGTTGTTGTCATTGTTATGTATTTAGATTCTGTCGAGGATTAAGCCATTAAGGTATAAGTTTATTAATATTTAACATATAATAATATAATTAAAATATTAAATGAGTGATGGGTATCGGTAGAGTTCCATACCCGCCCCCATTTATTAACCGGATAATGTGTGTATGGGTAAATGAGTATAATTTTAAAAATTAGTACGAAAAATTGTACCCATACCCTTACCTACGAGTTAAATTGGGAGGGTAAACAAGTGATAGAAGCCTCAGTTACAACCCTAATCCTCATGTGCGTGTCTCCTTCTTGCAGAGGTTGATTCTCCTAAGACTCCTGCTTTTGTAGCCACCTTCTAAGAGCATTTGTGCCCAAATGTGGGCTTGTCTGTTTTGTAGAGACTCCTTTTGCTGAGGGTTTGACTTTGGCTGAGAAACAACCACCCTCATTAAAGCTCAGTATGACAGGCCCCTGCCCTTTAAGAAGGTTGAAGCATGGTTGGAAAAGATAGGAGACAATGACTCCCATAGTTAAGTTTGTGTCTGCAGAACTATTGTCCCTTTTTGTTTTTTGATGCTAACCAATACTTCTGCTAACCTTTCAACCTGCTTTTGTTAAAATATTAGGAATACATGACCTCTTAAGTTGTTTTTTGTGATCTACATGTAGAAAGTATTGACATTTCATAAGGGGGTCTAATAGAACTAGTTTGGTTGTGTGAAGTAAAAACAATTTCCTCTACCCTAATGGAATGGTTGCTTATGTCAATTGTTTGCCCCCTGATATTTGATCTGATTGCACTTTGCACCATTATCCTTTAGAAATAAGCACTTACTCTCGACCATTGTTATTTTGGCAGTTTGCCCCCCTCTCCAATTTTTCCTGAATTGCCCTTAATATTGCAAGATAATGTTTCATTCTTCATAATTTTAATTAATTAATTTATTTTGTTTCTTTCTCAAACATCTTTCTTTAATTTGCTACCGTTCTTTGGAAAATTGAAAAAGCAAAAAAATTAAAATGATGAAAAATGAAAGTTGATCTTATTAAAGTAAAGGCAATTTAGAATGAGAAATTGGAGATGAGGCAAACGACCAAAATAACAAAGGTCAATCAAGGAAGTACTTATTTTGAAAGAACAAACTGCAACTGGATCAAAGGTCAGGGGGCAAATTGAAATTTACCCAAAATTCAATGGTCTTTAATGTATTTAAGTTTGATTTTTATTTGAATTTGATTTCTGAATGTGTTGTCTATGGCATTGAAAATTAATTTAACTTGGGCAACCTAAATCTATTGCCAACTTGAACTTGGGTGGTGATGTCGACTTGGATGTGGTTACGAGTGACATGTACACTTGAAGCGGATGGTGGAAGCAATTTTTTTGGCAATTATTCTGCCCTGAATTATCAGGGTTGATTTTCTAGGGACGAAGACGATGAGTACTTGGGGCCAATTACCTTGTGCAACAACTCTTATGAACCCTGACACAAAATTATACTTACTTTGGAAGTTCTTAAGCCCGACATGTCGTGGGAAGGAATGCATGAAATTTTTATTGGTCTTGGTTGAAGTTCAAGAGCCCTTTGCTAGTGTGTGTTGTTGTGGAAGTAATGTTTCCTTAGTTATTAAATTAAAGTCAAACTGGATTATGTTATGTTGTATTTGTATTCGAACATGTTAAAGTAAGCTTAATGATTAGTAGCATTCGAACACGGTTTAGGTAATAAAGAAGAGAAAGGAAGAAAAAGGACCTAAATGCAAGAAGAATGGACTGATTTGGAAGCCTTATGGACCTGTTTGTAATGCTTAAGGACCAGATTGCAAGTCATGAAGGACCTAGGTGAAAACCCTGAGGGACTTGATCGTAAAGAAAATATGTTCATCGTAAAAGTTCATAATCTCATGAACCTGAGGAGTACTTCTACAATTAAGATCAAACGGGCTCGAACCAACGACTTCGGGTGCACCCCACGTGCCAAATTGGTTAACTTAAGCTGCTGGTGAAATGTAGGGCAGATCCGACCCAAATAATCCGCCATTGTCGGATACGGTTGGACATTTGACGCCTGAATTTCTCCAGCGGGTTGGGTATTAGGTTTGAAGTTCTATGGAGCATCCAAATTTGATTTCTAGCTGTCGGTTGCGCGCTGATTAATTCGGACCCTCTAATTTTCATAAATACACTTGTAATCCTTCAATTTCTCTTCGTCTTACTCTCTTCTTCGTATTTCTCTTCATTAGTGGGCCCACTTTGTTGGGAATGATGATGTGAGGATAAGATTTGAGTGGATAAAGAGATAAGAATAGGCCATATGATCTTAATGTCGTGCCCCTCACCCACCTTTGGTGGAGCAACAACTCCATGATACCCTTATTTTCTAAAACTTGATGAGGGTATTTGGAGATCCTTAGAGGATATCTTGGGTGAAAGACTCACTTTCTATTTGCATGGTGTCTTGGGCAAGCATAACTAGGTTCCTAATGTCGTTCCGATATACCAGCGTGTTGCTTGGAGAGTTTGGATTAATGATCATAAATTTAATACCATGATAGGGGAAACTCTTCTTCCGTTATGCAATTGTTGTCAAACTCTTTTAGTTTGATTATTTGTATTAGACGCCTTCATGTCCAATTCATGAACCTCTCCCGATATCTGGTACACTTTGTGATGGGCCCACACATTTCACGTTGGTGAGATCTTTTCTTGTTCATGCATAAATCCATGGATTATCATACTAACATTCATTGACGACAATGCATAAATTAAGTGTGTGTGTGGGAGGGGGGTGCTTTGTGTGTGTATATAGTTGAGTTTTTTTGTTTTCTTTTGTTTGTATTGTTAGGGTCATGATAGTATGCTACAATTTAGATTAATATATCTTGCTATACAATGATCCTTGGGTTAATTGCCTTCTTTTTCTTGCCGATTGCTTTAATTTTTCCATTTCTTTCAAATTCTTCATGTGTTTGTGAAAGAAATTTTTTTGTGGGTTTTGCATGTATTTAGCATTTGCAAAACCGTTGAGAGGCAAAGTAAAAAGGAAGCTCTCATAATTGATTTGAACATGGTGCATTAGGATATCTAGTGCACCCATTTTAGGTCCTATCTCTAGTCGTTAGGATGCACTCCAGTTTTCCCCCAGGGGAGAGTAATCAGAGAGTTTTAGTACTCAAACAAATAAAGAAGTCCACCATGAACCTAGTGCGTATGAGGAAGTTTGTTGGAGTTAGGGACCCTTAAACTCCTAATGTGAAACCTTAAGTGTAGGATTTTTGGTTCATATGTAATAACAAATAATTTAGTATGATGTTCTCTCTTCTCACATGGCTCCTATCACTCAGGATATTATGTCTAAGGGGGGCTTAATACATGATCATTTCGAGTCATCTGACTTGGGATGCACTGGCGGAACTCCCGTCACACGGGTGGTAGGGATCGCCCTAGGTGGAGATTTGGGGGAAGGTGTAGGTGATAGTGTAAGTCCTCACAGTCAATGATACACGAAACTGGACCTTCGGAGAATTAAACACCAACAAGTTTTAATTCCTTGTTATAAAAATAAAAAAGAGCAAAAAAAGAAGAGAAAATAAGAAAAGAAAAATATATAAGTAATAACCTTAATAGACTTTACACAACATATCATTTCAAGATATTAAGGTTGGTCATGTCTTTTACTTAAGTGCTTAATTAATATGCCTATTGGTTCCCTAGGCTTGGTGTATGGACATGATATATATATTAAGTCGGCCCATAGGATAACCATGTCCAATGATCAACAAAAGTAGGTCCATCGAGTTGTGTTGCTAGGTTGAATAATGCATCAATGTTCGAATTTTTTGTGTATATCCGTTGAAAACATTCAGGAGACACCACTCCTCTTTGGGACAAGGGGGCTTAATGATTTGTTGCTAAGTGCAACCATTATTCCTACGAAAGTGAGTTAGGATTTCTCGTCTCCAAGGTTACTTTTATTTCTTTGTTTTGTTTGGGACTAGCAAAAGATAAGTGCGAGGGTATTTGATTAGTAGCATATGATTTATGCATTCATCTTATATATCCTTTATTGTACCCCATATTTATTGTACCCTGGTATCTGTTTCTTACATTTCAGGAATTAGGTAATAAAAAAGAGAAAAGAAGAAATGACCTAAATGCAAGAAGAAAAGATTGATTTGGAAACCTTGTAGACTTGTTTGTAATGCTCAAGGACCAGATTGCAAGTCAAGATGGACCTAGATGAAAACCCAGAGGGACCTGATCGTAAAGAAAATATGTTGGCCGCAAAAGTCCATGATTTTATGAACCTGATGAGTAATTCAACAATGAAGACCAACGGTTCTGGGTGAACCACACGTGCTAAATTGGTTAACTTAAGTTGGTGAAATTTGGGGCATATCCAACCCAAATAATCCACCATTGATGGATTTGGTTGGCGTTTGACGTTTGAGGATAGGAGAAGAACACTTGTAATTTGCAATCTTGTTTCATTAATCAAATATTTGTGGTTGTTGTTTACATCGTGTTTTGATTAGATCTAGTTTTCTCTACATGTGGATGTGTTGTTTTATTTTGTTGTTTCCTTTGTTAACATGATGATTAGTGAGTAATCCATTCCCATTGGGGGTGGAGAATGATGTGAAGTGTGGATGTTGTTAGATTTGAGTGTGTTTTAATCTTAATCTTGGAGCTTCAAATAAATTTCATAGCCATTTTGATGGGTTTCTCACTCTTGCCTTTGAAGTGTCAATTGTCCTAATGGATGCTTAGCACATGCTTTGCTTAGTGGGCCCCTTTTATGAGGAATGATAAGGTGAGGATAAGATTGGAGTGGATAAAGAGATACAATTGACATGTAATAAGATTTTCATATTATTGTTGTCATGAACACTTAGTTGTACACACACATGAATCACACAACTATATATCTGCATGCATTTTCCACCTCCTACGAGACTAGTTATATTTGCTTTTTTAGTTGATTTGTGTCACCTTCGTTAGTTAGTTAAATACTCTCAACCTTCCTCTTCTTCTCCCACTCGAGTATGGTCGAGGATGACTCGCATTGACTCCTCATGGACACGACCCGTACTTTCCACCGCTTAAACACGATCGTGTACTTGCGATGTTGAACTTGAATTCCCAACACTTAACTAGTGTTGTGGAAGCATCATGTCTTGTTATAACTTTAAGATTTTTAGTCAGTAACATTTTATGTTACACTAGCAACCCTATAACTTTTAGGCTCACTTGTATGTTTGTAACTTATTGCTCATGGTTGTGTATTTATGTCTTCATTATTATAGTTTACAATAGGAATTTCTCTTAGAAACTGAAAGTACATGAAGTTGAAAGGAAGTTAACTTTTCTGGTCACGAAGATCTTATAAGTTATAAAATAATTGAAACGTACAAGACGTGATAAAATCAATAAGTAATGGGAAACAATACAAGATGTTATCAAATGGAAACATAACTGAAACTGTAAGCAATAAAATCAAGTTTGCTGCACTACAAGTGTTAAAGAAGTTTGTGCATCAGAACTGCTTGCCACTATCAGAACAAGTTAAGATGTAAGAAAATGAAGCACAACTTAGGATGTAAGGAACTAACATATGCATAGAACACCATGTTCAATAGAAACTTAAAGAACTTAAACAAGTTAACACATGCAGTTGATATCCAACACTGCTGGAAAATACGGGTACCACGTCTATGGGCACGACTATGGGCAAAAGACTTTTAGTTTCCCATTCACTACTGGAAAATACGGGTACCACGTCGCCCTTATTACGTCAGATTTTGTAACACAACGCAATACGAGCATTACCACATCAATTTCTAGGAAAATGACATGAATGCTCGACCTACCATGTTGGATGTAGAACATGTCGACAATTGGGTTACCATGCCGATTGTTAAAAATCCAACCTAGTATTAGCTTACCACGCGGGTATACGGTAACCGAAGTGGAATATATGGATTAACCACATCGGTTTGGTAGGAAACCAACATGGTAATGTTTTAATTCATTGTAATGTATTTTCACTTTTAATTTTCACCCCAAAATCAAACACACAAACCTCTACGAGCCAAACCCAATCGTGCCCATTCCCATCCCCCTTTGCCACCCAAGCCAACCCAGCCCCACCCCATCCCACCCGACCAGCCCCGCCCGATCAACCCATCCCACCAGCCCCAAATGTCGGGACATCTTCATATTGTTTAGGTGTATCATACACCGATGGTTATGTTCATCTATGTAGAGCACCAACAGAGGTTTAGGCAAAATATTTTGGCAAGAAATTTTGTGCCAAATTAACACTGATGGCGGTTGTCCGTCAATACATATGTCAGACTAACGAAACACCGACGCAAGTTACATTGACAGTAGGATATCCGTTGGTGTTCCAAACCATCGACAGATAGTACATACACCGAATGAGGGATACCGTCGGTGAAACCCTATTTTGTTGTAGTGATGGGACGTCTGTTTAAGTGATGACCAAATTTAACTCAGTCATTTGGATGATTGCTAAGAGACTTTAGTGTGGATATGCACTTTTACATAAAATATATCAAAAATAAATGCAAGAATCAATGTGTAAACACAAAATATAGTTGAAAGAAATTTACTAGTACTCATCATACCAAGTTCTTTCCTAATATAGTTAAATTGATCAACATTTAGAGGTTTAGTGAATATATTCGCTAATTGATCACATGTAAGAACAAATTGTAGTGCAATCACTATTAGTTGCATGATCTCTAAGAAAATGATGTCTAACTTCTAAATGTTTGGTTCTTGAAGGAAGAATTAGATTTTTAGATAGAGTGATGACACTAGTATTATCACAAAAGATTAGAATAGTTTGAAACTCAAGTCTCGAGTCATTGAGGGTTTGTCTTATCCATAGGACTTGGGCACATGCACAACCGACAACTATAATTCGGCCTCAATTTTGTAAAGCTCATCACTATTTTGTTTCTTAATAAACCAATAAACCAAGGATTTACCACGAATTGACAAGTGTCACTATTACTTTTGCAATCTGATATGCCCCTAGTGTAATCAGCATCACTATAGGCAATGAGATGAAAGGGTCTTGTCTTGGGGAAACCAAAGTAAAGAGTTCATTTCAAATAGTGAAATGTTCTTCTCAAAGTATTCAAGTGAGATTCTTTTGGACAAGCTTGAAATTGTGCACAAAGACACACACAAAACATAATATCGGGGCTAGTAGCGGTCAAATAAAGAAGTAAACCAATCAGACCTCAATATTTCTTAATGTCCATATCTTTGTCATTCATCCTCGTGTTTGTCTAGTTTCAAGCTTGTGCTCATTGGGGTGTTTTGGGGCATACTTTCTTCAAAACCAAATCTCTTGATGAACCCTTTTGTATATTTATCTTGGTTTATGAAGTTGCCATCTTTTGTTTGCTTGATTTGAAGTCCAAGAAAGAAGTTGAGTTCTCCCATTAGGCTCATCTCAAACTCACCTTCGATAGACTTAGAGAAATACTTGCAAAGAAAATCATTAGTAAAACCAAACATGATATCATTAACATAGATTTGAAACACTAACAAATGCTTACCCTTAGAACATGGGACTTTTGTTCGGTATTTAAAGTTCAAAACCGCATGTTCACGACTGCATTGAAGTTGTGGTAAGTACGGGTCGTATCCATGAGGAGAGACTGTGGGTCGTCGTCGACCATCTCGAGTGGGGGGATAAAATTGAGACTGAGAGTATCTAAACTAACTAATGAAAGCGACGCAAATCAACTAATAAAACCAAATATAACTAGTATCATAGGAGGGGAGAATACATACCAAAGTGTAGATGTGTGATTTGTGTGTGTGTGAAGTTAAGTGCTCATGACATGAATAATATGGAAATCTATCATGGACATAATCCTAAGAGTGTCTCTACATGGATTAAGATTTAGCATCATCATTAAAACATACACAACACTAATCAAGATAAGGTCAAAGAAAACCACAAGATCACATGTCAATCTTATCTCTTCATCCACTTCAATCGTATCCTCACCTCATGAATCCCCATAAAGTGGACCCACTAACCAAAGCATGTGCTAAGCATCCATTAAAACCATTAACACATCAAAGGTAAGATTAAGAAAACCCATCAAAATGGTTATGGAAAACATTTGAAGCTCCAAGATTAAGATTAAAAACACATACAAATCTAACAACATCCACACTTCACATCATCCTCCACCCCCAATGGGGATGGATTACTCCCTAATCATCATGTTAACAAAAGAAGCAACAAAGTACAAACACATGAATAAGTAGAGAAAACTAAATCAAACCAAGAAATGTAAGTACCAACAAACTTTGATTAATGAAACATGATTACAAGGTTAGTTTTCTTCTCCTCTCCTCTACTACTCTACTAAGCAAGAAATAAAATCTAACTAAATTAAGAGAAGACAGAAGAAGAATAAGAAGAAGAAGACAGAAGAAGAAGAAGAAGAAGAAGAAGAAGAAGAATAAGAAGAAGAAGAAGAAGAAGGCAAGAAGAAGAGAACTGAAAGGATTACAACTGTATTTATAGAAGATGAGAGGGTCTGGATAAATCTGAGCACAATCAAACAGTTGCAAATCAGATCTGGATGTTCCAAAGTATATTGACCCGACTACCCAACCCACTGGAGAAACTAAGGGTCAAACGGATCTGAGGGATCCACCCGTAGTGGATAAAAATCCACCAGCGGCAGATCTGGTTGCCCTAATACTTTCGGAATTCCTCCAATAGGTAAGTTTTCTTTATTGCATGTGGGGTTGAGCCCTGGTCCATTGTCTTGAGTCTATTTGATCTTAATTGCAATTACTCCTCAGGTTCATGACATTATGGCCTTTTATGACAAATATGTTTTTCTTTACAACTAGGTCCTTCTAGGTTTTCACTTGGGTCCTTCCTAATTTTCAGTCCAGGCCTTGAGCATTACAAATAGGTCCAGAAACCTTCCAAATTATTTCATTCTTCTTGCATTTAGGTCTTTTTCGCTTTATTTCTCTTCTTTATTACCTAAACCCTAAAATGTAAGAAAAAAATACCCCAGTAGCACAAATATGGGGTAAAATAAAATTATATACAGCATGAATGCACTGTATGATATGCTACTAATCAACTTTCCTCAGCTCTTCGGAAATCCAACGCAGGTGAAGATGATTTCAAACAAGATTTTCCTAAAAATACTCCAAAGTTATAATCAAAAGGATCGTGTTCAATTGCATTTTATGGAATTATATTGCCTTTACATTTTGTTTATTTTGCTGTAAAATGTGTCACGTCAGATATCATTTGCGTCTTGTACGAATATACAAGTTTGAATCCAAATTACAAGAAGAACAAGTAAATGGATGTAATTGTGGGAAATATCAAGACCTAGTGGACTTCAAGGCAAAATTGAATCAAACATTTTTATATTATGAGATCAAGAATAAGAATATATAATACAAAGATAACACATTCCTACTTTGTATAATATTCGTAATATCATGAGGCAAAAGTTAGACACAAGTGATATATTACTATTTGTTATTTGGGTAACAATAATGTGTAGCAAGATACCGTTTATAGTTTATGATATTAAATGTTTAATATCATTGACAACATAACTTAGATCCTCCTATAGGTCAGACCACAAAACTGGAAAACAATAGATGTGATTTTATATTTATATGATATATTAAGTTTCATGTGTTATGAAATAATATACAAGTGGAAAATAATAAAATCAATATGTCGTAATAATGACATGGTTAGAATAACAAATAAATTCATATGATATGTATATATTATGGGGTATAATGTTTTGACATTATATATGATAATATATTACATGATATAATGTGATCCGCAACATTATAACATATGAATTTGCTAAAACCCCAAAGCCCAAATTTTTTGGATATTAATTTTAATGCAAAACCTTCTCCTCTCCATCATATTTTCTCCATATTATCTAGATTCTAACTTTGTATTTGAGATTGATTGGCAAGCTTCGATCTCACTAATCTTGTTTAGAGTTTGGTAAACACTTGGAGGTGATTATGAGGCAATCTGACGTGCAACCCGATTTCCGATTGGTAAAAGGACTTCATAATCCTCTAGGTATGATCAAATCTATGTATTTCAATATTCATTAGTATATATTATATATTGAAATACAACTAGGAAGTTTTGTACATAAAATTGTTGAAAGATATGAAAACCGATCGTAATTGCTTGTAAAATTTTAAATATATACATAGAAGTATGGGGCACAAAATCCAACAGGTTGTTAGTAGAGTTATGAGTATTCGGGAGGAGGATATTGGGGTGAGCATGATGTATTGTACTGAAATTTTCTTTGGTTTTCCCATGAATATGTCCTCCTTGGGTTATACGCGAATGTGTATGGGTCATAATGAGTACTTTGGCAAAAAGCATTATCATAATCGGATTTGAGAGGAACATACGAACATTCCTCGAAGAATTGACCACTTAAACCACTCTGGTTATCTGACGTGGCTTCCGGAACCACCGATCCAGTTATACCTTTTACCGCATGCATGAAAGAGATCAAAGTTTCTTGTAATGACTCGGTTTGTTCACCAACATATGATCCAACACAACTAGATGGTGGTCTAGCACTTAGTGACTCTCTCATATCACCCCAATGTAAAAACTGTTAAGCTACATAATTAAAGTTATACCAAACTTCTTGGGTGTTTGTATGAGGCACCCGAGATGCAAGGGTTAGGTATACCAGGGAGAGTAGTCCCAGTCCCAACAATGAAATGAATTATCACCTAAGAAAGGCTACCCTCTTCATGTTCACTTAATTGTTGTATCATCTGACTCACTTGCATTTCCAGAGTTTGCAAGCAATTCAATTTGGACTTCATCAAATTTTGAGTGGTTTGCATGAACGTTTGGGGGTTTGTTCTAAGGAATAAAGTTGGGGTCAACTATGCGGTCCAAGTCAGAATTTTGGAAATTTTTGAACTGGGTGTTCATGGGCTGAGAAAGTGTCCAACGATTGGTAGTTGGGTGTTGGTAGAGTTCTTGTTATTTGGAGGAGGATACTGGGGTGAGCACGATGTATGGTACTGAGAATTTCTATGGTTTCCCCACGAATATGTCCTCCCTGGGATATACGTGGATGTGTATGGGTCATAATGAGTACTTTGGGAAAAATCATTATCATTATCGGATTTGGGAGGAACATACGAATATTCCTCAAACACATGACCACTTAAACCACTCTGGTTATCTGACGTGGCTTCTGGAACCACCGATCCAGTTATACCCTCTACCGTATGCACGAAAGAGGTCAAAGTGTCTTGTAATGATTCGGTTTGTTCACCAACATATGATCTTTATATTTCTACCGTAAGTGCACGGCCGCGATGAAGCGGTGGCAAGTACGGGTTGTCCTCAGGGAGGTGAGCTTGCTCTTGCTTATCAGAAATCAAGTGGCAAAGAAAGATGGAAGAAAGTTGTTTATGCTAACCTAAACTATGCTAACACGAAGAAGCAAATGCGAAGGAAACAAAACAAACGAATACTTCAACTAAGCTAGAGAAACTAGATACTATGGAGAAATCAGTAAGAGAGAGAGACCCCTTAGGGGGTGGAGTGACTACACATACACAATAAGGAGGCAAGAATATCTTCCTATAGGCACAAGTGTAGGTAGTGTTTGCATGTATGGGAGGTGTCTACTTATCATGGCAAAACCCATCAATTAAATCACTAACCTATTTTGATTAACATTCATAAACACAAGCTGGTTATTTAAGAAACTAAACAAGTATGGGAGGTGTCTACTTATCATGGCAAAACCCATCTAGTGAAGTGTTCTATTCTAACAAGCAAGTATGCATTCATATTAATCAACACATTTCAAAATAAACATCCTTCCTTCCTTAATTGTATATATGATAATCATCTCCACCCCCCAAAAGGGGAGTGGTTTTACTCACTACACATTACACTAACTATTACACTAAAATAAGAAGGCATATTAACTAAGCTAGATTTAATAAAAGACAATTAAACTAAAGCATGCACCAATAATAAAAGAAGCACAAAACAAAGAAAATTTTATTAATTGAAGACTCACAAGACCAGTAGCATCTCCCTATTGAGTTTCTTGCTTCAAGGCTTCCACTTCAATTAGGGAGAATGGCCACAAGCATGGAGTAATTACAAAGGAAGGTGAAGAGTTCTATTTATAGGCATGAGAAAAGCTAATCCGGGACAATCCCCCGATGTGGGACTAAACCAATACCCAAAATAGACTAAGAATCCACTAATACACATGACCGCCAAAGATAATCGGATCCGGAGCTAAACAGACCGCCAATTGGCGGTCTATAAGTTCTGGATCGAGCTACTTTTTGTTGTGGGCTTGTCTTGATGTATTTCTTGGTCTTGGATGCGTCGACTCGGTTTGTTGGATCTCCGACCCGAATCCAATTGCTAAAATACTCCCCATGATGGTGAGGAGTATTCTGGTTTGCTCTTAGGTCCCTCTGTCTTGCGTTCAGGTCCTTCTGTCTTGCATCTTGGTCCCCAGATCTCACAATTCAGTCCTTTTTCCCAGCTTTTGGGTCCTTTTGTGTTCCATCTCTTCAAACCTATTTATTCCTGAAAACTAAACATAAAACTCGTCACATAGCATTGTTTAGGTGAAAGAGAATGGATATAAGATACAAATATGAGCATGAAATGATGTCAATCAAATACCCCCACACCTAACTTTTGCTAGTCCCGAGCAAAACAAAGAAAGAGAAAAGCATACGAAAAACAAGAAATCCTAACTCACTTTCGTAGGAATCACGGTTGCACTTAGCACGTGCAACAAGCCGTTAAACCTCCTTGTCGCCAAGGAGGAGGAGTGTTGTCTCCTGAGGGTTTTCAGCAGATATACCCACAAAATCCGAACAAGATGCATTAATCAATCTAGCTACACGACTCGTTGGACTCATATTGTCGATCATGGGACGCGGTAATACTACGGGTCGACTCTATATATGTAATCGGTCCACACACCTAGCCTAATGAGTTATTCGTGAGAGTTAGTTAAGGACTTAAGTGAAAGACATGGGCAACCTTGACTTCTGAATGTGATACAATGTGTAGAGTCCATTTTGGTTCTTATTTGCTTTTTTTTCTTTTTATTCTTTCATCTTTTTTTTTCTTTTTCCTTGGAGCATTTTATTGGTTGGTGTTTGATTCTCCCAGGGTCAGGTTTCGTGCATCATTGCCTATGAGGACTTACACTATCACGTACACCTTCCCCCAAATCTCCACATAGGGTGATCCCTACCACCCGTGTAACGGGAGTTCGGTCGGTGCATCCCAAGTCAGATGACTCGAAAGCACCAGGCACAAAGTCCCCTCAGACCTACTTTCCCGAGTGATAGGAGCCGTGCGAGAAGAGAGAACACCACTTATTCATTTATCTACATGGGAACCAAAACCCCTACACTTAAGTTTCACAAAAAGAGATTAAGTGCCCTTGACTACAACAAACTTCCTTATACTAACAGACACGAATTATTTGACTCACTAGGTTCAGGGTGGACTTCTTTAAATGTTTGAGTACTGAAACCCTATGATTACACGCCCCCCGAGGGAAAACCGGGGTGCATCCTAACGACTCTACAAGACCTAAAGCCAATAAACTAGAAATCCTAATGCATCAAGTTCAAGACAATTTTGGGAGCTTTCTTTTTACTTTGCCTCTCAACGGTTTTGCACATGCTAAATACACGCAAAACCCACAAAAACAGTTTTTTTCGCAAACACATGAAGATTTTGAAAGAAATGTGAAAATTTTAAAGCACTAGGCAAGCAAAAGAAGACAAGTCACCCAAGGATCATGGCAAGCAGATATATCGATATTAAATGAAGCACACTAACATGACCCTATCAATACACACAAAAGAACACAAAAACAAAACACAAACTATGTACAAACGTGAAAACACCCCCCACACCTAATCCATGCATTGTCCTCAATGTATGGCAAAATGGTGCCAATGCATGGATAGGGTGTACCAGACTAATGACGGCGGCCAGAAGTGCCCGAAGAGGCACCTCTCTCAAGAGCCGACAACTTCCTATAGATCTTCCGGTTTTGCTTGGCTAAGATGACGTTCTGCTGCTCGACCGCCATCTCAGAAATGTCGGTGTTAAAGAGTGTTCCTGAGGTCACAGACGAGCTTGAGGAACTGGCTCTAACATCCTCCTCCATATAGTCAGGCACCCATGCCTCAGGAAGGCAATGGCGAAATGACGGGGTCATCTTCGCTACCTCGAGGTCGGTGCCTTGGCGACTCAGGATGCGCTCAAATCGTGGGATGTCCAACATGCCACACAATTTGGTAACCAGAGTCGGCAAACAATGTATATCTTTCAGCCTGGCGTTCACCAAAACGTCGAACAATGTTCGACAAATGCTGTGGGGTGATCCGTCCATCAGACTATACACGATTCGCAAACTAGGTGTGAAAAATGTGGAGGTCCGCTCTTGGCCCAACACATTTCTACATACCCACCTGGCTACAATGTGCACATTGGAGTAAATGTGCGCATTCGGTATTGCCCCACGTGATGAAATAGGCTGCCAACGCCCCAACATAGATCGATAAAAATTGATATCGTGGGTGGGCGCGAACTCATCAACCAAGGGGATCCCAGTCGCGTCGGAGATTAGCTGGGGTGTCACGGTGTGTTTCACCCCTCTGAGAGTGATACTGAACTCGAGTGGACCGGTCTGGTCACGCTCGAGTTTAGTAAAGAATTCATGTACGAGAGGCTCTACGTACATGGATTCATCGCCCTCATACAATAAATGGTACCACCCTTTAGCTACGATTCGATCGTAGAAGGGTTCTCCGAATTCACGAATCAGGGAGGCAAAATTGAGTTCTGGAATTAAATGATGGCTGGCCATACCTGAACCTACCTTGGCGAGCTTTAGCGGCGAGGCACACGACGGCGAAGACGAATCACGGAACGAGCGGAGAGAAGACCAGCCCACGCTGATTCCAGAAGCAAAACAGACTCCCAACCACGCACAAAGCTAATACTCCCCAAAACAAACCCCCAGACGAAGAAAACAATGAAACGAAGAACAACAGACCGCTGAACGGCGGTGCCAAACCGCTAATTAGCGGTCCGTTCAGCGGATCTGGGGAAGATGTTTCGGTGGAGGCGCGATCTGGAAGAGAAACACATTTTCTTCTGCTGGAATAATGCGTAGGGCAGGAGAAAATGCGTTTTTAATCAAGGGAAAGGGCAAATATCACAAAGGTCTTCCATATTTTTTTTTTGGTTTTTTTTTAAACAAAGCAAAGATATATACAAACAGATGGAGGGATGAACCACATCAAGTGACCACATCCGTGGGGAGTTCGTGCAAAGGCATGACTTCCTCCTCGACCTCTGCCGTGGTCCCTTCCAAGTATGGTTTGAGGCGTTGTCCATTAACTTTGAACACGTCCCCATTCCTAGGATTTTGAATCTCAACCGCCCCATGAGGGGAGATAGTTAAAACAATGAAGGGACCTGACCAACGGCTCCGAAGTTTCCCCGGAAACAAGTGGAGGCGAGAATTATACAACAAGACCTTTTGTCCCACCTCGAAGGTTTTGATTCGCACCAAGCGATCGTGGAAAATTTTAGTGCGGGACTTGCAGATCTTGGCATTCTCATAAGCTTCATTTCTCAACTCCTCCAACTCGTTGAGGTCTAACTTGCGATTGGCACCGGAAACATCAAGACTCATGTTAAGATGTTTGATTGCCCATAATGCCCGGTGCTCAAGTTCTACCGGAAGATGGCAAGCTTTGCCATAAACTAGCCGGTAGGGGGACATGCCAAGGTCGGTTTTAAATGCAGTGCGGAAAGCCCACAATGCATCATTAAGCTTGACCGACCAATCTTTCCTTGAAGCATTAACCGTTTTCTCAAGAATTTGCTTGAGTTGACGGTTTGAAATTTCCACCTGGCCACAGGTTTGAGGATGATAAGGTGTGGCCAACTTGTGCGTGATGGAGTATTTCCTCAGCACTGCCTCAAGGGATCGGTTCACAAAGTGTGTCCCCCGATCACTTATGATACAACGAGGTGTCCCAAACCTCGCGAAGATGTGTTCTTTAAGAAATTTGATCACAACCTTGCGATCGTTAGTGCGAGTGGGGATTGCTTCAACCCACTTTGACACATAATCGACCGCCACAAGGATGTACGTGTGACCATGGGACACGGGGAAAGGACCCATGAAGTCAATTCCCCAAACATCAAAGATGTTAACCACTAAGATAGGATTGAGTGGCATCATATCTTGTCTGCCAATGCGGCCCACACATTGGCACCTATCGCATGCTTTGCAAAATGCAAAAGCGTCTTGGAACAACGTAGGCCAGTAAAAACCGCATTGGAGAACTTTGGCAACGGTTTTCTTGGCACCGAAGTGCCCACCACATGCCTCCTTATGGCAAAAGGACAAGACACTCTGAATCTCGTCGTCAGGAATGCACCTCCTTATGATTTGATCAGCACAATACTTAAATAAGTATGGATCATCCCAATAGAAGTGCTTGACTAACGACTTGAATTTTGCTGTCTCACTGTGTCTCCAATGAGCCGGTACCTCCCCAGTTGCTAAATAGTTCACAATGTCAGCGAACCAGGGGGGTGAGGCTATTGCCATAAGGTTCTCATCAGGAAAAAAACTCGTTCACCGGTGGATCCGGTGAAAGATCAATGGGGATGCGAGATAGGTGATCAGCCACGACATTCTCGCATCCCTTCTTGTCCCGTATTTCAAGGTCGAATTCTTGTAACAACAAGATCCAACGCAAGAGACGGGGTTTCGCATCCTTTTTAGACAAAAGGTAGCGAAGAGCTGAGTGATCAGTGTAGATGATGACATGCGACCCTATGAGGTACTGGCGAAATTTTTCCAACGCAAATATGATTGCGAGGAACTCTTTCTCAGTAACGGAGTAGTTGAGCTGGGCATCATTGAGAGTACGACTTGCATAATAAATCACATGAGGCAATTTGTCGACTTTCTGACCCAAAACCGCTCCTATCGCGTAATCAGAAGCATCACACATCAGCTCGAATGGTAGAGTCCACACCGGTGCCTTAATAATAGGAGCGGAGGTCAACTCACGCTTCAGAAACTCAAAAGCAGTCAGGCACTCGGGTGTGAACTCAAAGGAGGTTCCTTTAGCAAGCAAGCTCGTCAAAGGATGAGCTATCTTGCTGAAATCCTTAATGAATCGCCGGTAAAAACCGGCATGTCCAAGGAATGAACGGATTTCTTTTACCGAGGTGGGTGGCGGAAGCTTAGAAATAAGCTCAATCTTTGCCCTATCCACCTAGATACCATCACGAGATACCACGTGACCCAACACGATACCTTTTGTGACCATGAAATGACACTTTTCCCAATTAAGGGCTAAGTTCGTTTCCGAACACCTTTTGAGAACAAGGCTCAGGTGGTGCAGGCACTCATCAAAGGAGGTGCCATGAACTGAGAAATCATCCATGAAGATCTCAAGGAAGTTCTCGACCATATCGGAAAAGATACTTAACACGCAACGTTGGAATGTTGCAGGTGCATTGCATAGTCCAAAAGGCATGCGTCTATAAGCAAACGTCCCAAAAGGACAAGTGAACGTGGTTTTCTCCTGGTCTTCGGGAGCGACTGGGATTTGATTATACCCCGAATAACCATCAAGGAAACAGTAATAGGCGTGCCCGGCGAGTCTCTCCAACATCTGGTCGATGAAAGGTAGAGGGAAGTGGTCCTTACGCGTGACCGCGTTCAACTTCCTATAGTCAATACAAACTCGCCACCCAGTTTGAAGTCGTGTGGGTACAAGCTCATTGTTGTCATTCTGGACAACAGTGATACCCGACTTCTTGGGCACAACCTGGACAGGACTTACCCAAGTACTGTCCGGAATGGGAAAAATGATGCCATGATCTAAACATTTGATGATCTCTTTCTTAACTACTTCTGTCATGGCTGGATTTAAACGCCTCTGTGGGTCGCGACGTGGTCGTGCCTCATCCTCCATAAAGATGTGGTGCTGCACGACGTCGGGACTTATTCCTTTGATGTCCCTCAAGGACCACCCAATGGCTGATTTGTGCTCCTTTAGGACTTGAATCAGGCGCTCTTCCTGATCACCAGTCAACGTCGATGAAATAATCACCGGAAATGACCTATTGGGACCAAGAAAAACATGTTTCAATTCCTTGGGGAGTTCTTTTAGCTCAGGCGTGGGTGGCTACTCAAGGCGAGGCGTGATATCTAGCTCGAGATGTAAGATAGGAGGAGCTCGCATGTACTGAACAACATGCACATCATTGCTCAACTCACCCCCGTCCTCTTCATGATCGAAGTCATCCATGAAGTGATCATTTAAATTCTCATGAATCAGGGGGTACTCTTCTTCCAATTCTTCTTCCAAGTCCTGGATAAGATTGACTTCCATGGGGTCCTCGGAAGATGCCGGCTGCCTAGCCATATTGAACACATGGAATGTCGCGGTCAAGTTCCCGAACGACAATTTCATGAGTCCAATACGACAATTGATCAAGGCATTTGACGTCGCCAAAAAAGGTCTACCCAAAATCAATGGAATCTGAGAGTGGGTAGTCTTAATTGGTTCGGTCTCAAGGACGACGAAATCAACATGAAATATGAAATCACCGACCTTGATTAGGACATCTTCAATGACCCCCAACGGGACTTTGATCGAACGATCAGCCAACTGCAAAGTTGTTTTCGTAGGCTTGAGAGTGCCTAGGCTTAATCGTTGATACACAGAAGCAGGTAAGAGGTTAACCGCCGACCCTAGATCTAGCAAAACATTGTTAATGCGAGAGTCCCCAATGATACATGAAATTGTTGGACTGCCCGGGTCCTTCAATTTTATGTATGTTGGGTTCGAGATGATCGAACTCACATTAGCCGTCAAAAAGGCTTTGCTAGGGACATTGGTTTTCCTCTTAGTTGTACAGAGATCCTTCAGGAATTTTGCATATGGAGGTATTTGTTGAATCATGTCTAACAAAGGAATGTTGACATTCACTTTCTTAAATATCTCCATCATCTTATCTACACTGTCACTCTGTTTCTTAGACAACCTACTAGGATAAGGAGCTCTTGGTAGGTATGTCTTGGGCGGAGCCGGAGAAGGAGGCTTTGGTGTATTACTCTCACCCTCGGCCTCTTCCTCACCATCATTCCCACAAAGGGGTGGCACAGATGGATTTTCTGGCAGTGATACGTGGTTGTTGACCTGCTTCCCATTTCTCAGGGTCACAATGGCATTAACATGGTCCACAGGTTCTTCCACGTAGTTCACTTGCCCCCCCAGTGGTCTTGAACTTGCATTTTGCATGTTCGAGTGCTGTTGAGCACGGGGGTTAGCCACAGGTTGGCTAGGCAGGCTCCCTCTCTCTCTCTCATGTACAGACTGAGCCAACTGACCCATCTGAAGCTCGAGAGATTTGATGGTCTGTTGATTCGAAGTGAGAACTTGACTCGTGGATGACATAAAGTTTTTTACAGAGTTCTCAAGTCCACGAGTTAAGTTCTCAAGCGAATTAAACCGGGTTTCCAAGTTGTTAGAATTTGGGAAACCTGGTTGGTTGGTATTCTGACTTTGGGGTGGCTGATGAGACTGTGAATGCATGGGAGGGTAGTGTGGTCGGTTAGGTGGTCGAGAAAAGTTTGAAGGACCACCTGGGGCATTGTTATGGTTCCATGAAAAATTAGGGTGGTTCCTCCATCCAGGGTTATATGATGATGAATATGGGTCATTCCTGGATCTATCATAGATGGCATTTACATGTTCCATCTCAGGAGGAATGGATGCACACTCACCCCCTATATGACCTATCCTACCACATAAATGACATGGAACTGAACCAGATGCAGACACATGAGATACATCGTGCTGGTTTTGAAGCTCAATCGAATCCATACGGCGCATTAAGGCCACCATGCGCGCCTCGGTGGCCGTAGTGGAATCGACAGCAAATGCGGAACCCGATCTAGTCGAGTTTGCATTCGCGATCCTCGCTCCTATACTAGATGATGCAGGTGGTTCTCTCACACTCTCCCATTGCATTGTTTACTCGGCGAGGTCTTCTAGGAAAGCCCATGCCTCCCTTTTATCCTTTCCCAAGAACTCTCCTTGACACATGGACTCAAGGAGCGTTCTAGATGGAATGTGAAGACCCTCGTAGATAATCTGACACAGGCGCCACAACTCAATGCCATGGTGAGGGCATGAGGATAGTAGCTCCTTGAACCTCTCTAAGTATGCATGAAATGATTCGGTCTCATGTTGATAGAACGAATTGATTTCGTTCCTCAATTTTTGAGTCCGATGATTTGGAAAATACTTTTTGAGGAATGCAGACTGAAACTCATCCCAAGTCCTGAAGGCATTCGCCTGGTTGCTGTACAACCACTTCTTGGCGTCATCCTTAAGCGCAACGGGGACAAGCCTAAGATGAATGGAGTCTGTGCTAAGTTGTTGCAGTTTGAACATAGCACAGACCTCCTCAAATTCCCTGAGAAAGATATAGGGGTCACCTTTCCCAGTGAAATGAGGGAGCATGGAAATAAACTGAGGCTTGACCTCAAAATGGTTCCCATTTGCCTCTGGCAATACGATGCATGAGGGCAGAGCTGTACGGCTCGGGTAGCATCGATCACGAAGAGGTATGGGAACGACAACTGGAAGCATAGGTGGAACAGGTGGGTCTAGCAACTGCTCCTCCTCACGGAAATTAGCAGCCATTGGACCCAAACTACGTGCGACACGAGAGGAGGAAGGTGTCGAGAAATCGATGACCGAAGCCGTATTTACAACGCTCCTCGTCAAACGACCACTCTCGTCTCGTGTCCACGAAAGCATGCACAAAGGTGCACACACAAACCACAACTCTCTCTTTTTTATTTTTTTTAAAAGAATGTACGTAGGGGAGAAGACGGGGAACACAGGAGAGAAAGAATGACTCAGGAGAGAAGGGAAGAAGTCCTTAAGCTACGGCGGATGGGTACAGGTAGAAGCACACAAGCAAACAAGGCTCAAACAATCCTAAGGTCGCTATAGGTCCTTACAGCTAGACGACGCCTAACTGCGAGGTCACACGGCCTCAACACGCCTCACCTCCCTACGACGAGGACCACAAAGCCCAGCAAATGAGCCAAGATCCGGGGATCTCGTCTCTCCTACTATCGACAAAATGGGCAACGCCGATCAGGTCATGACGGTCGGGACCGGATCACTCTCCTAATGCGTCCAAGATCCTTAGGGCCAATGTCTACTTGATTTTAAAATTAGGCTCTTGATTAGTGTGGTTTTTGGGACGAAGGAAAGGGTGATGAAATCCCCCACCTTATCTTTTATGGGACAACCCCTCCTTAGTAGCGTTTTGGAGTCCTAAATCTAGCAATCAACTCTCCAAACAACGTTCAACTCACACTTGTTGCAATGCACTTCCTACTAACTAATGCATGTTCATATGAAATGCATGAATGAGAGTAGAAGGTGCGTACCTCACGCCAGCTCTCAGCAACAGAAAATAAAGCTAAGACAAAAGACAATCTAAATGCCTAAGTCACATACATGATGCATGACTTAAACAAGAATAATGCCTAATCTTTTGCTTTGAGTTTTGGGGTCCAAGTTGCTTAAAGAGGTTTGATTCTTGATCTGGGAACAAACTATAGGTCAAGACATGCTAAATCGAGTCCCAAATCACTATAACAGATAAAGAAATACTCCACAAAAATTTAGAGGCGAAATGAAGCTACCAGACCGCCAGTTGGCGGTTGAAGACCGCTGAGTGGCGGTCTTCTTCTCTCAGATCACCTCCAAACTTGACCAGATGCTTCCCCTTCTCAATGTGAGTCACCTGCGACAAAGAAAACTACAAGACAAAAATTAAATCCACTCGAATCGTCCAAACAAGAGTCTGGACTGGCACCTCCCCGGCAACGGCGCCAAAAACTTGTTGAACGTTTTATATTTCTACCGCAAGTGCACGGTCGCGATGAAGCGGTGGCAAGTACGGGTCGTCCTCAGGGAGGTGAGCTTGCTCTTGCTTATCAGAAATCAAGTGGCAAAGAAAGATGGAAGAAAGTTGTTTATGCTAACCTAAACTATGCTAACACGAAGAAGCAAATGCGAAGGAAACAAAACAAACGAATACTTCAACTAAGCTAGAGAAACTAGATACTATGGAGAAATCAGTAAGAGAGAGAGACCCCTTAGGGGGTGGAGTGACTACACATACACAATAAGGAGGCAAGAATATCTTCCTATAGGCACAAGTGTAGGTAGTGTTTGCATGTATGGGAGGTGTCTACTTATCATGGCAAAACCCATCAATTAAATCACTAACCTATTTTGATTAACATTCATAAACACAAGCTGGTTATTTAAGAAACTAAACAAGTATGAGTGGTGTCTACTTATCATGGCAAAACCCATCTAGTGAAGTGTTCTATTCTAACAAGCAAGTATGCATTCATATTAATCAACACATTTCAAAATAAACATCCTTCCTTCCTTAATTGTATATATGATAATCATCTCCACCCCCCAAAAGGGGAGTGGTTTTACTCACTACACATTACACTAACTATTACACTAAAATAAGAAGGCATATTAACTAAGCTAGATTTAATAAAAGACAATTAAACTAAAGCATGCACCAATAATAAAAGAAGCACAAAACAAAGAAAATTTTATTAATTGAAGACTCACAAGACCATTAGCATCTCCCTATTGAGTTTCTTGCTTCAAGGCTTCCACTTCAATTAGGGAGAATGGCCACAAGCATGGAGTAATTACAAAGGAAGGTGAAGAGTTCTATTTATAGGCATGAGAAAAGCTAATCCGGGACAATCCCCCGATGTGGGACTAAACCAATACCCAAAATAGACTAAGAATCCACTAATACACATGACCGCCAAAGATAATCGGATCCGGAGCTAAACAGACCGCCAATTGGCGGTCCAAGACCGCCAATTGGCGGTCTATAAGTTCTGGATCGAGCTACTTTTTGTTGTGGGCTTGTCTTGATGTATTTCTTGGTCTTGGATGCGTCGACTCGGTTTGTTGGATCTCCGACCCGAATCCAATTGCTAAAATACTCCCCATGATGGTGAGGAGTATTCTGGTTTGCTCTTAGGTCCCTCTGTCTTGCGTTCAGGTCCTTCTGTCTTGCATCTTGGTCCCCAGATCTCACAATTCAGTCCTTTTTCCCAGCTTTTGGGTCCTTTTGTGTTCCATCTCTTCAAACCTATTTATTCCTGAAAACTAAACATAAAACTCGTCACATAGCATTGTTTAGGTGAAAGAGAATGGATATAAGATACAAATATGAGCATGAAATGATGTCAATCATGATCCAACACAACTTAGATGGTGGTCTAGTAGTTAGTGACTCTCTCATATCACCCCAATGTAAAAATTGTTCAGCTACATAATTAAAATTATACCAAACTTCTTGGGTGTTTGTCTGAGGCACCCCAGGATGCAAGGGTTAGGCATACCAGGGAGAGTAGTCACAGTCCCAACAATGAAATGAATTATCACCTAAGAAAGGCTACCCTCTTCATGTTCACTTAATTGTTGTATCATCTGACTCACTTGCATTTCCAGAGTTTGCAAGGAATTCAATTTGGACTTCATCAAATTTTGAGTGGTTTGCATGAACGTTTTGAGGGTTTGTTCTAAGGAATCAAATGTAGGATTTCATGTTTAATTATACATATATATTTTCGAAATTTTTATGCATAATAAGGATCATCTTCAATTTTCTACGATTTATTTCATGCACATACCGATTTGTTTCGATAACTTAGTTTTAAAAACTTATCAAAACAAATATGAGTCCACGAATTCATACCTAGAAGTTCTCTAAAACTTCTTGAAGATCCGGAGACAATGTTGATGCATGTTGCTGCGCCGGATTCCCCCGAGTGTTCACCAAACTCTAAACGAGATTGAAGAGAGAAGAGCTAGCCTCTCGATCTCCAATAGAGTTTAGAATCCAACTACTAACCCCCTTTAGTTTTCTTGAGAAGATCTCCTCTTGAAACTAAATATAAACTTAAGAATTTGTGGAAATTTCGTGGAGAATTAAGGAGAGAGATTTTTCATGAAAAGCAATATTAATTAAGATGTAGGAAGGCAATGAGATAACCTCTATTTATAGGTTCTCTCCAAATTACCTATTCATGTGCAACCTCTTGCCCATGATTTCATGCAAAATTCCATCTAACCATCCATTATTTATTAATAAATAATATCAGCCACGAATTAAATCAATTATGGACCAATTGCATGCATGATCTAATTAATACTTAAATTAATTCTGCATTAACCGTCTGGACCGGTCGACCGTTTTTGGAGGTTCGGTCGACCGCTCGAACCAGTTTCGGTCGATCGTTCAATAGCTCGGTCGACCGTTCGTAACAGGAACTATTCCATCGCAATGTTCGGTCGACCGACCGATCACTTTCGGTCGACCGTTCGAACAGATGAAAAATTCCCTGTTATCGGTCGAGACATGTCCGGTCGACCGTGCCCTACCGGTCGACCATTTACTGCTAACCGGTCGACCGTTTGAGCACTGTTTTGCAGACTTGTCAAATTTCGGTTTAACCCCTACAAAATTTGACATTTCGGGATTAGTAGTAAATTCACACCTTATGTAACATATTACCTATGTAATGATCAATCATTACACCCCATAATATTTACATCAAATATGAATTTAATTTAGATTCTAATTATGTTATTAATCACAACATAACTTTGATTTTGCTCGTTCACCCCATGTGTCATATTTTCTACATGAAACCCGACACATCCTTATGAACTCAAAATCCCCTTTACTCGTTTCCCAGTTTTGTGGTGTGACCTATGGGAGGATCTAAACTAAGTTGGCAGTGATATTAAAGGCTTAATATCACAAGCTATAAGCGATATCTAGCTACACATTATAGCTCCCAATTAGTTAGATGTCTTAATTCCACTCGAACCAAAACCCGATCCATTTAGTGATGGAGTGCACCACTTGTGTCCATCCCTTGCCTCATGATATTAAGAACACACACAAAGTAGTATTGTGTCATCTTTGTCTTAGTATTCATTTCTTGATCTCTTTAAGCTAGTTATAAATATGTGACTTAACTCAAATCACATTGTGCACATTATAACTTTGCTTTATCAAGGGGCCCACTAATATCATCACTCAATTAAGAGGGGCAATGATAATCTTTTGACTAACTATCTTCTCCAACGAAAGTTATACTTAACCAACTAATGCATTTACACTACACTCATCGATAGCTCAAGACACTAGTCTAATTAAGAACTCCTTAAGCGATCGGATATAAGTCTCATATCAAAGGACCAAAGACACAGTAAAATATTAATGACACAGAAACACATTTCTATAATATTTTACTTATTAGGTCTATTCAGTATACAAAAGTAATATTTTCCTCTTTTGCATACCCGTGTCGTCACTCACTTGTAGAGCTACAATGATCTATGACCAACACGACAATCTTAACTCGGTAATTAATGTCCCATGTTAATTACCATGATTGCGAATATCTTTTGTTTTATGCAAACCAATATCTTTTAGAGCTCTACGGTTAAGGACCAAGAGCCTCTTCCTTAACACTTCTAAAAGACGAATAACATAAACAAGGAACAAAATGATTTCTCATTCAATTCATAATAATTGGCATTTAAAAGTAAAACTTTTAGAACACATTCCCTTCATCAAATTGGGGTCAACTATGCGGTCCAAGTCAGAATTTTGGAAATATTTGAACTGGGTGTTCATGGGCTGAGAAAGAGTCCAACGATTGGTAGGTGGGTGTTGGTAGAGTTCTGGGTATTTTGAGGAGGATACTGGGGTGAGCACGATGTATGGTACTGAGAATTTCTATGGTTTCCCCACGAATATGTCCTCCCTGGGTTATACGTGAATGTGTATGGGTCATAACGAGTACTTTGGGAAAAATCATTATCATTATCGGATTTGGGAGGAACATACGAATATTACTCAAACACATGACCACTTAAACCACTCTGGTTATCTGACGTGGCTTCTGGAACCACGGATCCAGTTATACCCTCTACCGCATGCACGAAAGAGGTCAAAGTTTCTTGTAATGACTCGGTTTGTTCACCAACATATGATCCAACACAACTAGATGGTGGTCTAGCAGTTAGTGACTCTTTCATATCACCCCAATGTAAAAATTGTTAAGCTACATAATTAAAGTTATACCAAACTTCTTGGGTGTTTGTATGAAGCACCCGAGATGCAAGGGTTAGGTATACCAGGGAGAGTAGTCCCGGTCCCAACAATTAAATGAATGATCGCCCATGTAACCATCCATCTCGACAATAACACTCTCAAATTGAGTATACTCTCACCACCATGAGATCAATCTCGCATAAAGTGCTCGACTCGACCCTAAAACACTAAGTGAAGGTGTAGTAGAGGAGGAGACTAAAACATAGAAGTAGAGGAGAAGATGACTCAGGTGAGAAGAGAATAATCCTTAAGCACTAGTGTGGGTAGTGGGGTCGGGTAGAAACCTATACTAGCAAACACAGGTCAAAAAAGCATAGGCTACTACGGATCCTTAGTCTAGACGACGCCTAACCGTGACTCCCCGCACTCATGAATGACTCACCTCCCTCGGCTGAAGGTCACAAAGCCGAATGAGAAAGTCAAGACCCGAAGGTCCCAAAAGTCTCAATGCAACTAAGCAAACGACAACGTTCAGGCCATGACGTCGAGAATGGGATTGTCTCCTAAGTGTGCCCAAAGTTCTTAGGGTTGATGTCTACTTGATTTTATTAGGGCCCCAAATTAGTGCAATTTTTGGGGTTAAGGAAAGGGTGATGAATTCCCCCACCTTATCTTGTATGGGATAGCCCCTCCTTAGTGGTGTTTTGAGTCTTAAATCTAGCAATAAACTCTCCAAACAAACTCTCACGTCAATATTGTCTCGATGCACGTCACTAACTAATGCAAGTTTCCACAATGCATGTGGAAGAGAAGAGTGCACATACTCACACCACCAATTGACAACGGAAATGTAAAGAAAAGAAAGACGAATGCGTGCAAGATCTACAAATGATGCATGACTTAGATGACAAGCAATCTAATATTTTGCTTTGAGTTTTAGAGGCCAAGTTGTCTTAAAAGGGGAAACATTCACATTTAATATGTTTTATTAACAATCCGAAGCATGTACTGAGTGTAGAAGAACTTTAAAAACAACTAAATCATATTAGGAAGAATGTACTCAAATATCAAGCCAGAAACACAAACTTGATCCGTCAGTGGCGGGTCAAAATCCGTTATTGGCGGACTGGTCTGCAAAGTTTGCTCCCTAATTTCACCTCAATGCATTCCTATTTCAATGTGTTCTTCTGCCAGCATCCACCCGTACATAACACTCAAACAAAAAATAAATCAAAATGAAAAGAAAGAAAATGCCCACCGAAATGGTTGATGCGACAACGAAACCCACTCCCCGGCAACGGTGCCAAAAAACTTGTTGGGAAATTTAAAAGTTCAAAACCACAAGTGCACGATCTTGTTGAAGCGGTGGCAAGTACAGGTCGTGTCCACGAGGAGCGAGTGCGGGTCATCATCGACCAAACTCGAATGGGGAAAGAAAATGAAGAGTGAGTGTGTGTATCAACACTAAATTATGCTAATTATAATTTGTAAAATAAACGTGACTAATCCCATAGGAGGTGGAGAATGCATACAAACGTGTAGATGTGTGATACATGTGTATGTACAATTAAGCGCTAATGACAAACATCACATGGAAATCTTATAATGCACAATCTAAGTGTGTCTCTACATGGATTACGATTTATCACCATCATTAAAACATAAAAACACCACTCAAGATGAGGACAAAGCCAACCACATGATTACATGTTTAAGGACATGAAGAACATGGAATTCCTAACGACCACAACCCCAACCCCAAACAAATATTGTATTGTGCTAACATCTATAGGTGATCAAGACTCACGGAAGAAGTCAAGACATGTAACCACGATATTTGAATACATGTAATTTTGCCTTTATTTCAATCTTAGGAACATATGTAAACTTGATCATACAAAAGTTAAGATCTATTCACATACACACTAGGTTCCTTGTAGAAGTCACACACAAAATTTCACATCATTTGGACTTCAATAGATCACCGTAACTTAGGTCGAAAATCACCTAAACTAAGCATCTGCCTGTCTGTGTAGAACGTTCGACCGAAATGAGTTTTCTATTTGACCATTCTACCAGTTAACGATTATTCATATAGTGATTTTACCTAGCTCCATCGGTCGACCTATTATACCCTTACGGTCGACCGATTGTCCCGTATTTTCCACATGACCATTGTACTTGTCGTATTTGTATACATACACCTAACCTATAAATACTTTTGTCCACCGGTCCAACGATGCGTTGATTGTGGTCAACCAGATGAAGACAATTTTGTGCACCAAAAGTGCTTGTTATTTTCGGTCGAACGAACCTTCTTCTAGTGTTCGACCAATCAACCTTTGACCTGGTCAAAACCCTCTTAACGGTCGACCACTCCCAGATTTAGTTTGACCGTTAACTTAACTCATAGTAGTTTGGTTTGATCGTAGTTTAAGTTGGCTCAATGTTCCTTATTTTCATGGAAATGGTCGACTGTTTATCGCATGTCGGTCGACCGATTTAGGACAGATTCGCAGAATTTAGCTTTATGTTTTGTGTATCTTAAATAAACTTCAACCAAATCTTCCCCAACGGCAATAACACTTTCAGAGCTTATAAATAGAGGTCCACACACCTTATTTACACAACTCTCCAACTTCTCTTTGTCTCTACATTAGAGAGTCTCCTCCCAATCAAGAAATCTCAAGTCCTACACTCAAGAGCCTAAACTTCCACACCTTGATCAATTCAATATCATACTCAAAGTGTGCTCAAGTTGGAGAGTGTTTAATCCACTCATTCCCTTTGTTGTCAAAGAAGAAAAGGTTTCGGTGAAAGCTCGAAGCAAATTGTAGAGGTTTCAGTGAAAGCCTAAAGCATCCCTCTCGGGCTGTGAGAGGAGGAATCAAGCTCAGCGAGGATTGTTCGAGAGCTTGAAGTGTAAAGGCTTGATCTCGGCCTTGAATGAGATCTAATAGTGAAGACGTAGGCGGAGCTTGTGGAATTTGTTCGCTTTTTGGCCTTAATCTATGTTTTGATGATTTAATCAACCTAATCTTAATTATAATCATCGTAGTGTAGCACACATCTTGCATAGCATATATATTTCTTTGTGCTAACATCTACAGGTGATCAAGACTCAAGGAAGAAAGGAATTCAAGTCAAGACATGTAATCAAGTTATTGAAGACATGTAATTATATAATTATTTTGAGTCTAAGGAACTTTGTATACCAGAGCATACTAGAGTAAATAACTACTCACACACACAATAGGTTCCTTAGAGAAGTCACACACAAAATATCAGATCATTTGGACTTCAATAGGTCACCCAAACTTGGACCGGAAAACACTTAAAACCAAACTTGAATTGCATGTGCAAATTCGGTCGACCGAACCACCTTTGTTCAACTGAATGATCATATAACCAATATTGTTTTAAATAGCCCGACCAGTCGACCGTGACCATTTCCGTTGACCGTGACCATTTCGGTCGACCGTCTACATGTGTCTGATGACCGCTAGACTTGTCTAAATCTAGAACGGCCGGTTTTCCCAAAACCCCAAAATACAAGTGATCATCGATCGACCGTGGACCGTGTTTCGGTCGACCAAACATAAACGTTTTGCCAATCCCCTAGTGCCTGTTATTTTCGGTCGACCAACCCAACCATTTTGGTCGACCGAACCTAAACATTTTTGACAACCCCATAGAGCATGTTAGTTTTCAGTCGACCGAACCAACCATTTAGTTCGACTGTTAATTTAAGAGAACTTAGTTACATCCAGTTTTCGTTCGATTGTTACCTTCTCGATCGATTGTTGTGTTTCTGGACTTTTCTGGACTTTCCTGGACTTTATTACCGGACGACTTCCGGTCAACCGTTAAGCCCATTTTGGTCGACCAAACTTGCCCAAAACTGTGCCCTGTGCTTTTCTGTTTTGTGCTTCTTACACAAACACTTACCATATTAATCTCAACGGCTAAAACCCTTTAGGAGCTTATAAATAGATGTTACCAAGAGACAATTAGACAACTCTTACACTCCAAATTGTCATACACATCTAAGAGAAACTCCCAAGATTTAATTTCCCCAAACCTATACTCTCCAAGCCTAAACTTCACACTTTAGTTTATCAATTCGTTATTCACTCAAAGTGTGCTCATGTTAGAGAGTTCGTTCCACTCACAATTGTCTATCAAGACGCAAGGATTTCAGTGAAAGCCCGAAGTGTTCCATCTCAAGTTGTGAGACGAAGAAATCAAGCAAGCAAGGATTGTTCGCGGAGCTTGTGGTATAAAGGCTTAATCTCGGCCCGGAACGAGATTGATAGTAAAGACGTAAGTGGAGCTTAAGGGAGAACGAGCGGAGCTTGCAAGAGAGGAAGAGGCGGGAGGCCGAACCTCTATAAAAATCTTCGGGTTATCTTTTTGTTTGCATTGTTTTCCTTATTTTCTTTTGTTTGTTTATTCCGCTGCATCTTTGATTAAGCAAGTAGGAGATTAACTTAAAAGTTATTAGAATTAGGGTCATACACGATCCTACAGAATTGAGTGAAGCTTGCAAGAGAGGAAGTAGGACCCAGGAGGGGTTGCCAAACCTCTATAAAACTGTTGTGTCTTCATTGTGGTTTGCATTTACTTGCCTTTCTCTACTTGTCTTTATTTCTTGTTTCCGCTGCAATGCTTAGTAGAGATTAGGCAAAATTGATCAGATTGATTAGGCCATATACGATCCTATATTTGGTATCAAAACATAGGTGCTAAATTTCATATACTTAATCGTAGTTTAGCATGACATCAACATCTAATCATGTAGGCGGATTATGCACCACTAGACCACCCTTGCTAAATGGGTCAAATTATGACTATTGGAAGAATAGAATGAAAATGCTTTTGATATCTATTGACCTTAAGTATTGGATGTTTCTCCGAAGCCCTTTTACACCTCCTAAGGAAGAAGAATTAGCCCCCCTAACTAGGCCGAAAATGAAGGAATTAGAAATGAACTCAAGCATTATGAACATCCTTTATTGTGGCTTCAATGAAGGTCAATAATAATACCACATACAAGATCGATTTCATATTTTCATTCATTTTACGTACATGTATTTGTTTATTCTAATATCATGCATTCCTACACATATTAAAATAAACAAAGGATAGAGGATCATACCCAAAGTTTCTCTAAAACCTTTTAGAAGATCCGGAGTTCCGTTACTCGTCGAATCGCCCGCCGATTCACATCCAAGTGTTCACCAAACTCTAAAAAGATTAGAGAGAAAAGAGCTAGCCAATCAATCTCTAATTAGGCTTAGAATCTAGCTAATAACCCCTCTTTAAGCTCCTGAGATTTCTATCTCCGAAACTTAAAACTCTTAAGAGATTTTCGTGGTGATTAAGGGAGAGATTAATGAGAGAAAGAATTTTTGTATTAACATAAACAAGTAGAACGAGGGGTCCTTTTATTGGCTCCCAAAAACATCCTCATAAAGAACTATTCTTTAGTCATAATCTCTTGCTTATTCTCTCCTAAAATTAATCTCAAATTGCCACATAAGAATCCTAAAAAATGTGTAATTAAATCTGGAATTAATCCAACCCATGATCTAATTATTCTCTTAATAATTCAGGCAAAAATCACATTGTTCGGTTGACCGAGAATTCTTCTTGGTTAACCGAACCATTCGCTTTTAACACATGTTCGGTAGACCATGAGCTAGACGGTCGACCGAATATGCATGAGAAAAATTCTCTGGAAAAATTCGGACGATCGGCGTCTTGCTCCGGTCGACCGTTGACCCACCAAAAATTCTCCTGACGAATATTCATCGGACGACCGTGTCACCTTCGTTCTACCAAAAATATCCCAAGATATTTTCTCTCGGTTGACCATTCACGCTCGGTCGACCGAACCCAATTGTCCAGGCTCTCCAGACAATTTCGGTCAACCAATTGTGTTCACCCGTTCCCCGTTCGGTTGACTGTTCCGAAGACACCTTGGTCGACTGAACCCTAAACGGTTTATCGTGTTTGACCCCTTTACCTTTGTCAAATTTGGGAGTTTTAGCAAATTCATATCTTATGTAATATATTATCCTATGTAATATTAAAATTATTACACCCCATAATATACACACCTCATATAAATTTATTATGATTCTAATTATGTCAATTCTCGTGACATATTGATTTTATTCATTCACCACATGTGTCCCTTTTTCACATGAAACCCGACACATCATATGAACTCAAAATCAAGTTTCTTGTTTCCCAGTTTTGTGGTGTGACCTATAGGAGGATCTAAGCTAAATTCGCAGCGATATTAAACACTTAATATCTCAACCTATAAGCGGTATCTAGCTACACATTATAGTTACCCAATTAACATAGATGTCTTTGTTCCACTTGAACTAAAACACGATTCATTTAGTGATGTAAGTGCACCAATTGTGTCCGTCCCTTGCCTCATGATATTAAGAATATATACAAAGTAGAAATTTGTCACCTTGGTATTATATTCATTTCTTGATCTCTCTAAGCTAAATATAACTATGTAACTTAACTCAAGTTACATTGTGCACATTATAATTTTGCTTTATCAAGGGGCCCACTAATATCATCACTCAATTAAGAGGGGCAACAATAATCATTTGACTAGCTATCTTTTCCAGCACAAGTCATGTTCAACCAACTATTGCCTTTATCATTATACTCATTGATAGCTTTTTACAATAATCAAATTTAGCACTTCTTGAGTGAAAAGCTATAAGTCTCATATCTTAGGATCCAAGACACAGTAAAACATTAGTGACACGAAACACAATTCCATAATGTTTTACTTGTAGGTCTATTCAATATATAAAAGTAATATTTTCCTCTTTTATATACTCGTGTCGTCAATTATTTGTAGAGCTACAACAATCGATGACCAACATGACAATCTTATCTCGGTGATTAATGTTCCATGTTAATTACCATGATTGTGAATAATTTTTTTATTTATGTAAACAATTATCTTTTAGAGCTCTACGGTTAAGGACCAAGCGCCTCTTCCTTAACACTTCCAAAAGACGAATACCATAATCAACGAACAAAATGTTTGCACATCCAATTGATAATAATTGACATATAAAAGTAAAACTTTTAGAACACATTCCTTTCATATTGGACTAGAGGTTGTGATAGTGCTTATGAGATTTGGCATAGATTACAAATGTACCATGAGGGTGATAGTAAAACCAAAGAAACTAGAATTAGTCTCCTCTTGCATAAATATGAAATTTTGACCATGCAACCCGGTGAGAACATAAGCAAGATGAACACTCGCTTCCCTGATAAAACTAACTCTCTCAAAGTTCTTGGAAGAAATTTCAGTGAGAGAGATGGCTAGGTTGTTCCTTCGATCACTCGACAATGAATGGGAAGAGAAGGTCGTTGCAATTGAAGAAGCACATGATCTTTCCCACCTAAAGATGGAGGACTTGATTGGCAACCTCATGGCTTATAAACTTCAAATAAGCCACCGAAAGGAGAAAGAAGCCTCCAAGAAGAACTCACCCTTGGCATTGCACACAAAATCTGATGAACCAAGGAGTAGAGAGGAGAATGAGGACATTGAATTCTTTCCAAAGACTTCTTCAAATTCCTCAAGAAAGAAAAGGGAGAGAAGAAAGAAAGAAGAGGAAGAAGAAGTGAGAAGATTGAGGGAGAAAAGGAGAAGAAAAATGAGAGGAGAGAAAAGGAAAATGGCAAGAGAAAGGGAAAGGAAGAAGAAGCTCACAAAGCAACATGGGATGATTCTTCATCATCATCTTCTATACAAAGTAGAAGAGAAGTTGCTCACATGTGCTTCATGGCTATAGAAGATGAACAAAGTGAGGTAGCTTCTAACTCTTGCTCTACTAGATCATATTCTAGGCAAAGCTCATGCTCTAAAAATGATTCATATACTTCTGCTGAGCTTCAAAATGCATTTCATGATTTAGTTGCACAATATGAGATCATTTGTATTAAGAGAAAGAATGTCAGAAAGCTTGTAAATGATCTCCAGTACCAAATTGAAACTATCATAAATGAGGAAAATGATGTGATTGCTAGACATGAAAAACTTACATTAGAACCATTGATGTTGAACAACTTGATCTTAAGGCATGTAATGTTCAATTAAGAAAAGATCTAGAAAAGTTCTCAGATGGAACTAAAACACTTGATATGCTTCTAGGTAGTCAAAGACAATATTTAGAAAATCTTAATTCTTCTGATGTTAAAAACCATGTAGTCCATACTACCTTGAATGGAAAGCATTTCTCTGTTAAACATAGTTCCTCATGTGTGTGGGTACCTAAAACCAAAATGGTTTGGTTTCCAAACGCTAACATTCAAAGACCCAAAGTTGTTTCGGTACCTAAATCTACACTTGAAGGTACTTAGAAGATGGGAGATCGGTAGTGACCGACCAAAACTTGCAAAGTCGAATTCCAAACCGGTTGCACTATCAAAAGCATAATTGGAACCACAACTGAGGACTACTAAGTTGGGTAACATCTTTAATCCTCGTAAGCATATATAATTGGTTCCAATATATATGGTGTTTGAATGATTATTTGTCACAACATTTATTTCAATTAGGGAGAGCTTAATGTACATCATTAAGGGGGGGGGGGAAATTGAATTGAGCCTAATTGATATATTTATTGATATTGATAGGAGGAGCTTAATAGATATCTTTATCTAGAAATAGTAATGAATTACAAAATTAAGGGGAGCAAATTCATAACAATAGCCATCTCATGATCATATTATTTAAAAAATTGATTGATGTCAAAGGGGGAGAAGAAACCTTCAAATTGAAGATAATTCACCAAAAATATGCACATTCATAGAGGAAGCATCATATATGCATAGTTTAAAATATAAATTTCAAGTATTAAGATATAGGATGTCATCATCAAAAAAGAGGAGATTGTTGGCTTTTTGGCCTTAATCTATGTTTTGATGATTAACTAACCTAATCTTTATTACAATCAAATGTAGTGTAGCACACCTATGCATGAAACATATATTTTATTGTTAGAACATCTACAGGTGATCAAGATGCAAGGAAGAATGGAATGAAGTCAAGACTTGTAGTCAAGTTATTTGAAGACATGTAATTTTTGCCTTTATTTTTGGCTTGGGAATATATGAGAACATGATCATACAAGAGTTAAAATCAATTCACATACACACTAGGTTCCTTGAAGAAGTCACATACCAAATTTCACGTCATTTAAACTTCAATAGATCACCCAAACTTAGGTCGAAAATCACCTAAACGAAGCATCTGCCTGTCTGTGCAGAGCGATCGACCGAAACGAGTTTTCTGTTCTACCAGTTAACGATTATTCAAATAGTGATTTTACTTAACTCCACCGGTCAACCTATTTTACCCTTGCGGTCGACCGATTGTCCCATATTTTTTGAATGACCATTGTACTTCGTATTCTCCAATGGTCATATTTGTATACATACACCAAACCTCTCAATACTTTTGGCCACTGGGCAAACGATGACTTGATGGCGGTCGACCGGATGCACACAATTTTGTGCACCAAATGTGCATGTTATTTTCGGTCGAACGAACCTTCTTCTTGTGTTTGTCTGATAACCTTTAACCTTGCCAAGACCCTCTTAACGGTGGACTGCTCTCAGATTTAGTTCAACTGTTAACTTATGTCATAGCCATTTGGTTAGACCATAGTTTAAGTTAGCTCGAACGTTTTCTTATTTTCATGGCAACAGTCGACCTTTTATCTTGTGTCAGTCAACCGGTTTAGGATAGATTCGCAGAACTTAGCTTTTTGTTTTGTGTATCATACAGAAACTTCAACCAAATCTTCTTCAACGGCTATAACATTTAAAGAGCTTATAAATAAAGGTCAACATACCTTATTTACACAACTCTCTAACTTCTATTTGTCTCCTACATTAGAGAGTCTCCTCCCAATCAAGCAATCACAAATCCTACACACTCAAGAGCCTAAACTTCAACACCTTGATTAATTCAATATCATACTCAAAGTGTGCTCAAGTTGGAGAGTGTTTAATCCACTCACTCGTTTTGTTGTCAAACAAGAAAAGGTTTTGGTGAAAGCCCGAAGCAAATTGTAAAGGTTTCGGTTAAAGCCCGAAACATCCCTCTCAGGCTGTGAGAGGAGGAACCAAACTCAGTGAGGATTGTTCGCGAGCTTGAAGTGTAAATGCTTGATCTTGGCCCAGAACGAGATCTGCTAGTGAATACGTAGATGGAGCTCGTCTAAACGAGTAGAGCTTGCAAGAGAGGAAGTAGGACCCGGAGGGGTTGCCGAACCTCTATTAAAATCATTGTGAATTCATTGTGGTTTGCATTTGCTTGTCTTTCTCTACTTGTGTTTATTTCTATTTTCCACTGCATTATTAAGTAGAGATTAAGAGAAATTGATTGAATTGATTAGGCCATATACAATCCTACAGAAATCATGTGAAGCTCCAAGATTAAGATTAAAAGACACACCAATCTCACAACATTCACACGTCACGTCAGTCTCCACCCCCTATAGGGATGGATTACTCACTAATCAACATATTAACCAAAGGAAATAACAACACATGAACAAGTAAAGGAAACTAAATATTACCAAAGCAATAGAATAAAAATTGCATCAAATGAAAGACAAGAACATAAAACTAAAACTTGATTAAGAAAGAAATATTATAAAATGGTGTTCCTCTTCTCCTCCACTACACAACTAAGCAAGAAAATAAAACCTACTCTACTAAGCAAGAAATAAAAACCTACTCTACTAAACAAGAAATAAAGCTAACCTAAGGAGGAGAGAAAGGAAGAAGAAGGGAAGGATTACAAATGTATTTATAGAACATTAGAGGGTCTAGATGAATATGGGTGTGATGGGACGGTTGTAAATCAAATCTGGATGTTGCGTATTGCTCTGACTTGACAACCCGACCCACCAACGAAATTTGGGGTCGAACCGACCTACCGGATCCGCCAATGGTGGTTCATTTGGGTCAAATCGTCCTCCAATTTCACTAGTAGCTTAAATGTACCATTTTAGCACGTGGGGTTCACCCGGAACCGTTGGTTCAAGCCCGTTGGTTTTAATTATTGATTTACTCCTCAGGTTCAGGAGGTTATGGGCTTTTGCAACTAACATATTTTTCTTCACAGTTAGGTCCCTTCCAATTTTCACCTAGGTCCATCCTGACTTGCAATCCGGTCCTTGAGCATTACAAACAGGTCCAGAAGGCTTCCAAATCGGTCCATTCTTCTTGCATTTAGGTCCTTTTCTCTTCTTTATTACCTACAACATGAAATACATAGAATAACAACCCGAGTAGCACAAATATGGGGTAAAATAAAGGGATATATAGCATGAATGCATTATATGATATGCTACTAATTACTGACGTAAGGTCTTGGCCAAATTGTGCCAACTTCACAATGACTCCTTCCGAAACCAAAGAATTCCCGATCATCCAAAATCAACACGAATCTGAAATGAGATAGATAAGCACTCTGGAAGAAGGACACAACCAAAAGCGATGCGAGGAACCTACATAGCGTAACAGTTTGAATAATTCGTAACTAACTATTTTATAAGACTTGAATGAATGTAAGAATTGAATGAATTTAAGAATTGAATGATTGTAAGACTTGAATGTTTTTTGAGACTTGAATTTTTTAAGATGAATTGTTTTACGACTTGAATGTTTTTTAAGACTTGAATGTTTTTAAGACTTGAATATTTCGCAAGACTTGAATGTTTTTTCATACTTGACATGTAATATACATATCTCGTTTGGTGGATCCACTTCAAACTCGGTTAGAGGTAGTTACATTTCACAGTGTCCAGTGGATAATCATTGTTACTTCTCAATTAGTAGAATATCATAAAATGCATTCAAGTGATATATCCTTTATTTTAACCCATATTTGTGCTACTCGGAAATTTGTTTCTTACATTTCAGTGTTTAGGTAATAAATAAGAGAAAGAAAGCAAAAAGGACCTAAAAGCAAGGAGAAAGGACCGATTTGGAAGACTTCTAGATTTGTTTGTAATGCTCAAGGACCGGATTGTAGTCAGAAAGTTTTTTGATGAGAACCCAGGGGAATCTGATCATAAAGAAAATATGTTGGTCGCAAAAGTCCATAACTGTAGGATCGTGTGGGTTATGGGTCCACTAATCACTTTTAATCTAATCCCTAATTTTCTACTTGATTAAGCAAACAAATGCGCAGCGGAATAAACAAACAAGTAGAGAAAGAAAGACAATGCAAACCACAAAAGACGCGTCGGTTTTTATAGAGGTTCGGCACCCCACCCGGGTCCTAGTCCTCTCTTGTAAGCTCCGCTCGACTCCGCGAGCTCCGCCTATGTCTTCACTAACCACTCCCCGTTCCGAGCCGGGAGAGAACGCCTTTACACCACAAGCAACGCGAACAACCCTCGCTTGCTTGAATTCTTCCTCTCACAATCCGAGAGGGACACTTCGGGCTTTCACCGAAGTCCTTGCTTCTTTTGACAACACTTGTAACTGAGTGGGATTCACTCTCTAATTGAGCACACTTTGAGTAGGATGAGTATATGATCAAGTGTGTGAAGTTTAGGCTTATAGAGTGTAGAAATGGGAGCTTTGAGGATTGAGGTTTCTCTCTAATGAGTTGGGACAATTGGAGTTGGAGAGTTGTGTTAACAACAAGTCTTGATCCTCTATTTATAAGCTCCTAAGGTATTCTAGCCGTTGGGGATAGATTTGATTGGGTTTTGTGCAAGATACACAAAGCAGAAAATCGGGCTGCAAATCTGTCCAGAACCGGTCGACCGAAACTAGTAAACCGGTCGACCGTTAACTTGATTTCAAAGAGAACGGTCGAACAAAAGAATATTCGGTCGGACAAACAAGCTAGAACTTAACTCTACTTAAGTGAATCGGTCGAACCAAAGTATGGGGCGGTCGACCGATAAGGGGATTCGGTTGAGATAAAGGTGCAACGGTCGAACGAAGAATGAGTCGACCGATAGCAGGGAATTTTGTTTCTTGAAGAAATGTTCAACCGGTCGACCGAAACAAGGTCGTCGTTCGACCGGTTACCGAATGTATTTTGGGGTTAAGTTTGTTTTATACGAATACGACCGTTATAGGAATACGACAAGAAAAACGGCCATATTAAAATCCGGGATCGGTCGACCGAAAAGGTAGAACCGGTCGACCGGTAGAGTTCGGTAAAATCACTGTGGAGAGTCTGTTATAAACCGGTCGAACTGAGAACTGGTTCGGTCGACCGGTTCACACAGGAAATCTGGGTTTAAGTTTATAAGTGATTTCCGACTAAGGTTTGGGTGATCTAATGAAGTCCAAATAATGTGAAATTTCGTGTGTGACTTCTATAGGGAACCTATTGTGTATGTGATTGGTTTTTAACTCTTGTATGCTCAATTTACACATGTTCCTAAGACTCAAAATAAAATCAAGATTACAAGTCTTCATTTAGCTTTATTACAAATCTTGACTTGATTTCCTTCCTTCCATGAGTCTTGATCACCTGTAGAGGTTAGCACATGCAATATATATGCAATGCAATATGTGTGCTACTCTACATCATCATAATTAAGATTAGGTTAATTAAATCATCAAAACCTAGATTAAGGCCAAAAAGCCAACAATCTCCCCCTTTTTGATGATGGCAACCTATATCTTAGTTCTATCTAAATACATGGAATTTGTATATGTAAACTATGCATATTAATGCTCCCCCTATGGATGTGCATAGTTTTTGTTCAATTTTATGCCAAATTCCAAGTTACCCCCTTAATTATCTCTCCCCCTTTGACGTCCATGAAAAATAATAATTATTTAAGACTTTAAGCTTAGAATTTGGATGTCTTGTAATGAAGTTGCTCCCCCTAAATTTTGCACTTCATTACTCTAATAAAAGATTTAACATTTAAGCTCCCCCTATCAATAATGCTAAATGGAAACAATGAGTATGATTCAAGTTAAGTTCATTTAAGTTTCAACTTAAGCCTTATTCTAACATCCATTTAAAATTTGACATTTAGAATCAATGGATGTGATAAATGATTTGCAATGAATAGGGATAATGATTTTCAATGAATTGAACCATCTAAGGATATGACAATTAAGCATATAGACTAGTCTAGACTTGAACCAATTTAATCAAAAAATTTAGAGGATAGGAAATTATACCAACTTGAAGCTTGAATTGGTTCCAATCTCATTTGGTGATGCAACCGGAATTGAATTTGACTCTTGAGCTCACCCGGTCACCACCAATCTCCTCTTCAAGTACCTACAAGTGTAGATTTTGGTACCCATTTTTGCTTGCGTCCATTAAGTTTAGCTTTTGGTACCCAAATCCAAGTTGATTTTGGTACCTCTACACTTACTTTCTTATTCATGGCAAAATTATGTTTAACATTAATTTGAATAGGAAAGTTTTTAACATAAAAGTTATTTTGTTTGCCATGAGTGAACTTATGCAATTTATGAGTTAACATTTCATTTGTAGCAATAAGTTCAATGTTGTTAGTCTTAAGAGATTCATTCAACCAATTAGGGTTTTGAATCATTGAAACATGCTTTTCATTCATTTTATGCAAGTGAATCTCCAAGTTAACAACTTTATCTTTCATGCAACTTAAGTCATGTAACAATTGCTTGCTTTCAAGATAAGATTTATCTAATTTCATAAGCAAGTCATTTGTATCATTTTCTAGAGTATGACTATCAATTGCATGAGATGAGGTATTTTTAACATTTAAATTTTCTTCCTTCAAGCATGCATTCTCTAAAGTTAGAACTTCAATTTTAGCAAGCAAATCAACTTTATCATCTAAGATAGATGCATTTTGACATTGAAGATCATGGATTTGCTCATTTGCTACTTGATTAGTCTTGTGAAGTTCTTTATATTTTTCAAATAAATTTTGAAATGCATTTTGTAGTTCATTAAAATCATAGGCATTATCTTTTGAACTACTACTTGAAGAAGAGCTAGAAGATACCTCATCTTCACTTTCTCCATCGGATGAGCTTGATGATGATGAAGATGTTGAGTTAATCTCCATTTTCTTTGCTTGAGCTACATCCTTTGGATTTGCTTCTCCCTTCTTCCCGGTTGGTGAATCTCCTTCACCAAAATTCTTTTCTAATGTTTGCCATATAGAATGAGCACTATCACATGAGCAAACAACATTAAAAAGTTCATCTCCTACTGCACAAAATATGACATTCATAGCCTTAGCATTTAGGGATGCATTTTTTTCATCTTCTAAACTCCATTTACTAAAATCATATCTAGGTGATTCATATGGAGTTTGAATCATAAACCACATGTTAATGTTCATGGATTTAATAAATGACATCATTTTACTTTTCCATGAAATAAAATTATTTCCATCAAAGTGTGGTGGTTTACAAGATTCTAAAGGCGTGGATGCATTAAAAGTCATGTTAATTTATCGGTTAAGAAATAAATTAACGAACGAGGCTCTGATACCAAATGTAGGATCGTGTGGGTTATGGGTCCACTAATCACTTTTAATCTAATCCCTAATTTTCTACTTGATTAAGCAAACAAATGCGCAGCGGAATAAACAAACAAGTAGAGAAAGAAAGACAATGCAAACCACAAAAGACGCGTCGGTTTTTATAGAGGTTCGGCACCCCACCCGGGTCCTAGTCCTCTCTTGTAAGCTCCGCTCGACTCCGCGAGCTCCGCCTATCTCTTCACTAACCACTCCCCGTTCCGAGCCGGGAGAGAACGCCTTTACACCACAAGCAACGCGAACAACCCTCGCTTGCTTGAATTCTTCCTCTCACAATCCGAGAGGGACACTTCGGGCTTTCACCGAAGTCCTTGCTTCTTTTGACAACACTTGTAACTGAGTGGGATTCACTCTCTAATTGAGCACACTTTGAGTAGGATGAGTATATGATCAAGTGTGTGAAGTTTAGGCTTATAGAGTGTAGAAATGGGAGCTTTGAGGATTGAGGTTTCTCTCTAATGAGTTGGGACAATTGGAGTTGGAGAGTTGTGTTAACAACAAGTCTTGATCCTCTATTTATAAGCTCCTAAGGTATTCTAGCCGTTGGGGATAGATTTGATTGGGTTTTGTGCAAGATACACAAAGCAGAAAATCGGGCTGCAAATCTGTCGAGAACCGGTCGACCGAAACTAGTAAACCGGTCGACCGTTAACTTGATTTCAAAGAGAACGGTCGAACAAAAGAATATTCGGTCGGACAAACAAGCTAGAACTTAACTCTACTTAAGTGAATCGGTCGAACCAAAGTATGGGGCGGTCGACCGATAAGGGGATTCGGTTGAGATAAAGGTGCAACGGTCGAACGAAGAATGAGTCGACCGATAGCAGGGAATTTTGTTTCTTGAAGAAATGTTCAACCGGTCGACCGAAACAAGGTCGTCGTTCGACCGGTTACCGAATGTATTTTGGGGTTAAGTTTGTTTTATACGAATACGACCGTTATAGGAATACGACAAGAAAAACGGCCATATTAAAATCCGGGATCGGTCGACCGAAAAGGTAGAACCGGTCGACCGGTAGAGTTCGGTAAAATCACTGTGGAGAGTCTGTTATAAACCGGTCGAACTGAGAACTGGTTCGGTCGACCGGTTCACACAGGAAATCTGTGTTTAAGTTTATAAGTGATTTCCGACTAAGGTTTGGGTGATCTAATGAAGTCCAAATAATGTGAAATTTCGTGTGTGACTTCTATAGGGAACCTATTGTGTATGTGATTGGTTTTTAACTCTTGTATGCTCAATTTACACATGTTCCTAAGACTCAAAATAAAATCAAGATTACAAGTCTTCATTTAGCTTTATTACAAATCTTGAATTGATTTCCTTCCTTCCATGAGTCTTGATCACCTGTAGAGGTTAGCACATGCAATATATATGCAATGCAATATGTGTGCTACTCTACATCATCATAATTAAGATTAGGTTAATTAAATCATCAAAACCTAGATTAAGGCCAAAAAGCCAACAATAACATCATGAACCTGATTAGATATCAACAACTATGACCAAACGAGCTCGAACCAACCGTGTGGGATCGTTATGGGTCAGTAATCTAATCACTTTTTAAGTTAAATCGATCTCTACTTGCTCAATCAAAGATGTGCAGTGTAAATTAAAACAAGCAAGCAAGTGGAGAAGGAAATATGCAAACCATAATGGACTCGGGGATTTTTACAGAGGTTCGGTTACCCGCCTCGTCCTCTCTTTCAAGCTCTGCTCGACACATCGAGCTCCGCTCACGTCTTCGCTATCCGCTCCCCGTCCTGGGCCGGGAGACAACACATTTACATTCTTCAAGCTTGTGAACAACCCTCGCCGAGCTTCGCTCCTCCTATCACAATCCGAGATGGATGCTTTGGGCTTTCACTGAAACCTTTACAAGAACTTGACTGGAACAAGTTAACAAGAGTATGACACTCTTAACTTTGAGCACACTTGAGTAGTTTAGGATTTAAGACTAGAGTGTGGAAATTGAACTTGGAGTGTTTGGATTGATCTCTCTAATGTATGAGGCAAATATGTGTTGGAGAGTTCTCTAAACAAGGTTGGGGAACCTCTATTTATAATCTCTAGAAGAGTTATAGCCATTGTGATGAGTATAGGAAATGTTTGTGTGAGAGACACAAAACAGAAAAGTGTAGGTCACAGTTTGGGACACAAACAGTCGACTGACTCAGGTCAAACGGTCGACCGGTAGGCAGTTCAGAACAAGGTATGGTCGACCGAGCAAGGAACGGTCAAACGAGAACAAGTTATGACTTAAGTCCACTTAAGTCAACGGTCGACCAAAATCTAACAGGCACTCTAGGGTTTTAAGTTCGGTCGAACAAAGCGTTTGGGACGATCGACCGAAAATATCAGGAAGTCTGGGTTTCAAGAAAAAGACTGCAAACGGTCGACCGAGGACAAATAAACGGTCGACCAGGAACAAGTTATTTTGGGGGGTTTGTTTGGTTTATACAAATACAACTGTTGGTTTAATACGACAAGTCTAACGGTCAAATGACACATGTAGATGATCGACTGAGAAGGTCTGAATGATCGACCAGTTGGGCAGTTAAATTCACTATTTGTTAAAGGATCAAACGGTCGAACGAAGGCAGATCGGTCGACCGAATGGACACAGGCAGTTCTGGTTTAGTGAATTCCGGTCTAAGTTTGGGTGACCTATTGAAGTCCAATTGTTGTGAGATTTTGTGTGTGACTTCTATAAGGAACCTAGTGTGACTTTAAGTTGTTTTTAACTCTTGTATGCTCAATTACACAAAGTTTATAATACTCAAAAGAAATACAAATGACATGTCTTCAATAGCTTGATTACATGTCTTGACTTGATTTACTTTCTTCCTTGAGTCTTCATCACCTGTAGAAGATAGCACAATACAATATATATGCTATGAAATATGTGTGCTACTCTACATTCATTATAATTAAGATTAGATTGATTAAATCATTAAAACATAGATTAAGGCCAAAAAGGCAACAATCTCTACTTTTTTGATGATGGCAACCTATATCTTAATACTTGAAACTTATAGATGTAAACTATGCATATAAATGCTCCCCTATGTATGTGCATAGTTTTTGATCAATTTTAATCAAATTTCGACTCATCACCCCTAATAATCTCTCCCCCTTTGACATCCATGAAAAACAAGATTTCTCATGGAATTTTAGGATGTCTTTTAATGAAGTTGCTCCCCCTAAATTTTGCATTTCATTACCCTATGTGTGTGATATTCATTAAGCTCTCACTGTCAATATGATATTGCAATTAAGTCCAATTGTCTTTTCCCTTTTCTTTTCTTTTAACATCAATCAAATATGACATATGAGCATGATATTTTACTCCCTTTTTGACATCCTTTAGAGTAATTGACGATTTAGCATAGGATGTGTTTCAAAACTACAAGATATGCAATGAATACAATTTCAATTAGGTAATCAGATTTATTTTTCTCCCCTTAGTGATTTGCTTGAAGTATATCCTAATTCATCAAAGAATGTGATAAATATATGACAATTTAGCATTCAATTTTTCCTATATTAGAACCAATCTAATATGAATGTAGTGGATAGATAAATTACAAGATAGTGGGTAGAGTATTGGGATATAAGTATGGTGGAGCATCGAAATCAAATTCTCAGTCGTTGATTGCGTCTTCCTTCTTCCATTTCTCTTTTTCCTCCTTCCTCTCTCTCCCCAATTAGGGTATGTTTTATTTCTTGTTTTAGTAGTGTAGTTACGGCGTGGAGAGGAAACCTTATAATATTTCTCTTCTTACATTGATAGTTCAATTCCAAACCCGAACTTGTACAAACTCTGAGCAGCTGAGAGCGAGAGATTGTAAGATCTCAATTTACAATTAACCACTTATGATGTTTTGAAAATGTGTGTGATTTTTGCCTAATGTTTAAATTGTCTGTAGGTGTATCACGAGAAGCTCCACAAAATCCACGAGGTTATTAGAGATCGTAAGGCAAGCTCCTCAATGACTACAAAGTTTAAAGAAAAATGAAGGTTTTCCATATGTGTTTTGGTGCTCAAGAACTCACACTACGGTTGAGTCAAGATCGCGTCAACGAAGGAGAGGGAGAAGATGATACTACTATTCCACATACACAAGATGACAGTCTAACTCGGGATATGGAAGATGTAGGAAATACGGCACGATGTGGGGACGTGGAGAGGACACGCTCAGGCACGTCCTAAAAAAAGATGAGATTGAGGGGTCACTTAGGTTAGATTGAGTGAAATAATTTTTTGAAATGCAACTCTTTTCTTGATTTCTAGAATATTGAATGATATTAATCTTTTAATGATAGTTTGGTATATGATTCGGAAATGTTTAACAAGTTTCTTGTGGGGATGTAATTTTGATTTTACTACTGTGGTTTTTATTTGGTGTATGTCTTCGAAATGTTTTTTAACAGGAAATGACTTATTGTCGAATGAACAATCGGAATTCCAAACATGTCTAAACAGGTATCGAGTTCTGTAAAAATGAACTTGGCAACCTAAGTGTCAAGTTCTATAAACTTGAAGTCGGCATTTCAGCAACTGCCATTGCAACCTTCCGAGTGCGTGCAAAATTTTCCAAGTTATAGAACTTGTCAACCGAGTTCTATACACTGGAACTCGGCAGCCTAAGTGTCAATTTGATTTGGGCCTCAAAACTGTCATTGCACCCTAGTGAGTGTGCACAAAATTTTCTAAGTGTTAGAAGTCGGCAATGGAGCTATCGGGTTCGTTTGAACAGAACTCGGTAGGCGAAACGCGGAGTTCTCTAAAGAAATTTATTTCTACAGAACTCGACGTCTAAGACACTGAGAATTATATATACTAAAAAACAACATCCGACATCACCACGTGTCGCGACGTGGTGACAGCGGGTCTAGTTTGGAAAATATTTTACAAATATGTCTAATTTGGAAAATATTTTACAAATATGTCTATTTGGAAAAAAAAATACAAAAACAATTATTTCAAATTTTTTCCTAACCTTTATGATTTTGTTTTTCGTTTTTTTCTATTAGGATCTTCAATCTATTCCTTCACGATGATCATGTTTTCCTTATAGAAATTACCGACCATTGGGGTCTACTACATAGAAAACTTGTTTTGCTTGAGATGCCAAAATAAAAAGATCTTCCCTAGATCCTGGTTTATTAAGGTTCACCAAGGTAAATCTCAACTCATCCACCTAAAACTCATTGTTATTGTCCACCTACTTGCATTTAAATAGTGCCACAATGAATTTGATGAAGTTAACCTCCCACATTTCTTCAATTTGATCATAATATGACATGTTGGCATATATAGGATTTTTATCTTTGGAACTAGAGATATGAAATCACAATACTCCAACCGTTTGCTGCTTTCAAGGTATACAACCTTAAAACTGCAGACAACCTACTAAACTCGGTGCAACCCAGTTACAAAGGTTTTTCATCGTCAAACAGTAAACTACCAAGTACATCAGGTTTATCACCATAATTATCGGCAACAGCTCGAATCATATCCTCTAAACGATCATCATCGTTGACATACTCCTATGACTCACTATCACCTTCGTCTTTTGTACGTATTTCATTTTCACCAAGTCATATCCAATGTGTATATCCTTCATCAAAATCTTTCACGAACAAATGAGATTTTATTTCTTTTATATCTCGTAAGAACATGTAAAGATAACTCCTACATAGACATAAGACCTTTCTTTCATTTCAAACATGTGCATTCTTATGGGCAAACTCTAGAACTTTATCAACCCCAACCTCATACTCATCACTCAATTGACTTGCTAACATCCAATTTTGATCCATAGTTATCTACACATCAAAAGAAGCAACCGCAATGTAAAACAAGACCAACATAAATGAATTATTCTAAATTTTGGCAAAACCTCCTCTAATAGTTCTAATAAAATTTACCATGTGAGACAAAACTCAAGCATATGCAATAGCAAATGGTGTAAGGTTAAGCAATAACATTAAGAGAGGATATTGATTGCCAATGCTCTTACGTTTTATCCTCACTTATCCTAGATGAGCAATTGATGATCAATAATGAACCACTACCATAACATATCACCTTCATGACTCTAATTAAAGCATTGATCGTTCCAAAATAAACATCAAACAACAAATAGAAAAGAAGCTAATCGATCGTGAGCATACCAACTTGAGGTTTGACCGATTTGGACCCGACTAATACTTTTCCCATTATCAGTGACGGATATCAACTTACACCCATGAATACGTACTGTCGGTATAATTCTTATCCATATCCAAGAGAGAGCCAATTGGCACTGTCCGGGATGCAGTTTATGTTGGCTTTTTGGCCTTAATCTATGTTTTGATTATTTAATTAACCTAATCTTAATATGATCATGTAGAGTAGCACACATATTGCATTGCATATATATATTGCTTTGTGCTAACCACTACAGGTGATCAAGACTCAAGGAAGAAAGGAAATCAAGTCAAGACATGTAATCAAGCTCATTTGAAGACATGTATTTTGCATCTTTGAGTCTTTAGGAACTTGTGTATTTTGAGCATACTTGAGCTAAAATCAACTTAAACACACACTAGGTTCCTTATAGAAGTCACACACAAAATTTCACATAATTTGGACTTCAATAGATCACCCAAACTTAGACCGCAAAACACTAAACCTGAACCCTAACTGTCTGTCCACATTCGGTCGACCGCAACAGGCCGTTCGGTCGACCGGATGATCAAGTAATCCTGTTTGTGTTTCCCTGTCCAGTTTCGGTCGACCGCACCATCTCTTTCGGTCGACCGTTTGAACTTACTTTTCCGACCGTTATTTTTGTCGTATATACCTAACGGTCGTATTCATATTAAAACCATATACACCCCCATATACTTTACCAAAACGGTCGAACCATTTGCCCAGTCCGGTCGACCGTTTAACCCTGTAAAAAATCCCTGCTATCGGTCGATACTATTTCGTTCGACCGATCCATATTTCCCTCTACCGAAACATTAGTTCGGTTGACCGGTAACCCTGTTCGGTCGACCGTTTCATTAACAAACTTAAGAGTTCAGTCGACCATTCCATATTTCGTTCGACCGTGTCTTCAACGAACCCAAGAGTTCGGTCGACCGTTTCACCTTTCGGTCGACCGTTTCTGGACAGATTTGCAGCCCGATTTTCTACTTTGTGTGCTTTGCACAAAACCCAATCAAATCTTGTCCCAACGGCTCTATTCTCTCTAATGCCTATATAAGGAGTTGTAAAACACATTTTAACACAACTCTCCCACTACAAACTTGTCCCAAACTTTAGAGAGAATCCCAAACACTCAAAACCTCAATTTCCACACTTTAGTGATCAATTCCTTAATCCTACTCAAGTGTGCTCAAGAATTAGAGAGTGTTGTTCCACTCAACCTTTGTTCAAGAAGCAAGGACTTCGGTGAAAGCCCAAAGTGTTCCTCTCGGATTGTGAGAGAAGAAAGTCAAGCTCGCGAGGTTGTTCGCGGAGTTTGTTTTGTAAAAGGCGTTCTCTCCCGGCCCGAAACGGGGAGTGGTTAGTGAAGACGTAGGCGGAGCTCGCGGAGTCGAGCAGAGCTTACAAGAGAGGACTAGGACCCGGGTGGGGTGCCGAACCTCTATAAAATCCCCCGTGTCGATTATGGTTTGCATATTCCATTTTACTTTCCTTTACTTGCTTGTTTTATTTAATTCCGTTGTGCATATCTTGATTGCTTAAACAAGTAGAGTATTAGGTGATTAGCCTTAATTGTGGACCCATAACCCACACGATCCTACATTTGGTATCAGAGCCTTGTGCGCTAAATTCTATACTTAATCGTATTTTTGGCATGGCTAGCACATCTAATCATGTAGAGGGATTATGCACCACTAGACCTCCTTTGCTAAATGGGTCAAATTATGATTATTGGAAGAATAGGATGAAAATATTCCTAATTTCAAATGACCTTAAGTATTGGATGTTTCTCTAAAATCCATACACACCCCCAAATGAAGATGAATTAGATTCACTCACTAGGACCATAATGAAAGAAATTGAGATGAACTCAAAATTATGAATATTCTATATTGTGGGCTAAATGAGGGTGAATATAATAGGATTAGAGGGTGTGTTAGTGCATATGAGATTTGGCATAGATTGCAAATGCATCATGAGGGGGATAGCAAAACTAAGGAAACTCGCATTAGTCTCCTCATGCATAAATATGAGATTTTTTCTATGCAAATCGGTGAAAACATAAGCGAAATGAACACTCGCTTCACCGATATCACTAACTCTCTTTTGGTTCTTGGAAGAAAAATCAATGAAGGAGAGATGACAAGGAAGTTCCTCCGGTCACTTAGCATCGATTGGGAAGATAAAGTCGTCGCAATTGAAGAGGCGCACGATCTTTCAACATTAAAGATGGAGGAACTCGTTGGAAATATCATGGCATATGAACTCCAAATCAACCATCGAAAGGAGAAGGAAGCCTCCAAGAACAAACACACCTTGGGATTACATGCAAACATTGACCAACCAAGGAAGAGTGTAGAAGATGAGGACATTGAAGTCCTAGCAAAAGACTTCTTCAAATAGCTTAAGAAGGATAAAGAAGAAAAGAATGAAAGAAGAGGTAGAAGGAGTGAAAAGAGAGAAAAGAAGGAGAAGGAAGAGAGTGGAAATGAGAGAAAAGAGAAGGAGAAGAAAAATGAGAGGAGCGAGAGAAGGAGAGAAAAGGAGAAGAGTAAGAGAAAAGAGAAGAGGTTGGAAGCTCACAAGGCTACATGGGACGATTCATCGTCTTCATCGTCATCCAAATCAACCACGCCTTCATCAACAAATGAATATGCACACATGTGCTACATGGCCATTCAAGATGAAGGAAGTGAGGTAGAATCTAACTCTTGCTCTAGTAATTCATGCTCAACTAAGTCATATTATAGTGATAGCTCACATTCTAGTGTTAATGAAGAAACTTATACACATGATGAGCTTCAAAATGCATTTCATGACTTAGTTAAACAATATGAGATCATTTGTGATAAAAACAAGAGTGCTAGAAAGTTAATCAAAGATCTCCAAAGCCAAATTGAAACATGCATGAATGAGAAGAATGAGGTGGTTGCTAAACTAGAAAACAATGCATCAAATCTTGATAAATTAAAAGCAACACCCATAGATTGTGAACAATTAGATCTTCATGCTTACAATATGCAATTAAGAAAAGATCTCGAAAAGTTCACAAATGGAACTAAGATGCTTAACAGGCTATTAGGAAGACAAAGACAATCTTTGCAAAAACATGGTTTAGGATTTAATGTAAAATTGAAAAACCATGCTTCCTATACAACTTTAAATGGAAAGCACTTAGTTGTAAAGCATACTTCCTCAAGTGTGTGCTCCTAAAACCAAATTGGTTTGGGTTCCCAAAGCTAACATTCAAGGACCCAAAGTTGTTTGGGTACCGAAATCTACACTTGTAGGTGCTTGAGGAAGGAATCGGTGGTGACCAGGTGAGCTCAAGAGTCAAATTCAAATCCGGTTGCATCACCAAATGAGATTGGAACCAATTCAAGCTTCAAGTTGGTATAATTTCCTATCCTCTAAATTTTTCGATAAAATTGGTTCTAGTCTAGGTTATATGTTTAATTCATTGCAAATCATTTAACACATCCATTGATTATATATGTCATATTTTAAATGGATGTTAGAATAAGGCCTTAGTTGAAACTTAAATGAAATTAACTTGAATCATATTGATAGTTTTCATCTAGCCTTATTGTGAGGGGGAGCTTAAATGTTATATCCTTTATTAGTGTAATGAAGTGCAAAATTTAGGGGGAGCAACTTCATTACAAGACATGCAAATTCTATGCTTAAAGTCATAATTATTTTGTTTTTGATGGATGTCAAAGGGGGAGAGATAATTAAGGGGGTAACTTGAAATTGGGGGGGGGGGGGGGGGTAACTAGTAATTTGGCATAAAATTGAACAAAAACTATGCGCATAAATAGGGGGAGATTTATTATGCATAGTTTACATATACAAATTCCATGTTTTAAGATAGAGTTAAGATATAGGTTGCCATCATCAAAAAGGGGGAGATTGTTGGCTTTTTGGCCTTAATCTATGTTTTGATGATTTAATTATCCTAATCTTAATTATAATCATGTAGAGTAGCACACATATTGCATTGCATATATATTGCTTTGTGCTAACCTCTACAGGTGATCAAGACTCAAGGAAGAAAGGAAATCAAGTCAAGACATGTAATCAAGCTCATTTGAAGACAAGTATTTTGCATTTCTTTGAGTCTTTAGGAACTTGTGTGTTTTGAGCATACTTGAGCTAAAATCAACTTAAACACACACTAGGTTCCTTATAGAAGTCACACACAAAATTTCACATAATTTGGACTTCAATAGATCACCCAAACTTAGACCGCAAAACACTAAACCTGAACCCTAACTGTCTGTCCACATTCGGTCGACCGCAACAGGCCGTTCGGTCGACCGGATGATCAAGTAATCATGTTTGTGTTTCCCTGTCCAGTTTCGGTCGACCGCACCATCTCTTTCGGTCGATCGTTTGAACTTACTTTTCCGACCGTTATTTTTGTCGTATATACCTAACGGTCGTATTCATATTAAAACCATATACACCCCCATATACTTTACCAAAACGGTCGAACCATTTGCCCAGTCCGGTCGACCGTTTAACCCTGTAAAAAATCACTGCTATCGGTCGATACTGTTTCGTTCGACCGATCCATATTTCCCTCTACCGAAACATTAGTTCGGTTGACCGGTAACCCTGTTCGGTCGACCGTTTCATTAACAAACTTAAGAGTTCAGTCGACCATTCCATATTTCGTTCGACCGTGTCTTCAACGAACCCAAGAGTTCGGTCGACCGTTTCACCTTTCGGTCGACCGTTTCTAGACTGATTTGCAGCCCGATTTTCTGCTTTGTGTGCTTTGCACAAACACCAATCAAATCTTGTCCCAACGGCTCTATTCTCTCTAATGCCTATATAAGGAGTTGTAAAACACATTTTAACACAACTCTCCCACTACAAACTTGTCCCAAACTTTAGAGAGAATCCCAAACACTCAAAACCTCAATTTCCACACTTTAGTGATCAATTCCTTAATCCTACTCAAGTGTGCTCAAGAATTAGAGAGTGTTGTTCCACTCAACCTTTGTTCAAGAAGCAAGGACTTCTGTGAAAGCCCAAAGTGTTCCTCTCGGATTGTGAGAGAAGAAAGTCAAGCTCGCGAGGTTGTTCGCGGAGTTTGTTTTGTAAAAGGCGTTCTCTCCCGGCCCGAAACGGGGAGTGGTTAGTGAAGACGTAGGCGGAGCTCGCGGAGTCGAGCAGAGCTTACAAGAGAGGACTAGGACCCGGGTGGGGTGCCGAACCTCTATAAAATCCCCCGTGTCGATTATGGTTTGCATATTCCATTTTACTTTCCTTTACTTGCTTGTTTTATTTAATTCCGTTGTGCATATCTTGATTGCTTAAACAAGTAGAGTATTAGGTGATTAGCCTTAATTGTGGACCCATAAACCACATGATCCTACATTTGGTATCAGAGCCTTGTGCGCTAAATTCTATACTTAATCGTATTTTTGGCATGGCTAGCACATCTAATCATGTAGAGGGATTATGCACCACTAGACCTCCTTTGCTAAATGGGTCAAATTATGATTATTGGAAGAATAGGATGAAAATATTCCTAATTTCAAATTACCTTAAGTATTGGATGTTTCTCCAAAATCCATACACACCCCCAAATGAAGATGAATTAGATTCACTCACTAGGACCATAATGAAAGAAATTGAGATGAACTCAAAATTATGAATATTCTATATTGTGGGCTAAATGAGGGTGAATATAATAGGATTAGAGGGTGTGTTAGTGCATATGAGATTTGGTATAGATTGCAAATGCATCATGAGGGGGATAGAAAAACTAAGGAAACTCGCATTAGTCTCCTCATGCATAAATATTAGATTTCTTCTATGCAAATCGGTGAAAATATATGCGAAATGAACACTCGCTTCACCGATATCACTAACTCTCTTTTGGTTCTTGGAAGAAAAATCAATGAAGGAGAGATGACAAGGAAGTTCCTCCGGTCACTTAGCATCGATTGGGAAGATAAAGTCGTCGCAATTGAAGAGGCGCACGATATTTCAACATTAAAGATGGAGGAACTCGTTGGAAATCTCATGGCATATGAACTCCAAATCAACCATCGAAAGGAGAAGGAAGCCTCCAAGAACAAACACACCTTGGGATTACATGCAAACATTGACCAACCGAGGAAGAGTGTAGAAGATGAGGACTTTGAAGTCCTAGCAAAAGACTTCTTCAAATAGCTTAAGAAGGATAAAGAAGAAAAGAATGAAAGAAGAGGTAGAAGGAGTGAAAAGAGAGAAAAGAAGGAGAAGGAAGAGAGTGGAAATGAGAGAAAAGAGAAGGAGAAGAAAAATGAGAGGAGCGAGAGAAGGAGAGAAAAGGAGAAGAGTAAGAGAAAAGAGAAGAGGTTGGAAGCTCACAAGGCTACATGGGACGATTCATCGTCTTCATCGTCATCCAAATCAACCACGCCTTCATCAACAAATGAATATGCACACATGTGCTACATGGCCATTCAAGATGAAGGAAGTGAGGTAGAATCTAACTCTTGCTCTAGTAATTCATGCTCAACTAAGTCATATTATAGTGATAGCTCACATTCTAGTGTTAATGAAGAAACTTATACACATGATGAGCTTCAAAATGCATTTCATGACTTAGTTAAACAATATGAGATCATTTGTGATAAAAACAAGAGTGCTAGAAAGTTAATCAAAGATCTCCAAAGCCAAATTGAAACATGCATGAATGAGAAGAATGAGGTGGTTGCTAAACTAGAAAACAATGCATCAAATCTTGATAAATTAAAAGCAACACCCATAGATTGTGAACAATTAGATCTTCATGCTTACAATATGCAATTAAGAAAATATCTCGAAAAGTTCACAAATGGAACTAAGATGCTTAACATGCTATTAGGAAGTCAAAGACAATCTTTGCAAAAACATGGTTTAAGATTTAATGTCAAATTGAAAAACCATGCTTCCTATACAACTTTAAATGGAAAGCACTTAGTTGTAAAGCATACTTCCTCAAGTGTGTGCTCCTAAAACCAAATTGGTTTGGGTTCCCAAAGCTAACATTCAAGGACCCAAAGTTGTTTGGGTACCGAAATCTACACTTGTAGGTGCTTGAGGAAGGAATCGGTGGTGACCAGGTGAGCTCAAGAGTCAAATTCAAATCCGGTTGCATCACCAAATGAGATTGGAACCAATTCAAGCTTCAAGTTGGTATAATTTCCTATCCTCTAAATTTTTCGATAAAATTGGTTCTAGTCTAGGTTATATGTTTAATTCATTGCAAATCATTAACCCTATTCATTGCAAATCATTTATCACATCCATTGATTATATATGTCATATTTTAAATGGATGTTAGAATAAGGCCTTAGTTGAAACTTAAATGAAATTAACTTGAATCATATTGGTAGTTTTCATCTAGCCTTATTGTGAGGGGGAGCTTAAATGTTATATCCTTTATTAGTGTAATGAAGTGCAAAATTTAGGGGGAGCAACTTCATTACAAGACATGCAAATTCTATGCTTAAAGTCATAATTATTTTGTTTTTGATGGATGTCAAAGGGGGAGAGATAATTAAGGGGGTAACTTGTAATTGGGGGGGGGGGGGGTAACTAGTAATTTGGCATAAAATTGAACAAAAACTATGCACATAAATAGGGGGAGATTTATTATGCATAGTTTACATATACAAATTCCATGTTTTAAGATAGAGTTAAGATATAGGTTGTCATCATAAAAAAGGGGGAGATTGTTGGCTTTTTGGCCTTAATCTATGTTTTGATGATTTAATTAAACTAATCTTAATTATAATCATGTAGAGTAGCACACATATTGCATTGCATATATATTGCTTTGTGCTAACCTCTACAGGTGATCAAGACTCAAGGAAGAAAGGAAATCAAGTCAAGACATGTAATCAAGCTCATTTGAAGGCATGTATTTTGCATTTCTTTGAGTCTTTAGGAACTTGTGTATTTTGAGCATACTTGAGCTAAAATCATCTTAAACACACACTAGGTTCCTTATAGAAGTCACACATAAAATTTCACATAATTTGGACTTCAATAGATCACCCAAACTTAGACCGCAAAACACTAAACCTGAACCCTAACTGTCTGTCCACATTCGGTCGACCGCAACAGGCCGTTCGGTCGACCGGATGATCAAGTAATCCTGTTTGTGTTTCCCTGTCCAGTTTCGGTCGACCGAACCATCTCTTTCGGTCGACCGTTTGAACTTACTTTTCCAACCGTTATTTTTGTCGTATATACCTAACGGTCGTATTCATATTAAAACCATATACACCCCCATATACTTTACCAAAACGGTCGAACCATTTGCCCAGTCCGGTCGACCGTTTAACCCTGTAAAAAATCCCTGCTATCGGTCGATACTATTTCGTTCGACCGATCCATATTTCCCTCTACCGAAACATTAGTTCGGTTGACCGGTAACCCTGTTCGGTCGACCGTTTCATTAACAAACTTAAGAGTTCAGTCGACCATTCCATATTTCGTTCGACCGTGTCTTCAACGAACCCAAGAGTTCGGTCGACCGTTTCACCTTTCGGTCGACCGTTTCTGGACAGATTTGCAGCCCGATTTTATGCTTTGTGTGCTTTGCACAAAACCCAATCAAATCTTGTCCCAACGGCTCTATTCTCTCTAATGCCTATATAAGGAGTTGTAAAACACATTTTAACACAACTCTCCCACTACAAACTTGTCCCAAACTTTAGAGAGAATCCCAAACACTCAAAACCTCAATTTCCACACTTTAGTGATCAATTCCTTAATCCTACTCAAGTGTGCTCAAGAATTAGAGAGTGTTGTTCCACTCAACCTTTGTTCAAGAAGCAAGGACTTCGGTGAAAGCCCAAAGTGTTCCTCTCGTATTGTGAGAGAAGAAAGTCAAGCTCGCGAGGTTCTTCGCGGAGTTTGTTTTGTAAAAGGCGTTCTCTCCCGGCCCGGAACGGGGAGTGGTTAGTGAAGATGTAGGCGGAGCTTACATAAGAGGACTAGGACCCGGGTGGGGTGCTGAACCTCTATAAAATCCCCCGTGTCGATTGTGGTTTGCATATTCCATTTTACTTTCCTTTACTTGCTTGTTTTATTTAATTCCACTGTGCATATCTTGATTGCTTAAACAAGTAGAGTATTAGGTGATTAGCCTTAATTGTGGACCCATAACCCACACGATCCTACAATTTCCACAGCAAATTCATCCATGTTTTTCATCATTCATCCACAACACATTCATTCATCCATAGGCAAACATATAAACATAATAATTCATATATGCATTCATAATTAACAATATTTTCTTATATATACAAATATACTTAAGGTTTTTATCATTTCAAAGAGATACAATTTTTGAAAATTTGAAAACAAGACATCAACTCAAAACAAAACATGGAGATGGAAGATGGATGGTGTGCAACACAATATGAAACATAGTTCCATCATCTGCCAAAGTAGACAAAACCTCTACAACATCTTCCTCATCTTTGGTTAGCAAACAATTTTACTGAATTATTAATGAATATGATCAAGTCATCAACCTATTATGAAATAAGAACCTATAAATCAACAAGCATAATTTCACAAAAAACCTAATCTTGGTGAGGTCGGCCATGCACCTCACCGACGACCGCCTGCAGATGTGCTCTCATTTCCCACCTGAGGGTCAGGGCCAGGAAAGATAAGCTAAGGAGAGAGGAGGAGGCAAGGGAGCGGATGGGTGGGGACGGGAGGTGGTGGGGGCAGTGATGGGGAGGTGGTCGGGCGGTGGTGGAGAGGTGACAGGGCAGTGGTGCTGGTGTGGAGGTGGTGGGGCAGTTGGGGGAGGAGGAGGTGAGGGGCGTGGGTGTTTGTGGGAGAAGGAAAAAGTGAAAGGAAGGTTACTGATATCAAGATAGAATGTACACCGACGATAGTTATTCATAGGTGTTTAGATATACATCCATTGGTGTTCGATTTTTTTGCCCAAAAATTCATTTTCCTGCCATCTAATTTTTCAATAACCTAAAGCGACGGTAGTTATCCGTCGGTGTTTCATTATGACTCAGATGGTGCATAAAGTTGGAATTCATTGTCTAAACTTTTTGGCGGACCGAACTTTAGTCGGTCAATCAAAGCTCTGTGGAATATACCAATGATTAGTAGCATATCATACATTCCATTCATGGTATATATCCTTTATTTTACCCCAATTTTGTGCTACTCGAGTGTTTGTTTGTGGTATTTAATATATTAGGTAAAAAAGAAGAGAAAGGAAGAGAAAATGGCTGAAGTGCAAAAAGAAAGGACTCAAGTAAAGAAAATTGTACTTGTTTGTCATGCACAAGGACCCATCTGCAAATGAGGAAGGACCCAGATGAAATCCAAAGGGACCTGAGTGCACGTAAAAAAAATTTCAGGAGCAAAAATCCCTCAAAACCATGATCATGAGGAGTATTTGGGCAATTAAAGACAAACAGGATTGAACCAGCAGACCAAGAGTGCACCCCATGTGAAAAATAGGATGTTTAAGTTACTAAAGAAAATTAGGGCCGATTACACCCAATTGATCCCCAATTTCTCTCGTGGCTTCGTCTTGATTATATGGGTGCACCAGACTATAGAGAAAGTTATTATAGCAGTCGAATTGCTTCCAGATCCATCCAAACCCTTATTTCTTCTATAAATAGACTTGGAATGCCTCATTTCTTCTTCTTCTTCTTCTTCTTCTTCTTCTTCTTCTTCTTCCTCCTCCCTCTCCTCCTTAGGTTAGTTTCCTTTCTTGTTTAGTAGAGTATGTTTTATTTCTTGTTTAATAGAGTAGGTAAAGTTTCTTAATTAGTAGTGTAGTGGAGGACAAGATGAGCAACCTTGTAAGCTTTCATTTTAATCTAGGTTTCTACATTTCCATTATGGTTTTGAGTTGTTGTTATGTTTCTTTGATTAATATGTTGAGTGGGGAGTAGTCCATCCCCACTAGGGGTGGAGAAGAAGGTGATGCACGTGATTATGTGATGTATTAAGTGTGTGTGTTAATCTTAACATTTGAGTCTCACATCAGTTCCATAACCGTCGAATGAGATTTTTTGCTCTTATCTTTGATGTGCTAATGCTCTTGAGTGATACTATTAAGAGACCTCATTTCTCTCTTCTTTTCCCACTCGAGTAAATTGGACTCTGCCTTGCACACGCTCCTCCTGGACACGACACATACTTGCCGCGTCTTCACCGATGCCGTGCACTTGTGGTATTATAACCGAATTAATCAACCGACGATCGTTATCCGTCAGTGAATCTTTAAATGACATGTCCATCATTCGTTTTGTGCCAAAAAAATTATTACCCCACCATCTAATTTTTTAGAAACGAACACAATGATAGATATCCGTTGGTGGAGGTTAAACAACTTGTCGATGATTTGTTTTGCGCCAAAAAATTATTTTCTCGCCATGGAATATTTCAAAAATGAACAACACAAGATGTTGATTTGATGAAAGCTACGAAATTATTGTCCGACGGACATGTTATGCTGGTGATTATAAGCATATCCGTCGGAGTATATTAGCACTAACAATTAATTTCATCCGTCGGTGGAAATGTACCTACACTGACGAATTCACTGGCAAATAATTATCTGTCGGTACAACATGTTTTTTTGTAGTGCCCAATTCCCATCGGATGATCCTTTAGAAGACCATACCCATGCTTATGCTCTGTTGTAGGTTCCGAATGCCCGATCCATTGAGAACTTTTAATTCGAACACCTAGCAAAGGACGATCGATTTTCTTAAGTAGTCGTCCAACCCAATCCCACCATTTTGCTCTTCCAGATTTGGACAACAAATTCCCTAGGCTGTCGTTCGAACACATTTTGAATAATCTCTTCACACATTTTTTTCCATTTTCTTTGAACGATTAATTTACTTGACTCGTCCAAAGTCCTACATTCTGACCAATTCGTCCCATTGACAATTGATATAGACGACCGATGCTTTCTTCCAGATGCCCGAATTTTATGGTGGTTGACTAATTCTTAGGTCAGTCTTCTGAATTCATCTCCATTACTCTTTGGACTTTTGATCCTCTAAATTTAGATGACTCGACTACATTGTCGGATGACTCAACCTGGTACCATTCAACTTTGATCTTGGATATAACTTTTTTGAACAGCCAAAGACCCAATTTAGTCGTCCGATATGTATTCTTGATTTTTGACTGGATTTTTGAAGATTTTCATTGGACGATCGATTGTCTCTGCCAGTCATCTAAAACAAATTTTTTTCTTACAAATTGTTACTGTCACTAGTTTGTACGACCAATCCATCTCTATGGTTGTCCGAATATGCATTTTTGAATTCAAAATTATGGCTGTTCGAATGATTGTACACCTCCAACTATCTAAACCATCTAAGTGGCGTCCAAACTCCAATAAAACGTCAGAATCTAGCTAGTTTTCCCATCCTTTGCACATTTCTCACATCCAACTGTTCTCCAACTTTCCTCATATCTCTCAACCATTTCCCCACCCTTCCAGCACCAAAACCCTCCCAAAATCCACTAATCTCAATGGCAACTCCCAAGACTCAAGTCACCTCAACACCTATCTCTTCATGCAAGCAACCGACTCGCAAGGTCTCGGCGAAGAAGATTTCGGCACCATCCCTATCCAAGAAACTGTAGGATTTCGTGCCCTATACTTGTGTATATTTTTAAATTTTTTACCAAGCATTTAGGATAGATTTTCATATTTTCAATAATTTTCATTTACAAAACATAGACTATACATTTTAATATATGTATCCTGCATAAATATTAAATTGTATAGAAGAAAATCATACCCAAAAGGTTCTCTAAAACCTTTTCGAAGATCCTGAGTCGTGTTGCATTTGAATTGCCTTGGAATTCCTCCAAGTGTTCACCAAACACTAAACAAGATTTAGAGAGAAATGAGCTATCCAATCAATTTCTAATTCAACGCTAGAATTTAGCTAATTACCCCTTTGATGCTCTTGAGAATTTAATATCTTAAACAATCAACTAACAAGAGAATTTTTGGATGGTTTTGGTGGAGAAATATGGAGACGAGAATTTTGCATTCATATATTAACAATGAGGAGAGGAGGGTCCTATTTATAGGACTTCCTCAAAACCTATTCATGTGCAACCCACTTGCACATGATTCCTTGTTAATAGCTCCTCTAATCTAATCATATTTTGACACGTAATCATACTTTAATCTTCTCTGAGTGAAGAAGAACAAATCCAACCCATAATCAAAGAAAATCTCTTATTAATTCAGGCAAAACCGTACGTAAATGGTCGACCGATATAGTCAACTGTTCGACCGATTGATTGCAAATCGTCAATTTTGGTCAGACAACACGTCCAACCGGTCGACCGATTCATGATTAGTAGCATATCATGCATCATATTCATGCTATAAATCCTTATTTTTACCCCAATATCGTTCTACTAGAGTGTTTGTTGTTATATTTTAGGTATTAGGTAATATATCGAAGAGAAGGGAAGAGAAAAATGACTGAAACGTAAGAAGAAATGACTTAAATGAAGCAAAATGGAAATAGCTTGTTATGTATGAATCCATGTTCGATGCACATTCACATGAATGATTTATTGTATGTACGATTAATTGATGCTCTAATGGCCACACTCGGTACTTATTGCATGCTTGATAATCTAAAATCAACCTCAACTTTTTGTGAAATATGCATGTTCATGGTTTGCCATGTAGTGTTGTGTATCCTACACTTTGATTCTACACTAGGTTCTACTTGTTTGCCACACAAACTACACTTGTGCCTAATTGAAATGAAGACCCACTTACATACACACACATACCTACACACCTCCACTCCATGGGGCTTTAGTTTAATTATTAGTTCATTCGTAGTTTAGTGTAATCAAACTTCTTCTCCCTTTATTTTCCACTTGACTTCTGAAGAACCATAGTTAACACACCTCCCTGTGGACTCGACCCGTACTTGCCACATCTTCATCGACGTTGTGCACTTGCAGTATTTAAAATGATTCAATCAAGTTTTTAGCATCGTTGCGGAAGAGGGGGGGGGGTGCTCTGTTTGAACTCTGGTTTGGACGATTCAAGTGGATTTAATCTTTTGTTTTAGTTGTGTTTTATTTCAGTACGCTTAAAGTTCACAGGGAAAGAAGCAACACAAATTTGGGAGAAGTTGAATCTACCAAGACCGCCAAATAGCAGTCTGAGACCGCAGATGGGCGGCCTGATGAGTTCCCCTTGCCCCATATTTTCTTGTTGTTGTTTATATTCACAACATAGTTGTCTGGGAGCTCAATTTTACATGTCTGAACCTGTTGTTTGCTCCTAGATCAATCGATAAACTCATTAACCCCCCTTTTATACAACTTGTACCTTAAAAGAAAAAAGCAAAAGATTAGTTGATTGCCATCTAGGTCATCCATCATTTGTAGACCTTGTACGCATTCGTCTTTTCTTTGCTTTATTTTTGTGTTCTTGAACACTGACGTGAGGTACGTGCACCCATTCTCTCACTCATGCATGGTTAAAACATGCATTAGTTAGTAAGGTGCATTGGAACAAGAGTGATGTGAGTGCTTGTTTGGTGAGTTGCTTGCTAGCCTAAGGATTCAAAACATCTTTAAAGGGCACCAACTGTAGTCTTCAAGATAAGGTGGAGGATTTCATCACCCCTCCTTTGGCCCCACAAACCACACTCAAGTGAAGCCAAAATAAAAAATAAGTAGAAATTGACCCTTAAGAACTTCGGGCACATTAGGAGAGTGATCCGGTCGCGACAGTCATAGCCCGATCGACATCGCCCACTTTGTCGATAGTAGGAGAGACGAGATCTCTGGATCTTGGCTCGCTATAGGCTTTGTGGACTTCGTTGTAGGGAGGTGAGGTGTGTTGAGGCAGTGTGACCTCGCAGTTAGGCGCCGTCTAGCTGTAAGTACCTATAGTGACCTTAGGTTGTTTGAGACGTGTTTGCTAGATTACGCTTCTACCCTCACCTTTACCGACGCTAGCTTGAAGGATTCTTCCCTTCTCCTTTGAGTCATGTTTTTCTCACCTACTACTACATTTTAGTCTCCTCCCCTTTACACTCTCTATAAGCGTTTTAGGGTCGAGTCGAGCACTTTTTGCGAGCTTGGCCTAATGGTGGTGAGAGTGGTCAACTCGAGAGTGCTGTGTCGAGATTGATGGTTACATGGGCGACCTTCCATTTCATTGTTTGGACCAGGACTATTCTCTCTGGTATTCTGGACCCATGCATCCTTGGGTAACTCAGACTAACACTCAGCATGGTCGGGACAATCTTAATTGTGTGGTTGTGCAGTCTTCAGATTGGGGTAATATGAGAGAGGCACCAACTGCTAGACCACCATCTAGTTGTGTCGGATCATATGTTGGTCAACAAACTGAGACATTACAAGAAACTTTGCCCTCTTTCATGCGTGCAGTAGAGGATATGAGTGAATCAGTCAGTGGCTCCAGTAGCTATGCTGTGCGACTGTTGCGGGTTGAGTGGTCACGTTATCGGGGAATGTCCTTATGTTCCCCAAAGCCTAAGTATGAGAATACCTTTTCCCAAAATGTTCAAGGGGATCTTTACGCATCCGCGTACAACCCAAGAAAGATTGATTCAAATTTTTATACATCTTGCCCGCCCCAGTATCCTCCACCCGAATACCCAAAATTTACCAATACCCAACTACCAATCATTGGACTGATTCTCAGCCCATCAACACCCAACCCAACAATTTCCCAAATTATGACTTGAGCCTAACAGTTGACCCCATACTTGATTCCTTTGAACAAACCCTTCAAACGTTCATGAAAACCACTCAAAATTTGTTGAAGTCAACTCAAAATTCCATCAAAAACTATGGAAATGTATGTGAGTCAGATGACACAACAATTAAGGGAACGTGAGGAGGATGACCTTTCTTGTCAAGATGAGGATTCATCTTGTGATATCGAACCACCACCACATCCACAAATTCAAAGCACAATCTTTCAAAGTCATACTCCTAATCAGTCTGAGAGACTTGGGGTTTCAATTCAGGATCACTTGGTGGGGAATTTGATTCAAATTGAGAATAACATGGACCCGTTTCATTATGAGTCGGCATAGGATTGTGCCTTATCATTTTGTCCTGTGGCCCTTGAGCCATATGATCTTAATGTTATGCCACTTCAGGACTCACCTGTGGTGAAGCAAGAGCTCCCTAGTACCCTTAATTTCATACGACATGATGAGAGTTTGCCTCTCACTATTGTTGGTCCTGATCATCTTGAAAATGATGGGACATCAAGCAAGTACATTGCCAATGAGGGTATTGGGAGTTCCTTAGAGAAATCTAGGATAAAAGACCCACTTTTTGTTCGCTTGATGCATCGGAAAAGCATAATAAGGTTGTTGGCCATGTTCCGGCACACCAGTCTGTTTGTTTGAGAGTTTGGACTGACGATCATAACTTCAGTACCGCAACAGGGGAAACTCTTCTTTCGTTGCTCAATTACGACCAAACTCTGGAGTGGTTCGAGATCTTTCAGTTTGACCCTTTGAATCAGACGCCTTTGCATCTAATTCATGAAACTCTCCCAATATTTTGTGCACTTTGTGAGGGGGCCCACACATGAGTATTTTGGCCCAACGTGGTGTCATGTTCCCATTCCAAGTGCATTGACCCACTTTTGAGGTTCCCATTTGATGCCCTTGAAGGGAATGTGTTCTAAAAGTTTTACTTTTAAATGTCAATTATTATGAATTGAATGAGAAATCATTTTGTTCATTGTTTATGTTATTCGTCTTTTAGAAGTGTTAAGGAAGAGGCTCTTGGTCCTTAACCGTAGAGCTCTAAAAGATATTGGTTTACATAAAACAAAAGATATTCGCAATCATGGTAATTAACATGGAACATTAATTACCGAGTTAAGATTGTCGTGTTGGTCATAGATACTTGTAGCTCTACAAGTGAGTGACAACACGGGTATGCAAAAGAGGAAAATATTACTTTTGTATACTGAATAGACCTAATAAGTAAAATATTATAGAAATGTGTTTCTGTGTCATTAATATTTTACTGTGTCTTTGGTCCTTTGATATGAGACTTGTATCTAATCACTTAAGGAATACTTAATTAGATCAGTGTCTTGAACTATCGATCAGTGTAGTGTAAAGGCATCGGTTGGTTAAGTATGACTTTCGTTGGAGAAGATAGTTAGTCAAAAGATTATCATTGCCCCTCTTAATTGAGTGATGATATTAGTGGGCCCCTTGATAAAGCAAAAGTTATAATGTGCACAATGTGATTTAAGTTAAGTCACATATTTATAACTAGCTTAAAGAGATCAAGAAATGAATACTAATACAAAGATGACCCAATACTACTTTGTGTGTATTCTTAATATCATGAGGCAAGGGACGGACACAAGTGGTGCACTCCATCACTAAATGGATCGGGTTTTGGTTCGAGTGGAATTAAGACATCTAACTAATTGGGAGCTATAATGTGTAGCTAGATACCGCTTATAGCTTGTGATATTAAGCTCTTAATATCACTGCCAACTTAGTTTAGATCCTCCCATAGGTCACACCACAAAAACCGTGAAACAAGAAGCTTGATTTTTGGTTCATATGATGTGTCGGGTTTCTCATAGAAAATATGACACATGTGGTGAACAAGTAAAATCAATTATGTTGTATATAAACATAATTAGAGTCATGATAAATTCATATGAGATGCATATATTATGGGGTGCAATAATTTATTGTTGCATAGGATAATACATTGCATAAGTTGTGAATTTGCTAAAAACCCCTTAAGTTCAAATTTTGTTGGAAATAAATCCAAAATTTGAAATAGGCAAAATCGGGTAGAAGTTCGGTAATCCGTTGAGGTTCGGTCGACCGAAGGATCTATGGATCGGTCAACTGAACGTGGAATGGATAATCGTAATTGATTGACCGAACTTGACCAAAGTGCCTGGAACTTTGGTACGGTATACCGAATCAAAATCGGTCGACCGAACAATGTTAAGTTCTGATATTTTCGGTTAACCGAATAGCACTCGGTCTTTGACGTGAATGGGTCCGATCGGTTAAGGAGAATTTTCCCCCTTAAGATTCGGTCATCCGTCACGTACTCGGTTAAACGATCGTGACAAATTCGGTTAACCGAGTCGGACTCGGTAAACCGAACAGCGGTCGATTTTCTACCTTTGATTATTAAGAGATTAATTTGATCGATGGTTGGATTAGCTCCAAATTTGGTCAAACGTTTTGTGGGTGCATATAATGCATTATGGAATTAGTTTGTGAGAGAAATTGTCATAAAACCGTGGCTTAAGAATAGCCATGATTAAGAGTAAGATTGGAACCTATAAATAGGTCCTTATTCTCCCTAATTGCATACACAATTCAGAAATTATTTTCTCTCCTAATTCACCACAAAACCCACGAAAATTCTCTTAGTTTTCTAAGTCTTTGGAAGGAGAAATCTCAGAGGCTAAGGAAGGGGTTTGTAGCTAGATTCTAAGCTTGTTTGGAGATTGATTGGCTAGCTCCTTTCTCTCCAACCTTGTTTAGGGTTTCGGTGAACACTCGGAGGCATCCGGCGCGGCGAGAAGCATCCCCAACGTCTCCAAATCTTCAAGAAGTTTTTGAGAACTTCTAGGTATGAATTTAGGAGCCCCTTCATGTTTGTTTTAATAGAGTTTTTGAAACTAGTTTGTTAAAACAAACCGATGCATGCAATAAATTCTAGAAAATTGAAAATTGATCCTTATTATACATGAAAATTCGAAAAATATACATGTATAATTAAACATGAAATCCTACAGTGGTATCAGAGCATAGGGTTCAATTTTCTCATGATTTATGGCTGTAAACAAATCTAGTTTACCATCTAAGATTTAAACAATTCGTTTTACTGGTTTTTCGGTCTTTAAATGTTTGTTGAAATAATTCTTTATAATAATTCGTTCTAAATGTTTTGAATGTTTAAAACATGACATATAATTATTAGAATTATGATTTAGACATAAGTCTAACTTGCAATAATTTCGTTTTAAGTATAAACGATTATTTTGTAAGAGAATCAACAAAACCGAAAAAATGCGATTCATCTTTCCATTGGAAATTGGATGAACAGCGGTTCATAATTAATTTGTGAACTATGGATGTATGAAAAATGTTTTAATGGATTTCAAAATATTTTTCAAAGAATTGTTGAGAATTCTAGATGATTGATAAATTAGATTCTGTAGTTTATAGCAATTGCGTGCATGGATGCTTGAGTTGCTTTGCAGGATTGTGAGTTTATATGTTCCAAATCAGACACTACAAATGTATGTAATTATTATTATACAGGGGCTTATGTATGTAAAAGCCAAAATTCTCTCTATTTCCGTCTTTTAGATAGTTGCATTTGCATATGAGAGGTTTTTACATACGACTTGCACTAGTCGGTTTTATCGAATGTGAGGAGCATGCTTATTTTCTGTAAAATCTACATCTCCGGTGCAAGAGGAAGTCGCCGCTGTAGCGCATCGATCGAGGATCGAAGATCAGGGATCGAGGATCGAGGATCGAAGGGAACATATAAACTCACATGATGTGGATTGTGTGAATGTTTAATTTCTGTTTTTATCTTGATATGCATGTGATGAATGTGTTGAATGTTAGGATGTGTATGATTAATAATATGCATGATAGCCTAAAATTCTAAATCACATGTTAAATTGTCCAACAAAAATTAAGAATAAATTTCCTTCTTATTTCATCCACTAGCAGCCATTGATCGAGGGATATTCTGCTCGCCCTTAGCGAGAGATAGCTCCCTCTATCTTTGGGAATAGTGGGAGATATAAAGGTTGTCAGTTGTTGTGCCACAATTGAATATATGAGGTGTGTTTCACCCTAGTGAACCCCAAGTATGTTTAGTTGTGAATACAATAGATAAACGTATCTCGTATCAAATGAAAATAAGTTTTCTTAACATTACCTAGAGCCCTCGCTCGGTTTTGGGAAAAAGTTTTTCTTACGAGGATAGGTCGTATTCCCTCATAATTAAAACGACAAGAGTCACAAGAGTTTGAAGATTCTAAATATTGCTAAAATTCAAAAAGGTTTTGATTAGAAAATGTTTTCTTACCTTGATATTGTAATGTATTCGATAGCCCTTCGCTAGTCTATATTACAATTAATAGGATCTTGGATTGTTGCATTTATGGGCAAGATTTTAATTTGCAACATTTACATTTATATATTCGATATATGTATGCATGTGTATTAAAACATAAAATTGGCATTAAAACCTATATGATTTATTTTGTAGAAAAATGTCGAACATCCAACCTATCGTACGATCCATGATAGAAAAACACCCTTTAGTGAATGATGGCTCGAACTTCATTAGTTGGCAACTCAAACTCAACATCGTGTTAAAGTTTGAGAAACTATCTCACATTTTGGAAGGTCCAATCCCAAAGTGGAATGAGAGATTAACCGATGAAGAGAAAGAGGCTAAGGCCAAGTGGGAAGACCAAGAGAACCAGGTTCACGGTCTTATGCTAGCATCCATGGGTGACTCGCTCCAAGCGAAATACTTGGATTCAAAACCCAAGAAGACCATGGAGGCTTTATCTAAGATGTTCATGGATAGTGCCCGAAACGAGCGCTATAAGACCACCATCGCACTCACAAGGTGCCATATGGCGGAGGGAACATCGGTATCTATGCATTTTCTCACGATGCAAGGATACCTTGAGAAGTTGGCAAAGCTCTCTTCACCAATGCCCGAGGACATTGCTGAAGATATGATTCTTGGCTCTCTAGCCCCGTCCTTTAAGAACTTTGTGATGCACTACCACGTGCGTGAAAAAGGAGTGAGTCTTGAGGAGCTGCACAACGCTCTCAAAACTGCTGAAGTTGACATGGGCAAAGGTAGGGACAAGCAAGTCCTTGCCGTCCATGGAAGGAGCCATAAGATTGGTAAAGGAAAGGGCAAATCTACCAAAAGTAGTTCAATCAAGAGCAAGGGAGTAGGAGGTGCTCGTGCGAGTGCCTCAAGGGGGAAATCTCAGAAATCTCCAACTCCCAATACGGAGTGCTTTCACTGCGGTGAAAAAGGACACATCCGTACAAATTGCCCCAAGTACAAGGAAGACCTTGACAACGGAGTGATTGAACGTCGGCGCCCCAAAAAGGCCAAAGGTATATTTGTTATTGAAATAAATTTAGCCACCTCTGTCCAGGATTGGGTAATTGATACCGGATCTTGTGCTCACATAGTTTCTAATGTGCAACTACTCATGGATAGGAAGGAACTCGTAAGGAACGAGGTATAATTGAAGGTCGGAAATGGTGCGAACGTGTCTGCGGTTGCACAAGGTTCTGTGGTGCTTCAATTATGTGGTGGTTTAAATTTATGTCTAAAGAATGTTTATTATGTACCTTCGATTAGCAAGAATATTATTTCTGTATCATGTCTGGATATGGATAATTTTAATATAAATATATCAAATTCTTGTTTGTCTATATCGAAGAATGGTGTGTTCTATGCAAATGCGTTCATAAGGAATGGTCTCTATTTGCTTGAATTGGATAATAAACAAATCTTTAATATCAATAACAAAAGACTTAAGACCACTCACGAGAATGATACTCTCTTGTGGCACTATCGTCTTGGTCATATAAATGAAAAGCGCATCAAGAAATTGCAAGAAGCTAACCTTCTTGGTCTACTTGATTTTAAATCATTGGAGACGTGCCAACCATGTCTAATGGGAAAAATGACCAAAAAGCCTTTCAAGAAGAAAGGTCCAAGGGCGAGTGGCTTGTTGGATTTGATACATTCCGATGTATGTGGTCCAATGAGTACTAGTGCACGAGATGGTTTCAGGTACTTCATTACGTTCACGGATGATTATAGTCGTTATGGCTATGTTTATCTAATGAGAAACAAAAGTGAATCTTTTGACAAGTTCAAAGAATTCAAGAATGAAGTAGAGAACCAACTCGACAAGAAAATCAAATCTCTACGAACAGATCGTGGAGGTGAGTACTTAAGTGCCGAATTTGACTCATACCTAAAGGAGTTTGGTATTGTACCTCAACTCAGCCCTCCCGGTACACCTCAGTGGAATGGGGTATCCGAAAGGAGGAATAGGACATTGCTCGACATGGTTCGGTCAATGATGAGTCATGCGGAATTACCTATTTACTTTTGGAGTTATGCACTACAAACTGCGGCTTACACACTAAATAATGTTCCATCCAAATCCGTGGAGAAAACTCCTTATGAGCTATGGAGTGGTAAAACACCTAAGCTCAGTTTTCTCAAGATTTGGGGTTGTGAGGCTTACGTCAAGAAATTGATGTCGACCAAACTTCAACCAAAAGCGGATAAGTGCTTCTTTATTGGTTATCCTCGTGAGACAAGAGGATACTACTTTTGGCATATCACCTCCAATCGAGTGATTGTAGAGAGGGATGCCACATTTCTGGAAAAGGAATTTCTAGAAAGAGTAAAAAGTAGTGGGAGTAGGGTTGTGCTTGAGGAAACTCAAGATACTCTACAAGATCATGACATGAATGATGACATTCAAGATCATGAAGGCCCAACCAAGATTCCTTTGGTTAGTGGGAGCGTGAGCGAGAGACCATCACAAGAAATTTTGAGAGAATCTCAATCATCCCCACCAAGTGTACGTTCAAGAGTTGAACGTGAACCCACTCCTCAAGAAATTGTGGAAGAAGTTCGAGAGACACGAGAAGAACCAAAAGAACTTAGAAGGTCGACAAGGGAAAGGAAGAAACCCGATTTATATATGGGACTTCATGAAATCATGGTACTAGATACCAATGATCCCTTAACCTTCCAAGAAGCAATGGAAAGGGAAGACTCCAAACTATGGCTTAAGGCCATGGAATCCGAAATAGAATCCATGTATGATAATCAAGTATGAGACTTGGTTGACCTTCCTCAAGGGAAAAAGGCCATTCATAATAAATGGGTTTTTAAGAGGAAGATGGACATGGATGGGAACTTGACAACCTACAAAGCGAGGCTTGTAGCGAAGGGTTTCACTCAAGTTCAAGGAATTGACTATGATGAAACTTTTTCACCGGTTGCCATGTTCAAGTCTATTCGGATCATGCTCGCTATTGCCGCATTTCACGATTATGAAATATGGCAAATGGATGTCAAAACGGCGTTCCTGAATGGGAACTTGGAGGAGGATGTGTACATGGTACAACCTCAAGGTTTTGAAGATCCAAAGAATAGCGAGAAGGTATGCAAGCTTCAGAGATCCATTTATGGATTGAAGCAAGCATCAAGGAGTTGGAACAAACGCTTTGACGAGGAAGTGAAAAAGCTTCACTTCATTCAAAGTAAGGAAGAACCTTGTGTATACAAGAAGGTTAGTGGAAGCCATGTAGTATTCCTAATCCTATATGTCGATGACATATTGCTTATGGGCAATCATATTCCTTTACTTGAGCAAACGAGAAGTTCATTGAAATCTGCATTTTCGATGAAAGACATGGGTGAGGCTCAATACATCTTGGGAATCAAGATATATCGAGATAGATCTCGCAGACTCATTGGCCTCAGTCAACGTGCATACATTGACAAGGTCTTGGAAAGGTTCAAGATGAACAACTCCAAAAAAAGGGCAGTGTGCCAATGAGTATGGGTGTGCAACTCAAGAAGTCTCAACGTGTGCAATCACGTAAGGACTTAGAGTACATGAAAGATGTCCCTTATGCTTTGGCAATTGGGTCGATCATGTACGCGATGACTTGCACAAGACCCGATGTCTCGTATGCTCTAAGTGTGACAAGTCGTCACCAATCCAACGCAGGTCCTGAGCATTGGACTGCGGTCAAGAATATCCTGAAGTACCTTAACCGGACTAAGGATAAGATTCTTGTTTATGGAGGACAAAGGGAATTGATTTCTGAGGGTTACTCGGATGCGAGTTTCATGAGTGATCCAGACGATAGAAGGTCGCAATCAGGATACGTCTTTCTTCTGAATGGTGGAGCTGTGAGTTGGCGTAGTTGGAAGCAAAGCACTACTGCCGACTCAACCACTGCTTCCGAAGTGATGGCTGTCGCTGAAGCGAGCAAGGAAGGAGTGTGGATTAAGAAGTTCCTTGAAGAGCTTGGAGTAGTTCCCTCGAGCGAGGGACCAATAGAGCTATTTTGCGACAATAGTGCATCTATCTCGCAAATCAAGGATCCCAAATCACACCACAAAGTGAAGTACATGGATCGTAAGTACTTCGTGACGCGTGACCTCATCGACGAAGGCAAAATAAATCTGTTATGGGTGGACACCAACAGCAACACAGCTGATCCATTCACAAAACCCTTATCCGAAGCCAAGGGCGAAATGCATTTCGAGTCCATGGGATTGAGGAACCATGTAGATTGGCTTGATGATTGATATGTAATGGGGTTTACCCTAGTTATTATTGTTTTATGCATTGAGTATGTATGAGAAAGAAAACTTTAATAACAAGTGGGAGATTGAAGGGAATGTGTTCTAAAAGTTTTACTTTTAAATGTCAATTATTATGAATTGAATGAGAAATCATTTTGTTCCTTGTTTATGTTATTCGTCTTTTAGAAGTGTTAAGGAAGAGGCTCTTGGTCCTTAACCGTAGAGCTCTAAAAGATATTGGTTTACATAAAACAAAAGATATTCGCAATCATGGTAATTAACATGGAACATTAATTACCGAGTTAAGATTGTCGTGTTGGTCATAGATCATTGTAGCTCTACAAGTGAGTGACAACACGGGTATGCAAAAGAGGAAAATATTACTTTTGTATACTGAATAGACCTAATAAGTAAAATATTATAGAAATGTGTTTCTGTGTCATTAATATTTTACTGTGTCTTTGGTCCTTTGATATGAGACTTGTATCTAATCACTTAAGGAATACTTAATTAGATCAGTGTCTTGAACTATCGATCAGTGTAGTGTAAAGGCATCGGTTGGTTAAGTATAACTTTCGTTGGAGAAGATAGTTAGTCAAAAGATTATCATTGCCCCTCTTAATTGAGTGATGATATTAGTGGGCCCCTTGATAAAGCAAAAGTTATAATGTGCACAATGTGATTTAAGTTAAGTCACATATTTATAACTAGCTTAAAGAGATCAAGAAATGAATACTAATACAAAGATGACACAATACTACTTTGTGTGTATTCTTAATATCATGAGGCAAGGGACGGACACAAGTGGTGCACTCCATCACTAAATGGATCGGGTTTTGGTTCGAGTGGAATTAAGACATCTAACTAATTGGGAGCTATAATGTGTAGCTAGATACCGCTTATAGCTTGTGATATTAAGCTCTTAATATCACTGCCAACTTAGTTTAGATCCTCCCATAGGTCACACCGCAAAAACCGTGAAACAAGAAGCTTGATTTTTGGTTCATATGATGTGTCGGGTTTCTCATAGAAAATATGACACATGTGGTGAACAAGTAAAATCAATTATGTTGTATATAAACATAATTAGAGTCATGATAAATTCATATGAGATGCATATATTATGGGGTGCAATAATTTATTGTTGCATAGGATAATACATTGCATAAGTTGTGAATTTGCTAAAAAACCCCTTAAGTTCAAATTTTGTTGGAAATAAATCCAAAATTTGAAATAGGCAAAATCGGGTAGAAGTTCGGTAATCCGTTGAGGTTCGGTCGACCGAAGGATCTATGGATCGGTCAACCGAACGTGGAACGGATAATCGTAATTGATTGACCGAACTTGACCAAAGTGCCTGGAACTTTGGTACGGTATACCGAACCAAAATCGGTCGACCGAACAATGTTAAGTTCCGATATTTTCGGTTAACCGAATAGCACTCGGTCTTTGACGTGAATGGGTCCGATCGGTTAAGGAGAATTTTTCCCCTTAAGATTCGGTCATCCGTCACGTACTCGGTTAAACGATCGTGACAAATTTGGTTAACCGAGTGGGACTCGGTAAACCGAACAGCGGTCGATTTTCTGCCTTTGATTATTAAGAGATTAATTTGATCGATGGTTGGATTAGCTCCAAATTTGGTCAAACGTTTTGTGGGTGCATATAATGCATTATGGAATTAGTTTGTGAGAGAAATTGTCATAAAACCGTGGCTTAAGAATAGCCATGATTAAGAGTAAGATTGGAACCTATAAATAGGTCCTTATTCTCCCTAATTGCATACACAATTCAGAAATTATTTTCTCTCCTAATTCACCACAAAACCCACGAAAATTCTCTTAGTTTTCTAAGTCTTTGGAAGGAGAAATCTCAGAGGCTAAGGAAGGGGTTTGTAGCTAGATTCTAAGCTTGTTTGGAGATTGATTGGCTAGCTCCTTTCTCTCCAACCTTGTTTAGGGTTTCGGTGAACACTCGGAGGCATCCGGCGCGGCGAGAAGCATCCCCAACGTCTCCGAATCTTCAAGAAGTTTTTGAGAACTTCTAGGTATGAATTTAGGAGCTCCTTCATGTTTGTTTTAATAGAGTTTTTGAAACTAGTTTGTTAAAACAAACCGATGCATGCAATAAATTCTAGAAAATTGAAAATTGATCCTTATTATACATGAAAATTCGAAAAATATACATGTATAATTAAACATGAAATCCTACAGCCCTTTGACAAATGACGATGTGAACCTATTTTTGTACATGGTTATATTTGGAAAAAAAGCAAAAAAAAGAAAACAAGACTTCAAGAGTGAGCACAACTTGTTGTGGGTTCCCACCCCTGTGTATTTGGGCCCTATTTGTTTCACGTTTTTGTGTCCCTTCTTTAGTATTTCACAGGTGTTGAGGGGAATTCGGGTTTGTTTCCATCAACATAACCATGAACTTCTCTTTGCGCTACACGTTGGTGAGATCCTTATTTTTTCAGGCAAAAATAAATGAAGTATCATGCTTGCATACCTTGGGGACAATACATGAATTAAGTGTGGGGGTGCTTTAAATTTGTATATATGTGGAGTCAAGTCTATTACACTTTTTTATTTTCTTTTGTTTGTATTGTTAGGGTCATGTTAGTGTGCTGCAATTTACATTGATATATCTACTTGCCAGGATCCTTCGGTGAGTTGTCTTCTTTTGCTTGCCTAGTGCTTTAAAATTTTCATTTATTTTAAAATTTTCATATGTTTGGGAAAGAAAAATGTTTTATGGGTTTTGCGTGTATTTAGTTTGTGCAAAACCGTTGAGAGACAAAGTAAATAGGAAGCTCTCAAAATTGACTTCAACTTGATGCATATGATATCTAGTACACTAACTTTAGGTCTTATCTAGTCGTAAGGATGCACCCCATTTTGCCTTGGGGGGAGAGTAATCATAGGGTTTAAGTACTCAAATAGATAAAGAAGTCCACCGTGAACCTAGTGAGTCAAATAATTCATGTCTATTAGTATAAGGAAGTTTATTGTAGTCAGAGACCTTTAAACTCCTTTTCTGAAACCTTAAGTGTTGGATTTTTGGTTCACGTGTAGATAATAAATAAGTGAGTAGGATGTTCTCTCTTCTCGCACGACTGCTACCACTCGAGAAATCAGGTTTGAGGGGACTTAGTGCCAATGCTTTCGAGTCATCTGACTTGGGATGCACTGACTGAACTCCCATTACACGGGTGGTAGGGATCACCCTATGTGGAGATTTGGGGGAAGGTGTACGTGATAGTGTAAGTTCTCATAGGCAATGATACACGAAACCTGATCCTGGGATAATTAAACACCGACTAGTAACAAAATGATGGAAAAAAGAAAAGAAAAGAAGAAAAGAAAAGAAAAAGAGATGGTAATGCAAATAAGAACCTCAATGGACTCTACACATTGTATCATTCGAGGATGTTAAGCTTGCCCATGTCTTTCACTTAAGTCCTTAATTAACTTGCACGAATGATTCATTAGGCTAGGTGTGTGGACTGGATACATATATAGAGTTGGCCCGTAGAATTACCGTGTCCAATGATCGACAAAAATAGGTCGAACAATTCGTGTTGCTACAATGAATAATGCATCAATGTTCGGATTTTGTGGGTATATCCGCTGAAAACTGATTGACATTATATCATGCATATATTTGTGTCTTATATCCTCTATTTTTAACATAAGCAATGATACGTACGAGTTTTATGTTTAAATTTCAGGAATAAAACAAGTGATAAGAAGAGACAAAAAGGACCTGAAAGCAAGAAAAACGACTGAATTGTGAGACTTATGTACTGATATGCAAGAGGGAAGGACTCGGATGTAAACCAAAAGGACTAATAAGCAAATCAAGAAACTCCACACCATCATGAGGAGTATTTTGGCAATTAGATACGGGCCTAAACTCCAATAACCGATCCGAGTGCACCCGATGTGAAGAATTGAAGAACTAAAGAAAATATACGAAAATGGGTCGGACCAGGAAAAAGTGACCGGCAATTGGCGGTCTGGTTTTCTCAGAATCCGACTCAGTTTTACCCAGATATGGGTTATGTGTTTATGTCTATTATGGGAACGTTTCATTAGTCCCACATCGGGAGATTGTCCCCGATTACCTTTTTCTATGACTATAAATAAAACTCTTCCTCCACCATTGTAATACTATCCATTTCTTAGTGGTCAATCCCTCTACTTAGAGTCAAGCCATGAGGAAAAAACTCAAGTAGGGAGATGCTACTTGTAATGTGAGTCATTTAATAATTTTTTTTGTTAGTTTAATGTTGTCTCTTTTATCTTCTTGCATGCTTAGCTTAATTTCGTTTCATTAATCTTAATAGACTTAGTTAATATGTTTTCCCCTCTTAACATAATAGCACGGTTAATGATTAGTGAGTAGTTCCATCCCCCTTTGGGGGGTGGAGATGATGTACATATATGTTGTGATGTTTGGATGTCTGATGAATTTTTTATTGTGTAAACTTGCATGCTTTTATGTTCATTGGTGTTATTTTAATCATCTACATGTTGGGGAATTTTTGATGGGTTTTGTCATAAGATTTAGACACTTCCCATGCTTAGTTTACTCATGTTTATTGACTGAACTTTCCTGTTGAATATGCTACATGTTAGTTAAGTGTTTGTATTTGTGGTTGCTTGCTTGATTGATTGAAGAAACTTTGTTTTGATGGGTTTTGACATAAGATTTAGACACCTCCCATGCTTAGCTTTGTTCTTCACATGAGATGTTTTTGATGAGTTTTGCAATACTTTAGACACTTCTCATGCTGAGGCTACTCTTATGATAATCAGGTAGTAATTGCCGATACGTTGTGTGAATGGATTGATAGGTTTTGCCACATCTTTAGACACTTACTATGCATGAAAACACACAATACACACACATACATGCCTTCATGCATCATTCATCACTTATTTCACTTCATATGTGCACACACTCCACTCCTTAGGGGTTTCTCTTCTTGATTTCCAATCTTTAGTTGCTTTCTTTCGCATTTCTTACTTACTTGTTTAGTGTAGTTTAGCTTATCATAATCAAATCTCTTTCCCCTTTCTCACCACTTGATTTCGGATAAACCAGAGGCTACTCACCCTGCCCTTGGATCGACCCGTACTGCCGTGTCTTCACCGACGTCGTGCACTTACGGTATTTAAAACGTTTAAACAAGTTTTTAGCGCCGTTGCAGGGGATGTGCTCAGTCAAGACTTTGGTATGGACGATTCGAGTGGATTTAATCTTTTTTGTGTAGTTGTTTTTAGTTTTAGGAGGCGTTAAGGATCACGGGAAGGCACTAGAAGAAGATTGGAAACAAAGACAAACAAACCGCTAATCAGCGGTGGTGGACCGCCAACTAGCGGCCTGGTGAGCTTTGTTGGCTCCCTTCTTTATTCTGGTTGTTTATGGTTTCTATATAGAGGTATGGGGTTCAATTTGGAATGTTTTGACTTGTAATTTTTCCTAGATCAATAATCAATTCCATTTTAATCAACTTGGACCCTAAAATCCAAAGCAACAGATTAGGCATTCTTGCTTGTTTAGGTCATGCATCATATACTTGACTTAGGCACGTACTTTGTCTTTTGATTTAGCTTTACTTTCAGTTGTGGAGCGTTGGCATGAGGTATGCATCTCCAACACTCATTCATGCATTAGTTAGTAGGAATTGCATTGTAACAAGTCTGAGTTGAGCGTTTGTTTGGAGAGTTGATTTCTAGATTACGACTCCAAACTACTAAGGAGGGGTTGTCCCATATAAGATAAGGTGTGGGATTTCTTCACCCTTTCCTTTGCTCCAAAAATCACACTAATCAAGAGCCTAACTTTAAAAATAAGTAGACATTGGCCCCTAAGGATCGCGGGCGCATTACGAGAGTGATCCGGTCATGACCGTCATTGTAACGCCCTCGATCTCTCGGGTATGCACATTGGGAAAGACTACAAGTGTCGCGATCAGAGAGCTCCACGACGACCGAAGGAGTTACAAAAGATAGACCAAACAACAACTCGACAATACGTAGAGAGATCATACATGGATAGACTAACATAAAACATAACTGAAAAGTGAGAGATTATCCATATATGGTAACAAGGTCAAACACATTACATCGAGTTCAAAAGGGAAAGACATCATAAATAATGCGGAAGCAAAAGACAAAAAAACTGAAGAATCTAGTCGACGTGTCCCTCGTGTACAGAATCTTCGACTACTCGTTGTTGAACGTTTTAATTTAAACCTCAAGTGCACGGCCGCGTTGAAGCGGTGGAAAATACGGGTCATCCTCAGGGAGGTAAGCAGCCTCTCGTTTGCACGAAATCAAGTGGCAAAAATAGGGAAGAGAGTTTGATTATCCTACTCTACGCTACACTACACTACACTACGAAGTACGAAATGCGAAAGAAAGCAACAAACGATGAACTACCAAACTAAACAAAGAACTAAATAAGTGCTGGAATTCAGAAATAGAAAACCCCCTAAGGGGTGGAGTGAGTGCACACATGTAAAGAGGTGGGCGTTGAACACATTCTTTAAGCACAAATGAAGGTGGTGTATCATGCATAGGAAGTGTCTAAATATTATGGGAAAACCTATCAATCCATTCACCAACCTAGTTGATTAACATTTACATATCAAAGTTGTTTATTTCAGAACCTAAATAAGCATGAGAGGTGTCTAATCATTTTGGCAAAACTCATCAAGTTATAAATTCATTCCTAAACAAGCAAGCATACATTCATCTTTTATCAACACATTGTAAATAAAGCATTCATTCCATTCTCTAATGCATGTATGAACATCAACTACACCCCCAAAGGGGATGGAACTACTCACTACACATTAGACTAATTATTAAACTAAGCAAGGAAAGCATATTAACTAAGCTACTAAAACTAATGAAATGAAATTAAGCAGAGTAAAACAAGCAACATGAAACAAACAACATAATAAAGAAACTTTTATTAAAATGACTCACAATTCAAGTAGCATCCTCCTACTTTAGTGTGTGCTTCAAGGCTTCACTTCTAGCAGGAAGAATAGCCACTCAAAATGTGGCTATTCTTCCTACTAGAATAGAAGGTGAAGAGTTCTATTTATAGCAAAAGAAAAAGGCAATCCGGGACAATCCACTGATGTGGGACTAAACAAATACCAGAAATAGAATAAACACCCTCTAATACAAGTGCCCGCGAAGTTTGAGCGGATCCAGAGAGATCCAGACCGCCAATTAGCGGTCCCAGACCGCCAATTGGCTGTTCATAAGATCTGGATCTGGCTGGAATTCGTTGTGGGCTTTTCTGGTTTTCTTTGTCGGTCTTTGATGCATATACTTTGTTTATTGGAGCTCCGACCTGAATCTAATTGCCAAAATACTCCCCAAGATGGTGTGGAGTTTTCTATTTTGCTCTTTGGTCCTTTGGTCTTACATTCAGGTCCTTCTCCCTTGCATCTTAGTCCCTAGGTCTCACAATTCAGTCTATTTTCCATGCTTTTGGGTCATTTTATGCTTCATCTCTTCAAAACTATTTATTTCTGAAATTCAAACATAAAACTCGTAACATAGCATTGTTTAGGTGAATCACTCGTCCAGTCTGCCCTATAGGAATCTAAGTACCTGCAAGCACCGCATCAACATATGCGTGAGTTTTCTATAAAGAAAACCCAATATGCCTCTGGCCCAATCAGAGTTATATGGAAGAATGCATGCAATCTATCTAAGAAAAAAACATCCAAAATAGAAACATAAAAGCACACAATGCATCAGAAGGCTACAACTCCATCAGTCGTGCCAATCGGGTAACAGCCGCATAAATCCCTTCAAGGGAACCAGAATACCAACCATGCTGGTCAGAACAGAACACAAAAACATCAAATGCAATATAAGGCTACGACTCCATTAGCCGTGCCGATCGGGCGCACCCGAACCATTCCTTGAAAGGAACCAAAACACCAGCCTTGCTGGTCAAAGGCGGTCACTCGACAGTGACCCACCGCTCGGTACAAAACGGTGCTCCGGATAAGTGTCCCAATTCGCGGCAAGTTTCTACATGGTGCCATCGTGAACTTGGGAACACCTACCCTGAGATAGAATGTCAGCGCACCTACCTAGGACTTATCTTACGCCTGGCCTCCCAATGTGAAGGTTTTATGCGAATGGCCTCTGGAGCTAGAGGACCCACTCGTGGCCCGTCAAATAAGAACCATCAGAACAAGGGGAGGCTACTGGAGAAATTTCAAAAACTTGATTGATCTCGTTTTATATTTAACCGCAAGTGCACGACCGCATTGAAGCAGTGGCAAATACGGGTCCTCCACTGGGAGGTGTGTCGACACTTGGTTTATGCGAAGGCGAGAGGTAAAGAAAGGGAGAAAGATGTCTTACACTAATCTAAACTACAAAGCTGAAATGAAATGGAGAAGAAACGATAAAACTAAACCCCAAAGGGGGTAGAGAAATAATGTGAACATAAAGAAGTGTATGTGTGTGTGTTCATTAAGCTCTTCACAACATGTAGTGCATGAAATCATAAAACTACATCCAACTTTCCCTCCACATGAATTAAGATTTCACTACATCATTAAAACATACAAGACAATAGTTGGAATGAAGCTACATGAACTCAAGTATAAAGACTAGACCCTACTATGCCTCCACATGAATTAAGATAAGACTACATCATTAAAACATACAAGACATTAGCTAAGGTAAAGGCAACAAGAGCTCATACACTACAACTTGTGTTTCCAATATTAACTTCATCCATATCCTAACCTTATCATTCCCCATAAAATAGGTCCACTAATCAAAGCATAAGCTAAGCTTCATTCAAGAGCATTAGCATATCAAAGATAAGAGTGGAGACCCATTAGATGGTTATGGAAATCATATAAAGCTCAAGGGATAAAAATAACACACTTAATACACTACATGATTATATCACATATTTCTCCACCCCCCAAATGGGGATGGAACTACTCACTACTCATTACACTAACTATATTAGCAAAGGAAAGCATAATACTGAAATGAAACTATACTAATCAAGAAAGAAATATTAAAGAAGCATAAAACTAAACAAACAAACAAGCATGCATATGAAAGGAAATTAAACTAAGAGAGAAACAACACAATTAAAGGAAAACTTCTATTATTAACTCACTCAATTACAAGTAGCTCTTCCTCCACTAGAGTTTTGCTTCAAGGCTTCACTCTTAGTAGGGAAGGTGGCCACCAAAGAGAGAGATGGATACAATGGGAGGTGAAGAGTTCTATTTATAAGCATGGAAAAAGCTAATCCGGGACAATCCCCCGATGTGGGACTAAACCAATACCAAAAATAGACTAAGCACACATTAATACAAGTCCATGAGAAAATTAGGTGGATCTGGGCCAATCCAGACCGCCAATTGGCGGTTCGAGACCGCCAATTGGCGGCCTATATGATCCAGATCCGTCTGGATTTGTTTGTGGGCCTTCCTTGTTGTGTGTCTTGGTCTTGGATGCATCTGGTTGGTTTGTTGGAGCTCCGACCCGAATCGAATTGGCAAAATACTCCCCATGATGGTGTGGAGTATTCTGTTTTGCTCTTAGGTCCTTCTGTCTTGCTATCAGGTCCTTCTTCCTTGCATCTTGGTCCCCAGATCTCACAATTCAGTCCTTCTTCCCAGCTTTTGGGTCCTTTTATGCTTCATCTCTTCAAGCATATGAAAAAACAAGAAATCCTAACTCACTTTCGTAGGAATCACGGTTGCACTTAGCACGTGCAACAAGCCGTTAAACCTCCTTGTCGCCAAGGAGGACGAGTGTTGTCTCCTGAGGGTTTTCAGCGAATATACCCACAAAATCCGAACAAGATGCATTAATCAATCTAGCTACACGACTCGTTGGACTTATTTTGTCGATCATGGAATGCGGTAATACTACGGGTCGACTCTATATATGTAATCAGTCCACACACCTAGCCTAATGAGTTATTCGTGAGAGTTAACTAAGGAATTAAGTGAAAGACATGGGCAACCTTAACTTCTGAATGTGATACAACGTGTAAAGTCCATTTTGGTTCTTATTTGACTCTTCTTTTCTTTTCTTTTTTCTTTTTTTTTCTTTTTCTTTGGAGCATTTATTGGTTGGTGTTTGATTCTCCCAGGGTCAGGTTTCGTGCATCATTGCCTATGAGGACTTACACTATCACGTACACCTTCCCCCAAATCTCCACATAGGGCGATCCCTACCACCCGTGTAACGGGAGTTCGGTCGGTGCATCCCAAGTCAGATGACTCGAAAGCACCAGGCACAAAGTCCCCTCAGACCTACTTTCCCGAGTGATAGGAGCCGTGCGAGAAGAGAGAACACCACTTATTTATTTATCTACATGGGAACCAAAACCCCTACACTTAAGTTTCACAAAAAGAGATTAAGGGCCCTTGACTACGACAAACTTCCTTATACTAACAGACACGAATTATTTGACTCACTAGGTTCAGGGTGGACTTCTTTAAATGTTTGAGTACTGAAACCCTAGGATTACACGCCCCCGAGGGAAAACCGGGGTGCATCCTAATGACTCGATAAGACCTAAAGCCAGTAAACTAGATATCCTAATGCATCAAGTTCAAGACAATTTTGGGAGCTATCTTTTTACTTTGCCTCTCAATGGTTTTGCACATGCTAAACACACGTAAAACCCACAAAACATTTTCTTTCGAAAACACATGAAGATTTTGAAAGAAATGTGGAAATTTTAAAGCACTAGGCAAGCAAAAGAAGACAAGTCACCCAAGGATCATGGCAAGCAAATATATCGATATTAAATGCAGCACACTAACATGACCCTAAATGCAAACAAAAGAAAACAAAATCGAAAGAAAAAACTCGACTATGTACACATGTAAAACACCCCCCCACACCTACTTCATGCATTGTCCTCAATGAATGTGAGCAAAATACTACATGGATGTATGCATGAAACAGAAGAGATCTCACCAACGTGAAGTACACAAGGAAGTTCATGGCTATGTTGATGGACACAACCCAACTTCCCTCAAAACCTGTGAGATGCTAAAGAAGGGATACAAATACGTGAAAGAAATGGGGCCCAAATACTCAAGGGTTGGGGCCCACAACAATCGATGCTCACTGAAGGAGTTTTTTTTTCTTTTTTTTCTTTTTTTTGTACAACAAATGGGCTCCCATCTTCATATGTCAAGGGACATCAAATGGGAACCCACCATCTCTCGAGCCAGAAATGTGCATGCATGGGCTCGCAACATACACAACAGAATTGCTCGACCACCTGACACCCTTATAAGCATTGTAGTCGGTTGATGCCTCTTTAGAGTTAGCAAAAGAGGAGGCATGAACGAGAGGTGAACCTCTATCTGGTATAAGGGTATCAGGTGGTTGAATCTTAACCCACATGGGGTCCTCAGCAGATACAGAATGAAGAGCATGTGGCCGAGAGGCCATAAAAATAGTATCTTGTGGCTCAAAAGCCACGTGCTCAAAAGGATGTTGCTCAAGGGCCACGTGGTCAAAAAGAAGTGGCTCAAGGGCCACATGATCAGAAGAATGTGGCTCAAGGGCCACAAGATCAGAAGAATGTGGCTCAAGGGCCACAAGATCAGAAGAATGTGGCTCAAGGGCCACGTGATCAAAACATAAGGCACCTTCTTGTGCCAGCCCAGGTGAAACATCTTCACCACCTTCAGGATCTTCATCGAACAATTCTCTGAAGTACTTGAAGGTGCGCTCAACTTCAATCTCATCCAAACCCTGGATAAGGTTGACCTCAACAGGGTCATTGAAGGCACCTGGCTTCTTGCCAATGGTGAAGATGTTGAAATCAGTGCATTGACTACCATAAGTCAAGCGCATCAGACCATTGCGACAATTGATCAAGGCATTGGAAGTCGCAAGAAATGGTCGCTCCAAAATGACTGGAATTTGTCCAAGTGGGTTTGGCACAGGTTCAGTATCCAGGACAAAGAAGTCGACTGGATAAATGAACTCTCCCACTTTGATCAACACATCTTCCACCACACCCCTCGGTTTCTTCATGGACCTATCAGCCAATTGAAGAGTGGTCTTTGTTTGTTTGAGGTCTCCAAGACCGAGGTGGACGTAGACAGAATATGGCAGAAGATTAACAGATGCACCAAGGTCCAATAAGGCTCGATGTATGGACACATCCCCAATCACACAAGAGATAGTAGGACAGCCAGGGTCCTTGTACTTGACTTGCATGGGTTGTGCCAACAAGGAACTCACGTTAGCCGCAAGAAAAGCTTTCTTGGGAACATGAGTTTTTCTCTTCTTGGTGCATAAGTCCTTGAGAACCTTGGCATAAGGTGGCATTTGCTGAATTACCTCCAAAAGAGGGATATTCACCTTAACCTGCCGAAACATCTCAAGCATCTTGTCATGCTGATCAGAGGTTTTCTTTTTAAGGCGCTCAGGGAATGGCGCCTTTGGGGCATAAGGATGCGAAGGCACCCCAGAATTCAGGTCCAAAGAAACATGAGTGGGGACCTCAGAATCTGGTTCCTTCGACACAAGAGGAGACAAGGGGACCTCAGGGTTCGGCCCCTTTGTCGAAGGAAATGTAGAAAGAACCTCAGAATGTGGCTCCTTCCTGGAAGTATTTGTGTAGGGAGCCTCAGGATCCGGCTCCCTCTGAGATGGTGATGACAAGGAAGGCACCCCAATGTGGTTGTCCACCTCCTTACCAGACCTCAAAGTTTGAATCACATTAATATGATGGGTCGGTTCAGAGGTAGCATGAGGTAAAGGTGTCCTTCCTTGCGAATGGGTACCCCGAGGATTCACCTCGGGTTGACTCGGTAATTGGCCCTTCTCGCGTTCATGGAGCTGATTAGCCAACTGGCTAACTTGCATTTCCAATGCTTTGACCGCATTGTTGTTGGCCGAAAGCATGGATTGTGTACTCTGAATGAACGCGTGAAGGGTTTGTTCAAGAGTGGAGTCCTTAGGGTCAACCCGTTGGGGTTGTGGAGTTTGGTTATAATAACCCGACGAAGAGGTCTGAGGAGGTTGGTAATTGTGGTTCTGAGACCTTTGATGTGGAGGTTGGTAGGTCGCCGATGGGCGTGGAGGTTGATAAGGCGGAGGTTGAGGTTGAGCGTGCGAGCTCTGACCGTTACCCCCACTAGGCCCCCAAGAGAAGTTAGGATGGTTACGCCATCCCGGGTTGTAGGAGTGACTGTACGGGTCGTTTCGGGGCCTTTGTTGATACATCGCATTTGCATGCTCAGTATCCCTTGGAGCGTAAGCGCATTACAAGTCATCATGTCCCGACAATCCACACCTACTACACTCGGGAGTAGCGACCTGAGCTACTGGAGCTCGGTCCATCTCCAAACTCTCAATCCTATGCATGAGAGCAACCATTTTTGCCTCAGACGCGATCGATGACTCAACTTGATAAGATCTAGCTCGACCAGAAGTCCTGGCGGCTAGTGGCTCTCTCATGGTATCCCACTCGAAGGTGCGTTCAGCCATGGATTCAAAAGTGTCCCAAGCCTCCTCGATGGGTTTCATTTGGAAGTCACCCTGACACATTGACTCCAACAATGTGCGGGTGTTGTAGTTGATGCCCTCATAAACAATTTGGCACAGCTGCCATAACTCAAATCCATGATGAGGGCATTGCTGGAGAAGGTCCTTGAACCTCTCAAAGAAACCATGAAACGATTCGGTCTCGGTCTGATACATTTGATGTATCTGGTGCCGTATTTGTTGAGTTTTCCTTTGAGGGAAAAATCTCTTCAGAAAGACGGTCACAAAGTCATCCCATGACCGAATCGAGCTCACCGGGAGGCTATACATCCATTTCTTCGCATTATCCTTCAATGCGAAAGAAATCATCCTCAACCAGACTGAATCCTCGTCAAGCTATTGAAGCTTGAACATGGAGCATACTTCCTCGAATTCGCGTATAAAGATGTACGGATCCTCCTCATTGGCAGTAAAGGTTGGAAGCATGCTCACATACTGAGGTTTCAGCTCATAGTTGTTCCCGCGAGCAGGGGGAACAACTATGCAAGAAGGCTGCGCGGCCCGAACATGATGGGTCCGCTCCCACAAAGTCATCGGCCTATCCTGTCGAGCTAAAGGTGGTGGTGCACCTAGAACTCGATCCTGACCGAATATCCCTTCCTCTCGAGTCAGAGGAGGAGAAGGAGGTCTACGTGGTGGTGGAAATGGACCGAGGTAGTCCATGTATGGCACCCGGTCCCCCTCGCCGCCACGAGACGACTCGGCCTCTTGCTCCAAAGGAGCACGAGGCGGAGATGGTCGATCACCAAGATCTTCCATCTCAGAAATAAGCACTCTCTCGAGTCGAGCGCTCTCACCAGAACGAGCCCAACCTCGCATAAAATGCTCGACTCGACTCTAAACTAACACACAACAGATGGTGTACTAGAGGAGGAGACTAAACGTAGAGAATAGATGAGGAGAGGACTCAGGTGAGGAGGGAAGAATCCCTAGAGCTAGCGTGAGTAGTGGGATCAGGAAGAAGCCTAACTAGCAAGCACGGCTCAAACAATGTAAGGCAATGGGTCCTTAGGCTAGACGACGCCTAACTTCGAGGTCACTAGCCTCGACACGTCTCACCTCCCTACAACGAGGACCACAATGCCCAGCAAGTGATACCAGATCCGGGGATCCAGCACCTCCTACTATCGACAAGGTAGGCAACGCCGATCAGGTCATGACGGTCTCAACTAGATCACTCTCCTAGTGCGCCCGCAATCCTAGGGCGAATGTCTACTTGCTTTTAGTTAAGGCTTTATTAAGAGTGGTTTTTGGGGCCAAGGAAAGGGTGATGAAATCCCCCACCTTATCTTTTATGGGACAACCCCTCCTTAGTAGCGATTTGATCCTAGATCGAGCAATCAATCGCTCCAATCAAACGCTCTCTCACTCTTGTCCTGATGCAAATCCTACTAACTAATGCATGGGCATACGAGATGCGTGAATGAGTGTAGGAAATGCGTACCTTACGCCAGCACTCAACAACTGAAATTAAAGCTAAAAGAAAAGACAACTATATGCTCAAGTCAATACATGATGCATGACCTAAACAAATAAGAACGTCTAGTCTTTTGCTTTGGATTTTAGGGCCAAGTTGATTAATGGGGGAGTGATTAATGATCTGGGAGCAAACCAGAAGTCATAGCATGCAAAATAGGGCTCCCAGATAACACAAATTACAGCACTAACTAACAGTAAAAATTTCAAAGCCAGAAACTCTCACAAGGCCGCCAATTGGCGGTCTTCAACCGCTGATTGGCGGTCTGTTTAGCTCTTCTGTTCCCCAAATTTCTCCAGTAGCCTCCCCTTGTTCTGATGGTTCCCTGAAACTAAGAAAAACTGAAAACAAAAAATTAAAAACCCCTCGAATCGTCCAAACCAATGTCTGGACAGAGCACCTTCCCGGCAACGGCGCCAAAAACTTGATTGATCTCGTTTTATATTTAACCGCAAGTGCACGACCGTGTTGAAGCGGTGGCAAATACGGGTCGTCCACTGGGAGGTGTGTCGACACTTGGTTTATGCGAAGGCGAGAGGTAAAGAAAGGGAGAAAGATGTCTTACACTAATCTAAACTACAAAGCTGAAATGAAATGGAGAAGAAACGATAAAACTAAACCCCAAAGGGGGTAGAGAAATAATGTGAACATAAAGAAGTGTATGTGTGTGTGTTCATTAAGTTCTTCACAACATGTAGTGCATGAAATCATAAAACTACATCCAACTTTCCCTCCACATGAATTAAGATTTCACTACATCATTAAAACATACAAGACAATAGTTGGAATGAAGCTACATGAACTCAAGTATAAAGACTAGACCCTACTATGCCTCCACATGAATTAAGATAATACTACATCATTAAAACATACAAGACATTAGCTAAGGTAAAGGCAACAAGAGCTCATACACTACAACTTGTGTTTCCAATATTAACTTCATCCATATCCTAACCTTATCATTCCCCATAAAATAGGTCCACTAATCAAAGCATAAGCTAAGCTTCATTCAAGAGCATTAGCATATCAAAGATAAGAGTGGAGACCCATTAGATGGTTATGGAAATCATATAAAGCTCAAGGGATAAAAATAACACACTTAATACACTACATGATTATATCACATATTTCTCCACCCCCCAAATGGGGATGGAACTACTCACTACTCATTACACTAACTATATTAGCAAAGGAAAGCATAATACTGAAATGAAACTATACTAATCAAGCAAGAAATATTAAAGAAGCATAAAACTAAACAAACAAACAAGCATGCATATGAAAGGAAATTAAACTAAGAGAGAAACAACACAATTAAAGGAAAACTTCTATTATTAACTCACTCAATTACAAGTAGCTCTTCCTCCACTAGAGTTTTGCTTCAAGGCTTCACTCTTAGTAGGGAAGGTGGCCACCAAAGAGAGAGATGGATACAATGGGAGGTGAAGAGTTCTATTTATAAGCATGGAAAAAGCTAATCCGGGACAATCCCCCGATGTGGGACTAAACCAATACCAAAAATAGACTAAGCACACATTAATACAAGTCCATGAGAAAATTAGGTGGATCTGGGCCAATCCAGACCGCCAATTGGCGGTTCCAGACCGCCAATTGGCGGCCTATATGATCCATATCCGTCTGGATTTGTTTGTGGGCCTTCCTTGTTGTGTGTCTTGGTCTTGGATGCATCTGGTTGGTTTGTTGGACCTCCGACCCGAATCGAATTGGCAAAATACTCCCCATGATGGTGTGGAGTATTCTGTTTTGCTCTTAGGTCCTTCTGTCTTGCTATCATGTCCTTCTTCCTTGCATCTTGGTCCCCAGATCTCACAATTCAGTCCTTTTTCCCAGCTTTTGGGTCCTTTTATGCTTCATCTCTTCAAACCTATTTATTCCTGAAAACTAAACATAAAACTCGTGACATAGCATTGTTTAGGTGAAAGATAATGGATATAAGATACAAATATAAGCATGAAATAATGTCAATCAGCAGCGCACCTACCCAGGACTTATCTTACGCCTGCCTCCCAATGTGAAGGTTTTATGCGAATGGCCTCTGGAGCTAGAGGACCCACTCGTGGCCCGTCGACCCAGAAAATAGAACGTGCCCAGAATTATTAATCAGATTAAATTCAATGCAAGCTACTTAAGCATCTAAAATCTAATGCATCTACAATGTATGGAATGAGCTCAAGGACGAGTATCCGGATACCCTCCTAACAGCCCCGAAGCAACTCCGAAATCAGACATACCAATCCGGAACAAACGAAGCTCACAACAGCAAACACACATTACCGAGTCGGTAAATCAAGATAACAACTAATCAAGTCATCTACGGGTCACGAGAAAAATGTTATGAGGCCTGATTTCCTAAGGTAAAAAAAACCATAATCCAACATATCAAATTAGAATCACATAGACATGAAAAGGGGCAATAAATAGATGAATCACAACAACATATATCATATTCAAACATCGCCGTGATAGATAACATGCATATTCCGATTCCGAGCACATAAGCGAATAAAATTAACAACTCTAGACGTGATCAGAGGTGACATAAGTATGAAATAACGTGCATATCAGTAGGCTAACATGATGAGCATGTGCATGATAAACAACAATCACAAAATCAATATTTAAACTAGGTCACATACATGCATCCGTGTTTACTCATTGCATTAAGATGTATCATGGATAGCATATAATATGAAGGGGCTAGATTACTTTCAGATATGCATGCATGACTCCAGAATTAGAAATTACACATAAAATCAGAGCATATAGACATATATCATCACTGCTGGAGCACAACAATTAGTATATAGAACAACAACAATCAAACCTAGAACATGAAACTTACAACCAATGAGTTAACCCAAGCCACCCGACTCACATCCAGCCACGTGAGCCTATGATCGATCCAACCCAAGTGCTTAGAGGATACCTCTCAGGAGATCTGGAGTGGGAGGGGTCAGTGGGGATCAGTCAAGGTTGCTCAGTCCACCCACCGAACAAGATGACGCATGAAGTGCACTAGCCGCATGGCTAACCCACTTCAGCGCATCCCGCTCAGACTACGCAGCCCCAGCAAGACCCCTAACGTCCCTAGATTCCCTAGGGTCTGTCCCACCCCCTCCTGACCCCAGCCACCGTCTAAGAAGGCTGCACCAGCCAGACGACCCAAACAAAGAGTCAAGAGGGTTGAAGACAAATCGTAGTTGGATCTTGTGTGCACCAGCCACACCCAACCAGATCAGTGTCCACTCCAAAACTCAGCCCAGAGGAAACCACATCACTCCTGGTCGGATCTCACCGGATCTCGCCGGAGTCCCGGTCCCTCTGGCTTCCCCACAGCCAGACCCATCTAGCACATGCTCCATGCGCACGCTAGAAGGGAGCTTAGTTGATGGTGCAACCGATTGCACCAACCACCAACATGGTGCTGGCCGGCCCTCCAGCCAACACCCCCTCCCATATAAATCTTCAAGGGTCAGGAGCATACCTGATCAGCAAGGAAGATTGCCCGAGTTTTTCCAGAGATTTTGCCCACCAACTCTTCTTCTAGCCACACAAACCTGCACTAGACGTAGCTCCCAACTCGCCGGAGATCAGCCCACCAATCAGCTGGAGAGGAAGGGATGAGTGGTCTGAAGTGATGTGTGTATGAGGAAGGAAGAGGGAGGAAGAGGATGTCTGGGAGGGCCTTATAGTTTTGCACACAACTCTCCAACTTCCTAGCTATCAAGCCACATCAAGACTTGCCAAAAATGGCACCAGCAAGGACATCAAAAAGCCTCCCTTGAAGGATGCGTGTAACTCCCAAGCTCCCTTCCAATTCCATGCCACCCCCAACCTGGGCTCAGACTAAAACCGTCCCTACACTCACTCATGCCCAAATTGAGTCGATCGAGTCAAACCACCGTGCACTAGCCCGATGTGTCGCACCCGATCGACCAACGAGAAATCCGATCAAATCTACTTAAACAAACATACCATAACACAAATTGACATTCTAAGAACTAAATTATGCATAACCGAGGAGAGTGGACTTATTAATATTATAGCAGGAGAGCGGGTCTTACAGTCATCACCTGATCGGCGTCGCCCACTCTGTCGATAGTAGGAGAGACAAGATCTTCAGATCTTGGCTCACTTGCTGGGCTTTGTGGTCTTCGTCATAGGGAGGTGAAGTGTGTTGAGGCCGCGTGACCTTGCAGTTAGGCATCATTTAGCAGTAAGGACCTATAGCAACCTTAGGTTGTTTGAGCCTTGCTTGCTTGTGTGCTTCTACCAGTACCTACCCGCCGTAGAATAAAGACTTCTTCCCTTCTCTCCTGAGTGATTCCCTCATCTTTGTCCTCCCGTCTTCTCATCTACGCATATTCTGCTTTAGTTGTCTTGAAGAAAAAGAAAAAAAATCTTTCTTTTTTGTTTGACTCATGTGGGTGTGCAATATTTGTGCATGTCAGTGTCGTCAAAGGACGCTGAAGATCGTTTGATGAGATCCGACATCAATCTATTCTCGATTGTTGACCTTTTGAACGCATCCTCGTCTCGTATTGTCAACAGTTCCGGGACCATGACCAGTCCCAACCACACGAGGGTGAATCAGGTTTTGAACCTCCACCACCCTCTACTCTAGAAGGTGGGGGTCCATAACCACATCAATTGGTTCCCCAGGCTCCCATACCCCTCCGCGATCGATGCTACCCGAACCGTACTGCCCTACCTTCTTTCATTGTATTGCCCGAGGCAAATAGGAACCACTTTGAGGTTAAGCCTCAATTTATCTCGACGCTGCCTCACTTCACTGGGAAGGGTGACCCCTATATCTTTCTCAGGGAATTTGAGGAGGTCCGTGCTATGTTCAAGCTGCAACAACTTAGCATAGACTTCATCCATCTTAGGCTTGTCCCCTTCGCACTAAAGGATGATGCCAAGAAGTGGTTGTACAGTGATTGACATCATTTCATGCTTACATTTGTATATTATATCCATTATCTTTCACCTAAACAATGCTACGTAACGAGCTTTATGTTTAAATTTTAGAAATAATTAGGGTTGAAGAGAAGAGGAATGAAAGGACCTAAAAGCAGGAAAAAAGGTTGAGTTGAGAGACTCGAGGACTAAGATACAAGATCGAAGGACATGAATGCAAGATAGAAGGACCAATGAGCAAATAAGAATACTGCACACCATCATGGGGAATATTTTGGCAATTCTATTTGGTTCGGAGCTCCAGCAACCGAAGTAGATGCATCAAAGACCAAAAAATCCATCCATAAAAGCCCAGAAGAAAACCCAGACGGATCCAAACCCTGTAGACCACCAATTGGCGGTCTGGGACCATTGATTGGTGGTCCGGGTTGCTCCAGATCCGCTAATATTTCTTTAGGTCGTGTATTAGAGTGTGTTTAGTCTATTTCTGGTATATGTTTAGTCCCATATTGGGGGATTGTCCCGGATTACGTTTTTCTATGGCTATAAATAGAACTCTCCCTCCTCTCTTGTACCCCATCTCTCTCTTGGTGGACATCCTCTCTACTAGGAGTTAAAGCCTTGAAGCAAAAACCCTGGTGGAGAGAAGCTACTTGTAATTAAGTGAGTAATAATAGATGTTTTCCTTTGGTTATTGATTGATTCGTTTTATATTAAACCACAAGTGCACGGCCGTGTTGAAGCGGTGGGAAATACGGGTCGTCTACTGGGAGGTGTGTCGACGTTTGGTTTGTGCGAAGGCGAGTGGTAAAGAAAGGAGAGAAAGATTGATTACACTAAACTATACTAGAATGGAAAAGGAAAAGAAGATAAGCAATAAAACTAAACCTCATAGGGGGTAGAGAAATAATGTGAAGATAAAGATGTGTGTGTGTGTGTGTGTCCAGACTTTGGTTTGGACGATTCGAGTGGTGTGTGACCCATATTTACCACCGCTTCAACGCGGCCGTGCAGCTGCGGTTAGAATTAAAACGTTCAATCAAGCTTTGGCGTCGTTGCCGGGAAGGTGCTCTATCCAGACTTTGGTTTGGACGATTCGAGTGGTTTTAATTTTTCTTTTTATTTTTTATTTGTTTCAAGGATCCTGAGGATCAAGGGGAGGCGGCTGGAGGAATTGGAGAGTGAAACACTCAACAGTGACCGCCAATCAGTGGTCTGGGACTGCCAATTGGCGGCCTGGTGAGCGTCTTTAGCTTCCAGTTTTGTTCTGGTAGTTTGTGATTTCATATTAGTTGTCTGGGAGCGCAATCTTGTTTGTTCTGACTTTTAGTTTGCTCCCAGATTAACAATCAATCCCCTTAATCAACTTGGACCTTAAAACTCAAAGCAAAAGAATAGATTGATTGCCATCTAGGTCACGCATTTGTCTTTTCATTGCTTTACATTTTTGTTGTTGATTGCTGGCGTGAGGTACGTGCACCCAATTCCCTCATTTATGCATTTTAAATCATGCATTAGTTAGTAAGGTGCATCGGGACAATAGTGAGTTGAGCGTTTGATTGGAGAGTTGATTGCTAGATTTAGGATCAAAACACTACTAAGGAGGGGTTGTCCCATAAAAGATATGATGGGGGATTTCATCACCCTTTCCTTGGCCCCAAAAATCACTCTTAATCAAAGCCTTAATTCTAAAAGCAAGTAGACATTGGGTGTAAGGATTTCGGAAGCACTAGGAGAGTAATCTAGTCGAGACCGTCATGACCCGATCGACGTCGCCTGCCTTGTCGATAGTAGGAGGTACTGGATCTCCGGATCTGGTATCACTTGCTGGGCATTGTGGTCTTCCTTGTATGGAGGTGAGGCATGTCGAGACTAGTGACCTCGAAGTTAGGCATCGTCTAGCCTAAGGACCCATTGCCTTACATTATTTGAGCCAAGATTGCTAGATTAGGCTTCTACCTTCACCCACTAGCCACGCTAGCTCTAGGATTCTTCCTTCCTCTTCTGACTCCTCTCCTCATCTATTTTCTATGAGTAGTCTCTTCCTGTGAGTACACTTTTTGTTGTGTGTTTTTTATAGTCGAGTCGAGCATTTTATGCGAGGTTGGGCTCGTTCTGGTGAGAGAGCTCGACTTGAGAGAGTGCATTTTTCCGAGATGGACGGTCTTGGGGATCGGCCATCTCCACCTCGTGCTCCTTTGGAGCGTGAGACCGAGTCTTCTCATGGTGACGGGGGAGACCGGGTTCCATACGTGGATTACCTCGGTCCGGTCCCACCACCACGTAGACCTCCTTCTCCTCCTCCTCTGACTCGAGAGGAAGAGGGATTTGGTCAGGATCGAGCTCTTGGTGCACCACCATCTTTAGCTCGACCGATGACTTTGTGGGAGCGGACCCATTCTGTTCGGAACGTGCAACCTTCTTGCATAGTTCTTCCCCCAGCTCGAGGGAACAACTATGAGCTGAAACCCCAGTATGTGAGCATGCTTCCTACCTTCACTGCCAATAAGGAGAATCCGTATATTTTTATACGTGAATTCGAGGAAGTATGCTCCATGTTCAAGCTTCAACAGCTTGATGAGGATTCAGTCCGGTTGAGGATGATTTCTTTCGCGTTGAAGGATAACGCGAAGAAATGGATGTACAGCCTCACGACGAGCTCTATTCGGTCTTGGGATGACTTTGTGACCGTATTTCTGAAGAGATTTTTCCCACAAAGAAAAACTCAACAGATACGGCACCAGATACATCAAATGTATCAGACTGAGACCGAATCTTTTCATGCTTTCTTTGAGAGGTTCAAGGAGCTTCTCCGGCAGTGCCCTCGTCATGGACTTGAGCTATGCCAGATGTGCCAGATTCTTTATGAGGGCCTCAACTACAACACCCGCACATTGTTGGAGTCTATGTGTCAAGGTGATTTCCAAATGAAACCCATCAATGAGGCATGGGACACTTTTGAGTTAATGGCTGAACGTAGCTTTCAGTGGGACACCATGAGAGAGACACCAACCGCCAGGTCTTCTGGTCGGGCTGGATCATATTAAGTTGAGTCAACTATCACGTCTGAGGCGAAATTGGTTGCTGTTATGCATAGGATTGAGAGTTTAGAGTTGGATCGAGCTATTGTAGCTCAGGTCGCTACTGCTGGGTGTAGTAGGTGTGGACTTACGGGCCATGATGACTGGGAATGCGCTTACGTTCCAAGGGATACTGAGCATGCAAATGCTATGTATCAACAGAGTCCCCGTAATGACCCGTACAGTCGCTCCTACAACTCGGAATGGCGTACCATCCGAACTTCTCTTGGGGGCCTAGTGGGGGTCATGGTCAGAGCTCGCACGCTCAACCTCAACCTCCACCTTATCAACCTCCACGCCCATCGGCGACCTACCAACCCCCACATCAAAGGTCTCAGCACCATAATTACCAACCTGCTCAGGCCTCATCGTCGGGTTATTCCAACCAAACTCCACTACCCCAGCGGGTTGACCCCAAGGACCCTTCTAGTGATCCGACCCTTCAAGCGTTCATGCAGAGCATGCAAAGTACAGTCAAAGCTTTGGAAATGCAAGTTAACCAGTTGGTGCATCAGTTCCATGAACGCGAGAAGGGTCAGTTACCAAGTCAACCTGTGGTAAATTCGAGGGGTCAACCTGCTCATGCTAGGCATAATGTACACAATGTTGAAAGTGACCCTTCCCAACATGCCAATGTTGTCCATACCTTGAGATCGGGAAGGGTTGTTGACAAGAATGTGGAAATGCCTGAAGCCAACCCTGTTGGTGACTCTTCCAAGGAGGGTCGTGAGTCTTTCAAGGAACCTAATTCTGAGACTCCTCCTCGTGATAGTTCTGTCTCCAAGGCACCATTCCCTCATAGGTTGACTAAAAAACGTGATGAGCATTGGGACAAAATCGTTGAGGTACTTAGGCAAGTAAATGTGAACATCCTGTTGTTGGACGTTGTTCAACAAATACCACCGTATGCCAAGTTCCTTAAGGACCTTTATACCGTTAAGAGAAGAACAAATGTTCTAAAAAAGGCATTTTGGCCGACAATGTAAGCTCGATATTGACACAACCCATGCAAGTCAAATACAAGGACCCAGGTTGTCCAACTGTCTCTTCCATGATTGGTAATGTGACAATTCCTCAAGCTTTATTGGATTTGGGAGCATCTGTGAACCTCATGCCTTACTATGTCTATGTTAACCTTGGAATAGGCAATCTTAAACCAATGAGAACAACCCTCCAGTTGGCTGACAAATCCGTCAAGATTCCACGAGGGAGTGTGGAGGATGTCCTTATTAAAGTGGGTGAGTTCGTTTTTCTAGTTGATTTCATCATTTTGGATATTGAACCCGTGTCCAACCCACCAGGACAAATTCCTGTGATCCTTGGGAGACCTTTTCTTGCGATATCTAATGCTTCGATCAATTGTCGCAATGGCTTGATGAGGTTGTCTTTTGGAAACCTCACAGCGGATTTCAACATCTTTACTCTTGGTAAGCAACCCGGGCTCTTCGACGATGCTGTCGGAGCCAATTTCATCCAGGACACGGATGAGACCGAGTCATTAGGCAGGTTCGACTCACATCGACATATTATTGAGGTGCCTAATGACCCGGTTGCGAGTGAAGAGGTTCTTGAGGAATACGCTTGTGAATCTCTGGATGAGGAGGCATATCTGGGTGCTTGCTCCTCTTACCCCGTGGCCCTTGAGCCACTTGAAATGAACTCTGAATCCGACAAGGACCCACCTCCAGTCGAGTTTAAACCGCACCACGATAACCTGAAATACATCTTTTTAGGGGATAATGAGACCTTGCCACTCATTATTGCTTCTGATCTTGCACACGATCAAGAGGTTGTCCTAAAAAAAGTGCTCTTTGAAAACAAAGAGGCTATCGGGTGGTCCTTGAAGGATATCAAGGGAATTAGCCCTGGTATTGTTCAGCATTGGATCCACATGGAAGAGCATTCTAGGCCCCGCCGGGACCCACAACGAAGATTGAATCCTTTGCTGAAGGAGGCCGTCCGAAAGGAGGTTCTTAAGTGCTTGGATCGTGGCATAATCTATCCTATCTCTGATAGTTCGTGGGTGAGTCTTGTCCATGTGGTTCCCAAGAAGTCAGGCGTGACGGTTGTTGAGAATGAGCATAATGAGCTTATCCCGACACGCCTGCAAACTGGCTGGCGAGTTTGCGTTGATTATCGCAAGCTCAATGCGCAACGCGGAACGATCATTTCCTGTTGCCATTCTTTGATCAAATGTTGGAAAGGTTGGCCGGACATGAGTATTATTGTTTTCGTGATGGATACTCCGTTTACAACAAAATTCCCATCACCCCTGAGGATCAAGAGAAAACCACCTTTACTTGTCCCTTTGGCATGTTTGCCTACCGTCGCATGCTGTTTGGGTTATGTAATGCGCCGGCAACATTTCAAAGGTGTATGATCAGCATCTTCTCCGATATGGTAGAGCATTTCCTTGAGATTTTCATGGACGACTTTTCCATATTTGGCGCTTCCTTTGATGAGTGCCTTCGTCACTTGAGCCTTGTCCTCGAGCGATGCTGTGAGAAAAACCTTGCTCTCAATTGGGAGAAATGTCACTTCATGGTGAAGCGAGGGATTGTACTTGGACATGTGGTCTTAAGTAGGGGAATTGAGGTCGATCCCGCCAAAGTGGGTCTTATTATTAATCTCCCACCGCCACGTAATTTGAAGGATATCCGCGCCTTTTTGGGGCATGCTGGATTCTATCGGCGGTTCATTCGGGATTTTAGCAAAATTGCTCGACCTCTCACGGCCTTGTTTGCTAAGGACGCCATTTTTGAGTTCACACCGGATTGCCACCATGCCTTTTTGACCTTGAAGAAAGAGTTGACTTTAGCTCCCATAATTAAGGCACCGGTGTGTACTGAACCCTTTGAGTTAATGTGTGATGCATCTGACTTCGTTGTGGGAGCAGTGCTTGGGCAACGGTTGGACAAATTGCCTCATGTGATCTACTATGCCAGTAGAACACTCAATGATGCCCAATTGAACTACACTATTTGCTTTGGAAAAATTCCGGTTGTACTTGATTGGCTCCCACGTGATTATCTATTATGATCACACAGCCGTCAAGCACCTCATGGCGAAGAAAGATGTGAAATCCCGACTCTTGAGATGGATCTTGTTGTTACAAGAATTTGATCTCGAGATTCGGGACAAAAAAAGGTGTGAAAATGTTATAGCAGATCACCTGTCTCGTCTAGAGACGACCAACCCCCAGGAGCAAATTATTAACGACAAATTTCCCGACGAGCAGTTGTTCACGATCAAAGATAACCCTTGATTTGCCGACATCGTGAACTACCTCGTGACCGAGCAACTTCCTATGGGTTGGTCCAAATTTGTCAAACCAAATTTAGATCTTATGTCATATTCTTTCATTGGGACAACCCCTACCTATTCAAATACTGCTCTGACCAAATTTTCAGGTGGTGCGTCCCAGATATCGAGTTCCAAATTGTACTCCATTTCTACCACTCTAAAGGATGTGGAAGATACTTTGGAGCAAAGAAAACTGCCGCCAAGGTGCTCCAATCTGGATTCTACTGGCCTTCTCTTTTCAAAGATGCTTACGACTTTGTAAGCAATGTGATAGGTGACAGTGCCTTGGCAGGATTAGTCGACATGACATGATGCCTTTGCAAAATGTCCTTGTTGTCGACATCTTCGATGTGTGGGGCATCGACTTTATGGGTCCCTTCCCGAACTCGTTCGGGAATGTTTACATTCTGGTGGCCGTTGACTATGTGTCTAAGTGGGTTGAGGCTATACCCACAAAGACCAATGACAACAAGGTGGTCACCAAATTCTTAAGGGACATTTTTGAACGATTTGATACTCCTCGTACCATAATCAGCGACAGGGGTACCCACTTCTATAATCGCTCCTTTGAAATGCTTATGAGGAAATATTCGATCACCCACAAGCTTGCGACCCCATATCATCCGCAAACTAGTGAGCAGGTCAAAGTTTCTAACCGTCAATTAAAGCAAATCCTTGAGAAGACGGTTAATTCCTCGAGGAAGGATTGATCGACTAAGTTGAATGACGTGTTGTGTGCTTTCTGTACCGCATATAAGACCAATTTGGATATGTCCCCATATCGGGTAGTGTATGGCAATGCTTGCCACCTACCCGTCGATCTTGAGCATCGTGCTTTCTGGGCGATCAAGAACCTGAATATGGATCTTGATCAAGCAGGTGTGCAGCGTAAACTCGACATTGTGGAGTTGGAAGAGCTACGCAATGATGCGTATTAAAATGCCAAAATTCATAAGTCCCGAGCCAAGTTGTTTCACGATTGCATGATTATGTGAAAGGTGTTTACGACCGGGCAGAAGGTGTTGCTCTACAATTCCTGGCTTCATCTGTTTGCGGGTAAGCTCCGCAGTCACTGGTCTGGAGCTTTTATTGTCCAAATTGTGTTTCCTCATGGAGTGGTTGACATCCTAAACCCAGGGAATGGGAACGTTTTCAAAGCTAATGGACAACGCCTCAAACCCTACTTGGAGGGGGCACCAGCCGAAGTCGAGGAGGTCATGTTCCTTCATGAACCTCTCTCGCACTCAACCATTCATGTTCCTGCATGAATGGTTGAGCTTTCATGTTTGTATTTGAAAAAAAGAGAAAAGGAAAAAAAAGAAAAAAAAGAAGAAGACTCATTCAGTGAGCATCGATTATTGTGGGCTCCAACCCTTGAGTATTTGAGCCCCATTTCTTTCACGTAATTGTATCCCTTCTTTAGCATCTCACAGGTTTTGAGGGAATTCAGGTTTGTGTCTATCAACATAACCATGAACTTCCTTTTGCGCTTCATGTTGGTGAGATCTTTCCTTTTTCATGCATAAATCCATGTAGTTTCATGCTCACATTCATTGAGGACAATGCATGAAGTAGGTGTGGGGCGTGTTTTACGTGTGTACATAGTTGAGTCTTTTCCTTTGATTTTGTTTTCTTTTTTGTGCATTGATAGGGTCATGTTAGTGTAATGCATTTAATATCGATATATCTGCTTGCCATGATCCTTGGGTGACTTGTCTTGTTTTGCTTGCCTAATGCTTTCAAATTTTCACATTTCTTTCGAAATCTTCATGTATTTGCGAAAGAAAATGTTTTGTGGGTTTTGCGTGTGTTTAGCATGTACAAAACCGTTGACAGACAAAGTAAAAAGAAAGCTCCCAAAATTGTCTTGAACTTGATGCATTAGGATATCTAGTACAGTGGTTTTAGGACTTATCTAGTCGTTAGGATGCACCCCGGTTTTCCCTCGGGGGGCGAGTAATCATAGGGTTTCAATACTCAAACATTGAAATAAGTCCACCCTGAACCTAGTGAGTCAATAATTCGTGTCTGTTAACTTAAGCAATTTGTTGTAGTCATGGACCCTTTAAATCTTGTTGTGAGACATTAAGTGTAGGGGTTTTGGTTCATGTGTAGATAAGAAATAAGTGAGTAAGTGTTCTCTCTTCTTGCACGGCTCCTTTCACTCGGGAAAGTAGGTCTGAGGGGACTCTGTGCCTGGTGCTTTCGAGTCATCTGATTTGGGTTGCACCGACCGAACTCCCGTTACACGGGTGGTAGGGATTGCTCTATGTGGAGATTTGGGGAAAGGTGTACGTGATAGTGTAAGTCCTCATAGGCAACGATGCACGAAACCTGACCCTGGGAGAATGAAACTTTAACTAGTCAGAAAAACAAAAAAAAGAAAAAGAAAAGAAACAAAAAGAAGAAGAAAAATGGTAATGCAAATAAGAACCTTAATGGACTTTACACTTTGTATCACTTGAGGATGTTAAGGTTGTCCATGTCTTTCACCTAAGTCCTTAATTAACTTGCACGAATGATTCATTAGGCTCGGTGTGTGGAGTGAATACCTATATAGAGTCAGCCCGTAGGATTACTGCGTCCAATGATCGATAAAAATGAGTCCATGGAGTCGAGTTTCTAGATTGAATAATGCATCTATGTTCGGATTTTGTGGGTCTATCTGCTAAAAACCCTCAAGAGACAACACTCCTCCTCCTTGGCGACAAGGATGTTTAATGGCTTGTTGCACGTGCTAAGTGCAACCGTGATTCCTACGAAAGTGGGTTAGGATTTCTTGTTTTGCGTATGCTTCTCTTTCTTTGTTTTGCTCGGGACTAGCAAAAGTTAGGTGTGGGGGTATTTGATTGACATCATTTCATACTTACATTTGTATATTATATATATTATCTTTCATCTAAACAATGCTACGTAACGAGCTTTATGTTTGAATTTCAGAAATAAATAGGGTTGAAGAGAAGAGGCATGAAAGGACCTAAAAGTAGGAAAAAAGACTGAGTTGAGAGACTAGAGGACTAAGATGTTTGGGTACCTAAATCTACACTTGTAGCTGCTTGAGGAAGAAATCGGTGGTGACCGGGCGAGCTTAAGAGTCGAATTCAAAGCCGGTTGCATTACCGAATGGAGATACAACCAATTCAAGCTTCAAGTTGGTATAATTTTCTTATCCTCTAAATTTGTCAATAAAATTTGTTCTGGTCTAGGTTTTACATGCTTGATTGACATATCATTTACTCATTCATTGCAAATCTTAAATGCTTGAATGACATCCACAGTTTTAGAGTCAAATTTTCAAAATAGATGTAAAAAGGGGAAATGAAAACATCACATGCTTAATTGTAGTATTTGCTTCTTGTTAATGGAGGAGAAATAGATATGAACTTAATTGACAAATCATATTCATATCGATAGGGGGAGCTTAATGAATATCATTCTCTTAGAGTAATGAAGTGCAAAATTTAGGGGGAGCAACTTCATTACAAGACATCCAGATTGAACTTAATTCGTATAAATTTTTGATGAATGTCAAAGGGGGAGAGATAATTAAGGGGGTAACTTGGAATTTTGACTTAAATTGAACAAAAACTATGCACATCCATAGGGGGAGCATTAATATGCATAGTTTACATCTAAAAATTCCATGTATTAAGATATAAGTTGCCATCATCAAAAAGGGGGAGATTGTTGCCTTTTTGGCCTTAATCTATGTTCTGATGATTTAATCAACCTAATCTTAATTGTGATCATGTAGAGTAGCACACATGTTGCATTGCATATATATTGCTTTGTGCTAACCTCTACAGGTGATCAAGACTCAAGGAAGAAAGGAAATCAAGTCAAGACATGTAATCAAGCTCATTTGAAGACATGTATTTTGTATTTTTTTGAGTCTTTAGGAACCTTGTGTAATTGAGCATACTTGAGCTAAAAACTACTCAACCACACACTAGGTTCCCTGTAGAAGTCACACACAAAATTTCACATAATTTGGACTTCAATATATCATCCAAACTAGAACCAGAAAACACCTAAACAAAACTTGAACTGCCTGGACCAAAACGGTCGACCGTTTAAACCTTTTTGTTCGACCGATCACACGTGTCACATGACCGTTTGTTTTGTCGTATTATACCCAATGGTTGTATTCGTATTATTCCCAAATACCCCAAAATTACCAAACATCTGGTCAACCGAAACTTTCCTAGCGGTCGACCGAACCAACACAATTTGGTCTCCCAGAAGTGCCTGGACTTATTCGGTCAAACTATTCCCTGAGTCTGTTCTACCGATCACTTAAGTGAACCATAGTCAAAGCCTTATTTGACCAAACGGTCGAACGACATACTCATTTCGGTCGACCGTTTTTAGGCATAATTGGGTCCTGCAAGTTTATGTTTTGTGCTTCTTACACCAACTCATACCCAATCAATCCCAACGGCTTTATTCTCTCTAATGATTATAAATAGAGTTCTAAAACACATTTTAACACAAGTCTCCCACTACTACTTGTCCTATACATTAGAGAGAAACTCCCAAGCTCAAATTTTCCCAATCCAACAATCCAAGCTCACACTTCCACACATTAGCATCAATTCCACATTATAAGCTAAGTGTGCTCAAGTTAGAGAGTGTGTTCCACTCAAGTTTGTTTTTGTCAAAGAAGAGTAAAGGATTCAGTGAAAGCCCAAAGCATCCCTCTCGGATTGTGAGAGGAGGAGCCAAGCTCGGCGAGGGTTGTTCGCGAGTTTGAAGATTGTAAAGGCGTTCTCTCCCGGCCTGGAACGGGGAGTGGTTAGTGAAGTCGTGAGCGGAGCTCAGTGATCCGAGCGGAGCTTGCAAGAGAGGACTAGGACCCGGGTGGGGTGCCGAACCTCTATAAAAATTTCCCGTCTCATTGTGGTTTGCTTATTCCTTCCCTACTTACTTGTTTAGTTTAATTTCCGCTGCACATATCTTTGTTTGTTAAACGAGTAGGTAATTAGCGTAAAAGTGATTAGTAATGTAGACCCTCACGTTCCAACATATACATGTTACGTAGATGGTATGAATGCTAGACATTGTTGTTTGTGAAAAATATTAGTATGCTTGCTTCAATTAGTAAGAACTTTTACTTGATGGTTTCTGCCATAATGTTAGGTACATTCCACGCTTGTCTATGTTCTTAATAACAAACTTGTCATGCTCATATTAATCACCTAGGTTAGTGCTTTAAATGATAGGTCTTGCCATTAGGTACTTCTTATGCATTAACAAACACTAACTACACTTGAGCTTATTGTATGCATTCACCACACTTATTTCATGTGCACACACTCTCCACCCCTTAGGGGTTTTCCATTCCTGATTTCTAACTTCTGTTATTAGTTACTTAGTATAGTTCATTTCATGCTTTCATTTCCTCCTTTCTAGTTTACTACTTTAGTTTAGTATAGTTTAGTTTAATCAATCCTTTCTCCTTTCTTTCCCACTAGCCTTCGAACAAACCAGATTCGACACACCTACCTGTGGATCGACCCGTATTTGCCACCGCTTCAACGCGGCCATGCACTTACGATTATAATTAAAACATATCAATCATACAACAACCAAGCGAATGCCTTTAGGACCTGGGATGAATTTCAATTTGCATTCCTCAAGAATTGTTTCCCTAATCATCAGACTCAAAAACTGAGGAATGAAATCAATTTTTTCCATCAACATGAGACCGAATCATTCCATGCATACTTAGAGAGGTTCAAGGAGCTACTCATGCCCTCACCATGACCTTGAGTTGTGGCACCTTTGTCAGATTGTCTACGAGGATCTTCACATCCCATCTCGAACGCTCCTTGAGTCCATGTGTCAAGGTCAGTTCTTAGGAAAGGATGAAAGAGAGGCATGAGCTTTCCTAGAAGACCTCGCTAAGAAAACCATGCAGTGGGAAAGTGTGAGGGAACCACCACCATCATCTAGCATAGGAGCGGGGATTGCAAATGCAAACTTGACTAGATCGGGTGTCGTATTTGCTGTCAATACCATCATGGTAACCGAGGCACGCCTGGTGACGTTAATGCACCGTATGGATTCGATTGAGCTCTAAACCAGCAAGATGTGTCACATGTGTCTGCATATCTCGTCTAGTTCCCTGTTATTCATGTGGTAGGATAGGTCATGTAGGAGGCGAGTGTGCATACATTCCTCCTAAGATGGAAGAACTCAATGTCATCTATGATAGATCGAAGAATGACCTATACCCATCATCATATAATCCTAGATGGAGGAACCACCCTAACTTTTCATGGAACCAAAACAATGTCCACAATGGTCCTTCACACTTCTCTAGACCACCTAACAGACCACACCAACCTCCCATGCATTCACAATTTTTTCAGCCACCCCAAGCCCAGATCACCAACTTACCGGGTTTCCCAAATTCTAACAACATGGAAAACCGATTTAATTCACTTGAGAACTTGACTCATGGACTTGAGAACTCAATGAAAAATGTTATGTCATGCACAAGTGAAGTTATCAGTTCCAATTAGCAGACCATCAAAACTCTAGAGTTTCAGATGGGCCAATTGATTCACTCTGTATATGAGAGAGAGAGGGACTTTGCCAAGCCAGCCTGAGGCTAACCTCTGCATGTACCAGCAACACACAAATGCAAAATGAGAGTTTGAAAGCTCAGGGGCAGCAAGTGAACCATATGGAGGAACCTGTTCACCGTGTCAATGCCATTGTAACCTTAAGGAATGTAAAACAGGTTGACAATCACATTTCCTTGCCACCACCACCATCTGTGCAGCCCTTCGGTGGGAATGATGATAGAGAAGAGGCTGAGGGTGAGGGTAATACACCAACGCCTCCTTCTCAGGCACAGCAGAAAACCTACCTGCCAAAAAACTCTCTATCCTAGTAGGTTAACCAAAAAGCAGAGTGACACAATAGATAAGATATTAGAGCTCTTTAAACAAGTGAAGGTTAACATCCCCTTGTTGGATGTCATCCAACAAATACCTCAATATGGAAAAGTATTGAAAGATCTCTACAAACCAAGAGGAAGACCAATGTTCCTAAGAAAGCATTCTTAGCTGCGAGTGTGAGCTCACTTTTGTCCAATCCTACATACACAAAGTACAAGGACCCTAGTTGTTCTACTATTCAGTGTACGATAGGGAACACTAGCATGAGTAATGTATTCCTTGATTTAGGATCAGCGGTCAACCTCCTCCCTTTTTTTGTTTATCAACAATTGAACTTGGGAGAATTGAAACTAACTATGATCACCCTCCAATTGGCGGATAGATCCATTCGTGTACCAAAGGGGATTATTGAGGACGTACTCATCAAAGTTGGAGATTTTATATTTCCAGTAGAATTTGTCATCCTCGATACCAACCCTGTTGCGAACACCCACTCTCAAATTCCTTTGATTTTGGGTAGACCATTTCTGGCAATCGCCAACGCCTTAGTTAATTGTAGAAATGGTCTCATGAAGCTCTCATTCGGTAACATGAGTGCCGAGTTTCATGTGTTCAACTATGGTAGGAACCAGGAGCCCTTGGACCAACCTTTAAATCTCAACCACATCCTCCAATTAGCGAAAGCACCGCAAAATCAACAAAAACACCCAACACCAATGCAACCCATTGGGAATGTTAATGTGCCCAGCAAAAACTCATTGCTTGTCTTTGCAATGCAACAAAGTGAGCTGACATCAAACATGAATATACAAAGGGAGTGTTTTTTGGATAATTCAGTTGGGACTATTAGTGAGGGGGAAACACGTCATCATATGCCTATCCTAGAATGTGTCTTTACCCCAGGCCCCATGATCGTTGAGCATCATGAGCTTCATCTTGACTCCAACAAGGATCCACCTACGATCGAGCTTACGCGTGATAATATACAGGAGGATGGTGGTCCTTGTTGGATGACTTGGGGAGAAACCCCATTCATAGTGAAGTAGGGGTTTGTTCGACGAGTCACTATTTCCGATGCATTTCGATGCACTCGCCTATTGGTGGGAGGGTTTTGTTCGACGAGCAACTAAACCCTAGTGAGGCAACACAACTCCACTCATTCACGTTTTCTACACCCAACAATTATCATGAGGAGTTTGAGCCTTTCAGTTTTGACTTTTCACCCCTCATGATACCTTAGAGTACCAGTGAAGCGGGTCCATCTTGGCAAAATCTCCAGTACACATGACTCGATGTTCTCATTTGATGTTCCTTGACCAAATAATTATGAGAATATCTTGGTTGATGTATGTATCTTGTTTAGAAAGAAAAAAACAAAAAGAAAAAAAACACAAAAGACTCCACAAGTGAGCAGTGGTTGTTGTGGCCCCAACCCTTGAGTATTAGGGGCCAATTTGTTTGACGTATTTGTATTCCCTTTTTAAGTATCTCTCCGGTTTTGAGGAATTTGGGTTTATGTCCATCAACATAACCATGAAATCCCATTTGCGCATCATGTTGGTGAGATCTTTTCTTTTTCATGCAGAAATCCATGTAGTATCATACTCACATTCATTGAGGACAATGCAGGAAATAAGTTTAGGGGGTGCTTTACGTGTGTACATAGTTTTGTGTGTCTTTTATTTTTTTTTCTCCTTCTTTTGTTTACTTTTCTATGGTCATGTTAGTGTGATGCATTTAATATCGATATATCAGCTTGCCATGACCCTTGGGTGACTTGTCTTCTTTTGTTTGTCGTTGTACTTTCAGTTTCTAGTTCTTTCAAAAATTTGATGTGTTTGCGAAAGAAATTGTTTTGTGGGGTTTGTGTATGTGTTTAGCATATGCAAAACCGTTTAGGCAATCAAAAGAAATGCTCCTAGAATTGACTTGAACATGAGGCATTAGGATATCTAGTATACCGACTTTAAATGTTATCGGGTCGTAAGGATGCAACCCGGTCTTCCATCGGGGGTGAGTAATCATAGGGTTTCAGTACTTAAACAATTAAAGAAGTCCACCTGAACCTAGTCAGTCAAATAATTCGTGTCTGTTAGTATAAGGAAGTTTGTCGTAGTTAGGGACCCTTAAAATCTTGTTGTGAAATTTTAAGTGTAGGGGTTTTGGTTCCCATGTAGATAATAAATAAGTGGTGTTCTCTCTTCTCACCCTGGTCCTATCACTCGGGAAATTAGGTCTGAGCGGACTTAGTGCCGGATGCTTTCGAGTCATCTGACTTGGGATGAACCGACCGAACTCCCGTTACATGGTGGTAGGGATCGGCCTATGTAAAGATTTAGGGGAAGGTGTACGTGATAGTGTAAGTCCTCAGAGGCAATGATGCATGAAACCCGACCCTGGGAGAATTGAACACCAACTAGTGTAATTCATAATGCTCCAAAAAGGGAAAAAAGAAAAAAAAAGACAAAGAAGAACCTTAATGGACTTTACACTTTGTATCACTTCAGGATGTTAAGGTTGCCCATGTCTGTCACTTAAGTCCTTAACTAACTTGCACAAATGGTTCATTAGGCTAGGTGTGTGGACTGATTATATATATAGAATCGACCTGTAGAATTACCGTGTCCAATGATCAACGATAATGAGTCCATCGAGTCATGTTGCTAGGTTAAATAATGCATCTATGTTCGGATTTTGTGGGTGTATCCGCTGAAAACCCTCAGGAGACAACGCTACTCCTCATTGGCGACAAGGGGGTTTAATGCTTGTTGCACATGCTAAGTGCAACCATGATTCCAATGAAAGTGACTTAGGATTTCCCTGTTTTACGAATGAATATTCATTTCTTTCATTTTTCTCTCTCTTTGTTTTGCTTGGGACTAGCAAAAGTTAAGTGTGGGGGTAATTGATTGACATTACATCATGTATATATTTGTGTCTTATATCCTCTATTTTTAACCTAAGCAATGCTACGTAATGAGTTTTATGTTTAGGTTTCAGGAATAAAACAAGTGAGAAGAAGAGACACAGAAAGGACCTGAAAGCAAGAAAAAAGACTGAATTGTGAGACTTATGGACTGATATGGAAGAGGGAAGGACCCCGATGTAAATCAAAAGGACCAATAAGCAAATCAACAAACTCCACACCATCATGAGTAGTATTTTGGCAATTAGATTCGGGCTTCAACTCCAATAACCAATCCGAGTGCACCCCATGTGAAGAATTGAAGAACTAAAGAAAATATACGAATATGGGTCGGATCCGGGAAAAAGTGACCGCCAATTGGCAGTTCAAGATTGCAAATTAATGGTCCGGTTTTCTCAGAATCCGACCTGATTTCGCCCGGTTATGGTTTATGTGTTTATGTCTATTATGGCAATGTTTCATTAGTCCCACATCGGAGGATTGTTCCCGATTACCTTTTTCTATGACTATAAATAGAACTCTTCCTCCTCCCTTGTAATACTACTCATTGCTTAGTGGCCAATCCCTCTACTTAGAGCCAAGCCTTGAAGCAAAACCTCAAGTAGGGAGATGCTACATGTTAGTTAAGTGTTTGTATTTGTGGTTGCTTGCTTGATTGATTGAAGAAACTTTGTTTTGATGGGTTTTTCCATAAGATTTAGACACCTCCCATGCTTAGCTATGTTCTTCACATGATATGGTTTTTGATGAGTTTTGCAATATCTTTAGACACTTCTCATGTTGAGCCTACTCTTATCATAATCAGGTAGTAATTGCCGATACGTTGTGTGAATGGATTGATAGGTTTTGCCACATCTTTAGACACTTACTATGCATGAAAACACACACTACACACATACATGATTTCATGCATCGTTCATCACTTATTTCACTTCATATGTGCACACACTCCACTCCTTAGGGATTTCTCTTCTTGATTTCCAATCTATAGTTGCTTTCTTTCGCATTTCTTACTTACTTTTTAGTGTAGTTTAGCTTAGCATAATTAAATCTCTTTCCCCTTTCTCGCCACTTGATTTCGGATAAACCAGAGGCTACTCACCTCCCCGTGGATCGACCCGTACTTGCCTCCTCTTCACCGATGCCGTGTACTTGCGGTATTTAAAATGTTTAAACAAAAACACTCAGGAGATACCACTCCTCTTCTTTGGCGACAAGAAGGTTTAACGGCTTATTGCATGTGCTAAGTGAAACCATGATTCCTACGAAGATGAGTTAGGATTTTTCTATTTTTCGTATGTTTTTGGTTTCTCATTTTTCTCTTTCTTTGTTTTTCTCGGGACTAGCAAATGGTAAGTGTGGGGGTATTTGATTAGTAGCCTATCATGCATCATATTCATGCTATGTATCTTAATTTTACCCTAATACTGTGCTACTCAAGTGTTTGTAGTTATATTTCAAGTATTAGGTAATAAGGAAGAGAAGAGAAGAGAAAAATGATTGGAACGTAAGAAGAAACGACTTAAATGAAGCAAAATGGACCTCTCGGTCATACACAAGGACCATCGGCAAGAGGGAAGGAGCTGGACGTAAGCCGGGAGGGACCTAATAGCAAATCTAGAAACTCCATACCATCATGAGGAGTATTTTGGGAATTAGATTCGGGTCCAGACTTCAATAACTGATCCGAGTGCACCCCACGTGGAGAATTGAAGCACTAAAGATGATATCTGAAAATGGATCCGATCCGATAAAGAGTGACTGCCAATTGGCAGTCCAAGACCACCAATTAGCGGTTCTTTTTCTTAGAATTGGACCCGGTTTCGCACAGATATGGATTATGTGTTTACGTATATTCTAGGAAAGTTTCATTAGTCCCACACCGGTGGATTGTTCCCAGTTGCCTTTTCATGTCTATCAATAGAACTCTTCTTCCTCCTTTGTAACTACCCATTGCTTGGTGGTCATTCTCTCTACTTAGAGTAAGCCTTGGAGCCAAACTCAAGTGGAGAAGAATGCTACTTGTAATGTGCGTCATCAATAAAATAAAATGGGTCCGATCTGACAAAAAGTGATCATCAATTGGCGGCCCAAGACTGCCAATTAGCGGTCTTTTTTTCTCAGAATCCAACATGGTTTCACGTGGATATGTATATATGTATTCTGGGAATGTTTCATTAGTCACACATCGGGGGATGGTCCCCAGTTTCCTTTTTTCATGGCTATAAATAGAAATCTTCCTCCTCCTTTGTAATCTACCCATTGCTTGGTGGACATTCTCTCTACTTAGAGTAAGCCTTGGAGCAAAACTCAAGTGGAGAAGAATGCTACTTGTAATGTGAGTCATGTAAATAAAATAATTCTCCATAGTTTTGTTTTAATGTTGTTTTTTTTGCTTGCATGTTTAGCTTAGTTTTGTTCTCTTAATCTTAGTATAATTAGTAGAATGTCTTTCTATTTTAATATAAATTGTAGCTTAATGTGTAGCGAGTAGTTCCATCCCCCTTTGGGAGGAGGTGATGTAGATTATGCGATAGTGATGGATTCTTTTATTTGTGTCATTTCATGTGCTTAATGTAGATCTATACTCGTAGCATGCTTAAACTTGTATTAGATAGGATAATGTCCACACTAGGTACTTATCTCATGCTAGCTTTAGAGTTTATCTTGTTGCTTCTAAAGGTTTGATGGAAATGGCTTGCTATGTATGGATCCATGTTTGCTGCACATTGATATGAATGATTTAAGTTGTATGTAGGATTAATTGATGCTCTAATGGCCTCACTAGGTACTTATTGCATCCTTGATAATCTAAAATCAACCTCAAATTTATGTGAGATATGCATGTTCATGGTTTGCCATGTAGTGTTGTGTATCCTACACTTAATTCTACACTAGCTTCTACTTGTATGCCACACAAAGTACACTTATGCCTAATTGAATGAAGACTCACTCACACACACCCATACCTACACACCTCCACTCTATGAAGGGTTTAGTTTAATTGTTAATTCATTTATAGTTTGGTGTAATGAAACTTCTTCTCTTACAATATCCATTTTGAAAAATTGCAAACATTTGCACTTATCAAACTCTTATGATTCTTGTCGTTTTAATTAAGAGAGATTTTATCCAATCCTCCTAAGAAAAACTCTTTCTCAAAACTGAGCGAGGGCTTCGGTTTTTGTTAAGAAAACTTATTTCATTTGATATGAGATACGATTGTCCATTGTATTCATGAACAAATACACATATTGTTCACTAATTGTGAAACTCACTTCATGTACTTAATCATGGCACAACAATGAATATCCTTATATCTCCCACTATTTCCAAAGATGGAGGAAGCTATCTCCCACTACGGGCGAGTAGAATATCCCTTGATTGGCTTCTAGTGGGTGAAATAAGAAAGAACTTCTTAATTTTTAGTTTGGACAATTAAACATTTTACATGTCATTTTAAAATTTAGGTAGTCATGCAAGCATACATTCATACCTATCCTAACTATTCATTCAATCACATACATGTCAATCACACAAACATAAGTAAATCCATTCACACATTGGTATGAGTTTATATGTTCCCTTGTCCTCGACGTCCGTGCCTTCTTCGTGCCTTCTTCTTGCACCATGGATGTAAATATTACAAATATAAACATGCATCTCTCAATTTAAAATTGTGTAGTGCAAGTCCTATATAAAAGTCCTCTCATATCCATGTATATACATAAATAATTGACTTTTACATATACATAAGCCACTGCGATTATAATAATAACAACAATGATATACACATATCATTCATTCGCATATTACTTCGATTGGAACACATAAACTCACTTATTCCTGCAAAACGGAACAAGTGCAACAATATGTACATATGTTATTTTACCCTATTCAATTGATCCTTCATCTCACAATTAAATAATTTAAAATTATTTGAAATTCTGTAAAATGATTCATGCATTCATAGTTCATCATATTAAAGCATTTGAAACGAAGTTTACCTAAATTCCCAAAAACATTTCAAGGAAAAATAAACTTATTTGCAACTTTTTGTTTTGTTGATATCAAGTAAAATAAACATTTAAAATAAACTTTTTTTACAAAATTATACAAAAGTCTAAAACTTGATTTTAATAATCATATGACATGTTTTAAAACAATTACAACTCTCAAAAGAAAAATTAAAATCAAAATCAACGAAACAGTCCTATTTTTCTAATTTTCATTGTTTCACCTTAAAATCAGAATTAATCCACTGATTTTAATTGTTAAAATATTTCTAACATTAAAAACTAATGTAGGAAAATAAGAAACATAAAAATCCATGATTACATTTGATGCATCCATCAAAAATCAAAAGGACTAAAAAAGGGGGCAAAAACCGAATCATTCAATTAAGAGATGGCAAACTAAATATTTAAAATAGCCTAATCATTGAAAATATGAACAAAAACCTCTGATACCGTCGTAGTATTTCGTGCCCTATACTTGTGTATATTTTTTAAAATCTTAATAAACATTTATGATCGATTTTCATATTTCCAATAATTTTCGTGTACAAAGCATAGACTATACATTTTAATAAATGTATCCTGCATAATATTAAATTGTATAGAAAAAATCATACCCAAAAGGTTCTCTAAAACCTTTTCGAAGATCCATAATGGTGTTGCACTTGATTTTCCTTGGAATTCCTCCAAGTGTTCACGAAACTCTAAATAAGATTTAGAGAGAAAGGAGCTAGCCAATTAATTTCTAATTCAAGGCTAGAATCTAGCTAATTACCCATTTGATGCTCTTGAGAATTTAATCTCTAAAACACTCAACTAATAAGAGAATTTTAGGATGAATTTGGTGGAGAAATATGGAGAGGAGAATTTTGCATTCATATATTAACAATGAGGAGAGGAGGATCCTATTTATTGGACTTCCTCAAAACCTATTCATGTGCAACCCACTTGCACATAATTCCTTGTTAATAGCTCCTATAATCCAATCATCTTTCGAAACTTAATCATCCCTTAACCTTCTCAAACTGAATTGGAACAAATCCAACCCATGATCAAAGAAATTCTCTTATTAATACAGTCAAAACCGTTCGCAAACAATCGACCGAAATAGTCAACCGTTCGACCGATTGATTGCAAATCAGCAATTTCAGTCGGACAACACGTCCAACCGATCGACTGATTCATCGCCACCCAAATCCTGGTTTTGGTCGAGCGACATGTCCAAACGGTCGACCGTCTCTCAATCAGGAAAATCCCTGATTTCGGTCAAACCACGTTTGCCAAACGGTTGACCGATTTATGCCTTTATCAAATTTTGGATTAATATCCAACAAAATCTGATTTTTAGGGTTTTACCAAATTTATATTTTATAATCCTTAGGATCACATTATACTATGTAACATATTATCATATACAATGTCAAACATTATACCCCATAATATATTTACATCTCATATAAATTTATTAATTATTCTAACCATGTCGTAATAACGATATATTTGATTTTAATATTTTACCACATTTATCGCAATACATCATATAAAATGTAAAATCAAATTCCTTATTTCTCAGTTCTGCGGTGTGACCTATAGGAGGACCTAAGTTATATTGACAATGATATAAAACATATTATATCATAAACTATAAGCGGTATCTAGCTACACATTATAATTACCCAATTAACAAAGAAGTCTTGCTCACTCAAACCAAACATGATCCATTTAGTGATATTTAATATCACTTGTGTCTATCCCTTGCCTTATGATATTGAGAATATTATACAATGTAGAATTGTGTCATCTTTGTAATATATATTCGTTTCTTGATCTCTCAAGCTAATCATAAATATGTAACTATACACAAGTTACATTGTGCACATTATAATTTCACTTTATCAAGGGGCCCAGAAATATCATCACCCAAGTCAAGAGGGGCAATGATAATCTTTTGACGTATCAAATTTTCCATCACAATTTATGTATAACCAACTAATATCTTTATCACTATACATATTGATAGCTTTTGATAATAATCAAATCATACACTCCTTATGTGAAAAGGTATAGGTCTCATATCTTAGATTCAAAGCCACAATCAAACATTAATGACACAAACACAATTCCATAATGTTTCATTTGTTAGGTCAATTCAATATATGAAAGAACTATTTTCTATTTTATATACTCATGTTGTTAAATATTTGTAGAGTTGCAATATCTCTCTAAAACAACACGACAATCTTAACTCGGTAATTAATGTTCCATGTTAATTATCATGATTGTGAATTATTTTTGATTTATGTAAACTATTACCTTTCAGACCTCTATGGTTAAGGACCAAGAGCCTCTTCCTTAACACTTCCAAAAGATGAATATATTAATCAAGGAACAAAAGGTTCAACACATTCAATTCATAAAAAAAGACATTTAAAAGTGAAAAGTTTAGAATACATTCCTTTCACAAACCTCGTATCGATGATGAGAATCCTATACTGCTTGAGGAACAATTGGTGGATGAAGTGCCACAGGAAGTACATTCTTTCAGTGCTTCCAAGTTCAATGTCGAGAGGAAGGTGGTTTTGGAAGATTTTGAGGCCTTCTACATCAAGGAATCCCTTTAAGCCAATTGATTGACATCATTTCATGCTTATATTTGTACCTTATATCCATTATCTTACACCTAAGCAATGCTACGTGACGAGTTTTATGTTTAGTTTTCAGAAATAAAGAGGTTTGAAGAGAAGAGCCATGAAAGGACCCAAAAGCAGGAAAAAGGACCTAATTGTGAGACATGGGGACCAAGATGCAAGGGAGAAGGACCTGATCGTAAGACAGAAGGACCTAAGAGCAAAACAGGAAACTCCACACCATCATGAGGAGTATTTTGTCAATTCGATTCGGGTCGGAGCTCCACTAAACAAGTTAGATGCATCCAAGACCAAGAAACACACCAAGGAAAGCCCACCAGAAGACCCAGACGGATCTGGGCTTTATAGGCCGCCAATTGGCGGTCTGGAACCGCCAATTGGCGGTCTGGATCATGCAAGATCCGCCCCAACTTCTCCTGGACTTGTATTAGTGTTCGTTTAGGCTATTTTTGGTATTGGTTTAGTCCCACATCGGGGGATTGTCCCCGATTAGCTTTTTCCATGCTTATAAATAGAACTCTTCACCTTCCATTGTAATTACCCATTGTTTGGTGGCATTCTCTCTACTAAGGAGTGAGCCTTGAAGCAATAACTCAAGGTGGAGAAGGATGCTACCTTCAATGTGAGTCATTGTTAATAAAAGTTTATTTGTTTCTTTTAATCTTGTTTTGTTATGTTGTTTGTTTTGTGTGGGTTGCTTTACTTTGTTTAATTTCTTGTTTAGTAATTTTAGTATCTTAGTTAAATGTTTTCTTTACTTAGTCTAATCAGTAGTGTAATGAGTAGTGAGTAGTTCCATCCCCATTTGGGGGGTGGAGAAATATGTGATATAGTTATGTAGTGTATTAAGTGTGTGTTATTTTTATCCATTGAGCTTTATATGATTTCCATAACCATCTAATGGGTCTCCACTCTTATCTTTGATATGCTAATGCTCTTGAATGAAGCTTAGCTTATGCTTTGATTAGTGGACCTATTTTATGGGGAATGATAAGGTTAGGATATGGATGAAGTTAATATTGGAAACACAATTTGTAATGTATGTGCTCTTGTTGCCTTTACCTAGCTAATGTCTTGTATGTTTTAATGATGTAGTGAAATCTTAATTCATGTAGAGGCATAGTAGGGTATAGTCTTTATACTTGAGTTCATGTAGCTTCATTCCAATTATTGTCTTGTATGTTTTAATGATGTAGTCTTATCTTAATTCATGTAGAGGGAAAGTTGGATGTAGTTTTATGATTTCATGCACTACATGTTGTGAGGAGCTTAATGAACACACACACTTCTTTATGTTCACATTATTTCTCTACCCCCTTTGGGGTTTAGTTTTATTGCTTATCTTCATTTCCTTTTGCATTCTAGTTTAGCATTGTAGTGTAGTTTAGTGTAACCAATCCTTTTCTCCTTTCTTTACCCCTTGCCTTCGCACAAACTAAGTGTCGACACACCTCCCAGTGGACGACCCGTATTTGCCACCGCTTCAACGCGGTCGTGCACTTGCGGTAGAAATATAAAACGATCAATCAAGTTTTTGGCGCCGTTGCCGGGGATTTGAGGGAATTTGGGTTGTGTCCATCAGCATGACCTTGAACTTCCCTTTGTACTTCACGTTGGTGAGATCTATTCTGTTTCATGCATACATCCATGTAGTATTTTGCTCACATTCATTGAGGACAATGCATGAAGTAGGTGTGGGGGGGTGCTTTACGTATGTACATAATCGAGTCTTTTCTTTTGATTTTTGTTTTCTTTTGTGTGCATTGTTAGGGTCATGTTAGTGTGCTGCATTTAATATCGATATATCTGCTTGCCATGATCGTTGGGTGACTTGTCTTCTTTTGCTTGCCTAGTTCTTCAAAAATTTCACATTTCTTTCAAAATCTTCATGTGTTTTCGAAAGAAAATGTTTTGTGGGTTTTGCGTGTGTTTAGCATGTGCAAAACCGTTGAGAGGCAAAGTAAAAAGAAAGCTCCCAAAATTGTCTTGAACTTGATGCATTAGGATATCTAGTACGTGGCTTTAGGATTTATCGAGTCGTTAGGATGCACCCCAGTTTTCCTTTGGGGGTGAGTAATCATAGGGTTTCAGTGCTCAAACATTCAAAGAAGTCCACCCTGAACCTAGTGAGTTAATAATTCGTGTCTGTTAACTTAAGGAAGTTTGTTGTAGTCAAGGACCCTCTAAATCTTGTTGTGAGATAGTAGTGTAGGGGTTTTGGTTCATGTGTAGATAAGAAATAAGTGAGTTGGTATTCTCTCTTCTCGCACGGCTCCTATCACTCGGGAAAGTAGGTCTGAGGGGACTTTGTGCCTGGTGCTTTCGAGTCATCTGACTTGGGATGCGCCGACCGAACTCCCGTTACACGGGTGGTAGGGATTGCCCTATGTGGAGATTTGGGGAAAGGTGTACGTGATAGTGTAAGTCCTCATGGGCAATGATGCACGAAACCTGACCCTGGGAGAATGAAGCTCCAACTAATAAAAAAAGGAAAAAAATGTGTGTGAAAAGAAACAAAAAGAAAAAAAATGGTAATGCAAATAAGAACCTTAATGGACCTTACACTTTGTATCACTTGAGGATCTTGAGGTTGTCCATGTCTTTCACTTAATTCCTTATTTAACTTGCACGAATGGTTTATTAGGCTAGGTGTGGACTGATTACCTATATAGAGTCGGCCCGTAGGATTACCGCGTCCATTGATCGACAAAATATGTCCAACGAGTCGAGGTCTAGATTGAATAATGCATCTTGTTCGGATTTTGTGGGTATATCCGCTGAAAACCCTCAGGAGACAACACTCCTCCTCCTTGGCAACAAGGAGGTTTAACAGCTTGTTGCACGTGCTAAGTGCAACCGTGATTCCTACGAAAGTGAGTTAGGATTTCTTGTTTTTCGTATGCTTTTTCCTTTCTTTGTTTTGCTCGAGACTAGCAAAAACTTAGGTGTGGGGGTATTTGATTGACATCATTTCATGCTTATATTTGTACCTTATATCCATTATCTTACACCTAAGCAATGCTACGTGACGAGTTTTATGTTTAGTTTTCATAAATAAAGAGGTTTGAAGAGAAGAGCCATGAAAGGACCCAAAAGCAGGAAAAAGGACCTAATTGTGAGACCTGGGAACCAAGATGCAAGGGAGAAGGACCTGATCGTAAGACAGAAGGACCTAAGAGCAAAATAGGAAACTCCACACCATCATGAGGAGTATTTTGTCAATTCGATTCGGGTTGGAGCTCCACTAAACAAGTTAGATGCATCCAAGACCAAGAAACACACCAAGGAAAGCCCACCAGAAGACCTAGACGGATCTGGGCTTTATAGGCCGCCAATTTGCGGTTTGGATCATGCAAGATCCGCCCCAACTTCTCCTGGACTTGTATTAGTGTTCGTTTAGGCTATTTTTGGTATTGGTTTAGTCCCACATCGGGGGATTGTCCCCGATTAGCTTTTTCCATGCTTATAAATAGAACTCTTCACCTTCCATTGTAATTACCCATTGTTTGGTGGCATTCTCTCTACTAAGGAGTGAGCCTTGAAGCAACTCAAGGTGGAGAAGGATGCTACATTCAATGTGAGTCATTGTTAATAAAAGTTTATTTGTTTCTTTTAATCTTGTTTTGTTATGTTGTTTGTTTTGTGTGGGTTGCTTTAGTTTGTTTAATTTCTTGTTTAGTAATTTTAGTATCTTAGTTAAATGTTTTCTTTACTTAGTCTAATCAGTAGTGTAATGAGTAGTGAGTAGTTCCATCCCCATTTGGGGGGTGGAGAAATATGTGATATAATTATGTAGTGTATTAAGTGTGTGTTATTTTTATCCATTGAGCTTTATACGATTTCCATAACCATCTAATGGGTCTCCACTCTTATCTTTGATATGCTAATGCTCTTGAATGAAGCTTAGCTTATGCTTTGATTAGTGGACCTATTTTATGGGGAATGATAAGGTTAGGATATGGATGAAGTTAATATTGGAAACACAATTTGTAATGTATGTGCTCTTGTTGCCTTTACCTTAGCTAATGTCTTGTATGTTTTAATGATGTAGTGAAATCTTAATTCATGTAGAGGCATAGTAGGGTATAGTCTTTATACTTGAGTTCATGTAGCTTCATTCCAATTATTGTCTTGTATGTTTTAATGATGTAGTCTTATCTTAATTCATGTAGAGGCAAAGTTGGATGTAGTTTTATGATTTCATGCACTACATGTTGTGAGGAGCTTAATGAACACACACACACTTCTTTATGTTCACATTATTTCTCTACCCCCTTTGGGGTTTAGTTTTATTGCTTATCTTCATTTCCTTTTGCATTCTAGTTTAGCATTGTAGTGTAGTTTAGTGTAACCAATCCTTTTCTCCTTTCTTTACCCCTTGCCTTCGCACAAACTAAGTGTCGACACACCTCCCAGTGGACGACCCGTATTTGCCACCGCTTCAACGCGGCCGTGCACTTGCGGTAGAAATATAAAACGATCAATCACCAATCACGTCATCCACTTCCTCACTGAGTTCCGTCTGTGCAAATGGTACCCGGATCACATGGAGGTATTCTACTCCAACCCACCTTCGACACCGATTCTGACGACCTTCAAAGGAGAAGACGATGTTGGATCTCAAGTCCTTAGCCATCACTAGCTCTCTTCGTAGGACCATTCTTCACTTCCTCGATGATGATAAGGACATCCATCGACGTTGCCGTCTGATTGACTATGGCGTTTTCATCTGGAAGATGTGCAAACCGGGGAGTCCATCTCTTGTAGCAGGATCTGCTCCCAACCACATGGACCTCAAGCCACAATATTGCATCCTCAACACCATCGCATGATTTAATCTTTATCCAACCCTAGGCCATTGTGAGTATCTCTATACCAAGTTGCAAGTCATCTTCTACCACCTCATCAAGAAGATACTGGTGACTTGGACTTGCCATTTTCTTTGGCACATGCTTGTGATTTCAGTCAACTCGGCACTTCCTTACTGTATGACCATCATCGCTATTGTGGAGGCCCTCTGAATCTCTATTGAGGGATTTCCATTCCAAACAAAGCATCAACCTATCAACCAAATGACCCTCACCTTGATGGGATTCAACAAAGATGGGAAGGAGTTGACGCAGAAAGAAAAGAGGAAGGTGATTAAGATCGAGGATGGTGATAATGGAGAAGAAGGAAAAGAACGTGTGGTTGGTCCTATGGATTGGTACTATACTCCAGACTCCTTTTTCCTTTCTTTGGGAACAAGCTTATAATGCCTACCAAGGGCACTACTACCATGGAGGAAACTATCATGTCGGCCAAGGCTCCGCTCTGGCTACTGATGGTGGATGGAAGCATGAACCAGAGCAAGCTTGGAATGTTCCATTGTAGGAGTACTAGAACCCATCCTACCACCCGCCGACTTAGACGACGTATCTGGAGCCTATTGATGACATGAATGATCTCTCCACCTGGATGCAAAACCTTGAGATGATGGTGGTAGACGGCTTCTGTAAGACCCGCTCTCATGCTATAATATTAATAAGTCAACTCTCCTCGGTTGTACTTAACTTGGTTCTTAGAATGTCAAATTGTGTTATGGCTTGTTTGTTTGAGTAAATGGGATTGGATTTCTCATTGGACGATTGGGTGCGACACATCGCGTGAGTGCACGGTTGTTTGACATGATCGACTCAATTTGGGTCCGAGTGAGTGTAGGGTCGGTTTTGGGCTAAACCCGTGCTTAAGTGGTGTGGAATTGGAAGGGTTGCATTAGGGTTTGGATGTGCATTTTCGTGGCTTTTGGGATGCCTTTGCTTGTGCCATTTTTGGCATGTGTTGAGGTGTCTTGATTAGCCATGAAGACATGGAAGTTGGAGGGTTGTGTGCAAGCAAATAAGCCTCTCAGCCAGCCATCCTCTTCCCTCTCTTCTCCTTCCTCACGCACCTCACTTCAGACCACTTATCCTTTCCTCTCCAGCTGATTGGTGGGCTGATCTCCAGCGAGTTGGGAGCTACGTCTAGTGCAGCCTTGTGCGGCTAGAAGAAGAGTTGGTGGGCAGAATCTCCTGAAAAGCTCGCAATCTTCCTTGCTAATCAGGTATGCTTCTGGCCCTGTAGTGTAAGGGGAAGTAGGGGGTGTTGGATGGTGTTTAGTCCAACACTAGTGGGCTGGTCGGTCTGAGGTTTGGGGTTGCACAAGTGGAGATCTACCCGATAGGGTGGGCTGTGGTGCACTCCATGAATTTCAGAGGCTAGCTGGACGTCCCTCTCATCATCACGATCCTCGCCTCATGCTTTTCCTCAGTGGTTTGAGGAAGAAACCGGAGGGAAGGAGGCTGGGCTGTGGGGAGCACGTTGGGAAGGGTATTAGCATGCATACATGCGTGTGGTGCAACTCTCCCTTTTGTCGTTGAGTTTGTGATGAATTGATGATTGGGTGATGGTGTTCTAACTTCCCGTAATATGTAGTTTTCTACGAGATATTACTGATTGTAGACCACATGATCTTGCATGATTTCATGACTTCTTATGTTGTTAGTTGGTGAGCCATTTCTAATTTCAGATTTTATATCCAAGCATGATCTAGCTAATAGGTCCATATAATGTTGCATGACTCATTCCAATTTTGATCATATGACTTGCATATATTTTGGTGACCATGATTAGATGAGTTTCCCATGATATGTTGTGGGTTATAAGACGTATGTGCATGCATTAATTAATGACCATATTCAGATATTATTCCATGATTCATTGGCTGACTATAGATCAAATGTCCATGCATAACTAAGTGATTATATTCAGACAATGTCCCATGATTTTGTTGCTGATTATAGATCTTATGTTCTTTCTTAATTTTGTGATTATATTCAGATGATATTCCAGGATTTCCTTGCTGATTATAGATGACATGTCCATGCATTGCTTAGTGATTATATCCAGAAAATCGTCCATGATTTGTTGGCTTATTATAGCTCATATGACCATGCATTATCTCATGATTATGTTCAGATAATCCCCGTGATTGGTGGCTGATTAAAGATCATATTTTCATGCATTATCTCGTGATTATGTTCATATAATATCGGATCAAGTCCTAAGTTTCCAACGCATATATGTTCTGAAGTTAGTATTCGTACCATTTAATGGTTGTAGTAGTTATCCGTGGCATCTCTCACTGATACGCTTGCTCTATCATTCATGTCATTTATATATGTTACTGTCATCAGGTATTATGGTTGATTATGCGTGGAACTTAGGAAATCAGACCTTATGACATCCTTACCATGACTAGTAGATGCTCGTTTAGTTGTTTACCTTGAATTTGCCGATTCGGTAATGTTTGTTTGTTGTTGTGAGTTTCGTTTGTTCCTGATTGGTATGTCTGATTTCCGAGTTGGTTTGGGGCTGTTAGGAGGGTATGCAGATACTCGTCCTTGAGCTCATTCCATACACTGTAGATGCATTAGATTTTAGATGCTTAAGTAGATTGCATTGCATTTAATCTGATTAATAATTCTGGGCACGTTCAGTTTTTTGGGCCGACGGACCACGAGTGCGTCCTCTAGCTCTAGAGGCCATTCACATAAGACCTTCACGTTGGGAGGCCAGGCGTAAGATAAGTCCTGGGTAGGCACGCTGCCATTCTGTCTCAGGGTAGGTGTTCCTAAGTTCGCGATGGCACCATGTAGGTCACTTGCCGCGAATTGGGACACTTATCTGGCGCACCGCTTTGTACCGAGCGGTGGGTCACTGTCAAGTGACCGCCTTTGACCAGCAAGGCTGGTGTTCTGGTTCCTTTCGAGGAATGGTTGGGGTGTGCCCGACCGGCACGGCTTATGGAGTCGTAGCCTTCTGTTGCATTTGATGCTTTTCTGTTCTGACCAGCATGGTTGGTATTGTGGTTCCCTTGGAAGGATTTCTGTAGGTGTTACCTGATTGGCATGACTGATGGAGTTGTAGCCTTCTAATGCATTGTGTGCTTCTATGATTCTATTTCAGATGCTTTTGTCTTAGATAGATTGCATGCATTCTTCCATACAACTCTGATTGGGCCAGGGGCATACTGGATTTTCTTTATAGAAAACTAACGCATATGTTGATGTGGTGCTTGCAGGTACTTAGATTCCTACAGGGCGAACTGTACACGAGGGACACGTCGACCAGATTCTTCAGTTTGTCTTTTGCTTCCGCATTATTTATGATGTATTTCCCTTTTTAACTCGATGTAATTTATTTGACCTTGTTACCATATATGGATAATCTCTCACTTTTCAGTTATGTTTTATGTTAGTCTATCCATGTATGATCTCTCTACGTATTGTCGAGTCATTGTTTGGTCTGTCTTTTGTAACTCCTTCGGTCGTTGTGGAGGTCTCTGATCACAACACTTGTACTCTTTCCCAGTGTGTGTACCTGCAAGATCGGAGGCGTTACAACTTCGATTACATCAACTCCCGGTTCAATTATTCCAACATCCATATACGCAAGTTCCATCATCATATGGACTAACAATTCGATCAAGTCCACGACATGAACTGTGAGACGCTGTCAAGCCAAGCAAGACCCACCAGCTAAAGATAAATTCCTCATTATTTTTTTCTTAGGCTATTTCACTTTATCATGTATTCGCCTTGAATTTCCCTTTCCTAGTGTACTATTTCCCTTAATGCAGTGAATTCAATTCCTAAATGTCTACTTGTGCATGGTTTGATAAATTGACTAAGTAATCCATTTTTATGCATGTCAAAAGGGGAAGAAGTAATCTTGATAAATTCACTTAGTAAGCGGGAGAAAATCATTTCCACAAACAGAACTCATGCAAATAGATAGGAGTATGTGTGATTTCATATGCAGTATTCATAAAATTCAAGATTAAGGATTAGAGTTTGCCATCATCAAAAAAGGGAAAATTGTTGGCTTGCTAAACCTTAATCTACTATTTGTTATGATTATGTTTTTAAACTGTTACATTTAATCTATTGAATCAATTCATACACATTATAAACTATACATTTGCATGTTTCTATCTTATTAGGTGTTGAAGACTCAAAGCAAAATGGACTCAAGACAAGACATGTAAGACTTGTGATTTTATCTTTTCTTGAGTCCTAGGATCCTATATAAAATTGGTAAATAACGAACTCATGATCAAACAATTAGAAAATCCTTAAATTCTATGCATGCCACTTACAGACGACTAAAGATCCTTTCCAGTTATCCGAATCCAACATCATCTCTTGACCCATCCTATTTTGGACGAATCCTTTACTAGTTCAGTCGTCTGAATACAAAAATAGTAGAACTTAGACTTTGTCCGTCCAATTTTGGAAGACACCATCGCCAGCTAAATCGTCCAAATACACAAACAGTAAAACTCAAATTTTGACTGCCTGGTTTCGGATGACTATTTTTCCTAAGTTATTTCAGACGACTGGTTGGCTCATTTAGTTATCGAAACTTGTTTACTTGTTATGGATGTTAGAATCAATCTTTTGGATGAGTGACTCTCTCTTTGGTCATCCATATCTTGCTTAATCAAAGGTGATTATACCAAAAATAGTCATTGTATTATGTTAGAGATTTATGTTTTATCAATGACAATATATAAATTTGACTCATTATAACACCTTTATTTTGGACGTCCCATCACTCATTAGGATGTCCTATTAGTAAACCTTTAGACAACTTGTCTTGCCCTTTAGTAGTCCGAATATTGTTGCAGTCAATCTTGAAACTTATGGCCAACAAAATCAGACGACTAATCCTTTGCTCCAGTTGTTCAAACCTTCATTGATCAAACATCATATTTGTTGACAATGCAACTTTGGACATCCCCTCACTCGTACGAATATGTGAACCCATCTTTAACCTGTCATTTAACCAAGATTTTGGACGACTCCAGCTCTTTGCTGGTTGTCCGAATCTGGGCCCGAGCGGAAATTATTTATTTGTCTCTTTTACCCTTTACTTGGTTTTAACCTCATTCTTTTTGAGGCTATAAATACCCATCATAGACCCAAGAGAGAACACACTATTACACTTGCTAAAAACTCTTATTGCTCTTTTGCACTCATTGCTCGCAACTTTAAGCATCCAGTCTCACATCATCAACACCACTCTCATCTTTGTTATTCAAGTGCCCAAGTTAGTGTTCAACACTTCTTGCTAATTCCAAGTTTGTAACTCCAGTTGGAGTGTTTTCCTAGGCTATGGGAGAAGTTCAACCATCACGGGGCGTGTACGGGTGCTTGTATGGTAATGAAGGCATGATCTCAGTCATGAACGGAGACCGGATAGTGAAGACGCAAGCGAGGCTCAAGATCGAGCAGGGTTTGTAGGAGAGGATCAGGACCTGGGTTGTCCTCTTTTTGTTTCTTTGTGGTTTGTAATCTTCTTACACTTTTCTTTTCATTTGGCACTTACACTCCATTTAGTCTATTTACCCCCTTCTAGACATCTTCACGCCATTTAGATCCTATAGACCCTTCAACCAAGGAATCTGTTTTTGCCAATGATAAATCTGTGCCATGGGCAATCGTCCATTTGGTTAAACAATTTGGAGATTAAGATTTGGTGGTTCTCTGGGCTATTTTAGGTAGTAAAACAAAATCAAAATTGTGTGAAATTTTGTGTGTGACTTCTAAATAAGCCCTAGCAAAAGTATGTGGAGAGAAATCAACCCAAATGCTCAAGTTTACATCATTTCCTAAGGACTAAAAAAGTGAAAATTACAATCATTTTATCTCGATTTCTTGACTGTTTTAGCTTGTATTGTGTTGAATTCTTCATTCTCCAACTTGAAACTATGAATATACACAATATATGAAATATATAATATATGATGTATGCATGTATGAGAGAAATAATTTATTATTACATGATATTATAGGTTTAGTTTTATCATCAAAATTACGAAAGGATTTGTAAAGAATCTACACTACACTTGGAATACACAATTCAAAGACGACTAAACACCCAAAACAAAGAATTGAGAGGTCTATGAGTGCGGAGTATTGTGAGATTTGTGTGTCGATGTCGTGCACAAAACATATAAGCACAATTGTTGTGCCATAAAAGTACTAGGTAGCGTAGAAATTTAGTGTAAGATACATCCAACTACATGGTAAACCATAGACATACATGTATTAACATGAAGACTAAGTTAATTTCACATTCTCAAGCACGCTCTAAGTACCAAATGTTGTAGGTAAAGCATCAATGAATTCTACATACAACCTAGTTCATTCGTATAAACATGCACCATTCCTAAGGGTGAATCTTTTCTTGACTCATTACAGAGAACAAGGAAACAACAAATCTAACACTAAACATGCATAAAAATACGAAGTAGTGATCTAACCAATGAACGAATCGAAAACTTAAAAAAAGGAAGCATTCGACATGAGTAGCAATAATATAATATTGGATTAAAACAACTAAGTTACATGCTACATCCACCTCCTTATTCTTCCATTCCAAATGTCTAAAAGTTAAACGTAATCTATGGTGGAGCTTGAGAAGAGGAAAGAAGGAAGAAGAAAACATCCTATGTAAAGAAGAATGAGATCTCTAGATAAGACATGGATCTGATTGGACGAATGTAGAAAGATCTGCACTAGTGAGGTGCACCACTACCCAAATTTGGGACCCAGAGGGGCAAAATGATCCACCATTAGTGGATTTGGATCCACTACTGATGGATATATACTTGCTCTGATTTGGCCTAAATCGGGTTAGGTGACTTATGTCCCCATTTGTGCTCAAGGGGTGCACCTTCGTCCATTGGCTTGAGGCCGTTTGGCCTTAATTGCACAAACACTCCTCATGTTCTATGGTTTGAGTTCTTTGATTAAGTTGCAATTTTTTTTTGCAAAGCAAAAGGGAGGCTTAGCCTCTAAATTTGTATTAGTAAAAAAATTGTTTACATCTACAAAAATTTGTTCGTTTAGTTCGCGGGCGTATGCCACATGCATAACCGGCTTCTCCCTACCACCTATATGTACTCACATGAAGGTCAAGTAGTATAAGGAAATAATTACATCTCATCAAATTTCAGAAATTGGAATTAGTTCCAAGTATCCTGAAAATGTCTCGCTTCTCCTTCATCTTTGGCGAGTTTGGATGCTTGATAGCTCATGCTCTAGATTATATCTTTGACTACAGCAATGGTAGCTTTCGGTTGCTGCCTCTCGCCCTAAAAAATCCTACGGTTCCGCTCATGCCAGCATTCATATATCGTAGCACTTACCACCCACTTCCTGACCACTTTGTCAAGTCGGCTTCCACTCGCATGTGAAAGTCGCAAGACCTCACTCTCTAGGTTTCTTGCTGCAGTTTGGTGGAGCTGCATGAGGTTGAGGATACACCTCCTTTGTGTATTGACAATTCCAGAAAAGATGCTCCATGTCTTCCTCTTGGTCTTCACATAGCACACAAGTTGGGTCTAGATTTACGCCTCGCTTTATCATGCGCCGCTTTGTGAGAAGACGCCCCTTCAATGCTCGCCAAGCTGTGAGTGTGTGCTTTGGGACAACAAATTTATGCCATACCATCCCCACCCAAGGGACTTTCCTACTCGGTTGCCTCACCCAACTCCATACTTCCTTCATCCCAAGTGTTGCACCCGTCCCATCTGGTCTAACCGGTCTATCCTGTCCTCCATGGATGCGCATTTTGCTTATCCTTGAGCAAACTTCTTCCATCCTGCTGGACCATGGGGGAGGGAGGTACCACGACCCTTCTCTGATGAAGTACGTCACCTTTACGTCCCAAGGAACCCCCATCTCGTAGTGAAGCTGGTCACCCCAGCTTGTGCATTGAAATGGTTCACCACACCAAGGAAATTGGAAAAACCGAATCAATTCCCCATTTCCCACCTCATATTGGATGTGTCTCCTAGCAATATCTCGGACTCGCAGCAGCCCTCGCCATGCCCATGATGAGGTAGGTGGTGGTCTTGCAGGCCAAATGGAGCGGTTTCGTAGGTATTTTCGCCGGACACACTTAGCCCAAAGGGAAGTGATGTCCGCCACCACAAGCCAAAACTGCCGGAGAAGGCCCGCATCATTCCATTCCGTTAGCCTCCTTAATCCGAGGCCTCCTTCGTCTTTTGGAGTACAAACGTCCTTTCAAGCCACTGCCACCCACTTCTTCTCCCCTCCCCAAATAAAATGGCACATTATGCTATCCAATTCATGCAAGACGCTTCTTGGTAGATGAAATGCTGAAGTCCAATAAATGCTGAACGAGGTGAGGACACTCCGTACTAGTTCCACTCGCCCAGCCATAGAAAGAAGCCTTTGTTTCCATGTTGAGAGGCGAGCCTTTAGCTTGTTTATGAGTGGTACACAATGGGATCTCCCCATTCTTCCAGAAAATAATGTCAGCCAAAGATACACCACCGGAAAAGCCTTTCGCTCCATCCCAAGGTGTGCCTCAATCCAAGCTCCATTCGTCCCGTCTCCCCCCATGAAGACCTGACTTTTCGAGGCGTTAAATTTCAGACCCGAGCTTGCTGTAAACTCCTCAAGAATTAGTCTAATGGCTTGAGCGTTTGCTTTGGTAGCCCTTGCGAAGAGTAGGACGTCGTCGGCAAACAAAAGGTGTGACACAATGACATCTCCACAATATAACGGCTCGATTTTCTTGTCCATCACCGCAATCTTCACCATTTCACTCAGCACCTCCATGCACATCAAGAACAAGTAGGGGGCTAGGGGATCCCCTTGTCGTAGTCCATTTCTGGCCCGAAACGGTGTGGAGTTTGCTCCATTTACTATCACCACAAACGATGCCTCCACACAAGCCAAAATCAGTCGTCTCCACTTATCCGGGAAGCCAAATCTCTTCATCACATGGTCGAGGAACTCCCAAGAGATTGAGTCATATGCTTTCCTGATATCGAGCTTTATGCACATACGTCCTTTCCCTTCTCAAGATGTAGCTTGTGGCAGAGCTCGTGTGCGAGAAGGATGTTATCACTAATTCTTCGTCCTTGGACGAATGCGCTCTGATTTCCCCCTATGAAGTGTTGTAATATCCTCTTCAAGCGGTTTGCAAGGACCTTGGAGGTGAACCTATACGTCATATTACATAGAGCAATGGGCGGGAAATCCTCCACCACTGTCGGTGCCTTTTTCTTCGGGATGATCGTGATGGATGTGTTGTTCCATTGTGTGAGGACCCTTCCACTATCCAAGCATGATGCGACAGCCTTTACCATGTCCCTCTGAATTATGCTCCAAGCTGCCTTGAAAAACTTTGCATTGAAACCATCGGGCCCCGACGCTTTATCAATATTGGCGTTCAACACTACATCTTGCAATTCTTTTGGGTCCAACTTCCGTGTTAAATCAGCCCCCTCCTCCATTGTAACTTGTGGTAGAATAATGGAATTTTTAAGGGGTTGCACCTGAAAACCATGAGCAAACAAGTTAGCATAAAAAGACCAGAACGCTTCCCGGATGTCGTTCTCATCCTCCACTAGATTCTCCCCCTCTCCCACTCACCTCACTTGATTGGTGGCTCTCCTCACTAAAAGATGCGCATGGAAGAACCTAGTGTTTCGGTCCCCCTCTTTCAACCACTTTACTCTAGATTTTTGTCGTATAATGGACTCCTCCCAAGCAAGGATCCGGGCAAGAGTATCCTTTGCTGCGTTTTCAACTTCAGCAAGCTCGCCACTACTCGGGTCACTAAGCCTTTGCCTCCTCACTAGTGCAAGAGAGTCCCTAGCCTCTCCCACCTTGTTTGTAACATTTCCAAAGGTGCTCCAACTCCACTTAATAAGTGTTGTCCTGACTTCAGTCAGCTTCCTCACTATACGAAACATAGGTGTACCTCTCACATATGTAGTCCAAGCTTGTTGTACGACTCCTCCGAAGTCCACGTGATCCGCCCAATGGTTTTCAAATCTGAACATCTTCTTTTTCCTCCTTTCATTTCCTTCCGTTTTCATGACAAGCATGGTGTGATCACTCAAGTCCTTTTCACCAATAATGTAGACGGAATTGGGGAACACCTCGAGCCATGCATTGTTCATTAATATTCGGTCCAGCTTTGTCTCGATGCATGCAGTTCCCTCCGACGAGTTGGACCAAGTGAAGTCGCCTCCGGTTGATGGCATCTCAAGTAGTTGAATGGTGTCAAGACACTCATTAAACTCCTGAATTGCCACCTCATTTCCAGCAGCTCCACCTCGCTTTTCAGTAGCCTTCCGGATGCAATTAAAGTCCCCACCAACCAGCAACGGTCGCTCCCCATGTGGTGCCACTTCATTTAAGTCCCTCCACAATGCTCTCCTCTCCACATGGCCATTTTCACCATAGATTGCCGTAAGAGCAAATTCAGTGCCATCCTTTCTTAAGCTCCCAAGGAAGTGGAGCAATTGAGTTGATTCGAAAGTAATTCTTAAGTCTACCAGCTGGTCATTCCATAACACTAGAATGCGCCCCGAGTCTACAACCATGCTATTTGACGTCCAAGCATGAGGCCAAATTGCTCGCTTGAATCGCTCAAGTTTCTTGTACTTAACCTTGTGCTCCACAAGGCAAACCACATCCGGATTTACCTCCCTTATTCGACCCCTAATCATGAGTGCGCGGCCGGGTCCGTTTACGCCACGCACATTCCACACTAAGAAATTCATGGGTTTAAGGTACGGGGTGACCCCCCTTCCCTTCCGTATGGGTATTCTTACTCCAACTACTTTTCCTCCCAGATTGTCTAAGCGGTGGTGGCGAGTATACCTTCTTTGAGCACGAGCCCTCACACTCTTCTTGCCGCCTTTCCCCATCTCTCTCCATGTCTTGGTCTTCTGAATTTCGGAGGACCTCAAACATTCCCTCACTTTGATGACCGAATTTCTCTTTACTCTCCTTTGTGTGTGCCAATTTGGAAGGTGAAACCCAACCCGCCTCCTTATGCACCAAGGAGGTTAGTCCACATAACTTCCCATGCTCTCCTTGCAAAGTGCCTTTCTCCTTCTCAAGTCTTTCACCTAAAGCCTCATGGTCTTGCTGGAATGTTTTGCATGGTAATTCTCCTTCATAAACTTTGTCCTCCTCATGCATCTCACGAATATTTCCATGCATGGGTGTTTTACTAAATGCACCCCCCACTTCATGAGAGGAGCCCTTCAAGTTGTGTCCCTTGATTTGAAATATGTTTGCTTCTATTTTGTCTTCTTCATGCTGACTTGGTCCTTCCACAACAGCCTCTTCACACATAGAGCACTCAAAGCCCATCCCATTGGCTTCTCCGAAAGTGGGAGCATCACTTTCCTGCTCCACTCCACCTTTCCCTTCTTGGACACCAAAAGAGTCCCTCCCACTTGCACACACAGCAGAATTCGGTTTGCCCACTCTAGAGCCTTCTCCTTTGTTTCCTAATCTACCCCCACTCATATGACAAAGCCTCCCCTCATTGGTTGCCTCCAAAGAATTACGAGAACAAGAGAGTGGTTTAGTCAAGCAATTTTCCTCCATGAGAATTATCTTAGCTTGCTCTCCACATGGCACCTCCTCACTTGTCCCCCCATCCACCTCAGCACCTCTAGTGTCCACATCATCATCTCCTCCAGCAGCCTCTCTCACCCCTCTCTCCCCTCCCATCCGACCAGCCTCTCTCATCACCTCCGGGATGCCCATGTTGCTTGCTTCCTCCCCACGTCCAAGGGTCACTCCCTCAACACCCTTTGACATACTCCTTCCAAGCTCATTTCCAGCACTCTTCCTAGATACAACCACCCACTTCTCAGCTTTTCCTTTGTGCTCCTCTCCTTGCTTCTTGGTTATCCTCTTCTTTGGACATTTCTCCTCATCATGACCAAACTCCACGCTGTCCTTACAATACCCGGGCCTCCATTCATACTCCACTAGAACTCGATGCATGCCGGTGCCTTCCACTTCAACCTCCACCCAACTCGGATATGTGAAGTCGTGAGCCACTTCCACACACACCCTTGCATAGGCCAGCCTTCTCCCCGAGGTCGTGTGCTCATCCATGTATAGGGTCTCCCAAGAACACTAGAGATGTTGCTCAACACTCTTTGTGACAAGAATCGGAGGTCAAGCTCCGGTAGACGAAACCAAATGGGAACAGTGGTGATGTTTGCCCTTGTCAAGACCACGTCCGGTGCCCACTCTTGGACAACAAGTGGAGAACCACGAATGAACCATGGTCCCCCCTCTAGCACACGCTTCCTATCCTCTCCAAGAGTGAAACGAAAGAGGAGAAAACCTTGACTTCTTTTAATGACCTCCACACCTCCAACCAAACTCCACATCTTGTGGAGGTGCTTCTCTAAAGTCGGCAAGTGTGGTCTAAAAGCAATGAAATAACCAACTAAGACATTATCCCACCTCTTCAAGGCTTCAACCACTTCATTCTTGGAGCATTTTGCCACCTTCTCTCCTCCTTTTATGGCCGGCTGGATGAACTCAAGGGTTGTGGATGCCTTTGGGCCAGCCACAAACAACTCGCTCCAATTCCTTGGGGGAGTTTCAGCACTCCCTAGAGGTGGCCTAAGGCTGGGAATGAAGCATGCGATGAGGGTGTAAGGAGAGCCTCTTTGCTGCCACACTCTCCATGTCATTGCTGCCCACGAGTAGGCCAAGGGTTGGGGTCCATTTTGCTTTGATTAAGTTGCAATTAGGTCCCTCTAAGTTTGATTAAGTTGCATTGAGGTCCCCAAACATTTTATTTAGGTAGTTTCTGCTTGCAAATCAGACCTTTGTCCTTGTAATTAAGTCTTTTTTGCTTCATTTCCATTCTTTGTTACCTAATAACTGAAACACAACTTCAAAAGACCAAAATAGCTTACAAATGGGTTAATAAAGGATAGATAATATGAAGGCAAAGTATGATATGCTACTAATGAAATATTGGCACATTTATCTTTGGGTAGTCTCGACCATAACCAAAGAAAGAGAAAACCAAAGAAAACCTGGAAATTCTATTTCACTTTCATAGGAATCAGAGTTGCACTTAGCACGTGCAAAAAGCCATTAAACCCCATTGTCGTCAATGTGGAGGAGTGTTGTCTCTTAAGGGTTTTCAGTGGATACACACCTATAAAATCCGAACATTGGTTTAACCTAGTGACCCATTCGTGCAAGGTAGGTCTCTTGATGTATTGAGTCAACCTATCAACACAACTAAAGAGATCTACTTATGTTGATCATTAGACACGAGCAATCTTTTAGGATGACTCTACTCTTTCCCATCCACACACCTAGCCTAGTAACCCATTCGTGCAAGGTAGGTCTCTCCACATTTTGTAGTAAGGTTCCTGGACTTTTAATCTGTCATTTTTGCCTGCAAATTAGTCCTTTCTCCTTGCAATTAAGTCCTTTTTAGCTTCGTTTCCCTTCTTTATTATCTAATACAAGAAACACATCTAGAAAAGGATAAAACAAAGAATATATAACATGAATTTGAAGTATGACATACTACTAATTATAGGGCTAACAATAGTTAATTTGTTCTACCTTAAACCACCCTAGCTAATAAAGGTGTTGTCTTAGTTGGTCAAACCCTCAATTTTACTGAGTGGTGTTGTGGTGTGATTCCTGCCTCCTCATACTAACAAGTTGGTTATCTCCCTTCACATCACTTCCATTAAATACATAAAAACTCCAGTGTAAGTATTAAAATATCGTTGGTGCAGGCAACTTGCTTTCTTCTTCAGCTATACTAGTAGTTGCATTGGGTCTATGTGTCTACACATCACCACAAATAACCAACATACATGGATGAATTTGTTGTGGACTCAGCTTTTGCTCACCAACATTGGTAAATCCGTTGGGCAATGAATCAGCTTGCTATCTTGTCTTTTTGAGGTGGGATTATATCCTATGTTGAGGTGATCATATTTTTCCTCACAAAAATAAAAAAAAGACTTTTCAAACAATAAAGGACTAGAGTTTTTAGACACAATAGGGCCACAAGTGGCTAACCATGTTGTGTATAACAAATACATGCATCTCTCTTGTTTCAAGTGTGGGGACAATGGCCATACAAAAAGGATGTGCCTGGTCGTTAAATCTTTCAAAAATCTCCAACTCTACCCGACAATCCTCTCTTAACATGTCAGCAACCGAAGCAAATGTTCTTATTAGCTAGCTGACCAATGTGTCATTCCAAAACTTGCTTGAACATAAGAGATGTTCAGCACCAACAACGGTCTATGGTATTGTGAATGATGATTAACTAGAAGGATAAATCCGACTTGAATAACTTGAAATCTTGGCGTGAAACTCTCACATCTTGCTCCGATGAAACGTTTACAAGGAGGTAGGACAACAAAATTGTTGTCAAGCGAGGTGGTGCAACATACACATTACGTGTTTGGAATCATGGGTTTGATGCAATCAATAAGGTGGATGGTGTTTGGGTTATTCTCCAGGGTACACCTGATGATGCTTGAGGCATGAGTTTGTCCCACGAATTTGCATACCAATTTGGAGATTCGATTGATATTGATGTACTTACTCTTAGCAAGAAAGCTCTCTCATTCGCATGTATAAAAGTTCAGGTAAGATCGGGACTCTCGGTACCAAAAGTCACGATCGTCGCCAAATTAAGTTTTGATAAATAATCAACCTAATCTTAATCTCAATTAAAATTGTTTAAAACATATTTCATGGATTACATACATACTTGGATTATCCACATTCTTACCTTAGTAGGTTATGAAAACTCAATGTGTAATCATGCTCTTGAAGACATGTTCTATCTTTATTTGAGTCCTTAGGAAACTTATGTGAAATTGAGAAAAAACACATCTAATTGAATTAGTTAAAATACCGTAAGTGCACGGCCGCGTTGAAGTGGTGGTAAGCACGAGGCGGTCCATAGGGAGCGTGTATGAGTCGGATTAACGATACTCGAGTGAGGAAAGGAGAGAGATGAATGCAAGCGGAATTAAACTACGAAGCGAGTGAAATAAAAAACAAACGATAAAATAAAACCCCTTAGGGGTTAGAGAAAGAATGTGATGTGTTTGTTCATTTGTGATCAACACAACATGTAATACATGAAATCCATAAAACCAAATCCAACTTCGCCTCCACATCAAATAAGATAAAACATTATCATTAAAACATACAAGACAATAATTGAAATAAAGCTCAATGAGCTCATGCAAAAATACCACACCCCACTATGTTGCCACATGAAATAAGATTTACACAATCATTAAAACATACAAGACATTAATTAAGGTGAGGCCAAAGAGAGCACATGCTCCCACATGTTATGTTTCCTTCTTCCACTCCATTCTTATCCTAACCTCATCATTCCCCATGGAATAGGCCCAGTAATCTAAGCATGTGCAACACTCAAGAGCATCAGCATATCAAAGATAAAAGTGAAATCTCATTGGATGGTTATGCAAATCATGTAAGGTTCAAAGGATTAGGATTAACACACACACCTAATACATCACATAATCACATCACCTTCGTCTCCACCCCCTCATAGGAATGGACTACTCCCTACTCATCTCTAAACTAAAGAAAGCATAAAAACAATCCAAAACCATAATGGAAATGAAGAAAAAAAGAATAAGCAAACAACATAAAAGAAATTACATCAAAGAAAAGACATGTATTTAAAGAACAAAACTAGCACTTGATTGAAATGAAAGATTACAAAGGTCCTCTTTCTTCTCTTACACTAATGTGCAGCAAAATAAACCTAAAACTAATGGAGAAGCAAGAAGCAGAGCGAGAGGACGGATTATAATGGTATATATAGACTAATACATGGTTCGGATTAATTTGGAAATAATCGAATAACTCTCAATCACATCTGATGGTCCTGGAATGCTCTGACACGACAACCTGACCCACGTCCAAAATCTGAGAACAAAAGGATCAAAATGATCCACCAGTGGCGGATCCAGATGCTTAGATCCAGCTCAAATTCGTCTAACGCATTAATTTTGGCATTTGTCACGTGGGGTTAAGCCCTGGTCCGCTGGTTCAAGCCTGTTTGGATTAATTTGTGAAATATTGATCAGGTTCAAGTCATGTGGCATAATATTTTGTTCTTCACCATCAGGTCCCTCCGGGTTTTCACTTGGGTCTTTCCTACCTTACAATCAGGTCATTAGGCATTACAAACAGGTCTCGAACCTTCCATATCAGTTCATTCTTGTTGCATTCAGGTCCTTTTTCCTCCTTTTTCTTCTCTTTATTACCTAACACCTGAAACACTACAACAAACACTCGAGTAGCATAAATTTGGGGTAAAATAAAGGATATATAACATGAATGCAATGTATGATATGCTACTAATCAAATACCCCCACACTTACCTTTTGCTAGTCCCGAGCAAAACAAAGAAAAGAAAAATGAAAGAAAGTAAAACATACGAAAAATAGGAAAATCCTAACTCACTTTCGTAGGAATCACGGTTGCACTTAGCACATGAAATAAGCCGTTAAACCTCCTTGTCGCCAAGGAGGAGGAGGAATGGTGTCTCCTGAGGGTTTTCAGTGGATATACCCACAAATTTCAAACATTGATGCATTATTCAATCTAGCAATACGACCCATTAGACCTACTTTTGTTGATCATTGCATACGGTAATACTATGAGTTGACTTTATATAGGTATTCAGTCCACACACCTAGCCTAATGAACCATTCATGTAAGTTAGTTAAGGACTTAAGTGAAAGACATCGGTAACCTTAACATCCTCAAGTGATAAAAAGTGTAAAGTACATTGAGGTTCTTATTGGTATTGCCATTTTTCTTTCTTTTTTTATTTCATTGTTTTATTACTAATCGGTGTTTTATTCTCCCAAGGTCAGGTTTCGTGCATCGTTGCCTATGAGGACTGACACTATCACGTACACCTTCCCCCAAATATCCACATAGGGCGAGCCCTACCACCCATGTAACGTGAGTTCGGTTGGCGCATCCCAAGTTAGATGACTCAAAAGCACCAGGCACTAAGTCCCGTCAGACCTAATTTCCCGAGTGATAGGAGCCATGCGAGAAGAGAGAACACCCTACTCACTTATTTCTTATCTACACATGAACCAAAATCCCTACACTTAAGGTTTCACAACAGGAGTTTAAGGGTCCCTGACTACGAAAAACTTCCTTATACTAACAGACACGACTTATTTGACTCACTAGGTTCAAGGTGAACTTCTTTGTTTATTTGAGTTCTGAAACCCTATGATTACTCTCTCCCCGAGGGAAAGCTGGGGTTTATCGTTACGACTAGATAGGACCTAAAGCTGGTGTACTAGATATCCTAACGCATCATGTTCAAGTCAATTCTGGGAGCTTCCTTATTACTTTGCCTCTAAATGGTTTTGCACATGCTAAACACACCCAAAACCCACAAAACATTTTCTTTCACAAACACATGAAGATTTTGAAAGAAATGAAAATTTTAAGACACTAGGCAAGCAAAAGAAGGCATGTCACCCAAGGATCATGGTATAGCAGATATTTCAATGCAAATGCAACATACTAACATGACCCTAACAATACATAAAAGAAAACAAAAACAAAGTGAAAAACGCTTGACTCCACATATATATAAATGTGATGCACCCCCCACACTTACTTAATGCATTGTCCTCAATGTATGCAAGCATGCCCTACATGTATTTTTGCAATAAAAAGTTAAGATCTCACCCAATAAGGGAGACAAATATGTGAAACACATTGGGTCCAAATACACAAGGGTTGGATCCCACAACAACCTATGCTCACTCTTGGAGTAATTTTTTAAATAGATAAAACTATGTACAACATGAAATCTCACATGGTTGAGTGCAAGGGAAGGTTATGAAGGAACATGACGTCCTCGACTTCAACTGGTGCCCCCTCCAAGTAAGGTTTGAGGCATTGTCCATTAACTTTGAATACGTCCCTATTCCCTGGGTTCAGGATTTCAACCACTCCATGAGGAAAAATGACACAAAAAATGGGTCAGACCAGCGACTACGGAGCTTACCCGCAAACAAATGAAGCTCGGAGTTGTAGAGCAACACCTTCTACCCGAACCTAAACACTTTTACCACAATCATGTGATCATGAAACATTTTGACTTGGGACTTATGAATTTTTCCATTTTCATACGTATCATTGCCTAGCTCTTCCAATTCAACGATGTCGAGTTTACATTGCACCACTGCTTGATCACGATCCATATTCAGGTTCTTGATCACCCAGAAAGCACGATACTCGAGCTCGATTGATAGGTTGCAAGCCTTGTTGTACACTACCCAATATGGGGACATACCCAAATTGGTCTTCAGTTTAGTCGACTAATCCTTCCTCGAGACATGGATTGCCGATCTGTTGTGTAAATGGATTGATAGGTTTTGCCACATCTTTAGAAACTTACTATGCATAAAGAGACACACATGACACACACATACATGCTTACTTGCGTCATTCATCATTTATTTCACTTCATATGTGCACACACTCCACCCCTTAAGGGTTTCCATTCCTGAATTCCAACTTGTTATCTTAGTTAGTTTAGTTTCATTGTTGTGTGCTTTCATTTCCTTGTTTGTGCTTACAAGTTTAGTCTAGTTTAGCGTACTAAACTCTTCTCCCCTCTTTTCCCACTGGCCTTCGAAAGAACCAAAGCCGACACACCTCCCTGTGGATCGACCTGTATTTACCACGTCTTCATTGACACCGTGCACGTGCGGTAATTAAAACAAATACATCAAGTCCAGACTCTGGTTTGGACGATTCGATTGGGTTTAATCTTTTCTTTTTAGTTTTTGTTTGTTTCAGGGACAACATAACACTGAGGAGAGGTACCAGAAGAAGTTAGAGGGCATAAAAAGTTGTTTGGACCGCCAATCAGCAGTATGGGACCGCCAACTGGCGGCATGATGAGCAATTCTTGCCTTGGTGCTTCTTCTGGTTGTTTCTTTTTACAGAATAGTTATCTGGGGCTCAATTTGGCATGTCTTGACTTGAAGTTTGCTCCCAGATCAACAATAACTCCCCCTTTAATCAACTTGGCCACTAAAATCCAAAGCAAAAGATTAGGCATTCTTGCTTGTTTAGGTCATGCATCATATACTTGACCTGGCTCGTAGTTTGTCATTTGTTTTAGCTTTACTTTCAGTTATTCAGTGCTGGCGTGAGGTACGCACTTCCTACCCTCATTCATGCATTTTATATGACCATGCATTAGTTAGTAGGAATTGCATTGAAACAAGTGTGAGTTGAGCATTTGTTCGGAGAGTTGATTTCTAGATTAAGACTCCAAAATGCTACTAAGGAGGGGATGTCCCATACAAGATAAGGTGGGGGATTTCATCACCCTTTCCTTAGCCCCAAAAATCACACTAATCAAAGCATAATTTCTAAAAGCAAGTACACATGGGCCCTAAGGATTTCGGACGCACTAGGAGAGTGATCGAGTTGAGACCGTCATGACCTGATCGGCGTCCCTACCTTGTCGATAGTAGGAGGTACTGGATCTCCGAATCAGGTATCACTTGCTGGGCAATGTGGTGTTGGTTGTAGGGCGGTGAGGCGTGTCGAGACTAGTGATCTCAAAGTTAGGCGTCGTCTAGCCTAAAGACCTATAGCCATTAGCTGTTTGAGCCTTGTTTGCTTGTGTGCTTCTACTTTCTCCCACTACCCATGCTAGCTCTAGGGATTCTTCCTTTCTCATCTGAGTCTTCTCCTCACCTATATTCTTTGTTATAGTCTCCTCCTCTGATTACACTTTCTGTTGTGTGTTGCTTTAGAGTTGAGTTGAGCGTTTTATGCGAGGTTGGCTCAATCTGGCGAGAGCGCTCGACTTGAGAGAGTGCATTTTTTTGAGATGGACAGTCTAGGTGATCGTCCATCTCCACCTCGTGCTCCTTTGGAGCATGAGGCCGAGTCATCTCATGGAGATGGGAGAGACCGGGTTCCATGATTGATCGTTTTATATTTAACCGCAAGTGCACGGCCGCGTTGAAGCGGTGGCAAATACGGGTCGTCCACTGGGAGGTGTGTCGACACTTGGTTTGTGCGAAGGCGAGAGGTAAAGAAAGGGAAGAAAGGTTGGTTACACTAAACTACACTAAAACGCAAATGGAAATGGAAGAAAAGCAAGAAAACTAAACCCCAAAGGGGGTAGAGAAATAATGTGAACATAAAGAAGTGTGTGTGTGTTCATTAAGCTCCTCACAACATGTAGTGCATGAAATCATAAAACTACATCCAACTTTGCCTCTACATGAATTAAGATAAGACTACATCATTAAAACATACAAGACAATAATTGGAATGAAGCTACATGAACTCAAGTATAAAGACTATACCCTACTATGCCTCTACATGAATTAAGATTTCACTACATCATTAAAACATACAAGACATTAGCTAAGGTAAAGGCAACAAGAGCACATACACTACAAATTGTGTTACCAATATTAACTTCATCCATATCCTAACCTTATCATTCCCCATAAAATAGGTCCACTAATCAAAGCATAAGCTAAGCTTCATTCAAGAGCATTAGCATATCAAAGATAAGAGTGAAAACCCATTACATGGTTATGGAAATCATATAAAGCTCAAGGGATAAAGATAACACACACTTAATACACTACATGATTATATCACATATTTCTCCACCCCCCAAATGGGGATGGAACTACTCACTACTCATTACATTAACTATACTAGCAAAAGAAAGCATAATACTGAAATGAAAGTTAACTAAGAAGGCAAGAAGCATTAAAGAAACATAAAAGGAAAGAAAAGACTAAACAAACATGCACAAATTAAAAGACAAGATTCAAAGAAACTAGAAGAATTATTTTATTAACAAATGACTCACATTGAAGGTAGCATTCATCTCCACCTTGAGTTTTTGCTTCAAGGCTCACTCCTTAGTAGAGAGAATACCACCAAGCAATGGGTAATTACAATGGAAGGTGAAGAGTTCTATTTATAAGCATGGAAAAAGCTAATCGGGGACAATCCCCCGATGTGGGACTAAACCAATACCAAAACTAGCCTAAACGAACATTAATACAAGTCCAGGAGAAATTTCGACGGATCCTGAGCAATATGGACCGCCAATTAGCGGTCCAAAATTGTCGGATCGTGTTGGAATTTGTTGTGGGCTTTGCTTTCTGGTATTGTTGGTCTTTGATGCGGTTACTCGACTTGTTGGAGCTCCGACCCGAATAGAATTGGTAAAATACTCCCCATGATGGTGTGGAGTATTCTGTTTTGCTCTTAGGTCCTTCTGTCTTACATTCAGGTCCTTCTCCCTTGCATCTTGGTCCCTAGATCTCACCATTCAGTCCTTTTTCCCAGCTTTTGGGTCCTTTCATGGCTCTTCTCTTCAAACCTCTTTATTCCTGAAAACTAAACATAAAACTCGTCACGTAGCATTGCTTAGGTGTAAGATAATGGATATAAGATACAAATATGAGCATGAAATGATGTCAATCATTCCACACATGGATTGCTTGGTCCACTCCCACCCTACGTGGTCCTCCTTCTCCTCCGACTCAAGAGGAAGAGTGATTCAGTTAGGATCGAGTTCTTGGTGCATCCCAACCTTTAGCTCGACAAGATTGGCTGATGACATTGTGGGAGCGGACCAATCTTGTTCGGGTCGCGCAACCTTCTTATATAGTTCTCCCGCCTGCACGTGGGAATATCTATGAGCTAAAACCTCAATATGTGAGCATGCTTCCTACATTCACTACTAATAAGGAGGATCCGTATATGTTTTTACGTGAATTCGAGAAGGTATGCACCAGTTCAAACTTCAACTGCTTGACGAGGATTCTGTCCGGTTGAGGATGATTTCTTTCGTATTGAAGGATAACGCGAATAAATGGATGTATAGCCTCCCAGTAAACTTGATTTGGTCCTGGGATGAGTTTGTGACCGTTTTTCTGAAGAGATTCTTCCCTCAAAGGAAGACTCAACAGATACAACACCAGATACATCAAATGTATTAGACTGAGACCGAATCGTGTCATGCTTTCTTTGAGAGGTTCAAATACCTTCTCCAGCAGTGCCCTCATCATGGAATTGAGTTGTGGTAGTTGCGCCAAATTGTTTATGAGGGCCTCAACTACAACACCCGCACATTGTTTGAGTTGATGTGTCACGGTGATTTCCAAATGAAACTCATCGATGAGGTGTGGGACACTTTTGAATTAATGGTTGAACGTACATTTGAGTGGGAAACCACGAGAGAGCCACCAGCCGCTAGGTCTTTGGGTCGAGATGGATCGTAGCAAGTTCAGTCAACTAACGCATCTGAGGCGAAAATGACTGCTCTCATGCGTAGGATTGAGAGTCTAGAGTTGGACCGAGCTCCTTTAGCTCAGGTCGCTACTCCCGCTTGTAGTAGGTGTGGACTTACGGGACATAGTGACTTGGAGTGTGCTTATGCTCCAAGCGATACTGAGCATGCAAATGCGATGAATCAACAACGGCCCCGTAACAACCCCTATAGTCACTCCTACAACCTGGGATGGCGAAACCACCCTAACTTCTCATGGGGGCCTAGTAGGGGCAATGGTCAGAGCTCGCACACTCAACCTCCACCTTATCACCGTCCACGCTCATCAGCGACCTACCAACCCCCACATCAAAGGTCTCAGCCCCATATTCACCAACCTACTCAGGCCTCACCATCAAGTTATTCTAGTCAGACTCTACCTCAGCGGGTTGACCCAAGGGACTCCACTCTTGAACAAATGCTTCATGCTTTCATGCAGAGCACACAAACCATGCTTGTGGCCAATGAGTCCACGGTCAAAGCTTTGGAAATGCAAGTTAGCTAGTTGGCCCATCAGCTCCATGAACGTGAGAAGGGTAAATTCCCAAGGAAGGCCACTAGTACCACAAGCTACCTCTGAACCGACCCATCATCTTAATTGATTCATACTTTGAGGTCCATTAAGGAGGTGGACAACCACATTGGGTTGCCTTCCTTGCAATCACCATCTGTTGGTGTCACCAGACCTGCGGTGATACCTACATCTACAAGGGGGCCGAACCTTGAGGTCACCTTATCTCATCTTGGGTTGAAGGAATAAGATTCTGAGGTTCCCACAAATGTTTCTATTGACCAGAATTTTGAGGTTCCTTCGAAAGACCCTTATACCCCGAAGGCGCCATTCCCTGAGCGCCTTAAAAGGAAAACTTCAGATCGGCATGATAAGATGCTTGAGATCTTTTGGCAAGTTAAAGTGAACATCCCTCTGTTGGAGGTGATTTAGCAAATGCCACCTTATGCCAAGGTTCTCAAGGACTTATGAACCAAGAAGAGAAAAACCCATGTTTCCAAGAAAGCTTTTCTTGCGGCAAACGTGAGTTCATTGTTGGCACAACCAACGCAAGTCAAACACAAGGACCCTGCTTGTCCTACTATTTCTTGTGTGATTGGTTATGTACCCATATATCGAGCTTTATTGGACCTAGGTGTATCTGTCAATCTTTTGCAGTACTCTGTCTACGTCCACCTTGGTCTTCGAGACCTCAAACAAACAAGAACCACTCTTCAACTGGCTAATGGTCAATGAAGAAACCAATGGGCGTGGTGGATGATGTCCTGATCAAAATGGGTGAGTTCATTTATCCAGTCGATTTCTTTGTTTTGGATACTGAACCAGTGCCAAACCTACATTGACAAATTCATGTTATTTTAGGGTGACCTTTTTTAGCAACTTCCAATGCCTTGATCAATTGTCGTAATGGTCTTATGCGCTTGACTGATGGTAGTCAGTGTGCTGATTTCCTCATCTTCACAATCGGGAAAAAGCCAGGTGCCTTCGATAACCCTGTTGAGGTAAATCTTGTCCAGCACATGGATGAGAACGAAGTTTAAGGCGCCTTCAAGTATTTCAGAGAACTGTTCGATGGAGATCCTGATGGTGGTGAAGATGTTTCGCTTGGGCTGGCATAGGAAGGTGACTTATATTGTGATCATGTGGCCTTTAAGCCACATCCTTTCGATCATGTGGCTCTTCAGACACAAGATACCATTTTTGTGGTCTCCTGGCCACTTGCTATTCACTCTGTATCTGTTGAGGACCCCATGTGGGTTACGAATCAACCGCCTGATACCCTTCATTTCAAAGAACCAGATAGAGATTTACCTCTCATTCATGCCTCCTATAGTTCTCATTCTCCAGAGGCATCAAACGACCACAATGCTTATAAGGGTGTCAGGTGGTCAAAAAATTCTGTTTATGGACTTCGCCATCTGGGTAATAAGTCCACGGTGTCACCTTGTGTGGATGAAATGATCCCGGTGCACCCAAACATCGGTTGGAGGGTATACATTGATGACCCTCAAACTATGTCGTGGAGTGGAAACATCTTTCTTTCCATTTCCTTTCACTGACCTGGTTTTGAGATGCATGAACCACCATCCATTGTTCATAAACCCCTTAACAATCCTTCTGTTTCTTAGTTGCGAGTCCATGTAATTGCATTTCTGGCTCGAGAGATTATGGGTTCCCATTTGATGTCCCTTGACAAATGAAAATGGGAGCCCATTCTTGTACATAGTTATAAAAAAAATAAAAAAAAAGTGAAAAGGGAAAAAAGAAGAAGAGAAAAGAAAGAAAGACTCCATGAGTGAGCATTGTTTGTTGGGGGGCCCAACCCTTGAGTATTTAGGGCCCATTTCTTTCACGTATTTGTATCCATTCTTTAGTATTTCACAGGTTTTAAGGGAATTTCCGGTTTGTATCCATCAACATAACCATGAACTTCCCTTTGCGCTTCATGTTGGTGAGATCTTTTCTTTTTCATGCATAAATCCATGTAGTATCATACTCACATTCATTGAGGACAATGAATGAAGTAAGTGTGGGGGCGTTTTATATATGTACATAGTCGAGTCTTTCTCCTTTTGTTTTCTTTTCTTTTGTTTGTATTGTTAGGGTCATGTTAGTGTGTTGCATTTAATATCGATATATCTGCTTGCCATGATCCTTGGGTCACTTGTCTTCTTTTGCTTGCCTTGTGCTTTAAATTTTCACATTTCTTTCAAAATCTTCATGTGTTTGTGAAAGAAAATGTTTTGTGGGTTTTGCGTGTGTTTAGCATGTTTGAAACTGTTGACAGGCAAAGTAAAAAGTAAGCTCCCAAAATTGTCCTTAACATGATGCATTAGGATATCTAGTATACCGTCTTTAGGTCTTATTGAGTCATAAGGATGCACCCCGGTCTTCCCTCGAGGGGTGAGTAATCATACGGTTTCAGTACTCAAACAATTAAAGAAGTCCACCCTGAACCTAGTGCGTCAAATAATTCGTCTCTGTTAGTGTAAGGAAGTTTGTCCTAGTCAGGGATCCTTAAAATTTTATTGTGAAACTTTAAGTGTAGGAGTTTTGGTTCCCATGTAGAAAAAAATTATTAAGTGGTGTTCTCTCTTCTCGTACGACTCCTATCACTCTGGAAATTATTAAGTGCTTGGTGCTTTCGAGTCATCTGACTTGGGATGCACCGACCGAACTCCTGTTACACGGGTGGTAGGGATCACCCTATGTGGAGATGTGGGGAAAGGTGTATGTGATAATGTAAGTCCTCATAGGCAATGATGTACGAAACCAGACCCTGGGAGAATTACACACCGACTAGAAGAAAAAAGAAAAAAAGAAGAACAAAAAGAAAGAAAAAATGGTAATGCAGATAAGAACCTTAATGGACTTTACACTTAGTATCACTTGAGGATGATAAGGTTGTACATGTCTTTCACTTAAGTCCTTAATTAATTTGCACGAATGATTCATTAGGCTAGGTGTGTGGACTGGATAAATATATAGAGTCGGCCCGTAGTATTCCCATGTCTAATGATCGACAAAAATGAGTCCAATGAGTCGTGTTGCTAGACTGAATAATGCATCAATGTTCGGATTTTGTGGGTATATCCGCTGAAAACCCTCAGGAGACAACACTCCTCCCCCTTGGCAACAAGGAGGTTCAACAGCTTGTTGCACGTGCTAAGTGCAACGGTGATTCCTACGAAAGTGAGTTAGGATTTCCCGGTTTTATGTATGTTTGTCCTTTCTTTCATTTTCTCTTTCTTTGTTTTGCTCGGGACTAGCACAAGGTAAGTGTGGGGGTATTTGATTGACATCATATCATGCATATATTTGTGTCTTATATCCTTTATTTTTAGCCTAAGCAATGCTACGTATTGAATTTTATGTTTAAGTTTCAGGAATAAACATGTTTGAGAAGAAGAGACTCAAAAAAGAGTTTAAAGCAAGGAAAAGGACTAAGTTGCAAGACTTATGGACTGAGATGCAAGAGAGAGGGACCTGAATGTAAGACTAAAAGGACCAATGAGCAAATCAAGAAGTTCCACACCATCATGAGGAGTATTTTGGCAATTAGATCCTGGCTCAACCATCAACAACCAAATCGGGTTCATCCAACATCATGAAATCAATCCAGAACCAAGCCACCCGAAACCAGACCCCATCAATCTAATCCAGAGCGCCAATTAGCTTTTCCAAACTGCCAATTGGCGGTCTAAATTGCTCCAAACGGTTCATGGTTTTGTCAGGTGTTCGATTATGTTGTTTTATATCCATTTATAGTATGCGTTGAGTCCCATACCGGGGGATTGTCCCGGATTACCTTTTTCTATGACTATAAATAGAACTGTTCCTCCTCCTTTGTAATACATCTCCTATCTTGGTGGCCATTCTCTCTACTAGGAGTAAAGCCTTGGAGCAAAACTCTGGTGGAGAGAGACTACTTGTAATGTGAGTGAGCAATAAAAAATATTTTGTCAGTTTCTTTGTGTTTCTTTTTAGTCTTGCAAGTTTAGTTAATTTTGTTTGTTTTAATCTTCGTAGAAATAATTAGCATGTTTTGTTTCCTTAATAAGAATGTTAGCTTCATAATATGTGAGTAGTTCCATCCCCGTTTGGGGGGTGGAGATGATGTACATGTATGTTGTGATGTTTGATGAATTTTTGATTGTGTAGACTTGCATGTTTATATGTTCATCGGGGGTGTTTTAATCATCTACATGTTGGGGGATTTTTGATGGGTTTTGCCATAAGATTTAGACACTTCCCATGCTTAGTTTCCTCATGTTTATTGACTGAAATTTCCTATTGAATATGCTACATGCTAGTTATGTGTTTGTATTTGTGTTTGCTTCTTGATTGATTGAAGAAACTTTGCCTTGATGGGTTTTGCCAAAACATTTAGACACTTCCCATGCTTAGCTTTGTTTGTCACATGAGTTCCTGGTTTTTAATGAGTATTGCCATAACATTTAGACACCTCTCATGCTGATCCTAGTCTTACGCTAATCAAGTAGAAATTGCCGATCTGTTGTGTGAATGGATTGATAGGTTTCGCCACATCTTTAGACACTTCCTATGCATGAAAAGACACACATCACACATACATACATGCTTACTTACGTCATTCATCACTTATTTCACTTCATATGTGCACACAGTTCATCCGTTAGGGGTTTCCATTCCTGAATTCCAGCTTGTTGTCTTAATTAGTTTAGTTTCATTGTTGCGTGCTTTCATTTCCTTGTTTGTGCTTACTAGTTTAGTTAGTCTAGTTTAGCATAATCAACTCTTCTCCCCTCTTTTCCCACTTACCTTCGAAAGAACCAAAGTCGACACACCTCCCTGTGGATTGACCCGTATTTGCCACGTCTTCACTGACGTCGTGCACTTGCGGTAATTAAAACGAACACATCAGCAGTCCAATAGCACGTGATTATTCCTCTCTTCTTCCTGCTAACAAAGGTGGCCAAAGGGGATGCCCCGTGAGTTGCATGTTGCATTTTTTCATTAAGTTGTAGGGTAAGAAGCCTCCCACGAACAACCTTCCAAAGGGTCATTACGTGTTTTGGGATGCAATCCTTATGCCACACAAGTGCCTAAGCATGGCACATTGACAACTTCTACCTAGCAGTGCCTCCCTCCCAGGTCAGCACGTCAGCAGCCTCACTGAGGGTGATTGCTTTGATCCACGGCCGAAGTTGCTCCATCTGCAAAGAGAGTGCTAGAGGAAGAGCCCGTCGCTCGTCACGAATAAAGGATAGCCACCCATGTTGTATCGAAGTCAGACACAAAATTCCTCACAGATAAGTGGACGTCCTAGCCAAGGATCTTGATAGAAACACACTGAAGTACCATAACGGAACTTCGTACGAGCAATACCCTACTAAGCCCATGAGCAACTCGATGGTGGGCGCACCACCCAAATGCTCTTGCCACGTAGGTATTTGGTCCGCATCCATCATGCTCAGAGTGAGTCATCATCCGAGACAAGGATCCATAAGAGGTGAAACGTCCCCGTATCATTCCATTTGATTAAGCTACGTATACCAACCCACCAGACCCTTTGGGTAAGCAACAATCATGCCAGGAGGCCATAACCACAGGCTTCGACTTGCCTTGACCCGAATCAAGTTACACATAATCTGATCAATCTCGTGGAGCACCTTCCTCAGGAGCAGGAACGATGAGCTCCAATAGACGCTGAAGGAAGCAAGAACTGAGCGCACAAGCTCCACCCGGCTAGCCATGGAGAGCACTGCCTTCTTCCAAGAACCCAATCACCCTTAAACCTTCTCAATAAGTTGCTAACAGACCTGCTATGAGATGCGTGTAGAAAAGAGGGGGAGGCCCAAATAAGTAACTCGGAGTTGCACTTCCCGCATGCAAAGGTGCTTAGTGATCCAAAGCTTCATAGGGACCTTACCACTGAAGAATAATCAGCTTTTATAACAAATGAGGTGAAGCCCAGACTGATTTGCAAATGTCTCCATAGTACGTCAGGCAGCTGCTGCGTTTTGTTTTGAAGCTTTGGTAAACACCATCAAGTCATCGGCAAACAAGAGGTGCGAGACAACCACCTCATCCATAAACATAGCCTCGAGCACACCGTCATGGATAGGCTTTCGCAAAGAGGGGCTCAGGACTTCCATATAGAGAGTGAATAAGTATAACGTGACCGGGTCTCCCTACGGTAGCCCATTGCCTGCCGAGAAAGGTTCTGCGAAATTTCCATTGACTGAAACAACGAAGGTGGCATGGACACAAGCATGGATCCATTTACACCATTTTGCTGAGAAGCCAAACTGTTCAAGCACCTACAAAAGGAAGTCCCATGAGATAGAGTCATAAGCTTTTCTGAGATCAAGCTTCGTGTACATGCAACCTTCACCCCGTTCAATATGCAAGCGGTGAAAAAGCTCATGTGCAAGCAAAATATTATCCATGATGCGTCTGCCCAGAACGAACACACTCCGTGACAACCCCACAAGATGTCCAAAGACCTTCTTCAGTCGGTTTGCAAGGATTTTGGTCATAATGCGGCAGATAAAGTTGCAAAGCGAGATGGGCCAGAAGTCGTTAGCGGTTTGGGGTAACTTGTTTTTCGGTTTAAGTGTTAAGCTCGTCTTATTGAACAGTTTATGAAGGCCCTTACTAGTCAGGAAAGCATGGACAACACTAAAGACGTCGTGTTCAATGATCACCCACGTAGAATGGAAAAACACGGTGTTAAAATTTTTAGAATGTGATTTAATTGCACGTCGTGTTCAATCAGGTTGTGGCACCTTGTCTACGTTCATGTGGAGCACCACATGTTCAAGCTCCTCCACAGTTACTGGAGCATCCAGCAAATCACTCTCGGCCCTAGTGAGCTTTTGAAGATTAAGTGTTGGGTTAAGAGGGATCACCTTCACATTATTTGCAAAGATGTTAGAAAAATGGCATCGGAAGCCATCACAGATAGCGTCATCCACCTCAAGGTGGGCGCCTTCCACCTCTACCGCTCGGATAGGATTAATTGCACAGCGTGCCTGGCTTGAGGCATGACAGAAGAAGTAGGCTTGAGTGTTCTTAGATACCCTTTGCATGTGGATGAGTTGGGTACCAAAAGTAACTTAGAAGGTTACCATTCAACGAACATTCAATGGTGAACATTCAAGGACCCAAGGAAGTTTGGGTACCAAAATCTTGACTTGTAGTTACTTAGAAGGAGATGGCGAGCGGCTCAAGGAAGAAAAGATTGATTCGGTACCAATCTTGTTTGCGCGTATAATGGTTCAGGTAAGACCGGGACTCTCAGTACCAAAACTCATGATCTTTGTGTTGCTTTTAGACCATAATTATGTTAGTTTTGATGATTAATCAACATAATCTTAATCTGAATCAAATTTGGTCAAACAGGTTCCATTCACTACATACATACTTGTTTTGTGCATATTCTTATATTAATAGGTGATCAAGACTCTTGTAGAAAATGGATTCAAGTTAAGACATGTAATCAAGCTAAAAAAACTTGTAATTTTGCTTTTATCGAGTACTACAATCATATCTAAACTAGGATATAAGTTCGAATCAAATCGGAACACTTAGAAAATCAAGGATTCTACCCACACTTCATGCCAGACGACTCTTTCATGCTTAAGCCCTCTGAACCCCTTACGCAGTAAATAAATCCTTTCGATTTCACCTAGATTTGGATGACTCATTCCATTTTTAGTCATCCAATACCAATTATCAATAAGCTGATGTTGAACGTTTTAATTTAAACCGCAAGTGCACGGCCGCGATGAAGCGGTGGCAAGTACGGGTCGTCCTCAGGGAGGTGAGTAGCCTCTCGTTTGCACGAAATCAAGTGGCGAAAATTGGGGGAGAAAGAGTGATTATGCTACTCCACACTAAACTACGCTAAGAAGTATGAAATACGAACGAAAGAAACAAACAATGAAATGACAACTAACCTAAGAAAAAACGAAGAATGCTGGAATACAGAAATGGGAAAACCCCTAAGGGGTGGAGTGAGTGCACACAAGCAAAGAGGTGGGTGTTGAACACATTCTTTAAGCACAAATAAAGGTGGTGTTATCATGCATAGGAAGTGTCTAAATGTTGTGGCAAAACCTATCAATCTATTCACCAACTTAGTTGATTAACATTTACATATGCAAGATGTTTATTTCAGAACCTAAACAAGCATGAGAGGTGTCTAATCATTTTGGCAAAACTCATCAAGTTATAAATTCTATCCTAAAGAAGCAATCATATATTCATGTTTTATCAACACATTGGAAATAAAGCATTCAATCCATTCTCATTTGCATGTATGTACATCTACTCCACCCCCAAAGGGGATGGAACTACTCACTAAACATTACACTAATTATTAAACTAAACAAAGAAAGCATATTAACTAAGCTTATAAAACTAATGAAATGAGATTAAGCAAAGCAAAACAAGAAACATAAAACAAACAACATAATAAAGAAAACTTGTATTATAATGACTCACATTAAAAGTAGCATCCTCCTACATTAGTGTGTGCTTCAAGGCCTCACTTGTAGTAGGAAGAATAGCCACTTAAAATATGGAGTGATGACAATAGAAGGTGAAGAGTTCTATTTATAGCCATGGAAAAAGGCAATCCGGGACAATCCCCCGATGTGGGACTAAACAAATACCAAAAATGACCTAAACATCCTCTAATACATGTGCTAGAGAAATTTGAGCGGATTTGGGCCAAAATAGAGCGCCAATTGGCGGTCTATATGGTTCAGATCCTGCTCATTTTTGTTGTGGACCTTTCTTGGTATATTTGTTGGTCTTGGATGCATTTACTTGGTTTGTTGGAGCTCTGACCCGAATCAAATTGCTAAAATACTCCCCATGATGGTGTGGAGTATTCTGTTTTGCTCTTAGGTCCTTCTGTCTTACGTTCAAGTCCTTCTCCCTTGTATCTCAGTCCCCAGATCTCACAATTCAGTCCCTTTTCCCAGCTTTTGGGTCCTTTTATGCTTCATCTCTTCAAACCTATTTATTCCTGAAAACTAACATAAAACTCGTAACACAGCATTGTTTAGGTGAAAGATAATGGATATAAGATACAAATATGAGCATGAAATGATGTCAATCAAATACCCCCACACCTAATTTTTGCTAGTCCCGAGCAAAACAAAGAAAGAGAAAAGCATACGAAAAACAAGAAATCCTGACTCACTTTCGTAGGAATCACGGTTGCACTTAGCACGTGCAACAAGCCGTTAAAACTCCTTGTCCCCAAGGAGGAGGAGTGTTGTCTCCTGAGGGTTTTCAGCAGATATACCCACAAAATCCGAACATGATGCATTAATCAATCTAGCTACACGACTCGTTGGACTTATTTTGTCGATCGTGGGACGTGGTAATGCTATGGGTCGACTCTATATATGTAATCGGTCCGCACACCTAGCCTAATGAGTTATTCGTGAGAGTTAGTTAAGGACTTAATTGAAAGACATGGGCAATCTTAGCTTCTGAATGTGATACAATGTGTAAAGTCCATTTTGGCTCTTATTTGACTCTCTTTTTTTTCGATTTTTTTAGTATTATATGTACAGCAACAACGACATTCTCATAATCATTTGGTCAAGGAACATCAAATGAGAACATCAAGTCATGAGGACCAGAGATTTGCCGAGATGGGCAAACTTCACCAGTACTCTGAGGTGTCATTAGGGGTGAAAGGTCAAAGCTGAAAGGCTCGAACCCCTCATGATATTGGTTGGGTGTGGGCAACAAAGAAAGAAGTTGTGTTGCGTCACTAGGGTTTAGTTGCTCATCGAACAAAACCCTCCAACCAATAGGTGGGTGCATCGGAATGAGTTCCTCAAGCTCATTCGATGGATGCAGCAGACCTGCATCACTAAGAATGGGGCTTCTCCCCAAGTCATCCAACAAGGACCTCCCACCATCATTTAGATCATCAAACATAAGCTCGGTCATAGGTGGGTCCTTGTTGGAGTTAAAATGAAGCTCAAATGGCTCAATGGCCATGGGACATGAGGTAGAGACGCCTTCTGGTATAGGCATATGATGAGGTGTCTCACTCTCACTAGTAATCTCAACTGAATCATGCAACGAACACTCCTTTTGGACAATTATGTTTGATGCCAGCTCACTCAGTTGTATTGCAAAGACAGGCAATGAGTTTTTGCTGGCCCCACAAACATTCTCAATGGGTTGCATTGGGGTTCGGGGTATTTGTTGATTTTGTGGTGCTTTCTCCAATTGGTGGATGAGATTTAGATTTAAAAGTTGATCCATGGGCTCCTGTTACCTACCAGAGTTGAACACATGAAACTCGGCACTCATGTTACCGAATGAGAGCTTCATGAGACCATTTCTACAATTAATTAAGGCGTTGGAAGTTGCCAGAAATGGTCTACCCAAAATCAAAGGTATTTGAGAGTGGGTGTTCGCAACAGGATTGGTGTCGAGGACAACAAAATCGAATGGAAATATAAAATCTCCAACTTTGATAAGAACGTCCTCAATAATCCCCTTTGGACTACGAATGGATCTATCCGCCAATTGGAGGGTGATCTTAGTTGGTTTCAATTCTCCCAAATTTAACTGTTGATAGACGAAAATGGGAGGAGGTTGACCGCTGCTCCTAAATCAAGCTTAACATTACTCATGCTAGTGTCCCCTATCGTGCACTGAATAGTAGGACACCCAGGGTCCTTGTATTTTGTGTAGGCGGGATTGGACAAAAGTGAGCTTACATTTGCAGCCAAGAATGCTTTCTTAGGAACATTGGTCTTCCTCTTGGTTGTGCAGAGATCCTTCAACACTTTGGCATATTGAGGTATTTGTTGGATGACATCCAACAAGGGGATGTTAAGCTTTACTTGCTTAAATACCTCTAATATCTTATCCATGGTGCCACTCTGCTTTTTGGTTAACCTACTTGGATAGGGAGCTTTTGGCAGGTAGGTTTTCTGCGGTGCCTGAGAAGAAGGAAGCGTTGGTGTATTACCCTCATCCTCGTCTTCATCACCATTCCCACTAAGGGCTACATAGATGGTGGTTGTTGTGGCAAGGAAATGTGATTGTAAACCTATTTTGTAACGGCCCCGATCTCGTGGGTATGCACACTGGGAAAGACTACAAGTGTCCCGATCAGAGACCTCCGCGACGACCGAAGGAGTTACAAAAGACAGACCAACAACGAGTCGACAATACGTGGAGAGATCATACATGGATAGACTAACATAAAACATGACTGAAAATAGAGAGATTATCCATATATGGTAACAAGGTCAAATACATTACATCGAGTTCAAAAGGGAAATACATCATAAATAATGCGGAAGCAAAAGACAAACTGAAGAATCTGGTCGACGTGTCCCTCGTGTACAGAATCTTCGACTACTCGTCCAGTCTACCCTGTAGGAATCTAAGTACCTGCAAGCACCGCATCAACATATGCGTGAGTTTTCTATAAAGAAAACCCAGTATGCCCCTGGCCCAATCAGAGTTATATGGAAGAATGCATGCAATTTATCTAAGACAAAAGCATCCGAAACAGAAACAGAAAAACACATAATGCAACAGAAGAATACGACTCCATAAGCCGTGCCGGTCGGGCGCACCCGAATCATTCCTCAATAGGAACCAGAACACCAGCCTCGCTGGTCAAAGGCGGTCACTCGACAGTGACCCACCGCTCGGCACAGAGCGGTGCGCCGGATAAGTGTCCCAATTCGCGGTAAGTTACCTACATGGTGCCATCGCGAACTTGGGAATACCCACCCTGAGACAGAATGGCAGTGCGCCTACCCAGGACTTATCATACGCCTGGCCTCCCAACGTGAAGGTCTTATGCGAATGGACTCTCTAGCTAGAGGACCCACTCGTGGCCCGTCGGCCCAAAAACAGAATGTGCCCAGAATTATTAATCAGATTAAATGCGATGCAAGCTACTTAAGCATCTAAAATCTAATGCATCTACAATGTATGGAATGAGCTCAAGGAAAGGTATCCGGATACCCTCCTAACAGCCCCCAAACAAATAAAATCAGAACATCCCAATCAGGAATCAAACGAAACTCACAACAGCAAGCAATCATAACCTGATCAGCAAATCAAGATAATAGATAATCGAGTCATCTACGGGTCATCATAAGGATGTTAAAAGGTCTGATATTGTAAGGGTCATACATAACCATATCATAACACATCACTTCAGTAACATATAGACTTGAGATACGCAATAGAATGATGCATTACAACTAGATATATCAAAATCAAACTCCACAATAATCGGTAGCATGCATCCTTAATTTCAGAGTTTATATGCGATGATAACTGAAATCTCAGAGCATGATCAGAGTTGATATGGGTATGTATTACATGTATATTAGTAGGATAATCATGTTGGAACATGCATAAAATATCAGTAGACGATATAGATCTCTAAACTAGCATACATGCATGCAACGGGTTAATATGTTGCTTTAGAACATCACACGATCAGCACATGATATGAAAGAGCCCATTTACATTCATAAGTGCATGCATGACTACAACATCAGGAATACACACACATCAGATCATATAACCACATTATATCTGCTACTGAAACACAACAAGTCATATAAAGCAAAACACACTCAACACATAGAGCACGATAACTAACAAAAGAAAAGCTAACAAGTTCAATCGACTCAAACAGATGCATGAGCCCTTGACCACTCCAACCCACGTGCTTTGAGTATCCCTCTCAGGCCGTCTATGGTGGGAGAGGGTCAGTAGAGATCCATCCAAGCAGCTCAGCCCAACAACCGAGCAAGCTGATGCACATGGTGCACTAACCGCATGGCTAGTCCATTCACGTGCATGCTGCTCAGACCGAGCTAGCCCATCAAGATCCCCCTCACCATTATCATCCCTAGGTTTGTTACACACCTTTTCCTGACCTTTTCCACCATCTAGAAGAGCTGGACCAGCCAGCCGATCCAAACAAAGAGTCAAAAGGGTTGAAGACAAATCCTAGTCGGATCTTGTGTGCACCAGCCACACCCAACGAGATCCCTGCCCACCCCAAAACTAAGCCCAGAAGAAACCTCATCACTCCTGATCGGACCTCACCGGAGCTCACCGGAACCCCAGTCCCTCTGGCTGCCCCACAGCCAGCCCCATCTAGCGCATGCTCCATGCGCACGCTAGAAGGGAACTCGGTTGTTGGTGCAACTGATTGCACCAACCACCAACATTGTGCTGGCTGGCCCTCCAGCCAACACCCCCCTCCCATACAACTCTTCAAGGGTCAGGAGCATACCTGATCATCAAGGAAGATTGCTTGAACTTAGCCTGGGATTCTGCCCACCACTCTTCTACTCGCACCGAAAGTTGCACTAGATGTTGCTTCTAGTCTCATCGGATTTGAAATTCATCGGAGCACCACTTGAGAGGCTTGACCACGTGGCTGAGGAGTGGAAGAGGTGGAGGAGACGTGAGGAAGAGGAATGGTTGTGAAAGGGTCAGCTGGAGGGAGGCCTTTTGTTTACTACAACTCTCCAACTTCCAAACTCTTCATGGTTATTCAAACCCCCCTCAAGCATGCCAAAAATGGCACCAAGCAAAGGCATCCAAAAGGCACGAAATTATCTATATCCAAAACCTAAGTGAAACCCTTCCAATTCCATATCACCCTAACATGGGCTCAGCCCAAACTCGCACCATAGGCTCACTCGGACCCAAATTGAGTCGATCGAGTCAAACCACCGCGCACTAGCCCGATGTGTCGCACACGATCGACCAATGAGAAATCCGATCAAATATACTTAAACAAACATACCATAACACAAATTGACATTCTAAGAACTAAATTATGCATAACCGAGGAGAGTGGACTTATTAATATTATAGTAGGAGAGCGGTTCTTACATGTTTTCCATTCCTTAAGGTCACAATGGAATTGACATGGTGAACAGGTTCCTCCACATGGTTCACTTGCCTCCCCCGAGGTACCACATTCTCATTTTGCATGTGTTGTTGTTGGTACATATGGGGGTTAGCCCCAGGCGAGCTAGGAAAATACCCTCTCTCTCTTTCATGTACAGACTGAGCCAATTGGCCCATCTGAAGCTCTAGAGATTTGATGGTCTGCTGATTTGAAGTGAGAACTTGACTCGTGGTTGACAAAAAAAATTCATTGAGTTTTCAAGTCCATGAGTCAAGGTCTCAAGCGAATTGAATCGGGTTTCCATATTATTGGAATTTGGGAAACCCGATTGATTGGTGGTTTGCGCTTGGGGTGGTTGATAGGAATGTGCATGCATGAGAGGTTGGTGTGATTGGTAATGTGGTCTAGAGGAGTTTGAAGGACCACCCGGCGCATTAGTTTGGTTCCATGAAAAATTGGGGTGGTTCCTCCATCCAGGATTATAAGATGATGAGTATGGGTCATTCCTGGCTCTATCATAGATGGCGTTGACACGCTCCATCTCAGGAGGAATGGACTCACACTCGCTTTCTACATGACCTATCCTACCACATGAATGACAGGGAACTGGACAAGATGTGGACATGTGAGGTGCACCTTGTTGGTTTTGGAGCTCAATCGAATCCATACGGCGCATTAAGGCCGCCATGCGCGCCTCGGTGGCCGTAGTGGTATCGACAACAAATGAGGCCCCCGATCTAGTCGAGTTTGCTTTCGCGATCCTTGATCCTATGCTAGATGATGCAGGTGGTTCCCTCACACTCTCCCATTGCATGGTTTTCTCAGCAAGGTCTTCTAGGAAAGCCTATGCCTCCCTTTCATCCTTTCCCAAGAACTCTCCTTGACACATGGACTCAAGGAGCGTTCTTGACGGGATGTGAAGACCCTCGTAAACAATTTGACAAAGGCACCACAACTCGATGCCATGGTGAGGGCATGAGGATAGTAGCTCCTTGAACCTCTCTAAGTATGCATGGAATGGTTCGGTCTCATGTTGATAGAACGAATTGATTTCGTTCCTCAATTTTTGACTCCGATGATTTGGGAAGTACATCTTGAGGAATGCAGATTGAAACTCATCCCAAGTCCTAAAGGCATTCGCCTGGTTGCTGTACAACCACTTCTTGGCGTCATCCTTCAGCGCAAAGGGGACAAGCCTAAGATGGATGGAGTCTGTGCTAAGTTGTTGCAGCTTGAACATAGGACAGACCTCTTCAAATTCCCTGAGAAAGATAAAGGGGTCACCTTTCCCAGTGAAGTGAGGGAGCATGGAAATAAACTGAGGCTTAACCTCAAAATGGTTCCCATTAGCCTCTAGCAATACGATGCATGAGGGTAGAGCAGTACGGTTCGGGTAGCATCGATCACGTAGAGGTATGGGAGCGACAACTGGAAGCACAGGTCGAACAAGCGGGTCCAGCAACTGCTCCTCCGCAAGGAAATTAGCAGCCATTGAACCCGGACTGTGTGCGACACGAGAGGAGAAAGGCGTCGAGAAATTGATTACCGAAGCTGGATTGACAACGCTCCTCGTCAAACGACCCCTCTCGTCTCGTGTCCACGAAAGCATGCACAAAGGCACACACACAAACCAAATTTTTTTTTAACAAAGAATGTGCGTAGAGGAGAAGACGGGGGAACACAGGAGAGAAAGAATGACTCAGGAGAGAAGGGAAGAAGTCGTTATGCTACGGCGGATGGGTACAGGTAGAAGCACACAAGCAAACAAGGCTCAAGCAATCCTAAGGTCGCTATAGGTCCTTACAGCTAGACGACGCCTAACTGCGAGCTCACACGGCCTCAACACGCCTCACCTTCCTACGACGAGGACCACAAAACCCAGCAAGTGAGCCAAGATCCGGGGATCTCGTCTCTCCTACTATCGATAAAGTGGGCAATGCCGATCAGGTCATGACGGTCGGGACCGGATCACTCTCCTAATGCGTCCGAATTCCTTAAGGCCAATGTCTACTTGATTTTAAAATTAGGCTCTTGATTAGTGTGGTTTTTGGGGCGAAGGAAAGTGTGATGAAATCCCCCACCTTATCTTTTATGGGATAGCCCCTCCTTAGTAGCATTTTGGAGTCCTAATCTAGCAATCAACTATCCAAACAAACGCTCAACTCACACTTGTTTCAATGCACTTCCTACTAACTAATGCATGTTCATACGAAATGCATGAATGAGAGTAGAAGGTGCGTACCTCACGCCAGCACTCAGCAACTGAAAATAAAGCGAAAATGAATGACAATCTATATGCCTAAGTCACATACATGATGCATGACCTAAACAAAAAGAATGCCTAATCTTTTGCTTTGAGTTTTAGGGTCCAAGTTGCTTAAAGGAGATTTGATTATTGATCTGGGAACAAACTATAAGTCAAAACATGCCAAATCAAGTCCCAGATCATTACATCAATTATGTAAACAAGCCACAGAAATAAGAGAGTGAAATGAGCTCACCAGACCGCCAATTGGCGGTCTCAGGCCGCTGATAGGCGGTCTACAGTGCCCAGAATGCCTCCAAATTTCTCCAGGTGTTCCTTCTGGCGACTCCAAGTCTCCTGAAACAAATAAAAACTACAAAACACAAATTAAATCCACTCGAATCGTCCAAACAAGAGTCTGGACTGACACCTCCCCGGCAACGGCGCCAAAAACTTGTTGAATGTTTTAATTTAAACTGCAAGTGCACGGCCGCGATGAAGCGGTGGCAAGTACGGGTCGTCCTCAGGGAGGTGAGCAGCCTCTCGTTTGCACGAAATCAAGTGACGAAAATTGGGGGGAAAGATTGATTATGCTACTCTACACTAAACTACGCTAAGAAGTATGAAATGCGAACGAAAGAAACAAACAATGAAATGACAACTAAGCTAAGAACAAAAGAAGAATGCTGGAATACAGAAATGGGAAAAGCCTAAGGGGTGGAGTGAGTGCACACAAGGAAAGAGGTGGGTGTTGAACACATTCTTTAAGCACAAATAAAGGTGGTGTTATCATGCATAGGAAGTGTCTAAATGTTGTGGCAAAAGCTATCAATCTATTCACCAACTTAGTTGATTAACATTTACATATGCAAGATGTTTATTTCAGAACCTAAACAAGCATGAGAGGTGTCTAATCATTTTGGCAAAACTCATCAAGTTATAAATTCTATCCTAAACAAGCAAGCATACATTCATGTTTTATCAACACATTGGAAATAAAGCATTCAATCCATTCTCATTTGCATGTATGTACATCTACTCCACCCCCCAAAGGGGATGGAACTACTCACTAAACATTACACTAATTATTAAACTAAACAAAGAAAGCATATTAACTAAGCTAATAAAACTAATGAAATGAGATTAAGCAAAGCAAAACAAGAAACATAAAACAAACAACATAATAAAGAAAACTTGTATTAAAATGACTCACATTAAAAGTAGCATCCTTCTACATTAGTGTGTGCTTGAAGGCCTCACTTCTAGTAGGAAGAATAGCCACTTAAAATATGGAGTGATTACAATAGAAGGTGAAGAGTTCTATTTATAGCCATGGAAAAAGGCAATCCGGGACAATCCCCCGATGTGGGACTAACCAAATACCAACAATGGCCTAAACATCCTCTAATACATGTGCTGGAGAAATTTGAGCGGATTTGGGCCAAAATAGACCGCCAATTAGCGGTCTTGGACCGCCAATTGGCGGTCTATATGGTTCGGATCCTGCTCATTTTTGTTGTGGGCCTTTCTTGGTATATTTGCTGGTCTTGGAGGCATTTACGTGGTTTGTTGGAGCTCCGACCCGAATCGAATTGCTAAAATACTCCCTTTCATGGTGTGGAGTATTCTGTTTTGCTCTTAGGTCCTTCTGTCTTACGTTCAAGTCCTTCTCCCTTGCATCTCAGTCCCCAAATCTCACAATTCAGTCCTTTTTCCCAGCTTTAGGGTCCTTTTATGCTTCATCTCTTCAAACCTATTTATTCCTGAAAACTAAACATAAAACTCGTAACATAGCATTGTTTAGGTGAAAGATAATGGATATAAGATACAAATCTAAGCATGAAATGATGTCAATCAGCTGAACAATTCATATTAAAATATTATTGGTGCCTTCTCGAGTTGTCCCATTCCTTAAGGATTTGACCCTTGACATTTGGACGAAGTGTGACTCAGTAAGTTGTCTGATCCATTTATTATGCCATTATGAGGAGCATGCCTAATCAGACAGCTCGTCTCCTGATGTGTCATCCGATCAAGTTTGCATTAGCTAAAGTTTATACCAAATATATATGTCACTTTGCTCATATTACAACTTTATTCCAAGGTCTATATCTAAATTTGTTTTAAACTAATCACCTTTATGACGACTTCTTGTGTTTCAAACATCTCGAACCACACTTAGTCAGACAACTCATTTTTGCCTTAGTCCTCTGAGCCAGAGTTTCATTGAATACAAATTCCTTATGTTGACACAATTGGACCACTGCGCTTTACCAAAGCCATCTTATTGAAGTCCAAATCACTTCAATTTGGTTTGACCATGGGGTAATTGGACAACTCGCCAATGCCAAAGCCATCCAATTCTAGACCCTACTTTACACTTGAACATTTCTTCACCAAAGAAGCCCCGACCATTACCTTTAGGAGCCTATAAATAGACCCTCACCCTCTACCATTAGAACACTTCTTACACTATTGCTCACAAACTCTCATGTTCTCATTCACATTATTGGTTGATTCACATGCACACTTTGGTTCCAAGTGTCTCAAGTTAGAGTTCTTACTCTACACAAAATCTAAGGTTGTAGCTCCACATTGGAGCATCCTCCTGGGTTGTTGGAGAGGTACAAGCTAGGCGAGGGTTGTTCAATAGCTTGTGGTATAAGAGGCTTTGTAACATCCCAAAACAGCGGGAATTTTAAAATTTATCATCAAGACAACAACGATCAATAATCAAAAGACTGGACTGTTACTTCTCATAAAACATATAAGTGGTGCACCATATTACATCAGAGTTTGTCAAAAGCTACATGATTACATCAGATAAGCAAAGGAGATAAAAATAATCATGTCGACCTCAGTGGTCCGAACGAGATGATCTGATCACCACCCACTGGACCTACTGCGCTCCTGAAATAAAACATGCAACAACAATGCCTGAGTTTCCATAAGGAAACCCCGTATGCCAAGCTCACCTATATGCATGCAGAAGTACAATGAACATATCGTACTAGTCGCATGTCATGTTATCAACAGTAAGGAAAATAATTCCCCCGAAGGGTAACACGGGACATCAGTTCGACAATCATCATCGGATCTCCCAAGGAGACCTACCGTAGGCACATACGGTCTAGCGGAACAAGACGTGACACTCCCCATACGCGGCTACACTAAACTTGGGGTTCGGCAAGGAGTATCCGCCAGGTCCGCGTCATAAGAAATAGATCTGTAACTTCGTGATCGAAACCACACCAACGGAGCCGTTGCTCGGTCAGTCCATCAATCATCATCTCAGTAGGTGCCCATTTGAGGAACATAGCCGGAACAACATCGACCCATCAATCATCATCGCCGGAACAACATCGGCGGCATCACCGGCACAACATCGGTGGTCCATCAGTACGTCCGGTACATCATCGGATGAGTCTAGACTGAAGTCTGCCATGTCATCAGGCTCTACGAGCCGCAAAAACCAACCGCGCTGCTATAAAAGAAGGGCAGCGACCTCCGTAGCCATCTATGCCGGTAGTCACCTCACCAAACGACAATTGCGTGCTCGCACAACATCATACATTGGGATCCGCGATCCCTCGGGCCTACTACTTTACATTGAATCCAATCAATCCATCACATCAAGTCACGCTCCATACACGGAGGAGACACGTCCCGAACACCCAAACTCTTTCACACGGTGGTCCCTAGGCAGGCACGCGTACGCACCCACCGTCACCTCCCGGCTCACGCACAAGGCGAGGACACGGGTTTCCGTAGACATAGTTGGCATCCTAAAAAGGACTGAGAATTCAATTCTGTGCACAAACGGTCGACCGAAAGAGGCAAGCCGGTCGACCGCTTCCTCAAGGGAATCGGTCGACCGAAAGTCTGCAACATTCGAACTCTCTGCGCAATACCTAAGTCCCAACGGTCGAACAGAGATCTAAAACCGGTCGACCGATACGAGGTCAAAATCCGGAGTCTGGTCAACATCAATTTCATACTACTGGTCGACCGACTCAGGGGTCCTGGTTGACCGAAAACTACCAGGGCATCCTAGCAGTTCTAAGTCATATAACGGTCGAACGCATAACAATAAACGATCGAACAAGCATGCATCTCTATTCAGTACACTTAAGTTCCGGTCGAACGAACACACGGAACCGGTCGACCAAAACGCAAAAGGCAATCCCAACCCACCATCACAATGCACTACCGGTCGACCGCCATAAGGCATCATTCGACCGATGATGGTTAAAGTCGGGCAAATACACTACATCGGTCGACCGCCTGAAGGAATCCGGTCGACCGTTGGTCGTCTGCAACGTTGCGCCAGCCAAGGATTTACGCCCAAACTCGTCGCCGGAGAGGTCTCCGACCTCTCCTGACCGACCAATACATCCCTCACATGAGGGTGAAGAACAAAACACACTAAGAAGCCGGCATACCTCAACAAGAAGACGGAGCACGCCGGAGATCGCTCAACGCCTCCACCACCCCGAAGCCGAGCTCGATCACCTTACTCCTCGTGCCGCGCTTGCTCGCTCAATGCCGACGCTGACTCCCACACCTCGCCGTCCAACCGAGCCACTGAGAGGAGAGAACGGAAATGGAAGAGAGAATGAGTGAGAGAGAGAGATGAGTTTTCTGCTTCTTAACCCAACAAAACCCCAAGTCCACAGTAACCAACCCCCACCCATCACCCTACACCACCTATTCTACTCCATTCCCATGCACACCACTGTTCAGCACCCCTTCCCCCATGAAAACTCCTCCTCTAATCTCCATTAGCACTAAAAGGGGGCTTAGGGACATAACATGCTTGATCTCCGCTTGACAAGAAGGTTGATAGTGGAACTTGATCTCTGCCTTACTTTTTGAAGTTTTTTTTGGAACAACTAACTCATTGATATATTCCCAAATCATATGCAATTTACTTGGATTAATCTTCATTAAGAGGCTCTGCAACCCTAGTGATGCTTCATATGCTTGCACGAACAAAATTGATAGATTTTTTTGATTATCAAATTGTTTGCATTAAATAATTTTGTTGAACAAGAAAAAAGGACAGTTAAACCAATAATATGACTAATAAAAGTGTCTGATCTATTCATGTGGAATTTAAATAGGGAATTTATTAATTTTTGTGCAAAGATTGATATAGTTCCTATCTGAATTTCTAAGGCACACAAATTCCTAAACGTCATTTGAATCAAACAAGGTTTATCCTCTACTAATCTTTCTCTCATTGGGTATTGGATGGGTAGTACAACATTATTGAACATTTTAATTATAACCGCAAGTGCACGGCCGCGTTGAAGCGGTGACAAATACGGGTCGATCCACAGGGAGGTGTGTTGACTTTAGTTTGTTCGAAGGCGAGTGGGAAAGAATGGCGAGAAAGATTGATTACACTAAACTACACTAAGATGCAAAAGGAAATAGACAATAAGCAATAAAACTAAACCCCATAGGGAGTAGAGAAAAGAGTGTGAATACAAAGATATGTGTGTGTGTGTTCAATTAAGCTCCTCACAATATGTAGTGCATGAAAATCATAAAACTGCATCCAACTTTGCGTCCACATGAAATAAGATAAGATCATATCATTAAATCATACAAAACAATAATTGGAATGAAGCTAATTGAACTCAAGTATAAAGACCAAACCCCACTATGCCTCTACATGAAATAAGATTTACCCAATCATTAAAACATACAAGACATTAATAAGGGTAAGGGCAACAAGGGCACATACACTACAAGTCATGTTTCCTTTATCAATCCATTCCTTATCCTCACCTCATCATTCCCCATAAAATAGGTCCACTAGTCTAAGCATAAGCTAAGCTTGATTCAAGAGCATTAGCATATCACAGACAAGAGTGAAATCTCATTAAATGGTTATGGAAATCATATAAGTTTCAAAGGATTAAGATAACACACACCTAATACATCACATAATCACATCAGATATTTCTCCACCCCCCCAATGGGGATGGAACTAGTCACTAATCATTACACTACAACCTACATTAAAATGAAACATTCTACTAAAATGAAACTAAACTAAGCAAGCAAGAAATATTAAAGAAACTGAAAGGACATAAAACTAAACAAGCATACAAGAATTAAAAGACAAGATTAAAAGAAACTATGAAAAATTATTTTATTAAAATGACTCACATTGAAGGTAGCACTTTTCTCCACCTTGAGTTTTGCTTGAAGGCTTACTTCAAGTAGAGAGAATGCCACCAAGCAATGGGTAGAATACAATGGAGGAGGAGGAGTTCTATTTATAGCCATAGAAAAAGATAATCCGGGACAATCCCCCGGTATGGGATTAAATGCATACCATAAATGGACTAAATACATGCTAATACAACACCCGACCAAGTCTTATCGGGTTTGGATCCAAATGGACCGCCAATTGGCGGTCTTGGACCACTAATTGGCGGTCTATAAGGGTTCGATCGAGTCTGGATTTTGGTGGCTCGGTTATGGATTGATTTCTTGGTGTTTTCTGATTTGCGGATTGGCGGTTGTTGATGGTTGGGCCCGGATTTAATTGCCAAACTACTCCTCATGTTGGTGTGGAGTTTCCTGATTTGCTCATTAGTCCTTTAGGATTTCATCCGGGTCCTTCCCTCTTGCATCTCAGTCCTCAAGTCTTGCAACTCAGTCCTTTTTCCTTGCTTCTAGGTCATTTTATGCCTCTTCTCCTCAATCCTGTTTATTCCTACAACTCAAACATAAAACACGTTACGTATCATTGTTTAGGCTCAAGATAATGGATATAAGACACAAATATATGCATGATATGATGTGGATCAAATACCCCCACACCTAACTTTTGCTAGTCTCGAGCAAAACAAAGAAAGAGAAAAATAAAAGAAAGGAAAAAGCATACGAAAAACAGGGAAATCCTAACTCACTTTCGTAAGAATCACGGTTGCACTTAGCACGTGCAACAAGCCGTTAAACCCCCTTGTCACTAAGGAGGAGTGTTGTCTCCTGAGGCTTTTCAGCGGATACACCCACATAATCCGAACAAAGATGCATTATTCCATCTAGCTACACACTCGATGGCTCATTTTGTCGATCATTGGACGCGGTAATGCTACGGGCCGACTCTATAAATGTAATCAATCCACACACCTAGCCTAATGAATCATTCATGAGAGTTACTTAAGGACTTAAGTGCAAGACATCGACAACCTCAACATCCTCAAGTGAGACAAAGTGTAAGGTCCATTAAGGTTCTTATTTGCATTACCATTTTTTTCCTTTTTGTTTTTTCTTATTTTTTTCTTCTTTTCTTTTTATTAGTTGGAGTTTCATTCTCCCAGGGTCAGGTTTCGTGCATCATTGCCTATGAGGACTTACACTATCACGTACACCTTTCCCCAACTTTCCACATAGGGCAATCCCTACCACCCGTGTAACATGAGTTCGGTCGGCGCATCCCAAGTCAGATGAGTCAAAAGCACAAGGCACGAAGTCCCCTCAGACCTACTTTCCTTAGTGATAGGAGTCGTGCGATAAGATAGAACACCTACTTACTTATTTTTTATCTACACATGAACCAAAACCCCTACACTTAATGTCTCACAACAACATTTAAAGGGTCCTTGACTACAACAAACTTCATTAAATTAACAGAAACGAATTATTGACTCACTAGGTTCAGGGTGGACTTCTTTAAATGTTTGAGTACTGAAACCCTATGATTACTCACCCCTCGAGGGAAAACCGGGGTGCATCTTAGCGACTCGATAAGTCCTACAACCACTGTACTAGATATCCTAATGCATCAAGTTCAAGACAATTTTGGGAGTTTTCTTTTTACTTTGCCTCTCAACGGTTTTGCACATGCTAAACACACGCAAGACCAACAAAACATTTTCTTTCGCAAATACATAAAGATTTTGAAAGAAATGTGAATTTTTTTAAAGCACTAGGCAAGCAAAAGAAGACAAGTCACCCAAGGATCATGGCAACCAGATATATCGATATTAAATGCAGCACACTAACATGACCCTAACAATGCACACAAAAGAAAAGAAAATCAAAGGAAAAAGACTCGACTATGTACACACGTAAAACACCCCCCACACCTACTTCATGCATTGTCCTCAATGAATGGGAGCATAATACTACATGAATTTATGCATGAAAAAGGAAAGATCTCACCAATATGAAGCGCAAAAGGAAGTTCAAGGTTATGTTGATGGACAAAAACCCGAATTCCCTCAAAACCTGTGAGATGCTAAAGAAGGGATACAAATACGTGAAGTAAATGGGACCAAAATACATAAGTGTTGGGGCCCACAACAATCAATGCTCGCTCATTGAGTCTTTTATTGTACTTTTTCTTTTCTTTTTTATTGAATATAACTATGTACAAACATAAGTTCCTATCTTCATTTGTCAAAAGACATCAAATGGGAACCTCAAAAGTGGGTCAATGCACTTGGAAAGGGAGCATGACGCCACGCGGGGCCAGAATACTCATGTTTGGGCCCCCCCCACAAAGAGCAAAATATGAAAAGAGAGGTTCATGAATTAGATGCAAAGGCGTCTCATTCAAAGGATCAAACTGAAAGAGCTTGAACCTCTCACGAGTTTGGGAAATAAGGGGCAACGGAAGAAGAGTTTCTCCCGTTGCAGTACTGAAGTTATGATCGTCAATCCAAACTCTCCAACCAACATGCTGGTGCGTCGGAACGAGGTCAAGAACCTCGTTAGGCATGTCCGACTCACTAGGCGAACAAAAATTGGGTCTCATACCCAATACCCTCATTAGCAATGTAATTGTTTGATGTTCCATCATTTCCAAGATCATCCGGAACAATAGTGAGAGGCAAACTCTTATCAGGTTGTTTGAAATTGAGGGTACTAGGGAGCTCTTGGTCCACCAGAGGTGAGTCCTTAATAGGCACAACATGAAGATCATGTGGCTCAAGGGCCACAGGACAAAAAGATAAGGCATAATCCTGTGCCGACTCATAATGAAGTTGGCCCATGTTATTCTCAATTTGAATCGAATCCTCCACTAAGTGATCGTGAATTGAAACCCCAAGTCCCTCTGTCTGACTAAGAGTTTGACTTTGAAAGATTGTGCTTTGAATTTGTGGATGTGGTGGTGGTTCGATATCAAAAGATGAATCCTCATGTTGACAAGAAAGGTTACCCTCCTCACGTTCACGGAATTGTTGTGTCAGTTGACTCACTTGCATTTTCATAGTTTCCAAGGAATTCAAGTTGGACTTCAATAAAGTTTGAGTGGTTTCCATGAACGTTTGGAGGGTTTGTTTTAAGGAATCAAGTTTGGGGTCAACAGTGAGGTTCATGTTAGAATTGGGAAATTTTGGGGTTGGATGTTGATGGGCTGAGAATGAGGCCAATGATTTGGAGTAGGGTGTTGGTAGGATTCTGGATATTCGGGAGGAGGATACTGGGGTGAAAATGGTGTATAAGAATTTGAATAAGAATTGTGTCCCCACGAATCCATCCCTCTCGGGTTGTACGTGGATTCGTAATGGTCATATTGAGCATTTTGGGAAAATGTATGCTCATACTTAGGCTCTGGGGGAACATAATGATATTCCCCGATAACATGACCACTCAACGCACAACAGTCGCACGGTACGGCTACTGGATCCACCGGTGCACTCATGTCATCTACCGTACGCATGAAAGATGCCAAAGTTTCTTGCAATGTCTCAGTTTGATGACCAACATATGATCCAACGTAACTAGATGGTGGTCTAGCAGTCAATGCCTCTCTCATATTACCCCCAATATGAAGAATGCTCAGTCACACAATTAAGATTGTCGCAATCATACGGGGTGTTTGTCTGAGGCCCCCCAGGATGCATGCTTTCAGAGTACCAGGGAGAATTGTCCTGGTCCCAACAATGATGTGGATGGTCGCCCATGTAACCATCCATCACAACAACAAAAAACTCTCTAGTCGGCCACTCGCACCACCACGAGGCCAAACTCGCAAAAAGTGCTCGACTCGACCCTAAAACGCTAACAGAGAGTGTAAATGGGAGGAGACTAGAACGTAGAAGAAGGTGAGAAGAAGATGACTCAGAGGAGAAGGGAAGAATCCCTAGAAACTAGTGTGGGTAGTGGGAGAGGGTAGAAGCCTAATCTAGCAAGCACGACTCAAACAATGTAAGGCAATGGGTCCTTAGGCTAGACGACGCCTAACTTCGAGGTCACTAGTCTCGACACGCCTCACCTACCTACAACGAAGACCACAATGCCCGGTAAGTGATACCAGATCCGGAGATCCAGTACCTCCTACTATCGACAAGGTAGGCAACGCCGATCAGGCCATGACGGTCTCAACTAGATTACTCTCCTAGTGCGTTCAAAATCCTTACGGCCAATGTCTACTTGCTTTTAGAATTAAGGCTTTCTTAAGAGTGATTTTTGGGGCCAAGGAAAGCGTGATGAAATCCCCCACCTTATCTTTCATGGGACAACCCCTCTTTAGTAGCGTTTTGATCTTTTAAATCTAGTAATCAACACTCCAATCAAATGCTCAACTCACTCTTGTCCCGATGCACCTTACTAACTAATGCATGATCGAAACATGCATGAATGAGAGATTTGGGTGCACGTACCTCAAGTGAGCAATCAACAACAAAAATGTAAAGCAAAGAAAAGACAAATGTGTGCAAGGTCTACAAATGATGTATGACCTAGATGGCAAGAAGTCTAATCTTTTGCTTTGAGTTTTATGGTCCAAGTTGATTAAAGGGGATTGATTTTAAATCTGGGAGCAAACTAAAACTCACAGCATGCAAGATGGTGCTCCCAGATAACTATAATGAAATAAGCAACCACCAGAATAAAATTGGGAGAAATTGAAGCTCACCAGACCGCTGATTGGCGGTCCTTTTTGCGCAATTGTTCTCCCATTTTCTCCAGTAGCCTCCCCTTTCTTCTTGCAACTCCTGAAACAAACCAAAACTAAAAAAGAAAAATTAAAACCACTCGAATCGTCCAAACCAAAATCTGGACATAGCACCTCCCCGACAACGGCGCCAAGAACTTGATTGAACGTTTTAATTATAACCGCAAGTGCATGGCAGCGTTGAAGCGGTGGCAAATACGGGTCGATCCACAGGGAGGTGTGTCAACTTTAGTTTGTTCGAAGGCGAGTAGGAAAGAAAGGAGAGAAAGATTGATTACACTAAACTACACTAAAATGCAAAAGGAAATGGACAATAAGCAATAAAATTAAACCCCATAGGGGGTAGAGAAAAGAGTGTGAATACAAAGATATGTGTATGTGTGTGTGTTCAATTAAGCTCCTCACAATATGTAGTGCATGAAAATCATAAAACTACATCCAACTTTACCTCCACATGAAATAAGATAAGATCATATCATTAAAACATACAAGACAATAATTGGAATGAAGTTGAATTACTCAAGTATAAAGACCAAACCCCACTATGCCTCTACATGAAATAAGATTTACCCAATCATTAAAACATACAAGACATTAATAAGGGTAAGGGCAACAAGAGCACATACACTACAAGTCATGTTTCCTTTATCAATTCCATCCTTATCCTCACCTCATCATTCCCCATAAAATAGGTCCACTAGTCTAAGCATAAGTTAAGCTTCATTCAAGAGCATTAGCATATCAAAGACAAGAGTGAGATCCTATTAGATGGTATGGAAATCATATAAGGTTCAAAGGATTAAGATAAGACACACCTAATACATCACATAATCACATCACATATTTCTCCACCCCCAATGGGGTTGGAACTACTCACTAATCATTACACTACAACCTACATTAAAATGAAACATTCTACTAAAATGAAACGAAACTAAGCAAGCAAGAAATATTAAATAAACTGAAAGGACATAAAACTAAAGAAGCATACAAGCATTAAAAGACAAGATTAAAAGAAACTAAGAAAACTTATTTTATTAAAATGACTCACATTGAAGGTAGCACTCTTCTGCACCTTGAGTTTTGCTTCAAGGCTTACTCCAAGTAGAGAGAATGCCACCAAGCAATGGGTAGACTACAATGGAGGAGGAGGAGTTCTATTTATAGCCATAGAAAAAGGTAATCCGGGACAATCCCCCGGTATGGGACTAAACGCATACCATAAATGGACTAAATACATGCTAATACAACACGCAACCAAGTCTTATCGAGTTTAGATCCAAATGGACCGCCAATTGGAAGTCTTGGACCGCTAATTGGCGGTCTATAAGTGTTGGATCGAGTCTGGATTTTGGTGGCTCGGTTTTGGATTGATTTCTTGGTGTTTGATGAACCCAATTCGGTTGTTGATGGTTGGGCCCGGATTTAATTGCCAAAATACTCCTCATGATGGTGTGGAGTTTCCTTATTTGCTCATTAGTACTTTAGGATTTAATCCGGGTCCTTCCCTCTTGCCTCTCAGTCCTCAAGTCTTGCAACTCAGTCCTTTTCCTTGCTTCTAGGTCCTTTTATGCCTCTTCTCCTAAATCCTGTTTATTCCTAAAACTAAAACATAAAACTCGTTACGTAGCATTGTTTAGGCTCAAGATAACGGATGTAAGACACAAATATAGGCATGATATGATGTCAATCACAACACAAATTAATATATACGGTATTTCACATCATATTGTGAAGTGATCTTGCTTCCAAGGTTGGAAAGGTTTTTAAAGTTAGCTAATTTTGAAGTTTATCACATGTAACATTCAAAGTATAGGCAGTAGTGCAAAATGTTCCCTTGTGAAAAATTCAATTTGTACATCAAATCCGGATATTATTATGGTTCAAGAATCTAATGCCAAATGTTTTGACTCGAGGCACTTTCAATCGATGGGCGGTCCATTATTAACTCTTGTTAATTCTCCCTTTGATTGGTCTTTCCAGCCTTCGAGGGGATAGTTGTAGGTTGGCAATCGACTAAAATAAATAAACTTAATATCAGGATATTCACAAATTTGATATCCATGATGTTTAAATTGATTGTCAGTACTTGGAATTAACTTCACTTATGGCCCTTGTGAGTACCCCCAAAAATGTGAGTTTCTTAAAGAAGGTGAAGATTAGGCAACGTTTAACTATATAGCTTAGGTCAATGGAGGGGATTTTAACAAGACAAGAGCAGTGCATGAACGATCCCACCCGAATTATAATTCCATCTTGACTACAAGACTTTTTGAAGATTTTTTTTGAAACAACTAACTCATTGATACATTCCCAAATAATATGCAATTTACCTGGATCAATCTGCAAGCTAACGCTAGATGGGCCTGTCAAGATAGGTTCTTGATTTCACAACAATTGGATGACTTTTCCATATATAATTGTGTCGAAATGGCTCGTGTCTATTTAGGCCACATCCCACTAATCTTGTCTATGGAAGATGACTATAGGGGTCTTAAGACTTTTCACTCTAAAATATGTATACGACTCTGAAGTTCGGTAAGTGATCTTAAATTTTATTAATATGGAGAATCACCTTAATATACATAGTGTTGAAAGTTGTGAAGAAAGAATTAGAAAACATTATCTAATTAACAATGCCACTGAAATCACAAACCAAGCTTGCACTATTAGAGTGAAAAAAATATAAATCTAGACATTACATAACTACCACAAAACGAGAATCTCAGTAATTAGGAATATGAAGGAACATTGTCATGAGCAAGAAATTGTGTTTGATTATTACAAGTTGCTTTGGCAACAACAATCCAAGATTCAATGGCTACAAGAAGTGACCAAAACACTACCTATATCCATCAGGTAGCAAATGAAAGAAGATGAAAAAACATAATTAACTCATTAATTATTTACAAACATCTTACCTTTTCCAAAGCAATTAACTCTCCTCCTAATCTTGTATGGCACAACCCCTCCTTATTAGCATTTTGAGTCTTAAATCTAGCAATCAACTCTCCAAGGAAACACTCACCTCACACTTGTCCTGATGCACCTCACTAACTAATGCATGCTTTAACGATGCATGTAGAAGAAAAGAATGCATGTACCTCAAATGAGTAATCGACAACAAAAAGCAATGAAAAGAAAGACAAATGCATGCAAGGTCTACAAAAGATTCATGATCTAGATGACAATCAATCTAATTTTTTTCTTTGGGTTTTAGAGGGCCAGTTGTCTTAAAGGGGATTCATGCATATTTAATGGGTTCAGACATTAGCATGTAGCATGTATTCAGTTCATAGGAAGCAAAACAATAGAGAAGCACAGAAGAAACCTACAAATGAAAGATGGAAGATATATCACGCACTAGGTCTGCCACTGGCGGATTAAAATTAACTACGGGCAAATGAAACTACTCATTTGGTGTTGTGGTTTGTGGTAATCGCTTCCCTGGTCATTTGTATCCCTTGTGCACCCTAATCCCCAACATACACTTCCAAAAAAAAGCAAAAACAAACAAAAACGAAACAAAAAGGCACTGAAATGGTAAACACGACAACAAAACTCACTCCTCGACAATGACACCAAAAACTTGTGATATTTTAAAGTTCAAAACTGCAAGTGCACGACAACGTTGAGGCGGTGATAAGTACATGTTGTGTCCACGAGGAGTGACTGCTAGTCGACGACGACCATACTCGAGTGGGGGAAGAAAATGAAAGTTGAGTGTATTTAACTAAAGTGATGTGAGGTGCTGAAATTAACCTAATATGACTAGTCCCGTAGGAGGTGGAGAATGCATGCAAAAGTGTACATGTGTGATGCGTGTGTACAATTTTCTTGTCATGACATGAATTAATATGGACATCTATAATGGCCATTATCCTAAGTATGTTTCCATAAAGATTAAGATTTTTCACAATCATTAAAACATACAAAACACTATTTAAGATAAGGTTAAAGATAACCACATGCTCACATAACAATCTTATCTCGTTATCTACTCCATCTTATCCTCACATCATCATTGCCCATAAAGTGGGCTCACTAACCAAAGCATTTGCTAAACATCAATTAGGACCGTCAACACAGCAAAGACAAGAATGAGAAACCCATAAAAATGACTATGGAAATTATTTGAAGCTCTAAGATTAAGATTAAAGACACACACGGGGATGGATTACTCACTAGTCATAAAAATAACAAGAAAAACAACAAAGTAAAAACAACCCATCAACATGTAAATAAATCTAAATCTACTCAAGACAAAGAAATATAAATGACATCAAATCAATGACAAGAACGTAAAGAATATGAAACTAAAATTTGATTTAGAAAGGAAAATTACAAAATGGTGTTCCTTTTCCCGTCCACTACACTACTAAGAAAGAAATAAAACCTACTATGCGAAACATGAAATAAAGCCAACCTAATGAGGCGAAGAAGGAAGAAGAAGAATTACAAGTGTATTTATGGAAGATTAGAGGGTCTGGATGAATCTGGTCGCGATCCGACGACCGAAAATCAGAACTAGATGTTTTGTAGTGCTCCAACCCAACACGTTGGCGAAATTAAGGGTCAAACAGACCCAGATGATCCACCACTCACTAGTGCAGAATGCTCGATAGACGTCACCAAATAGACATCGGATATACAAACATCCAACGTCCATAGGTATAGACGTCGGATATTTGGACATCCGATGTCTATAGGTTTGTAGAAACGTCGGTTGTTTAGTATAACCGACGTCTATACCTCCTGAAAGAAGAAAATATTTTTTGTTTATTTTTTGGATTTATTTCGTATAAGAATTTATGTTGATTTCTTTTGTATCAGAAATAACACAATTTTTTGGGATTTATTTCGTGTAAAAATTAACTCATTTTTTTGGAATTTATTTTTTATAAGAAATAACGTAATTTTTAGGATTTATTTCATGTAAGAATTTATGTGGATTATTTTGTATAAGAATAATGTGGATTTAAAAATAATTACAATCACATGTGTGTTGTGTTGTACACATGTGTCTATATGGTGACATGTTTAGTCCCACATTGGAGAAAGTTTTTTATTGGTGGAGTTGAAGTACTCCACCACTCCTTTACTTCCAAATGGTAGTTTGGTACCACACAACAAAATGCAAGTGAGATACATATATATATTTCATGGTCAAAAGATTGGCACTTGGGGCACTTGGTCATCTTGGGCTCAAACTCAAAATGGTTGCAACGTTTTTTTACTATTAACCCATGTATAGACGTCGGATGTATACCATGGCCGACGTCTATAGGGTGTATTTTTTTATTAATTATTGATATATCAATGTATAGACGTCGGATGTATAGTATGACCGACGTCTATAGGTCGTGCTCTAAGTATACACGTCGGTCAACTTATATATCCGACGTCTATAAGGCCTAAAAGTTTAGTCCCACATCGGAGAATTTATTTTTGTTGGTGTGGTTGATGTACTCCACCACTCCTTTACCGCTGAACGCGAACGACTTGGAGCACCTGCGCATGTTGGGCTTGATATTCGTGGTTATTTGTCAAAAGTTTGGCACTAGGGACACTTGGGTTATTTGGGCTTCATTAATGTGAGTGCATAATGCCCGATATACGTTCCAATGTATTTTTTGTTAATTAACATATAATAGACGTCAGTCGTATATAGCCGACGTGTATACACTGTATAGACGTCGGTCGTATATAGCCGACGTCTATACAACAATGAATAGACGACAGGGAAATAGACGTCGGGTACTTGGACCGTCGAAATCCGACGTCTATACCACTATATATCCGACGTATATGGACTTTTCTGTACTAGTGACTAATGGATTTGGATTCGCCAATGGTGGATTGATTGGTTCTGATCTGCCCAAAATTTCACTAGAAGCATTAATTTAACACGTGGGGTGCACCTAGAGTTGTTGGTTCTAGCTCTTTGGGTCGTAATTATTGAATTACAACTCAGGTTCAGGAGATTATGGACCTTTGCAACCAATATTTTTTTTTCTTACACGTAGGTCCCTTACGGTTTTCACTTGGGTCCTTCCTAATTTTTAGTCTAGTCCTTGGGCATTACAAAGAGGTCTAGAAACCTTCCAAATCATTCCATTCTTCTTTCTTGTAGGTACTTTTTTCTTCCTTCCTCTTCTTTATTACCTAAACCCTAAAATATAAGAAACAAATATCCAAGTAGCACAATTATGGGGTAAAATAAAGGATATATTCTATGAATGCATTGTATGATATGCTACTAATGATCTAACAATCAACTCTCCAAACAAACACTCACCTCACACTTCTCCCGATGCACCTTACTAACAAATCCATGCCATAACCATGAATGTAGAAGAGAAGAATGCATGTAACTCGCATCAGCAATCGAAAAGAGAAAAGTAAAGAAAAGAAAGACGAATGTGTGCAAGGTCTACAAATCATGCATGACCTAGATGGCAATCAATCTAATCTTTCAGTTTGGGTTTTAAATCCCAAGTTGTCTTAAAAGGTAATGATGCACATTTTATAGGTTTTGACATTTTAATGGAGCATGTAGTAAGTACACAAGATCCATACTGTAACACAACATTGCCGAAAAATATAGGTAAGGTTCAACTGAAATTTAGTTAAATTTTCAATTAAATTTAAATAGGTTTGAAGTTTAGTTGTATTGAATTGGTTCTTATATTGATTGTTAGATTAGTTTATTTATTTAGTTAGATTGATTTGGATGAGTTGCATGTGTTAATTAGATTTAGTTAGATTGATAGGTATCTTAACATGTTTTGTTTCGAATAAATAGAATCATGGTGTCAGACAGAAGTTAGATGTATGGTAAGAGAATTACTCTGAGTTTCACGAATAATCGGAAGTTATTACTAAACCTTGCCTTCAGTCCAGACAACCAATATGTTTGTGATAGGAAAATCTTATGCCCATGCAAGAAGTGTTGTACCAACAAGTGGGCGACTAGAGGCGACGACGTAGATTTTATCGTCCTAAAGGACTTTGATGGTAATTACAAGTAGTGAGTTTTCATGGGAAAAGTATTGCAAGTTCAAGTGTTCAAGTTGTCACGACAACACAACAAGACCAATAGAGATTGAGTTAGAAGAGGACAATGTTGACGACAACATAGAGGGGACGATACACGATGTAGCATGGAGGAAGAAGCATCTGAAGTCCCTGAGTATGGGTGAGGACATCTTGTACAAGATAGATCCGAACTTGACGATATTAATTTGGTTGAATTTCTTACAACAGATTTAGAACCAGTGGTGGAGTAGTACATATGAGGGAATTACACAATTTAACATCTATGAAAGCAAATATAATGAGAAAACATAACATTATGCATGAATAGATTTGTCGTTTATAAATTTCATGTTGTAATTGATGATAAACTAAATTACTAAAATGTTCAGGTATGACTAGACATCATCCTTCACTAGCGCATGCTAAGGGATACAATGTTAGGAGGAGACGTCGACGGCGTGAGGCCAAGGATACCCCACAGATTGTCGATCATGCAACCGATACTACAACGATATTGGGGATGTTCCTTGCACTTCGGCATCTGGTGCTACAAGTATGAGTAGGGCTCATGGATCAATACAACTTTTGGATTATTGGAGCTCTACTGTTCAGGAAGAGATAGAGTTCACACCGAAAGGTGTACCGATAGTAAAGCATGGATCCATACAACTAAATGACACAAGTACTGCCTCCTCGTTATTCAGATTGGCGATTTGTGCCAAAGAAGGATAAGGATGTGGCATGGCAGAAATTAACGGTAATATTACATACGTACGTAATTAATTTTAGTATTGATTTTAATTGAAAACTAATTCGATTTTTTTCCCAAGTCACACTGGACAGTTCCAGAGGGGTTCAGAGCAAAAATTATGAAGTCTATGAACACCAAATGGAAAGAAAATAAGTACCCGTTATACCTTGAGGTGGCCGATGTGGAGTCTAGGGACGCAAAACTAGCAGCTAGACCGCCGCATATTTCCACGACGGATTGGTCTACACTGCTGGACTACTGGTCCAACAAGACGTTTAAGGTAAATTTATAATAATTTTAGTTCAATTATAATCAATGACTGAAAAACCTAACAATTTGGTTAGTTTGGTAATATAGAAGAAGAGCGAGACTAATAATAAAAACAGAGCGAATTTAGTCATACCACATCAGTGTGGTGCAAAATCGGTGTGACACAACCAGAAAATGGTGAGATATTATTTATATTTTTTGAAGTTCTCATAGATTCATTACGTTTTAAAATAAACTAAAACAATTGTTATTTTTAATGGTTTGGAGATTGCAGAAAATTTGGACTGTCCCGAGAAAAATCGTACGAATATGTACATTCACCTTCAAGACTAGAAACTCCCCGAAGTTGCGGCTGTTATTGCAAGTTTAATATTATTCTTAGTTTTCAATTAGTTAATGTTATATTATATATGTTTTTTGTGAATTTATGATCATTTTGTTCTTTTACAAACAATTAGAGGCTCTCTGAGGACCAAGCGATACGAGCTCTTAGAGCTCTACAATTCGACGGCAGCCGCCCGTGATCCGGTTGGGACTCTTCTTGGTGAAGGGTATGGACATGTGACGATGTACTCCAATCTCGTCACCCCGATTGACATGTACGTCCCACGCGGGATGCCATCCCAAGTAGAGACTGATGCGAGAGTGCAAGTTGAGAAAGATCAGTAGATGAAGAAGATTGAAAACGAGCTAACAGAGACGAAAAACAAGCTCGCTAACATGCAGTTGATGGTCGATTCCTTGAAGGTGAATGGGGATTTTAATCCTGAGGTATTGTATTTCTAATTTAGTTGTTTTATGATTGACATCATTTCATGCTCATATTTGTATCTTATGTCCATTATCTTACATCTAAGCAATGCTATGTGACGAGTTTTATGTTTAGTTTTCAGAAATAAAGAGGTTTGAAGAGAAGAGCCATGAAAGGACCCAAAAGCAGGAAAAAAGGACTTGATTGTGAGACCTAGGGACTGAGATGCAATGGAGAAGGACCTGATCGTAAGATCGAAGGACCTAAGAGCAAAACAGGAAACTCCACACCATCATGGGGTGTATTTTGGAAATTCGATTCGGGTCGGAGCTCCAACAACCGAGTAGATGCATCCAAGACCAAGACACACTTCAAGGAAAGCCCACCAGAAGACCCAGACGGATCTGGGCTTTATAGGCCGCCAATTGGCGGTCTGGATCATGCCAGATCCGCCCCAATTTCTCCTGGACTTGTATTAATGTTCGTTTAGGCTATTTTTGGTATTGGTTTAGTCCCACATCGGGGAATTGTCCCCGATTAGCTTTTTCCATGCTTATAAATAGAACTCTTCACCTTCTATTGTAATTACCCATTGCTTGGTGGCATTCTCTCTTCTAAGGAGTGAGCCTTGAAGCAAAAACTCAAGGTGGAGATGAATGTTACCTTCAATGTGAGTCATTTGTTAATAAAATAATTCTTCTAGTTTCTTTCAATCTTGTCTTTTAATTTGTGCATGTTTGTTTAGTCTTTCCTTTCCTTTTATGTTTCTTTAATGCTTCTTGCCTTCTTAGTTAACTTTCATTTCAGTATTATGCTTTCTTTTGCTAGTATCGTTAGTGTAATGAGTAGTGAGTAGTTCCATCCCCATTTGGGGGGTGGAGAAATATGTGATATAATCATGTAGTGTATTAAGTGTGTGTTATTTTTATCCCTTGAGCTTTATATGATTTCCATAACCATCTAATGGGTTTTCACTCTTATCTTTGATATGCTAATGCTCTTGAATGAAGCTTAGCTTATGCTTTGATTAGTGGACCTATTTTATGGGGAATGATAAGGTTAGGATATGGATGAAGTTAATATTGGAAACACAATTTGTAGTGTATGTGCTCTTGTTGCCATTACCTTAGCTAATGTCTTGTATGTTTTAATGATGTAGTGAAATCTTAATTCATGTGGAGGCATAGTAGGGTATAGTCTTTATACTTGAGTTCATGTAGCTTCATTCCAATTATTGTTTTGTATGTTTTAATGATGTAGTCTTATCTTAATTCATGTGGAGGCAAAGTTGGATGTAGTTTTATGATTTCATGCACTACATGTTGTGAGGAGCTTAATGAACACACACACACTTCTTTATGTTAACATTATTTCTCTACCCCCTTTGGGGTTTAGTTTTCTTGCTTCTTTTCCATTTCTATTTGCGTCTTAGTGTAGTTTAGTGTAACCAACCTTTTTTCCCTTTCTTTACCTCTCGCCTTCGCACAAACCAAGTGTCGACACACCTCCCAGTGGACGACCCGTATTTGCCACCGCTTCAACGCGGCCGTGCACTTGCGGTTAAATATAAAACGATCAATCAAGTTTTTGGCGCCGTTGCCGGGGAGGTGCTCTGTCCAGACGTTGGTTTGGGCGATTCGAGGGGTTTTTAATTTTTTGTTTCCAGTGTTGTTTAGTTTCAGGGAACCTAAGGATCAAGGGGAGGCTACTGGAGAAGTTTGAGGACCCGAAGCTACAAAAAGACCGCCAATTGGCGGCCTGGTGAGCCTCAATTGTTCTCAAATTTGTTCCAGTTGTTATATTGTTCATGTTAGTTATCTGGGAGCACAATTTTGCATGCTGTGACTTCTACTTTGCTCCCAGGTTTAATTTCAATCCCCTTTAATCAACTTGGACCATAAAACTCAAAGCAAAAGACTAGACTTCTTGCCATCTAGGTCATGCATCATTTGTAGACCTTGCATGCATTTATCTTTTCTTTTCTTTACATTTTGTTGTTGATTGCTGGCGTGAGGTACGTGCACCCCGATCTCTCATTCATGCATGTTTCGATCATGCATTAGTTAGTAAGGTGCATCGGGACAAGAGTGAGTTGAGCGTTTTGATTGGAGCGATTGATTGCTAGATCTAGGATCAAAACGCTACTAAGGAGGGGTTGTCCCATAAAAGATAAGGTGGGGGATTTCATCACCCTTTGCTTGGCCCCAAAAATCACTCGTAATAAAGCCTTAACTAAAAGCAAGTAGACATTGGCCCTAAGGAATTCGGACGCACTAGGAGAGTAATCTAGTCGAGACCGTCATGACCTGATCTGCGTTGCCTACCTTGTCGATAGTAGGAGGTACTAGATCTCCGGATCTGGTATCACTTGCTGGCCATTGTGGTCCTCGTTGTAGGGAGGTGAGACGTGTCGAGGCTAGTGACCTCGAAGTTAGGCGTCGTCTAGCCTAAGGACCCATTGCCTTACATTGTTTGAGTCGTGCTTGCTAGTTAGGCTTCTTCCTGATCCCTCTACCCACGCTAGCTTTAGGGATTCTTCCCTTCTCCTCTGAGTCATCTTCTTCTCACCTACTTCTACGTTTTAGTCTCCTCCCCTTTACACTCTCTGGTAGCGTTTTACGGTCGAGTCGAGCACTTTTTGCGAGCTTAGTCTCGTGGTGGTGAGAGTGGTCGACTCGAGAGTTGTTTGTTGAGATGGATGGTTACATGGGCGACCATCCATATCATTGTTGGGACCAGGACGATTCTCCCTGGTACTCCGGACCCATGCAACCTGGGGTGGCTCAGACTAACACCCCGTATGGTTGGGATAATCGCAATTGTGTGACTGAGCAATCTTCATATTGGGGTAATATGAGAGAGGCACCGACTACTAGACCACCATCTAGTTACGTCGGATCATATGTTGGTCATCAATCTGAGACATTACAAGAACCTTTGGCCTCTTTCATGCATGTGGTAAATGACATGGGTGCACCGGTGGCTCCAGTAGCTGTACCGTGTCACTATTGTGGGTTGAGTGGTCATGATTTGGGGGAATGTCCTTATTTTCCCCCAGAGCCTGAGTATGAGCACACATTTTCCCAAAATGCTCATTATGACCATTACGCATCCGCGTACAACCCGAGAGGGATGGATTCATGGGGAGACAATTCGTATTCAAATTCTTATACATCATTTCCACCCCAGTATCCTCCTCCCGAATACCCAGAATTCTACCAACAGCCCACTTCAAATCATTGGACTCATTCTCAGCCCATCAACACCCAACCCCAAAATTTCCCAAGATCTGACTTGGACCTCCTCGTTGACCGCATACAAAATCTGACACCTCAAGTGAGTCAACTGACGCAACAATTAAGTGAGGAGAGTAACCTTTCTTGTCAACTTGAGGATTTATCTTCTGAAATCGAACCACCACCACATCCACAAATTCAAAGCACAATCTTTCAAAGTCAAACTCCTAGTCAGTCTGAGGGACTTGGGGTTTCAATTCATGATCACTTAGTGGAGGATTCGATTCAAATTGAGAATAACTTGGACCAGCTTCATTATGAGTCGGGACAGGATTGTGCCTTATCTTTTTGTCCTGTGGCCCTTGAGCCACATGATCTTCATGTTGTGCCTCTTAAGGACTCACCTTTGATGGAGCAAGAGCTACCTAGTACCCTCAATTTCAAACAACCTGATGAGAGTTTGCCTCTCACTATTGTTCCTGATCATCTTGGAAATGATGGAACATCAAACAACTACATTGCTCATGAGGGTATTAGGATTTCCTTGGAGGATACCTTGGGTATGAGACCCACTTCCTGTTCTCCTGGTGAGTTGGACATGCATAACGAGGTGCTTGACCTCGTTCCCACCCACCAGTCTGTTGGTTGGAGAGTTTGGATTGATGATCATAACTTCAGTTCCGCAACGGGAGAGATTCTTCTTCTGCTGCCCCTTACTTCCCAAACTCTCGAGAGGTTCAAGCTCTTTCAGTTTGATCCTTTGAATGAGATGCCTTTGCGTCCAATTCATGAACCTCTCATTTCATCTGGTGTTCTTTGTGAAGGGAGCCCACGCATGCGTATTCTGGCCCCGCGTGGTGTCTTGTTCCCTTTCCAAGTGCATTGACCCACTTTTTAGGTTCCCATTTGATGTATTTTGACAAACGAAGATGGGAACTTATGTTTGTACATAGTTATATAAAAAAAGAAAAAAGAAAAAAAAAAGAAAAAAAAAGAAAAAAAAGAGTACAATAAAAGACTCCTTCAGTGAGCATCGATTGTTGTGAGCCCCAACCCTTGTGTATTTGGGCTCCATTTCTTTCACGTATTTGTACCCTTTCTTTAGCATCTCACAGGTTTTGAGGGAATTTGGGTTGTGTCCATCAACATAGCCATACACTTCCCTTTGTACTTCACGTTGGTGAGATCTCTCCTTTTTCATGCATAAATCCATGTAGTATCTTGCTTGCATTCATTGAGGACAATGCATGAAGTAGGTGTGGGGGGGTGTTTTACGTGTGTACATAGTTGAGTCTTTTTCCATTGATTTTGTTTTCTTTTGTTTGCATTGTTAGGGTCATGATAGTGTGCTGCATTTAATATCGATATATCTGCTTGCCATGATCCTTGGGTGACTTGTCTTCTTTTGCTTGCCTAGTGCTTCAAAATTTTCACATTTCTTTCAAAATCTTCATGTGTTTTCGAAAGAAAATGTTTTGTGGGTTTTGCGTGTGTTTAGCATGTGCAAAACCATTGAGAGGCAAAGTAAAAAGAAAGCTCCCAAAATTGTCTTGAACTTGATGCATCAGGATATCTAGTACGTGGCTTTAGGATTTATCAAGTCATTAGGATGCACCCCTGTTTTCCTTTGGGGGTGAGTAATCATAGGGTTTCAGTGCTCAAACATTCAAAGAAGTCCACCCTGAACCTAGTGAGTCAATAATTCGTGTTTGTTAATTTAGGAAGTTTGTTGTAGTCAAGGACCCTCTTAATCTTGTTGTGAGACATTAAGTGTAGGGGTTTTGGTTCTTGTGTAGATAAGAAATAAGTGAGTAGATGTTCTCTCTTCTCGCACGGCTCCTATCACTCAGGAAAGTAGGTATGAGGGGACTTTGTGCCTGGTGCTTTCGAGTCATCTGACTTGGGATGTGCCGACCGAACTCCCGTTACACGGGTGGTAGGGATTGCCCTATGTGGAGATTTGGGGAAAGGTGTACGTGATGGACAATTATGCACGAAATCTGACCCTGGGAGAACGAAGCTCCAACTAATAAAAAGAAAAAAAAAGAAAAAAAAATTGTGAAAAGAAACAAAAAGAAAAAAATATTGTAATGCAAATAAGAACCTTAATGGACCTTACACTTTGTATCACCTGAGGATCTTGAGGTTGTCCATGTCTTTCACTTAATTTCTTATTTAACTTGCACGAATGGTTTATTAGGCTAGGTGTGGACTGATTACCTATATAGAGTCGGCCCGTAGGATTACCGCGTCCATTGATCGACAAAATATTTCCAACGAGTCGAGGTCTAGATTGAATAATGCATCTTGTTCGGATTTTGTGGGTATATCCGCTGAAAACCCTCAGGAGACAACACTCCTCCTCCTTGGCAACAAAGAGGTTTAATGGCTTGTTGCACGTGGTAAGTGCAACCGTGATTCCTACGAAAGTGAGTTAGGATTTCTTGTTTCTCGTTTGCTTTTCTCTTTCTTTGTTTTGCTCGGGACTAGCAAAAACTTAGGTGTGGGGGTATTTGATTGACATCATTTCATGCTCATATTTGTATCTTATATCCATTATCTTACATCTAAGCAATGCTATGTGACGAGTTTTATGTTTAGTTTTCAAAAAAAAAGAGGTTTGAAGAGAAGAGCCATGAAAGGACCCAAAAGCAGGAAAAAAAGGACTTGATTGTGAGACCTAGGGACTGAGATGCAATGGAGAAGGACCTGATCGTAAGACCGAAGGACCTAAGAGCAAAACAGGAAACTCCACACCATCATGGGGAGTATTTTGGCAATTCGATTCGGGTCGGAGCTCCAACAACCGAGTAGATGCATCCAAGACCAAGACACACTTCAAGGAAAGCCCACCAGAAGACCCAGACGGATCTGGGCTTTATAGGCCGTCAATTGGCGGTCTGGATCATGCCAGATCCGCCCCAATTTCTCCTGGACTTGTATTAATGTTCGTTTAGGATATTTTTGGTATTGGTTTAGTTCCACATCGGGGGATTGTCCCCGATTAGCTTTTTCCATGCTTATAAATAGAACTCTTCACCTTCCATTATAATTACCCATTGCTTGGTGGCATTCTCTCTACTAAGGAGTGAGCCTTGAAGCAAAAACTCAAGGTGGAGATGAATGCTACCTTCAATGTGAGTCATTTGTTAATAAAATAATTCTTCTAGTTTCTTTCAATCTTGTCTTTTAATTTGTGCATGTTTGTTTAGTCTTTCCTTTCCTTTTATGTTTCTTTAATGCTTCTTGCCTTCTTAGTTAACTTTCATTTCAGTATTATGCTTTCTTTTGCTAATATAGTTAGTGTAATGAGTAGTGAGTAGTTCCGTTCCCATTTGGGGGGTGGAGAAATATGTGATATAATCATGTAGTGTATTAAGTGTGTGTTATCTTTATCCCTTGAGCTTTATATGATTTCCATAACCATCTAATGGGTTTTCACTCTTATCTTTGATATGCTAATGCTCTTGAATGAAGTTTAGCTTATGCTTTGATTAGTGGACCTATTTTATGGGGAATGATAAGGTTAGGATATGGATGAAGTTTATATTGGAAACACAATTTGTAGTGTATGTGCTCTTGTTGCCTTTACCTTAGCTAATGTCTTGTATGTTTTAATGATGTAGTAAAATCTTAATTCATGTGGAGGCATAGTAGGGTATAGTCTTTATACTTGAGTTCATGTAGCTTCATTCCAATTATTGTCTTGTATGTTTTAATGATGTAGTCTTATCTTAATTCATGTGGAGGCAAAGTTGGATGTAGTTTTATGATTTCATGCACTACATGTTGTGAGGAGCTTAATGAACACACACACACTTCTTTATGTTCACATTATTTCTCTACCCCCTTTGGGGTTTAGTTTTCTTGCTTCTTTTCCATTTCCATTTGCGTCTTAGTGTAGTTTAGTGTAACCAACCTTTCTTCCCTTTCTTTACCTCTCGCCTTCGCACAAACCAAGTGTCGACACACCTCCCAGTGGACGACCCGTATTTGCCACCGCTTCAACGCGGCCGTGCACTTGCGGTTAAATATAAAACGATCAATCATTTTACATTTTCTAAGTTAGTTTATATGCATTATAATCTTAATGTATATTGTTTAAGTCGTGCAGGACTTTAATGTAACATTCATTTGCACACGACCTCCGCCTCTAAGATGAGATAACGATGACGATCCATCAGGCAGAGTAGGCACTGGAGCTTTGCCAACTTAGAGTTTGTGTTTTTTAATGTTGTCAGTTTTAAACATTTTTTGACTGCCTTTACTTTTGAATTATTAAACGCTAATGTGAATTAATTACAACTTTTACTTTTGAATTTTTAAAGATTAATCAATATATATATCTAACTTCTTTAGTTTAGATGTTTGAGTTGTGATGTGTGAATGTTTTGTGAATTGTGATGTACGAATGTTTCATGAATGAGTAATGAATTGTAACGATTGTTTGGTTTGATCAGGGAAAATCGGAACCCTGAAAGACCAAATAGGCTCTTTGGGATACTGGACAGAACCTACACCCACAGAATATATCCGTCAGTATAGGGTCTGACGTTAATTAGTAAACAGATATCGATGGACTCTATCCGTCGGATACCCTGATGACATTTGTTGTAGATGTACGCCGATTGTATATATCCATCGATGTAGAGTACCCCAACTTAACACTTATGGCACCTATCCGTTGGTGCGTGTCCACAAAAGTCAGAGTATCTAATAATTGGTATAACCAATACCGACAGATAGTTATGTTGAAGACTGACACAAATGAAATTTCCGTCGATGATTATCCATCGGTGTTGTCCGATGCGACGAAACAAGAAAAAATATTTTGGCGGGAATATTCGTTCCAAAAATAACACCGACGACTTCCATCCGTCGGAGTTGAGCAACACCGACATATGGAACGCCAACGGACATATATTCGTCGGTGTAGAAGTACAAACAGACAATGACATCCACTGATGGATATATACCGTTGGAGTATCGCTGTACTGTAGTAGTGAAACTGTCGGGGAAAATCACTCACATAATCAGCCAATAGAGGATACAAATCCACTAATGGCAGATCAAAATGCTTTTGTGGTCATGAAAATTATCTCGAGTTATCCTCTGTGCACCATAACCCCTAATACAATTCTAAATAGAAAACAAAAACAACAAAGCATGAAACAAAATCCCACCGAAATTGTTGACGCAACAACGAAATTACTCCGTGGCAATGTGCCAAAAACTTGTTTGGGAGTTTTATGTTCAAAACCGCAAGTGCAAGGCCGTGTTGGAGCGGTGGAAAATACTGGTCGTGTCCACGAGGCGTGAGTGTGGGTTGTCATCGACTATACTCGAGTGGGGGAAGAAAATGGTGTGAAGAGTAACTAAACTAACTAACTAATGTGACATAAATGCCTAATTGAACCTAAAATGATTAGTCCCATGGGGGGTAGAGAATGCATGTAAAAGAGTAGATGTGTGATACATGTGTGTATATAATTAAGCCCTAATGACATACAAATCTATAACAACCAAACTACAAGTGTGTTTCTAAATGGATTAAGATTTATCATCATCATTAAAACATACAAACCACTACTTAAGATAAGAGTAAAGATAACCACAATATTACATGACAATCTTACCTCTTTATCCACTCAAATCTTATCCTCACCTCATCATTCCCCATAAAGTGGGCCCACCAGCATGTGCTAAGCATTTATTTGACCATTAACACATCAACAGAAGGAGTGAGAAACCCACCAAAATGACTATGAAAATCATTTGAAGCTCAAGATTAAGATTAAAAGACACACAAATCTAACATCCACACTTCACATCATTCTCCACCCCAAAATGGGGATGGATTACTAACTGATCACCATGTGGACAAAGAAAATAACAACACAAAAACAATACTCCACATGTAAAGAAAACTAGATATAATTAAAATAAGATGTAAACAACAACCACAAACTTTGATTAATGAAAAAGAAATATTACAAGTGTTCTTCTTTTCTACACCACTACTCTACTCAACAAGAATAAACCTAACCAAATGAGGAGAAGAAGGATGAAGAAGGGAAGAAGGATTACAAGCGTATTTATAGAAGATTAGAGGCTTTGGATTAATCTGCGTGCAATTAGACAACCTCAAATCAGATCTGGATATTTCGGAGTGTTCTGACACGACTATCAGACCCACTGGAGAAACTAGGGGTCAAACAGACAAGGGAGATCGACCAATAGTTGATTTGGATCCTCCAATGCGAATATTTTGGGTCCGATCAACCCTAAATTAGACCTGAAGCTTTAGTAGACAAATGTAACACGTGGGGTGCACCTGGAGGTGTTTGTACGAGCATGTTTGATCTTAATTGTTGAATTACTCCTCAGGTTCATGAGCTTATAGAGTTTTACAGCCAACAAATTTCTTTACAATCAGGTTCCTCTGGGTTTTCACCCTAACTTGCAATCCGGTCCTTGAGCATTACAAATAGGTCCAAAAGGCTTCCAAATCAGTCATTTCTTATTGCATTTATGTACTTATTGTTTCCTTTCCCTTCTTTATTACCTAAACCCTGAAATGTAAGAAACAAATATCCGAGTAGCAAAAATCTGAGGTAAAATAAAGCATATATAACATGAATTCGTCATGTGATATGCTACTAATCATGTCCTCCCATTTAACATCAAGAATTGTTATCGTTTTCCACGAGAGTACGGTACACTAATTGGGAGCGACAAGTGTGTTGAACTAGTGCAATTTGTGTTAGTTTTGCACTCAGTCATACTCAAATTGGAGAGGAGAGGATGGAAGAATATATATATAAATATATATATATATGTATGTATGAATTACACTACACAATGCAAAAACATATAAAGAAACACAAACACTAAACTAAGAAGAGAAGTTAATCAAATAAAATACTCAAGTGAGTTGATTAGTAGTGTATCATACACTGCATTCATACTATATATCCTTGATTTTACCCCAATTTTGTGCTACTTGAGTGTTTATTTGAAGTGTTTCAGGTTTTAGACAATAAATAAGAGAAACGAAGAGAAAAGGACCTAAATACAAGAAGATTGGACTGATTTGGAAGGTTTATGGACATGTTTATAGTGCCCAAAGACTGGATTGGAAATCAAGAGGCACCCAAGTGAAAACCCGAAGGGAACAAAGTGTAAAGAATAATATGTTGGTTGCAAAGGTCCATAATGTCTCGAAGCTGAGGAGTGATACAACAATTAAAATCAAAACGGGTCGAGACAATGGACCAGGGCTCAACTCCACGTGCAACAAAGCAAATATAACCGACTGATGGAATTTGAGACAGATTGGAGCAACAAGATCCACCAGTAGTGGATTTTAATACGCTATTCGCAGATGTTTTGGCTTTGTTTACACTCTAATTTTGGCTACGGGTTGGGTTTTTGGTTAAGAGAATTATGCAACATCCAAATCTAATTTACAGTCGTTCGATTGTACCCAGATTCATCTTGACCCTCTAAATTTTATAAATACACTTGTAAACTTTCCTCCCTTTGTGGTTCCTTCTTCTCTCCCATTAGAGTATGATTTAGTTTCTTGCTTAGTAGTGTAGTGGAGGAGAAGAGGAGCAAACTTTGTAATCTGCATTTCTTAATCAAGTAAAGTTTCATGTTCTTTATGTTGTTATCTTTCATTTGATGCAATTTTTGTTCACTTGCCTTGGTTTGCTTTAGTTGTCTGTACATGCCTACGGGTTGTTTTGCTTTCGTGGTTTTCTTGGTTATGGAGAAGAGTAGAGAGTAGTCCATCTCCATTGGGGGGTGGAGGGTGATGTCAAGTGTTAATGTGTGTGTGTGTGTGCGAGAGAGTGTTTAATGCTAATCTTGGAGCCTCACATGAATTCCATAGTCATTTATTGGGTTCCTGATTGATCGTTTTAATTTACCGTAAGTGCACGGTATCGGTGAAGACACGACAAGTAAAGGTCGTACCACAATGAGTTGTGTGTATCGATGTTCCTACCATACTCGAGGGTGTTTGATGATAAAGGGAGACTGTGGGTATTTAAACTAAGTTACAAATGTGATGTAAGTAAAAAATGACTAATCAAAAAAGAATTCCGTAGGATGTGGAGAATGAATGCAAAAGTATAGATGTGTGCTTGTGTGTGCATACAATTAAGCGCTAATGACATGCATAACATGGAAATATTATAATGCCACAATCGTAAGTGTCTCTCTACATGGATTATGATTTATCACCATCATTAAAACATACAAAACACTACTCAAGATGAGGACAAAGACAACCACATAATTACATGTTTAATGACATAAAGAACATAGAATACATAATGACCACAACCCCAAATATGTCTCCACATGAATTACGATTTAATATTATCATTAAACCATGCAAGACATTAATTAAGATGAGGCCAACAAGAGCACATGCTCCCACATGCCATCCTTATCTATTTACCCACTCCAACATTATCCTCACATCATCATTCCCCATAAAGTAAGGCCACTAGCCAAAGCATGTGCTAAGCATCAATTAAGACCATTAGCACATCAAAGGCAAGAGTGACGAACCCACTAAATGGCTATGGAATTCATGTGAGGCTCCAAGATTAGTATTAAACACACAAACTAATACAACACATCAACACTTCAGATCACCCTCCACCCCCAAAGGGGATGGACTACTCTCTACTCATCTCCATAACTAAGAAAACAACAGAGCAAAACAACCCATAAGCAAGTAAATTAAACTAAAGCTAACCAAGGCAAGTGAACAGAAATTGCATCAAATTAAAGATAACAACATAAAGAACATGAAACTTAACTTTGATTAAGAAAATAAAGATTACAAAGTTTGCTCCTCTTGTCCTCCATTACACCACCAAGCAAAAAACTAAAACCTACTCTACTAAGCAAGAAATAAAACCTACTCTACTAAACAAGAAACAAAACTAACCTAAGGAGGAGAGGAAGAAGAGGAGGGGAGGCATTACAAGTGTATTTATAGAAGATTAGAGGGTTTGGATGGATTTGGACCCAATCGGGCAGTTGTAAATCAAATATGAATGTTGCATATTTCTCTGATCCGACAACCCGACCCGCCACCAAAATTTCAGCTCCAATGGAGCAGAACCATCTGCCATTGGTGGAGTAAAATCACCACAGGTGGATTTGGTAGCTCTGATCAGTGTGAAATGTCACCATCGGGTTAATGTTGCTTTGTTGCACGTGGGGTTGTGCACTGCTCCATTGTCTTGAGCCAATTTGATTTTAATTGTTGATTTACTCCTCAGGTTATGGACTTTTGTGACATGACATATTTCTTTACACTTTGGTCCCTCTGGATTTTCACTTAGGTTCCTCCTTGTTTTCAGTCCAGTCCTTGGGCATTCCAAATAGGTTTAGAAACCTTCCAAATCAGTCCATTCTTCTAACGTTTAGGTCATTTTCTCTTCCTTTCTCTTCTTTATTTTCTAAACCCTAAAACACATCAAAGAAAAATTCGAGTAGCACAAATATTGGGTAAAATAAAGGAATATAGCATGAATACAATGTATGATATCCTACTAAGCAGTTCTTTACTCTTGCCTTTGATGTGCTAATGGTCTTAATTAATGCTCAACACATGCTTTAGTTAGTGGGCCTATTTTATATGGAATGATGAGGTGAGGATAAGATTAGAGTGGTAAAGAGATAAGGATGGCATGTGGGAGAATGTGCTCGTGTTGGCCTTATCTTGATTAATGTCTTGTATGTTTTAATGATAATGTAAATCTTAATTCATGTGGAGACATAGTTGGGGTTTCGGTCATTATGGATCCATGTTATGCATGTCATGAGCATTTAATTGTATGCACACCCAAAAACACACATCTACACTTTTGCATTATTTCTCCACCTCCTACGAGATTTGTTTTTGATTAGTCATTATTGTTTCGAGTCTCGTTCGTCACGTATCTAGACACCACTCAATATCTTTTTTTCTTCCCCCACTCCAGTATGGTGGGAACATCGACACACAACTCCTCGTGGTACGACTCGTACTTTCTGTGTCTTCACCGACGTCGTGCACTTGCGATATTGAACTGATGTTAAAATCTCAATCAAGTTTTTCGCGTCGTTGTCGGGCAGTGAGTTTTGTAGTCGCGTTCACCATTTTGATGGGTTTTTCTTACATTTTCTCTTTTTTGTTACTGGACACGTGGCTCAGGCAGCTTTACAGAAGCAAAGGAGCATCCAGGAGGAGATTAGGGACCAGAATCCCCAAACAATCCACCAGTGGTGGATTTGGTGAGTTTGTTTTCATTTTTGTTTCCCCAGTAGCTCCTTCTTATTATTCGTAGTTGATATATGCAACTTTCCACTTCATATATGATCTGTTTTAATGCCAAAAATAAATTTGTCATGCATATTCCCCTCTTTAAGACAACTTGGACTTTAAAACTCAAAGCAAAAGAGTAGATGTATATCATCTACATCATGCACCATACATAGGCATTGCACGCATATTGTCCTTCCTTTGCTTTACTTTCTTGTGGTTGATTGCTAGCGAGAGCTACGACACCTTCTTCACTCATTCATGCATTAGTTTGCATGCATTAGTTAGTTAAGGTTGCATTGGAACAAGAGTAAGGTGAGTGTTTGATTGGAGAGCTTGATTGCTAGTTTAGGCATCAAAATATCCTAAGGGGGTTGTCCCTTACGAGATAAGGTAGGGGATTTCATCACCCCTTCCTTTGCCCCAAAAATCACACCTAATCAAAAGCCTCAATTGAAAATCAAGTTGACATTGGCCCCTAGGACTTCGGGTACATTTAGGAGATAATCCTATTTTCGATGTCATGGGCTGAATGTAGTCATTTGCTTAGTTGCATTGAGACTTTTGGGACCTCCGGGTCTTGACTTTCACATTTGGCTTTGTGACCTTCGGCCGAGGGAGGTGAAGCGTTTGGGAGTGTGAAGAGTTACGATTAGGCGTCATCTAGTCTAAGGACCCATAGCCAGCCTAAGCTTCTTTGAGACGTGTTTACTAGATTATACTTCTACCCTCACCCTTACCCATGATAGCTCTAGGGATTCTTCCATTCTCCTCACCGTTATAGTCTCCTCCTTTGATTACACCTTCTTTTTATGTTGGTTGTCGAGTCGAGCACGTTTATGTGAAGTTGGACTCATCTTGGTGAGGGTGCTCGACTTGAGAGAGTTGATATTTTTGTTGAGATGGATGGTCTATGTGATTGTACCTCTCCACTTAGAGCTCCTTTGGAGCACGAGGACTCATCGTCTCTTGGAGGTAGGGGAGATTGGGTTCCATACATGGTTCCTTGGTCCACTTCCACCACCACGTAGACCATCTCCTCCTCTGATTCGGGAGGAAGAATGTTCATGTTCCGTATCGAGTTATGGGAGTACCACCACCCTTAGCTCGACAGAATCTACCAATGACTTTGTCGAAGCAGACCCATCCTATTCGGGCCACACAATTGTCTTGCATATTTCTCCCACCTACTCGCGAAAACAACTATGAATTGAAACCTCAATATGTGAGCATGCTCCCTACTTTCATAGCCAATAAGGAGGATCCGTATATCTTTATACGTGAATTTGAGGAGGTATGCTCCATGTTCAAGCTTCAACAACTTGACAAGGATTCTGTTCGGTTGGGGATGATTTCTTTCGTGTTGAAGGATAATGCAAAGAAATGGATGTACAGCCTCTCGGCAAACTCAATTCGGTCGGGAGATGACTTTGTGACCGTCTTTCTGAAGAGATTCTTCCCCCAACGGAAGACTTGATAGTTACGACTCCAGATACATCAAATGTATCAGACAAAGATGGAATTGTTTCATGCTTTCCTTGAGAGGTTCAAGGACCATCTCTTGCAGTGCCTTCATCATGGACTTGGGATGTGGTAGTTGTCCCAGATTTTTTATGAGGGCCTAACTACAACACCCACACATCGTTGGAGTCGATTTGTCGGGGTAATTTCCAAATGCAACCCATTGATGAGGCATGAGATACGTTTGAAGTAATGGCTGAACGCACCCTTGAGTGAGACACCATTAGAGAGCCACCAACTGTCAGGTCTTCTAATCGAGCTCTGTCCAGACTCTGGTTTGGATGATTCGAGTGGATTTAATCTTTTTGTTTTAGTTTTGCTTTATTTCAAGACGTTTTCAATTCACTGGGGATGAAACTAGACAAATTTGGGATCAATTGAAGCTACCGAGACCCCTAAATAGCGGTCTGAGACAGCTGATTAGCGGCCTGGTGAGTCCATTTTGACCACAATTTCTTCTATTGGTTGGTCATGATAATATAGTTATCTGGGAGCCCAATTTTCCATGTCTAGACCTCTATATTACTCCCCGATCAATCAATAAAGCAATCAATTCCCTTTTTTATACAACTTGGACATTAAAAGCCAAAGCAAAATATTAATGGTTTGTCATCTAGGTCATACATCATTTCTAGACCTTTTGCGCATTCGTCTTTTCTTTGCTTTATTTTTTGTGGTGTTGAGCACTGGCATGAGGTACGTGCAGCCATTCCCTCATTCATGCATGGTTAAAGCATGCATTAGTTAGTAAGGTGCATTGGAACAATAGCGAGCTGAATGCTTGTATGGTGAGTTGCTTGCTTGCCTAAGGATTCAAAACAACTTTAAGGGGCACCACCTATAGTCCTCAAGATATGGTGGGGGATTTCGTCACCCCTCCCTTAGCCCCATAAACCACGCTCAAGTAAAGCCTTATTCTAAAATCAAGTAGACATTGACCCCTACGGACCTCGGGCGCATTAGGAGAGTGATTCGGTCACGATCGTCATAGCCTGATCGACGTCACACACTTTGTCGATAGTATGTGAGACAAGATCTCCAAGTCTTGGCTCACTTGCTGGGATTTATTGTCTTTTTCATAGGGAGGTGAGGCGTGTTGAGGTCGTGTGACCTCGCAGTTAGGCGTCATCTACCTGTAAGTACCGATAGTGACCTTAGGTTGTTTGAGTCGTGTTTGCTAGATTAGGCTTCTACCCTCGCCTTTACACAAGATAGTTTTTTTGGAATTCTTCTCATCTCCTCTAAGTCATATTCTTCTCACCTACTTCTACATTCTAGTTTCCTCCGCTTTACACTCTCTATAAGCATTTTAGGGTCAAGTCGAGCACTTTTTGCGAGCTTGGCCACCTGGTGGTGAGAGTGGTCGACTCGAGAGTTGTTTGTCGTGATGGGTGGTTACATAGGTGACCATCCATTTCATTGTTGGAACCAAGACTATTCTCCCTAGTATTCCGGACCCATGCATCCTAGGGTGCCTCAGACAAACACCCCGTATGGTTGGGACAATCTTAATTGTGTGGCTGAGCAATCTTCAGATGGGGTAATATGAGAGAGGCACCGACTGCTAGACCACCATCTAGTTGTGTGGGATCATATGTTAGTCAGCAAACAGAGACATTACAAGAACCTTTGGTCTCTTTCAAGCGTGCGGTAGATGACATGAGTGCACCCGTGGCTCCATTAACCGTACCGTGTGACTGTTACGGGTTGAGTGATCACGTTATCAAGGAATGTCCTTAGGTTCCCCTAGAGCCTGAGTATAAGCATACCTTTCCCAAAATTCTAAATGTGACCTTTACACATCCGCGTACAACCCAAGAGGGATAGATTCATGGGGAGACAATATTGATTAAAATGTTTATACATCATACCACCCCATTATTCTCCTCCCGAATACTCATATCCCAACCACCCACCACCCATGACCAATCATTGGACTCATTCTCAGCCTATAAACACCCAACCCCAAAATCTCCAAAATTCTGACTTGAGCCTCACAGTTGACCACAAACATGATTCTTTGAAACAAACTCTCCTCACGTTCATGGAAACCACTCAACATTCCATGCAAAATCTAGCAATGCAAGTGAGTCAAATCACACAACAATTACGTGAACGTGAGGAGGTTGACCTTTCTTGCAAACATGAGTATTTATCTTCTGATATCGTACCACCACCACATCCACAAATTCAAAGGACAATCTTTAAGAGTCAAACTCCTAGTCAGTCTGAGGGATTTGGGGTTTCAATTCACGATCACTTGGTGGGGGATTCAATTCAAATTGAGAATAACATGAACCAACTTTATTTTGAGTTCGCACATGATTATGCCTTATCTTTTTGTCCCGTGGCCCTTAACCACATGATCTTAATGTTGTGCATCTTAAGGATTCACCAGTGGTGGAGCAAGAGCTCCCTAGTACCCATAAATTCATACGACCTGGTGAGAGTCTGCCTCTCATTATTGTTCCTGATCATCTTGAATATGATTAGACGCCAAACAACTACATTGCCAGTGAAGGTATTGGGAGTTCCTTAGAGCATACCTTGGGTAAGAAACCCACTTTCTATTTGCCTTGTCCGTCCCGCAAGGATAATGAGGTTGTTGGCCTCGTTCCGGTACACCGGCCTGTTTGATGGAGAGTTTGGATTGACAATCATAACTTTAGTACCGCACGAGAGACACACTTCTTCCTTTGCACAATTACGACCAAAGTCCTGAGAGATTCAAGCTCTTTAAGTTTGATCCTTTGTATCAGACGCCTTTGCGTTTTGATCATGAACCTCTCCATACATATTGTGCATTTTGTGAGGGGGCACTAATGAGTATTTTGGTCCCACGTAGTGTCATGTTCCCATTCCAACTACATTGACCCACTTTTAAGATTCCGATTGCATGTCTTTTGACAAATGACGATGATAACTTATTTTTTTACATATTTATATTTGAAAAAAGAGCAAAAAAAACTCCAAGAGTGAGCATAAGTTGTTGTGGGCTCCAACCGTTGTGTATTTGGGCCCTATTTTTCCCGTATTTATCTCTCTTCTTAAGTATGTCACAGGTTTTCGAGAATTCGGGTATATGTCCATCCACATAACCATGAACTTCGTTTTGCGCTTCACGTTGGTGAGATCTTTTGTATTTCATGCATAAATCCATGTAGTATCATGCTTACATTCATTAAGGACAATGCATGAAGTGAGTGTGGGGGTGTTTTACGTATGTACATAGTCGAGTCTTTTTTCTTTTCTTTTGTTTGCTTTTGTTTGCATTTTTAGGATCATGATAGTGTGCCGCATTTAATATCGATATATCTGTTTGCCATGATCCTTGGGTGACTTGTCTTCTTTTGCTTGCCGAGTGCTTTAAATTTTCATCTCTTTCAAAATCTTCATGTTTTTATGAAAGAAAATGTTTTGTGGGTTTTTGCGTGTGTCTAGCATGTGCAAAACCGTTGCGAGGCAAGGTAAAAAGGAAACTCCCAAAATTGACTTGAACATTATGCATTAGGATATCTAGTATACCGGCTTTAGGCGTTATATAGTCGTTAGGATGCACCCCGATTTTCCCTCGAGGGTGAGTAATCATAGGGTTTTAGTACTCAAACAAATAAAGAAGTCCACCCTGAACCTAGTGAGTTGAATAATTTGTGTCTATTAGTATAAGGAAGTTTGACGTAGTCAGGGACCCTTAAACTCCCGATGTGAAACCTTACGTGTAGGGTTTTTGGTTCATTTATAGATAAGAAATAATTTAGGAAGTTATTCTCTCCAGTCGCACGGCTCATATCACTCGGTAAACTAGGTCCGGGGGAACTTAATGCATGGTACTTTCGAGTCATTTGACTTGGGATGTGCTGACCGAACTCCCATTACACAGGTGGTAGGAATCGCCCTATGTGGAGATTTGGGGGAAGGTGTACGTGATAGTGTAAGTCCTCATACGCAATTATGCACGAAACCTAACCATAGGAGAATTAAACACCGACTAGTAAAAAATATGAAAAAAAGAAAAAAAAAGCAGAAAAGAAGAGAAAGAAGATGACAATAGAAATAAGAACCTTAATGGACTTTACACTTTGTATCACTTAAGTCCTTAATTAACTTACAAGAATGGCTCATTAGGCTCAGTGCGTAGACTGAATACATATATAGAGTCAGCCTATAGAATTATCGTATCCAATGATCGACAAATAATGCGATACGATAATTGGATACGAGGAGTATTTCTTGATAATTGGATCCAATTATCGTATCCAATTATCGTATTTCTTTGTTGAATAATGCATCAATGTTCGGATTTTGTGGGTATATCGGCTGAAAACCCTCAAGAGACACCACTCTTCCACATTGGCGACAACGGGATTCAACAGCTTCTTGCACATGCTAAGTTCAACCGTGATTCCTACGAAAGTTAGTTAGGATTTCCCAGTTTTTCCATTCTTTCATTATTCTCTTTCTTTGTTTTGCTCGGGACTAGCAAAAGGTAAGTGTGGGGGTATTTGATTACTAGCACATCATACATTGCATTCATATTATATATCCTTTATTTTACCCCATATATTTTCTACTCGAGTGTTTATTTGATATGATTCAGGGTTTAGGCAACAAAGAAGAGAAATGAAGAGAAAATGACCAAAATGCGAGAAAAAAGGTTGATCGGTGAGACTTATGGACCTATCTGCAAAAGGGAAGGACCTTGATGTAAGGCAAAAGGACGAAATAGCAAAACAAAAAACTCCACACCATCATGAGGAGTATTTTGGCAATTAGATTCGGGTTAAGACTCTAATAACAGATTCAAGTGCACCCCACGTGATGAATTGAAGTACTAAAGAAGATATCCGAAATCAGATCTGATACAATGAAAAATGATCGCCAATTGGCGATCTTTTTTGTTCCAAATCCGACCCGATTTCACGCGGATATGAGTTATGTGTTTATGTATGTTTTGGGAATGTTTCATTAGTCCCACACCAGGGGATTGTCCCTAGTTGCCTTTTTCATGTCTATAAATAGAACTCTTCGTCCTCCTTTGTAATCTACCCATTGCTTGGTGGTCATTCTCTGTACTTGGAGTAAGCCTTGGAGCAAAACACATGTGGAGAAGAATGCTACTGGTAATGTGAGTCATGTAAATAATATAATTGTTCCTAGTTTTGCCCACTTGTTGTCTCTTTTAATGCTTGCATGTTTAGCTTAGTCTTGTTTTCTTAATCTTAGGATAATTTCTTAGAATGTCTTTTTTCTTAATATAATTTGTAACTTAATGTGTAGTGAGTAGTTCCATCTCCCTTTAGGGGTGGAGATGATGCTTATACATGTAATGAAGAATGGAATGAATGCTATCTGTTGCAATATGTGATGAATGTGAATGTATGCTTGTTTTTTAAATGAGAATACTCAATGATTGATACGTTTTATATTAAACCGCAAGTGCACGGCCGCGCTAAAGTGGTGGAAAATATGGGTCGATCCACTGGGAGGTGTGTCAACTATTGGTTTGTTCGAAGGCGAGTGGTAAAGAAAGGAGAAAAGATTGATTACACTAAACGACACTACACTAAACTAGTAAACTAGAAGAGCTGAAATGAAATCACAAAACAAACTAAACTAATCAACTAATGAAGAAAGATAAAACTCAGGAATGGAAAACCCCTAAGGGGTGGAGTGTGTGTGTGCACATGAAATAAGTGTGGTGAATGCATACAATAAGCTCAAGTGTGGTTAGTGTTTGTTAATGCATAAGAAGTACCTCATGACAAGATCTATCATTTACAACACTAACCTAGGTGATTAATATGAGCAATAACAGGTTGTTATTAAGAACATAACAACCATGGAGTGTACCTAACTATTGTAGAAACCTTCAAGTAAAGTTCTTATTAATTCAAGCAAGCATACTAATATCTCTCACAAACAATAATATCTAGCATTCATACTACCTACATAACATGTACATACATCTACTCCACCCCCAAAGGGGATGGAACTACTCACTAATCATTACACTACCTACATTAACAAAATGAGACATTATACTAAAAGGAAATTTAACTATGCAATAAAGAACATTAAAGACGCTAATTGAAAGAAACATAAACTAATGAAACATGCAAGAATTAAAAGACAAGATTAAAAAAAACTAAGAACAATTATTCTATTAACAATGACTCACATTGAAGGTAGCATTCTTCTCCACCTTGAGTTTTGCTTCAAGGCTTACTGCTTAGTAGAGAGAATGCCACCAAGCAATGGGTAATTACAATAGAAGGTGAAGAGTTTTATTTATAGGCATGGAAAAAGATAATCCGGGACAATCCCCCGATGTGGGACTAAACAAATACCAAAAATAACCTAAACAAATGCTCATACATACGCTTCAGAAATCTTAGCGGATCCGGGAAGATTTGGACCGCCAATTGGTGGTTTGGCGGTTCCAGACCGCCAATTGGCTGTCTACAGGATCCGGATCTCGCTAAATTTTGTTTTGGGCTTTTCTTGATATATTTGTTGGCCTTGGATGCATCTACTTCGCTTGTTGGAGCGCCGACCCAAATCGAATTGCCAAAATACTCCCCATGATGGTGTGGACTTTTCTGTTTTGCTCTTAGGTCCTTCAGTCTTACGTTCAGGTCCTTCTCCCTTGCATCTTAGTCCCCATGTCTCACAATTAAGTCATTTTTTCCTGCTTTTGGGTCCTTTCATTCCTCTTCTATTCAAACCTCTTTATTTCTGAAATTCAAACATAAAACTCGTCACGTAGCATTGCTTAGGTGTAAGATAATGGATATAAGATACAAATATAAGCATTAAATGATGTCAATTAAATACCCCCACACCTAAGTTTTTGCTAGTCCTGAGCAAAACAAACAAAGAGAAAAACAAGCGAGAAACAAGAAATCCTAACTCACTTTCGTAGGAATCACGGTTGCACTTAGCACGTGCAAAAAGCCATTAAACCTCCTTGTCTCCAAGGAGGAGGAGTGTTGTGTCATGAGGGTTTTCAGCGGATATACCCACAAAATCCGAACAAGATGCATTATTCATGCAGACACTCGACTCGTTGGACATATTTTGTCGATCATTGGACACGGTAATCCTACGGGCCGACTCTATAAAGGTAATCAGTCCACACACCTAGCGTAATGAACCATTCGTGCAAGTTAAATAAGTGATTAAGTGAAAGACATGGACAACCTCAACATCCTCAAGTGATACAAAGTTTAAAGTCCATTAAGGTTCTTATTTGCATTACCATTTTTTTCTTTTTATTTCTTTTCTCTCTTTTTTTCTTTTTTTTCTTTTCTTTTTATTAGTTGGAGCTTCATTCTCCCAGGGCCAGGTTTCGTGCATCATTGCCCATGAGGACTTACACTATCACATACACCTTTCCCCAAATCTCCACATAGGGCAATCCCTACCACCCGTGTAACGAGAGTTCGGTCGGCGCATCCCAAGTCAGATGACTCGAAAGGACCAGGCACAAAGTCCCCTCAGACCTACTTTCCCAAGTGATAGGAGCCGTGCGAGAAGAGAGAACACCTACTCACTTATTTCTTATCTACACATGAACCAAAACCCCAACACTTAATGTCTCACAACAAGATTTAAAGGGTCCTTGACTACAACAAACTTCCTTAAATTAACAGACACGAATTATTGACTCACTAGGTTCAGGGTGGACTTCTTTAAATGTTTGAGCACTGAAACCCTATGATTACACACCCCGAGGGAAAACTATGGTGCATCCAAACGACTAGATAAGTCCTAAAGCCACTGTACTAGATATCCTAATGCATCAAGTTCAAGACAATTTTGGGAGCTTTCTTTTTACTTTACCTCTCAACAGTTTTGCACATGTTAAACACACGCAAAACCCACAAAACATTTTCTTTCGCAAACACATGAAGGTTTTGAAAGAAATGTGGAAATTTTAAAGCATTAGGCAAGCAAAAGAAGACAACTCACCCAAGGATCATGACAAGTAGAGATATTGATATTAAATGCAGCACACTAACATGACCCTAACAATGCACACAAAAGAAAACAAAATCAAAGGAAAAAGACTCGACTATGTACACATGTAAAACACCCCCGATACCTCCTTCATGCATTGTCCTCAATGAATGTGAGCAAGATACTACGTGGATTTATGCATGAAAAAAATAGATCTCACCAACGTGAAGTACAAAGGGAAGTTCATGGTCATGTTGATGGACACAAACCCAAATTTCCTCAAAACCTGTGAGATGCTAAAGAAGGAATACAAATACGTGAAAGAAATGGGGCCTAAATACAATCGATGCTCACTGAAGGAGTCTTTTATTGTACTTTTTTTTATATAACTATGTACAAACATAAGTTCCCATCTTCATTTGTCAAAAGACATCAAATGGGAACCTCAAGAGTGGATCAATGCACTTGGAAAGGGAACATGACACCACGCGGGGCCAGAATACTCATGCGTGGGCCCCCTTCACAAAGAGCACAAGATGAAATGAGAGGTTCATGAATTGGACGGAAAGGCGTTTCAATCAAAGGATCAAACTGAAAGAGCTTGAACCTCACAAGAGTTTGGGAAATATGGGGCAACGGAAGGAGAGTTTCTCCCGTTGCGGTGCTGAAGTTATGATCGTCAATCCAAACCCTCCAACCAACAGGCTGGTGCGTCGGAACGAGGTCAAGAACCTCGTTAGGCATGTCCGACACACCAGGCAAACAAAAAGTGGTTCTCATACCCAAGGTATCCGCCAAGGAACTCCTAATACCCTCATGTGCAATGTAATTGTTTGATGTTCCATCATTTCCAAGATGATCAGGAACAATAGTGAGAGGCAAACTCTCATCAGGTTGTTTGAAATTGAGGGTACCAGGGAGCTCTTGCTCCACCAGAGGTGAGTCCTTAAGAGGCACAACATGAAGATCATGTGGCTCAAGGGCCACGGGACAAAAAGATAAGGCACAATCCTATGCCGACTCATAATGAATTTGGTCCTTGTTTTTCTCAATTTGAATCGAATCCTCCACTAAGTGATCATGAATTGAAACCCCAAGTCCCTCAGACTGACTAGGAGTTTGACTTTGAAAGATTGTGCTTTGAATTTGTAGATGTGGTGGTGGTTCGATATCAAAAGATGAATCCTCATGTTGACAAGAAAAGTTACTCTCCTCACGTTCACGTAATTGCTGCGACATTTGACTCACTTGCAGTGCCATATTTTGTATGGATTGTTGAGTGGTTTCCATGAACGTAAGGAAAGTTTGTTTCAAGGAATCAGGTATGCGGTCAACTATGAGGTCCAAGTCAGAGCTTCGGAAATTTTGGGGTTGGGTGTTGATGGGCCGAGAATGAGTCCAATGATTTGAAGTGGGTGTTTGTAGAATTCTGGGTATTCGGGAGGAGAATACTGGGGTGAAAATGAAGTATAAAAATTTGGATAGGAATTGTCTCCCCATGAATCCATCCCTCTCCGGTTGTACGCGGATGCGTAATGGTCATATTGAGCGTTTTGGGAAAATGTATGTTCATACTCAGGCTCCGGGGGAACATAAGGACATTCCCCGATAACATGACCACTCAACCCACAACAGTCGCACGGTATGGCTACTGGAGCCACCGGTGCACTCATGTCGTCTACCGCACGCATGAATCAGGCCAAAGTTTCTTGCAATGTCTCAGTTTGATGACCAACATATGATCCGACGTAACTAGATGGAGATCTAGAAGTCGGTGCCTCTCTCATATCACCCCTATATGAAGATTGCTCAGTCACACAATGAAGATTATCCCAACCATACGGGGTGTTCGTCTGAGCCACCCCAGGTTTCATGGGTCCGGAATACCAGGAAGAATTGTCATGGTCCAACAATGATATGGATGGTCGCCCATGTAACCATCCATCTCAACAAACAACTCTCGAGTCGTCCACTCTCACCACCACGAGGCTAAGCTCGCAAAAAGTGCTCGACTCGACCCTAAAACGCTAACAAAGAGTGTAAAGGGAAGGAGACTATAACGTAGAAGAAGGTGAGAAGAAGATGACTCAGAGGAGAAGGGAAGAATCTCTAAATCTAACGTGGGTAATGGGATCAGGTAGAAGTCTAACTAGCAAGCACAACTCAAACAATGTAAGGCAATGGGTCCTTAGGCTAGACGACGCCTAACTTCGAGGTCACTAGCCTTGACACGCCTCACCTCCCTACAACGAAGACCACAATGCCCAGCAAATGATACCAGATCCGGATATCCAGTACCTCTTACTATCGACAAGGTAGGCAACGCCGATCAGGCCATGACGGTCTCAACTAGATTACTCTCCTAGTGCGTCCAAAATCCTAGGAACAATATCTACTTGCTTTTAGTTAAGGCTTGATTAAGAGTGATTTTTGGGGCGAAGGAAAGGGTGACAAAATCCCCCACCTTATCTTTTTTGGGACAACCCCTCCTTAGTAGCGTTTTGATCCTAAATCTAGCAATCAACGCTCCAATCAAACGCTCAACTCACTCTTGTCCTGATGCAATTCCTACTAACTAATGCATGGGCATACAAGATGCATGAATGAGTGTAGGAAATGCGTACATCACGCCAGCACTCAACAACTGAAAATAAAGCTTAAAAGAAAAGCCAAGTACATGCCTAAGTCAAGTACATGATGCGTGACCTAAACAAGTAAGAATGTCTAGTCTTTTGCTTTGGAGTTTAAGGCCAAGTTGATTAATGGGGATTAGTTTAATGATCTGGGAGCAAACTAGAAATCATAGCATGCAAAATAGTGCTCCCAGATAACTAAAATGAAAGAACCAACTACCAGAAGAAAACCGAGAGCAAGCAAAGCTTACCAGGCCGCCAATTGGCGGTCCTAGACCGCTGATTGGCGGTCCTTGTTGAAGCTTTTGTGCTCCAACTCGTCTAGTAGCCTCCCCTTGATGCAAGGGTCCCCTGAAACAAACAAAAACTAAAAACAAAAACTTAAAACAACTCAAATCGTCCAAACCAAAGTCTGGACATAGCACCTCCCCGGCAACGGCGCCAAAAACTTGATTGATACGTTTTATATTAAACCGCAAGTGCACGGCCGCGTTCAAGCGGTGACAAATACGGGCCGATCCACAGGGAGGTGTGTCGATTATTGGTTTGTTCGAAGGCGAGTGGTAAAGAAAGGAGAAAAGATTGATTACACTAAACGACGCTACACTAAACTAGTAAACTAGAAAAGCTGAAATGAAATCACAAAACAAACTAAACTAATCAACTAATGAAGAACGATAAAACTCATGAATGGAAAACCCCTAAGGGGTGGAGAGTGTGTGTGCACATGAAATAAGTGTGGTGAATGCATACAATAAGCTCAAGTGTGGTTAGTGTTTGTTAATGCATAAGAAGTACCTCATGGCAAGACCTATCATTTACAACACTAACCTAGATGATTAATATGAGCAAAGCAAGGTTGTTATTAAGAACATAATGAGCATGGAGTGTACATAACTATGGAAGAAACCATCAAGTAAAGTTCTTATTAATTCAATCAAGCATACTAATATCTCTCACAAACAATAATATCTAGCATTCATACCACCTACATAACATGTACATACATCTACTCCACCCCCAAAGGGGATGGCACTACTCACTAATCATTACACTACCTACATTAACAATATGAGACATTATACTGAAAGGAAATTTAACTAAGCAAGAAAGGAACATTAAAGACGCTAATTCAAAGAAACATAAACTAAAGAAACATGCAAGAATTAAAAGACAAGATTAAAAGAAACTATGAACAATTATTTTATTAACAATGACTCACATTGAATGTAGCATTCTTCTCCACCCTTAGTTTTTCTTCAAGGCTTACTCCTTAGTAGAGAGAATGCCACCAAGCAATGGGTAATTACAATAGAAGGTGAAGAGTTCTATTTATAGGCATGGAAAAAGCTAATCCGGGACAATCCCCCGATGTGGGACTAAACAAATACCAAAAATAGCCTAAACAAACCCTAATACATACGCTCCAGAAATCTTAGCGGATCTGGGAAGATCCTGACCGCCAATTGGCGGTTTGGCGGTTCCATACCGCCAATTGGCTGTCTACAAGATCCGGATCTCGCTAAATTTTGTTTTGGGTTTTTCTTGATATATTTGTTGGTCTTGCATGCATCTACTTTGCTTGTTGGAGCTCCGACCTGAATTGAATTACCAAAATACTCCCCATGATGTTGTGGAGTTTTCTGTTTTGCTCTTAGGTCCTTCGGTCTTAAGTTCAGGTCCTTCTCCCTTGCATCTTAGTCCCCAGGTCTCACAATTAAGTCATTTTTCCCTACTTTTCGGTCCTTTCATGCCTCTTCTCTTCAAACCTCTTTATTTCTGAAATTCAAACATAAAACTCATCACGTAGGATTGCTTAGGTGTAAGATAATGGATATAAGATTAGCGGCCTGGTGAGTCCATTTTGACCACAATTTCTTCTGTTGGTTGGTCATGATAATATAGTTATCTGGGAGCCCAATTTTCCATGTCTAGACCTGTATATTACTCCCCGATCAATCAATAAAGCAATCAATTCCCTTTTTTATACAACTTGGACATTAAAAGCCAAAGCAAAATATTAATGGTTTGTCATCTAGGTCATACATCATTTCTAGACCTTTTGCACATTCGTCTTTTCTTTGCTTTATTTTTTGTGTTGTTGAGCACTGGCATGAGGTACGTGCAGCCATTCCCTCATTCATGCATGGTTAAAGCATGCATTAGTTAGTAAGGTGCGTTGGAACAATAGCGAGTTGAGTGCTTGTATGGTGAGTTGCTTGCTTGCCTAAGGATTCAAAACATCGTTAAGGGGCACCACCTATAGTCCTCAAGATATGGTGGGGGATTTCATAACCCCACCCTTAGCCCCACAAACCACACTCAACTAAAGGCTTAATCTAAAATCAAGTAGACATTGACCCCTAAGGACCTCGGGCGCATTAGGAGAGCGACATGGTCGCGACCGTCATAGCTTTATCGACGTCGTCTACTTTGTCGATAGTAGGAGAGACTAGATCTCTGGATCTTGGCTCACTTTCTGGGCATTTTTATCTTCGTCGTAGAGAGGTGAGGCGTGTTGAGGTAGTGTGACCTCGCAGTTAGGCGTCGTCTAGTTGTAAGTACCTAGAGTGAACTTAGGTTGTTTGAGCCGTGTTTGCTAGATTAGGCTTCTACCCTCACCTTTACCCAAGCTAGTTTTAAGGATTCTTCCCTCTACTATGAGTCATCTTCTTCTCACCTACTTCTACGTTCTAGTCGCCTCCCCTTTACACTCCCTATAAGCATTTTAGGGTCGAGTTGAGCACTTTTTGCGAGCTTGGCCTCGTGGTGATGAGAGTGGTCGACTCGAGAGTTCTTTGTCTTGATGGGTGGTTACATGGTTGACCATCCATTTAATTGTTGGAAATAAGACTATTCTCCCTGGTATTCCGGACCCATGCATCCTAGGGTGCCTCAGACAAACACCTTTCTATGGTTAGGACAATCTTAATTGGTGAGTAGTTAGAATTTTATGTCATGTTTAGTCTTAATCTCTTGTTTTCCAAGATTGTTATTATGATTAGTGAGTAGATCCACCCCATTTGGGGTAGAGGCAATGTAGTTTATGGTGGAATGTATGATGGGTTCCTACGTTTGTGTCATTTACATGTGCTTAATGTTAGATCTAAAACTTTTAGCATGTTTATCTTGTGTTTAGATGAGATAATAACCACATTAGGTACTTGTTCATGCTAGATCTATTTTTGACATGTTACTGGTGATGGATTTTATAGATGTCATGATGGAATTGACTTAAAGTGAATGGTTGCTTGATTTGGTTTATGTTGCTTGAATGAACTAAAGTTATGCTTAGGATTGATTGATGCTTTAATGGCCACACTATGTGCTTATTGTATACTTGAGAATCCATAAAATTGATCTTAAGTTCATGCTAACCTATCCTAGCCTTGTATACCATGTAATTGTATGTGTTTCATACTTAGATTCCACAGTAGCTTGTACTTGTAACTACACACTCTTACACATATGCTTAATGGTTGGACACCCTCATGCACACACACCTCACTATTGCACCTCCACTCCAAGGGGTTTAGTTAGATGTATTTTTTCTATCTTAGTTTAGTTTAGTTAGTTTAGCAATGCGCAAATTCGATTATGGTGATAACAACAATGCGCAAACTCCTCGTGGTATGACCCATACCTATAACATCTTCACTAACGTAGTGCAATTGCGGTATTGAACTAATAAATCTCAATCAGTGGATAATCAAGTTGAAATGCCAACGTCTGAACCCCTAAGTTACTCTCTGGGAAAGAGTAATGAGCCTCCCAAAGAACCCACTCTTGAGGCTCAATCTTCAAATTTATATGTCTCCAAGGCACTATACTATTGGATTGCATGCCCCATACTTGTATATATATTTTTAAAATCTTACAAGCAATTAGGATCGTTTTTCATATGTTCAACAATTTTATATACAAAACTTCCTAATTGTATTTCAATATATAGTGTACACTAATTAATATTATGAAATCCTTTTTACCAATCGAAAGTCAGGTTGCACGTCGGATTGACTCAGAATCATCTCCAAGTGTTCGCCAAACTCTAAACAAGATTAGAGACATTGAAGCTAGTCAATCAATCTCTAATTCAAGGTTACAATCTAGCTAATAACCCCTTCTATGCTCCAAAGAATTTAATCTCTCAAACACTCAATTAATAAGAAGAATTTAGGATGGAGAAAATATGGACAGGAGAAGGTTATACATTAATTAAACAAAGGAAGGGAGGAGGGATCTATTTATTGGGCATCCTTAATCCCATATCATGCGTAAACCACTTACACATGATACCTTGTTATTCTCTCTACGAAACCACATCATGTGCAAACCACTTTGCACATGATCTCTTATTTATTTCTCCTCTCATCATCCCATAACTACTTTTGACCAATGTGGATTAAATCAAGTCATTAATCAACAAAATCTCTTACTAATATATGCAAAAATGTGGGCAAACGGTCATTCCATTTTTCATTGTTTTTGACTTTACCAAATTTTGGATTAATATCCAAAAAAAATTGGCTTTGTGGTTTTAGCAAATTCACATGATATAATGTTGCGGATCACATTATATAATGTAATATATTATCATATATAATGTCAAACATTATACCCCATAATATACACATCTGATACAAATTTGTTTGGTATTCGAACCATGCCATTATTATGACATATTGATTTTATTATTTTACCACATGTATATTATTTCATAACACATGAAACTTAATACATCATATAAAATATAAAATCACATTTCTTGTTTCCCAGTTTTGTGGTGTGACCTATATGAGGATCTAAGTTATGTTAGCAATGATATTAAACATTTAATATCATAAACTATAAGCAGTATCTAGATACACATTATAGTTACCCAAATAACAATGACGTTTTGTTCACTCGAACGGATCACGATCCATTTAGTGATATGTAATATATCACTTGTGTCTATCGCTTGCCTCATGATATTATGAATATTATACATAGTAGGATTGTGTCATCTTTCTATTATATATTATTTTTCTTAATCTCATTAGCTAATTATAAATATGTAACTATACATAAGTTACATTGTGCACATTATAATTTTGCTTTATCAAGGAGACCAATAATATCATCACTCAAATGAAGTGGGACAATGATAATCTTTTGATAGATCATCATTTCCAGAAAAAGTTATGTATAATCAACTAATATCTTTATCACTATGCGTAATGATAGCTTTTGATAATAATCAAATTACACACTTCTCATGTGAACAGATATATGTCTCATATCTTAGGATCCAAAGACACAATGAAAATATTAATGAAACAAACACAATTCCATAATATATCATTTATTAGGTCTATTCAATATATGAAACAAAATATTCTCCATTTCATATACTCATGTTGATAATGTTTCTTTTGATAATTAATGTGTGCTACAATATACTTTAACCAACATGACAATCTTATCTCGGTAATTATTGTTCCACATTAATTACCATGACTGTGAATTTCTTTTGATGTATGCAAACCATTATCTTTTAGAGCTCTACGGTTAAGGACCAAGAGTCTCTTCCTTAACACTTCCAAAATATGAATGCATTAATCAATGAACAAAATATGTGTACATTCAATTCATAATAAAAGACATGTAAAAGAATACTTTCAGAACACACATTCATTTCAATATCATTTGCAAACTAGTGGGCATGTTGAGATTTCTAACCGTCAACCGAAGCAAATTCTCGAGAAGACGGTTAATTCCTCACGGAAGGATTGGTCTGCAAAGCTTAATGGTGCGTTGTAGGCTTTCCACACCGCGTATAAGACCAATTTGGGTATGTCCCCATATCAGGTAGTGTACGGCAAGGCGTGCCACCTACCCGTCGATCTCGAGCATCATGATTTCTGGGTGATCAAGAACCTTAATATGGATCTTGATCAAGCAAGAGCTCAACATAAGCTTGACATTGTGGAGTTGGAAGAGTAACAAAATGATGCGTATGAAAATGCCAAAATTCATAAGTCCCGAGCCAAAACGTTTCATGATCGCATGATTATACAAAAAGTGTTTTGGTCTGGCAGAAGGTGTTGCTCTACAACTACTGACTTCATCTGTATGTAGGTAAGCTCCACAATAGCTGGTTAAGATCATTTATTGTGCAAACTGTATCCCTCATGGAGCGGTTGAAATCCTGAATGCAAGGAATGTGGAGGTGTTCAAAGTTAATGGAGAACACCTCAAACCTTACATGGAGGAGGCACCAGTTGAAGTTGAGGAGGTCATGATCCTTTATGAGCATCCTTGCACTAAACCATTTGAATGGTTGAGATTTCATGTTTGCACATACATATAAATAAAAAAAGAAAAAAGAGAGGTTGTCGTGCAACCCACTCCTTGTGGATGTGGTATGCATTTGTTTACGTACTTGTATTCACTTCTTAAGTATCACACAGGTTTTGGGGATTTCGGGTTTATATCCATCAACATAATCGTGAACTCCCATTTGTGCTTCACGTTGGTGAGATCTTTTCTTGTTCACGCATAAATCCATGTAGTATCATACTCACATTCATGAGGACAATGCATGATTTAAGTGTGGGGGTGCTTTACATGTGTAACGCCCCCGATCTTGTGGGTACGCACACTGAGAAAGACTACAAGTGTCGTGATCAGAGACATCCGTGACGACCGAAGGAGTTACAAAAGACAGGCCCAAATGAGGCGACTCGACAAGACATAAATGACATACACGGATAGACAACTCACAGAAATAACTAAAGCAATAAATTATCCATAAATGAAATGGTTCAACAACAATACCTGAGTCTCAAAGGAAATACAATAACATAAAGCGGAAGTAAGATAATCTTAAGACTCTGGTCGACGTGTCCCTCGTGTACAGAATCTTCGACTACTCGTCCAGTCTGCCCTGTAGGAATCTAAGTATTTGCAAGCACCGCATCAATATATGCGTGAGTTTTCTATAAAGAAAACCCAGTATGCCCCTGGCCAAATCAGATTTTTACATAATTATGCATGCAGACTAACTTAGACAAAAGCATCATAAACAGAAAGGCATCAAATGCAACAGAAGGCTACGACTCCATAAGTCGTGCCGGTCGGGCTTACTCGAACCCATTCTCGAAAGGAACTAGAACACCTACCCTTCTGGTCAGAAGCGGTCACTCGACAGTGACCCACCGCTCGGCACAAAGCGGTGCGCCAGATAAATGTCCCAATTCGCGGAAATAAACCTACTTTGTGTCCTCACGAAATTGAGAACACCTAACCTGAGACAGAATGGCAGCGCACCTGCCCAGGACTTATCTTACGCCTAGCCTCCACATAGAGGTCTTATGCGAATGGCCTCTGAGGCTAGAGGACCCACTCGTAGCCTGTCGGCCCAGAAAATGGAACGTGCCCAGAATTATTTCTCAGATTAAATACAATGCAAGCTACTTAGGCATCTAAAATCAAATGTAGCTACAGAGTCCAAAATGAGCTCAAGGAAGGATATAATAATATCCTCCTCACAGCCCCAAAGAAGAATCACAAAGAAACATCTGCAATCAGGGATCAATTCGCATCCACAACAACAACCAATCCTAACCGAATCGGTAAAACCGTCTCGCAACTAATCGAGTCGTCTACGGGTCATGATAATGATGTTATAGGGTCTGATATCCTAAGGGTCATACATAACCATATCATAACACTTCACTTCAGTAACATATAGACATGAAAGGGGTAGTAGATTCATGCACAATAGTAAGAGATGTCATAATCCAACACACCACAATCGCTAACATGCAACATCAATTTCAGAGCACATATGCGATAGGAACTAGAATTTCAGAGCATGATCAGAGCATACAAGAGCAGGAAATAAGTTATATATCAATAATACAACACGGTGAAATATGCACATAATATCCAAAGACTAAATCTATCCAATATTATTATCTATGCGTACCTTCGAAAGCATACGTTGCATTAAGATATAATATGAATAACATATGACAATAAAGAGTCCAATTAAGTTCTCAAGTGCATGCATATAAAAATATCATAGAATATACCCGAAATCAGATCATGAATGTATCATGTGTTGCTGGACCAGAAATGACTCAAACCACAATCATAGGAACCATCGCACACAATACAACCGATAACATCATATAAATCACAGAAAAATAGAAACCTCACAGCCATGCATATGGATCCCTGACCCATCCAAACCACGTGCTCTGAGCATCCTTCCCAGGTGGTCTGAGGTGGGAGAAGGTTAGAGGAAGTCCGTACAAGCCGTTCAGTCCAGCAACCGAGCAAGAAGCGTGCAAGATGCACCAACCGCAGGGTTGACGTCACCCTAGTGCACCACGCTCAGACCAAACAAGCCAATACGAGTCCCCTAACCCCTACCCTCCCTAAAGTCCGTCCCCACCCCCCTCCTGACCCCAGCCACCATCTGGAATGGCTGCACCAGCCAGCCATCGAAAGCTACGAGTCAAAAGGGTTGAAGGCAAACCTTAGTTGGATCTTATGTGCACCAGTCACACCCAACCAGATCCGTGGCCATCCTCAAACTCAGCCCAGAAGGAACACCTTCACCTCTGGTTGGACCTCACTGGATCTTGCCGGAGGCCCGGTCCCTTTGGCTGCCCCACAGCCAGCCCCATCTAGCGCATGCTCCATGCGCACGCTAGAAGGGAACTTGGTTGATGGTGCAACTGATTGCACCAACAACCAACATGGGGTTGTCTGGCCCTCCAGCCAACACCCCCTCCCATAAAACTCTTCAAAAGTCGTCTGGAGCATACTCGAATTCACCAAAAGCTTTGCCTGAGATCACCGGAGATCAGCCCACCAAGATCTTCATCTAGCTGCTACCAAAAGATGCACTCTAGCTTGCTCCACTTGACTCGTCGGAGATCCAGCCACTAGCACACCGGAGAGGGAGATGGAGAAGGTCTGAATTTCGTAGGTGGGGGAGTCAGAAGGTAGGGATGGTTAGGTTTGAGGTGGTTATTTTCAAACAACCCTCCAACTTCCCTAGCCGTCATTGCTATTCAAGTCACCTCAAGGCATGCGAAAATGACACAATTCCAAAGGCATCCAAAACCCACGAAATAATGTGCATCCAAACCCCAAATGCAACCCTTTCAATTCCAGGCCACCTCAACATGGGCTCCACCCAATCTCACACCATTCACCCACTCGGATCGGATTGAGTCGATCAAGCCAGCAAATGCGTACTCGCCTGACGACTCTCACTCGATTGACCGACAAGGAACCCGATTAAAATTATGCATATAGACAAACCACAAACACAATTAGATCATCTAAGAACTAAATTATGCATAAACGAGAAGAGTGGACTTATTAATATTATAGCAGGAGAGTGAGTCTTACAACGTGTGTACATGGTCGAGTCTTTTTCATTTTCTTTTGTTTTCTTTTGTTTGTATTGTTAGGGTTATGATAGTGTGCTCAACATACATTGATATATCTTAGTATACCATGATCATTGGGTGACTTGCCTTCTTTTGTTTGCTGAATGCTTTAAATTTTCACATTTCTATCAAAATCTTCATGTGTTTGTGAAAGAAAAAATATTTTGTTGGTCCTGCGTATGCTCAGTATTTGAAAAAATATTGAGAGGAAAAGAAAAAGGAAGCTCCCAAAATCGACTAAACATGATGCATTAGGATTTCTAGTACACCGATTGTAGGTCGTATCTCTAGTCATTGGATGAACCCCAATTTTCCCTCAGGAGGAGAGTAATGATATGGTTTCAGCACCCAAACAAATAAAGAAGTCCACCCTGAACCTAATGAGTCGAATATTTCATGTATGTTAGTATAAGAAAGTTTGTCATAGTAAGGGACCCTTAAACTCCTGTTATGAAATTTTAAGTGTAGGGGTTTTGGTTCATATGTAGATAAGAAATAATTTAGTATGGTGATCTCTCTTCTTGCACGACTCTTATCACTTGGAAAATTAGGTATGAGGGGACTTAGTATCTGGTTCTTTTGAGTCATCTGACTTGGGATGCACCGACCGAACTCCTGTTACACAGGTGGCAGGTATCACCTTATGTAGAGATTTGGGGGAAGGTGTATGATTAGTGGCATATCATACATTGCATTCATGCAATATATCCTTTATTTTACCCCAATTTTTTGTTACTCAAGTGTTTCTTTGTGGTGTCTCAGGTAATAAAAAAGAGAAAGGAAGAGAAACCGATTGAAATGCAAGAAGAAATGACTCAAATGAAGCAAAGTGTACATGTTTGTCATGCACAAAGACCCATTTGCAAATCAGGAAGAACCCAGATGAAATCCAGAGGGACCTAAATGCACGAAAAACATTTTAGGCGCAAAAATAATTTGAAACCATGATCTTGAGGAGTATTTGGGCAATTAAAGACAAACAAGCTCAAACCAGTGGACCAGGAGTGCACCCCACGTGCCAAATAGGACACTCAAGTGACTGAAGAAAATTAAGGCCAATCGGGCACAAAATATCGGCCAATGGTGGACTTTAATCCGTCATTGGCAGATCGTTTTGGCCCAATTTTCCCTTAATTTCTCTCCTGGCTTCGTCTTGATTATATGGGGCACCAGACTATAGAGAAAGAATATATAATACAAACCCTTATTTCTTCTATAAATAGACTTGTAATGCCTCCTTTCTTCGTCTTCTTTTTCCCTCTCCTCCTTTGGTTAGTTTCCTTTCTTGTTTAGTAGAGTAGGTTTTATTTCTTGTTTATTAGAGTAGGTTTTAGTTTCTTGATTAATAAGAGGAGGAGAAGATGAGCAACCTTGTAATTTTTCATTTTAATCTAGTTTTCTATTTTTCCTTATGGCTTTGTGTTGTTGTTATGTTTCTCTGGTTACTATGTTGAGTAGGGAGTAGTCCATCCCCATTGGGGGTGTAGAAGAAGGTGATGTGATTATTTTATGTATTAAGTGTGTTTGTTAATCCTAACCTTTGAACCTCACATGAGTTCCATTACCATCTAATGGGATTTTCACTCTTATCTTTGATGTGCTAATACTCTTGAGTGATGATCAGCACATGCTTAGATTAGTGGGCCTATTTTATGGGGAATGATGAGGTGAGGATAATGATGGAGTGGATAAGAAGAAAACATGACATGTGTGTGCATGTGCTCATGTTGGGCTCATTTCAATTATTGTCTTGTATGTTTTAATGATTGCGACAAATCTTATTTCATGTTGCGACATAGTGGGGTTTGGTCATTATGCATGTGCTCATATTAGCCTCATTTGAATTATTGTCTGTTATATTTTAATGATAATTTTTTATCTTATTTCATGTGGAGATAAAGATAGATTTGATTTTATGGATTTCATGTTGTGATAAACACTAATGAACACACACGTACATAAATTCTCATTTCCGCATTTTTCTCTACCCTTTAATGGGTTTTTTTATCATTTGTTTTCTGATTTCGTACGCATCATAGTATAATTCCGACCTCATTTTTGTCTTATTTTCCCACTCGAGTATTGTCGATTCCGGCTCGCACACGCTCCTCACCGACATGACCCGTAATTACCGCGTCTTCACCGACGCCATGCACTTGTGGTAATTATATCTGAAGCAATCAAGTTTTTAGCACCATTGCCGAGGAGCCATTTTCGTAGTCAAGTTCACCATTTCAGTTGGGTTTTTGTTTTTACGTTTTTCTTTTCTCGTTTGGTTACTACGGGGAACAAGTGGACCGGGGAACTACACCAAGCCACTCAAGCATCTCAGGGAAGTTTGGGGATGAAATTCCCCAAACAATCTGCCAGTGGTGGATTGGGTGAAGTGTTTTTGTTTTCTGTTTCTATGGTAGCTTTCTCCTACTATTCCTAGTTGATATTTATCACTTTCCACTTCATATATGCTCTGTTTTAATGTCAAAAATTAATTGGATGTTCATATCCCCCTCTTTAAGACAACTTGGACACTAAAACTTAAAGCAAAAGAGTAGATGATTGTCATCTAAGCCATGCACCATGCATAGGCCTTGCACGCACATTGTCTTTCCTTAGCTTTACATTTCCGTTGTCGATTGCTGGCATGAGGTACGTGCACCCGTTCTCTTATTCATGCATGGTTAGAGCATGCATTAGTTAGTAAGGTGCAGCGGGATAAGAGTGAGGCAAGTGATTCATATGTGTGTTGATATCTAGCTTAGGATTCAAAAACAACGTCAGGGGGGGTCGTCCTGTACAAGATAAGGTGTGGTATTTCATCACCCTTTCCTTAGCCCTAAAAACTCACTCCTAATTAAGAGCCTTAATCTAAAATCAAGTAGAAATTGACCCCTAAGGACCTTGGGTGCATTAGGAGAGTGATCCCGTCGTGACGGTCATAGCCTGATCGACGTCGTCCACTTTGTCGATAGTAGGAGAGAAGAGATCTTCATATCTGGGCTCACTTGCTGGGCTTTGTGGTCTTCGTTGTAGGGAGGTGAGGCGTGTTAAGGCCGTGTGACCTCGCACTTAGGCATCGTCGAGTTGTAAGTACATATAGTGACCATAGGTTGTTTGAGCCGTGGTTACTAGATTCGGCTTCTACCTTCACCTTTACCCACGCTAGCTCTCAGGATTATTCACTTCTCCTTTGAGTCATCTTTTTCTCACCTACTTCTACGTTCTTGTCTCCTCCCATTTACAATCTCTATAAGAATTTTAGGGTCAAGTCGAGCACTTTTTGCGAGCTTGGCGTCGTTGTGGTGAAATGGTCGACTCGAGAGTACTGAGTCGAGATGAATGGTTACATGGGTGACAATCCATTTCATTGTTGGGAATGGGACTATTCTCCCTGGTATTCCAGACCATGCATTCTGGGGTGCCTCAGACTAACACCCAGCATGGTTAGGACAATCTTAATTGTGTGACTGAGCAATTTTCAGATTGGGGTAATACGAGAGAGGCGCCAACTGCTAGACCATTATCTAGTTGGGTCAGATCATATGTTGGTCAACAAACTGTGACATTACAAGAAACTTTGACCTCTTTCATGCATGTGGTAGAAGATATGAGTGCACTGGTGGCTCCAGTAACCATACCAAGTGACAGTTGCTGGTTGAGTGGTCGCGTTATCGGCTAATGTGCTTATGTTCCCCGGGAGCCTGAATAGGAGCATACCTTTTTCCAAAATGCTCAATGTGACCTTTATGCATCCACGTACAAGCCAAGAGGAATGGATTCATGGGGATACAATATTGATTCAAATTTTTATACATCATACCCACCTCATTATTCTCCTACTCAATACCCATATCCCTACCAGCAACCACCCATGACCACATGGACTAATTCTCAGTCTATTAACACCCAACCTACAAACAGTGACAATCAAAATTTGAACTTCAATGTTGACCCCAAACTTGATTCCTTAAAATAAACCCTCCCAATGTTCATGGAAACCACTCGAAATTTATTGAAGCCCAACTTGAATTACTTGCAAACTATGGAAATGCAAGTGAGTCAAATGACACAACAATGAAGTGAACGTGAGGAGGGTGGCCTTTCTTGTCAACATGGGCATTCATCTTTTGATATCGAACCCCCACAACATCCACAAATTCAAAGTACAATTTTTCATAGTCAAACTCCCAGTCAGTCTGAGGGACTTGGGGTTTAATTTACGATCACATGGTGGACGATTCGATTCAAAACGATAATAGCATGGACCAATTTCATTATGAGTTGGCACAAGATTGTGCCATAACTTTTTGTCACATGACCCTTGAACCACATGATATTAATGTTGTGCCTCTTAAGGACTTACCTTTGGTGGAGCAAGAGCTCCCCAGTACCCTCATTTCATATGACCAGGTGAGAGGTTGCCTCTCACTTTTGTTCCTGATCATCATGAAAATGAAGGGACACCAAACAACTTTTTCCATTGATGGTATTGGGAGTTCCTTAGAGGATACCTCGTTCCGACCCACCAACTTGTTGGTTGGAGAGTTTGGATTGATTATCCTGATTTTAATACCGCAACAGGGGAACTCTTCTTCCGTTGCACATTATTTCCCAAATTCGTAAGAGGTTCAAGCTCTTTATGTTTGATCCATTGAATCAGATGTCTTTGCGTCTAATTTATGAATCTCTCCTGATATTTGGTACATTTTGTGAGGGTGGCCCACACCTGAGTATTTTGGCCCCATCTGGTGTCATGTTCCCATTCCAGGTACATTGATTGACATCATATCATGCATATATTCGCATCTTATATCCTCTATTTTGAACCTAAGCAATGCTATGTAACGAGTTTTATGTTTAAGTTTCAAGAATAAACAGGTTTGGGAAGAAGAGACACAAAAAGGACTTGAACGCAAGAAAAAAGACTGAATTGGGAGACTTATGGACTGATATGCAGAGGGAAGGACCCAAATGTAAACCAAAAGCACCAATTAGCAAATCGAGAAACTCCACACCATCATGAGGAGTATTTTGGCAATTAGATTAGGGCCTAGATTCAAACAACTGATTCGGGTGTACCACACGTGGAGCATTTAAGAAATAAAGAAGCCAACCCAAAATGGGTCGAATCCGACCAAAAGTGAACGCCAATTGGCGGTCCTAGACAGCCAATTAACGGTCCAAATTGCTCAAGATCTGACCCAGATTCTCGTGGTTGTGTCATATGTTGTTTGTATCCATTTGTAGAAGTTTTATTAGTCCCACATTGGGGATTGTCCTCGATTACCTTTTTCCATGACTATAAATAGAACTCTTCTTCCTCCTTTGTAATTACCCACTGCTTAGTGGTCAATCCCGCTACTTAGAGTCAATCCAGAAGCAAAAACTCAAATAGGGAGATGCTACTTGTAATATGAGTCATTTAATGAAAGAAATTTTTGTTAGTTTAATGTTGTCTCTTTTATCTTCTTGCATGCTTAGCTTAATTTCGTTTCATTAATCTTAGTAGACTTTGTTAACATGTTTTCCGCTCTTAACATAACAGTTAGCTTTATGATTAGTGAGTAGTTCCATCCCCCTTTAGGGGGTGGAGATGATGTACATATATGTTATGATGTTTGTTTATTTGATGAATTTTTGATTGTGAAGACTTGCATGTTTATATGTTCATCGGGGGTGTTTTAATCATCTACATGTTGGGGGATTTTGATGGCCTTTTCCATAAGATTTAGACATTTCCCATGCTTAGTTTCCTCATGTTTATTAACTGAAATTTCATGTTGAATATGCTACATGTTAGTTATGTGTTTGCTTGCTTGATTGATTGAAGAAACTTTGTTTTGATGGGTTTTACCATAAGATTTAGACACCTCCCATACTTAGCTTTTATTCACATGAGTTCATGGTTTCTGATGAGTCTTGTCATATCTTTAAACACTTCTCATGTTGAGCCTAGTCTTATGCTAATCAAGTAGTAATTGTCGATACGTTGTGTGCATGGATTGATAGGTTTTTTCCAAATCTTTAGACACTTCCTATGCAAGAAGACACAGACATGACACACACAAATACATGCTTACATGTGTCATTCATCACTTATTTCACTTCATATGTGCACACAATCCACCCCTTAGGGGGTTTTCTTCCTGAATTCCAATCTATTTGTAAGCTTTTTAGTTTAGTTTTAATCAATCATTTGTTGCTTTCATTTGCATTTGTTACTTACTAGTTTAGTTTAGTTTAGTCTAAGGTATCTAGTGTAGTTTCATTTGCATTTGTTGCTACTAAGCTATGTGTTTAGTCTTATTTACATAATACATGGACCTGAATGCAAATTACCCATATCCCGAGCATAAATGCGTGCAAGAGACTCATTTCTATCATAAAGACCAAGTCAAGATTATCAAGATTCAAATGGAAGTTCATCCAAGCATAAAAGCATTCAAATACCTAATTACAAAAAAGCCAGGGACTTAAGCACAAAAGTTGTCAGGGACTTAATTGCAAAAGCCGAGGACCTGACTGCAAATTACGAGTACAAAAAGATTATTTTGGAGAAGTTCTAGAGAAAATCAATTTGGATCTCCAAATATATGAAGAAATTAACTCGGATCTCCAAAGATATGCAATAATTAATCCAGACGCACAAATGACAACTAAAACATACCATAAACACACAGGAAAAATCCCGGTCGATTCTGAGCCAAAACGGTGGCGATTCCGCCGCACCTCATGTACAAATTGCGGTGATTCCGCCGCACAAAAGTTGATCCGTGCGCTCAAATTTTTACCAATGCTGTATTGACGCGTGTACTTTCCTTTTATATATTGGGATCCCTTGTATCGGCTATAAATAGCCCCGAAATGATGTTGTAAAGGGTCCTTAGTTTTTGTTCCATATTTTAGTAATAAAATTCTGTTATTTTATTTCTTGTTTTTAGTTTTCTTTAGTTTCTCTAGGACCCCTTCTCCTTCCCTCCATCCATGAGTTTCTAACTCTCTCCAAAGGGTGGGGGTGACGGATTTAGGGTGATGAGAAGAAGAATAAAGTTATTATTTTAATTTCGTGTTAGTATATTTTGATTACTTGAGTTTATGTTGAGTCATTTATCATGTAATGCTTTATAACTAATATGATTTATTATAAGTTTCAGAATTCTCTAATCTAAACCCGATATCTAAAACTCCACCCACTGGACTCCCATCCATATTTGCTTTTTTCCTTAATTTGCTTTTGTTGTTATTGAGTTAGAAAATTAAAAACCAAAAATCTCAAACCAACCATATTTTTTCTCTCTTTCTTCCTTACTCGAAAATCACGAAAATAACAATATCTCTCCCTCCTTGTGTTCGACCCGTACTTGCCACGTCTTCATTGACGTCGTGCACTTGCGGTATAAATTTAATTCTCATCACTTAGCATAATCAAATCTCTTTCCCCTTTTTCGCCACTTGATTTCGGATAAACCAGAACCTACACACCTCCATGTGGATCGACCCGTACTTGCCACCGCTTCATCGCGACCGTGCTCTTGCGGTTTTTAAAACAATTAATCATACATTGATCAACTTTGAGGTTTCCTTTCATTGTCCTTTGACAAAGGGCGATGAAAGCTTTTTCTTGTATATAAGTGTATAAAAAAATTTTGTGAGTCCTACTCCTTTGGGCTCCATTTTTTAGCATATTTGTATTCCTTTCTTAAGTATCTCACAGGTATCCGAGAATTTGGGTATATGTCTATCAACATAACCACGAACCTCCTTTGACACTTCAGGTTGGTGAGATTTTTATTTTTCATGCATAAATCCATGTAGTATCATACTCACATTCATTGAGGACAATGCATGAAGTGTAGGGGGTGCTTTACATTTGTATATATGTAGAGTCAAGTCTTTTTCACTTTGTTTTTTGTTTTCTTTTATGTGTATTGTTAGGGTCGTGATAGTGTGCAACAATTTATATCGATATATATGTCTGCCATGATCATTGCGTGACTTACCTTCTTTTGCTTGCCTAGTGCTTTAAATTTTCACATTTCTTTCAAAATATCCACGTGTTTGCGAAAGGAAATGGTTTGTGGGTTTTGTGTGTGTTTAGCATGTGCAAAACCATTGGGAGGCAAAGTAAAAAGGAAGCTCCTAGAATCAACTTAAACATGGCATTTGTCTTATCTAGTCGTAAGGAGGCACCCTAGTTTTCTATCGGGGGGAGAGTAATCATAGGGTTTCAGTACTTAAACAAATAAAGAAGTCCACCCTGAACACAGTGAGTCAAAGAATTTGTGCTTGTTAGTATAAAGAAGTTTGTCGCAATCAGGGACCCTTAAACTCCTGTTGTGAAACCTTAAGTGTAGGGGTTTTGGTTTCCATATAGATAAGAATAATAATTAAGTATGGTGTTCTCTCTTTTTGCACGACTCCTATCACTCGAGAAATTAGGTCTGAGGGGACTTAGTGTCTGGTTCTTTTGAGACATCTGACTTTGGATACACTGACCGAACTCCCGTAACACAGGTGGCAGGGATCGTCCTATGTGGAGATTTGGGGGAAGGTATACGTGAAAATGTAAGTCCTCATAGACAATGATGTATAAAACCCGACCTTAAGAGAATTAAACACCAACTAAGTAAAAAATGAAATGAAGAAAAATAGAAGAACAAAAATAAAAATAAGAAAGAACCTTAGTGGACTTTACACGATGAATCACTTGAGGATGTTAAGGTTGCCCATGTCTTTCACTTATGTCCTTAATTAACTTGCACGAGTGGTTCTCTAGGCTATATAGAGTCGGAATGTAGGATTACCATGTCCAATAATTGACAAAGGTAGGTCCATCGAGTCGTATTTCTAGGTTGAATAATGCATCAATGTTTGGATTTTGTGGGTAGATCCGCTGAAAACCCTCAAGAGACACCACTACTTCTCTATGGAGAAAAGGTGGTCTGACTGCTTCTTGCATGTTCTAACTGCAATCGTAATTCGTACGAAAGTGAGTTAGGATTTCCCCATTTTTCGTATGTTTTCTTTTCTTCCATTTTTCTCTTTCATTGTTTTGCTCGGGATTGGCAAAAGGCAAGTGTGGGGGTATTTGATTAGTAGCATATCATACATTGCATTCATGCTATATATCATTTATTTTACCCCAATTTTGTGTTACTTAAGTATTTCTTTGTGTTGTTTCAGGTGTTAGGTAATAAAGAAGAGAAAGAAAGAGACAAGGACTGAAATGCAAGAAAAATGACTCAAATGAAGCAAAGTGGACTTCTTTGTCATGCACAAGGACCCATCTGCAAATCAGGAAGGACCCAGATGAAATTCAAAGGTATCTGAACGCACAGAAAACATTTTAGGAGCAAAAATCCCTCAATCCCATGATCTTGAAGAGTATTTGGGAAATTAAGACCAAACGGGCTCGAACCAACGGACCAGGAGTGCAACCCACATGCAAAATACAACACTTAAGCTCCTAGAAGAAATCGTGGCCGATCAGGCACAAAAGATCCGCAGGGGGCGGACTATGATCCCCCATTGGCGGATCATTTTGGCCCAATTTGCCCCCACTTTCTCTCGTGGCTTAGCCTTTAGTGTATGGGTGCACCAGACTATAGAGAAAATTATTACAACCATCATATTGCTTCCAAATCCATCCAAACCCTTATATCTTGTATAAATAGACTTGTAATGCCTCCTTTCTTCTTCCTCCCTCTCCACCTTAGAATGGTTTCATTTCCTGTTTAGTAGAGTAGGTTTTATTTTCTTTTTTATAAGAGTAGGTTTTAGTTTCTTAATTTGTAATGTGGAGGAGGAGAAGAGGAGCAGCCTTGTAATCTTTCATTTTAATCTAGTTTTCTACATTGCCATTTTAGTTTTGTGTTGTTGTTATGTTTCAATTGTTAATATGTTGAGTAGGGAGTAGTCCATCCCATTGGAGGTGGAGAAAAAGTGATGTGATTTGTAATGTATTAAGTGTGTGTGTGTAAATCCTAACCTTTGAACCTCACATGAGTTCCATAACCATCTAATGGGATTTTCACTCTTATCTTTGATGTGCTAATGCTCTTGCGTGATGCTTAGAACATGCTTAGATTAATGGGCCTATTTTATGGGGAATGATGAAATGAGGATAAGGATGGAGTGGATAAGAAGAAAACATGACATGTGTATGCATGTGCCGACCAAAGTCCCGTTACACGGGTGGTAGGGATCGCCTTATGTGGAGATTTGGGGGAAGGTGTACATGATAGTGTAAGCCCCTACAGGCAATGATGCACAAAAGTAGACCTTATGAGAATTTAACACCAGCCAATTTTAATTCCTTATTTTCGAAAAACAAATTGAGAAAAAAAGAAAAAAAATACAAATAAGAACCTTGATGGACTTTACACGATGTATCACTTGAGGATGTTAAGGTTGCCCATGTCTTTCACTTAAGTCCTTAATTAACTCTCACAAATGGTTCCCTAGGCTAGGTGTGTGGACATGATACATATATAGAGTCGACCCGTAGGATTACCTGTGAGATCCTAATGCTAATTATACCTTAATGTGGTTTTAGGAGGTGATTAGGAGGAGGTGAGATGGACGACTGAGATCGATTGGTGTGGATGAAGGGTTGAGATGGATTGGAGGGAGATATTTATAGGTGGATTCTCTCTCTCTCACTCTCTCACGTCACTCTCTCTCTCTCCCTCAGTGTGCTTCGGCAAGCAGTGGATCTCCGGCGAGTGGGTGTGATCGGAGCCGTTTAGTGGTAGAGGTGAGTTGATTGGCTGGTAGCTCATCTCGTTGGTTTCTTCTTTCTTCTCTCTCAACCTTACTCGTTTTCTATGGTCGTGGTTGGTTGGATGTCGACGGAGGTGTCGGAGTGCTTGAGTTGTCGAGGTGGTGGTGATCATTGTTCGAGCGCGAGGTTCGTCAACGGATCGTGTTTTTGGGGAGAAGTGCTCGTGGAAGTGCCGGCGAGGTACTTCGAAGGTTTCTTAAAACCTTCACGGTATGTCAAACTTGTAGTAGTAGCTCACTTTAGTAGTGTAGGTAATTGGAAGTCGACGGTAGGCCTTCCGGCTTGTCGCAAGTAAACATGCAGCATATTTAACTGTCTGATCGGTCGACCGGTTGGTGCAAATGGTCGACCGTTCTTAACAAGAATTCGGGCGATGCCTTACATCGATCGAACGATTCCCTTTGGGTGGTCGACCGGTTGTACGTTGGAGGCAAGCCTGGGGGTTTTCGGTCGAACAGGGCCCCTTTGCTGTTCGACCGTGTGCACTATCGTAGGTCGGTTGGGGCGTTGACCATCAAAATGGTCGACCGTCTGTGTGACCTTGTCCGACCGATGACTTAAGTTGGATTGGTAGTCGGTTCGACCGAAGGTGGTTTCAGTCGACCGAACTTGTTTTTGAGCGTGGGGGAATTCCCTGGTGGAATTCGGTCAACCGAGAGTGCTAGGGGGTTCGACCGGATTCGTGGTTTGAGTTGGGGGAATTCCCTGGTGTAATTCGGTCGACCGAGAGTGCTCGGGGGTTCGACCAGATACACTGTGGTGTATGAGGGATTTTCTCCCTGGTGACATTCGGTCGAACAGGTCCCCTTTGTCGTTCGACCGATCAGTCATTTTGTTCGTTGAACTGAGCGACGACTTCTAAACGGTCGATTGGGCCCTGACTTTAGTCGATCGATGGAGTACCGGTCGAGGCAATTGCCCTGTATTCGTGAGATTCGGTCGACCGGGACTTTTGGTTCGGTCGGTCGTTTGTGTCCAGTTTCGCACGATGGAGGTGCATTTGTTGTGATCGTCCGTGGGGGCGAGTTGTGGTGCCGATGCTCTTCCGGAAAGTGTGCGTGTTGGTACGAGTGTTGCGGTGGTTGGGTGAAAAAGCCCTGGAGCCCCGTGACGGTGTGAGAGCTTGGGTTGGCTGAAAAAGGCATGGAGCCCGGCTTAGAAAATGTGGTGTTGCGGTGCTTGGGTGGAAAAACCCTGGAGCCCCGTAACTGTGTGAGAGTTGCGGTTGGGTGAAAGAGCCCTGGAGGCCAGCTAGTCTGTGCGGGGTTGGGTGAAAAAGCCCTGGAGCTCCGTAGTGCGTTCAGGTTGGGTGAAAGAGCCCTGGAGCCTGAGCATGGACCGCGTGTTAAGGGTTGGCTGAAAAAGGCCTGGAGCCCTTGCACGTTTGGGTTGGCTGAAAAAGGCCTGGAGCCCTTGGTCGTGTCGTCGTAGCTGCGGTGGGGTGAAAAAGCCCTGGAGCCCAGCTTGGCGACGAGAGTGTGTTGCGGTGGTTGGGTGAAAAAGCCCTGGAGCCCCGTAACTGTGATGTGTGTTGTAGTTGGGTGACAGAGCCCTGGAGCCTAGCCTGGTTGTGATGCTTTTCTTGTTTGTAGAATTGCATGCTAGGATGTCTTTCAGTTTCATGCATTGTAGAGTTTGTCATACGGGTTTCCTTCTGGAAACTCAGGCATTGTTGCATGTTTGTTTTTCAGACCGTAATCGGCGATAGGGGGTGGTGACCGAGGAGAGGAGCACGGCTACCGCATCCAGCTTTCTCTCATTTGAGGTCGAGTGATTACTGTATTCGTTGTATAGCATTTGATGTAATCACACTTTTGAAATACTCTGATGTACATATATGTTATATATGTGGTGCACCTATTTCTTTTATTTGAGTAATATCCTATGTTGATTGTGTGTTACAAAAAAAATTAAATTCTTCTGCTGTTTGATTATGTTACATTACCGTATCTAATGATAGACAAAAGTAGGTCCATCGAGTCGTGTTGCTTGGTTGAATAATGTATCTATGTTCGGATTTTATGGGTATATGCGCTGGAAACCTTCAGGAGACACAACTCCTCCTTCTTGGTGACAAGGGGGTTTAATGTCTTGGTGTACGTACTAAGTGCAACAATGATTCCTACAAAAGTGAGTTAAGATTTCTTGTTTTTCATATGCTTTTCCTTTCTTTCATATTTTCTCTTTCTTTGTTTTGCTCAGGATTAGCAAAAGGTAAGTGTGGGGGTATTTGATTAGTAGCATATCATACATTGCATTCAAGCTATATACCCTTTATTTTACCCCCATTTTTGTGCTACTCGGGTGTTTGTTTGAAGCGTTTCAGGTTTTTGGCAATAAAGAAGAGAAAGGAAGAGAAAATGACCTAAATGCAAGAAGATTTGATTGTTTTGGAAGGGTTATGGACCTGTTTGTAAAGCCCAGTGACTGGATTGGAAATCAAGAGGGACCCAAGTGGAAACCCGAAGGGACCAAAGTTTATGAAAAATTGCTGGTTGCAAAGGTCTATAATGTCATGAACCTGAAATGTAATTCAACAATTAAAATCAAATCAACTCGAGATAATGGAACAAGGCTTGATTGACATCATTTCATGCTTATATTTGTATCTTATATCCATTATCTTTCACCTAAACAATGCTATTTTACGAGTTTTATGTTTAGTTTTCAGGAATAAATAGGTTTGAAGAGATGAAGCATTAAAGTACCCAAAAGCTGGGAAAAAGGACTGAATTGTGAGATCTGGGGACTGAGATGCAAGGGAGAAGGACATGAACGTAAGACAGAAGGACCTAAGAGCAAAACATAATACTCCACACCATCATGGGGAGTACATTAGCAATTCGGGTCGGAGCTCCAACAAACCAATTAAATGCATCCAAGACCAGAAAATATACCAAGAAAAGCCCACAACAAAAATGGTCAGGATCTGAACCATATAGACCGCCAATTGGCGGTCCATTTTGGCCCAAATCCGCTAAAATTTCTCCAGCACATGTATTAGAGGATGTTTAAGCTATTTTTGGTATCTGTTTAGTCCCACATCGGGGGCTTGTCCCGGTTTCCCTTTTTCCATGGCTATAAATAGAACTCTTCACCTTCCATTGTAATCACTCCATATTTTAAGTGTCTATTCTTCCTACTAGAAGTGAGGCCTTGAAGTACACACTAAAGTATGAGGATGCTACTTTTAATGTGAGTCATTTTAATACTAGTTTTCTTTATTATGTTGTTTGTTTTATGTTTCTTGTTTTGCTTTGCTTAATCTCATTTCATTAGTTTTATTAGCTTAGTTAATATGCTTTTTTTGTTTAGTTTAATAATTAGTGTAATGTTTTGTGAGTAGTTCCATCACCTTTGGGGGGGTGGAGTAGATGTACATACATGCAAATGAGATTGGATTGAATGCTTGATTTCCAATGTGTTGATAAAACATGAATGTATGCTTGCTTGTTTAGGATAGAATTTATAACTTGATGAGTTTTGCCAAAATGATTAGACACCTCTCATGCTTGTTTAGGTTCTCAAATAAACATCTTCATATGTAAATGTTAATCAACTAAGTTGGTGAATAGATTGATAGGTTTTGCCACGACATTTAGACACTTCCTATGCATGATAACACCACCTTTATTTGTGCTTAAAGAATGTGTTCAACACCTACCTCTTTGCTTGTATGCACTCACTCCACCCCTTAGGGGTTTTCCCATTTCTGTATTCCAGCATTCTTCTTTTGTTCTTAGCTTAGTTGTCATTTCATTGTTTGTTTCTTTCGTTCGCATTTCATACTTCTTAGCGTAGTTTAGTGTAGAGTAGCATAATCAATCTTTCTCCCCCAATTTTTGCCACTTGTTCTGATAAACAAGAGGCTGCTCACCTCCCTGAGAACGACCCGTACTTGCCACCGCTTAAACACGGCCGTGCACTTGCGGTTTAAATTAAAACGTTCAACAAGTTTTTGGTGCCGTTGCTGGGGACTTCTTTTGACAATTGCTAGATTAGGACACCAAAACGCCAATTGGAGAAAGCACCACAAAATCAACGAACACCCCTAACCCCAATGCAACCCGTTGAGAATGTTTGTGGGGCCAGCGAAAATTCGTTGCCTGTCTTTGCAATGAAACAGAGTGAGCTGGCATCAAACATAAATATCCAAAAGAAGTGTTCGTTGCGTGAGGTACGCACCTTCTACTCTCATTCATGCATTTCGTATAAGCATCTGGTGAAGTTTGGAGGCGGTCTGAGATAAGAAGACCGCCAATCAGCGGTCTGGTTATTTCATTTCATCTCTAAATTTCTGTGGAGTATTGTTTTATCTGATATAGTGATCTGGGACTTGATTTGGCATGTTTTTACATATAGTTTGTCCCCAGATCAATAATCAAACCTCCTTTAAGCAACTTGGACCCTAAAAACTCAAAGCAAAAGATTAGGCATTCTTGTTGTTTAGGTCATGCATCATGTATGTGACTTAGGCATTTAGATTTTCTTTTATCTTAGCTTTATTTTCTGTTGCTGAGAGTTGGCGTGAGGTACGCACCTTCTACTCTCATTCATGCATTTCGTATGAACATGCATTAGTTAGTAGGAAGTGCATTGAAACAAGTGTGAGTTGGGCGTTTGTTTGGAGAGTTGATTGCTAGATTAGGACTCCAAAACTCTACTAAGGAGGGGCTGTCCCATAAAAGATCAGGTGGGGGATTTCATCACCCTTTCCTTCGCCCCACAAACCACAATAATAAAGAAATTAATTTTTAAAATTAAGTACACATTGGTGATTGACATCATTTCATGCTCATATTTGTATCTTATATCCATTATCTTTCACCTAAATAATGCTATGTTACGAGTTTTATGTTTAGTTTTCAGGAATAAATAGGTTTGAAGAGATGAAGCATAAAAGGACCCAAAAGCTGGGAAAAAGGACAGAATTGTGAGATCTGTGGACCAAGATACAAGGAAGAAGGACCTGAATGCAAGACCGAAGGACCTAAGAGCAAAACAGAATACTCCTCACCATCATGGGGAGTATTTTGGCAATTCTATTCGGGTCGGAGCTCCAACATGCAAAATAGATGCATCAAATACCAACAAAGCCTTCCAGAAAAGCCCACAAGAAATTCCAGAGCGATCCGGACACTGTAGACCGCTAATTAGCGGTCCAAGACATCTAATTGGCGGTCACTTTTGGCCCAAATGCGCTCAAATTTCTCCTGGACTTGTATTAATGTTCGTTTAGCCTATTTTTGGTGTTTGTTTAGTCCCACATCGGGGGATTGTCCCGGTTTGCCTTTTTCCATGGCTATAAATAGAACTCTTCACCTTCCATTGTAATCACTCCATATTTTAAGTGGCTATTCTTCCTACTAGAAGTGAGGCCTTGAAGCACACACTAAAGTAGGAGGATGCTACTTTTAATGTGAGTCATTTTATCAATAAAGTTTTATGTTTCTTTCATTGTTTGTTTTATGCTTCTTTTATTGTTTGTGCATGTTTTAGTTTAATCGTCTTTTAATTCTAGCTTAGTTTTAATAAGCTTTCTTTCCATAGTTTAATAATTAGTGTAATGTTTAGTGAGTAGTTCCATCCCCTTTGGGGGTGGAGTAGATGTACATACATGCATTAGAGAATGTGATGAATGCTTTAATTTCAATGTGTTGATTAAACATGAATGTATACTTGCTTGTTTAGGATAGAATTTACAACTTGATGAGTTTTGCCAAAATGATTAGACACCTCTCATGCTTGTTTAGGTTCTGAAATAAACACCTTGCATATGTAAATGTTAATCAACTAAGTTGGTGAATAGATTGATAGGTTTTGCCATAACATTTAGACACTTCCTATGCTTGATAAACACCACCTTCATGTGCTTAAAGAATGTATTCTACACCCACCTCTTTGCTTGTGTGCACTCACTCCACCCCTTAGGGGTTTTCCATTCCTGAAATTCCAGCACTTCTATTTTGTTCTTAGCTAAGTTTTTATTTGATCGTTTATTTCTTTGTTTCGCATTTCGTACTTCTTAGCGTAGTTTAGTGTAGAGTAGCGTAACCAACTCTCTTCTCCATTATTTTCGCCACTTGATTTCGTACAAGCAAGAGGCTGCTCACCTCCCTAAGGATGACCCGTACTTGCCACCGCTTCATCGCGGCCGTGCACTTGCGGTTTAAATAAAACGTTCAACAAGTTTTTGGCGCCGTTGCCGGGGAGGTGCCAGTCCAGACTCTTGTTTGGACGATTCGAGTGGATTTAATTTTTGTTTTGTAGTTTCTCTTTGTTTCAGGAGACTTGGAGTGGTCAGGAGGAGCACCTGGAGAAGTTTTGAAGCAAGCTGAGCACTGTAGACCGCCAATCAGCGGCCTGAGACCGCCAATTGGCGGTCTGGTAAGCTTTGTTTGCTCTCTTATTTCTTTGGTCGGTTTTCATAATTGATGTAGTGATCTGGGATTTAATTTGGCATGTTTTGACTTATAGTTTGTTCCCAGATCCATAATCAACCTCCTTTAAGCAACTTGGACCCTAAAACTCAAAGCAAAAGATTAGGCATTCTTTTTGTTTAGGCCATGCATCATGTATGTGACTTAGGCATTTAGATTGTCTTTTATCTTAGCTTTATTTTCTGTTGCTGAGAGCTGGCGTGAGGTACGCACCTTCTACTCTCATTCATGCATTTCGTATGAACATGCATTAGTGATTGACATCATTTCATGCTTATATTTGTACCTTATATCCATTATCTTACACCTAAGCAATGCTATGTGACGAGTTTTATGTTTAGTTTTCAGAAATAAAGAGGTTTGAAGAGAAGAGCCATGAAAGGACCCAAAAGCAGGAAAAAAGGACCTAATTGTGAGACCTGGGGACCAAGATGCAAGGGGGAAGGACCTGATCGTAAGACAGAAGGACCTAAGAGCAAAACAGGAAACTCCACACCATCATGAGGAGTATTTTGTCAATTCGATTCGGGTCGGAGCTCCACTAAACCAGCTAGATGCATCCAAGACCAAGAAACACACCAAGGCAAGCCCACCAGAAGACCCAGCCGGATTTGGGCTTTATAGGCCGCCAATTGGCGGTCTTGTTAAGCCCAAATCAGCCAAGATTCTTCCTGGACTTGTATTATCATGTGTTTAGGCTATGTTTGGTATTGGTTTAGTCCCACATCGGGGGATTGTCCCCGATTAGCTTTTCCCATGCTTATAAATAGAACTCTTCACCTTCCATTGTAATTACCCATTGTTTGGTGGCACTCTCTCTACTAAGGAGTGAGCCTTGAAGCAATAACTCCAGGTGGAGAAGAATGTTACCTTCAATGTGAGTCATTGTTAATAAAAGTTTATTTGTTTCTTTTAATCTTGTCTTGTTATGTTGCTTGTTTTGTGTGGGTTGCTTTACTTTGTTTAATTTCTTGTTTAGTAATTTTAGTATCTTAGTTAAATGTTTTCTTTACTTAGTCTAATCATTAGTGTAATGAGTAGTGAGTAGTTCCATCCCCATTTGGGGGGTGGAGAAATATGTGATATAATTATGTAGTGTATTAAGTGTGTGTTATTTTTATCCCTTGAGCTTTATATGATTTCCATAACCATCTAATGGGTCTCCACTCTTATCTTTGATATGCTAATGCTCTTGAATGAAGTTTAGCTTATGCTTTGATTAGTGGACCTATTTTATGGGGAATGATAAGGTTAGGATATGGATGAAGTTAATATTGGAAACACAATTTGTAATGTATGTGCTCTTGTTGCCTTTACCTTAGCTAATGTCTTGTATGTTTTAATGATGTAGTGAAATCTTAATTCATGTAGAGGCATAGTAGGGTATAGTCTTTATACTTGAGTTCATGTAGCTTCATTCCAATTATTGTCTTGTATGTTTTAATGATGTAGTCTTATCTTAATTCATGTAGAGGCAAAGTTGGATGTAGTTTTATGATTTCATGCACTACATGTTGTGAGGAGCTTAATGAACACACACACACTTCTTTATGTTGACATTATTTCTCTACCCCCTATGGGGCTTAGTTTATTGCTTATTTTCATTTCCTTTTTGCATCTTAGTGTAGTTTAGTGTAACCAACCCTTCTCTTCTCCTTTCTTTACCCCTTGCCTTCGCACGAACCAAGTGTCGACACACCTCCCAGTGGACGACCCGTATTTGCCACCGCTTCAACGCGGCCGTGCACTTGCGGTTAAATATAAAACAAGATCAATCAATTAGTTAGTAGGAAGTGCATTGCAACAAGTGTGAGTTGAGCGTTGTTTGAAGAGTTGATTGCTAGATTTAGGACTCCAAAACGCTACTAAGGAGGGGTTGTCCCGTAAAAGATAAGGTGGGGGATTTCATCACCCTTTCCTTCGCCCCAAAACCACACTAATCAAGAGCCTAATTTTAAAATCAAGTAGACATTGGCCCTAAGGATCTTGGACGCATTAGGAGAGTGATCCGGTCCCGACCGTCATGACCTGATCGGCGTTGCCCACTTTGTCGATAGTAGGAGAGACGAGATCCCCGGATCTTGGCTCACTTGCTGGGCTTTGTGGTCCTCGTTGTAGGGAGGTGAGGCGTGTTGAGGCCGTGTGACCTCGCAGTTAGGCGTCGTCTAGCTGTAAGGACCTATAGCGACCTTAGGATTGTTTGAGCCTTGTTTGCATGTGTGCTTCTACCTGTACCCATCCGCCGTAGCTTAAGGACTTCTTCCTTTCTCTCCTGAGTCATTCTTTCTCTCCTGTGTTCCCTCGTCTTCTCTTCTACGTACATTCTTCATTTGAAAAAAAAAGAAAAAAAAGAAAAAAAAAGAGTTGTGGTTTGTGTGTGCACCTTTGTGCATGCTTTCGTGGACACGAGACGAGAGTGGTCGTTTGACGAGGAGCGTTGTCAATCCGGCTTCGGTCATCGATTTCTCGACACCTCCCTCCTCTCGTGTCACACGTAGTTCGGGTCCAATGGCTGCTAATTTCCGTGAGGAGGATCAGTTGCTGGACCCACCTGTTTGACCAGTGCTCCCAGTTGTCGTTCCCATACCTCTACGTGATCGATGCTACCCGAGCCGTACAGCTCTACCCTCATGCATCGTATTACCAGAGGCTAATGGGAACCATTTTGAGGTTAAGCCTCAATTCATTTCCATGCTCCCTCATTTCACTGGGAAAGGTGACCCCTATATCTTTCTCAGGGAATTTGAGGAGGTATGTGCTATGTTCAAGCTGCAACAACTTAGCACAGACTCCATCCATCTTAGGCTCGTTCCTTTTGCACTAAAGGATGATGCCAAGAAGTGGTTGTACAGCAACCAGGCGAATTCCTTTAGGACTTGGGATGAGTTTCAATCTGCATTCCTCAAGAAGTACTTTCCTAATCATCGGACTCAAAAATTGAGGAACGAAATCAATTCGTTCTATCAACATGAGACCGAGACATTTCATGCATATCTAGAGAGGTTCAAGGAGCTACTATCCTCATGCCCTCACCATGGCATTGAGTTGTGGCGCCTTTGTCAGATTGTGTACGAGGGTCTTCACATCCCGTCCAGAACGCTCCTTGAGTCCATGTGTCAAGGAGAGTTCTTGGGAAAGGATGAAAGGGAGGCATGGGCCTTCCTAGAAGACCTCGCTGAGAAAACCATGCAGTGGGAGAGTGTGAGGGAACCACCTGCATCATCTAGTATAGGAGCGAGGATCGCGAATGCAAACTCGACTAGATCGGGTACCGCATTTGCTATCGATACCACTACGGCCGCCGAGGCACGCATGGCGGCCTTAATGCGCCGTATGGACTCGATTGAGCTCCAAAACCAACAAAGTGCACCTCACATGTCTACATCTGGTCCAGTTCCCTGTCATTCATGTGGTAGGATAGGTCATGTAGAAAGCGAGTGTGAGTCCATTCCTCTTGAGATGGAGCGTGTCAACGCCGTCTATGATAGAGCCAGGAATGACCCATACTCATCATCTTATAATCCTGGATGGAGGAACCACCACAATTTTTCATGGAACCAAACTAATGCCCCGGGTGGTCCTCCAAACTCCTCGAGACCACCTTACCAATCACACCAACCTCCCATGCATGCGCATTCCTATCAGCCACCCCAAGCGCAAACCACCAATCAATCGGGTTTCCCAAATTCCAATAATATGGAAACCCGATTCAATTCGCTTGAGACCTTGACTCGTGGACTTGAAAACTCAATGAAAATTTTTATGTCTACCACGAGTCAAGTTCTCACTTCAAATCAGCAGACCATCAAATCTCTAGAGCTTCAGATGGGCCAATTGGCTCAGTCTGTACATGAAAGAGAGAGAGGGTCTTTTCCTAGCCAGCCTGAGGCTAACCCCCGCATGTACCAACAACAACAAATGCAAAATAAGAATGTGGTACCTCGGGGGAGGCAAGTGAACCATGTGGAGGAACCTGTTCACCATGTCAATTCCATTGTGACCTTACGGAATGGAAAACAGGTTGACAATCACATTTCCTTGCCACACCCACCACCATCTATGTAGCCCCTCAGTGGGAATAGTGGTGAAGAAGAAGCTGAGGGTGAGGGTAATACACCAAAGCTTTCTTCTCAGGCACAGCAGAAAACCTACCTGCCAAAAGCTCCTTATCCAAGTAGGTTAAACAAAAAGCAGAGTGACAACATGGACAAGATATTAGAGGTATTTAAGCAAGTGAAGGTTAACATCCCTTTGTTGGATGTCATCCAACAAATACCTCAATATGCCAAAGTGTTGAAGGATCTCTGCACAACCAAGAGGAAGACCAATGTTCCTAAGAAAGCATTCTTGGCTGCAAATATCAGCTCACTTTTGTCCAATCCTACCTACACAAAATACAAGGACCCGGGGTGTCCTACTATTCAGTGTACGATAGGGGACACTAGATTGAGCAATGTTTTGCTTGATTTAGGATCAACGGTCAACCTCCTCCCATTCTCTGTTTATCAACAGTTGAACTTGGGAGAATTGAAACCAACTAAGATCACCATCCAACTGGCGGATAGATCCATTCGTATTCCCATGGGAATTATCGAGGACGTGCTTATCAAAGTTGGAGATTTTATATTTCCAGTCGATTTTGTTGTCCTCGATACCAATCCTGTTGCGAACACCCACTCTCAAATACCTTTGATTTTGGGTAGACCATTTCTGGCAACCTCCAATGCCTTGATTAATTGTAGAAATGGTCTCATGAAGCTCTCATTCGGTAACATGAGTGCCGAGTTTCATGTGTTCAACTCTGGTAGGCAACAAGAACCCATGGATGAACCTTTAAATCTAAATCTCATCCGCCAATTGGAGAAAGCACCACAAAATCAACGAACACCCCTAACCCCAATGCAACCCATTGAGAATGTTCGTGGGCCCAGCGAAGACTCATTGCCTGTCTTTGCAATGCAACAGAGTGAGCTGGCCTCGAACATGAATGTCCAAAGGGAGTGTTCGTTGCATGATTCAGTTGAGAGTACTAGTGAGAGTGAGACACCTCATCATATGCCTATACCAGAAGATGTCTCTACCTCATGTCCCATGGCCATTGAGCCATTTGAGCTTCATTTTGACTCCAACAAGGACCCACCTATGACCGAGCTTAAGCTTGATGATCTAAACGATGGTGGGAGGTCCTTGTTGGATGACTTGGGGAGAAGCCCCATTCTTAGTGATGCAAGTCTGTTGCATCCATCGAATGAGCCTGAGGAACTCATTCCGATGCACCCGCCTATTGGTTGGAGGATTTTCTTCGATGAGCAATTAAACCCTAGTGAGGCAACACAACTTCATTCTTTGTTGCCCACACCCGACCAATATCATGAGGGGTTCGAGCCTTTCAGCTTTGACCTTTCACCCCTCATGACACCTCAGAGTACCAGTGGAGTTTGCCCATCTCGGCAAGTCTCTGGTCCTCCTGACTTGATGTTCTCATTTGATGTTCCTTGACCAAATGATTATGAGAATATCTTGGTTGATGTTTATATCTTTAAAAAAAAGAAGAAAAAAACAACAAAAAAAAAGGAAAAAAAACAACAAAAAAAAGAAAAAAAGTGTGTAATAAAAGACTCCTTCAGTGAGCATCGATTGTTGTGGGCCCCAACCCTTGTGTACTTGGGCCCAATCTCTTCACGTATTTATCTCCCTTCTTCAGCTTCTCACAGGTTTTGAAGGAATTTGGGTTTGTGTTCATCAACATGACCCTGAACGTCCCTTTGTACTTCATGTTGGTGAGATCTTTCCTTTTTCATGCATGTATCCATGTAGTATCTTGTTCACATTCATTGAGGACAATGCATGAAGTAGGTATGGGGGGGTGTTTTACGTGTGTACATAGTCGAGTCTTTTTCCTTTGGTTTTATTTTCTTTTGTTTGCATTGTTAGGGTCATGATAGTGTGCCGCATTTAATATCGATATATCTGCTTGCCATGATCCTTGGGTGACTTGTCTTCTTTTGCTTGCCGAGTGCTTTAAAATTTTCACATTTCTTTCAAAATCTTCATGTGTTTGCGAAAGAAAATGTTTTTGTGGGTTTTGCGTGTGTTTAGCATGTGCAAAACCGTTGAGAGGCAAAGTAAAAAGAAAGCTCCCAAAATTGTCTTGAACTTGATGCATTAGGATTTCTAGTTTACTGGCTTTAGGTCTTATCGAGTCGTGAGGATGCACCCCGGTTTTCCCTCGGGGGAGGCGTGTAATCATAGGGTTTCAGTACTCAAACATTTAAATAAGTCCACCCTGAACCTAGTGAGTAAATAATTCGTGTCTGTTAGTATAAGGAAGTTTGTCGTAGTCAAGGGCCATTAATCTCTTTTTGTGAAACTTAAGTGTAGGGGTTTTGGTTCCCATGTAGATAAATAAGTGGTGTTCTCTCTTCTCGCATGGCTCCTATCACTCGGGAAAGTAGGTCTGAGGGGACTTTGTGCCTGGTACTTTCGAGTCATCTGACTTGGGATGCACCGACCGAACTCCCGTTACACGGGTGGTAGGGATCGCCCTATGTGGAGATTTGGGGGAAGGTGTACGTGATAGTGTAAGTCCTCATAGGCAATGATGCACGAAACCTGACCCTGGGAGAATCAAACACCAACCAATAAAATTCTCCAAAAAGAAAAAAAAGAAAAAAAGATGAAAAAAGAAGAAGCAAATAAGAACCAAAATGGACTTTACACATTGTATCACATTCAGAAGTTAAGGTTGCCCATGTCTTTCACTTAAGTCCTTAACTAACTCTCACGAATAACTCATTAGGCTAGGTGTGTGGACGGATTACATATATAGAGTCGACCCGTAGTGTTACCGCGTCCCATGATCGACAAAATAAGTCCAGCGAGTCGTGTAGCTAGATTGATTAATGCATCTGGTTCGGATTTTGTGGGTAGATCCGCTGAAAACCCTCAGGAGACAACACTCCTCCTCCTTGGCGACAAGGAGGTTTAACGGCTTGTTGCACGTGCTAAGTGCAACCGTGATTCCTACGAAAGTGAGTTAGGATATCTTGTTTTTTTCGCATGCTTTTCTCTTTCTTTGTTTTGCTCGGGACTAGCAAAAGTTAGGTGTGGGGGTATTTGATTGACATCATTTCATGCTCATATTTGTATCTTATATCCATTATCTTTCACCTAAATAATGCTATGTTACGAGTTTTATGTTTAGTTTTCAGGAATAAATAGGTTTGAAGAGATGAAGCATAAAAGGACCCAAAAGCTGGGAAAAAGGACTGAATTGTGAGATATGTGGACGAAGATGCAAGGAAGAAGGACCTGAATGCAAGACCGAAGGACCTAAGAGCAAAACAGAATACTCCTCACCATCATGGGGAGTATTTTGGCAATTCTATTCGGGTCGGAGCTCCAACATCCAAAATAGATGCATCAAATACCAACAAAGCCTTCCAGAAAAGCCCACAAGAAATTCCAGAGCGATCCGGACACTGTAGACCGCTAATTAGCGGTCCAAGACCGCTAATTGGCGGTCACTTTTGGCCCAAATGCGCTCAAATTTCTCCTGGACTTGTATTAATGTTCGTTTAGGCTATTTTTGGTGTTTGTTTAGTCCCACATCGGGGGATTGTCCCGGTTTGCCTTTTTCCATGGCTATAAATAGAACTCTTCATCTTCCATTGTAATCACTCCATATTTTAAGTGGCTATTCTTCCTACTAGAAGTGAGGCCTTGAAGCACACACTAAAGTAGGAGGATGCTACTTTTAATGTGAGTCATTTTATCAATAAAGTTTTATGTTTCTTTCATTGTTTGTTTTATGCTTCTTTTATTGTTTGTGCATGTTTTAGTTTAATCGTCTTTTAATTCTAGCTTAGTTTTAATATGCTTTCTTTCCATAGTTTAATAATTAGTGTAATGTTTAGTGAGTAGTTCCATCCCCTTTGTGGGGTGGAGTAGATGTACATACATGCATTAGAGAATGGGATGAATGCTTTAATTTCAATGTGTTGATTAAACATGAATGTATGGTTGCTTGTTTAGGATAGAATTTACAACTTGATGAGTTTTGCCAAAATGATTAGACACCTCTCATGCTTGTTTAGGTTCTGAAATAAACACCTTGCATATGTAAATGTTAATCAACTAAGTTGGTGAATAGATTGATAGGTTTTGCCATAACATTTAGACACTTCCTATGCTTGATAAACACCACCTTCATGTGCTTAAAGAATGTATTCTACACCCACCTCTTTGCTTGTGTGCACTCACTCCACCCCTTAGGGGTTTTCCATTCCTGAAATTCCAGCACTTCTATTTTGTTCTTAGCTTAGTTTTTATTTGATCGTTTATTTCTTTGTTTCGCATTTCGTACTTCTTAGCGTAGTTTAGTGTAGAGTAGCGTAACCAACTCTCTTCTCCATTATTTTCGCCACTTGATTTCGTACAAGCAAGAGGCTGCTCACCTCCCTAAGGACGACCCGTACTTGCCACCGCTTCATCGCGGCCGTGCACTTGCGGTTTAAATAAAACGTTCAACAATTGGCCCTAAGGATTTCGGGTGCATTAGGAGAGTGATCCGGTCCCGACCGTCATGACCTGATCGGCGTTGCCCACTTTGTCGATAGTAAGAGAGACGAGATCCCGGATCTTGGCTCACTTACTGGGCTTTGTGGTCCTCATCGTAGGGAGGTGAGGCGTGTTGAGTCCCTGTGACCTCGCATTTAGGCGTCGTCTAGCTGTAAGGACCTATAGCGACCTTAGGATTGCTTGAGCCTTGTTTGCTTGTGTGCTTCTACCTGTACCCATCCGCCGTAGCATAAGGACTTCTTTCCTTCTCTCCTGAGTCATTCTTTCTCTCTTGTGTTCCCTCGTCTTCTCCCCTACGTCCATTCTTTGAGGAAAAAAAGAGGTTTTGGTTTGTGTGCATGCACCTTTGTGTATGCTTTCGTGGACACGAGACGAGAGGGGTCGTTTGACGAGGAGCGTTGTCAATCCGGCTTCGGTCATCGATTTCTCAACGCCTTCCTCCTCTCATGTCACGCACCGTTCGGGTTCAATGGCTGCTAATTTCCGTGAGGAGGAGGAATTGCTGGACCCACCTGTTCGACCTGTGCTTCCAGTTGTCGCTCCCATACCTCTACGTGATCAATGCTACCCGAGCCGTAATGCTCTGCCTTCATGCATCGTATTGCCAGAGGCTAATGGGAACCATTTTGAGGTTAAGCCTCAGTTTATCTCCATGCTCCCTCATTTCACTGGGAAAGGTGACCCCTATATCTTTCTCAGGGAATTTGAGGAGGTTTGTGCTATGTTCAAGCTGCAATAACTTAGCACAGACTCCATCCATCTTAGGCTTGTCCCCTTTGTGTTGAAGGATGACGCGAAGAAGTGGTTGTACAACAACCAGGCGAATGCCTTTAGGACTTGGGATGAGTTTCAATCTGCATTCCTCAAGAAATACTTTCCAAATCATCAGACTCAAAAATTGAGGAACGAAATCAATTCATTCTATCAACATGAGACCGAACCATTTCATGCATATCTAGAGAGGTTCAAAGAGCTACTATCTGAAGGGAATGTGTTCTAAAAGTTTTACTTTTAAATGTCAATTATTATGAATTGAATGAGAAATTATTTTGTTCCTTGTTTATGTTATTCGTCTTTTAGAAGTGTTAAGGAAGAGGCTCTTGGTCCTTAACCGTAGAGCTCTAAAAGATATTTGTTTGCATAAAACAAAAGATATTCGCAATCATGGTAATAAACATGGGTTATTTATTACCGAGTTAAAATTGTCGTGTTGGTCATAGATCATTGTAGCTCTACAAGTGAGTGACAACACGAGTACGCAAAAGAGGAAAATATTACTTTTGTATACTGAATAGACCTAATAAGTAAAATATTATAGAAATGTGTTTCTGTGTCATTAATATTTTACTGTGTCCTTGGTCTTTTTATATGAGACTTATATCCGATCACTTAAGAAATACTTGATTAGGCTAGTGTCTTGAGATATCGATAAGTGTAGTGTAAAAGCATTGGTTGGTTAAGTATGACTTTTGTTGGAGAAGATAATTAGTCAAAAGATTATCATTGCCCCTCTTAATTGAGTAATGATATTAATGCGCCCCTTGATAAAGCAAAGTTATAATGTGCACAATGTGATTTGAGTTAAGTCACATATTTATAACTAGCTTAAAGAGATCAAGAAATGAATACTAATACAAAGATAACACAATACTACTTTGTATGTATTCTTAATATCATGAGGCAAGGGACGGACACAAGTGGTGCACTCCATCACTAATTGGATCGGGTTTTGGTTCGAGCTGAATTAAGACATCTAGCTAATTGGGAACTATAACGTGTAGCTAGATACCGCTTATAGTTTGTGATGTTAAGCTATTAATATCACTGCCAATTTAGCTTAGATCCTCCCATAAGTCACACCATAAAACTGGGAAACAAGAAGGTGATTTTATGTTCATATGATGTATCGAGTTTTGTATACATGTGGTGAATCGATAAAATCATTATATCATGAAAATGACATATTTAGAATCATGAATTTATATATGAGATGTAAATATATCATGGGGTGTGATTGTTTGATATTACATATGATGACATATTGCATAAGATATATAAATTAGCTATAACCCCAAAGATCGAATTTTGTTGGGAATTAATCCAAAATTCGATAAGGCAAATTAATTAATTAAATTTGCTAAAACCCCAAATACGAATTTTGTTGGGAATTAATCCAAAATTCGATAAAGGCAAATTAATTAAGGAATTATTGATCACGGTTTTGACTTGGTCAATTATGATTAAATTTTGATGTGGATTAATAAATTTAATATTGGGAATTGGTCTTAAGAGAGAAAAACATGGAAGAATGGGTCAATGCATAGCCCATGACGTGGAAATTAAAGGAGCCTATAAATAGGCCTAATTTCCTTCATTAAAAAAATTTATATGCAAAATTCTCTCTCTCTCTAACCACCCCAATTAATCCATCCAAAATTCCTTAGTTAATTTGAGTTTTTGGAGAGTAAAATCTCAGGAAAGAAAATGGGGTTATTAGCTAGATTCTAAACCCGTTTGGAGATTTATTGGCTAGCCATTTTCTCTCCAACCTTGTTTAGAGTTTGGTGAACACTCGGAAGCAATCCACCGGGCGATTCGACCAGCAACGTGACTCCGGATCTTCAAGAGGTTTTAGAGAACCTCTAGGTATGATCCTCTTTGCAATTATTTATTTGTTCTAATGCATGTTAAATAATTAGGACAAACAAATGCATGTCTATATGAAAATCGAAGAAAATATGAATGTTTCGATCCTATATGTTTATAAAATTTCGAAAAATATAGATAGAATACGGCACGAAATCAAACAGTGGTATCAGAGCTTTTGATTCATATTATCTTTGATTTAGACTATAAACTCAATCTAGGCTACCATCTAGAATCAAAACAATTCGGTTTTATGTCTTTTTCGAGTTTTTTGATGATTTGTTGATAAAAATCTAATAAATTCGTTTTGATGGTTTTATATGTTTTAAAACATCACACATGATTGTTAGAATTGAAATTTAGACATTTGTCTAATTTATAGAATTTTCGTTTTATTTTAAATGATTATTTTATAAGGGAATCAACAAAACCAAAAAGGACTAATGTTCATCTTTCCTTTTGGAAATTGGATGAACGGCGGCTCAAATTAATTAATTTTGAACTATGAATGCATGAAAATCATTTTAATGGATTTCAAATGATTTTTCTAGAATTGTTTGATTTTAGATGCTTGATAATCTAGATTAAATAGTTTATATTGGACATGCGTGTATGCGTTGCTCGAGTTGTTTTTTGCAGGAATTGTGAGTTTATATGTTCCAAATCAGCAACTATGAATGTATGTAATTGATATTCAATCACAGGGGCTTATGTATGTAAAAGCCAAAATTTTATTTCTATGTATATGCATGCATTTGAGAGGTTTTACATAGGACTTGCACTAGTCGGTTTTTATCGAATGTGAGGAGCATGTTTACTTTCTGTAAAATCTACATCTCCGGTGCAAGAGGAAGTCGCCGCTTTAGCGCATCGATCGAGGATCGAGGATCAAAGATCAAGGATCAAGGACGCGGGAACATATAAACTCACGCAATGTTTGTGTGAATGGATTTATTTATGTTTGTGTGCTTGATATATGTGTGATTGTGTGGATGAATGTTAGGATATGTATAGATGGTAAATATGCATGATCACCTAAATTCTAAAATCACATATAAATGTTTAAATTGTCCAACCAAAAATTAAGAGTAATTTCCTTCTTATTTCATCCACTAGCAGCCATTGATCGAGGGATACTCTACTCACCCTTAGCGGGAGATAGCTCTCTCCATCTTTGGGAATAGTGGGAGATATAATGGTTGTGTATTGTTGTGCCACAATTAAATATATGAGGTGCGTTTCACCCTAGTGAACCCTAAGTATGTTTGATTGTGAATACAATGGATAAACGTATCTCATATCAAATGAAAATAAGTTTTCTTAACATTACCTAGAGCCCTCGCTCGGTTTTGGGAAAAGTTTTTTTTCTTACGAGGATAGGTCATATTCCCTCATAATTAAAACGACAAGAATCACAAGTGTTTGAAAATGCTAATATTGCTAAAATTCAAAAAGGTTGTGATTAGAAAGAGTTTTTCTTACCTTGATATTGTGATATATTCGATAGCCCTTAGCTAGTCTATATTGCAATTGATAGGATCTTGGATTACTGCATCTACGGGCAAAATTTTATTTGCAGTATTTACATTTATATTCGATATATATGTATGTATTTTAAAACATAAAATTGAAATTAAAATCCTGTATAATTTATTTTGTAGAAATGTCTAATATCCAACCAATTGTGCGATCTATGATCGAAAAGAACCCTTTGCAAAATGATGGCTCAAACTTTATGAAATGGCAACTCAATCTTAATATCGTGTTGAGGTTTGAAAAGCTATCTCATATTTTGGATGGTGAAATCCCAAAATTGAATGAGAAGGCAACCGGTAATGAGAAAGAGGCGATAGCCAAGTGGGAAGACCAAGAGAACCAAGTTCACGGTCTAATGTTGACATCCATGGGTGACTCGCTTCAAGTGAAATACTTGGATTCAAAACCCAAGAAGACCATGGAAGCTATAACAAAGATGTTCATGGACAGTGCCCGAAAGGAGCGCTATAAGACCACCATCGCACTCACAAGGTGCCACATGGCGGAGGGAACATCGGTATCCATGCATTTTCTCACGATGCAATGATACCTTGAGAAATTGTCGAAGCTCTCTTCTCCAATGCCCGAGGACATTTCCGAAGATCTGATTCTTGGCTCTCTAGCCCCGTCCTTTAAGGACTTTGTGATGCACTATCATGTGTGTGAAAAAGGGGTGAGTCTTGAGGAGCTTCACAACGCTCTCAAAACGGCAGAAGTTGACATGGGCAAGGGTCGGGACAATCACGTCCTAACCGTCCATGAGATGAGCAAAAAGATCAACAAAGGTAAAGGCAAATTTACCAAAGATACGTCAATTAAGAGCAAGGGAGTAGGAGGTGCTCATGAGAGTGCCTCAAGGGGGGAATCTTTCAAATCTCCAACTCCCAACACGGAGTGCTTTCACTGTGGTGAAAAGGGACACATCCGACCTAATTGCCCCAAATACAAGGAAGACCTTGAAAATGGGATGATTGAACGTAGGCGCCCGAGAAACGCCATAGGTATGTTTGTTATTGAGATAAATTTAATCACCTCTATCCTTGATTTGGTAATGGTTACCGGATCTTGTGCTCACATAATTTTGATGTGTAGCTATTGAAGGATAGGAAGGAACTCGTGAAGAACGAGATGATATTGAAGATTGGAAATAGTACAAGCATCACTGCGACTGTACAAAATTCTATGGAACTTCAATAGTCTAGTGATTTAAATTTATGCCTTGAAGAGTGTTTATTATGTGCCTTCGATTAGCAAGAACATTTATGTATCAAGTTTTAGATATGGATAAATTTTAATAAATATTTTAATTCTTGCTTGTCTATATCGAAGAATAGAATTCGCTATGCAAATACATTTGTATGGAATGACTTCTATTTGCTTGAAATGAATAATAAACAAACTCAAACAAACAATAACAAAAAGGAAACTAAGATAACTCACGTGAATGATTGATTCTTGTAGCACTATCGGATTGGTCAAATAAATGACCAAGAGACCTTTCAAGAAGAAAGGAACGAAAACGAGTGCCTTATTGGATATGATGCATTCCAATGTATGTGGTCCAATAAGTACAAGTGCAAGAGACAGTTTAATGTACTTCATTTTGTTTACGGACAACTATAGTCATTATGCTATATTTGTCTAATGGGAAACAAAAGTGAATTCTTTGACAAGTTCAAGGAATTCGAGGATGAAGTAGTGAACCGACTCAACAAGAATATCGAGTCTCTATGAAAGGTTCGTAGGGGTGAGTGCTTAGGATACCTAATTTGACTCATTCCTAAAGTAGGAACAAGATATTGCTCGACATGGTTCGATCAATAATAAGTCAATTTAAATTGCCTATTTACTTTTGGAATTATGCACTACAAATAATGACAAACTCACTAAATAATGTTCCATCCAAATCCGTAGAGAAGATGTCTTGTGAGCTATGGAGTTTAAAGACACATAAGCTCGACTTTCTCAAGATTTGGGGTTGTGAGGTATACATCAAGAGATTGATGTCAACCAAACTTTAACCAAAAGCGGATAAGTGCTTCTTTATAGGTTGTCCTCATGTGACAAGAGGATACTACTTTTGGTGTATCACCTCCAATCGAAAGATTATAGAGAGAGATATGATTTTTCTAGAATTTCTGGAAAAGAGAGAAAAGCAGTGGGAGTAGAGTTAAGCTTGAGGAAACTCAAGATACTCTACAAGATCATGACATGAATGATGACATTCAAAATCATGAAGGCCCAACCGAGATTCATTTGGTTAGTGGGAGCATGAGCGAGAGATCCTTACAAAAAATGTGAGAGAATCTCAATCATCCCCACCTAGTGTACGTTCGAGAGTCGAACATGAACCTATTCCTCAGGAAATTGTGGAAGAAGTTCAAGAGACACGAGAATAACCAAAAGAATAGAGAAGGTTGACGAGGGAAAGGAAGAAACCCAATAAGTATGTGGGACTTCATGAGATCATGGTATGAGATACCAAAGATCCCTCGACCTTCCAAGAAGCATTAGAAAGAAAAGACTCCAAACTATGGTGAAAGGCCATGGAATCCGAAGTAGAATCCATGTATGATAATCAAGTATGGAACTTGATTTGCCTTCCTCAAGAGAAAATATCATTTGGTATAAATGAGCTTTTAGGAGGAAGATAGACATGGATAGTAAATTGACAACCTACGAAGCAAGGCTTGTAGCAAAAGTAATACTTAAATTCAAGAAATTGACTTTGATGAGATTTTTGAGAGGTTGTCATGTTAAAATCTATTCGGATTATGCTCACTATTACCGCATTTCACAATTGTGAGATATGGAAGATGGATATCAAAATGGCGTTCCCTAAACGGGAACTTGGAGGAGGATTTGTACATGGTACAACCTCAAGGTTTTGATGATCCAAATAATAGCGAGAAGAAATGCAAGTTTCGAGGATCCATTTATGGATTGAAGCAAGCATCGAGGAGTTGGAACAAACGCTTTGACGAAGAGGTAAAGAAGATTCACTTCATTTAAAGTAAAGGAAAACCTTGTTGATACAAGGAGATTAGTGGGAGCCATGCAATACTTCTGATCTTATATGTCGATGACATATTGTTCATGAGCAATCAAATACCTTGCATTAGCAAACGAGAAATTTCATTGAAATCTGTATGTTCAATGAAAAGAAATGGATGAGGCTCAACACATCTTGAGAATCAAGATACATTGAGATACATCCCATAGATACATTGGCCTAAGTCAACGTGCATACATTGACAAGGTCTTGGAAAGGTTCAGGGTGAACAATTCCAATATAGACAATGTGCCAATAAATATGAGTATAAGTGTGCAACTCAATGAGTCTCAACGTGCTCAATCACGTAGAAACTTGGAGTACATGAAGGTAGCCCTTATGCTTCGGCAAAAGGAAGGACCATGTACACAATGACTTGCACAAGACTCGAAATCTCGTATGCTCTAAGCGTGACAGGTAGTCACCAATCCGACGCAAGTCCTAAGCATAGGATTGCGGTCAAGAATATTCTGAAGTACCTTAACCGGACTAAAGATAAGGTTCTTATTTATGGAAGACAAAGGAGAAAATAGCTGAGGGCTGTTTTGATGTAATTCTCATAAGGATTCTTGACAATAGGAGGTTGGGATGATGATGCGTCATCATTATCAAAGGTGAAGGCATGAGCTAGTATAGTTAGGAGTAATATCACTACGACTAACTCAACCACCAACGAAAGACAAAATAAATAAATGGGTGGACACAACAGTGACACAACTGATCCAGTCAACAAAAGTTGTGTTGCCTCACTAGGGTTTAGTTGCTCATCGAACAAAACCCTCCAACCAATAAGCGGGTGCATCGGAATGAATTCCTCAAGCTCATTCGATGGATGCAGCAGACCTGCATCACTAAAAGCGGGGCTGCTCCCCAAGTCATCCAACAAGGACCTCCCACCATCATTTAGATCATCCAGCATAAGCTCGGTCGTAGGTGGGTCGTTGTTGGAGTCAATATGAAGCTCAAATGACTCAATGACCATGGGACATGAAGTAGAGACACCTTCTGGTATAGGCATATGATGAGGTGTCTCACTCTCACTAGTACTCTCAACTAAATCATGCAACGAACACGTCTTTTGTATAATTATGTTTGATTCCAGCTCACTCTGTTGCATTGCAAAGACAGGCCACGAGTTTTCACTGGCCCCACAAACATTCTCAACGGGTTGGGTTTTTGGGTCAAAGAGTTATGCAACATCCAGATCTGATTTGCAGTCATCCGATTGCACCTAGATTAATTTAGACCCTCTATTTTATAAATACATTTGTAAACCTTCCTCCCCCTCTGCTTTATTCTTCTCTCCCATTAGAGTAGGTTTTAGTTTCTTGCTTAGTAGTGTAGTGGAGGAGAGGAGGAGCAAACTTTGTAATCTTCATTTCTAAATGAAGTTAAGTTTCATGTTCTTTATGTTGTTATCTTTCATTTGATGTAATTTTTGTTCACGTACCTTGGTTAGCTTTAGTTTTCTTAACTTTCGTATGGGTTGTTTTGCTTTCGTTGTTTACTTGGTTATGGAGAAGAGTAGAGAGTAGTCCATCCTCATTTGGGGTGGAGGGTGATGTGATGTGTTGATGTCTTGTATTAGTGTGTGTGTGTTTAATAGTAATCTTGGAACCTCACATGAATCCATAGCCATTTAGTGGGTCCCTCACTCTTGCCTTTGATGTGTTAATGGTCTTAATTGATGCTTAGCACATGCTTTGGTTAGTGGGCCTACTTTATGGGGAATGATGATGTGAGGATAAGATTAGAGTGCTAAAGAGATAATAATGGCATGTGGGAGCATGTGCTCTTGTTGGCTTCATCTTGATTAATGTCTTGTATGTTTTAATGATAATGTAAATCTTAATTCATGTGGAGACATAGTTGGAGTTTTGGTCATTATGGATTCATGTTATGCATGTCATGAGCACTTAATTGTATGCACATACAAACACACATCTACACTTTTGCATTCATTCTCCACCCCTACGAGATTCTTTTGATTAGTTGTTATTCTTTAGTGTCGCGTTCGTCACATAGTTTAGACACCACTAAATCTCCTTATTTTCTTGCCCCACTCGAGTATGGTGGAACATCGACACACAACTCCTCGTGGTACAACCCGTACTTGTCGCGTCTTCACCAACGTCATGCACTTGCGGTATTGAACTGATATAATCTCAATCATGAGTGGTGTATGATGAAGTGCAATGTGAGTGTATGTGTCACATTAAACCCAAGTGATGAAATGTGATCAAGTGTACATCAAGTTACCAGTGTGAACTTTCAATTGTGCACTCCAACCAACACCTCGTTGTTGGTTTTATAGCCCTAATCTGCTCTTTATTTTGATAATGATGATTAACACTGATACATAATCTAATGATTCAATTCACACAAACATATACAAATTATACACCATACTGTGCATGTTCTATCCTAATGTTAGGTTATGTAAACAACAAACTCTTTATCTTTACATAATTTAATGATTCAATTCACCTAGTTTTAAACAATTGGGTATATTTTTCCAGAATTTCCAATCTTTTACGAAAATTAATTCAAATAACAGTCGTTTGCTTTGGTCGACCAATTTTATTGACCATTTGATATTGTCTTATCAAACGGTTGTTTCATCATTCGGTCGTACGAGTCTTGTTTGCTATAGAGGTGTTTATACCAAACATAGTCGTTGTTTTTTGTAGAAATCTAAGCTTTACCTAATGGGTATATCCTTATTTCTTTCTTTGTATCACCTTTAATTAGACGAGCAAGGGTGGTTTCCGTTTATGCACAAGGGTCGTTCTCCTGCATTAGATTACATTGGACGAGTTAGGATAGGTTTTTATAGATCTAGGCTCATGGTGTGCACCTAGAAACGTACGAGCCAAGTTTTGGCTTGAGCGGACAAACTTGATCCGCCAATTATGGATCATGTAACAAGCCGATATGAGTTGGCTTATTTAGTCAAGCCTAAATTAGGCTTGTGGCTTGGCTCATATAGTTTCGAGTTGAGCTCATGTAGGTTAAGTTGTTTAGGTTATGGTGTCGTGTGATGTTGTCCATGTGGTGTTTGTCGAGGTGGCGTGAGATGGATTTCATGTGGTGGTGTGATGGCGTGTGATGGTGAATGAGTGGGACTGAGGAGTTAGTAATGTCCGATGGATTGTAATTGGTTTTGTGTGGTGAGGTGGCGTGTGATGGTGAGTGAAGTTGTTTGAGATGTTCTCATGGTTTTTATGTGGTGAGGTGGCATGTGACGGTGAGTGACAAGGGCAGTGCGAGGATATGAAGTGAGGGTGCACGACTTCTATGGCATCAATGGAAAAACAAATTGTATCACACATTAACAAGTTATGATCCCATACGTTAAAAAAATGTCTTAATTTTTTCGCTTTCAAGTATACATATTACGAATGTCCTTCTCGACAATGCCTATTCTGATATCGATGTATTTTTTTGCTGTTTCAATACCCTCCAATACATCGGTCTCAATATATGTCAAGAAATAGTTTGTCATCAGTTAGTCACCCATTCGATTATGAGGCCAATTATATGGATAGCCGAAATTTCTCTCTCAACTGTGGTGGTAGAAACTAGTAAAACTAATGTCAAAGTGGTAAGTAAGAAAACTAATGGATAAACACTATCTTTCCCATTTTCAAGCAACTTCAAACAAAAATCACCAATGTCTTTAAGGTTCTTGAAGCGGTAATTACGCTTGTAAACTTTTAGTTAGGCCAGCTTTTTTACCTATGAGCTGGGCTTCAAACCAAAATAAAAGATTCTTTACCTAAGTGTTGTAAAGTTTTAATTAGTTTTTTTTAACATATGGGCTTTGACAAGTAAATGGACATTTCTATTTCTTTTCTATAGTTCATTAAATTAATGAAGTGAAAATATAATAATAACGAAAGATAAAATTCAAGGGGATCAAAAATCTAAGATGGTTTGATCCAAGATGTTGTATACTTAATTATGTAAAATTTAAAATCCAGGGGAGAGGCAAAATTCAATTGTTGTATAATTGTTATGTGAAATTTAAAATCCGGGGAGGGTAAAATCCAAGTTAGTATATACTTATTTTAGAGGAAATCAAAAATCAGAGGGCCCGGTCCTTGACTCTCACCTCCACTGGTGAGTGAAGTTGTCTGGGGTGATGGTGTCATGTGATGGTTTTGTATTGTCTTCGTAGATGTGGCGGTGTTGGTAAGGGAGTGAGAGAGTAAAATTGATGTGCACTCCGGGTGTTTTTCTATGACTTGTTTTCTCTTTAATTTTTATTTGTTGAAAGGGAAATGTGTTGGATTGCCTTTTCTACACTATATTAGGGTTCAGATTGAGTTCTAACACTCCCTAAGTGCTACCAGGGTGAACAAAAAGTTCTAATTGCCTCTTTTCATGACTCTAAATTTATTTTTTATGATTTACTAAATTTTATCAAATTTGCCCATGCATGGAGCCGCCTCCACTCAGTCTCCTACTCAGAAGTGAGAATTGTATGTCTACATCTTTCCGCTTTTTTTTTACTTACCTCTATATTTTAATGGATATTCCCATTTTCCCCCTCTATTCTTGACTTACCTCTATATTTGAACGAGTGGAGCCAAGCTGGCTTAATTTTTTAACCGAGCCTAAAATTGGGCTCCAGCTAGCTCATTTAGTTTCGTGTCGAGCTCGATTCACGCTTCAACAAGCTGAATTGGAGCAAATCACGTATAGTGCTACTTCTGTCTGAGGTCAATCTGCACGTGGAAAGGTTAACATGAGAGATATCTTTTCTTTCTGACTACAAAATCGTGAAGCTGAAGATTGGGATCATTAATTCCTCCGTAGTGGTCAACTATTACACAATTACAACGTAAATGCATACATATACATAGAGTCAGGAAGATGGGGATGGAAACATGATAAGTGATTGAATCAGTTATAATATCGCAACTGCACGGTCGTGTTGAAGCGGTGGTAAAAATGGGTCGATCCACATGAAATAAGATAGAACATTATCATTAAAACATATAAGACAATAATTGAAATGAAGCAAAAATATGTTCACATGCATAATGACTCAAATCTAACTATGTCTCCGTATGAAATAAAATTTATCACAATCATTAAAACATACAATACATTAATTTAGATAAATCCAACATGACCACATGCATGCACATGTCTTATTCCCTTATTCTACTTCATCCTTATTCTAGCATCATCATTCTCCATAAAATAGGCTCACTAATTTAAGGATGTGCTAAGTTTCATTCAAGAGCATTAACACATCAAAGATAAGAGTCAAATCTCATTAGATGGTTCTGGAAATCATGTAAGGCTCAAATGATTAAGATTAACACACACGTTAATCCATGACATAATCAAATCACCTTCTTCTCTACCCCTAATGGGGATATGATTAGTCTCTACACAGTAATCAATGACTACTCTCTACTCATCTCTATACTAAAGAAAGCATGAAAGGAACAAAAACCCATGAAATAAATGTAGAAGAATATATTAAACAAGCATTAAACACAAAAAAAAATTGCATAAAATGGAAAACATCAACATAAAGAACAAGAACTAAAGATGATTAAGAAATAAAAATACAATGTTTGCTCCTCTCCAACCCCCTTATTACACTACCAAAACAGGAAGCTAAAACCTACTCTAACGGGGGAAGGAGGAAGAAGAGGTGGAGATGAGGGTTTACAATGATATTTATAGAAAAAATAAGAGTTTGGATGGATCTGGGAGTAATCTGACGGTTGTAAATCACATTTGATAGTCCAGGAATACTCTGACCCGACAACCCGAACAACAACCAAAATTTCAGCCCATTTGGACCATTTTGATCAACCAGTGACGGATCAAATGGATCCGATCGGTCTAAAATTTTGTGTCCCACTTGATTTCTTCATTTGGCACGTGGGGTGAAGCTCTGGTCTGCTAGCTCGAACCACTTTGAGTTTATTGGCGAAATACTGCTCTGATTCAAGTCATGTGTCACCATATTTTGCACTTCACATTCAGGTCCCTCCGGGTTTGCATTTTGGTCATTCCTGATTTGCGATCCAGTGCTTGTGCATTACAAATAAGTCCAGAACCATCCAAATCAGTTCATACTTGTTACATTTAGGTCTTTTTTGCTCCATTCCTCTTCTTTATTACCTAACTCCTGAAACACTACAAGCAACAACTCGAGTAGCACAATATTGGGGTAAAATAAATGATATATAGCATGAATATGATGCATAATATGCTAATAATCAATTAGATTAGCGAAGAATCATACCAACAAACACAAATTGCCTTGGGTGTGTTTCACAAGAAAGGTTCCGCTGTGGGGTGAAAAACTGTGTTTGCTTTCTCATTTTTCGGATGACCACGATATACGATTCAAAACTATTTAGACTCTTTGGTTTATGTGCTTGGACCAGACAACCAAGACTTTTTCTAACATTTACTTGTAATTTGAACTGGAAAGAAAACAACATTTCCTTAATGTAATTGGGGCAGAGAGCTCTCAATATCACCCTGACATTGTTGCTCGAGTCTTTAAGATAAAGTCCAAATAATTAAGAAAGTTATAGTTAAAGGGAAGCTATTTGGACGAACTGTTTCTGGCACATAATTAGATCCCCCACTTTAGTTACTTTTACTTCGAAATATTCAAATTACTTATCCATGTATTACCCTTGAATTGTTCCTAGATGTCTTTGTGGAATTTCAAAAAAAGGAACTTCCATGTTCAAATGCTTATCACTTTAAGTCTTGAAAACAATATTTGTACCGTTAACGACATCAATAAAACTATTTTGATCAAATACCTGATTTTGTGATAAAGCCTCTTACATTTGAAACTGTATCCCAAAGCAGGAGCGGATCCAAGAAATTTTCATAGGGGGTAGATTTTTTCCACTCCAGCCAAACTAAACGATTAATAAACTCAAATGTTTAACATAAAAGTCATTAGAAGATCATTAAGCCCTTTTAATTGGGTATCAATCACTGCATGAAAAATGTCATTCTTGAAGTAATGAAGATGTGTAATCGATCGATGTCCATGTTTATTTCCACTTGAATTTGTGAAGAAAATTCCAATAAATCTTTCCATCATAATATTAAAAAATTAAATTGCATTATATAAGATTTAGTACAAGTGGAAGATGCATGTGAAGTCATAAATCTCAAACTCAATCTTCCATCAAATTGACTTCTATAGTTTAGGCACTACTTGGACAGTTAATCAGTAAAGACTAGTATTATGAAATGCGGCCGGATGCTGCCGCATATGCGGATGCACGCGGGATGCGGGGGAGAAGCGCATCACATCTCCCCGATGCGGCCCACTTGATGCTGACCGCATCCAAGCCCGCATATGCGAACACATGCGGCCCGATGCGGCCGCATTTCAAAACACCACGTTTTTGTTTTTATTTATGGTTATTTTTGGGTTATTACTAGTAGCTTTTTACTCTGATTTGTTTAATATTGAATTAATAATATTAGAAATTATTAAAAAAGTACCTAATTTTTAGTTACATATTTATAATTAATATATCTATATTATATTATTTAATTATTAAATCGCAAACCGCATATGCACCCGCATCGCATTAGCATCGCGCATATGTCGGATGCGGTTCCTCTCCGCATCGCATCCGCCTCCCACATTTCTTAACCTTAGTAAAAACAATGCATTGATGAAAATAGTATAAACATAAAATCAGGGGTGGACCTCCCTTCGGCCTATGGGACCCCCTTTAAGAAAAAAATGAAGGCATTTTTAAACCTAAAATCAACACCCCCAAGTCACAAAAACTCCCATCTTCTTCGACCTTCCTCTAGCCCAAACCTTCAAAACAAATATTGGTTCCAAGTTTTGGGGTTTCCAACACAAAGGTAACAAATCTCTCTTGTATTTGGTTTGATTTAAGCATTTGTTTTGGTTTGGGTTTGTGTTAATGAGAAGTTGAAGTTAGCTTAACCAACAAGGATTTTGATAGAAGGTGTTGGGAGATTGGTGTTTTGTGTGGTGGTTCCAACCGTGGTTGACAAAATCTTTATTGAGTTTTGGACTTTGCATGTTCTACTTTTATTTATGTTTTCTTATAATTGGATTCCAAAAATAATTGTAAAAATAGATTGAAGAAATAGATTAGAAAATTGTAAGTGGGAATTACAAAAGTTATGATGTGGTTTTGTGTGTCTACGTTTAATGTTTTGCCTACTTTTTGTTTCATTAATTTGGATTGCATGATTAACTTGATTTTTTTTTGTGAAATTTAGTTTTCACCCTGGAAAGATATTTCAAAAGGAAAGAAAAATTAATTGAATCTTCTGAAACAATATTATTTGATAAAGGAAAGAAAAAGAATCCAATAGTTGTGTGAACCAAAATCCAGATGAGTACCCTTCGAATGGGAATATTGTAATCAAGATTTATATATTAATATATTTTTATTGGATTTTATGATTATGTTTTCTGAGTTAAGGGTCATATTTGGTGACCCCCTCTGAAAATTCATGGGTCCGCCACTACATAAAACACCTAACATTTAATTTCTACATAGCGATTTGCTTCATATGCCATTTTCAGATAATTAATATATTAATCATGGATATAATCATGAATTTTAAAATACCTTACATTACATGGATCAAAATCATGAATTTTCATAGTAATTTACATGGATATATATACAATATAAATATATTATGGGTTTTTTTTAAAAAATTGAGGGGGGTGGGGGGGCAATTGCCCCTCCACCTTCAAGTCGGTCCGCCACTCCCCAAGCAAAAGAATGATCAAAACATTACCCCGAGCATTTCAATCAGACTACTTATTTTGATAGAAATGCATATGTAATTTACCAAAGACGTGATAATAGGAACACAATAAACCTTGACACATGATGCTCACATAAATATCAAGGTTTGCAACCATAATAAAAGAGTTTAGGAGTGCAGGACAACATCTGAATCACCACCTTTACTATCTGCAACCTTGTCTAGAGTAGGAGTCCTAGTAGGCCTTAATGTGGCAGGCTTGGCCTTTGGGCTACTCAGAGAAGGTGATTGCTGACCACCAATGGAATTAGTTGGGTTGGTATTGGATTTTTGTTTGGGACTCTTCTTAGCACAAACTTTTCTTCTAGTCTGGTATTTGGAAGGGTTATTACAAGTTTGTTGTGTTGGAGATTGGTGTGTGGTAGATTGTTGTGTAGGAGATTAGGATTTTGAAGGTTGACTAGTGGAGTTTGAGGATAGATTGATGGATGGATTTGCAGGGAATATAGTGGCAAGGCATAGAGAAAGGAAGTCCTTGCTAACATAAATTTCAATTTCCATCTTTGGATTTGGGTATGTTACAACCTCATAAACATCATCATCACACCTTAGCCCCTTAAATTCAAACCTCAACAGCCCAGGAATCTTATATATGAAACACAATCTTTCATTTAGACCCCAATTCATGTGTGTTGTGATGCAAGACCTCACCACTTCATAATTGACAAGGTAATCAACAACTAAAACTTGGTCTACTTCTATAATTTTTTGAGGAAATGCTCTACCTTTCCTATTAACCCATTTCCCCTCTAAAGATGTGAAAAGTGTAATGTGTTTGACTCTCCTGGCTGTAACAAATATCAGAAGAACAAACATTTCAACTACATTGACATTGCATGGAATTAAAACCCCAAATAGACCAAATTCAAAGTAAATCAATATTGACATTTACAATAAAAACTAAACCCTCATAGCATGGAATAAACCTACATATACAACCTAACCTACATTGTCATTGCACTTTAAGTAGTGACATTTCAACTAAAATATCAAACAATCAGAAGAAGCAATTTAAATCAACATGCACAAGAAACATGGAATAAACGAACATGTGCAAGAAGCAATTCTGCCAACATCCAATCACTAAGCAATGTAAACCCTAAATGAAAACAGACATGCACATTATACCTTTTAACCTTGTGCTTCAAGTTGGTTGACTCCCTCAATGACCTTATCGTGTAAAAAACCTTGCAAAAGTCAACCTCCTGCTCCAACCTTTGTTGCCTCGTCACTATTGATGCCGGAGAGGAAATGCAGACAGAGGAGAGGAATGTCAGCTAAGATGGGGGTTTTCAGATTGAGGGAGGTGGAGATTTGTGACTGGATTGGTTGAGAGGACGACTTTGGGGAAGAATAGACGGATTGGGGATTTAGGGTTTGTCGGGTGGAGAATTTGTGATATTTTCAGGTCGGATGTTAGTTTAGGGTTGGGTATTGGTGTTAGTTTTGTAATAAGGTTAGTCTCTACTTAATAAATTCTTTAGATGGGTGATGACCATTACAAGTTATTAACATAACACAAATACAAAAGACTAAATGAGAATGAATGGGGAGAGGACATGTGGCAACGGGAGATGGGAAATTGGTTTCTTAAACGGAAATTGTATTGGTTTTGTGATGGCACTTATAAAAATACATATATAATGATGGTAGAAACAGAAATATAGCCTTTTACAATGGTATCCAAGAAAAAACCCTAAAAAGAATATCAAATGTCACATTTACCCTTGTTTTTTCTATCCTAATTACATATCATACCATTCTCTTTCCTAACATCCCTATTTCTCCTAACTCTCTCCAACATCTCTCTCCCAACATATTTCTCCTCACTCCAACCATCCTACCTACACCGGAGTATTAAGATCTATTTCCATCATGTGAGCTTTATTTTGGTCTCTTTTTTGGTTTTATCTTTGATTTTTGGACCATTTCGTGATTTATTTTGAGTTATCTTCTATTGGGTTTGGATCATCACTGATTTGGTCTTCGTTTTTAGATTTTCCACTTTTAATTATTTTAGGTTGTCACCTCAAGGCTCAACTAATTGGTGGTGTGGTTTACTTTTTATTTTCGTAAATAACCACCAAAATGATTGATGTCCTTTACTTGATTTATATGATTTAGCAAGTTCTAAACAAGTTAATTAGTATTCTCAACTCATATAACTTGGAACAAGTTGTGTGAGTTGAGTTTTATTCACAAATTGATTGGTGGATTATACTTGATTTGGATTTGTAAATGGGTTGGGAAGAGAAAGAAATTCTCCAGGATTGTTTGCTTACTTCACTTAAATGAGTAAGCTTGTTAGTATTGAAAAGCAAAATGAGGTGGCTCGTTTTGAACAAACAAGTTGGCTCGTTGGTCCAAACAAGCTGGCTCATTTTGTCCAACGAGCAAGTTGGAGTTGGTCCCAACATATTGGCTCGCTATACCACATAAGTTGGCTAATGTGGTCCAACCAAGGTGGCTCGTCTGGTCCAAACAATTGGTTTCGGACGCAACTATGTCCCACTCTTGACGAGTCTGTCCCACCCGGGACTACTCGGGACACAAGTGTCTCGTTCGGTATGCAATTATCCCTCTCAGAACTCAAGTGTCCCGCTCCGTTCAGGACGAGTTTGTCCCACTTTGGACGCAAGTGTGTCCAGCTCTGGATGCTAGTGTCTTGCTCCGCTCAGGCCGAGTCTCACCCGCTCAGGATGCAAGTCTGTCCCGCTTGGGTTGAAACAACCTTGTGAAGGATTTTGTGCCCCTATGTACGTATATATTTTTTAAAAAATTATACATGCATACAATATCGATTTCCATATTTTCGATGATTTCATGTACATTATTTTATATTCATTTTAATATCATATAAACTATATATATATTAAAAACAATAAGAGGATCATACCCAAAGGTTCTCTAAAACCTTTATGAAGATCCGGAGTTGCGTCGCTCGTCAAATCGCCCATCGATTCGCCTCCAAGTGTTCACCAAAATCTAAACAAGATTAGAGAGAAAGGAGCTAGCCTATTCAATCTCTAAATCAAGCTTAAAATCTAGCTAAAAACTCCTCTAAAGCTCCCTGAGAATTTAATATCCAAAAGCTCAAAATAATTAAGAGAAATTCGGATGGATTAGTGGAGACGTTAGGGAGAGAGAATATTTTTGCATTAACTTAAACAAGTAAGGAGAGGAGACCTATTTATAAACTCTCCCAACACCCACACCATGGGCTAACCACTAACCCATGATCTCTTGCTTTTCTCTCTGTAAAACCAATCATAAATTGACACATAATCATCCTCAAAACCATTTGACCATAATTGGAATAAATTTAACCAATGATCAAAACTAATCTCACAATAATTCTAGGTAGAATCGTGCCAAACAGTCGACCAAACTTTCCAATCGGTCGACCGAAGGGTTGTGTTTCAGACATTCTCGGTGGACCGTGAGCCAAACGGTCGACCAATTACTCATCAAGAAAATTCCCTGATATTTTCGGTCGAACAAATACTCGACTCCTGTCTACCGCGCCCCTCGCCCGGTCGATCGTTTCTATTACCAAGATACTTCCTGATAACTTCGGTCAAACCGTGCGTGACACGATCTTTGTCCAGTTGACCATTTTAAAGACTTCGGTCGACCGATCACAAAACGGTCTAACGTTTTTTACCCGATTTTACCTTTGTCAAATTTTGGATTTATATCCAACAAAATTGATCCTTGGGGTTTTTAGCAAATGCATATATCATGTAAGATATTATCTTATGTAATGTCAAACTATTACACCCCATAAATACATACATCTCATATGAATTTGTTTCAGATTCTAATTATTTCAATTTTCATGACATATTGATTTTATCGATTCACCACATGTATCACATTCATATGAGATGTGAATCAATAAAATCAAACTTCTTGCTTCTCAGTTTTGTGGTGTGACCTATAGGAGGATCTAAGCTATACTAGCAAGGATATTAAACACTTAATATCACAAACTAGAAGCGGTATCTAGCTACACATTATAGTTACCCGATTAGCGTAGTGTCTTGTTCACTCGAACTAAACACGATACATTTAGTGATGTAAGAACACCACTTGTGTCTATCCCTTGCCTCATGATATTAAGAGTATTATACAAAGTATAAATGTGTTACCATTGTATTATACTCATTTCTTGATCTCTTAAGCTATTTATAAATATGTAACTTAATACACCTTACATTGTGCATATTATAATTTTGCTTTCTCAAAGGCCCACTAATATCATCACTCAAGCTAAGAGGGCAATGATAATCGTTTGACTAACTATCTTTTCCAGCATAAGTCATGTTCAAAAAACTATTTCCTTTATCACTATACTTAATGATAGCTTCTGACACTAATAAAATTAAACCTTTCTTATGTGAAAAGATATAAGTCTCATATCTTAGGATTCAAGACATAATGAAACATTAATGACACTTAACATGATTAACATCATATCATGCATACATTTGTGTCTTATATACCTTATTTTTAACCAAAACAATGCTATGTAACTAGTTTTATGTTTATGTTTCAGGAATAAAAAGGTTTGAGGCGAAGAGCCACAAAAAAGGACCTAAAATCAAGAACAAAGACTGAGTTGTGAGACTTATGGACTGATATGCAAGAGGTAAGGACCTGGATGTAAACCAAAAGGACCAATAAGCAAATCAAGAAACTTCACACCATCATGAGGAGTATTTTGGCAATTAGATCTGGGCCGAAACTCCAATATCCGATCCGAGTGCACCACTTGTGACAAATTGAAGAACTAAAGAAGATATCCGAAAATGGGTCGGAACCAGGAAAAAGTGACAGCCAATTGGCGGTCCGGTTTTCTCAGAATCCAACCCGATTTCGCCCGGATATGGTTAAGAGATTTCATTAGTCCCACATTGGGGGATTGTCCCCAGTTTCCTTTTTTTCATGCCTATAAATAGATCTCTTCCTCCTCCCTTGTAATCTACTTATTGCTTTGTGGCCAATCCCTCTACTTAGAGTCATACCTTGAAGCAAAAACTCAAGTAGGGAGATGTAGTTTGCAATGTGAGTCATTTAATAAAAGATTTTTTTGTTAGTTTCATGTTGTCTCTTATCTTCTTTCATGCTTATCTTAATTTCGTTTCATTAATCTTAGTAGACTTAGTTAATATGTTTTCCCATCTTAACATAATAGTTAGGTTAATGATTAGTGAGTAGTTTCATCCCCCTTTGAGGGTGGAGATGATATACATATATGTTGTGATGTTTGGATGTTTGATGATTTTTTTGTGTGTAAACTTGCATTTTTTATGTTCATTGGGGGTATTTTAATCATCTACATGTTGGGGGATTTTTGATGGGTTTTGCCATAAGATTTAGACACTTCCCATGCTTAGTTTCCTTTTGTTTATTGCCTGAAATTTCTTGTTGAATATGCTACACGTTAGTTAAGTGTTTGTATTTGTGGTTGCTTGCTTGATTGATTGAAGAAACTTTATTTTGATGAGTTTTGCCATAAGATTTAGACACCTCCCATGCTTAGCTTTGTTCTTCACATGAGTTTATGGTTTTTCATGAGTTTTGTCATATCTTTAGACACTTCTCATACTGAGCCTACTCTTATGATAATCAAGTAGTAATTGCCGATACGTTGTGTGAATGAATTGATAGGTTTTGTCACATCTTTAGACACTTCCTATGCATGAAAACACACACGACACATACACATACATGCTTACATGCATCATTCATCACTTATTTCACTTCATATGTGCACACACTCCACCCCTTAAGGGTTTCTCTTCCTGATTTGCAATCTTTAGTTGCTTTCTTTCTCATTTCTTACTTACAATTTAGTGTAGTTTAGCTTAGCATAATCGAATCTCTTTCCCCTTTCTCGCCACTTGATTTCGGATAAACCAGAGGTTACTCACGTCCCCGTGGATCGACCCGTACTTGCCACCGCTTCATCGCGGTCGTGCACTTGCGGTATTTAAAATGTTTAAACAAGTTTTTGGCGCTGTTGCCGGGGATAAGTCATGTGCCACCAACTATTGCCTATATCAGCATACTCAATGATAGCTTTAGACACTAATCAAATTAAACACTTCTTATGTGAAAAGATATAAGTCTCATATCTTGGGATTCAAGACACAATGAAACATTAATGACACTTAACACAATTCCATAATGTTTCACTTGCTTGGTCTATTCAATATATAAAAGTAACCATTTTCGTCTTTTATATACTCGTGCCTTTAATTATTTGTAGATCTACAATACGACAATATTATCTCGGTAATTAATGTTCCATGTCAATTACCATGATTGTGAATAACTTTTGATTTATGTAAACCATTATCTTTTAGAGCTCTACAGTTAAGGACCAAAAGCATCTTTCTTAACACTTCTAAAAGACTATTACATTAATCAAAGAACAAAATGTTTGCACTTCCAATTCATAATAATTAACATATAAAAGTAAACTTTTAGATCACATTCCCTTCACCTTAGTCATTGCAACTTAATTAACAATATGGGTCGTTTCAAAAGAAAATTAGACTTTCTTAGGTCCTCAAAAAAAATTAGTAATTGCTCTTTATCTTAAAAAAATGTTATTATAATAACAAATTATGCTTGTGTGATTTTAAAGAAGGTTGTCAAATGTGTTTTTGATAATGGTTTGGTATAAGAATGAAGTCAACTCCACACATTAAGGAGGAATACCACACATGCTGAATTGGTGGATTTTGTTCAATCATATCGGTAATGCTTTGGTCCTAATCTACAATTCTGTTATGAAGTGCCAAAAGTTGATGATAGTACCACTACTCTTGTTACTGACGTCGATGTACATCTACCTTTTGTATTACTCTCAAGTCTTGATTTGTCTCACGTTAAGATTGCCATGGTTGTGCCCATCGACATTGAGTTTGTTGATGTGGACTCACACACAACCACCAATGTACCAACTGCGGAGGTGACTCCAGAAAAAAGCATGTAAACACCTAAAGAAGCTTTGTTGTTTGAAACACCGGTACGCTCCATTGTTAAATTGAGTCCAATAAGCACACTGAAGGCAAATAGTCCCTATGAGCATTCTAGTGGATCAAAGAGAATGAAATCATCACAATTCTTTGCAAACATGGAAGACAATTCATAATTCTATACCATTGAAGATTGTATGAAGCAATCAGATATGGTACAAGTATTCCGAATAGAGTGATCGATTATTGGGAAATGGAGATTCAAAGTGTTGGTAAAGAATTCGAAAATGCTATAACATTTTGGAAATGTCTCACAAAGTATGCAATATCTTGTGATTTCAACGACAAGTTTCTAAGAAATTGTCCTTCTAGAGTTACCTCACGTTGTCTAACGGATAATTGTTCACGACAGAATTGGAAACAAGTCATCCCAGAACATCAAAGATTTTTGTTGTTGACATTGTGGCACATATGTTGAAACAACGGCCAATGTATTGACCATATCAATTGCGAACAAATATATCTTCTGAACTTGGGGTGCAAGTACCATACATTCGAGCTTGGCAAGGTAAAGAGCTAGCAATGAATAAGTTATATGGAGATGAAAGTAAGTCTTTTGACAAACTTAGATGGTATTGATAGGCTGTACTTGCAAGCAATCTGGTTCTTTAGTGGACTTGGATTGGGACACTGAAAGCCGACAATTTAGAAGAACTTTTTAGGCGTTTAATGGTAGTATAGTTGGGTTTAGAGATTAGAGATGGTTGTCGACCATTATTGTTGTGGATGATACTTTTTTAAAAGAAGAAGTACCAAGGCATTCTTCTTACGGAAACCAGAGTCAACGGGCAGAATGAGATGTTCCTATTGGCTTTCGTCGTAGTTTTTCCCAAATCCAAGAAAATTGGGAATGGTTTTTGCAAAACTTAAAGAAAAATCTTATACCGAGTAAATCTTTAACATTCATCTTCAATTGTTGTAGAGGTCTCACTTCATCTGTTGAATGGATTTTCATAACTTGTCACCATGCCTATTGTTTACGCCACTTGGAAGACAATTTTAAAGCTCAAGTTCTTCATTATGTTGCTAAGACAACTCATTTGAAGTAAGTTAGTGTGAATTTAAATGTTAACAATTTCATTGACTCCTTCGGACCCGAACATTGGGAAAATGCGTTATTCCAGTGTGAATGATATGGAAATATGTATTCGAATGTGGCGGAGAGCTTTAATTCGTGGATTGTTGATCAAATTCGCTTACAGATAACGGAACTTTCTTATAGAAGGAGAATTGCATCCTTTGAGGGGATTACTTACTTGTGTCCTGAAGTAGAAAACATCTCTAAGAAAAACATATTTCAATCTCGAGGAGTAGAATGTTTGATTTCAATTTCGGACATGATAATTGAGGTACACGCAACTCCTTCTTGCACTTTAAACATAGAACTATTCAATTGCACGTTGTTTGTTCGTTTTAAATTTAGACCGCAAGTGCACAACCGTCTGTGAAGACGGGGCAAGTACGGGTCGTCCGCAGGGATGTGAGCAACCTCTGTTATGACCGAAATCAGATGGCGAAAAAGGGGAGAAGAGTTGTAGATTATGCTAAAGCTAACTACACTAAACTAGTAAGTAAGAAATAAGAAATAAAGCAACGGAAGATTGAGAATGAAGAAGAGAAACCCCTAAGGGGTGGAGTGTGTGCACATATGAAGTGAAATAAGTGATGAATGATTCATGTAAACGTGTATGTGTGTGTCGTGTGTGTCTTCATGCATAGGAAGTGTCTAAAGATGTGGCAAAACCTATCAATCCATTCACACAACGTATCAGCAATTCCTACTTAATTAACATAAGTTTAGGCTCAGCATGAGAAGTGTCTAAAGATATGACAAGATTCATAAAAAACCATAAACTCATGTTAAGAACAAAGGTAAGCATGGGAGGTGTCTAAATGTTATGGCAAAACCCATCAAAACAAAGTTTCTTCAATCAATCAAGCAAGCAAACCCAAATACACACACATAACCAACATGTAGCATATTAAACAAGAAATTTCAGTCAATAAACATGACAAAACTAAGCATAGGAAGTGTCTAAATTTTATGGCAAAACCCATCAAAATTCCCCAACATGTAGATGATTAAAATACCCCTAATGAACATACAAAAACATGCAAGTCTACACAATAAAAAATTCATCAAACATCCAAACTTCACAATATATATGAACATCATCTCCACCCCCCAAAGGGGATGGATCTACTCACTACACATTATGCTTGCAATTAAACTAAAGAAAAAGGAGACATTTTAACTAATTTAGACTAAGATCAAAGAAACAAGACTAAGCTAAGCATGCATAAAAAAAGAAACAACATGAGAACAAAACAATGAAAAATTACTTTATTAAATGACAAACATTACGAGTAGCATTCTTCTCCACCTTTAGTTTTTGCTCCAAGGATTACTCCAAGTAGAGAGAATGCCACCAAGCAATGAGTGAATACAAAGGAGAAGGAAGAGTTCTATTTATAGTGTTATAAAAAGGTAATCAGGGACAATCCCCCGATATGGGACTAAACGAATACTATAAATGGACATAAAACAATATAATACACGACCCGACTTAACCATGTAACATTTGGACCAATTTGGACCACCAATTGGCAGTCTGGGACAACCAATTGGCGGTCCAGATTGCTTTGATTTAGTCTTGATTTTGGTGGTTTGTTTCTTGCTTGATTTGTAGACGTTTTAAAATACCGCAAGTGCACGACTGCGATGAAGCGGTGGCAAGTACGGGTCGATCCGCAGGGAGGGGAATAGCCTCTGGTTTTTCAGAAATCAAGTGATGAAAAAGGGGAGAAGAGTTGTAGATTACGCTAAAGCTAAACTACATTAAACTAATAAGTACGAAATGCGAAAGAAAGCACGAAAGATTGGAAATCAGAAAGAGAAACCCCTAAGGAGTGGAGTGTGTGCACATATGAAGTGAAATAAGTGATGAATGATTCATGTAAGCATGTGTGTGTGTGTCCTGTGTGTGTCTTCATGCATAGAAAGTGTCTAAAGATGTGACAAAACCTATCAATCAATTCACACAATGTATCGGCAATTACTACTTGATTATCATAAGGTTAGGCTCAGAATGAGAAGTGTCTAAAGATATGGCAAAACTCACAAAACACCATAAACTCATGTGAAGAACAAAGGTAAGCATGGGAGGTGTCTAAATTTTATGGCAAAACCCATCAAACCAATCAATCAAGCAAGCAAACGCAAATACAAACACATAACTAACATGTAGCATATTGAAAAAGAAATTTCAGTCAATAAACATGTGAAAACTAAGCATGGGAAGTGTCTAAATCTTATGGAAAAACCCATCAAAATTCCCCAACATGTAAATGATTAAATACCCCCAATGAACATACAAAATATGCAAGTCTACACAATCTAAAATTCATCAAACATCAAAACTTCACAATATATATGAACATCATCTCCACCCCCCAAAGGGGATGGATCTACTCACTACACATTATTCTAGCAATTAAACTAAAGAAGAAAGGAGACATTCTAACTAATTTAGCCTAAGATCAAAGAAATAAGACTAAGCTAAGCATGCATAAAAAAGAAACAACATGAGAATAAAACAATGAAAAATTATTTTATTAAATGACTCACATTACTAGTAGAATTTTTCTCCACCTTGAGTTTTATCTCAAAGTCTTACTCCAAGTAGAGAGAATGCCACTAACCAATGAGTGAATACAAAAGGAGGAGGAGAAGTTCTATTTATAGCCATAGAAAAAGGTATCGGGGACAATCCCTCGATGTGGGACTAATAAAATCTTCCCAAAATACACATAAACACATAACCCATATTGTGAAGAAACTGGGTCGGATTCGGAGACAAATGGACCGCCAATTGGCGGTCCTTTTTCTTCGGATCCGACCCATTGTCGGATATGTTCTTTATTTCATCAATTCTTTACATGGGGTGCACTCGGATCGGTTATAGAAGTGTCGTCCCGAATCTAATTGCCAAAATACTCCTCATGATTGTGTGGAGTTTCTTCATTTGCTCATTGGTCCTTTGGGGTTACAATCGGGTCCTTCTCCCTTTCATCCTAGTCCCCAAGTATCACAACTCAGTCCTTTTTTCTTGCTTTTAGGTCCTTTTATGTCTATTCTCCTTAAACATATTTATTCCTGAAAGTCAAACATAAAACTCATTACGTAGCATTGTTTAGATTCAAGATAATGGATATATGAAATAAATGAATCCATGAAATGATGTCAATCAAATACCCACACACCTAACGTTTGCTAGTCCCGAGCAAAACAAAGAAAGGGAAAAAAGAAAGAAAGGAAAAGCATACGTAAAACAGGGAAATCCTAACTCACTTTCGTAGAAATCACGGTTGCACTTAGCATGTGCAACAAGCCATTAAACCTCCTTGTCGCCAAGGAGGAGGAGTGTTGTCTCCTGAGGGTTTTCAGCGGATATACCCACAAAATCCGAACATAGATGCATTATTCAATCTAGACACTCGACTTGTTGGACTTATTTGGTCGATCATTGGACACAACAATCCTACGGGCCGATTCTATATAGGTATTTAGTCCACACACCTAGCCTAATGAACCATTCGTGCAAGTTAATTAAGGACTTAAGTGAAAGACATGGACAACCTCAACATCCTCAAGTGATACAAAGTGTAAAGTCCACTAATGTTCTTATTTGCATTACCTTTTTTTTCTTACAAGTTGGAGTGTAATTCTCCCAGGGTCAGGTTTCGTGCATCATTGCCCATGAGGACTTACACTATCACGTACACCTTTCCTCACATCTCCACATAGGGCAGTCCCTACCACCCGTGTAACGGGAGGTCGGTCGGTGCATCCCAAGTCAAATGACTCGAAAGCAACACGCACAAAGTCCCCTCAGACCTAATTTCCCGAGTGATAGGAGCCGTGCGAGAAGAGAGAATACCTACTCACTTATTTCTTATCTATACATGAACCAAAACCCCTACACTTAATGTCTCACAACAAGATTTAAAGTGTCCTTGACTACAACAAACTTACTTATATTAACAGACACAAATTATTGACTCACTAGGTTCAAGGTGGACTTGGTTAAATGTTTGAGTACTGAAACCCTTTGATTACTAGCCCCCCGAGGGAAAACCGGGGTGCATCCTAACGGCTCGATAAGGCCTAAAGCCGGTATACTAGGTATTCTAGCATCAAGTTCAAGACAAGTTTGGGAGCTTTCTTTTTACTTTGCCTCTCAACGGTTTTGCACATGCTAAACTCACGCAAAACCAACAAAACATTTTTTTCACAAACACATGAAGATTTTGAAAGAAATGTGAAAATTTTAAAGCACTAGGCAAGCAAAAGAAGACAAGTCACCCAAGGATCATTGCAAGCAAATATATTGATATTAAATGCAGCACACTAAGATGACCCTAACAATGCACACAAAAGAAAACAAAATCAAAGGAAAAGACTGAACTATGTACACACGTAAAACACCCCCCACACCCAATTCATGCCTTGTCCTCAATGAATGTGAGCATAGATACTACATGGGTTTATGCATGAGAAAGAAAAGATCTCACCAACATGAAGCATAAGGAGAGTTTCATGGGCATGTTGATGGACATAACCTCGAATTTCCAAAAACCTGTGAGATACTTAAGAAGGGAGACAAATACGTCAAACGAATGTGGCCCAAATACACAAGGGTTGGGGCCCACAACAATCATTGCTCACTGGTGGAGTTTTTTATTGACCATTTTTTTTTATTTTTTTTTGTTTTTTTGTTTTTTTTCTAAACAAGATATATACATCAACAAAGATATTCTCATAATCATTTGGTCAAGGAACATCAAACGAGAACATCGAGTCATGCGGACCAGAGATTTGCGAAGATGGGACCGCTTCATTGGTACTCTGAGGTATCATGCGGGGTGAAAGGTCAAAGCTGAAAGGTTAGAACCCCTCATGATATTGGTTGGGTGTAGGCAACATGAATGAGTGGAGTTGTGTTGCCTTACTAGGGTTTAGTTCCTCATCGAACAAAACCCTTCAACCAATAGGCGGGTGCATCAGAATGAGTTTCTTCAGGCTCATTCGAAGGATGTGAAACACTAGTTTCACTATAAATGAGACTTCTCCCCAAGCCATCCAACAAGGACCACCCAACCTCCTGTATATTATCATGCATAAGCTCGGTCTAAGGTGGGTCCTTCTTGGAGTTTGATTGACTTCATGTCATGCTTATATTTGTATCTTATATCCATTATCTTTCACCTAAACAAGGCTACATGATGAGTTTTATGTTTGAATTTCAGAAATAAATAGGTTTGAAGAGAAGAGGCATAAAAGGACCAAAATGTATGAAAAAGGACTGAGTTGAGAGATTCAAGGACTAAGATGCAAGATCGAAAGACCTGAAAGTAAGATCGAAGGACCAATGAGCAAACAAGAATACTCCACATCATCATGGAGAGTATTTTGGCAATTCTATTAGGGTCGAAGCTCTAGCAAGCCAAAATTAAATGCATCAAAGACAAACAAAGCCTTCCAGAAAAACCCAGAAGAAATCCCAGACCGATCCGGACCCTGTAGACCGCCAATTGGCGGTCTGGGACCGCAAACCGCTGATTGGCGGTCCGGGTTACTCCAGATCCGCTAAGATTTATGGGGGTTGTGTATTCGAGCGTATTTAGTCTATTTTTGGTATTTGTTTAGTCCCATACCGGGGGGTTGTCCCGGATTACATTTTTCTATGGCTATAAATAGAACTCTTCACCTTTTATTGTAATCACCCATTGGTTGGTGACATTCTCTCTACTTGGAGTAAGCCTTAGTAGTCTGGGAGTTCAATTTGTCTTGTTTTAACCTGTAGTTAGCTCCCAGATTAATAAATTCCCCTTTTAAGACAACTTGGACCGTAAAACACAAAGCAAAAGATTAGATTTCTTGCCATCTAGGTCATGCATCATTTGTAGACCTTGCACACATTTGTCTTTTCTTTTAGCTTTACTTTCAGTTGTTGAGTGCTGGCGTGAGGTACACATTTCCTTCTCTCGTTCATGCATTAGTTAGTAGGAAGTGCATTGCAACAAGTGTGAGTTGAGCGTTTGTTTGGAGAGTTCATTGTTAGATTATGACTCCAAAACGCTACTAGGGAGGGGTTGTCCCATATATGATAAGGTGGGGGATTTCATCACCCTCTCCTTATCCCCAAAAACCACACTAATCAAGAGCCTAATTTTAAAATCAAGTAGACATTGGCCCTAAGGATTTCAGGCGCATTAGGACAGTGATCCGGTCCCGACCGTCATGGCCTGATCGACGTTGGCCACTCTGTCGATAGTAGGAGCGACGAGATCTCCGGATGTTGACTCACTTGCTGGGCTTTGTGGTCCTCGTCGTAGGGAGGTGAGGCATGTTGAGGCCGTGTGACCTCGCAGTTAGGCGTCGTCTAGCTTTAAGGACTAATAGAAACCTTATGATTGTTTGCGCATTGTTTGCTTGTGTGCTTCTACCTGTATCCACCCGCCGTAGCCTAAGGACCTCTTCCCTTCTCTCCTGAGTCTTTCTCTCTCTTCTGTGTCCCTCCGTCTTCTCCTCTACACACATTCTTTGTTAAAAAAAAGTTTTGGTTTGTGTGGGTGCACCTTTGTGCATGCTTGTGTGGACACGAGACGAGAGTGGCCATTTATCGAGGTGTGTCGTCAACCCTGCTTCGGTATTCGATTTCTCGACGCCTCTCTCATCTCGTGTCTTACATAGTCTGGGTTCAATGGCTGCTCAGTACCGTGAGGAGGAGAAGTTGCTGGACCTACCTGTCCCACCTGTTTTACATGTTCTTCCTGTTGTCGCTCCCATACCTCTCCGTGATCGATGCTACCTGAGCCGTACCGCTCTACCCTCATGCATCGTATTCCCAGAGACAAATGGGAACCACTTTGAGGTTAAGCCTCAGTTTATTTCCATGCTCCCTCACTTCAATGGGAAGGGTGACCCCTATATCTTTCTCAGGGAATTTGAGGAGGTCTGTGCTATGTTCAAGCTGCAAAAACTTAGCACAGACTCCATCCATCTTAGGCTTGTCCCCCTTGCACTGAAGGATGATGCCAAGAAGTGGTTGTACAGTAACCAGGAGAATGCCTTTAGGACTTGGGATGAGTTTAAGTCTGAATTCCTCAAAAAGTACTTTCCAAACCATCAGACTCAAAAGCGGAGGAACGAAATCAAATCGTTTTATCAACATGAGACCGAATCATTCCATGCGTACTTAGAGAGGTTCAAGGAGCTACTATCCTCATGCCCTCACCATGGCATCAAGTTGTGGTGCTTGTGTCAAATTGTTTACGAGGGTCTTCACATCCCGTCACGAACGCTCCTTGAGTCCATGTGTCAAGGAGAGTTCCTAGGAAAGGATGAAAGGGAGGCATGAGCTTTCCTAGAACACCTTGCTGAGAAAACCATGTAATGGGAGAGTGTAAGGGAACCACCTGCGTCATCTAGCATAGGAGCGAGGATCGCAAATGCAAACTCGACTAGATTGGGTACCGCATTTGTCGTCGATACCACTACGGCCACCGAGGCACACAGCCTTAATGCGCCGTATGGATTCGATTGTGCTGCAAAACCAGCACGATGTGTCTCATGTGTCTGCATCTGGTTCAGTTCCATGTTATTTATGTGGTAGGATAGGTCATATAGGGGGTGAGTGTGCATCCACTCCTCCTGAGATGGAACATGTAAATGCCATCTATGATAGATCCAGAATGACCCATATTCATCATCATGTAACTCGAGATGGAGGAACCATCCTATTTATTCATGGAACCATAACAATGCCCCAGGTGGTCCTTCAAACTTTCTCGACCACCTAACCGACCACACCACCATCCCATGCATTCACAGTCTTATCAGCCACCCCAAAGTCAGAACACCAACCCACCCGGTTTCCCAAATTCTAACAACTTGGAAACCCAGTTTAATTCGTTTGAGAACTTAAATTGTGGACTTGAGAACTCTATAAAAAACTTTATGTCATCCACGAGTCAAGTCCTCACTTCGAATCAGCAGACCATCAAATCTCTCGAGCTTCAGATGGGCCAGTTGACTCAGTCTGTACGTGAGAGAGAGAGAGAGAGAGAGAGAGAGTCTGCCTAGCCAACCTGTGGCTAACCCCGGTGCTCAACAACACTCGAACATGCAAAATGCAAGTTCAAGACCACAGGGGGGGCAAGTGAACTATGTGGAAGAACCTGTGGACCATGTTAATGTCATTGTGACCCTGAGAAATGGGAAGCAGGTCAACAACCATGTTTCCTTGCTAGTAAATCCATCTGTGCAGCCCCCTTGTGGAAATGATGAATAATGTAATACATCTTTAAGAAAGTGAATGTCCTTGCTAGAAAGAGGCCTACGGTAAGAGTAATACATCAACGCTTCCTTCTCCGGCTCTGCCTAAGACATACTTACCAAAAGCTCCTTATCCTAGTAGGTTTTCTAAGAAACAGAGTGACAATGTGGATAAAATGCTAGAGATATTTAAGAAAGTGAATGTCAACATTCCTTTGTTAGACATGATTCAACAAATACCTCCTTATGCAAAATTCCTGAAGGATCTCTATACAACTAAGAGGAAAACCAACATCCCTAGCAAAGCCTTTTTGGCAGCTAATGTGAGCTCGATCATTTCGAACCCTACAAACGTAAAATTGAAGGACCCAGGTAGTCCAACAATTTCATGTATCATTGGGGACTCTCGCATTAATAATGTTTTGCTAGATCTAGGGTCGGCGGTTAACCTCTTACCAGCTTCTGTGTATCAACGATTAAGCCTAGGCACGCTCAAGCCTACGAAAACAACGTTGCAGTTGGCTGATCGTTCGATCAAAGTCTCGTTGGGGGTCATTGAAGATGTCCTAATCAAGGTCGGTGACTTCATATTTCCTGTTGACTTCGTCGTCCTTTAGACCGAACCAATTAAGACTACCCACTCTCAGATTCCATTGATTTTGGGTAGACCTTTTTTGGCGACGTCAAATGCCATGATCAATTGTCGTACTGGACTAATGAAATTGTCGTTCGGGAACTTGACCACGACATTCCATGTGTTCAATTTCTCTAGGCAGCCGACATCTTTTTAGGACCCCATGGAAGTTAATCTTATCCGGGACTTGGAAGAAGAAATAGAAGAAGAGTACTCCTGATTAATGAAAATCTAAGTGCTTACCTCAGGGATGATTCCGATCATCAAGAGGACGGGGGCGAGTTGAGCAATGATGTGCTTGTTGTTCAGTACATGTGAGCTCCTCCTATCTTACATCTCGAGCTAGATATCACACCTTGCCTTGAGGAACCACCCACAATTAAGCTTAAAGAACTCCCTAAGGAACTGAAACACGTTTTTCTCTGTCCCAACAGGTCATTTCCGGTGATTATTTCATCAATGTTGACTGGTGATCAGGAAGAACGTCTGATTCAAATCCTAAAGGAGCAGAAATCAACCATTGGGTGGTCCTTGAAGTACATTAAAGGGATAAGTCCTGACGTCGTGCAATACCACATCTTTATGGAGGATGAGGCACGACCACTTCGCGACCCACATAGGCGTTTGAATCCAGCCATGACAGAAGTAGTTAAGAAAGAGATCATCAAGTGTTTAGATCATGTCATCATTTTCCCCATTTCGCACAGTACTTCGGTAAGTCCTATCCAGGTTGTGCCCAAGAAGTCGGGTATCACTGTTGTCCAGAATGACAACAATGAGCTTGTACCCACATGACTTCAAAATGGGTGGCGAGTTTGTATTGACTATAGGAAGTTGAACGCGGTCACGCGTAAGGACCACTTCCCTCTACCTTTCATCGACCAGATGTTGGAGAGACTCGCTGGGCACGCCTATTACTGTTTCCATGATGGTTATTCGGGGTACAATCAAATCCCAGTCGCCCCCAAAGACCAGGCGAAAACCACGTTCACTTGTCCTTTTGGGACGTTTGCTTATAGACGGATGCCTTTTGGACTATGCAATGCACCGGCAACATTCCAACATTGCATGTTAAGTATCTTTTCCGATATGGTCGAGAACTTCCTTGAGATCTTCATGGATGATTTCTCGGTTCATGGCACCTCCTTTGATGAGTGCTTGCACCACCTGAGCCTTGTTCTCAAAAAGTGTTTGGAAACGAACTTAGCCCTCAATTGGGAAAAGTGTCATTTCATGGTTACAAAAGGCATCGTCTTGGGTCACGTGGTATCTCGTGATGGTATCGAGGTGGATAAGGCAAAGATTGAGCTTATTTCTAAGCTTCCGCCACCCACCTCGGTAAAAGAAATCTGTTCATTCCTTCGACACGCCGGTTTTTACCGGCGGTTTATTAAGGATTTCAGCAAGATAGCTCGCCCCTTGACGAGCTTGCTTGCTAAAGGTACCTCTTTTGAGTTCACACCCGAGTGCATGACTGCGTATGAGTTTCTAAAGCGTGAGTTGACCTCCGCTCCTATTATTAAGGCACCGGTGTGGACTCTACCTTTCGAGCTGATGTGTGATGCATCTGACTATGCGATAGGAGCGGTTTTGGGTCAGAAAGTCGACAAATTGCCTCATGTGATCTACTATGCAAGTCGTACTCTCAATGACGCCCAACTCAACTACTCCGTTACTGAGAAAGAGTTCCTCGCAATCATATTTCTGTAGGAAAAATTTCGCCAGTACCTCATTGGGTAGCATGTCATCATCTACATTGATCACTCAACTCTCCGCTACCTTTTGTCTAAAAAGGATGTGAAATCTCGTCTACTGTGTTGGATCTTGTTGTTACAAGAGTTCGACCTTGAAGTACGGGACAAGAAGGGATGCCAGAATGTCGTGGCTGATCACCCCTCTCGCATCCCAGTTGATCTTTCATTGGATCCACCGGTTAACGAGTTCTTCCCTGATGAGAACCTTATGGCAATAGCCTCACCCCCCTGGTTCACTGACATTGTGAACTATTTAGCAACCGGGGAGGTGCCGGTTCATTGGAAACACAATGAGATAGCGAAGTTCAAGTCATTAGTGAAGCACTTCTATTGGGATGATCCCTACTTATTTAAGTATTGTGCTGATCAAATCATAAGGAGGTGCATTCCTGACCACGAGATTCAGAGCGTCTTGTCCTTCTGCCATAAGGATGCATGTGGTGGGCACTTCGGTGCCAAGAAAACCGCTGCCAAAGTGCTCCAATGCGGTTTTTACTAGCCCACGTTGTTCCAGGACGCTTTTGCATTTTACAAAGCATGCGATAGGTACCAACGTGTAGGCCGCATGGGCAGACGTGATATGATGCCACTCAATCCTATATTAGTGGTCAACATCATTGATGTTTAGGGAATTGAATTCATGGGTCCTTTCCCCGTGTCCCATGGTCACACTTACATCCTTGTGGCGGTTGATTATGTGTCAAAGTGGGTTGAAGCAATCCCCACTCACACTAACGATCGCAAGGTTGTGATCAAGTTTCTCAAAGAACACATCTTTGCGAGGTTTGGGACACCTCGTTGTATCATAAGTGATCGGGGGACTGATTGATCGTTTTATATTTCTACCGTAAGTGCACGGCCGCGTTGAAGCGGTGGCAAATACGGGTCGTCCACTGGGAGGTGTGTCGACACTTGGTTCGTGCGAAGGCAAGGGGTAAAGAAAGGAGAAAAGGATTGGTTACACTAAACGACACTACAATGCTAAACTAGAATGCAAAAGGAAATGAAGATAAGCAATAAAACTAAACCACAAAGGGGGTAGAGAACTGATGTGAACATAAAGATGTGTGTGTGTGTGTGTGTTCAATTAAGCTCCTCACAACATGTAGTGCGTGACATCATAAAACTACATCCAATCTTGCCTCTACATGAATTAAGATAAGACTACATCATTAAAACATACAAGACAATGATTGGAATGAAGCTACATGAACTCAAGTATAAAGACTAGACCCTACTATGCCTCCACATGAATTAAGATGACTACATCATTAAAACATACAAGACATTAGCTAAGGAAAAGGCAACAAGAGTACATACATTACAAATTGTGTTTCCAACATTAACTTCATCCATATCCTAACCTTATCATTCCCCATAAAATAGGTCCACTAATCAAAGCATAAGCTAAGCTTCATTCAAGAGCATTAGCATATCAAAGATAAGAGTGGAGACCCATTAGATGGTTATGGAAATCATATAAAGCTCAAGGGATAAAAATAACACACACTTAATACACTACATTATTATATCACATATTTCTCCACCCCCCAAATGGGGATGGAACTACTCACTACTCATTACACTAACTAAATTAGCTAAGGAAAGCATAATACTGAAATGAAATTTATACTACTTAAGCAAGAAATATTAAAGAAGCATAAAACTAAACAAACAAACAAGCATGCAAATGAAAGGAAATTAAACTAAGAGAGAAACAACATCATTAAAAGAAAACTTCTACTATTAACTCACTCAATTACAAGTAGCTCTTCCTCCACTTAGAGTTTTGCTTCAAGGCTTCACTCTTAGTAGGGAAGATGGCCACCAAGAGAGAGATGGATACAATGGGAGGTGAAGAGTTCTATTTATAAGCATGAAAAAAACTAATCAGGGACAATCCCCCGATGTGGGACTAAACCAATACCAAAAATAGCCTAAACGAACACTAATACAAGTCCAGGAGAAGTTGGGGCGGATCTTGCATGATCCAGACCCCCAATTGGCGGTTCCAGACCGCCAATTGGCGGCCTATAAAGCCCAGATCCGTCTGGGTCTTCTGGTGGGCTTGCCATGGTGTGTTTCTTGGTCTTGGATGCATCTAGCTGGTTTAGTGGAGCTCCGACCCGAATCGAATTGACAAAATACTCCTCATGATGGTGTGGAGTTTCCTGTTTTGCTCTTAGGTCCTTCTGTCTTACGATCAGGTCCTTCCCCCTTGCATCTTGGTCCCCAGGTCTCACAATTAGGTCCTTTTTCCTGCTTTTGGGTCCTTTCATGGCTCTTCTCTTCAAACCTCTTTATTTCTGAAAACTAAACATAAAACTCGTCACATAGCATTGCTTAGGTGTAAGATAATGGATATAAGGTACAAATATAAGCATGAAATGATGTCAATCAAATACCCCCACACCTAAGTTTTTGCTAGTCTCGAGCAAAACAAAGAAAGGAAAAAGCATACGAAAAAAACAAGAAATCCTAACTCACTTTCGTAGGAATCACGGTTGCACTTAGCATGTGCAACAAGCCGTTAAACCTCTTTGTTGCCAAGGAGGAGGAGTGTTGTCTCCTGAGGGTTTTCAGCGGATATACCCACAAAATCCGAACAAGATGCATTATTCAATCTAGACCTCGACTCGTTGGAAATATTTTGTCGATCAATGGACGCGGTAATCCTACGGGCCGACTCTATATAGGTAATCAGTCCACACCTAGCCTTATAAACCATTCGTGCAAGTTAAATAAGGAATTAAGTGAAAGACATGGACAACCTCAAGATCCTCAAGTGATACAAAGTGTAAGGTCCATTAAGGTTCTTATTTGCATTAACATTTTTTTTTCTTTTTGTTTCTTTTCACACATTTTTTTTCTTTTTTTCTTTTTATTAGTTGGAGCTTCATTCTCCCAGGGTCAGGTTTCGTGCATCATTGCCCATGAGGACTTACACTATCACGTACACCTTCCCCAAATCTCCACATAGGGCAATCCCTACCACCCGTGTAACGGGAGTTCGGTCGGCGCATCCCAAGTCAGATGACTCGAAAGCACCAGGCACAAAGTCCCGTCAGACCTACTTTCTCGAGTGATAGGAGCCGTCCGAGAAGAGAGAACATCTACTCACTTATTTCTTATCTACACATGAACCAAAACCCTACACTAATGTCTCACAACAAGATTAAGAGAGTCCTTGACTACAACAAACTTCCTAAATTAACAAACACGAATTATTGACTCACTAGGTTCAGGGTGGACTTCTTTGAATGTTTGAGCACTGAAACCCTATGATTACTCACCCCCAAAGGAAAACTGGGGTGCATCCTAACGACTCGATAAATCCTAAAGCCACGTACTAGATATCCTAATGCATCAAGTTCAAGACAATTTTGGGAGCTTTCTTTTTACTTTGCCTCCCAACGGTTTTGCACATGCTAAACACACGCAAAACCCACAAAACATTTTCTTTCGAAAACACATGAAGATTTTGAAAGAAATGTGAAAATTTTGAAGCACTAGGCAAGCAAAAGAAGACAAGTCACCCAAGGATCATGGCAAGCAGATATATCGATATTAAATGGAGCACACTATCATGATCCTAACAATGCAAACAAAAGAAAACAAAATCAAAGGAAAAAGGCTCAACTATGTACACACGTAAAACACCCCCCCACACCTACTTCATGCATTGTCCTCAATGAATGCAAGCAAGATACTACATGGATTTATGCATGAAAAATGAGAGATCTCACCAACGTGAAGTACAAAGGGAAGTGTATGGCTATGTTGATGGACACAACCCAAATTCCCTCAAAACCTGTGAGATGCTAAAGAAAGGGTACAAATACGTGAAAGAAATGGAGCCCAAATACACAAGGGTTGGGGCTCACAACAATCGATGCTCACTGAAGGAGTCTTTTATTTTTTATTTTTAATTTTTTTTAATATATATACACATGAAAGCTCAACCACTCATGTAGGAGCATGAATGGTTGAGTGCGAGGGAGGTTCATGAAGGAACATGACCTCCTCGACTTCGGCTGGTGCCCCCTCCAAGTAGGGTTTGAGGCGTTGTCCATTAACTTTGAACACGTCCCCATTCCCTGGGTTCAAGATCTCAACCGCTCCATGAGGATAAACGGTTTGGACAATAAACGGGCCAGACCAGCGACTGCGGAGCTTACCCGCAAACAGATGAAGCCGGGAATTGTAGAGCAACACCTTCTGCCCGGCCGTAAACACCTTTCGCATAATCATGCGATCATGAAACATCTTGGCTCGGGACTTATGAATTTTGGCATTCTCGTACGCATCATTGCGTAGCTCTTCTAATTCCACAATGTCGAGCTTACGTTGTACTCCTGCTTGATCAAGATCCATATTCAGGTTCTTGATCGCCCAGAAAGCACGATGCTCAAGCTCGACGGGTAGGTGGCAAGCCTTGTCGTACACTACCCGATAAGGGGACATACCCAAATTGGTCTTGTACGCGGTGCGGAACGCCCACAATGCGTCATTCAATTTGGTAGACCAATCCTTCCTCGAGGAACTAACCGTCTTCTCAAGAATTTGCTTTAATTGACGGTTAGAGATTTCGACCTGCCCACTAGTTTGCGGATGGTATGGGGTCGCAAGCTTGTGGGTGATCGAATATTTCCTCATAAGCGCTTCAAAGGAGCGATTACAGAAGTGGGTACCCCTATCGCTGATTATGGTACGAGGAGTACCAAATCGCGCAAAAATGTCCCTCAAGAATTTGGTGACCACCTTGTTGTCATTGGTCTTTGTGGGTATAGCCTCAACCCACTTAGACACATAGTCAACGGCCACCAGAATGTAAACATTCCCGAAAGAGTTCGGGAAGGGACCCATGAAATCGATGCCCCACACATCGAAGATGTCGACAACAAGGACATTTTGCAAAGGCATCATGTCACGTCGACCAATCCTGCCAAGGCGATGGCACCTATCACATTGCTTACAAAAGTCGTAAGCATCCTTGAAAAGAGAGGGCCAGTAGAATCCAGATTGGAGCACCTTGGCAGCAGTTTTCTTTGCTCCAAAGTGTCCTCCACATGCCTTGGAATGGCAAAAATGGAGCACACTTTGGAACTCGGTATCTGGGACGCACCGCCTGAAAATTTGGTCAGAGCAGTATTTAAATAGGTAGGGGTCGTCCCAGTGAAAGAATCTGACATACGATCTAAATTTGGATTGGTCAGATTTTGACCAACCCACAGGAAATTGCTCGGTCACGAGGTAGTTCACGATGTCGGCAAACCAAGGGTTATCTTCGATCATGAACAACTGCTCGTCAGGAAATTTATCGTCAATGATTTGGTCCTGTGGGTTGGTCGTCTCTAGACGAGACAAGTGGTCAGCTACAACGTTTTCACACCCTTTTTTGTCCCGAATCTCGAGATCAAATTCTTGTAACAACAAGATCCATCTCAAGAGTCGGGATTTTGCATCTTTCTTCGCCATGAGGTGCTTGATGGCGGTGTGATCAGAATAGATAATCACGTGGGAGCCAATCAAGTACGACCGGAATTTCTGCAAAGCAAATATGATCGCTAAGAATTCCTTCTCGGTCACAGTGTAGTTCAATTGGGCATCATTGAGTGTTCTACTGGCATAGTAGATCACATGAGGCAATTTGTCCAATCGTTGCCCAAGCACTGCTCCCACAGCGAAGTCAGATGCATCACACATTAACTCAAAGGGTTCAGTCCACACCGGTGCCTTAATAATGGGAGCTGAAGTCAACTCTTTCTTCAAGGTAAAAAAGCCATGGTGGCAATCCGGTGTGAACTCAAAAATGGCATCCTTAGCCAACAAGGCGGTGAGAGGTCGAGCGATTTTGCTAAAATCCCGAATGAACCGCCGATAGAATCCAGCATGCCCCAAAAAGGCGCGGATATCCTTCACATTACGTGGCGGTGGGAGATTAGCAATGATACCCACTTTGGCGGGATCGACCTCAATTCCCTTACTTGAGACCACATGTCCAAGTACAATCCCTCGCTTCACCATGAAGTGACATTTCTCCCAATTGAGAGCGAGGTTCTTCTCACGGCATCGCTTGAGGACAAGGCTCAAGTGATGAAGGCACTCATCAAAGGAAGTGCCAAATATGGAAAAGTCGTCCATGAAGATCTCAAGGAAACGCTCAACCATATCGGAGAAGATGCTGATCATACACCTCTGAAACGTTGCCGGCGCATTGCATAACCCAAAGGGCATGCGACGGTAGGCAAACGTACCAAAGGGACAAGTGAATGTGGTTTTCTCTTGGTCCTCGGGGGCGATGGGAATTTGGTTGTAACCGGAGTATCCATCAAGAAAACAATAGTACTCATGTCCGGCCAACCTTTCCAACATCTGATCAATGAATGGCAACGGGAAATGATCTTTCCGCGTTGCCGCATTGAGCTTGCGATAATCAACGCAAACTCGCCAGCCAGTTTGCAGGCGTGTCGGGATAAGCTCATTATGCTCATTCTCCACAACCCTCACGCCTGACTTCTTGGGAACCACATGGACAGGACTCACCCACGAACTATCAGAGATAGGATAGATTATGCCATGATCCAAGCACTTAAGAACCTCCTTTCGGACGGCTTCTTTCAGTACAGGATTCAATCTCCGTTGTGGGTCCCTGCGGGGCCTAGAATCCTCTTCCATGTGGATCCGATGCTGAACAATACCAGGGCTAATTCCCTTGATATCCTTCAAGGACCACCCGATCGCCTCTTTATTTTCAAAGAGTACTCTTTTGAGGGCAACCTCTTGATCTTTTTCAAGATCAGAAGCAATAATGAGTGGCAAGGTCTCATTATCCCCTAAAAAGATGTACTTTAGGTTATCGGGGAGCGGTTTAAGCTCGACCATAGGTGGGTCCTTGTCGGATTCAGAGTTAATTTCAAGTGGCTCAAGGGCCACGGGGTAAGAGGAGCAAGCACCCAGATGTGCCTCCTCGTCCAGAGATATGCTGGCGGATTCCTCAAGATCCTCTTCACTCGCAACCTGATCATTAGGCACCTCAATAATATGTCGATGTGAGTCGAACATGCCTAATGAATCGGGCTCATCCTTGTCCTGGATGAAATTGGCTCCGACTGAGTCGTCGAAGAGCCCAGGTTGCTTACCAAGAGTGAAGATGTTGAAATCCGCCGTGAGGTTTCCAAAAGACAACCTCATCAAGCCATTGCGACAATTGATCAAAGCATTAGATGTCGCAAGAAATGGCCTCCCAAGGATTACAGGAATTTGTCCTTGTGGGTTGGACACGGGTTCGGTATCCAAGATGATGAAATCAGCTGGAAATACGAACTCACCCACTTTGATAAGGACATCCTCCACACTCCCTCGTGGGATTTTAACGGATCTATCAGCCAACTGGAGGGTTGTCCTCGTTGGTTTAAGATCGCCTATCCCAAGGTTGACATAGACTGAGTAAGGCAGGAGATTCACAGATGCCCCCAAATCCAATAGAGCTTGAGAGATGGTCACATTCCCAATCATGCAAGAGACAGTTGGACAACCAGGGTCCTTGTACTTGACATTCATGGGTTGTGTCAATATGGAGCTCACATTGGCGGCCAAGAAAGCCTTCTTGGGCACATTTGTTTTTCTCTTGGTGGTGCAAAGGTCTTTGAGGAACTTGGCATACGGTGGCATTTGTTGAACAACGTCCAACAACGGGATGTTCACCTTTACTTGCCTAAGTACCTCAACGATCTTATCCCAATGCTCATCACGTTTTTTAGTCAACCGATGAGGGAATGGTGCCTTGGGGACATAGGAATCACGAGGAGGAGTCTCAGAATTAGGTTCCTTGACAGGCTCAAGACTCTCCTCGGAAGACTTGCCAACAGGGTTGGCTTCCGGCATGTTCACATTGTTGTCAACGACCCTTCCCGATCTCAAGGTATGAATAAGATTAGCATGTTGGGAAGGGTCACTTTCAACATTGTGTACATTCTGCCTGGTATTAGCAGGCTGACCCCTGGGATTTACCACAGGTTGACTCGGGAATTGACCCTTCTCGCGTTCATGGAGCTGATGAGCCAACTGGCTTACTTGCATTTCCAATGCTTTGACCGTATTATTGTTGGCCGCAAGCATGGATTGAGTGCTCTGCATGAATGCTTGAAGGGTTTGTTCAATGGTAGAGTCCTTAGGGTCAACCCGCTGGGGTGGTGGAGTCTGGTTAGAATAACCCGACGAAGAGGCCTGACCAGGTTGGTAATTTTGGTGCTGAGACCTTTGATGTGGGGGTTGGTAGGTCGCCGATGGGCGTGGAGGTTCATAAGGTGGAGGTTGAGGTTGAGCGTGCGAGCTCTGACCGTGTCCTCCACTAGACCCCCAAGAGAAGTTAGGATGGTTACGCCATCCCGGGTTATAGGACTGACTGTACGGGTCGTTTCGGGGCCTTTGTTGATACATCGCATTTGCATGCTCAGTATCTCTTGGAGCGTAAGCGCACTCTAAGTCATCATGTCCCGACAGTCCACACCTAGTACACCCGGGAGTAGCGACCTGAGCTACAGGAGCTCGGTCCATCTCCAAACTCTCTATCCTACGCATGAGAGCAGCCATTTTCGCCTCAGACGCGATAGTCGACTCAACATGATATGATCCAGCTCGACCAGAAGACCTGGCGGCTGGTGGCTCTCTCATGGTGTCCCACTCGAAGGTGCGCTCAGCCATGGATTCAAAAGTGTCCCATGCCTCCTCGATGGGTTTCATTTGGAAGTCACCCTGACACATCGACTCCAACAATGTGCGGGTGTTGTAGTTGATGCCCTCATAAACAATCTGGCACAGCTGCCATAGCTCAAGTCCATGATGAGGGCATTGCTGGAGAAGGTCCTTGAACCTCTCAAAGAAACCATGAAAAGATTCGGTCTCGGTCTGATACATTTGATGTATCTGGTGCCGTATCTGTTGAGTTTTCCTTTGAGGGAAAAATCTCTTCAGAAAGACGGTCACAAAGTCATCCCAAGATCGAATCGAGCTCGCCGGGAGGCTATACATCCATTTCTTCGCATTATCCTTCAATGCGAACGAAATCATCCTCAACCGGACAGAATCCTCGTCAAGCTGTTGAAGCTTGAACATGGAGCATACTTCCTCGAATTCGCGTATAAAAATATACGGATCCTCCTTATTGGCAGTAAAGGTTGGAAGCATGCTCACATACTGAGGTTTCAGCTCATAGTTGTTCCCGCGAGCAGGGGGAACAACTATGCAAGAAGGTTGCGCGGCCCGAACAGGATGGGTCCGCTCCCACAACGTCATCGGCCTATCCTGTCGAGCTAAAGGTGGTGGTGCACCTAGAACTCGATCCTGACCGAATCTCCCTTCCTCTCGAGTCAGAGGAGGAGGAGAAGGAGGTCTACGTGGTGGTGGGAATGGACCGAGGTAGTCCATGTATGGAACCCGGTCTCCCTCGCCACCACGAGACGACTCGCCTTCTTGCTCCAAAGGAGCACGAGGCGGAGATGGTCGATCACCAAGATCTTCCATCTCAAAAATAAGCACTCTCTCGAGTCGAGCGCTCTCACCAGAACGAGCCCAACCTCGCATAAAAATGCTCGACTCGACTCTAACAAACACACAACAGAAGGTGTACTAGAGGAGGAGACTAAACGTAGAGAATAGATGAGGAGATGACTAAGGTGAGGAGAGAAGAATCCCTAGAGCTAGCGTGGGTAGTGGGATCAGGAAGAAGCCTAACTAGCAAGCACGGCTCAAACAAAGTAAGGCAATGGGTCCTTAAGCTAGACGACGCCTAACTTCGAGGTCACTAGCCTCGACACGCCTCACCTCCCTACAACGAGGACCACAATGCCCAGCAAGTGATACCAGATCCGGAGATCCAGTACCTCCTACTATCGACAAGGTAGGCAACGCCGATCAGGTCATGACGGTCTCGACTAGATTACTCTCCTAGTGCGTCCGAATTCCTTAGGGCCAATGTCTACTTGCTTTTAGTTAAGGCTTTATTAAGAGTGGTTTTTGGGGCCAAGGAAAGGGTGATGAAATCCCCCACCTTATCTTTTATGGGACAGCCCCTCCTTAGTAGCGATTTGATCCTAGATCTAGCAATCAATCGCTCCAATCAAACGCTCTCTCACTCTTGTCCCGATGCACCTTACTAACTAATGCATGAATGAGGGATGTGGGTGCACGTACCTCACGCCAGCAATCAACGACAAAATGTAAAGCAAAGAAAAGACAAATGCATGCAAGGTCTACCAATGGTGCATGACCTAGATGGCAAGAAGTCTAATCTTTTGCTTTGAGTTTTATGGTCCAAGTTGATTAATGGGGGAGTTATTAATCATCTGGGAGCAAACCAGAAGTCAAAGCATGCAAAATAGAGCTCCCAGATAACCAAATAGAAGAAAACAACTACCAGAAAAAATTTCAAGGCAAGATGACCTCACCAGGCCGCCAGTTGGCGGTCTACAACCGCTGATTGGCGGTCCCTTTTGGTCTTCTGGTCCTCAAATTTTCCCAGTAGCCTCCCCTTGATCAGAGTGTTCCCTGAAACTAAGAAAAACTGAAAACAAAAAATTAAAAACCTCTCGAATCGTCCAAACCAAGGTCTGGACAGAGCACCTCCCGACAACGGCGCCAAAAACTTGATTGATCGTTTTATATTTCTACCGCAAGTGCACGGCCGCGTTGAAGTGGTGGCAAATACGGGTCGTCCACTGGGAGGTGTGTCGACACTTGGTTCGTGCGAAGGCAAGGGGTAAAGAAAGGAGAAAGGATTGGTTACACTAAACGACACTACAATGCTAAACTAGAATGCAAAAGGAAATGAAGATAAGCAATAAAACTAAACCCCAAAGGGGGTAGAGAACTGATGCGAACATAAAGATGTGTGTGTGTGTGTGTGTTCAATTAAGCTCCTCACAACATGTAGTGCATGAAATCATAAAACTACATCCAATCTTGCCTCTACATGAATTAAGATAAGACTACATCATTAAAACATACAAGACAATGATTGAAATGAAGCTACATGAACTCAAGTATAAAGACTAGACCCTACTATGTCTCCACATGAATTAAGATGACTACATCATTAAAACATACAAGACATTAGCTAAGGAAAAGGCAACAAGAGTACATACACTACAAATTGTGTTTCCAACATTAACTTCATCCATATCCTAACCTTATCATTCCTCATAAAATAGGTCCACTAATCAAAGCATAAGCTAAGCTTCATTCAAGAGCATTAGCATATCAAAGATAAGAGTGGAGACCCATTAGATGGTTATGAAAATCATATAAAGCTCAAGGGATAAAAATAACACACACTTAATACACTACATTATTATATCCCATATTTCTCCACCCCCCAAATGGGGATGGAACTACTCACTACTCATTACACTAACTAAATTAGCAAAGGAAAGCATAATACTGAAATGAAATTTATACTACTTAAGCAAGAAATATTAAAGAAGCATAAAACTAAACAAACAAACAAGCATGCAAATGAAAGGAAATTAAACTAAGAGAGAAACAACATCATTAAAAGAAAACTTCTATTATTAACTCACTCAATTACAAGTAGCTCTTCCTCCACTTAGAGTTTTGCTTCAAGGCTTCACTCTTAGTAGGGAAGATGGCCACCAAGAGAGAGATGGATACAATGGGAGGTGAAGAGTTCTATTTATAAGCATGGAAAAAGCTAATCAGGGACAATCCCCCGATGTGGGACTAAACCAATACCAAAAATAGCCTAAACGAACACTAATACAAGTCCAGGAGAAGTTGGGGCGGATCTTGCATGATCCAGACCGCCAATTGGCGGTTCCAGACCGCCAATTGGCGGCCTATAAAGCCCAGATCCGTCTGGGTCTTCTGGTGGGCTTGCCATGGTGTGTTTCTTGGTCTTGGATGCATCTAGCTGGTTTAGTGGAGCTCCGACCCGAATCGAATTGACAAAATACTCCTCATGATGGTGTGGAGTTTCCTGTTTTGCTCTTAGGTCCTTCTGTCTTACGATCAGGTCCTTCCCCCTTGCATCTTGGTCCCCAGGTCTCACAATTAGGTCCTTTTTCCTGCTTTTGGGTCCTTTCATGGCTCTTCTCTTCAAACCTCTTTATTTCTGAAAACTATACATAAAACTCATCACATAGCATTGCTTAGGTGTAAGATAATGGATATAAGATACAAATATAAGCATGAAATGATGTCAATCAGGGACACACTTTGTGAACCGATCCCTTGAGGCAGTGCTGAGGAAATATTGCATCACGCACAAGTTGGCCACACCTTATCATCCTCAGACCTGTGGCCAGGTGGAAATTTCCAACTGTCAACTCAAGTAAATTCTTGAGAAAACGGTTAATGCTTCAAGGAAGGATCGGTCGGTCAAGCTTAATGATGCATTGTGGGCTTTCCGCACTGCATTTAAAACCGACCTTGGCATGTCCCCCTAATGGCTAGTTTATGGCAAAGCTTGCCATCTTCCGGTAGAGCTTGAGCACCGGGCTATATGGGCAATCAAACATCTTAACATGAGTCTTGATGTTTCCGGTGTCAATCCCAAGTTAGACCTCAACGAGTTGGAGGAGTTGAGAAATGAAGCATATGAGAATGCCAAGATCTGCAAGTCCCGCACTAAAAATTTTCACGACCGCTTGGTTCGAATCAAAACCTTCGAGGTGGGACAAAAGGTCTTGTTGTATAATTCTCGCCTCCACTTGTTTACGGGGAACTTCGGAGTCATTGATCATGGCCCTTTATTGTTTTAATCGTCTCCCCTCATGGGGCGGTTGAGATTAAGAATCCAAGGAATGGGGACGTGTTCAAAGTTAATGGACAACGCCTTAAACCGTACTTGGAAGGGACCACGACAGAGGTCGAGGAGGAAGTCGTGTCCTTCCACGAACTCCCCGCGGATGTGGTCACTTGATGTGATACATCCCTTCATTTGTTTGTACACATCCTTGTTTTGTTGGAAAAAAATTAAATTTTTTTTTGTGAAGAAAAGCCAAAAAATTGGAGTGCATTGTGGAAAATTTCCCCCTTCCTTTGTTTAAAATGCGTGATTCCCTTACCCTACCCATTCTCCACCAGAGCAAAAACACGTCTTTCTCTTTGTTTTCGTCACCACCCAAATTCCACCCGCAAATCACACTAACTGACCGCTAATCAGCGGTTCTCCACCGCCAATAAGCGGTCTGTTGTGTCTTGTTTTCATTGTGTCTTCGTCGGGTTGGGTGATTTTGGGTTTGTTGTTGGTTCTGTTGGGCGAGTTTCGGTTTTGCTGCTGGAGTCGACGTGCGGTGGTCTCCATCCCTCTCGTGCCGTGTTCTTCGCCGTCGTGTGCTCCACTGCTAAAGTTCACCAAGGTAGGTGCAGGTATGGCCAACCACCATTTAATTCCAGAACTCAATTTTGCCTCCCCGATTCGTGAATTTGGAGCACCCTTCTACGATCGAATCGTAGCTAAAGGGTGGTATCATTTGTTGTATGAGGGCGACGAAACCATGAACGTAGAGCCTCTCATACATGAGTTCTTTATTAAGCTCGAGTGTGACTAGACCGGACAACTCGAGTTTAGTGTCACTCTCAGAGGGGTGAAGCACACCGTGACACCCCAATTTATCTCCGACGCGATTGGGATCCCCTTAGTCAATGATCTCGCGCCAACCCACGACACTAATTTTTACCGATCTATGCTTGGGCGCGGCAACCTATATCATCGCATGGGGGAGTACCTAACGCGCACATTTACTCCAATGTGCACATTGTAGCCAGGTGGGTGTGTAGGAATGTGTGGGGCCAAGAGTGGACCTCCACATTTTTCACACCTAGTTTGCGAATCGTGTATAGTCTTATGGATGGTTCACCTCACTGCATTTGTTGAACATTGTTCGACGTTTTGGTGAACACTAAGCTGAAAGAAATACACTGTTTTCCTGCCCTGGTTACCAAATTGTGTGGCATGTTGATTTCCCACGATTTGAGCACATGCTGAGGCGCCAAGGCACCGACCTCGAGGTAGCGAAGAGGACCCATCATTTCGCCATTGCCTTCCTGAGGCATGGGTGCCTGATTACATGGAGGAGGATGTTAGAGCCAGTTCCTCAAGCTCTTCTGTGAGCTCAGGAATGCTCATTAACACCGACATTTTGAGATTGCAGTCGAGCAACAAAACGTCATCTTAGCCAAACAAAACTGGAAAATCTATAGGAAATTGTCGGCTCTTGAGAGAGGTTCCTCTTCGGGCACCTCTGGCCGCCATCATTAGTCTGGTACACCCTTTCCATGCATTGGAACCATTTTTCCATACATTGAGGACAATGCATGGATTAGGTGTGGGGGGGTGTTTTCCCATTTCTACATAGTTTGTGTGTCTTTTTGTTTTTATTTCGTTTTCTTTTGGTTGTTCTGCTAGGGTCATGTTAGTGTGTTGCATTTAATATTGATATATCTGCTTGCCATAATCCTTGGGTGACATGTCTTCTTTTGCTTGCTTAGTTCTTTAAAATTTTCGCATTTCTTTCCAAATCTTCATGTGTTTGCGAAAGAAAGATTGATTACACTAAACTACACTAATCTAAACTAGTAAACTAGAAAGGCTGAAATGAAATCACAACACAAACTAAACTAAGCAACTAATGAAGGAAGATAAACTAAGGAATGGAAAACCCCTAAGGGGTGGAGTGTGTGTGTGTGTGCACATGAAATAAGTGTGGTAGTGAATGCATACAAGAAGCACAAGTTAGTTCATGTTTGTTAATGTATAAGAAGTACCTAATGGCAAGACCTATCATTTACAACACTAACCTAGCTGATTAATATGAGCAATGCAAGGTTGTTATTAAGAACATACAAGCATGGAATGTACCGAACTATGGCAGAAACCATCAAGTAAAGTTCTTATTAATTCTAGCAAGCATACTAATATCTTTCACAAACAATTACATCTAGAATTCATACCATCTACATAACATGTACACACATCTCCTCCACCCCCAAAGGGATGGAACTACTCACACATATTTAAACTAACAATTATACTAAGGAAAAAAGGCATGCTTACTCTAATTATAGAAAGACTAAACAACAAGTTAACTAAAAGACATAAAACAAAACAAACATGCAAGCAAGCATATTAAAGGAAATTAAACTAAGCAAGAAACAACATGCTAATGGAAAACATCTATGATTAACTCACTCAATTACAAGCAACCTCTTTCTCCACCAGAGTTTTGCTTCAAGGCTTCACTCTTAGTAGAGAAGATGGCCACAAAGAGAGGAGACGGGGTACATGAGAGGAGGGAGAGTTCTATTTATAGCCATAGAAAAAGGTAATCCGGGACAATCCCCCGGTGTGGGACTAAACAAATACCAAAAATAGCCTAAACAAACACTAGTACATACACTCCAGAAATCTTAGCGGATCCGGGGAGATCCGGACCACCAATTGGAGGTCTACAAGATCCGGATCTAGCTAAAGTTTCTTGTGGGCTTTCCTGGGTTTCTTTGTCGGTCTTCGATGCATCTACGTTGTTTATTGGAGCTCCGACCCGAATCACATTGCCAAAATACTCCCCATGATGGTGTAGAGTTTTCTGTTTTGCTCTTTGGTCCTTCGGTCTTATGTTCAGGTCCTTCTCCCTTGCATCTTAGTCCTCGAGTCTCTCAACTCAGTCCTTTTTCTATCTTTTAGGTCCTTTCATGTCTCTTCTCATCAAACCTCTTTAATTCTGAAATTCAAACATAAAACGCATCACGTAGCATTGCTTAGGTGTAAGATAATGGATATAAGATATAAATATAAGCATGAAATGATGTCAATCAAATACCCCCACACCTAAGTTTTTGCTAGTTCCGAGCAAAACAAAGAAAGAGAAAACCAAACGAGAAACAATAAATCCTAACGTACTTTCGTAGGAATCACGGTTGCACTTAGCACGTGCAACAAGCCGTTAAACCTCCTTGTTGCGAAGGAGGAGGAGTGTTGTCTCCTGAGAGTTTTCAGCGGATATACCCACAAAATCCGAACAAGATGCATTATTCAATCTAGACACTCGACTCGTTGGACAAATTTTGTCGATCAATGGACGAGGTAAACCTACGGGCCGACTCTATAAAGGTAATCAGTCCACACACCTAGCCTAATGAACCATTCGTGCAAGTTAAATAAGGAATAAGTGAAAGACATGGACAACCTCACATCCTCAAGTGATATAAACTGTAAAGTCCGTTACGGTTCTTATTTGCATTACCTTTTTTTTCTTTTTGTTTTTTTTCTCTTTTTTTTCTTCTTTTCTTTTTATTAGTTGGAGCTTCATTCTCCCAGGGTCAGGTTTCGTGCATCATTTCCCATGAGGACTTACACTATCACGTACACCTTTCCCCAAATCTCTACATAGGGCAATCCCTACCACCCGTGTAACGAGAGTTCGGTCGGCGCATCAAGTCAGATGACTCGAAAGCACCAGGCACAAAGTCCCCTCAGACCTACTGTCTCGAGTGATACGATCCGTGCGAGAAGAGAGAACACCTCCTCACTTATTTGTTATCTACACATGAACCAAAACCCCTACACTTAATGTCTCACAACAAGATTTAAAGGGTCCTTGACTACAACAAACTTCCTTAATTTAACAGACACGAATTATTGACTCACTAGGTTGAGGGTGGACTTCTTTAAATGTTTGAGCATTGAAACCCTATGATTACTCACCCCCAAGGGAAAACTGGGGTGCATCCTAACGACTCGATAAATCCTAAAGCCATTGTACTAGATATCCTAATGCATCAAGTTCAAGACAATTTTGGGAGCTTTCTTTTTACTTTGCCTCTCAATGGTTTTACACATGCTAAACACACACAAAACCCACAAAACATTTTCTTTCGCAAACACATGATGATTTGGAAAGAAATGTGATAATTTTGAAGCACTAGGCAAGCAAAAGAAGACAAGTCACCCAAAGATCATCGCAAGCAGATATATCGATATTAAATGCAGCACACTAAGATGACCCTAACAATGCACACAAAAGAAAACAAAAATCAAAGGAAAAGACTCGACTATGTACACACGTAAAAACACCCCCCACTCCTACTTCATGCAATGTCCTCGATGAATGTGAGCAAGATACTACATGGATTTATGCATGAAAAAGGAAAGATCTCACTAACATGAAGCGCAACAGGAAGTTCATGGTTATAGTGATGGACACAAACCAGAATTCCCTCCAAACCTGTGAGATGCTAAAGAAGGGATACAAATACGTGAAAGAAATTGGGCCCAAATACTCAAGGGTTGGAGCCCACAACAAACGATGCTCACTGAAGGAGTCTTTTTTTTCTTTTCAAATAAACATTATACAAACATGAAAGCTCAACCATTCATGCAGGAGCATGAATGGTTGAGTGCGAGAGAGGTTCATGAAGGAACATGACCTCCTCGACTTTGGCTGGTGCCCCCTCCAAGTAGGGTTTGAGGCCTTGTCCATTAACTTTGAACACGTCCACATTCCCTGGGTTCAAGTTGTCAACCACTCCATGATGATATATGGTTTGGACAATAAATGGGCCAGACCAGCGACTGCGGAGCTTACCCGCAAACAGATGAAGTCGGGAATTGTAGAGCAACACCTTTTGCCCGGTCGTAAACACCTTTCGCATAATCATGCGATCGTGAAACATCTTGGCTCGAGACTTATGAATTTTGGCATTCTTGTACGCATCATTGCGTAGCTTTTCCAATTCCACAATGTCGAGCTTACGTTGTACTCCTGCTTGATCAAGATCCATATTCAAGTTCTTGATCGCCCAGAAAGCACGATGCTCAAGCTCGACGGGTAGGTGGCAAGCCTTGCCGTACACTACCCGATATGGGGACATACCCAAATTGGTCTTGTACGCGGTGCGGAAATCCCACAACGCGTCATTCAACTTGGTTGACCAATCCTTCCTCGAGGAATTAACCGTCTTCTCAAGAATTTGCTTTAATTGACGGTTAGAGATTTCGACCTGCCCACTAGTTTGCGGATGGTATGGGGTCGCAAGCTTGTGGGTGATCGAATATTTCCCCATAAGCGCTTCAAAGCAGCGATTACAGAAGTGGGTACCCCTATCTTTGATTATGGTACGAGGAGCACCAAATCGCGCAAAAATGTCCCTTAAGAATTTGGTGACCACCTTGTTGTCATTGGTCTTTGTAGGTATAGCCTCGACCCACTTAGACACATAGTAAACGGCCACCAGAATGTAAACATTCCCGAATGAGTTCGGGAAGGGACCCATAAAGTCGATGCTCCACACATTGAAGATGTCGACAACAAGGACATTTTGCAAAGGCATCATGTCACGTCGACCAATCCCGCCAAGGCACTGGCACCTATCACATTGCTTACAAAAGTCGTAAGCATTCTTGAAAAGAGAAGGGCAGTAGAATCCAAATTGGAGCACTTTGGCGGCAGTTTTCTTTGCTCCAAAGTGTCCTCCACATGCCTTAAAGTGGCAGAAATGGAGCACACTTTGGAACTCAGTATCTGGGACGCACCGCCTGAAAATTTGGTCAGAGCAGTATTTGAATAGGTAGGAGTCGTCCTTCTGAAAGAATCTTACATAAGATCAAAATTTGGTTTGGTCAGATTTTGACCAACCCACGCGAAGTTGCTCGGTCACGAGGTAGTTCACGATGTCGGCAAACCAAGGGTTATATTCGATCGTGAACAAATGCTCGTCAGGAAATTTGTCATCAATAATTTGGTCCTATGGGTTGGTCGTCTCTAGACGAGACAGGTGGTCTGCTACAACCTTTTCACACCTTTTTTTGTCCTGAATCTCGAGATCGAATTCTTGTAAAAACAAGATCCATCTCAAGAGTCGGGATTTTGCATCTTTCTTCGACATGAGGTGCTTGATGGCTATGTTATCGGAATAGATAATCACGTGGGAGCCAATCAAGTACGACCGGAATTTCTCCAAAGCAAATATGATCGCTAAGAATTCCTTCTCGGTCACAGTGTAGTTCAATTGGGCATCATTGAGTGTTGTACTGGCATAGTAGATCACATGAGGCAATTTGTCCAATCGTTGCCCAAGCACTGCTCCCACAGCGAAGTCAGATGCATGACACATTAACTCAAAGGGTTCAGTCCACACCGGTGCCTTACTAATGGGAGCTGAAGTCAACTCTTTCTTCAAGGTCAAAAAGGCATGGTGGCAATCCGGTGTGAACTCAAAAATGGCATCCTTAGCCAATAAGGAGGTGAGAGGTCGAGCAATTTTCCTAAAATCCCTAATGAACCGCCGATAGAATCCAGCATGCCCCAAAAAGGTGTGAATATCCTTCACAGTACGTGGTGGTGGGAGATTAGCAATAAGACCCACTTTAGCGGGATCGACCTCAATTCCCCGACTTGAGACCACATGTCCAAGTACAATCCCTCACTTCACCTTGAAGTGACATTTCTCCCAATTGAGAGCGAGGTTCTTCTCACGGCATCGCTTGAGGACAAGTCTCAAGTGACGAAGGCACTCATCAAAGGAAGCGCCAAATATGGAAAAGTCGTCCATGAAAATCTCAAGGAAACGCTCTACCATATCGGAGAAGATGCTGATCATACACCTTTGAAATATTGTCGGCGCATTACATAACCCAAAGGGCATGCGACGGTAGGCAAACGTGCCAAAGTGACTAGTAATCATGTCCGACCAACCTTTCCAACATCTGATCAATGAATGGCAACGGGAAATGATCTTTCCGCGTTGCCGCATTGAGCATGCGATAATCAATGCAAACTCGCCAGCCAGTTTGCAGGCGTGTCGGGATAAGCTCATTATGCTTATTTTCCACAACCGTCATGCCTGACTTCTTGGGAACCACATGGACCGGACTCACCCACGAACTATCAAAGATAGGATAGATTATGCCATGATCCAAGCACTTAAGAACCTCCTTTCGGACAGCTTCTTTCAGTACAGGATTCAATGTTCGTTGTGGGTCCCTGCGGGGCCTAGAATCCTCTTCCATGTGGATCCGATGCTGAACAATACCAGGGCTAATTCCCTTGATATCCTTCAAGGACCACCCGAATGCCTCTTTGTTTTCAAAGAGTACTCTTTTGAGGGCAACCTCTTGATCTTGTGCAAGATCAGAAGCAATAATGAGTGGCAAGGTCTCATTATCCCCTAAAAAGATGTACTTTAGGTTATCGGGGAGCGGTTTACGCTCAACTAGAGGTGGGTCATTATCAGATTCAGAGTTACTTTCAAGTGGCTCAAGGGCCACGGGGTAAGAGGATCAAGCACCCAGATATGCCTCCTCGTCCAGACATACACTGGCGGATTTCTCAAGATCCTCTTCACTCGCAACTTGGTCATTAGGCACCTCGGTAATATGTCGATGTTAGTCGAACATGCCTAATGACTCGGGCTCATCCGTGTCCTGGATGAAATTGGCTCCGACAATGTCGTCGAAGAGCCCGGGTTGCTTACCAAGAGTAAAGATGTTGAAATCCACCGTGAGGTTTCCAAAAGACAACCTCATCAAGCCTTTTTTCCCCTTTGATCAAAGCATTAGATGTCGCAAGAAATGGCCTCCCAAGGATCACAGGAATTTATCCTTGTGGGTTGGACACAGGTTCAGTATCCAAGATGATGAAATCAACTGGACATACGAACTCACCCACTTTGATAAGGACATCCTCCACACTCCCTCGTGGAATTTTGACGGATCTGTCAGCCAACTGGAGGGTTGTCCTCGTTGGTTTAAGATCGCCTATTCCAAGGTTGAATAGACAGAGTAAGGCAGGAGGTTCAGAGATGCCCCCAAATCCAATAAAGCTTGAGAGATTGTCACATTCCCAATCATGCAAGTGACAGTTGGACAACCTGGGTCCTTGTATTTGGCTTGCATGATTGAGCTCACATTGAGGGTTGTCTTCTTTTGCTTGACTAGTGCTTTAAAATTTTCACATTTCTTTGAAAATCTTTATGTGTTTGTGAAAGAAATTGTTTTGTGGGTTTTGCGTGTGTTTGGCATGTGCAAAACTGTTAAGAGACAAAGTAAAAAAGAAAGCTCCCAAAATTGAATTGAACTTGATGAATTAGGATATCTAGTACTGTAGCTTTATGATTTATCGAGTCGTTAGGATGCACCCTAGTTTTCCCTTGGGGGTGAGTAATCATAGGGTTTCAGTGCTCAAACATTTAAAGAAGTCCACCCTCAACCTAGTGAGTCAATAATTTGTGTCTGTTAAATTAAGGAAGTTTGTTGTAGTAAAGGACCCTTTAAATCTTGTTGTGAGACATTAAGTGTAGGGATTTTGGTTCATGTGTAGATAACAAATAAGTGAGTAGGTGTTCTCTCTTCTTGCACGGCTCCTATCACTCGAGATAGTAGGTCTGAGGGGACTTTGTGCCTGGGGCTTTCGAGTCATCTGACATGATACGCCGACCGAACTCTCGTTACACGGGTGGTAGGGATTTCCCTATGTGGAGGTTTGGGGAAAGGTGTACGTGATATTGTAAGTCCTCATGGGAAATGATGCACGAAACCTGACCCTGGGAGAATGAAGCTCAAACTAATAAAATATTAAAAAAAAAAAAGAAGAAAAAAATTGAAAAAAAGGTAATGTAAATAAGAACCTTAATGGACTTTACACTTCGTATCACTTGAGGATGTTGAGGTTGTCCATGTCTTTCACTTAATTCCTTATTTAACTTGCACGAATGGTTCATTAGGCTAGGTGTGGATTGATTACCTATATAGAGTCGGCCCGTAGGATTACTGCGTCCAATGATCGACAAAATATTTCCAACGAGTCGAGAGTTTAGATTGAATAATGCATCTTGTTCGGATTTTGTGGGTATATCCGCTGAAAACCCTCAGGAGACAACACTCCTCCTCCTTGGCTACGAAGAGGTTTAACGGCTTATTGCACATGCTAAGTGCAACCGTGATTCCTACGAAAGTAAGTTAGGATTTCTTGTTTCTCGTTTGCTTTTCTCTTTCTTTGTTTTGCTCGGGACTAGCAAAAACTTAGGTATTGGGGTATTTGATTGACATCATTTCATGCTTATATTTGTATCTTATATCCATTATCTTACACCTAAGCAATGCTACGTGACGAGTTTTATGTTTGAATTTCAGAAATAAAGAGGTTTGAATAGAAGAGCCATGAAAGGACCCAAAAGTAGGAAAAAGGACTTAATTGTGAGACCTGGGGACTAAGATGCAAAGGAGAAGGACCTGGACGTAAGACAAAAGGACCTAAGAGCAAAATAGAAAACTCCACACCATCATGGGAAGTATTTTGACAATTCGATTCGGGTCGGAGCTCCAATAAACAAAGTAGATGCATCCAAGACCAAGTAATAGATCAAGCAAAGCCCACAACAAAACTCAACCGGATCTGGAGCTTCTAGACCGCCAATTGGCGGTCTAGAACCGCTAATTGGTGGTCCAGATAGCTCTGGATCCGCTTAACTTTTGGGAGCACGTGTATTAGTGTATGCTTAGTCTATTTTTGGTATTTGTTTAGTCCCACATCGGGGGATTGTCCCGGATTAGCTTTTTCCATGCCTATAAATAGAACTTTTCACCTTCCATTGTAATCACCCATTGCTTGGTGGCATTCTCTCTACTAAGGAGTAAGCCTTGAATCAAAAACTCAAGGTGGAGAAGAATGCTACCTTAAATGTGAGTCATTTGTTAATAAAATAATTCTTCTAGTTTCTTTTAATCTTGTCTTTTAATTTGTGCATGCTTGTTTAGTCTTTCCTTTCCTTTTAAGCTTCTTTATTTCTTGCTTTCTTAGGGTAATTTCATTTCAGTATTATGCTTCATTTTGTTAATATAGTTAGTGTAATGAGTAGTGAGTAGTTCCATCCCCATTTGGGGGTGGAGAAATATGTGATATAATCATGTAGTGTATTAAGTGTGTGTTATCTTTATCCCTTGAGATTTATATGATTTCCATAACCATCTAATGAGTTTTCACTCTTATCTTTGATATGCTAATGCTCTTGAATGAAGCTTAGCTTATGCTTTGATTAGTGGACCTATTTTATGGGGAATGATAAGGTTAGGATATGGATGAAGTTAATATTGGAAACACAAGTTATAGTGTATGTACTCTTGTTGCCTTTACCTTGGTTAATGTCTTGTATGTTTTAATGATATTGGGTTATATTAATTCATGTGGAGGCATAGAAGGGTGTAGTCTTTATACATGAGTTCATTTAGCTTCATTCCAATTATTGTCTTGTATGTTTTAATGATGTAGTCTTATCTTAATTTATGGGGAGGCAAAGTTGGATGTAGTTTTATGATTTCATGCACTACATGTTGTGAGGAGCTTAATTGAACACGGGCACACACATCTTTGTAGTCACATTATTTCTCTACCCCCTATGGGGTTTAGTTTTATTGCTTATCTTCATTTCCTTTTGCATCTTAGTGTAGTTTAGTATAATCAACCTCTCTCTCCTTTCTTTACCACTCGCCTTCGAACAAACCAAAAGTCGACACACCTCCCTGTGGATCGACCCGTATTTGCCACCGCTTCAACGCAGCCGTGCACTTGCGGTTTAATATAAAACGAATCAAACATTGAGGTTGAGCGTGCGAGCTCTGACCGTGACCCCCACAAGGCCCCCAAGAGAAGTTAGGATGGTTACGCCATCCCGGGTTGTAGGAGTGACTGTACGGGTCGTTACGGGCCTCTGTTGATACATTGTATTTGCATGCTCAGTATCCCTTGGAGCTTAAGCGCATTCCAAGTTATCATGGCCCATAAGTCCACACCTACGACACCCACGAGTAGCGACCTGAGCTACAGGAGCTCAGTCCAACTTTAAACTCTCAATCCTACGCATGAGAGCAGCCATTTTCGCCTCAGACGCGATGGTTGACTCAACATGATATGATCCAGCCCGACCAGAAGACCTGGAGGCTGGTGGCTCTCTCATGGTGTCCCACTCGAAGGTACGTTCAGCCATTAACTCAAAAGTGTCCCATTCCTCATTGATGGGTTTCATTTGGAAATCACCCTAACACATTGACTCCAACAATGTGCGGGTGTTGTAGTTGAGGCCCTCATAAAAAAATTGGCACAACTGCCATAGCTCAAGTCCATGATGAGGGCACTGCTGGAGAAGGTCCTTCAACCTCTCAAAGAAAGCATGAAAAGATTCGGTCTCAGTCTAATACATTTGATGTATCTGGTGCCGTATCTGTTGAGTTTTCCTTTGAGGGAAAAATCTCTTTAGAAATACGGTCACAAAGTCATCCCAAGACCGAATAGAGCTCGTCAGGAGGCTGTACATCCATTTCTTCGCGTTATCCTTCAACGCAAAATAAATCACCCTCAACCGGACTGAATCCTCGTCAAGCTGTTGAAGCTTGAACATGGAGCATACTTTCTCGAATTCGCGTATAAAAATGTACGGATCCTCCTTATTGGAAGTAAAGGTTGGAAGTATGCTCACATATTGAGGTTTCAGCTCATAGTTGTTCCCACGAGCAAGGGGAAGAACTATAAAAGAAGGATACGTGGTCCGAACAGGATGGGTCCGCTCCCACAAAGTCATCGGTCTATCCTGTCGAGCTAAAGGTGGTGGTGCACCAAGAACTCGATCCTGACCGAATCTCCCTTCCTCTCGAGTCAGAGGAGGAGGAGAAGGAGGTCTACGTGGTGGTGGGAGCGGACCGAGGTAATCAATAAATGGACCCTGGTCTCCCCCGTCACCACGAGATGACTCGACCTCCTGCTCCTTATCTTTTATGGGACAACCACTCCTTAGTAGCGTTTTGATCCTAAATCTAGCAATCAACGCTCCAATCAAACGCTCAACTCACTCTTGTCCTGATGCAATTCCTACTAACTAATGCATGGGCATACAAGATGCATGAATGAGTGTAGGAAATGCGTACCTCACGTCAGCGCTCAACAACTGAAAATAAAGCTAAAAGAAAAGACAACTACGTGCCTAAGTCAAGTACATGATGCGTGACCTAAACAAGTAAGATTGTCTAATCTTTTGCTTTGGATTTTAAGGCCAAGTTGATTAATGGGGATTGGTTTAAGGATCTGGGAGCAAACTAGAAGTCACAGCATGCAAAATAGTGCTCCCAGATAACTAAAATGAAAGAACAAACTACCACAAAAACACTGAGAGGAAAAACAGCTCACCAGGTCGCCAGTTGGCGGTTCCAGACCACTAATTGGCGGTCAGTTGGGAGCTTCTGTTCCTCCAACTTCGCCGGTGGCCTCCCCTTGAGCTCTAGGATCCCTGAAACCAAGACAAACTACAAACAAAAAATTAAAACCACTCGAATCGTCCAAACCAAAGTCTGGACAGAGCACCTCCCTGGCAACGGCTCCAAAAACTTGATTGATTCGTTTTATATTAAACTGCAAGTGCACGACCGGGTTGAAGCGGTGGCAAATAAGGGTCGTCCACTGGGAAGTGTGTCGACTTTTGGTTTGTGCGAAGGCGAGTGGGAAAGAAAGGAGAGAAAGATTGATTACACTAAAGTACACTAATCTAAACTAGTAAACTAGAAAGGCTGAAATGAAATCACAACACAAACTAAACTAAGCAACTAATGAAGGAAGATAAACTCAGGAATGGAAAACCCCTACGGGGTGGTGTGTGTGTGTGCACATGAAATAAGTGTGGTAGTGAATGCATACAAGAAACACAAGTTAGTTAGTGTTTGTTAATGTATAAGAAGTACCTAATGGCAAGACCTATCATTTACAACACTAACCTTGGTGATTAATATGAGCAATGCTAGGTTGTTATTAAGAACATACAAGCGTGGAATGTACCTAACTATGGCAGAAACCATCAAGTAAAGTTCTATTTAATTCAAGCAAGCATACTAATATCTCTCACAAACAATTATATCTAGCATTCATACCATCTACATAAGATGTACACACATCTACTCCACCCCCAAAGGGGATGGAACTACTCACACTTATTTAAACTAACAATTATACTAAGGAAAGAAGGCATGCTTACTCTAATTATAGAAAGACTAAACAACAAGTTAACTAAAAGACATAAAACAAAACAAACATGCAAGCAAGCATATTAAAGGAAATTAAACTAAGCAAGAAACAACATGCTAATGGAAAACATCTATTATTAACTCACTCAATTACAAGCAGCCTCTTTCTCCACCAGAGTTTTTCTTCAAGGCTTCACTCTTAGTAGAGAAGATGGCCACAAAGAGAGGAGATGGGATACATGAGAGGAGGGAGAGTTCTATTTATAGCCATAGAAAAAGGTAATCTGGGACAATCCCCCGGTATGAGACTAAACAAATACCAAAAATAGCCTAAACAAACACTAATACATACACTCCAGAAATCTTAGGGGATCCGGGGAGATCCGGACCGCCAATTGGCGGTCTACAAGATCCGGATCTGGCTAAAGCTTGTTGTGGGCTTTCCTGGGTTTCTTTGTCGGTCTTTGATGCATCTACTTTGTTTATTGGAGCTCCGACCCGACTCCCCATCATGGTGTGGAGTTTTCTGTTTTGCGCTTTGGTCCTTCGGTCTTACGTTCAGGTCCTTCTCCCATGCATCTTAGTCCTCGAGTTTCTCAACTCAGTCCTTTTTCTATCTTTTAGGTCCTTTCATGCCTCTTCTCATCAAATCTCTTTATTTCTGAAATTCAAACATAAATCTCGTCACGTAGCATTGCTTAGGTGTAAGATAATGGATATAAGATATAAATATAAGCATGAAATGTTGTCAATCATCCACCCTGAACCTAATGCGTCAAATAATTTGTGTTTGTTAGTATAAGGAAGTTTGTCGTAGTCAAGGAACGTTAAACTCTTTTTGTGAAACTGTAAGTGTAGGGGTTTTGGTTCCCATGTAGATAAGTGAATAAGTGGTGTTCTCTCTTCTCGCACGGCTCCTATCAATCGGGAAATTAGGTCCGAGGGGACTTAGTGTCTGGTGCTCTCGAATTATCTGACTTGGGATGCACCGACCGAACTCTCGTTACACGGGTGGTAAGGATCGCCCAATGTGGAGATTTGGGGGAAGGTGTATGTGATAGTGTAAGTCCTCACAGGCAATGATGCACGAAACCCGACCCTGTGAGAATCAAACACCAACCAATATAATGCTCAAGAGAAAAAAAAGAAAGAAAAAAAAGAAGAAGAGTCAAATAAGAACCTTAATGGACTTTACACAATGTTTCACTTTCAGAAGTTAAGGTTGTCCATGTCTTGCACTTAAGTCCTTAACTAACTTTCATGAATGATTTATTAGGCTAGGTGTGTGAACTGATTACTTATATAGAGCCCTTAGCATTACCGCGTCCAATGAACGACAAAATGAGCCATCGAGTCGTGTAGCTAGGTTGAGTAATGCATCTTTGTTCGGATTTTGTGGGTGTATCCGTTGAAAACCCTCAGGAGACAACACTCCTCCTTGGTGACAAGGAGGTTTAACGGCTTGTTGCACGTGCTAAGTGCAACCGTGATTCCTACGAAAGTGAGTTAGGATTTCTTATTTTTCGTATGCTTTTCTCTTTCTTTGTTTTGCTCGGGACTAGCAAAAGTTTGGTGTGGGGCTATTTGATTGACATCATTTCATGCTTATATTTGTATATTATATCTATTATGTTTCACCTAAACAATGCTACGTGACGAGTTTTATGTTTGAATTTCAGAAATAAATAGGTTTGAAGAGAAGAGGCATAAAATGACCTAAAAGCATGAAAAAGGACTGAGTTGAGAGATTCAAGGACTAGGATGCAAGATCGAAGGACATGAATGTAAGATTGAAGGACCAATGAGCAAACAAGAATACTCCACACCATCATGGGTAGTATTTTGGCAATTCTATTCGGGTCAGAGCTCCAGCAAGCCAAGTAGATGCACCAAAGACAAACAAAGCCTTCCAGGAAAGCCCAGAAGAAATCCCAGACTGATCCGGACCCTGTAGACCGCCAATTGGCGGTCTGGGACCGCTGATTGGCGGTCCGGGTTGCTCCGGATCCGCTAAGATTTATGTGGGTTGTGTATTCGAGCTTATTTAGTCTATTTTTGGTATTTGTTTAGTCCCATACCGAGGGATTGTCCCGGATTACCTTTTTCTATGGCTATAAATAGAACTCGTCACCTTCTATTGTAATCACTCCATGCTTAGTGACCATTCTCTCTACTTGAAGTGAAAGCCTTGAAGCAAGAAACTCAAGTGGGGAGATGCTACTGGTATTGTGAGTCTGAAATCAATAAAGTTTTCTTTGTTTGGTGCTTCTTTTATAGTTCTTGCTTGCTTAGCTTAATTGTCTTTTATTAAATCTAGCTTGGTTAATATGTTTTCTTATCTTAGTGTAATAGTTAGTTTATTGTTTAGTGAGTAAAAGCACTCCCCTTTGGGGGTGGAGATGATACTTATATATGCAATTAAGAATGGAAGAATGTTTTATTTTGAAATGTATTGATTAATATGAATGTATGCTTGCTTGTTAGAATAGAACGCTTCATTAGATGTGGTTTGCCACAAATCTAAAGACGCCTCCCATTCTTGTTTATTTTCTTAAATGACCAGCTTGTGTTTACGAATGTTAATCAAATAGGTTAGTGATTGAATTGATGGGTTTTGCCAAGATAAGTAGACACCTCCCATACATGAAAACACTACCTCAACTTGTGCCCATAGGAAGACATTCTTACCTTCTTATTGTGTATGTGTAATCACTCCACCCCCTAAGGGGTCTCTCTCTCTTACTGATTCCAGCATAGTGTAAAGTTTCTTTAGTTTAGGTCAAAGTAATCGTTAATCGCTTTCCGTTGCATTTCTCTTCTTAGTAGTTTAGTGTAGCCTAGATTAGCTTAGACAAACTCTTCTCCCTTGTTGTTGCCACTTGATTTCTGAAAAACCAGAGTGGTCTCTCCTCCCCGTGGATCGACCCGTATTTGCCACGTCTTCACTGACGTCGTGCACTTGCGGTAGATTAAATGATTAAACAAGTTTTTGGCGCCGTTGCCGGGGAGGTGCTCTGTCCAGACTCTGGTTTGGACGATTAGAGTGGTTTTAATTTTTTGTTTTTAGTTTATTTTTATTTCAGGGACATTGCAGCATCAAGGGGACCCACGAGGAGAAATTGTGAGCAGAGAACGGCCTTTTGTACCGCCAATCAGCGGTCTGAGACCGCCAATTGTCGGCTTGGTGAGCTTCTTTTGCTCCCAATGTTGTTCAGGTGGTTTGTTGTTTCCATGTAGTAGTCTGGGAGTTCAATTTGTCATGTTTCAACCTGTAGTTAGCTCCTAGATTAATCAATTCCCTTTTCAAGACAACGTGGACCATAAAACTCAAAACAAAAGATTAGACTTCTTGCCATCTAGGTCATGCATCATTTGTAGACCTTGCACGCATTTGTCTTTTCTTTTCTTTAAATTCTTGTTGTCGATTGCTGGCGTGAGGTACGTGCACCCATTCTCTCATTCATGCATGGTTAAAGCATGCATTAGTTAGTAAGGTGCATCGGGACAAGAGTGAGGTGAGTGCTTGTTTGGTGAGTTGCTTGCTAGCTTAAGATTTCAAAATGTCTTTAAGGGGCATCACCTATAGTCTTCAAAGATAAGGTGGGGGATTTCATCACCCCTCCCTTAGCCCCAAAAAGAACACTCAAGTAAAGCCTTAATCTAAAAGCAAGTAGACATTGGCCCTAAGGAATTCGGACGCACTAGGAGAGTGATCTAGTTGAGACCGTCACGACCTGATCGACGTCGCCTGCATTGTCGATAGTAGGAGGTACTGGATCTCCGGATTTGGTATCACTTGCTGGGCATTGTGGTCTTCGTTTTAGGGAGGTGAGGCGTGTCGAGACTAGTGACCTCGAAGTTAGGCGTCGTCTAGCCTAATGACCCATAACCTTAAGTTGTTTGAGTCGTGCTTTCTAGCTTAGGCTTCTACCTTCTACCTTCTCCCATTACCCACGCTAGCTCTAGGGATTCTCCCCATCTCCTCTGAGTCTTCTTCTTCTCACCCACTTCTACGTTCTAATCTCCTCCCCTTTACACTCTTTGTTAACATTTTAGGGTTGAGTCGAGCACTTTTTGCGAGCTTGGCCTCGTGGTGGTGAGAGTGATCGACTCGAGAGTTCTTTGTCGAGATGGATGGTTACATGGGCAACCATCCATATCATTGTTGGGACTAGTATAATTCTCCCTGGTACTTTTGGACCCATTCATCTTGGGGTGCCTCAGACAAACACCCCGTATGGTTGGGACAACCTTCATTGTTTGACTGAGCAATCTTCATATTGGGGTAATATGAGAGAGACACTGACTACTAGACCACCATCTAGTTACGTCGGTTCATATGTTAGTTCTCCAACTGAGACGTTGCAAGAACCTTTGACCTATTTCATGCATGTGGTAGATGACATGAGTGCACCGGTGGCTTCAGTAGCCGTACCGTGTGACTGGTGTGGGTTCACTGGTCATGTTATCGGGGAATGTTCTTATGTTCCCCAAAGCCTGAGTATGAGGATACCTATTCCCAAAATGATGAATATGACTATTACGAATCCACGTACAACCCGAGAGGGATGGATTCGTGGGGAGACAATTCTTATTCAAATTCTTATACATCTTTCCCACCCCAGTATCCTCCTTCTGAATATCCTGAATTCTACCAACACCCCACGACCAATCATTGGACTCATTCTCAGCCCATCACCGCCCAACCCATCCATTTCCAAAATTCTGTCATGATCCTCACAGTTGACCCCAAACTTGACTCTTTAGAACAAGCCCTCCAAACGTTCATGGAAACCACTCAAAATGTGTTGAAGTCCAATCACAATTCCCTGCAAACTATGGAAATGTATGTGAGTCAAATTACACAACAATTAAGTAAACATAAGGAGGGTGACATTTCTTGTCAACATGAGTATTCATCTTTTGATATCGAACCACCACCATATTCACAAATTCAAAGCACAATCTTTCAGAGTCAAACTCCTGTCAGTCTGAGGGACTTGGGGTTTCAATTCGCGATCACATTGTGGGGGATTCGATCCAAATTGTGAATAACATGGACCAGCTTCATTATGAGTCGGCACACGATTGTGCCGCATCTTTTTGTCCCGTGGCCCCTGAGCCACATCATCTTCATGTTGTGCCTCTTAAAGGCTCACCTCTGGTGGAGCAAGAGCTCCATAGTACCCTTAATTTCAAACGACCTGATGAGAGTTTGCCTCTCACTATTGTTCCTGATTATCTTGGAAATGATGGACATCAAACAACTACATGGCTAATGAGGGTATTAGGAGTTCTTTGGAAGAGACCTTGGGTAAGAGACCCACTTTCTGTCCGTCTGGTGAGTCGGACATGCATAGTAAGGTTCTTGACCTCGTTCCGACCCACCACCCTATTGGTTGGAGAGTTTGGATTGACGATCATAAATTCAGTACCACAACTGCAGAAACTCTTCTTCCATTGCGCAATTATTCCCAAACTCTTGAATTGACGTTCATAACTTTGATCCTTTGAATGAGACACCTTTGCGTCCAATTCATGAACCTCTTTTTTCATCTTGTGCTCTTTGTGAGCGGGGGCCCAAACATGAGTATTTTGGCCCCGCGTGGTGTCATGTTCCCTTTCCAAGTGCATTGACCCACTTTTAAGATTCTCATTTGATGTCCTTTGACAAATGAAGTTGGGAACTTCTTTTTGTACATAGTTTTATTCAAAAAAAAAGAAAAAGTACAATAAAAGACTCCATGAGCGAGCATTGATTGTTGTGGGCCCCAACCCTTGTGTATTTGGGCCCCATTTCTTTCACGTATTTGTATCCCTTCTTTAGCATCTCACAGGTTTTGAAGGAATTCAGGTTTGTGTCCATCAACATAACCATGAACTTCCTGTTGTACTTCATGTTGGTGAGATCTTTTCTTTTTCATGCATAAATCCATGTAGTTTCATGCTCACATTCATTGAGGACAATACATGAAATAGGTGTGGGGGGTATTTTACATGTGTACATAGTCGAGTCTTTTTCCTTTGATTTGGTTTTCTTTTGTGTGTATTGATTGATACGTTTTAATTAAACCGCAAGTGCACGGCCACGTTGAAGCGGTGGCAAATACAGGTCGATCCACAGGTAGGTGTGTCAACTTTTGGTTTTGTGCGAAGGCGAGTGGGAAAGAAAGGAGAGAAAGATTGATTACACTAAACTACACTAGAATGCAAAAGGAAATGGAAGATAAGCAATAAAACTAAACCCCAAAGGGGATAGAGAAATAATGTGAATATAAAAGATGTGTGTGTGTGTGTGTTCGATTATGCTCATCACAACATGTAGTATATGAAATCATAAAACTAAATCCAACTTTGCCTCCACATGAATTAAGATAAGATCATATCATTAAAGCATACAAGACAATAATTGGAATGAAGCTAAATGAACTCATGTATAAAGACTAGACCCTACTATGCCTCCACATGAATTAAGATAACACATTATCATTAAAACATACAAGACATTAACCAAGGTAAAGGCAACAAGATTACATACATTACAAATTGTGTTTCCAATATTAATTCCATCCATATCCTCACCTTATTATTCCCCATAAAATAGGTCCACTAATCTAAGCATAAGCTAAGCTTCATTCAAGAGCATTAGCATATCAAAGATAAGAGTGAAATCCCATTAGATGGTTATGGAAATCATATAAGGCTCAAGGGATTAAGATAACACACACCTAATACACTACATGATCATAACACATACTTCTCCACCCCCCAAATGGGGATGGAACTAGTCACTACTCATTACATTAACTACATTAACAAAATGAAACATTCTACTGAAATGAAACTATACTAAGCAAGCAAGAAATATTAAAGAACTAAAAGGACATAAAACAAAACAAGCATGCAAGCATATGAAAGGAAATTAAACCAAGAAAGAAACAACACAACTAAAGAAAAACATCTATTTATTACTCACTCAATTACAAGTAGCCCTTCCTCCACCAGAGTTTTGCTTCAAGGATTCACTCTTAGTAGGGAAGATGGCCACAAAGAGAGAGATGGGGTACAAGAGAGGAGTGAGAGTTCTATTTATAGCCATAGAAAAAGGTAATCTGGAGAATCCCCCGGTATGGGACTAAACAAATACAAAAAATAGCCTAAACAAACACTAATACATACGCTCCAGAAATATTAGCGGATCCGGGAAGATCCAGACCGTCATTTGGCGGTCTACAGGATCCCGATCGAGTTGGTTTTTATTCTGGGCTTTTCTTGATGTATTTGTTGGTCTTGGATGCATCTACTTCGCTTGTTGGAGCTCTGACCCGAATCGAATTGCCAAAATACTCCCCATGATGGTGTGGAGTTTTCTGTTTTGCTCTTAGGTCCTTCGGTCTTACGTTAAGGTCCTTCTCCCTTGCATCTTAGTCCCCAGGTCTCACAATTAAGTTATTTTTCCCTACTTTTGGGTCCTTTCATGGCTCTTCTCTTCAAACCTCTTTATTTCTGAAATTCAAACCTACACTCGTCATGTAGCATTGCTTAGGTGTAACATAATGGATATAAGATACAAATATAAGCATGAAATGATGTCAATCAAATACCCCCACACCTAAGTTTTTGCTACTCCCGAGCAAAACAAAGAAAGATAAAAACAAACGAGAAACAACAAATCCTAACTCACTTTCGTAGGAATCACGGTTGCACTTAGCACGTGCAACAAACCGTTAAACCTCCTTGTTGCCAAGGAGGAGTGTTGTCTCCTGAGGGTTTTCAGTGGATATACCCACAAAATCCGAACAAGATGCATTATTCAATCTAGACACTCGACTCGTTTGACATATTTTGTCGATCATTGGACGCGATAATCCTACGGGCCGACTCTATAAAGGTAATCAGTCCACACACCTAGCCTAATGAACCATTCGTGCAACTTAAATAAGGAATTAAGTTGAAGACATGGACAACCTCAACATCGTCAAGTGATACAAAGTGTAAAGTTCGTTAAGGTTCTTATTTGCATTTTTTTTCTTTTCTTTTTGTTTCATTTCTTTTTCTTTTATTTCTTTTTCTTCTTTTCTTTTTATTAGTTGGAGCTTCATTCTCCCAGGGTCAGGTTTCGTGCATCATTGTCCATGAGAAATTACACTATCACGTACACCTTTCCCCAAATCTCCACATAGGGTAATCCCTACCACCCGTGTAACGGGAGTTCGGTCGATGCATCCCAAGTCAGATGACTCGAAAGCACCAGGCACAAAGTCCCCTCAGACCTACTTTCCCGAGTGATAGGAGTCGTGCGCGAAAAGAGAACACCTACTCACTTATTTCATATCTACACATGAACCAAAACCCCTACACTTAATGTCTCACAACAAGATTTCAAGGGTCCTTGACTACAACAAACTTCCTTAAGTTAACAGACACGGATTATTGACTCACTAGGTTCAGGGTGGACTTCTTTAAATGTTTGAGCACTGAAACCCTATGATTACTCACCCCAAGGGAAAACTGGGGTGCATCCTAATGACTGGATAAATCCTAAAGCCACTGTACTAGATATCCTAATGCATCAAGTTCAAGATAATTTTGGGACCTTTCTTTTTACTTTGTCTCTCAACGGTTTTGCACATGATAAACACACACAAAACCCACAAAACATTTTCTTTCTCAAACACATGAAGATTTTGAAAGAAATGTGAAAATTTTGAAGCACTAGGCAAGCAAAAGAAGACAAGTCAACCAAGGATCATGGTAAGCTGATATATCGATATTAAATGCAACACACTAACATGACCCTATCAATACACACAAAAGAAAACCAAATCAAAGGAAAAGACTCGACTATGTACACACGTAAAAACACCCCCCCACACCTACTTCATGCATTGTCCTCAATGAATGCGAGCAAGATACTACATGGATTTATGCATGAAAAATGAGAGATCTCACCAACATGAAGTACAAAGGGAAGTTCAAGGTCATGTTGATGGACACAAACCCGAATTTACTCAAAACCTATGAGATGCTAAAGAAGGGATACAAATACGTGAAAGAAATGTGGCACAAATACTCAAGGGTAGGAGCCCACAACAATCGATGCTCACTGAAATAGTCTTTTTTTTGTTTTTTTTGTTTTTTTTAAACTATGTACAACAATAGGCTTCCATCTTCATATGTCAAGGGACATCAAACGGAAACCCGCCATCTCTCGAGCTAGAAATGCACATGCATGGGCTCGCAACATACAAAACAGAATTGCTTGACCACTTGACACCCTTATATGCATTGTGGTCGTTTGATGCCTCTTGAGAGTTAGGAAAAGAGGAGGCATGAATGAGAGGTGAACCTCTATCATGTTGAAGGGTATCAGGTGGTTGATTCTTAACCCACATGGGGTCCTCGGCAGATACAGAATGAAGAGCATGTGGCCCAGAGGCCATAAAAATGGTATCTTGTGGCTCAAAAGCCACGTGATCAAAAGGATGTGGCTCAAGGGCCACGTGATCAAAAAGATGTGGCTCAAGGGCCACGTGATCAGAATATAAGGCACCTTCTTGTACCAGCCCAGGTGAGACATCTTCACCACCTTCAGGATCTCCATCGAACAATTCTCTGAAGTACTTGAAGGTGCCCTCAACTTCAATCTCATCCAAGCCCTGGATAAGGTTGACCCCAACAGGGTCATTGAAGGCACCTGGCTTCTTGCTGATGGTGAAGATGTTGAAATCAGCGCATTTACTACCATAAGTCAAGCGTATCAGACCATTGCGACAATTGTTCAAGGCATTGGTAGTCGCAAGAAATGGTCGCCCCAGAATGACAGGAATTTGTCCAAGTGGGTTTGGCACGGGTTCAATATCCAAAACAAAGAAGTCGACTTGATAAATGAACTATCCCACTTTGATCAGCACATGTTCCACCACACCCCTTGGTTTTTTCATGGACCTATCAGCCAATTGAAGAGTGGTCTTTGTTTGTTTGAGGTCTCCAAGACCGAGGTGGACGTAGACAGAATATGGCAGAAGATTAACAGATGCACCAAGGTCCAATAAGGCTCGATGTATGGACACATCACCAATCACACAAGAGATAGTATGACAGCCAGGGTCCTTGTACTTGACTTGCATGGGTTGTGCCAACAAAGAACTCACGTTTGCCGCAAGAAAAGCTTTCTTTGGAACATGAGTTTTTCTCTTCTTGGTGCATAAGTCCTTGAGAACCTTGGCATAAGGTGGAATTTGCTGAATCACCTCCAATAGAGGGATGTTCACCTTAACTTGCCGAAACATCTCAAGCATCTTGTCATGCTGATCAGAGGTTTTCTTTTTAAGGCGCTCAGGGAATGGCGCCTTCGGGGCATAAGGGTGCGAAGGAACCTTAGAAGTCTGGTCCAAAGAAGCATGAGTGGGGACCTAAAAATCTGATTCCTTCGACACATGAGGAGACAAGGGGACCTCAGGATTCAACCCCTTTGTCCAAGGAAATGTAAAAGGAACCTCAGGATCCGGCTCCCTCAGAGATGGTGATGACAAAGAAGGCACCCCAATGTGGTTGTCCACCTCCTTACCAGACCTCAAAGTATGAATCACATTAATATGATGGGTCGGTTCAGAGGTAGCATGAGGTACAGGTGGCCTTCCTTGAGAATGGTTACCCCGAGGATTCTCCTTGGGTTGACTCGGTAATTGGCCCTTCTCGCGTTTATGGAGCTGGTTAGCTAACTGGCTAACTTGCATTTCCAATGCTTTGACCGAATTGTTGCTGGCCACAAACATGGATTATGTGCTCTGAATGAACGCTTGAAGGGTTTGTTCAAGAGTGGAGTCCTTCGAGTCAACCCGTTGGGGTAGTGGAGTTTGGTTAGAATAACCCGACGATGAGGTCTGAGGAGGTTCGTAATTATGGTTCTGAAACCTTTGATGTGGAGGTTGGTAGGTTGCCGATGGGCGTGGAGGTTGATAAGGTGGACGTTGAGGTTGAGCGTGCGAGCTCTGACCGTTACCCCCACTAGGCCCCCAAGAGAAGGTATGGTGGTTACGCCATCCCGAGTTGTAGTAGTGACTGTACGGGTCGTTATGGGGCCTTTGTTGATACATCGCATTTGCATGCTCAGTATCCCTTGGAGCGTAAAAGCATTCCAAGTCATCATGGCCCGTAAGTCCACACCTACCACATTTGGGAGTAGCGACCTGAGCTACAGGAGCTCGGTCCAACTCTAAACTCTCAATCCTACGCATGAGAGCATCCATTTTCGCCTCAGACGCGGTAGATGACTCAAGTTGATATGATCCAGCTCGACCAGAAGACCTGGCAGCTAGTGGCTCTCTCATGGTGTCCCACTCAACGGTGCGTTCAACCATTAACTCAAAAGTGTCCCATTCCTCATCGATGGGTTTCATTTGGAAGTCACCCTGACACATCGACTCCAACAATGTGCGGGTGTTGTAGTTGAGTCTCTCATAAACAATTTGGCAAAGTTGTCATAGCTCAAGTCCATGATGAGGGCACTGCTGGATAAGGTCCTTCAACCTCTCAAAGAAAGCATGAAAAGATTCGGTCTCAGTCTAATACATTTGATGTATCTGGTGCCGTATCTGTTGAGTTTTCCCTTGGGGAAATCATCCTCAACCATACTGAATCATCATCAAGCTGCTGAAGCTTGAACATGGAGCTTACTTCCTCGAATTCACGTATGACAATATACGGATCTTCCTTATTGGTAGTAAAGGTTGGAAGCATGCACACATATTGAGGTTTCAGCTCATAGTTGTTCCCGCGAGCAGGGGGAAGAACTATACAAGAAGGTTGCGCGACCCGAATAAGATGGGTCCGCTCCCACAAAGTCATCGGTCTATCCTGTCGAGCTAAAGGTGGTGGTGCACCAAGAACTCTATCCTAACCGAATCTCCCTTCCTCTCGAGTCAGAGGAGGAGGATAAGGAGGTCTATGTGGTGGTGGGAGCGGACCAAGGTAATCCATGAATGGACCCGGGTCTCCCCCGTCACCACGAGACGACTCGGCCTCATGCTCCAAAGAAGCACGAGGCGGAAATGGTCAATCACCAAGACCATCGATCTCAGAAAAATGCACTCTCTCAAGTTGAGCGCTCTCACCAGAACAATGTCAACCTCGCATAAAATGCTCGACTCGACTCTAAAAACACACAACATCAGGTGTACTCAGAGAAGGAGACTACTCGTAGAGAATAGATGGGGAGAGGACTCAGATGAGGAGGGAAGAATCCTTAGATCTAGCGTGGGTAATGGGATCAGGTAGAAGCCTAACTAGCAAGCACGACTCAATCAGCTTAAGGCTATGGGTCCTTAGGCTAGACGACACCTAACTTCGAGGTCACTTGCCTCGACACGCCTCACCACCCTTCAACGAGGACCACAATGCCAAGCAAGTGATACCAGATTCAGAGATCCAGTACCTCCTACTATCGAAAGGGTAGGCAACGCTGATCAGGTCATGACGGTCTCAACTAGATTACTCTCCTAGTGCGTCTGAAATCCGAGGGCCAATTTCTACTTGCTTTTGGTTAAGGCTTGATTAAGAGTGATTTTTTGGGCCAAGGAAAGGGTGATGAAATCCCTCACCTTATCTTTTATGGGACAACCCCTCCTTAGTAGCATTTTGATCCTAAATCTAGCAATCAATCGCTCCAATCAAACGCTCAACTCACTCTTGTCTTGATGCAATTCCTACTACCTAATGCATGGGCATACAAGATGCATGAATGAGTGTAGGAAATACGTACCTCACGCTAGCACTTAACAACTGAAAATAAAGCTAAAAGAGAAGACAACTACATGATGTGTGACCTTAAGTAAGAATGTCTAGTCTTTTGCTTTGGATTTTAAGGCCAAGTTGATTAATGGGGATTGGTTTAATGATCTGGGAGCAAAGTAGAAGTCAAAGCTTGCAAAATTGTGCTCCCAGATAACTAAAATGAAAGAACCAACTACAAGAAGAAAACTGAGAGCAAGCAACGCTCACCATGCTGCCAATTGGCGGTCTAAGACCGCTGATTGGCGGTCCTTGTTGAAGCTTTTGGGCTCCAACTCGTCCAGTAGCCTCCCCGTGAGCTCTAGGATCCCTGAATCCAACAAAAACTAAAAACAAAAATTAAAAGCACTCGAAACGTCCAAACCAAAGTCTGGACAGAGCACCTCCCCGGCAACGGCGCCAAAAACTTGATTGATACGTTTTAATTTAACCGTAAGTGCACGGCCGCGTTGAAGCAGTGGCAAATACGGGTCGATCCACAGGGAGGTGTGTCAACTTTTGGTTTGTGCGAAGGCGAGTGGGAAAGAAAGGAGAGAAAGATTGATTACATTAAACTACACTAGAATGCAAAAGGAAATGAAAGATAAGCAATAAAATAAACTCCAAAGGGGATAGAGAAATAATGTGAATATAAAAGATGTGTGTGTGTGTGTTTGATTATGCTCATCACAACATGTAGTGCATGAAATCATAAAACTAAATCCAATTTTGCCTCCACATGAATTAAGGTAAGATCATATCATTAAAGCATACAAGACAATAATTGGAATGAAGCTAAAATGAACTCATCTATAAAGACTAGACGCTACTATGCCTCCACATAAATTAAGATAACACATTATCATTAAAACATATAAGACATTAACCAAGGTAAAGGCAACAAGAGTACATACACTACAAATTGTGTTTCCAATATTAATTCCATCCATATCCTCACCTTATTATTCCCCAAAAAATAGGTCCACTAATCTAAGCATAAGCTAAGCTTCATTCAAGAGCATTAGCATATCAAAGATAAGAGTGAAATCCCATTAGATGATGATGGAAATCATATAAGGCTCAAGGGATTAGGATAACACACACCTAATACACTACATGATCATATCACATATTTCTCCACCCCCCAAATGGGGATGGAACTACTCATTACATTAGCTACATCAACAAAATGAAACATTCTACTGAAGTGAAACTATACTAAGCAAGCAAGAAATATTAAACAACTGAAAGGACATAAAACAAAACAAGCATGCAAGCATATGAAAATAAATTAAACTAAGAAAGAAACAACACAACTAAAGTAAAACATCTATTTATTACTCACTCAATTACAAGTAGCCCTTCCTCCACTAGAGTTTTGCTTCAAGGCTTCACTCTTAGTAGGGAAGATGGCCACAAAGAGAGAGATGGGGTACAAGAGAGGAGGGAGAGTTCTATTTATAGTCATAGAAAAAGATAATCCAGGACAATCCCCCGATATGGGACTAAACAAATACCAAAAATAGCCTAAACAAACACTAAGACATACGCTCCAGAAATATTAGCGGATCCGGGAAGATCCGGACCGCCAATTGGCAGTCTACAGGATCCAGATCGAGTTGGTTTTTATTCTGGGTTTTTCTTGATGTATTTGTTGGTCTTGGATGCATCTACTTCGCTTGTTGGAGTTCCAACCCTAATCGAATTGCCAAAATACTCCCCATGATGGTGTGGAGTTTTCTGTTTTGCCCTTAGGTCCTTCGGTCTTACATTCAGGTCCTTCTCCCTTTCATCTTAGTCCGCAGGTCTCATAATTAAGTCCTTTTTCCCTGCTTTTGGGTCCTTTCATGCCTCTTCTCTTCAAACCTCTTTATTTCTGAAAGTCAAACAAAAAACTCGTCACGTAGCATTGCTTAGGTGTAAGATAATGGATATAAGATACAAATATAAGCATGAAATGATGTCAATCATGTATTGATACGGTCATGTCAGTGTGCTGCATTTAATATCGATATATCTGCTTGCCATGATCCTTGGGGTGACTTGTCTTCTTTTGCTAGCCTAGTGCTTTAAAATTTTCACATTTCTTTCAAAATGTTCATGTGTTTGGGACACAAAATGTTTTTGGAGGTTTTGTGTGTGTTTAGCATGTGCAAAACAGTTGAGAGGCGAAGTAAAAAAGAAAGCTCCCAAAATTGTCTTGAACATGGTGCATTAGGATACCTAGTTTACTGGCTTTAGGTCTTATCGAGTCATTAGGATGCACCCTGGTTTTTCCTCGCGGGGCGAGTAATCATAGGGTTTCAGCATTTAAACATTTAAAGAAGTTCACCTGAACCTAGTGAGTCAATAATTCGTGTCGGTTAATACAAGGAAATTTGTTGTAGTCAAGGACCCTTTAAATCTTGTTGTGAGACATTAAGTGTAGGGGTTTTGGTTCATGTGTAGATAACAAATAAGTTAGTAGGTGTTCTCTCTTCCCGCACGGCTCCTATCACTCGAGACAGTAGGTCTGAGGGGACTTTGTGCCTTGTGCTTTCGAGTCATCTGACTTGGGATGCACCGACCGAACACCCGTTACACGGGTGGTAGGGATTGCCCTATGTGGAGATTTGGGGAAAGGTGGACGTGATAGTGTAAGTCCTCACAGGCAATGATGCACGAAACCCGACCCTGGTAGAATCAAACACCAACAAATATAATGCTCCAAAGAAGAAGAAAACAAAATAGAAAAAAATAGAAAAAAAGTCAAATAATAACCTTAATGGACCTTAAACTTTGTATCACTTGAGGATGTTGAGGTTGTCAATGTCTTGCACTTAAGTCCTTAATTAACTTTCACGAATGATTCATTAGTCTAGGTGTGTGGACTGATTACATATATAGAGTCGGCCCGTAGCATTACCGCGTCCAATGATCGATAAAATGAGTCATCGAGTCGTGTAGCTAGGTTGAATAATGCATCTTTGTTCGGATTTTGTGGGTATATCCACTTAAAACCCTCAGGAGACAACATTCCTCCCCCTTGGGGACAAGGAGGTTTAATGGCTTGTTACACGTGCTAATTGCAACCGTGATTCCTACGAAAGTGAGTTAGGATTTCTTGTTTTTCGTATGCTTTTCTCTTTCTTTGTTTTGCTCAGGACTAGCAAAAGTTAGGTGTGACGGTATTTTATTGACATCATTTCATGCTTATATTTGTATCTTATATCCATTATCTTTCACCTAAACAATGCTACGTGACGAGTTTTATGTTTAAATTTCAGAAATAAATAGGTTTGAAGAGAAGAGGCATAAAATGACCTAAAAGCATCAAAAATGACTGAGTTGAGAGACTCAAGGACTAAGATGCAAGATCGAAGGACCTGAATGTAAGATCGAAGGACCAATGCGCAAACAAGAATACTTCACACCATCATAGGGAGTATTTGGCAATTCTATTCGGGTCGGAGCTCCAGCATGCGAAGTAGATACATCAAAGAAAAGAAAATTCATCCAAAAAAGCCCAGAAGAAAATCCAGATGGATCCGAACATTGTAGACCGCTAATTAGCGGTCCAAGACTGCTACTTGGCGGTTTCTTTTGGTCTGGATCCGCTAAGATTTATGTGGGCGTGTATTAGTGTGTATTTAGTCTATTTCTGGTATTTGTTTAGTCCCATACCAGGGGATTGTCCTGGATTACCTTTTTCTATGGCTATAAATAGAACTCTTCACCTTCTAATGTAATGACCCATTGCTTGGTGGCATTCTCTCCACTTGGAGTAAGCCTTGGAGTAAAATCTCAACGTGGAGAAGAATGCTACCTTCAATGTGAGTCATCTAATAAAATAATTTTTCCATTGTTTTGTTCTTATGTTCTTTCTTTATGCATGCTTAACTTAGTTTTATTTCTTTGATTCTAGGCTAAAGTAGTTAGAATGTTTCATTTCTTCTTTAGTTTAATTGTTAGAGTAATGTGTAGTGAGTAGATCCATCCCCCTTTGGGGGTGGAGATGATGTTCATACATGCATTAAAGAATGGATATGAATGCTTTATATTTTGATTGTGTTGATAAATGTGAATGTATGTTTGTTTGTTAGAGTAGAATACTACACTTGATGGGTTTTGCCACACATCTTAGACACTTCCTATGCATGAAAACACTACCTACATTTATGCCTATAGAATGCATTCTTCACCATCTTTTTACATGTCTGCACACACTCCACCCCTTAGTGGTTAGTTTAAACGATTAAACAAGTTTTTGATTGACATCATTTCATGCTTATATTTGTATCTTATAGCCATTATCTTTCACCTAAACAATGCTACGTAAAGAGCTTTATGTTTGAATTTCAGAAATAAATTGGTTTGAAGAGAAGAAGATCCGTATTTTGATTGACATCATTTCATGCATATCTTTGTGTCTTATATCCATTATCTTTCACCCAAACAATGCTATGTAACATGTTTAATGTTTAGTTTTCAGGAATAAGTAGGTTTGAGAAGGAGATACTCTAAAAGGACCTAAAAGGAGGAAAAACGATTGAGTTGAGAGACTCGAGGATTAAGATGCAAGATCGAAGGACCTGAATGCCAGATAGAAGGACCAATGAGCAAACAGGAATACTCCACACCATCATGGGGAGTATTTTGGCAATTCTATTCGGGTCGGAGCTCCAACAAGTGAAGTAGATGCATCCAAGACCAACAAATACATCCAGAAAATCCCAGAAGAAAATACAGAGCGATCCGAACACGTTAGACTGCGGATTAGCGGTCGAAGACCGTAATTGGCGGTCTCTTTTGGTCCGAATCCGCTAAGATTTACGTGGGGCATGTATTAGTGTGTGTTTAATCTATTTTTGGTATTTTTTTAGTCTCATACCGGGGGATTGTCCCGGATTACCTTTTTCTAAGGCTATAAATAGAACTCTCCCTCCTCTCTTGTAATCCATCTCTCTCTTGGTGGCCATCCTCTCTACTAGGAGTTCAAGCCTTGAAGCAAAAACTCTTGTGGAGAGAGGCTACTTGTAATTGAGTGAGTAATAATAAATGTTTTTCTTTAGTTATGTTGTTTGTTTCTTAGTTTAATTTCCTTTTCATATGCTTGCATGCTTCTTTTGTTTTATTCCCTTTTAGTTTCTTTACTATTTCTTGCTTGCTTAGTTTAGTTTCATTTCAGTAGAATGTTTCATTTTAATGTAGGTTGTAGTGTAATGATAAGTGAGTAGTTCCATCCCCATTTGGGGGTGGAGAAATGTGTGATATGATCATGTGGTGTATTAGGTGTGTGTTATCTTAATCCCTTGAGCCTTATATGATTTCCATAACTATCTAATGGGATTTCACTCTCTTTGATATACTAATGCTCTTGAATGAAGCTTAGTTTATGCTTAGATTAGTGGACCTATTTTATGGGGAATGATAAGGTGAGGATATGGATGGAATTGATGAAGGAAACATGATTTGTAGTTGCATCTACTCTTGTTGCCTTTTGATTGATCTCGTTTTATATTTAACCGCAAGTGCACGGCCGCGTTGAAGTGGTGGCAAATACGGGTCGTCCACTGGGAGGTGTGTCGACAATTGGTTTGTTCGAAGGCGAGAGGTAAAAGAAGGAGAGAAAGGTTGGTTACACTAATCTAAACTACAAAGCTGAAATGAAATGGAGAAGAAACGATAAAACTAAAGCCCAAAGGGGGTAGAGAAATAATGTGAACATAAAGAAGTGTATGTGTGTGTGTTCATTAAGCTCCTCACAACATGTAGTCCATGAAATCATAAAACTACATCCAACTTTGCCTCCACATGAATTAAGATAGACTACATCATTAAAACATACAAGACAATAATTGGAATGAAGCTACATGAACTCAACTATAAAGACTATACCCTACTATGCCTCCACATGAATTAAGATAAGACTACATCATTAAAATATACAAGACATTAGCTAAGGTAAAGGCAACAAGAGCACATACACTACAAATTGTGTTTCCAATATTAATTCGTATCCATATCCTAACCTTATCATTCCCCATAAAATAGATCCACTAATCAAAGCATAAGCTAAGCTTCATTCAAGAGCATTAGCATATCAAAGATAAGAGTGGAGACCCATTAGATGGTTATGGAAATCATATAAAGCTCAAGGGATAAAGATAACACACACTTAATACACTACATGATTATATCACATATTTCTCCACCCCCCAAATGGGGATGGAACTACTCACTACTCATTACACTACTGATTATACTAAGCAAAGAAAACATTTAACTAAGATACTGAAATTACTAAACAAGAAATTAAACAAAGTAAAGCAACCCACACAAAACAAGCAACATAACAAAACAAGATTAAAAGAAACAAATAAACTTTTATTAACAATGACTCACATTGAAGGTAGCACTCTTCTCCACCTTGAGTTATTGCTTCAAGGCTCACTCCTTAGTAGAGAGAATGCCACCAAACAATGGGTAATTACAATAGAAGGTGAAGAGTTCTATTTATAGGCATGGAAAAAGCTAATCCGAGACAATCCCCCGATGTGGGACTAAACCAATACCACAAATGGACTAAGAATACACTAATACATGTGCCCCACAAATATGAGATGATCCAGACCAATATGGACCGCCAATTAGTTGTCCAAGACCGCCAATTGGCGGTCTATATGATCCAGATCGAGTTGGTGACTCACATTGAAGGTAGCACTCTTCTCTACCTTGAGTTATTGCTTCAAGGCTCACTCCTTAGTAGAGAGAAGGCCACCAAACAATGGGTAATTACAATAGAAGGTGAAGAGTTCTATTTATAGGCATGGAAAAAGCTAATCCGGGACAATCCCCCAATGTGGGACTAAACCAATACCACAAATGGACTAAGAATACACTAATACACGTGCCCCACAAATATGAGATGATCCAGACCAATATGGACCGCCAATTAGCTGTCCAAGACCGCCAATTAGCGGTCTATATGATCCAGATCGAGTTTGTTTTGGTTGTGGGCTTTTCTGGTGGTCTTTGTTGGTCTTTGATGCATCTACTTTGTTTATTGGAGCTCCAACCCGAATCGAATTGCCAAAATACTCCCCATTATGGTGTGGAGTTTCTTGTTTTGCTCTTAGGTCCTTCGGTCTTACGATCAGGTCCTTCTCCCTTGCATCTCAGTCCCTAGGTCTCACAATTAAGTCCTTTTTCCTGCTTTTGGGTCCTTTCATGGCTCTTCTCTTCAAACCTCTTTATTCCTGAAAACTAAACATAAAACTCATCACATAGCATTGCTTAGGTGTAAGATAATGGATATAAGATACAAATATGAGCATGAAATGATGTCAATCACCTTTACCTTGGCTAATGCCTTGTATGTTTTAATGATAATATGTTATCTTATTTCATGTGGAGGCATAGTAGGGTCTAGTCTTTATACATTAGTTCATTTAGCTTCATTCCAATTATTGTCTTGTATGTTTTTATGATATTGTGTTATCTTAATTCATGTGGAGGCAAAGTTGGATGTAGTTTTTTTATTTTTATGCACTACATATTGTGATGAGCTTAATTGAACACACACATACACATATCTTCGTATTCACACTCTTTTCTCTACCCCCTTTGGGGTTTAGTTTTACTACTTATTTTCCATTTACTTTCGCATAGTAGTGTAGTGTAGATCATAACTCCTTTCTCTCCTTTGTTTCCCACTTGCCTTCACACGAACTAAAGTCGACACACCTCCCTATGGATCGACCCGTATTTGCCACCGCTTCAACGACGCCAAAAACTTGTTTTATCATTTTAAATACCGCAAGTGCACAGCCGCGTTGAAGTGGTGGAAAATACGGGTCGATTCATAAGGAGGTGTGTAGACTCTGGTTTGTTCGAAGGCAAGTGGGAAAAGAGGGGAAGAAGTTGTGATTACACTAAACTAGACTAACTACACTAAACGAGTAAGCGTCAAACAAGGAAAACGAAAGCGAGGGAAATTGAAAGCTGGAAATCAGAAATGGAAAACCCCTAAGGGGTGGACTGTGTGCACACATGTAAAAAGATGGTGAAGAATGCATTCTATAGGCACAAATGTAGGTAGTGTTTCCATGCATATGAAGTGTCTAAAGGTTATGGCAAAACCTATCAATCCATTCACTAACCTAGTTGATTAACATTCATATACACATGATGGTTATTTCAGAACCTAAACAAGCATGGGAGGTGTCTAAGATGTGTGGCAAAACCCATCAAGTGTAGTATTCTACGCTAACAAGCAAGCATACATTCACATTTATTAACACAATCAAAATATAAAGCATTCATATCCATTCTTTAATGCATGTATGAACATCATCTCCACCCCCAAAGGGGGATGGATCTACTCACTACACATTACTCTAATAATTAAACTAAAGAAGAAAAGAAACATTCTAACTACTTTAGCCTAGAACCAAAGAAATAAAACTAAGCTAAGCATGCATAAAGAAATAACATAAGAATAAAACAATGGAAAATTTATTTTATTAGATTACTCACATTGAAGGTAGCATTCTTCTCCACCTTGAGATTTTGCTCCACGGCTTACTCCAAGTAGAGATAATGCCACCAAGCAATGGGTCATTACAATAGAAGGTGAGGAGTTCTATTTATAGCCATAGAAAAAGGTAATCCGGGACAATCCCCCGGTATGGGACTAAACAAATACCAGAAATATACTAAATACACACTAATACATGCCCCACATAAATCTTAGCGGATCCGGACCAAAAGAGACCGCCAATTAGCGGTCTACAGTGTTCGGATCGCTCTGGATTTTGTTCTGGACTTTTCTGAATGGGTTTTCTTGTCTTTGATGCATCTACTTCGCTTGCTGGAGCTCCGACCCAAATAGAATTGCCAAAATACTCCCCATGATGGTGTGAAGTATTCTTGTTTGCTCATTGGTTCTTGGATCTTACATTTAGGTCCTTTGATCTTGCATCTTAGTCCTTGAGTCTCTCAACTCAGTCCTTTTTCATGCTTTTAGGTCCTTTTATGCCTCTTCTCTTCAAACCTATTTATTTCTGAAATTTAAACATAAAATTCGTCACGTATCATTTGAGGTGAAAGATAATGGATATGAGATACAAATATAAGCATGAAATGATGTCAATCAGAGTCAATATGAAGCTCAAAGGGCTCAATAGCCCCGGGACACGGGGTGAAGACACCTTCTGGAATGGGATATGCTGAGGTGTGTCCCCCTCACTAATCGTCTCAACCGAATCATGCAACGAACACTCCCTTTGGACATTCATGTTTGATGCCAGCTCTCCAACTTTGATAAGCACATCCCCAATAATCCCCTTTGGAATACGAATGGATCTATCCGCCAATTGGAGGGTGATGTTAGTTGGTTTCAATTCTCCCAAGTTCCACTGTTGATAAACAGAAAATGGGAGGAGGTTGACCGTCGATCCTAAATCAAGCAAGACATTACTCATGCTAGTGTCCACTATCGTACACTGAATAATAGGACACCCAGGGTCCTTGAATTTTTTGTAGGTGGGATTGGACAAAAGTGAGCTTACATTTGAAGCCAAGAATGCTTTCTTAAAAACATTGGTCTTCCTCTTGGTTGTGCAGATATCTTTTAACACTTTGGCATATTGACGTATTTGTTGGATGACATCCAACAAGGGGATGTTAACCTTCACTTGCTTAAACACCTCTAATATCTTATCCATTGTGTCACTCAGCTTTTTGGTTAACTTACTAGGATAGTGAGCTTTTGGTAGGTAGGTTTTCTACGGTGCCTGAGAAGGAGGCGTTGGTGTATTACCCTCACCCTCAGCCTCTTCTTCACCACCATTCCCACTGAGGGGCTGCATAGATGGTGGTAGTGGCAAGGAAATGTGATTGTCAACCTGCTTTCTATTCCTTAAAGTTACAATGACATTGACATGGTGAACAAGTTTCTCCACATGGTTCACTTGCAGCCCCTGAGGTACCACATTCTCATTTTGCATGTGTTGTTGCTGGTACATGTGGGGGTTTGCCTCAGGTTGGCTAGGTAGAGTCCCTCTCTCTGTTTCATGTACAGACTGAGCCAATTGGCCCATCTGAAGCTTTAGGGATTTGATGGTCTGCTGATTTAAAGTGAGAACTTGACATGTGGTTGACATAAAAAAAATCATTGAATTTTCAAGTCCACGAGTCAAGGTCTCAAGCGAATTGAATCGGGTTTCCATATTGTTGGAATTTGGGAAACCCGATTGATTGGTGATTTGAGCTTGGGGTGCCTGATAAGATTATGCATGCATGGGAGGTTGGTGTGGTTAGTTAGGTGGTCGAGAGGAGTTTGAAGGACCACTTGGGGCATTATTTTCGTTCCATGAAAATTTAGGGTGGTTCCTCCATCAGGATTATAAGATAATGAGTATGGGTCATTCCTAGCTCTATCATAGATGGCGTTGACATGTTCCATCTCAGGAGGAATGGATGCACACTCTCTTCCTACATGACCTATCCTACCACATGAATGACAGGGAACTGGACCAGATGTGGACATGTGAGGTGCACCTTGTTGTTTTGGAGCTCAATCGAATCCGTACGGTGCATCGAATCCATGAGTCTCGGTGGCCGTAGTGGTATCGACAGCAAATGTGACACCCGATCTAGTCGAGTTTGCATTTGCGATCCTTGATCCTATGCAAGATGATGCTGGGGTTCCCTCGCACTCTCCCACTGCATGGTTTTCTCTGCGAGGTCTTCTAGGAAAGCCTATGCCTCACTTTCATCCTTTCCTAAGAACTATCCTTGACACATGGACTCAAGGAGCGTTCGTGATGGGATGTGAAGACCCTCGTAGACAATTTGACAAAGGTGCCACAACTCGATGCCATGGTGAGGGCATGAGGATAGTAGCTCCTTGAATCTCTAAATATGCATGAAATGTTTTGGTCTCAAGTTGATAGAACTAATTGATTTCGTTCCTCAATTTTTGAGTCTGATGATTTGGAAAGTACTTCCTGAGGAATGCATATTGAAATTCATCCCAAGTCCTAAAGGCAATCGCCTGGTTGTTGTACAACCACTTCTTGGTATCATCCTTTAGTGCAAAAGGGACTAGCCTAAGATGGATGGAGTCTGTGCTCAGTTGTTGCAACTTGAACATAGCACAGACCTCCTCAAATTCCCTGAGAAAGATATAGGGGGTCACTCTTCCCAGTGAAGTGAGGGAGCATGGAAATGAATTGAGGCTTAACCTCAAAGTGGCTCACATTCTCCTCTGGTAATACGATGCATGAGGGTAGAGTGGTACGTCTTGCGTAGCATCGATCACGGAGAGGTATGGGAGCCACAACAGGACGAACATGTGGGACAGGTGGGTCCAGCAACTGCTACTCCTCGCGGTAATGACCAGGCATTGAACCCGGACTGTGTGCGACACGAGAGGAGGAAGGCGTTGAGAAATCGACTACCGAAGTAGGATGGACGACACGCCTCGTCAAACGGCCACTCTTGTCTCGTGACCACACAAGCATGCACAAACGTGCACACACACAAACCAAAACTTTTTTTATAACAAAGAATGTGCGTAGAGGAGAAGACGGGAGGACAGAAAAGAGAGAGAATGACTAAGGAGAGAAGGGAAGAAGTCCTTATGCTACGGAAGGTGGGTACAGGTACAAGCACACAAGCAAACAAGCCTCAAACAATCCTAAGGTCGCTATAGGTCCTTACAGCTACACGACGCCTAACTGCGAGGTCACACGGCCTCAACACGCCTCACTCCCTACAAAGAGGACCACAAAACCCAGCAAGTGAGTCACGATCCGTAGATCTTGTCTCTCCTACTATCGACAGAGTGGGCGACGTCGATCATGCCATGACGGTCGTGACCGGATCACTCTCCTAATGCGCCTGAGATCCTTAGGGCCAATGTCTACTTGATGTTAAAATTAGACTCCTGATTAGTGTGGTTTTTGGGGCGAACGGAAGGGTGATGAAATCCCTCACCTTATTTTATATGGGACAGCCTCTCCTTAGTAGCGTTTTGGAGTCTTAATCTAGCAATCAACATTCGAAAGAAACACTCAACTCACACTTGCTGCAATGCAATTCCTACTAACTAATGCATCTTCATACGAAATACATGAATGAGAGTAGGGAATGCGTACCTCACGCCAGCACTCAGCAACTGAAAGTAAAGCTAAAATAAAAGACAATCTACGTGCCTAAGTTGTATGATGCGTGACCTAAACAATAAAGAATGTCTAATATTTTGCTTTGGGTTTTAGGGTCCAAGTTGCTTAAAGGGAGATTGATTATTGATCTGGAGACAAACTAAAAGTCAGAACATGCCAAATTAATCCCCAGACCTCTATATCAGATAAAGAAACAAGACACAGAAAGAAGAAGTAGAGAGGAGCTTACCAGACCGCCAGTTGGCGGTCTTAAGCCGTTGATTGGTAGTCCAACAAGCTCAGCTTGCCTCCAAACCTCTCCAGTTGCCTCCCTGTGCCTCTCCAGGTCTCCTAAAACAATTCAATTCTTACCCGGATCCGACCCATTTTCGGATTTGTTTTTTATTTATTCAATTCTTCACATGGGGTGCACTCGGATCAGTTATAGAAGTGTCGTCTCGAATCTAATTGCCAAAATACTCCTCAAGATGGTCTGGAGTTTCTTCATTTGCTCATTGGTCCATTGGGGTTACATTCTGGTCCTTCTCCCTTTCATCTTAGTCCCCAAGTATCACAACTCAGTCATTTTTCTTGCTTTTAGGCCTTTTATGCCTATTCTCCTCAAACCTATTTATTCCTGAAACTCAAACATAAAACTCGTTACGTAGCATTGTTTATGTTCAAGATAATGGATATAAGAAACAAATGAATGCACGAAATGATGTCAATCACACGTGTCAAAAATGGTGAATTCTTCGGATCCCTTGCCCTCTTGCTTGTGCAGCAATACAATTCCTTGGTGAAAATATTCACGATTATTGTAGTTTATATTGGATTTCTAATATGTATCATGCAACATATGCCTCCCCTATTTTTCCAATTTGTAAAGTCGATATGGAAAATAGGGAAAATCATGAGATTAAACCTTGGGTAACGAGACCACGATGTAGTAGGAGGAAGAAAAACAGATTCCCTCGAATGACATGAACTTGAAGCTATTATTTGTGGTCATTGCAAGCGAACAAATCACCACAATGGAAGAACTTGCCAGATTCAATTGCAGATGATTGTTTTTGAGTCCATTAGTATGTAGTACAATTTAACTTGTTAAGTTAACTTTGCATCTTTCATTTCTGAACTAACTGAAGAACTTGCGCATATCGAATTCCATATGATTGTCTTTTAGTCCATTAGTATGTAGTACAATTTAACTTGTTAAGTGAACTTCTTATGTTCCTTTTCTTAACTATTTGTGTTGTTATGAAAAATCATATGTTTTAAAACGAGTTGTAAAAATTATTTCTGAACTTGTTACATGGTAGGATTGAATCAAGATAAACGAGCAATCTGCGTTGTTTCGTCGGATGATTGACATCATTTCATGCTCATATTTGTATCTTATATCCATTATCTTACACCTAAGCAATGCTACGTGACGAGTTTTATGTTTAGTTTTCAGGAATAAAGAGGTTTGAAGAGAAGAGCCATGAAAGGACCCAAAAGCTGGGAAAAATGACTGAATGGTGAGATCTAGGGACCAAGATGCAAGGGAGAAGGACCTGAATGTAAGACAGAAGGACCTAAGAGCAAAACAGAATACTCCACACCATCATGGGGAGTATTTTACCAATTCTATTCGGGTCGGAGCTCCAACAAGTCGAGTAACCGCATCAATGACCAACAATACCAGAAAGAAAAGCCCACAACAAATTCCAACACGATCCGACAATTTTGGACCGCCAATTGGCGGTCTTGGACCGCTAATTGGCGGTCCATATTGCTCAGGATCCGTCGAAATTTCTCCTGGACTTGTATTAATGTTCGTTTAGGCTATTTTTGGTATTGGTTTAGTCCCACATCGGGGGATTGTCCCCGATTAGCTTTTTCCATGCTTATAAATAGAACTTTTCACCTTCCATTGTAATCACCCATTGCTTGGTGGTATTCTCTCTACTAAGGAGTGAGCCTTGAAGCAAAAAACTCAAGGTGGAGATGAATGCTACCTTCAATGTGAGTCATTTGTTAATAAAATAATTCTTCTAGTTTCTTTAAATCTTGTCTTTTAATTTGTGCATGTTTGTTTAGTCTTTCCTTTCTTTTTATGTTTCTTTGATGCTTCTTGCCTTCTTAGTTAACTTTCATTTCAGTATTATGCTTTCTTTTGCTAATATAGTTAGTGTAATGAGTAGTGAGTAGTTCCATCCCCATTTGGGGGGTGGAGAAATATGTGATATAATCATGTAGTGTATTAAGTGTGTGTTATTTTTATCCCTTGAGCTTTATATGATTTCCATAACCATCTAATGGGTTTTCACTCTTATCTTTGATATGCTAATGCTCTTGAATGAAGCTTAGCTTATGCTTTGATTAGTGGACCTATTTTATGGGGAATGATAAGGTTAGGATATGGATGAAGTTAATATTGGAAACACAATTTGTAGTGTATGTGCTCTTGTTGCCTTTACCTTAGCTAATGTCTTGTATGTTTTAATGATGTAGTGAAATCTTAATTCATGTAGAGGCATAGTAGGGTATAGTCTTTATACTTGAGTTCATGTAGCTTCATTCCAATTATTGTCTTGTATGTTTTAATGATGTAGTCTTATCTTAATTCATGTAGAGGCAAAGTTGGATGTAGTTTTATGATTTCATGTACTACATGTTGTGAGGAGCTTAATGAACACACACACACACACTTCTTTATGTTCACATTATTTCTCTACCCCCTTTGGGGCTTAGTTTATTGCTTATCTCCATTTCCATTTGCATCTTAGTGTAGTTTAGTGTAACCAACCTTTCTTCCCTTTCTTTACCTCTCGCCTTCGCACAAACCAAGTGTCGACACACCTCCCAGTGGACGACCCGTATTTGCCACCGCTTCAACGTGGCCGTGCACTTGCGGTTAAATATAAAACGAGATCAATCATCGGACGATTTGGATCATTGCAACTTAATTAACAACTTTGCTCATTTAAAAAAAACTTCTCTCTAAGGCATGAAACTCAACTTGTCCAAGATGAGACAACTTAATTAATAACATATCTAATTGAAAATGATTTTTGTAGTGTTAATAATTTGTTGGAGTTTCCATAGGGATGAGTTTGTCCTGCTCGAGACACAAGTGTCCACTCCAGACGATTCTATCCCACGTAGGGACGAGAATGTCCCGCTTGTCATGCATCATTCAAACCAATAATCCTGCCACATGGTAGGATTGAAACAACCTTATGGCACTGTTGTTAGATTCAAATTGAATCAAGACAAATGAGTTGAAACGTCACTAACCAACTTGTCACAAGTTAACTTGTACGCACATTGATACGGGACAAATAAACTTATTACATGGTAGGAATCAAATTGAATCAAGATAAACGAGTTGGAAACATCAAATAACAACTTTTTACAACTTCCAAGTTTACTAGTACCCACGTTGAGATGGGACAAACAAACATGTTAGATGGTAATATTGAATCAAGATAAAGGAGTTGTAAAAATCACCAAATGAGTTGCGTCGTTCGTCCAAACGACTTGGGTTGTTCAGTCGAAAAACTTGGGTTGTCCGATCGGAATGACCTGGGTCCTTCGACCAGATGAAATGGGTCATTTGACCAAACAATCTGGGTCATTCGGTTGAAACATCCTGGGTCATTTGTCCAAACGAGCTGGGTCGTTGCAACATAATTAACAACATGGCTAGTGAAACAAATACTGTACTTCTCTCTAAGACATGAAGCAACTTGTCCAATATGAGACAACATAATTAATGAAATATCCAACTGCAAATGAGTGTTAGACCATTAATATGTAGTTCAATTTAATTTGTTAAGTAAACTACCATTGTTCCATTTTTGAATCTCTTGTGTTAGGAAAAATCATATGTTTTGAAACAACGTTATGACACCACTGTTAGATTCAAATAGAATCAAGACAAACAAGTTGAAAACATCACAAACCAACTTGCTACAACTTAACTTGTATGCACATTGAGATGGGACAAACAAACTTGTTACATGGTAGGATTGAACTAAGACAAATAAGTTTAAAGCATCACATATTAACTTGTACATACATTGAGTCAGGACAAATATACAACCTTACATGGTAGGATTGAATAAATATAAAAGAGGTGAAAACATCACATATTAACTTGTACACACATTTAGACAGAACAAACAAACTTGTTACATTGTAGGATAGAATCAATATAAAGGAGCTGAAAATATCACATATTAACTTGTATGCACATTGAGATAAGACAAACAAACTTGTTACATTGTAGGATTAAATAAATGTAAATGAGCTGTAAAAATCACCAAATGAGTTGAGTCGTTCGTCCAAACGAGCTGGGTCGTTTGACCAAACGAGCTGGGTCGTTTGACCAAACGAGTTGGGTCGTTGCAACTTAATAAACAACCTGGCTCGTTTTAAAAAAAACTTGTTAACATAGTAGGATTGAATCAAGTTAAAGGAGTTGGGTCATTCGACCAAACGAGCTATTTTATTATTTCATTCAGTTGTTAACTACTAATGACAATTAAGCTTCTAATTACTCATTTATACACATTTAATCCTAAGTAGTTAGTTACTCGCACCTGGCCCAATGTAAGCCAGTTTGACGCACACCCGACCCAAACCATTCCCGATTCTCCCTCTCCCACCAGACAACCAATCCACAACTAGGTGATAACATGTTAGCAGGTGACCCATGTCTCCAGAGCATCACAGCCTTGCGTCCTGAGCGGGACACACTTGCATCCTGAGAGGGCCACAATTGACAATATGCAGGACAGAGTCTTCCTAAGTGGCACACTTATGTCCCGAGCGGGACCCTATACGGATTTAGACGTCCATTTCTGGGAGTCCAGTAACTTCTTTTTTTGAAAAATTTACTTGGATTCCACCACGACCCTGTTTGGATGTGCATTTATGTGCATCCAGAGTTTCTAAAATCTGGCTTCTCCTTGGATTTGGCGCCTCCCCGGATTATGCCAAATTTGTATGGATGAATCTTTCCATTTTGGATGCCAAATTTGTATGCATTCAATTAATCAAGTAATGTCTTGTCCCAATTCATCACGTACCTTCGAAAACAACTTCCGCTAGCGACTTGAGGAGGGCTAAGCGCGAGCACGTCGGTCCATCCTACTTGATTGGCCTATGGTATTTTTGGTGCCCGACTCCTCCGAATATGGTGATGTTTCTCTGTTCTTTTCCCTTCTTTTTTTTCTTTTTTTCCCCTTTTTGTTTCTGTAACCTGCTTTTTGGATTATTTTTTTTATTTTTTGTTGTAGGACGCCCTTTGTTCCACATTTTTGTGTGTATGAGGAGACGTTGTCTGCTCCCCTAAATAGTCTTCACCACGATAATGAGCGAAGCTTGGAGCTCATTCTCGAGGCAACCCATAACCTTCAATATCGTGTTTATGACCTGGATTGCCTTCGGGTCATATTGGAGGTGTAGATCGCTCGGCTGGCATGCCTCAGACACCCTTCCACACGTAAACATGTTAGGTACATTGTGCATTACATCTTGATTATAAAATCGGTTTTACAAATGCACTACAAAGTTTTTGATGTTTGTTTGTTTATTGTACTCCAATTCAAACAACCCTGGATAACTCTCCAGTGACGCCACATCATGGTTTCATTGAGGTCTAGTGCGGCAACTGTAGGGTGGTTTGCATGTAGGAGACTCCAACTCGAGTGGGATTTCCTCGTGGTCACCGTCTGGGGACCCCACGCCAACACGATATGCAAGTAAATGAGAATGTAGAAGCCCCAGTTCAAGAAGTAGTTGGGGAGAAAAACCTTTAATAATTATTGGTTTATATTGTTGTTGTTGTCAGTTTTTGTTTAAAATTAATCCCTTCTTTGACAAAAAAATTTGGAATTAATTACTAGTTTTTTTGTGTTTTGTGTTTAGGTATATAAAGGGTGTATAATCCATATTAACTGTTTAATTGAAATTGCTTTGTTTGAGTGGCCATTGCTGATCATTTTATGACTTATACGAGCACACCATATTATTGTAAACAATCGATCATAAAAATGTTTGGAATGTAAATTATTCAATCGTAAAATTCACTGTGAAGGATTTACTTCAGCTCCACATTCCTCTACGGTTATGTGTCTCCATTCTCAGTGACCATTAACTTCAATTTTAAGTACTTCCTAACATCAAAGAAATAACCGAAAATTACATTAGTATAAGTAGGCGTAGTACCGTGGTAGGTAGCAGATCCTCCATTCACTTGTTTTAATTAGATATAAATAGCGGTTCTGGATTCATGAATGTATAATACTATACATAGAAGCAATGGCCGACCAGAATGTTTGTTGGTGTTTTGATGTTTTTGGGTTTGTTCGTACAATGGCTAAACTTTTAAAAATTTGTTGAAATGAAATGGTAAATTTTAACAATTTAGGTTTATGCAGAACCAAGCGAAAGAGATGCTATGATGGTTGATGAAGCTGACAAGAAAGCTAGTACGAAGAGTTCAAGACTGCTAATCTCGTCGTCACTTTTGGATATCTAAAGCCCTTCTATAGTCTGCCTAGTTGGTTGTCAACTCGTGATGAACGGAGCCCAAGTGCCAGCCTATTTAGTTGGTCGTCAGTTGAAAAGTGTTAACTCTCTCTCTTTCACCTCTCCCCTCCCTCATCCCTAACCCAAATCATCACCCTCACCTTCCTCTCTCTCACCCCATCTTCCCCTATCCTCTTCTCCTGCAGCTGCGGCGATGGCGGGGACCAGGTGCTCCGGCAACCCTACATAGGCTCAGAGGGGAAACGTCCCCTTCTCCAGTCTTGTTCTTCTACTGCTTTGGCTTTCGAGGTACGCCAGCCACCTCATTAGTTTTCAGGTTCCTTGGGTCAAATGGTTTGTGGGGGAGGCGATGGCCGGAGATGTGAAGAAAAGGGTCGAGGGGGGAGATCGGCCATGGGGATTGCATAGGTTGTCGCGACCGAGGCCGTGCAGGGTCATGCCATGAAGGTGGTTGGCAGTGGGGCAGGGCGGGGTGGTCGGCGGAGGCACCGGAAGTGGTAGCGGTTTGAGTTTGGATCGGCGTTGGGTTTTGATTTAAGGTATATTGCACATGCCCCCTGGATTTTAATGATTTGTGCTTTAACAAATTATTTGGGTTCATAACAAGTAAACCTTCGATTTGGTTAATATTTGGTGGAATATTAAATTGGATTATTTGTCAAGAAATCTCTGGATGTTTGGAATATTTCATTGAATAAGTAAATCTGGGGTAATTGTGGAATAAATTATGTAATTTAATTGTATTTGTTTAATTAATTAATAATTGGAATATTTGCTAGAAAACCCTGCATTTATTGGTATTTGAATAAATAATGAGTAATTGGGTTAATTGCTGGAAAAACCTTGGCTTTCCATAATTGAGGGAAATAATTTAATTCAGGGAAAATTGCCATTTTTCCCCGGAGTTTTCTGATATTTGTTGTAAATTATTTTAATTGGATAATTTACAATTTTTCCCCTAGACTTAAGAGAATTGTGATTTGTAAGGAAGCTTTAGTGGAATTTCGCTTCTGCTACCGTACTCTTTGACTGTGGGTTTTAAGCTATAGTTTTATCATGCAGCTTTTATGATTCCCTAGTCTTATTTATGTTTGTTGCTTTGTGATTTGTTGGAGTCGTGTGACCGTAGTTTGGAGTAAATTGTGTTTACCCTTGCCTAAGGTGTTGTGTGAGAGGTTCGTGGAACCATTTCTCTAACCACGTTGTGACGAGTGACCGTTTGGGAGCGTTGCTCACGGACTCAAGGGTGGGGTGGCAGTGAGATGACGTGTGAGGTATGTATGACTACATGTTAGGGTTTTCCCCTGTGTTGTGGCAGTTCGAGAAGGGTCAACTCACATTATAACGAGTGATCGTTTGAGAGTGTTGCTCACAGGTTCAGGCGTGTGGTCGTCTCCCGAAGCCAGGTGCATAAATGGTCAACTCACAATGTCGAGTTTTCTCACAAGACTAGTGTAAGACATAAAGGACGGCTAGACTTTGTACAATGTCGAGTTGGGGTGGTGTACGGGGTCTTTTTTCGAAACTCAGGTGTGGCTTGTCTGTGCAGGTGAGACGCAATAGACGGCTGAAGGCGACTTGTGCTTGGGACGTGATTGAGATCATATCATGCATATATTCGTGTCTTAATTCCTCTATTTTGAACCTAAGCAATGCTACCTAATGAATTTTATGTTTAAGTTTCAGAATAAGTAGGTTTGAGGAGAAGAAAAGACATGAACGCGGGAAAAAGGATTGAATTGTGATACTTATGGACTGACATGCAAGAGGGAAGGACTCGAATGTAAACCAAAAGGACCTATAAGCAAATCGAGAAACTCCACACATTCATGAGGAGTATTTTGGCAATTGGATCCGAGCCTAAACTCCAACAACCAACTCAGGTGCACCAAACATCAACACATCAAAGTGCCATATGAACAAGAGCTTGATCCAGCCAATACAGACTGTTAAATGGTGGTTATAGACTGCTGATTGGCTGTTGGTTTGGATACAAACCCGATAAGCTTCAGCCGGGTGTTATATTAGTGTGTATTTAGTCCATCTATGGTATGTGGTTTGGTCCCATACCGGGGGATTGTCCCCGGTTAATTTTTTTTCATGGCTATAAATAGAAATCTTCCTCCTTTGTAATAACTCCTTGGTTGGTGGCATTCTCTATACTTTGAGTAAAGCCTTGGAGCACAAATCTAGTGGAGAGATGATACTTTTAATGTAAGTGAGCAATAAAAGAATGTTTTGTGGGTTTTATATTGTCTCTTTCAATTCTTGCAAGCTTAGTTTTGATTTCGTTTTGTCTCTTTTCTTAATGAGTAGTGAGTAGTTCCATCCCCCTTTGGGGGTGGAGGTGATATAGATTATGTGATAGTGATGAGTTCTTTTATTGGTGTCATTTGATATGCTTAATTTAGATCTATACTTGTAGCATGCTTAAACTTGTATTAGATGGGATAATGTCCGCACTAGGTACTTATCTGATGCTAGCTTTAGAGTTTATCTTGTTGCTTGTAATGGTTTGATGGGAATGGCTTTTTATGTATGGATCCATGTTTGGTGTACATTCCCATGAATGATTTATGTTTTATGTAGGATTGGTTGATGCTCTAATGGCCACACTAGGTACATATTGAATTCTTGATAATCTAAAATCAACCTCAACTTTATTTGAGATATGCATGTTCATGGTTTTCCGTGTATTGTTGTGTATCCTACACTTAAATTCTACACTAGCTTCTACTTGTCTGCCACACAAACTACACTTGTTCCTAATTGAAATGAAGACTCACACACACACATACCTACACACCTCCACTCCATCGGAATTTAGTTTTATTGGTAGTTCATTCATAGTTTAGTTAGTGTAATGATTGACATCATTTCATGCTTATATTTGTATCTTATATCCATTATCTTACGCCTAAGCAATGCTACATGACGTGTTTTATGTTTGAATTTCAGGAATAAATAGGTTTGAAGAGAAGAGCCATGAAAGGACCCAAAAGCTGGGAAAAAGGACTGAATAGTGAGATCTGGGGACTGAGATGCAAGGGAGAAGGACCTGAACGTAAGACCGAAGGACCTAAGAGCAAAACAGAAAACTCCACACCATCATGGGGAGTATTTTGACAATTCGATTCGGGTCGGAGCTCCAATAAACGAAGTAGATGCATCCAAGACCAACAATACATCAACACAAGCCCACAACAAAAATGAGCCCGATCCAGAACTAATAGACCACCAATTGGCGGTCTGTTTGGCTCCGGATCCGCTCATCTTTGGCGGGCACGTGTATTAGTGTATTCTTAGTCTATTTTTGGTATTTGTTTAGTCCCACATCGGGGGATTGTCCCGGATTAGCTTTTTCCATGCTTATAAATAGAACTCTTCACCTTCCATTGTACACATCTCCCTCTTTGGTGGCCATCTTCCCTACGAAGAGTGAAGCCTTGAAGCAAAACTCAGGTGGAGGAAGGGCTGCTTGTATTGAGTGAGTTAATAATAGATGTTTTTCCTTTAATTTTGTTGTTTCTCTCTTAGTTTAATTTCCTTTTATATGCATGCTTGCTTGTATGTTTTGTTTTATGCTTCTTTAATATTTCTTGCTTGATTAGTGTAGTTTCATTTCAGTATAATGCTTCATTTTGTTAGAGTAGTTAGTTTAAATATGTGTGAGTAGTTCCATCCCCATTTGGGGGGTGGAGTAATATGTGATATGATCATGTAGTGTATTATGTGTGTGTTATCTTTATCCCTTGAGCTTTATATGATTTCCATAACCATCTAATGGGTTTTCACTCTTATCTTTGATATGCTAATGCTCTTGAATGAAGCTTAGCTTATGCTTTGATTAGTGGACCTATTTTATGGGGAATGATAAGGTTAGGATAAGGATGAAGTTAATATTGGAAAAACAATTTGTAGTGTATGTACTCTTGTTGCATTTACCTTAGTTAATGTCTTGTATGTTTTAATGATATTGGGTTATCTTAATTCATGTGGAGGCATAGTAGGGTCTAGTCTTTATACATGAGTCATTTAGCTTCATTCCAATTATTGTCTTGTATGTTTTAATGATGTAATCTAATCTTAATTCATGTGGAGGCAAAGTTGGATGTAGTTTTATGATTTCATGCACTACATGTTGTGAGGAGCTTAATTGAACACACGCGCACACACATCTTTATATTCACATTATTTCGCTACCCTCGATGGGGTTTAGTTTTTATTGCTTATCTTTCATTTCCTTTTGTATTCTAGTGTAGTTAGTGTAATCAATCTCTCTCTCCATTTTTTACCACTCGCCTTCGCACAAACCAAACGTCGACACACCTCCCAGTGAACGACCCGTATTTGCCACCGCTTCAACGCGGTCGTGCACTTGTGGTTTAAATAAAATGATGAATCAAGTTTTTGGCGCCGTTGCCGGGAGGTGATCTGTCCAGACCTTGGTTTGGACGATTCAAGTGGTTTTTAATTTTTTGTTTCCAGTTTTTCTTAGTTTCAGGGATCCTAGAGCTCACCGGGAGGCTACTTGAGGAGTTTGAGCATCTAAGCATCAAAAGGGACTGCCAATCAGCGGTCTGAGACCGCCAATTGGCGGCCTGGTGAGGGTTTCGTTGTTTGAAATTTCTTCTGGTAGTTAGTTCTGTCATTTTGGTTACCTGAGAGCCCTATTTTGCATACTGTGACTTCTAGTTCGCTCCCAGATCATTAATCACTCCCCCATTAATCAACTTGGCCTTAAAATCCAAAGCAAAAGACTAGACGTTCTTACTTGTTTAGGTCACGCATCATGTACTTGACTTAGGCATATAGTCGTCTTTTCTTTTTGCTTTATCTTCAGTTGTTGAGTGTTGGCGTGAGGTACACATTTCCGACACTCATTCATGCATCTTGTATGCCCATGCATTAGTTAGTAGGAATTGCATCAGGACAAGAGTGAGTTGAGCGTTTGATTGGAGCGATTGATTGATAGATTTAGGATCAAAACGCTACTAAGGAGGGGTTGTCCCATAAAAGATAAGGTGAGGGATTTCATCACCCTTTCCTTAGCCCCAAAAATCACTCTTAATCAAGCCTTAAGTAAAAGCAAGTAGACATTGGCCCTAAGGATTGCGAACACACTAGGAGAGTAATCTAGTTGAGACCGTCAAGACCTGATCGGCGTTGCCTACCTTGTCGATAGTAGGAGGTACTGGATCTCCGGATCTGGTATCACTTGCTGGGAATTGTGGTCCTCGTTGTAGGGAGGTGAGGCGTGTCGAGGCTAGTGACCTTGAAGTTAGGCGTCGTATAGCCTTAAGGACCCGTAGCCTTAAATTGGTTGAGTCGTGCTTGCTAGTTAGGCTTCTACCTTATCGCACTACCCACCTTATCTAAGGATTCTTCCCTCCTCATCTGAGTCCTCTCCTCATCTATTCTCTACGTGTAGTCTCCTCCTCTGAGCACACCTTCTGTTGCGTGTTGTTTAGAGTTGAGTCGAGCACTTTTATGCGAGGTTGGGCTCGTTCTGGTGAGAGCACTCGACTAGAGAGAGTGCATATTTCTGAGATGCACGGTCTTGATGATCGACCATCTCCGCCTCGTGCTCCTTTGGAGCAAGAGGCCGAGTCGTCTCGTGGTGGCGAGGGAGCCCGGGTTTCCATACATGGATTACCTCGGTCCGCTCCCACCACCACGTAGACCTCCTTCTCCTCCTCCTCTGACTCGAGAGGAAGGGAGATTCGGTGAAGATCGAGTTCTTGGGGCACCACCACCTTTAGCTCGATAGGATAGACTGATGACTTTGTGGGAGAGAACTCATCTTGTTCGGGCCGCGCATCCTTCTTGCATAGTTCTTCCCCCTGCTCGCGGGAACAACTATGAGCTGAAACCTCAATATGTGAGCATGCTTCCAACCTTTACTGCCAATAAGGAGGATCCGTATATTTTTATACGCGAATTCGAGGAAGTATGCTCCATGTTCAAGCTTCAACAGCTTGACGAGGATTCAGTTCGGTTGAGGATGATTTCTTTCGCGTTGAAGGATAACGCGAAGAAATGGATGTACAGCCTCCCGACGAGCTCTATTCGGTCTTGGGATGACTTCGTGACCGTATTTCTGAAGAGATTTTTCCCTCAAAGGAAAACTCAACAGATACGGAACCAGATACATCAAATGTATCAGACTGAGACCGAATCTTTTCATGGTTTCTTTGAGAGGTTCAAGGACCTTCTCCAACAGTGCCCTCATCATGGATTTGAGTTATGGCAGTTGTGCCAAATTGTTTATGAGGGATCAACTACAACACCCGCACATTGTTGGAGTCGATGTGTCAAGGTGACTTCCAAATGAAACCCATCGAGGAGGCATGGGATACTTTTGAGTCTATGGCTGAATGTACCTTCGAGTGGGATACCATGAGAGAGCCACCAGTCGCCAGGTCTTCTGGTCGAGCTGGATCTTATCAAGTTGAGTCATCGATCACGTCTGAGGCGAAAATGGCTGCTCTTATGCGTAGGATTGAGAGTTTAGAGTTGGACAGAGCTGCTGTAGCTCAGGTCGCTACTCCCGGGTGTGGTAGGTGTGGACTTACGTTCCATGATGACTTGGAATGCGCTTACGCTCCAAGGGATACTGAGCATGCAAATGCGATGTATCAACAGAGGCCCCGTAACGACCCGTACAGTCACTCCTACAACCCGAGATGGCGTAACCATCCTAACTTCTCTTGGGGGCCTAGTGGGGGTAACGGTCAGAGCTCGCACGCTCAACCTCAACCTCCACCTTATCAACCTCCATGCCCCTCGGCGACCTACCAACTTCCACATCAAAGTTCTCAGAACCATAATTACCAACCTCCTCATGCCTCATCGTCGGGTTATTCCAACCAGACTCCACCACCCCAGCGGGTTGACCCCAAGGACCCTTCTTGTGATCCGACTCTTCAAGCGTTGCAAAGTACAGTCAAGGCTTTGGAAATGCAAGTTAGCCAGTTGGCTCATCAACTCCATGAACGCGAGAAGGGTCAGTTCCCGAGTCAACCTGAGGTGGATCCTCAGGGTACCCATTCTCAAGGAAGGCCACCTGTACCTCAGGCTACCTCTGAACCGACCCATCGCATTAATGTGATTCATACTTTGAGGTCTGGTAAGGAGGTGGATAACCACATTGGGGTGCCTTCCTTGTCATCACCATCTCTTGGTGTCACCAGACCTGCGGTGATACATGCATCTCTGAGGGAGCCGGATCCTGAGGGTCCCTCCACCAATACTTCCAGGAAGGAGCCTGATCCTGAGGTTCCTTCTCCATTTCCTTCGACAATGGGGTCGAACCCTGAGGTCCCCTTGTCTCCTCTTGTGTCGAAGGAATCAGATTCTGAGGTCCTCACTCATGTTTCTTTGGACCAGAATTCTGGGGTTCCTTTGCACCCTTATGCCCCGAAGGCGCCATTCCCTGAGTGCCTTAAAAAGAAAACCACAGATCAGAATGACAAGATGCTTGAGATGTTTAGGCAAGTTAAGGTGAACATCCCTCTGTTGGAGGTGATTCAGCAAATGCCACCTTATGCCAAGGTTCTCAAGGACTTATGCACCAGGAAGAGAAAAACTCATGTTCCAAAGAAAGCTTTTCTTGCGGCTAACGTGAGTTCTTTGTTGGCACAACCCATGCAAGTCAAGTACAAGGACCCTGGCTGTCCTACTATCTCTTGTGTGATTGGTGATGTGTCCATACATCGAGCCTTATTGGACCTTGGTGCATCTGTTAATCTTCTGCCATATTCTGTCTACGTCCACCTCGGTCTTGGAGACCTCAAACAAACAAAAACCACTCTTCAATTGGCTGATAGGTCTATGAAGAAACCGAGGGGTGTGGTGGAAGATGTGCTGATCAAAGTGGGAGAGTTCATTTATCCAGTCGACTTCTTTGTCTTAGATACTGAACCTGTGCCAAACCCACTTGGACAAATTTCTGTCATTCTGGGTCGACCATTCCTTGCGACTTCCAATGCATTGATCAATTGTCGCAATGGTCTGATGCGCTTGACTTATGGTAGTCAATGCGCTGATTTCAACATCTTCACCATCGGCAAGAAGCCAGGTGCCTTCAATGACCCTGTTGGGGTCAACCTTACCCAAGGTTTGGATGAAATTGAAGTTGAGGGCACCTTCAAGTACTTCAGAGAATTATTCGATGGAAATCCTGAAGGTGGTGAAAATGTTTCACCTGAGCTGGCACAAGAAGGTGCCTTATGTTCTGATCACGTGACCTCAGTGCCACCTCCTTTTGATCTGGTGGCCCTTGAGCCACATTCTTCCGATCTTGTGGCCCTTGAGCCACATTCTTCTGATCTCGTGGCCCTTAAGCCACATTCTTCTGATCTTGTGGCCCTTGAGACACATCCTTTTGATCACGTGGCCCTTGAACCACAACCTTTCGATCATGTGGCTTTTGAGCCACAAGATACCAATTTTATGGCATCTCGGCCACATGATCTTCATTTTGTATCTGCTGAGGACCCCATGTGGGTTAAGAATCAACCACCTGATACCCTTCAACCTGATAGAGGTTCACCTCTCATTCATGCCTCCTCTTTTGCAAACTCTCAAGAGGCATCGAACGACCACAATGTATATAAGGGTGTCAGGTGGTCAAGCAATTCTGTTTTGTAAGTTGCGAGCCCATGCATGTGCATTTCTGGCTCGAGAGATGGCGGGTTTCCATTTGATGTCCCTTGACATATGAAGATGGGAGTTATAAAAAAAGAAAAAAAGAAAAAAAATACAATAAAAGACCCATTCAGTGAGCATCGATTGTTGTGGGCTCCAACCCTTTAGTATTTGGGCCCATTTCTTTCACGTATTTGTATGCCTTCCTTTGCATCTCATAGGTTTTGAGGGAATTTGGGTTGTGTCCATCAACATAACCTTGAACTTCCCTTTGTACTTCATGTTGGTGAGATCTCTCCTTTTTCATGCATACATCCATATAGTATCTTGCTTGCATTCATTGAGGACAATGCATGAAGTAGGTGTGGGGGGTGTTTTACGTGTGTACATAGTCGAGTATTTTATTTGGATTTTGTTTTCTTTTGTGTGTATTGATAGGGTCATGTTAGTGTGCTGCATTTAATATCGATATATCTGCTTGCCATGCTCCTTGGGTGACTTGTCTTCTTTTGCTTGCCTAGTGCTTTAAAATTTTCACATTTCTTTCAAAATCTTCATGTGTTTGCGAAAGAAAATGTTTTGTGGGTTTTGCGTGTGTTTAGCATGTGCAAAACCGTTGAGAGGCAAAGTAAAAAGAAAGCTCCCAAAATTGTCTTGAACTTGATGCATTAGGATATCTAGTACAGTGGCTTTAGGACTTATCTAGTCGTTAGGATGCACCCCAGTTTTCCCTTGGGGGTGAGTAATCATAGGGTTTCAGTGCTCAAACATTTAAAGAAGTCCACCCTGAACCTAATGAGTCAATAATTCGTGTTTCTTAATTTAGGAAGTTTGTTGTAGTCATGGACCCATTAAATCTTGTTGTGAGACATTAAGTGTAGGGGTTTTGGTTCATGTATAGATAAGAAATAAGTGAGTAGGTGTTCTCTCTTCTCGCACGGCTCCTATCACTCGGGAAAGTAGGTATGAGGGGACATTGTGCCTCGTACTTTCGAGTCATCTGACTTGGGATGCGCCGACCGAACTCCCGTTACACGGGTGGTAGGGATTGCCCTATGTGGCGATTTGGGGAAAGGTGTACGTGATAGTGTAAGTCCTCATGGGCAATGATGCACGAAACCTGACACTGGGAGAATGAAGCTCAAACAAATAAAAAATGGGAAAAGAAAAAAAAGAAAAAATGGAAATAAGAACCTTAATGGACTTTACACTTTGTATCACTTGAGGATGTTGAGGTTGTCCATGTCTTTCACTTAATTCCTTATTTAACTTGCACGAATGGTTCATTACATTAGGTGTGTGGACTGATTACCTATATAGAGTCGGCCCGTAGGATTACCGCGTCCAATGATCGACAAAATTTGTCCAACGAGTCGAGTGTCTAGATTGAATAATGCATCTTGTTCGGATTTTGTGGGTATATCCGCTGAAAACCCTCAGGAGACAACACTCCTCCTCCTTGGCAACAAGGAGGTTTAACGTCTTGTTGCACGTGCTAAGTGCAACCGTGATTCCTACGAAAGTGAGTTAGGATTTCTTGTTACTCGTTTGCTTTTCTCTTTCTTTGTTTTGCTCGGGACTAGCAAAAACTTAGGTGTGGGGGTATTTGATTGACATCATTTCATGCTTATATTTGTATCGTATATCCATTATCTTACGCCTAAGCTATGCTACGTGACGAGTTTTATGTTTGAATTTCAGGAATAAATAGGTTTGAAGAGAAGAGCCATGAAAGGACCCAAAAGCTGGAAAAAAGGACTGAATTGTGAGATCTGGGGACTGAGATGCAAGGGAGAAGGACCTGAACGTAAGACCAAAGGACCTAAGAGCAAAACAGAAAACTCCACACCATCATTGGGAGTATTTTGACAATTCGATTCGGGTCGGAGCTCAAATAAACGAAGTAGATGCATCCAAGACCAACAAATACATCAACACAAGCCCACAACAAAAATGAGCCCGATCCAGAACTAATAGACCGCCAATTGGCTGTCTGTTTGGCTCCGGATCTGCTTATCTAGGCAGGCATGTGTTTTAGTGTATTCTTAGTCTATTTTTGGTATTTGTTTAGTCCCACATCGGGGGATTGTCCCGGATTAGCTTTTTCCATGCTTATAAATAGAACTCTTCACCTTCCATTGTACACATCTCCCTCTTTGGTGGCCATCTTCCCTACGAAGAGTGAAGCCTTGAAGCAAAACTCAGGTGGAGGAAGGGCTGCTTGTATTGAGTGAGTTAATAATAGATGTTTTTCCTTTAATTTTGTTGTTTCTCTCTTAGTTTAATTTCCTTTTATATGCATGCTTGCTTGTTTGTTTTGTTTTATGCTTCGTTAATATTTCTTGCTTGATTAGTGTAGTTTCATTTCAGTATAATGCTTCATTTTGTTAGAGTAGTTAGTTTAAATATGTGTGAGTAGTTTCATCCCCATTTGGGGGGTGGAGTAATATGTGATATGATCATGTAGTGTATTAAGTGTGTGTTATCTTTATCCCTTGAGCTTTATATGATTTCCATAACCATTTAATGAGTTTTCACTCTTATCTTTGATTTGCTAATGCTCTTGATGAGGCTTAGCTTATGCTTTCATTAGTGGACCTATTTTATGGGGAATGATAAGGTTAGGATATGGATGAAGTTAATATTGGAAACACAATTTGTAGTGTATGTACTCTTGTTGCCTTTACCTTAGTTAATGTCTTGTATGTTTTAATGATATTGGGTTATCTTAATTCATGTGGAGGCATAGTAGGGTCTACTCTTTATACATGAGTCATTTAGCTGCATTCCAATTATTGTCTTGTATGTTTTAATGATGTAGTCTTATCTTAATTCATGTGGAGGCAAAGTTGGATGTAGTTTTATGATTTCATGCACTACATGTTGTGAGGAGCTTAATTGAACACACACACACACACATCTTTATATTCACATTATTTCTCTACCCCCGATGGGGTTTAGTTTTTATTGCTTATCTTTCATTTCTTTTTGTATTCTAGTGTAGTTAGTGTAATCAATATCTCTCTCCATTTTTTACCACTCGCCTTCGCACAAACCAAACGTTGACACACATCCTAGTGGACGACCCGTATTTGCCACCGCTTCAACGCGGTCGTGCACTTGCTGTTTAAATAAAATGATCAATCATGTAACCACACTTCTTCTCCCCTCGTTTCCCACTTGCCTTCGAAAGAACCAAAGTCGACACACCTCCTTGTGGATCGACCCGTACTTGACCCATCTTCATCGACGACCATGCACTTGCGGTTAAATTTAATATTCACATCAAGTTTTTTGCACCGTTGCCGGGGAGTCACCAGGAGTGGGTTTAATCTTTTGTTTTTAGTTTTTATTTGTTTCATGGACATCTCAGCATTAAGGGGAGGCACCAGGAGAAATTTGGAGAAGAGAGCAGCCATTTGGACCACCAATCAGCGGCCTGGTGAGCTTCTTTTGATCCATCTTTTCTTGTGATTGTTTCTAATTGCCCTATAGTGGTCTGGGGGTTGTTTTTGCATGTTAGGACCTGTAGTTTGCTCTCAGATCAGTGTTCAATCCCCCTTTTAATCAACTTGGACCTTAAAACTCAAAGCCAAATATTAGACTGATTGCCATCTAGGTCATGCATCATTGGTAGACCTTGCACGCACTCGTCTTTTCTTTTCTTTACATTCTTGTTGTTGATTGTTCGCGTGAGGTACGTGCATTCACTCTCTCATTCATGTATGGTTAAAAATGCATTAGTAAGTAAGGTGCATCAGGACAAGTGTGAGGTGAGCGTTTGTTTGGCGAGTTGATTGCTAGATTAAGACTCAAAATGCTACTAAGGAGTACCATACAAGATAGGGTGGGGGATTTCATCACTCTTTCCTTAGACCAAAAAATCACACTAATCAAAAGCCTTAATTCTAAAAGCAACTAGACATTGGCCCATATGAATTTCGGACATACTAGGAGAGTGATCGAGTTGAGACCGTCATGACCTGATCGACGTCGCCTGCCTTGTCGATAGTAGGGGGTACTAGATTTCCAGATCTGGTATCACTTGCTGGGCATTGTGGTCTTCGTTGTAGAGAGGTGAGGCGTGTTGAGACTAGTCATCTCACAGTTAGGCATCGTCTAGCCTAAGGACCTATAACCATAAGTTGTTTAAGCCGTGTTTGATTGCTTGTCTTCTACCCTGACACACTGCCCACGCTAGCTTTAAGGATTCTTCTCATCTAAGTCTTCTCATGTTCTATATTCTACGAGTAGTCTCCTCCTCTGATTACACCCCCTATTGTGTGTGGTTTTAGAGTCGAGTCGAGCATTTTATGCAAGGTTGGGCTCGTTCTGGTGAGAGCACTCGACTTTACATAGTGCATTTTTCTGAGATGGACAGACTAGGTGTTCGCCCATCTCCGCCTTGAGCTCCTTTGGAGCACGAGGCTGAGTCAACTCGTGGTGATAGGGGAGACCAGGTTCCATACATGGATTACCTCGGTCCACTCCCACTATCACGTAGACCTCCTTCTCCTCCTCCTCCAACTCAGGACGAAGAGGGATTCGGTCAGGATCGAGTTATTGGTGCCCGACCACCTTTAGCTCGATAGGATAACCAATGACTCTTGGGGAGTGGACCCATCATGTTCGGGCCGCGCAACCTTCTTGGATAGTTATCACGTCAGCTCGCGGGAACAACTATGAATTGAAACCTCAATATGTGAGCATGCTTCCTACCTTCACTGCCAATAAGGAAGTTCCGTATATCTTTATACGTGAATTCGAGGAGGTATGCTCCCTGTTCAAGCTTCAACAGATTGACAAGGATTTAGTCTAGTTGAGGATGATTCCTTTCGCGTTGAATGATAACGCGAAGAAATGGATGTACAGCCTCCCGGCAAACTCGATTCGGACATGGGATGACTTTGTAATCGTCATTCTAAAGAATTTTTTCCCTTGAAGGAAGACTCAACAGATATGACACCAGATACATCAAATGTATCAAACTGACACCGAATCATTTCATGCTTTCTTTGAGAGGTTCAAGGACCTTCTCTTACAGTGCCCTCATCATAGAATTGAGTTGTGGCAGTTGTGCCAAATTGTTTATGATGGCCTCAACTACAATACCCGCACATTGTTGGAGTCGATGTGTCAAGGTGATTTCCAAATGAAACCCATCGATGAGGCGTGGGACACTTTTGAAGTAATGGTTCAACGTACCCTTGAGTGGACACCATGAGAGAGCCATCAGCCGCCAGGTCTTCTGGTTGAGTTGGATCATACCAAGTTGAGTCAACTATCGCGTCTGAGGCGAAAATGGCTTCTCTCATGCATAGAATTGAAACTTTAGAGTTGGACCGAGCTCCTATAGCTAAGGTCGCTACTCCCGCTTGTAGTAGGTGTGGACTTACGGGACATAGTGACTTAGAGTGTGCCTACGCTCCAAGCGATACTGAGCATGCAAATGCGATGTATCAACAGTGTGTTGGCTTTTTGGCTTTAATCTTTGTTTTGATGATTTAATCAACCTATTCTTATTATAATAAATGTAGAGTAGCACACATATTGCATAGCATATATATTGTTTTATGCTAACTTCTATAGGTGATGAAGACTCAAGGAAGAAAGGAATGCAAGTCAAGACATGTAATCGAGCTTTTGAAGACATGTAATTTTACTTGTAAATGAGTCTTAGGAATCTATGTAATATTGAGCATATAAGAGTAAATAATCATTCACATAGACACTAGGTTCCTTAGAGAAGTCACACAAAATTTCAGATCATTTGGACTTCAATAGGTCACCCAAACGTAGACCGGAAAACACTTAAAACCAAACTTGAACTCTTTGAGCAAAATCGGTTGACCGAACTAGTTCTCAGTTCGACCGATTGTATCAGTTAATCTGTTATCAAATAGTGTAAAACCCGTCGACCGTTTTGTGCCTTTTGTTCGACCATCTACACATGTCAAATGATTGTTAGACTTGTTCTCCAATGATCGTTTTCACAAACCCCTAGATTTCTTGTGGCCACCGATCGAACGATGCCTTCTTGGCGATCGACCGGAAGAAGATTTTTTGTGTCTTCCTAAACTGCTTGTTGATTTCCATGAAACTGATTTACCAAACCTAGACTTTTCTTGAGCCCCTAAGTGCCTGTTATTTTCGGTCGAACAAATCCATATCCTGTGTTCAACCGATTACATTTTTCCTTGGCCAAATACCCTGAACGGTCGACCATTCCATACCTTTGGTTTGACCATTCGCTTAAGTAAACTTAAGCTATGGCCTTGTTGGTTCGACCGTCCTTTGTTTGGTCGACCGTTTATTTTTGGACTATTCTGGACTCCATGTCTAGACAGACTCCGGTTGATCGTTACACACAATTCGGTCGACCGAATTTGACCATAACTCGGACATGCTCAAATTCTATTTTGTGTGTCTTACACAAACAACTTCTAATTATATCACAGTGGCTATAACACCTTAGGAGATAATAAATAGAGGATTGAACACATTATTTATACAACTCTCCCACTTCTATTTGTTCTATACACTAGAGAGAATGCTCCACACACTCAAAAGATAAAAACCTTCACACTTTAGATCATCTCCAAATCATAATCAAAGTGTGCTCAAGAATTAGACAGTGTTGTTCCACTCCACCAATTGTTATTCCAGCAAGGGTCTTGGTGAAAGCCCAAGACACAAAGTATAGACTTCGGTGAGAGCCCGAAGTGTTTCTTCTTGGATTGTGAGAAGAGGATCCAAGCTAGGTGAGGGTTGTTCGCTAGCTTGTTGTGTAAAAGGCTTAATCTCGGCTTGGAACAAGATTTTATAGTGAAGACGTAGGCGAAGCTCGCGGATTCGAGCGGAGCTTCCAAGAAAGGAAGTAGGCAGGAGGTTGAACCTCTATAAAAATCTTCTGGTGCAATTGGGGTTTGCATTGTCTTCTCTACTTGTTTGTTTTTATTCCGCTGCATTTTTTATTGTTTAAGCAAGTAGAGATTAACTTAAAAAGTGATTAGAATTAGGGTCATACACAATCATGCATAGTGGCCCTGTAACGACCCATATAGTCACTCCTACAACCGAGGATGGCGAAACCACCCTATCATCTCATGGGGGCCTAGTGGGGGAAACGGTCAGAGCTTGCATGCTCAACCTCTACCTTATCACCCTCTATGCCCATCGGTGACCTACCAACCCCCACATCAAAGGTCTCAGCCCCATACTCACCAACCTACTCAGGCCTCACCATCTGGTTATTCTTGTCAGACTCTACCTCAGCGGGTTGACCCAAGGGACTCCACTCTTGAACAAACCCTTCACGTGTTCATGCAGAGCACACAAACCATGCTTGCGGCCAATAACTCCACGGTCAAAGCATTGAGAGTGCAAGTTAGCCAGTTGGCTCATCAGCTCCATGAACGTGAGAATGGTCAATTCCCAAGTCAACCATGGGTCAAAGGAATCAAATTCTGAGGTCCCAACTCATGTTTCTACGGAACAGAATGTTGAGGTTCCTTTAAAAGACCTTATGCCCCGAAGTCTCCATTACCTGAGTGCCTTAAAAAGAAAATTTCATATCAGTGTTAGATTCGACTAAAGTTTAGATTGCAAGTGCACAACAGTCGGTGAAGATGGAGCAAGCACGAGTCAATCCACAGGGAGGTAAGTAGTCTCTAGTTTGTCAGAAATCAAGTGACAAAATAGGGGAGAAGAGATTTGATTACGCTAAACTAGACTACCTTAAAGTAGTAGTTAACAAATGCAAAAGAAAGTAACTAAAGATTGACTAAAACTAAATAAAGACCTAACAAAGAGATTCAAATTCAAGAAGAGAAACCCCTAAGGGGTGGAGTATGTGCACAATTGAAGTGAAATAGGTGATGAATGACACATATAAGCATATGTGTGTGTGTCTTCATTCATAGGAAATGTCTAAAGATTTGGCAAAACCTATCAATCCATTCACACAATGTATCGACAATTACTACTTCATTATCATAAGACTAGGCTCAGCATGAGAAGTGTCTAACAATATGGCAAGACTCATCAAAAACCATGAACTCATGTGAAGAACAAAGCTAAGCATGGAAGGTGTCTAAATCTTATGGCAACACCCATCAAAATAAAGTTTCTTCAATCAAGCAAGCAAACACAAATACAAACACAAAACTAACATTTAGCATACCAAACAGGAAATTTTAATCAATAAACATGACGAAACTCAGCATGGGAAGTGTCTAAATCTTATGGCAAAACCCATCAAAAAAAACCGAACATGCAAATGATTAAAACCCCCCGATGAACAAATGATTGGCATCATTTCATGCTTACATTTGTATCTTATATCCATTATCTTTCATATCGATATATCTGCTTGCCATGGTCCTTGGGTGACTTGTCTTCTTTTGCTTGCCTACTGCTTTAAAATTTCCACATTTCTTTCAAAATCTTCGTGTGTTAGGGAAAGTAGCTCTGAGGCGACTTTGTGCCTGGTGCTTTCGAGTCATCTGAGTTGGGATGCGCCGACCGAACTCCCGCTACACGGGTGGTAGGGATTGCCCTATGTGGAGATTTGGGGAAAGGTGTACGTGATAGTGTAAGTCCTCATGGGCAATGATGCACGAAACCTAACCCTGGGAGAATGAAACTCCAACTAAAGAAAAGAAGGAGGAAAAAATGAAGTAACAAAAGAAAAAGAAAAAAAATTGGTATTGCAAATAGGAACCTTAATGGAGTTTACACTTTGTATCACAAGAGGATGTTGAGGTTGTCCTTGTCTTTCACTTAAATCCTTATTTAACTTGCACAAATGGTTCATTAGGCTAGGTGTGTGGACTGAATACCTATATAGAGTCGGCCCGTAGGATTACCGCATCCAATGATCGATAAAAATGAGTCCATCGAGTCGAGTTTCTAGATTGAATAATGCATCTATGTTCGGATTTTGTGGGTATATCCGCTGAAAACCATCCGGAGACAACACTCCTCCTCCTCCTTGGCAACAAGGAGGTTTAATGGCTTGTTGCACGTGCTAAGTGCAACCGTTATTCCTACGAAAGTGAGTTAGGATTTCTTGTTTTTCGTATGCTTCTCTTTCTTTGTTTTGCTCGGGACTAGCAAAAGTTATGTGTGGGGATATTTGATTGACATCATTTGATTCTTATATTTGTATCTTATATCCATTATCTTTCACCTAAACAATGCTACATAACGAGCTTTATGTTTCAATTTCAGAAATAAATAGGTTTGAAGAGAAGAGGCATGAAAGGACCAAAAAGTAGGAAAAAGGACTGAGTTGAGAGACTCGAGGACTAAGATGCAAGATCGAAGGACCTGAATGCAAGATAGGAGGACCAATGAGCAAACAAGAATACTCCACACCATCATGGGGAGTATTTTGGCAATTCTATTCAGGTCGGAGCTCCAGCAAGCGAAGTAGATGCATCAAAGACCAACAAATCCATCCAGAAAAGCCCTGAAGAAAACCTAGACGGATCCAAACCCTGTAGACCGCCAATTGGCGGTCTAGGACTGCTAATTGGCGGTCCGGGTTGCTCCGGATCCGCTAATATTTCTTTGGGTCGTGTCTTAGAGTGTGTGTAGTCTAGTTTTGGTATTTGTTTAGTCTCATACCGAGAGATTGTCCCGGATTACCTTTTTCTATGGCTATAAAGAGAACTCTCCCTCCTCTCTTGTACCCATTGCTTGGTGGCATTCTCTCTACTTGGAGTAAGCCTTGAAGCAAAACTCAAGGTGGACAAGAGTGCTACCTTCAATGTGAGTCATTTTAATAAAATATTTTTTCTTTGTTTCATTTAATATTGTCTTGTCTTTTAATTCTTGCATGCTTCTTTAGTTTGATTTTTTTTCATTTAGCTTCTTTAATATTTCTTGCTTGCTTAGTTTAATTTCATTTCAGTCGAATGTTTCATTTTGTTAATGTAGGTTGCAGTTTAAATATGAGTGAGTAGTTTCATCCCCATTTGGGGGGTGGAGAAATATGTGATATGATCATGTGATGTATTAGGTGTGTGTTATCTTAATCCCTGGAGCCTTATATGATTTCCATAACCATCTAATGAGATTTCACTCTTGTCTTTGATATGCTAATGCTCTTGAATGAAGCTTAGATTAGTGGACCTATTTTATGGGGAATGATAAGGTGAGGATATAGATGGAATTGATAAAGGAAACATGACTTGTAGTTACATGTGCTCTTGTTGCCTTTACCTTGGTTATTGCCTTGTATGTTTTAATGATAATGTGCTATCTTATTTCATGTGGAGGCATAGTGGGGTGTGGTCTTTGTGCATGAGTTCATTTAGCTTCATTCCAATTCTTGTCTTGTATGTTTTAATTATATTGGGTTATCTTATTTCATGTGGAGGCAAAGTTGGATTTAGTTTTATGGTTTTCATGCACTACATGTTGTGATGAGCATAATTGAACATACACACATACACATATATTTGTATTCACACTCTTTTCTCTACCCCCTATGGGGTTTAGTTTTATTGCATATTTTCATTCCTTTCGCATTATAGTGTAGATTCATCGCAACTCCTTTCTCTCCTTTCTTTCCCACTCACCTTCGAACAAACTAAAGTCGACACACCTCCCTGTGGATCGGCCCGTATTTGCCACTGCTTCAACGTGGTCGTGCACTTGCGGTTAATTAAAACGTTCAATCAAGTTTTTGGCGTCGTTGCTGGGGAGGTGTTCTGTCCAGACTTTGGTTTGGACGATTCAAGTGGTTTTAATTTTTTGCTTTTTGTTTTTATTTGTTTCAGGGATTTTAAGGATCAAGGGGAGGCTACTGGAGGAATTGTAGCACAAAATCTTCAACAGAGGCCGCCAATCAGCAGTCTGGGACCGCCAATTGGTGGCCTGGTGAGCTTCATTTGCTCTCAGTTTTGTTCTGGTTGTTCTTTGCTTCAGTGTAGTTGTCTGGGAGCGCAATCTTGCATGCTGTGACTTGTAGTTTTCTCCCAGATCATTAATCACTCCCCCATTAATCAACTTAGCCATTAAAATCCAAAGCAAAAGATTAGACATTCTTACATGTTTAGGTCATGCATCATATACTTGACTTATGCACGTAGTTGTCTTTTATTATAGCTTTATTTTCAGTTGTTGAGCGCTGGCGTGAGGTACGCATTTCCTACACATTCATGCATTTTTGTATGACCATGCATTAGTTACCTTGATATTGACACACCCAATGCAAGTCAAATACAAGGACCAAGGTTGTGCAACTGTCTTTTGCATGATCGGTAATGTGACAATCCCTCAAGCTTTATTGGATTTGGGAGCGTCTATGAACCTCCTACCCTACTCTGTCTACGTCAACCTTGGAATAGGCGATCTTAAACCAATGAGGAGAACCCTCCAGTTGGCTGACAGATCTGTCAAGATTCCACGAGGGAGTGTGGAGGATGTCCTTATTAAAGTGGGTGAGTTCGTATTTCCAGTTGATTTCATCAGCTTGGATAGTGAACCAGTGTCCAACCCACAAGGACAAATTCCTGTGATCCTTGGGAGGCCTTTTCTGCCGATATCTAATGCTCTGATCAATTATCGCAATGGCTTGATGAGGTTGTCTTTTGGAAACCTCACAGCGGATTTCAACATCTTTACTCTTGGTAAGCAACCCGGGCTCTTCGACGATGCTGTCGGAGCCAATTTCATCCAGGACACGGATGAGCCCGAGTCATTAGGCATGTTCGACTCACATCGACATATTATTGAGGTGCCTAATGACGAGGTTGCGAGGGAAGAGGATCTTGAGGAATCCACCTGTGAATCTCTGGATGAGGAGGCACATCTGGGTGCTTGCTCCTCTTACCCCATGGCCTTTGAGCCACTTGAAATTAACTTTGAATCCGACAAGGACCCACCTTCGGTCGAGCTTAAACCGCTCCCCGATAACCAGAAATACATCTTTTTAGGGGATAATGAGACCTTGCCACTCATTATTGCTTCTGATCTTGCACAAGATCAAGAGGTTGCCCTCAAAAAAGAGCTCTTTGAAAACAAAGAGGCTATCGGGTGGTCCTTGAAGGATATCAACGGAATTAGACCTGCTATTGTTCTGCATCGGATCCACATGGAAGAGGATGCTAGGCCCCACAATGAAGATTGAATCCTGTACTGAAAGAGGCCGTCCGAAAGGAGGTTCTTAAGTGCTTGGATCATGGCATAATCTATCCTATCTCTGATAGTTCGTGGGTGACTCCTGTCCATGTGGTTCCCAAAAAGTCAGGCATGACGGTTGTTGAGAATGAGCATAATGAGCTTATCCCGACACGCCTACAAACTGGCTGACGAGTTTGTGTTGATTATCGCAAGCTCAATGCGGTAACGCGGAAAGATCGTTTCCCCTTGCCATTCATTGATCAGATGTTGGAAAGGTTGGCTGGACATGAGTATTATTGTTTTCTTGATGGATACTCCGGTTACAACCAATTCCCATCGCCCCCGAGGATCAAGAGAAAACCATCTTTACTTGTCCCTTTGGCACGTTTGTTTGACGTTGCATGCCCTTTGGGTTATGTAATGCGCAGGCAACGTTTCAAAGGTGTATGATCAACATCTTCTCCGATATGGTAGAGCGTTTCCTTGAGATTTTCATAGACGACTTTTCCATATTTAGCGCTTCCTTTAATGAGTGCCTTCGTCACTTGAGCCTTGTCCTCAAGTGATGTCGTGAGAAAAAACTCGCTCTCAATTGGGAGAAATCACTTCATGGTGAAGCGAGGGATTGTACTTGGACATGTGGTCTCAAGTAGGGTAATTGAGGTTGATCCCGCCAAAGTGGGTCTTATTGCTAATCTCCCACTGCCACGTAATGTGAAGGATATCCGCGCCTTTTTGGGGCATGTTAGATTCTATCGGCGGTTCATTTGGGATTTTAGCAAAGTTGCTCGACCTCTTACCGCCTTGTTGGCTAAGGATGTCATTTTTGAGTTCACACCGGATTGCCACCATGACTTTTTGACCTTGAAGAAGGAGTTGACTTCAGCTCCCATAATTAAGGCACCGGTGTGGACTGAACTCTTCGAGTTAATGTGTGATGCATCTGACTTCGCTGTGGGAGCAGTGCTTGGCCAACGATTGGATAATTTGCCTCGTGTGATCTACTATGCCAGTAGAACACTCAATGATGCCCAATTGAACTACACTGTGACCGAGAAGGAATTCTTAGCGATCATATTTGCTTTGGAGAAATTCCGGTCGTACTTGATTGGCTCCCACGTGATTAACTATTCTGATCACACAGTCATCAAACACCTCTTGGCGAAGAAATATGCAAAATCCCGACTCTTGAGATGGATCTTGTTGTTACAAGAATTCGATCTCGAGATTCAGGACAAAAAGGGTGTGAAAATGTTGTATCATACCACCTGTCCCGTCTAGAGACGACCAACCCACAAGACCAAATTATTAATGACAAATTTCCTGACGAGCAGTTGTTCACGATCGAAGATAACCCTTGATTTGCCGACATCGTGAATTACCTCGTGACCGAGCAACTTCCTGTAGGTCGGTCAAAATCTGACCAAACCAAATTTAGATCTTATGTCAGATTCTTTCACTGGGACGACCCCTACCTATTCAAATACTGCTCTGACCAAATTTTCCGGGGGTGCGTCCCAGATATCGAGTTCCAAAGTGTGCTCCATTTCTGCCACTCTAAGGCATCTGGAGGACACTTTGGAGTAAAGAAAACTGCCGCCAAGGTGCTCCAATCTGGATTCTACTGGCCTTCTCTTTACAAAGATGCTTACGACTTTTGTAACCAATGTGATAGGTGTCAGCGCCTTGGCAGGATTAGTCGACGTGACAACATGCCTTTGAAAAATGTCCTTGTTGTCGACATCTTCGATGTGTGGGGCGTCAACTTTATGGGTCCTTCCCGAAGTCATTCGGGGATGTTTACATTCTGGTGGTCGTTGACTATGTGTCTAAGTGGGTTGAGGCTATACCCACAAAGACCAATGGCAACAAGGTGGTCACCAAATTCTTAAGGGACATTTTTGCGCGATTTGGTACTCCACGTACCATAATCAGTGATAGGGGTACCCACTTCTGTAATCGCTCCTTTGAAGTGCTTATGAGGAAATATTCGATCGTCCACAAGCTTGCGACCCCATATCATCCGCAAACTAGTGGGCAGGTTGAAGTCTCTAACCGTCAATTAAAGAAAACCCTTGAGAATACGGTTAATTCCTCGAGGAAGGATTGGTCAACGAAGTTGAATGACGCGTTGTGGATGCACTAGGTCATCAAGCGAAGTAGATGCATCAAAGACCAACAAATCCATCCAGAAAAGCCCAGAAGAAAACCCAGACGGATCCAAACCCTGTAAACCGCCAATTGGCGGTCTGGGACTGCTAATTGGCGGTCCGGGTTGCTCCGGATCCGCTAATATTTCTTTGGGTCGTGTCTTAGAGTGTGTTTAGTCTATTTTTGGTATTTGTTTAGTCTCATACCGAGAGATTGTCCCGGATTACCTTTTTCTATGGCTATAAATAGAACTCTCCCTCCTCTGTTGTACCCATTGCTTGGTGGCATTCTCTCTACTTGGAGTAAGCCTTGAAGAAAAACTCAAGGTGGACAAGAGTGCTACCTTCAATGTGAGTCATTTTGATAAAATATTTTTTCTTTGTTTCATTTAATATTGTCTTGTCTTTTAATTCTTGCATGCTTCTTTAGTTTGATTTTTTTTCATTTAGCTTTTTTAATATTTCTTGCTTGCTTAGTTTAATTTCATTTCAGTCGAATGCTTCATTTTGTTAATGTAGGTGGTAGTTTAAATATGAGTGAGTAGTTCCATCCCCATTTGGGGGGTGGAGAAATATGTGATATGATCATGTGATGTATTAGGTGTGTGTTATCTTAATCCCTGGAGCCTTATATGATTTCCATAACCATCTAATGGGATTTCACTCTTGTCTTTGATATGCTAATGCTCTTGAATGAAACGTAGCTTTTGCTTAAGATTAGTGTACCTATTTAATGGGAATGATAAGGTGAGGATATAGATGGAATTGATAAAGGAAACATGACTTGTAGTTACATGTGCTCTTGTTGCCTTTACCTTGGTTATTGCCTTGTATGTTTTAATGATAATGTGCTATCTTATTACATGTGGAGGCATAGTGGGGTGTGGTCTTTATACATGAGTTCATTTAGCTTCATTCCAATTATTGTCTTGTATGTTTTAATTATATTGGGTTATCTTATTTCATGTGGAGGCAAAGTTGGATTTAGTTTTATGATTTTCTTGCACTACATGTTGTGATGAGCATAATTGAACACACATACACATATCTTTGTATTCCCACTCTTTTATCTACCCCCTATGGGGTTTTGTTTTATTGCATATTTTTCATTCTTTTCGCATTATAGTGTAGTTTGATCGTAACTCCTTTCTCTCCTTTCTTTCCCACTCGCCTACGAACAAACTAAAGTGGACACACCTCCCTGTGGATCGACCCGTATTTGCCACCGCTTGAACGCTACGTACACTTGCGGTTAATTAAAATGATCAATCAACAAACAAACAAGCAAGTCTACAAAATCAAAAATTCATCAAATATCAAAACTTCACCACATAAATGTACATCATCTCCAGCCCCCAAAGGGGGGGCGGAACTACTCACTAATCATTAGACTAACATTTATCTTAAGAAGAGAAAACATTCTAACTAATTCAACTAAGATTAATTAAACAAGCTTAAGCTAAGCATGCAAGGGATGAAAGAGGCAACATTAAACTAACAAAAATTTGTTTTTTTAAATGACCCACATCATAAGTAGCATCTCTCCACTTTAGTCTTTGCTCCAACACTTGACTCTAAGTAGAGGGATTGACCACTAAGCATGTAGTGAATAAAAAGGAGGAACAGTTCTCTTTATAGTCATAGCAACAGGTAACCCGGGACAATCCCTCGGTATGGGACTAAACGCATACCATAAACGGACTACATACACACTAATACAATACCCGGCTGAACATTATCGGATTGAGAGAAGATCCAATCGCCAATCAGTGGTCTATAACCTCCAATTGGCGGTCGGGATTGTCTTGATCTGGTTGTGCTTTGGTGGAGACTTTTGTGGATCGATTTCTTCATGTTTGGTGCACCCGAGTTAATTGTTGGAGCTTAGGCCTTGATCTAATTGCCAAAATACTCCTGATGATGGTGTGGAGTTTCTCGATTTGCTTAGTGTTCCTTTTGGTCTACATCCGGGTTCTTCCCTCTTGCATATCAGTCCATAAGTCTCATAATTCAATCTTTTTTCTCGCGTTCAGGTCCTTTTTGTGTCTCTTCTTCTCCACTTGTTTATTCCTGAAACTTAAATATAAAACTCGTTACGTAGCGTTGCTTAGGTTTAAAATAAAGGATATAAGACACAAATATATGCATGATATGATGTCAATCAAATACGCCCACACTTAAATTTTGCTAGTCGTGAGCAAAACAAAGAAAGTGAAAAATCAAAGAAAGGAAAAAGCATTCGTAAAACAGGGAAATCTTAACTCACTTTCGTAGAAATCACAGTTGCACTTAGCATGTGCAACAAGCCATTAAACTCCATTGTCACGAAGGAGGAGAAGTGTTGTCTCCTGAGGGTTTTCAGCGGATATGCCCACAAAATCCGTACATAGATGCATTATTCAAACTAGCAACATGACTCGATGGACTCATTTTCGTCGATCATTGGACACGGTAATTCTACGGGTGAACTCTATATATGTAATCAATCCACACACCTAGCCTAATGAACTATTCGTGAAAGTTAATGAAGGACTTAAGTGAAATACATACGCGACGATAACTTCTTAAAGTGATACATCGTGTAAAGTCCATTAAGGTTCTTATTTGTCTTCTTTTTTTTCTTTCTTTTTTTCATAATTTTTTTCTGTTTGGATCATTATGATTTACACTAGTTGGTGTTTGATTCTCCTAGGGTTAGGTTTTGTGCTTCATTGCCCGTGAGGCCTTACACTATAACGTACACCTTCTCCTAAATCTCCACATAGGGTGATCCCTACCACCCGTGTAATGGGAGCTCGGTCGGTGCATCCCAAGTCAGATGACTCGAAAGCACCAGGCACTAAGTCCGCTTGGACCTAATTTCTCGAGTGATAGGAGTCGTGCGAGAAGAGAGAACACCACTTATTTATTATTTACATGGGAACCAAAACCCCTACAGTTAAAGTATCACAACAAGATTTTAAGGGTCCCTAACAACGACAAACTTTCTAATACTAACAGACACGAATTATTTGACTCACTAGGTTCAGGGTAGACTTCTTTAATTGTTTTAGTACTAAAACCCTATGATTACTCACCCCCCGAGGGAAGACCGGGGTGCATCCTTACGACTCAATAATACCTAAAGCCGATATACTAGATATCATAATGCATCATGTTCAACTCAATTCTGGGAGCTTCTCTTTTGATTGCCTCAAAATAGTTTTGCATACGCTAAACACATACACAAACCCCACAAAACATTTTCTTTCGCAAACACCTCAGATTTTTTAAAGAACTGGAAAATGAAAGGACAACGACAAACAAAAGAAGACAAGTCACCCAAGGATGATGGCAAGCATATATATCGATATTAAATGCATCACACTAACATGACCCTAGCAAAGTAAACAAAAGAAGGCGAAACAAAAACAAAAGACACACAAAACTATGTACACACATAAAGCACCCCCCATACACACACTTACTTCATGCATTGTCCTCAATGAATGTGAGTATGATACGACATGGATTTTTCCATGAAAAAGAAAAGATATCACCATTGTTGATGGACATAAACCCGGATTCTCCTCAAAACATGTAAGATACTTAAAAAAGGAATACAAATACATCGAACAAATGGGGCCCAAATACTCAAGGGTTGGGGCCACAACAACCAATGCTTTTGTTCCTTTTTTTTATAAACAAGATATATAGATCAACGAAGATATTCTTGTAATCAATTGGTCAAGGAACATCAAATGGAACATTGAGTCATGCGGACCAGAGATTTGCAATGATGGACTTGCTTCACTGGTACTCTGAGGTATCATGAGAGGTGAAAGGTCAAAACTGAAAGACTCACACCCCTCATGATATTGGTTGGGCATAGGCAACGTGAATGACTGGAATTGCGTTGCCTGACTAGGGTTTGTTGCTCGTCGAACAAAACCCTCTAACCAATATGCGGGTGCATCGGAATGAGTTCCTCATGCTCATTCGTGTGATGTGACACACACGTCACACAAAGTATGGGGCTTCTCCCTAGGTCGTCCAGCAAGGACCACCTGACCTCTTTTATATGATCAATCATAAGCTCAGTCGTAGGTGGGTCCTTTGTTGGAGTCAATTGAAGCCTATGAGGCTCAACGGCCTTGGGACATGGGGTAACGACACCTTCTAGAATGGGCATATGATGATGTTTTCCCCCTCACTAACAATCTCAACGAAATCATACAATAAACACTCCCTTTGTGTATTCTTGTTTGATGCGAGCTAACTCTGTTGCACTGCAAAGATAGGCAATGAGTTTTCACTGGGCACACAAACATTCTCAATGGGTTGCATTGGTGTTGAAGGTGTTTGTTGATCTTGTGGTGCTTTCTCTAATTGGTGAATGAGGTTGAGATTTAAAGTTGGGTCCAAGGGCTCCTGTTGCCTACCAGAGTTGAACACATAAAACTCATCACTCATGTTACCGAATGAGAGCTTCATGCGACGACTTCTATAATTAATTAAGGCATTTGAGTTGCCAGAAATGGTCTACCCAAAATGAAAGGTATTTGAGAGTGGGTGTTCGCAACAGGGTTGGTATCGATGACGACAAAATCTACTGGAAATATAAAATCCCCAACTTTGATGAGCACGTCCTCAATCTTTGGGGGCACAAATGGATATATCCGCCAATTGGAGGGTGATCTTAGTTGGTTTCAATTCTCCCAAGTTCAATTGTTGATAGACGGAAGATGGGAGGAGGTTGACCGTTGATCCTAAATCAAGTAATACATTACTCATGCTAGTGTCCCCTATCATACACTGAATAGTAGGCACCCAGGGTCCTTGTACCTTGTGTATATGGGATTGGGGAAAAGTGAGTTCACACTTGCAACTAAGAATGCTTTCTTAAGAACATTTGTCTTCCTCTTCCCTGTGCAAAGATCTTTCAACACTTTGGCATATGGAGGTACTTCTTGGATGACATCCAACAAAGGGATGTTAACCTTCACTTGTTTAAAAACCTCTAATATCTTATCCATTGTGTCACTCTGCTTTTTAGTTAACCTACAAGGATAGGGAGCTTTTGGTTGGTAGATTTTCTGCGGTGCTTGGGAAGGAGGAGTTCGTGTATTACCCTCACCCTCAGTCTCTTTCTCACCATCATTCCCACAGAGGAGCTACATAGATGGTGGTGGTCGCAAGGAAATGTGATTGTTAACCTGTTTTCCATTCCTTAAGGTTACAATGGCATTGACATTGTGAACAATTTTCTCCACATGGTTCACTTGTTGCCCCCGAGGTGTTGTTGCTGGTACATGTGGGGGTTAGCCTCAGGCTGGCTACGAAGCGTCGCTGGTTCTCTCTCATGTACATACTGAGCCAATTGGCCCATCTGAAGCTCTAGAGATTTGATGGTCTGCTGATTTGAAGTGACAACTTGACTTGTAGATGACATAAAGTTTTTCATTGAGTTCTCAAGCCCACGAGTGAAGTTCTTAAGCGAGTTGAATCAGGTTTCCATGTTGTTAGAATTTGGGAAACCCGGTTGGTTGGTGATTTGACCTTGGGGTGGCTGATAAGATTGTGAATGCTTGTGAGGTTCGTGTGGTCGGTTAGGTGGTCGAGAGAAGTTTGAATGACCACCCTGGGCATTGTTTTTATTCCATGAAAAGTTTGGGTGGTCCTCCATCTAGGTTTATATAATGATGAATATGGGTCAATCTTGGATCTATCATAGATGGCATTGACCTGCTCCATATCAAGAGGAATGGATGCACACTCTCCTCCTACATGACCTATCCTACCACATAAATAATGAGGAACAAGACCAGATGCAGACATATGAGACACACCTTGCTGGTTTTAGAGCTCAATCAAATCAATACGGTTCATTAAGGCCGTCATACGTGTCTCGGTAGCTGTAGTGGTATCAACAGCAAATGCGGCACCCGGTCTAGTCGAGTTTGCATTTGCGATCTTCGCTCCTATACTAGATGATGGTAATGGATCCCTCACACTCTCCCACTGCATGGTTTTCTCTGCAAGATCTTCTAGCATAGCACATGCCTTACTTTCATCCTTTCCTAAGAACTCTCCTTGACACATGGACTCAATGAGCATTCATGATGAGATATGAAGACCCTCGTAGACAATCTGACAAAGGTGCCACAACTCAATGTCATGGTAAGGGTATGAAGATAGTAGCTCCTTGAACCTCTCTAAATATGCATGGAATGATTCGGTCTCATGTTGATAAAATGAATTGATTTTGTTCCTCAGTTTTTGAGTCCAATGATTTGGAAAGTATTTCTTGAGGAATGCATATTGGAATTCATCCGAAGTTCTAAAGGCATTCGCATGATTGTTGTACAACCACTTCTTGGCATCATCCTTTAGTGCAAAGGAGAAGGGCCTAAGGTGGATGGAGTCTGTGCTAAATTGTTGCAGCTTGAACATCGCACAGATCTCCTCAAATTCCCTAAGAAAGATATAGGGGTCACCCTTCCCAGTGAAGTGAGGGAACATGGAGATAAACTGAGGCTTAACCTCAAAGTGGTTCCCATTGGCCTCTAGCAATACAAATGCAAGAAGGTAGAGCAGTACGACATGGGTAGCATCAATCGCGGAGGATGATGGGAACTTGGGGCACAAGGTGATGAGATTGTGGATCCCCACCTTCTGGACCAGAAGGTGGTATGAATCCAAAATTTGGGCCTCCTTCATGTGGTTGACGACCGTTCATGGTCCCGGGACTGTGTAGTACACGGGACGGGGATGTGTTTGAAAAGTTTACAATCTATGATAGATCAATATCGTATCTCGTCAAATAACCCACGACCTCTCGCGACCACATTGGCATGCACAAAGCTTCACACCTACAAGAGTCACACGAAAAAGAAAGAAAACTTCTTCTTCTTTTTAAACTAACAAAATAGAAGATGCGTAGAGGAGAAGATGGAACACTCATACAAGAAGGAATGACTCAGGAGAGAAGGGAAGAATTCCTTATGCTATGGCAGGTAGGTAATGGTAGAAGCAAACAAGGTTCAAACAACCTAAGGTCACTATAGCTCCTTACAACTAGAAGACGCCAAACTGCGAGGTCCTGCGGCCTCAACACGCCTCACCTCCCTATGACGAAGACCACCAAGCCTAGCAAGTGAATGAAGATCCGTAGATCTCTTCTCTCCTACTATCGCAGAGTGGGCGACGCCAATTAGGCCATGACGGTCGCGACCGGATCACTCTCGTAATGCGCCTGAGATCCTTAGGGGCCAATGTCTACTTGATTTTAAAATTAGGCTCTTAATTGGTGTGATTTTTGGGGCAAAGGAAAGGGTGATGAAATGCCCCATCTTATCTTATATGGGGCAGCCTCTCCTTAGTAGTGTTTTGGAGTCTTAATCTAGAATCAACTCTCCAAACAAACGCTCAACTCACACCTGTTGCAATGCAATTCCTACTAACTAATGCGTGGTCATACAAAATGCATGAATGAGAGTAGGAAATGCGTACCTCACGCCAGTGCTCAACAACTAAAAGTAAAGCTAAAAAATAAAAGGCAAACTACGTGCCTAAGTCAAGTATATGATGCATGACCTAAACAAGCAAAAATGCCTAATCTTTTGCTTTGGATTTTAGTGGCCACTTGATCAAAAAGTGATTGATTATTGATCTGGGGGCAAACTACAGGTCAAAACATGCCAAATTGAGCCCCAGACCACTATATTGAATATAGAAATAACCATAAGAAAGTGGAGAGCAAAATGAGCTCAGGCCGCCAGTTGGCGGTCCACCACCGCTGATTGGCGGTCTAAGTGTCTGTTTTGTTGTTTAGATCCTTTGATGTTTAGATCTCCTGAAACACACAAAAACTAAAAACAAAAGATCGTTTCCACTCGAATTGTCCAAACCAAAGTCTGGACGGAGCACCTCCTCGGCAACGGCTCCATAAACTTGTTAGATTCTATTAAAGTTTAGACTGCAAGTGCACAACCAACAGTGAAGATGGGGCAAGTACAGGTCGATCAACAGGGAGGTGAGTAGTCACTAGTTTGTCAAAAATCAAGTGTCAAAATAGGGGAGAAGAGATTTGATTAAGCTAAACTAGTAGTTAACAAATGCAAAATCAAGTAACTAGAGATTGACTAAAACTAACTAAAGACCTAACAAAGAGATTTGAATTCAGGAAGAGAAACCCCTAAGGGGTGGAGTGTGTGCACATTTGAAGTGAAATAGGTGATGAATGACACATATAAGCTTATGTGTGTGTGTCTTCATTCATAGGAAATGTCTAAAGATTTGGCAAAACCTATCAATCCATTCACACAATGTATCAGCAATTACTACTTGATTATCATAAGACTAGGCTCAGCATAAGAAATGTCTAACGATATGGCAAGACTCATCAAAAACCATGAACTCATGTGAAGAACAAAGTTAAGCATGGGAGATGTCTAAATCTTCTGGCAAAACCCATTAAAACAAAGTTTCTTCAAACAATCAAGCATGCAAACACAAATACAAACACACAACTAACATGTAGCATACCCAACGGGAAATTTCAGTCAATAAACATAAGAAAACTCATCATGGGAAGTGTCTAAATTTTATGGCAAAACCCATCAAAAATCCCCCAACATGTAGATGATTAAAACACCCCCGAAGAACATACAAACATGCAAGTCTACACAATAAAAAATTCATCAAACATCAAAACTTCACAACATAAATGTACATCATCTCCACCCCAAAGGGGCATGGAACTACTCACTAATCATTAGACTAACGTTTATCTTAAGAAGAGAAAACATTCTAACAAATTCAACTAAGATTAATTTAAAAAGCTTAAGCTAAGCATGCAAGGAATCAAAAAGGCAACATTAAACTAACAAAATTTCTTTTATTAAATGACTCACATTACAAGTAGCATCTCTCCACTTGAGTCTTTGCTCCAACGCTTGAATCTAAGTAGAGGGATTGGCCACTAAGAATGTAGTGAATACAAAGGCGGAGGAAGAGTTCTTTATAGTCATAGAAAAAGGTAACTCGGGTTAATCCCCCGGTATGGGACTAAAAGCATACTATAAACGGACTAAATACACACTAATACAATACCCGGCTGAACATTATCAGAGCAGGAGAAAATCTAATCGCCAATCACTAGTCTGGATTGGCTTGCTCTGGTTGTGCTTTGGTGGAGACTTTTGTGGATCAATTTCTTCATATTTGGTGCTCCCGAGTTGGTTATTGGAGCTTAGGCTCGGATCTAATTGCCAAAATACTCTTCATGATGGTGTGGAGTTTCTCAATTTGCTTTTTGGTCCTTTTAGTCTACATCTGGGTCCTTCCTTCTTGCATATTAGTTCATAAGTCTCACAATTCAATCCTTTTTCTTGCGTTCAAGTCCTTTTTGTGTCTCTTCTTCTCCACTTGTTTATTCCTGAAACTTAAACATAAAACTTGTTACGTAGCATTACTTTCGTTCAAAATAGAGGATATAAGACACAAATATATGCATGATATGATGTCAATCAATCAGCATGACAAAATGCTTGAGATCTTTCCGCAAGTTAAGTTGAACATTCCTCTATTGGAGGTGATTCAGCAAATGTCACTTTATGCCAAGGTTCTCCAGGATTTATGCACCAACAAAAGGAAAACCAATGTTACCAAGAAAGCTTTTCTTGCCGCTAATGTGAGTTCATTGTTGGCACAACCCCCGCAAGTCAAATACAAGGACCCTGGTTTTCCTACTATTTCTTGTGTGATTGGTGAGGTATCAATACATTGAGCGTTATTGGACCTTGGTGCATCCGTCAATCTTCTGCCGTATTTGGTGTACGTTGATTGACGTCATTTCATGCTTATATTTGTATCTTATATCCATTATCTTTCACCTAAACAATGCTATGTCACGAGTTTTATGTTTAGTTTTCAGGAATAAATAGGTTTGAAGAGATGAAGCATAAAAGGACCCAAAAGCTGGGAAAAAGGACTGAATTGTGAGATCTGGGGACCAAGATGCAAGGAAGAAGGACCTGATTGCAAGACAGAAGGGCCTAAGAGCAAAACAGAATACTCCACACCATCATGGGGAGTATTTTACCAATTCGATTCGGGTCGGAGCTCCAGCAAGTCAAGTAACCGCATCCAAGACCAAGAATACCATCCAGGAAAGCCTCCAAGAAAGCCCAGACGAATCCGGACCCTGTAGACCGCCAATTGGCGGTCTGGAACCGCTAATTGGCGGTCCAGGTGGATCCGAATCCGCTTATCTTTTTCTGGCGTGTGCATTAAAGCGTTCTTATGCTATTTACGGTATTTGTTTAGTCCCACATCGGGGGATTGTCCCGGATTAGCTTTTTCCATGGCTATAAATAGAACTCTTCACCTTCCATTGTAATCACTCCATGCTTGTGGCCATTCTCCCTAATTGAAGTGAAAGCCTTGAAGCAAGAAACTCAATGGGGGAGATGCTACTGGTATTGTGAGTCTTCAATCAATAAAATTTCCTTAGTTTTGTGCTTCTTTTATTGTTGGTGCATGTTTTAGTTTAATTGTCTTTTATTAAATCTAGCTTAGTTAATATGTTTTCTTATCTTAGTGTAATGTGTAGTGTAATGTGTAGTGAGTAAAACCACTCCCCTTTTGGGGGGTGGAGATGATTACCATATATGCAATTAAGGAAATGGGGATGTTTATTTTGAAATGAGTTGATTAATATGAATGCATGCTTGCTTGTTAGAATAGAACACTTCACTAGATGGGTTTTGCCACAAGTTTTAAGACACCTCCCATGCTTGTTTAGTTTCTTAAATAACCAGCTTGTGTTTATGAATGTTAATCAAAGTAGGTTAGTGATTTAATTGATGGGTTTTGCCATGATAAGTAGACACCTCCCATACATGCAAACACTACCTCCACTTATGCCTATAGGAAGATATTCTTGCCTCCTTATTGTGTATGTGTAGTCACTCCACCCCCTAAGGGGTCTCTCTCTCTTACTGATTTCTCCATAGTATCAAGTTTCTCTAGCTTAGTTGAAGTATTCGTTTGTTTTGTTTCCTTCGTATTTGCTTCTTCGTGTTAGCATAGTTTAGATTAGCATAAACAACTTTCTTCCATCTTTTTGTGCCACTTGATTTCTGATAAACAAGAGGCTGCTCACCTCCCTGAGGACGACCCGTACTTGCCACCGCTTCATCGCGGTCGTGCACTTGCAGTAGAAATATAAAACGTTCAACAAGTTTTTGGCGCCGTTGCCGGGGAGGTGCCAGTCCAGACTCTTGTTTGGCCGATTCGAGTGGATTTAATTTTTGTTGTGTAGTTTTTCCTTGTTTCAGGAGACTTGGAGTCATCAGGAGGAACGCCTGGAGAAGTTTTGAGTAAATCTGAGCATTTAAGACCGCCAATCAAGGGCCTGAGACCGCCAATTGGCGGTCTGGTAAGCTCGTTTTTGTCTCGTATTTCTTTGGTTGGTTTTCATAATTGATGTAGTGATCTGGGATTTAATTTGGCATGTTTTGACTTATAGTTTGTTCCCAGATCCATAGTCAACCTCCTTTAAGCAACTTGGACCCTAAAACTCAAAGCAAAAGATTAGGCATTCTTGTTGTTTAGGTCATGCATCATGTATATGACTTAGGCATTTAGATTGTCTTTTATCTTAGCTTTATTTTCTGTTGCTGAGAGCTGGCGTGAGGTACGAACCTTCTACTCTCATTCATGCATTTCGTATGAACATGCATTAGTTAGTAGGAAGTGCATTGCAACAAGTGTGAGTTGAGAGTTGTTTGGAGTGTTGATTGCTAGATTTAGGACTCCAAAACGCTACTAAGGAGGGACTGTCCTGTAAAAGATAAGGTGGGGGATTTCATCACCCTTTCCTTCGCCCCACTAACCACACTAATAAAGAGCCTAATTTTTAAAATCAAGTAGACATTGGCCCTAAGGATTTCGGGCGCATTAGGAGAGTGGTCCGGTCCCGACCATCATGACCTGATCGGCGTTGCCCACTTTGTCGATAGTAGGAGAGACGAGATCCCCGGATCTTGGCTCACTTGCTGGGCTTTGTGGTCCTCGTTGTAGGGAGGTGAGGCGTGTTGAGGCCGTGTGACCTCGCAGTTAGGCGTCGTCTAGCTGTAAGGACCTATAGCGACCTTAGGATTGCTTGAGCCTTGTTTGCTTGTGTGCTTATACATGTACCCATCCGTCGTAGCATAAGGACTTCTTCCCTTTTCTCCTGAGTCATTCTTTCTCTCCTGTGTTCCCTCGTCTTCTCCTCTACGCACATTCTTTGTTAAAAAAGGTTTTGGTGTGTGTGCACCTTTGTGCATGCTTTCGTGGACACGAGACGAGAGTGGTCGTTTGACGAGGAGCGTTGTCAATCCGGCTTCGATCATCGATTTCTCGACACCTTCCTCCTCTCGTGTCGCACGCAGTCCGGGTTCAATGGCTGCTAATTTCCGTGAGGAGGAGCAGTTGCTGGCCCCACCTGCTCCACCAGTGCTTCCTGTTGTCGTTCCCATACCTCTACGCGATCGATGCTACCCGAGCCGTACAGCTCTGCCCTCATGCATCGTATTGCTAGAGGCAAATGGGAACCATTTTGAGGTCAAGCCTCTGTTTATTTCCATGCTCCCTCATTTCACTGGGAAAGGTGACCCCTATATCTTTCTCAGGGAATTTGAGGAGGTTTGTGCTATGTTCAAACTGTAACAACTTAGGACAGACTCCATTCATCTTAGGCTTGTCCCCTTTGCGCTTAAGGATGACGCCAAGAAGTGGTTGTACAACAACCAGGCGAATGCCTTCAGGACATGGGATGAGTTTCAGTCTGCATTCCTCAAAAAGTATTTTCCAAATCATCGGACTCAAAAATTGAGGAACGAAATCAATTCGTTCTATCAACATGAGACCAAATCATTTCATTCATACTTAGAGAGGTTCAAGGAGCTACTATCCTCATGCCCTCACCATGGCATTGAGTTGTGGCGCCTGTGTCAGATTATCTACGAGGGTCTTCACATTCCATCTAGAACGCTCCTTGAGTCCATGTGTCAAGGAGAGTTCTTGGGAAAGGATGAAAGGGAGGCATGGGCCTTCCTAGAAGACCTCGCTGAGAAAACCATGCAATGGGAGAGTGTGAGGGAACCACCTGCATCATCTAGTATAGGAGCGAGGATCGCGAATGCAAACTCAACTAGATCGGGTTCCGCATTTTCTATCGATACCAATACGGCCACCGAGGCGCGCATGGCGGCCTTAATGCGCCGTATGGATTCGATTGAGCTCCAAAACCAGCACGATGTTTCTCATCTGTCTGCATCTGGTTCACCACCATGTCATTTATGTGGTAGGATAGGTCATGTAGAGAGCGAGTGTGTGTCTATTCCTCCTGAGATGGAGCGTGTCAACGCCATCTATGACAGAGCTAGGAATGACCCATACTCATCATCATATAACCCTGGATGAAGGAACCACCCTAATTTTTCATGGAACAATAACAATACCCCAGGTGGTCCTTCAAACTTTTCTCGACCACCCAACCGACCACACTACCCTCCCATGCATTCGCAGTCTCATCATCCACCCCAAAGTCAGAACACCAACCCACCGGGTTTCCCAAATTCAAACAACTTGGAAACCCAGTTTAATTCGCTTGAGAACTTAACTCGTGGACTTGAGAACTCTGTAAAAAACTTTATGTCGTCCACAAGTCAAGTTCTCACTTCGAATCAGCAGACCATCAAATCTCTCGAGCTTCAGATGGGTCAGTTGGCTCAGTCTGTACATGAGAGAGAGAGAGAGGGAGCCTGCCTAGCCAACCTGTGGCTAACCCCCGTGCTCAACAGCACTCGAACATGCAAAATGCAAGTTCAAGACCACAGGGGGGCAAGTGAACTACGTGGAAGAACCTGTGGACCATGTTAATGCCATTGTGACCCTGAGAAATGGGAAGCAGGTCAACAACCACGTATCATTGCCAGAAAATCCATCTGTTCCACCCCCTTGTGGGAATGATGGTGGGGAAGAGGCCGAGGGTGAGAGTAATACACCAAAGCCTCCTTCTCCGGCTCCGCCCAAGACATACCTACCAAGAGCTCCTTATCCTAGTAGGTTGTCTAAGAAACAGAGTGACAATGTGGATAAGATGATGGAGATATTTAAGAAAGTGAATGTCAACATTCCTTTGTTAGACATGATTCAACAAATACCTCCATATGCAAAATTCCTGAAGGATCTCTGTACAACTAAGAGGAAAATCAATGTCCCTAGCAAAGCCTTTTTGGCGGCTAATGTGAGTTCGATCATCTCGAACCCAACATACATAAAATTGAAGGACCCGGGTAGTCCAACAATTTCATGTATCATTGGGGACTCTCGCATTAAGAATGTTTTGCTAGATCTAGGGTCGGCGGTTAACCTCTTACCTGCTTCTGTGTATCAACGATTAAGCCTAGGCACTCTCAAGCCTACGAAAACAACTTTGCAGTTGGCTGATCGTTCGATCAAAGTCCCGTTGGGGGTCATTGAAGATGTCTTAATCAAGGTCGGCGATTTCATATTTCCTGTTGACTTCGTCGTCCTTGAGACCGAACCAATTAAGACTACCCACTCTCAGATTCCATTGATTTTGGGTAGACCTTTTTTGGCGACGTCAAATGTTTTGATCAATTGTCGTACGGGACTCATGAAATTGTCGTTCGGGAATTTGACCGCGACATTCCATGTGTTCAATATGGCTAGACAGCCGGCATCTTTCGAAGACCCCATGGAAGTCAATCTTATCTGGGATTTGGAGGAAGAATTGGAAGAAGAGTACCCCCTGATTCATGAGAATTTAAATGATCACTTCATGGATGACTTCGATCATGAAGAGGACGGGGGTGAGTTGAGCAATGATGTGCATGTTGTTCAGTACATGCGAGCTCCTCCTATCTTACATCTCGAGCTAGATATCACGCCTCGCCTTGAGGAGCCACCCACGCCTGAGCTAAAAGAACTCCCCAAGGAATTGAAACACGTTTTTCTTGGTCCCAATAGGTCATTTCCGGTGATTATTTCATCGACGTTGACTGGTGATCAGGAAGAGCACCTGATTCAAGTCCTAAAGGAGCACAAATCAGCCATTGGGTGGTCCTTGAGGGACATCAAAGGGATAAGTCCCGACGTCGTGCAGCACCACATCTTTATGGAGGATGAGGCACGACCACGTCGCGACCCACAGAGGCGTTTAAATCCAGCCATGACAGAAGTAGTTAAGAAATAGATCATCAAGTGTTTAGATCATGGCATCATTTTCCCCATTTCGGATAGTACTTGGGTAGGTCCTGTCCAGGTTGTGCCCAAGAAGTCGGGTATCACTGTTGTCCAGAATGACAACAATGAGCTTGTGCCCACACGACTTCAAACTGGGTGGCGAGTTTGTATTGACTATAGGAAGTTGAACGCGGTCACGCGTAAGGACCACTTCCCTCTACCTTTCATCGACCAGATGTTGGAGAGACTCGCCGGGCACGCCTATTACTGTTTCCTTGATAGTTATTCGGGGTACAATCAAATCCCAGTCGCCCCCGAAGACCAGGAGAAAACCACGTTCACTTGTCCTTTTGGGGCGTTTGCCTATAGACGGATGCCTTTTGGGCTATGCAATGCACCTGCAACATTCCAACGTTGCATGTTAAGTATCTTTTCTGATATGGTCGAGAACTTCCTTGAGATCTTCATGGATGATTTCTCGGTTCATGGCACCTCCTTTGATGAGTGCTTGCACCACTTGAGCCTTGTTCTCAAAAGGTGTTCGGAAACGAACTTAGCCCTTAATTGGGAAAAGTGTCATTTCATGGTCACAAAAGGCATCGTGTTGGGTCACGTGGTATCTCGTGATGGTATCGAGGTGGATAGGGCAAAAATTGAGCTTATTTCTAAGCTTCCGCCACCCACCTCGGTAAAAGAAATCCGTTCATTCCTTGGACACGCCGGTTTTTACCGGCGATTTATTAAGGATTTCAGCAAGATAGCTCGTCCTTTGACGAGCTTGCTTGCTAAAGGAACCTCCTTTGAGTTCACACCCGAGTGCCTGACTGCTTTTGAGTTTCTGAAGCGTGAGTTGACCTCCGCTCCTATTATTAAGGCACCGGTGTGGACTCTACCTTTCGAGCTGATGTGTGGTGCTTCTGATTACGCGAAAGGAGCGGTTTTGGGTCAGAAAGTCGACAAATTGCCTCATGTGATCTATTATGCAAGTCGTACTCTCAATGACGCCCAACTCAACTACTCCGTTACTGAGAAAAAGTTCCTCGCGATCATATTTGCGTTGGAAAAATTTCGCCAGTACCTCATAGGGTCGCATGTCATCATCTACACTGATCACTCAGCTCTTCGCTACCTTTTGTCTAAAAAGGATGCGAAACCCCGTCTCCTGCGTTGGATCTTGTTGTTACAGGAATTCGACCTCGAAATACGGGATAAGAAGGGATACGAGAATGTCGTGGCTGATCACCTATCTCGCATCCCCATTGATCTTTCACCAGATCCACCGGTGAACGAGTTTTTTCCTGATGAGAACCTTATGGCAATAGCCTCACCTCCCTGGTTCGCTGACATTGTGAACTATTTAGCAACCGGGGAGGTGCCGGCTCATTGGAGACACAGTGAGACAACGAAATTCAAGTCGTTAGTCAAGCACTTCTATTGGGATGATCCATACTTATTTAAGTATTGTGCTGATCAAATCATAAGGAGGTGCATTCCTGACGACGAGATTCAGAGTGTCTTGTCCTTTTGCCATAAGGAGGCATGTGGTGGGCACTTCGGTGCCAAGAAAACCGCTGCCAAAGTACTCCAATGCGGTTTTTACTGGCCCACGTTGTTCCAAGACGCTTTTGCATTTTGCAAAGCATGCGATAGGTGCCAACGTGTGGGCCGCATTGGTAGACGTGATATGATGCCACTCAATCCTATCTTAGTGGTTAACATCTTTGATGTTTGGGGAATTGACTTCATGGGTCCCTTCCCCGTGTCCCATGGTCACACTTACATCCTGGTGGCGGTCGATTATGTGTCAAAGTGGGTTGAAGCAATCCCCACTCGCACTAACGATCGCAAGGTTGTGATCAAATTTCTTAAAGAGCACATCTTCGCGAGGTTTGGGACACCTCGTTGTATCATAAGTGATCGGGGGACACACTTTGTGAACCGATCCCTTGAGGCAGTGCTGAGGAAATACTCCATCACACACAAGTTGGCCACACCTTATCATCCTCAAACCTGTGGCCAGGTGGAAATTTCCAACCGTCAACTCAAGCAAATTCTTGAGAAAACGGTTAATGCTTCAAGGAAAGATTGGTCGGTCAAGCTTAATGATGCATTGTGGGCTTTCCGCACTGCATTTAAAACCGACCTTGGCATGTCCCCCTACCGGCTAGTTTATGGCAAAGCTTGCCATCTTCCGGTAGAACTTGAGCACCGGGCATTGTGGGCAATCAAACATCTTAACATGAGTCTTGATGTTTCCGGTGCCAATCGCAAGTTAGACCTCAACGAGTTGGAGGAGTTGAGAAATGAAGCTTATGAGAATGCCAAGATCTGCAAGTCCCGCACTAAAATTTTCCACGATCGCTTGGTGCGAATCAAAACCTTTGAGGTGGGACAAAAGGTCTTGCTGTATAATTCTCGCCTCCACTTGTTTCCGGGGAAACTTCGGAGTCGTTGGTCAGGTCCCTTCATTGTTTTAACCGTCTCCCCTCATGGGGCGGTTGAGATTCAAAATCCTAGGAATGAGGACGTGTTCAAGGTTAATGGACAACGCCTCAAACCATACTTGGAAGGGACCACGGCAGAGGTCGAGGTGGAAGTCGTGCCTTTGCACGAACTCCCCCTGGATGTGGTCACTTGATGTGATCCATCCATCCATTTGTTTGTACATATCAGTGTTTTGTTAAAAAAAAGAGAAAAGAGAAAAGAAAAGAAAAAAAGAGATAAAAAGCAAAAAATTGGAAGGCCTATGTGATATTTTCCCTTTCCCTTGTTAATAACGCGTGTTCCCCTTGCCCTACGCATTATTACAGCAGAGCAAAACGCGTTTCTCCTTCAGATAGCGCCTCCACCCAAATTCTTTCACCCGATCCCCTGAACCGACCGCTAATTAGCGGTTTAGAACCGCCAATCAGCGGTCGTTTGGTCTTCGTTTCCAGATTCTCTTCGTCTGGGTGTTGGATTTGGTATTCGTTGTTGGTTTCGTGGTTGGGCGTCTGTGTTTCTGCGGGAAACGGCGTGCGGTGGTCTCTTCTCCTCTCGCGCCGTGTTCGTCTTCGCCGTAGTGTGCTTCGCCGCTAAAGCTCGCCCAGGTAGGTTCAGGTATGGCCAGCCATCATTTAATTCCAGAACTTAAGTTTGCCTCCCTGATTCGTGCATTCGGAGAGCCCTTCTACGATCGAATCGTAGCTATAGGGTGGCACCATTTATTGTATGAGGGCGATGAGTCCATGTACGTAGAGCCTTTGGTACATGAATTCTTTACTAAACTCGAGTGTGACCAGACCGGTCCACTCGAGTTTAGTATCACTCTCAGAGGGGTGAAACACACCGTGACACCCCAGCTGATCTCCGACGCGACTGGGATCCCCTTGGTTGATGAGCTCGCGCCTACCCACGATATCAATTTTTATCGATCTATGCTTGGGTGTGGGCAGCCTGTATCATCACATGGGGGAGTACCGAATGTGCACATTTACTCCAATGTGCACATTGTAGCCAGGTGGGTCTGTAGAAATGTGTTGGGCCAAGAGCAGACCTCCACATTTTTTACACCTAGTTTGCGAATCGTGTATAGTCTGATGGACGGTTCACCACACTGCATTTGTCGAACATTGTTCGACGTTTTAGTGAATGCCAGTCTGAAAGATATACATTGTTTGCTGACTCTGGTTACCAAATTGTGTGGCATGTTGGACATCCCACGATTTGAGCGCATGCTGAGTCGCCAAGGCACCGACCTCGAGGTAGCGAAGATGACCCCGTCATTTCGCCATTGCCTTCCTGAGGCATGGGTGCCTGACTATATGGAGGAGGATGTTAGAGCCAGTTCCTCAAGCTCGTCTGTGAGCTCAGGAATGCTCTTTAACACCGACATTTCTGAGATGGCGGTCGAGCAGCAGAACTTCATCTTAGCCAAGCAAAACCAGAAGATCTATAGGAAGTTGTCGGCTCTTGAGAGAGGTGCCTTTTCAGGCACTTTTGGCCATCGTCATTAGTCCGGTACACCCTATCCATGCATTGCCACCATGTTGCCATACATTGAGGACAATGCATGGATTAGGTGTGGGGGTGTTTTCACGTTTGTACATAGTTTGTGAGTCTTTTTGTTTTTTATTTGTTTTTCGTGTTCTTTTGGTTGTATTGCTAAGGTCATGTTAGTGTGCCGCATTTAACATTGATATATCTGCTTGCCATGATCCTTGGGTGACTTGTCTTCTTTTGCTTGCCGAGTGCTTTAAAATTTTCACATTTCTTTCAAAATCTTCATGTGTTTGCGAAAGAAAATGTTTTTGTGGGTTTTGCGTGTGTTTAGCATGTGCAAAACCGTTGAGAGGCAAAGTAAAAAGAAAAGCTCCCAAAATTGTCTTGAACTTGATGCATTAGGATATCTACTTTACTGGCTTTAGGTCTTATCGAGTCGTTAGGATGCACCCCGGTTTTCCCTCGAGGGGCGTGTAATCATAGGGTTTCAGCACTCAAACATTTAAAGAAGTCCACCTTGAACCTAGTGAGTCAAATAATTCGTGTCTGTTAGTATAAGGAAGTTTGTCGTAGTCAAGGGCCGTTAATCTCTTTTTGTGAAACTTAAGTGTAGGGGTTTTGGTTCCCATGTAGATAAGTAAATAAGTGGTGTTCTCTCTTCTCGCACGGCTCCTATCACTCGGGAATTAGGTCTGAGGGGACTTTGTGCCTGGTGCTTTCGAGTCATCTGACTTGGGATGCATCGACCGAACTCCCGTTACACGGGTGGTAGGGATCGCCCTATGTGGAGATTTGGGGGAAGGTGTAGGTGATAGTGTAAGTCCTCATAGGCAATGATGCACGAAACCTGACCCTGGGAGAATCAAACACCAACCAATAAAATGCTCCAAAGAAAAGAAAAAAAAAGAGATAAAAAAAAGTCAAATAATAACCAAAATGGACTCTACACATTGTATCACTTTCAGAAGTTAAGGTTTCCCATGTCATTCACTTAAGTCCTTAACTAACTTTCACGAATAACTCATTAGGCTAGGTGTGTGGACCGATTACATTTATAGAGTCGACCCGTAGTATTACCGCGTCCCATGATTGACATATGAGTCCAACGAGTCGTGTAGCTAGATTGATTAATGCATCTTGTTCGGATTTTGTGGGTATATCCGCTGAAAACCCTCAGGAGACAACACTCCTCCTCCTTGGCGACAAGGAGGTTTAACGGCTTGTTGCACGTGCTAAGTGCAACCGTGATTACTACGAAAGTGAGTTAAGATTTCTTGTTTTTTCGTATGCTTTTCTCTGTCTTTGTGGTTCTCGGGACTAGCAAAAGTTAGGTGTGGGGTATTTGATTGACATCATTTCATGCTTATATTTGTATCTTATATCCATAATCTTACACCTAAACAATGCTATGTCACGAGTTTTATGTTTAGTTTTCAGGAATAAATAGGTTTGAAGAGATGAAGCATAAAAGGACCCAAAAAGCTGGGAAAAAGGACTGAATTGTGAGATCTGGGGACCAAGATGCAAGGAAGAAGGACCTGATTGCAAGACAGAAGGACCTAAGAGCAAAACAGAATACTCCACACCATCATGGGGAGTATTTTACCAATTCGATTCGGGTCGGAGCTCCAACAAGTCAAGTAACCGCATCCAAGACCAAGAATACCATCCATGAAAGCCTCCAAGAAAGCCCAGACGAATTCGGACCCTGTAGACCGCCAATTGGCGGTCTGGAACCGCTAATTGGCGATCCAGGTGGATCGGAATCCGCTTAGCTTTTTCTGGCGTGTGTATTAGAGCGTGCTTATGCTATTTATGGTATTTGTTTAGTCCCACATCGGGGGATTGTCCCGGATTAGCTTTTTCCATGGCTATAAATAGAACTCTTCACCTTCCATTGTAATCACTCCATGCTTGTGACCATTCTCCCTAATTGAAATGAAAGCCTTGAAGCAAGAAACTCAATGGGGGATATGCTACTGGTATTGTGAGTCTTCAATCAATAAAATTTCCTTAGTTTTGTGCTTCTTTTATTGTTGGTGCATGTTTTAGTTTAATTGTCTTTTATTAAATCTAGCTTAGTTAATATGTTTTCTTATCTTAGTGTAATGTGTAGTGTAATGTGTAGTGAGTAAAACCACTCCCCTTTTGGGGGGTGGAGATGATTACCATATATGCAATTAAGGAAATGGGGATGTTTATTTTGAAATGAGTTGATTAATATGAATGCATGCTTGCTTGTTAGAATAGAACACTTCACTAGATGGATTTTGCCACAAGTTTTAAGACACCTCCCATGCTTGTTTAGTTTCTTAAATAACCAGCTTGTGTTTATGAATGTTAATCAAAGTAGGTTAGTGATTTAATTGATGGGTTTTGCCATGATAAGTAGACACCTCCCATACATGCAAACACTACCTCAACTTATGCCTATAGGAAGATATTCTTGCCTCCTTATTGTGTATGTGTAGTCACTCCACCCCCAAAGGGGTCTCTCTCTCTTACTGATTTCTCCATAGTATCAAGTTTCTCTAGCTTAGTTGAAGTATTCGTTTGGTTTGTTTCCTTCGCATTTGCTTCTTCATGTTAGAATAGTTTAGATTAGCATAAACAACTTTTTTCCATCTTTTTGTGCCACTTGATTTCTGATAAACAAGAGGCTGCTCACCTCCCTGAGGACGACCCGTACTTGCCACCGCTTCATCGCGGCCGTGCACTTGCGGTAGAAATATAAAACGTTCAACATACGTCCACCTCGGTCTTGGAGACCTCAAACAAACAAAAACCACTTGTCAACTGGTTGATAGGTTAATGAAGAAACCGAGGGGGTGGTGGAAGATCTTCTGATCAAAGTCGGTGAGTTCATTTATCCAGTTGATATGTTTGTTTTGGATACTAAACTTGTGCCAAACCCACTTGGAAAAATTCATGTTATTTTAGGGTGACCATTTCTAGTGACTTCCAATGCCTTGATCAATTGTCATACTGGTTGATGCACTTGACATATGGTAGTCAGTGTGCTGATTTCAACATCTTCACCATCGGGAAGAAGCCAGGTGCCTTTGATGACCCTGTTGTGGTCAACCTTATCCAGGGCACGAATGAGATTGAAGTCGAAGGCACCTTCAAGTATTTCAGAGAGTTGTTCGATGGAGATCCTGATGGTGGTGAAGATGTTTCACCTGGGCTAGCGCAAGAAGGTGCCTTATCTTGTGATCATGTGGCCTTTGAGCCACATCCTTTCGATCATGTGGCTCTTGAGCCACAAGATACAATTTTTGTGGCCTCTCAGACATGTGCTCTAATCTATGTATCTGTTGAGGACCCCATGTGGGTTAAGAATCAACCACTGATACCCTACATTTCAAACAACCAAACATAGGTTCACCTCTCATTCATGCCTCCTATCTTGCTAACTCTCGAGAGGCATCAAATGACCACAATGCTTATAAGGGTGTTAGGTGGTCAAGCAATTCTATTTCTGGACTTCGGCATCTGGGTAATAAGTCCAGAGTGTCACTGATTGACATCATATGATGCACATATTTATGCCTTATATCATTCATTCTAAGCCTAAGTATTGCAACGTAACGAGTTTTATGTTAGTTCAGGAATAAATAGGTTTGAGAATGAGAGACTCTAAAAGGACTTAAAAGCAAGAAAATGGACTAAGTTGCAAGACTTATGGACTAAGATGCAAGAGAGAGGGACCCGAATGCAAAACCGAAGGACTGATGAGAAAATGAAGAAACTCCACACCATTATGAGGAGTATTTTGGCAATTGGATTCGGTTTGCAAGCTACGCAACCGATTAGGATGCATCAAACATGAAGAAATTGAGCCAGGCAACCACACTCTGAACCACAACCCGATCAGAATCCGATGCGATTTAGTCGGGTCATGTATAATTGTGTGTTATGTTTATTTTTGGAGTTGTATTAGTCTCATACCGGGGGATTGTCCCCGATTGCCTTTTTCTTTGACTATAAATAGAACTCCTCCTCCCTTGTATTGTACACATGCTTGGTGGCCATGCTCTCTACTTGAAGTGAGCCTTGGAGCAAAACCTCAAGTAGGGAGACGCTACTTGTATTGTGAGTTTGAAATTAATAAAGTTTTACTTTAGTTATGTTGCTTCTTTCTTAGTTTAATTTTCTTTCATATGTCTTGCATGCTTCTTTAGTTTTATGTCCTTTAAATTAGCTTCTTTAATATTTCTTCCTTGCTTAGTTTAATTTCTTTCAGCAAAATGTTTCATTTCGTTAATGTAGGTTGTAGTTTAAATATGAGTGAGTAGTTCCATCCCCATTTGGGGGGTGGAGAAATATGTGATATGATCATGTGATGTATTAGGTGTGTGTTATCTTAATCCTTTGAGCCTTACATGATTTCCATAACCATCTAATGAGATTTAACTCTTGTATTTCATATGATAATGCTCTTGAATGAAACTTAGCATATGCTTAGACTAGTGGACCTATTTTTTGGGGAATGATGAGGTGAGGATATGGATGGATTTGATAAAGGAAACATGTCTTATAGTTGCATGTACTCTTGTTTCTCTTACCTTGGTTGATGCCTTGTATGTTTTAATGATTGTCTAAATCTTATTTCATGTGGAGGCATAGTGAGGTTCATTTAGCTTAATTCCAATTATTGTCTTGTATGTTTTATTGATATTGTGTTATCTTATTTCATGTGGAGGCAAAGTTGGATTTAGTTTTATGATTTTCATGCACTACATGTTGTGATGAGCATAATTTAACACACACACACATATCTTTGTATTCACATTCTTTCTCTACCCCCTATGGGGTTTAGTTTTATTGCGTATTTCTAATTCCTTTCGCATTGTGGTGTAGTTCAGATCATAACTACTTTATCTCTTTTTTTCCCACTCGCCTTCGAACCAACTAAAGTCGACACACCTCCCTGTGGATCGACCCGTATTTGCCACCGTTTCAAGGCGGTCGTGCACTTGCGGTTAATTAAAACGTTCAATCATGTTTTTGGCGCCGTTGCCGAGGAGGTGTTCGATCCAGACTTTGGTTTGGACGATTCGAGTGGTTTTTAATTTTTTGTTTTTAGTTTTGGTTTGTTTCAGGGATTCTCAGGATCAAGGGGAGGCCACTGGATGAATTGGAGGAAGGAATTCACTACAATGACCGCCAATCAGCGGCCTGGTGAGTGTCTTTAGCTTCAAGTTTTGTTCTGGTAGTTTGTGGTTTCATATTAGTTGTCTGGGAGCACAATCTTGCATTTTTTGACTTTTCGTTTGCTCCTAGATTAACAATCAATCCACTTTAATCAACATGGACCTTAAAACTCAAAGCAAAAGAATAGATTGATTATCATCTAGGTCATGCATCATTTGTAGACCTTGCACGCATTTGTCTTTTCTTTGCTTTACATTTTTGTTGTTGATTGCTGGCGTGAGGTACGCATTTCCTACTCTCATTCATGCATTTTGTATGACCATGCATTTGTTAGTAGGAATTGCATCGGGATAAGAGTGAGGTGAGTGTTTGATTGGAGAGTTGATTGCTAGATTTAGGATCAAAACACTACGAAGGAGGGGTTGTCCCATACAAGATAAGGTGGGGGATTTCATCACCCTTTCCTTGTCCTCAAAAATTACTCTTAATAAAGCCTTAATTCTAAAAGCAAGTAGACAATGGCCTTCAGGATTTCTGACGCACTAGGAGAGTGATCTAGTTGAGACTGTCATGGCCTGATCGGCGTTGCCTACCTTGTCGATAGTAGGACATACTGGATCTCCGGATCTGGTATCACTTGCTGGGCATTATGGTCTTCATTGTAGGGAGGTGAGGCATGTCGAGACTAGGGATCTCGAAGTTAGGCGTCATCTAGCCTAAGGACACATAGCCATACATTGTTTGAGCCGTGCTTGCTAGATTAGGCTTCTACCTTCACCCACTACCCACGTTAACTCTAGGGATTCTTCCCTCCTCATCTGAGTCCTCTCCTCATCTATATTCTACGAGTAGTCTCCTCCTCTGAGTACACCTTCTGTTGTGTGTTATTTTAAAGTCGTGTCAAGCGTTTTTATGCGAGGTTGGGCTCGTTCTGGTGAGAGCGCTCGACTTGAGAGAGTGCATTTTTCTAAGATAGACGGTCTTGGTGATCGGCCATCTCTGCGTCATGCTCCTTTGGAGCGTGAGGCCGAGTCTTCTCGTGGTGACGGGGGAGACTGGGTTCCATACATGGATTACCTCGGTCCGCTCCCACCACCACGTAGACCTCTTTCTCCTCCTCCTCTCACTCGAGAGGAAGAGGGATTCGGTCAGGATCGAGTTCTTGGTGCACCACCACCTTTAGCTCGACAGGATAGGCCAATGACTTTGTGGGAGCGGATCCATCATGTTTGGGCCGCTGAACCTTCTTGCATAGTTCTTACCCCAGCTCGTGGGGAAGAACTATGAGCTGAAACCTCAGTATGTGAGCATGCTTCCTACCTTCACTGCCAATAAGGAGGATCCGTATATTTTTATACGTTAATTCGAGGAGGTATGCTCCATGTTCAAGCTTCAACAACTTGATGAGGATTCAGTCCGGTTGAGGATGATTTCTTTTACGTTGAAGGATAACACGAAGAAATGGATGTACAACCTCCAGACGAGTTCGATTCGGTCTTGGGATGACTTCGTGACTGTCTTTCTGAAGAGATTCTTCCCTCAATGGAAGACTCAACAAATACGGCACCAGATACACCAAATGTATCAGACTTAGATCGAATCGTTTTATGCTTTCTTTGAGAGGTTCAAGGACCTTCTCTTGCAGTGCCATCATCATGGAATTGAGTTGTGGCAGTTATGCAAATTGTTTATAAGGGTCTCAACTACAACACCCGCACATTGTTGGAGTCAATGTGTCAAGGTGATTTCCAACTGAAACTCGTCGATGAGGCGTGGGACACTTTTGAATTAATGATTGAACGTATCTTTGGGTAGGACACCATGAGAGAGCCACCAGCCGTCAGGTCTTGTGGTCGAGCTGGATCATATGAAGTTGAGTCAACTATCGCGTCTAAGGCAAAAATGGCATTTCTGATGCGTAGGATTGAGCGTTTAGAATTGGACCGAGCTCCTGTAGCTCAGGTCGCCACTCCCGGGTGTAATAGGTGTGGGCTGAGGGGACATGATGACTTGGAATGTTCTTATGCTCCAAGGGATACTTAGCATGCAAATGCAGTGTATCAACAGAGGCCCCGTAACGACCCGTACAGTCACTCATACAACCCGGGATGGCGTAACCATCCTAACTTCTCTTGGGGGTCACGGTCAGAGTTCGCACGCTCAACCTCAACCTCCACCTTATCAATCTCCATGCCCATCGGCGACCTACCAACCTCCACATCAAAGGTCTCAGAACCATAATTTCCAACCTCCTCAAACCTCATCGTCGGGTTATTCTAACCAAACTCCATTACCCCAACGGGTTCACCAGAAGGACCCCACTCTAGAACAAACCCTTCAAGCATTCATAGATAGCACACAAACAATGTTTGCGGCCAACAACAATTCGGTCAAAGCATTGGAAATGCAAGTTAGCCAGTTGGCTCATCAGCTCCAGGAACGCGAGAAGGGTCAGTTACCGAGTCAACCCGTGGTGAATCCTCGGGGTACCCATTCTCAAAGAAGGCCACCAATGCCTCATTCTACCTCTGAACCGACCCATCATATTAATGTGATTCGTACTTTGAGGTCTGGTAAGGAGGTGGACAACCACATTGGGGTGCCTTCCTTGCAATCACCATCTCTTGGTGTCACCAGATACCTACATCTATGAGGGAGCCAGATCCTGAGGTTCCCTCAACAAATACTTCCAGGAAGGAGCTTGATCCTGAGGTTCCTTCTACATTTATTTTGACAATGGGGCCGAACCCTGAGGTCCCCTTGTCTCATCTTGTGTTGAAGGAATCCGATTCTGAAGTCCCCACTCATGTTTCTTTGGACCAGAATTCTGAGGTTCTTTGGAAAACTCTTTCGCCCCGAAGACGCCATTCCCTGAGCGCCCAAAAAAAGCTTTGGATCAGCATGACAAGATGCTTGAGATATTTCAGCAAGTTAAGGTGAACACCCCTCTGTTGGAGGTGATTCAGCCCCACCTTATGCCAAGGTTCTCAAGGACTTATGCACCAAGAAGAGAAAAACTCATTTCCAAAGAAAGTGTTTCTTGCGGCTAACATGAGTTCTTTGTTGTCACAAGCCATGCAAGTCAAATACAAGGACCCTGGTTGTCCTACTATCTCTTGTGTGATTGGTGATGTGTCCATACATTGAGCTTTATTGGACCTTGGTGCATCTGTTAATCTTCTGCCATATTCAGTCTACATCCACCTCGGTCTTGGAGACCTCAAACAAACAAAACCACTCTTCAATTGGTTGATAGGTGTATGAAGAAACCGAAAGGGCATGGTGGAAGATGTGCTGATCAAAGTGGGATAGTTCATTTATCCAGTCGACTTCTTTGTTTTGGATATTGAACCTGTGCCAAACCAACTTGGACAAATTCTTGTTATTCTGGGGCGACCATTTCTAGCGACTTCTAATGCCTTGATCAATTGTTGCAATGGTCTGATGCGCTTGACATATGGTAGTCAGTGCGCTGATTTCAACATCTTCACCATCGGCAAGAAGTCAGGTGCCTTCGATGACCCTATTAGGGCAAACCTTATCCAGGGCATGGATGAGATTGAAGTTGAAGGCACCTTTAAGTATTTCAGGGAATTGTTCGATGGAAATCCTGAAGGTGGTGAAGATGTTTCACCTGAAGACACAAGAAGGTGCCTTATCTTGTGATCACGTGGCCTTTGAGCCACATCCTTTCGATAACGTGGCTCTTGAGCCACAAGATACCATTTTTGAGGCCTTTGGGCCACATGCTCTTCATTCTGAATCTGCTAAGGACCCGATGTGGGTTAAGCATCAACCACCTGATATCAAACAACCCGACAGAGGTTCACCTCTCATTCATGCCTCCTATCTTGCTAACTCTCCAGAAGCATCAGACAACCACAGTGCTTATAAGGGTGTCAGGTGGTTAAGCAATTCTGTTTTGTATGTTGCGAGCCCATGCAGGTGCATTTCTGGCTTGAGAAATGTTGGGTTCCCATTTGATATCCCTTGACATATGAAGATGGGAGCCCATTGTTGTAGATACTTATAAATAATAATAAAAGGACTCCTTCAGTGAGCATTGATTATTGTGGGCTCCAACCATTCAGTATTTAGGCCTCATTTCTTTTACGTATATGTATCCCTTCTTTAGCATCTCACATGTTTTGGGGGAATTTGGGTTTGTGTCCATCAACATAACCATGAACTTCCTTTTGAACTTCATGTTGGTTTCATGTATAAATCCATGTAGTATCTTGCTCACATTCATTGAGGACAATGCATGAAGTAGGTGAGGGGGTGTTTTACGTGTGTACATAGTCGAGTCTTTTCCTGTGATTTTGTTTTCTTTTGTGTGCATTGTTAGAGTCATGTTAGTGTGTTACATTTAATATTGATATATCTACTTGACATGATCATTGGGTGACTTGTCTTCTTTTGCTTGCCTAGTACTTTAAAATTTTCACATTTCTTTTAAAATCTTCATGTGTTTGAGAAAGAAATGTTTTGTGGGTTTTGCGTGTGTTTAGCATGTGCAAAACCGTTGAGAGACAAAGAAAAATAAAAGCTTTTTTTAAGGGAAAAAAAAGTCAGAGAAAAACAAAAAGAAAAAAATGGTAATGCAAATAAGAACCTTAATGGACCTTACACTTTGTATCACTTGAGCATGTTGAGGTTGTCCATATCTTTCGCTTAAGTCCTATTTTAACTTGTAGGAATGGTTGATTAGGCTAGGTGTGTGGAATAATACCTATATTGAGTCGGCCCGAAGGATTGCCGCGTCCAATGATCGAGAAAAATGAGTCCATCGAGTCGAGTTTCTAGATTGAATAATGCATCTCTGTTCGGATTTTGTGGGTATATCCGCTGAAAACCCTCAGGAGACAGCACTCCTCTATGGAGATAAGGAGGTTTAACGGCTTGTTGCACGTGCTAAGTGCAACCGTGATTCCTACGAAAGTGAGTTAGGATTTCCCTATTTTTCGTATGCTTTTTCTTTTGTTTCATTTTTATCTTTCTTTGTTTTGCTCGGGACTAGCAAAAGTTAGGTGTGGGTGTATTTGATTGACATCATATCATGCACATATTTATGCCTTATATCCTTCATTATTAGCCTAAGCATTGCTACATAACGAGTTTTATGTTTAAGTTTCAGAAATATATGGGTTTGAGAAGGAGAGACTCTAAAAGGACTTAAAAGCAAGAAAATGGACTAAGTTGCAAGACTTATGGACTAAGATGCAAGAGAGAGGGACCCGAATGCAAAACCAAAGGACCAATGAGCAAATGAAGAAACTCCATACCATCATGAGGAGTATTTGGGCAATTGGAATCGGATCGCTAGCTACACAACCAATTAGGATGCAACAAACATGAAGAAATCTAGTCAGGCAACCACACTCTGAACCACAACCCGATCTGAACCATATAGACCGCCAATTGGCGGTCCAAGGCCGCTGATTGGCGGTCTTGATTGGTCCGGATCCGATGTGGTTTAGTCGGGTCATGTATAATTGTGTGTTATGTCTATCTTTGGTATTGTATTAGTCCCATACCGGGGGATTGTCCCCGATTGCCTTTTTCTTTTACTATAAATAGAACTCATCCTCCCTTGTATTGTACACATGCTTGGTGGCCATGCTCTCTACTTGAAGTGAGCCTTGGAGCAAAATCTCAAGTAGGGAGAGGCTACTTGTATTGTGAGTTTTAAATTAATAAAGTTTTCCTTTAGTTATGTTGCTTCTTTCTTAGTTTAATTTTCTTTCATATGTCTTGCATGATTTTTTAGTTTTATGTCCTTTCAATTAGCTTTTTTAATATTTCAGGTTTCTTTAGTTTAATTTCCTTTCAGTAGAATGTTTCATTTTGTTAATGTAGGTGTTAGTGTAATGATTAGTGAGTAGTTCCATCCCCATTTGGGGGTGGAGAAATATGTGATGTGATTATGTGATGTATTAGGTGTTTGTTATCTTAATCCTTTGAGCCTTACATGATTTCCATAACCATCTAATGTGATTTAACTCTTGTCTTTGATTTGCTAATGCTCTTGAATGAAGCTTAGCATATGCTTAGACTAGTGGACCTATTTTATGGGGAATGATGAGGTGAGGATATGGATGGAATTGATAAAGGAAACATGACTTGTAGTTGCATGTACTCTTGTTGCCCTTACCTTGGTTGATGTCTTGTATGTTTTAATGATTGTCTAAATCTTATGTCATGTGGAGGAATAGTGAGGTTTGATCTTTATACATGAGTTCATTTCGCTTCATTCCAATTATTGTCTTGTATGTTTTAATGATATTGTGTTATCTTATTTCATGTGGAGGCAAAGTTGGATTTAGTTTTATGATTTTCATGCACTACATGTTGTGATGAGAATAATTTAACACACAAACATACACATATCTTTGTATTCACATTTTTTCTCTACCCCCTATGGGGTTTAGTTTTATTGCGTATTTCTAATTCCTTTCGCATTGTAGTGTGGTTTAGATCATAACTCCTTTCCCTCCTTTCTTTCCCACTCGCCTTCGAACCATCTAAAGTCGACACACCTCCCTATGGATCGACCCGTATTTGCCACCACTTCAACGCGGTCGTGCACTTGCGGTTAATTAAAACGTTCAAGCAGTCACCTTGTGTGGATGAAATGATCCTGGTGCACCCAAATGTCGGTTGGAGGGTATATATTTATGACCCTCAGCTTTTTTGTGGAATGGAAACATATTTGTTTCAATTTCCTTTCACAGACCCTGATTTTGAGAGGCATGAACCACCATTCTTTAGTGGATAGTAATATGAAATTTCAGCAACATTTGTCATCAAATTTGATCCTTATTAACCCAATCGGTCGTACCATTTGTTATTAGAATCAATATTCATCTGATTTACCAATGCAGGTCTTTTGACCGAGCCTTTACATGTGCAATGATACATTGTTTAAAAGTCAGGTAATTTTCTCAATAACATTTTTCTGTGTGACATGATTGTAGTAATATAAAAATATTCATCTTTAGTTCAACTATAGTCTCAATACAAGCCATTCTTGCGATTTGAACAATAAGTTTCTTGAGACCTACTAAATAAAATGCATCATTTAAAGTCAAGATAAATTTGTACGACCATGTACAGTAGTGGTTTTGGCTTTTCTCATAATCAGATTAGAGAAGTACTTAACTCTTAGTATAGTGTGCATGACAACATCATACGTGATGCATAAATCATCTTTATTGATCTTAAATAAAATATAAGACCAGAGAATATCCATACTTTTCATTTCAAGCAAAATAAAATATTTGTTGCAAATAAATTTTTATGCAACTATTACAAAATAAATGATAAAGTTCTTCCAATGACAAAATATAATCAAAATAAGAACCATGCATTAAACCATATCAAGGTCAATTAATTTGAACGTAACTTGGTATGTCTTTTAGATAGAAACTATGCATATCAACATATTACCATATGGATGTATATTTTACCCTTTTAAGACGATAAATGCAAATACTATCTTTGCAATTAAACATTAAAATACATATTATAATAATATGCATAGATAGTCATAATAAACATAAAAATGTTGAATATCGATATGCTAGCAACATATGCATGTGTATTATTAATATCTACAAGAATCTCGTCATGAGTGAATAAAAATCACAAGTATGGAATTATATTGGACTAATGAGAGCACTAACCAATATAAAATAACAACTAAATCAAAAGCTTAAAGATAATAATTATGAAAATATGATAATCAAATGAACCTCAAGAATTATTAAACAAATTATGAAAATCCTAATGTTTTGGGAAACATTTTATTTAGGCACTTCTAGGCCGGTTTTGTCTAGTTTGCACAATTTTCCCTTCCACCTCTTGTGATTCTCGCTTTCACGGTGCTTAGTAGCACACTTGCAAAACAATATGACAACTTCTGGCTACAAATTTAGATATATACTGTGATGGACACAATGATTATAATAAGGGGGGAAAGTCCACATCCCTGTGATGAACATATGGATCCTTTGGGGATCTTGCCATATGCAAATAGACAGCTTTAAGTGTAACATGATCTCGAGTAAATATTAAAGACATAGCCTTCAAGGCTAGAATATAGTCTGTACATCAACATTTTTCAATGATACTATGACCCAACATTGAATTCTCGTGTAATATAATTACTTATAGTAATACTAATACAAGCATTCTAGCACAATGATAGTGGTATATCAATTTGAAATAATTTCAGAACAAACCATGGAATGTATATAGACATACGCATAATCATATCCCATGCTGCAAATATATACAAATTGCTAACAAACAATTTGTGTCAAGAGATATGCAAAATATAGCAACTAAGTCATGCCACTTGAATTAAGTGTCACACAATAAAATTACATATGGGTAAAGATTTTGTCTTTCCGAAATTCATCTAATACCCTCATTGCAAAGTCCAAGTGTTGGTCGAAAGATTATGCATGCATAGTTTATATTAGACTACGTAATTTCTAGAAAATCATGTATGGATAAATAATAAGAGGGAATTAACCCAAAAGATGGTCGACGAAACCAATGTTGGAACTTTTCCAAATAAAATAATCAACGCCAAGATACTTTGCTTTGATACGAGATGTCGTGACTTAATGCCATTGTATAAATCATTTATAGCAAATGAAAAGAGATTTTGAAATCTAACGTTCGCTGATTTTCAAAGTCACATATTAATGCATGACACTTAAAATATGAAAATAATGTGATATTTATTTTAAAATATCTTGAATTTTTTATTCTTACAATATTAATCCTTATGACATTTAGAGATAACTAAATGACATTAGTATTAAATGAAAATTGAAGAGAATTTAATTGGCAAGAGTTACTTGTCTAGGCCAAATTTGATATAGACTATATTTCTTTCTAGATGGTTTACCATAATTCATATTGATGATCCATTGATGATAAATACAAATCTCGTAAGCATCAATGGTAAAATCTAAAATAAAATTTCAAAACTTACAAACTATATCATCGCCCTTTGTTGTGTTTTTTCTTACATTGTTCGAATTCATACACGGGTGTGGCGTATTGAATTATGATGCATGGGACAAACAAGATCTAAAAGAAATTTGTACATTCACGATCGATGTCAATATCCAAAGCCCCCACGGGAAGAAAACAAATCAAATAACATCAAGATAAAAACTTGATTTCGATGGGCATAACCAGTCATCAAAACCACCACTCATAACCTATGTGTATTATAAACATTTTTCTCGATCATATTATTGTGGTTTTAAGGATACATGATACATACAACATATTGAATTGCATACCTCCGTTTCACACTCCACCAAGTCGATCTACAAATCGACCGCTCCACCAAGTCGATCCATGAGTCGAGCAAATTTTCCCATGATCAACATCTTCAATTGGTTAAGCTAGAGTCATGATCGTGCTGATAACGTGTTGTGAAATGAAAAGAACATGGAGATTTATGGGAGAAGGATGGAGACTTTTCATTGTTATCCTCATCCCACTACATCACAACCTCATATATACACTCATCGAGGTGTGTGTAAGTTACAAGCATTCATAGTCTATACTAATTGAAACATAAATATAGATGAAAATACAAGAGATGTTACAATAGTCAAAATAGAAGTTACAACAACTTATATAATAATGCTTGTATGGTGTATCATCCATCACATGTATAATGTCATAACAATTGTGATATTTAGATACTTTAACGTTAATATATTTCACGTAGTTATTTTGATATCTAAGTTCGGATTAACACAAATATGAGAAATATTTATTATTGTTTGTGATCTCTTATATGATGACCCAATAGTGGACTTTTTTTGTCTACACTTAATACCAAATTAAAAACTAATAATAGGCAGATAATTAAGATAAAACAAAAATATACACTTTTATAAACTTAAACCTGAAAGCAACCACTTGAGTACTAATTTACATAGCTAATGTATATGTAATGTCAAGTAATGACCATATTACAAAATGGTCATCGATCCTTTCCATCTTCAACACTTATTAAGATGAAGCATGCACAAGTATGGTGTACATGAGTATATCTGTGTGTGAATCGACATCATCAAAATAAAGATTGGATTAAGTTTATAATGCCAAAAAAATATCATTTTATAAGTAACTAGAGAGCATGGAGTGTAATAGAGGGTAGATTAATTAGTGTTTGGTGTTTGTCTTTGAGCGAAAAATTAAATCTCACAATAATTGATGTTCTGACAATATGTGATGTTTTTTTTGTTTTTGTAATGAATATGACCATTTTGTTTTTGTAATGGGTAGCGGTTTTTGTTAACCGAACCAAACCGAATTTTTTGTCCAAACCGATCCAAACCGAATACGACATGGCTCGGTTTTTGGTTCTCAGATTTGAAGAAATTCCATTCGTTTCGAATCGGTTTTAACTTAATTTTATTTTTAATATTTGTTAATTAATTTTTCATGTAATCTTATGTTATAATATCAACTCCAATATTGCCCATCTAGGATAGATATTAATCTTATATATAATTTTAATTTTTTAACAATAAAATAATATTAAATAATACTTCTTTAACAAAAGCTTAACGAAAAACATAATTCGATTTGACCAGATTCGGTTCGGTTTCAAACCGAATCGGTTCACTTCGGTTTTCGAATCTCGAATTTGGCTCACTTCGGTTTTGGTTCGATTCGGTGCAGTTTGGTTCAGTTTCATACCCATGTACAACCGTAAAGGGTACAAAGTACTTAGGGCCGAATTGTTTGGTTACAGTGAAAAACTATAGTTTTTGTGTAGAACAATGTTTTCAGAAAATCATGTTATGCAAGTTTTATAATGGTGTTTGTGTTGGATTTTTGGCTAATCATATAGTGATTTTGATGATTTATGCTAACCTATCACTAAACATGTATTAATAAAATATACTCACATACATGCATACATCACATGCCATATTGCATACCTATTGGATGAAATGAGTTTCAGGTTCGGAGAATAGAACATTCAACTCACACATGCGAAAAAGGATTAAGAAATGAAGACAAAATGATTGTAATTTTTACTTATTGAGTCCTTAGGGAATGTTGTAAACTTGAGTATTTGAGTTGATCTCTCCTAACACAGTCACACGAGGTTACCTCTAGAAGTCACACACAAAATTTCATATTACTTGGACTTCAATAGATCACCCAAACCTAACCCGGAAAACCACCCAACACAAACTTTAGTCTGTTTGTTCCAAATGGTCGACCGCAAGCATACTTCGTTTGACCATTTTTGGTTTTCAAATTTTCATTTGAAGACATTTTCTTGTTTTTTCCCCTAATGGCTATTTCGAGAATGACGTCTTTACCAAATTAGGTATTTAGGTTATTGGTAGACTGCTCCACCTTGAACAGTCGAACCTTTCATCACTCAATTCGGTCACTAAATTTTTTCATATTTGATCAACTATTTTTGTCCCAACGGTTGACCTATCAACTAAGTTTATTCACTTCAACTCCCATTCAAGACCAAGTTCAGTCGACTGATTTCTTCCCAACGCTTAACCTCTAGCTAAACCAACACCCAACTTGGCGTTGCTCGATCAACCGTTATATGGATCTGATTGATCGTTTACTTAACTTTTAATTCATCCATCAAATGAATGTTGAAAATCAATCAACCATTAAGACGCCCGACTAGCTCTTGACTTTACACTTTTTGTCGATTATTCCACCAACTCTCTTTGTAAGTAGGATCAAACACTAATCTAGAAGGGGTGAATAGATTAAGATGCAACTATCTCTAATATGTGAAAATAAAAGGTAAGTAAGAGAACTTCAAACCACAAATTGACTCCAACGAGTTTTATAGAGGTTCGAGCATAACCACAATCATCTAATCCTCTCCTCGAGTTCCAATCAATCCTTCAATCCCTACTCGAGTATCCACTGATCTCTTCGTTCCGGGTCGAAGATAAAACCTCTACAATTTGAGTCTTGAGAACACCCTCACCTTGTTCGATTCGCCTCTCACAACCCAAGATGGAGCTTCCTTAAAGATTTACAACACTTAAAATTGATTGACGCTTGTTTAACTCTAAGTTGAATGCACTCAAAGGATTTGAATTGGGATTGGAGTGAATTGAACAAAGTTTGAGAGTTGTTGGAGCTTTGAAGACTTGGAATTTGATAGCACAAAGAGTATGAATGCTTGGAGTATGTAAAGTGTATGTTTGTGTCTATTGGATGATGGTTTTATAAGCTTCAAAGCAAGTAGATTCGTTTGGAAGAGTTTGTGGGATGTGAACCAGTGAAAGATATGATTTGACTTGAGATCGAGCAGAAATCTGCACAGATTCAGTCGACCATTTGGGACACGGTCGACTATAACAAAAATGTTGATTTCGTCAAATTATGTTGTTCAGTTGACCGAACAAAGGTCAGATAATCGATCCCCAACTTCCAGTAACTTTTTTGAATTCAACAATTAAATTTCAGTTGACTGAAATGGGTTCGGCCAATTGTGCAAGACTGGATAGTAAGAATTAGTCGGGCACTGTCACAAAATGTTTGGTTGATCGATAGACATTTGGTGGTTCGAAGGGTTGTTTTTTCAAAGTCAAGAATTTTGATAATGGTTGGAAATCATATATCCGTTGAGAGTCCAACATCTATATTGACACGTGGAAAAGTTTGTTGTGCGCTAGCAACCAACAAAGAAAATGGTCGACGAGTAAGGCTCGGTAGACCGAAACTTGTGAGTTCCAAATATTATGTTTGAAGAATTCTCAACAGATCTTTGACATGTGTGCCAATGAGAGCATGCCACGTAGGATTTGATCATTAGAAAACTCGGATGACCGAATAGAAGAAGTGTTGGCTTTTTTGCCTTAATCTATGTTTTGATGATTTAATTAACCTAATCTTAATTATGATCATGTAGAGTAGCACACATATTGCATTGCATATATATTGCTTTGTGCTAACCTCTACAGGTGATCAAGACTCAAGAAAGAAGAAAAATCAAGTCAAGACATGTAATCAAGCTAGGATTGAAGACATGTAATTTTACCTTTCTTTGAGTATTAGGAACTTATGTGAATTGAGCATAACTTAAGCTAATATGCATGCATTCACACACTAGGTTCCTTGTAGGAGTCACACACAAAATATTATATCATTTGGACTTCATTAGATCACCTAAACACCTAAAACATTGGTCGTCAGTCTGCCTGAGTTCGGTCGACCGGTTATACACAATATTTGTTATACCAGACCAATCAGTTCAACTGATCACACTTCTGTTTAACCGTTTACCCAGACATGTTCGGTCGACCGTTTCGTTTGCTATTTTTGGTAAAAATACGACCGTTATATTTGTCGTTTTATACAACGGTCGTATACACATTTTTCTCTTAATACACCCCCAAATACCTTTGAACCGGTCGAACAAAATACCTTGTTCGGTCGACCGTTCTATTAGGTAAAATCTACCTGCTATCGGTCGACACAAGTTTAGTTCAACCGATCGAGTTTTCTCTCTACCGAACCATGTAGTTCGGTCGACCGTTGACTTATAGAACTTAAGGGTTAGGTCGACCAGTACCTATGTTCGGTCAACCGATCCATTATCTTACTCAAGGGTTCGGTCGACCGATACACCCTTCGGTCGACCGTTTCTGGACAGATTTCTGAATCTGATTTTCTATTTTGTGTGCTTTGCACAAACCCCAATCAAATCTTGTCCAAACGGCTAGAAATCTTTAGGAGCTTATAAATAGAGGTTCACACTTAGTTTTCCACAAGATTTCACAACTCCAAAGTGTCAAACCTATAGTGAGATTTTCAACAACCTCCAAGCTCCAAATTAGCCATCCAAAGCCTAATTTTCACATCATTCATCATACAATCAATCTAGCAATTGTTGTGCTCAATTAGAGAGTGAATCCCACTCAAGTTACCACTGTTGTCAAGTGAGCAAGGGTCTTGGTGAAAGCCCAAGACAAAGAAACAACGACTTCGATGAAAGCCCGAAGTGATTCTCTCGGTTTGTGAGAGGTGGTGCCAAGCTCGGCGAGGGTTTTTCGCGAGCTTGAAGACTTGTAAAAGGCGTTGCTCCCTGCCCGGAACGGGGAGGCATAGTGAAGACGCAAGAGGGGCTCGAACGGAGATTCGAGAGGTGCTTGCAAGAGAGGACGTAGGTGCGGCCGAACCTCTATAAAACCGACGTGTCTTCTTGTGGTTTGCATTACTTTCCTACTCGTGTTTGATTTGTTTTTTTTATTTCCGCTGCACATCTTTGATCTATTGACCGAGTAGTTAATTAGGGCTTAATCGTGATTAGTTTGTGGACCCATAGACCCACACGATCGATCCAACAAGAAGGTAAACCAAAATGGAGATTCCAGTAAAGATTAGGAGTTTTGCTGAGCCAAATTTTTTGGATGACAGAAAGGGTTTCAATTGACCAAACTGGTAATTCCAATAAGGATTTGGGGTTTACTGATACAAGATGTTTGAATGACCGAAAGGAGTTCGATCGTCTGGACTCAGAGAAATTCGGTAGACCGAATGATGGGCGATCAACTGATTCTGTCAGATAATGCTTGGGTGCATCAAGTGTACATTTGATCCTAAGATTCAAGTAAAATGAAAATTATATGTCTTCTTCTTGAGCTTTGATTACAAGTCTTGAACTTTGATCTTGAAGTTGCTCAGTTTTTCAATTTGAGCACCTACAATATTAGGAATATACAATAGATATGCAATTTGACAATATAAACTAAGTGATGTGCTAATTGTAGTTATGCATAATATTAGTTTGTTAATCATCAAGATTAAGAGTAATGAGACCAAAACGTCAACACTGTTGTGTTTAGCCAAATGACTATATTCATTCTAAACCTGTAAATATGAGTGTTTAAGACCCTAATTACCATCCTTCTAGAAGCCCAAAGATCTCATACCTCCTTAAGATAAAAACTTTCTCTCTACACTCACTTGCATTTCAATTCCACTCTACCACTTGTAGCCTTCATTGCCTAATCTTCTAAAGTACTTAGGTAGATATTCAATTTTCTTAAAGAAGTTTGTAGCTCTTGTTTTAAGCACTCTACCGGGTTGTGGGAGGGGATTCAAAAGTAGGAGTGTCCGGTTGCTTGTAGTATACAAGGCTTGATCCGGCCTTCAACTTGGATCGGTTAGTGAAGACGTAAGCGGGGCTCACAGTTCGAGCGGGGATTATACGAGAGGACAAGATCTGGTTGGGGTTTCGAGTCTCTTTAAAGTTATGTGTTTTGTAGCTTCTGATTTCTTGAGTCAATCATTTAAATTTTCTCATTACATTAGATTGTGTCAATTAACCCCCCCCCCCCCAACCCACCACCAACACAGTCTAATTAGGGCCACTTAGATCTTATAGTTTGGGTTGGGACGAATAACATGGTTTGAACCTATGATTTCTCATCCAAAATAATATTTTGATGGACCTTTTCTTCCAACTAAAACCAAGTTTCACGGGCTAAAGCATCTCTCTTCCTCCCGAGTCAGAGGAGGAGGTCTACATGGTGGTGGGAGTAGACCGAGGTAATCTATATATGGAACTCAATCTCCCCCACCAACATGAGACGACTCGGCCTCGCACTCCAAAGGAGCTCGAGGCGGAGATGGGCGATCACCTAAACTGTCCAAAGGAGCTCGAGGAGGAGAAGACTCAGATGAGAATGGAAGAATCCCTAGAACTAGCGTGGGTAGTGGGTATGGGTAGAAGCATAGTCTAGCAAATACGGCTCAAACAAGCTTAGGTTGGCTACGTGTCACGCCCTTCGAGTCTTCTGCCAGGGGTGTTGATGTGTGCATATTGTTTAGGGAACGTCGGGTGGCCATATGAGCGTAGATGTTATATGGGGAGAGGCTTCAACTCGAAGGCGAGCACCTACGGGACTACACTTATATGCAGTTGGGAGTGAAGGGCATGTTGGGGGCTGAAGTCGCTTCCCTGACGAGCCCAAGGCAGGGCGAAACCAGCCGATGTTGTCTCGCGCGCAGAATAGTTGACTCTGTGTGCATGTATATGTGCACGCACACAGTGTTGTGCTGGCATATGCGACTGTCACCGCACAACTCCGTATCAATTGGTATCAGAGTCAAACCTATACATCCTGAGATGTCCCGTGAAAGACTTGCAAGAGGCGAGTAGTAGGGGAAGCTTGTACATCTAAGGTGTATCGGACGGTTTGGGAAACTCCCAAGCTCCAGTCCAAAAGCTGTGTAGTTGGCCAAGCGCTTATGGGTGAAAGCAAGTAGCCAGGAAACCTCAGAGAGGAATGATGGGGCATATATTCTCACACGTAGTACACCTGATGATGATAAGTAAGTTGTGCACGAGGACGTGCATGATTTTAAAGGGGGGAGTGTTTGTCACACCCTTAAAGTCTTCCGCCAGGGATGTTGATGCGTGCAGATTGTTTGGGGAACATCGGGTGGCCATATGAGCGTAGATGCTATATGGGGAGAGGCTTCAACTCAAAGGCGAGTGCCTACAGGACTGCACTTATATGCAGTTGGGAGCGTAGGGCTGGTTTGGGGGCTGAAGCGGCTTCCCTGACGAGCCCAAGGCAGGGCGAACCAGCCAATGTTGTCTCGTACGCAGAATAACTGACTTTGTGTGCATGTATTTGCGCATGCACACAGTGTTGTGGTGGAATGTGCGACTGTTTGTGTGTGTGTGTATATGTACGCGCATAGTGTTGTGCGAGCGTGTGCGACTGTCACCACACAACTCCGTATCACTAGGGGCCTTAAGCTAGACGATGTGTAACCGTGACTCCCCACACTCCCGAATGCTTCACCTCCCTCGTCCGAAGGTCGCAAAGCTGAATGAGAAAGTCAATACCCGGAGGTCCCAAAAGTCTCAATGAAACTAAGCAAACGACGACGTTCATGCCATTACGTCGAAAATGGGATTGTCTCCTAAGTGCGCCTGAATCCTAGTTGCCAATGTCTACTTGATTTTAGATTAAGGCTTTTGATTAAGATTGATTTTTGGGGATAAAGAATGGGTGATGAAATCACACACCTTATCTTGTACAGGACGGGCCCCCTTTGGTTGTTTTGAATCCTAAGGTACAAATCAACACACCAATCAATCACTCGCCTCACTCTTGTCCTGATACACCTTACTAACTAATGCATGCTCTAACCATGCATAAATGAGAGAACAGGTGCACGTACCTCACACCAGCAATCGACAACAAGAAATTAAAGCAAAGTGCAGACAATATGTGTGCAAGGTCTACAAATGATGCATTACCTAGATGGCAATTGATCTAATCTTTTGCTTTGATTTTTATGGTCCAAGTTGTCTTAAGAAGGGTCATGCAAGCTAAATTTATTATTGACACTTAAACAGATCATGCATGGCATAAACAATAGAAGGAAACAACTAGAAATCGGCAAAGGAAGCTATTGTAAACATAGAAATCGCAAATGGCTCACCAGAGCCACCAGTGGCGAATTCAAATCTGCTACTGGAGGATTGTCTGGGGATTCTGGTCCCCAGACTTCACCAGCATACTCCTACACTCCTTTAGGTCCCCCTGTCCACTTGTAACCCCTTCCAGTAACCAAGTGAGAAAAGAAAACGAAAAAAACAAAAGAAAAACTCCACCAAATGGTGAACTCGACTACAAAAACAGCACTCCCCGGCAACAACACCAAACACATGATTGATTCAGTTATACTGCCGCAAGTGCACGACGTCGGTGAAGATGCGCCAAGTACGGGTTGTGTCCACGAGGAGCGCGTGCGAGCCGGAATCCACAATACTTGAGTGGGAAAAGAAGAGAGAAATGAGGTCGAATTACACTACAATGCGTACGAAAGTAGAAAACTAACAATAAAAATAAACCCCTTAGGGGGTAGAGAAAGAATGCGGAAATGAGAATATGTTTACGTGTGTGTTTTCATTGGTGATCATCACAACATGTAATACATGAAATCCACAAAACCAAATCCAACTTTGCCTCCACATGAAATAAGATAAAACATTATCATTAAAACATACAAGACAATAATTGAAATGAGACTAATATGAGCTGATGCATAATGACCAAACCCCACTATGTTTCCACATGCAATAAGATTTAACACAATCATTAAAACATACAAGACATTAATTAAGATGAGACCAACAAGAGCACATGCTCCCACATGTCATGTCTCCTTCTTCTACTCCATCATTATCCTCACCTGATCATTCCGCATAAAATAGACCCACTAGTCCAAGCATGTGCTAAACATCACTCAAGAGCATTAGCATATCCAAAATAAGAGTGAAAATCTCATTAGATGGTTATAAAACTCATGTGAGGTTCAAAGGTTAGGATTAACACATACTAATACATCACATAATCGCATCACCTTCTTCTCCACCGTCAATGGGGATCGACTACTCCCTACTCATCTCTAAACTCAATAAAACATAAAAACAACCCAAAACCATGAACAAAATGTAGAAAACTAGATTAAGCAAGCATCAAACACAAATGAAATTGCATCAAATGGATAACATCAATATAAAGAACAATAACTTAACTAAATTGGAAAAAAACAAGGTTTCCTCTTTCTCCTCCTTTTACACTAATGAGCGTAAAATAAACCTACACTAATGGACGAAGGAAGAAGAAGATGAGAGGAGGGATAACAATGATATTTATAGAAGAAATAAGGGTTTGGATTGATCTAGAAGCAATCCGACGACTATCATAAATTTCTCTATAGTCTAGTGTACCAAATTAATCAAGCCCGAGTCACGGTTGAAATTGGAGAGGATTTGGACCAACCTTATCTGCCAATGGCGGATCAGATTGGTCTGATCTGCCCCAAACTTGCTCAGTATCTTAAGTGGTGTATTTAGCATGTGGGGTGCACTTCTGGTCAGCTGGTTTGAGCCCGTTTGATTTTAATTGCCCAAATACTCTTCAAGATCATGGAATTGATGAATTTTTGCTACCGAAATATTTTTCATGCGTTCAGGTCCCTTTGGATTTCATCTGGGTCCTTCCTGATTTGCATATGGTTCATTGTGCATGACAAACATGTCCATTTTGCTTCATTTGAGTCATTTCTTCTTACATTTCAGTCATTTTCTCTTCATTTCTCTGATTTATTACCTAAGACCTGAAATACCACAAACAAACACTCGAGTAGCACAAAATAATGGTAAAATATAGGATATATGACATAAATGAAATATATGATATGCTACTAATCACACAACTTAATACCTCGTCTCCAACAAAGCATCAAACCGACCTTCAATTGGTGGAGATGGACTTTTGCCAACTCACACTCTCTTCTCATCTATTATAGAGAACCCTTAAGTTTTCTTAACTTGCAAGATTCTCCTCTACTTTACTTCAACTTCTAGAACCTGTAAGACCCGCTCTCCTGCTATAATAATAATAAGTCCACTCTCCGCGGTTATGCATAATTGACTTCTTGGAATGTGAAATTGTGTTATGACATGCTTGTTTAAGTAGATTTGATCAGATTTCACGTTGGTCGATCGGGTGCGACACATCGGACGAGCGCGCGGTTGTTTGACTCGATCGACTCAATTTGGGCCCGAGTGAGTGTAGGGTCGGTTTTGGACTAAAACCGTGTTGAAGTGGCATGGAATTGTAAGGGTTGCATTAGGGTTTGGATGTGCATTTTCGTGGCTTTTGGATGCCTTTGGAATGGTGCCATTTTGGCATGCCTTAATTTGACTTGAATAGCCATGAAGCCTATGGAAGTTGGAGGGTTGTTTGCAAACAAAACCCCCTCAACCCAAGTCATCCCTACCCTCTCACTCCCTCACCCACGAAATTCAGACCCTCTCCATCTCCCTCTCCGGTGTGCTAGTGGTTGGAGCTCCGACGAGTCAAGTGGAGCAAGCTAGAGTGCATCTTCTGGGAGCAACTAGACGAAGATCTGGGTGGGCTGATCTCCGGTAATCTCGGGCAAAGTTTTTCAGGAATTCAAGTATGCTCCTAACCCTTGAAGAGTTGTATGGGAGGGGGTGTTGGCTGGAGGGCCAGCCAGCACCATGTTGGTGGTTGGTGCAATCGGTTGCACCAACAACCGAGTTCCCTTCTAGCGTGCGCATGGAGCATGCGCTAGATGGGGCTGGCTGTGGGGCAGCCAGAGGGACCGGGGTTCCGGTGAGGTCCGATCAGGAGTGATGAGGTTTCTTCTGGGCTGAGTTTTGGGATGGGCACGGATCTGGTTGGGTGTGGCTGGTGCACACAAGATCCGACTAGGATTTGTCTTCAACCCTTTTGACTCTTTGTTTGGATCGGCTGGCTGGTCCAGCTCTTATAGATGGTGGAAAAGGTCAGGAAAAGGTGTGGAACAAACCTAGGGATGATAAGGGTGAGGGGGATCTTGATGGGCTAGCTCGGTCTGAGCAGCATGCACTTGAATGGACTAGCCATGCGGTTAGTGCACCATGTGCATCAGCTTGCTCGGTTGTTGGGCTGAGCTGCTTGGATGGATCTCTACTGACCCTCTCCCACCATAGACGGCCTGAGAGGGATACTCTAAGCATGTGGATTGGAGTGGTCAAGGGCTCATGCATCTGTTTGAGACGATTGAACTTGTTAGCTTGTCTTTTGTTAGTTATCGTGCTCCATGTGTTGAATGTGTTTTGCTCTATATGACTTGTTGTGTTTCATAATGTGGTTATATGATCTGATGTGTGTATTCCTGATGTTGTAGTCATGCATGCACTTATGAATGTAAACGGGCTCTTTCATATCATGTGCTGATCGTGTCATGTTCTAAAGCAACATATTAACCCGTTGCATGCATGTATGCTAGTTTAAAGATCTATATCGTCTACTGATATTTTATGCTTGTTCCAACATGATTATCCTACTGATATACATGTAATACATACCCATATCAACACTGATCATGCTCTGAGATTTCAGTTATCATCGCATATAAACTCTGAAATTAAGGATGCATGCTACAGATTATTGTGGAGTTTGATTTTGATATATCTAGTTGTAATGCATCATTCTATTGCGTCTCTCATGTCTATATGTTACTGAAGTGAAGTGTTATGATATGGTTATGTATGACCCTTAGGATATCAGACCTTTTAACATCCTTATCATGACCCGTAGATGACTCGATTAGCTATTATCTTGATTTGTTGATCCAGTTATCATTGCTTGCTGTTGTGAGTTTCGTTTGATTCATGATTGGGATGTTCTGATTTGATTTGTTTGGGGGTTGTTAGGAGGGTATCCGGATACCTTTCCTTGAGCTCATTCCATACACTGTCGATGCATTATATTTTAGATGCTTAAGAAGCTTGCATCGCATTTAATTTGATTAATAATTCTTGGCACATTCTGTTTTTTGGGTCGACGGGCCACGAGTGGGTCCTCTAGCTAGAAAGGTCATTCGCATAAGACCTTCACGTTGGGACGCCAGGCGTAAGATAAGTCCTGGGCAGGCGCGCTGCCATTCTGTCTCAGGGTAGGTATTCCCAAGTTCGCGATGACACCATGTAGGTCACTTGCCGTGAATTGGGACACTTATCCGGCGCACTGCTTTGTGTCGAGCGGTGGGTCACTGTCGAGTGACCGCCTTTGACCAACGAGGCTGGTGTTCTGGTTCCTATTGAGGAATGATTTGGGTGCGCCCGACCGGCACGGCTTATGGAGTCGTAGCCTTCTGTTGCATTATGTGCTTTTCTGTTTCTGTTTCGGATGCTTTTCTCTTAGATAGATTGCATGCATTCTTCCATATAACTCCGATTGGGCCAGGGGCATACCGGGTTTTCTTTATAGAAAACTCACGCATATGCTGATGCAGTGCTTGCAGGTACTTAGATTCCTACAGGGTAGACTGGACGAGTAGTCGAAGATTCTGTACACGAGGGACATGTCGACCAGATTCTTCAGTTTGTCTTTTGCTTCCGCATTATTTATGATGTATTTCCGTTTTGAACTCGATGTAATGTATTTGACCTTGTTACCATATATGGATAATCTCTCACTTTTCAGTCATGTTTTATGTTAGTCTATCCATGTATGATCTCTCTACATATTGTCGAGTCATTGTTGGTCTGTCTTTTGTAACTCCTTCGGTCGTCGCGGAGGTCTCTGATCGCGAGACTTGTATTCTTTCCCAGTGTGCGTACCCGCGAGATCGGGGGCGTTACAGAACCTTTCAAGGTTTGTTCAATCTTCTAGAAAGTCCTCCAAATTTTTTTAATTCTCTTTCTTTTATTATGAAGAGTTTGATTGTTCAACAAGGGTGCGCCCAACCGGATATACAATAATGGTGATCTTTGAAATTCAATTATTTATGACCCTTGGGATATGGTTATACAATTAATGGATATACAATAATGGTGATCTTTGGAATTCAACAAGGGAGAAGATTAATGGATATACAGTAATGAACAGTAAATCAATTATTTTATTGCTCGATTCGATAGTTGATCTTTCCAAGGCAATATGGGTCAAATATTTTTCTAAATCACATTAATTCTAGCTTATATTTTCTAAGGAATTCGTTCAACTGCTGTTATATATAACAACTAAAAGTTGAATTGCTGATCATCTCAACTCTCGATCTATTTTAAATGACAGCAACTTGTATCTTCGGGTTTATGTATACTTCACAGACTTATAAAAATTAAAAAACAGCAGCTACCACTGTAAGTATTGACGTTCTCCCAATGGAAACACATGGATGTTTTGCCTAATGGAATCCTATCCATTTCCAGCACCAATCACACACCACCACGTCAGTTCAGAGCATCCACAAAGAATCCAAATCCATCACTTGAAGCCACAAATTCCACGCAAACTTATGACCTCAAATACTCCAACACCATATCTGAAAGATATTAAAAAAAACCCAACACCGACCATAAAAGCATATCCATCAAGAAAATCAAAACAAGCCTAGTCGTTTGGTCGTCATGGCAGCAACGATGATGTCTGCACCAACTGTGATCTCTGTCCCTCAATTTGAGGGCCTCAAGTGCAAGCCATCCATGGTCAATTGCTCTTTTCCATTTTAATTTGATTGTTTTTCACAATGGATTCAAATTAGTCATGTTTATTCATGTTTGCAAGCTTGATTTTTTCTGGGACTTAAAAAGTGATTCAGGGTGCAAATTTGGAAAGATTACATACTGGATAGGAACTGTTTCTGTATATTTTGCCTTTAGACTTTATTTGTATTGCATTTTAATTATTTAAATGATTATATCAAAATTTTCTAAAACAATATTCTTAGCATGTCATTTCTTTATCAATCTTTTACCTAAGTAACCTTTAACTAATGCATTCAAGTGTTCAACAAATGCCATCATTTAACTTCAACTTGCATAGCAAAAGTAAACAAATTGGTTTCTTCAAGTAGTAACTTTAGGCACATTTTGGTTTTGATTTGATTTCCAAAAAAAATGTTATTAATCATTCATAAGCTCTACGCTATGGATCAGAATTCCCAGAGTGATCACTTTTAACCACACTTTGTAGTTTAAAGTTAATTTAAAATGACCATTTAGCTATCATGTTTATGTAAAATCATTTTTTTACAAATCAAGTTTCCAGAGGCTAGTTAAATTTTGAAATTAAGGAGTAAAAAACTACAAGTAGTTCAATTATAATTCATACCGAACTCATATATTAAGAAACCAGTCCCTAAGCTTAAATTCTTCTGTTTGTTGCTGTCTCAGGCCATGCTTCCAACTCCAAGGCGTCAGGGAAGAGGTGCTGTAGGTGCCCGTTGCGACTTCATCGGGTCACCAACCAACATCGTAACCATTACTCACAAACTTGTCCTCCCAAACAAACCACACAACATATCATCCACACCATATCCTAATCAGTGGTGTCTATTTTGCAGATAATGGTGACTACCACAAGCCTGATGTTGTTCGCGGGTCGGTTTGGGTTGGCTCCTTCAGCAAACCGGAAGGCCACTGCTGGGCTGAAGCTGGAGGTGAGGGAATCCGGCCTGCAGACAGGCGACCCGGCAGGGTTCACCTTGGCCGATACCTTGGCTTGCGGCGTGGTTGGGCACATTATGGGGGTTGGAATTGTGCTAGGGCTTAAGAACATGGGTGCTCTTTAAGTAAGGTGACGACGATGATGTTTTATGCTTCTCTTAGTGTTCTTGCTTCTTAATGAACTTGATTACTCAAGTGTTTGTGTACATTTAATGTTGTGTTTATGAATTGGATTTTCTTATTTGGTTGTTTTGTGATGAAGATTTGGGTACGTACGTACCTTCACAATTTTGGTTAGGCTTTCAGGTGTTGATAAATCTGACAAGTAATATTTGGGATGGTTCATCGCCATTCGATCTAGTGAATCGTTTTGGACCGGTTTTGGATTTGACTCCAATGGACAATCAGGTCATGACGGTCTCAACTCGATCACTCTCCTAGTGTGTTCGAAATCCTTAATGTCAATGTCTACTTGTTTTTAGAATTAAGGCTTTGATTAAGAGTGGTTTTTTGGGGCAAATGAAAGGGTGATGAAATACCTCACCTTATCTTGTATGGGACAACCCCTCATTAGTAACGTTTTGAGTCTTAATCTATCAATCAACTCTCCAAACAAACACTCACCTCACTCTTGTCCCGATGCATCTTACTAACATGCATGATTTAACCATGCATGAATGAGAGAATGGGTGCACGTACCTCACGCCAGCAATCAACAACAAGAATGTAAAGAAAAGAAAGACAAGTGCGTGCAAGGTCTACAAATGATGCATGACCTAGATGACAATCAATCTAATCTTTTGCTTTGAGTTTTAAGGTCCAAGTTGTATATAAAAGAGATTGGTTATTAATAGATCTGGAAGCAAACTACATGTTCCAACGTGCAAAATCGAGCTCCCAAACAACTACAATGAACAAACAAACAACCATAACAAAATTTGGAACAACATCAACTCACCAACCAAAGGGTTGTTCTCTGCTCACAATTTCTCCTGGTGTGTCCCTTTGATGTTGCAATGTCCCTGAAACAAAAACAAACTAAAAACAAAAGATTAAACTCACTCGAATCGTCCAAACCAAAATCTGGACAAAGCACCTCCCCAGAAACGGCGCCAAAAACTTTATTGAATTTAAGTTTAACCGCAAGTGCACGGCCGCATTGAAGCAGTGACAAATACAGGTCGATCCACTAGGAGGTGTGTCGACTTTGGTTAGTTCGAAGGAGAGTGGAAAACAAGATGGGAAAAAATGTGTGATTACACTACATTAAACTAAGAATGAACAAACAATAAAAACTAAACCCCATGGAATGGAGGTGTGTAGGCATGTGTGTGTGAGTGAGTTTTCATTTCAATCAGGAACAAGTGTAGTTTTTGTGGCATACAAGTAGAAGCTAGTGTAGAATCTAAGTGTAGGATACACAACACCACATGGCAAACCATGAACATTCATATCTCACACAAAGATGATATTGATTTTAGATTCTCAAACATGCAATAAGTACCTAGTGTGGCCATTAGAGCATCAATCGATCCTACATACAACCTAAAGCATTCATGTAAATGTGCACCAAACATGGATCCATTCATAACAAGTCATTCCCATCAAATCATAACAAGCAACAAGATAAACTCTAAAACTAGCATGAGATAAGTACCTAGTGTGGACATTATCCAATCTAATACAAGTTTAAGCATGCTACAAGTATAGATCTATATTAAGCATATGAAGTGGCACAAATAAAAGAACTCATCACTATCACATAGTCTACATTACCTCCACTCCACAAATGGATGAAACTACTCACTACTCATAAAGAAAAATAAAATTAAACTAAGCATGCAAGAATTGAAAAAAGACAATCTAAAAGTAACAAAGAAAATTAGTTTATTTACATGACTCGCATTACAAGTAGCATTCTTCTCTACTTGAGTTTTGCTCCAAGGCTTACTCCAAGTAGAGAGAATGCCACCAAGCAATGGGTAGTATACAAAGGATAAGGAAGAGTTATATTTATAGTCATAGAAAAAGACAATCGGGGACAATCCCCCGATGTGGGACTAATGCACTACTAAAAATAGACATAAAACACTCTAATACATGACCCCGCCTAAATCTTATCGGTTCTGGATAAAAACAGACCGCCAATCAGAGGTCTTGGACCGCCAATTGGCCGTCTATATGGTCTGGATCCGGTCTGGATTTAGAATGTGGTTGTCTGGTTTGATTTCTTCATGTCTGATGCACCATTATCAGTTGTGTTGGTGGCGACCCGAATCCAATTGCCAAAATACTCCCATGATGGTGTGAATTTTCTTCATTTGCTCATGGGTCCTTTTGGATTTACATTCGGGGCTCTCATTTTGTGTCCAAATACCAAACACTTTCAAGCTCTCATTTTTCATACTCAGAGCCTAATTTCACCGCTTGTGTATCCATTCCCTATCATATCCAAGTGTGCTCAAGTATTAGAGTGTTAGTTAGTGATTCTACTTCAATATCCAAGAATCAACAATGTCGTATAACTTCGTGGAAACTCCCTTTCTAGTTGTGAGAGGAAAAATCGAGCAAGGCGAGGTTGTTCGCGAGGCTCAGATGTAAAGGGGGTGATCTCAGCCCATGACGGAGATCGGATGGTGGAAACTCAAGTTGGGCTCGGAGGATCGGGCGTGACTTGAAGGAGAGGACTAGATCATGATGGTTGTTATGGAACCTCTATATAAATCGAGTGTCGATTTTGTGGTTTGCAATTCTCTTACTCTTCTTAATTTGTATTCTGAATTTAGCTTGTAATTAGAAGGTCATCGTTCCCAACAAAAAAGAGATGAAATATTTTGAATAAGATGTCACCTTTCCCATATTGTAATATGGAGAAGCTAGTGTTGGTTGTTGTGGCTTTACCCAAGTTCATTACTGAGCAAGGCTTTAGTGATTAGTCATTATCCGATTAACATATTGGTGGAGGTGGTCAAAAGTCCTAGTGAAACGATGTAGGTGTTACATTGGAATATGTTACAGAGGATGATGAAATGAGAGTAGATCGTGACTCTATAAGGGAAGAAGTAGGAATGAGAATGAACAACTAGAATGCACTTTTCAATTACTTTTATGTATGCTATAATACATTTCCTTCTAGTTAATGTTCTTTTTGACTTTCTATTATGATTTAACACCCTCAACATTAAGGACACTACTTAAAATAGATAAATAAAAGATTCTAAATACCCTCCCCATTTTTAACAGTTTTACAAGCTTGAAAAGTCGACTGAAAACTCAAACATCCAAACACTTTTCTCACAATCATTTCGGAATGATTAAAAAAATAAAACATGACACATAATTAAATTACTCTTCAACTCAACGGATTAAAACTAAAAAACGTACATAAAAGTCTTTACGAAGTCATTCTTCTAGGTTTCATGTCTTCAAATTGTTTTATGATCACTTTATCATCAACATAATTAAATACATGATTTTCTACGTAAGTGATGAGACAATCATTCATCCAATCATTGCTCATTGTAGTACAACCAAAATTCTAGGATTTTCAAGAAATAAGTCAAAAGGCCTAAATAGATTAAGATTCTAATGTTGGAAGACATGAGCACCTCAAATTGAAGAACTAGAATAAACATATGTCCCCTTGAGGCCCAAACAATTTGGGGGCAAAGGATCAGCTCAAGTCCAGAGCAGACGTACCCTTAACGAACTATGGAGCCTAGGGTAGAGACCGGAGACATGGAGTTTAGGGAGCCAAAGGAGGTTCGGTCCTCGGAGGGGAGGGGTTGAGTTGTTGAGAGGGGTTGGGGTTATCTTAATTTGTTATTCATATTGGGGGTTAGGCCCAATTTGGGCCAAATTTACGTGGGGCAGTAACCAAGCTCTACTTTGGACCATCTTCTAGTTATTTTTATATTGTCAGAATGAGGTATTTTGTGATATTATCTTGTAATGTGTAAGTTTTTTTGTTCATATCGTTTGATGTTGATGTCGTGTTATTGGTTTTTCAAGATGGAAGGAAACGATGAATATCGTCCAACTTCATCTGTTAGACATTAGCTCACAAGCGATAGTTGTCATAAAAAAGACAATTAGAGGAACCATCTAATGTTGAAAAGATACCCAATGAATCATATGGGACTATCATAAAGAGAAGGCATTCATAGAGATTTGCATGGACTAAAAGAGGGATGACTTTAGGCTTGAAAGCATCTCCAGTAAAAATGAAGCTAGCAACTTCTCGAACGAAATCTTTGTAAAAACAGGAACCTAGTACTTAAAGATACAATTCAAGCATCATTTGTATTCCACCAAGAGAGCTCTTGGATAGTCAAAAAATGGTTAAAAAGTCAAACTGGAATGAGAATGCTCCAATAAAAAAGACATACGACAATAGTGGAATGGTCTCAAAACAAGGTTTGTTATCTTTAACTTGCATGATTGCAAATTCATTTGCTACAAATTTTTAAAATTTATTTTACTACTCTTTGACAAATGGAACGTTTCAATGCCAAAATTGACGATTGGAGAATTTCAAGGATGCCCCTTTGCCATTCAAAGTGTAATTGGACATATTATACAAGCATATAGTGGTTGAATATGCCACCAAACTAGACACAAGAGGTTTCGGGCACAATTGGCATAAATTTAAATCAGTTGATGCTGTCCATCCTGGAGCTGCATTACACCTAAAAGTGTTTACTTTCAAGCAGTTTATAAGTTGTCTTCAAAATTTAAATCGTTAATTTCCAAGCTCATGTGGTCAATCGATTAACAAACTAATTGGGAACAAGTATAGAAAATGGAACAGTCAAACAAAAAAATTAAGCTTTTGGTACGAGGGGACCATCAACAAAGGTTTTCTTTTTACAAAGAGATCCAGAAATAACTAAATTACGGGCACACTCAAGTCAGATGCCATAAGGTGATAAAGAGCAACCAAAAGTTTTAAGATACATGTTTGCTGAGGACAACCTAAAAAATTCAAATTATTTTTGATTTTCAGGGGGAAATTGAAAAGAAATTAATCTTAATTGCAATTTATGTAAACCAAATGGAACACAGAAATGCATAGCGAAAACAAATCATACACACAACCAAACATACACAAATCAAGCAAACCACGGTAGGAGACAAATACAATTTTACGTGGAAAACCTAATTCCGGTTTAGGAAGTGGAAAAACCAATGGGACAAGTCGGAAAATTATCCACTAATCAAATCAACTGGATACATAAGTTTCTTCTTGAATTTTGCCTAATATCCAATGTATTACAATCTCTACTAGATGTAAAGAAGATGAGATAAAAAAAATTACCTCTAAGATTTGCAACCCTACGTCTTTCATCCCCAAGTAATCTAACCACATCTGGATGTTCGCAATTCAGATTAAAAATATGAACACTAGGATGAGAACGACACTTGAAAACGAACTCGATCGAACAGGACCGTTACCGCTTCTTTCTTCATCCTCATCCTCTTTTCTTCTCCCACCCCAGCGGCGCTTTGGTTTGACGAAAACCCAAAAAAAAACCTTTGTCGTAGCACGCAATTGGGGTTTGATTTGTTTAATATCTTTATGGGTAAATTATAGACTTCAAAGTTGTTAATTAATTAATTTCTATATATCCTACGAACTCAAGAATGCTTCATCTTCCTGACCTTGTACCACCCCTTCTTGCACGATTGTCCCACCACTTTCATCCCCTTCTTCAGCAGATTCTTCAACACTATCGCTTTCTCCTTCAAATGCCTCTCCAAGTCTGCCATCTCAGGGACCAAAGAATGGTAGCTACGATGGGGGTTGTGGATGGAATTAATACTTGCAGGACTTTATTAGACCACCAATTAGTTTGGTTTCTTTATTTGGTGCAATGGAATGCGGAATGCCGTTGCGATGCGAAGGTTGATAGAGCATTTTTCATTGTGCTCTTATTTTAGACAAGCTAGTCAAGAGGAAGATTCAGCAGGACGAGTCGACCATGAATTGGGGTCTTCACATCATGTTGCTACACATTTTTGTTGGGATATGACCCCTAATGTAAAGTCCTCTTCGAAAAATAAAATGGGAACAAAGGAGCTCCATTCAAGTCACGATTTAGAGTTGAACAAAATATTCAAATACAATAAAGATAGTTAGATATTACCCAAAAAGGTTTCACATAATATCTAAAAAGGTGGCAAGTATGACACAAAAGTCAGTTTCCTGTGTATAGAGACAACAACAAAAATCTATGATCATCACCACACAACTACATGCCAGCAATCCTTGCCAAGGCAGTGCCACTAAGTCTGGTGATTCTCTGCAAAATACAAGGCAACAATGATGTGAGTTTATAAAACTCAGTACGCTAAGGTCAATTTTAGAATCAAAGATTGGATGGCTAAACAATTCAAAGAATTTAAACCACCAACAATATTCAGTAAAATAGATGCTCTAAAAAAAGAATGTTGCCATTAACAATCAATTAAGTGATAATGCATACAAATGGCATTAACAAAATGCAACATTATCTAGAGTTCATTCACGATAAACATTTGAATACTTCACCAAGGATTCAATAACCAAAATATGCTACAATTAAGATCAATTCGATTTCAATTCGTTTTTTCCCAAAGAATCGGTGATACATAAATGTATCAGGAATTACAAAGAATTCCCACCGCTGGCACGTGTGATCTTCGGATCGGTGTATGACCCATCCCCACACCCATTCAATAATTGAAAATGTTTTTAGAACATTTATGTCATCAACACAAAGGTTTTCAATTTATCGTGGGGTCTGATACATCAACCTGTGACAATACGATAGATATTAGATCTATATTTGTGGTCCTACTGCCGCTACTAATCTCATGAAGAGATCACTGCCCCATGGGCCAATATGCTTCGTAGAGCGAATACTCTAAAGAGTTAGAAAGCTTCTTAGAGCCAATAGTGCGAAAATGAACTTTCAAATCCAGTAAAGATATAGAGATTTATAGAACTCACAATCTCAAATATAACCAACAGAAAATCCAGTAAAAATATAGAGTTTATAGAACTGACATTGTCAAGTAGCAATGATCATAATAATAATAATAATATAATTTCCAATAGGAAAGAGTATCATCTATAGATCCAATGATTTATCAAGAAATAATAATTCTAGTTAGATGAAAACTTATATAATTTCCGATGGGGACATTGGTTCCTATAGTTGTCAAGCCAAAAAACGATGATTTTAAAAGCAACAATAAGTGCAATAAAAGTTCAAATGTTCAACATGTGCTGGTATGTCTTACTAAGACATCTTGAACTATAAGGAATGATCATCCAATCAACATGTAAAGAGCAATATTAGATGACATATTCATAATGGATCTTAAAAAAACAAGATAAGTGATAGAAAAATGCCAAACACTAGCTTAGACATTTTACCAAACACTTGGTGGACGTCAAGTTGACAGTCCATGTTGTGACCATTTGACTTATAAATCTCATGGTAATATCTGAAATGCTTCATCTTATACAACATAAAAGAAAATAAGTAAATAAGCACCAATATTTAGTATTAACACTTAAGGGATTCATCCATTGTTATCAATATTTTCTCCTTTTTTTCAACATGAAAGACTTAAGACCTCTTTCCATTTTTCACATCTTTATTCCCCCCAAACCTAACCACCAACGTGTTGTCCTAAATCTGTGAGAGGATCAAACACTCTTTAACTTGAGCACACTTTGAGTATGATATAGAATTGATCAAGGTGTGGTAGTTTAAGCTATTGAGTGTAGGATTTGGGATTTCTTGATTGGAGGAGACTCTCTAATGTAGGAGACAAATAGAAGTTGGAGAGTTGTGTAAATAAGGTGTGTGAATGTCTATTTATAAGCTCCTAAAGTGTTATAGCCGTTGGGGAAGATTTGGTTGAATTTTGTGTAAGATACACAAAATAAAAAACTTAAGTTCAGCAAATCTGTCTAAACCTAGGGGCGGTCTACCATTAAGAGGGTTTTGGCCAGGTCAAAGGTTAATCGGTCGAACACAAGAAAAATGTTCATTCAACTGAAAATAACAAGCACTTTTGGTGCACAGAATTGTCTACATCCGGTCGACCACCGTTAAGGCATTGTTCGACCAGTGGCCAAAAGTATTTAGGGGTTAGGTGTATATATGTATACGAATACGACCATTGGAGAATACGACAAGTACAACGGTCATCCGGAAAATACGGGTCAATCAGTCGGCCGCAAAGGTAAAATAGGTTGACTGGTAGAGCTGGGTAAGATTACTATTTGGATAACTGTTAACTGGTAGAACGGTCGAACAGAAAATTTGTTTCGGTCAACCATTATGCACAGACAGACAGATTCTTCGTTTGAGTGATTTTCCTACCTAAGTTTGGGTGATCTATTGAACTCCAAATGATGTGAAATTTGGTGTGTATGTGAATAATTTTAACTCTTGTATACTCAAGTTCACATATATTTCTAAGACTCAAATAAAGGCAAAATTACATGTCTTCAATTAACTTGATTACATGTCTTGACTTCATTTCATTCTTCCTTGAGTCTTGATCACTTGTAGATGTTAGCACAATACAATATATATTTCATGCATGAGTGTGCTACACTACATTTGATTGTAATTAAGATTAAGTTAGTTAAATCATCAAAACATAGATTAACACCAAAAGGTCAACAAATTCCACTTCACCTTTGAAGCACCCAACAACCCTCCTACAAACACCACGGAAGGTCCGGTGAGGAGATCTAACAAACTCCGACGAGCTTTGATGAGATCTCCCTCTTCTTCTCACGGTCCTCACACACTCAATATGCAAGGGGGATAAACCTAGGGATTCCAAAGAGGTTATTGTATCTAATCCTTATGGGTAAAATGCAAGATGACCCTTAAATTCTAGTATAATAGCAATACTTTACATCTTACCCTCCTAAGAAAAAAAATCACCCTCAAAATTTGAATGGATAAAACTCACCAAAGAGATCTGGATATTCCTTGCGAATCTCATCTTCCACCTTCCATGTAGCCTCTTCCATACTATGATGTTGCCATCGAACCTTGACCATACGAATGATCCTACAACGAAGTTGGTGTTTTACACGGTCTATAATCTCAACTAGTTTCTCTTCGATCGATAAGTCATCTATGATCTCTGGAATCTCCAACATGATCACATGGATCTGGTATGTACTTCCCCAACATCGATACATGAAAGACATTGTGTAGATTTGAAAATTAAGGCAGTAACATTAGCTTGTATGCAACTTGACCCCTACGTTCTAGTATCTTAAAAGGTCCAACATATCTCGGGCTCACTTTCCCTTTCCGACCAAATCTCATAACTCCCTTCATTGGAGATATCTACAAGAAACCATGGTCTCCAACTTCAAATCCCAATTCACGTCTTCTTTTATCGACATAACTCTTTTGTCGGCTTTGAGCAATGATTGGTAGCATATCATATATTGCATTCATGCTATATATCCTTTATTTCACCCCAATTTTGTACTACTCGAGTGTTTATTTGATGTGTTTCGGGGTTTAGGCAATAAAGAAGAGAAATGAAGAAACAATGACCTAAACGCAAGAAGAATAAACTGATTTGGAAGGTTCTGGACCTGTTTGTAATGCCAAAGATTGGATTGTAACTCAAGAAGGACCCAAGTTAAAATCCGGAGGGACTTAAGTGTAAAGAAAAATATGTTGGTTGCAAAAGTCCAGAATCTCCTAAACCTGAGGAGTAATTCGACAATTAAAACCAAATGGCTCGACAATTAAAATCCCAAGTTTGATACGTTTTAATTAACCACAAGTGCACGACCGCGTTGAAGCGGTGGCAAATACGGGTCGATCCACAAGGAGGTCTATGCTCACAATTTCTCCTGGTGTGTCCCCTTGATGCTGCAATGTTCCTGAAAAAACAAATAAACTAAAAACAAAAGATTAAAACCACTCAAATCGTCCAAACCAGAGTCTGGACAGAACACCTCCCCGGCAACGGCGCCAAAAACTTGTTTTGATACGTTTTAATTAACCGCAAGTGCACGACTGCGTTGAAGCAGTGACATTTATATCCCTTTTTTTCTTCTTTTCTTTTTATTAGTTGGAGTTTCATTCTCCCAAGGTCTGGTTTCGTGCATCATTGCCTATGAGGACTTACACTATCACGTACATATTTCCTCAAATCTCCACATAGGGCAATCCCTACCACCCGTGTAACGGGACTTCGGTCGGTGCATCCCAAGTCAGATGACTCGAAAGCACCAGGCACAAAGTCCCCTCAGACCTACTTTCCCGAGTGATTGGAGCCGAGCGACAAGAGAGAACACCTACTCACTTATTCCTTATCTACACATGAACCAAAACCCCTACACTTAATGTCTCACAACAAGATTTAAAGGGTCCTTGACTATAACAAATTTTCTTATATTAACCGACACAAATTATTGACTCGCTAGGTTCAGGGTGGATTTCTTTAAATGTTTGAGTACTGAAACTCTATCATTACACGCCCCCCGAGGGAAAACCAGGGTGCATCCTAACGACTCGATAAGACCTAAAGCCGATATACTAGGTATCCTAATGCATCAAGTTCAAGACAATTTTCGGAGCTTTCTTTTTACTTAGCCTCTCAACGGTTTTGCACATACCAAATATACGCAAAACCCACAAAACATTTTCTTTCGCAAATACATGAAGATTTTGAAAGAAATGTGAAAATTTTAAAGCACTAGGCAAGCAAAAGAAGACAAGTCTGTAGGATCTACTAGCCCCTAAACTTAGTCTAAAGGGGGGCTAAATAGACTAGTTAAGGTTTTTAAAGGAACTATGCCAAATTAAAAGATAAGACAATAAATATGAAAGAGAGAACAACAAACCACAACTCCGGATGTATAGAGGTTTGTATCCAACCACCGGATCCTAGTCCTCTCTTACGAATTGCTCTTACTCGAGCAACTTCGCGTCCTCCACTAATCTGATCTCCGTTGCGGGCCGAGATCACGCCTTTACACCACAAGCTTTGCAAACACCCTCGCCTATCTTGGACCACCTTCTCACAATCCGAGAAGAGCTTCACTCCGGAAGCTTTATACAACTCTTGAAGACTAATACTTCAGCAACTAATCTTGAGCACTTGAAACGAATGATGCAATCAAAGGAAGGTGATTTCAAGTGAGAAGATGTGAGCACAAGTGTTTAGAGCAAATTGAGAGTAGTAATGAGATTTGAGCTTGGAGAAAGATTGGGTGACCTTGTATGAGTGTTCTCAGCTCTATTTATAAGCTCTAAACTAGTTCTAGCCGTTGGGATTGAAATGGTGAAAAGATGTGCAAGAAAACACAATTCAGGAAGTGACAGGTGATTGACATCATTTCATGCTTATATTTGTATCTTATATCCATTATCTTACACCTAAGCAATGCTACGTGACGAGTTTTATGTTTGAATTTCAGAAATAAAGAGGTTTGAAGAGAAGAGCCATGAAAGGACCGAAAAGCAGGAAAAATGACTTAATTGTGAGACCTGGGGACTGAGATGCAAGGGAGAAGGACCTGAACGTAAGACCGAAGGACCTAAGAGTAAAACAGAAAACTCCACACCATCATGGGGAGTATTTTGGCAATTCGATTCGGGTCGGAGCTCCAATAAACAAAGTAGATGCATCCAAGACCAAGAAATACTTGAAGCAAAGCCCAGCACGAAATCCAAATGGATTTGGAGCTTCTCGACCGCCAATTGGCGGTCCAGATAGCTCTGGATCCGCTAAGATTTGTGGAGCACGTGTATTAGTGTATTCTTAGTCTATTTTTGGTATTTGTTTAGTCCCACATCGAGGGATTCTCCCGAATTAGCTTTTTCCATGCCTATAAATAGAACTCTTCACCTTCCATTGTAATTACCCATTGCTTGGTGGCATTCTCTCTACTAAGGAGTGAGCCTTGAAGCAACAACTCAAGGTGGAGAAGAATGGTACCTTCAATGTGAGTCATTTGTTAATAAAATAATTCTTCTAGTTTCTTTTAATCTTGTCTTTTAATTTGTGCATGCTTGTTTAGTCTTTCCTTTCCTTTTAAGCTTCTTTAATATTTCTTGCTTTCTTAGTGTAGTTTCATTTCAGTATTATGCTTCATTTTGTTAATATAGTTAGTGTAATGAGTAGTGAGTAGTTTCATCCCCATTTGGGGGGTGGAGAAATATGTGATATGATCATGTAGTGTATTAAGTGTGTGTTATCTTAATACCTTGAGCTTTATATGATTTCCATAACCATCTAATGGGTTTTCACTCTTATCTTTGATATGCTACTGCTCTTGAATGAAGCTTAGCTTATGCTTTGATTAGTGGACGTATTTTATGGGGAATGATAAGGTTAGGATATGGATGGAATTAATATTGGAAACACAATTTGTAGTGTATATACTCTTGTTGTCTTTACCTTGGTTAATGTCTTGTATGTTTTAATGATATGTGTTATCTTAATTCATGTGGAGGCATAGTAGGGTCTAGTCTTTATACATGAGTTCATTTAGCTTCATTCCAATTATTGCCTTGTATGTTTTAATGATGTAGTCTTATCTTAATTCATGTTGAGGCAAAGTTGGATGTAGTTTTATGATTTCATGCACTACATGTTGTGAGGAGCTTAATTGAACACACACACAAACACACATCTTTATATTCACATTATTTCTCTACCCCCTATGGGGTTTAGTTTTGTTGCTTATCTTTCATTTCCTCTTCCATTCTAGTGTAATTTAGTGTAATCTAACAAGCAAGCATACATTCACATTTATCAACACAATCAAAATATAAAGCATTCATATCCATTCTTTAATGCATGTATGAACATCATCTCCACCCCCAAAGGGGGATGGATCTACTCACTACACATTACTCTGACAATTAAACTAAAGAGGAAAACAAACATTCTAACTAATTTAGCCTACAATCAAAGAAATAAAACTAAGTTAAGCATGCATAAAGAAATAACATAAGAACAAAACCATGGAAAATTTATTTTATAAGATGACTCATATTGAAGGTAGCATTCTTCTCCGCCTTGAGATTTTGCTCCAAGGCTTACTCCAAGTAGAGAGAATGTCACCAAGCAATGGGTGAATACAATAGAAGGTGAAGAGTTCTATTTATAGCCATAGAAAAAGCTAATCTGGGACAATCCCCCGGTATGGGACTAAACAAATACCAGAAATAGACTAAATACACACTAATACATGCTCCACATAAATCTTAGCGGATTTGGACCAAAAGTGACCGCCAATTAGCGGTCTACAGTGTTTGGATCGCTTTGGATTTTCTTGTGGGTTTTGCTGGAAGGCTTTGTTGGTCTTTGATGCATCTACTTTGCTTGTTAGAGCTCCGACCCGAATAGAATTGCCAAAATACTCCCCATGATTGTGCGAAGTATTCTTGTTTGCTCATTGGTCCACCGATCTTACGTTCAGGTCCTTCGATCTTGCATCTTAGTCCTTGAGTCTCTCAACTCAGTCCTTATTCATGCTTTTAGGTCCTTTTATGCATCTTCTCTTCAAACCTATTTATTTCTGAAATTCAAACATAAAACTCGTCATGTAGCATTGTTTAGGTGAAAGATAATGGATATAAGATACAAATATAAGCATGAAATGAGTCAATCACCAAGGATTGGATTGTAACTCAAGAATGACCCAAGTTTAAATCCGGAGCGACTTAAGTGTAAAGAAAAATATGTTGGTTGCAAAAGTCCAGAATCTCCTAAACCTGAGGAGTAATTCAACAATTAAAACCAAATGGGCTCGAACCAACATCTTCGGGCTCACCCTCACGTGTTTATTATGTTAACTAAAGATGTGATTAAAATTTGGAGGCGATCGAAGAAATATAATCCGTCAGTGGCGGATTAAAATCCACCATTGGCGGATCCGGTTAAGAATTTGGCAGCCAGATTTCTATGGTGGGTTGGGTACTCGGGTCAGAGCAATATGCATCATCCATATATGATTTACAGTCGTCCGATTGCGCCCAAATCCATCCAAACCCTATAATCTTCTATAAATACACTTGTAATGCCTCCTTTCTTCTTCTTCCTCCTTCCTCACTGGAGTAGGTTTTAGTTTCATGTTTTAGTAGTGTAAATAAGGAGGTTGGAGAGGAGGAAACATTGTATTTTTATTTTTTAATCTAGTTTAGATCTTGTTCTTTACATTCATGTATTTCCTTTGATGCCATTTATTTTGTGTTTGTTTTCCTTCATCTAGTTTTCTAAATTTTGCATTATGGTTTTGGGTTGGTTTTATGATTTCTTTAGTTTAGAGATGAGTAGAGAGTAGTCCATCCTCATTGGGGGTGGATAAGAAGGTGTTGTGATTATGTGATATATTAGTGTGTAGGTTAATCCTACCTTTGAACCTCATATGAGTTTCATAACCATCTAATGAGATTTTCACATTAGAAGGTTTCATAACCATCTAATGAGATTTTTGATGTGTTAATGCTCTTGAGTGAAGCTTATCACATGCTTAGATTAGTTGGCCTATTTTATAGGGAATGATGAGGTGATGATAAGGATGGAGTGGAAGAAGGAAACATGACATGTGGTAGAATGTGCTCTTGTTGGCCTCACCTTAATTAATGTTTTGTATGTTTTAATGATTGTGTAAATCTTATTTCATGTGGAGACATAGTGGGTTTGGTCTTTATGCATGAGTTCATTTAGCTTAATTTAAATTATTGTCTTGTATGTTTTAATGATAATGTTTTATCTTATTTCATGCGGATGCAAAGTTGGATTTGGTTTTATGGTTTTCATGTACTACATGTTGTGACGAGCAGAAATGAACACATACACATATTTTTGTATTCGCATTCTTTCTCTACCCCCTTAAGGGGTTTAGTTTTATTGTTTGTTTTCCAATTTCATACGCATCGTAATATAATTCCGATCGCATTCCTTTTTCCCCCACTCGAGTATGGTGTATTTTGACTCACAAACGCTCCCTTTGGACTCGACCTGTACTTGCCACCTCTTCATCACGGACGTGCACTTGTGGTATTATAACTGATTCAATCAAGCAACATGAATTCTTTTCTTGATTACTTCAACTTTCTCGACACAAAATCGAATGACTTCCGGTCCAAGAAGTTGTCTCTCACCCACATCACTCTAGCAAAGTGGCGATCTACACAATCGCCCATATAAGGCTTCATATGGTGTCATCCCAATGCTTACATGATAATTGTTGTTGTACGCAAACTCTACTTGAGTCATCCCAACATTTAGAAAATTGAAGAACACACGATCTCAACATGTCTCCCACAGTTTGAATGGTTTTCTCTGATTGACCATCAGTTTGGGGATGAAATGTTGTGGTAAACTTCAACTTAGATCCCAATGTGTTTTGTAAACTTCCCTAAAATCTGAAAGTAAAACGAGGATCTCTATCTGAAACGATAGACACAGGCACATCATGTTGCAGTCAAACAACCTCCTCAATGTACAACTTCGCTAAGCTTTCTAAGGACAAATTAATCCTTATAGCTAGGAAGTGAGCTGACTTGGTCAACCGATCAATAATGACCCACACTGCATCATGCTTTTCCTTGGTCTTCGGTAATCCAGTTACAAAATTCATAGTGACATGTTCCCATTTCCACTCTAGAAGTTCAATCATCTGCATCATTCCATCTGGTCTTTGATGTTCAATAGTCACTTGCTAACAAACTAGACATTTGGATACAAATCTAGCAATATCTTTCTTCATTCCTTTTCACCAAAAAAATTCTTTGGAGATACTTAAACATTTTGGTGCTACTTGGATGAATGGTGTACCGAGACCTATGAGCCTCATCCATAATTTGGTATTGATTAACTCATGCTCTGAATTTAGTGTTTACAAATAAAAAAAGAGAAAACAAAATGCATGTTTGTGATGTGTGTGCTAGGAGGAGAAAGAGGAATATTTGTTATTGGTATTTATTCATATGTATATAGCATGTTGGTTTGTTGCTAATTAGAAGATCTTAAGGGTAACTAACGTGGTAATTGCTCTAGAATATAAAACAAGGGGTTTGCATCTTGACTTTTAGCTAACAATATTAGTCACGTCACTTCGAGTTATCGTGTTATTTTATTTTTCTTGTGTTCAATTTTTTGTGTAGGAAAAACAACAAACTCGGGGCTTCAAATGCAAATAAACCCAATTTATTATCCTTGCAATAGACCCTAAAATTTCCTCCTAGGGCAGAGCAAAACTCGGACCGGACCGGTCCGGGAAGTTTTGGTTTCGTTCGGTCCAGTCCGGGTTTCGGTCCGGTCCATTTTAAAATTTCGGGTCCAGTCCGGTCTGGATCGGTCTTTTTTTTGTTTTTTATTTTAAAAGTTGTTTTTGGTTGAAGTTCGAATGAGTGGAAATCGAACTATTTTGGCATTTTGGATTGAAGTGGACCAAATCAAAATTACACTCCTAAGTTATCCGTATGTATTTCTTATTTATTGTCAAATGACATGTGATTGATTGTGTACCGGGTCAATGGGTCAGATAAAAACGCCTTTATGATCATCAAGGGTATGATTGTGCATGTTTGAACCCTTAAACCGATTGGGTAATAATGTTCACGTCGAGATTGAAATTGTAGATGTGATGTGTGCGCTGTGTGGACAGTGGAAGCATTTGGTATGGTACTAGAATTTGATGGGGTTTAGGTTGGATTGATGATGTGAGAATTCTTTTTGGATATTTTAATTTATGATGTGGATAATGTGCTTTTCTCTCTAAACCAATGGCAACATTGGTATTAGGTCTGATCACTTGGCCTTGTACAAGTATAAATGCTGCCACAAAAAGTTAGAAAAGGGTTTTGCATTTGATATTTTAGTGTAAAGAGGTGATCAGAACCGGAGAACACAAATCTGTGTTGAAATCTTTGTCTATAATATACTGCTTCTTTATTCCTTAGCCTTTGTACAAATTTGGATGACTCGTTTTAAAGTTAAATTTTTATCAGATCAGCTTGCTAAATCATAGTGTAAAGTTTGATTGTCAGTTGGAATCTTTGTCCATAACATCTGCTTCGTCATTCCTTAGCTTTTTTATGATTTGGGTGACTTGTTTTAAAGTTTATCTTCTTTCAAGCCATCGTGCTAAGTTATTGTTCTACGTTGTCTTCCATATCTGATTTGCTGATTTTATGGTTTAGTTGCCACATATCTCATACTAGGAAGCATGGACACTGACACGGAAGGCAGACACGCCACGGACACACATTTTTCTAAAAAACTGGACACGACACGGCTATTAAAATACTAATTAATTTATATATATAAATATAATTGGAGATGTTGGATTGGGTTAACCCTAGTCACGACCGGTGACGAAGGGTTATTCTTTGTTTAAGTCATTTGCATTCCTAGCCAATACATTTAGTCTTTTAAAACCCAACTTTAATTGCTAAACAAACCCAAAAATATATAAAAAATTACTATTTGTTGTGTCCATACTGTATCCAACTTTGTTATTTAACAAAAGGAAAATATTTTATGAACGCAGCGCGTCACGGACGCGCTCTACGTGGACATCCATGTCAGCCCTTACGTGGCCAAAGCATGAATGTTTTTTTGTTTTTTCTTTCTGATGTCCACTCAAATCACATTAAATGCGTTTCAACTCAGCACGTTCTCTCTCTCCACCCAAATACCAATATGATGACACTCTTTCTTTCTTCTTCATTCTTTCTCTCCAGAATAAATCACAATTTCTAGTAAGATATTATGTCGAAGAAGCGTCTGATGCCGACTCCCAGGATTCTTCACAACGTAAGCAGCGTGAATGGGACGGTGCGAAGACTTCCCGATGTTCTTGTCAGCGTTAGCATAGTGAATGTGACGATCCGGTGGTGAAGACTTCGCACCACAACATCTTTGCTGCATTGTTGGAGTGCCCATGACAGAAAAAGAAGGAAGAAGAAAGAAAGAGTGTCATCGACCGTCCCATTCACGCTGCTTACGTTGTGAAGAACCCTGGGAGTCGGCATCAGACGCTTCTTCGAAATAATATCTTGCTCGAAATGGTGATTTTTTCCGGAGAGAGGTACAACGCTCCGTGGTGAAGACTTACGTCTGTTCGGTTTATGTCGTACATCTCTCCGTAATAAATCACCATTTCGAGTAAGATATTACGTCAAAGAAGCGTCTGATGTCGATTCCCAAGGTTCTTCACAACGTACGCAGCGTGAATGAGACGATCATGTTTAAGTCTTACATCTTCTTTCCGATTTACTGGGAAAATATATATTATCTTTGTAATTTGTGTGTGTTTGTATTGTTTGTTTGTGTGTGACTTACTGGGAGAAGATATATTAATTTTGTAATTTTTGTGTGTTTGTTTGTGTGTGACTTACTGGGAGAAGCACAAGCTTGTATTGTTTGTTTGTCTTTGTGCTCTCATTGTATCTTATTGTGTAATAGTTATCATCAATAATATGTACCATCAATATCTCATTGTGCTCTCATTGTATCTACATAAACATGACAAACTTTCTACATAAACTGGACAAACATTCTACACAAACAGGACGAACTTTCTACATAAACAGGACAAACTTTCTACATAAACTGGACCAACATTCTACATAAACATGACAAACTTTCTACATAAACAGGACAAACTTTCTACATAAACAGGACAAAACAGGACAAACTTTCTACATAAACATGACAAAACAGGACAAACTTTCTACATAAACAGGACAAAACAGGACAAACTTTCTACATAAACAGGACAAACTATCTTCCTAAACCGGACATGAACTACACTTATTCCGGACAGCAAATACACTTATTCCGGACAAACTTTCTGTTCCGTTTCTGAACACGCTTTCTTCTTATTCTGGACAACTACACTTATTCCGGACTGCAAATACACTTATTCCGGACAACAAATACACTTATTCCGATTCCGGACAGCAAATACACTTATTCCGGACAACAAATACACTTATTCCGGACAAACTTTATGTTCCGTTTCTGGACACACTTTATTCTTAAACCGGACAACAAATACACTTATTCCGGACAACAAATACACTTATTCCGATTCCGGACAACAAATACACTTATTCCGGACAGCAAATACACTTATTCCGGACAAACTTTATGTTCCGTTTCTGGACACACTTTATTCTTAAACCGGACAACAAATACACTTATTCCGGACTGCAAATACACTTATTCCGGACAACAAATACACTTATTCCGGACAAACTTTATGTTCCGTTTCTGGACACACTTTATTCTTAAACCGGACAACAAATACACTTATTCCGGACAACAAATACACTTATTCCGGACTGCAAATACACTTATTCCGGACAGACACATAACGTAAACAGGACAAACACATAATGTAAACTGTACACACACATAAAGTAAGCTAGACAAATTAAGTTGATCCAACGTAAAACTTAAAAACAAATATTTTATTATGATAAGTGTGGGCTCTGCACGAATAATGAGACTGCACGATGTCCTACGGTCTGCACACTGTCTTATCTGTGTATTGGGAAATGAATCGTTCAACTTAAAGAACCGGCGTTTTTTAAAAAGACCAAAACGCGCGAAGAGAAATTTCGCTGACTGGACGCTGACTCAAAGAAAATATCTGAGCTGTACAGATCCACGTAAGGCGCGTCCGTGACGCCCGCGTCCGTCTATCACGGCTCCTATGCCGTGTCCGACAAGGACACTCTAGGCAGTTTGGAGTGTCCACGCTTCCTATATCTCATATTTTAATTATTTTAAGCAGTTAAATGGTGTAAAGGACCACTCTGTAGATTTGGATGACATGTTCCTTAAATTCTTGGATTCAAGGTAATATATATTGGTTTTCTTAAATTTATACACTTTTGATGCGATGTTCTTGTTTGATTCATTAACTAGTTATAGTCACGTGTTGCACAGAAAACAAAACAGTAGCACAGTATGTCATAGGCATGAAAGTATTGCACAAGGGCAGGGATATCACGTGAATAAGTTTTTTTTCGAAGATGCAAAATACCATATCTAAATTTTAATGGTTTCCCGTGTCTTACATAGTTGCATATATATGGAAATAAAACATATTCTAACGTGAAATTGGGAAGCAGTAATGAGGTCAATGGTTTTAATCCCTCACTGTGATACTCAACATTAAATCACATAGCAATGGAAACCTAGATCGGTTTACATTTTTAGTGAGAAGGCCCTTTAAGCGAAAAATTTATCACACTTTTTCACCTTTTATTGCACATGTGTATCATGTTCGTCATCCGAGCCGGGCCCAAACTTAGTCAATTACCTAAGTCCTAAGCTGTGCCCATACATGCTTAATGGTGTACCCCAAACATATTTAAGGGGTGTTCAAGGAGTGTCCAGTCTTTGTGAAGTGCAGAAGTTGTCCTGGACTCTCTTCTTGGTGTACTCCCCACATGTCTGACTGTTTGACCCCTTGTTCCACCGTGGAGATGACAAAGGCATATGAGTCTGTTTCAAACATTTGTGCCTCTTTGGCTATAAGTCAACACATGCTGCACTACTAATGTTATTATTTTAGCCACCTTACATTCTAACTAGATAGTATGTTTCTTTAGGAAGGTTCTTTTCTTACTTGTACACATTTTACATGGTTTTTTTGAAGTAAATTTTTTTCATTGTTGCAATAATCAACTTAGAGATGACTTTTTCATTGCTTTTGATTGCAGAATCAAAATCATTTTTACTTATAAGAATTTCAAACCACAAACCAGTACTTGTTGTAAACCATAGTGTGTAAGATACCTTTTTGCATGATCTAATCAGTTTTTCTTTCTCAAGGTTATCCAAATAAATAGATTATTGTCCAAAGACAATCATAGTACTTATATTTGTTCAGATGTCAAAATCTATAAAACATAAAAAACATACATGGGATGCTTCTTCTCTTAACTACAAATTGGTATTGTACAAAATTTAGCTTGTTGCTGTTACATTTTAAGGTCAGTTGATTGACCAATAAAAAAAATTAAGGTCAGTTGAGGTTCTTCAAATTTTGTATTATTTCTTATACTTTGAGTTGATTTACGTCACCAGCAAAGATCCCGATCAAGTGACTAATGATCGTGAAGAAGAAAGAGGTATGTTTGAAATTTTGTCTTTATATCTTTTAATTAAAATCTGTTAATTTATGGACTGTGTAAGTGCTCATTCTAATGGTTTATAATTGAACTGTAGATGTGAGCAGGAGTCAAGGTACGATTGAACGTCAAGCTTGTGATGATTCAGTTCCTCAGAAAAAAAGAAAGAAAAGAAATGGCATTGATGATACGTCAACCAAACTAAATAATCATGACGATGGGAATAATGAAAAAATGTAGCTAATGCAGTGCAACAGGAGAGTGAAAAGACACAACTCGAAAACAAACAAAAGAAGTGGAAAAACAAGTACCTTTCAAACTCCAGTGAAGTAGACAACGAAGACATGCCAGCAAAAAGGGTTAGTCAAGAAAATGAGAACCTGAATTTGGGAAATCAGATTAGTGAAACCCATGTGAAATCTGAAAGAAAGAAAAATAAGAAATCTGACGTACCAGCAGAAAAGGCTTACCAAGAAAGGAGAACCTAAATCAGGAAAATCAGATTGATAAATCTAATGAAAAATCTGAAAGCAAGAAAAGGAAGAAAGGTAAGCTAGTATCTGATGCGACAGGTGAAAATACTGAACAGGTACACCATTAAATTGTACAAGGGATACTTGTAAACATCTGAGTAACGGATGCATCTGAACAATTAAATTCAAAAATCATGTAACTAAAAAATTGTCATACAAAAAACTTGAGTTGTCAAATTTCTGATGTGGGTGCTGATTTGGTTGAATCTTTTCGTTTTCAGGTTGCAGTTGAAGAAAAACCTTTGTCTTCTGAGGCTAAAGTTGACTCCTCTGTTTCTGAATCTGTCATAGAGAATCAGGATTGCTCTAAATTGAAGGACAAAAAGAAGCAAAAACACAAGACTGCATCTGAAACCAAAATTGATGGGCAATTAGATGGAGATGTATCCGATGTAAAAAATGTAGATGCTGTTCATGAAAATCAGGATAGTCTCACCTCTAAAACACCAAACAAGGAGAATATTCACATTTCCAAGGATACTACCAGTAGTAATAAAGATGAAGTTAATGGGAAGGAGTCACTTAGCTCATCGAAAACCACAACGAAAGAACATAGGCACTCAGCAGAGGTATGGCTGTTGCTATCTATTCGAAGCTTTTCCACATTCTGCAGTTGAGGTCCACAAATATACACTCCTTTTCCTGTTTGTGTTAATCTGATTTTTGCAATAAATAAAAGCATTACAATCTGACATGTGTCTGCTGAGCAAATTTTTGATTTGGCCTTCCACAATCTGTAGTAGGTGGGCTACTTGTCGAAGGAGATGCTGAAGGCACACTTCAGGCCCTTTCAGTTTATTTCTCTCTTCCTGGTTTGGTCCTGCTACATAGAGATCACAAGTTTCGATATATGGTTTATTTCTGTAGTGGCAAGCTAGAAATCATTTTCGCCTCCTTGTTTTTCGAGTCTTGGCCATCAACGGTTTCGTTTAATATGCATTCCGCAGTTGCCTACCCCCAACTAGTTTGGGGTTTGAGGCTTTGTTGTTGTTGTTGTTTGCAGATGTCTTGAATTAATTCTCCGATAAAATTGATTACTAAAAAATATTGATTTCTAATGTGATTGGTTTTCTCGTCTCGTTTATTTAAATTCCATAATTTACCAAGTATCTCATTGGTGCATTCACTATTAATGTTTCATACTTATTTTCAATTTGATCCTGTTTTCAAGCCATCTGGCTAGCCTTTATTCCTTTGACGACATTAAGTTTCAGTTTGTTCTCCTTTTTCAGGTTCATCTGAAATACCATAAGTGCTTTATCCTATAGAGTATTAAAGTACTTGAATAGTAGTTTTAAAAAAAATATTGTTTCTGCCCCATGTTATTAAAACTATTTGTAATATTAATTGTATTTTCGATTTAAGGCAGTTATTGGCTAATTGTCCATTATGCATTCAAAATTTGCAGTGAGCCCGAGCAGTGGTAATCAGATGGTTCAAAGATCTAGAGATGTTCTTTTGGTCATCCATGAAGTGCTGATGAAACCGTTGATTTAAGCAGCAGTCAAACTTAAAAAAACTGGACTTCGTTATTGAATCTGACCTGAATCATTTGCTATTCTGCAGCCTAAATCTATTTATCCATTCCAAAGGGTAAAGATTGATGAGGTAGAGTTTGTGGATGGAAGACTTCAGGATAATTCTTACTGGGCAAAGGTTTTTCCCTGCCCCTCTCCTCTCCTATGCCTTGTATATATATATGATCTATGTTGGACTTTTATGTTACACTTTTCTCTTATTTTTGGTTCCCCGTTGATCAACAGGGAGGAGCAGACACTGGTTATGGGGCGAAAGCCCAGGGAATTCTTGGGCAATAGAGGAAGGTACCTTCCATATTTTATTTTTCAGTATCTATTGCATTCTTTGTTAATATTATGTATTGTGTCATGATATGATGTAATTTTTATCTGAGCATCTCTTAATTGCAATTGTTAAGGTCTCTTTGATTGTCCCCTGAATAGCTATTGTTGCTATCATATACCATCTCCTTCTCTAGTGGCACATATCTGAGATGTTTATAACAATAGCCATTGATATTCAATGTTCAATCTGGAAGCTGATTCTTATGCATTGTCACAATGAGTCTCTTTTGTGCACTATTTTACGTACAAAAATTTAACAGTCATTGGATTCCATATGTTATGTTGACTCACTAGGGCATGAATGTCTATCGACATTCATGTGGAGGAATTAAACATCCAAGCTGTAACATCGCGAAACAACGTAACATTTGAACAATTTAAATAAGAGATTTCAAGATAATACTCATCAACGGGAATGTTACTCATATAAATAAACAGTCGGTGCACCAAATACAACAGAGTTTGTCAAAAGATATGATTACATCAATACAACAAAATGAATACAGGTAATCATGCGCGTCCGTTGTCACCACCCCCACAGAACCTACAACGGTCGTGAAACATGAATCAAACAACAATGCATGAGTTTACCATTAGGAAATCTCGTATGCCAAACTCGCTTATATGAACGTAACAATACGGTAAATGAACCTATCATACTAGTAGAATGTCATGTCATCATCAGCAATGCAACAAATCCCCTTCGAGGGTAAAATAGGACCCCAGTCTCACAACAACAACAACAAATACACTCAAAAGGTCAACAAAAACATCAGTCCAGCAACATCGGGTCTCCCTCGGAAACCTACCGTAGGCACATACGGTCTTACAGACAGTACGCGACGCACCCCCACATGAGATTACACGAGCCAAAGGGATTGGTGAGGAGCGTCCGTACTTCCGCACAAAGCAAACCACGTGGTCTACACCACCCCAACAGAGTCGTAGCCCGGTCGGTCCAACCATTCCTCGATAGGTGCCAAATCAAGAAATCATCGCCGGAACAACATCGACGACATCGTTGGCACGACATCGGCGGTACAACATACGTCTGACACAACATCGGACGACACAACAAGCCGGAACACCGTCGACAACATCATCACCGACACAAACCTCGGCGACATCACCGGCATAACCTCGACGGTACAACATACGTCCGACACAACATCGGACGAGTCCAAACAGTAGTCTGCAGGGTCATCATGCTCCACGAGCCAAACATCAACATGCATTGGGATCCGCGATCCCTCAAGTTTGCTACTTTACAGAGAGTCAAGCAACAACACGTCATACCACATTCCATCAACGGAGGTGACACGACCCAAGTATCTGCACTCTTCCACACGGTGGTTCCTGGTAGGCACGGGCAACGTACCCGCCGTCTCGGCTCATGTTCTAAGCGAGGACACGAGTTTCCGTGGACATAGTTGACATAGCACAAAGACCAAGAATTCAATTTTGCGCACAAAAAATCGACCACAATAGGCCATCCGGTCGACCATTCCTAATAGGTTCAGTTGTTGAACGTTTTATATTAAACCGCAAGTGCACGGCCGCGATGAAGCGGTGGCAAGTACGGGTCGTCCTCAGGGAGGTGAGCAGCCTCTTGTTTATCAGAACTCAAGTGGCAAAAATTGGGGGAGAAAGATTGATTATGCTACTCTACACTAAACTACGTTAAGAAGTATGAAATGCGAACGAAAGAAACAAACAATGAAATGACAACTAAGCTAAGAACAAAAGAAGAATGCTGGAATTCAGGAATGGGAAAACCCCTAAGGGGTGGAGTGAGTGCACACATGCAAAGAGGTGGGTGTAGAATACATTCTTTAAGCACAAATTAAGGTGGTGTTTATAAAGCATAGGAAGTGTCTAAATGTTATGGCAAAACCTATCAATCTATTCACCAACTTAGTTGATTAACATTTACATATGCAAGTTGTTTATTTCAGAACCTAAACAAGCATAAGAGGTGTCTAATCATTTTGGCAAAACTCATCAAGTTATAAATTCTATCCTAAACAAGCAAGCATACATTCATGTTTTATCAACACATCAAAAATAAAGCATTCATCCCATTCTCTAATGCATGTATGTACATCTACTCCACCCCCAAAGGGGATGGAACTACTCACTAAACATTACACTAATTATTAAACTAAGCAAAGAAAGCATATTAAAACTAAGCTAGAAATAAAAGACGATTAAACTAAAACATGCACAAACAATAAAAGAAGCATAAACAAATAATGAAAGAAACACAAAACTTTATTGATAAAATGACTCACATTTCAAGTAGCATCCTCCTACTTTAGTGTGTGTTTCAAGGCCTCACTTCTAGTAGGAAGAATAGCCACTTAAAATTTGGAGTGGTTACAATAAGAGGTGAAGAGTTCTATTTATAGGCATGGAAAAAGCTAATCCGTGACAATCCCCCGATGTGGGACTAAACAAATACCAGAAATGGACTAAACGTCCTCTAATGCATGTGCTCGAGAAATTTGAGCAGATTTGGGCCAAAATGGACCGCCAATTAGCGGTCTTGGACCGCCAATAGGCGGTCTATATGGTTCAGATCTTGGTCATTTTTGTTGTGGGCTTTTCTTTCTGGTATTGTTGGTCTTTGATGCGGTTACTTGACTTGTTGGAGCTCCGACCCGAATCGAATTGGTAAAATACTCCCCATGATGGTGTGGAGTATTCTGTTTTGCTCTTAGGTCCTTCTGTCTGGCAATCAGGTCCTTCTTCCTTGCATCTTGGTCCCCAGATCTCACAATTCAGTCATTTTCCCAACTTTTGGGTTCTTTTATGCTTCATCTCTTCAAACCTATTTATTCCTGAAAACTAAACATAAAACTCGTGACCTAACATTGATTAGGTGAAAGATAATGGATATAAGATACAAATATAAGTATGAAATGATGTCAATCAAATACCCCCACACCTAACTTTTGCTAGTCCCGAGCAAAACAAAGAAAGAGAAAAGCATACGAAAAACAAGAAATCCTAACTCACTTTCGTAGGAATCATGGTTGCACTTAGCACGTGCAACAAGCCGTTAAACCTCCTTGTCGCCAAGGAGGAGGAGTGTTGTCTCCTGAGGGTTTTCAGCGGATATACCCACAAAATCCCAACAAGATGCATTAATCAATCTAGCTACACGACTCGTTGGACTTATTTTGTCGATCATGTGACGCTGTAATACTACGGGTCGACTCTATATATGTAATCCGTCCACACACCTATCCTAATGAGTTATTCGTGAAAGTTAGTCAAGGACTTAAGTGAAAGACATGGGCAACCTTAACTTCTGAATGTGATACAATGTGTAAAGTCCATTTTGGTTCTTATTTGACTCTTTTTTTCTTTTCTTTTTTTTCTTTTTCTTTGGAGCATTTTATTGGTTGGTGTTTGATTCTCCCAGGGTCAGGTTTCGTGCATCATTGCCTATGAGGACTTACACTATCACGTACACCTTCCCCCAAATCTCCACATAGGGCGATTCCTACCACCTGTGTAACGGGAGTTCGGTCGGTGCATCCCAAGTCAGATGACTCGAAAGCACCAGGCACAAAGTCCCCTCAGACCTATTTTCCCGAGTGATAGGAGCCGTGCGAGAAGAGAGAACACCACTTATTTATTTATCTACATGGGAACCAAAACCCCTACACTTAAGTTTCACAAAAGGAGATTAAGGGCCCTTGACTACGACAAACTTCCTTATATTAACAGACACGAATTACTTGACTCACTAGGTTCAGGGTGGACTTCTTTAAATGTTTGAGTGCTGAAACCCTATGATTACACGCCCCCCGAGGGAAAACCATGGTGCATCCTAACGACTCGATAAGAGTTAAAGCCCGTAAACTATAAATCCTAATGCATCAAGTTCAAGACAATTTTGGGAGCTTTCTTTTTACTTTGCTTCTCAACGGTTTTGCACATGCTAAACACACGCAAAACCCACAAAAACATTTTCTTTCGCAAACACATGAATATTTTGAAAGAAATGTGAAAATTTTAAAGCACTAGGCAAGCAAAAGAAGACAAGTCACCCAAGGATCATGACAAGCAGATATATCGATATTAAATGCGGCACACTAACATGATACTAGCAGTACAACCAAAAGAAAACAAAAAAAACACAAACTATATACAAACGTGAAAGCACCCCCCCCCCACACCTAATCCATGCATTGTCCTCAATGTATGGCAAAATGGTGCCAATGCATGGATATGGTGTACCAGACTAATGATGGCGGCCAGAAGTGCCCGAAGAGGCACCTTTCTCAAGAGCCGACAACTTCCTATAGATCTTCAGGTTTTGCTTGGCTAAGATGATGTTCTGCTGCTCGACCGCCATCTCAGAAATGTCGGTGTTAAAGAGCGTTCCTGAGCTCACAGACGAGCTTGAGGAACTAGCTCTAACATCCTCCTCCATAAAGTCAGGCACCCATGCCTCAGGAAGGCAATGGCGAAATGACGACGTCATCTTCGCAACCTCGAGGTCGGTGCCTTGGCGACTCAGCATGCACTCAAATCGTGGGATGTCCAACATGCCACACAATTTGGTAACCAGAGTCGGCAAACAGTGTATATCTTTCAGCCTGGCGTTCACCAAAACGTCGAACAATGTTCGACAAATGCAGTCTGGTGAACCGTCCATCAGACTATACACGATTCGCAAACTAGGTGTGAAAAATGTGGAGGTCCGCTCTTGGCCCAGCACATTTCTACACACGCACCTGGCTACAATGTGGACATTGGAGTAAATGTGCGCATTAGGTACTCCCCCATGTGATGATATAGGCTGCCCACGCCCAAGCATAGATCGATAAAAATTTATATCGTGGGTAGGAGCGAGCTCATCAACCAAGGGGATCCCAGTCGCGTCGGAGATTAGCTGGGGGTGTCATGGTGTGTTTCACCCCTCTAAGAGTGATACTGAACTCGAGTGGACCGGTCTGGTCACGCTCGAGTTTAGTAAAGAATTCATGTACGAGAGGCTCTACGTACATGGATTCATCGCCCTCATACAATAAATGGTACCACCCTTTAGCTACGATGCGATCGTAGAAGGGTTCTCCGAAATCACGAATCAGGGAGGCAAAATTGAGTTCTGGAATTAAATGATGGCTGGCCATACCTGAACCTACCTTGGCGAGCTTTAGCGGCGAGGCACGCGACGGCGAAGACGAACACGGCGTGAGAGGAGAGAAGACCACCGCACGCCGATTACCGCAGCAAAACAGACTCCGAACCACGAAAACAACACAGAACCCCAAATAGAAGACCCAGACGAAGTGAATAGGAAAACGAAGAACAACCGACCGCTGATTGGCGGTGCCAAACCGCTAATTAGTGGTCGGTTCAGGGGATCTGGGGAAAATATTTGGGTGGAGGCGAGATCCGAAGGAGAAACGCGTTTGTGTCAGCTGGAATAACGCGTAGGGCAATGTAAAAACGCGTTAAAAACAAGGGAAAGGGAAAATTTCACATAGGCCTTCCATTTTTTTGCTTTTTATCTTTTTTTTTAAACTCAACAGTGATATGTACAAACAAATGGATGGATGGATCACATCAAGTGACCACATCCGCGGGGAGTTCGTGCAAAGGCACGACTTCCACCTCGACCTCTGCCGTGGTCCCTTCCAAGTATGGTTTGAGGCGTTGTCCATTAACCTTGAACACGTCCCCATTCCTAGGATTTTTAATCTCAACCGCCCCATGACGGGAGACGGTTAAAACAATGAAGGGCCCTGACCAACGGCTCCGAAGTTTCCCCGGAAACAAGTGGAGGCGAGAATTGTACAACAAGACCTTTTGTCCCACCTCGAAAGTTTTGATTCGCACCAAGCGATCGTGGAAAATTTTAGTGCGGGACTTGCAGATCTTGGCATTCTCATAAGCTTCATTTCTCAACTCCTCCAACTCGTTGATGTCTAACTTGCGATTGACACCAGAAACATCAAGACTCATGTTGAGATGTTTGATTGCCCACAATGCCGGTGCTCAAGTTCTACCGGAAGATGGCAAGCTTTGCCATAAACTAGTCGGTAGGGGGACATGCCAAGGTCGGTTTTAAATGCAGTGCGGAAAGCCCACAATGCATCATTAAGCTTGACCGACCAATCTTTCCTTGAAGCATTAACCGTTTTCTCAAGAATTTGCTTGAGTTGACGGTTGGAAATTTCCACCTGGCCACAGGTTTGAGGATGATAAGGTGTGGCCAACTTGTGCGTGATGGAGTATTTCCTCAGCACTGCCTCAAAGGATCGGTTCACAAAGTGTGTCCCCCGATCACTTATGATACAACGAGGTGTCCCAAACCTCGCGAAGATGTGTTCTTTAAGAAATTTGATCACAACCTTGCGATCGTTAGTGCGAGTGGGGATTGCTTCAACCCACTTTTCCACATAATCGACCGCCACCAGGATGTAAGTGTGACCATGGGACACGGGGAAGGGACCCATGAAGTCAATTCCCCAAACATCAAAGATGTTAACCACTAAGATAGGATTGAGTGACATCATATCTCGTCTACCAATGCGGCCCACACGTTGGCACCTATCGCATGCTTTGCAAAATGCAAAAGCGTCTTGGAACAACGTGGGCCAGTAAAAACCGCATTGGAGTACTTTGGCAGCGGTTTTCTTGGCACCGAAGTGCCCACCACATGCCTCCTTATGGCAGAAGGACAAGACACTCTGAATCTCGTCGTCAGGAATGCACCTCCTTATGATTTGATCAGCACAATACTTAAATAAGTATGGATCATCCCAATAGAAGTGCTTGACTAACAACTTGAACTTCGCTGTCTCACTGTGTCCAATGAGCCGGCACCTCCCTGGTTGCTAAATAGTTCACAATGTCAGCGAACCAGGGAGGTGAGGCCATTGCCATAAGGTTCTCATCAGGAAAAAACTCGTTCACCGGTGGATCCGGTGAAAGATCAATGGGGATGCGAGATAGGTGATCAACCACGACATTCTCGCATCCCTTCTTGTCCCGTATTTCCAGGTCGAATTCTTGTAACAACAAGATCCAACGCAGGAGACGGGGTTTCGCATCCTTTTTAGACAAAAGGTAGCGAAGAGCTGAGTGATCAATGTAGATGATGACATGCGACCCTATGAGGTACTGGCGAAATTTTTCCAACGCAAATATGATCGCGAGGAACTCTTTCTCAGTAACGGAGCAGTTGAGTTGGGTGTCATTGAGAGTACGACTTGCATAATAGATCACATGAGACAATTTGTCGACTTTCTGACCCAAAACCGCTCCTATCGCGTAATCAGAAGCATCACACATCAGCTCGAATGGTAGAGTCCACACCGGTGCCTTAATAATAGGAGCGGAGGTCAACTCACGCTTCAGAAACTCAAATGAAGTCATGCACTCGGGTGTGAACTCAAAGGAGGTTCCTTTAGCAAGCAAGATCGTCAAATGACGAGCTATCTTGCTGAAATGCTTAATAAATCGCCGGTAAAAACCGGCGTGTCCAAGGAATGAACGGATTTCTTTTACCGAGGTGGGTGGCGGAAGCTTAGAAATAAGCTCAATCTTTGCCCTATCCACCTCGATACCATCACAAGATACCACGTGACCCAACACGATGCCTTTTGTGACCATGAAATGACACTTTTCCCAATTAAGGGCTAAGTTCGTTTCCGAACACCTTTTGAGAACAAGGCTCAAGTGGTGCAAGCACTCATCAAAGGAGGTGCCATGAACCGAGAAATCATCCATGAAGATCTCAAGGAAGTTCTCGACCATATCGGAACAGATACTTAACATGCAACGTTGGAATGTTGCAGGTGCATTGCATAGCCCAAAATGCATCCGTCTATAAGCAAACGTCCCAAAAGGACAAGTGAACGTGGTTTTCTCCTGATCTTCGGGGGCGACTGGGATTTGATTGTACCCCGAATAACCATCAAGGAAACAGTAATAGGCGTGCCCGGCGAGTCTCTCCAACATCTGGTCGATGAAAGGTAGAGGGAAGTGGTCCTTACGCGTGACCGCGTTCAACTTCCTATAGTCAATACAAACTCGCCACCCAGTTTGAAGTCATGTGGGTACAAGCTCATTGTTGTCATTTTGGACAACGGTGATACCCGACTTCTTGGGCACAACCTGGACAGGACTTACCCAAGTACTGTCCGAAATGGGAAAAATGATGCCATGATCTAAACACTTGATGATCTCTTTCTTAACTACTTCTGTCATGGCTGGATTTAAACGCCTCTGTGGGTCACGACGTGGTCGTGCCTCATCCTCCATAAAGATGTGGTGCTGCACGACGTCGGGACTTATCCCTTTGATGTTCCTCAAGGACCACCCAATGGCTGATTTGTGCTCCTTTAGGACTTGAATCAAACGTTCTTCCTGATCACCAGTCAACGTCGATGAAATAATCACCGGAAATGACCTATTGGGACCAAGAAAAACGTGTTTCAATTCCTTGGGGAGTTCTTTGAGCTCAGGCGTGGGTGGCTCCTCAAGGCGAGGCGTGATATCTAGCTCGAGATGTAAGATAGGAGGAGCTCGCATGTACTGAACAACATGCACATCATTGCTCAACTCACCCCCGTCCTCTTCATGATCGGAGTCATCCATGAAGTAATCATTTAAATTCTCATGAATCAGGGGGTACTCTTCTTCCAATTCTTCTTCCAAGTCCCGGATAAGATTGACTGCCATGGGGTCCTCGAAAGATGTCGGCTGCCGAGCCATATTGAACACATGGAATGTCGCGGTCAAGTTCCCGAACGACAATTTCATGAGTCCAGTACGACAATTGATCAAGGCATTGGAGGTTGTCATAAATGGTCTACCCAAAATCAATGGAATCTGAGAGTGGGTAGTCTTAATTGGTTCGGTCTCAAGGACGACGAAATCAACAAGAAATATGAAATCGCCGACCTTGATTAGGACATCTTCAATGACCCCCAACGGGACTTTGATCGAACGATCAGCCAACTGTAAAGTTGTTTTCGTAGGCTTAAGAGTGCCTAGGCTTAATCGTTGATACACAGAAGCAGGTAAGAGGTTAACCGCCGACCCTAGATCTAGCAAAACATTGTTAATGCGAGAGTCCCCAATGATACATGAAATTGTTGGACTGCCGGGGTCCTTCAATTTTATGTATGTTGGGTTCGAGATGATCGAACTCACATTAGCCGCCAAAAAGGCTTTGCTAGGGGCATTGGTTTTCCTCTTAGTTGTACAGAGATCCTTCAGGAATTTTGCATATGGAGGTATTTGTTGAATCATGTCTAACAAAGAAATGTTGACATTCACTTTCTTAAATATCTCCATCATTTTATCCACACTGTCACTCTGTTTCTTAGACAACCTACTAGGATAAGGAGCTTTTGGTAGGTATGTCTTGGGCGGAGCCGGAGAAGGAGGCTTTGGTGTATTACTCTCACCCTCAGCTTTTTCTTCACCACCATTCCGACTGAGGGGCTGCATAGATGGTGGTGGGTGCGGCAAGGAAATGTGGTTGTCAACCTGTTTTCCATTTCTGAAGGTAACAATGGCATTGACATGGTGAACAGGTTCCTCCACATGGTTCACTTGCCTCCCCCGAGGTACCACATTCTCATTTTGCATGTGTTGTTGCTGGTACACACGGGGGTTAGCCTCAGGCTGGTTAGGAAAAGACCCTCTCTCTCTTTCATATACAGACTGAGCCAATTGGCCCATCTGAAGCTCTAGAGATTTGATGGTCTGCTGATTTGAAGTGAGAACTTGACTCGTGGTTGACATAAAATTTTCCATTGAGTTTTCAAGTCCACGAGTCAAGGTCTCAAGTGAATTGAATCGGGTTTCCATATTATTGGAATTTGGGAAACACGATTGATTGGTGGTTTGCGCTTGGGGTGGCTGATAGGAATGTGCATGCATGGGAGGTTGGTGTGATTGGTAATGTGGTCTAGAGGAGTTTGAAGGACCACCCGGGGCATTAGTTTGGTTCCATGAAAAATTTGGGTGGTTCCTCCATCCAGGATTATAAGATGATGAGTATGAGTCATTCCTGGCTCTATCATAGATGGCGTTGACACGCTCCATCTCAGGAGGAATGGACTCACACTCGCTTTCTGCATGACCTATCCTACCACATGAATGACAGGGAACTAGACCAGATGTGGACATGTGAGGTGCACCCTGTTGGTTTTGGAGCTCAATCGAATCCATACGGCGCATTAAGGCCGCCATGCGTGCCTCGGTGGCCGTAGTGGTATCGACAACAAATGCGGCACCCGATCTAGTCGAGTTTGCATTCGCGATCCTTGCTCCTATACTAGATGATGCAGGTGGTTCCCTCACACTCTCCCATTGCATGGTTTTCTCAGCAAGGTCTTCTAGGAAAGCCCATGCCTCCTTTTCATCCTTTCCCAAGAACTCTCCTTGACACATGGACTCAAGGAGCGTTCTTGACGGGATGTGAAGACCTTCGTAAACAATCTGACAAAGGCGCCACAACTCAATGCCATGGTGAGGGCATGAGGATAGTAGCTCCTTAAACCTCTCTAGATATGCATGAAATGTCTCGGTCTCAAGTTGATAGAACGAATTGATTTCGTTCCTCAATTTTTGAGTCCAATGATTTGGGAAGTACTTCTTGAGGAATGCAGATTGAAACTCATCCCAAGTCCTAAAGGCATTCGTCTGGTTGCTGTACAACCACTTCTTGGCGTCATCCTTCAGCGCAAAGGGGAGAAGCCTAAGATGGATGGAGTCTGTGCTAAGTTGTTGCAGCTTGAACATAGCACAAACCTCCTCAAATTCCCTGAGAAAGATATAGGGGTCACCTTTCCCAGTGAAATGAGGGAGCATGGAGATAAACTGAGGCTTAACCTCAAAATGGTTCCCATTAGCCTCTGGTAATACGATGCACGAGGGTAGAGCGGTACGGCTCGGGTAGCATCGATCACGAAGAGGTATGTGAACGACAACTGGAAGAACAGGTCGAGCAGGTGGGTCCACCAACTGCTCCTCCTCACGGAAATTAGCAGCCATTGGACCCGAACTACGTACGACACGAGAGGAGGAAGGCGTCGAGAAATCGATGACCGAAGCCGGATTGACAACGCTTCTCGTCAAATGACCACTCTCGTCTCGTGTCCACGAAAGCATGCACAAAGGTGCACACACACCAAAACTTTTTTTTTATTTTTTTTTCAAACAAAGAATGTACGTAGAAGAGAAGACGGGGGATACAGGAGAGAAAAAATGACTCAGGAGAGAAAGCAAGAAGTCCTTATGCTACGGCGGATGGGTACAGGTAGAAGCACACAAGCAAACAAGGCTCAAGCAATCCTGAGGTCGCTATAGGTCCTTACAGCTAGACGATGCCTAACTGCGAGGTCACGCGGCCTCAACACGCCTCACCTCCCTATGACGAGGACCACAAAGCCCAGCAAGTGAGTCAAGATCCGGGGATCTTGTCTCTCCTACTATCGACAAAGTGGGCAACGCCGATCAGGTTATGACGGTCGGGACCGGATCACTCTCCTAATGCGTCCGAATTCCTTAAGGCCAATGTCTACTTGATTTTAGAAATTAGGCTCTTGATTAGTGTGGTTTTTGGGGCAAAGGAAAGGGTGATGAAATCCCCCACCTTATCTTTTACGGGACAACCCCTCCTTAGTAGCGTTTTGGAGTCCTAAATATAACAATAAACTCTCCAAACAACGCTCAACTCACACTTGTTGCAATGCACTTCCTACTAACTAATGCATGTCATACGAAATGTATGAATGAGAGTAGAATGTGCGTACCTCACGCCAGCACTCAGCAACTGAAAATAAAGCTAAAATAAAAGATAATCTAAATGCTTAAGTCACATACATGGTGCATGACCTAAACAAGAAAGAATGCCTAGTCTTTTGCTTTGAGTTTTAGGGTCCAAGTTGCTTAAAGGAGGTTTGATTATTGATGTGGGAACAAACTATAAGTCAAAACATGCCAAATTGAGTCCCAGATAACTAGATCATTTAGATCAACAACAGAAAGAAATTAAAAGATGAACAGAGCTCACCAGACCGCTGATTGGCGGTCTGAAGTGCTCAGGTCGTCTGGAAATTTCTCCAGTAGCCTCCACTAGCTATACCCCGTCTCCTGAAACAAAGAAAAACTACAACACACAAATTAAATCCACTCGAATCGTCCAAACAAGAGTCTGGACTGACACCTCCCCGGCCACGGCGCCAAAAACTACGCTAAGAAGTATGAAATGCGATCGAAAGAAACAAACAATGAAATGACAACTAAGCTAAGAACAAAAGAAGAATGCTGTAATTCAGGAATGGGAAAACCCCTAAGGGGTGGAGTGAGTGCACACATGCAAAGAGGTGGGTGTAGAATACATTCTTTAAGCACAAATTAAGGTGGTGTTTATAAAGCATAGGAAGTGTCTAAATGTTATGACAAAACCTATCAATCTATTCACCAACTTAGTTGATTAACATTTACATATGCATGTTGTTTATTTCAGAACCTAAACAAGCATGAGAGGTGTCTAATCATTTTGGCAAAACTCATCAAGTTATAAATTCTATCCTAAACAAGCAAGCATACATTCATGTTTTATCAACACATCAAAAATAAAACATTCATCCCATTCTCTAATGCATGTATGTACATCTACTCCACCCCCCAAAGGGGATGGAACTACTCACTAAACATTACACTAATTATTAAACTAAGCAAAGAAAGCATATTAAAACTAAGCTAGAAATAAAAGACGATTAAACTAAAACATGCACAAACAATAAAAGAAGCATAAACAAACAATGAAAGAAACACAAAACTTTATTGATAAAATGACTCACATTTCAAGTAGCATCCTCCTACTTTAGTGTGTGCTTCAAGGCCTCACTTCTAGTAGGAAGAATAGCCACTTAAAATATGGAGTGGTTACAATAGGAGGTGAAGAGTTCTATTTATAGGCATGGAAAAAGCTAATCCGGGACAATCCCCCGATGTGGGACTAAACAAATACCAGAAATGGACTAAACATCCTCTAATGCATGTGCTCGAGAAATTTGAGCGGATTTGGGCCAAAATGGACCGCCAATTGGCGGTCTATATGGTTCAGATCCTGCTCATTTTTGTTGTGGGCTTTTCTTTCTGGTATTGTTGGTCTTTGATGCGGTTACTTGACTTGTTGGAGCTCCGACCCGAATCGAATTGGTAAAATACTCCCTATGATGGTGTGGAGTATTCTGTTTTGCTCTTAGGTCCTTCTGTCTTGCAATCAGGTCCTTCTTCCTTGCATCTTGGTCCCCAGATCTCACAATTCAGTCATTTTTCCCAGCTTTTGGGTCCTTTTATGCTTCATCTCTTCAAACCTATTTATTCATGAAAACTAAACATAAAACTCGTGACATAGCATTGATTAGGTGAAAGATAATGGATATAAGATACAAATATAAGCATCAAATGATGTCAATCATCAGTCAACCGAAAGTCTGCAACGGTCGAACTCTCTGCACATTACTTAAATCCCAACGGTCGAACACCAATCTAAACTGGTCGACCGAATACGAGGTCAAAATCCAGAGTCTGGTCAAAATCAGAAAAGTCTAATCGGTCGATCGACTCAGAGCTCCTGGTCGACTGAAAACTACCAGGGGCATTCTAATAGTCTAGGTCATATATCGGTCGAACAATATACAATATAATTAAGGTCACTTAAGTTCCGATCGGACCAAAGGTCAAGAACGGTCGACCGAAAACTACCAGGTAATCCTCCAACCCACCAGCACATGCACAACCGGTTAATCGCCCCATGACATCGTTCGACCGGTGTTGGTTAAAGTCGGGCAATTACACTAAACCGGTTGACCGCCCGAAGGCACCGGACGACCGTTGGTCGACATCAGCCCCGCGCCAGCCGATGATTTTACGTCGTTTCTCGCCGCCGGTGAGGTCTCCGACCAGAACTCCACCCCAACGTGGGTGAGCAACAAAACCAACTAAAGAACCGACATACCTCAAATGTAAGATGGAGCACACCGAAGTTCGTTCAACGTCGCCACCTGACAACAATCTCTGATCAACAACCTCTGCCCCCAAGCTCGCCTCTCCACGCCGGATTCGTCTCCACCTCTGGATCGCCGGAAAAGAAAGAGAAAGTGAGAGAGATGAGTTGAAGAGTGGAAGTGAGATGGAAAATGGAAGAAGAGAAGAGGAAGGAGAGAAGAACGTTAGCTTCCTACAAACCCAAGCGCAAGACCAACAGTAACCAGCCACCACACCTCACACACATCACTTCTCTCTCCTCCAACAGTAACCCTAAGAGGGTAGGGTCTAACACAAGCAATATGATCTGCCTCTTTATTATCTTGAAGTGCTAATTTCCTCTTCCCGTTCCAATTTTATATGCTTAATTACAAATGATAATTCACTAATACAAAATTGACTTTTGCCGATGGACAATTCGGTCAGCACAAGTCACCATGTCTGTTGGCCATAGGTTGTGCCGACGGAATTTCCATCGGCAAAAGTCCGCCAGCAATACTTACCGTTGGCATGCTCCTAGCCAACGAAAGTCCGTCGGCACGATAAAAAATGACACGCCAAAAAAAAACATGCCAACGAGATTTTCGTCGATTAATTAAATGAAACGCAACTATTCCCGATGGACATTTCGTCGGCAATAGCAACTACGTTATCTATTGCCGACGGAATTTCCGTCCGCAGTAGTAACATCTGCCACAAAAAAATTCAGTTAAAACATACAATTCAACACAGATCGGGTTTAAAAATCCTGCAATAAAAACAAACCACGATACATTCGAAACACTTCCATTCACAATCACATACATTTGAAACACTTCCATTCACAATAAGATATATTCATACATTCACATAATGAGTTAAATCGAAAGGAAATCATATATATAATCACATAGAATCGAAACGAAACACAAACAAAGTCGAAGTCTTAAATTAAGTCTAAGTCTAATTCATATATAAGTCTAAAGTTACGATTCCATATATAAAACAATATACATATACCGACTACGACTCAGAAGAAGTCGGATCCGTTGATGGTTCTTCTTCGTGCTGAGATGTTGTATCGATGTCATCACTCTGTAAAAAAATAAATATACGAATTATTAATTTAGCAATGTAAAACAACAAACTACACATTAATCATAAATATACCTCATCTCTTCCAAACTGAGTCGCCATCAATTTAAAGACTTGAGCCTTTAATTTCTCGTGCTCCTCTTGTAATCTATTTTAATATTATTCTACATATAATGAACTTGTATAATAAATATAGGAATTTAAGTATACACTTACAATTGAAACACACTGTGAAATCTTGGTCTTAAAATGGTCTATGTGAGTGTTGCTATGTCGACCACTCGATGTATTGTCAGCAATTGTACGCTCCAATACCAGCTCCACGAACACGGTCTGTTTTCTCTTTGCCCAAGATTTTTTCTAGTACCTCGTTCTCGATCACCTCACAAGCCTTAGAACACTCACCTTGCTATTGAGACAATCGTTGTTGCGTCAATTCCTGTATCTCAACCTAAAATGATTTCAAAGACTTACGAATATGTTAAAGTTCAAATTTATACTTAATTTAAACTAGTAAAAAGTTAACACCTACAATTTTCGGTTGATTTGTATAACATAGAACCATCTTCTCAACTTTGGTGAGAGGCGTGTTGATTTAGTTTTCATCCATCTAATTATTTAACAAAAATTAAATAAGGGAATTACTATTCGTCGCCGGAAAACTACTTAAATCGCCCGTTCAATTACCATCTTGTCTTTCACAATCTATTTAATACACATTTCGTCTCGTCTCTTAAACTAAGGTTTTTGTCTAAATTTTTCTCACTTTACCAGTATCAATACCACGAAAATGTTTGGAGAACCGTCTGAATCAAGCGAATTTCATAAAAAAAAATTGGGCAGGACGTCTTAGTAAAATGCCCCCTATGGGGTAGGCGTCAGGATCACAAAAAACTCGGGCCGACGCCTTCTAATTTTTTTAATTTTTATTTTTTTACTAAAAAGAAGTTGGATGTTTTTCCAAATTTGAGTGCACTGGGCGTCCACTGACTCCTTACCTGACATCTGAAACATTGTTTGATGATTATGAGAGGAAGATGAAGAGAGAGTGGTGGTAGGAGAGTGAAATAAAGAGATATGTAAGTAGAAATGAGAGAACAAAATGGTAATTCGCACGAGCGATTTAAGTAATTTTCCGGCGACGAATAACAATTCAGTTAAATAATGTGAATTAATTAGGATGCAATACCAAAGATCACAAAAAAAACATGTTTGTCTAATTATTAGAAACCAAATATATTAAAACTAAAAAACCTCAAAACTTACATGAAGCTTTGCCTTGTTTGCAAAAGATTTCGATTTCGTCTTGTGATTCATCTTCTTCCGCCTCCGATTGATACTGTTCGTTTCGGAATTTTTCTACATTTAATGAAAATAATTTAAGGTAAAAATGTGATATGTATTACAAAATCAAATATTTAAAGTTCGAAAATATTATTACCTTTGCATATTCAGTGTTCCATTCAGCACACTGAATGCTGAATTGGTCGAGATGAATGCGCACAGATCACCTTTCGAGGTCAAATATTCAAGCCGCTCATCTTGAGTCTCGAAAGGTGTAATACTTATTCTTAACTGAGTATCGATAATCTCTCAAAAAGCCGTTGATCTTATCGAAGCAGTAGTGCCTGGCATTAACACAGTTCTCCAAATCGAAACGATCCTACAAATACATATGAACATTTGTTAGTATATAATATTATCGTTCATGTATTAAATTCGAAACAAATAAACAAAGATGTACCACAATAAGATCCCCCGAATCAAGGATCACCTTATACTATGAACATTGTAGATCACCTTATAAGCAACTAAGCAAATAAACTTAAGGCAAACAAATATAAGCAAGTAATCCACTGAGCAAGTACTTCGAGCCACTTAGGTTTTAAACAACTATAACCTCCAAAAACCTACGCAACTTCTAACTCAACCACATTTTCATGCAAAGCTAGTTAATGAGCACCAAATATAAGGAATCATGTTCATGATAAAGTCAAACAGTGCAAAGGTAGGGAATCTGAATTATCATAGTTACTCCAATCTAAATCCCAAGCTTCAATATCATACTCGTGCATCACGACAAACAACACAATCCAAAGAACAATCCAATCTTAACAAAACCACTCTCTTCCAATCAAATCCAAAGGACAATCCTATCTCAAGAATTTATCAAATCTCAAAAACACAAACAAAGAACACAAATCACCTAATTACTATACTTGAAATCAAACCAACACTATATTTGAAATCACACCAATAACACATACAATGTTAAATTGAAAGTTGTGTGATGATCAAGGTTGAGCATGATTTTTGGATGTTCATTATAATGAATTTCGCCAATCACACATCTACTTGAATATAATTAAATTGTAGTATCTAAATAATCAAATACTTTTTGGTGATATATATGATATTTAATATTCATATTTAATAATCTAAAAATTACTATACTTACTCCTACCGTCCTATGTCAATTTGCGATTTAAGAACAAAATTCAATACAAATACAAGAAAATAAGTTAACCTTATTATTTAGGTTTGAAATCAGAATGTCATGACAACAAACTACCGAAATAACAACAAACAAACAATTTTCTCGAAGAACACTTGTCTGATCATAATATCAAACTCAACGTACCCACCAAAATGACATCAACCACCATTCCCAAACATAAATTTAGGTTTAAAATTAAAAAGTAGGAACAAAACAATACTTGTTCAGTAGACTTCGACGACGAGGTTGCACGACGAGGAGGTGGGCGGCGAGGAGGTGGCCAACGCAAGGAGAGGTGGTCGGCGCGTGGTGGAAGATGAGATGGAGGTGGCAAGGAGGAGGGCATTGTTGACTTTGGGATGCGCAGGGTCGCCGACGAAGAGGAGACACGTGCGCGGTTGTCGGCGGTGGGTCTGGGCAACGATAGCGACGTCGGTTTTCGCTGTGCGACGGTTAGCAGAAATTTCATAGGGTAGGGTTTCGTCTGGTGGGTGGGAAACGAAACTTTCCCCCCTAAATATCTAACATGCCGACGGAACTTCCGTCGGCATGCTAATTTTCCCACGTGCTCGGCACGTGCGGGAGTTAATCGGGCGTGAATCGTATTTTTCAGTATTCCGACATCAGTCTGTTGGTGAAGGTGCTTTTTGTAGTTGTGCTTATAGTGAATCTGATCTATCATATGGGATTGGGATGATATGGAGACATTCTGCAAGGATTGCTTTTAAGTTTTTAATCATGACCTCTGTCATCTTTCAGGAATTTTAGGCATGAGAAGACCAAGAAGAAGCGTGGAAGCTACAGAGGCGGACAGATAGATCTAGAATCACACTCAATCAAGTTCAATTATTCCGACGATGATGAGTTATCCCAGATTGCTGAATGTTTTCAATTTTCTTAATGATGTTATACCCTTTGTCATGTAATTCCTATTTATCACCGGTAGTTTTAGATTAAGTTTTTATCATTGTACTGGTTAAAACATACTTTCAAAGACACTTTGAACCAGGTTCTTCATCATCTTTCGCACAATACTCCTCAACGGACATGACCAAATTTGTTGGTAGGGTTGTGCACGGTCCGGTCCAAACCGGGTTTTTAGACCCGACCGGTCGGTCCGGGTTCAGTCCGTAAGTCTTATTTGGTCCGGTCCGGAAGTTTTTTAAATTTCGGGTTCGGTCCGGTTCGGTCTGTTTTTTTGTTTTTTTATTTAAAAAATTCGATTTTTGACCGGACCGGACCGATTCGGTGCGGTCCAACTTTGGTTCATGAGCATCCGGTCTGGTCTTCGGTCCGGACCCTAGATAAAAATCCGGTCCGGTCCGGTTGGACCGGATGCTCACCCTATTTGTTGGTTGTCATTGTCATATGGTTTCATTGTCAGATGATGAAGAAGTTGGTTCTTCATCATCTTTTGCACATTACTCCTCAACATGTATACCACCTAGATGTTCATATGGTTTTTAGAACATACTTTCAAAGACACTTTTCCCAAACAACCTTTAAATATTTTTTATAACATTATGGTTTTTAAGGGGAACTACTAAACGTCGGCCTAAAATTACTTAAATCGCCCATTGAAATGACTTTTTTGCCCTTAACAATATATTTAATACCCATATCATCCTATGTCTTTAAACAAGGTTTTTGACTCAGTTTTACTAACATTCCTAGTACCAACACCACGAAAATGTCTGGCGAAGCACCTAGATCAGGCGAAGTAACGGAGGCGGAATTTTTTTTTGCGACTCGGGCGTCTGGATAAGACGCCTGTACCATCGTGGAGGCGGCTGGCTAAGACGCCTCCACCATGGTTGAGGCGTCGTAGCCAGACACCTCTACCATCGTACAAGCGTCTGGCTAAGACGCCGCCACCATGGTGGAGGCGTCGTAGCCAGACGCCTCCACGATGGTACATGCGTCTTAGCCAGACACCTATACCATGGTCGAGGCGTCTGGCTAAGACGCCTCAACCATGGTGGAGGCGTCTTAGCCAGACGCCTCCACGATGGTATTGACGTCTTAGCCAGACGTCCCGTTTTTTTATTAATTTTTTGTCAAATTAAAATTATACGGTGTGTTATCTCAAATTATTTGACGTTTCTTTGCAAGTTTTCGGTGGTAACTGGTCAGATTACAATGAGTTTTTTGCAAGTGGTGAAGATTCAAAAAAGTTCCAAATCCAACATTTTTTAAGATCCAAAATCCCCCGGCGGTAAAACATCTTGACTTACATATAACACATCGACAAGTCGTTCGGGGGTCTCGCTGGTGAGGTGGCGGGGGTGGCAAGGGGGCAGTGCCCCCTGGAAATTTTTTGGATTTTGAAATTGTTGGATCTGGAAATTTTTGAATTTTCGGTGTACCGAAGGGGTATCGGTCATCCGAATATAGTAATTATTAACTTATTAATTAATTAATTTAACAATTATCTAAATTTATAATCAATTATCTTTTAAAAATAATAAAAAATAATAATAAAAAATTACGGGCGTCCGACGGAGCCGCCCCACGTAGAGGGGGCGTCTGGGAGCCGCCCCACGTAGGAGGGAGCCGCCCCACGTAGGAGGCGGGCGTCCATCTTGCCATTTTCTTCCACCATTCGCATCCCCCACCTTCCTCCACCTATTTCCACCTTTTTTGCCATTCTCCATCCTCCCTCCATGATGGGACGTAAGAAATTGGCCACCCGCAAAACTCTCGTTGAACCGGTGGTTGTCTCCTCCGAACGTCGCACTAAGAAGAGGCATGATCATCCTCCCACCTCCACGAGAGCTCCGACTCTGCCAACTCATCCTTTCTTCCTGCTTGATGAAGTCGCTCAAAAAGATTGGGACACCAACTAATCTTTTGCTCCGTTCATTCGTTGCCGCAAGATTGAGGTAGCCGCCTTTGCCGATTACTCTCTTAAGGAATACTTAGATGCAAATAACCTCACATATTGCCACACTAGATTATCTTCTAAACCGTATTACCCATTTCTTGTTCAACAATTTTATTGTAATTTGCAGAAAGGCTCAAATCGTAATATATACACTACTATGATCAATGGAACTAAATACACGATTACACCCGAAATGATTGCATCTGCTCCAGGATTACAATGTTTTGGCATTCACTTATACATAGATTCACCTTTTCTCTACTACACGGTACTCAAGTTGAGACAATGGTAGATGAACTTTATGTTGTGCCACCACATCGGGTTAATGGTAGAATCAAACATAATGCCTCTCGTTTGCACCCCTTACCCTGTATTTTAACGCAAATTGTGTCATATAATCTTTACCCCAAGGTAGGACACCATGACGAGATTTCTTTTTCTGAGCTTATTTGCGTCTATTGGATCTATAAGAAGATAGCGGTAGATTGACCTCTCTTCATATTCTTGCATATGTGGCATCGGAAAAAAGGTATCTTCCTTATCCTATGTGGTTGTCGGCTATCTTTGCCCAATTGATGATCAACGTCTCTCCATTCCCGTTGGCAATCTACAAGTACCCAATTGATAAGACCACTTTGGCCAAAATGAAGATGATTGCCTCCTCTTCTCCACAACCTTCCTCTGACGAGGAATCTGACGAAGAAGAAGATGCTGAAAAGAAAGAAGCATTTGGTGATCCCAGGTGGATGTCGAGTCAGGCTCCGCGGGAGTCGAGTTCGTGGTGGGGTGAGGGAGACAAAGAGGCATGGACTTAGGGAAATTGGCTGGCATCTAGTTCGATGGATGAGGGTTGTTTTCAATACCTTTTTGATCGGTTGATGCATTCGAGGCCTCGACTTTGGCTCGTTTTGATCGACTTGAAGCCCACATCGACGGTCGTTTTGACTTCTTGATGAGTGAGATTGATTCCCTTTCTTCACGCTTTAGTAATCATCAACTTGACTGAGTTTCTGGTTGTGTTGTTTTGCTTTGAACTTGAGTATCTTTTGCTATTTTCTTTGAACTTTGCTTAATCTTGTATTTGCTTTAAAAACTTGGTTTCTTGTTGTATTTTTTGTTTGCGATCTTTTGGATCATGTCTTTGAACCTTTGCTGGTTGGTTTTATGATTGACTCTTGGTTATGGATCCTATTTTGAATGCATTGTTTTGAATCCTATTATTGTTTCTTTTTTGGCATATTTGCACTTCCGTTATATCATCTCATGAGTCGATTGAATAGTTTTGAATCCTATGCTCATGAGTATGCTTATTTTTTATTATGCCAAAGGGGGAGAAATAAATACACGTATCATAGATAGGGGGAGCTATAAGATAGGGGGAGCTTAGATATTATCAAACTTGAATATAACATGTATTTAGATTGATAGGTTTTCATAAAAAAGGAGATTGATGGCTTTTTGGCTAAATAATCGTTAATTGGTTTTGATGATTAACTAACATATCAATAAATACATGTAATCTTTTAATATCATCGCATGCATATATTGTATTTCTAACGTTACAGGAACCAAGTATGGATTAAGACAAGAAATGAAGAATAAAGAGTAGATAGGTTTATATTTCTTGTACTTAGGCTATAATATAACTTGACACTTGAAATCATTGATAAATTGCATTGCGTAACCCTTAGAGAACATATTGAAGTCTCACATTTAAGTGCATATCAAATTGACTTCAATAGGACATCGACGAAACATAGAAATTGCCTTAGAACATGATTTCTGGGTCAAAACAGTCGACCGGAATACCATATGGGTCGACCAAAATTCAACAGACTTTTATTCCCTTTCCAAACGGTCGACCAGACTTTCCTTTAGTTCGACCGATTCCTTATTGTATCTTCACATGCTTATTCGATCGACCGAACACTTTTCCCCGATTGACCGTGTCACTTTGTCTAGTTGAATCAACCCAGTTCAACTGATACACGTCTAGCTCTCCTATCATATCTTGACACGTGTCCTGGTTAGAGTAGAAATCAGTCGACCGAAAGATTATTTTGTTCGATCGATTTGTTTCCGTATTTGTCTTAAATATGACCGTTATACTTGTAGTATATACCAACGGTCATATACACATACTCAACTAACCACTATTTTAGATTTGATCTATCGGTCGACCAAGACCTTTTATATGGTCGACCGATTCATGAAACTCTCCAGCTCCAATTTTTACTGGTCGTTTTTGGTCGGACTACATCTCTATCTTGTTCGACCGTTAGCTCATTTACACAATTTCATTCTGACCAAGTTCTCCAAACGGTCGACTGAACCTTACATATGTGCGACTGTTCACTTAAGTTCTAGCCCAATTGGTTCGACCGTCTGTACCTTGTGTTCGAATGAACTCTTTTGTCTAATCGGTCGACCGATTAAACCAATCCGGTCGACCGTTAGTGTCTAGATTTGTGTCATATCTTTCATTGTTATGTGTATTCTTACACAACTCAATACCAATTTAATCCCAACGGGTAGATTAAGTTTAGAGCAATCTTTCTCCAAGTTCTATCATGAGGAGTATTGTATGAGCTTGGAGAAAGATTGGTCACCCAAAATACTCCTCATGATAGTGTGGAGTTCCTTCATTTGCTCAATGGCCCTTTAGTTTTACATTCGGGTCCCTTTCTTGTGCATCTTAGTCGATAAGTCTTGCAACTTAGTCCTTTTTCTTGCTTTTAGGTGCTTTTATGCCACTTCTCCTCAATCCTGTTTATTCCTCAAACTCAAACATAAAACTCGTTACGTAGCATTATTTAGGTTCAAGATAATGGATATAAGACACAAATGAATGCATGAAATGATGTCAATCAGTTACGTTGTTTTGTGTCTATTTATATTATGCTTTTAGTCCCATACCGGGGGATTGTCCCCGATTGCCTTTTTCTATGACTATAAATAGAACTCTTCCTTCTCCTTTGTATTCACCCATTGTTTGGTGAAATTCTCTATACTTGGAGTAAGCCTTGGAGAAAAACTCAAGTGGAGAAGACTGCTACTTGTAATGTGAGTCATGTAAATAAAATAATTTTTCTTAGTTAGTTTTATATTGTCTATTTCAATTCTTGCATGCTTAGTTTAATTTCGTTTTCTCTTCTTAATGAGTAGTGAGTAGTTCCATCCCCATTTGGGGGGGGGGAGGTAATGTGGATTATGTGATAGTGATGAGTTCTTTTATTTGTGTCATTTCATATGCTTAATGTAGATCTACACTTGTAGCATGCTTAAACTTGTATTAGATGGGATAATGTCCACACTATGTACTTATCTCATGCTAACTTTAGAGTTATCTTGTTGCTTGTAATGGTTTGATGGGAATGACTTGGTATGTATGGATCCATGTTTGGTGCACATTCACATGAATGATTTAGGTTGTATGTAGGATCGATTGATGCTCTAATGGCCACACTATGTACTTATTGCATGCTTGATAATCTAAAATCAACCTCAATTTTATGTGAGATATGCATGTTCATGGTTTGTCATGTAGTGTTGTGTATCCCACACTTAGATTCTACACTAGCTTCTACTTGTATGCCACACAAGCTACACTTGTTTCTAATTGAAAAGAAGACCTACTTACACACACATGCCTACACACCTCCACTCCAAGGGGTTTAGTTTTATTGTTTATTCATTCGTAGTTTTGTTTAGCGTAATCACAACTTCTTCCCCTCTTTTTCCCACTTGTCTTCAAACAAACGAGAGTCGACACACCTCCCTGTGGATCGACCCGTACTTGCAACATCTTCACTGACGACCGTGCACTTGCAATATTTAAAACAAACTAATCAAGTTTTTGGCGCCATTGCCCGCGAAATGTTCTGTCCACACTTTGGTTTGGACGATTCGAGTGGGTTTAATTGTTGAACGTTTTATATTAAACCGCAAGCGCACGACGTCGGTGAAGACGTGGCAAATATGGGTCGTCCACAGGGAGGTGAGTAGCCTCTCGTTTGCACGAAATCAAATGGAAAAAATAGGGAAGAGGGTTTGATTATCCTAATCTACGCTACACTACACTACGAAATAACGCATGCATAAGTAAACAACAAATGATTAACTAAAACTTAACTAAGAACGAAATAAGAGTGCTGGAATTCAGAAATGGAAAATCCCTAAGGGGTGGAGTGAGTGCACACATGCAAAGAGGTGGGAGCTTTCTTTTTACTTTGCCTCTCAACGGTTTTGAACATGCTAAACACACGCAAAACCCGCAAACCATTTTCTTTCGCAAACACATGAAGATTTTGAAAGAAATGTGAAAATTTTAAAGCACTAGGCAAGCAAAAGAAGACAAGTCACCCAAGGATCATGGCAAGCAAATATATCGATATTAAATGCAGCACACTAACATGACCTTAACAATGCACCCAAAAGAAAACAAAATCAAAAGCAAAGACTCGACTATGTACACACGTAAAACACCCCCCCACACCTACTTATGCATTGTCCTCAATGAATGTGAGCAAGATACTACGAGGATTTATGCATGAAAAAATGAAAAATCTCACCAACATAAAGCGCAAAAGGAAGTTCGTGGTTATGTTGATGGACACAAACCCGAAGTCCCTCAAAACCTGTGAGATACTGAAGAAGGGAGACAAATACATGAAGAAATGAGCCCAAGTACACAAGGGTTGGGGCCCAACAATCAATGCTCGCTCATGGAGTCTTTTATTACACACATTTCTTTTTTTACAAGGTATATACATCAACAAAGGTATTCTCATAATCATTTGGTCAAGGAACATCAAATGAGAATATCGAGTTATGAGGACCAGAGACTTGCCGAGATGGGCAAACTTCACTGGTACTCTGAGGTGTCATGAGGGTGAAAGGTCAAAGCTGAAAGGCTCGAACCCCTCATGATATTGGTTGGGTGTAGGCAACATGAATGAGTGGAGTTGTGTTGCCTTACTAGGGTTTAGTTGCTCATCGAACAAAACCCTCAAACCAATAGGTGGGTGCATCGGAATGAGTTCCTCACGCTCATTCGATGGATGCAGCAGACCTGCATCACTAAGAATGGGGCTTCTCCCCAAGTCGTCCAACAAGGACCTCCCACTATCATTTATATCATCAAGCATAAGCTCGGTCGTAGGTGGGTCCTTGTTGGAGTCAAGATGAAGCTCAAATGGCTCAATGGCCAAGGGACATGAGATAGAGACACCTTCTGGTATAGGCATATGATGAGGTGTCTCACTCTCACTAGTAATCTTAACTGAATCATGCAACGAACACTCCTTTTGGACATTCATGTTTGATGTCAGCTCACTCTGTTGCATTGCAAAGACAGGCAATGAGTTTTCGCTGGGCCCACAAACATTCTAATTGGGTTGCATTGGTGTGAGGGGTGTTCGTTGATTTTGTGGTGCTTTCTCTAATTGGCGGATGAGATTTAGATTTAAAGGTTGATCCATGGGCTTCTGTTGCCTACCAGAGTTGAACACATGAAACTCGGCCCTCATGTTACCGAATGAGAGCTTCATGAGACCATTTCTACAATTAATTAAGGCGTTGGAAGTTGCCAGAAATGGTCTACCCAAAATCAAAGGTATTTGAAAGTGGGTGTTCGCAACAGGATTGGTATCGAGGACAACAAAATCGACTGGAAATATAAAATCTCCAACTTTGATAAGCACATCCTCGATAATCCCCATGGGAATACGAATGGATCTATCTGCCAATTGGAGGGTGATCTTAGTTGGTTTCAATTCTCCCAAGTTCAACTGTTTATAAACAGAGAATGGGAGGAGGTTGACCGCTGATCCTAAATCAAGCAAAACATTGCTCATTCTAGTGTCCCCTATCGTACACTGAATAGTAGGACACCCAGGGTCCTTGTATTTTGTGTAGGTGCGATTGGACAAAAGTGAGCTGATATTTGTAGCCAAGAATGCTTTCTTAGGAACATTGGTATTCCTCTTGGTTGTGCAGAGATCCTTCAACACTTTGGTATATTGAGGTATTTGTTGGATGACATCCAACAAGGGGATGTTAACCTTTACTTGCTTAAACACCTCTAATATCTTGTCCATGTTTTCACTCTGCTTTTTGGTTAACCTACTTGGATAGGGAGCTTTTGGCAGGTAGGTTTTCTGCGGTGCCTGAGAAGAAAGCTTTGGTGTATTACCCTCACCCTCAGCCTCTTCTTCACCACCATTCCCACTGAGGGGCTGCATAGATGGTGGTTGTTGTGGCAAGGAAATGTGATTGTCAACCTGTTTTCCATTCCTTAAGGTCACAATGGAATTGACATGGTGAAGAGGTTCCTCCACATGGTTCACTTGCCTCCCCCGAGATACCACATTCTCATTTTGCATGTGTTGTTGATGGTACATGCGGGGGTTAGCCTCAGGCTGGCTAGGAAAATACCCTCTCTCTCTTTCATGTACAGACTGATCCAATTGGCCCATCTGAAGCTCTAGAGATTTGATGGTCTGCTGATTTGAAGTGAGAACTTGACTCGTGGTTGACATAAAAATTTTCATTGAGTTTTCAAGTCCACGAGTCAAGGTCTAAAGCGAATTGAATCGGGTTTCCATATTATTGGAATTTGGGAAACCCGATTGATTGGTGGTCTGCGCTTGGGGTGGCTGATAGGAATGTGCATGCATGGGAGGTTGGTGTGATTGGTAATGTGGTCTAGAGGAGTTTGAAGGACCACCTGGGGCATTAGATTGGTTCCCTTACACTCTCCCATTGCATGGTTTTATCAGCAAGGTCTTCTAGGAAAGCCCATGCCTCCCTTTCATCCTTTCCTAAGAACTCTCATTGACACATGGACTCAAGGAGTGTCCGGGACGGGATGTGAAGACCCTCGTAAAAAAATCTGACAAAGACGCCACAACTCAATGTCATGGTGAGGGCATGAGGATAGTAGCTCCTTGAACCTCTCTAGATATGCTTGAAATGTTTCGGTCTCAAGTTGATAGAACGAATTGATTTCGTTCCTCAATTTTTGGGTCCGATGATTTGGAAAGTATTTCTTGAGGAATGCAGATTGAAACTCATCCCAAGTCCTAAAGGAATCCGCCTGGTTGCTGTACAATCACTTCTTGGCATCATCCTTTAGTGCAAAAGGGACTAGCCTAAGATAGATGGAGTCTGTGCTAAGTTGTTGCAGCTTGAACATAGCACAGACCTCCTCAAATTCCCTGAGAAAGATATAGGGGTCACCTTTCCCAGTGAAGTAAGGGAGCATGGAAATAAATTGAGGCTTAACCTCAAAATGGTTCCCATTTGCCTCTAGCAATACGATGCATGAGGGTAGAGCAGTACGACTCGGGTAGCATCGATCACGGAGAGGTATGGGAGCGACAACCGAAAGCACAGGTGGAACTGGTGGGTCCAGCAACTGCTCTTCCTCACGGAACTGAGAAGTCATTGAACCCGAATTGAGTGCGACACGAGAGGAGGGAGGCGTCGAGAAATCGACTACCGATGCAGGATTGACAACGCGCCTCGTCAAATGACCACTCTCGTCTCGTGCCCACGAAAGCATGCACAAAGGTGCACACACACAAACCAAAACTTTTTCTTTTTTTTAACAAAGAATGTGCGTAGAGGAGAAGGCGGGGGAACACAGGAGAGAAAGAATGACTCAGGAGAGAAGGGAAGAAGTCCTTATGCTACGGCGGATGGGTACAATTAGAAGCACACAAGCAAACAAGGCTTAAGCAATCCTAAGGTCGCTACAGGTCCTTACAGCTAGACGACGCCTAACTGTGAGGTCACACGGTCTCAACACGCCTCACCTCCCTACGACGAGGACCACAAAGCCCAGCAAGTGAGCCAAGATCCGACGATCTCGTCTCTCTTACTATCGACAAAGTAGGCAACGCCGATCAGGCCATGACGGTCGTGACCGGATCACTCTCCTAATGCGTCCGAGATCCTTATGGCCAATGTCTACTTGATGTTAAAAATTAGGCTCTTGATTAGTGTGGTTTGTGGGGCGAAGGAAAGGGTGATGAAATCCCCCACCTTATCTTTTATGGGATAACCCCTCCTTAGTAGCGTTTTGGAGTCTTAATCTAACAATCAACTCTCTAAACAAACACTCAACTCACACTTGTTTCAATGCACTTCCTATTAACTAATGCATGTTCATACAAAATGCATGAATGAGAGTAGAAGGCGCGTACCTCACGTCAGCACTCAGCAACTGAAAATAAAGCTAAAATAAAAGACAATCTACATGCCTATGTCACATACATGATGCATGACCTAAACAAGAAAGAATGCCTAATCTTTTACTTTGGGTTTTAGGGTCCAAGTTGCTTAAAGGAGGTTTGATTATTGATCTGGGAACAAACTATAAGTCAAAACATGCCAAATCAAGTCCCAGATCACTACATCAATTATGACAACACGCCAAAGCAAGGAGAGGGTAAACAAAGCTCACCAGACCGCCAATTGGCAGTCTCAGGCCGCTGATTGGCGGTCTACAGTGCCCAGGTTTCCTCAAAACTTCTCCAGTTGTCCCTCCTGTCGACTCCAAGTCTCCTAAAACAAAGAAAAGCTACACAACACAAATTAAATCCACTCGAATCGTCCAAACAATAGTTTGGACTGCAACCTCCCGGCAACGGCGCCAAAAACTTGTTGAACGTTTTATATTAAACCGCAAGTGCACGGTGTCGGTGAAGACTTGGCAAATACGGGTCGTCCACAGGGAGGGGAGCAGTCTCTCGTTTGCATGAAATCAAGTGGCAAAAATAGGGAAGAGAGTTTGATTATCCTAATCTACGCTACACTACACTACGAAATAACGCATGCGTAAGCAAATGACAAACGATTAACTAAAACTTAACTAAGAACGAAATAAGAGTGCTGGAATTCAGAAATGGAAAATCCCTAAGGGGTGGAGTGAGTGCACACATGCAAAGAGGTGGGTGTTGAACACATTCTTTAAGCACAAATGAAGGTGGTGTTATCATGCATAGGAAGTGTCTAAATGTTATGGCAAAACCTATCAATCCATTCACCAACCTAGTTGATTAACATTTACATATACAAGTTGTTTATTTCAGAACCTAAACAAGCATGAGAGGTGTCTAATCATTTTGGCAAAACTCATCAAGTTATAAATTCTATCCTAAACAAGCAAGCATACATTAATGTTTTATCAACACATTGTAAATAAAGCATTCATTCCATTCTCTAATGCATGTATGAACATCAACTCCACCCCCAAAGGGGATGGAACTACTCACTACACATTAGACTAATTATTAAACTAAGCAAGGAAGGCATATTAACTAAGCTACTAAAACTAATGAAATGAAATTAAACAAAGTAAAACAAGCAACATGAAACAAACGACATAATAAAAAAACTTTTATTAAAATGACTCACAATTCAAGTAGCATCCTCCTACTTTAGTGTGTGCTTCAAGGCCTCACTTCTAGTAGGAAGAATATTCACTCAAAATGTGAAGTGATTAGAATAGAAGGTGAAGAGTTCTATTTATAGCCAAAGAAAAAGGCAATCCGGTACAATCCCCCGATGTGGGACTAAACAAATACTAGAAATAGAATAAACACCCTCTAATACATGTGCCCGCGAAGTTTGAGTGGATCCAGAGAGATCCAGACCGCCAATTAGCGGTCCCAGACCGCCAATTGGCGGTCCATAAAGTTTGGATCCGGCTAGAGTTTATTCTGGGCTTTTCTCGATTTCTTTATCGGTCTTTGATGCATCTACTTTGTTTATTGGAGCTCCGACCCGAATCTTATTTCCCAAATACCCCCCAAGATGGTGTGGAGTTTTTTTGTTTTTCTCTCTGGTCCTTCGGTCTTACGTTCAGGTCCTTCTCCCTTGCATCTTAGTCCCCATGTCTCACAATTCAGTCCTTTTTCCCTACTTTTGGGTTCTTTTATGCTTCATCTCTTCAAACCTATTTATTTCTGAAATTCAAACATAAAACTCGTCATGTAGCATTGTTTAGGTGAAAGATAATGGATATAAGATACAAATATAAGCATGAAATGATGTCAATCATTAATCTTTTGTTTTTAGGTTTTGTTTGTTTTAGGGATATCTCTGCTTACAGGGGAGGCACCAGGAGAAATTTGGAGAAGAGGGCAGCTATTTGGACCGCCAATCAGCGGTCTGGGACCACCAATTGGTGGCCTGGTGAGCTTCTTTTGCTCCAAATTTTCTTCTGGTTGTTTTTTTATTTCAATGTAGTGGTTTGGGAGCTCAATTGTGCATGTTGTGACCTGTAGTTTACTCCCAGATCAATCAATTCCCATTTTTAAGACAACTTGGACCATAAAACTCAAAGCAAAATATTAGACTAATTGTCATCTAGGTCATTCATCACTTGTAGACCTCGCATGCACATTGTCTTTCAATTGGTTTAAATTCTTGTTGTCGATTGCTAGTGTGAGGTACGTACACCCGTTCTCTCATTCATGCATGGTTGGAGCATGCTTTAGTTAGTAAGGTTCATTGTAACAAGAATGAGGAGTGCTTGTTTGGTGAGTTGCTTGCTAGTCTAAGATTTCAAAACAAATTTAACGGGCATCACCTATAGTCTTCAAAGATAAGGTGGGAGATTTCATCACCCCTCCCTTAGCCCCAAAGAGCACACTCAAGTAAAGTTTTAATCTAAAAGAAAGTAGACATTGGCCCTACGACTCGGGCGCATTAGGAGAGTGATCCGGTCACGACCGTCATGACCTGATTGACGTCGCCCACTTTGTCAATAGTAGGAGAGATGAGATATCTGGATCTTAGTTCACTTGCTGGGCTCTATGGTCTTCGTCGTAGGGAGGTGAGGCGTGTTGAGGTTGTATGACCTCGTAGTTAGGCGTCGTCTAGCTGTAAGTACATATAGTAACCGTAGGCTGCTTGAGCCGTGTTTGCTAGACTAGGCTTCTACCCTCACCCTTTACCCATGCTAGTTTTTAGGGATTCTTCTCTTCTCCTCCGAGTCATCTTCTTCTCACCTACTTCTACGTTCTAGTCTCCTCCCCTTTACACTCTTTATTAGCGTTTTAGGGTCGAGTCGAGCACTTCTTGCGAGCTTGGACTCGTAGTGGTGAGAGTGCTCGACTCGAGAGTTCTTTGGCGGGATGGATGGTTACATGGGAGACCATCCATATCATTGTTGGGACCAGGATAATTCTCCCTGGTACTCCGAACCCCTGCATCCTAGACTACCTCAGACAAACACCCCGTATTGTTGGGACAATCTTAATTGTGTGGCTGAGCAATCTTCTGATTGGGATAATATGAGAGAGACACTGACTGCTAGACCATCATCTAGTTATGTGAGATCATATGCTGGTCAACAAACTGAGACATTACAACAAACTTTGGCCTCTTTCATGCGTGCGGTATACGACATGAGTGCACCAGTGGCTCCAGTAGCCATACCGTGTGACTGTTGTGGGTTGAGTGGTCATGTTATCGGGGAATGTCCTTATGTTTCCCTAGAGCACTAGTATGAGCATACCTTTTCCCAAAATGTTCAATATGACCATTACGTATTTGCGTACAACCCTAGAGGGATGGATTTATTGGGAGACAATACTTATTCAATTTTTTATACATCATGCCCACCCCATTATCCTCTTCCTGAATACTCAAAATTCTACCAGCAACCACCCATGACCTATCATTGGACTCATTCTCAGCCCATAAACACCCAACCCAAAAATCTCCAAAATTCGGAATTGGACCTCATAGTTGAAAACATACATGATTCCTTGAAACAAACTTTGCTTACGTTCATGGAAACCACTCAACAGTCCATACAAAATATGGCAATGCAAGTGAGTCAAATGACGCAGCAATTACGTGAACGTGAGGATGATAACTTTTCTTGTCAACATGAGGATTTATCTTCTGATATCGAACCACCACCACATCCACAAATTCAAAGCACAATCTTTCAAAGTCAAACTCGTAGTTAGTCTGAGGGACTTGGAGTTTTAATTCAGGATCACGGTGGAGGATTCGATTCCAATTGCGAAAAAACATGGACCAACTTGATTATGAGTTGGCATAGGATTGTGCCTTATATTTTTGACCAGTGGCCCTTGAGCCACATGATCCTATTGTTGTGCTTCTTAAGGTCTCACCTGTGGTGGAGCAAGAGCTCCCTAGTACCCTTAATTTCATACGACCTGATGAGAGTTTGCCTCTCACTATTGTTACTGATCATCTTGAAAATGATGGGACATCAAACAACTACATTGCCAATGAGGGTATTGGGAGTTCCTTAGAGGATACCTTGGGTAAGAGACCCACCTTCTGTTCGTCAGGTGAGTCGGACATGCATCACGAGGTTCTTGACCTCGTTCCGACCCACCAGCCTGTTGGTTGGAGAGTTTGGATTGACGATTATAACTTCAATTCTGCAACGGAAGAAACTCTTCTGCCATTGCACTTTATGTCCAAAACTGTTGAAAGGTTCAAGCTCTCTCAGTTTGATCTTTTGAATGAGATGCATTTGCATCTAATTCAAGAACCTTTCCTTCCACCTTGTGCTCTTTGTGGTGGGGGGGGGGGGGGCACACATGAGTATTTTGGCCCCGCCTGGTGTCATGTTCCCATTTCAAGGGCATTGACCCACTTTTGAGGTTCCCATTTGATGTACTTGACAAATGAAGATGTGAACATATTTTTGTACATAGTTATATTTCAAAATAAATTAATAAAAAAACAATAAAGGACTCCACCGGTGAGCATTCATTGTTGTGGGCTCCAACCCTTGTGTATTTGAGCCCCATTTCTTTCACGTATTTGTATCCATTCTTTAGCATCTCACGGGTTTTAAGGGAATTCGGGTTTGTGTCCATCAACATGACCATGAAAACTTCCTTGTGCTTCACGTTGGTGAGATCTTGTCTTTTTCATGCATATATCCATGTAGAATCATGCTACCATTCATTGAGGACAATGCATGAAGTAAGTGTGGGGGTGTTTTACGTGTGTACATAGTCGAGTCCTTTCCTTTGATTTTGTTTTCTTTTATGTGCATTGTTAGCTTGGAGAAAGATTGGTCACCTAACAAGTTGGTTTGACAAGTTAGGTGCACATTGATATGGGACCATCTAATGGAATGAAAAACCACATGGCAACCCGTGTCATTTACAATAGCATTTTTTGGAAAAACCCTTTCAGTTCATGGTATGCCAAGAGACTCAACCTTCAATTGTCCTTCAATTGAATTTAATGTAGTGGCATAGCATGGTTTTAAAGTAACAGTCACAGGGCTGAATTGTCCCCAACCCCCAAACTTGGTAGTTTTGTCCCTAATGGGACAGACTCGTCCATATTCGAAACTGAATCGACACTACGAGGGGCTTACTCGTCCCAAACTTGGCAGATTCATCTCGAACATGGTAGAATCATTGCGAGGTGGGATTCGCCCATCCTGTTACGGGAGTGAGATGTCCTGTGTACTGCCCCGTTTCATTGAACAATTCAAAACTAACATAACAATATTAAAAATTAACAAGACCAACAATTCTTCGATAGTATGAAAAATTAAAATTCAACATTACGTATCCAAAGAGGTACAAACAATACATTCCATTGAACATTATAATGAACATATATATAAATATATATTACTCAAATAGAAACACAGACACAAGAAAAACTTAAACACAAACACACACACAAAATTATTAATATCTTCCAAATCAATTGGAAGAGAGTGATCATCTCAGATGTCTCTTGCAAGCCTAAAAGATGGTTTTGTTCATCTCCGGGGTCTGACTCAACTTCGCAAACTTCTAGAGAAGCTTCCACATCCCTGGGTCAGTTATGCACTCGTTGGGTTTGTGCGTCGGTAGTACCGGTGTTCCATTGTCCCAGATGAAGTACCTCCACTGATGGGTTGGCTTAGAGGAGCTACAAACATAGATCTTTTTGCTAAGTTTCTTCGGATTGTTGGACCACAACTCCCTTACCTACAAACTGCACCTACAAGTGCGATAGGGTAGACATGAAACTTTAGGTATTTCAACGGGTGGACTGTAGGATCGAGAATGTGGCTTAGTTCCAATCACTTTTAAGATTAATTAAACTCTACTTGCTCAATCGATGATGTGCAGCGGAATTAAAAGCAAACAAGCAAGTAAAAAGGAAATATTGTAAACCACAAGAAGATGGGGATTTTTATAGAGGTTCGACACCCCACCCGGGTCCTAGTCATCTCTTGCAAGCTCCACTCGAATCACCGAGCTCCGCTCACGACTTCACTATCCACTCCCCGTTCCGGGTTGGCACAGAATGCCTTTACAACACAAGCATCCGCAAACAGCCCTCGCTAGCTTCATTTCTTCCTCTCACAATCTGAGAGGGAACACTTTGAGCTTTCACCGAAATCCTTGCTCTTTGACAAACAAATGAGTGGAACAATACTCTCTAAACTTGAGCACATTTGAGGAGAATAAGATATAAGACTAAAGTGTGGAAGGTTTGAGTCTTGGAGTGTTTGGAGCTTTCTCTCTAATGTAGGAGACAAATTGTAGTGAGAGCGTTGTGTTAAAATATGTCGGACAACTCCATTTATAAGCTCCAAAGTTGTTATAGCCGTTGGGGTTAAGTTGGGTAAGGTTTGAGTGAGATACACAAAACAGAAACCTGCAGGACCCAATTCAAAACAAGTTCGGTCGACCAAAATGGGTAGAACGGTCGATCGATTATCAATTTTGAACAATGTTCGGTCGACCGATAAGGGAACGGTCGAACGAAACATGCTATAACTTAGGTACACTTAAGTTAACGGTTTAACAGCGAGAGAGGTCCGGTCGACCGTAAACTTCCAGACTCTATGGGGTTGACAAAAATGATCAAGTTCGGTAGACCGCAACAAGGTCCACGGTTGACCGGAAACTTCCAGGCAGTTTGGGTTTGTCAAGACATTTATGTTCGGTCGACCGAAACAAGGTCCACAGTCGACCGATAGGCAATAGTATTTTGGGGTATGGGTGAATAATTGGAATACAGCCGTTGGTATAATACGACAAGTCTAACGGTAAGAAACATATGTTTACATGGTCGTCCGAAAAGGTCGATCGATCGGTAGTAAAATTCACTCTTAGTTAAACGAAACAGACGGTCGACCGAAGGTCTGAACGGTCGACTGAATTGACTCTGGCAGACTTAATTAGTGAATTCTGGTCTAAGTTTGGGTGATCTATTGAAGTCCAAAAGATGTGAGATTTCATGTGTGACTTCTATAAGGAACCTAGTGTGTATGTGAGTGGTTTTTAGCTCAAGTATGCTCAATTACACATAGTTTGTAAGAATCAAAATAAATCAAGATTACATGTCTTCAAATGAGCTTTATTACATGTCTTGACTTGATTTCCTTTCTTCCTTGAGTCTTGATCATCTGTAGAGGTTAGCACAATGCAATATATATGGTATGCAATATGTGTGCTACTCTACATTGATTACAGTTAAGATTAGGTTGATTAAATCATCAAAACATATATTAAGGCCAAAAAACCAACAATCTCCCCCTTTTGATGATGACAACCTATATCTTAATACTTCAAATTTCTAGATGTAAACTATGCATATAAATGCTCCCCTATGGATGTGAATAGTTTTTGTTCAATTATTATCAAATTTCAAGTTACCCCCTTAATTATCACTCCCCCTTTGACATCCATCAAAAATCATAAGAATTTTATGGAATTTGGGTGTCTTGTAATGAAGTTGCTCCCCCTAAATTTTGCACATCATTACCCTAAGTAAATAATATTCATTTAGCTCCCTATCAATATGAATATGGTATATCAATTAAGTTCATTTCTATTCTCCCATTTTTAACATCAATCTACAATTACGCACGTGATGTTTTATCCCCTTTGACATCGATCTACAATTATGATACTTAAGCAATGGATGTTTTTCAAATTTAAGATATGCAATGAAAATGAATATGATATGTCAATTAAGCATATTAAAACCTACACTAGAACCAATTTATTCAAAATTTAAGAGGATAGAAAATTATACCCAAGTTTGAAGCTTGAATTGGTTCTAATCTCCATTCGGTGATGCAACTAGCTTTGAATTCGACTCTTAAGCTTGCCCGGTCACCACCGATCTCCTCTTCAAGCACCTACAAGTGTAGATTTAGGTACCCAAATAACTTTGGGTCCTTGAATGTTAGCTTTGGGAACCCAAACCATTTTGGTTTTAGGAGCCCACACACTTGAAGAACTATGCTTTATAACTAAGTGTTTTCCATTTAAAGTTGTATGAATTACATGGTTTTTATCATATGAATCATTATATCCTAAACCATGTTTTTGCAAAGATTGCCTTAGACTTCCTAAAAGCATGTTAAGCATCTTAGTTCCATTAGTCAATCTTTCTAGATCTTTTCTTAATTGTGCATTTGATGCCTTAAGATCTAGTTGTTCACTATCAATAGGTGTTGCTTTTAAACTTTCAAGATTTGATGTATTAGTTTCAAGTATAGCAAGCACCTCATTTGTCTCATTCATGCATATTTCAATTTGACTTTGGAGATCATTTATCAATTTTCTAGCACTTTTGTTCTTTTCACAAATGATCTCATATTGTTTAACTAAGTCATGCAATGCATTTTGAAGGTCATCATGTGTATAAGTTTCTTCATTAACACTAGAATGTGAGCTATCACTATAATATGACTTTGTTGAGCATGAATGACTATAAATAGAACTCTTCACCTTCCATTGTAATCACCTATTGCTTAGTGGCATTCTCTCTACTTGGAGTAAGCCTTGGAGCAAAAACTCAAGGTGGAGAAGAATGCTACTAGTAATGTGAGTCATTTAATAAAATAAATTTTCATTGTTTTGTCATCATGTTGTCTCCATTTTATGCATGCTTAGTTTAGTCTTCTTTCTTTGATCTTAGGCTAAATTAGTTAGAATGTCTCCTTTCTTCTTTAGTTTAATTGCTAGAATAATGTGTAGTGAGTAGATCCATCCCCTCTGGGGGTGGATATGTTGTTCATATATATTGTGAAGTTTGGATGTTAGATGAATTTTTGATTGTGTAAACTTGCATGTTTTGTATGTTCATTGAGGGTATCTTAATCATCTACATGTTGGGGAATTTTGATGGGTTTTGCCATAAGATTTAGACACTTCCCATGCTTAGTTTTCTCATGTTTATTGACTGAAATTTCCTGTTGAATATGCTACATGTTAGTTATGTGGTTGTATTTGTGTTTGCTTGCTTGATTGATTGAAGAAACTTTGTTTTGATGGGTTTTGCCATAACATTTAGACACCTCCCATGCTTACCTTTGTTATTCACATGAGTTTATGGTTTTTGATGAGTCTTGCCATATCTTTAGACACTTCTCATGTTGAGCCTAATCTTATGTTAATCAAGTAGTAATTGTTGATACGTTGTTTGAATGGATTGATAGGTTTTGCCACATCTTTAGACACTTCCTATGCATGAAGACACACACAAAACACACACACATACATGCTTACATGAATCATTCATCACTTATTTCACTTCATATGTGCACACACACCACCCCTTAAGGGTTTCTCTTTCTGATTTCCAATCTTTCGTGCTTTCTTTCGCATTTCGTACTTATTTGTTTAGTGTAGTTTAGCTTTAGCGTAATCTACAACTCTTCTCCCCTTTTTCGCCATCTGATTTTCGTCATACCAGAGGCTGCTCACCTCCCTGCGGACGACCCGTACTTGCCCGTCTTCACTAACGGCTGTGCACTTGCGGTATAAATTTAAAACGAACAAACAGTTGGTCTGCTTGTTGGAAGCCATTTACGTAGTCGTGAATGGTCGGGACCGGTCAGAGGGGATGGGTTGAGGGTTTAGGGATTAAGGTGGTTGATACCCTCTCTGTAGAGACTGGGTCGTTGTGCGTTATTGGGGATGGTCGCGGTAGGTCAGGAATGCTCGGGGCAAAGAAGGAAACTAGGAGGCACAACTTTGACGATTTCAAGGGCGAGAATTCATGGTGCACAAATGAAAATTAATTACTGGCAGTGAAAAGTACAAACTTAAAGTGAAAATGACTTACAAGTTACAAACGTTGTCCTTTTAAACCCACGAATATGTCATGTACAGGCCATGTCTGTCCTTTAAAAATCGAGTGTGTCCTCATTCCTTATGTCTTGTAAAGATCAAATATTCAAATGTCCTTTAAACCCCAAGTCTGTCCATTAAAGTCGAGTGTGTCCTTATTCATTTAAAGCACAACCTCATCACATATAACTTCTTATAAAACATGGCATCTCATATCAGCTGTGGACATAATATTCGGTGTGTTATACATATTTCACTATTAAAAACAGAATGTGCCAAAAAGGATTTCCACATAGGATTTGTCTTATATTATCTGAATGCATTTTCGTTGCCTGAAGACTCCAAAATGGTGATTCTACTTAGTGATATTGGTGGACCGATATGTGTTCGGTCATCAGTGCAGCATATTTTAGTGAACCGACAGATTTGCGGTAGACCGCATAGGATGGGTTTTTGCCCTTTTGTTGCTTTTCGTCGACGTTTCCGACCTCAAACGTTGAGGAAGGAAAAGGAAAATGGCCTGGCATGGATACCCAGGTCTGTGTCCAACGTTTGCCCAGGGTGTGTCCAGAACGTGTCCAGCAGCCAGTCCAATTATGGTTGTGTGTAGGGCTGGACATGCAGGTGTCCATCGCTGGACACCCATGTTTTGTCCAAGAATCCACAGACCCATGTCCACATTTGTCTTGACTCGTAACCACGTATGTGAATCGTCGTGTCCTTTTTTGGAAAATCACGTTGTTTGGAAACAAATAGTTTCCTCTTTTATCAGAAATCACCAATTATTAGTGATCTAAAGAATCCACAAATCATGATTCTTTTGTCAGAAATCCCCCCACGGTTGATGTGGTTGTGAAGTGAAAAAGTGGACTGGCAGAGAGAAAAAACATGATGATCACTTTTTAAAGATCATGACTACGGATGCTAAACCAATTAAAGTTATATATGTTATTTTATATTCAATTTACATATATCCAAAAACCAACAAAAAATTAGATTTTTTTCCTTAGCTAAAAATTCAATATTTTTAAAGGACATGCGTGTCCTTAAAGAACAAACTCGTGCTTTAAAGAACACATTTAAATGACACAATCGAGTTCCCATACCAATGACAGATTCGTGCTTTAAAGAACAAATTCGTGTCGTTCGTTGGACAAGGTCCGTCGGAGAAACGGGTGCCCTATTAAAGGTGTGTTAACTGTTAACACTAAACAGGAGTCCTAACATCAATTTCCTTTGTCTTTTATTGACCAAATGTAGTTTGGTTGTCCAAACGGATGATTCTAGTTAGTGAGTTTGGTGGACCGATATGTATTCGGTCTTCCGTGTATCAGGAAAGGGAAAAGTGCATAGGATGTTCTATATCAGTGGCAGTGGCTACTTCGACAGTTGGACCCAACCCATTAGTGTGATACTTAAACTAAAAAATCGACGTGGTATGTCCTAATGGGAAAATGAGTTATGGACAGGTGTGTCCCGCGAGGAATTGGTGTGTGTCCACTGTCTTGCGTGGGTGTGTGTGTCCCGCGAGGTATTGGTGTGTGTCCCACGCCGAACATGTGAGTATGTTCTTTAAAGCAAGAAGGATTTGTCCTTTGAACTCAAGTCTGTGGCAGTTTTAATATTTAAAGCACAAAAAAACATAACAATGGTTCCAAGCGTCCAACTTGTCAACCAAGGCACGCATAAGTGTCCTTCGAGAGAAACGGGAAGGAACAGATCCGTCGGAGACACGGTTGTCCAATTAAAGGCGTGTTAACACTTAACAAGACTCAATTTTTGTGTGGTCATTAGGAGTCTTAATGAAAGGACACAACCATCAATTATGCCATTATGGTATGTGATTGAATCATTTTAAATACCACAATTGCACGACTGTCAGTGAAGACGGGGCAAGTACGGGTCGATCCACATGGAGGTGTGTCGACTCTAGTTTTTCGAAAATCAAGTGGAAAATAAGGGGAAGAAGAAGTTCGATTCCACTAAACTAACTAACAAACGGGAAAGATGAAGGAAAGATGAAAGCACAAAACTAACTAAAACTAAAATGAGAAACTAACTAATAAGAAAGATGAGAATTAAGAAGGAAAACCCCCAAGGGGTGGAGTGTGTGTAGACATGAAATATAGTGGTGAGGAATGCATTCAATAAAGCACAAATGTAGGTTGTGTTTTTCTGCATAGGAAGTAGCTAATGGTTGTGGCAATACCTATCATCCAAATCACTAACCTAATTGATTACATGAGCATAAAAAAGTTTGTTATTAAAAACCTAAACAAGCATGGCATGTACCTAATGATTATGACCCAAACCATCAAGTTAAGTATTCTCTTTTATTCAAACAAGCATACCCACATTCATCACATAAAGGAAAATATAGCATCCATCCCATTCTTCATGACATGTATAAACATCAAATCCACCCCCAAAGGGGGTGGAATTACTCACTACTTATTTAACTACAAACTACATTAAGAAAAGGAAACATTCTAATTAGTTTTACTAAGACAACAAAATTAAGCTAAGCATGCAAGAATTAAAAGAGAACACAACATTTAAACAAACTAAGAAAAATTATTTTATTTACATGACCCACATTACAAGTAGCATTCGTCTCCACTTGAGTTTTCCTCCAAGGCTTTCTATAAGTAAAGAGAATGCCACCAAGCAATGGGTAGATTACAAAGGAGGAAAAAAGTTCTATTATAGGCATGAAAAAAGAAAACTGGGGACAATCCCCTGATGTGGAACTAATGTAACATTCCCAGAAGAGACATAAACATATAACCCGTATCCACGCAAAATTGGGTCGGATTCTGAAAAAAAGGGACCTCTAATTGGCGGTCTTGGGTTGCCAATTGGCGGTTATTTTTTTGTCGGATCGGACCCATTTTCGGATATCTTCTTAAGTTCTTCAATTTGTCACGTGGGTGCACTCGGATCGGTAATTGGAGTCTGAGACCGAATCTAATTGCCAAAATACTCCTCATGATGGTGTAGAGTTTCTCGGTTTGCTATTTGGTCCCTTCAAGCTTACGTTCAGGTCCTTGTGTATGACCGAGAGGTCCATTTTGCTTTATTTAAGTTCTTTGTTCTTACGTTTCAGTCTTTTTTCTCTTTCATTATCTTCTTTATTACCTAATACCTGAAATATAACAACAAAGACTCTAGTAGCACAATATTGGGTAAAAATAAGGATATATAGCATGAATATGATGCATGATATGCTACTAATCAAATATCCCCACACTTACATGTTGGCTTTTTGGCCTTCATCTATGTTTTGATGATTTAATCAACCTAATCTTAATTGTGATCATGTAGAAGTAGCACACATGTTGCATTGCATATATATTGCTTTGTGCTAACCTCTATAGGTGATCAAGACTCAAGGAAGAAAGGAAATCAAGTCAAGACATGTAATCAAGCTCATTTGAAGACATGTAATTTGTATTTCTTTGAGTCTTAGGAACTTTGTGTTATTAAGCATACTTGCGCTAAAAACTACTCAAACGCACACTAGGTTCCCTATAGAAGTCACACACGAAATTTCACATAATTTGGACTTCAATAGATCACCCAAACTTAGACCGGAAAATACTAAACCAAAACCTGAACAAACTGCCCACATTCGGTTGACCGAAACAGACCGTTCGGTCTACCGAGTGATCATATATTCTGTTAGTGTTTTACTGCCCAAGTTCGGTCGACCGTCCAAACCTTTTCGGTCAACCGAGTATCAACAAATTTCCGACTGTTTGTTTTGTCGTATTATACCCAACGGTCGTATTCATATTATCTTCATATACCCAAAATACATTTAGTGTATCAGTCGACCGAGGACCTTGTTCGGTTGACCGTAGTTAAAAGACTCAACAAACCAGAAGTGCCTGTCGGTTTTCGGTCGACCGTATTCCTTGTTTTGGTCGACCGAATATGATCTTGTTTGTCAACCCCAAAATGCCTGATGTGAATCGGTCGACCGAACCTATCTCGGTGTTCGACCGATCACTTAAGTGTACCTAGATTATAGCCTTTGGCGGTCAACCATTCTTTTACCGGTCGACCGAACCAAGTTCTAAATTGCCAAATGGTCGACCGTTCAGCCCGATCCGGTCGACTGAACCAAGTTCTAAATTGCCAAACGGTCGACCGTTCAGCCCGATCCGGTCGACCGAACTTACTTTGAATTGTGTCATGTCAGTTTTTGTTTTGTGTTTCTTACACAATCTTTACCCAATTCATTCCCAACGTCTATAACACTTTTGGAGCTTATAAATAGAGTTGTCAAACACATTTTAACACAACTCTCCTACTACTATTTGTCCCCTACATTAGAGAGAAAGCGCCAAACACTCGAAGCCTCAAACCTTCCACACTTAAATCCTAATCTCACTCAAGTGTGCTCAAGTTTAGAGAGTGTTGTTCCCCTCATTGTTTGTTCAAGAAGCAAGGGTCTTGGTAAAAGCCCAAGACAAGAATATAGACTTCGGTGAGAGCCCAAAGTATCCCCCTCGGATTGTGAGAGGAGGAGCCAAGCTCGGTGAGGGTTGTTCGCGAGTTTGAAGATTGTAAAGGCGTTCTCTCTCGTGAGCGGAGCTTGCAAGAGAGGACTAGGACCTGGGTGGGGTGCCGAACCTCTATAAAAATCCCCCGACTCCTTGTGGTTTGCATTTTCTATTCGTTACTTGCTTGTTTAGTTTTAAATTCCGCTGCATATCTTTGATTGTTTAAACAAGTAGCTAATTAGCTTAAAAGTTATTAGAATTAGAGACCCTCACGATCTCACATTACCTTTTGCTAATCCCGAGCAAAACAAAGAAAGAGAAAAATGAAAGAATGGAAAAAAATTAGAGCATTTTTTTAATTCTTATTTGACGCCAACATCGCACCGAAAGGGATAAAATTCAGAATCCTTGCTTGGAAAAAAATGGAGCTTCGTGAGGTGATCGGTACCCGTCGAATTGCATATTCGGCGGCCTGGTGAGGTCTTTCTACATCTCACATCATAATTGCGGTTTGTGCTTTTGTGGTTCATATTTGGAACTTGTTGTATGTATGGTATACCATCTTTGATTCCAAATATTAAAAACAATTGCCACTTTTTTATTTTATTTGTTTAAAATCAACACTTGGATATATGAACCATTTTTATAAATCATCATGTGTTCGGTGTAGGTTAATGATGTGAATTTTTAATTTATACCGCTAGTGCACGACGTCAATGAAGACGTGGCAAATACGGGTCGAACACAAGGAGGGAGAGATCTTGTTATTTGTGTGATTTTCGATTAAGGGTAAGAAGGAGAGAAGAAATAAATTGGGTTTTGAGATTTTTGATTTTTAATTTCCTAAAGCATGAAACATGAACAAATAAAACTAAAGCAAGAACAAAGATGGTGAATTCCGTTGGGTGGAGGTTTAGGTATTGGGTTTAGATTAGAGAATTCAGAAACTTATAATAAATCATATTAGTTATAAAGCATTACATGATAAATGATTTAACATAAACTCAAGTAATCAAAATATACTAACACGAAATTAAAATAATAACTTTTATTCTTCTTCTCTTCACCCTAAATTCGTCACCTCCACCCTTTGGAAAGAGTTAGAAACTCATGGATGGAAAGGAGGAGAAGGGGTCCTAGAAGAATTACAAAAGAAAACTAAAAACAACAAAATAAAACAACAGAAATTTATTAAACTAAGGAATAAAAACTAGAACATAAGCTAAGGACTCTCACAACATCGTTTCAGGGCTATTTATAGCCGATACAAGGGACTTAGGTATAAAATAGGAAAGTACACGCGTCAACACGCAACCGGTAAAAATTTTAGAGCATGAATATAATTTGGTGCGGCAGATTCGCCGCATTTTGTACATAAGGTGCGGCGGATTCGCCACCTTTTTAGCTCCGATTTTATCCGGATATTTCCTGTGTGTTTATGGTATGATTTCAATATCCTTTGCGCATCTGGATTGATTCTTTCCTTTCTTTTGAGCTCCGACTTTATTTCTTTATATATTTGGAGATACACATTGATTTTCTTTAGATTTTCTCCATAATAATAAAAGCTACTCTTAATTTGCAATTAGGTCCTTGTCTACTTTTGTGCTTAAGTCCTTGTCCTTTTTGTAATTAGGTCTTGAATGCTTTTATGCTTGGATGCATTTCCATTTGAAACCCGATAATCTTGAACTTGGTCTTTATGCCAGGAATGAGTCTCTTGCACGCATTTATGCTCGGGATATGAGTAATTTGCATTCAGGTCCCTGTATTCTGTAAATAAGACTAAACACATACCTTAGTAGCATTTATTGATATAAAATTAATCTAAATGAAAGACATATGATGCAATGTATGCAATGCATCAAATACCCCCACACCTAGATTTTGCTAGTCCCTAGCAAAACAGAATATAAGAAAAATGAAAACAGGGAAATCCTAACTCACTTTCGTAGGAATCACGGTTGCACTTAGCATGTACAACAAGCCGTTAAACCTCTTTGTTGCCAAGGAGGAGGAGTGTTGTCTCCTGAGGGTTTTCAGTGGATATACCCACAAAATCCTAAATCAACATTTCATTAGTAGTTCTCAATATCCCTACCTCATCCTTATACATCTCACTAAGAATTCTTGCATGCTCATTATATAAATCTAACTCATTAAAAATATGACTTGGTCTTTGTTCCTTCAACATTCACACCACTAATCCTTCTACACATGATTTCACTTAAATTATTTTGCACGCCTCCTCTGGTGGTGAAGTATCATTCGGATCAACCATGGTATGGATCATTCTTTTAGCTTTGGGCCTTGAGTATTTTTTTTTCTTTTTCTTCCGTGATTCAACACATTTGCTTTTTGACACTTTTACCCTTTTTGCATTCGTGTAGCGAGTTTGGTCGATAATCCCGAGCTGGTAGACTCAAGTTACCGGGTTTCAAGATACCCCTACGGACCAGTGACTCAAAGGCTTGGGCTTTTGTAATCATTTTGCAAAATGTGTTTTCTTCACTTTATTCCTTTATTTTTACTTTTATTTTCCTCAAGGCTTAATTGCTATTAGAAGTCCACACTTCCCGATATATTTTCCTCAACCTCTGCTTTTTATCAACCACTTCAAAGATTTGATTCATCCAATTTAAGTGCATACATGTCTTAAAGGGCAATGGGTTATTTCTTTGGAACTTAGATTTATGTCATAGTTTCTACAAGCAGAACTATACAATAAGGAACAAAAATTCAATGCAATTTGTACTCAGGTTTTGGTAGTTCAATCTTAAGCTATGTTATGAAACATTGAATTTTTTTTTAAGAAATAAAAGAACAGATATATAGATAGATATATGCATAAACACCCCCCACACCTAAATCATGCATTGTCCTCAATGAATGTGAGCAAGATACTACATGGATTTATGCATGAAAAAGGAAAGATCTCACCACGTGAAGTACAAAGGAAAGTTCATGACTCTGTTGATGGACAAAAAACCCGAATTCCCTCAAAAACCTGTGAGATGCTAAAGAAGGGATAAATACAACATATGATTTATTTATTTTTAATTAATTAATTATTTATTTATTGTTATACATATATAACTATGTACAAACATAAGTTCCCATCTTTATTTGTCAAGAGACATCAAATGGAAACCTCAAGAGTGGGTCAGTGCACCTGAAAAGGGAACATGACACCACGTGGGGCCAGAAAATGCATGTGTGGGCCGCCTTTACAAAAAGCGCTAGATGAAATGCGAGGTTCATGAATTGGACGCAAATGCGTCTCATTCAACGGGTCAAACTGATAGAACTTGAACCTCTCGAGAGTTTGGGAATTAAGGGGCAACGGAAGAGGAGTTTCTCCCGTTGCGGTGTTGAAGTTATGATCATCAATCCAAACTCTCCAACCAACTGGCTGGTGCGTCGGAACGAGGTCCAAAACCTCGTTAGGCATGTCCGACACACCAGGCGAACAAAAAGTGGGTCTCATACCCAAGGTATCTTCTAAGGAACTTCTAATACCCTCATGAGCTATGTAGTTGTTTGATGTTCCATCATTTCCAAGATGATCAGGAACAATGGTGAGAGGCAGACTCTCATCAGGTTGTTTGAGATTGAGGGTACTAGGGAGATCTTGCTCCACCAGAGCTGAGTCCTTAAGAGATGCAACATGAAGATCATGTGGCTCAAGGGCCACGGGACAAGAAGATAGGACACAATCCTGTGCCGACTCATAATGAAATTGGTCCATGTTTTTCTCAATATAAATCGAATCCTCCACTAAGTGATCGTGAATTGAAATCCCAAGTCCCTCAGACCGACTAGGAATTTGACTTTGAAAGATTGTGCTTTGAATTTGTGTATGTGGTGGTGGTTCGATACTAAAAGATGAGTCCTCATGTTGACACGAAAAGTTACTTTCCTCACTTAATTGCTGTGACATTTGACTCAATTGCAGTACCATATTATCTACGGACTGTTGAGTAGTTGTCATGAACGTATGGAAAGCTTGTTCCAAGGTATCAGGTATGTGGTCAACTATGAGGTTCGAGTCAGAACTCAGGACATTTTTAGTAGACTGAGGATAAGTCCAATGATTTGAAGTGGGTTGTTGGTAGAGTTCTGGGTATTCGGGAGAAGGATATTGGGGCGAAAATGACGTATAAGAATTTGGATATGAATTGTTTCCCCACGAATCCATCGCTCTTGGGTTATATGCGGAAGTGTAATGGTCATATCGAGCATTCTGGGAAAAGGTATGCTCATACTCAGGCTCCGGGGGAACATAAGGACATTCCCTGATAACATGACCACTCAACCCGCAACAGTCGCACGGTACGGCTACTGGAGCCACCGGTGCACTCATGTTGTCAGCCCAATGCATGAAAGAGGCAAAAGTTTGTTGTAATGTGTCAGTTCGTTGACCAGCATATGATCCAACATAACTAGATTGTGGTCTAGCAGTCGGTGCCTCTCTCATGTTACCCCAATATGAAGATTGCTCAGTCATACAATTAGGATTGTCCCAACCATATGGGGTGTTAGTCTGAGCCACCCCAGGTTGCATGGTTTTAGAATACCAGGAAGCATTGTCCTGGTCCCAACAATGATGTGGATGGTTGCTAATGTAACCATCCATCAAAACACTCTTGAGTCAAGTACTCTTACCCTTATGAGGCTAAGCAAGCACACGTTCTCGACTCGACCCTAAATGCTAATAGAGAATGTAAAGGGGAGGAGACTAGAACGTATAAGTAGGTTAGAAGAAGATGACTCAGAAGAGAAGGGAAACTTAACTCTAAAGATAGAATAGAGGGTCGGTCAGAGGTTTCCCAAACAAGCACGGTTCAAACAATCCTAGACCTAGTGAGTCTTAGATCTAGACGACTCCTAACTGGTTGAGTCGAATTGATTTGCTTGATTCACCTCCCTCACTAATCAAACCAACTTGGTCAGGCCGTGTATAGCTAGTGGGGGCGCTTCCGATAGAGTCGGTGCCAATTAGACAACCACTTCGCTTGGAAGACTTTCGTCAACACAAAAACACTTTCTAGATACCAAATTAAATTCGATCGGCTTCAGGTAATAGCAAGTCAAACCAATTCTTCTCCTTAATTGAGTCCGAGTCCTTAGAGGTCAATGTCTAATTGATTTTAATTTAAGGCTTGGGTGACACTTTAGGATTGTGATTTGTGGGCTACGGAAGGGTGGTGAAATCCCCACCGTATCTTTGCCTATGGAGTTGCCCTTAAGATAGTTTAACTTAGATCTAGCAAAGATAGTCAAACAATGGTCTTTAGTGGGGGGCAATTGCAAGGTTGTATGCAAACTAAATTATATGCTTAAATGCAATCGATAAAACTCGTGCACGTACCTTGACTCCAACACTCTTCAACAAAAATTAATTTGCAAAATTTTAGCAAGAATAATGCATACAAAACACTAGATGATGCATGCACTAAGGCCTTTCTAATTTTGCCAATTTTAGGTCAGAGTTGAATTATTGCCAATTATGGGATTTTTGCCCTAACACGTGCAATTCTAATAAAAGGAAATTTCACGAAACTAGAAATTACGAGGAAAAAGGCAACAAAAGTTACCTATGCAATGCTCAGTCGGGTTGACCGCCCGCTCTCGAACTTTCAGTAGCTCTATGCGTCCACCCAGAGATGAGTCACGTCCCAGAAGAGTTTGAAGCCCAGAAGCTCCAAGTGTGCGGCGATTCCGCCTCCGGTTGTTCTTGGTATGTGGCGATTCCGCCGCTCGTTAAGCTCAGAATGTGCCCGGAGTTTTCCACGCACTCTGTTGTCTCCTGAAACACAAATCCAAATACTTAGATCGCGCACAAGATAAACAAAATAAAATCGAAATCAACAAAAAACAAAATCTGCGTCGCCTCCCCGGCAACGGCGCCAAAAACTTGATGTGAATTTTTAATTTATACCGCAAGTGCACGGCGTCAATGAAGACGTGGCAAATACGGGTCGAACACAAGGAGGGAGAGATCTTGTTATTTGTGTGATTTTCGATTAAGGGGAAGAAGGAGAGAAGAAATAAATTGGGTTTTGAGATTTTTGATTTTTAATTTCCTAAAGCATGAAACATGAACAAATAAAACTAAAGCAAGAACAAAGATGGTGAATTCCGTTGGGTGGAGGTTTAGGTATTGGGTTTAGATTAGAGAATTCAGAAACTTATAATAAATCATATTAGTTATAAAGCATTACATGATAAATGATTTAAAATAAACTCAAGTAATCAAAATATACTAACACGAAATTAAAATAATAACTTTTATTCTTCTTCTCTTCACCCTAAATTCGTCACCTCCACCCTTTGGAAAGAGTTAGAAACTCATGGATGGAAAGGAGGAGAAGGGGTCCTAGAGGAATTACAAAAGAAAACTAAAAACAAGAAATAAAACAACAGAAATTTATTAAACTAAGGAATAAAAACTAGAACATAAGCTAAAGACTCTCACAACATCGTTTCAGGGCTATTTATAGCCGATACAAGGGACAGGTATAAAATAGGAAAGTACACGCGTCAACACACAACCGGTAAAAATTTTAGAGCATGAATATAATTTGGTGCGACGGATTCGCCGTATTTTGTACATAAGGTGCGGCGGATTCGCCACCTTTTTAGCTCCGATTTTATCCGGATTTTTCCTGTGTGTTTATGGTATGATTTCAATATCCTTTGCGCATCTGGATTGATTCTTTCCTTTCTTTTGAGCTCCGACTTTATTTCTTTATATATTTGGAGATCCACATTGATTTTCTTTAGATTTTATCCATAATAATAAAAGCTACTCGTAATTTGCAATTAGGTCCTTGTCTACTTTTGTGCTTAAGTCCTTGTCCTTTTTGTAATTAGGTCTTGAATGCTTTTATGCTTGGATGCATTTCCATTTGAAACCCGATAATCTTGAACTTGGTCTTTATGCCAGGAATGAGTCTCTTGCACGCATTTATGCTCGGGATATGGGTAATTTGCATTCAGGTCCCTGTATTCTGTAAATAAGACTAAACACATACCTTAGTAGCATTTATTGATATAAAATTAATCTAAATGAAAGACATATGATGCAATGTATGCAATGCATCAGTTAAGTGGTCATGTTTCCGAGGAGTGTGCTTGTTCTCCTTGAGAATAATCTTGCAATAACTATTATTATCCACTTTATGACCCATCTGCCAATTCATATAACCCATCATAGAGTGAGCACCAAAAAATTTCATGGGATTACCAAGATGAATTTAACTCATGCATGTCATTTCATCCCCAACATGATCCTCTTGTTCAATTCCAAACTCCATACCAATTTAAACATGTGGACCAATCGAATGAATCTCAACATACAAATACCCAAGTCCCACATTTTAATGACCAAGAAGTGAACCTCACAATTTACCTGAGACTTGATTCTATAGAACAAACCCTTCGCACATTCATACAAACTACTCAGAATTCCTTGGAAATTTGAGAATGAAAATAAGTCAGTTGGCACAACAATTAAGTGAATGTGAGGATGGTCACTTTTCGTGTCAATGTGAGGACTCCCCTTCTTTTATTGAATCCCCACTACATGCAAATATTCAAAGCACAAATATTCAAAGTGAAACTCCTATTCAATTTAAGGAGGTTGAGATACCAATTCCTGAACACGTGGTGGGTGTTACAAAACATGTTGAGAGTAATTATATTAATGAGTTTGAGCTTAATGTGGCACAAGAAGGTGCCTTTAATTCTTGTGATATGGCCTTTAAGCTTGTTGAGGTTAGTGTCAATTCCTACAAGGACCAACCTCACATTGAGGAGGAGCATCTTCCCAACACTCCCACAATTTCAGGACCGGGTGACTCTTCCTCGCTCATACTCGCTTTTGGTCTTCATGAGACTCATAATGCGCATCATGAGGAGGTATTTCATGAAAATATGGACAGTGTTGGTAGGTCCTTGAAGGATATTTTGGGTGAGTAAGGTTGGTGTGTCAGTTTGTTCCTATGATATTTCTAGACTCATTTCGACACACCAACCGATTGATTGGAGAGTATGGATAGATGATCATGCTTATAATACGGCAATGGGAAAAGAGCAATACCCAATTTATGTAAGGCTGGTGTGTCGGTTTGTTCCTATGATGTTACTAGACTCATTTCGACACACTAACCGATTGGTTGGAGAGTATGGATAGATGATCGTGTTTATAATACGGCAATGGGAAAAGAGCAATTCCCATTCCCGTTCTTCAACCAATCAGTGGGAAGGTTTGAGCTCTTTGACTTTGACTTTTTGACCCACATGTCTCCATGTAAGGTTCACAAACATTTCCACATATCTATTAGTGAGACCCACTTGGGGTCCGAACTGAGTATCTTAGCCACACATGGTCTCATGTTCCCATTCCAGCTGCATTAAACTTATGTAATGGGAGCATACTCTTGTTGTAATATGTTTAAATATGAAAACAAAAAAAGTACAAAAGGCAAAATGAAAAAATAATAATGAGATAACAACACGAATATTGTCTTGTTTCCTGCCCCAACCTTGAGAACTAGGGCGGTGATGAGTTCCCATTTTGGGACACATCCATTCTAAGGGGGTTGTTTGTTTCTCTCCCTTCGTTTCACAGGTGCAAAGTGTAAGGAATTTTTTTATGTGCTTAAGCCTTGGTGAGATATTTTCTTCTTATGCATGTCATGTAGGTCATATTTACAATAGATTTGTAAACAATGCATGAAGTAAGTGTGGGGTCCTTTACGTGTGTATATAGTCGAGTCTTTTCTTTTATTTTTATTTTTTTTTGTTTGCATTGTTATGGTCATGATAGTGTGCTGCAATTTACATTGATATATTTGCTAAACCATAATCCTTGGGTGACATGCCTTCTTTTGCTTGCTGAGTGCTTTAGTTATTCCATTTTTTTAAAAATCTTCCATATCTTTTAAAAGTTTCATGTGTTGGCAAAAGAAAATGTTTTGTGGGTTTTGCGTGTGTCTAGCATTTGAAAAACTGTTGAGAGGCAAAGTAAGAAAGTAAGCTCCCATAATCGACTTGAACATGATGCATTAGGATATCTAGTACACTGACTTTAGGTCTTATGTTGTCATAAGGATACACCCCGGTCTTCCCTCAGGGGGAGAGTAATCATAGGGTTTCAGTACTCAAAGAAATAAAGAAGTCCACCCTGAACCTAATGAGTTGAATAGTTCGTGTCTGTTAGTATAAGGAAGTTTGTTGTAGTCAGGGACCCTTAAACTCATGTTGTGAAACCTTATGTGTTGGGGTTTTAGTTCATGTGTAGATAAGAAATAATTTAGTAGGGTGTTCTCTCTTCTCGTACGACTCCTATCACTCGGGAAATTAGGTTTGAGGGGACTTAGTACCTGGTACTTTCGAGTCATCTGACTTGGGATGCAACGACCAAACTCCCATTATACGGGTGGTAGGGATCGCCTTATGTGGAGATTTGGGGGAAGGTGTACGTGATAGTGTAAGTCCTCACAGGCAATGATACACGAAACTGGACCCTTGGAGAATTTAACACCAACGAGTTTTAACTCCTTATTCTCCAACAATAAAAAAAGAAGAAAAGAAAAAAAAGTACAAATAAGAACCTTAATGGACTGTACACTATGTAACACTTGAGGATGTTATGGTTGCCCATGTCTTTCACTTAAGTCCTTAATTAACCTCCACGAATGATTCCCTATGCTAGGTGTGTGGACAAGATACAAATATAGAGTCGGCCCGTAGAATTACCGTGTCCAATGATCAACAAAAGTTGGTCCATTGAGTCGTGTTGCTAGGTTAAATAATGCATCAATGTTCGGCTTTTGTGGGTATATATGCTGAAAACCCTCAGGAGTCACCACTCCACCTTGGCGACAAGGAGTTTTAATGCCTTGTTGCACGTGCTAAGTGCAACCGCGATTCCTACAAAAGTTAGTTAAGATTTCTTGTTTTTCATATGTTTTTCATTTCTTTCATATTTTCTCTTTCTTTGTTTCACTCGGGACTAGCAAAATGTAAGTGTGGGGGTACTTCAGGTATATTAAGGTATTTGTTGGATGACATCGCCTAGGGAACCATTCGTGCAAGTTAGTTATGGACTTAAGTGAAAGACAAGGGCAACCATAACATCCTCAAATGATACAACGTGTAGAGTCCATTAAGGTTTTCTTTTTATTTTTATTTTACTAGTTGGTGTGTAATTCTAAGGGTCAAGTTTCGTGCATCGTTGTCTATGAGGACTTACACTATCACATACACCTTCCCCCAAATCTCCACACAGGGTGATCCCTACCACCCGTCTAACGAGAGTTCAGTCGGTGCATCCCAAGTTAGATGACTCGAAAGCACCAAGCACTAAGTCCCCTTAGACTTAATTTCCCAAGTGATAGGATCCGTGCGAGAAGAGAGAACCCCTACTCACTTATTTCTTATCTACATGTGAACCAAACCCCTACACTTAAGATTTCACAACAAGAGTTTTAGGGTCCCTGACTAGGAGAAACTTCATTATACTAAGAGACACGAATTATTTGACTCACTAGGTTCATGGTGGTCTTCTTTAATTATTTCAGTACTGAAACCCTATGAATACTCTCCCCCCCCGAGGAAAAATCGAGGTGCATCCTTACGACTAGATAAGACCTAAAGTCGGTGTACTAGATATTCTCATGCATCATGTTCAAGCCAATTTTGGGGGCTTCTCTTTTTACTTGGCCTCTCAACATTAAGATTTTGAAAGAAATGGAAAAATTTAAGCACTAAGCAAGCAGAAGAAGACAAGTCACCCAAGGATCATGGCAGAGCAGAAATATCAATGTAAATTGTAGCACACTATCATGACCCTAACAATGCAAACAAAAGAAAACCAAAGAAAAGGAAAAAGACTCGACTATGTACACACACAACCCCCCCCCCCCCCCCCCCCCCATCATGCATTGTCCTCAATGAATGTGAGTATGATACCACATGGATTTATGCATGAAAAAGAAAAGATCTCCCCAACGTGAATCACAAAAGGAAGTTCATGGTAATGTGGATGTACATATACCCGAATTTTTGAAAACCTGTGAGATACTTAAGAAGGGACACAAATACGTGAACAAATGAGGCCCAAATACACTACGGTTGTGGCGAACAACAACCAATGCCCACTTGTGGAGTCGTTTGTTTTTTTATTTTTATAAAGAAGATATATACAACAACAAAGATATTCTCATAACATTTGGTCAAGGAACATCGAATGAGAATATCGAGTCATGCGGACCAGAGATCTGTTGTGATGGACCCGCTTCATTGGTACTCTGAGGTATCATGAGAAGTGAAAGATCAAAATAGAAAGTCTCGAACCCCTTTATGATATTGGTTGGGTGTAGGCAACATGAATGATTGGAGTTGCATTGCCTCACTAGGGATTAGTTGCTGATCAAACAAAACCCTCCAACCAATAGGCGGGTGCATTGAAATGAGTTTCTCAAGCTCATTCATGTGATGTGACACACCATTCTCACTATATATGGCTTCTCCCCATCGTCCAGCAAGGACCACCCAACCTCCTTTAAATTACCAATCATAAGCTCGGTCGTAGGTGTGTCCTTGTTGGAGTCAAGATGAAGCATATGAGGCTCAATGACCATGGGACATGGGGTAAAGACAGCTTCTGGTATGGGCATATGATGAGGTATGTCTCCCTCACTAACAGTCTCCCCTGAATCACGCAACAAACACTCTGTGTATTCATGTTTGATGCCAGGTCACTCTGTTGCACTGCAATGATAGGCAATGACTTTTCACTGGGCACACAAACAGTCTCAATGGGTTGCGTTGGTGTTGGGGGTGTTTGTTGATTTTGCAGTTTCTCTAATTGGCAGATGAGGTTGAGATTTAAAGGTTCGTCCAAGGGCTCCTGTTGCCTACCAGAGTAGAACACATGAAACTTGGCGCTCATGTTGCTGAATGAGAGTTTCATGAGACCATTTCTACAATTAATTAAGGTGTTGGAGGTTGCCAAGAATGGTCTACCCAAAATCAGAGGTATTTGAGAGTGGGTGTTCGCAACAGGGTTGGTATCGATGACGACAAAATCTATTGGAAATATTAAATCACCAACTTTGATGAGCACATCCTCAATAATCCCTTTTGGGACACGAATGGATATATCCGCCAGTTAGAGGGTGATCTTAGTTAGTTTCAATTCTCTCAAGTTCGACTGTTGATAAACAGATGTTTGGAGGAGATTGACCGCTGATCCTAAATCAAGTAATACATTAGTCATGCTAGTGTCCTCTATCATACACTGAATAGTAGGACACCAGGGTCCTCTTTTGTCTATGTGGGATTGGAAAAAAAGTGAGCTCACACTCGCAACTAAGAATGCTTTCTTAAGAACATCAGTCTTCCTCTTGGTTGTGCAGAGATCTTTCAACACTTTGGCATATTGAGGTATTTGTTGGATGACATCCAACAAGGGTATGTTAACCTTCACTTGATTGAAAACCTCTAATATCTTACCCATTGTGTCACTCTAGTTTTTGGTTAACCTACTAGGATAGGGAGCTTTTGGCAGGTAGATTTTCTGTGGTGCCTGAGAAGGAGGCGTCAGTGTATTACCCTCACCCTCCTTGTTACCATCATTCCCACCGAGGGGCTGCACAGATGGTGGTGGCAGCAAGGAAATGTGATTGTCGACCTACTTTCCATTCCTCAAGGTACAATGGCATTGACATGGTGAACAGGTTCCTCCACATGGTTCACTTGCTGCCCTCGAGGTACTGAGCTCTCATTTTGCATGTGTGGTTGCTGGTACTTGCGGAGATTAGCCTCGGGTTGGCTAGGAAGCTTCCCTTGTTCTCTTACATGTATAGATTGGGCCAATTGGCCCACCTGAAACTCAAGAGATTTCAAGGATTTCTTAGTGGAAGCGAGATCTTGCTTTGTGGTCTTGAGGGCCTTACCCTGGTTAGATATGAAAATTTTGATCAAGTTCTCAAGCAACCCGAACCTGGTTTCATTATAGTCTCTACTGGGAAACCTGATCGACCAATTGGTTGGAGTGCTTCCTCCAACCTGGGCTATATGATGAAGAATATGGGTCATTTCTGGGGTGGTAGTTAATAGCATTGACCTTCTCCATTTCTGGAGCCATGTAGCCACACTCCTCGTTCACATGACCGACCATACCACACCTACGACATGAAATGAAACTACATGCAGATGCTTGGGAACTTTTTGTTTGGTTCTGGAGCTCCATCGAGTCAATATGACGCATCACGGCTGTATAGTATTCCTCATTAGCCATATCGGAATCGACGGGAAAAACCGGACCTGCTTTCACTTGGTTGGAATTTGCGATCCTCGCTCCTATACTACTATGTGATGCAGGTGGTTCCCTAATGCATTCCAGTTTCATGGACTTTTCAGTGAGGTCTTCGAGAAAAGCCCATGCGTCTCTCTGTTCCTTTCCCAATAAAACTCCTTGACACCTTGATTCAAGAAACGTTCGGGATGAAGTGCTCAGACCTTCATACACAATTGGACAAAGTTGGCACAACTCAATGCCATGGTGAGGGCACGAGGAAACTAGCTCCTTAAACCTCTCAAAATATGCATGGAATGTTTCAGACTCGAGTTGATAGCAAGAATTGATTTTTTGTCTCAACTTTTGAGTCCGAGGATGAGGAAAATACTTTTTGAGAAATGCAGATTGAAACTGGTCCCATGTTGCAAAGGTGCTTGCTTGGTGGCTATAGAACCACTTCTTGGCATCATCTTTCAGAGCGAAAGGGACCAGTCGAAGATGGATAGAGTCTGTGCTCAGCTGCTGCAGGTTAAACATAGCACAAACCACCTCAAATTCTCGGAGAAAGAAATAGAGATCACCCTTACCTGAGAAATGAGGAATCATGGAGATATACGAGGTTTAACCTCAAAGCCGTTCCCGATTTCCTGGGGCAACGCGATGCAGGACGAAAGAGCAGTCCGTACCGGAAAGCATCAGTCACGTAAAGAAACGGGAACAAGTGGCAGAACAGGTGGGTCCAACAACTGCTCCTCTTTGCGGCATTCAATTAATTCAACCCATGATCAAAGAAATTCTCTTATTAATTCAAGCAAAACCATGCAAAAACGGTCGACCCAATTACCGACCGTTCGACCGATTGGTGAAAAATCGACACTTTCGGTCAGGCTGTGCTCCCAGTCAGTCGACCGAATCCTTACCAAGAAAGCTCCTGATAATTTAAGTAAAACCACGACCCACATGTGCTAGTTTGATTGTGTTAGTTGGATTTTGTTGGATTGGTTAGTTGATTGTGGTAGATTGAGTTGAATTGAATTGTGTTTGGATTGGTTTTTGATTTGGTTGGATTGGTTTTTGCCGGAATAAAATGAATTTTAAATTGGAATAAAACGAGGGATTTATTTGTAGTGGTGAGTGGACCTTGGAGTTTTAAATTTGAATTCGTTTCGTTGTAGTAAAATGAGGTTTAAATTTTGAAGTTTTGTTTAGGATGTGTGATTCGTGTCATGTTTGGCTTGGATGTTGTCGATTTTAATTTGGATTCCAATTTAAGGAATTGATTTGTTAAATTGTTCGAAAGATATGTTGTTTTTTCTTGTCAATACAGGTATTTGAAAAAAAATTGTATTGAAAATATTGGGGAGGTTCTGCCAAAGTTTATAAAAAACAATTTAATTTAAATGTGTACAATTTAGTTATATTTAGTTGGATTGAGTTGGATCAGTTAGTTGATGGTTAGATTGATTTGCATAAGTTGGATGTGTTTAGATTTAGTGGAATCTTCTTAGTAGTTGGAAATTTTGACATGTTATATTTGTAAATTTTAACATGTTATATTTGGAGATTTTAACATGTTATGTTTAACATGTTTTGTTTTAAATTAATAGAATCATGGCCACAGACAGAAGTAGGATGTATGACAAAAAAATTAGTCAGACATTCATGGAAAATCTGAAGTCATTCATGAACCTGTCTTTGGTCCTCACAACCAATACATTCATAATAGGAAGATCTTATGCCCATGCAATAAATGTTGTAACAATAAGTGGGCGACTAGAGGCGACGTTATTGATGACTAGAGGGTATATGACATGTCCATTTATGGAAGATACACACTCCATTTATATGCAAGTGGTACGACGTTCTGGGGAGGGACAATACAACGAGAAGCGACGAATATGGGTTCACATTGGTGAACGAATAAATTTCTGAAGACTGAAGAACCTTTTGTACTTACATCCCAAGTGGAGCAACTATTTTATGTTGTCGAGCCCAAAGAAAGAGGAAGCTCTGACCAATGGTTGGTCATTCTGCGAATGTTGCATAATGATTTATATAGCATGGAGGATGAAGCATCCAAAGTTTCTGAGTATGGGCTAGGAAATCTTGTACAAGATAGTGTAAAATTAAATGATATTAACTTTGTAGAATTTGTTAGTCCAGATTTAGAACCACTGGTGTAGTGCACAATTTAACATCTACGACAACGAATGTAATGATAAACACAATATATGCATTATTAGATTTGTAGTTTATAAATTTTATTATGCAATTAATGATAAATTAAACAACTTCTGAATTCAGGTATGACTAGACGTTAGTGTTAACCATCGCATGCTGAACCTGAGAGAGACAATGATAGGCAGAGGTGTCGACGACATCAGGAGGAGGATACCCCATGAATAACGGATGGTGCAGCCAATCCTTCGTAGAGTGGGGACGTTCCTAGCACTTTGGCCTCTGCTGCAGCAAGTACGAGTAGGGGTCGTGGATCCACACAACTTCTGGAGAGGATTGGAGCTCTACAATTCAGAATGAGATCGACTTTACACCGAAGGGCATTTCGAAGGAAGGAATGTTGAACGGATCCAGAATTTGCTCGGGACAATAGCCAGGACGGCACAAATACTTCCTCCTCATTATTTCAACTGAAGATTGGTGCCAAAGTAGGACAAGGATGTGACATGGCAGTAGTTAATGGTAATATTACATACATACTTAAGTGAAATTATTATTGATTAGAAATGAATACTAATTTGATTGTTTTACAGTCACCTAGATAGTTCCAAAGGGGTTTAGAGAAAAAAAATGAAGTCTCTGAACACAAAATGGAACAAAAACAAATACCAGTTGTACATGCGTGTGGCAGATATGGAGACGAGAGAGGTGAGATTGGTGGCTAGACAACCGCATATTTCCTTTTTGGATTGGGGTACTATGCTTGATTACTGGTCCAGTGAGGTGTTTAAGGATCATTTATAATATTTTTTGTTAATTTAAAAACAATGGATTAAAAAACTAATAATTTAGTTTTTTTGGTGATGTAGAATAAGAGGGAGACTAACAAGAAAAACATGTCAAATTTAGTCACACCACATAAGTGTGGTACCAAATATGTGGTGCGACACAGGGAGAAAATGGTGATACAATAGTTACACTTTGTAAGTTCTTATAGATTCAATACATTTTTAATATAAACTAATAAGACTGTTATTTTCATTGGTATTGCAGATTGCGGAAAACCTGAACGCTTTTGAGTCTACGTTTACAGTTATGTACATCGAGCTTCATGACAAGAAAATAGCAGAAGTTGCGACCGTTATTGTAAGTTTAATATTATTATTAGTTTCCAATAATTTAATGTTGTTTGATGCATTCATTTATAATTTATGATATTTTGTCTTGCAAGAAAAAATAGAAGCTTTACCAGGACAGGGTGAGACGAGTTCTCAAGCCTTTATCACTTTGGTGGCTGCTGTAGAGGATCCGGTTGGGACTTTTTTAGGCAACCGGCACAGACGAGTGAGGATGTACTCAAGTCTCGTCACCTCGACAGACATGTACAGACTGTGCAGGATGCCATCCCAAGCAAAGATTGATGCCAGATCACAGGTTGAGCAAAATGTTCGACACGATCAGGAGCTGAAGATGATGAGAAGTGAGCCAGCAGAGACGAAAAGCATGCTCACAGACATGCAGTAAACCATCGACTACTAGACGGCGAAAGTGGGTTCTAAGGATTAGGTATTTGAATTGTAGTTTAATAAGTTACATTACATTTAATAAATTAATTTATACAAATTATAAATCTTAATATTTATTGCTTCAATCGTGCATGATATTAATATAACATCCATTTGCACACCATCATCGTCGGCAAGTTGAGATGACATTGACAGACAATCAGGCGGAGCAGGCACGGGAGGTTTGACAACTTAGTATTTTTGTTTCTCATCTATTGTGATTGTTATAGTTTGTGTGACTAGTTAATGAATTCAAAACTTACTTTCAATTAAATTAGAACTTCTGAGTTTGAAATGTTTTGAGATGAAACCATATTTATATATGAGTTCTTGTGTTTAAATGTTTGAGTTGTGATGTTTGAATATTTATTTTGAGCAGGAAAATCAGAACCTGGAAAGAGCAAATAGGTTTTTCCATGTTCTGAATAGGACATACACCTACGGTACATATCCGTATGTGTTGGGTTTGACATGTAGCACACATGCCTCGAACGTTATTTACAAGTTCACAACCATCTACGTAAAACAAATGTAAAATGAAAACTAACGGAGACAAAGATAATATCATTTTTATTTTCACTAAAATTTAAAAAGTTCTACTAACATGGAAAACTGACAAAATAAAAACAAGCCATAGAAGCATGCCATAACAAGTAACATTTCCTTATTTTTCCCAAAAATTATAAAAACAACAAAACCATAAAAATCGCACTTGAAATTAAAATGGGAATTACACTGTAACCACAATAACCAACTTTTTACTTAAGACAATAAAATTTCCAACCCCCACCCCAAAAATGTAGGTTTAAAAAACATGTTGTTATTAATACATAAGATGAACCCGTATATGAGGATGTAAGTAATGTTGCCTTTTTGCTACTAGTTAAGAGATTTGATGAATACTGCCCTTGATGAAACCAAATATATCTATCTCACGTAAGTATGTAAACATGCAGCACATATCATGCTTGCATATATAAATATATTGCGTGAAATTGTGGTTAAGTTGAAGAATGAAGAAGACCACTAAATAACAAGCAAAAAGGATCAACAAATTCAGAAAATCTTGTGTAATTTCACACATTCATGAGTCTATACAAGGTAAACTTGAGCATTTTAGTTGGTTTATTGCACACAATCACTGTAGGATACATCTAGGACTCCATTGAACCACCAAACGTAACCTGGAAAATCACCAAAACTTAAACACGACATTTGTCCAGAAAATGGTCGACCACCATGGCACAGATCGATCGTTTTAGTTTATCTTTTTACTTTAATTAGAAAATCTTTTTCTTTTTACGAATGCCTAGCTTGAATATGGAGCTTTGCCTTTTTGTCAAAGGTCGAATGAAAACAAGTTCGGTCAATCAAATGCAAGAAAGAAACAAGTACCACACTTTGAGATGCAAATCTATCGACCGCTTCTTGAAACAGTTGATTGCTTAGAGTTTCAATAACTCTTTACCAAGCTCAAAGATATTTGATTGACCGCCCAATGGTCTCGATCGAATGCTGACTTAAGAATTTGAGCCAACAACTGATCAAATTTTGTTAGACAGCTTTTTCTGCTTCAACTTTCGGTTCATTCCTTTTCTAACTTTTTTGGCTTTTCCCCTCAGCAGCCTTTTTGTTACTTGCCTATATAGGAGGAGTGTTTTGGAGCCCATCGAGCATCCTTCTTTTTCCAAACACTCTCTCGCTTCCTTGAGACAAAACAAGGCTTTTCTTCACACACACACACTTAGATATCCACTCTACCACTTGATGACTTAATTGCCAAACCTTCTCAAGTGCTCATCAAAGTTTTCCACCAGCAAACAAAGGTTGTACATGTAACATCCCGAAACAGCGGGAAATTAAAAATTTAAACAATCAAGAGATTATCAGAATAAATTCATCAATGAGAATGTTACTCATATAAATCAACAGTCGGTGCACCAAAATACAACAAAGTTTGTCAAAAGACGTGATTACAACAATACAATGAAAGACAAGTACAAGCAATCACGACGACCTCGAAGAGTCCAAAAAGGATCTTGACCCAAAAATGTGTGCGCCCGCTATCACCACCGGACAGAACCTACTGCGGTCCTGAAACATGAATCAAACAACGATGCCTGAGTTTCCCATTAGGAAACCCCGTATGCCAAGCTCGCCTATATGAATGCAACAGTACGGTAAATGAACATATCATACTAGTAGCATGTCATATCACATCTGCAATGCATCAAATCCCTCCAAGGGTAAACGGGACCTCAGTCCAACAACAACAACGACCCTCAACATGGACCACAAGGACATCAGTCCAGCAACAACAACGGGTCTCCCACGAAAACCTACCGTAGGCACATACAGTCTTACGGACAGTACGCGACGCACCCCCCACACGCGACTACTCGAGTCAAAGGGATCGGTGAGGAGCGTCTGCTCTTCCACGCAAAGAACCACGTGGTCTACACCACCTTCGACGGAGTCGTAGCCCGGTCAGTCAACATCCCAAGATAGGTGCACAATCAGGGATCATCAACGGACCAACATCGGCGACATCGCCGCCACAACATCGGCGGTACAACATACGTCCGGCACAACATAGGACGACACAACCACAAGCCGGAACATCGTCGGCACCAACATCGGCGGCAAAAACCTCGGCGGCATCGTCGGCACAACCTCGGCGGTACAGCATAGGTCCGACACAACATCGGATGGGTCCAGACCGTAGTCTGCAGGGTCATCATGCTCCACGAGCCTTGTGCCAACACGCATTGGGTTCCGCGATCCCTCAAGTCTGCTACTCAACAGTGAGTAAGGCAACAATACGTCACACCACTGTCCAACATGGAGGTGGTGAGACCTAAGTGTCCACACTCTTCCACACGACGGTCCCTGGGCGGCACGAGCACGTACCCGCCGTCACCTCCCGGCTCACGCTCTAAGTAAGGACACAGGTTTCCGTGGACAGAGTTGACACAACACAAGGACCAGGAATTCAGTTCTGCACACAAACGGTCGACTGAAAAAGCCTAACTGGTCGGTCGTCCCCAATAGGTTTGGTCGACCGAAAGTCTACAACGGTCGAACTATTCTGCGCATCACTTAAGTCCAAACGGTCGAACAGAAGTCTAAAACCGGTCGACCGAACACGAGGTCAAAATCCAGAGTTGGTCAAAATCAACATGTCTATTCGGTCCACCGACTCAGGGGTCCCGGTCGACCGAAAACTACCAGGGTCATCTTAATAGTCTACGTCATATAACGGTCGAACAACATATGGGAATCGGTCGAACAACATGCGTAATCATAAAGTACATTTAAGTTCCGGTCGACCCCAAAACAAGGAACGGTCGGCCCAAATCCGACAGCAAGCCTCCAACCCACCAGCACATATACAACCAGTCCACTGCCACATTGCCATCGTTCAACCGGTATTGGTTAAAGTCGGGAAAATAGGTAAAACCGGTCGACCTCCCGAAGGCACCGGTCGACCGTTGGTCAACAGCACCCTTGCGCCAGCCAAGGATTTTACGTCGTTTCTCGTCGCCGGCGAGGTCTCCGACCTCCCGCGACCGACCACAACTTTGTTTGCTTTTTGGCCTTAATCTATGTTTTGATGATTTAATTAACCTAATCTTAATTATGATCATGTAGAGTAGCACACATATTTCATTGCATATATATTGCTTTGTGCTAACCTCTACAGGTAATCAAGAATCAAGAAAGAAGAAAAATCAAGTCAAGACATGTAATCAAGCTAGGATTGAAGACATGTAATTTTACCTTTCTTTGAGTATTAGGAACTTATGTGAATTGAGCATAACTTAAGCTAATATGCATGCATTCACACACTAGGTTTCTTGTAGGAGTCACACACAAATATCATATCATTTGGACTTCATTAGATCACCTAAACACCTAAAACTTTGGTCGCCAGTCTGCCTGAGTTCGGTCGACCGGTTATACACAATATTTGTTATACCAGACGAATCAGTTCAACCGATCACACTTATGTTTAACTGATTACCCAGACCTGTTCGGTCGACCGTTTCGTTTGCTATTTTTGGTAAAAATACGACCGTTATATTTGTCGTATTATACAACGGTCGTATACACATATTTCACTTAATACACCCCCAAATACTTTTGAACCGGTCGAACAAAATACCTTGTTCGGTCGACCGTTCTATTAGGTAAAATCTACCTGCTATCGGTCGACACAAGTTTAGTTCAACCGATCGAGTTTTTCCTCTACCGAACCCTGTAGTTCGGTCGACCGGTACCTGTTCGGTCGACCGTTGACTTATAGAACTTAAATGTTAGGTCGACCAGTACCTATGTTCGGTCAACCGATCCATTAACTTACTCAAGGGTTTGGTCGACCGATACACCTTTCGGTCGACCGTTTCTGGACAGATTTCTGAATCCGATTTTCTGTTTTATGTGCTTTGCACAAACCCCAATCAAATCTTGTCCAAACGGCTAGAAATCTTTAGGAGCTTATAAATAGAGGTTCACACTTAGTTTTCCACAAGATTTCACAACTCCAAAGTGTCAAACTTATAGTGAGATTTTCCATACCCTCCAAGCTCCGAAGTAGTCATCCAAAGCCTAAACTAAACCTAATTAACCCTTAATTAAACCGTGAACAGTAAAGAGTGAGGTGGAGGTTTGGATAAGATTTAGATTTCTAGGTTTTGGCTATAAATAGGAGGGTAAGGTTTTAACCAAAACGTTTTCTTCATCCTAAGTTTATCAGAGAGTGAGAGAGGCGATTTTGGAAGAGAAGAAGAAGGAAAGAAGGAGAAGGAGAAGAATTGAAGGAGAAGTATTGGGTTAAGCTTGCCAGAGCTTGGGAAGCTTCCACGAACTTCAAAAAGGTATGTCAAGTCTTCATTATAACTCACATAAGCCTTGTGGGTGTTGGGGATCGACGTTGGTCTCGAATTCCCCGTCGGATTGCAACCTATTCAGAGGTTGAAGACGACAATCGGTCGACCGGTGCCTGTGGGCAGTCGACCGATTCTATTATTATATTGTTTTGCACCCGCAAACGGTCGAACGATGTCTGAGGATGGTCGACCATTATGCCATATTTGTACGGGAAAAAGGGTAAGATGCTGTTATCGGTCGAACGGATCCACTTCGCCGGTCGACCGAAACAATGAGAATAGGTCGGTTGGGGGTTTTCACTTATTAAACGGTCGAACATCCTTAACCTGGTTCGATGCTAAGTCGGTTGGGAGCTTTGACCATCAAAACGGTCGACCGCTCTTAAACTTTCGGTCGACCGACTGAGCATTTTAATTAAGCAGTAGAGTGCCTGTGATGTTTCGGTCGAACTGTATCTCAGTTCCGGTCGACCGAGTATTACTTAGGCAAAATGCTGAGATCTATCTTATCGGTTGAACGACCCCTTGATTCGACCGGTCGGATATATATATTATAAATATGGTATAACGTAGACCATCCAAACGGCCGACCGCTAGATGACTTTTGTTCGACCGATTGGTCGGTAATTCGGTTGGCGTGGTTCGACCGATACACTTGTTTGTACAGTACCGAGTACTATGTGGAAGACCGGTCGACCGGTGTGCTTGTAGAGGTTGACCGATCTGCCGCAGGTTGGTGGATTTATCCACACGCGAGCCGTCGAATATAGGTCGACTACCGGCTCCGAGGCGACGGTCGATTACCGGCCTTGAGAGCTACGGATTTCACCTTCGACGAGGTTGTATTATTGTTGGCCTCTCATATCGAACGGGGTGTGAGAGATGAGTGTCGTAAACCTTGGGCTGTTTGCTGGGGTTTATCGGTAGGCCGAGGGTGTTCCGGCAGGGTACGCGTCTGGCGGTTCTTGGGGGAGCAGCGGCTGCCGTCTGACCCGAGTTGTGCATTCGACAGGCTGGCTCGCTCCTTGTGCGGCGGCGTAGTACCAGGGTGCCTTCCTACGGTGCTTGGGGAGCAGTGGTGCCGACTGACCCATGTGAGGCAGCGGTGGACTGACTTGACCCTTGTGCAGCAGGAGTGGTTCAGTACCGCGGAGGCGGAGAGGGGTGTTATTGTGGACCCGAGGTGGATGATCATGTGCATTGTATTGCATTGTCTTTAAATTCAATTTTTGTATTTTAGGAGGTTTGGCATACGGGGTTCCAGCAGGGAACTCAGGCATGTTTCAATTGTTTTCATTTCAGGTAGCGAGTTGCATTAGAGTTGAGGTGGTGACTCAGGAGGGTGCCCCCGGGATCTGATCATGTAGTCGTTAGTCTCTTCTTTTTGAGGTGATTACATATTGTATAGCTTTTGTTGTAATCACAGTCAGTTTGTATATTTGACTTCCACGTGGATCATATTTATATTATATATGTTAGTTTGTTTTCCGTGACGTGCCATTGTTGACCGTTGACGGTCTTTTATATTGTTTAAATTTTTCGCTGTTTTCGGGGACGCTACAAACACTCTCTTACTTCCTTGAGACGAAGCAAGGCTTTTCTTCACACACACTTAGATATCTACTCTACCACATGATGACTTAATTGCCAAACCTTCTGAAGTGCTAATCAAAGTTTTTCACCAGCAAACAAAGGTTGTAGAACTCCAGTGATAAGGACTTCCTTGTTGGGCTTTGGGAGGAGTTCAAATCCCAAGCTTAGTCAAGGGTTTGGGTTGTAATGGCATAATTTCTGCCCAGCAAGGAGATTTATTGATGGAACTCTGGAGTTGGGCTCAAGTGAGAGCGGGACTCGAGGACAGGGCTTGAACGTGGCTTAGCCGAACCTACATAAATCTTTATGTCCTCTTTCTGGTTTTGCATTCCTATCTCTACTTTCAATTAACCAAAAATATCTATTCACCGCACTCTAGACCAGGGACTTAGATCCTACAAGTAAGAATAAGATTCTTAAGTCTCTGGATGTAAGGTCCCATGAAGGATTGCCTTTATTAAAATACCCTACAAGTCAGAGGTTATAAGAATATTAGGATGAGGATATTCATCCAAACAAATAATAATGCAATATGATGTTAAACTTGTGATATTTTCCTGGACAAAAGAAAATGAGTCAAGAAGACGGTCAGTCATCAACACCTGAGGAGGGAAATGTCTCAAAGAGGCAACACAATAAGGACATAAGTGAGCTTTGGTAAGCTCTCCAAGAGCAGAGCAAACTAATACTTCACATGACCCAAAATCATCCATGGGAGCAAGTCCCAGTATTTGGTACTCCTCAAACACAACCTCAACCAGATGAGGATGGAGATACGGAGGTTGCATCATTTCCACTAATTAAAGCTTCAGAGACTCCATCACTCATGCCGATTTACTAGGAATTTACGTCCTCCGACTATTAATGGGGACCTAATCCTGCTGTCGTAGAAGAATGGTTGAAGATGATAGATCGAATCTCCAACTTCGTGCAACAAAAGGATTATAAAAGAATCATATATGTTTCTGTTTATGATGGCAACGAGTGTCGGGTGTTGCAATGGAAAAGATCCATAATACCATAAAAAACTACTTGAGTTTAGTTCATTAAATTACTTAACGGAGAATACTTTAATATGAACATGTGGATAAAAGAAGACAAATGAGTTTGACAAATTCCGATAGGTATAGATGTCAGTCAAATAGTATGTAAGCAAATAATGATTCTACAGGTTCAAGAGTACGTTTCTTGGAGAGAACCTATGGCAGCGGAAGGAAGATCGGAGGTCACCTTACGAAATCCTTCTCACCGGTCGGTCTCCTACTCTCTTGGAGAAGAAGCACGAGTCCACAACCCAAGAGTCTACGGATTGGCTTGGTGGTTGTGGAGGGACGAATGGGAGAGAAAGGGAGAGGTGGCGGCTAGGGTTTGGTGGGGCTAGGGTTTGCACACAAGAATTTGTCCATCCGATGGGAGGCTCCCCTCCTTATATAGATGACCCCACCCAAAACCCTAATGCGCAACCAATGAGAGTGCGCCACGTGTCAGTGCTTTGGGCAAACATCATCTTAATCCTTAGATTAATCCAATATCTCCCACTTGCACAATAGCACGTCAACAACACGTCATCTTCTTTTGTGTCCCTGACACATACGTATATATCCCTGATACATACAATCATAAGATGGCAATGTGTCACCTCTTCATGTGTCCCTGACACATATGTATACATCCCTGATATATACTATTTCTCTCATCCAAGAATGCATCCACAATACGCAAGTCTCTGATCATGTATCCCTAATACAAGACCATATGTGTCCCCGACATACGGACAAATGGGTCGTGCGACCGGTGATGCACCTGCAATTTAGGAGTCTCAAACTAGAAACCTTACTAGAAGGCCAGAATGACAACATCCTCAAAAAATAACAATTAAGCAGTCAAATGCACATCACTGTTCCCCAGGTTTACTCAGAAACTCACTTGACATGAACGATATCTCGATCCCTCGGAGAGAATACCTTCTTGTCCTCAAGGTACTTGCTACTGTATCCAATACAGTTGGGCCCAGCAAATACTTTTAGTGCAGTCGAGTCAAACCTTTCCCTTCGCCCCAGACAACCATTACACTCAGAGTTTACTCCTTTCCCGAAGATGCCTCTTTAGACCGAATCTCTCATGCTCATAGATAACATCCCAAAGTAGCCACATCAACTCTTTGCTTCATGGTGTTGTCGAAGGTCACTGAGGGCAACTAAATGACAATCAAGTCTTGGACTCACACAGTGAAGGAGCAGGGATCCATCATTTCACTTCCAAATGGTCGCTTAGCACATGTTGTATGACAAACATGCTATGGTGGATCATACTGCACACAACAGTATGTCTGTCTCTCAACACCATACAAGTCTTAGTCCAGTCGCACCCCCTCTGCGCCTGACCCGAGCTTCATCATTGTCGCCTTAACACCATACAGGTGTTACCCGGCGCCACATGTGATGCTCGCACTTGGCTTCTATAGGTCACATGAATCGTGGGAACATTCATGTCAATCCTCACCAACAAAGAGGATCTCATCTTGATTCCTAATCAAGGCGACTGTCCTATCATGAACTACTCTGGATCTATCATACAAGATCTCTTCATGATCAGTTTCATCTCTGCTCGCTATCAAAAAGCGCCAGAGGCGAACGCTCGTGTGAGTAAGCATTCTTCAGCCTATTGACAGAATAATATTTTATGCTAGAACAACTACATCAACCAAACAGATATAGTTGAAAGGAAAAACACAATCACTCATAAAAGGAAGTTAGACATGCCAATACATCAAAGTCCGCGTAAGCCTAAGGACTTCACATGACACACAAACGAGTCCTTAGCTATAGCCTTGGTTAGAGGGTCAGCTACCATAAGACTAGTAGACACATGTCTCAACTCAACTTCCTTTCTCGCTATAATGTCCTTCAAAAAGTGGAACCTTGTCCATTTTGGCCTTCTCTTCAGGAGTCTCAGGATGCTTTATCAAGGCTTAAGTGCAAACCCTTCTCAACAGGAGTGTCGATTGGTTTGCATTTGTCCATATAGTATTTCTTCAAGATGTTGTTAATGTAAGTCTCTTGAGACAATCCCAGAAGTCTCTTCGACCTATTTCTAACTATCTTGACACCAAGGACGTAGCTAGCTTCACCCATGTCCTTCATATCAAACGTGGAGGACAACCACTCCTTAGTGGATTTCAGCAGCTCTTTGCTATTGCCAGTCATGAGTATGTCATCAACATACAAGGACAGAATGACAAATTTACCATTGGATCTCTTAACGTACACACAGTGATCTTCCTCAAGCATAGAGAAGGCACTCTCTGATATAGCTTGATGGAAGTGAATGTTCCACTGTCTAGACGCTTGTTTTAAGCCATATAAGGACTTATTGAGCTTGCACACTTTGCGCTCTTGTCCTTTGACTTCAAAACCTTGAGGTTGATCCATATAGATCTCCTCCTCAAGTTCTCCATTGAGAAAAGCAGTCTTTACATCCATTTGGTAAAGCTCTAAGTCCATCTGAGCTACAATAGCTAGTAGAAGGCGGATGGAGGCAAACCTAACCACGGGTAAAAATGTTTCCTCAAAATCCACGCCTTTTCTTTGGGTGTAGCCTTTAGCTACCAGTCTAGCCTTGAATCTATCAATAGATCCATCCGCCTTCCTCTTAATCTTGAGGATCCACTTGGCCCCAATGGCCTTTCGGTTTGGCGGTAAGTCGACCAAGTCCCAGACTCGATTAACTTTCATCGACTCCAACTCTTCCTTTATAGCTTCTAACCACTCTTTAGCATTTGGACCTTCCAAAGCCTCTTTCAAGGTCTCCGGTTCTTGCTCATTGATTACTGTCATCCCGGATGATTCATAATCAATTTTTTCTTGAGCTATCATGAGGGCCTCTTCCTCTAAGTGAAACCGCCTAGGAGGAATGAGCCCGCGTTTGCTTCGACGCATATGGATATCTGATGGCTCATCCTCCGTGAGAGCTATCGGATCCTCAGCATTGCTGCTCCCACTAGGATCGAATGGTGGAACCTCATGTTCAACTTCTAGATCATGATCCCGTGGAGTGGCAATGTCCTCATCTTGTTGTTCAAAGAAGTCCACTGACTCTTTGATAGCTCCAGCAAGGGTTGGAAAATTATTTTCCAAGAATGTGGCATCCCTAGACTCCAGTTCCGTCCTTCTTTCATTCTCGTCTACCCCGATAAAAACATAACCTTTGGAGAAATCACTGTATTTTACAAAGATGCATTTTTTCCCTCTAGGTCCTAGTTTTCCATATCGGTGACTAGTAGAATGAATGTATGCCACACATCCCCAAGGATGCAGCAGACTAAAATCAGGCTTCCGTCCTGTCCATAACTCATATGGAGTTGAGGGAACCGATTTTGTTGGAACTCTATTGAGGATATAGGCAGCAGTCATTAGAGCATCTCCCCAAAACGAAATTGGTAAGCTCGCATGCGCCATCATGGATCTAACCATGTCTAGCAACGTTCTATTCCTTCTCTCGGCAACACCATTTTGCTGAGGAGTGTAAGGCATAGTGAGTTGTCTAGATATCCCCTTTTCATCACATAACTCCTTGAACATTATGGAGAGATACTCACCACCTCTATCCGTTCTAAGAGTTTTTATCTTATTATCCAACTGATTCTCAACTAAGCTCATGAATTTCTTAAAACATTCTAGAGCTTCTGACTTGTGAGAAATAAGATAAATATGACCATATCTAGTGAAGTCATCAATGAATGTGATGAAGTAACTTTGTCCATGTCTAGTACGCACATTCAAAGGTCCACAAATATCTGAGTGAATTAGTTCTAAAGGAGAAGTAGCCATAATGACTTTTCCGAACGGTTTTCTAGTTGCCTTTCCAGCTAGACAAGGTTCACAGGTCGGCAATTCAAATTTGGAGCATTCTCCTAATACCCCCTCCTTTGCCAACATGTTCATCCGGTCAACACCAATGTGACCTAGTCTAGCATGCCACATAACTGAATCATTATTCATGGAACTTTGGCTCACAAAGGCACTAGCGTTATGATTGAAATCATAAATTGCGTCCAACACAATAAAACCGTCAGAAAGAAAAGCATGTCCATAATAAATGTTAGAAAGGTATAAACCCATATCATTGTTCTCAAAAACAACTTTAAAACCATGTCTCATCAACATAACAACAGAAATAATATTTCGCCGTATAGCTGGTGCATACAACACGTCGTGAAGTAATAGGATCCGGCCACTTCGGAAAGCCACTTTGCATGTGCCAACTCCAAGAACTTCAATGCTAGTGTTGTTTGCCATGTTTATTCGCCTCCCACTTGGAACACGGCAATATTCCACGAAGGCAGAGCGATCCTTTGTTACGTGGTCCGTGGCACCTGAATCCACAATCCACACAGGAGAGTGATCAGTGAGCATCACAGAACTAGTCGCGTTACAATTCGAGGGATTACACACAGTAATTTCCTTTTGCTCAGTGCACTCACGAGCAAAATGTCCAGTCTTTCGGTAGTTAAAACAAGTCATTTTAGACTTATCTTTCCCACCTCTGGATCCTCGAGGTCGTTTCTTTCCAGCTTTGTTTTCTGTTTTGTTTGCATTTGCACACTTCTTGCCTTTAAAACCCTGAGCTCTATCTCTTTTGCGCTTAAAACCTGCACTCCTCCGAGGAGCGCCAGCCTCAGCAGCAAATACTTCAGTTAGAGGGGCTTCCGCAAGCATGCGGTCCTCCTCCAGATCTAGGTGTTTTGCGGCCTGGTCAAATGTCCTGATGTCATCAGCATGAGTCAGATGGACCTTTATATGCTCCAAATTCTTTGAAGGCAATGATCTGATGAGAGCAGACACTTGCTCCTCATCGGTCTTAGCACGACCGGCAGCGCTCATCTCGCTAATCATGTTTGACATTGTGGTAATATGCTGCCTCATTGTGTGACCTTGGCGCATTTTATACCCATCAAACATGAGCCCAAGCTGGCGGGCCCTTGTGACGGAGGTCACTCCGTACTGAAACTTCACAGCTTCCCACAAGGCCTTTGCAGTTTGAAACTTTTCGAACCGCAGTAACAGATCGTCCCTCATTGAACTTAGAATTGTGATTCGAGCAATTTGGTCTTTCTTTTTCCATGCATTATAAACATCCAAGTTTCTGCGATGTTGCGCAGTATTCCTCTCCTCGAGGGGAGACATAGATTGGTTTATGTTTCTAACATGTCCTGATCCTCTAAGAGATACTCAATTTTACGATGCCACATATCGTAATTTCTTTCATTGAGTTTATCTCCTCGAGTCAGATCAGTGACAATGCTTTTGGAAGCACCCATAAAGAATCTAGGACAATCAAAATATATAGCGATACATGAGTTCTAGCATAAAATGTAACGAGCTACAATAATCATAAAGAATAAACTGACTTAATAGCTATAGCATTCAGACCAAAAGAAAACATAAAGCATTCGATCAAATCCTCATGCAATAGTTAATAAAGCCATTTTACTAATCTAGATATTGAGCTCCATCATGATTTAATGACCCCAAAAAACGTTTCAAATCATGGTAAATCAGCAAATAAAAAAAATTTGCCGCCGGTTGCAAGGTGGTTTACACAAAACACTTCAACCTTGCAACTCCCACTAGGCATGCGAGTTCCCAAAAAACGGTTTTCAAAAAAAACAATCAACATCACACAGATATGATTACTACATTACTTCCATATCGAGCTAATGATCCCCATTAGGGATTTAGCCTCGTCGACGGGAACCTGCATGAGTCTTATAGCAATAATATCGCAATAATAAAAATAAAGGAGCCCCTCGTCTCCTTAGGGCAATAAACAGTCCACAGTCCATAATTATTACAGTCCATAAATATTACAGTCCATTGCGATAACTATTGCAAATGGAAATAAATGAATGAAATTACGCTCATCTCTCAATAAGGCAGTAAATAAAATCAGGAATCATTCATTCCACATAGCCACAATCTTTCCATACGTTAGCACAATCCGACGTATGAAAAAATACCATAAAGTGTGCACCTCATTCAAACAATAAGGAAGTAATGCATAAGGAAACAATGCATGAATGGGGCACGAAAATAGGCAAAAAACGTGTTAGGTAATGACAACCAATCTCCACAATAATCATTCTCAAAACAGAAATTTTTTTTTTCTTTCCATAATCAATATAATCATGATAGCACAAAATTATCCTACTTTGATTAGGAAAGAAAAAACCGAAATTATATGGTGGAGAGCAACACATATTTTTGCATCAAAGGAAAGCATCCAAACATATTTTAAGGCAATAAAATTCCAGCCCATAATATCTTTCCAAAAATTTCAGAATTAGCCAATCTTTCCATAATCAATATAGGCATGCAATCAATAATAATTATGCTACTTCTAATGGAAAGAAAAATTCGAAATTCTTTGGTGGAGAGCAACACATATTTTTGCATCAAAGGAAAGCATCCAAACATATTTTTAAGGCAATAAAATTCCAGCCCATAATATCTTTCCAAAAATTTCAGAATTAGCCAATCTTTCCATAATCAATATAAGCATGCAATCAACAATAATTATGCTACTTGTAATGGAAAGAAAAATTCAAAATTCTTTGGTGGATGGCAACACATATATGCACGTTTGATGAAAAGGAAATATTTCAAATGAAATGCATGCAATCATTTCAAAAGAAATCCGAAATATCCTTAATGAGATTAACATATATGTGCATTCAATCATAAAGGAAATATTTCAAATGAAATGCATGCAATTATTCCAAAAGAAATCCGAAATATCCTTAATGAGATTAACGTATATGTGCATTCAATCATAAAGGAAATATTTCAAATGAAATGGATGCTCTGATTCCAAAAAAAACGAAATATACAATATGGTAACTCAATATTCATGTATACATGCTCAAAGATTAGAATAAATAATATCTAACCCTAATTCGTAAAAATCAGGAAAAATAGACATCTTATTTCATGTATACATGTGCATGATTTAGCAGAATCAACATGGAAAATAACTTCTGATTTTATCTAATACATGCACAAAGAATAGAGGTAACAGCACAGAAAAAACAGAATTCTGGTCACATCTATGTATGTACAATGATAGGAGAGCAACATATCATATTGGCTCGAAATAAAATCAGGAAAAATCCATCTTAAACCATGCACATATGCGCAAGAATGGAGGAGCAAAATCTAACCCTAGATGCATGCTCTAATGAACCATAACATGCGCAACATGTAGAAACTAGTTTAAACCCTAATTGCATGTTAGAAAGAAATCAGCAAACATGCACCACTTATATCTCTAATTGAACGATCATATTATTTCATTTAAAGATCAAAAACCTCTGAGTTTTCATTTGCAGAATATGAAAACGAATTTGAAAGAAAAAAAATCATGAACAATCAACCTATATAACATGCGGATCATGTAAATAAGCAATGCTGATTTTTTGTTTTCTTTCTTTCTCCAAAAACATAACCACCGAATATTTTGTTTTTATCTCAAATCAGATTATCATGAAACAAAAATTCGTCAAGCATGGTGAGGATTCGAAGGTAACCGAGATGGCTCTGGTACCAATGTAAGCAAATAACGATTCTACAGGTTCAAGAGTACCTTTCTTGGAGAGAACCTGTGGTAGCGGAAGGAAGATCGGAGGTCACCTTACGGAATCCTTCTCACCGGTCGGTCTCCTACTCTCTTGGAGAAGAAGCACGAGTCCACAACCCAAGATTCTATGGATTGGCTTGGTGGTTGTGGAGGGACGAATGGGAGAGAAAGGGAGAGGTGGCGGCTAGGGTTTGGTGGGGCTAGGGTTTGCACACAAGAATTAGTCCATCCAATGGGAGGCTCCCCTCCTTATATAGATGGCCCCACCCAAAACCCTAATGCGCAACCAAGGATAGTGGGCCACGTGTCAGTGCTTTAGGCAAACATCATCTTAATCCTTAGATTAATCCAATATAGTATGCATAAAATCCACCGATATGGCAAGATTTGTTTTAAATTTGGTGCCCAATGTTGAAATCACACTTTATTTGAATTTTTAACCAAGAAAGAGTCATGTAATTAATTTAAGGTCATGGATCCCATTGAATCAAGTTGAGGCAACTGAAAGGGTGAAAAGTGTAATAACCTTAACCTTGATTAAGGTTTAATGGTGATTAGGTGTGCTAATAGGAGGTTTGCATGGGAAGTTGAGGTGGAATAGGAGAGTGTTGTTGGTGATGAGGGTGGAGTGACGTGAACAGTGGGCTGGAGTATAGGGGTGAGGTGATGGTTGGTTGATGTGTTTTAAGAGGAAACCAACGTTTCTCTTCTTCTTTTCTTCTTCTAACCTTCCACCTCTCCATCACTTTCCTTCCTCTTCCTTGGTGGCTCGAGCAGTGGTGGTGAGGGCGTGCGGGGTCGGTTGAGGCGCGAGGAGAAGGAGCAAGGAGGTGCGTGTGGTGTGGCCGGGTAGTCGTTGGAGCTCCGGTGTCTTCGTCGTTCTTCAAGAGGAGGTATGTCAAGTTCTTGCATTAGAGGCCTTTAGTGATCACCCACGGTGCGGTGGTATTTTGGTGGGTCGCAGGAGGTCGGAGGCCTTGCCGACGACAAGTTTGGGCGTCAAAATCTCGGCTGGCGCGAGGTTGATGACGTATGTCGGTCGACCGGGTCCCTTGGACGGTCGACCGAACGTAGTATTATTTGCCTGTCTGTTGTGTTTCGGTCGACCGGTTCCCTTGTTCGGTCGACCGGAACTTAAGTATACCGGTAGGATGCTAGTGTTTTCGGTCGACCGTTGATGACATAGAAAATATTAAGTTGACCCTGTAGGTTTTCGGTCAACCGAGACCCCTGAGTCGGTCAACCGATAAATTGGATTTTGATGTTGACCAGACTCCGGATTTTGACCTCGTTCGATCGACCGGTTTTAGACCTTCGGTAGACCGTTAGGAAATATTGTGTTGCGCAAATAGTTCGACCGTTGTAGACGCTTTGGTCGACCGATTCCCTTGTGGAAGCGGTCGACCGAGATGTCACTTTCGGTCGACCGATTTCCCTTGTGGAAGCGGTCGACCGGTTGTCACAGCGGTCGACCGATTCCCTTGAGGAAACGATCGACCGAGTGTCTCTTTCGTTCGACCAATTTTGCACAGGACAGAATTCCTGGTTCCGCTTAGGATGCCAACTCTGTCCACGGAAACCTGTGTCCTCGCCTTGTGCGTTAGCCGGGAGGTGACGGTGGGCGCGTTATGTGTGTCTTCCCAGGGACCGCCGTGTGGAAGAGTGTGGGTGTCCGGAACGCGTCACCTTCATGTATGGATCGTGACTATATCTGGTGGATCGTTTGATTCGCGTTAGAGTAGCAGCCTGAGGGATTGCGGATCCCATTGCTTCAGCAACACGCAACTGCTGACGGGTGCAGTGACTATCGGCCGATGGCTACGGAGGCACAGTGACTACCAGACAGGATTGGAAACGGAGGTCCAGAGAGGTGCCGGCCTATTGACGACGACGGAGGTCGCGACCCTGCTCGTTTGGAGCCGGAGTTGGTGTTGCACGTGGAGCTCGTTGACCCTGCGGACTTCGGTTCGGATCTGTCGATTGTCTGGCCTTGTGTGTGGCGGATATGTTCGACTGAGCTTGTTAGGCAGTTATTGCACGTGCCGTGCGGCCTGTGTGGCGGTGGTAGGGCCCCTGTGCGGCCTGTGTGGTGGCAGGGAGGATCGCGCGTGGCCTGTGTGGTTGCGACGATGGGCTGCCGATGATGTGTTCCGGTAGGTAGCTCGACTGGGCACCTATCGAGTGATATCTCGTGCGGTCTGTGTGGCGCCGGTTGATGGACCGACCTGAGCGACGGCTCCGTCGGTGTGATGGTGGACCACGATGTTTTCAGATCTGATTCTACCTGTGCGGAAGTGCGAACGCACCTCATGTACGAATTGCGGCGATTCCATCGCACAAAAGTTGATCCGTGCGCTCAAATTTTTACCAAAGCTGTATTGACGCGTGGACCTTCCTTTTATATAATGGGATCCCTTGTATCGGCTATAAATAGCCCCGAAACGATGTTGTAAAGGGTCTTAGTTTTTAGTCATTCTTTTTAGTAATAAAATTCTGTTCTTTTATTTTGTGTTTTTAGTTTTGTTTTATAGATTCTTTAGGACCCCTTCTCCTTCCATCCATGAGTTTCTAACTCTCTCCAAAGGGTGGAGGTGACGAATTTAGGGTGATGAGAAGAAGAATTACGTTATTATTTTAAGTTCGTGTTAGTATATTTTGATTACTTGAGTTTTTGTTAAATCAGTTATCATGTAATGCTTTATCATAAGTTTATAATTCTCTAATCAAAACCCGACATCCAAATCCCCACCCGCTGGACTCCCATCCATATTTGCTTTTTCCTTAATTTCCTTTTGTTGTTATTGATTTAGAAAATTTAAAAACCAAAAATCTCAAACAAAACCTATTTTCTCTCTCTTTCTTCCCTTAATTCAAAAATCACAAAAATAACAATATCTCTCCCTCTTTGTGTTCGACCCGTACATGCCACGTCTCCATTGACGCCGTGCACTTGCGGTATATATTTAATTCTCATCAAGTTTTTGGCGCCGTTGCCAGGGAGGCGACGAAGTTTTTTGTTTATTTTAGTGATTTCGATTTTTTTCTGTTTATCGTGTGCGCAATCTAACTATTTGGATTTGCGTTTCAGGAGACAACAGAGTGCGTGGAGAAATCCGAGCACATTCAGAGCTATAAGGGCGGCGAAATCGCCGCATCTCAAGTACAACCTGCGGCGGATCCGCCGCACATCTGAAGCATCTGGGCTTCAATTTTTTCTGGGGTCGTCTCCATATCTGGGTGGACGCGTAGAGCATCTGGGAAGTTTCGAGAGCGGGCGGAGAACCCGTCTGAGCATTGCGGAGGTAACTTTTCTTGCCTTTCTCGTAAAATCTTAAATTTTGAAAAGTTCCTTTTCGTAGAACTGCACGTGTTAGGGCAAAATTCCATAATTGGCAATAATTCAACTCTGACCTAAAAATTGGCAAAATTAGAAGGACTTAGTGCATGCATCATATAGTGTTTTGTTTGCATTATTCTTGATACATTTTTGCAAATTAATTCTTGTTGAAGAGTGCTGGAGGCAAGGTACGTGCGCAGTTTTTTATCGATTGCATTTAAGCATATAATCTAGTTTGCATACAACCTTGCAATTGCCCCCCACTAAAACGACCAATGTTTGACTATCTTTGCTAGATTTAAGTTAAACTATCTTAAGGGCAACTCCGTAGGAAAAGATACGGTGGGGATTTCATCACCCTTCCGTGGCCCACAAATCACAATCCTTAAGTGTCACCCAAGCCTTCAATTAAAATCAATTAGACATTGGCCCCTAAGGACTCGGACTCAATTTAGGAGAAGATTGGTTTGACTTGCTATGACTTGAAGCTGATCGAATATGATTTGGTGTCTAGAAAGTGTTTTTGTGTTGACGTAAGTCTTCCAAGCGAAGTGGTTGTCTAATTGGCACCGACTCTGTCGGAAGCGCCCCCACTAGCTATACACTGCATGGCCAAGTTGGTTTGAGTAGTGAGGGAGGTGAATCAAGCGAGCCAATTTGACTCAACCAGTTAGGAGTCGTCTAGAATTAGGCTCCCTTAGGTCTAGGATTGTTTGAACCATGCTTGTTCAGGAAACTTCTGACCAACCCTCTCATCTATCTTTTAGAGTTAAGTTTCCCTTCTCCTCTGAGTCATCTTCTTCTCACCTTCTTCTATGTTACAGTCTCCTCCCCTTTACACTCTCTGGTAGCGTTTTTAGGGTCGAGTCGAGCACTTTTTACGAGTTTAGCCTCGTGGTGGTGAGAGTGGTTGACTCTAGAGTTCTTTGTGAAGATGGATGGTTACATGGGCGACCATCCATATCATTGTTGGGACCAGGACAATTCGTCCTGGTATTCCGGACCCATGCAACCTGAGGTGGCTCAGCCGAACACTTCGTATGGTTGGGATAATCCTCATTGTGTGACTGAGCAATCTTCATATTGGGGTAACATAAGAGAGGCACTGATTGCTAGACCACAATCTAGTTATGTCGGATCAAATGCTCAATATGACCATTACGCATTCGCTTACAACCCGAGAGTGATGGATTCATGGGGAGACAATTCATATCCAAATTCTTATACTTCATTTTCACCCCAGTACCCTCCTCCCGAATACCCAGAATTCTATCAACACCCCACTTCAAATCATTGGACCCATTCTCAGCCCATCAACACCCAACCTCAAAATTTCCCAAGCTCTGACTTGAACCTCATAGTTGACCGCTGATGTGAATTAAATTTATACCGCAAGTGCACGGCGTCAATGAAGACGTGGCAAATACGGGTTGAACACAAGGAGGGAGAGATTTGTTATTTGTGTGATTTTCGATTAGGGGAAAGAAGGAGAGAAGAATAAGTTTGGTTTTGAGATTTTTGGGTTTTACTTTTCTAAGGATGAAACATGAACAAATAAAACTAAAACAAGAACAAAGATAGTGAATTCCGTTGGGTGGAGGTTTAGATATAGGGTTTAGATTAGAGAATTCAGAAACTTATAATAAATCATATTAGTTATAAAGCATTACATGATAAATGATTTAACATAAATTAAAGTAATAAAAAATATACTAACACGAAATTAAAATAATAACTTTTATTCTTCTTCTTTTCACCCTAAATCCGTCACCTCCACCCTTTGGAAATAGTTAGAAACTCATAGATGGAGGGAGGCAGAAGGGGTCCTAGAGGAACTAAGAAAGAAAAGTAAAAACACAAAATAAACCAACAGAATTTTATTGCTAAAAAGAAGAATACAAAACTAAGACTAAGAATTAAAAACTAAGGTTAAAATTAAGAAGATCCTCTACAACATCGTTTCAGGGCTATTTATAGCCGATACAAGGGACTTAGGTATAAAATAGGAAAGTACACGCGTCAACATGCAACCGGTAAATTTTTTAGAGCAGGGGTCTAATTTTGTGCGGCAGATTCGCCGCATTTTATACATAAGGTGCGGCGGATTCGCCACCTTTTTAGCTCCGATTTAATCCGGATTTTTCCTGTGTGTTTATGGTATGATTTCAATATCCTTTGCGCGTCTGGATTAATTCATTCCTTTCTTTTGAGCTCCGACTTTATTTCTTTATATATTTGGAGATCCACATTAATTTTTCTTTAGATTTTCTCCATAATTAATAAAAGCTACTCGTAATTTGCAATTAGGTCCTTGGCTTTTTGCAATTAAGTCCTTGTCTACTTTTGTGCGTAAGTGCTTGTCCTTTTTGTAATTAGGTCTTGAATGCTTTTATGCTTGGATGCATTTCCATTTGAAACCTGATAATCTTGAACTTGTTCTTTATGACAGGAATGAGTCTCTTGCACGCATTTATGCTCGGGATATGGGTAATTTGCATTCAGGTCCCTGTATTCTGTAAATAAGACTAAACACATACCTTAGTAGCATTTATTGATATAAAATTAATATAAATGAAAGACATATGATGCAATGTATGCAATGCATCAACCACATACCTGATTCCTTAGAACAAACTTTTCTTACGGTCATGGAAACTATTCAACAGTCCACACAAAATATGGTATTGCAATTGAGTCAAATGTCGCAGCAATTACGTGAACGTGAGGAGAGTAACCTTTCTTGTCAACATGAGGATTCATCTTTTGATATCGAACCACCACCACATCCACAAATTCAAAGCGCAATCTTTCAAAGTCAAACTCCTAGTCAGTCTGAGGGACTTGGAGTTTCAATTCACGATCACTTAGTGGAGGATTCGATTCAAATTGAGAAAAACATGGACCAATTTAATTATGAGTCGGCACAGGATTGTGCCTTATCTTTTTGTCCCGTGGCCCTTGAGCCACATGATCTTCATGTTGTGTCTCTTAAGGACTCACCTCTGGTGGAGCAAGATCTCCCTAGTACCCTCAATTTCAATCAACCTGATGAGAGTCTGCCTCTCACCATTGTTTCTAATCATCTTGGAAATGATGGAGCATCAAACAACTACATAGCTTATGAGGGTATTAGAAGTTCCTTGGAAGATACCTTGGGTATGAGACCCACGTTTTGTTCGCCTGGTATGTCGGACATGCCTAACGAGGTTCTTGACCTCATTCCAACGCACCAGCCTGTTTGTTGGAGAGTTTGGATTGACGATCAGAACTTCAGAAAAGTAACGGGAGAAACTCTCCTTCCGTTGCCCCTCATTTCCCAAACTCTTGAGAGGTTCAAGCTCTTTCAGTTTGATCCTTTGAATGAGACGCCTTGGCGTCCAATTCATGAACCTCTCATTTCATCTGGTACTCTGTGTGAAGGCGGCCCACACATGCGTATTCTGGCCCCGTGTGGTGTCATGTTCCCTTTCCAAGTGCATTGACCTACTCTTGAGGTTCCCATTTGATGTCTTTTGACAAATGAAGATGGGAACATATGTTTGTACATATTTATATATATATATATATATATAAATATAAAAAAAGAAAGGAAAATAAAAGAAAAAGAAAAGTACAATAAAAGACTCCTTCAGTGAGCATCGATTGTTGTAAGCTCCAACCCTTGAGTATTTGGGCTCCATTTCATTCACGGATTTGTATCCATTCTTTAGCATCTCACAGGTTTTGAGGGAATTCAGGTTTTTGTCCATCAACAGAGCCAAGAACTTTCCTTTGTACTTCAGGTTGGTGAGATCTTTCCTTTTTCATGCATAAATTTCATGTAGCTCACATACATTGAGGACAATGCATGATTTAGGTGTGGGGGTGATTATCTATCTATCTATTTATATATATTCTTCACAAAAAAAATTCAATGTTCGATGACATAGCTTAAGATTGAACCACCAAAACCCAAGTACAAATTGCATTGAGTTTTTGTTCCTCATTATATAGTTCTGCTTGTAGAAACTATGACATAAATCTAAGTTCCAAAGAAATAACCCATTACCCTTTAAGACATGTATGCACTTAAATTGGATGAATCAAATCTTTGAAGTGGTTGATAAAAAGCAGAGGTTGAGGAAAATATATCGGGAAGTGTGGACTTTTAATAGCAATTAAGCATTGAGGAAAATAAAAGTAAAAAAATATAAAAAAGGAATAAAGTGAGGAAAGCACATTTTGCAAAATGATTACAAAACCCAAGCCTTCGAGTCACTAGTCCGTAGGGGTATCTTGAAACCCGGTAACTTGAGTGTGCCAGTGATTGACATCATTTCATGCTTATATTTGTATCTTATATCCATTATGTTTCACCTAAACAATGCTATGTTACGAGTTTTATGTTTAGTTTTCAGGAATAAATAGGTTTGAAGAGATGAAGCATAAAAGGACTCAAAAGCTGGGAAAAAGGACTGAACTGTGATATCTGGGGACCAAGATGCAAGGGAGAAGGACCTGAAGGCAAGACAGAAGGACCTAAGGGCAAAACAGAAAACTCCACACCATCATGGGGAGTATTTTGGCAATTCTATTCGGGTTGGAGCTCAAATAAACGAAGTATATGCATCCAAGACCACCAAATCCACTAAGCAAAGCCAAGCACAAATTCCAGATGGATCCGGACTTTTTTGACCGCCAATTGGCGGTCCAAGACCGCTAATTGGAGGTCACTTTTGGCCCAAATCCTCTAAGATTTCTCTGGGTTACGTATTAGTGTATATTTAGTCCATTTCTGGTATTTGTTTAGTCCCACATCAGGGGATTGTCCCGGATTAGCTTTTTCCATGCCTATAAATAGAACTCTTCACCTCCTATTGTAATCACTCCATATTTTAAGTGGCTATTCTTCCTACTAAAAGTGAGGCCTTGAAGGACACACTAAAGTAGGAGGATGCTACTTTTAATGTGAGTCATTTTAATACAAGTTTTCTTTATTATGTTGTTTGTTTTGCTTTGCTTAATCTCATTTCATTAGTTTTATTAGCTTAGTTAATATGCTTTCTTTGTTTAGTTTAATAATTAGTGTAATGTTTAGTGAGTAGTTCCATCCCCTTTGGGGGGGTGTAGTAGATGTACATACATGCAAATGAGAATGGATTGAATGCTTTATTTCCAATGTGTTGATAAAACATGAATGTATGCTTGCTTGTTTAGGATAGAATTTATAACTTGATGAGTCTTGCCAAAATGATTAGACACCTCTCATGCTTGTTTAGGTTCTGAAATAAACATATTGCATATGTAAATTTTAATCAACTAAGTTGGTGAATAGATTGATAGGTTTTGCCACAACATTTAGACACTTTCTATGCATGATAACACCACCTTTATTTATGCTTAAAGAATGTGTTCAACACCCACCTCTTTGCTTCTGTGCACTCACTCCACCCCTTAGGGGTTTTCCCATTTCTGAATTCCAGCACTTTTTCGTTCTTAGCTTAGTTGGTATTTCATCGTTTGTTTCTTTCTTTCGCATTTCGTACTTCTTAGTGTAGTGTAGCATAGATTAGCGTAAACAACTTTCTTCCACCTTTTGTGCCACTTTATTTCTGATAAACAAGAGGCTGCTCACCTCCCTGAGGACGACCCGTATTTGCCACCGCTTCAACGCGGACGTGCACTTGCGGTTTAATATAAAACATTCAATAGCCAGCTCAGGATTATCGACCAAACTCGCTACACGAATGCAAAAAGGGTAAAATTGTCAAAAAAAAGCAAATGTGTTGAATCACGGGAAAAAAACTTTACGATACTCAAGGCCCAAAGCTAAAAGAATGATTCATGCCATGGTTGATCCGAATGATACTTCACCACCAGAGGAGGCGTGCAAAATAATTTAAGTGATAACATGTGTAGAAAGGTTAGTGGTGTGAATATTGGAGGAATGAAGACCAAGTCAATTTTTTATGGGTTAGACTTATATAATAAGCATGCAAGAATTCTAAGTAAGATGTATAAGGTTGAGGTGGAGATATTGAGAGCTATTAATGAAATGTTGAATTAATCCTTTGTCAACTGAAAACTCTCACGAGACAAAACTCGTCCTCTAAGGAAACTTAGGGGCTTAAAGGCTTGTTGCACATGCTAAGTGTAACCGTGATTCCTACGAAAGTGAGTTAGGATTTCCTTGTTTTCTTTTTTCTTATATTTTGTTTTGCAAGGGACTAGCAAAATCTAGGTGTGGGGGTATTTGATGCATTGCATACGTTGCATCATATGTCTTTCATTTAGATTAATTTATATCAATAAATGCTACTAAGGTACGTGTTTAGTCTTATTTACATAATACAGGGACCTGAATGCAAATTACCCATATCCCGAGCATAAATGCGTGCAAGAGACTCATTTCTATCATAAAGACCAAGTCAAGATTATCGGGATTCAAATGGAAGTTCATCCAAGCATAAAATCATTCAAATACCTAATTACAAAAAGGTCAGGGACTTAATAGCAAAAGCCGAGGACCTGACTGCAAATTACGAGTACCAAAAGATTATTTTGGAGAAGTTCTAGAGAAAAATCAATTTGTATCTCCAAATATATGAAGAAATTAACTCGGATCTCCAAAGATATGCAATAATTAATCCGGACGCGCAAGTGACAGCTAAAACATACCATAAACACACAGGAAAAATCCGGGTCGATTCTGAGCCAAAAAGGTGGCGATGCCGCCGCACCTCATGTACAAATTGCGGAGATTCTGCCGCACAAAAGTTGATCCGTGCCATCAAATTTTTACCAATGCTGTATTGACGCGTGTACCTTCCTTTTATATATTGGGATCCCTTGTATCGGCTATAAATAGCCCCGAAACGATGTTGTAAAGGGTCTTAGTTTTTAGTCATTCTTTTTAGTAATAAAATTCTGTTCTTTTATTTTGTGTTTTTAGTTTTCTTTTGTAGACTCTCTAGGACCCCTTCTCCTTCCTCCATCCATGAGTTTCTAACTCTCTCCAAAGGGTGGAGGTGACGGATTTAGGGTGATGAGAAGAAGAATTACGTTATTATTTTAATTTCATGTTAGTATATTTTGATTACTTGAGTTTATGTTAAATCATTTATCATGTAATTCTGTATAACTAATGTGATTTATTATAAGTTTCATAATTCTCTAATCAAAACCCGACATCTAAATCCCCACCCGCTGGACTCTCATCCATATTTGCTTTTTCGTGAATTTGCTTTTGTTGTTATTGATTTAGAAAATTGAAAAACCAAAAATCTCAAACAAAACCTATTTTCTCTCTCTTTCTTCCCTTAATTCGAAAATCACAAAAATAACAATATCTCTCACTCCTTGTGTTCGACCCGTACTTGCCACGTCTCCATTGACGCCGTGCACTTGCGGTATAAATTTAATTCTCATCACAGTACTGAGCAACCATGGAACCCAGACTGTGTGGGACATGAGAAGGGGAAGGGGGAGAGAAATCGACTACCGAGGCAGGTTTGATTATGCACCTCGTCAAATGGCTACTCTCGTCTTGTGCCCACACAAGCATCCACAAAGATGGACACACACGAACCAAACGTAAAACTTTTTTTTAACAACAAAAACTAAGAAGGGTGCGTAGATGAGAAGACCAGAGGACACAGAGGAGAGGATAGAAGTGCTGAAGCTACGAGGTATGGGTGAGGGTAGAAGACAAGCAATCAAACACGACTCAAACAACTTATGGCTATAGTTCCTTAGGCTAGACGACGCCTAACTTCAAGATCACTAGTCTCGACACACCTCACCTCCCTACAATGAAGACCACAATTCCCAACAAGTGATACCGGATCCGGAGATCTAGTAGCTCCTACTATCAACAAGGCAGACGACGCCGATCAGGTCATGACGGTCTCAACTGGACCACTCTCCTAGTGTGTACACAATCCTTATGGGCCAATGCCTACTTGCTTTTAGAATTAAGGATTTTGAGGTGGTTTTTGAGGCTAAGGAAGGGGTGATGAAATCCCCCACCTTATCTTTGTACACTATCAGTGGTGCCCCTAAATTTGATTTGATTCTTAAACTACCAAGCAACTCACCAAACAAACACTCACCTCACTCTTGTTTCAATGCAAACCTTACTCACTAATGAATGTACTAATGTGTGAATGAGTGTTAAGGAATGCGTACCTCACTCCGGCATTCAACGACACAAATTAAAACTAAGAGAAGACAAATAACATTCTCAAGTCATTACTAGATGATGCATGACCTAAACCTAACTAAGCCTAAACTTTTGCTTTGGGTTTTAGTGTCCAACTTGATTACAGGGTATTTTTGGGTTAAGAGGTAAACTGGGAGAAGTAAAATAATACAAACCAATCAAGCTATATGCTCCCAGACACCAAACATGAAGTGTGAGCTACAGAAGAAACTACAGGACTACCAGAAATTACCAGACCGCCAACTGGCGGCTATAGACCGCTACCTAGCAGTCTGTTTAGCTCCAAATGTGGTTCCCAAGCTCCCACCGAAATCGGAAACTCACCTTATCACCTGGACAACACTACAACTAAAACAAAAAAATTAAAACCACTCGAATCACCCAAACAAAGGTTGGGACAAGGCACTCCCTAGCAACGGTGCCAACAAGTTGTTAAATGTTTCACTAATTAAATGCAAGTCTATCGCCGTCGGTGAAGACAGGGCAAGTACGGGTCGATCTACTGGGTGCGTTGCAAACCTTTGAGTGAGTGAAATCAAGTGGGAAATAACAATGGAAGAAGATATTATTATGCTACTAATAAAATACGATTATGCTACGAACACAAAACACACTGGATTACGATGTAGATGAAAACTAAAGTAATTCAGTAAACAATATGTGACTAAATATGGTGAACCCCTAAGAAGTGCAGTGTGAACACATAGGACGTGAGAGAAGTGATGAATGATGCACGTAAGCATGTGTGTGTGTCATGTGTGTGTTTTCTTGCATAGGAAGTGTCTCAAGATGTGGCAAGACCTATCAATCCATTCACACAACATATTAGTAATTACTACTTGATTATCACAAGATGAGGCTCAGTATGAGAAGTATCTAAAATTATGGCAAGATTCATCAAAAACCAGGAATTGATGTGAAGAACAAAGCTAAGCATGGGAGGTGTCTGAAATTTATGGCCAAACCCATCAAAACAAAGTTTCTTCAATCAATCAAGAGATTAAACACTAATACAAACACATGACTAAAATGTAGCATATCCAACAGGAAATTTCAGCCAATAACACATGAGGAAACCAAGCATGGAAGTCTCTAAATCTTATGGAAAAAACCCATCAAAAATCCCCCAACATGTAGATGATTAAAACAAACTCGATGAACATACAAACATTCAAGTCTATACAATCTAAATTTGTCAAACATCAAAACCTCAAAACATAAATGTCCAACATCTCCACCCCCCGAAGGGGGATGGAACTACTCACTACTCATTATGCTAACATGTATATTAAGAAGAGAAAACATTCTAACTAATTCTACTAAGATTAGTAAAACAAAATTAAGCTAAGCAAGCAAGAATTAAAAGAGGCAACACGGAACTAACAAAGATTTCTTTTAGTTATAACTCACATTACAAGTAGCATCTCCCCATTGAGTTTTGTTCCAAGGCTTTACTCTAACTAGAGGGAATGACCACCAAGCAACGAGTAGATTACAAAGGAGGAAGAAAAGTTCTACTTATAGGCATGAAAAAGGAAACTGGGGACAATCCCCCGATGTGGAACTAAATAAAAATTCCCAGAATAGACATAAACACAAAAACCATATCCATACGAAACAAGGTCAGATTCTAAGACGAAGAGACCACTAATTAGCGGTCTTGGGCCGCCAATTGACGATCACTTTTTCTTGGCTCGGACCCATTTTTGGTATCTTCTTTAGTGCTTTAATTAATCACTTGGGGTGTACTCGGATCGGTTATTGGAGTATGGGCCCGAATCTGATTGCCAAAACACTCCTCATGATGGTGTCGAGTTTCTCGGTTTGCTATTTGGTTCATTCGGGCTTACGTCCAGGTGCTTCCCTTTTGCCGATGGGTCCTTGTGTATGACCGAGAGGTCCATTTTGCTTCATTTAAGTCTTTTCTTCTTACATTTCAGTCCTTTTTCTCTTCCTTTATCTTCTTTAATACCTGAAATATAACAACAAACACTCGAGTAGCACAATGTTGGGGTGAAATTAAGGATATATAGCATGAATATGATGCATGATATGCTACTAATAAACAATTTGGTCACATGTTTGACTGACTATAGTCATGTGGACACTATTCTCATTTGTGCACACATTCTGGACACATTATGGACACACTCTTGACAAATTATGGTCTGGATCGTGGACATGTGTTGTGTGTCCAAATTGTGTTTAGAGTGTGTCCACATTCATTATAATTCTGGACACACACTGAACTGGCTCCTGTCCAGAATTGGATTGGTTCTGGACACATTATGGACACACGAAACATGGACACGAGCCAATTGAGAATTTTTTCAGTGTGTCCACAATCAGTCCAGTCTAGAACATTCTGGAGACCTCTGGACTCATTCTAGATAAATTCTAGACTAACTTTGGACTAACTCTGGACACATTCTGTACACACTATGGACACATCCTGGAATGACTCCAGACTGACTTTGGAGTGTCTCGTGTCCAGCATTGGGCTGGCTCTGGACATGCTCTAGATAAATTCTAAACGCATTCTGGACACCTCTCGACACATTATGTACTCATTCTGGACAAAATCTGGACGAACTCTGTAAACACTCTGGACAGATCCTTGAATGACTATAGACTGACTCTGGAGTGTCTCGGGTCCATCATTGGACTAGCTTCTGGACACACTATTGACTCATTTCTTATTATTGGTACATTCAACTATAAAACTCATAGAAGTAGAAAAGAAACAATAATGCAATAACAATGTTGGATATATGTTGACATTTGGTTTATCAAAGTTTACGTTTTACATCACATAAGTTTTACATCAAAGAAGAAATCGACAAAGAAACTTCTAACAAGCAACTGGATATTAAAGTAAGTTAAAACTTTAAAAACTAAGTTTTATATCACAAAAGTTTGCTTAATAAATAATTTTAGATGTCCTTAACCTAAAAACTATTCGGGAATAGGTTATTTGGATCGAATCCTCCACTAATTGATCGTGAATTGAAACCCCAAATCCTTCAGACTGACTAGGAGTTGGACTATGAAAGATTGTCCTTTGAATTTGTGCATGTGGTGGTGGTTCGATATCAAAAGATGAATCGTCATGTTGACAAGAAATGCCACCCTCGTCACGTTCACTTAATTGTTGTGTCATCTCACTCACTTGCATTTCCTGAGATTGCAAGGAATTCAAGTTGGACTTCAACAACTTTTGAGTGGTTTGCATGAACGTTTAGAGGTTTTATTCTAAGGAATCAAGTCTGGGGTATCTATGAGGTTCAAGTCAGAATTTTGGAATTTTTTTGGGTTGGGTGTGGGCTGAGAATGAGTCCAATGATTGGTAGTTGGGTGTTGGTAGAATTTTGGGTATTCAGAAAGAGGTTACTATAGTGGGCACGATGTATGATACTCAGGATTTCTAAGGTTTCCCCATGAATATGTCCTCCCTGGGTTATACGTGAATGCATATGGGTCATAATGAGTACCTTGGGAAAAAAACATCATAATAATCGGGTTCAGGAGGAACATACAAACACTCCTCGAACACATGCCTACTTAAGACACTATGGTCATTTAATGTGGCTTCTGGAACCACCGATGTGCTCATACCCTCTACCGCACGCATGAGAGAGGTCAAAGTATCTTGTAATGACTCAGTTTGTTCACCAACATATCATCCAACACAACTAGATTGTGTTTTGGCAGTTGGTGTCTCTCTCATATCACCCCAATCTAAAAAATGTTCAACTACACTATTAAATTTGTCCCAACCCAATTGGGTGTTTATCTAACACACTCCAGGATGCATGGGTTGGATATACTTGGGAGAGTAATCTCGGTCCCACCAGTGAAATGAATGGTTACCCGTGTAGCCATCCATCTCGACAATAACACTCTCAAATCGACTACTCTCACCACCACGAGATCAAGCTTGCAAAGTGCTCGACTCAACCCTAAAACACCAAGAGAATGTGAAAAGGGGAGGAGACTAAATGATAGAAGTAGAGGAGAAGATGACTCGGGTGAGGGTAGAAGCTTAATCTAGTAAACACGACTCAAATAAGCTTTGGCTGACTATGGTTCCTTAGACTAGACGACGCATAACCGCTACTCTCCACACTCTTGAACACCACACCTTCCTCGGTCGAATGTCACAAAGCTGTCTTGAGAGAGTCAGAACCCGGAGGTCCCAAAAGTCCGAAATATCTAAGCAAACAACGATGTTCAGGCCATGACGTCAAGAATGGGTTAGTCTCCTAAGTGCACCAGAATCCTAGGAACCAATGCCTACTTGATTTTAGATTAAGGCTTTTGATGAAGTGTTATTTTTGGGGCCAAGGAAGGGGTGACAAAATCCCCTACCTTATATGGGACAACCCCCCTTTGGGTATTTCGATCCCTAAACTAGCAAGCCCTCCAATCAAACACTCACCTCACTCTTGTTTCAATGCAACCCTACTATCTAACGCATCCAAGATAATGCCTGAATGAGTGAAGAAGATGTCGTACCTCAGGCCAACAATCGATGTCATGTAGGTAGCAAAGGAATGACGATATGCGTGCAAGGCCAATGTATGGTGCATGACCTAGATGGCTTTCATCTACTCTTTTGCCTTTTGTTTTATTGTCCAAGTTGTCTTAAAGAGGGAATCATGAACATTTAATGTGTTCTGATATAAGCCTGAAGCGTGTACTAAGTGTAGAAGAGGACTAGAACATACGGAAGCAAACAGGAAGCATGTGGTGAAAATTACAAGCCGAAATACACAATTGATCCACCACGGGTAGATAAAAATCCACTATTGGTGGATCGTACTGGGTTTTCTGGTCCATGCTCTCCTGGTCTGATGTGTTCTCGTACCACCGTAATTCCCTGCATTCAAATCCAAACCTAAAACGAAAACAAAAAATGAAACAAAACACACCAAAATGGTAAACCAACAACTGAAGTTTACTCCCCGGCAACGACGACAATTTTTTTTGGGGATTTTAAAGTTCAAAACTACAAGTGCACAACCACATTGAAGAGGTGGTAAGTACGGGGTCATGTCCACGAGGAGCGAGTGTGGGTCGTCGTCCACCATACTCAAGTGGGGGATGAAAAGGAAGAGTGAGTGTATCTACACAAAATTTAGTTAATTACAATTTGTAAAATAAATGCAACTAATCCCATAGGAGGTAGAGAATGCGTGCGACAATGTAGATGTATGACGCATGTGTGTACAATTATACTCTCATGAAATAAATTAATATGGACATCTATAGTGGTCATTATCTTAAGTGTGTTTGCACAGGGATTAACATTTATCACCATTATAAAACATACAAAACACTACTTAAGATAAGGCTAAAGATAACCATATGCTCACATGTCAATCTTATCTCTTTGCCCACTCCAATCTTGTCCTCACCACATTATTCTCCGAAGTGGGCCCACTAATCAAAGCACGTGTTAAGCATCCATTAGGACCATTAACACATTAAAGGAAAGAGTGAGAAACCAATCAAAATGGTTGTGGAATCATTTGAAGCTCCAAGATTAAGAATTAAACACACAAAAATCTAACAACATTCACACATCACATCATCCTCCACCCCCAAATGGGGATGGATTACTCACTAATCATATCCATAACAAATCCAAAACAAAGAAACAACATAAGTAAAACAACACATGAATAAGTAAAGGAAACTAAATATAACGAAAGCAATGGAATAAAAATTGCATCAAATGAAAGACAAGAACATAAAGAACATGAAACTAAAACTTGATTAAGAAAGAGAGATTAGAAGATGGTGTTTCTCTTCTCCTCCACTACACTACTAAGCAAGAAATAAAGCCTACTACTAAGCAAGAAATAAAACCTACTTTAAGCAAAAAATAAAACCTACTCTAACGGGGGAAAAAGGAAGAGGAAACTAAAGGTAGGAGAAACATTGCTATTTATAGAAGAAAGAGTGGTGTAGATGAATCTGGGAGCAATCTGACAGTTCTAAATCAGATCTTGATGTTGCATATTGCTCTGATCCGACAACCCGACCCGCTAGAGAAATCTGAGGGCCAACCGATCAACCGGATCCGCCACGGGTGGATTTTAATCCGCCATTGGCAAATCAGTTGTGTCCGATCGCCTCCAAATTTTGACAACAACTTTAGTTAAAATATTGAACACATTGGGTGCACCTAGAGCTGTTGGTTCAAGTCCGTTTCATTTTAATTGTTGATTTACTCCCCAGATTCAAGAGATTTGGACTTTTGCAACCAATATTTTTTCTTTACACTTAGGTCCCACCGGGTTTTTACCTGGGTCCTTCCTGAATTGCAGATGGGTCATTGAGCATGACAAACCGGTCCAAGATGCTTCAATAAGGTCCTTTCTTTTTGCATTTCAGTCGTTTTCTCTTCCTTTCTCTTCTTTATTACCTAAACCCTGAAACACATCAACAAATACTCGAGTAGCACAAAATTAAGTTATAAAGGATATATGGCTTGCATGTAATGCATGATATGCTACTAATCAGAGACCATTCTTGGTGACATCTAATAATTCTATTATTTGTTGTAATGACTTCGCTAATTTGTCGTTTGGCAGCCTCACTACATATTTCAACATCTGTACTCCTAGTAAGCAAGTTGGTCCCTTCAATTATCTATTTGAAGTCAATCTCTTTCAGGACATGAATGAGATTGAATCAATGGACACGTTTGAGTCAGAACGACATATTATTGACTTGCCCAATAACCAAGTTGTGAGTGAAGATGTTACTTAGCAATCTATCTTTGAGACTCTTGATGAAGACGCACAACTGGGTTCTTGATTAGTAGCATATCATACAATGCAATTATGTTATATATCCTTTATTTTATCCTATATTTTTGCTACTGGGTTATTTGTTTCTTACATTTTAGGGTTTAGGTAATAAAGAAGAGAAAAGAAGCAAAAAGGACCTAAATGCAAGAAGAAATGACTGATTTGGAAGTCTTCTGGACCTATTTGTAATGCGCAGGGACCGGATTGCAAGTTAGGAAGGACCTAGGTGAAAACCCAAAGAGACATGATCGTAAAGAAAATATGTTCAACGCAAACATCCATAATCTATAAGTTGAGGAGTAATTAAACAACTAAGAACATACAGGTTCGAACCAATGGCTTCAGGTGCACCTCACGTGATAAATTCGTTAACTAAAGCTTCTGGTGAAATTTGGGGTTATCTGACCCAAATGATTCGCCACTAGCATATCTGAATCTGCCATTGATAGATCCAGTTTGGCATATGACACTTGTATATCTCCAGCTGGTCGGGTATTAGGTTTGGAGTACTCCAAGGCATCCCATTTGGATTTGTAGTCGTCCGATTACGCACAGATTAATCCTAACCTTTCAATCTTCTATAAATACACTTGTAACCCTTCCACTTCTTTCCTTCTTCTTCCTCTTCTCTCCCCCATTAGGGTAGGTTTTATTTGTTGTATTAGTACTGTAGTTAAAGGGGTGGAGAGGAAATCTTATAATATTTTATCCATTAATCAAGTTTTGATATCATGTTCTTTACATTCTTGTCTTTAATTTGATATCATTTATGTTTCCTTGTTTTGAGTAGATTTAGATTTCTTTACATATTGACGGTTTTTTACTTTGTTGCTTTTCTTGTTCTTTATATGATTAGTGAGTATTCCATCCTCATTGGGGGGTGGAGAATGATGTGAAATGTGGATATAGCTAGATTAATGTATGTGTTTAATCCAATCTTGGAGCTTCAAATAATTTTCCATTTTGATGGCTATTCTCACTCTTGCCTATGATGTGTTAATGGTCCTAATAGATGCTTAGGACTTTCTTTGGTTAGTGGGCTAACTTAATGGGGAATGATGAGGTGAGGATAATATTGAAGTGGATAAAGAGATAAGATTGAAATGTGAGCATGTGGTTTTCATTAGCCCTATCTTAAGTAGTGTTTTGTATATTTTAGTGATAGTGATAAATCTTAATCAATGTGGAAACACACTTAGGATAATGGTCATTATAGATGTCCATATAATTTTGTGTCATGAGAGCGCAATTGATCACACACGCATCACACATCTACACTGTTGCACGCATTATCCACCTCTTATAGGATTAGTCGCATTTATTTTACCAATTGTAATTATCATAATTTAGTTAGATACACTCACTCACTCTTCATTTTCTTCCCCCACTCCAGTATGGCCGCCGACGACCAGCACATACTCATCATGGACACGACCCATGCCACTGCTTCAATGCGGCCGTACACTTGCAGTTTTGAACTCAGAATCCCGAATAGTTATTGTTCTTCTTATCCTGTGGTGTTTGAGACACATGAGATTGGTTTGGAATAGGACAAAGATGCACCTCCGATCAGGCTTAAATTAATGGTTACACCCAAATTCCAATTGCTCATGGATCAAGAGAAGACCACTTTACGTGTCTCATTTGCGTGCTTACCTACCGTGAGATGCTCTTTGGATTTTGTAATGCACTAACAACGTTCCAAAGGTGTATGACCAACATCTTCTATTGGCTCTTAGGCCTTAATCTTGTTTCTTTTGATGATTTAATCAATCTAATTTTAACCACAATCAAACTGGTTCAAACACAATACATACATGCATTGCACTTATACTTGTATTGTTAATAGGTGATCAATACTCAAGGACAAAGTGATTCAAGCAAGTTATGTAATCGAGCTTTAAAGACTTGGAATTTTATTATTTATTTGAGTCTTTAGAAGCCCTTGTAAACTTGAGAATATTTGTTGGGATATCCATCCACACTCATTATAGGTTCCATCTGGAAGTCACATACAAAATTTCACTTTATTTGGACTTCAATATATCACTCAAACCTTAGCTGGAAAACCACCAAACTAAATTTCAACCATCCTACGCAAACCAATCGACCCAATTTTGGGTTCCATCCGACCATTTGTTAACAACAACTCTTTGGTAGAGTGATTGATCAATTCGACGATTTTTTCTGACCGTTCCTTGGTTTTGAAATTTCCTTTCCGAGCTGTTTTCTTGTCGTTATTCTCCAATAACTACTTTCAAAGATGTGCCTTAATGTAATTTGGACCCCAGACCTTTTGGTCGACTGAACCGCACCTAGAGGTCGACCCTCTTGAGAGGAAGAGGGAAGGGCTTCATTCTCTAATCAGACCCAAAACTGGACAATAACTTTTCTTATTTTCGTTCGATAGTTTTCAACCTACAGATCGACCATTTTATCCAGTATTCATACTCCAGTTTAGATTATGTTGGTACAATCATTCCACATATCTTTCCAACATGTAACTTGCAATTAAGTGAATTGTCGAAGGAATTGACCAAATAGTCGACCGATTGGCATTGGAGTGGCAAATCACTTTTGCTTCTTTTGTCGTTGCTCCTTTATACCTTGTCTTTAGCCTCAACGGCAATATGGATCTTAGAGCCTATAAATAGATGTTCCAACTTTACTTTAACACATCTCTTACACCTCATATTGATCAATTCCTTGAAAGAAGACCTTCCCCATCCTCAACCATCAACTACACACACTCAGCCTAAATTCACCACTTATGCTCTCAAAATCTTATCCTACTCACATGTTCTCAAGTCTAGAGTGTAGATACGTGATTCCCGCTCCAACTTTGTTGAATCACAAAAGTTGTACAAGCTTCGGGAGTAAGCTCCACTCTCGGATTGTGAGAGGAAGAACCAAGTTCGGTGAGGATGTTCACGAGCTTGCTTTGTAAAAGGCTTGATCTCGACTGGAGATGGAGATCGGATTAGTGAAGTAATGAGTGGGCTCATGGTGATCGAGCGGGGCTTGCAAGAGGGAATTATTACCCAGTTAGGATGCCGAACCTTTACAAAAATCTTCGATCTACATTGTGGTCTGATTGTCCCCTTTTGCTTCTTTATTTCTGCTGGACATACTTAGTTTAGAGATTCGATTAGTGGTCATCATCGATCCTAATATCTTCCCCCGTATGGTGGAGCATTTCCTTGAAATTAAGATTTGTCCTCAAGCGAAGCCGAGAAAAGAATCTCGTTCTTAATTGGCAAAAGTGCCACTTCATGGTTAAGTGTGTGGGATCATTCATGGGTATGTGAGATCTCACACCACCATGCAATGCTATGGATATCCATGCCTTTTTGGGGCATGTTGGTTCTATAGGCGGTTCATTTGAGATTTCAGTAGGATAGCTCAATCTCTCACTGAGTTTTTAACAAAAGATGTCAATTTGAGTTCACTCTGGAATGCCACAATGCCATTTTGACCTTAAAGAAAGAGTTGAATTTAGCTGCTACAATTCAGGCGCCGGTGTGAACAAAACTCTTTGCGTCTATGCATCTAACTTTGTTATGGGACCAATGCTTGGGCAGAGAATCAACAAATGCTGCATGTGATCTACTATGAGAGTAAGACACTCAATGACACCCAAGTGAAGTATACAACGACTAAGAAGGAATTATTAGCAATCGTATTTGCTTGGCTCCAATGTGATTTTCTACTTTGATCACATAGCAAAACAAGATGTGAAATCTCAGTTATTAAGGTGGAATATATTAATACGAGAATTCGATTTAGAGATCTAGGATAAAAAGGGAAATGAAAATGTATTTGCCCAAAAGTGGTTCATTAATACGATCCATGAAAGCTTCGACTGTGAAAGGAGAGAGGAGAAGGAGAGGGAGAAAACGATAATGATAGAGGGGGAGAGAGAAGTAGAAAGAGAGAGAGATAGAAGAAAGGAGAAACAAGGAGAGATGGAGAGAGAAGGAAGAGATAGAAGGAGAAGAGAGAGGAGGGGAGAGAGAAGCTCTAAGGGGGCATGGGGGTTGCTATGGGTTTCCTAGGTCATCCCTACCATTTTTCCACCTAAACACCACGATCTTCTACTCAAATGGAGCATGAGGAGCGCTCCTACACTTCAGCAACTCCGATTGGAGAGAGTTGCGATCCTGAAACTCTCCAATCGGCCAAACCAACTCTTGATGGTGCAAGAGATGAAGAAGTTCTTCGTGACCCACTTCTGAAGGGAGAAGTCCCTCCAGCTCGGAAGTGGTCAAGCCTATTCCATTCCAGTCCTAAGGCATCTGATTGATCGTTTTATATTAACCGCAAGTGCACGGCCGCGTTGAAGCGGTGGCAAATACGGGTCGTCCACTGGGAGGTGTGTCAAGGTTTGGTTTGTGCGAAGGCGAGTGGTAAAAAATGGAGAGAAAGATTGATTACACGAAACTACACTAAGATGCAAAAGGAAATGAAAGATAAGCAATAAAACTAAACCCCATTAGGGGTAGAGAAATAATGTGAATGAAAAGATGTGTGTGTGTGTGTGTGTTCAATTAAGCTCCTCACAACATGTAGTGCATGAAATCATAAAACTACATCCAACTTTGCCTCCACATGAATTAAGATAAGACTACATCATTAAAACATACAAGACAATAATTGGAATGAAGCTAAATGAACTCATGTATAAAGACTAGACCCTACTATGCCTCCACATGAATTAAGATAAGACTACATCATTAAAACATACAAGACTTTAACTAAGGTAAAGGCAACAAGAGTACATACACTACAAATTGTGTTTCCAATATTAATTCCATCCATATCCTAACCTTATCATTCCCAATAAAATAGGTTCACTAATCAAAGCATAAGCTAAGCTTCATTCAAGAGCATTAGTATATCAAAGATAAGAGTGGAAACCCATTAGATGGTTAAGGAAATCATATAAAGCTCAAGGGATTAAGATAACACACACTTAATACACTACATGATTATATCACATATTTCTCCACCCCCAAGTGGGGATGTAACTACTCACTACTCATTACACTAACTATATTAACAAAATGAAGCATAATACTGAAATGAAATTACCCTAAGAAAGCAAGAAATATTAAAGAAGCTTAAAAGGAAGGAAAGACTAAACAAGTATGCACAAATTAAAAGACAAGATTAAAAGAAACTAGAAGAATTATTTTATTAACAAATGACTCACATTGAAGGTAGCATTCTTCTCGACCTTGAGTTTTTGCTTCAAGGCTCACTCCTTAGTAGAGACAATGCCACCAAGCAATGGGTAATTACAATGGAAGGTGAAGAGTTCTATTTATAGGCATGGAAAAAGCTAATACGGGACAATCCCCCGATGTGGGACTAAACCAATACCAAAAATAGCCTAAACAAACATTAATACAAGTCCAGGAGAAATCTTAGTGGATCTGGGATGATCCAGACCGCCAATTGGCGGTCTATAAGTTCCAGATCAAGTTGGGTTTGCTTGTCGTCTTTCCTTGGTAAATTTGTTGGTCTTGGATGCATCTACTTTGCTTGTTGGAGCTCCGACCCGAATCGAATTGCCAAAACACTCCCCATGATGGTGTCGAGTTTTCCGTTTTGCTCTTAGGTCCTTCTGTCTTACGTTCAGGTCCTTCTCCTTTGCATCTTAGTCCCCAGGTCTCACAAGTAAGTCCTTTTTCCTACTTTTGGGTCCTTTCATTGCTCTTCTCTTCAAACCTCTGTATTTCTGAAATTCAAACATAAAACTCGTCACGTAGCATTGCTTAAGTGTAAGATAATGGATATAAGATACAAATATAAGTATGAAATGATGTCAATCAAATACCCCCACACCTAAAATTTTGCTAGTCCCGAGCAAAACGAAGAAAGAGAAAAGCAAACGAGAAACAAGAAATCCTAACTCACTTTCGTAGGAATCACGGTTGCACCTAGCACGTGCAACAAGCCGTTAAACCTCTTTGTTGCCAAGGAGGAGGAGTGTTGTCTCCTGAGGGTTATCAGCGGATATACCCACAAAATCCGAACAAGATGCATTATTCAATCTAGACTCTCGACTCGTTGGAAATATTTTGTCGATCATTGGACGCGGTAATCCTACGGGCCGACTCTATATAGGTAATCAGTCCACACCTAGCCTAATGAACCATTCGTGCAACTTAAATAAGGAATTAAGTGAAAGACATGGAAAACCTCAACATCCTCAAGTGATACAAAGTGTAAGGTCCATTAAGGTTCTTATTTGCATTACAATTTTTTTCTTTTTGTTTCTTTTCTCTTTTTTTTTTCTTTTTATTAGTTGGAGCTTCATTCCCCCAGGGTCAGGTTTCGTGCATCATTGCCCATGAGGAATTACACTATCACGTACACCTTTCCCCAAATCTCCACATAGGGCAATCCCTACCACCCGTGTAACAGGAGTTCGGTCGGCGCATCCCAAGTCAGATGACTCGAAAGCACCAGGCACAAAGTCCCCTCAGACCTACTTTCCCGAGTGATAGGAGCCGTCCGAGAAGAGAGAACACCTACTCACTTATTTCTTATCTACAAATGAACCAAAACCCCTACCCTTAATGTCTCACAACAAGATTTAAAGGGTCCTTGACTACAACTAACTTCCTTAAGTTAATAGACACGAATTATTGACTCACTAGATTCATGGTGGACTTCTTTAAATGTTTGAGCACTGAAACCCAATGATTACTCACCCCCAACAGAAACTGGGGTGCATCCTAACGACTCGATAAATCCTAAAGCCACTGTACTAGATATCCTAATGCATCAAATTCAGGACAATTTAGGAGCTTTCTTTTTACTTTGCCTCTCAACGGTTTTGCACATGCTAAACACACGCAAAAACCCACAAAACATTTTTTTTCATAAACACATGAAGATTTTGAAAGAAATGTGGAAATTTTGAAGCACTATGCAAGCAAAAGAAGACAAGTCACCCAAGGATCATGGCAAGCAGATATATCGATATTAAATGCAGCACAATAACATGACCCTCACAATCCAAACAAAAGAAAACAAAATCGAAAGAAAAGACTCGACTATGTACACACGTAAAACACCCCCCACACCTACTTCATGAATTGGCCTCAATGAATGCAAGCAAGATACTACATGGATTTATGCATGAAAAATGAGAGATCTCACCAACATGAAGTACAAAGGAAATTTCATGGCTATGTTGATGGACACAACCCAAATTCCCTCAGAACCTGTGAGATGCTAAGGAAGGGATACAAATACGTGAAAGAAATGGGGCCCAAGTACACAAGGGTTGGGGCCCACAACAATCAATGCTCGCTCATGGAGTCTTTTATTACACACTTTTTTTGAATATAACTATGTACAAACATAAGTTCCCATCTCCATTTGTCAAAAGACATCAAATGGGAACCTCAAGAGTGGGTCAATGCACTTGGAAAGGGAACATGACACCACGCGGGGCCAGAATACGCATGCGTGGGCCCCCCTTCACAAAGAGCACCAGATGAAATGAGAGGTTCATGAATTGGACGCAAAGGCGTCTCATTCAAAGGATCAAACTGAAAGAGCTTGAACCTCTCAAGAGTTTGGGAAATGAGGGGCAACGTAAGATATGATTGTCAATCCAAACTCTCCCACCAACAGGCTGGTGCGTCGGAACGAGGTCAAGAACCTCGTTAGGCATGTCCGACACACCAGGCGAACAAAAAGTGGGTCTCATACCCAAGGTATCCTCCAAGGAACTCCTAATACCCTCATGATCCATGTAGTTGTTTGATGTTCCATTATTTCGAAGATGATCAGGAACAATAGTGAGAGGCAAACTCTCATCAGGTTGTTTTAAATTGAGGGGACTAGGGAGCTCTTGCTCCACCAAAGGTGAGTCCTTAGGAGGTACAACAATAAGGTCATGTGGTTCAAGGGACACGGGACAAGAAGATAAGGCACAATCATGTGCCGACTCGTAATGAAGTTGGTCCATGTTATTCTCAATTAGGATCGAATCGTCCACCAAGTGATCATGAATTGAAACCCCAAGTCCCTCAGACTGACTAGGAGTTTGACTATGAAAGATTGTGGTCTGAATTTGTGGATGTGGTGGTGGCGGTTCGATATCAAAAGATGAATCCTCATGTTGACAAGAAAAGTTACTCTCCTCACGTTCACGTAATTGCTGCGACATTTGACTCACTTGAAGTGCCATATTTTGTATGGACTGTTGAATGGTTTCCATGACCGTAAGGAAAGTTTGTTTCGAGGAATTAGGTATGTGGTCAACTTGGAGGTCCAAGTCAGAGCTTGGGAAATTTTGGGGTTGGGTGTTGATGGGCTGAGAATGAGTCCAATGATTAGAAGTGGGGTGTTGGTAGAATTCTGGGTATTCGGGAGGAGAATACTGGGGTGGAAATGAAGTATAAGAATTTGAATACGAATTGTCTCCCCACAAATCCATCCCTCTTGGGTTGTACGCGGATGCGTAATGGTCATAATGAGCATTTTGGGAAAATGTGTGCTCATACTCAGGCTCAGGGGCAACATAAGGACATTCCCCGAAATCATGACCACTCAACCCACAACAGTGACACGGTACGACTACTGGAGCCACCGGTGCACTCATGTCTTCTACCACATGCATGAAAGAGGCCAAAGGTTCTTGCAATGTCTCAGTTTGATGACCCACATATGATCCGACGTAACTAGATGGTGGTCTAGCAGTCGGTGCCTCTCTCATATTACCCCAATATGAAGATTGCTCAGTCACACAATGAGGATTATCCTAACCATACGGGGTGTTCGTCTGAGCCACCCTAGGTTGCATGGGTCCGGAATACCAGGACGAATTGTCCTGGTCCCAACAATGATATAGATGGTCGCCCATGTAACCATCCATCTCAACAAAGAAATCTAGAGTCGGCCACTCTCACCACCACGAGGCTAAACTCGCAAAAAGTGCTCGACTCGACCCTAAAACGCTAACAGAGAGTGTAGAGGGGAGGAGACTATAACGTAGAAGAAGGTGAGAAGAAGATGAGGGGAGAAGAAGAATTGTCCTGGTCCCAAATTCAGAGGAGAAGGGAAGAATCCCTAAAGCTAGCGTGGGTACAGGGTGAGGATAGAAGCCTAGTCTAGGAAACATGGCTCAAACAAGCTTAGGCTGGCTATGAGTTCTTACAGCTAGACGACGCCTAACGGCGAGGTCACATGGCATCAACACGCCTCACCTCCCTACGACGAAGACCACAATGCCCAGCAAGTGAGCTAAGATCCGGAGATCTCGTCTCTCCTACTATCGACAAAGTGGGCGACGCCGATCAGGCTATGAAGGTCGTAACCGGATCACTCTCCTAATACGCCCAAGTCCTAATGGCCAATGTCTACTTGCTTTTAGATTAAGGATTTACTTGAGTGTTCTTTTTGGGGCTAAGGTAGGGGTGATGAAATCCTCCACCTTATCTTTGAAGACTATATGTGATGCCCCTTAAAGATGTTTTGAAATCTTAGGCTAGCAAGCAACTCACCAAACAAGCACTCACCTCACTCTTGTTTTGATGCAAACCTTACACACTAATGAATGTCCTAATGCGTGAAAAAGTGTTAAGGAATGCGTACCTCGCTCCAGCAATCAACGACAAAATGTAAAGCAAAGAAAAGAAAGATGCATGCAAGGTCAACATATGATGCATGACCTAGATGGCAAGAAGTCTAATCTTTTGCTTTGAGTTTTATGGTCCAAGTTGATTAAAGGGATTTGAAATTAAATCTGGGAGCAAACTAGAAGTCACAGCATACAAAATGGTGCTCCCAGATAACTACAGTGAATAACACAACAAGCAGAACAAAATTGAGACAAATTGAGGCTCACCAGGCCGCCAATTGGCGGTCCCAGACCGCTGATTGGCAGTCTGTTTTGGGTCTTGTGCTCTCAAATTCTTCCAGTAGCTTCCCCTTGAACTCTAGGATCCCTGAAACTAAGAAAAACTGGAAACAAAAAATTAAAAACCACTCGAATCGCCCAAACCAAGGTTTGGGCAGAGCACCTCCCCGGCAACAGCGCCAAAAACTTGATTGATCGTTTTATATTAACGGCAAGTGCACGGCCGCGTTGAAGCGGTGGCAAATACGGGCCGTCCACTGGGAGGTGTGTCGACGTTTGGTTTGTGCGAAGGCGAGTGGTAAAAAATGGAGAGAAAGATTGATGACACTAAACTACACTAAGATGCAAAAGGAAATGAAAGATAAGCAATAAAACTAAACCCCATAGGGGGTAGAGAAATAATGTGAATATAAAGATGTGTGTGTGTTCAATTAAGCTCCTCACAACATGTAGTGCATGAAATCATAAAAGTACATCCAACTTTGCCTCCACATGAATTAAGATAAGACTACATCATTAAAACATACAAGACAATAATTGGAATGAAGCTAAATGAACTCATGTATAAAGACTAGACCCTACTATGCCTCCACAGGAATTAAGATAAGACTACATCATTAGAACATACAAGACATTAACTAAGGTAAATGCAACAAGAGTACATACACTACAAATTGTGTTTCCAATATTAATTCCATCCATATCCTAACCTTATCGTTCCCCATAAAATAGGTCCACTAATCAAAGCATAAGCTAAGCTTCATTCAAGAGCATTAGCATATCAAAGATAAGAGTGAAAACTCATTAGATGGTTAAGGAAATCATATAAAGCTCAAGGGATTAAGATAACACACACTTAATACACTACATGATTATATCACATATTTCTCCACCCCCTAAGTGGGGATGGAACTACTCACTACTCATTACACTAACTATATTAACAAAATGAAGCATAATACTTAAATGAAATTACCCTAAGAAAGCAAGAAATATTATAGAAGCTTAAAAGGGAAGGAAAGACTAAACAAGCATGCACACATTAAAAGACAAGATTAAAAGAAACTAGAAGAATTATTTTATTAACAAATGACTCACATTGAAGGTAGCATTCTTCTCCACCTTGAGTTTTTGCTTCAAGACTCACTCCTTACTAGAGATAATGCCACCAAGCAATGGGTAATTACAATGGAAGGTGAAGAGTTCTATTTATTGCCATGGAAAAAGCTAATCCGGGACAATCCCCCGATGTGGGACTAAACCAATACCAAAAATAGCCTAAACAAACATTAATACAAGTCCAGGAGAAATCTTAGTGGATCTGGGATGATCCAGACCGCCAATTGGCGGTCTATAAGTTCCAGATCAAGTTGGGTTTGCTTGTGGGTTTTCCTTGGTATATTTGTTGGTTTTGGATGCATCTACTTTGCTTGTTGGAGATCCGACACGAATCGAATTGCCAAAATACTCCCCATGATGGTGTGGAGTTTTCTGTTTTGCTCTTAGGTCCTTCTGTCTTATGTTCAGGTCCTTCTCCTTTGCATCTTAGGCCCCTGGTCTCACAATGAAGTCATTTTTCCTACTTTTGGGTCCTTTCATGGCTCTTCTCTTCAAACTCCTTTATTTCTGAAATTCAAACATAAAACTCATCATGTAGCATTGGTTAGGTGTAAGATAATGGATATAAGATACCAATATAAGCATGAAATGTTGTCAATCAGCATCAACGGCGTTGGAGTATGTTAAACCGGGGGTGAAGCAAGGTGCTAGAGTTGTGGTTTGTTCCAGGCGAGAGGTGAGTGAAGCTTTGGAACGGTGGGACAATGATTTGGTTGGTTTGTTGATTTTGAGCCTCATCTCCCAATGCTTGAGAAGTTCTTGCCCAAGTTGTGGGGAATTGCTGGGGGTGTGGAGGTTATACGCAGGAGGCGTGGTTTTCTTCTCTTCTGGTTCAAGCTGGTGGAGGATGTAATGGATGTGCTGAAGAATGGACCTTGGTTCGTGTAGGGGTCTCCCTTGTGGTACAAAGCTGGACAACAGAAATAGTCTTGCGCAAGGCTGATATCACCTCCATTCCAATATGGATATGCTTTCCAGATCTAGACTTGAGGTTTTGGTCAGCAACGAACTTAAACACGATTGCAAGCATCCTAAGGAAACCTCTCTACATGGATGACAACACAACCTCAGGGCGGAGGCTGGCCTATGCGAGGGTGTGTGTGGAAGTGGATCATGACTTCGATTACCCAACCACCGTGGAAGTTCAGATAGAAAGGGTTTGCACGGAGATCAGCATCGAGTATGAGTGGCACCCTGGGTATTGCAAGGATTGTGTCGAGTTCGGGCATGTAACAAAACTTTGACTGAGAAAGCCCATGGTGAAGAAAGGAGAACAAGGGGGTCGAGCTCAGAAGGAGTGGGTTGAGGTTAGTAAGGGGCGTGGCAAGGAGAAGATAGTGGAAGCATGTGGGTGTGATCGTGAAGCCAGAAGTGTGGGTGAGGACACATCTTCCCCAAAGGACACACAAGAGATGGATGCAAAGGAGGTTGCTGGTGAGCATCCTGGAACATCTAACGAAGAAGGAGATGGTAATCAAAATGGAGAAGATGGAGATCCTGGAACGGGGTTGGTTGCAACAGTAACAGAAACAAGGTCAGTAAAAGAAGGGGGACAAAAAGAGAAAAGCAATCAGAGGAGGGGCAGATGATCCTTTGGCTCCACTTGTTCTCTCCATTGGGGAGGAGGATACCACTCAGACCACACCATGTGGAAAGGAGGGAAACAAAGAAAAACAGACCAGCTGCAACGTGCCACATGGAAAGGTGGCTCACACTAGTGTGCCCAAGGAAGGGCGTCCCTTGCTAGTGAGAAAATTGCCTTCAGACAAAGTGAACAAAATAATAGTTGGATCTCACCAAAGCGGGTGGTACATGAACCTGCAAGGGCCTGCTTGGATGGAAGAATAATCTGAAATGAAGGTGGCTCGAGACCAGGGCATTTCGAAATTCTAGTGGGTCTAGTGGATGCCGCAAATGCCGATGCTAAGGCTAACCCAAGTGAAGAAACTGATGTGGAGGGACGTGGTGAGGATTCTCCACAACCTTTGATTACTAGTATCCCATAGCTGGAGACAGTCAAGCATGTTTCGTTGTGATTGGACCAACAAAGAGCCAATAGAGGATGCAAGGGGACCCGATCCCCTCTTCCAAAACCATGATTATCCTTGTGTGGAATGTGCGTGGTGCAAACCCCCCCGGTCACGCACACATGATAAGGGTATGGATAAAGGAGGCAAAATCTGACATTGTATGCCTCGTGGAACATAAGGTTAAGGTTAAGAAGCTTGAGCATTTCCGGAAAGCAATTTGGGCGCATAGTTGATCAGCAAATAACATGATAGTGGATTCGGGACGTATCCTCGTGGTGGAACGAACAACAAGTTGATCTTCGAGTCACCTATGAAACACCACAACTATTACATCTGGAAGGTCTTGACCGAGGAAGTGGGAAAATAGTGGTTGTCACGGCTGTTTACGGAGCAAATGAGCACACAAAATGGCGTAAATTGTGGGCGGACGTTGAACAACTAGCATCAAATAACGACCACTCTGTGGTTTCTTTGTGGATACTTTAATTGTATTCGACGCTGCCATAACAAGAGAGGAGGATCGGGCTTTAATTTGACGGCTATGGAGGAGTTCAATGCTTGCATTGATAGGTAACAAGTGGTTAAAGTGCCATCCGGTGGGAGTGAGTTCACTTGGTCTAACTCATCACAAGGCGACGCATGTATAGAAACCCGAATAGCTAGGATGCTAATGTCCCTCGCTTGGCTTGACACTTTCCTGGAGTGCTTCTATGTGGTTGGGGACAAGGATATTAGTGACCATGCCACACTTACGATGCAAACCACACAGGTCAGCACACGCAAGAAGAGGATGTTTAGATTCGCGAATTTCTAGAGCGAGCAAGATGAGTTTCAGAAGTAGTTCCCAATGCTTGGGCCATACTCGTGGATGGGAAGCCCATGTTCCTTGTGATGGCAAAGTTGCACAAGGTTAAAATGACACTCAAACAATGGAGTGAGGAGAAGTTTGGGAATGTTGAAAATAGAGTGTCCGAGGCTCAACACCTAGCGTGCAAGTAAGACTCGATCGGAAGGCTGCCCCGAGTGACCTCTTCCTTGTAAACATGGAACAATGTTGTAAGGAGGAGCTGCAACGGGTATTATCTAGAGAAGAATCTCTTGTGAGGCAGAAATCGAGGGTGCGGTGGTTGCGGGAGGGTGACCAAAATTCTAGATTTTTCCATGCTTCCATTCGAGTGAGGAGAGCCACCAACAATGTGAGATTTGTGAGTGAAAATGGAGAGCTTGTGGAGGAGGAGAGTGACATTCGTGAGGCGTTTCGACGTCATTTTTCTAACTTGTTTGCTAATGATTTTCAGGTTACACTGATACCCTCTTCCATTCACCTCCCTCAAATAAATCCCAACGAGGCAAGGAGCCTTGTTACAACACTTGATATGAGGTACTTGAGGAGGTGGTACACCATTCAAACGTGGACAAGGAGCCCAGGCCCGATGGTTTTAATGCAAAGTTCTTTAAGGTGGCTTGGTGGGTGGTAAAGAGGGATATGTTCAAGGTGATTGATGATTTTATGAGAAGTGGAAAGCTCCTTGCCTAAGTCAACTACATGTCTATTACCTTGATCCCGAAGAAGGATACACCGTCCATGGTCGATGATTACCAGCCAATCTCCCTTTGTAATATGTTGTACCGCTACATTTCCAAGGTGTTGGTGAATCGATTGAAGGTTGTCCTACCCCGGTTGATTGGAAAGGAGCAAAGTGCTTTCATTCGCGGAAGATGAATTAGTGACAACATTTTGCTTGCCCACGAGATTTGTCAGAACATGCATGTTGAACGTGGCCCAGCAAGGATGTGTTTGAAACTTGATTTGAGGAAGGCATATGATTCGGTATCATGGGATTTCCTACTTAAGGTACTGAAGCAGTTCGGCTTCCCGGACCATTGGCAAAGATTGATTATGGCTTGTGTGGGGGCCTCTTTCGTTGTGACAGTGAATGGAGCAAACTCGCGGTCGTTCAAGGCATCAAATGACTTACGACAAGGTGATCCAATAGCTCCCTACCTTTTTGTTCTTTTCATGGAAGTACTTAGCTTAATGATCAAGGAGGCTGCTGAAAATGGGAGGCTAGAACAGCTCAAGTGTGGTGGCATTTCAGTGTCACACCGTTTGTTTGCGGATGACATCATGCTGTTTGCGATGGCTAGCAAGAAGAATGCCAAGGAAATAAAGAAGATACTCACCACATTTTCTGAGTCTTCGGGGCTTCACCTAAATACTACAACGAGTCAAGTCTTCTTGGGGAGAAACACGATTCCTGGTAGGTGGATATGTGACCACCTAGGGATGCTAAGGGTGGATTTTACGGTGACATACCTTGGGCTCCTGTTGTTTACCTCTCACATGGGAATAACCATTGTGCATGGCTAGTGGCGAAGCTGAGAGCAAAGATTAGTTATTGGAAGCGGAATTTTCTGTCCATGGCTGGAAGGGTGGTGTTGGTCCAAAACGTATTGGTTTCTTATAGTATTTTCTGGATGTCCACTTTTCTTCTACCAAGGTCGGTGATGAAGGAGATGGAGAGTATTATGATCCAGTTCATATGGGGAGGGCTTAAGAAGTAGATGGCGGTCGCATGGAAGGATATTTGCATGGTCAAGAGTGAGGGGGATTGGGATTGAGGTGACTACAAGATTGGAACAACGCTGGGTTGCTGAGGCTGCAATGGTTGTTTATGTCAGATAATGAGTCCCTATGGGTGAAATGTGTTGGCTTTTTGTCCTTAATCTATGTTTTGATGATTTAATCAACCTAATCTTAATTATGATCATGTAGAGTAGCACACATATCGCATTGTATGTATATTGCTTTGTGCTAGCCTCTACAAGTGATCACGACTCAAGGAAGAAAGGAAATCAAGTCAAGACATGTAATTAAGCTCTTTTGAAGACATGTATTTTGAATTTCTTTGAGTCTTAGGAACTTTCTTTAATTGAGCATACTTGAGCTAAAAACTACTCAAACACACACTAGGTTCCCTACAGAAGTCACACACGAAATTTCACATAATTTGGACTTCAATAGATCACCCAAACTTAGACCGGAAAACACTAAACCAAAACACTAAACCAAAACCCAAACAGTCTGCCCACATTCGGTCGACCGAAACAGACCGTTCGGTCGACCGAAACAGACCGTTCGGTCGACCGAGTGACCAATTATCCTGTTAGTGTTTAACAGCCAAAGTTTGGTCGACCGTCCAGACCTTTTCGGTCGACCGAGTCCCAATTATTTTCCGACCGTTTGTTTTGTCATATATACCCAACGATCCTATTCGTATTAATCAAAAATACCCCAAATACATTTTATATATCGGTCTACCGAGGACCTTGTTCGGTCGATCGAACTTATGTCTCTTGACAAACCCAAATCTCTTGCTTGAATTCAGTCGACCGTGGACCTTGTTTCGGTCGACCGAATAGAACATTGTTTGTCAACTGTTTAATCGTTTTAAATACCACAAGTGCACGGCTGTGTTGAAGCGGTGGCAAATACGGGTCGATCCACAAGGAGGTGCGTAGACTCTGGTTTGTTCGAAGGCAAGTGGGAAAAGAGGGGAAGATGTTGTGATTACACTAAACTAGTCTAACTACACTAAACGAGTAAGCATCAAGGAAGGAAAACGAAAGCGAGGGAAATTGAAAGCTGGAAATCAGAAATGGAAAACCCCTAAGGGGTGGAGTGTGTGCACACATGTAAAAAGATGGTGAAGAATGCATTCTATAGGCACAAATGTAGGTAGTGTTTTCATGCATATGAAGTGTCTAAAGGTTATGGCAAAACATTTCAATCCATTCACTAACCTAGTTGATTAACATTCATATACCCAAGCTGGTTATTTCAGAACCTAAACAAGCATGGGAGATGTCTAAGATGTGTGGAAAAACTCATCCAATGTAGTATTCTACGCTAACAAGCAAGCATACATTCACATTTATCAACACAATCAAAATATAAAGCATTCATATCCATTCTTTAATGCATGTGTGAACATCATCTCCACCCCCAAAGGGGGATGGATCTACTCACTACACATTACTCTAACAATTAAACTAAAGAAGAAAAGAAACATTCTAACTACTTTAGCCTAGAATCAAAGAAATAAAACTAAGCTAAGCATGCATAAAGAAACAACATAAGAACAAAACAATGGAAAAATTATTTTATTAGATGACTCACATTGAAGGTAGCATTCTTCTCCACCTTGAGATTTTGCTCCAAGGCTTACTCCAAGTAGAGAGAATGCCACCAAGTACTGGGTCATTACAATAGAAGGTGAAGAGTTTGTATTTATAGCCATAGAAAATTGTAATCGGGACAATCCCTCGGTATGGAACTAAACAAATACCAGAAATATACTAAATACACACTAATACATGTTCCACATAAATCTTAGCGGATCCGGACCAAAAGTAACCGCCAATTAGCGGTCGTGGACCGTTAATTAGCGATCTACAGTGTTCGGATCGCTCTGGATTTTCTTCAGGGTTTTTCTGGATGACTTTGCTTGTCTTTGATGCATCTACTTCGCTTGCTGGAGCTCCGAGCCGAATAGAATTGCCAAAATACACCCTATGATGGTGTGAAGTATTCTTGTTTGCTCATTGGTCCTTCGATCTTACGTTCAGGTCCTTCGATCTTGCATCTTAGTCTTAGAGTCTCTGAACTCAGTCCTTTTTCATGCTTTTAGGTCCTTTTATGCATCTTCTCTTCAAACCTATTAATTTCTGAAATTCAAACTTGGCAAGAAAGTGCTGAGACTGAAGGTCTCTGACGTGGCAGTGATATTTAGTCTGCCTATGGATAGAAGGCCGTGGACAGGTCAAACAATAAGACAATCAAACGAGGATGGACGATCTTGGAAAAAGGATATATCGCAGTACATCTACAACATTTGCATACAAAAGGAGACGACAAAGAGTTTGTGAAAGTCCTGCTCTATCTGTTGTTTAGTAGATTACTATTCAACGACGGTTCGGACTGAGCAGGTGTGTTTGATGCGTTTTAATTAACCGCAGGTGCACGACCGCGTTGAAGTGGTGACAAATACAGGTCGACCCATAGGGAGGTGTGTCGACTTTAGTTTGTTCGAAGACGAGTGGGAAAGAAAGGAGAAAAAGATTACTTAAACTAAACTACACTAAACTAGTAGCAACAAGGAAGGAAATGAAAGCACAAAACGAACTAAAACTAAGTGACTAATAAAAGAAGATAGAAATCAGGAATGGAAAACCCCTAAAGGGTGGAGTGTGTGTACACATGAAATAAGAAGTGATAAAGGCATACAATAAGCTCAAGTGTAGTTAGTATTTGTAATGCATAAGAAGTACCTCATGGCAAGACCTATCATTCAAAGCACTAACCTAAGTGATTAATATGAGCATGACAAGTTTGTTATTAAGAACCTAAGCAAGCATGGAATGTACCTAAACATTATGGCAGAAACAATCAAGTTAAGTGTTCTCATTAATTCAAACAAGCATACTAACATTTCTCACATACAATTGTTTAACATTCATTCCATCTACATAACTTGTATAAACATCTACTCCACCCCCAAAGGGGATCGAACTACTCACTAATCATTACACTACAAACTATATTAACAAAACAAAACATTCTAATGAAAGGAAATTAAACTAAGCAAACAAGAAACAATAAAGAAGTTAAATGAAAGGAAAGTAAAACTAAAGAAGCATGCAAGAATTAAAACAGAATTATTTTATTAAAATGACTCACATTGAAGGTAGCATTCTTCTCCACTTTGAGTTTTGCTTCAAGGCTTACTCCAAGTAGAAAGAATGCCACCAAGCAATGGGTAAATACAATAGAAGGTGAAGAGTTCTATTTATAGCCATAGAAAAAGGTAATCCGGGACAATCCCCTGGTATGGGACTAAACAAATACCAGAAATAGACTAAATACACACTAATACACGCTCCACATATATCTTAGAGGTTTCGGACCAAAAGTGACCGCAAATTAGCGGTCTACAGTGTTCGGATTGCTCTGTGATGCATTGCATACATTGCATCATACGTCTTTCATTTAGATTAATTTTATATCAATAAATGCTACTAAGGTATGTGTTTAGTCTTATTTACAGAATACAGGGACCTGAATGCAAATTACCCATATCCCGGGCATAAACGCGTGCAAGAGACTCATTTCTGTCATAAAGACCAAGTTCAAGATTATCGGGATTCAAATGAAAGTCCATCCAAGCATAAAAGCATTCAAAGACCTAATTACAAAAAGGCCAAGGACTTTAGCACAAAAGTAGCCAGGACTTAATTGCAAAAGCCAAGGACCCGACTGCAAATTAAAGTACCAAAATATTATTTTAGAGAAGTTCTAAAGAAAAATCAATTTGGATCTCCAAATATATGAAGAAATAAATTCAGAGCTCAAAACAAAGGAAAGAAATCAATCCAGATGCTCAAATGACATTTAAATCATACCATAAACACACAGGAAAAATCCGGATCGAATCTGAGCCAAAACGGTGGCGATTCCGCCGCACCCTATGTACAAAATACGGCGGATTAGCTGCACAAAAGTCCATCCGTGTGCTCAAATTTTTACCAATGTTGTATTGACGTGTGTACTTTTCTTTTATGTATTGGGAACCCCGGTTGAGGCCGAATCATGTATTGAAACGAAGTCTTAACTTTTATTCCATGCTTTAGTAATAAAATTCTGTTGGTTTATTTTGTGTTTTTAGTTTTCTTTTGTAGTTTCTCTAGGACACCTTCTCCTTCCCTCCATCCATGAGTTTCTAACTCTCTCCAAAGGGTGGGGGTGATGGATTTAGGGTAATGAGAAGACGAATGATGTTATTATTTTAATTTCGTGTTAGTATATTTTCATTACTTGAGTTTATGTTGAATCATTTATCATGTAATGCTTTATAACTAATGTGATTTATTATAAGTTTCAGATTTCTTTAAACAAAACTCGACATCTAAACCTCCACCCGCTGGACTCTCATCCATATTTGCTTTACTTTCTTTTTAGTTTTTGTTGTTCTTGCTTTAGATAATTAAAAACCAAACTTATTTCTCTCTCTTTCTTTCCTAAATTGAAAATCACAAAAATAACAATATCTCTCCCTCCTTGTGTTCGACCTGTACTTGCCACGTCTTCATTGACGCTGTTCACCTGCGGTATAAATTTAATTCTCATCACTCTGGATTTTCTTCTGAGCTTTTCTGGATGGCTTTTCTTGTCTTTGATGCATCTACTTCGTTTGCTGGAGCTCCGACCCGAATGGAATTGCCAAAATACTCCACATGATGGTGTGAAGTATTCTTGTTCGCTCATTGGTCATTCGGTTTTACATTCAGGGCCTTCGATCTTGCATCTTAATCCTTGAGTCTCTCAACTCAGTCCTTTTTCATGTTTTTAGGTCATTTTATGTCTCTTCCCTTCAAACCTATTTATTTCTGAAATTCAAACATAAAACTCATCACGTGGCATTGTTTTGGTGAAATATAATGGATATAAGATACAAATGTAAGCATGAACTGATGTCAATCAAATACCCCTCCACCTAACTTTTGCTAGTCCCGAGGAAAACAAAGAAAGAGAAAAGGATACGAAAAACAAGAAATCCTAACTCACATTCGTAGGAATCACGGTTGCACTTAGCACATGCAACAAGCCGTTAAACCTCCTTGTCGCCAACGAGGAGGAGTGTTGTCTCCTGAGGGTTTTCTGGGGATACACCCACAAAATCCGAACAAAGATGCATTATTCAATCTAGCTACACGAATCGTTGGACTTATTTTTATCGATCATTGGACGCGGTAATCCTACGGGCCGACTCTATATATGTAATCAGTCCACACACCTTGCCTAATGAATCAGTCGTGAAAGTTAATTAAGGACTTCAGTGCAAGACATGGACAACCTCAACATCCTCAAGTGATACAAAGTGAAAGGTCCATTAAGGTTCTTATTTGCATTACTTTTTTTCTTTTTGTTTCTTTTTTTACTCTTTTTTTGTGTGGTCTTTTCTTCTTTTTCTTACTAGTTAGAGTTTCATTCTCCCAGGGTCAGGTTTCGTGCATCATTGCCTATGAGGACTTACACTATCAGGTGCACCTTTCCCCAAATCTCCACATAGGGCAATCCTACCACCCGTGTAACGGGAGTTCGGTCGGTGCATCCCAAGTCAGATGACTCGAAAGCACCAAGCACAAAGTCCCCTCAGACCTAATTTACCGAGAGATAGGAGCCGTGCGAGAAGAGAGAACACCTACTCACTTATTTCTTATCTACACATGATCCAAAACCCTACACTTAATCTCTCACAACAAGATTTAAAGGGTCCTTGACTACAACAAATTTCCTTGTATTAACCGACACGAATTATTGACTCACTAGGTTCAGGGTGGACTTCTTTAAATGTTTGAGTACTGAAACCCTATGATTACTCGCCCCTCGAGGGAAAATCGGAGTGCATCCTAACGACTCGATAAGACCTAAAACCGGTATACTAGGTATCCTAATGCATCAAGTTCAAGACAATTTTGGGAGCTTTTTTTTACTTTGCCTCTCAACGGTTTTGCACATGCCATACACACGCAAAACCCACAAAAATATTTTCTTTCGCAAACACATGAAGATTTTGAAAGAAATGTGAAAATTTTAAAGCACTAGGCAAGCAAAAGAAGACAAGTCACCCAAGGATCATGGCAAGCAGGTATATCGATATTAAATGCAGCACACTAACATGACCCTAGCAGTACAAACAAAAGAAAATGAAATCAAAGGAAAATGACTCGACTATGTACACACGTAAAACACCCCCCACACCTACTTCATGCATTGCCCTCAATGAATGTGAGCATGAAACTACATGGATTTATGCATGAAAAAGAAAAGATCTCACCAACGTGAAGTACAAAGGGAAGTTCAGGGTTATGTTGATGGACACAAACCCGAATTCCTTCAAAACCTTTGAGATGCTAAAAGAAGGGATACAAATACGTGAAAGAAATGGGGCCCAAGTACACAATGGTTAGGGCCCACAACAATCAATGCTCGCTCATGGAGTCTTTTATTACTCTTTTTTTAAATATAACTAGGTGCAAAAATAAGTTCTCATCTTCATTTGTCAAATGACATCAAATGAGAATCTCAAGAGTGGGTCAATGCACTTGGAAAGAGAACATTACACCAGGCGGGGCCAGAATAATCATGTTTGGGCCCCCCTCACAAAGATCACAAGATGAAATGAGAGGTTCATGAATTGGAAGTCGAGGCGTCTCATTCAAAGGATCAAACTGAAAGAGCTTGAACCTCTCAAGAGTTTGGGAAATAAGGGGCAACAGAAGAAGAGTTTCTCCTATTGCGGTACTGCAGTTATGATCATCAATCCAAACTCTCCAACCAATAGGCTGGCGGGTCGGAATGAGGTCAAGAACATCGTTATGCATGCCCGACTCACCAGGCGAACAGAAAGTGGGTGTCTTACCCAAGGTATCTTCCAAGGAACTCCTAATACCCTCATTAGCAATGTAGTTGTTTAATGTTCCATCATTTCCAAGATAATCAGGAACAATAGTGAGAGGTAAACTCTCATCAGGTCGTTTGAAATTATGGGTACTAGGGAGCTCTTGCTCCACCAGAGGTGAGTCCTTAAGAGGCACAACATGAAGATCATGTGGCTCAGGGGCCACGGGACAAAAAGATGACGCACAATCCTTTGCCGACTCATAATGAAGTTGGTCCATGTTATTCTCAATTTGTATCGAATTCCCCACAATGTGATCGTGAATTGAAAACCCAAGTCCCTCAGACTGACTAAGAGTTTGACTCTGAAAGAGTGTGATTTGAATTTGTGAATGTGGCGGTGGTTCAAAATCAAAAGATGAATCCTCATGTTGACAAGAAATGTCACCCTCCTCACATTTACTTAATTATTGTGTAATTTGACTCACATACATTTCCATAGTTTGCAGGGAATCGTGATTGGACTTTAACACATTTTGAGTGGTTTCCATGAACGTTTCGAGGGCTTGTTCTAAAGAATCAAGTTTGGGTCAACTGTGAGGTTCATGTCATAATTTTGGAAATGGATGGGTTTGGTGGTGATGGGCTGAGAATGAGTCCAATGATTGATCATGGGGTGTTGGTAGAATTTAGGATATTCAGAAGGAGCATACTGGGGTGGGAATGATGTATAAGAATTTGAATAAGAATTGTCTCCCCACGAATCCATCCCTCTCGGGTTGTACACGGATGTGTAATGATCATATTGAGCATTTTGGGAAAAGGTATCCTCATACTCAGACTCTGGGGGAACATAAGAACATTCCCCGATAACATGACCACTCAACCCACACCAGTCACACGGAACGGCTACTGAAGCCACCTGTGCACTTATGTCATCTACCACATGCATGAAAGAGGCCAAAAGTTCTTGCATCGTCTCAGTTGCAGAACCAACATACAATCCGACGTAACTAGATGGTGGTCTAGTGGTTGACATCATTTCATGCTCATATTTGTATCTTATATCCATTATCTTACACCTAAGCAATGCTACGTGACGAGTTTTATGTTTAGTTTTCAGGAATAAAGAGGTTTGAAGAGAAGAGCCATGAAAGGACCCAAAAGCTGGGAAAAAGGACTGAATGGTGAGATCTAGGGACCAAGATGCAAGGGAGAAGGACCTGAATGTAAGACAGAAGGACCTAAGAGCAAAACAGAATACTCCACACCATCATGGGGAGTATTTTACCAATTCTATTCGGTTCGGAGCTCCAACAAGTCGAGTAACCGCATCAAAGACCAACAATACCAGAAAGCAAAGCCCACAACAAATTCCAACACGATCCGACAATTTTGGACCGCCAATTGGCGGTCTTGGACCGCTAATTGGCGGTCCATATTGCTCAGGATCCGTCGAAATTTCTCCTGGACTTGTATTAATGTTCGTTTAGGCTATTTTTGTTATTGGTTTAGTCCCACATCGGGGGATTGTCCCCGATTAGCTTTTTCCATGCTTATAAATAGAACTCTTCACCTTCCATTGTAATTACCCATTGCTTGGTGGCATTCTCTCTACTAAGGAGTGAGCCTTGAAGCAAAAACTCAAGGTGGAGATGAATGCTACCTTCAATGTGAGTCATTTGTTAATAAAATAATTCTTCTATTTTCTTTCAATCTTGTCTTTTAATTTGTGCATGTTTGTTTAGTCTTTCCTTTCCTTTTATGTTTCTTTAATGCTTCTTGCCTTCTTAGTTAACTTTCATTTCAGTATTATGCTTTCTTTTGCTAATATAGTTAGTGTAATGAGTAGTGAGTAGTTTCATCCCCATTTGGGGGGTGGAGAAATATGTGATATAATTATGTAGTGTATTAAGTGTGTGTTATTTTTATCCATTGAGCTTTATATGATTTCCATAACCATCTAATGGGTCTCCACTCTTATCTTTGATATGCTAATGCTCTTGAATGAAGCTTAGCTTATGCTTTGATTAGTGGACCTATTTTATGGGGAATGATAAGGTTAGGATATGGATGAAGTTAATATTGGAAACACAATTTGTAATGTATGTGCTCTTGTTGCCTTTACCTTAGCTAATGTCTTGTATGTTTTAATGATGTAGTGAAATCTTAATTCATGTAGAGGCATAGTAGGGTATAGTCTTTATACTTGAGTTCATGTAGCTTCATTCCAATTATTGTCTTGTATGTTTTAATGATGTAGTCTTATCTTAATTCATGTAGAGGCAAAGTTGGATGTAGTTTTATGATTTCATGCACTACATGTTGTGAGGAGCTTAATGAACACACACACTTCTTTATGTTCACATTATTTCTCTACCCCCTTTGGGGTTTAGTTTTTATTGCTTATCTTTCATTTCCATTAGCATTGTAGTGCAGTTTAGTGTAACCAATCCTTTTCTCCTTTCTTTACCCCTTGCCTTCGCACGAACCAAGTGTCGACACACCTCCCAGTGGACGACCCGTATTTGCCACCGCTTCAACGCGGCCGTGCACTTGCGGTTAAATATAAAACGAGATCAATCAAGTTTTTGGCGCCGTTGCCGGGGACGTGCTCTGTCCAGACGTTGGTTTGGGCGATTCGAGGGGTTTTCAATTTTTTGTTTCCAGTGTTGTTTAGTTTCAGGGAACCTAAGGATCAAGGGGAGGCTACTGGAGAAGTTTGAGGACCAGAAACTACAAAAAGACCGCCAATCAGCGGTCTGGGACCGCAAATTGGCGGCCTGGTGAGCCTCAATTGTTCTCAAATTTGTTCCAGTTGTTATATTGTTCATTTTAGTTATCTGGGAGCACAATTTTGCATGCTGTGACTTCTACTTTGCTCCCAGATTTAATTTCAATCCCCTTTAATCAACTTGGACCATAAAACTCAAAGCAAAAGACTAGACTTCTTGCCATCTAGGTCATGCATCATTTGTAGACCTTGCATGCATTTGTCTTTTCTTTTCCTTACATTTTGTTGTTGATTGCTGGCGTGAGGTACGTGCACCCCGATCTCTCATTCATGCATGTTTCGATCATGCATTAGTTAGTAAGGTGCATCGGGACAAGAGTGAGTTGAGCGTTTGATTGGAGTGATTGATTGCTAGATTTAAGCTCAAAACGCTACTAAGGAGGGGCTGTCCCATAAAAGATAAGGTGGGGGATTTCATCACCCTTTCCTTGGCCCCAAAAATCACTCGTAATAAAGCCTTAACTAAAAGCAAGTAGACATTGGCCCTAAGGAATTCGGACGCACTAGGAGAGTAATCTAGTCGAGACCGTCATGACCTGATCGGCGTTGCCTACCTTGTCGATAGTAGGAGGTACTGGATCTTCGGATCTGGTATCACTTGCTGGGCATTGTGGTCCTCGTTGTAGGGAGGTGAGGCGTGTCAAGGCTAGTGACCTCGAAGTTAGGCGTCGTCTAGCTTAAGGACCCATTGCCTTACATTGTTTGAGCCGTGCTTGCTAGTTAGGCTTCTTCCTGATCCCGTTACCCACGCTAGCTTTAGGGATTCTTCCCTTCTCCTCTGAGTCATCTTCTTCTCACCTTCTTCTACGTTATAGTCTCCTCCCCTTTACACTCTCTGGTAGCGTTTTAGGGTCGAGTCGAGCACTTTTTGCGAGCTTAGTCTCGTGGTGGTGAGAGTGGTCGACTCGAGAGTTGTTTGTTGAGATGGATGGTTACATGGGCGACCATTCATATCATTGTTGGGACCAGGATGATTCTCCCTGGTATTCCGGACCCATGCAACCTGGGGTGGCTCAGACGAATACCCCGTACGGTTGGGATGATCTTCATTATGTGACTGAGCAATCTTCATATAGGGGTGATATGAGAGAGGCACCGACGGCTAGATCTCCATCTAGTTATGTTGGATCATACTCTGGGCAACAAACTTTGGCCTTTTTCATGCATGCGGTAGACGACAGGAGTGCACCAGTGGCTCCAGTAGCCATACCGTGCGATTGTTGTGGGTTGAGTGGTCATAATATCGGGGAATGTCCTTATGTTCCCCCAGAGCCTGAGTATGAGCATACATTTTCCCAAAATGCTCAATATGACCATTACGCATCCGCGTACATCCCGAGAGTGATGCATTCATGGGGAAACAATTCTTATTCAAATTCTTATACTTCATATTCACCCCAGTATCCTCCTCCCGAATACCCAGAATTCTACCAGCACCCCACTCCAAATCATTGGACTCATTCTCAGCCCATCAACACCCAACCCCAAAATTTCCCAAGCTCTGACTTGGACCCCATCGTTGACCGCATACCTGATTCCTTGAAACAAACTCTCCAAACATTCATGGAAACCACACAAAATTTATTGAAGTCCAACTTGAATTCCTTGCAAACCATGGAAATGCAAGTGAGCCAGATGACACAGCAATTCCATGAACGTGAGGAGGGTAACTTTTCTTGTCAACATGAGGATTCATATTTTGATATCGAACCACCACCACATCCACAAATTCAAAGCACAATCTTTCAAAGTCAAACTCCTAGTCAGTCTGAGGGACTTGGGGTTTCAATTCATGATCACTTAGTGGAGGATTCGATTCAAATTGAGAATAACTTGGACCAGTTCTATTATGAGTCGGCACAGGATTGTGCCTTACCTTTTTGTCCCGTGGCCCTTGAGCCACATGATCTTATTGTTGTACCTCCTAAGGACTCACCTCTGGTGGAGCAAGAGCTCCCTAGTACCCTCAATTTCAAACAACCTGATGAGAGTTTGCCTCTCACTATTGTTCCTGATCATCTTGGAAATGATGGAACATCAAACAACTACATTGCTCATGAGGGTATTAGGAGTTCCTTGGAGGATACTTTGGGTATGAGACCCACTTCCTGTTCTCCTGGTGAGTTGGACATGCATAACGAGGTGCTTGACCTCGTTCCGACCCACCAGCCTGTTGGTTGGAGAGTTTGGATTGATGATCATAACTTCAGTTCCGCAACGGGAGATATTTTTCTTCCGTTGCCCCTTATTTCCCAAACTCTCGAGAGGTTCAAGCTCTTTCAGTTTGATCCTTTGAATGAGACGCCTTTGCGTCCAATTCATGAACCTCTCATTTCATCTGGTGCTCTTTGTGAAGGGGGGCCACGCATGCGTATTCTGGCCCCGCGTGGTGTCATGTTCCCTTTCCAAGTGCATTGACCCACTCTTGGGGTTCCCATTTGATGTCTTTTGACAAATGAAGATGGGAACTTATGTTTGTACATAGTTATATAAAAAAAAAAGAAAAAAAGAAGAAAAAAAAGAAGAAAAAAAAGAAGTACAATAAAAGACTCCTTCAGTGAGCATTGATTGTTGTGAGCCCCAACCCTTGTGTATTTGGGCTCCATTTCTTTCACGTATTTGTATCCCTTCTTTAGCATCTCACAGGTTTTGAGGGAATTCGGGTTATGTCCATCAACATGACCTTGCACTTCCCTTTGTACTTCACGTTGGTGAGATCTCTTCTGTTTCATGCATACATCCATGTCGTATTTTGCTCACATTCATTGAGGACAATGCATGAAGTAGGTGTGGGGGGGTGTTTTACGTGTGTACATAGTCGAGTCTTTTCTTTTGATTTTGTTTTCTTTTGTTTGCATTGTTAGGGTCATGTTAGTGTGCTGCATTTAATATCGATATATCTGCTTGCCATGATCCTTGGGTGACTTGTCTTCTTTTGCTTGCCGAGTGCTTCAAAATTTTCACATTTCTTTCAAAATCTTCATGTGTTTGCGAAAGAAAATGTTTTGTGGGTTTTGCGTGTGTTTAGCATGTGCAAAACCGTTGAGAGGCAAAGTAAAAAGAAAGCTCCCAAAATTGTCTTGAACTTGATGCATTAGGATATCTAGTACGTGGCTTTCGGATTTATCGAGTCGTTAGGAGGCACCCCAGTTTTCCCTTGGGGGTGAGTAATCATAGGGTTTCAGTGCTCAAACATTTAATGAAGTCCACCCTGAACCTAGTGAGTCAATAATTCGTGTCTGTTAACTTAAGGAAGTTTGTTGTAGTCAAGGACCCTCTAAATCCTGTTGTGAGACATTAGTGTAGGGGTTTTGGTTCATGTGTAGATAAGAAATAAGTGAGTAGGTGTTCTCTCTTCTCGCACGGCTCCTATCACTCGGGAAAGTAGGTCTGAGGGGACTTTGTGCCTGGTGCTTTCGAGTCATCTGACTTGGGATGCGCCGACTGAACTCCCGTTACACGGGTGGTAGGGATTGCCCTATGTGGAGATGTGGGGAAAGGTGTACGTGATAGTGTAAGTCCTCATGGGCAATGATGCACGGAACCTGACCCTGGGAGAATGAAGCTCCAACTAATAAAAAGAAAAAAAAGAAAAAAAAATGTGAAAAGAAACAAAAAGAAAAAAAATATGATAATGCAAATAAGAACCTTAATGGACTTTACACTTTGTAGCACTTGAGGATGTTGAGGTTGTCAATGTCTTTCACATAATTCCTTATTTAACTTGCACGAATGGTTCATTAGGGTAGAGGTGTGGACTGATCACCTATATAGAGTCGGCCCGTAGCATTACCGCGTCCATTGATCGACAAAAATATTTCCAACGAGTAGAGGTCTAGATTGAATAATGCATCTTGTTCGGATTTTGTGGGTATATCCGCTGAAAACCCTCAGGAGACAACACTCCTCCTCCTTGGCAACAAAGAGGTTTAACGGCTTGTTGCACGTGCTAAGTGCAACCGTGATTCCTACGAAAGTGAGTTAGGATTTCTTGTGTCTCGTTTGTTTTTCTCTTTCTTTGTTTTGCTCGAGACTAGCAAAAACTTAGGTGTGGGGGTATTTGATTGACATCATTTCATGCTCATATTTGTATCTTATATCCATTATCTTACACCTAAGCAATGCTACGTGACGAGTTTTATGTTTAGTTTTCAGGAATAAAGAGGTTTGAAGAGAAGAGCCATGAAAGGACCCAAAAGCTGGGAAAAAGGACTGAATGGTGAGATCTAGGGACCAAGATGCAAGGGAGAAGGACCTGAATGTAAGACAGAAGGACCTAAGAGCAAAACAGAATACTCCACACCATCATGGGGAGTATTTTACCAATTCTATTCGGTTCGGAGCTCCAACAAGTCGAGTAACCGCATCAAAGACCAACAATACCAGAAAGCAAAGCCCACAACAAATTCCAACACGATCCGACAATTTTGGACCGCCAATTGGCGGTCTTGGACCGCTAATTGGCGGTCCATATTGCTCAGGATCCGTCGAAATTTCTCCTGGACTTGTATTAATGTTCGTTTAGGCTATTTTTGGTATTGGTTTAGTCCCACATCGGGGGATTGTCCCCGATTAGCTTTTTCCATGCTTATAAATAGAACTCTTCACCTTCCATTGTAATTACCCATTGCTTGGTGGCATTCTCTCTACTAAGGAGTGAGCCTTGAAGCAAAAACTCAAGGTGGAGATGAATGCTACCTTCAATGTGAGTCATTTGTTAATAAAATAATTCTTCTAGTTTCTTTCAATCTTGTCTTTTAATTTGTGCATGTTTGTTTAGTCTTTCCTTTCCTTTTATGTTTCTTTAATGCTTCTTGCCTTCTTAGTTAACTTTCATTTCAGTATTATGCTTTCTTTTGCTAATATAGTTAGTGTAATGAGTAGTGAGTAGTTCCATCCCCATTTGGGGGGTGGAGAAATATGTGATATAATTATGTAGTGTATTAAGTGTGTGTTATTTTTATCCATTGAGCTTTATATGATTTCCATAACCATCTAATGGGTCTCCACTCTTATCTTTGATATGCTAATGCTCTTGAATGAAGCTTAGCTTATGCTTTGATTAGTGGACCTATTTTATGGGGAATGATAAGGTTAGGATATGGATGAAGTTAATATTGGAAACACAATTTGTAATGTATGTGCTCTTGTTGCCTTTACCTTAGCTAATGTCTTGTATGTTTTAATGATGTAGTGAAATCTTAATTCATGTTTAGGCATAGTAGGGTATAGTCTTTATACTTGAGTTCATGTAGCTTCATTCCAATTATTGTCTTGTATGTTTTAATGATGTAGTCTTATCTTAATTCATGTAGAGGCAAAGTTGGATGTAGTTTTATGATTTCATGCACTACATGTTGTGAGGAGCTTAATGAACACACACACACTTCTTTATGTTCACATTATTTCTCTACCCCCTTTGGGGTTTAGTTTTTATTGTTTATCTTTCATTTCCATTAGCATTGTAGTGCAGTTTAGTGTAACCAATCCTTTTCTCCTTTCTTTACCCCTTGCCTTCGCACGAACCAAGTGTCGACACACCTCCCAGTGGACGACCCGTATTTGCCACCGCTTCAACGCGGCCGTGCACTTGCGGTTAAATATTAAACGAGATCAATCATCTAGTCGTCGGTATCTCTCTCATATTACCCCAATATGAAGATTGCTCAGTCAAACAATGAAGATTGTCCCAACTATACGGGGTGTTTGTCTGAGGCACCCCAAGATGCATAGGTCGAGAGTATGAGGGAGAATTGTCCTGGTCCCAACAATGATATGGATGGTCGCCCATGTAACCATCCATCTCGACAAAGAACTCTCGAGTCGATCACTCTAACCACCACGAGGCCAAGCTCGCAAAAAGTGCTTGACTTGACCCTAAAACGCTAACACATAGTGTAAAGGGGAGGAGACTAGAACGTAGAAGTAGGTGAGAAGAAGATGACTCAGAGGAGAAGGGAAGAATCCCTAGAGCTTGCGTGGGTAATGAGAGAAGGTAGAGGCCTAATCTAGCAAGCACGACTCAAACAACTTAAGGCTATGAGTCCTTAGGCTTGACGACGCCTAACTTCGAGGTCACTAGTCTCGACACGCCTCACCTACCTACAATGAAGACCACAATGCCCAGCAAGTGATACCAAATCCGGAGATCCAGTACCTCCTACTATTGACAATGCAGGCGATGTCGATCAGGTCATGACAGTCTCTACTAGATCACTCTCCCAGTGCGTCCGAATTCCTTATGGCCAATGTCTACTTGCTTTTAGATTAAGGCTTTACTTGAGTGTGCTTTTTGGGGCTAAGGGAGGGGTGATGAAATCCCCCACCTTATCTTCGAAGACTAAGGGTGATGCCCCTTAAAGATATTTTGAAATCTTAGGCTCGCAAGCAACTCACCAAACAAGCACTCACCTCACTCTTGTCCCGTTGCACCTTACTAACTAATGCATGCTTTAACCATGCATGAATGAGAGAATGGGTGCACGTACCTCACGCCAGCAATCGACAACTAGAATTTTAAAGAAAAGAAAAGATAAATGCGTGCAAGGTTTACAAACGATGCATGACCTAGATGGCAATAACTTTAATCTTTTGCTTTGAGTTTTGTGGTCCAAGCTGTCTTAAAAGGGAATTGATTAATCTGGGAGCTAACTACAGGTGATACATGACAAATTGAACTCCCAGACTACTACACTGAAACAACAAACCACCAGAACAACAATAGGAGCAAAAGAAGCTCGCCAGGCCGCCAATTGGCGGTCTCAGACCGCTGATTGGCGGTCCAAAAGGTCGTTCTCTGCTCACAATTTCTCCTGGTGTGTCCCCTTGATGCTGCAATGTCCCTGAAACAAAAATAAACTAAAAACAAAATATTAAAACTACTCGAATCGTCCAAACCAGAGTCTGGACTGAGCACCTCCCTGCAACAACGCCAAAAATTTGTTTAATCGTTTTAAATACCACAAGTGCACGGCCGCGTTGAAGTGGTGGAAAATACGGGTCGATCCACAAGGAGGTGTGTATACTCTGGTTTGTTCGAAGGCAAGTGGGAAAAGAGGGGAAGAAGTTGTGATTACACTAAACTAGACTAACTACACTAAACGAGTAAGCATCAAGCAAGGAAAATGAAAGCGAGGGAAATTGAAAGCTGGAAATCAGAAATGGAAAACCCCTAAAGGGTGGAATGTGTTCACACATGTAAAAAGATGGTGAAGAATGCATTCTATAGGCACAAATGTAGGTAGTGTTTTCATGCATAGGAAGTGTCTAAAGGTTATGGCAAAACTTATCAATCCATTCACTAACCTAGTTGATTAACATTCATATACACAAGCTGGTTGTTTCAGAACCTAAACAAGCATGGGAGGTGTCTAAGATGTGTGGAAAAACTCATCAAGTGTAGTATTCTACTCTAACAAGCAAGCATACATTCACATTTATCAACATAATCAAAATATAAAGCATTCATATCCATTCTTTAATGCATGTATGAACATCATCTCCACCCCAAAGGGGGATGGATCTACTCACTACACATTACTCTAACAATTAAACTAAAGAAGAAAAGAAACATTCTAACTACTTTAGCCTAGAATCAAAGAAATAAAACTAAGCTAAGCACGCATAAAGAAGCAACATAAGAACAAAACTATGGAAAAATTATTTTATTAGATGACTCACATTGAAGGTAGCATTCTTCTCCACCTTGAGATTTTGCTCCAAGGCTTACTCCAAGTAGAGAGAATGCCACCAAGCAATGGGTCATTACAATAGAAGGTGAAGAGTTCTATTTATTGCCATAGAAAATTGTAATCCGGGACAATCCCCCGGTATGGAACTAAACAAATACCAGAAATAGACTAAATACACACTAATACACGCTCCACATAAATCTTAGCGGATCCGGACCAAAAGTGACCGCCAATTATCGGTCGTGGACCGTTAATTAGCGATCTACAGTGCTTGGATCGCTTTGGATTTTCTTCTGCGCTTTTCTGGATGGCTTTGCTTGTCTTTGATGCATCTACTTTGCTTGCTGATTGACATCATTTCATGCTTATATTTGTATATTATATCCATTATCTTTCACCTAAACAATGCTATGTTACGAGTTTTATGTTTAGTTTTCAGGAATAAATAAGTTTGAAGAGATGAAGCATAAAAGGACCTAAAAGCTGGGAAAAATGACTGAATTGTGAGATCTGGGGACTGAGATGCAAGGGAGAAGTACCTAAACGTAAGACAGAAGGACCAAAGAGCAAAACAGAATACTCTACACCATCATGGGGAGTATTTTAGCAATTCGATTCGGGTCGGAGCTCCAACAAACCAAGTAAATGCATCCAAGACCATAAAATATACCAACAAAAGCCCATAACAAAAATGAGCAGGATCCGAACAATATATACCACCAATTGGCGGTCCATTTTGGCCCAAATCCGCTCAAATTCCTTCAGCACATGTATTAGAGGATGTTTAGGTCATTTTTGGTATTTGTTTAGTCCCATATCGGGGGATTGTCCCGGAATGCCTTTTTCTTTGGCTATAAATAGAACTTTTCACTTTCTATTGTATGTACTCCATATTTTAAGTGGATATTCTTCCTACTAGGAGTGAGGCCTTAAAGCACACACTAAAGTAGGAGGATGCTACTTGAAATGCGAGTCACTTTAATAAATGTTTCTTTATTATGTTGTTTGTTTTATGTTTCTTGTTTTACTTTGCTTAATTTAATTTCATTAGTTTTTAGTAGTTTAGTTAATATGCTTTCCTTTCTTAGTTTAATAATTAGTGTAATGTGTAGTGAGTAGTACCATCCCCTTTGGGGGGTGGAGTAGATGTTCATACATGCATTAGAGAATGGAATGAATGCTTTATTTCCAATGTGTTGATAAAACATGAATGTATGCTTGCTTGTTTAGGATAGAATTTATAACTTGATGAGTTTTGCCAAAATGATTAGACACCTCTCATGCTTGTTTAGGTTCTGAAATAAACAACTTGAATATGTAAATGTTAATCAACTAGGTTGGTGAATGGATTGATAGGTTTTGTCATAACATTTAGACACTTCCTATGCATGATAACACCACCTTTATTTGTGCTTCAAGAATGTGTTCAACACCCACCTCTTTGCATGTGTGCACTCACTCCACCCCTTAGGGGTTTTCCATTTCTGAATTCCAGCACTCGTCTTTCGTTCTTAGTTTAGTTTTAGTTGATCGTTTGTTGCTTTCTTTCGCATTTCATACTTCATACTTTGTAGTGTAGCCTAGCATAATCAACTCTCTTCCCTATTTTTTCCACTTGATTTCGTGCAAACGAGAGGCTGCTCACCTCCCTGAGGACGACCCGTATTTGCCACCGCTTCAACGTGGCCGTGCACTTGCGGTTTTAATAATAAAATGTTCAACAAGTTTTTGGCGCCATTGCCGGGGAGGTGCCAGTCCAGACTCTTGTTAGGACGATTCGAGTGGATTTAATTTTTGTCTTGTAGTTTTCTTTGTTTTAGGAGACTTACATTGCGAAGGGGAAGCATCTGGTGAAGTTTGGAGGAGGTCTGAGAGAAAAAAACCGCCAATCAGCGGTCTAAAACCGCCAACTGGCGGTCTGGTTGTTTCATTTCACCTCTAAATTTCTGTGGAGTATTGCTTTATCTGAGATAGTGATCTGGGACTCGATTTGGCATGTTTTGACATATAGTTTGTCCCAAGATCAATAATCAAACCTCCTTTAAGCAACTTGGACCCTAAAACTCAAAGCAAAAGATTAGGCATTCTTGTTGTTTAGGTCATGCATCATGTATGTGACTTAGGCATTTAGATTGTCTTTTATCTTACCTTTATTTTCTGTTGCTGAGAGCTGGCGTGAGGTACGCACCTTCTACTCTCATTCATGCATTTCGTATGAACATGCATTAGTTAGTAGGAAGTGCATTGAAACAAGTGTGAGTTGAGCGTTTGTTTGGAGAGTTGATTGCTAGATTTGGACTCCAAAACGCTACTAAGGAGGGGTTGTCCTATAAAAGATAAGGTGGGGGATTTCATCACCCTTTCCTTCGCCCCAAAAACCACACTAATCAAGAGCCTAATTTTAAAATCAAGTAGACATTGGCCTTAAGGAATTCAGACGCATTAGGAGAGTGATCCGGTCCCGACCGTCATGACCTGATCGGCGTTGCCCACTTTGTCGATAGTAGGAGAGACGAGATCCCCGGATCTTGGCTCACTTGCTGGGCTTCGTGGTCCTCGTCGTAGGGAGGTGAGGCCGTGTGACCTCGCAGTTAGGCGTCGTCTAGCAGTAAGGACCTATAGCGACCTTAGGATTGCTTGAGCCTTGTTTGCTTGTGTGCTTCTACCTGTACCCATCTGCCGTAGCATAAGGACTTCTTCCCTTCTCTCCTGAGTCATTCTTTCTCTCCTGTGTTCCCCCGTCTTCTCCCCTACGTACATTCTTTGAAAAAAAAAGGTTTTGGTTTGTGTGTGTGCACCTTTGTGTATGCTTTCGTGGACACGAGACGAGAGGGGTCGTTTGACGAGGAGCGTTGTCAATCCGGCTTTGGTCATCGATTTCTCGACGCCTTCCTCCTCTCGTGTCGCACACCGTTCGGGTTGAATGGCTGCTCATTTCCGTGAGGAGGAGCAATCGCTGGACCCACCTGTTCCACCTGTGCTTCCAGTTGTCGCTCCCATACCTCTACGTGATCGATGCTACCTGAGCCGTACTGCTCTACCTTCATGCATCGTATTGCCAGAGGCTAATGGGAACCATTTTGAGGTTAAGCCTCAGTTTATCTCCATGCTCCCTCATTTCACTGGGAAAGGTGACCCCTATATCTTTCTCAGGGAATTTGAGGAGGTTTGTGCTATGTTCAAGCTGCAACAACTTAGCACAGACTCCATCCATCTTAGGCTTGTCCCCTTTGCGCTGAAGGATGACGCCAAGAAGTGGTTGTACAGAAACCAGGCGAATGCTTTTAGGACTTGGGATGAGTTTCAATCTGCATTCCTCAAGAAATACTTTCCAAATCATCGGACTCAAAAATTGAGGAACGAAATCAATTCGTTCTATCAACATGAGACCGAACCATTTCATGCATATGTAGAGAGATGCAAACCCAACTAGATCGGGTGCCGCATTTGATGTCGATACCAGTACGGCCACTGAGGCGCGCATGGCGGCCTTAATGCGCCGTATGGATTCGATTGAGCTCCAAAACCAACAAGGTGCACCTCACATGTCCACATCTGGTCCAGTTCCCTGTCATTCATGTGGTAGGATAGGTCATGTAGAAAGCGAGTGTGAGTACATTCCTCCTGAGATGGAGCGTGTCTACGCCATCTATGATAGAGCCAGGAATGACCCATACTCATCATCTTATAATCCTGGAGGGAGGAACCACCCCAATTTTTCATGGAACCAAACTAATGCCCCGGGTGGTCCTTCAAACTCCTCTAGACCACATTACCAATCACACCAACCTCCCATGCATGCACATTCCTATCAGCCACCCCAAGCGCAGACCACCAATCAATCGGGTTTCCCAAATTCCAATAATATGGAAACCCGATTCAATTCGCTTTAGACCTTGACTCATGGACTTGAAAACTCAATGAATTTTTTTATGTCAACCACGAGTCAAGTTCTCACTTCAAATCAGCAGACCATCAAATCTCTAGAGCTTCAGATGGGCCAATTGGTTCAGTCTGTACATGAAAGAGAGAGAGGGTTTTTTCCTAGCCAGCCTGAGGCTGACCCCCGTATGTACCAATAACAACACATGCAAAATGAGAATGTGGTACCTCAGGGGAGGCAAGTGAACCATGTGGAGGAACCTCTTCACCATGTCAATTCCATTGTGACCTTAAGGAATGGAAAACAGGTTGACAATCACATTTCCTTGCCACAACAACCACCATCTATGCAGCCCCTCAGTGGGAATGGTGGTGAAGAAGAGGCTGAGGGTGAGGGTAATACACCAAAGCTTTCTTCTCAGGCACCGCAGAAAACATACCTGCCAAAAGCTCCCTATCCAAGTAGGTTAACCAAAAAGCAGAGTGACAACATGGACAAGATATTAGAGGTGTTTAAGCAAGTAAAGGTTAACATCCCCTTGTTGGATGTCATCCAACAAATACCTCAATATACCAAAGTGTTGAAGGATCTCTGCACAACCAAGAGGAAGACCAATGTTCCTAAGAAAGCATTCTTGGCTGCAAATATCAGCTCACTTTTGTCCAATCCCACCTACACAAAATACAAGGACCCTGGGTGTCATACTATTCAGTGTACGATAGGGGACACTAGAATGAGCAATGTTTTGCTTGATTTAGGATCAGCGGTCAACCTCCTCCCATTCTCTATTTATCAACAGTTGAACTTGGGAGAATTGAAACCAACTAAGATCACCCTCCAATTGGCGGATAGATCCATTCGTATTCCCATGGGGATTATCGAGGATGTGCTTATCAAAGTTGGAGATTTTATATTTTCAGTCGATTTTGTTGTCCTCGATACCAATCCTGTTGCGAACACCCACTTTCAAATACCTTTGATTTTGGGTAGACCATTTCTGGCCACCTCCAATGCCTTGATTAATTGTAGAAATGGTCTCATGAAGCTCTCATTCGGTAACATGAGTGTCGAGTTTTATGTGTTCAACTCTGGTAGGCAACAGGAGCCCATGGATCAACCTTTAAATCTAAATCTCATCCGCCAGTTGGAGAAAGCACCACAAAATCAACGAACACCCCTAACCCCAATGCAACCCGTTGAGAATGTTCGTGGGCCCAGTGAAAACTCATTGCCTGTCTTCGCAATGCAACAGAGTGAGCTGGCCTCGAACATGAATGTCCAAAGGGAGTGTTCATTGCATGATTCAGTTGAGAGTACTAGTGAGAGTAAGACACCTCATCATATGCCTATACCAGAAGGTGTCTCTACCTCATGTCCCATGGCCATTGAGCCATTTGAGCTTCATATTGACTCCAACAAGGACCCACCTATGACCGAGCTTATGCTTGATGATCTAAATGATGGTGGGAGGTCCTTGTTGGATGACTTGGGGAGAAGCCCCATTCTTAGTGATGCAAGTCTGCTGCATCCATCGAATGAGCCTGAGGAACTCATTCCGATGCACCCGTCTATTGGTTGGAGGGTTTTGTTAGATAAGCAACTAAACCCTAGTGAGGCAACACAACTTCATTCTTTGTTGCCAACACCCAATCAATATCATGAGGGGTTCAAGCCGTTCAGCTTTGACCTTTCACCCCTCATGACACCTCTGAGTATCGGTGAAGTTTGCCCATCTCGGCAAGTCTCTGGTCCTCATGACTTGATGTTCTCATTTGATGTTCCTTGACCAAATGATTATGAGAATATCGTTGTTGTTGTATATATCATGTAAAAAAAATTCAATAAAAAAAAGAACAAAAGAAAAAAAAGGTGTGTAATAAAAGACTCCATGAGCGAGCATTGATTGTTGTGGGCCCCAACCCTTGTATACTTGGGCCCCATTTCTTCACGTATTTGTCTCCCTTCTTCAGTATCTCACGGGTTTTGAGGAAATTAGGGTTTGTGTCCATCACTATAACCATGAACTTCCTGTTGTGCTTCATGTTGGTGAGATCTTCCTTTTTTCATGCATAAATCCATGTAGTATCATGCTCACATTCATTGAGGACAATGCATGAAGTAGGTGTGGGGGTGTTTTTACGTGTGTACATAGTCGAGTCTTTATCCTTTGATTTTTGTTTTCTTTTGTGTGCATTGTTAGGGTCATGTTTGTGTGCTGCATTTAATATCGATATATCTGCTTGCCATGATCCTTGGGTGACTTGTCTTCTTTTGCTTGCCTAGTGCTTAAAAAATTTCACATTTCTTTCAAAATCGTCATGTGTTTGCGAAAGCAAATGTTTTTGTAGGTTTTGCGTGTGTTTAGCATGTGCAAAACCGTTGAGAGGCAAAGTAAAAAGAAAGCTCCCAAAATTGTCCTGAACTTGATGCATCAGGATATCTAGTTTACTGACTTTAGGTCTTATATAGTCGTTAGGATGCACCCTGGTTTTCCCTCGGGGGGCGTGTAATCATAGGGTTTCGGCACTCAAACATTTAAAGAAATCCACCCTGAACCTAGTGAGTCAAATAATTCGTGTCTTTTAGTATAAGGAAGTTTGTCGTAGTCAAGGACCCTTAATCTCTTTTTGTGAAACTTAAGTGTAGGGGTTTTGGTTCCCATGTAGATAAGTAAATAAGTGGTGTTCTCTTTTCTCACATGGCTCATATCACTCGGGAAAGTAGGTCTGAGGGGACTTTGTGCCTGGTGCTTTCGAGTCATCATACTTGGGATGCACCGACCGAACTCCCGTTACACGGGTGGTAGGGATCGCCCTATGTGGAGATTTGCGGGAAGGTGTACGTCATAGTGTAAGTCCTCATAGGCAATGATGCACGAAACCTGACCCTGGGAGAATCAAACACCAACCAATAAACTGCACCAAAGAAAGAAAAAAAAGTAAAAAAAGTGTCAAATAAGAACCAAAATGGACTTTACACATTGTATCACATTCAGAAGTTAAGGTTGCCCATGTCTTTCACTTAAGTCCTTAACTAACTTTCACGAATAACTCATTAGGCTTGGTGTGTGGACCGATGACATATATAAAGTCGACCCGTGGTATTACCGCGTCCCATGATCGACAAAATGAGTCCAACGAGTCGTGTAGCTAGATTGATTAATGCATCTTATTCGGATTTTGTGGGTATATCCGCTGAAAACTCTCAGGAGACAACACTCCTCCTCCTTGGCGACAAGGAGGTTTAACGGCTTGTTGCACGTGCTAAGTGCAACCGTGATTCCTACGAAAGTGAGTTAGGATTTCTTTTTTTTTCGCATGCTTTTATCTTTCTTTGTTTTGCTCGGGACTAGCAAAAGTTAGGTGTGAGTGTATTTAATTGACATCATTTCATGCTTATATTTGTATATTATATCCATTATCTTTCACTTAAACAATGCTATGTTACGAGTTTTATGTTTAGTTTTCAGGAATAAATAGATTTGAAGAGATGAAGCATAAAAGGACCTAAAAGCTGGGAAAAAGGACTGAATTGTGAGATCTGGGGACTGAGATGCAAGGGGGAAGGACCTGAACGTAAGACAGAAGGACCTAAGAGCAAAACATAATACTCCACACCATCATGGGGAGTATTTTAGCAATTCGATTCGGGTCGGAGCTCCAACAAACCAAGTAAATGCATCCAAGACCATAAAATATACCAACAAAAGCCCACAACAAAAATGAGCAGGATCCGAACCATATAGACCGCCAATTGGCGGTCCATTTTGGCCCAAATCCGCTCAAATTTCTTCAGCACGTGTATTAGAGGATGTTTAGGCCATTTTTGGTATTTGTTTAGTCCCACATCGGGGGATTGTCTCGGATTGCCTTTTTCTTTGGCTATAAATAGAACTCTTCAGCTTCTATTGTAAGGACTCCATATTTTAAGTGGCTATTCTTCCTACTAGAAGTGAGGCCTTAAAGCACACACTAAAGTAGGAGGATGCTACTTGAATGTGAGTCACTTTAATAAATGTTTCTTTATTATGTTGTTTGTTTTATGTTTCTTGTTTTACTTTGCTTAATTTCATTTCATTAGTTTTTTTTAGTAGCTTAGTTAATATGCTTTCCTTTCTTAGTTTAATAATTAGTGTAATGTGTAGTGAGTAGCTCCATCCTCTTTGGGGGTGGAGTAGATGTTCATACATGCATTAGAGAATGGAATGAATGCTTTATTTCCAATGTGTTGATAAAACATGAATGTATGCTTGCTTGTTTAGGATAGAATTTATAACTTGATGAGTTTTTCCAAAATGATTAGACACCTCTCATGTTTGTTTAGGTTCTGAAATAAACAACTTGCATATGTAAATGTTAGTCAACTAGGTTGGTGAATGGATTGATAGGTTTTGCCATAACATTTAGACAGTTCCTATGGATGATAACACCACCTTTATTTGTTCTTCAAGAATGTGTTCAACACCCACCTCTTTGCATGTGTGCACTCACTCCACCCCTTAGGGGTTTTCCATTTCTGAATTCCAGCACTCGTCTTTCATTCTTAGTTTAGTTTTAGTTAATCGTTTGTTGCTTTCTTTCGCATTTCATACTTCATACTTTGTAGTGTAGCGTAGCGTAGCATAATCAACTCTCTTCCCTATTTTTGCCACTTGATTTCGTGCAAACGAGAGGCTGCTCACCTCCCTGAGGACGACCCGTATTTGCCACCGCTTCAACGCGGTCGTGCACTTGCGGTTTCAATAATAAAACGTTCAACACTTCCTGGAGGTCCGACCCGAATAGAATTGCCAAAATACTCCCCATGATGGTGTGACGTATTCTTGTTCGCTCATTGGTCCTTCGATCTTACATTCAGGTCCTTCGATCTTGCATCTTAGTCATTGAGTCTCTCAACTCAGTCTTTTTTCATGCTTTTAGGTCCTTTTATGACTCTTTTCTTCAAACCTATTTATTTCTGAAATTCAAACCTAAAACTCGTCACGTAGCATTATTTTGGTGAAATATAATGGTTATAAGTTACAAATGTAAGCATGAAATGATGTCAATCATCAACCGCAAAGTGCCTGGTGTAAATCGGTCGACTGAACCCTATTCGGTGTTCGACCGATCACTTAAGTGTACCTGCGTCTTAGCGTTGGGCGGTCGACCGTTCCTTAACCGGTCGACCGAACTGAGTTCAAAACTGCCAAACGGTCGACCGAATTAACTCGGAATTGGGTCCTGCTAGTTTATGTTTTGTGTATCTTACACCAACTCTTACCCAATCAACCCCAACGACTATATTCTCTCTAATGCTTATAAATAAAGTTGTAAAACACATTTTAACACAACTCCCCAACTACTACTTGTCCAATACATTAGAGAGAAACTCCCAAGCTCCAATTTCCCCAATCCTACACACCAAGCTTACACTTCCACACCTTAGCATCATTTCCACATCCTAAGCTAAGTGTGCTCAAGTTAGAGAATGTGTTCCACTAAAGATTTCATTTGTAAAAGAAGCAAGGACTTCAGTGAAATCCCGAAGTGTTCCTCTCGGATTGTGAGAGAAGAAAGTTAAGTTCACGAGGGTGTTCGTGGAACTTGTTTTGTAAAGGCGTTCTCTCCCGGCTCAGAACGGGGAGTGGATAGTGAAGACGCAAGCGGAGCTTGCAAGAGAGGATGTAGGCGGCTGGCCGAACCTCTGTAAAAACCCCCTTGTTCCATTGTGGTTTGCATATTTCTTTTTACTTGCTTGTTCATTTTAAATTCCGTTGTGCATATCGTGATCGATTAAACAAGTAGGTAATTAGATTAAAAGTGATTAGAATTAGCGACCCTCACGATCCCACATTTGGTATCAGAGCCTTGTGAGCTAAATCACATACTTAATCGTATTTTTAGCATGGCTAGTACATCTAATCATGTAGATGGATTATGCACAACTCGACGTCCTTTGCTAAATGGGTCAAATTATGATTATTGGAAGAATATGATGAAAATATTCCTAATTTCAAATGACCTAGAGTATTGGATGTTTCTTCAAAATCCATACACACCCCCAAATGAAGATGAATTAGATTCACTTACTAGGCCCAAAATGAAAGAAATTGAGATGAACTCAAAGATAATGAACATCTTGTATTGTGGCCTTAATGAGGGTGAATATAATAGGATTTGGGGTTGTGAAAGTGCATATGAAATTTGGCATAGAGTACAAATGCATCATGAGGGGGATAGCAAAACTAAGGAAACCCGCATTAGTCTCCTCATGCATAAATATGAAATATTTTCTATGCAAATCGGGGAGAACATAAGCGAAATGAACACTCGCTTCACCAATATTACTAACTCTCTCTTGGTTCTTGGAAGAAAAATCAATGAAGGAGAGATGACACGGAAGTTTCTCCGGTCACTTAGCATCGATTGGGAAGATAAAGTCGTCGCAATTGAAGAGGCGCATGATCTTTCAAAATTAAAGATGGAGGAACTCATTGGAAACTTGATGGCATATGAACTTCAGATCAACCATCGAAAGGACAAGGAAGCTTCAAAGAACAAACCCTTCTTGTCATTACATGAAAATGTTGAGCAACCAAGGAGGAGTATAGAAGATGAGGACATTGAAGTCCTAGCCAAAGACTTCTTCAAATACCTCAAGAAGGATAAGGGAGAAAAGAATGAAAGAAGAGGTAGAAGAAGTGAGAAAAGCGAAAAAGAAAAGGAGAAGGATGAGAGTGAAAATGAGAGAAGAGAAGGAGAGAAGAGAGAGGAGAAGAGAAAAGGAGAAGAGAAAAGGAGAAGAGAAAGGAAGGAGGAAGCACACAAGGCTACATGGGATCATCACCATCATCATCGTCTTCCTTGCAAAGTAGAAGAGAGGTGTCTCACTCATGCTTCATGGCCATTGAAGATGATCAAAGTGAGGTAGAATCTAACTCTTGTTCTAGTAATTCATGCTCAACTAAGTCATATTATAGTGGAGTTCACATTCTAGTGCAAATAATGAAACCTATACTCATGTTGAGCTTCAAAATGCATTTCATGACTTAGTTAAACAATATGAGATCATTTGTGAAAAGAACAAAAATGCTAGAAAGCTAATCAAAGATCTCCAAAGTAAAATTGAAACATGCATGAATGAGAAAAATGAGGTGCTTGCTAGACTTGAAAATAATGCATCAACTATTGATAATTTGAAAGCAACACCTATAGATAGTGAACAATTAGATCTTCATGCTTGCAATGTGCAATTAAGAAAAGATCTAGAGAAGTTCACAAATGGAACTAAGATGCTTAATATGCTATTGGGAATTCAAAGACAATCTTTGCAAAAAACATTGTTTAGGATACAATGCAAAATTGAAAAACCATGCATCTTATACAACTTTAAATGGAAAGCACTTAGTTGTAAAGCATAGTTCCTCAAGTGTGTGGACTCCCATAACCAAAATGGTTTGGGTTCCCAAAGCTAACATTCAAGGACCCAAAGGTGTTTGGGTACCAAAATCTACACTTGTAAGTGCTTGAGGAGGAAATCAGTGGTGACCGGGCAAGCTTAAGAGTCAAATTCTAAGCCGGTTGCATCACCAAATGAGATTGGAACCAATTCAAGCTTCAAGTGGGTATAATTCTTATCCTTTAAATTTTTGAATAAATTGGTTCTAGTTTAGGTTGTTATATGCGTAATTGACATATCATATATTCATTCATCGTAAATTTCAAATTTGAATCACATCCATAGTTTTAGAGTCAAATGTTTTCTAAATGGATGTCAAAAGGGGAAATGTAAACATCAGATGCCATATTGTAATACTTGCTTGATGTTAATAGGAGAAATAAAAATGAACTTAATGGAAAAATCATATTCGTATTGATAGGGGGAGCTTATTGAATATCATTTTCTTAGTGTAATGAAGTGCAAAATTTAGGGGGAGCAACTTCATTACAAGACATCCATATTCAATGCTCATATCGTATAATTTTTGATGGATGTCAAAGGGGGAGAGATAATTGAGGGGGTTACTTGGAATTTGATTTCTAAATGAACAAAAATTATGCACATCCATAGCGGGAGCATTTCTATCAATAGTTTACATCTAAAAATTCCATACATTAAGATATAGGTTGACATCATCAAGAAGGGGGAGATTGTTGGCTTTTTGGACTTAATCTATGTTTTGATAATTTAATGAACCTAATCTTAAGTATGATCATGTAGAGTAGCACACATATTGCATTGCATGTATATTGCTTTATGATAACCTCTACAGGTGATCAAGACTCAAGGAAGAAAGGAAATCAAGTGAAGACATGTAATCAAGTTCTTTTGAAGACATGTATTTTGTATTTCTTTGAGTCTTAGAAAGTTTCTGTAATTGAGCACACTTTAGCAAAAAACTACTCAAACACACACTAGGTTCCCTATAGAAGTCACACACAAAATTTCACATAATTTGGACTTCAATAGATCACCCAAACTTAGACCGGAAAACACTAAACCAAAACCCAAACAGTATGTCCACATTCGGTCGACCGAAATAGACCGTTTGGTCGACCAATTGATCAATTATCCTGTTAGTGTTTAACTGCCTAAGTTCGGTCGACCGTCCTGACCTTTTCGGTCGACCGAGACCCAATTATTTTTCGACCATTTGTTTTGTCGTATATACCCAACAGTCGTATTTGTATTAATCAAAAATACCCCAAATACATTTTTTGTATCGGTCGACCGAGGACCTTGTTCGGTCGACCGAGCTTATGTCTCTTGACAAACCCAAATCTCCTGCTCGAATTCGGTCGACCGTGGACCTTGTTTCGGTCGACCGAATAGACACTACTACAGAAAAGGGAATATTCGTCGGATATAAGGGCTTATACACGTCGGATATAAGCACACCCCTATCCGACGTATATGTGTGCGTCGTCTATACATAGACGTCGGCCATCGTATAGCCGACGTCTATACCTAACGAATAGACGTCGGCCTTAATTAGACTCCGACGTTTATTCTTTAATGTATAGACGTCGGTTAACTAACATACGACGCCTATACTTTAGGGCTAGACGTCGGGTAACTAACATACGACGCCTATACTTTAGGGATAGACGTCGGGTAAATAACATACGACGCCTATACATTAGGGATAGACGTCGGATTACATAGAAAGCCGACGTCTATTCCTTTCTTCAGAGGAATAGACGTCGGCTTATAGAGACAGCCGACGTCTATTCCCAAACCTGGACAAAAATAAATAAATAGGATCCGACGAAATTGTTTTTAGTCATCGTCGTCGTGTACATACAACTGCACCAAATTCGTTCACCTATAAATTTCATCCACATACATCCATATACATCCCATATACATCCATACAATTGACATTCACAAGCATACATCCACATACATCCACAAGCATACATGCACAAACACAAACACAAAAATACAACCACACAATTGACATTCAACACACTTGCAATTAATTCATTCTAAAATTAAGGCGATTATATTAAGGCATAAAGTGTAGGTTTGTAATACAAGTGCACTTGTTAACTAAATTACAAAAAATACAATTGGCAGTAGAACCTCTTAGTTCGTCAGCATGTTTCTGATGAAATAGCGAGCCCATCGGTCGCGAGTTTCATCGAGCTCTTGTTGCGAGAATGGATCACTACTTTTTGGGAAAACCTATCAAAAAATTACAAGTGTGTTGAATATTAATAACTAAATATTGAAACTACAATTGAATATACAATTGAATAACGATCTACATTACCTCGGTTAGACATACGTCTTGAGTTGCCACATCGAGGATTTCCTCCATGTATCTCATCGCGTAGTAACCGCATTCCGTATTTCCAACCTGCTTCCGGTACTACAAACATAGGAATTCGCTAAATATTTGTTCCTAACTTAATTAACAAAAATGGGATAGAACGTACTCTCATTCCATGGCATGTTATTCCTGATTTTGTGGTTGTTCTCCTACCACCTAAAGCTCTGTAAACCTTAATTGCCCTGAGTAGCACAAGTTAAAATATCAATCAATAATACTAATAAAAATCCACGAATTACTTTATTCACGACTAAACGAACTTACATATTTAGAAGTTTCTTTATTGAGTCCCTTGGTTTATTCGACCCCAACGGATCAAACCAATATGCCGAATTAGTCATTGGGCATACAACGACAAGCATCCAATGAGCCCTGTGTTATATATATAATTAGAAGTTTATTACAAAATAAAATTTCACTTTGAATTACAAAGTTTACCTCTCATGATAAGGGAGCAGATAATATTTCTTGTCTTCTTCTTTAAAGAATGTCCCTAGTTGACCCGATTTATCGTCATTCCCGTATATATATGTAGATGGACTGATAAATCCAAATACATGATCCTCGGGAAAGATTGACCTTCTGGCGTCGTAAAGATGTCTACAAGTATAAAAATTATAATTTATTACAGTTTTGATAAAATTATTCAATACTTTTCATTGTATACAAAAGAACACTTACTTCACTTGCACGTCGATAATTATGATACACAACGAATCCATCGCCATGAACTGCATGATATCCTCTTTGGTGACGTACAAAGCCGGAGGCAACCCTTTATCCCCCTCCAACTCCAAGGTACTTAACGATTGTGCCTCCCTACCTACCATACATTGATACAACATTTTGCACCTACTTGGAAGCGAATTAATGTTGATCGGAGATTGGTTGTTTGACCCTTTGCTCCGGGGGCTTGACACCTTACAAAGATGTATAGAACCGTTAAAATACAATTGTTAACAAAATTGAAGTTTAAAGTCTTTCAAAGTTAAACTATACCTCATGTTTGTCGTTTAGCTCTACTAAATAACTAGCCCAACGCACGAACCCACCGATAGCATCGCCGAGAGTAACAATCTCTTCTTATTAATAATAATTGGGAATAAAATTTTATTGAAATTTTGGCAGAACCTCCACTTAAAATTTAATATGTAAAATTCTTCAAATCCTGAAATCAACAAGAAAATCCTAATATCTAGTTATCTAATCAGATTCACATCTAGTTATCCACTTAAATTTTATTCAAATCCTAATATCTAGTTATCTAATCACATTCACATTATGTATTTCTCTACTCAATCCAAACCAAATTCTTAACATAATCCAAACCAAATCAATACAATGAAAACAAAGTTTGGTTAAATCATCCAACCAACCCAACTCAATCCAAACTAAATCAATCCAATGAATATGTTTATCAAATATCAACACATAACACACATGCAAAAAAACTCCGAGAAGAAGTTGCTTATCACGTCTACATGTCAAGAGTGTACATCCACATTGAATCGTTATCTAACCAATATTTGCACTAATCCTAATTTGGCGTTGGATTCTTGGTCTAAACTAATCCTAAATTAAGAATCTAAAATTGAGCACGAACCAGAGGAGGGAAAAGTTGTATTGCCGGAGGAGCTCTTTGTGGTTCCCGAAGACGTCGCGGAGGAGACGGTTGTAAACGACACGATGAAGCTACATGCGGAGGAGGCTAAGTTAGAGAGAATATGTGGAGAAAGACGAACTTAAAACAAGAACAAACGAACTTAAAACCTACATGTGGAGAGAGACGGAGGAAGACGGAGGAAGAAGGAGAAAAGGGCCGGAGAAGTGGAGGAGCGCTTGGGAGCTCGCTGCGGTGCCGGAGACGGTGCGGATCGGTCGGAGGATGGTCGCGGAGGAGAGTTCGGTCGGGGGACGGCTAGGGTTTGGGTGGGTTTCGACTGAAAAGAATGAAAGAAAACGCGTCTGTCTGATTTCTTTAAGACCTATATACGTCGGATGTTCCATAACACCGACGTCTATACCTCGACGTCTATGTGGATAGACTTTAGACGTCGGTCTTACATTACGTCCGACGTATATAGTCTGACGTCTATACCCTATAGACGTCGGCTTCACAAGGTACTAAAACACCGACGTCTAAAGGTCGACGTCTATACACTATAGACGTCGGTTAAATGTGTTATTCCTACAGACGACGTCTATAGTGTCACATAGACGTCGGCTTCCATTTCAGCCGACGTCTATGCTGTCCTCTCCACAATAGACGCCGGCCGTTGTAATGGCCGACGTCTATTGGGCGACGAGTAAAGCCAATTCTGCACTAGTGAGAACATTGTTTGTCAACCCCAAAGTGCCTGGTGTCAATCGGTCGACCGAACCCTATTTGGTGTTCGACCGATCACTTAAGTGTACCTGAGTCTTAGTGTTGGGCGGTCGACCGTTCCTTAACCGGTTGACCAAACTGAGTTCAAAACTGCCAAATGGTCGACCGAACTGTCCATTCCAGTCGACCGAATTAACTCAAAATTTGGTCCTGCTAGTTTCTGTTTTGTGTATCTTACACCAACTCTTACCCAATCAACCCCAATAGCTATATTCTCTAATGCTTATAAATACAGTGGTAAAACACATTTTAACACAACTCTCCAACTACTAATTGTCCAATACATTAGAGAGAAGCTCCCAAGATCCAATTTCCCCAATCCTACACACCAAGCTTACACTTCCACACCTTAGCATCAATTCCACATCCTAAGCTAAGTGTGCTCAAGTTAGAGAGTGGGTTCAACTCAAGATTTCGTTTGTAAAAGAAGCAAGGACTTCGGTGAAATCCCGAAGTGCTCCTCTCGGATTGTGAGAGAAGAAAGTCAAGCTCACAAGGGTGTTCGCGGAGCTTGTTTTGTAAAGGCATTCTCTCCCGGCCCGGAACGGGGAGTGGATAGTGAAGACACGAGCGGAGCTTGCACGAGAGGACGTAGGCGGGTGGCCGAACCTCTGTAAAACCCCCCTTGTTCCATTGTGGTTTGCATATTTCTTCTTACTTGCTTGTTTATTTTAAATTCCATTGTGCATATCATGATCGATTAAACAAGTAGGTAATTAGATTAAAAGTGATTTGAATTAGCGACCCTCACGATCCCACAAAATGCCTGCGAAGGAAGTACCTCACCAACCGCACAATTTGGCTAGCGCCCGCCAATGGTGTGCTCGTGGGCGTGGACGGGTATACTGAGTGTGCGGGACATCGCCCGTGAACATATCCGGTTCCAAGTGGGAGATGGCAGAAGCATACTTTTCTTTCTTGACCCATGGTGTAGCCAGCCGTTCTTGTGTAAGGAATGGGATGCACGACTGCACTATGATGTTGGCACACTTCATCCCAAATGGTACGTGGAACCTTCCACCTCCACGATCCATGAAAATGTTGGAATTATGGCCAAAGATTATGGAGACAAGAATACATGGAGGGCTGGATATGCCCACTCGTTTGGCTGCTAGGAAGGAAAACCTTTCCTTGAAAGAAGCATGTACATGGGTCACCCCTAGGAAGGCACTTGTGGGGTGGAGCAAGCTCATATGGTTCAAGAATCATGTCCCAAAGCTGGCCATGACAACATGGCACACGATGTTGGGACGATTGATGACAAAGAAGTTCATGCAGGCATGGGGTGCAGCTCATGACATGGATTGTGTACTATGTAATGAGGATGAGGACGATATGGGACACCTCTTTTTGGCATGCTCCTTTACGAGGGAGGTCTGGACAGGAATACTAAGAGCACTAAAGTTGGGTGCTAGTATCAGAAATACACTAGATGAGGAGGCAAAATGCATGCTACAGGTGAAGGGTGGATGAGTGCACATGACAACAATGAAGCTAGCCTTTAGTGCGGTCATATATGAGTCCTGGCAGGAGCGGAACAGAAGATTGTTGGACAACGAGAACAGGCACCCATCGGATATCATTAGATTGGTCAAGGACACGGTTTGGGTAGTGGGCTGAAGGATGAAGGACCATGTGGAAGACCCGACAGCGATGCAAGTGTTTAAAGAAGTATGGAGTTAGAATTATACGTGTACTAGAGTAGCTAGGGGACTATTTGTAGTGGGTCGATGACTCATGGGGTTTTGTAGGCTGGGCATGTAGATAGCATTTCCTGTGGGTGTCATTCGCAAATTTTGTAGGATTGTAAATCATACTTTACACATTTATAAAATTTCGAGGATAAGCCTCTCTTTTTCTTTACAAAAAAGACAGAAGCAGAAGGAGAGAGAATGGAGAAGGAGAAGGAGGGAGAATGAGAGAGAATTGAGAGAGAGAGAGAGAGAGAGAAGGAGAGGAGGGGAAAGAAGAGATGAAGAGAGAGAGAAGGAGAAGGAAAGCAGGAGAGATAAGAAAGAGGAGGATGGGAATGAGAGAAAGGGGAAAAGAATAAGGGAGAAAAATAATTGGAGGTCACAACTAAACTTGAAGATTTTCCTTACCCACGCAAAAACTAATTTATATCATTTATACTACAACGATTGATTGGTTATGAAATATGAATATATGATTTGGTGAAGTTTGAATTGAAGTGTTTAGCCTATTTTTTGACAGAAAAAAAGTTGGGTGATTATGACTGCACATAATGACCATTTCTACCCACAAATATATTTACTAATTTATTTCAATAACATTCTATTTTGATTGCATCTTTGATAAATCCATTTTCTTTTTGGTGGAAATGGTTAGGAGACAAACAAAAAAATCCTACATATGAGGTTAATGTCCTACTTGCACCCTTATGAGGCATCTTCAAGTCTTGGACAATGTCCAAATAGTCCCTTTCAAGCTCTTCAGGTCTTCCTCCAGTGTCTTTGGTTGGCAAATGATGACCCTTGACTTCAGTTGCCTTTTCAGACCCTTGATAAAATTCTTCTATCTTTGCTCCGGGGTGTCATGTGTGTGGATAGTAGTGCTCGAGCATCATAAACTTGTTGATATATTCCTCGAGACATAACTCCTTTTGTTCCAAGCTTAGGAGTTGTTCTCTTTTCCGGTCCTTCACATGTTCAGGGAAGCACTTCTTCGCAAACTCTTCCAGAAACTCTTCCTAGCTTATATCTTTAGGATCGTCAAACACCATAGTCGAGGTGCTTCTCCACCATATCATTGCTTGCTCTTGAAATTGGTATGTGCCAAAGTTCACATTGTCCTCCTCTGATCAATTCATAGCCTCAAAGATACATTCTACAACAAAGACCCAATCTTCAACAACTTCTGGATCAATCTTTCCTACGAAGGAAGGAGGGTGTTGCCTCATAAACCTCTATAGCATCTCAGCAGATGTGTTCCTCTCAGTGCAAATGACTTGATCTTCCATCAAACTCGAATGTCGCTGCACAAAACTGACTAGGAAAGTCCATTGCTTCTTACACGCTCCCTCCTCCAAACCAATACTCTCACGAGGGACTTGTGGAGCTAGAGGAGTTCGTGGGATTGCTCCCACACATCCACCCTTTCCGCATCCAGTCCTTACATAGCCACCTCTCACTAGTGGAGGCATCTGGCACAATCAAGAGACAATGGCAATAACAATCGAGATTAATCCATGCGATTTCACTTTTCAACTATGTATACAATAAAACTATGCAATGATATGCTTGATGCAATTTCCTAAGGTGGTGATTTTTCACTTTTGTCTCCATACACTAAGAAAACATTTGGCTCTGATACCAAATTGTAATGTCCCATTCCTTATGACAAAGTGGAAGCTGAATATCACAAAAGAGAAAGAAATTTCGTGGGAAAGGGACATTCACAAGCAACGATTTTTAATAAACAATAACATAGGAAATGAAGTGTTTCAATTAAGCTTAAACTGCAAGTGCACAACGGCAATTAAACAGTGGCAAGTACAAGTTGAATCCACAAAGAGGTGTGTCAACTCTGGTTCTTGAGAAATCAATTGGCAAATAAGGAGAGAAGAAGTTTGGTTACACTAAACTAGGCTACACTAAACTAGCAACTAAGAAACGAGAAACATGACAACACAAGACTATCTAAAACTAAACTAAGCAACTAACAAACGAGAAAAATGAAATTCAGTAAGGGAAACCCCTAAGTGGTGGAGTGTGTGTACACATGTAATAAAGTGGTACAGAATGCATTCAATAAGGCACAAGTATAGATTGTGTTTTCATGCATAGGAAGTGCCTAATGGCTGTGGCAAAACCTATCAATCCAATCACTAACCTAGTTGATTCACTTGAGCATAAACAAGTTGGTTATTAAGAACCTATACAAGCATGGGAAGTGTCTAAAACTCGTGGCAAAACCCATGAAGTTAAGTATTCTAATTTAAACAAACAAGCATACATTGACATTCATCATAAATTGCATAAGATAGCATTCATTCTCATTCTTGATACATGTATAAACAACTCCACCCCCAAAAGGGGATGGAACTACTCACCACACATTAATCTAACAATTATACAAAAGAAAGAAAAACATTCTAACTAATTATACTACGATTAAGAAAACAAAGCTAAGCGAAACATGCAAGCATTCAAAACAAACAACATTAAAACAAAACTAGGAAAAATTATTTTATTGATGACTCAGATTACAAGTAGCATTCCCTTCCCTCCACTTGAGTTTTGCTCCAAAGGCTTACTCCAAGTAGAGAGAATGGCCACTAGGCAATGGGTGGTTTACAAAGGAAGAAGATGAGTTCTATTTATAGACATGAAAATGCAACTGGGGACAATCCACCAGTGTGCGACTAATGATTGGTTGTTTTAGTCTGGGCCCGAATCTAATTGCCAAAATACTCCTCATGATGGTATGAAGTTTCTCAGTTTGCTATTTGGTCCTTCCGGCTTACAACTAGGTCCTTCTCTCTTGTAGATAGGTCCATAGGTCTCACAAATCAATCATTTTTCTTGCATTTTAGTCCTTTTTGTGTTTTCTTCTTCTTTAACCTGTTTATTCCTGAAACTTAACATAAAATGCGTTACATAGCATTGCTTAGGCCCACAATAAAGGATATGTGATATGGATATATGCACGATATGACACTAATCAAATACCCCTACACCTAGTTTTTGCTAGTCCCGAGCAAGACAACGAAAAGTAATACTAAGAAAGCAAAAGCAAACAGAAAATAAGATTAAGTCCTAACTCACTTTCGTACGAATCGCGGTTGCACTTAGCACGTGCAATAAGCCGTTAAACCTCCTTGTCGCCAAGGAGGAGTGGTGTCTCCTAAGAGTTTTCAATGGATATACCCATAAAATCCGAACATTGATGCATTATTCAACCTAGCAACAAGATGTATTGAAAGGCATAATGGAACTTCAATACTACAGTGATGTAAAATATGTTTTGTTCAAGTGCAAGTGATACGACGTTCTGGGTCAGGACAATAGCACTAGAAGCGACGAATATGGGTGGGGTACACATTAGTAAACGCGAATAGATTTCTGAAACCAGAAGAGTTATTTGTACTTGCATCCCAAGTAGAGCAAATATTTTATGTTGTAGAGCTCTAAGAAGGAGAAAGCGAAGACCAAGGGTTGGTCGTTGTGCGAATGTTGACGAGAGATTTATATTGCATAGAGGACGAAGCATCCAAAGTCCCTAATAACGGACGAGGAAATCTTGTACAAGATAGAATCAAATTGGAGGATATTAATTTGGTTGATTTTGTCATACCAGATTTAGAACCCATGATGGAGTACTACAACCTGTGGGAATTGCACAATTTGTAACGACAAACTCAATATATTTATTAATAGATTTGTAGTTTATAAATTTTATTATGCAATTGATGATAAATTAAATTACTACATAATTTAGGTATGACAAGACATCAGTCTTCACCACCATACCCTGTGTGAGACGGTGATAGGTGGAGGCATCGACGACGTTAGGTGGAGGATACCCTACATATAGGCGATGGTGCAGTCGATACTGAGGACGTTCCTAGCTCTTTGACCTCTGGTGTAGTGAGTAGAAGTAGAGGTCGTGGATCCACACAACTTTTGGAGGATTGGAACTCTACAATTCGGAATGAGATCGAGTTCACACCGTAAGGTATGCCGAAGGGAAAGAATGTCGGACGCATTCAGAATTTCAACGGCACAATAGCCAAGAGGACACAGGCACAAATTGGAGATTGGTGCCAAAGAAGGACAATGATGTGGCATCAACGCAATTAATGGTAATATTCCATAGATACATAAGTTATATTAGTATTGATTTAAATTGTAAATTAATTTGAATTTATTTCACAATCACACTGGACAGTTCTAGAGAGGTTCAGAGCCAAAATTATGAAGTCTGTGAACACTAAATGGAAGGAAAACAAGTACCCGTTGTATCTTGTTGCGAATTTAGGGACTAGAGAGGCTAGATTGGCGGCTAGACTGGCATATATCTCTCTGGAGGATTGGTCTACTCTGCTGGACTACTGGTTCAATGAGGCGTTTAAGGTAAATTTGTTAAGTTTTAGTTAATTTATTATCAATGACTAAAAAAGACTAAGAATTTGGTTTATTGGTGATGCATAAGAAGATTGAGACTAACAACAAAAACCAGGCAAATTTGGTAATACCACATCAGTGTGGTACTAAATCAGTGGTGTGACACAGGGAGAAAATGTTGAGATAACATTTCAAAAAAAAAAATTCTTACAGATTCATTATTTTTTTAAATTCTTATAGATTCAACAGTATTGCATATTCCAAAAAACACAGATGCTCCTAAGTTTAGTCATACAAATATGTATAGCCAACTTCATGACAAGAAACTCCTTGAAGTTGCGGTTGATATTGTAAGTTTAAGATTATTATTAGTTTTTAATTACTTAATGTTGTTTGATACATTCTTTGTAAATTTATAATGTTTTCTTATTTAAGGATCAACTGGAGGCTTTACGAGGACCGGGTGAGATGAGCTCTCAGGGGTCTATCAATATGGTGGTTGACGCCTAGGATTTGGTCGAGACTGTTCTCAACGATGGGCATGGATGTGTGAGGATGTACTCGAGTCTCGTCACCTCGACTGACATGTACAGATCGCGTGGGACACCATCACAAGTAGAGAGTGACACCAGAGCGCAGGTTGAGAAAGATGAGGACATGAAGATGATGAGAAGCGAGCTAACAGACACGAAAAACAAGCTCACGAGTTATCAATTCATGGTCTGGTTTTTGATGGAGAAGGGGTTTTAATCCCAAGGTGTTGTATTTGTAATTTAATAAATTGTATTACATTTACTAAGTTAGTTTATAATTATAATGTTTTAAGTTACTTAATATATAATGTTTTAATCATGCGTGATTTTTTCATGCTACCTCCACCGCCAAGTCGAGATAACGATGACGATCCATCAGGCGGAGCTGACATAGGAAGTTTGGTAACTTAGTGTTTTATGTTTTCTGTCAGTTGTTATTGTAAAACTTTGTTTTAGTACTTAGTGAATTCAAATGGTAATTTTAATATAACTACAACTTTTGTGTTTGAATTTTTTTGAGATGAATCCATATATATGACTTGTGTTTTAGTTGTTTGAGATGTGTATGAATGTTTGTTGATTGATGATTGAATTGGATGTGTATGAATGTTTGTTGAATGATGATTGAATTTGATGTGTATGCTTGTTTGATGAATCAACTGGGAAAACCAAAACGTGGAAGAGCGAATACACTCTTTTGGGTTCTGTACATGACATAAACCGACAGATAGGGATCCATCGGTGTAGGTTATGTTGTTTAGTGATAGGCACACACCGACAAAACATATATGTCGGACAAAGAACTGACGTTTATTAGAAGATGTACACCGACGACACATATATGTCGGTATATATTACCAATACATTACCGACAACATGTCTCCGTCAGTGTAGTTGTACAACCATCAGAGTACATATTAGTCAGTGTAACATGCACTGACAGATATTTCTATCAATGTCGAGCACCGACGGATATTCCATTGGCGTTAAGACGTCGGTGTTCTCTGACGCGACGAAAGTAGGCAAAAAATTGTGGCTAGAATTTTCATCCCAAAAGTAACACCGACAGGCTTTATCCATCGGTACATCCGTCGAAGTACCACAACACCGACACATGTAACATCAATGGTAAATAACCATAAGTATTAACGTACACCGATGGACGGTGACATGCACCGATGGATAAGTTCCGTTGGTGAAACTCTTTATTTCTATAGTGGGCCATGGAGCTTGTCTTCACTCTCCAGTGACTAGTAGGACGTGGTGAGAGGGGAAAGGATCATGAAACCATAGGAATGGTGGGGACGAAGTTAATTCGAGTTGCGAGCACTCGGGGCTCCAAATGCAACAAACCCTAGAATTTGGGAACCAAAACAAACATCACCTCAATTTGAAATGTTTATCTTTATTTATTGGTTTAATTCATTACAAGAAGACTCGTATTACAATCGTGGACTTAACTGCCATGTGGATTGGGAAATAACATTATCCCCCCAAACCAAGCTATTAGAAATGAAGGATGAACAGTAAACCTTAACAACGTTAACCGCCTACAAATCGTGTGATCCTCCTCGAGTCTTTAAAGTTGAGCCATCGGATTTATTCCCGCCAGATCTCTTTATTCAAAAGTGGACATTTAGATGCATTTAACTCATCAAACCACAACCGTTGGATCAGGGAAGGGGTATCAGATTTAACCGGTCAACCTGATCACACGAGGACTCGCATGTTTAAACAGTTGTTTTAAGTAGCTTGGTTAACAAACACGTACAAGATTTAGGGGAAAACCATTCATCCCATCTCAAAAAATCAACTCAAGATAAAAGATGAAATCACACTTATTAACTCTCTGTAAACTAGTTTTTGGGTGCAGATAACACAAATTCAATATCGATGCCCCTATTTCTATGTTCATGGTTCAAGTGGGTTAATCAGCCGACATTAATAAAGAGATATACAAGGCAACTTAAATAACAGAAATAATGACACACTATCCCAAAATAGGGTGGTAACGTAGGGAAGTCTAGATTATCAAAATATTAAGTTATGCATTTAATTTTTTATTTATCTTGTAGTTAAATTGGACAATTAACCATTTATACCATTAATTGTGTCTTTTTCGGGTAATGAGTAGGTATGGAAATGGTCATACCGTAACAATTTTGGTTAACCGTTCAAAATTATGAGGTAGCATAGTGAAATACGTTATTATACCCTACCCATTGACAAGCTTACATATAACCAAGAAAAAAAGTTGATCCATTACAACAAACATAATTTGAACGGCTAAAAAAAGTCGAGTCAAAATTAGCATCTAGCCAACGTAAGGATCTGCATGTATTACTACTATTTGTAAGTGTTTCGATCACATTCCTCCAACTTCTCATTCTTTAACTAAAAAGACTAGGAAATAAGAAAATCATAACAAAATCCCTAAGCATTTCTACCGAATTTCGATGTAGTGAGCATTACCTATGGACACACCACAATGCAAAATGTTGCATATTTCTAAGGCCAATATTCATAATAAGATATACAATTCAAATTAATGTCAAAATCTGAAATGAAATGGCTAATTCTGTAATTGGTACTTGCCCCAACTTCTAAAAAAACTTATACTCAAGGCAATACTATTCTTCTCTCAACTTCCTCACTTCTTCATGTTTTCTTCTTTTACTTCCCCTCTCTTGTTTCATCTAGCTTCTTCCACACTCTGTCACATATCTATCCTCACTCAAAGTTGCAACATTCTCCACCTTTTATTTTTCTTTTATATCAAGCATCAAATTTTTAATTGAAGATCAATCGCATAATGCATAAAATGACAAAAAAAGTTAATTTCAATCAGCTTATTTTATGTCAACTTTTTTATTATAGAAGTCAAAAAAGTATGACATCAAACACATTTAGTAGAGACTATATTATATGATTTGTGGATATAATACATCTATCATGATTATTTTGGTCTCTAAAACTTCAAAAACGTTGTTTAAATGGATGGATGTGAAGGGAATATTTTATAACTTTATGAAAATATGCCAATTAAATAAAATCGCAATATAACTAAAGCACTTTGATCCATTTTCCCTATATGAAATTATGTTGCCTGACACTTTTAACAAAAAAAAGTGAGTAGTTTATAAATCCTTTTTTTTCATTATAAAACCATACCCTCCCCCACCTAATTATCCAAGCACATCTCCTATGACCCAAAACTGAGCTCTCCCTTAGATTAGTTTTGTCCACGATTCCATCCTCCCACTCAAGCTCTCACACAGTCTATCTGTTTAAAGGTGAATATCTCTCCTTTTCATGGTTTTTATGTAATAGTGATTGACATCATTTCATGCTTATATTTGTATCTTATATCCATTATCTTTCACCTAAACAATGCTATGTCACGAGTTTTATGTTTAGTTTTCAGGAATAAATAAGTTTGAAGAGATGAAGCATAAAAGGACCCAAAAGCTGGGAAAAAAGACTGAATTGTGAGATCTAGGGACCAAGATGCAAGGGAGGAGGACCTGAACGCAAGACAGAAGGACCTAAGAGCAAACCAGAATACTCCACACCATCATGGGGAGTATTTTGGCAATTCTATTCGGGTCGGAGCTCCAATAAACGAAGTAGATGCATCTAAGACCACCAAATACACTAAGCAAAGCCCAGCACAAATTCCAGATGAATCTGGACTTTTTAGACCGCCAATTGGCGGTCCAGGACCGCTAATTGGCGGTCACTTTTGGCCCAAATCCGCTAAGATTTCTGTGGGTTACGTATTAGTGTATATTTAGTTCATTTTTGGTATTGGTTTAGTCCCACATCGGGGGATTGTCCCGGTGTGGCTTTTTCTTTGGCTATAAATAGAACTCTTCACCTTCTATTGTAATCACTCCATATTTTAAGTGGCTATTCTTCCTACTAGAAGTGAGGCCTTGAAGCACACACTAAAGTAGGAGGATGCTACTTTTAATGTGAGTCATTTTATCAATAAAGTTTTGTGTTTCTTTCATTGTTTGTTTATGCTTCTTTTATTGTTTGTGCATGTTTTAGTTTAATCGTCTTTTATTTCTAGCTTAGTTTTAATATGCTTTCTTTGCTTAGTTTAATAATTAGTGTAATGTTTAGTGAGTAGTTCCATCCCCTTTGGGGGGTGGAGTAGATGTACATATATGCATTAGAGAATGGGATGAATGCTTTAATTTCAATGTGTTGATTAAACATGAATGTATGCTTGCTTGTTTAGGATAGAATTTACAACTTGATGAGTTTTGCCAAAATGATTAGACACCTCTCATGCTTGTTTAGGTTCTGAAATAAACACCTTGCATATGTAAATGTTAATCAACTAAGTTGGTGAATAGATTGATAGGTTTTGCCATAACATTTAGACACTTCCTATGCTTGATAAACACCACCTTCATGAGCTTAAAGAATGTATTCTACACCCACCTCTTTGCATGTGTGCACTCACTCAACCCCTTAGGGGTTTTCCATTTCTGTATTCCAGCATTCCTCTTTTGTTCTTAGCTTAGTTGTTAGTTCATTGTTTGTTTCTTTCGTTCGCATTTCATACTTCTTAGCGTAGTATAGAGTAGAGTAGCATAAACATCTTTCTCCCCCTATTTTTGCCACTTGATTTCGTACAAGCAAGAGGCTGCTCACCTCCCTGAGGATGACCCGTACTTGCCACCGCTTCATCGCGGCCGTGCACTTGCGGTTTAATTAAAACGTTCAACAAATAGATAAATAATGTTGGTTACAAACTATGGTGCTATTATAACTTTATTTATTTTGTCCTCATAGAAATACTTCACGTGGTTGATATCTTAGTTTTCAATAGTTTGGTTGTTAAATTTGAACACCTGCAAGAAGTTCACTAGTGCCTAAAATGGTTTTTGTGCCAAAGGTTACAATATTTGAGAATGGCATATTGGCGATAACCTAGGAATTCTTAGGTTATAGTAATATAGCTTTCCTTTCTGGTTGCAAAAAAACAGTTTTTTAGTTTGAATTTCATCTCATCCTAAATAAATAACATCAATGGTTTCATAGTTTTGTCCAATTTGGGTACAGATAATTTTTATAAACAATTGTTGCTATGAATGACAACAAAGATCCCAAAAAGGAAAATGGCAATCATGTTTTGTACCTCTCAAGAGTTGATAGTTTTTTTGCTTGGTTACACTTCAAAATGATCAGAATTGGTTCTCCCCTCGTGTTTTCTGGATTTACTTGCATACAACTCGCTATATGAATCTATATTTCTACACATCTACTATTATTGTTGCGACGACAGTATTTGTCGTTACGTTTATTTTAATTCTATCCACGCTGATCACAAACTACTTTAATCACAAATAAAAAAGAACCATAAACTCATAGCAAATAGAATAATTTAGAATAAAAAAGAATATTTAAGAAATATTTTGAATATGTAGAAGAATTTTTTTTAAATTTTTTTACTCTTAATTATGTAAAAATTGCAAACTCATTGATCTTTTCTAGTTTTGATTAAAAAATTATAATCAATATTAAAAAATATAGCATAAAATTAAATCATCGAAATAGCTAGTAACAAGGAAGGTGTATGCAAGCAAATTTGTTAGATTAAGATGTGTACCCAAGTAAAATGTGAAAACACGGAAACAAAAATCCAATTATGATAATTTTGAAACTTACAGAAGCAAAAAATCTCTACATTTTCTAGGACCTAGTAGCCTAATACCTCAAGCATAAAACAAAATATCCAAATTGGTGTTAGAATGCCGTTGTTAGCATGGGCATACCACTGTAGTTGAACTTGATGTTAAAATATTTGGTTTTATCTTGCGACAAAAGGTGCTTTAGTAGTAAGCGCACTTCACTAAGCTATCTCGAGGCACAAAAAAATCATATTATCGCTATTCAGTTGTTGCTTAAATTATTTCTTACAGAGAGTGTTTCATTTTATATATAGGAATTATTTAAAATGAGGACATATATATGACCACAAAGATAAATATTAGATAATGTCTTAAGTTGTTTAATATAATGTCTTAATTTTTTAGTTATAGGTTGTAGATCATAAAGATTATATTGCAACGTATAGTGTTTTTCTTTATATTCAAACCTTAATATTTTTTAACAATATTACAAAGTAATTATCATCCAAGATTCACGACTGCATGCAATACCCACACATGTTTGACAAGTTTTGGAAAGTACAATCATTTTGAAACCCATAAACTCTATGCCAATTGGTGCTAATGAATTAACCTCTACATTGATAGTGATGTTTTGGAAATCAAGCCAAAATTAAGAACAAGATTCTCTAGCTAGACGGGGCTGGTAGCAAACAACAATTCTACAGGTTCAGGAGTACCTTTCTTGGAGAGAACATGTAGCAGCGGAAGGAAAATCGGAGGTCACCTTACGGAATCCTTTTCACCGGTCGGTCTCCTACTCTCTTGGAGAAGGAGCGCGAGTCCACAATCCAAGAGTCCACGGATTGAGCTTGGTGGAGGTGGAGGGACGAAATGGGAGAGAGAGAAGGTGGCGGCTAGGGTAGGTGGAGGCTAGGGTTTGCACACTTGTTGTTCCATCCAATGGGAGGCTCCCCTCCTTATATAGATGGCTCCACCGTAAACCCTTAAATGTGTAATCCAATAGGGACGCGCCATGTGTCAGTGCTTTGGCAAATATCTTATTAATCCTAGATTAATCCATTATCTCCCACTTGCACAATAGCACGATAACAACAAGTCTTCTCCTTTTGTGTCCCCGACACATATGCATATATCCTTAATACATACAATCACACAATGACAATATGTCACCTCTTTATGTGTCCCCGACACATGTGTATATATCCCTGATACATACAACAACTCCTCTGTCCAAGTACACATCCACAATAAGCAAGTCTCTGATCATGTATCCTCAATACACGACCATCTGTGTCCCCGACACATGTACTCTTCCGATCATACGGACAAATGGGTCGTGCGACCGGTGATGCACCTGCAATTTAGGAGTCTCAAACTAGAAACCTTACTAGAAGGCCAGAATGACAACATGCTAATAAAACAACAAATAAGCAGTCAAAATGCACATCACAGTTCGCCAGGTTTACTCAGAAACTCACTTAACATGAACGGTATCTCGATCCCTCGGAGAGAATACCTTCTTGTCCTCAAGGTACTTGCTACTGTATCCAATACAGTTGGGCCCAGCAAATACTTTTAGTGCAGTAGAGTCAAACCTTTCCCTTCGCCCCAGACCACCATTACACTCAGAGTTGACTCATTTCCCGAAGATGCCTCTTTAGACCGAATCTCTCATTGTCATAGATAACATCCCAAAGTATCCACATCAACTCTTTCCTTCATGGTGTCGTCGAAGGTCACTGAGGGCAACTAATGACAATCAAGTCTTGGACTCACACAGTGAAGGAGCAGGGATCCATCCTTTCACTTCCAAATGGTCGCTCAGCACATGTTGTAGGACAAACATGTTATGGTGGATCATACTGTACACAACAATATGTTTGTCTCTCAACACCATACAAGTCTTAGTCCAGTCGCACCCCCTCTGCGCCTGACCCGAGCTTCATCATTGTCACCTTAACACCATACAGGTGCCACCTGGCGCCATATGTGATGCTCGCGCTTGACTTCTATAGGTCACATGAATCGTGGGAACATTCATGTCAATCCTCACCAACATAGAGGATCTCATCTTGATTCCTAATCAAGGCGACTGTCCAATCATGAACTGCTCTGGATCTATCATACAAGATCTCCTCATGATCAATATCATCTCTGCTCGCTATCAAAAGTGCCAAAGGTGAATGCTCGTGTGAGTGAGCATTCATCAGCCTACTGACAGAATAATATTTTATGCTAGAACAACTACATCAACCAAACAAATATAGTCGAAAGGAAAACACAATCACTCATAAAAGGAAGTTAGACATGTCAATGCATCAAAGTCTGCGTAAGCCTAAGGACTTTACATGGGAAACAAACGAGTCCTTAGCTATAGCCTTGGTAAGAGGGTCAGCTACCATAAGATTAGTAGACACATGTCTTAACACAACTTCCTTTCTCGCTATGATGTCCTTCACAAAATGATACCTAACCTGTATGTGTTTGGTCTTTCCATGATATTTGGGGTCTTTCACATAACAAATGGCAGCCATGCTGTCACAATAGACAACAACAGGCTCATCTGATGTCTCTACTAGCCCAGTATGTTGTAAGAACCTCCTCAACCAAACTACCTCCTGTACTGCTATAGAGCATGCAACATACTCTGCTTCCATAGTCGACATGGCTATACAGGTTTGCTTCTTGCTGGACCATGATATGGCCCCATTAGCCAGCAAGAAAACATAACCAGAGGTAGACTTCCTTTCATCAATGTCTCCAGCCCAATCGGCATCACTATAGCCAATCAGGCGGAGATCTGATGCTTGGTAACACAGCATGTAGTTACTCGTTCCTCTGAGGTATCTCATGATTCTCTTGACTGTCTTCCAGTGCCCCATGCTTTGGCTAGACTGGCATCGACTCACCATGCCCACAACATAACAAATGTTTGGCCTAGTACACATCATAGTGTACGTAAGGCTTCCCACAGCATTGGAGTATGGAACCTTGCTCATTTTGGACTTCTCTTCAGGAGTCTCAGGATGCTTATCAAGGCTCAAGTGCAAACCCTTCTCAACAGGAGTGTCGATTGGTTTGCATTTGTCCATATGGTATTTCTTCAAGATGTTGTTAATATAAGTCTCTTGAGACAATCGCAGAAGTCTCTTGGACCTATTTCTAACTATCTTGATACCAAGGATGTAGCTAGCTTCACCCTTGTCCTTCATATCAAACGTGGAGGACAACCACTCTTTAGTGGATTTCAGCAACTCTTTGCTATTGCCAGCCATGAGTATGTCATCAACATACAAGGTCAGAATGACAAATTTACCATTGGATCTCTTAACGTACACACAGTGATCTTCCTCAAGCATAGAGAATGCATTCTCTGATATAGATTGATGGAAGTGAATGTTCCACTGTCTAGAGGCTTGTTTTAAGCCATACAAGGACTTATTGAGCTTGCACACTTTGCGCTCTTGTCCTTTGACTTCAAAACCTTGAGGTTGATCCATATAGATCTCCTCCTCAAGTTCTACATTGAGAAAAACAGTCTTTACATCCATTTGGTAAAGCTCTAAGTCCATCTGAGCTACAATAGCTAGTAGAAGGCGGATGGAGGCAAACCTTGTTGGCTTTTTGGCCTTAATCTATGTTTTGATGATTTAATTAACCTAATCTTAATTATGATCATGTAGAGTAGCACACATATTGCATTGCATATAAATTTTCTTTGTGCTAACCTCTACAGGTGATCAAGACTCAAGAAAGAAGAAAAATCAAGTCAAGACATGTAATCAAGCTAGGATTGAAGACATGTAATTTTACCTTTCTTTGAGTATTATGAACTTATGTGAATTGAGCATAACTTAAGCTAATATGCATGCATTCACACACTAGGTTCCTTGTAGGAGTCACACACAAAATATCATATCATTTGGACTTCATTAGATCACCTAAACACCTAAAACATTGGTCGTCAGTCTGCCTGAGTTCGGTCGACCGTTCACCTTTCGGTCGACCGGTTATACACAATATTTGTTATACCAGACCAATCAGTTTAACCGATCACACTTCTGTTAACCGCTTACCCAGACCTGTTCGGTCGACCGTTTCGTTTGCTATTTTTGGTAAAAATACGACTGTTTTATTTGTCGTATTATACAACGGTCGTATACACATTTTTCTCTTAATACACCCCCAAATACTTTTGAACCGGTCGAACAAAATACCTTGTTCGGTCGACCGTTCTATTAGGTAAAATCTACCTGTTATCGGTCGACATAAGTTTAGTTCAACCGATCGAGTTTTCCCTCTACCGAACCCTGTAGTTCGGTCGACCGGTACCTGTTCGGTCGACCGATGACTTATAGAACTTAAGTGTTAGGTCGACCAGTACCTATGTTCGGTCAACCGATCCATTATCTTACTCAAGGGTTCGGTCGACCGATACACCTTTCGGTCGACCGTTTCTGGACAGATTTCTGAATCCGATTTTCTGTTTTGTGTGCTTTGCACAAACCCCAATCAAATCTTGTCCAAACGGCTAGAAATCTTTAGGAGCTTATAAATAGAGGTTCACACTTAGTTTTCCACAAGATTTCACAACTCCAAAGTGTCAAACTTATAGTGAGATTTTCCACAACCTCCAAGCTCCAAATTAGCCATCCAAAGCCTAATTTCCACATCATTCATCATACAATCAATCTAGCAATTGTTGTGCTCAATTAGAGAGTGAGTTCAACTCAAGTTACCACTGTTGTGAAGTGAGCAAAGGTCTTGGTGAAAGACCAAGACAAAGAAGCAAGGATTTCGGTGAAAGCCCGAAGTGATTCTCTCGGTTTGTGAGAGGTTGTGCCAAGCTCGGCGATGGTTGTTCGCGAGCTTGAAGACTTGTAAAAGGCGTTGCTCCCGGCCCGGAACAGGGAGGCATAGTGAAGACGCAAGAGGGACTCGAACGGAGATTCGAGAGGGGCTTGCAAGAGAGGACGTAGGTGCGGCCGGACCTCTATAAAACCGACGTGTCTTCTTGTGGTTTGCATTACTTTCCTACTCGTGTTTGATTTGTTTTTTATTTCCGCTGCACATCTTTGATCTATCGACCGAGTAGTTAATTAGGGCTTAATCGTGATTAGTTTGTGGACCCATAACCCACACGATCCTCCAACAAACCTAACCATGGGTGAAAAAGTTTCCTCAAAATCCACGCCTTCTCTTTGGGTGTAGCCTTTAGCTACCAGTCTAGCCTTGAATCTATCAATAGATCCATATGTCTTCCTCTTAATCTTGAGGATCCACTTGGCCCCAATGGCCTTTCGGTTTGGTGGTAAGTCGACCAAGTCCCAGACTCGATTATCTTTCATCGACTCCAACTCTTCCTTTATAGCTTCTAACCACTCTTTCGCATTTGGACCTTCCAAAGCCTCTTTCAAGGTCTCCGGTTCTTGCTCATCGATTATTGTCATCCCAGATGATTCATAATCAATTTCTTCTTGAGCTATCATGAGGGCCTCTTCCTCTAAGCGAAACCACCTACGAGGAATGAGCCCGCGTTTACTTCGATGTAGATGGGTATCTGATGGCTCATCCTCCGTGAGAGCTATCGGATCCTCAACATTGTTGCTCCCACTAGGATTGACTGGTTGAACCTCATGTTCAACTTCCAGATCCTGATCCCGTGGAGTGGCAATGTCCTCATCTAGTTGTTCAAAGAAGTCCACTGACTCATTGATAGCTCCAACAAGAGTTGAAAAAACATTTTTCAAGAATGTGGCATCCATAGACTCCAGTTCCGTCCTTCTTTCATTCTCGTCTAACCCAATAAAAACATAACCTTTGGAGAGATTACTGTATTTTACAAAGATACACTTTTTCCCTCTAGGTACTAGTTTTCCATATCGGTGACTAGTAGAATGAATGTATGCCGCGCATCCCCAAGGATGCAACAGACTAAAATCAGGCTTCCATCCTGTCCATAACTCATATGGAGTTGAGGGAACCGATTTTGTTGGAACTCTATTGAGGATGTAGGTAGCAGTCATTAGAGCATCTCCCCAAAATGAAATTGGCAAGCTCGCATGCGCCATCATGGATCTAGCCATGTCTAGCAAAGTTCTATTCCTTCTCTCGGCAACACCATTTTGTTGAGGAGTATAAGACATAGTGAGTTGTCTAGATATCCCTTTTTCATTACATAACTCCTTGAACATTATGGAGAGATACTCCCCACCTCTGTCCGTTCTGAGAGTTTTTATCTTATTATCCAATTGATTCTCTACCAAGCTCATGAATTTCTTAAAGCATTCTAGATCTTCTGACTTGTGAGAAATAAGATAAATATGACCATATCTAGTGTAGTCATCAATAAATGTGATGAAGTAACTTTGTCCATGTCTAGTACGCACATTCAAAGGTCCACAAATATCCGAGTAAATTAGTTCTAAAGGAGAAGTAGCCCTAATGGCTTTTCCGAATGGTTTTCTAGTGGCCTTTCCAGCTAGACAAGATTCACAGGTCGGCAATTCAAATTTGGAGCAATCTCCTAATACCCCCTCCTTTGTCAACCTGTTCATCCGGTCAACACCAATGTGACCTAGTCTAGCATGCCACATAACTGAATCATTATTCATGGAACTTTGACTCATAAAGGCACTAGTGTTATGATTGAAATCATAAATTGCGTCCAACACAATAAAACTGTCTGAAAGAAAGGCACGTCCATAATAAATGTTAGCAAGGTATAAACCCGTATCATTGTTCTCAAAAACAACTTTAAAACCATGTCTCATCAAAACAACAACAGAAATAATATTTCGCCGTATAGCTGGTGCATACAACACGTCGTGAAGTAATAGGATCCGGCCACTTCGCAAAATAGTATCTCAAAATAGTATCTCAAAACAGAAATATTCTTTTCTTTCCCCAATCAACATAATCATGAGAGCGTAAAAATTATCCTACTCGCATTAGGAAAGAAAAATCCGGAAAATCCTCAATGAGATCAACACATATATGTGCATCAAAGGAAAGCATTCAAAAAATACTTTTAAGGCAACAAAACTCCAGCCCATAATATGCTCTAAAGAATTTCAGAATTTGCCAATCTTTTCTTAATCAATATAAGCATGCAATCGACAATAATTATGCTACTTGTATTGGAAAGAAAAAATTTGAAATTTTCAAGAGAACAGCAAGCATATATGCGCATTTTTTCAGTAAGGAAATCAATCAATCACATGCATGTTAATGCTCCAAAAACAGCCATATCCGAAATTCTTTGGAGCAACAAGGCAACCCAATTATCATGCATATGCATATGGCAATAAACATCTATTCTAGATGCATGCTCATATTGAAAAATGCTAAATAAACAAGCATATACACGAAATTCCAGCAAACATGAGATCTAGTCATGCATGTACACGAATCAGAGATAACAACATTTGATCCATCCATGCAATCCGACATGCATGATGATATACAAATGACATACAAACATTATCATCTAATTCAAGCATGAAAAAATATCAGAGAATTAAACTACTGATTATCATATAAAACATGCTCAAAAACAGAAGATCATCATGATAGGGTTAACACAGATTTCATGTATACATGCTCAAAGTTTAGAATAAATAATATCTAACCCTAATTCGGAAAAATCAGGAAAAATAGACATCTGATTTCATGTATACATGTGCATGATTTAGAAGAATCAACATGGAAAATAACTTCTGATTTTATCTAATACATGCGCAAAGAATAGAGGTAACAACACAGAAAAATAGAATTCTGGTCACATCTATGTATGTGCAATGATAGGAAAGCAACATATCATATTAGCTCAAAATAAAATCAGGAAAAATCCAACTTAAACCATGCATACATGCGCAAGAATGGAGGAGCAAATCTAACCCTAGATGCATGCTCTAATGAACCAAAACATGCGCAACAACTAGAGTCTAGTCTAAACCCTAATCGCATGTTAGAAAGAACTCAGCAAACATGCACCACTTATATCTCTAAATGAACGATCATATTATTTCATTTAAAGATAAAAAAACCTCTGAGTTTTCATTTCCAGAATATCAAAAACGAATTTGAAAGAAAAAAAATGAACAATCAACTTATGTAACATGCGCATCATGTAAATAAGCAATGCTGATTTTTCTGTTATCTTTCTTTCTCCAAAAAACATAACCACCGAATTTTTATCTCAAATCAGATTATCATGAAACAAAAATTCGTCAAGCATGGTGAGGATTCGAAGGTAACCGAGATGGCTCTGGTACCAATGTTAGCAAACAACGATTCTACAGGTTCAGGAGTACCTTTCTTGGAGAGAACTTGTGGCAGCGGAAGGAAGATCGGAGGTCACCTTACGGAATCCTTTTCACCGGTCGGTCTCCTACTCTCTTGGAGAAGGAGCGCCAGTCCACAACCCAAGAGTCCACGGAATTAGCTTGGTGGAGGTGGAGGGACGAAATGGGAGGGAGAGAAGGTGGCGGCTAGGGTGGGTGGAGGCTAGGGTTTGCACACTTGTTGTTCCATCCAATGGGAGGCTCCCCTCCTTATATAGATGGCTCCACCCTAAACCCTTAAATGTGTAGTCCAATAGGGATGTGCCATGTGTCAGTGCTTTGGGCAAATATCTTATTAATCCTAGATTAATCCAATAGGGGCACTCCATCGTCTCGTTGTATCCACCATTACCAACCATTGCCTCCTCCTCACTTGTGTTGGCTTTTTTGCCTTAATCTATGTTTTGATGATTTAACCAACCTAATCTTAATTGTAATCAATGTAGAGTAGCACATATATGGCATAGCATATATATTGTATTGTGCTAACATCTACAGATGATCAAGACTCAAGGAAGAAAGAAAATCAAGTCAATACATGTACTAAAGTTATATTGAAGACATGTAATCTTATTTTCTTTGGGTCTTAGGAACATTGTGTAATTGAGTATACTTGAAATAATATCAACATGCACACTAGGTTCCTTATAGAAGTTACACACAAAATTTCACATTAATTGGACTTCAATAGATCACCCAAACTAGAATCGGAAAATACTAAACCAAACCAGAACTGCCACAAGCTTTTTCGGTCAACCGTTTCAGACCTTTCGGTCGACCATTTGTTCCTTTAAACAATTAGTGTTTTCTACCATCCATTCGGTCGATCGTGTAACAACAAATTTCCGACCATTAGACTTGTCATATTATACCAACGGTCGTATTCAAATTATTCACAAATACCCCAAAATACAATTGCCTATCAGTCGACCGTGGACCTGTTTGGTCGATCGAACTTTATTTTCTCCAAAATTGTGCAACAGCCTAGACGTTTTTGGTCGACCGAAGACTTTGGATCGGTCGACCGAACTTGATCATTTTTATCAACCCCGTAGAGCATGTTGACTTTCAGTCGACCGAACCCTATTCGGTATTCGACCGAACCCTATTCGGTGTTCGACCGTTAACTTAAGTGTACCTAAGTTATAGCCTATCATGTTCGACTGTTCATTTATTGGTCGATGAAACCGAGTTCAAAATTGCCAAACGGTCATCCGTTCTGCCCGATTCGGTCGATCGAACTTACTCAAAATTGGGTCCTACAGGTTGTTGTTTTATGTTTCTCAATCAAACCTTACTCAACTTAACCCCAACGGCTATAACACCTTAGGAGATTATAAATAGGTGTTCCCATGACACAATTACACATCTCTTACACTTCCTATTGTCATATACATCTAAGAGAAAGCTCCGAGTCTCCCATTCCCCAAATCATACTCTCAAAGCTTACACTTCTCATAGTTGTTCCCCCGAGCTGGGGGAAGAACTATGCAAGAAGGTTGCACGGCCCGAACAGGATGGGTCCACTCCAACAAAGTCATCGGTTTATCCTGTCAAGCTAAAGGTGGTGGTGCACCAAGAACTCGATCCAGACCGAAGCCCCTTCCTCTCGAGTCAGAGGAGGAGGAGAAGGAGGTCTACGTGGTGGTGGTGGCGGACCAAGGTAATCCATGTATGGAACCTGGTCTCCCCCGTCACCACGAAAAGACTCGACCTCACGCTCCAAAGGAGCACGAGGCAGAGATGGCTGATTACCAAGACCGTCCATCTCAGAAAAATGCACTCTCGCAAGTCGAGCGCTCTCACCAGAACGAGCCCAACCTCGCATAAAATGCTCGACTCGACTCTAAAATAACACACAGCAGAAGGTGTACTCAGAGGAGGAGACTACTCGTAGAAAATAGATGAGGATAGGACTCAGATGAGGAGGGAAGAATCCTAGAGCATGGGTAGTGGGTGTTCCCATGACACAATTACACATCTCTTACACTTCATATTGTCATATACATCTAAGAGAAAGCTCCAAGTCTCCCATTCCCCGAATCATACTCTCCAAGTTACACTTCCACATCTTAGATCAATTCCACATCCTAAGCTACGTGTGCTCAAGTTAGAGAGTGAGTTCCACTCAAATATTGTTGTTCAAAGAAGCAAGGACTTCGCTGAAAGCCCGAAGTGTTCCTCTCGGATTGTGAGAGAAGAAAGTCATGCTCGCGAGGCTGTTCGCGGAGCTTGTTTTATAAAAGGCTTAATCTCGGCCCGGAACGAGGTTGATAGAGAAGACGCAAGCGGAGCTCGAGGGAGTTCGAGCGGATCTTGCAAGAGAGGAAGTAGGCGGGAGGCCAAACGTCTATAAAAATCTGGTGCCTTGTTGTTGGTTTGCATAATCTCTTCCTTTGCTTGCAAGTTTAGGTTTTATATCCGCTGTATATACTCGATTGCTTAAAGTAGTAGGTAATTAGCTTAAAAGTGATTAGAACTAAGCCAGATTACGATCCTACAATTGGTATTAGAGCCTTGTGAGCTAAATTTCATTACTTAATCGTAATTTTAGCATGACATCCACATCTAATCATGTAGAGGGATTGTGAACCACTAGACCTCCTTTGCTAAATGTGTCAAATTACGATTATGGAAGAATAAGATGAAGATTTTCTTAATATCTAATGACCTCAAATATTGGAAGTTTCTTCAAAATCCCTACACACCCCCAAATTAAGATGAATTAGATTCACTTTCTAGGGCCAAAATGAAAGAAATTAAGATGAACTCAAAAATCGTGAACATTCTTTATTGTGGTCTTAATGAGGGTGAATAAAATAGAATTAGGTGTTGTGATAGTGCTTTTGAAATTTGGCATAGATTGCAAATGCAACATGAGGGTGATAAAAAACCTAAGTAAACTCGCATTAGTCTCCTCATGCATAAATATGATATATTTTCTATGCAAATCGGTGAGAACATAAGCGATATGAACACTTGCTTCACCAATATTACTAACTCTCTTTCGGTTCTTGGAAGAAGAATAAATGAAGGAGAGATGACAAGAAAATTCCTGCGGTCGCTAAGCAACGAGTGGGAAGATAAGGTGGTCGCAATTGAAGAAGCTCACGATGTTTCCCAACTCAAGATGGAGGAGCTAATTGAAAATATCATGGCTTATGAGCTACAAATTAACCATCGAAAGGAGAAGGAAGCTTCCAAGAACAAACCTTTCTTGGCATTACATGCAAATCTTGAGGAATCAAGGAGGAGTGTAGAAGATGAGGACATTGAAGTCCTAGCCAAAGACTTCTTCAAATACCTCAAGAAAGATAAGGGAGAAAAGAATGAAAGAAGAGGTAGAAGAAGTGAAATGAGAGAAAAGAAGAATGAGAGTGAAAGTGAGAGAAAAGAGAAGGAGAAGAAAAATGAGAGAAGGAGAGAAAATGAGAGGAGTAAGAGAAAAGAGAAGAGGTTGGAAGCTCACAATGCTACTTGGGACGATTCATCGTCATCATCTTCATCCCAATCAACCGCACCTTCATCAACAAAGGAATATGCACATATGTGCTACATGGCAATTGAAGATGAAGGAAGTGAGGTTTCCTCTAACTCATACTCTACGAGAACACATTCTTGATCATCTAAGTCTTATGCTAGTGATAGTTCATGTTCCAAACAAGAAACATACTCACATGATGAACTTCAAAATGCATTTCATGATTAGTTAAACAATATGAGATTATTTGTGAAAAGAACAAGAATGCTAGAAAGCTAATCGATAATCTCTAAAGTCAAATTGAAACATGCAAGAATGAGAAGAATGAGGTGCTTGCTAGACTTGAAAACAATGCATCAACTATTGATAGTTTAAAAGCAACACCTAGTGATAGTGAACATTTAGATCTTCAAGCTTGCAACATGCAATTAAGAAAAGATCTTGAAAGATTCACTAATGGAACTAAGATGCTTAATATTCTTCTAGGAAGTCAAAGGCAATCCTTGCAAAAACATGGTTTAAGATATAATGATTCATATGTTAAAAACCATGTAATTCATACAACTTTAAATGGAAAACGCTTAGTTGTAAAGCATAGCTCTTCAAGTGTGTGGGCCCCTAAAACCAAAATGGTTTGGATTCCCAAAGCTAACATTCAAGAAGCCAAAGTTGTTTGGGTTCCAAAATCTACACTTGTAGGTGCTTAAAGAGGAGATCGGTAGTGACCGGGCCAGCTTGAGAGACGAATTCAAAGACGGTTGCATCACCGAATGGAGATTAGAATCAATTCAAAGCTTCAAAATAGGTATAAATTTCTATCATCTTAAATTTTCATCAAATTGGTTCTAAATTAGATTTTAAATATGCTTAATTGACATATCATATATTCATTCATTGTATATTTTAAAATTGAATAACATCCATTGCTTAAGTGTCAAATTTGTAAATGGATGTCAAAAGGGGGAACTTATACATTACATGCCTAATTTATAAATTTTGGTCCATGTTAAAAATGGGTGAATTAGAATTGAACTTAATCGAAAAATAATATTCATATTGATAAGGGGAGCTAAATGAATATCAATTACTTAGAGTAATGAAGTGCAAAAGTTAGGGGGGGGCTACTTGATTACAGCATATCCAAACTCCATGTTAATCTTATGTTTTTTGATGGATGTCAAAGGGGAGAGATAATTATGGGGGTAACATGAAATTTTGATATTAATTGAACAAAAACTATGCACATCCGTAGGGGAGCATTTCTATGCATAGTTTACTTCATGAAATTTCAAGTATTAAGATATAGGTTGCCATCATCAAAAGGGGGGAGATTATTGCCTTTTTTGCCTTAATCTATGTTTTGATGATTTAACCAACCTAATCTTAATTGTAATCAATGTAGAGTAGCACACATATTGCATCTCATATATATTGTATTGTGCTAACATCTACAGGTGATCAAGACTTAAGGAAGAAAGAAAATCAAGTCAAGAAATGTATTAAAACTATATTGAAGACATGTAATATTATTTTCTTTCAGTCTTAGGAACATTGTGTAATTGAGCATACGTGAGCTAAAATCAACTCACATACACACTAGGTTCCTTATAGAAGTCACACACAAAATTTCACATTCATTCGACTTCAATAGATCACCCAAACTAGAATCGGAAAACACTAAACAAAACCAAAACTGCCAGCACATTTTTCGGTCGACCATTTGTTCCTTTAAACAGTTAGTGTTTTCTACCATCCATCCAGTCGACCGTCCAGACCTTTTCGATCGACCATGTAACAACAAATTTTCGACTGTTAGACTTGTCGTATTATACCATCGGACGTATTTGAATTATTCAAAAATACCCTAAAATACAAATTGCCTATCGGTCAACCGTGGACTTGTTTGGTCGACCGAATTTTATTGTCTCCAAAATTGTGCAACTACCTGAACGTTTTCGGTCGACCGACCGAACTTGATCATTTTGATCAACGTCATAGAGTTTGTTGATTTTCGGTCGACCGAACCCTATTCGGTGTTCGACCATTAAATTAGGTGTACCTAAGTTATAGCCTATCGCGGTCAACCATTCATTTATCGGTCGACCGAACCGAGTTCAAAATTGCCCAATGGTCGACCGTCTGCTCGATTCGGTCGACCGAACTTACTCAGAATTGGGTCGTGCAGGTTGCTGTTTTATGTTTCTGAATCAAACCTTACCCAACTTAACCCCAACGGCTATAACACCATAAGACATTATAAATAGGTGTTCCCATGACACAATTACACATCTCTTACACTTCCTATTGTCATATACATCTAAGAGAAAGCTTCAAGTCTCCCATTCCACAAATCATACTCTCCAGGCTTACACTTCCACATCTTAGATCAATTCCACGTCCTAAGCTAAGTGTGCTCAAGTTAGAGAGTGAGTTACACTCAAACAATGTTGTTCAAAGAAGCAAGGACTTTGGTGAAAGCCTGAAGAGTTCCTCTCGGATTGTGAGAGAAGAAAGTCAAGCTCTTGAGGGTGTTCGTGGAGCTTGTTTTTTAAAAGGCTTAATCTCGGCCCGGAATGAGGTTGATTGTGCAGACGCAAGCGGAGCTTGAGGGAGTTCGAGCAGAGCTTGCAAGAGAGAAAGTAGGCAGGAGGCCGAACCTCTATAAAAATTTGGCACATTCTTGTTTGTTTGCATTATCTCTTCCTTTGCTTGCTAGTTTAGTTTTTATTTCCACTGCATATACTTGATTGCTTATACTAGTAGGTAATTAACTTAAAGTTATTAGAACTAAGCCGGATTACGATCCTACAACTTGCAGCAAGCCAACATAAACAAGAAATCAATGCGAGCGTAGATGCATCAGATCAAATTGAATTAGAAGTCTCACACTTGCTTGAGAAAATTAGACACGATGTGTTCATACGCCATCCACACGGACAAGAACTACAACGAATATGTCGACACGAGAAAATTAGACATTATGTGTTAATACTCCATCCACATGATAAACAAGAACTACCACCAATATGTCGTCATCCTTTTGGTGATTTGATAAGTCAGCTTGACGATTTGCCCAAAATTTGCTCCATCGTCCATATCCACAGTGGATGAACCAAAACTTGGATGTGTGATTTTGATAAGTTGCTTCTTTTCTGGGAAACCAACATTCTACAAGATGATGGACTATAGATTTGTCGTAACTTGATTCGTTTTGTCCTACAACACAAAGATATGGCCGCGGAATACTACTCGAAAGAAGTAATCAACGAAGAGAAGTTCGTCATCACGTTAGTGTTAGACGCTTATTTCATTCTCAGGGTTCTATTTCATTATCGTGATTTTGTCACACAATTATATGAACATTGGTTAGGTACTTATGTCAGTTATACTGTCGTACACCACGATTTTTTACTTTCATCAAATCAAATTCCTTTCTTCATACTCCTAGGTTACTTTGATCTTTTTCCTCCCACCAATAAACCTAGAAATTGTAGCATCTTGCCGGAGTTGCTCTTGTCTATGTATTTCCCCAGTGAACCTCCATCCCTTGGATTAATCTCAAAGGGTGTCGACCAATATGACCACTGATTGATTTGTTTTAAATAATCGCAAGTGCACGGCCACGTTGAAGAGGTGGCAAATACAGGTTGATCCACAGGGAGGTGTGTCGACTTTTGTTAGTTCGAAGGAGAGTGGGAAACAAAGGAGAGAGAGTTTGGTTACACTACGCTAAACTTGGAATGAACAATCAATAAAACTAAACCCCATAGGGGGTAGAGAAAGAATGTGAATATAAAAATATGTGTGTGTGTGTGTTTTCAATTGTGCTCGTCACCACAAGTAGTACATGAAAACCATCAAACTAAATCCAACTTTGCCTCCACATGAAATAAGATAACACATTATCATTAAAACATGCAAGACAATAATTAGAATGAAGCTAAATGAACTAATGCATAAAGACCAAACCCCACTATGCCTCCACATGAAATAATATTTACACAATCATTAAAACATACAAGACATTAATCAGGGTGAGGGCAACAAGAGTACATGCAACTACAAGTAATGTTTCCTTTATCAACTCCAACATTATCCTCACCTCATCATTCCCCATAAAATAGGCTCACTAATCTAAGCATATGCTAAGCTTCATTCAAGAGCATTAGCATATCAAAGACAAAAGTGAAATCTCATTAGATGGTTATGGAAATCATGTAAGTGACAAAGGATTAAGATAACACACACCTAATACATCACATAATCACATCACATTTTTCTCCACCCCCCAAATGGGGATGGAACTACTCACTAAGCATTACACTAACATTGTATAGAAAAACATGTTAACTAAGGCTACCAACATTAATGAAAGGAATTTAAACTAAGCGAGCAAGAAATATTAAAGAAGCTAAATGAAAGGAAATTAAACTAAAGGAACAAGCAACATAACTAAAGAAAAACTTTATTAATTTCAAACTCACAATACAAATAGTCTCTCCCTACTTGAGATTTTGCTCCAAGACTCACTTCAAGTAGAGAGCATGACCACCAAGCATGTGTATCTTACAATGGAGGAGGAGTAGTTCTATTTATAGTCAAAGAAAAAGGCAATCGGGGACAATCCCCCGATATGGGACTAATACACTACTAAAAATAGACATAAAACACTCTAATACATGACCCGACGAAGTTTTATCAGATCTGGACCAAAACATACCACCAATCAGCGATCTTGGACCGCCAATTGGTGGCTGATTGACATCATTTCATGTTTATATTTGTATCTTATATCCATTATCTTTCACCTAAACAATGCTATGTTACAAGTTTTATGTTTATTTTTCAGGAATAAATAGGTTTGAAGAGATGAAGCATAAAAGGACCCAAAAGCAGGGAAAAAGGACTGAATTGTGAGACCTGGGGACTAAGATGCAAGGGAGAAGGAACTGAACGTAAGACCGAAGGACCAAAGAGCAAAACGGAAAACTCCACACCATCTTGGGGAGTATTTTGGCAATTAGATTCGGGTCGGAGCTCCAATAAACAACGTAGATGCATCAAAGACCGACAAAGAAATCCAGAAAAGCCACGAAAAAATTCCAGCCGGATCCAGACTATATAGACCGCCAATTGGCGGTCCAAGACCGCTAGTTGGCGGTCCTTTTTGGCCCACATCCTATCAGATTTTGGTTGGTCACGTATTAGTGTGTATTTAGTCTATTTCTGGTATTTGTTTAGTCCCACATCGGGGGATTGTCCCGGATTGCCTTTTTCTTTGGCTATAAATAGAACTCTTCACCTTCTATTGTAATCACTCCATATTTTGAGTGACTATTCTTCCTACTAGAAGTGAGGCCTTGAAGCACACACTAAAGTAGGAGGATGCTACTTGAAATGTGAGTCATTTGTTAATAAAAGTTTCTTTGTTATGTTATTAGTTTCATTTTGCTTGTTTTACTTTGTTTAATTTCATTTCATTAGTTTTAGTAGCTTAGTTAATATGCTTTTCTTGCTTAGTGTAATAGTTAGTTTACTGTTTAGTGAGTAGTTACATCCCCTTTGGGGGGTGGAGTAGATGTTCATACATGCATTAGAGAATGGAATGAATGCTTTATTTACAATGTGTTGATAAAACATGAATGTATGCTTGCATGTTTAGGATAGTATTTATAACTTGATGGGTTTTGGCAAAATGATTAGACACCTCTCATGCTTGTTTAGGTTCTGAAATAAACAACTTGCATATGTAAATGTTAATCAACTAGGATGGTGAATGGATTGATAGGTTTTGCCATAACATTTAGACACTTCCTATGCATGATAACACCACCTTTATTTGTGTTTAAAGAATGTGTTCAACACCCACCTCTTTGCTTGTGTGCACTCACTCCACCCCTGAGGGGTTTTCCATTTCTGAAATCTTGCACTCTTATTTCGTTCTTAGTTTAGTTTTAGTTAATCGTTTGTTGCTTTCTTTCGTATTTCGTACTTCGTAGTGTAGTGTAGTGTAGCGTAGAGTAGGATAATCAAACTCTCTTCCATGTTTTTACCACTTGATTTCGTGCAAACGAGAGGCTGCTCACCTCCCTGAGGACAACCCATATTTGTCACCGCTTCAACGCGGCCGTGCACTTGCGGTTTAAATTAAAACGTTCAACAAGTTTTTGGCACCGTTGCCGAGATGGGCAAACTTCATGAAAAGCTCCCTATCCAAGTAGGTTAACCAAAAAGCAGAGTGACAACATGGACAAGATATTAGAGGTGTTTAAGCAAGTAAATGTTAACATCTCCTTGTTGGATGTCATCCATAAAATACCTCAATATGCCAAAGTGTTGAAGGATCGATGCACAACCAAGAGGAAGACCAATGTTCCTAAGAAAGCATTCTTGGCTGCAAATATAAGCTCATTTTTTTCCAATCCCACCTACACAAAAGACAAGGACCCTGGGTGTCCTACTATTCAGTGTACGATAGCGGACACTAGAATGAACAATGTTTTGCTTGATTTAGGATCGGCGGTCAACCTCCTCCCATTCTCTGTTTATCAACAGTTGAACTTGGGAGAATTAAAACCAACTAAGATCACTCTCCAATTGGCAAATAGATCCATTCGTATTCCAAAGGGGATTATCGAGGATGTGCTTATCAAAGTTGGAGATTTTTATATTTCCAGACGATTTTGTTGTCCTCGATACCAATCCTGTTGCGAACACCCACTCTCAAATACCTTTGATTTTGGGTAGACCATTTCTAGCAACCTCCAATGTCTTGATTAATTGTAGAAATGGTCTCACGAAGCTCTCATTCGGTAACATGAGTGCCGAGTTTCATGTTTTCAACTCTGGTAGGCAACAAGAGCCCATGGATCAACCTTTAAATCTCAATCTCATCCGCCAATTGGAGAGCACCACAAAATCAACGAACACCCCTAACACCAATGCAACCCATTGAGAATGTTTGTGGGCCCAGCGAGATCTCATTGCCTGTCTTTGCAATGCAACAGAGTGAGCTGGCATCAAACATAAATGTCCAAAAGGAGTGTTCGTTGCGTGATTCAGTTGAGAGTACTAGTGAGAGTGAGACACCTCATCATATGCCTATACCAGAAGGTGTCTCAACCTCATGTCCCATGGCCATTGAGCCATTTGAGCTTCATATTGACTCCAACAAGGACCCACCTATGATCGAGCTTATGCTTGATGATCTAAATGATGGTGGGAGGTCCTTGTTGGATGACTTGGGGAGAAGCCCCATTCTTAGTGATGCAGGTCTGCTGCATCCATCGAATGAGCCTGAGGAACTCATTCCGATGCACCCACCTATTGGTTGGAGGGTTTTGTTCGATGAGCAACTAGACCCTAGTGAGGCAACACAACTTCATTCATTCATGTTGCCCACACCCAACCAATATCATGAGGGGTTCGAGCCTTTCAGCTTTGACCTTTAACCCCTCATGACACCTCAAAGTACCGGTGAAGTTTGCCCATCTCGGCAAGTCTCTGGTCCTCATGACTTGATGTTCTCATTTGATGTTCCTTGACCAAATGATTATGAGAATATCGTTGTTGCTGTATATATCCTGTAAAAAATCGAAAAGAAAGAAAAGAAAAAGAGAAAAGAAGTGTGTAATAAAAGACTCCATGAGTGAGCATTGATTGTTGTGGGCCCCAACCCTTGTGTACTTGGGCCCCATTTATTCACGTATTTGTCTCCCTTCTTCAGTATCTCACAGGTTTTGAGGGAATTCGGGTTTGTATCAATCAACATGACCATGAACTTCCCTTTGTACTTTACGTTGGTGAGATCTATTCTTTTTCATGCATAAATCCATGTAGTATCTTGTTCACATTCATTGAGGACAATGCATGAAATAGGTGTGGGGGGGTGCTTTACGTGTGTACATAGTTGAGTCTTTTCTTTTGATTTTTGTTTTCTTTTGTGTGCATTGTTAGGGTCATGTTAGTGTGCCGCATTTAACATTGATATATCTGCTTGCCATGATCCTTGGGTGACTTGTCTTCTTTTGCTTGCCTAGTGCTTTAAAATTTTCATATTTCTTTCAAAATCTTCATGTGTTTAAAGAAAATGTTTTTGTGGGTTTTGCGTGTGTTTAGCATGTGCAAAAACCGTTGAGAGGCAAAGTAAAAAGAAAGCTCCCAAAATTGTCTTGAACTTGATGCATTAGGATATCTAGTTTACTGGTTTTAGGTCTTATCGAGTCGTTAGGATGCACCTCGATTTTCCCTCGGGGGCGTGTCATTTTAGGGTTTCAGCACTCAAACATTTAAAGAAGTCCACCCTGAACCTAGTGAGTCAAATACTTCGTGTCTGTTAGTATGAGGAAGTTTGTCGTAGTCAAGGGCCCTTAATCTCTTTTTGTGAAACTTAAGTGTAGGGTTTTGGTTCCCATGTAGATAAATATATAAGTGGTGTTCTCTCTTCTCGCACGACTCCTATCATTCGGGAAAGTAGGTCTGAGGGGACTTTGTGTCTGGTGCTTTCGAGTCATCTGACTTGGGATGCACCGACCGAACCCCCGTTACACGGGTGGTAGGGATCGCCCTATGTGGAGATTTGGGGGAAGGTGTACGTGATAGTGTAAGTCCTCATAGGCAATGATGCACGAAACATGACCCTGGGAGAATCAAACACCAACCAATAAAATGCTCCAAAGAAAAAGAAAAAAAAGAAAAAAAAGAGAAAAAAAATTCATCAGCAAAGCACTAAAGTCAAATAAGAACCAAAATGGACTTTACACATTGTATCACATTCAGAAGTTAAGGTTGCCCATGTCTTTCACTTAATTCCTTAACTAACTTTCACGAATAATTCATTAGGCTAGGTGTGTGTACCGATTACATATATAGAGTTGACCCGTGGTATTATCGCGTCCCATGATCGACAAGATAAGTCCAACAAGTCGTTACATATATAGTGTTGTTTGGATTTTGTGGGTATATCCGCTGAAAACCCTCAGGAGACAACACTCCTCCTCCTTGGTGAGAAGGAGGTTTAACGGCTTGTTGCACGTCCTAAGTGCAACCGTGATTCCTACGAAAGTGAGTTAGGATTTCTTGTTTTTCGTATGCTTTTCCCTTTCTTTGTTTTGCTCGGGACTAGCAAAAGTTAGGTGTGGGGGTATTTCATTGACATCATTTCATGCTTATATTTGTATCTTATATCCATTATCTTTCACGTAAACAATGCGATGTTACGAGTTTTATGTTTAGTTTTCAAGAATAAATAGGTTTGAAGAGATGAAGCATAAAAGGACCCAAAAGCAGGGAAAAAGGACTGAATTGTGAGACCTGGGGACTAAGATGCAAGGGAGAAGGACCTGAACGTAAGACCGAAGGACCAAAGATCAAAACAGAAAACTCCACACCATCTTGGGGAGTATTTTGGGAATTAGATTCGGGTCTGAGCTCCAATAAACAAAGTAGATGCATCAAAGACCGACAAAGAAATCCAGAAAAGCCAAGAAAAAATTCCAGGCGGATCCAGACTATATAGACCGCCAATTGGCGGTCCAAGACTGCTAGTTGGCGGTCCCTTTTGGCCCACATCCTCTCAGATTTTGGTTGGTCGCGTATTAGTGTGTATTTAGTCCATTTCTGGTATTTGTTTAGTCCCACATCGGGGGATTGTCCCGGATTGCCTTTTTCTTTGGCTATAAATAGAACTCTTCACCTTCTATTGTAATCACTCCATATTTTGAGTGACTATTCTTCCTACTAGAAGTGAGGCCTTGAAGCACACACTAAAGTAGGAGGATGCTACTTGAAATGTGAGTCATTTGTTAATAAAAGTTTCTTTGTTATATTATTAGTTTCATTTTGCTTGTTTTACTTTGTTTAATTTCATTTCATTAGTTTTAGTAGCTTAGTTAATATGCTTTTCTTGCTTAGTGTAATAGTTAGTTTACTGTTTAGTGAGTAGTTACATCCCCTTTGGGGGGTGGAGTAGATGTTCATACATGCATTAGAGAATGGAATGAATGCTTTATTTACAATGTGTTGATAAAACATGAATGTATGCTTGCATGTTTAGGATAGTATTTATAACTTGATGGGTTTTGGCAAAATGATTAGACACCTCTCATGCTTGTTTAGGTTCTGAAATAAACAACTTGCATATGTAAATGTTAATCAACTAGGATGGTGAATGGATTGATAGGTTTTGCCATAACATTTAGACACTTCCTATGCATGATAACACCACCTTTATTTGTGTTTAAAGAATGTGTTCAACACCCACCTCTTTGCTTGTGTGCACTCACTCCACCCCTGAGGGGTTTTCCATTTCTGAAATCCTGCACTCTTATTTCGTTCTTAGTTTAGTTTTAGTTAATCGTTTGTTGCTTTCTTTCGTATTTCGTACTTCGTAGTGTAGTGTAGTGTAGCGTAGAGTAGGATAATCAAACTCTCTTCCATGTTTTTACCACTTGATTTCGTGCAAACGAGAGGCTGCTCACCTCCCTGAGGACAACCCATATTTGTCACCGCTTCAACGCGGCCGTGCACTTGCGGTTTAAATTAAAACGTTCAACAAGTTTTTGGCACCGTTGCCGAGATGGGCAAACTTCATGAAAAGCTCCCTATCCAAGTAGGTTAACCAAAAAGCAGAGTGACAACATGGACAAGATATTAGAGGTGTTTAAGCAAGTAAATGTTAACATCTCCTTGTTGGATGTCATCCATAAAATACCTCAATATGCCAAAGTGTTGAAGGATCGATGCACAACCAAGAGGAAGACCAATGTTCCTAAGAAAGCATTCTTGGCTGCAAATATAAGCTCATTTTTTTCCAATCCCACCTACACAAAAGACAAGGACCCTGGGTGTCCTACTATTCAGTGTACGATAGCGGACACTAGAATGAACAATGTTTTGCTTGATTTAGGATCGGCGGTCAACCTCCTCCCATTCTCTGTTTATCAACAGTTGAACTTGGGAGAATTAAAACCAACTAAGATCACTCTCCAATTGGCAAATAGATCCATTCGTATTCCAAAGGGGATTATCGAGGATGTGCTTATCAAAGTTGGAGATTTTTATATTTCCAGACGATTTTGTTGTCCTCGATACCAATCCTGTTGCGAACACCCACTCTCAAATACCTTTGATTTTGGGTAGACCATTTCTAGCAACCTCCAATGTCTTGATTAATTGTAGAAATGGTCTCACGAAGCTCTCATTCGGTAACATGAGTGCCGAGTTTCATGTTTTCAACTCTGGTAGGCAACAAGAGCCCATGGATCAACCTTTAAATCTCAATCTCATCCGCCAATTGGAGAGCACCACAAAATCAACGAACACCCCTAACACCAATGCAACCCATTGAGAATGTTTGTGGGCCCAGCGAGATCTCATTGCCTGTCTTTGCAATGCAACAGAGTGAGCTGGCATCAAACATAAATGTCCAAAAGGAGTGTTCGTTGCGTGATTCAGTTGAGAGTACTAGTGAGAGTGAGACACCTCATCATATGCCTATACCAGAAGGTGTCTCAACCTCATGTCCCATGGCCATTGAGCCATTTGAGCTTCATATTGACTCCAACAAGGACCCACCTATGATCGAGTTTATGCTTGATGATCTAAATGATGGTGGGAGGTCCTTGTTGGATGACTTGGGGAGAAGCCCCATTCTTAGTGATGCAGGTCTGCTGCATCCATCGAATGAGCCTGAGGAACTCATTCCGATGCACCCACCTATTGGTTGGAGGGTTTTGTTCGATGAGCAACTAGACCCTAGTGAGGCAACACAACTTCATTCATTCATGTTGCCCACACCCAACCAATATCATGAGGGGTTCGAGCCTTTCAGCTTTGACCTTTAACCCCTCATGACACCTCAAAGTACCGGTGAAGTTTGCCCATCTCGGCAAGTCTCTGGTCCTCATGACTTGATGTTCTCATTTGATGTTCCTTGACCAAATGATTATGAGAATATCGTTGTTGCTGTATATATCCTGTAAAAAATCGAAAAGAAAGAAAAGAAAAAGAGAAAAGAAGTGTGTAATAAAAGACTCCATGAGTGAGCATTGATTGTTGTGGGCCCCAACCCTTGTGTACTTGGGCCCCATTTATTCACGTATTTGTCTCCCTTCTTCAGTATCTCACAGGTTTTGAGGGAATTCGGGTTTGTATCAATCAACATGACCATGAACTTCCCTTTGTACTTTACGTTGGTGAGATCTATTCTTTTTCATGCATAAATCCATGTAGTATCTTGTTCACATTCATTGAGGACAATGCATGAAATAGGTGTGGGGGGGTGCTTTACGTGTGTACATAGTTGAGTCTTTTCTTTTGATTTTTGTTTTCTTTTGTGTGCATTGTTAGGGTCATGTTAGTGTGCCGCATTTAACATTGATATATCTGCTTGCCATGATCCTTGGGTGACTTGTCTTCTTTTGCTTGCCTAGTGCTTTAAAATTTTCATATTTCTTTCAAAATCTTCATGTGTTTAAAGAAAATGTTTTTGTGGGTTTTGCGTGTGTTTAGCATGTGCAAAAACCGTTGAGAGGCAAAGTAAAAAGAAAGCTCCCAAAATTGTCTTGAACTTGATGCATTAGGATATCTAGTTTACTGGATTTAGGTCTTATCGAGTCGTTAGGATGCACCTCGATTTTCCCTCGGGGGCGTGTAATTTTAGGGTTTCAGCACTCAAACATTTAAAGAAGTCCACCCTGAACCTAGTGAGTCAAATACTTCGTGTCTGTTAGTATGAGGAAGTTTGTCGTAGTCAAGGGCCCTTAATCTCTTTTTGTGAAACTTAAGTGTAGGGTTTTGGTTCCCATGTAGATAAATATATAAGTGGTGTTCTCTCTTCTCGCACGACTCCTATCATTCGGGAAAGTAGGTCTGAGGGGACTTTGTGTCTGGTGCTTTCGAGTCATCTGACTTGGGATGCACCGACCGAACCCCCGTTACACGGGTGGTAGGGATCGCCCTATGTGGAGATTTGGGGGAAGGTGTACGTGATAGTGTAAGTCCTCATAGGCAATGATGCACGAAACATGACCCTGGGAGAATCAAACACCAACCAATAAAATGCTCCAAAGAAAAAGAAAAAAAAAGAAAAAAAAGAGAAAAAAAATTCGTCAGCAAAGCACTAAAGTCAAATAAGAACCAAAATGGACTTTACACATTGTATCACATTCAGAAGTTAAGGTTGCCCATGTCTTTCACTTAATTCCTTAACTAACTTTCACGAATAATTCATTAGGCTAGGTGTGTGTACCGATTACATATATAGAGTTGACCCGTGGTATTACCGCGTCCCATGATCGACAAGATAAGTCCAACAAGTCGTTACATATATAGTGTTGTTTGGATTTTGTGGGTATATCCGCTGAAAACCCTCAGGAGACAACACTCCTCCTCCTTGGTGAGAAGGAGGTTTAACGGCTTGTTGCACGTCCTAAGTGCAACCGTGATTCCTACGAAAGTGAGTTAGGATTTCTTGTTTTTCGTATGCTTTTCCCTTTCTTTGTTTTGCTCGGGACTAGCAAAAGTTAGGTGTGGGGGTATTTCATTGACATCATTTCATGCTTATATTTGTATCTTATATCCATTATCTTTCACGTAAACAATGCGATGTTACGAGTTTTATGTTTAGTTTTCAAGAATAAATAGGTTTGAAGAGATGAAGCATAAAAGGACCCAAAAGCAGGGAAAAAAGACTGAATTGTGAGACCTGGGGACTAAGATGCAAGGGAGAAGGACCTGAACGTAAGACCGAATGACCAAAGATCAAAACAGAAAACTCCACACCATCTTGGGGAGTATTTTGGGAATTAGATTCGGGTCTGAGCTCCAATAAACAAAGTAGATGCATCAAAGACCGACAAAGAAATCCAGAAAAGCCCAGAATAAATTCCAGGCGGATCCAGACTATATAGACCGCCAATTGGCGGTCCAAGACTGCTAGTTGGCGGTCCCTTTTGGCCCACATCCTCTCAGATTTTGGTTGGTCGCGTATTAGTGTGTATTTAGTCCATTTCTGGTATTTGTTTAGTCCCACATCGGGGGATTGTCCCGGATTGCCTTTTTCTTTGGCTATAAATAGAACTCTTCACCTTCTATTGTAATCACTCCATATTTTGAGTGACTATTCTTCCTACTAGAAGTGAGGCCTTGAAGCACACACTAAAGTAGGAGGATGCTACTTGAAATGTGAGTCATTTGTTAATAAAAGTTTCTTTGTTATATTATTAGTTTCATTTTGCTTGTTTTACTTTGTTTAATTTCATTTCATTAGTTTTAGTAGCTTAGTTAATATGCTTTTCTTGCTTAGTGTAATAGTTAGTTTACTGTTTAGTGAGTAGTTACATCCCCTTTGGGGGGTGGAGTAGATGTTCATACATGCATTAGAGAATGGAATGAATGCTTTATTTACAATGTGTTGATAAAACATGAATGTATGCTTGCATGTTTAGGATAGTATTTATAACTTGATGGGTTTTGGCAAAATGATTAGACACCTCTCATGCTTGTTTAGGTTCTGAAATAAACAACTTGCATATGTAAATGTTAATCAACTAGGATGGTGAATGGATTGATAGGTTTTGCCATAACATTTAGACACTTCCTATGCATGATAAAACAACATTTATATATGCTTAAAGAATGTGTTCAACACCCACCTCTTTGCTTGTGTGCACTCACTCCACCCCTTAGGGGTTTTCCATTTCTGAATTCCAGCACTCTTATTTCGTTCTTAGTTAATCGTTTGTTGCTTTCTTTCGCATTTCGTACTTCGTAGTGTAGTGTAGCGTAGAGTAAGATAATCAAACTCTCTTCCATGTTTTTACCACTTGATTTCGTGCAAATGAGAGGCTGCTCACCTCCTTGAGGACAACCCATATTTGTCACCGCTTCAACGTGGCCGTGCACTTGCGGTTTAAATTAAAACGTTCAACAGTGGCATATAAGGTCTGGATCGGGTTGTGTTTTGGAGTGTGGTTGTCTGGCTTGATTTCTTCAAGTCTGATGCACCCTAATTGGTTGTGTAGCTTACGACCCGAATCCAATTGCCAAAATACTCCTTATGATGGTGTGGAGTTTCTTCATTTGCTCATTGGTCCTTTGGTTTTGCATTCGGGTCCCTCTCTCTTGCATCTTAGTCCATAAGTCTTGCAACTTAGTCTTTTTTCTTGCTTTTAAGTCCTTTTAGAGTCTCTCATTCTCAAACTTATTTATTCCTGAAACTTAACCATAAAACTCGTTACGTAGCATTGCTTAGGCTAAGAATAAAGAATATAAGACACAAATATATGCATCATATGATGTTAATCAAATACCCCCACACCTAACTTTTGCTAGTCCCAAGCAATACAAAGCAAGAGAAAAATGAAAGAAAGGAAAACGTATACAAAGAAAGAGAAAAATAAAATACCCCTGCACCTAGTTCTTGCTAGTCCCGAGAAAAACAAAAAAATAGAAAAATGAAAGAACGGAAAAACATTCGTAAAATAGGGAAATCCTAACTCACTTTCGTAGGAATCACGGTTGCACTTAGCACGTGCAACAAGCCGTTAAACCCCTTGTCGCCAAGGAGGAGGAGTATTGTCTCCTAGGGTTTTCAGAGGATACACCCACAAAATCCGAACAAAGATGCATTATTCAATCTTGCTACATGACTCGATGGCTCATTTTGTCGATCATTGGACGCGGTAACGTTACGGGCCGACTCTATATATGTAATCAGTCCACACACCTAGCCTAATGAGTCATTCGTGAAAGTTAATTAAGGACTTAAGTGCAAGGTAGATTAAGGTTTTTATTTGCATTACCATTTTTTTCTTTTTGTTTTTTTTCTTATTTTTTTCTTCTTTTCTTTTTATTAGTTGGAGTTTCATTCTCCAAGGGTCAGGTTTCGTGCATCATTGTCTATGAGGACTTACACTATCACGTACACCTTTCCCCAAATCTCCACATAGGGCAATCCCTACCACCCGTGTAACGGGAGTTCGGTCGGTGCATCCCAAGTCAGATGACTCGAAAGCACCAGGCACAAAGTTCCTTCAGACCTACTTTCCCGAGTGATAGGAGTCGTGCGAGAAGAGAGAACACCTACTCACTTATTTCTTATCTACACACGAACCAAAACCCCTACACTTAATGTCTCACAGCAAGATTTAAAGGGTCCTTGACTACAACAAAGTACCTTAAATTAACAGACACGAATTATTGACTCACTAGGTTCGGGGTGGACTTCTTTAATTATTTGAGCACTGAAACCCTATGATTACTCACCCCCGAGGGAAAACTGGGGTGCATCCTAACGACTCGATAAGTCCTAAAGCCACTGTACTAGACATCCTAATGCATCAAGTTCAAGACAATTTTGGGAGCTTTCTTTTTAGCTTGCTTCTCAACGGTTTTGCAGATGCTAAACACTCACAAAACCCACAAAACATTTTCTTTCACAAACACATGAAGATTTTGAAAGAAATGTGAAAATTTTGAAGCACTAGGCAAGCAAAAGAAGACAAGTCACCCACGGATCATGGCAAGCAGATATATCGATATTAAATGCAGCACACTAACATGACCCTATCAATACACACAAAAGAAAACAAAATCAAAGGAAAAAGACTCGACTATGTACACACATAAAACACCCCCCCACACCTACTTCATGCATTGTCCTCAATGAATGTGAGCAAGATACTACATGGATTTATGCATGAAAAATGAAAGATCTCACCAACATGAAGCGCAACAGGAAGTTCATGGTTATAGTGATGGACACAAACCTGAATTACCTCAAAACCTGTGAGATGCTAAAGAAGGGATACAAATACGTGAAAGAAATGGGGCCTAAATACTCAAGGGTTGGAGCCCACAACAATCGATGCTCACTGAAGGAGTCTTCTTCTTCTTCTTTTTCTTTTTTTCTTTTTTTTAACTATGTACAAAAATGGGCTCCCATCTTCATATGTCAAGGGACATCAAATGGGAACCCGTCATCTCTCGAGCCAAAAATACACATGCATGGGCTCACAACATACAAAGCAGAATTGCTAGACCACCTGATACCCTTATAAGCGTTGTGGTCGTTTGATGCCTCTTGAGAGTGAGCAAGATAGAAGGCATGAACGAGAGGTGAACCTCTGTCTGGTTGTTTGAAATATAGGGTATCAGGTGGTTAATTCTTAACCCACGTGGGGTCCTCAGCAGATACAGAATGAAGAGCATGTGGCCCAGAGGCCATAAAAATGGTATCTTGTCGCTCAAGAACCACATGATCGAAAGGATGTGGCTCAATGGCCACATGATCAAAAGGATGTGGCTCAACGGCCACGGGATAAGGATGTGGCTCTAAGGCCACGTGATCAGAAGATAAGTCACCTTCTTGTGCCAGCCCAGGTGAAACATCTTCACCACCTTCAGGATCTTCATCGAACAATTCTCTGAAAGACTTGAAGGTGCCCTCAACTTCAATCTCATCCATGCCCTGGATATGGTTGACCACGACAGGGTCATTGAAGGCACCTGGCTTCTTGCCGATGGTGAAGATGTTGAAATCAGCGCATTGACTACCATAAATCAAGCGCATCAAACCATTACGGCAATTGATCAAGGCATTGGAAGTCGCTAGAAATGTTCGCCCCAGAATAACAGGAATTTGTCCAAGTGGGTTTGGCACAGGTTCGGTATCCAAAACAAAGAAGTCGACTGGATAAATGAACTCTCCCACTTTGATCATCACATCTTCCACCACACCCCTCGGTTTCTTCATAGACCTATCAGCCAATTGAAGAGTGGTTTTTGTTTGTTTGAGGTCTCCAAGACCGAGGTGGACGTAGACAGAATATGGCAGAAGATTAACAGATGCACCAACGTCCAATAAGGCTCGATGTATGGACACATCACCAATCACACAAGAGATAGTAGGACAACCAGGGTCCTTGTACTTGACTTGCATGGGTTCTGTCAACAAAGAACTCGCGTTAGCCGCAAGAAAAGCTTTCTTTGGAACATGAGTTTTTCTCTTCTTGGTGCATAAGTCCTTGAGAACCTGGGCATAAGGTGGCATTTGCTGAATCACCTCCAACAGATGGATGTTCACCTTAACTTGCCGAAACATCTCAAGCATCTTGTCATGCTGATCCGAGGTTTTCTTTTTAAGGCGCTCAGGGAATGGCGCCTTCGGGGCATAAGGGTGTTGCGAAGGAACCTCAAAATTGTGGTCCAAACAAGCATGAGTGGGGACCTCAGAATCTGATTCCTTCGACACAAGAGGAGACAAGGGGACCTCAGGGTTCAGCCCCTTTGTCGAAGGAAATGTAGAAGGAACCTCAGGATCCGGCTCCCTCAGAGATGCAGGTATCACCGCAGGTCTGGTGACACCAAGAGATGGTGATGACAAGGAAGGCACCCCAATGCGGTTGTCCACCTCCTTACCAGACCTCAAAGTATGAATCACATTAATATGATGGGTCGGTTCAGAGGTAGCATGAGTCACATGTGGCCTTCCTTGAGAATGGGTACCCCGAGGATTCACCTCGGGTTGACTCGGTAACTGGCTCTTCTCGCGTTCATGGAGCTGATTAGCCAACTGGCTAACTTGCATTTCCAAAGCCTTGACAGAATTGTTGCTGGCCGCAAACATGGATTGTGTGCTCTGTATAAATGCTTGAAGGGTTTGTTCAAGAGTGGGGTCCTTCGAGTCAACCCGTTGGGGTAGTGGAGTTTGGTTAGAATAACCCGACAATGAGGTCTGAGGAGGTTGGTAATTATGGTTCTGAGACCTTTGATGTGGAGGTTGGTAGGTCGCCGATGGGCGTGGAGGTTGATAAGGCGAAGGTTGAGGTTGAGCGTGCGAGCTCTGACCGTTACCCCCACTAGGGCCCCAAGAGAAGTTAGGATGGTTACGCCATCCCAGGTTGTAGGAGTGATTGTACGGGTCGTTACGGGGCCTCTGTTGATACATCGCATTTGCATGCTCAGTATCCCTTGGAGTGTAAGCGCATTCCAAGTCATCATGGCCCGTAAGTCCACACCTACCACATCCGGGAGTAGCAACCTGAGCTACAGGAGCTCGGTCCAACTCTAAACTCTCAATCCTACGCATGAGAGCAGTCATTTTCGCCTCAGATGCAATAGTTGACTCAACTTGATATGATCCAGCTCGACCAGAAGACCTAGCGGCTGGTGGCTCTCTTATGGTGTCCCACTCAAAGGTACGTTCAGCCATCAATTCAAAAGTGTCCCATGCCTCATCGAGGGTTTCATTTGGAAATCACCCTGACACATCGACTCCAACAATGTGCGGGTGTTGTAGTTGAGGTCCTCATAAACAATCTAGCACAACTGCCAAAGCTCAATTCCATGATGAGGGCACTGCAAGAGAAGGTCCTTGAACCTCTCAAAGAAAGCATAAAATGATTCGGTCTCAGTCTAATATATTTGGTGTATTTGGTGTCGTATATGTTGAGTCTTCCGTTCAGGGAAGAATCTATTCAGAAATACGGTCACAAAGTCATCCCAAGACCGAATAGAGCTCGCCAGGAGGCTGTACATCCATTTCTTTGCGTTATCCTTCAACGCGAAAGAAATCATCCTCAACCGGCTGAATCCTCATCAAGTTGTTGAAGCTTGAACATGGAGCATACTTCCTCGAATTCACGTATAAAAATATACGGATCCTCCTTATTAGCAGTGAAGGTAGGAAGCATGCTCACATACTGAGATTTTAGCTCATAGTTTTTCCCCCGAGCTGGGGGAAGAACTATGCAAGAAGGTTGCACGACCCGAACAGGATGGGTCCACTCCCACAAAGTCATCGGTCTATCCTGTCAAGCTAAAGGTGGTGGTGCACCAAGAACTCGATCCTGACCGAAGCCCCCTTCCTCTCGAGTCAGAGGAGGAGGAGAAGGAGGTCTACGTGGTGGTGGTGGCGGACCAAGGTAATCCATGTATGGAACCTGGTCTCCCCCGTCACCACGAAAAGACACGGCCTCACGCTCCAACGGAGCACGAGGCAGAGATGGCTGATTACCAAGACCGTCCATCTCAGAAAAATGCACTCTCTCAAGTCGAGCGCTCTCACCAGAACGAGCCCAACCTCGCATAAAATGCTCGACTCGACTCTAAAATAACACACAGCAGAAGGTGTACTCAGAGGAGGAGACTACTCGAAGAAAATAGATGAGGATAGGACTCAGATGAGGAGGGAAGAATCCTAGAGCTAGCGTGGGTAGTGGGTGAAGGTAGAAGCCTAATCTAGCAACCACTGCTCAAACAATGTAAGACAATGGGTCCTTAGGCCAAACAACGCCTAACTTCGAGGTCACTAGCCTCGACCCGCCTCACCTCCCTACAACGAAGACCACAATGCCCAGCAAGTGATACCAGATCTGGAGATCCAGTACCTCCTACTATCGACAAGGTAGGCAACGCCGATCAGGCCATGACGGTCTCAACTAGATTACTCTCCTAGTGCGTCCGCAATCCTTAGGGTCAATGTCTACTTTCTTTTAGAATTAAGTCTTTTATTAAGAGTGATTTTTGGGGCCAAGGAAAGGGTGATGAAATCCCCCACCTTATCTTTTATGGGACAGCCCCTCCTTAGTAGCGTTTTGATCTTAAATCTAGCAATCAACTCTCCAATCAAACACTCAACTCACTCTTGTCCTGATGCAATTCCTACTAACTAATGCATGGTCATACAAAAATGCATGAATGAGTGGAGGAAATGCGTACCTCACGCCAGCGCTCAACAACTGAAAATAAAGCTAAAATAAAAGACAACTACGTGCCTAAGTCAAGTATATGATGCATGACCTAAACATGTAAGAATGTCTAATCTTTTGCTTTGGAATTTAATGGCCAAGTTGATTAATGGGGGAGTGATTAATGATCTGGGAGCAATCTACAAGTCACAGCATGCAAGATTGTGCTCCAAGACAACTACACGTAAGCAAAGAACAACCAAACCAAAATTGAGAGCAAATGGAGTTCACCAGGCCGCCAATTGGCGGTCCCAGACCGCTGATTGGCGGTCTTTGTTGAAGATTTTGTGCTCCAATTCCTCCAGTAGCCTCCCCTTGATCCTCAGAATCCCTGAAACAAATAAAAACTAAAAACAAAAAATTAAAACCACTCGAATCGTCCAAACCAAAGTCTGGACAGAACACCTCCCCGACAACGGCACCAACAACTTGATTGATATGTTTTAAATAACCGCAAGTGTACGGCCACGTTAAAGCGGTGGCAAATACGGGTCGATCCACAAGGAGGTGTGTCGACTTTAGTTTGTTCGAAGGCGAGTGGGAAAGAAAGGAGAGAAAGATTGATTACACTAAACTACACTAAAATGTAAAAGGAAATGGAAGATAAGCAATAAAACTAAACCCCAAAAGGGGTAGGGAAAAGAGTGTGAATACAAAGATATGTGTATGTGTGTGTGTGTGTTCAATTAAGCTCATCACAATATGTAGTGCATGAAAACCATAAAACTACATCCAACTTTGCCTCCACATTAATTAAGATAACACAATATCATTAAAACATACAAGAAAATAATTGGAATGGAGCTAAATGAACTCATGTATAAAGACTAGACCCTACTATGCCTCCACATGAAATAAGATAGCACATTATCATTAAAACATACAAGGCATTAACCAAGGTAAAGGCAACAAGAGTACATGCAACTAGAAATCATGTTTCCTTCATCAATTCCATCCATATCCTTACCTTATCATTCCCCATAAAACAGGTCCACTAATCTAAGCATATCATTCAAGAGCATTAGCATATCAAAGACAATAGTGAAATCTCATTAGATGGTTATGCAAATGATATAAGGCTCAAGGGATTAAGATAACACACACCTAATAGACCACATGATCATATCACACATTTCTCCACCCCCCAAATGGGGATGGACCTACTCACTTATCGTTACACTACAACCTACATTAAAATGAAACATTCTACTGAAATGAAATTAAACTAGGCAAGCAAGAAATATTAAAGAAGCTAAAAGGACATAAAACTAAAGAAGCATGCAAGCATATGAAAGGAAATTAAACTAAGAAAGAAACAACATACTAAAGGAAAACATCTATTATTTCTCACTCAATTACAAGTAGCCTCTCTCCACCAGGGTTTTTGCTTCAAGGCTTTAACTCCTAGTAGAGAGGATGGCCACCAAGAGAGAGATGGGGTACAAGAAAGGAGGGAGAGTTTAGAATTACCGTGTCCAATGATCGACGAAAATGAGTCCATCGAGTCGTTTTGCTAGGTTGAATAATGCATCTATGTTCGGATTTTGTGGGTGTATCCACTGAAAACACTCAGGAGACAACACTCCTCCTCCTTGGCGACAAGGGGGTTTAACGGCTTGTTGCACGCGCTAAGTGCAACCGTGATTCCAACAAAAGTGAGTTAGGATTTCCCTATTTTATGAATGTTTTTTCCTTTCTGTCATTTTGCTCTCTGTGTTTTGCTCAGGACTAGCAAAAGTTAAGTGGGGTATTTGATTGACATCATATCATGCATATATTTGTGTCTTATATCCGCTATTTTTAACCTAAGCATTGCTAAGTAACGAGTTTTATATTTAAGTTTCAGGAATAAACAAGTTTGAGAAGAAAAGACACAAAAATGACCAAAACGTGAGAAAAAAGACTGATCGGTGAGACTTATGGACCGATGTGCAAGAGGGAAGGACTAGGATGCAAGCCAAGAGGACCAATTAGCAAATCGAGAAACTCCACACCATCATGAGGAGTATTTTGGCTATTCGATTCAGGCCCAGGCTCCAATAACTGATCTGAGTGCAACCCACATCAACAATTGAAGCACTGAACAAGATATCCAAAATTGGACCATAGCCAAGAAAATGTGACTGCCAATTGGCGGCCAAAGACCGCTAATTGGTGGTCCATTTTGCTTAGAATCCAACATAATATCTCTCGGATGTTGGTTATGTGGTTTGTGTTTAGATTTCGAAGTTTCGTTAGTCCCACATCGGCGGATTGTCCTCAATTACCTTTTTCATGCCTATAAATAGAAGTCTTCTTCCTCCTTTGTATTTACTACATGCTTAGTGGCATTCTCTCTACTTAGAGTAAGTCTTGGGGCAAAACTCAAGTGGAGAAAAATGCTACTTGTATTGTGATGTAAATAAAATATTTTTTCTTAGTTTGTTTTAATGTTGTCTTTCATTAATTCTTGCATGCTTAGTGTAATTTCGTTTCATTAATCTTAATATACTTAGTTAACATGTTTTCTTCTCTTAATAAAATAGTTAACTTAATGATCAGTGAGGTTTCATCCCCCTTTCGGGGTGGAGATGATGCACATGTATGTTGTGAAGTTTTGATGTTTGATGAATTTTTGATTGTGTAGACTTGCATGTTTGTATGTTCATTGGGAGTGTTTTAATCATCTACATGTTGGGGGATTTTTGATGAGTTTTGTCATAAGATTTAGACACTTCCCATACTTAGTTTCCTCATGTCTATTGACTGAAAGTTCTTGTTGGTTGTGTGTTTGTATTTGTGTTTGCTTGCTTGATTCATTGAAGAAACCTTGTTTTGATTGGTTTTGCCATAAGATTTATACACCTGTCATGCTTAGCTTTGTTATTCACATGAATTCATGATTTTTGATGAGTCTTGTCATATCGTTAGATACTTCTCATGCTGAGCCTGGTCTTATGATAATCAAGTAGTAATTGTCGATACGTTGTGTGAATAGATTGATAGGTTTTTCCAAATCTTTAGACACTTCCAATGCATGAAGACACACTCATGATACACACACATACATACATGCGTCATTCATCACTTATTTCACTTTATATGTGCACACACTCCACCCCTTAGGGGTTTCTCTTCCTAAATTCAAATCTCTTTGTTAGGTCTTTAGTTAATTTTAGTCAATCTTTAGTTACTAGCTTTTGCATTTGTTAACTACTAGTTTAGTGTAGTCTAGATTAGCGTAATCAAATCTCTGCTCTCCTATTTTGCCACTTGATTTCTGACAAACTAGAGACTACTCACCTCGCTGTGGATCGACCTGTACTTGCCCCGTCTTCACCGATAGCTGTGCAATTGCGGTCTAAACTTTAATGCCCTACAAATTCCATGGAACATTGTATAGAGGTGTGTTTGCTAATGCTTTTCAGTTTTATTTACACATCAAAACTTGGTTGGGTGCATGAGATCAAACCACAGGAAAAATAATGTAAGTACGAAGTAGAAACATTTCCCGACATCAAACCTTTCCAACTTCAAAGGGAAAAATCCATGGAGGAATGAAAGGTAAATCTCCTAATAGAGAAAGATTGATTTCAAGTGTTAAATATTTGACCACTGTCACAACATTTCATTTTAATTGAAACTTTTAATGAGATTACACTACTAGAAAAATAGGCTTCACCGACGAATTTTTTTGATCGGTCCAGGTAACTGTACATCGACGATTAGTGTTTTCTGTCGGTGCACACAACCATCGACGGATGTGTTCACAAACACCGACACACAAAGTCTGTCGATTAATATTTTTGTAGTATTCAATTGACGAGAAATGTACATTGACAAAAATATACCATTGGTGTATAATTTTGATAAAGAAATCCACGATAAAATGAAATTTGTAGCGCAAAAATAGGCACCAACGGTTGTGTTTCCCTACACTGACGACTATATCCATAGGTGATTTGATTTTTAAATATGCACCGACCATCTATTGTCCATTACGGCCAGCATAGCTTTGGTAGCAACCGTGGTGGGGACAGTGTTGCTTTGGTTAGGACGATGCGTTGGACCCAAGACCGTGGTGCGATTTGGACTCCTGGAGGAGGACGGACTCCAATTACATGGCGTTGGGGAGTGAGAGTCACATAATAGGGCCCAATTATAGTACCTTGTGTTTTCACTTATTATTGTGTTGTTGTTCGCGTGGCATACTGGATTTTCTTTATTGAAAACTCAGGTATTATTTTTGGAACCCTGCAGGTTCGAGTATTTAGGTACTGGAGAGTTGGACTGGTTGGAGCTTGATGATGTACACATGAGACTGGATCTAGCATTTTATATTCTACCTTACTTGATGATGTATTTTGATCTTCCGCAATTGTATCATACTCTTTTGAAAATTCTATACTTTTGTTTCGGAGCTCCGACTTATTGTGACTTTATTCAGTAATATTCCCTTTCACATATATTGTTGTGGTCTATATTTCTGGATGTGACCATGTGCGGACGGGGATGTTACAGGTAATCTCTCCAAGAGTAGGGCCAACTAATATTTCACTTGACTCAAAATTAACAAAGGGAGCAAGTCCCAGTATTTCCTACTCCTCAAACACAACCACAACAAGATGGGGAGGATGGAGATATGGAGGTTGCATCATTTCCAGTAATTAATGATTTAGAGACTCTATCACTCATGTCGATTTACTAGCAATTTAGAAAGCAACGTCCTACTATTAATGGGGAACCTAATCCTGTTGTCGTAGAAGACTGGTTGAAGATGATAGATCAAATCTCCAACTTTGTGCAACAAAAGTATTACAAAAAAATCATATATGTTTTTGTTTATGATGGCAAGGAGCGTCGGGTGTTGCAATGGAAAAGATTCATAAAACCATGAAAAACTACTTGAGTTTAGTTCATCAAATTACTTAACGGAGAATACTTTAATATGAACATGTTGATAAAGAAGACAAATGAGTTTGACAAACTTCGTTAGGAATAGATGTCAGTCAAATAGTATGCATAAAATTCACCGATATTGCAAGATTTGTTATAAATTTGGTGCCCAATGTTGAAATCACACTTTATTTGAATTTTTAACCAAGAAAGAGTCATGTCATTAATTTAAGGTCATAGATCTCATTGAATCAAGTTGAGGCAATTGAATGGGTGAAAAGTGCAGAAGTCTCTCATATGGTAGCCAAGGCAGTATCATCAAACAATCAAGGAGAGTCCACCATAAAGAATGATGTACTTTTGTCGATCAGTGGACACGATAATCCTACGGGCCGACTCTATATATGTATCATATGCCTACATCTAGCCTAGACAATCATTCGTGCAAGTTAATTAAGGACTTAAAAAGACGTGGGCAACATTAACATCCTCAAGTGATACATCGTGTAAAGTCCATTAAGGTTCTTATTTGTATTTTCTTTTTTTTCTTGTTCTTTTTTTTTCTTAGAGAATAAGAAGTTAAAACTGGTTGTGTTTAATTTTCTTAGGGTCCAGTTTTGCGCACCATTACTTGTGAGGAGTTACAGTCTAACGTACACCTTCCCCTAAATCTCCAAATTGGGCGATCCCTACCACCCGTGGAATGGGAGTTCGGTCGGTGCATCCCAAGTCAGATGACTCAAAAGCACCAGGTACTAAGTCCCATCGGATCTAATTTCCCGAGTGATAGGAGTCGTGAGAGAAGAGAGAACAAGCTACTAAATTAATTATTATCTACATATGAACCAAAATCCCTACACTTGAGGTTCCACAACAAGAGTTTAAGGGTCCCTGACTACGACAAACTTCCTCATACTAACAGACACGAATTATTTGACTCACTAGATTTAGGGTGGACTTCTTTATTTGTTTGAGCACTGAAACCTTATGATTACTCTCCCCTTGAGGGAAAACTGGGGTGCATCCTTACGACTAGATAAGTCTCTAAGCTGGTGTACTAGATATCCTAATGCATCATTTTCATGATTCCAATTTACTTTGCATCTCAATGGTTTTACAAATGCTAAACACACGCAAAACCCACAAAATATTTTCTTTTGCAAACAGATGAAGATTTTGAGAGAAACTGAAGAACTAAATCACTAGGCAAGCAAAAGAAAACAAGTCACCCAAGAATCATGGTATAGCAAGATGTATCAATGTAAATTTGCAGCACACTATCATGACTCTAACAATACAAACAGAAGAAAACAGAAGAAAAGGAAATATACTCGACTATGTACACACGTAAATGTGGGTCCCACCATAATGGATGGGTATGAGGTCAATTACCTTGTTTTTTATACGTACGGGGCCAATTTTCTGTGAACCATGGTATGTCGCCAATTAACGATGTTTTGATAGGTACGGAAGAAGAAGAAACCAATGGATTTATGCATAAAAATAAAAGAACTCACCAAAGTGAAGCGCAAAAGAAAGTTCATGGTTAAGTTGATGGACATATACCCTACTTCCCAAAAACCTGTGAGATACTTAAGAAGTGAGACATACGTGAAACAAATGGGGCCCAAATACTCATGGGTTGTGGACCACAACAATCAATGCTTACTTGCGAAGTCTTTTTTTGTTTTTGGTAGGGCCGGGGGGGAGAGAACTATGTACATTAATGGGCTCCCATCTTCATTTGTCAAGGGATATCAAATAGGAACCCTCCATCTTTCAAGCCAGAAATGCACATGCATGGGCTCGTAATATGAGAAACATGAGAATTGGTGAGAGGATTATGAACCAAGGATGGTGGTTCATGACTCTCAAAACCAGGGTCTATGAAAGGAAATGGAAACAAATATGTTTCCATTCTGTGACAAAGTTGAGGGTCACAAAGTGACACCCTAGAATTATTACCCAGATGGCAAAGTCTAGAAATAGAATTGTTTCACCACCTAACACCCTTATAAGCATTGTAATCGTTTGATGCCTCTTGAAATTGAGCAAGATGGGAGGCATGAATAAGAAGTGAATCTTCGTCCCGTTGTTTGAATTGTAGGGTATCAGGTGGTTGATTCTTAACCCATATTGGGTCCTCAACATATACAGAGTGAAGAGCAGGTGGCCCAGAGGCCACAAAAATGGTAACTTGTGGCTCAAGAGCCACATGATTAAAACGATGTGGCTCAAAGACCATATGATCACAAGATAAGGCACCTTCATATGCTAGCACAGTTGAAACATCTTCACCACCATCAAGATCTCCATCGAACAATTCTTTGAAATACTTGATGGTGCCTTCAATTTCATTCTCATTCCTGCCCTGGATAAGATTAACCACTACAAGGTCATCGAAGGCACCTGACTTCTTCCTATGGTGAAGATGTTGAAATTATTGCACTGACTACTATATGTTAAACGCATCAAACCATTATGACAATTGATCAAGGCATTGGAAGTTGCTAGAAATGGTCACCCCAAAATAACAGGAATTTATCCAAGTGGGTTTGGCACAAGTTCAGTATCCAAAACAAAGAAATCGACTGGATAAATGAACTCACTCACTTTGATAAGAACATATTCCACAATGTCCCTCGGTTTCTTCATTGACCTATCAGCCAGTTAAAGAGTGGTTTTTTCGTTTGTTTGAGGTCTCAAAGACCAAGGTTGATGTAGACAGAATACGGAAAAAGATTGACAGATACACCCATGTCCAATAAAGATTGATGTATTGACACATCACTAATCACACAAGAAATAGTAGGACAACCGGGGTCCTTGTATTTGACTTGCATGGGTTGTGCCAACAATGAACTCACATTTGCCACAAGAAAAGATTTCTTGGGAACATTCATTTTTCTCTTGTTAGTGCTTAAATCCTTAGGAACTTTGGCATAATATGGCATCTGCCGAATCATCTCCAACAGCAGAATGTTCACCTTAACTTACCGAAAGATCTCAAGCATCTTGTCATGTTTATCTAAAGTTTTCTTTTTAAGGTTCTCAGGGAATAGCACCTTCAGGGCATATGGGTCTTTCGAAGGAACCCTAGCATTCGATTCCTTAGTAACATGAGTGGGGGACTCAAATGGACCCAAGTATGTGGACTTTTGCGAAGGAACCTCAAACTCTGATACCTTCGACACATGATGAGACATAGGAACCTCAGGGTTTGGCCCCATTATCGAAATAAAAGTAGAAGGAACCTCAGGATCAAGCTCCTTCCTGGAAGTATTCATTAAGGAAACCCCAAGATCTGGCTCCCTTATAGATGTGGGTGACACCAAGAGATGGTGATTGCAAGGAAGGCAGCCCAATTTGGTTGTCCACCTCCTTACCAGACGTCAAAGTATGAATCATGTTAACATGATAGGTCGGTTCAGAGGTAGCTCGAGGTACTAGTGGCCTTCCATGAGATTGGGTACCTTGTGGATTCACCTCAGGTTGACTCGGCAACTGACACTTCTCACGTTCATCGAGAGGATGAGCCAAATGGCCGACTTAGACCTCCAATATTGCTTTGACAGAATTGTTATTGGCCGCAAGCATGGTTTGTGTGCTTTGCATGAACTCTTCAAATGTTTGTTCAAGAGTGGAGTCCTTTGGGTCAACCCGCTGAGGTGGAGTCTGGCTATAATAACCCAAAGATGAGGACTGAGGAGGTTGGTCAGTATGGGGCTGAGACCTTTGATATGGTGGTTGGTAGGTCGGTGATGGTCGTGGAGGGTAATAAGGTGGGGGTAGGGGTTGAACATGCGAGCTCTGGCCGTAGCTCCCACTATGCCCCTAAGAGTAGTTAGAGTGGATTAGCCATCCTGGGTTTTAGGAGTGACTGTAGGGGTTGTTACGGGGTTTCCATTGATAAATCGCACTTGCATGCTCAGTATCGCTTAGAGCATAAGCACATTCCAAGTCACTATGTCCTATAAGTCCACACCTACTACAAGCAGGAGTAGCGACTTGAGCTATGGGAGCTCGGTCCAACTCTAAACTTTGTATCCTACGCATGAAAGCAACTATTTTTACCTCAGACGCGATAGTTGACTCGACTTGGTATGATCCAGGTCGACCAGAAGACTTAGTGGCTGGTGGCTCTCTCATGGTGTCCAAATATGGTACATTTAGCCATTAATTCAAAAGTATCTCGGTTTCATTTGGAAATCAATTTCCCTTGACACATCGACTCCAACAATGTGCGGGTGTTGTAGTTGAGGCCCTCATAAACAATCTGACATAACTGCCACAGCTCAAGTACATGATGAAGACACTGCAAGAGAAGGTCTTTGAACCTCTCAAAGAAAGCATGAAACAATTCAGTCTCAGTCTGATATATTTGATGTATCTAGTGCAATTTTGGTTGAGTCTTCCTTTAGGGGGAAATCTCTTCAGAAATACGGTCACAATGTCACCCACGACCGAATCGAGTTTGCCGGGAGGCTATCCATCCATTTCTTTACGTTATCCTTCAACGTGAAAGAAATCAATCGGACGGAATCCCCATCAAGTTGTTGAAGCCTGAACATGAAGCGTACATCCTCAAATTCACTATAAAGATATACGGATCCTCCTTATTGAGTGTGAAGGTAGGAAGCATGCTTACATGTTGAGGTTTTCATTCATAGTTATTCCTGTATGTAGGCTGGAGAACTATGCAAGACGGCTGAACTGCCCAAACAGGATGGGTCCGCTCCCACAAAGTCATCGGTTGATCCTGTTGAACTAAAGGTGGTGGTATCCCATAACTTAATCCTGACTGAGACCATCTTCCTCCCTAGTCGGAGGAGGAGATGGTCTACGGGGTGGTGGGAGTGGACCGAGGAACTCCATGTATGGAACCCGATCTCCCCCAACTCCAAGAGATGACGAGGCCTCGTGCTCCAAAGGAGCTCAAGGCGGAGGGAGGTGATCACCTAGACCATCCATCTCAACAAAAATATCCACTCTCTCAAGCCGAGCACCCTCACCAAGATGAGTCCAACCTCGCATAAATGTGCTCAACTCGACTCAACAACCACACACAAGTACAAGGTGTAATCAGAGGAGGATATAAACATTAGAAGTAGAGGAGAAAATGACTCAGATGAGAGGAGAAGAAGCCTTAAAACTAGTGTGGGTAAAGGTGAGGGTAGAAGCCTAACCTAGCAAACACAGCTCAAACAAGCTTAGGTTGGCTATGGGTCCTTAGACTAGACGACGCCTAAACACGAATCCCCACACTCCTGAACGCTTAACCTCCCTCGGTCGAAGGTCACAAAGTCGAATGATAAAGTCAAGACCCGGAGGTCGCAAAAGTCTCAATGCAACTAAGCAAACGTCGACGTTCAGGCCATGACGTCAAGAATGTGATTCTCTCCTAGTGCGCCCAAATCCTAGGGGCTAATGTCTACTTGATTTTAATTGAGGCTCAGATTAGTGTGATTTTTGGGGCGAAGAAAAGGGTGATGAAATCTCCAACCTTATCTTGAATGGGACAGACCTCCTTAGGGTATTTTGATCCCTAAACTAGCAATCAAGCTCCTCCAATCAAACACTCACCTCACTCTTGTTCCCATGCGACCAGGCCCGGCCCAATAGCAGGAGCAGGGTGAGCTCCTGCTCCGGGCCTCATTCCGGGCCTCATTTTGAAGGGCCTCAAAAAAAAATTACATGGGCTTATTAGGTTGCTAATAAAATTAGTGTTAACACATGAATAACACATAAACATTGATAAATTTGTCTCAAATATTGCTAAGAAGACAAAAAAAATCAATTAATATTTTATTAAGTTAGTGAAATTTTTATTATTTAAACTAGGAGGACAATTTTTTTCAAATTTAGGAGCCTCGTTGTTTATTTTCGCACAGGGCCTCAAAAATTTCCAAGACGGCCCTGCATGCGACCCTATTAACTAATGCATGCAAGCTAATACATGAATGAGTGAGAAATGGGCATACCTCTTTCCAGCAATCAACAACAAGAAGTAAAGCAATGGAAAGACAATATGTGTGCAAGGCCAATGTATGGTGCATGACCTAGATGACAATCGTCTACTCTTTTGCTTTGAGTTTTAGTGTCCAAATTATCTTAAAAAAGGGAATATGCATGTCAGATTAATTTCAGGCATCAAAATAAAGCATATATGAAGTGGACAGTGGCATATATCAACTAGAAATAGCAAAAACAAACTACCAGTGAAACACAAAGTTAAACAAACTCACCAAATCTGCCACTGCCAGATTGTTTGGGGATTCTAGTCCCCAAACTCCTCCTGGATACTCCTTTGCACTGGTGAAGTTCCCTAGTCCACTTGTTCCTTTGTCCATTAAAAACTAAAAGAAAATGTAAGAAAAACCCACCGAAATGGTGGAAACAACAACGACTACTACCAACTCTCCGGCAACGGTGCCAAAAACTTGATTGGTCATTTTAATTTACCGCAAGTGCACGAAGTCGATGAAGACGTGACAAGTACGGGTCGTACAACAAGGAGTTATGCGCATTGTTGTTATCACCATACTCGAATGGGAAGGGAAATAGATGGAGAGATTTAACCTAAGCTAACTAAACTAAACTAAGATAGAAGAAAACAATCTAACTAAACCGCTTGGAATGGATGTGCAATAGTGAAGTATGTGTCCATGAGGGTGTCCAACCATTAAGCATATGTGTAAAAGTGTATGTTTACAAGTAGAAGCTAGTGTGGAATCTAAGTGTGAAACACATGCAATTATATGGTATACAAGATGAGGATAGGTAAGCTTGAAGTTAAGACCAATTTTATGGATTCTCAAGTATGCAATAAGCACCTAGTGTGGCCATTAAAGCATCAATCAATCCTAAGCATAACCTTAGTTTATTCAGGCAACATAAACCAAATCAAGCCACCATTCATTTCAAGTCAATTCCATCATGAAATAGAACCCATCGCAAGCAACATGTCAAAAATTGATCTAGCATGAAACAAGTACCTAGTGTGACCATTATCTCATCTAAAACAAGATTAACATGCTACAAATTTTAGATCTAACATTAAGCACATGGAAATGACACAAACTTAGGATCTCATCATATACTTCACCGTCAGCTACATTGCCTCCACAACAAATGGGGCGGATCTACTCACTAATCATCACTACAAACATGGAAATGAAGAGCTTAAGACTAAACATGGCATAAAACTCTAACTAGAAAACTAACCAACAAAATCAAAAACTAATTGAATAGAAAGAAAGCTAATGACAAGAGGAACATGAATCCAACCTTATATTAAAGAAAATGTGAGATTACAATCTTCATCCACTTCCTCTACTTGCAGCCAAATTAGGTAAAACCTAACCTACTCTAATGGTGGAAGGGAGAAGTAGAAGAAAGGTAGGATAAACATTGCTCTTTATAGAAGAAAGAGTGGTGTAGATGAAAGCAATCCTATGGTTGTAATCAACTTTCCATTGATCTGGTGCACCCAAATAAACACGTTCGAGTCACAGGAGAAATTTGGGGGATTTGGACCAAAATGATCCAGCACTGGTGAATGTTTGGCTCTGATCCGCCCTGATTTCTCCTAAAAGTTTAAGTAATGTATTTTGCACGTGGGGTGCACTCATGGTCCACTGGTTCAAGCCCGTTTTGTCTTTATTCCCCAAATACTTCTCAAGATCATGATAATGGGGGGGTTTTCCACCAGAAATATTTTCCTTATGCTCAGGTCCCTCCAGGTTTCATTTAGCTCCTTCCTAAATTTCAGATGGGTCCTTGAGCATGACAAACATGTCCAAGATGCTTCAATAAGGTCATTTCTTCTTGCATTTAGGTCCTTTTTGGTTCATTTCTCCTCTTTATTGCCTAAAACTTGAAACACATCAAATAAACACTCGAGTAGCACAAAATTGGGCTAAAATAAATGATATATAGCATGAATGCAATGTATGATATGCTACTAATCAGTGACTCTGCTAGACAACAATTGGACGAACCAGGTCCACGACTTCTTCTCACCCTCTACAACAAAAAATGCTAGAGCATAAATTCCGTTGTTTCCATCGGTGGCCACAGCTATCAACAACATTCCTCTTTATTTGTTGTAGAGGTGTGTTCCATCAACACTAACTGGTCTGCAAAATTGAAGTCCAGTAATCGAATGTTTGAATGCTTAGAAAACCCGATAAAACATCTCCTCATCAGGATTTACATTTCTACCTCTATTTCAACCACGGTTCCTGGATTGGTCTGACAAACTACGGCAAGGAATGTACACAAATCCTTCAAACTCCCCTCTTCGGCACCATAATTTTTTTAACACTTTTAGCCTGGCATGCCATGCTTTCGTGTAACCAATTTCAAGTGTTGTTTTTACCATTTCCATTATCTCAGCATGTGTGATTGTGAATTTGGTTCCAACAGAATGCATGATCAAGTCGCAAATAAAAAATAGACTGCACTGTTTATTGTCATTCAGCAACATCAGATTGGAACAAGTGTGTTCGGCTTGGTAGACTGGAACTTCGGTAGTAGGATTTAGATTTATATTTAAATCTATTCCACTGTCCCACCTGGTGGACCGAGCTGTACCATACGCCCGAAAATGAGGGTTAGTTGGCTCAGGCATTTTGGGTTCAGTTTCTATATACATTTCGACTACGTACAATCATCTGTTTGAACAATCGCACCATTTCATAAATTGTTTTATCATCAGTTAATTGAGCATATGTCCGATCGTTGTTTAACGGCAACTTCGTTGTTAACTTGATATCTCTCGAGAGAACAACATTCACAAGAGTTTAGTGACACTAGTGCAGAATATACTATACTCATCGCCAAATAGATGTTGATTGTTTAAATAGCCAACATGTATGGGTATAGACGTCGACCAATATAACAACCGACGTCTATAGGTCCTATAGACGTCGGATGTTTGAATATCACTAACACTTTTTTTGTAATTTATTTAACAAGTTTAGTTGTATAGCTTGTATTACAATGTTATGCCCTAATATAATAGCCTCATTTTTTGTGTATGTATGCTTGTATGTATTTGTGTTTGTGAATGAATTTGGTGCAGGATGAATGCTTTTCTTGTGCAGGTTGAATGTGTTTGCTATGCAGGTGTATCTTTGATTGGTTTTTTTGTCCAGGTTTGGGAATAGACGTCGGTTTTTTTCTTAGCCAACGTATATTTGTTTCAGAAAAGGAATAGACGTCGGCTATTAGAGAAGACTGACGTCTATACCTAAATTTTGATGATACGATGGTGAATAACGTGTGCCAAGACAGACCATATTTAAAAATCGGACAATTGACACATGATTAATAATTTGTGCATAACTATCTCCTCTGATATCCAAATAATGTGATTCAAGACTTTTACAAAGCAGATTTTGAGACGCAAAACTTTCTTATTAAAGATATTTCCAATTATGAACCTAATAGGCTCCTAAATGGCATGGAAGATGCACCAGTCCCGCGCGGAACGCATCACTTATTTTTTACTCATAACATCCACATCCAGATATAGAATTTGATGATTCTAGATCTGTTGCAAAGATAATTAAAAGGAGCACATATTAGTTTCTCTTATGACTTGCCAAATATAGACGATACGATGATGAAAACCATGTGTCATGACAGACCGTATTTGGAAACTGGACAATCCATATATCATCACTAATATATGCATAACTCTCTTCTCTATTATCCAAATAAGGTAATTCAAGTCTCGTTACAAAGAAGGTTATGAGAGAACAGAAAACGAGTTGGGTCGTTTCCCACCGAACGAGTTGGGTTGTTTTTCCCACCAAACGAGCTGGGTTGTTCCCCCCCCCCCCCTAAAATTAGCTGGGAAGCTGCAATCCCGCGCGTGATGCAAACAAGCTGGGTCGTTTTCACCAAACGAGTTGGCTCGTTCTGTGGAAATGAGTTGGATCGTTGCAACTTAATTAACAACCTATCTCGTTTTAACAAAAAAAATACTTCTCTCTAAGACATGAAACAATTTGTTCTACATGAGACAACTTAATTAACAACATATACAATTACGGATGGTTGGTTTTGAGTGTTAGAACATTAATATGTGTACAATTTAATTTCTTATGTGAACTTATTATGTTAAATTTCTGAATTATTTGCGTTGTTATGAAAAATCATGTGTTTGAAACAACTTTATGGTACTGTTGTTAGATTTAAATTCAATCAAGACAAACATGTTTAAAACATCACAAGCCAATTTGTTACAAGTTAACTTGTACAGACACGAACATTAAGATGGAACAAACCAACTTGTTACATAAACACATTAAATCAAGATAAAATCACCAAACAAGTTGGGTCGTTCTATCAAACGAATTGAACGACCTGGGTCGTTTTTCTCCAAAAACGAGGTGGGATGCAACAGTCCCACGTAGGATGCACCAACGAGCTGGCGGGACTTAGCAACGAGCTGGGTTGTTTTCACCAAACGAGTTGGGTCGTTTTCACCAAACGAGTTGCTTATTCTCACCAAATGAGTTGGGTCGTTTTATTCATAACATTCACATCCAAATACGACATTTGATGATTCTGGATCCATTGGAAAGACAATTGAAATAAGCACATATTCATTTCTCTAACGGCTTGCAAAATTTCGATGATATGAGGGTGCAAAACGTGTGTCAAGACGGACCCTATTTAGAAATTGTACAATCGACATATCATCACTAATTTGTATATAACTATCTCCTCCGTTATCAAAATAAGGCGATTCAAGTCTCATTAAAATAGGATTGCGAGACACAAAACTTTTATATTTAACATATTTCCAAATTAGAAACCTAATAGGCTCGTAAATGGCCCGGAAGACGCATTAGTCCCGCTCGGGACGCACTCGTCCCGCGCGGGACTCATCACTTGTTTTACTCATAACATCCCCATCCAATTATAGAATTTTATGATTATAGATTCTTTATAAAGATAATTTACAGGATCACATATTAGTTTCTCTTAGGACTTGCCAAATTCCGATGATACGAAGGTGAAAAAGTGTGTCAAGGGAGATTGTATTTAGAAACTTGGCAATCGATAGATCATCACTAATTTGCGCATAACTCTCTCCTCCGTTATCCAAATATTGTGTTTCAAGTTTTTTACAAAGATGATTTTGAGATGCAAAACTTTCAAATTCAACATATGGCCGAATTATGAACTTAATGGGCTCGTAAATGGTGTGGAAAACTACTAATTTGAGAGAACAGAAAACAAGTTGGATTGTTTTTTCCACCAAACAAGCGGGGTCATTTTTCCACCAAATGAGCTGGGTCATTCCCCCCCCCCCCCCCAAATGAGTTGGATGCAACAATGCGTGGGATGCAGCAGTCCTGTGCAGGATGCACCAACGAGCTGGATCGTTTTCACCAAACGAGTTGGGTCCTAGCAAACATACTGGGTCATTTTTCCACCAAACAAAGTTGTGACACACCAGTCCTGTTTGGGACGTATCACTTGTTTTACTCGTAACATCCACATCGAAATATAGAATTTGATGATTTCAGATCAGTTGGAAAGATAAGTAAAAGGAGCACACGTTTCTTACGACTTGCTAAATAGGGATGATACAATCGTTAAAAACATGTGTCAAGACAGACCGTATTTGGAAACTGGACAATCGACAGATCATCACTACTTTGTGCATAACTATCTTCTCCATTATCCAAATAAGGCATTTCAAGTCTAATTACAAAGAAGATTGCGAGACATAAAAGTTTCATATTTAACATATAGACAAATTAGGAACCTAATAAACTCATAAATGGAATGAACACAAATGGAAACAAATCTCGTTACTAGTCCCACTCAATACGCACCAATCCCGCTCAGTACGCACCAGCCCCGCGTGGGACGCATCACTTGTTTTACTCATAACATTCACATCCAATTATAGAATTTGATGATTTCAAATCCATTGAAGCTAATTGAAAGGAGTACATATTTATTTCTCTTATGACTTGCCAAATTTTGATGATACGATGGTGAAAAATATTTATCAATACAGATTGTAATTGGAAACTGGACAATCGATAGATCATCACTAATTTGTGCCTAACTCTCCTCCGTTATCCAAATAAGGCAATTCAAGTCTCTTTACAAATACGATTTTGAACGCAAAACTTTCATATTCAACATATTTCAAAATTAGGAACCTAATAGGCTTGTAAATGGCGTGGAAGACGCACCAGTCCAACTCAGAATGCCCTCGTCCCGCGTGAGATGCATCCCTTGTTTTACTCATAACATCCGCATCCAATTATAGAATTTGATGATTTCAGAACCTTTGGAAAGATAATTGAAAGGATCACATATTAGTTTCTCTTACGACTTGAAAAATTCCGATGATACGAGGGTGAAAGAGTGTGTCAAGACAGACCTTATTTGGAAACTAGACAATCGACAGATCATCACTAATATATGTATAAGTCTCTCCTCTATTATCCAAATAAGGCTATTCAAGTCTCGTTATAAAGAAGATTTTGAGATGTAAAACTTTCATATTTAAGATATTTGCAAATTAGGAAATTAATAGACTCGTAAATGGCGTGGAAGGATGCTAATTTGAGAGAACAAAAAATGAGCTGGGTCGTTTTTCCACCAAACTAGTTGGGTCGCTTTTTCCACCAAACGAGCTGGGTCTTTTGCCCCCTCCCCCCAAACGAGCTACGATGCAATAGTTCTGCGCGGGACATGCCAACGAGCTGAGTCGTTTTCACAAAACGAGCCGGGTAGTTTTCACCAAACGAGCCAGGTCGTTTTCACCAATCAAGATGGGTCTTTCTAGAAAATGAGTTGGGTCGTTTTTTTCCACCAAACAAAGTTGGAACACACTAGTCCTGCTCGGGACGCATCACTTGTTTTACTCATAACATTCACATCCAAATATATAATTTGATGATTCCAGATCCGTTGGAAAGATGATTGAAAGGATCACATATTAGTTTCTCTTAGGACTTGAAAAAATTGGATTATACGATGGTGAAAATGTGTGTCGAGACAGACCGTATTTGGAAACTGGACAATCGACAGATCATCACTAATTTGTGCATATTGTTTTCTTCCAATATCCAAATAAGGCGATTCAAGACTCGTTACAAAGACGATTTTGAGACCCAAAATGTTCTTATTTAACATATGTTAAAATTAGGTACCTAATATATTCATAAAGGGTGTGGAAGACTACTGATTTGAGAGAACAGAAAACAAGCTAGGTTGTTTTTCCACCAAACCAGTTGGGTTGTATTTTGGGGATAAAATTGAAAATGAATTTAAAAAATATTAAATATTTGGCCTTCAAAAGAATTAACAATGTGATTGTCCTCAGTGGACATTTGGTCTCTCTAATTTGGCCCTTTAATATATTCTCCCTTTATTTTATGTTTTCAATATTCAACCATAGCAACCAATATTATGCTCGTCCCCATGGCTTTGGTCTCTAGGATCAGACACATCAATTCTGATCTTAAGGTAACTGGTAGCTGAAATCCCGATATGGTAGTTACAAAGTAAATTAGCAATAAATCTCGAATTATGTAACTTGTAATGGTTGGTTTTAAAGGAATAATAGTGATTAAAGAAAACAATTGAGTTCAGAATTTGGAGATTTAGTTTAACAAAGTCATTTTAGCAAGTATGAGTGTTTGAGTGGCTTGTGGAAAAACAAAGAAAATATAGGAATAATATTCCATGTACAAGACAATATGTGATAAGAAGAGTCCCATGTTGTTATCACTAGTGCAGAATGCTCAATAGACGTCACCAAATAGACGTCGGATATAAAAACATCTGACGTCTATTGGTATAGACGTCGGATGTTTGGACATCCGACGTCTATAGGTTTGTATAAACGTCGGTTGTTTAGTATAACCGACGTCTATACCTCCTAAAAGAAGAAAATATTTTTTGTTTATTTTTTTGGATTTATTTCGTATAAGAATTTATGTGGATTATTTTGTATCAGAAATAACACATTTTTTGGGATTTATTTTGTGTAAGAATTAACACATTTTTTGGGATTTATTTTGTATAAGAAATAACGTAATTTTTTGGGATTTATTTTGTGTAATAATTTATGGGAATTATTTTGTGTAATAATAGTTACATCATTATAACTATCACATGTGTGTTGTACACATGTGTGTGTATGGTGACATGTTTAGTCCCACATTGGAGAAAGTTTTTTATTGGTGGAGTTGAAGTACTCAACTACTCATTTACTTCTAAATGGTAGTTTGGTACCACATTACAAAATGCAAGTGAGATACATATATATATTTAATGGTCAAAAGATTGGCACTTGGGGCACTTGGGCAGCTTGGGCTTGATTAATGTGAGTGCAGAATGCCCGATATACGTTCCAATGTATTTTTTTGTTAATTAACATATAATAGACGTCGGTCGTATATAGCCGACGTTTATACACTGTATAGACGTCGGTCGTATATAGCCGACGTCTATACAATAAGGAATAGGATTGATTTTCATTTTTCCTAGGGGTTATATTGCAAAACCTTATATGAGAATGAGACTATGGAAACAATAGGGAACTACTAAACGTCGCCCCAAAACTACTTAAATCGCCCCTTGAAATTACCAAATTGCCCTTAACAATATATGTAATACCCATATCGTCCCGTGTCTTTAAACAAGGTTATTGACTCAGTTTTACTAACATTCCTAGTACCAACACCATGAAAATGTCTGGCGAAAAACCTATATCATGCGAAGTAACGGAGGCGGATTTTTTTTTCCGACACGGGCGTCTGGCTAAGACGCCTGTACCATCGTGGAGGCGTCTGGCTAAGACGCCTGTACCATCGTGGAGGCGTCTGGCTAAGACGCCTTCACCATCGTTGAGGCGTCTTATCCAGACGCCTCCACGATGGTACAGGCGTCTTAGCCAGACGCCTCTACCATTGTCTAGGCGTCTGGTTAAGACGCCTCGACCATGGTGGAGGCGTCTTAGCCAGACGACTCCACGATGGTAAAGGCGTCTTATCCAGACGTCCCGTTTTTTTTAAAATTTTTTGTCAAATTAAAATTATACGGTGTGTTATCTCAAATTATTTGACGTTTCTTTGCAAGTTTTCGGTGGTAACCGGTCGGATTACAATGTGTTTTTTGCAAGTGCTGAACATTCAAAAAAATTCCAGATCCAACATTTTTTAAGATCCAAAATCCCCCGGTGGTAAAACATCATGACTTACAAATTCCACCCCGCCGGTGAGGTGGCGAGGGTGGCAAGGGGGCCGCGCCCCCTGGAAATTTTTTGGATTTTGAAATTGTGGGATCTGGAAATTTTTGAATTTTCGGTGTACCGAAGGGATATTGGTCATCCGAATATAGTAATTATTAACTTATTAATTAATTAATTTAACAATTATCTAAATTTATAATCAATTATCTTTTTAAAAAAATAATAAAAAATTACGGGCTTCCGAAGGAGCCGCCCCCACGTAGGAGGGGGCGTCTGCGTAAGACGCCTCCCCCATGGGCGGGGCGTCTGGGTAAAACGCCTCCCCCATGGGGGAGGCGTCTTACCCAGACGCCCCCTCCTACGTGGGGGCGGCTCCTTCGGACGCCCGTAATTTTTTATTATTATTTATTATTATTTTTTTAAAAAGATGTTAGATATTTTACGAGATTCGAGTACACTGGGGCGTCCGTTGGCTCATTACTGACCTCCAAAACATTATTTTTTATGATTATAAGAGAAAGATGAAGAGAGATGTGTGATAGGAGGGTAAAATGTCGCGTTACAGCAGTAGAAATGAGAGAAGGGCAAAATGGTAATTTCAAGGGGCGATTTAAGTAATTTTGGGGCGATGTTTAGCAATTCAGAAACAAAATTGTTCTCACACTCTCACAGGTCACAGCCAACATGGCTGTATAAGCTTGTACAACTGCATTTTTTGTATTCAAAACCTTTCAAATACGAATGTAGATATAGGTACAAAATTATAGACCAAATACATCATATCCTTTTTTACGTCCCTCGTTAAACACATGAAATGTTTAGAATACCATTTTCAGAAATAGGCAATAAAGAGTTAAGCTAAAGTCTCTAACAAACAATCAACCGATGATATATGTAACATCCCGAACCAGCGTAAATTTAAAAAATTAAAACAATAAAGAGATTATCAACATAAACTCATCAACGGGAATGTTACTCATATTAAACAACATTCGGTGCACAAAATACAACAGAGTTTGTCAAAAGACGTGATTACAACAATACAATGAAAAGACAGGTACAAGCAATCACGACGACCTCGAAGAGTCCGAAGAGGATCCTGACCCCAAAATGTGTGCGCCCGCTGTCACCACCCGGCAGAACCTACTGCGGTCCTGAAACATGAATCAAACAACGATGCCTGAGTTTCCCATTAGGAAATCCCGTATGCCAAGCTCACCTATATGCATGCAATAGTACGATAAATGAACATATCGTACTAGTAGCATGTCATATCACATCTACAATGCATCGAATCCCTCCAAGGGTAAACGGGACCTCAGTCCAACAACCACGACCCTCAACAGAGTCCACAAGGACATCAGTCCAGCAACAACAATGGGTCTCCCTGGAAACCTACCGTAGGCACATACGGTTTTATGGACAGTACGCGACGCATCCCCCCACACGTGACTACTCGAGCCAAAGGGATCTGTGAGGAGCGTCCGCACGTCCGCGCAAAGAATCACGTGGTCTACACCACCTTCGACGGAGTCGTAGCCCGGTCGGTCAACATCCCAGGATAGGTGCCCAATCGGGGATCATCGCTGGCACAACATCAGTGGCATCGCCGGCACAACATCGGCGGTACAACATACGTCCGGCACAACATCGTACGGCACAACCACAAGCCAGAACATCGTCGGCACCATCATCGCCGGCAAAAACCTCGGCGGCACAACATACGTCCGGCACAACATCGGACGGGTCCAGACCGTAGTCTGCAGGGTCATCATGCTCCACGAGCCTTGCGTCAACACGCATTCGGATCCGCGATCCCTCAGGTCTGCTACTCAATAGAGAGTAAGGCAACAACACGTCACACAACGGTCCAACATGGGGGTGGTGCGACCCAAGTGTCCACACTCTTCCACATGGCGGTCCCTGGGCGGCACGAGCACGTACCCGCCGTCACCTCCCGGCTCACGCTCTGATCGAGGACACGGGTTTCCGTGGACAGAGTTGACACAAACACAAGACCAGGAATTCAGTTCTGCACACAAATGGTCCAACGAGAAAGCCTAACCGGTCGACTGTCCCCAATAGGTTCGGTCGACCGAAAGTCCACAACGGCCGAACTATTCTGCGCGTCACTTAAGTGCAGACGGTCGAACAGAAATCTAAAACCGGTCGACCTAACACGAGGTCAAAATCCGGAGTTGATCAAAATTAACAAGTCTATTCGGTCGACCGACTCAGGGGTCCCGGTCGACCAAAAACTACCATGGTCATCCTAATAGTCTACGTCATAAAACGGTCGAACAATATACCGATAACGGTCGAACAACATGCATAATCATCAAGTACACTTAAGTTCCGGTCGACCCAAATACAAGGGACGGTTGACCGAAATCCGACAGTAAGCCTCCAACTCACCAGCACATATGCAACCGGTAGACCGCCACATTGGCATCATTCGACCTGTGTTGGTTAAAGTCGGGAAAAAGGTAAAACCGGTCGACCGTTAGTCGACAGCAACCTTGCGCCACCCAAGGATTTTACGTCGTTTCTCATCGCCGGCAAGGTCTCCGACCTTCCACGACCGACCACAACTTCCCACCAACGTAGGGAACAACAAAAGCACACTAAAAGCCGACATACCTCAAGACGAAGACGGAGCACACCGAAGTTCGCTCAACGTCGCCCGTCGACCTCAACCTCCGATCATGCGCACCTCGCGTCCACCTCCACGACCCCACGTACGCCTCCACACGCCAGAGTCTCCTACACAATCTCTGGACGTCGGAGAGAAGAAGAGAGGGAGAGAAATCGTGAGAGAAAGAGTTTGAGTGAAGAAGAAGAGAGGAAATGAAGAGGTGATGGTTTTTCTCCCCAAAACTAACCAAACCCAACAGTAACCGGCCCCCTACTCCATCACCCATCACCAGCCCACTATTCACCTCCTCTTCCCCCATGCAAAGCACCCCCACTAAACACCATTAGCACTAAATGGGTTTAGAGACATAACAATCCACCCTCCTTAAAAAGATTTCGTCCCGAAATCAAACAAGCAACTCACCGAAAAGCTCAGGGTATTGCTTCCGAGCTTTCTCCTCGATCTCCCAGGTGGCCTCGCGCTCACTGTGATGCTGCCATCGGACCTTCACCATCAGAATGGTCCTCCTCCTGAGCTGGTGATCCATACTCTCAACGATCTCAACTGGTCTCTCCTCGAGCGACAAGTCCTGCTGGATCTCTGGCACTGCAATCTCAATCATGTGAGCTGGATCTGCAACGTTCTTCCTCAGCATTGATACATGGAAGACGTTGTGAAGACCCGAAAACTGCGGCGGTAATGCAATGCGGTAGGCAACCTCTCTGACTTCGTCTAGGATCTCAAACGGCCAGACATACCTCGGACTGAGCTTCCCCTTCTTCCCAAACCTCATCACTCCCCGAGCTGGGGAGATCTTCAGAAACACGTGGTCACCAACCTCAAAGCTCAACGCCCGTCTGCGTCTGTCGGCATAACTCTTCTGCCTGCTCTGTACTGTGGCCAATCTTCTTTGGATCACATCCACCTTCTCTGCATACATCTGCACGAGCTCTGGCCCCACTAACTGCCTCTCGCCCACATCACTCCAGTATACCGGTGATCTGCAAGGCCTCTCATACAATGCCTCGTACGGTGTCATCCCAATACTCGAATGGTAGTTGTTGTTGTAGGCGAACTCTATCAGCGGCAAGTGCTCATCCCAGTGTCCTGCCCAATCCAGTGTGTATGCTCTCAGCATATCCTCCAAGGTCTGAATCGTCCTCTCTGACTGACCATCTGTCTGTGGATGGAACGTTGTACTGAACCTCAGACGCGTTCCCAATGCCTGCTGCAGACTCCCCTAAAATCTGGAAGTGAATCGAGGATCTCGATCAGAGATGATGCTCACTGGCACTCCATGCAGTCTAACTATCTCCTCCACGTACAACCTAGTTAGGCCCTCCAGAGGCAACATGGTCCTAATCGCTAAAAAGTGCGCCGACTTGGTCAGTTGATCGACTATCACCAAAATCGCGTCGTGGAATCTCCTCGTCTTTGGCAACCCCGTGACAAAATCCATCGTCACGTGCTCCCACTTCCACTCAGGATGCTTAATACACTGCATCGGTCCTGCTGGTCGCTGATGCTCAATCTTCACCTGCTGGCAGACTAAGCACTGACTCACAAACTCCGTGATATCTCTCTTCATGCCCTTCCACCAGAAGTTCCGCTGCAGGTCCTTATACATCTTCGTACTCCCAGGGTGGATGGTATATCTCGCTCGGTGTGCCTCCTCCATGATGTCATCTCTCAGCCCATCAACCTTCGGCACCGAGATCCGACTCCTGAACCTCAGACCGCCATCAACCCCCACACTGAAGTCTGATCCATCTCTGGCAGCCAACTGTAGTAGACCAGTTAACTCCTCATCGTCATGCTGAGCCTGCACCACCTGCGAGACGGTCTGCGGCTCCACCCGAAGCCCGGCAATCGCTGCTACCTCAGAGCCCTCTGTGAACGGCCTCCACTCTGACAACGTCTCGAGTAGCCTCCACTCCTGAATGCACAAACTAGCAACTGACACCTCAACCTTCCTGCTCAGTGCATCCGCAACCGAATTCGCCTTCCCCGGATGATAGGAGATGGTGAAGTCGTAGTCCTTAATGAACTCGAGTAATCTGCACTGCCTCATATTCAGCTCCTTCTGCGAGAATAGATACTTCAGGCTCTGATGATTTGTGAGGACCTCAAACTGCTCTCCATAAAGATAATGTCGTCAGGTCTTCAATGTGTGAACCACCGCTGCTAACTCCAGATCATTAGTAGGGTAGTTCTTCTCGTGCGCCTTCAGCTGCCTCGAAGCGTACGCCACCACCTTCCCGTGCTGCATCAGAACACAACCCAAGCCAAGCCCTGACGCATCACTGTAAATCACGTAGCCTCCGCTGCCACTCAGTAGCGTCAGAATCGGCGTTGTCGTCAGTCGCCTCTTCAGCTCCTGGAAACTGTCCTCGCACTTCAGGGGCCAAACGAACTTGACGCCTTTCTGCATCAATGGCGAAGCAAGTCGGGAGAAGTCCTGAATGAAACGTCTGTAATACCCAGCTAATCCCACGAAGCTCCTGATCTCAGTCACGCTCGTCGGCGCTCTCCACTGGGTCACAACCTCAACCTTCGCCGGATCCACTGAAATCACATCTGCTGAAACAATATGCCCCAGAGAATGCCACCTGATCCAACCAAAACTCGCACTTCGTGTACTTGGTATAAAGCTGCTGATCCCTCAAGATGCGAAGCACAATCCTCAGGTGCTCCCAGTGCTGCTCCCTGTCAAGGGAGTACACCAAGATGTCATCCACGAAGACCACAACAAAACTGTCGACGTACGGCTGAAATGTCTTATTCATCAGATCCATGAATGCTGCAGGAGCATTCGTCCATCCAAATGGTATCACCAAGAACTCGTAGTGCCCGTACCGTGTCCTGAAGGTTGTCTTCTGAACATCTGCCTCTCTGTTCCGCAACTTGTGATAACCTGAACGCAGATGAATCTTCGAGAACACTCTCGCCGTCTGCAACTGATCAAACAGATCATCAATCCTGGGCAAAGGGTACTGGTTCCTGACGGTAACCTTATTCAGCATCCTGCAGTCGATGCACATCCACAACGACCATCCTTTTTCTTCACGAACAGTACAGGCGCTCCCCACGGCGAGACACTCGGTCGGATAAACTCAGAGTCCATCAAATCCTGCAACTGCTTCTTCAGCTCCGTCAACTCAGCAGGTGCCATCCGATAAGGTGCCTTCGACTGGGGTGTCGTGCCAGCCACCAACTCAATGACGAACTCGATCTCTCGATGCAGCGGCAAACGAGGAATCTCTGCAGGAAAGACATCAAGGAACTCCTGTACAATCTCTATGTCCTCCAGCCTCCTCGTCTCAGGATCAAGAACAACCAAAGTCTCCACAAACGCTCTGCAACCCTGACTTAACAGCCTCTGTGCCTTAACCACAGACACAATCAGACGACCTCCTCTACTCCTCGTCCCTCTGATCAACACATCAGGCACGTCCTTCCTCGGAATAAGAATCTTCTTCTCCCCGCAAAAGACTCGCACATCGTACTGTGATAGCCAGTCCATCCCCAGTATGACGTCGAAGTCCTCCATCAGTAGCAAGACCAGATCTGCTGGAAAATCATGGTCTCCCAAGACAATTATGGTGCCGGGGAGGAAGCTCCCCACAGTGACCACCTCACCCATGGGCGTACTGACTTCCAAGAAATCAGTCAGTAGCTCCAGGGTCTGATCCAACTCGCTAGCAAACTTCTCCGAAATGAAGGAGTGTGTGGCGCCGTAATCAAATAAAACACGAGCAACCAAACCTGAAATGACAAGGGTACCTTCCACGACAATGTTGGAGTCCTTCGCCTCCTCAGCCCGGACGGTGAAGACTCGACCTGCTCTCTTGGTCTGGCTTAGCGGAACAACGAACCTGCTGCCTCCGGTGGTCCTGGCCTCCTGCTCGTCTCGCCCTGCCTGCTCGGGTGATCCCGGATAAAATGGCCCATCTGACCGCATCCCAAGCATGCACTTGTACGTCGGGGGCACTCCTGACCCGGATGAGATCTCCCGCAATTACCGCACACACCAGACTGGCGTGATCCTCCTCCATCAACCCGGGGCCTCTTGCCCGGGTTCCCAGTGGAACGTCCAACTGCACGTCCTCCCGTGCTCACTGGCGGCTTTCGCGCCTCCTGGTAATTCTCCTGATAGTCCTGATCGATGATAGTAGCATACTTCACCGCATCCGCCAGGGTATGTGGCATGCTGGTAATCACCCGCGACCTGAGCTGCTTCCTCAGCCCCTTGATGAACTTTCGTGCAAGCTGCTCGGGTGTCACATAAGTCTCAGAACAATAACGCTCCAAGGCGTTAAACCTGCTGATGTAACTAGCCAAGGACATCTCCTTCTGCTCGAGGGCCAAGAACTCCTCCTTCTTCCTGTCTCTGACGTGCTGCGGAAAGAACTGCTGGTTGAACTCCTCAAGGAATTCCTCTCAGCTCACGTCATCTCGGTCAGCAAAAACTACTGCAGATGTGGTCCTCCACCAGTTTGTTGCCTTTCCATCCAGCACATAGGTGGCCAGGCCCACCATCCTCTCCGGTACAGAGCCAATCGCCAGAAAGATCCTCTAGATCCTAAAGACCCAGTCCTTTGCAGCCTCGGGGTCACTCCTGCCGTCAAAACTAGGTGGGTGCTGCATCATAAAGCGATCATGCTCCGCACATGTCCCTATCTGCTCTGCCCTCGCTGCCTGACGCTCGAGGAACTCGCTCAACCTATCCCAAGTAGTGCCCTTAGTGGCATCACTGGCACTACGCTCATTCGCGGCATTACTCACACATCTAGGAGGCATCTGGCACAAGAAACAACTCAAGATCAGCCATGAATGCCTGCTAAATGTAAAGTGCAACCTACACTACTACACTGGGGTGATTTCTTTGGGAGCCACACATAGGGACCGACCGCTCTGATACAAAGTTGTAACATCCCGAACCAGCGGGAATTTAAAAAATTAAAACAATCAAGAGATTATCAACATAAACACATAAACAGGAATGTTACTCATATAAAACAACAGTCGGTGCACCAAAATACAACTGAGTTTGTCAAAAGACGTGATTACAACAATACAATGAAAAGACATGTACAAGCAATCACGACGACCTCGAAGAGTCCGAAGAGGATCCTGACCCCAAAATGTGTGCGCCCGCTGTCACCACCCAACAGAACCTACTAAGATCCTAAAACGTGAATCAAACAACGATGCCTGTGTTTCCCATTAGGAAACCCCGTATGCCAAGCTCACCTATATGCATGCAATAGTATGGTAAATGAACCTATCCTACTAGTAGCATGTCATATCACATCTACAATGCATTGAATCCCTCCAAGGGTAAACGGAACCTCAGTCCAACAACCACGACCCTCAACAGGGTCCACAAGGACATCAGTCCAGCAACAACAACGGGTCTCCCTGGAAACCTACCATAGGCACATACGGTCATACGGACAGTACGCGACGCGTCCCCCCACACGTGACTACTCGAGCCAAGGGGATCGGTGAGGAGTGTCTGCACTTCCGTGCAAAGAACCACGTGGTCTACACCACTTTCGACGGAGTCGTAGCCCGGTCGGTCAACATCCCAGGATAGGTGCCCAATCGGGGATCATCGCTGGCACAACATCAGCGGCATCGTCGGCACAACATCAGTGGTACAACATACGTCCGGCACAACATCGGACAACACAACCACAAGCCGGAACATCGTCGTCACCATCATCGCTGGCAAAAACCTCGGCGGCATCGCTGGCACAACCTCGGCGGCACAACATACGTCCGGCACAACATCGGACGGGTCCAGACCGTAGTCTGCAGGGTCATCATTCTCCACGAGCCTTGCGTCAACACGCATTGGGATTTGTGGTCCCTCAGGTCTGCTACTCAACAGAGAGTAAGGCAACAACACGTCACTCCACGGTCCAACATGGGGGTGGTGCGACCCAAGTGTCCACACTCTTTCACATGGCGGTCCCTGGGTGGCACGAGCACGTACCCGCCGTCACCTCCCGGCTTACGCTCTGAGCGAGGACACGGGTTTCCGTGGACAGAGTTGACACAAACATAAGACCAGGAATTCAGTTCTGCAGACAAACGGTCCACCGAAAAAGCCTAACCGGTCGAACGTGCCCAATAGTTTCGGTCAACCGTATGTCTACAACGGTCGAACTATTCTGCACGTCACTTATGTCCAGATGGTCGTACAGAAGTCTAAAACCGGTCGACCGAACACGAGGTCAAAATCCGGAGTTGGTCAAAACTAACAAGTCTATTCGGTCAACCGACTCAGGGGTCCCGGTCGAACGAAAGCTATCAGGGTCATCCTAATAGACTACGTCATATAACGGTCGAACAATATACCGATAACGGTCGAACAACATGCATAATCATCAAGTACACTTAAGTTCCGGTCGACCCAAATACAAGGGACGATCGACCGAAATCCGACAGTAAGCCTCCAACTCACCAACACATAAGCAACCGGTCGACCGCCACATTGGCATCATTCGACTGGTGTTTGTTAAAGTTGGGCAAAAAGGTAAAACCGGTCGACCGCCCAAAGGCACCGGTCGACCGTTGGTCGACAGCAGCCTTGCGCCAGCCAAGGATTTTACGCCATTTCTCGTGGCCGGCGAGGTGTTCGACCTTCCGCGACCGACCACAACTTCCCACCAACGTGGGGAACAACAAAAGCACACTAAAAGCCGACATACCTCAAGACGAAGACGGAGCACACCGTAGTTCGCTCAATGTCGCCCGTCGACCTCAACTTCCGATCACGCGCGCCTCGCGTCCGCCTCCACGACCCCACGCATGCCTCCACACGCCGGAGTCTCCTCCACAAGCTCTGGACGTCGGAGAGAAGAAGAGAGTGAGAGAAATGGTGAGAGAAAGAATTTGAGTGAAGACGATGAAGAGAGGAAATGAAGAGGTGATGGTTTTTCTCCTTAAAACCAACCAAACCCAACAATAACCGCGCCCTACTCCATCACCCATCACCAGCCCACTATTCACCTCATCTTCCCCATTCAAAGCACCCCCACTAAACACCATTAGCACTAAATGGGTTTAGGGACATAACAATATAACTATAGTTCAGACCCTATCACACTTGCTAATTGGTACAGATGCAATCAAATTAGTAGTCAACTCGGCCAGATGTGCAACCTTGATACCATAATATATTTGTTTTAAGTGCTTAATCTTTAGTGTAGACCAGCTCACAACCTCGTTGTCTGCAGTCTGTCATTTTTGCTTGAATTCCACCTCTTTCCCCCACCCCCACCCAAACTAGCGTCTTTTAATTTTTTTTATAGAAACAATGCTTCTGAAATGGGGAATATATTAGTTCTGATTCATTCGAGGGAAAATAAAATCAAAGTTAGAAAATTTAAATTTTAGAACCAATTCTGACAATTGATTTGTAGGAAAAGTCATTAAAGTTTTAAAAGTTCCGTTGCAAGAGTTCTACAATCTTTTAATTTTGTACTTAAGATAAAAAATTTATCTCACTCCAAAGTGAAAAGAAATCATAGAACTAAAATTTCAAAAGTTGTTGGACTTTTTCCTAGGGGTGTAAGCGGAGCGGGGTAGGTTTTTGCCCCCATCACTACATGCCCCTCCTAAGTTAAGCGAGTAAGCAGGGTGGGACAGGACAGGGTCAAAAAAACCCGCTCCCCGCCCGCCTAAAGGTGGACTAGACAGGATGAGGTAGGTTATTATTTGAGGAAGCCTAAATACAAAAAATCAATTCATTTTCCTTAATATTTTCCATGTTTATCAAAACTAGATACAAAAAATCAAGGAAAAAACAATCAATATATGTTTTTAAACCTAGATACAAAAAGATCAAAACTAAATATAAAAAATCAAAACTAAATACAAGGCAAACACAGGTAACGATTACGCGGGTTGTGAATTATGCGAAAAAGGTTGCTAAGACTTATTAAAAGGAAAATGTTTAGTGGTCGCGGTGCGTCCGGGACGCCGTCTGACGTGGATAGTCCAGTCAGCAAAAACCAAAGATTAATTAAATCACATATTATTTATTTATTTTGTGTCACATCACACGCACGCGGAACTATGTGACCTTTGGTTTCCAACATACATATATTCTCAAAACCTTCCATTATCCCCCAAAACCTTTCATTCTCCATCATTTTCTCCCGATGGAAGACGAGATCGGTAAGAGGGATGCCGAGGAGATGACTCGGGAGTGAGTCTTAAGGAGGTTGCGACGCCGACGTCGTTGGTTAGGACGTCACGATGTAGTTGGTCGGCGAGGAAGATGAGGAAATGGTCGGCGTTGGAGTCTTTCTCGAGGCGAGGAGGAGGAGGAATGTGGTTTTTTGTAGCTGATTTAAGTTTTTTGTATGATATTTTTGGGGGAAAGTTGGTTTTCGTGGCTGATTTGAAGTTTTGGGATTTTGTTATGTGATGGATTGGTCTTCGGTTTTTCGGAAACGTGGTTTTTTGTAGCTTATTTGAGTTTTTTTGTGTTGAGTTTTTGCGGATGAGGAGGAATGTGGTTTTTTGTAACTGATTTGAGTTTTTTGTGTGGTGGTTTTTGGGGAAAGTTTGGTTTTCATGGTTGGTTTGAAGTTTTTGGTTTTGTTCTATGATTGATTGGTCTTGATTTTTTTTGGAAGTGTGGTTCTTTGTGGCAGATTTGGGTTTTTTTGTGTTGAGTTTTTGAGGAAAAATTTGTTTCTTTGTGGTTGATTTAAAGTTTTTGATTTTGTTATGTGATGTATCGATCTTGGTTTTTTGATGTTATTTTGAAAAGTTTGTTTCTTTATGGTGTTATTGTTTAAAGTTGGTTTGTCTTTGATATTAATTTTTGGGGGTTTCTGATTTATTTTCACGGTATTAGATTTGATTTCGTGTTCTTGAAAAAGACAAACGCAAGTAATAAAAAAGACAAACATAAAAAAACAACTTAAAAAGGAAAAACAGGAACATAAAAAGGAAAAAAACAACTTACTTATTAAAAAAGAACAAACATAACATAAAAATGAACAAACATAACTTAAAAGGGATGAAACAATACTTAAAAAGGAACAAACAAAACTTCAAAAAGAACAACAGAAAATTAAAAAGGATGAAGCAATACTTAAAAAGGAAAAACAGAAACTTAAAATTGATGAAGCAGTACCTAAAAAGGAACAACATAACTTAAAAAGGACGAAACAAAAATTAAAAAAGAAAAATTAAAAATTAAAAAGGAAAAACAACAACTTAAAAAGGAACAAACATAACTTAAAAATGAACAACAGAAAATTAAAAAGGAAAAATTAAAAATTAAAAAAGAAAAAAATCAACTTAAAAAGGAACAACAGAAAATTAAAAAGGATGAAGCAATACTTAAAAAGGAAAAACAAGAACTTAAAAAGGATGAAGTAGTACCTAAAAAGGAACAATATATCTTAAAAAGGAGGAAACAAAAATTAAAAAGGAAAACTTCACACTTAAAAATGTACACTTACTTAAAAAGGAACAAACTACACTTAAAAATGTACAACTCACAGTTAAAAAGGAGAACCTCAAACTTAAAAAGGTACAACTCACAGTTAAAAAGGAGAACCTCAAACATAAAAAGGAACAAGGCTCACTTAAAAAGGAACCGACTACACTTAAAAAAGTACAACTCACAGTTAAAAAGGAGAACCTCAAACATAAAAAGGAACAAACAATTCTTAAAAAGGAACATACATCACTTAAAAAGGTACAACTCACAGTTAAAAATGAGAACCGCAAATTTAAAAAGGAACAAAAAACACTAAACATGAAAACTTAACACTTAAAAATGTACACTCACTTAAAAGGAACAGACTACACTTAAAAATGTACAACTCACAGTTAAAAAGGAGAACCTCAAACATAAAAAGGAACAAGTAATTTTTTAAAAAGGAACAAACATCACTTAAAAAACGACAACTCACAGTTAAAAAGGAGAACCGCAAACTTAAAAAAGATAGACGTAGATGTTAAAAATGAACATGTTTTGCCATTTTAAGTTGTTGTTTGGGGAAACCAAAAGTTGCGTTGTGAAAAATAAAAGTTGCATGGGAAAACCAAACGTTGCAGTGAGAAAGTAAAAGTTGCATGAGGAAATCAAACGTTGCAGTGAGAAAATAATGTTGCAATGGGAAACTAAATGTTGCATTTGACACCATGTTATTAAATGAATTTCTCTACTGACTGGATTGCTGACTCAACTGACCACGTCAGCCGCGTCCGGAATGCGCACGACCGTGTACAAGGACTCTTATTAAAACCACAACCTACCTTGTTTATTGTGCGGACGACGGTTTAACATGAGACGAATGGTCAAACCCATAAATACATCTTCCGAGCCATTACGATATCACATCCTAGTTGCTACTTCGGTGGCTCGGTTTCTGTAACTGGAATCTTTCTCCACGTAAAAAACCCCTCCGCACGCTCATTCTCATGTTCTTGTAAGGATAGCAACAAAAACATAAATAATAATGTCATAAACAAAGCACTACAAGACAGGTCTGTTTCAGACTTTTGTTGTTGTTTTCTCACTTGGGTTTGTTGGGTTTTCGTCATCCGTCTTGTCCCGTTGGGTCTCTGGCTCTCTCCTTCCGCTTCTCTCTTGTCATCTTCTTGCTAGGTAGTTGGGGAGTTGGAAGGCTACAAAACAAAAAAGGAAGCTGCTTTGTTTCCTTTCACAGCTTTTTTTCTTGTTTTTTTTCGGCAGATATTTGGGTTTTTCTCTCTTTCTCATTCCATTTTAGGTTTTGGGATTTTGGGTGTTTTTGTTGGTTTGTTAGAGGGAAATGTGTTTGGAGTTTTGGGTAGGTAAAAATATAGCTTGATTTCTTCTTTTTTGGGGGTTTGGAGTGGAGTTAGGAGCAGGTGTTCACTTGGGTACTCCCAAGATTTGATTTTGAGAGGTTTGTTTGGAAGTATGAGAGCTCTTTAATTTTGGGTCAGAATTGTTAGGATCAAATATTTCAAAAGGGGATCCTCAACATTTCCACCAAATAGAGTCAGTAGTGCCTCCTAAATGCTCAATTTAGTGTGGCTTTTCAAGTTTCTGTGGTCCATATTTGATATAGTTTTTGGCATTTAACTGCAGTTAGGGCAAAGTGGTGATTCCACTAGGTTTTGTACTTGTCTTGATTGAGAAGGGTGTGAGATTCTGTGATTTGGGGAGGAAGGGTAGGTTTCCTTAGGTGTCCCGGTGAAGACTTTTGTTGTGTTGGTAGGAATGGCCAGCGTGAAGCTTGGGTCGAAAACGGATGCTTTCAAGCGGCAAGGCCAAGCGTGGTACGTTTCCTCCTTTTCAGATTTATACCGCTTGATATTTTGTTTTGCGTTGTTGTGAGTAATTCAAATCGTCTGATAGATCTAGGTGCTATGAGTTCTGACTTTTCAGTTAGATTTAGAGGTTTTAACATAACTGAAACTTGTTGTCGTCTGGCTTTTAGTATTTTATCGTTGCAAAGTCAACTGTGTTCTGAAAGCACTACCATTTTTTACTCATTAGGTTGTTATTCGACGCATATGTCGGACGCTTGGGTTTTAGATCTTCACTATTTTTTACTTAGTAATAGTGATGACTCTGATCTCATCTATATATGTTTTATGGTCTTTCACGCTACACATAGAATATATAGCCTTAGGCATCTTAAGTCTGGGATATGTCGGCGATGCACTCATAAATCTTCATGAGACCAAGTTTATCAAAATTTAGAAGCATTGTCTCTACATATCAATTAAGTTATGTTAGTCATAAGTGGTACGAAGAAGAGTCAAATTCTTGGGTTAATGGTATTTTTATTAAGCATGTTCCATTCGTTTTTTTGGTTTCATGAATCATAAAAAAATATATGTGTATTCAACTCGGATGGTATGAGCACATAATTTAGTTTAGAAAAAAATTGATGGACAAGTCAAAAAGTGTCGATTCTAAGATTTGGGGTATAATGCTAGCCTCTTTTCTAGTTCGTTTTTGGTGGAACTCGCCCTGGGTTCTCCATCTACATTCTTATGGCAAAAGAGATACAAGGAAATTAACCAATATGATATCTGTTTGATATGATTCATAAGTGTTTATTGTTCCATAACCTTCCTGACATTTCAAGAGAATATGTATTGTTGTCATCATTACGATCTTCTACTTGGATGATTCTTATTTCCTATGCATGGTGCTTATCATTTCAATGTTCCAAGTTTTCTTTGAAACTTTTACTCGTGGTGAAGTTTCCATTCTACGACAGCAATATGATTCAGTAGCTATATTTGTTCTTATATTACACTTCTAGCACTTTGAAGAAGAATTTTTGAAATGCTAGTAAATGGAACCTTCGAAAATGGAACCTTTGAAAAGCCAGATCTTTGTCCCTTAGAAATCTGGTGTTTGATTACATTGATTTCACTGAAATGATTAAGAATGTACTATTTTTAAAGAAGAGGTCACACAATTAAAAAAATTGGAACCGCATTCAGAACTTCACAGCCAACAATTATGCATTTAAAAGTGCATACTAGATGATTTTTTTACATCCATAATTGATATAGCCTGATTTTGTGTATCTTGCAGGTTCTGTACTACTGGTTTGCCAAGTGATGTTACAATTGAAGTTGGAGAAATGTCTTTCCATCTTCACAAGGTGAGCACTTGGACAAAAAGTCACTTTTTAGGCATTTTTATTTTGATTAAAAGAATTTTGTGTTTGATATACATCTATATTTACCGATTCTGCATTCCTGAATACTTTTTTATCCAACCTTCTCATTTTGATTGTTGTCAATTTTAAGGTCTTTATTATTCGACAATAAAAAGTCTAAAACACTGAATTGATGTGATTGCAGTTCCCTTTACTTTCAAGGAGTGGAATTATGGAGAAACTAATTGGAGATGCATCTGATGACGGAAGAGACAGATGTGTCATACAATTGCCTGATATCCCTGGAGGTGCGAAGGCATTTGAACTGGTGGCCAAATTTGCCTATGGTGTGAAGCTGGAAATGACTTCAGAAAATGTTGTTTACCTTCGTTGTGCTGCTGAGCATCTTCAGATGACCGAAGACTATGGTGAAGAAAATTTGATTGTACAAACTGAAAATTTCCTCAACCAAGTCATACTACGCAGTTGGAAGGATTCGCTGAAGGCACTTCAGTCTTGTGACGATGTTCTTCCTCATGCTGCTGAGTTGCATATCGTGAAGAGGTGCATTGAGTCTTTGGCTGTGAAAGCATCTACAGACCCAAACTTATTTGGCTGGCCAATGCTAGAATATGGTCCCATGCAAAGCCTGGGTGGAAGTGTTCTTTGGAATGGAATAAGCACTGGTGCCCGACCAAGGAGTTATTCTTTGGATTGGTGGTACAAGGACGCATAACAACTAAGCCTCCCTCTGTATAAAAGATTGCTCTCGCTTATGGAAACTTAAGGAATCAGGCAAGAAGTTATTGCTGGGTCGCTTGAATTTTATGCCAAAAGATATATTCCAGGGTTAAACCGCCGGCAAAGTAACCATCTGCCATCATTGGCATTGACTACAGTACCTTCTGAGGAGGACCAAAAGAACTTAGTCGAGGAAGTCAACAGCTTGTTGCCATTGGAAAAGGGTGTTGTCTCAACAAAAAGTTTATTTGGTCTGTTACGAACTGCTTTGATTCTCCATGCAAGTTCTTCATGCATATCAAACTTGGAAAAAAGAATTGGATTGCAGCTTGATCAAGCTACTTTGGAAGATCTTTTGTTGCCAAATCTTTCCTATTCCATGGAAACCTTGTACAATGTTGACTGTGTACAAAGGATTCTTGACCACTTCTTGGCGATGGATCAGGCGAGTGGAGGTGATTCCCCATGTTTGGTTGATGCTGAGCAAATGGTCAGTTCTTTGTCTTTGACACTGATAACAATGGTGGCAAAGCTTATTGATGGTTTCTTGGCGGAGGTTGCTCCTGATGTGAATTTGAAGCTGCCCAAGTTCCAGGGACTAGCGGCAGCAGTCCCTGAATATGCACGCCCCTTAGATGATGGACTTTACCGTGCAATCGACATATACTTGAAGGTATACTCTAAACTATATGTTTTGCGTCCTCACTCAATCTAATGCACACCAAATTCAATAGAATCACATTCAAACACGACAAGTGTTAAAACTAAACTACGACTTCTTTCACAAAAAAAGCGAAACTAGCATGAACGATTTTTGTATGAAACTCAAATTACAAAAATATCCCATGCACGGCGCATTATCAATGAAGTCGGATCTCAACTGATGATGGAAAACAATTCGAGTTAGACCACAAATACTCAAATAGGTTATAGTAGAGGTATCATTCCTGCAAATAACCCTTATTGATTTAACCGTGTCACCGAATAAAAATATCAATGTGCTGTTCGTAAGCAACTATATGGTTCAGTCGAGTTACCAAAAACTAAGAAGTCACATAAGACACCGACTCTTGTGCAAGGAGTCACAAGTTGTGGTATTGCATATGGTGGTCCAGGTATGGTGGATGTTTAGAGCTCTATTGATGTTTTACACATTTGAGTTTAGAAATAAACATCCCAATTCTTTTAGCTAATGTAGCTATTAAATATCAATAGTATACTTTAACATTTCAAAATCACAACTATTACTGATATGAGACACCAATGCTCTTATAAATCATATTAATATCCTTCCGTTTCCGGATATGTGGTGTCTGATGTCCAACATGGCAAATTTAAAAATAGGTGAATGTGTTGCATCAATGCTGCATAGTTTTTTCTGTTTCCGGATATGTGGTGTCTGATGTCCAACATGGCAAATTTAAAAATAGGTGAATGTGTTGCATCAATGCTGCATAGTTTTTTTATCCTGATACCCACTGTTCTGAAAACCGGACTGGACCGTCCGGTTCAACCGGTTGAACCGTGAACCGGTGGCTGTCCGGTCCGGTTCACCTCCCAAACCCGTTTTTGCATTGAACCGGGCTAAGTCGGGTTGGATCGGTTCAGGAAAAAAAATCTGTTTTTTTGTTTTATATCGGTACCCGATTATGTATTCCATTATTCAGATTACTACATATCCAAAAAAACCAAACCCAAATCTATACCTAACCCTAAAAATGTTGATATTGTAGATGTTTTGAATATTTTTTTGCTTAATAAATAATTAAATATGATTATTATATCTATAAGATATATTTATGACGCCATGCTGACGTCACCGTTTCAACCGGTCCGACCCCGGTCGAACCTCTGAAGCTTTGACGTTGCCGATTCGACGTCCGGTTCGGTTCTGAAAACCTTGCTGATACCATACGATAAAACGTTGCTTCCATTTCAAACCTGGTCGGGAAAAAACTAAGATCTTATTAACTTATCAGCGACAAGAGACAACGCACAAGGATGTTCCTTAATTGTCCAATGAACCATTCTGAACATTCAAGAGAAGTAATTGTGAAGACTTAATGACATGTTTATGACATTAATGCAGTTTTGGTGTTTTGTTATATACTTTTTCTGTTCTAAGTATTTTTGTCGACATGTTTCATGTTGGACCATAGGCCCACCCATGGCTATCGGAGGTGGATAGAGAAAACCTATGTAGATTAATGGACTGCCAGAAGCTCTCCTTAGAAGCATGTACGCATGCAGCGCAAAACGAGAGGCTTCCCCTCCGAGTTGTGGTCCAAGTCCTCTTCTTTGAACAGCTGCAACTCAGATCCTCTATAGCTGGTTGCTTTCTTGTATCAGATAACTTAGATGGGTTGAGACAGCTCCGGAGCGGACTTATAGGAAGTGAGGCTGGTTCAGGTGGTTGGGCACCGGAAGTTAGGGAAAACCAGGTTCTGATGGTCGGGATGGACAACATGAGAATGCGAGTCACCGATCTTGAAAAAGAGTGCTCTACAATGAAAAGCGAAATTGAAAAACTAGGTGGGAAAAAGATCGGGTGGGGCAGCGTTCCGAGGAAATTGGGATTCAGGATGAAGTCACAGATGTGTAGCGCAGAAGAGGGTGCGGTTAGTGACAGGAAGGGTGTAAATCGGAAGGACAAACCGCAAACGAAGCTCGCAAAACACAAGAAGTTGAACATGGTGGATTAAAATCTTTGCCTTGTCAATTGTTGTAGTAACTAACAAAACCTGATTACTCTACGAAGTCTATGTATCTTCTTTGTTGCTTAAGCACGCAGAACAATTAACGGATGATCCATCATCGTTTGTTATTTTGGCCTATACAAAATCAAGAAGCCTTGATTGTCCTTGCACTTTCTGCGTTTTTTTTCTAATTTTTTGGTTGGTTTGTTTTGAACTGCGACCAGGGGCGGCACCTTGTGCTACAAGTTGTGGCCCTTCAACCTAAACTTCTTGCACTACAAATTCATACTAGAAGTTCTGATACATTTGACTCAGCCCTCAGCTAAGCAGTTGTCATTTTAATTTGATACTTCTCCTATGTGTTTTAGTACTAATTATTATATTTTATTACTGTACCACTGAAAACGTACTATTTCAGGCCTTTTAACATCATTATTCAACTATTTCAACGGTTCTCTTACAAAAATTGTTTATTTACACATGCCATTAAAAATCCAAATTGTTTGCATTTGAGCTCTAAATTTTTTTCAACCGTGGCCTTCGTTAACTTTTCGGTTTTCAATTCACTCTGTTAATATCTATTAATCGTTTTGGTTACCTTGGGGTTTTCCTTTGAGCAAATGAGATAATGAAAATGAAGTGCGTACCAGCAAGGATCTGAGGATATATAAAAACATTCAAATGAGGTTTTAATGCGTCAACGAGGGCTTATAAATGGGATCTTGAGGTATGAGTTTGTCAATCGAATAGGTGAGCAAATTATATCATTGTAAATCCATCGTGAGTAATTGGAAATTGAACATTCCTCCAATTGCCATTTGTGTTTGTTTGACGGCATACCGGAACGTGGGCACTTATAAGAGAATAGACAAGGGAAGTTAGATGTAAATTCTAAATCCACGAACCACTGCATAGATTATCGGCATGAGTCAAATCCGTAGGACACATACCTACATCTAGGGGTGCACATGAGTTGGGTTCAACCCGAAACCCAACCCGAACCCGACTGGTCGGGTCGGGTTGGGTCGGGTTGGGGAGGGGTTCGGGTCGGGTCAGGTTGGGAAAATCAAAAACCCGAATTTTTGGGTCGGGTTCGGGTTGAGGGGATCTGGTTGACCCAACCCAACTTGAACCCGATTTTTATTTTTTTTTATTTTTTTATTTTTTCCCAAATAAACCGGTCGACCGAACATCACTCGGTCGACCGTTTCCAACCCGAAAATTTCGGGTGTTCAAGTCACTCGTCGACCGTTTAAGCACCGGTCGACCGAACTCGACCAAGTTTGGGAGAAAATTTCCGAATTCGGGTTCAACCCGATCCAACCCGACCCAACCCGAAAATTTCGGGTCGGGTTGGGTTGAACCTAAACCGGTTCGGGTTCGGATTCGGGTTGGGTTTTTTTCCAACCCGAAAATTTCGGGTTGGGTCGGGTTGAGGCCCAAACCCGACCCAACCCGACCCATGTGCACCCTACCTACATCCATGTCAAATGCTCACAAGGAACGGAACACGACTTCAATTATCACATCTGAAGTGGGTTTTTCTCTCTTGACGGGGAAGATGCAAAGATATTGTTTGGTATTGTAATGCCTCAAGTCCGGACAAGTGCTTACCCGTCCGAATCCGGTGCGTTAGTACGATCCACGACCCTAGTCGTTGCGCACTTTGATATTTAATCCATCTGATAGGCTCATAAGTAATCTAAAAAATATAATCAATAATTTGTGAGATCGACAGCCAGCAAGTTCCCACCGTCAATCAATCAGAATCATAATCATGTGGAAATTAATACAGAATATAACATTCAGTCAATGAGCACAAACAAGAGACATGCATCACAAATAATATGCATGCATAACAATCTGAACCCCTCATTCGGATTCGACCACATCATGTGCTTCTGAATCTATCAGTCAGTCAGACGCACACCTGGTAGTTCCACACTAATGGCAGACAGTCATTTCCTCTCTTGGGTGGCTCCACGCTGTCCGCTAGGTAGCTCTTTCCTAAGTGGCTCAATTAAAAACATACATACAACTACATGACATGTCGATCGAAACACCACCACGAAATCATATGCATATCAATAATATCAATATCGATACTCAGCATGCATGCAACTACGAATATCAAAAGAGACAAACATGACATGAAACTGAAGAATAACGAATCAGTACTTGCTTGTCTCGCAACCACAAGATTTCCACAAACCACATCCAAAATCCATCAATTTCCTTACTAGACGAAGCTTGAATCTCTTCAGACTTCTTCTCCTTCTCTTCTTCTTTTATGCATGATTCCTCTCAGATTTCCTTCTATCAAACACTTGAACTCCTCTTTTTTCTCAAGCAAAAATCCTCTCTCACGCCAACTCCTCCTTTTATACTCCACCCAAACTTACCGCCTTTCACCCTTCTTCTCACGCATCAACATGTTTAAAGGCATGGGTAAATTGCACTCTTACCTCATCTTCACCTAAAACCACACAAACATCCAATACTTGATTAATTTTCTTAAAAGATTTGGGTTCTCACAGGTATAACCTCTTGGAAAACACAACCCTGATGTCTTATTTATATTCCCCAACTACATACCCTTTAACCCTAATTAGTGCAATATTAGGTAATCTCCCAATTAAACTACATACCCTTTAACCCTAATTAGTGTAGGATTTCATGCCCCTATGTATGTATATATTTTAAAAACAATACATGCATACAAGATCGTTTTTCATATTTTCAATAATTTCATGTACATTGTTTTACTTTATTCTAATATCATATTATTCACACACACACACACACATATATATATATATATATTAAAACAAATGTAAAGAGGATCATACCCAAAGGTTCTCTAAAACCTTTATGAAGATCCGGAGTTACGTCGCACGCTGGATCACCAGTTGATTCGCGTCCAAGTGTTCACCAAACTCTAAACAAGATTAGAGAGAAAGAAGCTAGCTTATTTAATCTCTAAATCAAGTTTAAAGTCTAGCTAATAAACCCTCTAGAGCTCCCTGAGATTTCGATCTCCAAAAACTCAAAAAATTAAGAGAAATTCGGATGGATTAGTGGAGAGGTTATGGAGAGAGAATAATTTTGCATTAACTAGAACAAGTAGGGAGAGGGGACCTATTTATAGACTCTCCCAACACCCACATCATGGGCTAACCAAAAACCCATGATCTCTTATTTTTCTCTACCTAAAACCAATCACAAATTGACACATAATAGTCCTCAAGACACATTTCGGGACACGAACGGTCGGCCATATCAGGTTAATCGGTCAACCGATATGCAAAAATAATTGGTTCGGTCGAGCGAAGGTGCAGACGGTCGGACCAACTGGGCTAGAACTTAAGTGATCGGTCGAACGGAATGGATCACGAGTTCGACCGAACATGACCAGTAAGACTGGATCAAGAAAAGATACGTGAATCGGTCGACCGTAAAGAGAGTTTCGGTCGACCGTTTCACGTGTTGGATTTCAGATAAGATAAAACGAAGGACAGTTGGTCGAACAGAATGAATTGGGGGTTCGACCGAAAACTTCCAGTAAAATTGGGTCTACGAAGTTTTCGAGAATCGATCGACCGTTTAGAAACGTTCGGTCGACCGGAAGACCAAATCCAAAAGAGGGGTTAGGTGAGAAATGTGTATACGACAAGTATAATGGTCATATTTAATACGAATACAGAAATGCAATCGGTCGAACAAAAGCCAAGTTTCGGTTGACCGAAAGTCTCACTAACCAGGACATGTGTCGACCGATAATAGGTTAGAAGAATTGAATCAGATAAATTAATCTCTATTACTTGACAAGGTGAAACGGTCGAACAGAAAAGGTATGTCGGTTGACCGTGTTTAGACAGGCAAACCAAATTAAAGTAACGGTCGAACTAGAAATGTATGTCGGTCGACCGTTTTGGACAAAAGAGGCTTTCTGGGACAGTATGTTGAAATCCGGTCGAACCAAATGGTTCTACCGGTTGAGTGTTGAAATCCTGTTTTGGGTTTCTAACGAGTTTCGATGATTTCCTATTGAAGTCTAAAGAGAGTTGGAATGTTATGTGAGACTTCTATAGGATTTCTAAGTGTCATGCAATGCAATGGATCAACGATTTCAAGTGTCAAGTTACATTTGTAACCTAAATACATAAAATGTAAACCTAACTATGCTTCAATCTTCATTTCTCGATTTAACTCAAACTTGGTTCCTGAAACATTAGATAATACAAATATATGCAAGCAATGATCTTTAGTTGATACATGTGTTTATTGATATGTTGATTAATCATCAAAACAGATTAACGATTATTAGCCAAAAAGACAACACTACTGTGATATTTTCGTCGAACAGAATACACAAACGGTCGACCGCTTCTATACGAGAAACGACTACTGGAAGTTTTCGGTCGGACCGAATCACAAGTCGATCGTCTGATTGCCACCGAGAAAAATTCACGGAAGTTCGTGGTGGTTTTTGGTCTAACCACGACTTCCACCGGTCGACCGATCCATCCCAGAAAAGGTTCCTGGAATATTTAGGTCGACTGACACGTCCATCCAGTCGACCGTTCTCATATAGAATAGCTACTGTGAATTTTCGGTCTACCGGTCTGATTAACATCATTCCATGCTTATATTTGTATCTTATATCCATTATCTTACACCTAAGCAATGCTACATGACGAGTTTTATGTTTGAATTTCAGAAATAAATAGGTTTGAAGAGATGAAGCATAAAAGGACCCAAAAGCAGGGAAAAACGACTGAATTGTGAGACCTGGGGACTAAGATGCAAGGGAGAATGACCTGAACGTAACCAAAGAGCAAAACAGAAAACTCCACACCATCAAGGGGAGTATTTTGGCAATTCGATTCGGGTCGGAGCTCCAATAAACAAAGTATATGCATCAAAGACCAACAAAGATATCGAGAAAAGCCCACAACAAATTCCAGACCGATCCAGAACCAATAGACCTCCAATTGGCGGTCTGTTTGGCTCCGGATCCACTAATCTTTGGCGGGCATGTGTATTAGAGTGTGTTTATTCTATTTTTGGTATTTGTTTAGTCCCACATCGGGGGATTGTCCTGGATTACCTTTTTCTATGGTTATAAATACAACTCTTCACTTTCCATTGTAACTACATTACTTGGTGGCATTCTCTTTACTAAGGAGTATGTCTTGAAGCAAAACTCAAGGCGGAGAAAAATGCTACATTCAATGTGAGTCATTGTTAATAAAATAATTGTTCTTAGTTTCTTTTAATCTGTCTTTTAATTCTTGCATGTTTCTTTAGTTTATGTTTCTTTCAATTAGCGTCTTTAATGTTCCTTTCTTGCTTAGTTAAATTTTCTTTCAGTATAATGTCTCATTTTGTTAATGTAGGTATTGTAATGATTAGTGAGTAGTTCCATCTCCTTTGGGGGTGGAGTAGATGTATGTACATGTTATGTAGGTGGTATGAATGCTAGATATTATTGTTTGTGAGAGATATTAGTATACTTGCTTGAATTAATAAGAACTTTACTTAATTCCTTATTTAACTTGCACGAATGATTCATTAGGCTAGGTGTGTGGACTGATTACCTTTATAGAGTCGGCCCGTAGGATTACCGCGTCCATTGATCGACAAAATTTGTCCAACGAGTCGAGTGTCTAGATTGAATAATGCATCTTGTTCAGATTTTGTGGGTATATCCGCTGAAAACTCTCAGGAGACAACACTCCTCCTCCTTGGCAACAAGGAGGTTTAACGACTTGTTGGACGTGCTAAGTGCAACCGTGATTCCTACGAAAGTGAGTGAGGATTTCTTGTTTCTTTTTTGGTTTTCTCTTTCTTTGTTTTGCTAGGGACTAGCAAAAACTTATGTGTGAGGGTATTTGATTGACATCATTTCATGCTTATATTTGTATCTTATATCCATTATTTTACACCTAAGCAATGCTACGTGATGAGTTTTATGTTTGAATTTCAGAAATAAAGAGGTTTGATGAGAAGAGACACGAAAGGACCTAAAAGATAGAAAAACGACAGAGTTGAGAGACTCGACGACTAAGATGCAAGGGAGAAGGACCTGAACGTAAGACCAAAGGACCAAAGAGAAAAACAGAAAACTCCACACCATCATGGGGAGTATTGTGGCAATGTGATTCGGGTCGGAGCTCCAATAAACAACGTAGATGCATCAAAGACCGACAAAGAAACTCCGGAAAGCCCACAACAAATTCCAGACCGATCCAGAACCAATAGACCGCCAATTGGCGGTCTGTTTGGCTCCGGATCCGCTAATCTTTGGCGGGCATGTGTATTAGAGTGTGTTTACTCTATTTCTGGTATTTGTTTAGTCCCACATCAAGGGATTGTCCCGGATTACCTTTTTCTATGGCTATAAATAGAACTCTTCACCTTACATTGTAACTACATTACTTGGTGGCATTCTCTTTACTAAGGAGTAAGTCTTGAAGCAAAACTCAAGGTGGAGAAAAATGCTACCTTCAATGTGAGTCATTGTTAATAAAATAATTGTTCTTAGTTTCTTTTAATCTTGTCTTTTAATTCTTGCATGTTTCTTTAGTTTATGTTTCTTTCAATTAGCGTCTTTAATGTTCCTTTCTTGCTTAGTTAAATTTCCTTTCAGTATAATGTCTCATTTTGTTAATGTAGGTATTGTAATGATTAGTGAGTAGTTCCATCCCCTTTGGGGGTGGAGTAGATGTATGTACATGTTATGTATGTGGTATGAATGCTAGATATTATTGTTTGTGAGAGATATTAGTATGCTTGCTTGAATTAATAAGAACTTTACTTAATTCCTTATTTAACTTGCACGAATGATTCATTAGGCTAGGTGTGTGGACTGATTACCTTTATAGAGTCGGCCCGTAGGATTATCGCGTCCATTGATCGACAAAATTTGTCCAATGAGTCGAGTGTCTAGATTGAATAATGCTTCTTGTTCGGATTTTGTGGGTATATCCGCTGAAAACTCTCAGGAGACAACACTCCTCCTTCTTGGTAACAAGGAGGTTTAACGGCTTGTTGCACATGCTAAGTGCAACCGTGATTCCTACAAAAGTGAGTGAGGATTTCTTGTTTCTTTTTTGGTTTTCTCTTTCTTTGTTTTGCTAGGGACTAACAAAACTTATGTGTGAGGGTATTTGATTGACATCATTTCATGCTTATATTTGTATCTTATATCCCTTATATTACACCTAAGCAATGCTACGTGATGAGTTTTATGTTTGAATTTCAAAAATAAAGATGTTTGATGAGAAGAGACATGAAAGGACCTAAACGATAGAAAAAGGACTGAGTTGAGAGACTCGAGGACTAAGATGCAAGGGAGAAGGACCTGAACGTAAGACCGAAGGACCAAAGAGCAAAACAGAAAACTCCACACCATCGTGGGGAGTATTGTGGCAATGCGATTCGGGTCGGAGCTCCAATAAACAACGTAGATGCATCAAAGCTTGACAAAGAAACTCCGGAAAGCCCACAACAAATTCCAGACCGATCCAGAACCAATAGACCGCCAATTGGCGGTCTTGGACCGCCAATTGACGGTCTGTTTGGCTCCGGATCCGCTAATCTTTGGCGGGCATGTGTATTAGAGTGTGTTTACTCTATTTCTGGTATTTGTTTAGTCCCACATCGGGGGATTGTCCCGGATTACCTTTTTCTATGGCTATAAATAGAACTCTTCACCTTCCATTGTAACTACATTACTTGGTGCCATTCTCTCTACTAAGGAGTAAGTCTTGAAGCAAAACTCAAGGTGGAGAAAAATGCTACCTTCAATGTGAGTCATTGTTAATAAAATAATTGTTCTTAGTTTCTTTTAATCTTGTCTTTTAATTCTTGCATGTTTCTTTAGTTTATGTTTCTTTCAATTAGCGTCTTTAATGTTGCTTTCTTGCTTAGTTAAATTTCCTTTCTGTATAATGTCTCATTTTGTTAATGTAGGTATTGTAATGATTAGTGAGTAGTTTCATCCCCTTTGGGGGTGGCGTAGATGTATGTACATGTTATGTAGGTGGAATGAATGCTAGATATTATTGTTTATGAGAGATATTAGTATGCTTGATTGAATTAATAAGAACTTTACTTGATGATTTCTGCCATAGTTAGGTACACTCCATGCTCGTTATGTTCATAATAACAACCATGCATTGGTCATATTAATCACCTAGGTTAGTGTTGTAAATGATAGGTCTTGCCATGAGGTACTTCTTATGCATTAACAAACACTAACCACACTTGAGCTTATTGTATGCATTCACCACACTTATTTCATGTGCACACACACACTCCACCCCTTAGGGGTTTTCCATTCCTGAGTTTTATCTCCTTTCATTAGTTGCTTAGTTTAGTTTGTTTTGTGATTTCATTTCAACCTTCCTATTTTTCTAGTTTAGATTAGTGTAGTTAGTGTAATCAATCTTTCTCTCCTTTCTTTCCCACTCGCCTTCGCACAAACCAAAAGTCGACACACCTCCCTGTGGATCGACCCGTATTTGCCACCACTTCAATGCGGTCGTGCACTTGCGGTTAATATAAAACGACTCAATCAAGTTTTTGGCACCGTTGCCAGGGAGGTGCTCTGTCCAGACTTTGGTTTGGACGATTCGAGTGGTTTTAATTTTTTGTTTTTAGTTTTTGTGTGTTTCAGGCATTGTGCGGATCAAGGGGAAGCGACTGGAGGAATTTGAGAGCAAAAGACCCAAAACAGACCGCCAATCAGTGGCCTGGTGAGCCTCAATCTCTCTCAAAAAATTTCTGGTTGTTGTTTTGTTCAAATTAGTTGTCTGGGAGCACAATTTAGCATGCTGTGACTTATAGTTTGCTCCCAGATCATTAATCACTCCCCCATTAATCAACTTGGCCTTAAAATCCAAAACAAAAGACTAGACATTCATACTTGTTTAGGTCACGCATCATGTACTTGACTTAGGCATGTAGTTGTCTTTTCTTTTAGCTTTATTTTCAGTTGTTGAGCGCTGGCGTGAGGTACACATTTTCTACACTCATTCATGCATCTTTTATGCCCATGCATTAGTTAGTAGGAATTGCATCAGGACAAGAGTGAGTTGAGCGTTTGATTGGAGCGTTGATTGCTAGATTTAGGATCAAAACGCTACTAAGGAGGGACTGTCCCGTAAAAGATAAGGTGGGGGATTTCATTACCCTTTCTTTCGCCCCAAAAATCACTCTTAATTAAGCCTTAACTAAAAGCAAGTAGACATTGGCCCTAGGATTTCGGACGCACTAGGAGAGTAATCTAGTTGAGACCGTCATGGCCTGATCGGCGTTGCCTACCTTGTCGATAGTAGGAGGTACTGGATCTCCGGATCTGGTATCACTTGCTGGGCATTGTGATCTTCCTTGTAGGGAGGTGAGCCGTGTCGAGGCTAGTGACCTCGAAGTTAGGCGTCGTCTAGCCTAAGGACCCATTGCCTTACATTGTTTGAGCCGTGCTTGCTAGATTAGGCTTCTACCTGATCACATTACCCACGCTAGATTTAGGGATTCTTCCATTCTCTTCTGAGTCATCATCTTCTCACCTACTTGTACGTTCTAGTCTCCTCCCCTTTACACTCTCTGTTAGCGTTTTAGGGTCGAGTCAAGCACTTTTTGCAAGTTTAGCCTCGTGGTGGTGAGAGTGGTCGACTCGAGAGTTTTTTGTTGAGATGGATGGTTACATGGGCGACCATCCATATCATTGTTGGGACCAGGACAATTCTTTCTGGTATTCTGGACCCATGCACCCGGGGGTGGCTCAGACTAACACCCTATATGGTTGGGACAATCTTAATTGTGTGACTGAGCAATCTTCATATTGGGGTAGTATGAGAGAGGCACCGACTACTAGACCATCATCTAGTTACGTCAGATCATACACTGGTCATCAAACTGAGACATTGCAAGAAACTTTGGCCTCTTTCATGCGTGCGGTAGACGACATGAGTGCACCGGTGGCTCCAGTAGCGGTACCGTGCGATTGTTGTGGGTTGAGTGGTCATGTTATCGGGGAATGTCCTTATGTTCCCCCAGAGCCTGAGTATGAGCATACCTTTTCCCAAAATGCTCAATATGACCATTACGCATCCGCGTACAACCCGAGAGGGATGGATTCGTGGGGAGACAATTCTTATTCAAATTCTTATACATCATTTTCACCCCAGTATCCTCCTCCCGAATACCCAGAATTCTACCAACACCCCACTTCAAATCATTGGACTCATTCTCAGCCCATCAACACCCAACCCCAAAATTTCCCAAGCTCTGACTTGGACCTCATAGTTGACCGCATACCTAATTCCTTGAAACAAACTTTCCTTACGTTCATGGAAACCACTCAACAATCCATACAAAATATGGCACTGCAAGTGAGTCAAATGTCGCAGCAATTACGTAAACGTGAGGAGAGTAACTTTTCTTGTCAATTTGAGGATTCATCTTTTGATATCGAACCACCACCACATCCACAAATTCAAAGCACAATCTTTCAAAGTCAAACTCCTAGTCAGTCTGAGGGACTTGGGGTTTCAATTCACGATCACTTAGTGGAGGATTCGATTCAAATTGAGAAAAACAAGGACCAAATTCATTATGAGTCGGCACAGGATTGTGTCTTATCTTTTTGTCCTGTGGCCCTTGAGCCACATGATCTTCATGTTGTGCCTATTAAGGACTCACCTCTGGTGGAGCAAGAGATCCCTAGTACCCTCAGTTTCAAACAACATGATGAGAGTTTGCCTCTCACTATTGTTCCTGATCATCTTGGAAATGATGGAACATCAAAAAACTACATTGCTCGTGAGGGTATTAGGAGTTCCTTGGAGGATACCTTGGGTATGAGACCCACTTTTTGTTCGCCTGGTGTGTCGGACATGCCTAACGAGGTTCTTGACCTCGTTCCGACGCACCAGCCTGTTGGTTGGGGAGTTTGGATTGACGATCATAACTTCAGCACCGCAACGGGAGAAACTCTTCTTCTGTTGCCCTATATTTCCCAAACTCTTGAGAGGTTCAAGCTCTTTCAGTTTGATCCTTTGAATGAGACGCCTTTGCGTCCAATTCATGAACCTCTCATTTCATCTTGTGCTCTTTGTGAAGGGGGGCCACGCATGAGTATTCTGGCCCCGTGTGGTGTCATGATCCCTTTCCAAAGTCGTTGACCCACTTTTGAGGTTCACATTTGATGTCTTTTGACAAATGAAGATGGGAACTTATTTTTGTACATATTATATTCAAAAAAAAGTACAATAGAAGACTCCATGAGAGAGCATTGATTGTTGTGTGCCCCAACACTTGTGTATTTTGGCCCCATTTCTTTCACATTTTTGTATCCCTTCTTTAGCATCTCACAGGTTTTGAGGGAATTCGGGTTTTTGTCCATCAACATAACCTTGAACTTCCTTTTGCGCTTCATATCGGTGAGATCCTTCCTTTTTCATGCATAAATTCATGTAGTATCTTGCACACATCATTGAGGACAATGCATGAAGTAGGTGTGGGGGGGGTCTTTTACGTGTGTACATAGTCGAGTCTTTTTCCTTTGATTTTATTTTCTTTTGTGTGCATTGTTAGGGTCATGTTAGTGTGAAGCATTTAATATCGATATATCTGCTTGCCATGATCCTTGGGTGACTTGACTTCTTTTGCTTGCCTAGTGCTTAAAAAATTTCACATTTCTTTCAAAATCTTCATGTGTTTGCGAACGAAAATGTTTTGTGGGTTTTGTGTGTGTTTAGCATGTGCAAAACCGTTGAGAGGCAAAGTAAAAAGAAAGCTCCCAAAATTGTCTTGAACTTGATGCATTAGGATATCTAGTACAGTGGCTTTAGGACTTATCTAGTCGTTAGGATGCACCCCGGTTTTCCCTCGGGGGACGAGTAATCATAGGGTTTCAGTGCTCAAACATTTAAAGAAGTCCACCCTGAACCTAGTGAGTCATTAATTCGTGTCTGTTGATTTAAGGAAGTTCGTTGTAGTCAAGGACCCTTTAAATCTTGTTGTGAGACATTAAGTGTAGGGGTTTTGGTTCATGTGTAGATAAGAAATAAGTGAGTAGGTGTTCTCTCTTCTTGCACGGCTCTTATCACTCGGGAAAGTAGGTCTGAAGGGACTTTGGGCCTGGTGCTTTCGAGTCATCTGACTTGGGATGCGCCGACCGAACTCCCGTTACACGGGTGGTAGGGATTGCCCTATGTGGAGATTTTGGGAAAGGTGTATGTGATAGTGTAATTCCTCATGGGCAATGATGCACGAAACCTGACCCTGGGAGAATGAACCTCCAACTAATAAAAAGAAAAGAAGAAAAAAAAGAGAAAAAAAACAAAAGAAAAAAAAGGTAATGCAAATAAGAACCTTAACGGACTTTACACTTTGTATCTCTTGAGGATGTGAGGTTGTCCATGTCTTTCACTTAATTCCTTATTTAACTTGCACGAATGGTTCATTAGGCTAGGTGTGTGGACTGATTACCTTTATAGAGTCGGCCCGTAGGATTACCGCGTCCATTGATCGACAAAATTTGTCCAACGAGTCGAGTGTCTAGATTGAATAATGCATCTTGTTCGGATTTTGTGGGTATATCCGCTGAAAACTCTCAGGAGACAACACTCCTCCTCCTTGGCAACAAAGAGGTTTAACGGCTTGTTGCACGTGCTAAGTGCAACCGTGATTCCTATGAAAGTGAGTGAGGATTTCTTGTTTCTTTTTTGGTTTTCTCTTTCTTTGTTTTGCTCAGGACTAGCAAAAACTTAGGTGTGGGGGTATTTGATTGACATCATTTCATGCTTATATTTGTATCTTATATCCATTATCTTACACCTAAGAAATGCTACGTGATGAGTTTTATGTTTCAATTTCAGAAATAAAGAGGTTTGATGAGAAGAGACATGAAAGGACCTAAAAGATAGAAAAAGGACTGAGTTGAGAGACTCGAGGACTAAGATGCAAGGGAGAAGGACCTGAACGTAAGACCAAAGGACCAAAGAGCAAAGCAGAAAACTCCACACCATCATGGGGAGTATTGTGGCAATGCGATTCGGGTCGGAGCTCCAATAAACAACGTAGATGCATCAAAGCTTGACAAAGTAACTCAGGAAAGCCCACAACAAATTCCAGACCGATCCAGAACCAATAGACCGCCAATTGGCGGTCTGTTTGGCTCCGGATCCGCTAATCTTTGGCGGGCATGTGTATTAGAGTGTGTTTACTCTATTTCTGGTATTTGTTTAGTCCCACATCAGGGGATTGTCCCGGATTACCTTTTTCTATGGCTATAAATAGAACTCTTCACCTTACATTGTAACTACATTACTTGGTGGCATTCTCTCTACTAAGGAGTAAGTCTTGAAGCAAAACTCAAGGTGGAGAAAAATGCTACCTTCAATGTGAGTCATTGTTAATAAAATAATTGTTCTTAGTTTCTTTTAATCTTGTCTTTTAATTCTTGCATGTTTCTTTCAAATAGCGTCTTTAATGTTCCTTTCTTGCTTAGTTAAATTCCTTTCAGTATAATGTCTCATTTTGTTAATGTAGGTAGTGTAATGATTAGTGAGTAGTTCCATCCCCTTTGGGGTGGAGTAGATGTATGTACATGTTATGTAGGTGGTATGAATGCTAAATATTATTGTTTATGAGAGATATTAGTATGCTTGCTTGAATTAATAAGAACTTTACTTGATGGTTTCTGCCATAGTTAGGTACACTTCATGCTCGTTATGTTCTTAATAACAACCATGCATTGCTCATATTAATCACCTAGGTTAGTGTTGTAAATGATAGGTCTGGCCATGAGGTACTTCTTATGCATTAACAAACACTAACCACACTTGAGCTTATTGTATGCATTTACCACACTTATTTCATGTGCACACACACACTCCACCCCTTAGGGGTTTTCCATTCCTGAGTTTTATCTCCTTTCATTAGTTGCTTAGTTTAGTTAGTTTTGTGATTTCATTTCAACCTTCCTAGTTTACTAGTTTAGATTAGTGTAGTTAGAGTAATCAATCTTTCTCTCCTTTCTTTCCCACTCGCCTTCGCACAAACCAAAAGTCGACACATCTCCCTGTGGATTGACCCGTATTTGCCACCGCTTCAACGCGGCTGTGCACTTGCGGTTAATATAAAACGAATCAATCATGGTCTCTGAAAACGTTTGAGCGTTTTGTCCGAATTTTGCCTTTATCAAATTTTGGATTTATCTCCAGCAAAATTTGATCTTTAGGGTTTTTAGCAAAGTCACATATCATGCAATATATTATCCTATGTAATGTCATACCATTACACCATGTGATACATACATCTCATATGAATCTATTCATGATTCTAATTATGTCAATTTTCATGACATATTGATTTTATTGATTCGCCACATGTATCATATTTCACATGAAACCTGATACATCATATGAACACAAAATCAAGCTTCTTGTTTCCCAGTTTTGTGGTGTGACCTATAGAAAGATCTAAGCTATATTGACAATGATATTAAATACTTAACATCACAAACTATAAGTGGTATCTAGTTACACATTATAGTTACCCAATTAACCTAGATGTATTGGGCTCGATAAGAGCTCAATAATGTACATGTGAGCTCGATTGGCTTAGATTTGGTGATTAAAAGTTTGGGCTCGACTGGGTTCGATGGGGCCTCGATGAACTCGAAAATTTAGAATTCTTTGTTATTTACTGGGGATTTTCGTTTTGCTCGATGGGTTCAATGATCTCGATATAACCTCGATGAATACTTGACAATGTTTGCATGAAATTTTTGAAGATAGTATTTCTGACTTTCTACGTGCTGATGTTTTTGTAGCATGTTAACGCGGCATAACATCTGTTGAAGAGGCATATCAGTAGCTTCCCAGGTCAATACCACCAAAAGGGTAAGGTTATGAACACTTTTTTCAGTGACTGGGTTCCAACCCAGGACAAACAATACGTTGCCAATCCAAGTAAGTTCACTTTGGATCCCACCTGTCTGTAGTTTCTGAATGGAAATGAGGATGGGCTCATGCCTTCTTGGAAGGGAATGGAGTATGTGTATTGGTGCCAAGGCTATAAACATCTACATTGGTTTGCGGTCGAGCTGTCTATTGCCGACTGGAAGATCATCGATAACAATCAAACGGTCATTCCGCAGGAAGAGCTGGAAATTGTAATGAGGCCCTAATGTCCTTTCCTTCCCGCACTGATGAAGGCTTCCTCGATCTTCAAGGATCACCCTAAGCTTAAATCCATAAAAGGATGGAAAGCACTGGAGTTTGATTGGCACCGTCTGGAAAAGGAGAAGGTCCCCCAAACCCGGAACATGTCAATTTCCTTTCCTGATTACTTCGGTTGTTTTCAACTATGTTGTATCCCCTATGTTTACGACTATAAGTGGTTAATTTTGCAGTGGATATTGTGGCATGTTTGCCATCAAGTATGTAGAGCATCATTTGGCACATCTTCCCCTCACCACCATAACAAACGAAAACATGCACACTTTCAGGGATAAATGGACTATCGATCTGTTCTACCAAAATGTCAGACCTTGACGTCGAACAACTGTGTGTTTTGTATTTTATTTTATAAAATAATTACAGAAATCAAACAAGATTGATGTACCCTTGTATTTTCCCTTTCATTTTGTATTTGATCATGGTATGGACCTGTTTTGTATTTTATTTTATAAAACAATGACAGAAATGTAACGATTATGATGTTGAACAACGTCGTACATGTCAATTTCCATAGGTTTGATTAGTTCAACAGTTTCGATACTAGTCCGATAGGAGCTCGATTGATTAGCTCAATAGGATCAGTTTGAGTGCGGTGTTGAAATTAAACATTTTTTTTGGCTTTGCTTGATATGAATTGATATGCGCACGATATGAGCTCGATGATTTAGATTTTTTTAGGAAAAACATGATTGTTCCTTTCCTCCAAACGTCGCCTCAATAATGATAGCCCTGTACCAATGCGCGGTTCGACGTGACCTCGATATGATGAAGCAAGAGAGTCTACTTCTATTGGGATCGATGAGCTCAATAGGAACTCGATAGTCTACGCCACTGACAATGGCACGATTATTTAGGGCATTTTAGATGGTTTAGTTTCCTTCCTTCCAAATGTCACGTTAGTTATGAGTGGACTGCAAAAACTATACCAATGCTCAGCTTGATGTGACCTCGATATGTTGAGGCAAGAGAGTCATCTCTGTTGGGATCAATGAGCTCAATGGGGGCTCGATAGTCTATGTCACTGACAACGGCACGATTATTTAGGGCGCTTTAGACGGTTTGGTTTCCTTCCTTCCACATGTCGCATCAGTTATGCCTATAACACAACCTTCCCTTCTGTCCGCATTACATCACTCCACTATGCTTGCCTTTGCCTTCTTTGTCCTTCCCTCAACCTCCGTTACATCCACCTTCAATTAGGAAGATGATGCATAACGACGACATTGCAAAGAGCGCACGGTTTTCTTACTTCGAGTGTTGTTGTGGTTACAATGTAGAACGACTCTGCGTCGAGTCGTCCACCGTGGAGGTCATCTCGTGTTGTGGGACACCAGACCACAACCAATGAACCTTTTCTCTCCCGAACGGTTTGTCTCCGGTCGAGGAGTGGAAGCAGACCCTGGTGGGTCTCAATGGAGTGGTGGCCCACGTAGAGCGCCGTTTAGCCGCCATGCAAGACATGATGGCAGACCTCGTCATCGATAGTAGTACGTTTTTGTTATCTTTTTCCTTATTTTTGTTATCTTTTCTCATCCATTGATATTTTGTTATCTTATTTTCGTAGTTTCCACCCTGAAGGAACCAACACCAACAACCCCCTTCCTAGAGCACACCTGCCCCAACTGCGGGTCAACCTGCCTAGCTAAGTCGCCCATCCCTAACTCCACACCCTCCCCACACCCCGAAGTGCCCCATGGCTTTGAAGACGAAAGTGGGTGGACGAGGAAAGGAAAAGGGTGAGGTTGTTTCAGTTATATTTTACTTGTTTTTGGTGTCTGTTTGTGCAAACTTGTACAAGTTTTTTTGTCGTTAATATGTAGTAAATCTATTTTTAATATTGAAGTTACAAGGATTTATGTTGTTTTAGTTATATTGTTATGTTGTTTTTTTATGTACTGCGATGTCAGTGGTCCGTCTTGAACTTTGCAACAACATTCATATAGATGTGATGGTAGTCTGCACCGTGATGGGAATCCAGGAATACTGTACCTAAAGCATGAACAATGCTAGCATGCATGTTTGATATAAAAGCTAGGTCCTTGACGTTCCCAATGGCTTCCTTCAATTTATTCTTGAAATAGGTCAAAGAGTTGTGATTCTCACTGCCCACCAATGCAAACGCAATAGGAAACAAGTGGTTGTTTGCATCCAATGCAACAACACATAACATGTGCCCACCATATCTGGTCTTCAAGAATGTGTCATCTACACATAGTACAGGATGACACCATTAAAATCCCCTTCTTGAAAAGAAGCAGTATAGGAAGTGATCATCTTCTATGACAAAATCAGTGATCGTGTCTGGATTCTTTTGCTCCAACATGTACAGGTACGCAGGTAACTTTGAATAAGATTCCTTCGGTGTCCCCCTTACATACGTAAGTGCCTTCTCTATGCATCTCCACGCCTTTTTTAACTCATATTTATGTCGTATTGTTCCTTCATATCCTCTCTTATGTCTTTTGCCAAGTAGCCAGTACCGTTGCTGACATATTTGTTCTTGATTAGGTGGCCAACTTCCTAACGTGTTGCTTGTCGGTGGTCTTTCTGTCTGAGTTCCAATGTGCAATTGTGCACATTGTGGAAGGTAGTAAGCTCAAACATGGGTGAGCGCACTTATTTTTTGCCCCTCAATCTCCAATCACAATTAGGATCCTTGCAGGTGATGTACCACACATGTCTATCAGACCTCTTCCCTACAAACTCAAAATTATTCTTCATTGCAAAGAGAGCAGTTTTGGTTTTCAATTCACCATTGCTTCCCAAAGTCTTACCAAGGTGGAATTCTCGAGATGATTCGCCGGTAGAGGACGTATGAGTGTGGGTAGAATCCAATATATCTTCTCTTGTTAGCATTGGAGCACTCCAACTTTTGTGATCTTCTGGACGATTATTGCTTGTCCCAGGTGTTTGGTTTCCTGGACTTCCGAGTTGTAGGTGTCTTTCCGTTGGGGGTTGTAAGTGTGTGAGTGGCCAGTCTTCACTACCATCTCCTTCGGAATCTCCTTCTCAATTTCCGTCTTCATCACCTAAGTTCACAGCAGGATCTCCATTCACACAGGGCTCGTACTCATTCAATTAGTGGGGGACATCAACTTCAAGAAAAACTACCTCACCACCGGTTGCCATGAGATCTGTTTGGGGAACAAAAGTCCCAACCTGACTCCTAACTTCTTTATTAAAGTTGGAATTGGGTGATGGTTCTACAGGTGCGTTCTTTCTAACCGAAGTGACACATAAAGGGATCTTATCCTGTAATATTTCAGAGACGAAGAAAATGATGTCAGAATCATCAGTAATTTCAACAAGTCTCAATGGTCAGCCTAGTGTTCTATAAAGGGGCCTCCACTGTGAGCTCATACTTCAAGTTATCAATCAAACGCCTTTTGCAAAACTTCAAGTAGTTGCAAGTATGTCATCCTTTTCTATCGTGACCCCTTTACTCTTGTCGTCCTTGAAAATGCATTCTCTACCATCAATTTCCCAAACACCATTGTACGCAGCCAATATGTTAACAGTTGAACCCTGATACAACAAAAAAAATAGTAAAAAGTTCAAAATAGTGGAGTTCAGAATAATAATCATTATCTATCGAGTTTGTATCGAACTTACATTGAGTAACAAAATCGAGCACCACCTTGTTCAATCGAACTCTAATCAAGTATAACCATCGAGCATACACATCGACTCACACTATCGCGTATCGTCGAGTTGACTCGTCGAGCTTTAAAATAATTTTAACTATCGAGCAAACACAACGAGACTATCTATCACGTATCACCGAGTACGATCGAGTACCATCTGGCGTCGCCTACAACCATCACAAAAGGCACGCAGATTCAAACAAAACTTCAACAAACCAACAAAACACATCAAGACATTGACAGATCTATTCGAAAATGGAAAGAAAATGCAAGAAAGTAACACCCGCATCAATTTTTTACAATTTCACTTACCCATTCTCTTTGCTGACCAGTTTCTCCACCAAGAACACTAAAACAACTTGTGCAATCCGGTGGGGGTCCGCCGGGAGGCTAAATGGAACAATCTCACCTTGATAATGGCTTCTGTGAGGTTGATCCGGTCTTCACTCCCAACTTAAAAATCTAAGCTCGATGCGCTTGAAAGAGAGAAAGAAAGAGAGAGTTCCAAAGAGAAAGGGAAAGAGAAGGGAATGGTCGATTTACGTGGGGGTATTTTGAGGAGAAGTGGAAAGATAAACATATTTTTCAGATGATGTCAAAGTGGAAGTTTTTTTTCAAAAGTTGGGACACTTGAGGAATAGAAAGACAAAATTTCCTTTTGAAATGACAACCAATACAATTTCTTTTAAGATGTTTAATATTACTACCAAGACACAAGCTAAAATATTAACTTTTTATATAAAAAACATTACTTATCCTTTTCTGCTAAATACCAATATTTTGAAATTACCATTAGTACTTATGGAAGAAATATACCTCAACATAAAATTCATTGTTTTCCTTAGAAGTTTGAGTACTTTCTTACACTCGTTTTTATACTTAATTGAGCTATGCCAAAAGAAAATGATGATATAATCATTCTCAAATTGAGTTTAAAATGTGATCATTGAAGAGAAAGAAGATTTTTGAGTCTTTTGTAACACATTATGATTATTTGACTTCGTATATGAGAAGACAAGATTATGAATGGCGATAAAAATTGTGATTGTAATTCAAGAAGTTCACTTGTGTTCCTTTGACACGATCCACACTCACATAAAGGGTATTAAAAGGTCTAAATACACACTTTATTAGGTTAAAATCAGTACTAGGTGGGTAAATATACTATTGTTATTGAGTTACTAACATAATTTTTCTTTGCTAAAAAATTTGGGTGCGCACGCACTACCCACTATAGGTATAGACGTCGGCTATTCATACAACCGACGTCTATTGTGAAAGGAATGTGTTCTAATAGTTTTACTTTTATATGTCAATTATTATGAATTGGATGAGCAAACATTTTGTTCCTTGATTATGGTATTCGTCTTTTGGAAGTGTTAAGAAATAGGCTCTTAGTCCTTAACCGTTGAGCTCGAAAAGATAATGGTTTACATAAACCAAAAGTTATTCACAATCATGGTAATTAACATGTAACATTAATTACCGAGATAAGATTATCGTGTTGGTCATCGATTATTGTAGCTCTACAAAAAATTGACAACACGAGTATATAAAAGAGGAAAATATTACTTTTATATATTGAATAGACCTAACAAGTAAAACATTATGGAATTGTGTTTCGTGTCATTAATGTTTTACTGTGTCTTGGATCCTAAGACATGAGACTTATATCTTTTCACTCAAGAAGTGCTTGATTTGATTATTGTCAAAAGCTATCAATGAGTATAGTGATAAATGCAATTGTTGGTTGAACATGACTTGTGCTGGAAAAGATAGCTAGTCAAAAGATTATCATTGCCCCTCTTAATTGAGTGGTGAAGAACAAGATGATTTTGAAGGCCGGAAATGGTGCGAGTGTTGCTGCTATTGCACAAGGTTCCCAGGAGCTTCAATTATCTAGTAGTTTAAATTTATGTTTAAAGAACGTCTACTATGTGCCTTCGATTAGCAAGAATATTATTTCTGTATCGTGTTTAGATATGGATAATTTTGATATAAATATTTCAAATTCTTGCTTGTCTATATCGAGGGATGATATTTTCTATGCAAATGCATTCTTAAGGAATGATCTCTATTTGCTTGAATTGAATAATAGACAAATATTAAACATCAATAACAAAAGACTAAAAACTACTCACGTGAATGATACACTCTTGTGACACTTTCGTCTTGGTCACATAAATGAAAAATGCATCAAGAAATTGCAAGAAACTAACCTTCTTGGTCAACTTGATTTTAAATCATTGGAGACGTGTGAATCTTGCCTAATGGGAAAAATGACCAAGAGGCCTTTCAAGAAGAAAGGTCCGAGAGCGAATAACTTGTTGGATTTGATACGTTCCGATGTATGTGGTCCAATGAGTACGAGTACAAGAGACGGTTTCAGGTACTTCATTACGTTCACAGATGACTATAGTCGTTATGGCTATATTTATCTAATGAGAAACAAAAGTGAATCCTTTGATAAGTTCAAAGAATTCAAGAGTGAAGTAGAGAACCAACCCAACAAGAAAATCAAGTCTCTACAAACGGATCGTGGAGGTGAGTACTTAAGTACCAAATTTGATTCATTCATTAAGGAGTGTGGTACTGTGCCACAACTCACCCCTCCCGGTACACCTCAGTGGAATGGAGTATATGGAAGGAGAAATAGGACATTTCTCGACATGGTTCGATCAATGATGAGTCAAGCTGAATTGCCGTTTTACTTCTGGAGTTATGTACTAGAAGCTGCGGCTTACACACTAAATAATGTTCCATCTAAATCTGTGGAGAAAACGCCTTATGAGCTATGGAGTGGTAAAACACCTAAGCTCAATTTTCTCAAGATTTGAGGTTGTGAGGCCTACGTCAAGAGGATTGATGTCGACCAAACTTCAACAAAAAATGGATAAGTGCTTCTTTATAGGTTATCCTTGTGAGACAAGAGGATACTACTTTTGGCATATAACCTCTAATCGAGTGATTGTAGAGAGGGATACCGTATTCCTAGAAAAAGAATTTTTGGAAAGATTAAAAAGTAGTGTGAGTAGAGTTGTGCTTGAGGAAACTCAAGATATTCTACAAGATCATGATATGAATGGTGACATTGAAGATCATGAAGGCCTAATCGAGGTTCCTTTGGTTAGTGGGAGAGTGAGTGAGAGACCCTCACAAGCAATTGTGAGAGGAACTCAATCATCCACATCTAGTGTACGTTCGAGAATCGAACACGAACCAATTTCATAAGAAATTGTGGAAGAGGTTTAAGAAGTACACGTAGAGTCAAAAGAACTAAGAAGGTCAACGAGGGAAAGGAAGAAACCCGATATGTATTTGAGACTTCATGAGATCATGGTACTAGATACTGATGATCCCTCGACCTTTCAAGAAACAATGGAAAGAGAGGACTCCAAACTATGGTTTAAAGCCATATAATCCATGTATGATAATCAAGTGTGGAACTTGGTTGACCTTCCCTAAGGGAAAAAAGGTCATTTAAAATAAATGGGTTTTCAAGAGGAAGATGGACATGGATGGGAACTTGACAACCTACAAAGTGAGGCTTGTAGCAAAAGGTTTCACTCAAGTTGAAGGAATTGATTATGATGAAACTTTTTCACCGGTTGTCATTTTCAAGTCTATTCGGATTATGCTCGCTATTGCCGCATTTCATGATTATGAGATATGACAAATGAATGTCAAAACGGCGTTCCTTAATGGGAACTTGGAGGAGGATGTGTACATAGTACAACCTCAAGGTTTTGAAGATCCAAAGAATAGAGAGAAAGTATGCAAGCTTCAAAGATCCATTTATGGATTGAAACAAGCATCAAGGAGTTGGAACAAACGCTTTGATGAAGAAGTCAAAAAGATTCACTTCGTCCAAAGTAAGGAAGAGCATTGTATATACAAGAAGGTTAGTGGGAGCCACATAGTGTTCTTGATCTTATATGTCGATGACATACTCCTCATGGGAAATCATATACCTTTGCTTGAGCAAACAAAAAGTTCATTGAAATCTGCATTTTCAATGAAAGACATGGGTGAGGCTCAATACATCTTGGGAATCAAGATATATAGAGATAGATCCCGTAGAATCATTGGCCTAAGTCAATGTACATACATTGACAAGGTCTTGGAAATGTTCAGCATGAACAACTCCAAAAAGGGCAATGTGCCAATGAGTATGGGTGTGCAACTCAAGAAGTCTCAACGTGCTGAATCACGTAAAGACTTGGAGTACATGAAAGATATTCGTTATGCTTTGGCAATAGGAAGGATCATGTACGCCATGACTTGCACAAGACCCGATGTCTCGTACGCTCTAAGCGTGACAAGTCGTCACCAATCCAACACAGGTCCTGAGCATTGGACTGCGGTGAAGAATATTCTGATGTGCCTTAACCGGACCGAAAATAAGTTTCTTGTTTATGGAGGACAAAGAGAACTAATGGCCGAGGGATATTCGTATGCGAGTTTCATAAGTAATCCCGAGGATAGGAGGTCGCAATAATGATATGTCATCATTCTGGAAGGTGGAGCCATGAGCTACCGTAGTTGGAGTCAAAACACTACGACCAACTCAACCACCGACGAAGGCAAAATAAATTTATTATGGGTGGACACAAACAGCAACACAGCTGATCCATTCAACAAACCCTCATACCAAGCCGAAAGACGAAATGCATTTTTAGTCCATGGGCCTGAGGACCATGTGGATTGGCTTGATGAGTAATTAAAGAGGGTTACCCTAGTTATTATTGTTTTATACATTGAGAATGTATGTGAAAGAAAACTTTGATAACAAGTGGGAGATTGAGAGGAACGTGTTTTAAAAGTTTTACTTTTATATGTTAATTTTTATGAATTGGACGTGCAAACATTTTGTTCCTTGATTATGGTATTCGTCTTTTGGAAGTGTTAAGGAAGAGGCGTTTGGTCCTTAATCGTAGAGCTCTAAAATATAATGGATTACATAAATCAAAAGTTATTCACAATCATGGTAATTAACATGGAACATTAATTACCGAGATAAGATTGTCGTGTTGGTCATCGATTGTTGTATCTCTACAAATAAGTGACGACACAAGTATACAAAAGAGGAAAATATTACTTTTATATATTGAATAGACCTAACAAGTAAAACATTATGGAATTGTGTTTCGTGTGATTATTATTTTCCTGTGTCTTGGATCCTAAGATATGAGACTTATATCTTTTCACTCAGGAAGTTCTTAATTTGATTATTGTCAAAAGCTTTCAATGAGTATAGTGATAAAGGCAATAGTTGGTTGAACATGACTTATGCTGGAAAAAATAGCTAGTCAAACGATTATCGTTGTCCCTCTTAATTGAGTGATGATATTAGTGGGCCCCTTGATAAAGCAAAATTATAATGTGCACAATGTAACTTGAGTTAAGTTACACAGTTATAATTAGCTTAGACAGATCAAGAAATGAATATAATACAAAGGTGACACATTTCTACTTTGTATATATTCTTAATATCATGAGGCAAGGGACGGACACAAGTGGTGCACTTACATCACTAAATAGATCGTGTTTTGGTTCGAATGGAACAAAGACATCTATGCTAATTGGGTAACTATAATGTGTAGCTAGATACCGCTTATAGTTTGATATATTAAGTGTTTAATATCTCTGCCAATTTAGCTTAGATCCTCCTATAGATCACACCACAAAACTGGGAAACAAGAAGCTTGATTTTGAGTTCATATGATGTATCGGGTTTTATGTGAAAAAGGGACACATGTGGTGAACGAATAAAATCAATATGCCATGAGAATTGACATAATTAGAATCATAATAAATTCATATGAGGCGTGTATATTATGGGGTGTAATAATTTAATATTACATAGTATAATATATTACATAAGATATGAATTCGCTAAAACCCCCAAAAGATCAAATTTTGTTGGAAATAAATCCAAAATTTGACAAAGGCAAAATCAGGGTTAAACACGGTAAACCGTTTAGGGTTCAGTCGACCGGGGTGTCTTCGGAACGGTCAACCGAACGGGGAACGGGTAAACACAATTGGTTGACCGAAATTGTCTGGAGTGCCTAGACAATTGGGTTCGGTCAACCGAGCGTGAACGGTCAACCGAGAGAAAATATCTTGGCATATTTTTGGTAGACCGAAGGTGACACGGTCGTCCGATGAATGTTCGATAGGAGAAATTTTGGTGGGTCAATGGTCGACCGAGCAAGACGCGAATCGTCCGAATTTTTCTAGAGAATTTTTCTCATGCATATTCGGTCGACCGTCTAGCTCACGGTACACCAAACATGTGTTATAACCGAATGGTTCGGTTAACCCAGAAAATTCTTGGTCAATCGAAAAGTGCAATTTTTGCCTGAATTATTAAGAGAATAATTAGATCATGAGTTGGCCTAATTCCAGATTTAATTAAACGTTTTTTAGGAAGCTTATGTGGCAATTTGAGATTAATTTTAGGAGAGAATAAGCAAGAGATCATGACTAAAGCCCCCTTAAAAGCAAGAACATATAGGAAAAAGAGGACGACGAAGCCCTCATTTCGTCATACATGGCGATTAGTTGCGATGCAACGGTGGGAACAAACCAGAGGGAAGTGGTCCTTTGTAGAAAATTGAAGAGTTTGAATAGACCTAACAAGTAAAACATTATGGAATTGTGTTTTGTGTCATTGATGTTTTATTGTGTCTTGGATCCTAAGATATGAGACTTATATCTTTTCACTCAAGAAGTGCTTGATTTGATTATTGTCAAAAACTATCAATGAGTATAGTGATAAAGGCAATAGTTGGTTGAACATGACTTGTGTTGGAAAAGATAGCTAGTCAAAAGATTATCATTGCCTCTCTTAATTGAGTGATGATAGTAGCGGGTTTTGTTTTTTATGTTGGTGACACGGCTTTCTCATGGTCATCAAAGAAACAACCCATCGTCGCATTATCAACTTGCGAAGCGGAATATGTGGTGGCAAGTGCATGTGTGTGTCATACAATATGGCTTAGAGAATTGTTGAAAGAGCTATGTTCAAGCCAGACAAGTGCTACGAAGGTGTACATGGATAGCAAATCTGCTATCGAGCTGGCTAAAAATCCGGTCCATCACGAAAGGAGCAAACACATCGACACAAGGTTTCATTTCATTCGTGAACATATGAAAGAAAAGGATGTCGACTTAGTGCATGTGAGAAGTGAAGATCAAGTGCCTGACATATTCACAAAAGACCTTCCAATCCGTTTGTATGTGAGGATGCGCAACCTACTTGGGATGGTGGATGGAAGAGGATTAAGTTCAAGGAGGAGTATTGAGAATTGAACTTAATCCTAGGTGGCATACTAGTCACTAACAACATCACCTATGGAGGGTGAGTCATCTAGGAGTTGATGACTCAACAAGAAGAAAGACAAAAGGTTGTAGGAAAGGAAGAGACAAAGGGACTCTTCATTTTTCTATGATTTTCGTCCTATTTTATGATGCAATTTAAGTAGAGGTTGTAATGATCTTGAATGATCATCTTTATATAGTTTATGTTATGTTTGTGTTATAGAGTAAGTTGAAGAGTCTTTGTAAGTGCCTATATAAGCACAAGAGTTCTCCATTTGTAAAACAAGCCAAAACAAGTCAAGTCAAGTGAAGTCAAGTGTAGTTAAGTGAAGTCAAGTGTAGTCAAGTGAAGTCAAGTGAAGTCATAGAATGAATGAAAAGAAGAAAGAAGAATGTAAGTGAGAATGTTAATGCAAAAATTCTTTGTCTCAAATCACCACGAAAATCTCTTTATAGTTTTAAGTTTTGGAGATAGAATTCTCAGGAGCTTAAAGAGGGGTTATTAGCTAGATTCTAAGCCTAATTAGAGATTGATTGGCTAGCTCCTTTCTCTCTAATCTTGTTTAGAGTTTGGTAAACACTTGGAGGCGAATCGGCGGGCGATTCAACGGGCAACGCGACTCCGGATCTTCGAAAGGTTTTAGAGAACCTTTGGGTATGATTCTCCCTTTGTGATTTATTTTAATATATGTAGGATTGCATGATATTAGAATAAACACAAAGTAATGTACATAAAATTGTTGAAAGTATGAAATCGATCTTGTATGTTGTATTAATTTTTTTAAAATATATACATACATGGGGACACGAAATCCTACAGAGGATAGTGACGACGCAGACCCTTGCCCCATCGACCAGTCCCAACGTGCACCAAAAATGGCTACCAGCCCCCTTAAAAGCAAGAACGTATGGGAAAAAGAGGACGACGAAGCCCTCATTTCGTCATACATGGCGATTAGTTGCGATGCAACGGTGGGAACGAACCAGAGGGAAGTGGTCCTTTGGAGAAAATTGAAGAGTTTGAATAAACCTAACAAGTAAAACATTATGGTATTGTGTTTCGTGTCATTAATGTTTTACTGTGTCTTGGATCCTAAGATATGAGACTTATATCATTTCACTCAAGAAGTGCTTGATTTGATTATTGTCAAAAACTATCAATGAGTATAGTGATAAAGACAATAGTTGGTTGAACATAACTTGTGTTGGAAAAGATAACTAGTCAAAAGATTATCATTGCCCCTCTTAATTGAGTGATGATATTAGTGGGCTCATTGATAAAGCAAAGTTATAATGTGCACAATGTGACTTGAGTTAAGTTACATAGTTATAATTAGCTTAAAGAGATCAAGAAATTAATATAATACAAATGTGACATATTTCTACTTTGTATATATTCTTAATATCATGAGGCAATGGACGAAAACAAGTGGTGCACTTACATCACTAAATGGATCGTGTTTATTCGAGTGGAACAAAGACATTTATGTTAATTGGGTAACTCTAATGTGTCGCTAGATACCGCTTATAGTTTGAGATATTAAGTGTTTAATATCGCTGCCAATTTAACTTAGATCCTATTATAGGTAACACGACAAAACTGAGAAACAAGAAGCTTGATTTTGAGTTCAAAAGATGTGTGGGTTTCATGTGAAAAGGGACACATGTGGTGAATCAATAAAATCAATATGGCATGAGAATTGACATAATTAGAATCATGGATAAATTCATATGAGGTGTATATATTATGGGGCGTAATAATTTAATATTATATAGGATAATATATTACATAAGATATGAATTTGCTAAAAACCCCAAAAAATCAAATTTTGTTGGATATAAATCCAAAATTTGACAAAGGCAAAATCGGGGTCAGCACAGTAAACCGTTTAGGGTTCGGTCGACCGATGTTTCTTCGGAACGGTCGACCGAACGGGGAACGGATAACGCATTTGGTTGACTGAAATTATCTGGAGTAGTCTAGACAATTGGGATCGGTCAACCAGGCTTGAACGTTCAACCAAGAGAAAATATCCAGGAGCTATATTGAGATATTTTTGGTAGACCGAACATGACACGGTCGTCCGATGAAATTCGCTAGGAGAACTTTTGGTGGGTCAACGGTCGATCGGAGCAAGACGCGGATCGTCTGAATTTTTTCATAGAATTTTTCTCATGTATATTCGGTCGACTATCAAGCTCACGGTCAACCGAACATGTGTTAAAACCGAATGGTTCGGTCAACCGAAAAGAATTCTCAGTTAACCGAACAACACGATTTTTGCCTGAATTATTAAGAGAATAATTAGATCATCGGTTGGATTAATTCCAAATTTGATTAAACATTTTTTAGGATGCTTATGTGGCAATTTGGGATTAAATCTAGGTAAGAAAAAGCAAGAGATCATGACTAGATAATAGTTCTTGATATGGATGTTTTGGGAGCCTATAAAAGGACCCCTCATCCTACTTGTTTTAATAACATGCAATATAATTCTCCCTCTCTAATCCCTTCCTTAGTCACCACGAAAATCTCGTAATAGTTTTATGTTTTGGAGATAGAAATCTCAGGAGCTTAAAGATGGGTTATTAGCTAGATTCTAAGCTTAATTAGAGATTGATTGGCTAGCTCTTTTCTCTCTAATCTTGTTTAGAGTTTGGTGAACACTTGGAGGCGAATCAGCGGGCGATTCGACGAGCAACGGAACACTGGATCTTCTGAAAGGTTTTAGAGAACCTTTGGGTATGATCCTCTCTCGTTTGTTTGTTTTAATATGTGTAGGAATGCATGATATTAGAATAGACATATACATGTACGTAAAATCAATGAAAATATGAAAATCGATCATGTATGTTTGTATTAAAAAAATTAAAATATACACGTACATAGGGACACGAAATCCTACTTATTGGGTCATCTAGACGACGGTTGGTAGAATAACCATTGAAACCGACGTCTATACCCCGACGTTTATTCTCCACACCTATAGACGTCAGGGTATAGATGTCAGATATATGGTATGGCCGACGTCTATTACCCCATCGAGGTATAGACGTCTATTGGTCTTTAAACCCTTCACTTCTTTTATCCCAACAAAAACCTGAGCAAACCCTAACCCTCACAACCCTCCACCCCGGCGATCTCGACAACTCCGACAAATCTCCGACCAGTGCAGCCTCCGCGACCACGACCGTCTTCCTCCACTTCCGTGACCACCGCAGCCTCCGCAACCCCACCGTCACCGCACCTTCCAACTCGGCGACCACCGTCACCCCCAACTTGCATTATTTTAGTCAGCTTCTGGAAGTATGATTGTTGTATCATTTTACTTGTTAATGTGATGTAGTGGAGAATATTATACATGTATCTTGTTAATCCCAGGATTTGAAGATTTTTACATAGCAAATTTTTAGGAGAGGTTTTGCCAAAAATTCAATAAAATTTCAATCCCAATTGTTATTAATAATGTTATGCTTAACATGTTTTCCGTCTTAAAATTATAATTCAAATAATTGTTTTTAATACTTGCTTTTAATATTTTAAATCAGGTCAGCTTGTGACTTCATGAAAGAAAAAGGCAAAAGATATTATCTCCTCCCTTATCATGAGAGGTAAATTTGTTAATTCAAAATAAGTAGAATTTTATTTTGTAATAAACTTTTAATTATATATATAAACAACGCTCATTGGATGTTTGCCGTTCTATGCCCCAAGACTAATTCGGCATATTGGTTTGATCCTTTGGGTCGATTAAACTAAGGGAATCCATGAAAAAAACTTGTTTTAATGTAAGTTTGTTTTAATCATCGTATTTGTAATCCGTGTATTTTTATTAGTATTATCGAATTCATGTTGAATAACTTGTGCTACTTAGGACAACGAAGGTTTACAAAGTGTTAGGTGACAGGAGAACAACCCCAAAAGCGGGAGTAACATGGCATGGAATAGGAGTAAGTTCTTTCTCCCATTTTTGTTAATTAAGTTAAGTAATGAAACATATATTAAGCGAATTTATATTTTTGTAGAACCGCAAGCAAACTGGAAATACGGAATGTGGTTACTACGTGATGAGATACATGGAGGAAATCCTTGAAATTGCATCTCAAAACGTATCCCTATCCGAGGTAATATAGATCGTTATTTAGTAGTATTATTATAATTTCATTATTTAGATATTACTATTTTTTACTTGTATTTTTATAGGTCTTCCAAGAGAATAGCGATCCCTACTCGCAAGAGGAGCTCGATGATACTCGCGACCGATGAGCTCGCTATTTTATCAGAAACATGTTAATGAACTAAGAGGTTCTTATATCAATAACACTTTCTTTGTAATTAAACATGCAAATTTATTTAACATGTTTACTTGTATTACCAACATACAATGTGATCTTTAATATAATCAAACATCTTTGTGAATGAATGACAAGTGTTTGTGTATGTATGTTTGCGGTTGAATGATTATGTTTGTGTATGTATGTTTATATGTATTTGTGTTTGTGGATGAATGTGTGTGTATGTATTTGTGTTTGCGGATGAATTTGTTGTGCATGGTGAATACTTTTCTTGTGCATGCTGAATGTGCTTGTTATGTAGGAATCTATGATTGCTACATTTGTTTTTATTTTTTTTAATCTGGTAAGGGTAAAGACTTCAATTGTACCTAGTAGCCGACGTCTATCTCCTTCAAAAAAGAATAGACGTCAGCTATTAGGTACAACCGACGTCTATACCTAGAGAATAGACATCGGTTGGAAAGTAGTCGATGTCTAATACTTAGAGAATAGAAGTCAGGTGTACCTAATAGCCGATGTCTATACTTAGAGAATAGACATTGAGTTTTAAGTGACCGTTGTCTAGATATATACGACAAATAGATAGACGTCGGGTTAGGAGAGCCATATAGCCGACGTATACACCATTTATAGCCGACGTATATTTATTTTTCTGCACTAGTGATCATAGATCCACCCATGTGTACGTCTGGCAGGCCTACTGTGCATGGAGTGCACAACCGCTAAACATTTTGCTTCCTGGAAACGAATACATTCACCAGGTTCAGTACTTGGTGCAATTGAGATGACAGAGTTAGAACAAGACATTGTCACTCTATACTTTGAGAACCACATATATATACGACAAATAATTGAAAATAATATCTCGAGTGGATAAAATGTAGAGTGAGAGAGAGTCGGCGTTGGTGCATGGGAAAATTATTAATTAAAAAGTAAGTATTTTTCCCATTTAACCACTCTGGTAAAGTAGTTTTTTTGTAGGAGGACCTTTGGTCGTTATATTGTTAATAGACAAATATTACAAGCAACAATGTGGCAAAAAATCCTAAACATATAATTGTTTTGCGTCCCACACAACACGGTGAATACTTGTTACCATTCCTTACAATATGAAAAATCAAGGTTGTCCGAATATGACCCAAAACAAAGAATTCATTTGGAGAAACTGTGATCTGAGTTTCCTCCAGTAGAAAGAGGTTAGGTAATCCTTGAAACAAGAAACATGCTCCATGCAATATCTATTGGATTAATCTAGGATTAATAAGATATTTGCCCAAAGCACTGACACATGGCGCGCCCCTATTGGACTATACATTCAAGGGTTTAGGGTGGAGCCATCTATATAAGGAGGGGAGCCTCCCATTGGATGGAACAACAAGTGTGCAAACCCTAGCCTCCACCCACCCTAGCCGCCACCTTCTCTCTCTCCCATTTCGTCCCTCCACCTCCACCAAGCTCATTCCATGGACTCTTGGGTTGTGGACTCGCGCTCCTTCTCCAAGAGAGTAGGAGACCGACCGGTGAAAAGGATTCCGTAAGGTGACCTCCGATCTTCCTTCCGCTGCCACAAGTTCTCTCCAAGAAAGGTACTCCTGAACCTGTAGAATCGTTGTTTGCTAACATTGGTACCAGAGCCATCTCGGTTACCTTCGAATCCTCACCATGCTTGACAAATTTTTTGTTTCATGATAATCTGATTTGAGATAAAAATTCGGTGGTTATGTTTTTTGGAGAAAGAAAGAAAACAGAAAAATCAGCATTGCTTATTTACATGATGTGCATGTTATATATGTTGATTGTTCATGTTTCTTTCTTTCAAATTCGTTTTTGATATTCTGGAAATGAAAACTCAGAGTTTTTTTATCTTTAAATGAAATAATATGATCGTTCTTTTAGAGATATAAGTGGTGCATGCTTGTTAAGTTCTTTCTAACATGCGATTAGGGCTTAGACTAGACTCTACTTGTTGTGCATGTTTGGTTCATTAGAGCATGCATCTAGGGTTAGATTTTGCTCCTCCATTCTTGCGCATGTATGCATGGTTTAAGATGGATTTTTCCTGATTTTATTTCGAGCCAATATGATATGTTGCTCTCCTATCATTGCACATACATAGATGTGACCAGAATTCTGTTTTTTCTGTGTTGTTACCTCTATTCTTTGCGCTTGTATTAGATAAAATCAGAAGTTATTTTCCATGTTGATTCTTCTAAATCATGCACATGTATACATGAAATCAGATGTCTATTTTTCCTGATTTTTCCGAATTAGGGTTAGATATTATTTATTCTAATCTTTGAGCATGTATACATGAAATCTGTGTTAACCCTATCATGATGATCTTCTGTTTTTGCGCATGTTTTATATGATAATCAGTAGTTTAATTCTATGATATTTTTTCATGCTTGAATTAGATGATAATGTTTGTATGTCATTTGTATATCATCATGCATGTCGGATTACATGGATGGATCAAATGTTGTTATCTCTGATTCGTGTACATGCATGACTAGATCTCATGTTTGCTGGAATTTCGTGTATATGCTTGTTTATTTAGCATTTTTCAATATGAGCATGCATCTAGAGTAGATGTTTATTGCCATATGCATATGCATGATAATTGTGTTGCCTTGTTGCTCCAAAGAATTTCGGATATGGCTGCTTTTGGAGCATTAACATGCATGTGATTGATTGGTTTCCTTACTGAAAAATGCGCATATATGCTTGTTGTTCTCTTGAAAATTTCGAATTTTTCCTTTCCAATACAAGTAGCATAATTATTGTTGATTGCATGCTTATATTGATTAAGGAAAGATTGGCAAATTCTGAAAATTTTTAGAGCATATTATGGGCTAGAGTTTTGTTGCCTTAAAAGTATTTTTTGAATGCTTTCCTTTGATGCACATATATGTGTTGATCTCATTTAAGGAATTTCGGATTTTTTTGGAATGATAGCATGCATTTCATTTGAAATATTTGCTTTATGATTAAATCCACATACATGTGTTGATCTCATTGAGGATTTTTCCGGATTTTTCTTTCGTAATGCGAGTAGGATAATTTTTACGCTCTCATGATTATGTTGATTGGGGAAAGAAAAGAAAATTTCTATTTTGAGATACTATTATGGAGATTGATTGGTATTTCCATATACGTTTTTCTTATGCTCCAAATATGCGTTAGTTCCTTATATATTACCTCCTTCTTATTTGGAAGTGGTGTATACTTTATTCATGCATGTGATTGTGCTAACGTATGGAAAGATTGCGCTTGTATGGTATGAATGGTGTGAATGGATACTGATTTATTTTTGCTACCTTATTGAGAGTTGAGCGTAATTTAATTCATTCATTTCCATTTGCAATAGATATCGCAATGGGCTGTAATATTTATGGACTATAATAATTATGGACTGTGGACTGTTTATTGCCCTAGGGAGACGAGGGGCTCCTTTATTTTTATTATTGCGATATTATTGCTATAAGGCTTATGCAGGTTCCCATCTACAGTGTTAATTCTCTATGGGGGATCCTTAGCTCGATATGGAAGTAATGTAGCAATTAATTTCTGTGTGATCTTGATTGGAATGTTCTGAAAGGAACGTTTTTTTTGGAACTTGCATGCCTAGTGGGAGTTGCAAGGTAGAAGTGTTTTATGTAAACCACCTTGCAACCGGCGGATAATTATTTATTTGCTGCTGATTTGCCATGATTTATACGTTTTTTTAGGGTTATTAAATCATGATGGAGCCCAATGTATGAATTGGTAAAATAGCTTTATTAACTATTGCATGAGGATTTGATTGAACGCTTTATGTTTTCCTTTGGTCTGAATGCTATAGTTATTAAGTTAGTTTATTTTTTATGACTATTGCGGCTCGTTGTATTTTATGCTAGAACTCATGTATCGCTATGTGGTTTTTTGTCCTAGATTTTTATGGCTGCTTCCAAAGGCATTGTCGTTGATCTGACTCGAGGAGATAAACTCAATGAAAGAAATTACGATCTGTGGCATCGTAAAATTGAGTATCTCTTAGAGGATCAGGACATGTTAGAAAATATAACCCAAACTATGTCTCCCCCCGAGGAGGGGAACACTGCGCAGCATCACAGAAATATGGATGTCTATAATGCATGGAAAAAGAAAGACCGTATTGCTCGCATTACAATTCTGAGTTCGATGCGAGATGATCTGTTACTGAGGTTCGAAAAATTGCAAACTGCAAAGGCCTTGTGGGAAGCTGTGAAGTTTCAGTACGGAGTGACCTCTGTCACAAGGGCCCGCCAGCTTAGGCTCATGTTTGATGAGTATAAAATGCGCCAAGGTCACATGATGAGGCAGCATATTACCGCAATGTCAAACATGATAAGCGAGCTGAGCGCAGCCGGTCGTGCTAAGACCGATGAGGAGCAAGTGTCTGCTCTCATCAGATCATTGCCTTCGAAGAGTTGGGAGCATATGAAGGTCCATCTGACTCATGCTGATGACATAAGGACATTTGACCAGGCCGCAAAACACCTAGAGCTGGAGGAGGACTGCATGCTTGTGGAAGCCCCTCTAACTGAAGTGTTTGCTGCTGAAGCTGACGCTCCTCGGAGGAGTGCGGGTTTTAAGCGCAAAAGAGATAGAGCTCAGGGTTTTAAAGGCAAGAAAGGTGCAAATAAAAACAAAACAGAAAACAAAGCTGGAAAGAAACGACCTCGAGGATCCAGAGGTGGGAAAGATAAGTCTAATGTGACTTGTTTTAACTGCCGAAACACTGGACATTTTGCTCGTGAGTGCACTGAGCAAAAGGTAATATTGTGTGTAATCCCTTGAATTGTAACGTGACTAGTTCTGTAATGCTCACTGATCACTCTCCTGTGTGGATTGTGGATTCAGGTGCCACGGACCACATAACAAAGGATGGTTCTGCCTTCGTGGAATATCGCCGTGTTCCAAGTGGGAGGCGAATAAACATGGCGAACAACACTAGCATTGAAGTTCTTGGAGTTGGCACATTCAAAGTGGCTTTGCGAAGTGGCCGGATCCTATTACTTCACGACGTGTTGTATGCATCAGCTATACGGCGAAATATTATTTCTGTTGTTGTTTTGATGAGACATGGTTTTAAAGTTGTTTTTGAGAACAATGATATGGGTTTATACCTTGCTAACATTTATTATGGATGTGCCTTTCTTTCAGACGGTTTTATTATGTTGGACGCAATTTATGATTTCAATCATAACACTAGTGCCTTTATGAGTCAAAGTTCCATGAATAATGATTCAGTTATGTGGCATGCAAGACTAGGTCACATTGGTGTTGACCGGATGAACAGGTTGGCAAAGGAGGGGGTATTAGGAGAATGCTCCAAATTTGAATTGCCGACCTATGAATCTTGTCTAGCTGGAAAGGCAACTAGAAAATCGTTCGAAAAAGGCATTAGGGCTACTTCTCCTTTAGAACTAATTCACTCGGATATTTGTGGACCTTTGAATGTGTGTACTAGACATGGACAAAGTTACTTCATCACATTTATTGATGACTACACTAGATATGGTCATATTTATCTTATTTCTCACAACTCAGAAGCTCTAGAATGCTTTAAGAAATTCATGAGCTTGGTAGAGAATCAATTGGATAATAAGATAAAAACTCTCAGAACGGACATAGGTGGGGAGTATCTCTCCATAATGTTCAAGGAGTTATGTGATGAAAAGGGGATATCTAGACAACTCACTATGCCTTATACTCCTCAGCAAAATGGTGTTGCCGAGAGAAGGAATAGAACGTTGCTAGACATGGTTAGATCCATGATGGCGCATGCAAGCTTGCCAATTTCATTTTGGGGAGATGCTCTAATGACTGCTGCCTATATCCTCAATAGAGTTCCAACAAAATCGGTTCCCTCAACTCCATATGAGTTATGGACAGGACGAAAGCCTGATTTTAGTCTGCTGCATCCTTGGGGATGCGCGGCATACATTCATTCTACTAGTCACCGATATGGAAAACTAGGACCTAGAGGGAAAAAGTGTATCTTTGTAAAATACAGTAATCTCTCCAAAGGTTATGTTTTTATCAGGTTAGACGAGAATGAAAGAAGGACGGAACTGGAGTCTAGGGATGCCACATTCTTGGAAAATATTTTTCCAACTCTTGCTGGAGCTATCAAAGAGTCAGTGGACTTCTTTGAACAACAAGATGAGGACATTACCACTCCACAGGATCAGGATCTGGAAGTTGAACATGAGGTTCCACCAGTCAATCCTAGTGGGAGCAGCAATGCTGAGGATCCGATAGCTCTCACGGAGGATGAGCCATCAGATACCCATCTGCGTCGAAGTAAACGCGGGCTCATTCCTCGTAGGCGGTTTCTCTTAGAGGAAGAGTCCCTCATGATAGCTCAAGAAGAAATTGATTATGAATCATCTGGGATGACAGTAATCGATGAGCAAGAACCGGAGACCTTGAAAGAGGTTTTGGAAGGTCCAAATGCGAAAGAGTGGTTAGAAGCTATAAAGGAAGAGTTGGAGTCGATGAAAGTTAATCGAGTCTGGGACTTGGTCGACTTACCGCCGAACTGAAAGGCCATTGGGGCCAAGTGGATCCTCAAGATTAAGAGGAAGGCGGATGGATCTATTGATAGATTCGAGGCTATACTGGTAGCTAAAGGCTACACCCAAAGAGAAGGCGTGGATTTTGAGGAAACCTTTTCACCCGTGGTTAGGTTTGCCTCCATCCGCCTTCTACTAGATATTGTAGCTCAGATGCACTTAGAGCTTTACCAAATTGATATAAAGACTGCTTTTCTCAATGGAGAACTTGAGGAGGAGATCTATATGGATCAACCTCAAGGTTTTGAAGTCAAAGGACAAGAGCGCCAAGTGTGCAAGCTCAATAAGTCCTTGTATGGCTTAAAACAAGCGTCTAGACAGTGGAACATTCGCTTCCATCAAGCTATATCAGAGAATGTGTTCTCTATGCTTGAGGAAGATCACTGTGTGTACGTTAAGAGATCCAATGGTAAATTTGTCATTCTGACCTTGTATGTTGATGACATACTCATGGCTGGCAATAGCAAAGAGTTGATGAAATCCACTAAAGAGTGGTTGTCCTCCACGTTTGATATGAAGGACATGGGTGAAGCTAGCTACATCCTTGGTGTCAAGATAGTTAGAAATAGGTCCAAGAGACTTCTGGGATTGTCTCAAGAGACTTATATTAACAACATCTTGAAGAAATACCATATGGACAAATGCAAACAAATCGACACTCCTGTTGAGAAGGGCTTGCACTTGAGCCTTGATAAGCATCCTGAGACTCCTGAAGAGAAGGCCAAAATGAGCAAGGTTCCATACTCCAATGTTGTGGGAAGCCTTATGTACGCTATGATGTGTACTAGGCCAGACATTTGTTATGTTGTGGGCATGGTGAGTCGATGCCAGTCTAGCCCAAGCATGGAGCACTAGAAGGCAGTCAAGAGAATCATGAGATACCTCAAAGTTGTCCTCCACGTTTTCCTTTCGACTATATATGTTTGGTTGATGTAGTTGTTCTAGCATAAAATATTATTCTGTCAATAGGCTAAAGAATGCTCACTCACACGAGCATTCGCCTCTGGCGCTTTTGATAGAGAGCAGAGATGAGACTGATCATGAGGAGATCTTGTATGATAGATCCAGAGTAGTTCATGATAGGACAGTCGCCTTGATTAGGAATCAAGATGAGATCCTCTATGTTGGTGAGGATTGACATGAATGTTCCCACGATTCATGTGACCTATAAAAGCCAAGTGTGAGCATCACATGTGGCGCCAGGTGGCACCTGTATGGTGTTAAGGCGACAATGATGAAGCTCGGGTCAGGCGCAAAGGGGGTGCGACTGGACTAATACTTGTATGGTGTTGAGAGACAGACATACTGTTGTGTACAGTATGATCCACCATAACATGTTTGTCATACAACATGTGCTGAGCGACCATTTGGAAGTGAAAGGATGGATCCCTGCTCCTTCACTGTGTGAGTCCAAGACTTGATTGTCATTAGTTGCCCTCAGTGACCTTCGACGACACCATGAAGCAAATAGTTGATGTGGCTACTTTGGGATGTTATCTATGACCATGAGAGATTCGGTCTAAAGAGGCATCTTCGGGAAAGGAGTCAACTTTGAGTGTAATGGTGGTTTGGGGCGAAGGAAAAGGTTTCACTCGACTGCACTAAAAGTATTTGCTGGGCCCAACTGTATTGGATACAGTAGCAAGTACCTTGAGGACAAGAAGGTATTCTCTCCGAGGGATTGAGATACCGTTCATGTTAAGTGAGTTTCTGAGTAAACCTGGGGAACTGTGATGTGCATTTTGACTGCTTATTTGTTGTTTTATGAGGATGTTGTCATTCTGGCCTTCTAGTAAGGTTTCTAGTTTGAGACTCCTAAGTTGCAGGTGCATCACCGGTCGCACGACCCATTTGTCCGTATGATCGGAAGAGTACATGTGTCGGGGACACAGATGGTCACGTATCGAGGATACATGATCAGAGACTTGCGTATTGTGGATGTGTACTTGGAGAGAGTAGTTGTATGTATCAGGGATATATACATATGTGTCGGGGACACATAAAGAGGTGACATATTGCCATTGTGTGATTGTATGTATCAGGGATATATGCATATGTGTCGGGGACACAAAAGCAGATGACATGTTGTTATCGTGTTGTTGTGCAAGTGGGAGATATTGGATTAATCTAGGATTAATAAGATATTTGCCCAAAGCATTGACACATGACGCGTCCCTATTGGACTACACATTTAAGGGTTTAGGGTGGAGTCATCTATATAAGGAGGGGAGCCTCCCATTGGATGGAACAACAAGTGTGCAAACCCTAGCCTCCACCCACCCTAGCCACCACCTTCTCTCTCTCCCATTTCGTCCCTCCACCTCCACCAAGCTCATTCCGTGGACTCTTGGGTTGTGGACTCGCGCTCCTTCTCCAAGAGAGTAGGAGACCGACCGGTGAAAAAGATTCCGTAAGGTGACCTCCGATCTTCATTCCGCTGCCACAGGTTCTCTCCAATAAAGGGACTCCTGAACCTGTAGAATCGTTGTTTGCTAACAATAACCAACCTACAACTCGCCAGTTTCACGAAAGGTCATCCGGAGAAACAGGTGTTGCCGGTTCCCAGAGACCCAGGCTTAAAGCAATTAATTATGTAGCAGCTACTCTTAGGATATGATTTGAGGGGTTTCTTGAATGGGAGGATTCCCTGAAACATGTGTTGGTGAAGGCCAACTAGGGGAAAGTTGCCACAACTGGCTTAGTCGACCACAAATGGGGAAACGAGGGGTTAGGGGTGTACATGGGTCATAACCCGACCCAACCCGAAATTTTCGGGTTGGGTTGGTTCGGGTTGGACCCGAATTAATAAGCCATAACCAAATTTCACCTAAAAAATCTACATCAACATTTGGTATACAAATTTCAGAAATAAAAGAAACCAAATTTCACATAAGAAGACCTAACTTTAATAAAAACAATAATTACAACACCTTTGAACCAAACAAAAGTAAAGCCAACTGAATTTAAGATACATCATAGTCAAACGTCAAGTACAATACGCATCATAAGATGAGATTCATAAACGTAAAATACATAAACATAAAGCATTCAAATTTCACAATATAAACTAAAACACTTGAGCAAGCCTCTCTACAATGTCTTTATCCTCTGAAATAGCTGAAACATACAATACAAAACACACATAAGATGAGATTCATAAATATTAAAGTGATTACAAATGTAACTGATTTGTACCTAGAGTCTCAAGTTTTTGAAGCTCTTCCAAACTTGTAGGCAATTCAACTTCAAGGTTTCCTCGCACCCAATCTTGTGTACAAATCAAACACTCAACAAGCTTTGGAGTAAGTGAACTGCGATAATCACTAAGAATACGTCCACCTGTACTAAAAGTTGATTCTGAAGCAACTGTTGAAACTGGAATGACAAACACATCTCTCGCTATAGCTGCAAGCTTACTACTCTAGATCCTGAGCCTACTCTAAATACATCAAAACTTGAAACTGTGGCAAAGGATTAGTTGAATTAGTTTGATTCATATCTATTATTAGTTGATATGAGCTCTTGTATAAGATAATCTAGTTGTAGTAATTCCTTCCTTTACGAACCTCTAATTAATCTTTCACCAGTGAAACAATCAAGTTTACTAAAGTGGAGAAATCAAGTTTACTAAAATCACGAAATCTAAGTTACTAATATACATATAATCAAGCTTACTAACATACGTGGACGGAATTTGACGAGGAAGCCGTGCTGACGTTGATCAGAGGAGCAGAGGGGTTGATGGAGTGGAGGGATTGACGGAGAAGACGAGAAGTGTGGCAAGGAGTAGCCGCGAGGAGAGGAGGTGAGTAGATCGGTGAGGAGTAGCCGGCGAGGACAGGAGGCGAGGAAATCAATGAGGGTGAGGACAGGAGGCGAGGAGATCGGTGAGAGGGAGCCGGTGAGGACAGGAGGCGAGGAGAGGAGAGTAGGCGTGCTGCTTGCTGGCTGCTGAGGGCGAGGATGTCGAGGAAGCCGTCGAGGACAAGAGGCGAGGAGATCTGTGAGGGGAAGCCGACGAGGACAGGAGGCGAGCCGCGAGGAGAGGAGAGTAGGCATGTTGCATGCTGGCTGCTGAGGGCGACGATGTCGAGGAAGCCGTTCAACGTGCGGGAGGCGGCGAGTAGAAGGCTGATTGCTGAGGAAGTTGGAGAGTGGAGGCTGATTGCTGAGGAGAAGATTTGTGCGTTTTCTTTGGGGGCTGATTGCTGAGGTCCTGAGGAGAAGATTTTTAGGGTTAGAGTTAAATGAGAGGTGGAGATCGACTCAAGCCAAAAGGGACGGTCACGATACATCTAGGGGAATATATTAAAAAACTTCTTCGGGTTCGGGTTGGGTTGGGTCAACCCGACACCTCAACCCGAACCCGACCCGAAAATTCGGTTTTCAGAATTTTTGAACCCGACCCAACCCGAATCCCTTCCAAACCCAACCCAACCTGACCCAAATAGTTCAGTTCGGGTTTGTTTTCAGGTTCAACCCGACCCATGTGCACTCCTACGAGGGGTTATCCTTCCCAATCCTGGCAAAGGAGTTGTGATTGCTTACAATGAATCATTGAATTTATAACCTACGAAACCTTTTTTTTCTATTTGCAACGGTTGATTTTTTTTTATCTTTTAAAAATAACACCATTTTTCAACATATCTCGCTAAGTGCGAAGTTTTGGAGGGAAGGGATGAACATTGGTACGGTCCAAACCAGAACCGACTTGGGTCAAACCAGTTTCGGTCACTTGATGATTCGCTGGTGTGATGGCTTTGGGTTCTCTTTGTTTGTCTTCGTGTTTCATATTTTGGTTTGTAATGAAGAAACATAGGTGCTTGTAGCCATATTATAGGTTTTCTTACTTTTCGCATCAACCCTTGCCGCGAAGAATTAATGCTTGTTTGGATTTGCTTGGAAGAAGTATAATAGAACATTTTAATTTGCATTATCTCTATCCATGTTCTGTTAACTTAGTTTGTGGTTTTTTTATTTTTCTTTTCTGATAGAGTGTTGTTGGAGAGTTATTCCCAAGAATGTGTTTGATACGTTACGGAACCGTTGAGAGAGAGAAATTATAAGAAATTTTGAAATCCCCAAACTGGGCTAGAAGAGAACAAGAACCAAAGAGAAAAAAGGATACAAATTTCATTTCACACATCACTATTAATTACAAATATGCATATTTATAACCAATACAATACAACTACTAACCCAAAAAAAAAACTACTAACCATGGTTAAAAGTGACCTTTCAAATGAGAATCAATTTCATCAGCACCCGTAAATTATTACCTATCGAATTCAACCATTCTTTCGGTTATGACTTATGCCCATCTATCTACCTTACATTCTTACAACATAAACTTGAGTTAACTTAATTTTTGGAAGTTAAATTCAAGTTTGCCCTTCTTTTTCTTATAAATCTCTAATACAGCAACAATCTTAAATTAAAAGTTTTAAAATAAGAGAAGTAAAAAAACTTGTTGGTGGCTTTTTCTTACTTGAGGGCCGGGTTACCGAAAATTCACTGTTGGGTTTACTTTTTTCTTAAAATTTCATATTTTAATAATAATTTAATAACATTTAAGGCTTATAAGAGAAAAGAAGGTAAAAAAGTAATTTACACCACTAAGAGTTAACTTAACTCATGTTTATGATGAGAGAAGTGTGAAAAGATTACAAGTGAATGAAAATAAGAGATTTAAGGTTTTTGTGAATAAGATATGAAATTAAAGGCTATAAGTGATAGTCCTTTAATTGCAGGGCATTGGTGAAATTCAAGCACATCTGAAGGGGATATATGAATTTTCTCTTATAGACCCTATTAACCTCAGTTAACGACAAACTTAATAATATCCATTAAGAACCAACTCATGCCACGCATGCGTGCTATTGAGGCAGGTATTGGTTTTGCATAATTAAGATTATTGATTCTTGAATTTATTTGAATTTTGTTTTCTCAGAAAAAAATTAGAATAAAAAGTGGGGGTAATTATCTATAATTGAGGGGTGAGTAGGGGTTTGGTGGTGGTTAAGTGTTACATTTTATAGTTAGTGGGGGTGATGTAAATTGGGTCCATAGTTCGAGGGGATAATATGTAATTCACCCATATTAATATTTTATAAGTGGATTAATTAGAAGTTAAATGAAATTTAAGGTTAGCAGCTCGGTGGTTACGTGAGAACGTGGGGCTACATGGACATACTTTTTAAACGTGGTTAGACAAACCTTAACCGGTCGAGGGACGACCTCGGCCAGGTTGGCCACTTGGCACAACCCGGTTGGTCCGGGGTTTTTTTGTTTTTTGATTTTTTAAAGTTTTGTTTTGGTTTTGGTTTTGTTATTTGTTTAAATAACTAAGGTTTTATATTTTGATAAATAGTTAGGATTTAAGTAGTTTTAGTTTATATTTTGATAATAATTAGGATTAGGGTTAAAACAACAATTAAATCGAAATAACAACAACTGAAATTCTAAACTGATAATTAAAATAGGGAAGATAAGTCTTAAACTGAAATTAAAAACACAACTACAAAATAGAGAAGATAAGTCATAGACTGGAAAAAGACGAAACTCTACTTAAAGATTTAATCTCTGATCATTTCTAGATTAATTTCATCCTTCGGGATCAAGATGCCGATTTCCTTGGCCTTCAGAAGTGAAATATAAAGGTTGTACTTCATAGAAGCCCCACGAGTTTCTTTTTTCTCCATTTACAATGCTATTTTCTCTCGACGAAGCGCAATTTCATCATGTTTGACCGAGGTTGCGACCTGAAGAGACTGGAAGCGTGCGTCGTTGTCGACCACGTCTGGATCCTCCGTCACCGCTTTCCTTTTCTTTTGGTTTTTTTACACCCGCCGGACATAGTGCAGTTGGGGTGACAAATTCTGGGGTCGTTGCTGTAGGAGGAGAGCCTAAGAAATTTTCTTCCGACGAGTCTGTACGACCCCTTTTCTCGGACGAACTGGTGGATGGGCGGTTAGGACTAGTTTGCATCTAGTAACTGTAATCGCTTTGGAAATTATCCTTACGCATTATCCCGGGAATGAGGACCATAGACTGCCACTTGGGGTACTCTTTTAGCATAACCACGTGTGGTAGTACGTGAAGGTCATCCCGTGAGTGCGCTCATAAATCGCGTGAGCTTGCCCGATGAGGTCTTTCATGATGTCCCTACTTATTCTTCGCTGAGTGGCCTCATCCATGCAGCCTCCCAACTTCATCATAGTTGAGTGGCCTCATCCATGCAGCCTCCCAACTTCATCATAGTCGAGGTTTTGTGTCTTTAGTCGCTCGTTTGTGAGCCTCGCTTTGTCGTACAAACTCTTCAATTTTCTCCAAAGGACCACTTCCCTCTGGTTCGTTCCCACCATTGCATCGCAACTAATCGCCATGTATGACGAAATGAGGGCTTCGTCGTCCTCTTTTTCCCATACGTTCTTGCTTTTAAGGGGGCTGGTAGCCATTTTTGGTGCACGTTGGGACTGGTCAAAGGGGCAAGGATCTGCGTCGTCACAATCCTCTGTAGGATTTTGTGTCCCCATGTATGTATATATTTTAAAAAAATTAATACAACGTACAAGATCGATTTCATACTTTCAACAATTTTATGTACATTACTTTGTGTTTATTCTAATATCATGCAATCCTACATATATTAAAAAAAATCACAAAGAGAGAATCATACCCAAAGGTTCTCTAAAACTTTTCGAAGATCCGGAGTCGCGTTGCCCGTTGAATCGTCCGCCGATTCGCCTCCAAGTGTTCACCAAACTCTAAACAAGATTAGAGAGAAAAGAGTTAGCCAATCAATCTCTAATTAGACTTAGAATCTAGCTAATAACCCATCTTTAAGCTCCTGAGATTTCTATCTCCAAAACTTAAAACTATTAAGAGATTTTCGTGGTGATTAAGGGAGAGATTAATGAGAGAAAGAATTTTTGCATTAACATAAACAAGTGGGATGAGGGGTCCTTTTATAGGCTCCCAAAACATCCTCATCAAGAACTATTCTTTAGTCATGATCTCTTGCTTATTCTCTCCTAAAATTAATCTCAAATTGCCACATAAGCACCCATAAGAACGTTTGATTAAATATGGAATTAATCCAACCCATGATCTAATTATTCTCTTAATAATTCAGGCAAAAATCGCATTGTTCGGTTGACCGAGAATTTTTCTCGGTTAACCGAACCATTCGGTTATAACACATGTTCGGTAGACCGTGAGCTAGACGGTCGACCGAATATGCATGAGAAAAATTCTCTTGAAAAATTCGGACGATCCGCGTCTTGCCCGGTCAATCGTTGACCCACCAAAATTTCTCCTAGCGAACATTCATCGGACGACCGTGTCACCTTCGGTCTACCGAAAATATCCCAAGATATTTTCTCTCGGTTGACCGAACCCAATTGTCCAGGCACTCCAGACAATTTCGGTCAATCAATTGTGCTTACACGTTCCCCGTTCGGTTGACCGTTCCGAAGACACCTCGGTCAACCGAACCCTAAACGGTTCACCGTGTTTGACCCCGATTTTGCGTTTGTCAAATTTTGGATTTATTTCCAACAAAATTTGATCTTTTGGGGTTTTTAGCAAATTCATATCTTATGTAATATATTATCTTATGTAATATTAAATTATTACACCCCATAATATACACAGCTCATATGAATTTATTATGATTCTAATTATGTCAATTCTCATGACATATTGATTTTATTCGTTCACCACATGTGTCCCTTTTTCACATAAAACCCGACACATCACATGAACTCAAAATCAAGCTTCTTGTTTCCCAGTTTTGTGATGTGACCTATAGGAGGATCTAAGCTAAATTGACAGTAATATTAAACACTTAATATCTCAAACTATAAGCGGTATCTAGCTACACATTATGGTTACCCAATTAGCATAGATGTCTTTGTTCCACTCGAACTAAACACGATCCATTTAGTGATGTAAGTGCACCACTTGTGTCTGTCCCTTGCCTCATGATATTAAGAACATATACAAACTAGAAATGTGTCACCTTTGTATTATATTCATTTCTTGATCTCTTTAAGCTAATTATAACTATGTGACTTAACTCAAGTTACATTGTGCACATTATAATTTTACTTTATCAAGGGGCCCACTAATATTATCACTTAATTAAGAGGGACAACGATAATCGTTTGACTAGCTATCTTTTCCAGCACAAGTCATGTTCAACCAACTATTGTCTTTATCATTATACTCATTGATAGCTTTTGACAATAATCAAATTAAGCACTTCTTGAGTGAAAAGATATAAGTCTCGTATCTTAGGATCTAAGACACAGTAAAACATTAATGACACGAAAAACAATTTCATAATGTTTTACTTGTTAAGTCTATTCAATATATAAAAGTAATTTTTTCCTCTTTTATATACTCGTGTCATCAATTATTTGTAGAGCTATAACAATCGATGACCAACACGACAATCTTATCTCGGTGATTAATGTTCCATGTTAATTACCATGACAAGCGCCTCTTCCTTAACACTTCCAAAAGATGAATACCATAATCAAGGAACAAAATGTTTGCACATCCAATTCATAATAATTGACATATAAAGAAATTTTTTAGAACACATTCCTTTCATCCTCGTCATTTGCAGTAGTGGTATCCTCGTTCTACTGGATTGACTATTGAGGAGTTGGGAATACATCTGCAATGGGTCGAGTATAGAAGAGTGTCTCGGGGGTGGTTGTTGGGAGTATTGTGGTTGGGATGTACTCCCCCAGTTTTGGTGCGGGGGTGCATGTTCGGAGTATTGTTGGGAGCTCCCCCAGTTATGGTACGGGGGTGGATGTTTAGAGTATTGTTAGGAGCTCCCCCAGTTTTGGTGCGGGGGTGGATGTTCAGAGTATTGTTGGGAGCTCCCCCAGTTTTGGTGCGGTGGTGGAAGTTCGGAGTATTGTTCGGGAAATGGTTGGTTTCTACTTCCTACACTGTGAGGAAGGATAGGTCGATAGATAGTGCGGTCGATGTGTATGCTCGATCGTTACACCTGGCGATATGTGTTATACAGAAACTCGATATAAGCTCGATTCCGCTCGATGATCAGCATGATAAATGTTCACGTGTCGAAGTGATACGTCCCATGATGGGACATGTCATTATTATGTGAGGAGACGCAACCATTTGGCATTCCTTCATTACAGGGTCTATAAAATCAGAGGTCAGGACGTCTTCCATTTAGTTGTGTATTCGATCCCCTCCCAAGTCCCAACTAAGTGTGTTCGATTCGTCTCCTCCACCCAAAAAAATGGCCTTCCAACACAATGACTCAGACTACTCATCCGACGAAGATGAGCACATTGTTGGTGGACAATTATGGGGAGGTTGTCCTCCCATACCGCGAGTGCCCTATTGCACCTGTAGGTGCGGGCTGAAGGAAACAAGGTTGTGGTCCCACACTCCGAACAAGATTAGCAAGAAGTTCTACGTTTGTCGCTGCTCGGAGCCAACCCATCGTTGTCGGTACTTCATATGGGACGATGAAACACCGATACTACTGGTGGATAAACTCGACCAGAGCATAAAGGAGCCAGGGATGCAGAAGCTTGTTTGGAAGCTGCTAAATTGAGTCAGAGCCAAGAGATAACAAAACTATCTTTCGGGCTTGCAGGTGACATCATAGCAGATCATTCTCTTCTGATTGACTGGAAGAGATAAATAATTTTTGTGTGTTTGTGTTTGTATTTTTTGTTTGTCTTTGTGTTTGTGTTCTCTCCTTGTACCTCGGTAATAGCTACTATCAATAATATCTCGAACTTTGTGTATGTGTTTGTGTTTTTTGTTTGACTTTGTTTTTGTGATATGTCATTGCTCTCCACTTTAACCTCCATTGTGGTTCGATACAGACGCGACGATCTATGAATAAAAAAGATAGAAACACCATTTACTTGTGTCTTGTCAAACGAAGTCTAGATGGTCTCCCATTTAACCTCGATTCTGGTTCGATGGTTGTTCGATACGGACTCGATGGTCTATGACTAAAAAAGATAGAAACATCATTAACTTGTGTCTTTTCAGAAGAAGTCTGGATGATCTTCCCTTCAACCTCGATTGTGGTTCGATGGTAGTTCGATACGGACTAGACGGTCTAGGACTAAAAATGATAGAAACACAATTTACTTGTGTCTTTTCAAAAGAAGTATAGATGATCTCCCATTTAACTTCGATTGTGGTTCGATGGTGGTTCAATACGGACTCGATGGTCTATGACTAAAAAAGATAGAAACACCATTAACTTGTGTCTTTTCAGAAGAAGTCTGGATGATCTCCCATTTAACCTCGATTGTGGTTCGATGGTAGTTCGACACAGACACGGCGGTCTACGACTAAAAAAGATAGAAACACCATTAACTTGTGTCTTTTCAAACAAAGTCCGGATGGTCTCCCCTTTAACCTCGATTCTGGTTCGATGATAGTTAAATACAGACTCAACGGTCTACGACTAAAAAAACATAGAAACACCATTAACTTGTGTCTTTTCAAATGAAGTCTAGATGCTCTCCCCATTAACCTCGATTATGGTTCGATGGTAGTTCGTACGGACTCGACAGTCTACGACTAAAAAAGATAGAAACACCATTAACTTGTGTCATTTCACAAGAAGTCTAGATGATCTCCCATTTAACCTCGATTGTGGTTCGATGGTGATTCGATACAGACTCGATGGTCTACGACTAAAAAAGATAGAAACACCATTTACTTGTGTCTTTTCAAACGAAGTCCTTAGGGAGTTTAAGGTTTATGGTCATTGTGCAGTTTCAAATGAACTTCGCTTGTCCAAGCCTGTCGTGTCCTTACACCTCGATTGAGCTCGATGGTTGCTCGACGTTGGCCGATGGTTGTTCTATTATCTCTTAGACTATGTCGTTTGCATGAGGAAGATTGAAACAGTTACACCATTCACAACATTCAAATATTAACAAAAAACAATGTAAACCATTCACAATATTCGAATATTAACAAAAAACAACGTAAACCATTCACAACATTCGAATATTAACAAAAAACAACGTAAACAACATAACTGCTTGTGTATTGACCACATACTTACAAAAAATAGGGTTGTCAAAGTTTGCAACTAACACATACACAAACAGAAACAAAAAGTATCGTAGAATAAAAGATTAACTAAAACAACTAAAATAACTTCGCTCTCTTTCTAGTCCACCTGGTGTGTTCTTTGAAGCCTAGAGGGACGTCAGGCAGTTGGGAGGGCGTTGGGTCGGGGATGGGTGTCTCGACGAGGCAGATCTCCCCGTATTTAGGGCAGGTGTGCTCCATGAAGGGGTGTTGGGGTTGGGGTTGGTGTTGTTGGGGTGGAAACTACGCAAACCAAATAACGGTATGTCAGTGGACATTAACTTATAACCGAAGGTAACTGAAAAATAAAGGAAGAGACGATTAAAACATAGCACTGTCGATGAGGAGGTCTACCACCGTGTCTTGTACCGCGGCAAAATGGCACTCCACGTCGGCGATCACGTGGTAGATTTATGTCAGGGTCTGTTTGACCTCCTCCAGTGGTTCCGAGGGCAGTTGAACTGGAGACATGGCGTCATACACGTAAAACGTGCATTTTTTGCATCGTCGGGCCCCGCAATACCAAGTCTGTTGTACCGCCCTAGTTGAGGACCCGACATACACACACTTGTTGTGTGGGGTAACCGCACAAGCAGAGGATGTCGTCGATGGGGGAGACTTGGCCGATGTCGTCATTGCGCATCATTCTGTGACTAGAATGTGGTGGAGGGAAGAAGGTGTTGGCAAGAGAAGTGTAATGGTGTAAGGCCGAAAGCAGGGAAGGACGTTTTTGTTGGTTTTTGTCTAATAATCGCTAATCTGTTTTGATGATTAACTAACATATCAATATACAATTGTAATCCATTAATATCATCGCATGCATATATTGTATTTCTAACTTTTCAGGAAACAAGTATGGATCAAGACAAGAAATCAAGAATGAAGAGTATATAGGTTTACATTTCTTGCTCTTAGGCTGTAATATAACTTGGCACTTGAAATCTTTGATAAATTGCATTGCATGAACCTTAGGGAACCTATAGAAGTCTCACAATTAAGTCCATATGAAATTGACTTCAATAGGACATCGACGAAACACAAAAATTCCCTTAGAATATGATTTGTGGGTCAATCTGGTCGACCAGTAGGCCATCTGGTTCGATCGAAATTCAACAGACAATTTTTCTTTTCCCAAACGTTCGACCTGACTTTGCTTGAGTTTGACCGATTCTATAATGTGCTTTCACAGTCTTAATCGGTCAACCGAATCCTTTTCCTCATTCGACCGTTTCTTTAAGTCAACCGATATTACCCAGTTCGACCGACACAAATCTCACTCACCTATCCTATCTTGACACGTGTCCTGGTTAGTGTGGAAATCGGTCGACCAAAAGTCTATTTTGTTCGATCATTTGCATTTCCGATTTTGTCTTTAATATGACGGTTGTACTTGTCATATTTACCAACGGTCGTATACAAATACTCCACCTAACTCTCTTTTAGATTTGGTCCACCGGTCGACCAAGACCTTATAAACGGTAGACCGGTTCATGAAACACTCCAGCTCCAAAACTTAATGGAAGTTTTTGGTCGAACCAATTCACCATTTTGTTCGACCGTTATCTCATTTGCATAGTTTCATCTTGACCAAATCCCCCAAATGGTCGACCTAATCTGTCTATCTAGTCGACCATTCACTTAAGTTCTAGCCCAGTTGGTTTGGCCGTCTGCACCTTTATTTGAACGATTACATATTTTTAACTAACCGGTAGACCGATTGACCCGATCTGGTTGACCATTGATGTCCAGATTTGTGTCATGTCCTTCACTGTTTTGTGTATTCTTATACAACTCATTATCAATTTAATCTCAATCGCTAGATTAAGTTTAAAGCATATAAAAAGAGCTTAGAACACCTTTCTAACACTACCAATCTTTCTCCGAGCTCAAATCCTCTTACTACTCACAAATTTGCTCGAAACATCCTTGTGCTCACATCTTACCACTTGAAACAATCTCATTGCTTTCATCATTCATTTCAAGTGCCCAAGCTTAGGTTGCTAAAGTTTTTCTACAAGAGTTGTACTAGCTTCCGGAGTGAAGCTCTTCTCGGATTGTGAGAAGGTGGTCCAAGCTAGGTGAGGTTATTCTCAAAGCTTGTGGTGTAAAGGTTTGATCTCGTCCCACAACGGAGATCAGATTAGTGGAGGACGCGAAGTTGCTCGAGGAAGAGCAATTCGTAAGAGATGACTAAGATCCAGTGGTTGGATCCAAACCTCTATACATCCGTGTTGTGGTTTGCGCATTTCTATCTCTCTTTTAATTATTCTAGCTTTTAATTTGCAATAGTTGTTTAAAGAACTCAATTAGTCTATTCACCCCCCCTTTAGACTAATATTAGGGCATAGTAGATCCTACATTTGGTATCAGAGCCTTGTAGATTGCATATAAACAAATTCACATTTGTATCAATGACCCAACAACGCGATGGATTCTAGACCGGTAGACCTCCATTGTTTGATGGAACCAACTATGCATATTGGAAGAAACGCATGATATTTTTCATACAATCATATGATGTTAAATTATGGGTGTTCTTTCAAATATCATACATTCAAAACAAAGAATTAGAACTCTTGAATGATGATGAATTAGTCATGGTACAAATGAATGCTAAACTCATGAATATACTTATGTGTGGATTAACCGAAGAATAGTATAGTAGAATCAATGCATGTGATTCCGCTTTTGAGGCATGACATATGTTAGAGTCATTTTGAAGTTCGATCATCCGTTAAGGAAACTAGGATAGACTCATTCATGCAAAAATATGAAATGTTTGCAATGAAACTGAATGAAACCATAAGTAATATGCACATTCCCTTTACTCATATTACTAACTCTTTTAATAACCTTGGTAAGGTTTTGGTTGAAAGTGACAGGGTACGGAAGTTCCTTAGGTCTTTCACTTTGGAATGGGAGAAAAAGACTACGGCAATTGAAGAAGCCAAAGATCCCTCAAAGTTGAAGATGGATGATCTCATAGGAAGTCTCACGGCTTATGAGATTCAAATGGAAGAAAGAAGAGAGAAGGAGAAGGAACGGGAAGGGTCAAGACGGAAAGAAAAGACGATTGCTCTAAAAGCAACCTCAGATTCAGAAGCAATCGAAGACAAGGACATCGATGAAGACATCACTTTCCTAACCCGCAACTTAAAGAAGTTCCTCTCCAAAGGCAAATTTGCAAAAAGAAAAGGAGAATCATCTCGGACGTTCACTTGCTACGAATTCAACAAAATCGGCCATATGAAGAAGGATTGCCCCTTGCTAAGGTCAAGAGATCGTGAACGAAGAGAGGAGAAGAGATATCCACCTAGAAGAGAAAGGGAGGAGAGACCAATAAGAGATAGAGAAGAAAGACCCTCACGAAGAGACAAAGAGGAGAGGCCTAGAAGACAAGATCGTGATGATAACAAGAGAAGAGATCGTCACGAGAAAGATGGGAAGAAGACCCTCAAGGCCACTTGGGATGACTCAAGCTCATCAAAGGATTCCGACTCTGAGTACTCTCGAGAAGAGGAAGCACAATGTGTTTCATGGAAACTAATGCAGATTCGGATTCAAGCTTACCCCCATCACCAAAGAAGAGTAATCAACATCAAGTGGTGGAAATCGATGACGATGAGGTAATTTCTCATGAGGAAATTTCTTATGATGACTTATTAGATGCATTTCATGAACATACTGAGAGATATGAAATGATATGTCATAAAAATAAACTAGGAAGAAAATTGCATCAAGATTTATCTATCAAATATGACATTTTGGTCAAAGAAAATGATTTTCTAAATGATGAAAAAAGACCTTGAAATCTACAAATGAAGTAGTTATTGCTAAGAATGAACAACTTAGAAAATATCTAGAGAAATTCACTTTAGGAAGAAAAATACTAGACATGCTTCTTGGCACCCAAACTCAATCCCTAACAAAGCATGACTTAGGATACAAGGGAGATAAACAAAAGAAATCCACTTCATACTTTGTTAAAATGAACAACTCATTTGTCAAGAAAGTGAATCATTCAAATGTTTGGGTACCTAAGACTACTCAAGTTTGGGTACCAAAAGCTAACTCTCAAGGACCCAAACAAATTTGGGTACCAAAGTCTTCACTTGTTTTCCTTGTTTGTAGATAAAAGCAAGGGGAAATGGGAAATTGATTCTCGATAGCGGGTGCTCGAGGCACATGATGGGAGACTCCCAAGTTCTATCAAACGTAAAGTCTAAAAAGGGAGGAACCGTCACATTTGGAGACAACGTTAAAGGTCACATTGTCGGCATTGGTAATGTTGGCAATACTTCTACTCCTACTATTGACAAAGTCTTATTAGTAGATGGGTTGAAGCATAGCTTACTAAGTGTTAGTAAATTATCCGATAAGAATTTCTTAGTTGTGTTTGATAAACCTACATGCCATATCATTTCCAAACATGACATGAAAACCGTTTTCAAAGGTTATAGATCAAATAATATTTACATTGTGCATGTTGATAATCTTAGCAATATGGATGTTGAAACTTGTTTAGTTGTCTCACATGACAAAACTTGGTTTTGGAATACCGTTTGAGACATATTAGTATGTCACAATTGCACAAATTATCCAAACTTGAATTGGTTAGAGGACTACCTAAAATTGATTTAAAAAAGGACAAGTTTTGTGATGCATGCCAATTTGGAAAACAATTTAAATCTTCTTTCAAATCTTTAAATGTGGTGTCAACTTCAAAAGCTCTTGAGCTTTTGCATTTAGATCTTTTTGGACCCTCACGGACCGTTAGTCTAGGAGGGAAAAGATATGCTTTTGTGATTGTTGATGATTTCTAAAGATTCACTGGGGTTTTGTTTTTAGCAAACAAAATGATGCCTTTGAAAGATTTAAAAGTTTTTGCAAACGTGTTCAAAAGGAAAAAGATTCCAACATAATCGCTATACGTAGTGATCATGGAGGATAATTTGAAAATGATTCGTTTCAAAAAAATTATGAAAAATATGAAATTGAGCATAACTTTTCTTTTCCTCGCACTCCTCAACAAAATGGGGTAGTAGAGAGGAAAAATAGAACACTTCAAGAAATGGCAGGAACCATGCTTGTGTGAAAAATGCCTCCAAAATATTTTTTGTGCGAGGCCATTAATACATCTTGCTTTGTTTTAAATCGTGTTCTCATTCTACCCATTTTGAAGAAAACCCCTTTTGAGCTTTGACGTAACCGTATTCCTAAAATCTCTTACTTCAAAGTTTTTGGTTCAAAATGTTTTGTCCTCAACACTAAAGACAATTTGGATAAATTTGATGTGAAATCCGATGATGCCATCTTTTTAGGGTATTCCGATATGAGTAAAACTTATAGAGTCTACAATAAATGAACTAGTTGTGTCGAGAAATCTCTACACATCAACTTTGAAGGGTTGGTATGTGTAGATAACTCCTCTCTTGATGATGATTGCATGTATATTATTAGACATATATCATCATAAGATGTCACACTTGAGTCTCATCAAAAACCTCCAAGTCCTCCACAAGAGTTCCTAAGGATTGGACCTTCATAAGGGATCATCCAAATGACATTATTATAGGAGATGTTTCTCAAGGTGTAGTCACACGATCTAGAGCTCATGTAGTTTGTGACTCTTACGCTTTTATCTCCACATTAGAACCCAAAAAGGTAGAACAAGCATGTAATGACTGTGGGATCGTGAGAGTTTCTAATTCTAATCACTTTTAAGCTAATTACCTACTTGTTTAAGAACTCAAGATAATCACAACGGAATTTAAAATAGACAAGTAAGTAAAGCAAACCACAATGGACTCAGGGTTTTTTACAGAGGTTCGGCCACCGCCTATGTCCTCTCTTGCAAGCTCCACTCGCGTCTTCACTATCCACTCCTCGTTCCGGGCCGGGAGAGAACGCCTTTACAAAACAAGCACCGTGAACACCCTCGCTTGATTGACCTTCTTCCTCTCACAATCCGAGAGGTATGCTTCGGGCTTTCACCGAAACCTTTACTTGACTTTGACAGCAACAAACTTGAGTGGAACAACACTCTCTAAACTTGAGCATACTTGAGTGAGATTGGATTTATGACTAAAGTGTGGAAGGTTTGAGGCTTGGAGTGTTTGGATCTTCTCTCTAATGTATGAGGCAAATATGTGTAGGAGAGTTGTGTTAAAATGTGTTTTACAACTCTATTTATAAGCATTAGAGATAATATAGCCATTGGGGTTAATTGGGTATGAGTTGGTGTAAGATACACAAAACAGACACTAGCAGGACCCAATTCTGAGTTAATTCGGTCGAACGGATATGGCAGTTCGGTCGACCGTTTGGCAGTTTTGAACTCAGTTCGGTCGACCGGTTAAGGAACGGTCGACCGCCCAACGCTAAGACTTAGGTACAGTTAAGTAATCGGTCGAACACCAAATAGGGTTCGGTCGACTGATTCACACCAGGCAGTTTGGGGTTGACAAGAAAAGTTCTATTCGGTCGACTGAAGCAAGATCTACGGTCGACCGAATTCCAGCAGGAGATTCAGGTTTGTCAAGAGACATAAATTCGGTCGACCGAACAAGGTCATCGGTCGACCGATACATGAAATGTATTTGAGGTATTTTTGGTTAATACGAATACGACTGTTGGGTATATACGACAAAACAAACGGTCAGAAAATACTTGGGACTCGGTCGACCAAAAAGGTCTAAACGGTCGAACGAACTTAGGTAGTCAAACACTAACATATTAATTGATCACTCGGTCGACCGATCGGTCTATTTCGGTCGACCGAATGTGGGCAGACTGTTTGGGTTCAGGTTTAGTGTTTTCCGGTATAAGTTTGGGTGATCTATTGAAGTCCAAATTGTGTGAAATTTCGTGTGTGACTTCTATAAGGAACCTAGTGTGTGGTTGAGTAGTTTTTAGCTCAAGTATGCTCAATTACACAAAGTTCCTAAAAACTCAAAGCAATACAAAATACATGTCTTCAAAAGAGCTTGATTACATGTCTTGACTTGATTTCCTTTCTTCCTTGAGTCTTGATCACCTGTAGAGGTTAGCACAAAGCAATATATATGCAATGCAACATGTGTGCTACTCTACATGATCATAATTAAGATTAGGTTAATTAAATCATCAAAACATAGATTAAGGCCAAAAAGCCAACATTGACGAGTTTTGGCTAATGGCTATGCATGAAGAGCTAAATCAATTTGTTCGAAATGACGTTTGAGACCTTGTTGAAAAACCAACTAATCAAACCATAATTGGAACTAAATAGATCTTTCGAAACAAACTTGATGAAGATGGGAATGTAGTTAGGAACAAATCTAGACTCGTTGCTCAAAGCTATCGCCAAGAGGAGGGGATAGACTTTGATGAAACTTATGCTCTCGTTGCTCGCATGGAAGCCATACGTATGTTTGTTTTTTCACACTTTGGTCATAACTGACGAGATGTTTCGACAGAAGGAAACCCGACCGTCGAAAACGTACGAGCCTTGATAGTAGTCTTACTTAACGAGGTTTTATCGAGTATATATTGAACGCATCAATCCTAACATAGCGTCACCTCGAAGAACATGTTGGTACAGTTTTCACGCTTCGAGTACACTATTGAGCCACTATCGAGTTCATATCGAGCTCATCAATCCAAACAAAGACGACCTTCTTGATTCATTATATCGATCTCATATTGTGGTCCTTTTAAGTCCTAGTCCGTTGAATGATTATCGAACTGCCATCGAACCACAATCGAGCATAGCTTCGGTATTAATTATTGAGGTGACGTTTGGAGAGAAGGAGACTGAACCATCCAAGAATGTCCTCAAAGAGTCGTGCCCATTAAACTATTGGTACAAGATCGCGTATATATCGATCTCATCAATCCCAATAAAAAAATCTCTCTTGCTTCATCATATCGAGGTCACATCAAACCGCCATATACGATCAGTTTTATGTCTTCGCTCTTAATTACCGAGGTGACGTTTTGTGTAGTGTTATGATAATGTTACCCTCTTTGCACGAATGCAATGGTCATGAAAGGTTCTACCTATTTACGATGCGGTCTTTTTAAATATATTATGTGTCCTTTTTACATGCGTGTAGTTGTCCTTTTTTGGTGTTGAGCGTCACATGGGCTCGACAACACGATAGGTGCTCGATGTTTTAGAGTTAAGTAATAGGAAATTAATTTTCGTATGTAAACAATAATAGCTGCTTCCAAAAATGAGTAACTATGCATTGTAGATTCCAAAATGATACAATAAGATTACTAACTTAATAACATGGATCACTATTATAGACAAATGATAGGTAGCATAAAATGTGCACTTGGCGTACTTGCATTCTGCGTAACAAGATACTGAAGAATCTTGCTGATGGAATATTTGGGTCTCTAACAAAAGAATTTGAGGTGGTTCATGCAGAGACCGCACGGATTAAGGCTACTCTTAATGCGCTTCATGCACGTCTTAGTTGCATTCCAATTTGGTGGACGGTTTAGCACAATCCAGATAATGAGCAATTGATACATTGAGTTTGAATGCGACATAGGGTTGCTTCATAAAGTTTGAATGTGACGCAGAGTTGCTTGACATCTTTGTCAAGCAACTCTGCGTCGCATTCAAACACGATGTATCAATTGATCATTATCTGCACTGTACTAAACTGTCCACCAAATTGGAATAGAACAAAGACGTGCAAGAAGTGCATTAAAAGTAGCCCTAATTCGTGCGGTCTCTGCATGAACCACCTCAAATTCTTTTGTTAGAGACCCAAATATTCCATTAGCAAGAGTATCTGTTATCTCCTTCAAAACTCCACCCTCCGTTGTTTCTTGGTCGACCGTCTCCTGGTCGACCTAGAGTGGTCTTCAAAGCCTGGAGGTACGTCAGGCACTGGGGAGGTCGGGAGGCACGTTAGGCACTGGAGAGGTTGGGAGGTCAGTAGTGGGTGTCTTGGAGAGGCAGTTTGGGCAGTTTTGTTCCAGGAAGGGGGTATTGTTGTTGGTGTCTTTGAGGATGGAACTACCCAATAAAAAAAGGAAATATCACTGTTTATTATCATAACAACTAGTAACTCAGAAATAATGAAATAACAAAAACATACTGTTGTCTAGGTGGGCGTCTGCCATAGTGTCTTGGACGGTGGCGACGATGGAGAGCGAAGTGGAAGGAAGTAACTAAAGAAGAAAATGGCATTGTATATTTATAGGATTATATCTGACTGAGGTAACGTTTGGATGGAAGAAAACGGTTAGACTTGCGAACTTCATCATATCGAACCATCAAAAACCATCCTTAAAAACCGTTCAACACTTGGGAGTCGTATGAAAAGACACAACCTTCCATTATGTCATCATGGTATGCGAAGAGACTCAACCTTTTAATTTCAGGGACACATCATTCCATTACAGGGTATGCTAAGAGACTCAATCTTTCATAGTTTCTAAACCCCAAACCCTATTGCATTCGTAGTCCGAATTGTGTAGTCAAAAAGCAAAAAACCCACAATAGTTACTAGTCCAGTATTAACTGACGTGACATTTGGAAATAAAGAAAAACAAAACCGTCTATAACGCCTTAAATAATCGTGTTGTTGTCAGTGATGTTTCCTATCGAGATCATCTATCCCAACAGAGAGGAATAGTCACGTTTTTTATAAAAAAACAAAATTATTGAGTTCATACCGCGCACCTATCGAGTTCATATCGAACCAATCAAGGTTACTGTTTGAACAATCCACTCACAATTGTCGAGTTCCTCTCGAACCTATTGAATCACAACTATGAAGTATTGAAATTTGAATTATTTGAAATACTTACGTGGTCACCGATCCAGCAAGTCGTACACCCGGAACTTCTCTTTCATGACATTCATAGGCTTACTGCCCCGGTATGTAGTAACAACCGGGCTAATGATCCTTGGTTGGAACTATTAACTTCGGCATCTGGAAAAAATAAAACAATAAAAAACAACCAGTTAAAAACATGGGGAAAATGGAATCAGCTCTTCGAGTCGGCAGTTCTTCGCAGTCAAACCGATCATATCAAGCTCACATGCAAAACGAATCAAACTAATATCGAACATATCGAACTCAAAGGGAAATGGTCCGATTTTCATCGAGCATATCTAAAGAACCTATCAAGGTGAAAGGAAAAACGATCTGCATTCCATCGTTCGCAGCTATCGAGTACTTATCGAACTACAATCGAATCTATCGAGCCTCGTCGGTAACACAGGAAAATGGTTCCACTTCCAACTTAGCCGACAACACTCAGATGAATACCAATAAATGGATGAAATCAACTACATTTTCGATAGAAACAATAACATAACCTTATAAAAATATATCAAGAAGTAAAAAGAAACATATACAAATCGTGCTCTAAAAATGACATTCGTCATCGTTGTTTGAAAGGGTACGCCGCTAAGTTCGAATGACGGGTCGAGTGCGAGAGAGAATGAATGTGCAAACGAGAGAAAGAGAAAGAGAAGACAAAACAGATGCGTGAAAGTGGTTAGCAACTGTTCGAAAGAAAGAGACAGAAAGCAAGATTTGCTTATTCAAAAGGAAAGGGATAGAGAGGGGAATCCATGATTTTGGCAAGGGTATTTTTTGGGAGAAGTTGAAAGATAGACATATTTTTCAAAGAATAACAAAGTTGGGGGTTTTTTTAGAGGTTGGGTCACTTAAGACATCTTTCTCTTCATATCACAAAGTCAAATTTCTCTTCATACCACTTTCTCTTCATATCACAAAGTCAAATTTTCCTATAATTAACGCAAAAGAGTTGAAAAATATATAGCAAGGGTTGAGTTCTAGTACAACGGACAATACAATAAAAAACTCAATCAATTAATTAGAGCAAGGGAATAATGGTAGCATGCAATTTTTTTTCTGAACTGCTATTCGTCGCCGTAAAACTACTTAAATCGCCCATAAGATTACCATTTTGCCCATCTGCCCTTTCTACTAATATAACTCATCATTTCACTCTTTTAACACAACTTTCTCTTCATATCACACTTTTATTCACCAAATAGAATGTCTCGGAGGCCAGGGAAAGAGCCAGCGGAGACCCCTGACTACTCACATCTCGTAAATTACCTTGTTTATTTCAATTAATTTTTTTAAAAAAACATTTTTGAGTCGGGCGGTCGCGGGAGACGCCCGACCCAACGAGAGGGCGGTCGCCGGAACCGCCTCCCCCTTGGGTCTTGGGCGGGATAGCTCATTTTGGAGTGGCGGTGGTGTTAGTATCGACGCTGTGGACGAGTGTTGCAGACGGGGGCGACCACCACGGACTGAGGATACACAGATGACTGCTTATTTCTTCTTACTGCTAGGCTGCGTATTGTTTGTCGACAAGAGCGGTTCCAGACTGAGACCACGCGACTTATTGGAGGCGAGGGACCCAGATACCATTGGTGATTACTCATGGGGGTCGGCGACGTTGGCATATCTGTATCGCCAGCTGGGCATATCTAGTCGTGCTGATTGTGGTCAGATTACGGGTTGTCTTACACTGCTGCAGGCTTGGATATATGAGTATTTTCCTGCTTTCCACCCACATCGTGAGCGGAAGATTGTTGAGCGTGGCCATCCTCGTTCGCGTATGTGGGCTGTCCGGGCCGAGGATAAGAGTGAGAGTCGCCTTATTTCTATTCGTAGACGACTAGATCAGATGACTGCATCGCAGGTATATAATGTATATATCATTCACGTTTATTTAAATTTAATTTTATTATTATTAACGTATAAACATTTAGGTGGAGTGTTTACCGTATGGTCCCGAGCCTGCTGTAGCTGTCCCGAGGACTACATTTGTCGGCATTATTCGTTATAGGGATATCACAGAGCCTTATATACATGATCGCGTGTTACGTCAGTTAGGTTACATTCAGGTGATCCCGGTTGACATCCCGACGCCCGAGCATGCAGTACGGTCTGCGACTGCGACGATGTACGACGTCAGGCACAGCGTTTCATCTGCGGAATCGGTTTGGAGGACATTTCCGAGACTAGGACGACTACACCTGGACGATCTGAGTCGTAGCCGCGACCCCTCCACCTGTGCTCCAGATTATTTGCAGTGGTTCGGTAGGTGCTCACATCCACTGCTCGTACGTGGTATCATTCCGAGACCGGAGAGACCACTGGATAGGACATGTGCCGATGCGGTAAGTTTATCTAATTTTATATTTAATTGTAAAGTATATTTTGTTATTGTACGCTAATTTCTATTTTACATACAGTGGATGAGTAGGGCGATACGGTGTACGCAGCCGTTCTTGCGAGAGAGAGAGAGATGTCATGCCGAGTGAGGCGACGAGACTTGCATGTACAGATTGGGATCGTCTGATCGAGGATTGGAACAGCCAGTTGGGCATTTCGGACCATGATTCAGATGCTGAGCTGTAGTTGTCTTGCTTTTACTTTCGTTTTGTTGCACTGTTAGTACATTTGTTGGTATATGCTTATGTTTATTTGTGTACTATTATTATTTATTTCTGACGAACATATCTTCTACATATTTCTTTGACTATCGTATTTTTTAATATTTATTTTTCACGAAAAGATTTTCAACTTATTTCTTTAGATATGAAATAATATTTAAATTTAAAATACGGTAAAAAAACAACACGATATAAGTAGAAATACACGATATATTATACATTACAAAACATTACAAATTACAATCAACGTAAGCGGTTCCAATACTCCATCCTACTTTGGTACTGATCCTCCCATCCAACAACACTCTCATCTCGCATTTGATACCATAACGTCGCTATAGGAGGTACTGGGAAATCATCAAGTAATTCCAAACGAATAAAATGAGCGTAACTCCCTAAATGAGCAATGACCAACTCTCTGATAGGTCTCGTCATGGTAGAGGGGTGTAACTGTTCGCCCTAGGTCGACCTCGTACCTTAGTATTTTCTTCGGGTTCTCCATAGTTCGACTGATCGGGGTGTAACTGTTCGTATAAAATACGAGAGGCACTACAAATTACTGCAGGATCGCTCTGCGAGATCTCATCCACTAGCTTCCGAAAATGATTGGTGTCTTGTGCTGACTGATCAACAAACTCTGACATCTGGACTCCTTCTCCGATAACAAGTGTTTTCCAGAATGGATGAATCTGCTCTAAATAAATTCCATCACCTGACGCGAAACACTCGTACATGGAACAGGCACAAGGAATCCGATGTGTTGTCAGGAAAGCACACCCACAACGATATTCAATTTCATCACTTAAGTCATGCATTCTCTTCAACTCCTGAGTCATTAACGACAATTAGTGATGCGAAACTCGGCCATTTATATGCTGAAACAGAGGACCTATGTAATGTGCCAAATTTCGACGTCTCGAATCTTCAAGAAAGTTCCGAATATTCGTCAGCTGCATTTCAATAGACGAGTTCACGCGGTCGAAAAGAGTGTCGAGAGCAGCAGTCGATGTAGTGATCCACTCTTTCAGAGCCGAATGTGCACTTTCCACCCTGCAGTTCGTAGTATTGCCGAAATGAAGAACTTGATTCGTCCAATTCAACACGAATTTTTCCTTATGCACCAACCACGTGTCTTCCACATACTTCGTCAGCACTGGCCAGGAACTGTAAGAATCCTTCAGATTACGGACTGCTCTATCATAATCCGTCTGTGAATCAGAAAGCATGACTCTCCTCCATCTTCCACGTCTAAAACTCTCTGCAAGTTGCTTCTCCTTGCCGAATACGTGGTATGCGTAGTTGTACACGTCTTTGTTGATATGCTAGGTGCATAGTAAATGAGCTGACTCAGGAAAAACCTCTGCCACTGGTCGCATCAGACCCATCTCCCGGTCCGTAATTATTGATGTCGGGCTAACAATATCCAATAACAGATCTCGCAACCTCTCCAACACCCACCGGTAACTAGACTCGGTCTCATCCTGCAAAATCGCATATCCGACGAGGAAATTCATATTTGTTGGAGTAACCCCAACCATCTCAAACAAAGGCATCTTGTACTTGTTCGTCTTATACGTCGAATCCATACATATCACGAATGGGTATATACGCAACAACTGAACTGAAGTCGGATGTGCCAAAAATGCGTGAGTCAAGACATTAGTTTCTTCATCTGCCACAATCCAATCCAATGCAAATACTTATACTGCACTGCCTCTCTGAGAAACTGCTGCGCGGGATTCCTGTCTTCAGATTTCGTCCTCCTCATGTACTCTCTGAAGTTGTAAATGTGCTTTTGATTAGGATTATCGTCTGGAAATTTCTTCTTTACCGCCAACAAAATGTTACGGGGCCTTGCTTGTGCCTCTGTCATATCCCGAACAATTTGCTTTGCCCCAGCACTAAGTCCGCTGACATGTCGGTGACCCTCTGAATAAACTGCCAATGGGTGGTTGTGCTGCCCAAACATGCTACTAGAAACAATAACCCATCCATCACGATCTCGTCGCTCCACCACTTTTACCAAAAACCGACAACCGCAACCTTTTCTTTTCGTATTCTTTCGCAATGCAATACTCGTATCACGAGAACTCATCTCACGTCTGCGATCACATCTGAGGTAACAATCCATCCGGTTATCTGCTTTCGGTTTGTATGATGATATAACCAAAAAAAATCCGGCTCTTATTGCAACTTGTTTCGCCCATTTACAACCTTCCTCGATTGTTGTAAATATTTCTTTACTGTCAAAAAGCTCAGTGTAATCTACTCCATCACCACCGAAATCTTGAAACGAAACCTGAAAAATTTGAATTTAACAAAAAATTATAAAAAAACAAAAAAAACGGGCGTCTGGCTAAACCGCCTCCACCAAGGTGGAGGCGTCTGCCTAACACGCCTCCACATAGGTGGAGGCGGTTTAGACAGACGCCTCCACCTTTGTGGAGGCGTCCATAGGAGACGCCTGCACAAAGGTGGAGGCGTCTGTCTAAACCGCCTCCACCTATGTGGAGGCGTGTTAGGCAGACGCCTCCACCTTGGTGGAGGCGGTTTAGCCAGACGCCCGAGTCGTGAAAAAAATTCCGCCCCAGTTACCTCGCCGGATTCAGGTGCTTCGCCAGACATTTTCGTGGTGTTGGTACTAGGAATGTGAGTAAAACTGAGTCGAACACCTTATTTAAAGACATGGGACGAAATCGGTATTAATTGATTTGTTAAGGGCAAAAAAGTCATTTTTGGGGCGATTTAAGTAGTTTTCCGGCGACGAATAGTAGTTCCTTTTTTTGTTACGGGTGCTGGATTAACTTTTTAAATAGCTAAACTGCTTTATTTTCTACTTTCGCGTGGTCGTGGTTGGGCTGGAAGTCTTTTTTGACCACTTGAATGTTTTATTTTCAAAGTTTTACTTGAATGTCTATTCTCTGTCCTTCTTTGTAGCATGTTGGTTTCACCACTTTGTCACTATTATTTCCACTTGTAAGAAATGGAATGAGGAAGCTAGCAACGAACATGTGTGCATCATCACAGAATGGTACTTTTTTTTTCAAAAAAACTTTGATTATATATCTTGAAAGACTGAAATCCAATATCTCTCACGCCCACGGATTACTTAAATCGTTCACGTCAATTACCGTTTTGTCATTCTCTCATTTCTTCTTATATCTCTCTTCATTTCACTCTTCCACCACCACTATCTCTTCATTTTCTTCTTAATAATCAAAAACAATGTTGTGGAGGTCAGGAAAGGAACCAGCGGATGCAACAATGTACAAATTTCCACCTTCTTTGTATAAAAAAAATAAAAAACGTCCGACTTAGCCCCCCCCAGTGGGGGGGGGGGGGGGGGGGGTCCGCCGCAGACGCCTCCCTTGGGCAACCGCCCCCCAAGGCAGGGGCGTCCAGAGGAAATGCCCCAATTTTTTTTAAATTGATTATTAATTAGTTGTAATTGTTAATTAGTAAATAAAAATTAGTGTTGATTGGTAATTAGTAAATTAATTGATAATTTTGTTAATTTCGTAACTAAAATTCAATTAACGAAATTTTATTTCTCAAATTTAATTAATGTTTTAAAGGGTATGTGCGCAACAACTTAGCTGACGTCGGATGTGTCAAGAATGTGTGAGTCACGACATTAGTTTCTTCATTCACCATAATCCAATGCAAGTACTGATACTACACTTGCTGATACAGAAACGACTGAGCGAGATTTTTGTCTTCAGATTTCATCTTCCTCATGTAATCTCTACAATTATAAATGTGTCTCTGATTCGGATGTTACGCGGTTTCGCTTGTGCCTATGTCATATCATGAACAATTTTCTTTACTCCAGGACTAAGACCGTTGATCTATCGGTGACCCTCCGGATAAACTGCAAGTCTGTGGTTGTAATGACCATGAGAACTATCAAAAACTATGACACATCCATCACGTTCCCGTCGCTCGACCATCTTTACCAAGAAACGATACCCACAACCCTTTCTTTTCGTGTTTTTCCGTACTGCAATATTCATATCTCGGGAACCCATTTTATTTATGTGATCGCATCTCAAATAAAAATTCATCCGACTATCTCGTTGTGGTTTGTAGGAGGATACTACTAAAAAAATTCGACTCCGATGACAACTTGTTTCGCCCATCTATTCACGTCATCGAGTGTTGGAAATACTTACGGACATACAAAAAACTCACTGTAATCTACCCCATCATCACCGAAATCTTGCAACGGAACCTCAAATAATTTGAAATAACACAACATATAAAATTAAAAACAATAAATAAATAATTTTAGGCGTCTGCAAGAAAGCCTCCCCATGGGGGGCGTCCAAGCCAGACGTCCCCCTATGGGGGAGGCTTTGTTGCAGACGCCCCAGTCGATTTTATTTATTTTACTAACATCGCAGGATCTAGATGTTTCGCCAAACATTTTCGTGGTGTTAGTGCTGGTGGAGTGAGAAAAACTAAGACAATTTTTTTTTAAAAGACGGAACGAAATGTGTATTAATGGAATGTGAATGACAAAATGGTAATTGGTGTGGACGATTTAAGTAATTTGCGAATGATGAATAATAACACCCTTGAAAAACGGTGACCGTGACTCCACCCAGTAATTGTTGTTGCAAAGTTTGCATAATATCAGCAAAAGTAGTTTTCATAATCATAAGAAGCAAAATAAGATTGTTATTGTCGCATGCTCCTTCCTACGTGTCACACAAACCATTCTTCATTTAAGTTCAAATGTTATAACCTCAAAATATGCATGAAAAATAGAATCATTGTTAACACTCACCTCGTATATTAACACCAACGTTATCTAAGCTTAAAAGTTTGAAAATTTAATTGAAACTAAAAGATTTAATGTTACTAAAAGATGTTACATATCAATCTTGGTGGAACTACATGTGTTTTTTTTATTCCATTTTATTGTGTTAATTGCATTTGCGATCATTAATTAGTGTCTCGATTGCTTGTTACTCCCCACAAGTTTGTGCAAAATCTATACAAATTTCCACAAATAGTAGATGAAATATCCATCATTGAATTATAATGGATCTCCACCTATGCTCAATTTTGGGAGGATTTGGATTTTTGCATCCAATCAAGAGTAGGACACATCTAGTGTCTTCTTGTAAAGCACATTTCGGCGACCTAGATGTTAGTTTAGCAAGAACCAACACGAATGTATTTGAATCAAGAATCTAGGTTGAAAACGATTAAAGGCATGAAGAGAAGATTAACGCTTTTCATAAGCAAGAAATTGAAGTCGATGAGAGTTTGAATTTGAAAGATCATCTTGCTGCATAGGAATCACAATGAGGAAGTTAATGTTGTGTTTGGATGTGCCACTTCAACTTGTAATTTTATCTAGAGATGAAATTTCAAAATACCAAAAACTCCAAACCAAACTAAACCAATTACTACCGCTGCGAACAAAGCCCTAGCTTATTTCTTTGTTTCATATCTTTTTATTAAAACAAAAATAAATAACAATCCAATGGAAAAAGACAAATTTCTGTTTGAGAATCAGTAAAGTGGACGGACAATAAACCCCACGATCAACATCTCCCAAACCAACGGCCAAGATTCATTCGGGAAACGCACCCAAACTATAAATAACCACTCGCTTCCCATTTGTCCGCCCTCCGAAATCCTAACCCTAAAACCCAGAGGTAACATCTCTCCGCCGCCACCACTCGATCTCTCTTCGTCTTCTCCAGATCTTTCTGTGATCCAAACCCTTCTGTTTTGCAGATCTCGCAACTAAATTCTCCAGATTCCAACATGGCGAGGTTAGGCCCGTCGGTTGTTTATGGTTAAGCACTTCAAAATGTCATGTGGTTGTGGTTAATGGTTTTTGTGGTGGTTTTCTCTATGTTGTAGTCTACGGTTTTCGGAATTGTTTCGAAGTACATACAAATTCGATTTTGTTGGGTTTGAAGCGTTTTGATGTTTTTTTGACAGATTTGCGTTTTTAGTTTTCCACTTGATTTTTTAGATGAGCAAAAACTTGTGAATGTTTGCTATCTCGATAAATGATTTGGAATTATAAATTGAAATCATTCATCTCGGTTGGATTGTATGGTTGCACAAGAATGTTATATTGATTGGATATGATGTTTTAATATTTATTGTTGATATGGAATATAACTAGAATGCTGTATACTCACACTGTAATTTTTTAGTGTTTTTTTATGTTTGACATTATTTAAGTGTTAATGGTATGATATCCCATTGTGTTGTGGGTTAGTTGGAAGTATATTCTTGGCCATGTGTACTTGAGAACCCATCTGAAGTTGGTTTAGTCCGTGGTTGGTTTAACTAGCAAATGTTCAATTCCTTCATCTGCATCCTAGTTTTTCTGCAGAAATTTACATATTTCATACCTTTAGTATGTATGAGTTATTTTTCTTACCTTTATTATGGTATGAGTAGTGGGCAGTTACAAAACTGAAAATTCATTACTAGATTAAAACATTCGAATCAGAATACCTCCAGCCATAGAGTTGATGTTAAAAGTTCATTTTGTTTGGCATGTGTAGAATAGCTGCGAATTTTGAAACATAGTACCACTGCCCTTGGAGTTGATGTTAAAAATTCAATTCCATGGTTAGCTAGTAGCTACGAATGGGGTTATTCAAATAAATTGGTTGGAGTACATTATGATAGAGACATTATAACGTTTCTAAGATTTTGGCCTCCATGGTCTATTGCTTCAGTACTGTTAAAATATTTAGCTTTCGAGTTGCAGGGGTTATCATTCTGGATCGTCTTTTTTGCTTGTTCTTGTACATACAAGTTAAATCATTAGTATTTAATTTAATCATGGGTTGCTTCTTGCTGCTAATTGGGCTCACCATTGTGAAACTGGGTTATTCTATTGAATCTTTATTTGGAAACCTGGTGGTTCATTTCACTTTGTTGCTTTACAGTGAAGAGGCTGCTGTTCCTGTGGAGACTGGTGCCCCAGCCCTTGGAGAGCCAATGGATTTGATGACTGCCTTGCAGCTTGTAATGAAGAAAGCTTTAGCTCATGATGGGCTTGCTCGTGGTCTCCACGAAGCTGCTAAGGTTATTGAGAAGCATGCTGCTCAGCTTTGCGTCCTGGCTGAGGACTGTGACCAGCCAGATTATGTCAAGCTTGTGAAGGCACTCTGTGCTGATCACAATGTTCATTTGATAACAGTGCCAAGTGCAAAAACCCTTGGAGAATGGATTGGGGTATGTGGACAGTGGGCTCATTTTATTTTCAATTACCTCTCCATATTAAGGTTATACACTTCTAGAAAAGGTTATTTTTGACCCTTTATTTGATTTTTCTGTTTGTGAGTTCGTAGTTTCTTCATGTTCATCACTCATTTCTCCTGGCGATTACTCTTATCTATTAAACCTAAAGTCATATTTAGTTAAATAAATTTGAAAATTGACATTATACAATGATCATGTATTATTAATTTTACCTTTTTTATTACAATACTCATTTCTGTGTTTTGTAGCTCAAGTTAGCTTTTCTTTTGTAATTTTGGGTTGTCTTTTGCTATTGTTTGTGGTTGAGCATATGATGTAGATTTGTTTCTTCCCCTTGATTGATTTATACGCTGTTATTTTTTCTTAATTCTCTTTGATTTATGCCAGCTATGCAAGATTGATTCTGAAGGTAAGGCAAGGAAGGTTGTTGGATGTTCTTGTGTCGTTGTCAAGGTACATAGTCCGAACAGCCGAACACCAAACTATCTTTAAAATGCTGTTTTTCATTGATGTAGAGTGTCTAAACTATTTTTTAAATATCTTTTCTCATATGGGAACTTTCTGCAGGACTACGGTGAGGAATCAGAAGGGCTTCATATTGTTCAGGAATACGTGAAGTCTCACTGAGTGCCCAATTTTTCAATCTCCATGTCTTTTGATTACGCCATGATTTAGATCTAATCGTGCCTCTGAAATGCCTTTTGAAATTTTGTAGCTTAAAGAATTCAGCTTGTGGCTTTATTTATGTTTGGATAACTTTTTTATTGTGGTATGAATGGTTTTCTGAGCTTTATAAAGTGGTTTGCTTGCTAAATTTATCCGTATATAGTATTAAACGAAAAATAATTATCATTCGATGCTGCTTTTCAGTGCACCTTTGTCGACATACCTAGTTACCTCTTAGAAGTTGATAAAATATGATTTCTTTAGAGGCAGTTTCGAGTTTGATTTCCCGGCTTATTCCTGATAATGAACGTGATGGGAGATGGGTAGAGTTGTCAACTTAGGTTCGGTTCGATAGCACGACTCGAACTTGACTCGAAAAACGTTCGATTCTAATTTAACTTGAAAATCAAAGATCTTGATGTAAAATAAAAAAAAAATTCAAACTTGGTTTGGTAAACTAGTCATAGTTCGTTTGAATTTTTTATTATTTTGTTTATAATTATTTTTTGGTATGTGGTAATAACATAAGATAATATTCATAGTTCCAAATTTCACTTGGACTCGGTTGGTTTACACTCCTAGTTGGGTATTATTTATCTTTTTAGAATATAATTCACGAGATGTGTGGTTCTTTTTAAGATATCAACTCTACTGAAACTTATGTAAAATCTGTTGGTGAAGGGAGGCATTACCTTGGTTATATTTGATGATGATTCTAAAAGTGAGTTATTATGATAAACTGAAAAGGGATTATCGTTTGGAATACTCCGTCCGTACGTGTAGAGCACAAAGGGCGTAAAGGGTTAGTTCTAATTTTCCTCCAGTAATGAATTTGTCTGTAGTTAGCATCTTGTTTTGAAAGAGCTACAATTCTTCTCCCAAATTTTGTTGTACATGATGTCGGAGATGAGCATGCGATATAAGTCTTTTGGCTTGAGAGATCTCTTTTCTGTATAGTTATATTTCCTCAAGTACGAATTTATGGAGGGGTGTATAAGCCGTGTAAAAGCCTACTTTGGTTGCTAGAAAATTTGGCGACTGTTACCCACTTATGTTTAGTGTTAGCGATTGGGTCATCCCACGCTTCCACTAGAGGAACATTGAACATCCAGTCCAGCAGCAGTCAAAGTTGACCATTCCAAGACAATCGAGTTAAATTTTGGGAATTACTAAACGTCGCCCCAAAACTACTTAAATCGCCCCTTGAAATTACCAAGTTGCCCTTACCAATATATTTAATACCCATATCGTCCCGTGTCTATAAATTAGGCATACGGTCTTGTATATTCATAATTTATCAGTAAAAACACCACGAAAATGTCTGGTGAGGGTGATGCATCCGGTGAGGTAAGCCTGGCGCGGGGCAAATTCTGGGCCGAGCGTCTGCATTAGACGCCTCCCCCAAGGTGAGGGCGTCTGCATAGGACGTCCTCCCCTTGGCCTAGGCGTCTAACGCAGACGCCTACGCAATGGGAGAGGCGTCTTATGTAGACGTCCTCCCCTTGGGTAAGGCGTCTGTAGCAGACGCCCTTCCCTTCGGTCAGGCGTCCTACGCAGACGCCTCACCCTTGGGGAGGGCGTTTAACTCAGACGCCCCCATGGGGTAGGCGTTTAATCCAGACGCCCGATTTTTTTTTGATTTTTTTAATTTCGATTTTATTTTTGTAGGTTCCGTTGGAAGATTTCGGTGGTGATGGAGTGGATTACAGTGAGTTATTTCAAACTACACAAATCTTTGAAACAATCGATGAAGCAAGTAAATGGGCCAAACAAGTAGCTATCGGAGCTGGGTTTTTTTTGGTCGTGTCGTCGTACAAAACAAGATCAGATAGTCGGATGGATTGTTATTTGAGATGCGACCGGCGAAATCAAATGGAGTCTCGGGATATGGATACTGCACTTCGAAGAAACACCAAAAGAAAGGGTTGCGATTGCCGTTTCTTAATAAAAGTGGTGGAGCGACGAGATCGTGATGGATGAGTTGTGGTTTTTAATAGTGCTCACGGACATCACAACCACAGACTGTCAGTTTATCCAGAGGGTCATCGTCAAATTAGTGGTCTAAGTTCTGGGGCGAAGAAGATTGTTCGTGATATGACTGAGGCGCAAGCCAAACCACGGAACATCTTGAAGGCAGTAAAAGAAAAATTCCCGGAGGACAATCCAAATCAAAGGCATATTTATAATTTCAGAGATTACATGAGGATGACAAAATCTGAAGACCGGAATCCCGTCCAGCAGTTTCTCTATCAAGCAGTGCAGTGTGAGTACTTACATTGGATTATGGCGGATCCAGAAACTGATGTCGTCACTCACGCTTTTTTGGCACATCCGACGTCAGTCCAGTTGTTGCGGACATATCCTTTCGTTATCTGCATGGATTCGACTTACAAGACGAACAAGTTTAAGATGCCTTTGTTCGAAATGATTGGGGTCACACCAACAAACATGAATTTCCTTATTGGATATGCGATTTTGATGGATGAAACTTACTCCAGTTATCTGTGGGTGATGGAGAAGTTGCGAGATCTGTTATTGGGGACTGTAAGCCCAACTGCAATAATAACAGACCGGGAGTTAGGCCTTATGCGACCAGTGAGATAGGTATTTCCTGACTCTGCTCATTTACTCTGCACATGGCACATCAACAAAGACGTATTGAACTACGCATACCACGTATTCGGCAAAAATAAGCAGATGACAGAGACTTTGAGGCGTGAAAGATGGAGGAAAATCATGCTTTCTACTTCAGAAGCCGAGTATGATAGAGCTGTGTATGCTCTGAAAGATTTGTATAGATCGTGGCCGGCTATCACGGAGTATCTGGACACCACGTGGTTGGTGCATAAAGAAAAGTTTGTGCTGAATTGGACGAACAAAGTCCTTCATTTTGGGAACACCACGAATTGTAGGGTCGAAAGTGCTCATTCGGCTCTAAAAGAGTGGATTTCTACATCGACTGCAGCTCTGGACACTCTTTTCGAGCGCGTCAACGCGGCTATTGAAATGCAGCTGACGAATATTCAAAACTTTCTTGAAGACTCGAGACGGCGAAATTTGACTAATTTCGGACATGCTCTATATCGTCACATAAATGGTCGAGTTTCGCATCACTGCTTGCAATTGCTGAGTCAGGAGGTGAAAAGAATGCAACAATTAGATGATGAAGTTGAATATCGTTGTGAGTGCGCTTTTCTGACTTCTCATGGGATACCTTGCGCATGTACCATCCGCGGATGTCTTGAATCACACAACGGAATTTACTTAGAGCAGATTCATTCGTTCTGGAGGACACTTGTCATTGGGGAAGGAGCCGGGAACGCAGAGTTTGTGTCTCAGGCAGCTCAAGACGCCGAACATTTTCGCAGCCTGGTTGATGAGATTGCAGGAAGTGACCCCACCGTAATTCGATCTGCCTCTCGGGTTTTATTCGAGCAGCTACACCCGAACATGCGAATTTGAGAGAGCCTGCAGAAAAAACAAAGCTACGAGGTCGACCAAGGGGAAAGTCGACACGACGGGACCCTAGTGCGTTTGAGTATGCAGAGCGAGGTAGTGGTCGATCTTCAGGTAGTGGGAGTAGAGGTCGTGGTCGTTCTTCCGGTAGTGGAAGCAAAGGTCGTGGTCGATCTTCTGGTTCTTCGTCTGTGAGGGGAGGATCAGGTATACCATCCCTATATTTATTGTTATTATAATTTTGTTATTTATTTCAGTAAATATGTATATTTTGTTATTATATGTAACTGTATTTTTTGTTGATATTGTAGTGACTGGGCGGGCTGACGTAGACGACTTCCCATATGCGGATAGGATTCCAGGAATCATTATGCCATTCCTACACCAGTGGAATGATGTACGTGCTGATGGAAACTGTGGATTTCGATGTGTCGCCGATGTTTTCCACGGTGGTGAAGACAATTGGCAACTCGCCCGTCGTTCCATTTCAAATGAGATAGCTGCGAACCCATCTTTTTATGAGCACGTATACTACGACGGTGTGGAGCAGGTTCGTCACCGGATTAATTGGGGCGGGGGACCTTGTGGCGAGAATCACTACATGGAGACGTGGACGGACTTGTTTCCCATTGCAAATTTTTACAAGTGTGCAGTTATGTTCTTCTCTCTCGGAAATGATTGTTCGTTGTACCCATGTCTTACAGTTCTACCTTGGGAGAGTCCGCCTACCGTGACGAGACCGTGCAGAGAGTTGATTATTGCTCATTTAGGGAGTTACGCTCATTACATTCGTTTGGAATTGAATGAGGGATTCCCCGTACCTCCTATAGCGACTCTGTGGTTTCAAATACGAGATGAGAGTGTTATTGGATGGGAGCTGGAGTATCAAAATAGGATAGCATATTGGCAACAATTATGTAATATGTTTTGATATGTTTGTACAATTATGTAATATGTTTTGATATGTTTGTACATTATATAGTGTTGCTTTATTATGTAATATGTTTTGATATGTTTGCTTTATTTGCATTATAGTACGACAGGTTAGCAAACACAAATACAAATAATAAGCGTACAACAGATAAGCAAACACAAATACAAACAATAAGCGTACGACATGTTAGCAAACACAAAAACAAATACAAATAATAAACGTACGACAGATAAACAAATATAAATACAAATAGTAAGAGTACGGTACAACAGATCAGCCTACTCATCATCCGAATCATGGTCGGAGATGCCTAACTGAGTATGCCACGACTGTATGATCTCATCCAAATCTCCGCATGCAGCTCTGGTATCGTCTGGCAGCTCATCCCTCATCTGCAAGATTGGCTCTACAGCCCGTATCATCTTACCCATCCACTGCACATAACATTAACATTAGCGTACATTAACAAAACCTACGGTACAAATAAATATAGATAAAATGAAAAAATTACCAGATCGCCACACGTCCTATCTTGTGGTCGATCTGCTCTCCGGGAGGCACCACGGACGGTGACAGGATGTGAGTAACTACCGAACCAATCAAGATAACGTGCATCACACTCGGAGGGGTCGCGACTACGTCTGAAGTCGCCAAGGAACAATCGGCATGATCTCGGAAATGTCCGCCAAGTCGATTCCGCTGTAGAAGCGGGGAACCTGACGTCGTACGCCACTGCAGTCGCAGACCGCACCGCATGCTCTGGTGTCGGGATGTCAACTGGGATCACCTGAACATATCCCAACTGACGCAAGACACAATCGGGCATATAAGGCTCTATGATATCTCGATAACGAATAAGGCCCATCAATAAAGTCCTCGGGACCTCCCCTGCTGGGTCAGGACCATAGGGTAACCACTCCACCTAAACTTTAACACATTAATAATAATACATCTTAAAATTAAATAAGTAAATGTAAATGGTGTAAAGTTTGATACCTCTGATGCAGTCATCTGATCTTGCCGTGCGCGGATTGAACGCAATCGTCCATCGCTTTTGTCCTCGCTCCGGACGGCCCACATACCCGAACGTAGATGACCCTCCTCGATAATCTTCCGCTCACGATGCGGGCGCAATGCGGGAAAGTACTCGTATATCCACGCCTGCAGCAGCGTAAGACAACCTGCAATCCCAGAACAATCCGCACGGCTAGCTATCCCAAGCTGACTGTACAGGTATGCCAACGTCGCTGAGCCCTACGAGTACTCACGAACGGTGTTCGGGTCCCTAGCCTCCAATAGATCGCGTGGTCTGATCCGGCAACCACTCTTGTCGACAAACAAGACGGCTCCGAGCATCAAGAATAGGTACGTCGTCAACTGTGTATCATCGGCCCGCGGAGGTCGTGCCCGTCTGCATAAGTCCTCAAGAGAGTCGATGCCGACACCACCACCACTCCATAAAGCTGTATCTCTCGCCAGACCATCAGGTGTGACACCAAGCAACTCTGCCACATAACACCTCAGCTCAGACGTCGACCCCTGAGCACTAACCAGACGACCATCCACAGGAATGCGCAGGATCTGGAAAACATCGTGAAGCATGATCGTCATCTCTCCGAAAGGCATGTGAAAAATGTTGGTGTCAGGCTGCCACCGCTCCACAAACGCAGAAGTCAAAGGCATGTCGAGATAAGGGAACATGTTGTACGGTAAGTGCCCCAAATGCGTGGTACTAATCTCCTCTCTGATATCAACACTCAGTGTAGACCGCCAACCATGTAGTGCTGTACAGGCTCTGTGCCGATTATGGCACTTCAGAACCTTCCGATCCTCTCCGTCCCAGATCCGTCTAGCGATGTGACCCCAGAAACTAGGAATGACGCTCCCATCTAAAGGACCACCAGGCGTCATACCGCTCACGATCCAGGAATCGTCCTGGACCCTCTTCTTCTTCTGAGCGCGGGGATCTACAGTGCACGAGCTCGAATCCCCGGTCGTAAACCTCCCACCCCTACCCTTCCGCACCATCCATCCGGCGGAAGTAGAACTACCCGCTCGACCACGTCCTCTGCTATACTCCCCCTGCCTCTCCACCTCCGGACGCTCTAACTCATACGGGTCATCATCGTCGCTCCCGTCGTCGGGACTGTCCACATGCTCATCATCGAATGAATCGTCCTCCTCCTCACGACGACGTAATGCCTCTCTCTCCCTCCGGACCGAAGCAGATATCCCCCGTCTACGTGGATGACGCGGTGCTGAATCATCATCTAAAGAACGGAAGGCGTGTAATGGTATCGACTTGCCTTTCCCTCCACTGTGACCCGATGACTATTAATTGAAATTTTAAATACAACTTTGTTAATTTTGTTAAACTAAATTATCATATTTATCACAATTGTTAAACTAAATTATCACAATTGTTAAACTAAATCAAAATTTGTTAAACTAAATTAAAACAATTCTTAAACTAAATCAAAAATGGTTAAAACTAAATATCACAAATGTTAAACTTAATAAGAATTTGTTCAATTAAATTTTCAGATTTATCACAAAAGGTTCGTTTGTTATAGACTCTATAGGCTTTGCTCCTATCGGAATATCCTAAAAAGATGGCCTCATCGGATTTTGCATCAAATTTTTCCAAGTTATCTTTAGTGTTGAGGACAAAACATTTTGACCCAAAAGCTTTAAAGTAAGAGATTTTTGGAATACGTTTGTGCCACAATTCAAAAGGTGTTTTCTTCAAAATAGGTCTTATAAGAACACGGTTTAACACATAACAAGAAGTATTTACGGCTTCACACCAAAAATATTTTGGAAGCCCTTTTTCCATAAGCATGGTTCTTGCCATCTCTTGAAGAGTTCTATTTTTCCTTTCAACTACCCCATTTTGTTGGGGAGTGCGAGGAAAAGAAAAATTATGTTTAATCCCTTGTTTTTCACAAAACTTTTGAAATAGCTCATTTTCAAATTCTCCTCCATGATCGCTACGGATAGTAATGATATGTAAATCTTTTTCTCTTTGAACACGTTTGCAAAAGCTTTTAAATCTTTCAAATGCATCATATTTATTAGCCAAAAACAAAACCCATGTAAATCGTGAAAAATCATCGACAATCACAAAAGCATATCTTTTACCACCTAAACTAACGGTTCTTGAAGGACCAAAAAGATCTAGATGTAAAAGCTCAAGAGGTTTTGAAGTTGACACAACATTTAAAGATTTGAAAGACGATTTAAATTGTTTTCCAAATTGACATGCATCACAAAGTTTATCCTTTTTTAAATCAATTTTAGGAAGTCCTCTAACTAATTCAAGTTTGGATAATTTGTGTAATTGTGACATACTAATATGTCCCAATCGGTTATGCCATAACCAAGCTTCGTCATTTGAGGCAACTAAACAAGTCTCTAAGGCTAGATTGCTAATGACATCAACAAACACAATGTAAATATTATGAGATCTACAACCTTTAAATATAATTTTCATGTTATGTTTTGAGACAATATAGCAATTTGAATTGTCAAAGATAACCATATAATTTTTATCCGCTAGTTGACTAACACTTAGCAAATTGTGTTTTAGCCCTTCTACTAACAAAACATTTTCAATATGAGGAGTAGAGGAATTGCCAACATTACCAATGCCGACAATTTGACCTTTAGCGTTGTCTCCAAATGTGACGGTTCCTCCCTTCTTAGGCTTTAGATTTGATAGAACTTGAGAGTCTCCCGTCATGTGCCTTGAGCACCCACTATCGAGTATCCACTTGCCCTTTCTCCTTGCTTTGATCTACATGCAAAGAGACAAGTGAAGACTTTGGTACCCAAATTTGTTTGGGTCCTTGAGGGTTAGCTTTTGGTACCCAAACTTGAGAGGTCTTAGGTACCCATACATTTGACAAACTTACTTTCTTAACATATGAATTGTTATGTTTAACAAAATAAGATGTAGCTTTCTTTTGTTTTCCACCCATGTACCCCAAACCATGCTTAGTCAAAGATTGAGTTTGGGTTCCTAGAAGCATGTCTAGCATTTTTCTACCCAACGTGAATTTCTCTAGATCTTTTGTAAGTTGTTCATTCTTGGCAATAAGATCTTTGTTGTTGTTACAGTTACTAGTAGATTTCAGCATGTTTATCTCATTAGCAAGCAATTCATTCTCTTTAAGTAAGTTTTCATGTTTAGTAGATAAATCTAGATGCACTTTTCTTCCTAATTTGTTTTTATGACAAATCATCTCATATCTTTCAGCAAGTTCATGAAAAGCATCTAATAACTCATCATAGGAAGGGGTTTCTTGAATTGATACCTCATCGTCATCAATTTCCACCACTTGGGGTTGATTGCTTCTCCTTGGGGATGTAGCGGTGCTTGAATCCGAATCCTCATTGTGTGCCATAAAGCACATGTGTGCTTCTTCCTCTTGAGAGTATTCGGTGTCGGAGGATGTAGATGAGCTTGAATCATCCCAAGTGGCTTTAAAAGCCTTCTTTCCGTCTTTGTCATGGTGATCCCTTCTTTTGTGATCATCACGTTCTCGTCTTCTAGGTCTCTCTTCTTTATCTCTTCTAAGAGGCCTATCTTCCCTAATTCTCCTCGGTCTCTCATCTCTTTCTCTTCTAGGAGGGAATCTTCTTGGTTCTCGTTGTTCACGATCTCTTGACTTAAGGAGTGGACAATCCTTCTTCATGTGCCCCGTCTTGTTGCATTCGTAGCACGTGAAAGTCCGGGATGATTCTCCTTTCCCTCTAGTGAACCTTCCTTTGGCGAGAAACTTCTTGAAGTTGCGGGTTAGAAATGCAACATCATCATCGGTGTCATCGTCTTCGATACTTTCCAAATCCGACGTTGCTTTGAGAGCAATTGTTTTCTCCTTTCTCCTTAACCCCTCTCGCTCCTTCTCCTTCTCTCTTCTTTCCTCCATTTGAATCTCATAAGCCATGAGGCTTCCTATGAGATCCTCCATCTTTAGCTTTGAGAGATCTTTGGCCTCCTCGATTGCCGTTGTCTTCTTCTCCCACTCCAATGTCAACGATCTAAGAAACTTCCGTACCCTGTCACTTTCAATCAAGACCTTACCAAGGTTTTTCAAGGAGTTAGTGATATGAGTAAAGCGAGTATGCATCTCGCTAATGGATTCGTTGGGTTTCATGGCAAACATTTCATATTTTTGCATATATGAATCTATCCTAGTTTCTTTCACGGATGATCGTCCTTCAAAATGACTTTCTAACATATGCCATGCCTCAAATGCAGAATCACAAGCATTAATTCTACCATATTCCTCTTCGGTTAATCCACACATGAGAATGTTCATTAATTTTGCATTCATTTGAACCATTGCTAGTTCATCATCACTCATGAGTTCAAACTCTTTGTTTTGAGTACATGGAATTTGAAAGAAAACCCATAGCTTAACATCATATGATTGAATGAAGATTATCATGCGTTTCTTCCAATAGGCATAATTGGTTCCATTAAAAAGTGGAGGTCTACCGGTGTGGAATCCCTCACGTTGTTGGGCCATTGCTACAAATGTTAATTTGTTTATATGCAATTAACAAGGCTCTGATACCAAATGTAGGATCTAATTGCCCTAAATATTAGTCTTAAGGGGGGGGTTTATAGACTAATTACTCACTACTAACTATTTATGCAATAACAAGATAACCAATGAAAATAGTGAGATAGAAAGGCAAACCAAACACCGGATGTATAGAGGTTTGGATCCAACACCGGATCCTAGTCCTCTCTTACGAATTGCTCTTCCTTGAGCAACTTCGCGATCTTCACTAATTTGATCTTCTTTCCGGGCAAAGATCGAGCCTTTACAATTCAAGCTTGCGAACACCCTCGCCAAGCTTGGACCTCCTTCTCACAACCCGAGAAGAGCTTCACTCCGGAAGCTTGTACAACTCCTTTGTAGTAGACTTTGTGTAACCTACTCTTGAGCACTTGAAATTGATGATGAATGCAATTGAATGATTGATCAAGAGAGTGGTTGAGAGCAAGAATGAGAGTAAGAGCACTTGGAAAGTTTTAGCACAATGGGAGCTTAGAGAATGGATTGGTAACCATGTAAAGATGATCTAAGCTCTATATATAAGCCTCTTAAGTTTTCTAGCCGTTTGAGAAAGATTTGATTGGGTTTTGTGCAAGATACACAAACCAGAGATTCAGGAAGCAATTCTGTCAAAGTTCGGTCGACCGGTAAGAATGAAACGGTCGACCGGTTACGTGAATAGTAGTCAAACGGTCAGACAAACGAGGAACGGTCGAACTAACTGGGAGGGAACTTAAGTGTACCGGTCGGACGAAACAAGGAAACGGTCGACCGATGTGAAGGTTCGGTAGAGACAAAGAGTGACCGGTCGAACCAAGGTGGTATCGACCGATAGCAGGAAGAATGCTACGAACGATCAATGGTCAAACGGTCGACCGGTTAATAAGATTTGTTCGACCGGTTAAGCTATGTATTTCGGGGTATGGTGAAAGTATGTGTATACGACCGTTGTATAATACGACAAGTATAACGGTCACAAAAGAAGACAAAAATAGAAATCAATCGGTTGAACAGAAATGGACATTCGGTCGACCGGTTGCACTAAGGCACGTGTCTTCCAGCACGCATGAACAGTTGATCGGTCGACCAAAAGACCTTAAGTTTCTCTAATGAACCGGTCGAACCAGAACAATGTTCGGTCGACCGAAAAGGTTCAGAAAATAGTTTTTGGGTAGATCGGTCGAACCAAATGGTCGACCGGTCGACCGGTTGAGTGCAGAAATCCTGGATAAGGTTTGATTGATTTCTAAAGAAGTTTTGTATAGAATTTGAAGGTTTAGATCTACTTCTATGGAATCCTAAAGAGTCAAGATATGCAATGCATCAAGATTTAAGTGCTCAAGTTACATTTAAATCCTAATGACAATAATGTAAACCTATCTACTCTTCAACTTCATTTCTTGTTTAACTTGACACCTGAAATGTTAGTATAAAGCGATATATGTGTAATGTGCAAGAGTGATATGAACGAATTACATGTGTTTAAGTTAAATGTTGATTAATCATCAAAACGGATAAGCAATCATTAGCCAAAAGCCAACAATCTCCCCCTTTTTGATGATGACAACTTATCAAATTAAATACATGTTATTTCAATGAATTTTACTCAATGCTCCCCCTATCTTATAGCTCCCCCTAGCTATGTGGCATTTGTAAACCTAATAGACATGTATGAGTAGTATTACCCTCCCCCTTTGGCATAATCAAAAAGCTGAAAAAAAATGTCCAACAACGAAACCACATTCATTTGCCAAAACAAACAATAAAGGAGAAACAAAACATGCATTAAGTCAAGCAAGGTTCAAAATACATCAATCGCAAACGAAACACCACACAACTAAAGCGGAAATCAAAGATACAAGACTCAATGTCCAACCAACTCAATGACCAAAACGATCACGAAACATAGAAGTGAGAGAGTCAATGCCATGAAGCACCGAGTCGACCTTAGCGTCAAGACGCCCAAGGTGCTGAGATGTCGAAGCTTCAAAACGATCAAGACGTTGAGAGGTGGAAGCTTCAAACGCATCGAACCGATCCGACAACTGCTGAAAGGAATGATCCGGAGTGTATTCAGTATAAGTGGATCTCCACTTACTCTCCTGCCAAGCAGATTCGTCGCCTTCTCCCCAAGAACATTGACCCTCCTGCTGAAATGGTTGGGGCATCCAACGAGGATCGGCCGGCACATCATCTTCATCTTCTTGCTCAGAATCTCCCTCAGATGACGCTTGAATAGAAGATGATGCAATGGTTTTCATTTTAGAAAGAGTGGTCTTACAGATAGGATATTTGTAGGTGGCCGATGGACAATCGGTAACACGAATTTGAAGAAGGTCAAAGAGAGCGGTGAGCAACATGGGATAAGGGAGATACCTCCCTTTCTTAAAGCGCATGTGGAGGAAAATGAATAAAGGCCAATTGACCGGAATTTTCTTGTAAATGCAATAGATGCACACAAGCTCCGTATAAGATATTTCGTTATGATGGCCATGTTTAGGGAGCAAGTTGAAGGAAACGATATAGGCCAATACTCGAGCGATAGGATGCATTAAGGATGAGTTGTGAACAATAAAGCCATTTTTGGAAGGAGGTGGAAAGGCATATAATTGAGCAACCATATCATCATGAGTGATGTTATCAATAGCACTAAGAGGATGATCAACATATAAATTAACACCCTCGAACTCTAAGCCAAAAGCTTCAGCAAGAGTTCCGGGGACAATTTCATATCTAATACCATTGATCATAGTACGAGCAATATGGTGATTTGGTTCAAAACGAAGATTACAAAAAAATTGTTGAACCAAAAATGGATAATATGGTTTTGATGCAAGATTGGTGAGACAATGTGTGAGGCGATTAGCATCAAAAAGAGATTTAAGAGAGAAATCACGAAAGTCCGCTACCTCAACGGCGCGGTTTGGAATAAAAGGAGCCGCCGAGAGCTTTTTCTCCCAATCACTTTTGGCGAACTCGTCAATAGGATGGAAGGCAAGAGTAGGAGGCGCGGGCGGATGCCGGACATTTGGGGTAGTAGAGGAGCGATCGTGGGCCTTCTTGGTGCGTTTTTCGGTGGAAGTGGTGGAAGCATCCGAACGTTTCTTGCGGATAGCCATTTTCTTCCCGGTCATGGTGAATAACTCGAGTTTGGGGAAAACAAATGGGTGCAAAATGAAGAGGAGATGATGAGAAGCGATAAAATGCAAAAAGATTTGAGTTTTACCGCAGGAAAAACGCAAAGTCGAGGGAGGAAGGTGATGGGGAAGGCTTAGGGTTAGAGAAAGAGATGGGTAAAAGTGAAGACCAAGTTCCGATCTAGCCCTAAATGCAGCAGAAAACGACAGCACCGGTCGACCGATCCATCTTTCGGTCGACCGAAAGGTTAAAGAAAACTGTAAAAACTTAAGTCGAAAAAACGAACGGTCGGACAGAAGCATATTTCGGTCGACCGGATAAAAGAACAAGGCAGACAATCCCCTGCTATCAGTCGAACAAAATCTACCGGTCGACCTAACAAAATAAAATCGGTCGCACGAAAGACACGAGCGGTCGAACGAAAACTCAAAATCAAAAACTTAAGATCCCTGCTATCGGTTGAACTAAACCAACCGGTCGACCGAACAACAAAAAAATGGTCGCACGGCGAACACATGCGGTCGAACAAAAACTCAAAGTTGAAAACTTAGGATCCCTGCTATCGGTTGAACAAATCCGACCGGTCGACCGATATATTGAAAACGGTCGCACGGATAACACTTGCGGTCGAACAAATACACAAAGTCGAAAACTTAGGATCCCTGCTATCGGTTGAACAAAACGGACCGGTCGACCGAACTACTAGCACCGGTCGACCAAACTCAGGAAAGCGGTTGAACAAACAGAATTCGGTCAAGAAACAACTCAGCACCGGTCGAACGAAATCTCAGTTCGGTCGACCGGTGGAACAGTAAAAACCAGAACAAAGCTTCAAAAACAAGAGACACTAGAACCAAATATAGTCAAATGGGCTCAAGTAAAACGTACTCAAATGTCATTTAGGGCACACATGCCAAGATTGAGTCTAATGAGATTGAATTGATCAACATTTAAGGGTTTGGTGAATATATCCGCTAATTGATCATTTGTGGGAACAAATATAAGTTTAATGTCTTCTTTATTTGCATGATCTCTAAGAAAATGATGTCTAACTTCTATATGCTTAGTTCTTGAATGCAAGATAGGATTTTTGGAAAGGTTGATAGCACTTGTATTATCACAATAAATTGGTGTAGTTTGAAACTTAAGTTGCAAGTCCTTGAGGGTTTGCCTCATCCAAAGGACTTGTGCACAAGCACAACCGGCGGCGATATATTCAGCCTCGGTTGTTGATAATGCAACACTATTTTGTTTCTTACTAAACCATGAGACAAGAGATTTACCCAAAAATTGACAAGTGCCACTAGTACTCTTACGATCTAAAATACAACCGGCATAGTCGGCGTCGCTATAGGCAACAAGATCGAAAGTCCTAGTCTTAGGGTAGAAAAGTCCAAAATCAAAAGTGCCTTTTAGATAACGAAAAATTCTTTTTAATGCATTCAAATGAGTTTCTTTTGGACATGCTTGAAAACGTGCACATAAACATACAACAAACATAATATCGGGACGACTTGCAGTAAGATAGAGTAAAGAACCGATCATACCACGATACTTCTTGATGTCCACATCTTTGCCATTTTCGTCTTTGTCCAATTTTACGCTTGTACTCATAGGTGTCTTTTGAGGTTTGCTAGTTTCAAGCTCAAAGCGTTTGAGAAGTTCCTTTGTGTACTTTGCTTGATGTATGAAATTCCCCTCTTGAGTTTGCTTTATTTGGAGTCCGAGAAAGAAATTTAGCTCACCAATAAGGCTCATCTCGAACTCTCCCTGCATAGACTTAGAAAATTCTTCGCATAGACGCGGGTTACTTGCACCAAAGATAATGTCATCAACATATATTTGTACCACTAATAAATCATGATTCAGAGTTTTAACAAATAAAGTGGTATCTACTTTACCCATTTTGAATCCTTTATTAATCAAGAAATTCTTCAACCTCTCATACCAAGCTCTAGGAGCTTGTTTGAGACCATAAAGAGCCTTCTTGAGTTTAAATACATGGTTCGGATAAGATTCATTAATAAAACCGGGGGGTTGAGCAACATAAACTTCTTCAGAAATAATTCCATTTAGGAAAGCACTTTTAACATCCATTTGAAAAAGTTTAATGTCCATAAAAGAGGCATAAGCTAAAAGCATACGAATAGCTTCCATACGAGCCACGGGAGCATAAGTTTCATCAAAGTCTATTCCCTCCTCTTGGCGGTAGCCTTGAGCAACGAGTCTAGCTTTGTTTCTAACTACATTCCCATCCTCATCAAGTTTATTTCGGAAGATCCATTTAGTTCCAATAACGGTTTGATTAATGGGTTTTTCAACAAGTTCCCAAACGTCATTTCGAACGAATTGGTTTAACTCTTCATGCATAGCCATTAACCAAAATTCATCATTACAAGCTTCGTCTACTTTCTTAGGTTCTAATTTAGATATGAAAGCATAAGAATCACAAACTACATGAGCCTTTGATCGTGTTGTCACACCTTGAGAAACATCTCCAATCACAAGGTCCTTTGGATGTTCCTTTCTATAGGTCCAATCCTTGGGAAGCTCCTCTTTGTTTTCTTGTGGAAAACTTGGAGGATCTTGATGTGGCTCATGGGAGACATCTTGAGATGAGACATGTCTAATTATATCCATATAGTCATCATCAAGAGAGGAATTATCTACACAAGCCAACTCATCAAAGTTAACGTGTAGAGACTCCTCGACACAAAAGGTTCGTTTGTTATAGACTCTATAGGCTTTGCTCCTATCGGAATATCCTAAAAAGATGGCCTCATCGGATTTTGCATCAAATTTTTCCAAGTTATCTTTAGTGTTGAGGACAAAACATTTTGACCCAAAAGCTTTAAAGTAAGAGATTTTTGGAATACGTTTGTGCCACAATTCAAAAGGTGTTTTCTTCAAAATAGGTCTTATAAGAACACGGTTTAACACATAACAAGAAGTATTTACGGCTTCACACCAAAAATATTTTGGAAGCCCTTTTTCCATAAGCATGGTTCTTGCCATCTCTTGAAGAGTTCTATTTTTCCTTTCAACTACCCCATTTTGTTGGGGAGTGCGAGGAAAAGAAAAATTATGTTTAATCCCTTGTTTTTCACAAAACTTTTGAAATAGCTCATTTTCAAATTCTCCTCCATGATCGCTACGGATAGTAATGATATGTAAATCTTTTTCTCTTTGAACACGTTTGCAAAAGCTTTTAAATCTTTCAAATGCATCATATTTATTAGCCAAAAACAAAACCCATGTAAATCGTGAAAAATCATCGACAATCACAAAAGCATATCTTTTACCACCTAAACTAACGGTTCTTGAAGGACCAAAAAGATCTAGATGTAAAAGCTCAAGAGGTTTTGAAGTTGACACAACATTTAAAGATTTGAAAGACGATTTAAATTGTTTTCCAAATTGACATGCATCACAAAGTTTATCCTTTTTGAAATCAATTTTAGGAAGTCCTCTAACTAATTCAAGTTTGGATAATTTGTGTAATTGTGACATACTAATATGTCCCAATCGGTTATGCCATAACCAAGCTTCGTCATTTGAGGCAACTAAACAAGTCTCTAAGGCTAGATTGCTAATGACATCAACAAACACAATGTAAATATTATGAGATCTACAACCTTTAAATATAATTTTCATGTTATGTTTTGAGACAATATAGCAATTTGAATTGTCAAAGATAACCATATAATTTTTATCCGCTAGTTGACTAACACTTAGCAAATTGTGTTTTAGCCCTTCTACTAACAAAACATTTTCAATATGAGGAGTAGAGGAATTGCCAACATTACCAATGCCGACAATTTGACCTTTAGCGTTGTCTCCAAATGTGACGGTTCCTCCCTTCTTAGGCTTTAGATTTGATAGAACTTGAGAGTCTCCCGTCATGTGCCTTGAGCACCCACTATCGAGTATCCACTTGCCCTTTCTCCTTGCTTTGATCTACATGCAAAGAGACAAGTGAAGACTTTGGTACCCAAATTTGTTTGGGTCCTTGAGGGTTAGCTTTTGGTACCCAAACTTGAGAGGTCTTAGGTACCCATACATTTGACAAACTTACTTTCTTAACATATGAATTGTTATGTTTAACAAAATAAGATGTAGCTTTCTTTTGTTTTCCACCCATGTACCCCAAACCATGCTTAGTCAAAGATTGAGTTTGGGTTCCTAGAAGCATGTCTAGCATTTTTCTACCCAACGTGAATTTCTCTAGATCTTTTGTAAGTTGTTCATTCTTGGCAATAAGATCTTTGTTGTTGTTACAGTTACTAGTAGATTTCAGCATGTTTATCTCATTAGCAAGCAATTCATTCTCTTTAAGTAAGTTTTCATGTTTAGTAGATAAATCTAGATGCACTTTTCTTCCTAATTTGTTTTTATGACAAATCATCTCATATCTTTCAGCAAGTTCATGAAAAGCATCTAATAACTCATCATAGGAAGGGGTTTCTTGAATTGATACCTCATCGTCATCAATTTCCACCACTTGGGGTTGATTGCTTCTCCTTGGGGATGTAGCGGTGCTTGAATCCGAATCCTCATTGTGTGCCATAAAGCACATGTGTGCTTCTTCCTCTTGAGAGTATTCGGTGTCGGAGGATGTAGATGAGCTTGAATCATCCCAAGTGGCTTTAAAAGCCTTCTTTCCGTCTTTGTCATGGTGATCCCTTCTTTTGTGATCATCACGTTCTCGTCTTCTAGGTCTCTCTTCTTTATCTCTTCTAAGAGGCCTATCTTCCCTAATTCTCCTCGGTCTCTCATCTCTTTCTCTTCTAGGAGGGAATCTTCTTGGTTCTCGTTGTTCACGATCTCTTGACTTAAGGAGTGGACAATCCTTCTTCATGTGCCCCGTCTTGTTGCATTCGTAGCACGTGAAAGTCCGGGATGATTCTCCTTTCCCTCTAGTGAACCTTCCTTTGGCGAGAAACTTCTTGAAGTTGCGGGTTAGAAATGCAACATCATCATCGGTGTCATCGTCTTCGATACTTTCCAAATCCGACGTTGCTTTGAGAGCAATTGTTTTCTCCTTTCTCCTTAACCCCTCTCGCTCCTTCTCCTTCTCTCTTCTTTCCTCCATTTGAATCTCATAAGCCATGAGGCTTCCTATGAGATCCTCCATCTTTAGCTTTGAGAGATCTTTGGCCTCCTCGATTGCCGTTGTCTTCTTCTCCCACTCCAATGTCAACGATCTAAGAAACTTCCGTACCCTGTCACTTTCAATCAAGACCTTACCAAGGTTTTTCAAGGAGTTAGTGATATGAGTAAAGCGAGTATGCATCTCGCTAATGGATTCGTTGGGTTTCATGGCAAACATTTCATATTTTTGCATATATGAATCTATCCTAGTTTCTTTCACGGATGATCGTCCTTCAAAATGACTTTCTAACATATGCCATGCCTCAAATGCAGAATCACAAGCATTAATTCTACCATATTCCTCTTCGGTTAATCCACACATGAGAATGTTCATTAATTTTGCATTCATTTGAACCATTGCTAGTTCATCATCACTCATGAGTTCAAACTCTTTGTTTTGAGTACATGGAATTTGAAAGAAAACCCATAGCTTAACATCATATGATTGAATGAAGATTATCATGCGTTTCTTCCAATAGGCATAATTGGTTCCATTAAAAAGTGGAGGTCTACCGGTGTGGAATCCCTCACGTTGTTGGGCCATTGCTACAAATGTTAATTTGTTTATATGCAATTAACAAGGCTCTGATACCAAATGTAGGATCTAATTGCCCTAAATATTAGTCTTAAGGGGGGGGGGGTTTATAGACTAATTACTCACTACTAACTATTTATGCAATAACAAGATAACCAATGAAAATAGTGAGATAGAAAGGCAAACCAAACACCGGATGTATAGAGGTTTGGATCCAACACCGGATCCTAGTCCTCTCTTACGAATTGCTCTTCCTTGAGCAACTTCGCGATCTTCACTAATTTGATCTTCTTTCCGGGCAAAGATCGAGCCTTTACAATTCAAGCTTGCGAACACCCTCGCCAAGCTTGGACCTCCTTCTCACAACCCGAGAAGAGCTTCACTCCGGAAGCTTGTACAACTCCTTTGTAGTAGACTTTGTGTAACCTACTCTTGAGCACTTGAAATTGATGATGAATGCAATTGAATGATTGATCAAGAGAGTGGTTGAGAGCAAGAATGAGAGTAAGAGCACTTGGAAAGTTTTAGCACAATGGGAGCTTAGAGAATGGATTGGTAACCATGTAAAGATGATCTAAGCTCTATATATAAGCCTCTTAAGTTTTCTAGCCGTTTGAGAAAGATTTGATTGGGTTTTGTGCAAGATACACAAACCAGAGATTCAGGAAGCAATTCTGTCAAAGTTCGGTCGACCGGTAAGAATGAAACGGTCGACCGGTTACGTGAATAGTAGTCAAACGGTCAGACAAACGAGGAACGGTCGAACTAACTGGGAGGGAACTTAAGTGTACCGGTCGGACGAAACAAGGAAACGGTCGACCGATGTGAAGGTTCGGTAGAGACAAAGAGTGACCGGTCGAACCAAGGTGGTATCGACCGATAGCAGGAAGAATGCTACGAACGATCAATGGTCAAACGGTCGACCGGTTAATAAGATTTGTTCGACCGGTTAAGCTATGTATTTCGGGGTATGGTGAAAGTATGTGTATAAGACCGTTGTATAATACGACAAGTATAACGGTCACAAAAGAAGACAAAAATAGAAATCAATCGGTCGAACAGAAATGGACATTCGGTCGACCGGTTGCACTAAGGCACGTGTCTTCCAGCACGCATGAACAGTTGATCGGTCGACCAAAAGACCTTAAGTTTCTCTAATGAACCGGTCGAACCAGAACAATGTTCGGTCGACCGAAAAGGTTCAGAAAACAGTTTTTGGGTAGATCGGTCGAACCAAATGGTCGACCGGTCGACCGGTTGAGTGCAGAAATCTTGGATAAGGTTTGATTGATTTCTAAAGAAGTTTTGTATAGAATTTGAAGGTTTAGATCTACTTCTATGGAATCCTAAAGAGTCAAGATATGCAATGCATCAAGATTTAAGTGCTCAAGTTACATTTAAATCCTAATGACAATAATGTAAACCTATCTACTCTTCAACTTCATTTCTTGTTTAACTTGACACCTGAAATGTTAGTATAAAGCGATATATGTGTAATGTGCAAGAGTGATATGAACGAATTACATGTGTTTAAGTTAAATGTTGATTAATCATCAAAACGGATAAGCAATCATTAGCCAAAAGCCAACATTCCGAAGACGTCACCTCCATCGGGGAGACGTCTGCCGCAGACGTCTCCCCTCTACGGGCGGCGTCCGAGGGAGACGCCCCCGGCATGGGGCGGACGTCCGAGGAAGCCGCTCCCCGGACGCCCGCCCCATGCGGGGGGCGTCTCCCTCGGACGCCGGCCACTTTTTTTAATTTTTTTTGAAAACAAATAAATAACGTAAGGTTACCGTATACGGGTACACCGGGGGAACTGCTGGCTGCTTGCCTGGCCTCCGAGACATTCGTAATCTTCTGTAGGTATAGGAAGAGAAAGTTTTGAGAAAAGAGTGAAATTGTGAGATATATAAGCAAAAATAGGAGGAAAGGCAATTTGGTAATTTCAAGGGGCGATTTAAGTAATTTTGGGACGATGTTTAGCAATTCAGTAAATTTTCCAAGATGTGGAATCCAAGATGTCAAATCTCTGAAGAGGGGAAAACTTTCTATTGTTTTTCGAGGAAAACTTTATGTTATTTTTGATCTTGGTGCGTATCACAAAAGTCCCACATACCTCTTTTGGTTACCGGATATGATATCTGAAGATAAATACTTTCTATTTGATACGTAAATACCCCATCATATGGTTAGGGTGTGGGCAAATTTATCTTGAAGCACCCTAGGCGTGAACGATGAATAAGATCCTAGCTATGGAATTACCTTTAATTGTGCTTGTCTTTAACTTTAGCGGTAACTCAATTTAACCCCCGTCCTTAATCGTACATTAAACAACACATCCATTATATTCTTATGAAGGTTATGTTGTTTTAAACTTCAATTGCATAATTCTTCTAGTTATGACTCAACCATCTTTGGAGGTTCTTTCACCATGACAACAAATATGTAAAGGTTCATCACCTGTGACAACAAGTACTTACCTCGCTCATGCAATGGTGGATCAAACCAAGTAATAAAACCATACTCATGATGCCTTCCACAAATACAACCATAGAACCATTCAATTCAACACTAAAACAAAAGATTGTCCAATCTCTTAATAAAATGGTTCAGTTTACTCTTGTGTTTTGGGATGCAATTTCGAATATTGTAAAGTACGATCCCAACTTTATTTGAAAAATACTTCAGTCTAATGCGAAATTAGCTACCAACAATACATGAAATTACCCCTACTATTAGAAAACTCAACTTTATGAAATTCACGCACCACTATACATAGGGATACCTTCTTTCTATTATGGGATTGTCCTCACGTACATAGAATTACCTTTCAGGTTGTTTTCATTAATACAATGAAATCCAGTTCATTCGGTTGAGAAAGCATTTCAAGATAACGATAATTATGGCTTCCTATGTTGTTGTATCACTCATTCATTCAGTTTTACATTATGCATGGTTTTATTACCATGGGAAAATTGGAGTCTTTATGCTTAAAGTGACTCACTAAATATAAAAAAAACCCGCATTGACATCATCGTAAAATATGATGTTTCATGTGCTACCAAAAAACCCCTTGCATAAACCATTCCCTTTCTCCTTCTTTCTCAGCCGTTCTACCTTCTTAGTTGAGAGTGAAGATCAGATCGAGCATACAATAGCCAATATGGAGCTCAGATCATCCCATTCAGACTCACCTCGGACTCTTGTTGGACCCCACTGGAATGCTCAAGTTGTTTTAGTGTTCTTGGAGGAGAAACCGATTACCAAAGAGAATGGGTAAGTGAAATTGTAAAAAAATGATGTGGGTGTTTGTTACATTTTTTTCCCATTTTCGAATAGATCTGTCAATGCGATGATGTATTTTGTTGGTTTGTTTAAGTTTTGTTTGAATTTCTGTTTGAATCTACATTTTTTGGGGGTATCTGGTTATTTTTGAGCTCGATGGAGCTCAATGAATGACCATTTTTGATGGTTGAAGACAATGCCAGACGGTACTCGATGATACTATAATGAGGATCGATGGGTATGCTCGATAGTTAAAATTGTTTTAGAGTTTGATCGAGTTCGAGTGGACTCGATGGTACTCTATAGTGTGGCTCGATGTTTATGCTCAATAGTTATACCTGTTTGGAGTTTGATTCAACTCGATTATGGTCGATTGTTGTACTCGATATGAGTTCGATAGAAACTCGATAAAGCTCGATAGCTTATGAATTTTAATTTGAATTCCACTTTAATTAATTAAACAAGTACAATTAAATAACAATATTTATTCTACAATTACCCCAAATTAACTTATTCAATCAAATATTCAAAACGTCAAAAGTTTTCTTCACAAATAACCCAACTTTAATATCCCACCACCTATTAACCAAATCCAGGGTTACTCGTAATTAACCCAACTAATTTGTTTAACTACAAATCATTAAAATCCAGGGGCCATATGCAATATACCCAACACCAAAACCCAAACCCGATCCAAACCCTAGCCGTTGCCAGTTCTGGCGCCACCGCCGTGGCATGGCCCCGCATGGGCTCGACCCCGACAACCTTTGCAACCCCTCACGTGATCTCCCCTCTCGACTCTTTCCTCCTCATCTCTGACCACCGACGTCGTTATCGCCGACCACCCCTTCCTCCATCGCTTGCTCCACACACCATCTGACCAAAGGAACCCGGAAACTAAGGAGGTGGGTGGCATACCTCGAAGCCCGAAGCAACGGGAGAAGAAGACCAGAGAAGGGGACGATTCCCCTCCGTGCCTACGCGCCGCCGTGGGAGCTCCTCATCACCCGCCGCAATCGCCGGAGCTACATGAGAAGAGGAGAGGAGAAGATCGGGGTGAAAGAGAGGAAGGTGAGGGTGATGGGTTTGGGTTAGGGATGAGGGAGGGGAGAGGTGAAAGGGAGAGAGTTAACAATCACCCCACCAAAAAGGAATTTCATTTGCGAAAAAAGGCAAGCTACGCACCAAAAAGCTCTGGGTACTTCTCCCGCACATCCGCCTCGATCTCTCACGTGGCCTCTCATGATGTGTGGTACTTCCATCAGACCTTAACCATCGGGATGACCCTCTTACGCAATTGGTCGCTCCTCCATCGAAAAATAAGGCTGCGCCCCACGCTGCACCCTAGGCATATCCACCTCTAACACGTGCGAAGGGTCGACAATGTACTTCCTTAGCATCGAGACATGGAAGACATTGTGCATTCCCGAAAACTGTGGTGGCAAGGCAATCCGGTAAGCAATGACACCCACTCGGTCCAAAATCTCAAACAAAACCTATGTATCTCGGACTCAGCTTCCCTCTGTGCCCAAACCTCATAACTCCCGTAACGGGAGAGATCCTCAAGAACACATGATCTCCGACTACGAAAGTCAACTCCTGTCGGCGTTGATTTGCATAACTCTTCTGTCTACTCTGCGCTATGGCCAATCTCTGCTTGATAACATCCACCTTCTCTGCATACTATTGGATGATCTCTGGTCTGACCTATCCCCAACATGAGGGAGATCTACATGGTCGTCCGTAAAAGGCCTCAAAAGGTGCCATCCTGATAAGCTGTTGTTGTATGCGAACTCGATAAGCAGTAGGTGCTCATCCCAACTGCTTGCCTTGTCCAATGCACACACTCTCAACATGTTCTCAGCGTCTTTATTATCCACTCCGATTGACCATCCATCTGAGGGTGAAAAGTCATACTGAACTTCAGCTTCATCCCCAGTGCCCCCAGTAGTGACCCCTAGAATCCTGATGTGCACCATATATCTCGGTCTGAGATGATGGATACTAACACTCTATGCAATCATACAATCTTGTCCACGTATAACTGCGCCAAGCTGCTCAGCGGTAACGTCATCCGTATTTCCAGAAAGTGTGTCGACTTGGTCAGTCAGTCCACAATCACCCAGATCGCATCTTGGAAACGTCTCATCTTGGGTAGCCCTGTAACAAAATCCATGGTCACGTACTCCCTTTTCCATTCTGGAAGCTAAATCCTCTGTAACATGCCTGCGGGCCGTTGGTGCTCGATCTTCACCTGCTGACATACCAAACACCGGGACTCGAACTCCGTGATATCCTCTTCATGCCCCACCACCAGTAATGTCTCTAAAGATCCCTATACATCTTTGTGCTCCAAGTCTACTCCATGACCTCACTCCGTAGGCCTGCTGTCCTCGACACCCACAATCTACTCCAGAACTAATGTCCCCATCCAGTGCTATTATGAAATCTGACCCCTCAGTCTCTACCGAGTGCAACAAGGCGGCCCTCTCTGGATACTCTGCCTGTGCGAGGACAATGTGCTCCACTATATCCGGCTCGGCTCGCACACTAACAAGCATAGCTCCGCTGTGCGCTGCTGCAAACAGCCTCCACTAAATTAGGTCCTCCGATAATCTCCACTCACAGACTAGCCATAGAACTCTCCCACTTCTGGCTCAGAGCGTCGTCCACTGTGTTTTCTTTCCCTGGGTGGTAGGCATTCATGAGGTCATAATCATTCACGAACTCTAACCAGCGCCATTGTCTCATGTACAATTCTTTCTACAAGAATAGGTACTTCAGACTCTGGTGATTTGTGAACATCTCGAGCTGTTTTCCGTAGAGATAGTGTCTTCAGATCTTTAGTGCATACACCACTTCTGCCAACTCTAGATCATGAATGGGATAATTCTGCTCATGGACCATCAACTGTCTCAACACAGGCTACTACCTTCCTATGCTGCATCAACACACACCCCAATCCCGTACCAAACACGCCATTGTATATCACATAACTGCCACTACCATTGGGAAGGGTCAGGATGGGTGCGGTTGTCAACCACCTCTTCAACTCCTAGAAGATGTCCTCGCACTTCTGCGACCAGACAAATTTCACACCCATCTTCGTCAACGCTGTCAACGGAGAAGAGATCTTCGAAAACTCCTATATAAAGTGATGATAATAACCTGCCAATCCCACGAAGCTTCTGACCTCTGACCTTGATGTGGGTGTCTGCCACTGCGTCACTGCCTCAATCTTCACTGGGTCCACCGAATTCCATCCTTTGACACGATATGCCCAAGGAATGCCACGCTATCGAGCCTAAATTCACACTTCGAGTACTTGGCAGAAAAATGCTACTCCCTCAACACCTCTAGTACGGTCCACAAATGCTCCATATGCATCTCATGATCCGTAGAATAGACCAGGATATCATCCACGAATACGATCACAAACTGATCCAAGAACGACTTAAAAGCCCAGTTCATCAAATCCATGAATGCTGCAGGTGCGTTCGTCAGTCCAAAGGACATCACTAGAAACTCATAATGTCCATATCTCGTGCAAAAAGCTATCTTCGGTACGTTCTCATCTCTGATCCTCAACTGATGGTATCTGGATCTCAAGTCAATCTTCGAGAAGACCCTCGCAGACTTCAACTGATCAAAGAGGTCATCAATCCTCAGCAACATGTATGGATTCCTGACAGTCACCTTATTCAACATCTGGTAGTCGATACACATCCTCATGGAGCCATCCTTTTTCTTCACGAACATAACAAAGGCTCCCCACGGCAACACACTCGACCGAATGAACCCCCTTTCAAACAACTCTTGCAATTGAACCTTCAACTTTGATAACTTTGCAAGGGCCATCCGATACGGTGCCTTAGACCGAGGCATTGTACCAGGAAGTAGGTCGTTGGCAAACTCAATCTCTTGATGCGGAGGCAACCCTGACAGGTCCTCTGAACAATAATTGACATCATTTCATTCTCATATTCGTATCTTATATCCATTATTTTACATCTAAGCAATGCTATGTGACGAGTTTTATGTTTGAATTTCAGAAATAAAGAGGTTTGAAGAGAAGAGCCATGAAAGGACCCCAAAAGCAAGAAAAAAGACTTAATCGTGAGACCTGGGGACTAAGATGCAAGGGAGAAGGACTTGATCGTAATACCGAAGGACCTAAGAGCAAAACATGAAACTCTACACCATCATGGGGAGTATTTTGGCAATTTGATTCGGGTCGGAGCTCCAACAGACCAAGTAGATGAATCCAAGACCCAGAAATACTTCAAGGAAAGCCACAAAGAAAACCAGACGGATCTAAAGCTTATAGACCGCCAATTGGCGGTCTGGAACCGCCAATTGGCGGTCCATATAGCCCAGGATCCGTTTAGTTTTCTGTAGCACGTGTATTACTGTATGCTTAGTCTATTTTTGGTATTGGTTTAGTCCCACATCGGGGGATTGTCCCGGATTAGCCTTTTCCATGCTTATAAATAGAACTCTTCACCTCCCATTGTATCCTTCTCTCTCTTTGGTGGCATCTTCCCTACTAAGAGTGAAGCCTTGAAGCAAAACTCTAGTGGAGGAAGGGCTGCTTGTAATCTGAGTGAGTTCATAATAGAAGTTTTCATTAGCTTGTTAATTCTTGCTTAGTTAATGTGTTTGCTTTGGTGCTTGTTTTGTTTTATGCTTCTTTAATATTTCTTGCTTGATTAGTATAGTTTTATTTCAGTATAATGCTTCATTTTATTAGAGTAGTTAGTTTAAATATGTGTGAGTAGTTCCATCCCCTTTGGGGGTGGCGTAGGTGTGTGTACATGTTATGTAGATGGTTTGAATGCTTAATATGAATGTTTTGTGTTGATATTAGTATGCTTGCTTGAATTATTAAGAACCTTACTTGATGATTTCTGCCATAGCTTAGGTACATTCCATGCTTATCTAAGTGTCTTAATAACAACCTTGCATTGCTCATATTATGCACATAAGTTAGTGTTGTAATGATAGGTCTTGCCATAGTGAGGTACTTCTTATGCATTAACAACACTAACTACTTGAGCTTCTTGTATGCATTTCATATCACACTTATTTCATGTGCACACACACACTCCACCCCTTAGGGGTTTTCATTCCTGTGATTTTATCTTTTGCATTAGTTAATTAGCTTAGTTGTATAGTTCATTTTAGCTTGTTTGTTTACTAGTTTAGTATTGTAGTGTAGTTTAGTGTAATACATCCTTCTTCCTTTTCTTTACCTCTCGCCTTCGCACAAACCAAGTGTCGACACACCTCCCAGTGGATGAACCGTATTTGCCACCGCTTCAACGCGGCCATGCACTTGCGGTTAATATAAAACGATCAATCAAGTTTTTGGCGCCGTTGCCGGGGAGGTGCTCTGTCCAGACGTTGGTTTGGACGATTCGAGGGGTTTTTAATTATTTGTTTCCAGTTTTTCTTAGTTTCCGGGAACCATCGGATCAAGGGGAGGCTATTGGAGAAGTTTGAGGACCAGAAGCTCCAAAAGGACCGCCAATCAGCGATTGGAGACTGCCAATTGGCGGCCTGGTGAGGGGTTCCTGCTTCAAAATTTGTTCTGGTAGTTAGTGTTGTAATTTGTGTTATCTGGGAGCCATATTTGGCATGCTGTGACTTCTCTTTTGCTCCCAGATCATTAATCACTCCCCCATTAATCAACTTGGACCATAAAACTCAAAGCAAAAGATTAGACTCCTTGCCATCTAGGTCATGCATCATGTGTAGACCTTGTATGCATTTGTCTTTTCTTTTCTTTACATTTTGTTGTTGATTGCTGGTGTGAGGTACGTGCACCCAAATCTCTCATTCATGCATGTTTCGATCATGCATTAGTTAGTAAGGTGCATCGGGACAAGAGTGAGAGAGCGTTTGATTGGAGCGATTGATTGCTAGATCTAGGATTAAATCACTACTAAGGAGTGGCTGTCCCATAAAAGATAAGGTGGGGGATTTCATCACCCTTTCCTTGGCCCCAAAAACCACTCTTAATAAAGCCTTAACTAAAAGCAAGTAGACATTGGCCCTAGGATTGCGGGCGCACTAGGAGAGTAATCTAGTTGAGACCGTCATGACCTGATCGGCGTTGCCTACCTTGTCGATAGTAGGAGGTACTGGATCTCCGGATCTGGTATCACTTGCTGGGCATTGTGGTCCTCGTTGTAGGGAGGTGAGACGTGTCGAGGCTAGTGACCTCGAAGTTAGGCGTCGTCTAGCCTAAGGACCCATTGCCTTACATTGTTTGAGCCGTGCTTGCTAGTTAGGCTTCTTCCTGATCCCTCTACCCACGCTAGCTCTAGGGATTCTTCCCTCCTCACCTGAGTCCTCTCCTCATCTATTCTCTATGTATAGTCTCCTCCTCTAGTACACCTTCTGTTGTGTGTTGTTTAGAGTCGAGTCGAGTATTTTATGCGAGGTTGGGCTCGTTCTGGTGAGAGCGCTCGACTCGAGAGAGTGCATTCTTCTGAGATGGACGGTCTTGGTGATCGACCATCTCCGCCTCGTGCTCCTTTGGAGCAAGAGGCCGAGTCGTCTCGTGGTGGCGGGGGAGACCGGGTTCCATACATGGAATACCTCGGTCCGCTTCCGCCACCACGTAGACCTCCTTCTCCTCCTCCTCTGACTCGAGAGGAAGGGAGATTCGGTCAGGATCGAGTTCTTGGTGCACCACCACCTTTATCTCGACATGATAGACCGATGACTTTGTGGGAGCGGACCCATCCTGTTCGGGCTGCGCAGCCTTCGTGCATAGTTGATCCCCCTGCTCGCGGGAACAACTATGAGCTGAAACCTCAGTATGTGAGCATGCTTCCAACCTTTACTGCCAATAAGGAGGATCCGTGTATTTTTATACGCAAATTCGAGGAAGTATGCTCCATGTTCAAGCTTCAACAGCTTGACGAGGATTCAGTCCGGTTGAGGATGATTTCTTTCGCATTGAAGGATAATGCGAAGAAATGTATGTATAGCCTCCTGGCGAGCTCGATTCGGTCTTGGGATGACTTTGTGACCGTCTTTCTGAAGAGATTTTTCCCTTAAAGGAAAACTCAACAGATACGGCACCAGATACATCAAATGTATCAGACCGAGACCGAATCTTTTCATGGTTTCTTTGAGAGGTTCAAGGACCATCTCCAGCAATGCCCTCATCATGGACTTGAGCTATGGCAGCTGTGCCAGATTGTTTATGAGGGCATCAACTACAACACCCGTACATTGTTGGAGTCGATGTGTCAGGGTGACTTCCAAATGAAACCCATCGAGGAGGCATGGGACACTTTTGAGTCTATGGCTGAGCGTACCTTCGAGTGGGACACCATGAGAGAGCCACCAGCCACCAGGTCTTCTGGTCGAGCTGGATCATATCATGTTGAGTCGACTATCGCGTCTGAGGCGAAAATGTCTGCTCTCATGCGTAGGATAGAGAGTTTGGAGATGGACCGAGCTCCTGTAGCTCAGGTCGCTACTCCCGGGTGTACTAGGTGTGGACTGTCGGCACATGATGTCTTGGAGTGCGCTTACGCTCCAAGGGATACTGAGCATGCAAATGCGATGTATCAACAAAGGCCCCGAAACGACCCGTATAGTCATTCCTACAACCCGGGATGACGTAACCATCCTAACTTCTCTTGGGGGTCTAGTGGAGGCCACGGTCAGAGCTCGCACGCTCAACCTCCACATTATCAAACTCCACGCCCATCGGCGACTTACCAACCCCCACATCAAAGGTCTCAGCACCAAAATTACCAACCTGGTCAGGCCTCTTCATCGGGTTATTCTAACCAGACTCCACCACCTCAGCGGGTTGACCCCAACGACCCTTCTAGTGATCCGACCCTTCAAGCGTTCATGCAGAGCATGCAAAGTGCAGTCAAGGCTTTGGAAATGCAAGTTAGCCAGTTGGCTCATCAATTCCATGAACGCGAGAAGGGTCAGTTCCCGAGTCAACCTGTGGTTAATCCCAGGGGTCAGCCTGCTCATACCAGGCAAAATGTACACAATGTTGAAAGTGACCCTTCCCAACATGCCAATGTTGTTCATACCTTGAGATCGGGAAGGGTCGTTGACAACAATGTGAAAATGCCAGAAGCCAACCCTGTTGGCGAGACATCCGAGGAGAGTCTTGAGCATGTTAAGGAACCTAATTCTGAGACTCCTCCTCGTGATTCTTATGTCCCCAAGGCACCATTCCCTCATCGGTTGACTAAAAAACGTGATGAGCATTGGGACAAGATCGTTGAGGTACTTAGGCAAGTAAAGGTGAACATCCCGTTGTTGGACGTTGTTCAACAAATGCCACCGTATGCCAAGTTCCTCAAGGATCTTTGCACCACCAAGAGAAAAACAAATGTGCCCAAAAAGGCCTTTTTGGCCGCAAATGTGAGCTCCATATTGACATAACCCATGAATGTCAAGTACAAGGACCGAGGTTGTCCAACTGCCTCTTGCGTGATTGGGAATGTGACAATCTCTCAAGCTCTATTGGATTTGGGGGCATCTGTGAATCTCCTGCCTTACTCAGTCTATGTCAACCTTGGAATAGGCGATCTTAAACCAACGAGGACAACCCTCCAGTTGGCTGATAGATCCATCAAAATTCCACGAGGGAGTGTGGAGGATGTCCTTATCAAAGTGGGTGAGTTCGTATTTCCAGTTGATTTCATCATCTTGGATACCGAACCCGTGTCCAACCCAAAAGGACAAATTCCTGTGATCCTTGGGAGGTCATTTCTTGCGACGTCTAATGCTTTGATCAATTGTCGCAATGACTTGATGAGGTTGTCTTTTGGAAACCTCACGGCGGATTTCAACATCTTCACTCTTGGTAAGCAACCCAGGCTCTTCGACGACACTGTCGGAGCCAATTTCATCCAGGACACGGATGAGCCCGATTCATTAGGCATGTTCGACTCACATCGACATATTATTGAGGTGACTAATGACCAGGTTGCGAGTGAAGAGGATCTTGAGGAATCTGCCAGCGTATCTCTAGACGAGGAGGCACATCTGGGTGCTTGCTCCTCCTACCCGGTGGCCCTTGAGCCACTTGAAAGTAACTCTGAATCCGACAAGGACCCACCTCTGGTCGAGCTTAAACCGCTCCCCGATAACCTAAAGTACATCTTTTTAGGGGATAATGAGACCTTGCCACTCATTATTGCTTCTGATGTTGCACAAGATCAAGAGGTTGCCCTCAAAAGAGTACTCTTTGAAAACAAAGAGGCGATCGGGTGGTCCTTGAAGGATATCAAGGGAATTAACCATGGTATTGTTCAGCATTGGATCCACATGGAAGAGGATTCTAGGCCCCGCAGGGACCCACAACGAAGATTGAATCCTGTACTGAAAGAAGTCGTCCGAAAGGAGGTTCTTAAGTGCTTGGATCATGGCATAATCTATCCTATCTCCGATAGTTCGTGGGTGAGTCCTGTCAATGTGGTTGCCAAGAAGTCAGGCGTGACGGTTGTGGCGAATGCGCATAATGAGCTTATCCCGACACGCCTGCAAACTGGCTGGCGAGTTTGCGTTGATTATCGCAAGCTCAATGCGGCAACGCGGAAATATCATTTCCTGTTGCCATTCATTGATCAGATGTTGGAAAGGTTGGCCGGACATGAGTATTATTGCTTTCTTGATGGATACTCCGGTTACAACCAAATTCCCATTGCCCCCGAGGATCAAGAGAAAACCCCATTTACTTGTCCCTTTGGCACGTTTGCCTACCGTCGCATGCCCTTTGGGTTATGTAATGCGCCGACAACGTTTCAAAGGTGTATGATCAGCATCTTCTCCGATATGGTTGAGCGTTTCCTTGAGATCTTCATGGACGATTTTTCCATATTTGGCGCTTCCTTTGATGAGTGCCTTCATCACTTGAGCCTTGTCCTCAAGCGATGCCGTGAGAAGAACCTCGCTCTCAATTGGGAGAAATGTCACTTCATGGTGAAGCGAGGGATTGTACTTGGACATGTGGTCTCAAGTAGGGGAATTGAGGTCGATCCCGCCAAAGTGGGTATCATTGCTAATCTCCCACCGCCACGTAATGTGAAGGATATCCGCGCCTTTTTGGGGCATGCTGGATTCTATCGGCGGTTCATTCAGGATTTTAGCAAAATTGCTCGACCTCTCACTGCCTTGTTGGCTAAGGATGCCATTTTTGAGTTCACACCGGATTGCCACCATGCCTTTTTGACCTTGAAGAAAGAGTTGACTTCAGCTCCCATTATTAAGGCACCGGTATGGACTGAACCCTTTGAGTTAATGTGTGATGCATCTGACTTCGCTGTGGGAGCAGTGCTTGGGTAACGATTGGACAAATCGCCTCATGTGATCTACTATGCCAGTAGAACACTCAATGATGCCCAATTGAACTACACTGTGACCGAGAAGGAATTCTTAGATATCATATTTGCTTTGGAGAAATTCCGGTCGTACTTGATTGGCTCCCACGTGATTATCTATTCTGATCACACAGCCATCAAGCACCTCATGGCGAAGAAAGATGCAAAATCCCGACTCTTGAGATGGATCTTGTTGTTACAAGAATTCGATCTCGAGATTCGTGACAAAAAAGGTGTGAAAATATTGTAGATGACCACTTGTCTCGTCTAGAGACGACCAACCCACATGACCAAATCATTGATGACAAATTTCCTGACGAGCAGTTGTTCACGATCGAAGATAACCCTTGGTTTGCCGACATCGTGAACTATCTCGTGACCGCGCAACTTCCTGTGGGTTGGTCAAAATCTGACCAATCCAAATTTAGATCTTATGTCAGATTCTTCCACTGGGATGACCCCTACCTATTTAAATACTGCTCTGACCAAATTTTCAGGTGGTGCGTCCCAGATACCGAGTTCCAAAGTGTACTCCACTTCTGCCATTCCAAGGCATGTGGAGGACACTTTGGAGCGAAGAAAACCACTGCCAAGGTGCTCCAATCTGGATTCTACTGGCCCTCTCTTTTCAAGGATGCTTACGACTTTTGTAAGCAATGTGATAGGTGTCAGCGCCTTGGCAGGATTGGTCGACGTGACATGATGCCTTTGCAAAATGTCCTTGTTGTCGACATCTTCGATGTGTGGGTCATCGTTTCATGGGTCCCTTCCCGAACTCGTTCGGGAATGTTTACATTCTGGTGGCCGTTGACTATGTGTCTAAGTGGGTTGAGGCTATACCCACAAAGACTAATGACAACAAGGTGGTCACCAAATTCTTGAGGGACATTTTTGCGCGATTTGGTACTCCTCGTACCATAATCAGCGATAGGGGTACCCACTTCTGTAATCGCTCCTTTGAAGCACTTATGAGGAAATATTCGATCACCCATAAGCTTACGACCCCATACCATCCGCAAACTAGTGGGCAGGTCAAAATCTCTAACTGTCAATTAAAGCAAATTCTTGAGAAGACGGTTAGTTCCTCGAGGAAGGATTGGTCTACCAAGTTGAATGACGTGTTGTGGGCTTTCCGCATCGCGTACAAGACCAATTTGGGTATGTCCCCATATCAGGCAGTGTACGGCAAGGCTTGCCACCTACCCGTCGAGCTTGAGCATAGTGCTTTCTGGGCGATCAAGAACTTGAATATGGATCTTGATCAAGCAGGAGTACAACGTAAGCTCGACATTGTGGAATTAGAAGAGCTACACAATGATGCGTACGAGAATGCCAAAATTCATAAGTCCCGAGCCAAGATGTTTCACGATCGCATGATTATGCGAAAGGTGTTTACAACCGGGCAGAAGGTGTTGCTCTACAATTCCCGGCTTCATTTGTTTGCGGGTAAGCTCCGCAGTCGCTGGTCTGGCCCGTTTATTGTCCAAACCGTCTATCCTCATGGAGCGGTTGAGATCTTGAACCCAGGGAATGGGGACGTGTTCAAAGTTAATGGACAACGCCTCAAACCCTACTTGGAGGGGGCACCAGCCGAAGTCGAGGAGGTCATGTTCCTTCATGAACCTCCCTCACACTCAACCATTCATGCTCCTACATGAGTGGTTGAGCGTTCATGAGTATAGCTTGTTAAAAAAAAGAAAAAAGAAAAAAAGAGAAGACTCCTTCAGTGAGCATCGATTATTGTGTGCCCCAACCCTTGAGTATTTGGGCCCCATTTCTTTCACGTATTTGTATCCCTTCCTTAGTATCTCATAGGTTTTGAGGGAATTTGGGTTGTGTCCATCAACATAGCCATAATCTTCCCTGTGTCCTTCACATTGGTGAGATCTATTCTTTTTCATGCATAAATCCATGTAGTATCTTGCTCGCATTCATTGAGGACAATGCATGAACTAGGTGTGGGGGGGTGTTTTACGTGTGTACATAGTCGAGTCTTTTCTTTTGATTTTGTTTTCTTTTGTATGCATTGTTAGGGTCATGATAGTGTGCTGCATTTAATATCGATATATCTGCTTGCCATGATCCTTGGGTGACTTGTCTTCTTTTGCTTGCTTAGTGCTTCAAAATTTTCACATTTCTTTCAAAATATTCATGTGTTTGCGAAAGAAAATGTTTTGTGGGTTTTGCGTGTGTTTAGCATGTGCAAAACCGTTGAGAGGCAAAGTAAAAAGAAAGCTCCCAAAATTGTTTTGAACTTGATGCATTAGGATATTTAGTACAGTGGCTTTAGGATTTATCGAGTCGTTAGGATGCACCCCAGTTTTCCTTTGGGGGTGAGTAATCATAGGGTTTCAGTGCTCAAATATTTAAAGAAGTCCACCCTGAACCTAGCGAGTCAATAATTCGTGTCTGTAAACTTAAGGAAGTTTGTTGTAGTTAAGGACCCTTTAAATCTTGTTGTGAGACATTAAGTGTAGGGGTTTTGGTTCACGTGTAGATAAGAAATAAGTGAGTAGGTGTTCTCTCTTCTCGCACGACTCCTACCACTCGGGAAAGTAGGTCTGAAGGGACTTTGTGCCTGGTGCTTTCGAGTCATCTGACTTGGGCTGCGCCGACCGAACTCTCGTTACATGGGTGGTAGGGATTGCCCTATGTGGAGATTTGGGGAAAGGTGTACGTGATAGTGTAAGTCCTCATGGGCAATGATGCACGAAACCTGACCCTGGGAGAATGAAGCTCCAACTAATAAAAAGAAAAAGAAAAAAAAGAGAAAAGAAACAAAAATAATTTTTTTTGGTAATAAGAACCTTAATGGAATTTACACTTTGTAGCACTTGAGGATGTTGAGGTTGTCCATGTCTTTCACTTAATTCCTTATTTAGCTTGCACGAATGGTTTATTAGGCTAGGTGTGGACTGATTACCTATATAGAGTCGACCCGTAGGATTACCGCGTCCATTGATCGACAAAATATTTCCAACGAGTTGAGGTGTAGATTGAATAATGCATCTTGTTCGGATTTTGTGGGTATATCCGCTGAAAACCCTCAGGAGACAACACTCCTCCTCCTTGGCAACAAAGAGGTTTAACGGCTTGTTGCACGTGCTAAGTGCAACCGTGATTCCTACGAAAGTGAGTTAGGATTTCTTGTTTCTCTTTGCTTTTCTCTTTCTTTGTTTTGCTCGGGACTAGCAAAAACTTAGGTGTGGGGGTATTTGATTGACATCATTTCAAGCTCATATTCGTATCTTATATCTATTATCTTACATCTAAGTAATGCTATGTGACGAGTTTTATGTTTCAATTTCAGAAATAAAGAGGTTTGAAGAGAAGAACCATGAAAGGACCCAAAAGCAAGAAAAAGGACTTAATCGTGAGACCTGGGGACTAAGATGCAAGGGAGAAGGACCTGATCGTAAGACCGAAGGACCTAAGAGCAAAACAGGAAACTCCACACCATCATGGGGAGTATTTTGGCAATTCGATTCGGGCCGGAGTTCCAACAGACCAAGTAGATGCATCCAAGACCCAGAAATACTTCAAGCAAAGCCCACAAAGAAAACCAGACGGATCTAAAGCTTATAGACCGCCAATTGGCGGTCCATATAACCCAGGATCCGTTTAGTTTTCTGTAGCACGTGTATTACTGTATGCTTAGTCTATTTTTGGTATTGGTTTAGTCCCACATCAGGGGATTGTCCCGGATTAGCCTTTTCCATGCTTATAAATAGAACTCTTCACCTCCCATTGTATCCATCTCTCTCTTGGGTGGCATCTTCCCTACTAAGAGTGAAGCCTTGAAGCAAAACTCTAGTGGAGGAATGGCTGCTTGTAATCTGAGTGAGTTCATAATAGAAGTTTTCATTAGCTTGTTAATTCTTGCTTAGTTAATGTGTTTGCTTTGGTGCTTGTTTTGTTTTATGCTTCTTTAATATTTCTTGCTTGATTAGTATAGTTTTATTTCAGTATAATGCTTCATTTTATTAGAGTAGTTAGTTTAAATATGTGTGAGTAGTTCCATCCCCTTTGGGGGTGGAGTAGGTGTGTCTACATGTTATGTAGATGGTTTGAATGCTTAATATGAATGTTTTGTGTTGATATTAGTATGCTTGCTTGAATTATTAAGAACCTTACTTGATGGTTTCTGCCATAACTTAGGTACATTCCATGCTTGTCTAAGTGTCTTAATAACAACCTTGCATTGCTCATATTATGCACATAAGTTAGTGTTGTAATGATAGGTCTTGCCATAGTGAGGTACTTCTTATGCATTAACAACACTAACTACTTGAGCTTCTTGTATGCATTTCATATCACACTTATTTCATGTGCACACACACACACACACTCCACCCCGTAGGGGTTTTCATTCCTGTGATTTTATCTTTGGCATTAGTTGATTAGATTAGTTGTTTAGTTTATTTTAGCTTGTTTGTTTACTAGTTTAGCATTGTAGTGTAGTTTAGTGTAATACATCCTTCTTCCTTTTCTTTACCTCTCGCCTTCGCACAAACCAAGTGTCGACACACCTCCCAGTGGATGACCCGTATTTTCCACCGCTTTAACGCGGCCGTGCACTTGCGGTTAATATAAAACGATCAATCAAACACCGATATGCAAAATCCCAGACCGCCTCCACATCCTCCAATACGGGTCTCCGACTCTTGGTCAACACTACGCTCGCCAGAAATGCTGCACACCCTTGAATCAAAATCTTCTGCTCTTGGCAATGAACTTGCAAGTCATAACGAGACAACCAGTTCATTTTGAGTATCACGTCAAAGTCCACCATGGGCAACAACACCAAGTCAGCCGAGAAACTCTTGTCGCCCGACACAATTGGTACGCCATTTAGAAACTTCGCGAGCACAAACGTCTTTCCTACATGGGGACTGACCTCGAGGCGGGAGGTCAGACTAAAGGGGCTAAGGTCCATTAAACTCGTAAATCTCTCAGAGATGACGGAAGGTGTAGCACCGCTATCAAATAAGACTAGCAATATGACCAGCAACAATGAGCATACCTTCCACCATGTCAGCTGATGCAGCCGCAGAATCTCCAAGCCTACAACAAAAACACGTCCAGTAGTCCTCTATGACCTAGATGTAGACTTCGTATGCCTGGTACCTGGTCTCTGTGCCCTGCAGTCACGTGCAAAGTGCCCCAACTTCCCACAATTGAAATAGGACTTCACTTCTCCGCCACTGCCATCTACTGCTCTCCTATGCCACTGACAGTCATGTGCCCTGTGTACCCAACTGTCAACACTCAAGGCATCCCCCAATAAACAAGCCACACTCTTGTCCTAGTTGTGAACGGTGACAACGTCAACAAATATAACTTGCACTTCCCTCAACTGACCTCTACTTCTTCTTAGGGAGACCCCCAAATCTGCCCCTTGGCTGGCTCCAGTTGCCACGACTAGTGCCTCCACCCCCACTAAACCGATCGGTACCGCCACCAAATCCCTGGCTCTCATGGGTCCAACTCGAGTACTTGGCATCCAAGGTCATCGCACTACGATGTGCATCCTCCAGTGTTCGAGGCATACTGGTAAGTACCGTTCGCCTGAGTGGTTGTCGAAGTCCCTCACAAACTGATGCAAGAACGGTCACTCGGGTGTACTGTTGAACTCTATACAATATCTCTTTTGAGAGCTGAACTTGTAGATATACTGATCCAATCTCAGATCTCCCTGCTGAAGTGCCAGAAACTCAGCCTCAAATGATTACAATTATGTGGTGGCAAAATACTTCTTCCGGAACTCCACAGAAAGTCCTCCTAACTAATTGCGGTCGAACCTCCAAAGACTGTAGGATAGTAATGGTCCCTAATTATCTAATCAAATTATGCTTAAACTCCATTTAATTAACAAGATATGTAGCGGAAATGAATTTAAAACAAGTAGGGAAAAAGACACGCAAACCACAAGAACGCAAGACGATTTTATAGAGGTTCGTCCTCTTGCCTACTCCCCTCTTGCAAGCTAGCTTGATTCCATGAGCTCCGCTCATGACTTCACTATTCAGTCTCCGTTCCTGGCCGGGAGAGAATGCCTTTATACTTCAAGCCTTGCGAACACCCTCGCAAGCTTGGATTCCTCTTCTCACAATCCGAGAAGGATGCTTCGGGCTTTCACCGGAGCCTTTACTCTTATGAACAACAAAGAACTTGAGTGGAACAACACTCTCTAGCTTGAGCACACATTGAGTATGATATTAAAATGATCAAAGATGTGAAATTTAGGCTCTTGAGTGTAGGATTGGGAGTTTTAAGAGTTGGGGATATTTCTCTAATGTATGAGACAATTGGAAGTATGAGAGTTGTGTAAACAATGTGTTTGGACCTCTATTTACAATCTCCTAAAATGATTTAGCCATCAGGGAAGAATTGATTGATTGGTGTGAAGAATACACAAACATATTTCATGGTTTAGAAATTATGTCCCCTAACGGTCGACCGAATCGGGTAGAACAGTCGACCATTCCATTAAGATTAAAGAAACATTCGAACAAACTAGAGAATGGTCCAACCAACTAGGCTTTAACTTACGTCATCGGTCGAACCAGGAAATGGGGCGGTCGACCGATCTTAGTGTTTTAACAAGGATAAAGGTATAACGGTCGAACAAAAGAATGGGTTACATTCGACCAAAAATAACAGGCACTTTGGGATCAAGAAAAGTGTTCATCCGGTGGACCGGAATAAGGTCAACGTTTGACCGGTGGCCAATTGTATTTGTAGGATTTCTAGTTTAATTGCACATATTTATTTTCGGAATTTTTATGCACAATAAGGATCAATTACAATTTTTCTATGATTTGTTTTATGCATGCATCGGTTTGTTTCAATAACTAGTTTAAAACTTTATTAAAACAAACATGGGACTCCGAAATTCATACCTAGAAGTTCTCTAAAACTTCTTGAAGATCTGGAGATGTTGAGGATGCTTGTCGCTGTGCCGGATCTCTCCGAGAATTCACCAAACTCTAAACAAGATTGGAGAGAGAAGAGCTAGCCTGTCAATCTCCAATACGGTTTAGAATCCAATTACTAACCCCTCTTTAGTTCCCTTGAGAAGAAGATCTCTGAAAACTAAAACTAAACTAAAGAATTAAGGTGAAATTCGTGGAGAATTATGGAGAGAGAAGTTTGCATAAGAAGATAATGAATTAATTAATGAGGTAATGAGATAAACTTGTATTTATAAGTTCTCTCCAAATTACCTATTCATGTGCAACCTCTTGCCCATGATTTCATGCAAACTTCCATCTAACCATCCATTATTTGCTAACAAATAATCTCAGCCATGGATTAAATCAATTATGGACCAATTCCATGCATGATCTAATTAATTCTTAAATTAATTCTGCAGAAAACCGTCTGGACCGGTCGACCGTTCGAACCAAGTTTGCTCGACCGTTCGACATTCGGTCGACCGTTCGCAACAATAAAATATTTCATCACAATGTTTGGTCGACCGACTGATAGATTTGGTCGACCGTTCCGAACAGACAAAAATTCCCTGTTATCGGTCGAGACGTGTCCGGTCGACCGTGCACCGACCGGTCGACCGTTTACTGTTGTTCGGTCAACCGTTGAGCACTGTTCTGCTGATTGGTCAAATTTTGGTTTTACCCCTACAAAATTTTACATTTCGGGATTAGTAGTAAATTCACAACTTATGTAACATATTATCCTATGTAACGATAAATCATTACACCCCATAATATTTACATCACATATGAATTTAATTTAGATTCTAATTATGTTATTAATCACAACATAATTTTGATTTTCCTTGTTCACCGCATGTGTCATATTTTCTACATGAAACCCGACACATCTTATGAACTGAAAATCGCCATTTCTTGTTTCCCAGTTTTGTGGTGTGACCTATGGGAGGATCTAAACTAAGTTGGCAGTGATATTAAGAGCTTAATACCAAAAGCTATAAGCAGTATCTAGCTACACATTATAGCTCCCAATTAGTTAGATGTCTTAATTCCACTCGAACCAAAACCCGATCCATTTAGTGATGGAGTGCACCACTTGTGTCCGTCCTTTGCCACATGATATTAAGAATACACACAAAGTAGTATTGTATCATCTTTGTATTAGTATTCATTTGTTGATCTCTTTAAGCTAGTTACAAATATGTGACTTAACTCAAATCACATTGTGCACATTATAACTTTGCTTTATCAAGGGGCCCACTAATATCATCACTCAATTAAGAGGGGCAATGATAATCTTTTGACTAACTATCTTCTCCAACCAAAGTTATACTTAACCAACTAATGCCTTTACACTACACTCATTGATAGCTCAAGACACTAGTCTAATTAAGCAATTCTTAAGTGATCGGATATAAGTCTCATATCAAAAGGACCAAGGACACAGTAAAACATTAATGACACAGAAAACACAATTCTATAATGTTTTACTTATTAGGTCCATTCGGTATACAAAAGTAATATTTTCCTCTTTTGCGTACCCGTGTTGTCACACACTTGTAGAGCTACAATGATCTATGACCAACACGACAATCTTAACTCGGTAATTAATGTCCCATGTTAATTACCATGATTGCGAATATCTTTTGTTTTATGTAAACCAATATCTTTTAGAGCTCTACGGTTAAGGACCAAGAGCTTCTTCCTTAACACATCTAAAAGACGAATAACATAAACAAGGAACAAAATGATTTCTCATTCAATTCATAATAATTGACATTTAAAAGTAAAACTTTTAGAACACATTCCCTTCAGTATTCTAGGGGTTGGTTGAGTTTATACAAATTGAATGTTAGGAGAATACGACAAGTTAACGACCATATTAAAATACGGGAACGGTCGACCGAAAGGCCAAAACCGGTTGACCGGTTGAGCTAGGAAAATTCACTTAGAGACTTTGTTAAAATCGGTCAAACAAAAACTTGTTCCGGTCGACCGATTGACACAGGAAGTTTAGGTTATGGTTTAGTGAATTTCGGGCTAAGGTTTGGGTGATCTATTGAAGTCCAATTGATGTGAAAATTTTGTGTGTGACTTCTACAAGGAACCTAGTGTGTATGTGAGTAATTTTTAACTCTTGTATGCTCAAGATTACAGAAGTTCCTAAGACTGAATATAAAGTAAAATTGCATGTCTTCAAATAGCTTTGATTATATGTCTTGACTTCATTCCATTATTCTTGAGTCTTTATCACTTGTAGATGTTAGCACAATACAATATGTTTTTATATGCATTATGTGTGCTACACTACATTTGATTGTGATTAAGATAAGGTTGATTAAATCATCAAAATACAGATTAAGGCCAAAAGGCCAACAAAGACCACTACTACGGTTGTCATCCACCAACTGATCACAACGATGGAAATTGTATGTGGCTAGTCCCACCTGCCGCTCAGGTGGGCAAGCGATTGCCTCGAAAATCTGTTAGATCCTAAAAATCCAGTCCTCTGCTGCCTCTGGGTTCGTCCCCCCCAACAAAGATCGATGGGCGTTGGCGCATAAAACAATCAAGAATCTTGCCCCTGTCCTCATGTTGGGGCCTCCTGGCGTGCTCTAATTGGTCACGCATTGCTCGCTAGTCCTCTTGTGAACTGGGTAGGGAGGGGTCCACCCACCTCAATCTGGCACCTCGATGGGGTGGCATCTGCCCACCAAAATACAAAACCTGAAAACACAATTCACAAGACTGCGCCCAAAGGTTCTAACTTGGGTTGTACACGAATTGACTGACTTGAGCTCTGATACTAAGCTGTAACGTAATAATCCATACTTGGGACACAACAATCAATCACAACTAAAATAAGCAAAAAATGGACATTAATGATGAGAAAATCGAGTCGAGGCCTCAATTAAAAAGAACATAATATCAAGTCAGTGTACAATGTGGAAGGGAAATACAAGAAGCCGAAATACAAGAAGCTGAAATCCAACTACATCAATACTAAGAGACGAAAGGATTATATCAATGAGCTCACAAATCCAATCCTCGCATCCTGATGTGAATATTAAGTTTAACCGTAAGTGCACGACCGTCAGTGAAGACGGGGCAAGTACGGGTTGATCCACAGGGAGGTGTGTTAACTCTGGTTCTTTTAAAGGCAGGTGGGAAAATAAGGGAGAATAAGTGTGACCACTAAACTAAACTATGAATGAACTACCAATTAAACTAAACTATGAATGAACTACCAATTAAACTAAACCCCCATGGAGTGGAGGTGTGTAGGTATGTGTGTGTGAGAGAGTTTTCATTTCAATTAGGAACAAGTGTAGTTTGTGTGGCAGACAAGTAGAAGCTAGTGTAGAATTTAGGTGTAGGATACACGAGACTACATGGCAAACCATGAACATGCATATCTCACACAAAGTTGAGGTTGACTTTATATTATCAAGCATGCAATAAGTACCTAGTGTGGCCATTAAAGCATCAATCAATCCTACATACAACATAAATCATTCATGTGAATGTGCACCAAACATGGATCCATACAAAACAAGCCATTCCCATCAAACCATTACAAGCAATAATATAAACTCTAAAGCTAGCATGAGATAAGTACCAAGTGCGGACATTATCCCATCTAATACAAGTTTATGCATGCTACAAGTATAGATCTACATTAAGCTTATGAAGTGGCACAAATAAAAGAACTCATCACTATCACATAATCTACATCACCTCCACCCCTAAAGGGGGGATGGAACTACTCACTACTCATTAAGAAAAGAGACAAAATGAAATTAAACTAAGCATGCAAGAATTGAAAGAGACAATATAAAACTAACAAAACATTCTTTTATTGCTCACTTACATTACAAGTAGCATCTCTCCACTAGAGTTTTGCTCCAAGGCTTTACTCCAAGTAGAGAGAATGCCTCCAAGCAAGGAGTTATTACAAAGGAGAAGGAAGAGTTCTATTTATAGCCATGAAAAAAGTAACCGGGGACAATCTCCCTGTATGGGACCACATACCATAGATGAACTAAATACACACTAACACAACACCCGACTGAAGCTAATCGGGTTTGGATCCAAACCAACCGCCAATCAGCAGTCTATAACCACTATTTAGCGGTCTGTATTGGATGGATCAAGCTCTTGTTCATGTGGCACTATGATGGATTGATTTGTTTATGTTTGGTGCACCCAAGTTGGTTGTTGGAGTTTAGGCTCAGATCCAATTGCCAAAATACTCCTCATGACGGTGTGGAGTTTCTCGATTTGCTTATAAGTCCTTTTGGTTTACATTCGGGTCCTTCCCTCTTGCATGCCAGTCCATAAGTATCACAATTCAATCATTTTCCCACGTTCAGGTCCTTTTTGTGCCTCTTCTTCTCAAACATGTTTATTCCTGAAACTTAAACATAAAACTCATTACGTAGAATTGTTTAGGTTCAAAATAAAGGATATAAGACACAAATATATGCATAATATGATGCCAATAAAATACCCCTGCACCTAGTTCTTTCTAGTCCCGAGAAAAACAAAGAAATAGAAAAATGAAAGAACGGAAAAACATTCGTAAAATAGGGAAATCCTAACTCACTTTCGTAGGAATCACGGTTCCACTTAGCACGTGCAACAAACTGTTAAACCTCCTTGTCACCAAGGAGGAGGAGTGTTGTCTCCTGAGTGTCTTCAGCAGATAAACCACAAAATCCGAACATAGATACATTATTCAACCTAGCAACATGACTCGATGGACTCATTTTAGTCGATCATTGGATACGGTAATACTACGGGCCGACTCTCTATATGTATTCAGTCTACACACATAGCGTAATGAATCATTCGTGCAAGTTAGTTAATGACTTAAGTGAAAGAAATGGGCAACCTTAACATCCTCAAGTGATACAAAATTGTTAAGTCCATTAAGGTTCTTATTTGCATTGCCATTTTTTTCTTTTTTTCTTCTTTTTTTTACGAGTTGATGTGTAATTCACCCAGGGTCAGGTTTCGTGCAGCATTGCCTATGAGGACTTACACTATCACGTACAACTTTCTCCACATCTCCACATAGGGCGATCCCAACCACTCATGTAACGGGAGTTCGGTCGGTGCATCCCAAGTCAGATGACTCGAAAGCACCAGACACTAAGTCCCCTCGGACCTAATTTCCTGAGTGATAGGAGTCATACGAGAAGAGAGAACACCCTAACCACTTATTTATTATCTATATATGAACCAACACCCCTACACTTCTGGTTTCACAAAAGGAGTTTAAAGGCCCCTCACTACGACAAACTTCCTTATACCAATAGACACGAATTATTAGACTCACTAGGTTTAGGGTGAACTTTTTATTTGTTTGAGTGCTGAAACCCTATGATTACTCAGCCCCCGAGGGAAAACTGGGGTGCATCTTTACGACTAGATAAGACATAAAGCCGGTGTACTAAATATCCTAATGCATCAAGTTCAAGTTAATTTTGGAAGCTTCCTTTTTACTTTGCCTCTCAATGGTTTTTTATTTGCTAAACACACACAAAACCCACAACATTTTAGTTCCTAAACTCATGAATATTTTGAAAGAAATATGAAAATTTAACGCACTTTGCAAGCAAAAGAAGGCAAGTCACCAAAGGATCACGACAAGCAGATATATCGATATTAAATGCAGCACACTAACACGACCCTCACAATTCACACAAAAGAAAAGAAAAACAAAAGGAGAAAGACTCGACTATGTACACACGTAAAACACCCCCACACGTAGTTCATGCATTGTCCTCAATGAATGTGAGCATGATACTACAGGGATTTATGTATGAAAAAGAAAAGATCTCACCAATGTGAAGCGCAAAGGGAAATTCATGGTTGTTGATGGACACAAACCCGAATTCCCCTCAAAAACCTATGAAATACTAAAGACGGGATTCAATTATGTGAAACAAAAGGGGCCCAAATACACATGGGTTGGAGCCCACAACAAGCTGTGCTCACTCTTAGAGTCTTTATTATTATTACTATTATTATTATTATTGTTTTCTTTATATATATATTTGAAATAAAACTATGTACAAAAATAGGTTCCCATCTTCATTTGTCAAGGGACATCAAATGGGAACCTCAAAAGTGGGTTAATGCACTTGGAAAGGGAACATGACACCACGTGGGGCCACAATACTCATGTGTGGGCCCCTTCACAGAGTGCACAAGATGAAAGGAGAGGTTCATGAATTGGACACAAAGGTGTCAGATTCAAAGGATCAAAGTTAAAGAGCTCAAAGCTCTCAAGAGTTTGGGAATAATTGCGCAATGGAAGAAGAGTTTCTGCCGTTGCGGTACTGAAGTTATGACCGTCAATCCAAACTCTTCAACCAATAGGGTGGTCTGTCGGAACGAGGTCAAGAACCTCGTTATGCATGTTCGACTCACCAGGTGAACAGAAAGTGAGTCTTTCACCCAAGATATCCTCTAAGGAACTCCCAATACCCTCATTGGCAATGTAGATATTTGATGTTCCATCATTTCCGAGATAATCAAGAACAATAGTGAGAGGCAAACTCTCATCAGGTCGTATGAAATTCAGGGTACTAGGGATCTCTTGTCCACCATAGGTGAGTCCTTAAGAGGCACGACAATAAGATCATGTGGCTCAAGGGCCACATGACAAAATGGCAAGGCACAATCTTGTGCCGACTCACAATAGAACTGGTCCATGCTATTCTCAATTGGAATCGAATCCTCCACCAAGTGATTGTGAATTGAAACGCCAAGTCTCTCAGACTGACTATGAGTTTGACTTTGAAAGATTGTGCTTTGAATTTGTGGATGTGGTTCGACATCAGAAGATAAATCCTCATGTTGACAAGAAAAGTTACCCTCCTCACGTTCACGTAATTGCTGCGTCATTTGACTCACTTGCATTGCCATATTTTGTGTAAACTGTTGAGTGGTTTCAACGAACGTAAGGAAAGTTTGTTTCAAGGAATCAGGTATGTGATCAATTGTGAGGCTCAAGTCAGAACTTGGGAAATTTTGGGGTTGGGTGTTAATGGGCTGAGAATGAGTCCAATGATTCAGAGTAGGGTGTTGGTAGAATTCTGGGTATTCGGGAGGAGGATACTGGGGTGGAAATGATGTATAAGAATTTGAATAAGAATTGTCTCCCCACAAATCCATCCCTCTTGGGTTGTACGTGGATGAGTAAGGGTCACATTGAGCATTTTGGGAAATGGTGTGCTCATACTCAGACTTTGGGGGAACATAAGGGCATTCCCCGAAAACATGACCACTCAACTCGCAATAGTCACACGGTACAACTACAGGAGGTACCGGTGCACTCATGTCATCTACCACATGCATAAAAGAGGACAAAGATTCTTGTAATGTCTTAGTTTGTTGACCAACATATGATCCAACGTAAATAGATGGTGGTCTAGCAGTCGATGCCTCTCTCATATTACCCCAATTTGAAGACTGCTCAGTCACACAATCAAGATTGTCCCAACCATACAAGGTGTCTGTTTGAGGCACCCCAAGATGCATGGGTCTAGAGTACGAGGGAGAATCGTCATGGTCCCAACAACGATATGGATGGTCTCTCATGTAACCATCCATCTCGCCGAAGAACTCTCGAGTTGACCACTCACCACCACGAGGCCAAGCTCTTAAAAAGTGCTCGACTCGACCCTAAAACGCTAACAAAGAGTGTAAAAGGGAGGAGACTAGCACGTAGAAGTAGGTGAGAAGAAGATGACTCAGAGGACAAGGGAAGAATCACTAGAGCTAGCGTGGGTAAATGGTTAGGGTAGAAGCCTAGTCTAGCAAACACGGCTTAAACAGCCTACGGGCACTATATGTACTTACAGCTAGATGACGCCTAACTACGAGGTCACATGGCCTCAACCAGCCTCACCTCCCAACGATGAAGACCATAGAGCCTAGCAAGTGAACCAAGATCCAGAGATCCCGTCTCTCCTACTATCGACAAAGTAGGCGACAACGATCAGGCCATGATGGTCGTGACCGGATCACTCTCCTAATGCGTCTGAGTCCTTGGGCCAATGTCTACTTGCTTTTAGATTAAGGCTTTACTTGAGTGTTTTTTAGGGCTAAGGGAGGGGTGACGAAATCCCCCACCTTATCTTTGAAGACTATAGTGATGCCCCATAAAGATGTTTTTGAAATCTTAGGCAAGCAAGCAACTCACCAAACAAGCACTCACCTCACTCTTGTTACAATGCCCCTTATAACTAATGCATGCTCTAACCACGCTTGAATGAGGGAACAGGTTCACGTACCTTACCCCAGCAATTGACAACATGAATTTAAAGCAAATGAAATCAATTGTGCATGCGAGGTCTACAAGTGATGCATGACCTAGATGACAATTAGTCTAATCTTTTGCTTCGAGTTTATGGTCCAAGGTATCTTAAAAAAAGGAATTGATTGATCTGGGAGCAAACTACAGGTCACAACATACAAAATTGAGGTCCCAGACCACTAGATTGAAATAACAAACAACCAGAACAAAATGTGTAGCAAATGAAGTTCACCAGGCCGCTGATTGGCGGTCCAAAAAGCTTTACACATCTCTAAATTTCTCCTGGTGCCTCCCCTGGATGTTGAGATGTCCCTAAAATAGAAAAACTAAAAACAAAAGATAAAACCCACTCGAATCGTCGAAACCAAAGTCTTGGCAGAGCACATTCCCAGCAACGACGCCAAAAACTTGATTGGTTCATTTTAAATACCGCAACTGCATGACGTCGGTGAAGACACGGCAAGTACGGGCCGTGTCCACGAGGAGGTGTGTCAACTCTGGTTTGTTTGAAGGCAAGTGGGGAAAGATGGGAAGAAGTTGTGATTACACTAAACTACAATAAACTAGTAAGCAACAAAGAAGGAAATGAAAGTACGAGAGGAACTAAAAGTAAACTAAGCAACTACTAATAAGATAGATGACATTTAGGAATGGAAACCCCTAAGGGGTGGAATGTGTGAACACCTGAAATAAGTGGTGATGAATGTATTCAATAAGCACAAGTGTAGGTAGTGTTTGCTATGCATAATAAGTACCTCATGACAAGACCTATCATCCAAATCACTAACCCAAGTTATTAATATGAGCATAATAAGTTTGTTATTAAGAACCTAAAAAAACATGGAATGTACCTAAAGAGTATGGCAGAAACCATCAAGTTAAGTATTTTCTTTAATTCAAACAAGCATACTTACATTTCTCACATACAACAACATATAACATTCATTCCATACTACATGACATGTATAAACATCAACTCCACCCTCAAAGGGGGATGAAACTACTCACCACTCATTAAAAGAAGACAAAACGAAATTAAGGTAATTAAGATAGGAAAGGGAGACATGCTAATTATTTCTAAAATTAAGACAAACAAAACAAGCTAAACAAGGAAGCATTAAAACAAAGACAACATTAAAACAAACTATGAAGAATTATTTTATTTACATGACTCACATTACAAGTAGCATTCTTCTCCACTTGAGTATTGCCCCAAGTAGAGAGATTGCCATCAAGCAATGGGTAAAATACAAAGGAGGAGGAAGAGTTCTATTTATAGTCATAGAAAAAGGTAATCGGGGACAATCCCCAGTATAGGACTAAACACATACCAAATATAGCATAAAACACCTTAATACACATCTGATAGAAGACGGGTTGGATCCGGAGCTAAAAGGACCGCAAATTAGTAGTTTGGGACCGCCAATTGACGGTCTGGATCTCCTGGATCCGGCCTAGTTTCGTCTGACTTCTTTGTAGCTTCGTTTCTTCTTCTGTAGTGTACCCTAATTGGTTTTGTGAGTTGCGACCCGAACCGGGTATCCAAACAACCTTGGGTCCTTTGACATTAATTTTTGGTTCCCAAACCATTTTGGTCTTGGGTGCCCAAACACTTGAGGAACTCTTATTCACAAAGAAATATCTTCCATTCATGGTAGTGTGATTAACATGGTTTTTGTAGTTGTTAACATAATAGCCTAAACCATGCTTATGTAAAGATTGTTTTGGACTACCTATGAGCATATCATGCATTTTCTTTCCATTTGTGAATGTTTCAAGATCTTTTTGTAATTGAACATTCTTAGCAATAAGATCTTGTGTATCACCACTACAAGAAGGTTTTGCATTTAGAGTTGCAATTTCATCAATCAAATTAGAGTTCTCTAATGCAGTTTTATCATGACTAGCAAGCAAATCATTTTTCTGATTCATGATAGATTCAATTTGAGATTGTAACCCATTGATTTTCTTTCTTGCTAGTTTGTTTCTTTGACAAATTTGTTCAAAGTTCTCAAGCAATTCATTGAATTCACTTTGAAGTTCATTATATGAATTTGAATTATTTGAATCAATTGAATCGCGACTAGAACAAGAAGATACCTCACTATCTTCATCTTCTATTGCCACGAAGCACATCGAGGCAAAATCACCTTCAATTGATGAAGATGATGAATCATCCCAAGTAGCTTTGACAGCTTTGTTCTTCTCTTTTCTCTTGCTCTTCTTCTTTACTTTTCTCCTTTCTTTTCTTCCTTAAGGAACTCCTTGAATTGTCGTGTCGCCAACTCTTCAATGTCACTATCTCCTTTGATTGAATTGGCGACGACGTATAGCACCAAGGATTTCTTGGCTTCCTTCTCATTCCGGTCTTTCATTTGTATCTCATATGTCGTGAGACTACCCATAAGCTCCTCGACCGACAACTTTGTGAGATCTTGTGCTTCTTCGATAGCGGTCGTCTTATCCTCCCATTCGTCAGTGAGTGACCGGAGAAATTTTCAAGTCACTTCTCCCTCGCTGAAAATCTTGCCAAGAGATTTGAGAGAGTTAATGATTTCGGTGAAGCGACTGCGCATCTCACTTACGTTCTCACCGGATTGCATACGAAAGAGTATGCATATAACCCTAGTTTCCTTCAATCTATTTGAACCCTCATGGTGCATTTCTAATGTATGCCATATCTCATATGCAGTTTCACAACCTCTTACCCTATTGTATTCCCCTTCATTTAACCCACAATACAAGATGTTCAAAATGTGGGAATTCATCTCCGCTTCCTTAAGTTTGGGTTTAGTTAGGGACATAAGTTCATCATCATTTGGAGGTGTGTATGAGTTTAATATGAATGTCTAATATTTCAAGTCATTTGATTGCAAATAAATCCTCATTTGTTTCTTCCAATAGTCATAATTTAACCCATTAAACAAAGGTGACTTAGATGTTGATAATCCCTCACAATGATTATATGTAGATGCCATGCTAAATTATGATTAAGTAAATGAAATTAGCAACCTAATTCTCTGATACAAATTCTTAGGATCGATGACCCTCTAGCTAGATAAATGCGGAATTAAAACAATAATTAAAGGATTAAGAGATGAGACAATTGCAAATCACAAAATCGACGACACCAGAGTTAGAGAGGTTCGGCACCGAACCCGGTCCTACTCCTTCTTGCAACACTTGCTCGATCCCTCGAGCCTCGCTTACAGTTCCACTAACCGATCTCCGTTCCGGGCCGAGATCAATGCCGTTTACAAGTCACCCAAGGATCATGACAAACAGATCGATATTAAATGCAGCACACCAACATGACCCTCACAATTCACACAAAAGAAAAGAAAAACAAAAGGCGAAAGACTCGACAATGAACACACGTAAAACACCCCCCACAAGTACTCCATGCATTGTCCTCAATGAATGTGAGCATGATACTACATGGATTTATGCATGAAAAAGAAAAAAATCTCACCAACGTGAAGCGCAAAGGGAAGTTCGTGGTCAACAATCCTCATGTTTCTTATGTTGCGAGCCCATGCAAGTGCATATCGTTCTCGAGAGATGGCGGGTTACCATTTGATGTTCCTTGACATATGAAGATGGGAGCCCATTTTTGTACATAGTTATATTTGAAAAAAAGGGAAAAGAAAAAAAATACAAGACTCTAAGAGTGAGTACAACTTATTGTGGGCCCCATTCTTCAACTAAGTGGGTTCCACGACCTCTATCTTTTTGTGGGATATGATTACTTGAGTTATACATTACTTGTAATTAAAAGTCATAAGTATAAGTTATTGCGAAATCACAAAATGTGCCCTCATATTTTGTATTATGTGCCCGAAGGACACGTTGCAAAGCACTGTGAAAGAAAAGAGCATACACAGTGGAAAATAAATTGTGCAAATACGAAGCTAACTGAGTTTTACTAGTTGAACAATAAAATGAGAGTTCATCTATTTATAAAATATCTCTCAATATGGATCATGATGGGATCTTAATATTTATACATGATATAGTAATGTGCATAACTACTGATATTATTCGTAAGATAATTTTTTATGTTAGATATACATCATGTTATGAATGTTCCCTTATTTTAGTTGTATGATATTGAATGAAATGTTTCCTATATGCGATTTTTTTACATAAACATTTTTTTATTTCCACCTCCACAATTTAATGGCCTCAAATTAAATTGGACATTTCAACATGATTCATATTCCTAATATTATTAATATATTTGAAACCCATGAAGGGCAATGTATTTTATTGTGCAGTCCAACAATTATATATATAGAACCACAATTTTTCGCATTAGGGGGAGAAAGATACCAGCTTAAAGAATGCCAAGAAAATGTTGAACTTGAAGTTCATTAGAGAATATACGTACAATTATGATTGAACATGAAGTTCATCAAACAATTAACTTTAAATATCAAGCAAGTAATTGTCATACGTATCTATTGATCACAAATGAGTGACTAAGTCTTGTACTACTAGACATAAAGCGCATAATATAAAGTGGAGATCTCCACAGAATAAAATATATTTGAGCTCAAACAAATGCCAGAAGCGTGGACCATAATATATATTATATGTAGAAATGAAAATAAAAGTTAGTCACCTATTGCACCTCCTGAAGAGGTTATTCCTGAAGAATATAAATTCGGTAAAATAAATGCAACCGACAAATGTAACAATTCTGGTAATACATAACGGTTAAATCATAGTGTTGGGAAACAACGATTTGATTATTATAAAATTGCAATCAACTATGTTGATTCGAGAGAGAAACCTAAAATAATTAATGTTATCATCGACGACTACTTCACCTTCTTAGTAGCATGCTAATTGAAGAGAAAATATGGATCTAGAACCTATAATATTATACAAATGTCAAAAGCATTAGTATTTGAAATGAATAAAAGAATGCGATCAATGTAGAACTAGACTCACTTAATAGACATATTGTTTGGACTTGTGGTCCTGATTTCTGGAGAATGTGAATAGAAATCACATTACAATAACATGGTTGTACATTATAAAGCGAGTAGTGACACAAAGGTTTTTCACAGGACAAAACATTCATAATGATGTTACTCATTCTCTCGAAATGTATAATATTTTTTATGTTACTTGATCTGTATGACATGTAAACATATATATACATAAGCATATGAGATATGTTATGACTCCAAATTTGTATAAGTGACTTGATATTGATATTTATATAAGACTCCGTGAAGGACTAAATTGCAAATTATAATGAAGAGATGTGATATAATTTATAAAAAGTTCACAATATGAACAAACAAAGAGAATGTGCATATCATCTTGAAGAATGATATGGAAGGAAATCCTAAAGAAATTAAACACGTACCTGTGAAATATTTGAATCATAAATTTCCAAATAAATGACTAGATAAATGTCAACTATTTTTCGACTTGCAATTCGAACATTCTCCAAAAGAGAATTGTTACAATTATTCAAATATATAAAGAGATATTATACAAAGAAGTTCACCTGAAAAACACAACAATGATAGATTGTCTGTGCTGTGTAAACAAAGATCCAGTTATATACATATATAACTAAAGATGTTGGATTAGGCCCTGAAGTCCATTTCCTAGAATGTCATAAAATATATTGCATATAAACTAGACCTAATACATTCACAATAATTGTTAGTGTAGGCATAATATTTCTTCGAAAACATTTAAATGACGTCCAACATATTTTTCATTACCACTCTACGGATCTATCAATACTTACTTACTATATTCACGAGAAAATGATTTACTTAAGTGATGCTTCCTATATGTTTGATCCACAACAACAAAAAAACACAAACTATTTTGTGTCATTGTGGAGTCGTTGCAATCTTTATGCAAGTTGGTGAACTACGAATCAGGGGGAGTATTTCTAATTATCATCCCTAAAGTACGATTATCCCTGAAGGATAAAGCCTAGAAGGCCGATAATTGTACTACTTTTCCCTTTATCAATTTTTGTCATACAAGGTTTTTATTGGTTAAATGTTTTAACGAGACAGCTTGTAAAATTCTGTAAACCTATGTCCTGTACTCTTTTTTCCTTAACTATTTTCCTTTTGGGTTTTGTAGCAAGGTTTTTAATGAGACATAAACATAATGGCATATTATTTAAGGGAGTTTCGAAATGTATATTGAACTGAGGGGAAGAATTATATGCTTTGCACTCTTTTTTCCTTCACCAAGTTTTTATCCCATGGGGTTTGACTTGGTAAGGTTTTTAACGAGGCAGGCCGAAAAGCATATACCAAATGGTGATCATTCAAGGGGGAGTGTTATGAAATTATACATGTGATGGATGATTCACCTTCCAACCATTATAGGTTGTTAAAACTTCTCTTTTGAGTATTGTAACATATTTTGCTTTACATCTATATTTATGTTTCAATTGGTATAGACTATGAATGCTTGTAACTTACACACACCTCTATGAGTATATATATGAGGTTGTGTCATGTAATATGACGAAGATAGCAATGAAAAATCTTCATCCTTCTCCCCTAAATCTCCATGTCCTTTTTATTTCACAACAACAATAAACATTTTTATTTTTTGTAATTCAATGAATTTGAATTCAAAACTCAAAACACGTCACTTAGTATTTGGTGCATGTTATAACATAATTTGTAAATTTTGATAGCATAGTACATTCTTGGAAACACAAAAGGTTATAGTTTGTGTTATTTGAAAAATAACTAAGATCTAGCTCAAAAAAATACTAATGGGTTTTCAATTAATTTTCTTTTACGTGAAAACAAATATTTTCCAATTGTGCTAGAATATAAAAAAGTATATATGCCTACATATCTATTGTTTACTAATGAAGAATCTATACCATAATCTTATTATCAGGGAAAGTAGCTTATCATATTGTTAATATAAGTTTATGATAAATAAGCCCTAATATTGAAATACTCTAGACATAAAACATATTCGCGAGAGCCTTTTGTGGTGATTAGTAGATTTTCTCTTTTTTCTTCTTTTTTAGCATTTTTCATTGCTTTACATAATTTGGTAAAATCATCATGTTCATTCGCATAAACCGTGACAAAGATTTCTCTCTAAGTTGAAAATTTTGTTCTCCATAATCACAATACGTTTTTATGAAATATTCATTCTCATCAGCCACGGTTCATGTTAATTAAAAGTATCTTCGGAAACAAAACAAAAAATAGAGAAAAGAAATTACAAAATATTCATATTAAAAAAACTTTAAAACACAAAATACAACATGAGGCCGAAATTTGAAAAATATTCATGTTAAACTGTATTTTGAAAACAAAATATAATGTAGAGAGAAAATTATCATATATACATCTCGAACTTAAGATTTAAGAAACAAAATATATCAAATTTTAATCTAAAACACAAAATATAAAGGTCTTTCCTATAAAATCCCTATATTTTATTTTATTGTGATCCATGTCACCAGTGACGGATCTAGAAAATTTAATCAGTGGGGGCCAACTCCCAAAGAAATAAACATCATGTAGACAAACAATTCCAAAAGAAAAATATACTTTAAGTAGTTAATTATAGATAGAGTAGCAAACCTATAACATGATGTTTAAGTGTTACAAAATTCCTCCGTGACTTTTCATATTCTGAAATCGTCTCATAATAGTATTGTTATTTACTGTAGAGAAATATATCTTTCTCAATGTAAGTAATCAAGCAGTCATCATAAGTTCATCTCCTATCCTATAACCATGTGGACTCTTGATGATCTTCATTTATGAAAATGCTCTTTCGACGGTAGTTGTGGCAACAAGCAAGATCAAAGCCAACTTGACTAAGAAATACACCAATGGGTAAACTTCATTTTTCCTTGTGGCTACCATCTTTTGAGAAAGAGTTCCAATTCCATTTATTTCACTAAATTTTTTGTCACCACGGACATCGTAGATGTAATTCTAAAGCTCTCCATCTAACTCTAACATAGCGACTGGAGAGAAATCAGATGGATAAAACTGAGAAAGTCTTATCAACTTACTTTTATCAAAGGAGGAGAATAAATTTATAGGATCAAGACTTGTCGTGCATACTAGAAGCTCAATATTCACTTCATTGAACCGATTGTTAAGTTCTTGAAGTTGCATATCAATGATTGTATAAAAAAATTCCACTTGATAATGATGGAGATTTATCTTTTCTTCACTTCTACGTCTTGATCGGCCTCGAGCAGTATATCTATCATTCATATTTTGGATCTCAATATCACCTGTATCACAAAATTGCACGACTTCATCAAGCAAAGCTTCCCAACCAGAATCTCTCATCACTTGTAACCTTTTCTTTGAAGCATAGATAAGAGAAATGGCATTTAAGATATCTTGATTTTTTTCCTACAAGACTTGAGACCAATTGTGCATAATTGCCAAAATACATTTCATAAGATGCAAAATGAAAACAAACTCGAAATGATCAACGATATCAATCAAATCCATCGCTTCACCCCTTTGTGGGTTATCATTCCCGTTCTTCCCAACAAACTCAAGAATACTAAAATTGGAGAAAATAAGTGTATCAAGCTATTGAGACTACCATAATGAGAACTCCAACGGGTGTCACCTAGACGCTTCACTGTTATTTCTTGATTTAGTCCTTGCCCAATCATAATGTCTCCATTTGCAATTCCTTCAAATGCTTCCTCAAGTTGCAAATCTCGATGCATATCTCTTCTTTTGCATGAACAACAAGCAACATTCACTACTCATGTTCTGGAATTAAAGAAAGATTCAATTGAAGTATGCTTCTTGGAAACAACAATTAATGTGAGTTGCATTTGATGAGCAAAACAATGAACATAATATGCATTAGAATTCTCCTCCATAATTAGACTTTTTAGGCCATTGAATTTCCCTTGCATATTACTAGCTCACTCATATCCTTGCCCTCACAAACTTGAAATATTAGCCCATGCTTAGAGAATAAAGTATCAAGCCCCTTCTTAAGTGACAAAGCAGATGTACCACTAACATGCACCAAGCCAATAAAACGCTCCATAATGCACCCATCTTTGTCAACATATTGAATAACAACAACCATCTGCTCCTTTACAGCAATGTCTCGAGCTTCATCCACTAAAACAGAGAATAAGTCATTTCTAACTTCGTTCATGATAACATGAAGTGTTTCTTGTGTAGTAGCATCAATAATATCCTTTTGGATTTCCGGTGCAATTAGTTTTTGATTTTCAGAAGCACGCTCCAACACCACCTTTCTAATGTCTTCATTGTAAGCTGCTAGAACTTTAATAAGTTCAAGGAAATGCCCTTGATTTAATGAACTCTCTGACTCGTCATGTCCTTGAAAGGCCAAACCTTGACTCAAAAGATAACAAAGACAAACAATAGACGCATTCAAATGAGTACGATAGTCATACCTAGATTGCTTAGATTGCCTCAACAAAGAAGTCTCTATATGTAATATCTTGAATTTTTTAGTTGAGGTAATAATCAAATATCTTAATGGACTAATTAAGATTGTTGGATGATTGTGTGGTTTTAGGAGAAGATGAAATTTTGAGAAGAATATAGAGAAGAAAAAGATGGGAGATTTTGAGGCAAGTACTGATTCGTTATTATTCAGTTTCATATCATGTCTGTCTCTCTTGATATTCGTAGTTGCATTCATGTTGAGCATTAATATTGATTTTATGGATATGCATATGATTGCATGGTGGTGTTTCGGTTGACATGTCCTGTGGCTGTGTGTATGTTTCTGGTAGAGCAACTTAGAAAAGAGCTGCCTAGCGGACAACGTGGAGCCACCCGAGAGAGGAAAGGGCTGCCTGTCGTTAGTGTGGAGCTACCATGTGTGCATCTGACAGATTGATAGTTTTCAGAAGCACAGGATGTGGTCAAATCTGAATGGGGGTTTCAGATTGTTATGCATGCATTTTATTTGTGATGCATGTCTCTTGATTGTGCTTATTGACTGAATGTCATATTCTGTATTATTTTCCACATGATTCTGATTCTGATTGATTGATGATGGGTACTTGCGGGCTGTCGAGCTCACAATTTGTTCATTATATTTTTCAGATTAATTATGGGCCTATCAGATGGATTTAAATATCTGAGTGCGTAGCGGTCAGGTTCGTGGATTGTATCTTAACGCACCGGGTTCGGGTGGGTGAGCAGTTGTCTGGACTCGAGGCGTTACACTATATGTTGATTTTGGTTCATCAAATCACGACAAGCTTTAAAGCATTTGTTATGACTATTCTCATGACCTCCAACATGAGTGGGAAATCTTTCCTTTTTTTCCAATTTCTAAATCCACTTGTAACAAATGCATCTGCACCTCCTTGTTCACCTTTTGCTTCCTTGATAAGATAAAAACATAAGCAATATGCTACATCTTTTGTAATACTGTATTCCAACCAACTCTTGAATTCAAAAAACCAAGAAACAACAAAACTTCGATCTCGATCTCCATCTCCATCTTCACTTTGAGGAAACAATACTAGCAAGGACCATATAGAATGATAAGCTCTACGAACTTCATCTATGATATTAGTGGGTTAGTCCATTATGCAATGTCGTAGTTCCGGATCATACGGAAGTTCATCGAGATTGTGAGAAACAATACTAGCACCCTTTAGCTTTGGCTTTTTTCTTGCATTTTCAACATTAGGGTCTTGAACTCTAGATGAAGACTCAATAATTGTTGACTTTTTCTTGAAATACCTTTTCATCCTATGTAAGTTAAGTAAAATATGAAAATTTTTGATCAAATTAAGGAAACATGCTCTAGTGTGTTGTGTGCTACTGTGCTACACTGCTAGTCTGCTAGTCTTGCTAGAGGTGAATAGTAGAATAGGTGATGGAATAAATATTATCCATGACCATGAATACATTATACATATACAAAATCTAAATTAAATAACTTTTGAAAGTTAAAATATATGAAAAATCAAGTCCTTACTCAATTAGCCTTGAAAAGTTGAAAGCAGAGATTGTAGAAAGACTGAACGATGTTGGACTTTGGAGATGATTAAACTTCAACTAAAAAAACAAACAAAGAACCTCTTATATGGAACATGGAAATTTAATACTTGGAAGAGAAAATTGAAGCCATTTTGTTTCAATTTTTTTGTTTGAGGGGTTGCCGGGTTGGGACAATGGGTCGTGAATACGTGATGCCCAAGCCAAGCTCAAGAGAAGTTTATTTTATTCAAGGAAAATTGCAACATAGTCTTTCAATTTTACCAATATTACTATGCTACTTCTTTTTAGAAAAACAAATACTCAAAATTAAGGGATTTTCCCCCAAATTTCAGTGGGGGCCATGGCCCCCACAACCATGTATGTGGCTCCGCCACTGCATGTCACATTATCGTTATTTTGTAGCCCTACCAATGATGTAAAAATGCGATTCGCAAAACTAGTTCATATTCATTCTCATCAAATTTAACTGCTCAAAGACTAGATTTCAAAAGTTGTAAGACTTCTTCAGAGGGGGAGGTCTCTCTCGAGTGCGGGAAGGATTTGTTTCACAGGTACTGATCAATAGCCGAAAGGATGAGGAAGGAACTAGGAAAAGGAAATGTTGTCGCTTTTAAAGTTACTTTGGCATAGTTGATTCAAAAAATGAGACTAATGATGAAGAAAGGATAATCTCATTACAATGAAGTTTCAAATATTCCTTAAGGGTGCGCTTGGATACGTCGCTCATACATGAAATTATAAATTTATTGGAATTTCAAAATGTGTCCTTTGCAAATACCATATTTGGTTGATGAGTCGGTGGAATTTGTAAATTCAACGGCAATACAAAAGTTGTTGAAACCAAATTTCATCTTTTTAGGTGAACTTTCGAAATACTAGTTTCCAATTACATATCTTCCCTATCCCAATCAAGTTTTCCAAGACAAGTGTGCACTGGTCAAGAACTGGACTAAACCTAACTGATCAAGATCGAATCCGGGCCAAACTGCGAAATCAGTCTTGGACCAGACTGGGTTGGAGCATATTTTTATAACAATTTTTTTGGACGTAAAATCTATTATTTAAGATAAATTTAATGATGTAGTTTTATAAGATTGCATAATGTTGATTTGTTATAATTTAACATTAGATTATGATTAATTAATTTGGTGTTAATTTAGTGCCATCAAATTGGCATTCGGGAGCTTTTTTTTGTGTTTGGAAGGTAATTTCAAGAAAGATGCGGTTTGGATGGGACCAAAAACTATGAACATGACCGGACCTGGAACTTAACTAGATCGGTGAGAACCAATCTTTAACCAGATTTTGTTATTAGGAAAGTAATTACTTTTGTAAGTAAATTTATTATTTATTATTAGTTTGAAATAACTTTTTTGTGAGATTATATTTTATTGTTGATTTTTTTGTAATTTAGCACTTGTTTATGATTAATTTAGTGTACTTTTTAAGTTTTTGAGGAAAATGAGGTTTAGCAGTGTTTTTGTTGTTTCGAAAATGAATATGAGAGAAGTTCGGTTTTTGAGTTCAGGGACCATAAACGAAATTAGGTTGGACCCGATTTTAAAAAAATAAATTTATCTTTTTAACATACGTAAGATTTGGATATATCATGGTTCATTGATCCGAACTGAGGAAAATGAAATGGTGGGATTTGTAAATGTTGTTGTCTCGAAATGACATGTTTACCTAACATGGTAATATAAATGACGACATTTATAAATCCAGGATTTGTAAATTCTATCATTTGAAAGTTCCATGAATTTTTCAAATGACACATCCAAACGCATCCTAAAGGAGATTTCCTAGACAAAGGCAAAATAAAGCGATAAGGGTCTCTGGTTGAAGCTACCACGTGACTCTCAATGCACCTATCCAAGACACATTAAAACGATCTCCCTCGAGAAGGATTAATGACAAGCATGACAAGTGTTAGTGAATCGATGACCGATGTAGACGGGGGATGAATAGATAAAAACTAATGAATGTTCCTAGTTTTGGAATTAAAATACAAGTATAAGAGAAGGGATTTGCAAACCACACAATGACATCGGGGTTTATATAGGTTTGGTCACCTCAACTGCCACATACAATCTAGTTCCTTACTCAAGAATTCGAGTCTTTGGTCTCCATTCCTAGCCGAGATAACACCACCTTACACTGTATGCTAGCAAAAATTCAGTCCAAGCTTCGATTCCCCTCATAACCCTATTGTAGGGTTCTTTGAAGCTAAGTGCAACACCTTGTAATTGATGGAAGTTGATTCCGAATACTCTACCGCGAAGCACTTGAATTGGGTGGTCGATGAAGCTCACAAGTAGTTGGAGGTACTAAGGATTCTTGAAGAGAGTTTGAGAATGACATTTCTTGAACGCGAAACATGTGAGTGAAAGGATGAGTACTTGGATATTGTTGCTTCTCTCATTTAAGATCTTATTTATAGCGCATAAAGGATTTTCATATTGTGTTTCTTCCGGTATATATGGTTAACCTTAACCTTAGAAATTTTAAACATAACTTTACTACTACACTTAACTATATATTTCTTAATTAATATTTTAAATATAACTTTAATATGCAGTCAGCTACCTAAAATATAAAGTGTTATATCCATTTTCTAGTGCATGAATGAAATATGTGTATTCATCATCAATAGATATATAGTGTCGTGTATGTAACTACCACCCTCTTATTTTACTAGTTTTTATTTAATACCATTTATAAAGTATTCATTCCATATTCATATCTTTTGTGCGTAGAAATTGGCAGAAAATGAATTTCGTGGTCATAGGGAAAGCACTCGAAAACATAATCAAATTTCTTTTTTACCAACAATTTGTTGTTTGTGCATGTAACTGGAATATATGTTGGAAATCAAAATGATGTTTTTGGTCTTGCTAGAATTTAATAGAAATAAAAACATATTATTTTCTACTCAACATACAATATGAGTCTTTTCGCATGATTACATACCAAAAAGACAAAACAAATTTATATCTTTTCTACAATCATATAACGTCAACGTACATAAAACTCAATCAGGACACATTGAATTTGCCAAAGGAACACACATTTGATTTGCGGTTTCTTTCTTTTGTTGTTTAGATGATAATTTTTGTTGTTGCATCTTCTTTCAATACCTATTCTTTTATTTGAGAACTTGAATTGCTGTCTTTGGCATTATCCAACTCATTGGTGAAATCTTCAAGAAAACCACTAGTATGTTCACTACTAATGAAAGTACGCAATAAAAACATGGCAAAATGATTTTGACTTGACTTCACCCCTCCCTTATATGGCGAATAAGTATTTCTCAACCCCGACCACATATATGTTTTATGACATATCTCAATTGAGAATGATGGTAGTTAAAATTCTCAATGCCATACGTGTTATAAATTGGTTTAATTTGGTTAAGGCAGAAACATGATAAAATGGTTGATCGGTGGAGAAGTCCGGTCGACTGAAATTATTAGTAACACTCAGAGGTGAAGAACGGACGACTGGTGTTGGACATAGATCGACCAAAAATAACATGGACTTTTTTGGAGTCAGGAACGGTCGACCGATGGTGATCCCGGTCGACCGGAATGTGATTCGGAGCTGAAAATAACCGTGGAGCGCTCGACCAGTCGGTTACACCAGTCGACCATTGCACACGTTTTTTGCACATTTTCTGTATGGTTTTGAGTCGTCTATTTAAGGGCTTTTGAGCCCTAACTTGTACACAACGCATTATTCTTATTTCCTTTATTGAGTATTGAGAGATTAGGACTAGTGAGATCTAGAGTTCTTTGGAGGACATATTACTTCCACAAACTTGTAATCTCGGTTGCTTCTCTTGTTGGAGAAGCGGATGAAGGAAAGGAAACCCACAGGAGACCCCCAAGGACGTAGTCATGGTTGTTCAGGTGTGCATTCGTTTATTGTTTGTTTTTTTATCTTTTGTGTGTGTTTTGTTGCATTTTAAAGTTTGGGAGAGAGACAAAAGTTATTTTAAATTCCACGATCAATATTCTTGTATTACGCTTGTGCATCTTAACCCGTCGTCGTGTAGTAACATTGTTAGATCCTCTCCCAACAATAGGATGGTAACTGATCACCATTATATTCAATTGAATGGTACCTTGCACTGCGACAAGGATAAATAAGTTCTTGTCTATTTGGACAACCAACATCGAGTAGATAATATTGTCCTGTACCAAAATTCCAGTCATATTATGGTATTTTCGATAGATAAATAGTATACTATAATAATAAACTTTTATTTGTGGCCCTTTCAAAACCATCATATCGTGTTGTCGTATAAGGCATAGGCCGCAGAGCCTTCCATACCAGCAAGGATTAATGTAAATTTGATTTTAAAGTGGCATACAATAATAATATATTGTGATAAATGTCCTTCCCTATTTCTGTATCTTGCATTCTCTCCATATATTGTAGCTTTAACATGAGTTCAATCACTGTCACCAATGCAATCTTGGAATAACTTTGGTAATGTTGGAAATTGGAGTTCTATCAAACCTTAACATGAATAAATAAAAAAGAAATAAAATAAAGATCAACTTCAAATGTGGGGTCACTGGACCTTAAAAGGTTGAAAAGTTGTTAAATCGCGTCAAGCATCTTGTTAAAGTATGAGCTAACACTCCAACTATATCAACATGCTAAATCAAGAAAAAAGTCAAGAAGATGTTTGGACTATTGGCTAGGACAATGGATGACTTAATGCATTCAAGGAAATGTTTGGTAATTCGGATAAATTGGATTAGACGACTCAAATAAGGACAATCGTTCGAACCTGGGTAGATCCAAAGTTTGGGTTTAGTGATAAGTTAGATGAGACGACTCAAACAAGGATTAGTCGTCTGAATCTGGGTGTATCTAAGAGTTGTGGTTACTGATAGGTGGATCGAATGAATCTTACAAAAAGACAAGACGTTTGAATGTGAAGTGTAGATAGAACCTATGTTTTTGTAAGTGTTTGATTTTGATTTCAATTTGTGACTAGGTTTACATATGATCCTAAGACTCAATAAATGATAAAAGGGTAATTGCTTGCATGTTATTACAAAACACTATAATTCTCAAAAACCACCACTGTACATGATTGATGATGTCATCAACGGAAAGGATGACGTCATCAACGGAAACCGTCACGGTACTGGAGATTGAGAATTATAGTCTTTTGTAATGGTATTTGAGACATAATGTTGATTTTTCGATGACATATAAGCAAATAGGTGTACAGTGGTGGTTTTCGGGAATTATAGTGTTTTGTAATGGCATGCAAACAATTAACCCAAGATAAAATTACATTTCATTTTAGGCTTAATTACATGTTTTGACTACAATATATTGTTGCTTGAGTCTTGATCACCTATGAAGAAACAAACATGCACAAGTGTGTAATATGATATATATATGTGTGTAATGTGATTAAGATTAAGTAATAGAGTTAATAGTCATCATCAAAATAAAGATAAGATTAGAGCTAGTTAGCAAACACTCGATAGCTAATGAATTGCAATGTTTTTGGGAAAGATGTCACATTCTATAAAGTTGTATGCAATTGTATACTTCCTTGGGTAGTGTAGGATCTAATAAATTATAAAAATATGCTTAACCCTCTCTGATATAAATTCTATATGTTGGTATGGGATAGAGTATTTGTACATTCATGATGTGTAACATATTAAGCATCGAAATTATCATTTATCATATTTTTATCCTTATTTCTGCACCTACTTCCAGTATCTCTACGAAGGATTCGTCTCCATCCATTTCGGAATTTGTAACCTAGAAATATCACATCAGCATAGTATAAAAAATAATCATTTTAAGCAAAAGTGGATAATATATCATCAATATTTTTATCGAATTGTAAGTGATTGAGATTTTATTAGTTCAATACAGCAAGAGCACGACGCGACAAGTATAAGTTGTGTCCTTGAGGAGTTGTGCGCGTTATTGTTATCACCATACTCGAGTGAGAAGAGAAATAGATGGAAGATTTAGGCTAAGCTAACTAAACTAAGATATAAGAAAACAATCTAACTAAACCCCTTGGAGTGGGGTGAAATAGTGAGATGTGTGTGCATGAGGGTGTCCAACCACAAAGCATATGTGTAAGAGTGTGTGTTTACAAGTACAAGCTAGTGTGGAATCTAAGTGTGAAAAACATACAATTACATGATATACAAGACTAGGATAGGTTAGCATGAAGTTAAGATCAATTTTATGGATTCTCAAGTATGCAATAAGCACATAGTGTGGCCATTAAAGCATGAATCAATCCTAAGCATAACCTTAGTTCATTCAAGCAACATAAACCAAAACAAGCAACCATTCATTTCAAGTCAATTCCATCATCACAAAAAACCCATCACAAGCAACATGTCAAAATAGATCTAGCATGAAACAAGTACCTGTGTGTCCATTATCTCATCTAAAATAAGATTAACATGCTACAAGTTTTAGATCTAACATTAAGACCATGGAAATGACAAAACTTAGGAATCCATCATACATTTCCCCATCAACTACATTGCCTCCACCCCAAATGGGGTGGATCTACTCACTACTCATATTAACAAGCATGGAAAACAAGAGATTAAGACTAAACATGACATAAAAACTAACTAGAAAATTAACCAACAAAATCAAAACTAATTTCATAGAAAGAAAGTTAATGACAAGAGGAACATGAATCCAACCTTATATTAAAGAAAATGTGAGATTACAATCTTCATCCACCTACCTCTACTTGAAAACAAATTGGGTAAAAACTAACCTACTATAATGGTGGAAGTAGAGAAATAGAGCCACACTTACCTTTTGTTAGTCCCAAGTAAAACAATGAAAGAGAAAAAATGAAAGAAAGGAAAACATAGAAAAAAAACGGGGAAATCCTAACTCACTTTCGTAGGAATCACGGTTGCACTTAACACGTGCAATAAGTCGTTAAACCCCATTCTCGCCAAGGAGGAGGAGTGTTGTCTCTTGAGTGTTTTCAGCGGATATACCCACGAACATTGATGCATTATTCAATCTAGAAACTCGACTCGATGAACTCATTTTTGTCGATCATTGGACACAGTAATCCTACGGGTCGACTCTATATATGTATCCAGTCCACATACCTAGCCTAATGAATCATTTGTGTGAAGTTAATTAGGGACTTAAGTGAAAGACATGGACAACCTTAACATCCTCAAGTGATACAAAGTGTAAAGTCCATTAAGGTTCTTATTTGCATTACCATTTTTTTCTCTTTTTGTTTTTCTCTTTTCTTTTTCTTTTTTTCTTTTTTTTCTAGTCGGTGTGTAATTCTCCCAGGGTCAGGTTTCGTGCATCATTGCCTATGAGGACTCACATTATCACCTACACATTTCTCCACATCTCCACATAGGGCGATCCCTACCACCCGTGTAACGGGAGTTCGGTCGACTCATCCCAAATTAGATGACTCGAATGCACCAAGCACAAAGTCCCATCAGACCTAATTTACCGAGTGATAGGAGTCGTGCGAGAAGAGAGAACACCACTTATTTATTATCTACATGGGAACCAAAACCCCTACACTTAAAGTTTCACAACAAGATTTTAAGGGTCCCTAACTACGACATATTTCCTTATTCTAACAGACACGAATTATTTGACTCACTAGGTTCAGGGAGGACTTCTTTAATTGTTTGAGTACTGAAACCCTATGATTACTCATCCCCCGAGGGAAGACCGGGGTGCATCCTTACATCAATAAGACCTAAAGCCAGTATACTGGATATCCTAATGCATCAGATTCAAGACAATTTTCGGAGCTTTCTTTTACTTTGCCTTTCAACGGTTTCACACATGCTAAACACACGCAAAACCCACAAAACATTTTCTTTCGCAAACACATGAAGATTTGAAAGAAATTTCAAAATTTAAAGTACTAGCAAAGTAAAATAAGACAAGTCACCCAAGGATCATGGCAAACAGATATATCGATATTAAATGCAGCACACTAACATGACGCTAACAATGCACATAAAAGAAAATAAAATCAAAGGAAAAGACTCGACTACGTACACACCTAAACCCCCCCCCCCACACTTACTTCATGCATTGTCCTCAATAAATGCGAGCATGATACTACATGGATTTATGCATGAACAAGAGAAGATTTCATCAACGTGAAGCGCAAAGGGAAGTTCATGGTTATGTTGATGGACACAACCCAATTTCCCTTCAAAACCAGTGAAATACTAAAGAAGGGATAAAAATACGTGAAAGAAATGTGGCCCAAATACAAAAGGGTTGGCTCATGTAGTCTTTTATTGTATTTTTTCTTTTTTTTTGAAATATAACTATGTACAAAAATAAGTTCCCATCTTCATTTGTCAAAGGACATCAAATGGGAACCTCAAAAGTGGGGCAATGCACTTGGAATGGGAACATGACAACACTCGGGCCCAAAATACTCATGTGTGGGCCCCCTCACAAAGACCACAAGATGAAAGGAGAGGTTCATTAATTGGACGCCAAAGCGTCTAATTCAAATGATCAAACTGAAAGAGCTCAAACCTCTCAAGAGTTTGGGAAACATTGTACAACGGAAGAAGAGTTTCTCCCGTTGTGCTACTGAAGTTATGATCGTCAATCCAAACTCTCTAACCAATAGGCTGGTGCGTCGGAATGAGGTCAAGAACCTCATTATGCATGTCTGACCCTTCAGGAGAACAGAAAGTGGGTCTCTTACCCAAGGTATCCTCTAAGGAACTCCCAATACCCTCTTTGGCAATGTAGTTGTTTGATGTCCCATCATTTTCAAGTTGATCAGGAACAATAGTGAGAGGTAAACTCTCATCAGGTTGTATGAAATTAAGGGTACTAAGGAGCTTTTGCTCAACCACAGGAGAGTCTGTAAGAGGCACAACAATAAGATCACGTGGGTTAAGTGCCCCGGGACAAAATAATAAGACACAATCCTGTGCAAACTCATAAGGAAGCTGATCCATGTTATTCTCAATTTGGATCGAATCCCCCACCATGTGATCGTGAATTGAAACCCCAAGTCCCTCAGCCTGACTAGGAGTTGTACTTTGAAAGATTGTACTTTGAATTTGTGTATGTGGTGGTGGTTTGATATCAGAAGATAAATCCTCATGTTGACAAGAAAAGTTACCCTCCTCACGTTCACGTAATTGCTACGTCATTTGACTCACTTGGAATACCATATTTTGTATGGAATGTTGAGTGGTTTCCATGAACGTAAGGAAAGTTTATTTCAAGGAATCAGGTATGTAGTCAATTGTGAGGCTTAAGTCAGAGCTTGGGAAATTTCGTGGTTGGGTGTTGATGGGATGAGAATGAGTCCAATGATTCGGAGTAGGGTGTTGGTAGAATTCTGGGTATTTGGGAAGAGGATACTGGGGTGGAAATAATGTATAAGAATTTGAATAAGAATTGTCTTCCCACGACTCCATCCCTCTCGGGTTGTACATAGATGCGTAAGGGTCACATTGAGCATTTTGGGAAAATGTGTGCGCATACTTAGGCTCTGGGGGAACATAAGGGCATTCCCCGAAAACATGACCACGCAACCCGCAATAGTCACATGGTACAACTACAGGAGCTACTAGTGCACTCATGTCATCCACCACATGCATGAAAGAGGCCAAATGTTCTTGTAATGTCTCAATTTGTTGACCAACATATGATCCGACGTAACTAGGTGGTCTAGTAGTCGGTGACTCTCTCATATTATCCCAATCAGAAGATTGCTCAGCCACACAATCAAAATTCTCCCAACCATAGAGGGTGTTTGTCTAAGGCACGCCAACATGCATGGGTCTGGAGTACCAGCTAGAATTATCCTGGTCCCAACAGTGATTTGGATGGTCACCCATGTAACCATCCATCCCGCCAAAGAACTCTCGAGTCGACCACTCTCACCAATACGAGGAAAAACTCGCAAAAAGTGCTCGACACGACCCTAACATTCTAACAAAGAGTGTAAATAGGAGGAGACTAGAACATAGAAGTACATGAGAAGAAGATGACTCAGAGGAGAAGGGAAGAATCCTTAAAAACTAGCGTGGGTAAAGGGTGAGGGTAGAAGCCTTGTCTAGCAAACACGGCTCAAGCAGCCTACGGTCACTATAGGTACTTACAGTTAGACGATGCCTAGCTGCGAGGTCACACGGCCTCAACACGCCTCACCCCCTTACGAAAAAGACCACAAAGCCCAGAAGGTGAGCCAAGATCAAGAGATCTCGTCTCTCCTACTATCGACAAAGTGGGCGACGCTGATCCGGCCATGACGGTCGTCACCGGATTACTCTACTAATGTGTTTGAGTCCTAAGGCCAATGTCTACTTGCTTTTAGATTAAGGCTTTACTTGAGTGTGCTTTTTGGGGCTAAGGGAGGGTGATGAAATCTCCCACCTTATCTTTGAAGACTATGGGTGATTCCCTTTGAAGATGTTTTTAAATCTTAGGCTAGCAAGAAACTTACCAAACAAGCACTCACCTCACTCTTGTTACAAATGCACCTTACTAACTAATGCATTCTCTAACCATGCATAAATGAGAGAACGGGTGCACATACCTCACGCCATAAATCGACAACAGGAATTTAAAGCAATTGAAAGACAAAGTGGATGCGAGGTCTACAAGTGATGCATGACCTAGATGACAATTAGTCTAATCTTTTGCTTTGAGTTTTATTGTCCAAGTTGTCTTAAAAAGGGGAATTGATTGATCTAGGAGCAAACTACAGGTCACAAGATGCACAATTGAGCTTCCAGACAACTAGATTGAAAAAAAAACAATAAAAAAAATTGAAACAAAAGAAGCTCACCAGGCCACCAATTGGCTGTCCAAATAGCTGCCATCTTCTCCAGGTTTCTGCTGGTGCCTCCCCTGGATGCCGAGACATCGCTGAAACAAACAAAAACTATAAACAAAAGACTAAACTCACTCAAATCGTCCAAACTGGTGTCTGGACAGAACATCTCCCCGGCAACGGTGACAAAAACATGATTACTTCATTTTAAATACCGATGTGGGAAAAAGAGGTGTGTAGGCGTGTGTATGTGAGTAGGTCTTCTTTTCAATTAGAAACAAGTGTAGTTTGTGTGGCATACAAGTGGAATCTAGTGTAGAATATGAGTGTAGGATACACAATACTACATGGTAAACCATGAAAATGCATATCTCACATAAAGTTGAGGTTGATTTTAGATTCTCGAGCATGCAATAAGTACCTAGTGTGGCCATTGGAGCATCAATCAATCCTATAAACCACCTAAATCATTCGTGTAAATGTGCACCAAATATGGATCCATACATAACAAGTCATTCCCATCAAATCATAACAAGCAATAAGATAAACTCTAAAACTAGCATGAGATAAGTACCTAGTGTGGACATTATCTCATTTAATACAAGTTTAAGCATACTACAAGTATAGATCTATATGAAGCATATGAAATTACACAAATAAAAGAACCCATCACTATTACATAGTCTACGTTACCTCCACCCCAAATGGGGATGGAAATACTCACTACTCATTAAGAAGACAAAACGAAATTAAACTAAGCATGCAAAAATTGAAAGAGACAATATAAAGCTAAGTAAGAAAAATTATTTTATTTACATGACTCACATTACAAGTAGCACTCTTCCCCAATTGAGTTTTGCTCCAAGGCTTACTCCAAGTAGAGAGAATTCCACAAAGCAATATGTGAATATAAAAGGAGAGGAAAAGTTCTATTTATAGGGATGAAAAAAGGTAATCCGGGATGATTGACATCATATCATGCATATATTTGTGTCTCATATCAATTATCTTTCACCTAAACAATCTACGTAATGAGTTTAATGTTTAAGTTTCAGGAATAAGTAGATTTTGAGAAGGAAAGACTATAAAAGGACTTAAAAGCAAGAAAATGGATTTAGTTGCAAGACTTGTGGACTAAGATGTGTTTAAACGTTTTAAATATTCCGCAAGTGCACGACGTCGGTGAAGACGTGGCAAATACGGGTCGTCCGTAGGGAGGTGAGCAGCCTCTCGTTTGCACGAAATCAAGTGGCAACAAAAAGGGAAGAGAGTTTGATTATACTAATCTACCCTACACTAAACATGGAAATAACACATGCACAAGCAAACAACAAGCGATGAACTACAAAACTGAACTAAGAACTTGATAAGTATGCTGGAATCAGTAAGAGAGAGATCCCTTAGGGGTTGGAGTGACTATGCATACACAATAAGGAGGTAAGAATGTCTTCCTATAGGCACAAGTGGAGGTAGTGTTTTCATGTATGGGAGGTGTCCACTTATCATGGCAAAACCCATCAATCAAATCACTAACCTATTTGATTAACATTCATAAACATAAGCTGGTTATTAAGAAACTAAACAAGCATGGGAGGTGTCTTAAAACTTGTGGCAAAACCCATCTAGTGAAGTGTTCTATTCTAACAAGCAAGCATGCATTCATATTAATCAACAAATTTCAAAATAAACCATTCTTCCTTTCTTAATTGCATATATAATATTATCTCCACCCCCCAAAAGGGAAGTGGTTTTACTCACTAAACATTAAACTAACTACTACACTAAGATAAGAAGACATATTAACTAAGCTAGATTTAATAAAAGATAATTAAACTAAACATGCAAGAACTATAGAAGAAGCACAAAACAAATAAAACTTTATTGATTTAAGACTCACAATACTAGTAGCATCTCCCCACTTGAGTTTCTTGCTTCAAGGCTTTCACTTCAATTAGGAAGAATTGCCACAAAGCATGGAGTGATTACAATAGAAGGTGAAAAGTTCTATTTATAGCCATAGAAAAAGGTAATCCGGGAAAATTTCCCGGTATGGGACTAAACAAGTACCAAAAATAGACTAAATACGCTCTAATACACAACCCACAAAGATCTCCGCGGATCCGGAGCAACCCGGACCGCCAATCAGCGGTCCCAGACCGCCAATTGGTGGTCTACAGGATCCGGATCGGCCTGGCCTTTCGTCTGGGCTTTCCATGATGGTATTGTTTGTCATTGATGCATCTGCTTGACTTGTTGGAGCTTCGACCCGAATAGAATTGCCAAAATACTCCCTATGATAGTGTGGAGTATTTTTGTTTGCTCATTGGTCCTTCGATCTTTCATTCAGGTCCTTTGATCTTGCATCTTAGTCCTCGAGTCTTTCAACTCTGTCATTTTTCCTGCTTTTGGGTCTTTTTATGCTTCTTCTCTTCAAACCTCTTTATTTCTGAAATTCAAACATAAAACTCATCACGTAGCATTGTTTAGGTGAAAGATAATGGATATAAAATGCAAATGTAAGCATGAAATTATATCAATCAAATACCCCCACACCTAACTTTTGCTAGTCGCGAGCAAAACAAAGAAAGAGAAAAGCATACGAAAAACAAGAAATCCTAACTCACTTTCGTAGGAATCACGGTTGTACTTAGCACGTGCAACAAGCCGTTAAACCTCCTTGTCGCCAAGGAGGGGGACTGCTGTCTCCTGAGGGTTTTCAGCGGATACACCCACAAAATCCGAACGAAGATGCATTATTCAACCTAGCTACACGACTCGATGGCTCATTTTGTCGATCATTGGATGCGGTAATGCTACGGGCTGACTCTATGTAAGTAGTCAGTCCACACACCTAGCCTTAATGAATCATTCGTGAAAGTTAGTTAAGGACTTAAGTGAAAGACATGGGCAACCTTAACTTCTGAATGTGATACAATGTGTAAAGTCCATTAAGGTTCTTATTTGAATTTTTATTTTATTTTCTTCTATTTATGTTTTTTTGGAGCATTTTATTGGTTGGTGTTTGATTCTCCCAGGGTCAGATTTCGTGCATCATTGACTATGAGGACTTACACTAACGTACACCTTCCTATAAATCTCCACATAGGGCGATCCCTACCACCTGTGTAACGGGAGTTCGGTCGGTGCATCCCAAGTCAGATGACTCGAAATCACCAGGCACAAAGTCTCCTTAGACCTACTTTCCCGAGTGATAGGAGACGTGCGAGAATAGAGAAGACCACTTATTCATTTATCTACATGGGAACCAAACCCCTACACTTAAGTTTCACAAAAAGATATTAAGGGCCCTTGACTACGACAAGCTTCCTTATACTAACAGACACAAATTATTTGACTCACTAGGTTCAGGGTGGACTCCTTTATTTGTTTGAGTACTGAAACCATACGATTACTCGCCCTCCGACGGAAAACCAGCGTGCATCCTAACGACTCGATAAGACCTAAAGCGGTATACTAGGTATCATAATACATCAAGTTCAAGACAATTTTGGGAGCTTTCTTTTTACTTTGCCTCTCAACGGTTTTGCACATGTTAAGCACACGCAAAACCTACAAAAACATTTTCTTTCGCAAACACATGAAGATTTTGAAAGAAATGTGAAAATTTTAAAGCACTAGGCAAGTAAAAGAAGACAAGTCACCCAAGGATCATGGCAAGCAGGTATATCAATGTTAAATGCAGCACACTAACATGACCCTAGTAGTACAACCAAAAGAAAACGAAATAAAAACAAAAAGACACACAAACTATATACAAACATGAAAACACCCCCACCTAATCCATGCATTGTCATCAATGTATGGAAAAATTGGGCCAATGCATGGATAGGGTGTACCGGACTAATGACGGCAACCAGAGGTGCCCGAAGACGTTTTGCTGCTCGACCGCCATCACAGAAATGTCGGTGTTAAAGAGTGTTCCTGAGCTCACAGACGAGCTTGAGGAACTGTCTCTAACATCCTCCTCAATGTAGTCAGGCACCCATGCCTCAGGAAGGCAATGGCGAAATGACGGGGTCATCTTCGCTACCTTGAGGTCGGTGCCTTGGCGCCTCAGAATGCCTCAAATCGCGGGATGTCCTACATGCCACACAATTTGGTAACCAGAGTTGTCAAACAATGTATTTCTTTCAGCTTAGCGTTCACCAACACGTCGAACGATGTTCGACAAATGCAGTGAGGTGAACCATCCATCAGACTATACACGATACGCAAACTAGGTGTGAAAAATGTGGGGGTCCGCTCTTGGCCCAACACATTTCTACACACCCACCTGGCTACAATGTGCACATTGGAGTAAATGTGCGTATTAGGTACTCCCCCATGCGATGATATAGGTTGCCCGTGCCCAAGCATAGATCGGTAAAAATTAATGTCGTGGGTAGGCGCGAGCTCATCGACTAAGGGGATTCCAGTCGCGTCGGAGGTCAATCGGGGTGTCATGGTGTGCTTCACCCCTCGGAGAGTGACACTAAACTCGAATGGTCCGGTATGGTCACACACGAGTTTAGTGAAGAACTCATGTACGAGAGGTTCTACGTACATGGATTCGTCACCCTCATACAACAAATGGTACCACCCTTTAGCTACGATTCGATCGTAGAAGGGTTCTCCAAATTCACGAATCAGGGAGGCAAAATTGAGTTCTGGAATTAAATGGTGGCTGGCCATACCTTCACCTACGTTGGCGAGCTTTAACAGTGGAGCACACGACGGCGAAGACGAACACGGCGCGAGAGGGATGGAGACCACTGCACGCCGACACCAGCAGCTGAAACTCCACCAACGAAACCCACAGAACACCCAAAATAACGTGACCCGACGAAGAGAAACCGCAAACAGACCGTTGATTGGCGGTGCAAAACCGCTGATTAGAGGTCTGTTCGTGCGATTTGAGGGTGGGATTTGGGTGGCGTCGAAGGCAAGGGGGAAGACGTGTTTTTTTTCTGGGAAGAATGGGTAGGGAAAGGAAAATCACGCGTTTTGACCAAAGGTAAGGGAAAATATCCAAAAGGCCTTCCAATTTTTTGCTTTTCTTCATTTTTTCATTTTTTTTCTTTCAACAAAACAAGGATATCTACAAACAAATGAAGGGATGGATCACATCAAGTGACCACATCCGTGGGGAGTTCGTGTAATGACACGACTTCCTCCTCGACCTCTGTCGTGGTCCCTTCCAAGTATGGTTTGAGGCGTTGTCCATTAACTTTGAATACGTCCGTATTCCTTGGATTCTGAATCTCAACCGCCCCATGAGGGGAGATGGTTAAAACAATAAAGGGCCCTGACCAACGACTCCGAAGTTTCCCCGGAAACAAGTGGAGGCGAGAATTATACAACAAGACCTTTTGTCGCATCTCGAAGGTTTTGATTCGAACCAAACAGTCGTGAAAATTTTTAGTGCGGGACTTGCAGATCTTGGCATTCTCATAAGCTTCATTTCTCAACTCCTCCAACTCGTTGAGGTCTAACTTGTGATTGGTACCGGAAACATCAAGACTCATGTTAAGATGTTTGATTTCCCATAATGCCCGGTGCTCAAGCTCTACCGGAAGATGGCAAGCTTTGCCATAAACTAGCCGGTAGGGGGACATGCCAAGGTCAATTTTAAATGCAGTGCGGAAAGCCCACAATGCATCATTAAGCTTGACCGACCAATCTTTCCTTGAAGCATTAACCGTTTTCTCAAGAATTTGCTTGAGTTGACGGTTGGAAATTTCCACCTGGCCACATGTTTGAGGATGATAAGGTGTGGCCAACTTGTGCGTGATGGAGTATTTCCTCAGCACTGCCTAAAGGGATCGGTTCATAAAGTGTGTCCCCCGATCACTTATGATACAACGAGGTGTCCCAAACCTCGCAAAAATGTGTTCTTTAAGAAATTTGATCACAACCTTGCGATCGTTAGTGCGAGTGGGGATTGCTTCAACCAACTTTGACACATAATCGACCGCCAAAAGGATGTAAGTGTGACCATGGGACACGGGGAAAGGACCCATGAAGTTAATTCCCCAAACATCAAAGATGTTGACCACTAAGATAGGATTGAGTGGCATCATATCACGTCTGCCAATGCGGCCCACATGTTTGCACTTATCGCATGCTTTGCAAAATGCAAAAGTGTCTTGGAACAACGTGCGCCAGTAAAAACCACATTGGAGTACTTTGGTAACGGTTTTCTTGGCACCGAAGTGCCCACCACATGCGTCCTTATGGCAAAAGGACAAGACACTCTGAATCTCTTAGTCAGGAATGCACCTCCTTATGATTTGATCGGCACAATACTTAAATAAGTAGGGATCATCCCAATAGAAGTGCTTGACTAACGACTTGAATTTCGTTGTCTCACTGTCTCCAATGAGCCGGCACCTCCCCAGTTGCTAAATAGTTAACAATTTCAGCGAACTAGGGGGTATTGGTGAAATTTTTCCAACGCAAATATGATTGCGAGGAACTCTTTCTCAGTAACAGAGTAGTTGAGTTGGGCGTTATTGAGAATACGACTTGCATAGTAGATCACATGAGGCAATTTGTCGACTTTCGGACCCAAAACCGCTCCTATCGCGTAATCAGATGCATCACACATCAGGGCGAAAGGTAGAGTCCACACCAGTGCCTTAATAATAGGAGCAGAGGTCAACTCACGCTTCAGAAACTCATACGCACTCATGCACTCAGGTGTGAACTCAAAAGAGGTACCTTTGCTAAACACACACAAAACCCACAACATTTTATTTCCTAAACTCATGAATATTTTGAAAGAAATATGAAAATTTAACGCACTTTGCAAGCAAAAGAAGGCAAGTCACCAAAGGACCACGATAAGCAGATATATCGATATTAAATGCAGCACACTAACATGACCCTCACAATGCACACAAAAGAAAAGAAAAACAAAAGGAGAAAGACTCGACTATGTACACACGTAAAACACCCCCCACACGTAGTTCATGCATTGTCCTCCATGAATGTGAGCATGATACTACATGGGTTTATGCATGAAAAAGAAAAGATCTCACCAACGTGAAGCGCAAAGGGAAGTTCATGGTTATGTTGATGGACACAAACCCGAATTCCCCTCAAAACCTGTGAAATACTAAAGCGGGATACAATTATCTAAAACAAAAAGGGCCCAAATACAAAAGAGTTGGAGCCCACAACAAGATGTGCTCACTCTTGGAGTCTTTATTATTAATAATATTATTATTTTCTTTATATTTTTTTGAAATAAAACTATGTACAAAAATAGGTTCCCATCTTCATTTGTCAAGGGACATGAAATGGGAACCTCAAAAGTGGGTTAATGCACTTGGAAAGGGAACATGACATTACGTGGGGCCACAATACTCATGTGTGGGCCCCTTCACAGAGTGCACAAGATGAAAGGAGAGGTTCATGAATTGGACACAAAGGAGTCAGATTCAAAGGATCAAAGTTAAAGAGCTCAAAGCTCTCAAGAGTTTGGGAATAATTACGCAATGGAAGAAGAGTCTCTGCCGTTACGGTACTGAAGTTATGACCATGAATCCAAACTCTCCAACCAATAGGCTGGTGTGTCGGAACAAGGTCAAGAACCTCGTTATGCATGTTCGACTCACCAGGTGAAAGAAAGTGGGTCTTTCACCCAAGATATCCTCTAAGGAACTCCCAGAACCCTCATTGGCAATGTAGATATTTGACGTTCCATCATTTCCGAGATAATTAGGAACAATAGTGAGACGCAAACTCTCATCAGGTCGTATGAAATTAAGGGTACTAGGGATCTCTTATCCACCATAGGTGAGTCCTTAAGAGGCACGACAACAAGATCATGTGGCTCAAGGGCCACAGGACAAAATGGCAAGGCACAATCTCGTGCCGACTCACAATAGAACGGGTCCATGCTGTAGGATCATATCGGTCGGCTATGCTAATCACTTTTAGGCTAATTACCTACTTGTTTAACAATCAAAGATATGCAGTGTAATTTAAAACAAACAAGCAAGTGAAGGGAGAATAATGCAAACCACAATGGTCACGGGGGATTTTTATATAGGTTCGGCACCCCACCCGGGTCCTAGTCCTCTCTTGCAAGCTCCGCTTGGATCACCGAGCTCCGCTCACGACTTCACTAACCACTCCCCGTTCCGGGCCGGGAGAGAACGCCTTTACAATCTTCAAGCTCGCGAACAACCCTCGCCGAACTTGGCTCCACCTCTCACAATCTGAGAGGGATGCTTCGGGCTTTCACCGAAACCTTTACTCTTCTTTGACAACAACAAACTTGAATGGGACAATCACTCTCTAACCTTGAGCACACTTGAGAAGGATTGGAATTGATCTTCAGTGTGGAAATTGGAGGCTTGGAGTGTTTGATATTCTCTCTAATGTTTTGGACAACTATGTAGTGGGAGAGTTATATTAAAATGTGTTTTGCAACTCTATTTATAAGCATTAGAGAGAATAGAGCCGTTGGGGTTGATTGGGTATGAGTTGGTGTAAGATACACAAAATAGAAACATGTAGGACCCAATTCTGCCTAAAAATGGTCGACCGAAATGGGTAAGTCGTTCGACCGTTTGGTCAAAATTCAGCTTTGACTTACATTAACTTAAGTTAACAGTCGAAAGTCTCAGGGGATTGGTCGACCGAATAAGTCAAGGCACTTCTGGGAGACTAAATTGTGTTGGTTCGGTCGACCGTTAGGAAAGTTTCGGTTGACCGGATGTTTGGTAATTTTGGGTTATTTGGGAATAATACGAATACGACCGTTGGGTATAATACGACAAAACAAACGGTCATGTGACACGTGTGAACGGTCGAACGAAAAGGTTTCAATGGTCGACCGTTTTGGTCCAGGCAGTTCAAGTTTTGTTTAGGTGTTTTCCGGTTCTAGTTTGGATGATCTATTGAAGTTTAAATTATGTGAAATTTTGTGTGTGACTTCCATAGGAAACCTAGTGTGTGGTTGAATAGTTTTTATCTCAAGTATGCTCAATTACACAAGGTTCCTAAAGACTCAAAGAAATACAAAATACATGTCTTCAAATGAGATTGATTACATGTCTTGACTGGATTTCCTTTCTTCCTTGAGTCTTGATCCCCTATAGAGGTTAGAACAAAGAAATATATATGAAATGCAATATGTGTGCAACTCTATATGATTATAATTAAGATTAGGTTGATTAAATCATGAAAACATAGATTAATGCCAAAAAGTCAATAATCTCCCTTTTTTATGATGGCAACCTATATCTTAACAATATATTAATACATGGAATTTTTATATGTAAACTATGCATATTAATGCTCCCCCAATGGATGTGCATAGTTTTTGTTCAATTAAAATCAAATTCCAAGTTTTACCACCTTAATTATCTCTCCCCCTTTGACATCCATCAAAAATGATATTTATAAAAACAATTATACGATTTAAGTTCAATGTGGATGTCTTGTAATGAAGTTGCTCCCCCTAAATTTTGTACTTCATTACACTAAGAAAATGATATTCAATAAGCTCCCCCTATCGATATGAATATGATTTGTCAATTAAGCTCATTTCTATTTCTCCCCTATTAACATCAATCAAATACTACAATTGAGCATGTGATGTTTTCATTTCCCTTTTTTACATACATTTAGACAATTCGAATCTTAAAACTATGGATGTTATTCAACCATATAAGATTTGCAATGAATGGGTAAATGATATGTCAATCAAGCAGGTAAAACCTAGACTAGAACCAATTTTATTGACAAATTTAGAGGATAAGAAAATTATACGAACTTGAAGCTTGAATTGGTTCTATCTCCATTCGGTGATGCAACCGGCTTTGAATTTGACTCTTAAGCTCGCCCGGTCACCACTGATTTCTTCCTCAAGCACCTACAAGTGTAGATTTAGGTACCCAAACAACTTTGGGTCCTTGAATGTTAGCTTTGGGAACCCACGCCATTTTGGTTTTAGGAGCCCACACACTTGAGGAAGTATGAATAATGAACATATGCTTGCCATTTAGTGTAGTGTGAGATACATAGTTTTTTAATTTAGCATTGTATCGTAAGCCATGTTTTTGCAAAGATTGTCTTTGACTACCTAAAAGCATGTTAAACATCTTAGTTCCATTGGTGAACTTTTCTAGATCTTTTCTTAATTGCACATTGCAAGCATGAAGATCTAATTGTTAAACATCTATAGGTGTTGCTTTTAATTTATCAAGATTTGATGTATTATTTTCAAATTTAGCAAACACCTCATTTTTCTCATTCATGCATGTTTCAATTTGACTTTGGAGATCTTTGATTAGCATCCTAGTACTTTTGTTCTTTTCACAAATAATCTCATATTGTTTAACTAAGTCATGAAATGCATTTTGAAGCTCATCATGTGTATAATTTTCGTTATTTGCACTAGAGTTTGAGCTATCACTATAATATGACTTAGTTGAGCATGAATGTGATTTTCTAGAGTAAGAGTTAGAAGATACCTCACTTCCTTCATCTTGAATTGCCACATAGCACATATGTGCATATTCCTTTTTTGATGAAGGTACGGTTGATTTGGATGATGATGAAGACGATAAATCGTCCCAAGTAGCCTTGTGAGCTTCCAACCTCTTCTCTTTTCTCTTACTCCTCTCCTTTTATCTCCTTCTCTCCCTTCTCTCATTTTTCTTTTCCCCTTCTCTTCCCTCATTTTCGCTCTTCTCCTTCTCCTTTTCTTTTTATTTTTCTCTTTTCTCACTTCTTCTACCTCTTCTTTCATTCTTTTCTCCCTTATCCTTCTTGAGGTATTTGAAGACGTCTTTTGCTAGGACTTCAATCTCCTCATCTTCTACACTCCTCATTGGTTGCTCGATATTTGCATGTAATGACAAGATGGGTTTGTTCCTTGAAGCTTCCTTCTCCTTTCGATGGTTGATTTGGAGTTCATACGCCATCAAGTTTCCAATTAATTCCTCCATCTTGAGTTGGGAAAGATCGTGTGCTTCTTCAATTGCAACCACCTTATCTTCCCAATCGTGGCTTAATGACCGGAGGAATTTCCTTGTCATCTCTCCTTCATTTAATCTTCTTCCAAGAACCAAAAGAGAGTTAGTGATATCGGTGAAGCTAGTGTTCATTTCGCTTATGTTTTCACCGATTTACATAGAAAAAATCTAATATTTATGCATGAGGAGACTAATGCGGGTTTCCTTAGTTTTGCTATCCCCCTCATGATGCATTTGTAGTCTGTGCCAAATTTCATATGCACTAACACAACCTCTAATCCTATTATATTCACCCTCATTAAGGCCACAATACAAGATGTTCATGATTTTCGAATTCATTTCGATTTCTTTCATTTTGGGTCTTGTAAGTGAATCTAATTCATCTTCATTTGGGGGTGTGTATGGATTTTGGAGAAACATCCAATACTTAAGGTCATTTGAAATTAGGAATATTTTCATCCTATTCTTCCAATAATCATAATTTGACCCATTTAGCAAAGGAGGTCGAGTTGTGCATAATCCCTCTACATGATTAGATGTGCTAGCCATGCTAAAAATACGATTAAGTAATGAATGTAGCTCACAAGGCTCTAATACCAAATGTAGGATCGTATGGGTCGGCTATGCTAATTACTTTTAAGCTAATTACCTACTCGTTTAACAATCAAAGATATGCAGCGGAATTTAAAACAAACAAACAAGTGAAGGGAGAATAATGCAAACCACAATGGACACGAGGGATTTTTATAGAGGTTCGGCACCCCACCTGGGTCGTAGTCCTCTCGTGCAAGCCCCGCTCGGATCACCGAGCTCCACTCAGGACCTCACTAACCACTCCCCGTTCTGGGCCGGGAGAGAACGCCTTTACAATCTTCAAGCTCGCGAACAATGCTCGCCGAGCTTGACTCCACCTCTCACAATCTGAGAGGGATGCTTCGGGCTTTCACCGAAACCTTTACTCTTCTTTGACAACAACAAACTTGAGTGGGACAATCATTCTCTAACCTTGAGAACACTTGAGAAGGATTGGAATTGATCTTAAGTGTGGCAATTGGAGGATTGGAGTGTTTGGGATTCTCTCTAATGTTTTGGGCAAGTATGTAGTGGGATATTTATATTAAAATGTGTTTTACAACTCTATTTATAAGCATTAGAGAGAATAGAGCCGTTGGGGTTGATTGGGTATGAGTTTGTGTAAGATACACAAAATAGAAACCTGCAGGACCCAATTCTGCCTAAAAACGGTCGACCGAAACGGTTATGTCGTTCGACCGTTTGGTCAAAATTCAGCTTTGACTTACGTTAACTTAAGTTAACTGTCGAACGGGCTCAGGGGTTCGTCGACCGAATAAGTCCAGGCACTTCTGGGAGACTAAATTGTGTTGGTTCGGTCGACCGTTAGGAAAGTTTCGTTCGACCGGAAGTTTGGTAATTTTGGGTTATTTGGGAATAATACGAATACGACCGTTGGGTATAATACGACAAAACAAACGGTCATGTGACACGTGTGAACGGTCAAACGAAAAGGTTTCAATGGTCGACCGTTTTGGTCAAGGCAGTTCAAGTTTTGTTTAGGTGTTTTCCGGTTCTAGTTTGGATGATCTATTGAAGTCCAAATTATGTGAAATTTTGTGTGACTTCCATAGGAAACGTAGTGTGTAGTTGAGTAGTTTTTAGCTCAAGTATGCTCAATTACACAAGGTTCCTAAAGACACAAAGAAATACAAAATACATGTCTTCAAATGAGCTTGATTACATGTCTTGACTTGACTTCCTTTCTTCCTTGAGTCTTGATCACCTATAGAGGTTATCACAAAGCAATATATATGCAATGCAATATGTGTGCTACTCTATATGATTATAATTCAGATTATGTTGATTAAATCATCAAAACATAGATTAAGGCCAAAAAGCCAACAATCTCCCTTTTTTTATGATGGCAACCTATATCTTAACTATATATTAATACATGGAATTTTTATATGTAAACTATGCATATTAATGCTCCCCCTATGAATGTGCATAGTTTTTGTTCAATTAAAATCAAATTCCAAGTTTTACCACCTTAATTATGTCTCCCCCTTTGACATCCATCAAAAAATGATATTTATAAAAAAAATTATACGATTTAAGTTCAATGTGGATGTCTTGTAATGAAGTTGCTCCCCCTAAATTTTGCACTTCATTACACTAAGAAAATGATATTCAATAAGCTCCCCCTATCGATATGAATATGATTTGTCAATTAAGCTCATTTTTATTTCTCCCCTATTAACATCAATCAAATACTACAATTGAGCATGTGATGTTTTCATTTCCCTTTTTTACATACATTTAGACAATTCGAATCTTAAAACTATGGATGTTATTCAACCATATAAGATTTGCAATGAATGGGTAAATTATATGTCAATCAAGAAGGTAAAACCTAGCCTAGAACCATTTTTATTGACAAATTTAAAGGATAAGAAAATTATACGAACTTGAAGCTTGAATTGGTTCTATCTCCATTCGGTGATGCAACCGGCTTTGAATTCGACTCTTAAGCTCGCCCGGTCACCACTGATTTCTTCCTCAAGCACCTACAAGTGCAGATTTAGGTACCCAAACAACTTTGGGTCCTTGAATGTTAGCGTTGGGAACCCACACCATTTTGGTTTTAGGAGCCCACACACTTGAGGAAGTATGATTAATGAACATATGCTTGCCATTTAGTGTAGTGTGAGATACATGGTTTTTTAATTTAGTATTGTATCCTAAGCCATGTTTTTGCAAAGATTGTCTTTGACTACCTAAAAGCATGCTTATTGTTTAACTAAGTCATGAAATGCATTTTGAAGCTCATCATGTGTATAATTTTCGTTATTTGCACTAGAGTTTGAGCTATCACTATAATAGGACTTAGTTGAGCATGAATGTGATTTTCTAGAGTAAGAGTTAGAAGATACCTCACTTCCTTCATCTTGAATTGCCACGTAGCACATATGTGCATATTCCTTTTTTGATGAAGGTACGGTTGATTTGGATGATGATGAATACGATGAATCGTCCCAAGTAGTCTTGTGAGCTTCCAACCTCTTCTCTTTTCTCTTACTCCTCTTCTTTTATCTCCTTCTCTCCCTTCTCTCATTTTTCTTTTCCCCTTCTCTTCCCTCATTTTCGCTCTTCTCCTTCTCCTTTTCTTTTTATTTTTCTCTTTTCTCACTTCTTCTACCTCTTCTTTCATTCTTTTCTCCCTTATCCTTCTTGAGGTATTTGAAGAAGTCTTTTGCTAGGACTTCAATCTCCTCATCTTCTACACTCCTCATTGGTTGCTCGATATTTGCATGTAATGACAAGATGGGTTTGTTCCTTGAAGCTTCCTTCTCCTTTCGATGGTTGATTTGGAGTTCATACGCCATCAAGTTTCCAATTAATACCTCCATCTTGAGTTGGGAAAGACGTGTGCTTCTTCAATTGCAACCACGTTATCTTCCCAATCGTTGCTTAATGACCGGAGGAATTTCCTTGTCATCTCTTCTTCATTTAATCTTCTTCCAAGAACCAAAAGAGAGTTAGTGATATCGGTGAAGCGAGTGTTCATTTCGCTTATGTTTTCACCGATTTCCATAGGAAAAATCTCATATTTATGCACGATGAGACTAATACGGGTTTCCTTAGTTTTGCTATCCCCCACCTGATGCATTTGTAGTCTGTGCCAAATTTCATATGCACTAACACAACCTCTAATCCTATTATATTCACCCTCATTAAGGTCACAATACAAGATGTTAATGATTTTCGAATTCATTTCGATTTTTTTCATTTTGGGTCTTGTAAGTGAATCTCATTCATCTTCATTTGGGGGTGTGTATGGATTTTAGAGAAACATCCAATACTTAGGGTCATTTGAAATTAGGAATATTTGCATCCTATTCTTCCAATAATCATAATTTGACCCATTTAGCAAAGGAGGTCGAGTTTTGCATAATCCCTCTACATGATTAGATGTGCTAGCCATGCTAAAAATATGATTAAGTAATGAATTTAGCTCACAAGGCTCTAATACCAAATGTAGGATCGTATGGGTCGGCTATGCTAATCACTTTTAAGCTAATTACCTACTTGTTTAACAATCAAAGATATGCAGCGGAATTTAAAACAAACAAGCAATTGAAGGGAGAATAATGCAAACCACAATTGACACGGGGTATTTTTATAGAGGTTCGGCACCCCACCCGGGTCCTAGTCCTCTCTTGCAAGCTCCGCTCACGACTTCACTAACCACTCCCAGTTCCGGGCCGGGAGAGAACGCCTTTACAATCTTTAAGCTCACGAACAACCCTCGCCGAGCTTGGCTCCACCTCTCACAATCGGAGAGGGATGCTTCGGGCTTTCACCGAAACCTTTACTCTTCTTTGACAACAACAAACTTGAGTGGGACAATCACTCTCTAACCTTGAGCACACTTGAGCACACTATAATATTATACGAATGTCAGAAGCATTCGTATTTGAAATGAATAAAAGAATGCGAACAATGTAGAACTAGACTCACTTAATAGACATATTGTTTGGACTTGTGGTCCTGATTTCTGGAGAATGTGAATAGAAATCACATTACAATAACATGGTTGTACATTATAAAGCGAGTAGTGACACAAAGGTTTTTCACAGGACAAAACATCCGTAATGATGTTACTCATTCTCTCGAAATGTATAATATTTTTTTATGTTACTTGATCAGTATGACATGTAAACATAAATATACATAAGCATATGAGATATGTTATGACTCCAAATTTGTATAAGTGACTTGATATTGATATTTATATAAGACTCCGTGAAGGACTAATTTGCATATTATAATGAAGAGATGTGATATAATTTATAAAAAGTTCACCATATGAACAAACAAAGAGAATGTGCATATCATCTCAAAAAATGATATGGAAGGAAATCCTAAAGAACTTAAACACGTACCTGTGAAATATTTGAATCATAAATTTCCAAATAAATGACTAGATAAATGTCAACTATTTTTCGACCTGCGATTCGAACATTCTCCAAAAGAGAATTGTTAGAATTATTCAAATATATAAAGAGATATTATACAAAGAAGTTCACCTGAAAAACACAACAACGATAGATTGTCTGTACTGTGTAAACAAAGATCCAGTTATATACATATATAACTAAAGATGTTGGATTAGGCCCTGAAGTCCACTTCCTAGAACGTCATAAAATATATTGCATATAAACTAGACCTAATACATTCACAATAATTGTTAGTATAGGCATAATATTTCTTCGAAAACATTTAAATGATGTTCAACATATTTTTCATTACCACTCTATGGATCTATCAATACTTACTTACTATATTCACGAGAAAATGATTTACTTAAGTGATGCTTCCTATATGTTTGATCCACAACAACAAAAAAATCACAAACTATTTTGTGTCATTGTGGAGTCGTTGCAATCTTTATGCAAGTTGGTGAACTACGAATCAGGGGGAGTATTTCTAATTATCATCCCTGAAGTATGATTATCCCTGAAGGATAAAGCCTAGAAGGCCTATAGTTCTACTCCTTTTCCCTTTATCAATTTTTGTCATACAAGGTTTTTATTGGTTAAATGATTTAACGAGGCAGCTTGTACAATTCTGTAAACATATGTCCTGTACTCTTTGTTCCTTAACTATTTTCCTTTTGTGTTTTGTAGAAGGGTTTTTAATGAGACATAAACATTATGACATTTTATTTAAGGGAGTTTCGAAATGTATATTGAACTGAGGGGAAGAATTATACGCTCTGCACTCTTTTTTCCTTCACCAAGTTTTTGTCCCATGGGGTTTAACTTGGTAATGTTTTTACGAGACAGACCAAAAAGCGTATACCAAATGGTGATCATTCAAGGGGGAGCGTTATGAAATTATACATGTGATGGATGATTCACCTTCCAACCATTATAGGTTGTTGAAACTTCTCTTTTGAGTATTGTAACATCTTTTGCTTTACATCTATATTTATGTTTCAATTGGTATAGACTATGAATGCTTGTAACTTACACACACCTCTATGAGTATATATATGAGGTTGTGTCACATAATAGGATGAAGATAGCAATGAAAAATCTTCATCCTTCTCCCCTAAATCTCCATGTCCTTTTTATTTCACAACAACAATAAACATTTTTATTTTTGTAATTCAATGAATTTGAATTCAAAACTCAAAACACGTCAGTTAGTATTTGGTGCATGTTATAACATAATTTGTAAATTTTGATAGCATAGTACATGCTTGGAAACATAAAAAGTTATAGTTTGTGTTATTTGTAAAATAACTAAGATCTAGCTCAAAAAAATACTAATGGGTTTTCAATTAATTTTCTTTTACGTGAAAACAAATATTTTCCAATTGTGCTAGAATATAAAAAGTATATATGCCTACATATCTATTGTTTACTAATGAAGAATCTATACCATAATCTTATTATCAGGGAAAGTAGCTTATCATATTGTTAATATAAGTTTATGATAAATAAGCCCTCATATTGAAATACTCTAGACATAAAACACATTCGCGAGAGCCTTTTGTGGTGATTAGTAGATTTTCTCTTTTTTCTTCTTTTTTAGCATTTTTCATTGCTTTACATAATTTGGTAAAATCATCATGTTCATTGGCATAAACCGTGACAAAGATTTCTCTCTAAGTTGAAAATTTTGTTCTCCATAATCACAATACGTTTTTATGAAATATTCATTCTCATCAGCCATGGTTCATGTTAATTAAAAGTGTCTTCGGAAACAAAACACAAAATAGAGAAAAGAAATTATAAAATATTCATATTAAAAAATCTTTTAAACACAAAATACAACACGAGACTGAAATTTGAAAAATATTCATGTTAAACTGTATTTTGAAAACAAAATATAATGTAGAGAGAAAATTATCATATATACATCTCGAACTTAAGATTTAAGAAACAAAATATATCAAATTTTAAGCTAAAACACAAAATATAAAGGTCTTTCCTATAAAATCCCTATATTTTATTTTATTGTGATCCATGTCACCAGTGACGGATCTAGAAAATTTAATCAGTGGGGGCCAACTTCCAAAGAAATAAACATCATGTAGACAAACAATTCCAAAAGAAAAATATACTTTAAGTAGTTAATTATAGATAGAGTAGCAAAACTATAACATGATGTTAAAGTGTTACAAAATTCTTTTGCGACTTTTCATATTCTGAAATCGTCTCATAATAGTATTGTTATTTACTGTAGAGAATATATCTTTCTCAATGTAAGTAATCAAGCAGTCATTCATAAGTTCATCTCCTATCCTATTACGATGTGGACTCTTGATTATCTTCATTGATGAAAATGCTCTTTCGACGGTAGTTGTGGCAACAGGAAGATCAAAGCCAACTTGACTAATAAATACACCAATGAGTAAACTTCATTTTTCCTTGTGGCTACCATCTTTTGAGAATGAGTTCCAATTCCATTTATTTTACTAATTGTTTTGTCACCACGGACATCGTAGATGTAATTCTGAAGCTCTCCATCTAGAGAGAAATCAGATGGATAAAACCGAGCAAGTCTTATCAACTTACTTTTATCAAAGGAGGAGAATAAATTTCTAGGATCAAGACTTGTCGTGCATACCAGAAGCTCAATATTCACTTCATTGAACCGATTGTTAAGTTCTTGAAGTTGCATATCAATGACTGTATAAAAAATTTCCACTTGATAATGATGGAGATTTATCTTTTCTTCACTTCTACGTCTTGATCGGCCTCGAGCAGCATATCTATCATTCATATTTTGGATCTCAAAATCACCCGTATCACAAAATTGCACGACTTCATCAAGCAAAGTTTCCCAACCAGAATCTCTCATCACTTGTAACCTTTTCTTTGAAGCATAGATAAGAGAAATGACATTTAAGATATCTTGATTTTTTTCCTACAAGACTTGAGACCAATTGTGCATAATTGCCAAAATACATTTCATAAGATGCAAAATGAAAACAAACTCGAAATGATCAACGATATCAATCAAATCCATCGCTTCACCCCTTTGTGGGTTATCCCCGTTCTTCCCAACAAATTCAAGAATACTAAAATTGGAGAAAATAAGTGTATCAAGCTATTGAGACTACCATAATGAGAACTCTAACGGGTGTCACCTAGACGCTTCACTGTTATTTCGTGATTTAGTCCTTGCCCAGTCATAATGTCTCCATTTGCAATTCCTTCAAATGCTTCCCCTCAAGTTGCAAATCTTGAAGCATATCTCTTCTTTTGCAAGAACAACAAGCAACATTCACTACTCATGTTATGGAATCAAACAAAGAGTCAACTGAAGTATGCTTCTTGGCAACAACAATTAATGTGAGTTGCATTTGATGAGCAAAGCAATGAACATAATATGCATTAGAATTCTCCTCCATAATTAGACTTTTTAGGCCATTGAATTTCCCTTGCATATTACTAGCTCCATCATATCCTTGCCCTCACAAACTTGAAATATTAAGCCCATGCTTAGAGAATAAAGAATCAAGCCCCTTCTTAAGTGACAAAGCAGATGTACCACTAACATGCACCAAGCCAATAAAACGCTCCATAATACACCCATCTTTGTCAACATATTGAATAACAACAGCCATCTGCTCCTTTACAGAAATTTCTCAAGCTTCATCCACTAAAACAGAGAATAAGTCATTTCTAACTTCGTTCATGATAACATGAAGTGTTTCTTGTGCAGTAGGATCAATAATATCCTTTTGGATTTCCGGTGCAATTAGTTTATGATTTTCAGAAGCACGCTCCAACACCACCTTTCTAATGTCTTCATTGTAAGCTGCTAGAACTTTAAGAAGTTCAAGGAAATGCCCTTGATTTAATGAACTCTCTGACTCGTCATGTCCTTGAAATGCCAAACCTTGACTCAAAAGATAACAACGTCAAACAACGGACACATTCAAACGAGTACGATAGTCATACCTAGATTGCTTAGATTGCCTCAACAAAAAAGTCTCTATATGTTGATTTTGGTTCATCAAATCACGACAAGCTTTAAAGCATTTGTTATGACTATTCTCATGACCTCCAACATGAGTGGGAAATCTTTCCTTCTTTTCCAATTTCTAAATCCACTTGTAACAAATGCATCTGCACCTCCTTGTTCACCTTTTGCTTCCTTGATAAGATAACAACATAAGCAATATGCTACATCTTTTGTAATACTGTATTCCAACCAACTCTTGAATTCAAAAAACCAAGAAACAAGAAAACTTCGATCTCGATCTCCATCTCCATCTTCACTTTGAGGAAATATCACATCTTCAGGTTGGAAGGACCATATAGAATGATAAGCTCTACGAACTTCATCTCTGATATTAGTGGGGTAGTCCATTATGCAAGGTCGTAGTCCCGGATCATACGGAAGTTCATCGAGATTGTGAGAAACAATACTAGCACACTTTAGCTTTGGCTGTTTTCTTGCATTTTCAACATTAGGTTCTTGAACTCTAGATGAAGACTCAATAATTGTTGACTTTTTCTTGAAATACCTTTTCGTCCTATTAAGTTAAGTAAAATATGAAAAAAATTGATCAAATTAAGGAAACATGCTCTAGTGTGTTGTGTGCTACTGTGCTACACTGCTAGTCTGCTAGTCTTGCTAGAGGTGAATAGCAGAATAGGTAATGGAATAAATATTATCCATGACCATGAATACATTATACACATACCAAATCTAAATTAAATAACATTTGAAAGTTAAAATATATGAAAAATCAAGTCCTTACTCAATTAGCCTTGAAAAGTTGAAGGTAGATTGTAGAAAGACTGAAAGATGTTGGGCTTTGGAGATGATTAAACTTCAACTCAAAGAGACAAACAAAGAACCTCTTATATGGAACATGGAAATTTAGTACTTGGAAGAGGAAATTGAAGCCATTTTGTTTAAATTTTGTTGTTTGAGGGGTTGCCGGGTTGGGACAATGGGACGTGAATACGTGATACCCAAGCCAAGCTCAAGAGAAGTTTTTTTTATTCAAGGAAAATTGCAACATAGACTTTCAATTTTACCAATATTACTGTGGTACTTCTTTTTAGAAAAACAAATACTCAAAATTAAGGGATTTTCCCCCAAATTTCAGTGGGGGCCATGGCCCCCACAACCATGTATGTGGCTCCGCCACTGCATGTCACATTATCGTTGTTTTGAAGCCCTACCAATGATGTAAAGATGAGATTCGCAAAACTAGTTCATATTCATTCTCATCAAATTTAACTGCTCAAAGAATAGATTTTGAAGATTATTGATCACAAATTCACTTCAAAAGTTGTATGACTTCTTGGGAGGGGGAGGTCTCTCTCGAGTGCGGAAAGGATTTGCTTCACAGGTACTGATCAATAGCCGGAAGGATGGGGAAGGAACTTGGGAAAGGAAATGTCGTCGCTTTTAAATGTACTTTGCATAGTTGATTCAAAAAATGAGACTAATGATGAAGAAAGGACAATCTCATTACAAACAAGTTTCAAATATTCCTTAAGGGTGCACTTGGATACGTCGCTCATACATGAAATTATAAATTTATTGGAATTTCAAAATGTGTCCTTTGCAAATACCATATTTGGTTGATGAGTCGGTGGAATTTGTAAATTCAACGGCAATACAAAAGTTGTTGAAACCAAATTTCATCTTTTTAGGTGAACTTTCCAAATACTAGTTTCCAATTACATATTTTCCCTATCCCAATCGAGTTGTCCAAGACAGGTGTGCACTGGTCAAGAACTGGACTAAACCTAACCGATCAAGATCGAATCGGGCCAAACTGCGAAATCAGTCTTGGACCAGACTGGGTTGGAGCATATTTTTATAACATTTTTTTTGGACGTAAAATCTATTATTTAAGATAAATTTAATGATGTAGTTTTATAAGATTGCATAATGTTGATTTGTTATAATTTAACATTAGATTATGATTAATTAATTTGGTGTTAATTTAGTGCCATCAAATGGGCATTCGAGAGCTTTTTTTTGTGTTTGGAAGGTAATTTCAAGAGACATGCGGTTTGGATGGGACCAAAAACTATGAACACGACCGGACCTGGAACTTAACTAGATCGGTGAGAACCAATCTTTAACCAGATTTTGTTATTAGGAAAGTAATTACTTTTGTAAGTAAATTTATTATTAGTTTGAAATAACTTTTTTGTGAGATTATATTTTATTGTTTATTTTTTTGTAATTTAGCACTTGTTTATGATTAATTTAGTGTACTTTTTTAGTTTTTGAGGAAAATGAGGTTTAGCAGTGTTTTTGTTGTTTCGAAAATTAATCTGAGAGAAGTTTGGTTTTTTAGTTCAGGGACCATAAACGAAATCAGGTTGGAACCAATTTTTAAAAAATAAATTTATCTTTTTAACATACGTAAGATTTGGATATATCAAGGTTCATTGATCCAAACTGAGGAAAATGAAATGGTGGGATTTGTAAATGTTGTTGTCTCAAAATGACATGTTTACCTAACATGGTAATATAAATTATTGCATTTATAAATCCTAGATTTGTAAATTCTATCATTTGAAAGTTCCATGAAATTTTCAAATGACACATCCAAACGCATCCTAAAGGAGATTTCCTAGACAAAGGCAAAATAAAGCGATAACGGTCTCTGGTTGAAGCTACCACGTGACTCTCAATGCACCTATCCAACACACATTAAAATGATTGCCCTCGAGAAGGATTAATGACAAGTGTTAGTGAATCGATGACCGATGTAGACGGGGGATGAATAGATAAAAACTAATGAATGTTCCTAGTTTCGGAATTAAAATACAAGTATAAGAGAAGGGATTTGCAAACCACACAATGACATTGGGGTTTATACAGGTTTGGTCAGCGCAACTGCCACATACAATCTAGTTCCTTAATCAAGAATTCTAGTCTTTGGTCTCCATTCCGAGCCGAGATAACACCACCTTACACTGTATGCTAGCAAAAATTCGGTCCAAGCTTTGATTCCCCTCACAACCCTATTGTAGGGTTCTTTGAAGCTAAGTGCAACACCTTGTAATTGATGGAATTTGATTCCGAATACTCTACCGCGAAGCACTTGAATTGGGTGGTGGATGAAGCTCACAAGTAGTTGGAAGTACTAAGGATTCTTGAAGAGAGTTTGAGAATGAGAGTTCTTGAACGCGAAATATGTGAGTGAAAGGATGAGTACTTGGATATTGTTGCTTCTCTCATTTAAGATCTTATTTATAGCAAATACGGATATGAATTTTTGAGCAAATAAGAATATCCAAAGGATTTTCATATTGTGTTTTTTCCGGTATATATGGTTAACCTTAACCTTACAAATTTTAATCATAACTTTACTACTACACTTAACTATATATTTCTTAATTAATATTTTAAATATAACTTTAATATGCATTCAGCTACCTAAAATATAAAGTGTTATATCCATTTTCTAGGGCTGGAATGAAATATGTGTATTCATCATAACTAAATATATAGTGTCGTGTACGTAACTACCACCCCCTTATTTTACTAGTTTTTATTTAATACCATTTATAAAGTATTCATTCCATATTCATATCTTTTGTGCGTAGAAACTGGCAGAAAATGAATTTCGTGGTCATAGGGAAAGCACTCGAAAACTTAATCAAATTTCTTTTTTTACCAACATTTTGTTGTTTGTGCATGTAACTGGAATATATGTTGGAAATCAAAATGATGTTTGTGGTCTTGCTAGAATTTAATAGAAATAAAAACATATTATTTTCTTCTACTCAACATACAATATGAGTCTTTTCGCATTATTACATACCTAAAAGGCAAAACAAATTAATATCTTTTCTACAATAATATAACGTGAACGTACATAAAACTCAATCCGGACACATTGAATTTGCCAAAGGAACACACATTTGATTTGCAGTTTCTTTTTGTTGTTGTTTAGATAATTTTTGTTGTTGCATCTTCTTTCAATACCTATTCTTTTATTTGAGAACTTGAATTGCTGTCTTTGGCATTATCCAACTCATCGGTGAAATCTTCAAGAAAACCACTAGTATGTTCACTACTAATGAAAGTACGCAATAAAAAACATGGCAAAATGATTTTGACTTGAGTTCACCCCTCCCTTATATGGCGAATAAGTATTTTTCAACCCCGACCACATATATGTTTTATGACATTTCTCAATTGAGAATGATGGTAGTTAAAATTCTCAATGCCATAGGTGTTAGAAATTGGTTTAATTTGGTTAAGGCAGAAACATGATAAAATGGTTGATCGGTGGAGAAGTCCGGTCGACTGAAATTATTAGTAGCACTCAGAGGTGAAGACCATACGACCGGTGTTGGACACCGTTCGACCAAAAATAACATGGACTTTTTGGAGTCAGGAATGGTCGGCCGATGGTGATCCCGGTCGACCGGAAAGTGATTCGGAGTTGAAAATAACCGTGAAGCGATCGACCAGTCGGTTCCACCAGTCGACCATTGCACACGTTTTTTGCACATTTTCTGTATGGTTTTGAGTCGTCTATATAAGGGCTTTTGAACCCTAACTTGTACACAACGCATTATTCTTATTTCCTTCATTGAGTATAGAGAGATTAGGACTAGTGAGATCTAGAGTTCTTTGGAGGACGTATTACTTCGATAAACTTGTAATCTCGGTTGCTTCTCTTGTTGGCGAAGCGGATGAAGGAAAGGAAACCCACAGGAGACCCCCCAAGGACGTAGGCACGTTGCCGAACCTGGTAAAATGGATGTGTTATGGTTGGTCAGGTGTGTGTTCGTGTATTGTTTGCTTTTTTATCTTTTGTGTGTGTTTTGTTGCATTTTAAAGTTTGGGAGAGAGACAAAAGTTATTTTAAATTCCACAATCAATATTCTTGTATTCCGCTTGTGCATCTTAACCAGTCATCGTGTAGTAGCATTGTTAGATCATCTCCCAACAATAGGATGGTAACTGATCACCATTATATTCAATTGAATGGTACCTTGCACTGAGATAAGGACAAATAAGTTCTTGTCTATTTGGACAACCAACAACGAGTAGATAATATTGTCCTGTACCAAAATTCCAGTCATATTATGGTATTTTCGATAGATAAATAGTATGATATAATAATAAACTTTTATTTGTGGCCCTTTCAAACCGTCATATCGTGTTGTCGTATAAGGCATAGGTCGTAGAACCTTCCATGCCAGCAAGGATTAATGTAAATTTGATTTTAAAGTGGCATACAATAATAATATATTGTGATAAATGTCCTTCCCTATTTCTGTATCTTGCATTCTCTCCATATATTGTAGCTTTAACATGAGTTCAATCACTGTCACCAATGCAATCTTGGAATAACTTTGGTAATGTTGGAAATTTGAGTTCTATCAAACCTTAACATGAATAAATAAAAAAGAAATAAAATAAAGATTAACTTAAAATGTGGGGTCACTGGACATTAAAAGGTTGTAAAGTTGTTAAATCGCGTCAAGCATCTTGTTAAATTATGAGCTAACACTCCAACTATATCTCAAGCTAAATCAAGAAAAATGTTAAGAAGATGTTTGGACGATTGGCTAGGACAATGGACGACTTAATCAACTACCCTTTGTCCGACTAAATTCAAGGAAATGTTTGGTAATTCGGAGAAATTGGATTAGACGACTCAAATGAGGACAATCATTCGAACCTGGGTAGATCCAAAGTTTGGGTTTTACTGATAAGTTGGATGAGACGACTCAAACAAAGTTTAGTCGTCTGAATCTGGGTGTATCTAAGAGTTGTGGTTACTGATAGGTGGATCGAATGAATCTAACAAAAACACGAGACGTTTGAATGTGAAGTGTAGATAGAACCTATGTTTTTGTAAGTGTTTGATTTTGATTTCAATTTGTGCCCACGTTTACATATGATCCTAAGACTCAATAAATGATAAAAGGTTAATTGTTTGCATGCCATTACAAAACACTATAATTCCCAAAAACCACCACTATACACGATTGATGATGTCATCAACGGAAACCGTCACGGTACTGGCCATTGAGAATTATAGTCTTTTGTAATGGTATTTGAGACCTAATGTTGATTTTTCGATGACATATAATCAAATAGGTGTACAGTGGTGGTTTTCGGGAATTATTGTGTTTTGTAATGACATGCAAGCAATTAACCCAAGATAAAATTACATTTCATTTTGGGCTTAATTACATGTTTTGACTACGACATATTGTTTCTTGAGTCTTGATCATCTACGAAGAAACAAACATGCACAAGTGTGTAATATGATATATATGTGTGTAATGTGAATAAGATTAAGTAATAGAGTTAATAGTTGTCATCAAAATAAATATAAGATTAGAGCTAGTTAGCAAACACTCGATAACTAATGAATTGCAATGTTTTTGGGAAAGATGTCACATTCTATAAAGTTGTATGCAATTGTATACTTCCTTGGGTAGTGTAGGATCTAATAAACTATGAAAATATGCTTAACCCACTCTGATATAAATTATGTATGTTGGTATGGGATAAAGTATTTGTGCATTAATAATGTGTAACATATTAAGCATCGAAATTATCATTTATCATATTTTTATCCTTATTTCTGCACCTACTTCCAGTATCTCTACGAAGGATTCGTCTCCATCCATTTCGGAATTTGTAACCTAGAAATATCACATCAGCATAGTATAAAAAATAATCATTTTAAGCAAAAGTGGATAATATATTATCAATATTTTTATCGAAATGTAAGTGATTGAGATTTTATTAGTTCAATACCGCAAGTGCACGACGTCGGTGAAGACACGACAAGTACAAGTTGTGTTCTTGAGGAGTTGTGCGCATTATTGTTATCACCATACTCGAGTGAGAAGAGAAATAGATGGAATATTTAGGCTAAGCTAACTAAACTAAGATATAAGAAAACAATCTAACTAAACCCTTTGGAGTGGAGGTGAAATAGTGAGATGTGTGTATGAGGGTGTCCAACCATAAAGCATATGTGTAAGAGTGTGTGTTTACAAGTAGAAGCTAGTGTGGAATCTAAGTGTGAAAAAGATACAATTACATGGTATACAAGACTAGGATAGGTTAGCATGAAGTTAAGATCAATTTTATGGATTCTCAAGTATGCAATAAGCACATAGTGTGACCATTAAAGCATCAATCAATCCTAAGTATAACCTTAGTTCATTCAAGCAACATAAACCAAATCAAGTAACCATTCATTTCAAGTCAATTCCATCATCACAAAAAACCCATCACAATCAACATGTCAAAAATAGATCTAGCATGAAACAAGTACATGTGTGTCCATTATCTCATCAAAAATAAGATTAACATGCTACGAGTTTTAGATCTAACATTAAGACCATGGAAATGACCAAACTTAGGAATCCATCATACATTTCCCCATCAACTACATTGCCTCCACCCCAAATGGGGTGGATCTACTCACTACTCATATTAACAAGCATGGAAAACAAGAGATTAAGATTGAACATGACGTAAAACTCTAACTAGAAAACTAACCAACAAAATCAAAAACTAATTTCATAGAAAGAAAGTTAATGACAAGAGGAACATGAAAATGTGAGATTACAATCTTCATTCACCTACCTCTACTTGAAAACAAATTGGGTAAAAACTAACCTACTATAATGGTGGAAGTAGAGAAGTAGAGCAAAGGAAGAAGAAACCATGCTATTTATAGAAGTAAGTATGGTGTAGATTTTTCTAGGAGCAATCCAATGGCTGAAATTGATTTGTGTAAGTTCTGGGGCACCCAATTCATCAAGTCCGAGCAACATTTGAAGTTTGAAGGGATTTGGACCAAATAAATCCACCATTGGCGGATGTTTTGGCTCTGATCTGCCCTGATTGCTCCCAGAAGCTTAAGTTATGTATTTTACATGTGGGGTGCACTCCTAGTCTGCTGGTTGGAGCCCGTTTACTTTTAATTGCCCTAATATTCCTCAAGATCATGGTTTTGAAGGATTTTTGTGCCCGCAATGTTTTTCGTGCGTTCAGGTCCCTCTGTATTTCATCTGGGTCATTCCTGATTTGCAGATGGGTCCTTGTGCATGACAAATAGGTCATTCCTTTCTTCTTGCATTTCAGTCATTTTCTCTTCCTTTCTCCTCTTTATTACCATACACCAGAAACACCATAAACACTCGAGTAGCACAAAATTGGGGTAAAATAAAGGATATATAGCATGAATGCGATGTATGATATGTTACTAATCAAATACCCCCATACTTACCTTTTGTTAGTCCCGAGCAAAACAATGAAAGAGAAAAAAATGAAAGAAAGGAAAACATACAAAAAACGGGGAAATCCTAACTCACTTTCGTAGGAATCACGGTTGCACTTAGCACGTGCAATAAGCCGTTAAACCTCATTCTCGCCAAGGAGGAGGAGTGTTGTCTCTTGAGGGTTTTCAGCGGATATACCCACGAACATTGATGCATTATTCAATCTAGAAACTCGACTCGATGAACTCATTTTTGTTGATCATTGGACACAGTAATCCTACGGGTCGACTCTATATATGTATCCAATCCACATACCTAGCCTAATGAATCATTCGTGTGAAGTTAATTACGGACTTAAGTGAAAGACATGGACAACCTTAACATCCTCAAGTGATACAAAGTGTAAAGTCCATTAAGGTTCTTATTTGCATTACCATTTTTTTCTCTCTTTGTTCTTCTCTTTTCTTTTTCTTTTTTTCTTTTTTTCTAGTCGGTGTGTAATTCTCCCAGGGTCAGGTTTCGTGCATCATTGCCAATGAGGACTCACATTATCACCTACACATTTTCCACATCTCCACATAGGGCGATGCCTACCACCCGTGTAACAGGACTTCGGTCGACGCATCCCAAGTTAGATGACTCGAAAGCACCAAGCACAAAGTCCCATCGGACCTAATTTACCAAGTGATAGGAGTCGTGCGAGAAGAGAGAACACCACTTATTTATTATCTACATGGGAACCAAAACCCTACACTTAAAGTTTCACAACAAGATTTTAAGGGTCCCTAACTACGACAGATTTCCTTATTCTAACAAACATGAATTATTTGACTCACTAGGTTCAGGGTGGACTTCTTTAATTGTTCGAGTACTGAAATCCTATGATTACTCACCCCCCCCCGAGGGAAGACCGGGGTGCATCCTTACGTTAATAAGACCTAAAGGCAGTATACTGGATATCCTAATGCATCAGGTTAAAGATAATTTTGGGAGCTTTCTTTTACTTTGCCTTTCAATGGTTTCACACATGCTAAACACACGCGAAACCCACAAAACATTTTCTTTCGCAAACACATGAAGATTTGAAAGAAATGTCAAAATTTAAAGTACTAGGAAAGTAAAATTAGACAAGTCACCCAAGGATCATGGCAAACAGATATATTGATATTAAATGCAGCACACTAACATGACCCTAACAATGCACACAAAAGAAAACAAAATCAAAGGAAAAGACTCGACTATGTACACACCTAAAAGACCCCCCCCCCCACACACACACTTACTTCATGCATTGTCATCAATGAATGAGAGCATGATACTACATGGATTTATGCATGAAAAAGAGAAGATTTCACCAACGTGAAGCCCAAAGGGAAGTTCATGGATGTTGATGGACACAACCCAAATTCCCTTCAAAACCTGTGAAATACTAAAGAAGGGATAAAAATACGTGAAAGAAATGGGGCCCAAATACAAAAGGGTTGGGGCCCACAACAATCTATGCTCACTAATGTAGGCTTTTATTGTATTTTTTTCCTTTTTTTAAAATATAACTATGTAAAAAAATAAGTTCCCATCTTCATTTGTCAAAGGACATCAAATGGGAACCTCAAAACTGGGGCAATGCACTTGGAATGTGAACATGACAACACTCGGGCCTAAAATACTCATGTGTGGGCCCCCTCACAAAGACCACAAGATGAAAGGAGAGGTTCATGAATTGGACGCCAAAGCGTCTAATTCAAATGATCAAACTGAAAGAGCTTGAACCTCTCAAGAGTTTGGGAAATATTGTACAACGGAAGAAGAGTTTCTCCCGTTGTGCTACTGAAGTTATGATCGTCAATCCAAACTCTCTAACCAATAGGTCGGTGGGTCGGAACGAGGTCAAGAACCTCATTATGCATGTCTGACCCATCAGGCGAACAAAAAGTGGGTCTCTTACCCAAGTTATCCTCTAAGGAACTCCCAATACCCTCTTTGGCAATGTAGTTGTTTGATGTCCCATCATTTTCAAGTTGATCAGGAACAATAGTGAGAGGTAAACTCTCATCAGGTTGTATGAAATTAAGGGTACTAAGGAGCTCTTGCTCAAGCACAGGAGATTCTGTAAGAGGCACAACAACAAGATCATGTGGGTTAAGGGCCACGGGACAAAATAATAAGGCACAATCCTGTGCAAACTCATAATGAAGCTGATCCATGTTATTCTCAATTTGGATCGAATCCCCCACCATGTGATCGTGAATTGAAACCCCAAGTCCCTCAGACTGACTAGGAGTTGTACTTTGAAAGATTGTGCTTTGAATTTGTGGATGTGGTGGTGGTTTCATATCAGAAGATAAATCCTCATGTTGACAAGAAAAGTTACCCTCCTCACGTTCACATAATTGCTACGTCATTTGACTCACTTGCATTACCATATTTTGTATGGACTGTTGACTGGTTTCCATGAACGTATGGAAAGTTTGTTTCAACGAATCAGATATGTGGTCAATTGTGAGGCTCAAGTTAGAGCTTGGAAATTTTGTGGTTGGGTGTTGATGGGATGAGAATGAGTCCAATGATTCAGAGTACGGTGTTGGTAGAATTCTGGGAATTTGGGAGGAGGATACTGGGGTGGAAATAATGCATAAGAATTTGAATAAGAATTGTCGCCCCACAAATTCATCCCTCTCGGGTTCTACACGGATGCGTAAGGGTCACATTGAGCATTTTGGGAAAATGTGTGCTCATATTTAGGCTTTGGGGGAACATAAGGACATTCCCCAAAAACATGACCCCTCAACCCGCAATAGTCACATGGTACAACTATAGGAGCTACTGGTCCACTCATGTCATCGACCACATGCATGAAAGAGGCCAAATGTTCTTGTAATGTCGCAATTTGTTGACCAACATATGATCCGACGTAACTAGATGGTGGTCTAGTAGTCGGTGCCTCTCTCATATTATCCCAATCAGAAGATTGCTCGGCCACACAATCAAAATTGTCCCAACCATACAGGGTGTTTGTCTGAGGCACGCCAGCATGCATGGGTCTGGAGTACTAGGAAGAATTGTCCTGGTCCCATCAGTGATATGGATGGTCGCCCATGTAACCATCCATCCCGCCAAAGAACTCTCGAGTTGACCACTCTCACCAATACGAGGCAAAGCTCGCACAAAGTGCTCGACTCGACCCTAAAATGCTAACAAAGAGTGTAAAGGGGAGGAGACTCGAACATAGAAGTACGTGAGAAGACGATGACTAAGAGGAGAATGGTAGAATCCCAAAAAACTAGTGTGGGTAAAGGGTGAGGGCAGAAGCCTTGTCTAGCAAACACGGCTCAAGCAGCCTACGATCAATATAGGTATGATTGACATCATTTCATGCTCATATTTGTATCTTATATCCATTATCTTACACCTAAGCAATGCTACGTGACGAGTTTTATGTTTAGTTTTCAGGAATAAAGAGGTTTGAAGAGAAGAGCCATGAAAGGACCCAAAAGCTGGGAAAAAGGACTGAATGGTGAGATCTAGGCACCAAGATGCAAAGGAGAAGGACCTGAATGTAAGACAGAAGGACCTAAGAGCAAAACAGGATACTTCACACCATCATGGGGAGTATTTTACCAATTCTATTCGGGTCGGAGCTCCAACAAGTCGAGTAACCGCATCAAAGACCAACAATACCAGAAAGCAAAGCCCACAACAAATTCCAATACGATCCAACAATTTTGGACCGCCAATTGGCGGTCTTGGACCGCTAATTGGCGGTCCATATTGCTCAGGATCCGTCTAAATTTCTCCTGGACTTGTATTAATGTTCGTTTAGGCTATTTTTGGTATTGGTTTAGTCCCACATCGGGGGATTGTCCCCGATTAGCTTTTTCCGTGCTTATAAATAGAACTCTTCACCTTCCATTGTAATTACCCATTGTTTGGTGGCATTCTCTCTACTAAGGAGTGAGCCTTGAAGCAATAACTCAAGGTGGAGAAGGATGCTACCTTCAATGTGAGTCATTGTTAATAAAAGTTTATTTGTTTCTTTTAATCTTGTTTTGTTATGTTGTTTGTTTTGTGTGGGTTGTTTTACTTTGTTTAATTTCTTGTTTAGTAATTTTAGTATCTTAGTTAAATGTTTTCTTTACTTAGTCTAATTAGTAGTGTAATGAGTAGTGAGTAGTTCCATCCCCATTTGGGGGGTGGAGAAATATGTGATATAATTATGTAGTGTATTAAGTGTGTGTTATTTTTATCCATTGAGCTTTATATGATTTCCATAACCATCTAATGGGTCTCCACTCTTATCTTTGATATGCTAATTCTCTTGAATGAAGCTTAGCTTATGCTTTGATTAGTGGACCTATTTTATGGGGAATGATAAGGTTAGGATATGGATGAAGTTAATATTGGAAACACAATTTGTAATGTATGTGCTCTTGTTGCCTTTACCTTAGCTAATGTCTTGTATGTTTTAATGATGTAGTGAAATCTTAATTCATGTAGAGGCATAGTAGGGTATAGTCTTTATACTTGAGTTCATGTAGCTTCATTCCAATTATTGTCTTGTATGTTTTAATGATGTAGTCTTATCTTAATTCATGTAGAGGCAAAGTTGGATGTAGTTTTATGATTTCATGCACTACATGTTGTGAGGAGCTTAATGAACACACACACTTCTTTATGTTCACATTATTTCTCTACCCCCTTTGGGGTTTAGTTTTATTGCTTATCTTCATTTCCTTTCGCATTCTAGTTTAGCATTGTAGTGTAGTTTAGTGTAACCAACCTTTCTTCCCTTTCTTTACCTCTTGCCTTCGCACAAACCAAGTGTCGACACACCTCCCAGTGGACGACCCGTATTTTCCACCGCTTCAACGCGGCCGTGCACTTGCGGTTAAATATAAAACGATCAATCAAGTTTTTGGCGCCGTTGCCGGGGAGGTGCTCTGTCCTGACATTGGTTTGGACGATTCGAGGGGTTTTTAATTTTTTTTTTTCAGTTTTTCTTAGTTTCAGGGAACAATCTGATCAAGGGGAGGCGACTGGGAAAATCTGAGGACCAGAAGACCAAAAGGGACCGCCAATCAGCGGTTGTAGACCGCCAATTGGCGGCCTGGTGAGGGCTTCTTTCCTTCAAATTTCTCATGATAGTTAGTGCTGTAATATGTGTTATCTGGGAGTCCTATTGTGCATGCTATGACTTCTAGTTTGCTCCCAGATCATTAATCACTCCCCCTTTAATCAACTTGGACCATAAAACTCAAAGCAAAAGATTAGACTTCTTGCCATCTAGGTCATGCATCATATGTAGACCTTGCATGCATCTTTCTTTTCTTTGCTTTACATTTTGTCGTTGATTGCTGGAGCGAGGTACGCATTCCTTATCACTCATTCACGCATTAGGACATTCATTAGTGAGTAAGGTTTGCATCGAAACAAGAGTGAGGTGAGTGCTTGTTTGGTGAGTTGCTTGCTAGCCTAAGATTTCAAAACATCTTTAAGGGGCATCACCTATAGACTTCAAAGATAAGGTGGGGGATTTCATCACCCCTCCCTTAGCCCCAAAAAGCACACTCAAGTAAAGCCTTAACTAAAAGCAAGTAGACATTGGCCCTAGGAATTCGGACGCACTAGGAGAGTAATCTAGTTGAGACCGCCATGACCTGATCGGCGTTGCCTACCTTGTCGATAGTAGGAGGTACTGGATCTCCGGATCTGGTATCACTTGCTGGGCATTGTGGTCCTCGTTGTAGGGAGGTGAGGCGTGTCGAGGCTAGTGACCTCGAAGTTAGGCGTCGTCTAGCCTAAGGACCCATTGCCTTACATTGTTTGAGCCATGCTTGCTAGTTAGGCTTCTACCTTCACCCTGTACCCTCGCTAGCTCTAGGGATTCTTCCCTTCTCCTCTGAGTCATCTTCTTCTCACCTTCTTCTACGTTATAGTCTCCTCCCCTTTACACTCTTTGTTAGCGTTTTAGGGTCGAGTCGAGCACTTTTTGCGAGCTTAGCCTCGTGGTGGTGAGAGTGATCGACTCGAGAGTTTTTCTTGAGATGGATGGTTACATGGGCGACCATCCATATCATTGTTGGGACCAGGACGATTCTCCCTGGTACTCCGGACCCATGCAACCTGGGGTGGCTCAGACTAACACCCCGTATGGTTGGGATGATCGCAATTTTGTGACTGAGCAGTCTTCGTATCGGGGTAACATGAGAGAGGCACCGACTGCTAGACCACAATCTAGTTATGCCGGATCATATGCTGGTCAACCAACTGAGACATTACAACAAACTTTGGCCTCTTTCATGCGTATGGCAGACGACATGAGTGCCCAGTGGCTCCAGTAGCCGTACCGTGCGACTGTTGTGGGTTGAGTGGTCATGTTATCGGGGAATGTCCTTATGTTCCCCCTGAGCCTGAGTATGAGCACACATTTTCCCAAAATGCTCATTATGACCATTACGCATCCGCGTACAACCCGAGAGTGATGGATTCATGGGGAGACAAATCTTATCCAAATTTTTATACCTCATTTTCACCCCCGTATCCTCCTCCCGAATACCCAGAATTCTACCAACACCCCACTTCAAATCATTGGACTCATTCTCAGCCCATCAACACCCAACCCCAAAATTTCCCAAGCTCTGACTTGGACCTCACTGTTGACCCCAAATTTGATTCCTTAAAACAAACCCTCCAAACATTCATGGAAACCACTCAAACTTTATTGAAGTCCAACTTGAATTCCTTGCAAAATATGGAATTGCAAGTGAGTCAAATGACACAACAATTCCATGAACGCGAGGAGGGTCACATTTCTTGTCAACATGAGGATTCATCTTTTGATATCGAACCACCACCACATCCACAAATTCAAAGCACAACCTTTCAAAGTCAAACTCCTAGTCAGCCTGAGGGACTTGGGGTTTCAATTCACGATCACTTAGTGGAGGATTCGATTCAAATTGAGAATGACTTGGACCAGTTCTATTATGAGTCGGCATAGGATTGTGCCTTACCTTTTTGTCCCGTGGCCCTTGAGCCACATGATCTTATTGTTGTACCTCCTAAGGACTCACCTCTGGTGGAGCAAGAGCTCCCTAGTACCCTCAACTTCAAACAACCTAATGAGAGTTTGCCTCTCACTATTGTTCCTGGTCATCTTGGAAATGATGGAACATCAAACAACCACATTGCTCATGAGGGTATTAGGAGTTCCTTGGAGGATACCTTGGGTATGAGACCCACTTCCTGTTCTCCTGGTGAGTTGGACATGCATAACGAGGTGCTTGACCTCGTTCCGACCCACCAGCCTGTTGGTTGGAGAGTTTGGATTGATGATCATAACTTCAGTTCCGCAACGGGAGAGATTCTTCTTCCGTTGCCCCTTACTTCCCAAACTCTCGAGAGGTTCAAGCTCTTTCAGTTTGATCCTTTGAATGAGACGCCTTTGCGTCCAATTCATGAACCTCTCATTTCGTCTGGTGCTCTTTGTGAAGGGGGCCCACGCATGCGTATTCTGGCCCCGCGTGGTGTCATGTTCCCTTTCCAAGTGCATTGACCCACTCTTGAGGTTCCCATTCGATGTCTTTTGACAAATGAAGATGGGAACTTATGTTTGTACATAGTTATATAAAAAAAAAGAAAAAAAAAGAAAAAAAAGTACAATAAAAGACTCCTTCAGTGAGCATCGATTGTTGTGAGCCCCAACCCTTGTGTATTTGGGCTCCATTTCTTTCATGTATTTGTACCCTTTCTTTAGCATCTCACAGGTTTTGAGGGAATTTGGGTTGTGTCCATCAACATAACCATACACTTCCCTTTGTACTTCACGTTGGTGAGATCTCTCCTTTTTCATGCATAAATCCATGTAGTATCTTGCTTGCATTCATTGAGGACAATGCATAAAGTAGGTGTGGGGGGTGTTTTACGTGTGTACATAGTTGAGTCTTTTCTTTTGATTTTGTTTTCTTTTGTTTGCATTGTTAGGGTCATGATAATGTGCTGCATTTAATATCGATATATCTGCTTGCCATGATCCGTGGGTGACTTGTCTTCTTTTGCTTGCCTAGTGCTTCAAAAGTTTCACATTTCTTTCAAAATCTTCATGTGTTTTCGAATGAAAATGTTTTGTGGGTTTTGCGTGTGTTTAGCATGTGCAAAACCGTTGAGAGGCAAAGTAAAAAGAAAGCTCCCAAAATTGTCTTGAACTTGATGCATTAGGATATCTAGTACGTGGCTTTAGGATTTATCGAGTCGTTAGGATGCACCCCAGTTTTCCCTTGGGGGTGAGTAATCATAGGGTTTCAGTGCTCAAACATTTAATGAAGTCCACCCTGAACCTAGTGAGTCAATAATTCGTGTCTGTTAACTTAAGGAAGTTTGTTGTAGTCAAGGACCCTCTAAATCCTGTGGTGAGACATTAGTGTAGGGGTTTTGGTTCATGTGTAGATAAGAAATAAGTGAGTAGATGTCCTCTCTTCTCGCACGGCTCCTATCACTCGGGAAAGTAGGTCTGAGGGGACTTTGTGCCTGGTGCTTTCGAGTCATCTGACTTGGGATGCGCCGACCGAACTCCCGTTACACGGGTGGTAGGGATTGCCCTATGTGGAGATTTGGGGAAAGGTGTACGTGATAGTGTAAGTCCTCATGGGCAATGATGCACGAAACCTGACCCTGGGAGAATGAAGCTCCAACTAATAAAAAAAAAAAAAAAGAAAAAAAAATGTGTGAAAAGAAACAAAAAGAAAAAAAATGGTAATGCAAATAAGAACCTTAATGGACCTTACACTTTGTATCACTTGAGGATCTTGAGGTTGTCCATGTCTTTCACTTAATTCCTTATTTAACTAACACGAATGGTTCATTAGGGTAGAGGTGTGGACTGATCACCTATATAGAGTCGGCCCGTAGCATTACCGCGTCCATTGATCGACAAAATATTTCCAACGAGTCGAGGTCTAGATTGAATAAATGCATCTTGTTCGGATTTTGTGGGTATATCCGCTGAAAACCCTCAGGAGACAACACTCCTCCTCCTTGGCAACAAGGAGGTTTAACGGCTTGTTGCACGTGCTAATTGCAACCGTGATTCCTACGAAAGTGAGTTAGGATTTCTTGTTTTTCGTATGCTTTTTCCTTTCTTTGTGTTGCTCGAGACTAGCAAAAACTTAGGTGTGGGGGAATTTGATTGACATCATTTCATGCTCATATTTGTATCTTATATCCATTATCTTACACCTAAGCAATGCTACGTGACGAGTTTTATGTTTAGTTTTCAGGAATAAAGAGGTTTGAAGAGAAGAGCCATGAAAGGACCCAAAAGCTGGGAAAAAGGACTGAATGGTGAGATCTAGGCACCAAGATGCAAAGGAGAAGGACCTGAATGTAAGACAGAAGGACCTAAGAGCAAAACAGGATACTTCACACCATCATGGGGAGTATTTTACCAATTCTATTCGGGTCGGAGCTCCAACAAGTCGAGTAACCGCATCAAAGACCAACAATACCAGAAAGCAAAGCCCACAACAAATTCCAATACGATCCGACAATTTTGGACCGCTAATTGGCGGTCCATATTGCTCAGGATCCGTCTAAATTTCTCCTGGACTTGTATTAATGTTCGTTTAGGCTATTTTTGGTATTGGTTTAGTCCCACATCGGGGGATTGTCCCCGATTAGCTTTTTCCATGCTTATAAATAGAACTCTTCACCTTCCATTGTAATTACCCATTGTTTGGTGGCATTCTCTCTACTAAGGAGTGAGCCTTGAAGCAATAACTCAAGGTGGAGAAGGATGCTACCTTCAATGTGAGTCATTGTTAATAAAAGTTTATTTGTTTCTTTTAATCTTGTTTTGTTATGTTGTTTGTTTTGTGTGGGTTGTTTTACTTTGTTTAATTTCTTGTTTAGTAATTTTAGTATCTTAGTTAAATGTTTTCTTTACTTAGTCTAATCAGTAGTGTAATGAGTAGTGAGTAGTTCCATCCCCATTTGGGGGGTGGAGAAATATGTGATATAATTATGTAGTGTATTAAGTGTGTGTTATTTTTATCCATTGAGCTTTATATGATTTCCATAACCATCTAATGGGTCTCCACTCTTATCTTTGATATGCTAATGCTCTTGAATGAAGCTTAGCTTATGCTTTGATTAGTGGACCTATTTTATGGGGAATGATAAGGTTAGGATATGGATGAAGTTAATATTGGAAACACAATTTGTAATGTATGTGCTCTTGTTGCCTTTACCTTAGCTAATGTCTTGTATGTTTTAATGATGTAGTGAAATCTTAATTCATGTAGAGGCATAGTAGGGTATAGTCTTTATACTTGAGTTCATGTAGCTTCATTCCAATTATTGTCTTGTATGTTTTAATGATGTAGTCTTATCTTAATTCATGTAGAGGCAAAGTTGGATGTAGTTTTATGATTTCATGCACTACATGTTGTGAGGAGCTTAATGAACACACACACTTCTTTATGTTCACATTATTTCTCTACCCCCTTTGGGGTTTAGTTTTATTGCTTATCTTCATTTCCTTTCGCATTCTAGTTTAGCATTGTAGTGTAGTTTAGTGTAACCAACCTTTCTTCCCTTTCTTTACCTCTTGCCTTCGCACAAACCAAGTGTCGACACACCTCCCAGTGGACGACCCGTATTTGCCACCGCTTCAACGCGGCCGTGCACTTGCGGTTAAATATAAAACGATCAATCAAGGTACTTATAGTTCGACGATACCTAGCTGCGAGGTCACACAGCCTCAACACGCCTCACCCCCTTACGACGAAGACCGCAAAGCCCAGCAAGTGAGCCAAGATGAAGAGATTTCGTCTCTCCTAGTATCGACAAAGTGGGCGACCTGATCCGACCATGACGGTCATGACCGGATCACTCTACTAATGCGTTTGAGTCCTAAGGCCAATGTCTACTTGCTTTTAGATTAAGGCTTTACTTGAGTGTGCTTTTTGGGGCTAAGGGAGGGGTGATGAAATCTCCCATCTTATCTTTGAAGACTATAGGTGATTCCCCTTAAAGATGTTTTTAAATCTTAGGCTAGCAAGAAACTTACCAAACAAGCACTCACCTCACTCTTGTTACAATGCACCTTACTAACTAATGCATGCTCTAACCATGCATGAATGAGAGAACGGGTGCACATACCTTATGCCAGAAATCGACAACAGGAATTTAAAGCAATTGAAAGACAAAGTGCATGCAAGGTCTACAAGTGATGCATGACCTAGATGGCAATTAGTCTAATCTTTACTTTGAGTTTTATGGTCCAAGTTGTCTTAAAAAGGGGAGTTGATTGATCTAGGAGCAAACTATCGGTCACAACATGCACAATTGAGCTTCCAGACAACTAGATTGAAAAAAAACAATCAGAAAAAAATTTGAAACAAAAGAAGCTCACCAGGCCACCAATTGGTAGTCCAAATAGCTGCCATCTTCTCCAAATTTCTGCTTGTGCCTCTCCTGGATGCTGAGACATCCCTGAAACAAACAAAAACTAAAAACAAAAGACTAAACCCACTCAAATCGTCCAAACTAGAGTCTGGACAGAACTTCTCCCCGGCAACGGTGCCAAAAACGTGATTAGTTTGTTTTAAATACCGCAACTACACGGCGGTCGGTGAAGATGGGGCAAGTATGGGTCAATCCACAGAGAGGTGTGTTGACTCTGGTTCATTCGAAGGAAAGTGGGAAAAAGAGGGGAAAAGTTGTGATTACACTCAACAAACTACGAGTGAATAAACAATAAAACTAACCTCATGAAGTGGAGGTGTGTAGGTGTGTGTGTGTGAGTAGGTCTTCTTTTCAATTAGAAATAAGAGTAGTTTGTGTGGCATACAAGTGGAAGCTAGTGTAGAATCTGAGTGTAGGATACACAACACTACATGGTAAACCATGAAAATGCATATCTCACATAAAGTTGAGGTTGATTTTAGATTCTCGAGCATGCAATAAGTACCTAGTGTGGCCATTAAAGCATCAATAAATCCTATAAACCACCTAAATCATTCGTGTAAATGTGCACCAAATATGGATCCATACATAACAAGTCATTCCCATCAAATCATAACAAGCAACAAGATAAACTCTAAAACTAGCATGAGATAAGTACCTAGTGTGGACATTATCTCATTTAATACAAGTTTAAGCATACTACAAGTATAGATCTATATGAAGCATATGAAATTACACAAATAAAAGAACCCATCACTATCACATAGTCTACGTTACCTCCACCCCAAATGGGGATGGAACTACTCACTACTCATTAAGAAGACAAAACGAAATTAAACTAAACATGGAAAAATTGAAAGAGACAATATAAAGCTAACTAAGAAAAATTATTTTATTTACATGACTCACATTACAAATAGCATTCTTTTCCACTTGAGTTTTGCTCGAAGGCTTACTCCAAGTAGAGAGAATTCCACGAAGCAATAGGTGAATATAAAAGGAGAGGAAGAGTTCTATTTATAGGGATGAAAAAAGGTAATCCGTGATGATTGACATCATATCATGCATATATTTGTGTCTCATATCAATTATCTTTCACCTAAACAATCTACGTAACAAGTTTAATGTTTAAGTTTCAGGAATTCAGTAGATTTTGAGAAGGAAAAACTATAAAAGGACTTAAAAGCAAGAAAATGGATTCAGTTGCAAGACTTGTGGACTAAGATGTGTTTAAACGTTTTAAATATACCGCAAGTGCACGGCGTCGGTGAAGACGTGGCAAATACGGGTCGTCTGCAGGGAGGTGAGCAGCCTCTCGTTTGCACGAAATCAAGTGGCAACAAAAAGGGAATAGAGTTTGATTATACTAATCTACCCTACACTAAACTAGGAAATAACACATGCACAAGCAAACAACAAGCGATGAACTACAAAACTGAACTAAGAACTTGTTAAGTATGTTGCAATCAGTAAGAGAGAGACCCCTTAGGGGGTTGAGTGACTACACATACACAATAAGGAGGTAAGAATGTCTTCCTATAGGCACAAGTGGAGGTAATGTTTTCATATATGGGAGGTGTCTACATATCATGGCAAAACCCATCAATTAAATCACTAACCTATTTGATTAACATTCATAAACACAAGCTGGTTATTTAAGAAACTAAACAAGCATGGGAGGTGTCTTAAAACTTGTGGCCAAACCCATCTAGTAAAGTGTTCTATTCTAACAAGCAAGCATGCATTCATATTAATCAACACATTTCAAAATAAAACATTCTTCCTTTCTTAATTGCATATATAAGTATCATCTCCACCCCCCAAAGGGGAGTGGTTTTACTCACTAAACATTAAACTAACTATTACACTAAGATAAGAAGACATATTAACTAAGCTATATTTAATAAAAGACAATTAAACTAAACATGCAAGAACTATAGAAGAAGCACAAAACAAAGAAAACTTTATTGATTTAAGACTCACAATACTAGTAGCATCTCCCCCTTGAGTTTCTTGTTTCAAGGCTTTCACTTCAATTAGGGAGAATGGCCACAAAGTATGGAGTGATTACAATAGAATGTGAAGAGTTCTATTTATAGCCATAGGAAAAGGTAATCCGGGACAATCCCCCTGTATGTGACTAAACAAATACCAAAAATAGACTAAATACGCTCTAATACACAACCCACAAAAATATCCGCGTATCCGGAGCAACCCGGACCACCACTCAGCGGTCCCAGACCGCCAATTGGTGGTCTACAGGATCCAGATCGGCCTGGGCTTTCGTCTGGGCTTTCCATGATGGTATTGTTTGTCTTTGATGCATCTACTTGACTTGTTGGAGCTCCGACCCGAATAGAAGTGCCAAAATACTCCCCATCATGGTGTGGAGTATTTTTATTTGCTCATTGGTCCTTCGATCTTTCTTTCAGGTCCTTTGATCTTGCATCCTAGTCCTCGAGTCTTTCAACTCAGTCATTTTTCCTGCTTTTGAGTCTTTTTATGCTTCTTCTCTTCAAACCTCTTTATTTCTGAAATTCAAACATAAAACGCGTCACGTAGCAATTTTTAGGTGAAAGATAATGGATATAAGATGCAAATGTAAGCATGAACTGATGTCAATCAAATACCCCCTCACCTAACTTTTGCTAGTCCCGAGCAAAACAAAGAAAGTGAAAAGCATACGAAAAGCAAGAAATCCTAACTCACTTTCGTAGGAATCACGGTTGCACTTAGCACGTGCAACAAGCCGTTAAACCTCCTTGTTGCCAAGGAGGAGGAGTGTTGTCTCCTGAGGGTTTTCAGTGGATATACCCACAAAATCCGAACAAGATTCATTATTCAATCTAGACACTCGACTCGTTGACCATATTTTGTCATTCATTGGACGCGGTAATCCTACCGGCCGACTCTATATAGGTAATCAGTCCACACACCAAGCCTAATGAACCATTCATGCAATTTAAATAAGGAATTAAGTGAAAGATATGGACAACCTCAACATCCTCAAGTGATACAAAGTGCAATGTCCATTAAGGTTCTTATTTGCATTACCTTTTTTTGTTTTTGTTTCTTTTCTCATTTTTTTTCTTCTTTTCTTTTTATTAGTTGGAGCTTCATTCTCCCAGGGTCAGGTTTCGTGCATCATTGCCCACGAGGACTTACACTAACGTACACCTTCCCCCAAATCTCCACATAGGGCGATCCCTACCACCCGTGTAATGGGAGTTCGGTCGGTGCATCCCAAGTCAGATGACTCGAAAGCACCAGGCACAAAGTCCCCTCAGACCTACTTTCCCGAGTGATAGGAGCCATGCGAGAAGAGAGAACACCACTTATTCATTTATCTACATGGGAACCAAAACCCCTACACTTAAGTTTCACAAAAAGAGATTAAGGGCCCTTGACTACGATGACCTTCCTTATACTAACAGACACGAATTATTTGACTCATTAGGTTCAGGGTGGACTTCTTTATTTGTTCGAGTACTAAAACCCTATGATTACTCGCCCTCCCGAGTGAAAACTGGGGTGCATCCTAACGACTCGATAAGACCTAAAGCGGTATACTAGGTATCCTAATGCATCAAGTTGAAGACAATTTTGGGAGCATTCTTTTTACTTTGCCTCTCAATGGTTTTGCACATACTAAACACACGCAAAACCTACAAAAACATTTTCTTTCGCAAACACATGAAGATTTTGAAAGAAATGTGAAGCAGATATATCAATGTTAAATGCAGCACACGAACATGACCCTAGCAGTACAACCAAAAGAAAACGAAATAAAAACAAAAAGACACACAAACTATATACAAATGTGAAATCACCCCCCCACACCTAGTCCATGCATTGTCCTCAATGTATGGAAAAAATGGTGCCAATGTATGGATAGGGTGTACCAGACTAATGACGGCGGCCAGAGGTGCCCGAAGAGGTACCTCTCTCAGGAGCTGACAATTTCCTATAGATCTTCCAGTTTTGTTTGGCTAAGATGACGTTTTGCTGCTCTACTGCCATCTCAGAAATGTCCGTGTTAAAGAGTGTTCCTGAGCTTACAGACGAGCTTGAAGAACTGGCTCTGTCATCCTCCTCCATGTAGTCAGGCACCCATGCCTTAGGAAGGTAATGGCGAAATGACGGGGTCATCTTCCCTACCACGAGGTCGGTGCCTTGGCACCTTAGAATGCGCTCAAATCGTGGGATGTCCAACATGCCACACAATTTGGTAACCAGAGTCGGCAAACAATGTATTTCTTTCAGCTTAGCGTTCACCAACATGTCGAACAATGTTTGACAAATGCAGTGAGGTGAACCATCCATCAGACTATACACGATTCGCAAACCTGGTGTGAAAAATGTGGAGGTCCTCACTTGGCCCAACACATTTCTACACACCCACCTGGCTACAATGTGCACATTGGAGTAAATGTGCGCATTAGGTACTCCCCGATGTGATGATATAGGTTGCCCGCGCCCAATCATAGATCGGTAAAAATTAATGTCGTGGGTAGGCGCGAGCTCATCGACTAAGGGGATCAGAGTCGCGTCCGAGATAAATTGGGGTGTCACGGTGTGCTTCACCCCTCGGAGAGTGACACTAAACTCGAGTGGTCCGGTCTGGTCACACTCGAGTTTAGTGAAGAACTCATGTACGAGAGGCTCTACGTACATGGATTCGTCGCCCTCATACAACAAATGGTACCACCCTTTAGCTACGATTAGATCGTAGAAGGGTTCTCCGAATTCACAAATCCGGGAGGCAAAATTGAGTTCTGGAATTAAATGGTGGCTGGCCATACCTGCATCTACCTCGGCGAGCTTCAAAGGTGGAGCACACGACGACGAAGGCGAACACGGCGCGAGAGGGATGGAGACCACCGCACCCCGACACCAGCAGCAAAACAGAAACTCCACCAACGAAACCCACAGAACACCCAAAATAACGTGACCCGACGAAGAGAAACCGCAAACAGAGCACAACAGACCGCTGATTGGCGGTGCAAAACCGCTGATTAGCGGTCTGTTCGTGCGATTTGAGGGTGAGATTTGGGTGGCGTCGAAAGCGAGGGGGAAGACACGTTTTTTTTCTGGGAAGAATGGGTAGGGAAAGGCAAATCATGCGTTTTGACCAAAGGCAAAGGAAAATATCCAAAAGGACTTCCAATTTTTTGCTTTTCTTCATTTTTTCAATTTTTTTCAACAAAACAAGGAAGGGATGGATCACATCAAGTGACCGCATCCGTGGGGAGTTCGTGTAAAGACACGAATTCCTCCTCGACCTCTGTCGTGGTTCCTTCCAAGTACGATTTGAGGCGTTGTCCATTAACTTTGAATACGTCCACATTCGTTGGATTCTGAATCTCAACCGCCCCATGAGGGGAGACGGTTAAAACAATAAAGGGCCCTGACCAACGACTCCGAAGTTTCCCCGGAAACAAGTGGAGGCGAGAATTATACAACAAGACCTTTTGTCGCATCTCGAAGAATTTGTTTCGAACCAACGGTCGTGAAAATTTTTAGTGCGGGACTTGCAGATCTTGGCATTCTCATAAGCTTCATTTCTCAACTCCTCCAACTCGTTGAGATCTAACTTGCGATTGGCACCGGAAACACCAAGACTCATGTTAAGATGTTTGATTGCCCATAATGCCCGGTGCTCAAGCTCTACCGGAAGATGGCAAGCTTTGCCATAAACTAGCCAGTAGGGGGACATGCCAAGGTTGGTTTTAAATGTAGTGCAGAAAGCCCACAATGCATCATTAAGCTTGACCGACCAATCTTTCCTTGAAGCATTAACCATTTTCTAAAGAATTTGCTTGAGTTGACAGTTAGAAATTTCCGCCTGGCCACAGGTTTGAGGATGATAAGGTGTGGCCAACTTGTGCGTGATGGAGTATTTCCTCAGCACTGCCTCAAGGGATCGGTTCACAAAGTGTGTCCCTCGATCACTTATGATACAACGAGGTGTCCCAAACCTTGCAAAAATGTGTTCTTTAAGAAATTTGTTCACAACCTTGCGATCGTTATTGCGAGTGGGGATTGCTTCAACCCACTTTGACACATAATCGACCGCCCCAAGGATGTAAGTGTGACCATGGGACACGGGGAGAGGACCCATGAAGTCAATTCTTCAAACATCAAAGATGTTGACCACTAAGATAGGATTGAGTGGCATCATATCACGTCTGCCAATGCGGCCCACACGTTAGCACCTATCGCATGCTTTGCAAAATGCAAAAACGTCTTGGAACAATGTGGGCCAATAAAAACTGCATTGGAGTACTTTGGCAACAGTTTCCTTGGCACCGAAGTGCGCACCACATGCCTTCTTATGGCAAAAGGACAAGACGCTTTGAATCTCGTCGTCAGGAATGCACATCCTTATGATTTGATCGGCATAATACTTAAATAAGTAGGGATCATCCCAATAGAAGTGCTTGACTAACGACTTGAATTTCGTTGTCTCACTGTGTCCCCAATGAGCCGGCACCTCCCGGGTTGATAAATAGTTCACAATGTCAGCGAACCAGGGGGTGAGGTTATTGCCATAAGGTTCTCATCAGAGAAGAACTCGTTCACCGGTGGATCCGGTGAAAGATCAACTGGGATGTGAGAGAGGTGATCAGCCACGACATTCTCGCATTCCTTCTTGTCCCGTATTTCAAGATCGAACTCTTGTAACAACAAGATCCAACGCAGGAGACAGGGTTTCACATCCTTTTTAGACAAAAGGTAGCGGAGAGCTGAGTGATCAGTGTAGATGATGACATGAGACCCAATGAGGTACTGGCGAATTTTTTCCAACGCAAATATGATCGCAAGGAACTCTTTCTCAGTAACGGAGTATTTGAGTTGGGCGTCATTGAAAGTACGACTTGCATAGTAGATCACATGAGGCAATTTGTCGACTTTCTGACCCAAAACCGCTCCTATCGCGTAATCAGATGCATCACACATCAGCTCGAAAGGTAGAGTCCACACCGGTGCCTTAATAATAGGAGCGGAGGTCAACTCACGCTTCAGAAACTCATAAGCAGTCATGCACTCAGGTGTGAACTCAAAAGAGGTACCTTTAGCAAGCAAGCTCGTCAAGGGGCGAGCTATTTTGCTGAAATCCTTAATAAATCGCCAGTAAAAACCGGCATGTCCAAGGAATGAACCTTAGAAATAAGCTAAATTTTTGCCCTATCCACCTCGATAGCATCACGAGATACCGCATGACCCAACACGATGTCTTTTGAAACCATGAAATGACACTTTCCCAATTAAGGGCTAAGTTGGTTTCCGAACACCTTTTGAGAACAAGGCTCAGGTGGTGAAAGCACTCATCAAAGGAGGTGCCATGAACCGAGAAATCATCCATGAAGATCTCAAGGAAGTTCTCGACCATATCGGAAAAGATACTTAACATGCAACGTTGGAATGTTGTCAGTGCATTGCATAGTCCAAAAGGCATCTGTCTATAAGCAAACGTCCTAAAAGGACAAGTGAACGTGGTTTTCTCCTGGTCTTCGGGGGCGACTGGGATTTGATTGTACCCCGAATAACCATCAAGGAAACAGTAATAGGCGTGCCCGGCGAGTCTCTCCAACACCTGGTCGATGAAAGGTAGAGGCAAGTGGTCCTTACGCGTGACCGCGTTCAACTTCTTATAGTCAATACAAACTCGCCACCCAGTTAAATGTCGTGTGGGTACAAGCTCATTGTTGTCATTCTGGACAACAGTGATACCCGACTTCTTGGGCACAACCTGGACAAGACTTACCCAAGTACTGTCCGAAATGGGGAAAATGATGCCATGATCTAAACACTTGATGATCTCTTTCTTAACTACTTCTGTCATGGGTGGATTTAAACGCCTCTGTGGGTCGCGACATGGTCGTGCCTCATCCTCCTTAAAGATGTGGTGTTGCACGACGTCGGGACTTGTCCCTTAAATGTCCTTCAAGGACCACCCAATGGCTGATTTGTACTCCTTTAGGACTTGAATCAGACGTTCTTCCTGATCACCAGTCAACATCGATGAAATAATCACCGGAAATGACTTGTTGGGACCGAGAAAAACGTATTTCAGTTCCTTAGGTGTTCTTTAAGCTCAACTGTGGGTGGTTCCTCAAGGCGAGGCGTGATATCTAGCTCGAGATGTAAGATAGGAGGAGCTCGCATGTAGTGAACAATATACACATCATTGCTCAACTTGCCCCGTCCTTTTCATGATCGGAATCGTTCATGATGTAAGCACTTAGATTTTCAAGAATCAGGGGGTACTCTTCTTCTATTTCTTCTTCCAAGTCCCGGATAAGATTGACTTCCGTGGGTTCCTCGAAAGATGCTGGCTGCCTAGACATATTGAACACATGGAATGTCGCGGTCAAGTTCCGGAACGACAATTGCATGAGTCCAATACGACAATTGATCAAGGCATTTGACGTCGCCAAAAAAGCTCTACCCAAAATCAATGGAATCTGAGAGTGGGTAGTCTTAATTGGTTCGGTCTAAAGGACGACGAAGTCAACAGGAAATATAAAATCACCGACCTTGATTAGGACATCTTCAATGACCCCCAACGGGACTTTGATCGAACGATCAACCAACTGCAAAGTTGTTTTCATAGGCTTGAGAGTGCCTAGGCTTAATCGTTGATACGCAGAAGCTGGTAAGAGGTTAACCGCCGACCCTAGATCTAGCAAAACATTATTAATGCGAGAGTCCCCAATGATACATGAAATTGTTGGACTACCCGGGTCATTTAATTTTACGTATGTAGTGTTCGAAAAGATCGAGCTCACATTAGCCGCCAAAAAGGCTTTGCTAGGGACGTTGGTTTTCCTCTTAGTTGTACAGAGATCCTTCAGGAATTTTGCATAGGGAGGTATTTGTTGAATCATGTCTAACAAGGGAATGTTGACATTCACTTTCTTAAATATCTCCAACATTTTATCCACAATGTCACTCTGTTTCTTAGACAACCTACTAGGATAAAGAGCTTTTGGTAGGTATGTCTTAGGAAGAGCCAAAGAAGGAGGCATTGGTGTATTACTCTCACCCTCGGACTCTTTCTCACCATCTTTCCCACAAGGGGCTGCACAGATGGATTTTCTGGCAAGGACACGTGGTTGTTGACCTGCTTCCTATTTCTCAGGGTCACAATGGCATTAACATGGTCCACAGGTTCTTCCACGTAGTTCACTTACCCCTAGTGGTCTTGAACTTGCATTTTGCATGTTCGAGTGTTGTTGATGATGGAGGTTAGCCACAGGTTGGCTAGGCAGGCTCCCTCTCTCTCTCTCTCTCATTTACAGACTGAATCAACTGACCCATCTGAAGCTCGAGAGATTTGATGGTCTGCTATTCGAAGTGAGGACTTGACTCGTGGGTGACATAAAGTTTTTTACAGAGTTCTCAAGTCTACGAGTTAAATTCTCAATCGAATTAAACCGAGTTTCCAAGTTGTTTGAATTTGGGAAACCTGGTGGGTTGGAGTTCTGACTTTGGGGTGGCTGATGAGACTGTGCATGTGTGGGAGGGTAGTGTGGTCGGTTAGGTGGTTGATTGATTCGTTTTATATTAAACCGCAAGTGCACGGCCGCATTGACGTGGTCGGAAATAAGGGTCGATCCACAGGGAGGTGTGTCGACTTTTGGTTTGTGCGAAGGCGAGTGGGAAAGAAAGGAGAGAAAAATTGATTACACTAAACTACGCTAATCTAAACTAGTAAACTAGAAAGGGTGAAATGAAATCACAAAACAACTAAACTAAGCAACTAATGAAGGAAGATAGAACTCAGGAATGGAAAACCCCTAAGAGGTGGAGTGTGTGTGTGCACATGAAATAAGTGTGGTCGTGAATGCATACAAGAAGCTCAAGTTAGTTAGTGTTTGTTAATGCATAAGAAGTACCTAATGGCAAGACCTATCATTTACAACATTAACCTAGGTGATTAATATGAGCATGGCAAGGTTGTTATTAAGAACATAACGAGCATGGAATGTACCTAACTATGGCAGACACCATCAAGTAAAGTTCTTATTAATTCAAGCAAGCATACTAATATCTCTCACAAACAATAATATCTAGCATTCATACCATCTACATAACATGTACACACCTCTACTCCACCCCAAAGGGGATGGAACTACTCACACATATTTAAACTAACTACATTAACAGAATGAAACATTATACTGAACGGAAATTCAACTAAGCAAGAAAGGAATATTAAAGAAGCTAATTGAAAGGAACATAAACTAAAGAAACATGCAAGAATTAAAAGACAAGATTAAAAGAAACTAAGAACAATTATTTTATTAACAATGACTCACATTGAAGGTAGCATTCTTCTCCACCTTGAGTTTTGCTTCAATGCTTACTCCAAGTAGAGAGAATGCCACCAAGCAATGGGTGTTTTACAATAGAAGGTGAAGAGTTCTATTTATATCCATAGAAAATGTAATCCGGGACAATCCCCCGGTATGGGACTAAACAAAAACCAGAAATAGAATAAACACACTCTAATACACATGCCCACCAAAGCTTAGCGGATTCGGAGCCAAACAGACCGCCAATTGGTGGTCTATTTGTTCTGGATCCAACTCGAATTTGTTGTGGGCTCTTCTGGATGTCCTTGTTTGTCTTTGATGCATACACTTTGTTTTTTGGAGCTCCGACCCGAATCGAATTGTCAAAATACTCCCCACGATGGTGTGGAGTTTTCTGCTTTGCTCTTTGGTCCTTCGGTCTTATGTTCAGGTCCTTATCCCTTAGATCTTAGTCCCCAGGTCTCACAATTTAGTCCTTTTTCCCTGCTTTTGGGTCCATTCATGCCTCTTCTCTTCAAACCTCTTTATTTCTGAAATTCAAATATAAAGCTCGTTACGTAGCAATGTTTAGGTGAAACATAATGGATATAAGATACAAATGTAAGCATGAATGTTGTCAATCAAATACCCCCACACCTAACTTTTGCTAGTCCCGAGCAAAACAAAGAAAGAGAAGCAAATGAAAAGCAAGAAATCCTAACTCACTTTCGTAGGAATCACTGTTGCACTTAGCACGTGCAACAAACCGTTAAACCTCCTTGTTGCCAAGGAGGAGTGTTTTCTCCTGAGGGTTTTGAGCGGATATACCCACAAAATCTGAATAAGATGCATTATTCAATTTAGACACTCGACTCGTTGGACATATTTTGTCGATCATTGGGCGCGGTAATCCTACCGTCCGACTCTATATAGGTAATCAGTCCACACACCTAGCCTAATGAACCATTCGTGCAAGTTAAATAAGGAATTAAGTGAAAGACATGGCCAACCTCAACATCCTCAAGTGATACAAAGTGCAAGGTCCATTAAGGTTCTTATTTGCATTACCAAATTTTTTTCTTTTGTGTTTCTTTTCTCTCTCTTTTTTCTTCTTTTCTTTTTATTAGTTGGAGCTTCATTCTCCGAGGGTCAGGTTTCGTGCATCATTGCCCATGAGGACTTACACTATCACGTACACCTTTCCCCAAATATCCACATAGGGCAATCCCTACCACCAGTGTAATGGGAGTTCGGTCTGTGTATCGCAAGTCAGATGACTCAAAAGCACCAGGCACAAAGTCCCCTCAGACCTACTTTCCCAAGTGATAGGAGCCGTGCGAGAAGAGAGAACACCTACTCACTTATTTCTTATCTACACATGAACCAAAACCCCTACACTTAATGTCTCACAACAAGATTTAAAGGGTCCTTGACTACAACAAACTTCCTTAAATTAACACACGAGAATTATTGACTCTCTAGGTTCAGGGTGGACTTCTTTAAATGTTTGAGCACTGAAACCCTATGATTACTCGCCCCGGAGGGAAAACTGGGGTGCATCCTAACGACTAGATAAGTTCTAAAGCTACTGTACTAGATATCCTAGTGCATCAAGTTCAAGACAATTTTTGGAGCTTTCTTTTTACTTTGCCTCTCAACAGTTTTGCAAATGCTAAACACACGCAAAACCCACAAAATATTTTCTTTCGCAACACGAAGATTTTGAAAGAAATGTGAAAATTTTAAGGCACTAGGCAAGCAAAGGAAGATAAGTCACCCAAGGATCATGACAAGCAGATATATCGATATTAAATGCAGCACACTAACATGACCCTATCAATACACACAAAAGAAAACAAAATCAAAGGAAAAAGACTCGACTGTGTACACACGTAAAACACCCCCCACACCTACTTCATGCATTGTCCCCAATGAATGTGGGCAAAATACTACATGGATTTATGCATGAAAAAGGAAAGATCTCACCAATATGAAGCGCAAAAGGAAGTTCACGGTTATGTTGATGGACAAAAACCCGAATTCCGTGAAAGGAGTCTCAAGGGATACAAATGTGTGAAAGAAATGGGACCCAAATACTCAAGGGTTCGAGCCCACAACAATCGATGCTCACTGAAGGAGTCTTTGTTTTTTTTATTATAACTATGTACAAACATACGTTCCCATCTTCATTTGACAAAAGAAATCAAATGGGAACCTGAAAAGTGGGTCAATGCACTTGGAAAGGGAACATGACACCACACGGGGCCAGAATACTCATGTTTGGGCCCCCCTCACAAAGAGCACAATATGAACGGAGAGGTTCATGAATTGGACGCAAAGACATCTCATTCAAAGGATCAAATTGAAAGAGCTTCAACCACTCAAGTGTTTGGGAAATATGGGGCAACAGAAGAAGAGTTTCTCCCGTTACGGTGCTGAAGTTATGATCGTCAATCCAAACTCTCCAACCAAGAGGCTGGTGGGTCGGAACGAGGTCAAGAACCTCGTTAGGCATGTCTGACTCGCCAGGCGAACAAAAAGTGGGTCTCTTACCCAAGGTATCCTCCAAGGAACTCCTAATACCCTCATTAACAATGTAATTGTTTAATGTTCCATCATTTCAAAGATGATCAGGAACAATAGTGAGAGACAAACTCTCATCAGGTTGTTTGAAATTGAGGGTACTAGGGAGCTCTTGTGTAACGCCCCCGATCTCGCGGGTACGCACACTGGGAAAGACTACAAGTGTCGCGATCAGAGACCTCCGCGATGACCGAAGGAGTTACAAAAGACAGACCAACAATGACTCGACAATACGTAGAGAGATCATACATGGATAGACTAACATAAAACATGACTGAAAAGTGAGAGATTATCCATATATGGTAACAAGGTCAAATACATTACATCGAGTTCAAAAGGGAAATACATCATAAATAATGCGGAAGCAAAAGACAAACTGAAGAATCTGGTCGACGTGTCCCTCGTGTACAGAATCTTCGACTACTCGTCCAGTCTACCCTGTAGGAATCTAAGTACCTGCAAGCACCGCATCAACATATGCGTGAGTTTTCTATAAAGAAAACCCAGTATGCCCCTGGCCCAATCGGAGTTATATGGAAGAATGCATGCAATCTATCTAAGACAAAAGCATCCGAAACAGAAACAGAAAAGCACATAATGCAACAGAAGGCTACGACTCCATAAGCCGTGCCGGTCGGGCGCACCCGAATCATTCCTCAATAGGAACTAGAACACCAGCCTCGCTGGTCAAAGGCGGTCACTCGACAGTGACCCACCGCTCGGCACAAAGCGGTGCGCCGGATAAGTGTCCCAATTCGCGGCAAGTGACCTACATGGTGCCATCGCGAACTTGGGAATACCTACCCTGAGACAGAATGGCAGCGCGCCTGCCCAGGACTTATCTTACGCCTGGCCTCCCAACATGAAGGTCTTATGCGAATGGCCTCTCTAACTAGAGGACCCACTCGTGGCCCGTCGGCCCAAAAACAGAATGTGCCCATAATTATTAACCAGATTAAAAGAGATGCAAGCTACTTAAGCATCTAAAATCTAATGCATCTATAGTGTGTGGAAAGAGCTCAAGGAAAGGTATCCGGATACCCTCCTAACAGCCCCCAAACAAATTAAAATCAGAACATCCCAATCAGGAATCAAACGAAACCCACAACAACAAGCAATCATAACCGGATCGGCAAATCAAGATAATACCTAATCGAGTCATCTACGGGTCATGATAAGGATGTTATAAGGTCTGATATCCTAAGGGTCATACATAACCATATCATAACACTTCACTTCAGTAACATATAGACATGAGAGACGCAATAGGATGATGCATTACAACAAGATATATCAAAATCACACTCCACAATAATCGATAGCATGCATCCTTAATTTCAGAGTTTATATGCGATGAAAACTAAAATCTCAGAGCATGATCAGAGTTTATATGGGTATGGATTACATGTATATCAGTAGGATAATCATGTTGGAATATGCATAAAATTATCAGTAAACGATATAGATCTCTAAACTAGCATACATGCATGTAACGGGTTAATGTGTTGCTTTAGAACATGACACGATCAGCACATGATATGAGAGAGCCCGTTTACATTCATAAGTGCATGCATGACTACAACATCAGGAATACACACACATCAGATCATATAACCACATTATATCTGCTATTGAAACACAACAAGTCATATAAAGCAAAACACATTCAACGCATAGAGCATGATAACTAACAAAAGACAAGCTAACAAGTTCAATCGACCCAAACCGATGCATGAGCCCTTGACCACTCCAACCCACGTGCTTAGAGTATCCCTCTCAGGCCGTCTATGGTGGGAGAGGGTCAGTAGAGATCCATCCAAGAAGCTCAGCCCAACAACCGAGCAAGCAGATGCACATGGTGCACTAACCGCATGGCTAGCCCATTCAAGTGCATGCTGCTCAGACCGAGCTAGCCCATCTAGATCCCCCTCACCCCTAGCCTCCCTAGGGTTGTTCCACACCTTTTCCCGACTCTTGCCACCGTCTAGAAGGGCTGGACCAGCCAGCTGATCCAAACAAAGAGTCAAAAGGGTTGAAGACAAATCCTAGTCGGATCTTGTGTGCACCTGCCACACCCAACCAGATCCGTGTCCACCCAAAAACTCCACCCAGAAGAAACCTCATCACTCCTGGTCAGACCTCACCGGAGCTCACCAGAACCCCGGTCCCTCTGGCTGCCCCACAGCCAGCCCCATCTAGCACATGCTCCATGCGCACGCTAGAAGGGAACTCGGTTGTTGGTGTAACCGATTGCACCAACCACCAACATGGTGCTGGCTGGCCCTCCAGCCAACACCCCCTCCCACAAAACTCTTCAAGGGTCAGGAGCATACCTGAATTCACGAAAAACTTTGCCCGAGATTACCGGAGATCAGCCCACCCAGATCTTCGTCTAGTTGCTCCCAGAAGATGCACTCTAGCTTGCTCCACTTGACTCGTCGGAGCTCCAACCACTAGCACACCGGAGAGGGAGATGGAGAGGGTCTGAATTTCGTGGGTGAGGGAGTGAGAGGGTAGGGATGGCTTGGGTTGAGGGGGTTTTGTTTGCAAACAACCTCCAACTTCCATAGGCTTCATGGCTATTCAAGTCACATTAAGGCATGCCAAAATGGCACCATTCCAAAGGCATCCAAAAGCCACAAAAATGCACATCCAAACCCTAATGCATCCCTTCCAATTCCATGCTACTTCAACACGGTTTTAGTCCAAAATCGGCCCTACACTCACTCGGGCCCAAATTGAGTCGATCGAGTCAAACAACTGCGCGCTCGTCCGATGTGTCGCACCCGATCGTCCAACGAGAAATCTGATCAAATCTACTCAAACAAGCATGCCATAACACAATTTGACATTCCAAGAAGTCAATTATGCATAACCGCGGAGAGTGGACTTATTATTATTATAGCAGGAGAGCGGGTCTTACATCTTGCTCCACCAGAGGTGAGTCCTTAAGGGTCACAACATGAAGATCAAGTGGCTCAAGGGCCACAAGACAAAAAGATAAGGCACAATCCGGTGCCGACTCATAATGAAGCTGGTCCATGTTATTCTCAATTTGAATCGAACCCTCCACTAAGTGATCGTGAATTGAAACCCCAAGTCCCTCAAACTGACTAGGAGTTTGACTTTGAAAGATTGTGCTTTGAATTTGTGGATGTGGTGGTGGTTCGATATCAAAAGATGAACCCTCATGTTGACAAGAAAAGTTCCTGTCCTCACGTTCACGTAATTGCTGCGTCATTTGACTCACTTGCAGTGCCATATTTTGTATGGACTGTTGAGTGGTTTCCATGAACGTAAGGAAAGTTTGTTTCAAGGAATCAGGTATGCGGTCAACTATGAGGTCCAAGTCAGAGCTTGAGAAATTTTGGGGTTGGGTGTTGATGGGCTGAGAATGAGTCCAATGATTTGAAGTGGGGTGTTGGTAGAATTTTGGGTACTCGGGAGGAGGATACTGGGGTGAAAATGAAGTATAAGAATTTGAATACCCCACGAATCCATCCCTCTCTGGTTGTACGGGAATACGTAATGGTCATATTGAGCATTTTGGGAAAATGTATGCTCATACTCAGGAACTGGGGGAACATAAGGACATTCCCAGTAACATGACCACTCAACCCACAACAGTGACACGGTACGGCTACTAGAGCCACCGGTGCACTCATGTCTTCTACCACATGCATGAAAGAGGCCAAAGGTTCTTGCAATGTCTTAGTTTGTTGACCAGCATATGATCCGACATTACTAGATTGTCGTCTAGCAGTCGGTGCCTCTCTCATGTTACCCCAATATGAAGATTGCTCAGTCACACAATAAAGATTGTCCCAACCATACGGGGTGTTAGTCTGCGCCACCACAGGTTGCATGGGTCCAGAATACCAGGAAGAATTGCCCTGGTCCCAACGAGACGATGCCTAACTTCGAGGTTACTAGCCTCGACACGCCTCACCTCCCTACAACGAAGACCACAATGCCTAGCAAGTGATAGCAGATCCAGAGATCCAGTACCTCCTACTATCGATAAGGTACGCAACGCCGATCAGGCCATGACGGTCTCTACTAGATTACTCTCCTAGTGCGTCCGAAATCGTAGGGCCAATGTCTACTTGCTTTTAGTTAAGGCTTGATTAAGAGTGATTTTTGGGGTGAAGGAAAGGGTGATGAAATCCCCCACCTTATCTTTTACGGGACAACCCCTCCTTATTAGCGTTTTGATCCTAAATCTAGTAATCAACGCTCCAATCAAATACTCAACTAACTCTTGTTCTGATGCAATTCCTACTAAGTAATGCATGGGCATACAAGATGCATGAATGAGTGTAGGAAATGCGTACCTCACGCCAGCGCTCAACAACTGAAAATAAATCTAAAAGAAAAGACAACTACGTGCCTAAGTTAAGTACATGATGTGTGACCTAAACAAGTAAGAATGTGTAATCTTTTGCTTTGGATTTGAAGGCCAAGTTGATTAATGGGGATTGGTTTAATGATCTGAGATCAAACTAGAAGTCAAAACATGCCAAATTGTGCTCCCAGACAACTACTTTGAAGCAAACAACTACCAGAACAAAACTGAGAGCTAGCAAAGCTCACCAGGCCGCCAATTGGCGGTCCTTGTTGAAGATTTTGTTCTCAAATTTGTCTAGTCGCCTCCCCTTCATCCGAAGGTTTCCTGAAACAAAAAAAAACTAAAAACAAAAAATTAAAACCACTCGAATCGTCCAAACCAAGGTCTGGACAGAGCACCTCCCCGGCAACGGCGCCAAAACTTGATTGATTCGTTTTATATTAAACCGCAAGTGCACAGCCGTGTTGAAGCGGTGGCAAAGACAGGTCGATCCACAGGGAGGTGTGTCGACTTTTGGTTTGTGCGAAGGCGAGTGGGAAATAAAGGAGAGAAAGATTGATTACACTAAACTACGCTAATCTAAACTAGTAAACTAGAAAGGATGAAATGAAATCACAAAACAAACTAAACTAAGCAACTAATGAAGGAAGATAGAACTCAGGAATAGAAAACCCCTAAGGGGTGGAGTGTGTGTGTGCACATGAAATAAGTGTGGTCGTGAATGCATACAAGAAGCTCAAGTTAGTTAGTGTTTGTTAATGCATAAGAAGTACCTAATGGCAAGACCTATCATTTACAACATTAACCTAGGTGATTAATATGAGCACGGCAAGGTTGTTATTAAGAACATAACGAGCATGGAATGTACCTAACTATGGCAAAAACCATCAAGTAAAGTTCTTATTAATTCAAGCAAGCATACTAATATCTCTCTCAAACAATAATATCTAGCATTCATACCATCTACATAACATGTACACACCTCTACTCCACCCCCAAAGGGGATGAAACTACTCACACATATTTAAACTAACTACATTAACAGAATGAAACATTATACTGAAAGGAAATTCAACTAAGTAAGAAAGGAATATTAAAGAAGCTAATTGAAAGGAACATAAACTAAAGAAACATGCAAGAATTAAAAGACAAGATTAAAAGAAACTAAGAACAATTATTTTATTAACAATGACTCACATTGAAGGTAGCATTCTTCTCCACCTTGAGTTTTGCTTCAAGGCTTACTCCAAGTAGAGAGAATGCCACCAAGCAATGGGTGCTTTACAATAGAAGGAAAAGAGTTCTATTTATAGCCATAGAAAAACGTAATCCAGGACAATCCCCCGGTATATGACTAAACAAATACCAGAAATAGAATAAACACTCTAACACACATGCCCACCAAAGCTTAGCGGATTCGGAGCCAAACATACCGCCAATTGGCGGTGTATTGGTTGTGGATCCAACTCGAATTTGTTGTGGGCTCTTCTGGATGTCTTTGTTGGTCTTTGATGCATATAGTTCGTTTATTGGAGCTCCGACCCGAATCGAATTGTCAAAATACACCCCATGAAATGATGTCAATCAGTGGTCGAGAAAAGTTTGAAGGACCACCTGGGGCATTGTTATGGTTCCACGAAAAAGTAGGGTGGTTCCTCCATCCAGGGTTATATAATGATGACTATGGGTCATTCCTGGATCTATCATAGATGACATTTACATGTTCCATCTCAGGAGGATTGAATGCACACTCACCCTCTATATGACCTATCCTACCACATAAATGACATGGAACTGAACCAGATGCAGACACATGAGACACATCGTTCTGGTTCTGGAGCTCAATCGAATCCATATGGCGCATTAAGGCCGCCATGCGTGCCTCGGTGGCCGTAGTGGTATCGACGGCAAATGTGGCACCCGATCTTGTCGAGTTTGCATTTGCGATCCTCGCTCCTATGCTAGATGATGCAGGTGGTTCCCTTACACTCTCCCATTGCATGGTTTTCTCAGCAAGGTCTTCTAGGAAAGCCTATGCCTCTCTTTCATCCTTTCCTAAGAACTCTCCCTGACACATGGACTGAAGGAGCGTTCGGGACGGGATGTGAAGACCCTCGTAAACAATTTGACACAGGCGCCACAACTCGATGCCAAGGTGAGGGCATGAGGATAGTAGCTGCTTGAATCTCTCTAAATATGCATCAAATGTTTCGGTCTCAAGTGGATAGAACGAATTGATTTCGTTCCATAATTTGGAAAGTACTTTTTGAGAAATGCATATTGAAATTCATCCCAAGTCCTAAAGGCATTCGCCTGGTTACTGTACAACCACTTCTTGGCATCATCCTTCAGTGCAAAGGGGACAAGCCTAAGATGGATGGAGTTTGTGCTAAGTTGTTGCAGCTTGAACATAGCACAGATCTCCTCAAATTCTCTGAGAAAGATATAGGGGTCACATTTCCTACTGAAGTGAGGGAGCATGGAAATAAACTGTGGCTTAACCTCAAAGTGGTTCCCATTTGCCTCTGGCAATACGATGCATGAAGGTATAGCGGTATGGCTCGGGCAGCATCGATCACGTAGAGGTATGGGAGCGACAACAGGAAGAACCGGTAGAATAGGTGGGTCCAACAACTGCTCCTCCTCGCGGAAATTAGCAGCCATTGAACCCAGACTGTGTGCGACACGAGAGGAGGAAGGCGTCGAGAAATCGACCACCGAAGCAGGGTTGACAACGTGCCTCGTTAAATGACCACTCTTGTCTCGTGCCCACGATAGCATGCACAAAGGTGCACACACACAAACCAAAACCTTTTTTTTCTTTTTTTAAAAACAAAGAATGTGCGTAGAGGAGAAAACGGATGGACACAGAAGAGAGAGAGTGACTCAGGAGAGAAGGGAAGAAGTCCTTATGCTACAATGGGTGGGTACAGGTAGAAGCACACAAGCAAACAAGGCTGAAACAGTCCTAAGGTCGCTATAGGTCCTTACAGCTAGACGACGCCTAACTGCGAGGTCACATGGCCTCAACACGCCTCACCTCCCTACGACGAGGACCACAAAGCCCAGGAAGTGAGTCAGGATCCGGAGATCTCGTCTGTCCTACTATCGACAAAGTGGGCAACGCCGATCAGGCCATGACGGTTAGGACCGGATCATTCTCCTAATGCGCCTGAAATCCTTAGGGTCAATGTCTACTTAATTTTATAATTAGGCTCTTGATTAGTGTGGTTTTTGAGGCGAAGGAAGGGGTGATGAAATCCCCCACCTTATCTTATATGGGACAGCCCCTCCTTAGTAGCGTTTTGGAGTCATAATTTAACAATCAACTCTCCAAACAAACCCTCAACTCACACTTGTTGCAATGCACTTCCTACTAATTAATGCATGTTCATACGAAATGCATGAATGAGAGAAGGAAATGCGTACCTCACACCAGCACTCAGCAACTGAAAGTAAAGCTAAAAGAAAAGACAATCAATGTGCCTAAGTCGAGCACATGATGCATGACCTAACCAAGAAATAATGCCTAATCTTTTGCTTTGGGTTTTAAGGTCCAAGTTGCTTAAAGGGAGATTGATTATTGATCTGGGAACAAACTATAAGTCAAAACATACCCAATCGAGTCCCAGATTACTATAGCCAATAATACCACATGACAAAGAAAAAAGAAAGTAAATAGAGCTCACCAGACCACCAGTTGGCGGTCCCAGGCCGCTGATTTGCGGTCTATGCTGCTCTGTTTGGCTTTAAATTTCTCCTGGTTGTTTCCCTTGGTCAGCAGAGTCTCCTGAAACAAAGAAAACTACAAAGCACAAATTAAATCCACTCGAATCGTCCAAACCAGAGTCTGGACTGGCACCTCCCCGGCAACGGCGCCAAAAACTTGTTTAAACGTTTTAAATATACCGCAAGTGCACGACGTTGGTGAAGACGTGGCAAATACGGGTCGTCCGCAGGGAGGTGAGCAGCCTCTCGTTTGCACGAAACCAAGTGGCAACAAAAAGGGAAGAGAGTTTGATTATACTAATCTACCCTACACTAAACTTGGAAATAACACATGCACAAGCAAACAACAAGCGATGAACTACCAAATTGAACTAAGAACTTGATAAGTATGCTGGAATCAGTAAGAGAAAAACCCCATAGGGGTGGAGTGACTACATATACACAACAAGGATGTAAGAATGTCTTCCTATAGGCACAAGTGGGGTAGTGTTTTCATGTATGGGAGGTGTCTACTTATCATGGCAAACCCATCAATTAAATCACTAACCTATTTGATTAACATTCATAAACACAAGCTGATTATTTAAGAAACTAAAGAAGCATGGGAGGTGTCTTAAAACTTGTGGCAAAACCCATCTAGTGAAGTGTTCTATTCTAACAAGCAAGCATGCATTCATATTATTCAACACATTTCAAAATAAAGCATTCTTACTTTCTTAATTGCATATATAAGTATCATCTCCACCCCAAAAAGGGGAGTGGTTTTACTCACTAAACATTAAACTAACTATTACACTAAGATAAGAAGACATATTAACTAAGCTAGATTTAATAAAAGACAATTAAACTAAACATGCAAGAACTATAGAAGAAGCACAAAACAAAGAAAACTCTATTGATTTAAGACTCACAATACTAGTAGCATCTCCCCACTTGAGTTTCTTCCTTCAAGGCTTTCACTTCAATTAGGGAGAATCTCCACAAAGCATGGAGTGATTACAATAGAAGGTGAAGAGTTATATTTATAGCCATAGGAAAAGGTAATCCGGGACAATCCCCCGGTATGGGACTAAACAAATACCAAAAATAGACTAAATACGCTCTAATACACAACCCACAAAAATCTCTGTGGATCCGGAGCACCCGGACCGCCAATCAGCGGTCCCAGACCGCCAATTGGCGGTCTACAGGATCCGGATCAGCCTGGGCTTTCGTCTGGGCTTTCCATGATGCTATTGTTTGTCTTTGATGCATCTGCTTGACTTGTTGGAGCTCCGACCCGAATAGAATTGCAAAAATACTCCCCATGATGGTGTGGAGTATTTTTGTTTGCTCATTGGTTTTTCGATCATTCATTCAGGTCCTTTGATCTTACATCTTATTCCTCGAGTCTTTCAACTCAGTCCTTTTTCCTGCTTTTGGGTCTTTTATGCTTCTTCTCTTCAAACCTCTTTATTTCTGAAATGCAAACATAAAACTCGTCACGTAGCATTGTTTAGGTGAAAGATAATGAATATAAGATGCAAACGTAAGCGTGAAATGATGTCAATCAAGATGCAAGAGAGAGGGACCCGAATACAAAACCAAAAGATCAATAAGCAAATGAAGAAACTCCACACCATCATGAAGAGTACTTTGACAATTGGACTCGGGTCGCCATCTACACAACCGATTAGGGAGCATCACACATGAAGAAAGCCATACAGGAGAGCCCACAAAAAATGTAGACCGGATCCAAACCCTATAGACCGCCAATTGGTTGTCTGGGACCGCTGATTGACGGTCTTGGTTGGTCCGGATCCGATCTGGTTTAGTCGGGGTCATGTATAATTGTGTGTTATGTCTATTTTTGGTATTGTATTAGTCCCATACCGGAGGATTGTCCGCTATTGTCTTTTTCTTTGATTATAAATAGAACTTCTCCTACCTTGTATTGTACAAATGCTTGGTGGTCATGCTCTCTACTTGAAGTGAGTCTTGGAGCAAAATCTCAAGTAGGGAGAGACTACATGTATTGCGAGTTTGAATTTAATAAAGTTTTCCTTTAGTTATGTTGCTTGTTTCTTAGTTTAATTTCCTTTCATATGTCTTGCATGTTTCTTTAGTTTTATGTCCTTTCAATTAGATTCTTTAATATTTCTTGCTTGCTTAGTTTAATTTCCTTTCAGTAGAATGTTTCATTTTGTTAATGTAGGTTGTAGTGTAATGATTAATGAGTATTTCCATCCCCATTTGGGGGTGGAGAAATATGTGATCTGATTATGTGATGTATTAGGTGTGTGTTATCTTAATCCTTTGAACCTTACATGATTTCGATAACCACATATTGGGATTTCACTCTTTTCTTTGATAAGCTAATGCTTTTGAATGAAACATAGAATATGCTTAGATTAGTGGACCTATTTTATGGGGAATGGTGATGTGAGGATATAGATGGAATTGATAAAGGGAACATGACTTGTAGTTGCATGTAGTCTTATTGCCTTTACCTTGGATTAGTCTTGTATTGTTTAATGATTGTCTAAATCTTTTTTCATGTGGAGGCATAGTGAGGTTTGGTCTTTATACATGACTTCATTTAGCTTCATTCCAATTATTGTCTTGTATGTTTTAATGATATTGTGTTATCTTATTTCATGTGGAGGCAAAGTTGGATTTTGTTTTATGATTTTCATCCACTACATGTTGTGATGAGCATAATTGAACACACACATACACATATCTTTGTATTCACATTCTTTCTCTACCCCTATGGGTTTTAGTTTTATTGCGTATTTCCAATTCCTTTCGCATTGTAGTGTAGTTTAGATCATAACTCCTTTCTTTTCCACTCGCCTTCAAACAAACTAAAGTCGACACACCTCCCTGTGGATAGACCCGTATTTTCCACCGCTTCAACGCGGCTGTGCACTTGCAGTTAATTAAAATGTTCAATCACGGGACAATCCCCCGGTATGGGACTAATTGCATACTATAAATGGACATAAAACAACATAGTACACCACGAGACCAAAGCATGTGGCATTTGGACAAATTTGGACCGCTGATTGGCGGTGTTGGACCTCCAATTAACGGTCTGGATATGTCTGATCGAGTCTCGATTTTGGTGGCTCGGTTCGGGCTTGATTTCTTGATGTTTGATGAACTCGATTTGGTTGTTGCCAGATCTAATTGCCAAAATACTCCTCATAATTGTGTGGAGCTTCTTGATTTCCTTATTAGTCCTTTTGGTTTTACATCTGGGGCCTTCTATCTTGCACCTCAGTCCATAAGTCTTGCAACTCAGTCCTTTTCCTTGCTTTTAAGTCCTTTTTGTGTCTCTTCTTCTCACTTGTTTTATTCCTAAAACTTAAACATTAAACTTGTTACGTAGCATTGCTTAGGTTAAACATAGAGGATATAAGACACAAATATATGCAAGATATGATGTCAATCAGAAGGCAAGTGGGAAAGAGGGGAGAGGAGATTGATTAAACTAAACTAACGACGCTAAACTAGCATGAAACAAACAAAGAAGATAAAATCATGAGACGAAATAAAACTAAACTAAGTGACTAATAAAAGCAAGCTTGAAATCATGAATGAAAACCCATAAGGGGTGGAGTGTGTGTACACATGAAATAAGTGGTGATGAATGCATTCAATAAAGCACAAGTGTAGGTAGTGTTGCTATGCATAATAAGTACATCATGGCAAGACCTATCATCCCAATCACTAACCTAAGTGATTAATATGAGCATGAACAAGTTTGTTATTAAGAACCTAAACAAGCATGGAATGTTCCTAAAGATTATGGCCGAAACCATCAAGTTAAGTATTCTCTTTAATTCAAACAAGCATACTTACATTTCTCACATACAACAACATATAACATTCATTCCATACTACATGACATGTATAAACATCAACTCCACCCCAAAGGGGGATGAAACTATTCACCACTCATTAAACTACAAACTACATTAATAAAATGAAACATTCTAATTACTCCTACCAAGATAATAAAAAGATTAAGCTAAGCAAGCAAGAATTAAAAAAGAAGACAACATTAAAATAAACTAAAAAAATATTTTATTTACATGACTCACATTACAAGTAGCATTCTTCTCCACTTGAGTTTTGCTCCAAGGCTTACTCCAAGTAGAGAAAATGCCACCAAGAAATGAGTGAATACAAAGGAGAAGGAAGAGTTCTATTTATAGTCATAGAAAAAGGCAATCGGGGACAACCCCCCGGTATGGGACTAAACACATACTATAAATGGACATAAAACACAATCATTTATGACCCAACTAAACTATGAATTGTTTGCACCAATTTGGACCGCCAATTGGCGGGCTGGAATGGTTGGATCGCGTCTGGATTTCGGTGGCTCGTGTCTGGCTTGATTTCTTGATGTTTGATGAGCCCAATTTGGTTGTTGATGTTTGGGCCCGGATTTAACTTCCAAACTACTCCTCATGATGGTGTGGAGATTCTTGATTTGCTCATTGATCCTTTTGGTTTACATCCAGATATTTCTCTCTTGCATCGCAGTCCATAAGTCCTGCACTTCAGTCATTTTCCTTGCTTTTAAGTCCTTTTTGAGTCTCTTCTTCCAAAACCTGTGTATTCCTGAAACTTAAACATAAAACTCATTACGTAGCATTGTTTAGGTTCAAGATAATGGATATAAGACACAAATATATGCATGATATGATGTCAATCAAATACCCCCACACCTAACTTTTGCTAGTTCCGAGCAAAACAAAGAAAGGAAAAAATGCAAGAAAGGAAAAATCATTCGTAAAATAGGGAAATCCTAACTCACTTTCGTAGGAATCACGGTTGCACTTAGCACATGCAACAAGCCACAAATTCCACAACTCAAATCCATGATGAGGGCACTACAAAAGAAGGTCCTTGAACCTCTCACAGAAAGCACGAAATGATTCAGTATCAGTCTGATACATTTGATGTATCTGGTGCCGTATCTGTTGAGTCTTCCTTTGGATCAAGAATCTCTTCAGGAAGGCGGTCACAAAGTCATCCCACGAATGAATCGAGTTTGTCGGGAGGTTGTACATCCATTTCTTTGCATTATTCTTCAATGCGAAAGAAATCATCATCAATCGGACAGAATCCTTGTCAAGTTGTGGAAGCTTAAAAATGGAGCATACCTCTGCGAATACACGTATAAAGATATACAAATCATCCTTTTTATCTATGAAGGTTGGAAGAATGCTCACATATTAAGGTTTTAATTCATAGTTGTTCCCGCGATCAGGCGAGTGAACTATGCAAGATGGCTGCATGGCCCGAACAGGATGTGTCATCTCCCACAAAGTCACCAGACAATTCTGTCGAGCTAAGGGTGGTGGTACTTGTAGGTATACATCCAATTCATAATAATTTACATATAAAAGTAAAATTATGAGAACACATTCCCTTTAGTACTCCCATAACTTGATCTCGACCGAGATCCTCTTCCTCCCGAGTCAAGGGAGCAGGAACTCCATGTATGAAACCCAATCCCCTCCATCTCCATGAGACGATGAGGCCTCATTCTCTAAAGGAGCTCGAGGCGGAGATGGACGATCACTTAGACCATCCATCTCAACAAAATGATCAACTCTCTCAAACTGAACACCCTCACCAAGGCGAGTCCAACCTCGCATAAACATGCTAGATTCGACAACCACACACAAATAGGTGTAATCAGAGGAGGACACTATAATGTAGAATGTAGATGAGGAGAAGACTTAGAAGAAAAGGGAAGAATCCCTAGATCTAGCATGGTTAAGGGTTGAAGCCTAATCAATCAAATATGGCTTAAACAACCTAACATTACTATAGGTACTTACAGCTAGACGACGCCAAACTGCGAGTTCACGTTGCCTCAAAACTCCTCACCTTCCTACGACGAAGACTACAAAGCCCAACACGTGAGCCCATATCTGGAGATCTCATCTCTCATACTATCGACAAAGTGGGCAATGCCAATCAGGCTATGACGATGGCGACCAGATCACTCTACCAATGCGCTTGAGGTCCTTAGGGGGCAATGTATACTTGATTTTTAATATCAGGCTTTTTGAGAGGTGTTTTGTGGAGCTGAGGGAAGGGGTGACTAAATCCTCACCATATCTTGAAGACAATAGGTGGTGCCCCCTAAGATAAATTTTCCTTAAACTAGCAAGCAACTCACCAAACAAGCACTCACCTCACTCCTGTTCCAATGCACCTTACTAACTAATGCATATTTAACCATGCATGAATGAGAGAATGGGTGCATGTATCTCACGCCAGCACTCAAAAACACAAAAATAAAGCGAAGAAAAGAAGAATGTGTATATGGTCTAGAAATTATGCATGACCTAGATGGCAATCCACTAATCTTTTGCTTTGACTTTTAAGGTACAAGTTGTATAAGGAGGGAAGCATGCAAAGAAAATTAATTTTTGACATTAAAATAGAGCATGCATGGAGTCAACAGTGGAGGGTATCAACTAGAAATAAGTAGCTAAAGCTACTAGTGAAACAGAAACGAGAAACTCCTCACCAAATCCGCCACTGACGGATTGTTTAGGGATTCTGGTCCCCAAAGTTCACCAATGTGCTCTCCTACTCCTGTAGGCTCCCCCTGTCCACTTGTTTTCCTATCCAGTAACAAAACTAAAGAAAAAGTGTGAGAAAAAGCCCACCAAAATGGCAGAAAAAACAACGACTAAGGCCAACTTCACGGCAATGGCGCCAAAAATTTGATTTGAGATCTTATTAGTTCAATACCGCAAGTGCACAGTCTCAGTGAAGATGCAGAAAGTATGGGTCGTGTCCTCGAGGAGTTGTGTGTGTTGTTGTTATGACCATACTCGAGTGGGAAGAGAAATAAATGGAGAGATTTAGGCTAAGCTAACTAAACTAAACTAAGATATAAGAAAACTAGCTAACTAAACCCCTTCGAGTGGAGGTGCAATAGTGAGGTGTGTGTGTACATGAGGGTGTCCAACCATTAAGCATGATTGACATCATTTCATGCTTATATTTGTATCTTATATCCATTATCTTTCACCTAAACAATGCTACGTGACGAGTTTTAAGTTTAAATTTTAGAAATAAATAGATTTGAAGAGAAGAGTCATAAAAGGACCTAAAAGCATGAAAAAGGACTGAGTTGAGAGACTCACGGACTACGATGCAAGATCGAAGGACCTGAACGTAAGATTGAAGGACCAATGAGCAAACAAGAATACTTCACACCATCATGGGGAGTATTTTGGCAATTCTATTTGGGTGGGAGCTCGAACAAGCAAAGTAGATGCATCAAAGACAAACAAAGTCATTCAGAAAAGCCCACAAGAATATCCAGAGCAATCCGAACACTGTAGACCGCTAATTAGCAGTCCAAGATCGCTAATTGGTGGTCACTGTTGGTCCGGATCAGCTAAGATTCATGTGGAGCGTGTATTAGTGTATATTTAATCTATTTCTGGTAATTTTTAGTCCCATAGTGGGGGATTGTCCCGGATTACCTTTTTCTATGTCTATAACTAGAAATCTTCACTTTCTATTGGAATTACCCATTGCTTGGTGGCATTCTCTCTACTTGGAGTAAGCCTTGGAGCAAAATCTCAAGGTGGAGAAGAATGCTACCTTCAATGTTAGTCATCTAATAAAATAATTTTCCATTGTTTTGTTCTTATGTTGTTTCTTTATGCATGCTTAGCTTAGTTTTATTTCTTTGATTCTAGGCTAAAGTAGTTAGAATGTTTCTTTTCTTCTTTATTTTAATTGTTAGAGTAATGTGTAGTGAGTAGATCCATCCCCCTTCAGGGGTGGAGATGATATTCATACATGCATTAAAGAATGGATATGAATGCTTTATATTTTGATTGTGTTGATAAATGTGAATGTATGCTTGCTTGTTAGAGTAGAATACTACACTTGATGGGTTTTGCCACACATCTTAGACACCTCCCATGCTTGTTTAGGTTCTGAAATAACCAGCTTGTGTATATGAATGTTAATCAACTAGGTTAGTGAGTGTATTGATAGGTTTTGCCATAACCTTTAGACACTTCCTATGCATGAAAACACAACCTATATTTATGCCTATAGAATGCATTCTTCATCATCTTTTTACATGTGTGCACACACTCCACCCCTTAGGGGTTTTCCATTTCTGATTTCCAGCTTTCAATTTCCCTTGCTTTCGTTTTCCTTGTTTGATGCTTACTCGTTTAGTGTAGTTAGTCTAGTTTAGTGTAATCACAACTTTTTCCCCTCTTTTCCCACTTGCCTTCGAACAAACCAGAGTCTACACACCTCCTTGTGGATCGCCCCGTACTTGCCACCGCTTCATCGTGGCCGTGCACTTGCGGTTAATTTAAACGTATCAAACAAGTTTTTTGGCGTCGTTGCCGGGGAGGTGCCAGTCTAGACTCTGGTTTGGACGATTCGAGTGGATTTAATTTGTGTTTTGTAGTTTCCTTTGTTTCAGGAGACTCACATTGGGAAGGGGAAGTATCTGGTGAATTTTGGAGACGATCTGAGACTCCAAGACCGCCAATCAGCGGCCTGAGACGGCCAACTGGCGGTCTGGTAATCTCTTTTCATCTCTTTATTTCTGTTGAGTGTTGCTATTACTGAATTAGAAATGTGGCACTCGATTTTGCATGTTCTTACTATTAGATTGCTCCCAGATCAATAATCAATCTCCCTTTAAGCAACGTGGACCTTAAAACCCAAAGCAAAAGATTAGGCATTATTTCTTGTTTAGGTCATGCATCATGTGCTCGACTTAGGTACGTAGATTGTCTTTTCTTTTCTTTTAGCTTTAGTTTCAGTTGCTGAGTGCTGGTGTGAGGTACGCATTTCCTTCTCTCATTCATGCATTTTGTATGAACATGCATTTAGTAGGAAGTGCATTGCAACAAGTGTGAGTTGAGTGTTTGTTTGGAGAGTTGATTGTTAGAATATGACTCCAAAACGCTACTAAGGAGGGGTTGTCCCATATAAGATAAGGTGGGGGATTTCATCACCCTTTCCTTCACCCCAAAAACCACACTAATCAAGAGCCTAATTTTAAAATCAAGTAGACATTGGCCCTAAGGATTTCGGGCACATTAGGAGAGTGATCCGGTCCCGACCGTCATGGCCTGATTAGCGTTGCCCACTCTGTCGATAGTAGGAGAGACGAGATCTCCGGATCTTGACTCACTTGCTGGGCTTTGTGGTCCTCGTCGTAGGTATGTGAGGCGAGTTGAGGCCGTGTGACCTCGCAGTTAGGCGTCATCTTGCTGTAAGGACCTATAGCGACCATAGGACTGTTTGAGTCTTGTTTACTTTTGTGCTTCTACCTGTACCCACCCGCCGTAGCAGAAGGACTTCTTCCCTTCTCTCCTGAGTCATTCCCTCTCTTCTGGGTCCCTCCGTTTTCTCCTCTTTGCACATTCTTTGTTTAAAAAAAACAAGTTTTGGTTTGTGTGTGCACCTTTGTGCATGCTTGCGTGGGCACAAGACGAGAGTGGCCGTTTGACAAGGCGTGTCATCAACCCTGCTTCGGTAGTCGATTTCTTGATGCCTCCCTCCTCTCGTGTTGCACATAGTCCGGGTTCAATGGCTGCTGATTTCCGTGAGGAGGAGCAGTTGCTGGACCCACCTGTTCCACCTGTGCTTCCTGATTGATCGTTTTATATTAACCGCAAGTGCACGACCGCGTTGAAGCGGTGGAAAATACGGGTCGCCCACTGGGAGGTCTGTCGACGTTTGGTTTGTGCGAGGCGAGTGGTAAAAAATGGAGAGAAAGATTGATTACACTAACCTACACTAAGGTGCAAAAGGAAATCAAAGATAAGCAATAAAACTAAACCCCATAGGTGGTAGAGAAATAATGTGAATATAAATATGTGTGTGTGTATGTTCAATTAAGCTCCTCACAACATGTAGTGCATGAAATCATAAAACTACATCCATCTTTGCCTCCACATAAATTAAGATAGGACTACATCATTAAAACATACAAGACAATAATTGGAATGAAGCTAAATGAACTCATGTATAAAGACTAGACCCTACTATGCCTCCACATGAATTTAGATAAGACTACATCATTAAAACATACAAGACATTAACTAAGGTAAAGGCAACAAGAGTACACACACTACAAATTGTGTTTCCAATATTAATTCCATCCATATCCTAACCTTATCATTACCCATAAAATAGGTCCACTAATCAAAGCATAAGCTAAGCTTCATTCAAGAGCATTAGCATATCAAAGATAAGAGTGAAAACCCATTAGATGGTTAAGGAAATCATATAAAGCTCAAGGGATTAAGATAACACACACTTAATACACTACATGATTATATCACATATTTCCCACCCCCAAGTGGGGATGGAACTACTCACTGCTCATTACACTAACTATATTAACAAAATGAAGCATAATACTGAAATGAAATTACCCTAAGAAAACAAGAAATATTAAAGAAGCTTAAAAGGGAAGGAAAGACTAAACAAGCATGCACAAATTAAAAGACAAGATTAAAAGAAACTAGAAGAATTATTTTATTAACAAAAGACTCACATTGAAGGTAGCATTCTTCTCCACCTTGAGTTTTTGCTTCAAGGCTCACTCCTTAGTAGAGAGAATGCCACCAAGCAATGGGTAATTACAATGGAAGGTGAAGAGTTCTATTTATAGGCATGGAAAAAGCTAATCTGAGACAATCCCCCGATGTGGCACTAAACCAATACCAAAAATAGCCTAAACAAACATTAATACAAGTCCAGGAGAAATCTTAGCGGATCTGGGATGATCCAGACCGCCAATTGGCGGTCTATAAGGCCCAGATCCGTCTGCTTTTTGTGTTGGGCTTTGCTTGAAGTATTTCTTCGTCTTGGATGCATCTACTTGGTTTGTTGGAGCTCCGACCCGAGTCGAATTGCCAAAATACTCCTCATGATGGTGTGAGTTTCCTGTTTTGCTCTTAGGTCCTTTGGTCTTACGATCAGGTCCTTCTCCCTTGCATCTCAGTCCCTAGGTCTCACAATTAAGTTTTTTTTCCTGCTTTTGGGTCCTTTCATGGCTCTTCTCTTCAAACCTCTTTATTCCTGGAAACTAAACATAAAACTCGTCACGTAGCATTGCTTAGGTGTAAGATAATGGATATAATATACAAATATGAGCATGAAATGATGTCAATGAAATACCCCCACACCTAAGTTTTTGCTAGTTTCGAGCAAAACAAAGAAAGAGAAAAGCAAACGAGAAACAAGAAATCCTAACTCACTTTCGTAGGAATCACGATTGCACTTAACAAGTGCAACAAGCTGATAAACCTCCTTGTTGCCAAGGAGGAGGAGTGTTGTCTCCTGAGGGTTTTCAGCGGATATACCCACAAAATCCGAACAAGATGCATTATTCAATCAAGACCTCGACTCGTTGGACAAATTTTGTCGATCATTGGACGCGATAATCCTACGGGCCTACTCTATATAGGTAATCAGTCCACACCTAGCCTAATGAACCATTCGTGCAAGTTAAATAAGGAATTAAGTGAAAGACATGGACAACCTCAACATCCTCAAGTGATACAAAGTGTAAGGTCCATTAAGGTTCTTATTTGCATTACCATTTTTTTTCTTTTTTTTTCTTTTCTCATTATTTATTTTATTTTTTTCTTTTCTTTTTATTAGTTCGAGCTTCATTCTCCAAGGGTCAGGTTTCGTGCATCATTGCCCATGAGGACTTACACTATCACGTACACATTTCCCCAAATCTCCACATATGGCAATCCCTACCACCCGTGTAACGAGAGTTCGGTCGGCGCATCCCAAGGCAGATGACTCGAAAGCACCAGGCACAAAGTCCCCTCAGACCTACTTTCCCGAGTGATAGGAGCCGTGCGAGAAGAGAGAACACCTACTCACTTATTTCTTATCTACACATGAACCAAAACCCCTACACTTAATGTCTCACAACACGATTTAAAGGGTCCTTCACTACAACAAACTTCCTTAAGTTAACAAACACGAATTTTTGACTCACTAGGTTCAGGGTGAACTTCTTTAAATGTTTGAGCACTGAAACCCTATGATTACTCACCCCCAAAGGAAAATTGGGGTGCATCCTAACGACTCGATAAATCTTAAAGCCACTGTACTAGATATCATAATGCATCAAGTTCAAGACAATTTTGGGAGCTTTCTTTTTACTTTGCCTCTCAACGGTTTTGCACATGCTAAACACACGCAAAACCCACAAAACATTTTCTTTCGCAAACACATGAAGATTTTGAAAGAAATGTGAAAATTTTGAAGCACTAGGCAAGCAAAAGAAGAAAAGTCACCCAAGGATCATGGCAAGCAGATATATCGATATTAAATGTAGCACACTAACATGACCCTAACAATGCAAACAAAAGAAAAAAATCGAAAGAAAAGACTCGACTATGTACACACGTAAAATACTCCCCACACCTACTTCATGCATTGGCCTCAATGAATGCAAGAAAGATACTACATGGATTTATGCATGAAAATGAGAGATCTCACCAACATGAAGTACAAAGGAAAGATCATGGCTATGTTGATGGACACAACCCAAATTCCCTCAAACCCTGTGAGATGCTAAGAAAGGGATACAAATACGTGAAAGAAATGGGGCCCAAGTACACAAGGGTTGGGGCCCACAACAATCAATGCTCGCTCATGGAGTCTTTTATTACACACTTTTTTTTTGAATATAACTATGTACAAACATAAGTTCTCATCTTCATTTGTCAAAAGACATCAAATGGGAACCTCAAGAGTGGGTCAATGCACTTGGAAAGGGAACATGACACCACGCAGGGCCAGAATACGCATGCGTGGGCCCCCTTCACAAAGAGCACCAGATGAAATGAGAGGTTCAGGAATTGGACGCAAAGGCGTCTCATTCAAAGGATCAAACTGAAAGAGCTTGAACCTCTCAAGAGTTTGGGAAATGAGGGGCAATGGAAGAATAATTTCTCCCGTTGCGCTGCTGAAGTTATGATCGTCAATCCGAACTCTCCAAACAACAGGCTGGTGCGTCGGAACGAGGTCAAGAAACTCGTTAGGCATGTCCGACACACCAGGCGAACAAAAAGTAGGTCTCATACCCAAGGTATCCTCCAAGGAACTCCTAATACCCTCATGAGCAATGTAGTTGTTTGATGTTCCATCATTTCGAAGATGATCAGGAACAATAGTGAGAGGCAAACTCTCATCAGGTTGTTTGAAATTGAGGGGACTAGGGAGCTCTTGCTCCAGTAGAGGTGAGTCCTTAAGAGGTACAACAATAAGGTCATGTGGCTCAAGGGCCACGGGACAAGAAGATAAGGCACAATCATGTGCCGACTCGTAATGAAGCTGGTCCATGTTATTCTCAATTGGGATCGAATTGTCCACCAAGTGATCGTGAATTGAAACCCCAAGTCCCTCAAACTGACTAGGAGTTTGACTTTGAAAGATTGTGGTCTGAATTTGTGGATGTGGTGGTGGCGGTTCGATATCAAAAGATGAATCCTCATGTTGACAAGAAAAGTTACTCTCCTCACGTTCACGTAATTACTGCGACATTTGACTCACTTGCAGTGGCATATTTTGTATAGACTGTTGAATGGTTTCCATGACCGTAAGGAAATTTTGTTTCGAGGAATTAGGTATGTGGTCAACTTGGAGGTCCAAGTCAGAGCTTAGGAAATTTGGGGTTGGGTGTTGATGGGCTGAGAATGAGTCCAATGATTAGAAGTGGGGTGTTGGTAGAATTTTGGGTATTCGGGAGGAGGATACTGGGGTGGAAATGAAGTATAAGAATTTGAATACGAATTGTCTCCCCACGAATCCATCCCTCTTGGGTTGTACGCGGATCCGTAATGGTCATAATGAGCATTTTGGGAAAATGTGTGCTCATACTCATGCTCAGCGGCAACATAAGGACATTCCCCGAAATCATGACCACTCAACCCACAACAATGACACGGTACGACTACTGGAGCCACCAGTGCACTCATGTCTTCTACCACATGCATGAAAGAGGCCAAATGTTCTTGCAATGTCTCAGTTTGATGACCCACATATGATCCGACGTAACTAGATGGTGGTCTAGTAGCCGGTGCCTCTCTCATATTACCCCAATATGAAGATTGCTCAGTCACACAATGAGAATTTTCCCAACCATACGGGGTGTTCGTCTGAGCCACCCTAGGTTGCATGGGTCCGGAATACCAGGACGAATTGTCCTGGTCCCAACAATGATATAGATGGTCGCCCATGTAATCATCCATCTCAACAAAGAACTCTAGAGTCGACCACTCTCACCAACACGAGGCTAAACTCGCAAAAAGTGCTCGACTCGACCCTAAAACGCTAACAGAGAGTGTAGAGGGGAGGAGACTATAACGTAGAAGAAGGTGAGAAGAAGATGACTCAGAGGAGAAGGGAAGAATCCCTAAAGCTAGCGTGGGTACAGGGTGAGGATAGAAGCCTAGTCTAGCAAACACGGCTCAAACAAGCTTAGGCTGGCTATTGGTCCTTACAGCTAGACGACGCCTAACTGCGAGGTCACATGGCCTCAACACGCCTCACCTCCCTATGACGAAGACCACAATGCCCAGCAAGTGAGCCAAGATCTGGAGATCTCGTCTCTCCTACTATCGACAAAGTGGGCGACGCCGATCAGGCTATGGCGGTCGTGACCGGATCACTCTCCCAATGCGCCCAAGTTCTAATGGCCAATGTCTATTTGCTTTTAGATTAAGACTTTACTTGAGTGTGCTTTTGGGGCTAAGGGAGGGGTGATGAAATCCCCCACCTTATCTTTGAAGACTATAGGTGATGCCCCTTAAAGATGTTTTGAAATCTTAGGCTAGCAAGCAACTCACCAAACAAGCACTCACCTCACTCTTGTTTCGATGCAAACCTTACTCACTAATGAATGTCCTAATGCGTGAATGAGTATTAAGGAATGCGTACCTCGCTCCAGCAATCAACGACAAAATGTAAAGAAAAGAAAAGAAAGATGCATGCAAGGTCTACATATGATGCATGACCTAGATGGCAAGAAGTCTAATCTTTTGATTTGAGTTTTGTGGTCCAAGTTGATTAAAGGGGATTTGAAATTAAATCTGGGAGAAAACTAGAAGTCACAGCATACAAAATGGTGCTCCCAGATAACTACAGTGAATAACACAACAACCAGAACAAAATTGAGACAAATTGAGGCTCACCAGGCCGCCAATTGGCGGTCCCAGACCGTTGATTGGCGGTCTGTTTTGGGTCTTGTGCTCTCAAATTCCTCCAATAGCTTCCCCTTGAACGCTAGGATCCCTGAAACTAAGAAAAACTGGAAACAAAAAAATTAAAAACCACTCGAATCGTCCAAACCAAGGTCTGGACAGAGCACCTCCCCGGCAACGGCGCCAAAAACTTGATTGATCGTTTTATATTAACCGCAAGTGCACGGTCACGTTGAAGCGGTGGCAAATACGGGTTGTCCACTGGGAGGTGTGTCAACGTTTGGTTTGTGCGAAGGCGAGTGGTAAAAAATGGAGAGAAAGATTGATTACACAAAACTACACTAAGATGCAAAAGGAAATGAAAGATAAGCAATAAAACTAAACCCCATAGAGGGTAGAGAAATAATGTGAATATAAAGATGTGTGTGTGTGTGTGTGTTAGATTAAGCTCCTCACAACATGTAGTGCATGAAATCATAAAACTACATCCATCTTTGCCTCCACATGAATTAAGATAAGACTACATCATTAAAACATACAAGACAATAATTGGAATGAAGCTAAATGAACTCATGTATAAAGACTAGACCCTACTATGCCTCCACATGAATTAAGATAAGACTACATCATTAAAACATACAAGACATTAACTAAGGTAAAGCCAACAAGAAACATACACTACAAATTGTGTTTCCAATATTAATTCCATCGATATCCTAACCTTATGATTCCCCATAAAATAGGTCCACTAATCAAAGCATAAGCTAAGCTACATTCAAGAGCATTAGCATATCAAGATAAGAGTGAAAACTCATTAGATGGTTAAGGAAATCATATAAAGCTCAAGGGATTAAGATAACACACACTTAATACACTACATGATTATATCACATATTTCTCCACCCCCCAAGTGGGGATGGAACTACTCACTGCTCATTACACTAACTATATTAACAAAATGAACCATAATACTGAAATGAAATTACCCTAAGAAAACAAGAAATATTAAAGAAGCTTAAAAGGGAACGAAAGACTAAACAAGCATGAACAAATTAAAAGACAAGATTAAAAGAAACTAGAAGAATTATTTTATTAACAAATGACTCACATTGAAGGTAGCATTCTTCTCGTCCTTGAGTTTTTGCTTCAAGGCTTACTCCTCAGTAGAGAGAATGCCACCAAGCAATGGGTAATTACAATGGAAGGTGAAGAATTCTATTTATAGGCATGGAAAAAGATAATCCGGGACAATCCCCCGATGTGGGACTAAACCAATACCAAAAATAGCCTAAACAAACATAAATACAAGTCCAGGAGAAATCTTAGCGGATCTGGGATGATCCAAACCGCCAATTGGCGGTTTATAAGGCCCAGATCCGTCTGTTTTTTGTGTTGGGCTTTGCTTGAAGTATTTCTTGGTCTGGGATGCATCTACTTGGTTTGTTGGAGATCCGACCCGAGTCGAATTGCCAAAATACTCCTCATGATGGTGTGGAGTTTCCTGTTTTTCTCTTAGGTCCTTCGGTCTTACGATCAGGTCCTTCTCCCTTGCATCTCAGTCCCTAGGTCTCACAATTAAGTCCTTTTTCCTGCTTTTGGGTCCTTTCATGGCTCTTCTCTTCAAACCTCTTTATTCCTGGAAACTAAACATAAAACTCTTCACGTTGTATAGCTTAGGTGTAAGATAATGGATATAAGATACAAATATGAGCATGAAATGATGTCAATCACTTCCTGTTGTGGCTCCCATACCTCTACGTGATCGATGTTACCCGAGCCGTACCGCTCTACACTCATGCATCGTATTGCCAGAGGCAAATGGGAACCACTTTGAGGTTAAGACTCAGTTTATTTCCATGCCGCCTCACTTAATTGGGAAGGGTGACTGATTGACATCATTTCATGCTCATATTTGTATCTTATATCCATTATCTTTCACCTAAACAATGCTATGTTACGAGTTTTATGTTTAGTTTTCAGGAATAATTAGGTTTGAAGAGATGAAGCATAAAAGGACCCAAAAGCTGGGAAAAAGGACTGGATTGTGAGATCTGGGGACCAAGATGCAAGGAAGAAGGACCTGATTGCAAGACAGAAGGACCTAAGAGCAAAACAGAATACTCCTCACCATCATGGGGAGTATTTTGGCAATTCTATTCGGGTCGGAGCTCCAATAAACAAAGTAGATGCATCCAAGACCACCAAATACACCAAGCAAATCCCAGAACAAGATTCAACTCGATCCGGAAAATTTGGACCGCCAATTAGCGGTCCAAGACCGCCAATTGGCGGTCACTTTGGGCCCAAATCCACCAAGTTTTCTCCTGGACGTGTATTAATGTTTGTTTAGGCTATTTTTGGTATTGGTTTAGTCCCACATCGGGAGATTGTCCCGGATTAGCTTTTTCCATGGCTATAAATAGAACTCTTCACCCCCTTTTGTAATGACTCCATATTTTAAGTGGCTATTCTTCCTACTAGAAGTGAGGCCTTGAAGCACACACTAAAGTAGGAGGATGCTACTTTTAATGTGAGTCATTTTATCAATAAAGTTTTATGTTCTTTCATTGTTTGTTTTATGCTTCTTTTATTGTTGTGCATGTTTTAGTTTAATCGTCTTTTAATTCTAGCTTAGTTTTAATATGCTTTCTTTCCATAGTTTAATAATTAGTGTAATGTTTAGTGAGTAGTTCCATCCCCTTTGGGGGGTGGAGTAGATGTACATACATGCATTAGAGAATGGGATGAATGCTTTAATTTCAATGTGTTGATTAAACATGAATGTATGCTTGCTTGTTTAGGATAGAATTTACAACTTGATGAGTTTTGCCAAAATGATTAGACACCTCTCATGCTTGTTTAGGTTCTGAAATAAACACCTTGCATATGTAAATGTTAATCAATTAAGTTGGTGAATAGATTGATAGGTTTTGCCATAACATTTAGACACTTCCTATGCTTGATAAACACCACCTTCATGTGCTTAAAGAATGTATTCTACACCCACCTCTTTGCTTGTGTGTACTCACTCCACCCCTTAGGGGTTTTCCATTCCTGAAATTCCAGCATTCTTGTTTTGTTCTTAGCTTAGTTCTTATTTCATCGTTTGTTTGCTTCTTTCACATTTCATACTTCTTAGCGTAGTGTAGCGTAGAGTAGCGTAACCAACTCTCTTCTCCATTATTTTTGCCACTTGATTTCGTACAAGCAAGAGACTACTCACCTCCCTGAGGACGACCCGTACTTGCCACCGCTTCATCGTGGCCGTGCACTTGCGGTTTTAAATAAAACGTTCAACAAGTTTTTGGCGCCGTTGCCGGGGAGGTGCCAGTCCAGACTCTTGTTTGGACGATTCGAGTGGATTTAATTTTTGTCTTGTAGTTTTCTTTGTCGCAGGTGACTCACATTGAGAAGGGGAAGCATCTGGTCAAGTTTGGAGGTGATCTGAGAGAGGAAGACCGCCAATCAGCGGTCTTCAACCGCCAACTGGCGGTCTGGTAGCTTCATTTCACCTCTAAATTTTTGTGGAGTATTTCTTTATCTGTTATAGTGATCTGGGACTCGATTTATCATGTCTTGACCTATAGTTTGTTCCCAGATCAAGAATCAAACCTCCTTTAAGCAACTTGGACCCTAAAACTCAAAGCAAAAGATTAGGCATTATTCTTGTTTAAGTCATGCATCATGTATGTGACTTAGGCATTTAGATTGTCTTTTATCTTAGCTTTATTTTCTGTTGCTGAGAGCTGGCGTGAGGTACGCACCTTCTACTCTCATTCATGCATTTTATATGAACATGCATTAGTTAGTAGGAAGTGCATTGCAACAAGTGTGAGTTGAGCGTTGTTTGGAGAGTTGATTGCTAGATTTAGGACTCCAAAACGCTACTAAGGAGGGGCTGTCCCATAAAAGATAAGGTGGGGGATTTCATCACCCTTTCCTTCGCCCCAAAAACCACGCTAATCAAGAGCCTAATTTTAAAATCAAGTAGACATTGGCCCTAAGGATCTTGGACGCATTAGGAGAGTGATCCGGTCCCGACCGTCATGACCTGATCGGCGTTGCCCACTTTGTCGATAGTAGGAGAGACGAGATCCCCGGATCTTGGCTCACTTGCTGGGCTTTGTGGTCCTCGTTGTAGGGAGGTGAGGCGTGTTGAGGCCGTGTGACCTCGCAGTTAGGCGTCGTCTAGCTGTAAGGACCTATAGCGACCTTAGGATTGTTTGAGCCTTGTTTGCTTGTGTGCTTCTACCTGTACCCATCCGCCGTAGCTTAAGGACTTCTTCCCTTCTCTCCTGAGTCATTCTTTCTCTCCTGTGTTCCCTCGTCTTCTCTTCTACGTACATTCTTCATTTGAAAAAAAAAAAGAAAAAAAAGAGAAAGTTGTGGTTTGTGTGTGCACCTTTGTGCATGCTTTCGTGGACACGAGACGAGAGTGGTCGTTTGACGAGGAGCGTTGTCAATCCGGCTTCGGTCATCGATTTCTCGACACCTTCCTCCTCTCGTGTCGCACGTAGTTCGGGTCCAATGGCTGCTAATTTCCGTGAGGAGGAGCAGTTGATGGACCCACCTGTTCCACCTGTGCTTCCAGTTGTCGTTCCCATACCTCTTCGTGATCGATGCTACCCGAGCCGTACCGCTCTACCCTCATGCATCGTATTACCAGAGGCTAATGGGAACCATTTTGAGGTTAAGCCTCAATTCATTTCCATGCTCCCTCATTTCACTGGGAAAGGTGACCCCTATATCTTTCTCAGGGAATTTGAGGAGGTCTGTGCTATGTTCAAGCTGCAACAACTTAGCACAGACTCCATCCATCTTAGGCTCGTTCCTTTTGCACTAAAGGATGATGCCAAGAAGTGGTTGTACAGCAACCAGGCGAATTCCTTTAGGACTTGGGATGAGTTTCAATCTGCATTCCTCAAGAAGTACTTTCCTAATCATCGGACTCAAAAATTGAGGAACGAAATCAATTCGTTCTATCAACATGAGACCGAACCATTTCATGCATATCTTGAGAGGTTCAAAGAGCTACTATCCTCGTGCCCTCACCATGGCATTGAGTTGTGGCGTCTTTGTCAGATTGTGTATGAGGGTCTTCACATCCCGTCCAGAACGCTCCTTGAGTCCATGTGTCAAGGAGAGTTCTTGGGAAAGGATGAAAGGGAGGCATGGGCCTTCCTAGAAGACCTCGCTGAGAAAACCATGCAATGGGAGAGTGTGAGGGAACCACCTGCATCATCTAGTATAGGAGCGAGGATCGTGAATGCAAACTCGACTAGATCGGGTGCCGCATTTGCTATCGATACCACTACGACCACCGAGGCACGCATGGCGGCCTTAATGCGCCGTATGGATTCGATTGAGCTCCAAAACCAACAAAGTGCACCTCACATGTCCACATCTGGTCCAGTTCCCTGTCATTCATGTGGTAGGATAGGTCATGTAGAAAGCGAGTGTGAGTTCATTCCTCCTGAGATGGAGCGTGTCAACGCCGTCTATGACAGAGCTAGGAATGACCCATACTCATCATCTTATAACCCTGGATGGAGGAACCACCCCAATTTTTCATGGAACCAAAATAATGCCCCGGGTGGTCCTTCAAACTCCTCTAGACCACCTTACCAATCACACCAACCTCCCATGCATGCACATTCCTATCAGCCACCCCAAGCGCAAACCACCAATCCATCGGGTTTCCCAAATTCCAATAATATGGAAACCCGATTCAATTCGCTTGAGACCTTGACTCGTGGACTTGAAAACTCAATGAAAAATTTTATGTCTACCACAAGTCAAGTTCTCACTTCAAATCAGCAGACCATGAAATCTCTAGAGCTTCAGATGGGCCAATTGGCTCAGTCTGTACATGAAAGAGAGAGAGGGTCTTTTCCTAGCCAGCCTGAGGCTAACCCCCGTGTGTACCAGCAACAACACATGCAAAATGAGAATGTGGTCCCTCGGGGGAGGCAAGTGAACCATGTGGAGGAACCTGTTCACCATGTCAATTCCATTGTAACCTTAAGGAATGGAAAACAGGTTGACAATCACATTTCCTTGCCACACCCACCACCATCTATGCAGCCCCTCAGTGGGAATGGTGGTGAAGAAGAAGTTGAGGGTGAGGGTAATACACCAAAGCTTTCTTCTCAGGCACAGCAGAAAACCTACCTGCCAAAAGCTCCTTATCCAAGTAGGTTAAATAAAAAGCAGAGTGACAACATGGACAAGATATTAGAGGTATTTAAGCAAGTGAAGGTTAACATCCCCTTGTTGGATGTCATCCAACAAATACCTCAATATGCCAAAGTGTTGAGGGATCTCTGCACAACCAAGAGGAAGACCAATGTTCCTAAGAAAGCATTCTTGGCTGCAAATATCAGCTCACTTTTGTCCAATCCTACCTACACAAAATACAAGGACCCGGGGTGTCCTACTATTCAGTGTACGATAGGGGACACTAGATTGAGCAATGTTTTGCTTGATTTAGGATCAGCAGTCAATCTCCTCCCATTCTCTGTTTATCAACAGTTGAACTTGGGAGAATTGAAACCAACTAAGATCACCCTCCAATTGGCGGATAGATCCATTCGCATTCCCATGGGGATTATCGAGGATGTGCTTATCAAAGTTGGAGATTTTATATTTCCAGTCGATTTTGTTGTCCTCGATACCAATCCTGTTGCGAACACCCACTCTCAAATACCTTTGATTTTGGGTAGACCATTTCTGGCAACCTCCAATGCCTTGATTAATTGTAGAAATGGTCTCATGAAGCTCTCATTCGGTAACATGAGTGCCGAGTTTCATGTGTTCAACTCTGGTAGGCAACAGGAACCCATGGATGAACCTTTAAATCTAAATCTCATCCGCCAATTGGAGAAAGCACCACAAAATCAACGAACACCCCTAACCCCAACGCAACCCATTGAGAATGTTCGTGGGCCCAGCGAAGACTCATTGCCTGTCTTTGCAATGCAACAGAGTGAGCTGGCCTCGAACATGAATGTCCAAAGGGAGTGTTCGTTGCATGATTCAGTTGAGAGTACTAGTGAGAGTGAGACACCTCATCATATGCCTATACCAGAAGGTGTCTCTACCTCATGTCCCATGGCCATTGAGCCATTTGAGCTTCATTTTGACTCCAACAAGGACCCACCTATGACCGAGCTTATGCTTTATGATCTAAATGATGGTGGGAGGTCCTTGTTGGATGACTTGGGGGGAAGCCCCATTCTTAGTGATGCAGGTCTGCTGCATCCATCGAATGAGCTTGAGGAACTCATTCCGATGCACCCGCCTATTGGTTGGAGGGTTTTCTTTGATGAGCAATTAAACCCTAGTGAGGCAACACAACTTCATTCTTTGTTGCCCACAACCAACCAATATCATGAGGGGTTCGAGCCTTTCAGCTTTGACCTTTCACCCCTCATGACACCTCAGAGTACCGGTGAAGTTTGCCCATCTCGGCAAGTCTCTGGTCCTCATGACTTGATGTTCTCATTTGATGTTCCTTGACCAAATGATTATGAGAATATCGTTGCTGCTGTATATATCATGTTAAAAATCAAAAAAAAAAAGAAAAAAAAAGAAAAGAAAAAAAAGAGAAATAAAAGACTCCTTCAGTGAGCATCGATTGTTGTGGGCCCCAACCCTTGTGTACTTGGGCCCAATCTCTTCACGTATTTATCTCCCTTCTTCAGCTTCTCACAGGTTTTGAGGGAATTTGGGTTTGTGTCCATCAACATGACCCTGAACGTCCCTTTGTACTTCATGTTGGTGAGATCTTTCCTTTTTCATGCATGTATCCATGTAGTATCTTGTTCACATTCATTGAGGACAATGCATGAAGTAGGTGTGGGGGGGTGTTTTACGTGTGTACATAGTCGAGTCTTTTTCCTTTGGTTTTATTTTCGTTTGTTTGTACTGCTAGGGTCATGTTAGTGTGCCGCATTTAACATTGATATATCTGCTTGCCATGATCCTTGGGTGACTTGTCTCCTTTTGCTTGCCGAGTGCTTTAAAATTTTCACATTTCTTTCAAAATCTTCATGTGTTTGCGAAAGAAAATGTTTTTGTGGGTTTTGCGTGTGTTTAGCATGTGCAAAACCGTTGAGAGGCAAAGTAAAAAGAAAGCTCCCAAAAATTGTCTTGAACTTGATGCATTAGGATTTCTAGTTTACTGACTTTAGGTCTTATCGAGTCGTTAGGATGCACCCCGGTTTTCCCTCGGGGGGCGTGTAATCATAGGGTTTCAGTACTCAAACATTTAAATAAGTCCACCCTGAACCTAGTGAGTCAAATAATTCGTGTTTGTGAGTATAAGGAAGTTTGTCGTAGTCGAGGGCCCTTAATCTCTTTTTGTGAAACTTAAGTGTAGGGGTTTTGGTTCCCATATAGATAAATAAGTGGTGTTCTCTCTTCTCGCACGGCTCCTATCACTCGGGAAAGTAGGTCTGAGGGGACTTTGTGCCTGGTGCTTTCGAGTCATCTGACTTGGGATGCGCCGACCGAACTCCCGTTACACGGGTGGTAGGGATCGCCCTATGTGGAGATTTGGGGGAAGGTGTACGTGATAGTGTAAGTCCTCATAGGCAATGATGCACGAAACCTGACCCTGGGAGAATCAAACACCGACCAATAAAATTCTCCAAAACAAAAAGAAAAAGAAAAAAAAAAGAAAAAAAAAAGAAAAAAAAAGAAGCAAATAAGAACCAAAATGGACTTTACACATTGTATCACATTCAGAAGTTAAGGTTGCCCATGTCTTTCACTTAAGTCCTTAACTAACTCTCACGAATAACTCATTAGGCTAGGTGTGTGGACTGATTACATATATAGAGTCGACCCGTAGTATTACCGCGTCCCATGATCGACAAAATAAGTCCAACGAGTCATGTATCTAGATTGATTAATGCATCTTGTTCGGATTTTGTGGGTGTATCCGCTGAAAACCCTCAGGAGACTACACTCCTCCTCCTTGGCGACAAGGAGGTTTAACGGCTTGTTGCACGTGCTAAGTGCAACCGTGATTCCTACGAAAGTGAGTTAGGATTTCTTGTTTTTCGCATGTTTTTCTCTTTCTTTGTTTTGCTCGGGACTAGCAAAAGTTAGGTGTGGGGGTATTTGATTGACATCATTTCATGCTCATATTTGTATCTTATATCCATTATCTTTCACCTAAACAATGCTATGTTACGAGTTTTATGTTTAGTTTTCAGGAATAATTAGGTTTGAAGAGATGAAGCATAAAAGGACCCAAAAGCTGGGAAAAAGGACTGGATTGTGAGATCTGGGGACCAAGATGCAAGGAAGAAGGACCTGATTGCAAGACAGAAGGACCTAAGAGCAAAACAGAATACTCCTCACCATCATGGGGAGTATTTTGGCAATTCTATTCGGGTCGGAGCTCCAATAAACAAAGTAGATGCATCCAAGACCACCAAATACACCAAGCAAATCCCAGAACAAGATTCAACTCGATCCGGAAAATTTGGACCGCCAATTAGCGGTCCAAGACCGCCAATTGGCGGTCACTTTGGGCCCAAATCCACCAAGTTTTCTCCTGGACGTGTATTAATGTTTGTTTAGGCTATTTTTGGTATTGGTTTAGTCCCACATCGGGAGATTGTCCCGGATTAGCTTTTTCCATGGCTATAAATAGAACTCTTCACCCCCTTTTGTAATGACTCCATATTTTAAGTGGCTATTCTTCCTACTAGAAGTGAGGCCTTGAAGCACACACTAAAGTAGGAGGATGCTACTTTTAATGTGAGTCATTTTATCAATAAAGTTTTATGTTCTTTCATTGTTTGTTTTATGCTTCTTTTATTGTTGTGCATGTTTTAGTTTAATCGTCTTTTAATTCTAGCTTAGTTTTAATATGCTTTCTTTCCATAGTTTAATAATTAGTGTAATGTTTAGTGAGTAGTTCCATCCCCTTTGGGGGGTGGAGTAGATGTACATACATGCATTAGAGAATGGGATGAATGCTTTAATTTCAATGTGTTGATTAAACATGAATGTATGCTTGCTTGTTTAGGATAGAATTTACAACTTGATGAGTTTTGCCAAAATGATTAGACACCTCTCATGCTTGTTTAGGTTCTGAAATAAACACCTTGCATATGTAAATGTTAATCAATTAAGTTGGTGAATAGATTGATAGGTTTTGCCATAACATTTAGACACTTCCTATGCTTGATAAACACCACCTTCATGTGCTTAAAGAATGTATTCTACACCCACCTCTTTGCTTGTGTGTACTCACTCCACCCCTTAGGGGTTTTCCATTCCTGAAATTCCAGCATTCTTGTTTTGTTCTTAGCTTAGTTCTTATTTCATCGTTTGTTTGCTTCTTTCACATTTCATACTTCTTAGCGTAGTGTAGCGTAGAGTAGCGTAACCAACTCTCTTCTCCATTATTTTTGCCACTTGATTTCGTACAAGCAAGAGACTACTCACCTCCCTGAGGACGACCCGTACTTGCCACCGCTTCATCGCGGCCGTGCACTTGCGGTTTTAAATAAAACGTTCAACAGTGACCCCTATATCTTTCTCAGGGAATTTGAGGAGGTATGTGCTATGTTCAAGCTGCAACAACTTAGCACAGAATCCATCCATCTTAGGCTAGTCCCTTTTGCACTAAAGGATGATGCCAAGAAGTTGTTGTACAGTAACCAGGCGAATGCCTTTAGGACTTGGGATGAATTTCAATCTGCATTTCCCAAAAAGTAATTTCCAAATCATCGGACTCAAAAATTGAGGAACGAAATCAATTCGTTCTATCAACTTGAGACCGAAACATTTAATGCATATTTAGAGAGATTCAAGGAGCTACTATCCTCATGCCCTCACTATGGCATCGAGTTGTGGCACCTTTGTAAGATTGTCTACGAGGGTCTTTACATCCCGTCCCGAACGCTCCTTCAGTCCATGTGTCAAGGAGAGTTTTTAGGAAAGGATGAAAGGGAGGCATGGGCTTTCCTAGAAGACCTCACTGAGAAAACCATGCATTCGGAGAGTGTAAGGGAACCACTTGCATCATCCAGCATAGGAGCGAGGATCGTGAATGCAAACTCGACTAGATCGGGTTCCGCATTTGCTGTCGATACCACTACGGCCACCGAGGCGCGCATGGCGGCCTTAATGCGTCGTATGGATTCGATTGAGCTCCAAAACCAACAAGGTGCACCTCATGTGTCTATATATGGTGCAGTTCACTGTCATTCATGTGGTAGGATAGGTCATGTAGGAAGCAAGTGTGCGTCTACTCCTCCTGAGATGGAACGTGTCAACGCCATCAATGAAAGAGCTAGGAATGACCCATACTCATCATCTTATAATCCCAGATGGAGGAACCACCCAAATTTTTAATGGAACCAAAATAATGCCCCGGGTGGTCCTTCAAACTCCTCTCAACCACACCAACCTCCCATGCATGAACAATCCTATCAGCCACTCCGAGCGCAAATCACCATTCATTCGGGTTTCCCAAATTCAACCAATATGGAAACCCGATTCAATTCGCTTGAGACCTTGACTCGTGGACTTGAAAACTCAATGAAATTTTTTATGTCAACCACAAGTCAAGTTCTCACTTCAGATGGGCCAATTGCCTCAGTCTGTACATGAAAGAGAAAGAGGGTCTCTGCCTAGCCAGCCTGAGGCTAACCCTTGCATGTACCAGCAACCACACATCCAAAATGAGAATGTGGTACCTCGGGGGCGGCAAGTGAACCATGTGGAGGAACATGTTCACCATGTCAATGCCATTGTAACCTTAAGGAATTGAAAGCAGGTTGACAATCACATTTCCTTGCCACCACCACCATCTATGCAGCCCCTCAGTGGGAATGGTGGTGAAGAAGAGGCTGAGGGTGTGGGTTATACACCAACGCCTCCTTCCGAGGCACCGCAGAAAACCTACCTGCCAAAAGCTCCCTATCCCAGTAGGTTAAGATGTTAGAGGTGTTTAAGCAAGTGAAGGTTAACATCCCCTTGCATTGCATACATTGCATCATATGTCTTTCATTTAGATTACTTTTGCATCAATAAATGCTACTAAGGTATGTGTTTAGTCTTATTTACAGAATACAGGGACCTGAATGCAATTTACCCACATCCCGAGCATAAATGCGTACAAAAGACTCGTTTCTATCATAAAGACCAAGTTCAAGTTTATCGGGCTTCAAATGGAAATGTATCCAAGCATAAAAGCATTCAAGACCTAATTACGAAAAGAACAAGGACTTAAGCACAAAAGTAGCCGGGGACTTAATTGCAAAAAGTGAAGGACCTAATTGCAAATCACGAGTAGCTTTTATTATTATGGAGAAAATATAAAGAAAAATCAATGTGGATCTCCAAATATATGAAGAAATTAATTCAGATCTCCAAAGATATGCAAGAATCAATCCAGACGCGCAAATGACATTGAAATCATACCATAAACACACAGGAAAAATCCGGCTCGATTCTGAGCCAAAAAGGTGGCGATTCCGCCGCACCTCAAGAGCAAATTGCGGCGAATCCGCCGCATCACATTAGATTCATGCTCTAACAATTTTACCGGTTGCGTGTTGACGCGTGTACTTTCTTATTTCATGCTTAGGTCCCTTGTATCGGCTATAAATAGCTCCGAGAACGATGTTGTGAGGAGTTCTTCCTTTTGTTCCATAATTTAGCAATAAAATTCTGTTTCTTTTATTTTGTGTTTTTAGTTTTCTTTTGTAATGCCTCTAGGACCCCTTCTTCCTCCCTCTATGAGTTTCTAACTCTTTCCAAAGGGTGGGGGTGACGGATTTAGGGTGATGAGAAGAGAATAAAGTTATTATTTTAATTTCGTATTAGTATGTTTTGATTACTTGAGTTTATGTTAAATCATTTATCATGTAATGCTTTATAACTAATGTGATTTATTATAAGTTTCAGAATTCTCTAATCTAAACCTTAAATCTAAACCTCCACCCAACGGAATTCACCATCTTTGTTCTTGTTTTAGTTTTATTTGTTCATGTTTCATGCTTTAGGAAATTAAAAATTAAAAATCTCAAAACCCAATTTATTTCTTCTCTCCTTCTTCCCCTTAATCGAAAATCACACAAATAACAAGATCTCTCCCTCCTTGTGTTCGACCCGTATTTGCCACGTCTTCATTGATGCCGTGCACTTGCGGTATAAATTTAATTCTCATCAAGTTTTTGGCGCCGTTGCCGGGGAGACGACGCAGATTTTGTTTTCTTTTGTTGATTTCGATTTTATCCTGTTTATCTTGTGCGCGATCTAAGTATTTGGATTTGTGTTTCAGGAGACAACAGAGTGCGCGGCGAAATCCGAGCACATTCTGAGCTAAACGAGCGGCGAAATCGCCGCACCTATAGAGCAATTTGCGGCGAATCCGCCGCACACTTGGAGCTTCTGGGCTTCAAACTTTTCTGCGACGCGACTCATCTCTGGGTGGACGCGTGAAACTACTGAAATTTCGAGAGCGGGCGGTGAACCCGACTGAGCATTGCATAGGTAACCTTTGTTGCCTCTTTTCCTCGTAATTTCTATTTTCAAAAAAAAAAAATCTTTTTATTAGAATTGCACGTGTTAGGGCAAAAATTCCATAATTGGCAATAATTCAACTCTGACCTAAAATTGGCAAAATTAGAAGGACTTAGTGCATGCATCATATAATATTTTGTTTGCATTATTCTTCCTAAATTCTTGCAAATTAATTCTTGTTGAAGAGTGCTGGAGGCAAGGTACGTATCGTATTTTAACGATTGCATTTAAGCATATAATTTAGTTTGCATACAACCTTGCAATTGCCCCCCTCTAAAGACCATTGTTTGACTATCTTTGCTAGATTTAAGTTAAACTACCTTAAGGGCAACTCCGTAGGAAAAGATACGGTGGGGATTTCATCACCCTTCCGTGGCCCACAAATCACAATCCTAAAGTGTCACCCAAGCCTTAAAATTTAAAATCAATTAGACATTGGCCCCTAAGGACTCGGACTCAATTAAGGAAAAGAATTGGTTTGACTTGCTATGACCTGAAGCCGATCGAATTCAATTTGGTGTCTAGGAAGTGTTTTTGTGTTGACGAGAGTCTTCCAAGCGAAGTGGTTGTCTAATTGGCACCGACTCTGTCGGAAGCGCCCCCACTAGCTATACACTACCTGGCCAATTTGGTTTGATTAGTGAGGGAGGTGAATCAAGCGAATCAATTCGACTCAACCAGTTAGGAGTCGTCTAGATCTAAGTGACACTAGGTCTAGGATTGTTTGAACCGTGCTTGTTTGGGAAACCTCTGACCGACCTTCTTTTCTATCTTTAGAGTTAAGTTTCCCTTCTCTTCTGAGTCATCTTCTTCTCACCTACTTATACGTTCTAGTCTCCTCCCCTTTACATTCTCTATTAGCATTTTAGGGTCGAGTCGAGAACTTGTGCTTGCTTAGCCTCCTAAGGGTAAGAGTACTTGACTCAAGAGTGTTTTGATGGATGGTTACATGAGCAACCATCCATATCATTGTTGGGACCATGACAATGCTTCCTGGTATTCTAAAGCCATGCAGGCTGGTGTGGCTCAGACTAACACCCCATATGGTTGGGACAATCCTAATTGTATAACTGAGCAATCTTCATATTGGGGTAACATGAGAGAGGCACCGACGTCTAGACCACAATCTAGTTATGTTGGATTATATGCTGGTCAACGAACTGACACATTACAACAAACTTTTGCCTCCTTCATGCGTTGGGCTGACAACATGAGTGCACCGGTGGCTCCAGTAGCCGTACCGTGCGACTGTTGCGGGTTGAGTGGTCATCTTATCAGGGAATGTCCTTATGTTCCCCCAGAGCCTGAGTATGAGCATACATTTTCCCAGAATGCTCGATATGACCGTTACACTTCCGCATATAACCCAAGACTGATGGATTCGTGGGGAAACAATTCATATCCAAATTCTTATACGTCATTTTCACCCCAATATCCTTCTCCCGAATACCCAGAACTCTACCAACAACCCACTTCAAATCATTGGACTTATCCTCAGTCTACCAACACACAACCTAAAAATGTCCCGAGTTCTGACTCGAACCTCATAGTTGACCACATACCTGATACCTTGGAACAAGCTTTCCATACGTTCATGACAACTACTCAACAGTCCGTAGACAATATGGTATTACAATTGAGTCAAATGTCGCAGCAATTAAGTGAGGAAAGTAACTTTTCGTGTCAACATGAGGATTCATCTTTTAGTATCGAACCACCACCACATACACAAATTCAAAGCACAATCTTTCAAAGTCAAATTCCTAGTCAGTCTGAGGGACTTGGAATTTCAATTCACGATCACTTAGTGGAGGATTCGATTTATATGGACCAATTTCATTATGAGTCGGCACAAGATTGTGCCCTATCTTCTTGTCCCGTGGCCCTTGAGCCACATGATCGTCATGTTGCATCTCTTAAGGACTCACCTCTGGTGGAGCAAGATCTCCCTAGTACCCTCAATTTCAAACAACCTGGTGAGAGTCCGCCTCTCACCATTGTTCCTGATCATCTTGGAAATGATGGAACATCAAACAACCACATAGCTTATGAGGATATTAGAAGTGCCTTAGAAGATACCTTGGGTATGAGACCCACTCTTTGTTCGTCTGGTGAGTCGGACTTGCCTGACAAGGCTCTTGACCTCGCTCCGACGCACCAGCCAGTTGGTTGGAGAGTTTGGATCGATGATCATAACTTCAACACCGCAACGGGAGAAACTCCTCTTCCGTTGCCCCTTAATTCCCAAACTCTCGAGAGGTTCAAGCTCTTTCAGTTTGATCCTTTGAATGAGACACCTTTGCGTCCAATTCATGAACCTCTCAATTCATCTAGCGTTTTTTGTGAAGGCGGCCCACACATGCATTTTCTGGCCCCACGTGGTGTCATGTTTCCTTTTCAGGTGCACTGACCCACTCTTGAAGTTTCCATTTGATGTCTCTTGACAAATGAAGATGGGAACTTATGTTTCTACATAGTTATATATATAAAATAAAATAAAATATATGTTGTATTTATCCCTTCTTTAGTATCTCACAGGTTTTTGATGGAATTCGGGTTTTTTTCCATCAATAGAGCCATGAACTTTCCTTTGTACTTCACGTTGGTGAGATCTTTCCTTTTTCATGCATAAATCCATGTAATATCTTGCTCACATTCATTGAGGACAATGCATGATTTAGGTGTAGGGGGGTGTTTATGTATATATTTATCTATAGATCTGTCTTTTATTTCTAAAAATAAAAAAAATAAAAAAAAATCATCAATGTTTCATGACATAGCTTAAGATTGAACTGCTAAAACCCGTGTACAAATTGCATTGAGTTTTTGTTCCTTATTATATAGTTCTGCTTGTAGAAATTGTGACATAAATCTAAGTTCCAAAGAAATAACCCATTGCCCTTTAAGACATGTATGCACTTAAATTGGATGAATCAAATCTTTGAAGTGGTTGATAAAAAGCAGAGGTTGAGGAAAATATACCGGGAAGTGTGGACTTCTAATAGCAATTAAGCCTTGAGGAAAATAAAAATAAAAATAAAGGAATAAAGTGAAGAAAACACATTTTGCAAAATGATTACAAAAGCCCAAGCCTTTGAGTCACTGGTCCGTAGGGGTATCTTGAAACCCGGTAACTTGAGTCTACCAGCTCGGGATTATCGACCAAACTCGCTACACGAATGCAAAAGGGTAAAAGTGTCAAAAAGCAAATGTGTTGAATCACGGAAGAAAAGAAAAGAAAAAAAAAATAATAATACTCAAGGCCCAAAGCTAAAAGAATGATCCATGTCATGGTTGATCCGAATGATACTTCACCACCAGAGGAGGCGTGCAAAATAATTCAAGTGATAAACATGTGTAGAAGGGTTAGTGGTGTGAATGTTGGAGGAACAAAGACCAAGTCATATTTTTAATGAGTTAGATTCATATATTGAGCATGCAAAAATTCTTAGTGAGATGTATAAGGTTGAGGTAGGGATATTGAGAACTATTAATGAAACGTTGATTTAGGATTTTGTGGGTATATCCGCTGAAAACCCTCAGGAGACAACACTCCTCCTCCTTGGCAACAAGGAGGTTTAAAGGCTTGTTGCACATGCTAAGTGCAACCGTGATTCCTACGAAAGTGAGTTAGGATTTCCCTGTTTTTATTTTTCGTATCTTCTGTTTTGCTAGGGACTAGCAAAATCTAGGTGTGGGGGTATTTGATGCATTGCATACATTGCATCATATGTCTTTCATTTAGATTACTTTTGCATCAATAAATGCTACTAAGGTATGTGTTTAGTCTTATTTACAGAATACAGGGACCTGAATGCAATTTACCCACATCCCGAGCATAAACGCGTACAAAAGACTCGTTTCTATCATAAAGACCAAGTTCAAGTTTATCGGGCTTCAAATGGAAATGTATCCAAGCATAAAAGCATTCAAGACCTAATTACGAAAAGAACAAGGACTTAAGCACAAAAGTAGCCGCGGACTTAATTGCAAAAAGTGAAGGACCTAATTGCAAATCACGAGTAGCTTTTATTATTATGGAGAAAATATAAAGAAAAATCAATGTGGATCTCCAAATATATGAAGAAATTAATTCAGATCTCCAAAGATATGCAAGAATCAATCCAGACGCGCAAATGACATTGAAATCATACCATAAACACACAGGAAAAATCCGGGTCGATTCTGAGCCAAAAGGTGGCGATTCCGCCGCACCTCAAGAGCAAATTGTGGCGAATCCGCTGCGTCAAATTAGATTCATGCTCTAAAAATTTTACCGGTTGCGTGTTGACGCGTGTACTTTCTTATTTCATGCTTAGGTCCCTTGTATCGGCTATAAATAGCCCCGAGAACGATGTTGTGAGGAGTTCTTCCTTTTGTTCCATAATTTAGCAATAAAATTCTGTTTCTTTTATTTTGTGTTTTTAGTTTTCTTTTGTAATGCCTCTAGGACCCCTTCTTCCTCCCTCTATGAGTTTCTAACTCTTTCCAAAGGGTGGGGGTGACGGATTTGGGGTGATGAGAAGAGAATAAAGTTATTATTTTAATTTCGTATTAGTATGTTTTGATTACTTGAGTTTATGTTAAATCATTTATCATGTAATGCTTTATAACTAATATGATTTATTATAAGTTTCAGAATTCTCTAATCTAAACCTTAAATCTAAACCTCCACCCAACGGAATTCACCATCTTTGTTCTTGTTTTAGTTTTATTTGTTCATGTTTCATGCTTTAGGAAATTAAAAATTAAAAATCTCAAAACCCAATTTATTTCTTCTCTCCTTCTTCCCCTTAATCGAAAATCACACAAATAACAAGATCTCTCCCTCCTTGTGTTCGACCCTTATTTGCCACGTCTTCATTGACGCCGTGCACTTGCGGTATAAATTTAATTCTCATCACTCCCTATCCCAGTAGGTTAACCAAAAAGCAGAGTGACAGAATGGATAAGATGTTAGAGGTGTTTAAGCAAGTGAAGGTTAACATCCCCTTGCTGGATGTCATCCAACAAAAACCTCAATATGCCAAAGTGTTGAAAAATCTCTGCACAACCAAGAGGAGACCAATGTTATTAAGAAAGCATTCCTGACTACGAATGTAAGCCCACTTTCTTCCAATCCCACCTACACAAAAGACAAGGACTCTGGGTGTCCAACTATTCAGTGTACGATAGGGGACAATAGCATGAGTAATGTATTGCTTGATTTAGGATCGGCGGTCAACCTCCTCCCATTTTGTGTTTTTCAAGAGTTGAACTTGGGAGGATTGAAACAAACTAAGATAACCCTCCAATTGGCAGATAGATCCATTCGTTTTCCAAAGGGGATTATCGAGGACGTGCTTATCAATGTTGGAAAATTTATATTTCCAGTCGATTTTGTTGTCCTCGATACAAATCCTGTTGCGCACACCCACTCTCAAATACCTTTGATTTTGGGTAGACCATTTCTGGCAACCTCCAATGCCTTAATTAATTGTATAAATGGTCTCATGAAGCTCTCATTCGGTAACATGAGTGCCGAGTTTCATGTGTTCAACTCTGGTAGGCAACATGAGCCCATGGACCAACCATTAAATCTCAATCTGATCCGCCAATTAGAGAAAGCAGCACAAAATCAACGAACACCCCTAACACCAACGCAACCCATTGAGAATGTTTGTGGGCCCAGCGAAAACTCATTGCCTATCTTTGCAATGCAACAGAGTGAGCTGGCATCAAACATGAATGTCCAACGGGAGTGTTCGTTACATGATTCAGTTGAGACCATTAGTGAGGGGGACACACCTCATCATATGCCCATTCCAGATGGTGTTGTCACCCCGTGTCCTAGTGCTATGCACCCTTTGAGCTTCAGATTGACTCCAACAAGGACCCACCTACGACTGAGCTTATGCTTGATGATATAAATGATGGTGGGAGGTCCTTGTTGGATGACTTGGGGAGAAGCCCCATTCTTAGTGGTGCAGGTATGCTGCATCCATCTAATGAGCTTGAGGAACTCATTCCGATGCACCCACCTATTGGTTGGAGGGTTTTGTTCGATGAGCAACTAAACCATAGTGAGGCAACACAACTTCACTCTTTCATGTTGCCTACACCCAACCAATATCATGAGGGGTTCGAGCCTTTCAGCTTTGACCTTTCACCCCTCATGACACCTCAGAGTACTAGTGGAGTTTGGCCATCTCGGCAAGTCTCTGGTCCTCATAACTCGATGTTCTCATTTGATGTTCCTTGACCAAATCATTATGAGAATATCTTTGTTGATGTATATATCTTGAACAAAATCAAAAAACAAGAAAAAGAAAGAAAAAAACAAAACAAAAAAAAATAAAAAAGCAAGTAATAAAAGACTCCATGAGCGAGCATTGATTGTTGTGGGCCCCAACCCTTGTGTACTTGGGCCCATTTCGTCACGTATTTGTCTCACTTCTTCAGTAACTCATAGGTTTTGAGGGAATTCGGGTTTGTGTCCATCACTATTACCATGAACTTCCTGTTGCGCTTCATGTTGGTGAGATCTTCCCTTTTTCATGCATAAATCCTTGTAGTATCATGCTCACATTCATTGAGGACAATGCATGAAGTAGGTGTGGGGGGGGGGGGGGGGGGGGGTTGTTTTACATGTGTACATAGTTGAGTCTTTTATTTTGATTTTGTTTTCCTTTGTGTGCATTGATAGGGTCATGTTAGTGTGCTGCATTTAATATCGATATATCTGTTTGCCATGATCCTTGGGTGACTTGTCTTCTTTTGCTTGGCCAGTGCTTTAAAATTTTCACTTTTCTTTCAAAAATCTTCATGTGTTTGCGAAAGAAAATATTTTGTGGGTTTTGTGTGTGTTTAGCATGTGCAAAACCGTTGAGAGGCAAAGTAAAAAGAAAGCTCCCAAAATTGTCTTGAACTTGATGCATTAGGATATCTAGTTTACTGGCTTTAGGTCTTATCGAGTCATTCGGTTGCACCCCGATTTTCCCTCACGGGGCGTGTAATCATAGGGTTTCAGTACTCAAATATTTAAAGAAGTCCACCTTGAACCTAGTTAGTCAATAATTCGTGTGTGTTAGTATAAGAAAGTTTGTCGTAGTCAAGGGCCCTTAAACTTATTTTGTGAAACTGTAAGTGTAGGGGTTCTAGTTCCCATGTAGATAAGTGAATAAGTGGTTTTGTCTCTTCTCCCATGGCTCCTATCACTCGGGAAAGTAGGTCTGAGGGGACTTTGTGCCTGGTGCTCTCGAGTCATCTGACTTAGGATGCACCGACCGAACTCCCGTTACACGGATGGTAGGGATTGCCCTATGTGGAGATTCGGAGGAATGTGTACGTGATAGTGTAAGTCCTCATAGGCAATGATGCACGAAAACCGACCCTGGGAGAATCAAACATCAACCAATATAATGCTCCAAAGAAAAAGAAAAAAAGGAAAAAAAGAAAAAGAGAGTCAAATAAGAACTTTAATGGACTTTACACAATGTATCACTTTCAGAAGTTAAGGTTGCCCATGTGTTTCACTTAAGTCCTTAATTAACTTTCACGAATGATTCATTAGACTAGGTGTGTGGACTGATTATATATATAGAGTTGGCCTGTAGGATTACCGCGTCCAATGATCGACAAAAATGAGCCAACGAGTCGTGAGCTAGATTGAATAATGCATCTTTGTTTGGATTTTGTGGGTGTCCGCTGAAAACCCTCAGGAGACAACACTCCTCCTCCTTGGCGAAAAGAGGTTTAATGGCTTGTTGCACGTGCTAAGTGCAACCGTGATTCCTACGAAAGTGAGTTACGATTTCTTGTTTTTCGTATGCTTTTCTTTTTCTTTGTTTTGCTCGGGACTAGAAAAGGTTTGGTGTGGGGGTATTTGATTGACATCATTTCATGCTTATATTTGTATCTTATATCCATTATCTTTCACCTAAACAATTCTACGTGACGAGTTTTATTTTTAAATTTCAGAAATAAATAGGTTTGAAGAGAAGAGTCATAAAAGGACCTAAAAGCATGAAAAAGGACTGAGTTGTGAGACTCAAGGACTAAGATGCAAGATCGAAGGACTTGAATGCAAGATCGAAGGACCAATGAGAAAACAGGAATACTTCACACCATCATGGGGAGTATTTTGGCAATTCTATTCGGGTCGGAGCTCGAAAAAGCAAAGTAGATGCATCAAAGACAAACAAAGCCTTTCAGAGAAGCCCACAAGAAAATCCAGAGCGACTCGAACATTGTAGACCGCTAATTAGCGGTCCAAGATCGCTAATTGGCAGTCATTGTTGGTCCGGATCCGCTAAGATTTATGTGGAGCGTGTATTAGTGTATATTTATTTTATTTCTGGTAATTGTTTAGTCCCATACCGGGGGATTGTCCCAGATTACCTTTTTCTATGGCTATAAATAGAACTATTCACCTTCTATTATAATTACCCATTGCTTTGTGGCATTCTCTCTACTTGGAGTAAGCCTTGGAGCAAAATCTCAAGGTGGAGAAGAATGCTATCTTCAATGTGAGTCATCTAATAAAATAAATTTTCCATTGTTTTGTTGTTATGTGTTTCTTTATGCATGCTTAGCTTAGTTTTATTTCTTTGATTGTAGGCTAAAGTAATTAGAATGTTTCTTTTCTTCTTTATTTTAATTGTTAGAGTAATGTGTAGTGAGTAGATCCATCCCTCTTTGGGGGTGGAGATGATATTCATACATGCATTAAGGAATGGATATGAATACTTTATATAAAGCTGTTAGAGTAGAATACTACACTTGATGGGTTTTGCCACACATCATAGACACCTCCCATGATTGTTTAGGTTCTGAAATAACCAGCTTGTGTATATGAATGTTAATCAACTAGGTTAGTGAGTGTATTGATAGGTTTTGCCAGAACCTTTAGACACTTCCTATGCATGAAAACGCTACCTACATTTATTCCTATAGAATGCATTCTTCACCATCTTTTTAGATGTGTGCACACACTCCACCCCTTAGGGGTTTTCCATTTCTGATTTCCAGCTTTCAATTTCCCTTGCTTTCGTTTTCCTTGTTCGATGCTTACTCGTTTAGTGTAGTTAGTCTAGTTTAGTGTAATCACAACTTCTTCCCCTCTTTTCCCACTTGCCTTCGAACAAACCAGAGTCTACACACCTCCTCGTGGATCGACCCGTACTTGCCACCGCTTCAACGCAGTCGTGCACTTGCCGTTAATTAAAACGTATCAAACAAAGCATCTGTGTAAGAGTGTGTGTTTACAAGTAGAAGCTAGTGTGAAATCTGAGTGTGAAACACATACAATTACATGGTATACAAGACTATGATAGGTTAGCATGAAGTTAAGATCAATTTTATGGATTCTCAAGTATGCAATAAGCACCTAGTGTGGCCATTAAAGCATCAATCAATCCTAAGCATAGCCTTAGCTCATTCAAGCAACCATTCATTTCAAGTCAATTCCATCATCACAAAAACCCCATCACAAGCAACATGTCAAAAATAGATCTAGCATGAAACAAGTACCTATGTCCCTTATCTCCTCTAAAACAAGATTAACATGCTACACATTTTAGATCTAACATTAAGCCCATGGAAATGACAAAACTAAGGAACTCGTCATACAATTCACTATCAACTACATTGCCTCCACCCCAAATGGGGTGGAGCTACTCACTAATCATAATAACAAGCATGGATAACATGAGATTAAGACTAAATATGACATAAAACTCTAACTAGAAAACAAACTAACAAAATCAAAAACTAATTGCATAGAAAGAAAGTTAATGACAAGAGGAACATGAATGCAACCTTATATTAAACAAAACGTGAGATTACAATCTTCATCCACCTTCCTCTACTTGCAGCCAAATTGGGTAAAGACTAACCTACTCTAATGGTGGAAGTAGAGAAGTAGAGCAAAGGAAGAAGAAACCATGCTATTTATAGAAGAAAGTGTGGTGTAGATGATTCTGAGAGCAATCCAACGGTTGAAATTGATTTCTGTAAGTTCTTGTGCACCCAATTTATCAAGTCCGAGCCACGTTTGAAGGGATTTGGACCGAATTGATCCACCATTGGCGGATCAAAATCCACCACTGGCAGTTGTTTTTGCTTTGATCTGCCCTGATTTCTCCCAGAAGCTTAAGCTATGTATTATGCACATAGGGTGCACTCCCGGTCCGCTGGTTGGAGCTCGTTTATTTTAATTGCCCAAATTCTCCTCAAGATAATGGTTTTCAAAGATTTTTGCACCCGCACTGTTTTTCGTACGTTTAGGTGCCTTTGTATTTCATCTAGGTCCTTCTTGATTTGCATATGGGTCATTGTACATGATAAACAAGTCCACTGTGCTTCATTTGAGTCTTGCATTTTAGTCATTTTCTCTTCATGCATAAACAAACACTCGAGTAGCACAAAATTAAGGTAAAATAAAGGATATATAGTGTGAATACGATGTATGATATGGTACTAATTAGTAAGATCAACATTTCAATAAAAATAATACCACTATAAGCCAAACATGGATAACTCAAGGTAAATATTTAAATCTGAAGTTAGTAACACCACAATGAAACAAAAGTAGATAACATAGGGTAAATAATTCAATAGATAGCAACATTGCAACAAGCTAAAATATTACTTGTTTAAACGTCCCCGGCAATGGCGCAATAGATAGCAACATCTCAACATCCCCGGCAACGACGCCAAAAACTTGTTTAAACATTTTCATAACCGCAAGTGCATGGCGTTGGTGAAGACGCGGCAAGTACGGGTTGATCCATGGGGATGTGAGTAGCCTCTGGTTTATTCGAAATCAAGTGGCAAAAATGGGGAAAGAGATTTGATTATGCTAAGCTAAACTACACTAAACTAGTAAGTAAGAAATGCCAAAGAAAGCAACGAAAGATTGGAAATCAGGAAGAGAAACCCTAAGGGGTGGAGTGTGTGCACATTTGAAGTGAAATAAGTGATGAATGATGCATGTAAGCATGTATATGGGTGTGTTGTGTTTGTCTTTATGCATAGGAAGTGTCTAAAGATGTTGCAAAACCTATCAATCCATTCACACAACTTATCGGCAATTACTACTTGCTTATCATATGATTAGGCTTAGCATGAGAAGAGTCTAAAGATATGGCAAGACTCATCAAAAACCATACACTCATGTGAAGAACAAATCTAAGCATGAGAGGTGTCCAAATCTAATGGCAAAACCCATCAAAACAAAGTTTCTTCAATCAATCAAGCAAGGAAACACAAATACAAACACATAACTAACATATAGCATATTCAACAGGAAATTTCAGTCAATAAACATGAGGAAACAAAGTATGGAAAGAGTCTAAATCTTATGGCAAGACCCATCAAACATCTCCCAACATGTAGATGATTAAAATACCTCCAATGAACATACAAACATGCAAGTTTACACAATAAAAAATTCATCAAACATCCAAACATCACAACATATATGTACATCTCCACCCTGATTGATTTGTTTTATATTAAACCGCAAGTGCATGGCCGCATTGAAGCGGTGGAAAATACGGGTCGTCCACAGAGAGGTCTGTCTACTTTTGGTTTGTGCGAAGGCGAGTGGGAAAGAAAAGAGAGAAAGATTGATTACACTAAACTACACTAATCTAAACTAGTAAACTAGAAAAGCTGAAATGAAATCGCAACACAAACTAAACTAAGCAACTAATGAAGGAAGATAAAACTCAGGAATGGAAAACCCCTAAGGGGTGGAGTGTGTGTGTGTGCACATGAAATAAGTGTGGTGGTGAATGCATACCAGAAGCACAAGTTAGTTAGTGCTTGTTAATGTATAAGAAGTACCTAATGACAAGACCTAACATTTACAACACTAACCTAGGTGATTAATATGAGCAATGCAAGGTTGTTATTAAGAACATACAAGCATGGAATGTACCTAAGTATGGCAAAAACCATCAAGTAAAGTTCTTATTAATTCAAGCAAGCATACTGATATCTCTCACAAACAATAATATCTAGCATTCATACCATCTACATAACATGTACACACATCTACTCCACCCCCATAGGGGATGGAACTACTCACACATATTTAAACTAACAATTACACTAAGGAAAGAAGACATGCTTACTCTAATTATAGAAAGATTAAACAACAAGTTAACCAAGAGTCATAAAACAAAACAAACATGCAAGCAAGCATATTAAAGGAAATTAACTAAGCAAGAAACAACATGCTAATGGAAAACATCTATTATTAACTCACTCAATTACAAGCAGCCTCTTTCTCCACTAGAGTTTTGCTTCAAGGCTTCACTCTTAATAGAGAAGATGACCACAAAAAGAGGAGATGTGGTACATGAGAGGAGGGAGAGTTCTATTTATACCCATAGAAAAAGGTAATCCGGGACAATCACCCGGTATGGGACTAAACAAATACCAAAAATAGCCTAAACAAACACTAATACATACGCTCCAGAAATCTTAGCAGATCCGGGGAGATTCGGACCGCCAATTGGCAGTCTATAGGATCCTGATATGGCTAAAGTTTGTTGTGGGCTTTCCTGGGTTTCTTTGTCGGTCTTTGATGAATCTACTTTGTTTATTGGAGCTCCGACCCGAATCGAATTGCCAAAATACTCCCCATGATGGTGTGGAGTTTTCTGTTTTGCTCTTTGGTCCTTCGGTCTTACGTTCAGGTCCTTCTCCCTTGCATCTTAGTCCTCGAGTCTCCCAACTCAGTCCTTTTTCTATCTTTTAGGTCCTTTCATGCCTCTTCTCATGAAGCCTCTTTATTTCTGAAATTCAAACATAAAACTCGTCACGTAGCATTGCTTAGGTATAAGATAATGGATATAAGATACAAATAAAAGCATGAAATGATGTCAATCAAATACCCCCACACCTAAGTTTTTGCTAGTCCCGAGCAAAACAAAGAAAGAGAAAAACAAACGAGAAACAAGAAATCGTAACTCACTTTCGTAGGAATCACAGTTGCACGTAGCACGTGCAACAAGCCGTTAAACCTCTTTGTTGCCAAGGAGGAGGAGTTTTGTCTCCAGAGGGTTTTCAGCGGATATACCCACAAAATCTGAACAAGATGCATTAATCAATCTAGACACTCGACTCGTTGGTCAAATTTTGTCGATCATTAGACGTGGTAATCGTACGGGCTGACTCTATATATGTAATCAGTCCACACACCTAGCCTAATGAACCATTCGTGCAAGTTAAATAAGGACTTAAGTGAAAGACATGGACAACCTCAACATACTCAAGTGATACAAAGTGTAAGGTCCATTAAGGTTCTTATTTGCATTACCAATTTTTTTCTTTTCGTTTTTTTTTCTCATGAATTTTTTCTTTCATTTTTATTAGTTGGAGCTTCATTCTCCCAGGGTCAGGTTTCGTGCATCATTGCCCATGAGGACTTACACTATCACGTACACATTTCCCCAAATCTCCACATAGGGCGATCCCTACCACCTGTGTAACGGGAGTTCGGTCGGTGCATCCCAAGTCAGATGACTCGAAATCACTAGGCACAAAGTCCCCTTAGACCTACTTTCCCGAGTGATAGGAGTCGTGCGAGAAGAGAGAAGACCACTTATTCATTTATCTACATGGGAACCAAAACCCCTACACTTAAGTTTCACAAAAAGAGATTAAAGGCCCTTGACTACGACAAACTTCCTTATACTAACAGACACGAATTATTGACTCACTAGGTTCGGGGTGGACTTCTTTGAATGTTTGAGTACTGAAACCCTATGATTACAAGCCCCCCGAGGGAAAAAAAGGGTGCAACCAAACGACTCGATAAGACCTAAAGCCAGTAAACTAGATATCCTAATGCATCAAGTTCAAGACAATTTGTGGAGCTTTCCTTTTACTTTGCCTCTCAATGGTTTTGCACATGGTAAACACACGCAAAACCTACAAAAACATTTTCTTTCGCAAACAAATGAAGATTTTGAAAGAAATGTGAAGCTTTTAAAGTACTAGGCAAGCAAAAGAAGACAAGTCACCCAAGGATCATGGCAAACAGATATATCGATATTAAATGCAGCACACTAACATGACCCTAACACTGCACACAAAAGAAAACAAACATCAAAGGAGAAGACTCGACTATGTACACACGTAAAAACACCCCCACGCGTACTTCATACATTGTCCTTAACGAATGTGAGCAAGATACTACATGGATTTATCGTGAAAAAGGAAAGATCTCACCAACATGAAGCGCAACAGGAAGTTCATGGTTATAGTGATGGACACAAACCCGAATTCCCTCAAAACCTGTGAGATGCTAAAGAAGGGATACAAATACGTGAAAGAAATGTGGCTCAAATACTCAAGGGTTGGAGCCCACAACAAACGATGCTCACTGAAGGAGTCTTCTCTTTTTTTTCTTTTTCTTTTTTTCTTTTTGTTTTTCAAATAAACTTTATACATACATGAAAGCTCAACCATTGATGCAGGAGCATGAATGGTTGAGTGCGAGAGAGGTTCATGAAGGAACATGACCTCCTCGACTTTGGCTGGTGCCCCCTCCAAGTAGGGTTTGAGGCGTTGTCCATTAACTTTGAACACGTCCCCATTCCCTGGGTTCAAGATGTCAACCGCTCCATGAGGATATACGATTTGGACAATAAAGGGGCCAGACCAGCGACTGCGGAGCTTACCCGCAAACAGATGAAGCTGGGAATTGTAGAGCAACACCTTCTGCCCGGCCGTAAACACCTTTCGCATAATCAAGCGATCGTGAAACATCTTGTCTCGGGACTTATGAATTTTGGCATTCTCGTACGCATCATTGCTTAGCTCTTCCAATTCCACAATATCGAGCTTACGTTGTACTTCTGCTTGATCAAGATCCATATTCAGGTTCTTGATAGCCCAGAAAGCACGATGCTCAAGCTCGACGGGTAGGTGGCAAGCCTTGCCGTACACTACCCGATATGGGGACATACCCAAATTGGTCTTGTACGCGGTGCGGAAAGCCCACAATGCGTCATTCAACTTGGTTGACCAATCCTTTCTCGAGGAATTAACAGTTTTCTCAAGAATTTGCTTTAATTGACGGTTAGAGATTTCGAATTGCCCACTAGTTTGTGGATGGTATGGGGTCGCAAGCTTGTGGGTGATCGAATATTTCCTCATAAGCGCTTCAAAGGAGCGATTACAGAAGTGGGTACCCCTATCGATGATTATGGTACGCGGAGTACCAAATCGCAAAAAAAATGTCCCTTAAGAATTCGGTGACCACCTTGTTGTCATTGGTCTTTGTGGGTATAGCCTCGACCCACTTAGACACATAGTCAACGGCCACAAGAATGTAAACATTCCCGAACGAGTTCGGGAAGGGACCCATAAAGTTGATGCCCCACACATCGAAGATGTCGACAACAAGGACATTTTGCAAAGGCACCATGTCACATCGACCAATCCTGCCAAGGCGCTGGCACCTATCACATTACTTACAAAAGTCGTAAGCATCCTTGAAAAGAGTAGGCCAGTAGAATCCAGATTGGAGCACCTTGGCGGCAGTTTTCTTTGCTCCAAAGTGTCCTCCACATGCCTTAGAGTGGCAGAAATGGAGCACACTTTGGAACTTGGTATCTGGGACGCACCGCCTGAAAATTTGGTTAGAGCAGTATTTGAATAGGTCGGGGACATCCCAGTGAATGATCTAAATTTGGTTTGGTCAGATTTTGACCAACCCACAGGAAGTTGCTCGGTCACGAGGTAGTTCACGATGTCGGCAAACCAAGGGTTGTCTTCGATCGTGAACAACTGCTCGTCAGGAAATTTGTCATCAATAATTTGGTCCTGTCGGTTGGTCGTCTCTAGACGAGACAGGTGGTATGCTACAACATTTTCACACCCTTTTTTGTCCCGAATCTCGAGATCGAATCTTGTAACAACAAGATCCATCTCAAGAGTCGGGATTTTGTATCTTTCTTCGCCATGTGGTGTTTGATGGCTGTGTGATCAGAATAGATAATCACGTGGGAGCCAATCAAGTACGACTGGAAAATCTCCAAAGCAAATATGATCGCTAAGAATTCCTTCTCGGTCACAGTGTAGTTCAATTGGGCATCATTGAGTGTTCTACTGGCATAGTAGATCACATGAGGCAATTTGTCCAATCGTTGCCCGAGCATTGCTCCCACAGCGAAGTTAGATGCATCACACATTAACTCAAAGGGTTCAGTCCACACCGGTGCCTTAATTATGGGAGTTGAAGTCAACTCTTTCTTCAAGGTCAAAAATGCATGGTGGCAATCCGGTGTGAACTCAAAAATGGAATCCTTAGCCAACAACGCGGTGAGAGGTCGAGAAGTTTTGCTAAAATCCCGAATGAACCGCCGATTGAATCCAACATGCCCCAAAAAGGTGCGGATATCCTTCACATTACGTGGCGGTGGGAGATTAGCAATAAGACCCAGTTTGGCGGGATCGACCTCAATTCCCCTACTTGAGACCACATGTCCAAGTACAATCCCTCGCTTCAACATGAAGTGACATTTCTCCCAATTGAGAGCGAGGTTCTTCTCATGGCATCGCTTGAGGACAAGGCTCAAGTGACGAAGGCATTCATAAAAGGAAACGCCAAATATGGAAAAGTCGTCCATGAAAATCTCAAGGAAACGCTCTACCATATCGGAGAAGATGTTGATCGTACACCTTTGGAATGTTGCCGGTGCATTAGATAACCCAAAGGGCATGCGACGGTAGGCAAACGTGCCAAAGGGACAAGTAAATGTGGTTTTGTCTTGATCATCGGGGGCGATAGGAATTTGGTTGTAACCGGAGTATCCATCAACAAAACAATAATACTCATGTCCGGCCAACCTTTCCAACATCTGAGCAATGAATGGCAACGGGAAATCATCTTTCCGCGTTGCCGCTTTGAGTTTGCGATAATCAACGCAAACTCGCCAGCCAGTTTGCAGGCGTGTCAGGATAAGCTCATTATGCTCATTCTCCACAACCGTCACGCCTAACTTCTTGGGAACCACATGAACAGGACTCACCCACGAACTATCATAGATAGGATAGATTATGCCATGATCCAAGCACTTAAGAACATCCTTTCGGACGACTTCTTTCAGTACAAGATTCAATCTTCGTTGTGGGTCCCTACGGGGCCTAGAATTCTCTTCCATGTGGATCCGATGCTGAACAATACCAGGGCTAAGTCCCTTGATATCCTTCAATGACCACTTGATTGCCTCTTTGTTTTCAAAGAGTACTCTTTTGATGGCAACATCTTGATCTTGTGCAAGATCAGAAGCAATAATGAGTGGCATGGTCTCATTATCCCCTAAAAAGATGTACTTTAGGTTATCGGGGAGCGGTTTAAGCTCGACGAGAGGTGGGTCCTTGTCGGATTCAGAGTTACTTTCAAGTGTCTCAAGGGCCACGGGGTAAGAGGAGCAAGCACCCAGATGTGCCTCTTCGTCCAGAGATACACTGGAAGATTCCTCAAGATCCTCTTCACTCGCAACCTGGTCATTAGGCACCTCAATAATATGTCGATGTAAGTCGAACATGCCTAATGACTCAGGCTCATCTGTGTCCTAGATGAAATTGGCTCCGACAGTGTCGTCGAAGAGCCCGGGTTGCTTACCGAGAGTAAAGACGTTGAAATCCGCCGTGAGGTTTCCAAAAGACAACCTCATCAAGCCATTGCGACAATTGATCAAAGCATTAGATGTCGCAAGAAATGGCCTCCCAAGGATCACAGGAATTTGTCCTTGTGGTTTGGACACGGGTTCAGTATCCAAGATGATGAAATCAACAGGAAATACGAACTCACCCACTTTGATAAGGAGATCCTCCACACTCCCTCGTGGAATTTTGACGGATCTGTCAGCCAACTGGAGGGTTGTCCTCGTTGGTTTAAGATCGCCTATTCCAAGGTTGACATAGACTGAGTAAGGCAGGAGGTTCACAGATGCCCCCAAATCCAATAAAGCTTGAGAGATTGTCACATTCCCAATCATGCAAGAGACAGTTGGACAACTTGGGTCCTTGTATTTGACTTGCATGGGTTGTGTCAATATTGAGCTCACATTGGCGGCCAAAAAGGCCTTTTTGGGAACATTTGTTTTTCTCTTAGTGGTGTAGAGGTCCTTGAGGAACTTGGCATATGGTGTCGTTTGTTGAACAACGTCCAACAACGGGATGTGCACCTTTACTTGCCTAAGTACCTCAACGATCTTGTTCCAATGTTCATCACGTTTTTAGCCAACCTATGAGAGAATGGTGCCTTGGGGACATAACAATCACGAGGATGAGTCTCAGAATTAGGTTCCTGGACAGACTCAAGACTCTCCTCGGAAGTCTTGCCAATAGGATTGGCTTCAGGCATTTCCACATTGTTGTCAACAACCCTTCCCGATCTCAAGGTATGGACAACATTGGCATGTTGGGAAGGGTCACTTTCAACATTGTGTACATTCTGCCTAGCATGAGCAGGTTGACCCCTGGGATTTACCACAGGTTGACTCAGGAACTAACCCTTCTCGCGTTCATGGAACTGATGAGCCAACTGACTAACTTGCATTTCCAAAGCCTTGACTGTACTTTGCATGCTCTGCATGAACGCTTGAAGGGTCAGATCACTAGACTGGTCCTTGGGGTCAACCCACTGGGGTGGTGGAGTCTGGTTGGAATAACCCGACGATGAGGCCTGAGCAGGTTGGTAATTATGGTGCTGAGACCTTTGATGTGGGGATGTAGGTCGCCGATGGGCGTGGAGGTTGATAAGGTGGAGGTTGAGGTTAAGCGTGCGAACTCTGACCGTGACCCCCACTAGGCCCCCAAGAGAAGTTAGGATGGTTACGTCATCCCGGGTTGTAGGAGTGACTGTAAGGGTCGTTACGGGACCTTTGTTGATACATTGCATTTGCATGCTCAGTAACCCTTGGAGAGTAAGCGCATTCCAAGTCATCATGACCGGAAAGTCCACACCTACTACACCCAGGAGTAGCGACCTGAGCTACAAGAGCTCGGTCCAATTCTAAACTCTTAATCCTACGCATGAGAGCAGGCAATTTCGCCTCAGACGCGATAGTTTACTCAACATGATATGATCCAGCCCGACCAAAAGACCAGGCGGCTGGTGGCTCTCTAATGGTGTCCCACTCGAAGGTACGTTCTGCCATTAACTCAAAAGTGTCCCATGTGTCATTGATGGGTTTCATTTGGAAATCACCCTGACACATCGACTCCAACAATGTGCGGGTGTTGTAGTTGAGACCCTCATAAAAAAATTGGCACAGCTGCCAAAGCGCAAGTCCATGATGAGGGCAGTGCTGGAGCAGGTCCTTGAACCTCTCAAAGAAAGCATGAAATGATTCGGTCTCAGTCTGATACATTTGATGTATCTGGTGCCGTATCAGTTGTGTTTTCGTTTGAGGAAAAAATCTCTTCAGAAATACGGTCACAAAGTCATCCCAAGACCGAATAGAGCTCGCCGGGAGGCTGTACATCCATTTCTTCGCGTTATCCTTCAACGCGAAAGAAGTCATCCTCAACCGGACTGAATCCTCGTCAAGTTGTTGAAGCTTGAACATGGAGCATACTTCCTCGAATTCGCGTATAAAAATATATGGATCCTCCTTATTAGCAGTAAAGGTTGGAAGCATAGTTACATATTGAGGTTTCAGCTCATAGTTGTTCCCGCGAGCATGGGGAAGAACTATGCAAGAGGGTTGCGCGGCCCGAACAGGATGGGTCCGCTCCCACAAAGTCATCGGTCTATCCTGTCGAGCTAAAGGTTGTGGTGCACCAAGAACTCGATCCTAACTGAATCCCTCTTACTCTCGAGTCAGAGGAGGAAGAGAAGGAACCCTACGTGGAGATGGGAGAGGACCGAGGTAATCCATGTATGGAACCCGGTCTCCCCCGTCCCCACGAGACGACTCGGCCTCATGCTCCAAAGGAGCACGAGACTGAGATGGTTGATCACCAAGACCGTCCATCTCAGAAAAATGCACTCTCTCAAGTCGAGCGCTCTCACCAGAACGAGCCCAACCTCGCATAAAATGCTCGACTCGACTCTAAAACACACAACAGAAGGTGTACTCAGAGGAGGAGACTACTCGTAGAGAATAGATGAGGCGAGGACTCAGGTGAGGAGGGAGGAATCCTTAGATCTAACGTGGGCAAGCACGACGCAATCAGCTTAAGGCTATGGGTCCTTAGGCTAGACGACGCCTAACTTTGAGGTCACTAGCCTCGACACGCCTCACATCCCTACAACGAGGACCACAATGCCCAGCAAGTGATACCAGATCCGGAGATCCAGTACCTCCTACTATCGACAAGGTAGGCAACGCCGATCAGGCCATGACGGTCTCAACTAGATTACTCTCCTAGTGCGTCCGAAATCCTAAGGCCAATGTCTACTTGCTTTTAGTTAAAGCTTGATTAAGAGAGATTTTTGGGGCCAAGGAAAGGGTGATGAAGTCCCCCACCTTATCTTTTATGGGACATCCCCTCCTTAGTAGCGTTTTGATCCTAAATCTAGCAATCAACGCTCCAATCAAACGCTCAACTCACTCTTGTCCTGATGCAATTCCTACTAACTAATGCATGGGCATACAAGATGCATGAATGTGTGTAGGAAATGCCTACCTCACGCCAGCGCTCAACAACTGAAAATAAAGCTAAAAGAAAAGACAACTACATGCCTAAGTCAAGTAGATGATGCATGACCTAAACAAGTAAGAATGTCTAGTCTTTTGTTTTAGATTTCAAGGCCAAGTTGATTAATAGGGATTGGTTTAATGATCTGGGAGCAAACTAGAAGTCACAACATGCAAAATAGTGCTCCCAGATAACTAAAATGAAAGAACCAACTACCAGAAGAAAACTGAGAGCAAGATACGCTCACCAGGATGCCACTTGGCGGTCCAAGACCGCTGATTGGCGGTCCTTGTTGAAGCTTTTGTGATCCAACTCATCTAGTAGCCTCCCCATGAACTCTAGGATCCCTGAAAGCAACAAAAACTAAAAACAAAAACTTCAAACCACTCGAATAGTCGAAACCAAAGTCCGGACATAGCACCTCCCCGGCAACTACGCCAAAAACTTGATTGATTCGTTTTATATTAAACTGCAAGTGCACGACCACGTTGAAACGGTGGCAAATATGGGTCGTACACAGGGAGGTGTGTCGACTTTTGGTTTGTGCGAAGGCGAGTGGGAAAGATAAGAGAGAAAGATTGATTACACTAAACTACACTAATCTAAACTAGTAAACTAGAAAAGCTGAAAAGAAATCACAACACAAACTAAACTAAGCAACTAATGAAGGAAGATAAAACTCAGGAATGGAAAACCCCTAAGGGGTGGAGTGTGTGTGTGTGTGCACATGAAATAAGTGTGGTGGTGAATGCATACAAGAAGCACAAGTTAGTTAGTGTTTGTTAATATATAAGAAGTACCTAATGGCAAGACCTAACATTTACAACACTAACCTAGGTGATTAATATGAGCAATGCAAGGTTGTTATTAAGAACATACAAGCATGGAATGTACCATACTATGGCAGAAACCATCAAATAAAGTTCTTATTAATTTAAAGCAAGCATACTAATATCTCTCACAAACAATAATATCTACCATTCATACCATCTACATAACATGTACACACATCTACTCCACCCCCAAAGGGGATGGAACTACTCAAACATATTTAAACTAACAATTACACTAAGGAAAGAAGACATGCTTACTCTAATTATAGAAAGACTAAACAACAAGTTAACTAAGAGACATAAAACAAAACAAACATGCAAGCAAGCATATTAAAGGAAATTAACTAAGCAAGAAACAACATGCTAATGGAAAACATCTATTATAAACTCACTCAATTAGAAGCATCCTCTTTCTCCACCAGAGTTTTGCTTCAAGGTTTCACTCTTAGTAGAGAAGATGGCCAAAAAGAGAGGAGATGGGGTACATGAGAGGAGGGAGAGTTCTATTTATAGCCATAGAAAAAGGTAATCCGGGACAGTCCCCCAGTATGTGACTAAACAAATACCAAAACTAGCCTAAACAAACACTAATACATACGCTCCAGAAATCGTAGCGGATCCGGGGAGATCCGGACCGCCAATTGGCGGTCAACAGGATCCGTATCTGGATAAAGTTTGTTGTGGGCATTCCTGGGTTTCTTTGTCGGTCTTCGATGCATCTACTTTGTTTATTGGAGCTCCGACCCGAATCGAATTGCCAAAATACTCCCCATGATGGTGTGGAATTTTCTGTTTTGCTCTTTGGTCCTTCGGTCTTACGTTCAGGTCCTTCTCCCTTGCATCTTAGTCCTCGAGTCTCTCAACTCAGTCCTTTTTCTATCTTTTAGGTCCTTTCATGCCTCTTCTCATCAAGCCTCTTTATTTCTGAAATTCAAACATAAAACTCGTCACGTAGCATTGCTTAGGTGTAAGATAATGGATATAAGATACAAATATAAGCATGAAATGATGTCAATCAACCCCCCAAAGGGGGATGGAACTACTCACTAATCATTAACCTAACTATTATGTTAAGAGAGGAAAAGATATTAGCTAAGTCTACTAAGATTAATGAAACGAAATTAAGCTAAGCATGCAAGAAGATAAAAGAGACAACATTAAACTAACAAAAAAATCTTTTATTAAATGACTCACATTAATTGTAATCACTTTTAAGCTAATTACCTACTATTTTAAACAATCAAGAATATGCCGAGGAACTTAAACAAAAACAAGCAAGTAAAACAAACCATAATGATGACACTGGATTTTTATGGAGGTTCGGCCTCCCGCCTACTTTCTCTTTTGCAAGCTCCGCTCGATCTCCCTCGAGTTCCGCTCACGTCTTCACTATAAACCTCGTTCCGGGCCGAGATTAAGCCTTTTACAAAACAAGCTCCACGAACACCCTCGTGAGCTTGACTTTCTCCTCTCACAATCCGAGAGGAACTTCGGGCTTTCACCGAAGTGCTTGCTTCTTTACAACTGAGATGTTGAGTGGAACACACTCTCTAACTTGAGCACACTTAGCTTAGGATCTGGAATTGATGCTAAAGTGTGGAAGTTTAGGCTTGGAGAGTAGATTTGGGGATTGGGAGATTTGGGAATTTCTCTTAGCTATATATGACAATAGGAAGTGTAAGAGTTGTGTAATTGTGTCATGGGGACACCTATTTATAAGCTCTAAGTGAGTTATAACCGTTGGGACAAGTTTGGTAAAAGATTGTAGAAGATACACAAAACAGAAACTTGAAGGACCCAAAACTGAGTGAGTTCGGTCGACCGGATGGGGCTGAACGGTCGACTGTTAGGCAAATTTGAACTCGGTTCGGTCGACCGATAAAGGCGCGGTCGACCAGATCAGGCTATTACTTAGGTACCCTTAAGTTATCGGTCGAACACTGAATAGGGTTCGGTCGACGAAAACTAACATGCTCTTTGGGTTGATCAAATTCGGTCGACCGAAACAAGGTCCATGGTCGACCAAAAACCAATAGGCAATTTGGGTTTGTCAAGAGATCATAAGTTCGGTCGACCGAACAAGGTCCTCGGTCGACCGATACACTAAATGTGTTTTGGGGTATATGGAAATAATACGAATACAACCGTTGGGTATAATACGACAAATCTAACGGTCAGATAAAGAAGTTTACACGGTCGACCGAAAAGGTATGGACGGTCGACCAAAACTGGGCAGAAAAACACCAACTAGATAATTGATCACTCGATCGACCGAACGGTCTGTTTTGGTCGACCGAACGTGGGCAGACAGTTCAGGTTAAGTGTTTTCCGGTCTAAGTTTGGGTGATCTATTGAAGTCCAAATTATATGAAATTTTGTGTGTGACTTCTATAAAGAACCTAGTGTGTGTTTGAGTAGTTTTTGTTCAAGTATGCTCAATTACACAAAGTTCTTAAGACCCAAAGAAATGCAAATTACATGTCTTCAATAGAGCTTGATTACATGTCTTGACTTGAATCCTTTCTTTCTTGAGTCTTGATCACCTGTAGAGGTTAGCACAAAGCAATATATATTCAATGCAACATGTTTGCTACTCTACATGATTACAATTAAGATTAGGTTGATTAAATCATCAAAACATAGATTAAGGCCGAAAAGCCAACACCCCATATGTCGGACTAATGAAACATTCCCATAAACACACACAAACACATAACCCATATCCAGGCTAAACCGGGTCGAATTCGGAGAAAAACGGACCGCTAATTGACGGTCCCTTTTTTTCCGAATCCGACCCAGTTTCAGATATCTTCTTTAGTTCTTCAATTCTTCACATGGGGTGCACTCAGATCGGTTATTCGAGTTTAGGCCCGGATATAATTGCCAAAATACTCCTCATGATGGTGTGGAGTTTCTTGATTTGCTTATTGGTACTTTTGGTTTACATCCGGGTCCTTCCCTCTTGCATATCAGTCCAGAAGTCTCACAATTCAGTCATTTCTCTTGCTTTCAGGTCCTTTTTGTGTATCTTCTTCTCACTTGTTTTATTCCTGAAACTTAAACATAAAACTCATTGCGTAACATTGCTTAGGTTAAAAATAGAGGATATAAGACACAAATTATGCATGATATAATGTGAATCAATAAGTCAAGGTAAATATTTAAATCCGAAATTAGTAACACTACAATCAAACAAAAGTAGATTACATAGGGTAAATATTTCAATAGATAGCAACATCGCAACAAGCTAAAAGTACAAAACTAAAGGGTAACATTTCAATCCAAAACAACAACTTGTCCTTCATTTTTGTAATGCCCCTAATTCACACTCGGGACACAACAATCAATCACAACTACAACAAGTGAAAAATTAACATTAACAAAAATAGTCAAATCGAGACCTCAATTTGCCCAACTAACTCATTCTTTAACGAATCATAAGCAAATATAAGTAATTATAGGGTTTTAATGCAAAATACCCAACACCAAAAATCCACAAAAACCCCAACCGTAAGCTGCCGCCGCCAGACGGCCACCCGCCACTGCAGCGATGTTCTCCCTGACACAGGCACGCGACCACCATTACAGTTGCATCCGCGGCCTCAACTTCGACAAATCTCATGGCCTCAACCTGGCCAAACCTGAACCCAAACCAAATGAGTGGATGACATACCTTGAAACCGAATTGTTGGGAGGAAGAAGACCAGAGAAGGGGACGCTACCCCTCAACGCCTACACGCAGACGTCAACCTCGTCAAAGCTCCTCATCGCCGCCGAAGTCGCCGGAGTTGCTGAAGGAGGAAAGGAAGATGAGGGCGAGAGATGGGTTTGAGGTTAGGTTAAGGATTGGGATTTTGGGAGAGAGAGGATTAACAATCACCCCACTAAAAAGGAATTTTGTCTGCGAAATAAAAGCAAGCTACGCACCAAAAAGGTCTAGATAGTTGTCCCGCACCTCCGCCTCGATCTCCCACGTAGCCTCCTGTGGGGTGTGGTGTTGTCATCGGACATTCACAATCAGGATGACCCTCGTACGCAACTAGTGCTCAATCCGATCGACTATCTCCACTAGTTGATCCACTAATTACAAATCGGGTTGCACCCCAGGAATATCCGCCTCCAATACGTGTGAATGGTCGACAACTGTGGCGGATCCGATAAGCAACAACACCAACTTGATCTAGAATATCAAATGACCCTATTTATCTCGAACTGAGCTTCCCTCTGTGACCAAACCTCAGAATTCCCTTGGCGGGAGAGAGATCCTTAAGAACACATGATCTCCTACTGCGAATGCCAACTCTCGCGACGCAGATCTGCATAACTCTTATGTGTGCTCTAGGTTGTGACCAATCTCGTCCTAATAACATCCACCTTCTTTGTGTACTTGATTAGTAGCATATCATGCATTATATTCATGCTATATATCTTTATTTTTACCCTAATATTGTGCTACTTGAGTGTTTGTTGTTATATTTCACGTATTAGGTAATAAAGAAGAGAAATGAAGAGAAAAAGACTGAAACGTTAGAAGAAAAGACTAAAACGCAAAATGGACCTCTCAGTCATACACAATGACCAATCTGCAAGAGGGAGGGACCTGGACGTCAGCCCGAAGGGACCAACGAGCAAACTGAGAAATTTCACACCATCATGAGGAGTATTTTGGCAATTAGATTCGGGCCAGACTCCAATTACCGATCTGACTGCACTCCACGTGACAAATTGAAGAACTTAAGAAGATATATGAAAATGGGTCTGATCCAAGAAAAAGAAAGGGCTAATTGGCGGTCCTTTTTTCTCAGAATTCGACCCGGTTCATGTAGCTATGGGTTATGTGCTTATGTCTATTATGGGAATGTTTCATTAGTCCTATGTCGGGGGATTGTCCCCAGTTTCCTTTTTTCATGCCTATAAATAGAAATCTTTTTCGTCCTTTGTAATCAACTCCTTGCTTGGTGGCATTCCCTCTACTTGGAGTAAAGCCTTGGGCCAAAACTCTAGCGGAGAGATGCTACTTGTAATGTAAGTGAGCAATAAAAGAATGTTTTATTACTTTTATATTGTCCCTTTCAATTCTTACATGCTTAGTTTAATTTCGATTTCTCTTTTCGTAATGAGCAGTGAGTAGTTCCATCCCCTTTGGGGGTGGAGATGATGTAGAATATGTGATAGTGATGGGTTCTTTTATTTGTGTCATTTCATATGCTTAATGTAGATCTATACTTGTATTAGATGGGATAATGTCCACACTAGGTACTTATCTCATGCTAGCTTTAGAGTTTATCTTGTTTATTCTAATGGTTTGATGGGAATGGATTGTTATGTATGGATCTATATTTGGTGCACATTCACATGAATGATTTAGGTTGTATGTAGGATTGATTGATGCTCTAATGGCCACACTAGGTACTTATTGCATGCTTGATAATCTAAAATCAACCTGAACTTTATGTGAGATATGCATGTTCATTGTTTTCCATATAGTGTTGTGTATCATAAATTTAGATTCTACACTAGCTTCTACTTGTATGCCACACAAACTACACTTGTTCCTAATTGAAATGAAAACTCACACAGACATACTTACACACCTCCACTCGATGGGGGTTTAGTTTAATTGGTAGTTCATTCATAGTTTAGTTTAGTGTAACCACACTTTGTCTCCCCTCATTTCCCACTTGCCTTTGAAAGAACCAGAGTCGACCCACCTCCCCGTGGATCGACCCGTACTTGCCTCGTCTCCACCGACTCTAGGTTTATATTGTGCACTTATGGTATTATAACTGATTCAATAAACTTTTTGGCGTCTATGCCGGGGAGGTGCTTTGTCCAGACTCTGGTTTGGACGATTCGAGTGGGTTTAATCTTTTGTTTTTAGTTTCTGTTTTTTTTCAGGGACATCTAAGGATCAAAGGGAGACACCAAGAGAAATTTGGAGAAGAGAGAAACCATTTGGACAGCCAATAAATGGCCCAGGACTGCCAACTGGCGACCTGCTGAGCGACTCTTGCCTCCTATTTTATTCTGGTTGTTTTGTTTTCCAACTTAGTTATCTGGGAGTCTATTTTGGCATGTCTGAACCTATAGTTTGCTCCCAGATCAATAAATAATCAATCCCCCTTTTAATCAACTTGGCCACTAAAATCCAAAGCAAAAGATTAGGCATTCTTGCTTGTTTAGGTCATGCATCATATACTTGACACGTAGTTTGACTTTCATTTTGCTTTACTTTCAGTTGATGAGTGCTGCCGTGAGGTATGCCTTTCCTACTCTCATTCATGCATTTGTTTTTATGACCATGCATTAGTTAGTAGGAATTGCATTGGAACATGAGTGAGATGAGTGTTTGATTGGTGAGTTGCTTGATAGATTCAGGAATCAAAACATCTCTAAGGGGCACCACCTATAGTTTCCAAGATAAGGTGGGGGATTTCATCACCCTTCCTTCAGCCCCACAAAACACCTCTCAAAAAGCCTAAATTTAAAATCAAGTAGACATTGGCCCCTAAGGATCTCGGGCGCAGTAGGAGAGTGATCCAGTCGCGATCGTCATAGCATGATCGGCGTCGCCTACTCTGTCGATAGTAGGAGAGACGAGATCTTAGGATCTTGGCTCACTTGCTGGGCTTTGTGGTCTTCATCGTAGGGAGGTGAGGCGTGTTGAGGCCACGTGACCTTTTAGTTAGGCGTCGTCTAACTGTAGCATAAGGACTTCCTCCCTTCTCATCTGAGTCTTCTCCTCCTCTATATTCTACGAGTAGTCTCCTCCTCTGATTACACCTTCTGTTGTGTGTGGTTTTAGAGTCGAGTCGAGCATTTTGCGAGGTTGGTCTCATTCTAGTGACAGTGCTCGACATGAGAGAGTGCATTTTCTGAGATGGACGGACTAGGTGTTCGCCTATATCCGCCTCGAGATCTTCTGGAGCATGAGGCCGAGTCATCTTGTGGTGATGGGGGAGATCGGGTTCCATACATGGATTACCTCGGTCCGCTCCCACCACTATGAATTGAAATCTCAATATGTAAGCATGCTTCCTACTTTCACTTCCAATAAGGAAGATTCATATGTCTTTATACGTGAATTCGATGAGGTATGCTTACTGTTCAAGCTTCAATAGCTTGACGAGGATTCTATCCGGTTGAGGATGATTCCTTTCGCGTTGAAGGATAATGCGAAGAAATGGATGTACAACCTCCTGACAAACTCGATTCGGTCTTGGGATGACTTTGAAATCGTCTTTCTGAAGATATTTTTCCTCTAAAGGAAGACTCAACAAATACGGCACCAGATACATCAAATGTATCAGACTGAGAACGAATCATTTCATGCTTTCTTTGAGAGGTTAAAGGACCTTCTCTTGCAGTGACCTCATCATGGAATTGACATGTGGTAGTTGTGCGAAATTGTTTATGAGGGCCTAAACTACAACACCCACACATTGCTGGAGTCGATGTGTCAGGGTGATTTCTAAATGAAACACATCAATGAGGCGTGGGACACTTTTGAAGTAATGGTTGAATGTACCCTTGATGGGACACCATGAGACAGTCACTAGCCGTTAGGTCTTCTGGTCGAGTTGGATCATACCAAGTTGAGTCAACTATCGCGTCTGAGGCAAAAATGGTTGCTCTCATGCTTAGGATTGAGAGTTTAGAGTTGGACCGAGTTCTGGTAGCTTAGGTCGCTACTCCCACTTGTAGTAGGTGTGGACTTAGAGGACATAGTGACTTGGAGTCTGATTACGCCCTGAACGATACTGAGCATGCGAATGCAATGTATCAACAGCAGCCCCGTAATGACCCGTACAGTCGCTCCGACAACCCGGGATGGCGAAACCACCCTAACTTCTCATGGGGGCTTAGTAGGGGCAATGGTCAGAGCTCGCACGCCCATCGGTGACCTACCAACCGCACAGCAAAGGTCTCATTCCCATACTCACCAACCTACTCAGGCTTCACCATCGGGTTACTCTAGTTAGACTCTACCTCAACGGGTTGACCCAGGGGACTCCACTCTTGAACTAATCCTTCACGCGTTCATGCAGAGCACGTAAACCATGCTTGCGGCCAATAACTCCACGGTCAAAGCATTAGAGTTAGCCAGTTTGCTCATCAACTCCATGAACGTGAGAATGGTCAATTCCCAAGTCAACCAGAGGAGATCCCCGGGATACGCAATCTCAAGGAAGGACACTAGTACCTCAAGCTACCTCTGGACCGACCCATCATCTTAATGTGATTCATACCTTGAGGTTCAGTAAGGAGGTGGACAACCACATTGGGTTGCCTTCTTTGCAATCACCATCTCTTGGTGTCACCAGACCGTGGTGATACCGACATCTACGAGGGGATCGAACCCTGAGGTCCCCTTGTCTCATCATGGGTCGAAGGAATCAGATTCTGAGGTCCCCACTCATGTTTCTATGGAACAGAATGTTGAGGTTCCTTCGTAAGACCCTTATGCCCCAAACGCGCCATTCCTTGAGCGCCTTAAAAAACTTCAGATCAGCATGACAAAATGCTTGTCATCTTTCGGCAAGTTAAGGTGAACATTCCTCTGTTGGAGGTGATTCAGCAAATGTCACCTTATGCCAAGGTTCTCAAGGATTTATGCACCAAGAAGAGGAAAACCAATATTCCGAAGAAAGCTTTTCTTGCCACTAATGTGAGTTCATTGTTGGCACAACCCACGCACGTCAAGTACAAGGACCCTTGTAGCCTTACTATTTCTTGTGTGATTAGTGAGGTGTCAACACATCGAGCTTTGTTGGGCTTGGTACATCTGTCAATCTTCTGCCGTATTCGGTTTACGTCCACCTCGGCCTTGGAGACCTCAACCAAACAAAAACCACTCTTCAACTAGCTTATAGGTCTATGAAGAAATCGAAGGGCGTGGTGGAAGATGTTCTGATCAGAGTGGGAGAGTTCATTTATCCAGTCGATTCCTTTGTTTTGGATACTGCTCTTGTGCAAAACAAATTAACATCATTTCATGCATTCATTGGTTTAACCCTCAGGATATAGAGTCGAGTTTCTAGATTGAATAATGCATTTATGTTCGGATTTTTTGAGTATATCCGCTGAAAACCCTCAGGAGACAACACTCCTCCTCCTTGGCGACAAGGAGGTTTAACAGCTTGTTGCACGTGCTAAGTGCAACCATGATTCCTACGAAAGTGAGTTAGGATTTCCTTGTTTTTTGTATGCTTTTCCTTTCTTTCATTTTTCCTTTTCTTTGTTTTGCTCGGGACTGGCAGAAGTTAGGTGTGGGGTATTTGATTGACATTATTTCATGCATTCATTGGTGTATTATATCCATTATCTTGAACCTAAACAATGCTACGTAACGAGTTTTATGTTTAAGTTTCAGGAATAACAAGTTTGATAAGAAGACACTAAAAAGGACATAAAAGAAAGAAAAAAGACTAAGTTGCAAGACTTATGGACTGAGATGCAAGAGGGAAGGACCAGGATGTAAAGCCAAAAGGACTAATGAGGAAATCAAGAAGCTCCACACCATTATGAGGAGTATTTTGCAATTAAATTCGGGCCAAAACATAAACAACCAAATCGGGTTCATCAAACATCAAGAAATCAAGCCAGAAATAAACCACCGAAATCTAGACTCAATCCAAGCAATCTGGACCGCCAATTGGCTGTCCAAATTGGTCCAAATGTTCCATGGTTGAGTCGGGTCATGTATTATGTTGTTTTATGTCCATTTATAGTATGTGTTTAGTCTCATATTGGGGGATTGTCCCCGATTACCTTTTTCTAGCACTATAAACAGAACTCTTCCTTCTCATTTGTATTCACCCATTGTTTGGTGGCATTCTCTCTACTTGGAGTAAGTCTTGGAGCAAAACTCAAGTGGAGAAGAATGCTACTTGTAATGTGAGTCATGTAAATAAAATATTTTTTTAGTTTCTTTTAATATTATCTTCTCTTTTAATTCTTCCATGCTTCTTTAGTTTAATTTCCTTTCATTTAGCTTCTTTAATATTTCTTACTTGCTTAGTTTAATTTCCTTTCATTTAGCTTCTTTAATATTTCTTGCTTGCTTAGTTTAATTTCCTTTCATTAGAATGTTTCATTTTGTTAATGTATGTAGTGTAATGAGTAGTGAGTAGTTCAATCCCCATTTGGGGGTGGAGAATAATATGATGTGATTATGTTATGTTTCGGGTGTGTGTTATCTTAATCCTATGAGCCTTACATGATTTGCATAACCATCTAATGGGATTTCACTCTTGTCTTTGATATGTTAATGCTCTTGAATGAAGCTTAGCATATGTTTAGACTAGTGGACCTATTTTTTGGGGAATGATGAGGTGAGTATATGGATGAAATTGATAAAGAAAACATGTAAGACCCACTCTCTCCTGTTATATGAATAAGGTCATTTTTCATCATCGTGCTTTTTGTGCATTAGTTGATTGTATGCTTCAGGTTTTGTATGCTGATTTTTGTTTCGGGAAAGTTTCCTTTCAGGGAAAAGTTTCCTTTTCGGTCGAGTAAAATCCATTCGCAAGAGGGTGCGATTTATCGGGTAATTTTGTAATCGATTCACTCAATCGGGTCAATCAGGGACGCGTTGCTTGTGAAATTCGACTTGCCTTGTCGTTAGGGGCTGGGGGGCTGACTAACCAGGTAGGATGATGTGGCATCCTAGTCAGCAAGAGGAGATCTGATTTTTCATACAAATTTTGAATAAAATTATGATGTGTGCAATCGGTTGGATTATATGTGTTGTTGATGTGACTTGTTGTTTGAGTTGATTCCTTCCAGCGGTGACCATAACCCACTCATGATCTGATTATGTCTACCTTCTCTGATGTTATCATTATGCTTTCTTTTAGAAATGAATTATGTACGCGTCCATGTTGTATGCAACTCATTCCATGACTTATTGTAATGTGTTAATCCGAACACATGCATGTATATTATTTTGGGATATATGTAGACTCCTGATCTCATATGCGTGTTTCACCTTGTAGTATTACTGATAAATATATTGTTTCATGTCCATTTAATTCTCTGATCATGTCCAGAGTTGCAAGATTCAAACACATTTATGTTCTGAGATTTATGACTCGTGCTATCAAATGCTTGTAGCATTTTACTACGATGCCTTTTACTATTGTACACATTCCATTACTCATTTCATGTTTAGATTGATGTTAGGAAGTTATACTGGTACGCATGACATAGTTGTTGGAAACAAGAAATTGCACTATATGAAAAGGTTAACCAAACAGTTTTGATTCTACTATGTGCATGATGCTATGCCCTGAAATGTTGAAATCAGAAGTAACTTGCCATCCCTTCATGCATGCATGCCTATCACTTGTATTGTCATGATTGCATCGTGGGAGCTTATATTATTCATATAGTCTCAATCTTACTATGTTTAATATATAGTGCAACTAATGCAAATTTCAAGTGCTTATATGCGATTAGAGGTTGAGCTTACAGCCTCGATGTCATGCATGATGACGCCTGAAATCAGTCATGTTATAGTCTCATATACCTCCTAATTATACTTAGATTTGGGCTTGAATAAATTCAAAACCCATGAATGAGTTACTATAGATCGAAGTAATTGTTGTATAATCATCTCATCATGACCCATAGCTCCTGCTGGTTGCATGTTCGTTTTCCATGAGCCATGATTACCATAGCATGTGCTTTACCAAAAAATTTATATTGTTGCTGCTACTATTATGGGTATGATGATGTAGGTGCATGCAAGTAAGTTCATGTTGTGATGCTATGACTACGATTTCATGATTTAATTGTTGACTCGATGCATCTTGTGCATGTGTATGATCTACCGAGATCTAGTATTATTACATGTTTTATTGCTTTCTATACACGTCACGTGCATGTAGATATATATCCAATGAGAGCTTGTTTCCATTCCATGATTTATTTGCTGCATAAATACACCATGTGCACGGATGTTTATCTAAAGAGAGCTTGTTATTCCATCTTCATTAAATTGTTGTCTTGATATATACATTACATGTATGTTATGTATATATTTAGTTACGGGAACTATATGATCTCATGATTAGCTTGCTGTTAAATACCATATGTTATGTACGTTTAGTGGCTGCTAAGACGTCGCATATGTATGTACATATTAGTTGTTGGATATTTTATGATTGTCAAAGTATCATAGGTTCATACATTATTACTTTCTGGATTTCATGTGACCCTTATAATTAGTTTACTGACAATATATATTATGATGATGTATAATTACTTGCTAGATTTGTAGGTGATATTCATGGTTAAATTGCTATCCACATGTCATATTTTCTCTTATTATTAGTTGTTAGATTCTTGTGATTGGTTCATGATTTATTCTCAGAATCTTTCGCTATCATGACGCTTGTATTTCATTGTCTTATGGTTGTTGTTGTTTCTGTTTGAGTGTGATGATGTGGATGAAGGTTTCTAGGTCAAGAATTCGATACTATAGTTATTGTTTCATGGCCGTTGTTGGCAATGTTTTTGCGGTGCCCCTTGTTTATGTTATTACTGCAAAGTTTGTGTCTGGAGGATGATGTAAGGAGTTTTTATCCAGAGCTCTTATTAAGAGTTAGGGATAGCAAATTTCGAGGATGAAATTTATTTAAGGGGGTAGGTTGTAAGACTCTCTCTCCTGTTATATGAATAAGGTCCTTTTTCATCATCATGCTTTTTGTGCATTAGTTGATTGTATGCTTCAGGTTTTGTATGCTTATTTATGTTTCGGGAAAGTTTCCTTTCAGGGAAAAGTTTCCTTTTTTGTCAAGTAAAATCGACTCGCAAGCGGGGGCGACTTATCGTGCAGTTTTGTAATTGATTCACTCAGTCGGGTCAATCGGGGACGAGTTACTTGTGAAATTCGACTTGCCTTGTCGTTAGGGGCTTGGGGCTGACTAACCAGGTAGGATGATGTGGCACCCTAGTCAGCAAGAGGAGATCTGATTTTTCATACAAATTTTGAATATGCATGTTTTAGGCAAGTGTTAATGGAGATTTAATTCCATTCACTTGTTGCCTTTTCTTTGTTTCCTTGAAACAAAAGCACACAACCCTACACCAGTCCCTACCTTCTCTCTCCCTCACCCACGTAATTTTAGACCTTCTCCATCTCTCTCTCCGGCGTGGTAGTGGCTGGAGCTCCGGCGAGTCAAGTGGAGCAAGCTAGAGTGCATCTTTGCAGCGGCTAGAAGAAGATCTTTGTGGGCAGATCTGCGGCGATATTTTGGCAGCAACATCCTCCCTATCTGGTATGTTCCTAGACCTTTAACGTAGGAAAAAGTGCATGGTGTTGGATGGAGATCTGTCCAACACCAGTGGCTGGCCGATGTGAAGTCTAGGGTTTGTGCTGGTGGAGATCTACCCGATAGGGTGGACTGTGGTGCACATTCTGGACTCCAGAGGCTGGTTGGGCTTTTCTCCCACTAGCACCACCCTTGGTTCATGCTTTCCTTGGGGTTTGATGAAGAAACCAGAAGGTATGAGGCTGGGCTGTGGGGAGCAAGTCGGAGTGGTGTTTTGCATGCATATTTTGCATGATATGCAACCCACCTCTTGTTGTATGAACTTGTGATTTCTTGGGTGTTTTATGACAACGTTTAGCATGCTGTAACCTGCAATTTTTTCATGAGTTGTCTGCTGATTATAGATCACATGTTCATGCATTATTTTGTGATTATATTCAGATAATCTTCCATGATTTATTGGTTTATTATAGATCACATGTCCATGCATTACTTGGTGATTATATGCAGACAATATCCCATGATCTTGTTGCTGATTATAGATCATATGTTAATGCATTATTTAGTGATTATATTCAGATAATCTTCCATGATTTATTGGCTGATTATAGATCACATGTCCATGCATTACTTAGTTATTATATGCATGACAATATCCCATGATCTTGTTGCTGATTATAGATCATATGTTCTTGCATTATTTCGTGATTATATTCAGATAATATTCCAGGATTTGTTTGCTGATTTCAGATCACATGTCCATGCATTACTTAGTGATTATATTCAGATAATCTTCCATGATTTGTTGGCTGATTATAGATCATATGTCCATGCGTCATTCCATGATTATATTCAGATAATCCCCCATGATTTGTTGCTGATTAAAGATCATATTTTCATGCATTATCTCGTGATTATATTCATATAATATCAGATCAAGTCCTAAGTTTCCAACGCATATATGTTCTGAAATTTAGCATTCATACTATTGAATGCTTGTAGTGGTTATCCATAGTATCTCTTACTGTTGCACTTGTTCTATCATTCATGTCATCAAAACATAACAGAATAGAAGAGCACATAATGCATCAGAAGGCTATGACTATACAGGCCATGCCAGCCGGGCGCTCCCGACACGTTCCTCGCAAGGAACCAGAACACCAACCTCGCTGGTCAGAAGTGGTCACTCGACAGTGACCCACCGCTCGGCACAAAGCAGTGCGCCAGATAAATGTACCAATTCGCGGAAATAAACCTACATGGTGTATTAGTTAGACTTCATGCATAGTTCTGTTATTGTTTGGTTGGGGCATACTGGGTTTTCTTTATAGAAAACTCACGCATATGTTGATGCGGTGCTTGTAGGTACTTAGGTTTCCACAGGGCAGATTGGACGAGTGTTGAAGATTTTGTACACGAGAGACACGTCGACCAGAGTCTTCAGTTGTCTTTTTCTTCCGCTTTATTGATGTATTTCCATCTTGAAACTCGAGTTTTGTAATGAATCTTTCATATATGGATATTCAGTTATTTCAGTTACTTTTATTCGTCAGCTATCCATGTATGTCTTCATATATTGTCGAGTTCGTCTGTCCTGTCAGTCTTTCTTTGTAACTCCTTCGGTCGTCGCAGAGGTCTCTGATCGCGACACTTGAGTTGGTTCCCAGTGTGCGTACCCGCGAGATCAGGGGGCGTTACAAAACATGACTTGTAGTTGCATGTACTCTTGTTGCCCTTACCTTGGTTGATATCTTGTATGTTTTAATGATTGTGTAAATCTTATTTCATGTGGAGGCATAGTGGGGTTTCGTCTTTATACATGAGTTCATTTAGCTTCATTCCAATTATTGTCTTGTATGTTTTAATGATATTGTGTTATCTTATTTCATGTGGAGGCAAAGTTGGATTTAGTTTTATTATTTTCATGCACTACTTGTTGTTATGAGCATAATTGATCACACACACATACACAATCTTTGTAGTCACATTCTTTCTCTACCCCTTATGAGGTTTAGTTTTATTGCGAATTTTCCATTTCCTTTCGCATTTTAGTGTATTGTGATCATAACTCCTTTCTCTTCTTTCTTTCCCACTCGCCTTCGAACACAACTCCCTGTGGATCAACCCGTATTTGCCACCGCTTCAACGCGGCCGTGCACTTGCGGTTATAATTAAAACGTTCAATCAAGTTTTTGGGAGGTGTTCTGTCTAGAATTTGGTTTAGATTATTCGAGTGGTTTTAATTTTTTGTTGGTAGTTTTTCTTTGTTTAAGGAGGCTCTAAAGATCAGGAGGCGTTACTAGGAGAAGCCGGAAAGGGAACAAGACTCAACTGACCACCAATCATCGGTTGTAGACCACCAATTGGTGGCCTGGTGAGTTCAAAATCTCTTCTTATTTTTTCTGGTTGTTTCTACATTTACTAGGTCATTTGAGGGCTCAATTTGGCATGTTTTGACTTGTAGTTTGCCCCCAAATTAACAATCAAGTCCCTGTAATCAACTTGTACCTTAAAACTCAAAGCAAAAGATTAGATTGATTGTCATCTAGGTCATGCATTAATTGTAGACCTTGCACGCATTTGTCTTTTCTTTTCTTTTACATTCTTGTTGTCGATTGCTGGCGTGAGGTACGTTCACTCATTCTCTCATTCATGCATGGTCAAAACATGCCTTAGTTAGTAAGGTGCATCGGGACAAGAGTGAGGTGAGGGTTTGATTGGAGTGTTGATTGCTAGATTTAGGATCAAAACACTACTAAGGATGGGTTGTCCCATACAAGATAAGGTGGGGGATTTCATCACCCTTTCCTTGGCCCCAAAAATCACTCTTAATAAAAGCCTTAATTCTAAAAGAAAGTAGACATTGGCCCTAAGGATTTCAGACGCACTGGGAGAGTAATCTAGTTGAGACCGTCATGACCTGATCGGCGTCGCCTACTTTGTCGATAGTAGGAGGTACTGGATCTCCGGATCTGGTATCACTTGCTGGGCATTGTGGTCTTTGTTGTAGGGAGGAGGCGTGTTGAGACTAGTGATCTCGAAGTTAGGCGTCGTCTAGCCAAAGGACCTATAGCCATAAATTGTTTGAGTCGTACTTGTTAATTTAGGCTTATACCTTCTCCTTTTACCCACGTTAGCTTTAGGGGTTTTTTTCCTTCTCCTCTGATTCATCTTCTTCTCACCAACTTCTATGTTCTAGTCTCCTCCGATTTACACTCTTTGTTAGCGTTTTAGGGTCGAGTCAAGCACTTTTGCGAGCTTGGCCTCGTGGTGGTGAAAGTGGTCGACCCGAGGGTTCTTTGGCGAGATCGATGGTTACATGGGCGACCATCCATATCATTGTTGGAACCAGGACAATTCTTCCTGGTACTCTGGACCCATGCATGCTGGGGGTGCATCAGACAGACACCTTGTATAGTTGGGACAATCTTAATTGTATGGCTGAGCAATCTTCTCATTGGGATAATATGAGAGAGGCACCGACTGCTAGACCACCATCTCGTTATGTCGGATCATATGTTGGTCATCAAACTAAGACATCACAAGAACCTTTGGCCTCTTTCATGCATGTGGTAGATGACATGAGTGCACCGGTAGCTCCTGTAGTTGGACTATGTGATTATTACGGGTTGAGTGGTCATGTTTTCGGGGAATGTTATTATGTTCCCCCAGAGCCTGAGTAGGAGCATACCTTTTCCCAAATTGCTCAATATGACCATTACACATCTGCGTACAACCCGAGAGGGATGGATTCGTGGGGAGACAATTCTTATACATCATTTCCACCTCAGTATCCTCCCCCCAAATACCCAGAATTCTACCAACACCCCACTCCAAATCATTGGACTCATTCTCAGCCCATCAACAACCAACCCCAAAATTTCTCAAGCTCTAACTTGAACCTCATAGTTGACCGCATACCTGATTCCTTAAAACAAACTTTCCTTACATTCATGGAAACCACTCAACAGTCCATACAAAATATGTGAACGTGAGGAGTGTAACTTTTCTTGTCAACATGAGGATTTATCTTCTGATATCGAACCACCACCACATCCAGAAATTCAAAACAAAATCTTTGAAACTCCTGGTCAGTCCGAGGGACTTGGGGTTTCAATTCACGATCACGCAGTGGAGGATTCGATTCAACTTGAGAATAACATGGACTAGATTAATTATCAGTCGGCACAGGATTGTACCTTATCTTTTTATCCCGTGGCCCTTGAGCCACATGATCTTATTATTGTGCCTCTTAAGGACTCTCCTATAGTGGGGCAAGAGCTCCCTGGTACCCTTAATTTCAAACGACCTGATGAGAGTTTACCTCTCGCTATTGTTCCTGATCATTTTGGAAATGATGGGATATCAAACAACTACATCACCAATGAGGGTATTACAAGTGCCTTAAAGGATACCTTTGGTAAGAGCCTACATTCTGTTCGCCTGTTGAGTCGGACATACGTAATGAGGTTCTTGACCTCGTTCCGACCCACCGGCCTATTGGTTGGAGAGTTTGGATTGACGATTATAACTTCAATTCTGCAACGGGAGAACCTCTTCTTCCGTTGCACGGTATGTCCCAAACTCCTAAGAGGTTCAAGCTCTTTCAATTTGATCCTTTGAATGCGACGCCTTTGCGTCTAATTCATGAACCTCCCCTTTCATTTTGTTCTCTTTGTGAGGGGGGTCACACATGAGTATTTTGGCCCCACGTGGTGTCCTGTTCCCTTTCCAAGTGCATTGACCCACTTTTGAGGTTCCCATTTGATGTCCCTTGACAAATGAAGATGGGAACATATTTTTGTACATAGTTATATTTCAAAAAAAAGACTCCATGAGTGAGCATTGATTGTTGTGGGCTCCAACCCTTGTGTATTCGGGCCCTATTTCATTCACGTAATTGTATCCGTTCTTTAATATCTCACAGGTTTTGAGGGAATTCGGGTTTGTGTCCATCAACATAACCATGAACATATCTTTCTACTTCACGTTGGTGAGATCTTTTCTTTTTCATGCATAAATCCATGTAGTATCATGCCCACATTCATTGAGAACAATGCATGAAGTAGGTGTGGGGGGTGTTTTACGTGTGTACATAGTCGAGTCTTTTTCCTTTGATTTTGTTTTCTTTTGTGTGCATTGTTAGGGTCATGTTTGTGTACTGCATTTAATATCAATATATCTGCTTGCCATGATCCTTGGGTGACTTGTCTTATTTTGCTTGCCTAGTGCTTCAAAATTTTCACATTTCTTTCAAAATATTCATGTGTTTGCGAAAGAAAATGTTTTGTGGGTTTTGCGTGTGTTTAGCATGTGCAAAACCGTTGAGAGGCAAAGTAAAAAGAAAGCTCCCAAAATTGTCTTGAACTTGATGCATTAGGATATCTAGTACAGTGGCTATAGGACTTATGTAGTCGTTATGATGCACCATGATCTTCCATCGGGGGGCGAGTAATCATAGGGTTTCAGTACTCGAACAAATAAAGAAGTCCACCCTGAACCTAGTGAGTTGAATATTTTTTGTCTGTTAATATAAGGAAGTTTTTCTTAGTCAAGGACTCTTTTACTCCTGTTGTGAAACATTAAGTGTACGGGTTTTGGCTCATGTGTAAATAAGAAATAAGTGAGTAGGTGTTCTCTTTTCTCGCATGGCTCCTATCACTCAGGAAATTAGGTCGGAAGGGACTTTGTGCCTGGTGCTTTTGAGTCATCTGGCTTGGGATGCATCGACCGAACTCCCATTACACGGGTGGTAGGGCTTGCCCCATGTGGAGATTTGGGAAATTTGTACGTGATAGTATAAGTCCTCATAGGCAATGATGCACAAAACCTGACCCTCGGAGAATTACACACCAACTAGTAAAAAAACATAAAAAAGAAGAAAAGTAGAAAAATAAAAAGGAAACAAAAATGGTAATGCAAATAAGAACCTTAATGGACTTTACACTTTGTATCACTTGAGGATGTTAAGGTTGTCAATGTCTTTCACTTAAGTCCTATATTAACTTTGACGAATGGTTCATTAGGCTAGGTGGGTGGACTGGATACATTTATAGGGTCGACCTGTAGGATTACCGTGTCCAATGATTGACAAAAATGAGTCCATCGAGTCAAGTTTCTATATTGAATAATGCATCTATGTTCGGATTTTGTGGGTATATCCGATGAAAACCCTCAGGAGACAACAATCCTCCTCCTTGGCAATAAGGAGGTTTAACGGCTTGTTGCACGTGCTAAGTGCAACCGTGATTCCTACGAAAGTGAGTTAGGATTTTCTTGTTTTTTGTATGTTTTTCGTTTCTTTCATTTTTCATTTTCTTTGTTTTGCTCGGGACTAGCAAAAGTTAGGTGTGGGGGTATTTGATTGACATTATTTCATGCATTCATTGGTGTCTTATATCCATTATCTTCAACCTAAACAATGCTACGTAACGAGTTTTATGTTTAAGTTTCAGGAATAACAAGTTTGATAAGAAGAGAGTAAAAAGAACATAAAAGCAAGAAAAAAGACTAAGTTGCAAGACTTATCGACTGAGGTGCAAGAGAGAAGGACCCGGATGTAAAGACAAAAGGACTAATGCGGAAATCAAGAAGCTCCACACCATTATGAGGAGTATTTTGCAATTAAATTCGGGCCAAAACATAAACAACCAAATCGGGTTCATCAAACATCAAGAAATCAAGCCAGAAACAAACCACCGAAATCTAGACTCAATCCAAGCAATCTGGACCGCCAATTGGCTGTCCAAATTGGTCCAAATGTTCCATGGTTGAGTCGGGTCATGTATTATGTTGTTTTATGTCCATTTATAGTATGTGTTTAGTCTCATATTGGGGAATTGTCCCCGATTACCTTTTTCTAGCACTATAAACAGGACTCTTCCTTCTCATTTGTATTCACCCATTGTTTGGTGGCATTCTCTCTACTTGGAGTAAGTCTTGAAGCAAAACTCAAGTGGAGAAGAATGCTACTTGTAATGTGAGTCATGTAAATAAAATATTTTTTTAGTTTCTTTTAATATTATCTTCTCTTTTAATTCTTGCATGCTTGTTTAGTTTAATTTCCTTTCATTTAGCTTCTTTAATATTTCTTACTTGCTTAGTTTAATTTCCTTTCATTTAGCTTCTTTAATATTTCTTGCTTGCTTAGTTTAATTTCCTTTCATTAGAATGTTTCCAGAAGCTCCACACCATTATGAGGAGTATTTTGGTAACTACATTCGGGCCCAAACATAAACAACCAAATAGGGTTCATCAAACATCAAGAAATAAAGCTAGAAACGAACCACCAAAATCCAGACTCAATCTTAGCAATCTAGACCGCCAATTCGCTGTCCCAGACCGCCAATTGGCTGTCCACATTGGTCCAAATGTTCCATGGTTGAGTCGGGTCGTGTATTATGTTGTTTTATGTCCATTTATGTCCACATTGGAGTAAGCCATGGAGCAAAACTCAAGTGGAGAAGAATGCTACTTGTAATGTGAATCATGTAAATAAAATAATTTTTTAGTTTCTTTTAATATTATCTTCTCTTTTATTTCTTGCATGCTTCTTTAGTGTAATTTCCTTTCATTTATCTTCTTTAATATTTCTTGCTTGCTTAGTTTAATTTCCTTTCATTTAGCTTCTTTAATATTTCTTGCTTGCTTAGTTTAATTTCCTTTCATTAGAATGTTTCATTTTGTTAATGTAGTTTGTAGTGTAATGAGTAGTGAGTAGTTCCATCCCCATTTGGGGGTGGAGAAGAATGTGATGTGATTATGTGATGTATCAGGTGTGTGTGTGTGTGTGTTATCTTAATCCTTTGAGCCTTACATGATTTCCATAACCATCTAATGGGATTTCACTCTTATCTTTGATATGCTAATGCTCTTGAATGAAGCTTAGCATATGCTTAGACTAGTGGACCTATTTTATGGAATGATGAGGTGAGGATATGGATGGAATTGATAAAGTAAACATGACTTGTAGTTGCATGTACTCTTTTTGCCCTTACCTTGGTTGATGTCTTGTATGTTTTAATGATTGTGTAAATCTTATTTCATGTGGAGGCATAGTGGGGTTTGGTCTTTATACATGAGTTCATTTAGCTTCATTCCAATTATTGTCTTGTAAGTTTTAATGATATTGTGTTATCTTATTTCATGTGGAGGCAATGTTGGATTTAGTTTTATGATTTTCATGCACTACATGTTGTGATGAGCATAATTGAACACGCACACATACACATATCTTTGTAGTCACATTCTTTCTGTACCCCTTATGAGGTTTTGTTTCATTGCGAATTTTCCATTTCCTTTCGCATTTCAGTGTAGTTTGATCATATCTCCTTTCTTTCCCACTCGCCTTCGAACACACCTCCATGTGGATCGACCCGTATTTGTCACCGCTTCAACATGGTCGTGCACTTGCAGTTATAATTAAAATGTTCAATCACAAACCCACTTGGATAAATTCCTTTTATTTTGGGATGACCATTTCTAGCAACTTCCAATGCCTTGATCAATTATCACAATGGTCTTATGTGCTTAACATATGGTAGTCAGTGCGCTGATTTCAACATCTTCACCATCGGCAAGAAGTCAAGTGCTTTAGAAGACCCTGTTGAGGTCAACCTTATCCAGGGCACGGATGAGATTGAAGTCAAAGGCACCTTCAAGTATTTCAGAGAGTTGTTCGCTGGAGATCCTGATGGTGGTGAAGATTTTCACCTGGGCTGGCACAAGAAGGTTCCTTATCTTGTGATGTGGCCTTTGAGCCACATCCTTTCAATCATGTGGCCTTTGAGCCACATCCTTTCGATCATGTGGCTCTTGAGCCACAACATACCATTTTTCTGGCCTCTGAGCCACCTTCTCTTCACTATGTATCTGTTAAGGACCTCATGTGGATTAAGAATCAACAACCTGACAGCCTACATTTCAAACAACCAGACAGAGGTTCACCTCTCATTCATGCCTCCTATCTTGCTCATTCTCAAGAGGCATCAAACGACCACAATGCTTATAAGTGTTTCAGGTTGTTATGCAATTCTATATCCGAACTTTGCCATCTGGGTAATAAGTCCTGGGTGTCACTTTGTGTGGATGAAATGATCCATGTGCACCCGAATGTCAGTTGGAGGGTATATATTGTGACCCTTGGCTTTGTCACGGAATGGAAATATTTTTGTTTCCATTACCTTTCAGAGACCCTAGTTTTGAAAGGCATGAACCACCATTCTTGGTTCAAAAACCTATCAACAATCCTCCTGTTTCTTATGTTGGGAGCCCATGCAAGTGCATATCTGGCTTGAGAGATGGCAGGTTCCCATTTGATGTCCCTTGACATATGAAGATGTGAGACCATTTTTGTACATAGTTTTCTTTGAAAAAAAGAAAAAAATACTCCAAGAATGACCACAACTTGTTGTGCGCTCCAACACTTGTGTATTCGGGCTCAATTTGTTTCACATATTTGTCTCCCTTCTTAAGTAATTCACAGGTTTTACGGGGAATTCGGGTTTGTGTCCATCAACATAACCATAAACTACCATTTGCGCTTCACGTTGGTGAGATCTTTTCTATTTCTTGCAAAAATCCATGTAGTATCATACTCACATTCATTGAGTACAATGCATGAAGTAAGTGTGGCGAGTATTTTATGTGTGTACATAGTCGAGTCTTTCTCCTTTTGTTTTGTTTTCTTTTGTTTGTATTGATAGGGTCATGTTAGTGTGCTGCATTTAATATCGATATATCTGCTTGCCAGGATCCTTGGGTGACATGCCTTCTTTGCTTTCCTAGTGCTTTAATTTTTCCATTTCCTTCAAAATCTCCATGTGTTTACGAAAGAAAACAGTTTGTGGGTTTTTGTGTGTTTAGCATGTGCAAAAACGTTGAGAGGCAAAGTAAAAGGAAGCTCCCAAAATTGTTTTGAACATGATGCATTACGATATTTAGTACACTGGCTTTAAGTCTTATCTAGTCGTAAGGGTGCACCCCGGTTTTCCCTCGAGGGGAGAGTAATCATAGGGTTTCTTACTCAAACAAATAAAGAAGTCCACCCGGAACCTAGTGAGTCTACTAATTCGTGTATGTTGATATAAGGAAGTTTGTCATAGTCAGGTGATTCATTATATCATGCATATATTTGTGTCTTATATCCTCTATTTGTAACCTAAGCAATGCTACGTAGCGAGTTATGTTTATGTTTCAGGAATAAAACAAATGAGGAGAAGAGACACAAAAAGGACCTGAAAGCAAGAAAAAGACTGAATTGTGAGACTTATGGACTGATATGCAACAGAGAAATATCCCGATGTAAACCAAAAGGACCAATAAGCAAATCAAGAAACTTCACACCATCATGATGAGTATTTTGGTAATTAGATCCGAGCCTGAACTCCAATAACTGATCCAAGTGCACCCCATGTAAAGAATTGAAGAACTAAAGAAGATATCTGAAAATGGGTTAGATTCGGGTTAACAGTGACCGCTACTTGGCAGTCCGAGACTACCAATTAGCGGTCCGTTTTTCCCAAATCCGACCCAGTTTCGCCCGGATATGGGTTATGTGTTTATGTCTATTATGGAAATGTTTCATTAGTCCCACATCGGGGGTTTGTCCTCAGTTCCTTTTTTTATGCCTATAAATATGCCTCTTCCTCCTCCCTTGTAATCTACCCATTGCTTAGTGGCCAATCCCTCTACTTAGAGTCAAGCCTTGAAGCAAAAACTCAAGTAGGGAGATGCTACTTGTAATGTGAGTCATTTAATAATAAAAACATTGTTAGTTTAATGTTGTCTCTTTTATCTTCTTGCTTGCTTAGCTTAATTTCATTTCATTAATCTTAGTAGACTTAGTTAATATGTTTTCCTCTCTTAACATAAAAGTTAGCTTAATGAGTAGTGAGTAGTTCCATCCCCCTTGACGGTGGAGATGATGTACATATATGTTGTGAAATTTGGATGTTTGATGAATTTTTGATTGTGTAGACTTGCATGTTTATATGTTCATTAGGGATATTTTAATCATCTACACGTTGAGGGATTTTTTATGGGTTTTGCCATAAGATTTAGACACTTCCCATACTTAGTTTCCTCATGTTTATTGACTGAAATTTCCTATTGAATATGTTACATGTTAGTTAATTGTTTGTATTTGTGGTTGCTTGCTTGATTGATTGAAGAAACTTTCTTTTCATGAGTTTTGCAACAAAATTTAGACACCTCACATGCTTAGCTTTGTTCTTCACATGAGTTTATGGTTTTTATGAGTCTTGCCATATCTTTGGACACTTCTCATGCTGAGCCTAGTCTTATGATAATCAAGCAGTAGTTGCCGATATTGTGTGAATAGATTGATAGGTTTTGCCACATCTTTGACACTTCTTATGCATGAAAACACACACACACATGACACACACATACATGCTTACATGCATCATTCATCACTTATTTCACTTCATATGTGCATGCACTCCAACCATTAAGGGTTTCTCTTCCTGATTTCCAATCTTTAGTTGCTTTCTTTTGCATTTATTTCTTGCTAGTTTAGTGTAGTTTAGCTTAGCAAAATCAAATCTCTTTCCCTTTTTTTGCCACTTGATTTTTGACAAACCAGAGTCTACTCACCTCCTTGTGCATCGACCCATACTTGTCACTGCTTCATCGTGGGCGTGCACTTGCAGTTATTAAGACGTTTAAACAAGTTTTTTGCATCGTTGTCGGGGAGGTGTTCAGTCGAGACTTTGGTTTGGAGGATTCGAGTGGATTTATTTTTTGTTTCGTAGTGTTCTTTGTTTCAGAAGACTCTGAGGCTCAACGGAAGGCACCAGGAGAAGTTTGGAGGAGAACATTGCTATTGGGACGCCAATCAACGGTCTGGTGGGCTCCAATTTCCTCCTTTATTTGGTTTGTTTTTACATCTGAGATAGTGGTCTGGGGCTCAATTCGGCATATTTTGACCTGTAGTTTGCCCCCATATCAATAATCAATCCCCTTTTAATCAACTTGGACCCTAAAATCCAAAGCAAAAGATTAGGTATTCTTGCTTGTTTTGTCTTTCGTTTTAGCTTTACTTTCAGTTGTTGAGTGTTGGCGCGAGGTACGCATTTCTTACACTCATCCATGCATTTGGTATGACCATGTATTAGTTAGTAGGAATTGCGTTGCAACAAGTGTGAGTTGAGCGTTTGTTTGGAGAGTTGATTTCTAGATTAGGACTCCAAAACGCTACTACGGAGGGGTTGTCCCATAAAAGATAAGGTGGGGGATTTCATCACCCTTTCCTTTGCCCCAAAATCACACTAATCAAGAGCCTAATTTTAAAATAAAGTAGACATTGGCCCCTAAGGATCTTGAGTGCATTAGGAGAGTGATATGGTCACAACCGTCATGGCCTGACCGGCGTCGCCCACTCTGTCGATAGTAGGAGAGAGGAGTTCTTCGGATCTTGGCTCACTATCTCGGCTTTGTGGTCCTCGTTGTAGGGAGGGGGGGGGGGACAAAATCAATTCGTTCTATCAACATGAGACTGAATCATTCCATGCATACTTAGAGAGGTTCAAGGAGCTATTATCCTCATGCCCTCACCATGACATCAAGTTGTGGTGTCTTTGTCAGATTGTCTATGAGGGTCTTCACATCCCATCCCGAACGCTCCTTGAGTCCATGTGTCAAGTAGAGTTCTTAGGAAAGGATGAAAGGGAGGCATGGGCTTTCCTAGAAGACCTCGCTGAGGAAACCATACAGTGGGAAAGTGTGAGGGAACCACCACCACCAGCTAGCATAGGAGCGAGGATCGCATGCAAATTGTTCGTTCGTTTTAAATTTAGATCGCCAGTGCACAGCCGTCGGTGAAGACGGGCAAGTACGGGCCGTCCGCAGGGAGGTGAGTAGCCTCCGGTATGACCGAAATCAGATGGAGAATAAAGGGAGAAAAGATGTGATTACGCTAAAGCTAAACTACACTAAACTAAATAAGTACGAAATGCGAAAGAAAGCACGAAAGATTGGAAATCAGAAAGAGAAACACCAAAGGGGTGGAGTGTGTGCACATATTGATTGACATCATTTCATGCTCATATTTGCATCTTATATCCATTGTCTTTCACCTAAACAATGCTATGTTACGAGTTTTATGTTTGAATTTCATAAATAAATAGGTTTGAAGAGATGAAGCATAAAAGGACCCAAAAGCTGGGAAAAATGACTGAATTGTGAGATCTGGGGACTGAGATGCAAGGGAGAAGGACCTGAACGTAAGACAAAAGGACCTAAGAGCAAAAGAGAATACTCCACACCATCATGGGGAGTATTTTAGCAATTCGATTCGGGTCGGAGCTCCAACAAACCAAGTAAATACATCCAAGACCAGCAAATATACCAAGAATAGCCCACAACAAAACTGAGCAGGATCCGAAACATATAGACCACTAATTGGCGGTCCAAGACCGCTAATTGGCGGTCTGTTTTGGCCCAAATCCGCTCAAATTTCTCCAGCACATGTATTAGAGGATGTTTAGGACATTGTTGGTATTTGTTTAGTGCCACATCGGGGGATTGTCCCGGATTGCCTTTTTCTTTGGCTATAAATAGAACTCTTCACCTTCTATTGTAATCACTCCATATTTTAAGTGGCTATTCTTCCTACTAGAAGTGAGGCCTTGAAGCATACACTAAAGTAGGAGGATGCTACTTGAAATGTGAGTCATTTTATCAATAAAGTTTTCTTTGTTTTGTTCTTCTTTTATTGTTTGTGCATGCTTTAGTTTAATTGTCTTTTATTAAATCTAGCTTAGTTAATATGCTTTCCTTTCTTAGTTCAATAATTAGTGTAATGTGTAGTGAGTAGTTCCATCCCCTTTGGGGGGTGGAGTAGATGTTCATACATGCATTAGAGAATGGGATGAATGCTTTATTTCCAATGTGTTGATAAAACATGAATGTATGCTTGCTTGTTTAGGATAGAATTTATAACTTGATGAGTTTTGCCAAATTGATTAGACACCTCTCATGCTTGTTTAGTGATTGACATCATTTCATGCTCATATTCGTATCTTATATCCATTATCTTACATCTAAGCAATGCTATGTGACGAGTTTTATGTTTGAATTTCAGAAATAAAGAGGTTTGAAGAGAAGAGCCATGAAAGGACCCAAAAGCAAGAAAAAAGACTTAATCGTGAGACCTGGGGACTAAGATGCAAGGGAGAAGGACATGATCGTAAGACCGAAGGACCTAAGAGCAAAACAGGAAACTCCACACCATCATGGGGAGTATTTTGGCAATTCGATTCGGGTCGGAGCTCCAACATACCAAGTAGATGCATCCAAGACCCAGAAATACTTCAAGCAAAGCCCACAAAGAAAACCAGACGGATCTAAAGCTTATAGACCGACAATTGGCGGTCTGGAACAGCCAATTGGGGGTCCATATAGCCCAGGATCCGTTTAGTTTTCTGTAGCACGTGTATTAGTGTATGCTTAGTCTATTTTTGGTATTGGTTTAGTCCCACATCAGGGGATTGTCCCGGATTAGCTTTTTCCATGCTTATAAATAGAACTCTTCACCTCCCATTGTATCCATCTCTCTCTTTGGTGGCATCTTCCCTACTAAGAGTGAAGCCTTGAAGCAAAACTCTAGTGGAGGAAGGGCTGCTTGTAATCTGAGTGAGTTCATAATAGAAGTTTTCATTAGCTTGTTAATTCTTGCTTAGTTAATGTGTTTGCTTTGGTGCTTGTTTTGCTTTATGCTTCTTTAATATTTCTTGCTTGATTAGTATAGTTTTATTTCAGTATAATGCTTCTTTTTATTAGAGTAGTTAGTTTAAATATGTGTGAGTAGTTCCATCCCCTTTGGGGGTGGAGTAGATGTGTGTACATGTTATGTAGATGGTTTGAATGCTTAATATGAATGTTTTGTGTCGATATTAGTATGCTTGCTTGAATTATTAAGAACCTTACTTGATGGTTTCTGCCATAGCTTACGTACATTCCATGCTTGTCTAAGTGTCTTAATAACAACCTTGCATTGCTCATATTATGCACATAAGTTAGTGTTGTAATGATAGGTCTTGCCATAGCTAGGTACTTCTTATGCATTAACAACACTAACTACTTGAGCTTCTTGTATACATTTCATATCACACTTATTTCATGTGCACACACACACTCCACCCCTGAGGGGTTTTCATTCTTGTGATTTTATCTTTTGCAATAGTTGATTAGCTTAGTTGTTTAGTTCATTTTAGCTTGTTTGTTTACTAGTTTAGCATTGTAGTGTAGTTTAGTGTAATACATCCTTCTTCCTTTTCTTTACCACTCGCCTTCGAACAAACCAAGTGTCGACACACCTCCCAGTGGACGACCCGTATTTGCCACCACTTCAACGCGGTCGTGTACTTGCAGTTAATATAAAACGATCAATCAAGTTTTTGGCGCCGTTGCTGGGGAGGTGCTCGGTCCAGACGTTGGTTTGGACGATTCGAGGGGTTTTTAATTTTTTGTTTCCAGTTTTTCTTAGTTTCAGGGAACCATCGGATCAAGGGGAGGCTACTGGAGAAGTTTGAGGATCAGACGCTCCAAAAGGACCGCCAATCAGCGGTTGGAGACCGCCAATTGGCAGCCTGGTGAGGGTTTCCTGCTTCAAAATTTCTTCTGGTAGTTAGTGCTGTAATTTTTGTTATCTGGGAGCCATATTTTGCATGCTGTGACTTCTCTTTTGCTCCCAGATCATTAATCACTCCCCCATTAATCAACTTGGACCATAAAACTCAAAGCAAAAGATTAGACTCCTTGCCATCTAGGTCATGCATCATATGTAGACCTTGCATGCATTTGTTTTTTCTTTTCTTTACATTTTGATGTTGAATGCTGGCATGAGGTACGTGCACCCAAATCTCTCATTCATGCATGTTTCGATCATGCATTAGTTAGTAAGGTGCATCGGGACAAGAGTGAGAGAGCGATTGATTGGAGCGATTGATTGCTAGATCTAGGATTAAATCGCTACTAAGGAGGGGTTGTCCCATAAAAGATAAGGTGGGGGATTTCATCACCCTTTCCTTGGCCCCAAAAACCACTCTTAATAAAGCCTTAACTAAAAGCAAGTAGACATTGGCCCTAGGATTGCGGGCGCACTAGGAGAGTAACCTAGTTGAGATCGTCATGACCTGATCGGCGTTGCCTACCTTGTCGATAGTAGGAGGTACTGGATCTCCGTATCTGGCATCACTTGCTGGGCATTGTGGTCCTCGTTGTAGGGAGGTGAGACGTGTCGAGGCTAGTGACCTCGAAGTTAGGCATCGTCTAGCCTAAGGACCCATTGCCTTACATTGTTTGAGTCGTCCTTGCTAGTTAGGCCTCTTCCTGATCCCTCTACCCACGCTAGCTCTAGGGATTCTTCCCTCCTCACCTGATTCATCTCCTCGTCTATTCTCTACGTATAGTCTCCTCCTCTAGTACACCTTCTGTTGTGTGTTGTTTAGAGTCGAGTCGAGTATTTTATGCGAGGTTGGGCTCGTTCTGGTGAGAGCGCTCGACTCGAGAGAGTGCATTCTTCTGAGATGGACGGTCTTGGTGATCCACCATCTCCGCCTCGTGCTCCTTTGGAGCAAGAGGCCGAGTCGTCTCGTGGTAGCGAGGGAGACCGGGTTCCATACATGGAATACCTCGGTCCGCTTCCGCCACCACGTAGACCTTCTTCTCCTCCTCCTCCTCTGACTCGAGAGGAAGGGAGATTCGGTCAGGATCGAGTTCTTGGTGCACCACCACCTTTAGCTCGACATGATAGACCGATGACTTTGTGGGAGCGGACCCATCCTGTTCGGGCCGCGCAGCCTTCTTGCATAGTTGTTCCCCCTGCTCGCGGGAACAACTATGAGCTGAAACCTCAGTATGTGAGCATACTTCCAACCTTTACTGCCAATAAGGAGGATCCGTATATTTTTATATGCGAATTCGAGGAAGTATGCTCCATGTTCAAGCTTCAACAGCTTGACGAGGATTCAGTCTGATTGAGGATGATTTCTTTCGCATTGAAGGATAATGCGAAGAAATGGATGTATAGCCTCCCGGCGAGCACGATTCGGTCTTGAGATGACTTTGTGACCGTCTTTCTGAAGAGATTTTTCCCTCAAAGGAAAACTCAACAGATACGGCACCAGATACATCAAATGTATCAGACCGAGACCGAATCTTTTCATGGTTTCTTTGAGAGGTTCAAGGACCTTCTCCAGCAATGCCCTAATCATGGACTTGAGCTATGGCAGTTGTGCCAGATTGTTTATGAGGGCATCAACTACAACACCCGCACATTGTTGGAGTCGATGTGTCAGGGTGACTTCCAAATGAAACCCATCGAGGAGGCATGGGACACTTTTGAGTCTATGGCTGAGTGTACCTTCGAGTGGGACACCATAAGAGAGCCACCAGCCGCCAGGTCTTCTGGTCGAGCTGGATCATATCATGTTGAGTCGACTATCGCGTCTGAGGCGAAAATGGCTGCTCTCATGCGTAGGATAGAGAGTTTGGAGATGGACCGAGCTCCTCTAGCTCAGGTTGCTACTCCCGGGTGTACTGGGTGTGGACTGTCGGGACATGATGACTTGGAGTGCGCTTACGCTGCAAGGGATACTGAGCATGCAAATGCGATGTATCAACAAAGCCCCCAAAACGACCCGTACAGTTATTCCTACAACCTAGGATGGCGTAACCATCCTAACTTCTCTTGGGGGTCTAGTGGAGGCCACGGTCAGAGCTCGCACGCTCAACCTCAACCTCCACCTTATCAAACTCCACGCCCATCGGCGACCTACCAACCCCCACATCAAAGGTCTCAGCACCAAAATTACTAACCTGGTCAGGCCTCTTCGTCGAGTTATTCTAACCAGACTCCACCACCTCAGCGGGTTGACCCCAAGGACCCTTCTAGTGATCCGACCCTTCAAGCTTTCATGCAGAGCATGCAAAGTACAGTCAAGGCTTTGGAAATGTAAGTTAGCCAGTTGGCTCATCAATTCCATGAACGTGAGAAGGGTCAGTTCCCGAGTCAACCTGTGGTTAATCGCAGGGGTCAGCCTGCTCATACCAGGCAAAATGTACACAATGTTGAAAGTGACCCTTCCCAACATGCCAATGTTGTTCATACCTTGAGATCGGGAAGGGTCGTTGACAACAATGTGAAAATGTCGGAAGCCAACCATGTTGGTGAGACATCCGAGGAGAGTCTTGAACCTGTTAAGGAACCTAATTCTGAGACTCCTCCTCGTGATTCTTATGTCCCCAAGGAACCATTCCCTCATCGGTTGACTAAAAAACGTGATGAGCATTGGGACAAGATCGCTGAGGTACTTAGGCAAGTAAAGGTGAACATCCCGTTGTTGGACGTTGTTCAACAAATGCCACCGTATGCCAAGTTCCTCAAGGATCTTTGCACCACCAAGAGAAAAACAAATGTGCCCAAAAAGGCCTTTTTGGCCGCCAATGTGAGCTCCATATTGACACAACCCATGAATGTCAAGTACAAGGACCCAGGTTGTCCAACTGTCTCTTGCGTGATTGGGAATGTGACAATCTCTCAAACTCTATTGGATTTGGGGGCATCTGTGAATCTCCTGCCTTACTCAGTCTATGTCAACCTTCGAATAGGCGATCTTAAACCAACGAGGACAACCCTCCAGTTGGCTGATAGATCCGTCAAAATTCCACGAGGGAGTGTGGAGGATGTCCTTATCAAAGTCGGTGAGTTCGTATTTCCAGTTGATTTCATCATCTTGGATACCGAACCCGTGTCCAACCCACAAGGACAAATTCCTGAGATCCTTGGGAGGCCATTTCTTGCGACGTCTAATGCTTTGATCAATTGTCGCAATGGCTTGATGAGGTTGTCTTTTGGAAACCTCACGGCGGATTTCATTATCTTCACTCTTGGTAAGCAACCCGGGCTCTTCGACGACACTGTCGGAGCCAATTTCATCCAGGACACGGATGAGCCCGATTCATTAGGCATGTTCGACTCACATCGACATATTATGGAGGTGCCTAATGACCAGGTTGCGAGTGAAGAGGATCTTGTGGAATCCGCCAGCGTATCTCTGGACGAGGAGGCACATCTGGGTGCTTGCTCCTCCAACCCCGTGGCCCTTGAGCCACTTGAAACTAACTCTGAATCCGACAAGGACCCACCTCTGGTCGAGCTTAAACCACTCCCCGATAACCTAAAGTACATCTTTTTAGGGGATAATGAGACCTTGCCTCTCATTATTGCTTCTGATCTTGCATAAGATCAAGAGGTTGCCCTCAAAAGAGTACTCTTTGAAAACAAAGAGGCGATCGGGTGGTCCTTGAAGGATATCAAGGGAATTAGCCCCGGTGTTGTTCAGCATCGGATCCACATGGAAGAGGATTCTAGGCCCCGCAGGGACCCATAACGAAGATTGAATCCTGTACTGAAAGAAGTCGTCCGAAAGGAGATTGTTAAGTGCTTGGATCATGGCATAATCTATCCTATCTCTGATAGTTCGTCGGTGAGTCTTGTCCATGTGGTTCCCAAGAAGTCAGGCGTGACGGTTGTGGAGAATGAGCATAATGAGCTTATCCCGACACGCCTGCAAACTGGCTGGCGAGTTTGCGTTGATTATCGCAAGCTCAATGGGGCAACGCGGAAAGATCATTTCCCGTTGCCATTCATTGATCAGATGTTGGAAAGGTTGGCCGGACATGAGTATTATTGTTTTCTTGATGGATACTCCGGTTACAACCAAATTTCCATCGCCCCCGAGGATCAAGAGAAAACCACATTTACTTGTCCCTTTGGCACGTTTGCCTACCGTCGCATGCCCTTTGGGTTATGTAATGCACTGGCAACGTTTCAAAGGTGTATGATCAGCATCTTCTCCGATATTGTTGAGCGTTTCCTTGAGATCTTCATGGACGACTTATCCATATTTGGCGCGTCCTTTGATGAGTGCCTTCATCACTTGAGCCTTGTCCTCAAGCGATGCCGTGAGAAGAACCTCACTCTCAATTGGGAGAAATGTCACTTCATGGTGAAGTGAGGGATTGTACTTGGACATGTGGTCTCAAGTAGGGGAATTGAGGTCGATCCCACCAAAGTGGGTATCATTGCTAATCTCCCACCGCCACGTAATGTGAAGGATATCCGCGCCTTTTTAGGGCATGCTGGATTCTATCGGTGGTTCATTCGGGATTTTAGCAAAATTGCTCGACCTCTCACCGCCTTGTTGGCTAAGGATGTCATTTTTGAGTTCACACCGGATTGCCACCATGCCTTTTTGACCTTGAAGAAAGAGTTGACTTCAGCTCCCATTATTAAGGCACCGGTGTGGACTCAACCCTTTGAGTTAATGTGTGATGCATCTGACTTCGCTGTGGGAGCAGTGCTTGGGCAACGATTGGACAAATTGCCTCTTGTGATCTACTATGCCAGTAGAACACTCAATGATGCCCAATTGAACTACACTGTGACCAAGAAGAAATTCTTAGCAATCATATTTGCTTTGGAGAAATTCCGATCGTACTTGATTGGCTCCCACGTGATTATCTATTATGATCACACAGCCATCAAGCACCTCATGGCGAAGAAAGATGCAAAATCCCGACTCTTGAGATGGATCTTGTTGTTACAAGAATTTGATCTCGAGATTCGAGACAAAAAAGGGTGTGAAAATGTTGTAGCTGACCACTTGTCTCGTCTACAGACGACCAACCCACAGGACCAAATCATTGATGACAAATTTCCTGACGAGCAGTTGTTCACGATCGAAGCTAACCCTTGGTTTGCCGACATCGTGAACTATCTCGTGACCGAGCAACTTCTTGTGGGTTGGTCAAAATCTGACCAATCCAAATTTAGATCTTATGTCAGATTCTTCCCCTGGGACGACCCCTACCTATTCAAATACTGCTCTGACCAAATTTTCAGGCGGTGCATCCCAGATACCGAGTTCCAAAGTGTACTCCACTTCTGCCATTCCAAGGCATGTGGAGGACACTTTGGAGCGAAGAAAACCGCTGCCAAGGTGCTCCAATCTGGATTCTACTAGCCCTCTCTTTTCAAGGATGCTTATGACTTTTGTAAGCAATGTGATAGGTGTCAGCGCCTTGGCAGGATTGGTCGACGTGACATGATGCCTTTGCAAAATGTCCTTGTTGTCGACATCTTCGATGTGTGGGGCATCGATTTCATGGGTCCCTTCCCGAACTCGTTCGGGAATGTTTACATTCTGGTGGTCGTTGACTATGTGTCTAAGTGGGTTGAGGCTATACCCACAAAGACCAATGACAACAAGGTGGTCACCAAATTCTTGAGGGACATTTTGCACGATTTGGTACTCCTCGTACCATAATCAACGATAGGGGTACCCACTTCTGTAATCGCTCCTTTGAAGCGCTTATGAGTAAATATTCGATCACCCACAAGCTTGCGACCCCATACCATCGGCAAACTAGTGGGCAGGTCGAAATCTCTAACCGTCAATTAAAGCAAATTCTTGAGAAGACGGTTAGTTCCTGGAGGAAGGATTGGTCTACCAAGTTGAATGACGCGTTGTGGGCTTTCCGCACCGCGTACAAGACCAATTTGGGTATGTCCCCATATCGGGTAGTGTACGGCAACGCTTGCCACCTACCCGTCGAGCTTGAGCATCATGCTTTCTGGGCGATCAAGAACCTGAATATGGATCTTGATCAAGCAGGAGTACAACGTAAGCTCGACATTGTGGAACTAGAAGAGCTACGCAATGATGCGTACGAGAATGCCAAAATTCATAAGTCCTGAGCCAAGATGTTTCACGATCGCATGATTATGCGAAAGGTGTTTACGGCCGGGCAGAAGGTGTTGCTCTACAATTCCCGACTTCATCTGTTTGCAGGTAAGCTCCGCAATCGCTGGTCTGGCCCGTTTATTGTCCAAACTGTCTATCCTCATGGAGCGGTTGAGATCTTGAACCCAGGGAATGGGGACGTGTTCAGAGTTAATGGACAACGCCTCAAACCCTACTTGGAGGGGGCACCAGTCGAAGTCGAGGAGGTCATGTTCCTTCATGAACCTCCCTCACACTCAACCATTCATGCTCCTACATGAGTGGTTGAGCGTTCATGTGTATATATGTAAAAAAAACTCCTTCAGTGAGCATCGATTGTTGTGGGCCCCAACCCTTGAGTATTTGGGCCCCATTTCTTTCACGTATTTGTATCCCTTCCTTAGTATCTCACAGGTTTTGAGGGAAATTGGGTTGTGTCCATCAACATATCCATAATCTTCCATGTGTCCTTCACATTGGTGAGATCTATTCTTTTTCATGCATAAATCCATGTAGTATCTTGCTCGCATTCATTGAGGACAATGCATGAACTAGGTGTGGGGGGTGTTTTACGTGTGTACATAGTCGAGTCTTTTCTTTTGATTTTGTTTTCTTTTGTTTGCATTGTTAGGGTCATGATAGTGTGCTGCATTTAATATCGATATATCTGCTTGCCATGATCCTTGGGTGACTTGTCTTCTTTTGCTTGCCTAGTGCTTCAAAATTTTCACATTTCTTTCAAAATATTCATATGTTTGCGAAAGAAATGTTTTGTGGGTTTTGCGTGTGTTTAGCATGTGCAAAAATGTTGAGAGGCAAAGTAAAAAGAAAGCTCCCAAAATTGTCTTGAACTTGATGCATTAAGATATTTAGTACAGTGGCTTTAGGATTTATCGAGTCGTTAGGATGCCCCCCAGTTTTCCTTTGGGGGTGAGTAATCATAGGGTTTCAGTGCTCAAACATTTAAAGAAGTCTACCCTGAACCTAATGAGTCAATAATTCGTGTCTGTTAACTTAAGGAAGTTTGTTGTAGTCAAGGACCCTTTAAATCTTGTTGTGAGACATTAAGTGTAGGGGTTTTGGTTCATGTGTAGATAAGAAATAAGTGAGTAGGTGTTCTCTCTTCTCGCACGGCTCCTATCACTCTGGAAAGTAGGTCTGAGGGGACTTTGTGCCTGGTGCTTTCGAGTCATCTGACTTGGGATGCGCCGACCGAACTCCCGTTACACGGGTGGTAGGGATTGCCCTATGTGGAGATTTGGGGAAAGGGGTACGTGATAGTGTAAGTCCTCATGGGCAATGATGCATGAAACCTAACCCTAGGAGAATGAAGCTCCAACTAATAAAAACAAAAAAGGAAAAAAATGTGAAAAGAAACAAAAGAAGAAGAAAAAATGAAAATAGGAACCTTAATGGACCTTACACTTTGTATCACTTGAGGATCTTGAGGTTGTCCATGTCTTTTCACTTAATTCCTTATTTAACTTGCACGAATGGTTCATTAGGCGAGATGTGGACTGATTACCTAAATAGAGTCGGCCCGTAGGATTACCGTGTCAATTGATCGACAAATTTTATCCAACGAGTCGAGTGTCTAGATTGAATAATGCATCTTGTTCGGATTTTGTGGGTATATCCGCTGAAAATCCTCAGGAGACAACACTCTTCCTCCTTGGCAACAAAGAGGTTTAACGGCTTGTTGCACGTGCTAAGTGCAATCGTGATTCCTACGAAAGTGAGTTAGGATTTCTTGTTTCTCGTTTGCTTTTCTCTTTCTTTGTTTTCCTCGGGACTAGCAAAAACTTAGGTGTGGGGGTATTTGATTGACATCATTTCATGCTCATATTCGTATCTTATATCCATTATCTTACATCTAAGCAATGCTATGTGATGAGTTTTATGTTTGAATTTCAGAAATAAAGAGGTTTGAAGAGAAGAGCCATGAAAGGACCCAAAAGCAAGAAAAATGACTTAATCGTGAGACCTGGGGACTAAGATGGAAGGGAGAAGGACCTGATCGTAAGACCGAAAGACCTAAGAGCAAAACAGGAAACTCCACACCATCATGGGGAGTATTTTGGCAATTCGATTCGGGTCGGAGCTCCAACAGACCAAGTAGATGCATCCAAGACCCAGAAATACTTCAAGCAAAGCCCACAAAGAAAACCAGACGGTCTGGAACCGCCAATTGGCGGTCCATATAGCCCAGGATCCGTTTAGTTTTCTGTAGCACGTGTATTAGTGTATGCTTAGTCTATTTTTGGTATTGGTTTAGTCCCACATCGGGGGATTGTCATGGATTAGCTTTTTCCATGCTTATAAATAGAACTCTTCACCTCCCATTGTATCCATCTCTCTCTTTGGTGGCATCTTCCCTGCTAAGAGTGAAGCCTTGAAGCAAAGGTCTAGTGGAGGAAGGGCTGCTTGTAATCTGAGTGAGTTCATAATAGAAGTTTTCATTAGCTTGTTAATTCTTGCTTAGTTAATGTGTTTGCTTTGGTGCTTGTTTTGTTTTATGCTTCTTTAATATTTCTTGCTTGATTAGTATAGTTTTATTTCAGTATAATGCTTCTTTTTATTAGAGTAGTTAGTTTAAATATGTGTGAGAAGTTCCATCCCCTTTGGGGGTGGAGTAGGTGTGTGTACATGTTATGTAGATGGTTTGAATGCTTAATATGAATGTTTTGTGTCGATATTAGTATGCTTGCTTGAATTATTAAGAACCTTACTTGATGGTTTCTGCCATAGCTTACGTACATTCCATGCTTGTCTAAGTGTCTTAATAACAACCTTGCATTGCTCATATTATGCACATAAGTTAGTGTTGTAATGATAGGTCTTGCCATAGCTAGGTACTTCTTATGCATTAGCAACACTAACTACTTGAGCTTCTTGTATGCATTTCATATCACACTTATTTCATGTGCACACACACACACACTCCACCCCTGAGGGGTTTTCATTCCTGTGATTTTATCTTTTGCATTAGTTGATTAGCTTAGTTGTTTAGTACATTTTAGCTTGTTTGTTTACTAGTTTAGCATTGTAGTGTAGTTTAGTGTAATACATCCTTCCTTTTATTTACCTCTCGCCTTCGAACAAACCAAGTGTCGACACACCTCCCAGTGGACGACCCATATTTGCCACCGCTTCAACGCGGCCATGCACTTGCGGTTAATATAAAACGATCAATCATTTAGGTTCTGAAATAAACAACTTGTATATGTAAATGTTAATCAACTAGGTTGTTGAGTAGATTGATAGGTTTTGCCATAACATTTAGACACTTCCTATGCATGATAACACCACCTTAATTTGTGCTTAAAGAATGTGTTCAGCTCCCACCTCTTTGCATGTGTGCACTCACACTACCCCTTAGGGGTTTTCCCATTCCTTAATTCCAGCATTTCGTTCTTAGCTTAGTTGGTATTTCATCGTTTGTTTCTTTCTTTCGCATTTCGTACTTCTTAGTGTAGTGTAGTCTAGATTAGCATAAACAACTTTCTTCCCCCTTTTTGTGCCACTTGATTTCGGATAAACAAGAGACTGCTCACCTCCCTGAGGACGACCCGTATTTGCCACCGCTTCAACGCGGTCGTGCACTTGCGGTTTAAATTAAAACGTTCAACACTTATGAAGTGAAATAAGTGATGAAAGATGCATGTAAGCATGTATGTGTGTGTGTCGTGTATGTGTCTTCATGCATAGAAAGTGTCTAAAGATGTGGCAAAACCTATCAATCCATTCACACAACGTATCGACAATTACTACTTGATTAACATAAGATTAGGCTCAGCATGAGAAGTGTGTAAAGATATGGCAAGACTCATCAAAAACCATAAACTCATGTGAAGAACAAAGGTAAGCAGGGGAGGTGTCTAAATGTTTTTGCAAAATCCATCAAAACAAAGTTTCTTCAATCAATCAAGCAAGGAAACACAAATACAAACACATAACTAACATATAGCATATTCAACAGGAAATTTTAGTCATTAAACAAGAGAAAACTAAGCATGAGAAGTGTTTAAATCTTATGGCAAAACCCATCAAAATTCCCCAACATGTAGATGATTAAAATACCCCCAATGAAGATACAAAACATGCAAGTCTACACAATCAAAAATTCATGAAACATCCAAACTTCACAATATATATATGAACATCATCTCAACCCCCTAAAGGGGATAGATCTACTCACCACACATTATTCTAGCAATTAAACTAAAGAAGAAAGGAGACATTCTAACTAATTTAGCCTAATATCAAAGAAATAGGACTAAGCTAAGCATGCATAAAAAAGAAACAACATGAGAAGAAAATAATGAAAAATTATTTTATTAAATGACTCGCATTACTAGTAGCATTCTTCTCCACCTTGAGTTTTTGCTCCATGACATACTTCAAGTAGAGAGAATGTCACCAACCAATGGGTGAATAAAAAGGAAGAGGAGTTCTATTTATAGCCATATAAAAAGGTAATCGGGGACAATCCCCCGATGTGAGACTAATAAAACCTTCCCAAAATACACATAAACACATAACCCATGTCCTGGAGAAACCAGGTCGAATTCGAAGACAAACGGACCGCCAATTGGCGGTCACTTTTTCCAGGATCGGACCTATTTTCAGATATGTTCTTTATTTTTACAATTCTTCACATGGGGTGCACTCGGATCTATTATAGGAGTGTCGGCCCGAATCTAATTGCCAAAATACTCCTCATGATGGTGTGGAGTTTCTTCATTTTCTCATTGGTCCTTTGGGGTTACATTCGGGTCCTTCTCCCTTGCATGTTAGTCCCCAAGTCTCACAACTCAGTCATTTTTCTTGCGTTTAGGTCCTTTTATCATTATTCTCCTCAATCTTGTTTATTCCTGACACTCAAACATAAAACTTGTTACGTAGCATTGTTTAGGTTCAAGATAATGGATATAAGATACAAATGAATGCATGAAATGATGTCTATCACAAACTCGACTAGATAGGGGGTCGCATTTGCTGTCGATACCACTACGACCACCAAGGCACGCATGGCGGCGTTAATGCGTTCGTATGGATTCGAATGAGCTGCAAAACCAACAGGATGTGTCACATGTGTCTGCATCTGGTCCAGTTCCCTGTTATATATGTGGTAGAATAGGTCATGTAGGAGGCGAGTATGCATTCATTCCGTCTGAGATAGAACATGTCAATGTCATCTATGATAAATCCAGGAACGACCCATATTCATCATCATATAACCCTGAATGGAGGAATCACCCTAACTTTTCATGGAACCAAAAAAATGCCCCGGGTGATCCTTCAAACTTCTCTCGGCCACCTAACCGACCACACTAACCTCCCATGCATTCACAATCTTATCAGCCATCCCAAGCTCAAATCACCAACCCACCATGTTTCCCAAAATGCAACAACATGGAAACCCGGTTTTATTCGCTTGAGAACCTGGCCCGTGGACTTGAGAACTCAATGAAAAACTTTATGTCCTCCACAAGTCAAGTTCTCACTTCAAATCAGCAGACCATCAAATCTGTAGAGCTTTAGATGGGTTGATTCTCTCAGTCTGTACATGAAAGAGAGAGAGAGGGACTCTGCCACGCCAGCCTGAGGTGAACCCCGTATGTACCAGCAACAACACATGCAAAATGAGAGTTTGGTACCTCGAGGGTGGCAAGTGAACCATGTGGAGGAACCTATTCACCATGTCAATGCCATTGTAACCTTAAGGAATGTAAAGCAGATTGACAATCACATTTCCTTTCCACCACCACCATTTGTGCAGCCCCTCGGTGGGAATGATGGTGAGGAAGAGGCTGAGGGTGAGGGTAATACACCAATGCCTCCATCTTAGGCACCGTAAAAAACCTACCTGCCAAAAGCTCCATATCCTAGTAGGTTAACCAAAAGCAGAGTGACACAATGGATAAGATAGTAGAGGTCTATAAACAAGTGAAGGTTAACATCCCCTTGTTGGATGTCATCCAACAAATACCTCAATATGCCAAAGTGTTGAAAGATCTCTGCACAACCAAGAGGAAGACCAATGTTCCTAAGAAAGCATTCTTAACTGCGAGTGTGAGCTCACTTTTGTCCAATCCCACATACACAAAGTACAAGGACCCTGGGTGTCCTACTATTCAGTGTACGATAGGGGACACTAGCACGAGTAACGTATTGCATATTTAGGCTCAACGGTCTACCTCCTCCCATTTTCTGTTTATCAACAGTTGAACTTGGGAGAATTGAAACCAACTAAGATCACCCTCCAATTGGCAGATAGATCCATTGGTGTCCCAAAGGGGATTATTGAGGACGTGCTCATCAAAGTTGGAGATTTTATATTTCCATTAGATTTTGTCGTCCTCGATACCAACCCTGTTGCGAACACCCACTCTCAAATACCTTTGATTTTGGGTAGCCCATTTCTAGTAACCTCCAACGCCTTAATTAATTGTAGAAATGATCTCATGAAGCTCTCATTCAGTAACATGAGTGTCGAGTTTCATGTGTTCAACTCAGGTAGGCAACATAAGCCCTTGGACCAACCTTTAAATCTCAACCTCATCCGCCAATTACAAAAATCACCGCAAAATCAACAAAAACCCCCAACACTAATGCAACCCGTTGAGAATGTTTGTGTGCCCAACGAACACTCATTGCCTATCTTTGCAATGCAACAGAGTGAGCTGGAATCAAACATGAATATACAAGGAGAGTGTTTGTTGGATGATTCAGTTGGGACTGTTAGTGAGGGGGAAACACGTCATTATATGGCCATTCTATAATTTGTCTTTACCCCATGCCCCGTGATCATTGAGCATCATGAGCTTCATCTTGACTCCAACAAGGACCCACCTGCGACCGACCTTATGCTTGATAATAAACAGGAGGATGGTTGGTCCTTGTTGAATGACTTGGGGCGAGGCCCCAGTCTTAGTGCGACAAGTGTGTCACATCACATGAATGAGCCTAAGGAACTGATCATTCTGATGCACCCGCCTATTGGTTGGAGGGTTTTGTTCGACGAGCAACTAAACCCTTGCGAGGGAACACAACTCCACTCATTCGCGTTGCCTACGCGCAACGAATATCATGAGGAGTTTGAGACTTGCAGTTTTTACCTTTCACCCCTCATGATACCTCAGAGTACTAGTGTAATGGGCCCATCATGGCAAATCTCTAATCTGCCGGACTCGATGTTCTCATTTGATGTTCCTTGACCAAACGATTAAGAGAATATCTTCGTTGATGTATATATCTTTTTTTATAACAAAAAAGACTCTAGAAGTGAGCATTGGTTGTTTTGGCCCCAACCCTTGAGTATTTGGGCCCCATTTCTTTAACGTATTGTATTTCTTTTTAAGTATCTCATAAGTTTTGAGGAGAATTCGGGTTTATGTCAATCAACATGACCATGAAACTTTCCTTGTGCTTCACGTTGGTGAGATCTTTTCTTTTTCATGCAAAAATCCATGTAGTATCATACTCACATTCATTGAGGACAATGCATGAAGTAAGTGTCGGGAGTGTTTTACGTGTGTACATAGTCGAGTCTTTCTCCTTTTGTTTTGTTTTGTTTTCTTTTGTTTGTATTGATAGGTTCATGTTAGTGTGCTGCATTTAATATCAATATATATGCTTGCCATGATCCCTGGGTGACTTGTCTTCTTTTGCTTGCCTAGTGTTCTAAAATTTTCATTTCTTTCAATAATATTCATGTGTTTGTGAAAGAAAATGTTTTGTGGGTTTTGCGTGTGTTTAACATGTGCAAAACCGTTGAGAGGCAATCAAAAGAGAATCTCCCAGAATTGACTTGAACATGATGCATTACGATATCTACTATACCGGCTTTAGGTCTAATCGAGTCATAAGGATGCACCCTGGTCTTCCCTGGAGGAGTGAACAATCATAGGGTTTCAGTACTCAAACAATTAAAGAAAGTCAACCCTGAACCTAATGAGTCAAATAATTCGTGTTTGTTAGTATAAGGAAGTTTGTTGTAGTCAGGGTCCCTTAAAATCTTGTTGTGAAACTTTAAGTGTTGGGGTTTTGGTTCCCATGTAGATAATAAATAAGTGGTGTTCTCGCTTCTCGCACGGCTCCTATCACTCAGGAAATTAGGTCCGAGGGGATTTAATGTCTGGTGCTTTCGAGTCATCTGACATGGGATGCACCGACCGAACTCCCATTACACTAGTGGTAGGGATCGCCCTATGTGGAGATTTGGGGGAAGGTGTGCATCATAGTGTAAATCCTCATAGGCAATAATGCATGAAACCCGACCCTAGGAGAATCAAACACCAACTAGTGTAATTCATAATACCCCAAAAAGAAGAAGAAAATTGAATGATGAAAAAAGGAGACAAATAAGAACCTTAATGGACTTTACACGATGTATCACTTTAAGAAGTTAAGGTCGCCCATGTATTTCACTTAAGTCCTTAATTAATTTTCACAAATGGTTCCCTATGCTAGGTGTGTGGACTAATTACATATATAGAGTCGCTTTTAATTACCATGTCCAATGATCAACGAAAATGAGTCCATCGAGTTGTGTTGCTAGGTTGAATAATGCATCTATGTTCTGATTTTGTGGGTGTATCTGTTGAAAACCCTCAGGAGACAACACTCCTCCTCCATGGCGACAAGGAGGTTTAACGGCTTGTTGCACATACTAAGTGCAACTGTGATTCCTACGAAAGTGAGTTAGGATTTCCCTATTTTACGAATGATTTTTCCTTTCTTTCATTTTTCTATTTCTATGTTTTGCTCGGGACTAGCAAAAGTTAAGTGTGGGGGTATTTGATTGACATTATATCATGCATATATTTGTGTTTTATATCCTCTATTTTTAACCTAAGTAACGAGTTTTATGTTTGAGTTTCAGAAATAAAATAACTGAGAAGAAGAGACACAAAAAGTACCTGAAAGCAAGAAAAATGACTGAATTGTGAGACTTATGGACTGATATGCAAGAGGTAAGGACTCGGATGTAAACCAAAAGGACCCATAAGCAAATCAAGAAACTCCACACCATCATGAGGAGTATTTTGGAAATTATATCCGGGCCTAAACTCCAATAACCAATCCAAGTGCACCCCATATGAAGAATTGAAGAACTAAAGAAAATATCTGAAAATACGTCGGATCCGGGAAACAGTGACCGCCAATTAGCGATCTGTTTTTCTCAGAATCCGACCCAACTTTGCCTGGATATGGGTTAGGTATTTATGTCTATTCTAGGAATGTTCTATTAGTCCCACATCGGGGAATCGTCCCCGATTACCTTCTTATTTGACTATAAATAGAACTCTTCCTCCTCATTTGTAATACTACTCATTGCTCAGTGGCCAATCCCTCTACTTAGAGTCAAGCCTTGAAGCAAAAACTCAAGTGGGGAGATGCTACTTGTAAGGTGAATCATTTAATAAAAGAATTTTTTGTTAGTTTAATGTCGTCTCTTTTATCTTCTTGCATGCGTAGCTTTATTTTGTTTCATTAATCTTAGTAGACTTAGTTAACATGTTTTCCTCTCTTAACATAATAGTTAGCTTAATGAGTAGTGAGTAGTTCCATCCCCTTTGGGGGGTGGAGATGATGTACATATATGTTGTGAAGTTTGGATGTTTGATGAATTTTAGATTGTGTAGACTTGCATGTTTGTATGTTCATTAGGGGTATTTTAATCGACTACATGTTGGCGGATTTTTGATGGTTTTGACATAAGATTTAGACATTTCTCATGCTTAGTTTCCTCATGTTTATTGACTGAAATTTCTAGTTGAATATGCTACATGTTAGTTAAGTGTTTGTATTTGTGGTTGCTTGCTTGATTGATTAAAGAAACTTTGTTTTGATGGGTTTTGTCAAAAGATTTAGACACCTCCCATGCTTAGCTTTGTTCTTCACATGAGTTTATGGTTTTTGATGAGTCTTGTCATATCTTTAGACACTTCTCATGCTGAGCCACATCTTTAGACACTTCCTATGCATGAAAACACACACACGACACACACATACATGCTTACATGCATCATTCATCACTTATTTCACTTCATATGTGCAGCCTTAGGGGTTTCTCTTCCTGATTTCCAATCTTTAGTTGCTTTCTTTCGCATTTCTTACTTACTAGTTTAGTGTAGTTTAACTTAGCATAATCAAATCTATTTCCCTTTTTTGCCACTTGATTTCTGACAAACCAGAGGCTACTCACCTCCCTGTGGATCGACATGTACTTGTCACCGCTTCATCGCGGTTGTGCACTTGCGGTTATTAAAACGTTTAAACATCAGGGACCTTTAAATTCCTTTTGTGAAACTCTAAGTGTAGGGGTTTTGGTTCATGTGTAGGTAATAAATAAGTGGGTAGAGTGTTCTCGCTTCTCGCACGGATCCTATCACTCAGGAAATTAGGTCCGAGGGGATTTAATGTCTGGTGCTTTCGAGTCATCTGACATGGGATGCACTGACCGAACTCCCATTAGACGAGTGGTAGGGATCGCCCTATGTGGATATTTGGGGGAAGGTGTACGTCATAGTGTAAGTCCTCATAGGCAATGATGCACGAAACCTGACCCTGGGAGAAATACACACAAACTAGTAAATAATAAAAATGAAAAAAAGAGAAGAACAAAAAGAAAAAAAGGAATGACAATGCAAATAAGACCCTTAATGGACTTTACACTTTTGTATCACTTGGGGATGTTAAGGTTGCCCATGCCTTTCACTTAAGTCCTTAACTAACTTGCACGAATGGTTAATTAGGTCAGGTTTGTGGACTAAATACCTAAATAGAGTCGGCCCGTAGTATTATCGTATCCAATGATCGACAAAAGTAGGTCCGACGAGTCGAGTTGTTAGGTTGAATAATGCATCGATGTTCGGATTTTGTGGGTATATCCGCTGAAAACCCTCAGGAGACACGGCTCCTCCTCCTTGGCGACAAGGGGGTTTAACGGCGTGTTGCACGTGCTAAGTGCAACCGTGATTCCTATGAATGTGAGTTAGGATTGCCCTATTTTTTGTATGTTTTTCCTTTCTTTTAATTTTCTTGTTCTTTGTTTTTCTTAGGACTAGCAAAAGTTAAGTGTGGGGTATTTGATTCGTAGCATATCATGCATCATATTCATGCTATATATCCTTATTTTTACCCCAATATTGTGCTACTCGAGTGTTTGTTGTCATTTTTCAGATGTTAGGTAATAAAGAAGGGAAGAGAAAAATGACTGAAATATAAGAAGAAAAGACTTAAATGAAGCAAAATGGACCTCTTGGTCATACACAAGGACCCATAAGCAAGAGGGAAGGACCTGGACGTAAACTCGAATGGACCAAATAGCAAACCGAGAAACTTTGCACCATCATGAGGAGCATTTTGCAATTAGATTCGGGCCCAAACTCCAATTACCGATCCAAGTGCACCCCCACTTGACAAATTGGAGAACTTAAGAAGATATCTGAAAATGGGTTTGATCCAATTGGCAGTCCTTTTCTCTCAGAACGACCCAGTTCGTGTGGATATGGGTTATGTACTTATGTTTATTCTGGAAATGTTTCATTAGTCCCACATCGGGGGATTGTCCCCAGTTTCCTTTTTTCATGCTTATAAATAGAACTCTTCTTCCTCCTTTGTAATCAACTCCTTGCTTGGTGACATTCTCTCTACTTGGAGTAAAGCCTTCGAGCAAAACTCTAGTGGAGAGATGTTACTTGTAATGTAAGTGAGCAATAAAAGAATGTTTTGTTACTTTTATGTTGTCTCTTTCAATTCTTGCATGCGTAGTTTAATTTCGTTGTCTCTTTTCGTAATGGGTAGTGAGTAGTTCCATTCCCCTTTGCGGGTGGAGGTGATGTAGAATATGTGATAGTAATGAGTTCTTTTATTTGTGTCATTTCATATGCTTAATGTAGATCTACACTTGTATTAGATGGGATAATGTCCACACTACGTACTTATCTCATGCTTGCTTTAGAGCTTATCTTGTTGCTTGTAATGGTTTGATGTGAATGACTTGTTATGTATGGATCCATGTTTGGTGCACATTCACATGAATGATTTAGGTTGTATGTATGATCGATTGATGCTCTAATGGCCACACTAGGTACTTATTGCATGCTTGATAATGTAAAATCAACCTCAACTTTATGTGAGATATGCATGTTCATGGTTTGCCATGTAGTGTTGTGTATCATACACTTCGATTCTACACTAGCTTCTACTTATGCCACACAAACTACACTTGTTCCTAATTGAAATGAAGACTCACTCACACACACATACCTACACACCTCCATACCTCCACTCCATGGGGTTTAGTTTAATTGGTAGTTCATTCATAGTTTAGTTTTGTGTAACCACACTTCTTTTCCCCTCTTTTCCCACTTGCCTTCGAAAGAACCAGAGTCGACACACCTCCCTGGGGATCGATCCGTACTTGCCCAGTCTGCACCAACGACCGTGCACTTGCAGTATTGTAACTGATTCAATCAGCACTGCTAGACGATCTCCGGTACGATAAGCTGTCTCTCGCCCACATCGCCCCAACACGAGAGCGATCTACACGGTCATCTGTATAACGCCTCAAAGGTTGTCATTCCTATACTAGCATGGAGACTATTATTGTACGCAAACTCGATCATTGGTAGATGCTCATCCCAACTACCTACCCAATTTAAGGCACATGCCCTCAACATGTCCTCGAATGTATGTATAGTCCTCTCTGACTGACCAAACGTTTGAGGGTGAAAGGCTGTACAGAACTTCAGTTCCATTCCCAACACCCTATCGGTCTGAGATGATGGATACTGTCACCTCGTGCAATCACACAATCTCATCCAACCATCGAGCTGTCATCCGTATCGCAAAAAAGTGCGTCGACTTGGTCAGTTAGTCTATAATCACCCAGATCGCATCGTGGAAACGCCTAATCATGAGTAGTGATTGAATCATTTTAAATCAAGTGGCAAGTCCACAGGGCGGTGTGTCAACTCTGGTTCTTTAGAAATCAAGTGGGAAAGGAGAGGAGAAGTTGTTGATTATGCTAACTAAATACACTAAATTATGAATGAATTAACAATTAAACTAAACCCTCATGGAATGGAGGTGTGTAGGTATGTGTATGTGTAAGTGGGTCTTCAATTCAATTAGGCACAAGTGTAGTTTGTATGGCATACAAGTAGAATCTAGTGTAGAATCTAAGTGTAAGATACACAACACTACATCGCAAACCATGAACGTGCATATCTCACATAAAGTTTAGGTTGGTTTTAGATTGCCAAGCATGCAATAATTACCTAGTGTGGCCATTAGAGCATCAATTAATCCTACATACAACCGAAATCATTCATGTGAATGTGCACCAAACATAGATCCATAGCTAACAAGTCATTTCCATCAAACCATTACAAGCAACAAGATAAACTCTAAAACTAGCATGAGATAAGTACCTAGTGTGGACATTATCCCATCTAATATAAGTTTAAGCATGCTACGAGTATAGATCTACATTAAGCACATGAAATGACACAAATAAAAGAACCCAACACTATCACATAATCTGCATCACCTCCACCCCAGGGGTGGATCTACTCTCTACTCATTAAGCTAACTAGTTATGCTAAGATTTAAGGAAACAAAACATGCAAGACTAAAGGAAATAATATCCAACTAAAAAGAAAATATCTTATTTACATGACTCACGTTACAATGTTGCATCCTCTCCACCTTGAGTTTTGCTTCAAAGACTTACTCAAGGTAGAGAGAATAGCAACCAAGCAATGAGTCGATTACGAAGGAGGAAGAAGAGTTTTATTTATAGGCATGAAAAAAGTAAAGTGGGGACAATCCCCCAATGTGGGAATAATGAACATTCCCAGAATAGACATAAACACAAAAACCATATCCACTCGAAACTAGGTCATATTCTGAGAAAAAGGGACCGCCAATTGGCGGTCAAATTTTCTCGGATCGTACCCATTTTCATATATATTCTTAAGTACTTCAATTATTCACGTGGGGTGCACTTGAATCGGTTATTGGAATATGGGCCCGAATCTAATTGCCAAAATACTCTTTATGATGGTGCGGAGTTTCTCGGTTTGCTATTTGGTCCCTTCGTGCTTACGTCAAGTCCTTCCCTCTTGCAGATGGGTCCTTGTGTATGACCAGGAGGTCCATTTTGCTTCATTTAAGTCCGTTCTTACGTTTTAGTCTTTTTCTATTCCATCTCTTCTTTATTACCTAATACCTAAAATATAACAAGAAACACTCAAGTCACACAATTTTGGGGTAAAATTAAGGATATATAGCATGAATATGATGCATGATAAGCTACTAATCAAGTAGTCCCGTAACAAAATTCATGGTCACATGCTCCCACTTCCACTTTGGAAGTTCAATCCTCTGCAACATGCATGCGGGCCTCTGGTGCTCGATCTTCACCTACTGACGGACCAACCATCGGGACAAAAACTCCGTGATATCCTCTTCATGTCCCGCCACCAGTAATGTCTCTGAAGATCGTTATACATCTTCATACTCCCAGGGTAGATCGTATATCGAGCACGATGAGCCTCTTCGATGACCTCTCTTTGCAGGTCAATTGTCATCGGCACCCATAGTCTACTCTGGAACTTAATGCCTCCATCCACAACTATCCAAAAATCTAACCCTCAGTCTCTAATGACTATATCAAGACAGACCTCCCAGGATCCTCTGACGATGCGTGAATAATGCGCTCCACTATGTCCGGCTCGTACTCCCAGGGTGGATCGTATATCGAGAACAATGTGTTGCTGCAAACAACCTCCACTGAACTAGGTCCTCTAATAGTCTCCACTCACAGACTAGCCATGAAACTCTCCCACTTCCGACTCAAAGTGTCGGCTACTGTGTTCGCCTTAACGGGGTGGTAGGCGATCGTAAGGTCATAATCCTTCACAAACTCTAACCAACCTCGTTGTCTCATGTTCAGTTCCTTCTGTGAGAATATGTACTTCAGACTCTGGTGATCTGTGAATACACCACTTCAGTGCCTTATGATCTTCAGTGCATACACCACTTCTACCAACTCCAGATCATGAGTGGGATAATTTTGCCCGTGGACCTTCAACTGTCTCAACGCATAGGCTACTACCTTCCCATGCTGCATTAGCACGCACCCAAATCCCGTACCGGCTGCGTCACTGTAGATCACGTAACTGCCACTACCATTGGGAAGGGTCAGGATGGGCGTGGTCGTCAACCGCAACTTCAACTCCTAGAAGTTACCCTCACACTTCTGCGACCAGGCAAACTTCACACCCTTCTTTGTCAATGGAGAAGCGATCTTTGAAAAGTTTTGGATAAAGTGCCGATAATAACCTATCAATCTCACGAAGCTCCTGACCTCTTACACTGATGTGGGTGCTTGCCGCTGCGTCAGTGCCTTAATTTTCGCTGGGTCCACCAAAATTCCATCATTTGATATGATGTGCCCAAGGAATGTCATGTTATGAAGCCAACATTGACACTTCGAGTACTTGGAATACAACTCCTACTACCTTAGCACCTCTAGTATTGTTCGCAAATGCTCTTTGTGCGTCTCATGATCTGGCGAATAGACAAGGATATCATCCACGAATACGATCACGAACTGATCCAAGAACGACTTAAAAGCCCTATTCATCAAATCCATGAACATTACAGGTACATTCGTCAGTCCGAAGGACATCACTAGAAACTCATAATGTCCATATCTTGTGCGGAAAGTTGTCTTTGGCACGTCCTCGTCCCTGATCCTCAACTAACAGTATACAAATCTCAAGTCAATATTCAAGAAGACCTTGGCAATCTTCATCTGATCAAAGAGATCATCAATCCTGGGGAACGGGTAATGATTCCTGACAGTCACCTTGTTCAACATCTGGTAATTGATACACACCTCAAGGAACCGTCATTCTTCTTCATGAACAGAACATGGGCTCCCCACAGTGACACACTAGACCGAATGAACCCTTTGTCCAACAACTCCTGCAACTGAACCTTCAACTTGGACAACTCTGCAGGGGATATCCTCTAGGAGCATATCAGTGAAATCCCGAACCGTCTCCACATCGTCCAGGGTGGGTCTCTGACTCTCGATCAACATGGTGCTCACCGGAAATGCTGCATATCCCTAAATCAAAAGCTTTTGTGCCTTCAGTGTAGAAATGCAGATGCGACCCTCCCTGCCGCGTACACCACAGATCACCAGACACTGACCCACTGCTCTCAGAATAAAAATCTTCCTCTCTCAGTAATGAACTTAAATGTCATAATGAGACAACCCGTCCATTCCAAGTATCACGCCAAAGTCCACCCTCAGCAACAACACCAGGTCAACCGGGAAGCTCTCGTTGCCCGACACAATAAGCAACCCGGCAAGAAACTTCCCGAGCACAAGCCTCTCCTTACAGGTGTGCTGACCTCGAGGTGGGAGGTCAGACTCAAGGGGCTAAGGTCCACTAAGCTCAAAAATCTGTCAAAGATAAATGAATTTGTGGCGCTGTTATCAAATAAAAGCCTAGCCACATGACCGGCAACAACGAGCATACATTCCACCACATCAGCTTACGCAACATAATCCTTCCAGCGTGTAGTAAAAACACGTTCAGCAGTCCTCGACGTCCCAGCTACAAAGTTGGTACCCCTGATACTCGGTCTTTATGCCCTGCAGTCAAACTGGACCATACAGCTCCCCCATTGCCACCGGCTGCTCCCCTATGCCCGGGGCAGTCACGTGCCATGCGACCCAACTGTCCACACTCAAGGCATCCACCAGTCACCATGTTGCACGCTCGTCCCGGATGTAAATGGTGACAACGTCCACAAACCTCACTAGCTCTACCTTCCGCTGACCTATGCTTATTCTCAAAATAACCCCCGAATATGCTCCTCGGCTGGCTCTTGTCGCGGTGACTACCGCCTCTGCCCTTACTAAACCAATCTGTACCGCCGCCAAACCCCTTGCTCTCCTGGGAGTGAATTCGGTACTCAGCATCCAAGGTCATCGCACTACAACGTGCAGCCTCTAGTGTCTAAGGCATACTGGTGAGCACCACTCACCGGAGCGACTGTCGAAGTCCCTTAGTGAACTTCATCGCCCTCTGCTTGGGTGTACTGTAGATATCTACACAGTTTTCTCTCTCGAGCTAAACTTGTAGATATACTGATCCAAGCTCAGATCTTCCTGCTGAAGTGCCAGAAACTCACGCCTCAGACGATCGCGAACAGGTGATGGAAAATACTTCTACCTGAACTCCCCCAGGAAGTCCTCCCAACTAAACGCAGTCGCACCTCCAAAGAGCACCGCTCCAGTCGACCACCAACTAATCTCTAGTTCCACCTGCCACTCAGGCAGGCAAGCAATCGCCTCAAAAATCCTGAACATACAGCCCTTCACTAACTCTAGGTTTGTTCCGCCGACAAAAGTCGGTCGGTGCTGGTGCATAAAGCGATTAAGAATCTCACCCCTGTCCTGATACCGGGGTCTTCTGGCGTGCTCCATAAATACGCCTAAGTGCTCCAACTGGTCACGCATCGCTCGTTGGTCCTCCTCCTGAGAACTTGGTGGGGAGGGGTTCATACGCCTCAATCGAGCACCTCGACGGGGTGGCATCTCCCACCAAAACAGAAACTCAAAACACACAAACTAGCGGGACTACGCCCAAAAGGTCTTAACTTGGGTTGTATACGAATGGACTGACCTGAGCTCTGATACCAAGCTATAACATCCCTAATCCACACTTGTACACAACAAACAATCACAAGTACAACAAGGGAAAATTGACATTAACTAAAAATAGTCAAGTCGTGGTCTAAATTAAAAACATAACATTAATGTCAGAGTACAATACGAAAGGGAAATACAAGAAACTCAGAATTCGTACTACATGACTACTAAGAAAAGTAGGAAAATAAATGACAACCGAGCCCAACAGATCCAGTCCACGTCCCAAAACCAAGTCGCCTCCAGCCACCTACTACGTCTCACCTGCACACACACAGGCCACACATGAGTCTTGAATCAAGACCCTGTACACCACCCCAACCGATGGTATACTAGGTCAACGTCGTCCGTCTGGCTCACACTGGTTTCGTGTCCCAAGGCCAAGCGTGCACCTCGACCCTACCATGCATCCAATCCACAAGACAACACCTTACCCACTCTCACAACAGAGCTATCAGACGACCCAAGGCGACCACGTGCTCAGGCAGGCCGAGCGTGCACCTTTAACAATATTATGCATCTGGCCCACAACCGACGCCCTACTCCAACTACGCGCTAGAACCTGCGAGCCCAGCTCCAGCGGTTACTCGTCACAACGTTGGTGAGCAGACCAGTCCTAAATCCGGCTCTGGGAATCCAACCACACGCCCGAGCCCGCGAGTGCAGCTCCAACGGTCACTCCTAACAACGCTGGTAAACCATCCTGGACCGCCCCAACAAGCGAAACACCCTAACTTCTTGTCATACGTGCCTCACACATCGTGTCACTGCCACCACACGCTGAACCCATGAGCAACGCTCCATTGACCACTCGCCACAATGTGAGTGGGCAACTCGTTTCACGAACCTCTCTCACAAACACATAAGACAGGGGTAAATGCAATTTACACCAAACTTATGGGTCACACAACCCCAACAAATCATAACATAAGTTCCAGTAAAGCATCCACAAATTATAGAGCAATAAACATAAACCCAGGGTAAAAACAATAAACTACCAACTAATGCAATTTACCACAAAAATCTGAAAAGTCCAGGGCAAAAGAGCAATTTTCCCTAAATTAATCATGTCATACAATTCAGAAAAGTCCAGAGTTTTTACAGCAAATATTTCAATTATTAATCATTTAATCAAATACAGTTAATCTGGGGTTTCCATGCAATTAATCCAGTTATTCATAGTTTAATCAAATACAATTAATTTAAAGGATTTATTCTGCAATTAACCCAAATTAACTTATTCAACCAAATACTCCACAAATCCCAGGCTTTTCCGTAATTTACCCAACTAATTCATTCTTTAAGCAAATATAATTAATTGGGAGGGTTTTAATGCAAAATACCCAACACCAAAAAATCCACCAAAACCCCAACCTAAGCCGTCACCGACCCTACGTCACCGCCGCCGGCCCTTGGTCAGCGGCCACCCGCCATCGCAGCGACGTCCTCCCCCGGCCTCAACCCGGCCACAACCCAATCGTAACCTGCGGCCTCCGGCGCTTTTTGATACCCCTCCAAAACCCGAACCCAAACAAAAGGGGTGGATGGCATACCTTGAACTTGAATCATCATGAGGAATAGGACCGAAGAATACGACACTTCCCCTACGCGCCTTTGCGCGGACGTCGACCTCGGTGGATCTCCTCGTCGCCACCGGAGATGTGGGAGAAGGAGGAAAGGAAAATGAGGGAGAGAGAAGGGTTTGAGGATTAGGTTAGGGATTGGGATTTTGGGAGAGAGGGGGTTAACAATTTTTGCTCAATAACTATCCTAACAAACTACTATGCATATCGGTTGTGACATACAGGAATGTTACACAATCTGGCTCTGGCATATTCCTGGGTTTACAAATTTCTTCTTGCTCAAGCATGGGGATTAGAGATTAAATAACTCATGCCTTATGTCTTTAATCTAATTTAATTTTATAAGAACCTAATTGAAGTTTTTTTTAACTTGTATCATCTTCTCTTTCAACGTGCATTTTCAATGAAGTAACCTTTCAACTAGTGCAATTGACATTTCCTCTAGAGACTTTGCATGACGATGTGGTGTTTTACTATTTTTCTTGATGTTGGGATTGTAAAGCTCCTTGCAGAGAACATTATGCGTCCAACTCCTCAATGTTAAAGCTTTCAAACTCTCCCAAATCTAATGTATAATTCAATATCCTAGTCTCATCTCATTATGTTATTGGAAAATCTAATCTTTCGCCCTAATTCCACATGTTCGCAGCAAAATTCCAATTTATCCACCTTTTCCTTAATCTTACTTTCCCTCATCGAATTCCTCCTTTGTTAGTGGAGCAGCCGATATTTTATTGCAACTGGACCCTTTTAACAAACCAAAACAAAACCACGAAAGCCAACTCGTAAATTCAAATCGGGTCCATCTTGTAAAACCATGGCTCGTTTCAAAAACAAAGTAACCAAACCCAAACACCACCCCTCCGACTCCACTTCAATACACCAAACCTCTCCCACCACCATCGAAAACACCAAAGGCTCGCCAAAAATCACCACCACCGACCCTCCTCCATTATCTGACCCTGCTCTATCTAATTCCGCAAAATGGTAAAAAACCCTCAAATCCTCTCACTTGATGAAACCCGACCACATAAAAAAATTGTCCCACCTCTGTAAAACACATCGCCACACATAACCCCATCTCTTAGCCTAACTCTGATCGATTGTGAAGATTAAAACTGCAAGTGCATGACCACGTTGAAGCGGTGACAAGTACGGGTCGATCCACAAGGAGCTAGAGCGGGTCATTGTCGACCATACTCGAATGGGAAGAGAAAAAGAAATGATGGGTGTATCTACACTAAATGATGCTAATTAAATTAATAAACAAATACGACCAATCCTGTAGGAGGTGGAGAATGAGTGACAAAGTGAAGATGTGTACATGATGTGTGTATGTGTACGTTTAAGCTCTTAATGACATGAAGAACATAGAAATCCATAATGACGACAACCCTAACTATGTCTCCACATGAATTAAGATTTATCACTATCATTAAAACATACAAGATAAGGCCAACAAAGCCACATGCTTCCTTATGTCATTCTTATCTTTTTATCAACTCCAATTTTATCCTCACATCATCATTCCCAATTAAGTGGGCCTACTAACCAAAATATGTGCTAATTAATTAGTATCCATTAGGACCGTTAACACATTAAAGGTAAGAGTAAAAACTCATACAAATAACTATGGAAATCATATGAACCTCCAAGATTAAGATTAAACACAAACACAAATCAACTACATCCACACTTACATCTTCGTCCACCCCTGTAATGGGATGGATTACTCACTAATCATATGAATAACAAAGAACGCAACAACAAACGTGAACAAGAAAGAAATTTAAATATAACCAAGTCAATGAAATAAAATTACGTCAAATAAAAGACAAGAAGCTAAAGAACATGAAATTGAAACTTGATTAATTAAGGAAAGATTACAATGGTTTCCTCTCACCCCTTCACTAGACTACTAAATCAAGAACTAAAATCTACTATGATTGGGGAGAGGGGAAGTAGGGAAATGGTGGGTTACACATTTTTTATAGAAGATTAGACGATCTGGATTAATCTTGATGAGATCCAACGGCTGAGAATCAAATCCGCATTATTTAGATACAACTCTGCATTACCTAAGCAACTTCGGAAATCCAGGCATCCATCTCCCAATCGGATCCTCCAGTGGTGGATTTGGATCAGCCCTAAATTTCAACAACTTTAATTCACCAATTGAACATGTAGAATGCATCTTGATCCGTTGGTTCGAGCACATTTGACATTAATTGTTAGAAAACTTCTTAGGTTCTTGAGTTTGAGGAAATTTTGCATAAAAAGACTTCTTGTTTGCACTTGGCTCCCTTCAGGTTTTTCAATTAGATCCTTCTTGTCTTGCTAATCTGTCCTTTCTTCTTGCATTTAAGTCACTTGCTTCATTTCTCTTTTTTATTACCTAAAACTTGAAATACGCAACACAAACTCGACTAGCACAAATATGGGGTAAAATAAGTGATATAGATAGAACATAAATGCACCGTATCATATGCTACTAATCAAATACCTCAACATTTATCTTTTGCTAGTCCCGAGCAAAACAAAGAAAGAGAAAATGAAAATATAAGAAATATGAAATCTTAGCTCACTTTCGTAGGAATCACGGTTAGCACTTAACACATGCAACAAGCCGTTAAACCCCCTTGTCGCCTAGTCAATTTTGGGATCTTCTCTTTTTACTTTGCCTCCGAACGATTTTGCAAATGCTAAACACATGCAACCCACAAAACATTTTTTTTCGCAAACACACAAATGTTTTGAAAGAAATGAAAAAAATGAAAGCACTAGACAACCAAAAGAAGATACGTTACTCTGGGATCATGGCATAGCAAGATATATCAATGTAAAATGTCATACACTTTATGACCTTAACAACGCAAACAAAAGGAAACTGAAAACAAAAGAAAAAGAAAGAACTCAACTTCATATATACAATGGTAAAAATCCCCCCTCCCCCACACTTAAGCCATGCATTGTTTACAATTTATGCAAGGAAAGAAATGCAAGGTTGAGCAGAATGTAGTTACCCTCGTTGTTGCTGAGAGGAGGATGCCCCCTGGGAAGAGGAACCTCTGGCTCCAGTTTGTTGAGCATCTTGTAGATCTTGTGATATTTTTGAAAGCACTGCATTTCGCTCGGACAACGACAATGGGTCAAAGTCCTAAATAAGGTCTCCGAGTCCACAGAACTGTTTGAGGAGTGGGCACGGACGTCCTCCTCATTATCTTGATCCTGCAAGGAGTCAGGAAGTGAATGAGAGTAGAAGGACTTGATCTTGATTCCTATAACGACCCCCTGCAAGGCAATGATACTCTAAGTGTAGATATGTGAAGGTGATTGCAAATCATAGTGATGAGGAGAGTAAAAGGCCTCCTCCTCTCCTATGCACCCTTCCGTAGTGTGTAGAAGAGAGTGGTGCAGATGCAATGTGGAACTTGGGCCATGAGGACGTAGACAATGTCCAGGCATGCAACAGAAAAGTGGAGTGGTGCTGCACACCAAAGACATTCCTAGTCGCCTATCGAGTGGCAACATGCACATTTTTATATAAATGTGCATTGCTCAAACTCCCATGGGGATTTGTCAAGTTCCCACATCCCGTCATTGAGTGATAAAAATCGAGGGATTGGAAGAGGTTGACATGACCCGTTAACTCCATCATGGTAATCTCGGCAAATACTTCGGGAGTGAGCTAATTGGTACTACCATTGAGGGAAAACATAGGATGTTTTTCATTGGTAAGGTCTACCTAAAGGGATCGATAAAAGGTTTCAACGAAAGACAAGGCATAGGGCCGATTTTCATCTCCATAAAGTAGAGGAGTCCACATGCATTCGGCGATGCGAACGTCAAAAGGTGACCCTAAGCAAGTAATAATTTAAGCAAAGTTTGATTCCACCATTCTTGCTATCTACCTATGACGTGCTTTCCTCGGTGTCCAAAATGGCAATGACGGTGTCCGAAGGGTCTAGGATGCAGGCGCGAACACCAATAGGTCAAAGAACAACCTCGTGGCCCAAGGAACCGGTCACCGAAGCTTAGCCAATTTGAAATTTTCCAATGCGCCAGTGACGGGTCCCGATCCACTATTGGCGGATCTGGTTCCGCTGACCGTCAGAACTTCAGATAGGTGGTTCCCTGGGGTGGCTGATGAAGGTTAGGTTAGCTAGTTAAGAGATGAACACTAAACAATTGGGGTTTTAAATGGAACAACATAAGACTACAGATCACAACAACACTTACCACACCACACTGAGCGCACGCGACCCCTTCTGCCCGACCATAAACAATTTTCGCACAATCATGTGATCATAAAACATTTTAACTCAGGATTTATGAATTTTGGGATTTTTATATGCATCATTGCGTAGCTTTTCCAACTCCACGATGTCGAGCTTTGTTGAGCACTTGCTTCATCAAGATCCATATTTAGGTTCTTGATCGCCCAGAACGTCTGATGCTCTACCTCGACGGGTACACTACCCGATACGGGGACATACCCAAATTGGTCTTATAAGCGGTGTGGAATGCCCACAACGCGTCGTTCAATGTCATAAACCAATCCTTCCGCGAGGAACTCACCGTCTTCTTAAGGATATGTTTTAATTGACGGTTAGAAATTTCAACATGCCCACTAGTTTGCGGATCATATAAGGTCGCAAGCTTGTAAGTGATTGAATACTTACTCATGAGTGCTTCAAATGAGCGATTGCAGAAATTGGTTCCTGAGTCACTGATTATGGTATGGGGTGTACCAAATTGCACAATAATGTCCATTAGAAATGTTGTTTATTTTTCAACATATTTATCGTTTTTATCAAAAAAATTGTGTTGTTTGCTAAACATGCTTCTGATGTAACGTATGGTAAAGTTTGAATCAAATCAGAAGTTTGATTTTACTCAAATTTGAGATTGATTGATTCAAAAACTGACACAAGTTTGAAGCAAATTCAACATCCGATTTTATTGGAACTTTACCAAAAGATAGATTAGAAGTAGGTTTGACACACAACACAAAAATGTTTGAGAAAGAAACAATGTATATGTTAAAAAATAATTTTTTGATGGAGATGAGTCAAAGTGTTACATAAATCAAAGTTTAAGGGATGTAATTTAAATGTGACATTTTAAAACTGAAGGGGTCAAAATATTACTCGACAATAGTTAAAGGACGCAAACTGTAATTTTTTTTGCATGCATGCCATTTCAAAATACTATATTTTTGTTTCTGTCATCATTTCATTGCTATTTGTACTAATGCCACTAAAAACTATACAAATTCTATTCATACCACAAAAAACTATACAAATTTCATTGATGTCATTCCGTTAACTTTTTCCGTTAACGACGTTACTGTTCCGTTAACACCACCCACCGTTTATACTTGTGAAAATAAAAAGTCTTGATTTTTGGAATTTAAGTGTTTTGCTGTGAAGATTATAAAAATTTCAGATTTGGATTACTAAGTTATTAGCTTATATATGGTAGAATTTGTAAATATTACTATTAAAATCATAATTTTTTTAACGACGTTAACTAGGGGTCAACACTGGTTGGTCCGATCTGGGTTTTTGGACGGGACTGGACAGACCGGTTAGGGTTTCAGATCGGATCGTGTTTCGGTCTGGTCTGGTCTGGTCCAAAACCCGAATTTTAATAGTATTAAGAACGAGCTCACTCCAACCATCCTACATAATACATCAGAGTATTAAGAACGATTTTCATTATGTAAGCTTTATTTTGGTATTTTTTCAGTTTTAACACAAAAGGAAACAAACAAGCTGACTTGTTTTCAAGAAACGAACCGAATGACCTCGGTCGTTGTCGACCAAATGAGTTGGGTAGTTTTCAGCGAACGAGCTGGGTCGTTTGTCCCCGAACGAGCTGGGTCGTTTACCCAAAGCCCTGGGTCGTTCTCACCAAACGGGTTGGGTCGTTCGACCAAATGAGTTTGGTCGTTTTATTCAAAACATCCACATCCAAATACAGAATTTGATGATTCTAGATCCGTTGGAAAGAAAATTGAAAGGAGCACATATTTCTCTTATGACTTGCCAAATTCCGATGATACGAGGGTGAAAAACGTGTTTCAAGACAGATCGTATTTGGAAACTGGACAATCGATGAATCTTCAATAATTTGTGAATAACTCTCTCATCTGATATCCAAATAAGGCGATTATATGCATCCGATACACGAGGCAACACTCAATCGGCTCATACGGCAGAATTGTCACACGTACCAAGGCGACCACGCGCCAAACCATGTCGAGCGTGCACCCTCGACAAGACTCGGCATCTGGCCCACAAGGCAAAGCCCTACTACAACCACGCGCTCGATCCCGTGAGCAACGCTACCAAATGACCACCCGTCACAATGCTGGTGAACTGACCAATTCCGCATCCGGCTTCAGGAGCCAACCACACGCTCGATCTCGTGAGTAACGCTCCCTAACGGTCACTCGTCACAAAGTGGGTGAATCCTTTTGAACCACAACAACACAGGGAAAATACGGCTCCGGGAATCCAACCACAATGCCTGCGCCCGCGAGCCCAGCTCCACCGGTCACTCATAACAATGCTGGTAAACAATCCCTGACCACCCAACAAGGGAAACAACCTAACATCTAGTCATACGTGCCTCACACGCCAGCCTCTCTACCCGACCACACGCTCGAGTCCATGAGCAATGCTCCAACGACCACTCGTAACAACGTGGACAAACGATCGGTTCCACCAATCTCTCACACAACCACACAAGAAAGTGGGATCAACGCAATGTACCCCAACAACAACGGTCAGACGACCCAACATCATATCGGGCAATAAACATGAACTAACGATATAAAATCATATAAGCAACATGAAGAAACTATAGCTCTAAACCCACAATCACATGGTATCGAGATATAACTGTAATTTTTCCAATTTTTCCAAACAAAACATAATTCTTATGAGTTCAAGGGAACACAATAAATGTTCCAATTAAAATAATTTTCTACAAATATATAGGAATTCCAGGGGAAAGATAGCAATTTTCCCTAAATTAAACATTTTTTCCACAATTATAGCAATTAACCAAATTATTCATTATTTAATCAAATACAAATGAATCTCGGGTTTTCCAGCAATTATTCTAATTATTAAACAATTAAACAATTATAATTAATTTCAGGGTTTCCAATGCAATTCATCGAATTATTAACTATTTAACCAAATACCCAACAATTCCAAGGTTTTTCTAGCAATTAGTCCAGTTTATTCTTTAATAAAAAACCAAACAATCCAAAGAAATCATGCAATTAACCCAGAATCAAATCCAACTATCATCTTTAACCACAAACACATAAAATCCATGGGTCTTATATGCAAAACCCCCAAACAAAACACAAACCACAACTGCCATACCCTAGCCGCCACTGGCCCTGCTGGTCCCGCTCGGCCACTCCTGCAACCACCACTGCCAGTGATTAACATCATATCATGCATATATTCATGTCTTATATCCTTCATTTTAAACATAAGCAATGCTATATAACGAGTTTTATGTTTAAGTTTTGGGAATAAACAAGTTTAAGAAGAAGAGGACACACAAAAAGGACCAAAACGTGAGAGAAAGGACTGATTGGTGAGACTTATGGACCTATCTACAAGAGGGAAGGACCTGAATCTGTTTTGCTCAGAATCCGACCCGCTTTCGTGCGGATATGTGTTATGTGTTTTATGTCTACTGTGGGAATGTTTCATGTCCCGCATCGGGGGATTGTCCCCAGTTGCCTTTTTCATGTGTATAAATAGAACTCTTCTTCCTCTTTTGTAATGAACTCCTTGCTTGGTGGTCATTTCCTCTACTTAGAGTAAAACTTTGGAGCAAAACTCAAGTGGAGATATGCTACCTGTAATTTGAGTCATAAATAAAAGAAATCTTTGTTAGTTTATTGTTGTCTCTTTTAAATTCTTGCATGCATAACTTAATAGTGTTTTAGTAATCTTAGTATAATTAGTTAGAATGTTTTCTCTTCTTAATATGAATGTTAGCATACTAAGTGGTGAATAGTTTCATCCCCCTTTCGGGGTGTAGATGATGCACATTTATGTTTTGAGGTTTTGATGTTTGACAAATTTTGATTGTGTAGACTTGAATGTTTGTGTGTTCATCGGGTTTGTTTTATTCATATACATGTAGGGGGATTTTTGATGAGTTTTGCCATAAGATTTAGACACCTCCCATGCTGGGTTTTCATATGTTTATTGGCTTGAATTTCCTGTTTATATGCTACATATTAGTGGTGTGTTTGTATTAGTGTTTACTCACTTGATTGATAGAAGAAACTTCGTTTTGATGGGTTTTGCCATAAATTTAGACACCTCTCATGCTTAGCTTTGGTCTTTACATGAGTTTCTGGTTTTCGATGAGTCTTGCCATAATTTTAGACACTTCTCATGCTGAGCCTCATCATGTGATGGTCAAGTAAAAATTGCTAATATGTTGTGTGAATGGATTGATAGGTCTTGCCAAATCTTTAGACACTTCCAAAGCATGAAGACACACACATGGCACACACACATACATGCTTTCATGTGTCATTCATCACTTCTTTTACTTCATATGTGCATACACTCCACCCCTCAGTGGATTCATCCATATTCGTTCCATATAGTTTGCTGAATTTTTCTAATTGTCATTTGCATCGTAATCTAGTTAGTTTTGTGTGTGATTAGTATCATATTATGCATCATATTCATGCTATATATCCTTTATTTTACCCCAATATTGTGCTACTCACGTTGTTGTTTGTAGTGTTTCAGGAGTTAGGTAATAAAGAAGCGGAATTGAGCAAAAAGGACCTGAACGTAACAAGAATGGACTTAATTGAAAAATTCTGGACCCATTTGTAATGAATAAGGACTCGATCGCAAATCAAGAAGGTCCCAAGTGAAAACCCAGAGGGACCTGATTGAAAACCCAGAGTGACACATGACTTGAACCATATCGGTATTTCACCAATTAAACTCAAATCGGTTTAGACAGTTGACCAAACGTGCAAAATACAACATTTAAGCTCCTGGAAGAAATCAGGACTGATCGGGTGCAAACGATCCACCACTGGTGGATCATTTTGGTCCAATTGATCCCCAATTTCTCCCGTGGCTCGGACTTGATTAATAAAGAAGAGGAAGAGGTGGAGAGTATAGAGAAAGTTATGACAACCGTTGGATTGCTTCCAGATCCATCCAAACCTTTATTTCTTCTATAAATACCATTGTAATCCCTCATCTCCACCTCTTCTTCCTCTTTCCCCCATTAGAGTAGGTTTTAGTTTCCTGTTTTTGTAGTGTAAATAAGTGGGTTGGAGACGAGCAAACTTTGTATCTTTATTTCTTAATCTTATATAGTTGTTGTTCTCTTGTTTAATGTCTTTCCTAAGATGCAATTTTCTTTCATGTGTTTGTTTGCTTAAGTGTTTTCTTTTTTTCATTTTCCTTTATGGGTTCATGTTATTTTTATCCTGTCTTTAGTGTAGAGATGAGTAGTGAGTAGTCCATCCCCATTGAGGGGTGGAGAAGAAGGTGATTTGATCATATGATGTAGTAGTGGTGTGTGTGTTAATCTTGACCCTTTGAGCTTTACATGATTTCCATAACCATCTAATGGGATTTCACTCTTATCTTTGATGTGTTAATGCTCTTGATTAAAGCTTAGCACATGCTTAGATTAGTGGGCCTATTTTACGGGGAATGATGAGGTTAAGATAAAGATGGAGTGGAAGAAGGAAATAAGACATGTGCATGCGTGTGCTCATGTTGGCTTTGTCCAAATTTATGTCTTGTTTATTTTAATGATTGTGATAAATGTTATTTCATGTGGAGACATAGTTGGATTTGAGTCATTATGCATGTGAACATATTTGCTTCATTTCAATTATTGTCTTGTATGTTTTAAAGATAATGTTTTATCTTATTTCATGTGGAGGCAAAGCTGAATTTGAGTTTTATGGATTTCATGTGTCACATGTTTTGATGAGCATATTTGAACACACACATAACACACATTTTCGTATTCGTATTCGCATTCTTTGTCTACCCCCTGAGGGGTTTAGTTTTCATTGATTGTTTTTCTGATTTCCCACGTATTGTAGTTTAATTTTGATCACATCTCTCTCTTCTTCTCCCCCACTCGAGTATCGTGAAACCGACTCACACGAGCTCCTTGTGGACCGACCCATATTTGCGACAGATTCAACATGGCCATGGAGTTGCAGTATTTTAATTGATTCAATCAGTGTTCGTAGCATAATCGTCTTTTAATAGTAGCATAACAATCTCTTCTTCCACCATTATTTCCCACTTGATTTCACTCACTCAGAGGTTGGCAACGCTCCTAGTGGATCGACCCGTACTTGCCCCATCTTCATCGACAACCGTGCACTTGCAGTTAATTAGTAAAATGTTCAACAAGTTTTTGGCACCGTTGTCGGGGAGCGCCTTCTCCCAACCTTTGTTTGGGTGATTCGAGTGGCTTTAATTATTTTTTATAGTTGTGGTGTTGTCCAGGTGATCAAGGAAGCTTTAGATTTCAATGGGAGCTCGGGAGCCGCATTTGGAGCTAAACAGACTGCCACGTAGCAGTCTGTAGCCTCCAATTGGCGGTCGGGTACTTTCTGCTAGTCCTATAGTTTCTCATGTAGCTCACACTTCAGGTTTGGTGTCTGGGAGCATATTGCTTGATTGGTTTGTATTATTTTACTACTCCCAGTTTACCTCTTAACCCAAAACCCCCTTTAATCAACTTGGACACTAAAACCCAAAGCAAAAGATTAGGCATTTGCTATGTTTAGGACATGCATCATCTAGTAATGAGTTGAGCATGTTATTTGTTTGGTGAGTTGCTTGTTAGTTTAAGAATAAAATTAAGGGGCACCACCTACAGTCTACAAAGTTAAGGTGGGGGATTTCATCACCCCTTCCTTAACCTCAAAAGCCACATCTAAAGCCTTAATTTTAAAAGCAAGTAGACATTGGCGCAAAAGGATTGCGGACGCACTAGGAGAGTGATCTAGTTGGGACCCTCATGACCTGATCGGCGTCACTTGCCTTGTCAATAGTAGGAGGAACTAGATCTTCGGATCCGGCTCACTTTCTGGGCATTGTGGTCTTTGTTGTAGGGAGGTGAGGTGTGTCGAGACTAGTGATCTCGAAATTAGGCGTCGTCTAGCCTAAGGACCTATAGTGATAAGTTGTTTGAGTCGTGTTTCATTGCTTGTCTTCTACCCTCACCCATACTTCCTAGCTAAGGACTTCTCCCCTCCTTTACGTCCTCTGGTCTTCTCATCTATGCACCATTCTCCGTTTTTTGTTGTTCTAAAAAAAAGTTTTACGTTTGGTTTGTGTGTGTGCACCTTTGTGAATGCTTGTGTGGGCACGAGACGAGAGTGGCCGTTTGACGAGGTGCATCATCAATCCTGCCTCGGTAGTCGATTTCACTACACCTTCTCCTTCTCGTGTCCTACATGGTCCAGATTGAACTTGGGAGAATGGAAACCAACCAAGATGACCCTCCAATTGGCGGATAGATCCATTCGTATCCCAAAGGAGATTATTGAGGACGTGCTCATCAAAGTTGGAGATTTTATATTTCTAATATATTTTTTCGTCATTGATTCCAACCTTGTTGCGAACACCACTATCAAATACCTTTGATTTTTGGTAGACCATTTTTCGCAACCTCGAACGCCTTAATTAATTGTAGAAATAATCTCATAAAGCTTTCATTTGGTAACATGAGTGTCGAGTTTCATGTGTTCAACTCTGGTAGGCAACAAGAGCCCTTGGACCAACCTTTAAATCTCAACCTCACCCGCCAATTAGAGAAAATACCGCAAAATCAACAAACACCACCAACACCAACACAACCCATTGAGAATGTTTGTGTACCCAGTGAAAACTCAGTGCCTATCTTTGCAGTGCAATAGAGTAAGCTCGCATCAAACATGAATACACAAAGGGAGTGTTTGTTGCATGATTCAGTTGAGACTGTTAGTGAGGGGGACACACCTCATCATATGCACATACCAGAAGGTGTCTTTACAACATGTCCCGTGACCGTTGAGCCTCATGAGCTTCATCTTGACTCCAACAAGAACACACCTGCGACCGAGCTTATGATTGATAATTTAAAGGAGGTTGGATGGTCCTTGCTGGACGACTTGAGGAGAAGCCCTATACATAGCGAGACATGTGTGTCACATCACACGAATGAGCCTGAGAAACTCATTCCGATGCACCCACCTATTGGTTGGAGGGTTTTGTTCGACGAGTATCTAACCCCTAGTGAGGCAACGCAACTCCAATCATTCACGTTGTCTACACCCAGCCAATATCATGCGGGGTTCGAGCCTTTTAGTTTTGATCTTTCACCTCTCATGGTACCTCAGAGTAGCAAAGAAGCGGGCCCATCACGGCAGTTCTTTGGTCCGCATAACTCGATGTTCTCATTTGATGTTCCTTGACCAAATGAATATGAGAATATCTTTGTTGTTCTATATACCTTGTTTATAAATAAAAAGGAAAAAAAGAAAAAAAACCAAAAGACTCCACAAGTGTGCATCGGTTGTTGTTGGCCCCAACCCTAATGTATTTGAGCCTCATTTGTTCACGTATTTGTCTCACTTCTTAAGTCTCTCACAGGTTTTCAGGAATTCGGGTATATGTACATCCACATAACCATGAGCTTCCTTTTGCGCTTTACGCTGGTGAGATCTTTTTTTATGCATAAATACATGTAGTACGATACGCATATTCATTGAGGACAATGCATGAAGTAAGTTTGAGGTTGCTTTACATGTGTATATAGTCGAGTCTTTTCCCTTTCTTTCATTTTCTTTTGTTTGTATTGTTAGGGTCGTGCTAGTGTGTCGCATTTAATATTGATATATTTGCATGCCATGATCCTTAGGTGACTTGTTTTCTTTTGCTTGCCTGGTGCTTTAATTTGTCCATTTCTTTCAAAATCTTCATGGGTTTGTGGAAAAAATGTTTTGTGGGTTTTGTGTGTGCTTAGCACGTGCAAAACCATTTTGAGGCAATCAAAAGAGAAGCTCCCAAAATTGACTTGAACTTGATGAATTAGGATATCTAGTACACCGGCTTTAGGTCTTTTGTAGTCATAAGGATGCACCCCAATTTTCCCTCGGGGGGGGGGGGGGGGGGGGGAGTAATTATAGCATTTCAGTACTCAAATAAATAAAGAAGTCCACCCTGAACCAAGTGAGTCAAATAATTCGTGTCTGTTAGTATAAGGAAGTTTGTTGTAGTCATGGACCCTTAAACTCCTGTTGCGAAACCTTACGTGTATGGGTTTTGATTCATGTGTCGATAATAAATAATTTCGCAGAATATTTTCTATTCTCGCACGACTCCTATGACTCGGGAAATTAGGTTTGAGGGGACTTAGTGCTTGGTTCTTTCGAGTCATTTGACTTGGGATGCATCGACCGAACTCCCGTTACACGGGTGGTAGGGATCGCCCTATGTGGAGATTTGGGGGAATGTGGACGTGATAGTGTAAGTCCTCATAGGCAATGAAGCACGAAACCTGACCATGGGAGAATTAAACAACAACTAGTAAATGAAAAAAAAGAAAATGAAAGAAAATGAAAATGAAAAGAAGAAGAAGAAGAGAGATGGTAATACAAATAAGAACCTTAATGGACTTTACACTTCGTATCACTTGAGGACGTTATGGTTGCCCATGTATTTCACTTAAGTCCTTAACTAACTTGCACAAATTGTTAATTAGGCTAGGTGGGTTGACTGAATACATATATAGAGTCGGCCCGTAGGATTACCATGTCCAATGATCGACAAAAGTAGGTCCAACGAGTAGCGTGGTTAGGTTGAATAATGCATCAATGTTTGGATTTTGTAGATGTATTCGCTGAAAACCTTTAGGAGACAACACTCCTCAGCGACAATAAGGTTTAACGTCTTGTTGCACGTGCTAAGTGCATCCGTGATTCCTATGAAATTGAGTTAGGACTTATCTTGTTTCCATTTGTTTTTCCCTTCTTTGTTTTTCGTTTCGTTGTTTTCCTCGGGACTAGCAAAAGGGAAGTGTGGGGGTATTTGTTTACATCATATCATACTTATATTTATGTCTTATATCCTCTATTTTGAACCTAAGAAATGCTATGTAACAAGTTTTATGTTTAAGTTTCAGGAATAAACAGTTTTAAGAAGAAGAGGACACAAAAAAGACCAAAACGTGAGAGAAAGTACTGATTGGTAAGACTTATCGACCTATATGCAAGAGAGAATGACCTGAATGCAAGCCAAAAGGACCAACTAGCAAATCAAGAAACTCCACACCATCATGAGGAGTATTTTGGCAATTAGATTCGGGCCCAGACTCGAAATACCAGTCTGAGTGCCTCCCACATGAAGAATTGAATCCCTAAAGCATATATCGGAAATCAGAGCAGATCCGAGAAAAACTGAATACAATGTAGCGGTCTTGGACCGTCAATTGGCGGTCCGTTTTGCTCAGAATCCAACCCAGTTTTGCGTGGATATGGGTTACGTGTTTATGTCTACTATGGGAATGTTTCATTAGTCCCACATCAGGGGATTGTCCCCAATTGCCTTTTTCTTGTGTATAAATAGAACTATTCTTCCTCTTTTGTAATGAACTCCTTGCTCGGTGGCCATTCCCTCTACTTAGAGTAAAGCCTTGGAGCAAAACTCAAGTGGAGAGATGCTACCTGTAATATGACTCATAATAAAAGAAATCTTTGTTAGTTTCATGTTGTCACTTTTAAATTCTTGCATGCTTAGCTTAATTATGTTTTAATAATCTTAGTATAATTCATTAGAATGTTTTCTCTTCTTAATATGAATCTTGGCAAAATGAGTAGTGAGTAGTTTCATTCACCTTTGGGAGTGGAGATGATGCACATTTATGTTTTGAGGTTTTTGATGTTTGAAGAATTTTGACTGTGGAGAGTTGAATGTTTGTGTGTTCATCGGGTTTGTTTTATTCATCTACATGTAGGGGGGGTTTTTATGGGTTTTGCCATAAGATTGAGACACCTCCCATGCTTGGTTTCCTCATGTTTATTGGCTGGAATTTCCTGTTTGATATGCTATATATTAGTCGTGTGTTTGTATTAGGGTTTACTCACTTGATTGATTGAAGAAACTTTGTTTTGATGGATTTTGCCATGAAATTCAGACACCTCCCATGCTTAGCTTTGTTCTTCACATGAGTTTCTAGTTTTCGATGAGTCTTGCCATAATTTTAGACACTTCTCATGCTGAGCCTTATCATGTGATGATCATGTAAAAATTGTTAATATGTTGTGTGAATGGATTGATATGTCTTGCCAAATCTTTAGAGACTTCCTATGCATGAAGACACACACATGACACACACATACATGCTTTCATGTGTCATTCATCACTTCTCTTACTTCATATGTGCATACACTCCACCCCTCAGTGGATTCATCCATATTCATTCCATATAGTTTGCTGAATTTTTTAGTTGTCATTTGCATCGTAATCTAGTTGGTTTTGTGTTCGTAGTATAATCATTTTCTAATAGTAGCGTAATAAACTCTTCTTCCACCATTATTTCCCACTTGATTTTGCTCACTCAAAGGTTGCCAATGCTCCCTGTGGATTGACCCGTACTTGCCCTGTCTTCACTGACGGTCGTGCACTTGCGGTTAATTAGTTGAACATTTAACAGCCTGCACGGCCGCCCGTGCACCAACCGCGCTCGGCTGTCCTATCGGAGCAGCTCCGGCCACTACGTCGCTGATATCCTCCTCCTCTGATGACCCTACCACCATCTAACCTGACAAAAACCAAAAGGGATAGGTGGCGTACATTCTAAGGAGCTTGCCGGAGAAGGGGACACCTTCCCCTCCACACCCACGTGAGGATCGCATCGCCGTCAGAGCTCCTCGCCGGAGTTGCTGCGATAGTGAGGGAGAGGATGAGGAAGAGGGAGGGATGGGATTGAGTTATGGATGAGGGAGGAGAGAGGTTAGAGAGAGAGTTAACAGAACCTGATGCACTAATAAAGGGTCTTGAAGACGCACCAGTCATGCTCGGGACACACTCGTCCCACGCGTGATGTATCACTTCTTTTACTCATAACATCCACATCCAAAAATAGAATTTGATGATTCTAGATCCGTTGGAAATATAATTGAAAGGATCACATATTAGTCTCTTATGACTTGCCAAATTCTGATGATACGATGGTGAAAATAGTGTCTCAAGACGGATCGTATTTGGAAACTGGAAAATCGACAGACCATCAACAATTTGAACATAACTATCTCCTCCAATATCCAAATAAGGAGATTAAAGGCTCGTTACAAAGAAAAATTGGAAACGCAAAACATTTTATTTAATATATTTCTAAATAAAAAACCTAATAGGCTCATAAATGGTGTGGAAGACACACCAGTCCCGATGTGTCCAAAATGGGTCCATCTGTGTCCAGATTGTGTCCAGATGTGTCTATATTGTTTCCATAATGTGTCCAGATGTGTCCAGAATGTGTCCATTTGTGTACATATTGTGTCTAGATTTGTCCAGAATGTGTTCATATTGTGTCAAGTTGTGTTCAGATGTGTCCGAAATGTGTCCATTTGTGTTTATATTGTGTCCATTTGTGTCAATATTGTGTCCAGAATGTGTTCATATTGTGTCAAGTTGTGTCCAGATTAGTCCAGAATTTGTTCATTTGTTTCCAGATGTGTATATTTTCTCCAGATGTGTCCATATTGTGTCCAAAATGTATCCATTTGTGTCTAGAGTGTGTCCTGAATCCATATTGGGACCAAATGAGCTGAAAAATCACAAACCATTTGTTACAAGTTAACTTGTACGAACATGAACCTTGAGGTGGGACAAACTAACTTGTTATAGGGACACAATTAATCAAGATAAACGAGTTGTCGAAATCACCAAAAAAGTTGGTTCGTTCTATCAAACTAGTTGGTTTGTTTTTCAACAAACGAGCCGAATGACCTGGGTTGTTTTCACCCAACAAGTTGGGTCGTTCTTCCCCCTCAAACAAGTTGGGACGTAGCAGTCCCACGTGGGATGTACCAACGACCTGGCGGGATGCACCAACGAGTTAGGTATTTTTCACCAAACGAGCTTGGTCGTTTGCATCAAACGAGTCATGTCGTTTGGTCGAAACGAGCTGGGTTGTTGCAACTTAATTAACAATGTGGCTTGTTTTAGCACAAAAAATACTTTTCTCTAAGACATGAAATAATTTGTTATCTATGACACAACATAATTAACAACATATATAATTACGGATGATTGATTTTGAGTGTTAGAACATTAATATGTGTACAATTTAAATTTTGAGTGAACTTGGTATGTTGAATTTCTGAATTATTTGTGTTGTTATGAAAAATTATATGTTTTGAGACAACTAATGACACCGTTGTTAGATTCAAAATCAATCAAGACAAACAGTTGAAAACATTACAAACCAACTTGTTATTGTAGGATCATAAGAGTCTCTAATTCTATTCACTTTTAAGTTAATTACCTACTAGTTTAAGCAATCAAGTATATGCAGCGAAATTAAAAACTAATCTAGCAAGCAAAGGAAGACATAATGCAAACCACAAAGAAGGCACCGGATTTTATAGAGGTTCGGCCTCCCGCCTACTTCCTTTTTTGCAAGCTCCTCTTGAACTCCCTCGAGCTTCGCTCACGTCTTCACTATCAACCTCGTTACGGGCCGAGATTAAGCCTTTTACAAAACAAGCTCCGCGAACACACTCACGAGCTTGACTTTCTTCTCTCACAATCCGAGAGGAACACTTCGGGCTTTCACCAAAGTCCTTGCTTCCTTGAACAATAATGTTGAGTGGAACACACTCTCTAACTTGAACACACTTAGCTTAGGATGTGGAATTGATACTAAGGTGTGGAATTGTAAGCTTGGAGAGTAGATTTGGGGAATGGGAGACTTGGAGTTTTCTCTTAAGTGTATATGACAAATGGAAGTGTAAGAGTTGTGTAATTGTGTCATAGGAACACCTATTCATAAGATCCTAAGGTGTTATAGTCGTTGGAATTAATTGGGTAAGGGTTTGTGTAAGAGACACAAAATAGAAACTTGTAGGATGCATTTCAGCATAAGTTCGGTCGACCGGATCGGGCAGAACGGTCGACCGTTGGGCAATTTTGGACTCGATTCAGTCGACCGGTTAAGGAACTTATACTGACTTCATAAATGTCTTGACTTGACCGACCGGTTACGGATGGTAGGAAACACTAACTTGATAATTTGATCACTCAGTCGACCGAGAGGTTTGGTTCGGTCGATCGAATGTGGGCAGACTGTTCATGTTAAGTGTTAGTGTTTTTCGGTTTAAGTTTGGGTGATCTATTGAAGTCCAAAAGATGTGAAATACAATATAGCTTCAATATAGCTTTAATAAATGTCTTGACTTGATTTCCTTTCTTTCTTGAGTCTTGATCACCTATAGAGTTTAGCACAATACAACATATATATGTTATGCCATATGTGTGCTACTCTACATTGATTACAATTAAGATTAGGTTGATTAAATCATCAAAACGTATATTAAGGCCAAAAAACCAACAGTTACAAGTTAACTTGTATGGGTACGAACATTGAGACGAGTCAAACCAACTTGTTACATGAACACACTGAATCTAGATAAACGAGTTGTAAAAATTACCAAACTAGCTGGGTCATTCTATCAAACGAGTTGATTTGTTTTCAACAAACGAGCTGAACAACCTGGAAAATTATATGTTTTGAAACAACTTTATGGCACCGTTAGATTCCAATTCAATCATGATAAACGAGTTGTAAAAATCACCAAACAAGCTGGGTCGTTTGATTGAACGAGCTGGTTTGTTTTCAACAAATGAGCTGAACAACCTGGGTCATTTTCACAAAACAAGTTGGGTCGTTTTCCCCCCTCAAACGAGCCGACACGCAGCAGTCCCGCACGGGACGCCCCAACGAGCTAGATCGTTTTCACAAAATGAGCTTAGACGTATTCACCAAACAAGCTTGGTCGTTTTCCTTCCTAAAGGAGTTGGGACGCAACTGCTGGAATGAGGGACTGGACTGCTAGACTGAGGTACTGGACAACTGGATTGGGACTGGACTGCTAGACCGAGGGACGTAATTGGTAGATTGAGGGACTGGACTACTGTACCAAGGGACGCATCTGCTGGACTGAGGGACAGGAAGGCAGGACTGAGGGATGCAACTACTGGACTAGACTGCTGGACTGAGGGACGCAACAGCTGGACTGAGAGACACAACTACTAGACATTTCCTGTGCGTGATGCATCACTTCTTTTACTCATAATATTCACATCCAAATATAGAACTTGATGATTATAGATCCGTTGGAAAGATAATTGAAATTAACACATACTAGTCTCTCTTACGACTTGCCAAATTCAAATGATACGGGGGTGAAAAAGGTGTGTCAAGACTGACCGTATTTGGAAACTAGAAAATCAACAGATCATCAATAATTTGTGCATCACTGTCTCCTCTGATATCCAAATAAGGAGTTTCGAGTCTCCTTACAAAAATGATTTGGAGAAGCAAAACTTCTCTATTTAACATATTACCAAATTCAGACCCTAATAGGCTCATAAATGGCATGGAAGACGCACCAGTCCAACTCGGGACGCACTCGTCCCGCGCGAGACGCACCAAGGCATCTCGGGACGCACTCATCCTGCGCGTGATGAATCACTTGTTTTACTCATAATATCCACATCCGAATATAGAATTTGGTTAATCTAGATTCGTTGGAAAGGTAATTGAAAGGAACACATAGTAGGCGCTCTTACGACTTGCCAAATTCAAATGATACGGGGGTGAAAAAGTGTGTCCAGACATACCGTATTTGGAAACTAGAAAATCGGCAGATCATCAATAATTTGTGCATAAATCTCTGCTCCGATATCCAAATAATATGATAAAAACATGTTACAAAGTAGATTTCCAAATTAGGAACCTAATAGACACATAAATGGCGTGGAAGACGCACCAGTCCAACTCGGGACGCACCATGGCAGCTCGGAAGGCACTTGTCCCGCGCATGATGCATCATTTGTTTTACTCATAACATCCACATCCGAATACAGAATTTGATGAATAGAGATCTGTTGGAAAGATCATTGAAAGGATCACATATTAGTCTCTCTTAGGACTTGCCAAATTCAAATATCACGGTGGTGAAAAATGTGAATCAAGACATACCGTATTTGGAAACTCGAAAATCAAAAAATCATCAAAGAACATTTGGAGACGCAAAACATTTCTATTTAACATATTTCCAAATTAGGAACCTAATAGGCTTATAAATGGCATGGAAGACGCACCGGTCCAACTTGGTACGCACCAAGGCAGCTCGGGACGCACTCGTCCCACGCGTGATGCATCACTTCTTTTAATCATAACATTCATATCCAAATATGGAATTTGATGATTCTAAATTCTTTGGAAAGATAATTGAAAGGATCACATATTAGTCTCTCTTACGACATGCCAAATTCAAATGATACGGGGTTAAAAAATGTGTGTCAATACTGGCTGTATTTGGAAACTAGAAAATGGCAGATCATCCATAATTTGTGCATTACTCTCTCATCCGATATCCAAATAAGGTGATTAAAGACTCTTTGAAAAGAAAATTTTTAGAATCAAAACTTTCATATTTGACATAATTTCTTATTCGGAACCTAATTTGCTCAAATTAGTCGCGAGCTGTCCAGAGTTGTCTTGAGTAGTCCCAAGCAGTCCCTAGCTAGTCCCGAGCCCAGTCCCAAGCAATTACCAACCAATCCCGAGCAGTCTCGAGCCCAGTCCCGAGCCAGTCCTGACCACTCCCAAACCAGTCCCGAACAAGCAGAGTAATTTTCACAAAACGAGTTGGGTCGTTTTATACATAAAATTCACATACAAATACAGAATTTGATGATTCTAGATCCATTGAAAAGACATTGAAAGCAGCACATATTAATCTCTCTTATGAAAATTACGATGATACAACGGTCAAAAATGTGTCTCAATACAGATCGTATTTGGAAATAAGACAATCGACAAAGCCTCAATCATTTGTGCATAACTCTCTCTTCCAATATCCAAATAAGGAGATTCAAGACTCGTTACAAAGAACATTTTGACACACAAAACATTCATATTAAACATATTTCCAAATTAAGAACCTATTGGGTTCATAAAGGGGATGGAAGACTATTGATTTGAGGGAACAGAAAATGAGTTGGGTTATTTTTGCCACTAAACGAACTAGGTCGTTTTTCCACCAAATAAGTTGTGTTCTTTTTCCACCCCAATCAAGCTGGGACGCACCAGTCCAGCGCGTGGGGGCAACAATCCCACGTGGGATGCATCAACGAGTTGGGTCATTTTCACCAAACGAGTAGGGTCGTTTTCACTAAACGAGTTGGGACGTTCGGTCAGAATGAGCGGGAACGGTGGTCCGAGGGGTGGGGTCGTCACCAGGTTGGAATGTTTGAGATTTGATGTTGGAATGAGTAAGATTTGGTGAGTTTGTTTGGAATGTCAGATTGTGGTGATGGGGGTGAGATTATTTTCGGGATAAAATTGGAAATATATTAAAAATATATGAAATATTTGGCCTTCAAAAGGACCTGTAATATATTCGGATTGACTTTATGTAATATTTGACTTCTCTACTTTGACCCTTTAATATATTCTCCCAAAACTTCGTGAGCTCAATTTGTCAAATTATTTAACAATGAATATGTTAACATGAACATGTTGATAAGGAAGAAAAATGACTTTGACAACCTTTGTGACGAAGATATGTTAGTCAAATAGTATGCAACGGAACTGACTTAACTAACAAGATTTGTTCCAAATTGGGTGCCTAATGATCAAATGATACTTTATTCAAAGTCTTAACCTAGAATAGCCATGATAGTTAATTTATGGCCATGACCTCCATTGAATAAGGTTAAGGCACTTTAAAGGATGGAAAGAGTAGAAGTCTATCATATAATAGCCAAGACAGTAACATCAAGTAATCAAGGAGCCTGCATCCTAAAGAATGAGGAGGTAGAGGAAGTCCAATGTTTTCGGGCTAATAAAAAACCATTCTATGAGGATAGGGATTACCCTTGAAATTGTAACACCGTATAAAACCATCATAACCATAATAATGGAAATTAATGAAGTATTGAATAAAAGATCCTATAGGGCGGGCTTTTAGGATGTTTCCAGTAGGATTAGACCTAGGAACCAGGCTGTGCCACGGTTGTCGGGTCGTGTCGTGCCGGCACGACATGGCAGCCGACCTCTTCGGCCCGACACGACTTAGGGAGGCGTGCGGGGTCCTGGGGTGTCGATTTCCTTCGTTGGGCCAGGTTTTGATTTTTCGATGGTTTTTTATTTTGAAGTATACAATTACAATTGAATTAACAAAAACACAAACACAATTTATTTTTCCTCAAAGTAACCAATTTATTTATTAATAATTGTTGACTCAATTCGAGAATAATATATTGGTTACATATAAAAAAGCCTGAAGTCTAGCTAAACCTAAGGAGTAATGAAAAAACCCTAAGGGGTATTAGGAAAAAAATACTCCTTTAACAAAATGGTTTAACTAATTTGTCTTCAATCTTCATCGTCGTTGATCTCGTGAATAATCATGTTTTGCATTATGTCCACAGTGTTGATCCAATCCTTCAGGCACCATCTCGATTGACTTGTCAGACAAGCTTTGCCTCTTGCCAGACAATACCTGCTTACCTGCACTAAAAGCATCCTCCGATGCCATAGTTGACTTCGGAGGACATAATAAGTCTCGCGCCATCAATGTGACTAGTGGAAACCTACCTGAGTTCTTTCTCTACCAGCCTTAAACATCAAAAGATTTTAAGTCATCCATACTTAAGTAAAGTTCAGTGTTTAAATATCCAGTTAATTCATTTTGGGTGTCAGTTTGCACTAATTTTGCCCTTTTTGACTTAACCAATTCCACTGGGAGTCGTCATCATCTGGATCCATTGCAGTTGGAGGTGATCGTGATGATGAACTAGCAACATTTGAACTCATTTGATTTACATTATATAGTCTTTTATATTCTTCAAAATATTTGATTAACAAAGACCTACAACTATCTACATAATTTTGGAAATTTTCATAATTCATATTTTAAAAAAATTGTTCCAAGAAAACTTGTAAACCAGTAAACTAAAATATAGGATTCATAATAAAAGCTAAACAAAAACTAAATGGAGGAGGATCCGATATTTATGAAACTTAGTCTCCATTAAATTTAAAATTTCAACAAAACCAACATTTTGCTTAGATTACGCAAAAACTCTAGTAATTGGATGTAATTCATAGATAAATATGTTAAAGGTGGGGTAATATTGTCCACTTAATCTACTAGTTAAGGTAAAAAAAGGTTTTAAAAATCATGCATAATTTTACTTGTATGGAATGATTTTGATGAATGACGAACTGCTGAGGGTAAACCAATTGCTACTTGTAAACATTGTGATCACGTATATTCGGCTAAGTCAAATGAAGGAAACCAGCCATCTAAGTAGCCATTTACTTGTATGTAAAGTTAAGAATAATGTAGCCTTGGTAGTGGATTTACGTGAATCAGTTTTAGACATAGCTAGTGAAAACAAAATGAGTGACGTGAATCTACTACCGATGCTACATTATTCTTAACATTACATAAAAGTAAATGTCTACTTAAATGACCAGTTCCTCCATTTGACTTAGCCGAATATACACGACCACAATGTCTACAAGTAGCAATTGGTTTACCCTCAGGAGTTCATCCTTTATCAAAATCATTCCATACTGGATATGTTTTTTCCTAATAGTTGTACCCGCAGGTCTAGGTGAATTAACAGGAGAGAGATGTGGTTGGTTATGATAACTTCAGAATCAGATGATAAAGACAAGAGAATTATGCAAACAAAAATCAATTTTTTTCATAAATCAGAAAATCATGATGATAATTGATTAACTAAAATTAACTACTAAAAAGAATAGAAAAACTCTGGAAATGAAGAGCAGATGAGTCGCGAGATTGGCGATCAACGGTATGCTCGTAGCTTTAGGCTTCATGCTTTACCTCAAACTTGACTCGTCTCCACCAAAATTAAAGCAATTAGAAAAATAGTAGAGATTTAGAAGATTTGGAGAGATTTGTGTGAAGAAATTAAGAGGGGTTGGAGGGTTTATGTAGGGTAGAGATGAGTAGTTTAATAATTTTTTTTAAAAACACCAATGACTCTAAGAGACGTTGGTGCTGACGTCATGCTACAACAACTCTTAGTGGGCACGACCCAACCGGCTTACCGGACATGACACACTCCGGTACCCAAGTCTAAGTTGGATGGTTATTAGGGTTGTTTTATGCAAAATGGCCACAATATGTTTATCCACTTCATCCAAACACCAATCTCCACCCATTTTCAATCTCACTTCTTCATCTAAGTATAGATGTAAGCTCTTTGGGAGTTAGGAGGTGCACACAAGCGATAAAGGAGAGGAAATTTTGCTGATTGGAGTTTCGACAAGTTTAGGAAAATCTGGATTTAAAAGCAAACTCGAGTTTGGAGGTTTTTTAATTTCGAGTTAGGTGTGTCATAAGTTTGAAATTATGCATGATTGGAAACAAATTTGCTTGACTGGTAGCATTTGATAAAACCTTAAACAAACTCATATACTTTTTTTACTTGTTTGTTTATGGGTGGTTCTGAATAAGTTTATACATCATTAGATCTTAAATTTCATACCTCAGTTTTTGACATAGAGGCCAATTTTACCATGGGTACCACTACCAGTTATGATGCCCCCAAGATGATCGATAAAATGCTCAAATGAGCTATTGAGCATTATCATGTCTTCTAACTTTAAAATCTTAAGTATATCATTCAAAATCTAAAGTACATTACTTTACTTCCAAGGTTATGTGCTGATTCATATCATTATATGTTCTGAAATTCAGATATAATGCATTCCTTTTTATGAAATCTAAAGCTTCTAATAATGGTGTACAAGTGATGCCAAAATTAAATACTCAAGTGTGTGTGAAAATGCCTAGATCAGTATTTCGGCCTTTGTTGTGGCCTATCTTCTTTATTTCAGACATATTATGGAAATATTATCTCATTTTGCCTCATACACATGATTGGTTACTCATTTATCATTTTGTAAAGGCATGACATATAATAGTATTTCTGCATATGTTGGTTGTTCGAGTTTCTTGTTATTGTTTTTCTTTGAAATTATGGAAGCCATTGCTTGACAGTTAGTCTATATTCTTGTTAGTGATTGTAAAACTTATATCCATATTTCTATTGGTAATCGTTGGTTTCATTGCTATTCAAACATTTGATTTTGACTCCCTGAGTTGACAGACCTTCCTTTCGATGTGGTAATGGGTAGATATTATTGACATTGTGCACAATTAACAACCCCAGCCAGAAGAGGGGTAAGGTCCTAGTCATAGGGTTTGATCAACCTTATGACTATATTGGTATTACTGGATCGCCGATTGAGGTATTAGTGGTTTGCCATTTGCAGTACTATTACATTGGATTACTGGCCCATTATCTGTCATGTTCCCCTTATTGATTGCTACTTGATCAACCTCTATCAATGCTATCTACTCCAAGTGGTTTAATAATATAATAAAAACAGTGGGCTCTATCATTTATATTCACTACACGGTTGTTTAGCTACTTTAATTCCATTCTTAAGTACACAAGTCCCAGAGTTGATTTATTTGGTTTTGCATTCCATATTGACATTCATCTATTGGTCATTACTAAAAGTGATTATGGTGCATGAGTTTATTCGATAGATTGTTATTCGCGGAAATGGTCATTTTCCCTTATAATGTTAATTTTATCAGTGTTGTCATACCTTATATTGATATTTTTTGATGGTCTACATGCATTTTATGATTAACAGAGTGTTTTATACTGATCTTGTTTTCCATAAATTTTCAGGGAAAGGGATTAGAGGCCCGGTTCCAATGACTTGTTTAGAACTTATTTGACATGTAACTTGTTAAGAAGTTATTTTGTACTTCTTGCTTTTAGATTGCTCCATGGTGTAGAACTGATATGGAGTTGTATTAGACTAATGTTTTTGTTATGACAATGCATAATATCAACAATGTATACATGTAAGAAGGAAGTGTAGGATTTCGTGTCCCTATGTATGTATATATTTAAAAAAATTTAATACAAACATATTAGATCGATTTCATATTTTCATTGATTTTACGTATATGTATTTGTTTATTCTAATATCATGCATCCCTACACATTAAAATAAACAAAGAATATATGATCATACCCAAAGGTTCTCTAAAACCTTTCAGAAGATCTGGAGTTTTGTTGCTCGTCGAATCGCCCGTCGATTCGCCTCCAAGTATTCACCAAACTCTAAAAAAGATTAGAGAGAAAGAAGCTAACCAATTAATCTCTAATTAAGCTTCGAATCTAGCTGATAACCTCTCTTTATGCTCCTGAGATTTCTATCTCCAAAACTTAAAACTATTAAGAGATTTTCGTGGTGATTAAGGGAGAGATTAATGAGAGAGAATTTATGCATTAACATAAACAAGTAGGATAAGGTTCCCAAAACATCCTTATCAAGAACTATTCTTTAGTCATGATCTATTGCTTATTCTCTCTTAAAATTAATCTCAAATAGCCACATAAGCATCCTAAAAAATGTTTGATCAAATCTGGAATTAATCCAACACATCATCTAATTATTCTCTTAATAATTCAGGCAAAAATCGTGTCGTTCGGTTGACCGAGAATTCTTTTCGGTTAACCGAATCATTCGGTTTTAACACATGTTCGGTTGACCGTGAGGTAGACGGTCGACCGAATATACACGAGAAAAATTCTTTGGAAAAATTCGTACGATCCGCGTGTTTCTCCGGTTGACCGTTGACTCACCAAAATTTCTCCTGGTTGAATGTCATCGGTCGACCATGTCACTTTCGGTCTACCGAAAATATCCCAAGATAGCTCCTGGATATTTTCTCTCGGTTGACCGTTCACGCTCGATTTACCGAACCCAATTGTCCAGGCACTCCAGACAATTTCGGTCAACCAATTGTGTTCTACCCGTTCCTCGTTCCGTTGACCGTTCCGAAGACACTTCGGTCGACCGAACCCTAAACAGTTTACAGTGTTTGACCCTGATTTTGCCTTTGTCAAATTTTAGATTTATTTCCTACAAAATTTGATCTTTTGGGATTTTTAGCAAATTCATATCTTATGTAATATATTATCCTATGTAATATTAAATTATTACACCCCATAATATATACACCTCATATGAATTTATTATGATTCTAATTATGTCAATTCTCATGACATATTGATTTTATTCATTCACCACATGTGTCCTTCTTTCGCATGAAACCCGACAAATCATATGAACTCAAAATCAAGTTTCTTGTTTTCTAGTTTTGTGGTGTGACATATAGGAGGATCTAAGTAAAATTGGCATGATATTAAACACTCAATATCTCAAACTATAAGCGGTATGTAGCTACACATTATAGTTACCCAATTAGCATAAATGTCTTTGTTCCATTCGAACCAAAACACGATCCATTTAGTGATGTCCCTTGCCTCATGATATTAAGAATATATATAAAGTAGAAATGTGTCACATTTGTATTATATTCAATTCTTGATCTTTTTAAGCTAATTATAACTATGTAACTGATTGACATCATTTCATGCTCATATTAGTATCTTGTATCCATTATCTTACATCTAAGCAATGCTATGTGACGAGTTTTATGTTTGAATTTCAGAAATAAATAGGTTTGAAGAGAAGAGACATGAAAGGACCCAAAAGCAAGAAAAAGGACTTAATCGTGAGACCTGGGGACTAAGATGCAAGGGAGAAGGACCTGATCGTAAGACCGAAGGACCTAAGAGCAAAACAGGAAACTCCACACCATTATGGGGAGTATTTTGGCAATTCGATTCGGGTCGGAGCTCCAACAGACCAAGTAGATGCATCCAAGCCCCAGAAATACTTCAAGCAAAGCCCACAAAGAAAACCAGATGGATCTAAAGCTTATAGACCGCCAATTGGCGGTCTGGAACCGCCAATTGGCGGTCCATATAGCCCAGGATCTGTTTAGTTTTCTGTAGCACGTGTATTAGTGTATGCTTAGTCTATTTTTGGTATTGGTTTAGTCCCACATCGGGGGGTTGTCCCGGATTAGCTTTTTCCATGCTTATAAATAGAACTCTTCACCTCCCATTGTATCAATCTCTCTCTTTGGTGGCTTTCTTCCCTACTAAGAGTGAAGCCTTGAAGCAAAACTCTGGTGGAGGAAGGGCTGCTTGTAATTTGAGTGAGTTCATAATAGAACTTTTTCATTAGCTTGTTAATTCTAGCTTAGTTAATTTCCTTCAATGTGTTTTGCTTTCGTGCTTGTCTTGTTTTATGCTTCTTTAATATTTCTTGCTTGATTAGTATAGTTTCATTTCAGTATTATGCTTGTTTTTGTTAATATAGTTAGTGTAATGAGTAGTGAGTAGTTCCATCCCCATTTGGGGGGGTGGAGAAATATGTGATATAATCATGTAGTGTATTAAGTGTGTGTTATTTTAATCCCTTGAGCTTTATATGATTTCCATAACCATCTAATGGGTTTTCACTCTTATCTTTGATATGCTAATGCTCTTGAATGAAGTTTAGCTTATGCTTTGATTAGTGGACCTATTTTATGGGGAATGATAATGTTAGGATATGGATGGAATTAATATTGGAAACACAACTTGTAGTGTATGAACTCTTGTTGCCTTGACCTTGGTTAATGTCTTGTATGTTTTAATGATAATGTGTATCTTAATTCATGTGGAGGCATAGTAGGGTCTAGTCTTTATACATGAGTTCATTTAGCTTCATTCCAATTATTGTCTTGTATGTTTTAATGATGTAGTCTTATCTTAATGCATGTAGAGGCAAAGTTGGATGTAGTTTTATGATTTCACGCACTACATATTGTGAGGAGCTTAATGAACACACACACACACTCTTTTATGTTCACATTATTTCTCTACCCCATTTGGGGTTTAGTTTTATCGCTTCTTCTCCATTTCATTTCGCATTGTAGTATAGTTTAGTGTAACCAATCTTTCTCTCCTTCTTTTACCTCTCGCCTTCGAACAAATCAATTGTCGACACACCTCCCAGTGGACGACCCGTATTTGCCACCGCTTCAACGCGGCCGTGCACTTGCGGTTATTATAAAACGATCAATCAGTAACTTAACTCAAGTTACATGGTGCACATTATAATTTTGTTTTATCAAAGGACACTAATATCATCACTCAATTAAGAGGGGCAATGCTAATCGTTTGACTAGCTATCTTTTCCAGCACAAGTCATGTTAAACCAACTATTGCATTTGTCACTATACTCATTAATAGCTTTTGACAATAATCAAATTAAGCATTTCTTGAGTGAAAAGATACAAGTCTCATATCTTAGGTTCCAAGACACAGTAAAACATTAATGATACAAAACACAATTCCATAATGTTTTACTTGTTAGGTCTATTCAATATATATAAAAGTAATCTTTTCATCTTTTATATACTCGTGTCATCAATTATTTGTAGAGTTACAATAATCGATGAGCAACACGACAATCTTATCTCGGTGATTAATGTTCCATGTTAATTAACATGATTGTGAATAACTTTTGATTTATGTAAATCATTATCTTTTAGAGTTCTACGGTTAAGGACCAAACGTCTCTTCCTTAACACTTTCAAAAAACGAATATCATAATCAAGGAACAAAAATGTTTGCACATCCAATTCATAACAATTGACATATAAAAGTAAAAATTTTAGAACACATTTCTTTTAGGAAGGGTCAATGATTCGCCAATTTCCAAAATTGAATCAAACAGTCAAGGGAGAATCAAGTGGCAAGGCAACGAATCCAGGATGTTTACACTCACCAAAAATGCCATCAAGCAAGTTCTTCCTCTGTAGTAAAAGATCAGCTTTCGGTTGCCTCCACTGAAGAACATATTTGTTTGATTCAGGTGCTTCACATGTTTTGTGTCTAAATCAGTCTTAAGAAAATTAGAATGTAGACCTAACAACCTAGAAAATAAGGTCTATCTTACTACCTTTTGGTCATTTAGCACAGACGCATGAGGTTTGCGTGCTAGCTTTGGGGAGGTCGAGAAAAGACAACTTTATGTTGATATTGTCCTACTGGAAGTTTGATATTTCGATGTGATTGATTCTTGAAGTGGACATTTTGTCCAAGTAAGGAGCTACCATTGATCGTAGAAGAAGGCATGTAGACTTCTTTCCCAAGGGATCTAAGTTGTTCACCTTGGTAAATAAATGTTGTGAAGGCAATGAAACTCACTAGGGGGGTTTAAACTATTTGTTTTACCTTAACAAGCCCGAGAAAGAAAGAAAAATAGACTTCAAGATACGTAAGTAGTGAAGGAATTTATTGATGTTATTCCTGAAGATTCCCCTAGTTTGCCGAACAATAGAGGAATAATTTTTTTATAGAGACGTTAAGAATTTCTAGAAAATAAATTCATCAGACCATGTACATCACCGTAGGGAGCCCAAGTATTGTTTATTTATAATATGATAGTTCGTTGATAATGTATATCAATTGAAGAACGTCAAGAATAAGTATCCACCGCCATCTATCAATGATTTATTCGATAAACTGCAAGGAGCATCTATATTCTTAACGATTAATTACATAGGTTGATGTACCCAAGACAACTAAGACACTTTGTGGTAATTTGTAGGAACGAAAGACCTGGTTCCAGAGGGGGTGAATCTCATCAACAAGGGTCTTCTAAAATGAAAGAAACTAGGATTGACATATACATGCATAAGTATAAATTATTTTCTGAGCAACCTGGTGAAAACATAAAAGAGATAAACACTCGTTTCACCGAGATCACTAACAAGTTGAAAAATCTATGCAAGATAGTGACCGAAATCTTCCGATAATCGGATCACACCTTATGTAATCGGCCATCCCCTCTTTTATAAATAGGACCCTAGAGACAACATTTATTACACTTTAAACACTTATAGAATCTAGGCGCAATAATCCACAATAATGCAACATTAAAAAGTCGCACTAAGAAAGAAGATTACAAACCACGATGACACTAGATGTAGGGGTTTGATTGTCCCGTGATCTAGTCCTCTCCTCAAGCCTCACTCAACTCTTGAGCCATGCTCGAGTGTCTACTAGTCGAGCTTCATTTACGGGTTGAGATCAATACCTATTACAACAAGAGTTCGTTAACACCCTCACGAGGTCAACCTTGGACTTCACTTTGGCATTTTGCCTTGACCTTGACTTTACTTGGAATTCCAAACTTCTCTTATTCTTTACTTACATTACTTTTCCCCCTTTGGTGCTTATAATGAACCATATGTTAGGATCGATGACCCTCTAATTACGATCTAAATGCGGAATAAAAACAAATTAAGAAGAGAGATTAAGAACATGCAAACCACAAATAGGCGTTGTATTTGAGAGAGGTTCGGCACCACACCCGATCCTAGTCCTCCTTGCAAGTCCTGTTTGATCACCTAAGCCCCGCTTACGGTTCCAAAAACCAATCTTCGTTCCGGGACGAGATTAATGCCTTTACAAACACCGCGCCTCGCGAACAATCCTTGCGTCACTCTTGCCTCACAACTGTTTGACATGGAAGTTGAATCACAATCTAAACACTCTAACTTGAGCACACTTGGATTTGGAATTAATATGTAAGTGGTGAAGATGAAGTTTTTGTTGACTTCTTGGCCTTAATCCGTGTTTTGATGATTTAACTAACCTAATCTTAATCACAATCAAAGGTAGAGTATCACACATTATGAATATAACATATATTGTATTGTGCTAACATCTACAGGTGATCAATACTTAAGGAAGAATGAAGTCAAGGCATGTAATCAAGCTATTGAAGACATGTAATTTTACCTTTTATTTGAGTCTTAGGAACTTATGTGAACCTGAACATACATGAGTTAAAATCTATTCACATACACACTAGGTTCCTTGTAGAAGTCACAAACATAATCTCACATCAATTGAACTTCAATAGACCACCCAAACGTAGGTTGGAAAATCACTCAAACCTTACACCTATACTGTTTGTGCAAAACGGTCGACCGAAATCAATTTTTTGTTTGACCGTTTCTACCAGCTATTCGGTTAACCAATAGTGATTTCACCTAGGTCCATCGGTCGACCGATTGACCAGTAATTTTTGGGTGACCGATAACCTTGTCGTATTGTACAATAGTCGTATTCGTATTTTCTACTTAACCCCTAAAATACATTTGGCCACCAGTTGAACGTTGACCTAGAAACGGTTGACCGGATGAAGACAATTTCGTGCACCAAAAGTGCATGTTATTTTGGGTCGAACGAATCCTTTCTTTGTGTTCAAATGATTACCTTTACCCTGGCCTAAACCTTTATATCGGTCGATCGACCCCTGACCTGGTTCGACCGATGACTTAAGTTGTAGCCCAATAGGTTCAGACATTTCTTAAAGTGGTTCCAATGTTTTCTTATTGATAAGGAAACAATCGATAGTTTAGCCCGTCTCGGTCGACCGTTGTGGGACATAATTTCTGAACTTCAATTTCCGATTTGTATATTTTACACATAACTCATCCAATTCTTCCAACAATTATATCTTTCTTGGAGCTTATAAATAGATGTCCATACACCTTATTTACACAACTCTCCAACTTCTATCTGCCTGAGAGAATCCTCAAACTCCTAAATCCCATTCCACACACTCAAGAGCTTAAACTTCCACACTTTAGTTATCAATTCCAATCATACTCAAAGTGTGCTAAAGTTAGAGAGTGTTTGAATCACTCAACCTTAGTTGTCAAAGAAGCAAAGGTATCAGTGAAAGCCTGAGGCATCATGTAAAGGTTTCGGTGAAAGCCCGAATTATCATTCTCGAATTGTGAGAAGATGAAACAAGGCTCGCCGAGGGTGTTTGCAAGCTTGCTGTGTAAATGCTTAATCTTGGCGTGGAAAGAGATTGGATAGTGAAGACGTAAGTAGAGCTCGTAGAGTCGAGGGGAGTTTGCAAGAGAGGAAGTAGGCGGGAGTCCGATCCTCTATAAAAACCACCATGTTCACTCTTGGTTTTCTTGTTTTCTCTACCTATTTGTTATTGTGTATTTCCGCTGCATGTTTAGTAGATATTAAGAGAATTTGATTAGATTAATTAAGGCCATTACGATCCTACAGTTTTGAGTGTGTTTGAGCTTTGAAGGTTTGAGAATTAAGAGCATAAAGAGTATAGATGAACTGAGACTAGAGAGTTCTTATTTGTGTCTCTTGAATGAGGATTATATAGGGATCAATGCTAAAAAAGCCATTAAGGTGTTGGTGGAGTTATGAACCAATGAGAAGCAAGAGTTTGCTTAAAGCTTGGTGATTGACATCATTTCATGCTCATATTTGTATCTTATATCCATTATCTTACACCTAAGCAATGCTACGTGACGAGTTTTATGTTTAGTTTTCAGGAATAAAGAGGTTTGAAGAGAAGAGCCATGAAAGGACCCAAAAGCAGGAAAAAGGACTTAATTGTAAGACCTAGGGACTGAGATGCAAGGGAGAAGGACCTGATCGTAAGACCGAAGGACCTAAGAGCAAAACAAGAAACTCCACACCATCATGGGGAGTATTTTGGCAACTCGATTCGGGTCGGAGCTCCAATAAACAAAGTAGATGCATCAAAGACCAACAAAGACCACTAGAAAAGCCCACAACCAAAACCAACTCGATCTGGATCATATAGACCACCAATTGGCGGTCTTGGACACCTAATTGGCGGTCCATATTGGTCTGGATCATCTCATATTTGTGGGGCACGTGTATTTGTGTATTCTTAGTCCATTTGTGGTATTGGTTTAGTCCCACATCGGGGGATTGTCCCGGATTAGCTTTTTCCAAGCCTATAAATAGAACTCTTCACCTTCTATTGTAATTACCCATTGCTTGGTGGCATTCTCTCTACTAAGGAGTGAGCCTTGAAGCAAAAACTCAAGGTGGAGAAGAATGCTACCTTCAATGTGAGTCATTTGTTAATAAAATAATTCTTCTAGTTTCTTTTAATCTTGTCTTTTAATTTGTGCATGTTTGTTTAGTCTTTCCTTTCCTTTTATGTTTCTTTAATGCTTCTTGCCTTCTTAGTTAACTTTCATTTCAGTATTATGCTTTCTTTTGCTAATATAGTTAGTGTAATGAGTAGTGAGTAGTTCCATCCCCATTTGAGGGGTGGAGAAATATGTGATATAATCATGTAGTGTATTAAGTGTGTGTTATCTTTATCCCTTGAGCTTTATATGATTTCCATAACCATCTAATGGGTTTTCACTCTTATCTTTGATATGCTAATGCTCTTGAATGAAGCTTAGCTTATGCTTTGATTAGTGGACCTATTTTATGGGGAATGATAAGGTTAGGATATGGATGAAGTTAATAATGGAAACACAATTTGTAGTGTATGTGTTCTTGTTGCCTTTACCTTAGCTAATGTCTTGTATGTTTTAATGATGTAGTGAAATCTTAATTCATGTGGAGGCATAGTAGGGTATAGTCTTTATACTTGAGTTCATGTAGCTTCATTCCAATTATTGTCTTGTATGTTTTAATGATGTAGTCTTATCTTAATTCATGTGGAGGCAAAGTTGGATGTAGTTTTATGATTTCATGCACTACATGTTGTGAGGAGCTTAATGAACACACACACACTTCTTTATGTTCACATTATTTCTCTACCCCCTTTGGGGTTTAATTTTTTTCTTGCTTCTTTTCCATTTCCATTTGCATCTTAGTGTAGTTTAGTGTAATCAAACCAACCTTTCTTCCCTTTCTTTACCTCTCGCCTTCGCACAAACCAAGTGTCGACACACCTCCCAGTGGACGACCCGTATTTGCCACCGCTTCAACGCGGTCGTGCACTTGCGGTTTAAATAAAACGATCAATCACTTGGGCAGAATTCTGGGCAGGTTCGATCGACCGTTGAACGAACGGTTCACATTGTTAGCATTAATGGTTCAGTTGATTGACAAGTATTCGAATAACCAATCACCAGCTTCCAATATGATTTTGTAATTTCAACTAATTAAAGTTTGGTCGAGCTCTGATTAATCAAATTCAGTTGATCGCTATCTATTCGGATCACCGAAAGAAGCATGAGTTTTATGTTGACTGTTATGGCTTAAAAGGCCGTTGAACGCAACAATCATATATCACGTATAAATAGCCATTGCGCGTTGAAGGTCAAGAAGAAATCAGTTGACCGACAAGAGATCGGTCGTCCAAAATATGGACAAGTCAATTTGACTCTAAGGCAAAATTCAAATGCGACCATTGGCATAAAAGCCAAAACTAGGCCAAGGCAATTCGGTCGTCCGACCAGAGATCGTCCTATAGGATACTGATTAGAAGAGTTCAGTTATTCGTTAGGTGTTCAGTTGACTGAACTTGGTCGGGATAGACTCATAGTGCTTAAGTTTACATTTAATCCTATGCACCCAATAAATGTAAAACTACAAGTCTTGGTCCAAAGGTTTGTTTACAAGTCTTGAGTCTTTGTCCCAATGCTTATTCTTTTGTTGAATCTTCATCAACCTATTAAGATGATTGCAAGTATCCAAGTACATATGCAATGCATTAAGATTAGTTTGATTAATCATTAAAATACTACTGCAAAATGGGGTTATTATGTCAGCCGTTTCGACATATCACGTCGGGTTGACCAACCGTAGCCGATCGTCGTGTGTCCGGGGGTGGTGGTGGGGGAGGGGATATCACGTTGGCCACTACGCCAACGTGGTATGTAGGTGATTGACATCATTTCATGCTTACATATGTATCTTATATCCATTATATTTCACCTAAACAATGCTACGTGATGAGTTTTATGTTTGAATTTCAGAAATAAATAGGTTTGAAGAGAAGAGCCATAAAAAGACCTAGTAGCATGAAAAATGACTGCGTTGAAAGACTCAAGGACTAACATGTAAGATCGAAGGACCTGAATGTAAGATCGAAGGACCAATGAGCAAACAAGAATACTTCACACCATCATGAGGAGTATTTTGGCAATTCTATTCGGGTCAGAGCTCCACCAAGCAAAGTAGATGCATCAAAGACAAGCAAAGCCATCCAGAAAAGCCCAGAAGGAAATCCAGAGCGATCCGAACATTGTAGACCGCTAATTGGCGGTCTCTTTTTGTCCCGATCCGCTAAGATTTATGTGGAGCGTGTATTAGTGTGTATTTAGTCTATTTCTGGTATTTGTTTAGTCTCATACCGCGGGATTATCCCGGATTACGTTTTTCTTTGGCTATAAATAGAACTCTTCACCCTCTATTGTAATCACCCATTGCTTGGTGGCATTATCTCTACTTGGAGTAAGCCTTGGTGCAAAATCTCAAGGTGGAGAAGAATGCTACCTTCAATGTGAGTCGTCTAATAAAATATTTTTTCCATTGTTTTGTTCTTATGTTGTTTCTTTATGCATGCTTAGCTTAGTTTTATTTCTTTGATTCTAGGCTAAAGTAGTTAGAATGTTTCTTTTCTTCTTTAGTTTAATTGTTAGAGTAATGTGTGGTGAGTAGATCAACCCCCCTTTGGGGGTGGAGATGATGTTCATACATGCATTAAAGAATGGATATGAATGCTTTATATTTTGATTGTGTTGATAAATGTGAATGTATGCTTGCTTGTTAGAATAGAATACTACACTTGATGAGTTTTGCCACACATCTTAGACACCTCCCATGCTTGTTTAGGTTCTGAAATAACCAACTTGTGTATATGAATGTTAATCAACTAGGTTAGTGAATGGATTGATAGGTTTTGCCATAACCTTTAGACACTTCCTATGCATGAAAACACTACCTACATTTGTGCCTATGGAATGCATTCTTCACCATCTTCTTACATGTGTGCACACACTCCACCCCTTAGGGGTTTTTCCATTTCTGATTTCCAGCTTTCAATTTCCATCGCTTTCGTTTTCCTTGTTTGATGCTTACTCGTTTAGTGTAGTTAGTCTAGTTTAGTGTAATCACAACTTCTTCCCCTCTTTTCCCACTTGCCTTTGAACAAACCAGAGTCTACACACCTCATTGTGGATCGACCCGTATTTGGCACCACTTCAATGCGGCCGTGCACTTGCGGTAATTAAAACGTATTAAACAAGTTTTTGGCGTCGTTGCCGGGGAGGTGTTAGTCCACACTCTTGTTTGGACGATGCTAGTGAATTTAATTTGTGTTTTGTAGTTTTCTTTGTTTCAGGAGATTCACATTGGGAAGGGGAAGCATCTGGTAAAGTTCGGAGGCGATCTGAGACTCCTAGACCGCCAATCGGCGGCTTGAGATGGCAAACTGGCGGTCTGGTAATCTCCTTTCACCTCTTTATTTCTGTGGAGTGTTGCTATAACTGAAGTAGAAATCTGGGGATGAATTTGGCATGTTCTAACTTTTAGTTTGCCCCAGATCAATAATCAATCTCCCTTTAAGCATCTTGGACCTTAAAACCCAAAACAAAAGATTAGGCACTATTTCTTGTTTAGGTCATGCATCATATGCTCGACTTAGGCACGTAGTTTGTCTTTTCATTTAGATTTACTTTCAGTTGCTGAGTGTTGGCGTGAGGTACACGTTCGTCCCACTTTTTTGTCCTGTTGTGGCTCCCATACCTATACGTGATCGATGTTACCCGAGCCGTACCACTCTACCCTCATGCATCGTATTACTAGAGGCGAATGGGAACCACTTTGAGGTTAAGCCTCAATTCATTTCCATGCTCCCTCACTTCACTGGGAAGGGTGACCCCTATATCTTTCTCAGGGAATTTGAGGAGGTCTGTACTATGTTCAAACTGCAACAACTTAGCACAGACTCCATCCATCTTAGGCTAGTCCCTTTTGCACTAAAGGATGATGCCAAGAAGTGGTTGTACAGCAACCAGGCGAATGCTTTTAGAACATGGGATGAATTTCAATCTGCATTTCTCAAAAAGTACTTTCCAAATCATCGGACTCAAAAATTGAGGAACGAAATCAATTCGTTCTATCAACTTGAGACCGGAACATTTCATGCATATTTAGAGAGATTTAAGGAGCTAATATCCTCATGCCATCACCATGACATCGAGTTGTGGTGCCTTTGTGAGATTGTCTACGAGGGTCTTCACTTCCCGTCCCGACCGCTCCTTGAGCCTATGTGTCAAGGAGAGTTCTTAGGAAATGATGAAAGGGAGGCATGGGATTTCCTAGAAGACCTCACTGAGAAAACCATGCAATGGGAGAGTGTAAGGGAACCACCTGCATCATCCAGCTTAGGAGCGAGGATCGTGAATGCAAACTCGACTAGATCGGGTGCCGCATTTGCTGTCGATACCACCACGGCCACCGAGGCGCGCATGGCGGCCTTAATGCACCGTATGGATTCGATTGAGCTCCAAAACCAACAAGGTGCACGTCACATGTCCACATCTGGTCCAGTTCCCTGTCATTCATGTGCGTCCATTCCTCCTGAGATGGAACGTGTCAACGCCATCTATGATAGAGGTAGGAATGACCCATACTCATCATCTTATAATCCCAGATGGAGGAACCACCCCAATTTTTCATGGAACCAAAATAATACCCCGGGTGGTCCTTCAAACTCCTCTAGACCACCTAACCAACCACACCAACCTCCCATGCATGCACAATCTTATCAGTCACCCCAAGCTTAAATCACCAATCAATCGGGTTTCCCAAATTCCAATAATATGGAAACCCGATTAAATTTGCTTGAGACCTTGACTCGTGGACTTGAAAACTCAATGAATTTTTTTATGTCAACCACAAGTCAAGTTCTCACTTCAAATCAGCAGACCATCAAATCTCTAGAGCTTCAGATGGGCCAATTGGCCTAGTCTGTACATGAAAGAGAGAGAGGGAGTCTGCCTAGCCAGCCTGAGGCTAACCCCCGTATGTACCAGCAACAACACATGCAAAATGAGAATGTGGTACCTCAAGGGCGGCAAGTGAACCATGTGGAGGAACCTGTTCACCATATCAATTCCATTGTAACCTTAAGGAATGGAAAGCAGGTTGACAATCACATTTCATTGCCACACCCACCACCTCAGTGGGAATGGTGGTGAAGAAGAGGCTGAGGGTAAGGGTAATACACAACGCCTCCTTCTCAGTCACCACAGAAAATCTACCTGCCAAAATCTCCTTATCCCAGTAGGTTAACCAAAAAGAAGAGTGACACAATAGATAAGATATTAGAGGTTTTTAAGCAAGTGAAGGTTAACATCCCCTTGTTGGATGTCATCCAACAAATACCTCAATATCCCAAAGTGTTGAAGGATCTCTGCACAACCAAGAGGAAGACAAATGTTCCTAAGAAAGTATTCCTGGATGCAAATGTAAGCTCACTTTTGTCCAATCCCACGTACACAAAATACAAGGACCGTGGGTGTCCAACTATTCAGTGTACGATAGGGGACACTAGCATGCGTAATGTATTGCTTGATTTAGGATCGGCGGTCAACCTCCTCCCATTTTCTGTTTATCAACAGTTGAACTTGGGCGAATTGAAACCAACTAAGATCACCCTCTAATTGGCGGATACATTCGTATTCCAAAGGGGATTATCGAGGACGTGCTTATCAAAGTTGGAGATTTTATATTTCCAGTCGATTTTGTTGTCCTCGATACCAATCTTGTTGCGCACACCCACTCTCAAATACCTTTGATTTTAGGTAGACCATTTTTGGCAACCTCCAATGCCTTAATTAATTGTAGAAATGGTCTCACGAAGCTCTCATTCGGTAACATGAGTGCCGAGTTTCAGGTGTTCAACTCTGGTAGGCAACATGAACCCATGGACCAACCTTTAAATCTCAATCTCATCCGCCAATTAGAGAAATCACCGTGAAATGAACGAACACCCCTAACACCAATGTAACCCATTGAGAATGTTTGTGGGCCAAGAGAAAACTCATTGCGTGTCTTTGCAATGGAACAAAGTGAGCTGACATCAAACATGAATATCCAAAAGGAGTGTTCGTTGCATGATTCAGTTGAGACCATTAGTGAGGGGGACATACCTCATCATATGCCCATTCCAGAAGGTGTTGTCACCCCGTTTCCTAGGGCTATTGATCCCTTTGAGCTTCATATTGACTCCAACGAGGACCCACCTATGACCGAGCTTATCTTTGATGATCTAAATGATGGTGGGAGGTCCTTGTTGGATGACTTGGGGAGAAACCCCATTCTTAGTGATGCAGGTCTGCTGCATCCATCAAATGAGCTTGAGGAACTCATTCTGATGCACCCACTAATTGGTTGGAGGGTTTTGTTCGATGAGCAACTATACCCTAGTGAGGCAACACAAATTCACTCATTCATGTTAAGTACACCCAACCAATATCATGAGGGGTTCGAGCCTTTCAACGTTGACCTTTCACCCCTCATGACACCTCAGAGTACCAATGAAGTTTGCCCATCTTGGCAAGTCTCTAGTCCTCATAACTCAATGTTCTCATTTGATGTTCCTTGACCAAATGATTATGAGAATATCTTTGTTGATGTATATATCTTGAAAAAAAACGAGTAATAAAAGACTCAATGAGCGAGCGTTGATTGTTGTGGGCCCCAACCCTTGTGTACTTGGGCCCCATTTCTTCACGTATTTGTCTCCCTTCTTCAGTATGTCATAGGTTTTTGGGAATTCGGGTTTGTGTCCATCAACATAACCATGAACTTCCCCCATTGTACTTCACGTTGGTGACATGTTTCCCTTCTCATGCATAAATCCATGTAGTATCTTTCTCACATTCATTGAGGACAATGCATGAAATAGGTGTGGGGGGTGTTTTACATGTGTACATAGTCGAGTTTTTTCTTTTGATTTTTGTTTTCTTTTGTATGTATTGATAGGGTCATGTTAGTGTGCTGCATTTAATATTGATATATCTGCTTGCCATGATCATTGGGTGACTTGTCTTCTTTTGCTTGCCTAGTGGTTTTAAACTTTCACATTTCTTTCAAAATCTTCATGTGTTTGCGAAAGAAAATGTTCTAAAAAGAAAGCTCCCAAAATTGTCTTGAACTTGATGCATTAGGATATCTAGTTTACTGGCTTTAGGTCTTATCGAGTCGTTAGGATGCACCCCGGTTTCCCCTCAGGGGGCGAGTAATCATAGGGTTTCAGTACTCAAACATTTAAAGAAGTCCACCCTGAACCTAGTGAGTCAATAATTCGTGTCGGTTAATACAAGGAAGTTTGTCGTAGTTAAGGGCCCTTAAACTCTTTTTGTGAACTGTAAGTGTAGGGGTTTTGGTTCCCATGTAGATAAATGAATAAGTGGTGTTCGCTATTCTCACACGACTCCTATCACTAGGGAAATTAGGTCCGAAGGAACTTAGTGCCTGGTGCACTCGAGTCATCTGACGTAAGATGCACTAACCGAACTCCCGTTACACGGGTGGTAGGGATCGCCCTATGTGGAGATTTGGGGGAAGGTGTACGTGATAGTGTAAGTCCTCATACGCAATGATGCACAAAACCCGACCCTGGGAGAATCAAACACCGACCAATATAATGCTCCAAAGAAAAAGAAAAAAAGAAAAAGAGAGAGTCAAATAAGAACCTTAATGGACTTTACACAATGTATCACTTTCAGAAGTTAAGGTTGCCAATGTCTTTCACTTAAGTCCTTAATTAACCTTCACGAATGACTCATTAGGCTAGGTCTGTGGACTGATTACATATATAGAGTCGGCCCGTAGGATTACTGCGTCCAATGATCGACAAAATGAGTCCATCGAGTCGAGTTTCTAGATTGAATAGTGCATCTTTGTTCGGATTTTGTGGGTGTATCCGCTGAAAACGCTCAGGAGACAACACTCCTCCTCCTTGGTGACAAAGAGGTTTAACAGCCTGTTGCACGTTCTAAGTCCAACCATGATTCGTACGAAAGTGAGTTAGGATTTCCCTGTTTTACGTATGCTTTTCCTTTCTTTCCTTTTTCTCTTTCTTTGTTTTGCTCGGGACTAGCAAAAGTTAGGTGTGGAGGTATTTTATTGACATCATTTCATGCTTACATTTGTGTCTTATATCCATTATATTTCACGTAAACAATGCTACGTGACGAGTTTTATGTTTGAATTTCAGAAATAAATAGGTTTGAAGAGAAGAGGCATAAAAGGACCTAAAAGAATGAAAAAGGACTGAGTGAAAGACTCAAGGACTAAGATGCAAGATCGAAGGACCTGAATGTAAGATCGAAGGACCAATGAGCAAACAAGAATACTTCACACCATCACGAGGAGTATTTTGGCAATTCTATTTGGGTCGGAGCTCCACCAAGCAAAGTAGATGCATCAAAGACAAGCAAAGTCATCCAGAAAAGCCTAGAAGAAAATCCAGAGCGATCCGAACACTGTAGACCGTTAACTGGCGGTCTCTTTTGGTCCGGATCCGCCAAGATTTATGTGGAGCGTGTATTAGTGTGCATTTAGTCTATTTCTGGTATTTGTTTAGTCCCATACGGTGGGATTGTCCCGGATTACCTTTTTCTATGTCTATAAATAGAACTCTTCACCTTCTATTGTAATCACCCATTGCTTGGTGGCATTCTCTCTACTTCGAGTAAGCCTTGGAGAAAAATCTCAAGGTGGAGAAGAATGCTACATTCAATGTGAGTCATCTAACAAAATAAATTTTCCATTGTTTTGTTCTTATGTTGTTTTTTATGCATGCTTAGCTTAGTTTGTTTCTTTGATTCTAGACTAAAGTAGTTAGAATGTTTCTTTTCTTCTTTAGTTTAATTGTTAGAGTAATGTGTATGGAGTAGATCCATCCCCCTTTGGGGGTGGAGATGATGTTCATACATGCATTAAAGAATGGATATGAATGCTTTATATTTTGATTGTGTTGATAAATGTGAATGTATGCTTGCTTGTTAGAGTAGAATACTACACTTGATGGGATTTGCAATAGATCTTTGACACCTCCCATGCTTGTTTAGGTTCTGAATATCCAACTTGTGTATATGAATGTTAATCAACTAGGTTAGTGAATGGATTGATAGGTTTTGCCATAACCTTTAGACACTTCCTATGCATGAAAACACTACCTACATTTGTGCCTATGGAATGCATTCTTCACCATCTTTTTACATGTGTGCACACACTCCACCCCTTAGGGGGTTTTCCATTTCTGATTTCCAGCTTTCAATTTCCCTCGCTTTCGTTTTCCTTGTTTGATGCTTACTCGTTTAATGTAGTTAGTCTAGTTTAGTGTAATCACAACTTCTTCCCCTCTTTTCCCACTTGCCTTCAAACAAACCAGAGTCTACACACCTCCTTGTGGATCGACCCGTATTTTCCACCGCTTCAATGCGGCCATGAAGTTACGGTAATTAAAACGTATTAAACAGTAGGTCAACCAATTTGGTATTTAAAAATAACACTGACATGCTATTTACAAAATACCATGTCAGTCGCCCCCAGAAGATCGACACAGATGTCATATTACTAAATAAGAAATTCGAAGAAAAAAAATGATAGGACATACCATGTCAATTTGTTGGCAAGTGACCAACGTGGTCTATAGACACATCATGTCGGTTGAAACAGATGGCTGACGCGGTCTGTCGTATTATCAAAAAAAGAATTTCGTTTTTTTGAAATGATAGAATATACCATGTCGGTTAGTTGGCAAACAACGCCGACATGGTATGTCATTTCTTGATTTTTTTTGTGACATTCCACGTCGGTTTGTACGAAATAACCGATGTGTTATGTCCTGAAATGAATTTTATTGTTTGATTCTGATTTTATTTTTAATTTTACATAAAAATGCCTGCTATTAAAACAAAAAGGCACAACATAAAATTCCCTGCCATTGAAAGAAACACACACCACAATATTCAGACCATCTTAGATAAATCATGATTGTGTTCTACCCAATGTAATATTATATATATATCTCACTTTAAACTAGGATTCTTGAAATGTATATACCAAAAATTTGACACACACACACACACACATATCAGTTAACCTATTATACATAATTTCAAAATTTATAATATGTACATCCAACAGAAACATATATACACTTGATTTGTTTTTTGAAGTTGTAAGGTTGTTCAGGTGAAGGTAGTATTGTAAACTATCTTTGTGGTGTAAACTATGTTCTTGTAATTCAGCTGCCTTTGAATATGATCTGTTTCTAAACTAGGTTGTTCTTGTACACTATACATGTCATACCAGAATTCTCAATTAGTAGGTTGAATGTGGCTGCAATGTCTCAAATTCTGCTTTACAGTTTGGTTTGGTTTGAATGTTAGGTTGAAATTCCTACACATCAGCACCAATGATATATCATGTATATATTCATATATTATTATAAAAGCTTAAAGAGAACAACATCACCCAATAAACTTACATTCATCAATTAAGTTGCTAACATCATATGGCTAATGACAAAAGAAGACAACTTCTCTCATGTAATGTCTATCTGCTCCTATGAAAATGGTTGAAGGGATACTTTGAACAACTAAAAAGTAAATAAACTCATTTATTAACATATAAATTGTGTCAGAAAACATATATAATGCAACATAAGATCAATATCAAAATTTACCGATCTTAAATTTCCTGTTGTCACTCCCTTCTCAACAAGTGCTTCCATATAACTCATTATGTAGTAATCACATTAAGTATTTCCAACTTATTTGCGATACTAGAATTAAAAAGACTCGACTATGGACACACGTAAAACACCTCCCCACACTTTATGCAATGAATGTTAGTATGATACTACATAAATTCATGCAGAAAAAGAAAACATCTCACCAACGTGAAGTGTAAAGAAATTAATGGTTATGTTGATGAACATAAACCCAAATTCCCTAAAACCTGTAAGATACCTAAATGAGAATACTAGTATGTTAACAAATGTAGCACAACTCCTTAGGGAGTGGGACCCACAACAACTAATTTTTTTGGGGTTTTTAATAACTATATACAAAAGTAAGCTCTCATCATCCTTTGTTAAAGGACAATGAAAGGGAACCTCATAATGTATTAATGTACCTGGAATGGAACATGACACCACGAGGGGCCAAAATACTAATGTGTGGGCCCTCCTCATAATGTATACAAGATATCGGGAGTGGTTCATGAATTGGACACAAAGGTGTCTGATTCAAAGGATCAAACTAAAAGAGCTCGAATCTCTCAAGATTTTAGGAACAATTAAGCAAAGAAAGAAGAGTTCTCCCCGGTGCGGTATTAAAATCAGGATCATCAATCCAAACTCTTGAACAAACAAGCTGGTGTGTCGGAACGAGGGAGAAAACTTCGTTATGCTTGCCCAACACATCATGCGAATAGAAAGTGGTTCTTTTACCCAAGATATCATCTAAAGACATCCCAATACCCTAATGAGTTCTTATGACAATAGGAGTATTAGGGAGTTGCTGCTCCACCAAAGGTGGGTATTTGTGAGACACGACATTTCGAACATGTGGCGTAAGGGCCACAGAACAAAATGATAGGACCAATCCTGTGCCAACTCAAAACCAAGCAGGTCCATGTTATCATTAATTTGGATCGAATCCTCCACCAAGATATTGTGAATTGAAACCCCAACTCCCTCAGACTGACTAGGAGTATTACTTTGACAGATTGTGCTTTGAATTTGTGTATGTGGTGGGGGTTCGATAATACAAGATGAATCCTCATGTTTACAAGAAAGGTCACCCTCCCCACATTCACTTAATTGTTGTGTGATTTGTTCTCACATGCATTTCCATAGTTTGCAAGGAATTCAAGTTGGACTTCAATAAGTTTTGAGTGGTTTCCAAGAATATTGGGAGGGTTTGTCCTAAAGAATCAAGTATGGGCTCAACTATGAGGCTCAAGTCACAATTGCTCAACGAAAGAAGAGTTTCTCCCGTTGCTGTATTAAAATCATGATCATCAATTCAAACACTCCAACCACTGGGCTGGTGTGTTGGAACATGGCAAGAACCCCGTTATGCTTACCCATCACACCAATCAAACAGAAAGTGTGTCTTTCACCCAATATATCCTTTGAGGACCTCTCAATACCCTCATCAGGTTATGAAATAAGAGTTTTGGGAAGCTGCTGCTCCACCAAAGATGGGTCCTTGAGGTACACAACATTAAGATAATGTGGCTCAAAGGCCACGAGACAAAACGGTAAGGCACAGTCCTGCGCCAACTCAAAATCACGCTGGTCCATGTTATTCTCAATTTGGATTGAATCCTACACCAAGTGATTGTGAATAAAACACCAAGTCCTTCAAACTGACTAGGAGTTTGACTTTGAAAGATTGTGTTTTGGTGGATGTATGGTGGTTCGATATCAGTAGATGAATTCTCATGTTGACAAGAAAGACCACCCTCATGTTCACATAATTATTGTGCCATCTAACTCACTTGCATTTCTAGAGTTTGGAAGGAATTCAAGTTGGACTTCATCAGATTTTGCATGAACGTTTGGAGGGTTTGTTCTAAGGAATCAAGTTGGGGGTCAACTATGAAACCCAAGTCAGAATTTTAGAAATTTTCGGGTTGGGTGTTCATGGGCTGAGAATGAGTCCAATGATTGGTAGTCGGGTGTTGGTAGAATTCTGGGTATTTGGGAGGAGGATACTAGGGTGGGCATGATGCATGATACTGAGTATTTCTACGGTTTCCCCATGAATATGTCCTCCCTAGGTTATACATGAATGCATATTGGTCATAATGGGGAAAAACATCATCATATTCGGGTTCAGGAGGAACATACGAAAACTCTTCGAACACCTGACCACCTAAACCACTTTGGACACCTGACGTGGCTTTTGGAACCACCAATCTAGTCATACCCTCTACCACATGCATGAAAGAGGCCGAAGTTTCTTGTAATGACTGAGTTTGTTAACCAACATATGGTTCGACACAACTAGATGATGTTTTAGCAGTCAGTGCGTCTCTCATATTACCCCAATCTGAAGATTCCTCAGCCACTTATTTAAAATTGTCCCAACAATGCTGGGTGTTTGTTTGAGGTACCCCATGATACATGGGTTGGGTATACCAGGGAGAGTGGTCCAGATCTTAATAATGAAATAAACCATCCATCTCGAAAATAACAATCTCAAATAGACTACTCTCACCACCACCACGAGATCAAACTCACAAAAAATGCTCAACTCGATCCTAAAACACTAAGAGAAGGTGTAAAGGAGAGGAGACTAAACGATAGAAGTAGAGGAGAAGAAGACTCAGGTAAGAAGAGAAGAAACCTTCAGAGCTTGATCTACATAACATGCAACCAAGCTATGCTGTTCGGACAATATGCTTGGATGGCGACGCTTGGGATCGTGATCACCTTCCGTGGAGCATCCCATCTTCTGCCTTTGCTCCAACACATCTAGCAACACATCTATTAACTATCCATTGAAATTAGTAACAATAACTACACATGTTTTGATCTTAAAATGAACTGAACTCAGAAAATGAAATTTACTTACTTCCATTGATAGCTCTGATCTTTTCGATATTATATCCTTTAGATCCCCTCGCCTCACTTGGATGATTTCCATGCACAAGACATATATTTTTATGCCTCTTATATTCATAAGCAAATTCTATTCTGCATCGGTCAACCTTGCCATGGCTTCCATGTCGATATTTTCATTTAAATTTACACATGGTTTGTTTAGCTGGTTCTTTGTAGGAGAAAAAAATGTTTTGTTTGGTTGTAATTTAATTTCTATCGAATTTGAGCATCTTCTTGATGATTGACTCTTCACTTATTTCTGCTATCTTTTTTACTCGTTCTTCTTCTCCTCATCCAACTCGCTCTTCATGACATTGTTTTGTCGTCTCCTCTCTTCCCTTTCCTTTTCTTCCTCATTTTCTTTTTCTAAGAGATCTCTTCTTGTCCTTACATGTCTGATACCCCAATCAATGTCTTTTTCTTCTTTTTTCTGATCTTCTTCTTTCTTCTTCCTCTATTCTTTCTTCTCATCCTCTACTTTCTTTTTCTCCTATCCCTCTTTCTTCTTCTCCCCTTCTTTCCTCTTCTCCTCTGCTCCCTTATTCTTCCTCTTTTTTTTCTTCTCCTCTTTTTTTCCTTTTATCCTCTCCTTCTTTCTTCTTCTCCTTTTTTTGCAAAGCAAAAGGCAGACGTAGCCTCAAATTTCATTAAGTGTGTAAACTATGATTTACAACCTACCAAAAAAATAAAAAATAAAGATCACAGGGCATGCCATCCACATGGCCAGCCACACAACAAAAGATAACATTCATGAGACCCTGTCTCATTTACAAGAGATCTCCTACTACTCTATTGTTGCTTCTAAGCGTGTGATCCCCTATCTCTATGCTTCCTCGAAGTCACTTAGCGCCCCCGGGTCCTCAATGAGCTCCTTCATCTTTGAATATACTATCCATACCTTGTCTTTAACCATTCCGATGATGTCTTGAATGTGCTTGTGCTCCTGGTCAAAGATCTGTCTATTCTGTTCCTGCCAACACTCCTAAATAACCGCACTAAAGGCTAGCTTCACTGCTGTCTTAAGGACCCGGCTGCCCTTAGCTCGTGTTATGCGTATGGCTTCCTCCTCAAGTGTGGGTCTAATACCGGTGCCCAACTGCATTATCTGTAGCGCTCGTCTCCAAACCTCTTTTGTGAATGAGCAAGCCCAAAACAAGTTTCCCATATCCTCCTCTCCATCATCACGTAACTTACAAGCCAGCCAATGGTGTGTGCTCCCCGAGCCTGCATTAACCTCTTTGTCATCAAGACGCCACGCATTGCACGCCAAGCTACCACGACATGCTTTGGGACGTGATTTTTGTACCAAATGAGCCTACTCCTTCCCCCTGTTGCCTTTGTCGATGCTACCCATGTCCATGCCTCCTTGAGGGAAAATGTCTCCTTCGTTGCATCTACTTTAGTGGGCTTGTCCTGACCTCCATGTATCCATGTCCTTAAAATCTTTGGTCAAAGCTCCATACAAAGAACAAAGGTAGGGGGATATCAGATCACCTTGTCGTAGGCTATTTTTTGCCTTAAAAGGTCTTTAGTTTGCGCCATTTATCGTCATGACAAAAGAGGCCCGTACGCATTCCATGATTAGATGTTGCCAATGGTTCAGGAAGCCAACGCGTTTAAGCACCTTGATTGACATCATTTCATGCCTATATTTGTATCTTATATCCATTATCTTTCACCTAAACAATGCTACGTGATAATTTTTATGTTTGAATTTCAGAAATAAATAGGTTTGAAGAGAAGAGGCATAAAAGGACCTAAAAGCATGAAAAATGACTGAGTTGAGAGACTGAAGGACTAAGATGCAAGATCGAAGGACCTGAATGTAAGATCGAAGGACCAATGAGCAAACAAGAATACTTCACACCATCATGGGGAGTATTTTGGTAATTCTATTCGGGATGGAGCTCCAGCAAACGAAGTAGATGCATCAAAGACCACCAAAGACATCCAGAAAAGCCCACACGAAACAACGGTCGGATCCAAACAATATAGACCGCTGATTGGCGGTCTGTTTTGATCCGGATCCGCAATGATTTTGTAGGGTCGCGTATTAGTGTGTATTTAGTTTATTTCTGGTATTTGTTCAATCCCATATAGGGGATTGTCCCGGATTACCTTTTTCCATGCCCATAAATAGAACTCTTCACCTTCTTTTGTATCCACCCATTGCTTGGTGGCATTCTCTCTACTTGGAGTAAGCCTTCAAGCAAAATCTCAAGGTGGATAAGAATGCTGCTAGTGATGTGAGTTATTTAATAAAATAAAATTTCCATTGTTTTGTTCTTATGTTGTTTCTTTATGCATGAATGCTTAGCTTAGTTTTATTTCTTTGATTATAGGATATAGTAGTTAGAATATTTCCTTTCTTCTTTAGTTTAGTTGTTAGAATAATGTGTAGTGAGTAGATCCATCCCCCTTTGGGGGTGGAGATGATGTTCATACATGCATTAAAGAATGGATATGAATTCTTTATATTTTGATTGTGTTGCTAAATGTGAATGCATGTTTGCTTGTTAGAGTAGAATAATACACTTGATGGGTTTTGCCACACATCTTAGACACCTCTCATGCTTGTTTAGGTTCTGAAATAAACAGCTTGTGTATATGAATGTTAATCAACTTGGTTAGTGAATGGATTGATAGGTTTTGCCATAACCTTTAGACACTTCCTATGCATGAAAACACTACCTACATTTGTGCCTATAGAATGCATTGTTCACCATATTTTTACATGTGTGCACACACTCCACCCCTAGGGGTCTTTCTCTTTCTTGATTCCAGCTTAGTTTTACATTCTTTTAGTTTTGATTCGAAGTAATTGTTAGTTGCTTTACTTTGCATTTTTCTTCTTAGTAGTTTAGTGTAACGTAGATTAGCATAGACAAACTCTTCTCCCATTTTGTTGCCACTTGATTTGTGAAAAACTAGAGGCTACTCACCTCCCTGAGGATCAACCTGTACTTGCCACCGCTTCAATGCGGCCGTGCACTTGCGGTATTAATAAAACATTTAAACACACCACAACAAGGAAACTCCATGAAACCGAGTCGTATGCTTTCCGTAAATCAAGCTTTACACACATCCGGGCTTGGACTTTTTCCGCATGCATGTTATGACAAATCTCATGAGTAAGCAACAAGTTATTGCCAATTCTCCTTCCTCTAATAAATGCACATTGCACCAATCCAACCAGCCGGGGTAGCACCTTCTTCAACCTATTTGCCAACACCTTGGATATGTAGTGGTAAATCATTTTGCAAGGGGATATTGGCCGGTAGTCATCAACCGTGGCTGGTGTAGCCTTCTTTGGTATCAACGTGATGGATGTATAATTCACTACGGCCAGGCACTTTCGACTAAGCATAAAGTCATCAATGACCTTTAACAAGTCCCTCTTGACCACCTTCCAAGATGTCTTAAAGAACTTTGCGTTGAAACTATCGGGCCCACGCACGTTGTCCACATTTGAATGTAACACTACCTCCTCAAGTTCCTTCATGTCTAGCTCTGTGACAAGGTTGGCTGCCTCATCAACCATGAGCTAAGGGATGTGGGTTGATTGAATCAGTTAAAATACCACAAGTGCACGACAACGATGAAGTAGTGGCAAGTACGGGTCGAGTTAAAAGTGCGCGCGTGCGAATCGAAATCCTCCATACTCGAGTGGAAAAAGAAGAGAGAAATGAGGTTGCAATTACACTACAATGCGTAAGGAAATCAAGAAACAAACAATAAAACCAAACCCCATAGGGGGTAGACAAAGAATGCGAATACGAAAATATGTGTATGTGTGTGTTCATTTGTGCTCGTTACAACATGTAGTACATGAAAACCATAAAACCAAATCCAACTTTGCCTTCACATGAAATAAGATAAAACATTATCATTGAAACATACAAGATAATAATTGAAATGAAGCTAAATGAACTCATGCATAAAGACCAAACCCACTATGTCTCCACATTAGATAAGATTTACACAATCATTAAAATGTACAAGACATTAATTAAGGTGAGGCAAACAAGAGCACATGCTACCACATGTCCTATTTCCCTCTTCCACTCTATCATTATCCTCACCTCATCATTCCCCATAAAATAGGCCCACAAATCTAAGTATGTGCTAAGAATCACTCAAGAGCATTATCACATCAATGATAAGAGTGAAATCTCATTAGATGGTTATGGAAATCATGTAAGGCTCAAAGGATAAAGATTAACACACACACTTAATACATCACATAATCACATCACCTTCTTCTCCACCCACCAAATGGGGATGGACTACTCTCTACTCATTAATCTCACAATCATATTAAGAAAGGAAGATATTCTAATTATACTACGATTAAGAAAATAAATTCGAGCTAAACATGCAAACAATAAAAGAGATAACATGAAGACAAAACTAGAAGAATTATTTTATTTACATGACTCACATTACAAGTAACATTCTTCTTCACTTGAGTTTTGGTCCAAGGCTTACTCTAACTAGATAGAATGACCACCAGGCAATGAATAGATTACAAAGGAGAAAGAAGAGTTCTATTTATAGGCATGAAAAAAAGAAACTGGGGACAATCCTTCGATGTAGGACTAATGAAACATTTCCAGAATAGACATAAGCACATAAGCCATATCCACACGAAATTGAGTTGGATCTTGAGAAACAGGGACCGCCAATTGGCGGTCACTTTTTCTCAGATTGAACCTATTTTTGGATATATTCTTAGGTTCTTCAATTTGTCACGTGGGGTTCACTTAGATCGGAAATTGGAGTGTGGGCCAGAATCTAATTTCTAAAATACTACTCATGATGGTACGAAGTATCTCAGTTTTCTATTTGGTCCCTTGGGGCTTACGTCCAGGTCCTTCCCTCTTACAGATGGGTCCTTGGGTATGACCGAAAGGTCTATTTTGCTTCATTTAAGTCTTTTCTTCTTACGTTCAGTCCTTTTTCTCTTCCCTTCTTTTCTTTATTACCTAATACCTAAAATATAACAACAAACTCTCGAGTAGCACAATATTGGGGTAAACATACAGATAGATAACATCAATATGATGCATGATATGCTAATAATCAAATACCCACACACTTATCTTCTGCTAGTCCCGAGCAAAACAAAGAAAGAGAAAAATAAAACAAAGGAGATACATACGAAAAATAGGAAAATCCTAACTCAATTTCGTATGAATCACGGTTGCACTTAGCACGTGCAACAAGCCGTTAAACCCCCTTGTCGCCAAGGAGGAGGAGTGGTGTCTCTTGAGGGTTTTTAACGGATATACCCACAAAATCGGAACATTAATGCATTTTTCAACATAGAATCTCGACTCGTCGGTCCTACTTTGTCGATCACTGGACACGGTAATTTGATAGGCCGACTCTATATATGTATCCAGTCCACACACCCAGCCTAATGAATCATTCATGCAAGTTAATTAATGACTTAAGTGAAAGACATGGGAAACCTTAACATCCTCAAATGATACATGTAGAGTCCATTAAGGTTTCTATTTGCATTACCATCTTTTTTTTCTTCTCTTTTTTATTTTATTTATTTTTTTCTTCTTCTTTTTTTTCATCATTTTTTTGCTAGTTGGTGTTTAATTCGTACAGGGTCAGGTTTCATGCATCATTGCCTATGAGGACTTACACTATCATGACACCTTCCCCAAACTCTTCACATAGGGCGATCCTTATCACCTGTGTAAGTGGAGTTTGGTCGATGCATCGCAAGTCAGATGACTCGAAAGCACCAGGCACTAAGTCCCCTCGGACCTATTATCCCGTGTGATAGGAGCTGTGCGAGAAGAGAGAACACCATACTCACTTATTTCTTATCTGCAGATGAACCAAAACCCCTACACTGAAGGTTTCACAGCAGGAGCTTAAGGCTCCCTAACTAAAACAAACTTCCTTATACTAACAAACACAAATTATTTGACTGACTAGGTTCAGGGTGGACTTCTCTATTTATTTGAGTACTGAAACTGTATGATTACTCTCCCTCTGAAGGAGAACTGGGGTGTATCCATATGACGAGATAAGACCTAAAGCCGATGTAATAGATATCCTAGTGAATCATGTTCAAGTCAATTTTGGGAGCTTCCTTTTTACTTTGCCTGTCAACGGTTCTGCACATGCTAAACACACGCAAAACCACAAAATATTTTTTTCCACAAACACATGAAGATTTTGAAAGAAATGGAAAAATTAATGTACTAGGCAATCAAAAGAAGGCAAGTCACCCAAGGATCATGGCAAACATATATATCGATATTAAATGCAGCACACTAATATGACTCTAACAATATAAACCAAAGAAACCAAAACAAAAGGAGAAAGACTCATTTATGTACACACGTAAAACACCCCCACATTTACTTCATGCATTGTCCTTAATGAATGCAAGCATGTTACTACATGAATTTTGCATGAAAAATTAAAAGATCTCACCAAACTTTGAAGCACAAGGAAAGTTTCATGGTCATGTTGATGGACACAAACCCGAATTTCCCCAAATGCCTATGAGATACTTAACAAGGGAGACAAATGTGCGAAACAAATGGGGCTCAAATACACAAGGGTTGGAGCCTACAACAACCTATGCTGACTCTTGGAGTATTTTTTGTCTTTCTTTTGTCTTTCTTTCAAATATAACTATGTACAAAAATAAGTTCCCATCGTCATTTGTCAAAGAACATCAAATGAGAACCTCAAAAGTGGGTCAATGCACTTGGAATGGGAACATGACACAACGCAGGGCCAAAATACTCATGTGTAGCCGCCCCTCACAAAGTGCACAAAATAGCAGGACAGGTTCATGAATTAGACACAAAGACGTCTAATTCAAAGGATCAAACTGAAAGAGCTCGAACCACTCAAGAGTTTGGGAAATATTGAGCAACAGAAGAATAGTTTCTCCCGTTGTGGTATTGAAGTTATGATCTTCAATCCAAACTCTCCAACCAACAGATAGGTGCGACGGAACGAGGCCAACAATCTCATTATCCATGCCCAACGCACTAGTCGAACAGAAAGTGGGTCTCTTACCGAAGGTATCCTCTAAGAAACTCCCAAAACCCTCATTGACAATGTAATTGTTTGATGTCCCATCAATTTCAAGATGATCAGGAACAATAGTCAGAGACAAACTCTCATCGGGTCGTATGAAATTAAGGGTACTAGGGAGCTATTGCTCCACCACAGGTAAGTCCTTAAGAGGCACAATATTAAGATCATATGTCTCAAGGGCCATGGGACAAAATGATAAGGCACAATATTAAGATCAATTTGGCATGTTTGATATCCCAACATTTTCAAGATGATCAGGAACAATAGTGAGAGACAAACTGTCATCTGGTCGTATGAAATTAAGGGTACTAGAGAGCTCTTGCTCCACCACAAGTAAGTCCTTAATAGACACAATATTAAGATCATATGGCTCAAGGGCCATGGGAAAAAAAGATAAGACACAATCTTGTGCTGACTCATAATGAAACTGGTCCATGCTATTCTCAATTTGAATCAAATCCCCCACCAAGTCCCTCAGACTGACTAGGAGTTTGACTTTGGAAGATTGTGCCTTGAATTTGTGGATGTGGTGGTTAAATATCAAAAGATGAATCCTCATGTTGATGAGAAATGCCACCCTCCTCACGTTTACTTAATTGTTGTCTCATTTGACTCACTTGCATTTCCATGGTTTGCAAGGAATTGAAGTTGGACTTCAATAAAAATTTAGTGGTTTCCATGAATGTTTGGAGGGTTTGTTTTAAGGAATCAAGTTTGGGGTCAACATTGATGTTCAAATTAGGATTGGCACATTTCATAGGTTGGGTGTAAATAGGCCGAGAATTAGTCCATTTGGTTATGGGTGGTGGCCGGTAGTAATATGGTTTTCGGGAGGAGAATAATGGGATGGGTATGATGTATAAAATTTTGAATCAATATTTCCTCCCCAGGAATCCATCCCTCGTGGGTTGTACACGGATGGGTAAAGGTCACCTTGACCATTTTTGGAAAATGTATGCTCATACTCAGGCTCTAGGGGAACATAAGAACATTCCCCAATAACGTGACCACTCAACCCACGACAGTCACACGGTACAACTACTGGAGCCACCGGTGCACTCATATCCTTTACTGCACGCATGGAAGAGGCGAAAGGTTCTTTCAATGTCTCAGTTTGTTGACGAACATATGATCCGACACAATTAGATGGTGGTCTCGCAGTCGGTGTCTCTCTCATATTACCCCTAATATGTGTAGGATTTTGTGCCCCTATATATGTATATATTATAAATTTTTTATACATGCATACATGATCGATTTCCATATTTTCGACGATTTCATGTACATTATTTTATATTTATTCTAATATCATGAAATGTACATATATATTAAAATAAAAAGAAGAGGATCATACCCAAAGGTTCTCTAAAACCTTTATGAAGATCCAGAGTTACGTTATCCATCGAATCGTCCACTGATTCGCTTCCAAGTGTTAACCAAACTCTAAACAAGATTAGAGAGAAAAGAGCTAGCCAATCAATCTCTACATAAAGGTTAGAATCTAGCTAATAACCTATCTAAATCTCTTGAGAATTTAATTTCGAAAAACATGACCAACCCACATGACCAAATTATTGATGACAAATTTCCTGACGAGCAGTTTTTCACGATCGAAAATAATCCTTGGTTTGCCGACATCGTGAACTACCTCGTGACCGAGCAACTTCTTGTGGGTTGGTCAAAATCTGACCAAACCAAATTTAGATCTTATGTCATATTCTTCCACTGGGACGACCCCTACCTATTCAAATACTGCTCTGACCAAATTTTCAGGCGGTGCGTCCCAGATACCGAGTTCCAAAGTGTGCTCCATTTTTGCCACTCCAAGGCATGTGGAGGACACTTTGGAGCAAAGAAAACTGCTGCCAAGGTGCTCCAATCTGGATTCTACTGGCCCTCTCTTTTCAAGGATGCTTACGACTTTTGTAAGCAATGTGATAGGTGCCAGCGCCTTGGCAGGATTGGTCGACGTGACATGATGCCTTTGCAAAATGTCCTTGTTGTCGACATCTTCGATGTGTGGGGCATCGATTTCATGGGTACCTTCCCGAACTCGTTCGGGAATGTTTACATTCTGGTGGCAGTTGACTATGTGTCTAAGTGGGTTGAGGCTATACCCACAAAGACCAATGACAACAAGGTGGTCACCAAATTCTTGAGGGACATTTTTGCGCGATTTGGTACTCCTCGTACCATAATCAGTGATAGGGGTACCCACTTCTGTAATCGCTCCTTTGAAGCGCTTATGAGGAAATATTCGATCACCACAAGCTTGTGACCCCATACCATCAATAAACTAGTGGGCAGGTCCAAATCTCTAACCGTTAATTAAAGCAAATTCTTGAGAAGACGGTCATGGCCGTACGAGAATGCCAAAATTCATAAGTCCCGAGCCAAGATGTTTCACGATCGCATGATTATGCGAAAGGTGTTTACGACCGGGCAGAAGGTGTTGGTCTACAATTCCCGGCTTCATCTGTTTGCGGGTAAGATCCGCAGTCGCTGGTCTGGCCCGTTTATTGTCCAAACCGTCTATCCTCATGGAGCGGTTGACATCTTGAACCCAGGGAATAGGGAAGTGTTCAAAGTTAATGGACAACGCCTCAAACCCTACTTGGAGGGGGCACCAGCCGAAGTCGTGGAGGTCATGTTCCTTCATGAACCTCCCTTGCACTCAACCATTCATGCTCGTGCATGAGTGGTTGATCTTTCAGGTTTGTAAAAAAAAAGAAAAAAGAAGAAAAAAAAGAAGACTCCTTCAGTGAGCATCGTTTGTTGTGGGCCCCAACCCTTGAGTATTTTGGCCCCAATTCTTTCACGTATTTGTATCCCTTCCTTAGCATCTCACAGGTATTGAGGGAATTTGGGTTGTGTCCATCAACATAGCCAGAAACTTCCCTTTGTACTTCACGTTGGTGAGATCTATTCTTTTTCATGCATAACTCCATGTAGTATCTTGCTCGCATTCATTGAGGACAATGCATGAAGTACGTGTGGGGGGTGTTTTACGTGTGTACATAGTTGAGTCTTTTCCTTTGATTTTGGTTTTCTTTTGTGTGTATTGTTAGGGTCATGTTATTGTGCTGCATTTAATATCGATATATCTGCTTGCCATGATCCTTGGGTGACTTGTCTTCTTTTGCTTGCATAGTGCTTTAAAATTTTCACATTTTTTCAAAATCTTCATGTGTTTGTGAAAGAAAATATTTTGTGGGTTTTGCGTGTGTTTATCATGTGCAAAACTGTTGAGAGGCAAAGTAAAAAAAAGGTTCCAAAATTGTCTTGAACTTGATGCATTAGGATATCGAGTACAGTGGCTTTAGGATTTATCGAGTCGTTAGGATGCACCCCAGTTTCCCTTGGGGGTGAGTAGTCATTATGTTTCAGTACTAAAACAATTAAAGAAGTCCACCCTGAACCTAGTGAGTCAATAATTCGTGTCTGTTAAGTTAAGGAAGTTTGTTGTACTCAAGGAACCTTTAAATCTTGTTGTGAGACATTAAGTGTAGGGGTTTTGGTTCATGTGTAGATAAGAAATAAGTGAGTATGTGTTCTCTCTTCTCGCACGGCTCATATCACTCAGGAAAGTAGGTCTGTGGGACTTTGTGCCTAGTGCTTTCGAGTCATCTGACTTGGGATGCGCCGACCGAACTCCCGTTACACGGGTGGTAGGGATTGCCCCATGTGGAGATTTGGGTAAAGGTGTACGTGATAGTGTAAGTCCTTATGGGCAATGATGCACGAAACCTGACCCTGGGAGAATGAAGCTCGAACTAAGAAAAATAAAAGAAGAAAAAAAGAAAATAATAATAAGAAAAGAAACAAAAAGAAAAAAAAATGCAAATAAGAACCTTAATGGACTTTACACTTTGTATCACTTGAGGATGTTGAGGTTGTCCACGTCTTTCACTTAATTTCTTATTTAACTTGCACGAATGGTTCATTAGGCTAGGTGTGGACTGATTCCCTATATAGAGTCGGCCCATAGGATTACCGTGTCCAATGATCGACAAAATATTTCCAACGAGTCGAGAGTCTAGATTGAATAATGCATCTTGTTTGGATTTTATGGGTATATCCGCTGAAAACCCTCAGGAGACAACACTCCTCCTCCTTGGCGATAAGGAGGTTTAGCGGCTTGTTGCACGTGCTAAGTGCAACCGTGATTCCTACTAAAGTGAGTTACGATTTCTTGTTTCTCGTTTGCTTTTCTCTTTCTTTGTTTTGCTCGGGACTAGCAAAAACTTAGGTGTGGGGGTATTTGATTGACATCATTTCATGCTTATATTTGTATCTTATATTTATATCTTACACCTAAGCAATGCTACGTGACGAGTTTTTATGTTTGAATTTCAGAAATAAAGAGGTTTGAAGAGAAGAGCCATGAAATGACCCAAAAGTAGGAAAAAGGACTAAATTGTGAGACATGGGGACTAAGATGCAAATGAGAAGGACCTGAATGTAAGACCAAGGACCTAAGAGCAAAACCGAAAACTCCACACCATCATGGGGAGTATTTTGGCAATTCAATTCGGGTGAGAGCTCCAATAAACAAAGTAGATGCATCCAAGACCAAGTAATAGATCAAGCAAAGCCCACAACAAAACTCAACCGGATCTGGAGCTTATAGACCGCCAATTGGCGGTCAGGAACCGCTAATTAGCGGTCCAAATAGCTCTGGATCCGCTTAGCTTTTGGGAGCACGTGTATTAGTGTATGCTTAGTCTATTTTTGGTATTTGTTTAGTCCCACATCGGGGGATTGTCCCGGATTAGCTTTTTCTATGCTTATAAATAGAACTCTTCACCTTCCATTGTATCCATCTCTCTTGGTCGCCTTCTTCCCTACTAAGAGTGAAGCCTTGAAGCAAAACTTTGGTGGAGGAAGGGCTGCTTGTAATTTGGAGTGAGTAATAATAGAAGTTTTGTAGTTAATTGTTGTTTGCTTTAGTTTTTACATTGCTTAGTTAATTTTAATTTACATGTCTTCATGTTTCTTTAGTCTCATGTTCTTTTAGTCTCTTTAATGTTTCTTACTTGCTTAGATTAATTTCATTTCAGTATTATGTTTCATTTTGTTAATATAGTTAGTGTAATGAGTAGTGAGTAGATCCATCCCCCTTTTGGGGGGTGGAGAAATATGTGATATAATCATGTATAGTGTATTAAGTGTGTGTTATCTTAATCCCTTGAGCCTTATATGATTTCCATAACCATCTAATGGGTCTCACTCTTATCTTTGATATGCTAATGCCTTTTGAATGAAGCTTAGCCTATGCTTTGATTAGTGGACCTATTTTATGAGGAATGATAAGGTTAGGATATGGATGGAATTAATATTGGAAACACAAGTTGTAGTGTATGTACTCTTGTTGCCTTTACCTTGGTTAATGTCTTGTATGTTTTAATGATATAGTCTTATCTTCATTCATGTGGAGGCATAGTAGGGTCTAGTCTTTATACTTGAGTTCATTTAGCTTCATTCCACTTATTGTCTTGTATGTTTTAATGATGTAGTCTTATCGTAATTCATGTGGAGGCAAAGTTGGATGTAGTTTTATGATTTCATGCACTACATGTTGTGAGGAGCTTAATGAACACACACACACACTTCTTTATGTTCACATTATTTCTCTACCCCCTTTGGGGTTTAGTTTTTATTGCTTATCTTTCATTTCCTTTTGCATTCTAGTGTAGTTAGTGTAATCAATCTTTCTCTCCATTTTTTACCACTCGCCTTAGCGCAAACCAAACGTCGACACACCTCCCAGTGGATGAACCGTATTTGCCACCGCTTCAACGCGGTCGTGCACTTGCGGTTTAAATAAAACGATCAATCAAGTTTTTGGGGCCGTTGCCGGGGAGGTGCTCTGTCCAGCCCTTGGTTTGGACGATTCGAGTGGTTTTTAATTTTTTGTTTTCCATTTTTCTTAGTTTCAGGGATCCTAGAGCTCATGGGGAGGATACTGGAGGAGTTGGAGCACCCAAGCTTCAACAAGGACCGCCAATTGGCGGCCTGCTGAGGGTTTCTGACTCTCAATTTTCTTCTGGTAGTTGATTAGTTCATCTGTTATCTGGGAGCCCTATTTTGCATGCAATGACCTCTAGTTTGCTCCCAGATCATTAAACCAATCCCCATTAATCAACTTGTCCTTAAAATCCAAAGCAAAAGACTAGACGTTCTTACTTGTTTAGGTCACACATCATGTACTTGACTTTGGCATATAGTCGTCTTTTCTTTTAGCTTTATCTTCAGTTGTTGAGCGCTGGCGTGAGGTACCCATTTCATACACTCATTCATGCATCTTGTATGCCCATGCATTAGTTAGAAGGAATTGCATCAGGACAAGAGTGAGTTGATCGTTTGATTGCAGCGATTGATTGCTAGATCTAGGATCAAAACGCTACTAAGGAGGGGCTATCCCATAAAAGATAAGGTGGGGGATTTCATCACCCTTTCCTTAGCCACAAAAATCACTCCTAATCAAGCCTTAACTAAAAGCAAGTAGACATTGGCCCTAAGGATTGCGGACGCACTAGGAGAGTAATCTAGTCGAGACCGTCATGACCTGATCGGCGTTGCCTACCTTGTCGATAGTAGGAGGTACGGGATCTCCGGATCTGGTATCACTTGCTGGGCATTGTGGTCCTCGTTGTAGGGAGGTGAGACGTGTCGAGGCTAGTAACCTCGAAGTTAGGCGTCGTCTAGCCTTAGGACCCATAGCCTTAAGTTGTTTGAGCTGTGCTTGCTAGTTAGGCCTCTACCAGATCCCACTACCCACGTTAGATCTAAGGATTCTTCCATCCTCATCTGAGTCCTCTCCTCATCTATTATCTACGTGTAGTCGCCTCCTCTGAGTACACCTTCTGTTGTGTGTTGTTTAGAGTCGAGTCGAGCATTTTTATGCAAGGTTGGGCTCGTTCTGGTGAGAGCGCTCGACTAGAGAGAGTGCATATTTCTGAGATGGTAGGTCTTGGTGATCGACCATCTCCGCCTCGTGCTCCTTTGGAGCAAGAGGCCGAGGTGTCTCGTGGTGGCGAGGGAGACCGTGTTCCATACATGGATTACCTCGGTCCGCTCCCACCACCACGAAGACCTCCTCCTCCTCCTCCTCTGACTCGAGAGGAAGGGAGATTCGGTCAGGATCGAGTTCTTGGTGCACCACCACCTTTAGCTCGACAGGATAGACCGATGACTTTATGGGAGCGGACCCATCCTGTTCGGGCCGCGCAGCCTTCTTGTATAGTTCTTCCCCCTGCTCGTGGGAACAACTGTGAGCTGAAACCTCAATATCTGAGCATGCTTCCAACCTTTACTGCTAATAAGGATGATCCGTATATTTTTATACGCGAATTCGAGGAAGTATGCTCCATGTTCAAGCTTAGACAGCTTGACGAGGATTCAGTCCGGTTGAGGATGATTTCTTTCGCGTTGAAGGATAACGCGAAGAAATGGATGTACAGCCTCTCGGCGAGCTCCATTCGGTCTTGGGATGACTTTGTGACCGTATTTCTGAAGAGATTTTCCCTCAAAGGAAAACTCAACAGATACGGCACCAGATACATCAAATGTATCGGACTGAGACCGAATCTTTTCATGCTTTCTTTGAGAGGTTCAAGGACCTTCTCCAACAGTGCCCTCATCATGGATTTGAGTTATGGTAGCTGTGCAAAATTGTTTATGAGGGCATCAACTACAACACCCGCACATTGTTGGAGTCGATGTGTCAGGGTGACTTCCAAATGAAACCCATCGAGGAGGCATGGGATACTTTTGAGTCCATGGCTGAACGTACCTTCGAGTGGGACATCACGAGAGAGCCACTAGCCGCCAGGTCTTCTGGTCGGGCTGGATCATATGATGTCGAGTCAACCATCGCGTCTGAGGCGAAATTGGCTGCCCTCATGCGTAGGATTGAGAGTTTAGAGTTGGACCGAGCTCCTGTAGCTCAGGTCGCTACTCCTGGGTGTAGTAGGTGTGGACTTACGGGCCATGATGACTTGGAGTGCGCTTACGCTCCAAGGGATACTGAGCATGCGAATGCGATGTATCAACAGAGGCCCCGTAACGACCCGTAAAGTCACTCCTACAACCCGGGATGGCGTAACCATCCTAACTTATCTTGGGGCCCTAGTGGGGGTCACGGTCAGAGCTCGCACGCTCAACCTCCACCTTATCAACCTCCACGCCCATCGGCGACCTACCAACCCCCACATCAAAGGTCTCAGCACCAAAATTACCAACCTACTCATGCCTCATCGTTGGGTTATTCCAACCATACTCCACCACCCCAGTGGGTTGACCCTAAGGACTCCACTCTTCAACAAACCCTTCAAGCGTTCATGCAGAGCACTCAATCCTTGTTTGCGGCCAGTAATAATTCGGTCAAAGCATTGGAAATGCAAGTTAGCCAGTTGGCTCATCAGCTCCATGAACGCGAGAAGGGTTTGTTCCCGAGTGAACCTGTGGTAAATCCCAGGGGTCAGCCTGCCCATGGTAGGCAGAATGTACACAATGTTGAAAGTGACCATTCCTAACATGCAAATGTTGTCCATACCTTGAGATCGGGAAGGGTCGTTGAAAACAATGTGGAAATGGCTGAAGCCAACCCTGTTGCCGAGACTTCCGAGGAGAGTCTTGAGTCTGTTAAGGAACCTAATTCTAAGACTCCTCCTCGTGATTCTTATGTCCCCAGTGCATCATTCCCTCATCGGTTGACAAAAAAAGTGATGAGCATTGGGACAAGATCATTGAGGTACTTAGGCAAGTAAAGGTGAACATCCCGTTGTTGGACGTTGTTCAACAAATGCCACCGTATGCCAAGTTCCTAAAGGACCTTTGCACCACCAAGAGAAAAACAAATGTGCCCAAAAAGGCCTTTTTGGCCGCCAATGTGAGCTCAATATTGACACAACCCATGCAAGTCAAATACAAGGACCCAGGGTATCCAACTGTCTCCTGCATGATTGGGAATGCGACAATCTCTCAAGCTTTATTGGATTTGGGGGCATCTGTGAACCTCCTACCTTACTCAGTCTATGTCAACCTTGGAATAGGCGATCTTAAACCAACAAGGACAACCCTCTTGTTGGCTGATAGATCCATCAAAATTCCACGAGGGAGTGTGGAGGATGTCCTTATCAAAGTGGGTGAGTTCGTATTTCTAGTTGATTTCATCATCTTGGATACTGAACCCGTGTCCAACCCACAAGGATAAATTCATGTGATCCTTGGGAGGCCATTTCTTGCGACATCTAATGCTTTGATCAATTGTCGCAATGGCTTGATGAGGTTGTCTTTTGGAAACCTCACGGCGGATTTCAACATCTTTACTCTCGGTAAGCAACCCGGGCTCTTCGACGACACTATCGGAGCCAATTTCATCCAGGACACAGATGAGCCTGAGTCATTAGGCATGTTCGACTTACATCGACATATTATTGAGGTGCCTAATGACCAGGTTGCGAGTGAAGAGAATCTTGAGGAATCCGCCAGCATTTCTCAGGACGAGGAGGCACATTTGGGTGCTTGCTCCTCTTACCCCGTGGCCCTTGAGCCACTTGAAAGTAACTCTGAATCTGACAAGGACCCACCACTGGTCGAGCTTAAACCGCTCCCCGATAACCTAAAGTACATCTTTTTAGGGGATAATGAGACCTTGCCACTCATTATTGCTTCTGATCTTGCACAAGATCAAGAGATTGCCCTCAAAAGAGTACTCTTTGAAAACAAAGAGGCGATCGGGTGGTCCTTGAAGGATATCAAGGGAATTAGCCCTGGTATTGTTCAACATTTGATCCACATGGAAGAGGATTCTAGGCCCTGTAGGGACCCACAACGGAGATTGAATCCTGTACTAAAAGAAGTCATCTGAAAGGAGGTTCTTAAGTGCTTGGATCAAGGCATAATTTATCCTATCTCTGATAGTTCGTGGGTGAGTCTTGTCCATGTGGTTCCCAAGAAGTCAGGCGTGACGGTTGTGGAGAATGATTATAATGAGCTTATCCCGACACGCCTGCAAACTGGCTGGCGAGTTTACGTTGATTATCGCCAGCTCAATGCGGCAACGCGGAAAGATCATTTCCCGTTGCCATTCATTGATCAGATGTTGGAAAGGTTGGCCGGACATGAGTATTATTGCTTTCTTGATGGATACTCCGGTTACAACCAAATTCCCATCTCCCCCGAGGATCAAGAGAAAACCACATTTACTTGTCCCTTTGGCACGTTTGCGTACCGTCGCATGCCCTCTGGGTTTTGTAATGCACCGGCAACGTTTCAAAGGTGTATGATCAGCGTCTTCTCCGATATGGTTGAGTGTTTCCTTGAGATCTTCATGGACGACTTTTCCATATTTGGCGCTTCCTTTGATGAGTGCCTTCATCATTTGAGCCTTGTCCTCAAGCGATGCTGTGAGAAGAACCTCGCTCTCAATTGGGAGAAATGTCACTTCATGGTGAAGCGAGGTATTGTACTTGGACATGTGGTCTCAAGTAGGGAAATTGAGGTTGATCCCGCAAAAGTGGGTCTTATTGCTAATCTCCCACCGCCAAGTAATGTGAAGGATATCCGCGCCTTTTTGGGGCATGCTGGATTCTATCGGCGGTTCATTCGGGATTTTAGCAAAATTGCTCGACCTCTCACTGCCTTGTTGGCTAAGGATGTCATTTTTGAGTTCACACCGGATTGCCACCATGCCTTTTTGACCTTGAAAAAAGAGTTGACTTCGACTCCCATTATTAAGGCACCAGTGTGGACTGAACCCTTTGAGTTAATGTGTGATGCATCTGACTTCGCTGTGGGAGCAGTGCTTGGGCAACGATTGCACAAATTGCCTCATGTGATCTACTATGCCAGTAGAACTCTCAATGATGCCCAATTGAACTACACTTTGACCGAGAAGGAATTCTTAGCGATCATATTTGCTTTGGAGAAATTCCGGTCGTACTTGATTGGCTCCCACGTGATTATCTATTCTGATTACACAGCCATCAAGCACCTCATGGCGAAGAAAGATGCAAAATCCCGACTCTTGAGACAGATCTTGTTGTTACAAGAATTCGATCTCAAGATTCGGGACAAAAAAGGTTGTGAAAATGTTGTAGCTGACCACCTGTCTCGTCTAGAAACGACCAACCCACAGGACCAAATTATTGATGACAAATTTCCTGACGAGCAGTTGTTCACGATCGAAGATAACCCTTGGTTTGCCGACATCGTGAACTACCTTGTGACCGAGCAACTTCCTATGGGTTGGTCAAAATCTGACCAAACCAAATTTAGATCTTATGTCAGATTCTTCCACTGGGACGACCCCTACGTATTCAAATACTGCTCTGACCAAATTTTCAAGTGGTGCGTCCCAGATACCGAGTTCCAGAGTGTGCTCCATTTCTGCCACTCCAAGGCATGTGGAGGACACTTTGGAGCAAAGAAAATTGCTGCCAAGGTGCTCCAATCTGGATTCTACTGGCCCTCTCTTTTCAAGGATGCGTACGACTTTTGTAAGCAATGTGATAGGTGCCAGCGCCTTGGCAGGATTGGTCGACGTGACATGATGCCTTTGCAAAATGTCATTGTTGTCGACATCTTCGATGTGTGGGGCATCGATTTCATGGGTACCTTCCCGAACTCGTTCGGGAATGTTTACATTCTGGTGGCAGTTGACTATGTGTCTAAGTGGGTTGAGGCTATACCCACAAAGACCAATGACAACAAGGTGGTCACCAAATTCTTGAGGGACATTTTTGCGCGATTTGGTACTCCTTGTACCATAATCAGCGATAGGGGTACCCACTTCTGTAATCGCTCCTTTGAAGCGCTTATGAGGAAATATTCGATCACCCACAAGCTTGCGACCCCATACCATCCGCAAACTAGTGGGCCGGTCGAAATCTCTAACTGTCAATTAAAGCAAATTCTTGAGAAGACGGTTAGTTCCTCGAGGAAGGATTGGTCGACTAAGTTGAATGACGCGTTGTGGGCCTTCCGCACCGCGTACAAGACCAATTTGGGTATGTCCCCATATCGGGTAGTGTACGACAAGGCTTGCCACCGACCCGTTGAGCTTGAGCATCGTGCTTTCTGGGCGATCAAGAACCTGAATATGGATCTTGATCAAGCAGGAGTACAACGTAAGCACGACATTGTGGAATTAGAAGAGCTACGCAATGATGCGTACGAGAATGCCAAAATTCATAAGTCCCGAGCCAAGATGTTTCACGATCACATGATTATGCGAAAGGTGTTTACGGTCGGGCAGAAGGTGTTGCTCTACAATTCCCGGCTTCATCTGTTTGCGGGTACGCTCCGCAGTCGCTGGTCTGACCCGTTTATTGTCCAAACCGTCTATCCTCATGGAGCGGTTGACATCTTGCACCCAGGGAATAGGGACGTGATCAAAGTTAATGGACAACGCCTCAAACCCTACTTGGAGGGGGCACCAACCGAAGTCGAGGAGGTCATGTTACTTCATGAACCTCCCTCGCACTCAACCATTCATGCTCGTGCATGAGTGGTTGAGCTTTCAGGTTTGTAAAAAAGAAGAAAAAAAAGAAGAAAGAAGACTCCTTCAGTGAGCATCGTTTGTTGTGGGCCCCAACCCTTGAGTATTTTGGCCCCAATTCTTTCACGTATTTGTATCCCTTCCTTAGCATCTCACAGGTATTGAGGGAATTTGGGTTGTGTCCATCAACATAGCCTGAAACTTCCCTTTGTACTTCACGTTGGTGAGATCTATTCTTTTTCATGCATAACTCCATGCAGTATCTTGCTCGCATTCATTGAGGACAATGCATGAAGTAGGTGTGGGGGGGTGTTTTACGTGTGTACATAGTTGAGTCTTTTCCTTTGATTTTGGTTTTCTTTTGTGTGTATTGTTAGGGTCATGTTATTGTGCTGCATTTAATATCGATATATCTGCTTGCCATGATCCTTGGGTGACTTGTCTTCTTTTGCTTGCATAGTGCTTTAAAATTTTCACATTTTTTTTCAAAATCTTCATGTGTTTGTGAAAGAAAATGTTTTGTGGGTTTTGAGTGTGTTTATCATGTGCAAAACTGTTGAGAGGCAAAGTAAAAAAAAGGTTCCAAAATTGTCTTGAACTTGATGCATTAGGATATCGAGTACAGTGGCTTTAGGATTTATCGAGTCGTTAGGATGCACCCCAGTTTCCCTTAGGGGTGAGTAATCATTATGTTTCAGTACTAAAACAATTAAACATGTCCACCCTGAACCTAGTGAGTCAATAATTCGTGTCTGTTAAGTTAAGGAAGTTTGTTGTAGTCAAGGAACCTTTAAATCTTGTTGTGAGACATTAAGTGTAGGGGTTTTGGTTCATGTGTAGATAAGAAATAAGTGAGTATGTGTTCTTTCTTCTCGCACGGCTCCTATCACTCGGGAAAGTAGGTCTGAAGGGACTTTGTGCCTGGTGCTTTCGAGTCATCTGACTTGGGATGCGCCGACCGAACTCCCGTTAGACGGGTGGTAGGTATTGCCCTATGTGGAGATTTGAGGAAAGGTGTACGTGATAGTATATGTCCTCATGGGCAATGATGCACGAAACCTGACCCTATGAGAATGAAGCTCCAACTAAGAAAAAGAAAAGAAAAAAAAAAGAAAAAAATAATAAGAAAAGAAACAAAAAGAAAAAAAATGCAAATAAGAACCTTAATGGACTTTACACTTTGTATCACTTGAGGATGTTGAGGTTGTCCATGTCTTTCACTTAATTCCTTATTTAACTTGCACGAATGGTTCATTAGGCTAGGTGTGGACTGATTACCTATATAGAGTCGGCCCGTAGGATTACCGCATCCAATGATCGACAAAATATTTCCAACGAGTCGAGAGTCTAGATTGAATAATGCATCTTGTTCGGATTTGTGGGTATATCCGCCAAAAACCCTCAGGAGACAACACTCCTCCTCCTTGGCGACAAGGAGGTTTAACGGCTTGTTGCATGTGCTAAGTGCAACCTTGATTCCTACGAAAGTGAGTTAGGATTTCTCGTTTGCTTTTCTCTTTCTTTGTTTTGCTCGGGACTAGCAAAAACTTAGGTGTGGGGGTATTTGATTGACATCATTTCATGCTTATATTTGTATCTTATATCCATTATCTTACACCTAAGCAGTGCTACGTGACGAGTTTTATGTTTGAATTTCAGAAATAAAGAGGTTTGAAAAGAAGAGCCATGAAAGGACCCAAAAGTAGGAAAAATGACTTAATTGTGAGACCTGGGAACTAAGATGCAAAGGAGAAGGACCTGAACGTAAGACAGAAGGACCTAAGAGCAAAACAGAAAACTCCACACCATCATGGGGAGTATTTTGACAATTCGATTCGGGTCGGAGCTCCAATAAACAAAGTAGATTCATCGAAGACCAAGTAATAGATCAAGCAAAGCCCACAACAAAACTCAACCGGATCTGGAGCTTATAGACCGCCAATTGGCGGTCTGGAACCACTAATTGGCGGTCCATATAGCTCTGGATCCGCTTAACATTTGGGAGCACGTGTATTAGTGTATGCTTAGTCTATTTTTGGTATTTTTTTAGTCCCACATTGGGGGATTGTCCCGGATTAGCTTTTTCCATGCTTATAAATAAAACTCTTCACCTTCCATTGTTTTCATCTCTCTCTTGGTGGCCTTCTTCCCTACTAAGAGTGAAGCCTTGAAGCAAAACTCTAGTGGAGGAAGAGCTGCTTGTAATTTGGAGTGAGTAATAATAGAAGTTTTGTAGTTAATTGTTGTTTGCTTTAGTTTTTACATTTCTTAGTTAATTTCAATTTACATGTCTTGCATGTTTCTTTAGTCTCATGTTCTTTTAGTCTCTTTAATGTTTCTTGCTTGCTTAGTTAATTGGCAGTCTGTTTTGGCCAAAATCCACTAAGATTTCTCCTGGACATGTAATAGTGTTTGTTTAGGATATTTTTGGTATCTGTTTAGTCCCACATCGGGGGATTGTCCCGGTTTGCCTTTTTCCATGGCTATAAATAGAACTCTTCACCTTCCATTGTAATCACTCCATATTTTAAGAGGCTATTCTTCCTACTAGAAGTGAGGCCTTGAAGCACACACTAAAGTAGGAGGATGCTACTTGAAATGTGAGTCATTTTATCAATAAAGTTTTGTGTTTCTTTCATTGTTTGTTTATCCTTCTTTTATTGTTTGTGCATGTTTTAGTTTAATCATCTTTTATTTCTAGCTTAGTTTTAATATGCTTTCTTTGCTTAGTTTAATAATTAGGGTAATGTTTAGTGAGTAGTTCCATCCCCTGTGGGGGTGGAGTAGATGTACATACATGCATTAGAGAATGGGATGAATGCTTTATTTTTGATGTGTTGATAAAACATGAATGTATGCTTGCTTGTTTAGGATAGAATTTATAACTTGATGAGTTTTGCCAAAATGATTAGACACCTCTCATGCTTGTTTAGGTTCTGAAATAAACAACTTGCATATGTAAATGTTAATCTACTAAGTTGGTGAATAGATTGATAGGTTTTGCCATAACATTTAGACACTTCCTATGCTTGATAAACACCACCTTCATGTGCTTAAATAATGTATTCTACATCCACCTCTTTGCATGTGTGCACTCACTCCACCCCTTAGGGGTTTTCCCATTTCTGTACTCCAGCATTCTTCCTTTGTTCTTAGCTTACTTATTATTTCATTGTTTGGTTCTTCCTTTTGCATTTCCTACTTCTTAGCGTAGTATAGAGTAGAGTAGCATAAACATCTTTCTCCCCCTATTTTTGCCACGTGATTTCTTATAAACAAGAAGCTGCTCACCTCCCTGAGGACGACCCGTACTTGCCACGGCTTCATCGCGGCCGTGCACTTGCGGTTTAATTAAAACGTTCAACAAGTTTTTGGCGCTGTTGCCGGGGAGGTGCCAGTCCAGACTCTTGTTTGGACGATTCGAGTGGATTTAATTTGTGTTTTGAAGTTTTTCTTTGTTTCAGGAGACTTGGAGCCGTCAGGAGGAACGCTTGGAGAAGTTTGGAGTCCAGCTGAGCACTTCAGACCGCCAATCAGCGGTTTGGTAAGCTCTGTTGGCTCTCTTATTTCTTTGGTCTGTTTGCATAATTGATGTAGTGATCTGGGATTTAATTTGGCATGTTTTGACTTATAGTTTGTTCCCAGATCCATAATCAAACCTCCTTTAAGCAACTTGGACCCTAAAACTCAAAGCAAAAGATTAGGCATTCTTGTTGTTTAGGTCATGCATAATGTATATGACTTAGGCATTTAGATTATCTTTTATCTTAGCTTTATTTTCTGTTGCTGAGAGCTGGCGTGAGGTACGCACCTTCTACTCTCATTCATGCATTTCGTATGAGAATGCATTAGTTAGTAGGAAGTGCATTGCAACAAGTGTGAGTTGAGCGTTTTGTTTGGATAGTTGATTGTTAGATTAAGACTCCAAAACGCTACTAACGAGGGGCTGTCCCGTAAAAGATAAGGTGGGGGATTTCATCACCCTTTCCTTCGCCCCAAAAACCACACTAATCAAGAGCCTAATTTCTAAAATCAAGTAGACATTGGCCTTAAGGAATTCAGACGCATTAGGAGAGTGATTCGGTCCCGACCATCATAACTTGATCGGCGTTGCCCACTTTGTCGATAGTAGGAGAGACGAGATCTCCGGATCTTGACTCACTTGCTAGGCTTTGTGGTCCTTGTTGTAGGGAGGTGAGGCGTGTTGAGGCCGTGTGACCTCGCAGTTAGGCGTCGTCTAGCTGTAAGGACCTGTAGCGACCTTAGGATTACTTGAGCCTTCTTTGCTTGTGTGCTTCTACCTGTACCCATCCGCAGTAGCAGAAGGACTTCTTCCTTTCTCTCCCGAGTCATTCTTTCTCTCCTGTGTCCCCCCGTCTTCTCCTCTACGTACATTCTTTGTTAAAAAAATTGTTTTTTTGGTGTGTGTGCACCTTTGTGCATGCTTTCGTGGACACGAGACGAGAGTAGTCGTTTGACGAGGAGCGATGTCAATCCGGCTTCGGTCATCGATTTCTCGAAACCTTCCTCCTCTCGTGTCGCACATAGTTCGGGTTCAATGGCTGCTAATTTCCGCGAGGAGGAGAAGTTGCTGGACCCACCTGAGCGTCCTGCTGGACCCACCTGAGTGTCCTGCTGTCGTTCCCATACCTCTACGTGATCGATGCTACCCGAGCCGTACAGCTCTACCCTCATGCAGCGTATTACCAGAGGCTAATGGGAACCATTTTGAGGTTAAGCCTCGATTTATTTCCATGCTCCCTCGCTTCACTGGGAAGGGTGGCCCCTATATCTTTCTCAGGGAATTTGAGGAGGTTTGTGCTATGTTCAAGCTGCAACAACTTAGCACAGACTCCATCCATCTTAGGCTTGTCCCCTTTGCACTGAAGGATGACGCCAAGAAGTGGTTGTACAGCAACCAGGCGAATGCCTTTAGGACTTGGGATGATTTCAATCTGCATTCCTCCAGAAGTACTTCCCAAATCATCGGACTCAAAAATTGAGGAACGAAATCAATTCGTTCTATCAACATGAGATCGAACCATTCCATGCATACTTAGAGAGGTTCAAGGAGCTACTATCCTCATGCCCTCACCATGGCATCGAGTTGTGGCGCCTTTGTCAGATTGTTTACGAGGGTCTTCACATCCCGTCCAGAACGCTCCTTGAGTCCATGTGTCAAGGAGAGTTCTTGGGAAAGGATGAAAGGGAGGCATGGGCTTTCCTAGAAGACCTTGCTGAGAAAACCATGCAATAGGAGAGTGTGAGGGAACTACCTGCATCATCTAGCATAGGAGCGAGGATCGCGAATGCAAACTCGACTAGATCGGGTGCCACCTTTGTTGTCGATACCACTACGGCCACCGAGGCACGCATGGCGGCCTTAATGCGCCGTATGGATTCGATTGAGCTCCAAAACCAACGAGGTGCACCTCACATGTCTACATCTGGTCCAGTTCCCTGGCATTCATGTGGTAGGGTAGGTCATGTAGAAAGCGAGTGTGTGTCTATTCCTCCTGAGATGGAGCGTGTCAACGCCATCTATGACAGAGCTAGGAATGACCCATACTGATCATCTTATAATCCTGGATGGAGGAACTATCCCAATTTTTCATGGAACCAAACTAATGTCCCGGGTGGTCCTTCAAACTCCTCTAGACCACCTTACCAATCACACCAACCTCCCATGCATGCACAATCTTATCAGCAACCCCAAGCGCAAACCACCAATCAATCAGGTTTCCCAAAATTCCAACAATATGGAAACTCGATTCAATTCACTTGAGACCTTGATTCGTGGACTTGAAAACTCAATGAAATTTTTTATATCAACCACGAGTCAAGTTCTCACTTCGAATAAGCAGACCATCAAATCTATAGAGCTTCAGATGGGACAATTGGCTCAGTCTGTACATGAAAGAGAGAGATGGTCTTTTCCTAGCCAGCCTGAGGCAAACGCCCGTATGTACCAACAACAACACATGCAAAATGAGAATGTGGTACCTCGGGGGAGGCAAGTGAACCATGTGGAGGAACTTGTTCACCATGTCAATTCCATTGTGACCTTAAGGAATGGAAAACAGGTTGACAATCACATTTCCTTGCCACAACAACCACCATCTATGCAGCCCCTCAGTGGGAATGGTGGTGAAGAAGAGGCTGAGGGTGAGGGTAATACACCAAGGCTTCCTTCTCAGGCACCGCAGAAACCCTACCTGCCAAAAGCTCCCTATCCAAGTAGGTTAACCAAAAAGCAGAGTGACAACATGGACAAGATATTAGAGGTGTTTAAGCAAGTAAAGGTTAACATCCCCTTGTTGGATGTCATCCAACAAATACCTCAATATGTCAAAGTGTTGAAGAATCTCTGCACAACCAAGAGGAATACCAATGTTCCTAAGAAAGCATTCTTGGCTGCAAATATCAGCTCACTTTTGTCCAATCCCACCTACACAAAATACAAGGACCCTGGGTGTCCTACTATTCAGTGTACGATAGGGGACACTAGAATGAGCAATGTTTTGTTTGATTTAGGATCAGCGGTCAACCTCCTCCCATTCTCTGTTTATCAAAAGTTGAACTTGGGAGAATTGAAACCAACTAAGATCACCCTCCAATTGGCGGATAGATCCATTCGTATTCCCATGGGGATTATCGAGGACTTGCTTATCAAAGTTGGAGATTTTATATTTCCAGTCGATTTTGTTGTCCTTGATACCAATCTTATTGTGAACACCCACTCTCAAATACCTTTGATTTTGGGTACACCATTTCTGGCCACCTCCAATGCCTTGATTAATTGTAGAAATGGTCTCATGAAGCTCTCATTCGGTAACATGAGTGCCGAGTTTCATGTGTTCAACTCTTATAAGCAACAGGAACCCATGGATGAACCTTTAAATCTAAATCTCATCCGCCAATTAGAGAAAGCACCACAAAATCAACGAACACCCCTAACCCCAATGCAACCCGTTGAGAATCTTCCTGGGCCCAGCGAAAACTCATTGTCTGTCCTCGCAATGCAACAGAGTGAGCTGGCCTCGAACATGAATGTCCAAAGGGTGTGTTCGTTGCATGATTCAGTTGAGAGTACTAGTGAGAGTGAGACACCTCATCATATGCCTATACCAGAAGGTGTCTCTACCTCATGTCCCATGGCCATTGAGCCATTTGAGCTTCATATTGACTCCAACAAGGACCCACCTATAACCGAGCTTTTGCTTGATGATCTAAATGATGGTGGGAGGTCCTTGTTGGATGACTTGGGGAGCAGCCCCGCTCTTAGCGATGCAGGTCTGCTGCATCCATCGAATGAGCTTGAGGAACTCATTCCGATGCACCCGCCTATTGGTTGGAGGGTTTTGTTCGATGAGCAACTAAACCCTAGTGAGGCAACACAACTTCATTCTTTGTTGCCCACACCCAACCAATATCATGAGGGGTTCGAGCCGTTCAACTTTGACCTTTCACCCCTCATGACACCTCAGAGTACTAGTGAAGTTTGCCCATCTCGGCAAATCTCTGGTCCTCATGACTTGATGTTCTCATTTGATGTTCCTTGACCAAATGATTATGAGAATATCATTGTTGCTGTATATATCTTGTAAAAAAAAAGAAAAGAAAAAAAAAAGTGTAATAAAAGACTCCTTCAGTGAGCATCGATTGTTGTGGGCCCCAACCCTTGTGTACTTGGGCCCAATTTCTTCACGTATTTATCTCCCTTCTTCAGCTTCTCACAGGTTTTGAGGGAATTTGGGTTTGTGTCCATCAACATGACCCTGAACGTCCCTTTGTACTTCGTGTTGGTGAGATTTTTCCTTTTCATGCATATATCCATGTCGAATCTTGTTCACATTCATTGAGGACAATGCATGAAGTAGGTGTGGGGGGGGGGGGGGGGTGTTTTACGTGTGTACATAGTCGAGTCTTTTCTTTTGATTTTTTGTTTTCTTTTGTGTGTATTGATAGGGTCATGTTAGTGTGCTGCATTTAATATCAATATGTCTGCTTGCCATGATCCTTGGGTGACTTGTCTTCTTTTGCTTGACTAGTGCTTTAAAATTTTCACATTTCTTTCCAAATCTTCATGTGTTTGTGAAAGAAAATATTTTCGTAGGATTTGCGTGTGTTTTAGCATGTGCAAAACCGTTGAGAGGCAAAGTAAAAAGAAAACTCCCAAAATTGTCTTGAACTTGATGCATTAGGATTTCTAGTTTACTGCCTTTAGGACTTATCGAGTCGTTAGGATGCACCCCGGTTTCCCTCGGGGGGTGTGTAATCATAGGGTTTCAGCACTCAAACATTTAAAGAAGTCCACTCTGAACCTAGTGCGTCAAATAATTCGTGTCTGTTAGTATAAGGAAGTTTGTCGTAGTCAAGGGTCCTTAATCTCTTTTTGTGAAACTTAAGTGTAGGGATTTTGGTTCCCATGTAGATAAATGAATAAGTGGTGTTCTCCCTTCTCGCACGGCTCCTATCACTCAGGAAAGTAGGTCTGAGGGGCCTTTGTGCCTGGTGCTTTCGAGTCATCTGACTTGGGATGCCCCGACCGAACTCCCGTTACACAGGTGGTAGGGATCGCCCTATGTGGAGATTTGGGGGAAGGTGTACGTGATAGTGTAAGTCCTCATAGGCAATGATGCACGAAACCTGACCCTGGGAGAATCAAACACCAACCAATAAACTGCTCCACAGAAAAAGAAAAAAGAAAAAAAAAGAAATAGAAAAAAAGAGAGTCAAATAAGAACCAAAATGGACTTTACACATTGTATCACATTCAGAAGTTAAGGCTGCCCATGAGTCCTTAACTAACTTTCACGAATAACTCATTAGGCTAGGTGTGTGGACCAATTACATATATAGAGTCGACCCGTAGCATTACCGCGTCCAATGATCGACAAAATAACTCGAACGAGTCATGTAGCTAGATTGATTAATGCATCTTGTTAGGATTTTGTGGGTATATCCGCTGAAAACCCTCAGGAGACAACACTCCTCCTCCTTGGCGACAAGGAGGTTTAACGGCTTGTTGCACGTGCTAAGTGCAACCGTGATTCCTACGAAAGTGCGTTAGGATTTCTTGTTTTTCGTATGCTTTTCACTTTCTTTGTTTTGCTCGGGACTAGCAAAAGTTAGGTGTGGGGGTATTTGATTGACATCATTTCATGCTTATATTTCTATCTTATATCCATTATCTTTCACCTAAACAATGCTATGTTACGAATTTTATGTTTAGTTTTCAGGAATAAATAGGTTTGAAGAGATGAAGCATAAAAGCACTCAAAAGCTGGGAAAAAGGACTGAACTGTGAGATCTGGGGACCAAGATGCAAGGGAGAAGGACCTGAACGCAAGACAGAAGGACCTCAGAGCAAAACAAAAAAACTCCACACCATCATGGGGAGTATTTTGGCATTTCTATTCGGGTCCGAGCTCAAATAAACGAAGTAGATGCATCCAAGACCACCAAATACACTAAGCAAAGCCCAGCACAAATTCCAGATGGATCCGAACTTTTTAGACCGCTAATTGGCGGTCTGTTTTGGCCCAAATCCGCTAAGATTTCTCCTGAACATGTATTAGTGTTTGTTTAGGCTATTTTTGGTATCTATTTACTCCCACATCGGGGGATTGTCCCGGTTTGCCTTTTCCATGGCTATAAATGGAACTCTTCACCTTCCATTGTAATCACTCCATATTTTAAGTGGCTATTCTTCCTACTAGAAGTGAGGTCTTGAAGCACACACTAAAGTAGGAGGATGCTACTTGAAATGTGAGTCATTTTATCAATAAAGTTTTGTGTTTCTTTCATTGTTTGTTTATGGTTCTTTTATTGTTTGTGCATGTTTTAGTTTAATCGTCTTTTATTTCTAGCTTAGTTTTAATATGCTTTCTTTGCTTAGTTTAATAACTAGGGTAATGTTTAGTGAGTAGGTCCATCCCCTTTGGGGGGGTGAAGTAGATGTACATACATGCATTAGAGAATGGGATGAATGCTTTATTTTTGATGTGTTGATAAAACATGAATGTATGCTTGCTTGTTTAGGATAGAATTTATAACTTGATGAGTTTTGCCAAAATGATTAGCCACCTCTCATGCTTGTTTAGGTTCTGAAATAAACAACTTGCATATGTAAATGTTAATCAACTAAGTTGGTGAATAGATTGATAGGTTTTGCCATAACATTTAGACACTTCCTATGCTTGATAAACACCACCTTCATGTGCTTAAAGAATGTATTCTACACCCACCTCTTTGCATGTGTGCACTCACTCCACCCCTTAGGGGTTTTCCCATTTCTATACTCCAGCATTCGTCCTTTGTTCTTAGCTTAGTTATTATTTAATTGTTTGGTTCTTCCTTTCGCATTTCCTACTTCTATGTGTAGTATAGAGTAGAGTAGCATAAACATCTTTCTCCCCCTATTTTTGCCACTTGATTTCTGATAAACAAGAAGCTGCTCACCTCCCCAAGGATGACCCGTACTTGCCACCTCTTCATCGCGGCCGTGCACTTGCGGTTTAATTAAAATGTTCTATAGTCTTATCTTAATTCATGTGGACGCATAGTAGGGTCTAGTCTTTATACTTGAGTTCATTTAGCTTCATTCCACTTATTGTCTTGTATGTTTTAATGATGTAGTCTTATCTTAATTCATGTGGAGGCAAAGTTGGATGTAGTTTTATGATTTCATGCACTACATGTTGTGAGGAGCTTAATGAACACACACACACACACACTTCTTTATGTTCACATTATTTCTCTACCCCCTTTGGGGTTTAGTTTTTATTGCTTATCTTTCATTTCCTTTTGCATTCTAGTGTAGTTAGTGTAATCATTATTTCTCTCCATTTTTTATCACTCGCCTTCGCACAAACCAAACGTCGACACACCTCCCAGTGGACGACCCATATTTGCCACCGCTTCAACGCGGTCGTGCACTTGTTGTTGAAATAAAACGATCAATGAAGAAGTCACATTGTGCACATCATAATTTCGCTTTATCAAGGGGCCCACCAATATCATTATTCAAGTAAAGAGGGACAATGATGATCCTTTGACTAACTATTTTCCAGCATAAGTCATACATAACCAACTATTACCTTTGTCACTATACTCAATGACAATTTTTGACAATAATCAAATTAAACACTTCCTATGTGAAAAGACATAAGTCTCATATCTTAGGATTCAAGACACAGTGAAAACATTAATGACACATAACACAATTCCATAATGTTTCACTTGCTAGGTCTATTCAATATATAAAAGTAACCATTTTCCTCTTTTATATACTCGTGTCGTCAAATATTTGTAGAGTTACAACAATCGATGACCAACACGAAAATGTTATCTCGGTAATTAATGTTCCATGTCAATTACCATGATTGTGAATAACTTTTAATTTATGTAATCCATTATATTTTAGGGCTCTACAGTTAAGGACCAAGAGCCTATTCCTTAACACTTCTAAAAGATGAATACAATAATCAAGAAAAAAATGTTTGCACATTCAATTCCTAACAATTGACATATAAAAGTAAAATTTTAGAACACATTCCTTTCAATCTCCCACTTGTTATCAAAGTTTTCTTTCACATACATTCTCAATGTATAAAACAATAATAACTTGGATAACTCTATCAAATCACTCATCAAGCCACTCGACATGGTTCTTCGGACCCACGGACTCGAAATGCATTTTGCCTTTGGCTTGGGATAAGGGTTTGGTGAATGGATCAGCTGTGTTGCTGTTTGTGTCCACCCATAATAAATCTATTTTGCCTTCGTCGATGAAGTCACGTGTAACAAAGTACTTGTGATTCATGTACTTCACTTTTTTATGTGATTTAGGATCCTTGATTTGCGAGATAGACACACAATTATTGTAAAATAGCTCTATGGGTACCTCGCTCGAGGGAACTACTCCAAGCTCTTCAAGGAACATCTTAATCCACACTGCTTCCTTGCTCATTTCAGAGACAACCATTACTTCGGAAGTGGTCGTTAAGTCAGCCTTAGTGGTTTCCTTCCATTTACGCCAACTCACGGCTCCACCATTCAGAAGGAACAATATCCTGATTGCGACCTCCTATTGTCGGGATCACTCGTGAAACTCGCATCTGAGTGGCCATCAACTATTAGCTCCATTTTTCCTCCATAAACAAGAAACGTATCTTTGGTCCGGTTAAGGTACCTCAAAACATTCTTGACCGCAGTCCAATGCTCAGGACCTGCGTTGGATTGGTGATGACTTGTCACGCTTAGAGCATACGAGACATCGGGTCTTGTGCAAGTTGATTGACATCATATCATGCATATATTTGTGTCTTATATCTTTTATTCTTAACCTAAGCAATGCTATGTAATGAGTCTTATGTTTAAGTTTCAGGAATAAACAGGTTTGAGAAGAAGAGACTATGAAAGGACTTAAAAACAAAAAAAGACTGAATTGCAGGACTTATAGACTGAGATGCAAGAGAGAAGGACCGGGATGTAAACCAAAATAATCAATGAGAGAATCAATAAGCTCCACAACAACATGAGGAGTATTTTGGAAATTAGATCCGGGCCCAAACATCAACAACCAAATCGGGTTCATAAAACATCAAGAAATCAAGCAAAAAACGAACCACAAAAATCCAGACTCAATCAAAGACATATGGACCTCCAATTGGCTGTCCGAGACCATTAATTGGCTTTCCAAATGGGCCCCAAATGATCACGGTTTAGTTAGGTCGTTGGTTATGTTGTTTTATGTCCATTTATATTATGCTTTTAGTCCCATACCGGGGGATTGTCCCCGATTGCCTTTTTCTTTGACTATAAATAGAACTCTTCCTTCTCCTTTGTATTTACCAATTGCTTGGTGACATTCTCTCTACTTGGAGTAGAAGCCTTGAAGCAAAAACTCAAGGTGGAGAAGAATGCCACTTGCAATGTGAGTCATGTTAATAAAATATTTTTTCTTACTTTTAATATTGTCTTGTGTTTTAATTCTTGCATGCTTCTTTAGTTTAATTTCCTTTCATTTAGCTTCTTTAATATTTCTTGTTTGCTTAGTTTAATTGCCTTTCATTAGAATGTTTCGTTTTGTAAATGTAGTTTGTAGTGTAATGATTAGTGAGTAGTTCCATCCCCTTTGGGGGTGGAGTAGATGTTTATACATGTTATCTAGATGGAAAGAATGATAAACATTGTTGTATGTCAGAAATGTTACTATGCTTGTTTGAATTAATGAGAACACTTAACTTGATGGTTTCTGCCATAATGTTTAGGTACATTCCATGCTTGTTTAGGTTCTTAATACAAAGTTGCCATGGTCATATTAACCACCTAGGTTAGTGCTTTGAATGATAGGTCTTGCCATGAGGTACTTCTTATGCATTACAAACACTAACCACACTTGAGCTAATTGTATGCATTCACCACACTTAAGAAGGGAGACAAATACGTCAAACAAATGTGGCCCAAATACACAAGGGTTGGGGCGCACAACAATCATTGCTCACTCGTGGAGTCTTTTATTACTCTTTTTTTCCTGAACAAGATATATACATCAACAATGATATTCTCATAATCATTTGGTCAAGGAACATCAAATGAGAACATCGAGTCCTGCGGGTCAGAGATTTGCAAAAAATGTGCCCACTTCATTGGTACTTTGAGGTATCGTGAGGGGTGAAAGGTCAAAGCTGAAAGGCTCGAACCCCTCATGATATTGGTTGGGTGTAGGCAACATGAATGAGTGAAGTTGTGTTGCCGCACTAGGGTTTAGTTGCTTATCGAACAAAACCCTCCAACCAATAGGTGGGTGCATCAGAATGAGTTCCTCACGCTCATTCGAAGGATGCAAAATACTATTTTAACTATGAATGAGGCTTCTCCCCAAGTCAGCCAACAAGGACCACCCAACCTCTTGCATATTATCATGCATAAGCTCGGTCGTAGGTGGGTCCTTGTTGGAGTCAATATGAAGCTCAAAGTGCTCAATAGCCCTGGGACACGGGGTGACGACACCTTCTTGAATGTGCATATGCTGAGGTGTGTCCCCTTCACTAATGGTCTCAACTGAATCATGCAATGAACAGTCCCATTGGACATTCATGTTTGATGCCAGATCACTATGTTGCATTGCAAAGACAGGCAATGAGTTTTCTTTGGGCCCACAAACATTCTCAATGGGTTGCATTGGTGTTAGTGGTGTTCGTTGATTTTGCGGTGCTTTCTCTAATTAGCGGTGGAGATTGAGATTTAAAGGTTGGTCCATGGTCTCCTGTTGCCTACCAGAGTTGAACACATGAAACTCGGCACTCATGTTACCGAATGAGAGCTTTATGAGACCATTTCTACAATTAATTAAGGCGTTGGAGGTTCCCAGAAATGGTCTACCCAAAATCAAAGGTATTTAAGAGTGGGTGTTTGCATCAGGATTGGTATTGAGGATGACAAAATCGACTGGAAATATAAAATCTCCAACTTTGATAAGCACGTCCTTGATAATCCCCTTTGGAATACGAATGGATCTATCCGCTAATTGGAGGGTTATCTTAGTTTGTTTCAATTCTCCCAAGTTCAGTTGTTGATAAACAAAAAATGGGAGGAGGTTGACCGCCGATCCTAAACCAAGCAATACATTACTCATGCTAGTGTCCCTTATAGTACACTGAATAGTAGGACACCCAGGGTCCTTGTATTTTGTGTAGGTGGGATTGGACAAAAGTGAGCTTACATTTGCAGGCAAGAATGCTTTCTTAGGAACATTGGTCTTCCTCTTGGTTGTGCATAGATCTTTTAACACTTTGGCGTATTGAGGTATTTGTTGGATGACATCCAATAAGGGGATGTTAACCTTCACTTGATTAAACACGTCTAATATCTTATCCATTGTGTCGCTCTGCGTTTTGGTTAACTTACTAGGATAGGGAGCTTTTGGTAGGTAGGTTTTCTGCGGTGCCTGAGAAGGAGGCGTTGGTGTATTACCCTCACCCTCAGCCTCTTCTTCACCACCATTCCCACTGAGGGGCTACAGAGATGGTGGTGGTAAGGAAATATGATTGTCAACCTGCTTTCCATTCCTTAAGGTTACAATGGCATTGACATGGTGAACAGGTTCCTCCTCATGGTTAACTTGCCGCCCCCGAGGTACCACATTCTCATTTTGCATGTGTTGTTGTTGGTACATGCAAGGGTTAGCCTCAGGATGGCTAGGCAGAGTCCCTCTCTCTTTCATGTACAGACTGGGGCAATTGGCCCATCTGAAGCTCTAGAGATTTGATGGTCTGCTGATTTGAAGTGAGAACTTGACTTGTGGTTGACATAAAAAAATTCATTGAGTTTTCAAGTCCACAACTCAAGGTCTCAAACGAATTGAATCGGGTTTCCATATTGTTGGAATTTGGGAAACCCGATTGATTAGTGATTTGAGCTTGGGGTGGATGATAAGATTGTGCATGCATGGGAGGTTGGTGTGGTTGATTAGGTGGTTGAGAGGAGGTTGAAGGACCACCCGGGGCATTATTTTGGTTCCATGAAAAATTAGGGTGGTTCCTCCATCCGGGATTATAAGGCGAGATCATTCCAAACACTCCAAGCCTCAATTTCCACACTTAAGATCAATTCTTATCTTTCTTAAGTGTGCTCAAGTTTAGAGAGTGATTGTCTCACTCAAGTTTGTTGCTGTGAAAGTCAAGTAAAGGTTTCAGTGAAAGCCCGAAGCGTCCCTCTCGGATTGTGATAGGAGGAGCCAAGCTCGGTGAGGGTTGTTCGCGAGCTTGAAGATTGTAAAGGCGTTCTCTCCCAGCCCGGAACGGGGAGTGGTTAGTGAAGTCGTGAGTGTAGCTCGAAGTGTCGAGCGGAGCTTGCAAGAGAGGACGTAGGCGGGTGCCCGAACCTCTGTAAAAATCCCCCTTGTTCCTTGTGGTTTGCTTATCTCCTTCCTTACTTGCTTGTATGTTTTAAATTCCGCTGTGCATATCTTGATTGATTAAACAAGTAGGTAATTTTGCTTAAAAGTGATTAGAATTAGAGACCCTCACGATCCGACAGAGGAAACTAGCACCACGGTTATCCCGGAGATGGGAGGGGCTGGTCGGATAGGAGGGGAGAGAGAGGCTCATGGAAGAGATGATGACTTGGACACTAGAGGTGCTGACGTGGATGGGGGGCAAGTGAGGAGGTGACATGTGGAGAGCAAGGTAAGAGAAATGACAAGGCAAAAAATCTCATGGTTAGGGCACACTCTTGTTCTCTCCAATCTTTGGAGGCAACCAATGAGGGGATGCCATGTCGCATGAGAGGGAGTAGTTTAGGAGACAAATTGGGAGGCTCCCAAGTGGTCCTAACGAATTCTACCATGGGTGCAATTGGGAGTGAACCTATTAGTGTCGAAGAAGGGAAACGTGGAGTGGGGCAGGAAAGTGATATTTCCACTTTAGGACAAGCCAATGGTAAGGGCTTTGAGTGCTCTAGGTTTGAAGGGGCTGCTGAGGAAAGACCAAGCCAGCATGGTAAAGACAAAATAGAAGATCACATGACTCCAATCAAGGGACACAACTTAGAGGGCTATTCTTTTGAAGTGGGAGAGGGATGTGCACTAAGCAAAAGGCCCACGCATGGGGACAAGGCACGTGACGTGCATTAGGAGGAGGAGCTTCATGAGGGAGAAGTTCCATGTGACATATTCCAGCAAGACAAGGAGGCAACACATATAAGAGTTGAGAAGGAAAATGGCAACTCCAAAGAAGTTCAAGAGAAGCTATGTCGACTAGCCTCTTTGGTGCATGAGGAGGCGGGATGGGCTTCACCCGCTAAAGTGGCACACGCAAAGGAGAGCACAATGAATTTCGGTCACCCAAGTGGGGGAATGTTTGATGTACTTAGAAAATCAGAGGACCAATACATGGAGGGAGCCGAAGAACGGAAGCAAGAAGAGAGGGAGGACTCACGCACTAAGAAGGTATACTCGCCGCCACCACCACTTAGGAGATCCGGGAGGAAAAGTAGTTGGAGTAAAAGTATGCGTACGGAGGGGAATGGGGGTCACCCCGCACCTTGAACCCATGAATGTCTTATTTTGGAATGTGTGTGGCACAAACGGGCCCGGTCGCGCACTCATGATCAGGGGTCGAATAAAGGAGGTAAATCCGGATGTGGTTTGCATTGTGGAGCACAAGGTTAAGTATAAAAAACTTGAGCGATTCAAGCGAGCAATTTGGCCTCATGCTTGGATGTCAAATTGCATGGTTGTGGACTCGGGGCGAATCCTAGTGTTATGGAATGACCAGCTGGTAGACTTGAGAGTTACGTTTGAATCAACTCAATTACTCCACTTCCTTGGGAGTTTAAAAATGGAACTGAATTTGCTCTCACGGCTATATAAGGAGAAAATGGGCATGTGGAGAGGAGATCATTGTGGAGGGATATAAATGAAGTGGCACCACATGGGGCACGACCATGGCTGGTTGGGGGTGATTTTAATTGCATTCGGAAGGCTACCGAAGAGCAGGGTGGAGTTGCTGGAAATGAGGTGGCAATTCAGGAGTTTAATGAGTGTGTTGACACCATTCAACTACTAGAGATGCCCTCAACGGGAGGCTATTTCACTTGGTCCAACTCATCCGAGGGAAGTGCATGCATCGAGACAAGGATTGATAGAATATTAATGAACAATGCATGGCTCGAGGTGTTCCCCAATTCCTTCTATGTTGTTGGTGAGAAGGACTTGAGTGATCACACCATGCTTGTCATGAAAACGGAAGGAAACGAACGAAAGAAAAAGAAGATTTTCATATTCGAAAACCATCGGGCGGATCATGAGGACTTTGGTGGAGTAGTGCAACAAGCTTGGGCTACATATGTGAAAGGTACACTCATGTTTCTTATGGTTGGGAAGCTGACTGAAGTCAGGAAGGCACTAATTAAATGGAGTTGGAACACCTTTGGAAATGTCAGAAATAAGGTGGGAGAGGCTCGGGAGTCTCTTGAGCAAGTGAGGAGGCAGAGGCTAAATCACCCTAGCAGTGGCGAGCTAGCTCCAACTGAAAACACAGCAAAGGATACACTTGCCCAGGTCCTTGCTTGGGAGGAGTCCATTATACGACAAAAATCCAGAGTAAAGTGGATGAAAGAGGGGGACCGAAACACTAGGTTCTTCCATGCGCATCTTAGAGTGAGGAGAGCCACCAATCAAGTGAGGCGAGTGGGAGAGGGGGATAGTCTAGTGGAGGATGAGAGCGACATCCGGGAAGCGTTCCGGCTTTCTTATGCTAACTTGTTTGCTCATGGTTTTCAGGTGCAACCCTAAATATTCCATTATTCTACCACAAATTACAGCAGAGGAGGGGGCCGATTTAATACAGAAATTGGACCCAAAAGAACTACAAGAGGTCATGTTGAACGCAAATATAGATAAGGCGCCGAGGCCTGATTGTTTCAACACAAAGTTTTTCAAGGCAGCATGGGGTATAATCAAGGGGGATATGGTAAAGGTTGTCGCGTCTTGCTTGGATAGTAGAAGGGTCCTCACGCAATGGCACAATTCATCAATCACGATTATCCCAAAGAAAAAGGCACCGACGGTGGTGGAGGACTTCCGCCCCATTGCTTTGTTCACATCCAAAGTCGTTGCCAACCATTTGAAGAGACTCTTACGACGGCTGATAGGGGAAAATCAGAGCGCGTTTGTTCAAGGACAAAGAATTGGTGATAACATTTTTCTTGGACACGAGCTTTGCCACAACCTACACCTTCAGAATGGGAAAGGATGCATGTGCATAAAGATTGATATTAGGAAAGCCTATGACTCAATCTCTTGGGAGTTCCTTGATCATGTGCTGAAGAGATTTCGTTTCCCGGATAAGTGGAGACGACTGATTTTGGCTTGCGTGGAGGCATCGTTTGTGGTGATAGTGAATGGGGCTAACTCCACGCCATTTCGAGCTAGAAATGGTTTACGACAAGGTGATACCCTAGCCCCCTACTTGTTTATGATGTGGATGGAGGTGTTGAGTGAAATGGTGAAAATGGCGGTCATGGAAAGGAAACTCGAGCCCTTATCTTCTGGAGATGTCATCGTGTCACATCTCTTGTTTTCTGACGACGTGCTACTCTTCGCGAGGGCTACCAAAGAAAACGCTTCGGGCCATTAGAACTATGCCAGAGGAATTGACAGCAAGCTCGGGTATGAAATTTAACACTTCGAAGAGTCAGGTCTTCATGGGGGGAGATGTGATGCATGGAACATGGATTGAAGCACACCTTCGTATGGAATGCAAGGCTTTTCCGGTGGTGTATCTTGGGCCACCATTATTCTCCGGGAGGATGGGGAGATCCCATTGTGTACCACTGTTAAACAAGCTAATGACACGCCTCTCAACATGGCAACAAAAACTCCTATCCATGGCCGGGGGAGTGGAGCTAGTATGGAGCGTTCTTACTTCCTTCAGTATTTGTTGGACTTCGGCGTTTCTTCTACCAAGAAGCGTCTTGCATGAATTGGACAGAATTATGTGTCATTTTATTTGGGGAGGGGAGAAAAAGTGGGTTGCGGTAACATGGAAGGATGTATGCACACCAAAAGACAAAGGAGGCCTCGGACTAAGGAGACTAACATAGTGGAATGATGCGGGCCTTCTCCGGTTGTTTTGGCTTGTGGTGGCGGATAACACTTCACTATGGGCTAAGTGTGTCCGGCAAAAGTACCTAAGGAACCGTTTCATTTGGCTTGCAAGACCACCACCTACCTCCTCATGGGCATGGCGAGGGCTGCTGCGAGTTCGAGATATTGCTATGAGACACATCCAATCTGACGTGGGAAATGGGGAAGAGATTCGGTTTTTCCAATATCCATGGTGTGGCGAACTGTTTCACTGCAAAATCTGGGGTGACCAGCTTCACTACGAGATGGGGGTTCCTTGGGACGTTAAGGTTTCATACTTCATAAGAGAAGGTTTGTGGAACCTCCCTCCCCCACGATCCATCAGGATAGAAGAAGTTTGCTCAAGGATAACCTAAGTGTGCATACATGGAGGAACGGATAGACCGTTTCGACCCAATGGAACGGGTGCAGCACTTGGGATGAAGTAAGTGTGGAGTGGAGTGAGGCAACCAAGAAGGAAAGTCCCTTGGGCGGAAGCACACACTCACAACTTGGAGAGCATTGAAGGGGCGTTTACTCACAAAGAAGCGAATGATAAAGCGAGGCGCAAAGCTCGACCCAACGTGCGTGCTATGTGAACACAAAGAGGAAGACATGGAGCACCTTTTCTGGAAATGTGAATACACAAAGGAGGTGTGGAGGTGCCTCCTCAACGTCATACAACTCAACCCAAGCTTCGCAATAAATCTAGAGTGAGGCAATGCGACTATCACATGTGAGTGGAAGCCGACTCGACAAAGTGGTCCGAAGGTAGGTGTTTAATGCTATGATCCACGAATGCTGGCTCGAGCGGAACCGTGGGATCTTCGAGGGCGAGAGGCAACCACCGACAGCTACCATTGCTGTAGTCAAAGACATACTCCGGTGTTTGGAAGATAAAACTACAAAACTCGCGAAAGATGAAGGAGAAGTGCGACATTTTCAGGAGACTTGGAACTAACTCCAACTTCTGATGTTTGATGAGATGTAATTGTTCCTTAAACTACTTATGCTTAAAGTGATATTCAATAGGTGGTACGGAGAAGCCAGTTATGCATGTGGCATATACCCGCGAACTCAATGAAAATTTTGTAGGATGTAAAAAGTTCTTTAGTAATAAATCTTAGAGGCTAAGCCTCCCTTTTGCTTTGCAAAAAAAAGTATGAAATTTTTTCTAAGCAAATCGGTGAGAACATATGCCAAATGAACACTCCCTTCACCGATATCACTAATATTCTTTTGGTTCTTGGAAGAAAAATTAGTGAAGGAGAAATGACAAGGAAGTTCCTCCGGTCACTCATTAACGATTGGGAAGATAAGGTCGTTGCAATTAAAGAAGTGCATGATCTTTCCAACTAAAGATGGAGGAACTCATTGTAAAACTCATGGCCTATGAATTCCAAATAAGTCATCGAAAGGAGAAGGAAGCCTCCAAGAACCCAACCTTGGCATTACATGAAACATCTGATGAACCAAGGAGAAGAGAGGATAATGAGAACATTGAAGTCCTTGCTCAAGACTTCTTCGAATTCCTCAACAAGGATAAGGGAGAAATGAGAGAAAGAAGAGGAATAAGAAGTGAGATGAGAGAAAAAGAAAAGGAGGAGAGTGAAATGAGAGAAGACAAAGGGAGAAGAAAAAGGAGAGAAGGGAGAGAAGAAGAGAAAAGGAGAAGAGCAAGAGAAAAGAAAGGAAGGAGGAAGCTCACAAAGCTACTTGGGATGAATCTTCATCATCATCCTCCTCCTTTCAAAGTAGAACAGAAATTGCTCACTCATGCTTCATGGCTATTGAGGATGAACAAAGTGAGGTAGATTCTAACTTTTGCTCTACTAGATCAATTTCACGCTCAACTAAGTCATATTCTAGCGATAGCTCAAACTCAAATGTTAATGATGAATCATACACATATGAGGAGCTTCAAAATGCATTTCACGATTTAGTTAAACAATATGAGATCATTTGTGATAAAAATAAGAATGCTAGAAAGACTATCAATGATTTTCAAAGCCAAATTGAATTAATCATGAACGAAAAGAATGAGGTGATTGCTAGACATGGAGAACATGCATTAGAAATTGCTAGTCTAAAAGCAACACCCATACATGATGAACAACTAGATCTTAGAACTTGTAATGTGCAATTAAGAAAAGATCTAGAAAAGTTCACAAATGGAACCAAGATGCTTGACATGCTTCTAGGTAGTCAAAGGGAATCTTTGGATAAACATGGTTTAGGATAATGCTTCATATGTTAAAAACCATGTAGTTCTTACTACTTTAAATGACAAGTATTTAATTTCCAAACATAGTTCTTCAAGTGTGTGTGCTCCTAAAACCAAAATAAGCTAATGTTCAAGGACCCAAAGTTGTTTGGTTACCTAAATCTACATTTGTAGGTGCTTAGAGATGGGAGATCGGTAGTGACCGGGCAAGTTTGCAAAGTGAAATTCAAAGCCGGTTGCACTATCGAAAGGAGATTCGAACCAATTCGAGGACCAAATTAGGTAAAATTTATCTATCCTCTACATTCATATTATATTGGTTCTAATCTAGGACATTTTGAATGTTAATTGTCCTATCTTTTATGACATTCATTCATCAATTAGGATATGCTTCATGTACAACATTAAAGGGGGAGAAAAAGGATTACTATGCCTAATTGAACTTGTATTCAATGCATATCTTACAAATTTGGGAGAAAAATACATCCTTTGCTTTAGTGTCAATTTTTTTTGAAATGGATGTCAAAAGAGGATAAAACATCACATGCTTACATGTTCATTAATGTTTGATGTTAAAAAGGGGAGAAGAAATTGAACTTAATTGACATATCATACTCATATTGATAGGGGGAGCTTAAAAAATATCTTTCATAAAGAGTAATAAAGTGCAAAATTAAGGGGGAGCAACTTCATTACAAGAATTTTGGGGGTGAGAATAAATTCAAGGAAAAATCTTATTTTTGATGGTTGTCAAAGGGGGAGAGAATATTAGGGGTAACTTGAAATTTGCTTAAAAATTGAACAAAAACTATGCCCTTCATAGGGAGAGCATTTATATGCATAGTTTACATATAGAAATTTCAAGTATTAAGATATAGGTTGCCATCATAAAAAAGGAGTTTGTTGGCTTTTTGGCGTTAATCTATGTTTTGATGATTTAATCAACCTAATCTTAATTATAATCAATGTAGTGTGGTGATTGATCTCGTTTTATATTTAACCGCAAGTGCACGGCCGCGTTGAAGCGGTGGCAAATACGGGTCGTCCACTGGGAGGTGTGTCGACACTTGGTTTGTGCGAAGGCGAGAGGTAAAGAAAGGGAAGAAAGGTTGGTTACACTAAACTACACTAAGATGCAAATGGAAATGGAAAAGAAGCAAGAAACTAAGCCCCAAAAGGGGTAGAGAAATAATGTGAACATAAAGAAGTGTGTGTGTGTTCATTAAGCTCCTCACAACTTGTAGTGCATGAAATCATAAAACTACATCCAACTTTGCCTCTACATGAATTAAGATAAGACTACATCATTAAAACATACAAGACAATAATTGGAATGAAGCTACATGAACTCAAGTATAAAGACTATACCCTACTATGCCTCCACATGAATTAAGATTTCACTACATCATTAAAACATACAAGACATTAGCTAAGGTAAAGGCAACAAGAGTACATACACTACAAATTGTGTTTCCAGTATTAACTTCATCCATATCCTAACCTTATCATTCCCCATAAAATAGGTCCACTAATCAAAGCATAAGCTAAGCTTCATTCAAGAGCATTAGCATATCAAAGATAAGAGTGGAGACCCATTAGATGGTTATGGAAATCATATAAAGCTCAAGGGATAAAGATAACACACACTTAATACACTACATAATTATATCCCATATTTCTCCACCCCCCAAATGGGGATGGAACTACTCACTACTCATTACACTAACTATATTAGCAAAAGAAAGCATTAATACTGAAATGAAATTAATCTAAGCAAGCAAGAAATATTAAAGAAACTAAAAGAACATGAGACTAAAGAAACATGCAAGACATTGAAATTAACTAAGCAATGTAAAAACTAAAGCAAACAACAATTAACTATAAAACTTCTATTATTACTCACTCCAAATTACAAGCAGCCATTCCTCCACCAGAGTTTTGCTTGAAGGCTTCACTCTTAGTAGGGAAGAAGGCCACCAAGAGAGAGATAGATACAAGGGGAGGTGAAGAGTTCTATTTATAAGCATGGAAAAAGCTAATCCCGGACAATCCCCCGATGTGGGACTAAACCAATACCAAAAATAGCCTAAACACATGATAATACAAGTTCAGGAAGAAGCTTGGCTGATTTGGGCTTAACCAGACCGCCAACTGGCGGTTCCAGACCGCCAATTGGCGGCCTATAAACTCCAGATCGGTCTGGATCTTCTGGTGGGCTTTCCTTGGATTGTTTCTTGGTCTTGGATGCATCTAACTTGTTTAGTGGAGCTCCGACCCGAATCGAATTGACAAAATACTCCCCATGATGGTGTGGAGTTTCCTGTTTTGCTCTTAGGTCCTTTTGTCTTACGATCAGGTCCTTCTGTCTTGCATCTTGGTCCCCAGGTCTCACAATTAAGTCTTTTTTTCCTGCTTTTGAGTCCTTTCATGGCTCTTCTCTTCAAACCTCTTTATTTCTGAAAACTAAACATAAAACTCGTCACGTAGCATTGCTTAGGTGTAAGATAATGGATATAAGATACAAATATAAGCATGGAATGATGTCAATCAAATACCCCCACACCTAAGTTTTTGCTAGTCCCGAGCAAAACAAAGAAAGAGAAAAGCAAACGAAAAACAAGAAATCCTAACTCACTTTCGTAGGAATCACGGTTGCACTTAGCACGTGCAACAAGCCGTTAAAACTCCTTGTTGCCAAGGAGGAGGAGTGTTGTCTCCTGAGGGTTTTCAGCGGATATACCCACAAAATCCGAAGAAGATGCATTATTCAATCTAGACCTCGACTCGTTGGAAATATTTTGTCGATCATGGACTGCGGTAATACTACGGGTCGACTCTATATATGTAATCAGTCCACACACCTAGCCTAATGAGTTATTCGTGAGAGTTAACTAAGGAATTAAGTGAAAGACATGGGCAACCTTAACTTCTGAATGTGATACAACGTGTAAAGTCCATTTTGGTTCTTATTTGACTCTTCTTCTTTTTTTTCTTTTTCTTTGGAGCATTTATTGGTTGGTGTTTGATTCTCCCAGGGTCAGGTTTCGTGCATCATTGCCTATGAGGACTTACACTATCACGTACACCTTCCCCCAAATCTCCACATAGGGCGATCGCTACCACCCGTGTAACGGGAGTTCGGTCGGTGCATCCCAAGTCAGATGACTCGAAAGCACCAGGCACAAAGTCCCCTCAGACCTACTTTCCCGAGTGATAGGAGCCGTGCGAGAAGAGAGAACACCACTTATTTATTTATCTACATGGGAACCAAAACCCCTACACTTAAGTTTCACAAAAAGATATTAAGGGCCCTTGACTACGACAAACTTCCTTATACTAACAGACATGAATTATTTGACTCACTAGGTTCAGGGTGGACTTCCTTAAATGTTTGAGTACTGAAACCCTAGGATTACACGCCCCCAAAGGAAAACTGGGGTGCATCCTAACGACTCGATAAATCCTAAAGCCACGTACTAGATATCCTAATGCATCAAGTTCGAGACAATTTTGGGAGCTTTCTTTTTACTTTGCCTCTCAACGGTTTTGCACATGCTAAACACACGCAAAACCCACAAAACATTTTCTTTCGAAAACACATGAAGATTTTGAAAGAAATGTGAAAATTGTGAAGCACTAGGCAAGCAAAAGAAGACAAGTCACCCAAGGATCATGACAAGCAGATATGTCGATATTAAATGCAGCACACTAACATGACCCTAAAAATGCAAACAAAAGAAAACAAAATCAAAAGAAAAGACTCGACTATGTACACACGTAAAACACCCCCCACACCTACTTCATGCATTGTCCTCAATGAATGTGAGCAAAAGGCTACATGGATTTATGCATGAAAAAGGAGAGATCTCACCAACATGAAGTACAAACGGAAGTTCAAGGCTATGTTGATGGACACAACCCAAATTCCCTCAAAACTTGTGAGATGCTAAAGAATGGATACAAATACATGAAAGAAAGGGGGCCCAAATACTCAAGGGTTGGGGCCCACAACAATCGATGCTCACTGAAGGAGTTTTTTTTTAACAGATATACACATGAAAGCTCAACCACTCATGTAGGAGCATGAATGGTTGAGTGCGAGGGAGGTTCATGAAGGAACATGACCTCCTCGACTTCGGCTGGTGCCCCCTCCAAGTAGGGTTTGAGGCGTTGTCCGTTAAGTTTGAACACGTCCCCATTCCCTGGGTTCAAGATCTCAACCGCTCCATGAGGATAAACGGTTTGGACAATAAACGGGCCAGACCAGCGACTGCGGAGCTTACCCGCAAAAAGATGAAGCTGGGAATTATAGAGCAACACCTTCTGCCCGGCCGTAAACACCTTTCGCATAATCATGCGATCGTGAAACATCTTGGCTCGGGACTTATGAATTTTGGCATTCTCGTACGCATCATTGCGTAGCTCTTCTAATTCCACAATGTCGAGCTTACGTTGTAATCCTGCTTGATCAAAATCCATATTCAGGTTCTTGATCGCCCAGAAAGCACGATGCTCAAGCTCGACGGGTAGGTGGCAAGCCTTGCCGTACACTACCCGATATGGGGACATACCCAAATTGGTCTTGTACGCGGTGCGGAAAGCCCACAACGCGTCATTCAACTTGGTAGACCAATCCTTCCTCGAGGAACTAACCGTCTTCTCAAGAATTTGCTTTAATTGACGGTTAGAGATTTCGACCTGCCCACTAGTTTGCGGATGGTATGGGGTCGCAAGCTTGTGGGTGATCGAATATTTCCTCATAAGCGCTTCAAAGGAGCGATTACAGAAGTGGGTACCCCTATCGCTGATTATGGTACGAGGAGTACCAAATCGCGCAAAAATGTCCCTCAAGAAGTTGGTGACCACCTTGTTGTCATTGGTCTTTGTGGGTATAGCCTCAACCCACTTAGACACATAGTCAACGGCCACCAGAATGTAAACATTCCCGAACGAGTTCGGGAAGGGACCCATGAAATCGATGCCCCACACATCGAAGATGTCGACAACAAGGACATTTTGCAAAGGCATCATGTCACGTCGACCAATCCTGCCAAGGCGCTGGCACCTATCACATTGCTTACAAAAGTCGTAAGCATCCTTGAAAAGAGAGGGCCAGTAGAATCCAGATTGGAGCACCTTAGCAGCAGTTTTCTTTGCTCCAAAGTGTCCTCCACATGCCTTGGAATGGCAGAAATGGAGCACACTTTGGAACTCGGAATCTGGGACGCACCGCCTGAAAATTTGGTCAGAGCAGTATTTGAATAGGTAGGGGTCGTCCCAGTGAAAGAATCTGACAAACGATCTAAATTTGGATTGGTCAGATTTTGACCAACCCACAGGAAGTTGCTCGGTCACGAGGTAGTTCACGAAGTCGGCAAACCAAGGGTTATCTTCGATCGTGAACAACTGCTCGTCAGGAAATTTGTCGTCAATGATTTGGTCCTGTGGGTTGGTCGTCTCAAGACGAGAAAAGTGGTCAGCTACAACATTTTCACACCCTTTTTTGTCCCGAATCTCGAGATCGAATTCTTGTAACAACAAGATCCATCTCAAGAGTCGGGATTTTGCATCTTTCTTCTCCATGAGGTGCTTGATGGCTGTGTGATCAGAATAGATAATCACGTGGGAGCCAATCAAGTACGACCGGAATTTCTCCAAAGCAAATATGATCGCTAAGAATTCCTTCTCGGTCACAGTGTAGTTCAATTGGGCATCATTGAGTGTTCTACTGGCATAGTAGATCACATGAGGCAATTTGTCCAATCGTTGCCCAAGCACTGCTCCCACAGCGAAGTCAGATGCATCACACATTAACTCAAAGGGTTCAGTCCACACCGGTGCCTTAATAATGGGAGCTGAAGTCAACTCTTTCTTCAAGGTCAAAAAGGCATGGTGGCAATCCGGTGTGAACTAAAAAATGGCATCCTTAGCCAACAACGCGGTGAGAGGTATAGCGATTTTGCTAAAATCCCGAATGAACCGCCGATAGAATCCAGCATGCCCCAAAAAGTCGCGGATATCCTTCACATTACGTGGCGGTGGGAGATTAGCAATGATACCCACTTTGGCGGGATCGACCTCAATTCCCCTACTTGAGACCACATGTCCAAGTACAATCCCTCGCTTCACCATGAAGTGACATTTCTCCCAATTGAGAGCGAGGTTCTTCTCACGGCATCGCTTGAGGACAAGGCTCAAGTGATGAAGGCACTCATCAAAGGAAGCGCCAAATATGGAAAAGTCGTCCATGAAGATCTCAAGGAAACGCTCAACCATATCAGAGAAGATGCTGATCATACACCTCTGAAACGTTGCCGGCGCATTGCATAACCCAAAGGGCATGCGACGGTAGGCAAACGTGCCAAAGGGACAAGTAAATGTGGTTTTCTCTTGATCCTCGGGGGCGATGGGAATTTGGTTGTAACCGGAGTATCCATCAAAAAACAATAGTACTCATGTCCGGCCAACCTTTCCAACATCTGATCAATGAATGGCAATGGGAAATGATCTTTCCGCGTTGTCGTATTGAGCTTGCGATAATCAACGCAAACTCGCCAGCCAGTTTGCAGGCGTGTCGGGATAAGCTCATTATGCTCATTCTCCACAACCGTCACGCCTGACTTCTTGGGAACCACATGGACAGGACTCACCGACGAACTATCAGAGATAGGATAGATTATGCCATGATCCAAGCACTTAAGAACCTCCTTTCGGACGGCTTCTTTCAGTACAGGATTCAATCTCCGTTGTGGGTCCCTGCGGGGCCGAGAATCCTCTTCCATGTGGATCCGATGCTGAACAATACCAGGGCTAATTCCCTTGATATCCTTCAAGGACCACCCGATTGCCTCTTTGTTTTCAAAGAGTACTCTTTTGAGGGCAACCTCTTGATCTTTTTCAAGATCAGAAGCAATAATGAGTGGCAAGGTCTCATTATCCCCTAAAAAGATGTACTTTAGGTTATCGGGGAGCGGTTGAAGCTCGACCAGAGGTGGGTCCTTGTCGGATTCAGAGTTACTTTCAAGTGGCTCAAGGGCCACGGGGTAAGAGGAGCAAGCACCCAGATATGCCTCCTTATCCAGAGATATGCTGGCGGATTCCTCAATATCCTCTTCACTCGCAACCTGATCATTAGGCACCTCAATAATATGTCAATGTGAGTCGAACAAGCCTAATGAGTCAGGCTCATCCGTGTCCTGGATGAAATTGGCTCCGACAGTGTCGTCGTAGAGCCCAGGTTGCTTACCAAGAGTGAAGATGTTGAAATCCGCCGTGAGGTTTCCAAAAGACAACCTCATCAAGTCATTGCGACAATTGATCAAAGCATTAGATGTCGCAAGAAATGGCCTCCCAAGGATCACAGGAATCTGTCCTTGTGGGTTGGACACGGGTTCGGTATCCAAGACGATGAAATCAACTGGAAATACGAACTCACCCACTTTGATAAGGACATCCTCCACACTCCCTCGTGGGATTTTGACGGATCTATCAGCCAACTGGAGGGTTGTCCTCGTTGGTTTAAGATCGCCTATCCCAAGGTTGACATAGACTGAGTAAGGCAGGAGATTCACAGATGCCCCCAAATCCAATAGAGCTTGAGAGATGGTCACATTCCCAATCATGCAAGAAACAGTTGGACAACCAGGGTCCTTGTACTTGACATTCATGGGTTGTGTCAATATGGAGCTCACATTGGCGGCCAAGAAGGCCTTCTTGGGCACATTTGTTTTTCTCTTGGTGGTGCAAAGGTCCTTGAGGAACTTGGCATACGGTGGCATTTGTTGAACAACGTCCAACAACGGGATGTTCACCTTTACTTGCCTAAGTACCTCAACGATCTTATCCCAATGCTCATCACGTTTTTTAGTCAACCGATGAGGGAATGGTGCCTTGGGGACATAGGAATCACGAGGAGGAGTCTCAGAATTAGGTTCCTTGACAGGCTCAAGACTCTCCTCGGAGGACTCGCCAACAGGGTTGGCTTCCGGCATGTTCACATTGTTGTCAACGACCCTTCCCGATCTCAAGGTATGAATAACATTAGCATGTTGGGAAGGGTCACTTTCAACATTGTGTACATTCTGCCTGGTATTAGCAGGCTGACCCCTGGGATTAACCACAGGTTGACTCGGGAACTGACCCTTCTCGCGTTCATGGAATTGATGAGCCAATTGGCTAACTTGCATTTCCAAAGCCTTGACTGTACTTTGCATGCTCTGCATGAACGCTTGAAGGGTCGGATCACTAGAAGGGTCCTTGGGGTCAACCCGCTGAGGTGGTGGAGTCTGGTTGGAATAACCTGACGATGAGGCATGAGCAGGTTGGTAATTTTGGTGCTGAGACCTTTGATGTGGGGGTTGGTAGGTCGCCGATAGGTGTGGAGGTTGATAGGGTGGAGGTTGAGGTTGAGCGTGCGAGCTCTGACCGTGACACCCACTAGGCCGCCAAGAGAAGTTAGGATGGTTACGCCATCCCGGGTTGTAGGAATGACTGTACGGGTCGTTTCGGGGCCTTTGTTGATACATCGCGTTTGCATGCTCAGTATCCCTTGGAGCGTAAGCGCACTCCAAGTCATCATGTCCCGACAGTCCACACCTAGTACACCCGGGAGTAGCGACCTGAGCTACAGGAGCTCGGTCCATCTCCAAACTCTCTATCCTACGCATGAGAGCAGCCATTTTCGCCTCAGATGCGATAGTCGACTCAACATGATATGATCCAGCTCGACCAGAAGACCTGGCGGCTGGTGGCTCTCTCATGGTGTCCCACTCGAAGGTGCGCTCAGCCATGGACTCAAAGGTGTCCCATGCCTCCTCGATGAGTTTCATTTGGAAGTCACCCTGACACATCGACTCCAACAATGTGCGGCTGTTGTAGTTGATGCCCTCATAAACAATCTGGCACAACTGCCATAGCTCAAGCCCATGATGAGGGAGAAGGTCCTTGAACCTCTCAAAGAAACCATGAAACGATTCGGTCTCGGTCTGATACATTTGATGTATCTGGTGCCGTATCTGTTGAGTTTTCCTTTGAGGGAAAAATCTCTTCAGAAAGACGGTCACAAAGTCATCCCATGACCGAATCGAGCTCGCCGGGAGGCTATACATCCATTTCTTCGCATTATCCTTCAATGCGAAAGAAATCATCCTCAACCGGACTGAATACTCGTCAAGCTGTTGAAGCTTGAACATGGAGCATACTTCCTCGAATTCGCGTATAAAGATATACGGATCGTCCTTATTGGCAGTAAAGGTTGGAAGCATGCTCACATATTGAGGTTTCAGCTCATAGTTGTTCCCGAGAGCAGGGGGAACAACTATGCAAGAAGGCTGTGCGGCCCGAACAGGATGGGTCCGCTCCCACAACGTCATCGGTCTATCATGTCGAGCTAAAGGTGGTGGTGCACCAAGAACTCGATCCTGACCGAATCTCCCTTCCTCTCTAGACAGAGGAGGAGGAGAAGTAGGTCTACGTGGTGGTGGAAACGGACCGAGGTACTCCATGTATGGAACCCGGTCTCCCTCGCCACCACGAGACGACTCAGCCTCTTGCTCCAAAGGAGCACGAGGTGGAGATGGTCGATCGCCAAGACCGTCCATCTCAGCAGAATGCACTCTCTCGAGTCGAGCGCTCTCACCAGAACGAGCCCAACCTCGCATAAAATGCTCGACTCGACTCTAAACGACACACAACAGAAGGTGTACAAGAGGAGGAGACTAAACGTAGAGAATAGATGAGGAGAGGACTCAGATGAGGAGGGAAGAATCCCTAGAGCTAGCGAGCGTAGTGGGATCAGGAAGAAGCCTAACTAGCAAGCACGGCTCAAACAATGTAAGTGATTGACATCATTTCATGCTTATATTTGTACCTTATATCCATTATCTTACACCTAAGCAATGCTACGTGACGAGTTTTATGTTTAGTTTTCAGAAATAAAGAGGTTTGAAGAGAAGAGCCATGAAAGGACCCAAAAGCAGGAAAAAAGGACCTAATTGTGAGACCTGGGGACCAAGGTGCAAGAGAGAAGGACCTGATCGTAAGACAGAAGGACCTAAGAGCAAAACAGGAAACTCCACACCATCATGAGGAGTATTTTGTCAATTCGATTCGGGTCGGAGCTCCACTAAACACGTTAGATGCATCCAAGACCAAGAAACACACCAAGGAAAGCCCACCAGAAGATCCAGACGGATCTGAAGTTTATAGGCCGCCAATTGGCGGTCTGGAACCGCCAATTGGCGGTCTGGTTAAGCCCAAATCAGCCAAGATTCTTCCTGGACTTGTATTATCATGTGTTTAGGCTATTTTTGGTATTGGTTTAGTCCCACATCGGGGGATTGTCCCGGATTAGCTTTTTCCATGCTTATAAATAGAACTCTTCACCTCCCATTGTATCCATCTCCCTCTTGGTGGCCATCTTCCCTACTAAGAGTGAAGCCTTGAAGCAAAACTCTAGTGAAGGAAGAGCTACTTGTAATTGAGTGAGTTAATAATATAAGTTTTCTCTTAATGATGTTGTTTCTCTCTTAGTTTAATTTCCTTTCATTTGCATGCTTGTTTGTTTGTTTAGTTTTATGCTTCTTTAATATTTCTTGCTTAAGTAGTATAAATTTCATTTCAGTATTATGTTTTCCTTTGCTAAATTAGTTAGTGTAATGAGTAGTGAGTAGTTCCATCCCCATTTGGGGGGTGGAGAAATATGTGATATAATAATGTAGTGTATTAAGTGTGTGTTATTTTTATCCCTTGAGCTTTATATGATTTCCATAACCATCTAATGGGTCTCCACTCTTATCTTTGATATGCTAATGCTCTTGAATGAAGCTTAGCTTATGCTTTGATTAGTGGACCTATTTTATGGGGAATGATAAAGTTAGGATATGGATGAAGTTAATGTTGGAAACACAATTTGTAGTGTATGTACTCTTGTTGCCTTTTCCTTAGCTAATGTCTTGTATGTTTTAATGATGTGGTCATCTTAATTCATGTAGAGGCATAGTAGGGTCTAGTCTTTATACTTGAGTTCATGTAGCTTCATTCCAATCATTGTCTTGTATGTTTTAATGATGTAGTCTTATCTTAATTCATGTAGAGGCAAGATTGGATGTAGTTTTATGATTTCATGCACTACATGTTGTGAGGAGCTTAATTGAACACACACACACACACATCTTTATGTTCACATTATTTCTCTACCCCCTTTGGGGCTTAGTTTTATTGCTTATCTTCATTTCCTTTTGCATTTCATTTCAGCTTTGTAGTTTAGATTAGTGTAATACATCTTTCTCCCTTCTTTTCACCTCTCGCCTTCGAATAAACCAAGTGTCGACACACCTCCCAGTGGACGACCCGTATTTGCCACCGCTTCAACGCGGTCGTGCACTTGCGGTTAAATATAAAACTATCAATCAAGTTTTTGGCGCCGTTGCCGGGGAGGTGCTCTGTCCAGACCTTGGTTTGGACGATTCGAGGGGTTTTTAATTTTTCGTTTTCAGTTTTTCTTAGTTTCAGGGAACACTCTGATCACGGGGAGGCCACTGGAGAAGTTTGAGGAAGCAAATCCAACAACAGACCACCAATCAGCGGTTTGGAACCGCCAATTGGTGGCCTGGTAAGGGATTCTGTCTTCCAATTTTTTTGTGGTCATTTGTGTTGTAATTTGTGTTATCTGGGAGCCCAATTTTGCATGCTGTGACTTCTTATTTGCTCCCAGATCATTAATCACTCCCCCTTTAATCAACTTGGACCATAAAACTCAAAGCAAAAGATTAGACTTCTTGCCATCTAGGTCATGCACCATTGGTAGACCTTGCATGCATTTGTCTTTTCTTTGCTTTACATTTTGTCGTTGATTGCTGGCGTGAGGTACGTTCACCCACATCCCTCATTCATGCATGTTTCGTTCATGCATTAGTTAGTAAGGTGCATCGGGACAAGAGTGAGAGAGCGTTTGATTGGAGCGATTGATTGCTAGATCTAGGATCAAATCGCTACTAAGGAGGGGCTGTCCCATAAAAGATAAGGTGGGGGATTTCATCACCCTTTCCTTGGCCCCAAAAATCACTCTTAATAAAGCCTTAACTAAAAGCAAGTAGACATTGGCCCTAGGATTGCGGGCGCACTAGGAGAGTAATCTAGTTGAGACCGTCATGACCTGATCGGCGTTGCCTACCTTGTCGATAGTAGGAGGTACTGGATCTCCGGATCTGGTATCACTTGCTGGGCATTGTGGTCCTCGTCGTAGGGAGGTGAGGCGTGTCGAGGCTAGTGACCTCGAAGTTAGGCGTCGTCTAGCTTAAGGACCTATTGCCTTACATTGTTTGAGCCGTGCTTGTTAGTTAGGTTTCTTCCTGATCCCACTACTCACGCTAGCTCTAGGGATTCTTCCCTCCTCATCTGAGTCATCTCCTCATCTATTCTCTACGTTTAGTCTCCTCCTCTAGTACACCTTCTGTTGTGTGTTTGGTAGAGTCGAGTCGAGCATTTTTATGCGAGGTTGGGCTCGTTCTGGTGAGAGCGCTTGACTCGAGAGAGTGCTTATTTCTGAGATGGAAGATCTTGGTGATCGACCATCTCCGCCTCGTGCTCCTTTGGAGCAAGAAGGCGAGTCGTCTCGTGGTGGCGAGGGAGACCGGGTTCCATACATGGACTACCTCGGTCCATTCCCACCACCACGTAGACCTCCTTCTCCTCCTCCTCTGACTCGAGAGGAAGGGAGATTCGGTCAGGATCGAGTTCTAGGTGCACCACCACCTTTAGCTCGACATGATAGGCCGATGACCTTGTGGGAGCGGACCCATCCTGTTCGGGCCGCGCAACCTTCTTGCATAGTTGTTCCCCCGGCTCGCGGGAACAACTATGAGCTGAAACCTCAGTATGTGAGCATGCTTCCAACCTTTACTGCCAATAAGGAGGATCCGTATATTTTTATACGCGAATTCGAGGAAGTATGCTCCATGTTCAAGCTTCAACAGCTTGACGAGGATTCTGTCCGGTTGAGGATGATTTCGTTCGCATTGAAGGATAATGCGAAGAAATGGATGTATAGCCTCCCGGCAAGCTCGATTCGGTCTTGGGATGACTTTGTGACCGTCTTTCGAAGAGATTTTTCCCTCAAAGGAAAACTCAACAGATACGGCACCAGATACATCAAATGTATCAAACCGAGACCGAATCTTTTCATGGTTTCTTTGAGAGGTTCAAGGACCTTCTCCAGCAATGCCCTCATCATGGACTTGAGCTATGGCAGCTGTGCCAGATTGTTTATGAGGGCATCAACTACAACACCCGCACATTGTTGGAGTCGATGTGTCAGGTTGACTTCCAAATGAAAGCCATCGAGGAGGCATGGGACACTTTTGAAACCATAGCTGAGCGCACCTTCGAGTGGGACACCAAGAGAGAGCCACCAGCCGCCAGGTCTTCTGGTCGAGCTGGATCATATCATGTTGAGTCGACTATCGCGTCTGAGGCGAAAATGGCTGCTCTCATGCGTAGGATAGAGAGTTTGGAGATGGACCGAGCTCCTGTAGCTCAGGGCGCTACTCCCGGGTGTACTAGGTGTGGACTGTCGGGACATGATGACTTGGAATGCGCTTACGCTCCAAGAGATATTGAGTATGCAAATGCGATGTATCATCAAAGGCCCCGAAACGACCCGTACAGTCATTCCTATAACCCGGGATGGCGTAACCATCCTAACTTCTCTTGGGGGTCTAGTGGAGGACACGGTCAGAGCTCGCACGCTCAACCTCAACCTCCACCTTATCAACCTCCACGCCCATCGGCGACCTACCAACCCCCACATCAAAGGTCTCAGCACCAAAATTACCAACCTGGTCAGGCCTCTTCGTCGGGTTATTCTAACCAGACTCCACCACCTCAGCGGGTTGACCCCAAGGACCCTTCTAGTGATCCGACCCTTCAAGCATTCATGCAGAGCATGCAAAGTACAGTTAAGGCTTTGGAAATGCAAGTTAGCCAATTGGCTCATCAATTCCATGAACGCGAGAAGGGTCAGTTCCCGAGTCAACCTGTGGTAAATCCCAGGGGTCAGCCTGCTAATACCAGGCAGAATGTACACAATGTTGAAAGTGACCCTTCCCAACATGCTAATGTTATTCATACCTTGAGATCGGGAAGGGTCGTTGACAACAATGTGAACATGCCGGAAGCCAATCCGGTTGGCAAGTCTTCCGAGGAGAGTCTTGAGCCTGTCACGGAACCTAATTCTGAGACTCCTCCTCGTGATTCCTATGTCCCCAAGGCACCATTCCCTCATCGGTTGACTAAAAAACGTGATGAGCATTGGGATAAGATCGTTGAGGTACTTAGGCAAGTAAAGGTGAACATCCCGTTGTTGGACGTTGTTCAACAAATGCCACCGTATGCCAAGTTCCTCAAAGACCTTTGCACCACCAAGAGAAAAACAAATGTGCCCAAGAAGGCCTTCTTGGCCGCCAATGTGAGCTCCATATTGACACAACCCATGACTGTCAAGTACAAGGACCCTGGTTGTCCAACTGTCTCTTGCATGATTGGGAATGTGACCATCTCTCAAGCTCTATTGGATTTGGGGGCATCTGTGAATCTCCTGCCTTACTCGGTCTATGTCAACCTTGGGATAGGCGATCTTAAACCAACGAGGACAACCATCCAGTTGGCTGATAGATCCGTCAAAATCCCACGAGGGAGTGTGGAGGATGTCCTTATCAAAGTGGGTGAGTTCGTATTTCCAGTTGATTTCATCATCTTGGATACCGAACCCGTGTCCAACCCACAAGGACAAATTCCTGTAATCCTTGGGAGGCCATTTCTTGCGACATCTAATGCCTTGATCAATTGTCGCAATGGCTTGATGAGGTTGTCTTTTGGAAACCTCACGGCGGATTTCAACATCTACACTCTTGGTAAGCAACCTGGGCTCTTCGACGACTCAGTCGGAGCCAATTTCATCCAGGACACGGATGAGCCCGATTCATTAGGCATGTTCGACTCACATCGACATATTATTGAGGTGCCTAATGATCAGGTTGCGAGTGAAGAGGATCTTGAGGAATCCGCCAGCATATCTCTGGACGAGGAGGCACATCTGGGTGCTTGCTCCTCTTACCCCGTGGCCCTTGAGCCACTTGAAATTAACTCTGAATCCGACAAGGACCCACCTCTGGTCGAGCTTAAACCGCTCCCCGATAACCTAAAGTACATCTTTTTAGGGGATAATGAGACCTTGCCACTCATTATTGCTTCTGATCTTGAAAAAGATCAAGAGGTTGCCCTCAAAAGAGTACTCTTTGAAAACAAAGAGGCGATCGGGTGGTCCTTGAAGGATATCAAGGGAATTAGCCCTGGTATTGTTCAGCATCGGATCCACATGGAAGAGGATTCTAGGCCCCGCAGGGACCCACAACGGAGATTGAATCCTGTACTGAAAGAAGCCGTCCGAAAGGAGGTTCTTAAGTGCTTGGATCATGGCATAATCTATCCTATCTCTGATTGTTCGTCGGTGAGTCCTTTCCATGTGGTTCCCAAGAAGTCAGGCGTGACGGTTGTGGAGAATGAGCATAATGAGCTTATCCCGACACGCCTGCAAACTGGCTGGCGAGTTTGCGTTGATTATCGCAAGCTCAATGCGGCAACGCGGAAAGATCATTTCCCGTTGCCATTCATTGATCAGATGTTGGAAAGGTTGGCCGGACATGAGTACTATTGTTTTCTTGATGGGTACTCCGGTTACAACCAAATTCCCATCGCCCCCGAGGACCAAGAGAAAACCACATTCACTTGTCCCTTTGGCACGTTTGCCTACCGTCGCATGCCCTTTGGGTTATGCAATGCGCCGGCAACGTTTCAGAGGTGTATGATCAGCATCTTCTCCGATATGGTTGAGCGTTTCCTTGAGATCTTCATGGATGACTTTTCCATATTTGGCGCTTCCTTTGATGAGTGCCTTCATCACTTGAGCCTTGTCCTCAAGCGATGCCGTGAGAAGAACCTCGCTCTCAATTGGGAGAAATGTCACTTCATGGTGAAGCGAGGGATTGTACTTGGACATGTGGTCTCAAGTAGGGGAATTGAGGTCGATCCCGCCAAAGTGGGTATCATTGCTAATCTCCCACCGCCACGTAATGTGAAGGATATCCGCGCCTTTTTGGGGCATGCTGGATTCTATCGGCGGTTCATTCGGGATTTTAGCAAAATCGCTCGACCTCTCACCGCCTTGTTGGCTAAGGATGTCATTTTTGAGTTCACACCGGATTGCCACCATGCCTTTTTGACCTTGAAGAAAGAGTTGACTTCAGCTCCCATTATTAAGGCACCGGTGTGGACTGAACCCTTTGAGTTAATGTGTGATGCATCTGACTTCGCTGTGGGAGCAGTGCTTGGGCAACGATTGGACAAATTGCCTCATGTGATCTACTATGCCAGTAGAACACTCAATGATGCCCAATTGAACTACACTGTGACCGAGAAGGAATTCTTAGCGATCATATTTGCTTTGGAGAAATTCCGGTCGTACTTGATTGGCTCCCACGTGATTATCTATTCTGATCACACAGCCATCAAGCACCTCATGGCGAAGAAAGATGCAAAATCCCGACTCTTGAGATGGATCTTGTTGTTACAAGAATTCGATCTCGAGATTCGGGACAAAAAAGGGTGTGAAAACGTTGTAGCTGACCACTTGTCTCGTCTAGAGACGACCAAACCACAGGACCAAATCATTGACGACAAATTTCCTGACGAGCAGTTGTTCATGATCGAAGATAACCCTTGGTTTGCCGACATCGTGAACTACCTCGTGACCGAGCAATTTCCTGTGGGTTGGTCAAAATCTGACCAATCCAAATTTAGATCGTATGTCAGATTCTTTCACTGGGACGACCCCTACCTATTCAAATACTGCTCTGACCAAATTTTCAGGCGGTGCGTCCCAGATACCGAGTTCCAAAGTGTGCTCCATTTCTGCCATTCCAAGGCATGTGGAGGACACTTTGGAGCAAAGAAAACTGCTGCCAAGGTGCTCCAATCTGGATTCTACTGGCCCTCTCTTTTCAAGGATGCTTACGACTTTTGTAAGCAATGTGATAGGTGCCAGCGCCTTGGCAGGATTGGTCGACGTGACATGATGCCTTTGCAAAATGTCCTTGTTGTCGACATCTTCGATGTGTGGGGCATCGATTTCATGGGTCCCTTCCCGAACTCTTTCGGGAATGTTTACATTCTGGTGGCCGTTGACTATGTGTCTAAGTAGGTTGAGGCTATACCCACAAAGACCAATGACAACAAGGTGGTCACCAAATTCTTGAGGGACATTTTTGCGCGATTTGGTACTCCTCGTACCATAATCAGCGATAGGGGTACCCACTTCTGTAATCGCTCCTTTGAAGCGCTTATGAGGAAATATTCGATCACCCACAAGCTTGCGACCCCATACCATCCGCAAACTAGTGGGCAGGTCGAAATCTCTAACCGTCAATTAAAGCAAATTCTTGAGAAGATGGTTAGTTCCTCGAGGAAGGATTGGTCTACCAAATTGAATGACGCATTGTGGGCTTTCCGCACCGCGTACAAGACCAATTTGGGTATGTCCCCTTATCGGGTAGTGTACGGCAAGGCTTGCCACCTACCCGTCGAGCTTGAGCATCGTGCTTTCTGGGCGATCAAGAACCTTAATATGGATCTTGATCAAGCAGGAGTACAACGTAAGTTCGACATTGTGGAATTAGAAGAGTTACGCAATGATGCGTACGAAAATGCCAAAATTCATAAGTCCCGAGCCAAGATGTTTCACGATCGCATGATTATGCGAAAGGTGTTTACGGCCGGGCAGAAGGTGTTGCTCTACAATTCCCGGCTTCATCTGTTTGCGGGTAAGCTCCGCAGTCGCTGGTCTGGCCCGTTTGTTGTCCAAACCGTTTATCCTCATGGAGCGGTTGAAATCTTGAACCCAGGGAATGGGGACGTGTTCAAAGTTAATGGACAACGCCTCAAACCCTACTTGGAGGGGGCACCAGCCGAAGTCGAGGAGGTCATGTTCCTTCATGAACCTCCCTCGCACTCAACCATTCATGCTCCTACATGAGTGGTTGAGCTTTCATGTTTGTACATAAAAAATAAAAAAAAAATCCTTCAGTGAGCATCGATTGTTGTGGGCCCCAACCCTTGAGTATTTGGGCCCCATTTCTTTCACGTATTTGTATCCCTTCTTTAGCATCTCACAGGTTTTGAGGGAATTCGGGTTATGTCCATCAACATGACCTTGCACTTCCCTTTGTACTTCATGTTGGTGAGATCTCTCCTTTTTATGCATCAATCCATGTAGTATCTTGCTTGCATTCATTGAGGACAATGCATGAAGTAGGTGTGGGGGGGTGTTTTACGTGTGTACATAGTCGAGTCTTTTTCCTTTGATTTTGTTATCTTTTGTTTGCATTGTTAGGGTCATGATAGTGTGCTGCATTTAATATCGATATATCTGCTTGCCATGATCCTTGGGTGACTTGTCTTCTTTTGCTTGCCTAGTGCTTCAAAATTTTCACATTTCTTTCAAAATCTTCATGTGTTTTCGAAAGAAAATGTTTTGTGGATTTTGCGTGTGTTTAGCATGTGCAAAACCGTTGAGAGGCAAAGTAAAAAGAAAGCTCCCAAAATTGTCTTGAACTTGATGCATTAGGATATCTAGTACGTGGCTTTAGGATTTATCGAGTCGTTAGGATGCACCCCAGTTTTCCCTTGGGGGTGAGTAATCAGTGGGTTTCAGTGCTCAAACATTTAAAGAAGTCCACCCTGAACCTAGTGAGTCGAATAATTCGTGTTTGTTAATTTAGGAAGTTTGTTGTAGTCAAGGGCCCTTAATATCTTTTTGTGAAACTGAAGTGTAGGGGTTTTCGTTCCCATGTAGATAAATGAATAAATAAGTGGTGTTCTCTCTTCTCGCACGGCTCCTATCACTCGGGAAAGTAGGTCTGAGGGGACTTTGTGCCTGGTGCTTTCGAGTCATCTGACTTGGGATGCACCGACCGAACTCCCGTTACACGGGTGGTAGGGATCGCCCTATGTGGAGATTTGGGGGAAGGTGTACGTGATAGTGTAAGTCCTCATGGGCAATGATGCACGAAACCTGACCCTGGGAGAATCAAACACCAACCAATAAATGCTCCAAAGAAAAAGAAAAAAAAAAAAAAAAAAAGAAAAGAAAAGAAAAGAAGAGTCAAATAAGAACCAAAATGGACTTTACACCTTGTATCACATTCAGAAGTTAAGGTTGCCCATGTCTTTCACTTAATTCCTTAGTTAACTCTCACGAATAACTCATTAGGCTAGGTGTGTGGACTGATTACATATATAGAGTCGACCCGTAGTATTACCGCATTCCATGATCGTCAAAATAAGTCCAACGAGTCGTGTAGCTAGATTGATTAATGCATCTTGTTCGGATTTTGTGGGTATATCCGCTGAAAACCCTCAGGAGACACCACTCCTCCTCCTTGGCAACAAGGAGGTTTAACGGCTTGTTGCACATGCTAAGTGCAACCGTGATTCCTACGAAAGTGAGTTAGGATTTCTTGTTTTTTCGTATGCTTTTTTCTTTTCTTTGTTTTGCTCGAGACTAGCAAAAACTTAGGTGTGGGGGTATTTGATTGACATCATTTCATGCTTATATTTGTAACTTATATCCATTATCTTACACCTAAGCAATGCTACGTGACGAGTTTTATGTTTAGTTTTCAGAAATAAAGAGGTTTGAAGAGAAGAGCCATGAAAGGACCCAAAAGCAGGAAAAAAGGACCTAATTGTGAGACCTGGGGACCAAGGTGCAAGAGAGAAGGACCTGATCGTAAGACAGAAGGACCTAAGAGCAAAACAGGAAACTCCACACCATCATGAGGAGTATTTTGTCAATTCGATTCGGGTCGGAGCTCCACTAAACACGTTAGATGCATCCAAGACCAAGAAACACACCAAGGAAAGCCCACCAGAAGATCCAGACGGATCTGAAGTTTATAGGCCGCCAATTGGCGGTCTGGAACCGCCAATTGGCGGTCTGGTTAAGCCCAAATCAGCCAAGATTCTTCCTGGACTTGTATTATCATGTGTTTAGGCTATTTTTGGTATTGGTTTAGTCCCACATCGGGGGATTGTCCCGGATTAGCTTTTTCCATGCTTATAAATAGAACTCTTCACCTCCCATTGTATCCATCTCCCTCTTGGTGGCCATCTTCCCTACTAAGAGTGAAGCCTTGAAGCAAAACTCTAGTGGAGGAAGAGCTACTTGTAATTGAGTGAGTTAATAATATAAGTTTTCTCTTAATGATGTTGTTTCTCTCTTAGTTTAATTTCCTTTCATTTGCATGCTTGTTTGTTTGTTTAGTTTTATGCTTCTTTAATATTTCTTGCTTAAGTAGTATAAATTTCATTTCAGTATTATGTTTTCCTTTGCTAAATTAGTTAGTATAATGAGTAGTGAGTAGTTCCATCCCCATTTGGGGGGTGGAGAAATATGTGATATAATAATGTAGTGTATTAAGTGTGTGTTATTTTTATCCCTTGAGCTTTATATGATTTCCATAACCATCTAATGGGTCTCCACTCTTATCTTTGATATGCTAATGCTGTTGAATGAAGCTTAGCTTATGCTTTGATTAGTGGACCTATTTTATGGGGAATGATAAAGTTAGGATATGGATGAAGTTAATGTTGGAAACACAATTTGTAGTGTATGTACTCTTGTTGCCTTTTCCTTAGCTAATGTCTTGTATGTTTTAATGATGTGGTCATCTTAATTCATGTAGAGGCATAGTAGGGTCTAGTCTTTATACTTGAGTTCATGTAGCTTCATTCCAATCATTGTCTTGTATGTTTTAATGATGTAGTCTTATCTTAATTCATGTAGAGGCAAGATTGGATGTAGTTTTATGATTTCATGCACTACATGTTGTGAGGAGCTTAATTGAACACACACACACACACACATCTTTATGTTCACATTATTTCTCTACCCCCTTTGGGGCTTAGTTTTATTGCTTATCTTCATTTCCTTTTGCATTTCATTTCAGCTTTGTAGTTTAGATTAGTGTAATACATCTTTCTCCCTTCTTTTTACCTCTCACCTTCGAATAAACCAAGTGTCGACACACCTCCCAGTGGACGACCCGTATTTGCCACCGCTTCAACGCGGCCGTGCACTTGCGGTTAAATATAAAACTATCAATCAAGTTTTTGGCGCCGTTGCCGGGGAGGTGCTCTGTCCAGACCTTGGTTTGGACGATTCGAGGGGTTTTTAATTTTTCGTTTTCAGTTTTTCTTAGTTTCAGGGAACACTCTGATCACGGGGAGGCCACTGGAGAAGTTTGAGGAAGCAAATCCAACAACAGACCGCCAATCAGCGGTTTGGAACCGCCAATTGGCGGCCTGGTAAGGGATTCTGTCTTCCAATTTTTTTGTGGTCATTTGTGTTGTAATTTGTGTTATCTGGGAGCCCAATTTTGCATGCTGTGACTTCTTATTTGCTCCCAGATCATTAATCACTCCCCCTTTAATCAACTTGGACCATAAAACTCAAAGCAAAAGATTAGACTTCTTGCCATCTAGGTCATGCACCATTGGTAGACCTTGCATGCATTTGTCTTTTCTTTGCTTTACATTTTGTCGTTGATTGCTGGCGTGAGGTACGTGCACCCACATCCCTCATTCATGCATGTTTCGTTCATGCATTAGTTAGTAAGGTGCATCGGGACAAGAGTGAGAGAGCGTTTGATTGGAGCGATTGATTGCTAGATCTAGGATCAAATCGCTACTAAGGAGGGGCTGTCCCATAAAAGATAAGGTGGGGGATTTCATCACCCTTTCCTTGGCCCCAAAAATCACTCTTAATAAAGCCTTAACTAAAAGCAAGTAGACATTGTCCCTAGGATTGCGGGCGCACTAGGAGAGTAATCTAGTTGAGACCGTCATGACCTGATCGGCGTTGCCTACCTTGTCGATAGTAGGAGGTACTGGATCTCCGGATCTGGTATCACTTGCTGGGCATTGTGGTCCTCGTCGTAGGGAGGTGAGGCGTGTCGAGGCTAGTGACCTCGAAGTTAGGCGTCGTCTAGCTTAAGGACCTATTGCCTTACATTGTTTGAGCCGTGCTTGTTAGTTAGGTTTCTTCCTGATCCCACTACCCACGCTAGCTCTAGGGATTCTTCCCTCCTCATCTGAGTCATCTCCTCATCTATTCTCTACGTTTAGTCTCCTCCTCTAGTACACCTCTTGTTGTGTGTTTGGTAGAGTCGAGTCGAGCATTTTTATGCGAGGTTGGGCTTGTTCTGGTGAGAGCGCTTGACTCGAGAGAGTGTTTATTTCTGAGATGGAAGATCTTGGTGATCGACCATCTCCGCCTCGTGCTCCTTTGGAGCAAGAAGGCGAGTCGTCTCGTGGTGGCGAGGGAGACCGGGTTCCATACATGGACTACCTCGGTCCATTCCCACCACCACGTAGACCTCCTTCTCCTCCTCCTCTGACTCGAGAGGAAGGGAGATTCGGTCAGGATCGAGTTCTAGGTGCACCACCACCTTTAGCTTGACATGATAGGCCGATGACCTTGTGGGAGCGGACCCATCCTGTTCGGGCCGCGCAACCTTCTTGCATAGTTGTTCCCCCGGCTCGCGGGAACAACTATGAGCTGAAACCTCAGTATGTGAGCATGCTTCCAACCTTTACTGCCAATAAGGAGGATCCGTATATTTTTATACGCGAATTCGAGGAAGTATGCTCCATGTTCAAGCTTCAACAGCTTGACGAGGATTCTGTCCGGTTGAGGATGATTTCGTTCGCATTGAAGGATAATGCGAAGAAATGGATGTATAGCCTCCCGGCAAGCTCGATTCGGTCTTGGGATGACTTTGTGACCGTCTTTCTGAAGAGATTTTTCCCTCAAAGGAAAACTCAACAGATACGGCACCAGATACATCAAATGTATCAAACCGAGACCGAATCTTTTCATGGTTTCTTTGAGAGGTTCAAGGACCTTCTCCAGCAATGCCCTCATCATGGACTTGAGCTATGGCAGCTGTGCCAGATTGTTTATGAGGGCATCAACTACAACACCCGCACATTGTTGGAGTCGATGTGTCAGGGTGACTTCCAAATGAAACCCATCGAGGAGGCATGGGACACTTTTGAATCCATGGCTGAGCGCACCTTCGAGTGGGACACCATGAGAGAGCCACCAGCCGCCAGGTCTTCTGGTCGAGCTGGATCATATCATGTTGAGTCGACTATCGCGTCTGAGGCGAAAATGGCTGCTCTCATGCGTAGGATAGAGAGTTTGGAGATGGACCGAGCTCCTGTAGCTCAGGGCGCTACTCCCGGGTGTACTAGGTGTGGACTGTCGGGACATGATGACTTGGAATGCGCTTACGCTCCAAGAGATACTGAGCATGCAAATGCGATGTATCATCAAAGGCCCCGAAACGACCCGTACAGTCATTCCTATAACCCGGGATGGCGTAACCATCCTAACTTCTCTTGGGGGTCTAGTGGAGGACACGGTCAGAGCTCGCACGCTCAACCTCAACCTCCACCTTATCAACCTCCACGCCCATCGGCGACCTACCAACCCCCACATCAAAGGTCTCAGCACCAAAATTACCAACCTGGTCAGGCCTCTTCGTCGGGTTATTCTAACCAGACTCCACCACCTCAGCGGGTTGACCCCAAGGACCCTTCTAGTGATCCGACCCTTCAAGCATTCATGCAGAGCATGCAAAGTACAGTTAAGGCTTTGGAAATGCAAGTTAGCCAATTGGCTCATCAATTCCATGAACGCGAGAAGGGTCAGTTCCTGAGTCAACCTGTGGTAAATCCCAGGGGTCAGCCTGCTAATACCAGGCAGAATGTACACAATGTTGAAAGTGACCCTTCCCAACATGCTAATGTTATTCATACCTTGAGATCGGGAAGGGTCGTTGACAACAATGTGAACATGCCGGAAGCCAATCCGGTTGGCAAGTCTTCCGAGGAGAGTCTTGAGCCTGTCAAGGAACCTAATTCTGAGACTCCTCCTCGTGATTCCTATGTCCCCAAGGCACCATTCCCTCATCGGTTGACTAAAAAACGTGATGAGCATTGGGATAAGATCGTTGAGGTACTTAGGCAAGTAAAGGTGAACATCCCGTTGTTGGACGTTGTTCAACAAATGCCACAGTATGCCAAGTTCCTCAAAGACCTTTGCACCACCAAGAGAAAAACAAATGTGCCCAAGAAGGCCTTCTTGGCCGCCAATGTGAGCTCCATATTGACACAACCCATGACTGTCAAGTACAAGGACCCTGGTTGTCCAACTGTCTCTTGCATGATTGGGAATGTGACCATCTCTCAAGCTCTATTGGATTTGGGGGCATCTGTGAATCTCCTGCCTTACTCGGTCTATGTCAACCTTGGGATAGGCGATCTTAAACCAACGAGGACAACCCTCCAGTTGGCTGATGATCCGTCAAAATCCCACGAGGGAGTGTGGAGGATGTCCTTATCAAAGTGGGTGAGTTCGTATTTCCAGTTGATTTCATCATCTTGGATACCGAACCCGTGTCCAACCCACAAGGACAAATTCTTGTAATCCTTGGGAGGCCATTTCTTGCGACATCTAATGCCTTGATCAATTGTCGCAAGGTCTGGACAGAGCACCTCCCCGGCAACGGCGCCAAAAACATGATTGATCTCGTTTTATATTTAACCGCAAGTGCACGGCCGCTTTGAAGCGGTGGCAAATACGGGTCGTCCACTGGGAGGTGTGTCGACACTTGGTTTGTGCGAAGGCGAGAGGTAAAGAAAGGGAAGAAAGGTTGGTTACACTAAACTACACTAAGATGCAAATGGAAATGGAAAAGAAGCAAGAAACTAAGCCCCAAAGGGGGTAGAGAAATAATGTGAACATAAAGAAGTGTGTGTGTGTTCATTAAGCTCCTCACAACATGTAGTGCATGAAATCATAAAACTACATCCAACTTTGCCTCTACATGAATTAAGATAAGACTACATCATTAAAACATACAAGACAATAATTGGAATGAAGCTACATGAACTCAAGTATAAAGACTATACCCTACTATGCCTCCACATGAATTAAGATTTCACTACATCATTAAAACATACAAGACATTAGCCAAGGTAAAGGCAACAAGAGTACATACACTACAAATTGTGTTTCCAATATTAACTTCATCCATATCCTAGCCTTATCATTCCCCATAAAATAGGTCCACTAATCAAAGCATAAGCTAAGCTTCATTCAAGAGCATTAGCATATCAAAGATAAGAGTGGAGACCCATTAGATGGTTATGGAAATCATATAAAGCTCAAGGGATAAAGATAACACACACTTAATACACTACATAATTATATCCCATATTTCTCCACCCCCCAAATGGGGATGGAACTACTCACTACTCATTACACTAACTATATTAGCAAAAGAAAGCATTAATACTGAAATGAAATTAATCTAAGCAAGCAAGAAATATTAAAGAAACTAAAAGAACATGAGACTAAAGAAACATGCAAGACATTGAAATTAACTAAGCAATGTAAAAACTAAAGCAAACAACAATTAACTATAAAACTTCTATTATTACTCACTCCAAATTACAAGCAGCCATTCCTCCACCAGAGTTTTGCTTCAAGGCTTCACTCTTAGTAGGGAAGAAGGCCACCAAGAGAGAGATAGATACAAGGGGAGGTGAAGAGTTCTATTTATAAGCATGGAAAAAGCTAATCCGGGACAATCCCCCGATGTGGGACTAAACCAATACCAAAAATAGCCTAAACACATGATAATACAAGTCCAGGAAGAAGCTTGGCTGATTTGGGCTTAACCAGACCGCCAATTGGCGGTTCCAGACCGCCAATTGGCGGCCTATAAACTCCAGATCGGTCTGGATCTTCTGGTGGGCTTTCCTTGGATTGTTTCTTGGTCTTGGATGCATCTAACTTGTTTAGTGGAGCCCCGACCCGAATCGAATTGACAAAATACTCCCCATGATGGTGTGGAGTTTCCTGTTTTGCTCTTAGGTCCTTTTGTCTTACGATCAGGTCCTTCTGTCTTGCATCTTGGTCCCCAGGTCTCACAATTAAGTACTTTTTTCCTGCTTTTGGGTCCTTTCATGGATCTTCTCTTCAAACCTCTTTATTTCTGAAAACTAAACATAAAACTCGTCACGTAGCATTGCTTAGGTGTAAGATAATGGATATAAGATACAAATATAAGCATGGAATGATGTCAATCATGTGGCACACATATTGCATAGCATATATATTGCTTTGTGCTAACATCTATAGATGATCAAGACTCAAAGTAGAATGGAATTCAAGTCAAGACATGTAATCAAGCTATTGAAGACATTTGATTTTATAAATCTTTAGAGTCTTAGGAACTTTGTGTACTTGAGCATACTAGAGTAAATAACTACTCAAACACACACACTAGGTTCCTTAGAGAAGTCACACACAAATTCTCAGAACATTTTGACTTCAATAGGTCACCCAAACTTAGACCAGAAAACACTTATAACCAAACACAAACTATCTGAGTAAAATCGGTCGACCGAACTAGTTCTCAGTTCGACCAATTGGATCAGTTAATCTCTTAGCAAATAGTGTTAAACAGGTCGACCATTTTATGCCTTTTATTTGACCGTCTAGACGTGTCAAATGACCATTAGACTTGTCTTATTCTCCAATAGTCATTTTTACAAACCCCTAGATTTCTTGTTGCCAGCGGTCGAACAATGCCTTTTTGGCGGTCTACCAGAAGAAGACTTTTTGTGTCTTCCCAAACTGCCTGTTAGTTTCGGTCGAACGTTTCCATGAAACCGGTCGACCGAACCGAAACTTTTCTTGAGCCCGTAAGTGCCAGATAGTTTTGGTCGAACGAATCCATATCTTGTATTCGACTGATTACATTTTTCCTTGGCCAAATCTCCTGAATGGTTGACTGTTCGATACCCTTTGTTCGACCGTTCGCTTAAGTAAATTTAAGTTGTTGCCTTGTTGGTTCGACCGCCCTTTGTTTGGTCGACCGTTTATTTCTGCACTGTTCTGGACTCCATGTCTGGGCAGACACCGGTCGACCGTTAGACCCGATTCAATCAACCGAACTTGACCAGTACTGTGACCTGCTCTATTCTATTTTGTGTATCTTACACAAAAAACTTCTAATTATATCACAATGTCTATAACACCTTAGGAGCTTATAAAAAGAGGATTGAAAACTTTGTTTAGACAACTCTCCCACACACAATTGTCTCACACATTAGAGATAAGTCTCACAATCCTAAAAGCTCCTACACTACACTCTAAGCCTAAATTCCACACCTTTGATCATTACTCTATCCTACTCAAAGTGTGCTCAAGAATTAGAGAGTGTTGTTCCACTACACAATTGTTGTTCAAGAAGCAAGGGTCTGGGTGAAAGCCCAAGACAAAGAGTATAGACTTCGGTGAGAGCCTGAAGTGTTCCTTCTCGGATTGTGAGAAGAGGAGTCCAAGCTAGCAAGACTGTAGGTGGATCTTGTTGTGTAAAAGGCTTAATCTCGTCCCGGAACAAGATTGATAGTGAAGACGTAGGCGGAGCACGAGAGAGATCGACCGGAGCTCGCAAGAGAGAAAGTAGGAGGGAGGCCGAACCTCTATAAAAATCGCCTTGTCTACTTTTGTGGTTTGCTTTCTTTTCCCTACCTTTTTAATTCCACTGCACAACTTGGTAAGGTAGAGATTAACGTTAAAAGGGATTAGAATTAGGCCCATACACGGCCCTACAGTCCCTTCCGACCGAAAATAACATAGCCTTAAACACCCAATTTTGACTACCACTGGTCGAACTAAAATACCTTGGCGGTCGACGGTTTGGCACAAAAAAGAACGATCGACCCTGCATACATGGTCCGTATACAAGGGAGGTACACATAATTTGTCGGTTGAGCTGGTCTAGGCCCAAATCGTCTCAACTACAGGTGCAACCGGTCGAATGGCAAAGGGGTCCCGTCTAACTGATAAAATAGAGTCTTCTACATCCCACCAAATTTACACAACCGATCGATCGTTGATAAGTACTGTTCAACCGGATTTGGGCAGACTCTAACATTTACACTATTATCAGTTGACCAATAATAACATCGGGCGATAGTTCCAATGCAGAACTCCTGCTGCACCCTATAACCGTCAAGGTCTCCGACCTCCAGAAATCACCCCAACCTCCTCACACACCTCGTGTGAGTAACTTAATTGAACTTGACATACCTTATTACGACCGTTGGAGCTCCTAAACATCGCCGATGATCTCCACCTCACCAACTTTCACCTCCGACGAAAACCTCACTGAGTTTCCACACCAACTCCGTACACGTCCTCCGTTTGCCTCGCTACACTAAGCTCTTCCTTTGCTTCTCGCTCACCACCACCTGATGGATCAGTGAGTGTGAGAGAGACAAATTGAAAGGGACGTGAGAAGTGAAGAGGATAAAAGGAGTTTTTCTCCTTTTAAATCTTCACTTACAAAGCCACTAACCACAACCCTACACGTCACCTTTACCCTAAGTCAACAAATCATTAGTCACCCCTAAACATACTTAGCTTAGCCTAATTAGGTTTAAGTTCTAACACTGTCCACCTAGAGTTTTGCTTCAAAGGCTTACTCCAAGAGAATAACCACCAAGCAATGGGTGGCTTACAAAGGAAGAAGATGAGTTCTATTTATAGACATGAAAAAGGAAACTGGGGACAAGCCCCCAATGTGGGACTACTTAAACATTCCTAACATGGACATAAACTACATAATACACAACCACGAGAAGCCAGGTCGGATCATGACCAAACTAGACCGCCAATTGGCTATCTAGGGCCACCAATTTACAGTCATAGTTGGTCTGATCTGACCCGATTTTGGATGCCTTCTTAATTGCTTCAATTCTCCACGTGGGGTGCACCTTGATTGGTTGTTTGAGTCTGGGCCCGAATCAAATTGACAAAATACTCCCCATGAAGGTGTAAAGTTTCTCAATTTGCTATTTGGTCATTCTAGCTTACATCCAAGTCCTTCCCTCTTGCAGGTAGGTCCATAAGTCTTACAAATCAGTCCTTTTTGTTGAGATTTAGTCCTTTTTGTGTCTTCTTCTAAAACCTGTTCATTTCTGAAACTTAACATAAAACTCATTACATAGCATTGGTTAGGTTCACAATAGATGATATATGACATGGACATATGCATGATATGATATTTATCACTTTGCTCTTTTGAACCATTGCAGAAAAGGAAGATAGCAAAAAGAAGATAAAACAAAATTTTGATGCACTCTTCGTCATATCCACTCGCACTCCCTTGGGCCAGTTGTACTCCAAACTCTGATGTTTAATCGTTTTAAATACCATAAGTGCACGACCGCGTTGAAGCTGTGACAAGTATGGGTCGATCCTCAGGGAGTTGAGTAGCCTCTGGTTTTTCATAAATCAAGTGGCAACAAAAAGGGAGAAGAGTTTGTCTATGCTAATCTATACTACACTAAACTACTAAGAAGAAAAATGCAAAGTAAAACAACTAACGATTACTTCAAATCAAAACTAAAAGAATGTAAAACTAAGCTGGAATCAAGAAAAGAAAGACCCATAGGGGTGGAGTGTGTGCACACATGTAAAAAGATGGTGAAGAATGCATTCTATAGGCACAAATGTCGGTAGTGTTTTCATGCATAGGAAGTGTCTAATGGTTATGGCAAAACCTTTCAATCCATTTACTAACCTAGTTGATTAACATTCATATACCCAAGCTGGTTATTTCAAAACCTAAACAAGCATGGGAGGTGTCTAAGATGTGTGGCAAAACCCATCAAGTGTAGTATTCTACTCTAACAAGCAAGCATGCATTCACATTTATCAACACAATCAAAATATAGAGCATTCATATCCATTCTTTAATGCATGTATGAACATCATCTCCACCCCCAAAGGGGGATGGATCTACTCACTACACATTATTCTAACAATTAAACTAAAGAAGAAAGGAAACATTCTAACTACTTTAGCCTACAATCAAAGAAATAAAACTAAGCTAAGCATGCATATAGAAACAACATTAGAACAAAACAATGGAAAAATTATTTTATTAAATGACTCACATCACTAGCAGCATTCTTATCCACCTTGAGATTTTGCTCCAAGGCTTACTCCAAGTAGAGAGAATGCCACCAAGCAATGAGTGAATACAATAGAAGGTGAAGAGTTCTATTTATAGCCATAGAAAAAGGTAATCCGGGACAATCCTCCGGTATGAGACTAAACAAATACCAGAAATAGACTAAAGACACACTAATACACGTCCCACAGAAAGCTTAGCGGATCTGGAGCAAAACAGACAACCAATTAGAGGTCTTCGACTGCCAATTGGCGGTCTATATGGTTCGGATCACGTTGGATTTTCTTCTGGACTTTTCTAGATGGCTTTGCTTGTCTTTGATGCATCTACTTCGCTTGCTGGAGCTCCGACCCGAATAGAATTGCCAAAATACTCCCCATAACAGTGTGAAGTATTCTTTGTTTGCTCATTGGTCCTTCGATCTTACATTCAGGTCCTTCTATCTTGCATCTTAGACCTTGAGTCTCTCAACCCAGTCCTTTTTCATGCTTTTAGGTCCTTCTACGCCTCTTATCTTCAAACCTATTTATTTCTGAAATTCAGACATAAAACTCGTCACGTAGCATTGTTTAGGTGAAAGATAATGGATATAAGATACAAATATAAGCATGAAATGATGTCAATCAAATACCCCGACACCTAACTTTTGCTAGTCCCGAGCAAAACAAAGAAAAAGAAAAGCCTACGAAGAACAAGAAATCCTAACTCACTTTCGTAGGAATCATGGTTGCACTTAGCACGTGCAACAAGCCGTTAAACCTCCTTGTCACCAAGGAGGAGTGTTGTCTCCTGAGGGTTTTCAACGGATACACCCACAAAATCTGAACAAAGATGCATTATTCAATCTAGCTACACGACTCGTTGGACCTATTTTGTCGATCATGGCACGCGGTAATACTACGGGCCGACTCTATATATGTAATCAGTCCACACACCTAGCCTAATGAATCATTCGTGAAATTTAATTAAGGACTTAAGTGCAAGACATGGACAACCTCAACATCCTCAAGTAATACAAAGTGTAAGGTCCATTAAGGTTCTTATTTGCATTACATTTTTCTTTCTTTCTTTTTCTTTCTTTTCTTTTTCTTACTAGTTAGAGTTTCATTCTCCCAGGGTCAGGTTTTGTGCATCATTGCCTATGAGGACTTACACTATCACGTACACCTTTCCCCAAATCTCCACATAGGGCAATCCCTACCACCCGTGTAACGAGAGTTCGGTCGGTGCATCCCAATTCAAATTACTCGAAAGCACCAGGCACAAAGTCCCCTCAGACCTAATTTCCCGAGTGATAGCAGCCGCACGAGAAGAGAGAGCACCTACTCACTTATTTCTTATCTACACATGAACCAAAACCCCTACACTTAATGTCTCACAACAAGATTTAAAGGGTCTTTGACTACAACAAATTTCCTTGTATTAACCGACACGAATTATTGACTCACTAGGTTTAGGGTGGACTTCTTTAAATATTTGAGTACTGAAACTCTATGATTACTCACCCCCCGAGGGAAACCGGGGTGCATCCTAACGACTCGATATGACCTAAAGCCGGTATACAAGGTATCCTAATGCATCAAGTTCAAGACAATTTTGGGAGCTTTCTTTTTACTTTGCCTCTAAACGGTTTTGGACATGTTAAACATACGCAAAACCCACAAAACATTTTGTTTCGCAAACACATGAAGATTTTGAAAGAAATGTGAAAATTTTAAAGCACTAGGCAAGCAAAAGAAGACAAGTCACCCAAGGATCATGGCAAGCAGATATATCAATATTAAATGCAGCACACTAACATGACCCTAAAAATACACACAAAAGAAAACAAAATCAATGGAAAAATGACTCGACTTTGTACATACGTAAAACACCCCCCGACACCTATCTCATTCATTGTCCTCAATGAATGTGAGCATGAAACTACATGGATTTATGCATGAAAAATGAAAGATCTTACCAATTGGCGGTCCATAAACTTTGGTTCGGGTTGGAATTTGTTGTGGCCTTTTCTTGCTGGTATTGTTTGGCTTTGATGTGGTTACTTGACTTGTTGGAGCTCCGACCCGAATAGAATTGCCAAAATACTCCCCATGATGGTGTGGAGTTTTCTGTTTTGCACTTTGGTCCTTTGGTCTTACGTTCAGGTCCTTCTCCCTTGCATCTTAGTCCCCAAATCTCACAATTCAGTCCTTTTTCCCAGCTTTTGGGTCCTTTTATGCTTCATCTCTTCAAACCTATTTATTTCTGAAATTCAAATATAAAACTCGTAACATAGCATTGTTTAGGTGAAAGATAATGGATATAAGATACAAATATATGCATGAAATGATGTCAATCAAATACCCTACACCTAACTTTTGCTAGTCCCGAGCAAAACAAAGAAAGAGAAAAGCATACGAAAAACAAGAAATCCTAACTCACATTCGTAGGAATCACGGTTGCACTTAGCACGTGCAACAAGCCGTTAAACCTCCTTGTCGCCAAGGAGGAGGAGTGTTGTCTCCTGAGGATTTTCAGCGGATACACCCACAAAATCCGAACAAAGATGCATTAATCAATCTAGCTACACGACTCGTTGAACTCATATTGTCAATCATGAGACGCGGTAATACTACAGGTCGACTCAATATATGTAATCGGTCCACATACCTAGCCTAATGAATTATTCGTGAAAGTTAGTCAAGAACTTAAGTGAAAGACATGGACAACCTTAACTTCTGAATGTGATACAATGTGTAAAGTCCATTAAGGTTCTTATTTGACTCTTTTTTTCTTTTTCTTTTTTTTTTCTTTTTTTTCCTTTTTCTTTGGAGCATTTTATTGGTTGGTGTTTGATTCTCCCAGGGTCGGGTTTCGTGCCTCATTTCCTATGAGCACTTACACTATCACATACACCTTTCCCCAAATCTCCACATAGGGCGAGCCCTACCACCCGTGTAACGGGAGTTCGGTCGGTGCAACCCGAGTGATAGGAGCATTGCGAGAAGAGAGAACACAACTTATTTATTTATCTACATGGGAACCAAAACCCCTACACTTAAGTTTCACAAAAAAGAGATTAAGGGCCCTTGACTACGACAAATTTCCTTATACTAACAGACACGAATTATTTGACTCACAAGGTTCAGGGTGGACTTCTTTAAATGTTTGAGTGCTCAAACCCTATGATTACACGCCCCAAGGGAAAACCGGGGTGCATCCTAACGACACGATAAGACCTAAAGCCAGTAAACTAGATATCCTAATGCATCAAGTTCAAGAGAATTTTGGGAGCTTTCTTTTTACTTTGCCTCTCAACGGTTTTGCACATGCTAAACACACGCTAAACCTACAAAAACATTTTCTTTCACAAACACATGAAGATTTTGAAAGAAATGTGAAAACTTTAAAGCACTAGGCAAGCAAAAGAAGACATGTCACCCAAGGATCATGACAAGCAGATATATCGATATTAAATGCAACACACTAACATGACCCTAGCAGTGCACACAAAAGAAAACAAAAATCAAAAGAAAAGACTCGACTATGTACACACGTAAAGCACCCCCCCACACCTACATCATGCATTGTCCTCAATGAATGTGAGCAAGATACTGCATGAAAAACGACAGATCTCACCAACATGACGCGCAACAGGAAGTTCGTGGTTATGTTGATGGACACAAACCCGAATTTCCTCAAAACTTGTAAGATACTGAAGAAGGGAGACAAATACGTGAAGATATGGGGCCCAAGTACAAAAGGGTTGGGGCCCACAACAATCAATGCTCGCTCATGGAGTTTTTTATTACACACTTTTTTTTCTTTTTTTTCAATTTTTTCATGATATATACAGCAACAACGATATTCTCATAATCATTTGGTCAAGGAACATCAAATGAGAACATCAAGTCATGAGGAACAGAGACTTGCCGAGATGGGCAAACTTCACTGGTACTCTGAGGTGTCATGAGGGGTGAAAGGTCAAAGCTGAAAGGCTCGAACCGCTCATGATATTGGTTGGGTGTGGGCAACATGAAGGAATGAAATTGTGTTGCCTCACTAGGGTTTAGTTGCTCATCGAACAAAACCCTTCAACCAATAGGTGGGTGCATCGGAATGAGTTCCTCCAGCTCATTCAATGGATGCAGCAGACCTGCATCACTAAGAATGAGGCTTCTCCCCAAGTCATGCAACAAGGACCTCCCACCATCATTTAGATCATCAAGCATAAGCTCGGTCATAGGTGGGTCCTTGTTGGAGTCAATATGAAGCTCAAATGGCTCAATGGACATGGTACATGAGGTAGAGACACCTTCTGGTATAGGCATGATGAGGTGTCTCACTCTAACTAGTACTCTCAACTGAATCATGCAACGAACACTCCTTTTGGATATTTATGTTTCATGCCAGCTCACTTTGTTGCATTGCAAAGACAGGCAATGAGTTTTCGTTGGCCCCACAAACATTCTCAATGGGTTGCATTGGGGTTAGGGGTGTTCGTTGCTTTTGTGGTGCTTTCTCCAATTGGCGGATGAGATTTAGATTTAAAGGATGATCCATGGGCTCATGTTGCCTACCAGAGTTGAACACATGAAACTCGGCACTCATGTTACCGAATGAGAGCTTCGTGAGACCATTTCTACAATTAATTAAGGCGTTGGACGTTGCCAGAAATGGTCTACCCAAAATCAAAGGTATTTGAGAGTGGGTTTTGCAACAGGTTGGTATCGAGGACAACAAAATCGACTGGAAATATAAAATCTCCAACTTTGATAAGCACGTCCTCGATAATCCCCTTTGGAATACGAATGGATCTATCCGCCAATTGGAGGGTGATCTTAGTTGGTTTCACTTCTCCCAAATTTAACTGTTGATAAACAGAAAATGGGAGGAGCTTGACCGCTGATCCTAAATCAAGCAAAACACTACTCATGCTAGTATTCCCTATCGTACACTGAATAGTAGGACACCCAGGATCCTTGTATTTTGTGTAGGCGGGATTGGACAAAAGTGAGCTTACATTTGCAGCCAAGAATGCTTTCTTAGGAACATTGGTCTTCATCTTGGTTGTGCAGAGATCCTTCAACACTTTGGCATATTGAGGTATTTGTTGGATGACATCCAACAAGGGGATGTTAACCTTAACTTGCTTAAACACCTCAAATATCTTGTCCATTGTGTCACTCTGCTTTTTGGTTAACCTACTTGGATAGGGAGCTTTTGGCAGGTAGGTTTTCTGCGGTGCCTGAGAAGGAAGCCTTGGTGTATTACCCTCACCCTCAGCCTCTTCTTCAATACCATTCCCACTAAGGGGCTGCATAGATGGTGGTGGTTGTGGCAAGGAAATGTGATTGTCAACCTACTTTCCATTCCTTAAGGTCAGAATGGAATTGACATGGTGAACAGGTTCCTCCACATGGTTCACTTGCCTCCCCCGCGGTACCACATTTTCATTTTGCATGTGTTGTTGCTGGTACATGCGGGGGTTAGCCTCAGGCTGGCTAGGCAAAGACCCTCTCTCTCTTTCATGTACAAAATGAGCCAATTGGCCAATCTGAAGCTCTAGAGATTTGATGGTCTGCTGATTTGAAGTGAGAACTTGACTTGTGGATGACATAAAAATTTTCACAGAGTTCTCAAGTCCACGAGTCAAGTTCTCAAGCGAATTAAACCGGGTTTCAAAGTTGTTAGAATTTGGGAAACCTGGTGGATTGGTGCTTGGAAGTTGGGGTTGCTGATATGAATGAGCATGCATGGGAGGTTTGTGTGGTTGATTAGGTGGTCGAGAGGAGGTTGAAGGACCACCCGGGGCATTATTTTGGTTCCATGAAAAATTGGGGTGGTTCCTCCATCCAGGATTATAAGATGATGAGTATGGGTCATTCCTAGCTCTGTCATAGATGGCGTTGACATGTTCCATCTCAGGAGGAATGGACGCACACTTGCTTTCTACATGACCTATCCTACCATATGAATGACAGGGAACTCGACCATATGTGGACACGTGAGGTGCACTTTGTTGGTTTTGGAGCTCAATCGAATCCATACGGCACATTAAGGCCGCCATGCGTGTCTCGGTGACCGTAGTGGTATCGATAGCAAATGCGGCACCCGATCTAGTCGAGTTTGCATTCGCGATCCTCGCTCCTATACTAGATGATGCAGGTGGTTCCCTTACACTCTCCCATTGCATTGTTTTCTCAGCAAGGCCTTCTAGGAAAGCCCATGTCTCCCTTTCATCCTTTCCCAAGAACTCTCCTTGACACATGGACTCAAGGAGCGTTTGGGACGGGATGTGAAGACCCTCACAAACAATCTGACAAAGACGCCACAACTTAATGCCATAGTGAGGGCATGAGGATAGTAGCTCCTTGAACCTCTCTAGATATGCATGAAATGTCTCGGTCTCAAGTTGATAGAACGAATTGATTTCGTTCCTCAATTTTTGAGTCCGATGATTGGAAAGTATTTCTTGAGGAATGCAGATTCAAACTCATCCCAAGTCCTAAACGCATTCGCCTGGTTGCTGTACAACCACTTTTTGGCGTCATCCTTTAGTGCAAAAGGAACAAGCCTAAGATGGATGGAGTCTGTGCTAAGTTGTTGCAGCTTGAACATAGCGCAAACCTCCTCAAATTCCCTGAGAAAGATATAAGGGTCACCTTTCCCAGTGAAGTGAGGGAGCATGGAGACAAACTGAGGCTTAACCTCAAAATGGTTCCCATTTTCCTCTGGCAATACGATGCATGAGGGTAGAGCTGTACGGCTCGGGTAGCATCGATCACGAAGAGGTATGGGAACGACAACTGGAAGAACAGGTTGAATAGGTGGGTCCAGCAACTGCTCCTCCTCATGGAAATTAGCAGCCATTGAACCCGGAGTGTGTGCGACACGAGAGGGGGAAGGTGTCGAGAAAACGACGACCGAAGCCGGATTGACAACGCTCCTCGTCAAACGACCACTCTCGTCTCGTGTCCACGAAAGCATGCACACACCAATTTTTTATTTTTTTTATGAAGAATGTGCGTAAACGAGAAGATGGGGAAACACATGAGAGAAAGAATGACTTAGGAGAGAAGGGAAGAAGTCCTTATGCTACGACGGATGGGTACAGGTAGAAGCACACAAGCAAACAAGGTTCAAGCAATCCTAAGGTCGCTATAGGTCCTTACAGCTAGACGACGCCTAACTGCGAGGTCACACGGCCTCAACACGCCTCACCTCCCTATGACGAGGACCACAAAGCCCATCAAGCGAGCCAAGATCGAAGGATCTCGTCTCTCCTACTATCGACAAAGTGGGCAACGCCGATCAGGTCACGACGGTCGGGACCGGATCACTCTCCTAATGCGCCCGAAATCCTTAGGGCCAATGTCTACTTGATTTTAAAAAATAGGCTCTTTATTAGTGTGGTTTGTGTGGCGAAGGAAAGGGTGATGAAATCCCCTACCTTATCTTTTATGGGACAACCCCTCCTTAGTAGCGTTTTGGAGTCCTAATCTAGCAATCAAGTCTCCAAAAAAACACTCAACTCACACTTGTTTCAATGCACTTCCTACTAACTAATGCATGTTCATACGAAATGCATGAATGAGAGTAGAAGGTGCGTACCTCACGCCAGCACTCAACAACTGAAAATAAAGCTAAAATGAAAGACAATCTATATACCTAAGTCACATACATGATACATGACCTAAACAAAAAGAATGCCTATTCTTTTGCATTGGGTTTTAGGGTCCAAGTTGCTTAAAGGAGGTTGATCTGGGAACAAAATATAAGTCAAAACATTCCAAATTGAGTCCCAGATCACTATATCAGATAAAGAAATACTCCACAGAAATTTAGAGGTGAAAAGAAATTACCAGACCGCTGATTGGCGATCGTCTTCTCTCAGCTCGCCTCCAAATTTCACCAGATGCTTCCCCTTCTCAATTGGAGTCTCCTGAGACAAAGACAACTACAAGACAAAAATTAAATCCACTCGAATCATCCAAACAAGAGTCTGGACTGGCACCTCCCCAGCAACGGTGCCAAAAACTTGTTGAACGTTTTAATTAAACCGCAAGTGCACGGCCGCGTTGAAGCGGTTGCAAATACGGGTTGTCCTCAGGGAGGTCAGCAGCCTCTCGTTTGCACGAAATCAAGTGGCAAAAAAAATGGAGAAGAGAGTGTATTATGCTACTCTATATTACACTATACTAAGAAGTACGAAATGCGAAAGAAAGAAACAAACGATGAAATACCAACTAAGCTAAGAACGAAATGCCAGAATTCAGGAATGGGAAAACCCCTAAGGGGTGGAGTGAGTGCACACATACAAAAAGGTGGGTGTTGAACACATTCTTTAAGCACAAATGAAGGTGGTGTTATCATGCATTGGAAGTGTCTAAATGTTATGCCAAAACCTATCAATCTATTCACCAACCTAGTTGATTTACATTTACATATGCAAGTTGTTTATTTCAGAACCTAAACAAGCATGAGAGGTGTCTAATCATTTTGGAAAAACTCATCAAGTTATAAATTCTATCCTAAACAAGCAAGCATACATTCATGTTTTATCAACACATTGTAAATAAAGCATTCATTCCATTCTCTAATGCATGTATGAACATCTACTCCACCCCCCAAAGGGGATGAAACTACTCACTACACATTACACTAATTATTAAACTAATCAAGGAAAACATATTAACTAAGCTACAAAAACTAATTAAATGAAATTAAACAAAGTAAAACAAGAAACATAAAACAAACAACATGATAAAGAAACGTTTATTAAAGTGACTCACATTTCAAGTAGCATCATCCTACTTTAGTGTGTGCTTCAAGGCCTCACTTCTAGTAGGAAGAATAGCCACTCAAAATATGGAGTGATCACAATAGAAGGTGAAGAGTTCTATTTATAGCCAAAGAAAAAGGCAATCCGGGACAATCACCCGATGTGGGACTAAACAGATATCAAAAATAGCCTGAACATCCTCTAATACATGTGCTGGAGAATTCTGAGCGGATCCAGAGTGATCTGGACCGCCAATTAGCTGTCCCAGACCGTTAATTGACGGTCCACAAACTTTGGATCGTGTTGTAATTTGTTGTGGCCTTTTCTTGCTGGTATTGTTTGTCTTTGATGCGGTTACTTGACTTGTTGGAGCTACGACCCGAATAGAATTGCCAAAATACTCCCCATGATGGTGTGGAGTTTTCTGTTTTGCACTTTGGTCCTTTGGTCTTACGTTCAGGTCCTTCTCCCTTGCATCTTAGTCCCCAGATCTCACAATTCAGTCCTTTTTCCCAGCTTTTGGGTCCTTTTATGCTTCATCTCTTCAAACCTATTTCTTTCTGAAATTCAAACATAAAACTCGTAACATAGCATTGTTGAGAGAGCCACCAGCCACCAGATCTTTTGGTCGAGCTAGATCATATCAAGTTGAGTCAACTATCGCGTCTGAGGCAAAATTGGTTGCTCTCATGTATAGGATTGAGAGTTTAGAGTTGGACCAAGCTGTTGTAACTGAAGTAGCTACTCCCGCATGTAGTAGGTGTGGACTTACGGGACATAATGACATGGAATGCGATTACGCTCCTAGGGATACTGAGCATGCAAATACGATGTATCAATAGAGGCTCTGTAATGACTCGTACAGTTACTCCTACAACCCGGGATGGCGAAGCTACCCTAACTTCTCTTGGGGGCCGAGTAGGGGCCAAAGCCAGAGCTCGCACGTTCAGCCTTAACCCCCATCTTATCACACTCCACGCCCATCAGTGACCTACCAACCCCCTCATCAAAGGTCTCAGCCTCATACTCACCAACCTACTCAGGCCTCACCATCGGGTTATTCTAGTTAGACTCTACCTCAGTGGGTTGATCCAAAGGATTCCACTCTCGAACAAACCCTTCACACATTCATGTCGAGAACATAAACCATGCTTGTGGCCCATAACACCATGGTCAAAGCATTGGAAGTTCAAGTGAGCCAGTTGGCTCAACATCGTCATGAACGTGTGAAGGGTCAGTTGCCAAGTCAACCTTTGGTAAATCCCAGGGGTCAACCTACTCAGGCTAGGCAGAATGTGCACAATGTTGAAGGTGACCATACCCAACATGCAAATGTTGTCCATACCTTAAGATCGGGGAGGGTTGTTGACAGCAATGTGGAAATCCATGCATCCAACCATGTTGATGACTCTTCCGAGGAGGGTCGTGAGTCTTTCAAGGAACCCATTCCTTAGACTCCTCCTTGTGATAGTTATGTCCCAAAGGCACCATTCCCTCATAGGTTGACTAAAAATTGCGATGAGCAATGGACAAAAGTGAGGTACTTAGGCAAGTCAAGGTGAACATACCATTGTTGGACGTTGTTCAGCAAATGTCACCATATGCCAAGTTCCTTAAGGACCTTTGTACCATTAAGAGGAGAACAAATGTTCCCAAAAAGGCATTTCCGGACGCCAATGTGAGTTCGATATTGACACAACCCATGCAAGTCAAATACAAGGACCCTGCTTGTCCAACTTGTTCTTGCGTGATCAGGAACGTGACAATTCCTCAAGCTCTATTGGATCTGGGAGCATATGTGAACCTCCTGCCCTTCTCTGTCTATGGCAACCTTGGAATAGACAATCTTAAGCCAATGAGGACTACCCTCCAGATGGCTGACAGATCCGTCAAGATTCCAAGAGGAAGTGTGGAGGATGTCCTTATTAAAGTGGGTGAGTTCATATTCCCAATCAATTTCATCATCTTGGATACTGAACATGTGTCCAACCTACAAGGACAAATTCCAGTGATCCTTGGGAGGCCAATTTGTTGCGACATCTAATGCTTTGATCAATTGTTGTAATGACTTGATGAGGTTGTTTTTAGGAAACCTCATGGTGGATTTCAGTGTATTTAATCTTGGTAAGCAACCTGGGCTCTTCAACGATGCTGCCAGAGCCAATTTCATTCAGGACACGGATGAGCTTGAGTCATTGGTCATGTTCGAATCACATCGACATATTATTGAGGTGCCCAATGACCAGGTTGCGATTGAAAAAGATTTTGAGCAATCCACCTGCGAACTTCTGGGTGAGGAGGCATATCTAGGTGCTTGCTCCTCTTACCCTGTGGCCCTTGAGCCACTTGAAATTAACTCTGAATCCAACAAGGACCCACCTCCGGTCGAACTTAAATCGCTCCCCGATAACCTTAAATACATCTTTTTTTGGGATAATGACACTTTGCCACTCAGTATTGTTGGCTTTTTGGCCTTAATCTATATTAATTTTGATGATTATTCAAACTAATCTTAATCAATCAAAGTGAGCAAACACAATTACATACATTGCATACATACTTGTATACTTGCAATCATCTTAATAGGTTGATCAAGACAATCAAAGAAATGAGCATTAACACAAAGACATCAAGACTCAAGACTTGTAATCAAAGCTTTGGACCAAGACATGTAATTTTGTATTTATTGAGTCCATATGGTTTAATGTAAACTTGAGCACTAGGATTTTGTCCCGTCAAGATTCGATAAACCAAACCCCAGACGGTCCACTGGACAAGTTTTGGACTTTGCTCCAACAGTCGCTTTTGAATCAAGTCCCTAAGAGCCCAATTGACTTGTCCCCATTTGGCGACCGAATACCCATCGGTCAATCGAATCCTTCTTGGCTTTAGGAGCCGAACGACTATTTACACGTGGCACTTGACTGTTGTACCCAACAACTATTTGAGCTATAACTGTTAGTGCAAAACCCACACTAACTTCGGTCAACCAAAGTGTACACGGTCAACCGAACTTGACTAGATCAGAGCCCAACCAATCCTACTGTCCACCTTGGAATGGTGACCCGAATGGAATTCGGTTAACCGAACTTAATTATGGTTAAATTGTTAAAAGCTACTGGAAGTTGGTAAATGGTTATCCGAACCACTTTCAGTCAACCGTATACTTAATTCCGGCCAATACTTCGGACTACCGTTTGGTTAACGGTCGACCGAATATGCATAGAAATCTACCCCACCTTGTCACATCTTGCATTCTTATTGGTCCATTTCCCCCACCAACTCCCAAATGGCTAGTAGAGCTTGAAGGCTAATAAATAGGACCTCATTTGTTGGTTTTGAGACACTTGAACACTCCTTATCTATCCCATACTCAAAGTCAAATCCTCTTCATCTTCAAGCTCTCAATCCTCAACACTCAAGCCAAAACTTCACCACTTGCATATCCAATTCCATATCAATATCCAAGTGTACTCAAGTATAGAGTGTTAGTTAGATTGTGATTCCATCTCCATATTCAAGAATCACCAAAGAGTTGTAAAGCTTCGAGGAAGCTTCCTCTCGAGTTGTGAGAGCAAACACGAGCGAGGCGAGGTTTTTCGCAATGCTTGGTGGTTGTAAACGGCGTTGATCTCGGCCCGGAATGGAGATCGGTTACTGGAACCCTAAGCGAGGCTCGGGAGATCGAGCGAGGCTTGCGAAGAGGACAAGGACTGGGGTGCGGTGTCGAACCTCTCTAAACTCTGATGTCGACGAATTTGTGGTTTGCAATTGTCTCTTACCTTAATCCTTCAATTAGTATTTTAAATTCCACAATTATCTACAGATTAGAGGGTCATCGATCGTAACAATTATTGCTTCTGATCTTGCAAAAGATCAAGAGGTTGCCCTCAAAGAAGTGCTCTTTGAAAACAAAGAGGCTATTGGGTGGTCCTTGAATGACATCAAATAAATGAGCCCTGGTATTGTCTAGCATCGGATCCACATGGAAGAGAATTCCCGGCCCCGTCAGGACCTACAACGAAGATTGAATCCTATGCTGAAAGAAGTTGTCCGAAAGGAGGTTCTTAAGTGCTTGGATCGTGGTATAATCTATCCTATTTTTGATAGTTAGTGGGTGAGTCATGTCCATGTAGTTCCCAAGAAGTCAGGCATGACTTTTGTCGAGAATGAGCATAATGAGTATTGATTAACGGAAGCTCAATGCCGACACGCCTGCAAACTGACTGGCGAGTTTGCATTGATTATCGCAAGCTCAATGCAGCAACACAGAAAGGTCATTTCCCATTGCCATTTATTAATCAGATGTTGGAACGATGGCCGGACATGAGTATTATTGTTTTCTTGATGGATAATCCGGTTACAACCAAATTCCCATCACCCCCGAGGATCAAATGAAAACCACATTTACATGTCTCTTTGCCAAGTTTGCCTACTATCGCATGGCCTTTGGGTTATCTAATGTGCCGGCAATGTTTCAAAGGTGTGTGATCGGCATCTTCTCCGATATGGTCGAGAGTTTCCTTGAGATTTTCATAGACGACTTTTGACGCTTCCTTTGATGAGTGCCTTCATCACTTAAGCCTTCTCCTCAAGCGATGCCGTGAGAAGAAACTCACTCTTAATTGGGAGAAATGTCACTTCATGGTGAGGTGAGGTATTGTACTTAAACATGTGGTCTCAAGTAGGGGAATTGAGGTCGACCCTACCAAAGTTGGTCTTATTGCTAATCTCCCACCACCGCATAATGTGAAGGATATTCGTGCCTTTTTGGGGGCATGCTGGATTCTATGAGCGGTTTATTCAGGATTTTCGTAAAATTGCTCGACCTCTCACCGCCTTGTTTACTAAAGATGCCATTTTTTAGTTCACGCCGGATTTCCACTCTAACGCCCCCGATCTCGCGGGTATGCATATCGGCAAGAAACACTAGTGTCACAATCAGAGACCTCCGCAATGACCGAAGGAGTCACAGTAGACAGACAACAGACTACTCGACAAAATCGAAAAGACATGCATGGATAGTTGGCATATAAAAACAAATGAAATAGCTGAATATCCATATATGAAAGGACTCAATACAATACTTGAGTTTCAAAAAGGAAATACAACAATAAGCGAATGTAAAGATAACTGAAGACTCTGGTCGACGTGTCTCTCGTGTAAAAAATCTTCGACTACTCGTCCAATCTGACCTATAGGAAACTAAGTACCTACAAGTGTCGCATTAACATATGCATGAGTTTTAAATAAAGAAAACCAGTATGCCCCCAACCCAATCAGTGTTTTACGTAAGAATGCATGTAGTCTAACTAAGACAAAAGCATCAGAAACACAATAGAAAAGCAAAATATGCAACAGGAGGCTACGACTCCGACAGCCACACCAGTCGGGCACACCTGAGCAAATTCCTCTAAAAGGAAACATAATACCATCCACGCTGGTCAGAAACAGAAGTGGGTCACTTGACAATGACCCACCTCTTGGCACAAAGTGGTACACTGGATAGACACCCCAAATCGCGGAAATAAACCTACATGGTGCCATTGCGAACTTGGGAACATCTAACCAGAGACAGAATGGCAGTGTGCCTGCCTAGGACTTATCTTACGCCTTGCCTCTACATAGAGGTCTTATGCGAATGGCCTTTGAAGCTAGAGGACCCATGTGTGGCCCGTCGGTCCAGAAAAATAGAACGTACCCAAAATTATATATCAGATTAAATGCAATTCAAGCTACTTAAACATCTAAAACCAAATGTAGCAACAGAGTCCAGAACGAGCTCAAGGAAGGATATAAGAATACCCTCCACACATACCCAAATAACAATCAGAAACAAACATCCCTAATCAGGGATCAATTCACATCCACAACCACAACCATTCCTAACCGAATAGGTAAAACCGTCTAACAACTAATCAAGCCGTCTACGGGTCATGATAATGATGTTATAGGGTCTGATATCCTAAAGGTCATACATAACCATATCATAACACTTCACTTCAATAACATATAGACATGAAAGGGGTAGTAGATTCATGCACAATACTCAGAGATGTCATAATCCAACACACAAACAATCGCTAACATGCAACATCAATTTCAGAGCATATAAGCGATAGGAACTAGAATTTCAGACAATGATCAGAGCATACATGAGCATGAAATAGCTTATATATCAGAAACACAACATGGTGAAACATGCACCTAATATCATAAGACTCAATCTATCCAATATTATTATATATGTGTACATTCGAAAGCATATGTTGTATTAAGATATAACATGAATAACAGATAATAAGGAGTCCAATTTACTTCCTGAGTGCATGTATATTGATTGAATGTTTTAATTATAACAGCAAGTGCATGGCCGCGTTGAAGTGGTGGCAAATATGGGTCGATCCATAGGGAGGTGTGTCGACTTTAGTTTGTTCGAAGGCGAGTGGGAAAGAAAGGAGAGAAAGATTGATTAAACTAAACTACACTAAACTAGTAGCAACAAAGAAGCAAATGAAAGTATAAAAGGAACTAAAACTAAGCTAAGCAACTACTAATAGGAAAGATAAAATTCAGGAATGGAAAACACCCCTAAGGAGTGGAGTGTGTGTACACATGAAATAAGTGTGGTGAATGCATACAATAAGCTCAAGTGTATTTAGTGTTTGTTAATGCATAAGAAGTACCTAATGTCAAGACCTATCATTTAAAGCACTAACCTAGGTGATTAATATGAGCATGACAAGTTTGTTATTAAGAACATAAACAAGCATGGAATATACCTAACATTATGGCAGAAACTGATGAGAATTAAATTTATACCGCAAGTGCACGGCGTCAATGAAGACGTGGCAAGTACGGGTCGAACACAAGGTTGGAGAGCTATTGTTATTTTTGTGATTTTCGAATTAAGGAAAGAAAGAGAGAGAAAATAGGTTTTGTTTGAGATTTTTGGTTTTTAAATTTTCTAAATCAATAACAACAAAAGCAAATTAAGGAAAAAGCAAATATGGATGGGAGTCCAGCGGGTGGAGGTTTAGATGTCGGGTTTTGATTAGAGAATTATGAAACTTATAATAAATCACATTAGTTATAAAGCATTACATGATAAACGATTTAACATAAACTCAAGTAATCAAAATATACTAACTCGAAATTAAAATAATAACGTAATTCTTCTTCTCATCACCCTAAATCTGTCACCTCCACCCTTTGGAAAGAGTTAGAAACTCATGGATGGAAGGAAGGAGAAGGGGTCCTAGAGAATCTACAAAAGAAAACTAAAAACACAAAATAAAAGAACAGAATTTTATTACTAAAAAGAATGACTAAAAACTAATGACTCTTTACAACAACGTTTCGGGGCTATTTATAGCCGATACAAGGGACCTAAGTATAAAATAGGAAAGTACACGCGTCAAGACACGACTGGACAAAATCCGGGGCCACGGATCGCAAGGGGTGCGGCGTTTCTGTCGCACAATACATGTAAGGTGCGGCGAAATCGCCGCAAATTATGCTCTGATTCGGTCTGGATTTTTCCTGTATGTTTATGGTATGATTTAAATGTCCTTTGTGCGTCTGGATTGATTTCTTTCCTTTCTTTGAGCTCCGAATTAATTCATTCATATATTTGGAGATCCAAGTTTATTTTTCTTTTGACTTCTCCAAAATAATATTTTGGTACTTTAATTTGCATTTGGGTCCTCGGCTTTTTGCAATTAAGTCCCTGATTACTTTTGTGCTTAAGGCCTTGGCCTTTTGGTAATTAGGTCTTTGAATGCTTTTATGCTTGGATGGATTTCCATTTGAATCCTGATAATCTTGACTTGGTCTTTATGATAGAAGTGAGTCTCTTGCACGCATTTATGCTCGGGATATTGGTAATTTGCATTCAGGTCCCTGTATTATGTAAATAAGACTAAACACATACCTTAGTAGCATTTATTGATATAAAATTAATCTAAATGAAAGACATATGATGCAATGTATGCAATGCATCAGAAACCATCAAGTAAAAGTTCTTATTAATTCAAGCAAGCATACTAACATTTCTCACATACAACAATGTTTAGCATTCATACCATCTACATAACATGTATACACATCTACTCCACCCCCAAAGGGGAATGGAACTACTCACACATATTTAAACTAACATTTATACTAGGGAAAGAAAACATGCTTAAACTAATTATAAGAAGACTAAAACAACAAGTTTAACTAAACGGAGATAAAACTAAAGAAGCATGCAAGACATAAGAACGGAAATTAAACTAAGAAAGAAACAACATAACCAAAGGAAAACATCTATTATTACTCACTCAATTACAAGTAGCCTCTCGCCACCAGGGTTTTTGCTTCAAGGCTTTAACACCTAGTAAAGAGGATGGACACCAAGAGAGAGATGGGGTACAAGAGAGGAGGGAGAGTTCTATTTATAGCCATAGAAAAAGGTAATCTGGGACAATCCCCCAGTATAGACTAAACAAATACCAGAAATAGACTAAATACACACTAATACGCGACCTTACGAAATCTTAGCGGATCCGGATCCAAACAGACTGTCCATCAGCAGTCTTGGACCGCCAATTGGAGGTCTATATTGTTTGGATTCGGTCGTTGTTTTGTGTGGGCTTTTCTGGATGTCTTTGTTGGTCTTTGATGCATCCACTTTGCTTGCTCGAGCTCCTACCCGAATAGAATTACCAAAATACTCCCCATAATGCATATTAATGCCTGACCTGTCCAATCCACGTGCATATTAGCGATTCATACTTAAACTAATTATAAGAAGACTAAAACAAGAAGTTTAACTAAAATGACATAAAACTAAAGAAGCATGCAACACATAAGAAAGGAAATTAAACTAAGTAGCCTCTCTCCACTAGGGTTTTTGCTTCAAGGCTTTAACTCCTAGTAAAGAGGATGGCCACCAAGAGAGAGATGGGGTACAAGAGAGGAGGGAGAGTTCTATTTATAGACTAAATAAACACTAATACACGACCCTACGAAATATTAGAGGATCTGGATGAAGGGAATGTGTTCTAAAAGTTTTACTTTTAAATGTCAATTGTTATGAATTGAATGAGAAATCATTTTGTTCCTTGTTTATGTTATTCGTCTTTTAGAAGTGTTAAGGAAGAGGCTCTTGGTCCTTAACCATAGAGCTCTAAAAGATATTGGTTTACATGAAACAAAAGATATTCGCAATCATGGTAATTAACATGGGACATTAATTACCGAGTAAAGATTGTCGTGTTGGTCATAGATCATTGTAGCTCTACAAGTGAATGACAACACGGGTACACAAAAGAGGAATATATTACTTTTGTATACTGAATAGACCTAATAAGTAAAACATTATAGAATTGTATTTTCTGTGTCATTAATGTTTTACTGTGTCTTTGGTCCTTTGATATGAGACTTATATCCGATCACTTAATAATTGCTTAATTAGACTAGTGTCTTGAGCTATCGATGAGTGTAGTGTAAAGGAATTGGTTGGTTAAGTATGACTTTTGTTGGAGAAGATAGTTAGTCAAAAGATTATCATTACCCCTCTTAATTGAGTGATGATATTAATGGGCCCTTAATAAAGAAAAGTTATAATGTGCACAATGTGATTTGAGTTAAGTCACATATTTATAACTAGCTTAAAGAGATCAAGAAATGATTACTAATACAAAGATGACACAATACTACTTTGTGTGTATTCTTAATATCATGAGGCAAAGGACGGACACAAATGATGCACTGCATCACTAAATGGATCGGGTTTTGGTTCGAGTGGAATTAAGACATCTAACTAATTGGGAGCTATAATGTGTAGCTAGATACCGCTTATAACTTGTGATATTAAGCTCTTAATATCACTGCCAACTTAGTTTAGATCCTCCTATACCTCACACCGCAAAAACCGGGAAACATGAAGCTTGATTTTTGGTTCATATGATGTGTCGGGTTTCTTGTAGAAAATATGACACATGTGGTGAACAAGTAAAATCAATTATGTTATGATATATAATATAATTAGAATCATGATAAATTCATATCAGATGCATAAATTATGGGGTGCAATAATTTATTGTTGCATAGGATAATATATTGCATAAGTTGTGAATTTGCTAAAACCCCCTAAAGTTCAAATTTTGTTGGAAATAAATCCAAATTTTGAAAAGGCAAAATCGGGTAAAAGTTCGGTAATCCGTTATGGTTCGGTCGATCGAAGGATCTGTGGATCGGTCCACCGAACGTGGAACGGATGGTCATAGTTGATTGACCGAACTTTACCAAAGTACCTGGAACTCTGGTATGGTGTACCGAACCAGAAACGGTCGACCGAACAATGTCCAGCTCTGATATTTTCGGTTAACCGAATGGCATTCGGTCTTAGACGAGAATTCGTCCGATCGGTTAAGGAGAATTTTTCTCCTTAAGAATCGGTCATCCGTCTAGTGCACGGTAATACTAACGTGACATATTCGGTTAACCGAGTGTGACTCGGTAAACCGAACCGCGATCGATTTTCTGCCTTTGATAATTAAGAGATTAATTTGATCGATGGTTGGATTAGCTCCAAACTTGGTCAAACGTTTTGTGGATGCATGTAATGCATTATCGAATTAGTTTGTGAGAGAAAATGTCAAGGAAACATGGCTTAAGAATAGCCATGATTGAGATTAAGATTGGAGCCTATAAATAGGTCCTTATTCTCCTTAATTAAGTTAGATGTTTTTCTAATTATTTTCTCTCCTAATTCACCACAAAAAGCCACGAAAATTCTCTTAGTTTTCTAAGTCTTTGGAAGGAGAAATCTCAGAGATTAAGGAAGGGGTTTGCAGCTAGATTCTAAGCTAGTTTGGAGATTGATTGGCTAGCTCCTTTCTCTCCAACCTTGTTTAGGGTTTCGGAGAACACTCAGAGGCATCCGACGCAACGAGAAGCGACGATCGTCTTCCTCAACATCTCTGGAACATCAAGAATTTTAGAGAACTTCTAGGTATGAATTTCGAAGTCCCTTGTGTTTGTTTTAATAAGTTTTTGAAACTAGTTATTAAAACAAACCGATGCATGCATGAAATAAATCGTAGAAAATTGTAATTGATCCTTATTATGCATAAAATTTCGAAAAATATATATGCACAATTAAACATGAAATCCAACACTGGATCCAAACAGACCGCCAATAAATGGTCTTGGACAGCCAATTGGCGATCTATATTGTTTGGATCCGGTCGTTGTTTCGTGTGGGTTTTTCTGGATGTCTTTGTTGGTCTTTGATGCATGTACTTCGCTTGCTAGCGATCCAACCCGAATAGAATTGCCAAACTACTCCCCATAATGGTGTGGAGTATTCTTGTTTACTCATTGGTCCTTTGATCTTGCATCTTAGTCCTCAAGTCTCTCAACTCAGTCCTTTTCCCTGATATTAGGTACATTTATAGTCTCTCCTTCTCAAACCTACTTATTCCTAAAAACTAAACACTAAACTCGTTACATAGCATTGTTTGGGTAAAACATAATGGATATAAGACACAGAGATATGCATGAAATGATGTCAATCAAATACCCCCACACCTAACTTTTGGTAGTCCCGAGCAAAACAAAGAAATAGAAAAAAGAAAGAAAGGAAAAAAGCATACGAAAAACAGGGAAAACCTAACTCACTTTCGTAGGAATCACGGTTGCACTTAGCATGTGCAACAAGTCGTTAAATCTCCTTGTCGCCAAGGAGGAAGAGTGTTGTTTCCTGAGGGTTTCAGAAGATATACCCATAAAATACGAACATTGATGCATTATTCAATCTAGAAATTCGACTCGATGGACTCATTTTTATCGATCATTGGACACGGTAATCCTACGGGCTGACTCTATGGATGTATTCAGTCCACACACAAAGCCTAATGAACCATTCGTGCAAGTTAACTTCGGACTTAAGTGAAAGACATGGAAAACCTCAACATCCTCAAGTGATACAAAGTGTAAAGTCCATTAAGGTTCTTATTTGCATTACCTTTTTTTTTCTTTTCTTACTTTTTTTTTCTTTTCTTTAGTTGGAGTTTCATTCTCCCAGGTTCAGGTTTCGTGCATCATTGCCCATGAGGACTTACACTATCACGTACACCTTTCCCCAAATCTCCACATAATGCAATCCCTACCACCCGTGTAACGGGAGTTCGGTCGGCGCATCCCATGTCAGATGACTCGAAAGCACCAGGCACAAAGTCCCTTCAGATCTACTTTTCTGAGTGATAGGAACCGTGCGAGAAGAGAGAACACCTACTCACTTATTTCTTATCTACACATGAACCAAAACCCCTCACACTTAATGTCTCACAACAAGATTTAAAGGGTCCTTGGCTACAACAAACTTCCTTAAATTAACATACACGAATTATTGACTCACTAGGTTCATGGTGGACTTCTTTAATTGTTTGAGTACTGAAACCCTATGATTACTCCCCCCCCTCCCCCCCGAGGGAAAACTGGGATGCATCCTAACGACTAGATAAGTCCTAAAGCCACTGTACTAGATATCCTTATACATCAAGTTCAAGACAATTTTGGGAGCTTTCTTTTTTACTTTGCCTCTCAACGGTTTTGCACATGCTAAACACACGCAAAACCCACAAAACATTTTCTTTCGCAAACACATAAAGATTTTGAAAGAAATATGAAAATTTTAAACCACTAGGCAACCAAAAGAAGACAAGTCACTCAAGGATCATGGCAAGGAGATATATCGATATTAAATGCAGCACACTAACATCACCCTAGCAGTAGAAACAAAAAAAATCAAAGGAAAAGACTCAACTATGTACACACGTAAAACACCCCCCACACTTGCTTCATGCATTGTCCTCAATGAATGTGAGCATGAAACTACATGGATTATTGCATGAAAAAGGAAAGATCTCACCAACGTGAAGCGCAAAAGGAAATTCATGGTTATGTTGATGGACACAAACCTGAATTTCCTCAAAACCTGTGAGATGCTAAAGAAGGATACAATTACGTAAAAGAAATGGGGCCCAAATACTCAAGGGTTGGAGCTCACAACAATCGATGCTCACTGAAGGAGTCTTCTTTTTTTCTTATTTTTTTTCTTCAAAGTTAACTATATACAAACATGAAAGCTCAACCATTCATGCAGGAACATCAATGGTTGAGTGCGAGCTAGGTTCATGAAGGAACATGACCTCCTCGACATCGGCTGGTGCCCCCTCCAAGTAAGGTTTGAGCCCTTGTCCATTAACTTTGAACATGTCCCCATTCCCTGGGTTCAGGATGTCAACCACTCCATGAGGAAACACGGTTTGGACAATAAATTGGCCAGACTAGCGACTACGGAGCTTACCCGCAAACAGATGAAGCCGGGAATTGTAGAGCAACACCTTCCGCCGGCCGTAAACACCTGTCGCATAATCATGCGATCGTGAAACAACTTGTCTCGAGCCTTATGAATTTTAGCATTTTCATACGCGTCATTGCGTAGCTTTTCCAACTCCACAATGTTGAGTTTACCCTGCACCCCTGTTTGATCAAGATCCATATTCAGGTTCTTGATCGCCCAGAAAGCACGATGCTTAAGCTCGACGGGTAGGTGGCAAGCCTTGTCGTACACTACCCGATATGGGGACATACCCAAATTGGTCTTGTACGCAGTGCGGAAGGCCCACAACGTGTCATTAAACTTAGTTGACCAATCCTTCCTCGAGGAATTAGTTGTCTTCTCAAGGATTTGCTTTAATTGACGGTTAGAAACTTCGACCTGCCAACTAGTTTGTGTATGATATGGGGTCGCAAGCTTGTGGGTGATCGAATATTTCCTCATAAGCACTTCAAATGAGCGATTACAGAAGTGGGTACCCCTGTCGCAGATTAGGGTAGGAGGAGTACCAAATCGCGTAAAAATGTCCCATAAGAATTTGGTGACCACCTTGTTGTCATTGGTCTTAGTGGGTATAACCTCAACCCACTTAGACACATAGTAAACGGCCACCAGAATGTAAAGATTTCCGAACGAGTTCGGGAAGGGACCCATAAAGTCGATGCCCCACACATCGAAGATGTCGACAACAAGGACATTTTGCAAAGGCATTATGTCACGTCGACTAATCCTGCCAAGGCGCTGGCACCTATCACATTGCTTACAAAAGTCGTAAGCATCTTTGAAAAGAGAAGGCCAGTAGAATCCAAATTGGGGCACCTTGGCGGTAGTTTTCTTTGCTCCAAAGTGTCCTCCACATGCCTTAGAGTGGCAGAAATGGAGCACACTTTGGAACTCGATATCTGGGAAGCACCGCCTGAAAATTTGGTCAGAGCATTATTTGAATAGGTAGGAGTCGTCCCACTGAAAGAATCTGACATGATATCTAAATTCTGTTTGGTCAGATTTTGACCAACCCACAGGAAGTTGCTCGGTCACGAGGTAGTTCACGATGTCGGCAAACCAAGGGTTATCTTCGATCGTGAACAACTGCTCGTCAGGAAATTTGTCATTAATAATTTAGTCCTGTGGGTTGGTCGTCTCTAGACGAGACATGTGGTCTGCTACAACATTTTCACACCATTTTTTGTCCTGAATCTCGAGATCAAATTCTTGTAACAACATGATCCATCTCAAGAGTCTGGATTTTGCATCTTTCTTCGCCATGAGGTGCTTGATGGTTGTGTGATCAAAATAGATAATCATGTGGGAGCCAATCAAGTATGACCGGAATTTCTCCAAAGCGAATATGATCGTTAAGAATTCCTTCTCGGTCACAGTGTAGTTCAATTGGGCATCATTGAGTGTTCTACTGGCATAGTAGATCACATGAGGCAATTTGTCCAAAAATTGTTGCCCAAGCACTGCTCCCACAGCGAAGTCAGATGCATCACACATTTACTTGAAGGGTTCAGTCCACACCAGTGCCTTAATTATTGGAGATGATGTCAACTCCTTCTTCAAGGTGAAAAAGGCATGGTGGCAATCCAGTGTGAACTCAAAAATGGCATCCCTTGCCAGCAAGTCGGTAAGAGGTTGACCAATTTTGCTAAAATCCCGAATGAACCGCCGATAGAATCCAGCATGGCCCGGGCGCGGATATTCTTCACATTACGTGGCAGTGGGAGATTAGCAATCAGACCCACTTGGGCGGGATCGACCTAAATTACCCTACTTGAGACCACATGTCCAAGTACAATCCCTCGCTTTACCATGAAGTGACATTTCTCCCAATTGAGAGTGAGGTTCTTCTCACGGCATCGCTTGACGACAAGGCTCAAGTGATGAAAGCACTAAACAAAGGAAGGGCCAAATATGGAAAAGTCGTCCATGAAAATCTCAAGGAAACGCTCTACCATATCGGAGAAGATGCTGATCAGACACCTTTGAAATGTTGTCGGCGCATTACATAACCCAAAGGGCATGCGACGGTAGGCAAACGTACCAAATGGACAAGTAAATGTGATTTTCTCTTGATCCTCGGGGTCGATGGGAATTTGGTTGTAATCGGAGTATCCAGCAAGAAAACAATAATACTCATGTCCGGCCAACCTTTCCAACATCTGATCAATGAATGGAAATGGGAAATGATCTTTCCGCGTTGCCGCCTTGAGCTTGCGATAATCAACGCAAACTCGCCAGCCAGTTTGCAGGTGTGTCGGGATAAGCTCATTATGCTCATTCTCAACAACCGTCACGCCTGACTTCTTGGGAACTGATTGACATCATTTCATGCTCATATTTGTATCTTATATCCATTATCTTACACCTAAGCAATGCTACGTGACGACTTTTATGTTTAGTTTTCAGGAATAAAGCGGTTTGAAGAGAAGAGCCATGAAAGGACCCAAAAGCAGGAAAAAAGACTTAATTGTGAGACCTAGGGACTGAGATGCAAGGGAGAAGGACCTGATCGTAAGACCGAAGGACCTAAGAGCAAAACAAGAAACTCCACACCATCATGGGGAGTATTTTGGCAATTCGATTCGGGTCGGAGCTCCAATAAACAAAGTAGATGCATCAAAGACCAACAAAGACCACCAGAAAAGCCCACAACCAAAACCAACTCGATCTGGATCATATAGACCGCCAATTGGCGGTCTTGGACAGCTAATTGGCGGTCCATATTGGTCTGGATCATCTCATATTTGTGGGGCACGTGTATTAGTGTATTCTTAGTCCATTTGTGGTATTGGTTTAGTCCCACATCGGGGGATTGTCCCGGATTAGCTTTTTCTATGCCTATAAATAGAACTCTTCACCTTCTATTGTAATTACCCATTGTTTGGTGGCATTCTCTCTACTAAGGAGTGAGCCTTGAAGCAATAACTCAAGGTGGAGAAGAGTGCTACCTTCAATGTGAGTCATTGTTAATAAAAGTTTATTTGTTTCTTTTAATCTTGTCTTGTTATGTTGCTTGTTTTGTGTGGGTTGCTTTACTTTGTTTAATTTCTTGTTTAGTAATTTCAGTATCCTAGTTAAATGTTTTCTTTGCTAAGTATAATCAGTAGTGTAATGAGTAGTGAGTATTTCCATCCCCATTTGGGGGGTGGAGAAATATGTGATATAATCATGTAGTGTATTAAGTGTGTGTTATCTTTATCCCTTGAGCTTTATATGATTTCCATAACCATCTAATGGGTTTTCACTCTTATCTTTGATATGCTAATGCTCTTGAATGAAGCTTAGCTTATGCTTTGATTAGTGGACCTATTTTATGGGGAATGATAAGGTTAGGATATGGATGAAGTTAATGTTGGAAACATAATTTGTAGTGTATGTGCTCTTGTTGCCTTTACCTTAGCTAATGTCTTGTATGTTTTAATGATGTAGTCATATCTTAATTCATGTGGAGGCATAGTAGGGTCTAGTCTTTATACTTGAGTTCATTTAGCTTTATCCAATTATTGTCTTGTATGTTTTAATGATGTAGTCTTATATTAACTCATGTGGAGGCAAAGTTGAATGTAGTTTTATGATTTCATGCACTACATGTTGTAAGGAGCTTAATTGAACACACACACACACACACATCTTCATATTCACATTATTTCTCTACCCCCTATGGGGCTTAGTTTTCTTGCTTATCTTCATTTCCTTTTTGCATATTAGTGTAGTTTAGTGTAACCAACCTTTCTTCCCTTTCTTTTACCTCTCGCCTTCGAACAAACCAAGTGTCGACACACCTCCCAGTGGACGACCCGTATTTGCCACCGCTCCAACGCGGCCGTGCACTTGCGGTTAAATATAAAACGAGATCAATCAGGAACCACATGGACAAGACTCACCCACGAACTATCAGAGATAGGATAGATTATGCCATGATCTAAGCACTTAAGAACCTCCTTTCGGATGGCTTCTTTCAGTACAGGATTCAATCTTCGTTGTGGGTCCTACCAGGGCCTAGAATCCTCTTCCATGTAGATCTGATGCTGAACAATACTAGGGCTAATTCCAATTATATCCTTCAAGGACCACCCGATAGCCTCTTTGTTTTAAACGAGTACTTTTTTGAGGGCAATCTCTTGATCTTGTGCAAGATCAGAAGCAATAATGAGTGGCAATGTCTCATTATCCCCTATAAAGATGTATTTCAGGTTATTGGGGAGCGGTTTAAGCTCGACCGGAGGTGGGTCCTTGTTGGATTGAGAGTTACTTTCAAGTGGCTCAAGGGCCATGGGGTAAGAGGAGCAAGCACCCATATGTGCCTCCTTATCCAGATATTCACAGGTGCATTCCTCAAGATCATCTTCACTGGCAACCTGGTCATTAGGCACCTCAATAATATGTCGATGTGAGTCGATCATGCCTAATGACACGGGCTCCTCCATGTCCTGAATGAAATTGGCTCCCACGGCATCGTCGAAGAGCCCAGGTTGCTTACCAAGAGTAAAGATGTTGAAATCCGCCGTGAGGTTTCCAAAAGACAACCTCATCAAGCCATTACGACAATTGATCAAAGCATTATATGTTGCAAGAAAAGGCCTCCCAAGGATCATTGGAATTTGTCCTTGTGGGTTGGACACGGGTTCAGTATCCAAGATGATTAAATAAACTGGAAATACGAACTCACCCATTTAATAAGGACATCCTCCACACTCCCTTGTGGAATCTTGATGGAACTGTCAGCAAACTGGAGGGTTGTCCTCGTTGGTTTAAGATCGCCTATTCCAAGGTTGACATAGACAGAGTAGGGCAGGACATTCACAGATGCTCCCAAATCAAATAAAGCTTGAGGAATTGTCACATTACCGCTCATGCAAGAGACAGTTGGACAACCTGGGTCCTTGTATTTGACTTGCATGGGTTGTGTTAATATCGAGCTCACAGTGCAGGCAAAAAATGCCTTTTTGGGAACATTTGTTCTTCTCTTAATGGTACAAAGGTCCTTAAGGAACTTGGCATACGGTGGCATTTGTTGATCAATGTCCAACAACGGGATGTTCACCTTTACCTGCCTAAGTACCTCAACGATTTTGTCCCAATGCTCATTACGTTTTTTATTCAACCTATGAGGGAATGGTGCCTTGGGGACATAACAATCATGAGGAGGAGTCTCAGAATTAGGTTCCTTGACAGACTCACGACACTCCTCGAAAGAGTCACCAACAGGGTTGGCTTCAGGCATTTCCACATTGTTGTCAACAACCCTTCCCGATCTTAAGGTATGGACAACATTAGCATGTTGGGAAGGGTCACTTTCAACAATGTGTACATTCTGCCTAGCATGAGCAGGTTGACCCCAGGGATTTACCACAGGTTGACTCGATAACTGACCCTTCTCACGTTCTTGGAGTTGATGAGCCAACTGGCTAACTTGCATTTCCAATGCTTTGACCGAATTATTGCTAGCCGCAAACATGGTTTGTGTGCTCAGCATGAACTCTTGAAGGGTTTGTTCTAGAGTAGGGTCCTTCGGGTCAAACCGTTGGGGTAGTGGAGTTTGGTTAGAATAACCCGATGATGACGCCTGAGCAGGTTGGTAATTATGGTGCTGAGACCTTTGATGTGGGGGTTGGTAGGTCGCCGATGGGCGTGGAGGTTGATAAGGTGGAGGTTGAGGTTGAGCGTGCGAGCTCTGGCCGTGACCCCCACTAGGGCCCCAAGAGAAGTTAAGATGGTTACGCCATCCTGGGTTGTTGAAGTGATTGTACGGGTCGTTAGGGGGCCTTTGTTGATACATCACATTTGCATGCTCAGTGTTCCTTGGAGCGTAAGCGCATTGCAAGTCATCATGGCCTGTAAGACCACACCTACTACACCCAGGAGTAGCGACCTGAGCTACAGGAGCTCGGTCCAACTCTAAACTCTCAATCCTACGCATAAGACCAGCCAATTTCTCCTCAGACGCGATAGTTGACTCAACTTGATATGATCCAGCCTGACCAGAAGACCTGGCGGCTGGTGGCTCTCTCATGGTGTCCCACTCAAAGGTACGTTAAGCCATTAACTCAAAAGTGTCCCATGCCTCATTGATAGGTTTCATTTGAAAATCACCCTGACACATCAACTCCAACAATGTGCGGGTATTGTAGTTGACGCCCTCATAAATAATCTGGCACAACTGCCATAGCTCAAGTCCATGATGAGGGCACTGCTGGAGAAGATCCTTGAACCTCTCAAAGAAAGCACGAAAAGATTCGGTCTCAGTCTGATACATTTGATGTATCTGGTGCCGTATCTATTGAGTTTTCCTTTGAGGGAAAAATCTCTTCAGAAATACGGTCACAAAGTCATCCCATGACCGAATAGAGCTCGTCAGGAGGTTGTACATCCATTTGTTTGCGTTATCCTTCAACGTGAAAGAAATCATCCTCAACCGGACTGAATCCTCATCAAGTTGTTGAAGCTTGAACATGGAGCATACTTCCTCGAATTCACGTATAAAAATATACGGATCCTCCTTATTGGCAGTGAAGATAGGAAGCATGCTCACATATTGAGGTTTCAGCTCATAGTTGTTCCCGTGAGCTGGTGGAAGAACTATGCAAGAAGGTTGCGCGGCCCGAATAGGATGGGGCTGCTCCCACAAAGTCATCGGTGTATCCTATCGAGCTAAAGGTGGTGGTGCACCAAGAACTCGATCCTGACCGAATCCCTCTTCCTCTCGAGTCAGAGGAGGAGGAGAAGGAGGTCTACATGGTGGTGGGAGTGGACCAAGGTAATCCATGTATGGACCCCGGTCTCCCCCAACACTACGAGAAGACTCGGCCGCACACTCCAAAGGAGCACGAGGCGGAGATGACCGATCACCTAGACCGTCCATCTCAGAAAAATGCACTCTCTCAAGTCAAGCGCTCTCACCAGAACGAGCCCAACCTCGCATAAAATGCTCGACTCGACTCTAAAAAACACACAACAGAAGGTGTACTCAGAGGAGGAGACTACTCGTAGAAAATAGATGAGGAGAGGACTCAGATGAGGAGGAAAGAATCCTAGACCTAGTGTAGGTAGTGGTGAAAGTAGAAGCGTAATCAAGCAACCACGGCTCAAACAACTTAAGGTTATGGGTCCTCAGGCTAGACGATGCCTAAATTCGAGGTCACTAGTCTCGACATGCCTCACCTCCCTACAACGAAGACCATAATGCGCAACAAGTGATACCAGATCCGGAGTTCCAGTACCTCCTACTATCGACAAGGCAGGCGACACCGATCAGGTCATGACGGTCTCTACTTGCTTTTAGAATTAAGGCTTTTATTAAGAGTGATTTTGGGGCCAAGGAAAGGGTGATGAAATCCCCTACCTTATCTTTTATGGGACAACCCCTCCTTAGTAGCATTTTGATCCTAAATCTTGCAATCAACTCTCCAATCAAACGCTCAACTCACTCTTGTCCCGATGCACCTTACTAACTAATGCATGATCGAAACATGCAGGAATGAGAGAATTGGGTGCACGTACCTCACGCCAGCAATCAACAAAAAAAATGTAAAGAAAAGAAAAGACAAATGCGTGCAAGGTCTAAACTAAACTACACTAAACTAGTAGCAACAAAGGCGAGTGTGAAAGAAATGAGGGAACAATTGAGTAAACTAAACTACACTAAAATAGTAGCAACAAAGAAGTAAATGAAAGTATAAAACGAACTAAAACTAAGCTAATGAACTACTAATAAGAAAGATGAAATTCAGGAATGGGAAACACCCCTAAGGGGTGGAGTGCGTGTACACATGAAATAAGTGTGGTGAATGCATACAATATGCTCAAGTGTAGTTAGTGTTTGTTAATGCATAAGAAGTACATAATGGCAAAACCTATCATTTAAAGAACTAACCTAGGTGATTAATATGAGCATGGCAAGTTTTTTATTAATAACATAAACAAGCATGGAATGTACCTAACATTATGGCAAAAACCATCAAGTAATAGTTCTTACTAATTCAAGCAAGCATACTAACATTTCTCACATACAACAATGTTTAGCATTCATCCCATCTACATAACATGTATACACATCTACTCCACCCCCAAAGGGGAATGGAACTACTCACACATATTTAAACTAACATTTATACTAGGGAAAGAAAACATGCTTAAACTAATTATAAGAAGACTAAAACAACAAGTTTAACTAAACGGAGATAAAACTAAAGAAGCATGCAAGACATAAGAACGGAAATTAAACTAAGAAAGAAACAACATAACCAAAGGAAAACATCTATTATTACTCACTCAATTACAAGTAGCCTCTCTCCACCAGGGTTTTTCCTTCAAGGCTTTAACTCCTAGTAAAGAGGATGGACACCAAGAGAGATGGGGTACAAGAGAGGAGGGAAAGTTCTATTTATAGCCATAGAAAAAGGTAATCTGGGACAATCCCCCGGTATAGACTAAACAAATACCAGAAATAGACTAAATACATACTAATACGCGACCCTACGAAATCTTAGCGGATCCGGATCCAAACAGACCGCCAATTAGAAGTCTTCGACCGCCAATTGGCGGTCCATATTGTTTTGGATCCGATCGTTGTTTCGTGTGGGCTTTTCTGGATGTCTTTGTTGGTGTTTGATGCATCCACTTTGCTTGCTGGAGCTCCTACCCGAATAGAATTACCAAAATACTCCCCATAATGCATATTAATCCCTGAGTTGTCCAATCCACATGCATATTAGCGATTAAAACAGCAAACCATAGCAACCGACGCACATCATACAACCGACGGCATCAATTAAATCACAGAAAATACAATACTCGTAGATATGCATATTAATCCCTGACCCGTCCAATCCACGTGTTCAGAGAACCGTTCCATGATGGCCTGAGGTGGGAGAAGGTCAGTAGAGATCCGTCGAAGCAGCTCAATCAAGCAACCAAGCAAGATGGCGCGCATTGTGCACTAACCGCATGGTTAGCCCACCCTAGCGCACCCTGCTCAGACCAAGCTAGCCCATCCAAACCCTTCTCACCCTTAGCCTCCCTAGGATCCCTCCTCATCCCCTCCTGACCCCAGCCACCATCTGGGAGGGCTGCACCAACCAACTGCCCAAGACAAGGAGTCAAACGGATTGAAGATAAACCCTAGTCGGATCTTGTGTGCACCAGCCACACCCAACCAGACATGTGATCACTCCAAACTCAGACCAGAAGGAAACCTCCACCCCTGGTTAGAGCTCACTAGAGCTCTCCGGATCTCCGGTGCATCTGGCTGCCCCACAACCAACCCCATCTAGCGCGCACACAGTACGCACACTAGAGGGAACTCGGTTGATGGTGCAACTGATTGCACCAACCACCGACATGGTGCTGCCCGTTCCTCCAGACAACACCCCCTCGCATAAAACTCTTAAAGGGTCAGGAGCATACCTGATCTGCAAGAAGAACGCCTGAGCTAGCTGGAGATTCTGCCCACCACTCTTCTAGTCTCACCAAAAGTTGCACTAGATGTTGCTTCTAGCCTCGCCGGATTAGAAATTCGCCGGAGCACAACCGGAGTGGCCTGATCACGTGGTTGCGGAGTGGAAGAGGTGGAGGAGATTTGAGGAAGAGGAATGGTTTTGCAAGGGTTAGCTGGAGGGAGGGCTTTTGTTTGCTTGCATAAGCTCTTCAATTCCCAAGTCGTAATTCTCATTCAAGCCTCATGAAAACTAGCAAAAACCAACACCAACAAATGCATGCTCTAATTTGCATTCAAACACCCTAATGCACACCCTAACTCCATGCCACCTCACCTGGGCTCAGCCAAGCACACGAACCACTCCACCAACTCGCATCCATGCCGAACCAATCGAGCTTAAAATGTGCACTCACCCGGTGAGTCGCACCCAATCACCGACAAGGAAACTAAACCCGAATCAAGCATACAAACATACCACAAACTGAATTAGGTAAGATAAGAACTAAATTATGCATAAATGAGGAGAGTGGACTTATTATTCATAAAGAAGGAGAGCGGATCTTACAACCTACCCCCTTTAAATAAATTTCATCCTCGAAATTTGCTATCCCTAACCCTCGACAAAAAACTCGGGATACAAACTCCTCATATCATCCTCACACTCCCAAATGGCCTCACTCACACTATGGTGCTGTCAGTGGACCTTCACCATAGGAATAGTCTGACGACTGAGTTGACGTTCTGCACGCTCCAGAATCTCCATTGGTCGCTCCTCCAAGGTCATGTCGCTCTAAATATGTAGCAGCTTGTGCGAAATCACGTGTGATGGATCACCAACATATCTCCTCAGCATCGAGATGTGGAACACCTTGTCCAAGCTAGTGAACAAAGGTGGTAAGGCCACACGATACGCCACCGCACCAACGCACTCCAAAATCTCAAACGGACCCACATATCTCTGACTTAGCTTCCCCTTCCGTCCGAATCTCATCACGCCCTTTGCAAGTGAGACCCTCGTGTGATGGATCACCAACCTCGAACTGCAGCTCCCGAAGCCCCTTATCAGCATAGCTCTTCTGTCGGTCCTGAGGTGCGACCAATGATTGACATCATATCATGCATATATTTGTGTCTTATATCCTCTATTTTTAACCTAAGCAATGCTACGTAAGGAGTTTTATGTTTAAATTTCAGGAATAAAATAAGTGAGAAGAAGAGACACAAAAAGGACCTAAGAGCAAGAGAAAGGACTCAATTATGAGATTTATGGACTAAAATGCAGGAGGGAAGGAACCAGATGTAAACCAAAAGGACCAATGAGAAAATCAAGAAACTCCACACCATGGTGCAATTCTATGTATATGCATATGAGAGAGTTTTTACATAGGGCTTGCACTAGACAATATTCGAAATTGTGAGATGCATGTTTATATTTTGGCAATATCTACATCCATGGTGCAAGACAAAGTCGTGGAGAAGGCGCAAAGGTCAAGGACGTGGGAACATATAAACGCACCAATGTGTGTGTGAATGGATTTAATTTATGTTTGTGTGCTTCACATGTATTTGATTGTATGATTGAATGTTTGGATGTGTATAGATATAAATATGCATGATCACCTAAATTCTAAAATCACATATAAATTTTTAAATGTCCAACCAAAAATTAAGAATATTTTTATTTCTTATTTCATCCACTAGCAGTCATCGATCGAGAGATATTCCGGTCGCAATTTGAGGGAGATAGCTTCCTAAATCTTTGGGAATAGTGGGAGATATAAGGTTGTCTATTGTTGTGCCATGAAAAGATGCACGAAGTGCGATTCACCCTTAGTGAACACTGAGTGTATTTATTTGTGAATGCAATGGATAAACGTATCTCGTATCAAACGAAATAAGATTTCTTAACAAGACCCGGAGCCCCAGCTCGGTTTTGAGAAAAAGAGTTTTCCTTAGGAGGATTGATCAAATTTCCTCTTAATTAAGACGGCAAGAATCATAAGCGTTTGAAAATGCAAAAGTCTACAATATTTTGAAATGGTTATGATTAGAAAATATTTTCTTACCTTGATTTTATAATATATCTGATAGCCCTTAGCTAGTTTATATTATAATTGCTAGAATCTTGAATTATTGCATTTATGGACATATTTATTTGTATTATTGATTTTCAAACATAAAACTGACATTAAATCCCATATAAACTAGTTTGTAGAAATGTTGAATATTCAACCTATCGTGTGATCTATGATTGAAAAACATCCTTTAACAAATGATGGCTCCAACTTCATAAGTTGACAACTAAAGCTCAATATCGTGTTGAAGTTTGAGAAATTATCTCATATTTTGGATGATGAAATCCCAAAATGAAATGAGAAGGAGGCGAAAGCCAAGATGGAAGACCAAGAGAACCAATTTCACGGTCTAATGTTGGCCTCCATGGGTGACTCGCTTCAAACGAAATACTTGGATTCGAAACCCAAGAAGACCATGGAAGGTTTAACAAAGATGTTCAAGTATAGTCCTAGAAAAGAGTGTTTTAAGACCACCATCGCACTCACAAGGTGCCACATGGTGGAGGGAACATCAATATCTATGCATTTTCTCAGTATACAAGGATACCTTGAGAAGTTGTCAAAGCTCTCTTCCCCGATGCCCGATGACAGTGTGGAATATTTGATTCATAGCTTTCTAGCCCCGTCCTACAAGGACTATATTATGCACTATCATGTACGTGAGAAAGGGGTGAGCCTTGAGGAACTTCACAACGCTCTCAAAACGGCTGAAGTTCACATGGGCAAGGGTCAGGACAAGAACATCCTAGTCGTCCATGGTGGGAGCAGGAAGAGCACCAAAGGTAAAGGCACAAACAAATTGGCCAAAAAGGTATTGAACGGGAGTGGAGTAGGAGGGGCTCATATGAGTACCTCGAGGGGGAATTCTTCGAAATCTCTGACTCCTAATACGGAGTGTTACCACTACGGTGGAAAAGGACACATCCTCCCGAATTGCGCCAAGTACAAGACGGATCTTGACAACAGGGTAATTGAGCGAAAACACCCAAAAAAGGTATTGAGCAACCTCTATCCATGATTGGGTAATTGATACTGGATCTTGTGCTCACATAATTTCTAATGTGCAGCTACTAAAGGATAGGAAATAACTCGTAAAGAACGAGATAATTATGAAGGTCGGAAATAATGCAAGCATTGCTGCAATTGCACAAGGTTCCGTGGGGCTTCAATTGTCTAATGGTTTAAATTTATGTTTAAAGAACATCTATTATGTGCCTTCGATTAGCAAGAATATTATTTCTGTATCATGTTTAGATATTCATAATTTTAATATAAATATTTCAAACTCTTGCTTGTCTATATCGAAGAATTGAGTTTTCTATGCAAATGCTTTCATAAGAAATGAAATCTATTTGTTTGAATTAAATAATAGACAAATTTTAAACATCAATAACAAAAGACTTAAAATAACTCGCGTGAATGATACACTCTTGTGGAACTATCATCTTGGTCACGTAAATGAAAAATGCATCAAGATATTGCAAGAGGCTAACCTTCTTGGTCAAATTGATTTTAAATCATTGGAGACGTGCGAACCTTGCCTAATGGAAAATCACCAAGAGGCCTTTCAAGAAGAAAGGTCCGAGAGCGAATAACTTGTTTGATTTGATACATTCCGATGTATGTGGTCCGATGAGTACTAGTGGAGGTGAGTACTTAAGCAACAAATTTGATTCGTTCCTAAAGGAGTGTGGTATTGTACCACAACTCCCTCCACCCGGTACACCTCAATGGATTGGGATATCCGAAAGGAGAAATAGGACATAGGTCGACATGGTTCGGTCAATGATGAGTCAAGCTAAATTGCCGTTTTACTTTTGGAGTTATGCACTAGAAGCTGCGGCTTACACACTAAATAATATTCCATCCAATTCCGTAGAGAAAATGCCTTATGAGATCTAGAGTGGTAAAACACCTAAGCTCAATTTTCTCAAGATTTGGGGTTGTGAGGCCGACGTCAAAAGATTGATGTCGACCAAACTTCAACCAAAAGCAGATAAGCACTTCTTTATAGGTTATCCTCGTGAAACAAGAGGATACTACTTTTGGCATAAAACCTCCAATCGAGTGATTGTCGAGAGGGATGTCATATTCTTAGAGAAAGAATTTCTGGAAAGAATAAAAAGTAGTGGAAGTAGAATTGTGTTTGAGGAAACTCAAGATATTGTACAAGATCATGATATGAATGATAACATTCAAGATCATGAAGGCCCAACCAAGTTTCCTTTGGATAGTGGGAACGTAAGTGAGAGACCCTCGCAAGCAATTGTGAGAGAAACTCAATCATTCCCACCAAGTGTACGTTTGAGAATCGAACATGAACTAATTCCTTAAGAAATTATGGAAGAAGTTCAAGAAGTACACGAAGAACCAAAAGAACTTAGAAGGTCTACGAGGGAAAGAAAAACCCCGATATGTATTTGGGACTTCATGAGATCATGGTACTAGATACCAATGATCCCTCGACCTTTAAAGAAACAATGGAAAGAGAGGAGTCCAAACTATGGCTTAAAGCCATGGAATCCGTAATAGAATCCATGTCTGACAATCAAGTGTGGAACATGGTTGACATTCCTCAAGGAAAGAAAGTTGTTTTAAAATAAATGGGTTTTCAAGAGGATGATGGACATCGACGGGAACTTAACAACCTTCAAAGCAAGGCCTGTAGCAAAAGGTTTCACTCACGTTCAAGGAATTGATTATGATGAAACCATTTCACCGGTTGTCATGTTGAAGTCTATTTGGATTATGCTTGCTATTACTGCATTTCATGATTATGAAATTTGGCAAATGGATGTCAAAACAACATTCCTTAATGGGAACTTGGAGGAGGATGTGTAGATGGTACAACCTCAAGGTTTTGAAGATCCAAAGAATAGTGAGAAAGTATGCAAGCTTCAAAGATCCATTTATGGATTGAAGCAAGAATCAAGGAGTTGGAACAAGCACTTTGACAAGGAAGTCAAAAAGATTCACTTCGTCCAAAGTAAGGAAGAGCCTTGTATATACAAGAAGGTTAGTGGGAGCCACATAGTATTTTGATCTTATATGTCGATGACATACTCCTAATGGGAAATCATATACCTCTGCTTGAGCAAACGAGAAGTTTATTGAAATCTGCATTTTCAAGGAAAGACATAGGTGAGGCTCAATACATCTTGGGAATCAAGATATATAGAGATAGATCTCATAGACTCATTGGCCTAAGTCAACTTACATACATTTGCAAGGTGCTGGAAAGGTTCAACATGAACAACTCCAAAAAGGGCAATGTCCCAATCAGTATGGGTGTGCAACTCAAAAAGTCTCAACGTGCTGAATCACGTAAAGACTTAGAGTACATGAAAGATGTACCTTATGCTTTGGCAATAGGATCAATCATGTACATAATGACTTGCACAAGACCTGATGTCTCGTATGCTTTAAGTGTGACAAGTCGTCACCAATCCAATGCAGGTCCTGAGCATTGGACTGCGGTCAAGAATATTTTGAGGTCCTGAGCATTTGTTGAACAATGTCCAACAACGGGATGTTCACCTTTACTTGCCTAAGTACCTCAACGATTTTGTCCCAATGCTCATTACATTTTTTAGCCAACCTATGAGGGAATGGTGCATTGGAGACATAGCAATCACGAGGAGGAGTCTCAGAATTAGGTTCCTTGACAGACTCACGACCCTCCTCGGAAGAGTCACCAACAGGGTTGGCTTAAGGCATTTCCACATTGTTGTCAACAACCCTTCCCGATCTTAAGGTATGGACAACATTAGCATGTTGGGAGGGGTCACTTTCAACAATGTGTACATTCTGCCTAGCATGAGCAGGTTGACCCCATGGATTTACCACAGGTTGACTCGGTAACTGACCCTTCTCGCGTTCATGGAGTTGATGAGCCAACTGGCTAACTTGCATTTCCAATGCTTTGACCGAATTATTGCTGGCCGCAAACATGGTTTGTGTGCTCTGCATGAACTCTTGAAGGGTTTATTCTAGAGTAGGGTCCTTCGGGTCAAACCATTGGGGTAGTGGAATTTTGTTAGAATAACCCGATGATGACGCTTGAGCAGGTTGGTAATTATGGTGCTGAGACCTTTGATGTGGGGGTTGGTAGGTCGCCGATGGGCGTGGAGGTTGATAAGGTGGAGGTTGAGGTTTACCGTGCGAGCTCTGGCCGTGACCCCCACTAAGCCCCCAAGAGAAGTTCGGATGGTTACGCCATACCGGGTTGTTGAAGTGACTGTACGGGTCGTTACGGGGCCTTTGTTGATACATCGCATTTTCATGCTCACTATCCCTTGGAGCGTAAGCGCATTGCAAGTTATCATGACCCTTAAGACCACACCTACTACACCCAGGAGTAGCGACCTGAGCTACAGGAGCTCGGTCCAACTCTAAACTCTCAATCCTACGCATGAGACCCTCCAGTTTTGCCTCAGACGCTATAGTTGACTCAACTTGATATGATCCAGCCCGACCAGAAGACCTGGCGGTTGGTGTCCCACTCAAAGGTACGTTCAGCTATTAACTCAAAAGTGTCCCATGCCTCATTGATGGGTTTCATTTGAAAATCACCCTGACACATCAACTCCAACAATGTGCGGGTATTGTGGTTGAGGCCCTCATAAATAATCTGGCACAACTTCCATAGCTCAAGTCCATGATGAGGGCACTGCTGGAAAAAGGTCCTTGAACCTCTCAAAGAAAGCACGAAAAGATTCGGTCTCAGTCTGATACATTTGATGTATCTGGTGCCGTATCTGTTGAGTTTTCCTTTGTGGGAAAAATCTCTTCAGAAATACGGTCACAAAGTCATCCCAAGACCGAATAGAGCTCGTCGGGAGGCTGTACATCCATTTGTTTGCGTTATCCTTCAACGCGAAAGAAATCATCCTCAACCGGACTGAATCCTTATCAAGTTGTTGAAACTTGAACATGGAGCATACTTCCTCGAATTCACGTATAAAAATATACGGATCCTCCTTATTGGCAGTGAAGGTAGGAAGCATGCTCACATATTGAGGTTTCAGCTCATAGTTGTTCCCGTGAGCTAGGGGAAGAACTATGCAAGAAGGTTGCGCGGCCCGAACAGGATGGGTCTGCTCCCACAAAGTCATCGGTTTATCCTATCGAGCTAAAGGTGGTGGTGCACCAAGAACTTGATCCTGACTGAATCCCTCTTCCTCTCGAGTTAGAGGAGGAGGAGAAGGAGGTCTACATGGTGGTGGGAGCGTACCAAGGTAATCCATGTATGGACCCCGGTCTCCCCCGTCACTACGAGAAGACTCGGCCTCCACTCCAAAGGAGCACGAGGCGGAGATGATCGATCACCTAGACCGTCCATCTCAGAAAAATGCACTCTCTCAAGTCGAGCGCTCTTGTAACGCCCCCGATCTCATGGGTACGCACACTGGGAAAGACTACAAGTGTCGCGATCAGAGACCTCCACGACGACCGAAGGAGTTAGAAAAGACAGACCAAACAACGACTCGACAATACGTAGAGAGATCATACATGGATAGACTAACATAAAACATTACTGAAAAGTGAGAAATTATCCATATATGGTAACAAGGTCAAATACATTACATCGAGTTCAAAACAAAAATACATCATAAATAATGCGGAAGCAAAAGACAAACAGAAGAATCTGGTCGACGTGTCCCTCGTGTACAGAATCTTCTACTACTCGTCCAGTCTACCATGTAGGAATCTAAGTACCTGCAAGCACCGCATCAACATATGCGTGAGTTTTCTATAAAGAAAACCCAGTATGCCCCTGGCCCAATCGGAGTTATATGGAAGAATGCATGCAATCTATCTAAGACAAAAGCATCCGAAACATAAACAGAAAAGCACATAATGCAACAGAAGGCAACGACTCCATAAGACGTGCCGGTCGGGCGGACCCGAATCATTCCTCAATAGGAACCAGAACACCAGCCTCGCTGGTCAAAGGCGGTCACTCGACAGTGACCCACCGCTCGGCACAAAGCGGTGTGCCGGATAAGTGTCCCAATTCGCGGCAAGTGACCTACATGGTCTCATCGCGAACTTGGGAATACCTAGCCTGAGACAGAATGGCAGCGCGCCTGCCCAGGACTTATCTTACGCCTGGCCTCCCAACGTGAAGGTCTTATGCGAATGGCCTCTCTAGCTAGAGGACCCACTCGTGGCCCGTCGGCCCAAAAACAGAATGTGCCCAGAATTATTAATCAGATTAAATGCGATGCAAGCTACTTAAGCATCTAAAATCTAATGCATCTACAGTGTATGGAATGAGCTCAAGGAAAGGTATCCGGATACCCTCCTAACAGCCCCCAAACAAATCAAATCAGAACATCCCAATCAGGAATCAAACGAAACTCACAACAGCAAGCAATCATAACCGGATCAGCAAATCAAGATAATAGCTAATCAAGTCATCTACGGGTCATGATAAGGATGTTAAAAGGTCTGATATCCTAAGGGTCATACATAACCATATCATAACACTTCACTTCAGTAACATATAGACATGAGAGACGCAATAGAATGATGCATTACAACTAGATATATCAAAATCAAACTCCACAATAATCGGTAGCATGCATCCTTAATTTCAGAGTTTATATGCGATGATAACTGAAATCTCAGAGCATAATCAAAGTTGATATGGGTATGGATTACATGTATATAAGTAGGATAATCATGTTGTAACATGCATAAAATATCAGTAGACGATATAGATCTCTAAACTAGCATACATGCATGTAACGGGTTAATATGTTGCTTTAGAACATGACACGATCAGCACATGATATGAAAGAGCCCGTTTACATTCATAAGTGCATGCATGACTACAACATCAGGAATACACACACATCAGATCATATAACCACATTATATCTTCTACTGAAACACAACAAGTCATATAGAGCAAAACACATTCAACACATAGAACACGATAACTAACAAAAGACAAGCTAACAAGTTCAATCGACTCACAACCATATGCATGAACCCTTGACCACTCCAACCCATGTGCTTAGAGTATCCCTCTCAGGCTGTCTATGGTGGGAGAGGGTCAGTAGAGATCCATCCAAGCAGCTCAGCCCAACAACCGAGCAAGCTGATGAACATGGTGCACTAACAGCATGGCTATCCCTTTCAAGCACACGCTGCTCAGACCGAGCTAGCCCATCAAGGTCCCCCTCACCCCTAGCCTCCCTAGGGTTGTTCCACACCTTTTCCTGACCCTTGCCACCGTCTAGAAGGGCTGGACCAGCCAGCTGATCCGAACAAAAAGTCAAAAGGGTTGAAGACAAATCCTAGTCGGATCTTGTGTGCACCAGCCACACCCAACCAGATCCGTGTCCACCCCAAAACTCCGCCCCGAAGAAACCTCATGACTCCTGGTCGGACCTCACCAGAGGTCACCGGAACCCCGGTCCCTCTGGCTTCCCCACAGCCAGCCCCATCTAGCGCATGCTCCATGCGCATGCTAGAAGGGAACTCGGTTGTTGGTGCAACCGATTGTACCAACCACCAACATGGTGCTGGCTGGCCCTCCAGCCAACACCCCCTCCCATACAACTCTTCAAGGGTCAGGAGCATACCTGAATTCACGAAAAACTATGCCCGAGATTACCGGAGATCAGCCCACCCAGATCTTCATCTAGTTGCTCCCAGAAGATGCACTCTAGCTTGCTCCACTTGACTCGTCGGAGCTCCAACCATTAGCACACCAGAGGGGGAGATGGAGAGGGTCTGAATTTCATGGGTGAGGGAGTGAGAGGGTAAGGATGGCTTGGGTTGAGGGGGTTTTGTTTGCAAACAACCCTCCAACTTCCATAGGCTTCATGGCTATTCAAGTCACATTAAGGCATGCCAAAATGGCACCAATCCAATGGCATCCAAAAGCCACGAAAATGCAGAACCAAACCCTAATTCAACCCTTCCAATTGCATGCCACTTCAATATGGTTTTAGTCCAAAACCGACCCTACACTCACTCGGGCCCAAATTGAGTCGATCGAGTCAAACAACCGCGCGCTCGTCCGATGTGTCGCACCCGATCGACCAACGAGAAATCTGATCAAATCTACTCAGACAAGCATGCCATAACACAATTTGACATTCCAAGAAGTCAATTATGCATAACCGTGGAGAGTGGACTTATTATTGTTGTAGCAAGAGAGCGGGTCTTACAACCTATCCCCCTTAAATAAATTTCGTCCTCGAAATTTGCTATCCCTAACTCTTAACAAGAGCTCTGGATACAAACTCCTTACATCATCCTCCCGACAAAAAAACATACAACAACAACAAAAACAAGGGGCACCATAAAAACATTGCCAACAATGGCCATAAGACAATGAAATACAAGTGTCATGATTGCCACAGATTCTGAGAACTAATCATGACAAATCACATGAATCCAACAACTGACAACCTATATACGTATGACCTAACAATAGCAAGCTAATCATGCATCATCATAATATCTATTGACAACAAACTAATTAGGAAGGCCACACAAAATACAATCACTAAACATACATGAACATATAATATATTTATATATATATGCACAAGGTGCATGAGAACAACAAATAAAACATAGAATTATTGACAAGATCTTGATAGACAGTACCCATGCACAAGATATATCTAGGCAGAAATTAAATCATGTGCTAATAACAAGATCTCCATGCGTTTATATATCTAAATGCACATGATGTATGAGGATATCAATTAAGTCGTATAATCATAATAAGATCTCGATCGCTAAATATATATGGGCATGATGTATCTACACAACCAATAAATCATGGAATCATAGTCATAATATCACAACACAAACTTACTTGCATGCACGACATGCACTCACGTCATCATACACATAACAGAAGCAACAACAATTATAATAAATTAGGTATAGCACATGCCATCATAATTGTAGATCATGGGAATCAAACATGCAACCTGTGGAAGCTATGGTCATGATGAGATGATTACACAACACTTCACTCTACTATAACGCAACCATGGGTTTAGAATTCATTCATGCATGAATCTAAGTATGTTTAGGAGATATATGAGACTATATGCATAATACAAGATCCCACGATGCAATCATGATAATACGAGTGATAGGCGTGGATGCCTGAATGGATGGCAAATCACTTTTGATTCCAAAATTTTAGAGCATAGCATCATGCACATAGATGAATGAAAGTGTTCGGTTAGCCTTTACATGTAGTGCAATTTCCTATTTCCAGCGATGATGTGATGCATACAAGTATAGCTTCCTAACAATAATCTAAACATGAATATTCCCATAAATGTAGTAGCTAAATAATACATAGGCATGCAACATCTTAACAGGCACTTAGTTAGGAAAGAATCACATGTATTTAGCAACTAAAGATATATTAACATGTAGCACCTTCACAATAGTTAAATTATGGGATAAAAATAAACAATAAAATCAGATCTCAAAGGATAATTATACAAGTATCCGATGTGCCTAATTAGCAGAAAATGAAATTCAAACAATAACATGAATTCAGTAGGGAGAAAACACATCCATAACAAAAAGGGGTATCACAAAAGAGATACTACAAGCATTATATCATGCACGTTAGTTCTAGCAACACCCAACATGATCAGAGATGATATGAACATGCACTAGTATATAACAATAACATAAGGTAATGAAACATGCTTGTAATATCAATAGTCCAAACCGATTTATAATTTGATCTACATGCATGCATTCAGATTTGCTTGCTACTTATAAGCCATAGAATGACTTGCATAAAACATGGATGAGTTCTGATTTTGTTTTCATGTGAGAGCATAACAAGACATATTAGAGGAGGTATGCGAAAATCAGATTATATATGTGATATGGCTACTGCTGGAACGAAATCAAAATAGATTAGCAATCATAGCAATCGACACATATCAGCCCTACCGATTGCATTATCAACTATATGGAATTATGCAACTTATTCTCAGATGAGATGTCATGAATATATCTTAGGAAATCGTCTGATCAGAGCGTATACTTGTATTGGTCGTTAGTGGACTAAAATCAGAATGAGTCATGTTGTATTATTTAGACCTATTAGCTAGATCATGCATAGATTTAAGGTCTGAAATCAGTGATGACTTATGAACTACTGACGTAACAAGTCATGAAATCATGCAAGATTAGGTGACCTAAAATAGTAACAATTCATGTAACTAATGTCTGAATGAAATTATAAATCCATACACGAATATAAGACCTAAATCAGCAAGCTCCTCATGCAGGGAAATCTGGACTCATTGCTAAGTCACGCATAGACCTAGGATCAGTGATCAGTAATGATTCATGCAAATATCATCTTAACTAAGTCATGAAATAATGAAGGAGCATGAGTTCTAAAATCAGTAACACCCTACAAAAATCACATGTTACAGCATGTTAAATACATTAACAGATCAAGGAAGAAATCATAATTTCAACCACAAGAGGTGGCAAATCACGCACAAAATGCATGCCAACACAACCCCAACTTGCTCCCCGTAGCCCAGCCTCATCCCTTATGGTTTCTTCATCAAACCAACAAGGAAAGCATGAAGCAAGGGTCATGCTAGTGGGAGAAAAGCCCAGCCAACCTCTGAAATTCGGATGGTGCTACACAGTCCACACTATCAGGTGGATCTCAACTTGTGCACTCCGAACCTAAGATCGGCTAACCCAATGGTGTTGGACTAAACTTCGTCCAACACCCACTCTACATCCTCTTATGCTAAGGGGGTGGAAGCATACCTGAAACTGGTGGAGAAGACTCTTCTATTTTGCAGCAATCCCGCTTCAACTGCCTCCCATGCTCGCTAGTTAGTCGCCTCTGGTACTTCTTGCTTGCTTGACCGGTTGGACTTGTTTGTGATTTCGACACCAAAACAGCGGAGCAGGCAAGGGAACTACTAAAGGTAGATAGGGCTGGGTGGTTTTGGTCTCCAAGAACACCAGGCAATCCACAAGAAAGCAATTTAACCAATGCAAATATGATCTACCACAATCAGAATGCAGTTCTAAAAGATAGGAAATTACCGACAGGGTTTGGGCAAGATGCCCCACTGGTGAGTCTTTGGATTCTGTACACTTTAGGGACCGACCTGCTCTGATACCAAGTTGTAACGCCCCCGATCTCACGCGTACGCACACTGGGAAAGACTACAAGTGTCGCGATGAGAGACCTCAGCGACAACCGAAAAAGTTACAAAAGACAGACCAAACAACGACTCGACAATACGTAGAGAGATCATACATGGATAGACTAACATAAAACATAACTGAAAAGTGAGAGATTATCCATATATGGTAACAAGGTCAATTACATTACATCGAGTTCAAAAGGGAAATACATCATAAATAATGCGGAAGCAAAAGACAAACAGAAGAATCTGGTCGACGTGTCCCTCGTGTACAGAATCTTCTACTACTCGTCCAGTCTACCCTGTAGGAATCTAAGTACCTGCAAGCACCGCATCAACATATGCGTGAGTTTTCTATAAAGAAAACCCAGTATGCCCCTGGCCCAATCGGAGTTATATGGAAGAATGCATGCAATCTATCTAAGACAAATGCATCCGAAACATAAACAGAAAAGCACATAATGCAACAGACGACTACGACTCCATCTGCCGTGTCGGTCGGGCGCACCCGAATCATTCCTCAATAGGAACCAGAACACCAGCCTCGCTGGTCAAAGGCGGTCACTCGACAGTGACCCACCGCTCGGCACAAAGCGGTGCGCCGGATAAGTGTCCCAATTCGCGGCAAGTGACCTACAGGGTGCCATCGCGAACTTGGGAATACCTAGCCTGAGACAGAATGGCAGCGCGCCTGCCCAGGACTTATCTTACGCCTGGCCTCCCAACGTGAAGGTCTTATGCGAATGGCCTCTATAGCTAGAGGACCCACTCGTGGCCCGTCGGCCCAAAAACAGAATGTGCCAAGAATTATTAATCAGATTAAATGCGATGCAAGCTACTTAAGCATCTAAAATCTAATGCATCTACAGTGTATGGAATGAGCTCAAGGAATGGTATCCGGATACCCTCCTAACAGCCCCCAAACAAATCAAATCAGAACATCCCAATCAGGAATCAAACGAAACTCACAACAGCAAGCAATCATAACTGGATCAGCAAATCAAGATAATAGCTAATCAAGTCATTTACGGGTCATGATAAGGATGTTAAAAGGTCTGATATCCTAAGGGTCATACATAACCATATCATAACACTTCACTTCAGTAACATATAGACATGAGAGACGCAATAGAATGATGCATTACAACTAGATATATCAAAATAAACTCCACAATAATCAGTAGCATGCATCCTTAATTTCAGAGTTTATATGCGATGATAACTGAAATCTCAGAGCATGATCAGAGTTGATATGGGTATGGATTACATGTATATAAGTACGATAATCATGTTGTAACATGCATAAAATATCAGTAGACGATATAGATCTCTAAACTAGCATACATGCATGTAACGGGTTAATATGTTGCTTTAGAACATGACACGATCAGCACATGATATGAAAGAGCCCGTTTACATTCATAAGTGCATGCATGACTACAACATCAGGAATACACACACATCAGATCGTATAAGCACATCATATCTTCTACTGAAACACAACAAGTCATATAGAGCAAAACAGATTCAACACATAGAACACGATAACTAACAAAAGACAAGCTAACAAGTTCAATCGACTCACAACCATATGCATGAACCCTTGACCACTCCAACCCATGTGCTTAGAGTATCCCTCTCAGGCTTTCTATGGTGGGAGAGGGTCAGTAGAGATCCATCCAAGCAGCTCAGCCCAACAACCGAGCAAGCTGATGAACATGGTGCACTAACCGCATGGCTATCCCTTTCAAGCACACGCTGCTCAGACCGAGCTAGCCCATCAAGGTCCCCCTCACCCCTAGCCTCCCTAGGGTTGTTCCACACCTTTTCCTGACCCTTGCCACCGTCTAGAAGGGCTGGACCAGCCAGCTGATCCAAACAAAGAGTCAAAAGGGTTGAAGACAAATCCTAGTCGGATCTTGTGTGCACCAGCCACACCCAACCAGATCCGTGTCCACCCCAAAACTCCACCCCGAAGAAACCTCATGACTCCTGGTCGGACCTCACCGGAGTTCACTGGAATCCCGGTCCCTCTGGCTGCCCCACAGCCAGCCCCATCTAGCGCATGCTCCATGCGCACGCTAGAAGGGAACTCGGTTGTTGGTGCAACCGACTGCACCAACCACCAACATGGTGCTGGCTGGCCCTCCAGACAACACCCCCTCCCATACAAATCTTCAAGGGTCAGGAGCATACCTGAATTCACGAAAAACTTTGCCCGAGATTACCGGAGATCAGCCCACCCAGATCTTCGTCTAGTTGCTCCCAGAAGATGCACTCTAGCTTGCTCCACTTGACTCGTTGGAGCTCCAACCATTAGCACACCAGAGAGGGAGATGGAGAGGGTCTGAATTTCGTGGGTGGGGGAGTGAGAGGTTAAGGATGGCTTGGGTTGAGGGGGTTTTGTTTGCAAACAACCCTCCAACTTCCATAGGCTTCATGGCTATTCAAGTCACATTAAGGCATGCCAAAATGGCACCATTCCAATGGCATCCAAAAGCCACGAAAATGCACAACCAAACCCTAATTCAACCCTTCCAATTCCATGCCACTTCAATACGGTTTTAGTCCAAAACTGACCCTACACTCACTCGGGCCCAAATTGAGTCGATCGAGTCAAACAACCGCGCGCTCGTCCGATGTGTCGCACCCGATCGACCAACGAGAAATCTGATCAAATCTACTCAAACAAGCATGCCATAACAAAATTTGACATTCCAAGAAGTCAATTATGTATAACGGCGGAGAGTGGACTTATTATTATTATAGCAGGAGAGCGGGTGTTACAGCTCTCACTAGAACGAGCCCAACCTCGCATAAAATGCTCGACTCGACTCTAAAAAACACAACAGAATGTGTACTCAGAGGAGGAGACTACTCGTAGAAAATAGATGAGGAGAGGACTCAGATGAGGAGGAAAGAATCCTAGACCTAGTGTAGGTAGTGGGTGAAAGTAGAAGCGTAATCTAGCAACCACGGCTCAAACAACTTAAGGCTATGGCTCCTCAGGCTAGACGACGCCTAACTTCAAGGTTACTAGTCTCGACATGCCTCACCTCCCTACAACGAAGACCATATTGCCCAACAAGTGATACCAGATCTGGAGATCCAGTACCTCCTACTATCGACAAGGCAGGCGACACCGATCAGGTCATGACGGTCTCTACTTGCTTTTAGAATTAAGGCTTTTATTAAGAGTGATTTTTGGGGCCAAGGAAAGGGTGATGAAATCCCCTACCTTATCTTTTATGGGACAACCCCTCCTTAGTAGCATTTTGATCCTAAATTTAGCAATCAACTCTCCAATCAAACGCTCAACTCACTCTTGTCCCGATGCACCTTACTAACTAATGCATGATCGAAACATGCATGAATGAGAGAATTGGGTGCACGTACCTCACGCCAGCAATCAACAACAAAAATGTAAAGAAAAGAAAAGACAAATGCGTGCAACGTCTAAACTAAACTAGTAGCAACAAAGGCGAGTGTGAAACAAATGAGAGAAAGATTGATTAAACTAAACTACACTAAACTAGTAGCAACAAAGAAGGAAATGAAAGTATAAAACGAACTAAAACTAAGATAAGCAACTACTAATAGGAAAGATGATATTCAGGAATGGGAAACACCCCTAAGGTGTGGAGTGTATGTACACATGAAATAAGTGTGGTGAATGCATAGAATATGCTCAAGTGTAGTTAGTGTTTGTTAATGCATAAGAAGTACCTAATGGCAAGACCTATCATTTAAAGAACTAACCTAGGTGATTAATATGAGCATGACAAGTTTTTTATTAAGAACATAAACAAGCATGGAATGTACCTAACATTATGGAAAAAACCATCAAGTAAAACTACTTATTAATTCAAGCAAGCATACTAACATTTGTCACATACAACAATGTTTAGCATTCATCCCATCTACATAACATGTATACACATCTACTCCACCCCCAAAGGAGAATGGAACTACTCACACATATTAAAACTAACATTTATACTAGGGAAAGAAAACATGCGTAAACTAATTATAAGAAGACTAAAACAACAAGTTTAACTAAACGGACATAAAACTAAAGAAGCATGCAAGACATAAGAACGGAAATTAAACTAAGAAAGAAACAACATAACCAAAGGAAAACATCTATTATTACTCACTCAATTACAAGTAGCCTCTCGCCACCAGGGTTTTTGCTTCAAGGCTTTAACACCTAGTAAAGAGGATGGACACCAAGAGAGAGATGGGGTACAAGAGAGGAGGGAGAGTTCTATTTATAGCCATAGAAAAAGGTAATCTGGGACAATCCCCCAGTATAGACTAAACAAATACCAGAAATAGACTAAATACACACTAATACGCGACCTTACGAAATCTTAGCGGATCCGGATCCAAACAGACCGTCAATCAGCAGTCTTGGACCGCCAATTGGAGGTCTATATTGTTTGGATTCGGTCGTTGTTTTGTGTGGGCTTTTCTGGATGTCTTTGTTGGTCTTTGATGCATCCACTTTGCTTGCTCGAGCTCCTACCCGAATAGAATTACCAAAATACTCCCCATAATGCATATTAATGCATGACCTGTCCAATCCACGTGCATATTAGCGATTCAAATAGCAAACCATAGCAACCGACGCACATCATACAACCGACGGCATCAATTAAATCACAGAAAATACAATACTCATAGATATGCATATTAATCCCTGACCCGTCCAATCCACGTGCTCAGAGAACCCTTCCGTGATGGCCTCAGGTGGGAGAAGGTCAGTAGAGATCCGTCGAAGTAGCACAGTCAAGTAACCGAGCAAGATGGCGCGCATTGTGCACTAACCACATGGTTAGGCCACCCTAACGCACCTTGCTCAGACCAAGCTAGCCCATCCAAACCCCTCTCACCCTTAGCCTCCCTAGGATCCGTACTCACCCCCTCCTGACCCCAGCCATCATCTGGGAGGGCTGCACCAACCAACTGGCCAAGACAAGGAGTCAAATGGATTGAAGATAAACCCTACTCGGATTTTGTGTGCACCAGCCACACCAAACCAGACTTGTGATCACTCCAAACTCAGACCAGAAGGAAACCTCCACCCCTGGTTATAGCTCACTAGAGCTCACCAGATCTCCGGTGCATCTGGCTGCCCCACAACCAACCCCATCTAGCGCACACACCATACGCACACTAGAGGGAACTCGGTTGATGGTGCAACCGATTGCACCAACCACCAACATGGTGCTGCCCGTTCCTCCAGCCAACACCTCCTCCCATAAAACTCTTCAAGGGTCAGGAGCATACCTGATCTGCAAGAAGAACGCCTGAGCTAGCCAGAGATTCTGCCCACCACTCTTCTAGTCTCACAAAAAGTTGCACTAGATGTTGCTTCTAGCCTCACCGGATTAGAAATTCGCCGGAGCACCACCTGAGTGGCCTGATCACATGGCTGGGAAGTGGAAGAGGTGGAGGATATTTGAGGAAGAGGAATACTTTTGCAAGGGTCAGCTGGAGGGAGGGCTTTTGTTTGCTTGCATAAGCTCTTCAATTCCCAAGTCATAATTCTCATTCAAGCCTCATGAAAACTAGCCAAAACAAACACCAACAAATGCATGATCTAATTTGCATTCAAACACCCTAATGCACACCCTAACTCCATGCCACCTCACCTGGGCTCAGCTCAGCACACAAACCACTCCACCAACTCGCATCCATGTCGAACCAATCGAGCTTAAAATGTGCACTCACCCGGTGAGTCGCACCCGATCACCGACAAGGAAACTAAACCCGAATCAAGCATACAAACATACCACAAACAGAATTAGGTAAGATAAGAACTAAATTATGCATAAATGAGGAGAGTGGACTTATTATTAATGAAGCAGGAGAGCGGGTCTTACAACCTACCACCTTCAAATAAATTTCATCCTCAAAATTTGCTATCCCTAACCCTCGACAAAAAACTCGGGATACAAACTCCTCACATCATCCTCACACACCCAAATGGCCTCACTCACTCTGTGGTGCTGCCAATGGACCTTCACCATAGGAATAGTCTGACGCCTGAGTTGACGTTCTCCACGCTCCAGAATCTCCACTGGTCGCTCCTCCAAGGTCATGTCGCTCTAAATATCTAGCAGCATGTGTGAAATCACGTGTGATGGATCACCAACATATCTCCTCAGCATCGTGATGTGTAACACCTTGTGCAAGCTAGTGAACAAAGGTGGTAAGGCCACACGATACGCCACCGCACCAACGCACTCCAAAATCTCAAACGGACCCACATATCTCGGACTTAGCTTCCCGTTCCGTCCGAATCTCATAACACCCTTTGCAAGTGTGACCCTTGTGTGATGGATCACCAACCACAAACTGCAGCTCCCGACGGCTCCTATCATCATAGCTCTTCTGTTGGTCCTGAGGTGCGACCAATGATTGACATCATATCATGCATATATTTGTGTCTTATATCCTCTATTTTTAACCTAAGAAAAGCTATGTAAGGAGTTTTATGTTTAAATTTCAGGAATAAAACAAGTGAGAAGAAGAGACACAAAAAGGACCCAAGAGCAAGAGAAAGGACTCAATTATGAGATTTATGTACAAAAATGCAGGAGGGAAGGAACCAGATGTAAACCAAAAGGACCAATGAGAAAATCAAGAAACTCCACACCATCTTGAGGGGTATTTTGGCAATTAGTTTTGGGCTAACACTCAAACAACTGATGCGGGTGCATCACACGTAATAAATGGAAGCATTCAAGAAGATATACAGATGTACACCAAATCAGATAAAAAGTGACTGCCAATTGGCAGCCCGAGGCCTTTAATTGGCGGCCCATTTTGCTCCAATTTTGATTGTATTTCGAATATAGTTGTTTATTATGTTGTGTTTATCCATTTTTTGTAGTTTCATTAGTCCAACATCGGGGGATTGTCCCTGGTTGCCTTTTTCTATGACTATAAATAGAACTCTTCCTCCTCCTTTGTATTTACCCATTGCTTAGTGGCAAATCCCTCTACTTAGAATCAAGCCTTGAAGTAAAAACTCAAGTAGGGAGATGCTACATGTAGTGTGAGTCATTTAATAAAAGAAATTTTGGGTAGTTTAATGTGGTCTGTTTTTTATTCTTGCATGCTTAGCTTTATTTCGTTTCATTAATCTTTGTAGACATAGTTAACATGTTTTCCTATCTTAACATAATAGTTAGCATAATGATTAGTGAGTAGTTTCATCCCCCTTTCAGGGGTGGAGATGATGTACATATATGTTGAGATGTTTGGATGTTTGATGAATTTTTGATTGTGTAAACTTGCATGTTGTATGTTCATTGGGGGTATTTTTGATCATCTACATGTTTGGAGATTTTGATGGGTTTTGTCTAAAGATTTAGACACTTACCATGTTTAGTTTCCTCATGTTTATTGACTGAAATTTCCTGTTGAATATGCTACATGTTAGTTAAATGTTTGTATTTGTGGTTGTTTGCTTGATTGATTGAAGAAACTTTGTTTTGATGGGTTTTGCCATAAGATTCAAATACCTCTCATGCTTGGCTTTGTTCTTCACATGCGTTTATGGTTTTTGATGAGTCTTTCCATATCTTTAGACACTTCTCATGCTGACCCTATTCTTATGATAATGAAGTAGTAATTGTCGATACGTTGTGTGAATGGATTGATAGGTTTTGCCACATCATTAGACACTTCCTATGCATGAAAACACACGCACGACACACACACATACATGCTTACATGCGTCATTCATCACTTATTTCACTTCATATGTGCACACAGTCCACCCCTTAGGGATTTTTCTTCCTGAATTCCAATCTATTTGTTCGTTTTAATCAATTGTTAGTTGTTTTCATTTTTATTTGGTACTTAGTAGTTTAGTGTAATTTAGCTTAGCATAATCAAATCTCTTTCCCCTTTTTTGCCACTTGATTTTGAACAAATCAGAGGTGACTCACCACCCTGTAGATCAACCCGTATTGCCACCTCTTCGTCGCGACTATGCACTTACGGTTATTAAAATGTTTAAACAAGTTTTTGGCACCGTTACCGGGGAGGTGCTCAGTCCAGACTCTGGTTTGGACGATTCGAGTGGATTTCATTTTTTGTTTGTAGTTATTCTTTGTTTCAGGAGGCTCTAAACATCAAGGGAAGATACCAAGAGAAATTTGGAGGACAAAACCGACACCGGGACCGCCAATCAGCGGTAATGGACTGGCAACTAACGGCATGGTGAGCTCATTTTGCTCTCTACTTTCCTCTAGTTGTTTCTATATTCAATATAGTGGTATGGGGTTCAATTTGGCATGTTTTGACTTGTAGTTTTCCCCTAGATCAATAATCAATCCCCTTTTAATCAACTTGGACCCTAAATCCAAAGCAAAAGACTAGGCATTCTTGCTTGTTTAGGTCATGCATCATATACTTGACTTAGGTATGTAGTTTGTCTTTTGTTTTAGCTTTACTTTCAGTTGTTGTGCGCTGGCATGAAGTACGCATTTCCTACTCTCATTCATGCATTTGGTATAACCATGCATTAGTTAGTACGAATTGCATAGCACAAGTGTGAGTTGAGCGTTTGTTTGAAGAGTTGATTTCTAGATTAGGGTTCCAAAACGCTACTAAGGGGGTGTTGTCCCATATAAGATAAGGTGGGGATTTCATCACCCTTTCCTTTGTCCCAAAAATCACACTAATGAAGAGCCTAATTTTAAAATCAAGTAAACATTGGCCCCTAAGGGTCTCGGGCGCTTTGGGAGAGTGATCCGGTCGCGACCGTCATGGCCTGATCGGCGTCGTCCACTCTATCAATAGTAGAAGAGACGAGATCTCCAGATCGTGGCTCACTTGCTGGGCTTTGTGGTCTTCGTCGTAGGGAGGTAAGGTGTGTTTAGGCCGCGTGACCACGCAGTTAGGCGTCGTCTAGCTATAAGGTCCTATAGCGAACTTACGTTGTTTGAGCCTTGTTTGCTTGTGTGCTTCTACCACTACCTACCCACCATAGCATAAGGAATTTGATTGGCATCATTTCATGCATATCTTTCTGTCTTATATCCATTATCTTTCACCCCAAACAAAGTTGTCTAACGGGTTTTATATTTAGTTTTTAGGAATAAGTAGGTTTGAGAAGGAGAGACTATAAATGGACATAATAGCAGGGAAAAGGACTGAGTTGAGAAACTCGAGGACTAAGATGCAAGATCGAAAGACCTGAATGTAAGATCGAAGGACCAATGAGAAAACAAGAATACTACAGACCATCATGGGGAGTATTTTGGCAATTCTATTCGGGTCGGAGCTCCAACAACCTACTCGGATGCATCAAACATGAAGAAATAATGCCAGACAACAACACACCAAATCCAGGCCGGATCCGAACCATATATACCGCCAATTGCCGGTCCTAGACCGCTGATTGGCGGTCGGTTTGGGTCCGAATCTGCTAAGACTTTGGTGGGTCGTGTATTATGGTGTATTTAGTCTATTTGTTGTATATGTTTAGTCCCATACCGGGGGATTGTCCCAGATTACCTTTTTCTATGGCTATAAGGTATTCACCCATTACTTCGTGGCATTCTCTCTACTTGGAGTAAAAGCCTTGAAGCAAAAACTCAAGGTGGAGAAGAATGTCACTTGTAATGTGAGTCATGTAAATAAAATAATTGCTCTTAGTTTCTTTTAATCTTGTCTTTTAATTCTTGCATGTTTCTTTACTTTGATGTTCATTTCAATTAGCTTGTTTAATATTCCTTTCTTGCTTAGTTTAATTTTCTTTCAGTACAATATTTCATTTTGTTAATGTAGTTAGTGTAATGATTAGTGAGTAGTTTCGTCCCCATTTGGGGGGTGGAGAAATATGTGATGCGATTATGTGATGTATTAGGTGTGTGTTATCTTAATCCTTTGACCATTATATGATTTCCATAACCATCTAATGGGATTTCACTCTTGTCATTGTTATGCTAATGCTCTTGAATGAAACTTAGCATACGCTTAGACTAGTGGACCTATTTTATGGGGAATAATAAGGTGAGGATATGGATGGAATTAATATTGGAAACACAATTTGTAGTTGCATGTAATCTTGTTGCCTTTACCTTGGTTAATGTCTTGTATGTTTTAATGATATTGTGTTATCTTATTTCAGGTGGAGGCATAGTAGGGTCTAGTCTTTATACATAAGTTCATTTAGCTTCATTCCAATTATTGTCTTGTATGTTTTAATGATATGATCTTATCTTATTTCATGTGGAGGCAAAGTTGGATGTAGTTTTATGATTTTCATGCATTACATATTGTGATGAGCTTAATTGAACACACACACACACATACACATATCTTTGTACTCACACTCTTTTCTCTACCCCCTTTGGGGTTTAGTTTTATTCCTTACTTTCCATTTACTTTCGCATTGTAGTGTAGTGTAGATCATAACTTCTTTCTCTCCTTTCTTTCCCACTCGCCTTCACACAAACTAAAGTCGACACACCTCCCTGTGGATCGACCCGTATTTGCCACCGCTTCAACGCGGCCGTGCACTTGCGGTTAATTAAAACGTATCATTCAAGTTTTTGGCGCCGTTGCCGGGGAGGTGCTCTGTCCAGACTATGGTTTGGACGATTAGAGTGGTTTTAATTTTTTGTTTGTAGTTTTTTTTTGTTTCAGGGATTCTAAGGATCAAGGGGAGGCTACTGGAGGAATTGGAGAACCAAATCTTCAACAAAGACTGCCAATTAGTGGTCTGGGACCGCCAATTGGCGGCCTGGTGAGCTTCATTTGCTCTCAATTTTGTTCTGGTTGTTCTTTTCTTTAGAGTACTTGTCTGGGAGCGCAATCTTGCATGTTGTGCCTTGTAGTTTGCTCCCAGATCATTAATCACTCCCCCATTAATCAACTTGGCCATTAAAATCCAAAGCAAAAGATTAGACATTCTTACATGTTTATGTCATGCATCATATACTTGACTTAGGCACGTAGTTGTCTTTTATTTTATCTTTATTTTCAGTTTGTTGAGCGCTGGCGTGAGGTACGCATGTCCTACACTCATTCATGCATTTTTGTATGACCACACGTTAGTTAGTAGGAATTGCATCAGGACAAGAGTGAGTTGAGCGTTTGATTGGAGAGTTGATTGCTAGATTTAGGATCAAAACGCTACTGAGGGGATGTCCCATAAAAGATAAGGTGGGGGATTTCATCACCATTTCCTTGGCCCCAAAAATCACTCTTAATAAAAGCCTTAATTCTACAGTCATTCATGCATTTGAGTCGTGCTTGCTAGATTAGGCTTCTACCTTCTCCCATTACCCACGCTAGCTCTAGGGATTCTTCCCTCCTCATCTGACACATCTTCTTCTCACCTACTTCTACGTTCTCGTCTCCTCCCCTTTACACTCTATGGTAGCGTTTTAGGATCGAGTTGAGCACTTTTTGCGAGCTTAGCCTCGTAGTGGTGAGAGTGGTCGACTCGAGAGTTTTTTGTTGAGATGGATGGTTATATGGGCGACCATCCATATCACTGTTGGTACCAGGACAATTCTTCCTGGTATTCCGGACCCATGCAACCTGGGGTGGCTCAGACTGACACCCTGTATGGTTGGGACAATCTTAATTGTGTGGCTGAGCAATCTTCAGATTGGGATAATATGAGAGAGGCACCGACTGCTAGACCACCATCTAGTTATGTCGAATTATATGCTGGTCAACAAACTGAGACATTGCAACAAACGTTGGCCTCTTTCATGCGTGCGGTAGACAACATGAGTGCACTGGTGGCTCCAGTAGCCGTGTCGTGTGAATGTTGTGGGTTGAGTGGTCATGTTATCGGGGAATGTCCTTATGTTCCCCCAGAGCCTGAGTATGAGCATACGTTTTCCCAAAATGCTCAATATGACCATTACGCATCCACATACAACCCGAGAGGGATGGATTCGTGGGGAGACAATTCTTATTCAAATTCTTATACTTCATTTTCACCCCAGTATCCTCCTCCCAAATACCCAGAATTCTACCAACACCCCACTTCAAATCATTGGACTCGTTCTCAGCCCATCAACACCCAACCCCAAAATTTCCCAAATTCTAACATGAACCTCACTGTTGACCCCAAAGTTGATTCCATAAAACAAACCCTCCAAATGTTCATGGAAGCTACTCACACTTTATTGAAGTCCAACTTGATTTCCTTGCAAACTATGGAAATGCAAGTGAGTCAAATGACACAACAATTCCGTGAATGTGAGGAGGGTAACCTTTCTTGTCAACATGAGGATTCATCTTTTGATATTGAACCACCACCACATCCACAAATTCAAAGCACAATCTTTCAAAGTCAAACTCCTAGTCAGTCTGAGGGACTTGGGGTTTCAATTCAAGATCACTTAGTGGAGGATTCGATTCAAATTGAGAATAACATGGACCAACTTCAAAATGAGTCGGCACAGGATTGTGCCTTATCTTTTTGTCCCGTGGCCCTTGAGCCACATGATCTTCATGTTGTGCCTATTAAGGACCCACCTCTGGTGGAGCAAGAGCTCCCTAGTACCCTCAATTACAAACAACTTGATGAGAGTTTGCCTCTCACTATTGTTCACGATCATCTTGGAAATGATGGAGCATCAAACAACTACATTGCTCGTGAGGGTATTAGGAGTTCCTTGGAGGATATCTTGGGTATGAGACCCACTTTTTGTTCACCTGGTGTATCGGACATGCCTAATGAGGTTCTTGACCTCGTTCCGACGCACCAGCCTGTTGGTTATAGAGTTTGGATTGACGATCATAACTTCAGTACTGCAACGGGAGAAACTCTTCTTTCGTTGCCCCCTTATTTCCCAAACTCTTGAGAGGTTCAAGCTCTTTCAGTTTGATCCTTTGAATGAGACACATTTGCGTCTAATTCATGAACCTCTCTTTTCATCTTGTGATCTTTGTGAGGGGGCCCAAACATGAGTATTCTGGCCCCACGTGGTGTCATGTTCCCTTTCCAAGTGCATTGACCCACTTTTGAGGTTCTCATTTGATGTCTTTTGACAAATGAAGGTGGGAACTTATTTTTGTACATCGTTATATTCAAAAAAAAGTAAAAAAGTACAATAAAAGACTCCATGAGCGAGCATTGATTGTTGTTGGCCCCAACACTTGTGTATTTGGGCCCCATTTCTTTCACGTATTTGTATCTCCTCTTTCGCATCTCACAGGTTTATAGGGAATTCCGGTTTTTGTCCATCAACATAACCTTGAACTTCCTTTTGCGCTTCATGTTGGTGAGATCTTTCCTTTTTCATGCATAAATTCATGTAGTATCTTGCTCACATTCATTAAGGACAATGCATGAAGTAGGTGTGGGGGGGTGTTTTACGTGTGTACATAGTCGAGTCTTTTCCTTTGATTTTGTTTTCTTTTGGGTGCATTGATATGGTCATGTTAGTGTGCTGCATTTAATATCGATATATCTGCTTGTCATGATCCTTGGGTGACTGGTCTTCTTTTACTTGCCTAGTGCTTTAAAATTTTCACATTTCTTTCAAAATCTTCATGTGTTGCGAAAGAAAATGCTTTGTGAGTTTTGTGTGTGTTTAGCATGTGCAATACCGTTGAGAGGCAAAGTAAAAAGAAAGCTCCCAAAATTGTCTTGAACTTGATACATTAGGATATCTAGTACAGTGGCTTTAGGACTTATCTAGTCGTTAGGATGCACCCCAGTTTTCCCTCAAGGGTGAGTAATCATAGGGTTTCAGTGCTCAAACATTTAAAGAAGTCCACCCTGAACCTAGTGAGTCAATAATTCGTGTCTATTAATATAAGGAAGTTTGTTGTAGTCAATGACCCTTTAAATCTTGTTGTGAGACATTAAGCGTACGGGTTTTGGTTCATGTGTAGATAAGAAATAAGTGAGTAGGTGTTCTCTCTTCTCACTCGGGAAAGTAGGTTTGAGGGGACTTTGTGCCTGGTGCTTTCGCGTCATCTGACTTGGGATGCGCCGACCGAACTCTCGTTACACGGGTGGTAGGGATTGCCCTATGTGGAGATTTGGGGAAAGGTGTATGTGAGAGTGTAAGTCCTCATAGGCAATGATGCACGAAACCTGACCCTGGGAGAATGAAGCTCCAACTAATAAAAAGAAAAGAAGAAAAAAATAAGAAAAGAAACAAAAAGAAAAAAATTTGGTAATGCAACTAAGAACCTTAATGGACTTTACACTTTGTATCACTTGACGATGTTGAGGTTGTCCATGTCTTGCACTTAAGTCCTTAATTAACTATCACGAATGATTCATTAGGCTAGGTGTGTGGACTGATTACATTTATAGAGTCGGCCCGTAGCATTACCGCGTCCAATGATCGATAAAAATGAGTCCATCGAGTCGAGTTCTAGATTGAATAATGCATCTCTGTTCGGATTTTGTGGGTATATCCGCTGAAAACCCTCAGGAGACAACACTCCTCCTTGGCGACAATGAGGTTTAACGGCTTGTTGCACGTGCTAAGTGCAACCGTGATTCCTACGAAAGTGAGTTAGGTTTTCCATGTTTTTTGTATGTTTTTTCCTCTCTCTCATTTTTCTTTTTCTTTGTTTTGCTCGGGACTAGCAAAAGTTAGGTGTGGGGGTATTTGATTGGCATCATTTCATGCATATCTTTGTGTCTGATATCCATTATCTTTCACCCCAAATAATGTTGTGTAACGAGTTTTATGTTTAGTTTTCAGGAATAAGTAGGTTTGAGAATGAGAGACTATAAATGGACCTAATAGCAGGGAAAAGGTTTGAGTTGAGAAACTCGAGGACTAAGAAGCAAGATCGAAAGACCTGAAAGTAAGATCGAAGGACCAATGAGCAAACAAGAATACTCCATACCATCATGGGGACTATTTTGGCAATTCTATTCGGGTCGGAGCTCCAACAACCTACTCGAATGCATCAAACATGAAGAAATAAAGCCAGACAACAACACACCAAATCTAGGCCGGATCCGAATTATATAGACCGCCAATTGGCGGTCCAAAACTGCTGATTGGCGGTCGTTTTGTGTCCGAACCCGCTAAGACTTTGGCGAGTCGTGTATTAGGGTGTATCTAGTCTATTTTTGGTATATGTTTAGTCCCATACCGGGGCATTGTCTTGGATTACCTTTTTCTATGACTATAAATAGAACTCCTCCTCCTTTTGTATTCACCCATTGCTTGGTGGCATTCTCTCTACTTGGAGTAAAAGCCTTGAAGCAAAAACTCAAGGTGGAGAAGAATGTCACTTGTAATGTGAGTCATGTAAATAAAGTAATTGCTCTTAGTTTCTTTTAATCTTGTCTTTTAATTCTTGCACGTTTCTTTAGTTTGATGTTCATTTCAATTAGCTTCTTTAATATTCCTTTCTTGCTTAGTTAATTTCCTTTCAGTACAATGTTTCATTTTGTTAATGTAGTTAGTGTAATGATTAGTGAGTAGTTTCATCCCCATTTGGGGGGTGGAGAAATATGTGATGCGATTATGTGATGTATTAGGTGTGTGTTATCTTAATCCTTTGAACCTTATATGATTTCCATAGCCATCTAATGGGATTTCACTCTTCTCTTTGATATACTAATGCTCTTGAATGAAGCTTAGCATATGCTTAGACTAGTGGACCTATTTTATGGGGAATGATAAGGTTAGGATATGGATGGAATTAATATTGGAAACACAATTTGTAGTTGCATGTACTCTTGTTGCCTTTACCTTGGTTAATGTCTTGTATGTTTTAATGATATTTTGTTATCTTATTTCATGTGGAGGCATAGTAGGGTCTAGTCTTTATACATGAGTTCATTTATCTTCATTCCAATTATTGTGTTGTATGTTTTAATGATATGATCTTATCTTATTTCATGTGGAGGCAAAGTTGGATGTAGTTTTATGATTTTCATGCACTACATATTGTGATGAGCTTAATTGAACACACACACACATACACATATCTTTGTACTCACACTCTTTTCTCTACCCCCTTTGGGGTTTATTTTTATTGCTTACTTTCCATTTACTTTCGCATCGTAGTGTAGATCATAACTCATTTCTCTCCTTTCTTTCCCACTCGCCTTCAAAAAACTAAAGTCGACACACGTCCCAGTGGATCGACCCGTATTTGCCACCGCTTCTACGCGGTCGTGCACTTGCGGTTAATTAAAACGCATCATTCAGACTTCTTCCCTTCTCTTCTGAGTCTTTCCTTCTCATCTGAGTCTTCCCATATTCTCATCTACGCACCCTTCTTAGTTTTATTTGTTGTTCTAAAAAAATTACTTTCGGTTCGTGTGTGTGCACCTTTGTGCATGCTTGTGTGGGCACGAGACGAGAGTGACTGTTGGACGAGGTGCGTCATCAATCCTGCCTCGGTAGTCGATTTCTCGACGCCTTCCCCTTCTCGTGTCCCACAGAGTCCAAGTTCCATGGTTGGTCAGAACCACTAGGAGGAGCAGTTGCTGGAACCACCTGTTCCACCACTTGTTTCCCTTCCTCTGCGTGATTGATGCTACCCCGGTCGTACTGCTCTACCTTTTGGCATCGTATTGCCAGAGGCGAATGGGAACTTCTTTGAGGTTAAGCCTTAGTTTATCTCCATGCCCCCTCACTTCACTGGGAAGGGTGACTCCTATATCTTTCTCACGAAATTTGAGGAGATATGTGCAATGTTCAAGCTGCAACAACGTAGCACAAACTCCATCCACCTTAGGATTTCTCCCTTTGCACTAAAGGATTTTACCAAGAAGTGGTTGTACAGCAACAAGGCAAATGCCTATAGAACTTTGGTGAATTCCAATATGCATTCCTCAAGAAGTACTTGCCAAGTCATCAAACTCAAAAACTGAGGAACGAAATCAATTCGTTCTATCAACATGAGACTGAATCATTCCGTGCATACGTAGAGAGGTTCAAGGAGCTACTATCCTCATGCCCTCACCATGGCATCGAGTTGTGGCACCTTTGTCAAATTGTCTACGATGGTCTTAACATCCCATCCCGAATGCTCCTTTAGTCCATGTGTCAAGGAGAGTTCTTAGGAAATGATGAAAGGGAGGCATGGGCTTTCCTAGAAGACCTCACTGAGAAAACCATGCCGTGGGAAAGTGTGACGGAACCACCAGCATCATCTAGCATAGGAGCGAGGATCGCAAATACCAACTCGACTAGATCGGGTGCCGCATTTGCTGTCGATACCACTACGGCCACCGAGGCATGCATGGAAGCCTTAATGTTCCATATGGATTCGATTGAGCTCCAAAACCAGCAAGATGTGTCACATATGTCTACATCTGGTCCAGTTGCCTGTTATTCATGTGGTAGGATAGGTCATGTAGGAGGCGAGTGTGCATCCATTCCTCCTGACATGGAACAACTCAATGCCATCTATGATAGATCCAGGAAATACACATACCCATCATCATATAATCCTAGATGGAGGAACCATCCTAACTTTTTATGGAACCAAAACAATGCCAGGGTGGTCCTTCAAACTTTTCTAGACCACCTAACAGACAACACCAACCACCCATGCATACCAACCATGCATTAACAGTCTTTTCAGCCACCCCAACCCCAAATCACCAACCAACCCGATTTCCCAAATTCTAACAACATGGAAACCCATTTCAATTTGCTTGGGAACTTGACTCATGGACTAGAGAACTCAATGAAAAAATTTATGTCATCCATAAGTCAAGTCCTCACTTCGAATCAGCAGACCAACAAATCTCTTGAGCTTCAAATGGGCCAATTGGCTCAGTCTATACATGAGAGAGAGGGGGGACTCTGCGAAGCCAACCTAAGGCTAACCCCCGAATGTACCAACAATAACACATGCAAAATGAGAGTTTGGTACATCGGGGGTGCCAAGTGAACCATATGGACGAACCTGTTCACCATGACAATAGCATTGTAACCTTAAGGAATGGAAAGCAGGTTGACAATCACATTTCCTTACCACCACCACTGATTGACATCATTTCATGCTCATATCTATATCTTATATCCATTATCTTACATCTAAGCAATGCTACGTGACGAGTTTTATGTTTGAATTTCAGAAATAAAGAGGTTTGAAGAGAAGAGCCATGAAAGGACCCAAAAGCAGGAAAAAGGACTTAATTGTGAGACCTGGGGACTAAGATGCAAGGGAGACGGACCTGAACGTAAGACCGAAGGACCAAAGAGCAAAACAGAAAACTCCACACCATCATGGGGAGTATTTTGGCAATTCGATTCGGCTCGGAGCTCCAATAAACAAATTAGATGCATCAAAGACCAACAAAGACCACCAGCAAAGCCCACAACAAATCCCAGATGAGTCCAGATCCGATAGACCGCCAATTGGCGGTCTTGTACCGCTAATTGGCGGTCCATATCACTCTGGATCCCCTAAGATTTGTGGAGCACGTGTATTAGTGTATTATTAGTCTATTTTTGGTATTGGTTTAGTCTCACATCGGGGGATTGTCCCGGATTAGCTTTTTCCATGCCTATAAGTACAACTCTTCACCTTCCATTGTAATTACCCATTGCTTGGTGGCATTCTCTCTACTAAGGAGTGAGCCTTGAAGCAAAAACTGAAGGAGGAGAAGAATGCTCCCTTCAATGTGAGTCATTTGTTAATAAAATAATTCTTCTAGTTTCATTTAATCTTGTCTTTTAAATTGTGCATGCTTGTTTAGTCTTTCCTTTCCTTTTAAGAATCTTTAATATTTCTTGCTTTCTTAGGGTAATTTCATTTCAGTATTATGCTTCATTTTGTTAATATAGTTAGTGTAATGAGTAGTGAGTAGTTCCATCTCCATTTGGGGGTGGAGAAATATGTGATATGATCATGTAGTGTATTAAGTGTGTGTTATCTTAATCCCTTGAGCTTTATATGATTTCCATAACCATCTAATGGGTTTTCACTCTTATCTTTGATATGCTAATGCTCTTGAATGAAGCTTAGCTTATTCTTTGATTAGTGGACCTATTTTATGGGGAATGATAAGGTTAGGATATGGATTGAATTAATATTGCAAACACAATTTGTAGTGTATGTACTCTTGTTGCCTTTACCTTAGTTAATGTCTTGTATGTTTTAATGATGTAGTCTTATCTTAATTCATGTGGAGGCATAGTAGGGTCTAGTCTTTATACATGAGTTCATTTAGCTTCATTCCAATTATTGTCTTGTATGTTTTAATAATGTAGTCTTATCTTAATTCATGTGGAGGCAAAGTTGGATGTAGTTTTATGATTTCATGCACTACATGTTGTGAGGAGCTTAATTGAACACACACACACACACATCTTTATATTCACATTATTTCTCTACCCCCTATGGGGTTTAGTTTTTATTGCTTATCTTTCACTTCCTTTTGCATTCTAGCGTAGTTTAGTGTAATCAATATTTCTCTCCAGTTTTTACCACTCATTATCGGGATTCAAATTAAAGTCCATCCAAGCATAAAAGCATTCAAAGACCTAATTACAAAAAGGTCAGGGACTTAATTGAAAAAGACGAGGACCCGACTGCAAATTACGAGTACCAAAAGATTATTTTTGAGAAGTTCTAAAGAAAAATCAATTTGGATCTCCAAATATATGAAGAAATTAACTCGGATCTCCAAAGATATGCAATAATTAATTCGGACGCGCAAAGGACAGCTAAAACATACCGTAAACACACAGGAAAAATCCGCATCGATTCCGAGCCAAAAAGGTGGCGATTCCGCCGCACCTCATGTATTATGCGGCGATTCCGCCGCGCAAAAGTTGATCCGTGCGCTCAAATTTTTACCAATGTTGTATTGACGCGTGTACTTTCCTTTTATGTATTAGGATCCCCGGTTGAGGCTATAAATAAGACCGAATCATGTATTGAAAGGGGCTCCTCTCCTCCTCTTCTTTTTACCAATAAAATTCTATTCTTTTATTTTGTGTTTTTAGTTTTCTTTTGTAGTTTCTCTAGGACCCCTCCTCCTTCCCTCCATCCATGAGTTTCTAACTCTCTCCAAAGGGTGGGGGTGACGGATTTAGGGTGATGAGAAGAAGAATTACGTTATTATTTTAATTTCGTGTTAGTATATTTTGATTACTTGAGTTTATGTTGAGTCATTTATCATGTAATGCTTTATAACTAATGTGATTTATTATAAGTTTCAGAATTCTCTAATCAAAACCCGATATCTAAACCTCCACCCGCTGGACTCTCATCCATCTTTGCTTTATTTTCTTTTTAGTTTTTGTTGTTCTTGCTTTAGATAATTAAAAACCAAAAATCTCAAACCAAACTTATTTCTCTCTCTTTCTTTCCTAAATCGAAAATCACAAAAATAACAATATCTCTCTCTCCTTGTGTTCGACCCGTACTTGCCACGTCTTCATTGACGTCGTGCACTTGCGGTATAAATTTAATTCTCATCACCTTCGCACAAAACCAAACGTCGACACACCTCCCAGTGGACGACCCGTATTTGCCACCGCTTCAACGTGGCTGTGCACTTGCGTTTAATATAAAACGATCAAACAAGTTTTTGGCGTCGTTGCCGGGGAGGTGCTCTGTCCATACCTTGGTTTGGACGATTCGAGTGGTTTTTAATTTTTTTTGTTTCCAGTTTTTCTTAGTTTCAGGGATCCTACGCTCAAGGGGAAGCTACTGGAGGAATTTGAGAGAAAAATACCCAAAACAGACCGCAAATCAGCGGTCTGGCACCGCCAATTGGCGGTCTAGTGAGCCTCAATTTGTCTCAATTTTGTTCTGGTTGTTGTGTTATTCACTTTAGTTATCTGGAAGCACCATTTTTGTATTCTGTGACTTCTAGTTTGCTCCAAGATTTAATTTCAATTCCCTTTAATCAACTTGGACATAAAACTCAAAGCAAAAGATTAGACTTCTTGCCATCTAGGTCATGCATCATTTGTAGACCTTGCATGCATTTGTCTTTTCTTTGCTTTACATTTTGTTGTTGATTGCTGACGTGAGGTACGTGCCCCAAAATCTCTCATTCATGCATGTTTCAATCATGCATTAGTTAGTAAGGTGCATTGGGAGAAGAGTGAGTTGAGCGTTTTGATTGGAGCGATTGATTGCTAGATCTAGGATCAAAACGCTACTAAGAAGGGGTTGTCCCATAAAAGATAAGGTGGGGGATTTCATCACCCTTTCCTTGTCCCCAACAATCATTCTTAATAAAGTCTTAACTAAAAGCAAGTAGACATTGGCCCTAGGATTTCGGACGCACTAGGAGAGTAATCTAGTGGAGACCGCCATGGCCTGATCGGCATTGCCTACCTTGTCGATACTAGGAGGTACTAGATCTCCGGATCTGGTATCACTTGCTGGGCATTGTGGTCCTCTTTGTAGGGAGGTGAGGCGTGTCAAGGCTAGTGACCTCGAAGTTAGGCGTCATCTAGCCTAAGGACCCATTGCCTTACATTGTTTGAGTCGTGCTTGCTAGTTAGGCTTCTACCTGATCTCATTGCCCACGCTAGCTCTAGGATTCTTCCCTTCTCCTCTGAGTCATCATCTTCTCACCTTCTCCTGCGTTATAGTCTCCTCCCCTTTACACTGTCTGGTAGCATTTTAGGGTCGAGTCGAGCACTTTTTGCAAGCTTGGCCTCGTGGTGGTGAGAGTGATCGACTCGAGAGTTCTTTGTTGAGATGGATGGTTACATGGGCAACCATCCATATCATTGTTGGGACCAAGACAATTCTTCCTGGTATTCTGGACCCATGCAACCTGGGTGGCTCAAACTAACACCCCGTATGGTTGGGACAATCTTAATTGTTTGACTGAGCAATCTTCATATTGGGGTAGTATGAGAGAGGCACCGACTGCTAGACCACCATCTAGTTACGTCGGATCATATGTTGGTCATCAATCTGAGACATTACAAGAACCTTTGGCTTCTTTCATGCATGTGGTAGATGACATGGGTGCACCGGTGGCTCCAGTAGCCACACCGTGTGAGTGTTGTGGGTTGACTGGTCATGTTATCGGGGAATGTCCTTATGTTGCCCCTGAGCCTGAGTATGAGCACACATTTTCCCAAAATGCTCATTATGACCATTACGCATCCGCGTACAACCCGTGAGGGATGGATTCGTGGGGAGAAAATTGTTATTCAAATTCCTATACATCATTTCCACCCCAGTATCCTCCTCCCGAATACCCAGAATTCTACCAACACCCCACTTCAAATCATTGGACTCATTCTCAGCCCATCAACACCCAACCCCAAAATTTCCCAAGCTCTGACATGGACCTCATAGTTGACAGCATACCTGATTCCTTGAAACAAACTTTCCTTACGTTCATGGAAACCATTCAACAGTCCATACAAAATATGACACTGCAAATGAGTCAATGTCGCAGCAATTACGTGAACGTGAGGAGAGTAACTTTTCTTGTCAACATGAGGATTCATCTTTTGATATCGAACCGCCACCACCACATCCCCAAATTCAAAGCACAATCTTTCAAAGTCAAACTCCTAGTCAGTCTGAGGGACTTGGGGTTTCAATTCACTATCACTTGGTGGACGATTCGATCCCAATTGAGAATAACATGGACCAGCTTCATTAAGAGTCGGCACAGGATTGTGCCTTATCTTCTTGTCCCGTGGCCCTTGAGCCACATGATCTTTTTGTTGTACCTCCTACGGACTCACCTCTGGTGGAGCAAGAATTCCCTAGTCCCCTCAATTTCAAACAACCTGATGAGAGTTTGCCTCTCACTATTGTTCCTGATCATCTTGGAAATGATGGAACATCAAACAACTACATTGATCATGTGGGTATTAGGAGTTCCTTGGAGGATACCTTGGGTATGAGACCCACTTTTTGTTCGCCTGGTGTGTCGGACATGCCTAACGAGGTTCTTGACCTCGTTATGACGCACCAGCCTGTTGGTTGGAGAGTTTGCATTGACGATCATAACTTCAGCAGCGCAACGGGAGAAACTCTTCTTTTGTTGCCCCTTATTTCCCAAACTCTTGAGAGGTTCAAGCTCTTTCAGTTTGATCCTTTGAATGACATGTCTTTGCGTCCAATTCATGAACCTCTCATTTCATCTTGTGCTCTTTGTGAAGGGGCCCACGCATGAGTATTCTGGCCCCGCGTGGTGTCATGTTCCCTTTCCAAGTGCATTGACCCACTCTTGAGGTTCCCATTTGATGTCTTTTGACAAATGAAGATGGGAACTTATGTTTGTACATAGTTATTATTAAAATTAAAAAAACTCATTTAATGAGCATCGATTGTTGTGGGCTCCAACCCTTGCATAATTTGGCCCCCTTTCTTTCACGTAATTTATCTCCCTTTTTAAGTATCTCACAGGTTTTGAGGAAATTCGGGTTTGTGTCCATCAACATGACCTTGAACTTCCCTTTGTACTTCATGTTGGTGAGAGATCTCTTCTGTTTCATGCATACATCCATATAGTATCTTGCTCGCATTCATTGAGGACAATGCATGAAGTAGGTGTTGGGGGGGGGGGGTGTTTTACGTGTGTACATAGTCGAGTCTTTTCTTTTGATTTTGTTTTCTTTTGTGTGTATTGTTAGGGTCATATTAGTGTGCTGCATTTAATATCGATATATCTGCTTGCCATGATTCTTGAGTGACTTGTCTTCTTTTCCTTGCCTAGTGCTTTAAAATTTTCACATTTCTTTCAAAATCTTCATGTGTTTGCAAAAGAAAATGTTTTGTGGGTTTTGCGTGTGTTTAGCATGTGCAAAACCGTTGAGAGGCATAGTAAAAAGAAAGCTCCCAAAATTGTCTTGAACTTGATGCATTAGGATATCTAGTATAGTGGCTTTAGGATTTATCGAGTCGTTAGGATGCACCGTAGTTTCCCTTGGGGGTGAGTAATCATTGGGTTTCAGTGCTCAAACATTTAAAGAAGTCCACCCTGAACCTAGTGAGTCAATAATTTGTGTCTATAACTTAAGGAAGTTTGTTGTAGTCAATGACCCTTTAAATCTTGTTGTGAGACATTAAGTGTAGGGGTTTTGTTGTGCATGCTTGTTTAGTCTTTCCTTTTAAGCTTCTTTAATATTTCTTGCTTTCTTAGGGTAATTTCTTCTCAATATTATGCTTCATTTTGTTAATATAGTTAGTGTAATGAGTAGTGAGTAGTTCCATCCCCATTTGGGGGTGGAGAAATATGTGATATGATCATGTAGTGTATTAAGTGTGTGTTATCTTAATCCCTTGAGCTTTATATGATTTCCATAACAATCTAATGGATTTTCACTCTTATCTTTGATATACTAATGCTCTTGAATGAAGCTTAGCTTATGCTTTGATTAGTAGACCTATTTTATGGGGAATGATAAGGTTAGGATATGGATGGAATTAATATTGGAAACACAATTTGTAGTTTATGTACTCTTGTTCCCTTTACCTTAGTTAATGTCTTGTATGTTTTAATGATGTAGTCTTATCTTAATTCATGTGGAGGCATAGTAGGGTCTAGTCTTTATACATGAGTTCATTTAGCTTCATTCCAATTATTGTCTTGTATGTTTTAATGATGTAGTCTTATCTTAATTCATGTGGAGGCAAAGTTGGATGTAGTTTTATGATTTCATGCACTATATGTTGTGAGGAGTTTAATTGAACATACACATCTTTATATTCACATTATTTCTCTACCCCCTGTGGGGTTTAGTTTTTATTGCTTATCTTTCACTTCCTTTTGCATTCTAGCGTATTTTAGTGTAATCAATATTTCTCTCCATTTTTTACCACTGCCTTCGCACAAAACCAAACGTCGACACACCTCCCAGTGGATGACCAGAATGATGAAAAGAAAATAAAGAAAAAAACAACAAATAAGAACCTTAATGGAGTTTACACGATGTATCACTTTAAGAAGTTAAGGTTGCCCATGTCTTTCACTTAAGTCCTTAACTAACTTGCATGAATGGATCATTAGGCTAGGTGTGTGGACTGATTACATCTATAGAGTCATCCCGTAGAATTACTGTGTCTGATGATCAATAAAAATGAGTCCATCAAGTCATGTTGCTAGGTTGAATAATGCATCTATTTACGGATTTTGTGGGTGTATTCACTGAAAACCCTCAGGAGACAACACTCCTCCTCCTTGGCGACAAGGGGGGTTTAACAGCTTGTTTCACATGCTAAGTGCAACCGTCATTCCTATGAAAGTGAGTTAGCATTTTCCTATTTAACAAATGATTTTTCCTTTTTTCATTTTTCTCTTTCTTTGTTTTGCTCGGGACTAGCAAAAGTTAAGTGTGGGGATATTTGATTGACGTCATATCATGCATATATTTGTGTCTTATGTCCTCTAATTTTAAACTAAGCAATGCTACGTAATGAGTTTTATGTTTAAATTTTAGGAATAAAACAAGTGAGAAGAAGAGACACAAAAAGGACCTAAGAGAAAGAGAAAGGACTCAATTATGAGATTTATGGACTAAAATGCAGGAGGGAAGGAACCGGATGTAAACCAAAAGGACCAATGAGAAAATCAAGAAACTCCACACCATCATGAGGGGTATTTTGGCAATTAGTTTCGGTTCAACACTCAAACAACCGATGCGGGTGCATCACACGTAATAAATTGAAGCATTGAAGAAGATATACAAATGTGGAGCAAATCAGACAAAAAGTGACCGCCAATTGGCGGCCCAGTTTGGACCAATTTTGATTCGGCTTTGCATGGTTGTGTATTATGGTGTGAAACACATCATATGAATGATAGAATTAAGATTTAGACTTATATCTAATATATAAATTTTTCGTTTTATATTAAATGATTATTTTATACAGAATCGACAAAACGAAAGAGACACGTGTTTATCTTTCCTTAAAGTTTTTTTCCTTTTGGAAATTTGGATAAACATCGGTTCAAATGTTTTATATTTTGAACTATGAATGTGCAAAATCATTTTTAACGGATTTCAAATGGTTTTCGAATTGTTCAAGTAAGAGATGAAGGATAAACTAAATCGAGTAATATATAGTATATGTATATGCGTTGCTCTAGTTCTCTTTTGCAGGGATATGTGAGTTTGTATGTTCCATCGAAGCCATGTGTGAATGAATGATATGAATGTTATTATTATTATTATTATCCAATCACAGGGGCTTATGTATGTAAAAGCCAATTATCTATGTATATGCTTTTGAGAGAGTTTTTACATATGGCTTGCACTAGACAATATTCGAAATTGTGCGATGCATGTTTATATTTTGGCAATATCTACATCCATGGTGCAAGACAAAGTCGCGGAGAAGGCGCAAAGGTCAAGGACGTGGGAACATATAAACGCACCAATGTGTGTGTGAATGGATTTAATTTATGTTTGTGTGCTTGACATGTATGTGATTGTATGATTGAATGTTTGGATTGTATAGATATAAATATGCATGATCACCTAAATTCTAAAATCACATATAAATTTTTAAATGTCCAACCAAAAATTAAGAATATTTTTATTTCTTATTTCATCCACTAGTAGTCATCGATTGAGGGATATTCCGGTCACAATTTGAGGGAGATAGCTTCCTCCATCGTTGGGAATAGTGGGAGATATATTATTGTCTATTATTGTGCCATGAATAGATGCACGAAGTGCGATTCACCCTTAGTGAACACTGAGTGTATTTATTTGTGAATGCAATGGATAAACGTATCTCGTATCAAACGAAATAAGTTTTCTTAACAAGACCCGGAGCCCCAACTCGGTTTTGAGAAAAAGAGTTTTCCTTAGGAGGATTGATCAAATTTCCTCTTAATTAAAACGACAAGAATCATAAGAGTTTGAAAATGCAAAAGTCTACAATATTTTGAAATGGTTATGATTAGAAAATGTTTTCTTACCTTGATTTTATAATATATCTGATAGCCCTTCGCTAGTTTATATTATAATTGCTAGAATCTTGAATTATTGCATATATGGACATATTTATTTGTATTATTGATTTTCAAACATAAAACTGACATTAAATCCCATATAAACTAGTTTGTAGAAATGTTGAGTATTCAACCTATCGTGTGATCTATGATTGAAAAACATCCTTTAACAAATGATGGCTCCAACTTCATAAGTTGGTAACTCAAGCTCAATATCGTGTTGAAGTTTAGAATCTCTCATATTTTGGATGGTGAAATCCCAAAATGAAATGAGAAGGGAACCGAAAATGAGAAGGAGGCGAAAGCCAAGTTGGAAGACCAAGAGAACCAACTTTACGGTCTAATGTTGGCCTCCATGGGTGACTCGCTTCAAACGAAATACTTGGATTCGAAACCCAAGAAGACCATGGAAGGTTTAACAAAGATGTTCATGGATAGTGCTAGAAAACAGCATTTTAAGACCACCATCGCACTCACAAGGTGCCACATGGTGGAGGGAACATCAGTATCTATGCATTTTCTCAGTATACAAGGATACCTTGAGAAGTTGTCAAAGCTCTCTTCCCCGATGCCCGATGACAGTGCGGAATATTTGATTCTTAGCTCTCTAGCCCCGTCCTACAAGGACTACGTTATGCACTATCATGTACGTGAGAAAGGGGTGAGCCTTGAGGAGCTTCACAACGCTCTCAAAATGGCTGAAGTTCACATGGGCAAGGGTCAGGACAAGAACATCCTAGTCGTCCATGGTGGGAGCAGGAAGAGCACCAAAGGTAAAGGCAAAAACAAATTGGCCAAAAAGGTATTGAACGGGAGTGGAGTAGGAGGGGCTCATATGAGTACCTCGAGGGGGAATTCTTCGAAATCTCTGACTCCTAATACGGAGTGTTACCACTACGGTGGAAAAGGACACATCCGCCCGAATTGCTCCAAGTACAAGAAGGATCTTGACAACAGGGTAATTGAGCGAAAACACCCCAAAAAGGTATTGAGCAACCTCTATCCATGATTGGGTAATTGATACTGGATCTTGTGCTCACATAATTTCTAATGTGCAGCTACTAAAGGATAGGAAGTAACTCGTAAAGAACGAGATAATTATGAAGGTCGGAAATAGTGCAGGCATTGCTGCAATTGCACAAAGTTCCGTGGAGCTTCAATTGTCTAATGGTTTAAATTTATGTTTAAAGTACGTCTATTATGTGCCTTCGATTAGCAAGAATATTATTTTTGTATCATGTTTAGATATTGATAATTTTAATATAAATATTTCAAACTCTTGCTTGTCTATATCGAAGAATTGAGTTTTCTATGCAAATGCTTTCATAAGAAGTGAAATCTATTTGCTTGAATTAAATAATAGACAAATTTTAAACATCAATAACAAAAGACTTAAAACAACTCGCGTGAATGATACACTCTTGTGGCACTATCGTCTTGGTTACGTAAATGAAAAATGCATCAAGATATTGCAAGAGGTTAACCTTCTTGGTCAAATTGATTTTAAATCATTGGAGACGTGCGAACCTTGCCTAATGGAAAATTACCAAGAAGCCTTTCAAGAAGAAAGGTTCGAGAGCGAATAACTTGTTGGATTTGATACATTCCGATGTATGTGGTCCGATGAGTACTAGTGAAGGTGAGTACTTAAGCACCGAATTTGATTCGTTCCTAAGGGAGCATGGTATTGTACCACAACTCACTCCACCCGGAACACCTCAATGGATTGGGGTATCCGAAAGGAGAAATAGGAAATTGGTCGACATGGTTCGGTCAATGATGAGTCAAGCGGAATTGCCGCTTTACTTTTGGAGTTATGCAGTAGAAGTTGCGGCTTACACACTAAATAATATTCCATCCAATTCCGTAGAGAAAATGCCTTATGAGCTCTAGAATGGTAAACGCCTAAGCTAAATTTTCTCAAGATTTGGGGTTATGAGGCCAACGTCAAAAGATTGATGTCGACCAAACTTCAACCAAAAGCAGATAAGCACTTCTTTATAGGTTATCCTCGTGAAACAAGAGGAAACTACTTTTGGCATAAAACCTCTAATCAAGTGATTGTCGAGAGGGATGCCGTATTCTTAGAGAGAATTTCTGGAAAGAATAAAAAATAGTGGAAGTAGAATTGTGTTTGAGGAAACTCAAGATATTCTACAAGATCATGATATGAATGATAACATTCAAGATCATGAAGGTCCAACCAAGTTTCCTTTGGATAGTGGGAACGTGATTGAGAGACCCTCGCAAGCAATTGTGAGACAAACTCAATCATTCCCACCAAGTGTACGTTTGAGAATCGAACATGAACTAACTCCTTAAGAAATTATGGAAGAAGTTCAAGAAGTACACGAAGAACCAAAAGAACTTAGAAGGTCTACGAGGGAAAGAAAAAACCCGATATGTATTTGGGACTTCATGAGATCATGGTACTAGATACCAATGATCCCTCAATCTTTAAAGAATCAATGGAAAGAGAGGACTCCAAACTATGGCTTAATGACATGGAATCCGTAATAGAATCCATGTCTGACAATCAAGTGTTGAACATGGTTGACATTCCTCAAGGAAAGAAAGTTGTTTTAAAATAAATGGGGTTTCAAGAGGAAGATGGACATGGACGGGAACTTAACAACCTACAAAGCAAGGCTTGTAGCAAAAGGTTTCACTCAAGTTCAAGGAATTGATTATGATGAAACCTTTTCTCCTGTTGTCATGTTCAAGTCTATTCGGATTATGCTTTCTATTACCGCATTTCATGATTATGAAATTTGGCAAATGGATGTCAAAACAATGTTCCTTAATGGGAACTTGGAGGAGGATGTGTACATGGTACAACCTCAAGGTTTTGAAGATCCAAAGAATAGTGAGAAAGTATGCAAGCTTCAAAGATCCATTTATGGATTGAAGCAAGAATCAAGGAGTTGGAACAAGCACTTTGACAAGGAAGTCAAAAAGATTCACTTCGTCCAAAGTAAGGAAGAGCCTTGTATATACAAGAAGGTTAGTGGGAGCCACATAGTATTTTGATCTTATATGTCGATGACATACTCCTCATGGGAAATCATATACCTCTGCTTGAGCAAACGAGAAGTTCATTGAAATCTGCATTTTCAATGAAAGACATAGGTGAGGCTCAATACATCTTGGGAATCAAGATATATAGAGATAGATCTCATAGACTCATTGGCCTAAGTCAACTTACATACATTTGCAAGGTATTGGAAAGGTTCAACCTGAACAACTCCAAAAAGGGCAATGTCCCAATGGGTATGGGTGTGCAACTCAAGAAGTCTCAACGTGCTGAATCACATAAAGACTTAGAGTACATGAAAGATGTACCTTATGCTTCGGCAATAGGATCAATCATGTACACAATGACTTGCACAAGACCTGATGTCTCGTATGCTTTAAGCGTGGCAAGTCGTCACCAATCCAATGCAGGTCCTGAGCATTGGACTGCGGTCAAGAATATTTTGAGGTACCTCAACCGAACCAAAGATAAGTTTCTTGTTTATTGAGGACAAAGGGAGCTAATAGCCGATGGCTATTCGGATGCAAGTTTCATGAGTGATCCCGACGATAGGATGTCTCAATCAGGATATGTCTTCCTTTTGAATGGTGGAGTTGTGAGTTGGCATAGTTGGTAGCAAACCAGTACTGCCGACTCAACCACCGCTTCCAAAGTAATGGTTGTCGCTGAAGCGAGCAAGGAAGAAGTGTGGATTAAGAAGTTCCTTGAAAAGCTTGAAGAAGTTTCCTAGAGCGAGGGACCCATAGAGCTTTTTTGCGACAATAGTGCGTCATCTCGCAAACCAAGGATCCTAAATTACACTAAAAGGTGAAGTACATGGATCACAAGTACTTTGTCACACGTGACTTCATCGACGAATGCAAAATAGATTTATTATGGGTGGACACAAACAACAACACAGCTGATCCATTCACCAAACCCTTAGCCCAAGCCAAATGCGAAATGCATTTCGAGTTCACGGGTCTGAGGAACCATGTGGAGTGGCCTGATGAGTGATTGTGGAGGGTTACCCTAGTTGTTATTGTTTTATACATTGACAATGTATGTGAAAAAAAACTTTGATAACAAGTGGGAGATTGAACGGAATGTGTTCTAAAAGTTTTACTTTTATATGTCAACTGTTATGAATTGAATGTGCAAACATTTTGTCCCTTGATTATTGTATTCATCTTTTAGAAGTGTTAAGGAAGAGCTCTTGGTCCTTAACAGTAGAGCTCTGAAAGATAATGGTTTACATAAATCAAAAGTTATTCACAATCATGGTAATTGACATGGAATATTAATTACCGAGATAAGATTGTCGTGTTGGTCATCGATTATTGTAGCTCTACAAAATTTGACGACACGAGTATATAAAAGAGGAAAATGGTTACTTTTATATATTGAATAGACCTAGTAAGTGAAACATTATAGATTTGTGTTATGTGTCATTAATGTTTTCACTGTGTCTTGAATTCTAAGATATGAGACTTGTCTTTTCACATTGGAAGTGTTTAATTTGATTATTGTCAAAAGTTGTCATTGAGTATAGTGATAAAGGCAATAGTTGGTTAAGTATGACTTATGCTGGAAAAGATAATTCGTCAAAAGATTATCATTGTCCATATTTACTTGAGTAATGATATTAGTGGGGCCTTGATAAAGAAAAATTATAATGTGCACAATGTGACTTGTATAATATTCTTAATATCATGAGGCAAGGGATAGACACAAGTGATATTTTACATATCACTAAGTGGGTCGTGCTTAGTTCGAGTGAGAAAAACATCTTTGTTATTTGGGTAATTATAATGTGTAGCTAGATACCGCTTATAGTTTATGATATAATGTGTTTTATATCATTGCCAACATAACTTAGATCCTCCTATAGATCACACCACAAAATCGGAAACAAGAAATATAATTTTATATTTTATATGATGTATTAAGTTTCATGTGTTATGAAATATTATACATGTGGTAAAACAATAAAATCAATATGTCGTGAAAACGATATGGTTAGAATAATAAATAAATTCATTTGAGATGTATATATATTATGAGGTATAATGTTTTAACATTATATATGATAATATATTACATGATATAATGTGATCTACAACATTATAACATATGAATTTTCTAAAACCCCAAATTCCAAATTTTGGAGAACAACAAATTAAAATTGGTTGGTGTTTAATTCTCCCAGGGTCCAGTTTTGTGCATCATTGCCTATGAGGACTTACACTATCATGTATACCTTCCCCCGAATCTCCACATACGGCGACCACTACCACCCGTGTAACGGAAGTTCGGTCGGTCCATCCCAAGTAAGATTAGAGAGTGTTGATCCACTCAACCCACTGTTGTAAAGAAGCAAGGACTTCGGTGAAAGCCCGGAGTGTCCCTCTCCGATTGTGAGAGGAAGAAATCAGGCAAGCGAGGGTGTTCGTGGTGCTTGTGGTTTAAAGGCTTAATCTTGGCCCGTAACAAGGTTGATAGTGGAGTTGCGAGCGGAGCTCGAGGGGGTTCGAGCAGAGCTTGCAAGAGAGGAAGTATGCGGGAGGCCGAACCTCTATAAAAATCTGGTGCCTTCTTTGTGGTTTGCAATATTTCCTCTTTACTTGCTTGTTTGTTTTTAATTCCGTTGTGTATTCATTGATTGTTTAAACAAGTAGGTAATTAGTGTAAAATTGATTAGAACTAAGCCACATTCATGATCCTTCAATTGGTATGAAAGCCATGTGAGTTAAATAGCATACTTAATCATATTTTTAGCATGACATCTACATCATCTAATCATATAGAAGGATTATGCACAACTATGTCTCATTTGCTTAATGGGTCAAACTATGATTATTGGAAGAATAGGATGAAAATATTCTTGATTTAAAATGACCTTAAGTATTGGGTTTTCCTTCAAAATCCCTACATATCCCCAAATGAAGATGAATTAGCCACCTTGTCTAGGGCCAAAATGAAAGAAATTTAAATGAATTCAAAGATTATGAACATCATATATTGTGGCCTTAACGAGGATGAATACAATAGAATTAGGGGTTGTGAGAGTTCTTTCGAGATTTGGCATAGATTGCAAATGCATCATGAGAGTGATAGCAAAACTAAGGAAACTCACATTATTCTTCTCATGCATAAATATGAAATCTTTTCTATGCAAATCGGTGAAAACATAAGCAAAATGAACACTCACTTCACCGATATTACTAACTCTCTTTTAGTTCTTGGAAGAAGAATAAATGAAGGAGAGATGACAAGGAAATTCCTCCGGTCGCTAAGCAACGATTGGGAAGATAAGGTGGTCACAATTGAAGAAGCTCACGATCTTTCCCAACTCAAGATGGAGGTAATTGGAAATCTCATGGCTTATGAGATTCAAATCAACCATCAAAAGGAGAAAGAAGCCTCCAAGAACAAACCCACCTTGGCATTACATGCAAATCTTGATGAACCAAGGAGGAGTGTAGAAAATGAGTACATTGAAGTCTTAGCCAAAGACTTCTGCAAATACCTCAAGAAGGATAAAGGAGAAATAAGAGATAGAAGAGGTAGAAAAACTGAAATGAGAGAAAAGAAGAAGGAGAAGGAGGAGAGTGAAAATGAGAGAAAAGATAAGGAGAAAAAAAATGAGAGAAGGGAGAAAATGAGAGGAGTAAGAGAAAAAATAAGAGGTTGGAAGCTCACAAGGCTACAAGGGACGATTCATCGTCTTCATCATCATCCCAATCAACCGCACCTTCATCAACAAAGGAATATGCACACATGTGCTACATGGCAATTCAAGATGAAGGAAGTAAGGTATCCTCTAACTCTTACTCTACTAGAACACATTCTTGCTCATCTAAGTCATATGCTAGTGAAAGTTCATGTTCTAGTGTTAATGAAGAAACTTATACACATGATGAGCTTCAAAATGCATTCCATGACTTAGTTAAACAATATGACATCATTTGTAAAAAAACAAAAGTGCTAGAAATTGATAAATGATCTCCAAAGTCAAATTGAAATATGCATGAATGAGAAAAAGGAGGTGCTTGCTAGACTTGAAACTAATGCATCAACTCTTGAAAGTTTAAAAGCAACACCTATTGATAGTGAACAACTAGATCTTAAGGCATCAAATGCACAATTAAGAAAATATCTAGAAAGATTCACTAATGGAACTAAGATGCTTAAGATGCTTTTAGGAAGTCAAAGTCAATCTTTGCAAAAACATGGTTTAGGATATAATGATTCATGTGTTAAAAACCATGTAATTTATACAACTTTAAATGGAAAGCACTTAGTTGTAAAGCATAGTTCTTCAAGTGTGTGGGCTCCTAAAACCAAAATGGTTTGAATTCCCAAAGCTAACATTCAAGGACCCAAAGTGGTTTGGGTACCTAAATCTACACTTGTAGGTGCTTGAAGGAGGAGACTGGTGGTGACCGGGCAAGCTTAAGAGTTGGATTCAAAGACAGTTGCATCACTGAATGGAGATTGGAACCTATTAAAGCTTCAAAAGTTGGGTATAATCTTCTATCCTCTTAAATTTTGAATAAATTGGTTTTAGTCTAGGTAATAATTTGCTTAATTGACATATCTTAATCATTATTCATTGCATATCTTATAATTTGAAAATCATCCATTGATGTTAGTGTCATATTTGTAAATGGATGTCAAAGGGGAGATAAAACATCACATGCCTATAGTAAAATTTGTTTGATGTTAAAAAGGGGAGAACTAGAAATGAACATAATTGATATATCATATCCACATTGATAGGGGGAGCTTAATGAATATCATTTACTTAGAGTAATGAAGTGCAAAATTTAGGGGGAGCTACTTCATTACAAGACATCCAAATTCCATGTTTAATCTTTTTTTATGGATGTCGAAGGGGGAGAGATAATTGAGGGGGTAACTTGAAATTTGATTATAATTAAACAAAAACTATGCACATCCATAGGGGGAGCATTTATATGCATAGTTTACTCATAGAAATTTCAAGTATTAGCATATAGGTTGCCATCATCAAAAAGGGGGAGATTGATTCCTTTTTGTCCTTAATCTATGTTTTGATGGTTTAATCAACCTAATCTTAATTGTAATCAAAGTAGAGTAGCACACATATTGCATAGCATATATATTGCATTGTGTTGACTTCTACAGGTGATCAAGACTCAAGGAAGAAATGAAATCAAGACAAGATATGTAATAAAGCTCATTTGAAGACATGTAATCTTGATTTATTTTGAGTCTTAGGAACTTTGTGTAATTGAGCATACTTGAGTTAAAAACACTCACATACACACTAGGTTCCCTATAGAAGTCACAAAAAATTTCACATCAATTGGACTTCAATAGATCACGAAAACTAGAACCAGAAAACACTTAAACCTTACTTGAACTGTCAGGACCAAATCGGTCGACCAGAACGAGTTCTTCGTTCGACTGATTTGGTTGTTAATCCTGTTACAAGATTTAATGTTAAAACTGGTCGATCGTTTAGAGCTTTTGTTAGACCGTCTACACGTGTCACATGACCGTTAGACGTGTCGTATTCTACAACGGTCGGATTTCCCAAACCCTCAATTTTTCCAAACTTTCGGTCGACCGATCAAACATTTCTTGGTCGTCCTGAACACTCTGGAAGTTTTCGGTCAAACGTCTCCTAGACCTTGGTCGACCGAAACTCAATTTCTTTTGAACCCAAGAGTGCCTGGAAGTTTCCGGTCGAGCCGACCACTTGTCTAGTTCGATCGATGCATTCTTATCAGACCAAAACTCCTAGAACGGTCGACCAATCCACTTAGTTAGTTCGACCACTCACTTAAGTGAACTTAAGTTGTAGCCTATATTGACCAACCGGTCGACCAACATATCTGTTTCGGTTCGACCGATTTTGGTCTGAATTGTGTCCTACAGGTTTCTCTTTTGTGTATTTTACACAAACACCTTCTAAACTTGCCCCAATGGCTATAACACCTTTGGAGATTATAAATAGAGTTGTCCAACCCATTTTCACACAACTCTCTCACTCCATATTGTCTCAAACATTAGAGATAAAGCTCCAAACACTCCAAGCCTCAAACATTCTACACTTTAGTCTTAAATCCTATTCTACTCAAGTGTGCTCAAGATTAGAGAGTGTTTATCCACTCAACCTACTGTTGTAAAGAAGCAAAGACTTTAGTGAAACCGAAGTGTCCCTCTCGGATTGTGGGAGGAAGAAATCAAGCAAGAGAGGGTGTTCGCGGTGTTGTGGTGTAAAGGCTTAATCTCGTCCCGGAACGAGGTTAATAGTGAAGACGCGAGCGGAGCTCGAGGGAGTTGGAGCGTAGCTTGCAAGAGAGGAAGTAGGCGGGATACCGAACCTTTATAATAATCCAGTGCCTTCTTTGTGGTTGGAAATATTTCCTCTTTGCTTGCTTGTTTGTTTTTAATTCCGTTGTGCATTCATTGATTGTTTAAACAAGTAGGTAATTAGTGTAAAATCGATTAAAACTAAGCCGCATTCATGATCCTACAGTTTCGTCATCCCGGGTTGGAGTGATTGTACGGGTCATTACGGGACTGTTGTTGATACATCACATTTGCATGCTCAGTATCTCTTGGAGCATAAGCACAATCCAAGTCACTATGTCCCATAAGTCTATACCTACTACACGCGGGAGTAGCGACCTGAGCTACAAGAGCTCCGTCCAACTCTAAAGTCTCAATCCTACGCATGAGAGCAACCATTTTCACCTCAGACGCAATAGGTGACTCAACTTGGAATGATCCACTTAAGGGTGCATTCGGCCATTAATTGAAAAGTATCTCATGCCTCATCAATGAGTTTCGTTTGGAAATCACCATGACACATCAATTCCAACAATGTGTGGGTGTTATAGTTAAGGTCCTCATAAACAATCTGGTACAGCTGCCATAACTCAATTCCATGATGAGGGCACTACCAAACTCAATTCCAGGAGAAATTCCTTGAACCTCTCAAAGAAAGCATGATACAATTCGGTCTCAGTGTGATACGTTTGATATATCTGGTGTCATATATGTTGAGTCTTCCTTTGGGGAAGAATCTTTTCAGAAAGGCAGTCACAAAGTCACCATAAGACCGAATCGAGTTCGCCGGGAGGCATTACATCCATTTCTTCGTGTTATCCTTCAACGTGAAAGAAATCATCCTCAACTGGACGGAATCTTCGTCAAGCTGTTGAAGATTGAACATGGAGCATACCTCCTCGAATTCACGTATAAAGATATACAGATCCTGCTTATTAGTTGTGAATGTAGGAAGCATGCTCACATATTGAGATTTCAATTCATAGTTGCTCCCGCGAGTAGGCGGGAGAACTATGTAAGAAGGTTGTGTGGCCCAAACAGGATTTGTCTGCTCCCACAAAGTCATTGGTCGATCCTGTCTAGCTAAAGGTGGTGGTAATCCCACAACTCGATCCCGACCGGGACCCTTTTCCTCCCATGTCGGAGGAGGAGGAGATAGTATATGTGGTGGTGGTAATCCATGTATAGAACCCAATCTCCTCGACCTCCAAGAGACGACGAGGCCTCGTGCTACAAAGAAGCTCTAGGAAGAGAAAGACGATCAGCTAGACCATCCATCTCAACAACATGATCAACTCTCTTAAGCTGAGCACTCTCACCAAGGTGAGTCCAACCTCGCATAAACATGCTCGACTCGACTTGACAACAACACACAAATAGAAGGTGTAATCAGAGGAGGAGACTATAATGTAGAATGTAGATGAGGAGAAGACTCGGAAGAGAAGGGAGGAAGTCTTATGCTACGACAGGTAGGTAATGGCAGAAGCATACATGTAACGCCCCGAGCCCGGACAACTGCTCACCCGTCCGAACCCGGTGCGTTAAGATACGATCCGCGATCCTGACCGCTGCGCACTCTGATATTTAAATCCATCTGATAGGCCCATAATTAATCTGAAAAATATAATCAACAAATTGTGAGCTCGACAGCCCGCAAGTTCCAACCGTCAATCAATCAGAATCATAATCATGTGGAAAATAATACGGAATATGACATTCAGTCAATAAGCACAATCAAGACACATGCATCACAAATAAAATACATGCATAACAATCTGGAACCCCCATTCGGATTCGACCACATCCTGTGCTTCTGAAATCTATCAATCAGTTAGACGCACACCTGGTAGCTCCACACTAACGACAGACAGCCCTTTCCTCTCTCGGGTGGCTCCACGTTGTCCGCTAGGCAGCCCTTTCCTAAGTTGCTCTGCCAGAAACATACACACAGCCACAGGACATGTCGACCGAAACACCACCATGCAATCATATGCATATCCATAAAATCAATATTAATGCTCAACATGCAAGCAACTACGAATATCAAGAGAGACAGACATGATATGAAACTGAAGAATAACGAATCAGTACTTGCCTCAAAATCTCCATCTTTTTCTTCTCAATATTCTTCTCAAAATTCTATCTTCTCCTAAAACCACACAATCATCCAACAATCTTAATTAGTCCATTAAGATATTTGATTATTACCTCAACTAAAAAATTCAGGATATTACATTCTACCCTCCTTAAAAGAAATTTCGTCCTCGAAATTTGATCTCAATACTGTCTCAATCCAAACAAATCAATACAAATTTTTCAACTCATTATTTATCAAATCTAAAAACCTAACACCACTTATCGCTCATAATTTGGATAATCAATCCAACCAAATCCAAATTCACATTTGAACTCAAGTCCAAATATCTCTAAATTCATCTTTCATTATTTATTAATAATTTCGTAGCAAATCCAACCAAGTCAAAATTCACATTTAAATCAATAGTCAATACTTCTAAATTCAATTTCTCAAATTCCAATCCAATCAAATTTTTATTTCAAATCCAAATCCCGACTAATTCTGAGGATCGTATTGCTCTGATACCATTTGTAACGCCCCGAGCCCGGACAACTGCTCACCCGTCCGAACCCGGTGCGTTAAGTTACGATCCGCGATCCTGACCGCTGCGCACTCTGATATTTAAATCCATCTGATAGGCCCATAATTAATCTGAAAAATATAATGAACAAATTGTGAGCTCGACAGCCCGCAAGTTCCAACCGTCAATCAATCAGAATCATAATCATGTGGAAAATAATACGGAATATGACATTCAGTCAATAAGCACAATCAAGAGACATGCATCACAAATAAAATACATGCATAACAATCTGGAACCCCCATTCGGATTCGACCACATCCTGTGCTTCTGAAATCTATCAATTAGTCAGACGCACACCTGGTAGCTCCACACTAACGACAGGCAGCCCTTTCCTCTCTCGGGTGGCTCCACGTTGTCCGCTAGGCAGCTCTTTCCTAAGTTGCTCTGCCAGAAACATACACACAGCCACAGGACATGTCGACTGAAACACCACCATGCAATCATATGCATATCCATAAAATCAATATTAATGCTCAACATGCAAGCAACTACGAATATCAAGAGAGACAGACATGATATGAAACTGAAGAATAACGAATCAGTACTTGCCTCAAAATCTCCATCTTTTTCTTCTCAATATTCTTCTCAAAATTATATCTTCTCCTAAAACCACACAATCATCCAACAATCTTAATTAGTCCATTAAGATATTTGATTATTACCTCAACTAAAAAATTCAGGATATTACAATACAAGCAAACACGTTATATCTAGACGACGCCTAACCGCGAGGTCACACGCCCTCAATACGCCTCATCTCCTTACGACGAAGACCACAAAGCCGAACAAATGAGCCAAGATATGGAGATCACGTCTCTCCTACTATCAACAGAGTGGGCGACGCCGATCAGGCTATGACAGTCGCGACTGTATCACTCTTCTAATGCGCCCGAGGTCCTTAGGGGTCTACTTGATTTTAGAATTAGGCTTTTTGAGAGGTGTTTTTGGTGATAGCTTGAAGAGATGCTGGAGTCTATCATATTGCATTGGTACTTGGTATGGGATGGACATATCCAAGTAGGTTTGAAGCTATCAAGTGTTGATGGATATACGGCAAGGAGAAAGGTTTAACTCCAGTGGATGATATTAAGTTCATGGTGAGGGAAGTGAAAGAAGATAAGTTCCCTCGAAAGAAGCCAAGCATTGTCACTACGCCGTTGAATGTGCACTTAAAAATATGTAGTGCGAGCCCTCAACACAGTGGAAAGAAAATATGTTTGAGTTTCATATGTATGTGCAGAAAGGATCCATTGGTTTTATGCCATGATCTGCATTGTTGTCTCGTTGTCAATAGCTTGGTGAGCATGGTGATTGCATTTACAAGCAAACAGGCACAAGGGGACAATGAGACAAGATGGATATCTCATGAAGACTACAGATAAAGTGTTTGGTACACCAAAAGGTAATGTGAAACAAGGTGGAGATGATATTCAAGTTTGGTAGATGTCCAAGTGGATGAATGTATACGCTTCATGTTCGATGTTGTTGACCACTGAAGTGGTAGTGGTTGAAACCGGAGGATGATGGCTTCATCGCTTGGTGGTTTATGTTTGAGATGAAACATGGCAAAAACACGCATGCTCAAAGAGATGGCTTCATCGCTTCGAGTATTTTAGTTCGACCGTCTGGATGATTATTTCTGGACTGCCTGTGATCCGATTTTAAGGCTTTCTTGTGTCTTGTTTTGAGTTATCTTTTGGGGCTTTGGTTAGTTTGTTTATAGATCAACTTGAAGGGCCAACTTGAGCAAATTTTATGAACCAAATTGGAGTGGCTTTGAGCCACATTGAATTGGGTTTGTGGACTATTTATAAGCCTTTCTTCATAAGTGAAGTGAAAAAAAACACCTCTTGGAAAGTGATGGGGAGAGCCACCTAGGGTTTTGCTTGAATCTTGGCCACCACTCATGTTGGGTTTGAGAGCTTCCACTTGGGTAAGGTTAGCAACCAAAATAGGAGTGTTTGGTGAGAGAGATTTCTTGGTGGTTGATGAAGAAATCCTAGAGATTGAGAGACTTATGTGAGTGATGTGGAGAACACATTGTCTCCATCTTGTAACCCAATTATTGGCTTCCAGTTTGGAGACAAGATAGTGAAAGGAGACCCTCAGAGGATGTAGGTACGCCGAACCTCGTTAAATCCGCAACTTGTGGTCTTCATGTGGATGGTTCATGGTTTATGCATGTGCTAAATATTGTATGTTGTCTTGGTGATGATTGTGTCCTTGGATGACTAGTTTGTCATATGCTTCGTCGAAGTTTCTGCTGTAAGTTTTGTTGGTTGCTCGGGTTGCACTCAAGGTTTTCAATGTTTTGCCGAAGAGTCCATTTATGGGAAACTCGATGGGCTTCCCACCAACACCATCATGGCTACAGTCTACGTTTAGGATACAAAAAGACCAACTTCAAGCCTCTCATCAATGGAATCAGACCCGGGGCAAAGACCCTGCTTACGTATCCGTCAAGGAGGGTTTCGGTGAAGGACGGAGTCAGAATTTGTGGGTGGGTTGGGGGAGTGGAAGATTTATATTAAATATCTCATCTCATTAATATAATTGAGATAAACACTAATGCATATAAGTAAACAAGTTTAAATGAAAATGAGATAAAATACATCAAAAATAATATTGTGGTTGATATTTCAATCGAATCTAATTTAAATTTTCAACAATTTCTCTGCATTGTTGTAGTACAAATAGGAAATGTTAACACAAATCAAATTAATTTATAAAGCAAATAGTACGTCTTTTGGTTTGAACATTATTCAACCCATTTTTGACTTAGATTTGAGTTATTCATATTAAATCCACTCAACGTTAACACACAACAAACTGCATGGTTTCTATTTAACGATGAATGAGAAGTTTCTCTTTAGTTAAAAATAATGTTGATATGGGAATAAAGAAGAAAAAACCAAGCTTCCTCAAAACATATAACGTGTCACCAAATAACGACCCACCAGGTGGCAACAACTAACAAGACGTGTGTAGAGTTTTTTTTTCGTTATAGAACAATACCTTAACAGTTAAAAATATTCATGCGTGCGCATTTTTTGTCCAAGTAAAAACTTTGTAAATAATATTTTGAAGACCAATAATTTTTTGCAATTTGGGAGGCCTGAAATTTAAAATATACCAACATTAATAAGAATTTTCAAATTTTTAGTGGGATCATGAGCTCCATCACTAGTCCGGTCGTACCAGACCATCGTAAATAAGTTGGCAGTGAGCCGCATTTATTCTGTAGTCCAAACACGGACAATCACTACAATGTTATGTCAGCTTCTGATAAAAAAGAATGAAGAGCCAAAAAGTTTAGAAAGCCGAGATAAGGAAACATATGTACCAATCTACAGCAGCGAAGAACTGCAAAAAATATTTATTACTAGAGCATAGTTGCCATTTTACAACGTTTCAAGAGAAGACATGGCTAACGAAACAATCAAAGAATGTGCTCACATCTTTTTACTTTCTCACCTCTTAAGGAACTTGACCTCTAAATATAGAACCCCTCTCTAGCTCTTCTTTAGAGACAATCATAGATACAAAGAAAAACAAAAAAAACAATCAATGATGGGGTGAGACGGGATGATGAGAGTTTGTCGTAGCTGAGGCTTAGAACACTGCGTTTAGTAGAGTATGGTCTCCTTCACCACATCGGCGGTGCACTTCTTTGAGCCTGTCCGCGGAGTTGCAGATACCACTGCAGCTCCAGTCGAACGAGGCAAGGCAGATGTTGCCTGCTTGCGCCTTCCACTCGCAATCTGCAAATGTAGCATATTGTTTTACAGTTATGTAATGAAAAGGATGTATTTTAGCTCTAAACAATAATACCCTCCGAAATTGGTGCTTTGTGGTAACTCGATGTAAAATATTTAGAGTGAATTTTTAAAATTTAGGGTCACAATATTCCCATAGGAAGCAAAAATAATTCTCGCTTATGCAAAACAAACATATCTGGTGATTATTTACCACATTCAGCCCAAAAATTGCAATGCAAGATGGAAATGTAAGTCAATTTTCTGAAATCTTAAAGCGGAAACAGGGGAAATGATTATTTGCTATATGGATGCCTTACCTGGTGGAGTACCACAACATAGTCGGCGGTCATCGATATGTTCTACATCTAAGCCAATGAACCAAGCACCTAGAGAAACATCCTCATTTGCATATCTGTGCAACACATGCCTGGCAAAGAACAAAAGAACGTTACTCTTTCTTGTATATCTAGAAAGGTGTTCTTACTGAAACTTTATTGACTGTGCAGGTCAACTTACTGGTTTACCGATATATAAGTTGCGAGATCCTTCGAAATAACATACAATTGACCAGTTGCATGCCGGAAATACTTGTTACCTTCTTCACCAAATTTCCAATATTCAGGTTCATGATATCTAACCCCCCTGTAACAACTTACATGGCATAGTTACTCATAATTTCATAAATATGTTGCTTCATCACTGGCATTAACATTGAAAATTTACTTTTTAGCCAAAACAGGACCAGATTTCATGCATCCCATATAAACTCGAGGTTTTGACCGGTATCTAGCCAAAGTCGCTCCAAGTGTAGCTGAGGTAACAAAAAAATGCTAATATGAAATGTATTCATACCAAAAAAAAATGCTAAAAGAATTCCACTTCCGCATTATTATTATTATTATTTCAATTTTGCATTGATAAAATTGCAAAACCCAAGTATTCCAAAATGAAAGAACCACAAAGCAGCAAGCTTTGAAACTAGAAAATCAGTAATCCTAACTCCAAAGCTACCGATCTCGTTATCATCACTCGCCCATGATTGATGGGTAACTAGGAAGTATACTTGTTTAATGTTGAAATATTAAACATGCTTTGTAACCCATACAAGTTGGTGCTTTATTTTTCCTTGACATCTTTCCACTTTTGACAAGTGTTAGTTTTTAGATGATTGACAAAATTTTAAGAGGATTGGATCTTATGCTATTGCTTGAGGATCTACCAGTTTTTGTAAAAGATGATATCATGTAGTTTGTACTTGTGGATATCGTGTGTAAGTTTGTGCTCGTCTAATTACTAGAAGATCAACTAGTTTTCCCAGAAGATGGTATATCAGATGAACATTGTGCATGTTTAAAGATTGTGATCCTACAACAAAAATATATAGGCTAGAACTGTGGGTGACCCTTTCAATATACTTGTTCAATGTTTTGTTTTTTTCAGATATGTTTCGTGAAGTGTGTTGTGATCGTATATGCAAATCTCAGTTATTTCAGAAGCCACATATGATCTCAAGCATAGGAACCCAAACAACTCAAATAGAAAATATTAAATACTTACCAATATTTACATGTACATCATCATCAACCTTGATATAGAAGTCTGCGTCCCACATCGCCACAGCAGTTGAAAAGTATTTTTTTGTCTTGGCAGATAATACTAAGTATCCTTCGACATGATCCTGTAAATAAATTGCAGTTTAATAACTATCTTTTACCAAACAAAACATGCCACAGTGCAGATATGTGAATGTAGATCTGGATATAATTTTGGGTGAGGAGCCCCAAATGACATGTTAAAAATAAAAACTTAATAATGTTCAAATATACACTATAGAGTACAGAATCGTTTTACAAATTACCAGCCTCAAGAAATCTCCATGCTTCCGGTCTTCAGCTTCAATAGCTCTATCAAGAATTCCTCCAGTGGTTGCACTATTAAATTGAAAGTAAACATGTCAATATAATAAATGTCAAAAGCAAAATCCTTTCTTAGGTAAATGGTAGCATAAACTGAACATGTTTGTGACTAAGAGACGTACCTGTGACCGATAACAAAACGCATTATTATTCCTTTCTCCTCAAGCTTCTTCCTTTTTTCACCTATGATATCCATGAAAAAAGTACCAAATTGCAAAACAGTATTAAAGGTACAAATATATGGAATGGAAGGGAAGAGAGAAGCTTGGATTATGTTAGTAACCTTGGGGCATCCAAGTAGCTCGAACGGAATCCCTTCTTTTACGACTGCTAAAAGCAGTATTGATTCCCACAACCATTAGATATTTCCGTTTTCCACCTATGGCGGTATTTTCCATGTTTTCTGAAACTGGTGAACCACTAAGTATAGATTCTTGGGCAACTCTTGCAGCAGCTAGTTCCATTTCTAGGTTTGAAATTGTTTTATCCAATGTTCTGCAGAATCCCAAAAATTCTTAATAAAAAATTTCACCAAACAGAAAGATAAATAATATGATAGTTAATCTCACTGTATAGCATCATGCGTCCGTGAAACCTCTCCCGTTATGTCCATGGTATCACGTTTTATATCCTTCTGGACAAGTAATACGGAAAATATTTAGCAACCAAAGCCTCTTTTTTGCAGGGAATAGCAAAAAAATGGCATCGTCTCGTCGAGCATTGAACCAAAATATTAGCAAAGTGGATCTAACCATACCCATCCTTTTGGCTTTGCATATGTATAACAACAACAAAATCGTTAGAAAAATGTCTTAGTGAAGGTCCTTACTGCTTTGGAACTACATTCCACTGAAAGTAGCTGAAGCTTGTCTTCTTGGTTTGGGTTTCTCATGTCACTAACTTCAGGCATTGTCCACATCCTGCAATTGTCAATAAGAGTTAGTGCAATATGATCTGAAAATACATCATTTATGTAATATATTATACCTATATATGTAAATTACACTTGTAAAATATTGTGCATCGTATTAAAATGCATATTAGTGTGAAGAAAATTGATTAAACAACTAGAGCTCAAAGATTAAAAATCTTAACTTATTTCACATACTTTTTCATCGGTAACGTTTTTCAAATATACATAAGTAGAACCACTTATCAAAAGCCATGGATTTGCTGTCTACGAGCTCTTCTTTAAATTTAATCATCAAGATTTTTTAGAAATAATGAAAGATGGTTAAAACAGATTTGCACAAGCAAATACAACCAATCCACAGTTACTTGGAATTGGTTTCTTACACAAATATATAATCTAAGACTTCCACGGGACCAAGATGTCCTTGATCTTTTTGCCAGACCAATGATGAACTTTCAAGCCCAGCCTGCAGTCAATTCCTTAGCCAGAAATGTCACAATCCCACATATCAAGACAGCCAAATACCAAAACACCCATGAAGGCCTCATTCTATTGTAGTTACAAGTAGCTTGAAACGAAATCAAAACACCAACTTACGTTTTCAATAGAAAAGATGAAAAGCAGACACCCCAAACAACCAAATCCCTGAATCCATAATAAAACCAAAAGTTGTAGCCAATTACTTCTTTGAAATGGGGCTAAACAACATAGTACTGGCCTCTTTAAGTTCCCATATCAAAAAAATTGAAAAAAAAACACCACAAATCTACCAATACTGCAATCCCTCAAACCTATGAAAACCAAATAACAATCAACAACTACAACTACCATGCTCATGAACTAGGATATCACCCTAAACTACAACCAGAAATCATCAGCAAACAAGCAAATCAAGCCCTAGCAAAATTCCCAAAATTCATAAAACAACATCAAGATTATTGTCACAATAAATTATAAACCATCACAAACCAACAAAAACCAATGATTATGAACCAATGAATTACAAATCATCTCAAACCAATGAAAACCCAATAACAATCAAGAACTACAACTACCATGATTATGAACTAGGGTATCACCCTAAACTTCACTCAGAAATCATCAGCAAACAAGCAAACAAGCAAACCAAGCCCTACCAAAGTTCTCAAAATTCATAAAACAACATCAAGTCTATTGTCACAATAAATTATAAACCATCACAAACCAACAAAAACGAAATAATAGTCAAATAACTTTTAATAAGTAATCACAGAGGATACAAATACCATCCTAACCATCACACTTCAAAAGTCAGAAACAACCACACAAAAAGAAGCCAAATTCCACCAAATTCCCAGAATTCATGGAAACCAAACCAAAATTACTGCCACAACACAAAGACCCTGTTCAATTTCCACCCCCAAATCCCAAAAACCGAAATTCCGAAAAGAAAGAGGGAGACCCAGAAAAATTACCTGTTGGTGAAGAGAAGGCCAGCACAGAAACTACCAATACAGAACAAAACAGTACACTTCCTTGCCACAACCTTCCCATCTCCACCCCCAAACCCCCCTCTACACTTCCAACTCATGATTACAAACTCCTCACCAAAAACATATTCCCACCTTTATCACAAATCCTCAAATTGAACTTCTACAAACAACAAATTATAGAAGAGTAAGGCTTAGAGGACATATGTTAGCAAATCTCAAGTACCCTTCTCTTTCTTAAAATTTCTCTCTCTTAATAGTGGTGTGGCACATGAAAGGACAAGGAGGGGACACACCACCTTGAGGAGATAGAAGTAGAAAAAAATGATACGCCTTATTATAATGCGAAAATCCCCATGTGCTATCCCAACAAAGTTCGGTAAAATAATATAAAATAACTATGATAATTCAGATCTAACGCTGAAGAAGAGGTGGGTTAAGACTTAAGCGGTGTGGAATCATTGTCGTTAATAAACTAATGGAACTGAATGAGCTACAAGTACGTGTGCGGAAGGGGAATTAGCTTGAAGTTGGGAATGAGGGCGTTGCGTGGTATTGGCTTAACAAGTGTACGTACAGTATTGCGAAATAGCAATTATCGGTGAGCTTTTTGTATGGGTTTCCAACATATTGCGATTTTGGACTTCCATCCAGACAAAAAAAACATGTTTTGCGTCAGATAATATATCAATAAAATATTCTATTTTTTTCTTTCACTTTGTGGTTAGTTTTTTATTAAGCAAGCTTTGATTTTCAGGAGGAGTGGAAGCTCAAATTACAACATATCTGGGGAGACATAAATCCTACTACAAGAAGATTAAGCCACAATATGGTACCCCTCTAAGCAAGGTTGGAAATCTAAAATTGTAAGATATATAAGGTTCTAAACCGGTTGAGTTCGGGCCGGGTGGGTCGATCATCACCCGACTTGCAAGGGATTTGGCGGGTTGGTGGGCTAAATATATATATAGGCATTTTTAGGTGAGGTTAACATCATTGGAGTCTAAATGAGATTACCTAATATAAACCGTCACATTTTAATCCAATAGATTTCTTGCAAAAATGTATATATTTGTAAATGAGATTACCTAATATAAACCGTCACATCATTGGAGTCTAATTCGGAAATGATTTAACCTGGGAAACAATTAATCTAAATGCAAAATCTTAAACATATTTTCTTTAATTTGCAACATTCTTAAAATTTTGAAAAGCAATAATGTCTTCAAAAATCAAGGAACATTTCTTATTAGTTCATCCTTCACTTTGATAAATACGTGCATTCTATCGTGAATGTTGTATCAATTAAAAAAATGATGAGAATGTGAGATATGCATATGTTTGTATTTAAGGAATGAAAAATTAATTTATTGAAAAATAAAAATTTATAAAATCAATAAATGCATATTGAATTAAAAATTCGTATATATAAAAAATACAATACGTTAAAATAATTATAAAAATGCATCTTTATCCAAAATAATGAAATTGCAAAATTCAATAATGCAGTTACTTAAAATATGAATATTAAAAAAATAATTACTCAAAACTGCATTTTACATCATAGAATTTCGAAAGAAAAATTATAAATATCTAAAAATGCAAACTTCACAAAGTGCATTTTTTTATTCTGACAAGACTCGTAGAATTATCGATTATAAAATAAAAATAAATAAAAACTGAAGCAAGAAAGCATCATATATTCATTTGTATCAAAAGTCAAAACAATTACATAACAAAAAAGGAAAAAATAACAATTTCTAAAACATAATGCACTTCCCTAAATAGGAAAAAAGATCTAATGACGTTGGAAAGACAACAAATATCTAAATTTGTTTTTCAACTGACATTTTGGACAATTTGCAAACGAAATACAATATTTTTGCATATTGTAATGTATGAAATTACCTAATTTGCTCAATCTCTAATTAATGTTAATCTAACAGATAGATTTGCCCGAATATAGATCTAAAAGACTTGGATTAAATAATCTCATTTACCCTTAGATGAGGTTACCTCACCTAGAAAATCACCAATATATATTCTTGATCATGCATAAAACAGAAAGTTGTATGATTGAAGGGGAGCACTCATGATTATTTCTTAATTAAATTAGATCTTTTTTTATAAATATTCCCTATCTATCAATTATGATCTTGAAAATCATATTTTATTTAAAACTTTTGAATTTTAAGTCTTTCAGAAACATTTAGATACTTCCTTATTCGATGAATAAGATTAATCGAAATATTCGTAAATTTTATTTCCTACATCTTGTTGTTGATGCCAAAGATGGAAAATATCAGATTGAGGAGTTTTTTTATTTTATGCATGATTTTTAATATTGTCATCATAAAAAAATGAGGAGAATGGTAGAATAAACTCCACTCATTTGGATAAGGACTATTACTAACGTAAGTGCTAAGTGTTTCAAGTCTTGAATCCCGGGATGGATCCCAATATCCCACTCATTTTCCTACGCATGTATGATGTGGCAGCCCCATGTGAATGGATGGTCAGGCCAGAGGAAAATAAGTTTGAATTTGGTGGTTTTTGGATGGATTGTGGTTTTGGTGGATGGAGTTGTTGGTTCAGTGTTGGTAGTGTGCTTTTGTCTTGTTGTTTTGTCTTTTTATTTTTCAAACCTCCAAATCAAAACTTCAAACACAAAAATAACTGTTTTTTTCCTTTCCCAAGACAAAGAGGCTTCACTTTATTTCCCAAAACAAATATTTTGAATCTCCACCACCAAAAGAGAGCTTCACTTTCTATGCAAACCAAAAATCAAAGCTAGATTTGTATATCAAGTGCTTCGGTTTTGTACTTGGTCATCTACATCAAATTCAAGTGCACATATACATTAGTTTCTCACTTAAACTGTCAATGATGGTCATCATTGTTACATGTGATGGTAATTTGATACTAATTCCAAAGTAAACTAGTGTCATGGAAGATTTTTCTATTTGGTTTAGGGTAAGGGAGTAAGTATGTAAAACTTATCTTTCAATAGGATGTAAAAACCCACAAAGTCTCTCAAAATTACCCTCTACCATAATTGGAAATTAATCTCTCCATATGATTTGCATATTGGTGGTTAAAACACCCAACATTGGTTATGAAAATCTTTTTGTACCTAAAATATTTTAAGCCTTATGTTTGAATTTTCCATTCCATGAGGAAGATTTTGTGTTTAATTTATCTCAAATTCCCATATACAGAATTGATAGTGAATTAATGTACAAAGTAAGGCAAATCCATATAGATTGTAGGGTAAATTCCTAGCCTTCAAATCATTACTTCGTGTACAGTATGAAGGCAAAATCATCACCTCTTTTAAATTAGTTAGTTAATGTAAGCTGCAATAGAGAGTAATTTCATATAGATAGGAAGGTAAATCCTAGTAGCGAGTATGGTAAATCCAATTAGTGAAATTCATCACTAGGACCTATTACATGGTTCCATGTAAGAGACTAATTCAATATCTAAATAAGAGTAATTTCATCAATAAATAGTTAACCACCTATAAAACTTTATGTAATGAAAGTATATATGTTGTGGTAAATGAATTATAGACCCATAAGACGGAGCATAGAACCAAGCGTAGTAAAGTGGTGATGATTATGAAAAAAATTCAAGATATGCGATCAAGTGTAATTAACATGACAAGTTCCTTTTTTGGGTTCGACAAGGAAGAATTTGTGTACAATTTATCTCGGATTTCCATGTAAAGAACTGATGTAAATACATGCACAGTGTAGGGCAAATTCATGTTCACGGTAGACTAAATCCATTGACTGTAAAACTTTGTACAGAACTTCATGTACAGTATGAATACCAAATCATTATTTCTTTTAGATTTAGTTAATGTAAGTATTGGCTTTTTGGCCTTAATCTATGTTTTGATGATTTAATCAACCTAATCTTAATTGTAATCAATGTAGAGTAGCACACATATTGCATAGCATATATATTGTATTGTGCTAACCTCTACAAATGATCAAGACTCACGGAAGAAAGGAAATCAAGTCAAGACATGTATTACAGCTATATTGAAGACATGTAATCTTGTTTTCTTTGAGTCTTACGAACATTGTGTAATTGAGCATACTTGAGATAAAATCAACTCACATACACACTAGGTTCCTTATAAAAGTCACACACAAAATTTCACATTCATTGGACTTCAATAGATCACCCAAACTAGAACCGGAAAACACTAAACCAAACCAGAACTGCCAGAACCTTTTCGGTCGACTGTTTGTTCCTTTAAACAATTAGTGTTTTCTACCATCCATTCGGTCGACCATCCAGACCTTTTTGGTCGACCATGTAACAACAAATTTCCAACTGTTAGACTTATCGTATTATACCAACGGTCGTATTCGAATTATTCGCAAATACCCCAAAATACAAATTACCTATCGGTCGACCGAACTTTATTGTCTCCAAAATTGTGCAACTGCCTGGATGTTTTCGGTCGACCAATGACATTGGATCGGTCGACCGAACTTGATCATTTTATCAACCTCGTAGAGCCTGTTGAGTTTCGGTCGACCTAACCCTATTCGGTGTTCAACCATTAACCTAAGTTTACCTAAGTTATAGCCTATTGCGGTCGACCGTTCATTTATCGGTCGACCAAACCAAGTTCAAAATTACCCAACGGTCGACCGTTCTGCCCAATTCGGTCGACCGAACTTACTCAGAATTGGGTCTTACAGGTTGTTGTTTTATGATTCTCAATCAAACCTTACCCAAGCTAACCCCAACAGCTATAACACCTTAGGAGCTTATAAATAGGTGTTCCCATGACACAATTACACAAGTCTTACACTTTCATTTGTCATATACACTTAAGAGAAAACTCCAAGTCTCCCATTCCCCAAATCTTACTCTCCAAGCCATACTTCCACATCTTAGATCAATTCAACATCATAAGCTAAGTGTGCTCAAGTTAGAGAGTGAGTGATCCACTCAAATGTTGTTGTTCAAAGAAGCAAGGACTTCGGTGAAAACCCAAAGTGTTCCTCTCGGATTGTGAGAGAAGAAAGTCAAGCTCGCGAGGGTGTTCACAGAGCTTGTTTTGTAAAAGGCTTAATCTCGACCCGGAACGAGGTTGATAATGAAGACGCGAGCGGAGCTCGAGGGAGTTCGAGCGGAGCTTGCAAGAGAGGAAGTAGGCGGGAGGCCGAACCTCTATAAAAATCTGGTGCCTTCTTGTTGGTTTGCATTATCTCTTCCTTTGCTTGCTAGTTTAGTTTTTATTTCCGCTGCATATACTTGATTGCTTAAACTAGTTGGTAATTAACTTAAAAGTGATTAGAACTAAGCCCATTATGATCTTACAGTAAGTTGTGGTAGAGTGCAATTCCAAATAGGTACGAAGGTAAATCCAAGTAGAGAGTATGGTAAATCCAATTGGTAGAATTCATCATCAGGAATATATGAGGGTAATTTAACTTTTATAATAGGGTAATTTCGTATATATGTAAGAGTACTTTCATCCATATATGGTAAACCATCTATAGAACTTTATTTAATGAAGTATATGTTGTATTGAATGAATTATGGACTCCTACGACAGAGCATGGGACAATGTGTGGCAAAGTAGCAATCAACATGAATAATGTTAGGGGTATGTGACTAAGTGTAATTGATTGAAACAAATGATGTACACATGTTATGTGTGGTAAGTCTAGATGTTTTGCTAAGGGTATGTGCAAGCAATTTGTAGAATCAAGTATTGATCAGTTTATTGTTATGTTACCAAGCAGTTTGTATATAACAATGTGTAGTAAAGTAGAAATCAACATGAATAATGCTAGGGGTATTTGACTAAGTGTAATTGATTGAAACAAAAGATGTAACATGTTATGTGTGGTAAGTATAGATGTCTTGCTGAAGGGTATTTGCAAGCAGCTTGTAGAACCAAGTATTGATCAGCAATAGTGAAGGTAAACCCACGAACTAGGTATGGTAATTGGATGTATACAATGGGATAAATTTATTTTACTTTATGTAATGAAGTATATGTTGTAGTAAATAATTATGGACCTTGTAAGACGGAGCATGGAACCATGGGTGCTAAAGTGGTAATAAACATGAACATTGTTAGGAGATATGTGACCAAGTGTAATCAACATGACAAGTTGGGTTTCATGAGGGAGATTTTGTTTCCAAATTGTCTTAGATTCCCATGTACAAAAGTGATGGTAAATTCATGCACAAAGTAGGAAAAATCCTTGTACACAATAAGGTAAATCCATGTAAACAGTTGGGTAAATTTGTTGGCTTTAAATCCATCTACAAAACTTCGTTACAATGTGAATACTAAATTATTACTTCTCTTAGATTATTTAGATAATGTAAGTTGCAATTAAGAGTAACTGATTGAATTGGTTATAATAAACCGCAAGTGCACGGTGTCGGTGAAGATGCGGCAAGTATGGATCGTGTCCATGAGGAGCACGTGCAAGTCGGAGTCCACAATACTTGAGTGGGAAAGGAAAAGAGTCGAATTACACTACGATGCGTACTAAATCAGAAAACAAAAGATAAAAATAAACTTAGGGGGTAGAGAAGGAATGCAAAAATGAGAATATGTGTATGTGTGTGTTCATTGTTGCTCATAACAACATGTAATACATGAAATCCATAAACACCAAATCCAGCTTTGTCTCCTCATGAAATAACATAAAACATTATCATTAAAGCATACAAGACAATAATTGAAATGAGGCTAACATGAGCACATGCATAATGACCAAACCCCATTATGTCTCCACATGAAATAAGATTTGGCATAATCATTAAAACATACAAGACATTAATTAGGATGAAGCCAACATGAGCACATGCATACACATGTCATGTTTTCCTCTTATCCACTCCATCATTATCCTCACCTCATCATTCCCTATAAAATAAGTCAACCAATCTAACCATGTGCTAAGCATCACTCAATTGCATTAGCACATCAAAGATAAGAGTGAAAATCCCATTAGAAGGTTATTGATTGACATCATTTCATGCTCATATTTGTATCTTATATCCATTATCTTTCACCTAAACAATGCTATGTTACGAGTTTTATGTTTAGTGATGAGAATTAAATTTATACCGCAAGTGCACGGCGTCTATGAAGACGTGGCAAGTACGGGTCGAACACAAGGAGGGAGAGATTTCGTTGTTAGTGTGATGTCGATTGGGGGAAAGAAGGAGAGAAGAAATAAGTTGGGTTTTTGGTATTTTTGTTTTAATTATCTAAAGTACGAAACAAAAGCAATTAGAACTAAAACAAGAAATAAGAAGAGAATTCCGTTTGGTGGAGGTTTAGATTTAAGGTTTAGATTAGAGAACTTAGAAACTTATAATAAATCATGTTTAGTTATGAAGCATTACAAGATAAATGATTTAACATAAACTCAAGTAATCAAAATACTAATCACGAACTTAGAATAATAACATTCATTCGTCTTCTCTAACCCTAAATCCGTCACCTCCACCCTTCGGAAAGAGTTAGAAACTCATGGAGGGAGGAAGAAGAAGGGGTCCTTGAGACATTACAAAGAAAACTAAAAAGTAAGAAATAAGAAACAGAATTTTATTAATAAAACTAAGGTACACAAATAAGAACAACAACCAAGGACCCTATTTACATCGTTCTCGGGTCTATTTATAGTTGCTACAAGGGACTTAGGTATAGAATTGGATAGTACACGTGTCCATACACGAGTGGACGAAATTGGGACACACGGATCAACCAATGGGCGGCGGAATCGCCGCACATCATGTGTATTGTGCGGCGGATTCGCCTCCCACGTTGGTCGGATTTAATCAGGATTTTTGTCACGCGTTTATGGTATGATTTGATCTTTATTTGCGTGTCTGGATGATTTCTTTCCATTGTCTTGAGCTCCGGATTAATTCCTTCCATTGTTGGAGATTTATAGTTGATTTTTCTTTTGACTTTTCCAACAAAATATCTTGATCCTTTTCTTTTGCAATTAGGTCCTTGGCATTTTTGCAATTAAGCCCTTGACCTTTTTGTGATTAGCTCCTTGAATGCTTTTATGCTTGGATGCATTTCCAATTGAAACCCGATAAACTTGAATTCGGTCTTTATGATAGAAATGAATCTTTTGCACACGTTTATGCTCGGAATGTGGGTAAATTGCATTCAGGTCCCTGTATTCTGTAAATAAGACTAAACACATACCTTAGTAGCATTTATTGATGTAAAAGTAATCCAAATGAAAGACATATGATGCAATGTATGCAATGCATCAAATACCCCCACACCTAGATTTTGCTAGTCCCTAGCAAAGCAGAATATAAGAAAATGAAAGCAGGGAAATCCTAACTCACTTTCGTAGGAATCACGGTTGCACTTAGCATGTGCAACAAGCCGTTAAACCTCCAAGTTTCCTAGGAGGAGGAGTGTTGTCTCCTGAGGGTTTTCAGCGGATATACCCACAAAATCCTGAATCAACATTTCATTAATAGCTCTCAATATCCCTACCTCAACTTTATACATCTCACTAAGAATTTTTGCATGCTCATTATATAAATCTAACTCATTAAAAATATGACTTGGTCTTTGTTCCTCCAACATTCACACCACTAACCCTTCTACACATGTTTATCACTTGAATTATTTTGCACGCCTCCTTTGGTGGTGAAGTATCATTCGGATCAACCATGGCATGGATCATTCTTTTAGCTTTGGGCCTTGAGTATCTTAAAGTATTTTTTTCTTTTCCGTGATTCAACACATTTGCTTTTCCTTTTTGACACTTATACCCTTTTTGCATTCGTGTAGCGAGTTTGGTCGATAATCCCGAGCTGGAAGACTCAAGTTACCGGGTTTCAAGATACCCCTACGGACCAGTGACTCGAAGGCTTGGGCTTTTGTAATCATTTTGCAAAATGTGCTTTCCTCACTTTATTTTTATTATTATTTTTTTTTTTACTTTTATTTTCCTCAAGGCTTAATTGCTATTAGAAGTCCACACTTCCCGGTATATTTTCCTCAACCTCTGCTTTTTATCAACCACTTCAAAGATTTGATTCATCCAATTTAAGTGCATACATGTTTTACAAGGGTCATGAGTTATTTCTTTGGAACTTAGATTTATGTCATAATTTCTACAAGCAGAACTATATAATAAGGAACAAAAACTCAATGCAATTTGTACACGGGTTTTGGCAGTTCAATCTTAAGCTATGTCATGGAATATTGACTTTATTTTTTATTTTTTTATTTTTTTTTTAAAAACTAAAGCAGAGCAGAAAATCAAATAGATAGATATGTACATATATAAACACCCCCCACACCTAAATCATGCATTGTCCTCAATGTATGCATAGATAAAATAAATGCACTTATTACCTGAGTCGGCTTGCGGTAGAGGGGTTGAGTTTGCTCAAAGTCAACCATAATCAGAACTGGATTGAATGACACCATGTTGGTGCATGTATCCAGTTGAATTGTTCCCCATGTTGACTTGAGGAAAAGATTCCACTCTTCTCACTTGAATTGGTTCGCTTATTTGCTCAAGTGATGGTGGTTGAGTAAATGAATCACTCCCTCTTTTCTTACTTCCTTTTTGCTTATGTGATGATTTATTTGATTCAGAATTCTGATAAATACGTGCTCTCATCACAACATCACTTGGGTTGCATATTATTTCTGGCTCATTATCAATATGGAAGATATTAAATTCTGCTTTTAAGTTCCCGAAAGATAATTGCATGAGCCCATTTCGACAGTTTATTAATGCTTCCGAGGTGGCTAAAAAGGGTCTACCTAAAATTACAGGGATTTGTCGATTAGGATTTACAACAGGTTCAGTATCAAGTACGACAAAATCCACTGGATAAATGAAGTCACCAACCTTAATCAAAACGTCCTCTACTATACCTCTCGGTTTCTTAACAGAACAATCAGCGAATTGGAGGGTTGTCTTAGAGGGTTTCAGTGGACCAAGGTTGAGTTGCTCGTAGACAGAAAATGGGAGCAAGTTAACGCTTGCACCAAGGTCTAGAAGGGCTTTATTGATAAACGTATCTCCTATTGAACATGAAATTGTGGGACACCCCGGGTCCTTATATTTTATAGGAGATGTGTTGGAAAGAATTGAGCATATGTTTGCAGTTAAAAATGCCTTCTTTGGTACATTCGTTTTTCTCTTCTTAGTGCACAAATCTTTTAAGAATTTAGCATAAGCAGGTATTTGTTGAATCATGTCTAAGAGTGGAATGTTTACCTTAACTTGCTTAAATACTTCCAAGATTTTCTCTATTTGTGCACTAGAGTTCTTTTTGAGTCTATTGGGAAATGGGGCTTTAGGCACATAGACTCGCTCAGGTTCAGGTTGAGCTACAGGTTCAGGTTGGGTAGGTGGATTGGGCCTTTCAATTTGGACGTCGGGTTCAATGGTCAAGTCATATGTGGGTGCTTGATGGCTAGATTGATTAGTCATTCTAGGGTTTACCACATTATTGTCAATTTGTCTTCCGGACCGTAATGATACTACAGCATTGATTTGTTGGAACGGTCCTTCCTCATTAACCATTTGAACCGGTCTAGGGTTGTTATTTCCTGAAGGTGGTTGATAAGATTGATATTGATTATTAGTTCTGGGGTTCACCTCAGGTTGACTTGGAAATTGGCCCTTTTCTCTTTCACCTATTATCTGTGCTAATTGGCTGACCTGTGTCTCTAGCCTTTGGAATGATTGGTTGGTTGTTTGTATAAAAGTTGTCATTAAAGTTTCTAATTTAGTCAACCTAACCTCATGATTTCCATTATTACCCCCAGATGATGTATTGTTTTGATTATATGGGGTTGGTTGTTGTCTAGGAGGTTGTCCTTGTTGGGTCCACGAAAAATTGGGATGATTACGCCAACCTGGGTTATAGGTTGATGCGTAAGGATCATTTCTAGAATTGTTGTATGTGGCATTAACATGTTCCAGGTTCACACAATCCTCCATTAAATGACCAGTCTGACCACATCTAGAGCAAGGGGTAGGGGATGCTTGTCGGGTTTGGTTTTGCAGTTCTAGACTTTCCATTCTACGCATTAGGGTAGCTAGTTTTGCCTCGGCCGCTATGTTGGAGTCTATAGCTAAGACACCTGGTCGGGTTTGACTCGCTATTCTAGATCCAATACTCGGGTTGATGGGTATTCTAGCATTGTCCCATTGCATACTATTTTCAGCTAAATCCTCAAGAAAAGTCCAGGCATCATTTTCATTTTTGGACATAAAGTTCCCTTGGCTCACAGATTCTAGCATAACCCTAGATGTGGGTGTCAATCCCTCATAAATAATTTGGCATAATTGCCACTTCGGAATTCCGTGGTGAGGGCATTGGGTCAAGACACTTTTAAATCTTTCAAGATAGGAATAGAACGGCTCGCTCTCAGACTGAACGAATGCAACAATTTCATTCCTAATCTTCATAGTCTTATGGTTGGGGAAATATTTTTTTAGAAACACTTGAACAAACTCAGCCCAACTGCTAATAGATCTTTCGGCTAGACTATATAGCCATTTCTTAGCGTCGTCCTTCAGTGCTAGAGGCACGAATTTCAGACGCACTGTCTCCTCAGGGATATGCTGGTATTGCATAAGAGAGCAGATTTCTTCAAATTCTCTAAGGAAGAGATATGGGTCTTCCCTAGAGGTGAACTTAGGCAACATACTCATGTATTGTGCCTTAAGTTCGAAGTCGCGACCCGGGATGGTGGGCATAACGATGCACGATGGCTGAGCAGCCATCGTTGGGTAGCACCGATCCCTCAGAGTTATAGGTTGCGCAATAGGCGGGTCCACTATGTTCTCACCCATTAGATCCGGGTGAGGTGGTGCAACAGGTGGATTGGGGTTAAGTTCCAGGCTGGAATCTAGATGAACTCGTGAGAGTCGATTACTCAAGTCCCGAATCCAAATCTGAGTGCACCGGGTTGAATCAATTTTTGAATTCAAATTCGAAATTTAAATTCCAAATTTAATTTCAAGAATTAATTACTCTTTTTTTTCGTTTTTTTTTTTTTTTTGAAATTTTTTTTTTTTTTTGAATTTTAAATTTTTTTTTTTATTTTTTTTTAAAAGAAACAAACAATAGAAAGGTAGGGATGAGAAGGGAAAGAAGACTCAGACGAGAAGGGAAACTTAACTCTAAAGGATAAAAATTAGGGTTGGTCAGAAATTTCCTGAACAAGCACGGTCAAAACAATCCTAGACCTAGTGTCACTTAGATCTAGACGACTCCTAACAGGTTGAGTCGAATTAGTTTGCTTGATTCACCTCCCTCACCAATCAAACCAAGTTGGCCAGTTAGTGTATAGCTAGTGGGGGCGCTTCCGACAGAGTCGGTGCCAATTAGACAACCACGTCGCTTGGAAGACTTTCGTCGACACAAAAACACTTTCTAGACACCAAATTGAATTCAATTAGCTTCAGGTCATAGCAAGTCAAACCAATCTCCTCCTTAATTGAGTCCGAGTCCTTAGGGGCCAATGTCTAATTGATTTTAAATTTTAGGCTTAGGCGACACTTCAGGATTGTGGTTTGTGGGCCACGGGAGGGTGATGAAATCCCCACCGTATCTTTTCCTACGGAGTTGCCCTTAAGATAGTTTAACTTAGATCTAACAAAGATAGTCAAACAATGGTCTTTTTAATGGGGGCAATTGCAAGGTTGTATGCAAATTAAATTATATGCTTAAATGCAATCGTTAAAAACCGCGATACGTACCTTGCCTCCAGCACTCTTCAACAGAAATTGATTTGCAAGAATTTAGCAAGAATAATGCAAACAAAACATTATATGATGCATGCACTAAGGTCTTTCTAATTTTGCGAATTTTAGGTCAGAGTTGAAATATTGCCAATTATGGAATTTAAGCTTAACACATGCAATTCTAATAAAAGGAAATTTTCTGAAACTAGAAATTACGAGGAAAAAGGCAACAAAGGTTACCTACGCAATGCTCAGTCGGGTTCGCCGCCCGCTCTCGAAATTTCAGTAGCTCCACGCGTCCACCCAGAGATGGTGCTAACCCCAGAAAAATTTGAAGCTCAGATGCTTCAATTGTGCGGCGATTCCGCCGCAGGTTCCTTTTGATGTGCGGCGATTCCGCCGCCCTTGTTGCTCAGACTGCGCTCAGATTTCGCCGCGCGCTCTGTTGTCTCCTGAAACACAAATCCAAATATTTAGATCGCGCACAAGATAAACAGGATAAAATCGAAATCAACAAAAAACAAAATCTACGTCGCCTCCCCGGCAACGGCGCCAAAAACTTGATGAGAATTAAATTTATACCGCAAGTGCACGGCGTCTATGAAGACGTGGCAAGTACGGGTCGAACACAAGGAGGGAGAGATTTCGTTGTTAGTGTGATGTCGATTGGGGGAAAGAAGGAGAGAAGAAATAAGTTGGGTTTTTGGTATTTTTGTTTTAATTATCTAAAGTACGAAACAAAAGCAATTAGAACTAAAACAAGAAATAAGAAGAGAATTCCGTTTGGTGGAGGTTTAGATTTAAGGTTTAGATTAGAGAACTTAGAAACTTATAATAAATCATGTTTAGTTATGAAGCATTACAAGATAAATGATTTAACATAAACTCAAGTAATCAAAATACTAATCACGAACTTAGAATAATAACATTCATTCGTCTTCTCTAACCCTAAATCCGTCACCTCCACCCTTCGGAAAGAGTTAGAAACTCATGGAGGGAGGAAGAAGAAGGGGTCCTTGAGACATTACAAAGAAAACTAAAAAGTAAGAAATAAGAAACAGAATTTTATTAATAAAACTAAGGTACACAAATAAGAACAACAACCAAGGACCCTATTTACATCGTTCTCGGGTCTATTTATAGTTGCTACAAGGGACTTAGGTATAGAATTGGATAGTACACGTGTCCATACACGAGTGGACGAAATTGGGACACACGGATCAACCAATGGGCGGCGGAATCGCCGCACATCATGTGTATTGTGCGGCGGATTCGCCTCCCACGTTGGTCGGATTTAATCAGGATTTTTGTCACGCGTTTATGGTATGATTTGATCTTTATTTGCGTGTCTGGATGATTTCTTTCCATTGTCTTGAGCTCCGGATTAATTCCTTCCATTGTTGGAGATTTATAGTTGATTTTTCTTTTGACTTTTCCAACAAAATATCTTGATCCTTTTCTTTTGCAATTAGGTCCTTGGCATTTTTGCAATTAAGCCCTTGACCTTTTTGTGATTAGCTCCTTGAATGCTTTTATGCTTGGATGCATTTCCAATTGAAACCCGATAAACTTGAATTCGGTCTTTATGATAGAAATGAATCTTTTGCACACGTTTATGCTCGGAATGTGGGTAAATTGCATTCAGGTCCCTGTATTCTGTAAATAAGACTAAACACATACCTTAGTAGCATTTATTGATGTAAAAGTAATCCAAATGAAAGACATATGATGCAATGTATGCAATGCATCATTTAGTTTTCAGGAATAAATAGGTTTGAAGAGATGAAGCATAAAAGGACCCAAAAGCTGGGAAAAAGGACTGAATTGTGAGATCTGGGGACCAAGATGCAAGGAAGAAGGACCTGAATGCAAGACCGAAGGACCTAAGAGCAAAACAGAATACTCCTCACCATCATGGGGAGTATTTTGGCAATTCTATTCGGGTCGGAGCTCCAACATGCAAAATAGATGCATCAAATACCAACAAAGCCTTCCAGAAAAGCCCACAAGAAATTCCAGACCGATCCGGACACTGTAGACCGCTAATTAGCGGTCCAAGACCGCTAATTGGCGGTCACTTTTGGCCCAAATGCGCTCAAATTTCTCCTGGACTTGTATTAATGTTCGTTTAGGCTATTTTTGGTGTTTGTTTAGTCCCACATCGGGGGATTGTCCCGGTTTGCCTTTTTCCATGGCTATAAATAGAACTCTTCACCTTCCATTGTAATGACTCCATATTTTAAGTAGCTATTCTTCCTACTAGAAGTGAGGCCTTGAAGCACACACTAAAGTAGGAGGATGCTACTTTTAATGTGAGTCATTTTATCAACAAAGTTTTGTGTTTCTTTCATTGTTGGTTTTATGCTTCTTTTATTGTTTCTGCATGTTTTAGTTTAATCATCTTTTAATTCTAGCTTAGTTTTAATATGCTTTCTTTCCATAGTTTAATAATTAGTGTAATGTTTAGTGAGTAGTTTCATCCCCTTTGGGGGGTGGAGTAGATGTACATACATGCATTAGAGAATGGGATGAATGCTTTAATTTCAATGTGTTGATTAAACATGAATGTATGCTTGATTGTTTAGGATAGAATTTATAATTTGATGAGTTTTGCCAAAATGATTAGACACCTCTCATGCTTGTTTAGGTTCTGAAATAAACAACTTGCATATGTAAATGTTAATCAACCAAGTTGGTGAATAGATTGATAGGTTTTGCCATAACATTTAGACACTTCCTATGCTTGATAAACACCACCTTCATGTGCTTAAAGAATGTATTCTACACCCACCTCTTTGCATGTGTGCACTCACTCCACCCCTTAGGGGTTTTCCATTCCTGAAATTCCAGCACTTCTATTTTGTTCTTAGTTTAGTTGTTATTCCATCGTTTGTTTGTTTCGTTCGCATTTCATACTTCTTAGTGTAGCATAGTCTAGATTAGCATAAACAACTTTCTTCCCCCTATTTTTGCCACTTGATTTCGTACAAGCAAGAGGCTACTCACCTCCCAGAGGACGACCCGTACTTGCCACCGCTTCATCGTGGCCGTGCACTTGCGGTTTAAAATAAAACGTTCAACAGTTATGGAACTCATGTGAGGCTTAAAGGATAGGATTAACACACACACACACACACACACACTTAATACATCACATAATCACATCACCTTCTTCTCCACCCCCCAATGGGGATGGACTACTCCCTATTCATCTCTAAGCTCAAGAAAACATAAAAACAACCCAAAACCATAATGGAAATGTAGAAAACTAGATTAAAATGAAACATTACAAGGTTGCTCATCTCCTCCTCCTCTACACTACTAATTAAGAAACTAAAACCTACTCTAATAAACAAGAAATAAAACCTACACTACTAAACAAGAAAGAAAACTAACCTAAGGAGGAGAGGGAGGAAGAAGAATTAAGGAGACATAACAAGTCTATTTATAGAAGAAATAAGGGTTTGGATGGATCTGGAAGCAATCCAACGACTGTAATAACTTTCTCTATAGTCTGGTCCACCTATATAATCAAGCCAAAGCCATGGGAGATATTGGAGGCAAATTGGGCCAAATGATCCACCACTAGCGGATCTTTTGAGTCCGATCGGCCCCGATTTCTTCTATGAGCTTAAATGTGGTATTTTGCACGTGTGGTGCACTCCTGGTCAGTTGGTTCGAGATTGTTTGGTCTTAATTGCCTAAATACTCTTCACGATCATGGTATTGAGGGATTTTTGCTCCTGAAATGTTTTTCGTGCATTCAAGTCGCTCTGGATTTCATCTGGGTCCTTCCTGATTTGCAGAAATATATACATTGCTTCATTTCAGGATAGCATGAATGCAATGTATGATATGCTACTAATCAGTAACTCCTTACATAGATGCAGGTAAATTGAAGCAAATTAAAACTATGGTAAATCCATTTGGTGGATTCATCATTTAGGAACTCTTACATCAGTACATGGTTCCATGATACGATGGTAATTTAACCTATGTAGGAGTGTAATGAGGTATATACATAAGAGTAATTCCATTAAACCATTTATGAACTTTATGTAATGAAATATATGAAGTAAATGAAGTATGCACCTCTAAGATGGAGCATGGAAGAATTACATATTAAAGTCTTAATCAACATATAGGGGTATGTGACCAAGTCTAACCAACATGACAAGTTATGTTTTGGGTTTCGATTAAGGAGATTTTTTTACAATTTATCTTAGATTCCCAGGTACACATTGATGGTAAATTCATGCATGGAGTGGGGCAAATCCATGTCCATAGTAGGGTAAATCCCTTGACTTCAAATTAATGTCTAGAACTTCTAGTACCATAACAACCAAAAAGGAGATGATAACATGTTAATTAAAAGCAATATATCTAGTTAGAAGATAATAAGGAAAAGAGAAACAAAGAATGGGGTAAATTAAGAAAATAAGCATAGGTATTTTGGTACATGACAATGAGTATATTGGAATGGTTATCAATGAACCACACATTTGGCTTCGTTGTGAGGTATGTTGTGGTTTTCGTTGAGATGTATTCATAACTTGGTGTCATCATCGTCAATCTCCAGCAAATAACACTTGAGTCAAAACTTAATAAGATCACTGACCATTGGGCTTCAACACTAAAAAAAGAAAAGAAACAAGTTGATATATTAATAAAAATATTATGAATAAAATGAAAAAACAATTTGATTTCACCTCCCTGACAACGACGCCAAAAACTTGATGTGTTCGTTTTAATACCGCAAGTGCACGGTTGTCGGTAAAGATGGGGCAAGTACTGATCGATCCACAGGGAGGTGTGTCGAATGTGGTTCTCTCAAAGGCAAGTAGGAAAAAAAGGAGAAGAAATTGTTGATTATGCTAACTACACTAACCTATCAATGAACTAACAATTAAACTAAACCCCCATGGAGTGGACGTGTGTAGGTATGTGTGTGTGAGTGGGTCTTCATTTCAGTTAGGAACAAGTGTAGTTTATGTGTCATACAAGTAGAAGCTATGTAGAATTGAAGTGTAGGATACACAACATTACATGGCAAACCATGAACATGCATATCTCACATAAAGTTGAGGGTGATTTTAGATTATCAAGCATGTAATAAGTACCTAGTGTGGCCATTAGAGCATCAATAAATCCTACATACAACCTAAATCATTTATGTGAATGTGCACCAAACATGGATCCATACATAACAAGTCATTCCCATCAAACCATTACAAGCAACAAGATAAACTTTAAAGCTAGCGTGAGATAAGTACCTAGTGTGGACATTATCCCATCTAATACAAGTTTAAGCATGCTACAAGTATAGATTTACATTAAGCATATAAAATAGCACAAATAAAAGAACCTATCACCAGCACATAATCTACATCACCTCCACCCCCAAAGGGGGATGGAACTACTCACTACACATTACAAAAAAACGAAATTAAACTAAGCATGTAAGAATCAAAAAGAGAATATAAAACTAACAAAACTTTATTTATTACTCACTCACATTACAAGTAGCATCTCTCCACTAGAGTTTTGCTTCAAGACTTTACTCTAAGTAGAGAGAATGGTCACCAAGAGAGGAGTTCCTTTACAAAGGAGGAGGAAGAGTTCTATTTATAGCCATGAAAAAAGGTAACCCAGGACAATCCCCCGGTATGGGACTAAACACATACTATAAATGGATATAAAACAACATTATAGAACACCCGACTAAACTATGAATTGTTGAAGTAATTTGAACCGCCAATTGGCAGTTTGGGACAACCAATTGGTGGTCTGGATTGGCTTGATAGGGTCTGGTTTTGGGTGGCTTGATTCAGGCTTTACTGCTTCTTGTTTCCTGAACCGGATTTGGTTGTTGATGTTTAGACCCGGATCCAAAATATTCCTCTTGATGGTGTGAAGCTTCTTGAGTTGCTCATCGGTCCTTTTGGTTTACATCCAGGTCATTCTCTCTTGCATCTCTATCCATTAGTCTTGCAATATAACCCTTTCTCTTGCTTTTAGGTCTTTTTTGTGTCTCTTCTTCTCATTTGTCTTATTCCTGAAACATAAACATAAAACTCGTTACACAGCATTGCTTACGTTAAAAATAAAAGATATAAGACACAACTATATGCATGATATGATGTCAATCAAGAGTCAAAGTGAAGTCCTTCTTGGGCCTCCACAAATTGGCTTGAACCCAAATTACTTGAATTAGCCACTAAGTGCCTCGTTGAAATGCTTTGAATGGGCCCTTGTGACTGGGCCAACCGAAACTTGAATTTGACCAACCTCCTTACACATGCTTGAGTTATCAATGTTTACATTACAACTCCGCCACTGGCAGATCCAGTTGGGTGTTTGATACCCGAATTTCTCTAGCGGGTCTCGTATTAGATTGAGAGTACTTCTGAGCATCCAGATATGATATGCAGCCATCCAATTGCGTCTAGATTAATCCAGACCCTTTAATATTCTATAAATACACTTGTAATCCTTCCATTTCTCTTCTTACTCCCTTCTTCCCTCCTTCCTTTTCTCTCCCCCATTAGAGTAGGTTTTATTTCTAGTTTTAGTTGTGTATTTAAAGGGGGTGGAGATAAAATCTTGTAATATTTTATCTATTAATGAAGTTTTGATATCACGTTCTTTACATTCTTGTCTTTAATTTGATGTCATTTATGTTTCCTTGTCTTGAGTAGATTTAGATTTCTTTACATGTTGATAGGTTATTTTTACTTTGTTGTTTTTCTTGTTGTTTATATGATTAGTGAGTAGTCCATCCCCGTTGGGGGTGTAGGATGATGTGAAGTGTGAATGCTGTTAGTTTGTGTGTATTTTAATCTTAATCTTGGAGCTTCAAATTATTTTCATAGTCATTTTGATGGGTTTCTCACTCTTGCCTGTGTTGTGTTAATGGTCCTAATGGATGCTTAGCACATGCTTTAGTTAGTGGGTCTGTTTATGGGGATTGATGAGGTGAGGATAAGATTATAGTGTATAAAGTGATAAGATTGACATGTATACTTGTGGTTATCTTTAGTCTTATCTTGTAGTATTTTGTGTGTTTTAATGATGGTGATAAATCATAATCCATGTGGAAACACACTTAGAATAATGACTATTATCGATGTCTATATTAATTCATGTCATGACAGCACAATTGTACACACATGTGTCATACATCTATATGGTGGCATGCATTCTCCACCTCCTATGAGATTAATCACATTTATTTTATAGATATAAATTAGCATAATTTCGTGTAGATTTACTCACTCACTCTTAATTTTGTTCCCCCAATTAAGTATGGTGGATGACGAACCACACTTGCTCCTCGTGGACACGACCCGTACTTATCACCACTTCAATGTGGCCATGCACTTGTGGTTTTGAACTTTAAAATCCCAATCATGTTTTTCTGGCACCATTGTCGGGGAGCAAGTTTTCGATTTTGTCGTGTTTATCATTTTGGTGGATTTTTGTTTTTATTTGGCCTTTTATGCAGGAAATTATAGTGACAATGGCATGCATATGAACAATGGAGCACGTCATACGAAGAATCTAACTGGATCACCATTTTGATCTGCCAATAGTGGATCAGAATCCACCATTAACGGATGTTGTGGTGATCTGCTCTTGAAATTTCAGTAGTGCTTTGTTGCTTACTTGATTTACTAGCATCTTGTACACTAAATACAAGCTCCATGCTAATGTCAGAACCTATTACATGTGCATGAAGCCTCTTTTAATACAACTTGGCCTTTAAAACCCAAAGCAAAAGATTTCATTGATTGTCATCTAGGTCATGCATCATTTGTAGACATTGCGTGCATTCATCTTTTTTTTCTATTGTTTATTGCTGGCATTAGGTACTTGCATCTTTCCCTTCTACATGCATGGTTAATGTATGCATTAGTTACTAAGGTGAATTGGGACAAGTGTGAGGTGAGCGTTTATTTGGAGAGTTGATTGCTAGATTTAAGACTAAAAAATGCTACTAAGGAGGGGTTGTCCTATACAAGATAATGTTGCCTTTTTGGCCTTAATCTATGTTTTGATGATTTAATCAACCTAATCTTAATTGTAATCATATAGAGTAGCACACATGTTGCATTCCATATTTATTTCATTCTGCTAACCTCTATAGGTGATCAAGACTCAAGGAAGAAAGGAAATCAAGTCAAGACATGTAATCAAGCTCATTTGAAGACATGTATTTTGTATTTCTTTGAGTCTTAGGAACTTTGTGTAATTGAGCATACTTGAGCTAAAACTACTCAACCACACACCAGGTTCCCTATAAAAGTCACACACAAAATTTCATATAATTTGGACTTCAATAGATCACCCAAACTTAGACCGGAAAACACTAAACCAAAACTTGAACAGTCTGCCCACATTCGGTCGACCGAGTGATCATATATTCTGTTAGTGTTTAACTGCCCAAGTTCGGTCGACCTTCCAGACCTTTTCGATTGACCGAGTTAACATATTTTTCCGACCGTTTGTTTTTTCGTATTATACCCAACGTTCGTATTATTTCCATATTCCCCAAATACATTTTGTGTATCGGTCGACCGAACTTATGTTCCTTGAAAAACCCAAAGTCCTGTCAGTTTTCGGTTGACTGTGGACCATGTTTCGGTCAACCGAATATGATCTTGTTTGTTAACCCCAAAGTGCCTGGTGTGAATCGGTCGACCGAACCTATCTCGGTGTTCGACCGATCACTAAAGTGTACCAAGATTGTAGCCTTTGGCGGTCGACCGTTCCTTACTTGGTTGACCAAACCTTAATCTAAATTGCCAAACGGTTAACCGAACAACCCGCTCCGGTCGACCGAACTTACTCCAATTGGGTCCTGTCAGTTTCTATTTTGTGTATCTTACACAATATTTACCCAATTCATCCCCAACGGCTATAACTCTTTAGGAGCTTATAAATAGGTGTTCCCTTGACACAATTACCCAGCTCTTACACTTCCATTTGTAAAATACACCTAAGAGAAACTCCCAAGTCTCCCATTTCCCAAATCCTACTCTCCAAGCTTAAACTTCCACATCTTAGCATCAATTCCACATCTTAAGCTAAGTGTGCTAAAGTTAGAGAGTGTGTTCCACTCAAGATCTCAATTGTGAAGAAGCAAGGACTTCGGTGAAAGCCCGAAGTGTTCCTCTCGGATTGTGAGAGAAGAAAGTCAAGCTCACGAGGGTGTTCGTGGAGCTTGTTTTGTAAAAGGCTTAATCTCGGCCCTGAACGAGGTTGATAGTGAAGACGCGAGTGGAGCTCGAGGGAGATCGAGCGGAGCTTGCAAGAGAGGAAGTAGGCGGGAGGACGAACCTCTATGAAAATCCGGTGTCATCGTTGTGGTTTGCTTTACTTACTTGTATTTGTTTAAATTCTGCTGTGCATATCTTGATTGATTAAACAAGTAGGTAATTAGCTTAAAAGTGATTAGAATTAGAGACCATCATGATCCAACAGATAAGGTGGGGGATTTCATCACCCTTTCCTTCACCCCAAAAATCACACTAATTTGAACCCAAAATCAAAATCAAGTACGCATCGACCCTAAGGACTTCGGGTACACTTAGGAGACAACGTCATTCTCGACGTCATGGCCTGAACATCTTTGTTTGCTTAGTTGCATTGAGACTTTTGGGACCTCCGGGGTCTTAACTTTCTCATTCGGTTTCGTGACATGCGGCCAAGGGACGTAAGGCATTTGGGAGTGTGGGGAGTCACGGTTAGGCGTCGTCTAGCCTAAGGACCTATAGTCAACCTTAGGTTATTTTGAGACTTGTTTGCTAGCCTAGGCTTCTACCCAATCCCACTACCCACGCTAGTTCTTAAGGCTTCATCTCTTCTCACCTTAGTCATCTTCTCCTCTACTCTACACAATCTCTTAGTGTTTTAGGGTCGAGTCGAGCACTTTTATGCGAGCTTCATCTCGTGGTGGTGAGAGTAGTCAATTTGAGAGTGTTATTATCGAGATGGATGGTTACGTAAGCGATCATTCAGTTCAATGTTAGGCCCAAGACTACTCTCCGTGGTATACCTAACACATGCATCCTCAGGTGCCTTAGACAAATATCCAAGTGGCCTGGGAATATTTTAATTGTATGGTTGATCAGTCTTTAGATTGGGTGATACGAGAAAGACACCAACTGCTAGACCACCATCTAGTTGTGTAGGATCATATGTTGGTGAACAAACTGAGTCATTAAAAGAAACTTTGGCCTCTTTCATACACACGGTAGAGGGTATGACCTCATCGATGGTTCCAAAAGCCACCTCAGATGACCAGAGTGGTTTAATTGGTCATGTGTTCGAGGAATGTTTGTATGGTCCTCCTAAACCCGATGATGATGATGTTTTTTTCCCAAGTACTCGTTATGACTTGTCCGCATTCACGTATAACTCAGGGAGGACATAGTCATGGAAAAACCATAGAAATCCTCAATATTATACATCATGTTCACCCCAGTATCATCCTCCTAAATACCATGAAATCTACCAACACCCAAATACAAACCATTGGACTCATTCTCAGCCCATGAACACCCAACTCGAAAGCACCACATACTAAGTCCCATCGGACCTAATTTCCCGAGTGATAGAAGTCATGCAAGATGAGAGAACATCATACTAAATTATTTCTTATCTACACATGAACCAAAACCCCTACACATAAGGTTTCACAATAGAAGTTTAAAGGTCCCTGACTACAACAAACTTCCTTATACTAACAATTTGACTCACTAGGTTCAGGGTGCACTTCTTTATTTATTTGAGTAATGAAACCCTATGATTACTCTCCCCCGAGGGAAAACCGGGGTGCATCCTTACAACTAAATAAGACCTAAACCCGGTGTACTAAATATCGTAATGCATCAAGTTCAAGTCAAGTTCGGGAGCTTCATTTTTACTTTGCCTCCGAATGGTTTTGCACATGCTAAACACATGCAAATCCCACAAAATAATTTATTTCGCAAACAAATGAAGATTTTGAAAGAGAAAGGAAAATTTAAAACACTAGGCAAGCAAAAGAAGGCAAGTCATCCAAGGATCATGACAGATAGATATATCGATATTAAATTCAACACACTAACATGACTTTAATAAGGCAAACAAAAGAAAACAAACAAAAGTAGAATGACTCGACTATGTACACACGTAACACCCCCGCCCACACACACACTTACTTCATGCATTGTCCTCAATGAATGTGAGTATGATACTACATGGATTTATGCATGAAAAGAAAAGATCTCACCAACATGAAGCGCAAAATGGTTATGTGGATGGGCACGAATTCCCCTCAAAACTTGTGAGATACTTAAGAAAAGATAAATACGTGAAACAAATGTGGCCCAAATACACAAGGGTTGGAACCCACAACAACCTATGCTCACTCTTAGAGTCTTTTTTTTCTTGTTTTCATATTTTTTCAAATATAACTATGTACAAAAATAAGTTCTCATTGTCATTTGTCAAATGATATCAAATGGAAACCTCAAAAGTGGGTCAATGCACTTGGAATGGGAACATGATCCCAGGCAGGGCCAAAATACTCATGTGTGGGGCCCCCTAACAAAGTGCACAAAATAATGGGAGAGGTTCATGAATTAGAAGCAAAGGCGTCTGATTCAAAAGTTCAAACTCAAAGAGCTTGAACCACTTCAGAGTTTGGTAAATATTGCGCAATGGAAGAAAATTTTCCCGTGTTGCGGTATTGAAGTCTATGATCGTCAATCCAAACTCTCCAACCAACAGACTGGTGTGCCGGAACGAGGCCAACAACCTCATTATGCTTGGCTGACTCACCAGATGAACAGAAAATGGGTCTCTTACCCAAGGTATCCTCTAAGGAACTCTCCATACCCTCATTGGCAATGTAGTTATTTGGTGTCCCTTGATTTTCAAGATGATCAGGAACAATAGTGAGAGACAAACTCTTACCAGGTCATATGAAATTAGGGGTATTAGGGAGCTCTTGCTCCACCAAAGGTGAGTCCTTAAGAGGCACAACAATAAGATCATGTGGCTCAAGGGACACAAGACAAAAAGATAAGGCACAATCCTGAGCCAACTCATAATGAAGCTGGTCCATGCTATTCTCAATTTGAATCAAATCCCCCACCCAGTGATCGTGAATTGAAACTCCAAGTCCCTCAGACTGACTAGGAGTTTGACTTTGGAAGATTGTGCTTTGAATTTGTGGATGTGGTGGTGGTTCAATATCAAAAAATGAATCCTCATGTTGATGAGAAAGGCCACCCTCCTCATGTTTTCTTAATTGTTGTCTCATTTGACTCACTTGCATTTTCATAGTTTGCAAGGAATTCAAGTTGGACTTCAATAAATTTTGAGTGGTTTACATGAAAGTTTGGAGGGTTTGTTTTTAGGAATCAAGTTTGGGGTCAACATTGAAGTTCAAATTTTCATTGTCGCAATTTCTAGGTTGGGTGTAAATAGGTTGAGAATTAGTCCATGTCGTCATGGGTGGTGGTTGGTTGGGATGTGGGTATTCGGGAGGAGAATAATGGGGTGTGTATGATTATAAAAAATTGAATCAATATTGTCCCCCCATGAATCTATCCCTCTTGGGTTGTACGCAGATGCGTAAAGGTCACCTTGATCATTTTGGGAAAAGGTATGCTCAAACTCTAGATCTGGGGAACATAAGGACATTCCCCGATAACGTGACCACTCAACCCACAACAGTCACACGATATGGCTACTGGAGCCACCGGTGCACTCATATCCTCTATCGCAGGCATGAAAGATGCCAAAGTTTCTTGTAATGTCTCAGTTTATTGACCAACATAATATCCAAAATAACTAGATGGTGGTCTAGCAGTTAGTGCCTCTCTCATATTACCCCAACTTGAAGACTGCTCAGCCACATAATTAAGATTGTCCCAACCTTGCTGGGTGTTAGACTGAGGCCCCCAGGATGCATAGGTCTGGAATACCAGGAAGAATAGTCATGGTCCCAACAATGAAATGGATGGTCTCCCATGTAACCATCCATGTCGACATTGTACACTCGAGTCGACGACTCTCACCACCACGGGGCCAAGCTCGCAAAAAGTGCTCGACTCGACCCTAAAACACTTATAGAGAGTGTAAAGGAGGAGACTAGAACATAGAAATGGGTGAGAAGAAGATGACTCGGAGGAGAACGGAAGTATCCCTGAAGCTAACGTGGGTAAAGGGTAAGGGTAGAAGTCTAATCTAGCTAACATGGCTTAAACAAGCTTAGGCTGGCTATGGGTCCTTAGACCGGAGGATGCCTAACAACAACTCTCCACACTCCCAAATGCCTCACCTCCCTCGGTCGAAGGTCACAACGCCGGATGAGAAAGTCAAGACCCGGAGGTCCCAAAAGTCTCAATGCAACTAAGTAAACGACAATGTTCAGGCCATGACGTCGAGTGTGAGATTGTCTCCTAAGTGCACCCGAATCCTAGGAGTCAATGTCTACTTGATTTTAGATTAAGGCTTTACTTGAGTGTGGCTTGTGGGGCTAAGGGAGGGGTGATGAAATCCCCCACCTTATCTTGAAGACGATAGGTGGTGCCCCTTAAAGAAGTTTTGAATTCTTAGGCTAGAAAGCAACTCATCAAACAAGTACTCACCTCACTCTTGTTCCAATGCACCTAACTAGCTAATGCATGTTTTAACCAAGCATAAATGAGAGAATGAGTGCATGTACGTCACACCAACACTCAACAACACAAAAAATAAAGCAAAGGAAATATGCGTGCAAGGTCTACAGATGATGCATGACCTAAATGGCAATTGATCTAATCTTTTGCTTTGAATTTTAAGGTCCAAGTTGTATAAAAAGGGGATTGATTGATTTATCAATTAATCTAGAAGCAAACTAATGATTCAAACATGCAAAATTGGGCTCCTAGACACTTATATTGCAATTACAAACAAACGGAAAAAATAGGAAACAAAACCTGCTCACCAGTCCGCCAACTGCGGTCTCAACCTGCTGATTGGCGGTGAGAGTAGCTTGTTCGTCCCTCAAATTTCACCTGGTGCCTCCCCTTGATCCTGACAAGTCTTGAAACAAATAGAAACTAAAAAACAAAGATCAAATCCACTTGAATTGTCCAAACCAGAGTCTGGATAGAGCACCTCCTCGACAACGGCGCCAAAATCTTGATTGGTTCAGTTATAATACCGTAAGTGCACGACCACGATGAAGCGGTGTCAACTCTGGTTCTTTAGAAAGCGAGTGGAAAATAAAGGGGATAAGAAGTTGATTACACTAAACTAAGCTACATTAAACAAGCAATTAACCAACAAGAAAGATGAAAGCACGAGAGTAACTGAAACTAAACTAAACAAAAAGAAAAGTAAGATGAAATTTAGTAAAGTAAACCCCTAAGGTGTGGAGTGTGTGTACACATGTGATAAGGTGGTGAAGAATGCATTCAATAAGGGACAAATGTAAGTTGTGTTTTTATGCATAGGAAGTACCTTATGGTTGTGGCAAAACATATCATTCCAATCACTAACCTAGTTGATTAACATGAGCATAAACAAGTTGGTTATTAAGAACCTAAACAAGCATGGGAAGTACCTAATGGTTATGGCAAAACCCATCAAGTTAAGTATTCTCTTTTAAATAAAAAGCATACATTCACATTCATCACATATTGCAAAAGATAGCATTCATCTCATTCTTCATTACATGTATAAACATCATCTCCACCCCCAAAGGGGGATGAAACTACTCACTACTCGTTAAGCTAACTAATTATGCAAAGATTTAAGGAAACATGTACAATATCTAACTAAAGAGATATATTTTATTTACATGACTCACATAACAATGTGGCATCCTCTCCACCTTGAGTTTTGCCTCAAAGGCTTACTCCAAGTAGAGAGAATGAGCACCAAGCAATTGGTAGATTACAAAAGAGGAAGAAGAGTTCTATTTATAGACATGAAAAAGCAACTGGGGACAATCCCCCGGTGTGGGACTAATAAAACATTCCTAGAATAAACATAAACACATAACCCATACTCATGTGAAACCGGGTCCCATTCTAACCAAAAGGGACCGCCAATTGTCGGTCCAATTTGGTCATATTTGACTCATTTTCGTGTCTACTTAATCTCTTCAATTATGCACGTCGGAGTGTGCCCTGGTTAGTCATTTGAGTCTGCACCCGAATCTAATTGCCAAAATACTCCTCATGATGGTGTGGAGTTTCTCGGTTTTCTATTTGGTCCCTCCGGGCTTACGTTCAGGTCCTTCACTCTTGCATATGGGTCCTTATGCATGACAGAGAGGTCTATTTTGCTTCATTTAAGTCGTTTCTTCTTACGTTTCAGCCCTTTTTCTCTTCTCTTCTCTTCTTAAGTACATAATACCTGAAATATAACAACAAACACTCGAGTAGCACAATATTTGGGTAAAGTTAAGGATATATTGTAACATCCTCAACAGCGGAACAAATTTAAAATTTTCAATATAACACAAACACGAGAATATTACTGAAGAAAACAGACATCTGGTGGACCAATATATATAGGGAAATGTACATAAAATCACTAGGACCTCAAAAATAGGAAAAGCAGGATCTGGCTCCGAACACGCTCCTCCTCGGTCACCACCTCCTACTGCCGCTTACGGCCTGAAATAAAACATGACTATGCCTGAGTGTCCCATAAGGAAACCCCGTATTCCAAACTCCTATCACAATAAATGGACTAGACATCTATAAGCATGTATGATATGAAATGCAGTAAGCAACATCAACGTATCACTGGGCCTCCGGGAACTCTCTACCTACCACAGTAGACACAAACTAGTAACGGGTCTCTTGGGTCCTCTAGCCCAACCCTCACACGTGCCCCCGGCACCACGGCCGGAAACATCCTCGGCTACAACACAACGCTGGATCACTATCAGGTCGGCATTGTTCGTACCGTTGCCCCTCCAGGGCCGGGCACCCATTGCCTTCAAAGCTGATCTGATGAACCACTCTCAGGCCGACAATGTCCATACCATTGCCCCTCCAGGGTCGGGGACCCATTGCCTTTAAGCTGGCTCCACAACACCAACAAACCACTCTCAGGTCGGCAATGTCTGTATCGTTGCCCCAAAAAGGCCGGAGACATGTTGCCCTTGAGTTGGTCCCACAACACCAAAACAACACAAAACTGCACCAAAACAGTCGAACAAAACCCCCAAACCGGTCGACCGAATCCTTCTCCAGAGGACTGGCCCAACCGAAAAACCCTCCAATCGGTCGAACGACAAAGGGGTCACGTTCGACCGAATTGCACCAGTAGGAAACTCATTGCCGCACAAAAGGTCGAACAACACGAGATCGACGGTCGACCGAAAATGGGCAGTAAAATCATATTCCGAACCAAAACATATTGGTCGACCGAACATCAAATCGGTCGAATCCACTTTAAGTTATTTTAAGTCATCGGTCGAACGAGGTCATAGGGCGGTCGACCGTTTTGTGGTCTACACCCCCAACCGACTTAAAACAATGTTTCGGTCGAACGGCAAAGGGGTCCCGTTCGACCGAAAACCACCGGTAGCGCCATCTTCTTGCTCAACATGTACCACTAGTGGACCACCCAAGGGTATCGTTCGACCGGTGTGAGAGATAATGCCAAAATTACACAACAATCGGTCGACCAAACCAAGCTACGGGTCGATCGTAATAGTGCAGAAAACTGCTGCACAGGTCCGACAAGCCATCTGGCCTACCATCGACCACTCCAACACTCACGAAAGCATAACTGAGTATCGAAGTAAAGCTTGACATACGTTGAAGGCTTGGAGAAGCCTTTAAAGATCCAACAACGAGTTTTTCCCTCACGAACCCAAACTCCGGCGACAAATCAACCGCGTCACAATCTACTCAACTCTGGAGAACGTCTGAGGTTCACCTCGCCTCACCGATACCACCCTCTCCGGCGCCTCTGATTGCTGCGGAGCAGAGTAGAGAGAGAATTGGAGCGGGAGAGAGAGAAAAATGAGAGAGAGAGACACCCACCAACCTATACTCTTCTCCTCTCATCTCCACCATCCACCTCATCTCCACCAACTCAATCCCAGCCCTCCATCCAAATCCTCCAATTAGCAACCTCAAAGCCAAATAACCCAATTAATAAGGGTTTAGGATATTACAATCCACCCTCCTTAAAAGAATTCGTCCACGAAATCAGAACCAAAACTCACCAAACAGTTCCAGGAACTTCTTCCGGACCTCTTCCTCAATCTCCCAAGTGGCCTCTCGCTCACTATGGCACTGTCACCTGACCTTCACCATCGGGATGGTTCTCCTCCAGAGTTGGTGCTCCATACGATCCACGATCTCCACAGGTCTCTCTTCGAGAGATAAATCCTGCTGGATCTTCGGAACCTCTAACTGAATGACGTGAGAAGAATCTGCGACATACTTCCTCAGCATCGAAACATGAAAGACATTATGAAGACCCGAAAATTGCAGCGACAGTGCAATCCTGTAGGCGACCTCTCTGATCCGATCGAGAATCTCAAACGGCCCGACGTACCTCGGACTGAGCTTCCCCTTCTTCCAGAACCTCATCACTCCTCGAGATGGTGAAATCTTTAGGAAATTGTGATCGCCTACCTTAAATATCAGCGCACGCCTACGCCTATCTGCATAGCTCTTCTGCCTGCTCTGAGCTGTCGTTAATCTCTGCCTGATCACATCAACTTTTTCAGCATACATCTGCACAATCTCAGGCCCAATCAGCTGTCTCTCGCCTACATCACTCCACACACTGGTGATCTGCAAAGTCTCCTGTACAAAGCCCCGTTCGGTGACATTCCAATACTCGAATGGTAGCTGTTGTTTTAGGCGAACTCTATCAACGGTAAATGCTCATCGCAGTGTCCTACCCAATCCAGAGCACAAGCTCTCAGCATATCCTCTAGAGTCTGGATCGTCCTCTCAGACTGACCATCTCTCTGTGGGTGGAATGTTGTACTGAACTTCAACTGAGTTCCCAGAGCATGCTGCAGACTTCCCCAAAATCTGGAAGTGAACTTGGCATCTCAATCAGATATAATACTTACTGGCACACCATGCAATCAGACTATTTCCTAAATGTACCACTTGGCCAGGTCCTCCAAGGGTAATGTGGTTCGGATTGCCAGAAAATGCGAAGACTTGGTCAATCGATCAACTATCACCCAAATCGCGTCGTGAGATCTCCTCGTCCTCGGCAACCCGGTGGCGAAATCTATCGTCACATGCTCCCACTTCCATTCTGGCAGATCTATCCTCTGCATCGGTCCTGCGAGTCTCTGGTGTTCAATCTTCACCTGCTGACAAACTAGACATCGGTCAACAAACTCTGTTATCTCCATCTTCATCCTCTTCCACTTGAAATCTCTCTGAAGATCCTTATACATCTTCGTACTGCCTGGGTGGATGGAATAACGGGATCTGTGTGCCTCCTCTAAAATTTCCTTCTTCAGACCTCACCCCTTCGGTACCCAGACCCGGTCTCTGAATCTCAGACCTCCATCAACTACTATACTGAAATCTGATCCCTCTCTGGCAGCCAACTGCAACAACCCAGCCAACTATCACCGCGCTCTCAGTGTCCTCGACGAATGGCTTCGACTCTGACAAGGTCTCGAGTAGCTTCCACTCCTGAATACACAAACTAGCCGCTGAAATTTCCACCTTCCTACTCAAGGCATCTGCAACTGTATTCACCTTCCCTGGATGGTAAGAGATGGTGAAATCATAATCCTTGATCAGCTCAAGTCACCTGCGCCGCCTTATATTTAGCTCCTTCTGCGAAAACAGGTCTGTCAGACTCTGGTGATCTGTGAAAACCTTGAACTTCTCACCATATTCATAATGACGTCAGGTCTTCAGTGCGTGGACCACTGCTGCCAACTCCAAATCATTAGTGGGGTAGTTCCACTCGTTCACTTTCAGCTGCCTCAAAGTATACGCAACCACCTGACCGTGCTACATCAGTACACAACCCAACCCCACACCAGAAGCGTCGCTATAAATTACAAAATCTCCACTACCACTGGGGAGGGTCAGAACTGGAGCAGTCGTCAACCAACTCTTCAGTTCCTAAAAACTGTCCTCGCACTTCTGAGACCAAACAAACTTCACTCCCTTCAGCGTCAGTGCCGTCAGAGGTGAAGAAAGCCTCAAGATGTCCTTGATGAACCGACGATAAGAACCCGCCAGTCCAACTAAGCTCCTAATCTCTGCCACACTTGTCGGGGCTCTCCACCGAGTCACTGCTTCCACCTTCGTTGGATCCACAGATATCCCAGCTCCCAATACTATGTGACCCAGTAAAGTGACACTGTCTAACCAGAACTCGCATTTTGAAAACCTGGCGTACAACTAATGATCTCTCAATATGCCACGTACGATCCTCAAGTGCTCCCTGCGCTGCTCTATGTCTGGTGAATACACCAAGATGTCATCCATGAAGACTATCACGAATCGGTCGAGGTACTTGCTGAATGTCTACTTCATCAGATCGATAAAAGTTGCAGGCACGTTCGTCAATCCAATAGGCATCACCAGAAACTCATAGTGACCGTCCCTTGTCCTAAATGTGGTCTTCTAAACATCTACCTCTCTGCTCCTCAACTGATGATAACCAGATCGCAGATCCATCTTCGAAAATATCTTCCCTGACTGCAACTGGTCAAAAAGGTCCTCAATCCTGGGTAAAGGAAATTGATTCCTCCTGGTAACTTTACTCAGCATTCCGTAATCGATGCACATCTGTAACGAGCCATCTTTCTTCTTCACAAAGAGTACCGGAACTCCCCAGGGTGAGACACTAGGTCCGATAAACCCAGTATCCAACAAATCCTGCAACTGCTTCTTCAACTCTACTAACTCAGCAGGTGCCATCCTATATCAAGACTTCGACTGTGGAGTGGTCCCAGCCACCAAATCAATACCGAATTCCAACTCCCTGTGAGACGACAGACCAGAGACATCTGAAAATACCTTTGCAAACTCCTGGACAATCTTTATGTCCTCCAATGACCTTAGCTCAGGATCCGGAACAACTAAGGTAGCCACAAAGGCTCTGCAGCTCTGCTCAAGCAACTTCCGTGCCCTCACTGCTGACACCACTACCCGACCACCTCTGTCCTTTGTCGCCCTAATCAACGAATCAGGTAGCCCCTTTTTCGGGATCAGAATCTTCTTTTCCCGGCATAAGACTCGCACATCATACTGGGATAGTAAATCCATCCCCAATATGACGTCAAAATCCTCCATTGGCAACAAGATCAGGTCACCCGAAAACTCCTTATCTTCCGAAACAATCGGGGCACCGGGGAGGAAGCTCCCAACAACGCCCACAAGACCCAAGGGTGTGCTGACTTCCAACGTGGCAGTCAACATCACAGGGGTACAGTCCAACACACTCGCAAATCTCTCTGAAATGAACGAATGTGTGGCCCCACAATCAAACAGCACTCTGGCAACCAAACCAGCAATAAAAAGCGTACCTTCCACCACAGTGCTGGCGTCCCTCGCCACCTCTGCCTGGATGGTAAATACTCGCCCGGTCCTCTGTCCCTGCTGAGGTTGCACAAAAGGACGATGACCTCCATCTCTACCCGCTGCTGGAGGTCTCGCTCAGGCACTAGACTCGCTCGGTCCACTCTTACAATCTCTGGCATAATGGCCCCACCGACCACAACTGAAACAAACTCCAGGACGGGCCCCACACTCTCGCCCTGGGTGAACCCTGCCACACTTCCTACACGGCTCAGACTGGCGTGCACTGCTCCCCTCTATCTGGGGCCTCTTGCCCGGCTTTCCTGCTAGTGGAACTCCCGGACGTCCACTTATCTTCCCTTGTGGCCTCGTGGACTCCGCATAGTTCTCCTGATAGTCCTGGTCTATGAGAGTCGCGAACTTCACAGCATCTGCTAGGGTCTAAGGCATGTTGTAGGTCACGCGAGTACGGAGCTGCTTCCGAAGCCCCTAAATAAACTTCCTCGCTCTCCGAACCGGTGTAACACAGATCTCCAAACAATAACGCTCCAAAGCGTTGAACGTCCGGACGTAGGCCGCCAGTGACATCTCCCCCTGCTCGAGGCTCATGAATTCCTCTCTCTTCCCGTCCCTGATATGCTCCAGGAAGTACTGCTCATTGAATTCCTCGCGGAACTCATCCCAACTGACATCATTCCTGCCCGGAAACACCACTACAGCCATGGTCCTTCACCAGTTTGACGCCTCGCCGCCCAACACATACATGGCCAAACCCACCATCCTCTCCGGCGGACTCCCAATCGCCTGGAAGATCTCCTGGATCTTAAACACCCAGTCCTCTGCCATCAAATGCAGGCGGGTATTGGCGCATAAGACCTAAAGCGATGTACTAGATATCCTAATGCATCATGTTCAAGACAATTTTGGGAGCTTCCTTTGCTTTGCTTCTCAATGGTTTTGCACATGCCAAACACACGCAAAAGCCACCAAATATTTTCTTTCGCAAACACACAACGATTTTGAAATAAATGAAAATTTTAAAGCACTAGGCAAGCAAAAGAAGAAAAGTCACCCAAGGATCATGGCAAGCAGATATATCAATATTAAATCCAGCACACTAACATGACCCTAACAATGCACACAAAAGAAAAGAAAACAAAAGGAGAAAGACTCAACTATGGACATGATTGACATCATTTCATGCTTATATTTGTATCTTATATCCATTATCTTTCACCTAAACAATGCTATGTTACAAGTTTTATGTTTAGTTTTCAGGAATAAATAGGTTTGAAGAGATGAAGCATAAAAGGACCCAAAAGCTGGGAAAAAGTACTGAATTGTGAGATCTGGGGACTAAGATGCAAGGGAGAAGGACCTGGGGAGTATTTTGGCAATTCTATTCGGGTCGGAGCTCCAACAAGTCTAGTAACCGCATCAAAGACAAACAATACCAGCAAGAAAAGCCCACAACAAATTCCAACCCGATCCAAAGTTTATGGACCGCTAATTGGCGGTCCACATCACGCTGGATCCGCTCAGATTTCTCTAGCACATGTATTAGAGGATGTTTAAGCTATTTTTGGTATCAATTTAGTCCCACAACGGAGGATTGTCGCGGATTGCCTTTTTCCTTGGCTACAAATAGAACTCTTCACCTTCTATTGTAATCACTCCATTTTTTTGGGTGGCTATTCTTCCTACTAGAAGTGAGGCCCTGAAGCACACACTAAAGTAGGAGGATGCTACTTGAAATGTGAGTCACTTTAATAAAAGTTTCTTTATTATGTTGTTTGTTTCATGTTTCTTGTTTTGCTTTGTTTAATTTCATTTCGTTAGTTTTAGTAGTTTAGTTAAGATGCTTTCCTTGCTTAGTTTAATAATTAGTGTAATGTGTAGTGAGCAGTTCGATCCCCTTTGAGGGGTGGAGTAGATGTTCATACATGCATTAGAGAATGGAATGAATGCTTTATTTACATTGTGCTGATAAAACATGAATGTATGCTTGCTTGTTTAGGATAGAATTTATAACTTGATGAGTTTTGCCAAAATGAGTAGACACCTCTCATGCTTATTTAGGTTCTGAAAGAAACAACTTGTATATGTAAATGTTAATCAACTAGGTTGGTGAATAGATTGATAGGTTTTGCCATAACATTTAGACACTTCCTATGCATCATAACACCACCTTCATTTGTGCTTAAAGAATGTGTTCAACACCCACCTCTTTGCATGTGTGCACTCACTCCACCCCTTAGGGGTTTTCCATTTCTGAATTCCAGCACTCTTCTTTCGTTCTTAGTTAAGTTTTAGTTAATCGTTTGTTGCTTTCTTTCGCATTTCATACTTCGTAGTGTAGTGTAGCGTAGTGTAGCATAATCCACTCTCTTCTCCATTTTTTCGCCACTTGATTTCATGAAAATGAGAGGCTGCTCACCTCCCTGACGACGACCCGTAATTGCCACCGCTTCAATGTGGTCGTGCACTTGTGGTTTAATATAAAACGTTCAACAAGTTTTTGGCGCCGTTGCCGGGGAGGTGCCAGTCCAGACTCTTGTTTGGACGATTCGAGTGGATTTTATTTTTGTCTTGTATTTTCTTTGTCTCAGGAGACTCACATTGAAAAGGGGAAGCATCCGGTGAAGTTTGGAGGCGAGTTGAGAGAAGAAGACCGCCAATCAGCGGTGTGAGACCGCCAACTGGCGGTCTGGTAATTTCTATTCACCTCTAAATTTCTGTCGAGTATTTCTTTATCTGATATAGTGATCTTGGACTCGATTTGGCATGTTTTGACTTATAGTTTGTTCCCAAATCAATAATCAATCCTCTTTTAAGTAACTTGGACCCTAAAACCCAAAGCAAAAGATTATGCATTCTTTTTGTTTAGGTCATGCATCATGTATGTGACATAGGCATATAGATTGTCTTTCATTTTAGCTTTATTTTTAGTTGCTGAGTGCTGGCGTGAGGTACGCACCTTCTAGTCTCATTCATGCATTTCTTATGAACATGCATTAGTTAGTAGGAAGTGCATTGAAACAAGTGTGAGTTGAGCGTTTGTTTGGAGAGTTGATTGTTAGATTAAGACTCCAAAACACTACTAAGGAGGGGCTGTCCCATAAAAGATAAGGTGGGGGATTTCATCACCATTTCCTTCGCCCCACAAACCACACTAATCAAGAGCCTAATTTTTAAAATCAAGTAGACATTGGCCATAAGGATTTCGGCCGCATTAGGAGAGACGAGATCTCCGGATCTTGGCTCACTTGCTGGGCTTTGTGGTCCTCGTCGTAGGGAGGTGAGGCGTGTTGAGGCCGTGTGACCTCACAGTTAGGCGACGTCTAGCTGTAAGGACCTATAGCGACCTTAGGATTGCTTGAGCCTTGTTTGCTTGTGTGCTTCTACCTGTACCAATCCGCCGTAGCATAAGGACTTCTTCCCTTCTCTCCTGAGTCATTCTCTCTCCTGTGTCCCCCCGTCTTCTCCTCTACACACATTCTTTGTTAAAAAAAAAGTTTTGGTGTGTGTGCACCTTTGTGCATGCTTTTGTGGACACGAGACGAGAGTGGTCGTTTGACGAGGAGCGTTGTCAATCCGGCTTCGGTAGTCGATTTCTCGACGCCTTCCTCCTCTCGTGTCGCACACAGTCCGGGTTCAATGGCTGCTAATTTCCGTGAGGAGCAGTTACTGGACCCACCAGTTCGACCTGTTCTTCCAGCTGTCGTTTCCATACCAGAGGCAAATGGGAACCATTTTGAGGTTAAACCTCAGTTTATTTCCATGCTCCCTCACTTCACTGGGAAAGGTCACCCCTATATCTTTCTCAGGGAATTTGAGGAGGTCTGTGCTATGTTCAAGCTGCAACAACTTAGCACAGACTCCATCCATCTTAGGCTTGTCCCCTTTGCGCTGAAGGATGACGCCAAGAAGTGGTTGTACAGCAACCAGGCGAATGCCTTTAGGACTTGGATGAGTTTCAATCTGCATTCCTCAAGAAATACTTTCCAAATCATCGGACTCAAAAATTGAGGAACGAAATCAATTCGTTCTATCAACTTGAGACCGAGACATTTCATGCATATCTAGAGAGGTTCAAGGAGCTACTATCCTCATGCCCTCACCATAGCATTGAGTTGTGGCGTCTTTGTCAGATTTTTTACGAGGGTCTTCACATCCCGTCCCGAACGCTCCTTGAGTCCATGTGTCAAGGAAAGTTCTTGGGAAAGGATGAAAGGGAGGCATGGGCTTTCCTAGAAGACCTTTCTGAGAAAACAATGCAATGGGAGAGTGTAAGGGAACCACCTGCATCATCTAGTATAGGAGCGAGGATCGTGAATGCAAACTCGACTAGATCGGGTGCGGCATTTGCTATCAATACCACTACGGCCACCGAGGCACGCATGACGGCCTTAATGCGTCGTATGGATTCGATTGAGCTCCAAAACCAACAAGGTGCACCTCACATGTCCACATCTGGTCTAGTTCCCTGTCATTCATGTGGTAGGATAAGTCATGTAGAAAGCGAGTGTGCGTCCATTCCTCCTGAGATGGAACATGTCAACGCCATCTATGACAGAGCTAGGAATGACCCATACTCATCATCTTATAATCCTGGGTGGAGGAACCACCCCAATTTTTCATGGAACCAAAATAATGTCCCGGGTGGTCCTTCAAACTCCTCTAGACCACCTAACCAATCATACCAACCTCCCATGCATGCACAATCTTATCGGCCACCCCAACCTCCAATCACCAATCAATCAGGTTTCCCAAATTCCAATAATATGGAAACCCGATTCAATTCGCTTGAGACCTTTTCTCGTAGACTTGAAAACTGAATGAAAAATTTTATGGCAACCACAAGTCATGTTCTCACTTCAAATCAGCAGACCATCAAATCTCTAGAGCTTCAGATGGGCCAATTGGCTTAGTCTGTACATGAAAGAGAGAGAGGGTCTTTGCCTAGCCAACCTGAGGCTAACTCCCGCATGTACCAGCAACAACACATGCAAAATGAGAATGTGGTGCCTCGGGGGAGGCAAGTGAACCATGTGGTGGAACCTGTTCACCATGTCAATTCCATTGTGACCTTAAGGAATGGAAAGCAGGTTGAAAATCACATTTCCTTGCCACCACCACCACCATCTATGCAGCCCCTCAGTGAGAATGGTGGTGAAGAAGAGGCTGAGGGTGAGGGTAATACACCAACGCCTCCTTCTCAGGCACCGCAGAAAACCTACCTGCCAAAAGCTCCCTATCCAAGTAGGTTAACCAAAATGCAGAGTGACACAATGGACAAGATCTTAGAGGTGTTTAAGCAAGTTAAGGTTAACATCCCCTTGTTGGATGTCATCCAACAAATACCTCAATATGCCAAAGTGTTGAAGGATCTCTGCACAACCAAGAGGAAGACCATGTTCCTAAGAAAGCATTTTTGGCTGCAAATGTAAGGTCACTTTTGTCCAATCCCGCCTACACAAAATACAAGGACCATGGGTGTCCTACTATTCAGTGTACGATAGGGGACACTTGCATGAGTAATGTTTTGCTTGATTTAGGATCAGCGGTCAACCTCCTCTCATTTTCTGTTTATCAACAGTTAAATTTGGGAGAATCGAAACCAACGAAGATCACCCTCCAATTGGCGGATAGATCCATTCGTATTCCAAAGGGGATTATCAAGGACGTGTTTATCAAAGTTGGATATTTTATATTTCCAGTCGATTTTGTTGTCCTCGATACCAATCCTGTTGCGAACACCCACTCTCAAATACCTTTGATTTTGGGTAGACCATTTCTGGCAACATCCAACGCCTTAATTAATTGTAGAAATGGTCTCATGAAACTCTCATTCGGTAACATGAGTACTGAGTTTCATGTGTTCAACTCTAGTAGGCAACAGGAGCCCATGGATCAACCTTTAAATCTAAATCTCATCCGCCAATTGGAGAAAGCACCACAAAATCAACGAACACCCCTAACCCCAATGCAACCCATTGAGAATGTTTTTGGGGCCAGCGAAAACTCATTGCCTGTCTTTGCAATGCAACAGAGTGAGCTGGCATCAAACATTAATGTCCAAAAGGAGTGTTCGTTGCATGATTCAGTTGAGAGTACTAGTGAGAGTGAGACACATCATCATATGCCTATACCAGAAGGTGTCTCTACCTCATGTACCATGGCCCTTGAGCCATTTGAGCTTCATATTGACTCCAACAAGGACCCACCTATGACCGAGCTTATGCTTGATGATCTAAATGATGGTGGGAGGTCCTTGTTTGATGACTTGGGGAGAAGCCCCATTCTTAGTGATGCAGGTTTGCTGCATCCGTCGAATGAGCTTGAGTAACTCATTCCGATGCACCCACCTATTGGTAGGAGGGTTTTGTTCGATGAGAAACTAAACCCTAGTGAGGCAACACAACTTCATTCATTGTTGCCCACAACCAACCAATATCATGAGGGGTTCGAGCCTTTCAGCTTTGACCTTTCACCCCTCATGACACCTCAGAGTACCGGTGAAGTTTGCCCATCTCGGCAAGCCTCTGGTCCTCATGACTTGATGTTCTCATTTGATGTTCCTTGACCAAATGATTATGACAATATCGTCGTTGCTGTACATATCATGTTAAAAAAACAAAAAATGTAATAAAAGACTCCATGAGTGAGCATTGATTGTTGTGGGCCCCAACCCTTGTGTACTTGGGCCCCATTTCTTCACGTATTTGTCTCCCTTCTTCAGTATCTCACAGGTTTTGAGGAAATTCGGCTTTGTGTCCATCAACATAACCACGAACTTCCTGTTGCGCTTCATGTTGGTGAGGTCTTCCCTTTGTCATGCATAAATCCATGTAGTATTTTGCTCACATTCATTGAGGACAATGCATGAAGTAGGTGTGGGGGGTGCTTTACGTGTGTAAATAGTTGAGTCTTTTCTTTTGATTTTTTGTTTTCTTTTGTATGCACTGCTAGGGTCATGTTAGTGTACTGCATTTAATATTGATATATATGCCTGCCATGATACTTGGGTGACTTGTCTTCTTTTGCTTGCCTAGTGCTTTAAAATTTTCACATTTCTTTCAAAATCTTCATGTTTTTTGCGAAAGAAAATGTTTTTGTAGGTTTTGCGTGTGTTTAGCATGTGCAAAACCGTTGAGAGGCAAAGTAAAAAGAAAGCTCCCAAAATTGTCTTGAACTTGATGCATTAGGATATCTAGTTTACTGCCTTTAGGTCTTATCGAGTCGTTAGTATGCACCCCCTTTTTCCCTCGGGGGGCGTGTAATCATAGGGTTTCAGCACTCAAACATTTAAAGAAATCCACCCTTAAACTAGTGAGTCAAATAATTCGTGTCTGTTAGTATAAGGAAGTTTGTCGTAGTCAAGGGTCCTTAATCTCTTTTTTGTGAAACTTAAGTGTAGGGGTTTTGGTTCCCATGTAGATAAATAAATAAATGGTGTTCCCTCTTCTCGCACGGCTCCTATCACTTGGGAAAGTAGGTCTGAGGGGACTTTGTGCCTGGTGCTTTCGAGTCATCTGACTTGGGTTGCACCGACCGAACTCTCGTTACACGGGTGGTAGGGATCGCCCTATATGGAGATTTGGGGGAAGGTGTACGTGATAGTGTAAGTCCTCATAGGCAATGATGCACGAAACCCTACTATGGGAGAATCAAACACCAACCAATAAAATGCTCCAAAGAAAAAGGAAAGAAAACAAAAAAAGAGTGTCAAATAAGAACCAAAATGGACTTTACACATTGTATCACATTCAGAAGTTAAGGTTGCCCATGTCTTTCACTTAAGTCCTTAACTAACTTTCACGAATAACTCATTAGGTTAGGTGTGTGGACCAATTACATATATAGAGTCCACCCGTAGTATTACCGCGTCCCATGATCGACAAAATATGTCCAACGAGTCGTGTAGCTAGATTGATTAATGCATTTTGTTTGGATTTTGTGGGTATATCCGCTGAAAACCCTCAGGAGACAACACTCCTCCTCCTTGGTGACAAGGAGGTTTAACGGCTTGTTGCACGTCCTAAGTGCAACCGTGATTCCTACGAAAGTGAGTTAGGATTTCTTGTTTTTCGTATGCTTTTTCTTTCTTTGTTTTGCTCGGGACTAGCAAAAGTTAGGTGTGGGGGTATTTGATTGACATCATTTCATGCTTATATTTGTATCTTATATCCATTATCTTTCACCTAAACAATATTATGTTTCGAGTTTTATGTTTAGTTTTCAGGAATAAATAGGTTTGAAGAGATGAAGCATAAAAGGACCCAAAAGCTGGGAAAAGGACTGAATTGTGAGATCTGGGGACTAAGATGCAAGGGAGAAGCAACTGAACGTAAGACCAAAGGACCAAAGTGTAAAACAGAAAACTCCACACCATCATGGGGAGTATTTTGGCAATTCTATTCGGGTCGGAGCTCCAACAAGTCAAGTAACCTCATCAAAGACAAACAATACCAGCAAGAAAAGCCCACAACAAATTCCAACCCGATGCAAAGTTTATGGACCGCCGCCAATTGGCGGTCTGGGACCGCTAATTGGCGGTCCCAAATCACTTTGGATCTGCTCAGATTTCTCTAGCAGATGTATTAGAGGATGTTTAAGCTATTTTTGGTATCTGTTTAGTCCCACATCGGGGGATTGTCCCGGATTGCCTTTTTCTTTGGCTATAAATAGAACTCTTCACCTTCTATTGTAATCACTCCATTTTTTTGGGTGGCTATTCTTCCTAGTAGAAGTGAGGCCTTGAAGCACACACTAAAGTAGGAGGATGCTACTTGAAATGTGAGTCACTTTAATAAAAGTTTCTTTATTATGTTGTTTGTTTCATGTTTCTTGTTTTGCTTTGTTTAATTTCATTTCGTTAGTTTTAGTAGCTTAGTTAATATGCTTTCCTTGCTTAGTTTAATAATTAGTGTAATGTGTAGTGAGTAATTCGATCCCCTTTGGGGGGTGGAGTAGATGAACACATGCATTAGAGAATGGAATGAATGCTTTATTTACATTATGCTGATAAAACATGAATGTATGCTTGCTTGTTTAGGATAGAATTTATAACTTGATGAGTTTTGCCAAAATGAGTAGACACCTCTCATGCTTGTTTAGGTTTTCAAATAAACAACTTGTATATGTAAATGTTAATCAACTAGGTTGGTGAATAGATTGATAGGTTTTGCCATAACATTTAGACACTTCCTATGCATGATAACACCACCTTCATTTGTGCTTAAAGAATGTGTTCAACACCCACCTCTTTGCATGTTTGCACTCACTCCACCCCTTAGGGGTTTTCCATTTCTGAATTCCAGCACTCTTCTTTCGTTCTTAGTTAAGTTTTAGTTAATCGTTTGTTGCTTTCTTTCGCATTTCATACTTCGTAGTGTAGTGTAGCGTAGCGTAGCATAATCCACTCTCTTCTCCATTTGTTCGCCACTTGATTTCGTGCAAACGAGAGGCTGCTCACCTCCCTGAGGACGACCTGTATTTGCCACCGCTTCAACGCGGCCGTGCACTTGCATTTTAATATAAAACGTTCAACATTACACACATAACACCCCCCCACAGTACATCATGCATTATCCTCAATGAATGTGAGCATTGATGCCACATGGATTTATGCATGAAAACGAAAAGATCTCACCAACGTGAAGCACAAAGGGAAGTTCATGGTTAGATCAATGTACACAAACCCGAATTCCCATCAAAACTTGTGAAATACTAAATAAGGGATACAAATACGTGAAAGAAATGTGGCCCAAATACACAAGGGTTGTAGCCCACAACAATGAGTGCTCACTCTTGGAGTCTTTTTATTTTTCCTTTTTTTATTTTTTTATTTTTTATTTTTTTGAAATATAACTATGTACATAAATAAGTTCCCATCTTCATTTGTCAAAGGACATCAAATGGGAACCTCAAAAGTGGGTCAATGCACTTGGAATGGGAAGATGACACCACGCGAGGCCAGATTACTCATGTGTGGCCCCCCTCACAAAGAGCACAAGATGTAAGGAGAGGTTCATGAATTTGACGTAAAAGTGTCTCATTCAAAGGATCAAACTGAAAGAGTTTTAACCTCTCGAGAGTTTGGAAATAATTGTGCAATGGAAGAAGTGTTTCCCCCCGTTGCGGTACTGAAGTTAAGATCGTCAATCCAAACTCTCGAACCAACAAGCTGGTGGGTCGGAATGAGGTCAAGAACCTCGTTATGAATATCTGACTCACCAGGCGAAAAGGAAGTGTGTCTCTTACCCAAGGTATCCTCTAAGGACCTCCCAATATCCTCATTGGTAATGTAGTTGTTTGATGTCTCATCATTTTCTAGTTGATCAAGAACAATAGTGAGAGGCAAACTCTCATCCAGTCGAATGAAATTAAGGGTACTAGAGAGCTCTTGCTCCACAACACGTGAGTCCTTAAGAGGCACAACAATAAGATCATGTGGCTCAAGGGCCATGGGACAAAAACATAAGGCACAATCATGTGCCATCTCCTAATGAAGTTGGTTCATGCTATTCTCAATTTGAATCGGCTCCCCCACCAAGTGATCGTGAATTGAAACCCCAAGTCCCTCAGACTGACTAGGAGTTTCTTTGAAAGATTGTGCTTTGAATTTGTGGATGTGGTGGTGGTTCGATATCAGAAGATAAATCCTCACGTTCACGTAATTGTTGTGTTATCCGACTCACTTGAATTGCCTTTTTGCATGGATTGTTGAGTGGTTTCCATGAACGTAAGGAGAGTTTATTTCAAGGAATCATATATGTGGTCAACTGTGAGGTCCAATTCTGAATTTCGGAGATTTTGGGGTTGTGTGTTTATGGGCTGAGAATGAGTCCAATGTTTGGTCATGGATGGTGGCTGGTAGAATTCTGGGTATTCGAGAGGAGGATATTGTAGTGGGTATGATATATAAAAATTTGAATCAATATTATCTCCCCATGAATCCATCCCTCTTGGGTTGTACGTGGATGCGTAAAGGTCACATTGAGTATTTTCGGAAAAGGTATATTCATACTCAGGCTCTGGGGGGAACATAAGGATATTCCTTAATAACGTGACCAAACATTGGACTCATTCTACTGGAGCCACAACAGTCACATGGTACGACTACTGGAGAAACCGGTGTACTCATGTCGTCTACCACACGCATGAAAGAGGGCAAAGGTTGTTGTGATGTCTTAGTTTGTTGATCAGCATATGATCCGAGATAACTAGATGATGGTCTAGTAGTCAATGCCTCTCTCATATTACCCCAATCTGAAGATTGCTCAGCCACACAATTAAGATTGTCCCAACCAAACGGGGGTGTTTGTCTGAGGCACCCCAGGCTGCATGGGACCGGAATACCAGGGAGAATAGTCCTGGTCTGAACAATGAAATGGATGGTCGCCCATGTAACCACCCATCTCGACAAAGAACTCTCGAGCCGACCACTCTTACCACCACGAGGCCAAGCTCGCAAAAAGTGCTCGACTCGACCCTAAAATGCTAACAGAGAGTGTAAAAGGGGAGGAGACTAGAACGTACAGGTAGGTGAGAAGAATATGACTCAGAGGAGAAGGGAAGAATCCCTAAAACTAGCGTGGGTAGAGGGTGAGGGTAGAAACCTAGTCTAGCAAACACGGCTCAAACAAGCTTAGGCTGGCTATGAGTCCTTAAGCTAGACGACGCTTAACTTCGAGCTCACGCAGACTCAACACGCCTCACCTCCATACGAGGAAGACCACAGAGCCCAGCAAGTGAGCCAAGATCCGGAGATCTCGTTTCTCCTGCTACCGACAAAGTGGGCGATGTCGATCAGGCTATGACGGTCGTGACCGGATCACTCTCCTAATGTGCCCAATCCTATTGGCCAATGTCTACTTGATTTTAGATTAAGGTTTCACTTGAGTGTGGTGTGTGGGTCTAAAAGAGGGGTGATGAAATCCCCCACCTTATCTTTAAGACTATAGGTGGTGTCCCTTAAAAATGTTTTGAAATCTTAGGCTAGCAAACAACTCACCAAACAAGCACTCACCTCACTCTTGTTACAATGCACCTTACTTACTAATGCATGATTTGACCATGAATGAATGAGAGAACGGGTGCACGTACCTCACGCCAGCAATCAACAATAAGAATTTAAAGCAAATGAAGGACAATGTGCATCCGAGGTGTACAAGTGATGCATGACGTAGATGGCAATTAGTCTAATATTTTGCTTTGAGTTTTATGGTCCAAGTTGTATTAAAAAGGGGAATTTATTGATCTGTTAGCAAACTACAGGTCACAACATGCCAAATTGAGCTCTCAGACAACTAGATTGAAATATAAAAAACAACCAGAAGACATTTCGGAGGAAACGAAGCTCACTAGGCCGCCAGTTGGCGGTCCCATACCGCTGATTGGCGGTCCAAATAGCTTCCATTTTCTCCAAATTTCTCCTGGTGCCTCCCCTGGATGCTGAGATGTCCCTGAAATAAACTAAAACTAAAAACAAAATATTAAACCAACTTGAATCGTCCAAACCAGTGTCTGGGCAAAGCACCTCTCCGACAACGACGCCAAAAACTTGATGTGTTTGTTTTAAATACCATAAGTGCACGGCCGTCAGCGAAGACGGTTTCAGTGTGGGTCGATGCATGAGGAGGTGTATCAACTCTGGTTCTTTTTAAGGCAAGTGGGAAACAAAGGGGATAAGAAGTTGATTACACTAAACTTGCAAGCACAAACAAAGCAAACAAAAGTGAAAGAAATCTAAACTAAACTAAGTACTATTAAAGAAAGATGTGAATCAAGAAGAAAACCCCCAAGGGGTGGAGTGTGTGTACACATGAAATAAAATGGTGAGGAATGCATTCAATAGGGCACAATGGTAGGTTGTGTTGCTATGCATAGGAAATACCTAATGGTTGTGGAAAGAGCTATCATCCAAATCACTAACCTAGTTGATTAATATGAGCAGAAACAAGTTTATTATTAAGAACCAAAACAAGAATGGGATGTACCTAAAGATTATCGTAGAAACCATCAAGTTGAGTATTCTCTTTAATTCAAACAAGCATACTCACATTCATCACATAAAACAACATATAGCATTCATTCCATCTTTCATGACATGTATAAACATCAACTCCACCCCTAAAGGGGGATGGAACTACTCACTTCTCAATAAACTACAAACTACATTAAGAAAAGTAAGCATTCTAATTACTTCTACTAAGACAAAACAAAATTAAGTTATAAGCATTCTTCTAAAAAAATATTTTATTTACACGACTGACATTACAAGTAGCACTCTTCTCCACTTGAGTTTTGCTCCAAGGCTTACTCTAAGTCGAGAGAATGTCATTAAGCAATGGGTAAATACAAAAGAGAAAGAAGAGTTTTATTTATAGGCATGAAAAAAGGTAACCGGGGATAATCCACTCGTATGAGACTAATTTCATACTATAAATGGACATAAAACACATTAATCTAACACCCGGCTAAACGTAATCAGGTTTGGAGGCAAATGGACCGCCAATTGGTGGTTTGAGACAGCCAAATAGCGGTCTGGACTGCTCCAATCCGGTCCTAGATCAAATGGCAGTTTGATAGATTGATTTGTCGATGTTTGGTGCACCCGAATTGGTTGTTTCAGTCCATAAGTCTCACAATTCAGTCTTTTCTTGCGCTTAGGTCCTTTTTGTGTCTCTTCTTCTCACCTGTTTTATTCCTGAAACTCAAACATAAAACTCATTATGTAGCATTGCTTAGGTTAAAAATAGAGGATATAAGACTCGAATATATGCACGCTATTGTGGGATCGTGAGGGTCTCTAATTATAATCACTTTTAAGCTAATTACCTACTTGTTTAAGCGATCAAAGATGAACAGCGGAATTTGAACAAATAAACAAGCAAGTAAGGAAAGACGGGCAAACCACAATGGAGACGGGGGATTTTTATAGAGGTTCGGCACCCCACCCGGGTCCTAGTCCTCTCTTGCAAGATCCGCTCGGATCACCGAGCTCCGCTCACGACTTCACTAACCACTCCCCGTTCCGGGCCGGGAGAGAATGCCCAAGCTCGCGAACAACCCTCGCCGAGCTTGGCTCATCCTCTCACAATCCGAGAGGGACACTTCAGGCTCTCACCGAAGTCTATACTCTTGTCTTGGGCTTTCACCCCAGACCCTAGCTTCTTGAACAAACAATGAGTGGAACAACACTCTCTAATATTGAGCACACTTGAGTGAGAATAGTATTTAAGACTAAAGTGTGGAAGGTTTGAGACTTGGATTGTTTGGAGATTTCTCTCTAATATAAGGGACAAATAGTAGTGCGAGAGTTCTGTTAAAATGTATTTTACAACTCTATTTATAAGCTCCGAAAGAGTTATAGCCGTTGGAGATGAATTGGGTAAAGATTGTGTAAGGTACACAAAAAAGAAACTGACAGGGCCCAATTCTGAGTAAGTTCGGTCGACCGTTTGGAAATTTTGATTACGGTTCGGTCGACCGGTTAAGGAACAGTCGACCGCCAAAGGCTATGACTCAGGTACACTTAAGTGACCGGTTGAACACCGAGATAGGTTCGATCGACCGATTCAAACCAGGCTCTTTGGGGTTGACAAACAAGATCATATTCGGTCTACCAAAATAAGGTCCACGGTCGACAGAAAACTAACAGGCAGTTCAGGTTTGTCAAGACAAATACGTTCGGTCGACCGAACATGGTCCTCGGTCGACCGATAAGGAAAAGTATTTTTGGGGTATTTGGAAATAATACGAATACGACCATTGGGTATATACGACAAAACAAACGGTCGGAAATTTGTTGCTACTCGGTCGACCGAAATGGTTTGGACGGTCGACCGAACTTGGGCAGTAAAACACTAATAGGATATATGATCACTCGGTCGACTGAATGTTGGCAAACTGTTCAGGTTTTGGTTTAGTATTTTCCGGTCTAAGTTTGGGAGATCTATTGAAGTTCAAATTATATGAAATTTTGTGTGTGACTTCTATAGGGAACCTAGTGTGTGTTTGAGTAGTTTATAGCTCAAGTATGCTCAAGTATGCTCAATTACACAAAGTTCCTAAGACTCAAAGAAATACAAATTACATGTCTTCAAATGAGCTTAATTACATGTCTTGACTTGATTTCCTTTCTTCCTTGAGTCTTGATCACATGTAGAGGTTATCACAAATCAATATATATGCAATGAAACATCTGTGCTACTCTACATGATCACAATTAAGATTAGGTTGATTAAATCATCAAAACATATATTAAGGCAAAAAAGCCAACAATCTCCCCCTTTTTGATGATGGCAACCTATATCTTAATACTTGAAAAACATTTGGTTATAAACTATGCATATAAATGCTCCCCCTATGGATCTGCATAGTTTTTGTTCAATTATAATGAAATTTCAAGTTACCCCCTTAATTATCTCTCCCCCTTTGACATCCATCAAAAATTATAAAATATAAGCATTGAATTGTGGATGTCTTGTAATGAAGTTGCTCCCCCTAAATTTTGCACTTCATTACACTAACTAAATGATATTCATTAAGCTCCCCATATCAATATGAATATGATTTTTCGATTAAGTTCAATTTTAATTCTCTCCTATTAACAATATCACAATATAGCATGTGATATATTCATTCCCCTATTTGACATCCATTTAGAAAATTTGACTCTAAAACATTGGATGTGATTCAAATTTAAAGATTTGCAATGAATGAATATATGATATGTCAATTAAGAATGTAAGACCTAGAATAGAACCAATTGATTCAAGAAATTTAGAGGATAAGAAATTATACCCACTTTGAAGCTTGAATTGGTTCCAATCTCATTTGGTGATGCAACCGGCTTTTAATTTGACTCTTAAGCTTGCCCGGTCACCACCGATTTCCTCCTCAAGCACCTACAAGTGTAGATTTAGGTACCCAAACAACTTTGGGTCCTTGAATGTTAGCTTTGGGAACCCAAACCATTTTGGTTTTAGGAGCCTACACACTTAGAACTATGCTTTACAACTAAGTGCTTTCCATTTAAAGTTGTATGAATTACATGGTTTTTAACATATGAATCATTATATCCTAAACCATGTTTTTGCAAAGATTGTCTTTGACTTCCAAATAGCATATTAATCATCTTAGTTCCATTTGTGAACTTTTCTAGATCTTTTCTTAATTGCACATTGCAAGCATGAAGATCTAATTGTTCAACATCTATAGGTGTTGCTTTTAAATTATCAAGAGTTGATGCATTATTTTCAAGTCTAGCAAGCACCTCATTCTTCTCATTCATGATTATTTCAATTTGGCATTTGAGATCATTTATTTTCTTTCTAGAATTTTTGTTCTTTTCACAAATGATCTCATATTGTTTAACTAAGTCATTAAATGCATTTTGAAGCTCATCATGTGTATAATTTTCTTCTTTATCACTAGAATGTGAGCTATCACTATAATAAGACTTAATTGAGCATGATCTAATAGAACAAGAGTTAGAGGATACATCACTTCCTTCATCTTGAATTGCCATGTAGCACATTTGTGCATATTCCTTTGTGGATGAATGTGCGGTTGATTGAGATGAAGATGATGATGATGTATCGTTCCAAGTAGCCTTGTGAGCTTCCAACCTCTTCTCTTTTCTATTACTCCTCTCCTTTTCTCTCATTCTCTCCCTTCTCTCATTTTTCTTCTCCTTCTCTTTTCTCTCATTTTCACTCTCCTTCTTTTTTTCTCTCATTTCACTTCTTCTACCTCTTCTTTCATTCTTTTCTTCTTTATTCTTCTTGAGCTATTTGAAGAAGTCTTTGGCTAGGACTTCAATGTCCTCATCTTGTACACTCCTCCTTGGTTCCTCAATATTTGGATGTAATGACAAGAAGAGTTTGTTCTTTGAAGCTTCCTTCTCCTTTTGATGGTTGATTTGAAATTCATACGCCATCAAGTTTCCAACGAGTTCCCCATTTTTTAATTTGGAAGATCATTCGCCTCTTCAATTGTGACGACTTTATCTTCCCAATCGTTGCGAAGCGACTAGAGGAATTTCCTTGTCATCTCTCGTTCATTTAATTTTCTTCCAAGAACCAAAAGAGAGTTAGTAATATCAGTGAAGCGAGTGTTCATGTCGCTTATGTTCTCACCGATTTGCATAGAAAATATTTCATATTTATACATGCGAAGACTAATGCGGGTTCCTTAGTTTTTCTATCCCCCATGATGCATTTGCAATCTATGCCCTATTTCATATGCACATTCACAACCCCTAATTCTATTGTATTCACCCTCATTAAGGCCACAATAAAGAATGTTCATGATTTTTGAGTTCATCTTAATTTCTTTCATTTTGGGCCTAGTAAGTGAATCTAATTCATCTTCATTTGGCGGTGTGTATGGATTTTGAAGAAACATCCAGTACTTTAGGTCATTAGATATTAGGAATATTTTCATCATATTCTTCCAATAATCACAATTTGACCCATTTAGCAAAGGAGGTCGAGTTGTGCACAAACCCTCTACATGATTAGAAGTTGAAGCCATGCTAAAAATTACGGTTAAGTAAAGAAATTTAGCTCACAAGGCTCTGATACCAAATGTGGGATCGTGAGGGTCTCTAATTGTAATCACTTTTAAGCTAATTACCTACTTCTTTAAGTGACCAAAGATATGCAGCGGAATTTAAACAAATAAACAAGCAAGTAAGGAAAGACAAGCAAACCACAATGGAGACGGGGGATTTTATAGAGGTTCGGCACCCCATCCGGGTCCTAGTCCTCTCTTGCAAGCTCCGCTCATGACTTCACTAACCACTCCCCTTTCCGGGCCGGGAGAGAATGCCTTTACAATCTTGAAGCTCGCGAACAACCCTCGTCGAGCTTGACACCTCCTCTCATAATCCGAGAGGGACACTTCGGGCGCTCACCGAAGTCTATACTCTCGTCATGGGATTTCACCAAGACCCTTGCTTCTTAAACAAACAATGAGTGCAACAACACTCTCTAATCTTGAGCACACTTGAGTGAGAATAGGATTTAAGACTAAAGTGTGGAAGGTTTGAGGCTTGGAGTGTCTGGAGTTTTCTCTCTAATGTAAGGGACAAATAGTAGTGGGAGAGTTCTGTTAAAATGTGTTTTACGACTCTATTTATAAGCTCCTAAAGAGTTATAGCCTTTGGGGATGAATTGGGTAAAGATTATGTAAGATACACTAAACAGAAACGGACAGGACCCAATTCTGAGTAAGTTCGGTCGACTGGATCGGGCTGACGGTCGACCGTTTGGCAATTTTTATTAAGGTTCGGTCGACCGGTTAAGGAACGGTCGACCGCCAAAGGCTATGACTCAGGTACACTTAAGTGATCGGTCAAACACCGAGATAAGTTCGGTCGACCGATTCACAACAGGCTCTTTGGGGTTGACAAATAAGATCATATTCGGTCGACCGAAACAAGGTCCATGGTCGACCAAAAACTAACAGGCAGTTCGGGTTTGTCAAGACATCTACGTTTGGTCGACCGAACAAGGTCCTCAGGCGACCGATTGGGAAAATTATTTTTGGGGTATTTGGAAATAATACGAATACGACCGTTGGGTATATACGACAAAACAAACGGTCGGAAATTTGTTGCTACTCGGTCAACCGAAAAGCTCTAGACGGTCGACCGAACTTGGGTAGTAAAACACTAATAGGATATATGATCACTCGGTCGACCAAACGGTGTGTTTCGGTTGACCGAATCTTGGCAAATTGTTCAGGTTTTGGTTTAGTATTTTGCGATCTAAGTTTGGGTGATCTGTTGAAGTCCAAATTATATGAATTTTTCTGTGTGACTTCTATAGGGAACCTAGTGTGTGTTTGAGTAGTTTTTAGCTCAAGTATGCTCAATTACACAAAGTTCCTAAGACTGAAAGAAATACAAATTACATGTCTTCAAATGAGCTTGATTACATGTCTTGACTTGATTTCCTTTCTTCCTTGAATCTTGATCACCTGTAGAGGTTTGCACAAAGCAATATATATACAATGCAACATGTGTGCTACTCTACATGATCACAATTAAGATTAGGTTGATTAAATCATCAAAACATAGATTAAGGCCAAAAAGCCAACAACTATGATATTAATCAGAGTGGCCGAGGGAATGGAGGTAGGCAAGGTTGGAGATAGCGAGGGCATTGCGGTGGGGACGGTGGAGGTGAGTTTGTTGGACCAACACCAGAGGAGGGTTGTCACGTCCAAGTCGTCCACCTTCGAGTGGTTGGTGGGTGCGAGTCCGATCGGTTGTGAGTTGATTTCGAGTTAACAGTGGACATAACATGTGCCACTAACGGTGTCGCGGAATGGGTTGACGAAGTTTGACGAAGGTGCAACCAAGCAAATAGTTGGATTCTTTTGCATTCTGGAGCAATATAAAATTACACGGGTGCAAATTCCCAATAAATAACTTTTTGAGGTGCATCCAAGCAAAAACCTCAATAAGAAATTGCAAACCAAATTAATGTCAAATATTTCAAGAGGTTCGGAACCACTCTTTGTCCTAGTCCTCATTGTAGGCCTCGTTCGACCCTCCGAGCCCTGCTTTTGGTTCCACTAACATATCTCTGTTTTGGATCGACATTAACTCCATTAAAACATCGAGCCTTGCGAACAACCATCACCTCACTCGTGTCACCTCTCACAATCTGATATGGAGCTTGCTCAAAGCTTTACAACATTTAGGTGATTCTTGGATATGGAAGTTGAATCATTATCTATACACTCTAACTTCAGTAGACTTGGATATAGGATAGGGAATTGATATGAAACTGGTAAAGTTTAGTTTTGAGTGTATTGGGGCTTTTAAGGGTTAGGAATTGAGAGTAGAAAGAATGCAGATGATTTGGGAGTCTGGTGTTCCGGTTTGTGTCTCTTGAATGAGGCTTACATGAGCTTCAAAGAAATTAAAGCCTTTAGGGAGTCGGTGGACTTATGAACCAATGAGAAGCAAATTTTTACTTGAATCTCTATCAGATTTCAGAGCTGGTGCAGTCAACCTTTTACAGAACAATGTGCTAGCTGAATAAGAGTACTTCGGTATACCAAATGGAATTTGGATAACCGTTTGCTCGTGCCAGAAAAGGACTTCAAATTCAACTAATACAGATATCGATTGACCGAAAGGAGGTTGGTGCATCGTTTCAACGAAACATAGAAGATTGGTTGGTTTTCTGCTTAACAAAGATCGGTCGACCGTCGTCAATTCGGATAACTGAATAAAGTGTAGGTTTTGCGCTGACAGGTATGGTTCAAATGTCCGTTGTAGGCAACAGTCATCGGCAATGTGGAAAGAGTTGTTGTGCGTCAAATGCTATGAAGGAATCAGTTGACAAATAGGAGATTAGTCGTCCGTAAATAGACAAGTCAAGTAGTCTCTAAGGAAAAATTCAAATGCAACCATTGGAGTAAAGTCCACAACCGATCCAATGCAATTCGGTCGACCGAATCTTGGCAAATTGTTCAGGTTTTGGTTTAGTATTTTGCGATCTAAGTTTGGGTGATCTGTTGATGTCCAAATTATATGAAATTTTCTGTGTAACTTCTATAAGGAACCTAGTGTGTGTTTGAGTAGTTTTTAGCTCAAGTATGCTCAATTACACAAAGTTCCTAAGACTCAAAGAAATACAAATTACATGTCTTCAAATGAGCTTGATTACATGTCTTGACTTGATTTCCTTTCTTCCTTGAGTCTTGATCACTTGTAGAGGTTAGCACAAAGCAATATTTATACAATGCAACATGTGTGCTACTCTACATGATCACAATTAAGATTAGGTTGATTAAATCATCAAAACATAGATTAAGGCCAAAAAGCCAACAACTATGATATTAATCAGAGAGGCCAATGGAATGGAGGTAGGCAAGGTTGGAGATAGCGAGGGCATTGCGGTGGGGACGGTGGAGGTGAGTTTGTTGGACCAACACCAGAGGAGGGTTGTCACGTCCAAGTCGTCCACCTTCGAGTGGTTGGTTGGTGCGAGTCCGATCGGTTGTGAGTTGATTTCGAGTTAACAGTTGACTTAACAGGTGCCACTAACGGTGTCACGGAATGGGTTAACGAAGTTTGACGAAGGTGCAACCAAGCAAATAGTTGGATTCTTTTGCATTCTGGAGCAATATAAAATTACATGGGTGCAAATTCCCAATAAATAACTTTTTGAGGTGCATCCAAGCAAAAACCTCAATAAGAAATTGCAAACCAAATTAATGTCAAATATTTCAAGAGGTTCGGCACCACCCTTTGTCCTAGTCCTCATTGTAGGCCTCGTTCGACCCTCCGAGCCCTGTTTTTGGTTCCACTAACATATCTCTGTTTTGGATCGACATTAACTCCATTAAAACATCGAGCCTTGCGAACAACCATCACCTCACTCGTGTCACCTCTCACAATCTGATATGGAGCTTGCTCAAAGCTTTACAACATTTAGGTGATTCTTGGATATGGAAGTTGAATCACTATCTATACACTCTAACTTCAGTAGACTTGGATATATGATAGGGAATTGATATGGAATTGATATGAAACTGGTAAAGTTTAGTTTTGAGTGTATTGGGGCTTTTAAGGGTTAGGAATTGAGAGTAGAAAGAATGCAGATGATTTGGGAGTCTGGTGTTCCGGTTTGTGTCTCTTGAATGAGGCTTACATGAGCTTCAAAGAAATTAGATCCTTTAGGGAGTCGGTGGACTTATGAACCAATGAGAAGCAAATTTTTACCTGAATCTCTATCAGATTTCGGAGCTGGTGCGGTCAACCTTTTACAGAACAATGTGCTAGCTGAATAAGAGTACTTCAGTATACCAAATGGAATTTGGATAACCGTTTGCTCGTGCCAGAAAAGGACTTCAAATTCAACTAATACAGATATCGATTGACCGAAAGGAGGTTGGTGCATCGTTTCAACGAAACATAGAAGATTGGTTGGTTTTCTGCTTAACAAAGATCGGTCGACCGTCGTCAATTCGGATAACTGAATAAAGTGTAGGTTTTGCGCTGACAGGTATGGTTCAAATGTCCATTGTAGGCAACAGTCATCTGCAATGTGGAAAGAGTTGTTGTGCGTCAAATGCTAAGAAGGAATCAGTTGACAAATAGGAGATTAGTCATCCGCAAATAGACAAGTCAAGTAGGCTCTAAGGAAAAATTCAAATGCAACCATTGGAGTAAAGTCCACAACCGATCCAATGCAATTCGGTCGTCCGACCAGAGAGCATCCTAGCGACTACTAATGAGACGATTCAATTATCAGTTAGGTGTTCGATTGACCGAACATGGTCACGACAGAATCCTAGTGCTCAAGTTTACATTTAATCTTATGGACTCAACAAATGGAAAATTACAAGTCTTGGTCCAAAGGTTTGTTACAATCTTAAGTCTTTGTATGAAAGCTCATCCGCTTGAATATCTTTATCAACTTATTAAGATAATTGGCAAGTATACAAGTGTATATGCAAAGTATGTAATCATGTTTGCCTACTTTGATTGACAAGATTGATTGAATAAGATTAGTTTGATTAATCGTCAAAATCAATGTGGATTAATGCCTAAAAGGCAACACAATTCCTTTTTTTTATGATGACACACCTATATCTTAATGCTTGAAATTCAATTGTAATTATCCTCCTTTCTATATGATTCTCCTCTTTTATATATGTAAGCTATGCATGTATATAATATTCCCCCTATCAATTTGAATAATATGAATCAATGAAGCTCAATCTCTTATCATTCTACCTCTTTTGACATCAATCAAATGCAAACATATAAAGAAAAAGATGCAAAGGTTAGAATTACATGAGTCTCCCCCATAACTAAATGATAAAACATCATAAGCTCTCCCTATCAATAAGGCCTAAAAGAAATGATGTATAACATCATATTATTAGGGATTTGAAATCCCTAGATTAGAACCAATTCATTAAAACTAAGAAATTGAAAAAATGTTACTCAACTCTTGATTCTTGATTTGGCATCGGTTATCTCCCCTAGATAGCGAGAACAACTTTATGTATTCGATCCAAATAGATTCTCTGATGTTTGGGTTAGATCTTTTCTTGTTTGAGTCGATCGCTACCGATCCTTCTCATTCTAAGTACCTACAAGTGAAGAGTTTCGTACCCAAACAACCTTAGATCCTTTCACATTAATTTTTGGTACCCAAATCATTTTGGTCTTAGGTGCCCAAACACTTGAGGAACTTTTGTTCAAAAAGAACTTTCCATTCAAAGTAGTATAGATAATATGGTTTTTGTTTTTATGAACATTTTAGTCTAAACCATGCTTGTTCAAGGATTGTCTTTAACTACCAATTAGAATATCAAGTATTTTCTTTCCTTTAGTGAATCTTTCAAGATCTTTTTGTAATTGAGCATTTGTAGCAAGAGATCTTGTGCATCACTACATGAGAATTTTGCACTTAGAGTTCCAATTTCAATAATCAAATGAGAGTTCTCTGTTGGAACTTTATGATGGCTAGTAAGCAAATCATTTTTCTCATTCATAAATGATTCAATTTGACATTGTAGTTCGTTGATTTTCTTTCTAGCAAGCATGTTCTTTTGACAAATTTTGTTCAAAATTTTCAGGTAGCTCATGGGATTCAATTTGATGTTCACTATATGAATTAGAATCATGACTTGAGCTAAAATATACCTCACTTTCTTCATCTTCTATTGCTATGAAACACATTGTGGCAAGTTCGCCTTCATTTGATGAAGAAGATGTTGAATCATCCGAAGTTGCTTTGAGAGTCTTTCTTTTCTTTTCTTTTGCTCTTCTTTTATTTTCTCCTTTCTTTATGTTTCTTGAGGAGCTCCTTGAATTGTTGAGTGACCATTTATCTTTGATATAATTGGTGATGGCATCTAGCACCAAGGATTTGTTGGATTCCTTCTCCTTAAGGTCTTTTATTTGTATCTAATATGCTATGAGACTACCCATAAGCTTCTCAATCGACATTTTGGTGAGATCATGGCCTTCTTGATAGTTGTTGTCTTCTCTTCTCATTCGTCTGTGAGTGATTGGAGAATTTTTTGAGTCATTTCTCCATCGCAAAAATTCTTGCCAAGAGCTTTGAGCGAGTTAATGATCTTGGTGAAGCGAGTATGCATCTCGCTTATGTTCTCACCGGATTGCATACAAAAGAGTTCATATTTATGCACGAGCACATTTATCCTAGTTTATTTCATTCTACTAGAACTCCCATTATGCATTTCTAGCCTTTCATATATCATATGCACTATCACAACCTCTTACTCTATTGTGTTCTCCCTTATTTAAGCCACAATATAATATATTCATGATACGAGAATTCATCTCCGCTTCCTCAATTTTGGCTATACATAGAGACACGATTTCTTCATTATTAGGAGGTGTGTATGAAATTAAGAGAAATGTCCAATAATTCAAGTCATTGGATTGCAAATAAATTCTCATTCTTTTCTTCTAATAGTCATAATTTGAGTCATTAAATAATGGTGGTCTAGTTGTGGACAAATCCTCCGAATGATTAGAGGTAGATGTCATGCTAAACTACGATTAAGTAGATGAAATTAGAAATTTAATTCTTTGATACCAAATATTAAGATTGATGGCCTGCTAATTACTATCTAAATGGGGAATTAAATGATAAATAAAGATTAAGGAATTGCAAACCAAATTGAGGTCAAATATTTAGAGAGGTTCAACATCGCACTTGGTTATGTCCTCGTCGCAAGCCTAGCTCGATGCTTCTAGTCCCGCTTACGGTTCCACTAACCAATTTATGTTATCGGCCGAGATTAGTGCCTTTACAACACCAAGCCTCGTAAACAATCATCGCCTCACTAGTGTCTCCTCTCACAACCCGAGAGGGAGATTCCTCGAAGCTTTACAACACTCAGGTGATTCTTGGATATGGAAGTTGAATCATTATCTATACACTCTAACTTGAGTAGACTTTGACATAGGATAGGGAATTGCTATGCAAGTAGTAAAGTTTAACTTTGAGTGTATTGGGGCTTTGAAGCCTTATGAATTGAGAGCACAAAGGATGTAGATGATTTAGGAGTGTGGTGTTCTGGTTTGTGTTTCTTGACTGATTATATAGGATTCAAAGAAAATTGAGCCATTAGGGAGTTGGTGGAGTTATGAACCAATGATAAGCAAGATTTTACTTGAAGCTCGAGCAGATTTCTGAGTTGGTTTGGTTGACCGTTTACAGAACGGTTATCCGAAACATGAGTGCTTCAGTATACTGAATGGAATTTGGATAACCATTTGCTAAGTCCAAAAAAGGACTTCAAATTCAACTAATAGTGATGTCGATTTACCGAAAGGAGTTTGGTGCATCGCTTCAACAAAATAGAGAAGATTGGTTGTCTTCTTGCTTAACAAAGATCAGTCGACCGCAATCTATTCGGATGACCGAATGAAGCGTAGGTTTTATGTCGAATGTAGGCAACAATCATATGCCACGTGGAAAGAGTCGTTGCATGCCAAAAGCAAAGAAAGAATCGGTTGACCGATTTAGGAAATCGGTCATCCGCAAATGAACAAGTCAATCAGGCTCTAAGGCAAAATTCATATGTGATCATTGGAGTAAAATCCCCAACCGGTCCAAGCCATTCGGTTGACCAAATGCGTTCTTGTTGTCCGACCAGAGAGCATCCTAACGGCTATTGATGAGAAGACTCAGTTATCCGTTAGGTGTTCGGTTGATCGAATATGGCAGGGACAGAATCCTAGTACTCAAGTTTACATTTATTCCTGTAGACTCAATAAATGGAAAATTACAAGTCTTGGTCTAAAACTTTGTTACAATCTTGAGTCGTTGTCGCAATGCTCATTCTCTTGAATATGTTGATCAACCTATTAAGATGATTGACAAGTATACAAGTGTATATGCAATGCATGTAATTATGCGTTGACAACTTTGATTGACTATGTTGATTAATTAAAATTAGTTTGTTTAATCATCAAAATCAATATGGATTAAGGCCTAAAAGCCAACAAGAATGTGAGAAGTTGAGTAAGAAATCCTTTTATCCATAGAACAATTCATCGATGGAAGAAAATCAAATGGACATCAAGATCCCGAGTCATATCTTTCATTGTATTATACTTACGGGGTAGATTAGGATTACGATTAGGATATTTATGTAAGTCAATCTTCAAGGTATTATCCTATGAAATCCTCGTAGAATTAATCTCACTGTGGCCAGTTCTTAGTTAGTATCTTATGTACAATCCAATTAGGATCCAAATTCAAAAGGGATATCAAAAGGATGGACCAGTTTAAGATGTCAAATCCCAATACCAACCAGTTGACAAAATAGATAGACCAATTAGTGGTTCGAAATTCGAAATATTTTTTAGTGAATTTGATTTTCTTAATAGGTATTTTCTTTGATTTCATTTCTTATTTGTCTGACCCATCCTCTCTCTACAAATTGACCTCTTCATTAGGGTTGTAAATGAGGTGGGTTTTACCCTCAAACCTGCCCCGCCTAATGTGGGTAGTGGTAAAAAACCCTTACCCACCTACTAAACATGGTGAGTTGCAGTTGTCTCGCAACCCACGCCGCATAACCCGCAACCCGCTTAACTTGAATGTTTTCAATTTTTCATTGTTTGATGTTGGAGTTTGTTATGTTATAATAAATGTTTTCAATATTTTTATTGTTTGATGTTGGAGTTTATTATGTTATAATGAGTGTTATTGTTATATGTTGGAGTTTATTATGTTATAATGAGTGTTATTTTTATAAAGTTATAATGAATGTTTGATGTTAGAGTTTGTTATTATTATTTAGTTCATGTTTTCAATGTTTTATAATGAATGTTTTTAGGAAAAAATATGGTGAGTGATTATTATTTCTCAAGTTTTGTATTCTTTTATTTTTTTAGGGAAAATCTGAAAAGTTAAAAAAAACTCTCCTAAACCCTTATAACTCGCCCGGCTCCGCCAAGTCTATGCTTAGGCGGGGTGGGTAGTATTTTTTTATTTTTACCCGCCCTACTTACTCCCTTACTCTTTGTAGTCTTTTTACTACTTCTTACACACACTACAAAACAGAAAATTCATTACTATAATATCGGTCGAATCCTTCACATAAAAATAGAATATTCTTTACAAAGACCTAGATGCCCAAATATTCTAACTTGCTTTGGAATAACACAATTCACTAAAGATCATTCCAAAAACTTCAATTATCATTAAATCATTTCTTTACAAATCAAATTAATACCTAAATGTGGTTTATAGATTTCTATGATATATATTCGTGATACGAATGTCACACATGTATACTTTATGTATTCATGGATCTCAAGATCTAACGAACCATTATTAACCTATAAAGAAAATCAACGAACCAATAGAACCTCACAGATGTTAATCACTCCATCACGCTGCAGCAGGAACAATAATAACAAGAGCCATGCAATTATTAAAAATCTAAAATAATTTTTATTATTATTTTGTATGATGCTATAAACAAGATTGGGGTCTCCCATGCTACTTCTCTTGTGGATGAATAAAGCTGCGCAGAAGCCAATGAATGCTTCAAAGTTCCAAAAAGTGCACATGAGCAAACAACACATGGTGATCTGACATGGGCTTCTTTAGGAATCGAAAAGTTAAGTTCAGTGGCTTTTTAGAAAATGACAAAAACGCCCCTGTTGCATATGGAGACTTCATGCCCCCCCCGCGACCGTCACATTATTTTAAGGCTATTATTTTTGTGTGAGGTGGAAAGTCATTAACATATACGCTGACATTACACGTAACATACATTGCTGAGGTATTAGCAAGACCCGGGGTATTCCACGAAAGAGGGAGAGTAGTATTTGTACTTATATTACGGATATAAATACACATTACAAAAAGAAAATTACAGGAGCTGATACAACTAATTATCACTTATAGATACAAAAATGTATATATCTATTTTTTAAAGCAGATTTGAACATCAATCATAAAACTTAAAAATATCAACTAAGAAATGCATACATTTTAAATTTGGCCGCAAAATTATTTAAAAAAAGCGTAAAAATTTAATTTAATTCACAGCTGCAACAAAAATCTGAAAAACATTACAAAACCTCCCCAACATTTGTATCTGCCTAAAATCCATATTTATGTCATCTAGATCCGGATCCGTCTAATATAAAGAGACTAAACTGTCTTAATGTAAGGAGATATACCCATCGATCTTCAACACCCCCTCCCCTCAAACTTACAAGTAAACATTAATCAGACCAAGTTTGCTTGTGACAAACTGAGATGATCCTAAGCCTTTCGTGAGAACGTCTGTTGGTTGCTCTTCAATTCTCAGATGGTGAAGTTGTAGCAGTCCCGACCGAATTTTGTCACGCACGAAGTGACAATCCATTCCAATGTGTTTGGTGTTCTTGCAAAAGACTGGATTTGTGGCAATATAAATGGAAGACACACTGTTGGAATAAGATGAATGGGCTTGATGAATTTCATTTCAAGATCGTTTAGGAGATAAGTCAACCAAATTGCCTGTCCTGCTGCAATGCTCATTTCCCGATATTCGACGTCAACAAAAGAACGCGACAACTCCTTGCTTTTTTGATTTCCAACTCACTAAAGAGTCACGTACCCAACATGGCACAATTACCACTAGTAGAGCGTCTTGCGAATAGGCAAGATGCTCAGTCACAATCACAAAAAAATTCTTAATATATCACACGGTTGCCTCGTTGCGAAAAAGAGTGAGGTGCCTGTGGTAGAGACATCTCAACTTTGAGAAGGTAAGTTTTGCTTTTAATCTTGGGTACTGCTAGTTATGAAATCTATAGATGCTCAGCGGTGAACTTTAAACTGACATTTACCGTTTGTATTTCCAATTTTACTCCATTACGTTATTAAAATTTGATGCTTGTGAGCTAAAATATTCTGCCGCATATCTGGAACACAAACTAACTCCTACCCAGGATAACAATAGAAAAGACAAGCTCTTCCAGATCTAAAACAAAACCTCATTATTTAGTTGAGGTCGGCGTTGAAATAATTGATAACTGTTTATTGTCATTGAGATGCTGTTAACTACGGAGAATTTAAAAATATTATATCTCAAGACACTCCCAAAGATTCATCATGTGGTGTAATAATTTAGGCATCTTTGGTTCTTAAACATATTTTTGGATTCTAATTAGAAGAAATTCGAATTCAAATCCACGTACGCATAAGTAGTTACAATATTTAAAAAAATAATAGAAAAAGAGGTTTCCAAATCGTGAGATGCATTCAAGCCAAAAAAGAAAAAAAATTGTGTGTCATTGCTTTCTTTACATAATTTTATTACAGAATAAGATTATTGCATAACTAATATTATTTGAAACTTTGAGTATAACGTACATTTTTGGAGTTCACATTCCGCTCGAAGCGTTTTCAAATCGCTTTTTGAATTTATTATAGTTTGGCTAATGTGACATTGTACGTGTGGTTTCACAAGCAAACTAAACTACAATGTCCCCAAATAACGAAAAATTTAAAACTTTAAAATACGAATCATCACAAAGATTAACCCCAAAAGTACGGGTTCAAGGGTGCACCATATTACATCAAAGTTATCAAAAGATACGGCTACATCAGAGTACAAGAAAGAGAAATACTCGTCATACTACCTAGGAAAATACAGAAATATGATCTGATCCCAACGCGCCTCCGTCCTCAGTCGCCACGTGCCAAAACTTACTGCGGTCTTGAAAATAAATATAACAACAATGCCAGAGTTACCATTAAGGAAATCCCGTATAACAAGCTCATCTATGTGCGTACTTATTGATTGATACGTTTTAATTAACCGCAAGTGCAACGCCGCGTTGAAGCGGTGGCAAATACGGGTCGATCCACAATGAGGTGTGTCGACTTTAGTTTGTGCGAAGGCGAGTGAGAAAGAAGGGAGAGAAAGTATTGATGATCAAACGACACTACAATGCGAAAGTAAATGGAAAATAAGCAACAAAACTAAACCCCAAAGGGGGTAGAGAAATAATGTGAATATAAAGATGTGTGTGTGTGTATGTTCAATTATGCTCATCACAACATGTAGTGCATGAAATCATAAAACTAAATCCAACTTTGCCTCCACATGAAATAAGATAAGATCATATCATTAAAACATACAAGACAATAATTGGAATGAAGCTAAATGAACTCACGTACAAAGACTACACCCTACTATGCCTCCACATGAATTAAGATAACACATTATCATTAAAACATACAAGACATTAACCAAGGTAAAGGGAACAAGAGTACGTACACTACAAATTGTGTTTCCAATATTAATTCCATCTATATCCTCACCTTATCATTCCTCATAAAATAGTGAAAGCTAAACTAAGCATAAGTTAAACTTCATTCAAGAGAATTAGCATATCAAAGATAAGAGTGAAATGTTATTAGATGGTTATGGAAATCATATAAGGCTCAAGGGATTAAGAAAACACACACCTAATACACCACATGATCATATCACATATTTCTCCACCGCCCAAATGGGGATGGAACTACTCACTTACCATTACACTACAACCTACATTAAAATGAAGCATTCTACTGAAATGAAACTACACTAAGCAAGCAAGAATTATTAAAGAAACTAAAAGGACATAAAATAAAAGAAATATGCAAGCATATGAAAGGAAATTAAACTAAGAAAGAAGCAACATAACTAAAGGAAAACATCTATTTATTACTCACTCGATTACGAGTAGCCTCTCTCCACCAGGGTTTTTCTTCAAGGTTTGAACTCCTAGTAGAGAGGATGGCCACCAAGAGAGAGATGGGGTACAAGAGAGGAGGGAGAGTTATATTTATAGCCATAGAAAAAGGCAATCCGGGACAATCCCCCGGTATGAGACTAAACAAATACCAAAAATAGCCTAAACACACACTAATACATGTGCCCGCGAAATCTTAGTGGATCTGGAGCTATCCGGACCATCAATTAGCGGTCTATCGGTTCTGGATCCGTCTAGAATTTGTTGTGGGCTTTTCTGGATGTTTTTGTTGGTCTTTGATGCATATACTTTGTTTATTGGAGCTCCGACCCGAATCGAATTGCCAAAACACTCCCCGTGATGGTGTGGAGTTTTCTGTTTTGCTCTTTGGTCCTTCTATCTTGCATTCAGGTCCTTCGATCTTGCATCTTAGTCCTCGAGTCTCTCAACTCAGTCATTTTTCCTTCTTTTAGGTCCTTTCATGCCTCTTCTCTTCAAACCTCTTTATTTCTGAAATTCAAATATAAAACTCATTACGTAGCATTGTTTAGGTAAAAGATAATGGATATAAGATACAAATGTAAGCATGAACTGATGTCAATCAAATACCCCCACACCTAACTTTTGCTAGTCCCGAGCAAAATAAAGAAAGAGAAGCATACGAAAAACAAGAAATCCTAACTCACTTTCGTAGGAATCACGGTTGCACTCAGCACGTGCAACAAGCCTTTAAACCTCCATGTCGCCAAGGAGGAGGAGTGTTGTCTCCTTAGGGTTTTCAGCGGATATACCCACAAAATCCGAACAAGATGCATTATTCAATCTAGTCACTCGACTCGATGGACTCATTTTTATCGATCATTGGACACGGTAATCCTACGGGCCGACTCTATATAGGTAATCAGTCCACACACCTAGCCTAATGAACCATTCGTGCAAGTTAAAAAAGGGATTAAGTGAAAGACATGGACTACCTCAATATCCTCAAGTGATACAAAGTGTAAAGTCCATTAATGTTCTTATTTGCATTTTTTTCCTTTTTTTCTTATTTTTGTCTTCTTCTTTTCTTTTTATTAGTTGGATTTTGATTCTCCCAGGGTCAGGTTTCGTGTATCATTGCCCATGAGGACTTACACTATCACGTACACCTTTCCCCAAATCTCCACATAGGGCAATCCCTACCACCCGTGTAACGGGAGTTCGATCGGTGCATCCCAAGTTAGATGACTCGAAAGCACCGGGCACAAAGTCCCCTCAGACCTACTTTCCTGAGTGATAGGAGCCGTGCGAGAAGAGAGAACATCTACTCACTTATTTCTTATCTACACATGAACCAAAACCCCTACACTTAATGTCTCACAACAAGATTTCAAGGGTCCTTGACTACAACAATCTTCCTTAAATTAACAGACACGAATTATTGACTCACTAGGTTTAGGGTGGACTTCTTTAATTATTTGAGTACTGAAACCCTATGATTACCCCGAGGGAAAACTGGGGTGCATCCTAACGACTAGATAAGTCCTAAAGCCACTGCACTAGATATCCTAATGCATCAAGTTCAAGACAATTTTGGGAGCTTTCTTTTTACTTTGCCTCTCAACGGTTTTGCATATGCTAAACACACACAAAACCCACAAAACATTTTCTTTCACAACACATGAAGATTTTGAAATAAATGTGGAAATTTAAAAGTTCTAGGCAAGCAAAAGAAGACAAGTCACCCAAGGATCATGACAAGCAGATATATCGATATTAAATGCAGCACACTAACATGACCCTAACAATGCACACAAAAGAAAATAAAAATCAAAGGAAAAGACTCGACTATGTAGACACATAAAACACCCCCACACCTACTTCATGCATTGTCCCCAATGAATGTGAGCAAAATACTACATGGATTTATGCATGAAAAAAAAGAGATCTCACCAACAAGAAGTACAAAGGGAAGTGCAAGGTCATGTCGATGGACACAAACCCGAATTTCCTCAAAACCTGTGAGATGCTAAAGAAGGGATACAAATACGTGAAAGAAATGGGGCCCAAATACTCAAGGGTTGGAGCCCACAACAATCGATGCTCGCTGAAGGAGTCTTTTTTTTAACTATGTACAAAAATGGGCTCCCATCTTCATATGTCAAGGGACATCAAATGGGAACCCGCCATCTCTCGAGCCAAAAATGCACATGCATGGGCTCGCAACATACAAAGCAGAATTGCTAGACCACCTGATACCCTTATAAGTGTTGTGGTCGTTTGATGCCTTTTGAGAGTGAGCAAGATAGGAGGCATGAACGAGAGGTGAACCTCTGTCTGGTTGTTTTAAATGTAGGGTATCAGGTGGTTGATTCTTAACCCACATGGGGTCCTTAGCAGATACAGAATGAAGAGCATGTGGCCCAGAGGCCATAAAAATGGTATCTTGTGGCTCAAGAGCCACATGATCAAAAGGTTGTCGCTCAACGGCCACGTGATCAAAAGGATGTGGCTCTAAGGCCACGTGATCAGAAGATAAGGCACCTTCTTGTGCCAGTCCAGGTGAAACATCCTCACCACCTTCATGATCTCCATCGAACAATTCTCTGAAGTACTTGAAGGTGCCTCAACTTCAATCTCATCCAAGCCCTGGATAAGGTTGACCCCAACAGGGTCATTGAAGGCACCTAGCTTCTTGCTGATGGTGAAGATGTTGAAATCAGCACATTGACTACCATAAGTCAAGCGCATCAGACCATTGCGACAATTGATCAAGGCATTGGAAGTTGCAAGAAATGGTCGGCCCAGAATGACAGGAATTTGTCCAAGTGGGTTTGGCACAGGTTCAGTATCCAAAACAAAGAAGTCGACTGGATAAATGAACTCTCCCACTTTGATCAACACATCTTCCACCACACCCCTCAGTTTCTTTATAGACCTATCAGCCAATTGAAGAGTGATTTTTGTTTGTTTGAGGTCTCCAAGACCGAGGTGGACGTAGACAGAATATGGCAGAAGATTAACAGATGCACCAATGTCCAATAAGGCTCGATGTATTGACACATCACCAATCACACAAGAGATAGTAGGATAACCAGGGTCCTTGTATTTGACTTGCATGAGTTGTGCCAACAAAGAACTCACGTTAGCCGCAAGAAAAGCTTTCTTTGGAACATGAGTTTTTCTCTTCTTGGTGCATAAGTCCTTGAGAACCTTGGCATAAGGTGGCATTTGCTGAATCACCTCCAACAGAGGGATGTTCACCTTAACTTGGCGAAACATCTCAAGCATCTTGTCATGCTGATCTGAGGTTTTCTTTTTAACGCGCTCAGGGAATGGCACCTTCAGGGCATTAGGATGCTGCGAAGGAACCTCAAAATTCTGGTCCAAACAAGCATGAGTGGGGACCTCAGAATCTGATTCCTTCGACACAAGAGGAGACAAGGGGACCTCAGGGTTCGACCCCTTTGTCGAAGGAAATGTAGAAGGAACCTCAGTATCCGGCTCCCTCAGAGATGGTGATGATAAGGAAGGCACCCCAATGTGGTTGTCCACCACCTTACCAGACCTCAAAGTATGAATCACATTAATATGATGGGTCGGTTCAGAGTTAGCATGAGGCACATGTGGCCTTCCTTGAGAATGGGTACCCCAGGGATTCACCTCGGGTTGACTCGGTAACTGGCCCTTCTCGCGTTCATGGAGCTGAATAGCCAACTGGCTAACTTGCATTTCCAAAGCCTTGATAGTACTTTGCATGCTCTGCATGAACGCTTGAAGGGTAGGATCACAAGAAGGGTTCTTCAGGTCAACCCGCTAGGGTGGTGGAGTTTGGCTAGAATAACACGATGATGAGGCCTGAGGAGATTGGTAAGTATAGTGCTGAGACCTTTGATGTGGGGGTTGGTAGGTCGCCGATGGGTGTGGAGGTTGATAAGGTGGAGGTTGAGGTTGAGCGTGAGAGCTGATCGTTACCCCCACTAAGCCCCCAAGAGAAGTTAGGATGGTAACGCCATCCCGGGTTGTAGGAGTGACTATACGGGTCGTTACGGGGCCTCTGTTGATACATAGCATTTGCATGCTCAGTATCCCTTGGAGCGTAAGCGCATTCCAAGTCATCATGGCCCGTCAGTCCACACCTACCACGTCCGGGAGTAGCGACCTGAGCTACAGGAGCTCGGTCCAACTCTAAACTCTCAATCCTACGCATGCGAGCAGCCATTTTTGCCTCAGACGTGATAGTTGACTCAACTTGATACGATCCAGCTCGACCAGAAGACCTGGCGGTTAGTGGCTCTCTCATGGTGTCCCACTCGAATGTACGTTCATCCATTAATTCAAAAGTGTCCCATGCGCTCATCGATGAGTTTCATTTGGAAATCACTTTGACACATTGACTCCAACAATGTGCGGGTGTTGTAGTTGATGCCCTCATAAACAATCTGGCACAGCTGCCAAAGCTCCATTCCATGATGAGGGCACTACAAGAGAAGGTCCTTGAACCTCTCAAAGAAAGCATAAAATGATTCGGTCTCAGTCTCATACATTTGGTGTATCTGGTGCCGTATCTGTTGAGTCTTCCGTTGAGGGAAGAATCTCTTCAGAAAGCCAGTCACGAAGTCATCCCAAGAACGAATAGAGATCGCCGGGAGGCTGTACATCCATTTCTTCGTGTTATCATTCAACACGAAAGAAATCATCCTCGTATAAAATGCTCGACTCGACTCTAAAATAACACACAACAGAAGGTGTACTAGAGGAGGAGACTACTCATAGAAAATAGATGAGGAGATGACTCAGATGAGGAGGGAAAAATCCTAGGGCTAGCGTGGGTAGTGGGTGAAGGTAGAAGCATAATCTAGCAAGCACGACTCAAACAATGTAAGGCAATGAGTGCTTAGGCTAGACGACGCCTAACTTTGAGGTCACTAGCCTCGACACGCCTCACCTCCCTACAACGAAGACCACAATGGCCATCAAGTGATACCAGATCCGGAGATCCAGTACCTCCTACTATCGACAAGGTAGGCAACGCCGATCAGGCCATGACGGTCTCAACTAGATTACTCTCCTAGTGCGTCCACAATCCTTAGGGCCAATGTCTACTTGCTTTTAGAATTAAGGCTTTATTACAAGTGATTTTTGGGGCCAAGGAAAGGGTGAAGAAATCCCCCACCTTATCTTTTATGGGACAACCCCTCCTTAGTAGCGTTTTGATCTTAAATCTGGCAATAAACACTCCAATCAAACGCTCAACTCACTCTTGTCCCAATGCACCTTACTAACTAATGCATGATTGAAACACGCATGATTGATACGTTTTGATTAACCGCAAGTGCACGACCACGTTGAAGCGGTGGCAAATACGGGTCGATCCACAGGGAGGTGTGTCAACTTTAGTTTGTGCGAAGGCGAGTGGGAAAGAAGGGAGAGAAAGGATTGATGATCAAACTACACTACAATGCGAAAGTAAGTGGAAAATAAGCAATAAGACTAAACCCCAAAGGGGGTAGATAAATAATGTGAATATAAAGATGTGTGTGTGTTTAATTATGCTCATCACAACATGTAGTGCATGAAATCATAAAACTAAATCCAACTTTTCCTCCACATGAAATAAGATAAGATCATATCATTAAAACATACAAGACAATAATTGGAATGAAGCTAAATGAACTCACGTACAAAGACTACACCCTACTATGCCTCCACATGAATTAAGATAACACATTATCATTAAAACATACAAGACATTAACCAAGGTAAAGGGAACAAGAGTACGTACACTACAAATTGTGTTTCCAATATTAATTCCATCTATATCCTCACCTTATCATTCCTCATAAAATAGTGAAAGCTAAACTAAGCATAAGTTAAACTTCATTCAAGAGAATTAGCATATCAAAGATAAGAGTGAAATGTTATTAGATGGTTATGGAAATCATATAAGGCTCAAGGGATTAAGAAAACACACACCTAATACACCACATGATCATATCACATATTTCTCCACCGCCCAAATGGGGATGGAACTACTCACTTACCATTACACTACAACCTACATTAAAATGAAGCATTCTACTGAAATGAAACTACACTAAGCAAGCAAGAATTATTAAAGAAACTAAAAGGACATAAAACAAAAGAAACATGCAAGCATATGAAAGGAAATTAAACTAAGAAAGAAACAACATAACTAAAGGAAAACATCTATTTATTACTCACTCGATTACGAGTAACCTCTCTCCACCAGGGTTTTTCTTCAAGGCTTGAACTCCTAGTAGAGAGGAGTTCACCAAGAGAGAGATGAGGTACAAGAAAGGAGGGAGAGTTCTATTTATAGCCATAGAAAAAGGTAATCCGGGACAATCCCCCGGTATGGGACTAAACAAATACAAAAATAGCCTAAACACACACTAATACATGTGCCCGCAAAGTCTTAGCTGATCCGGAGTGACCCGGACCGCCAATTCGCGGTCCCAGACCGCCAATTGGCGTTCTATCGATTCTGGATCCGTCTGGAATTTGTTGTGGGCTTTTCTGGATGTCTTTGTTGGTATTTGATGCATATACATTGTTTATGGGAGCTCCGACCCGAATCGAATTGCCAAAATACTCCCCATGATGGTGTGGAGTTTTCTGTTTTGCTCTTTGGTCCTTCTATCTTGCTTTCAGGTCCTTTGATCTTGCATCTTAGTCCTCGAGTCTCTCAACTCTGTCTTTTTTCCTTCTTTTAGGTCCTTTCATGCCTCTTCTCTTCAAACCTCTTTATTTCTGAAATTCAAACATAAAGCTCATTACGTAGCATTGTTTAGGTGAAAGATAATGGATATAAGATACAAATGTAAGCATGAACTGATGTCAATCACTTATAGATATGAAATAAACTTTTCGTACTTGTATAGCATGACAATAATAAATGCAATCCGTTAATAGCACCCTCCAAGGCCCAGTAAGGACATTAGTCCACAATCGATCAATCCATCAATCGGGTCGCACATAGGGACCTACCGTGGGCACACACGGTCTTACAGAAAATGCGCAACGCACCCCACACGCGACTACACTAAACAATGGGTTCAGTGAGGCACGTTCATACGTCCACGTCAGTATTAACAGATCTGTACTCGTTGTCAACACCACACCGACATAGTCGTCCGTTAGGTTGGTCCATCTCACTTGGTTGTGCCATAGCCAAGCTACCTGCCGGAAACATCGTCGGTCAGTAAACACCCGCTGGAACAACTTTGGCTAGGTCATCCGGAACAGCCTCGGACCACACTCCCGCTGGAACAGCATCGGCCGGGACAAACTCGTCTGGAACAACATCGGATGGTAAACGTCGCCATCAAGGCCAGTCAAAGGTATCCGTCGCCCAAAAGGCCAGCCAATCGACTCATCCAGACCATAGTCCTCCAGGTCATCTCTCTCTGTAGAGCCGTGCAACATCGTGTATTGGGATCCACTATTCCTCAAGTCTGCTACTCTAATAAGAACAAGTAAAGCATAGCTACGCCACAATCCATAAAACATAGGTGGCACGTTCCTAGCATCCACACGCTCCCACACGTTGGTCCCTAGGCAGGCACGATAAACGCACCCGTCGTTACCTCCTGGCTCACGCTCGATGAGAGGACACGAGTTTTCGTGGACAGAGTTCACACTACACTAGGACAAGGATCAAGTTTTGTGCCTAAACGGTCGACCGCTCCTCAAAGGATTGGTCGACCGGACGCCTATAACGGTCGAACTCTGGGCACATGACTTAAATCCCAACGGTCGAACGGAAGTCTAAAACAGGTCGACCGATACGTGGTCAAAATCTGGAGTTTGGTCAAAATCCAGATTGACATCTTCTCATGCATATATTTGTGTCTAAAACAGGTCGACCGATACGTGGTCAAAATCTGGAATTTTGGTCGCCTGTAATACCCAGTGATTGACATCTTCTCCTGCATATATTTGTGTCTTATATCCTCTATTTTGAACCTAAGCAATGCTACATAACAAGTTTTATGTTCAAGTGTCAGGAATAAATAGGTTTGAGAAGAAGATTACCTTTTTCTATGGCTATAAATAGAACTCTTCCTTCTCCTTTGTATTGACCCCATTGCTTGGTGGCATTCTCTCTACATGGAGTAGTAAGCCTTGGAGCAAAACTCAAGGTGGAGAAGAATGCTACTTGTAATGTGAGTCATGTAAATAAAATAATTCTTCATAGTTTGTTTTAATGTTGTCTTTGTTTTAATGCTTGCTTGTTTAGCTTGTTTTGTTTGTCTTAATCTTAGTAGAAGTAATTAGTGTAGGATTTCGTGTCCCTATGTATGTATATATTTTAATTTTTTTAATACAACATACAAAATCGATTTCATACTTTAAACAATTTTATGTACATTACTTTGTGTTTATTCTAATATCATGCAATCCTACAAATATTAAAATAAATCACAATGAGAGAATCATACCCAAAGGTTCTCTAAAACCTTTCGAAGATCCGGAGTCGCGTTGCCCGTAGAATCTTCCACCTATTTGCCTCCGAGTGTTCACCAAACTCTAAACAAGATTAGAGAGAGAAAGGAGCTAGCAAATCAATCTCCAATAAGGCTTAGAATCTAGCTAATAACCCCTCTTTGAGCTCCTGAGATTCCTATCTCCTCACCTCAAAATTAATAAGAGATTTTTGTGGTGATTAGAGGAGAGATTAATGAGAGAAAGAATTTTTGCATTAACATAAACAAGTAGGAGGATGATTCCTTTTATAGGCTCCCAAAACATCCTTATCAAGAACTATTCCTTAGTTATGATCTCTTGCTTATTCTCTCCTAAAATTAATCTCTAATTGCCACATAAGCATCCTCTAAAACATTTTAATTAAATCTGGAATTAATTCACACATCATCTAATTAATCTCTTAATAATTCAGGCAGAAATTGCACTGTTCGGTTGACCGAGAATTTTTCTCGGTTAGCGGAACCATTCGGTTTTAACACGTGTTCGGTGCACCGTGAGCTAGACAGTCGACCGAATCCGCATGAGAAAAATTCTTTGGAAAAATTCGGACGAACCACGTCCTCTTCGGTCGACCGTTGACTCACCATAATTTCTCCTGGAGCATCGTCATCGGATGACGGTGTCACCTTCGGTCTACCGAAAATACTCTTTCTCGGTTGACCATTCACACTTGGTTAACCGAACCCGATTGTCCAGGCACTCTAGACAATTTCAGTCAACCAATTGTGCTTATCCGTTCCCCATTCGGTTAACCGACCCGAAGATTTCCCGGTCGACCGAACCCTGAACGGTTCACCGTGTTTGACCCGGATTTTGCCTTTGTCAAATTTTGGATTTATTTCCAACAAAATTTGATCTTTTAGGGTTTTTAGAAAATTGATATCTTATGTAATATATTATCCTATGTAATATTAAATTATTACACCCCGTAATATACACACCTCATATGAATTTATTATGATTCTAATTATGTCAATTCTCATGACATATTGATTTTATTCGTTCACCACATGTGTCCTTTTTTCGCATGAAACACGACACATCATATGAACTCAAAATCAAGGTTCTTGTTTCCCAGTTTTGTGGTATGACCTATAAGAGGATCTAAGCTAAATTGACAGTAATATTAAACACCTAATATCCCAAACTATAAGTGGTATCTAGCTACACGTTATAGTTACCCAATTAACATAGATATCTTTGTTCCACCTGAATCAAAACACGATCCATTTAGTGATGTAAGTGCACCACTTGTGTCCGTCCCTTGCCTCATGATATTAAGAATGTATACAAAGTAGAAATGTGTCATCTTTGTATTATATCCATTTTTTGATCTCTCTAAGCTAATTATAACTATGTAACTTAACTCAAGTTACATTATCCACATTATAATTTTGCTTTATCAAGGGACCCACTAATATCATCACTCGATTAAGAGGAACCCACTAATATTATCCACTCAAATTAAGCACTTCTTGAGTGAAAAGATATAAGTCTCATATCTTAGGATCCAAGACCCAGTAAAACATTAATGACACGAAACACAATTCCATAATGTTTTACTTGTTAGGTCTATTCAATATATAAAAGTAATCTTTTCCTCTTTTGTATACTCGTGTCGTCAATTATTTGTAGAGCTACAACAATCTATGACCAACACGATAATCTTATCTCGGTGATTAATGTTCCATGCTAATTACCATGATTGTGAATAACTTTTGATTTATGTAAACCATTATCTTTTAGAGCTCTACGGTTAAGAACCAAGCGCATCTTCCTTAACACTTCCAAAACACGAATACCATAATCAAGGAACAAAATGTTTGCACGTTCAATTCATAATAATTTACATATAAAAGTAAAAGTTTTAGAACACATTCCTTTCAATCTTGCACTTGTTATCAAAGTTTTCTCTCACATACATTCTCAATGTATAAAACAATAATAACTAGGGTAACCCTCTCTAATCACTCATCAAGCCAATCCACATGGTTCCTCAGACTCGAAATGCATTTCGCCCTTGGCTTGGGATACGGGTTTGGTGAATGGATCAGCTGTGTTGTTGTTTGTGTCCACCCATAATAAATTTATTTTGCCTTCGTCGGTGGTTGAGGCAGCCGTAGTGATTTGACTTCAACTACGCTAGCTCATGGCTCCACCTTCCAGAATGATGCCATATCAATATTGCGATCTCCTATCTTCGGGATCACTCATGAAACTCTCATCCGAATAGCCCTCGGCTATTAACTCTCTTTGTCCTCCATAAACAAGAAACTTATCTTTGGTCCGGTTAAGGTACCTCAGAATATTCTTGACCGAAGTACAATGCTCAGGACTTGCGTTGGATTGGTGATGACTTGTCACACTTAGAGCATACGAGACATCGGGTCTTGTGCAAGTCATCGCGTACATGATCAATCCTATTGCCAAAGCATAAGGGATATCTTTCATGTACTCCAAGTCTTTACGTGATTCAGGACGTTGAGACTTCTTGAGTTGCACACCCATACTCATTGGCACATTGCTCTTTTTGGAGTTGTTCATGCTGAACCTTTCCAAGACCTTGTCACTGTATGTACGTTGACTTAGGCCAATGAGTCTACGGAATCTATCTCTATATATCTTGATTCCCAAGTTGTATTGAGCCTCACTCGTATCTTTCATCGAAAATGCAAATTTCAATGAATTTCTCGTCATTTCAATGAGGAGTATATCGATGACCAATTATTTGTAGAGCTACAACAATCGATGACCAACATGACAATCTTATCTCGGTGATTAATGTTCATTGTTAATTACCATGATTGTGAATAACTTTTGATTTATGTAAACCATTATCTTTTAGATCTCTACGGTTAAGGATCAAGCGCATCTTCCTTAACACTTCCAAAAGACGAATACCATAATCAAGGAACAAATTGTTTGCACATTCAATTCATAATAATTGACATATAAAAGTAAAATGTTTAGAACACATTCCTTTCAATTAGCATGTCTCCCTGTCCTATCTTAGTTACCTTAATTTTGTTTTGTCTTCTTTTAATGAGTAGTGAGTAGTTCCATCCCCCTTTGGGGGTGGAGTTGATGTTTATACATGTAATGTAGAATGGAATGAATGCTAAATATTGTTGTATGTGAGAAATGTTAGTATGCTTTTTTGAATTAAAGAGAATACTTAACTTTATGGTTTCTGCCATAATCTTCAGGTACATTCTATTCTTTTTTGGGTTCAAACTTGTTCATGCTTATATTAATCATTTAGGTTAGTGAATTGGATAATAGGTCTTGCGATGAGGTACTTCTTATGCATAGGAACACTACCTACACGTGCTTTATTGAATGCATTCATCACCTCTTATTTCATGTGTACACACACTCTACCCCTTAGGGGTTTTCCGTTCCTAATTTCCAGGTTGCTTTTATTAGTCACTTAGCTTAGTTTTAGTTCCTCTCGTGCTTTCATTTCCTTCTTTGTTGCTTACTAGTTTAGTGTAGTTTAGTGTAATCACAACTTCTTCCCCTCTTTTCCCACTTGCCTTCGAACAAACCATAGTTTACACACAACATTACAAGAACCTTTGGCCTCTTTCATGCATGTGGTAGATGACATGAGTGCACCGGTAGCTCCTGTAGCTGTACCGTGTGACTATTACGGGTTGAGTGGTCATGTTTTTGGGGATTGCCCTTATGTTCCCCCAGAGCTTGAGTACGATCACATGGTGGAGGATTCCATCGAAATTGATAATAGCATGGACCAGTTTCATTATGAGTCGACACAGGATTGTGATTTCCTTTTTTGTCACGTGGCCCTTGAGCACGTGATCTTATTGGCATGCCTCTTAAGGACTCACCTATGATGGATCAATAGCTCTCTAGTAACCTTAATTTCATGCGACCTCATGAGAGTTTGCGTCTCACCATTGTTCCTGATCATCTTGCAAATGATGGGACATCAAACAATTACATCGCCAATAAAGGTATTGGGTTCGGGTGAGAATCTGGTCCGAACGGGACCATATTTTTATCCGGGATCCGGACCAAAGACCAGACTGGTTGGATCTGGTCCGGTCCAGGGCTGAAATTGTTAATAATAATAATAAAAAACCCGGACCAGACCGTATCATTACCGGAATTTTCAAAAAGTCCGGACCGGAATGCGGACTGGGTTTTGCACACCCTTAGTATTGGGATTGCCTTAGAGGATACCTTGGGTAAGAGACCCACCTTCTGTTTGCTTGGTGAGTCAGACATGTATATTGAGGTTCTTGACCTCGTTCTGACCCACCAGCCTATTGGTTGGAGAGTTTGGATTGACGATTATAACTTCAATTCTGCGACGGGCGAAACTCTTCTTCCGTTGCGCATTATGTCCCAAACTCTTGAGAGGTTCAAGCTCTTTCGATTTGATCCTTTGAATGAGATGCCTTTGCGTCATATTCATGAACCTATCCTTTCATGTTGTGCTCTTTGTGAGGGGGCCCCACACATGAGTATTTTGGCCCCGAGTGGTGTCATGTTCCCATTCCAAGTGCATTAACTTAGTTTTGAGGTTCCCATTTGATGTCCTTTGACAAATGAAGATGAGAACTTCTTTATGTACGTAGTTATATTTCAAAAAAGAAAGAAAAATTACATTAAAAGACTCTATGAGTGGGCATAGATTGTTGTGGGCCCCAACCGTTGTGTATTTTTGGCCCATTTCTTTCACGTATTTGTATCTCTTCCTTAGTATTTCACAGGTTTTAAGGGGAATTTGGGTTGTGTCCATCAACATAACCAGAACTTCCCTTTGCACTTCAGGTTTGTGAGATCTTTTCTTTTTCATGCATAAATCCATGTAGTGTCATGCTCGCATTCATTGAGGACAATGCATGAAGTAAGTCTGGGGGGTATTTTACGTGTGTACATAGTCTAGTCTTTTCTTTTGATTTTGTTTTCTTTTGTTTGCATTGTTAGGGTCATTTTTAAACTTTTTATTAATTACCGCAAGTGCACGACCGCAATGAAGCGGTGGCAAGTACGGGTCGATCCACGAGGAGGTGAGTAGCTTCTGGTTTGTCAAAAATCAAATGGCGAAAAATGGGAAAGAGATTTGGTTATGCTAAGCTAAACTACACTAAATTAGTAAGTAAGAAATGTGAAGAATGAAATGAAAGATTGGAAATCAAGAAGAGAAACCCCTAAAGGGTGGAGTGTGTGCATATATAAAGTGATGAATGATGCATGTAAGCATGTATGTGTATGCGTCGTGTGTGTGTTGTCATGCATAGGAAGTGTCTAACGATGTGGCAAAACCTATCAATCCATTCACACAATGTATCGGCAATTACTACTTGATTATCATAAGATTAGGCTCAGCATGAGAAGTGTCTAAAGATATGACAATACTCATCAAAAACCATGAACTCTTGTGAAGAACAAAGGTAAGCATGGGAGGTGTCTAAATCTTATGGCAAAACCCATCAAAACAAAGTTTCTTCAATCAATCAAGCAAGCAACCACAAATACAAACACTTAACTAACATGTAGCATATTCAACAGGAAATTTAAGTCAATAAATATGAGGAAACTAAGCATGGGAAGTGTCAATCTTATGGTGAAACCCATCAAAAATCCCCAAACATGTAGATGATTAAAATACCCCCGATGAACATATAAACATGCAAGTCTACACAATCAAATATTCATCAAACATCAAAACGTCACAACATATATCTACATCATCTCGACCCCCCAAAGGGGGATATAACTAGTCACTAATCATTAAGAAAAGAAAACAAAACGAAATTAAACTAAGCATGCAATAATTGAAAGAATTGAAAGAGACAATAGGAAACTAACTAAAAAAATATTTTATTAACATGACTCACATTACAAGTAGCATTATTCTCCACTTGAGTTTTGCTTCAAGGCTTTACTCCATGTAGAGAGAATGCCACCAAGCAATGTGTAAATATAAATGAGGAGGAAGAGTTCTATTTATAGGCATCAAAAAAGGTAACTGGGGACAATCCCCCGGTATGAGACTAAACGCATACTATATATAGACATAAAACAATATAATATACGACCCGACTCAACCGTGTCACATTTGGAAACATTTGGACCGCGAATTGGTGGTCTATATGTGTCTGATCGAGTTGGGATTTTGGTGGCTTGGTATTGGCTTGATGGTTAGGCCCGGATCTAATTGCCAAAATGCTCCTCATAATGGTGTGGAGCTTCTTGATTTCTTCATTAGTCCTTTTGGTTTTACATCTGGGTCCTTCTCTCTTGCATCTTAGTCCATAAGTCTTACAACTCAGTCCTTCTCTCTTGCATCTTAGTCCATAAGTCTTACACTCAGTCATTTTTCTTGTCTTTTTCCTCATTTTTGTGCCTCTTATCCTCAAACCTATTTATTCCTGAAACTTAAAAATAAAACTCCTTACGTAACATTGTTTAGGTGAAAGATAACAGATATAAGACACAAATGTATGTATGAAATGAGTCAATCAGGTAATGCTGCGTAACAAGTTTTATGTTTAAGTTTCAGGAATAAATAGGTTTGAGAAGAAGATAATATAAAAACAAGGAAAATGACTAAGATGCAAGACCTATGGACTGAGATGCAAGAGAGAAGAACTCGGATGTAAAACCGAAATGACCAATGAGCAAATCAAGAAACTCCACACCATCATGAGGAGCATTTCGGCAATTAGATCTGGGCTCAAACATCAACAACCAAACCAAGTTCACCAAACATAAAAAAATCAAGTCCTAAACAAGCCGTTAAAAACCGGGGCCACTCAGACCAAGATGAACGGCCAATCAGCAGCCATAGATTGGCAATTGGCGGTCCAGTATGGCCCAATAGCAACCTCCTTTGGCATGGGTATTTGTTATATTGTCTTATGTCCATTTAAGGTATTCATTTTAGTCCCATACCGGGGGATTGTCCCCGATTGCCTTTTTCTATGACTATAAATAGAAATCTTCCTTCTCCTTTGTATTGACCCCATTGCTTGGTGGCATTCTCTCTACTTGGAGTAAGCCTTGGAGCAAAACTCAAGGTGGAGAAGAATGTTACTTGTAATGTGAGTCATGTAAATAAAATAATTCTTCATAGTTTGTTTTAATGTTCTCTTTCTTTTAATGCTTGCTTGTTTAGCTTGTTTTGTTTGTTTTAATCTTAGTAGAAGTAACTAGCATGTCTCCCTGTCCTATCTTAATTACCTTAATTTCGTTTGTCTTCTTTTAATGAGTAGTGAGTAGTTCCATCTCCCTTTGGGGTGGAGTTGATGTTTATACATGTCATGTAGAATGAAATGAATGCTAAGTATTGTTGTATGTCAGAAATGTTAGTATGTGTTTCTGAATTATATAGAATATTTAACTTGATGGTTTCTGCCATAATCTTTAGGTACATTCCATGCTTGTTTAGGTTCAAACTTGGTCATGCTCATATTAATCACTTAGGTTAGTGATTTGGATAATAGGTCTTGCGATGAGGTACTTCTTATGCATACCTACACCTGTGCTCTATTGAATGTATTCATCACCTCTTATTTCATGTGTACACACACTCCACCCCTTAGGGGTTTTCCATTCCTGATTTCCAGGTTGCTTTTATTAGTTACTTAGTTTAGTTTTAGGTCCTCTCGTGCTTTCATTTCCTTCTTTGTTGCTTACTTGTTAAGTGTGATCACAGCTTCTTCCCCTCTTTTCCCACTTGCCCTCGAACAAATCAGAGCTAACACACCTCCTCATCGACCTGACCCATACTTGTCACGTCTTCACCGACGCCGTGCACTTGCGGTATTTAAAACAAACACATCACCCAGCGAGTCCCACAAAGCTCCTGATCTCAGTCACGCTCGTCGGGGCCCTCCACTGAGTCACCGCCTCAATCTTCCCCGGATACACCAATATTCCATCCGCTGACACAATGTGCCCCAGAAAAGCCACCTGATCCAACCAAAACTCGCACTTCGTGTACTTAGCATAGAGATGTTGATCCCTCAAGATGCCAAGCACAATCCTCAGGTGCTCCCGATGCTGCTCTCTATCTGACGAGTAAACCAAGATGTCGTCCACAAAGATGATAATGAATCTGTCGAGATACGGCTGAAAGGTCCTATTCATCAGGTTCATGAATGCTGCAGGTGCATTCGTCAGTTCAAACGGCATCACCAAAAAATCGTAATGCCCTTACCGCATCCTGAAAGCTATCTTCTGGACATTTGCCTCTCTGATCCTCAGCTGGTGATAATCGGAATGCAGATCTATCTTAAAGAAAACTCTCGCCATTTGCAGCTGGTCAAACGGATCCTCGATCCTGGGCAAAGGGTACCGGTTCCTGAGGGTAATCTTATTCGACATCATATAGTCGATGCACATCCGCAACGACTCGTCCTTCTTCTTCACAAATAGCAGAGGCGCTCCCCAAGGTTAAACACTCGGACGGATAAACCTGGAGTCCATCAACTCCAGCAACTACATCTTCAGCTCTGACAACTCTGCAGGTGCGATCCGATACGGAGCCGTCGACTGTGGTGTCATGTCCGCAACTAACTCAATGCCGAACTCGATCTCTCGGTGCGGAGGTAAACCAGGAATATCTGCTAGAAACACCTCTGGAAACTCCCGTACAACCTCTATGTCGTCCAAGCTCCTCATCTCAGGATCAGGAACTATCAGCATAGCTACAAACGCCCTGCTACCCTTGTGTATCAGCTTCTACGCCTTCACCGCAGACACGATGAGACGACCTCCTCTGCTCTTCGTCCCTCTGATAAACACATCGAGAAAGTCCTTCCTCGGAATAAGGATCTTCTTCTCATGGCAAAAGACTCGCACATTGTACTTTGACAGCCAGTCCATCCCCAGTATGACGTCGAAGTCCTTAATCGGTAGGAAGACCATATCTGCCAGAAAATCATGATCTCCCGAAATGACTGTGGTGTCGGGGAGATAGATCCCCACCGTGCCCACCTCACCCATGGGCGTACTGACTTCCAAACAATCAATCAGCAGCTCAGGGGTACAACCCAACTCGCCAGTAAACTTCTCCGAAATGAAGGAGTGCGTTGCGCCGCAATCAAAAAGGACTCTAGGGACTAAACCTGAAACAAGAAGAGTACCTTCCACCACTGTATTTGAGTCCCTCGCCTCCTCAGCCTGGATGGTGAAGACCCGTCCAGCCTTCTTGCCCTGACCATGTGGTGCAACAGATCAGCTACCTCCGCTCCTCCCTGCTGCTGGTGGCCCTGGCCTCCTGCTCGGCTCGCCCTGTCGGTTCGGACACCCCCCAACATAGTGCCCGAGCTGACCACAACCCATACACGCGCCTGAACAATGGAAACACTCTTGCCCTGGGTCGAATCTGCCACAAAATCTGCACACATCCTGTTGGAGTGCACCTTCTCCATCAAAACATGCCCTCTTGCCTGCACTCCTGTAGAACGGCCAGTTGCACGACCACCTGCCCTCCCCTGCGGCTTTCGAGCCTCATAGTAGTTCTCCTGATAGTCTTGTTCCCGCACAGTCGTGCCCTTCACAACATCCACCAAGGTCTTCGGCATGCTTTTGAGTACACGCGATCGGAGCTGCTTCCGCGATCCCTGAATGAACTTCCTCGCCCTCTCCTCCTGGGTAACATAGATCTCGGGGCAGTAGCGCTCCAGCACGTTGAACTTCTGGATGTACTTTGCAAGGGTAGTCCCTACATGCTCGAGAGCCATGAACTCCTCTCTGTTCTCTTCCCTGACGTGCTACGGAAAATACTGGTCATTGAATTCCTACAGGAACTCCTCAAAGCTAACATCAACTCTACCAACCAAAACCACAACAAATGTGGCCTTCCACCATCTAGAAGCATCACTATACAGAACATAGGTGGCCAGCCCCACCATCTTCTCTGGTGGACTCCCAATCGCTCCAAAAATCTCCTGGATCTTAAAGACCGAGTCCTCAGCTACCTCAGAATCACATCTGCCATCAAAAGTGGGCTGATGATGGTGCATAAAGCGGTCATGCACCGCTCCCGCCCCTACCGGCTCTTCTCTGCCGGACTGGCGCTCCAGCAGCACACCTAGTCTGTACACAGTGTCATAAAGCATCTACCACTCCTCCGCCGAATCTGTGGCCCCAGTCTCCTCGCTGGTGCTACGGCCATGCGGGGGAGGTCTCACCCGTCTTGAAGGCATCTGGAATGTCAATTACAATCTATCAATCTATGCATGCATGATCACATGTAAAATGCAAAAATCTATCAATTCTACTAGTAAGCGTGGTTTCTTTAGATGAGGACACAGGAATCGGCCGCTCTAATACCAAGTTGTAACATCACGAAAAAATGGAAATTTAAAACTAAAAAACACGAGCATCACAGAGATTAACCCCAAAAGCACAGGACCGCTACTCATAAAAATATCCTATTGGTGCACCATATTACATCAGAGTTGTCAAAAGGTACAACTACATCAGAGTACAGGAAAGGGAAATACAAATAGTCATACTACCTAGGAAATACAGAAAGAGGATCTGATCCCAAAGTGCCTCCGTCCTCAGTCGTCACCGACCAGAACCTACTGCGGTCCTGAAAATAAATATAACAACAATGCTGAGCTTCCATAGGGAAACCCCATATGACAAACTCACCTATATGCATGCTCATAGATCTGAAATAAACCTATCGTACTAGTATAACATGGCAACAATAAATGCATCTGTCAATAACACCCTCCAAGGGCCAGTAAGGACATCAGTCCACAATCCATCAAACCATTACCCTCCAAGGGTCAATAAGGACATCAATCCACAATCCATCAATCCATCAATCGGTTCGCCCATAGGGACCTACTATGGGCACACACGGTCTTTCGGAAAATACGCAACGCACCCCACACACGACTACACTAATCAAGGCGTTCGGTGAGGCACATTCGCACGTCCGCGTGAGTAGTAACAAATCTGTACTCGTGGTCAACACCACACGGACAGAGTCGTCGCTTAGGTCGGTCTATCTCATTTGGTTGTACCACAGCCAAGCTACCTGCCGAAAAACATTGTCGGTCAATAAACACCCGCCGGAACAGCATCGGTGGGGTCGTCCCTAATAGCCTCGGACAACACTCCCGTTGGAACAGCATCGGACGGTACAATATCGCCATCAAGGCAAGTCGAAGGTATCCGTTGCCCAAATGCCGGTCAATGGACTCATCCGGACCGTAGTACACCAGGTCATCTCGCTCCGTAGAGTCGTGCAACTTTGTGCACTGGGATTCCCAATCCCTCATGTCTGCTACTCTAATATGAACGAGTAAAGCATACGCTATGCCACAATCTATAATGCAGAGGTGGTACGTCCCTAGCATCCACACTCTTCAACACGATGGTCCCTGGGCAGGCACGATCAACGCACCCATCGTCACCCCCCAGCTTACGCTCCAAGTGAGGACACGAGTTTCCATGGACAGAGTTGACACTACACTTGGACAAGGATCCATTTCGGGGCCTAAACGGTAGACCGAAAGAGGTATACCGGTAGACCTCTCCCCAAAGGATCGGTCAACTAGACTCATGAAATGGTCAAACTCTGTGCGCACAACTTAAACCCCAACGGTCGAACAAAAGTCTAAAACTGGTCGACGGATACGTGGTCAAAATCTGCAGTATGGTCAAAATCATACAAGTCCAAGGTCGACCGATTCAGGGGTCCCAGTCGACCGGAAACTACCAAGGGCAACCTAGTAGTTCTAGTCATCTATTGGTCAAACAAGCAATTATCGGTTGAACAACACATTAAGTTCACTTAAGTTCCGGTCAGACCAAAAGTCTGGAACGGTCGACCGTTTAGGTTGTCAACGTCCGCTCCGAGCGAAACATGAAGCAATGGTCGAACGGCTTAAGGGTCCCGTTTGACCAAAAACTTCCAGGCATTCCTCTGACCCACCAGTGCAAGCACAACTGGTCGACCACCACAATGCATCATTTGACTGGCGTTGGTTAAAGTTGGGTATTTACACTACATTTGGTCGATCGCCCGAAGGCACCGGTCCACCGTTCAGCTACAACTACCTGGATCTTTCAAGTACAACTGCTGTCTTCGTCGCCGGCGAGGTCTCCGACCTCCGATGACTAACCAACATCTCCCACCACCATGGGTGAGCAACCAAGGCATCTAATGAAAGAACTTGGCATACCTTCTTTGCGCGACAATTGACGTTCGTTGGAGCTCCTCACAAAGTCCACTCCGCACAACAACTGTGCATCGTCTGCTCTCCGCATGACATCGGTAATCCTCTCACCTTAGCTTTGCCTGCCTCGCTCCACTAACTCCACTGTCAACGACCGGAGAACTAAGGGAATGAGGAAGAAGAAGGCTTGGTGAGAAAGAGCGAAGAGGAAGAGAAGAAACAATGGAGGGAGACACATTTTGGTTTACAAAACCAAAAACTCCCACCTACCAAGACATGCAACCCATGCCTCTAGCCTCCATCACCAAACCTACCATCACTCTCCACGTCCCATCAACTATACCTCCCTAAATCCAAGCAAACCACAATTAGCACCCTAAATGGGTTTAGGGATTTAACAAAAATAATTGAAAATCCTCTAGTCAACCACTCAACTCCATATATCCCGAGTCATTATTTATATTCATTGTCAGTCATATAGCTCGCCAATTTAGCCCAATCAATCGCAAATCTTTACCACATTTCTTACAATAACTCCATCCAATGCAATTTATCCAATGCAATCCCATTTAAACTATTTGGAGCCATCCACTCTGTCGAAGTCAGATCAATTCCCTAAAACCAATTCAAACCTTTTACAGCAACCAACCCCGACCAACCAAATCCAACTTAACCCAACGCAATCTTATAAACCAATGGCCAACCTAGCACAGTTTTAAGCCCATTATCCAACCCAATTCCTAACCAAAATTCACCTTAATGACAAAGTTTTTGAGGTTTGGATCTTGATCATCACCCACAATCACACACAACCTTATTATCTAATGACAGTCCAAGCACCTTCTCCCTTAGCACTTCACCTCAAGTAAGGATTGGACGTTTGATGTAGCGCAATTTATCGTAGATTCGGGGCCACTCAAGTGAATGTTGTATATAACTCCTGAATAAAAGGAAGATATTGCCAAAAAAACTAAATTTGATCCTTAATAAGGGAAGTTTGGTCAGAATAGAAAAGGATTACCCAATCTTGACTCTAGGCTAACCTAATAGTAGAACAGACACAACAGCAAAATTTGAAGGAAAGTTGAGAATTCAAAGTGCATTTTAATTCAAACTTACAAGTCCAAACCAGGTTTCCAAGGGCCAGATAGCAAAGGGTTGGCACCTGTTGGAGCTAAAATTAACACATTTCTAGTATTGTGGATGAACTAGGGACAAAGGAAACAAAATACAGGTACAAATTATTACGAATGCAAAAACGAAAAAAAAGATATTGATATCCTTACAAGAAGGATATGGACGCTTTACAGATATGGAACAACTCGGAAATAAACAAGTTCAAATATGGATCACATATTAAGACATCCATATTTAGAATATTATAAATAACAATACATTATTCTTTAAAATACTCAGATTAAAGTTTTTAAGAAGACGTCGTAAATGTAAGTTGGATCGATAAATAATCTAGAGAGGGGTGAATAAATTATTGCAAATTAAACTACACAAATCATAATTAAAAACAGAAAAGAGGGAAATGCAAACCACACATCGACTCTGGAGATTTTATAGAAATTCGATCACACCACCATGATTTAGTCTTCTCCTCGAGTTCTGGTTGATCCTCTGATCCCTACTCGAGAATTCACTAATCTCTTCATTCCAGGTCAAAGATAAACCTTCTTACAATTAGAGCCTTGCAAACACCCTCGCCTTGCTCGAATATCCTCTCACAACCCTAGAGGAAGCTTCCTTGAAGCTTTACAATGCAGTGGCAAGTGATGGAAGTAGTTGAACTCTAACTTGAATGCACTCAAGGGATTTAAATTGAGCTTGGAGTGAATTGAGTGAAATTTGAAAGTTGGTGGAACTTTGAAGTCATGAAATTTGAGAGCATAAGAGTATGAATGGTTTGAATTTGGCATATAAAGTGTAGTTTGTGTCTCTTAAATGAAACTTTTATAGACTACAAAGCAAATAGAGCCATTATGGTGGGTTGGTGAAATTTGGACCAATGAAAAGAAATATAGGAGTTAATTTTGGGCAGATTTTTTAGCCAATTTGGTCGACTGTTTAAGGAACGTTAGTCCGAACCAAGATGGCTGGCTTGGTCAGAATGAAGCATTCGATTGGCTGAACATTATTCGGATAACTGTTCACCAACGATGATAACATCATATCATGCATATATCATGCATATATATGTATCTTATATCCTTTCATTTTAGCCTAAGTAATGCTACGTAATGAGTTTTATGTTTAAGTTTCAAGAATAAATAGGTTTGAGAAGAAGAGATTCAAAAAGGACTCAAAAGCAAGGAAAATGACTAAGTTGCAAGACTTATGACTGATATGAAAGAGAGAAGGACCCGGATGTAAAACCAAAAGGATCAATGAGCAAAACAAGAAGCTCCACACCTTAATGAGGAGTATTTTGGTAATTAAATCCAGGCCCAACAATCAACAACCAAATCGGATTCATCAAACACAAAGAAATCAAGCTAGAACCGAGCCACCAAAATCCAAACTCAATCAGACACATATAGACCACCAAGTCGGGTTGTGTATTATGTTGTTTTATGTCCATTTATAGTATGCGTTTAGTCCCATACCGGTTACCTTCTTTCATGCCTATAAATAGATCTCTTCCATCTCATTTGTATTCACCCATTGCTTGGTGGCATAGTCTCTACTTGGTGTAAAGCCTTGAAGCAAAACTCAAGTGGAGAAGAATGCTACTTTTTGTAATGTGAGTCATTTAATAAAATAATTTTTCATAGTTTTGTTCTCATGTTCTCTTTCTCTTGCATGCTTAGCTTAGTCCTGTTTCTTTAATCTTAGTGTAAATTAGTTAGAATGTCTCATTTTCTTTATATGAATGATTGCCTAATGTGTAGTGAGTAGTTCCATCCCCTTTAGGGGGTGGAGATGATGTACATATATGTTGTGAAGTTTGGGCGTTTGAAGATTTTTTGATTGTGTAGACTTGCATGTTTGTATGCTCATTGGGGGTATTTTAATCATCTACATGTGGGGTATTTTGATGGGTTTTGCCATAAGATTTAGACATTTCCCATGCTTAGTTTCCCCATGTTAACCTACTAAAATTTCCTGTTGAATATGCTATATATTAGTTAAGTGTTTGTATTTTTGGTCACTTGCTTGATTGTTTGAAGAAACTTTGTTTTGATGGGTTTTGCCATAATGTTTAGACACCTCCCACGCTTAGATTTGTTCTTCACACGGGTTCATGATTTTTGATGAGTCTTGCCATATCTTTAGACACTTCTCATTCTAAGCCTAATATTATAATAATCAAGTAGTAATTGCTGATACGTTGTGTGAATGGATTGATAGGTTTTGCCATATATTTAGACACTTCCTATGCATGAAGACACACATGACACACACACATACATGCATCATTCATCACTAATTTTACTTCATATGTGCACACACTCCACCCCTTAGGGGTTTCTCTTCTTGATTTCCAATCTTTTGTGCTTTCTTTCGTATTCCGTACTTATTAGTTTAGTGTAGTTTTGCTTTAGCGTAATCACATCTTTTCTCCCTTTATTCGCCACTTGATTTCTGAAGAAATGGTCGGGTTCTAATTAAATGAATTCGACTGACCACCATTTATTCGGAAGACCGAAAAAAGCACGGGTTTTCCGCTAACTGTTATGGCTCAAATGTTCGTTGAAGGAAAACAGACATATGCCACGTGGAAAAGCCATTGCATGCTAACGATCTACAAGGGATCCAGTCGACCAAGTAAGGATCGGTAGACCGTTTAGGGATATTTCAAAAGTGTGTCACTAAACGACAAAACCTGAGTCTGTTGAGAGTTCTCAACGGATTAATTGCCCAATGGGCCAATAGGAGCAAGCGTTTAGGACTCAAGACAAGGCATAAGTTCGGATGACTGATCGAGGTTCGGTAATCTGACTCAAGAATTCTTGGAAAGATCCGAAGTGTACTGAGTAGGTGGAAACGGTTAACCGCAAGAGTTTCGGTCGTCCAGTAGAGTAAATCCAGAGTGGGAACTTGAGGGACACCGATTGACCGAAGGATATTCGATCGTCCATTGGAAATATGATTGGTAGACCGAGGTGCAAACGGTCGACCGATAGGGACAGATAATCCATTTGTGCTTCAAGTGTACATTTGAATCTATAACTCAAATAAATAGAAAAGTACATGTCTTATTCTTGAGCTTTGATTACAAATCTTCATCTTTGATGTCTTTGTTAATTAGTTCCCAATTTAATCACCTACAATGTTAGTGATATACAATATATATGTCATTGAAGCATGCATTTCTATGTGATGTGTGATTTTGGGTAAAACATAAGATTAGTTTGTTAGTCATCAATTTAATAGTAATGGGGGCAAAAGGCCAACATCAAAATGTTAGAAACTGTTGCATTGAAAATAACATAAGCGATATAGAAAAGTAGAGAGAACTTGTTGAGAACATTTCTAAGTTCGTGAAACTATGAGCACTGAATATTATATAGCTTCTAAAGTTGGTATTATTTACAAGGTAGAGGAAAAAGAAATCAATAAGGAGGATTTTGAAGAAACGAAGAGGTAAGTTTTAGTAGTTGTAGATTTATTTGTTTTAGGTTATTTTAAACACAATAATAGAATATCTTGTAAGTAACTATTAATTACAAAAAAATTCAAGAAAACATGTTATATATATAGTTAGGTTTCTTAGTAATATATATTGTTGTTTTTCTAAACATGCATGTGTATATATGTATCCCTATTCGAGAAGAAATGATATTTGTATTTGCTTATTTTTTTGAACTTTATATCTGTATTCATATTTGTATCTATTTTTTTAAAATTGAATATATTCGTATTCATATCCTCCTGATGTGAAAATTTGATATCCATGCATATCCTTTAATTTTTGGATTCAGGCCAGATACTCACCAAACAAAATGTTATTGGATGTTATGATACAAATCCAATTTAGCACATTCAATGATGTCCGTTAAAATGATTTTGGTATCACACCTAACATATTCTTCAACTTTTCAAATGCATCTGCTTTTAACGGCTGGTCAAAATATTAGGAGCTTCGCTTTCGAATTCGCAGAAATCAGTTCAATCTCACCATCCTTAATCAGCTCACTGATACTGACATTTTATTCCAATGGGTGTTACTCCTCCGATACAACAATTGATGTTTCGCTGATATGATGACAAACTTATTATCGTACATGCTTTTGGTTGGATTGACCTCTTCATGCATGTCATTAACCATCCACCTGAGCCAAACAGGTTGACAAGCTGCTGGTACCGCAGCCATGTATTCTACTTTTACTGTAGAAAAAGGGACAACCTGTTGTTTTTTCGAGGACCAACAGAAAACATCATATCCAACCAAGAAAGCATATATATCCTGATAAGCATTTCCATGTCTGGGTATCTCCTATCCAATTACTGGGTTAATATCCTACTAGGCTGACATTGTTTGTGATAATTGAATAGAAAAACCTAGGGAAAATAAATTATAAGGCCAAAGCACGGTCGTCAATTGTTCCATAAGGCCAATCACATAGATTTAATATTTTTTAATGCATCTCAAGTTTTTAAGTCCAAAATAGCCCCATAACCTCCGAACCAAAAAAAAAACTCAGATAGGGAAATAAATGATAAGGAGTTGTAAAAATCACCAAATAAGCTAACTCCGGTGATGAACAACCGCCCACTTCCTAGCTCCAGGTTGTATAGGAGTTGTAAAAATCACCAAATAAGCTAACTCGTTTGACACAACAACCTAGGTGGTACGGTCGAAACAACCAGGGTCGTTTCACAAAATAACCTGGGTCGTTTCGCAAACAACCCAGATTTAACCAACGAGCCAACTTCTTTAACCAAACGACCTGGGTCATCTCACAAAACAGCTGGCACAACACTAGTCTATCCCAACTCTTTTAGTGGAAAAAACAACTCAACTCGTTTGGTGGAAAAAATGACCGAACTCGTTTTTTGTTCTCTTAAATCAGTTGTATTCCATGCCCCCTTTATGAGACCATTAAGTTCCTAATTACAATTTGCTTCTCAACATCTTCTTTGTAACGGGTCTTGAATCGCCTTATTTGGATATCAAAGGAGAGAGTTATACACAAATTATTGATGATCTATCGATTGTCAAGTTTCCAAATATGGTATGTCTTCACACACCCTTGTATCATTGAAATTTGGGAATTTGTACAAAAGAATATGTTCTCATTTCAATTGTCTTTCCAACGGATCTAGAATCATCAAATTCCGTATTTGGATGTGGATGTTATGAATAAAAAAAGTGGCATGTGCTGACAATCCAGATTTTCCATCCCTGCCTGGGATGGGCCCTGTCCCGAAAGAGACGGTCCGTGCCCAGGACAATCCTTGCCAGACAATCCCAAATTTATCTCAAATTTATGTAACAAAGTGCCATAAATTGGTTCGCATAATAAAATATATATTTTTAAACGAGCCATGTTGCTAATTAAGTTTCACCTTTGTTCTTGTAGTAAGTTAATTAAGTTGCAACTCGTTTAGTGAAAACAACTCAACTCGTTTGGTGGAAACAAGCCAGCTCGTTTTGTAGAACGACCCAACTTGTTCGGTGAAAAGGACCCAACTCATTTGGTGAAGACAAGCCAAGTTGTTTGGTAGAACGACCCTACTTGTTCGGTGAAAGCGACCAAACTCGTTCGGTCGAACAACCTAGCCCAGCGCGGGACTGGTGCATCCTAGCATTGGTTCATTGTTCCAAACAAGCTGAGTCATTTTGTCCCGTGTGGGACGCACCAGTCTGGCACAGGGCTAAGGATGCAGTGTCATCCCGAGCCAGCCACACTTCCATCTTGATCGGGACACATACGTCTCGAGCGGGACCGACTCGACCCTACGGGGTGACAGATTCGTCCTTAGCAGAACACTTGCGTCCTGAGCGGGACAGACTCGTCCGTATAGAAGTTCCAATCATTAGCGATTGGATATGTTGTTAATTAAGTTGTCTCTTCTGTGACAAGTTGTTTCATGTCTTAGAGAGAAGTATATATATATATAATTTTAAAACGAGCCATGTTGTTAATCAAGGTGCAACGAACAAGCCAGCTCGTTTCAATCGAACTACCCAGCTCGTTTACTGAAAACAATCCAGGTGATTTGGTAGAACGACACAACTTGTTTGGTGACGTGTTTTTAAATTAACCTGTACTTAAAGTACATAATTAAGAGGAGATACATATACTTGACTACCTTCATTCTTGTTGTGTTCCCTTAAGGTTGGTAGTATGGGAGCTCGCTTGCATGAAGAATTTGGTAAACCAGTCATCATGTCTTTTATGCACATTTTCGAACGATATTGTCCACAACAACCATTAGGATCGTAAGTAACTTTAATCATTTCCTTATTTGGTTCATTTATTGAGTCATACTACATGTGTGTGTAATCATAATGATAAATCTTAACATGACAACTTGTAGACCTTATGTATGCAACTATGGGCCCGCTGAGAATTTGAAACGGTTTTTTGAATAAACACCACTGTTAATTGCCGCATTTTTTAGCATTTTTTGGGCGGTTTGGGATAAAACACTAATGGTTGTTTGGCTGCTAGAATTGGTGCTGAGTTTCGTGGTGTCTTTTCGAACTCCAAAGACGGTTTTACCCTTTCCCTCCAAAGCCACATGCATATAAAGGAAGCATCGCTCCACTTCCCTCCCTTTCTCTCAACCTCGTCGTTTCCCCTTCCCACAACATCAAAAAGGAAGGGAGATGATCTTCTACGCGACGACATCTAGGAGGCTGATTGATCTCGTTTTATATTTAACCGCAAGTGCACGACCGCGTTGAAGCGGTGGCAAATACGGGTCGTCCACTGGGAGGTGTGTCGACGCTTGGTTTGTGCGAAGGTGAGAGGTAAAGAAAGGGAAGAAAGGTTGGTTACACTAAACTACACTACAAAGCTGAAATGAAATGGAGAAGAAACGATAAAACTAAACCCCAAAGGGGGTAGAGAAATGATGTGAACATAAAGATGTGTGTGTGTGGTGTGTGTGTAATTAAGCTCCTCACAACATGTAGTGCATGAAATCATAAAACTACATCCAACTTTCCCTCCACATGAATTAAGATTTCACTACATCATTAAAACATACAAGACAATAGTTGGAATGAAGCTACATGAACTCAAGTATAAAGACTAGACCTTACTATGCCTCCACATGAATTAAGATAAGACTACATCATTAAAACATACAAGACATTAGCTAAGGTAAAGGCAACAAGAGCTCATACACTACAACTTGTGTTTCCAATATTAACTTCATCCATATCCTAACCTTATCATTCCCCATAAAATAGGTTCACTAATCAAAGCATAAGCTAAGCTTCATTCAAGAGTATTAGCATATCAAAGATAAGAGTAGAGACCCATTAGATGGTTATGGAAATCATATAAAGCTCAAGGGATAAAAATAACACACACTTAATACACTACATGATTATATCACATATTTCTCCACCCCCCCAAATGGGGATGAAACTACTCACTACTCATTACACTAACGATATTAACAAAAGAAAGCATAATACTGAAATGAAAGTTATACTAATCAAGCAAGAAAAACAAAACAAACAAGCAAACATGCATATGGAAAGAAATTAAACTAAGAGAGAAACAATACAATTAAAGGAAAACTTCTATTATTAACTCACTCAATTACAAGTAGCTCTTCCTCCACCAGAGTTTTGCTTCAAGGCTTCACTCTTAGTAGGGAAGGTGACCACCATAGAGAGAGATGGATACAATGGGAGGTGAAGAGTTCTATTTATAAGCATGGAAAAAGCTAATCCGGGACAATCCCCCCGATGTGGGACTAAACCAATACCAAAAATAGACTAAGCACACATTAATACAAGTCCAGGAGAAAATTAAGTGGATCTGGGCCAATCCAGACCGCCAATTGGTGGCCTATATGATCCAAATCCGTCTGGATTTGTTTGTGGGCCTTCCTTGTTGTGTTTCTTGGTCTTGGATGCATCCGGTTGGTTTGTTGGAGCTCCGACCCGAATCGAATTGGCAAAATACTCCCCATGATGGTGTGGAGTTTCCTGGTTTGCTCTTAGGTCCTTTGGTCTTACGATCAGGTCCTTCTCCCTTGCATCTTAGTCCCCAGGTCTTCACAATTAAGTCCTTTTTCCTGCTTTTGGGTCCTTTCATGGCTCTTCTCTTCAAACCTCTTTATTTCTGAAAACTAAACATAAAACTCGTTACGTAGCATTGCTTAGGTGTAAGATAATGGATATAAGATACAAATATAAGCATGAAATGATGTCAATCAGAGGCCATGCCTCTTAGCCCTCTCCTATTCATGTGCGACTACGCCGCCATTCGGGTGTGCGTAGAGACGGTCGCGTCAGTGGTACATGTCCAATGGGGGTGCAGGGCTTCAACCGTGGAGGTGGGTTTTGCTTAACTGTTTGTGTTGTTTTTTGATATTTTGTTGTTTCTATTGTTATCGGGGTATAAGTTGAAATATTTGATAACTCACGCCCTTTTTTGTATTAAGGTTACAAAAAATGTGGGTTTTTGTGCTAGTCCATAAGACCCTTCCCTGATATTTCCAAGCCCTCCAGGAGATTAGCCAGAAAATGGACACCCTTATCGGGTTGTTTGAAGGCAGAGAGAAGGGTCAGCCCGTTGCAGAGGAGGTGGTGGACGGTGTTGTCCGCATAGCTGATAGTTCTGTTCGATATTTACATAAAATGGTTGTTTGATTTTTTTTTCCTGTGGGTAATACATTATAAAATATAAATGATAGTCTAATAAAAAGCTGCCATGTCCCAAAAAAATTGCTTACAATCAGAATGGTTGTTCGATTAATTGCCTCATTTTAGTGAAAAAAATGTTACATATTCTAGTTTGGTTAAAATCACATGGGTTGTTTGAGTAATGGTTTGATGTTGTACATATTGACAGGGGGAGTATGGTGTTTGCAGTTTTTTGATCTATCTCATCGAAGATTAAGTATTAGACGTATACATCGAAGATTAATAAGTATTTTGATCTATCTCAACCAAGATTAACCCACTTAATCTACTGATTCAATTCAGACAGACATAGTATACATGATACTTGTGCGTCTTTCATATGAATAGGGATATAATGTTACATTTTGTGGGTTGATTAATGGTAAGATTGCTTGTTTGATAATGGTCTGATTTAGTGATAAAAGGTCAATGTTGAGGTTTGATTAATGTTGAAAATAGTTGTTTTGATAATGGCCTGATTTTAGTGATGAAAGGTTACATGTTGTGGTTCGATTAATGTTGAAATTGATTGTATGATAGTGGTCTGAATTTAGCGATAAAAGGTCAGATGTCGTGGTTCGATTAATGGTAAAATTGGTGATTTGATTAATTGGTGGTTCGAATAATGGTCAAATGGGTTGTTTGATTAATTGTCTCATACCTGTATGTAGACCCTGGAACCCCCACACCCCTCAATCTTCGTCCAGAGTGTGCGAAATGTGGAGCAGTCACCGTGGCGGAAACCCCCATCCCTCCTATGATGTCGACAACACGACCCCCTTAGGACATTTCAATCGGTATGGAAGTAAACCTGGACCAAATGGACACAGAACCTTGAACCCGTGATTGTGTTCAACAGTGCCATATCTGGTTTTTGGTTTTTGTATATGAATAATTACTTTAGTTACCACTTTGTAGAGGGTTTGAAGAAATAGATGTTTGTATGTGTTGTATAAATTGCAATGAAATTAATGGTTTAGTTGTAGGTCTATTATGCATAGTGAGGTTGTGATTGCTTGTGTGCTTAAATTATGTTAGTTTACTGAATCAATAGTCCTATTTAAATCAAAGCATGAGATGTAATATATTGCAAATCCCATTGAAGTCAAAGCTAACCTTTTGATTTGCAATTTCAGTTGACGGAGACGATAGTGCGCTTACGGGTGACACATTTGATTTCATTGACCAATGGACCAGCGAGATGGAGGAGGACGACTCGTTGTACACAACCGACCAAAATCGGTGATGGTCGTCTGAGAACGGCGATGAATATGAACACTCCTACGACACGAAGCCGTATTGATAGTTGGATATGAAATTATTGGTTTTTTGTAGGTTATATGGAGACTCCAAACTAATTATAAGGTCGAATTATAATGGTTTTTTGGAAGTTATGTGTAGCCTTCAAATTAATTACAGACATGGAAACTTGTGTTTGTTTGGATGTTTTCAAAATGTTTTTGATGGTTTGGGGTCCGGTTTTGTTGCTGGAAATCATATATATTGAAGGGAAGTTATATAATTAGTAGATAGTTTCATGTAATTAGTAGATTGCTGCCAACTACCCTCAACTACTAGCACACCCCAATCAACCATCACCATGACAATAGTGCTACCCTAATAACCACAATTTTGTAGATTGAACCTCATTCGACTGGTTCAATGTGGAATATTGCTTGATAGTAATGCTAACATGTTGTATATGAAGTTCTAAAAAATCGATATATCACACATATGACCACCAGAAATGAAGGCTTAGTAGTATGTTCATTAAGAAGTTGGAAAGACAAATACAGCGGAAGTACTAAACAAGTACCACTTAACATCAGACATAACAAATACTTTTACATTAACACGTCAACTTAATTCCCGTAGCTCATCTGTTAACCAAATATTTCTACTACTAACATCTTTTAGGGCATATAATACCTCCCTTTTCGCTACGTTTTCAAATTTTTGGAAACTTTGTCCCACTACGACGTGCCTTGAGTTAAGCCGTAAGTCTTCACCATCTCCAAGCATGCTTCGCCACTATATAGAGCTGCTTAATCGGACCTCTATTTCAGCACGTTTGTCAACGAAAATAGACCATCACAGAAAAGGTGAGAGGAAGGACCAACCCAATTTCTATGTTTACCTTCTTCATATACTTAGACATTATATTTTTAACATTAAAAATAATGCTAACTTACTTCGAACGAGTTGTCTTAGCAACATGATGAAGAACTTGAATTTTAAAATTGTCTTCCAAGTTGACTAAACAATAGGCCTGGTGACAAGTTAAAATTTCACATTTTAATAACAACTGTCGAGTTTGTCCCGATTGGGAAGCAAAGGGTCCTGATACATGGATGCCTATTCAGGACGATTTAGTCTCCGTTCAGGACGAGTCAGTCCCACGTCGGGACGTGTGAGGCTTGCGATGGGACGAGTCAGGAACGATTCAAAGCAAACATCCCATGATGCGACATTTCACTTCGGCTAGAGACGAATCATTATTATGTGAAAAGATGCAACCTTTTCGAACAGGCACAACCTTTCATTATTGTGTGAAGAGACACAAACACACATTATAGGGTATGCGAAGAAACTCAACCCTTCGTTACAAGGTCTATAAAATCATTTGTTGTTGTAGTGTTTTCTATTTATATTTGCTAAACCCTATTACATTCGTAGATCTAGTTGTGTATTTGATCCACCCCAAAAAATGGTCTTCCAACACAATGCCAACAACTACTCAAGTGATAAAGATGAGTACATCACTGGTCGACCAATATGGGGAGGTTGTTCACCCCTTGAAATACCTGGAGTTTCACATCTACCCTAGCACACATGTAGGTGTGGTTCGAAGGCAAAAAATGTGGTCCAACACTACGAACACAATTAGCAAAAAGTTCTATGTTTGTGGCTCCTTGGAGCCAAACCATCAGTGTCGGTACTTCGTCTGGGATGATGGAATATCGGTACCACCAGCGGACAAACCCGACGAGAGCATAATTGACCTAGGCATGCAAAAGCTTCTCTGGAAGCTTGCGAAGTGGAGTCAGAACCATGAGATAAACAAAACCATATTTTGGGCTTGCAGGCGACATCTAGAAGGATCACTCTCTTACAATTGACTTGGAAGATATTAATAATTTTTTGTGTGTTTGCGTTTTTGTTTTTGTGTATGTTCGAGGAATATGTGATGTTGAATTTTTCAATGGAATATTCAATGGATTTCTAAATGTGTGGGTTAGGGTTAGATTAGAAACTTGGTTCTTAATGATTTTGGTTGCTGGATGGCCATAGACCATATTAGCGCAACAAACTCCTTAAGCACTTTGTTTCTACAACAACCTAACCCACACATTTAGAAATCAGTTAGGATCACTATCTTCATTAAACAAGATAATTTTGTGTGTTGGCATTTTCTTTGTGTTTTAGTGGAATATATAATGTTGAATTTTTCAATGGAATGTTATATCGAAGCTTATAGTGTTCAATGGAAAGATTTGTTTGTATATCTTCAGATATGTAGTGGAATTTTTCAAACGCAGAAGCTTATAATGTTCAATGGAATTTCAGTATAGTGTTGAATGGAATGTTAGATGTTCAAAGAAAGAAACTTAATTCAAATTGTGAAGAAATAGTAATGAAATGTACAGAAAAACAAGAGAATGGACAATCCCCTCAAATGATAAATGTGAATAGGACCACTTTTTGATAGTTCCCTCCTAAATATAATGTTCTCTGTATGTGGTTAATTAAAGTGGACATGATCCAACTAGTTTCGACCAAACGACCTAGCTGTTTATTTAAATTCTATCAATTTTTACATGAATTACAACTGGCAACTGTCGTTACTGACCCGTTCGGGACGCAATGGAACCTGATACATGGACGATAGTTTTTTCAGATTTTGTCTTGGTTCGGGACGAGTCAAGCCTGCGACAAGATGGGTCAGGGACGATTCAATGGCACATGTTCGATTTAGTGCGGGTCGATTTAGTTCGGTTAGGGACGGGTCATTATGATGCGAAGAGCACAAGTTATTTAGGTCAAAGAAACGACCCAGCTAATTTAGTATAACAAAGACCCAACTTATTTAGCTCAAGAAAATGATCTAGGTTATTTATTATTAAAACAAACCCAACTTTTTTAGCTAAAGAAAATGACCAAGCTTATTTAGTTCTTGAAAACGTCTCGCTCAGGATGAGTCTGTCCCGTTTGATATGCAAGTGTGTCCCACTCCGGGCGAGTCTGGCCTAACTCGTTTGGTCGAATGACCCAGGTAATTTTGACCGAATGACGCAACTTGTTTGGTTGAACGACCCAACATGTTTATCTTGATTCAATCCTACCATGTAAGAAGTTTTTTTGTTTGCAATTGGATAAGTTATCACTTAAGTTGTCAATTATTTTCAATCTAAACACGTTGAAAATGAAACTTTAACAATTTGTGTTATACATGATAACACGAAAGTTTGACATGATTGCAGAACTATCTGACATGATAGTACATGAACAAAACACGATTGACATGGTATGAAAACCAAAGAGACGCAACCTTTCATTACAAGGTATGCGAAGAGATGCAACCTTTCATTACAAGGTATGCAAAGAGACGCAACCTTTAATTACAGGGTCTATAAAATCATCCGTTGTAGTGTATTCCATTTATATTTCCTAAACCCTATTGCATTTGTAGCTATAGTTGTGTATTCCATCCACCCAAAATAATGGCCGTCCAACACAATGCCAACAAGGACTACTTAAGTGATGAAGATGAGTACATCCCCCTTTGAAATACCTGGACTTTCACGTCTACCTTTTCACACTTGTAGGTGGAGTTTGAAGGCAATGGAGTTGTGGTCCAACACTCTGAATAAAATTAGCAAAAAGTACTATGTTTATGGTTCCTCTGAGTCAACACATCACTGTCCGTACTTTTTTTGGGATGATGGAAAATCGGTACCACCGGTGGACAAACCTGACAAAAGCATAACTGACCCAGGCACGCAAAAGCTTCTCTAGAAGCTTGCTAAGTTGAGTCAGACCCAGTAAATAAACAAAACCATCTTTTGGGCTTGCATGCGACATCTCAGAGGATCAATCTCTTCCAATTGATTTGGAAGATATTAATAATTTTTTATGTGTGTGTGTTTTTTTGTTCATGGAATATGTAATGTTGACGTCTTCAATGGAATGTTCAATGGAATTTAAACTGATTTCTAAGTGCATGGGCTAGGGTTGTGGTAGAAACACAGTGCTTAATGATTTTGGTTGTTGAGTGACCATAGGCCATCTTCGCGCAACAAAATCCTTAAGCGTTGTATTTCTACCACCAACCTTACCCACACATTTAGAAATCAGTTAGGATCACCATCTTTGTTAAACAAGATAATTTTTGTGTGTTTGTGTTTTTCTTGATGTTTGAGTTTTTGTTCGTGGCATATGTAATGTTGAATTTTTGAATGGAATGTTATATGGAAGTTTATAGTGCTCAATATAATTTTATTATAATGTTCAATGGAATGTTTCATTGTATCTCTTCAGATACATAATGGTATTTTTCAATCGCGGAAGCTTATAGCGTTCAATGAAATTTCATTATAGTGTTAAATAGATGTTAGATGGCCGAAAGAAGAGACTTTATCCAAACTGTGAAGAAAGAGTAATGAAACATAAAGTGCTTATGTTAGCGCTTGTGGGACATGTCTGTCATGTGACCTGTAAATGTGGAGTCAGGCGAAGAAAACAATAAAGGTTCTACCAAAGACAACAATGGATGAAATTGTTATAAGCCTTAATTCAGTCGATTTTTATAGTTTTTGTAAATATAATATTTTCTATATGTCGTTAACTAAAGTGGACATGACCCAGATCAGTCCCGAATATGGAGGATCCTTTCAATTGTCTTTCCAAGAAATCTAGAATCTCAAATTCCGTACTTGGATGTGGATGTTATGAATAAAAGAAGTGGCATGTCCTGACAATCCAGACTTTTCCATCCCTGCTTGGGACGGGCGCTGTCCCGCAAGAGAAGGTCCCTACCCAGCCTAGGACAACTCCTTCCCTGCCAGGAATGGTCTCAAGAAACGACATAGCTTATTTATCTCAAGAAAACAACCCACCTTATTTACCATAAGAAAATGACCAAACTTATCTAGCTGTAGAAAACGACCCAACTTATTCAACTCAAGAAATGACCCAACTTATATAGCTCAAGAAAACAACCTAGGTTAGTTAGGACTAAAAAATGACCCACCTTATTTAGCTCAAGAAAACAACCCAGGTTGTTTAGTGTTGGTTAAAAATGACGCCACTTATTTTGCTGAAGAAAACGGCCCAACTTATTTAGTTGTAGAAAATGTCCCCCGTCTCAATGTCTTGATTGAATTTGAATCTAACATGGTGCCAAAAATTATAATTTGGTGTGTGTTTGCGTTTGCATTTTTGTTTGTGTTTGTGTTTATGTTTGTGTTTGTGTTTATGTAATATATATAGCGTTTAATGGAATTTCATTATAATTTTCAATGGAATGTTTTATCTGTATTTGTAATGTTGAATTTTTCATACTATCGGAATACTTGGTTGTCTTGTAAAATTTAGAATTGTTTGACGAAACGGGTCACTACCGTGACTAGACATCTCAGTCTCCCAACGGTACGACTCATTTACGGGTATGGTCGGGTCAGGACGAATATTCTATGTTTAGGACAATTCAGTCTCACAACCATTTCATTAAAATCACGTTGCGCCAATACGTTAAATTCAATTGAACGTTTAAGCTTCAATTCCATCCAAACAACGGTTTAACAATAAATCCGAAAAGCTGGTGGGGCGAGATTATCAACTTCCGCACATATTTCGATAAATTGTCTTATGTAATGCCACTGATATTATACGATTCATCCCATGCATGTCCCATCTCGTCCCGGTCAGGTCCCGTCCCATCACGGGCACTGACCAAGTCAACATTTGGCATTTCATTTTTAAATTATTTTTCAACAAAGAGGATTATTTTGCGAAATAGTGAGACGATTCAAATTCTTCGGTTTAAAAACCAAAACGTGTTACTATTCCTTTTTGAAACCCTCATTCATCCAATCTCGTCCTTCCTAAACCCTAAGACCATAACCCTAACCCCAAACTCCAATAAAATGGTAGAAAATGCCTCCGTCGCAATCACCATTGGTGTAAAGAAGGTGAGCGTGATTGTTCTGTGGTTTGAACAGGCTTGTTCTTCCTCAAGGGGATGGACGCTTCCCTTGAGGGATAGTTTCTTCGCTAGCATTATTATCTAACATTCTCTAGTTTCAAAAACCATAGTTGTACTTCGAGCCAACAAAGTGTAGACCTGGATTGTACAAAAAAGTGAGAATAGGGATGACTGACGGCCAGTAGGTGGTAATTAGAAGGCCCCCCTTCACGCACTTCCTAGATACTACACTAATGTTATCGGTGCACAATGACATCGTGGAGTTCCTCGCCTTGAATTACGACGATGAAGAAAAATAGTTCAAACTTGGCAACAAAGTGCTGAGACTGAAGGTCTCCGACGTGACAGTGATATTTGGTCTGCCTATGGATAGAAGGCCGTGGACAGGTCAAACAATAAGACAATCAAACGAGGATTGACAATCTTGGAAAAAGGAGATATCACAGTACATCTACAACATTTTCATACAAAAGGAGACGATGAAGAGTTTGTGAAGGTCCTGCTCTATCTGCTGTTTAGTAGATTACTATTCTACGATGGTTCGGACTGAGCAAAGGAATAGTATGCTCCTCTGATTGAAAACCTAGAGGTGATAAGGAATTACACATGGGTGGAAGCAGTTTATGAAGACCTGTGTGTTGACAATGAAAATGCCAATAGAGATTTAACCGTGAAGAAAAACAACGACACCATTACATAGAAGAGAACATGCTACATTAACGTTTGCGTAGCCATACTCTGGGTCAGACTTTTATCATATTCTTTTCTACATCGTCCCTCTCGAGACTCCTTCATCCCGAACAGGTCACCTGCTTACTGAGCGGGTCACTTGCATCCCGTCCTGGACATTTGTGTCCGAAGAGGGTTCCATACTGTCCCATTGGTACTCCTATTTCGCGACTGGGACATCTGATTTCCCATTCGTTGAGCACCTAAACCAAAGTACCCAATTCCCAATACACTAATCCAAATATGCACAATGTTGATGAAGGTATGGCTCGTCGAGAAGATAAACCTAAAGAATGTGCTGAAACCATGTGTAAACCGCTAGAGCCGTTTCATTGGGGAAAGGAAGATCCTAAGGGTGATGGAAAGGCAAGGCATATCCTTGCCAAAAATGGAACTACGAGACCAACTGAAAGGGACAATAGTGGTGAAGATGAACCAATAGAGTAAGGGACATGATTGACATCATTTCATGCTGATATTTGTATCATATATCCATTATCTTTCACCTAAACAATGTTATGTGACGAATTTTATGTTTGAATTTCAGAAATAAATAGGTTTGAAGAGATTAAGCATAAAAGGACCCAAAAGCAGGGAAAAAAGACTGAATTGTGAGACCTGGGGACTAAGATGCAAGGGAGAAGGACCTGAACGTAAGACCAAAGGACCAAAGAGCAAAACAGAAAACTCCACACCATCTTGGGGAGTATTTTGGCAATTAGATTCGGGTCGGAGCTCCAATAAACAAAGTATATGCATCAAAGACCAACAAATGAATCCAGAAAAGCCCAGAATGAAATTTAGCCGGATCCAGATCTTATGGACCACCAATTAGCGGTCTGGATCCTTCTGAATCCGCTCAAACTTAGCTAGCACATGTATTAGAGGATGTTTATTCTATTTTTGGTATTTGTTTAGTCCCACATCGGGGGATTATCCCAGATTGCATTTTTCTTTGGCTATAAATAGAACTCTTCACCTTCTATTGTAAGGACTTCACATTTTCAGTGGCTATTCTTCCTACTAAAAGTGAGGCCTTGAAGCACACACTAAAGTAGAAGGATGCTACTTGAATTGTGAGTAATTTTAATAAAAGTTTCTTTATTATGTTGTTTGTTTCATGTTTCTTGTTTTACTTTGTTTAATTTCATTTCATTAGTTTTAATAGCTTAGTTAATATGCTTTCCTTGCATAGTTTAATAATTAGTCTAATGTGTAGTGAGTAGTTCCATCCCCTTTTAGGGGTGGAGTTGATGTTCATACATGCATTAGAGAATGGAATGAATGCTTTATTTACAATGTGTTGATAAAACATAAATGTATGCTTGCTTGTTTAGGATAGAATTTATAACTTGATGAGTTTTGCCAAAATGATTATACACCTCTCATGCTTGTTTAGGTTCTGAAATAAACAACTTGTATATGTAAATGTTAATCAACTAGGTTGGTGAATGGATTGATAGGTTTTGCCATTACATTTAGACACTTCCTATGCATGATAACACCACCTTCATTTGTGCTTAAAGAATGTGTTCAACACCCACCTCTTTGCATGTGTGCACTCACTCCACCCCTTAGGGGTTTTCTATTTCTGAATTCCAGCACCTATTTAGTTCTTAGTTTAGTTTGGTAGTTCATCGTTTGTTGCTTTCTTTCGCATTTCGTACTTCATAGGGTAGTGTAGCGTAGAGTAGGATAATCAAACTCTCTTCCCTATTTTTGCCACTTGATTTCGTGCAAACGAGAGGCTGCTCACCTCCTTGTGGATGACCCGTATTTGCCACGTCTTCACCGATGCCGTGCACTTGCGGTTTAATTAAAACGTTCAACAGGACACACATTAATGGACCAATTGACGCCGCAACAAATGTTATTGTTCAGGTCCCTCTATGTTCACCACATGATGTCCTAACTTGAACAACAATATTTGGTGCTCAGCACAGTGCGGGTGTCACAATCGATAATGCTCTATCCTGGAGTCAACTTCTTAGAGAAAAGGTTGACAAAGCGAAATACAAGTTAAGGTGGTTGAAGGCTGTGTCGACAATAATGGAACTACGAGACCAACTGGAACAAAAGGACATGGAAATAAAAGGCTTGAAAGAACAAACAGAAGTGTCCAATCAAAACGATAAAAGTGTGTACACGTACGAGTACCCATATTGTACCCAGCATACCACAACCACATAGGCCTTCTGCGCATCAGGACATTCGGGAAGACGAGCGTGATGATGGACTGACGTCGCTTGTAGAATATGCTTCGAGGGCCAAGACCATTCAACCGGGGAGGACTTCTCTGGTAACGGACACAACTGAAGACATACTGATGACGCCAGCAGATGTAGTCGACACGTCCAAGATGTCACACCTACATAGGCCTTCTATTGTGCAAGAACTTCTGGAAGACGAGTGTGATGACGGGCTGTCATCGCTTGTAGAATTTGCTTTGAGGTCCGAGACCATCCAACCGGGGAGAGGACTTCTCCCGTAGCGATAAAAACTTGACACACTGCCGACACCAGCAGATGTGGTCAACACGTCCAAGATGTCACACCCACATAGGCCTTTTGTGGTGCAGGAACTTCGAGAAGACGAGCTTCATGTCGGGATGACGTTGTTTGCAGAATGTTCTTCGAGTGCCAAGACCATCCATTTGGGGAGGAGTTCTCTAGTTAATGGTTTGTGTTTTTAGATACGAAAAACAATAAAGCATATCTCGGGACCCTTGCGTTTGACGAGCAGGATGTCTAAGTCCCAAGTAAGACACTCGCATCCTGAGCTTAACATGAGCCTCCCGAGTGGGACACTTGAGTCCCGAGGGGGACACATGCCTCCCAAAGTGTGACACTTGTGTCCCAAATGGGACACTTGAGTCCGAAAGGGGGACACTTGCGTCCATAGGATGTGACTTGAATCCCGAGCAGGGTTTGAGCATCCTGCAAAAGTTAGTTATGAAATTTTAACATTCATAGACATTTCTTGGCCATGATGACTTCACAACTCGTGTAACAAGATACATTGATAAATATGGAATTCATTAGTGGACAAGAGGAAGGTGATGTGGAATGGAAGAATGAGGTAGAGGGCGATGAAGAGGAGGAAAGGAGGATAAAGGCATGGGAGGATAGGAAGCTAGAGGCAAAGGAGGAGGAGGATTGGAGGAGAATGAGGGTAGAGGAGGAGGACAAAAGGAGAATGAGGGAAAAGGAGGATGATAGGTGGAGAATGAGAGATAGGGAGGATAGGAGGCCGGAGGCAAAGGGGGAACAGAGGAGGGGGAGAGCAAGAGAGTGAGGAAAGAGGAGGGGGAAGAGGAAGGAAAGGAAAGACCAGGTCAGGCAGAGAAGCCTGAAGAAATGAAAAATAGACCAGACTACTGAAGAGTTACGGATCAAGAAGAGAAGCAAATTCGGAGGATACCAAATGTTCGAAATAACAAAGGACAATCCCTATGAAGAGCACATTAAACAAGCCATTGGATAGTATTATCGAGATAGTAGCTTGCAGATCAGAAGATACGAAATGTTTGTGGTGCGAGAGAGCCATCTCGGTCCGCATAGTGGATCTGAAGGATCTAATCACCAAAGGGTTTGGGACATCATCAGACGTAAGTGAAAAAAATTCTTACCATAGTTTACCTCATTTAAAGCCCCGATAGTTTAAAAGTTGATAACAATCTATTTACTAGACAAATGATGGACACCTTCCTAGATATCCTGGAGCAAAGGAAGGAGTCCAGATCATATCCATGTATGGTCCTTATGATTCCAAACTCTACCACCCAGTGGATGTTGGTCAAAGTTAATGATGCGGCTACATCAATGGTGGAAAAAAAGATAGAAAAATGGGACCAAAATGACTCTCTGATTGTACAACCTATTGTGACATTGGAGCACTAGTCCCTCTTAACCCTGGCTGGGAGGACGAATAAAATAACGCAACTAAACAGCTTGCCGCGAAACATTGTTAAAAACCCCAAATAAGATGATGAGGGCGACCACAAAAAGGTAGCTAAAACAATTGTCGATTACTGGAGATCCACCTTGAAAGTGGACTGGCATCTCACTATTGAAAGAGGACAATGACAATGGCAACCACCGATGAGCAACGACTATATAATTTATGTCCTCCACTGGATCCAAAGCCTTATGTATGAAGAACAATCGTTGGTAGAGCGGAACTGGAGTGTAATACACTCACTCAGAGGTCAATTGACTTCCTTATTAGTCACATACCCTCATTTAGTGTAAAAGTTTAGGGTCTTTAATGTTTGTTAATGACTTGTAATTAGTTAACTGTTCAGTTAAATATGTTGAAATTTTTATTACTATTTGAAATTTTTCTTGGTTTGTTTTGAATATAATGTTCATATCTCTTTGTATCACTTTGTACTACAACGACAAAATAGATCAATCCCGTCACGGGACGGGGCAGTTCCACAAAGGAATGATTCGGTCCCCTCGCGGGATGATAGTTAGAATACTCAATCAACTCACGAGAGGACTCAGTCCCCCATGGTACGACTAATTTCCACTCCCCCAACCCTGCCAGGACGAGTCAGTCCCCACTCGGGACAACTCATTCCAATCGTGGGACCACCTAGAACCCTCGCAGAGGCTTAGTCTCCTCGGAGGACGAGACAATCCTCTCGCGAGACGGTGATATAGACCGTGGCTCCCCCTATGGGACAACTAATTTCCACCCCACACACCACCAGGACGAGTCAGGCCTGCGACAAGACAAATGGACTTAGTTTGGCTAGGGTTGGTCATTATTATGCAAAGAGACACATGCTATTTTGCTAAAGAAAATGAAGCTAATTTAGTATTAAAAATTACCCAACTTGTTTAGCTAAAGAAAACAACCCAGGTTATTTAGTATTAAAAACCAACCCAGGTTTTTTAGGTGAAGAAAACGACCAAGCTTATTCGGTTCTTGAAAATGTCCTGCTCAGGACGAGTCTATCCCGTTCGGGGTGAGCCTATCCTTCTTGGGATGAAAGTGAGTCATGTTCCAGACAAGTCTGTCCCAACTGATGTGGTCGAACGACCCAGCTTGTTTCGACCAAATGACCTAGCATGTTTATCTTGATTCAATCCTAGCATGTAAGAAGTTTATTTGTGTGCAATTGGATATGTTCTTAATTAAGCTGTCACTTAATTATTTTCAATCTAAACATGATGATACTTTTTTCAATTTGTGCTATACACGATAACACGAAATCCTAACATGACTACAGAATTGACTGCACAATAGTACACGAACAAGTTCTGATTGACAGGTCATCAATCTTTCGTTACAGGGTATGCGAGGAGACGCATCCTTTCATTACATGGTCTATAAAATCATCCATTGTTGTAGTGTATTCCATTTATATTTCCTAAACCCTATGTAGATCCAGTTGTGTATTCGATCCTCCCAAAAAAGGCATTCTAACACAATGACACCGACGACTACTCAAATGATGAAGATGAGTACATCACTGGTATATGGGGAGGTTGTTCTCCCTTTGAAATACTTCGAGTTTCATGTCTACCTTATCGCACCTGTAGGTACAGTTTGAACACAACATAGTTGTGGTCCAACATTCCAAACAAAATCAGTAAAAAGTTCTATGTTTGTGGTTCCTCCAAGCCAACCCATCACTGTCGTACTTCGTCTGGGACGATGGAACATGGGTACCACCAGTGGAGGAACCCGACAAGAGCAAAATTGAACCAAACATATGGTTGCTTCTTTGGAAGCTTGCTAAGTTGAGTCGGACCCAGTAGATAAACAAACCATATTTTGGGCTTACAGGCGACATTTCAGAGGATCACTCTCTTCCAATTGATTTGGAAGAGATAAACAATTTTTTTGTGTCTTTGTGTTTGCATTTTTGTTTGTGTCTGTGATTCTGTTCGAGTAATATATATATTTATATGTTCATCATAGTGTCCGTGGGAATGTTTTGTTTGTACCTCTTTGGATATGTAATGTTGAAATCTTCATACTATCAGAGAATTGTTCGTCTTGTTAAATTTTAATATTGTTATGTTTGTTTTAAATTGTTTGACGAAAGAGGTCAGTACACGAGACGTCTCACTCCCACAATTGGACCACTGAGTCCTACGTCGTGACAATTCTTCCATGTTCGGGATGAATCTGCAACTTCGGGTTGAGCCAGCCCCACAATGGGACGATTCAGTTCATCTCATTACGGGTCCGTCTTGCGTGTGGACGAGTAAGTCCCCATATGGTCGAGTCAGTCCCGAATATGGACAAGTTTGTCCTAAATATGGACGAGTTAGTCCCTGTATGGTCTTCGTGGGTCTTCTCTCGTCAACCCAAGTCAACAATTAAACATCACCAATGCAAGAAGTGATTTCCTACATCTTGAAGAACATGTGAAATTGCTGATGTGCACGAATGACCCAGGCTTTGGTGAGAAATATCTAGCCACACAAAAAATACTCACTCTTCTTCAATACTCCATTCTCATATATCCGCGTAACTTTACTTTCCAAATATATCCCATGTGTCATATGTAATTGCAAATATATCTATTGGAGAAGTCCATGGTCGACAATTTTGTTAGCCAATTAGACGCACACCTGACCAAAACCTTTCCACATTCTCCCCGACCCACTTGAAAGCCAATCTACAACTAAGTGATAACATGTTGTTGGTCACACGTGCGTTCCAGGCGGGACACATTTGCGTCACGAGAGGGAAACACTTGAGTCTCGAGCCCCAAGTTGTTAATTAAATTGTTTAATGTCCTGCTCAGGTTGCAAGCGTCCGGCTCAGGATGAGTGTGTCCCGTTCATCCATTGGATTTCCTTCTACTCGATGCTTGTATGACATGAGATTGATACACATCACATTTCAGATTGGTTCTCATTATATTTCTTGCATAATGGAAAACAAATGTTTGGAAGATCTAAAAACACACATCATTCACTAATGTTTGGAGTTTGGGATTAGTCAAAGTTAGTTCTTCTGGTCTTTCTTGTTAAGCTCCCGAGTGAGCCAAAGCCGACGACTCTCTGTAACTCCAAAACCGATGAATACTACCTCCCTTTTGGAGTATGTTTCAAACATACATGTAGCATCCACCCACTCTATTGTTCCGGGACAGAAGCCGTACTCCCGGAACAATTGCATGCATAGTACAAGAGGATAGAGATTGTCGGCTGGATAACATGCCCAGTCTTTAACTGCTCCAAAAGCTTCCTTGATGGGGTCACCCAAATAACCATCATATGGAGTAGTGATCTAGGGTTTCTTCCTATTTACGTTGTTTTTTTGATTGCGAGGTTCAGGTGCTGGAGTATTACTATCCATTGTATCAAATTCTCCTGATCCCTCGTCATCCTTATATGCTTCACAGATGTTGTTAGGAGAGGGCTTACTTTTCTAAAGGTATAGTCCTTCCCTAGCATCCTTTTTTTAGGGTTTGAATACAACCCAGTCATCGGCCAAGCCCGAGTCAAAGACGATTCTCATCTCGTCTTCAAATTCTAACGACACATCTCTAAAATCCATCAGACCATAGTGCACCTGTTACAATCAAAAAAACTTTAGAAAACATTTAAAACATTAGAAAATAGTTAAAACATTTGCAAACATTTAACACATTACCTGTAACGCCCCCGATCTTGCGGGTACGCACACTGGGAAAGACTACAAGTGTCGTGATCAGAGACCTCCGCGACGACCGAAGTGAGTTACAAAAGACAGACCAACAACGACTCGACAATACGTAGAGAGATCATACATGGATAGACTAACATAAAACATGACTGAAAAGTGAGAGATTATCCATATATGGTAACAAGGTCAAATACATTACATCGAGTTCAAAAGGGAAATACATCATAAATAATGCGGAAGCAAAAGACAAACTGAAGAATCTGGTCGACGTGTCGCTCGTGTACATAATCTTCGACTACTCGTCCAGTCTGCCCTGTAGGAATCTAAGTACCTGCAAGCACCACATCAACATATGCGTGAGTTTTCTATAAAGAAAACCCAGTATGCCCCTGGCGCAATCGGAGTTATATGGAAGAATGCATGCAATCTATCTAAGACAAAAGCTTCCGAAACAGAAACAGAAAAGCACATAATGCAACAGAAGGCTACGACTCCATAAGCCATACCGGTCGGGTGCACCCGAATCATTCCTCAATAGGAACCATAACACCAACCTCGCTGGTCAAAGGCGGTCACTTGACAGTGACCCACCGCTTGGCACAAAGCGGTGCGCCGGATAAGTGTCCCAATTCGCGGCAAGTGACCTACATGGTGCCATCGCGAACTTGGGAATACCTACCCTGAGATAGAATGGCAACGTGCCTTCCCAGGACTTATGTTATGCCTGGCCTCCCAACGTGAAGGTCTTATGCGAATGGCCTCTCTAACTAGAGGACCCACTCGTGGCTCGTCGGCCCAAAAACAGAATGTGCCCAGAATTATTAATCAGATTAAATGCGATGCAAGCTACTTAAGCATCTAAAATCTAATGCATCTACAGTGTATGGAATGAGCTCAAGGAAAGGTATCCGGATACCCTCCTAACAGCTCCCAAACAAATCAAATCAGAACGTCCCAATCTGGAATCAAACGAAACTCACAACAGCAAGCAATCATAACCGGATCAGCAAATCAAGATAATAGATAATCGAGTCATCTACGGGTCATGATAAGGATGTTAAAAGGTATGATATCCTAAGGGTCATACATAACCATATCATAACACTTCACTTCAGTAACATATAGACATGAGAGACGCAATAGAATGATGCATTACAACTAGATATATCAAAATCAAACTCCACAATAATCAGTAGCATGCATCCTTAATTTCAGAGTTTATATGCGATGATAACTGAAATCTCAGAGCATGATCAGAGTTGATATGAGTATGAGTATCTATTACATGTATATCAGTAGACGATATAGATCTCTAAACTAGCATACATGCATGCAACGGGTTAATATGTTGCTTTAGAACATGACACGATCAGTACATGATATGAAAGAGCCCATTTACATTCATAACAACATCAGGAATACACACACATCAGATCATATAACCACATTATATCTGCTACTGAAACACAACAAGTCATATAGAGCAAAACACATTTAACACATAGAACACGATAACTAACAAAAGACAAGCTAACAAGTTCAATCGACTCAGACAGATGCATGAGCCCTTGACCACTCCAACCCACGTGCTTAGAGTATCCCTCTCAGGCCGTCTATGGTGGGAGAGGGTCAGTAGAGAACCATCCAAGCAGCTCAGCCCAACAACTGAGGAAGCTGATGCACATGGTGCACTAACCGCATGGCTAGCCCATTCAAGCGCACGCTGCTCAGACCGAGCTAGCCCGTCAAGATCCCCCTAACCCTTATCATCCCTAGGTTTGTTCCACACCTTTTCCTGACCTTTTCCACCATCTAGAAGAGCTGGACCAGCCAGCCGATCCCAACAAAGAGTCAAAAGGGTTGAAGACAAATCCTAGTCGGATCTTGTGTGCACCAGCCACACCCAACCAGATCCGTGCCCACCCCAAAACTCAGCCCAGAAGAAACCTCATCACTCCTGGTCAGACCTCACAGGAGCTCACCGGAACCCCGGTCCCTCTGGCTTCCCCACAGACAGCTCCATCTAGCGTATGCTCCATGCGCACTCTAGAAGGGAACTCGGGTGATGGTGCAACCGATTGCACCAACCACCAACATGGTGCTGGCCCTCCAGCCAACACCCCCTCCCATACAACCCTTCAAGGGTCAGGAGCATACCTGATCATCAAGGAAGATTTCTTGAACTTAGCCGGAGATTCTGCCCACCACTCTTCTAGTCGCACCAAAAGTTGCACTAGGCGTAGCTCCACCAAGTCGCCGGAGATCAGCCCACCAATCAGCTGGAGAGGAGAGGATAAGTGGTCTGAAGTGAGGTGCGTGAGGAAGGAAAGGAGAGGGAAGAGGATGGCTGGGTGGGAGGCTTATTTGCTTGCACACAACCCTCCAACTTCCAAGTCTTCATGGCTAATCAAGCCACCTCAACACATACAAAAAATGGCACCAGCAAAGGCATCCCAAAAGCCACGAAAATGCACATCCAAACCCTAATGCAACCCTTCCAATTCCACACCACTTAAGCACGGGTTTATCCCAAAACCGACCCTACACTCACTCGGACACAAATTGAGTCGATCGAGTCAAACCACCGCGCACTAGCCCGATGTGTCGCACCCGATCGACCAACGAGAAATCCGATCAAATCTACTAAAACAAACATACCATAACACAAATTGACATTCTAAGAACTAAATTATGCATAACCGAGGAGAGTGGGCTTATTAATATTATAGCAGTAGAGCGGGTCTTACATTACCCGACATTTAAAGAGGCATACATTAGGAAACATGGTGGTATATTAATGAACAACCAGATAGGCAATTACCCTTTGATTCTTAGCCCACCACAAGTCATCCATTTCAACTGCACTCCGCCGGACACTCGACCATATGCCAGGCTGTGACTGCAACCACTTCCATGTTGCATATTTCTTTCTTGAGTTCTCCTAGTGGTTCTTCAGTTGTGATGTGTGTACCTCAAACCCATTTCCCGATTGAAGTTTCGTTGGAGGTTCTCCATTCCAATTTCATTATGTACGAACGATAACCTATTTCTAGCCCGAACCTCGTCAGCACACAACTAGAGGAATATTACTTGGCGTTGCACAGTCCATTGCACCTTCTTTGATTTGGTTGCATTTCCTGGTTCAGAAAGGTGGACTGGTTGCGAGGCGGGAAGCGACCCCATGATATTTTCTTGTTGAATAGGCATTTGTGCTACGTCGGTGATTTCACCTGTGAAACTACCACTACAATATACACCCTCGAAGGAGCGGTCGTAAGGGACCAAACAACCACGACAATGTTTGGACGAATGACCACTCATATTGCTGAACCTGTTTGTCAACATTCAACTGCTAGTGATCAAATTCAAAAACCAACACGAATCATTATCCAATGGAATACAATATCAATAGGCAACATATCATCGATACAAGTAGTGGAAAATAAAGGAAGTAACATCCATAATGAAATTTACGTAGTCTGATCCATAACTGGTGAAGTTAAAACAAGGATATGTCGAAAAATATAAAGTTGCTCGAAATTAATGAATCCAAAACAACCTATAATAACAAAACCGTTAAGCCCATCGACACAAACATATGCAGTTGTTCTTCTACACTAATCTCTCATGTGGGTTTCAATAGCCCCTGAACTTTGAACAAATGACACAATTTAACAAAAACTTCCTTGTGCATCCTTACAATCATCAAAAAAACCCTCCAATGATCCTTCAATATATCAGAAGTTTTTTGGTTACCACTTATATATGATATGTGGACCAATGTTTTAAAAAGTCTCATTCTCATGCGCCCCTCCATACAATTCATGGTCCATAGCATTGGGTCGTTCTCCTTCACCTCCTCCTCTAAGATTAGCTTAACGATATTTCTATGATTGTCTGGGTATTAAAAAGTAAAAAAATCAGCTTGACACCCCAACTAGCAGTCCCTAAAGCAATAAACCAACACTTAAAATCATTGTTTTGAGGTTGGGTTTCGATTTTTTTGTTTTGTTGGTTATGCAATGGAATAAGGCTCTGGTTTATACACCCAACGGGCATGCATAAAATGTAAGTTCAACCAATATTGAGGATGATGAGGAAGGTGATGAGGGTGATGATAAGACTGGAACAATCCTTGATGCGGAGAAGGTGGCTGAGAGACTGGCTAAAGTTGCCAAAGAAGCGAACCTTTTCGAAGATGATGGCGTAGCGGAGGATCCAACTATCCCTACCTCTACCCCAATCGTAGCCTCATCCTAAGAGGCCCCACCCATAGTCCCATCCTACTAAAGCCCCATCTCATGATTACCAGCTTTTGAAAGGTTTGACAGGATGGAAGCAACACAACTGTTGATGGTAGCAACTCAACTATCGATGGAAGCAAAGCAACTGTTGATGGAAGGTGAACTGGAGAGCATCCTTGAGAATCAGTTGTCCATGATGGACCGGATGCCTAAGATTGTTTCTTTGTTAGAAGCACCTTCAAGACCACCATATAATGAGAAACAGTTGTCCATGATGGACCAGATGGCTAAGATTGTGTCTTTGTTAGAAGAACCTTCAAGACCACCATCTGATGATGAAAGCGGTCTACTTGATGGTTAGAAAGTTGAAGTAGATTCATCCACCCCATCGGTTACGACTGCATATCAGAGGAAGAGTCGCCTCCAAAACATCTTAATGATATCTACACTGACCTAACAAAGAAACCATGACCTTCGAACCCAGATGACAAGCATTTAGTTCTCGAGCCTTTGAAGAAGCTAGACGAAAGACAATTGAGGACATTGGAACAATAGGTATTTGGGAGGATCCACAATGAGAAGAACATTGATGTAAAGATGGGGAACTACGGTCCTGAGTGGTTATTCATGATGAAGACAATCAAATCATGGCTCATCAATGTTCGAAGTAATTTAAAGAATGCAAATTTCATTATTTTATAGGTGTAACTCTATAGACTCGATATGAGCATGATAGTTTACATGTGAGCTCGATAGTTGAGATATGTTTTTATTTACAAGAGTTTTTAGTTTGCTCGATGGAATTGATATGAGCTCGATAGTTTAGGATTGTTTTTATTTACTGGAGTATTTAGTTTGCTCGATCGGTTCGATATGACCTCGATAGTTTAGCTATGTTGTTTTCTACTGGAATATTTAGTTTGCTCGATTGGTTCGATAAGAGCTCGATATGACCTCAAGTTTAGAATTGTTGTTATTCATTGGAGTATTTATTTCTGCTCGATGGAATCAATAGGAGTTTGATAGTTTAGTATTGTTGTTATTTACTGGAGTATTTAAATTGCCCGATGGGTTCGATAGGATTTCGATATGACTTCAATAGTTTAGAATGGTTAGTTTGAAGATATTATTCCTGACTTTAAACTTGTTGATGTTTTGTATTATATTGATGCGGCTCAGCATATGATGAGGCATCTCAATACCTTTCCAGGTCCATACTACAAAGATGTTGGGTCATGAGCACATGCTTCTCTCAATCGATTCCATCATAGTACGAGTAGTATTAGAACAATACAGGGAAGTTTACTTGGGATTCAGATTGTGTCCGATTCGTCATCATGGCAGAGTCAAAACATGCCTTCTTGGAAGGGAAAGGAGTATGTATACTGGCTCCAGTGCTACAAAAATTGTCATTGGGCTTCCATCGAGGCATCAATTTCCGATCGGAAATTTAACATCTATGATGACGATGTGACGATCATTCTTGAGGCAGCTCTGGAGATTTCATCAGACCATGGTGTCGCCTCCTTCCCTCTTTGTTGTCTTCGTCATCGCTGTACAAGGACCACCCGAAGCTGAAGTCCTTAAAAGGATGCAAACCATCGGAGTTCGGATGGCACCGTGGGACATCGCAGGAGGTCCCTCAAACCCGTCGAAGGTAAATTTCATGATTACTACAAATGGTTAATGCTTTTATCCCATATGTTTATGGTTAATGCTATTAATTTGCAATGGTGATTGTGGCATGTACGGTATCAAGTAAATAGAGCATCGTCTAGCAAATCTTCCCTTCACCACCATCATAGACAAAAATATACCGACTTTCAGGGATAAATGGATTGTGGACCTGTTCTATCAACAAGTCAGACCTTGATGGGGTTTGTGTATTTTATTTTATTTTGTTTTTGTCAATGTAGATTAAATGGAACAATTATGAATTCAATGTTAATTTCTTCCATGTTTAGTTCGTCGATGTTAATCTGGAAAAATTATGAATTCAATGTTAATTTCTTCCATGTTAATTTTGTCCATGTTAATCTGGAAAAGTTATGAATTCAAAGCTCAATAGGTTTGATATTAGTTCGATAGGTACTCGATTGTCGGGCTCGATGGGCTCGACTCCATTTGCATGTGAGCGTAATAGGTTTTATTGAGTGTTTAGTGGATTGGGTTGAATCGATGGAAGATGGACCATTTTTCTACGTTTCAGACGAAGCTCGATAGGTACTCGATTATTTCAAAACCAATATCACCTTGGTTGTTTACTTGAGCATAATAAGTTAGGTCGTTTTCTAGATATAACTAAGCTAGGTCATTTTCTTCAACTTAAAAACCTGTGTCTGTTTTTATTACTAAATAACCTGGGTCATTTTTTAATACTAAATTAGTTGGGTCATTTTCTTGTGCAAAATAACCTATGTCTCTTGGCATAATAATGACCCATCCCTAGTCGAACTAAATTGACTCCTCTTGTCTGAACCTTTATCTTTGAATCATCCCTGACTCTTCCCATCGCAGACCTGACTCATCCCAAATCGAGCTTAAATCTGCACGAACATGCGTCCATGTATGAGGTCCCTTTGTCTCCCGAGTGGGTCAATAACGATAGTTGCCAGTGGCAATTCATGTAAAAATTGATAGAATTTAATTGACACTATGGGTCGTTTCGTCGAAACTAGCTGGGTTGTGTCCACTTTAATTAACAACATATAGAGAACATTACATTTACAAAAACTACAAAAAAATTGCCGCAATTTTATGGTAAAAAATTGTTATCTAAGGAATATCAGTGCACAATGTAATCCTGCATTCGCTTTGGTACAACAAAATCATCTACGTCGGACTCGACTACTTTATGTTATGTGAAAGGAAAGAAAGAGTCATGCAGGGTATCAACTTTTCAACGTCTTGAGGGAACTGCATTTGATTCTCCTTATCCAAAATGTTAACGATAAAGTTGCATACATATGGTCCACAAGTGGTTCGTTTTAAATATATCATTTGAGGGGATTGTCCTATCCTCTCTCTTTTTCTTTACATTTCATTACTCTTTCTTCACAATTTGAATAAAGTTTATTTTCTCGGACATTAAACATTCCATTCAACAATATAATAAATTTCCATTGAACACTATAAGTTTCCACGATTGAATAATTCCATTACCTATCCGAAGAGATACAAACAAAACATTTCTTTCAATCACATACAAGACATTCCATTGAAAAATTCAACACTACATATTACACAAGCAGAAACACAAATACCAAGAAAAATGCAAACATAATTGAAAACGCAAACACATACACACACAAAATTTATTATTATCTTCCACGTCAATTGGAAGAGAGTGATCCTCTAAAATTTCACATGCAAGTCCAAAATATGGTTTTGTTAATCTCCTGGGTCTGACACAACTTAGCAAGCTTCCAGAGAAGCTTCCTCGTGCCTAGGTCAGTTATGCTCTCGCAGGATTGCTCCACGGTGGTACCGGTGTTCCATTGTCCCAGACGAAGTACCGACAGTGATGGGTTGGCTCCGAGGAGCCACATACATAGAACTTTTTGCTAATTTTGTTCGGAGTGCTGGACCACAACTTTGTTGCCTTGAAACTGCACCTACAGATGCGATAGGGTAGACGTGAAACTCTAGGTATTTCAAGGGGGGATAACTTCCCCATATTGGTCCACCATCGATGTACTTGATTGACATCATTTCATGCTTATATTTGTATCTTATATCCATTATCTTACACCTAAGCAATGCTACGTGATGAGTTTTATGTTTAGTTTTCATGAATAAAGAGGTTTGAAGAGAAGAGCCATGAAAGGACCCAAAAGCAGGAAAAATGACTTAATTGTGAGACCTGGGGACTAAGATGCAAGGGAGAAGGACCTGATCGTAAGACCGAAGGACCTAAGAGCAAAATAGGAAACTCAACACCATCATGGAGAGTATTTTGGCAATTCTATTCGGGTCGGAACTCCAACAAACCAAGTAGATGCATCCAAGACCAACAAATATACCAAGGAAAACCCACAACCAAAACCAACTTGATCCGGGCCTTATAGACCACCAATTGGCGGTCTGGATCATCCCAGATCCGCTAAGATTTCTCCTAGACTTGTATTATTGTTTGTTTAGGCTATTTTTGGTATTGGTTTAGTCCCACATTGGGGGATTGTCCCGGATTAGCTTTTTCCATGCTTATAAATAGAACTCTTCACCTTCCTTTGTATCCATCTCTCTCTGTGGTGGCATCTTCCCTACTAGAGTGAAGCCTTGAAGCAAAACTCTAGTGGAGGAAGAGCTGCTTGTAATTTGAATAAGTTAATAATAGATGTTTTCATTAGCTTGTTAATTCTTGCTTAGTTAATTTCCTTTAATGTGTTTGCTTTGGTGCTTGTTTAGTTTTAAGCTTCTTTAATATTTCTTGCTTGATTAGTGTAGTTTCATTTCAGTATAATGCTTCATTTTGGTGGAGTAGTTACTTTAAATATGTGTGAGTAGTTCCATCCCCATTTGGGGGGTCGAGAAATATGTGATATAATCATGTAGTGTATTAAGTGTGTGTTATCTTTATCCTTTGAGCTTTATATGATTTCCATAACCATCTAATGGGTTTTCACTCTTATCTTTGATATGCTAATGCTCTTGAATGAAGCTTAGCTTATGCTTTGATTAGTGGACCAATTTTATGGGGAATGATAAGGTTAGGATATGGATGAAGTTAATATTGAAAACTCAATTTGTAGTGTAGGTGCTCTTGTTGTATTTACCTTAGCTAATGTCTTGTATGTTTTAATAATGTAGTCATATCTTAATTCATGTGGAGGCATAGTAGGGTCTAGTCTTTATACTTGAGTTCATTTAGCTTAATTCCAATTATTGTCTTGTATGTTTTAATGATGTAGTCTTATCTTAATTCATGTGGAGGCAATGTTGGATATAGTTTTAGGATTTCATGCACTACATGTTGTGAGGAGCTTAAATTGAACACACACACACATCTTTATATTCACATTATTTCTCTACCCCCTATGGGGTTTAGTTTTCTTGCTTCTCTTCCTTTCCTTTTTGCATTGTAGTGTAGTTTAGTGTAATCAACCTCTCTCTCCTTTCATTACCACTCTCCTTTGCACAAACAAATAGTCGACACACCTCCCAATGAACGACCCATATTTGCCACCGCTTCAACACGGCCGTGCACTTGCGGTTTTAAATAAAACGATCAATCATGTTTTTGGCGCCGTTGCCGGGGAGGTGCTCTGTCCAGACATTGGTTGGACGATTCGAGTTGTTTTTAATTTTTTGTTTCCAGTTTTTCTTAGTATCAGGGATCCTAGAGCTCACGGGGAGCCTACTGGAAAAGTTGGAGCACCAAAATTTCAAAAGGGACCGCCAATCAGCGGTCTAGGACCGCCAATTGGCGGCCTGGTGAGGTCTTCCTGCTTTGATCTTTCTTCTGGTGGTTTATTGCTTCACTTTCGTTATCTGGGAGCCCTATTTTGGATGCTATGACTTCTATTTTGCTACCAGATCATTAATCACTCCCCAATTAATCAACTTGGCCTTAAAATCCAAAGCAAAAGACTAGACGTTCTTACTTGTTTAGGTCACGCATCATGTATTGACTTAGGCATATAGTTGTCTTTTCTTTTAGCTTTATTTTCAGTTGTTGAGCGCTGGCGTGAGGTACGCAAATTCCTACACTCATTCATGTATCTCGTATGCCCATGCATTAGTTAGTAGGAATTACATCAGGACAAGAGTGAGTGAGCGTTTGATTGGAGCGATTGATTGCTAGATTTAGGATGAAAACACTATTAAGGAGAGGTTGTCCCATAAAAGATAAGGTGGGGGATTTCATCACCCTTTCCTTGGCCCCAAAAATCACTCTTAATCAAGACTTAACTAAAAGCAAGTAGACATTGGCCCTAGGATTGCGGACGCACTAGGAGAGTAATCTAGTTGAGACCGTTATGACCTGATCGGCGTTGCCTACCTTGTCGATAGTAGGAGATACTGGATCTCCGGATCTGGTATCACTTGCTGGGCATTGTGGTCCTCGTTGTAGGGAGGTGAGACGTGTCGAAGCTAGTGACCTCGAAGTTTGGCGTCGTCTAGCCTAAGGACACATTGCCTTACATTGTTTGAGCCGTGCTTGCTAGTTAGGCTTCTACCTGATCCCACTACCCACACTAGCTCTAGGGATTCTTCCCTCCTCACCAGAGTCCTCTCCTCATCTATTCTCTACGTTTAGTCTCCTCCTCTAGTACACCTTCTGTTGTACGTTATTTTAGAGTCGAGTTGCGCATTTTATGCGAGGTTGGGCTCGTTCTGGTGAGAGCGCTCGACTCGAGAGAGTACATTCTTCTGAGATGGACGGTCTTGGTGATCAATCATCTCCGCCTCGTGCTCCTTTGGAGCATGAAGCCGAGTCGTCTCGCGGTGACGGGGGAGACCGGGTTCCATACATGGAATACCTCGGTCCGCTTCCGCCACCACGTAGACCTCCTTCTCCTCCTCCTCTGACTCGAGAGGAAGGGAGATTCGGTCAGGATCGAGTTCTTGGTGCACCACCACCTTTAGCTCGACAGGATAGACCGATGACTTTGTGGGAGCGGACCCATCCTGTTCGGGCCGCGCAACCTTCTTGCATAGTTGTTCCCCCTGCTCGCGGGAACAACTATGAGCTGAAACCTCAATATGTGAGCATGCTTCCAACCTTTACTTCCAATAAGGAGGATCCGTATATCTTTATACGCGAATTCAAGGAAGTATGCTCCATGTTCAAGCTTCAACAGCTTGACGAGGATTCAGTCCGGTTGAGGATGATTTCTTTCGCATTGAAGGATAATGCGAAGAAATGGATGTATAGCCTCCCAGCGAGCTCGATTCGGTGATGGGATGACTTTGTGACTGTCTTTCTGAAGAGATTTTTCCCTCAATGGAAAACTCAACAGATACGGCACCAGATACATCAAATGTATCAGACCGAGACCGAATCGTTTCATGGTTTCTTTGAGAGGTTCAAGAACCTTTTCAAGCAGTGCCCTCATCATGGATTTGAGTTATGGCAGCTGTGCCAAATTGTTTTTGAGGGCATCAACTACAACACCCGCACTTTGGTTGAGTCGATGTGTCAAGGTGACTTCCAAATGAAATCCATCGAGGAGGCATGGGATACTTTTGAGTCCATGGCTGAACGTACCTACGAGTGGGATACCATGAGAGAGCCACCAGCCGCCAGGTCTTCTGGTCGAGCTGGATCTTATCAAGTTGAGTCATCAATCGCGTTAGAGGCAAAAATGGCTGCTCTCATGCGTAGGATTGAGAGTTTAGAGTTGGACCGAGCTCTGGTAGCTCAGGTCGCTGCTCCCGGGTGTGGTAGGTGTGGACTTACGGGCCATGATGACTTGGAATGTGCTTACGCTCCAAGGGATACTGAGCATGCGAATGCGATGTATCAACAGAGGCCCCATAACGACCCGTACAGTCACTCCTACAACCCGGGATGGCGTAACCATCCTAACTTCTCTTGGGGGCCTAGTGGGGGTCACGGTCCGAGCTCGCACACTCAACCTCAACCTCCACCTTATCAACCTCCACGCCCATCGACGACCTACCAACCCCCACATCAAAGGTCTCAGCACCAAAATTACCAACCTGCTCATGCCTCATCGTCAGGTTATTCCAACCAGACTCCACCACCGCAGCGGGTTGACCCCAAGGACCCTTCTTGTGATCCGACCTTTCAAGCGTTGCAAAGTACAATCAAGGCTTTGGAAAGGAAGGTTAGCCAGCTGGCTCATCAACTCCCTGAACGCGAGAAAGGTCAGTTCCGGAGTCAACCTGAGGTGAATCCTCGAGGTACCCATTCTCAAGGAAGTACACCTTTACCTCATGCTACCTCTGAACCGACCCATCATAATGTGATTCATACTTTGAGGTATGGTAAGGAGGTGGATAACCACATTGGGGTACCTTCTTTGTCATCACCATCTTTGAGGTAGCCGGATCCTGAGGCTAACGTGAGTTCTTTGTTGGCACAACCCATGCAAGTCAAGTACAAGGACCCTAGCTGTCCTACTATCTCTTGTGTGATTGGTGATGTGTCCATACATCGAGCCTTATTGGACCTTGGTGCATCTGTTAATCTTCTGCCATATTTTGTCTACGTCCACCTTGGTCTTGGAGACCACAAACAAACAAAGACCACTCTTCCATTGGCTGATAGGTCTATGAAGAAACCGAGGGGTGTGGTGGAAGATGTGCTGATCAAAGTGGGAGAGTTCATTTATCCAGTCGACTTCTTTGTCTTGGATACTGAACCTGTGCCAAACTCACTTGGACAAATTCCTGTCATTCTGGGGTGACCATTCCTTGCGACTTCCAATGCATTGATCAATTGTCGCAATGGTCTGATATGCTTGACTTATGGTAGTCAATGCGCTGATTTTAACATCTTCAGCATCGGCAAGAAGCCAGGTGCCTTCAATGACCCTGTTGGGGTCAACTTTATCCAGGGTTTGGATGAGATTGAAGTTGAGGGCACCTTCAAGTACTTCAGAGAATTGTTCGATGAAGCTCCTGAAGGTGGTGAAGATGTTTCACCTGGGCTGGCACAAGAAGGTGCCTTATGTTATGATCATGTGGCCTCAGTGCCACCTCCTTTTGATCTTGTGGCCCTTGAGCCACATTCTTCTGATCTTGTGACCCTTGAGCCACATCCTTTTGATCACGTGGCCCTTGAGCCACAACTTTTCGATCATGTGGCTTTTGAGCCACAAGATACCATTTTTATGGCTTCTGGGCCACATGATCTTCATTATGTATCTGCTGAGGACCCCATGTGGGTTAAGAATCAACCACCTGATACCCTTAATTTCAATCAACCAGACAGAGGTTCACCTCTCATTCATGCCTCCTATCTTGCTCACTCTCAAGAGGCATCAAATGACCACAATGCTTATAAGGGTATCAGGCGGTCAAGCAATTCTGATTTGTATGTCGCGAGCCCATGCATGTGCGTTTTTGGCTCGAGTGATGGCGGGTTCCCATTTGATGTCCCTTGACATATGAAGATGGGAGCCCATTTTTTGTAAATAAAAAAAAGAAGAAGAAAAAAGTACAATAAAAGACTGTTTCAGTGAGCATCGATTGTTGTGGGCTCCAACCCTTGAGTATTTGGGCCCCATTTCTTTCACATATTTGTATCCTTTCTTTAGCATCTCACAAGTTTTGAGGGAATTCGGGTTTGTGTCCATCAACATGACCTTGAACTTCCCTTTGTACTTCATGTTGGTGAGATCTCTCCTTTTCATGCATAAATCCATGTAGTATCTTGCTTGCATTCATTGAGGACAATGCATGAAGTAGGTGTGGGGGGTGTTTTACGTGTGTACATAGTCGAGTCTTTTCTTTCGATTTTGTTTTCTTTTGTTTGCATTGTTAGGGTCATGTTAGTGTGATGCATTTAATATCGATATATCTGCTTGCCATGATCCTTGGGTGACTTGTCTTCTTTTGCTTGCCTAGTGCTTTAAAATTTTCACATTCCTTTCAAAATTTTCATGTGTTTGTGAAAGAAAATGTTTTGTGGATTTTGCGTGTGTTTAGCATGTGCAAAACCGTTGAGAGGCAAAGTAAAAAGAAAGCTCCCAAAATTGTCTTGAACTTGATGCATTAGGATATCTAGTACTGTGGCTTTAGGATTTATCGAGTCGTTAGGATGCACCCAAGTTTTCCCTTGGGGGTGAGTAATCAAAGGGTTTCAGTGCTCAAACATTCAAAGAAGTCCACCCTGAACCTAATGAGTCAATAATTCATGTCTGATAACTTAAGGAAGTTTGTTGTTGTCAAGGACCCTTTAAATCTTGTTGTGAGACATTAAGTGTAGGGGTTTTGGCTCATGTGTAGATAAGAAATAAGTGAGTAGGTGTTCTCACTTCTCGCACGGCCGCTATCACTCGGGAAAGTAGGTCTGAAGGCACTTTGTGCCTGGTGCTTTGGAGTCATCTGACTTGGGATGCGCCGACCGAACTCCCGTTACACGGGTGGTAGGGATTGCCCTATGTGGAGATTTGGGGAAAGGTGTACGTGATAGTGTAAGTCCTCATGGGCAATGATGCACGAACCCTGACCCTGGGAGAATGAAGCACCAACTAAGAAAAAAAAGAAAAAAAGAGAAAAGAAACAAAAAGAAACAAAATGCAAATAAGAACCTTAATGGACTTTACACTTTGTATCACTTGAGGATGTTGAGGTTGTCCATGTCTTTCACTTAATTTCTTATTAAACTTGCACGAATGGTTCATTAGGCTAGGTGTGGATTGATTACCTATATAGAGTCGCCCGTAGGATCATCGCGTCCAACGATCGACAAATTTTGTCCAACGAGTCGAGGTCTAGATTGAATAATGCATCTTGTTGGGATTTTGTGGGTATATCCGTTGAAAACCCTCAGGAGACAACACTCCTCCTCCTTGGCAAGAAAAGGAGGTTTAATGGCTTGTTGCACGTGCTAAGTGCAACCGTGATTCCTACGAAAGTGAGGTAGGATTTCTTGTTTCTCGTTTGTTTTTCTCTTTCTTTGTTTTGCTCGGGACTAGCAAAAACATAGGTGTGGGGGTATTTGATTGACATCACTTCATGCTTATATTTGTATCTTATATCCACTATCTTCCACCTAAGCAATGCTACGTGACGAGTTTTATGTTTAATTTTCTGGAATAAAGAGGTTTGAAGAGAAGAGCCATGAAAGGACCCAAAAGAAGGAAACATGACTTAATTGTGATACCTGGGGACTAAGATGCAAGGGAGAAGGACCTGATCGTAAGACCGAAGGACCTAAGAGCAAAACAGGAAACTCCACACCATCATGTGGAGTATTTTGGCAATTCGATTCGGGTTGGAGCTCAAACAAACCAAGTACATGCATCCAATACCAACAAATATACCAAGGAAAGCCCACAACCAAAACCAACTTGATTTGGGCCTTATAGACCGCCAATTGGCGGTCTGGATCATCCCAGATCCGATAAGATTTCTCCTGGACTTGTGTTAATGTTTGTTTAGGCTATTTTTTGTATTGGTTTAGTCCCACATCGGTGGATTGTCCCGGATTAGCTTTTTCCATGCTTATAAATAGAACTCTCCACCTTCCATTGTATCCATCTCTCTCTTTGGTGGCATCTTCCCTAGTAGAGTGAAGCCTTGAAGCAAAACTCTGGTGGAGGAAGAGTTGCTTGTAATTTGAGTGAGTTAATAATAGATGTTTTCATTAGCTTGTTAATTCTTGCTTAGTTAATTTCCTTTAATGTGTTTGCTTTGGTGTTTGTTTAGTTTTATGCTTCTTTAATATTTCTTGCTTGATTAGTGTAGTTTCATTTAAGTATAATGCTTAATTTTGTTAGAGTAGTTAGTTTAAATATGTGAGTAGTTCCATCCTCATTTGGGGGGTGGAGAAATATGTGATATAATCATGTAGTGTATTAAGTGTGTTATCTTTCTCCCTTGAGCTTTATATGGTTTCCATAACCATCTAATGGGTTTTCACTCTTATCTTTGATATGCTAATGCTTTTGAATGAAACTTAGCTTATTCTTTGATGAGTGGACCTATTTTATGGGGAATGATAAGGTTAGGATATGGATGAAGTTAATATTGAAAACAGAATTTGTAGTTTATGTGCTCTTGTTGCCCTTACCTTAGCTAATGTCTTGTATATTTTAATGATGTAGTCTTATCTTAATTCATGTGGAGGCATAGTAGGGTCTAGTCTTTATACTTGAGTTCATTTAGCTTCATTCCAATTATTGTCTTGTATGTTTTAATGATGTAGTCTTATCTTAATTCAGGTGGAGGCAAAGTTGGATGTAGTTTTACGATTTCATGCACTACATGTTGTGAGGAGCTTAAATTGAACACACACACACACATCTTTATATTCACATTATTTCTTTACCCCCCTATGGCGTTTAGTTTTATTGCTTCTCTTCCTTTCCTTTTTGCATTGTAGTGTAGTTTAGTGTAATCAACCTCTCTCTCCTTTCTTTACCACTCGCCTTCGCACAAACCAATAGTCGACACACCTCCCAGTGGACGACCCGTATTTGCCACCGCTTCAACGCGGCCGTGCACTTGCGGTTTTAAATAAAACGATCAATCGGTACTCATCTACATCACTTGTGTAGTCGTTATGCTGGAAGGCCGTTTTTGGGGTGGATCGAATACACAAATGGATCTCCGAATGTAATAGGGTTCACGTACACTACAACAACGGATGATTTTATAGACCCTGTACTGAAAGGTTTCGTCTCTTCTCATACCCTGTAATGAAAGATTGTCTCTTTTCACATAATATTGATTGGTTTTCTTGTACGGAAAAGGTTGTCTATCTTCGCATAATTATCCACCCTAGTGCTACTGAATTGTCCCATCATGGGATGTGTGTCTTTGAATCATCCTTGACTCATCTCACCACATGCCTGACTCGTCCTGAACCGAGACTAAATTGTCCCGAATAGGCATCCATGTATCAGGTCCGTTTTCATACCGAGTGGGACATTCGCGTCCCGAGCAACTCAATAGTGACAGTTGCCAGTGGAAATTCGTGTAAAAAGTAATAGAACTTAATTAACCAATTTCATCATTCGGTCGACACAAGCTGGGTCGTGTCCACTTTAATTAACAACATATAGAGCACATTATATTTACAAAAAATCACGTGAATTTAAGGTAAATAAATTGTTATCTAAGGAAGACGGGTGTGATTGACATCATATCATGCTTATATTCATGTCTTATATCCTCTATTTTGACCCTAAGCAAAGCTACGTAACGAGTTTTATGTCAAAGTTTCAGGAATAAACATGTTTGAGAAGAAGACACAAAAAGGACCAAAATGCAAGAAAAAAGACTGAATTGTGAGACATATGGATTGATATGAAAGAGGGAAGGACCTGGATATAAACCAAAAGGACCAATAAGCAAATTGAGATACTCCACACCATCATGAGGAGTATTTTGGCAATTAGATTCGGGCCTAGACTCAAACAGGTGATTCGTGTGAACGTAACTTGGCGAATTGAAGCAATAAAGAAGACAACCAAAACCGGGTCGAATCCAACCAAAAGTGACCATTAATTTGCGGTCCAAAATGCTCAGGATCCGACACAGCTTCTTGTGGTTGTGTAATAAGTTGTTTGTATTCATTTGTAGAAGTTGCATTAGTCCCACATTGGGGGATTGTCCCTGATTACCTTTTTCCATGACTATAAATAGAACTCTTCTTTCTCCTTTGTAATTACCCATTGCTTGGTGGCATTCTCTCTACTTAGAGTAAGTCTTGGAGCAAAACTCAAGTGGAGAATAATGCTACTTGTAATGCGAGTCATGTAAATAAAATAATTTTTCATAGTTTGTTTTTGTCTTCTCTTTTAATTCTTGCATGCTTCGTTTAATTTTGTTTTGTCTTATTTTATTAATAAGTAGTGAGTAGTTCCATCCCCCTTTGGGGGGTGGAGATGATGTACATATATGTTGTGAAGTTTGGATGTTTGATGGATTTTTTATTGTGTACACTTGCATGTTTATATGTTCATCCGGAATGTTTTAATTATCTACATGTTGGGGGATTTTTGATGGGTTTTGCCATATGATTTAGGCACTTCCGATGCTTAGTTTCCTCGCGTTTATTGACTGAAATTTCCTGTTGAATATGCTACATGTTAGTTATGTGTTTGTATTTGTATTTGCTTGCTTGATTGATTGAACAACCTTTGTTTTGATTGGTTGTGCCATAAGATTTAGACACCTCGCATTCTTAGCTTTGTTCTTCACATGAGTTCATGGTTTTTTATGAGTGTTGCCATATCTTTAGACACTTCTCATGCTGAGCCTAGTCTTATGCTAATCAAGTAGTAATTGCCGATACGTTGTGTGAATTGATGGATAGGTTTTATCAAATCTTTAGACACTTCTGATGCATGAAGGCCCACACATGAGACACATATACATGCTTACATGCGTAATTCATCACTTTTTTCACATCAGATGTGAACACACTCCACCCCTTAGGGGTTTCCATTCCTGAATTCCAGCGTGTTGTCTTAGTTAGTTTAACTTCATTGTTGCGTGTTTCCATTATATGATTGACATCATATAATGCATACATGTGTCTTATATCCGTTATCTTTCACCTAAACAATGCAACGTAACGAGTTTAATGTTTAAGTTTCAGGAATAAGTTGGTTTGAGGAGAAGAGGCACAAAAAGGACTCAAAAGCAAGAAAGAGGACTAAGTTGCAAGACTTATGGACTAAGAGGCAAGAGAGAGGGACCCGAATGCAAAATCAAATGACCAATGAGAAAATGAAGAAACTCCACACCATCATGGGGAGTATTTTGGCAATTCTATTCGGTCCAGAGCTCCAGCAACCGACTTCGATTCATCAAACACAAGAAAAGACATCAAGAAAAGCCCACACGAAGCAACAGCCTGATCCAAACCCTGTAGACCGCCAATTGTAGGTCTGAGACCGCTGATTGGTTTTCCGGGTTGCTTTGGATCCGCTAAGATTTCGCTGGCTCGTGTATTAGAGTGTATTTAGTCTATTTCTGGTATATGTTTAGTCCCGTACCGGGGGATTGTCCCGGATTACCTTTTTCTTTGGCTATAAATAGAACTCCTCCTCCCCCCTTGTATTGATCACTCTCTTGGTAGCCATCCTCTCTACTAGGAGTAAAAGCCTTGAAGCAAAAATCCTGGTGGAGAGACGCTACTTGTATTGTGAGTTTGAAATTAATAAAGTTTTCCTTTAGTTATGTTGTTTATTTATTAGTTTAATTTCCTTTCATGTCTTGCATGTTTCTTTAGTTTTAGGTTCTTTTAGGTTCTTTAATATTTCTTGCTTGCTTAGTTTAATTTCCTTTCAGTAGAAAATTTCATTTTGTTAATGTAGGTTGTAGTCTAATGATTAGTGAGTAGTTCCATCCCCATTTGGGGTGTGGAGAAATATGTGATATGATAATGTGATGTAGTGGGTGTGTGTTATCTTAATCCCTTGAACCTTACTTGATTTCCATAACCATCTAATGGGATTTCACTCTTGTCTTTGATATTCTAATGCTCTTGAATGAAGCTTAGCATATACTTAGATTAGTGGACCTATTTTATTGGGGAAAGATAAGGTGAGGATGTGGATGGAATTGATGAAGGAAACATGACTTGTAGTTGCATGTACTGTTATTGCCTTTACATTGGTTAATGTCTTGTATGGTTTAGTGATTGTCTAAATCTTATTTCATGTGGAGGCATAGTGAGGTTTGGTCTTTATTCATGAGTTCATTTAGCTTCATTCCAATTATTATCTTGTATGTTTTAATGATATTGTGTTATGTTATTTCTTGTGGTGGCAAAACTGGATTTAGTTTTATGATATTCATGCACTACTTGTTGTGATGAGCATAATTGAACACACACAAATACACATATCTTTATACTCACATTCTTTCTCTACCCCCTATGGGGTTTAGTTTTATTGCGTATTTCCCATTTCTTTTCGCATTGTAATGAAGTTTAGATCATAATTCCTTTCTCTCCTTTCTTTCCCACTCGCCTTCGAACAAACTAAAGTCGACACTCCTCCCTGTGGATCGACCCGTATTTGCCACCGCTTCAACGTGGCCATGCACTTGTGGTTATAATTAAAACGTTCAATCATGTTTTAATTTTTCTTTTTTCGTTTTGATTTGTTTCAGGGATCCTGACGATCAAGGGGAGGCGACATGAGGGATTGGAGAGCAAAAAACTCAAGAGTGATCGCCAATTGGCGGCCTGGTGAGCTTCACTTTCTCCCATTTTTGTTCTGGTTGTTGTGTATTTTAGTGTAGTTGTCTGGGAGCACAATCTGGCATGTTGTGACTTTTAGTTTGCTCCCAGATTAAAAATCAATTCCCTTTAATCAACTTGGACCTTAAAACTCAAAGCAAAAGAATAGATTGATTGCCATCTAGGTCATGCATCATTTGAAGAGCTTGCACCCATTTGTATTTTCTTTGCTTTACATTTTTGTTGTTGATTGCTGGCGTGAGGTACGTGCACCCAATTCTCTCATTCATGCATGTTTAGATCATGCATTAGTAGTAAGGTGCATCGGGACAAGAGTGAGTTGAGCGTTTGATTGGAGAGTTGATTGTTAGATTTAAGATCAAAACGCTACTAAGGAGGGGTTGTCCAATAAAAGATAAGGTGGGGGGTTTCATCACCCTTTCCTTGGCCCCAAAAATCACTCTTAATAAAGCCTTAATTCTAAAAGCAAGTAGACATTGGCCCTAAGGGTTTCGGACACATTACGAGAGTGATCTAGTTGGGACCATCATGGCCTGATCGGCGTTGCCTACCTTGTCCATAGTAGGAGGTACTGGATCTCTGGATCTAGTATCACTTGCTGGGCATTGTGGTCTTCGTTGTAGGGAGGTGAGGCGTGTCGAGACAAGGGATCTCCAAGTTAGGCGTCGTCTAGCCTAAGGACCCATAGCCATACATTGTTTGAGCCGTGCTTGCTAGATTAGGCTTCTACCTTCACCCACTACCCATGCTAGCTCTAGGGATTCTTCCCTCCTCATATGAGTCTTCTCCTCATCTATATTTTACGAGTAGTCTCCTCCTCTGAGTATACCTTCTCTTGTGTGTTATTTTAGAGTCGAGTCGAGCATTTTTATGCGAGGTTGGACTCGTTCTGGTGAGAGCGTCCGACTTGAGAGAGTGCATTTTTCTGAGATGGACGGTTTTGGTGATCGGCCATCTGCGCCTCGTGCTCCTTTGGAGCGTGAGACCGAGTCTTCTAGTGGTGACGGGGGAGACCGGGTTCCATACATGGATTACCTCGGTCCTCTCCCACCACCACGTAGACCTCCTTCTCCTCCTCCTCTGACTCGAGAGGAAGAGGGATTCGGTCAGGATCGAGTTCTTGGTGCACCACCATCTTTAGCTCGACTGGATAGGCCGATGACTTTGTGGGAGCAGACCCATCCTGTTCGGGTAGCGCAACCTTCTTGCATAGTGCTTCCCGCAGCTCACGGGAACAACTATGAGCTGAAACCTTAGTATGTGAGCATGCTTGCTACCTTCACTGCCAATAAGGAGGATCCGTATATTTTTATATGTGAATTCGAGGAGGTATGCTCCATCTTCAGGCTTCAACAACTTGATGATGATTCTGTCCGGTTGAGGATGATTTCTTTCGCGTTGAAGGATAACGCAAAGAAATGGTTGTACAGCCTCCCAGCAAGTTCAATTCTTCCCTCAACGGAAGACTCAACAAATACGGCACCAGATACATCAAATGTATCAGACCGAGACTGAATCATTTTATGCTTTCTTTGAGAGGTTCAAGGACCTTCTCTTGCAGTGCCCTCAACATGGAATTGAGTTGTGGTAGTTATGCCAAATTGTTTATGAGGGCCTCAACTACAACACCAGCACATTGTTGGAGTTAATGTGTCAAGGTTATTTCCAAATGAAACCCATCGATGAGGCATGGGACACTTTTGAATTAATGGCTGAATGAACCTTTGAGTGGGACACCATGAGAGAGACACCATCGAGCTGGATCATATCAAGTTGAGTCGACTATCACGTCTGAGGCAAAAGTGGTTGCTCTCATGCGTAGGATTGCGAGTTTAGAGTTGGACCGAGCTCCTGTAGCTCATGTCGCTACTCCCGGGTGTGTAGTAGGTATGGATTTACGAGCCATGATGACTTGGAATGCGCTTACGCTCCAAGGGATATTGAGCATGCAAATGTGATGTATCAACAGAGGCTCCGTAATGACCTGTACAGTCACTCCTACAACCGGGGATGGCGTAATCATCCTAACTTCTCCTGGGAAATAGTAGGGGTCACGGTCAGAGCTCGCACGCTCAACCTCAACCTCCACGTCCATCAGTGACCTAGCAACCCCACATCAAAGGTCTCATAACCATAATTACCAACCTCCACAGACCTCATCGTCGGGTTATTCTAACCAAACTCCACTACCCAACGGGTTGACCCGAAGGACCCCACTCTTGAACAAACCCTTCAAGCGTAATACAGAGCACACAAACCATGTTTACGGCCAGCAACAGTTCGGTCAAAGCATTAGAAATGCAAGTTAGCCTGTTTGCTCATCAGCTCCATGAACGCGAGAAGGGCCAGTTACCGAGTCAACCCGAGGTGAATCCTCGGGGTACCCATTCTCAAGGAAGGCCACCAGTGCCTCATGCTACCTCTGAACTGAGCCATCATATTAATGTGATTCATACTTTGAGGTCTGGCAAGGAGGTGGACAACCACATTGGGGTGCCTTCCTTGCATACACCATCTCCGGGTGTCACCAGACCTGCGGTGATACTTGCATCTCTGAGGGAGCCGAATCCTGACGTTCCCTCCACAAATACTTCCAGGAAGGAGCCTGATCCTGAGGTTCCTTCTACATTTCTTTCGACAATGGGGCCGAACCCTGAGGTCCCCTTGTCTCCTCTTGTGTCAAAGGAATCAGATTCTGAGGTCCCCAATCATGCTTCTTTGGACCAGAATTCTGAGGTTCCTTCGCAAAACCCGTATGCCCCGAAGGCGTCATTGCCCGAGCGGCTTAAGAAGAAAACTTTGGATCAGCATGACAAGATGCTTGAGATATTTCGGCAAGTTAAGGTGAACATCCCTCTGTTGGAGGTGATTCAGCAAATGCCACTTATGCCAAGGTTCTCAAGGACTTATGCACCAAGAAGAGAAAAACTCATGTTCCAAAGAAAGTTTTTCTTACACTAAAGTGAGTTCTTTGTTGGCACAACCCATGCAATTCAAATACAAGGACCATGGTTGTTCTACTATCTCTTGTGTGATTGGTGATGTGTCCATAAATCGAGCTTTATTGGACCTTGGTGCATCTGTTAATCTTCTGCCATATTCAGCTACATCCACCTCGGTCTTGGAGACCTCAAACAAACAAAAACCACTCTTCAATTGGCTGATAGGTCTATGAAGAAACCGAGGGGCGTGGTGGAAGATGTGCTGATCAAAGTGGGAGAGTTCATTTATCCAGTCGACTTCTTTGTTTTGTATAGTGAACCTGTGCCAAACACACTTGGACAAATTCCTGTTATTCTGGGGTGACCATTTCTAGCGACATCCAATGCCTTTATCAATTCTCGTAATGATCTGATACGCTTGACTTATGGTAGTCAATGTGTTGATTTCAACATCTTCACCATCGGCAAGAAGCCAGGTGCCTTCAATGACCCTGTTGGGGTCAACCTTATTCAGGGCATGGATGAGTTGAAGTTGAGGTCACCTTCAAGTATTTCAGAGAATTGTTTGATGGAGATTATGAAGGTGGTGATGATGTTTCACCTGGGCTGGCACAAGAAGGTGCTTTATCTTGTGATCACGTCGCCTTTGAGCCACATCCTTTTGATCATATGGCTATTGAGCCACAAGATACCAATTTTATGGCCTCTGGGCCATATGCTCTTCATTCTGTATCTGCTGAGGACCCCATGTGGGTTAAGAATCAACCACCTCATACCCTTAATTTCAATCAACCAGACAGAGGTTCACCTCTCATTCATGCCTCCTATCTTGCTAAATCTCAAAAGGCATCAAACGACCACAATGCTTATAAGGGTGTCAGGTGGTCAAGCAATTCTGTTTTGTATGTTGCGAGCACATGCAGGTGCATTTCTGGCTCGAGAAATGGCGGGTTCCTATTTGATGTCCCTTGACATATGAAGATGGGAGCCCATTGATGTACATAGTTAAAAAAAATCCTTCAGTGAGCATCGATTGTTGTGGGCTCCAACCCTTAAGTATTTGGGCCCCATTTATTTCATGTATTTGTATCCTTTCTTTAGTATCTCACGGTTTTTGTGGGAATTCAGGTTTGTGTCCATCAACATAACCATGAACTTCCTTTTGCGCTTCACGTTGGTGAGATCTTTTCTTTTTCATGCATAAATCCATGTAGTTTCATGCTCACATTCATTGAGGACAATGCATGAAGTAGGTGTGGGGGTGTTTTAGGTGTGTACATAGTCAAGTCTTTTCCTTTGATTTTGTTTTCTTTTGTGTGCATTGTTAGGGTCATATTAGTGTGCTGCATTTAATATCTATATATCTGCTTGCCATGACCATTGGGTGACTTTTCTTCTTTTGCTTGCCTAGTGCTTTTAATTTTTCACATTTCTTTCAAAATCGACATGTGTTTGCGAAAGAAAATGTTTTGTGGGTTTTGCGTGTGTTTAGAATGTACAAAACCGTTGAGAGGCAAAGTAAAAAGAAAGCTCCCAAAATTCTACTCCCCCCTTTTCCCACTTTCCTTTGAATGAACCAGAGTTGGCACACCTCCCTGTTGATCGACCTGTATTTGCCACGTCTTCACCGATACCGTGCACTTACGGTTTAAACGTAATTTCACATCAACGTTTTGGCACCGTTGCCAGGGACGTGCTCTGTCCAGACTCTAGTTTGGACGATTCGAGTGGGTTTAATCTTTTGTCTTTAGTTTTTGGTTGTCGAAGGGACTTTGCAACATCAAGGGGAGGCACTATGAGAAGTTTGGAGGCAAATAAAAAGTAACAGACAGCCAATAAGCGGATTGTGAACCGCAAACTAGCGGCCTGGTGAGCCCCTCTTGCTCTCTCCTTTGTTCTTGTTGTTTCTGGTTTCAATATAGAGGTCAGCGGCTCAATTTGTCATGTTGTGACTTGTAGTTTGCCCCCAGATCAATAATCAATCCCCATTGTAAGCAACTTGGATCCTAAAACTCAAAGCAAAATACTAGATTATTTACCATCTAGGTCATGCATCATCTGTTGACCTTGCACGCATCTTGTCTTTCCTTTGCTTTAATTTCTCGTTGTCGCTTGCTGGAGTGAGGTACGTGCACCCATTCTCTCATTCATGCATGGTTAAAATCATGCATTAGTTAGTAAGGTGCATCGGGATAAGAGTGAGGCAACTGATTGATTGGTGAGTTGCTTGATAGATTCAAGATTCAAAATGTCTTGAGGGGCACCACCAATAGTCGTCAAGATAAGGTGGGGGATTTCATCACCCCTCCCTTAGCCCCACAAACCACACTCAAGTAAAGCCTCAATCTAAAATCAAGTAGATATTGGCCGCTAGGACTCCAGCGCATTAGAAGAGTGATCCGGTCACGACCGTCATAGCATGATCAACGTTGCTCACTTTGTCGATAGTAGGGGACATGAGATCTCCAGATCTTGGTTCACTTGCTCGGCTTTGTGGTCTTCGTCGTAGGGAGGTGAGGCGTGTTGAGGCTGTGTGAACTCGCAGTTAGGTGTCGTCTAACCCATAGCCAGCCTAAGCTTGTTCGAGCCGTCTTTGCTAGACTTGGCTTCTACCCTCACCCTTTACCCACGCTAGTTTTTAGGGATTCTTCCTTCTCCTCTGAGTCATCTTCTCCTCACCTTCCTCTACGTTCTAGTCTCCTCCCCTTTACACTCACTGTTAGCGTTTTAGGGTCAAGTCGAGCACTTTTTGTGAGCTCGGCCTCGTGGTGTTGAGAGTGGTTGACTGGAGAGTTCTTTGTCGAGATAGGTGGTTAAATGGGCGACCATCCATTTCTTTGTTGGGACCAAGACTATTCTCCCTGGTATTCTGGACCCATGCAGCCTGGGGTGTCTCAAACAAACAGCCCGTATGGTTGGGACAATCTTAATTGTGTGGCTGAGCAATATTCAAATTGGGGTAACATGAGAGAGACACCGACTGCTATACCACCATCAAGTTATGTCAGATCATATGCTGGTCAACAAACTAAAACATTACAACAACCTTCGACCTCTTTCAAGCGTGCGGTAGACGACATGAGTGCACCGGTGGCTCCAGTAGCCGTACCGTGTGACTGTTGTGGGTGGAGTGGTCACGTTATCGGGGAATGTCCTTACGTTCCCCTGGAGCCTGAGTATGAGCATACTTTTTTCTCAAAATGCTCAATGTGACCTTTATGCATCCGCGTACAACCCGAGAGGGATAGATTCATGGGGAGACAATTCTTATTCAAATTCTTATACATCATTTCCACCCCACTATCCTCCTCCCGAATACCCAGAATTCTACCAACACCCTACTCCCAATCATTGGACTCATTCTCAGCCCATTAACACCCAACCCCAAAATTTCCCAAGCTCTGACTTGAGCCTCACAGTTGACCACATACCTGATTCCTTGAAACAAACTCTCCTTACGTTCGTGAAAACCACTCTATAAATAATGCAAAATATGGCAATGCAAGTGAGTCAAATCACGCAACAATTACGTGAATATGAGGAGGGTAACTTTTCTTGTCAACATGAGGATTTATCTTCTAACATCGAACCACCACCACATCTACAAATTCAAAACACAATCTTTCAAAATCAAACTCCTAGTCAGTCTGAGGAACTTGGGGTTTCAATTCACGATCACATGGTGGGGGATTTGATCCAAATTGAGAATAACATGGACCAGTTTCATTATGAGTCGGCACAGGATTGTGCCTTATCTTTTTGTACCGTAGCCCTTGAGCCGCATGATCTTATTGTCGTACCTCTTAAGGACTTACCTGTGGTGGAGTAAGAGCTCCCTACTACCCTTAATTTCAAACACCCTTATGATAGTTTGCTTCTCACTATTGTTCCTGATCAACTTAAAAATGATGGGAAATCAAACAACTACATTGCCAATGAGGGTATTGGGAGTTCCTTTGAGGATACCTTGGGTAAGAGACCCACTTTCGGTTCACCTTGTGAGTCGGACATGCATAACGAGGTTCTTCACCTCGTTCCGACCCACCAGGTTGTTGGTTGGAGAGTTTGGATTGACGATCTTAACTTCAGTTCTGCGACAGGAGAAACTCTTCTTCCATTGCACAATATGTCCCAAAACTCTTGAGAGGTTCAAACTCTTCAGTTTGATCACTCCTTGCATTTTGTGCACTTTGTGAAGGGGGGCCACACATGAGCATTTTGGCCTCGCTTGGTGTCATGTTCCCATTCCAAGTGCATTGACCCACATTTGCGGTTCCCATTTAATGACCTTTGATAAATGAAGATGGGAACTTATTTTTGTACGTAGTTATATTTCAAATTAGAAAAAAAGAACGAAAAATATAAATAGACTCCAAGAGTGAGCACAACTTGTTGTGGGATCCAACCCCAGTGTATTTGGGGTCATTTGTTTCACGTATTTGTATCCCTTCTTTAGTATTTCACAAGTTTGGAGGGGAATTTGGGTTTGTGTCCATCAACATAACCATGAACTTCCCTTTGTGCTTCACGTTGGTGTAAACTCATGATGGCTTGCGTCCGAGCATCCTTTGTCGTTACGGTGAATGGCGAGAACTCTAGACCGTTTGCTGCCACGAATGGACTGAGACAAGGGGATCCGTTGGCTCCCTATCTTTTTGTTCTTTGTATGGGGGTTTTAAGTGCCATGTTCAGAAGGGAGGTTGAGAGGGGATCTCTCGAACCAGCTAGGTGTGGGGATGTACAGATCTCCCACCTCCTTTTCGCAGATGATGTGATGGTCTTTGCTGCTGCTACAAGAGCCAATGCTCAGGTGATAAAGCGAATCCTTACTGAATTCTCAACAAATTCTGGGCTGCAGTTGAATGTAGCAAAGAGTCAAGTTTTCATGGGAGGAGGAGCCACCGAGGGCACATGGATTTGCTCACATCTAGGTATGGAGAGAGCTGATTTTCTGGTTACATACTTAGGCCTCCCTCTCTTCTCCGCAAGGCTGGGAGACATCATTGCATGGGTCTGGTCAGCAAGGTGCAACAACGGCTCAGCACATGGAAGAGAAACTTTCTTTCGATGGCGGGTCGTGTGGAGTTAGTCAAGAGCGTACTCGTGTCTATGAGCATTTATTGGACATCAACATTTCTTCTCCCGAGGAAAGTCTTAAAGGAGGTGGAGAGCATTATGATTCACTTCATTTGGGGAGGCCCTACGAAGTGGGTGGCGGTAGCTTGGAAGGACATTTGCAAACCGAAAAAGGAGGGAGGTTTGGGGCTGAGGAGACTTAAGGACTGGAATGATGCTGGGCTGGTTCGTCTCTTATGGTTGATTATCGAGGATGGTGGATCGCTGTGGTTTCGGTGTATACGAAGGAAATACTTACGGAACCGTAACATCTGGTTAGCTAGGCCACCGTCTGGGTGCTCATGGGCATGGCGGGGCATTCTAAGCGTCCGCGAAGTGGCAAAGAATAGAATCCAATACCAAGTGGGAGACGGGACAACAATTCGGTTTTTTACCGACCCTTGGTGTGGACAGCCCTTACTCTACTCGCCCGGGGGAGAACGTCTCCATTACGACATGGGGATGCCTAGGGATACTTTGGTCTCTTAGTTCATTCATGAAGGGGTTTGGACTCTCCCTGAGCCGAGGTCCCTAGAGATGGTAGTTTTATGGCCAAGGATATTGCTAACTCAAATCCATGGGGGGCGAGATAAGCCTATTAGAGCTGGAGCAAGAAGTGAAACATTTTCAGCAAGGGAAGGTTGGAGTTGGGTGGTACCTCGAGGAAGGAAGGTGGGCTGGACTGAGGTGGTTTGGCACAAGTATCACATAGCTAAGCATGCTATCACACTTTGGAGAGCCATGAGAGGACGGCTGATCACCAAAGCACTTATGCGAGCTAGGGGAGCAACCCATGATCCTCGTTGTGTGTTGTGTGAGGAAAGAGATGAAGATATGGCACACCTATTCTGGGAATGCCGTTTCACACGTCAAGTATGGGTACAAATGTTGAGAATACTACGGCTGGACACTAGTGCAGGCCTCACCCTTGGTGCAGAAGTGGAGAGGCTCCAAAAGATGCGAGGGTCAAAGCTACAGCAAGCCACCACAAGACTTGCTCTTGCTGCAACCATATATGAGTGTTGGCAAGAACGAATCGGCGGATATTCGAAAAAGAGAAGTGCCGACCTGAGGATGTGAGCACGTTTATAAAGGATGCAGTGCGGCTGATGGGCACGAGGATTAGGGAGCTTCGAGATGACGCTGAGGCTTTACGAATGTATGAGAGTAATTGGGGATAGCTGAAACACCATTTAGGTGGAGGGTTTTTTGTATGTTGTTTAATGTAGTTTCTAGTTATGCACTGAGTATGACTCGAGGGCTGTAATAGAAAATTTTGATAGGCTGTAAATGTTTACACAGATCAATATATTAGAGGCAATGCCTCCCTTTTGCTTTGCAAAAAAAAATTCCATGTAGTTTCATGCTCACATTCATTGAGGACAATGTATGAAGTAAGTGTGTGTGTGGGGGGGGGGGGTGTTTTACATGTGTACATAGTCGAATCTTTCTCCTTTTGTTTTGTTTTCTTTTCTTTGTATTGTGAGGGTCATGTTAGTGTGTTGCATTTAATATCGATATATCTGATTGCCATGATCCTTGGGTGACTTGTCTTCTTTTGCTTGCCTTGTGTTTAATTTTTCACATTTCTTTCAAAATCTTCATGTGTTTGCGAAAGAAAATGTTTTGTGGATTTTGCGTGTGTTTAGCAAGTGCAAAACTGTTCAAAAGCAAAGTAAAAAGAAAGCTCCCAAAATTGTCTTGAACATGATGCATTAGGATATCTGGTATACCGGCTTTAGGCCTTATCGAGTCGTAGAGATGCACCCCGGTCTTCCCTCGGGGGGTGAGTAATCATAGGTTTTCAGTACTCAAACAATTAAAGAAGTCCACCCTGAACCTAGTGAGTCAAAAACTCGTGTATGTTACTATAAGAAAGTTTGTCGTAGTCAGCGACCCTTAAAATCTTGTTGTGAAACTTTAAGTGTAGGGGTTTCGATTCCATGTAGATAATAAATAAATAAGTGGTGTTCTCTCTTCTCGCATGGCTCCTATCACTCGGAAAATTAGGTTCGAAGCAACTTAGTGCCTGGTGCTTTTGAGTCATCTGACTTAGGATGCACCGACCAAACTCTCGTTGCACAGGTGATAATGATCACCCTATGTGGAGATTTGGGGGAAGGTGTACGTGATTGTGTAAATCCTCACAGGAAATGATGCATGAAACCACAACCCTGGGAGAATTAAACACCAACTAGTGTAATTCATAATGATCCACAAAAGAAAAAAAGGAAAAAAGAAGAAGAAGAAGAAGAAGAAGAAGAGGAAGAGGAAGACAAATAAGAACCTTAATGGACTTTACACTTTGTATCACTTGAGGATGTTAAGGTTGCCCATATATGTCACTTAAGTCCTTAACTAACTTGCAGTAATGGTTCATTAGGCTAGGTGTGTGGACTAAATACCTATATAGAGTCGGCCCATAGAATTCCCGTTTCCAATGATCGACAAAACTGGTTCCATCGAGTCGTGTGCTTGTTTGACTAATACATCTATGTTCGGATTTTATGGGTATATCCACTGACAACCCTCAGGAGACAACACTCCTCCTCCTTGGCAACAAGGAGGTTTAACGGCTTGTTGCACGTGCTAAGTGCAACCGTGATTCCTACGAAAGTGAGTTAGGATTTCCCTATTTTTCGTATGTTTTCTCTTTCTTTCATTTTCTCTCTTTCTTTGTTTTCCTCGGGACTAGCAAAAACTAAGAGGGGTATTTGATTGACGTCATATCATGCTTATATTCGTGTCTTATATCCTCTATTTTAAACTTAAGCAATGCTATGTAACGAGTTTTATGTTTAAGTTTCAGGAACAAACAGGTTTGAGAAGAAGAGACACAAAAAGGATCTGAATGCAAGAAAAATGACTGATTTGTGAGACTTATCGACTGATATGCAAGAGGGAAGGACCCGTATATAAACCAAAAGGACCAGTAAGCAAACCGAGAAACTCCATACCATCATGAAGAGTATTTTCGCAATTTAATTCGGAACTAGACTCGAACAACTGATTCGGGTGCACGCAACGTGGCGAATGGAAGCAATAAAGAAGCGAATTAAGACCGGGTCAAATCCAACCAAAAGTGACCGTCAATTGGCGGTCCAAAATGGTCAGGATCCGACCCGGCTTCTCGTGGTTGTGTAATATGTTGTTTGTATTCATTTGTAGAATTTGCATTAATCCCACATCGGGGGATTGTGCCCGATTAACTTTTTCCATGACTATAAATAGAATTCTTCTTCCTCCTTTGTAATTAGCCATTGCTTGGTGGCATTCTCTCAACTTAGAGTATGTCTTAGAACAAAATCAAGTGAGAAGAATACTACTTGTAATGCGAGTCATGTAAATTAAATAATTTTTCATAGTTTGTTTTTGTCTTCTCTTTTAATTCTTGCATGCTTTGTTTAATTTTTTTTGTCTTCTTTTCTTAATGAGTAGTGAGTAGTTCCATCCCACTTTGGGGGGTGGAGATGATGTACATATATGTTCTCAAGTTTGGATGTTTGATGAATTTTTGATTGTGTAGACTTGCATGTTTATATGTTCATCGGGTGTGTTTTAATCATCTACATGTTGGGGAATTTTGATGGGTTTTTCCTTAAGATTTAGACACTTCCCATGCTTAGTTTCCTCATGTTTATTGAATGAAATTTCCTGTTGAATATGCTACATGTTAGTTATGTGTTTGTATTTGTATTTGCTTGCTTGATTGATTGAAGAAACTTTGTTTTGATTGGTTGGGCCATAAGATTTAGACACCTCCCATGCTTAGCTTTATTCTTCACATGAGTTCATGGTTTTGCTGAGTCTTGCCATATCTTTACACACTTCTCATGCTGAGCCTAGTCTTATGCTTATCAAGTAGTAATTTCTGATACATTGTGTGAATGGATTGATAGGTTTTGCCAAATCTTTAGACACTTCCTACACAGACATGAGACACACACATACATGCTTACATGCGTCATTTATCACTTATTTCACTTCATATGTGCACACACTCCACTCCTTAGGGGTTTCCATTCATGAATTCAAGCTTGTTCTCTTAGTTAGTTTATCTTCATTGTTGCGTGCTTTCATTTCCTTGTTTGTGCTTACTAGTTTAGTTTAGTCTAGTTAAGCGTAATCAACTTCTTCCCCCCTTTTTCACACTTGCCTTCGAAAGAAGTAGAGTCGACACACCTCCTTGTGGATCGACCCGTATTTTCCACGTGTTCACCGACACCGTGCACCTGTGGTTTAAACTTAATTTCACATCAGAGTGCACAATGTAATCCCGCATTCGCTTCGGTATGACAAAATCATCTACGTCGGACTTGATTACTTTATGTCAAGCGGGGTATCAACTTGTCCATGTCTTGAGGAGGGAACTTCATTTAATTCTCCCCATCCAAAATCTTAACGATATAGTTACATACATAAGCTCCACAACTGGTCTTGTTGACATTTATCAATACGATTACACACACATGTAGTATGAGCCACACATGAAAATGATTAAAGTTACTTACCAACCTGCTGGTTGTTGTGGACAATATTGTTTGAAAATGTGCATAAAAGGCATGATGACCGGTTTACCAAATTCTTCATGCAAGCGACCTCCAATACTGGCAACCTTCAAAGGAACACAACGAGAATGAAGGTACTTAAGTATAAGTATCGCGTCCTAATTATGTACTTTAAGTACAGGTTAATTTAAAAACACATTACCACATTTCTAATCTTATCTTTGTCCTTTTTCATATCATCCTCACGTCTTTCTTGTTGGGAATTATAGTACCTTATTGTATAGTCCGGGTAATTTACAACTAACTGCCAGTGTCATTCCTTTTTTAAATGCACTGGGATGAACACCACATCTGCCATCTTCATGTCCGTTCTCAACAAGGGCCAACAAAATTGACTCACTGTTCACAACGACGAATTGGCGAATACCATATTTGCCTGTGGAATTATAAAATCAAGTTGAACTTGAGCATGCTACACAGAACTTTTGGAACATCATCAAAGTAAAAATATATATATATGAGATGCGAACTTGAATCCATGATATTACCATTTGCAAGAGATGGTAAGTAGCACCAACATTATTGATCATATGTGAGTCTCGGGTATGTTGGTTGAACACTTTTGAGATGCTTCATCCAGCATATAATAATGTCATTTCTGAATGGCCGTTTGAACAATAATCACCAGACTTCATACCCAGACAAAATTCAGTGTGTTTCTGGATTGTCCCATACTCCAAAACTACAAAGAAGCATAAACATAGACAACCTAAAATAGTCGATAGTGAAATCTCAATGCTAAAACATATATACAATTGTTTATCGAGATTATACATCAATTGGCTTGTCTATCCATTCATCGATAAGTGTTCTTTCAAATTCTCTTACATGTTCCCTTCCACAAAATATCTGCTTAGTTCAATAACAATCTTAGCAGAATCAGGGTAACATTTTGTTTCAGAAACTTCAGAAATCATCGTAACAGTTTCACACGGGACATCGACTTCAGATTCCTCAAAGTCTGGGAGGCTTATAACATTTTCATCCATTGTTTTCTTCAAAACATTCTTCTTTTCTTCGCCTGGCTCCACCTTTACAGGTTGCATCACATGTGCCACAAAGGCTTGAAGCTGGACAACCCCCTTCTCTTCTCTAGCGATCCACTCATTCTTTTCTTTATGTTTCATCTCTCTTTCTTCAGAGTTTTGATATTGTATCTTCTTTCGGCCGTGTAATTTGGTTCTGCCTTTAATTGCTCTGATCAACAATCATTGAATTTTAGAGCTGGTTCCCAGTCGTCAAGATCTACTTTCAAAATGAAAGCGAACTTGATTAGAAAATGTAAATTTTGTTATGATGGTTAATGAATGAGTTTTAGGAGATCATCTTTTCCAATGTCATCCACGTTAGCTACATTTTCTGTTGCAACCTCAATTTTTGGAGTAGGAGAATTCTCTAGTCCCTCATTTTTTTCACTTTCGTTGCCATATTTAGTGGGCTCATCCTCGGGAAAATGAGTATTGCAACCAGTCTCACCAACATGAGAACTCCATAGTTCCTCATATTCTGATGCAGTTTCAGTTGTTGGACTAGGAGAACTATTTAGGCCACAAGTTGTAGGCTCTTCCTCCAGAATGTAAACATTGTCACAACCATCACCAACATGATGATTGATTTATTCAGTTCTAATAACCACAAGCGCATGGCATCGATGAACACGCAGCAAGTAAGGGTCGTATCCACGAGGAGCGCGTGCGAGTCGGAGTCCACAATACTCGAGTGGGAAATGAAAAGTGAGATATGAGATCGGAACTACACTACGATAGGTACTAAATCAGAAAATAAACGATAAAAATAAACCCCTTAGGGGGTAGAGAAAGAAAACGGAAATGTGAATAGGTGTACGTGTGTGTTCATTGATGCTCATCACAACATTAATACTTCCAACTTTGTCTCCACATGAATTATGATAAAACATTATTATTAAAACATACAAGATAATAATTGAGATGAGGCTAACATGAAATGCATAATGACGAAATCCCGCTATGTCTCCCCATGAAATAAGATTTAACACAATCATTAAAACATACAAGACATTAATTGGGATGAGGCCAACATGAGCACATGCATACACATGTCATGTTTAGTCCTTATCCACACTATCCATATCCTCACATCATCCTTCGGCATAAAATAGGCCCACTAATCTAAGAATGTGCTAAGCATCACTTAAGAGCATTATCACATCAATGATAAGACTGAAAATCTCATTTGATGGTTATGGAACTCATGTGAGGTTCAAATGTTTAGATTAACACACAGTTAATTCATCACATAATCACTTCACCTTCTTCTCCACCCCCCAATGGGGATGGACTACTCTCTACTCATCTCCATAACCAAGAAAACAACAAAAGTAGAACAACCCAGATGCAAATAAAGAAAACTAAAGTAACCAAAGCAAGTGAACAAAATTTGCATCAAATGAAAGATAACAACATGAAGAACATAAAAACTTAACTTGATTAAAAAAAGGAAGATTATAAAGTTGGTCCTCTTCTCCTACACTAACTGCTAATCAATAAACTAAAACCTACTCTAATAAACAAGAAATAAAATCTACTCTACTAAACAAGAAAGGAAACAAACCTAAGGAGAAATGGAAGGAAGAAGAAGATTAGAGGGTTTGGATGGATCTGGGCGTAATTGGACGGTTGTAACTCAGATCTGGATGTTACATATTTCTCTCACCCGATAACCCGACCCCTCCCCAAAATTTTGGCTAAAACGGAGCCAAAATATCCTCCAATGGCGATCAAATGGCTCCGATCAGCCTCGAATTTCGCCAGTCGGTTAAGTTTGGTGTTTTGCACGTGGGGTTGATCCCTGGTCCATTGTCTCGAGCCGATTTGATTTTAATTATTGATTTACTCCTCAAGTTATGGACTTTTCTGACACTTTGGTCCCTTTGGGTTTTCATTTGGGTCCCTTCGGGTTTACAGTCCATTCCTTGGGCATTACAAACAGGTCCAAAAACCTTCCAAATTAGTCCATTCATCTTACATTTAGCTAATTTTTTCTTAATTTCTCTTCTTTATGGACTAATACCTGAAATGTAACAACAAACACTCGAGTAGAACAATATTGGGGTAAAATAAAAGATATATAGCATGAGTACGATGTATGATATGCTACTAATCAAGAACTCTCTAGGCCTTCACAGATCCCACACTCATTGCCACAAGCATCAAGTTCCTCCTTGGCAACATTAGAACTATAAGGTTCATCTCTAGTGCTCTCATGTCTTGATGAGCCGTGTTCATTTGCAGTTGAATTTCGTACCAACGCATGCATATATTTTACCAAGGCATTTAGGCATTTGTTCTCAACTATGGTCTCACGATACATCGCCTTATACTTAGCACTTCGAGCCTTTAGTTTGTCTACTGAGTGACGAAGGCAATCCATTTTCATACACATAAGCTGAACCTCCGACACTAGGTTCAGTCTGCTAGGGTGATCAAATTCCTATTTGGAACGTTGCTCAGTCTGGAAGTCATCGTCTCCAGCAATGGTTTGGCAGTCAGTCTTACGCCTTCGTGCTATAGTGGAGTCATCTACGTTGCTCATTTGTTGGTTTGCACAACTTGCATTGTAGGGTAACTGGTGGTGTCGTCCTCCTAGCCTCATATTTGAACACTCTTCAACCATTGCTCTTCTTCTTTAATATGGAGAGGTCGTACCTTTATCAACACAAAATATTCAATACCAAGAGTAATCTAATGGCATTGTAATGTGATTGTTCAAATAAATGGTGAAACAGTTACCTTTTCCTTAATTGCCTCAGATAATTTTTTTCTATTATCGAAATTCCATTATAAGAAATGAGGGCCTTGACTCGCAGATTGTAGAGGTCCTAGCTGCAGTCATTCGAAGCACAAACCCAGTAATCAATGGATACGTAGCCCCGCATGAATAAAAAACTAACTATGAAGTTACGTTCATATTCTCATAACTTCAAAAACAACTTACTATAAGACCAAAGGTGCATCCACGAACGCAGGTTAAATGTTTCTTGGGATTCCCAATAACTCCCTTCAAGTGTTCTACTATATATTCATGCACAACTAGCCCCCAAGGGTAGTTCCAAAGCTTGGGTAAATCCTCCACATAGGTACACAAAGAGTTGTTGGTAGCATACAAGGTTGATGGAAATAATACAGATGCAAACAAGTACAACATAAGCATTTGTACCAAGACCTCAACATCATCACGGAGAAGCAAAGTGGTTAAAACTGACCAAATCACTTTCTTTTTTAAACCTTCAATAGTTCTAAAGTACTTGCTAACTAATTCACTTCTTTTTTAAAGAGTATATTAATGCCTTTGTGAGGTAATCCGAGCACCACACTAAATTCAATGCTCGAGAACTCAATCATGTTTTCTCCGAATTTGAAACTGTTGTGGATGTGGTCGTATATGTTGACAACATCATAGACAAAACTGTTGGATCATGAATCCGGCTTAGTTCTAATCACTTTTAAGCTTAAACAAACTCTACTTGCCTAACAATCAAAGATGCAGTGGAATTAAAAACAAAAGCCTGTAAAGGATGGAAATATGCAAACCACAATCGAAGATGGGGATTTTTATAGAGGTTTGGCACCCCACCTGGGTCCTAGTTCTCTCTTGAAAGCTCCCCTCGGATCACCGATCTCCGCTCTCTTAAATAAACTCTACTTGCCTAACCACTCCCCTGTTCCGGGCCGGGAGAGAATGCTTTTATACCACAAGCAACGCGAACAACCTCGCTATCTTGACTTTCTTCCTCTCACAATCCGAGAGGGACACTTTCGGCTTTCACCGAAGTCCTTGCTTCTTTACTACAGTGGGTTGAGTGGATAACTCACTCTCTAACTTGAGCACACTTAGGTTATGATGTGGAATTGATCTAAGATGTGGAATTTGTAAGCTTGGAGAGTAGATTTGGGGAATGGGAGACTTCGAATTTTCTCTTGAGTGTATATGACAGTAGGGATAGGAAGAGTTGTGTAATTGTGTCATGGAAACACCTATTTATAATCTCCTAAGGTATTATAGCTGTTGGGTTAAGTTAGGTAAGGTTTGAGTGACAATCACAAAACAACAACCTGCAGGACCCAATTCAGATAATGTTCGGTCGACCGAATCGGGCAGAACGGTCGGCCGTTTGGCAATTTTGAACAAGGTTCGGTCGACCGGTTAAGAAACGGTCGACCGCGATAGGCTATAACTTAGGTACACTTAAGTTAACGCTCAAACACCGAATAAGGTTCGGTCGACCGTAAACTTCCAGACCCTACGAGGTTGACGAAACTGATCAAGTTCGGTCGACCGATCCAAGTTCTTCGGTCGACCGAAAACTTCCAGGCAGTTGCACATTGTGGAGACAATTAAGTTCGGTCGACTGAAACAGGTCCACAGTCGACCGATATGCAATTTGTATTTCACGGTATTAGTGAATAATTCGAAAACGACCGTTGGTATAACACAACCCGAACGGTCAGAAAAAAATGTTGATTCGGTCGACCGAGAAGGTCAAAACGGTCGACCAAAAGTGGGCAGTGTAAAACAATATAGGATACTTGATCACTCAGTCTACCAAAAGGCTTGGGTCGGTCGACCGAATGTGGGCAGACAGTTCTGGTTTTGTTTTAGTGTTTTCCAGTCTTAGTTTGGGTGATCTATTAAACTCCAATTGATGTGAATTTTTGTGTGTGACTTCTGTAGGGAATCTAATGTGTGTTCGAGTTTATTTTAGCTCAAGTATGCTCAATTACACAAGGTTCCTAAGACTCAATATAAATGCAAATTACATGTCTTCAAATGAGCTTGATTACATGTCTTGACTTGAATCATTTCTTCCTTGAGTCGTGATCACCTATAGAGGTTAGCACAAAGCAATATATATATGTTATGAAATATGTGTGCTACTCTACATTGATTACAATTATGATTAGGTTGATTAAATCATCAAAACATAGATTAAGGCCAAAAAACCAACAATCTCACCCTTTTTGATGATGACAACCTATATCTTAATACTTGATATTTTTAGATGTAAACTATGCATATAAATGCCCCCCCTATGGATGTGCATAGTTTTTGTTCAATTATAATCAAATTTCAAGTTATCCCCTTTAATTATCTCTCCCCCTTTGACATCCATCAAAAACATAAGATTAACATGGAGTTTGGCTGTCTTGTATTGTAGTAGCTCCCCCTAAATTTTGCACTTCATTACTCTAAGTAAATGATATTCATTTAGCTCCCCCTATCAATATGAATATGATTTTTCGATTGAGTTCAATTCTAATTCTCCCTTTTTAACATCAAGCAAAATTTATCAATTAGGCATGTGATGTATGAATTCCCCCTTTTGACATCCATTTACAAATTTGACACTTAAGCAATGGACGTCATTCAAATTTTAAGATATGCAACGAATCATCTATATGATATGTAATTAGGTATATTAAAACCTAGACTCTAACCAATTTATTCAAAAATTTAAACCCACTTTGAAGCTTTGAAGTTGTTCTAATCTCCCTTCGGTGATGCAACCGTCTTTGAATTTGACTCTCAAGCTTGCCCGGTCACCACCGATCTCTACTTCAAGTACCTACAAGTGTAGATTTAGGTACCCAAATAACCTTGGGTCCTTCAATGTTAGCTTTGGGAACCCAAACCATTTTGGTTTTAGGATCCCACACACTTGAAGAGATATGATTAATGATCACATGCTTCCTATTTAGTGTAGTATGAGATACATGGTTTTTTTTAATTTTGCATTGTATCCTAAACCATGTTTATCTAGTGATTGTCTTTGACTACCTAATATCATGTTACGCATCTTGGTTCCATTAGTGAATCTTTCTAAATATTTTCTTAATTGCACATTTGAAGCTTGAAGATCTAGTTGTTCACTATCCCTACGTGTTGCTTTTAGACTACTAAGTTTCAATGCATTTTCCTCATGTCTAGCAAGCACCTAATTCTTCTCATTCATGCATGTTTCAATTTGACTTTGGAGATTATTTATTAACTTTCTCGAATTCTTGTTCTTTTCACAAATAATCTCATATTGTTTGACTAAGTCATGGAATGCATTTTGAAGCTCTTCATGTGTATAAGTTTCTTCATTAACACTAGAATGCGAGCTGTCACTATAACATGACTTAATTGAGCATGTATGTTATTTAGTAGAGCAAGAGTTACAGGATACCTCACTTCCTTCATCTTGAATTGCCATGCAGCGCATGTGTGCATATTCCATTGTTGATAAAGGTGCAGTTGATTGGGATGAAGATGATGATGATGAATCGTCTCAAGTAGCCTTGTGAGCTTCCAATCTCCTCTTTTCTCTTACTCCTCTCCTTTTCTATCCTTCTCTGCCTTCTCTCATTTTTCTTCTCCTTCTCTTTTCTCTCATTTTCACTCTCCTCCTTCTCCTTCTTCTTTTCTCACATTTCACTTCTTATACCTCTTCTTTCATTCTTTTCTCCCTTATCCTTCTTGAGGTATTTGAAGAAGTCTTTGGCTAGGACTTTAATGTCCTCATCTTCTACACTCCTCCTTGGTTCCTCAAGATTTGCGTGTAATGCCAAGAAGGATTTGTTCTTGGAGGCTTCCTTCTCCTTTCGATGGTTGATTTGGAGTTCATAAGCCAACAAATTCCCAATTAATTCCTCCATCTTTAGTTGGGAAAGGTCATGAGCTTCTTCAATAGCAACCACCTTATCTTCCCAATCGTTGCTTAGAGGCCAGAGGAACTGCCTTGTCATCTCCCTTTCATTGATTTTTCTTCCAAGAACCAAAAGAGAGTTAGTGATATTGGTGAAGCGAGTGTTCACTTCGCTTATATTTTCACCGATTTGCATAGAAAAAAATTCATATTTATGCATGAGGAGACTAATGCGAGTTTCCTTAGTTTTGCTATCACCCTCATGATGCATTTGTAATCTATGCCAAATCTCAAAAGCACTCTCACAACCCCTAATCCCATTATATTTCCCTCATTAAGGCCACAATAAATAATGTTCATAATTTTAGAATTCATCTCAATTTCTTTCATTTTGGTCCTAGACAAGGGAGCCAATTCATCTTCGTTTGGGGATGTGTAGGGATTTTGAAGGAAAATCCAATACTTAAGGTCATTAGAAATTAAGAAAATTTTCATCCTATGCTTCCAATAATCATAGTTTGACCCATGAAGTAACGGAGTTCTAGTTGTTCATAACAATTCTAGTTATTAGATGATGTCGAAGCCATGCTAAAAATATGTTTAAGTTTCTTTTTAACTCACAAGGCTCTGATACCAATTGTTGGATCGTGAATCCGTCTTAGTTATAATCACTTTTAAGCTTAAACAAACTCTTCTTGCCTAACAATCAAAGATGCAGCGGAATTAAAAACAAAAGCAAGTAAAGGAAGGAAATATGCAAACCACAATCGAAGACAGGGATTTTTATAGAGGTTCGGCACCCCACCCGGGCCCTAGTCCCCTCTTTCAAGCTCCGCTCGGATCACAGATCTCCGCTCCCGACATCACTAACCACTCCCCGTTCCGGGCCGGGAGAAAATGCCTTTACACCACAAGCAACGCGAACAACCTCGCAAGCTTGACTTTCTTCCTTTCACAATCTGAGGGGGACACTTTGGGCTTTCACTGAAGTCCTTGCTTCTTTACTACAGTGGGTTGAGTGGATCACTCACTCTCTAACTTGAGCACACTTAGCTTATGATGTGGAATTGATCTAAGATGTGAAATTTGTAAGCTTGGAGAGTAGATTTGGGAATTGGGATACTTGGAGTTTTCTCTTGAGTTTATATGACAATAGGGATTGGAAGAGTTGTGTAATTGTGTCATGGAAACACCTATTTATAATCTCCAAAGGTATTATAGCCGTTGGGTTAAGTTGGGTAAGGTTTAAGTGAGAATCACAAAACAACAACCTGCAGGACCCAATTAAGATAATGTTCGGTCGACCGAATCGGGCAGAACGGTCAACCGTTTGGCAATTCTGAACAAGGTTCGGTCGACCGGTTAAGGAACGGTCGACCGCGATAGGCTATAGCTTAGGTACACTTAAGTTAACGCTCGAACACTGAATAAGGTTCGATCGACCGTAAACTTCCAGACCCTACGGGGTTGACGAAAATGATCAAGTTCGGTCGACCGATCCAAGTTCTTCGGTCGACTGAAAACTTCCAGGTAGTTGCACATTGTGGAGACAATTAAGTTTGGTCGACTGAAACAGGTCCACGGGCGACCGATAGTCAATTTGTATTTTGGGGTATTAGTGAATAATTTGAATACGACCGTTGGTATAATACGACAACCATAACGGTCAGAAAACTATGTTGATTCGGTCGACCGAAAGTGGGCTGTGTAAAACACTATAGGATACTTGATCACTCAGTCTACCGAAAGGCTGGGGTCGGTCGACCGAATGTAGGCAGACAGTTCTGGTTTAGTTTTAGTGTTTTTCGGTCTTATTTTTGGTGATCTATTGAAGTCCAATTGATGTGAAATTTTGTGTGTGACTTTTATAGGGAATGTAGTGTGTGTTTGAGTTGATTTTAGCTCAAGTATGCTCAATTACACAACGTTCCTTAGACTCAAAAGAAATGCAAATTATTTGTCTTCAAATGAGCTTGATTACATGTCTTGACTTCAATCCTTTCTTCCTTGAGTCTTGATCACCTGTAGAGGTTAGAACAAAGCAATATATATGCTATGAAATATGTGTTGTACTCTACATTGATTACAATTAAGATTAGGTTCATTAAATCATCAAAACATAGATTAATGTCAAAAAACCAACAAACAATTTTATGCATTGTGAATTCCATATTAAGGTGGAAGAATGGGGCAAAAAGGTTGTCATCTAAAAGCTTCCAATGCTCGCTCGTCATCTTTCCTTCAATGGACTTCAAATTTTTTAGGAATGTGCTTGGGTAGCATGATAATTGCAACTTTGGTGTAGATCTCGTGCATTTATTTTCGTTTTTAATCTACATAAGTAACATTTGAAAATTTCAATAGACATTACAATACACTTGGATATAATAAACATCATATGAACAAAAAGATCTTAAACCATGTTCAATCCGAATGTACTTCCAGGGAGAATAGATTCTCAAACACCAAACGATCTCTTCTTGTTGTGGGACTTCACCACGCACTATTGCTCGTCAATCGATGTTTCATCGGTACTCATTTGCGATTTAAAAAATATAAATTAAAGCAAACCTCCCACCCCTAATTAGGTCTAACAAATCTCTACTTCAACAAGAAATCAACCTCCTTTGCTAGCCATTTTTCCTCCTGCATGTCTCACAATAATTATTTGTTTCATTATGCAAGTGATAATACACAACTACAATTTCGAACATGTAAATTTAAAAAAATTCAAAAGAAATTGGCGTAGATTCTTGTTAAGACAATGAAATTTATATGGTTTTCTTCTCTACAATATCTGTTCTTCAAGATGGAGAGACATTGCCCATGTTCCAACGAATATATATCCAATTTTGAAAGGCAAGGGGTGGCAGGATTGGGTCGGCAGGACTGGTGGGAGCGACCTGGGCGACAGGACTTAGGAAAGGTTGTTGGAGGAAGAACACAGTTGGGTGCGGAGGAACTGGGGGTCATTGCTGTATTTGAGGTTAAGTGATCAATGGGGGCCTTTTGGTAATAACACCTTGGGACAAGACATTAGTTGATTAATTGAATCCTTGCATCCAAACATGGAGAGATTCGTCCATTCAAATTTCGTCATAATACAGAGCAACGTGAAATCCGAAGAGAATCCAAGTAGGGCCGACACAGAATCCAAGCATGCTTTTTGAATATAATGGAAGTTGATGGACTCCACCAAAAGAGTTGTGATGCACTCACACACCAATGTTGCGTGGGTTCTTTTGTGAAATGACCCAGGTCACTTTGTGAAATGCGTGGGTTATTTTGTTAAACGACCCAGTTTGCAACGTAGAATGTGATTTTTCTTTATAATGTATTGTTGCACCACGTCATCGTCCTGCGAGAGGAGTACTGACCCATCCCACGAGGGGACTGAGCCTCCGTACGGGTTTTGGGTTGTCCCACGAGTGAATAAGTTGTCCTGAGAGGGGACTTACTTGTCCCAGTGGGGTGGAAATTAGTCGTCCCGTGGGGGGAGTCACGATCTGTCACTGTCCCGCGAGAGGACACCTAATTTTTTATAATTTACAATTTCAATTCAACAAATTTATGAAAGTTCAGTTCGTGTAAGAAATAAACTAAAGACATCAAAACATCAACATACATTGCTTCTGTTGATTGTTTCTGCTATCTAATTAGTAATTATACATTCATGAATCTGGAACTGTAATTTATATCTAATTAAAACAGGCGAACCGAGGCACTTGAGGCTTACCATAATAGTAACGTAATTGTCGATTAATTCTTGCTATTAGGAAAAAATAGAAAATTGAAGTTAATGGTAACATGAGAATTGGGAAACATAACAGCATAGGATTCATGTTGCTTAAGTAAATCCTGGACGACACATTCATCCGGCTTATTCAAACACTTACACATTTTACATTTGAATAATTTACGTTTCAATTTTTTTATGATCAAATAAAATTGTTTAAAAGAATATGGTTTGCTCGCATAACGCGTAAAATGATCAGTGAGTGTCACTCAAACAACGCAACATCAATTAAAAAGATTCTACACCCTTTAAGTATTGAATTACAAAAAAAGACTAGTAATTAATCCCAATAGAATATGTCCCAAACGGGATCTTTAAACAAAAAACTGCCAACACCATAAACCGAGACGACGACCGGGAGGAAATCCTATGATCATTGGAGTGTCCTGCATCCATAAACCTTCATAGTTGCCGCACCGACCTCAAAGAAGTTAGGGTGTGGCATCACGGCCGAGTTGTCCAGGGTTGTTTGAATTGGAGTTCAATAAAACAAACAAACGTCAAAAACTTTGCAGTGCATTTGTAATGTCGATTTTAGAACCAAGATGTAATGGACAATATACCCAACATGTTTATCGGTGGAAGGGTGTCTATCGCCTGACACTCGAGCAACTTGCTCCTCTAGCGACTCCAACCAGGCCTGAAGTCACACTAGGTCGTTAACCTAACGTTGAAGGTTAAAGATGTATTCAAGAAGGAACTCCACCAGAGAGCGGTTACTGTTCAGGGGACGAGCCAATGTTTCCTTGTACACAAAGAACTGCAACGATGGGCGTCCTGCCCAAAAAAACCCAAAACGCATGTTATAGAAACAAAAGGGGGAAAAACTAGAAAGACCAACAAAGGAAAATAACAACGAAGGATAATCGTGATTGGAGGGGTCGGGCAACAAAAATACCAGGGACCGCAAGAGTTGGACGTACTGACTTGCTCGCACTTAGACCGAAGCCCGCAGAAACAGTCTAGTAGCTTTATTGGAAGAGGCTTCATGCTGACATAACGGAACCGGGGGGATTGTTTGGGAAATGGGGAAGATTGAGGAGTTTTAGAATCGTGTTGGTTTTGCACCTCTTCAACTCGGCGGGAACGATATTTAAGGGTACGCGACGAATGTTTTTTTTGGTAATAACGCATTGAATTAATTGAATCCGTGCATCTAAACATGGAGATATTCGTCCATTCAGATTTCGACATAATACGGGGCATCGTGGAATCCGAGGAGAGTCCAAGCAGGGCGACACATAATCTAAGCAAGATTTTGGAATATCATGCAAGTTAATGGACTCCACCGAAATAGTTGTGACACACATACACACCAGTGTTGCGCGGGTTCTTTTGTGAAACGACCGAGGTCATTTGGTTAAATGACGTGGGTCGTTTCATTAAACGATGCAATCTGTAACGTAGAAATTGTCAGATATTTTCCATTGTAACACCTGACACTCCTTGCCATCATAAACAGAAACATAAATGATTCTTTTGTAATCTTTTTGTTGCTCGAAGTTCGAGAATCGATCTATCATCTTCAACCAATATTCTACGACATCGGGATTAGGTTCTGTTATATCCTCACCTTGCTTAATGTTTTAATTGTGTTTAAGAGGGGTTTAGAGAAGATTTGAATGGATGGCTGAGATGGATTGAGGAGATTGTATATAAAGGTTAAAACATTTTCTTTCTCTCACTTCTCTCTCTCACTAGCACGTCTCTCTTCTCTCTCTCTCTTTCCCGCTCATTTCTCTCTCTTCCATAGGTGAGCCGGAGGCTTTGGTTTGGAGTGGTTGGGAGGAGCTCGGACGTTGCTGGAGTCGAGGTGTTGAGTTGAGGTGTTCGCCGGAGGAAAGGTCTTGCGAGGAAACGCTCGCCGTGATTCTTCAAAGGCTTCTTCAAGCCTTAAGGTATGTCAAGCTTGCTTTTACGCTCACCTATTATTAGCGTGGGGGTGGGAGCGGTCGACGGTAGGCCGATTGGCTCGTCGGACCTGCATAGTTGTTTTCTGCACTATAAACGGTCGACCGGTGGTTTGGGTTTGGTCGACCGGTTTTAGTGTATTTTGGGCAGTATCCCTCGCACCGGTCGCACGATACCTTTGGGGTGGTCGACCGGTTGTGCAATTTGAGCGAGAGATGGAGGCTCTGGGTGCTTTCGGTCGGACGGGACCCCTTTGCCGGTCGACCGAAAGTGCTGTCGTAGGTCGGTTAAGGCGTTGACCATCCAAACGGTCGACCGCCTGTTTGACTCGTCCGACCGACGACTTAAGTTAACTTAATGGCCAGTCGATCGGATGTATTGTTTCGGTCGACCGTATAGTGTGGATTGTCGGTGAGTTCTGCTGGAGGTTTTCGGTCAACCAGATGTATTGTTTCGGTCGACCGTATAGTGTGGATTGTTGGTGAGTTCTACTGGAGGTTTTCGTTCGACCGTAAGTTTTGGGTCGTCTGACCGTTTTATCGTGGTTTGCAAAAATTGTTTTCTTACTGGTGCTTTTCGGTCGACTGGGTCCCCATTGTCGTTTGACCGATGGGCCGGTTTTTCGGTTGGGCCAGTTCTCTAGGTGAGAATTCGGTCGACCGAAGGACTATTTTTGTTCGACCGTTTTTACATAGTTTGGTGTTTGGTGGTTGTCGTTGATTGGCTCGAAGGCAACGGGTTCTCCGGCACTTTTGGGACGACGGAAGGACATGTCGGCCCTATAGCGATCAGTGGTGACACGTTCAGGAGGGTTATGATTGTTATTGCTGGGTCTCCAACGAATGAGGCCAAGCTGTGGCTCCGACGAGTGATGAAAAACCGTGGCTCCGGTAACATTGTGGCAAACCGTGGCTCCGGTATATGAGGCAAAACCGTGGCTCCGGTGAATGAGGTAACTGTTGGTGGTTTTTAGTGGTTGAGCTTGTGTCTTTCTATGGTTTTTCGTATTCATTGTCCATTCATGTGTTAGGGTTTGGCATACGGGGCTTCCTTATGGAAACTCAGGCATAGTCATGTTGCTTTTCAGGCTTAGAGGGGCGTTAGGAGGGTGGTGACTGCAGAGGAGGCGCTCGGGAGTGGATCTTGCTTTCCTGTCTTTTGAGGTGGTTGTGATTACATATGTATATTTTCTATTTACGAGCTTTTGATGTAATCACATTCTTTTGTAAACTCGATCACATATATATATTATATGTTGGTGCACCTGTGTGTGTATGTCTTTTCTTAATGTTCTCACTTGATTGTATGTTTTACAATTTAAATTTTCTACTGTTCTAAGGACATTACAACTTGGTATCAGAACGGTCAGTTTTGGTCTTCGTCCAAAGAAACCACCCTTAGAGTAGAGTTGAGCATGCATGCATTGTTTTGATTCATGTTTTGTGTCTCTTGTGTAGTAGGCACCGAGACGCGTGAGACCTTCTCCCCGAGACCGTAGCACCAGTGATGAGGTAGGTGAGGGGAGTATGGAGGAGGAGTAGAAGAAACTCCAGGGCACGCTCGGTAGACTGGGCGAGTTTCTAGAGCGCCAATCTGCCCAATCCGAGCACGGAGGAGCAGGTGCGGTACTGGATCGGTTCATACGTCAGTATCCCCTATCCTTTGATGGTCATGGCGACCCTGAGGCAGCAGAGGACTGCATCTTTAAGATCCAGAGAATTTTCCAGGCGATAGGATGTCCTCCGGAGAGGAAGGTGGATCTGGCCACCTACGTGTTGGACGGCGGCGCAGCCAACTGGTGGAGATCTACTTCTTCTGTGGTTTTTGAGGACAGTGAGGAGTTGAGCTGGGAGGATTTCCTTACCGAATTCAACCAGCAGTATTTCCCACCGCACGCCCGTGATATGAAGAGGGACGAGTTCCTAGCTTTAGAGTAGAGGGACATGACTTTTGCGGCCTACATCGACAAATTTCACGCTTTAGAGAGGTATTGTCTAGAGACTTACGTGACACAGGAGCAGAAAGCTCGGAAGTTTGTGCGCAGTCTGAGGCAGCAGTTCACGGCCCGTGTCACCACGAGCATGCCATAGATGTTAGCTGACGCTGTAAAGTTTGCGACCATCATGGATCAGGATAGCCCGGAGATCGAGGAGGCTAGGAGGTCGCAAGTGAAGGTCGGAGTGCATCCGGGAAGTCAATTGTTAGGGAATCCGGACAAGAGGCACCAGATTGACGGAGGTGGAGCACCGCAAGCTGGGCAGTGCAGGCAGTGTGCTGGAGTTCATCCGGGACGCGGTTGCGGGCCCCGTTATGGTGCTTGTCATGGTTGTGGCCAGCTGGGTCACTTTATTCGTTCTTGCCCGAGTAGGCCAGGTGGGCCTATTATTCGACCAGGATCATCCACAGCTGGTGGAGCTGCACCGAGTCATTTAGCAGCACCACCCCAGCAGGGGAAGAGAGTTGGACGCGTGTTCACCATCTAGTAGGAGGAGGCTCGAGATGCCAGCACGGTGGTGGAAGGTAGGCTACTCGTAGATGATTTGGTAGCTAGGGTATTATTCGACTCTAGGGTCACACACTCGTTTATCTCTGAGCAGTTTGCGAGCGTGTTAGGCTGTACCCCTGCGATGTTGACTGCCACTTTGGAAGTCAGCACACCCCTGGGTTTGGTGGGCACTGTGGGGAGATTTCATCCCGACGCCATGATTGCTTCGGGAGACCAGGACTTTCCGGCTGACCTGGTCTTGCTATTGATGGTAGACTTTGATGTTATACTTGGGATGGATTGGCTGTCCCAGTACGATGTTCGAGTCTTTTGCCGGGATAAGAAGATTCTGATTCTGAGGCAGGGTTTGCCTGATCTGCTTATAAGGGGGATGAAAGACATAGGAGGTCGGTTGGTGGTTTTTGCAGTTAGAGCTCAGAAGTTGATTCAGCAGGGTTGCAGAGCTTTTGTGACCACTTTATTAGTTTCAGATCCTGAGGTGAAGAGTTTAGAGGACATTGAGGTGGGCCAGGATTTTCCAGAGGTATTTTCAGAGATCACTGCTTTGCCGCCACCCAGAGAGATAGAGTTTCGCATAGATTTGGTAGCTGGGACCACACCGCAGTCGATGGCTCCATACAGGATGGCGCCTGCAAAGTTAGCTAAGCTGAAGAAGAAGTTGCAGGATCTGATGGATATTGGGTTTATCCAACCTAGTGTCTCACCTTGGGATGCACCGATACTTTTCGTGAAGAAGAATGATGGCTCGTTGCGGATGTGTATAGATTACTGAATGTTGAATAAGGTTACCGTGAGGAATCAGTATACTTTGCCCAGGATCGAGGACATGTTTGACCGGTTGGAGTCAGCAAAGGTGTTTCGAAGATTGATCTGCGATCCGGGTACCATCAGTTTAGGATCAGAGAGGCAGATGTTCAGAAGACAGCTTTCCGGACGAGGTACGAGCACTTTGAGTTTCTAGTGATGTCGTTCGGGTTGACGAACGTGCCTGTAGCTTTTATGGATTTGATGAATAGGACTTTCAGTTAGTACCTCGACCGTTGCGTAATTGTCTTCGTGGACAATATCTTGGTTTATTCACCAGATATAGAGCAGCATCGGGAGCATCTGAGGATTGTACTTGGCATTCTGAGAGATCCACAGTTGTACGCCAATTTTTCGAAGTGCGAGTTCTGGCTTCACAGTGTGGCATTTTTGCGGCACATAATATCGGGAGCTGGGATATCAGTGGATCCAGCGAAGGTTGAGGCAGTGACACAGTGGAGAGCCCCGATGAGTGTGACTGAGATTAGGAGTTTTGTTGGATTGGCGGGTTATTACCGTCGGTTCGTCAAAGACTTCTCGAGACTAGCTTCACCTCTGACAGTGCTAACGCAGAAAGGAGTGAAGTTTGTTTGGTCCCAGAAGTGCGAGGATAGCTTCCAGGAACTGAAGAGTCGGTTGACGACTGCTCTAATTCTGACTCTTCCCAGGGGCAGCGGAGGTTTCGTGATTTACAACGACGCTCCAGGCATTGGTTTGGGATGTGTACTGATGCAGCACGAGCAGGTAGTGGCATATGCTTCGAGGCAGCTGAAGGTGCACGAGAAGAATTACCCCACTCATGATTTAGAGTTGACAGCGGTGGTTCATGCTCTGAAGATCTGGCGTCACTATTTCTATGGTGAGCAGTTTGAAGTCTTCACTGATCATCAGAGTCTGAAGTACCTATTTTCACAGAAGGAGCTGAATATGAGACAACGTAGATGGCTCGAGCTGATTAAAGATTTTGATTTCACCATCTCCTATCATCCGGGGAAGGCAAATTCAGTTGCAGATGCACTGAGCAGGAAAGTACAGGTGTCAGCTGCAAGTTTGTGCATTCGGGAATAGAGGCTACTCGAGACATTGTCCGAGTAGAGGCCGTTCACAGAGAGCTCAGATGGGGCAGTGATGGCGGGGCTTCGAGTGGAGACGTAGACTGTCAATCGAGTTGTTCAGGCTCAGCACGGTGATGAAGAATTGACTAGTCTGCTACAATCAGCTGCCAGGGATGGATCAGACTTCACTGTGGGAGTAGATGGACGTCTAAGGTTCAGGAGTCGGATTTGGGTGCCAAAGGTTGATGAGCTGAGGGATGACATCATGGAGGAGGCACACCGAGCGAGATATTCCATTCACTCAGGGAGTACGAAGATGTATAAGGAGCTGCAGCGGAACTTATGGTGGAGAGAGATGAAGCGTGATGTGGTTGATTTTGTGGCTAGGTGCTTGGTTTGCCAGCAGGTTAAGATCGAGCACCAGAGACCAGCGGGACCGATGCAGAGTATAGAGCTACGTGAATGGAAATGGGAGCATGTGACGATGGATTTTCGTCACCAGGTTGCCGAAGACGAAGAGCTTCCATGACGCGATTTGGGTTGTAGTCGATCGACTGACCAAGTCGGAACATTTTCTGGCTATCCAGACTATTCTACCTTTGGAGGGTCTGGCAAGGCTGTATATCGAGGAGATTGTCAAACCGCATGGGGTGCCAGTGAGTATCATTTTGGATCGAGATCCGAGGTTCACCTCCAGATTTTTGGGAAGTTTGCAGCAGGCTCTGGGAAGTCGGCTGAAGTTCAGTACAACTTTTCATCCACAGAAAGACGGGCAGTCCAAGAGGACTATTCAGACGTTAGAGGACATGCTTAGAGCTTGCACTCTAGATTGGGCAGGGCACTGGGATGAGCACTTGCCATTGATTGAGTTCACCTACAACAACAACTACCATGCGAGTATTGGAATGGTGCCGTATGAGCCTTTGTATGGGAGACCTTGCAGGTCACCGGTATGTTGGAGTGAGGTAGGTGAGAGACAGTTAGTCGGGCCTGAGATTGTGCAGATGTATGCTGAGAAAGTTGACGTGATCAGGCAGAGACTAGCGACAGCTCAGAGCAGGTAGAAGAGCTACGCGGATCGGCATAGGCGTGTTCTGATTTTTGAGGTTGGCGATCATGTCTTTCTGAAGATCTCACCGTCGCGTGGGGTGATGAGATTCGGGAAGAAGGGGAACTCAACCCGAGGTATATTGGGCCATTTGATATATTAGACCAACGCCTACAGGATTAAGCTGCCGCCACAGTTTTCGGGTCTTCCCAACGTCTTCCACGTTTCTATGCTGAGGAAGTACGTAGCAGATCCTTCTCATGTGATCCAGATTGAGGTTCCAGAGATCCAGCAAGATTTGTCTCTTAAGGAGAGACCTATGGAAATTGTGGATTGGATGGAGAACCAGCTCAGGAGCAGGACTATTCCGATGGTCAAGGTCAGGTGGCAGCATAACTCTGAGCGAGAGGCTACTTGGGAGGTTGAGGAAGAGGTCTGGAAGTTGTATCCGGAGCTGTGTGGTAGGCGTTGGATTCAATTTCGTGGGCGAAATTCATTTAAGGAGGATGGATTGTTATATCCTAACCTTGCTTAATGTTTTAATTGTGTTTAGGAGAGGTTTAGAGAAGATTGGAATGGACGGCTGAGATGGATTAAGGAGATTGTATATAAAGGTTAAAACCTTTTCTCTCTGTCACTTCTCGCTCTCACTCGCACGTCTCTCTTCTCTCTCTATTTCCTACTCATTTCTCTCTCTTTCGTAAGCGAGCCGGAGGCTCTGGTTTGGCGTGGCTGGGTGGAGTTCGGACGTTGACGGAGTCGAGGTGTTGAGTTGAGGTGTTCGCCAGAGGAGAGGTCTTGCGAGGAAGAGCTCGCTCTGATTCTTCAAAGGCTTCTTCAAGCCTTAAGGTATGTCAAGCTTGCTTTTACGCTCACCTATTATTAGCGGGGGGTGGGAGCGGTCGACGGTTGGCTGATTGGCTCCTCGGACCTACACAGCTGTTTTCTGCACTATAAACGATTGACCAGTGGTTTGGGTTTGGTCGACCAGTTATAGTGTATTTTGGGTAATATCCCTCTCACCCGTCGAACGATACCTTTTGGGTGGTCGACCGGTTGTGCAATTTGAGCGAGAGATGGAGCCTCTGGGTGCTTTCGGTCGTACGAGATCCCTTTGTCGGTTGACCGAAAGTACTGTCGTAGGTCGGTTGGGATCCCTTTGCCGGTCGACCGCCTGTTTGACTCGTCCGACCGACGACTTAAGTTAACTTAATGGCCAGTCGACTGTATGTATTGTTTCGGTCGACCGTATAGTGTGGATTGTCGGTGAGTTGTGCTGGAGGTTTTTGGTCGACCGGATGTATTGTTTCGGTTGACCGTATAGTGTGGATTGTTGGTGAGTTCTACTGGAGGTTTTCGATCGACCGGAAGTTTTGGGTCGTCCGACCGTTTTATCGTGGTTTGTAAAAATGGTTTTCTTACTGGTGCTTTTCGATCGACCGGGTCCCCTTTGTCGTTCGACCGATGGGTGGGTTTTTGGTTGGGCCAGTTCTCCAGATGAGGATTCGGTCGACCGAATGACTGCTTTTGTTCGACCATTTTTACACAGTTTGGTGTTTGGTGGTTGACTTTGATTAGCTAGATGGCAACGGGTTCTCCGACCCTTTTGGGGCGATGGAAGGACATGCCGGCCCTATAGCGATCAGTGGTGACACGTTGAGGAGGGTTGTGATTGTTATTGCCGTGGCTCCGGCGAATGAGGCAAAGCCGTGTCTCTGGCGAGTGTTGCAAAATCGTGGCTCCGGTAACATTGAGGCCAACCGTGGCTCCGGTATATGAGGCAAAACCGTGGCTCCAGTGAATGAGGCAACTGTTGGTGGTTTTCAGTTGTTGAGCTTGTGTCTTTCTATGGTTTTTCGTATTCATTGTCCATTCAAGTGTTAGGGTTTGGCATACGGGGTTTCCTTATGGAAACTCAGGCATAGTCATGTTGCTTTTCCGGCCGAGGGCGGCGTTAGGAGGGTGGTGACTGCGGAGGAGGCGTTCGGGAGCGGATCCTGCTTTCCTTCCTTTTGAGGTGATTGTGATTACAATGTAGGATCGTGTGGATTATGGGTCCACTAATCACTAATTAAGCTAATCACCTACTTGTTTAAACAATCGAGTAAATGCAGCGGAATTTAAAACAAACAAGCAAGTGGAGAAAGACAATACAAACCACAAGAAGACACGGCGATTTTATAGAGGTTCGGCACCCCACCCGGGTCCTAGTCCTCTCTTGTAAGCTCCGCTCGACTCCGCGAGCTCCGCCTACGTCTTCACTAACCACTCCCCGTTCCGGGCCGGGAGAGAACGCCTTTACACCACAAGCAACGCGAACAACCCTCGCTTGCTTGAATTCTTCCTCTCACAATCCGAGAGGGACACTTCGGGCTTTCACCGAAGTCCTTGCTTCTTTTGACAACACTTGTAACTGAGTGGGATTCACTCTCTAATTGAGCACACTTTGAGTAGGATGAGTATATGATCAAGTGTGTGAAGTTTAGGCTTAAAGAGTGTAGAATTTGGAGCTTTGAGGATTGAGGTTTCTCTCTAATGTATTGGGACAATTGGAGTTGGAGAGTTGTGTTAACAACAAGTCTTGATCCTCTATTTATAAGCTCCTAAGGTATTCTAGCCGTTGGGGATAGATTTGATTGGGTTTTGTGCAAGATACACAAAGCAGAAAATCGGGCTGCAAATCTGTCCAGAACCGGTCGACCGAAACTAGTACACCGGTCGACCGTTAACATGATTTCAAAGAGAACGGTCGAACAAAAGAATATTCGGTCGGACAAACGAGCTAGAACTTAACTCTACTTAAGTGAATCGGTCGAACCAAAGTATGGGGCGGTCGACCGATAAGGGGATTCGGTTGAGACAAAGGTCAATCGGTCGAACGAGAAATGTGTCGACCGATAGCAGGGAATTTGGTTTCTGAAAATATGTTCAACCGGTCGACCGAATCAAGGTCTTCGTTCGACCGGTTACCGAATGTATTTTGGGCTTAAGTTTTGTTTTATACGAATACGACCGTTATAGGAATACGACAAGAAAAACGGTCATATTAAAATCCGGGATCGGTCGACCGAAAAGGTAGGACCGGTCGACCGGTAGAGTTCGGTAAAATCACTGTGGAGAGTCTGTTATAAACCGGTCGAACTGAGAACTGGTTCGGTCGACCGGTTCACACAGGAAATCTGGGTTTAAGTTTATAAGTGATTTCCGACTAATGTTTGGGTGATCTAATGAAGTCCAAATAAGGTGAAATTTTGTGTGTGACTTCTCTAAGGAACCTAGTGTGTATGTGATATGTTTTTAACTCTTGTATGCTCAATTTACACATGTTCCTAAGACTCAAAATAAAATCAAGATTACAAGTCTTCATTTAGCTTTATTACAAATCTTGACTTGATTTCCTTCCTTCTTGAGTCTTGATCACCTGTAGAGGTTAGCACAATACAATATACATGCAATGCAATATGTGTGCTACTCTACATCATCATAATTAAGATTAGGTTAATTAAATCATCAAAACATAGATTAAGGCCAAAAAGCCAACAATCTCCCCCTTTTTGATGATGGCAACCGATATCTTAATTCTATCTAAATACATGGAATTTGTATATGTAAACTATGCATATTAATGCTCCCCCTATGGATGTGCATAGTTTTTGATCAATTTTATGCCAAATTCCAAGTTACCCCCTTAATTATCTCTCCCCCTTTGACATCCATCAAAAATAATAATTATTTAAGACTTTAAGCATAGAATTTGGATGTCTTGTAATGAAGTTGCTCCCCCTAAATTTTGCACTTCATTACTCTAATAAAAGATATAACATTTAAGCTCCCCCTATTAATAAGGCTAAATTGAAACAATGAGTATGATGAAATTTAAGTTTAATTAAGTTTCTTCTTAAGCCTTATTCTAACATCCATTTAGAATTGACATTTAAAAACAATGGATGTGGTAAATGATTTGCAATGAATAGGGTAAATGATTTTCAATGAATTGAAATTATATGATATGTCAATTAAGCATGTGAAGCTAGATTAGAGCTAATTTAACATGAATTGTATAGATAGGAATTTATACCAATGTTGAATTCGAATTTAGCTCCAATCTCATTTGGTGATGCAACCGGATTTGAATTTGACTCTTGAGCTCACCCGGTCACCACCAACCTCCTACTCAAGCTCCTACAAGAGTAGATTTAGGTACCCAAACAACTTTGGGTCCTTGAGTGTTAGCTTTGGGAATCCACACCATTTTGGTTTTGGGAGCCCACACACTTGAGGAAGTAGACTTAACAAATAAATGCTTGCCATTTAATGTAGTATGAGATACATGGTTTTTCAATTGAACATTGTATCCTAAACCATGTTTAGCTAAGGATTGTCTTTGACTACCTAAAAGCATATCAAGCATTTTTGTTCCTTTAGTGAACATTTCTAGATCTTTTCTTAATTGCATATTTGAAACTTTAAGATCTACATGTTCATCAACAATGGGTGTTTTACTTAGACTAGCAAGTGATGATTCATTTGATTCAAGTCTAGCAATCACCTCATTCTTTTCATTCATGATTAATTCAATTTGGCATTTGAGATCATTTATAGTTTTTCTAGCATTTTTGTTCTTTTCACAAATGATCTCATATTGTTTAACTAAATCATGAAATGCATTTTGTAGCTCATCATGTGTATATGATTCATCATTAGCATTAGAATTAGAGCTATCACTATAATAGGACTTAGTTGAGCATGAATTACTAGAACAAGAGTTAGAATCTACCTCACTTTGATCTTCAATAGCCATGAAGCATGAGTGGGCCACTTCTCTTCTACTTTGCAAGGAAGAAGACGATGATGATGGTGATGAAGAATCATCCCATGTAGCCTTGTGTGCTTCCTCCTTCCTTTCTCTTCTCTTGCTCTTCTCCTTTTCTTTTCTCCTCTCCCTTCTCTCCTTTTTCTTCTCCCCTTCTCTTCTCTCATTTTCACTCTCCTCCCTCTCTTTTTCTTTTTCTCTTTTCTCACTTCTTCTACCTCTTCTTTCATTCTTTTCTCCCTTATCCCTCTTGAGGTATTTGAAGAAGTCTTGGGCAAGAACCTTAATGTCCTCTTCTTCCACCCTCCTTGGCTCATCAAAATTTGCATGTAGTGCAACCACGGAGTGTTTCTTTGATGCTTCCTTCTCTCTTCGATGACTCAATTGGAGCTCATAGGCCATGAGATTTCCAATGAGTTCCTCCATCTTCAATTTTGAAAGATCGTGCGATTCTTCGATTGCCACGACCTTGTCTTCCCAATCGTTGCTCAATGACCGGAGGAATTTTCGAGTCATCTCTCCTTCATTTATCCTTCTTCCAAGAATCAAAAGAGAGTTAGTGATATCGGTGAAGCGAGTGTTCATGTCGCTTATGTTCTCACCGATTTGCATAGAAAATATTTCATATTTATGCATGAGGAGACTTATCCTAGTTTCTTTGGTTTTGCTATCACCCTCATGATGCATTTGTAACCTATGCCATATTTCATTTGCACTTTCACATCCCCTAATTCTATTGTATTCTCCCTCATTAAGGCCACAATAAAGAATATTCATAATTTTTGAATTCATTTCAATTTCTTTCATTTGAGCCCTAGATAGAGAATCTAAATCATCTTCATTTGGGGGTATGTATGGATTTTGAATAAACTTCCAATACTTAAGGTCATTTGATATTAAAAAGATTTTCATTCTATTTTTCCAATAATCATAATTTGACCCATTAAGCAAAGGAGGCCTTGTGGTGCATAAACCCTCTAAGTGATTAGATGTTGAAGCCATGCTAAAATTACGGTAAAGTAATGAAATTTAGCTAACAAGGCTCTGATACCAAATGTAGGATCGTGTGGATTATGGGTCCACTAATCACTAATTAAGCTAATCACCTACTTGTTTAAACAATCGAGTAAATGCAGCGGAATTTAAAACAAACAAGCAAGTGGAGAAAGACAATACAAACCACAAGAAGACACGGCGATTTTATAGAGGTTCGGCACCCCACCCGGGTCCTAGTCCTCTCTTGTAAGCTCCGCTCGACTCCGCGAGCTCCGCCTACGTCTTCACTAACCACTCCCCGTTCCGGGCCGGGAGAGAACGCCTTTACACCACAAGCAACGCGAACAACCCTCGCTTGCTTGAATTCTTCCTCTCACAATCCGAGAGGGACACTTCGGGCTTTCACCGAAGTCCTTGCTTCTTTTGACAACACTTGTAACTGAGTGGGATTCACTCTCTAATTGAGCACACTTTGAGTAGGATGAGTATATGATCAAGTGTGTGAAGTTTAGGCTTAAAGAGTGTAGAATTTGGAGCTTTGAGGATTGAGGTTTCTCTCTAATGTATTGGGACAATTGGAGTTGGAGAGTTGTGTTAACAACAAGTCTTGATCCTCTATTTATAAGCTCCTAAGGTATTCTAGCCGTTGGGGATAGATTTGATTGGGTTTTGTGCAAGATACACAAAGCAGAAAATCGGGCTGCAAATCTGTCCAGAACCGGTCGACCGAAACTAGTACACCGGTCGACCGTTAACATGATTTCAAAGAGAACGGTCGAACAAAAGAATATTCGGTCGGACAAACGAGCTAGAACTTAACTCTACTTAAGTGAATCGGTCGAACCAAAGTATGGGGCGGTCGACCGATAAGGGGATTCGGTTGAGACAAAGGTCAATCGGTCGAACGAGAAATGTGTCGACCGATAGCAGGGAATTTGGTTTCTGAAAATATGTTCAACCGGTCGACCGAATCAAGGTCTTCGTTCGACCGGTTACCGAATGTATTTTGGGCTTAAGTTTTGTTTTATACGAATACGACCGTTATAGGAATACGACAAGAAAAACGGTCATATAAAAATCCGGGATCGGTCGACCGAAAAGGTAGGACCGGTCGACCGGTAGAGTTCGGTAAAATCACTGTGGAGAGTCTGTTATAAACCGGTCGAACTGAGAACTGGTTCGGTCGACCGGTTCACACAGGAAATCTGGGTTTAAGTTTATAAGTGATTTCCGACTAATGTTTGGGTGATCTAATGAAGTCCAAATAAGGTGAAATTTTGTGTGTGACTTCTCTAAGGAACCTAGTGTGTATGTGATATGTTTTTAACTCTTGTATGCTCAATTTACACATGTTCCTAAGACTCAAAATAAAATCAAGATTACAAGTCTTCATTTAGCTTTATTACAAATCTTGACTTGATTTCCTTCCTTCTTGAGTCTTGATCACCTGTAGAGGTTAGCACAATACAATATACATGCAATGCAATATGTGTGCTACTCTACATCATCATAATTAAGATTAGGTTAATTAAATCATCAAAACATAGATTAAGGCCAAAAAGCCAACAGTTTTCAGTTGTTGAGCTTGTGTCTTTCTATGGTTTTTCGTATTCATTGTCCATTCAAGTGTTAGGGTTTGGCATACGGGGTTTCCTTATGGAAACTCAGGCATAGTCATGTTGCTTTTCCGGCCGAGGGCGGCGTTAGGAGGGTGGTGACTGCGGAGGAGGCGTTCGGGAGCGGATCCTGCTTTCCTTCCTTTTGAGGTGATTGTGATTACATATGTATATTTTCTGTTTACGAGCTTTTGATGTAATCACATTCTTTTGTAATCTCGATCACATATATAGAATATATGTTGGTGTACATGTGTGTGCATGTCTTTTCGTAATGTCCTCACTTGATTGTATGTTTTAAATTTTAAATTTTCCACTGTTCTGAGGACGTTACAAGTTTCCATTAATAGAAGGACGTTTATTTCTAAATTCCTAGTAAATCGGCATGAGTGATGGAGTCTCTGAAGCTTTAATTAGTGGAAATGATGCAACCTCCATATCTCCATCCCCCAATCTTGTTGAGGTTGTGTTTAAGGAGTAGGAAATACTTGGACTTGCTCCCATTGATGATTTTGGGTCAAGTGAAGTACTAGTGGGCTATGCTCTTGGAGAGCTTACCAAAGCTCACTTATGTCCTTATTGTATTGTCTCTTTGAGAAATTTCTCTCCTCCGGTGTTGATGACTGACCATCTCCTTGTACGATGAATATCTTAAGTTTAACATCATATTGCATTATAATTTATTTGGATGAATATCCTCATTCTAATATTCTTATAACCTATTACTTGTAGGGTATTCGCATAAAGTAAGGCAATCCTTCATGGGACCTTACATCCAGAGACTTAAGAATCTTATTCTTTATTGTAGGAGTCCCTAGTCTAGAGGGGGTGAATAGACATTTTTGGTTAACTTAAAGTAGAGATAGTAATGCAAAACCAGAAAGAGCACATAAAGATTTATGTAGGTTCGGCATAAGCCACGTTCATGCCCTGTCCTCGAGTCCCGCTTTCCCGTGAGCCCAACTCCAGAGTTCCACAAATAAATCCCCTTGCTTGGCAGAAATTATGCCATTACAACCCAAACCCTTGACTAAGCATGGGATTTGAACTCCTCCCAAAGCCCGACAAGGAAGTCCTTATCACTGGAGTTGTACAACCTTTGTTTGCTTGTGAAAAACTTTGATTAGCACTTGGGAAGGTTTTGCAATTATGTCATCATGTGGTAGAGTAGTTATCTAAGTGTGTGTGAAGAAAAGCCTTGTTTCGTCTCAAGGAAGCAAGAGAGTGTTTGGAACAAGAAGGATGCTCTATAGGTACTAAAACACTCCTATATAGGCAAGGAACAAAAGGCTACTAAGGGCAAAAGACAAACAAATTAGAAAAGGAATGAAGCGAAAGTTGAGGTACAAAAAGGTGCCTACCAAAATCTGATCGGCCATTGGCTTAAATTCCTAAGTCCGCCATTTGGACTGTTCAAGTCAATGGGTTTGCGTCTGAAAGTGTGCTACTTGTTTCTGTCTTGCATTTGATTGACCAAACTTGTTTTTGTTCGACCTTTGACAAAAGGCAAAGCTGCATATTCAAGCTAGGCATTCGTAAAAAGAGAGAGATTTTCTAATTAAAGTAAAAAGAGAAACAAAAACGGTCGATCCGTGCCATGGTGGTTGACTGTTTTGTGGACAAATGTCGGGTTTAAGTTTTGGTGGTTCAATGGAGTGCTAGATGTATCCTAAAGTGATTGTGTGCAATAAACCAACTAAAATGCGCAAGTTTACCTAGGTTTCTAAAGACTTATGGAAGTGTAAAATTACATAAGATTTTTTTCGTTTTGTTGATCCTTTTTGCTTGTCATTTAGTGGTCTTCTTCATTCGTCAACTTAACCACAACTTCACACAATATATATATATATATATATATATATATATATATATATATATATATATGCAAGTATGATATGTGATGCAGGTTTATATACTCATTTGGAGGGGTTTGGAAGTTTTATATTTGGTTTCATCAAGGGCAGTATTCATCAAATCTCTTAACTACTAGCAAAAAACCAATATTACCTGCATCGTCATATATGGGTTCATCTTATGTATTAATAATAAGAACATGCTATTTTATAAACCTAGATTATTTTGGGTGGGGGGAGGGGTTTGGAATTTTTATTGTCTAAAGTTAAAAAATTGGTTATTGTGGTTACTGTGTAATTGAAATTTTTATTTCAAGTGTGATTTTATGATTTTATTGTTTTTCTATTTTTTTGGGGAAAAATAAGGAAATGTTACATGTTATGGCCTGTTTCTATGGCTAGTTTTTATTTTGTCAGATTTCCCCTGTTATTAGAACTTATAGATTTTAGTGATAATAAAAATTGATATTATCTTGGTCTCTATTAGTTTTCATTTTACAATGTGTTTCACGTTGATGGTTGTCAACTTGTAAACAACGTTCGAGGCATGTGCTACACAGTAGTTTCATAACTTGTTTCGGTCGACCGTATAGTGTGGATTGTTGGTGAGTTCTACTGGAGGTTTTCGTTCGACCGTAAGTTTTGGGTCGTCTGACCGTTTTATCGTGGTTTGCAAAAATTGTTTTCTTACTGGTGCTTGAACCAAATCTGATCTTCTATGTGATATGAAGCTTTATGATAAAGTTAGGATTGGAAGTATTGTTGAAAACCAACAGATTCTTGAATCCTAGGTGGCAAATTGTACAGGAGGTGATTGACAGCGAGGACAAAATTTGTCCTTTTTAATCATGAATGAACAAGCAAGTTAATCTAAAATCTAAACCATGCTTGGCTGAAAAAACACTATTTCTACAAATTCATGGATAAAATTGCAAAAGCTTTGAGGTTTATTTATGCACCACACCACCTGACTACCATAACCTACAACCTTACATAAAAATATTTCTTTTTTTCCAACATGGATACCATATAACTTCAATATTATTAACCATATTCATTCAAGCACCCATATGGATACAAAATGATCCTTATTCTATATATACTCCACAACCACTTTTCTAAGCATACACCATATGTAGCATATGTTGCCTTTATTGTCTCCTTTCAGGCCGAGAGCGACGTTAGGTGGGTGGCGACGGCGGAGGGCGCGCTCGAGACCTGATCCTGCTTCCCTATATTTTGAGGTGGTTGTGATTACTTGTGTATATTTCATGTATATGATCTTTTGATGTAATCACATTCTTTTGTAAACTTGTTTACATATATATTATATGTTGGTGCACCAGTGTGTGTATTTCTTTTCGTAATGTCCTCGTTGATTGTATGATTTAAATTTGAAATTTTCCGCTGTGTTTGAGGACGTTACAGTCTTATTTCAGAGTAGTATAAGTTGTATTATGTGCCACAACAAAGCACCCAAGATACTTTTTAGTACTTAGATTGAGTTTTGACGAAGAAACTACAGATTCCTTGGTGGGAGACTTAATATATAGTATTTAATATATTATTATAACTTAATATGGGGAAGAAGGATGACCAACCTTATATATATAAAAGAAACAACCTTAATTTAGAAAAATTTGTTGGAGGACGGGAGGAGGACGGGGAGCTACTGATCAACCCACCACAGGAGATTACCCGTCTCCTGGGCTACAGGGACCGCTGATTGGCGGTCCCCAACCGCCAATTGGCGGTCTAAAAGGCGTGCCTCATGTGCTGCCTTGGACCACCCTGATCACCATTCATTTTGCCTTCTTTTGATTCCACTAGATCCATTCTTGATCTATGTTACTGGGGGGCACGAAGGAAAGAAGGTGACTCTCTACTCACATACTTCTTCTTCTTTCTACTCACATACTCACTCTTTTCTCACACAATTTCGTGGCTCAACTTCTAATGCTTGATATATGTTGTTGTTGTTACAAATGGTGAATTCTAGTGCTTTATATAGGCACTTACATGACCCTACAACTTCCAAACATAAAGACTACATAAACATGATCATTGAAGATCATTACACCCTCTACTTAAATTGCATACATAATTAGGACGAAAATTACTCAAAAAATGAAAAGACTCTTGTCTCTTCCACTCCCTCAACCTTTTGTCTTCTCATGTGTTGACTCATCTCCTCCTTGATGTGTCATCAAGCACTGATGATGTGGCGGGTGACTAGGACGCCACATAGGATTAAGTCGCCACATAGGATTAAGTTCAATTCTCAATACTCCTCCTTGAACTTAATCCTCTTCCGTCCACCATCCCAAGTTGATTTCTCAACTTCACATACAAGCGGATTGGCAGAGCTTTTGTTTTGTGTGAGAAGACACACCATGTGCAACTCACTCGTCATCTCATAGATTTCACGAAGTGTCTTGAACTTCCTTGGTCTCATCTCGTCATGTTTGTCAGATGGAACCGTTTCATGATCAGTGGGGTTGGCTATCTCCTCTTCTTGTTCTTCATTTGGCACTTGTGGAATCTCCTCTTTGGACTCCCATGTTACCTCCTCGTTAACCTGTACATCACGACTAATGACAATTTTGTTGTTAGTTGGATCGAGAAGCCTATAAGCTTTCGATCGTTCATCATAGCCAACAAATACAAGCTTGATGCTCCTATCATCAAGTTTTATCCTTCTTTCTTTTGGTACATGTGCATATGTTGTGCTTCCAAACACCTTCATATATGCTACGGTTGGCTTATAGCCACTCCACGCTTCTTGTGGAGTTACTCCCTCCAAACTTGCAGTTTTGCAACGATTCAACGTATACACTGCACAGGCCACAGCTTCGGCCCATAGCTCTTTTGACACGTTCTTGCTTTTCAACATACTTCGAACCATGTCCATGATGGTTCTATTCTTCCTTTCAGCTACACCATTTTGTTGTGGTGAGTATGGAGCCGTCAAATGGCGTTTTATGCCACTCTCCTAACAAAAGTTGTTGAACTCGGTTGATGTGAACTCGTCTCCTCGATCAGACCTTAATGTCTTGATGTTGTTGCCACTTTGTTTCTCCACATATGCCTTGAACTTCTTGAACATGCGAAAAGCCTCAGATTTCTCCTTCAAGAAGTACACCCACGTTTTCCGTGAAAAGTCATCAATAATCGTTAAGAAATAACGATTCTTACTAATCGAGTGTGGAGTGATCGGTCCACATATGTCGGTATGCACCAACTCTAGCACCTTCTTTGCTCTATGTTCAGCTTGCTTTGGAAAACTCTTCCTTGGTAATTTTCCAACCATGCAACCTTCACAAAATCCGTCTTTGGATTCGGTCATCGGCAGACCATGCACCATTCCCTTTTGCGCCATTTCTTGGATCCCGCCGAAGTTCAAGTGTCCAAGTCGCATATGCCACAACCAATCTCCCTTAATGCATGCATTCACACATCTAGCACGAGCACAGGTTAGATTCAATTTAAACATTCGATTTTTGGACATTTCTACCTTTGCAATCAGATGTCCATCTTGTCCTCGCACGGTCATGTGTCGATCCTTCATCAAGATCGTGAACCCTTTCTCCAGGAGTTGTCCCATGCTTAAAATGTTCGTCTTCATATCGGGCACAAAGAACACATTGGAGATAAGCTTTTGAGATCCATCCTTTACTTGGATCATGATGTGACCTTTCCCTTCCACGCGCACCTTTGATGCATCTCCAAACGAAACGTGCCCATGTACTCCTTCCTCCAAATGTGCGAACATGTGTCTATTTCCACACATGTGGTTGCTTGCTCCCGTATCGAGATACCAAACACCTTCTTGTTCGCCTTCCATTCCTTTGTCGGCAAGCAAGACTACATCCTCATCACAAGCATTCTCCTCCACGGCCACAAGATTGGAGTTTTCTTCCACCCTTTTCTTCGACCAACACTCGCTTGCGTAGTGTCCATGCTTCCCACAATTGAAGCACTCAATCACCTTCTTCGATCCGTGATCACCACGGACACGGCTGGAGCTCTCCTCCACCTTCTTTTGCGACCAGCATTCTTTCGCAAAATGACCACGCTTCCCACACTTGAAGCATTCGACCTCCTTCTTTCTTGAATGGCCTCCATAATCACGACCGCTTCCACGATCTACGTTGCGAGGTTTCTCCTCCTTAAGCGACATCTTCGTTTGCAACGCCTCCTCTAAGACATCTTGTCTTTTCTTCTTCTTTCTTTGCTCGTGTGCCTCCAACGAGCTAGCTAGATCACCAATAGTCATTTTCTCGAGGTCCTTTGATTCCTCGATTGCGCACACCACATTCTCGAAGTCCTCGATGAGAGAACGCAACACCTTCTCCACCACTCTTCCTTCGGTCAGCGCCTCCCCATTTCTTTTTAATTTGTTCGCCACCATGCGAACTCTCGTCACGAAATCGGCAACACCTTCCGATTCCTTCATTTTTAACGCCTCGAACTCGCCTCGAAGCATTTGGAGGCGCACTTGTCTCACTCGATCAGCACCCTTGTAGCTCCTCTCAAGGGTGTCTCACGCCTCCTTCGACGTCTTCGCTTCATCGATCTTTTCAAAGCCACTCTCATCCACCGCTTGGAAGAGAAGGAAGAGAGCACTCTTATCTTTGGCTCTTCTCTCCTTTTGTGCTTTGATTTGTGCGACGGTTTCTTCTCCCGTCTCGGCCTCCTCCTCGAAGCCGCTCTCCACAAGATCCCAAGCATCATGCGCACCCAGCAACGCACACATTTGGATTCTCACCCGTTCCCTACGAAATTGTGTCTATTTCTCAAAATCTTTGTTTTATTTTCTCCAAAATGTCAAGCCTTCGGTTTCTACTATTATTACACAAAATTATTGAAAGGAATGTCATAAAATGGACTAATCAGCTTTGTAATTTTCTGAAAGTCTACAACGGCACAGGGTCATGTGATTGTGTGCAATAAACCAACTAAAATGCGCAAGTTTACCTAGGTTTCTAAAGACTTATGGAAGTGTAAAATTACATAAGATTTTTTTCGTTTTGTTGATCCTTTTTGCTTGTCATTTAGTGGTCTTCTTCATTCGTCAACTTAACCACAACTTCACACAATATATATATATATATATATATATATATATATATATGCAAGTATGATATGTGATGCAGGTTTATATACTCATTTGGAGGGGTTTGGAAGTTTTATATTTGGTTTCATCAAGGGCAGTATTCATCAAATCTCCTAACTACTAGCAAAAAACCAATATTACCTGCAACGTCATATATGGGTTCATCTTATGTATTAATAATAAGAACATGCTATTTTATAAACCTAGATTATTTTGGGTGGGGGGAGGGGTTTGGAATTTTTATTGTCTAAAGTTAAAAAATTGGTTATTGTGGTTACTGTGTAATTGAAATTTTTATTTCAAGTGTGATTTTATGATTTTATTGTTTTTCTATTTTTTTGGGGAAAAATAAGGAAATGTTACATGTTATGGCCTGTTTCTATGGCTAGTTTTTATTTTGTCAGATTTCCCCTGTTATTAGAACTTATAGATTTTAGTGATAATAAAAATTGATATTATCTTGGTCTCTATTAGTTTTCATTTTACAATGTGTTTCACGTTGATGGTTGTCAACTTGTAAACAACGTTCGAGGCATGTGCAACACAGTAGTTTCATAAACTCCCCGTCAACATTCTCGATCTTCATCAAATTAAACCGATGGGGGAGGTTTACTTATACTACTTTATAGACCAATAATGGATGTTGTAGATAGCACATCTAAAATCTTAATGCGAGCAAACAGAAAGACATCCACAATCGTTACATATATAGTATATGAAGCATGGGGACTTATTAGAGGATTACAACACGTTTGAAACCATACTCTATGTTGCTAATAACAACTTATTCACATACTACGATCCTCATCTTAGTTATAGGTGATTAAGTATTAATGGCATGCACCAGTGCCTGCAATGCAATGTCCACTACGATAGCCACCACAACAATAACTGTGTTGCTTCTTGCACCAGTGTCTGCAGTGTCCGTGCCACCAACGTCCACAACACCACTTCTCACCCCAACATCCACCCCAGTTAGAAGAAACCTCATCTATTCCCAAATAACATAAACAATCACATCACAGATAGCGATATATATACTTCTTCAGAATAGTTCTCTAACATCCCGAAACAGTGGAAATTTAAAAATTTAAGCAATCAAGAGAATATCGGAATAACTCATCAACGGGAATGTTACTCAAATAAATCAACATTCGGTGCACCAATAATACAACAGAGTTTGTTAAAAGGCGTGATTACAACAATACTACGAAAAGACATGTAAGGTAATCACGACGACCTCGAAGAATCCGATGAGGATCCTGGCCCCAAAATGCGTGCGCCCGCTGTCACCACCCAACAGAACCTACTGCGGTCCTGAAACATGAATCAAACAACGATGCCTGAGTTTCCCATTAGGAAACCCCGTATGCCAAGCTCACCTATATGCATGCAATAGTACGGTAAATGAACCTATCATACTAGTAGCATGTCATGTCACATCTGCAATGCATCAAGTCCCTCAACAGGGTAAACGGGATCTAAGTCCAACAACAACGACCCTCAACAGGGTCCACAAGGACATCAGTCCAGCAACAACAACAACGGGTCTCCCACGGAAACCTACCGTAGGCACGTACGGTCTTACGGACAGTACGCGACGCGTCCCCCCACACGCGACTACTCGAGCCAAAGGGATCAGTGAGGAGCGTCCGCACTTTTGTGCAAAGAACCACGTGGTCTACACCACCTTCGACGGAGCCGTAGCTCGGTCGGTCAACATCCCAGGATAGGTGCCCAATCGGGGATCATCGCTGGCACGACATCAACGGCATCGCCGGCACAACATCGGCGGTACAACATACGTCCGGCACAACTTCGGACGGCACAACCACAGCCGGAACATCATCGACACCATCATCGCCAGCAACAACCTCGGCGGCATCGCCGACACAACATCGGTGGTACAACATACGTCCGACACAACATCGGACGGGTCCAGACCGCAGTCTGCAGGGTCATCCTGCTCCACGAGCCATGCATCACATGCATTGGGATCCGCGATCCCTCAGGTCTGCTATGTTGGCTTTTTAGTCTTAATCTTTATTTAGTTTTCATGATTAAGTAATCTAATCTTAATCTATATTTAATCAATCAACCTAGACAATCAAAGTAAGCAAACATGAATACATGCATTTCATATATATTCGTGTATTTGCGAAATTCTTAATAGGTGATTGACATCATTTCATGCTTATATTTGTATCTTATATCCATTATCTTTCACCTAAACAATGCTATGTTACGAGTTTTATGTTTAGTTTTCAGGAATAAATAGGTTTGAAGAGATGAAACATAAAAGGACCCAAAAGCTGGGAAAAAGGACTGGATTGTGAGATCTGGGGACCAAAATGCAAGGGAGAAGGACCTGAACACAAGACAGAAGGACCTAAAATCAAAACAGAATACTTCACACCATCATGGGGAGTATTTTAACAATTGGATTCGGGTTGGAGCTCCAATAAACGAAGTAGATGCATCCAAGACCACCAAATACACAAAGCAAAGCCCAGCACAAATTTCAGATGAATCCGGACCTTGTTGACCGCCAATTGGCGGTCCAAGACCGCTAATTGGCGGTCTGTTTTGGCCCAAATCCGCCAAGTTTTCTCCTGTACGTGTAGTAATGTTTGTTTAGGCTATTTGTGGTATTGGTTTAGTCCCACATCGGGGGATTGTCCTGGTTTGCCTTTTTCCATGGCTATAAATAGAACTCTTCACCTTCCATTGTAATCACTCCATATTTTAAGTGGTTATTCTTCCTACTAGAAGTGAGGCATTGAAGCACACACTAAAGTAGGAGGATGCTACTTGAAATGTGAGTCATTTTATTAATAAAGTTTTGTGTTTCTTTTATTTGTTTTGTGCTTCTTTTATTGTTTGTGCATGTTTTAGTTTAATCGTCTTTTATTAAATCTAGCTTAGTTAAAATGTCTTCTTATCTTAGTGTAATAATTAGTGTAATGTGTAGTGAGTAGTTACATCCCCTTTGGGGGGTGGAGTAGATGTTCATACATGCATTAGAGAATGGAATGAATACTTTATTTTTCAATGTGTTGATAAAACATGAATGTAGGCTTGCTTGTTTAGGATAGAATTTATAACTTGATGAGTTTTACCAAAATGATTAGACACCTCTCATGCTTGTTTAGGTTCTGAAATAAACATCTTGCATATGTGAATGTTAATCAACTAGGTTGGTGAATAGATTGATAGGTTTTGCCATAACATTTAGACACTTCCTATGCATGATAACACCACCTTAATTTGTGCTTAAAGAATGTGTTCAACACCCACCTCTTTGCATGTGTGCACTCACTCCACCCCTTAGGGGTTTTCCCATTCCTGAAATTGCAGCATTCTTGTTTTGTTATTATTTCATCGTTTGTTTAAAATTAAAACGTTCCGTACTTATTTCATCGTTTGTTTGCTTCTTTCACATTTCGTACTTCTTAGCGTAGTGTAGGGTAGGTTAGCATAATAACATCTCTTCCATCTTTTTTGCCACTTGATTTCGGATAAACAAGAGCCTGCTCACCTCCCTGAGGACGACCCGTACTTTCCACCGCTTCATCGCGGCCGTGCACTTGCGGTTTAAAATTAAAACGTTCAACAAGTTTTTGGCGCCGTTGACGGGGAGGTGCCAGTCCAGACTCTTGTTTGGACGATTCGAGTGGATTTAATTTTTTTTGTAGTTTTTCTTTGTTTCAGGAGACTTGGAGTCGAAAGGAGAGGCATCTGGAAAAATTAGGAGGAAAGCTGGGCAGTTTGGACCGCCAATCAGCGGCCTGAGACCGCCAAGTGGCGGTCTGGTGAGCTATTTTTGCCTTCTTATTTCTTTGTCGTGTTGCCATAATTGATCTAGTAATCTGGGACTCAATTTTGCATGTTCTGACTCTTAGATTGTTCCCAGATTAATAATCAACTTCCCTTAAGCAACTTGGACCCTAAAACTCAAAGCAAAAGATTAGGCATTCTTTTTGTTTAGCTCATGCATCATGTATGTGACTTAGGCATTTAGATTGTCTTTTATTTTAGCTTTATTTTCTGTTGCTGAGAGCTGTCGTGAGGTACGCACATTCTACTCTCATTCATGCATTTCGTATGAATATGCATTAGTTAGTAGGAAGTGCATTGCAACAAGTGTGAGTTGAGCGTTTGTTTGGAGAGTTGATTGCTAGATTAGGACTCCAAAACGCTACTAAGGAGGGGTTGTCCCATAAAAGATAAGGTGGGGGATTTCATCACCCTTTCCTTCGCCCCAAAAACCACACTAATCAAGAGCCTAATTTTAAAATCAAGTAGACATTGGCCTTAAGGAATTGGGACGCATTAGGAGAGTGATCCGGTCCCGACCGTCATGACCTGATCGGCGTTGCCCACTTTGTCGATAGTAGGAGGACGAGATCTCCGGATCTTGGCTCACTTGCTGGGCTTTGTGGTCCTCGTCGTAGGGAGGTGAGGCGTGTTGAGGCCGTGTGACCTCGCAGTTAGGCGTCGTCTAGCTGTAAGGACCTATAGCGACCTTAGGATTGCTTGAGCCTTGTTTACTTGTGTGCTTCTACCTGTACCCATCCACCGTAGCATAAGGACTTCTGCCCTTCTCTCATGAGTCATTCTTTCTCTCCTGTGTTCCCCCGTCTTCTCCTCTACGTACATTCTTTGTTAAAAAAAATTTCGTGTGTGTGCACCTTTGTGCATGCTTTCGTGGACACGAGACGAGAGTGGTCGTTTGACGAGGAGCGTTGTCAATCCGGCTTCGGTCATCGATTTCTCGACACCTTCCTCTTCTCGTGTCGCACATAGTTTGGGTTCAATGGCTGCTAATTTCCGCGAGGAGGAGCGGTTGTTGGACCCACCTGAGCGTCCTATTGTCGTTCCCATACCTCTACGTGATCGATGCTACCCGAGCCGTACAGCTCTACCCTCATGCATCGTATTACCAGAGGCTAATGGGAACCATTTTGAGGTTAAGCCTCAGTTTATCTCCATGCTCCCTCATTTCACTGGGAAAGGTGACCCCTATATCTTTCTCAGGAAATTTGAGGAGGTTTGTGCTATGTTCAAGCTGCAACAACTTAGCACAGACTCCATCCATCTTAGGCTTGTCCCCTGTGCGCTAAAGGATGACGCCAAGAAGTGGTTGTACAGCAACCAGGCGAATGCCTTTAGGACTTGGGATGAGTTTCAATCTGCATTCCTCAAGAAGTACTTCCCAAATCATCGGACTCAAAAATTGAGGAACGAAATCAATTCGTTCTATCAACTTGAGACTGAGAGGTTCAAGGAGCTACTAACCTCATGCCCTCACCATGGCATCGAGTTGTGGCACCTTTGTCAGATTGTTTACGAAGGTCTTAACATCCCGTCAAGAACGCTCCTTGAGTCCATGTGTCAAGGAGAGTTCTTGGGAAAGGATGAAAGGGAGGCATGGGCTTTCCTAGAAGACCTCGCTGAGAAAACCATGCAATGGGAGAGTGTGAGGGAGCCACCTACATCATCTAGCATAGGAGCAAGGATCGCGAATGCAAAGTCGACTAGATCGGGTGTCGCATTTGTTGTCGATACCACTACGGCCACCGAGGCACGCATGGCGGCCTTAATGCGCCGTATGGATTCGATTGAGGTCCAAAACCAACAAGGTGCACCTCACATGTCCACATCTGGTCCAGTTCCATGTCATTCATGTGGTAGGGTAGGTCATGTAGAAAGTGAGTGTGTGTCTATTCCTCCTGATATGGAGCGTGTCAACACCATCTATGACAGAGCTAGGAATGACCCATACTCATCATCTTATAATCCTGGATGGAGGAACCACCCCAATTTTTCATGGAACCAAACTAATGCCCCGGGTGGTCCTTCAAACTCCTCTAGACCACATTACCAATCACACCAACCTCCCATGCATGCACATTCCTATCAGCCACCCCAAACGCAAACCACCAATCAATCGGGTTTCCCAAATTCCAATAATATGGAAACCCGATTCAATTCGCTTGAGACCTTGACTCGTGGACTTGAAAACTCAATGAAATTTTTTATGTCAACCACGACTCAAGTTCTCAATTCAAATCAGCAGACCATCAAATCTCTAGAGCTTCAGATGGGCCAATTGGCTCAGTCTGTACATGAAAGAGAGAGAGAGTCTTTTCCTAGCAAGCCTGAGGCTAACCCCCGAATGTACCAACAACACATGCAAAATGAGAATGTGGTACCTCGGGGGAGACAAGTGAACCATGTGGAGGAACCTGTTCACCATGTCAATGCCATTGTTACCTTAAGGAATGGAAAACAGGTTGACAATCACATTTCCTTGCCACAACAACCACCATCTATGCAGCCCCTCAGTGGGAATGGTGGTGAAGAAGAGGCTGAGGGTGAGGGTAATACACCAACGCTTCTTTCTTCTCAGGCACCGCAGAAAACCTACCTGCCAAAAGCTCCCTATCCAAGTAGGTTAACCAAAAAGCAGAGTGACAACATGGACAAGATATTAGAGGTGTTTAAGCAAGTAAAGGTTAACATCCCCTTGTTGGATGTCATCCAACAAATACCTCAATATGCCAAAGTGTTGAAGGATCTCTGCACAACCAAGAGGAAGACCAATGTTCCTAAGAAAGCATTCTTGGCTGCAAATGTCAGCTCACTTTTTTCCAATCCTACCTACACAAAATACAAGGACCCTGGGTGTCCTACTATTCAGTGTACGATAGGGGACACTAGAATGAGCAATGTTTTGCTTGATTTAGGATCAGCGGACAACCTCCTCCCATTCTCTGTTTATAAACAGTTGAACTTGGGAGAATTGAAACCAACGAAGATCACCCTCCAATTGGTGGATAGATCCATTCGTATATCCATGGGGATTATCGAGGATGTGCTTATCAAAGTTGGAGATTTTATATTTCCAGTCGATTTTGTTGTCCTCGATACCAATCCTGTTGCGAACACCCACTCTCAAATACCTTTGATTTTGGGTAGACCATTTCTGGCAACCTCCAATGCCTTGATTAATTGTAGAAATGGTCTCATGAAGCTCTCATTCGGTAACATGAGTGCCGAGTTTCATGTGTTCAACTCTGGTAAGCAACAAGAACCCATGGATGAACCTTTAAATCTAAATCTCATCCGCCAATTGGAGAAAGCACCACAAAACCAACGAACACCCCTAACCCCAATGCAACCCGTTGAGAATGTTCGAGGGCCCAACGAAAACTCATTGCCTGTCTTCGCAATGCAACAGAGTGAGCTGGCCTCGAACATGAATGTCCAAAGGGAGTGTTTGTTGCATGATTCAGTTGAGAGTACTAGTGAGAGTGAGACACCTCATCATATGCCTATACCAGAAGGTGTCTCTACCTCATGTCCCATGGCCATTGAGCCATTTGAGCTTCATATTGACTCCAACAAGGACCCACCTATGACCGAGCTTATGCTTGATGATCTAAATGATGGTGGGAGGTCCTTGTTGGATGACTTCGGGAGAAGCCCCATTCTTAGTGATGCAAGTCTGCTGCATCCATCGAATGAGCCTGAGGAACTCATTCCAATGCACCCGCCTATTGGTTGGAGGGTTTTCTTCGATGAGCAATTAAACCCTAGTGAGGCAACACAACTTCATTCTTTGTTGCCCACACCCAACCAATATCATGAGGGGTTCGAGCCTTTCAGCTTTGACCTTTCACCCCTCATGACACCTCAGAGTACCAGTGGAGTTTGCCCATCTCGACAAGTCTCTGGTCCTCATGAGTTGATGTTCTCATTTGATGTTCCTTGACCAAATGATTATGAGAATATCGTTGTTCCTGTACATATCATGTAAAAAAAAATTGAAAAAAAAAGAAAAAAAAAGAAAAAAAAGTGTGTAATAAAAGACTCCTTCAGTGAGCATCGATTGTTGTGGGCCCCAACCCTTGTGTACTTGGGCCCATTCTCTTCACGTATTTATCTCCCTTCTTCAGCTTCTCACAGGTTTTGAGGGAATTTGGGTTTGTGTCCATCAACATGACCTTGAACGTCCCTTTGTACTTCATGTTGGTAAGATCTTTCCTTTTTCATGCATGTATCCATGTAGTATCTTGCTCGCATTCATTGAGGACAATGCATGACGTAGGTGTGGGGGGGGGGGTGTTTTACGTGTGTACATATTCGACTCTTTTTCCTTTGGTTTTGTTTTCTTTTGTGTGTACTGCTAGGGTCAAGTTAGTGTGCCGCATTTAACATTGATATATATGCTTGCCATGATCCTTGGGTGACTTGTCTTCTTTTGCTTGCCGAGTGCTTTAAAATTTCCACATTTCTTTCAAAAGCTTCATATGTTTGTGAAAGAAAATGTTTTTGTAGGTTTTGCGTGTGTTTAGCATGTGCAAAACCGTTGAGAGGCAAAGTAAAAAGAAAGCTCCCAAAATTGTCTTGAACTTGATGCATTAGGATTTCTAGTTTACTGGCTTTAGGTCTTATCGAGTCGTTAGGATGCACCCCGGTTTTCCCTCGGAGGGCGTGTAATCATAGGGGTTTCAGCACTCAAACATTTAAAGAAGTCCACCCTGAACCTAGTGAGTCAAATAATTCGTGTCTGTTAGTATAAGGAAGTTTGTCGTAGTCAAAGGTCCTTAATCTCTTTTTGTGAAACTTAAGTGTAGGGGTTTTGGTTCCCATGTAGATAAATAAATAAGTGGTGTTCTCTCTTCTCGCACGGCTCCTATCACTCGGGAAAGTAGGTCTGAGGGGCCATTGTGCCTGGTGCTTTCGAGTCATCTGACTTGGGATGCACCGACCGAACTCCCATTACACGGGTGGTAGGGATCGTCCTATGTGGAGATTTGGGGGAAGGTGTACGTGATAGTGTAAGTCCTCATAGGCAATGATGCACGAAACCTGACCCTGGGAGAATCAAACACAAACCAATAAAATTCTCCAAAGAAAAAGAAAAAAAAGGAAAGAAAAAAAGAAAAAAAAGAGTCAAATAAGAACCAAAATGGACTTTACACATTGTATCACATTCAGAAGTTAAGGTTGCCCATGTCTTTCACTTAAGTCCTTGACTAACTTTCACAAATAACTCATTAGGCTAGGTGTGTGGACGGATTACATATATAGAGTCGACCTGTAGTATTACCGCGTCCCATGATCGACAAAATAAGTCCAACGAGTCGTGTAGCAAGATTGATTAATGCATCTTGTTCGGATTTTGTGGGTATATCCGCTGAAAACCCTCAGGAGACAACACTCCTCCTCCTTCGCAACAAGGAGGTTTAACGGCTTGTTGCACGTGCTAAGTGCAACCGTGATTCCTACGAAAGTGAGTTAGGATTTCTTGTTTTTCGTATGTTGTTCTCTTTCTTTGTTTTGCGCGGGACTAGCAAAAGTTAGGTGTGGGGGTATTTGATTGACATCATTTCATGCTTATATTTGTATCTTATATCCATTATCTTTCACCTAAACAATGCTATGTTACGAGTTTTATGTTTAGTTTTCAGGAATAAATAGGTTTGAAGAGATGAAACATAAAAGGACCCATAAGCTGGGAAAAATGATTGGATTGTGAGATCTGGGGACCAAAATGCAAGGGAGAAGGACCTGAACGCAAGACAGAAGGACCTAAAAGCAAAACAGAATACCTCACACCATCATGGGGAGTATTTTAGCAATTGGATTCGGGTCGGAGCTCCAATAAACGAAGTAGATGCATCCAAGACCACCAAATACACAAAGAAAAGCCCAGCACAAATTCCAGATGGATCTGGACCTTTTTGACCGCCAATTGGCGGTCTGTTTTGGCCCAAATCCGCCAAGTTTTCTCCTGGACGTGTAGTAATGTTTGTTTAGGCTATTTGTGGTATTGGTTTAGTCTCACATCGGGGGATTGTCCTCGTTTGCCTCTTTCCACGGCTATAAATAGAACTCTTAGCCTTCCATTGTAATCACTCCATATTTTAAGTGGCTATTCTTCCTACTAGAAGTGAGGCCTTGAAGCACACACTAAAGTAGGAGGATGCTACTTAAATTGTGAGTCATTTTATTAATAAAGTTTTGTGTTTCTTTTATTTGTTTTGTGCTTCTTTTATTGTTTGTGCATGTTTTAGTTTAATCGTCTTTTATTAAATCTAGCTTAGTTAAAATGTCTTCTTATCTTAGTGTAATAATTAGTGTAATGTGTAGTGAGTAGTTACATCCCCTTTGGGGGTGGAGTAGATGTTCATACATGCATTAGAGAATGGAATGAATACTTTATTTTTCAATGTGTTGATAAAACATGAATGTATGCTTGCTTGTTTAGGATAGAATTTATAACTTGATGAGTTTTTCCAAAATGATTAGACACCTCTCATGCTTGTTTAGGTTCTTAAATAAACATGTTGCATATGTAAATGTTAATCAACTAGGTTGGTGAATAGATTGATAGGTTTTGCCATAACATTTAGACACTTCCTATGCATGATAACACCACCTTAATTTGTGCTTAAAGAATGTGTTCAACACCCACCTCTTTGCATGTGTGTACTCACTCTACCCCTTAGGGGTTTTTCCATTCCTAAAATTCCAGCATTCTTGTTTTGTTCTTAGCTTAGTTCTTATTTCATCGTTTGTTTGCTTCTTTCACATTTCGTACTTCTTAGCGTAGTGTAGTGTAGGTTACCATAATAACATCTCTTCCATCTTTTTTGCCACTTGATTTCGGATAAACAAGAGCCTGCTCACCTCCCTGAGGACGACCCGTACTTGCCACCGCTTCATCGCGGCCGTGCACTTGCGGTTTAAAATTAAGCTAAGGAGCTTTGGGACAAGAAGATAAAGACTCAAGACATGTAATCAAGCTTTGGACCAATATGTAATTTTGTATAATTTGAGTCCTAAGGATTAATGTAAACTTGAGCACATTAGGATTCTGTCCCGTATCCCCACGGTTAACCGAACCCCTCTCGGTAAACCGAATCATGTAGAGTTCGGTCCACAGAACACCTTGCGGTCAACCGTATAGAATCCTTTAGGTGTTCCCTGGAATAACCACCTCGGTATACCGAACCACCTTCGGTAGACCGAAATAGCCTAGACCGGTTTTGGACTTTGCTCCAACGGTCGTATATAAATCTTGACCTAAAGCCCAATTGACTTATCCATATTCGGTACACCGTATTCGGTCAACCGAATCATATTGCTTTAGGAGTCCAACGGTTATTTAACTTGACCGTTATTGTTAAAACAATTTCCCACGCATTGTCAGCGCAAAAACCGCACTACCTTCGGTATACCGAAGTATACACGGTCAACCGAACTTGAGTAGATCAGAGCCCAATCAATTCTACTGTCCACCTTGGAACGGTGAACCGAATGGACTTCAGTGAACCGAATTTAATTAGGGCTAAATAAATAAAAGCTACTGGAGGTTGGGGAACGGTAATCCGATACTTAATCGGTCAACCAAGTTCTTAGTTCAGACCAATGTTTCGGACTACGGTGTGGATAACGGTCGACCGAATCTGTCTTGATTTCTGGACGAGCTTAAGTCACATCTTGCATTCTCATTGGTCCATTCCCCACCAACTCCCAAACGACTATATGAGCTTGAAGACTTATAATTAGGACCTCATTTGGTTTCTTTGAGAATATTGAACACTTCCTATCTATCCAATACTCAAAGCCAAATCCTCTCCATCTTCAAGCTCTCAATCCACAACACTCAAGCCTAAACTTCACCACTTGCATTTCCAATTCAATATCATATCCAAGTGTGCTCAAGTATAGAGTGTTAGTTAGAGTGTGATTCAACTTCCATATCAAAGAATCAAAGAGTTGTAAAAGCTTCTAGGAAACTCCCTCTCGGGTTGTGAGAGGAGACACGAGCGAGGCGAGGTTGTTCGCGAGGCTCGGTGTTGTAAACGGCGTTGGTCTCGGCCCGGAACGGAGATCGGTTAGTAGAACCGTAAGCGAGGCTCGGGGGATCGAGCGAGGCTTGCGAGGAGGACTAGGACCCGGGTGTGGGTGCCGAACCTCTCTAAACTCCGGTGTCGACGATTTGTGGTTTGCATTGTCTCTACTCCTTAATCCTTCGATTAGTATTTTTAATTCCGTATTTATCTATCGATTAGAGGGCCATAGATCCTAACAATTGGTACCAGAGCATTAGGTTGCTAATTTCATTTACTTAATCGTAATTTAGCATGGCATCTACTTATAATCATTGTGAAGGATTACCTACATCTAAGCCACCTTTGTTTAATGTGTTAAATTATGACTATTGGAAGAAAAGAATGAGAATATATTTGCAATCAAATGATTTGAAATATTGGACATTCATATTAAACTCATACACACCTCCTAATGATGATCAAATGATTTGAAATATTGGACATTCATATTAAACTCATACACACCTCCTAATGATGATGAAATTGTATCCTTAACAAAACCCAAAATTAAGGAAGCGGAGATGAATTCCCGCATTATGAATATCTTGTATTGTGGGTTAAATGAAGGGGAATACAATAGGGAAAGAGGTTGTGAAAGTGCTTATGATATTTGGCATACATTAGAAATGCATCATGAGGGTTCAAATAGATTGAAAGAAACTAGGATAAATTTGCTCATGCATAAATATGAATTATTTCATATGCAATCTGGTGAAACCATAAGTGAGATGCACACTCGCTTCACCGAGATAATTAACTCTCTTAAAGCACTTGGCAAGGATTTTAGCAAGGGAGAGATTACTCGAAAAATTCTCCGATCACTCACCAACGATTGGGAGGAGAAGACGACCGCCATCGATGAAGCACAAGATCTCACCAAATTATCGGTCGAGGAACTAATGGGTAGTCTCATGACATATGAGATACAAATGAAAGACCGCATTGAGAAGAGAGTGAAGAAATCCTTGGGGTTACACGCCGTCGCCAATTCGATAAAAGGAGATAGTGATATCGAGGATCAATTGACGACACAACAATTTAAGGAATTTCTCAAAGAAGAGAAAGAAAGGAGAAAAGAGAAGAAGAAAAGGAAGAGAAAAGAGAAGAAGAAGAAAGCTCTTAAAGCTACTTGGGACACTTCATCATCTTCATCAATTGAAGGCGAATTCGCCTCAATGTGCTTCATGGCAATAGAAGACGATGATAGTGAGGTATCTTCTTGCTCTAGTCACGATTCAATTGATTGAAATGATTCAAATGCATATAATGAACTTCAATGTGAATTCAATGAATTGCTTGAAAATTTTGAGAAAATTTGTCAAAAGAATAAACTAGCAAGAAAGAAAATCAATGAGCTACAATCTCAAATTGAATCTATCATGAATGATAAGAATGAATTACTTGCTAGTCATGATAAAATTGCATTAGTGAACACTCAATTGATTGATGAAATTGCAACTCTAAATGCAAAACCTTCATGTACTGTTGATATTCAAGATCTAATTGCTAAGAATGTTCAATTACAAAAGGATCTTGAAAAATTCACAAGTGGAAAGAAAATGCTTGATATGCTTATCGGTAGTCAAAGACAATCACTAGATAAACATGGTATAGGTTTTTATGCTAATAACTTTAAGAACCATGTTATTCACACTACTTTGAATGGAAAGCATTTTGTAGTGAATAAAACTTCCTCAAGTATTTGGGCACCTAAAACCAAAATGGTTTGGGTTCAAAAAACTAACAAGATTGGACCCAAGCAAAAATGGGTACCAAAATCTTTACTTGTAGGTACTTGAAGGAGGAAATCAGTGGTGACCGGATAAGCTTCAAAGAAAAATTTAAAGCCGGTTGCATCACCGAATACGGGTTGAGTCAATTCAAAGCGCCACGACGGTATAAATTTCGATTGACTCTAATCTAAGTTTTAGAGCTTAATAGATATATCTTGTAATATAATTCATTGCATATCTTATACCCTATTCATTGCATATCATATACCACATCTATGATCATAAATGTCAAATTGCAAAATGGATGTTAAATAGGCTAAGAGGAAAAATACAAATGCACTTAATTGTTAATATTCATTGTTGCTATTTAGCCTAATTGATAGGGGGAGCCTAAAATTGCAAAATCATATAATTAAGGGGGAGAATTGGATATCTCTTACCTTTGCATCAAATGCTTAATGTTTGCTTTTTGATTGATGTCAAAGGGGGAGAAGAATTAGGATGAGCTTCAATTTTAAATAAACTATGCATGTTGTTAAGGGGAGAAATCTTATAAATGCATAGATCACATATATATTAAGAAACAAAACATATAGAAAGGGGAGAAATAAAATTGAACTCAAATATTAAGATATAGATTTGCCATCATCAAAAAGGGGGAGATTGTTGGCTTTTTAGCCTTAATCTTTATTTAGTTTTGATGATTAACTATTCTAATCTTAATCTATATTTAATCAATCAACCTAGACAATCAAAGTAAGCAAACATGAACATATGCATTGCATATATATTCGTGTATTTGCGATATTCTTAATAGGTTGATGAAGAATCAAGCTAAGGAGCTTTGGGACAAGAAGATAAAGACTCAAGACATGTAATCAAGCTTTGGACCAATATGTAATTTTGTATAATTTGAGTCCTAAGGATTAATGTAAACTTGAGCACATTAGGATTCTGTCCCGTATCCCCACGGTTAACCGAACCCCTCTCGGTAAACCGAATCATGTAGAGTTCGGTCCACAGAACACCTTGCGGTCAACCGTATAGAATCCTTTAGGTGTTCACTGGAATAACCACCTCGGTATACCGAACCACCTTCGGTAGACCGAAATAGCCTGGACCGGTTTTGGACTTTGCTCCAACGGTCGTATTTAATTCTTGACCGAAAGCCCAATTGACTTATCCATATTCGGTACATCGAACTTTATTCGGTCACCGAATCATATTGCTTTAGGAGTCCAACGGCTATTTAACTTGACCGTTATTGTTAAAACAATTTCCCACGCATTGTGAGCGCAAAACCCGCGCTACCTTCGGTATACCGAAGTATACACGGTCAACCGAACTTGAGTAGATCAGAGCCCAATCAATTCTACTGTCCACATTGGAACGGTGAACCGAATTTAATTAGGGCTAAATAGATAAAAGCTACTGGAGGTTGGTGAACGGTGATCCGATACTTAATCGGTCAACCGAGTTCTTAGTTCAGACCAATGTTTCGGACTACCGTGTGGATAACGGTCGACCGAATCTGTCTCGATTTCTGGACGAGCTTAAGTCACATCTTGCATTCTCATTGTTCCATTCCCCACCAACTCCCAAACGGCTATATGAGCTTGAAGGCTTATAAATAGGACCTCATTTGGTTTCTTTGAGAATATTGAACACTTCCTATCTATCCAATACTCAAAGCCAAATCCTCTCCATCTTCAAGCTCTCAATCCACAACACTCAAGCCTAAACTTCACCACTTGCATATCCAATTCAATATCATATCCAAGTGTGCTCAAGTATAGAGTGTTAGTTAGAGTGTGATTAAACTTCCATATCAAAGAATCAAAGAGTTGTAAAAGCTTCTAGGAAGCTCCCTCTCGGGTTGTGAGAGGAGACACGAGTGAGGCGAGGTTGTTCCCGAGGCTCGGTGTTGTAAACGGCGTTGGTCTCGGCCCGGAACGGAGTTCGGTTAGTGGAACCGTAAGCGAGGTTCGGGGGATCGAGAGAGGCTTGCGAGGAGGACTAGGACCCGGGTGTGGGTGCCGAACCTCTCTAAACTCCGGTGTCGACGATTTGTGGTTTGCATTGTCTCTACTCCTTAATCCTTCGATTAGTATTTTTAATTCCGCATTTATCTATCGATTAGAGGGCCATAGATCCTAACAATTGCTACTCATACAATGAGTCCAAACAATCCATCAAATTAGTCACGATCCATACATGGAGGTGACGCATCCCGGACACCCACACTCTCTTCCACACGACGGTCCCTGGGCGGGCACGAGTAACGCGCCCACTGTCACCTCCCGGCTCACGCACAAGGCGAGGACACAGGTTTCCGTGGAAAGAGTTGGCATAAAAAAGGAACCAGGAATTCTGTCCTGTGCAAAACGGTCGACCGAAAGAGACGACTCAGTGTACCGTTTCCTTATGGGAATCGGTGGACCGAAAGTGACATCCGGTCGACCGCTTCCGCAGGGAAAAAGGTCGACCGAAAGTGACAACTCGGTCGACCGCTTCCACAAGGGAATCGGTCGACCTAAACGTCTGCAACGGTCGAACTATTTGCGCAAAATATAAGTCCCAACGGTCTACCGAAGGTCTAAAACCGGTCGACCGAAACGAGGTCAAAATCCGAAGTCTGGTCAACATTAATTCAAAACTATCGGTCGACCGTCTCAGGGGTCTCGGTGGACCGAGAACTAACAGGGTCAACCTAGTATTTCTACGTCATATAACGATCGACCGAACAAGCATAAATAATCCACACCCTCGCCTCCTCGACTCCATGCTCGCCTCCACGCGCCGGAGTCTCCTCCACAGCCTCTAGACGTCAGAGAGATGAAGAAGAAATGAGAGAGTGAGAGAGATGAGATGAAGAAGTGAAGAGATCAAAAGATATGGCTTTCTCCTCAACCCAATGCATGAACAGTAACCGCCCCCCTACACCCATCACCGTCACTGTTCACCGTCCATTTCCCATGCAAAGCTCTCCTCTAATCACCATTACCCTTAAGCAAGGGTTAGGGATCTAACAATCCACCCAACTTAAAAGGATTTCGTCCAGGGTTAGGGATCTAACAATCCACCCAACTTAAAAGGATTTCGGGAGGAAAAGCTCTGGATACTGCCTTCTGACTTCCTCTTCGATCTCCCAAGTGGGCTTGCACTCACTGTGATGCTGCCACCGGACCTTCACCATCGAAATGGTCCACCTCCTGAGCTGGTGATCCATACGATCAACGATCTCAACTAGTCTCTCCTCAAGTGACAAGTCCTGCTGGATCTCTGGCACTGCAATCTCAATCACGTGAGCTGGATCTGGAGCTTACTTCCTCAACATCGATACATGGAAGACGTTGTGAAGACCGGAAAACTGCGGTGGCAATGCAATCCGGTAGGCAACCTCTCCAACACGGTCTACGATCTCGAACGGCCCGACGTACCTCTGACTGAGCTTCCCCTTCTTCCCAAACCTCATCACTCCCCGAGCTGTGGAGATCTTCAGGAACACATGGTCACCAACCTCAAAGCTCAACGCCCGTCTGCGTCTGTCAGCATAACTCTTCTGTCTGCATACATCTGCACGAGCTCTGGCCCCACTAACTGCCTCTCGCCCACATCACTCCAGCATACCGGTGTTCTGCAAGGCCTCCCGTACAAGGCCTTGTATGATGCCATCCCAATACTCGAATGGTAGTTCTTGTTGTAGGCGAACTCTATCAGCGGCAGATACTCATCCCAGTGTCCTGACCAATCCAAAGTACATGCTCTCAGCATATCCTCCAGGGTCTGGATCGTCCTCTCTGACTGACCATCTGTCTGCGGGTGAAACGCTGTACTGAATCTAAGTCGTGTCCCGAAAGCCTGCTGCAGACTCCCCCAAAACCTGGATGTAAACCTGGGATCTCGATCAGAGATGATGCTCACTGGTACTCCGTGCAATCTGACTATCTCCTCCACGTACAACTTAGCTAGACCCTCCAAAGGCAATGTTGTCCTGACCGCTAAGAAGTGCGCCGACTTGGTCAGTCGATTGACTATCACCCAAATCGCGTCGTGGAATCTCCTCGTCTTCGGCAGCCCCGTGACAAAGTTCATCGTCACGTGCTCCCACTTCCACTCACGAAGCTCTATACAATGCATCGGTCCCGCTGGTCGCTAATGCTCAATCTTGACCTGCTGACAGACTAAGCACCGGCCCACGAACTCTGCAATGTCTCTCTTCATGACCTTCCACCAGAAGTTCCGCTGCAGGGCCTTATACATCTTCGTACTCCCCGGGTGGATGGTATATCACGCTCGGTGTGCCTCCTCCATGATGTCATCTCTTAGCCCATCAACCTTTGGCACCCAGATCCGACTCCTGAACCTCATACCACCATCAACCCCCACATTGAAGTCTGATCCATCTCAGGCAGCCAACTGTAACAGACCAGCTAACTCCTCATCACCATGCTGAGCCTGCACAACACGCGAGACGGTCTGCGGCTCTACCCTCAGCCCAACAATCACTGCTCCCTCAGAGCCCTCGGAGAACGGCCTCCACTCTGACAATGTCTAGAGTAGCGTCCACTCCTAAATGCACAAGCTGGCAACTAACACCTCAACCTTCCTGCTCAGTGCATCTGCGACCGAATTCGCCTTCCCCGGATGATAGGAAATGGTGAAGTCGTAGTCCTTAATTAACTCAAGCCATCTGCGCTGCCTCATATTCAGCTCCCTCTGAGAGAACAAATACTTCAGGCTCTGATGATCGGTGAAGACCTCGAACTTCTCGCCATAAAGATAATGTCGCCAAGTCTTCTACGCGTGAACCACCGCTGCTAACTCCAGATCATGGGTAGGGTAGTTCTTCTCGTGTACCTTCAGCTGCCTCGAAACGTACACCATCACCTTCCCGTGATGCATCAGAACACAGCCTAGGCCAACCCTTGACGCATCACTGTAAATCACGTAGCCTCCACTGCCACTCTGTAGCGTCAGAATCGGCGTTGTCGTCAGTCGCCACTTCAGCTCCTGAAAACTGTCCTCGTACTTCTAGGACCAAACAAATTTGACGCCCTTCTACGTCAACACTGTCAACGGCGAAGCGAGTCAGGAGAAGTCCTGAATGAACCGCCTGTATTACCCGGCAAGTCCCACGAAGCTCCTGATCTCTGTCACGCTCGTCGGGGCTCTCTATTGAGTCACAGCCTCAACCTTCGCCGGAGCCACTGAAATCCCATCTGCTGACACAATATGCCCCAGAAATGCCACCTGATCTAACCAAAACTCGCACTTCGTGTACTTGGCATACAACTCCTGATCTCTCAAGATGCACAATCCTCAGGTGCTCCCGGTGTTGCTCCCTGTCAGGCGAGTACACCAAGATGTCATCCACAAACACCACGACAAATCTGTCAAGGTATGGCTGAAATGTCCTATTCATCAAGTCCACGAATGCTGTAGGTGCATTCGTCTGTCCAAACGGCATCACCAAGAACTCGTACTGCCCGTATCGTGTCCTGAAGGTTGTCTTCTGAACATCTGCCTCTCTGATCCGCAACTGGTGATAACCCGAACGCAGATCAATCTTCGAGAACACTGTCGCCGTCTGCAACTGATCAAACAGGTCATCAATCCTGGGCAAAGGGTACCAGTTCCTGACGGTAACCTTATTCAACATCCTGTAGTCGATGCACATCCGCAACGACCCTTCCTTCTTCTTCACGAACAACACAGGCGCTCCCCACGGCGACACACTCGGTCGAATAAATCCAGAGTCCATCAACTCCTGCAACTGCTTCTTCAACTCTGTCAACTCAGCAGGTGCCATCCGATACGGTGCCTTCGACTGGGGTGTCGTGCCAGCCGTCAACTCAATGTCGAACTCGATCTCTCGGTGTGGCGGTAAATGAGGAATCTCTGCAGGAAACACATTTGGAAACACCTGTACGACCTCTATATCCTCCAGCCTCCTAGTCTTAGGATCAGGAACAACCAAAGTCGCCACGAACGCTCTGCAACCCTGATGTATAAGCCTCTGTGCCTTAACCGCAGACACAATCAGACGACCTCCTCTACTCCTCGTCCCACTGATCAACACATCAGGCGCGTCCTGCCTCGGAATAAGGATCTTCTTCTCATGGCAAAAGACTCGCACATCGTACTGTGATAGCCAGTCCATCCCCAGTATGACGTCGAAGTCCTCCATCGGTAGTAAGACCAGATCTGCCAGAAAATCATGGTCTCCCGAAACAACTATGGGTCCGAGGAGAAAGCTGCCCATAGTGCCCACCTCACCCATGGGCGTATTGACTTCCAACAAATCAGTCAGTAGCTCAGGGGTCCGATCCAATGCGCCAGCAAACTTCCCCGAAATGAAGGAGTGCGTAGCGCCGAAATCAAATAAAACATGAGCAACCAAACCTGAAATGACAGGGGTACCTTCCACAACAGTGTTCGAGTCCTTCGCCTCCTCAGCCCGGAAGGTGAAGACTCGACCTGCTCTCCTGGTCTGGCTCTGCGGGACGACGGACCTGCTGCCTCCGCTCCTCGCTAAGATAGGTGATCCTGGCCTCCTCCTCGTCTCGCCCTGCCTGCTCGGGCAATCTGGGATGAAATGGCCCATCTGACCGCATCCCAAACATGCACCTGTACGTCGGGGGCACTCCTGACCCTAATGAAATCTCCCACACGTACCACACGCACCAGACTGGCGTGATCCTCCTCCATCAACCCGGGGCCTCTTGCCCGGGTTCCCAGTGGAACGTCCAACTGCACGTCCTCCCGTGCTCACTGGCGGCTTCCGCACCTCCTGGTAATTCTCCTGGTAGTCCTGATCGATGAGAGTCGCATACTTCACCACATCCGCCAGGGTCTGCGGCATGCTGGTAATCACACGCGACCCGAGATGCTTCCTCAGCCCCTTGATGAACTTCCGTGAACGCTGCTCCGGCGTCACGTAGGTCTCAGAACAATAACGCTTAAGGACGTTAAACCTGCTGACGCAACTAGCCAAGGACATCTCCTTCTGCTCGAGGGCCAACAACTCCTCCTTCTTCCTGTCTCTGACGTGCTGCGGGAGGAACTGCTGGTTGAACTCCACAAGGAATTCCTCCCAGCCCACGTCAACTCGGTCAGCGAACACCACAACTGATATGGTCCTCTACCAGTTTGCTGCCTCTCCATCCAGCACATAGGTGGCCAGGCTCACCATCCGCTCCGGTACAAATCCGATCGCCTGGAAAATCCTCTGGATCTTAAAGACCCAGTCCTCTACAGCCTCAGGGTCACTCCTGCCGTCGAACCTAGGTGTGTGCTGCCTCATGAAGCGATCATGCTCCGCACCTCTCCCTGTCTGCTCTGCCTTCGTTGCCTGACGCTCGAGGAACTCGCTCAACCTATCCCAGGTTGCGCCCTCAGGGACATCACTGGCAACGCGCTCATTCGCGACTTTCCTCACACGTCTCGGAGGCATCTGACACAAGGAAACAGTCAAAATCAGTCATGAATGCATGCTAACTGTAAAGTGAAACCTACACTACTACACTTGGTGATTTCTTTGGGAGCCACACATAGGGACCGACCGCTCTGATACCAAGTTGTAACATCCCGAAACAGCGGAAATTTATAAATTTAAACAATCAAGAGAATATCGGAATAACTTATCAACTGGAATGTTACTCCAATAAATCAACAGTCGGTGCACCAATAATACAATAGAGTTTGTCAAAAGGCGTGATTACAACAATACTACGAAAAGACAGGTAAGGTAATCACGACGACCTCGAAGAGTCCGATGAGGATCCTGGCCCCAAAAATGCGTGCGCCCGCTGTCACCACCCGACAGAACCTACTGCGGTCCTGAAACATGAATCAAACAACGATGCATGAGTTTCCCATTTGGAAACCCCGTATGTCAAGCTCACCTATATGCATGCAATAGTACAGTAAATGAACCTATCATACTAGTAGCATGTCATGTCACATCTGCAATGCATCAAGTCCCTCAACAGGGTAAACGAGACCTAAGTCCAACAACAAGGACCCCCAGAGGGTCCACAAGGACACCAGTCCAGCAACAACAACAACCGGTCTCCCTCGGAAACCTACCGTAGGCACATACGGTCTTACGGACAGTACGCGACGCGTCCCACCACACGCGACTACTCGAGCCAAAGGGATCGGTGAGGAGCGTCCGGACTTCCGTGCAAAGAACCACGTGGTCTACACCACCTTCGACGAAGCCGTAGCCCAGTCGGTGAACATCCCAGGATAGGTGCCCAATAGGGGATCATTGCTGGCACAACATCAGTGGCACCGCTGGCACAACATCGACGGTACAACATACGCCCGACACAACATCGGGCGGCACAACCACAGCCGAAATATCGTCGGCACCATCATCGCCGGCAACAACCTCGGCGGCATCGCCGACACAACATCGGCGGTACAACGTACGTCCGACACAACATCGGACAGGTCCAGACCGTAGTCTGCAGGGTCATCAATCTCCACGAGCCATGCGTCACACGCATTGGGATCCACGATCCCTCAGGTCTGCTACTCATACAATGAGTCCAAACAATCCATCAAATTAGTCACGATCCATACATGGAGGTGACGCGTCCTGGACACCCACACTCTTCCACACGGAGGTCCCTGGGCGGGCACGCGTAACGCGCCAACCGTCACCTCCTGGCTCACGCACAAGGCGAGGACACGGGTTTTCGTGGACAGAGTTGGCATAAAAAAGGAAACAGGAATTATGTCCTGTGCAAAACGGTCGACCGAGAGAGACGACTCGGTCGACCGTTTCCTAATGGGAATCGGTCGACCAAAAGTGACATCCAATAGCTCCAAAAATCGTCTGCATCTCGAAGATCCAATCCTCAGCTGCCTCAGGGTCTCTTCTGCCATCGAAACTAGGCGGGTGTTGGCGCATGAAACGATCGTGCTCCGCACCCGCCCCAACCTGCTCAGTCTGAACTTCGTGGTGCTCCAGGAACTCGCCCAACCTCTCCCACGTAGCGCCCCTAGTGACATCACTGGCATTGCGCTAACACGGAGTACTCCTTACGCATCTAGGAGGCATCTGGAACACCAATCAAAACTAATCAGCAATGCATGCATGACCTACTGAAAGAAATGCAACAATCAATCTACACTACTCACAAGGGTGGTTTCTTTGGAAGAATGCACAGGAATCGACCGCTCTGATACAAATTGTAACGTCCCCGAATAGCGGAATATTTAAACTTTTTAAATCAAAGGAACCACAAGGATAAAAACCATCAAGAGTGGGGACATTACTCAAGGAAATACCCAAATATATCTGGTGCACCATATTACATAAGAGTTTGTCAAAAGAGTGATTACATCAGAATACGAAATACATAATACCTGTAATCACGACAACCCAAAACAGGCAGACAACAGGATCCAGTCCCAAAGTGCAATCTCCCTCGGTCACCACCCGCCGGAACCTAACGCGGTCCAGAAAATAAACATAACAACAATGCCTGAGTTTCCATAAGGAAACCCCGTATGACAAGCTCACCTATATGCCCTCTCATACTAGTATAGCATGAAATGAAATACAAAGAAATAAACAACATTCCCACCAAGGCCAAACCGGTCATCCGTCCTGCAATCGTTCTCGCTACCACACAGGCCGCACGGTCCACAATCGTCACCGCTACCACACAGGCCCCACGGTCTGCAACATCGCCGTCGCCACACTAGCCGCACAGTCTACAACATCGCCACCGCCATAAAGACGCATAGTACCCAACAACCGGTGCCACACAGTCAATAAACATCAGGTCTCCGTGGAGACCTACCGTAGGCACATACGGTCTAACGGGCAGTACGCAACACATCCCTCTGCGCGTACCTCAAGATCCCTTTGCTGCCTCCGAGGTTCCTGATAGTTCTCCTGGAGATCTTGGTCTATGATGGTTGCGAACTTCACTTCATCCGCCAAGGTCTGCGGCATACTGGTGATCACACGCGACTGGAGCTGCTTCCTCAATCCCTTGATGAAATTCCTAGCTCGCTACTCAGGAGTCACATAAGTCTCAGAATAGTAACGATCCAAAGCGTTGAACTTGCTGATGTACCTGGCCTTGGACATCTCCTTCTGCTCAAGAGCAAGGAACTCATCCTTCTTCCTATCTCTGACATGCTGAGGGAAATATTGTTCATTAAACTCTTCCAGAAACTCATCCCAGCTGACATCCCTTCTAACGTCAAACACCACCGTGCATGCGGACCTCAACCAATTGGCCGCCTCACCGTCGAGAACGTAGGTGGCCATATCAACCAACCTCTCTGGTACACAACCAATAGCTCCAAAAATCGTCTGCATCTTGAAGATCCAATCCTCAGTCGCCTCAGGGTCTCTTCTGCAATCAAAACTAGGTGGGTGCTGGCGCATGAAACGATCGTGCTCCGCCCCCGCCCCAACCTACTCAGTTTGAACTGCGTGGTGCTCCAGGAACTCGCCCAACCTCTCCCACGTAGCGCCCCTCGTGACATCTCTGGCATTGCGCTAACGCGGAGTACTCCTTACGCGTCTAGAAGGCATCTGGAACACCAATCAAAACTAATCAGCAATGCATGTATGACCTACTGAAAGAAATGCAACAATCAAGCTACACTACTCGCAATGGTGGTTTCTTTGGAAGAATGCACAGGAATCGACTGCTCTGATACAAATTGTAACGTCCCCGAATAGCGGAAAATTTAAACTTTTTAATTCAAAGGAACCACAAGGATAAAATTAATCAAGAGTGGGGACATTACTCAAGGAAAAACCGAAATATATCTGGTGCACCATATTACATAAGAGTTTGTCGAAAGAGTGATTACATCAGAATACGAAATACATAATACATGTAATCACGACAACCCAAAATAGGCAGACAACAGGATCCAGTCCCAAAGTGCAATCTCCCTCGGTCACCACCCGCCAGAACTTAACGCGGTCCGGAAAATAAACATAACAACAATGCCTGAGTTTCCATAAGGAAACCCCGTATGACAAGCTCACCTATATGCCCTCTCATACTAGTATAGCATGAAATGAAATACAAAGCAATAAACAACATTCCAACCAAGGCCAAACTGGACATCCGTCCTGCCATCGTTCCCGCTACCACACAGGCCGCACGGTCCACAATCGCCACCGCTGCCACACAGGCCCCACGGTCTGCAACATCGTTGTCGCCACACAGGCCGCACGGTCTACAACATCGCCGCCGCCATAAAGGCCGCATAGTCCACAACCACCGGTGCCACACGGTCCACAAACTTTGGGTCTCCGTGGAGACCTAGGGTAGGCACATACAGTCTAACAAACAGTACGCAACACATCCCCACACGCTGCTACAAATGCCAAAGGGATCGGTGACGAGGCGTTCGCACTTCCTCGCAGGTAGAATCAGATCTAAAAATCATCGTGGTCCACAACCACACCAACAGATCCGTCGCTCAGGTCGGTCCATCACCGCTGCCACACAGACCGCACGGTATCTCACTCGATAGGTGCCTAATCGAGCTACCTGCCAGAAATCATCATCGGCAGTCCATCGCCGCTACCACACAGGCCACGTGCAATCGTCCCTACCGCCACACAGGCCGCACAGGGGCCCTCCCGTTACCACACAGGTCGTACGGGTTCGTGCAATCACTGCTTATCATGGCCAGTCGAACATATTCGCCACACAGAGGACCAAACAATCGATAGATGCGAACCGAAGTCCGCGGGGTCATCGAGCTCCACGTGCACACACCAACTCCGCCTCTAGAAAAGCAGGGCAGCGACCTCCGTAGCCATCAAGGCAGGTAGTCACTTCACCCAACAGGAGTTGTGTGCCCGCTGAAAGCAATGAGATCCGCAATGGGATCAACTTGATTCAATGGGATCCATGACCTTAAATTAATTACATGACTATTTCTTGGTTAAAAATTCAAAAAAATGTGATTTCAACATTGGGCACCAAATTTAGAAGAAATCTTGCCATATCGGTGGATTTTATGCATACTATTTGACTAACATCTATTCCTAACGGAGTTTGTCAAACTCATTTGTCTTATTTATCAACATGTTCGTATGAAAGTATTCTCCGTTAAGTAATTTGATGAACTAAACTCAAGTAAATTTTCATGGTATTATGGATCTTTTCCATTGCAACACCTCACACTCCTCGCCATCATAAATAGAAACATATATGATTCTTTTGTAATCCTTTTGTTGCACGAAGTTGGAGATTTGATCTATCATCTTCAACCATTGTTCTACGATAGCAGGATTAGGTTCCCATTAATAGTAGGAGGACGCTGCTTTCTAAATTCCTAGTAGATCAGAATGAGTGATCGAGGCTCTGAAGCTTTAATTAGTGGAAATGATGGAACCTCCATATCTCCATCCTCCCCATCTTGTTGAGGTTGTGTTTCAGGAGTAGGAAATCGTAGGACTTGCTCCCTTTGTTGATTTTGAGTCTACTGAAGTATTAGTTGGCTCTGCTCTTGGAGGGCTTGCCGAAGCTCACTCATGTCCTTATTGTATTGTCTCCTTCAGACATTTCCCTCCTCAGGTGTTGATGAGTGACCTTCTTCTTGACTCATTTTCTTGTGGCCCTGAAGAAATATCATAAGTTTAACATGACATTGCATTATATTTTTTTTGGATGAATATCCTCATCCTAATATTCTTATAACCTATGACATGTAGGGTATTCTCATAAAGGAAGGAAATCTTTCATGGGACCTTACATCTTGAGACATAAGAATCTTATTCTCACTTGTTGGATCTAAGTCCCTAGTCTAGAGGGGGGTGAATAGACATTTTTGGTTAAAGTAGAGTGTTGAACGTTTTATTTTAAACCGCAAGTGCACGACCGCGATGAAGCGGTGGCAAGTACGGGTCGTCCTCAGGGAGGTGAGTAGCATCTTGCTTGTTCGAAATCAAGTGACAAAAATAGGGGGAGAAAGATGTTTATGCTACTCTACTCTATACTACACTAAGAAGTAGGAAATGCGAAAGGAAGAACCAAACAATGAAATAATAACTAAGCTAAGAACAAAGGAAGAATGCTGGAATACAGAAATGGGAAAACCCCTAAGGAGTGGAGTGACTGCACACATGCAAAAAGGTGGGTGTAGAATACATTCTTTAAGCACATGAAGGTGGTGTTTATCAAGCATAGGAAGTGTCTAAATGTTATGGCAAAACCTATCAATCTATTCACCAACTTAGTTGATTAACATTTACATATGCAAGTTGTTTATTTCAGAACCTAAACAAGCATGAGAGGTGTCTAATCATTTTGGCAAAACTCATCAAGTTATAAATTCTATCCTAAACAAGCAAGCATACATTCATGTTTTATCAACACATCAAAAAAAATAAAGCATTCATCCCATTCTCTAATGCATGTATGTACATCCACTCCACCCCCAAAGGGGATGGAACTACTCACTAAACATTACACTAATTATTAAACTAAGCAAAGAAAGCATATTAAAACTAAGCTAGAAATAAAAGACGACTAAACTAAAACATGCACAAACAATAAAAGAAGCATAAAACAAACAATGAAAGAAATACAAAACTTTATTGATAAAATGACTCACATTTCAAGTAGCATCCTCCTACTTTAGTGTGTGCTTCAAGGCCTCACTTCTAGTAGGAAGAATAGCAACTTAAAATATGGAGTGATTACAATAGGAGGTGAAGAGTTCTATTTATAGCCATGGAAAAAGCTAATCCGGGACAATCCCCCGATGTGGGACTAAACCAATACCAAAAATACCCTCAACGAACATTAATACAAGTCCAGGATAAATTTGGGCAGATCCTGAGTAATATGGACCGCCAATTCGCGGTCCAAGACCGCCAATTGCCGGTCCAAAAACTTTGGATCGCGTTGGAATTTGTTGTGGACTTTTCTTTCTGGTATTGCTGGTCTTTGATGCGGTTACTTGACTTGTTGGAGCTCCGACCCGAATCGAATTGGTAAAATACTCCCCATGATGGTGTGGAGTATTCTGTTTTGCTCTTAGGTCCTTCTGTCTTACATTCAGGTCCTTCTCCTTTGCATCTTAGTCCCCAGATCTCACAATTCAGTCCTTTTTCCCAGCTTTTGGGTCCTTTTATGCTTCATCTCTTCAAACCTATTTATTCCTGAAAACTAAACATAAAACTTGTAACATAGCATTGTTTAGGTGACAGATAATGGATATAAGATACAAATATGAGCATGAAATGATGTGAATCAAATACCCCCACACCTAACTTTTGCTTGTCCCGAGCAAAACAAAGAAAGAGAAAAGCTTGCGAAAAACAAGAAATCCTAACTCACTTTCCTAGGAATCACGGTTGCACTTAGCACGTGCAACAAGCCGTTAAACCTCCCTGTTGCCAAGGAGGAGGAGTGTTGTCTCCTGAGGGTTTTCAGTGGATATACCCACAAAATCCGAACAAGATGCATTAATCAATCTAGCTACACGACTCGTTGGACTTATTTTGTCGGTCATGGGACGCGGTAATACTACGGGTCGACTCTATATATGTAATCGGTCCACACACTTAGCCTAATGAGTTATTCGTGAGAGTTAGTTAAGGACTTAAGTGAAAGACATAGGCAACCTTAACTTCTGAATGTGATACAATGTGTAAAGTCCATTTTGGTTCTTATTTGACTCCTTTTTTTCTTTTTTTTCTTTTTTCTTTTTCTTTGGAGCAGTTTATTGGTTGGTGTTTGATTCTCCCAGGGTCAGGTTTCGTGCATCATTGCCTATGAGGACTTACACTATCACGTACACCTTCCCCCAAATCTCCACATAAGGCGATCCCTACCACCCGTGTAACGGGAGTTCGGTCGGCGCATCCCAAGTCAGATGACTCGAAAGCACCAGGCACAAAGTCCCCTCAGACCTACTTTCCCGAGTGACAAGAGCCGTGCGAGAAGAGAGAACACCACTTATTCATTTATATACATGGGAACCAAAACCCCTACACTTAAGTTTCACAAAAAGAGATTAAGGGCCCTTGACAACGACAAACTTTCTTATACTAACAGACACGAATTATTTGACTCACTAGGTTCAGGGTGGGCTTCTTTAAATGTTTGAGTACTGAAACCCTATGATTACACGCCCCCCGAGGGAAAGCCGGGGTGCATCCTAACGACTCGATAAGACCTAAAGCCAGTAAACTAGATATCCTAATGCATCAAGTTAAAGACAATTTTTGGAGCTTTCTTTTCATTTGCCTCTCAACGGTTTTGCACATGCTAAACACACGCAAATCCCACAAAAACATTTTCTTTCACAAACACATGAAGATTTTGAAAGAAATGTGAAAACTTTAAAGCACTAGGCAAGCAAAAGAAGACAAGTTACCCAAGGATCATGGCAAGCAGGTATATCGATATTAAATGCATCACACTAACATGACCCTATCAATACACACAAAAGAAAACACAATTGAAGGAAAAAGACTCGACTATGTACACACGTAAAACACCCCCCCACACCTACCTCATGCATTGTCCTCAATGAATGCGAGCAAGATACTACATGGATATATGCATGAAAAAGGAGAGATCTCACCAACATGAAGTACAAAGGGAAGTTCAAGGTCATGTTGATGGACACGAACCTGAATTCCCTCAAAACCTGTGAGATGCTGAAGAAGGGAGATAAGTACGTGAAGAAATGGGGCCCTAGTACTCAAGGGTTGGAGCCCACAACAATCGATGCTCACTGAAGGAGTCTTTTATTACACACTTTTTTTTAATTTTTTTAATTTTTTAAAGATATATACATCAACCAAGATATTCTCATAATCATTTGGTCAAGGAACATCAAATGAGAACATCAAGTCATGAGAACCAGAGACTTGTCGAGATGGGCAAACTTCACTGGTACTCTGAGGTGTCATGAGGGGTGAGAGGTGAAAGCTAAAAGGATCGAACCCCTCATGATATTGGTTGGGTGTGAGCAACAAAGAATGAAGTTGTGTTGCCTCACTAGGGTTTAGTTGCTCATCGAAGAAAACCCTCCAACCAATAGGCGGGTGCATCGGAATGAGTTCCTCAGGTTCATTCGATGGATGCAGCAGACTTGCATCACTAAGAATGGGGCTGCTCCCCGAGTCATCCAACAAGGACCTCCCACCATCATTTAGATCATCAAGCATAAGCTCGGTCATAGGTGGGTCCTTGTTGGAGTCAATATGAAGCTCAAATGGCTCAATGGCCATGGGACATGAGGAAGAGACACCTTCTGGTATAGGCATATGATGAGGTGTCTCACTCTCACTAGTACTCTCAACTGAATCATGCAACGAACACTCCCATTGGACATTCATGTTCGAAGCCAGCTCACTCTGTTGCATTGCGAAGACAGGCAATGAGTTTTCGCTGGGCCCACGAACATTCTCAACGGGTTGCATTGGGGTTAGGGGTGTTCGTTGAGTTTGTGGTGCTTTCTCCAATTGACGGATGAGATTTAGATTTAAAGGTTCATCCATGGGTTCCTGTTGCTTACCAGAGTTGAACACATGAAACTCGGCACTCATGTTACCGAATGAGAGCTTCATAAGACCATTTCTACAATTAATCAAGGCATTGGAGGTGGCCAGAAATGGTCTACCCAAAATCAAAGGTATTTGAGAGTGGGTGTTCGCAACAGGATTGGTATCGAGGACAACAAAATCGACTGGAAATATAAAATCTCCAACTTTGATAAGCACGTCCTCGATAATCTCCATGGGAATACGAATGGATCTATCCGCCAATTGAAGGGTGAGCTTAGTTGGTTTTAATTCTCCCAAGTTCAACTGTTGATAAACAGAGAATGGGAGGAGGTTGACCGCCGATCCTAAATCAAGCAATACATTGCTCATTCTAGTGTCCCCTATCGTACACTGAATAGTAGGACACCCAGGGTCCTTGTATTTTGTGTAGGTGGGATTGGACAAAAGTGAGCTGATATTTGCAGCCAAGAATGCTTTCTTAGGAACATTGGTCTTCCTCTTGGTTGTGCAGAGATCCTTCAACACTTTGGCATATTGAGGTATTTGTTGGATGACATCCAACAAGGGGATGTTAACCTTCACTTGCTTAAATACCTCTAATATCTTGTCCATGTTGTCACTCTGCTTTTTGTTTAACCTACTTGGATAAGGAGCTTTTGGCAGGTACGTTTTCTGCTGTGCCTGAGAAGAAAGCTTTGGTGTATTACCCTCACCCTCAGCTTCTTCTTCACCACCATTCCCACTGGGGGGCTGCATAGATGGTGGTGGGTGTGGCAAGGAAATGTGATTGTCAACCTGTTTTCCATTCCTTAAGGTCACAATGGAATTGACATGGTGAACAGGTTCCTCCACATGGTTTACTTGCCTCCCCCGAGGTACCACATTCTCATTTTGCATGGTTTTTTCAAAAAAGAATGTACGTAGAAGAGAAGACTGGGGAACATAGGAGAGAAATAATGACTCAGGAGAGAAGGGAAGAAGTCTTTATGCTACGGCGGATGGGTACAGGTAGAATCACACAAGCAAACAAGGCTCAAGCAATCCTAAGGTCGCTATAGGTCCTTACAGCTAGATGACGCTTAACTACGAGGTCACGCGGCCTCAACACGCCTCACCTCTAAATCTCCTAACTTGTTGAACGTTTTATTTTAAACCGCAAGTGCACGGCCGCGATGAAGCGGTGGCAAGTACGGGTCGTCCTCAGGGAGGTGAGTAGCCTCTTGCTTGTACGAAATCAAGTGACAAAAATATGGGGAGAAAGATGTTTATGCTACTCTACTCTATACTACACTAAGAAGTAGGAAATGCGAAAGGAAGAACAAAACAATGAAATAATAACTAAGCTAAGAACAAAGAAAGAATGCTGGAATACAGAAATGGGAAAACCCCTAAGGGGTGGAGTGAGTGCACACATGCAAAGAGGTGGGTGTAGAATAAATTCTTTAAGCACATGAAGGTGGTGATTATCAAGCATAGGAAGTGTCTAAATGTTATGGTAAAACCTATCAATCTATTCACCAACTTAGTTGATTGACATTTACATATGGAAGTTGTTTATTTGAGAACCTAAACAAGCATGAGAGGGGTCTAATCATTTTGGCAAAAATCATCAAGTTATAAATTCTATCCTAAACAAGCAAGCATACATTCATGTTTTATCAACACATCAAAAAAAATAAAGCATTCATCCCATTCTCTAATGCATGTATGCACATCTACTCCACCCCCCAAAGGGGATGGAACTACTCACTAAACATTACAATAATTATTAAACTAAGCAAAGAAAGCATATTAAAACTAAGCTAGAAATAGAAGACGAATAAACTAAAACATGCACAAACAATAAAAGAAGCATAAAACAAACAATGAAAGAAACACCAAACTTTATTGATAAAAATGACTCACATTTCAAGTAGCATCCTCCTACTTTAGTGTGTGCTTCAAGGCCTCACTTCTAGTAGGAAGAATAACCACTTAAAATATGGAGTAATTACAATAGGAGGTGAAGAGTTCTATTTATAGTCATGGAAAAAGCTAATCCGGGACAATTCCCCGATGTGGGACTAAACGAATACCAAAAATAGGCTCAACGAACATTAATACAAGTCCAGGAGAAATTTGGGCGGATCCTGAGTAATATGGTCCGTTAATTAGCGGTCCAAGACCGCCAATTGGCGGTCCAAAAACATCGGATCGCGTTGGAATTTGTTGTGGGCTTTTCTTTCTGGTATTGTTGGTCTTTTCTGCGGTTACTTGACTTGTTGGAGCTCCGACCCGAATCAAATTGGTAAAATACTCCCCATGATGGTGTGGAGTATTCTGTTTTGCTCTTAGGTCCTTCTGTCTTACATTCAGGTCCTTCTCCTTTGCATCTTAGTCCACAGATCTCACAATTCAGTCCTTTTTCCCAGCTTTTGGGTCCTTTTATGCTTCATCTCTTCAAACCTATTTATTCCTGAAAACTAAACATAAAACTCGTAACATAGCATTGTTTAGGTGAAAGATAATGGATATAAGATACAAATATGAGCATGAAATGATGTCAATCATAGAGATAGGAATGCAAAACCAAAAAGAGGACCTAAAGATTTATATACGTTCCCCATAAGCCACGTCCTAGCCTTGTCCTCGAGTCCCGCTCTTCTTGTTGGGTAGAAATTATGCCATTACAACCCAAATCCTTGACAAAGCTTTGGATTTGACCTCCTCCCCATGCCCGGCAAGGAAGACCTTATCATTGGAGTTGTACAACCGTTGGTTGCTGGTGAGAAACTTTGATGCACACATGAGAAGGTTTGGCAATTAAGTCATCAAGTGGTAGAGTGGATATCTAAGTGTGTGTGTGAAGAGAAGCCTTGTTTTGTCTCAAGGAAGCGACAAATTGTTTGGAAGAAGAAGGATGCTCTATAGGCTCTAAAACTGTAACATCCCCGAACAGTGGAAAATTTAAACTTTTAAAATCAAGGGAAACACGAGTATAAAACCATCAAGAGTGGGGACATTATTGAAAGAAATACCCAAATACATCTGGTGCACCATATTACATAAGAGTTTGTCAAAAGAGTGATTACATTAGAATATGTAATACATAAAACACGTAATCACAACAACCTAAAAATAGGCAGACAACAGGATCCAGTCCCAAAGTGCAATCTCCCTCAGTCACCACCCGCCGGAACCTAACACGCTCCTGAAAATAAACATAACAACAATGCTTGAGTTTCCATAAGGAAACCCCGTATGACAAGCTCACCTATATGCCCTAACATACTAGTATAGCATGGCATGAATACAAGCAATGAAACAACATTCCAACAAGGGGCAAAACTAGGCATCCGTCCTGCAATCGTTCCCACTGCTACACAGGCCCCACGGTCTACAATCGCCACCGCTGCCACACAGGCCCAACGCACCGCAACAATGTCGTCGCCACACAGGCCGCACGGTCCAACATCACCGCCGCCACACAGGCCGTACGGTCCAAACATCGGGTCTCCGTAGAGACATACCGTAGGCACATATGGTCTAGCGGACAGTACGCAACACATCCCCACACACGACTACACAAGCCAAGGGATCGGTGAGGAGGCATTCGCACTTCCGCGCAGGTAGAATCAGATCTGAAAACATCGTGGTCCACCACCACACCAACGGAGCCGTCGCTCAGGTCGGTCCATCACAGGCACCACACAGGCCACACGGTACCTCACTCGATAGGTGCCCAATCGAGCTACCTGCCGGGAACAACATCGGCAGTCCATCACTGCAACCACACAGGCTACGTGCGATCCTCCCTGCGGCCACACAGGCCGCACAGGGACCCTCCCGCCGTCACACAGGCCGCACGGGCTGGTGCAATAACTGCCTATCAAGGCCAGTCGAACATATCCGCCACACACAGGGCCATACAATTGACAGATCCGAACCGAAGTCCACAGAGTCAACGAGCTCCACGTGCAGACACCAACTCCATCGCTATAGAAGCATGGCAGCGGGTTCCGTAGCCATCCAGGCCGGTAGTCACTTCACCCAATGACAACTGCATGCCCGCTGAAGCAATGGGATCCGCAATCCCTCGGGCTGCTACTCTACAATGAGTCCTATCAATCCATGATATTAGTCACCATCCATACATAGAGGTGACACATCCCGGACACCCACACTCTTCCATACGGTGGTCCCTAGGCAGGCACGCCTAACGCGCCCACCGTCACCTCCCGGCTCACGCACCAGGCGAGGACACGAGTTTCCGTGGACAGAGTTGGCATCCTAAGCAGCCAGGTATTCTATCCTTTGCAAAAGGGTCGACCGAAAGAGTCAACTCGGTCGACCATTTCCTCAAGGGAATCGGTCGACCGAAAGTCTGAAACGGTCAAACTATTTGCGCAAAACATAAGTCCCAACGGTCTACCGAAGGTGTAAAACCGGTCGACTGAACGAGGTCAAAATTCGGAGTCTGGTCAACATCAAAATCAAATCTATCGGTCGACCGACTCAGGGGTCTCGGTCGACCGAAACCTACCAGCATATCCTAATATTTCTAAGTCATAAAACGGTCGACCGCACACAACAATAAAAGTTCCAGTACACTTAAGTTCCGGTCGACCGAACACAAGGACCCGGTCGACCGAAACACCACAGACAGTCAAAATACACTACCTTTGGTTGACCGCCCGAGGGACCCGGTCGACCGTTGGTCATCTTCAACCTCACGCCAGCCAAGGTTTCTTTAGGCAAACTCGCCGCCGGGGAGGTCTCCGACCTCCCACGACCGACCACAACATCACCCCAACCTGGGTGAGCAACAAAGGCCTCTAATGCAAGAACTTGGCATACCTCTCTTTGAAGAACGACGAAGAACACCGGAGCTCACCGCCTGGCTTTCCTCCGACGATCACCACCACGCACCGAGTTCCCCACCGTCACACTCAACGCACGCACGATCACCACCAGAGCTCGAGCACAACGGAGAGGAAGGGATGGGTGGAGAGAAGAATGAAGAGTGGAAGAAAAAGAAGAAGAAGAACGTGAGAGAGAGAGGGGCGAGCTTCTCCTTTCTTCAAACCCACACCAACAACACCCACACCAACACCCTACACTCCAGCCCACCCTCCTTCACGTCACCACCACATCACCGACAACACCCTCCTATTCTTGTCCCCCAACTCCCATGCAAACCCCTCAAATTAACACCGTAATCACCATTAATCCCTAACCAAAGTTAGGGTCTTTACGATCCACCCTCCTTAAGAGGATTTCGTCCTCGAAATCGAGACAAGCTGCTCCTCGAAGCTCCAAGTCCTCCTTCCACACTCGCTCTGTGAAGATGGAAAACACATCACAAAACCAAACCATACTAACAACAAGGCCCAAAAGCAGATAACGTACCTCCCGTTCCGGTGTTGGCGCCGCTCGCCTCCTCAGCCTGGATGGTGAAGACCCGTCCAACTCTCCGATCCTGCTCTGGTCGTGCAACAGATCCGTCGACTCTGCCTCTCCCTGCATCTGGGGGTCCGGATCTCCTGCTGGGTCCTCCTTGCCTTTGAGGGCACTCTCGGATATAGTGTCCCTGTTGACCGCATCCTCGGCAAACTCCAGCACGGAGTAAGCACCGTTGTCCATGGTGGACTGCGCCACAAGCTCTACATGCCTCAGGTCGGCTATTACTACCCTCCTCAGTGAGGGCCTCTTGCCCGAACTACCACCAGAGCGGTCCTCTGCGCGACCAACACAATCCTTCTGCTGCCTCTGAGGTTCCTGATAGTTCTCCTGGATGTCTTGGTCGATGATGGTTGCGAACTTCACTGCATCCGCCAAGGTCTGCGGCATACTGTTGATCACTCGCGACCGGAGCTGCTTCCTCAATCCCTTGATGAACTTCCTCGCTCGCTGCTCAGGTGTCACATAGGTCTCAGAACAGTAACGCTCCAAACCGTTGAACTTGCTGATGTAGCCGGCCAGGAACATCTCCTTCTGCTCAAGGGCAAGGAACTCCTCCTTCTTCCTATCTCTGACATGGTGAGGGAAATAATGCTCATTGAATTCCTCCAAAAACTCACCCCAGCTGACATCCACTCTATCGTCGAACACCACCGTGCATGTGGACCTCCACCAATTTGCCGCATCACCGTCCAAAACGTAGGTGGCCAGATCCACCCACCTCTCTCGAACACAACCAATAGCTCGAAAAATCTTCTGCATCTTGAAGATCCAGTCCTCTGCCACCACTGGAGCACTCCTGCCATCAAAGCTCGGTGGGTGCTGACGCATAAACCGATCATGCTCAGCGCCCATCCCACCCTGCACATTCTGGGCTGCCTGCCGCTCCAGAAACTCGCCCAACCTGTCCCAGTTGGCGCCTCCTATGTCGTCACTGGCATCGCGATTACGCGGGGAACTCCGCACACGTCTAGGAGCCATCTGGAACATCAATCAAAACTAATCAGCAATGCATGCATGATCTACTACCAGAAATGCAATAATGAAGCTATACTACTCGCAATGGTGGTTTTTTTAAGAGAATGCACAGGAACCGACCACTCTGATACCAATTGTAACATCCCCGAACAACGGAAAATTTAAACTTTTAAAATCAAGGGAAACACAAGGATAAAACCATCAAGGGTGGGGACATTACTGAAAGAAATACCCAAATACATCTGGTGTACCATATTACATAAGAGTTTGTCAAAAGAGTGATTACATCAGAATACGTAATACATAAAACACGTAATTACGACAACCTAAAAATAGGCAGACAATAGGATCCAGTCCCAAAGTGCAATCCCCCTCAGTCACCACCCGCCAGAACCTAACGCGGTCCTGAAAATAAACATAACAACAATGCCTGAGTTTGCATAAGGAAACCCCGTATGACAAACTCACCTATATGCCCTAACATACTAGTATAGCATGGCATGAATACAAGCAATGAAACAACATTCCCACAAGGGCAAAACCGGGCACCCGTCCTGCAATCGTTCCCCCTGCAACACAGGCCCTGCGGTCTACAATCGCCACCGCTGCCACACAGGCCCAACGGTCTGCAACAACGTCGTCGCCACACAGGCCACACGGTCCAAACATCGGGTCTCCGTAGAGACCTACCGTAGGCACATACGGTCTAGCGGACAGTACGCAACACATCCCCACACGCGACTACACAAGCCAAGGGATCAGTGAGGAGGCGTTCACACTTCCGCGCATGTAGAATCAGATCTGAAAACATCGTGGTCCACCACCACACCAACGGGGCCGGCGCTCAGGTCGGTCCATCACCGACACCATACAGGCCGCACGGTACCTCACTCGATAGGTGCCCAATCGAGCTACCTGCCGGTAACATCATCGGCAGTCCATCGCCGCAACCACAAAGGCTACGCGTGATCCTCCCTACCGCCACACAGGCCGCACAGGGGACCTCCCGCTGCCACACAGGCCCCACGGGCTCGTGTAATAACTGCCTATCAAGGCCAGTCGAACATATCCGCCACACACAGGGCCAGACAATCGATAGATCCGAACCGAAGGCCGCAGGGTCAACGAGCTCCACGTGCAGACACCAACTCCGCCGCTATAAAAGCAAGGCAGCGACCTCCGTAGCCATCCTGGCCGGTAGTCACTTCACCCAACAACAGTTGTGTGCCCGCTGAAGCAATGGGATCCGCAATCCCTCGGGCTGCTAGTCTACAATGAGTCCTATCAATCCATCATATTAGTCACGATCCATACATGGAGGTGACGCGTCCCGGACACCCACACTCTTCCACACTGTTGTCCCTGGGCAGGCACGCATAACACGCCCACTGTCACCTCCCGGCTCATGCACCAGGCGAGGACACGGGTTTCCATGGACCGAGTTGGCATCCTAAGTGGAACCAGGAATTCTGTCCTGTGCAAAACGGTCGACCGAAAGAGTCACCTCGGTCGACCGTTTCCTCAAGGGAATCGGTCGACCGAAAGTCTTAAACGGTCGAACTATTTGCGCAAAACATAAGTCCCAACGGTCTACCGAAGGTCTAAAACCGGTCGACCGAACGAGGTCAAAATCCGGTGTCTGGTCAACATCAAAATCAAATCTATCGGTCGACCTACTCCGAGGTCTCGGTCGACCGAAACCTACCAGGACATCCTAATATTTCTAAGTCATAAAACGGTCGACCGCACACAGCAATAAAAGGTCCAGTACACTTAAGTTCCGGTCGACCGAACACAAGGACCTTGTCGACCGAAACACCACAAACAGTCAAAATACACTACCTTCGGTCGACCGCCCGAGGGACCCGGTCAACCGTTGGTCGTCTTCAACCTTGCGCCAGCCAAGGTTTCTTTAGGAAAATTCACCGCCGGGGAGGTCTCCGACCTCCCACGACCGACCACAACATCACCCCAATGTGGGTGAGAAACAAAGGCCTCTAATGCAAGAGCTTGGCATACCTCTCTTTGAAGAACGACGAAGAACACCGGAGCTCACCGCCTTGCTTGCCTCCGACGATCAGCACCACGCACCGAGCTCCCCACCGTCACACTCAAGGCACGCACGATCACCACCAGAGCTCGAGCACAACGGAGAGGAAGAGATGGGTGGAGAGAAGAATGAAGAGAAGATGAAGAAGAAGAAGAACATGAGAGAGAGGGGGGAGCTTCTCCTTTCTTCAAACCCACACCAACAGCACCCACACCATCAGCCTACACTCCAGCCCACCCTCCTTCACGTCACCACCACATCACCGACAACACCCTCCTATTCCTTTCCCCCAACTCTCATGCAAACCCCTCAGATTAACACCGTAATTACCATTAATCCCTAACCAAAGTTAGGGTCTTTACAATCCACCCTCCTAAAAAAGATTTCGTCCTCGAAATCGAGACAAACTGCTCCTCGAACAAAAACCCTCCTTAAAAGTTAGGGTCTTTACAAAAACACTCCTATATAGCCAAGGAACAAAAAGGATGCTGAGGGAAAAAGACAAACAAGTTAGAAAAGGAATGAAGTGAAAGTTGAGGCAGAAAAAGTTGTCTAACAAAATTTTATCAGTTGTTGGCTTAAATTCTTAAGTCTGCATTTGATCAAGACCTTTGGGTGGTCGATCGAATATCTTTGAGCCTGGTAAAGAGTAATTGAAACTCTAACCAATCGACTGTTTCAAGAAGCGGTCGATGGATTTGCATCTCAAGTGTGGTACTTGTTTCTATCTTGCATTCGATTGACTGAACTTGTTGTCATTCGACCTTTGAGAGAAAGGCAAAGCTCCATAATCAAGCTAGATATTTGTAAAAAGAAAAAGATTTTCTAATTAAAGTAAAAAGAGAAAGTAAAACGATCGATCTGTGCCATGGTGGTCGACCGTTTTGTGGACAAATTTCGTGTTTAAGTTTTGGTGATTTTTCAGGTTAAGTTTGGTGGTTCAATGGAGTCCTAGATGTATCTCAAAGTGTGCTACTTGTTTCTATCTTGCATTTGATTGACCAAACTTGTTTTTGTTCGACCTTTGACAAAATACAAAGCTGCATATTCAAGCTGGGCATTCATAAAAAGAGAGAGATTTTCTAATTAAAGTAAAAAGAGAAACTAAAATGGTCGATCCGTGCCATGGTGGTTGACTGTTTTGTGGATAAATGTCGGGTTTAAGTTTTGGTGGTTCAATGGAGTGCTAGATGTATCCTAAAGTGTTTATGTGCAATAAACCAACTAAAATGCTCATGTTTACCTTTTATAGACTCATTAATGTGTGAAATTACATAAGATGTTTTTCAATTTGTTGATCCTTTTTGCCTGTTATTTAGTGGTCTTCTTGGTTCTTCAACTTAACCACAATTTCACACTATATATATATATATATATATATATATATATATATATATGCAAGTATGATATGTGATGCATGCATGTTTACATACTTACGTATGATAGATATATTTGGTTTCATCAAGGGCAGTATTCATCAAATCTCTTAACTAGTAGAAAAAAGCCAACATTACTTACCTCCTCATATACGGGTTCATCTTATGTATTAATAACATGTTTTTTAAACGTAGATTATTCGGGTGGGGGAGTTGGAATTTTTATTGTCGTAAGTAAAAAGTTGGTTATTGTGGTTACAGTGTAATTGCCATTTTCATTTTCAAGTGTGATTTTATGGTTTTATTGTTCTTATAATTTTTGGGAAAATAAGGAAATGTTACTTGTTATGAAATACTTCTATGGCTTGTTTTAGTTTTGTCAGTTTTCCATGTTATTAGAACTTTTTAAATTTTAGTGGAAATAAAAATTGATATTATCTTTGTCTCCGTTAGTTTACATTTTACATGTGTTTTACGTAGATGGTTGTGAACATGTAAATAACGTTCGAGGCATGTGTGCTACACGTCAAACCCAACACATACGGATATGTACTGTCGGTGTATGTCATAATTAGAACCTGGAAAAACCTATTTGTTTTCCAGGTTCTGATATCCCTGCTCAAAATAAATATTCATACATCACAACTCAAACATCTAAACACAAGAACTCATATATAAATATGGTTTCATCTCAAAACATTTCAAACTCAGAAGTTCTAATTTAATTGAAAATAAGTTTTGAATTCATTAACTAGTCACACAAAGTATAACAATCACAACAAATGGCAAAGAAAAATACTAAGTTGTCAAACCTCCCGCCCTGCTCCACTTGATCGTCCATCAACGTCATCTCAACATGCCGACGATGATGGTGTGCAAATGGATGTTATATGAATATCATGCACGATTTAAACATTAAACATTAAGATTTATAATTTGTAAAAATTAACTTATTAAATGTTATGTAACTTATTAAACAACAATTCAATTACCTGATCCTTAGAACCCACTTTTGCCATCAAGTAGTCGACGGTCGACTGCATGTCTGCGAGCTTGCTTTTCATCTCCGCTAGCTCACTTCTCATCATCTGCGACAGCCACCAAAGTGATAAGGGCTTGAGAAATCGTCTCACCTAGTCCTTGTAAAGCTTCTAATTTTTCCTGCAAGACAAAAATATCATAAATATAAATGAATGCATCAAACAACATTAAATTATTGGAAACTAATAATAATATTAAACATACAATAGCGGTCGCAACTTCTGTTATTTTCTTGTCATGAAGTTGGATGTACATAACTGTACGCGTAGACTCAGAAGCGTCCAAGTTTTCCACAATCTGCAATTCACTTGAAAATAACAGTTTTATTAGTTTATATAAAAATGTATTGAATCTATAAGAACTTAAAAGTTATAACTAATGTATCACCATTTTCTCCCTGTGTCGAACCACTTATTTAGTACCACACTTATGTGGTATGACTAAATTCGACATGTTTTTCTTGTTAGTCTTGCTCTTATTCTGCATCACCAAAACAATTAAATTGTTGGCTTTTTAATCCATTATTTTTAAATTAACTAAAAACATTATTAATGATCCTTAAACATCTCACTGGACCAGTAATCAAGCATAGTGGACCAATCCAAAAAGGAAATATGCGGTTGTCTAGCCACCAATCTCACCTCTCTTGTCTCCATATCTGCCACACGCATGTACAACTGGTATTTGTTTTCCTTCCATTTTGTGTTCAGAGACTTCATTATTTTCACTTTGAACCCCCTTGGAACTGTCCAGGTGACTGTAAAAAAATCAAATTAGTATTCATTTCTAATCAATAATAATTTCACTTAAGTACATATGTAATATTACCGTTAACTACTGCCATGTCACTTCCTTGTCCTACTTTATCCCCAATCTCTAGTTGAAATAAAGAGGGGGAAGTATTTGTCTCTATTGGATTAATCTGAGGATTAAGATGATATTTGCCCAAAGCACTGACACGTGGCGCACTCTCATTGGCTACGCATTAGGGTTTAGGGTGGGGCCATCTATATAAAGAGGGGAGCCTCCCATTGGATGGACTAATTCTTGTGTGCAAACCCTAGCCCCACCAAACCCTAGCCGCCACCTCTCCCTCTCTCTCCCATTCGTCCCTCCACATCCACCAAGCAAATCCGTATACTCTTGGGTTGTAGACTCGAGCTTCTTCTCCAAGAGAGTAGAAGACCGACCGGTGCTCTAGAGGATTCCGTGAGGTGATCGCCGATCCATTCCGCTGCCACTGGTTCTCTCCACCAAAGGTAATTCTTAACCTGTAGATTCAATCATAGATTGCTAACATTGGTACGAGGGCCATCTTGGTCACCTCAGATTTTTTTGAGCACTTTCTTATTTCATATATGTTGAAATAATTTCGGTAGTTGTTGAGAGAAATCGCATACATGTGTAGTTTTTTTCTCTTCATCACGCGCCTATGGTTTGATGGCATTTTTCTCACCCTTGCGCATGTTTTTCTTGATTCATTTCATTACATGCGAATTGTATTACAAGTTTCATCATTATTTCATTCTTGAGCATAGCTTAGATTTCACTTTATGCATGTACCTAGGGTTACATGTTAATCTATGTTTGTCGCGCATATTTCTTTCAACCAAAGCTTGCAGCTAGAGTTGGTTTATTCTTGATTATTTGCGCATATATGTTGTTTGAAATATGATGATAATTTTACAAGAGTTAATTATTGCATGTATCATATATTTCGGATGGTATGATTTGATTGTGCATTTTTAAAAGAAATCTTGTACATACATCTAAGGTTAGATGCTTGTTGTCTTATTCATGTATATGTAATTTTTAATCACATGTGCATGCATCTAGGATTAGATGTTGATTGCAAAATCATGCACATACATGAATATTGAGTTACCATATTGTATATTTCGGATTTTTGGAATGAGAGCATTCATTTCATTTGAAATATTTCCTTTATGATTGAATGCACATATATGTTAATCTCATTAAGGATATTTCGGATTTCTTTTGGAATAATTGCATGCATTTCATTTGAAATATTTCCTTTATGATTGAATGCACATATATGTTAATCTCATTAAGGATATTTCGGATTTCTTTTGGAATAATTGCATGCATTTCATTTGAAATATTTCCTTTATGATTGAATGCACATATATGTTAATCTCATTAAGGATTTTCAGATTTCTTTTGGAATGATTGCATGCATTTCATTTGAAATATTTCCTTTTCATCAAATGTGCATATATGTGATGTCATCCACCAAAGAATTTCGAATTTTTCTTTCCATTCCAAGTAGTTTAATTATTGTTGATTGCATGCTTATATTAATTATGGAAAGATTGGCTAATTCTGAAAAATTTTGGGAGATATTATGGGCTGGAATTTTATTGCCTTCAAAAACATGTTTGGATGCTTTCCTTTGATGCAAAAATATGTGTTGCTCTCCACCATATAATTTCGGATTTTTCTTTCCTAATCAAAGTAGGATAATTTTGTGCTATCATGAGTATATTGATTAGGGAAAGAAGAAAAAAATTCTGTTTTGAGAATGATTATTGTGGAGATTGGTTGTCATTACCTAACACGTTTTTTTGCCTATTTTTGTGCGCCATTCATGCATTGTTTCCTTATGCATTACTTCCTTATTGTTTGAATGAGGTCCACACTTTATGGTATTTTTTTCCATACGTCGGATTGTGCTAACGTATGGAAAGATTGTGCTTGTATGGAATGAATGATTGCTGATTTTATTTACTGCCTTATTGAGAGATGAGCATAATTTTATTTATTTATTTCCATTTGCAATAGTTATCGCAATGGGCTGTAACATTTATGGACTGTAATATTTATGGACTGTAGTAATTATGGACTGTGGACTGTTTATTGCCCTGAGGAGACGAGGGGCTCCTTTATTTTTTATTATTGCGATATTATTGCTATAAGACTCATGCAGGTTCCCGTCGACGAGGCTAAATCCCTAATGGGGATCATTAGCTCGATATGGAAGTAATGTAGTAATCATATCTGTGTGATGTTGATTGTTTTTTTTTTAAAACCTTTTTTGGGAACTCGCATGCCTAGTGGGAGTTGCAAGGTAGGAGTGTTTTGTGTGAACCACCTTGCAACCTGGGGCAAATATCTTTCTTATTTGCTGATTTACCATGATTTAAAACGTTTTTTTGGGTCATTAAATCATGATGGAGCTCAATATCTAGATTAGTAAAATGGCTTTCTTAACTATTGCATGAGGATTTGATCGAATGCTATATGTTTTCTTTTGGTCTGAATGCTATAGCTATTAAGTCAGTTTATTTTTTATGACTATTGTAGCTCGTTATATTTTATGCTAGAACTCATGTATCGCTATGTATTTTGATTGTCCTAGATTCTTTATGGCTGCTTCCAAAAGCATTGTCGTTGATTTGACTCGAGGAGATAAACTCAATGAAAGAAATTACGATCTGTGGCATCGTAAAATTGAGTATCTCTTAGAGGATCAGGACATGTTAGAAAACATAAACCAATCTATGTCTCCCCCCGAGGAGGGGAATACTGCGCAACATCACAGAAACTTGGATGTTTATAATGCATGGAAAAAGAAAGACCGAATTGCTCGAATCAGAATTCTAAGTTCAATGAGGGACGATCTGTTACTGCGGTTCGAAAAGTTTCGAACTGCAAAGGCCTTGTGGGAAGCTTTGAAGTTTCAGTACGGAGTGACCTCCGTCACAAGGGCCCGTCATCTTGGGCTTATGTTTGATGGGTATAAAATGCGCCAAGGTCACACAATGAGGCAGCATATTACCGCAATGTCAAACATCATTAGCGAGCTGAGCACTGCCGGTCGTGCTAAGACTGATGAGGAGCAAGTGTCTGCTCTCATCAGATCATTGCCTTCGAAGAGTTGGGAGCATATGAAGGTCCATCTGACCCATGCTGATGACATCAGGACATTTGACCAGGCCGCAAAACACCTAGAGCTGGAGGAGGACCGCATGCTTGCGGAAGTCCCTCTAACTGAAGTGTTTGCTTCTGAAGCTGGTGCTCCTCGGAGGAGTGCAGGTTTTAAGCGCAAAAGAGATAGAGCTCAGGGTTTTAAAGGCAAGAAGGGTGCAAATGCAAACAAAATAGAAAACAAAGCTGGAAAGAAATGACCTCGAGGATCCAGAGGTGGGAAAGATAAGTCTAATGTGACTTGTTTTAACTGCCGAAAGACTGGACATTTTGCTCGTGATTGCACTGAGCAAAAGGTAATTACTGTGTGTAATCCCTCGAATTGTAACGTGACTAGTTCTGTGATGCTCACTGATCATTCTCCTGTGTGGATTGTGGATTCAGGTGCCACGGACCACGTAACAAAGGATCATTCTGCCTTCGTGGAATATCGCCGTGTTCCAAGTGGGAGGCGAATAAACATGGCAAACAACACTAGCATTGAAGTTCTTGGAGTTGGCACATGCAAAGTGGCTTTGCGAAGTGGCCGGATCCTATTACTTCACGACGTGTTGTATGCACCAGCTATACGGCGAAATATTATTTCTGTTGTTGTCTTGATGAGACATGGTTTTAAAGTTGTTTTTGAGAACAATGATATGGGTTTATACATTTCTAACATTTATTATGGACATGCTTTTCTTTATGGCGGTTTTATTGTGTTGGACGCAATTTATGATTTCAATCATAACGCTAGTGCCTTTGTGAGCCAAAGTTCCATGAATAATGATTCAGTTATGTGGCATGCTAGACTAGGTCAAATTGGTGTTGACCGGATGAACAGGTTGGCAAAGGAGGGGTATTAGGAGAATGCTCCAAATTTGAATTGCCGACCTGTGAACCTTGTCTAGCTGGAAAGGCAACTACAAAACCGTTCGGAAAAGCCATTAGGGCAACTTCTCCTTTAGAACTAATTCACTCAGATATTTGTGGACCTTTGAATGTGCGTACTAGACATGGACAAAGTTACTTCATCACATTCATTGATGACTTCACTAGATATGGTCATATTTATCTTATTTCTCACAAGTCAGAAGCTCTAGAATGTTTTAAGAAATTCATGAGCTTAGATGAGAATCAGTTGGATAATAAGATAAAAACTCTTAGAACGGATAGAGGTGATGAGTATCTCTCCATAATGTTCAAGGAGTTATGTGATGAAAAGGAGATATCTAGACAACTCACTATGCCTTATACTCCTCAGCAAAATGGTGTTGCCGAGAGAAGGAATAGAACGTTGCTAGACATGGTTAGATCCATGATGGCGCATGCGAGCTTACCAATTTCGTTTTGGGGAGATGCTCTAATGACTGCTGCCTATATCCTTAATAGAGTTCCAACAAAATCGGTTCCCTCAACTCCTTATGAGTTATGGACGGGACGGAAGCCTGATTTTAGTCTACTGCGTCGTTGGGGATGCGCGGAATACATTCATTCTACTAGTCACCGATATGGAAAACTAGGACCTAGAGGGAAAAAGTGTATCTTTGTAAAATACAATGAATTCTCTAAAGGTTATGTTTTTATCGAGGTAGACGAGAATGAAAGAAGGACGGAACTGGAGTCTGGGGATGCCACATTATTGGAAAATGATTTTCCAACCCTTGTTGGAGCTATCAAAGAGTCAGTGGACTTCTTTGAACAACAAGATGAGGACATTGCCACTCCACGGGATCATGATCTGGAAGTTGAACATGAGGTTCCACCAGTCGATCCTAGTGGGAGCAGCCATGCTGAGGATCCGATAGCTCTCACGGAGGCTGAGACATCAGATATCCATCTGCGTCGAAGCAAACGCGGGCTCATTCCTCGTAGGCGGTTTCGCTTAGAGGAAGAGGCCCTCATGATAGCTCAAGAAGAAATTGATTATGAATCATCCAGGATGACAGTAATCGATGAGCAAGAACCATAGACCTTGAAAGAGGTTTTGGAACGTCCAAATGCTAAAGAGTGGTTAGAAGCTATAAAGGAAGAGTTGGAGTCGATGAAAGTTAATCGAGTCTGGGACTTGGTCAACTTACCTCCGAACCGAAAGGCCATTGGGGCCAAGTGGATCCTCAAGATTAAGAGGAAGGCAGATGGATCTATTGATAGATTCAAGGCTAGACTGGTAGCTAAAGGCTACACCCAAAGAGAAGGCATGGATTTTGGGGAAACATTTTCACCCGTGGTTAGGTGTGCCTCCATCCGCCTTCTACTAGCTATTGTAGCTCAGATGGACTTAGAGCTTTACCAAATGGATGTAAAGACTGCTTTTCTCAATGGAGAACTTGAGGAGGAGATCTATATGGCATAAACCTCAAGGTTTTAGGATAAGAGCGCAAAGTGTGCAAGCTCAATAAGTCCTTATATGGCTTAAAACAAGCGTCTAGACAGTGGAACATTCGCTTCCATCAAGCTATATCAGAGAATGCGTTCTCTATGCTTGAGGAAGATCGTTGTGTGTACGTTAAGAGATCCAATGGTAAATTTGTCATTCTGGCCTTGTATGTTGATGACATACTCATGGCTGGCAATAGCAAAGAGTTTCTGAAATCCACTAAAGAGTGGTTGTCCTCCACGTTTGATATGAAGGACATGGGTGAAGCTAGCTACGTCCTTGGTGTCAAGATAGTTAGAAATAGGTCCAAGAGACTTCTGGGATTGTCTCAAGAGACTTATATTAACAACATCTTGAATAAATACCATATGGACAAATGCAAACCAATCGACACTCCTGTTGAGAAGGGTTTGCACTTGAGCCTTGATAAGCATCCGGAGACTCCTGAAGAGAAGGCCAAAATGAACAAGGTTCCATACTCCAATGCTGTGGGAAGCCTCATGTACTCTATGATGTGTACTAGGCCAGACATTTGTTATGTTGTGGGCATGGTGAGTCGATACCAGTCCAACCCAAGCATGGAGTACTTTGTGAAGGACATTATAGCGAGAAAGGAAGTTGTGTTAAAACATGTGTCTACTAGTCTCATGGTAGCTGACCCTCTTACCAAGGCTATAACTAAGGACTCGTTTGTGTCTCATGTGAAGTCCTTAGGCTTACGCAGACTTTGATGTATTGGCATGTCTAACTTCCTTTAATGAGTGATTGTGTTTATCCTTTCAACTATATCTGTTTGGTTGATGTAGTTGTTCTAGCATAAAATATTATTCTGTAAATAGGATGAAGAATGCTTACTCACACGAGCATTCACCTCTGGCGCTTTTGATAGCGAGCAGAGATGATACTGATCATGAAGAGATCTTGTATGATAGATCCAGAGTAGTTCATGATAGGACAGTCGCCTTGATTAGGAATCAAGATGAGATCCTCTGTGTTGGTGAGGATTGACATGAATGTTCCCACGATTCATGTGACCTATAGAAGCCAAGTGTGAGCATCACATGTGGCGCCATGTGACACGTGTATGGTGTTAAGGCGACAATGATGAAGCTCGGGCCAGGCGCAGAGGGGGTGCAACTGGACTAAGACTTGTATGGTGTTGAGAGACAGACATACTGTTGTGTACAGTATGATCCACCATAGCATGTTTGTCATACAAAATGTGCTGAGAGACCATTTGGAAGTGAAAGGATGGATCCCTGCTCCTTCACTGTGTGAGTCCAAGACTTGATTGTCATTTAGTTGCCCTCAGTGACCTTCGACGACACCATGAAGCAAAGAGTTGATGTGGCTACTTTGGGATGTTATCTATGACCATGAGAGATTCGGTCTAAAGAGGCATCTGCGGGAAAGGAGTCAACTCTGAGTGTAATGGTGGTCTGGGGCGAAGGGAAAGGTTTGACTCGACTGCACTAAAAGTATTTGTTGGGCCCAATTGTATTGGATACAGTAGCAAGTACCTTGAGGACAAGAAGGTATTCTCTCAGAGGGATCGAGATACCGTTCATGTCAAGTGAGTTTCTGAGTAAACCTGGGGAACAGTGATGTGCATTTGACTGCTTAATTGTTATTTTTTTGAGGATGTTGTCATTCTGGCCTTCTAGTAAGGTTTCTAGTTTGAGACTCCTAAATTGCAGGTGCATCACCGGTCGCACGACCCATTTGTCCGTATGATCGGAAGAGTACATGTGTCGGGGACACATATGGTCTTGTATCAGGGATACATGATCAGAGACTAGCGTATTGTGGATGCATTCTTGGAAGAGAGTAATAGTTGTATATATCAGGGATCTTTACATATGTGTCAGGGACACATGAAGAGGTGACACATTGCCATTTTATGATTGTATGTATCGGGGATATATGCGTATGTGTCAGGGACACAAAAGAAGATGACGTGTTGTTGACGTGCTATTGTGCAAGTGGGAGATATTGGATTAATCTGAGTATTAAGATGATGTTTGTCCAAAGCACTGACACGTGGCGCACTCTCATTGGCTACGCATTAGGGTTTAGGGTGGGGCCATCTATATAATGAGGGGAGCCTCCAATTGGATGGACTAATTCTTGTGTGCAAACCCTAGCCCCACCAAACCCTAGCCGCCACCTCTCCCTCTCTCTCCCATTCGTCCCTCCACATCCACCAAGAAAATCCGTAGACTCTTGGGTTGTGGACTCGAGCTTCTTCTCCAAGAGAGTAGAAGACCGACCGGTGCTCCAGAGGATTCCGTGAGGTGATCGCCGATCCACTTCGCTCCCACAGGTTCTCTCCACCAAAGGTAATTCTGAACCTGTAGATTCAATCGTAGATTGCTAACAGTCTCCTCTTGGCTATTGTCCGGAGGAAATTCTGGAACCATTCAACGTTCCTTCCTCTCAGAACACCCTCTGGTGTAAGTCGATCTCATTATGAACTATAGAGCTCCAATCCTCCAGAAGTTGTGTGGATCCACGACCCCTACTCGTACTCACTGCAGCAGAGGCCGAAGTGCTAGGAACATCCCCACTGTGCAATGGATCAGCTGCACCATCCGTTATTCGTGGGGTATCCTCCTCCGGACGTTGTCGACGTCTCTGCCTATCACTGTCACTCTCAGGTACACCCTCTCCCTCAGCCTCTTCTTCACCACCATTCCCACTGAGGGGCTGCATAGATGGTGGTGGGTGTGGCAAGGAAATGTGATGGTCAACCTGTTTTCCATTTCTTAAGGTAACAATGGCATTGACATGGTGAACAAGTTCCTCCACATGGTTCACTTGCCTCCCCGAGGTACCACATTCTCATTTTGCATGTGTTGTTGCTGGTACACACAGGGGTTAGCCTCAGGCTGGCTAGGAAAAGACCCTCTCTCTCTCTCATGTACAGACTGAGCCAATTGGCCCATCTGAAGCTCTAGAGATTTGATGGTCTGCCGATTTGAAGTGAGAACTTGACTCGTAGTTGACATAAAAATTTTCAATGAGTTTTCAAGTCCACGAGTCAAGGTCTCAAGCGAATTGAATCGGGTTTCCATATTATTGGAAGTTGGGAAACCTGATTGATTGGTGGTTTGTGCTTGGGGTGGCTGATAGGAATGTGCATGCATGGGAGGTTGGTGTGATTGGTAATGTGGTCTAGAGGAGTTTGAAGACCACCCAGGGCATTAGTTTGGTTCCATGAAAAATTGGGTGGTTCCTCCATCCAGGATTATAAGATGATGAGTATGGGTCATTCCTAGCGCTATCATAGATGGCGTTGACACGCTCCATCTCAGGAGGAATGGACTCACACTCCCTTTCTACATGACCTATCCTACCACATGAATGACAGGGAACTGGACCAGATGTGGACATGTGAGGTGCACCTTGTTGGTTTTGGAGCTCAATCGAATCCATACGGCGCATTAAGGCCGCCATGCGCGCCTCGGTGGCCGTAGTGGTATCGACAACAAATACGGCACCCGATCTAGTCAAATTTGCATTCGCGATCCTCGCTCCTATGCTAGATGATGCAGGTGGTTCCCTCACACTCTCCCATTGCATGGTTTTCTCAGCAAGGTCTTCTAGGAAAGCCCATGCCACCCTTTCATCCTTTCCCAAGTACTCTCCTTGATACATGGACTCAAGGAGCGTTCTTGACGGGATGTGAAGACCCTCATACACAATCTGACAAAGGCGCCACAACTCAATGTCATGGTGAGGGCATGAGGATAGTAGCTCCTTGAACCTCTCTAGATATGCATGAAATGTCTCGGTCTCAAGTTGATAGAACGAATTGATTTCGTTCCTCAATTTTTGAGTCCGATGATTTGGGAAGTACTTCTTGAGGAATGCAGATTGAAACTCATCCCAAGTCCTAAAGGCATTCGCCTGGTTGCTGTACAACCACTTCTTGGCGTCATCCTTCAGCACAAAGGGGACAAGCCTAAGATGGATGGAGTCTGTGCTAAGTTGTTGCAGCTTGAACATAGCACAGACCTCCTCAAATTCCTTGAGAAAGATATAGGGGTCACCTTTCCCAGTGAAGTGAGGGAGCATGGAAATAAACTGAGGCTTAACCTCAAAATGGTTCCCATTAGCCTCTGGCAATACGATGCATGAGGGTAGAGCTGTAAGGCTCGGGTAGCATCGATCGCGTAGAGGTATGGGAACGACAACTGGAAGCACTGGTGGAGCAGGTGGGTCCAGCAACTGCTCCTCCTCACGGAAATTAGGAGCCATTGAACCCGGACTGTGTGCGACACGAGAGGAGGAAGGTGTCGTGAAATCAATGACCGAAGCCGGATTCACAACGCTCCTCGTCAAACGACCCCTCTCGTCTCGTGTCCACGAAAGCATACACAAAGGTGCACGCACACAAACCAAACCTTTTTTTCTCCTTCTTTTTTTTAACAAAGAATGTGTGTAGAAGAGAAGACGAGGGAACACAGGAGAGAAAGAATGACTCAGGAGAGCAAGGAAGAAGTCCTTATGCTACGGCGGATGGGTACAGGTAGAAGCACATAAGCAAACAAGGCTCAAGCAATCGTAATGTCGCTATAAGTCCTTACTGCTAGACAACGCCTAACTGTGAGGTCACACGGCCTCAACACGCCTCACCTCCCTACGACGAGGACCACAAAGCCCAGCAAGTGGGCCAAGATCCGGGGATCTTGTCTCTCCTACTATCGACAAAGTGGGCAACGCCGATCAGGTCATGACGGTCGGGACCGGATCACTCTCCTAATGCGTCCGAATTCCTTAAGGCCAATGTGTACTTGATTTTAAAATTAGGCTCTTGATTAGTGTGGTTTTTGGGACGAAGGAAAGGGTGATGAAATCCCACACCTTATCTTTTGTGGGACAGCCCCTCCTTAGTAGCGTTTTGGAGTCTAAATCTTGCAATCAACCCTCCAAACAAACGCTCAACTCATACTTGTTTCAATGTACTTCCTACTAACTAATGCATGTTCATACGAAATGCATGAATGAGAGTAGAAGGTGCGTACCTCACGTCAGCACTCAACATCTGAAAATAAAGCTAAAATGAAAGACAATCTACATGCCTAAGTCACATACATGATGCATGACCTAAACAAAAGGAATGCCTAATCTTTTGCTTTGAGTTTTAGGGTCCAAGTTTCTTAAAGGAGGTTTGATTATGGATCTGGGAACAAACTATAAGTCAAAACATGCCAAATCAAGTCCCAGATCACTACATCAATTATGTAAACACGCCACAGAAATAAGAGAGTAAAACGAGCTCACCAGACCGCCAATTGGCGCTCTCAGGCCAATGATTGGCGGTCTGAAGTGCCCAGAATGCCTCCAAATTTCTCCATGTGCTCCTCCTGGTGACTCCAAGTATCCTGAAACAAAGAAAAACTACAAAACACAAATTAAATCCACTCGAATCGTCCAAACAAGAGTCTGGACTGACACCTCCCCGACAACGGTGCCAAAAACTTGTTGAACGTTTTAATTAAACCACAAGTGCACAGCCGCGATGAAGCGGTGACAAGTACGGGTCGTCCTCAGGGAGGTGAGCAGCCTCTTGTTTGCACAAAATCAAGTGGCGAAAAAATGGAGAAGAGAGTTGTTTATGCTACGCTACACTACACTACGAAGTATGAAATGCGAAAGAAAGAAAGAAACGATTAACTAAAACTTAACTAAGGATGAAAGAAGAGTGCTGGAATTCAGAAGTGGAAAAACCCCTAAGGGGTGGAGTGAGTGCACGCAAGCAAAGAGGTGGGTGTTGAACACATTCTTTAAGCACAAATAAAGGTGGTATTATCATGCATAGGAAGTGTCTAAATGTTGTGGCAAAACCTATTAATCTATTCACCAACTTAGTTGATTAACATTTACATATGCAAGATGTTTATTTCAGAACCTAAACAAGCATGAGAGGTGTCTAATCATTTTGATAAAACTCATCAAGTTATAAATTCTATCCTAAACAAGCAAGCATACATTCATGTTTTATCAACACATTGGAAATAAAGCATTCAATCCATTCTCATTTGCATGTATGTACATCTACTCCACCCCCCAAAGGGGATGGAACTACTCACTAAACATTACACTAATTATTAAACTAAACAAAGAAAGCATATTAAAACTAAGCTAGAAATAAAAGACGATTAAACTAAAACATGCACAAACAATAAAAGAAGCATAAACAAACAATGAAAGAAACACAAAACTTTATTGATAAAATGACTCACATTTCAAGTAGCATCCTCCTACTTTAGTGTGTGCTTCAAGGCCTCACTTCTAGTAGGAAGAATAGCCACTTAAAATATGGAGTGATTACAATAGGAGGTGAAGAGTTCTATTTATAGGCATGGAAAAAGCTAATCCGGGACAATCCCCCAATGTGGGACTAAACAAATACTAGAAATAGACTAAATACACACTAATACGTAACCCAGAGAAATCTTAGCGGATTTGGGCCAAAAGTGACTGCCAATTAGTGGTCTTGGACCGCCAATTGGCGGTCTAAAAAGACCAGATCCATCTGGAATTTGTGCTGGGCTTTGCTTAGTGTATTTGGTGGTCTCAGATGCATCTACTTCGTTTATTGGAGCTCCGACCCGAATCGAATTGCTAAAATACTACCCATGATGGTGTGGAGTATTCTGTTTTGCTCTTAGGTCCTTCTGTCTTGCGTTCAGATCCTTCACCCTTGCATCTTGGTCCCTAGATCTCACAATTCAGTGCTTTTTCCCAGCTTTTGGGTCCTTTTATGCTTCGTCCCTTCAAACCTATTTATTCCTGAAAACTAAACATAAAACTCATGACATAGCATTGTTTTGGTGAAAGATAATGGATATAAGATACAAATATGAGCATGAAATGATGTCAATCATAGCATTGTTTAGGTGAAAGATAATGGATATAAGATAGAAATATGAGCATGAAATGATGTCAATCACAAATTGAAACAAGAACTCAATCAAATCAGAACATGCATGTGCAATACGTAAACCAAACACATTCATACATCTTCAACACAGATGAGACGATGAGCACTCTACCAGTAGCATGGCATATAGCGTAAATCATAGATGATAGAATTTCTGATTTCATCCTCCTACTACGTGCATATATATGTACATATATCAGAATATTCTCAGGATATCAGATCATATATATGAGCAACTATTATTGTAGCAAAATCAACAACACTAAACATATCACAAAATCGACAAGTATACAATAGCTATAGATACAACAACAATTGGAGCACATCTATGCATGCAACCCTCCTGGATCCGTCCCATAACCTCCTGACCTCTTACTTCTAGACTTCCTCAGGAAGGGAAGATGAGGACACGATGAGGCAAGTTGGATCAGCCAACCCCACTCTCAGTGATCACAAGTTTGGCGCTAACCGGTTACCCGATTTTTTCAAGTTGGACCCACATGCTGGCCAGATCCTACACCACCACAGCCTTGCCCCCATCCCTACACCCTAGGTTGCCATGGTCGGAACAAAGCCCAACCCCAGTAAAGCTCACCGGATCTCCAGCAGCAACCGCAGCCATGCAGGAAGCTTTCTGCGCCTAAGGCTGCTGGCGTGGCGGTGCAACACTCGCACCACCAGCCACCTCGTGTGATATCCAACCCTCTGACCATCACCCCCACCTCTCATCTCATTCAAGGACCAGGAGCATACCTGAGTTCACCAAAAGTTTGCCTGAGATCACCGGAGATGATCTCCCCACCAAGATATTCTTCAAGCCGCTCCAAAAGATGCACTCTAGCTTGCTCCACCTGACTCGTCGGAGCTCAAGCCACTAGCACACCGGAGATGGAGAATGGCCCAATTTCGTGGGTGAGGGAGACAGAATGTAGGGACAGCTAGGACTGAGGGGTTTTGTTTGCAAACAACCCTCGAACTTCCATTGCCTTCATTTCTATTCAAGCCACCTCAATGCATAATTGCTTGTAAAATTTTAAAAAATATATATACAAGTATGGGACACGAAATCCTACAAGTAGTCCATATCTTAACTATTCCTACGTAATTCCTCATTCCCAACATGACAACCTTTTCCATTCCAACACCAATTTCCTACTCCATTAATTCATATCACTATTATCCTTTTGCAGTTAATAAATTAATTATTTTACCAACATTTGTCGAACAATTGTTTTTTCGAAATAATAAAGAAAATAATTGGAATCAAATTTCAGTAAAAATAATTATATATACATAAACGAGATAAATAATTATATATTAATTAATTAATTTGTGAAATGTAAGAAATGAGATGGAGGAAAGTGAAGTGTTGATTTAATAGCAGGATATTTTTATAAAGATCATAGTTGAGAAGATGAAAGAGAGAGATTGTGGATTAAATGTTGTGAAGTAGAAAAGCTAACATAGCAGAGAGAAAAAACTGGGATGATATTTTAAGCTCATGACTATGTAGAATCTGAAAGATTTCCTTTGCTTTTTGTTTCCGACCACAAATGTTAAATGCCTTAGCCACAACATTTATCCAAGGCATTTAAAAATCAACACATTGTTGGTAATTTTAGGGATTTGGTGGGTTCTCAATTATAGCATATCCTTTTTGGGTTTCGTGATGACAGGACACAAAAATTTATTAATTAGTCATTTATTAACTATACCATAAAACTATAAAGATTAACCATGAGAATAGATCTTAGATTAAAATTTTAAAATAAATTTTAATCATTTTAAAAGATCATGTTTGAGAAGATGAAAGAGAAAGAGATTGCGAGATAGTCAATTACCTCTCAGTGTCAAAAAAAACTATAGCATACCCCTATTCGGTTTCGTTATGACAATACACAACACAACCTTTAATTACATTTACGTAGTTTGTGGTGTTATTTAAGGATTGTTTCGAGCTTAAAGGACACATTCCTTCGAATTTGAAGGACAAATCTGAGTTTCCAAGGATAGCTCCTAGTGACCGAATGCACTTTGATTGTCCAAACTAGTGATTCTATTTAGGGCATTCGGTGCACCGAACGTGGTTCCGTTGACCACATACCTGAGTGGTTTTCATTGCTTTAAGTTTTCGACCACAAATGTTGAGAATGGAAAAGGATCAAAAAATGATACCAAAGCTCATGGATTTGGTGGGTTCTCAATTATTGTCAAAACACTATAGCATAACCTTTTTGGGTTTCATTAATTAGTCATTTCACGACCTGCAATATCATAGGATGTAATGTGTTTAATTCATAGATCTTACCAAAGAGGCTAGAAGGGACATGTTACCTCACTCTTGTTCCAATGCACCTTACGAATTAATGTATGAATGAGAGAATGGGTGCATGTACCTTACGCCAGCACTCAACAACACAAAAATAAAGCAAAGAAAAGATGAATGCGTACAAAGTCTAGAAATGATGCATGAGCTAGATGGCATTACACTAATCTTTTGCTTTGACATTTAAGATCCAAGTTGTATTTGGAGGGAAACATGCAAAGAAAATTAATTTTTGACATCAAAACAAAGCATGTATGGAGTCAACAGTGGTAGGTATAAACTAGAAATAAGCAGAGAAAGCTACTAGTAAATGAGAAGCGATATACTCCTCAACAAATCCACCATTGGCAGATGCAAATCTGCCATTGGCGGATTGTTTAGGGATTCTTGTCCTCAAAGGTCACCAATGTGCTCTCTTACTCCTGTAGGCTCCCATCTCCACTTGTTTCCCTGTCCAGTAACAAAACTAAAGAGAAAATGTGAGAAAAAGCTCACTGAAATGCTGGAAACAACAAGGACTATGACCAACTCCCCGACAACGACACCAAAAACTTGATTGAATGTTTTAAATAACCGCAAGTGCACGACGTCGGTGAAGACTCGGCAAGTACGGGTCGTGTCCACGAGGAGCGCGTGCGACTCAGAGTCCACAATACTCGAGTGGGAAAAGAAAAATAAAGATATGAGATCGGAATTACACTATGATGCGTACTAAATCAGAAAACGAACGATAAAAATAGACCCCTAGGGGTAGAGAAAGAATGCGGAATTGAGAATATGTGTATGTGTGTGTGTTCATTGGTGCTCATCACAACATGTAATACATGAAATCCATAAAAACCAAATCCAACTGTCTCCACATGAAATAAGATAAAACATTATCATTAAAACATACAAGACAATAATTGAGATGAGGCTAACAAGAAATGCATAATGACCAAACCCCACTATGTCTCCAAATGAAATAAGATTTAACCCATCATTAAAACATACAAGACATTAATTAGGATGCGGCCAACATGAGCACATGCATACACATGTCATGTTTCCTCCTTATCCACTCCATCTTTATCCTCATCTCATCATTCCCCATAAAATAGGACAACTAATCTAAGCATGTGCTAAGCATCACTTAAGAGTATTAGCACATCAAAGATAAGAGTGAAAATCCCATTCGATGGTTGTAGAACTCATGTGAGGTTCAAAGGATAGGATTAAAACACACACACACACACACTTAATACATCACATAATCACGTCACCTTCTTCTCCACCCCCAATGGGGATGGACTACTCCCTATTCATCTCTAAACTCAGGAAAACATAAAAACAACACAAAACCATAATGGAAATCTAGAAAACTAGATTAAGCAAGGACAAAACATAAAGGAAATTTCATCAAATGGAAGACACCCATGTAAAGAACAAGAATAAAACAAGATTGAAATGAAAGATTACAAGGTTGCCTCTTCTCCTCCTTTTACACTAATGAACAGTAAAATAAACCTAAACTAATGGAGGCAGCCAGAAGAAGAAGGGGGAGATGAATGATTACAATGGTATTTATAGAATAATACATCGTTAGGATTAATCTGGATGTAATCAGACGACTATAAATCGAATCTGATCATTCTAGAAGGCTCTGACTCGTTAACACGACCCGCTGCCAAAATCCAGGATCCAATAGATCAGAGTGATCTGCCAGTGGTGGATAAGAATCCGCCATTCGCGTATCCGGATGCTCTGATCTAGCTAAATTTTGTCCGGTTATTAAGTTCGTTTGTTTGGTACATGGGGTGAAGCCCTAGTCCACTATCTCGAACTGATTTGGTTTTAATTGATGAAATACCGATATGGTTCAAGTCATGTGTCACAATATTTTGTACTTCACCCTCAGGTTCATCAGGGTTTTCACTTGGGTCCTTCCTGATTTGCGATCCAGTCCTTGTGCGTTACAAAAGGTCCAGAAGTGTTCAACCCAGTACATTCTTGTTCCATTTAGGTCTTGTTTGCTCCCTTTCTCTTCTTTATTTCCTAATACCTGAAACACTACATACAAACACTCGAGTAGCATAATTTTGGGGTAAAATAAAGTATATATAGCATGAATGCGATGTATGATATACTACTAATCACTTCATGTTGGTGAGATATTTTATTTTTCATGCATAAATCCATGTAGTATCATACTCACATTCATTGAGGACATTGCATGAAGTGTGTGGGGGTGCTTTATGTGTGTATATAGTCGACTCATTTTTATTTTATTCTTTGCTTTTGTTTGCATTGTTAGGGCATGATAGTGTGCTGCAATTTTTATTGATATATCTACTATACCATGATCCTTGGTTGACTTGCCTTCTGTTGCCTGCCTAGTGCTTTCTTTTTTCATTTCTTTCAAAATCTTCATTTGTTTGTGAAATAATATGTTTTGTGGGTTTTGCGTGTGTTTTGAGTAAAAAGGAAGCTCCTACAATCGACTTGAACATGATGCATTAGGATATCTAGTACACCGGCTTTAGGTCTTATCTCGTCGTAGGAATGCACCCAGTTTTCCCTCAGGGAAAATAATCATAGGGTTTCTGTACTTAAACAAATAAAGAAGTCCACCCTGAGCCTAGCGAGTCAAATAATTCGTGTATGTTAGTATATGGAAGTTTGTCGTAGTCAGGAACCCTTAAACTGCGGTTGTGAAACCATAATTGTAGGTGTTTTGGTTCATTTGTAGATAAGAAATAATTTAGTAGGGTGTTCTCTGATTGACATCATTTCATGCTTATATTTGTATCTTATATCCATTATCTTTCACCTAAGCAATGCTATGTTACGAGTTTTATGTTTAGTTTTCAGGAATAAATAGGTTTGAAGAGATGAAGCATAAAAGTACCCAAAAGCTGGGAAAAAGTACTGAATTGTGAGATCTAGGGACCAAGATGCAAGGGAGAAGGACCTGAACGCAAGACAGAAGGACCTAAGAGCAAACAAAAATACTCCCCATGATGATGTGGAGTTCTCTGTTTTGCTCTTAGGTCCTTCTGTCTTGCGTTCAGGTCCTTCTCCCTTGCATCTTGGTCCCTAGATCTCACAATTCAGTCCTTTTTCCCAAATTAAATCCACTAAGAGCAAACAATGATTGTTTAGGTACAAAACACAAATTAAATCCACTCGAATCGTCCAATCATTCTCTCTTCTCGCACGACTCTTGTCTCTCAGGAAATTAGATCCGAGGGGACTTAGTACCTGGTTCTTTCGGGTGATCTGACTTGGGATGCACTGATTGAACTCCTGTTACACAGGTAGTAAGGATAGCCCCATGTGGAGATTTGGGGGGGAAGGTGTATGTGACAATCTAAGTCCTAATATGCAATGTTGAACAAAACCCGACCCTAGGAGAATTAAACACCAACTAGTTCTAACTCCATAGTCTCAAAAAAGAAAAAAATGATGAAAAAAGAGAGGACAAATACAAATAAGATCCTTAATGGAATTTACACGATGTATAACTTGAGGATGTTAGGGTTCCCCATGTCTTTCACTTAAGTCCTTAATTAACCTGCATGAATGGTACCAGTGGCTAGGTTTGTGGATAGGATATATAAAGTCGGCCCGTAGTATTACCGTGTCCAATGATTGACAAAAGTAGGTCGATCGAGTCATGTTGCTAGGTTGAATAATGCATCAATGTTTGAATTTTCTGGGTATATCCGCTGAAAACCTTCAGGAGACCACTTCTCCTCCTTGGTGACGTGTGCTACGTAAAATCGTTGATTCCTACGAAAGTGAGTTAGCATTTCCCTTTTTGTTTTTTCGTTTTCTTTGTTTTGCTCGGGACTATCTAAAGGTAAGTGTTGTGGATTTCGTGCTCCATACTTGTATATATATATTTAAAATTTTACAAGCAATTAGGATCGGTTTTCCTTTTTTTCAACAATTTTATATCCAAAACTTCCTAATTGTATTTCAATATATATTGTATACTAATTAGTATTAAAATACATACATTGGATCATACGTAGGGGAATATCAAATCTTTTTTACCAATTGGAAGTCACGACGCACATCAGATTTTCTCGGAATCACCTCCAAGTGTTCACCAAACGCTAAACAAGATTAAAGAGATAGAAGCTAGTCAATTGATTACATCATATGATGCATATATTCGTGTCTTATATACTTTATTTTTGTCCTAATCAATGCTACATAACGAGTTTTATGTTTAAGTTTCAGGAATAAACAAGTTCGTTAAGAAGAGACTGAATTGGAATCAAGAGCAAGTAAAAGGACTGAATTGCAGGACTTATGGACTGAGATTTAAGAGAGAAGGACACAGATTTAAACCAAAAGGATCAATGAGCAAATCCAGAAGCTCCACACTATAATGAGGAGTATTTTGGCAATTACATCCGGTCCCAAACATCAACAACCAAATCGGGCTCATAAAACATTAAGAAATGGAGCCAGAAATGAGCCGCCTAAATCCAGACGCAATCCAACCATTCCAGACCACTATTTGGTGGTCCAAATTGGTCCAAACCATTCATGGTTTCATCGGGTCGTGGATTATGTTGGTTTATGTCCATTTATAGTATGCATTTAGTCTCATACCAGGGGATTGTCCTGATTGCCTTTTTCTATGACTATAAATAGAACTCTTCATTCTCCTTTGTATTTACCCATTGCTTGGTGGCATTCTCTCTACTTAGAGTAAGTCTTGGAGCAAAAGTCAAGGCGGATAAGAATGTTACTTGTAATGTGAGTCATGTAAATAAAATAACTCTTCATAGTTTTTTTAATGTTGTCTTTGTCTTAATGCATGCTTGTTTAGCTTGTTTTGTTTGTCTTAATATTAGCAGAAGTAATTAGCATGTCTCCCCTTCCTATCTTAATTACCTTAATTTTGTTTTGTCTTCTTTTAATGAGTAGTGAGTAGTTCCATCCCACTTTGGGGGTGGAGTTGATGTTTATACTTGTCATATAGAATGGAAAGAATGCTAAATATTGTTGTATGTGAGAAATGATAGTATGCTTATTTAAATTAAAGAGAATACTTAACTTGATGGTTTTTGCCATAATCTTTAGGTACATTCCATGCTTGTTTAGATTCTTAATAACAAACTTGTTCATGCTCATATTAATCACTTAGGTTAGTGATTTGGATGATAGGTCTTGCCATGAGGTACTTCTTATGCGTAGCAACACTACCTACACTTTTGCTCTATTGAATGCATTCATCACTTCTTATTTCATGTGTACACACACTCCACCCTTTAGGGTTTTCCATTCCTGATCCACCTTGCTTATATTAGTCACTTAGTTTAGTTATTAGTCTCGTGCTTTCATCTTCTTTGTTGTTTCATCTTGTGTAGTGTATCATAGTTCAGTATAGTTTAGTGTAATCAATTTTTTCTCCCCTCTTTTCCCACTTGCCTTCGAACAAACCAGAGTTGACACACCTCCTCATAGACACACCCGTACTTGTCGTGTCTTCACCGACGCCGTGCGTTTGCGGTAACAAAAACAAACACATCAAGTTATTGGCGCTGTTGCCGGGGAGGTGTTCTGTCGAAACTCTGGTTTGGACGATTCAAGTGGGTTTAATTTTTTTTAGTTTGTTTTTGTTTCAGGAACATTGAAGCATCAAGGGGACACACCAGGAGAAAATTTGAGAAGAGATCAGCCCTTTGGACCACCAATCAGCGGTTTGGAACCTCCAACTGGCGGCCTGGTGAGCTGATTTTGCTCAAATTTTTGTTCTGGTTGTTTGTTCAATTTAGTTGTCTGGGAGTTCAATTTTGCATGTTGTGACCTATAGTTTGCGCCCAGATCAATCAATTCCCCTTTTTAAGACAAGTTGGACCATAAAACTCGAAGCAAAAGATTAGATTAATTGCCATCTAGGTCATGCATCACTTGTAGACCTCACACGCACATTATCTTTCTTTTGCTCTAAATTTCTGTTGTCGATTGCTGGCATGAGGTACGTGCACCCATTCACTCATTCATGCATGGTTAGAGTATGCATTACTTAGTAAGGTGCATTGTAACAAGAGTGAAGTGAGTGCTTGTTTGGTGAGTTGCTTGCTAGCCTAAGATTTCATTTTTTTAAGGGGCATCACCTATAGTCTTCAAAGATAATGTGGGGGATTTCATCACCCCTCCCTTAGCCCCAAAAAACACACTCAAGTAAAGACTTAATCTAAAAGTAAGTAGACATTGGCCCTACGACTCGGGTGCATTAGGAGAGTGATCCGGTCACGCCCGTCATGGCCTGATCCGGTCACGACCGTCATGGCCTGATCGGCGTCACCCACTTTGTCATGGCCAGATCTTGGCTCACTTCTTGGGCTCTGTGGTCTTCGTCGTAGGGAGGTGAGGCGTATTGAGGTCTTGTGACCTCGTAGTTAGGCATCGTCTACTTATATGTACCTATAGTGACCGTAGGCTGCTTGAGTCGTGTTTGCTAAACTAGGCTTCTACCCTCACCCTTTACCCATGGTAGCTTTAGGGATTCTTCCCTTCTCCTCTTAGTCATCTTCTTCTCACCTACTTCTACGTTCTAGTCTCCTCCCCTTTACACTCTCTGTTAGCGTTTTACGGTCGACTCAAGCACTTTTGCGAGCTTGGCGTCGTGGCGGTGAGAGTGGTCGACTCGAGAGTCTGTTGTCGAGATGGATGGTTACATGGAAGACCAACCATATCATTGTTGTAACTAGGACTACTCTCCCAGGTACTCTAGACCCATGCATCCTGGGGTGCCTCAGACAGACACCCTGTATGGTTTGCACAATCTTGATTGTGTGACTGAGCAGTCTTCAAATTGGGGTACTATGAAAGAGGCACCGACTGCTAGACCATCATCTAGTTACGTCAGATGATATGTTGGTCAACAAACTAAGATATTACAAGAACATTTGGCCACTTTCATGCATGTGGTAGATGACATGAGTGCACCGGTAGCTCCTGTAGTTGTACCGTGTGACTATATTGCGGGTTGAGTGATCATGTTTCTGGGGAATGTCCTCATGTTCCCCTAGAGCCTGAGTATGAGCACACCTTTTCCCAAAATGCTCAATGTGACCCTTACGCATCCGCGTAAAACCCGAAAGGGATGGATTCGTGGGGAGACAATTCTTATTCAAATTCTTATATATCATTTCCACCCCATTATCCTCCTTCCGAATACCCAGAATTCTTTTAACACCCTACTCCGAATCATTGGACTCATTCTCAACCCATCAACACCGAACCCAAAAATTTCCCAAGCTCTGACTTGAGCCTCACAATTGACCACATACCTGATTCCTTGAAACAAACTTTCCTTATGTTCATGGAAACCACTCAATAGTCCATACAAAATATGGCAATGCAGTGAGTCAAATGACGTAGCAATTACGTGAACGTGAGGAGGGTAACTTTTCTTGTCAACCTGAGGATTTATCTTCTGATATCGAACCACCACCACATCCACAAATTCAAAGCACAATCTTTCAAAGTCAAACTCCTAGTCAGTCTGAGGGACTTGGGGTTTCAATTCACAATCACTTGGTGGTGGATTTGATTCCAATTGAGAGTAGAATGGACCAGTTCTATTATGAGTCGGCCTAGGATTGTGCCTTTTTTTGTCCCGTGGCCCTTGAGCCACATGATCTTATTGTTGTGCCTCTTAAGGACTCACCTTTGTGGAGCAAGAGCTCCCTAGTACCCTTTATTTTTCATATGATCTGATGAGTGTTTGCCTCTCACTATGGTTCCTGATCATCTTGGAAATGATGGGACATCAAACAATTACATAGCCAATGAGGGTATTGGGAGTTCCTTAGAGGATACCTTAGGTAAGAGACCCACATTTTGTTCACCTGGTGAGTCAGACATGCATAACGAGGTTCTTGACCTCATTTTGACCGACCAACCTGTTGGTTAGAGAGTTTGGATTTACGATTATAACTTCAATTCTGCAACGGGAGACACTTTTCTTCCGTTGCACATTATGTCCCAAACTCTTTAGAAGTTCAAGCTCTTTCAGTTTGATCCTTTGAATGATATGCCTTTGCGTCTAATTCATGAACCTCTCCTTTCATCTTGTGCTCTTTGTAAGGGGGCTGACACATGAGTATTTTGGCCCTGCATGGTGTCATGTTCCCATTCCAAGTGCATTGACCCTTTTGAGATTCGCATTTGATGTTTTTTGACAAATGAAGCTGGGAATATATTATTGCACATAGTTATATTTCAAAAATAAAATAAAAAGAAGAAGAAGAAAAAACAAAGAAAAAATACAATAAAAGACTCCATGATTGAGCATTGATTGTTGTAGGCCCCAACCCTTGTGTATTTGGGCCCCATTTCTTTCACGTGTTTCTATCCCTTCTTTAATATTTCACATGTTTTGAGGGAAATTCGGGTTTGTAACCATCAACATAACCATGAACTTCCCTTTCTGCTTCATGTTGGTGAGATCATTTCTTTTTCATGCATAAATCCATGTAGTATCATGCTAACATTAATTGAGGACAATGCATGAAGTATGTTTGGGGGGGTGTTTTATGTAAGTAAATAGTCAAGTCTTTCTCTTTATGTTTTGTTTTCTTTTGTTTGTATTGTTAGGGTCATGTTAGTGTCCTGCATTTAATATCGATATATCTGACCGAATCCTATTTTCAAGGAGAGTTCGCCTAACCGTTCTCACGTGGTCAGCCACCTCTCTTGACTCGTTCTCAGCCCTTGCTGACGCACACGCATGTGTCTTGGCTTCCCAAACATCCGCGCCCTCAACTCCTAGGCATTGCCCGCCCATGCACGCCTCCAAGGCACGCCTATGTGCTGCCCGGGCAATGTCTAGTGCACGACCTCATAGCTACAGCCCACCTCGCGCTTCTCGAGCACGTTTGCCTGCCCACATGGGAGGATGCACTTCCCAAGTGCCACACTCGTGCCACGCTCGTGCCATGCTTGCTGATGCTCCTTGACCTCCCTTGGAAATCCTCGGATTCCAGGCATTGGTGCTCTTCCATGTATCCTTGCACTCCAAGCCACCAATTGTGCACTTCTTCGTCTCTCATATAGTCCTGGCTACTAGACCCGCCTCGTTGGTGCACGCTAGGCGTCTCCCTCAACCTCAAGTTGGTGACAAATCTCCCCCACCTAACCCGTTTTCCCCCTCGACGAACTTACGGCTCGGTCGGCAAGAAATTTGCTGATCAACCCTTCGTACTCCCACAAAGTCACGTCCCTCTCCCAAGTCGCTTCCTGCTCGGGTAGTCCCTTCCACTTTACCAAGTAGAAAACTTGTCGGTTGCGCCTGCTCCCTCCTCGTTTCTTCTTCCTAAGAATAGCATTTGCCTCCTTATCAAAAGTAACTAGGATGGTTGGTGGGGCCCGTTTTGGTATCGCCCGATCTGGATTCTCGTTGTCTTTGTAGTACTTCTTGAGATTGCTTACATGAAAAACGGGGTGTAACATGAGTCTCTCTGGTAACTCAATGTGATAGGTTGCATTACCTATCCGCTTGATTATCTTGAACGGCCCATCGAATTTTGCAATGATCCCCTTATGCGCATCCTTAGTTAGGATCTTCTTCCAAACTTGATGAGTAAGTTTGAGCCATACTCGCTCTCCAAATTCGAACTCCACATTCCTCCTCCCTTTGTCCAATGCCTTCTTCATCTTGCGCTGCGCCTTGGCTAAGAAATCTCATGCTTCTTCAACCTGATTTTGGCGTGCTTTAGCGTACCTATACATTGTTGGACATTTTCCTTCTTCTGTTTTCCCCAACTCCAAGGGAACCATAGGTTGTTATCCCGTTTCAACCTCAAACGGACTATGCCCTGTGGAAGACAACTTGTGCAAGTTGTAGCTAAACTGCGTCACATCCAAGAGATCCACCCAATTCTTTTGGTTAGCTTGCACATAGTGTCTAAAATACTCCTCGAGCATCGCATTCACCCTCTTAGTCTGGCCGTCTGTATGAGGGTGATTGCTGGTGGAGAACTTGAGTTGTGTCCCTAGCAATTCAAACAACCCCCTCCAAAATTTCCCTATGAACCTTGCATCCCGATCACTCACGATGTCCCTTGGCAAACCCCAATGCTTGACCACGTTCCGCATGAACAGGGTGGCTGCATTTTCCGCCGTGCATATGCTTGGTGTCGCGATAAATACTCCATACTGTGAGAACCTATCCACAACCACCATGATCGTCGTGCATCCTTCCACCTTAGGAAATCCAGACACAAAGTCCATAGAACAACTCATCCACGGACCCTCCGGTATAGGCAAAGGCTGTAGGATACCTTTCTCCTTTTGTCTCTCAACCTTGTCTTGTTGGCACACAAGAAACGTCTTCACATAGAGTTCCACATTCTTCTCTATGTTTGGCCAAAAGTAGCTACTCCGTAACAAAGTTGCAGTCCTCTCCGCCCCCGGATGACCAGCGTATCGCGCGTCGTGCGTGTCATGCAAAAGCATGCGCCTTAAGTCCCCTGACTTAGGCACGTAGGGCCTCTTCCCTTTAGCCTAGATGATCCCATCATCTTTCCAGAAGCGTCTCGTCAGACCTTCCTCAATATGCGAACTAATACGCTTGCATTCTGCGTCAGCTTGTGTATCTTCTCTGATTTAGTCAAGGATACCCCCCTGGATTCCTGTGACGGTCACTAAGGTTGCCTCCTCCCCCGCTTCTTCAGAACTCCTCCTACTAAGCGCGTTGGCTACCTGATTAAGCCTCCCAGGCTTATACTTGAGCACGAAATCAAATTCGTCCAAGTAGTCTTGCCATCTTGCATGTTTAGGCGTTAGCTTCTTGGTGTTCTCGAAACAGCTCGTGGCCACGTTGCTCGTATACACCTTGAAGTGCCTTCCCAACAAGTAGACAATCCAAGTCCTTAGGCAATACATAACTGCTGTAAGTTCCCTTTCGTGTACGGAATACCTCCTCTCAGCAGGATTTAGATTACGACTCTCATAAGCCACCGGATGTCCATCTTGCACTAGAACTCCCCCATTAGCAGTGTCGCTAGCATCCGTAGTTACCTCGAACTCCATATCGAACCTCGGAAGAACTAGCACCGGTTGAGACCATCGCGTGTTTCAGCTCCTCAAATGCCCCCTGGCATTGACTCGACCAACTCTAGGGCTCGTCCTTCTTTAACAAGTCTGTTAAAGGTGCGGCAATGCGGCTATATTCGTGAACAAACTTCTGATCATAATTCGTTAGTCCCAAAAATGAGCGAAGTTCAGTTACCTTTTTGGGTATCGGCCAGTCCGATATCGCCTCGGTCTTCTTTGGATCCATGCTCACCTTGCCGTCCCCAATAATATGTCCCAATAACCCTATCTTGGTTTGGGCGAAAGCGCACTTCTCTCGCTTCAAGTACAACTTGTGCTCCCGGAGCTTTGCCAAAACCTTAGCCAAGTGTACCTTATTGGATTCCAAGTCCAAGCTATACATGACAATGTCATCCCGGTAGACCACCACAAAGCTGTCGAGATATTCTGAGAATACATCGTTCATAAGGTTGCAAAACGTTGACAGTGCGTTTGTCAAACCGAACGACATGACCCTGAACTCATATGACCCATACCACGTCACACAAGTCGTCTTCTCCTCATCTCCTTCAGCAATTCGATCTTGATAATACCCGCTCCTCAAGTCCATCTTAGAGAAGAACCTCACCTTCCCTAGCTTGACAAACAAGTCATCAATGTTGGGCAGTGGATACTTATTCTTGATAGTAACATTATTAAGTGCCCGGTAATCCACGCACATTCGCAAACTACCATCCTTCTTCCAAAAGAAGAAGACCGACGCTCCGTAAGGTGCTTTACTTGGACGAAGCAACTCCGCATCCAAGAGTTTCTTAAGTTGGCGCTTAAGTTCCTCCAAATAGATGAGTGACATTCGGTAGGGAGCTTCAGCTAGTGGGCGTGTCCCAGGAACAAGCTCAATGCGATGATCTACTCCTCTCTTAGGCGGTAACTCCTTCGGCAACTTGGTCGGCATGATGCCCACGAACTCCTCCAAAATCTCTACTATTTATAATGGAATTTCCTCAGTTCCTTCGGTCCCATCCTCAACCTCAAGTTGGTGACACGTGCCATGAGGTACTTCTTATGTATAGCAACACTACCAACACTTGTGGTCTATTGATTGCATTCATCACCTCTTATTTCATGTGTACACACACTCCACCGTTTAGGGGTTTTCCATTCCTTATTTCCACCTTGCTTATATTAGTCACTTAGTTTAGTTATTGGTCTCGTGCATTCATCTTCTTTGTTATTTCGTACTAGTGTAGCGTAGCATAGTTTAGTCTAGTTTAGTGTAATCAAATTCTTCTCCCCTCTTTTCCTACTTGCCTTCCAACAAACCAGAGTTGACACCTCCTCGTGGACACACCCATACTTGTCGCGTCTTAACCGACGTCGTGCACTTACGGTAATTAAAATGAACACATCATCAATCAATCTCAAATTTAAGGTTAAAATCTAGCTAATAATCCCTTCTATGCTCCAAAGAATTTAATCTCTCAAACACTCAATTAATTAAAAGAATTTCAGATGGAATGATGGAGAAAATATGGAGAGGGGAAGTTTTTGCATTAATTAAACAAAGGAAGGGAGGAAGGACCTATTTATTGGGCATCCTCAAACCCACGTCATGGGTAAACCACTTATGATCCCTTGTTAATCTGTCCACCAAACCACATCATGTGCAGACTACTTTGCCCATCATCTCTTCTTTATTTCTCCTCTCATCATTCCATAACTACCTTTGACCAAGGTGGATTAAATACAGCCATTATTCAACAAAAATATCTTATTAATATATGCAAAAATGTGGATAAACGATCGGACCATTTTTCACTGTTTCTGACTTTACCAAATTTTAGATTAATATCCAACAAAATTTGGGCTTTCTGGTTTTATGTTATAATATTGCGGATTACATTATATCAGGTAATATATTATCATATATAATTTCAAAACATTATACGCCATAATATATACATCTCATACAAATTTATTTGTTATTCTAACCATGTCGTTATTACGACATATTGATTTTATTATTTTATCACATGTATATTATTTCATAACACATGAAACTTAATACATCATATAAAATATAAAATTACATCTCTTATGTTTTGTGGTGTGACTTATAAGAAGATCTAAGTTATGTTTACAATGACATTAAACATTTAATATCATTAACTATAAGCGGTATCTAGCTACACATTATTGTTACCTAAATAACAAAGATGTTTTCTTCACTTGAACAGAACACGATCCATTTAGTGATATGTAATATATCACTTGTGTCTATACCTTACCTCATGATATTATGAATATTATACAAAGTAGGAATGTATCATCTTTGTATTATATATCTTTTTTCTTGATTTCCTAAGCTAATTATAAATATGTAACTATACATAAGTTACATTGTGCACATTATAATTTTACTTTATCAAGGGGCCCAATAATATCATCACTCAAATGAAGACGGATAATGATAATCTTTTGACATATCATCTTTTCCAGCACAAGTTATGTATAATCAAGTAATATCTTTATCACTATGCGTAATCACAACTTTTCGTTATAATCAAATTACACACTTCTCATGTGAAAAGATATACGTCTCATATCTTAGTATCCAAAGACACAATGAGAACATTAATGACACAAACACAATTCCATAATGTTTCATTTATTAGGTCTATTCAATATATGAAAGAAAATATTCTCCATTTCATATACTCATGTTGTTAAAATATTTGTAGAGATACCATATCCTTTAACGAACATGACAATCTTATCTCTGTAATTAAACTTTCATGTTAATTACCATGACTGTGAATTTCTTTTGATTTATGCAAACCATTATCTTTTAAAGCTCTATAGTTAAGCCCGAGAGCCTCTTCCTTAATACTGCCAAAAGACGAATATATTAATCTGGAACAAAATGTTTGTACATTCAATTCATAAAAAAAGACTTGTAAAAGAATACTTTTAGAACACATATTTTTTCAGGTGTGGGGGTATTTGATTAGTAGCATATCATACATCGCATTCATACTATATATCCTTTATGTTACCCCAATTTTGTGCTACTCTAGTGTTTGTTTGTGGTGTTTTAGATGTTAGGAAATAAAGAAGAGAAAGGGAGAGAAAAGGACTGAAATGCAAGAAGAAATGACTCAAATGAAATAAAGTGGAAATGTTTGTCATACACAAGGACCCATCTGCAAATCAGGAAGGACCCATTGTTGTGTGGTCATTCTTTCTACTTGGAGTAAGCATTTGGAGCAAAACTCAAGTGGAGAGAATGTTACTTGTAATGTGAGTCATAAATAAAATAAGTTTTCCTAGTTTTGTTTTAATGTTGTCTCTTTTGAATGCTTGCATGTTTAGCTTAGTTTTGTTTTCTTAATCTTAGTATAATTAGTTAGAATGTCTTTCTTTCTTAGTATAATTGTCAGCTTAATGTGTAGTGAGTAGATCCACCCCATTTGGGGTGGAGGTGTTGTAGACAATGTGTTTGTGTGGTGAATGGTTCAAGTTATCTTGTGCCATTTCATATGCTTAATGTAGATCTATGCATGTAACTTGCTAAAACTTATATTAGATGGGATAATGGCCACACTAGGTACTTGTCTCATGCTGATCTGGAGTTTTATCTTGTTGCTTGTAATGGTCTATCTTGTTATGGTAAATGTGTTGTTATATATGGATGCTTGATTAGTAAAGAATGCATGAATGTATTAAGTTGTACGGATGGTTAATTGATGGCCTAATGGCCACACTAGGTACTTATTTCATTCTTGAGAACCCAAAATGCATCTTAACTTCATGTCTAACTATATTAGTCATGTATCATGTAAATGTAGTTGATGTTAATTAGACTTCACACTAGTTTCTGGTTGATTTCACCTACTTTACACACTTGTGCCTCATGTAAACAAGACCCACACACATGCCTACACACCTCCACTCCATGGGGGTTTACTTTAATTGTTGATTCATTCATAGTTTAGTGTAGTTAGTTTAGCATAATCACCTAATTCTCCTCTCCTTTCCCACTCGAGTATGGTAGTCACAACAACACTCACAACTCCTTGAGGTTCGACCCATATTTGCCACGTCTTCACCGACGCAATCACCTCATTCTCCTCTCCTTTCCCACTCGACTATGATAGTCACAACAACACTCACAACTCCTTTAGGTTCAATCCGTATTTGTCACGTCTTCACCGACATTGTACACTTGCAGTTATTAAAATAATCGATCACAACACATAGTTTACAACACAAAGATAATTTACAACAATATATACCTTCACTACATGAAAAACCTTACAACTTTTTTTTTTCAAGTGTACGTTTGTATCTCTGGGATGTACTTATTATCAATTTTGAGATTATGTGTGATAGATTAACTGATATATATGTTGTGTGTGTGACATTTTTGGTATATACATTTCAAGTATCCTAGTCTAAAGTGAGATATATATAATATTATATTGGGTAGGAAACAATCATTATTTATATGTGATGATCAGAATGTTGTGGTGTATCCTTGTTTCTATTGTAGGGAATTTTGTGGTGCATTTCTTTTTCAATTGCAGGGATTTTTATGTGAAATTAAAAATTAAATCAGAATAAAACAATAAAATTCCTTGAAGGACATAACACGTTGCTTATGTCGTAGAAACCGACGTTGATGGTGACGTGGTACGGGTCCCGGAAGCACTGTGTCTGTATATGATTGACATCATATCACGCATATATTCATGTATTATATCATATATTTTAAACCTAAGCAATGCTACGTAACGAGTTTTATGTTTTAGTTTCAGGAATAAACGGATCTGAGAAGAAGAGACACGAAAATGAATTGAGTTCAAGAAAAAGGAATGAATTGTCAGACTTATGGACTGAGATGCAAGAGGCAAGGACCTGGATGTAAACCAAAATGACCAATGAGCAAATCAAGAAACTCCACACCATCATGAGGAGTATTTTGGCAATTAGAACCGAGCTTAAATGCAAACAACCAACTTGGGTGCACTACCCATGAAGAAATCAACTCAGCAAATCCTCATCCAAAGCAGGACTAGATCCAATCAGTCCAGACCGCCACTTGGCGGGTCTAGACCGCTAATTGGCAGTTGGATCTGATCCAAACGCGATTAGGTTTACCTGGGTGTTGTATTAATGTGTTTTATGTCCATTTATAGTATGCCATTAGTCCCACCTCGGAGGATTGTCCCCGGTTACCTTTTTTCATGCCTATAAATAGAACTCTTCTTCCTCCTTTGTAATAACCCATTGCTTGGAGGCATTCTCTCTACTTAGAGTAATTCTTGGAGCAAACCTCAAGTGGAGAAGAATCGTACTTTTAATGTGAGTCATGTAAATAAAATATTTTTTCTTAGTTTGTTTAATGTTGTCTTCTCTTTTAATTCTTGCATGCTTAGCTTAATTTTGTTTTGTCTTAGTAGAAGTAATTAGAATGTTTCCTTTTCTTAATGTAGTTTGTAGTTTAATGAGTAGTGAGTAGTTCCATTCCCCTTAGGGGGTGGAGTTGATGTTTATACATGTCATGAAGAATAGAGTGAATGCTATATGTTGCTTTATGTGATGAATGTGAGTATGCTTGTTTGAATTAAAGAGAATACTAAACTTGATGGCTTGTACCATAATCATTAGGTACGTCCCACGCTTGTTTAGGTTCTTAATAACAAACTTTTTTGTGCTCATATTAATCAACTAGGTTAGTGATTTGGATGATAGGTCTTGCCAACCATTGGGTACTTCCTATTCATAGCAACACTACCTACACTTTTGCTTTAATGAATGCATTACTCACCATTTTATTTCATGTGTACACACACTCCACCCCTTAGGGGTTTCTCTTTCTGAATTCCAGCTTGCTTTTATAGTTAGTTTAGTTTCATTGTTGCTTGGTTTCATCTTCTTTGTTTGTTGCTTACTAGTGTAGCGTATTTAGTTTAGTTTAATCAACTTCTTCGCCCCTCTTTTCCCACTTGCCTTCGAAAGAACCAGAGTTGACACACCTCCCTGTGGATCGACCCGTACTTGCCTCGTCTTCACCAATGGACATGCACTTGCCGTTAAACTTAATATTCACATCAGTGAATCAGGACTCAATTTTTTGACGGCTATTGGGAGTCATAATGGAAGGACACAACCTTCAATTATAGGGTATGCGAGGAGACTCATCCTTTCATTACAGGGACACATCCTTCCATTAAAGGGTATGCAAAGAGACTCAACTTTTCATTACATCGTCTATAGAATTATAGGTTGTAGTGTTGTCATTTCATAGTTCCTCCATCCTAAACCCTATCACAGTCATAGTTCCAATTGTGTATTCGATCCACCGAAAATAATGGCCTTCCAACACAATTCGAACAACGACTACTCTAGTGATGAAGATGAGTACATAACTGGTGGAACAATATAGGGAGACTATCCCATCATTGAAAAACCTAGAGTTTCACATCTACCCTATTGCACCTGTAGGTGCAGTTGGAAAGCAACAGAATTATTGTCCAACACTCCAAACAACTTAGCAAAAAGTTCTATTTTGTGTCTCCTCGGAGCCAACCCATTATTGTTGGTACTTCGTCTGGGACAATGGAACATCGGTACCACTAGTGGAGAAACTTGACGAGAGCATAACGGATTTACGGACACGGAAACTTCTTTGGAAGCTTGTGAAGTTGAGTCAGACCCAACAGATAAACAAAATCATCTTTTGGGCTTACAAGCGACATCTGAGTGGATCACTCTTCCACTACAACAATATGGGTCTTCACCGACGAACGATATCCGTCGGTGTTCATATACACTGATGGATACGGTGCCATTAGTGTTACATGCGTCAATGTACAGATACTCCGACGGATAAACCGACAGATATGTACCATCGGTGGTACTTTTGGTGTGACAATTCTCGCCAATTTTTTCACTTGATTCTGTCGTATCATAGAACACCGACGGCCTATCACCGATGGACAATCCGTCGGTGTACAAGACCGATCGATTTATCCGCCCAGTGTACTAGACTAGCGGATATATCCGCCCGTGTAGGTTACACCGACCCAGCCATTCTCCGACGGCTGCAGAACCTACACCGACTGATATTGTCCATTGGTGTCAGTCTGCAAACCTCAGTACTATCACCGTTGGATATTGTCCATTGGTGTTTGTATTTTCCAGAACCCAAAAGAGCTTGTTTGCTCTTCCAACTTTCGGTATTCTCTGTTCATTCCTCAAACATTCATATACATCATTCAATAAGCCTTCATACACATCCAATTCAATCATCATTCAACAAAAACCATTCATAGACATGAAACTCTTTCATCAATAATTCAAACAATCTAAACACAAATATTATATATATTAACTTATCTAAAAACGATTCAAACAAAGAAGTTGTATTTTCATTACAGTTACCATATAAATTTAGTAAGCACTACAATAACATTTAATCAAAAAACTATCAGAAAACATAAAACACTAAGTTACTAAACCTCCCTTGTCGTCTCCGCCAGATGGATCGTCATGATTATCTTGACTGGGTATTGAATTTGGCGTACAAATGTTAAACATTAAGTCACTTCAAATTTTGTAATGTATATAAATTAACTTAGTTAATGTAATATAATTAACTAAATTATAAATACAATACCTCAGGATTAAAACCTCCTGTCTCCATCAAAAAATCCACCATCGACTTATACCTCTTGAGGTCATTTTCGGTATTCTTTAACTTGTTTTGCGTCTCTGCTAGGTAGCTTAACACCTTCTTGATCTTCTCACCTTTCTCAACCACCGCTCTTCCACTACTCTCTGCTTGAGATGGCGTTACGGGCGGGTCGTATATCTTAGTTGGGGTGACAAGACTAGAGTACATCCTCACACGTCCATGCCCATAGCCAAGAACAGTTCCGACCGGATCCTAGGTGCCAACAGCCGTATTGATAGACCCCTGCGAGCTCATCTCACCCAGTCCTTGCAAATATTCCAATTGTCACCTCTTGATTTGTTATTACCTTTGCTCTCTTTTGGTGTTAATATAGTATTCAACAAATAGTCATTAACATTCCACTCAGTGTGAATCACATCAATATTGTGCCGAACTAAAAGATCTTTCTAGTACGGTAACTGGAAAAATATACTTCTCTTGGTCTAGTTATTGCCAACACCCAGAGTACAATTTTGCAAATATTTAAGAACGTTTAGCCCTAATTTGTATTCTGGTGGTCCTTTGTGTTCCTCTTTGCCATCAAATGCTCTTTTATTTCTCCTCAAATGGTTATTTTCATCTAACCACCAACGGTGACCCAAATAAACATTCTTGCCACTACTCTTTAGAAAAATGGAATGAGTATCTTCCATACAGTAAGGAGACATACCCTTTAGTCATCCAATCACTCAAATTAGCATATCCAAGAAAGTCGTTTATTGTCCACAGCAACACAACTTGCAACGTTAAACATGACGGACTATAAGCATCATAAGTGTGTAAACTCTCTTCCCAAAGTTCTTTCAACTCTTCGATAAGTTGTTGCAAACAAACATCTAGCTTGTTGCCAGGATGACCGGAAATGATTAGCGACATCATGAAAAATTGGTGTTTCATGCTCATCCACGACAGGAGATTATAAGGTACGAGCATTACAGGCCAAATACTATGTTGCATCTAACTGAATTGTTGAAAGCCATCACATTTCTTATTTCTGAAGTGAAACAAGGTTGTTTGTTTTCTAACTCGGCCGAGCTTTCAAAATTAGTCGGATGATGCAATTTGCCATCTTTTTGTCGTTCCTCCGCATATCATCTCATCGACTTGGCAATATCAGCAGTGAGATATAACCTATAGAGTCTTGGCTTTAACAGATAGTGCTGCACAACTGTCACTGGAATTCTTTTGCTTTTTTGGGCTACATAAGTTTCAGTTTCTACGTCATCTTCCCCATGCACGGTTACCCAACGAGATTCCCTGCACACCAAACATGAATCAACATTCTTATTTTCTTTCTAGTAAAGTGTGCAATGATTCTTACAAACATGGATATTTTCATAATCAAACCCCAAGTTGGCAACCAACCTTTTTGTCTCATATGTTTCCTTCGAAACAAGCTCCCTCATGAAATAATTTTGCTTGATATGTAAACCATCTTTCAAAAGTTGTGTTCGTCCGTCTACTTGTGCTCCTCATGTGAAATGCTTTGATGGCGAATGATAATCTCGTCAATTCTGGTTTCAACCTGGGATACAACGGTTGATCTCCGTCCTTCATTTAAGCAAGAAACTTCTTAGCATAATTTGTAATCCCCAGTATCGACAAATCTGTTCTGACGTTACCACCTTCGACCGCATCATGTATCATTCCCTCTATGTTGTCTGCGTCATCCTCTTCTGACTCAATCTCTATTGGTTGTGTTGTGATTGTCTGGACGACTTGTGCACTCGAATTGGCAATACTTTCCGTGTGAAAATTCCATTGCTTGTAAGTACTAGCACAACCATTTTTGATGATTTCATCGACGACATCGCCTCTATCACCCACTTATTGTCACAAGACTTCCTACATGGGCATAACATTTTATTCCTATCACGAATATATTGGTTGTGAGAACCAAAGGCGAGATTCAAGAATGACTTCAGATTTTTTGTGAATTACTGAGTAATTCTCTTCTCATACATCCAACGTTTATCTGAGCTAATAATTCTTTTGATTTAAAACAAAACATGTTAAAAAAACACGTTAAGTATAACCAAATCCAATGTAAATTATTCAACCTCTACCATCATCAAATTGACTATTTCAAATTATCACATCCAATTATATCAAACTTATCCAAATAAATTCAAATAAACCCAATATTTGTGCTATCAAATAAACCCAATTCAAACTTAATCTAATTATCACATCCAAGTTATCCAAATCAATTCAAATAAACCCAATATTTGTGCTATCAAATAAACCCAATTCAAACTTAATCTAATTATCACATCCAAGTTATCCAAATCAATTAAAATAAACTCATCTAACTAAATCAATTATCCAACACAATCCAACTAACTCAATCACACAAGCGCATTCCACTTCATCCAAATCAATATAACTAAGTCGTAAATCCAAAATAACTATTTACTAGAAATTTTGGCGGCACCTCCCATATATTTTCATAAATTGAAATTTTGGAAATCTTGCATTGACAAGTAAAAACACATTTACATTCATATTATGCATTCACAAGCACCTTCAAGTAATCCAAAATCTAATTCTAAATTTTAAATCCAAAAAACACGAATTAGACTTGTTTGACTTAAAATTGTATCAATTCTGTTTAATCTAACACGACAGAATATTTCTTCCTACAAAATGGAAATACTTGTTTGACTTAAAATTCCATTTAATTTTATAGGGGAATCAATAACATGTTATTGATTACCATTTTCTGTCGAATGATTTTTACAATTTGTGCAAAACCACCCCTATAAATCAACAATATTTTTTTAAACCCTGTAGACAAAAAAAATGTTGCACAATGTATATAAATATTGCATTACACATTTACATTCAAACTATATTATAAACTATTATATAAAGCATTTTTAAACTACATTTACATTTACATTCAAACATTCATATATAGCATTTTCTAAATTACATTAAAAATACGTTGCAATTGTATTACAACTATATCTAAATTTACATTCAAATTACATCAAAACTATCAAAATAATCAAATTCAAACTATATTTAAACCAAAATAAACAATCTTAATTTATCTTAACAATAACATCTTATTGTTGATCTAAAAACATATATAAAATAATTTATCAAAACAATATAAATTTAAAACATCCAAATTATAATCTAAATTCTTGTTTGGGGCTAGGGGCGAGTTTGGGGTCGGGTTTGGGACTAGGGGTGAAGTTTGAGATCGGATTAGGTGTTGAGGGTGGCGTTCAGGGACAAGTTTGGGGCTGAGGGTAATGTTTGGAGACAAGTTTGTGGCTGGGGGTAATGTTAGGGGACATGTTTGGGGATGGGGTCAGTTTTGGGAAGAGAGAGGGGGGGGGGGTCAGGGTAGAGGTTTGGGAAGAGGGAAGGTCGGGTTTGGTTGCTTGAACGGGAGGAAGGCAACGTCACGGTGGGGTTTGGCGGTTGGTGTCGCGTGGGAAGTGGGAGGTTCGGGTTTGGGTTCCCGTGGGAAGTGGGAGGTTTGGGGAAGATGAGACGCGAAAGGGAAGGTTTGGGTTTGGGGTTGAAGATGACCGATGAGCAGATGGCGTGGGGTGGGTGGGTTTGGGGAAGACGAGAGAGATTCTTACAGTGACAGGGATCAACAATGTGGGGAAGCGGCGTGGAGAGCTTGACTACGTGGGGAAGCGGTGGCGGGGGGCGAGGGGTTAGGTTTTTGTTTTGAGAAAAAAAGATAGTGAAGGGGAAAGCCCGATTTGGCTCCGGATAAAAACGTACACCGATGGACGTTTTCCGTCGGCGTTTGTTATATCATCCGTCGACATATGTAAACGTATTTAGTCCAAACGGTAGTTTTTTTGTATTTTACACCGACAAACGATAACCATTGATGTAGTTAATACACACCGACGGTGTAGGTTTCCCTAGCCGTCAGTGCTTGTATATCCGTAAAATATATTCATTTGATCGGGACTCAAACTCTTCATTGACGGATCATATCCGTCGAAGAAGTTGAGTGAGTCACCGAATTTTACGTATCCATCGATGAAGGTTATGACAAACGATGGCGTAGGTTTTCCGCGGAAAAATTTCCTTTTGCCGAACATTCGAAGTCTTCATCGATGGAGCCATCCGTCGGTGCATGTTTATGCTATGATGAATACTTTGAAAGCGTTTACCGACGATGCTTTTTTGTTAGAGCTGTCGACCTATTTCGTCAGTGGACATGTACATTGACGGGTTTGGATATCTGTCAGTGTATGTATGTGTACATTGATGGATATACATCCATCAGTGAAACTGATATTTCTAGTAGTGTTCATATCACATATAAATAACAAAAGTATCAAATAATTTTCTCCTTGCAAATAAAAAGGGTATATCACGTTGGATTTAACCGAAATTCTGACGTGGTATTAAGAAACAGAACATTTAAAGGCTCACATTGGATACTCAAAAGTTCCCTTTAAACCACAAGCATGCCCTTTCAAGGACGAGTATGTTCCATAAACCACGATTATGTCCTTTGAAACTCAAATCTGACCTTTTAATCGAATGTGTCCTTTTAGCCGTCTCCTTGAACATTGTTCTCAAGTGTCGGTGATTTCATTTTCCAATTGTAAATTCAGCTGCCTAATGATAGTTTTTACGCATATCAAATTTGTCCAAAAACTCAGTTTTGTTAACTTATTTTTTACGCATCTCAACATTTATATGAAGATTGATCTTATGTAAGTACCTAGGTTTCTTGCATTAATGTGGGTTGATGTTGTTCTTTCTGCCGGGAAATTGTGGTTAACTACATAGATATTAGTGGTTGATATTTCAATTTTAACATGTAAACAACAATAACTGGTTACAAATATGAATTGTAGTTGGTAACTTGTAACGAGTAGCTCTGCATTGTAGATTCCAAAAAGTTACAACAAGTTCGCAAATTTATTAACATGGATCACTATTATAGACAAATGGTAGGCAACATTACATTGTGCACTGGGCATGTTTGAACTCTGTGTAACGCCATGCGCACTGATTAATTGTTTTAATAACCGCAAGTGCACGACGTCGGTGAAGACGTGGAAAATATGGGTTGAACCTCAAGGAGTTGTGAGTGTTGTTGTTCCAACCATACTCGAGTGGGAAAGTGATGCAGGAGCTGCTGGATATAATATGATGGGGGCAGTGATTAGCAACCAAATCAGCAAGGAGCCGTTGGCTAACAAACACATCAGCAAGGAAAGAAACTTCCAACCAGCCAGCAAAACGAACAAGGAAACATGCCTCCAGCAGCACATGTGAATCAACTTATTTCCAATTAAGTTTATGGAAGGTTTCCTGATTTCTATTTCATTTAAACAAGTATTTTCGTAGTCAATTATTTCCTTTACTGTTATTTGATTTATTTAGATGCAAATCAAAGGAGTTGCCTTGTTGGTTAACTTCCTAATTTCTATACGGAATAAAAGCTACAAGACCTGGCTTGTAGGTCAAGAGACAAAGGAATTTTCGTTTGAATTAATATACAAAAAATCAGAGATAGTTCTATCTCAACTTGGTGTTCTTCTCTTCAATTTTCTTGTACTTGTGGGTGTCATACGCTTGTAGAATCCATCACAATTCTATACGGCGTCAGTTGGTACCAGAGCCGAAATCCTACCTCTAGTTGCTGCTTCATCAGCATGATGGCTGGTACACGTTGTGGTCGTGGGCGTCGTGGAGCTAATCCAGAGGAGGGACTCCCGCACCATGGTCGCAGCAACGAAGATGCTGAGTTGATTGAGGATCTACAAAGACAAATTGCTGAGCTAACCCAACGTCTTGCTGCGCAAGATCCAGGACATCGTGAAGCTGAAGATCCGGACTCCGAAGCAAGCTCAAACCTCCACAACATGTTCCATGATCGTGATGCTGGTCAAGGACACCGTGGGTGGGGTGAACGTCCTGGAGACCTCGGTTGCAAGATGGAGCTGCCAGAATTTTCTGGTACGTTGCATGCTGATGCTTTCGTGGACTGGTTGAATGAAGTCGAACGAGTATTCGACTACAAGGAGGTCCCAGAGCATATGAAGGTTAAGCTAATCATCATCCGACTCAAGGGGAGAGCATCTGCGTGGTGGGAACAATTGAGGCGCACACGCGAGAGGCAAGGCAAGACCAAGCTTGCCGAATGGTGCAAGATGAAAAAAAGATGAAGGAGTACTTTCTTCCTTTCGGCTACACGCAATCCTTGTTTCAGAGGCTTCATGCTTTGAGGCAAGGCGTGAGGTCGGTGGATGACTACACAGAGGAATTCTATCAGTTGGTGGCTTGGAATGATCTATCGGAGTCGGAGGAGCAGTCGGTGGCACGATACTTGGGGGGTTACGACCATCCCTACAAGATGCCCTCATCCTCCACTCATTATGGACGGTTTCTGAGGCCTATCAGCGAGTCCTCGCAGCGGAGAAGCAGCAAAGAAGGCGAGTCACCACCAGCCACGAGCAGCAGCAGCCCAAACGGACTGCTAGACATTCAGAGGCGTGCCCTCAGCAAGTACTGTTCCTGGGCAGACCTAAGATGGACGTGAAGTGTTTTAGGTGTGGAGAGGAGGGCCACATCGCCTCCAGCTATGGGAGAACCACCAGCAAGGGTGGAAAGAACCTCCTGATTGAGGATAACCTTGGGAGCGAGGACGAGATCGATGGCGAGCCCGTGTTTGATGAATATGATGACGAAGGTGGAATGTTGTACGAGGACGGTAAAAAATACTTTGACAATGCTTGGTGTGATGTGGTGGCTATGGATACTTGTCACGTACTGTTGGGACGGCCATGGCAGTACGATCGAAGCGTCGTTCACGATGGCCGAAAGAACACCTATTCCCTTAGCATCAAAGGGAAGAAGATTGTATTGGCACCGCACCAAGAAGAAACCCCTTCAATCCAGGCAACCCCTCACAACAACTTGCTGTCCCTATCCAGCTTTTTGGCCGAAATGAAGCAAGAAGAGGTGGTTTGTGCTTTGCTGCCCTGGGATGAAGTCGAGGTTGGCTCAAGCTCAAACGTGCCTGAGGAGTTCCAGCAACTTCTGGAAGAGTTCTCCGAGCTGATGCCCGAAGATCTCACCCATGGCTTACCCCCGTTGAGAGATATTCACCACCAAATCGATCTTATCCCAGGATCGACTCTCCCGAACCGCCCGGCTTATCGTCTCAGCCCTAAAGAGTCTGAAGAATTACAACGACAAGTGGTGGATCTGCTGGAGCAAGGCCATATCCGAGAGAGCATGAGTCCTTGTGCCGTTCCTACCCTGTTGGTACCAAAAAAAGATGGTTCCTGGCGTATGTGCATCGACAGCCGAGCAATCAACCGTATCACCGTGAGGTACCGATTCCCGATTCCCCTCTTAGATGACATGTTAGACCATCTGTCGGGATCCAAAATCTTCTCAAAGATCGACCTTAAGAGTGGGTATCATCAGATACGGATCAGACCAGGAGACGAGTGGAAGACGCCATTCAAAACGCAGCATGGGTTGTAGGAATGGTTGGTGATGCCATTTGGACTATCCAACGCGCCCAGCACCTTCATGAGGCTTATGCACGAGGTTCTTCGTCCTTTCATGGGGAAGTTTGTTGTCGTTTATTTCGACGACATCCTCATCTACAGCAGGACACCCGTGTTGCATATGGAACATCTACGTGCCGTTCTTGACAAGCTGAGATCCGAATGTTTGTTTATTAATCAAAAGAAATGTGCATTCTTCACAACCTCTGTCACCTTCCTGGGGTTCGTGGTGTCCATCAATGGTGTTCATGCTGACCCCACCAAGGTTAGTGCCATTTCTGAGTGGCCCAGGCCAAAGTCGTTGCATGATGTTCGGAGTTTCCACGGTTTGGCTTCCTTCTACCGGCGGTTCATTCGAAATTTCAGCACCGTGATCGCCCCCATCACCGAGTGTCTAAAGGGAAGAGATCTCAAGTGGTCTGAGGAGGCAGAAGTGAGTTTCCAGCTGGTGAAACAAAAGATGATCGAAGCTCCAGTTTTAGCAATGCCGGACTTCGAAAAGGTGTTCGAACTAAATTGTGACGCATCTGGAATTGGTATCGGTGGAGTTTTGAGTCAAGGGGGACGTCCAATAGCTCTCTTCAGCGAGAAACTATCGGGATCCAAGAAGAATTATTCCACCTATGATTTGGAGTTCAACGCAATAGTGCAATCTCTGAAGCATTGACGACACTACTTGGTGCAACGTGAGTTCATCCTCTTCACCGACCACGAAGCCTTGAAGTACATAAATGGCCAGCACAAACTCAACCGACGTCACACCAAATTGGTGGCGTATTTGCAGGAGTTCACCTTCTCCCTTCGGCACCAATCAGGAAGTCAAAATCGTGTCGTTGATGCCCTTAACCGCCGCAACACCCTTCTCACGACCGTGAGCAGTCAAGTCATCGGATTCGAGACCTTCCCCGACATGTATCCAGTTGATCCCTCCTTTTGGAAGATATTCCAGCAAGTCATGGGTGGTCAGCGTTGTGATTTTCTAATACACGACGGCTACCTATTCAGAGGGACGAAGTTGTGCATTCCGGATTGCTCATTGAGACAACAAATCATCAGCGAATTACATGGCGAGGGACACTTCGGACAGGACAAGAGCTTAGCCTTGATCTCCTCTAATTTTTACTGGCCCAAGCTACCTAGCGATGTAGCCCACTATGTGGTGAGGTGCTACGTTTGCCAGCGATCCAAAGGTAGCCTCACCAACGCCGGTTTGTACACGCCTCTTCCTATTCCTGAAGGTCCGTGGCGTGATGTTAGCATGGATTTCGTGCTGGGGTTACCCCGCACACAACGGGCAGCAGATTCCATTTTTGTGATAGTGGATCGGTTCTCCAAGATGGCACATTTTGTAGCATGTAAAAAGACGATGGATGCAGCCCGGATTGCCCACCTCTACTTCAAAGAAGTGGTACGTTTGCATGGCGTTCCCCACTCGATTACCTCTGATCGTGACACTAAGTTCATCAACAAGTTCTGGAAGAGCTTATGGGAGAAGTTGGGAACTCGTCTGAAGTTCAGCAGTGCATACCACCCTCAGACGGATGGCCAGACTGAAGTAGTAAACCGGAGTTTGGGCAATCTCCTACGTTGTTTGGCGAGCACTAAACCTAAGCAATGGGACCTCTCCTTGCCTCAAGCAGAATTTGCTAACAACCGATCAGCAAACAGAACCACTGGGCTGAGTGCATTTGCAATTGTTTATGGGTTTAATCCTTCTGGGGTGCTAGACTTAGCGCCCATTCCTCGTGTTGGTCGTTTACACCCCAAGGCTGATGAGATGACTGAGCACTTGCAAGACATTCACAAACAAGTGCAGCAAATGCTCCATGAGAACAACACCAAATACAAGAGCTATGCAGATCGTCGTCGCCGGCAAGTACTTTTTAAAGAAGGTGATTTCGTGTGGGTTGTTCTAACACGAGACCGGTTTCCCGTGGGAGATTACAACAAGCTAATGGAGCGGAAAGTCGGACCTTGTGAGATACTTCGGAAAATCAATGATAATGCCTACAAATTACTCCTACCAAAGCATTTAAAGACTGCTGTTGTGTTTAATGTAAAGCATATGAGTCCGTCCTTCAGCAACGAGGAGGAAGCTGAGGCAAACTCGAGGACGAGTTCTTTCCAACTAGGGGCGACTGATGCAGGAGCTGCTGGATATAATATGATGGGGGCAGTGATTAGCAACCAAATCAGCAAGGAGTTGTTGGCTAGCAAACACATCAGCAAGGAAGGAAACTTCCAACCAGCCAGCAAAACGAACAAGGAAACTTGCCTCCAGCAGCACATGTGAATCAACTTATTTCCAATTAAGTTTATGGAAGGTTTCCTGATTTCTATTTCATTTAAACAAGTATTTTCGTAGTCAATTATTTCCTTTACTGTTATTTGTTTTATTTAGATGCAAATCAAAGGAGTTGCCTTGTTGGTTAACTTCCTAATTTCTATACGAAATAAAAGCTATAAGACCTGGCTTGTAGGTCAAGAGGCAAAGGAATTTTCGTTTGAATTAATATACAAAAAATCAGAGATAGTCCTATCTCAACTTGGTGTTCTGCTCTTCAATTTTCTTGTAGTTGTGGGTGTCATACGCTTGTAGAATCCATCACAATTCTACACGGCGTCAGAAAGGAGAGGAGAATGAGTGGATTTTGCTAGCTAACTACATTAAACTATGGGTGTACTAACAATTAAACGAAACTAAGCAACTAACAAAGCAAGATGAAATTCAATAAAGAAAACCCCTAATGGGTGGAGTGTGTGTACACATGTGATAAGGTGGTGAATAATGCATTCAATAAGGCACAAGTATAGATTGCGTTTTCATGCATAGGAAGTGTCTAATGGTTGTGGCAAAACATATCATTCCAATCACTAACCTAGTTGACTAATATAAGCATAAACAAGTTGGTTATTAAGAACCTAAACCAGCATGGCAAGTGTAAAAGTTGTGGCAAAACCCATCAAGTTAAGTATTCTCATTTAAACAAACAAGCATACATTCACATTCATCACATATTGCATAAGATAGCATTCATTCTTATTCATTATTACATGTATAAACATCATCTCCACCATCAAACACTAGTGCAGAATAGGCTTTACTCGTCGTCAAATAGACGTCGGCCGTTATAACCACCGACGTCTCGTGGGGAGAGGAAAGAATAGACGTCGGTCCTTCTCGAGGCCGACGTCTATGTGGTACTATAGACGTCGGGTGTAGGAATACCAATTTTAGCCGACGTATATAGGGTATAGTCGTCGAACCATAAACGTTGGGTGTGGAGTACCTTGGGAATCCGACGTCAATAAGGTATATACGTCGCCCTATAGACGTCGTATATCATATACGACCGACGTCTATGCTCCCTCCATATAGACGTCGAGGTATAGACGTCGGCGTTATATAACATCTGACGTGTATAGGTCTTAAAGAAATCGGACAGACGCATTTTCTTTCATTCATTTCAGACAAAACCCACCCAAACCCTAGCCATCCCACGACCGAACTCTCCTCCGCGACCGATCTTCGACCGATCCGCACCGTCTCCGGCACCGTAGCGAGCTCCCAAGCTCTCCTCCACTTCTCCGGCCCTCTTCTCCTTCTTCCTCTGTCTTCCTCCGTCTTTCTCCACATGTAAGTTTTAAGAAAGTTTTTTGTTGTTTAAGTTCGTCTTCCTCCGTCCTCTGTCTTTCTCCACATATTCTTTCTAAGTTAGCCTTCATCTTGTGTCGTTTACAGCCGTCACCGCACCATCTCGTGTCACCGAACCACAAAGAGCTCCTCCAGCATCACATCTTTCCCCTCCTCTGGTTCGTGCTTAACCACCTGTAGATAATAACTCTCAACTAGTATATTTTAACAACTCGGCTGTGTAACAAAACTTATTAAGGATTTTTGCGTAAAAGACAAGTTTATAAGCTTTGTTCTGCTGCATTTTTTTATCTAATAGCAAAATTTTATCCAAAACAAATTTACTCTCAACTAAAACCATTCCACATAAATCATTTGAATATTTGATTGATTTCTTGCTTTGTAGCGGACGGTAATTTTAAAGCTCCAAGGCAAAGTTTCCACAGTTAGTCTACTCTGAACTACAAAGAATTGAACCTTCAAGCATCTGCTATGTCAAAATTCACTTGGTTATTTCTACTTACATAAAACACATCATTTTGGTATCAAATCACTTTTTTATAGATCTTAAACTACGGAGTTATCAATTCAGCACCTCAAACTATCGAACAAAAATGTATTTAAAACTATTAAGATATCTCATTGGAGTTTCTGATTTTTGAACTAAACTAGAGTTTTTGAAATAAGGTAAAGTATTTAGTCTATTTACAGATAATTTAAGTTCATTTGGTCAAAATACAAGTTCCAATAGTTTATGTACTAAATTGGTGGTTGGTTTTTAGATTAAGGTAATTATAGTTTGTGTTTAAAATGTTTTTCTATCAATCCAAGTAATTATTTTTAATACTTGCTTTTAATATTTTAAATTTTTATTGCCTTAATTTTTTGAATTTTTAATATTATGATAATAACTCATTGCTCCCCTTAAACAACTTGGTCTTTAATAACCCAAAGCAAAAGATTAGACAATATTTGCTAAGTCATTCATCATATAGGATTTGCATGCATTGTATTTTTCTATTATTTACGATTTCTGTCGTAGATTGCTGGCGTAAGGTACGTACTATCTTTCACTCATCATTCATTACAAAGCACGCATTAATAGGACTTGCAATGGAACAAGAGTGAGGTGAGTTTTTGTTTGGTGTGTTGTTTGTTAGATTAAGGTATGAAAAACACTTAGGGGGCAGTCACCTATAGGAGATGAGGTGGGGGATTTCGTCACCCTTTCCTTGGCCCAGAAACCACTTAATAAAAGAGCCTTAATAAAATCAATTAGACGTTGGCCCCTAGGATTTTCGGACGCATTAAGGAGAGAAAACCGTTTAAGACCGTTATGGCCTGAATGTCGTTGCCCATCTAGTCTCCCTGAGATTTTAGGAATCTCCGGGTTCTTGATTTCCTATAGATTAGTGGTCCTCGATGTTTAAGACCGTTTCGGCCTGAACGTCGTTGCCCATCTAGTCTCCCTCAGATATTAGGGACCTCCGGGTTCTTGATTTCCTACAGACTAGTGGTCCTCGGTGAGACCTCGAAGTTAGGCGTCGTCCATTAGAAAGGACCTATAGTGGACTTTAGGCTTGTTTTGGCCTTGATTGCTTAGTTAGATTTCCAACCTTCCTTATTCCACGCTAGATTAAGGACTTCATCTCTTCTCCTCTGAGTCATTCTTTTCTCATCTTAATGTCTCTGAATCTTCTCATCTACGAACACATTCTTTTAAATTGAAATTTTATTTATTTTCTGCGATAATAACTATCATTTTTGCCTCTGTTTAGATTAAAATGGATCGAGAGTGGATTATTTCAAACAGATTGAGTGATGAGTATGAGAACAAAGTGAATATGTTCTTAGAGGTTGCCAAAAACATTCTAAGAAAATGAAAGACAACGACATGGCATATTGTCCGTGCAATAAGTGTCATAATATGTCAGTGTTGACTTTTCGGAAAATGAAAGATCATTTGTTTGAGAAAGGTTTCGACCCAAATTACAGACGGTGGATATGGCACGGTGAAAATGAATCATTTAGTCATTCCAAGAATGATGGAGAAGATGTTAGTGTGGAAGATCACTTAGAGGAAATGGTTCAGGATGTGGCTGAAAAGTTTTCGTCCAACCCCGATTTACTTGGTAATTTGTTGAGTGACAATGAGAAGCCGTTGTATAAGAATTGTACCAAATTCACTAGATTGTCAGCAGTGTTGAAGTTGTACAATTTAAAAGCTGGAAATGGTTGGTCTGATGTGAGTTTCACATCAATGTTGAAGTTAGTGAAAGAGATGCTTCCAGATGATAATGAGTTGCCAGATAGAACTTATGATGCAAAGAACTGGTTGTGCCCTATGGGAATGGAATATAGGAAGATACACGCATGCCCGAACGATTGTATATTGTATAGGGGTGAGTTTGAAAACTTACATTCCTGTCCCTGGTGTAATGTTTCAAGATACAAAATGAAACGTAGTGGACCAAACCACAATGAAGAGGTTGATGACATGAAAATCAAAGGACCTCCTGCTAAGATTTTGTGGTATCTTCAGATAATACCAAGGCTTAAACGTTTGTTTGCGGGAAAAGAGGATTCCAAGAACATGACATGGCATGCTGATCGTGAGAAACCAAATGACCAGTTGCTACGTCACCCTGCAGATTCACCTCAGTGGAAAAAAATAGATTTCGACTTTCCTGTGTTTGGTGAAGAATCCAGGAATGTACGACTTGGACTATGTACTGACGGAATTAATCCTTTCGGTAGTTTGAGTAGCATTCACAGTTCTTGGCCCGTTCTGCTTGTAATTTACAATCTACCCCCGTGGTTATGCATGAAATGCAAATATATCATGTTGTCCTTAATGATTTCTGGTCCGAAACAACCTAGAAATGACATCGAGGTGTATTTAAGACCTTTAATTGATGACCTAAAGAGATTGTGGGATGACGGAGAGTTAGTTTTTGATTCTTATCGTCTGGAGTCGTTCGTAATGCGGGCAATGATATTTTGCACGATTAATGACTTTCCAGCTTATGGTAATCTGTCAGGATATTCAGTCAAAGGTCATAAAGCTTGTCCAATTTGCGAGGAAAATACATGTTCTTTGCAACTAGTTAATGGTTCTAAGACTGTCTATCTCGGTCCTCGGAGATTTTTGCCGAACTCTCATCCTTATCGTAGGTTGAAGAAGGCATTTAATGGAAAATAGGAGTTTCAGAATCCGCCAGTTGAAATCAGCGTCGAAAAGGTGTATGAACGTGTAAGGAATATTGAATGTGAATTTGGAAAACCATACAAACGAGCAAACGACAAAAGTAGTTGGAAAAAAGATCCATATTTTTTGATCTCCCTTACTGGAAAACTTTAGAAGTTAGATATTGTATTGATGTGATGCACGTAGAGAAAAATATTTGTGATAGTCTTGTTGGCACTCTGTTGAACATACCTGGTAAAACCAAAGATGGATATAATGCAAGACTTGATCTTGTTGATATTGGTATACGAGCAATGTTGGCACCAGAGAAGAAAGGTGATCGGAATTACTTACCTCCAGCTAGTTATACATTGTCTAGAAAGGAGAAAAGAATTCTCTGTCAGTGTTTGCACGATGTAAGGGTTCCACAAGGTTATTCTTCAAATATCAGTTGTCTTGTTGTTATGAAGGATTTGAAACTTGTGGGGATGAAGTCTCATGATTGTCACACTTTAATGCAGCAGTTGTTACCTGTAACACTGAGATCCATATTACCGAAAGATGTTAGACATGCAATAATAAAGTTGTGTTCCTTTTTCAATAAGATTTGCAGTAAAGTGGTCGATCCTGTGTAGTTAGATAAGTTACAGAATGAAATTGTTGTCACATTATGTCAGTTGGAGATGTTTTTCCCCCCTGCTTTTTTCAACATTATGATTCATCTTGTCATTCATTTGGTTAGAGAAGTTAAATTGTGTGGACCAGGTTTTTTAAGGTGGATGTATCCTTTCGAGCGTTATATGAAAGTGTTGAAAGGTTATTGCAAAAATCGTCAAAGACCAGATGCTAGTATTGTTGAAGGATACATAGCTGAGGAGGTTATCGAGTTTTGCACTGGATACCCAGCAAACACCAAAACAGTTGGACTTCCGAAGAATCGTCATGATAAACGTGCCGATGGTAAAGGGACACGTGGGATGAAAACGTTAAATCCAAATGGCGATGACTTAATGATAGCATATTTTTATGTGTTGTGCAATTCGAATGAAGTTCAACCTTAGCTAAATGAACACATGAAGTTTCTAAAGGAAAGAAATCCTTTGTGGAGTGATCAACAAGTAATTAATAGTCACAATAAGAATTTCTCTAAGCAAGCACCTGAGTTGAACTCAGTAGATGAAGAAATAAATGTTGAGACTTGTATGTTTAGAGATGACCACGGTGAAGGTATATGGATTGAAAATCCATTAAGGAAAAAAACAGTAAAGGTGCAAATTTTCTGGTGTAACACATTGTAATAGACATTTAATGTCTTTACCTTATTTAATTACTTGAATTTATCTTTTATAGTATAATGGCTCCGAAAAAGAAACCCACTTCCTCCGAGTCTGAAGGCTCGAAGACATACAGTACACGAGGTCCTTGTCTCATGAAAGAATTCGTGGGCAGAAGAAATAGAGACGGTAGAGTTCCAATCCAGTTTGATGACCGTCTTGAGCCGTTAGGCATGCTGTCTGATAATTGGAAAAGTTTTCTTGGTAGCTTAGCGAGGGCCAAAGTTGACATTTGTTTATCCAGTTGGGCTGATGTAGATGAGAAGTTGAAGGACACAATATGGGATAATGTCCAGGTAATGATTCCATTATAGATTTCTATAGTTTTCGTCGAACTTTTGATATATATAAAGTTAACGTGTTGTAGGAATATTTTGAGTTCCAATCCACTGGCAAGTGGAAGAAAAAGTGGATGACATACATGTCAGTTCGTTGGAGGGATTTCAAAACAAATTTAACGAACAAGTACATATTCGGAGACTACCAGGATAGAAATCCATGCGATGTCTATAACTTTATCACTCTGAATCAATGGGAGATATTCAGAAAATCCAGAGATAGCCCGGAGTTTGAGGTAACTGAGTGTAATTTATAATATAGTAACTGAGTTTCAAAACAAACTTGTTAGTTATTGATTTTAGTGACAATCTAATAAACTTGATTTTAGGTCATCCGAGCAAAAAACCAAAAGATTGGATCTTCTAACAAGTATACCCATCGTATATCTCGAGCAGGGTACCAAAAATTAGAAGCACAAATGATGGCTGAAAAAATTGCTCAGAAGAAACAGGAGGCAATTGACTCCGGTATGCGTAAGGAGCAAGCAAGTAACCAATCTCCTCCTTCTCCCGTAGCACAATCCTTAAGTACCTGGGAGTTGGAGGGGGATAAAGGGTTACCTCCCGCTTTGTACGTCACCAAGGGGGATATGATGCAGTTCATAGCGATGGATTCGTTGTGTATCATGATTATCGACGTGCAAGTGAAGTAAGTGTTTTTTTGTATACATTGAAAAGTATTGAATAATTTTATCAAAACTGTAATAAATTATAATTTTTATAGTTGTAGACATCTTTATGATGCCAGAAGGTCAATCTTTCCCGAGGATCAAGTATTTGGATTTATCAGTCCATCTACATATATATACGGGAATGACGATAAATCGGGTCAACTTGGGACATTCTTTAAAGAAGAAGACAAAAGATATTATATGTTCCCTTATCATGAGAGGTATACTTTGTAATTCAAAGTGAAATTTTATTTTGTAATAAGTTTCTAATTATATATATATATCAGGGCTCATTGGATGCTTGTCGTTGTATGCCCCACGACTAATTCGGCATATTGGTTTGATCCGTTGGGGTCGAATAAACCAAGGGACTCAATAAAGAAACTTCTAGATATGTAAGTTCGTTTAGTCGTGAATAAAGTAATTAGTGTATTTTTATTAGTATTATTGAATGATATTTTAACTTGTGCTACTCAGGGCAATTAAGGTTTACAGAGCTTTAGGTGGTAGGAGAACAACCACAAAAGCAGGAATAACATGGCATGGATTGAGAGTACGTTCTATCCCATTTTTGTTAATTAAGTTAGGAACAAATATTTAGCAAATTCCTATGTTTGTAGTACCGGAAGCAGGTTGGAAATACGGAATGTGGTTACTACGTTATGAGTTACATGGAGGAAATCCTCGAATTGGCAACTCAAGACGTATGCCTATCCGAGGTAATGTAGATCGTTATTCAATTGTATAGTTGTGTAGTTTCAATATTTAGTTATTAATATTCAACACAATTGTATTTTTTTGATAGGTTTTCCCAAAAAGTAGTGATCCCTTCTCGCAACAGGAGCTCGATGAAACTCGCGACCGATGGGCTCGCTATTTCATCAGAAACATGCTGACGAACTAAGAGGTTCTCCTGCCAATAGTATTTTTTGTAATTTATTTAACAAGTGCACTTGTGTTACAAACCTACACTTTATGCCTTCATATAATCGCCTTAATTTTAGAATGAATTAATTACAAGTGTGTTGAATGTCAATTGTGTATGCTTTGTATGTTTGTGCATGTATGGTTGTATGTTTGTGTTTGTGTTTGTGCATGTATGCTTGTGTGTTTGTGCTTGTTTGTATATGTGGATGAAATTGTGAGTATTTGTGAACAAATTTATAGGTGAACGAATTTGGTGCAGTTGTATGTACACGAATACGATAGCCGACGTCTATGTATAGACGACACACACATAGATGTCGGATCGGGGAGTGCTTATATCCGACGTATATATTCCCGTACATCCGACGTATATTCCCTTTTCTGTAGTAGTGAAAAGAGGATGAAACTACTCAATACTCATTAAGCTAACTAATTTTGCTAAGATTTAACGAAACAAAGCATGCAAGACCAATGGAAACAATATCTAATTAAATGAAAAAAAATTACATGACTCACATTATAAACATCATCTCCACCTTGAGTTTTGCTTCAAAGGCTTACTCAAAGTAGAGATAATGATCACGAAGCAATGGGTAGGTTACAAAGGGGGAAGAGGAGTTCTGGGGACAATCCCCCGGTGTGGGATAATAAAACATACTTAAAATTAACATAAACTACATAACCCACAACCACACGAAACTGGATCAGATCCTCACAAAAATGGACCGCCATTTGTCTACTTAACTTCTTGAAATTTTCACATGGGGTGTACTCTGGCCAGTCATTTGAGTCTGCTCAAAAATCTAATTGCCAAAATACTCCTCATGATAGTGTGGAGTTTGTCGGTTTGCTATTTGGCCCCTCCGGACTTATGTCTAGGTCCTTCCCTTTTGCTGATTGGTCCTTCTATATAACAGACAAGTCCATTTTGAAATATCTTATGTTTTAGTCCTTTTTCTCTTCCCTTATTTTCTTTATTACGTAATACCTGCAATATCACAACAAACACTCGAGTAGCGAAAAATTGGGGTGAAACAAAGGATATATAGCATGAGTACGATGTATGATATACTGCTAATCACACACCATTAGATTAATTAACCTCACTCAATCAGCAATTCACTACCAGAGAGATGTGAGACAACTCTGAGTAACATTCAAACTCAATGAATCCATTGGTCATTATCCACGCTTGGATACGTTGACCACCAACTTGGGAGGCTGAAGTTGTTGGAAGGTGAAATAGGATCAGCTGACCATCACTTGGTAGGTTGGAATTGTGGGTAGGTGCTTCAAGATCCACTGACGACCAAGAGGAGACCATAGTGGAGTTGGGCACCATAATGGAGGAGAAGACCATAACGGAAAAAATAAACCCTGGAACAGAGTTGGTGAGGGCTGAAACAACGGAAAAGCATTCTTTGTTTTTAGAAGAGGAACCAATCAACATTGACAGGGCTAGTAGAGAATTTCTGAGTGCACCACCCATGGAGGAGTTTCCTCCTTTGGGGGTCAAAGGCTGCTGCAGGATGGAACCATGTGAGCACAAGAAGGGAGCCAATCAAGGGGGACCAACAACAGTTTGGTGGGGCGAAAAAAACAAAGTTCTGGTCCACCAATCATGGGGGACAACCGCAAAGGAGTATCTTTTGCTACAGCAGGAGGCAACTTTGCTGGAATCACCTCAAGTGGGAACCAACGTAAGAAGCATGTTGGAGGAGTGATTGACATCATTTCATGCATTCATTTGTGTCTTATATCCATTATCTTGAACCGTCCTAACTTCTCTTGGGGGCCTAGTAGGGTAACTGTCAGAGCTCGCACGCTCAACCTCAACCTTCACCTTATCAACTTCCACGCCCATCGGCGACCTACCAACCTCCACATCAAAGGTCTCTGAACCATAATTACCAACCTCCTTAGACCTCATCGTCGGGTTATTCTAACCAAACTCCACTACCCCAATGGGTTGACTCGAAGGACCCCACTCTTGAATAAACCCTTTAAGCATTCATTCAGAGCACACAATCCATGTTTGCATCCCGCAACAATTCGGTCAAAGCATTGGAAATGCAAGTTAGCCAATCGGCTAATCAGCTCCACGAACGCGAGAAGGGCCAATTACCGAGTCAACCCGAGGTGAATCCTCGGGGTACCCATTCTCAAGGAAGGCCACCTGTACCTCATTCTACCTCTGAACCGACCCATCATATTAATGTGATTCATATTTTGAGGTTTGGTAAGGAGGTGGACAACCACATTGGGGTGTCTTCTTTGTCATCACCATCTCTGAGGGAGACGGATCCTGAGGTTCCTTTCCCATTTCCTTCGACAATGGGGACAAACCCTGAGGTCCCCTTGTCTCCTCATGTGTCGAAGGAATCATATTCTGAGGTCCCCACTCATGCTTCTTTGTATGCCCCGAAGGTGCCATTCCCTGAGCGCCATAAAAAGAAAACCTCTGATCAGCATGACAAGATGCTTGAGATGTTTCTGCAAGTTAAGGTGAACATCCCTCTATTGGAGGTGATTCAGCAAATGCCACCTTATGCCAAGGTTCTCAAGGACTCGTGCACCAAGAAGAGAAAAACTCATGTTCCAAAGAAAGCTTTTCTTGCGGCTAACGTGAGTTCTTTGTTGGCACAACCCATGCAAGTCAAGTACAAGGACCCTGGCTGTCCTACTATCTCTTGTGTGATTGGTGATGTGTCCATACATCGAGCCTTATTGGACCTTGGTGCATCTGTTAATCTTCTGCCCTATTCTGTCTACGTCCACCTTGGTCTTGGAGACCTCAAACAAACAAAGACCACTCTTCAATTGGCTGATAGGTCTATGAAGAAACCGAGGGGTGTGGTGGAAGACATGCTGATCAAAGTGGGAGAGTTCATTTATCCAGTCGACTTCTTTGTTTTGGATATTGAACCTGTACCAAACCTACTTGGACAAATTCCTGTCATTCTGGGATGACCATTTCTTGCGAGTTCCAATGCCTAGATCAATTGTCCCAATGGTCTGATGCGCTTGACTTATGGTAGCCAATGCTCTGATTTCAACATCTTGACCATTGGCAAGAATCCAGGTGCCTTCAATGACCATGTTGGGGTCAACCTTATCCAGGGCTTGGATGAGATTGATGTTGAGGGCACCTTCATGTACTTCAGAGAATTGTTCGATGAAGATCCTGAAGGTGGTGAAGATGTTTCACCTAGGCTGGCACATGAAGGTGCCTTATATTCTGATCACGTAGCCCTTAAGCCACATATTTTTGATCACGTGGCCCTAGAGCAACATCCTTTTGATCACGTGGCTTTTGAGCCACAAGATACCATTTTTATGGCATCTGGGCCACATGCTCTTCATTCTGTATCTGCTGAGGACCCCATGTGGGTTAAGAATCAACCACCTGATACCCTTCAACTTGATAAAGGTTCACCTCTCGTTCATGCCTCCTCTTTTGCTAACTCCCAAGAGGCATCGAACGACCACAATGCATATAAGGGTGTCAAGTGGTCAAGCAATTCTGTTTTGTATGTTGTGAGCCCGTACATGTGCATTTCTGGCTCGAGAGATGGTGGGTTCCCATTTGATGTCCCTTGACATATGAAGATGGAAGCCTATTGTTGTACATAGTTAAAAAAACAAGCATCGATTGTTGTGGGCTCCAACCCTTGAGTATTTGGGCCCATTTCTTTCACGTATTTGTATCCCTTCTTTAGCATCTCATAGATTTTGCGGGAATTCGGGTTTTTGTCCATCAACATAACCATGAACTTTCTGTTGCGCTTCATGTTGGTGAGATCTTTCTTTTTTCATGCATAAATCCATGTAGTATCTTTCTCACATTCATTGAGGACAATGCATGAAGTAGGTGTGTGGGGGATTTTTACGTGTGTACATAGTCGAGTCTTTTTCCTTTGATTTTGTTTTCTTTTGTGTGTATTGATAGGGTAATGTTAGTGTGCTGCATTTAATATTGATATATCAGCTCGCCATGAGCCTGGGTGACTTGTCTTCTTTTACTTGCCTAGTGCTTCAAAATTTTCACATTTCTTTCAAAATCTTCATGTGTTTGCGAAAGAAAATGTTTTGTGCGTTTTGTGTGTGTTTATGATGTGCAAAACTGTTGAGAGGCAAAGTAAAAAGGAAGCTCCCAAAATTGTCTTGAACTTGATGCATTAGGATATCTAGTATAGTGGCTTTAGGATTTATCTAGTCGTTAGGATGCACCCCAGTTTTCCCTCGGGGGGCGAGTAATCATAGGGTTTCAGTGCTCAAATATGTAAAGAAGTCCACCCTCAACCTAGTGAGTGAATAATTCGTGTCTGTTAATTTAAGGTAGTTTGTTGTAGTCAAGGACCCTTTAAATCTTGTTGTGAGACACTAAGTGTAGGGGTTTTGGTTCACGTGTAGATAAGAAATAAGTGAGTAGGTGTTCTCTCTTCTCGCACGGCTCCTATCACTCGGGAAAGTAGGTCGGAGGGGACTTTGTGCCTGGTGCTTTCGAGTCATCTGAGTTGGGATGCATCGACCGAACTCCCGTTACACGGGTAGTAGGGATTACCCTATGTGGAGATTTGGGGAAAGGTGTACGTGATAGTGTAAGTCCTCATGGGCAATGATGCACGAAACCTGACCCTGGGAGAATGAAACTCCAACTAATAAAAAGAAAAAAACAAAAAGAAGATAAAAATGCAAATAAGAACCTTAATGGACGTTACACTTTGTATCACTTGAGGATGTTGAGGTTGTCCATGTCTTTTACTTAATTCCTTATTTAACTTGCACGAATGGTTCATTAGGCTAGGTGTGTGGACTGATTACCTATATAGAGTCGGCCCGTAGGATTACCACGTCCCATGATCGACAAAATATGTCCAACGAGTCAAGTGACTAGATTGAATAATGCATCTTGTTCGGATTTTGTGGGTATATCCGCTGAAAACCCACAGGAGACAACACTCCTTCTCCTTGGCAACAAGGAGGTTTAACGGCTTGTTTCTCGTTTGCTTTTCTCTTTCTTTGTTTTGCTCGGGACTAGCAAAAACTTAGGTGTGGGGGTATTTGATTGACATCATTTCAGGCTTATATTTGTATCTTATATCCATTATCTTACACCTAAGCAATGCTACGTGGCGAGTTTTATGTTTGAATTTCAGAAATAAAGAGGTTCGATGAGAAGAGGCATGAAAGGACCTAAAAGATAGGAAAAATGACTGAGTTGAGAGACTCGAGGACTACGATGCAAGGGAGAAGGACCTGAATGTAAGACCGAAGGACCTAAGAGCAAAACAGAAAACTCCACACCATCATGGGAAGTATTTTGGCAATTCGATTCGGGTCGGAGCTCCAACAAGCGAAGTAGATGCATGCAAGACCAACAAATACATGAAGAAAATCCCAGAAAAAAAAACCAACTCGATCTGGATCCTGTAGACCGCAAATTGGCGGTCCGTATCTCCCCGGATCCGCTAAGATTTCCGGAGCGTATGTATTAGTGTTTGTTTAGGCAATCTTTGGTATTTGTTGAGTCTCATACCGGAGGATTGTCCCGGATTACCTTTTTCTATGGAATAAATAGAACTCTCTCTCCTCTCATGTACCCCATCTCCTCTCTTGGTGGCCATCTTCTCTACTAAGAGTGAAGCCTTGAAGCAAAACTCTGGTGGAGAAAGAGGCTACTTGTAATTGAGTGAGTAATAAATAGATGTTTTACTTTAGTTGTGTTGTTTCTTTCTTAGTTTAATTTCCTTTCATATGCTTGCATGCTTGTTTTGTTTTATGTCCTTTTAGTTTTTTAATATTTCTTGCTTGCTTAGTATAGTTTCATTTCAGTAGAATGTTTCATTTTGTTAATGTAGTTAATGTAATGAGTAGTGAGTAGTTCCATCCCCATTTGGGGGGTGGAGAAATATGTGATATGATCATGTAGTGTATTAGGTGTGTGTTATCTTAATCCCTTGAGCCTTATATGATTTTCATTACCATCTAATGGGATTTCACTCTTATCTTCGATATGCTAATGCTCTTGAATGAAGCTTAGCTTATGCTTAGATTAGTGGACCTATTTTATGGGGAATGATAAGGTGAGGATATGGATGGAATTTATATTGGAAACACAATTTGTATTGTATGTACTCTTGTTGCCTTTACCTTGGTTAATGTCTTGTATGTTTTAATGATAATGTGTTATCTTAATTCATGTGGAGGCATAGTAGGGTCTAGTCTTTATAAATGAGTTCATTTAGCTTCATTCCAATTATTGTCTTGTATGCTTTAATGATATGATCTTATCTTAATTCATTTGGAGGCAAAGGTGGATTTAATTTTATGATTTCATGCACTACATGTTGTGATGAGCATAATCCAACACACACACACACACATCTTTTATATTCACATTATTTCTCTACCCCTTTTGGGGTTTACTTTTATTGCTTATCTTTCATTTCCTTTTGCATTCTAGTGTAGTTTAGTGTAATCAATCTTTCTCTCCTTTCATTACAACTCGCCTTGAACAATCAAAAGTCGACACACCTCCTTGTGGATCGACCCGTATTTGCCACCGCTTCAACGCGGCCGTACACTTGCGGTTTAATATAAAATGAATCAATTAGGAGGTGAGGCGTGTCGAGACTAGTGATCTCAAAGTTAGGCGTTGTCTAGCCTAAGGACCTATAGCCATAAGTTTTATTGAGTCGTGCTTTCTAGACTAGGCTTCTACCCTCACCATTTACCCACGCTAGTCTCTAGGGATTCTTCCCTTCTCATTTGAGTCATCTTCTTCTCACCTACTTCTACGTTCTAGTCTCCTCCCCTTTACACTCTCTGTTAGTGTTTTAGGGTCGAGTCGAGCACTTTTTTGCGAGCTTGGCCTCGTGGTGGTGAGAGTGGTCGACTTGAGAGTTTTTTGTTGAGATGGATGGTTACATGCGCGACCATCCATATCATTGTTGGGACCATGACAATTAGCCCTGGTATTCTGGACCCATGCAACCTGGGGTGGCTCAGACAAACACCTCGTATGCTTGGAACAATCTTAATTGTGTGACTGAGAAATCTTCATTGGGGTAATATGAGAGAGGCACTGACTGCTAGACCACCATCTAGTTACGTCAGATCATATGTTGGTCATCAAACTGAGACATTGCCAGAATCTTTGGCCTCTTTCATGCATGTGGTAGATGACATGAGTGCACCTGTGGCTCCAGTAGCCGTACCATGTGACTGTTGTGGGTTGAGTGGTCACGTTATCGGGGAATGTCCTTATGTTCCCCAGAGCCTGAGTATGAGCATACATTTTCCCAAAATGCTCAATATGACCATTACGCATCCACGTACAAACTGAGATGGATGGATTCGTGGGGAGACAATTCTTATTCAAATTCTTACCCATAATTTTGACCCCAGTATCCGCATCCCGAATACCAAGAATTCTACCAGCACCTCACTCCGAATCATTGGACTCATCCTCAGCCCATCAACACTCAACCCCAAAATTTCTCAAGCTCTGACTTGGACCTCATAGTTGACCACATACCTGATTCCTTGAAACAAACTTTCCTTACGTTCATGGAAACCACTCAACAATCCATACAAAATATGGCACTGAAAGTGAGTCAAATGACGCAACAATTACGTGAGTGTGAGGAGGGTAACTTTTCTTGTCAACATGAGGAATTATCTTCTGATATCGAGCCACCACCACATCCACAAATTCAAAGCACAATATTTCAAAGTTAAACTCCTAGTCAGTCTGAGGGACTTGGGGTTTCAATTCACGATCACTTGATGGGAGATTAGATCCAAATTGAGAATAACATGGACCAACTTCATAATGAGTCGGCACAGCATTGTGCCTTACCTTTTGTCTCGTGTCCCTTGAGCCACATGATCTTCATGTTGTACCTCTTAAGGACTCACCTTTGGTGGAGCAAGAGCCCTCTAGAACCCTTACATTCAAACGACCTGATGAGAGTTTTCCTCTCTCAGTGTTCCTGATCATCTTGAAAATGATGGGACATCAAACAACTACATTGCCAATGACGGTATTGGGAGTTCCTTAGAGGATAACATTGGTAAGAGACCCACTTTCTGTTCGCCTAGTGAGTTAGACATGCATAACGAGGTACTTGACCTCGTTCCGACCCACCAGCCTGTTGGTTGGAGAGTTTGGATTGACGATCATAACTTCAGTACCACAATGAGAGAAACTCTTCTTCCGTTGCCCCATATTTCCCAAACTCTTGAGAGGTTCATGCTCTTTCAGTTTGATCCTTTGAATGAGACAGCTTTGCGTCTAATTCATGAACATCTACTTTCATCTTGTGCTCTTTGTGATGAGCCCACTCATGAGTATTCTGGCCCCGCATGGTTTCATGTTCCCATTCCATGTGCATTGACCCTATTTTGAGGTTCCCATTTGATGTCCTTTGACAAATGAAGTTGGGAACTTATTTTCTACATAATTATATTAAAAAAATAATATAAAAAAGACCAAAGACTCCTTGAGTGAACAATGATTGTTGTGGGCCCCAACCCTTGTGTATTTGGGACCTAATTCTTTCACGTATTTGTCATCCTTCCTTAGTATTTCACAGGTTTTGAGGGGAATTCGGGGTTGCGTCCATCAGCATAACCAGAAACTTCCCTTTGTGCTTCACGTTGGTGAGAGGTTTTCTTTCTCATGCATAACTCCATGTAGTATCATGTTTGCATTCATTGAGGACAATTCATGAAGTAAGTGTGGGGGTGTTTTACGTGTTTACATAGTCGAGTCATTTTCCTTTTGTTTTTTTTGGTTTTGTGTGCATTGTTAGGGTCATGTTAGTGTGCTGCATTTAATATCGATATATTTGCTTTCCATGATCCTTGGGTGACTTGCCTTCTTTTGCTTGCCTTGTGCTTTAAATTTTCAACTTTCTTTCAAAATCTTCATGTGTTTGTGAAAGAAAATGTTTTGTGGGTTTTGCATGTGTTTAGCATGTGCAAAACCATTGAGAGGAAAAGTAAAAAGAAGCTCCCAAAATTGTCTTGAACTTGATTCATTAGGATATCTAGTATACCGGCTTTAGGTCTTATCGAGTCGTAAGGTTGCACCCCAATTTTCCTTCGGGGGGCGAGTAATTGTAGGGTTTGATTACTCAAACATTTAAAGAAGTCCACTCTGAATCTACTGAGTTGAATAATTCGTGTCTGTTAATATAAGGAAGTTTGTTGTAGTCAAGGACCATTTAACTCATGTTGTGAGAAATTAAATGTAAGGGTTTTGGTTCATATGTAGATAAGAAATAAGTGAGTAGGTATTTTCTCTTCTCGCACGACTCTTATCACTCGGGAAATTAGGTCTGAGGGGACTTTGTGCCTTGTGCTTTCGAGTCATCTGAGTTGGGATGCACCGACCGAACTCCCGTTACACGGGTGGTAGGGATTGCCCTATGTGGATATGTGGGGAAGGTTGTACGTGATAGTGTAAGTCCTCATAGGCAATGTTGCACAAAAGCTGACCCTGGGAGAATTACACACCAACTAGTAAAAAAAAGACAAGAAAAAAAATGGTAATGCAAATAAGAACCTTAATGGACTTTACACTTTGTATCACTTGAGGATGTTATGTTGTCCATGTCGTTCACTTAAGTCCTTAATTAACTTGCATGAATGATTCATTAGGCTTGGTGTGTGGACTGGATACATATATAGAGTCGACCTGTAGGATTACTGTGTCCAATGATCGACAAAAATGAGTGCATCGAGTCGAGTTTCTAACTTGACTAATGCATCTATGTTCGGATTTTGTGGATATATCCGTTGAAAACCCTCAGGAGACAATACTCCTCCTCTTTGGCAACAAGGAGGTTTAGCGGCTTGTTTCATGTGCTAAGTGCAACCGTGATTCCTACATAAGTGAGTTAGGATTTCCCTATTTTTCGTATGCTTTTTCCTTTCTTTGTTTTACTCGGGACTAGCCAAAGATAGGTGAGGGGGTATTTTATTGACATCATATCATGCATACATTTGTGTCTTATATCTGTTATCTTTCACCTAAACAATGCTACGTAACGAGTTTGATGTTTAAGTTTCAGGAATAAGCAGGTTTGAGAAGAAGAGGCACAAAAAGGACTCAAAAGCAAGGAAAAGGACTAAATTCCAAGACTTCTGGACCAAGATGAAAGAGAGAAGGACCCGGATGTATAGCCAAAAGGACCAACGACCAAATGAAGAAACTCCACACCATCATGAGTATTTTTGCAATTGGATTCGGGTCGCAAACTACACAACCTATTAGGGTGCATCAGACATGAATAAATCAAGTCAGACAACCACACTCCAAAACTTGACCAGATCCATACCATATAGACCACCAATTGGCGATCTATTTTGGCCGGATCCGATAAAACTTTGGTGGGTCATGTATTAGAGGGTTTTATGTCTATTTTTAGTAGTGCATTAGTCCCACATCGGGGGATTGTCCCCGATTGCCTTTTTCTTTGACTATAAATAGAACTCTTCATTCTCTTTTGTTTTTACCCATTGCTTGGTGAAATTCTCTCTACTTGGAGTAAGCCTTGGAGAAAAAACTCAAGGTGGAGAAGAATGCTACTTGTAATGTGAGTCATGTACATAAAATAATTCCTCATAGCTTATCTTAATGTTGTCTTTGTTTTAATGCTTGCTTGTGTAGTTTGTTTTCTTTCTTTATCGTAGTATAAATAAAATGTCTTCTTTTCTTAATATAGTTTATTGTTTAATGTGTGAGTAGTTCCATCCCCGTTTGGGGGTGGAGTTGATGTTTATACATGTTACGTAGATGGAATGAATTTTAAATATTATTGTATGTGAGAAATGTTAGTATGCTTGTTTGAATTAAAGAGAATACTTAACTTGATGGTTTCTACCATAATATTTAGGTACATTCCATGCTTGTTTAGGTTCTTAATAACAAACTTGTCATGCTCATATTAATCACGTAGGTTAGTCATTTAGATGATAGGTGTTGCCATGAGGTACTTCTTATACATAGGAAACACTACCTACACTTGTTCTTAATGAATGCATTCATCACCACTTATTTTATGTGTACACACACTCCACCCCTTATGGGTTTTGCATTCCTGATTTCTAGCTTCTTCTATTAGTCACATAGTTTCATTTGTTCTCGCACTTTCATCTTGTTTGTTGCTTACTAGTGTAGCATAGCATAGTTAATCTAGTTAGTTTAATCAATCTCTTCTCCCCTTTGTTTCTCACTCCCCTTCGAACTAACCAAAGTCGACACACCTCCCTATGGATTGACCCGTATTTTCCACCGCTTCAACGCGGTCGTGCACTTGTTGTTATTTTAAAACGTTCAATCAACCTGCCTATGGATTAGACCAGTATGGCTGGTGATTCGATTCCTATGAAGAGGGATCACATTGGGTGAGACCCGAGGGGCGCAACAATGTAGAGTTATTGCTTTTTTGTTGCATGTGTCTGACATAGGATTTCATGCATAACTTATTATCATATTTTTGGACCAGGGGCATATGGGAATTTCTTTATTGAAAACTCACGCATATTTATTATTGTTTTTGCCTCACATACTTAGGTTCTGACAAGGGTAGACTGAAGGGGTTTCGTAGGATTTTGTACACAAGGGACACATTGACCAGATTGTTCTAGTTGTCTTTTGCTTCTGCATTATGTATAATGTAATTCCCTTTTTGAACTCGACGTAATGTAATTTACTTTCTTTCCATATATGGATAATTACCTTTTTCGGCATTGCCCCGTGTTTTATATCCATGTATGTTTTTGTTCCCATATGTATTGTTTTATTTTAACTCCTTCGGTCATTACGGAGACTCTAATCGCGACATTCGCTTGGACTCCCCAGCGTCCATACCCTTGAGATCAGGGGCGCTACAGTTGGTCATAGTCTTTGTTATTTCCACCATTTTGGTGGACCTTTTCTCATATTTTCTCTTTAGTTTTGTTACTGGACAAGGGAACAAGTGGAAAGGGAAGCCTAAGAAGTAGGGGAGTATACTGGTGAAGTCTGAGGACCAGAATGTCTAGACCATCCGCTATTGGTTGATTTTGATCTGCCCGAGGTGGATCTGGTGAGGAGTTTCTGCTTTCTGTTTCACTAGTAGTTTTCTATGTTCATTTCTAGTTGATACCTTCCACTATTGATCATGTGGACTAATTCTCATCGTATCAACACCCAACCCATCCATTTCCCAAATTCTGACATGAACCTCACTGTTGACCCCAGACTTGATTCTTTAGAACAAACCCTCCAAATGTTCATGGAAACCACTCAAAATTTATTGAAGTCCAACTTGAATTCCTTGCAAACTATGGAAATGCAAGTGAGTCAGAAGACACAACAATTGAGTGAACGTGAGGAGGGTAACCTTTCTTGTCCACATTAGGATTCAACTTGTGATATTAAACCCCCACCACACCCACAAATTCAAAGCACAATCTATCAATGTCATATTCCTACTCAACTTGAGGGACTTGGGGGTTCAATTCATGGTCACTTTGTGGGGGATTCGATTCAAATTGAGAATAACATGGGCCAATTTTTTAATGAGTTGGCACTGGATTGTGCCTTATCTTTTTGTCCTGTGGCGCTTGAGCCACATGATCTTAATGTTGTGCCTCTTGAGGACTCACCTTTGGTGGAGCTAGAGCTTCATAATAACCATAATTTCATACAGTTTTGTGAGAGTTTGCGTCAGTATAGTTCCTGATCATCTTGAAAATTAAGGGACACCAAACAAATACATTGCCAACGAGGGTATTGGGAGTTCCTTAGAGGATACCTTGGGTGAGAGACCAACTTTTTGTTCGCTTGGTGCGTCAGGCACAGGTAATGAGGTTGTTGGGCTCGTTGCGTTGCACCAGCCTGTTGGTTGGAGAATTTGGATTGACGATCATAACTTAAATACTGCAATGGGCGAAACTCTTCTTCCGTTGCCCAATTACGACCTAACTCTTGAGAGGTTTGAGCTCGTGAAGTTTGATCTTTTGAATCAGACACCTTTACGTCTTGATCATGAACCTCGCCTTGCATCTTGTATATTTTGTAAGGGGGCACTAATGAGTATCTTGGCCCCGCATAGTGTCATGTTCCATTCCAAGTACATTGACCCACATTTGAGGGTCCCAATTGATGTCGTTTGAAAAATGGCAATGGGAATTTATTTTTCTACATAGATCTATTTGAAAAAAAAAACTCCAAAAGTTAGCATAGGTTGTTGTGGGCCCAAACCCTTGGGTAGCTAGACCCCATTTGTTTCACATATCTGACTCCCTTCCTTAGTATCTCACAGGTTTTCGGGAATTCAGGTATATGCACATCCACATAACCATGAACATCCTTTTGCACTTCACGTTGTTGAGATCTATTATTTTTCATGTATGAATCATTGTAGTATCAAACTCACATTCATTGATGACAATGCATAAAGTGTGGGTGGTGCTTTACGTGTGTATATAGTTGAGTGTTTTTCTTTTTCTTTTGTTTTCTTTTATTCGTATCGTTAGGGTAATGATAGTTTGCTACAATTTACATTATAATATTTGTTATACCCTGATCCATGGGTGACTTGCCTTTCTTTGCTTGCCTTGTGATTTAATTTTTCCATTTTTTCAAAAACTTCGTGTGCTTGCAACAGAAAATGGTTTGTGGGTTTTGTGTGTGTTTATCTTGTGCAAAACCGTTGAGTGACGAAGTAAAAAGGAATCTCCCAGAATTGACCTAAACATGATGCATTGGGATATCTTGTACATCGGCTTTAGGTCTTATCTAGTCGTAAGGGTGCACCCCAATTTTCCCTCGGGGTGAGAGTAATCATTGGGTTTCAGTACTCAAACAAATAAAGAAGTCCACCTTAAACCTAGTGAGTCAAATACTGTGTCTGTTAGTAAGGAAGTTTGTTGTAGTCAGGGACCATTAAACTCCTGTTGTGAAACCTTAAGTGTAGGGTTTTTTGTTCATATATATACAAGGAATAAGTGCGTAGGGTGTTCTCTCTTCTCGCATAGCTCTTATCACCCAGGAAATTTTGTCCGAATGGACCTAGTACCTAGTGCTTTCACGTCATTTGACTTGGGAGGCACCGATCAAACTCCTGTTACATGGGTGGTAGGGATCGCCCAATGTGGAGATTTTAGGGAAGGTGTACGTGATAGTGTAAGTCCTCATAGACAGTGATGCACGGAACCTGACCCTGGGGGAATTAAACACAACCAGTTTTAACTCCTTGTTCTCTAATAATAATGTTAAAAAATTATGAAAAAGAAAGAAGAAAAGAAATAGAAAAACAAAATACAAATAAGAACCTTAACGTACTTTACACAATGTATCACTTGAGGATTTTAAGGCCGCCCTTGTCTTTCACATAAGTCCTTAATTAACTTGCACGAATAGTTCCCAAGGCTAGGTGTGTGGACAAGATACATATAGAGTTGGCCCGTAGAACTACCATGTCCAATAATAGACAAAAATAAGTCCATCGAGTCATTTTGTTATGTTGAATAATGCATCAATGTTTGGATTTTGTTGGTATATCTACTGAAAATCATCAGGAGACAACACTCCTCCTTAGCAACAAGAAAGTTTAACGGTTTGTTGCACATGCTAAGTGCAATCTGATTCCTACGAAAGTGAGTTAGCATTTCCCTATTTTTCGTATATTTTTCTTTCATTCATTTTTCTCTTACTTTGTTTTTATCGGGACTAGCAAAATGTAAGTGTGGGGGTATTTTATTTGTAGCTGATTGACATCATTGCATGCTCATATTTGTATCTTATATCCATTATCTTACACCTAAGGAATGCTACGTGACGAGTTTTATGTTTAGTTTTCAGGAATAAAGAGGTTTGAAGAGAAGAGCCACGAAAGGACCCAAAAGCAGGAAAAATGACTTAATTGTGAGACCTGGGGACTAAGATGCAAGGGAGAAGGACCTGATCGTAAGACCGAAGGACCTAAGAGCAAAACAGGAAACTCCACACCATCATGGAGAGTATTTTGGCAATTCGATTCGGGTCGGAGCTCCAACAAACCAAGTAGATGCATCCAAGACCAACAAATATACCAAGGAAAGCCCCACACCAAAACCAACTTGATCTGGGCCTTATAGACCGCCAATTGGCGGTCTGGAACCACCAATTGGCGGTCTGGATCATTCCAGATCCGCTAAGATTTCTCTTGGACTTATATTAATGTTTGTTTAAGCTATTTTTGATATTGGTTTAGTCCCACATGGGGGGATTGTCCCGGATTAGCTTTTTCCATGCTTATAAATAGAACTCTTCACCTTCCATTGTATCCATCTCTCTCTTTGGTGGCATCTTCCCTACTAAGAGTGAAGCCTTGAAGAAAAACTCTGGTGGAGGAAGAGCTGCTTGTAATTTGAGTGAGTTAATAATAGATCTTTTCATTAGCTTGTTAATTCTTGCTTAGTTAATTTCATTTAATGTGTTTGCTTTGGTGCTTGTTTAGTTTTATGCTTCTTTAATATTTCTTGCTTGATTAGTATAGTTTCATTTTAGTATAATGCTTCATTTTATTAGAGTAGTTAGTTTAAATATGTGTGAGTAGTTCCATCCCCATTTGGGGGGGGTGGAGAAATATGTGATATAATCATGTAGTGTATTAAGTGTGTGTTATTTTTATCCCTTGAGCTTTATATGATTTCCATAACCATCTAATGGGTTTTCACTCTTATCTTTGATATGCTAATGCTCTTGAATGAAGCTTCGCTTATGCTTTGATTAGTGGACCTATTTTATGGGGAATGATAAGGTTAGGATATGGATGAAGTTAATATTGGAAATACAATTTGTAGTGTATGTGCTCTTGTTGCCTTTACCTTAGCTAATGTCTTGTATGTTTTAATGATGTAGTCCTATCTTAGTTCATGTGGAGGCATAGTAGGGTCTAGTCTTTATACTTGAGTTCATTTAGCTTCATTGGAATTATTGTCTTGTATGTTTTAATGATGTAGTCTTATCTTAATTCATGTGGAGGCAAAGTTGGATGTAGTTTTAGGATTTCATGCACTACATGTTGTGAGTAGCTTAATTGAACACACACACACACACACATCTTTATATTCACATTATTTCTCTACCCCCTATGGGGTTTAGTTTTATTGCTTATCTTCATTTCCTTTTGCATCTTAGTGTAGTTTAGTGTAATCAACATTTCTCTCCATTTTTTACCACTCGTCTTCGCACAAACCAAGCGTCGACATATCTCCCAGTGGACGACCCATATTTTCCACCGCTTCAGCGTGGCCGTGCACTTGCGGTTAATATAAAACGATCAATCAGTAGCATATCATACATCATACTTATGTCATACATCGTTTATTTTACCCCAATTTTGTGCTACTCGAGTGTTTGTTGTTATATTTCAGGTATTAGGTAATAAAGAAGAGAAGAGAAAAAGGACCAAAACGTAAGAAGAAAGGACTTGAATGATGCAAAATGGACCTGTCTATCATACACAATGACCCATCAGCAAGAGGGAAGGACTTGGACGTAAGCCCGTCGGGGCCAAATAGCAAACCAGAATCTCCACACCATCATGAGGAGTATTTTGACAATTAGATTCGAGCATAGACTCAAATGACAAACCAGGGCACACCCAACATGAATATTCACCGAACTTAAATAGACACGCAAAATTGGGTCGCATCTGACCGATTGTGATCGCTAATTGGCAGCTCTCAACCATTAGACACTTCCTATCCATGAAAACACAATCTATAATTGTGCCTTATTTAATGCATTCTTTACCACATTATCACGTGTACACACACTCCACCCCTTCGGGGTTTTCTTTACTGAATTTCATCTTGCCTTGTTAGTTTCTTGGTTTAGTTTAATTGTTAATTCACTCATAGTTTAGTGTAGTTAGTTAGTATAATCCACTTATTTCCTCTCTTTCCCACTCGACTATGGTTGGAACAACAACACTCACAACTCCTTGAGGTTCGACCCCTATTTTCCACGTCTTCACCGACGTCGTGCACTTACGGTTATTAAAACGATCAATCAAGATGCAAATGCTAGAAATGAGACAAAGGTCTTATGCCCATTTGGGAGTTCTATTAACATTACAAGATGTAAAAGAAATAAAAGCTAATTTGTTCAAGAAAGGTTTTGATGAAGGATATACATGTTGGATATGGCATGGTGAAAATGAAATAATCACGAAAGAAGAAGGTGATCATAGTGACTCACCAAAATATGGCAATGACGGTGACCGGTAAGAGGATATGATATGAGATGTTGCCGACAATTATTGTGATAAACCCAATATACTTCGTAGTCTACTGTTTGACAATGGAAGGTCTTTATATCTAGGTTACACCGAGTTCAGTAGCTTGTCCAAAGTTTAAGATTCTATACCTTGAAAGCATAAAATTGTTGGGGTGATGTCTATTTCACTGACCTACTTAAGTTGTTGAAAGAGATTCTTCTAGATTGAAACGAACTTCCAGATCGTACCTATAAGGCCAAAAATATATTATTTCCCATGGGGATGCAATATAAGATAATACATGCATGTCCTAATTATTGTATACTCTATTTAGGTGACTATGAAAACTTGCATTATTGTCATGTTTGTAATGTCTCACGGTAAAAACAAAAGAAAATTTTGAATGTTGAGCAGAACGGAAAACTACAAGATCCCCCTGCAAATGTGTTGGGGTATGTACTAATAATACCAAGGTTACAACGTTTGTTTCCATGGTTTGAGGAATCGAAGAACCAGACATGGCATGTGGATCGACAGATAGTGAATGATCAGTTGCTTCAACACCCTGCAGATTTTCCCAAGTGGAACGAAAATGTTGGACTTCAATTTCGGATTTGTGTATCTTACACACAATTCTTATCCAATGGCTATATATCTCTACGAGCTTATAAATAGAGGTCCATACACCTTATTTACACAACTCTCATACTTCCTTTTGCTCCATACACTACAGAGACTTCTCCCAATCTTCAAATCCCCAACTACATTCAGGAGCCTAAACTTCGCACCTTTGATCAAATCCACATCCTACTCAAAGTGTGCTCAAGTTAGGGAGTGTTTGATCCACTCAATCTCAGTTGTCAAATAAGCAAAGGTCTCGGTGAAAGCCCGAGGCATCTTGTAAAGGTTTTGGTGACAGCCCAAAGCATCCTTCTCGGATTGTGAGAAGAGGAAGCCAAGCTTGCGAGGGTGTTCACAAGGCTTGATGTGTACAAGCTTAATCTCGGCCCGAAACAGGATTGGATAGTGAAGACGTAGGCAAAGCTCACGGTGTCGAGTGGAGCTTGCAAGAGATAAAGTAGGCGGGAGGCTAAACCTCTATAAAATCGTCGAGTCTTCTTGTGGTTTGCATTGCTTATTCTCTACTACTTTTAATTTTTTTTCCTTTTCATGTTTAGTAGAGATTAGGCAAAATTGATTAGATTAATTAGGGCCTTAACGATCCTACAAAAATAAGATTTGACACAATCATAATTAAAACATACAAGACATTAATTAGGATGAGGCCAACATGAGCACATTCATACACATGTCATGTTTTCTTCTTATCCACTCCATCCTCACCTCATCATTCCCCATAAAATAGTCCCAGCAATCTAAGCATGTGCAAAGCATCACTCAAGAGCATTAGCACATCAAAGAGAAGAGTGAAAATCCCATTAGATGGTTATGGAACTCATGTGAGCTCAAAGGTTAGGATTAACACACACTTAATACATCACATAATCACATCACCTTCTTCTCCACCCCCAATGGGGATGGACTACTCCCTACTCATCTCTAAACTTAAGAAAACATAAAAACAACACAAACCCATCATGTAAATGTAGAAAACTAGATTGAGCAAGCACCAAACACAAAGGAAATTGCATCAAATAGAAAACATCAATGTAAAGACCAACAACACTAGATTGAAATGAAAGATTACAAGGTTTCCTCCTTCTCCTCCTCTGACAGTAATAAGCAGTAAAAATACACCTAAATTAATGGAGAAAGCAATAAAAAAGGGGAGAGGAGGGATTACAATGGTATTTATAAAAGAATACATGGTTAGGATTAATATGGATGTAATTGGACGGCTCTAAATAAAATTAGATAGCTCTAGAATGCTTTGACCTTTAAACTCGACCCACTTCCAAAATCAGGGATCCAATGGATCAGAGTGATCCACCAGTGGCGGATACAAATCCGCCCCTGCCAGATCCGGGGATGCTCCGATCCGGCTCAAATTTGGCCAGGTGTTAAGTTCCTTTGTTTCGCATGTGGGGTGAGGCCCTAGTCCACTATCTTACACTGATTTGGTTTTAGTTGCTGAAATACTGATCTGGTTCAAGTCATGTGTCACAATATTTTGTACTTCACCATCAGGTCCCTCCGAGTTTTCACTTGGGTCATTCCTTAATTGTGATCTAGTCCTTGTGCATTACCAATAGGTTCAGAAGTCTTGAATTAAGTCCATTTCTTGTTACATTCAGGTCATTTTTCCTTCCTTTTCTCTTCTTTATTACCTAACACCTAAAACATTACAAACAAACACTCGAGTAGCAGAAATTTGGGTAAATAAAGCTATATAGCATGAATGCAATGTATGATATGCTACTAATCAAAAAACCCTTACTTACCTTTTCCTAGTCCTGAGCAAAACAAAAAAAGAGAAAGATGAAAGAAATTTAAAACATACGAAAAATGGGGAAATCCTTACTCACTTTTGTAGGAATCACAATTGCACTTAGCACGTTACAGGGTCATTATTGATACATCGCATTTGCATGCTCAGTATCACTTCACGCATAAGCACATTCCAAGTCACTATGTCCCATAAGTACACACCTACTACAAGCGGGAAAAGTGACCTAAGCTACAGGAGCTCGGTCCAACTCCAAACTCTCTATCCTAAGCATGAGAGCAGCCATTTTCATTCAAACGTGATAGTTTACTCAACTTGGTATGATCCAGCTCGACCAGATGACCTGGCGTCTGATGGCTCTCTCATGGTGTCCCACTCAAGGGTACGTTCAGCCATTAATTTAAATGTGTCACATGCCTCATCGATGGGTTTCATTTGGAAATCACCCTCGCACATCAACTCCAACAATGTACATGTATTATAGTTGAGGCCCTCATAAACAATTTGGCAAGTCCATAGCTCAAGTCCATGATGAGGGCACTGCTGGAGAAGGTCTTTGAGCCTCTCAAAGAATGCATGAAACGTTTCGGTCTGAGTTTGATACATTTGATGTATCTGGTGTCGTATCTATTGAATCTTTCTTCAAGGGAAGAATCTCTTTAGAAAAATGAACACGAATTCATCCCAAGACCGAATTGAGTTTGTTGGGAGGTTGTACATCCATGTCTTTACGTTATCCTTCAACACGAAAGAAATCATCCTCAACCAGATGGAATTCTCGTCAAGCTGTTGAAGCTTGAAAAAGGAGCATACCTCCTCGAATTCACGTATAAACATATACGGATCCTCCTTAGTGGCAGTGAAGGTAGGAAGTATGCTCACATATTGAGGTTTTGATTCATAGTTGTTCCCACAAGAAGGTGGGACAATTATGCAAGAAGGTTGCGTGAACCGAACAGGATGGGTCGAGCTAAAGGTGCTGGTGCACCCAAAACTAGATCCTGACCGAATCCCTCTTCCTCTCGGGCCGGAGGAGGAAAATGAGGTCTACGTGGTGGTGGGAGTGGACCGAGGTAATCCATGTATGGAACCCGATCTCCTCCACCTCCATGAGACAACTCAGCCTCGTGCTCCAAAGGAGCTGGAGGTGGAGATGGGTGATCACCTAGACCATCTATCTCTGAACAAAAATGCACTCTCACAAAAACGAGCCCAACCTCGCATAAAATGCTCGACTCGACTCTAAAACCACACACAACAGAAGGTGTAATGACAGGAGGAGACTAATCGAAGAATGTAGAGGAGGAGAAGACTCAGATGAGAAGAGAAGATTCCCTAGGTCTAGCATGGGTAGTGGGCGAGGGTAGAAGCCTAAACTAGCAAACGTGACTCAAACAAGCTTAGGCTGTCTATGGGTCCTTAAGCTAGACGATGCCTAACTGCGACTCCACACACTCTTAAACATCTCACCTCCCTCGACCATGGGTCGCAGAGCCGAATGAGAAAATCTGGACCCGAAGGTCCCAAAAGTCTCAATGCAACTAAGCAAACGACGACGTTTAGGCCATGACGTCGAAAATGGGATTGTCTCCTAAGTGGAAAAGGAAAGGGTGATGAAATCCGCCACCTTATCTTGTATGGGACAACCCCCCCCCCCCCCCCCCCCCCCCCCGTAGAGTACTTTGATTCCTAAACTAGCAATCAAGCCCTCTAATCAAACACTCCCTCACTCTTGTCCTAATGCACCTTACTAACTAATGCATGCTCTAACCATGCATGAATGAGAGAATGGGTGCACCTACCTCACCCCAGTAATCGACAACGAGAAATTAAAGCAAAGGAAAGACAATACGCGAGCAAGGTCTACAGATGATGCATGACCTAGATGGTAAATGTTCTAATCTTTTGATTTGAGTTTTAGGGTCTAAGTTGTCTTAAAATGGGGTATTGCAAGCCAAACTAATTACTGACACTAAAATATAGCATACATTGCATCAGTAGTGGAAGTAAATGACTCAAAATAGGTAAAGGAAGCTACTGTAAAGACCGATTTGAAAAATAACTCACTAGAGCCGCCAGTGGCGGATTCAAATCCGCTGCTACGGATATTCCGGGGATTCTGGTCCCCGGAATTTACCAGCATGCTCCTGAGGTTCTTTAGGTTGCCCTGTCCACTTGTAACCCCCTTCTAGTAACCAAAACAGAAAAGAAAACAAAAAAATAAAGAAAAACTCCACCGAAATGTTGAATTCGACTACCAAAATGGCTCCCCGGCAAACGAAACCAAAAACTTGATTGATTCATTTATAATTACCATATGTGCACAACATTGGTGAAGACGCAGAAAGTATGGGTAGTGTCCACAAGGAGCGCGTGCGAGCCAGAATCCAAAACACTCGAGTGGGAAAAGAAGAGAGGAATGAGGTCATAATTATATTATGACGCGTACGAACTCAGAAAACAAACGATAAAAATATACGCCTTAAGAGGTAGAGAAAGAATGCAGAAATGAGAATATGTGTATGTTTGTGTGTTCATTGGTGCTCATCACAACATGTAATACATGAAATCCATTAAACTAAATCCAACTTTGTCTCCACATGAAATACGATAAAATATTATCATTAAAACAAACAAGAAAATAATTGAAATAAGACTAATATGAGCACATACATAAGGACCAAACACCACTATGTCGCCACATGAAATAAGATTTGACACGATCATTAAAATATACAAGACATTAATTAGGATGAGGCCAACATGAGCACATGAATACACATGTCATGTTTTCTTCTTATACACTCCATTCTTATCCTCACCTCATCATTACCCATGAAATAGGCCCACTAATCTAAGCATGTGCTAAACATCACTCAAGAGCATTAGTACATCAAAAATAAGAGTGGAAATCCCATTACATGGTTATGGAACTCATGTGAGTCTCAAAGGTTAGGATTAACACACACTTAATAATCAAATAATCACATCACCTTCTTCTCCACCCCCCAATGGGGATGGACTACTCCCTACTCATCTATAAACTTAAGAAAACATAAAAACAACACAAACCCATCATGGAAATGTAGAAAACTAGATTGAGAAAGCATCAAACACAAAGGAAATTGCATCAAATGGAAAACATTAATGTAATGACCAACAACACTATATTGAAATGAAAGACTACATGGTTTGCTCCTTCTCCTCCTCTTACACTAGTGAGTAGTAAAAATAAACCTAAACTTATAGAGGAAGCAAGAAAAAAAGGGAGAGGAGGGATTACAATGGTATCTATAGAAGAATATATGGTTAGGATTAATCGGGATGTAATCGGATGACTCCAAATCAAATATGATAGCTCCAGAACGCTTTCACCTGTAAACCTGACACGCCACAAAAATCGGGGATCGATTGGATAAGAGTGATCCTCCAATCGCTGATGCAGATTCTTTGATCTGGCTCAAATTTGTCCGGGTGTTAAGTTCAATTGTTAGGCACGTGGGGTGAAGCCCTAGTCCACTGTCTCGAACCGGTTTGGTTTTAATTGATGAAATATTGATGTAGTTCCAGTCATGTGTCACAATATTTTGTACTTCACCATCAGGTCCCTCCGAATTTTCACTTGGGTCCTCCCTTATTTGTCATCCAATCCTTGTGCATTACAAATAGGTCCAGAATTCTTCAATTCAGTCCATTCTTGTTGCATTCAGGTCCTCTTTTGACGCCGGTTAGAGTTGGGATGGACTCTACAAGCGTATGACACCAAGACTACAAAGAAATTGAAGAGATGAACACCAGAATTGAGATAAAACAATCTCAGAATTTGTGTGTATTAATCAAACGAATATTGGCATTCTCTTGACCTACAAGCCAGGTCTTTTATAGCTTCAAATCAGTATAGAAATTAGGAAGTTAACCAACAAGGCAACTCCTATTATTTGCAACAAAAAAAGCAAATAACAACAAAGGAAATAAGTAACTACCGAAATTCTGTCTAAAGGAAATAAAAATCAGGGAAACCTTCCATAAACCAAAATTAGTAATTCATATGTGGATGGGGGAGGAAACTTCTTGCTGACTTGGCTTGTTGGCTGGAAGGAAACTTCCTTGCTGAGCTGGCTGGTCGGTAGGAAGTTTCCTTCCTTGCTGATTTGGCAATGGCTCCAGCATGGATGCTCCTGCATCAGTCACCCTTGGTTGGAAAGAACTCGTCCTCGAGTTTGTCTCAGCGTCCCCCTCGTTGCTGAAGCACGGGCTCAGATGCTTCACATTAAATACATCAGCAGTTTTCAAATGCTTTGGTAGGAGTAATCGGTAGGCATTATCGTTGATCTTCTGAAGTATCTCACAAGGTCCGACTTTCCGCTCCTTCAACTTGCTGTATTCTCCCACGGGAAACCGGTCTCGCGTTAGAACAGCCCACACGAAATCTCCTTCCTTAAAAAGTACTTGCCGGCGACGACGATCTGCAGAGTTCTTGTATTTGGTGTTGTTCTCATGGAGAGTTTGCTGCACTTGTGTGTGAATGTCTCGCAAGTGCTCAGTCATCTCATCAGTCTTGGGATGCAATCGACCAATACGAGGAATAGGCGCTAAGTCTAGCACCCCAGAAGGATCAAACCCATAAACGATTGCAAATGGACTCAGCCCAGTAGTTCTGTTTGCTGATCGGTTGTAAGCAAATTCTGCTTGAGGCAAGGAGAGGTCCCATTGCTTAGGTTTAGTGCTCGCCAAACAACGTAGGAGATTGCCCAAACTCCGGTTGACTACTTCGGTCTGGCCATCCGTCTGAGGGTGGTACGCACTGCTGAAATTCAGACGAGTCCCCAACTTCTCCCATAAGCTCTTCCAGAAGTTGCTGATGAACTTAGTGTCACGATCAGAGGTAATGGAGTGGGGAACTCCATGCAAACGCACCACTTCTTTGAAGTAGAGGTGGGCAATCCGGGCTGCATCCATCGTTTTTTTACAGGCTACAAAATGTGCCATCTTGGAGAACCGATCCACTATCACAAAAATGGAGTCCGCTGCCCGTTGTGTGCGGGGTAACCCCAGCACGAAATCCATGCTAACATCACGCCACAGACCTTCAGGGATAGGCAAAGGCGTGTACAAACCGGCGTTGGTGAGGGTACCTTTGGATCGCTGGCAAACGTAGCACCTTGCCACATAGTGGGCTACATCGCTAGGTAGCTTGGGCCAGTAAAAATCAGAGGAGATCAAGGCTAAGGTCTTGTCCCGTCCGAAGTGTCCCTCGCCATGTAATTCTCTGATGATTTGTTGCCTTAATGAGCAATCCGGAATGCACAACTTCGTTCCTCGGAATAGGTAGCCATTGTGTATTAGAAAATCGCAACGCTGACCACTCATGACTTGCTGGAATATCTTCCCAAAGGAGGGATCAACTGGATACATGTCGGAGAAGGTCTCGAATCCGGTGACTTGACTGCTCATGGTCGTGAGAAGAGTGTTACGACGGCTTAGGGCATCAGCGACACGGTTTTGACTTCCTGATTGGTGCCGAAGGGAGAAGGTGAACTCCTGCAAATACGCCACCCATTTAGCATGACGTCGGTTGAGTTTGTGCTGGCCATTTATGTACTTCAAGGCTTCGTGGTCGGTGAAGAGGATGAATTCGCGTTGCACCAAGTAGTGCCGCCAATGCTTCAGCGATTGCACAATTGCGTAGAACTCCAAGTCATAGGTGGAATAATTCTTCTTGGATCCGGATAGTTTCTCGCTGAAGAAAGCTATTGGACGTCCCCCTTGACTCAGAACTCCACCGATACCAATTCCAGATGCGTCACAATTTAGTTCGAACACTTTTTCGAAGTCCGGCATTGCTAAAACTGGAGCCTCGATCATCTTTTGTTTCACCAGCTGGAAGCTCGCCTCTGCCTCCTCAGACCATTTGAGATCTCTTCCCTTTAGACACTCGGTGATGGGTGCGATCAGGGTGCTGAAATTTCGAATAAACCGCCGGTAGAAGGAAGCCAAACCGTGGAAACTCCGAACATCATGCAACGACTTTGGCCTTGGCCACTCAGAAATGGCACTAACCTTGGCGGGGTCAGCATGCACACCGTCGATAGACACCACGAACCCCAGGAAGGTGACGGAGGTTGTGAAGAACGCACATTTCTTTTGATTAATAAACAAACATTCGGATCTCAGCGTGTCAAGAACTGCACGCAGATGTTCCATATGCAGCATGGGGGTCTTGCTATAGATGAGGATGTCATCGAAATAAACAACAACAAACTTCCCCATGAAAGGACGAAGAACCTGGTGCATGACCCTCATGAAGGTGCTAGGTGCGTTGGATAGTCCAAATGGCATCACCAACCATTCGTACAACCCATGCTGCGTTTTGAATGCCGTCTTCCACTCGTCTCCTGGTCTGATCCGTATCTGATGATATCCCCTCTTGAGGTCGATTTTTGAGAAGATTTTGGATCCCGATAGCTGGTCCAACATGTCATCTAAGCGGGGAATCGGGAATCGGTACCTCACGGTGATACGGTTGATTGCTCGGCTGTCAATGCACATACGCCAGGAACCATCCTTCTTTGGTACCAACAGGGCAGGAACGGCACAAGGACTCATGCTCTCTCGGATATAGCCTTTCTCCAGCAGCTCCACCACTTGTCGTTGTAATTCTTCAGACTCTTTAGGGCTGAGACGATAAGCCGGCCGGTTCGGGAGAGTCGATCCTGGGATAAGATCGATTTGGTGCTGGATATCTCTCAACGGTGGTAAGCCGTGGTTGAGATCTTCGGGCATCAGCTCGGAGAACTCTTCCAGAAGTTGCTGGACCTCCTCAGGCATGCTTGAGCTTGAGCCAACCTTGGATTCATCCCGGGGCAGCAAAGCAAAAACCACCTCTTCTTGCTTCATTTCAGCCAAAAAGCTGGATAAGGATAGCAAGTTGTTGTGATGAGTTGCCTGGATTGAAGGGGTTGCTTCAGAAGTTCCAGAAGTTGAAGGGGTTGCTTCTTGGTGCGGTGCCAAGACAATCTTTTTCCCTTTGAGGTTGAGGGAATAGGTATTCTTTCGTCCATCGTGAATGACGCTTCGATCGTACTGCCATGGCCGTCCCAGCAGTAGGTGACAAGCGTCCATAGCCACCACGTCACACCAAGCATTGTCAAAGTATTTTTTGCCAATGGAAAAGGATACCAAACACCTCTTGTCCACCTTTATTTCCGTCTCCTTGTTCAGCCAAGATAATTTGTAGGGTTTGGGATGAGAGTCGGTCTTCAGCTTCAACTTTTGGACTGCTTCTTCGGACACCACGTTCTCGCAGCTGCCGCTATCGATGATCATCTTGCACACCTTGTCCGAGACCGTGCAAGTGGTACGAAAAATGTTATTTCTCAACCACTCATCTCCTGACCCTCCCTTAGGGGTTAGAAGACTCTTGCGGATGACTAAAGTTTCTGGTCCGTCCCCGTACAACATTCCACCTTCGTCCTCATATTCATCAAACACGGGCTCGCTATCGATCTCGTCCTCACTCCCAAGATTATCCTCGATCAGGAGGGTCTTGCCACCTTTGCTGGTGGTTTTCCCACAGCTGGAGGCGATGTGTCCCTCCTCTCCACACCTAAAACACTTCACGCCCGTCTTAGGTCTGCCCTGGAACGGCACTTGCTGAGGGCGCACCTCTGAAGGTCTAGAAGTTCGTGTGGGCTGCTGCTGCTCATGGCTGGTGGTGGCTCGCCTTCTTTGCTGCTTCTCCGCTGCGAGGGCTCGCTGATAGGCCTCAGAAACCGTCCATAATGAGTGGAGGCTGAGGGCATCTTGTAGGGATGGTCGTAACCCCCCCAAGTATCGCGCCACCGATTGTTCCTCCGATTCCGATAGATCATTCCGAGCCACCAATTGATAGAACTCCTCCGTGTAGTCATCTACTGATCTTGCTCCTTGTCTCAATGCATGAAGCCTTTGAAACAGGGATTGAGTATATCCGAAAGGAAGGAAGTGCTCCTTCATCTTCTTCTTCATCTTGCACCATTCGGTCAGCTTTGCCTTGCCTTGCCTCTCGCGTGTGCGCCTCATTTGCTCCCACCACGCAGAAGCTCTTCCCTTGAGTCGGACGGCGATTAGCTTAACCTTCATATGCTCCGGGACCTCCTTGAAGTCGAATACTCGTTCGACTTCATTCAGCCAGTCCACGAAGGCATCAGCATGCAACGTACCAGAAAATTCTGGCAGCTCCATCTTGAAACCGAGGTCTCCATGCCGATCACCCCAACCCCGATGTCCTTGACCAGTACCACGATCATGGAACATGTTGTGGAGATTTGAGCTTGTGTCGGAGCCTGGATCTTCAGTCTCTCGATGGTTTAGGTCTTGCGCGGCAAGACGTTGGGTTAAATCAGCAATTTGTCTTTGTAGACCCTCAATCAACTCAGCGTCTTCGTTGCTACGACCATGGTACGGGACTTCCTCAGCTGGAGTAGGCCCACGACGACCACGACCACCACGTCCACCAGCCATCAATGCTGATGAAGAAACAACGAAAGGGAGGATTCTTTTGGCTCTGATACCAACTGACGCCGGTTAGAGTTGGGATGGACTCTACAAGCGTATGACACCAAGACTACAAAGAAATTGAAGAGATGAACACCAGAATTGAGATAAAACAATCTCAGAATTTGTGTGTATTAATCAAACGAAAATTGGCATTCTCTTGACCTACAAGCCAGGTCTTTTATAGCTTCAAATCAGTATAGAAATTAGGAAGTTAACCAACAAGGCAACTCCTATTATTTGCAACAAAAAAAGCAAATAACAACAAAGGAAATAAGTAACTACCGAAATTCTGTCTAAAGGAAATAAAAATCAGGGAAACCTTCCATAAACCAAAATTAGTAATTCATATGTGGATGGGGGAGGAAACTTCTTGCTGACTTGGCTTGTTGGCTGGAAGGAAACTTCCTTGCTGAGCTGGCTGGTCGGTAGGAAGTTTCCTTCCTTGCTGATTTGGCAATGGCTCCAGCATGGATGCTCCTGCATCATCTTTGCTCCCTTTTCTCTTCACTAGTATCTTACTTTTGTATTTTAATAATGCTATGTCAAGTGTTTTCTTTTCATTTTGTAGATTACAGGTAAATAGATACAATTGCTGAAAATATTGAAAAGTGGAAGGACTTAAATACAAATGTGATATATAAAGTGAAAGTCGAAGGACATGATACAAGAAATCCACTCCACATGTTTGTGCTCTCATGTTTTCTGCAAAGTGTTGGGAAAATAATCATATTATAGGTGCAAATTCCTATTTTGCAATCAACTTCAAATATAAAAGTTCGGATAAGGAAAGTTTGGACTGTCAGCACATGTCACTTGCTTTTTCATAGCATCCACATCAAAATAACAAATGTGATGATTCAAGATCCGTTGGAAAGAAAATTTAAAAGTGAAAATATTCATCCCTCTTGAGACTTGCCCAATTCTGATGAGATGAGGGCTAAAAGCGTTTATCAATTCAGACGGTTTTTGAAAACCGGGCATTCGACAGATCATCCGTAATTGGCGCAAAACATTTTGATACGATATCCAAATAGGAGATTCAAGTTCTTCTACACAGACAACTTCCCCACACACAACTTTGGTTTTCTACAGTTTTCGAAATTCAGAAGATACAAGGCTCGTAAAAGGTGTGTAAGACTTTTGATGTGAGAGAACCAAAACCCTACTTGTATTGGCATATATTTTCCTCTCCCTCTTGCGTTTTTGGTTGTTGCTGCTGTTGCACCCTTGTACTCCTTGGAGAAATTCGGTTTTTGCTGGAAGGGAGGAAGCTCTCTTGCTGAAAATTGTAATGTCTCCTTCATCTTAATAAAATAGTTCGATTTTTAGTTTCACTCTTTTCTTGTTGTTAGCTTAGAATGTTTTTTCTTTTGCAATAATAATATGTTCTTCATCTTTAGTGAGTAGTTTCATCCCCCTTTGGGGGGGGTGGAGATGATGTACATGTATGTTTTGAGGTTTTGATTCCTGACAGATTTCCGTTTGTGTAGACTTGGATGTAACTATGTCTATCGGGTTCATTTTGATCATCTACTTGTTGGGGCATTTTTGTTGGGTTTTGCCATACATTTTAGACACTTCTCGTGCTCATTTCCTCATGTTTATTTACTCAAATCTCCTATTAGATATGATACATGTTACTCGTGTGTTTATATTAGTGTTTGCTTGCTCGATTGATTGCAGAAACTTTGTTTTAATGGGTTTTGCCATAAAATTCAGACACCTCCCATGCTTAGCTTTGTTCATCACAAGTTCCTTGTTTTTAATGAGTCTTGCCATAATTTTAGAGACTTCTCATGCTGAACCTCATCTTATGATAATCAAGTAGTAATTGATAGTATGTTGTGCGAATGGATTGAAAAATCTTGCCAAATCTTTAGACACTTTCTATGCATGTAGACACACACATGACACACATACATGCTTACATGCGTCATTCATCACTTCTCTCACCTCATATGTGCACACACTCCACCCTTAGGGGTTCATCCATATTACATTCCATATCATTTGCTGAATTTCTTTAGTTTTTCATTGCGTCATAATCTAGTTTGTTTTGCATTCGTAGTATAATCGTCTTTTCAGTAGTAGCGCAATAATCTCTTCTTTCACCATTATTTCCCACTTGATTTCACTTGCTCGAAGGATGGTAACACTCCCTGTAGATCGACCCGTTCTTGCCCAGACTTCACCGACTATCGTGCACTTGCAGTTAATAAGTTTTTGGCACCGTTGCCGGGGACGCACTAGGAGAGTGATCTAGTTGAGACTGTCGTGACCTGATCGGCGTAGCCTGCCTTGTCGCTAGTGGGAGGTACTATATCTCCAGATCTGGTATCACTTGCTGGGCATTGTGGTCTTTGTTGTAGGGAGGTGAGGCATGTCGAGACTAGCGATCTCGAAGTTAGGCGTCGTCTAACCTAAGGACCTATAGCCATAAGCTATTTTTAGCCATGTTTGATTGCTTGTCTTCTACCCTCACCGAAACCACATAGCTTAAGGACTTCTCCCCTCTCCTTTGCAACCTTTGGTCTTCTCATCTATGCACCTTTTTTTGTGTTCTGGAAATAAAAAAGTTTTACGTTTGGTTTCTGTGTGTGTGCACCTTTGTGCATGCTTGTGTGGGCACGCGACGAGAGTGGCCGTTTGAAAAAATGCGACCTCGATCCTGCCTGAGTAGTCGATTTCTCAACTCCTTCCCTATCTCGTGTCCCACACAGTCTGGGTTCCATGGTTGATCAACACCGTTAGGACGAGCAGTTGGTTGACCCACCTGCTCCCGTTCCTCTGCGTGACCAATGCTTACTGATTGACATCATATCATGCATATATTCGTGTCTGATATCCTCTATTTTTAACCTAAACAATGCTACGTAACGAGTTTTATGTTTAAGTTCCAGGAATAAACAGGTTTGAAAATAAGAGACACAAAAAGGACCTGAACGCAAGAAACAATCTGAATTGTGAGAGTTATGGACTGATATGCAATAGGGAAGGACCCGGATGTAAACCGAAGGGACCAAATAGCAAATCGAGAAACTCCACACCATCATGAGGAGTATTTTGGCAATTAGATTTGGGCCCAGACTCCAATTATCGATCCGAGTTCACCCCACATGACAAATTGAAGAACTTAAGCAGATATCCGAAAATGGGTCCAATGCAAAAAAAAGTCAACTCACTTGTTTTTCTCAAAATCCGACCCAGTTTCGTGTGGATATGGGTTATGTATACGTCTATTCTCGGAATGTTTCATTAGTGCCACATCGGGGGATTGTCCCCAGTTTTTTTACATGCCTATATATAGAACTCTTCTTCCTCCTTTGTAATCAACTACTCTCTTCGTGGCCACTCTCTACTTGGAGTAAAGCCTTGGAGCAAAACTCTAGTGGAGAGATGCTACTTGTAATGTGAGTAGTAATAAAAGAAGTTTTGTGAGTTTTAATATTGTCTCTTTTCAATTCTTGCGTGCTTAGTTTAATTTCGTTTTGTCTCCTTTTCTTAATGAGTAGTGAGTAGTTTCATCCCCCTTTGGGGGTGGAGGTGATGTAGAATATGTGATAGTGCTGGGTTCTTTTATTTGTGTTATTTCATATGCTTAATGTAAATCTATACCTGTAGCATGCTTAAACTTGTATTAGATGGGGTAATGTCCATACTAGGCACTTATCTCATGCTAGCTTTATAGTTTATCTTATTGCTTGTAATGATTTGATGGGAATGGCTTGTTATGTATGGATTCATGTTTGGTTCACATTCACATGAATGATTTAGGTTGTATGTAGGATTGATTGATGCTCTAAAGGTCACACTACGTACTTATTGCATGCTTGAAAATCTAAAATCAACCTCAACTTTATGTGAGATATGCATGTTCAAGGTTTGCCATGTAGTGTTGTGTATCATACACTTAGATTCTACACTAGCTTCTACTTGTATGCCACACAAACTACACTTGTTCCTAATTGAAATGAAGACCCACTCACACAGACATACCTACAAACCTCCGCTCCATGGGGATTTTGGTTTAATTGGTAGTTCATTCATAGTTTAGTTTAGTGTAACCACACTTCTTCTCCCCTCTTTTCCCACTGGACTTCAAAAGAACCAGAGTCGACACACCTCCCTGTAGATCGACCCGTACTTGCCCCGTCTTCACCGATGGCCATGCGTTTGCGGTTAAACTTGAATTTCAATCACTTACCGGCACCAACAACTCTTCCGTCCTGCATCGTGTTGCCCCAGGCAATCAGGTTTAACCTCAGTATATCTTCGACTGGTCCCTTTCGATCTGAAAGATGACGCCAAGTAGTTAAATAACCACCAAGCGAACACCTTCACAACTTGTGATAAGTTTGCATCTGCATTTCTCAAAAAGTATTTTCCTTATCATCAGACTCAAAAGTTGAGACAACTCGAGTCGGAGACATTCCATGCATACTTTGAGAAGTTTAAGGAGATACTTTCCTCATGTCCTCACCATGGCATTGAGTTTTTGTGACTTTGTCAAATTGTTTATGAAAGTCTTAGCACTTCATCCTGAATGTTTCTTGAATCCATGTGTCAAGGAGATTTCATGGGAAAGGAAGAGAGAGACACATGGGCTTTTCTAGAAGACCTCACTAAAAAGTTCATTCAATGGGAATGTGTTAGGGAACCACCAGCATCACATAGTAGCATAGGAGCGAGGATCGCAAATTCCAACCAAGCGAAAGTAGGTTCGGTTTTTGTCGTTGATTTTGATACGGCCAATGAGGCACGTTATGCAGCCATGACGCATTGTATGGACTCGATGGTGCTCCAGAACCAAATAAAAAGTTCCCAAGCATTTGTATGTAGCTCTTTTTCATGTTATAGGTGTGGTATAGTCGGTCATATGAGCAAGGAGTATGGCTACATGGCTCTAGAAATGGAGCAGGTCAATCCAATTAACTACCGCCCAAGAAATGACCCATATTTTTCATCATATAACCCAGGTTGGAGGAACCACCCAAACTTCTCTTGGGGCCAAAATAATGGATAAGGTGGTCCTTCTAACTATTCGCACCCCCAACCACCACCTTACAAACACAACATGGATTCATCATCCATTCATCCATCTCATACACATCCTACCCAGGTCCAACCTCTTGGCCCACTAGGTTTCCCCAGTGGACACAATAATTAAACCAAGTTTGGGTTGCTTGAGAACTTGATCAAAAATTTCATATCTAACCAGGGTCAAGCCCTCACGACCACTCAACAAGATCTCGCTTCCACTAAGCAATCCCGGAAATCTCTTAAGCTTCAAGTGGGCCAATTAGCCCAATCTATACATGTAAGAGAACCAGGGATGCTTCCCAGCCAACCTGAGACCAATCCACGTGTGTACCACTATGTTCCGAGCTTGACACCATGTGTGGCAAACAAATTGTGTGAGAGAACTTGTTAACCACATTAATGCCATTGTGACATTAAGGAGTGGGAAATAGGTTGACAACCAAATTTCTATGCCGTAATAGCCACCATTTGTGCAGCTATTACAACCCATCAATGGGAATGATGGTGAGAAGGAGGCTAAGGGTGAGGGTAATACACCAACTCCTCCTTCTCAGGCACCGCAGAAAACCTACATGCCAAAAGCTCCATATCCTACTAGGTTAGCTAAGAAGTTGAGTGTCACAATGGATAAGATATTAGAGGTCTTTAAACAAGTGAAGGTTAACATCCCCTTGTTGGATGTCATCCAACAAATACCTCAATATGCCAAAGTGTTGAAGGATCTTTGCACAACAAAGGGGAAGACCAATGTTCCTAAGAACGCATTTATCTCTTCCAGATCAGTTGGATATTCAATGGAATGTAATAACCCGATGGCTGCTCATTACCGCGATGAGGAGCAGTTGTTGGACCCACCTGTCCCACATGTTCTTCCTGTTCTTGCTCCCATACCTCTCCGTGATCGATGCTACTCGAGCCGTACCGCTCTACCCTCATGCGTCGTATTTCCAGAGGCTAATGGGAATGACTTGGGGATTAAGCCTCAGTTTATCTCCATGCTCCCTCACTTCATTGGGAAGGGTGACCCCAATATCTTTCTCAGGGAATTTGAGGAGGTTTGTGCTATGTTCAAGCTGCCACAACTTAGCACTGACTCCATCCATCTTAGGCTTGTTCCCTTTGCACTAAAGGATGATGCGAAGAAGTCGTTGTACAGCAACCAGGTGAATGCCTTTAGGACTTGGCATGAGTTTCAGTCTGCATTCCTCAGCATGAGAGTGAATCATTCCATCCATACTTAGAGAGGTTCAAGGAGTTACTATCCTCATGCCCTCACCATGGCATCGAGTTGTGGTGCCTGTGTCAGATTGTTTACGAGGGTCTTCAGATCCTTTCCCCAACGCTCCTTGAGTCCATGTGTCAAGGAGAGTTCTTAGGAAAAGATGAAAGGGAGGCGTGGGCTTTCCTAGAAGACCTCACTGAGAAAACCATGCAATGGGAGAGTGTGAGGGAACCACCAGCATCATCTAGCATAGGAGTGGGGATCGCAAATGCAAACTCGACTAGATCGGGTGCCGCACTTGCTGTCGATACCACTACGACCACCGAGGAGCGCATGGCTGCCTTAATGCGCTGTATGGATTCGATTGAGCTCCAAAACCAGCACGAGGTGTCACATGTTTCTGCATCTGGTCCAGTTCTCTGTCATTTATGTGGTGGGATAGGTGATATAGGAGGTGAGTGTGCATCCATTCCTCCTGAGATGGAACATGTGAATGCCATCAATGATAGATCTAGGAATGACCCATATTCATCATCATATAACCCTGGATGGAGGAACCACACTAATTTTTCATGGAACCATAACAATGCCCCAGGTGGTCCTTCAAACTTCTCTCGACCACCTAACCGACCACACCAACCTCTCATGCATTCACAGTCTTATCAGCCACCCCAAAGTCAAAACACCAACCCACCAAGTTTCCCAAATGATAACAACTTTGAAACCCGATTTAATTCGCTTGAGAACTTAACTCGTGGACTTGAGAACTCTATAAAGAACTTTATGTCATCCATGAGTCAAATTCTCACTTCGAATCAGCAGACCATCAAATCTCTTGAGCTTCAGATGGGCCAATTGGCTCAGTATGTACATGAGAGAGAGGGGGAGTCTTCCTAGCCAACCTGTGGCTAACCCCTGTGCTCAACTTCACTCGAACATGCAAAATGACAGTTTAAGATCACAAGGGGGGCAAGTGAACTAGGTGGAAGAATCTGTGGATCATGTCAATGCCATTATGACCCTGAAAATGGGAAGCAGGTCAGCAACCACGTTTCATTGCAAGTAAATCCATCTGTGCAGCCCCCTTGTGGGAATGATGGTGAGAAAGAGGCCAAGGGTGAGAGTAATACACCAACGCCTCCTTCTCCGGCACCACATAAGATATACCTACCAAAAGCTCCTTATCCGAGGAAGTTGTCTAAGAAACAGAGTGACAATGTGGATAAAATGCTGGAGATATTTAAGAAAGCGAATGTCAACAATCCTTTGGTAGACATGATTCATCAAATACCTCCCTATACAAAATTCCTGAAGGATCTCTGTACGACTAAGAGGAAAACCAACGTCCCTAGCAAAGCCTTTTTGGAGGCAAATGTGAGCTCGATCATTTCGAACCCAACATACGTAAAATTGAAGGACCCAGGTAGTCCAACAATTTCAGGTATCATTGGGGACTCTCGCATTAAAAACGTCTTGCTAGATCTAGGGTCGGCGGTTAACCTCTTACTAGCCTCTGTGCATCAACGATTAAGCCTAGGCGAGCTCAAGCCTACGAAAACAACTTTACAGTTGGCTGATTGTTCGATCAAAGTCTTGTTGGGGGTCATTGAAGATGTCCTAATCAAGGTCGGCAATTTCATATTTCCTGTTGACTTCGTCGTCCTTGAGACCGAAGCAATCAAGACTACCCACTCTCAGATTCCATTGATTTTGGGTAGACCTTTTTTGGCGACGTCAAATGCCTTGATCAATTGTCGTACTGGACTCATGAAATTGTCGTTCGGGAACGTGACCGCGACATTCCATGTGTTCAATATGTCTAGACAACCGACATCTTTCGAGGACCCCATGGAAATTAATCTTATCCGGGACTTGGAAGAAGAAATAGAAGAAGAGTACCCCCTGATTCATAAAAATCTAAGTGCTTACAGCATTGATGATTCCGATCATGAAGAGGACAGGGGCGAGTTGAGCAATGATGTGCATGCTATTTAGTACATGCGAGCTCCTCCTATCTTACATCTCGAGCTAGATATCATGCCTCATCTTGAGGAACCACCCACAATTGAGCTTAAAGAACTCCCTAAGGAACTGAAACACATTTTTCTTGGTCCCGACAAGTCATTTCCGGTGATTATTTCATCTATGTTGACTGGTGATCAGGACGAACGTCTTATTCAAGTCCTAAAGGAGCACAAATCATCAATTGGGTGATCCTTGAAGGAAATTAAAGGGATAAGTCCCGACGTCGTGCAGCACCACATCTTTATGGAGGATGAGGCACGACCATGTCACGACCCACAGAGGCGTTTAAATCCAGCCATGACAGAAGTAGTTAAGAAAGAGATCATCAAATGTTTAGATCATGGCATCATTTTCCCCATTTGGGACATTACTTGGGTAAGTCCTGTCCAGGTTGTGCCCAAGAAGTCGGGTATCACTGTTGTCCATAATGACAACAATGAAATTGTACCCACACGACTTCAAACTGGGTGGCGAGTTTGCATTGACTATAGGAAGTTGAACGTGGTCACGCATAAGGACCACTTCACTCTAGCTTTGATCGACTGGATGTTAGAGAGACTCGCTGGGCACACCTATTACTGTTTCCTTGATGGTTATTCGGGGTACAATCAAATCCCAGTTGCCCCAAAAGACCAAGAGAAAACCACATTCACTTGTCCTTTTGGGACGTTTGCTTATAGACGGATGCCTTTTGGACTATGCAATGCGTCGACGACATTCCAACATTGCATGTTCAGTATCTTTTCCGATATGGTCGAGAACTTCCTTGAGATTTGCATGGATGATTTCTCAGTTCATGGCACCTCCTTTGATGAGTGCTTGCACCACCTGAGCCTTGTTCTCAAGAGGTGTTCGGAAACGAACTTAGCCCTTAATTGGAAAAAGTGTCATTTCATGGTTACAAAAGGCATCGTTTTGGGTCACGTGGTATCTAGTGATGGTATCGAGGTGGATAGGGAAACGATTGAGCTTACTTCTAAGCATCCGCCACCCACCTCGGTAATAGAAATCCAGGCATTCCTTGGACACGCCACTTTTTACCGGTGGTTTATTAAGGATTTCAGCAAGATAGCTCGCCCCTTGACGAGCTTGCTTGCTAAAGGTACCTCTTTTGAGTTCACACCCGAGTGCATGACTGTGTTTGAGTTTCTAAAGCGTCAATTGACCTCCACTTCTATTATTAAGGCACCGGTGTGGACTCAACCTTTCGAGCTGATGTGTGATGCATCTAACTATGCGATAGGAGCAGTTTTGGGTCAGAAAGTCGACAAATTGCCTCATGTGATCTACTATGCAAGTCGTACTCTCAATGTCGCCTAGCTTAACTACTCCGTTACTAAGAAAGAGTTCCTCGGGATCATATTTGTGTCGGAAAAATTTCGCCAGTACCCCATTGGGTGGCACGTCATCATCTACACTTATCACTTAGCTCTCCGCTACCTTTTGTCTAAAAAGGATGCAAAACCCTGTCTCCTACATTGGATCTTGTTATTGCAAGAGTTCGACCTTGACATACGGGACAAGAAGGGATGCGAGAATGTCATGGAAGATCACCTCTGTTGCATCCTAGTTGATCTTTCATCGGACCCACCAGTGAATGAGTTCTCCCCTGATGAGAACCTTATGGCAATAACCTCACCCCCTGGTTCGCTGACATTGTGAACTATTTACCAACCAGGGAGGTGTCGGCTCATTGGACACATTGTGAGAAAGCAAAGTTCAAGTCATTAGTCAAGCACTTCTATTGGGATGATCCCTACTTATTTTAGTTCTGTGCCGACCAAATCTAAGAAGGTGCATTCCTAACGATGAGATTCAGAGTGTCTTGTCCTTTTGCCATAAGGAGGCATGTGGTGGGCACTTCGGTGCCAAGAAAACCACTACCAAAGTGCTCCAATGTGGTTTTTACTGGCCCACGTTGTTCCAAGATGCTTTTGCATTTTGCAAAGCATGCGATAGGTGTCAACGTGTGGGCCGCATTGGCAGACGTGATATGATGCCACTCAATCCTATCTTAGTGGTCAACATCTTTGATGTTTGGGGAAATGACTTCATGGGTCCTTTCTCCGTGTCCCATGGTCACACCAACATTCTTGTGGTGGTTTGATGAGGCGTGTCTGTTGTGAAGAATAGGTCTTCTGTCTTCGTCGGGTTGTGTTATTTGGTGGCTTCTGTTGGTTCCGTTTGGTGAAGTGTTTGTTTGCTGCTGGAGTCGACATGCTGTGGTCTCCCACCCTCTTGCACTGTGTTCGTCTTCGTCGTCGCGTGTTCCACCGTTAAAGCTTGCCAAGGTAGGTGCAGGTATGGCCAACCCACATTTAATTCATAACTTAACTTTGCCTCCCTGATTCGTGAATTAGGAGAACCCTTCTACGATAGAATCATAGCCAAAGGGTGGTACCATTTGTTGTATGTGGGTGACGAAACCATGTATGTAGAGCCTCTTTCACATGAGTTCTTTACTAAACTCAAGTGTGACCAGACCGGACCACTCGAGTTTAGTGTCACTCTCAGAGGGGTGAAGCACACCGTGACACCCCAATTCATCTCTGACACGACTGGGATCCCCTTGGTCGATGATCTCGTGCCGACCAGTGACATTAATTTTTACCGATCTATGCTTTGGCGCCGGCAACCAATATCATCGCATGGGGGAGTACCTAATGTGCACATTTACTCCAATGTGCACATCGTAGCCAGGTGGGTGTGTAGAAATGTGTTGGGCCAAGAGCGGACCTCCACATTCTTCACACCTAGTTTGCGGATCGTGTATAGTCTTATGGATGGTTCACCTCACTGCATTTGTCGAACATTGTTCGACGTTTGGGTGAACGCTAAGCTTAAAGAAATACACTGTTTGCCTGCCCTGGTTACCAAATTGTGTGGCATGTTGGACATCTCATGATTTGAGTGCATGCTGCGGTGCGAAGGCACCTACCTCGAGGTAGCGAAGATGACACCGTCATTTCGCCACTGCCTTCCGAAGGCATGGGTGCCTGATTACATGGAGGAGGATGTTAGAACCAGTTCCTCAAACTCGTCTGTGAGCTCGGGAACACTCTTTAACAACGACATTTCTGGGATGGTGATTGAGCAGCAAAACATCATTTTAGCCAAACAAAACGGGAAAATTTATAGGAAATTGTCAGATCTTGAGCGAGGTGCCTCTTCAGGTACCTCTGGCCGCCATCATTAGTCCGGTACACCCTATCCATGCATTGACACAATTTTGCCATACATTGAAAATGCATGGATTAGGTGTGGGGGTGTGTGTTTTCATGTTTGTACATAGTTTGTGTTCCTTTTTTTATTTTGTTTGCTTTTGTTTGTACTGCTAGGGTCATGTTAGTGTGCTTTATTTAATATTGATATATTTGCTTGTCATGATCCTTGGGTTACTTGTCTTATTTTGCTTGCCTAGTGCCTTGAACTTTTCACATTTCTTTCAAAATCTTCATGTGCTTGCGAAAGAAAATGTTTTGTGGGTTTTGCGTGTGTTGAGCATGTGCAAAACCGTTGAGAGGCAAAGTAAAAAGAAAGCTCCCAAAATTGCCTTGAACATGATGCATTAGGAAATCTAGTATACCGGATTTAGGTCTTATCGAGTAGTAAGGATGCACCTCGGTCTTCCCTTGGGGGGGGGGGGGGGACTCATAGGGGCTCAGTACTCAAACAAATAAAGAAGGTCAACCTGAACCTAGTGAGTCAATTAATTTGTGTCTGTTAGTATATGGAAGTTTGTCGTAGTCAAGGGCCCTTAAACTTTTTTTATGAAACTGTAAGTGTAGGGGTTTTGGTTCCCATGTAGATAAATGAATAAATGGTGTTCTCTCTTCTAGCACGGCTCCTATAACTTGGGAAATTAGGTCCGAGGGGACTTAGTGCCTGCTGCTCTCGAGTCATCTGACTTGGGATGCACCGACCGAACTCCCGTTACACGGGTGGTAGGGATCGCCCTATGTGGAGATTTGAGGGAAGGTGTACGTGATAGTGTAAGTCCTCACAGGAAATGATGTATGAAACCCGACCCTGGGAGAATCAAAGACCAACCAATGTAATGCTCCAAAGAAAGAAAGGAAATAAGTCAAATAAGAACCTTAATGGACTTTACACAATGTATCACTTTCAGAAGTTAAGGTTTCCCATGACTTTCACTTAAGTCCTTAATTAACTTTCACAAATGATTCATTAGGCTAGGTTCGTGGACTGATTACATATATAGTTGGCCCGTAGCATGACCGCGTCCAATGATCGACAAAAATGAGTCATCGAGTCGTGTAGCTGGGTTGAATAATGCATCATTGTTCGGATTTTGTGGGTGTATCCACTGAAAACCCTCAGGAGACAACACTCCTCCTCCTTGGCGACAAGGAGGTTTAACGGCTTGTTGCGCGTGCTAAGTTCAACCGTGATTCCTACGAAAGTGAGTTAGGATTTCCCTGTTTTACGTATGCTTTTCCTTTTTTTTATTTTTCTTTGTTTTGCTCGGGACTAGCAAAAATTAGGTGTGGGGGTATTTGATTGACATCATTTCATGCATTCATTTGTGTCCTATATGCATTATCTTTAACCTAAACAATGCTACATAAGGAGTTTTATGTTTTAGTTTCAGGAATAAACAGGTTTGAAGAGAAGTGGGAGAAAAGGCCCTAAAAGCATGAAAAAAGGCTGAGTTGAGAGACTTGAGGACAAAGATGCAAGGGAGAATGACCTGAATGTAAGATCAAAGGACCAATGAGCAAATAAAAAATACTCCACACCATCATGAGGAGTATTTTGGCAATTTGGGTCGGGCCTAAACTCCAACAACTTCCTTTGGTGCATCAAACATGAAGAACACAACCCAGCAAGGCCCAACCGAAATCCAGAGCAAATACGGACTTGTAGACCGCCAATTGGCGGTCTGGGACCGCTAATTGGCAGTCGGGTTGCTTCCGGATCCGACACGCTTTGGCCAGATCATGTATTAGGGAGAATTAGATCTATTTCTTGTGTTGTATTAGTCCCATATCAGGGGGTTGTCCCCGATTACCTTTTTTTATGGCTGTAAATAGAACTCTTCACCTTCCATTGTAATCACTACATACTTGGTGTCTATTCTTCCTACTTGAAGTGGAACCTTGGAGCAAATACTGAAGTAGGAAGATGCTACTTGTATTGTGAGTCTGAAATAAATAAAAGTTTTCTTTGTTATGTTGTTTCTTTTATGTTGATTGCATGCTTAGTTTAATTTCATTTCAGTAATCTTAGTAGACTTAGTTAATATGTTTTCCTATCTTAGAATAATAATTAGTGTAATGGGTAGTGAGTAGTTCCATGCCCTTTGGGTGGTGGAGTTGATGTTTTATACATGCAAAAGAGAATAGAATTGAATGCTTTGTATGAAATGTGTTGATAAACGTTAATGTTTGCTTGCTTGTTTAGGATAGAAGTTGTAACTTGATGAGTTTCGCCACAAATATTAGACACCTCTCATGCTTGTTTTGGTTCTGAAATAACCAACTTGTTTATGTGAATGTTAATCAACTAGGTTAGTAATGGGATTGATAGGTTTTGCCATAAACATTAGACACTTCCTATACATGAAAATACAACCTACATTTGTGCTCAATGATTGCGTTGTTCATGATCTCTTTGTTGGTGTACACTCACTCCACCCCTCAGGGGTCCCTCTTCCTGATTTACACTTCCACTTTAGATTCTTTCGATTTAGTTTGCTTCGTTGGTTGTTGTTTTCCTTTACATTTCCTTTACATAACCTAGATTACAATATCACAAAATCTTCTCCCCTTTTTCGCCACCTGATTTCGATCAAGCCAGAGGCTGCTCACCTCCATGCGGACGAACCGTACTTCCCCCGTCTTCACTGACGGCTGTGCACTTGCGGTCTAAATTTAAAATGATTAAACAATTGTGAAGTTTGAATGTTTGATGAATTTTGATTGTGTAGACTTGCATGTTTTGTATGTTCATTGGGGGTATTTTAATCATCTTCATGTTGTGGAATTTTGATGGGATTTGCCATAAGATTTAGACACCTCTCATGCCTAGTTTTCTCAGGTTTATTGACTGAAATTTCCTGTTGAATATCCTACATGTTAGTTATGTGTTTGTATTTGTTTTTACTTGCTTTATTGATTGAAAAAACTTTGTTTTGATGGGTTTTGCCATAACATTAGATACCTCACATGCTTACCTTTGTTCTTCACATGAGTTTATGGTTTTTGATAAGTCTTTCCATATTTTTAGACACTTCTCATGCTGAGCCTAATCTTATGTTAATCAAGTAGTAATTGCTGATAAGTTGTGTGAATGGATGGATAGGTTTTGACACATCTTTAGACACTTCCAATGCATGAAGATACACACATGACACACACACATACATGCTTACATGCATCATTCATCCCTTGTTTCCCTTCATTTGTGCACACTCTCCACCCCTTAGGGGTTTCTCTTCTTGGTTCTCAAATTTTCAGTGCTTTCTTTCGTATTTCTTACTTACTAGTTTTGTGTAGTTAGCTTTAGCATAATCACATCTTTTCTCTCTTTATTCGCCACTTGATTTTTGGAAAACCAGAGGCTACTCACCTCCCTGCGGATCTACCCATACTTACCACCGCTTCATCGCGACCGTGCACTTGTGGTAATTAATAAAACATTTAAACAAACGTCTATACTCACATCTAGATGTCAGTTTGTTTAATAACTGACGTCTATACTTTCTTTTAAAATGTTAAAAAAAAGAATCACGATTTTAAACTCACAAACTTTCAAAGTTGAAACTCATTTAAACTAACATAACTCATGTAATTGTACTCCAATCTGAACTTCAATCAGAATAGGCGTCGGTTGTTGCAATTGGCCGACACCTATTCACCATAAAGGGTTATACGGGTCAATTTTCAAATTATCCGACGCCTATCGTATAGACATCGCATGATCTTTGTCACCGACGTCTATATCCCAGTAAAGGAGTATAGACGTCGCATGGGCTATGTAGCTGACGTCTATAGGTCTCCTTTTAAACCTTCAACCCAAACCCGACCACATTCACCTCCGAACCCAAAAACCACTGCAACCCCTACTCGACCCCCGCTACCTCTACCGAACCCCAAACACTAACTACCATGACAAATCTCCGACAAAACCCTAGCCACCTCCGCGACCTCGGTCGACCTCCTCCACCATCGCAACCACCTCGATGACCTCGATCACCATCCCCCACAACCCCCGACCTCCTCTGCCGCAGCAGCCACCTCCACGACCATGATCACCCTCCTCCACAACAGTAACACCCCCACCACCACTGCCACTGCCATCGATGGTGACAACACCGAGAAGAAACCCCAAACCCTAGCGGACGACCAAGAACACTGCCATCAACAAGGTCACTGCCAACCTCATCACCGTTATCAAAGAGGTATCTTTCGAGTGACTCGCGCTTGTCGGATTCCATTTGATGGTTTTTTAGAAAATTCGCGTGTTGATGATGTGTTTATTGCTTAAGTGCTAGAATTAATTGTGTTTGTGGGTTTTCTGGATGAATTGGGGTTTGATGTGGATTGGAAGCGGGTTTTGGCAAAATGGACATGTTGTGTTACATTTTTTGTTCAATGTTTTAACAAGTTAATGATTTTGATTGATGTGCTTCTATGTTTTAGAATAACTTCGTTAATACATATCTATAGGCTTTACCTTAGCACATTTGTCTTCATGTTGTCTCCAAAGTTCTTCATTATGATGTTCAACCCTGTTGATTTAGCATTTTGCTACTTACTACTCAACAATTTTATTCTGCTAATGCAATCAAGTTCTACTTTCAAATGTGGTTCGTGCTAATCTTTGTCATGAAAAAAAACAAATGCAGATTTGGAGAAATTTAAAAAATATTAATGGAAACTGCAAAAGATTTATTCTGAAATTCAGCATATAGATGTGCATATCGGATTATATTTTGTATCCTGAAAATGTTAAAAATTAGTTTGTCCTTAAGTTTTTTCTCAACTCTGATTTGGGAATATGATTTGGAATAAAGACATAAACACAAAGAAATTGAATTTTAAATATAATCTAGCAAATTGCATTGTGAAGACACTGGTCCACGACAATCAACCAATCCGTGCTGAATGGGAACCAAAACTAAAGAAAAAAGAGAAACATATCTACATGTTTGGACTTTAATCAAATTGAATTTGAAGATAACAGATAAATTTATGCCACCTGCTGAAAAAATTTTTTTCTTTATTTATCACTGCTGAAAGGTTATAATGTTTTATTTGTAAAACTTATTTTGTTTACTTAAATGTTTATTTATGTTCTAGTTTCTAGTAACTCATCGACCATTAAGCAACTTGGCCTTTAATAACATATAACAAAATATTAGACAATATTTGCTAAGTCATTCATCATATAGGACTTTCCATGCATGTAATCATCATATTTATTTTTTTCTTTTACGATTTTTGTCGTAGATTGCTAGCATAAGGTACGCAATCTCTTTCATTCATCATTCATTAGAAAAAATGCATTAGGTAGTATGATTGCATTGAAACAAGAGAGTGAGTGATTGTTTGGTGTGTTGTTTGTTAGATTAAGGTATGAAAAACACCTAGGGCAGTCACCTATCAGAGATGAGGTGTGGGATTTCATCACCCGTTCCTTGGCCGAAAAATCGCATAATAAAAAATCCTTAATAAAATCAATTTAGACGTTGGCCCCTAGGAACGTCGTTGCCCATCTCGTCTCCCTGATATTTTATGAAACTCTGGGTTCTTGATTTCCTACATACTAGTGGTCCTCGGTGGGACTTCGAAGTTAGGCCTCATTTAGTGCCAAGGACCTATAGTTGACTTTAGGCTTGCTTTTGCCATGATTGCTTAGTTAGGTTTCTAACCTTTCTTATTACGACGCTAGATTAAGGACTTCATCTCCTCTCTCCTGAGTCATTCTTTTCTCATCTTCATGTCTTTGGATCTTCGCATCTACAAATAGCTATTTTAAATTGATTTTTTATTTGTTTACTTCAATAATAACTATAATTTTTCTTAATATTTAGATTGAAATGGATCGTGATTGGATTCTTTCAAACCAAATCTGTTAAGAAAAAAGAAATCCTAAATGTGAAGTGTAATTTTCAATAATAACCATTTAATGTCTTGAATTTACTTTTTATAATATGATGGCTCCAAAAAAGAAACTCAATCCATCAGACTCTGAGGTCTCGAAGACTTACAGTTGACGAGGTCCTACTCTCATGAACAAATTCATGATCAAAAGGAATAGAGATGGTAAAATACCGATCCAGTTTGATAGCTGATATAGTTATGTGAGGAGCCTAGCGAGGACCAAAGTTGACATACATTTTTCGAGTTGGACCGAAGTTGATGAGAAGCTCAAAGACACCATTTGAGATGACGTGCAGGTAATGAGTCCATTATAATGTTCCTTAGTTTTAGTCAAACTTTAAATTTATAGAAATTGAAAATGTTAACGTGTTATAGGCAAGTTTTGAGTTCCCATCCACTGCCACTTTGAAGAAAAAGTGGATGAAATACGTTGTGGTCCGTTGGAGGGACTTCAAGACAAAGTTAACAAACAAGTGGATACTCAGACAGTATCAGGACAGAAATCTATGCAATTACCATAACTTCATCACTTTGAGTACATGGGCTCAATTCAAACAATCAATAGTAACCCCGGAGTTCCAGGTAATTGAGTTTAATTTAGAATATGAACTTAATAAGTTGTTGCTTTAAATGATAATATAATAAATTTGGTTCTAGGCCCTCCGAGAAAAAACCAAGAACACCGATCTTCTAACTAGTATCTTCATCGTATGTCTCGATCGGGACGCCAAAAATTAAAAGAACAAATGATGGCTAGAAAAACCTCCTAGGAGAAACAAGAAGCAATTGACTCCGGTATGACTGAGGAGCAAACAACTTATCTACTCCTTCCCCCATAGCTGGATGTGATTCTTGGAAGAGAGTAAGGATAAACTCCAAAGGGGAGTACGTCACAGACGAGTTGCAAGAGGTTGGCTCAAAGACAGTAAGTTGTATCACTTGTATTTCATTACATCACATTCTAAAAAATTATTTTTTTTCAATTGTTTGTAACAATTGTTTTTACAACTTTAGGACTCTCTGAAGTTGAGAGAATCCCAAGGCGATTTTGATTCAGATGGTCAGAATGACATTTTACGCAAAACCTTGGGAAATGACAAGCATCCTGGTTGTGTGTGGGGGTAGGGAGTAGGGTTGGATTGTGACAATATTATGGAAAGACTAATCTCCCAAGTTCGTCGATAGTTCATACAAAATGTGAGAAAAAAAATTTAGAATTGCAAAATAAATTGCAATATGTTATGGAGAGATTGGATAATGATTTGCCTACTTCTCCAAGCTACCATAGGACCGCTTCTTACCTGGTGACAACTCCTCCGGTGTAGCCAGTGGTTAACCCCGTCCGACCATCTGATTTTGCGGCTCATTCTTAAGATTTGGCCCTCGTAGGCGGGACCTAACTTGGTAACTTTGAGGAAGTTAAGTTGATGTCATCTATTTGTTGAAGACCCTGAGAGAAGATTTGTGGGACATAGAACAGTTTATAACCTCTCTAAACACCACTTCAAAGATATGGAAGAGGGAGTCGTGAAGGTTGTTGTGGCGAATTGTTTAGATGTTTATGTTCTGGTGCCAATTCCCGAAGAAGAGATTCTTACCCTGGGCGAAGCATGCGGTGGGTTCCTAAGGTGAACTCGTCATTTAGTAGAACTTCATGACACACATGAGGTATCCTTTAATTTTGAAAACAAATTAATTACCATTTTGTTAATAATTGTATTCCTAATGTTTTTATATATATCGATAAGGTTTCAATCCTCCGTGAGCAAAAGATCAAACAACCAACCTCCGATCAACATTAATTTGCTACCAAATAGGTGCAAAATGTTGTATCAATTAATGCTAGTTAGGGAATCACAAGTCAAAACTACCTGGCATTTGGAGGAGGAGGTTAAAGGTTTGCCATCGGATTTATATGTCGCCAAAGAGGATGTTATGCAATTCTTTGCTATGGATCAATTGTGCATGTCAATTATCAACGTGGACATAAAGTAAGTGTTTTCTTGTGTATAAAATGAAATGTATTGAATAATTATATCCTAATTATAAAATAATGTAATTTTTACTCTTGTGGGCACCTTTATGACGCCAAAAGGTCAGTCTTTCCTCATGATAAAGTATTTGGATTATGTGTCCATCTACTTTCATACACGGGAATGACGATAATTCGGGTGCGCTTGGGATATTATCAAAGAACATGGCAAAAATTATTATTTGTTAATTTAAAGTAATTAGAATTTGATTTTGTAATAAACTTCTAATTATATATATATATAATTAGAGCTCATTGGATGCTTGTTGTTCGACGCCCCAGAGCTAATTCAACATATTAGTTTGATCCTTTGGGGTCGACTACACCAAGGTCATCCTTAAAGAAACTTGTTTCATTGTAAATTTGTTTTAATCATCATATTTGTAATTCGTGTATTTTTATTAGTATTATCAACTTCATATTCAATAACTTGTGGTACTTAGGACAATGGAGGTTTACAAAATGTTGGGTGGAACATGAACTGCCAAAAATACGGGCGTAACCTGGCATGCAATGGGAGTAAGTTTTTTCCTTTTTTGTTAATTTTGTTAAGTACTGGAACGTATATTTAGCGAATTTATATCTTTGTAGTACCGCAAACATACTAGAAATACCAAATGTGGGTGCTACATTATGAGCTACATGTAAGAACTTATAGAAATTACACCTGAAGACAGAGCTATTTGAGGTAATATAGATCATTTTTAGTGGTATAATTGTAGTTTCATTATTTACATATTTATATTGTGTACTTGTGTTTTCATAGGTCTTTCAAAAGAATAGCGATCCATATTCGCAACACGAACTCGATGATACTCGCGAGCGATGGGCTCACTACTTTATTAGCAACATGATGTTGAACTAACAGGTTCTAATGTCATAACTGCAATTTTATTGAACCACATTCTTGTATTACCAACATGTTATTGAACTAACATTATTAGTCTACAATTTTTATTTTAATATGATCAACTTCTTTGTGAATGATTGTGTTTATGAATTTGTGAAATATAAATGTGGGTGAATGAAATTAGTTGAATTTGTGTATGATAGTGCAAGATGAATGATTGTGAATCAAATTTGTGCAAGATGAATGTTGTGAATGAATGTTGAGTATTTATTTATTTTAATTTGGGAAGGGTATAGACGTCGACTGACTGCATGACGGCCGACGCCAGGTCTTTTTTGAAGGATATAGATGTCGGTTGTGAGGATATATGACGCATATTCCCTTAGAATAGACGTCAGATATGGGATATTCGACATGCAGTCCCATAGAATAGACATCGCCTCTGGGTATAACCTACACGTATTCCCTTAGAATAGACATCGGTTGTCTGGATAACCAATGCGTATTTCCTAAGAATAGACGTCGTCCTTTGGTGACCAACGTCTAGGTATAGATGACGCATAGATAGAGCTTATGGAATACCAATAACCGATGTATAGAAGTCGTATATCCGACGTATATTCCCTATTCTGCACTAGTGCGTGTACAGTCATATATTGCAATACATATCCGACCCATTTAATAATCATGTTGTTGGACTCGAACCATATCCGACCCATTTATTATCGTTTAAACACGACTCGACATGTTTATACACGATTAATTAATAGGTTATTTCGTGTAGAAATTATGATATTTTCAAAATGAATCATGTCTACATGTATAGAACAAGAAACAATACACGTTAAGTACCATTTATTACATGATATGCATCTAAATATGTTATTATAAATAACTAAAAGTAAAACATTTTTATATATATTATTACGTGTATTAATCATGTATTATTTGTAATCATGTACCTAAGTACACAATTATTTATCATGTTTTATCTTGTCTCAATCTTATGTGTTTAGCGTTTTTTGCATCTGAAATCCATATGTGCGTCATTTAATAATCGTGTTCTGTATCCAATTTATTCATTAATAGTGTTTAATTTCTCAATCCATATGTGCTATCTTTGTGTCGTCTATTACTGTTTTGTGTAAAATTGACAACCTCTGTTTTAAAATTGCGTAAACAAATTAACAGGAACAGACTTAAACGTCATTACATGGGGTAGGTACTTCGAAATTGATTTCTCATGTATAGTACCATAAATTTCATTACCCTCTTACCACCTTGTTGACACAAAAGAACACACCTATAAACTTAACGTCCTTCGCTCACAAGTCACGAGAGCATGCGACAAACATGGATCAATCCAACTTGCATTCCCTTTCCTCGTCCCACCACCACACCCCTCTTTTGTCTCCATCATCTTCCACCACCCCCTCCCCATCCAAAGCCCACGGAGGCAACGATCGGCTAGAGAGCATACTAAAGGATACCAACATCACTTTGCTCCACATAGTCCGTTCAGCAACATGGATCGAGCTCAAACTCCTGGCGCACGTCGCTGGCCCTGCCGTCTTCGTCTACATGGTAAATTATGTGATGTCGTTGTCCACTCTGGTGTTCTGTGGTCACTTGGGCAACCTCGAGCTCGCTGCCTCCTCGTTAGGGAATCGAGGCATCCATGTTCTGACCTATGGCGTTATGGTACTAAGCTCTAAGATTATTTTCCATCTTCTAATAACTATTAAATCACAAGATGCCATCCATTATCGCTGAGATGTTATCCTGTCTGACTGGCCGCTAGGCATGGGTAGCACGGTAGAAACGCTATGCGGCCAAGCTGACGAAGTTAAGCGATACAACATCTTGGGTATCTATATGCAACGATCGACAATCCTATTAATAGCGACTGCGATCCCACTAACTCTCATGTACATCTTCTCCAAACCATTGCTCATACTTCTTGGAGAATCCTCCGAAATCGCGTCTGCTGCCTCGACCTTCGTATACGGTCTAATACCGCAGATATTTGCGTGCGCCTTAAATTTTCCCATCCAAAAGTTCTTGCAGTCACAGAGCATTGTTTTGCCGAGCGCATGCATTTCCGGTGGGACGGCGGTGGTGCAAATGTTGTTCAGTTGGATTGCGGGGTTCAAGTTGGGGTTGGGACTGCTCTTGTGCTTAGCATCTCATGGTGGGTGGTTGTGGGGGCAAATTTTGTGTATATCATCCGTAGCTCAAGGTGTTCGGAAACATGGACAGGATTCCTGTTCAGTCATTCTCGGGCTTGCCGGAGTTCTTTAGGTTATCGGTGGCTTCGGCGGTGATGCTTTGCCCAGAGGCGTGGTACATTCACATACTAGTCCTCCTCCCTGGTAGGGGTGTAAGCGGGGCGGGTTTTTGGTCCACCGCTACCCACCCCGTCTAAGTTAAGCGGGTATGCGGGGTGGGGTGGGTCAAAAATAAATAAACCGTTACCCGTCCCACCTAAGGTTTGGTGGGTTTTTTAAAAAAAAAATTATGTTTTCCTAAGAAAAATAAAAAAAACATCATAACTTGAGAAATAATAATCACTCATTGTATTTTTTTGGAAAATTGGATGTGTGGTGAGTGAAAAATTAGACATTTGATGAGTGTTGAATAGTGACTTGGTATGGTGGGTTAATGGTTATAGGTAAAATCGAAACATTAAAACGATTTTGGTATATATAAAATATATAATATATTTGATTTGGCGGTTGCAGGTTATGCGGCACGGGTTGCAAGACAACCGCAACCCACCCCGCTTATTAGGAGGGTTAAGCGGGTGGCAGGTTGACGGATAACATTTTTTTGTCTGCTACCCGCATTAGGCGGGGCGTGACGGGTTGCGGATAAATTCTACCCATTTACAGCCCTACTCGCTGGGCTGCTGAAAAATCCCGAGATAGCATTGGATTCACTGTCCATCTGGTAAATATTTTTCTAATTTACTAGCAAAAGCGTTAGTATTATTATCTTAACGAAATAAATATAAGAAGTTATCTTTTGGTTATTAATGAAATAAATATCAACGAGATGTCAAGTAATTCACTAGTACGCCAACTGTTTTGTGAGAAAAAACAAAGCATTGGAAACTACAATTATAAACTTTTATTCGTTTGAAAAATATATACAAATACATATAAGCTCCAAGAGTGGAAACGTTGCATTATCAGTTTACAAATCGTACGAATAGATATGTGACTATTGAACAAACCAAATCAAGGCGGACTGGAACTACTGATCACTCGTCTAAAAATAATGTTTGTACGTTCAATTTAATTATTTGATTTGTCCTCAATTGAAAATTGTGTGGATAAGATGGTTCTGTAAGTGGTGAACAGACTTTGCTCGGAAATAAGAATCTTTTAAAAGAATCGTATGATTTATGGCACATACAACATTTCGCTCATTGTTCACATGATCCACGGTCCCCACTTTCGTTGGTGTTTAATCTTTGGTCAGATAGGTTTGTCGCATTGGGTTTGGAATTGGATCTATCTATTCCGTAGATTAAAAAAAAGACGACATTTAGTTTTCCAGTAAGAAGGATATTTTGTTACCACCGTTCTAGCTTCTATGATTTACAACACATGCAACATTTCGCTCGTTGTTCACATGATCCACGGTCCCCCCACTTTCGTTGATTTTTAATTAGTCTTTGGTCAGATAGGTTTGTCGCATTGGGTTTGGAATTGGATCTATATATTCCGTAGGTTAAAAAAGGACCACACTTAGTTTTTGAGTAAAAAGGTAATGATTTGTTGGCAAATTTGTGAAATAAGAGTTTAATTGATTTGCAGGAAATGGATAGAACTCCAGAAGTAGACTTTTAGGAATTAAGTTCTCATAACTGCAGTTTAGTTTTTGGTGATTGGTCCAGCCAAATAATATTTTTGGGAACTCGAGTTCTTATTGATTAGAACCATTAGTACTAAAAAAATCATTTGATTACCATAGGGTTTATGTTATATGAAAATTGTTTTCTAAACTTGAAATTATATACAAGTTGGTGAATCTTGTAACTTGGCCTCTATAACTAATACTCAATATTTATAAAAATTAATATAATTTTTTAATGGATTTATGTTACATTAACCTATCTCCAATATTTACAAATATTATTTTAAAATGTTGATGGATTTATGTGACAAGGACACATTTTTAGGTGTCATCTTACTTAAGTGTAAATATCAACTTTATACACCACATGCCAAAATGAGTAAATAAAAATATCCCAAAACGGCATTCATTAACCAACCATCACAAACAAAGTTTGGAAAATACCATGAATTGATCAACCACCATCCTAAAAGACAGCAGGAAAAAATGTTTTTCACGTCGGCTTTTTTGGCAATATCACGTCAGGTTTACTGTTGCAATATACTGACATCATATTTGGGAGACGTAATATGGAGGAAGATACAACCTTGGTTCAAAAACCGACGTGATATGGGGGTAAATAACGTCGGTTATGCAAAAATTGATGTTATATATCTCATATATTACGTCGGTTATAAAAAAGCGACGTAATATATAGGGTATACTATGGTATATTAAAACTGACATGATATAACCCATATACCACGTCATTTTACTGAAAACCGACATAGTTTACTGAAAACTGACGTCGTATACCTTATATACCACGTCAGTTTTTGGATAACCGACGTAGAACGTCCTACTAGAACAAAAAAAATTCCTTATATTTTATATATATCTTATATCAATGTTCCATTTGAATAAAAAGTTTCTCATTCTCAATCCAAGTTGTTCCATTTATATATATCTTATATCAATGCTCCATTTGAATATATCCTATATTTAAAGAATTAACATGTAACTAGAATATATGTGTAGCAAAATCCCATCATTAAATAAGAACAAATAAAAAGCAGATGTATCAGCTACTAACGCATCGTTGTCATCTCACACTTACTAGATCTACTAATAAACATGAAAAAAAGATACTTCATAAATTTAAAGGCAAAAAGAAAGCACTTCATCCAGCATATGTCAAAAACCTAGAATTTACTCCATCTCACTTTACAGTGACACTATCACTGAACCCTAACATTGCTTCTATCTACCATTTCAAAAATCAACTAGTCGGTCACTCACTATGAGTACAACAAAGCCTTTAGCATTAATATAAATCCCAAATGTTCAACCCAGAACCCCAAAAAAAAATCTCAAGACCTCAACATTAAACCCCAAAATTATGGAGTAAATTCTCAAGACCTTTTAAACCCCAAAATTAAACCCCTAAAAGTGTCACCATTCATTACCAACCCAAACTAAATAATGTAGAGATCAGATCTTAACCTGGGTGGGCCCGAGGGTTTCGCAGGTGACGAAGGGGGAGCCACGGACGAGGTGCAAGTAAAGAGAGGGAGGAAAGTCGATGATGAGGGAGAGGTCATCGAAGGTGGAGATGAGGAAACAAGAGAGTCCTCTTCTTCCACCAGAGAAGGAGAGGTCAGGGACGAAGGGGTGGAGGATAAAGGCAGGGGAAGGGTGAAGCGAAGGGAGGGAGATGGAGAGGGAGGTGGTAGGGATGCATGTACTCGGGTTGGGGAGTGGTGGAGAGGGTGAAGTTCTGGTAGAGGGACGGTGGAGGGTGGATGGGAAGAGGCGGAGAAGGTGTGGGAGTTGCTATCGAGGGTGTGAGAAGCATGTCAGTCAGGGTTGTTGATATTTAAAAAAGTAAAGAAAACACGTTGGGTTAGTTAGAAATCGACATGTAAACACAGCGATATCACGTTGGTTTCTAAACCGACGTGATATACTAGTATTTAAGGTCGGTTTTCGAAAAACCAACGTGATATATTAGTATTTGACGTCGGTTTTTCTAAAACCGACGTGACAAGGTAGTTTCACGTCAGGTTTTTTAAATCTGACGTGAAATGCCAACGTTATAGTCTTTTTTTTTCCAACAGTGAGAAAAAACAAACATATATATCTAGTCATTGATAACAAAATAACAAAGATAAATCTAAATGATTGTTGTTGGATCATTCTCATCGTCTCCTTCTCGTTTTTTCCTTCATTAAGACGTCTCTTGTGTTAAGAATCCAACACCAACCCAAATCCAAACCCAAGCCGAAGAGAAATATTATCTATGGTAATTAGTAGAACCAATCCAAGAGACCCAATTCTAGAGTTTTCTTACTCTAGAATCCTCTCTCTAGAATTCTCCTTCTTCTTCATCACTGAGAGAACTATAGAATGTTTTAGGACTACAAAATTCTAAGCTCTCTACAATATTCTATCAACTCCTATAAATAGTGGGGTGCATCACCATCTCATGTATCCCATGCAAGAGTTAGTCTCCACCACTACAAAGAGAGAGTCTTGTAGTTGTGTTAGCTAGGGAGTGTGTATTCTGATAGAGAAAAGTTTGTATAAGAGTGAGTAGAGTAGTAGAAAGAGTAGGTGTGAGTGTGTCTCACAAGGTAGATATAGTTCGTAAGTTTAAGTTGTAGTATTATAACATTAGTTGTTATACATAGAAGATTACATTTCATCTATCTTCGAGTCTCTTCTACTCAATATTTTGCTTACGAATCTCTTTAGCCATAACGTTTTCGCATCAACATTGCAACTCATGAACACTTCCCCATCCACAACATTAGCCCATAATTGCGTCAATGCATCAATGATGTCATCATCTGTAAATGACCCAATATCCTTGATCTTTTCTAACTCTTAAGAAATATTGCACCCATCTAAATACGACAGTTTTGCACAAGGTTTACATAACAAGTTTGTCGGTTCTGAAAATTTCAACATCAAGTCATCTTCTACTTGTCGATCCCTAAACAGCACGAGCATTATTCATGTTCAAAAAATGAAGGAATCACCATCTACAAAAATAGGAAACAATTAAGAACGGATATTAGGGGAAATGATTCAAATCTTGAAAGCCTTCCAAGTCCACAAGAAAGGAGATTTCACAAACACCCTAAATAATTCAATCATTTTTCTTGTAGAAAAAATGAAGAAATTATTCATGTTCAAAAAATGAAAAAATCACCATCTACAAAAATAGGAAAATAATTAAGATTGAAAATGGGGGAAAATGATTTGAACCTTGAAAATTTTCCATGTCCACAAGAAAGAAGGATTTCACAAACACCCTAAAATAGTTCAAATATTATTCATGTTCAAAAACGAAGAAATCTCCGTCCACAAAATAGGAAAATAATTAAGAACGAAAATGAGGAAAATGGTTCGAATTTTGAAATTTTCCAAGTCCACAAGATATGAGGTAAGGAGTCCAACGTGGTGTTTTCTATTAGTAGCCGAGTGGATGTGGGGGAAATCTTGCTATTTATATTGGAGAATTAAAGAGGAAGTAGTGGAATTAAGTCTAGTTCTAACAATTCGTACAAACCAATCACAAAAAATTCTCATATGGAACTCATTTCTCTCATTTCCAGACTCACTTCTCCATACCAATCAGTCCTTATAGTGAACTTCGTTAAAAAAAATATATATTGTTAATATGATTTCTTAAGAAAAATAAATCTACACCTACGTACTATGTTTTCCAGCAAAATCATCCATGATATCATCTTTGAGAAGAAAAGGCTCAATCTAATGTGACAATTTACGTCTCAAAATTACGATTAATACATGCATGCAAGAACATTGAGGAAAATCGTCTAAGAGTTCGTTTAGGTGCCAATAACTCACATCGTAAAAATTTACAAATCTAGCTAGACGTGAAGATTTAGTCCTGAAACAGAATTGGGTGGCGACTGACAGCGGGGACCGAAAAGAATTCCGGCTGGAACATCTCAGCCGTCCGCGCCCATATATGTTGGGAAGCTGGCATATTTTCCAAGCTAATTACTTAACAAATATCGATTGATTAGAACGTACAATAACAATTGATTTGATTTACGGGTAAATAATGCAAAAGTTACTTAAAATTGCTCTCACAAATGGGGAATATAAACTCAGTAGGTCATTAGTTTAAGTTCTCCTAGTGTAACATCCCGAAACAACGGAAAATTTAAAAAATTTCATCAAGAAATCAGAGAGTAATAATTTAAATACGGGATTGTTACTTCTCATAAAAACATCAAAGTGGTGCACCATATTACATCAGAGTTTGTCAAAAAGCTACATGATTACATCAAATATAACAAAAGGAGATACAAGTAATCAAGCCGACCTCAGTGATCTGAACGAGAGGATCCGATCCCAAAATGCGCGCGCCCGCTGATCACCACCCAACTGGACCTACTGCGGCCCTGAAATAAAACATGCAACACCAATGCCTGAGTTTCCATAAGGAAACTCTGTATGCCAAACTCACCTATATGCATGCAGTAGTACAAATGAACCTATCATACTAGTAGCATGTCATGTCATCAACAGTAGGGAAAAACAGTTCCCTCGAAGGGTAACACGGGACATCAGTCCAACAATCATCATCTGGTCTCCCAAGGAGACCTACCGTAGGCACATACGGTCTAACGGAACAAAACGTGACGCTCCCCACACGCGGCTATACTAAACATGAGGTTCGACAAGGAGCATTCGCCAAGTCCGCGCCATAAGAAACAGATCTGTAACTTTGTGGCCGAAACCACCCCAACGGAGCCGTCGCTCGGTTGGTCCGTCAATCATCATCTCAGTAGGTGCACAGCTGAGGAAAACATAGCCGGAACAACATCGGCCCATCATCGCCGGAACAGCATCAGCGACATCACCAGCACAGCGTCGGTGGTCCAACATACGTCCGACATAGCATCGGACGGGTCCAGACCGAAGTTCGCCGTGTCATCAGGCTCCACGAGCTGCATATCATACATTGGGATCCGCGATCCCTCAGGTCGGCTACTCTACTACGAATCAATCCATCACATCACATCACGATCCATACACGGAGGTGACACGTCTCGAATACCCACACTCTTCCACACGGCGGTCCCTGGGCAGGCACACGTAATGCGCCTGCCGTCACCTCTCGGCTCACGCACTAGGTGAGGACACGAGTTTCCGTGGATAGAGTTGGCATCCTAAAAGGACCGAGAATTCAGTTATGTACACAAACGGTCGACCGGAAGAGGCAACCCGGTAGACCATTCCCAAAAAGGTTCGCTCGACCGAAAATCTGCGACGGTCGAACTCTCTACGCGAAACCTAAGTCCCAACGGTTGAACAAGAGTCTAAAACCGGTCGACCGATACGTGGTTAAAATCAAGAGTCTGGTCAACATCAATCAATACTATCGGTCGGTCGACCAAAAATTACCAGGGCATCCTAGCAGTTCTAAGTCATATATCGGTCGAACACATACATACAACGGTCGAACAATCATGCATAATAATTCAGTACACTAAAGTTTCGGTCGAACGAACTCATGGGACCGGTCGACCGAAAACGGACAGGCGAACCCCCGACCCACCAGCACAAGCACGACCAGTTGACCGCCACCAGGCGTCGTTCGACCAATGTTGGCTAAAGTCGGGCCATTACACTAAACTAGTCGACCGCCCGAAGGAAATCGGTCGACCGTTGGTCGACAACAACCTTGCGTCAGCCAAGGATTTTACGCCGTTTCTTGTCGCCGACGAGGTCTCCCACCTCCCACGACCGACCACAACATCCCTCACACGAGGGTGAACAACAAAACACACTAAGATGCTGACATACCTCAACGCGAAACAGAGCACACCGGAGTTCCCTCAACGCTGCCCGCAACCTTCGATCACGCACCCCTCACGCCTGTGCCTCCGCAACTCCCCGCTGGCCTCCAAACGCCGGAGCTGCCGCAACGTCCTCTGGTCGTCGGAAGAGAAGAAAGTGAGAGAGAGATGGATGCAAAGGAAGAAGAGGAAGGAAAGAGAGACAGATTTTGGTTTTAAAACCCTAAACTTAGCCCCCAACAACAACCTTCTCCTTCAACACCACCCTACAACTCCCAACCAATCACCTTCCTTTCCCTTCCCCATGCAACCCACTGCTCACCTCCACTTCCCCATGCAAAGTCACCCCTCTAATCACCATTAACCCCTAATCGGGTTAAAGACATTACAATCCACCCACCTCAAAAGGATTTCGTCCCGAAATCAAAGCAAGCTACTCACCAAAAAGTTCCGGATACTGCCTCCTGACTTCCTCCTCGATCTCCCAAGTGGCCTCGCGCTCGCTATGCTGCTGCCACCTGACCTTCACCATCGGAGTGGTCCTCCTGAGCTGATGATCCATGCGATCGACTGACTCAACTGGTCTCTCCTCAAGAGACAAGTCCTGCTGAATCTCTGGCACTGCTATCTCAATCAGGTGAGCTGGATCTACAACGTACTTCCTAAGCATCGACACGTGGAAGACGTTGTGAAGACCCGAAAACTACGGTGGCAACGCAATCCGGTAGGCAACCTCTGCAACTCGGTCGAGGATCTCAAACGACCCAACATACCTCAGACTGAGCTTCCCCTTCTTCCCAAACCTTATCACTCCTCGGGCTGGGGAAATCTTCAGAAACACGTGGTCGCCCACCTCTAAACTCAACACCCGTCTGCGTCGATCAACATAACTCTTCTGCCTGCTTTGTGCTGTGGCCAGTCTCCTCTCGATCACATCAACCTTCTCTGCATACATCTGCACAATTTCTGGCCCAACTAACTGCCTCTCGCCCACGTCACTCCAGCATACCGGTGATCGGCAAGGCCTCCCGTACAACGCCTCGTACGATGCCATCCCAATACTCTATCAACGGCAAGTGTTCATCCCAGTGCCCTACCCAATCCAGTGTGCATGCCCTCAGCAGATCCTCCAAGTTCTGAATCGTCCTCTCTGACTGGCCATCTGTCTACGAATGGAATGTCATTTGGAACCTCAGACGCGTCCCCAATGGCTGCTGCAGACTCCCCCAAAATCTGGAAGTGAATCGAGGATCTCGATCAGAGATGATGCTCACCGGTACTCCGTGCAGCCTAACTATCTCCTCCACGTACAACCTAGCCAGACCCTCCAAAGGCAACGTAGTCCTGATCGCTAAGAAGTACGCCGACTTGGTTAGTCGATCGACTATCACCCAAATCACGTCGTGAAATCTCCCCGTCTTTGGCAACCCCGTGACAAAATTCATCGTCACGTACTCCCACTTTCACTCAGGAAGCTCAATACACTGCATTGGTCCTGTTGGTCGCTGATGCTCAATCTTCACCTACTGACAGACTAAGCATCGGTCCACAAACTCTGTGAACGACCTCCACTCTGACAACGTCTCGAGTAGCCTCCGCTCCTGGATGCACAAACTCGTAACTGACACCTCCACCTTCCTGCTCAGCGCATCTGCAACTGAATTCACCTTTCCCGGGTGATAGGAGATAGTGAAGTCGTAGTCCTTAATGAACTCAAGCCATATGCGTTGCCTAATATTCAGCTCCTTCTGCGAGAACAAATACTTCAGGCTCTGATGATCCGTGAAGACCTCGAAATGCTCTCCATAAAGATAGTGCCGCCAGGTCTTCAGCGCGTGAACCACCGCTACTAACTCCAGATCTTGAGTAGGGTAGTTCTTCTCGTGCACCTTCAGCTTCCTCGAAGCGTACGCCACCCCCTTTCCGTGCAGCATCAGAACACAACCCAAGCCAATCCCTGACGCATCACTGTATATCACATAGCCTCCTCTGCCACTCGGTAACGTCAGAATCAATGCTGTCGTCAGTCGCCTCTGCAGCTCCTGAAAGTTGTCCTCGCACTTCTGGGACGAAACGAACTTGACGCCCTTCTGCGTCAGTGCTGTCAGCGGTGAAGCAAGTCTGGAGAAATCCTGAATGAACCGTCTGTAATACCCTACCAGTCCTACGAAGCTCCTGATCTCTGTCACGCTCGTCGGGTCCCTCCACTGAGTCACAACCTCAACCTTCGCTGGATCCACTGAAATCCCATCTGCTGACACAATATGCCCCTAAAATGTCACCTGATCCAACCAAAACTCACACTTCTTGTACTTGGCATAAAGCTGCTGATCTCTCAAGATGCCAAGCACAATCCTCATGTGCTCTTAATTCTGCTCCCTGTCGGGCGAGTACACTAAGATGTCGTCCACGAATACAACGACAAATCTGTCAAGGTACGGCTGAAAGGTCCTATTCATCAGGTCCATGAATGCTACAGGTGCATTCATCAGTCCAAATGACATCACTAAGAACTCATAGTGCCCGTACCGCGTCTTGAAAGCTGTCTTCTGAACATCTGCCTCTCTGATCCACAACTGGTGATAACCTGAACGTAAATCAATCTTCGAGAACACTCTCGCCATCTACAACTGATCAAACAGATCATCAATCCTGGGCAAAGGGTACCGGTTCCTGACGGTAATCTTATTCAGCATCCTGTAGTCGATGCACATCCGCAACGACCCATCCTTCTTCTTCACAAACAACACAGGTGCTCCCCATGGAGAAACGCTCGGCCGAATAAACCCAGAGTCCATCAATTCCTGTAACTGCTTCTTCAGCTCTGTCAACTCAGCAGGTGCCATATGATACGGAGCCTTGGACTGAGGTGTCGTACCTGCCACCAACTCAATGCCGAACTCGATCTCCCGGTGCGGCGGTAATGCTGGAATATCTGTTGGAAACACATCCGGAAACTCCTGCACCACCTCTATGTCCTCCAATCTCCTCGTCTTAGGATCAGGAACTACCAGTGTGGCCACCAACGCTCTGCATCCCTTGTGTATCAGCTTTTGTGCCTTAACTGCAGACACAATCAGACGATCCCCTCTGCTCCTCGTCCCTCTGATCAAAACATTTGGCAAGTCCTTTCTTGGGATCAAGATCTTCTTCTCACGGAAAAAGACCCGCACGTCATACTGTGATAGCCAATCCATCCCCAGTATGACGTCGAAGTCTTCCATCGGTAGCAAGACCAGATCTGCCGGAAAATCATGGTCTCCCAAAAAAATATGGTGCCGGGGAAATAGCTCCCCACAGTGCCCACCTCGCCCATGGGCGTGCTGACCTCCTAACAATTAGTCAGCAGCACAGGGGTCCGACCCAACTCGCCAGCAATTTTCTCCGAAATGAAGGAGTGAGTGGCGCCGCAATCAAACAACACACGCACAACTGAGCCAGAAACAGAAAGTGTACCTTCCAGCCTAGATGGTGAAAACTCGCCTAATCTTCCTGCCTTGCCCTGGTGAAACAACGGATCAGCTGCCTCCACTCTTCCCTGCTACTGCTAGCCCAAACCTCCTGCTAGGCTCTCCCTGCCTATTCGGGCACTCCCGAACGAAGTGGCCCAACTGCTCGCACCCTATGCAAGCTCCTGAGTGCTTAAAGCACTCCTGACCTGGGTGGAACCTCCCACAAAAAGTGCACGCTCCAGACTGACGTGGTCCTCCTCCATCAAACCTGGGCCTCTTTCCCGGGTTCCCTGCTCCACGACCGACTACTCGGCACCAGTGCTCAGTGGTGCCTTCCTCGCCTCCTGAAGACACTCCCTCTGGTCCTGCTCAATGATGGTGGCATGCTTCATCGAGTCTGCAAGGGTCTGCGTCATACTGTTGATCACACGTATCAGAGTAGCTACCTCAGTCCCTTCACGAACTTCCTCGCTCGCTGCTTAGGGGTCACACAGATCTCTGGGCTGTAACGCTCCAACGCGTTGAACCTGCTGATGTAACTCGCCAGGGTCATCTCCTTCTGCTCCAACGACATGAACTCCTCCCTCTTCCGTTCCCTGACTTGCTGGGTAAAATACTGCCCATGGAACACCTCCAGAAACTCCTCCCAGCTCACGTCCTCACGGTCCTCGAACACCACCGTGGACATGGTCCTCACCAGTTGGCTGCCTCGCCATCAAATACATAGGTGGCCAGGTCCACCCTCCTCTCTAGTGCAACTCCAATCGCTCGGAAGATCTTCTGCATCTTGAAGACCCAGTCCTTCGCTACCTCTGGAGCACTCCTGCCATCAAAACTCGGTGGGTGTTGACGCATAAAACGATCGTGCTCAGCGCCCATCCCGCCCTGCACATTCTGAGTTGCCAGATGTTCCCGAAACTTGCCCAACCTGTCCCAGTTGGCGTCCTCAGTAGCGTCACTGGTACTGTGATCACGCGAAGAACTCCTCACACATCTAGGAGGCATCTAACAGAAGAAACAATCACAAACTTCAGCCATGAATGCACGCTAAAAGATAAAATGCATATGTCCTATTACTACAAGGGTGATTTCATAGAGAACCGCATAGGAATCGACCGTTCTGATACCAAATTTTAACATCCCGAAATAGCGGAAAATTTAAAATTTATCATCAAGAAATCAGAGACTAATAATCAAAAGACGGGACTGTTACTTCTCATAAAAACATCCAAGCAGTGCACCATATTACATCAGAGTTTGTCAAAAAGCTACATGATTACATCAAATATAACAAATAGAGATACAAGTAATCATGTCGACCTCAGTGGTCCGAACGGGAGGATCCGATCCCAAAATGCACGCGCCCGCTGATCACCACCAAACTGGACCTACTACGGTCCTGAAATAAAACATGCAACAACAGTGCCGGAGTTTCCATAAGGAAACTCAGTTTGCCGAGCTCACCTATATGCATGCAGTAGTACAAATGAACCTATCATACTAGTAGCACGTCATGTCATCAACAGTAAAGAAAAACAGTTCCCCGAAGGGTAACACGGGACATCAATCCGACAACCATCATCGGGTCTCCCAAGGAGACCTACCGTAGGCACATACGGTCTAACGGAAGAAGACGTGACGCTCCCCACACGCGGTTATACTGAACATGTGGTTCGGCAAGGAGCATCCGCCAAGTCCGCGCCATAAGAAACAGATCTGTAACTTTGTGGCGAAAGCCATCCCAACGAAGCCGTCGCTCGGTTGGTCCATCAATCATCATCTCAGTACGTGCCCAACTGAGGAAAACATAGCCGGAACAGCATCGGCTCATCATACATCATAGCCGGAACAACATCGGCTCATCATACATCATAGCCGGAACAACATCGGCCCATAAAACATCATAGCCGGAACAACATCGACCCGTCATCGCTGGAACAACATTGGTGGTATCACCAGGACAGCATCGGTGGTCCAACATACGTCCGACACAACATCGGACGGGTCAAGACCGATATTCGCCGGGTCATCAGGCTCCACGAACCGCACATCATACATTGGGATCCGCGATTCCTCAGGTCTTCTACTCTACAATGAATCCATCCATCACATCACGTCACGATCCATACACAGAGGTGACACGTCCCGAATTCCCACACTCTTCCACACGGCGGTCCATGGGCAGGCACGCGTAACGCGCCCGCAGTCACCTCCCGGCTCACGCACTAGGCGAGGACACGGGTTTCCGTGGACAGAGTTGGTATCCTAAAAGGACCGGGAATTCAGTTCTATGCAAAAACGGTCGACTGGAAGAGGCAACCCGGTCGACCGTTCCCAAAAAGGTTCGGTCGACCAAAAGTCTGCAACGGTCGAACTCTCTGCGTGGAACCTAAGTCCCAACGGTCGAACAAGAGTCTAAAACCGGTCGACCGATACGTGGTCAAAATCCGGAGTCTGGTCAACATCACTCAATATTACCGGTCGACCGACTCAGGGGTCTCGGTCGACCGAAAACTACCAGGGCATCCTAGGAGTTCTAAGTTATATATCGGTCGAACACATACATACAACAGTTGAACAATCATGCATAATAATTCATTACACTTAAGTTTCGGTCGAACGAACTCATGGGACCGGTCGACCGAAAACCGACAAGCAAACCCCTGACCCACCAGCACAAGCACGACTGGTCGACTGCCACCAGGCGTCGTTCGACCGGTGTTGGTTAAAGTCGGGCCATTACACTAAACCGGTCGACCGCTCGAAGGAAATCGGTAGACCGTTTGTCGACAGCAACCGTGCGTCAGCCAAGGATTTTACGCCGTTTCTTGCCGCCGGCGAGGTCTCCGACCTCCCGCGACTGACCACAACATCCCTCACACGAGGGTGAACAACAAAACAAAGTAAGAAGCCGGCATACATCAACACGAAACGGAGCACGCCGAAGTTCGCTCAACGCCGCCCGCAACCTTCGATCATGCACGCCTCACGTATGCGCCTCCGCAACTCCCCGCTCGCCTCCACACGCCGAAGCTGCCGTAATGTCCTTTGGTCGTCGGAAGAGAAGAGAGAAGAAAGTGAGAGAGAGATCGATGCAAAGGAAGAAGAGGAAGGAAAGAGAGACGGATTTTGGTTATAAAACCCAAAACCTAGCCCCCAACAACAATCTTCTCCTTCAACTCCACCCTACAGCCCCCAACCCATCACCTTCCTTTCCCTTCCCCTTGCAACCCACTGCTCACCTCCACTTCCCCTGCAAAGTCACCCCTCTAATCACCAATAACCGCTAATCGAGTTAAGGACATTACACTTAGACAACTATAAGTTAAACAAATATTGTCAGGTGATCCTTTCAAGATCGACCGTCGCGAATCAAAAATATCTTGTACCTTACCTAATTAAATATATTTTGTCTGTATTTGCAGTATGAACATCTCAAGCCTTGTTTTCACGATCTCAGTGGGATTCAACTCAGCTGCAAGGTAACTTTACTCCTGAATTATTGTATTGCTTAACTTAGTTATGTTTCCAAAGAAAACAATATTGCTAAAGTTTGAGTGGCCTTTGTCCGACCATGACTAATTTCATTATATAGGAAAAAATCTAGAATTCAATATTTGAGGGAGAGAGCAACTTAACTATATATCTTTTTTTTGACGTCTAGTATGAACCCATCCATCAAAATCTATTGTTATAGAATATGTTTATTGCGGTAGTTAATATATTAGCTTAATGTCAATTTTAATTTTTTAAGAAAAAAGTAGGGGAATACGTTTACTTTCTCCAGGAAATTCAACAATATCTTTGTAACTCCATTATCGGTAGTACATGCAAAAACCCAAAAAAAACCCGTTATTGATAGGACAGGGCTCAGAATGTTGCATGTGTACAGAATTAGAGACACTTTTCTGGTAAAATGTAAAACACTAAAGAGAGTGGCAACTTGCAAGCAGGAAACAAGTAGAAAAATAAAAGTAAGAGCCGCCCGCCAAGCCCACTTAAATTAAGGTAAATAAAGTGAAAAATGTTTGTGGATACGATTTTTGGTGCATGACTTCGGTTCTAATGGTCCAAGAGTCCATAAATCATGGTTCATATGGTAAATTGGTTTCGTGCACCTTCTTCAGGTCATAATTGCCCGTGTGCATCTGTGTTTTTGGTATTTACATCTGTGTACTTTGGATCTCAAGTTTTTTTACTTGTATACATCTGTACCGTTGGTATGGCTTAGAGTTCTTTTACAAATTTTGCAAATTACACCTTATAAAATAATAAATATCTTTAATGTCAATAATAATAAAATTAAAGTAAAAAAATAAAAAATCTCAAACACTGGTCTCTCTCTTTCCACCCTCTCTCTCTCAAAGTCTCTTCTCCTCACTCCTCTCCTACGCTTCCAACCCTCATTCTTTCCCCCCTCACTCTCTTTCTCAAACTCTCTTCTCCTCACTCCTCTCTTTCTCTCTCCTACGCTTCCAGCCCTCTCTCGCTTTCCACCCTCACTCTCGCTCTCAAACTCTCTTCTCCTCACTCCACTCTTTCTCTCTCCAACGCTTCCAGCCCTCTCTTTCTGTTCACTCTCACACACTCTCTCTCAAACTCTCTTCTCCTCACTCATCAATCTCTCTCTCCTACGCTTCCAGCCCTCTTTTTCCACCCTCTTTCTCAAACTCTCTTATCCTCACTCATCTCTTTCTCTCTCCTACACTTCCAGCCCATTTTCTCCCTTTCCACCCTCTCTCAAACTCTCTTTCCCACACTCCTCTCTTTCTCTCTCCTTTGCTTCCAGCTATCTCTTTGCACCCTCACCCGCTCCTCTCTCCAGAAGGTGTGGCCTTGACCAGTGATGACGACAACGCCAACGGTGGGGTTGACGTTGAGGGCATTAAGGGCGGCAATGGCACATCCTTTGCCAGTGATGACGATGACGCTGGCGGCGACGAAGGCAACGACGAGGGAAAAGGTCATGGCTTTGGTAAGGGAGCTGAGGGACGTTGGATGGGATAGTGTGGAGAGAGAGAAAGAAAGTTTGAGAGAGAGGAGAGAGAATAAAAGAGTGAGAGAGGAGTGAGATAATGTTATTAATAGGAAAATGTTTTTTATATGGTGTTATTAGAAAATGTTCTAATCGAAAATGTGATTAGCAAAATTTAGAACTAAGGTGTATACAAGTAAAAAAATTGAGATCTAAGGTGCACAGAGGTAAATACTGAAAATGCAGGTGCACGCGGCAATTATGACTCTGACAAGGTGCACCAAACTAATTCACCGTAGTTTATTTGGACCAAAGATCTATGTGCCAATGTTTGCATCCTCCCCTTGCATGGTTTGACCAAGTTGAATTTAGTGCGTAGAGTCTTTTACGTTTGCATTTTTATGAAACTACAGACTGATATGTTAGTAAATAAGATGATGGACAACTTTTAGGATTTATACATTTGATTTGTGTATTGGTGAAGTATGAAATGTATGAATTTGTAGTGAGAATTACACGAACGAGGAGATATGTGAGAGAGAGTAGAGAGGGGAGAGACAAAGAGAGAGTGGAAAGGGAGCAGAGTGACAGAGAGCGAAAAATGAATATATAAGAGGTGCTTTTGCAAAACATACAATCATGAAAGAGTTATTTTACACTATTATTTCTTAGATTATTTAGGATAGGTTTGGAAAGTTCAATTGAAATATTAATTAATTTATAGAAATTAACGTAATTGACGAACAATTAATGGAATGACATGCTAGTAAAACATATTAGCACTAAAGAAGATGTTAGAAAATTGCCTTTGAAACAACATCAGGATCAGTCGACCGAATTCCCTTCAGCCGACCGGAACGCATTCACCAGAGTTTGATGGAAATTTACTGGACTCCCAAAATTGGTTGATCGAGTGCCATTCGGTCCACCGCTACCCATCAGACAGAGTCTTACTAGGAATTACTAGAATATGGAGGACGAACATCCGAACCTCATTCTGTCATCAGTGTGGCCAATGGTTGACCGAATCCAAGAGGGTAGTAGTTCTTGGACGTTTACTAGAATGTGAAGAATTGTTGACTATTACCCGAATGGGTCGATCGAAATCTGGGTGTGAGCAATTATCATTAAGGGCACTATAGGCATTCGAAAGCCAATTAGGATTGCCCTAATCCTCTTCTATAATACTTAAGTTTCTTAAAACCCTAATGTTATTAAAATCTTGAGAGAAAAGATAGTCACCAAAGTTTAGAGGTAGGTTTAGCCACCGTAAGCTAGGGTTTTGGATTTGGGAATTTTTTTGACATTAGAGAATCATCCAACCTCCAATCTGGTCCAACCAAACCAACTCTTGTTTGATAGTCCTTGTACTCCAACCGTTCTCATAGTGAAACTCCTCCATCTTTGCCCCCGTGGTTTTTCCCAAGGTTTTAACATAAATCCGGTGTTGTGCTTGTTTGTGCTTGCTTGATTGCTTGGGAGATCACAAGATGCATGCTAGGTGTTCGATAGATTGCTTGGCTTAAGTTCTATTGGTTTATTTACCAATTCCGCATACAAACCACAACATTAAATATCCTAACAAACTGGTATTTGAAGATGACTTAACAATGGAAGGTAGACAAACTCACCTGAGATGTCAATTTTCAAAAGTTGCAAATCAAGATGAAGGGACTATTAGAACAAATTGACGTCTCCGGCGTGCTTACTCCGAAGGTGTTACCCGAGACAATGACTGCCTCTAAAAAAACGAAGCTTGATGAGAAAGCACTCACCACCATCCACTTGTCTTTGTCCGATTAGGTGCTTCGTGAGGTGATGCATGAGAAGACTGCGATGAAGTTATTGGCAAAGTTGGAAGGTATTCACATCCAAATTCATTGCCAACTGGATCCTCTCAAAGCAAAGCTTATTCCTATTTTGAATGGTTGAAGTTACATCTCTACAACAACACTTGGATGATTTTAATTCCATATTGTTGATCGAGAAAATGTCAATGTTAAATTTGATGATGAAAATTGAGCTATATTGTTCTTGTGCTCTTCGAATTCCTCTTATACACACTTTCGTGAGACCATCATGTATAGTCGTACTACTATCCCTTTGTCCGATGTTGAGAATGCCTTATGTAGTAAGATTGATATGGAGAAACATTCCTCAGGTTCACGTAGTAAAAGTGATGCATTGGTGGTAAAATGGAGATCAAATGAAAAGGTGTAAGAAACAATGGTAGATCAAAGTCTAGAGACAAGAAGGGAAAATTTTGCCAGTTTTGCAAGACACAAGGTCACATCGTTGAAGAGTGTTGGCATCTACAGAATAAGGAAAAGCAGAGAGGCTCAGGTAAACCACACATGTATGATGCAAATGTTGTCGAAGGGGCCAATGACTGTTCTCTTAGCATCACCTTTGAGTTTGCATACCGATGGTTGGGTGATTGACAACAGCTCCACACACCACATTACATCTCATAGAGAATGGTTCCCTTCGTACAAATCTTGTGCAGGTAGAGTTGTAGTCATAAGAAATGGCGACCCATGTGATGTTGTTAGCATTGAGACCATCCGTCTGAAAATCTATGATGGGTCGATCAGAATCTTCACCGATGTGTGGCATGTGTCGGATACCGACATCAACCTTATATCGGTGGGGACTTACAATGAATGGTTGCAGTTTCAACGATGAAGGTGATTTGATAACCATTAATAAAGGGTACTCATCATGATTCGTGGCTAGAAGACTGAGGTTCGCACTCTTCAGATCTTGCAAGGCGAGAGAGTTGTTGGTGATGCATTGGTGGCCGCTTCATCCATGTCTAAAGATGAAGTATCTCAATTGTGGCACATTCTTCTTGGTCACATGTGTGAGAAGGGGATGACTCTTTTGAGCAAACGGGGTCTGCTCGGAGATGATGTAACTGGTAAGGTGGAGTTCTAATGGGAAAGAAAAAGCATATCAGTTTCGGTGCAGCCGTTCAAAGGACCAAGGGTGCTTTGTATTACATTCATTCATACTGTAGTGACCTTCTCAAGTTCCATCAAAAGGTGGAGAAAGAAACATGTTAACATTCACCGATGACTACTCCAGAAAGACCTGGATCTATGTGCTCAAGTAGAAGAGCGAAGTATTCAAATACTTCAAGCAATGGAAGGCAATGATTGAGAAGTAAAATGAAAAGAAGATCAAAAGAGTGACATTTTGGTTCCAGATTCAGCTGCGTGGCTTGGAGCCATGAATGAGGTGATGAAATCTCTTCATAAAAACAAAAGTTGGAAGCTTGTTGAGCCTCCAAAAGGAAAAGAAGGATTGTTGGCTGTAAATGTGTTTTCCAGAAGAAAGAAAGTTTCTCGGGAACTTCTCATGCGAGATGCAACGCTCGTTTAGTTGCAAAGGGCTTTATCCAAATCAAATGTGTTGAGTACAATGACAGCTTCTCTCCTGTAGTGAAACATACATCCATACGTGTGTTGTTGAGTTTGGTAGCAATACGGGAGTTTGAGTTGGAGCAACTAGACATAAAGACAACATTTCTACAGGGAGAACTTGAGGAACATATATATATCACACAACCAGAGGGCTCTGTCGTACAAGGAAAGCAAGCGCATGTATGTCTTCATCAAATATCACTTTATGGGTTTGAAGAAATCTCCTCAGCAATGATACAAAAGATTTGATTCATTTATGGTTGGTCATGGATTCTTGCGCTCAAAGTATGATGTTTGTGTCTACTTAAAGTGACTTGTGGATGGTTCCTTTATTCTCTTGCTTTTTTATGAGGATGGCATGTTAATCGCAGCCAAGGACAAGTCTGAAATTCTGGAAATGAAGAAGTTGTTATCTAATGAATTCGAGATGAAAGATCTCGGTGCTGCAAAGAAAATTCTTGGAATGAGGATTTGTGGAGATCGAAAGTCCAAGAGGTTATTCCTATCTTAGAAGAAGTGCGGAGAAAGTTTTGCATTTCTTCGGCAAGGAGAATTCCAACTCTAATAATGTTCCGTTTTCCAATCACTTCAAACTTTTAGTTGATCTACTTCCATAATCGGAGGAGAAAGCACAAATGTGCAGTGTTGTCAGTCGTTACATGGTGAATCCAAGAAAGGAGAACTGGCAAGCAGTGAAGTGGATGTTGTGGTATCTCAAAGATTCAGCCAGATTGTCTATAGAGTTTGGGAGGACCGTAGATGTTTTAATGGTGTACTTTGATGCCAAATATGTGGGTGACCGTGACAAGAAAAAGATCAATGATCCATATGTTTTCACTGTTGGAAACAATGTAGTCAAGTTGGAAGACTAGTTTGCAGCACACCGTGAATTTACCACTACAGAGGCGGAGTACATCACAATGACCGACGACATCAAAGAAGCTTTGTGATTGAATAGATTATATATAAAGCTATGTCCCGGTTAGAAGAAAGTTAGTATCTTTTACGACAACTAGATTGCCATTCACCTGACTAAGGATCACGTGCATCACGAGAGGACCAAGCAAATTAATGTAAGTTGTTATTTCATTCGGGACGTGATCCTTGAAGAAAACGTGGTAATGATGAAGAATGACACTAATAACAATCCAGCTGATATACTCACAAAACTGGTTACATTGACCAACTTAAAAGATTGTTTGAGCTTGGTCGCATTGAGATCCACATAGATATGGAGAAGAGGTGGAGATGGGGAACACTCTGAAGATAGATAAATGTGGGAGTCTCATAATAGATGGGTTTTCAATTCAAGGTGGAGATTTTTTGAAAGTTTCCTTGGATACAACATCGATAACGGTCGACCGAATCCCATTCAGTCGACCAAAATGCATGCAACAGAGTTTGATGGAAATTTACTTAACTCCCAGAATTGGTTGACCAAATCCCATGCAGTCGACCATTACCCATTGGACAAAGTCTTCCTAAGAGTTACTGGAATCAGGAGAACAAACATCCAAACCACATTTGATTTTCCAGATTAGTCATCCGTCTGGCCAATGGTTGACCGAATCAAGTGGACAGTAGCTGCTGAAGGTATACAAGAATGTGAAGAACGATTGACCGTTACCTGAACAGTCGAATGAAATGTGGGCACGAGCAGATTTTATTAAGGGGTAATTTAGCATTCCTAAGCCAATTAGGATTGCCTAATCCTTTCCTTTAAATACTTAGGTTACATAGAACCCTAATGTGGTTGAAATATTTATAGAAAAAGGAGTCACCAATGTTGAGAGGTAAGATTAACCACCATAAGCTAACGTTTTGGATTCGGGAAAAATCTTGTTGTTGGAGAATCATCCCACCCCCAATCTGGGCCGAGCAAGCCAACTCCATTTGCATTCTCCTTGTACTCCAACACTTGTCATAGTGAAGTTCCTCCATCTTCACTGTCGTGGTTTTTCAGAATTTGGTTTTCACGTAAATCCGGTGTTGTGCTTGTTTGTGTTTGCTTGATTGCATGTGAGATTGCTAGATGCATGCTGGGTGTTTGATGAATTGCTTGACTTGAGTTCTATTAGTTTATTCATCAATTCCATGTAAGAACCACCACACCAAAGATCCTAACAGAAGATATTAGGAATTTTTATTGGCAATAGCGTATATAATCTTATTGCAGTTTTGTTTCGAAAATTAAGGTCACTTGCAATATCACGCTAGCAAATAACCCCACATTTAACATGTCAAACTCAATAACTCAAGCTCTATCATGTTTTTCCTATTTACACCCTTACTATTAGGATGACAAAAGCAATTAGCAATGAGAATGAAATATGATTTTTTTCAATATTTTGTTCATTTATCACTCGGTATTCACCAACAATGAAATGTATGTTGTTGATATAAATTGCTTAATTAGTTTCTGATGCATTTGATAGCGTTCGAGTAAGCAATGAGCTTGGCGTTGGTAACCCCAAGGCAGCACAGTTCTTGGTGGCTGTTGTGACATTGTTATCGGCCACAATCTCTATCGTGATAGGAGTCATTGTCATATCGCTTAGGCATGTAATCATCTATGATTTTACTGAAGGCAAGGTTGTAGCCCATGTTGTCTATGATCTCTGCCCTCTGCTTGCTCTAACTCTCTTTTTAAATGGTATCCAACATGTTCAATCTGAGAAGTTTAACAGGATTTGAAACGCCCGCGTGCATTTTAAATTTGCATAATCATTGGTGGTTTTGAAGGGAAAAGAACTGAGTATGTACAATTCTTAAGGGAGCTAGTACGTAACTATAAGTAACTGATAGTTAAGATAATAATTTATAATACATAATGATTGAAAAATATACATAATGGTTTCTCGAATATTTTTATGTATTTTCTTGTTAGTTTCATGTAGATGTCTTTTACTTATGATTGCGCTTAGTTCATTGTAAGAGTTAGGAATTTGGGTTTTTTCTTCCGACCCACTGCATTAATACCAAAAGAATAATTGAAAAGGTCTGAGTTCCTCGGTTGAGCTGTAATCCTTTTGTCATGTTCCTAATTCATAGCCAACTGTTGACTTTATCTAAATCTATAGCCACGAATGGTTTTGTTGCTAGAATTGACCCTCTAAGTGGATTTGTAACATCCTGGAACAACGAAAAATTTGAAATTTTAACAATAAAGTGATCTTGGGATATTAATCATCAAGCGGGAATGTTACTTATATAAATAACCAGTCGGTGCACCAAATACAATAGAGTTTGTCAAAATACATGGTTACATCAATACGACAAAGGAATACAGGTAATCACGACGACCTCGAATAGTTCGAAGAGGATCCTGGCCCAAAAATGTGTGTGCCCGCTGTCACTACCCCGCAGAACCTACTGCGGTCCTGAAACATGAATTAAACAACAATTCTTGGGTTTCTCATTAGGAACCCCCGTATGCCAAACTCACCTATATGAATGCCACAATACGGTAATGAACCTATCATACTAGTAGCATCTCATGTCATCAACTGCAATGAAAACAGATCCTCTCCAAGGGTAAAACAAGACCTCAGTCCTACAACCGCAACAAGCACCCTCTAAGGGTTAACAAGGACATCTGTCCAGCAAACAACACTGGGTCTCCCTCGGAGACCTACTATAGGCAAATATGGTCTTACGGACAGTACGCAACGCACCCCCACACATGCTAGCGAAGGGATCAATGAGTCGCATTCGCACTTTTGTGCCAAATGGATCTGATCTGAAACATCGTGGTCTACACCACACCAACGGAGTCGTCGCCTGGTTAGTCCAACAATCACTCAGTAAGTGCCCAACTGAGCTATCATCACCGGAACAATATCGACAACATCGCTGACACAACATCGGCGGTACAACATACATCCGGCACAACATCGGACGTCACAACATCATCGTCGGAACAACGTCGGTGACATCAAGACGGAACATCGTCGGCAACATCATCGCCAGCTAGCCTCAGCGGCATCGCCGGCACAACATCGGCGGTACAACATACGTCCGCCACAACATCGGACGGTTCCGGACCATAGTCCGCAAGTTCATCATGCCCCACGAGCCATGCATCATCATGCATTGGGATCCACGATCCCTTAGGTTTGCTACTGTACTACGAGTCAAGACAATAATACATCACACCACAATCTATAAACAGAGGTGGCTCGCCCCAAGTACCCAAACTCCTCCACTCGGTGGTCCCTGGGCAGGCACGATAAACGCACCCGTCGTCACTTCCTGGCTCACGCATTAGGCGAGGACACAGGTTTCCGTGAACGTAGTTGGCATTTCACTAGGACCAGGAATTCAGTTCTGCGCATAAACGATTGACCAAAATAGGCAATCCGGTTGACCGTTCCCATAGGGACTGGTCGACCGAAAGTCTGCAACGGTCGAACTCTTTGCGCATCACTTAAGTCCCATCGGTCGAACAAGAGTCTAAAATTGGTCGACCGTTATGTGGTCAAAATCCGGAGTCTAGTCAAAATCATACAAGTCCAACGGTCGACCGACTCAGGGGTTTCGGTCGGTCGGTAACTACTAAGGGCATTCTAGCAGTTCTAGTCATCTGATGGTCGAACAAGTATGATAATCGATCAAACAGATAATAACTTCACTGAAGTTCCGGTCGGACAAAAGTCTTGAATGGTCGACCGTTTAGGTGGTCACCGTCCGGCTTAAGCGAAACCTGAAGCAACTGTCGAAAGGCTAAGGGGTCTCATTTGACCAAAAACTTCTAGAGCCTCCTTTGATCCACCAGCACACGCGCAACTTGTCGACCACCACTAGGTGTCATTCAACCGGTGTTGGTTAAGATTAGGCAATTACACTACAACCGGTTGACCGTCCGAAAGAACTGGTCAACCGTTGGCCGGCAGCTACCTAGTCCAACTAGGTCTAACTCGCTGCTTTCACGACGCCGGCGAGGTCTCTGACCTCCACTGGCCAGCCAACACTTCACACAACTCGTGTGAGCAAAACAAACATGCATCTATTGAACCGACATACCTTCGAGTTTGACGGAGCACGCCGGAGATTACTCGACGTCGCCACCCGACCTCAACCTCCGATCAAGCTCGCCTCCACCCGACATACCTTCCATTTCCTACCTCTCCACTGCCCCAAGCTCGCCTCCACCCGCCGGAGCTGTTTCCACCACCTCTGGATCGCCGGAAAAAGGAAGAGAGAAAGTGAGAGAGGTGAGGTGGTGAGATGAAATGGAAGAAAAGAATGGAGGAAGAAGAAAAGTTTTCTCTTCAACCCAAGCCCAACAGAAACCTCTCCCTCATCCACAGTGGCAGAGCCACATAGGGGGCAGGTGGGGCACCTGCCCCACCCAGATTTCCAAATTTCCCCCCAAAATTTTTTTTTATATCAAAATAATCCCAATTTCCCCCCAGATTTTAGAGTTTGCCCCCACCCAAAAAAATCTGCTGGATCCGCCCCTGCTCATCCACATCACCCTACACACCTTAACCCATCAACTCTCCACACCTCCACTGTTCACGTCCCTTCCCTGTGCAAAGCCTTCGACTAATTAAGGGATTAACCATCTAAACAAGGTTAGGGACATAACAAGATTCCTAGGAAATTGGTACTAGACCCATGTTTGAGCTAATGTGGATCTTAAATGAAGAATCTCTAAGAATTGAAGGACCTTAGGTTATTTATTATTCTAGAGTTACATTGAAAGGTAAAAGAGCATTAACAAGAAATGGAAGAGAAGATGAAATCGTTGGATCTGCGAATCAGAGGGATTTTCTGGACTTATCTGGTTAGGTGGAGTCTATTTAGGTAAGAAAGCATTCTTATTAACAAATATGAGTGAAACTATAGTAATTACCAGGAGTCTGATACTTGAAATTTAAGCATGGGAACAAAATTTGTATGATTGATTATGATGGAATGTCTAATCCAACTAGGTGGATCTATAAAATAAATCGGTTCTTTGTAGTTGACTCTGCTGCCAAGATTCAGATAGTTAATTGTGATGACAGATTGCATATATAGGTGCAGCAAGTGTGTTGTCAATAACGTGTTCTCAACAAGTAAAACGTTGACACTTCGGAATCAGTCGAGACCGATAACTGAATAGGCTGGTGTCAAAGAGTATTTTGATTTCTCTATTCATGCGCGTATATATTGACTATTAAAACAGAAATATGTTTAGGGGCATGTTTGCTTGTCGAGAAAATAGTGCTTCGACGAGTTCACGAAAATAAAATTTCAATGCTTCGCTAAATGAAAGTGTAGTTTGAGGGAACGGGAAAGTTGATGATATATTGCCAATATTCTTTCCACAACTTACTACGGGAAAAATTTATAATTTAATTATTATGTACACCAACACCATACAAACTAAGTTAAACCAGATATAACATATTTATCACTAAAGGTTACACCGAAACAAGGGAACTAACGTAATTCTACAGAATGCACTTAATTGGCATTGCGTACTCACCAGTTCATTAAGGCTTAATTTAGTGGATCGTTTTTTCCCGAAAGTATAATCCATACTGATTAAAGATTTAATTTAATGTATTATGTAATAACTAAATATGTTGTCTATGCAGGTGTAGCCGTTGGATGTTGATGGCAAGCCTTTGTAGCTTACGTAAATGTTGGATGCTATTATATCATTGGAATCCCTTTTGGTTGTCTTCTTGGATTCCATTTCAATTTCGGAGCAAAGGTATATTGAAATTTCCTTGCCTTCAATGTTAAATCAAAAGTTAAATCGATCCCTATCAAAAGTTAAATCGATCCCTATTTACTAGTGGATATCGTTAGGAAACAATGATGATAAAAGCAAAGTTTTGTCTACGGGCATATATTATCTAGATAAAAAATGCCAAAACAATCTCTAGAAAAGGAGGACTATAACAACTCATTGATTTTGATCATATTCTACAGGTTGCTCTTTCTCATTAATCTGTAAACACTTTAAGGCAATTTTCTAACCGTTTAGTGGTCTGAATCTCTACCTCTTGCGCTGGAGCTCTATCCGTATCCTCGGAATATGAGAAACAATAATATAATACTTTTTTCGGGACCATATGGAAGACAAAAAATAGTCCGAATCATTAATAGTCAGTTTATTATTCTGAATACCAGTCTGTAATACGTCATTTATATTATCATGAAATATGTCTTTTTTGTCTAGCAATTATATTGGATTAATCTAGGATTAATAAGATATTTGCCAAAATCACTGACACATGGCGTGTCCCTATTGACTACACATTTAAGGGTTTAGGGTGGAGCTATATAAGAAGGGGAGCCTCCCATTGGATGAATCAACAAGTGTGCAAACCCTAGCCTCCACCCACCCTAGCCGTCACCTTCTCTCTCTCCCATTTCGTCCCTCCACCTCCACCAAGCTCATTCCGTGGACTCTTGGGTTGTGGACCCGCACTCCTTCTCCAAGAGAGTAGGAGACCGATCGGTGAAAATGATTCCGTAAGTTGACCTCCGATCTTCCTTCCGCTGCCACAGGTTCTCTCCAAGAAAGGTACTCCTGAACCTGTAGAATCGTTTGCTAACATTAGTACCAGAGCCATCTCGGTTACCTTCGAATCCTCACCATACTTGACGAATTTTTGTTTCGTGATAATCTGATTTGAGATAAAAATTTGGTGGTTATGTTTTTTGGAGAAAGAAAGATAACAGAAAAATCACCATTGCTTGTTTACATGATGCGCATGTTATATATGTTGATTGTTCATGTTTTTTCTTTCAAATTCGTTTTTGATATTCTGGAAATGAAAAATCAGAAGTTTTTTTATCTTTAAATGAAATAATATGATCGTTCATTTAGAGATATAAGTGGTGCATGTTTGCTGAGTTCTTTCTAACATGCGATTAGGGCTTAGACTAGACTCTACTTGTTGTGCATGTTTTGGTTCATTAGAGCATGCATCTAGGGTTAGATTTTGCTCCTCCATTCTTGCGCATGTATGCATGGTTTAAGATGGATTTTTTCCTGATTTTATTCGAGCCAATATGATATGTTGCTCTCCTATCATTGCACATACATAGATGTGACCAGAATTATGTTTTTTCTGTGTTGTTACCTCTATTCTTTGCGCATGTATTAGATAAAATCAGAAGTTATTTTTCCATGTTGATTCCTCTAAATCATGCACATGTATACATGAAATCAGATGTCTATTTTTCCTGATTTTTCCGAATTAGGGTTAGATATTATTTATTCTAATCTTTGAGCATGTATACATTAAATCTGTGTTAACCCTATCATGATGATCTTCTGTTTTTGCGCATGTTTTATATGATAATCAGTAGCTTAATTCTCTGATATTTTTCATGCTTGAATTAGATGATAATGTTTGTATGTCATTTGTATATCATCATGCATGTCGGATTGCATGGATGGATCAAATGTTGTTATCTCTGATTCGTGTACATGCATGACTAGATCTCATGTTTGCTGGAATATTGTGTATATGCTTGTTTATTTAGCATTTTTTCAATATGAGCATGCATCTAGAGTAGATGTTTATTGCCATATGCATATGCATGATAATTGTGTTGCCTTGTTGCTCCAAAGAATTTTGGATGTGGTTGTTTTTTGGAGCATTAACATGCATGTGATTGATTTGTTTCCTTACTGAAAAATGCGCATATATGCTTGCCGTTCTCTTGAAAATTTCGAATTTTTTCTTTCCTATACAAGTAGCATAATTATTTTTGATTGCATGCTTATATTGATTAAGGAAAGATTGGCAAATTCTGAATTTTTTAGGGCATATTATGGGCTGGAGTTTTGTTGCCTTAAAAGTATTTTTTGAATGCTTTCCTTTGATGCACATATATGTGTTGATCTCATTTAAGGAATTTCAGATTTTTTGGAATGATAGGATGCATTTCATTTGAAATATTTCCTTTATGATTAAACCCACATACATGTGTCTATCTCATTGAGGATTTTTCCATATTTTTCTTTCCTAATGCGAGTAGGATAATTTTTACGCTCTCATGATTATGTTGATTGGGGAAAGAAAAGAAAATTTCTGTTTTGAGATACTATTATGGAGATTGATTGGAATTACCATATACGTTTTTCTTATGCTCCATATATGCGTTGTTTCCTTATATATTACTTCCTTCTTATTTGGAAGTGGTGTACACTTTATTTATGCGTGTGATTGTGCTAACGTATGGAAAGATTGCGCTCGTATGGTATGAATGGTGTGAATGGATGCTGATTTATATTTGCTGCCTTATTGAGAGTTGAGTGTAATTTCATTCATTCATTTGCATTTACAATAGATATCGCAATGGGCTGTAATATTTATGGACTGTAATAATTATGGACTGTGGAATGTTTATTGCCCTAGGGAGACGAGGGGCTCCTTTATTTTTATTATTGCGATATTATTGCTATAAGGCTTACGCAGGTTCCCATCTACAGTGCTAAATCCCCATGGGGGATCCTTAGCTCGATATGGAAGTAATGTAGCAATTAATTTTTGTGTGATCTTCATTGGAATGTTCTGAAAGGAACATTTTTTTTGGAACTTGCATGCCTAATGGGAGTTGCAAGGTAGAAGTGTTTTGTGTAAACCACCTTGCAAACGGCGGATAATTAATTAGTTGCTGCTGATTTGCCATGATTTATACGTTTTTAGGGTTATTAAATCATGATGGAGCGCAATATATGAATTGGTAAAATAGCTTTATTAACTATTGCATGAGGATTTGATCGAATGCTTTATGTTTTCCTTTGGTCTGAATGCTATAGTTATTAAGTTAGTTTATTTTTTATGACTATTGCGGCTCGTTGTATTTTATGCTAGAACTCATGTATCGCTATGTGGTTTTTTTCCTAGATTTTTTATGGCTGCTTCCAAAAGCATTGTCGCTGATCTGACTCGAGGAGATAAACTCAATGAAAGAAATTACGATATGTGGCATCGTAAAATTGAGTATCTCTTAGAGGATCAGGACATGTTAGAAAATATAACCCAAACTTTGTCTCCCCCGAGGAGGGGAACACTGCGCAGCATCGCAGAAATATGGATGTCTATAATGCATGGAAAAGAAAGACCGTATTGCTCGCATTACAATTCTGAGTTCGAAGCGAGATGATCTGTTACTGCAGTTCGAAAAATTGTGAACTGCAAAGGCCTTGTGGGAAGCTGTGAAGTTTCAGTACGGAGTGACCTCCGTCACAAGGGCCCGCCAGCTTGGGCTCATGTTTGATGGGTATAAAATGCGCCAAGGTCACACGATGAGGCAGCATATTACCGCAATGTCAAACATGATAAGCGAGCTGAGTGATGTCGGTCGTGCTAAGACCAATGAGGAGCAACTATCTGCTCTCATCAGATCATTGCCTTCGAAGAGTTGGGAGCATATGAAGGTCCATCTGACTCATGCTGATGACATCAAGACATTTGACCAGGCCGCAAAACACCTAGAGCTGGAGGAGGACCGCATGCTTGCGGAAGCCCCTCTAACTGAAGTGTTTGCTGCTGAAGCTGGCGCTCCTCGGAGGAGTGTAGGTTTTAAGCGCAAAAGAGATAGAGCTCAAGGTTTTAAAGGCAAGAAGGGTGCAAATAAAAATAAAACAGAAAACAAAGCTGGAAAGAAACGACCTCGAGGATTCAGAGGTGGGAAAGATAAGTCTAATGTGACTTGTTTTAACTGCTGAAAGACTGGACATTTTTCTCGTGAGTGCACTGAGAAAAAGGTAATTACTGTGTGTAATCCCTTGAATTGTAACGTGACTAGTTCTGTGATGCTCACTGATCACTCTCCTGTGTGGATTGTGGATTCTGGTGCCACGGACCACGTAACAAAGGATCGTTCTGCCTTCGTGGAATATCGTCGTGTTCCAAGTGGGAGGCTAATAAACACGGTGAACAACACTAGCATTGAAGTTCTTGGAGTTGGCACATGCAAAGTGGCTTTGCGAAGTGGCCGGATCCTATTACTTTATGACGTGTTGTATGCACCAGCTATACGGCGAAATATTATTTCTGTTGTTATTTTGATGAGACATCATTTTAAAGTTGTTTTTAAGAACAATGATATGGGTTTATACCTTGCTAACATTTATTATGGACGTGCCTTTCTTTCAGACGGTTTTATTGTGTTGGACGCAATTTATGATTTCAATCATAACACTAGTGCCTTTATGAGTCAAAGTTCCATGAATAATGATTCAGTTATGTGGCATGCTAGACTAGGTCACATTGGTGTTGACCGGATGAACAGGTCGGCAAAGGAGGGGGTATTAGGAGAATGCTCCAAATTTGAATTGCGGACCGGTGAATCTTGTCTACTTGGAAAGACAACTAGAAAACCGTTCGGAAAAGCCATTAGGGCTACTTCCCTTTAGAACTAATTCACTCGGATATTTGCGGACCTTTGAATGTGCGTACTAGACATGGACAAAGTTACTTCATCACATTTATTGATGACTACACTAGATATGGTCATATTTATCTTATTTCTCATAAGTCAGGAGCTCTAGAATACTTTAAGAAATTCATGAGCTTGGTAGAGAATCAATTGGATAATATGATAAAAACTCTCAGAACGGACAGAGGTGGGGAGTATCTCTCCATAATGTTCAAGGAGTTATGTGATGAAAAGGGGATATCTAGACAACTCACTATGTCTTATACTCCTAAGCAAAATGGTGTTGCCGAGAGAAGGAATAGAACGTTGCTAGACATGGTTAGATCCATGTTGGCGCATGCAAGCTTGCCAATTTCGTTTTGGGGAGATGCTCTAATGACTGCTGCCTACATCCTCAATAGAGTTCCAACAAAATCGGTTCCCCAAACTCTATATGAGTTATGGACTGAACGGAAGCCTGATTTTAGTCTGCTGCATCCTTAGGGATGCGCGGCATACATTCTTACTAGTCACCGATATGGAAAACTAGGACCTAGAGGGAAAACGTGTATCTTTGTAAAATACAGTAATCTCTCCAAAGGTTATGTTTTTATCGTGTTAGACGAGAATGAAAGAAGGATGGAACTGGAGTCTAGGGATGCCGCATTCTTCGAAAATGTTTTTCCAACTCTTGCTGGAGCAATCAAAGATTCAGTGGACTTCTTTGAACAACAAGATGAGGACATTGCCACTCCACAGGATCAGGATCTGGAAGTTGAACATGAGGTTCCACTAGTCAATCCTAGTGGGAGCAACAATGCTGAGGATCCGATAGCTCTCATGGAGGATGAGCCATCAGATACCCCTCTGCGTCGAAGTAAACGCGGGCTCATTCCTCGTAGGCAGTTTCGCTTAGAGGAAGAGGCCCTCATGATAGCTCAAGAAGAAATGGATTATGAATCATCTGGGATGACAGTAATCGATGAGCAAGAACCGGAGACCTTGAAAGAGGCTTTGGAAGGTCCAAATGTGAAAGAGTGGTTAGAAGCTATAAATGAAGAGTTGGAGTCGATGAAAGTTAATCGAGTCTGGGACTTGGTCGACTTACCGCCGAACCGAAAGGCCATTGGGGCCAAGTGGATCCTCAAGATTAAGAGGAAAGCGGATGGATCTATTGATAGATGCAAGGCTAGACTGTTAGCTAAAGGCTACACCCAAAGAGAAGGCGTGGATTTTGAGGAAACCTTTTCACCCGTGGTTAGGTTTGCCTCCATCCGCCTTCTACTAGCTATTGTAGCTCAGATGGACTTAGAGCTTTACCAAACGGATGTAAAAACTGCTTTTCTCAATGGAGAACTTGAGGAGGAGATCTATATGGATCAACCTCAAGGTTTTGAAGTCAAAGGACAAGAGCGCAAAGTGTGCAAGCTCAAGAAGTCATTGTATGGCTTAACACAAGCGTCTAGACAGTGGAACATTCGCTTCCATCAAGCTATATCAGAGAATGTGTTCTCTATGCTTGAGGAAGATCACTGTGTACGTTAAGAGATCCAATGGTAAATTTGTCAGTCTGACCTTGTATGTTGATGACATACTCATGGTTGGCAATAGCAAAGAGTTGCTGAAATCCACTAAAGAGTGGTTGTCCTCCACGTTTGATATGAAGGACATAAGTGAAGCTAGCTACGTCCTTGGTGTCAAGATAGTTAGAAATAGGTCCAAGAGACTTCTAGGACTGTCCCAAGAGACTTATATTAACAACATCTTGAAGGAATACCATATGGACAAATGCAAACCAATCGACACTCCTGTTGAGAAGGGTTTGCACTTGAAACTTGATAAGCATCCTGAGACTCCTGAAGAGAAGGCCAAAATGAGCAAGGTTCCATACTCCAATGTTGTGGGAAGCCTTATGTACGCTATGATGTGTACTAGGCCAGACATTTGTTATGTTGTGGGCATGGTGAGTCGATGCCAGTCTAGCCCAAGCATGGAGCACTGGAAGGCAGTCAAGAGAATCATGAGATACCTCAGAGGAACGAGTAACTACATGCTGTGTTACCAAGCATCAGATCTCCGCCTGATTAGCTATAGTGATGCCGATTGGCCTGGAGACATTGATGAAAGGAAGTCTACCTCTGGTTATGCTTTCTTGCTAGCTAATGGGGCCATCTCATGGTCCAGCAAGAAGCAAACCTGTATAGCCCTGTCGACTATGGAAGCAGAGTATGTTGCATGCTCTGCAGCAGTAGAGGAGGTAGTTTGGTTGAGGAGGTTCTTACAACATACTGGGCTTGTATGATAGATGTAGAGCAGTTCATGATAGGACAGTCGCATTGATTAGGAATCAATATGAGATCCTCTATGTTGGTAAGGATTGACATGAATGTTCCCACGATTCATGTGACCTATAGAAGCCAAGTGCGAGCATCACATGTGGCGCCAGGTGACACTTGTATGGTGTTAAGGCGACAATGATGAAGCTCGGGTCAGGCGCAGAGGGGGTGCGACTGGACCAAGACTTGTATGGTGTTGAGAGACAGACGTACTGTTGTGTACAGTATGATCCACCATAACATGTTTGTCATACAACATGTGCTGAGCGACCATTGGGAAGTGAAAGGATGGATCCCTGCTCCTTCACTTTGTGAGTCCAAGACTTGATTGTCATTAGTTACCCTCAGTAACCTTCGACGACACCATGAGGCAAAGAGTTGATGTGGCTACTTTGGGATGTTATCTATGACCATGAGAGATTCGTCTAAAGAGGCATCTTCGGGAAAGGAATCAACTCTGAGTGTAATGGTGGTTTGGGGCGAAGGGAAAGGTTTGACTCGACTGCACTAAAAGTATTTGCTGGGCCCAACTGTATTGGATACAGTAGCAAGTACCTTGAGGACAATAAGGTATTCTCTCCGAGGGATCGAGATACCGTTCATGTTAAGTGAGTTTCTGAGTAAACCTGGGGAACTGTGATGTGTATTTTGGACTGCTTATTTGTTGTTTTATGAGGATGTTGTCATTCTGGCCTTCTAGTAAGGTTTCTAGTTTAAGACTCCTAAATTGTAGGTGCATCACCGGTCGCACGATCCATTTGTCCGTATGATCGGTAGATTACATGTGTCGGGGACACAGATGGTCGTGTATCGAGGATACATGATCAGAGACTTGCGTATTGTGGATGTGTACTTGGAGAGAGGAGTAGTTGTATGTATCAGGGATATATACATATGTGTCGGGGACACATAAAGAGGTGACATATTGCCATTGTGTGATTGTATGTATCAGGGATATATGCATATGTGTCGGGGACACAAAAGCAGATGACATGTTGTTATAGTGATGTTGTGGAAGTGGGAGATATTGGATTAATCTAGGATTAATAAGATATTTGCCCAAAGCACTGACACATGGCGCGTCCCTATTGACTACACATTTAAGGGTTTAGGGTGGAGCCATCTATATAAGGAGGGGATCCTCCCATTGGATGAAACAACAAGTGTGCAAACCCTAGCCCCCACCCACCCTAGCCGCCACCTTCTCTCTCTCCCATTTCGTCCCTCCACCTCCACCAAGCTCATTCCGTGGACTCTTGGGTTGTGGACTCGCGCTCCTTCTCCAAGAGAGTAGGAGACCGACCGGTGAAAAGGATTCTGTAAGGTGACCTCCGATCTTCCTTCCGCTGCCACAGGTTCTCTCCAAGAAAGGTACTCCTGAACCTATAGAATCGTTGTTTGCTAACAATTTAACTTTCTAAATGTGAATATATATACGCAAGAGATCTTTTTCTTTTTCAAACTTAGTTACATTTTGTTTCCTTGACCTATAAAACCCAATGGAACTTTTCATCACTATCCTTTGTAAATAAGTACTATCCCAACTCTAATTGAATTAACGACAATGAATCCATGTTTTTCATTGGAGAGCTCTTTACAATCCGGGTCGAACACAATGCTCAAAGAGAGTACCAATATCGACTGTATGTAAGTGATAACTCTTTAAATATGTTTCAGGGTATATGGGTTGGCATGATCAGTGGCACTATGATCCAAACCCTATTTCTGATATGGGTCACGTGGAAAACTGATTGGAACAAAGAGGTAAATCTTTTTTCCCACGATTTTTTGGTATATATATAACCGTGTATGTGTATCTTTAATTTTTTTTTCTTTCAAAAAAACAAAATACGTAGTTGAATACCATTCGAAATATATGATTGATTTACTAGCTTAATAAAATTGAAGCACTTAAGTTTAGAGCAATAACGATATACACAAGATCTTATACAAGTTGAACAATGAATCAAATCGTACCACTATACGCAGTTGAATAAACAACAACGATTCAGTCTTATAGTGCCACACGTGTGACTACTTCTACTGATCGGGCTTCAACTCTCTTGGAAATGATGCACAACACCACAATCTAAATGTTACTCTGTCCATTCCGAGAAGAAGAGGGACAAAATTGTACCTACAGAGGTAATGTCAGTTAAGAGTGGGGGTGGAGGCTAGGAAGCTAAGAGAGAGACCCTAATGCTCCAACCCACTCAATATTTATAGAGGGGAGGTAGGGTTTCTATCATGCACGAGCAAAAATAGGTTGTGCCATGTGTCATGCCCATTGGGCATAAACAAATATATTCAAATATTCAATATCTCCCACTTGAACATGGGACATGTTCACAATAAGTCTCGTCCCTGTGTATCTCTGACACATACATACCTCTTGTTCTCCAATGATGTATGTTAGATACATTATCCTAGACAATTCACCTAATCAATTATATAGACAAGTAGACTGTGCGATCGGTGCTATACCTACAATTGGGAGCCCCTAACTACACTATAGCAGAACAACCATTCATTGACGGAACATAACCTTCCGTGAAGGTGCTCATCCATCGGTGTAGTAAAATATCGATGGATATACCTACCATAGGTGTTGGTTGTGTCTGTGTTTACTTCCACCGATGGATGTTTCGATGGATAACTACAGTCGGTGTTAGATTTGGCATGATTTTTTCCCTGAATCTTTTTTGCTTGGTATTGTCAGAGCAAAGAAGACTGTCAGGAAATCACCGATAGATATCCTTCGATGTATTAAACATCGACTAATACTTATTTCCCATTATCTCCAACAAATAGCTACTTACTCCGAGAGATACAATTCGTTGGTGGATTCGGTGAGTAACCTTCATAGTCAGATAAGTACCGTCGGTGTAGGTTATCTGACAAACGTTAGAAGTTACACTGATTCTGTCAGTGTAAGTCCTGTCCAGAACCAGGAAAAAGCCTAATAACATCGATTGCGACATACTGCTACTCCCATGAAGGCATTGTAACGGTTAAAGCATTTACAAGAGCCAAATTTGATTGTTAATGTTGCAATCATTACCTTAAATAAACAGATCAAAGTATACTTTTGTTCACCTACTCTTGATATTTATCAACAATGGTGGTGTTATTCTACACCTAATTGTGAGTCTTTTCTAATCAACAGGGTCCAAAACAATCATTTGACATTTACCTAAGGGTCTTTCACATCCATTGTTCCTGAAATGTCTAATAAAAGTTATCTCTATGCTCTTCAAATGTCTAGAGCAAAAGATAGTGCACTCCTCTGTCAGAATACCATCAGTAATTGATCCTTCAGGTATATTTATGTTTTGAACAAAAGATTTCAACCTATTCGTATAACTTTTGAATGGGTACATCAAACAATAGTACAGAGGACTTGCCAATCGTGTTAATGTAGGTTTATTGAGACAATTCAATAAGGTCATTAGACCTATCGCTAACTATCTTCAAGCAAAGAACGTAGCTTGCTCCACCCATGTCCTTCCAATAAAAGTAGACAACCACTCCTTAGTGGATTTGAGCAACTCTAAGCAATTTCCTGCCACAAGTATGGCGTTTACGTACAATGTCAGAATGACAAATTTACCATTAGATCTATGAACTTACACACAATGATCTTCCATATGCATAAAGAACTCATTTTTCTTTATTGATCAAGGGAAATGTATGTTCCATTATCTAGATGCTTGTTTGAAGCCATATATGGACCTTTTGGGCTTGCACACTTTGTGGTCCTGTACCTTGACTCCAAAACCTTGAGGTTGATCCTTGTAGATATCCTCCTTATGTTTTCCATTTATAAAAGCCATCTTGACATCCTTCTAGTAATGCTCCAAGTTCATCTGAGCCATGATGGCCAACAGAAGACGGACCAACACAAACCTAACCACTAACAAAAAGGCTTCCTCAAAATCCATGCATTCTCTCTTGGTGTAACCCTTAGCTACCAATCTATCCTTGAATCTCTCAATAGATTCATCTGCCTTCCTCTTTATTTTCATGATCCACTAGGCTGGTATTTTGGTCAAGCAATAAATCAACCAAGTCCCAGACATGATTAACTCTCATCGACTCCAACTCCTCTTTTGCTTTTATTTACTTCGTAACATTTGGAGCATTTAGAGAATCTCTCAAAGTGTTTCTCTCTTGCTCATCAAAAGGAATCACCCTAGATGATTCACTATCAATTTCCTCTCGAGATGCCATAACAATTTCTTCTTCCAAGTTTAACCATGGGCCATGTATAAGACCGCATCTACTACGATGTAACCTCCAAACTAGTTCTAGCCATTGGGATTGAAATGGTATAAAGTTGTGCAAGAAAACAGAAGGGAGGAAGTGACAGGACACATTTCAGGACACGAACGGTCGACCGGATCGGGCTAATCAGTCGACCGGTATGCAAGAATAATTGGTTCGGTCGAGCGAAGGTGCAGACGGTCGGACCAACTGGGCTAGAACTTTAGTGATCAGTCTAACGGACTAGATCACGAGTTCGACCGAAAAAAACCAGTAAAACTTGATTTGGAAAAAATGCAACAATCGGTCGACCGTTAAGAGAGTTTCGGTCGACCGTTTAACGAGTTTGATCATAGACAGGACAAAGCCAAGGACTATCGGTCGAACAGAATGAATTGGGGGTTCGACCAAAAACTTCTAGTAAAATTGGGATGGGAATTTTTTTAGAATCGATCGACCGTTAAGGAACGTTCGGTCGACCAGAAGACCAAATCCAAAAGAGGGGTTAGGTGAATATAGAAATGCAATCGGTCGAACCAAAGCTCAGTTTCGGTCGACCGAAAGTCTCACTAACCAGGACACGTGTCGACAACTGATAGGTTGGTGGATTTGTATCGGATAAACTAATTCCTATCACTTGACAAGGTGAAATGCTCAAACAGAATAGGTATGTCGGTCGACCGTGTTTAGATAGGCAAACCAGATTAATGTAATGGTCGAACTGGAAATGTATGTCGGTCGACCGTTTTGGACAAAAGAGGCTTTCTGGGACAGTCTATTGAAATCCGGTCGAACCAAATGGTTCTATTGGTCAACCGGTTGAGTAAAGAAATCCTATTGAAGTCTAAAGAAAATTGGATTGTTATGTAAGACTTCTATAGGTTTCCTAAGTGTCATGCAATGCAATGAATCAACGATTTCAAGTGCCAAGTTACATTCGTAACCTAAATACATAAAATGTAAACCTAACTACGTTTCAATCTTCATTTCTCGATTTAACTTAAACTTGGTTCCTGAAACGTTAGATAATACAATATATGCAAGTAATGATCTTTAGTTGATACATGTGTTTATTGATATGTTGATTAATCATCAAAACGGATTAACGACTATTATCTAAAAAGACAACACATAGCACTCACAAGGTGCCACATGGCGAAGGGAACATTGGTATCCATGCATTTTCTTACTATGCAGGGATACCTTGAGAAGTTAGCGAAGCTCTCTTCCCCGTTGCCCGATGACAGTGCGGAAGATTTGATTCTTGGCTCTCTAGCCCCATCCTACAAGGATTTCGTCATGCACTATCACGTACGTGAGAAAGGGGTGAGTCTTGTGGAGCTTCACAATGCTCTCAAAATGGCTGAAGTTGACATGGGCAAGGGTCCGGACAAGAACGTCCTAGCCATCCACGATGGGAGCAGAAAGATCAGGAAAGATATAGAAAAAGGCAAAAACAAATTGGCTAAAAAGGCATTGAAGGGAAGTGGAGTAAGAGGAGCTCATGCGAGTACCTCGAGGGGGAATTCTTTGAAATCACCGACTCCTAATATGGAGTGTTGCCGTTGCAGAGGAAAATGACAAATCCGCCCGAATTGCCCCAAGTACAAGGAGAATCTTGACAACGGGGTGATAGAGTGAAAACTCCCCAAAAAGACTAAAGGTATATTTGTTATTGAGATAAATTTAACCACCTCTGTCCATGATTACGTAATTGATACCGGATCTTATACTCACATAATTTGTGAGGTGCAGCTGTCAAAGGATAGGAAGGAACTCGCAAAAAATAAGATGATTTTGAAGGTTGGAAATGATGCAAGCATCGCTGATTGTACAAGGCTCCGTGGATCTTCAATTGTCTAGTGGTTTAAATTTTTGTTTCAAGAACGTCTATTATGTTCCTTCGATTACCAAGAATATTATTTCTGTATCGTCTTTGGATATGGATAATTTTAATATAAATATTTCAAACTCTAGCATGTCTATATGGTAGAATGGAATTTTCTGTGCAAATGCTTTCATAAGAAATGGACACTATTTGGTTGAATTAAACAATAGACAAATCTTAAACATGAATAACAAAAGGCTTAAGACAACTCACGTAAATGATACACTCTTGTGGCACTATCGTCTTGGTCACATAAATGAAAAATGCATCAAAAAATTGCAAGAAGCTAACCTTCTTGGTCAAATTGATTTTAAATCATTGGAGACATGCGAACATTGACTAATGGACAAAATGACCAAGAGGCCTTTCAAGAAGAAAGGTTCGAGAGCGAATAACTTGCTGGATTTGATACATTCCGATGTATGTGGTCTAATGAGTACTAGTGCAAGAGACGGTTTTAGGTACTTAATTATGTTCACAGATGACTATAGTCGTTACGGCTATATTTATCTAATGAAAAACAAAAGTGAATCCTTCAAAAAGTTCAAAGAATTCAAGAATGAAGTAGAGAACCAACTCAACAAGACAATGAAGTCTCTACAAACCAATCGTGGAGGTGAGTACTTAAGTACCGAATTCAATTCATTACAAAAGGAGTGTGGTATTATACCACAACTCACTCCTCCCAGGACACCTCACTTTAATGGGGTATCCAAAAGGAGAAATAGGACATTGCTCGACATGGTTCGATCAATGATGACTCAAGCTGAATTTCCGCTTTACTTTTGAAGTTATGCACTAGAAGCTACGGCTTACACACTAAATAATGTTCTATCCAAATCCGTAGAGAAAACTCCTTATGAGCTATGGAGTGGTAAAACACCTAAGCTCAATTTTCTCAAGATTTGGGGTTGTGAGGCCTACGTCAAAAGATTCATGTCGACCAAACTTAAACCAAAAGCGGATAAGAATTTCTTTATAGGTTATCCTCGTGAGACAAGAGGATACTACTTTTGGCATACAACCTCCAATCGAGTGATTGTCGAGAGGGATGTCGTATTCTTGGAGAAAGAGTTTCTTGAAAGAATAAAAAGTGGTGAGAGTACAATTGTGCTTGAGGAAACTCAAGATATTCTACAAAAAAAGATAACGATATGAATGATAGCATTCACGATCATGACGCCCCAACCGAGGTTCCTTTGGTCAGTGGGAGCATGAGTGAGAGACCCTCGCAAGCCATTGTGAGTGAAACTCAATCATCCCCACCAAGTGTACATTCAAGAATTGAACATGAACAAAAACTGCAAGAAATTGTGGAATAAGTTCAAGAAGTCCACGTGGAACAAAAAGAACTTAGAAGGTCTACGAGGGAAAGGAAGAAACCCGATATGTATTTGGGACTTCATGAAATAATGGTACTTGATACTGATGATCCCTCGACCTTTCAAGAAGCAATGGAAAGAGAAGACTCCAAACTATTGTTTAAACCCATGGAATCTGAAATAGAATCCATGTATGACAATCAAATATGGAACTTGGTTGACCTTCCTCAAGGAAAGAAAGTCGTTCAAAACAAATGGGTCTTTAAGAGGAAGATGGACATGGATGGGAACTTGACAACCTTCAAATCAAGCCTTGTAGCAAAAGGTTTCACTCAAATTCAAGGAATTGATTATGATGAAACTTTTTCACTGGTTTCCATGTTCAAGTCTATTCGGATTATGGTCGCTATTGCCGCATTTCATGATTATGAAATATGGAAAATGGATGTCGAAACAACATTCCTTAATGTGAACTTGAGGAGGATGTGTACATGGTATAACCTCAAGGTTTTGAAGATCCAAAGAGTAGTGATAAAGTATGCAAGCTTCATCGATCCATTTATGGATTGAAGCAAGCATCAATGAGTTGGAACAGACGTTTTGACGAGGAAATGAAAAAGATTCATTTCTTCAAAGTAAGGAAGAGCCTTGTATATACAAGAAGGTTAGTGGGAGCCACATAGTGTTTTTTGATCTTATATGTCGATGTCATACTCCTCATGGGAAATCATATAACTTTGCTAGAGCAAACAGGAAGTTCAATGAAATCTGCATTTTCAATGAAAGACATGGGTGAAGCTCAATACATCTTGGGAATCAAGATATAAAGAGATAGATCACGTAGACTCGTTGGCCTAAGTCAACATACATACATTGACAAGGTCTTGGAAAGGTTCAGCAAGAACAACTCCAAAAAAGGGCAATGTTCAAATGAGTATGGGTGTGCAACTCAAGAAGTCTCAACGTGCTGAATCACGTAAAGACTTAGAGTACATGAAGTGTATTCCTTATGCTTCAACAATAAGATCAATCATATACGTGATGACTTGCACAAGACCTGATGTCTCGTATGCGTTAAGTGTGACAAGTCATCACCAATCCAACGTTGGTCCTGAGCATTGGACTGCGGTCAAGAATATTCTAAGGTACCTTAACCAGACCAAAGATAAGTTTCGTATGCGAGTTTCATGAGTGATCCCGATGATAGGAGGTCTCAATCAGGATATGTCTTCCCACTTCTGGAAAGTAGGTCTACAACGTCTACCATAGCATGTCATATATTGACACTCTGACGTTACAAACTCCTTACCACATCAGACATTACAACACTGACGTGGATGACACCTTACCACGTCGGCTTTAATGAGAGCCGACGTCATATTGTCAAAAATAATACCCTACCACGTCGGATTTAGAACTCCGACGTGATAAGGGTTCTTCCACGTTGGCCTCTACATAATTCGATGTTGAAGGCTTTATTTTCAATTTGCTTTTTAAATAATTAATACCCTACCATGTCACAATTAATTTGCATCCATTTCATCGTTTCGATATAATCATGATTTTTTTGTGTGTAAATGTTGTAGTACCGTAGACAAGCTGGAAATATTGAATACGGTTACTACGTAATGACTTATATGGAACAAATTGTCACCTTGGGATTAAATGAATGTTATTTACGACAGGTATCTTCGATATGTAACTACACATTTTAGGTTATTTTAATTATTTAAACATATAATTTACTTTTGTAGACTTTTGAACCTCGCCTTCAACCATTTTCGCAACAAGAGATAGATGAAACACGAGAGAGGTGGTCTGCTTACTTTGTTAGACGTATTTTACAAAATACAGTATAATGACAATCATTAAAATTTTGTATTTAATTAGTGGATTGATGTTGTGTTTAAATAGTGGATGAATACGAGTTACATTTCTATGTTTGACATGAGTTAAATAGATTGTTAAATATGTGTCGGACATTTTTGTGTTAAAAAGTAGATGAATGAGTTAATGGTTGATATGAGTTACATTTCCGTATTGGACACGGTTGATGGTTGATACGAGTTACATTTCTGTGTTGGACATTTTTCTGTTGGATGTGAGTTACATTTCATGTGCAGGAGTTTCAAATCAAAACCAAAACAAACAGAACCCGGAATTGATAATGGTCTACCACGTCGGATTTCCTTCATATCCGACGTGGAAGACCCATTATCACGTCGGATATTGAATGACAGCCGACGTGGTAGACCCAATATCAATTTTCGGTCGGATATTTATATAAATTGGATGAGCGTTACGTTTCTATGGAGGGGGTTTGAATCTGAACCAAAACAAACATAACTCAAAGTTGATAATGGTCTACCACGTCGGATTTCCTTATATCCGATGTGGTAGACCCATTATCACGTCAGATATGGCTGACATCCGACATGGTAAACCCAATATCAGTTTTGGTCGAATAGTTATATAAATAGGATGTGAGTTACATTTCTGTGGAGGGGGCTTTGAATCTGAACCAAAACAAATAGAACCCAAAATTGATAATAGTCTACCACGTCGGATTTCCATATATCCGACATGGTAGACCCATTATCACGTCGGATATGGATGACAACTGACGTGGTAGACCCAATATCAATTTTTGGTCGAACAATTATATAAATTGTATCAGAGTTACATTTTTGTGGAGGGGGTTTGAATCTGAACCAAAACAAATAGAACCCAAAATTGATAATGCTCTACCACGGCAGATTTCCCTAATATTCGACGTGGTAATGGTCATTTTTTAGTCAAAACCTAGGTAGCCAACCCCTCAGACATAAACCCCATAACACCTCTCCGAGCACACTGCAACCTCCAATATATTTGCTAGCTTATTTTGCTTCTCAGGCTCACATCCTCCAATCTATATGATCTCCGTCCTCTTCAGGCTCACATCAACTTGAACAAAGTCCCTCTTTTAGACGATTTTTGGGGTTTTTTCTTGTTTGGTTGATTTTTTGGATCTTGTCTACTCATTTTGTTGATCGCACCACAACCCCTAAACCCAGCGCACACCACAACCAGACTCCCATCTATTTGATCTCCGTCCTCTTAAGGCTCACATCAACTCGAACAAGGTCCCTCTTTTAGATGATTTTTGGTGTTTTTCACTTTTGTGGTTGAATTTTCGGATCTTGTATGTTTATTTTGTGAATCGCACCGCAGCCTCTAAACCCAACACACACCATAGCCAGACTTCGATCTATCTGATCTTCGTCTTCTTCAGGCTCACATCAACTTGAACTTGATTCCTCTTTTACACGATTTCCCCCTCTTTTTGGTTGATTTTATTGATCTTGTTTGCATATTTTTTGGATCATTTGGATATATCCACTTCTCCAATTTTTAATGGTTTCTTATGGTTTTGTGGATCTGCCAATTTTCCCCGTATCTTGCCCCAATTTTAAAGGTTTCTTGTGATTTTGTGGATCTACTTATCTTGCCCAAATTTTAAGGGTTTCTTGTGATTTCGTGGATCTACTTATCTTACCTGTGGTTCTAAGAATATAACACCTCTGTTGTCGATTTTGGATTTGGTTTATTTTGTATTAATAGGTAGTGGTTAATATAAATTTACTATATATGTGTTCTTTTTATATCAGGATTATTTGTGTTGTTGTGTAGATAAAAATGAATCGAAATTGGTTTTTTGCAAGTCGATTGAGTGATTAGTATGACTACGGAGTTGATAAATTCCTAGAGTTTGCACAAAAGAATGCGCATTTTAGAAATGAAGGAAAGAACTTCTGTCCGTGTAGGAAGTGTCTTAACATGTTCTTAAGAGATGTAAAAGAAATCAAACCTCATCTGTTTGAGAAAGGTTTTGATGAAGGTTATACGCGTCTGATATGGCATGGTGAGAATGAAATACGTAAAGAAAGTGATAGTCCTTCACAGAAAGATGTTAATGATGATGATCAGTTAGAAGATATGATTCGAGATGTTGCCGAAATGTTTGATGATAAACCACAAGTACTTAGTAATTTGTTGTCAGACAATGAAAAACCTTTGTATCCGGGTTACAACAATTTCAGTTGATTATCTGCAGTGTTACGGTTATATACCTTGAAAGCCTTGAATGATTGGAGTTATGCCAGTTTTACTAGCTTACTTAAGTTGTTAAAAGAAATTCTTCAGGAAAACAACGAACTTCCAGACCGTACATATGAGGCAAAAAGATCTTGTGTCCAATGGGTATGTAGTAATACGTGCATGCCCTAATGATTGCATATTATATAGGGCCCAATATGAAAATCTGCATTGTTGTCCAGTGTGTAACGTGTCAAGGTATAAAAACAAAAAAACGTGAGTAGTGATATACTAGTGCAAGGGCCGCCTGCGAAGGTGTTGTGGTATCTTCCGATCATTCCAAGGTTGAACGTTTGTTTGCATGCCCGTTGATTCAAAGAATCTGACATGGCACGCAGATCGTGATAAAGTGAATGATCAGATGTTTTGACATCCTATAGATTCTCCTCAGTCGAAAAAGATTGATTTAGATTTTCCAGTGTTCGATCAAGAATCAAGAAATCTAAGACTTGGTTTGTGTACTGATGGAATGAATCCTTACAGGGAATTTGAGTAGCCTTCATAGTTCATGGCATGTTCTACTTGTGATGTACAATCTACCTCCTTGGTTAAACATCAAACATAGATACATGATGTTGTCTATAATGATATCTTGTCCAAAACAACCAGCCAATGACATAGATGTGTATTTGGCTCCCCTGATTGATGACTTGAAAATTTTGTGGAATGATGGTTAGCAAGTATGGGATGCCCACCGTCAACAGTCATTTACAATGCGTGCGATGATATTTTCCAGAATTAATGACTTCCCTGCATATGGAAATCTATATGGTTATTCTGTGAAAGGGCACAAAACGTGTCCTATTTGTGAAGAAAACATGTGTTCTTTGCAGCTTGTGCATGGCAGTAAAACAATGTATCTTGGTCATCGCAAATTTCTTCCTATGAGTCATCCGTATCGTAAAATGAAAATGGCATTTAACAGGAAGCGGGAATTCAAAGAACCTCCTAAAGAATTCAGTGTACGACAAATCCTTCAGTGGGTGAAGAACATCAAATGCAAATTCAGCCAGCCTTACAAACGCAGAAATAATAAGAGTAGTTGGAAGAAAAAATCCATTTTTTTAACCTTCCTTAGTGGGAAACTTTAGAAGTCAGACATTGTATTGATGTGATGGCTATCGAAAAAAATATTTGTGACAGCTTGTTAGGAACTCTTCTTAACATACCGAGTAAGACTAAAGATCGATATAATGCCAGACTTGATTTACTTGAACTTGGTATTGGTGGAAAACTAGCACAAGAGAGTAAGGGTACTCTTAAGTATTTACCACCAGCTTGTTATACTTTTGACAGAAAGGAGAAATTGGCTTTGTGTCAGTGTCTACATGGTGTCAAAGTGCTGCAGGGGTATTGTTCAAATATTAGCAGTCTTGTATCAATTAAAGATTTGAAACTAATTTGTTTTAAGTCTCATGATTGTCATGTGTTTATGTAGCAGTTGTTACCTGTTGCTATTAGATCGATATTGCCGAAACATGTTAGACATGCTATTACCAAACTGTGTTTGTTCTTAAACAAGATTTGCAGCAAAGTAATTGATCCAAAGTATTTGGAGAAGTTGCAGAATGAAGTAGTTGTTACGATATGTCAGTTGGAGATGTACTTTTTGTCGTCTTTTTTTGACATTATGGTTCATTTAGTGATTCATCTGGTTAGAGAAGTTAACCTACTCGGTCTGGTATTTTTGAGGTGGATGTATCCTTTCAAGCGTTACATGGGTGAGTTGAAAGATTATTGTATGAATCGACAAAGTCCAGATGCGAGCATCGTTGAAGGTTACATAGCTCAAGAGGTAATTGAGTTTTTTAATGAGTACTTGGCTCATATCTAAGAGTGTGGGACTTCCGAAGAACAAACATGAAGATAGGTGATGCATTGCATACATTGCATCACATGTCTTTCATTTAGATTAATTTTATATCAATAAATGCTACTAAGGTATGTGTTTAGTCTTATTTACAGAATACAGGAACCTGAATGCAAATTACCCATATCCCGAGCATAAACGCGTGCAAGAGACTCATTTCTGTCTTGAAGACCAAGTTCAAGATTATCGGGGTTCAAATTAAAGTCCATCCAAGCATAAAAGCATTCAAAGACCTAATTACAAAAAAGCCAAGGACCTAAGCACAAAAGTAGCCAGGGACTTAATTGCAAAAATCCGAGGACCCGACTGCAAATTACAAGTACCAAAATATTATTTTGGAGAATTAATTCGGAGCTCAAAAGAAAGGAAAGAAATCAATCCGGACGCGCAAAGGACATTTAAATCATACCATAAACACACAGGAAAAATCCGGATCCAATCAGAGCTCTAATTGCGGCGATTCCGCCGCACATCACATGTAATTTGCGGCGAAAATGCCGCACCCCTTTCGATCTGTGCCCCCGGATTTTTTCCAGTCGTGCGTGTACTTTCCTATTTCATACTTGGGTCCCTTGTATCGGCTATAAATACCCCCGAAAAGATGTTGTAAAGGATCTTAGTTTTCCATTCTTTAGTAATAAAATTATGTTCGTTTATTTCGTGTTTTTAGTTTTCTTTCGTAGTTTCTCTAGGACCCCTTCTCCTTCCCTCTATCCATGAGTTCCTAACTCTCTCCAAAGGGTGGGGGTGACGGATTTAGGGTGATGAGAAGAAGAATGATGTTATTATTTTAATTTCGTGTTAGTATATTTTGATTACTTGAGTTTATGTTAAGTCATTTATCATGTAATGCTTTATAAATAATGTGATTTATTATAAGCTTCAGATTTCTCTAAACAAAACCCGATATCTAAACTCTCACCCGCTGGACTCTCATCCATATTTGCTTTATTCTTAGTTTGTTTTTGTTGTTCTTGCTTTAGAAAAATTAAAAATCCAAAATCTCAAACCAACCTTATTTTTTCTCTCTTTCTTTTCTTAATCGAAAATTACAAAAATAACAATATCTCTCCCTCCTTGTGTTCGACCCGTACTTGCCACGTCTTCATTGACGCCATGCACTTGCGGTATAAATAAAATTCTCATCAATAGGATTGAAGGTAGAGGTACGCGTGGCCCGAAAATGATAAGTCCAAAAGGTTAGGATCTCTTCAAAGCGTATTTCTATATGTTGTGCAATTTTGATGAAGTCCAACCATATTTGGATGAGCACATGATGATAGTGAGGGAAAAACACAATGCAGAATAGTGGGGTCACTTTGGTAGCTGAATCGTTACATATCTCTAGTTCGAAAAATAGAAATGTAATATATGCCAATATATCTTATTATGGTCAGATTGAAGAAATATAGGAGTTGAATTTTACTAAATTCAGTGTTGATGTATTTAAATGCAAGTGGGTGGACAATAAGAATGGTCTTCAAGTCGATGATTTAGGGTTTACTTTGGTAAACCTTAAAAAAGAAGGTTTTAAGGAAGATCCTTTCATTCTGACATCTCAAGGAAAACAGGTATTTTATGTAAAAGACCCGTGTGCTAATGAATGGTCGGTAGCTTTAGAAGGAAAACGGTAAATTGTGGCCGAAGAAGATGTTAATGAGATTGGAGAAATTCCCCTGTTTGCACAAGTACCTGAACTTAAATAGCTCGATGATGGCAGAACTGTTGACAACTTAATTATCTGAGATGATCATCATGAATGAATATGGATGGAGGATCCTATAAGCAAAAAACAAAAAACAACAAAACTAAAGTTTCATTGTATGTTGTAGTATTATGTAGATGCATTTGTATGTTGAATTGAATGTTGTGCATTTGATAGATACGATTGTTGTTATTGCTTGACTGAATATGAATGTTTTGAGAATTAATTACTTGTTTGATAGATATGAATGTTGGGTGAATAGGTTGATTGAATATGAACTGCAGGGTTTGAGTCTGATATACACGTATCAAACAAATATAAAAGTTAAAAAATAAAAGAAATATCCTACAACGTCGGCCTCCTAACATAACCGACGTTGTAGATATTTCTCTTTTATTTTTTATTTATATTATAGAACCTACCACGTCGGCCATTCATAACATCGTCGTCGTAGATATTTCTCTTATTTTGTTTATTTTTTATTAAAGAACCTACCACGTCGGTTGTCAATACCACCGATGTTGTAGGATATTTCGGTTATTTTTTTATTTTTATTAAAGACCCTACCACGTCGGTTGTATAAAAGGGCCGACGCGATAGGGTCCACTCTACCACGTCGGTTGTATAAAAGGGCCGACGCGATAGGGTCCATACGACCACGTCGGTTGTATAAAAAAGGCGACGTGGTAGGATATTGAGAAGCTCACTTGCACGTACCTTTACCACGTCGGTCTTAGTTAAAACTATGACGACGTAATAGAGGCTCCTACCATGTCGGTTATTACAACCACCGTGAAAGGGTACCCCTTTATTACGTCTCCCACGTACCACGTCGGTCATGGAAGGCAGTCAACCCGACGTTGCACCCCCTTAATATCCGACGTGGTAACCCTTTTTTGCAGCAATGTCCTTCTGAATGGTGGAGTCATGAGTTGCATAGTTGGAAGTCAACCACTACTTCCGAAGTAATGGTTGTCGCTGAGGCGAGCAAGGAAGGAGCGTGGATTAAGAAATTTCTTGAAGAGCTTGGAGTAGTTCCCTCGAGCGAGGGACCCGTAGAGTTATTTTTCGACAATAGTGCATCCATCTCGCAAATCAAGGATCCTAAATCACACCACAACGTGAAGTACATGGATCGCAAGTACTTTGTCACACGTGACTTCATCGACGAAGGCAAAATAATTTTATTAGGGGTGGACACCAGCAGCAACACAACTGATCCATTTACCAAAACCTTATCCCAGGCCAAGGGAGAAATGCATCGAGTCCATGGGTCTGAGGAACCATGTGGACTGGCTTGATGAGTGATTTGAGAGGGTTACCCTAGTTATTATTGCTTTATACATTGAGAATGTATGTGAAAGAAAACTTTGATAACAAGTAGGAGATTGAAGGGAATGTGTTCTAAAAGTATACTTTTAGATGTCAATTATTATGAATTAGATGTGCAAACCTTTTGTTCGTTGATTAATGTATTTGTCTTTTGGAAAAGATAAGGAAGAGGCTCTTGGTCCTTAATCGTAGAGCTCCAAAAGATAATGGTTTACATAAATCAAAAAATATTCATAATCATGGTTATTGACATGTAACATTAATTACCGAGATAAGATTGTCGTGTTGGTTAAAGAGTATTGTAGCTCTACAAATATTTAACGACACGAGTATATATAAGACGAAAATGATTACTTTTATATGTTGGATAGACCTAGCAAGTGAAATATTATGGAATTGCGTTATGTGTCATTAATGTCTCACTGTGTCTTGAATCCTAAGATATGAGACATATCTTTTCACGTAGGAAGTGTTTAATTTGATTACTGTCAAAAGTTGTCATTGAGTATAGTGATAAAGACAATAGTTGGTTAAATATGACTTATGCTGGAGAAGATAGTTGTCAAAAGATTATCATCGTCCCTCTTTACATGAGCGATGATATTAGTGGGCCCCTTGATAAAGCAAAATTATAATGTGCACAATGTGACTTGTGTTAAGTTACATATTTATAATTAGCATAAGAGATCAAGAAATGAATACATAATACAAATGTGACACATTTCTACTTTATATAATATTCTTAATATCATGTGGCAAGGGATAGACACAAGTGATGTCTTTACATCACTAAATGAATCGTGATTAGTTCGAGTGAACAAGACATCTTTGTTAGTTGGGTAACGATAATGTGTAGCCAGATACCGCTTATAGTTTATGATATTAAGTGTTTCGTATCATTGCTAATTTAACTTAGATCCTCCTATACGTCACACCAGAAAAATGGGAAACAAGAAGTTTTATTTTATGTTCATATTGTGTATCGGGTTTCATGTGAAATAGTATACACGTGGTGAATCGAAAAAATCAATATGTCGTGAAAATGACATAGTTAGAATGATAAATAAATTCATATGAGATGTATGTATTATGGGGTGTGTTGTTTTGACTTTACATATCATAATATATTACATGATATGTGAATTTACTAAATACCCCAAAGATCAGATTTTGTTGGATATAAATCCAAAATTTAGTAAAGGCAAAAAACGGGTCACAACGGTCGATCTTTTTCAGAGACCGGTCGACTGGAAATTCACAGTAGTTGTTGCGTATGTGAACGGTCCACCGGATGGATGTGTTTCGTCGACCAAAAAATTCCAGGAGCTTTCGCGAACTCTTCTTGGTAGTGATCAATCGACCGGTTGAAGGTGGTGGTTCGACCGGAAATTTTCATGAATTTTCTTGGTAATCGGTCGACCGACTTGAAGTGCAGTCCGACCGAAAACTTCCAGTGGCTCTACCAATGGCTTTCTAGTGTAGAAACGGTCGACCGTTTGGGCGTGTTTGTTCGACTGGAAAATCATAGTAAATTTGATAGCATGTGATGGGTCTTTCGTTCGGTTTCATGGTCCACCCGAAACATCAATTAACTGTCAATGGGTCGACCGATAGGCTAGTTTCGGTCGATCGGTAAGCACAATTTTGCTAGAATTATTAAGAGATTAATGTTGATCATGGATTGGATTTATTCCAACTGTGGGCAAATGTGGATGAGGATGATTATGTGTCAATTTGTGATTGGTTTTAGGGAGAGACTTGTGCGTGTTGGGAGATCCTATAAATAGGTCTCCTCTCCCTCCTTCAAATTAATGCAAAAATTCTCTCTCCCTAACCTCCCTACTAATCCATTTGAATTTATCTTGATTATTCAAGCTTTTGGAGATTAAATTCTCAGGGAGCTTTAGAGGGGTTATTAGCTAGATTCTAACTTTGATTTAGAGATTGAATTGCCTAACTCCCTTTCTCTCTAATCTTGGTTAGAGTTTGGTGACCACTTGTAGGCGAATCGGCGGACGTTTCAACGGGCAACCTAACTTCGGATCTTAATAAAGGTTTTAGAGAACCTTTGGGTATGATCTCCTTCTATTTATTTTGATATATGTAGTTATATGATATTACAATAAATATAAAACTATGTACATGAAATCATCGATAATATGGAAATATGCATATATAATTTTTTTGAAATTATATACATGCATAGGGGCACGAAATCCTACATATCCTACACAGATTCTACACTAGCTTCTACTTGTACGCCACAGAAACTACACTTGTTCCTAATTGAAATGAAGACCCACTCACACACACATACCTACACACCTCAACTCCATGGGGGTTTAGTTTAATTGTTATTTGATTCATAGTATAGTGTATTGTACTTTAGTTTAATTGAATTAACACACCTCCCAGTGGATTGACCTGTACTTGCCCCGTCTTCACCAACGGTCGTGCTTGCAGTTAAACTTAATTTCACATCACTTGCCAGCAGGGGGAGACAAATTACTGGTTTTTCTTGACGCTCAGACTAGTTTCTAAGCTTTCGTGCTTTTTCTTCGCAACCTTTTCGACCATCATTGTCTCCTCCAATTTACTTGTTCTCTGATTGCCATTGTTTGTTGAGTTCTCGTAGTTCCTACAATCATAAATAAGATATTATTGATCATAATAAACATTTTCAATATATAAACGAAGTACACATTTATATTATACCAAAAATTCTATAGCTAGCCTTGATTTTTTTGATATATGCTCATGTCGTCTAAGAAATGAAATTGTAAAGTGCACATGGATCTCAATCCTTATACTTCCCAAATATGAAATTGGATATCAACTTTGTTTTGAAATCTTTCCATCGAGTACCCACAAATGACAACCACTTCTTTTTCAACTCTTTAGTTGATTGAAAATTGGATTTTTTCCCTACAAAACTAAAGCAATGAAAAGTAGTATCGGTTAGATAAGAAATTGTTAAGATAAATAATTAACTTAAAAGAAAGTCTTGAAAACCATGAACTAACCATTGCGTCTTTCCAAATTTAGTCTTTTAGTGATTCGTCCATAGTTGACCACTTGTCAATGCAAATATTTACTTTTCTTATTGCAAGCGTACCCAAATAACTTGTCTAATAAATTTTGTTTTCTCTGATTGGCTCCAAGTAAGAATCAAATTCCAAAGGCAATGGACCTTCCCGCTTCATTTTTTCCTCAAACTCTATCGTAAGAGTAGTTCCGCAGGCTTAAGATGCTCTGATTTCATTGTCACTTGTAGCATCGACAATTTGGTCATTGTTCCTCGTTTAAGTCCCCTGGTCACTTAGTCGCATGTCTAGTAACAAAACTGAAAAGAAAATGTAAGAAAAACCCACCGAAATGGTGGAGACAACAACGACTACGACCAACTCCCCAACAATGGTGCCAAAAACTTGATTGATCATTTTAATAACCTCAAGCGCATGACGTCGGTGAAGACGTGGCAAATACGGGTTGAACCTCAAGGAGTTGTGAGTGTTGTTGTCATTACCATAGTCGAGTAGGAACGGAGAGGAGAATGAGGAGATTATGCTAACTAACTACACTAAACGATGAATTAATCAACAATTAAGCTAATCCCCTATGGAGTGGAGGTGTGTAGGTATGTGTGTGTGAGTGGTTCTTGATGACATGAGGCAGAAGTGTGTAAAGTAGGTGAATCAACTAGAAAATAGTGTGGAGTCTAATTAACATCAACTACATTTACAAGAATACAAGCCTAATATAGTTAGACATGAAGCTAAGATGCACTTTGGGTTCTCAAGAATGAACTAAGTACCTACTGTGGAAATTAGGACATCAGTTAACCATCCATACAACTCAATATATTCATCCATTCTCTACTAATCATCTATACATAACAAGCCATTTACCATAAAAAGATGATCTTTTACAAGCAACAAGATAAAGTCTAGATCTAGCATGAGACAAGTACCTAGTGTGCCCCTTATCCCATCTAATACATGTTTTAGCTAGTTACATGCATTGATCTACATTATGCATATGAAATGACACAGATAAGAAGAACCCATCACCAACACATCACGTAATCTACATCACCTCCATCCCAAATGGGGTGGATCAACTCTCTACTCATCACTACAAACATGGAAAGCATGAAATCAAGACTACACATGGCAAGAATCACAAACTACTAAAATAACCAACAAAACACAAAAGTAAGTAGATAAGAAGAAAGCTAGAGACAAGAGGAAAAATATTTTACCATTAGACTGAAGAAAGCACTAGTTTACAAGCTCTAACCACCCCATTATTCGTGCAACACAAATGGATAAAACCTAAGCTATTCTAACGGTGGAGGTAGAGAAGGAGGGGGAAGGTAGGAGAAACATTGCTATTTATAGAAGAAAGAGTGGTGTAGATAAATCTCGAAGCAATCCGACTGTTGTAATCACTTTCTCTCTAGTCACAGGAGAAATTGGGGACCAATTAAATACGCCAGTAGCGGATTAAAATCCGTCACTGGTGGATCAGATTGGTCTGATCCACCCCGATTTCTTCCAGGAGCTTAAGTTATGTATTTTGCACGTGGGGTGCACTCGTGTTCTGCTGTATCGAGCCCGTTTGGTCGTAATTCCCCAAATACTTCTCAAGATCATAATAATGAGGGATTTTTGCACCATAAATGTTTTCCTTATGCTCAGGTCCCTCTGGGTTCAGCTGAGTCTTTCCTGAATTGCAGATGGGTCCTTGAGCATGACAAACACGTCCAAGATGCTTCAATAAGGTCATTCTTGCATTTAGGTACTTTTTGGTTCCTTTCTCCTCTTTATTACCTAAAAATCGAAACACACCAAAGAAACACTCGAGTAGCACAAAATTGGTGTAAAATAAAGAATATATAGCACGAATGCAATGTATGATACACTACTAATTAGCGGCCAACAACAGTTCGGTCAAAACATTGGACGTGCAACTCAGCCAGTTCCCTCATCAGCTCAATGAACATGAGAAGAGTCAGTTACCAAGTCAACTTGAGATGAATTCATGGGGTACCCAATGTCAAGGAAGGCCACTAGTACCTCGAGCTACCTCTGAACTGACCCATCATGTTAATGTGGTTCATACTTTGAGGTTTGGTAACGAAGTAGACAAAAAAATTGGGTTGTCTTCCTTGTAATCACCATCTCTTGGTGTCACCACACTTGTGGTGACACCCTCAACTACGAGGGAGCCGGATCCTAAGGTTTTTTTTTTGCAAAGCAAAAGGGAGGCGTAGCCTCGAATTTTATTGATTTGTGTAAATGGACTTACATACAAACCAACCCAACAAACACTCAAAGGCCCTCGAAGCTTGCTGGGTACAAGCTCAGATTCTCACCTAGCACATACACTATCACAAGTTCCACCATCTACTACAATGTATTACAGCACGCTTCGCATTGATTGCTTCGCATTGCCGGATCCTGAGGTTCCTCTTACTTTTATTTCGATAATGGGGCCAAACCTTGAGGTTCCCTTGTCTTATCATTTTTCGATGGAATCAGAGTCTGAGGTTCCTTCACAAAAATCCACATCCATCAGTCCATCTGAGGACCCCACTCATGTTTCTACGGAATTGGATGTTGAGGTTCCTTTGAAGACCCTTATGCCCCGAAGGTATCATTCCCTGAGCACCTTAAAACGAAAACTTTAGATCAACATGACAAGATGCTTTAGATCTTTCGACAAGTTAAGGTGAACATTCCATTATTGGAGGGGATTCAGCAGATGCCACATTATGCCAACGTTCTCTGGAATTTATACACCAACAAGGGAAAAACCAATGTTCCCAAGAAAGCTTTTCTTGCGGAAAACTTGAGTTCATTATTGGCACAACCCATGCAAGTCAAATAAAAGGACCCCCGTTGTCCTACTATTTCTTGTGTGATTGGTGATGTGTTAATACATCAAGTTTTATTTGACTTAGGTGCATCTGTCAATCTATTGTCGTATTCTATCTACGTCTGCCTCGATTTTTGAGACCTCAAACAAACAAAAACCACTCTTCAACTGGCTGATAGGTGAATGAAGAAACTGAGGGGAATGGTTGAAGATGTTCTTATTAAAGTAGGTGAGTTCATTTATCCAGTCAATTTCATTATTTTGGATACTGAATCTGTGCCAAACCCACTTGGAAAAATTCATGTTATTTTAGGGTGACCATTTCTAGTGACTTCTAATGCCTTGATCAATTGACGTAATGGTCTGATGCATTTGACATATGGTAGTCAGTGCACTGATTTCAACATCTTCATCATCGAGAAGTTGTCAGGTGCCTTCAATGACCCAGTAGAGGTCAATCTTGTCCAGGGCACGGATGGAATGAAGTCGAAGGGACCCTCAAGTATTTTAGAGAGTTATTCGATGTATATCCTGAAGATGGTGAAGATGTTTCAACTATGCCGGCACAAGAAGGTGCTTATGTTGTGATCATAGGGCCTTTGAGCCACATCCTTTTGACCATGTGGCTCTTGAGCCACAAGATACCATTTTTGTGGCCTCCAGACCACTTTCTCTTCACAATGTATATGTTCAGTACCCAATATTTGTTAAGAATCAACCACGTGATACCCTACAATTCAAACAACCGAACGAAGATTCACCTCTCATTCACGCCTCCTATCTAGCTCATTCTCAAGAGGCATCAAATGACCACAATGCTTATAAGGGCGTGAGGTGGTCAAGCATTTCTATTTCTAGACCTCACCTTCTGGGTAGTAAGTCTGAGGTGTCACTTTCTGTTGATGAAATCATCCCTGTGTTGCTTTTTTGGCCTTAATCTATGTTTTGATGATTTAATCAACCTAATCTTAATTATAATCAATATAGATTAGCACACATATGGCATTGCATATATATTGCTTTGTGCTAACTTCTACAGGTGATCAAGGCTCAAGGAAGAAAGGAAATCAAGTCAAGACATGTATTAAAGGTATATTGAAGACATGTAATCTTGTTTTCTTTGAGTCTTAGGAACTATGTGTAATTGAGCATACTTGAACTAAAATCAACTCACATACACACTAGGTTACCCATAGAAGTCACACACAAAATTTCACATCATTTGGACTTCAATAAATCACCCAAACTCAGACCGGAAAACACTAACAATTAACCTGAACAATCTGCCCGCATTCGGTCGACCGAACCAAACCTCTCAGTCGACCGAGTGATTAATTATCCTGTAGTGTTTTTCCTTTCCAGTTTCGGTCAACCGTGTAGGCCTTTTCGATCGACCGAGTCTTTACAAATTTCCGACCGTTTGGTTTGTCGTTTTATACCAACGGTCGTATTCGTATTATTTCCAAATACCCCAAAATACATTTTGCCTATCGGTCGACCGTGGACCTGTTTGGTCGACCGAACTTATAGTGTCTCCAATTTGTGCAACTACGTGGACATTTTCGGTCGACCGAAAACTTTGGATCGGTATACCGAACATGGTCATTTTTGCCAACCCAGTAGAGCTTGTTAGTTTACGGTCGACCAAACCTATCTCGGTGTTCGACCATTAACTTAAGTGTACCTAAGTCATAGCCTTTAGCGATCGACCGTTCCTTAACCGGTCGACGGAATCGAGTCCAAAATTGTCCAATGGTCGACCGTTTCGCCTGATTCGGTCGACCGAACTTATGCTGAATTGCATCCTGCAAACTTCTGTTTTGAGTCTTTCACTCAAACCAAACCCAACATAACCCCAACGGCTATAACACCTTAGGAGCTTATAAATTGGTGTTCCTATGACACAATTACACAACTCTTACACTTCCATTTGTCATATACACGTAAGAGAGAACTCCAAGTCTCCCAATCCCCAAATCTACTCTCCAAGCCTAAACTTCCACACTTTAGTATCAATTCCATATCCTAAACTAAGTGTGCTCAAGTGAGAGAGAGTGTTCCACTCAACATCTCTGTTGTAAAGAAGCAAGGACTTTGGTGAAATCTCGAAGTGTTCCTCTCGGATTGTGAGAGAAGAAAGTCAAGCTCACAAGGGTGTTCGTGGAGCTTGTTTTGTAAAAGACTTGATCTCGGCCCGAACGAGGTTGATAGCGAAGACGCGAGCGGAGCTCGAGGGAGATCGACCGGAGCTTGCAAGAGAGGAAATAGGAGGGAGGCCGAACCTCTATAAAAACTCGGTGAAATCATTGTAGTTTGCTTTACTTGCTTGTTTTTGTTTAATTCCGTTGTGCATTCTTGGATTGCTTAAACAAGTAGGTAATTAGTTTAAAAGTATTAGTATTAGAGACCCTTACGATCCTACACCCTGTGCACCTAAATGTCAGTTAGGGGGTTGATGAGAATTAAATTTATATCGCAAGTGCACAGCGTCAATGAAGACGTGGCAAGTACGGGTCGAACACAAGGAGGGAGAGATATTGTTTATTTTGTGATTTTCGATTAAGGAAGAAAGAGAGAGAGAAATAAAGTTGGTTTGAGATTTTTGGATTTTTAATTTCTAAATCAAGAACAACAAAACTAAAAAGAAAATAAAGCAAAGATGGATGAGAGTCCAGCGGGTGGAGGTTTAGATGTCGGGTTTTGTTTAGAGAAATCAGAAACTTATAATAAATCATATTAGTTATAAAGCATTACATGATAAATGATTTAACACAAACTCAAGTAATCAAAATATCCTAGTACGAAATTACGTCATTCTTCTTCTCATCACCCTAAATCCGTCACCCCCACCCTTTGGAGAGAGTTAGAAACTCATGGATGGAGGGAAGGAGAAGGGGTCCTAGAGAAATTACAAAAGAAACTAAAAACACAAGGTAAAACAACAAAACTTTATTACTAAATTATGGAATAAAAATAAGAACATCCTCTACAACATTGTTTCGGGACTATTTATAGTCGATACAAGGGACCTAGGTATAAAATAGGAAAGTACACGTGGCGAGACACGACTGGGAAAAATCCGACGCCACGGATCCAGAAGGGGGTGGCGTTTCCACCGCACATTACTGTGACGTGCGGCGGATTCGCCTCAAGAATGTGTCTGATTCGATCCGGATTTTTCCTGCGTGTTTATGGTATGATTTAAATGTCCTTTGCGCATCCAGATGATTTCTTTCCTTTCTTGTGAGCTCCGAATTAATTCTTTGTATACTTGGAGATCCAAATTGATTTTTTAGAACTTCTCCAAAATAATATTTTGGTCCTTGCAGTCGGGTCCTTGGCTTTTTACAATTAAGTCCCTGACTACTTTTGTGCTTAAGTCCTTGGGCTTTTTGTAATTAGGTATTTGAATGCTTTTATGCTTGGATGAACTTCCATTTGAATCCCGATAATCTTGACTTGGTCTTTATGATAGAAATGTGTCTCTTGCACGCATTTATGTTCGGGATATGGGTAATTTGCATTCAGGTCCATGTGTTATGTAAATAAGACTAGACACATACCTTAGTAGCATTTATTGATATAAAATTAATCTAAAGGAAAGACATATGATGCAATGTATGCAATGCATCAAATACCCCCACACCTAGATTTTGCTAGTCCCTAGCAAAACAAAATATAAGAAAAATGAAAACAGGGAAATCCTAACTCACTTTCGTAGGAATCACGGTTGCACTTAGCATGTGCAACAAGCCTTTAAACCCCTAAGTTTCCTTAGAGGACGAGTTTTGTCTCGTGAGGGTTTTCAGTTGACACACCCACAAAGTCTTAATTCAACATTTATTAATAACTCTCAATATCCCTGCCTTAGCCTTATACATCTCACTTCGAATTCTTGTATGCTCATTATATGAATCTAACTTATGAAAATTCTGACTTGGTCTTTGTTCCTCCAACATTCACACCACTAACCCTTCTACACATGTTATCACTTAAATTATTTTGCATGCCTCCTCTGGTGGTGAAGTATCATTCGGATCAACCATGACATGGATCATTCTTTTAGCTTTGGGTCTTGAGTATCTTAAAGTATTTATATTTTTTCCCGTGATTTAGCACATTCGATTTTTGACACTTTTACCCTTTTTGCATTCGTGTAGCGAGTTTGGTCGATAATCCCGAGCCGGCAGACTCAAGTTACCGGGTTTTAAGATACCCCTACGGACCAGTGACTCGAAGGCTTGGGCTTTTGTAATCATTTTGCAAAATGTGCTTTCCTCACTTTATTCCTTTATTATTTTTTTACTTTTATATTCCTCAAGGCTTAATTGCTCTTAGAAGTCCACACTTCCCGGTATATTTTCCTCAACCTCTGCTTCTTATCAACCATTTCAAAGATTTGATTCATCCAATTTGAGTGCATACATGTCTTAAAGGGTAATGGGTTATTTATTTTGAACTTAGATTTATGTCATAATTTCTACAAGCAGAACTATATAATAAGGACACAAACTCAATGCAATTTGTACACGGGTTTTGGCAGTTCAATCTTAAGCTATGTCATGAAACATTAATTTTTTTTTGAATAACAACAAAACTAATAGAATATATAGATATATAGATAAACACCCCCACACACCTACATTATGCATTGTCCTCAATGTATGCAAATATAAAGCAAATGCACTTATTACCTGGGTGAACTGCGGTGGAGGGATGGAATTTGTTCAGAGTCAACCATAATCAGAACTGGATTGAATGTCACCATGTTGGTGCATGTATCCAGTTGAATTGTTCCCCATGTTGCCCTGAGGTAAAGGTTCCACACCTCTCACATGTATTGATTCTCTTGTTTGTTCGAGTGATGGTGGTTGGGTAGATGACTTACTCCCCCTTTTCGCACTTTTGTTTTGATTTTGTGATGATTTATTTGATTCAGAAATCTTATAGATACGTGCTCTCATCACAACATCAATTTGATTGCATATTATTTCTGGCTCACTATCAACATGAAAGATATTAAATTCAGCTTTTAAGTTCCCAAAAGATAATTGCATGAGTCCATTTCGACAGTTTATCAATGCTTCAGAAGTGGCTAAAAAGGGTCTGCCTAGTATTACAGAGATTTGTCTATTAGGATTTACAACTGGTGCAGTATCTAGTACGACAAAATCCACTGGGTAAATGAAGTCACCCACCTTGATCAAAACGTCCTCGACTACACCTCTTGGTTTCTTAATAGAGCAGTCAGCAAATTGAAGAGTTGTCTTAGAGGGTTTTAGTGGACCAAGGTGGAGTTGCTCGTAGACAGAGAACGGGAGTAGGTTAACACTAGCACCAAGGTCTAGAAGGGCTTTGTTGATAAAAGTATCTCCTATTGCACATGAAATTGTGGGACACCCAGGGTCCTTATATTTTATAGGAGATGAGTTGGACAGAATAGAGCTTATGTTTGCAGTTAAGAAAGCCTTCTTTGGTACGTTTGTTTTTCTCTTTTTAGTGCACAGATCTTTTAAGAATTTAGCATAAGCAGGTATTTGTTGAATCATATCCAGGAGTGGAATATTCACCTTAACTTGCTCAAATACTTCCCGAATTTTCTCCATTTGTGCACTTGACTTCTTCTTAAGTCTATTGGGGAATGGAGCTTTAGGAACATAGACTCGCTCAGGTTGAACTACGGGTTCAGGTTGAGCAGGCGGGTTGGGCGTTTCAGATTGGACGTCAGGTTCAATGGTTAGGTCATATGTGGTTGCTTGATGGCTAGATTGATTAGACGTTCTAGGATTTACCACATTGTTATCAACTTGTCTTCTGGACCGTAATGATACTACTGCATCTATTTGTTGGAACGGTCCTTCCTCATTAACCATTTGAACTGGTCTCAAGTTGTTACTTCCTAGAGGTGGTTGATAGGGCTGATATTGATTATTAGATCTAGGATTCACCTCAGGTTGACTTGGAAACTGACCCTTTTCTCTTGCACCTACAATTTGTGCGAGTTGGCTGACTTGTGTCTCTAGCCTTTGGAAGGACTGGTTGGTTGTTTGTATAAAAGTCTTCATCAAATTTTCCAAGCTTGTCAACCTAACATCATAATCTCCATTGTTACTAAACCCAGATGATGTATTATTTTGGTTATACGGGTTTGGTTGTTGTCTAGGAGGTTGACCTTGTTGGCTTGATGAGAAATTAGAATTATTACGCCACCCCGAGTTATAGGTTGATGCGTATGGGTCATTTCTAGTATGGTTAAACGTGGCATTAACTTGTTCCCAGTCCGCACAATCCTCCATTAAATGACCAGTCTGACCACATCTAGAGCAAGGGATAGACAAGACTTGATTCACTCGGGGTCGGGTTTGTAGCTCTAGACTTTCCATTCTGCGCATAAGGGTAGCTAGTTTTGCTTCAGCCGCTACATTAGCATTGACAGCTAAGACACCTGGTTTGGGTTAACTTGCTATTCTAGATCCAATACTCGGGTTAAGCGGTGCTCTAGCATTGTCCCATTGCATACTGTTTTCAGCTAAATCCTCAAGAAAAGTCCAGGCATCATTTTCATTTTTTGACATGAAGTTCCCTTGGCTTACGGATTCTACCATAACCCTAGATGTGGGTGTCAATCCCTCATAAATATTTTGGCACAGTTGCCATCTTGGAATTCCGTGATGAGGGCATTGGGTCAGCACACTTTTAAATCTTTCTAGATAGGAATAGAACGACTCGCTCTCAGATTGAATGAATGCAACAATTTCATTCCTAATCCTCATAGTCTTATGGTTGGGGAAACATTTTTTGAGGAATACTTGAACAAACTCAGCCCAACTTTTAATGGATTTTTCGGCTAGACTATATAGCTATTTCTTAGCGTCATCCTTCAGTGCTAGAGGCACGAATTTCAGACGCACTGCCTCCTCAGAGATATGCTGGTATTGCATAAGAGAGCAGATTTCCTCAAATTCTCTAAGGAAGAGATATCGGTCTTCCCTAGAGGTGAACTTAGGCAACATACTCCTGTATTGTGCCTTAAGTTCGAAGCCGCGACCCTGTATGGTGGGCATAACGATGCACGATGGCTGAGCAGCCATCGCTGGGTAGCATCGATCCCTCAGAGTTATGGCGGGTTCACAACATTCTCACCCATTGGATCTGGGTGAGGTGGTGCAACAGGTGGATTGGGGCTAAGCTCTAGACTGGAATTTAGATGAACTCGTGAGAGTCGATTGCTCAAGTCCCGAACCCAAATATGAGTGCACCGGTTTGAATTAATTTTAATTTTTTTGAATTCAAATTTGAAATTTAAATTCCAAATTCAATTTCAAGAATTAATTACATTTTTTTTTTCGTTTTTTTTAATTTATATTTTTTATATTTTTTTTCAAAAGGAAAACAATCAATAGAAAGAAGAAAGATGAGAAAGGAAACTTAACTCTAAAAGATAGGTTCTAGGGTTGGTCAGAAGTTTCCTGAACAAGCACGGTTCAAACAATCCTAGACCTAGTGTTGCTTAAATCTAGACGACTCCTAACTGGTTGGGTCGAATTGATTTGCTTGATTCACCTCTTTCACTAATCATACCAACTTGGCCAGGCAGTGTATAGCTAGTGGGGGCGCTTCCGACAGAGTCAGTGCCAATTAGACAACCACTTCGCTTGGAAGACTTACGTCAACACAAAAACACTTTCTAGACACCAAATTAAATTCGATCAGCTTCAAGTCATAGCAAGTCAAACCAATCTCCTCCTTAATTGAGTCTGAGTCCTTAGGGGCCAATGTCTAATTGATTTTAACTTTAAAGCTTGGGTGACACTTTAGGATTGTGATTTGTAGGCCACGGAAAGGTGATGAAATCCCCACCGTATCTTTTCCTACGGAGTTGCCCTTAAGATAGTTTAACTTAAATCTAGCAAAAATAGTCAAACAATGGTCTTTAGTGGGGGGGCAATTGCAAGGTTGTATGCAAATTAGATTATATGCTTAAATGCAATCAATAAAAACCGCGATACGTACCTTGCCTCGAGCACTCTTCAACAAGAATTAATTTGCAAGAATTTAGCAAGAATAATGCAAACAAAACATTATATGATGCATGCACTAAGTTCTTCTAGTTTTGCCAATTCTTAGGTCAGAGTTGAATTATTGCCAATTATGGAATTTAAGCTTAACACGTGCAGTTCTACAAAAGGAAATTTTACGAAACTAGAAATTACGAGGAAAGAGGCAGCAAATGTTACCTATGCAATGCTCAGTCGGGTTCACCGCCCGCTCTCGAAATTTCAGTAGCTCCACGCGTCCACCCAGAGATGGCGCTAACCCCAGAAAAATTTGAAGCCCAAGAGCCTCTGTTGTGCGGCGGATCCGCCGCAGCTTGTGCTTGATAAGCGGCGATTTCGCCGCCCTGCTTGCTCCGGCTGCGTTCAGATTTCACCACGAACTCTGTTGTCTCCTGAAACACAAATCCAAATACCTAGATCGCGCACAAGATAAACAAAATAGAATCGAGAACACAACAATAAACAAAATCTGCGTCGCCTCCCCGGCAACGGCGTCAAAAACTTGATGAGAATTAAATTTATACCGCAAGTGCATGGCGTCAATGAAGACGTGGCAAGTACGGGTCGAACACAAGGAGGGAGAGATATTGTTTATTTTGTGATTTTCGATTAAGGAAGAAAGAGAGAGAGAAATAAAGTTGGTTTGAGATTTTTGGATTTTTAATTTCTAAAGCAAGAACAACAAAACTAAAAAGAAAATAAAGCAAAGATGGATGAGAGTCCAGCGGGTGGAGGTTTAGATGTCGGGTTTTGTTTAGAGAAATCAGAAACTTATAATAAATCATATTAGTTATAAAGCATTACATGATAAATGATTTAACACAAACTCAAGTAATCAAAATATCCTTGCTCGAAATTAGAATAATAACATCATTCTTCTTCTCATCACCCTAAATCCGTCACCCCCACCCTTTCGAGAGAGTTAGAAACTCATGGATGGAGGGAAGGAGAAGGGGTCCTAGAGAAATTACAAAAGAAACTAAAAACACAAGATAAAACAACAAAATTTTATTACTAAATTATGGAATAAAAATAAGAACATCCTCTACAACATTGTTTCGGGGCTATTTATAGTCGATACAAGGGACCTAGGTATAAAATAGGAAAGTACACGTGGCGAGACACGACTGGGAAAAATTCGAAGCCACGGATCCACAAGGGGGTGGCGTTTCCGCCGCACATTACATGTAACGTGCGGCGGATTCACCTCAAGAATGTGTATGATTCGATCCGGATTTTTCCTGCGTGTTTATGGTATGATTTAAATGTCCTTTGCGCATCCAGATGATTTCTTTCCTTTTTTGTGAGCTCCGAATTAATTCTTTGTATATTTGGAGATCCAAATTGATTTTTTAGAACTTCTCCAAATAATATTTTGGTCCTTGCAGTCGGGTCCTTGGCTTTTTGCAATTAATTCCCTGGCTACTTTTGTGCTTAAGTCTTTGGCCTTTTTGTAATTAGGTATTTGAGTGCTTTTATGCTTGGATGAACTTCCATTTGAATCCCGATAATCTTGACTTGGTCTTTATGATAGAAATGAGTCTCTTGCACGCATTTATTCTCGGGATATGGGTAATTTGCATTCAGGTCCCTGTGTTATGTAAATAAGACTAGACACATACCTTAGTAGCATTTATTGATATAAAATTAATCTAAATGAAAGCTATATGATGCAATGTATGCAATGTATCAGGGTATATACTATGATCCTCAGATATGTCGGGGAGTGGGAACATATTTGTTTCCATTTTCTTTCACAGACCCTGGTTTTGATAGGCACGAACCATTATCATTGGTTCATAGAGCTCGCAACAATTCTCCTATTCTTATATTGCGAGCCCATGCATGTACATTTTTGGCTCAAGAGATGGCGGGTTCCCATTTGATGTCCCTTGACAAATGAAGATGAAAGCCCATTAATGTACATAGTACTCCTCTTGTCAAAAAGAAAAAGCTCCACACGTGAGCATTGATTATTGGGCCCCCAACTTGTCAGGATTTGGGCCTCATTTGTTTCACATATTTGTCTCCCTTCTTAAGTATCCCATAGTATTTAGCGGGAATTCGGGTTTGTGTCCATCAACATAACCATGAACTTCTGTTTGCGCTTCACGTTGGTGAGATCTTTTCTTTTTTATGTATGAATCCATGTAGTATCATACTAATATTCATTGAGTACAATGCATGGGGTAAGTTTGGGGGGTTCTTTACGTGTGTACACACATAGTCGAGTTTTTTTCCTTTTTCTTTGGTTTTCTTTTATTTGTATTGTTAGGGTCATCATAGTGTGCTGCAATTTACATTGATATATCTGGTATACCACGATCCTTGGGTGACTTGTCTTCTTTTGCTTCCATTTGTTTCAAAATCTTCATGTGTTTGCAAAAGAAAAGGTTTTGCGTGTGTTTAGCATGTGCCAAACCGTTGAGAGGAAAAAGTAAAAAAGGAAGCTCCTAGATTTGACTTAAACGTGATGCATTAGGATATCTAGTACACCAACTTTAGGTCTTATCTAGTCGTAAGGATGCGCCCAGTTTTCCATTGGGGGGAAATTAATCATAGGGTTTTAGTACTAAAATATATAAGGAAGTCAACCACAAACCTAGTGAGTTGAATAATTTGTGTCGTTTAGTATAAGTAAGTTTGTCCTAGTCAGGGACCTTAAACTCCTGTTGTGAAACCTTAAGTGTGGGGTTTTTGGATCATTTGTAGATAAGAAAGAATTTAGTAGTGTGTTCTCTCTTCTCGAATGACTCCTTTCCATCGGGAAATTAGGTCCGAGGTGACTTACTACCCGGTGCTTTCGAGTGATCTGACTTGGGATGCACCGACCGAACTCCCATTACACAGGTGGTAGGGATCACCCTATGTGTAGATTTGGGGGAAGGTGTACGTGATAGTGTAAGACCTCACTGAAAATGTTGCATGAAACCCGACCATGGGAGAATTAAACACCAACTATTCTAATTTCTTTTTCTAAAAAAATGATGAAAAGAAGAGAGAGAAGAAAAGAGAGAGAAGAAAACAAGAAATACAAATAAGAACATTAATGGACTTTACACGATGAATCAGTTGAGGATGTTAAGGTTGCCCAAATTAAGTCCTTAATTAACTTGCACAAATGGTTTCCAGGACTAGGTGTGTGGCCAAATATATATATATATAGTCATCCTGTAGGATTACCATGTCAAATGATTGACAAAGGTAGGTCTATCGAGTCGTGTTGCTAGGTTGAATAATGCATCAATGTTCGGATTTTGTGGGTATATCCGCTAACAGCTTGTTACACGTGCAAAGTGCAACCGTGATTCCTACGAAAGTGAGATAGGATTTCCCTTTTCGTATTTTCTCTTTCTTTGTTTTGCTCAGGACTAGCAAAAGGTAAGTGTATGATATTTGATTAGTATCATATCATACATTGCATTCGTGCTATATATTTTACCCTAATTTTGAGCTACTCGAGTGTTTGTTTGATGGGTTTTAGGTTTTAGGTAATAAAGAAGAGGAATGAGCCCAAAAGGACCTAAATGCATGAAGAAAGGGCCTTATTGAAGCATCTTGGACTTGTTGGGCACGCTCATGGACCCGTCTCCAATTCAGGAAGGACCAAGATGAAACCCAAAGGGACCTAAATGAAAGGAAAACATTTTGGGAGCAAAAATCCCTCAATATAATGATCTTGAAGAGTATTTGGGAAATTAAAACCAAACGGGCTCAAACCAGCAGACTGGGAGTTCACGCCCACGTGCAAAATAGAGGACTTGACTTGCTGAAGAATAACGAGGTGGATCAGACACAAAGTATCCACCAGTGGCAAAGTTTAATCCACCACTGGCGGGCTAGTTTGGCCCAAACGCGCCCCAATTTCTCTTGTGGCTCGAACCTGTTTATTTGGGTGCACCATACCAAAGAGAAGTTGATTACAATCACTAAATTGCTTCCAGATTCATCCACACCACTCTTTCTTCTATGAATAGCATTGTTTCTCCTACCTTTCTTCTTCTTAGCCTCCACCATTAGAATAACTTACGTTTTACCCAATTTGGGTAGTAGAGAAAGGTGGGCTTTGAAGCTTGTAATGACTCGTATGCTAATCTAACGGTAGATTTTGATTCCTCTTGTGATTAGCTTTCTTTCTATCCAATTAGTTTTTGATTCTGTTTGTTAGTTTTGTAGTTAGAGTTTTATGCCATGTCTAGTCTTAATCTCTTGCTTTCTGTGCCTGTTATTATGATTAGTGAGTAGATTCACCCCATTTTGGGTGGAGGTGATGTAGATTATGTGATGTGTTAGTGATGGGTTCCTCTTATCTTATGAGATTTCACATGCTTAATGTAGATCTATGCATGTAACTTGCTATAACTTGTATTAGATGGGATAATGGCCAGACTGGGTACTTGTCTCATGCTAGATCTATAGTTTATCTTGTTGCTTGTAAATGATCATCTTGTTATGGTAAATGGTTTGTTATTTATGGATGCTTGATTAGTAGAGAACGCATGAATGTATTGAGTTGTTTGGATGGTTAATTGGTGTCCTAATGTCCGCACGAGGTACTTAGTTCATTCTTGAGAACCCAAAGTGCATCTTAACTTCATGTCTAACTATATTAGTCATGTATTCATGTAAATGTAGTTTATGTTAATTAGACTCCACACTAGTTTGTACTTGATTTCACTTACTTTACACACTTGTGCTTCATGTAATCAAGACCCACTCTCACACACACCCCTACGCACCTCCACTCCATAGGGGTAGTTTAATTGTTGATTAATTAATTGTTTAGTGTAGTTAGTTAACATAATCCCCTCATTCTCCTCTCCTTTCGCACTCGAGTATGATAGTCACAACAAAACTCACAAGTCCTTGAGGTCCGACCCTTATTTGTCACGTCTTCAATGACGTCGTGCACTTGCGATTATTAAAACGATCAATCAACTTGGGAGTGATTAGTATTTTTTGTGTGTTTGTGTGTATGTTTTTGTTTGTGTATTATATATATGTTGTTCTCTGTTATGTATGGTGATTGTCAGTATCCATATAACAGTTTTGTGTATTATATATAGTTCTCTGATATGTTCTGTGAATCCAAAGTATTCATGTGCCATTCATTAGTATCCAACTATGAGATGTAATAATCTGAATTATATTTACTATGACTCATATTTGGAATCCATGACTATTCTTTGGTCGGATGAATAATATGTAGTAAAATAAATTAAATGAAATAAATTTGGTAGGATGAATCATATTTGGTATAAAATCATGAAAGGTGTGAGTCATAAAACTCTCATGTAGCAACTAATTTGAATCATAATTATTGTCATCTCTACTAGTTTGAATTGATAAAAGTGAACAAACAAGAATCTATATATATACAACGATATCAATGCAAAGACCAGAGTTGTCTAAGTTGCAAATATCAATGTAATCACAAATTTATGACATTTAATTTGGATATCAAATCTGTGCAATTTATCAACCATAAAATTTCTTATGTTTGTACTATGTTTTTTATGGTTTTTGGATGTGTGGAAATATAATATTAAATACCTCTTAATGAAAGAATCATTAAAAAAAGGACATAGCACGTTTGATATTAATAAATTACGACGTGGTATGGTTTATTATTAAGAAACAAAAACCTTGCAAAAATCCAATAAAAGGGATATACCACGTTAGATATTAACTTAATGTCCGACGTGGTATTGTTTATTATTAAGAAACAAAACGTCGTGAAAATTCTAATGAAAAGGACATCTCACGTTGACCTTTAACATATTACTCGTCGTGGTATGTCATGTTATTAAGAAATCGTTCTTGTTGGCTTTTTGGCCTCATTACTCTTAATTTTGATTATTAATAAACTAATATTATGCACAACTGCAATTAACACATCATATTGTCAAATTGCATATATATTGTATTTTCCTAACATTGTAGGTTCTCAAACCAAAGGACTAACCAACTTCAATGTAACACCCCTAAGCTCGTAGGTACGCACATGAGGGAGTCCAAGCACATATCGCAATAAGAGTCCCCATGACGACCGAGATAGTTATAATAAAATGAGACATACACGGATAAAAACATACATGGATATACAACACGAGGCAAAAGCCGAAAAAGGAAATTATCCAATTAAGTAAATAACTCAGAATTCAATACATAAAAGCTCTGACTTGAAGAAATATGACAACAAATAAGTAGAAGAAAAAGATAAGTAAAGGAAACCGGACGACATGTCCCTCGTGTACAAAATGCTCCAAAACTTCTCCAGTCTAACCCTGTCAAAAACCTAAGTACCTGAGGCAAAACAACAACAAAATTTGCGTGACTTTTTAATAAGAAAACCTTGTATGCCCTTGGTCCAAAAATAGGATAAAGGGTCATGCCTGAATCCCTAAATGCAACACATGCACACAAGTAGAGGTCATGACTCTACATAGCCGCGAATACCGGGCGTCGCCCGATGAGATCCCTCCAGCCATGCTGGTCTAATCCACAAGTGGGTCACTGGAAAGTGTGACCCATGGCTTGGTACAAAGTGGTCTTCTGGATTAACATCCGAACTCGCGGGAATGACCTACATGATTCCATTGCAAGTTGGGCATGCCCGTCCTGTAGCAAATGACAATGCGCACGTCTAGGTCTTATCTTACGGCTGACCTCGATCTCTACATAGAGGTCTTCCCAGAAAGGCCCATCGGCCCACACAACAATAGTGCCCTGATTAATTAACATTAATCAATTGCACATGCAATAATCTAATGCAACAGATATATACACAAGGATAACCATAATCACGTCTTACGCAATAGACAATGCCACGAGCGCCTACCAAAAACCCATGCGCATCATGACATCAAATATGTCAGAAGTAACAACATGTTTGTTGTATCTATATGGCAACAAAGACATAACGCCAGTACACATGTATAACAATGGCAAAATGTTAACGACAAGCTAGCTTCGGGTCATGCAACTTGGTCATAAGGTATCAAAATATACAACAATAACGTACGTGCAAGCACCCAGAACTCAACCACTTCATGAACTAAATAAATCAGCAGCAAAGTATCGACAAGCAACTACTATAGTCATGTGATACGAGTAATAGTGCAATAAACAAAACAAGCATGCAAGTTGAGGGGATTTAGACGCATTTCCATCACACACCGGGTCTAGCAACCATCCCTGAGTGAGTGGTCAGCAACAAGGTCAATCTTAATTAGACCCATGGCTAGCACACCTCCGACTCCTGCCCAACATGTGCAACTTCCCACTGGCCCCGAGACGACGAGTTGCCTGCCGGAGAAACCCTCGCAAGTTGTGCGCCTGGGGTTCTTGTGGCTTGGTTGTTCGGTGAAGTGGGCCAGTTGGAGGCGCATATGGAGATCCACCCCCGTTCACCACAACTGAGCCACCAACTCCGGGCAGCAAGCACCACCCTCGCTCCTAACAAACCGCACCAATCGTGACCCAACCACCAAGGAACTCACACACATGGAAGCATGCTCGATTGTAGCAGCCGTAGTCCTAATCCAAGCCTACCCACAACCACGCTGGAGACGACTAGACCTTGTCAAGATCTAGATCCCCCAACAACTGCATGCATCGCTAGCGCGTGGTTAGGTGAAGCAACCCCAACGACAACACCGACCAAGCAATGTGTCGACCCAACCCTAGGCCAACACCTCCAACTCTATCACCCACTTTTGACTCAGTTTCATACCTTAAATCAGCAACGTCTGCGCTCCTAGATGCTGAGAAGATTTGTTGCCCACACCTAGCGTCGCGCCACAGGAGTAGGCTAGTGTGCTTCACGAATGTAGCTGCCAGGAGGAGAGGTGATGGGGTAAAAGAAGGAAAGAAGAGAGACTTGAGTGGAATTTAAGGAGGTGGAAAGAGGGAGGGCTGGACTTGCCTCAAGTCATGCACCACAACTTCAACTCCTGCCGCACAAAATCTCACAAAAATCTCCACGCTCATCAAGTTCTCGCAATCCCAATCCAATCACTCCATCCGAAAATCTTCCTTTTGCTGGGAGAAACATCACGCATCTACCCCAGCAGTTGACTCAATCCAGACCCGAATGCACCAGCCCAAGTCGTGTCCATGATTGCACCAAATCTTCCTAGATTGCTCCCAAGATTGCCTTCCTTCTCTTGTTGATTTTAATTTGTCTTACTGATTTGATTTGCTGACATGGATACCACCTCATCATTGCTGACTCATCCGTCCTTCCACATCAGCCCATGTGGTAAGAAGAAATTGAGTCCAAAGTCACACACGCCCAAAGCAAAACCGACAGAGGCTAGTTGCACACATGCGCGACGTGCCACACCCGCTCGACCAAAAATGAAACTTTTCCTCGAACAGAGACCTCCCGAATAGGAAACGTTTCCTAAAAAGGCAACTTTCCCCGAAGAGGGATTTTCCCCGAGAGGAACTATTCCTAAAAAGGAAACTTTCCCAAAACAAGAGCAAACACACAATCACAAGCAAACAACATAATAAACCATGACAGAAGTATGAAAGATGAAAATGGAGTTTATTATAGCATCAGGGGAGCGAGTCTTACATTGAAGATCAAGACTCAAGACTTATAATCAAAGTGCAATGAGAAGACATGTAATTTCCTATATATGTGAGTCATAAGATGAAATTTACACTTGATGCACAAAAGGACTATCCTTCTCTGTCGGTCGACAATTCATCCTTCGGTCTAGCGAAAACCTATCGCAAATGGACGATCGAGTCACTTTTGGTGTACCATTCCCATATACTGAGTAGCATCCAGACCTTCCGTGGAATTCTTGGTTCGGACTACTGAATGCATATCGGTCAACCATTTTCATCTACTTAGTAGCATTTGGACCTTCCCTGGAATTTTCGATTCGGTCTACCGAATTGAAATTAGTCATCCGAACTTAACCTCTCTTTTTAATCCTAACAACCAGATCCTATTGGCCCAAGTGGCACTAAATCCGTTGAGAATTATCAATAGACTTATCTTTTGTCGTCTAGAAACATATTTTCAAATGTCCTACAACGGTCCACTGAGCCAACTTTGGTTGGTCAAACCCTTGTTACTAATCAGAACATAACGACTCTTTTCGACGTGGTATTTGATGTAAGTCCCGCTCTCCTGATACTTTAATAAGTCCATTTTCATCTTTCATACTTGTGTGATGGTTTGTTATGTTGCTTGTTTGTGTGGCGTGTTACTCTTGTTTTGGGAAAATTTTCCTTTTTCAAAAGAAAATGTATGAGGATTGCCCAAATTGGATTTTGAAATAATACAATTTGTGATTCTTGTGAATTTGGAAAGCAATTTAAAAGTTTATTCAAATCAATTCACATGGTCTCTACTTCAAAACCTTTGGAACTCCTGCACATGGATCTCTTTGGTCCATCTACAACTTTAAGTCAAGGTGGCAAGAGATATGCATTTGTCATCATTGATGATTTTACTTGATTTACTTCCATTTGTTTCTTGCTTACAAGAATGAAGTTTTCAAAGAATTGGAAAATTTGCAAAATGAATTCACAGAGAAAAATGGTTTTGATTTTGAAAATTCTTAGTGATCATGGTGGTGAATTTGAAAATGAAGGATTTGAAGAATTTTATTATTCTCATGGTATTGAACATACATTTTCTTTTCCAAAATGATTTACCAAAATATTTTTTGTGTGAAGTGGTCAACACTGCTTGTTACATTCTTAATCGAGTTTGTATTCGAACAAACTTAAACAAAACTTCTTTTGAACTTTGGTTTGAATAACCACCAAATATTTCATATTTCAAGGCTTTTGGTTCAAAATGTTTTGTCCTAAATACCAAGGATAACTTAGACAAGTTTGATGTTAAATCAGATGAAGCCATATATTTGGGATATTCGAGTAGGAGTAAAACATATAGAGGTTATAACAAGAGAACTAGTTGTGTAGAATAATCCATGCATGTTCATTTTCCACAGGAACCATGTAAGCATAATGCTAACCTTGATGATGAACTTATTCGAAATGTAACATCTCAAGAACAACCCAATGAGATACCTCAAGAAAAGCAAGAGCTTCCAAAGGATTAGCGAGATGAAAAGGACCACCTAAGGACCTTGTATTGGTGATGTATCAAAATGAGTTGTTACTAGATCTAATGCTCTTGCTGTATGTGACTCCTACGCATTTATATCTCAAATGGAACCTAAGAAAATAAAAGAAGCATGTGAGGATGAATTTTGGTTAATATCTATGCATGAAGAGTTGAACCAATTCATTCGGAATGATGTTTCGGAACTTGTCCCAAGACCTGAAGATCAAACGATAATTGGTTCCACGTGTGTTTTTTGAAACAAACTTAAAGAATCAAGGCAAGTGGTTAGAAACAAAGCTTGATTAGTAGCTCAAGGTTACAACTAAGAGGAAGGCATTGACTTTGATGAAACTTGTGCTCTGGTAGCTTGACTAAAAGCAATTAGAATGTTATTAGACTATGCATCATATATAGATTTAAAGCTTTTCAAATGGATGTTAGAAGTGCATTTTTGAATGGTTTTATCATGGAGGAAGTTTATCTTAAACAACCATCTGGCTTTCTTAATGAAACATACCTATATCACGTATTCAAGCTTTAGAGGGTTCTTTATAGGCTCAAGAAATCTCCAAGAGCTTGGTAGGAGAGGTTGAAGAACTTCTTGCTTGAAAATTGATGCACAATGGGAAAAGTGGACACAACTTTATTTATTCAACCAAAGACAAAGATGTATAAGTAGTACAAGTTTATGTTGATGACATTATATTCGGTGCTACTTATGGTTGTCTATGCCAAGAGTTTTCAAAGTCTATGCAATGAGGGTCTGACTATTATGTCCTTTAATTTTTCTTTACCTATGGAGGACAGTGGGCTGATAGAATTCATTACCGCAAGAGAAGGGATCAAGGTGTGCTCAGTTCGATCGAGACATTTTGGTATTGAGTCGGATGTTGAGACTGTAGTTAAGGCATGCTTAGACAAAAGTAGAGTGAGATGGAAATACGCTCCCATAGCACGGAGGATATCACTTTTGTTCAGCGCTTGGGGAGGTTTGATTTGTTTCACACATGGCTCGGCCAGCAAGCCAAGTCCGTTCCTTGCTTGGGAGCCAATCAATGGAAAATTTTGGTCCTCCACCCTTTTCTCGCTTACAGGCTTATCGAGTTTTTTTCTGGATGACATCATGATTTCTATATGAAGGGCAATAGGGATTGTTTTCCCTATACAAAAAAGTAGAATGGGGTCATTACACTCTTGTGCTCGAGCTTGGTTTGATTGTTAACGAGTCAAGCACGAGCGAAAAAATCCACTCGAGAAAATAAACAAGCCGAGTTGAGCAAAACCATTCTCACTCGGTACCTGCTTGTTAGCTTGCTCACTCGCTTCACTTGGCTGTTGTATATACGCATACAAGCATATATCTCTATACATATACGACATGTTATATTACAAATATACAACTTTATAATTGGAGAATGGATGAAAACATTGAGATGAAAGGATTGGACAAATTAACTAGATCATCCAACAAATTAGAAATTTAATATGTGTCGAGACGAAGGATAAATCATGGAAAGTAGCTTTAGATGGAGGAGGCTCATAAATTTGTGTTTGGTTTCGTATTTCAATTTTATTTGATTTGTTGTGAAGGAATGGTTTGGTTTTATGTTAGTTGTGACTAGAGTTGTTTCTAATTGCGTTATCTTTTGATTTTGTTGTCTTGTGGAAGACATTTTTTGTTATTTTGTATGTGTTTTTTTGCTTCTGTACTGATCAAAATATCGTTAATTGGCGACGTACCCATGGTTCGGAGAAAATTAGCTCTGTACGTATCAAAAACAATGTAATTGGCCGCATAACCATCTGTTACAGTGCGGCCCACATTCGTTAACGTTTCCCGTAATGTCCCGTTATTTATCAACGAATTTTATGCTTCCGTACCAATCAAAACATTGTTAATTGGCGACGTACCCATGGTTCGGAGCAAATGGGCCCTGTACGTATGAAAAACAATAAAATTGTCCTCGTACCCATCCGTTACAGTGGGGCCACATTCGTCTAGCACCGTTTACGTATTCCGTGGGTCCCGTAATTTATCAACCTTTGCCTCCTACCAACACCTTAAAACTCTAATTAATATCCTGACCCGACCCCAATTGCAACTTAAAATCCTGACGCAGTGGTGCACCCAACCCGACCCTGATTCTCAAGCAAAATCCCTAGTCCCCATTCCCGACATAGAGATTCTTGACCCGGTGGTGCACCCAACCCCATAAAGGAGAATCCAGTTATGGTGCCCGACCACCAACCTCATAACTGGATTCTTGAAGTGGGGAAAGTGGGCTAGGGATTTGGCGGGAGAATTGAGGTCGGGTTGGGTGCACTACTAGGTCGGGATTTGAAGTTGTAATTTGGGTCAGGTTGGGTGCAACATCGGGTCGGGATTTTAAGTTGTAATTGGGGTCAGGTCAGGATACTAATTAGAGATTGAAGGTGTTGATAAGAGGTAAAGGTTGAGAAATCACGGGATGTCATGGAAAACGTAAACGGTGCCAGACGAATGTAGGTCCCACCGTAACGGATAGGTATGAGGTCAATTACATTGTTTTTATACGTACATGGCCAATTTTCTCTGAACGATAGGTACATTGCCAATTAACAATGTTTTGATCAATTCAGAAACAAAAATCCCATTGATAAATCACGGAACGTTACGAAAAACGTTAACAAATGTGGGTCCCACCGTAACAGATGGGTATGAGGGCAATTATATTGTTTTTCATACGTACAAGGCCAATTTTCTCCGAACCAGTTGTTTTGATCGCCAATTAACCATGGGTATGTCGCCAATTAACGATAGTTTATGAAATGCATGCATAAAATTTGATCACTAATGAGTTTAATAATTTTTATATTTTAAGTGGAATTACTGGGGAAAAACTCAATGCTACGAATGAGCCGAACAGACTCATGAGCAAACGAGTCGAGTCAAGCAACTCGTGAGCCAAATATGAGTATAATTTGGGGCTTGAATCGAGTGTCGAAACAGCGACAAGCATGCAAAAACTATAACGAGTCGAGTTCGAGTCAACCTTCTTGCTCAATCTCGGCTTGTTTACAATCCTATTTCGTGCCCAACTTTTTTGCACCCTAAAAAATTTCCCGAAACCTTTTAGTTTGTCAAATTTCTCTAAATGTATTCTTTAATTTGGTTGAAGCAGAACATTGTTACTGCAGATAGTGAGCGTTTGTGTCTTCCACGTGGATGTGGGTTGTTAACTTGTTATGTCTCATCTTTAATCAACACTTGGTTAACGTTATTGTGTGTATGTTGTCATATCTTCTAAGTGCGGGGTTTGATTTGTCGGTTTATGATTTAATAGTGAGTAGGTTAGGCGATTTGGGGGTTTTTTTGCCACCATATTGGCAAATTTTTAGGTTGGAGGATGGGTAATTTTTTACGGATATTTATTGGTAAAGTATGGAGGATTTTGTGTTAGTTGTGGTGTAAACTTGATGTCGTCCTCCTCTAGGTCCGACTAGTCAAAGCCTACTCTAAATTCATATCAATGGAATCGTTGGTAAAAAGGATATAATAAGAGAACCAAATTCCATATAGAACATATACACCGACCATGAAGAAGTTGTTTAATGAATGAGCATTTCTGAAGCAAGAACATAAAAAATAACAAACACTGACAATATGTATTTACTCAAATGAAGCCACATTAAAACAACACTAACCGAAGGATCCGGAAGCCACATCAATAAAACCAAAAGTTATAACATGAAAACACTGAATATGACCCGTGTATTTTTACCCAATTTTGAAGCAAGAAGCTATCGTCTTTCTACTGCTGGTTAGAAAAACCATATTAACAGAAACCGAAAGACTGGGGGTGGAATAGAAGAAGAGGATGAAAATAAAAAAAATATTCTTCAATCGAGATTTAAAATATTTATGTCTATGCCTTATTAGTTAGGATACAATATCTCAAAGCGCGTTGCAGTTGTGCACCAGTTTTTTTTTAAGTCCAGAGAATGTGGGTTTTGGGAGAGATGGGTGGTCTCTTGTGTTGCTGACTTAGAATTCACCAGGTACGCACACACGGGAGGGCATGAGATGATGTGAACGAGCACAGACTGATTTACTTTCCAATCTCCAAAAATAGATAGGTAGTTTAGATTCTAGAGAATCATATTCTCAGAACAACTACCAACACATTTTGCACCCACGAATCAGTTCGATGTTGCTATTGATGTCAGGCTGATTGTGCGACCAAGCTATCGATCGGTTTGCGCACTTGAACTTCTAATGGCAAAAGTGATCAGTTTAGATACTTTCTGGGTCCAAAATTGGCATTGTTTTCGAGCTTAGATATTTTCTTGTCTACTCCTATAAATACCTATTGGTTTTAGTTTGAGGCGTCGGTAGTTTTTCCTGTAAAAGTTTTTGACGTAAAATCTTGTCTTATGGGGGCATGCTTTTTTCCTTCATTTGATTCTCCCACGGGTCGAATTCCTCTAACAACTAGTGATAAAGCATGGAGTTCAAGTGGGAGCAATGGCGAAAGAAGCAAATTTCAGATCAAGAAGATTGATGGGCAGAACATTGGTTTTTGGCGGATGCTGATCGAAGATTCTCTGTACCAGAAGGACCTTTACTTGCCTCTCTAGCAAAATTAGGTGATGCCTAAAGATATAGATCTGAAGAAGTGGCAGATGTTGGACCAAAAGGTTCTCTACGTAATCTGTCACTATTACGTCATGTGTAGCATTCAACATGACGAATGAGGAGACTATTTTTTGCGATGAATGACCTAACAGGCACTACTGCGGAATACTCAATAGACGTCAGATGTACAAACATCCGACGTCTATCTGTTTGTATAAACGTCGGTTTTTTAGTACAACCGACGTCTATACCTCATGAAAGAAGAAAATATTTTTTGTTTATTTTTTTGAATTTATTTCGTATAAGAATTTATGTAGATTTATTTTGTATAAGAAATAAATCAATTTTTTGGGATTTATTTCGTGTAAGAATTAACGTAATTTTTAGATTTATTTTGTTTAACAATTAACGTAATTTTTTGGGATTTATTTTGTGTAAGAATTTATGTGGATTTATTTTGTATAAGAATAATGTGAATTTAAAAATAGTTACATCAATGTAACTATCACATGTGTGTATGGTCACATGTGTTGAAGTTTAGTCCCACATTGGAGAATTTTTTTTATTGGTGGAGTTGAAGTACTCCACCACTCCTTTACTTCTAAATGAGAGTTTGGTAACACACTACAAAATGCAAGGGAGGTATTGAAGGGAATGTGTTCTGAAAGTTTTACTTTTAAATGTCAATTATTTTGAATTGAATGAGAAATCATTTTGTTCCTTGTTTATGTTATTCGTCTTTTAGAAGTGTTAAGGAAGAGGCTCTTGGTCCTTAACCGTATAGCTCTAAAAGATATTGGTTTACATAAAACAAAAGATATTCGCAATCATGGTAATTAACATGGAACATTAATTACCGAGTTAAGATTGTCGTGTTAGTCATAGATCATTGTAGCTCTACAAGTGAGTGACAACACGAGTATGCAAAAGAGGAAAATATATACTTTTGTATACTGAATAGACCTAATAAGTAAAATATTATAGAAATGTGTTTCTGTGTCATTAATATTTTACTGTGTCTTTGGTCCTTTGATATGAGACTTATATCTAATCACTTAAGGAATACTTAATTAGATCAGTGTCTTGAACTATCGATCAGTGTAGTGTGAAGGCATTGGTTGGTTAAGTACAACTTTTGTTGGAGAAGATAGTTAGTCAAAAGATTATCATTGCCCCTCTTAATTGACTGATGATATTAGTGGGCCCCTTGATAAAGCAAAGTTATAATGTGCACAATGTGATTTGAGTTAAGTCACATATTTATAACTAGCTTAAAGAGATCAAGAAATGAATACTAATACAAAGATGACACAATACTACTTTGTGTGTATTCTTAATATCATGAGGCAAGGGACGGACACAAGTGGTGCACTCCATCACTAAATGGATCGGGTTTTGGTTCGAGTGGAATTAAGACATCTAACTAATTGGGAGCTATAATGTGTAGCTAGATACCGCTTATAGCTTGTGATATTAAGCTCTTAATATCACTGCCAACTTAGTCTATATCCTCCCATAGGTCACACCGCAAGAAACCGGGAAACAAGAAGCTTGATTTTTGTTCATATGATGTGTCAGGTTTTTTATAGAAAATATGACACATGTGGTGAACAAGTAAAATCAATCATGTTATATATAACATAATTAGAATCATGATAAATTCATATGAGATGCATATATTATGGGGTGCAATAATTTATTGTTGCATAGGATAATATATTGCATAAGTTGTGAATTTGCTAAAACCCCCTCAAGTTCAAATTTTGTTGGAAATAAATCCAAAATTTGAAAAAGGCAAAATCGGGTAAAAGTTCGGTAATCCGTTGAGGTTCGGTCGACCGAAGGATCTGTGGATCGGTCAACCGAACATGGAACAGATAGTCATATTTGATTGACCGAACTTGACCAAAGTGCCTGGAACTTTGGTACGGTGTACCGAACCAAAATCGGTCGACCGAATAATGTTAAGTTCCGATATTTTCGGTTAACCGAATGGCAGTCGGTCTTAGACGAGAATTCGTCCGATCGGTTAAGGAGATTTTTTCCCTTTAAGAATCGGTCATCCGTCTAGTACTCGGTCAACCAATCGTGACATATTCGGTTAACCGAATGGGTCTCGGTCAACCGAACAGCGATTGATTTTCTACCTTTGATTATTAAGAGATTAATTTGATTGATGGTTGGATTAGCTCCAAACTTGGTCAAACGTTTTGTGGGTGCATGTAATACATTAAGGAATTAATTTATGAGAGAAAATGTAAAGAAAAATGTGGCTAAAGAATAGCCATGATTAAGAGTAAGATTGGAACCTATAAATAGGTCCTTATTCTCCCTAATTGGGTTACACAATTCAATAATTATTTTCTCTCTTAATTCACCACAAAAACCCACGAAAATTCTCTTAGTTTTCTAAGTCTTTGGAAGGAGAAATCTCAGAGGCTAAGGAAGGGGTTTGTAGGTAGATTTTCTAAGCTTGTTTGGAGATCGATTGGCTAGCTCCTTTCTCTCCAACCTTGTTTAGGGTTTCGGTGAACACTCGGAGGCATCCGGCGCAACGAGAAGCGAAGATTGGCTTCCTCAACGTCTCTGAAACGTCAAGAAGTTTTTGAGAACTTCTAGGTATGAATTTCGGAGTCCCTTTGTGTTTGTTTTAATAAGTTTTTGAAACTAGTTGTTAAAACAAACCGATGCATGCATAAATAAATCGAAGAAAATTGTAATAGATCCTTATTATACATGAAAATTCGAAAAATATATATGTATAATTAAACATAAAATCCTACAGTGGTATCAGAGCTTACGGTTCAATTTTCTTATGATTTATGGCTGTAAACGAATTTAGTTTGCCATCTAGGATTTAAACAATTCGGTTTTACCGGTTTTTCGGTGTATGGATGTTTTGTTGATATAATTCTCCATAATAATTCGTCTGAATGTTTTAAGAGTTTTAAAACATACCATGTGATTATTGGAATTAGGATTAAGACATTAGTCCAACTTACAATAATTTCGTTTTATTTAAAAACAATTATTTTGTAAGAGAATCATCAAAACCGAAAAACTGCAGTTCATCTTTCCATTGGAAATTGGATGGACAGCGGTTCAAAAATAGTTTTGAACTATGGATTAATGAAAAATGTTTTTAATGGATTTCAAAATATTTTTCAAAGAATTGTTGAGAATTCTGGATGATTGATAAATTAGATTCTGTAGTTTATAGCAATTGCGTGCATGGATGCTTGAGTTGCTTTGCAGGATTGTGAGTTTATATGTTCCAAATCAGACACTACAAATGTATGTAATTATTATTATACAGGGGCTTATGTATGTAAAAGCCAAAATTCTCTCTATTTCCGTCTTTTAGATAGTTGCATTTGCATATGAGAGGTTTTTACATAGGACTTGCACTAGTCGGTTTTATCGAATGTGAGGAGCATGTTTATTTTCTGTAAAATCTACATCTCCGGTGCAAGAGGAAGTCGCCGCTGTAGCGCATCGATCGAGGATCGAAGATCAGGGATCGAGGATCGAAGATCAGGGATCGAGGATCGAGGATCGAATGGAACATATAAACTCACACGATGTGGATTGTGTGAATGTTTAATTTCTGTTTTTATCTTGATATGCATATGATAAATGTGTTGAATGTTAGGATGTGTATGATTAATAATATGCATGATAACCTAAAATTCTAAATCACATGTTAAATTGTCCAACAAAAATTAAGAATGAATTTCCTTCTTATTTCATCCACTAGCAGCCATTAATCGAGGGATACTCTGCTCGCCCTTAGCGGGAGATAGCTCCCTCTATCTTTGGGAATAGTGGGAGATATAAAGGTTGTCTGTTGTTGTGCCACAATTAAATATATGAGGTGTGTTTCACCCTTGTGAACCCCAAGTACGTTTAGTTGTGAATACAATAGATAAACGTATCTCGTATCAAATGAAAATAAGTTTTCTTAACATTACCTAGAGCCCTCGCTCGGTTTTGGGAAAAAGTTTTTCTTACGAGGATAGGTCGTATTCCCTCATAATTAAAACGACAAGAGTCACAAGAGTTTGAAGATGCTAAATGTTGCTAAAATTCAAAAAGGTTGTGATTAGAAAATGTTTTCTTACCTTGATATTGTAATGTATTCGATAACCCTTAGCTAGTCTATATTACAATTGATGGGATCCTGGATTGTTGCATTTATGGGCAAAACTTTTATTTGCAATATTTACATTTATATATTCGATATATGTATGCATGTGTATTAAAACATAAAATTGGCATTAAAACCTGTATAATTTATTTTGTAGAAATGTCTAATATCCAACCAATTGTGCGATCTATGATCGAAAAGAATCCTTTGCAAAATGATGGCTCAAACTTCATGAAATGGCAACTCAATCTTAACATCGTATTGAGGTTTGAAAAACTATCTCATATTTTGGATGGTGAAATCCCAAAATTGAATGAGAAGACAACCGATAATGAGAAGGAGGCGATAGCCAAGTGGGAAGACCAAGAGAACCAAGTTCACGGTCTAATGTTGGCATCCATGGGTGACTCGCTTCTAGCGAAATACTTGGATTCAAAACCCAAGAAGACCATGGAGGCTTTAACAAAGATGTTCATGGATAGTGCCCGAAAGGAGCGCTATAAGACCACCATCGCACTCACAAGGTGCCATATGGCAGAGGGAACATCGGTATCTATGCATTTTCTCACGATGCAAGGATACCTTGAGAAATTGTCGAAGCTCTCTTCTCCAATGCCTGAGGACATTGCCGAAGATCTGATTCTTGGCTCTCTAGCCCCGTCCTTCGAGGACTTTGTGATGCACTATCATGTGCGTTAAAAAGGGGTGAGTCTTGAGGAGCTTCACAATGCTCTCAAAACGGCTGAAGTTGACATGGGCAAAGGTCAGGACAATCACGTCCTAGCCGTCCATGATGTTGGCTTTTTGGCCTTAATCCGTATTTTGATGATGTAATTAAACCTAATCTTAATTAGGACATGTAGATTAGCACATGTAGTATAATAGTATACATGTTGTATTGTGCTAACATCTACAGGTGATCAAGACTCAAGAAAGAAGAAAAATCAAGTCAAGACATGTAATCAAGCTAGGATTGAAGACATGTAATTTTACCTTTCTTTGAGTATTAGGAACTTATGTGAATTGAGCATAACATAAGCTAATATACATGCATTCACACACTAGGTTCCTTGTAGGAGTCACACACAAAATATCATATAATTTGGACTCCATTAGATCACCTAAACACTTAAAACATTGGTCGCCAGTCTACCTGAGTTCGGTCGACCGTTCACCTTTCGGTCGACCGGTTATACACAATTTTTGTTATACCAGACCAGTCCGTTCAACCGATCACACATCTACTCAACCGATTACCCAGACCTGTTCGGTCGACCGGTAGACCTTCGGTCGACCGTTTTGTTTGCCATTTCTGGTAAAAATATTACCGTTTTATTTGTCGTATTATACAACGGTCGTATACACATTATTCTCAATATACACCTCCATATACATTAGAACCGGTCGAACAAAACACACCTTTCGGTCGACCGTTCAATTCGTGAAAAACCCCCTGCTATCGGTCGACACAAGTTTGTCCAACCGATCATGATTTCTCTCTACCGAACCCAGTAGTTCGGTCGACCGGTACCTGTTCGGTCGACCGTTGACCTATAGAACTTTAGTGATTCGGTCGACCAGTACCTATGTTCGGTCAACCGATCCATCAACAGACTCAAGGGTTCGGTCGACCGATACACCTTTCGGTCGACCGTTTCTGGACAGATTTCTGAACCCGATTTTCTGTTTTGTGTATCTTGCACAAAACCCAATCAAATCTTGTCCAAACGGCTAGAAATCTTTAGGAGCTTATAAATAGAGGTTCACACTTAGTTTTCCACAAGATTTCACAACTCCAAAGTGTCAAACTTATAGTGAGATTTTCCACAACCTCAAAGCTCCAAATTAGCCATCCAAAGCCTAATTTCCACATCATCCATCATACAATCATCTAGCAATTGTTGTGCTCAATACTAGAAGAGTGAATCCCACTCAAGGTTACATTTGTTGTAAAGAGAGCAAGGGTCTTGGTGAAAGCCCAAGACAAGAAGCAAGGATTTCGGTGAAAGCCCGAAGTGTTCCTCTCGGGTTGTGAGAGGTGGTGCCAAGCTCGGCGAGGGTTGTTCGCGAGCTTGAAGACTTGTAAAAGGCGTTGCTCCCGGCCCGGAACGGGGAGGCATAGTGAAGACGCAAGAGGGGCTCGAACGGAGATTCGAGAGGGGCTTGCAAGAGAGGACGTAGGCGCGGCCGAACCTCTGTAAAACCGACGCGTCTTCTCTTTGTGGTTTGCATTACTTTCTACTTGTGTTTGATTTGTTTTTTAATTTCCGCTGCATTTCTTTGATCGATCAACCAAGTAGTTAATTAGGGCTTAATAGGGATTAATGGACCCATAACCCACACGATCCTACATTTGGTATCAGAGCCTCGTTCGTTAATTTTGTTCTTAATCGATAAATTAACATGGCTCTTAATGCATCCACACCAAATGAATCATTTAAACCACCATATTTTGATGGAGATAACTTTGTATCATGGAAATCTGAAATGTCTTTATTTGTTAAATCCATGAACATTAACATGTGGTTTATGATTCAAACTCCATATGAATCACCTAGATATCATATTAGTAAATGGAGTTTAGAAGATGAGAAAAATGCATCCCTAAATGCAAAAGCTATGAATGTCTTATTTTGTGCATTAGGAGATGAACATTTTAATCTTGTTTGCTCATGTGATAGTGCTCATCATATATGGCAAACATTAGAAAAGAATTTTGGTGAAGGAGATTCACCAACCGGGAAAAAGGGAGAAGCCACTCCAATGGATGTAGCTCAAGTTAGATGTGAAGAAATCAATTCAACATCTTGTTCAACATCAAGCTCATCCGATGGAGAAAGTGAAGATGAGGTATCTTCTAGTCACTCTTCAAGTTGTAGTTCAAGTGGAAAATCATCGCATTCACATAAACTACAAAATGCATTTCTGAAAATGGTGGAAAAATGTAAAGAGCTTCATGAATCAAATAAATTAGCAAACAAGCAAATAGATGAGCTTAAATGTCAAAATGCATCTATGTTAGATGATAAAGTTGATTTGCTTGCTAAAATTGAAGTTCTAACTTCTGAAAATGCATGCTTGAGGAATAAAAATTTAAATGGTAAAACTACCTCATCAAATGCAATTGATAGTCATATGCTAGAAATCGATACAAATGACTTGCTTATTAAACTTGATAAATCTCATCTTGAAAGCAAGCAATTACTACATGACTTGAATTGCATGAATAACAAGGTTGCAAATTTAGAGATTCACATGCTTAACATGAATGAAAAGCATAATTCTATGATTAAAAATCTAAATTGCTTAAATGAATCTCTAGCAACTAAAAACAGTGAACTTAATGTCTTAAATGAAAATTTGTCAAATAAATTGCATAAGTTCACACATGGCCATAAAAACAATTTTTATGTTAAAAACTTTCCTATTCAAATTAATGTTAAACATAATTTTGCCATGAAAAAGAAAGTAAGTGTAGAGGTACCAAAATCAACTTGGATTTGGGTACCAAAAGCTAAACTTAATGGACCCAAGCAAAAATGGGTACCAAAATCTACACTTGTAGGAGCTTGAGGAAGAGATTGGTGGTGACCGGGTGAGCCAAAGCGTCGAATTCGAATCCGGTTGCATCACCAAATCAAGATTGGAGCTATTCAAGATTCAAGTTTGGTATAAAAATTTCTATCTCTAAAATTTCTGAAAAATAGCTCTAATCTAGTTCATATGCTTAATTGACATATCATATAGTTCAATTCATTGAAAATCATTTAACCCTATTCATTGCAAATCATTTACCACATCCATTGATTTTAAATGTCAAATTTTAAATGGATGTTAGAATAAGGCTTAAGTTGAAACTTAAATGAACTTAACTTGAATCATATCAATAGTTTTCATCTAGCCTTATTGATAGGGGGAGCTTAAATGTTATATCTTTTATTAGAGTAATGAAGTGCAAAATTTAGGGGGAGCAACTTCATTACAAGACATCCAAATTCTATGCTTAAAGTCTTAAATAATTATTATTTTTGATGGATGTCAAAGGGGGAGAGATAATTAAGGGGGTAACTTGGAATTTGGCATAAAATTGATCAAAAACTACTATGCACATCCATAGGGGGAGCATTTATATGCATAGTTAACATATACAAATTTCAAGTATTAGGTTGATTTAAGATATAGGTTGCCATCATCAAAAAGGGGGAGATTGTTGGCTTTTTGGCCTTAATCCGTATTTTGATGATGTAATTAAACCTAATCTTAATTAGGACATGTAGATTAGCACATGTAGTATAATAGTATACATGTTGTATTGTGCTAACATCTACAGGTGATCAAGACTCAAGAAAGAAGAAAAATCAAGTCAAGACATGTAATCAAGCTAGGATTGAAGACATGTAATTTTACCTTTCTTTGAGTATTAGGAACTTATGTGAATTGAGCATAACATAAGCTAATATACATGCATTCACACACTAGGTTCCTTGTAGGAGTCACACACAAAATATCATATAATTTGGACTCCATTAGATCACCTAAACACTTAAAACATTGGTCGCCAGTCTACCTGAGTTCGGTCGACCGTTCACCTTTCGGTCGACCGGTTATACACAATTTTTGTTATACCAGACCAGTCCGTTCAACCGATCACACATCTACTCAACCGATTACCCAGACCTGTTCGGTCGACCGGTAGACCTTCGGTCGACCGTTTTGTTTGCCATTTCTGGTAAAAATATTACCGTTTTATTTGTCGTATTATACAACGGTCGTATACACATTATTCTCAATATACACCTCCATATACATTAGAACCGGTCGAACAAAACACACCTTTCGGTCGACCGTTCAATTCGTGAAAAACCCCCTGCTATCGGTCGACACAAGTTTGTCCAACCGATCATGATTTCTCTCTACCGAACCCAGTAGTTCGGTCGACCGGTACCTGTTCGGTCGACCGTTGACCTATAGAACTTTAGTGATTCGGTCGACCAGTACCTATGTTCGGTCAACCGATCCATCAACAGACTCAAGGGTTCGGTCGACCGATACACCTTTCGGTCGACCGTTTCTGGACAGATTTCTGAACCCGATTTTCTGTTTTGTGTATCTTGCACAAAACCCAATCAAATCTTGTCCAAACGGCTAGAAATCTTTAGGAGCTTATAAATAGAGGTTCACACTTAGTTTTCCACAAGATTTCACAACTCCAAAGTGTCAAACTTATAGTGAGATTTTCCACAACCTCAAAGCTCCAAATTAGCCATCCAAAGCCTAATTTCCACATCATCCATCATACAATCATCTAGCAATTGTTGTGCTCAATACTAGAAGAGTGAATCCCACTCAAGGTTACATTTGTTGTAAAGAGAGCAAGGGTCTTGGTGAAAGCCCAAGACAAGAAGCAAGGATTTCGGTGAAAGCCCGAAGTGTTCCTCTCGGGTTGTGAGAGGTGGTGCCAAGCTCGGCGAGGGTTGTTCGCGAGCTTGAAGACTTGTAAAAGGCGTTGCTCCCGGCCCGGAACGGGGAGGCATAGTGAAGACGCAAGAGGGGCTCGAACGGAGATTCGAGAGGGGCTTGCAAGAGAGGACGTAGGCGCGGCCGAACCTCTGTAAAACCGACGCGTCTTCTCTTTGTGGTTTGCATTACTTTCTACTTGTGTTTGATTTGTTTTTTAATTTCCGCTGCATTTCTTTGATCGATCAACCAAGTAGTTAATTAGGGCTTAATAGGGATTAATGGACCCATAACCCACACGATCCTACACATGAGAGGAGCAAAACGATCAACAAAGGTAAAGACAAATTTACCAAAGATACGTCAATCAAGAGCAAAGGAGTAGGAGGTGCTCATGGGAGTGCCTCAAGGGGGAAATATTTCAAATCTCCAACTCCCAACATGGAGTGCTTTCACTGCGGTGAAAAGGGACACATCCGACCGAATTACCCCAAGTACAAGGAAGACCTTGAAAATGGGATGATTGAACGTAGGCGCCCGAGAAACGCCATAGGTATGTTTGTTATTCAGATAAATTTAATCACCTCTATCCTTGATTTGGTAATGGTTACCGGATCTTGTGCTCACATAATTTTGATGTGCAGCTATTGAAGGATAGGAAGGAACTCGTGGAGAACGAGATGATATTGAAGATTGGAAATAGTACAACCATCGCTGCGATTGTACAAGATTCTATGGAGCTTCAATAGTCTAGTGATTTAAATTTATGCTTTGAAGAATGTTTGTTATATGCCTTCGATTAGCAAGAACATTTCTGTATCAAGTTTTAGATATGGATAAATTTTAATAAATATTTTAATTCTTGCTTGTCTATATCGAAGAATGGAATTTTCTATGCAAATACATTCATATAGAATGATTTCTATTTGTTTGAAATAAATAATAAACAAACTCAAACAAACAATAACAAAAGAGAAACTAAGATAACTCACGTGAATGATACAATCTTGTAGCACTATCGGATTGGTCAAATAAATGACCAAGAGACCTTTCAAGAAGAAAGGAACGAAAACGAATAACTAATTGGATATGATACATTCTAATGTATGTGGTCCGATAAGTACAAGTGCAAGAGACGGTTTAAGGTACTTCATTTTGTTCACGGACAACTATAGTCATTATGACTATATTTGTCTAATGGGAAGCAAAAGTGAATTCTTTGACAAGTTCAAGGAATTCGAGGATGAAGTAATGAACCAACTCAACAAGATTATCGAGTCTCTATGAACGGTTCGTAGGGGTGAGTGCTTAGGATACCTAATTTGACTCATTCCTAAAGTAGGAACATGATATTGCTCGACATGGTTCGATCAAATGAGTCAATCTAAAATTGCCTCTTTACTTTTTGGATTATGCACTACAAATAATGACAAACTCACTAAATAAAGTTCCATCCAAATCCGTGGAGAAAATGTCTTGTGAGCTATGGAGTTGAAAGACACCTAAGCTCGACTTTCTCAAGATTTGGGGTTGTGAGGTATACATCAAGAAATTGATGTCGACCAAGCTTCAACCAAAAGCGGATAAGTGCTTCTATATAGGTTGTCCTCGTATGACAAGAGGATACTACTTTTGATATATCACCTCCAATCGAAAGATTGTAGAGAGAGATATGTTTTTCTGGAATTTCTGGAAAAGAGAGAAAAGTAGTGGGAGTAGAGTTGAGCTTGAGAAAACTCAAGATACTCTACAAGATCATAATGTGAATGTTGCTTTCAAGATCATGAAGGCCCAGCCGAGACTCATTTGGTTAGTGGGAGCATGAGTGAGAGATCCTTATAAGAAATTGTGAGAGAATCTCAATCATCCTCACCTGGTGTGCGTTCGAGAGTCGAACATGAACCTATTCCTCAAGAAATTGTGGAAGAAGTTCGAGAGACACAAGAAGAACCAAAAGAACTAAGAAGGTCAATGAGGGAAAGGAAGAAACCCAATAAATATGTGGGACTTCATGAGATCATGGTACTAGATACCAAAGATCCCTCAACCTTCCAAGAAGCAATGGTAAGAGAAGACTCCAAACAATGGCTTAAGGCCATGGAATCCGAAATAGAATCCATGTATGATAATTAAGTGTAGAACTTGATGTGCCTTCCTCAAGAGAAAATGCCATTAAGTATAAATGGGCTTTTAGGAGGAAGATAAACATGGATAGTAACTTGACAACCTACGAAGCAAGGCTTGTAGCAAAAGTTATACTCAAATTTAAGAAATTGACTTTGATGAAATGTTTGAGAAGTTGTCATATTAAAATCTATTCGGATTATGCTCACTATTACCGCATTTCACAATTGTGGGATATGGAAGATGGATATCGAAATGGCGTTCCTTAAACAGGAACTTGGAGGAGGATATGTACATGGTACAACCTCAAGGTTTTGATGATCCAAATAATAGCGAGAAGAAATGCAAGTTTCGAGAATCCATTTGTGGATTGAAACAAGCATCGAGGAGTTGGAACAAACGCTTTGACGAAGAGGTGAAGGAGATTCACTTCATTGAAAGTAAAGGAAAACCTTGTTGATACAAGGAGATTAGTGGGAGTCATGTAGTACTTCTGATCTCATATGTCGATGACATATTGCTCGTGAGCAATCATATACCTTAGAATTAGCAAACGAGAAATTTCATTGAAATCGGCATTTCAATGAAAAGAAAAGGATAAGGCTCAACCTATCTTGAGAATCAAGATACATTGAGATACATCCCGTGTAGACTCATTGGCTTCAGTCAACGTGCATACATTGACAAGGTCTTTGAAATGTTCAGGTGAACAATTCCGATATGGACAATATGCCAATGAGTATGAGTATAGGTGTGCAACTCAAGAAGTCTTAATGTGCTCAATCACACAAAGACTTGGAGTACATGAAGGTATCCCTTATGCTTCGGCAAAAGGAAGGACCATGTACACAATGACTTGCACAAGACTCAATATCTCGTATGCTCTAAACGTGACAAGTGGTCACCAATCCAACGCAAGTCCTAATCGTAGGATTGCGGTCAAGAATATTCTGAAGTACCTTAACCGGACTAAAGATAAGGTTCTTGTTTATGGAAGACAAAGAAGAAAATAGCCGAGGGTTGTTTTGATGCAATTTTTATAGGAATTCTAGACAATAAGAGGTTGGAGTGATGATGCGTCATCATTATCAAAGGTGGAGGTATGAGCTAGTGTAGTTAGGAGTAATATTACTACAGCTAACTCAACCACCAACGAAAGACAAAATAAATAAATAGGTGGACACAACAGTGACACAACTGATCCATTCAACAAACCTTCATACCAAGCTAAGAGACGAAATATATTTCGTGTCCATGGATCCGAGGATCCATGTGGATTGGCTTGATAGGTGATTTAGGAAGGTTACCCTAGTTATTAATGTTTTATACATTGAGAATGTATGTGAAAGAAAACTTTGATAACAAGTGGGAGATTGAAGGGAATGTGTTCTGAAAGTTTTACTTTTAAATGTCAATTATTATGAATTGAATGAGAAATCATTTTGTTCCTTGTTTATGTTATTCGTCTTTTAGAAGTGTTAAGGAAGAGGCTCTTGGTCCTTAACCGTAGAGCTCTAAAAGATATTGGTTTACATAAAACAAAAGATATTCGCAATCATGGTAATTAACATGGAACATTAATTACCGAGTTAAGATTGTCGTGTTGGTCATAGATCATTGTAGCTCTACAAGTGAGTGACAACACGGGTATGCAAAAGAGGAAAATATTACTTTTGTATACTGAATAGACCTAATAAGTAAAAGATTATAGAAATGTGTTTCTGTGTCATTAATATTTTACTGTGTCTTTGGTCCTTTGATATGAGACTTATATCTAATCACTTAAGGAATACTTAATTAGATCAGTGTCTTGAACTATCGATCAGTGTAGTGTGAAGGCATTGGTTGGTTAAGTACAACTTTTGTTGGAGAAGATAGTTAGTCAAAAGATTATCATTGCCCCTCTTAATTGACTGATGATATTAGTGGGCCCCTTGATAAAGCAAAGTTATAATGTGCACAATGTGATTTGAGTTAAGTCACATATTTATAACTAGCTTAAAGAGATCAAGAAATGAATACTAATACAAAGATGACACAATACTACTTTGTGTGTATTCTTAATATCATGAGGCAAGGGACGGACACAAGTGGTGCACTCCATCACTAAATGGATCGGGTTTTGGTTCGAGTGGAATTAAGACATCTAACTAATTGGGAGCTAAAATGTGTAGCTAGATACCGCTTATAGCTTGTGATATTAAGCTCTTAATATCACTGCCAACTTAGTCTATATCCTCCCATAGGTCACACCGCAAGAAACCGGGAAACAAGAAGCTTGATTTTTGTTCATATGATGTGTCAGGTTTTTTATAGAAAATATGACACATGTGGTGAACAAGTAAAATCAATCATGTTATATATAACATAATTAGAATCATGATAAATTCATATGAGATGCATATATTATGGGGTGCAATAATTTATTGTTGCATAGGATAATATATTGCATAAGTTGTGAATTTGCTAAAACCCCCTCAAGTTCAAATTTTGTTGGAAATAAATCCAAAATTTGAAAAAGGCAAAATCGGGTAAAAGTTCGGTAATCCGTTGAGGTTCGGTCGACCGAAGGATCTGTGGATCGGTCAACCGAACATGGAACGGATAGTCATATTTGATTGACCAAACTTGACCAAAGTGCCTGGAACTTTGGTACGGTGTACCGAACCAAAATCGGTCGACCGAATAATGTTAAGTTCCGATATTTTCGGTTAACCGAATGACACTCGGTCTTAGACGAGAATTCGTCCGATCGGTTAAGGAGATTTTTTCCCTTTAAGAATCGGTCATCCGTCTAGTACTCGGTCAACCAATCGTGACATATTCGGTTAACCGAATGGGTCTCGGTCAACCGAACAGCGATTGATTTTCTACCTTTGATTATTAAGAGATTAATTTGATTGATGGTTGGATTAGCTCCAAACTTGGTCAAACGTTTTGTGGGTGCATGTAATACATTAAGGAATTAATTTATGAGAGAAAATGTAAAGAAAAACGTGGCTAAAGAATAGCCATGATTAAGAGTAAGATTGGAACCTATAAATAGGTCCTTATTCTCCCTAATTGGGTTACACAATTCAATAATTATTTTCTCTCTTAATTCACCACAAAAACCCACGAAATTTCTCTTAGTTTTCTAAGTCTTTGGAAGGAGAAATCTCAGAGGCTAAGGAAGGGGTTTGTAGCTAGATTCTAAGCTTGTTTGGAGATCGATTGGCTAGCTCCTTTCTCTCCAACCTTGTTTAGGGTTTCGGTGAACACTCGGAGGCATCCGGCGCAACGAGAAGCGAAGATTGGCTTCCTCAACGTCTCTGAAACGTCAAGAAGTTTTTGAGAACTTCTAGGTATGAATTTCGGAGTCCCTTTGTGTTTGTTTTAATAAGTTTTTGAAACTAGTTGTTAAAACAAACTGATGCATGCATAAATAAATCGAAGAAAATTGTAATAGATCCTTATTATACATGAAAATTCGAAAAATATATATGTATAACTAAACATAAAATCCTACAGGTATATATATATTTAATGGTCAAAATGGTTGCAACGTTTTTTTTACTATTAACCCATGTATACACATCGGATGTATAGCATGGCCGACGTCTATATGGTGTATTTTTATTAATTATTGATATATCAATGTATAGACGTCGGATCTATAGGTTGGCGTAAAATTTTAGTCCCACATCGGAGAATTTATTTTTGTTGGTGTTGTTGATGTACTCTACCACTCCTTTACTGCTGAACGCGAACGAGTTGGTGCACCTGGGCATGTTGGTCTTGATATTCTTGGTTATTTGTCAAAAGATTGGCACTTGGGTATCTTGAGCTTGATTAATGTGAGTGCAGATGCCCGATATAGGATGTAATGTATTTTTTGGATTTAATTGAACGTATAATAGACGTCGGTGATATATATTCGACGTCTATACATTGTATAGACGTCGGTCGTATATAGCTGACGTCTATACACCAAGGAATAGACGACAGGGAAATAGACGTCAGGTACTTGGACCGTCAAAATCCGACGTCTATACCCCTGTATATCCGACGTATATGGACTTTTCTGCACTAGTAAGGTTCGTATGCAAAATCCTCTCCATCGAAGGTGTATCTTATGAAAAATTTATTATATGAAGAATTCGATTCTAAATCCATGCACGAGCACCTAAATGACTTCAATGCAACTACAAGTCAGTTGGAATTTGTTGAAATTATTTTCACGACGATGTGTTGTGAGATCCTAATCTCTAATTAGTGGCCTACTTATGTTTAGGTGGCTAATGGGGGGTTAGTGTTAGTTTGAGGTGGAGTGAGATGATTGGTGGAGGAGTTGTGAAGTGTATAAAGGTTTGAGTTCCCTCTATCTTCTCACTCGTCTCTCTCTCTCTCTTTCTCTCTCTCTTTCTCTCTCTCTTGCTCGCTCATTCTCTCTCTCAAACTCCTTCCCTCTCACGCATCTGAAGCTCTGGAGAGGTGTGGAATCGGCGAAGCAAGGAGAAGCTCAGATGGTTGTCGGAGTTGAGGTGATAGAGCTCGAGGAGTTGCCGGAGAAGAAGAGCTTTTTCGAGGAAACATTCGCCATGGTTCTTCAAAGGCTTCTACAAGCCTTAAAGGTATGTCGACGGTAGGCTGGTGCTTGATTCGGTCGACCGGTCGTAGTGTATTTTGAGCATTTATATCTCGCACCGGTCGAACGATACCCTTGGTTGGTCAGCCGGTTATGCATTTTGAGCGAGAAGATGAAGACCCAATGAGTTTTCGGTCAACCGGGTCCCCTTGCTGTTCGACCGAAAGCACTCTTTTAAGTCGGTTGGGGGTGTAGACCTCAAAATGGTCGACCGTCCTGAGACCTTTTTTGGCCGATGACTTAAGTTTAACATAAAGATTGTTCGACCAATTGTTGTTCGGTCGACCAGCATAGTTTGATTCGTTGTCGGGTAATGGAAGTTTCTGGTCGACCGGTTCATAGTGTTTGTTCGACCGTTTGGTCACTTGAGCGAGAGGAGGGAACTACTTGATGTTTTTGGAGGGAACGGCAAAGGGGTCCCCCCCGTTCGACCGGTTGGTAGGTTTTTCGGTTGGGCTAGTCCTCTCGGTGGAGTTTCGGTCGACCGTAGTTGTAGTTTTCGTCGAACGTTTCTGCCCAATTTTGCATCGGTTGCATGTGAGGTTGTAGTTTTGAGTTTTTATTTTTATCTGCCTTGAGGGCAACGGGGTCCCTGGCCTTTATGGGGGCGACGATACAGACATTCTGGCTTGAGAGAGATCGTGGTTGTGACTCTCCGGAGCAGGTGCCTTGTGTGAACGTGATTTGTGGGATTGGGGTGAGAGAACCCATGAGACCAGTGTCAGCCGATTTTTTCCGGGGGTGCCTTGTGTGCACATGTGATTTGTTGGCCGATGAGTTTCTGGCAGGTACCGTGTGTGCACACGTGATTGCAGGGTTGGGGTGAGAGGACCCTTCAAAGTCGGTTTGGTTTGGGTTAGGTGTGGTTGGGAACCCAGTTGGATGGTTGTGGCTGTGATTTACATATCATGTCATGTATTTGTTTAATTTTTGTATTTAGGAGTTTGGCATACGGGGTTTCCTTTTTGGAAACTGACGCAAAGTTTTATGTTTGCATTTCAGGACGTGGGCATAATTAGGAGGTAGTGACTGAGGGTGAGTGCAACCAGACTAGATCACGTCTTCTTGAGTTTTGACGTTGATATGAGTACACTTGTATATGTTGTATATCCTTTGTGATGTAATCATACTTTTGATTCCTTGTATTACACGGTGTACCACTCGATATATATGTGTGGTTTTCGTGGCGTCCCTGTGATTTAATCTATTGATATATCTATCTCTTAAGGTTTTAATTTTTTTGCGGTTTCAGGGCATCAGAATTTGGTATCAGAGCCTTTAGTTGCGGTGTACTTGTCCAAAGAAACAACCTTAGAGGTCTTGCATTTTTAGTTTTGTTGTTCAACATGCATGCATAGTCACTTGATTTCATTTCCTGTCCTCTTGTGTAGATGCCTCTGAGACATGTGAGGTCACCTTCACGTTATATGGGTGCCAATGAGGAGGCTGGTGAGGGGGATAGGGAAGATGAGAGGAGGACACTCCAAAATACTTTGGGTAGAATGGGCGAGTTTCTGGAGTGGCAGTCTGAGCTGGCAGGGGCAGGTAAAGTGCTTGATTGGTTTATGCGTCAGCACCCTCCTTCCTTTGATGGTAGCGGTGACCCAGTGGCAGCTGAGGATTGCAACTTCAAGATCTAGAAGATCTTCCGAGCGATCAGATGTCCTCCTGAGAGGCAGGTGAATTTGGCCACCTATGTTTTAGAAGGCGAGGCTGCCAGGTGGTGGAGGTCTACTTCAGCTGTGGTGTTCGAGGACAATGAGGAGGTTGGTTGCGAGGAATTGCTTGCGGAGTTCTTTCGGCTGTATTTCCTGCAGCATGTCTGTGACAGGAAGAGGGAGGAATTCCTGGCACTTGAGCAGCGAGAGATGACTATGGAGGCTTACATTAGCAGATTCCACACTTTAGAGCGTTATTGCCCCGAGATTTACGTGACTCAGAAGCAGAGGGCTCGAAAGTTTGTGCGGGGCCTAAGGTCATTGTTCAGGGCTCGTGTCACCACGAGTATGTCGCAGATTTAGTTGATGTTGTTAAGTTTGCGACCATCATGGATCAGGATAGCCAGGAGATCATTCAGGAGGCCAGGAGGTCGCAGGTGAAGGTAGGTGTACGTCCAGGAGGTCAGTTCTCAGGGAATCCGGAGGTGGAGCACCGCAGTCTGGGCAGTGCAGACAGTGTGGCAGAGTTCATCCCGGGTGCGAGTGCGGGTCTTGTCCTGGTGCGTGTCATGGTTGTGGAAAAATGGGTCACTTCATTCGCTTTCGCTGGAGCAGGTCAGGTGGACCTCGTGGACGACCGTGGTCATCCTCGGCTAGTGGAGCGGGACCAACTCAACCAGTTGCACCACCTTAGTAGGGGAAGAGTGCAGGACGTGTCTCAGGGCGGTCGACCGGTTATGCATTTTGAGCGAGAAGATGAAGTCCCTGAGAGTTTTCGGTCGACTGGGTCCCCTTGTCATTCGACCGAAAGCACTATTTTATGTCGGTTGGGGGTGTAGACGTCAAAACGGTCGACCGCCCTGAGACCTTGTTCGACCGATGACTTAAGTTTAACTTAAAGATTGTTCGACCAATTGTTGTTCGGTTGACTGACGTAGTTTGATTCCTTGTCGGATCTTACTGGAAGTTTTCGGTCGACCGGTTCGCAATGTTTGTTCGACAGTTTGGTCACTTGAGCGAGAGGAGGGAACTACTAGATGTTTTCGGTCGAACGGGTCCCCTTTGCCGTTCGACCAGTCTGTAGGTTTTTCGGTTGGGACAGCCCTTTGGGTGGGGTTTTGGACGAACGTAGTTGTGGTTTTGTATGACCGTTTCTGCCTAGTTTTGCATCGGTTGCATGTGAGGTTGTGGTTTTGTAATTCCCCCAATCTCACAGGTACACACACTGGGAAAGGAACACAAGTGTCGCGATCAGAGACTTCCGCAACAACGAAGGGGTTACGAAAGAAAGACAATACCGACTAACTCGACAATACATAACAGACATACATGGATAGACAAATAGGATATAAATCTGAAACAAATGATTATCCATGTGTACATAAAAGATCTAATTACAATACATCGAGTTGCAAAGGAAATACAACAACATAAGCGGAAACAAACGACAACTGAAGACTCTGGTCGACATGTCCCTCGCGTACAAAATCTTCAACACTCGTCAAGTCTGCCCTATGGGACCTAAGTACCTGCAAGCACCACATTAACAGATGCGTGAGTTTTCAATTAAGAAAACTCAGTATGCCCCAGCCACACAATAACAGAACCATGCATGAGAACAGAAGAGCACATAGTGCATCAGAAGGCTATGACTCCACAAGCCATGCCAACCAGGCGCACCCGACACGTTCCTCACAAGGAACCAAAACACCAGCCTCGCTGGTCAGACGTGGTCACTCGACCGTGACCCACCACTCGGCAAAAAGCGGTGCGCCGAATAAATGTCCCAATTCACGCAAATAAACCTATATAGTGTCATCGCGAACTTGGGAACATCTACCCTGTGACATAATGGCAGCCTGCCTTCCCAGGACTTATCTTACACCTGGCCTCCCAACATGAAGGTCTTATGTGTATGGCCTCTGAAGCTAAATGACCCACTCGTGGCCCGTGATTGAACTTTTTAATTAACCGCAAGTGCACAGCTGCGTTGAAGCGGTGACAAATACGGGTCGATCCACAGGGAGGTGTGTCGACTTTAGTTTGTTCGAAGGTGAGTGGAAAATAAAAGAGAAAGAGGAGTTGCGATCAAACTGCACTATAATGCGAAAGGAACGAAAAATACGCAATAAAACTAAACCCTATAGGGTGTAGCGAAAGGAGTGTGAATACAAAGATATGTGTATGTGTGTGTGTTCAATTATGCTCATCACAACATCTGGTGCATGAAAATCATAAAACTAAATCCAACTTTGCCTCCACATGAAATAAGATAACCCAATATCATTAAAACATACAAGACAATAATTGGAATGAAGCTAAATGAACTCATGTATAAAGACGACACCCCACTATGCCTCCATATGAAATAAGATAGCACATTATCATTAAAACATACAAGGCATTAACCATGGTAAAGGCAACAAGAGTACATATAACTACAAGTCATGTTTCCTTTATCAATTCCATCCATATCCTCACTTTATCATTGCCCATAAAATAGGTCCAATAATCTAAGCATAAGCTAAGCTTCATTCAAGAGCATTAGCATATCAAAGACAAGAGTGAAATCTCATTAGATGGTTATGGAAATCATATAAAGGTCAAGGGATTAAGATAACACACACGTAATACATCACATGATCAAATCACATATTTCTCCACCCCCTAAATGGGGATGGAACTACTCACTCATAATTAAACTACAACCTACATAAACAAAATGAAACATTCGACTGAAATGAAATTAAACCAAGCAAGCAAGAAATATTAAAGAAGCTAAATGAAAATAAATCAAACTAAAGAAGCATGTATGAATTAAAAGACAAGACAATATTAAATGAAACTATGAAAATTTATTTTATGAAAATGACTCACATTGAAGGTAGCGCTCTTCTCCACCTTGAGTTTTGCTTCAAGGCTTACTCCAAGTAGAGAGAATGCCACCAAGCAATGGGTGAATACAAAGGAAGGTGAAGAGTTCTATTTATAGGCATTGAAAAACCTAATCCGGGACAATCCCCCAGTATGGGACTAAAAGCATACCAAATATGGACTAAATACACCCTAATCTAACATCCGACCAAAGCATGTGCGATTTGAAGACATCTTGACCGCTGATTGGCAGTCTAGGACCGCGAATCAGTGGTCTATATTCTTCTGATCGGGTATGGATTTCTTTGGCTTCATTCTTGCTTGATTTCTTGGTGTTTGATGAACCTGATTTGGTTGTTGATGGTTGGGCCCGGATTTATTTGCCAAAATACTCTTCATTAATGTGTGGAGCTTCTTGATTTACTCATTAATCCTTTTGGTTTTACATCCGGGTCCTTCTCTCTTTCATCTCAGTCCATATGTCTTGCAACTTAGTCCTTGTCCTTGCATTTGAGTCCTTTTTGAGTCTCTTCTTCCTAAACATATTTATTCCTGAAACATAAACATAACACTCGCTACGTAGCATTGCTTAAGCCAAATTAAAGGATATAAGACACAAATGTATGCATGATATGATGTCAATCAGCCCGTCGGCCCAGAAAATAGAATGTGCCCAGAATTATTAATCAAATTAAATGCAATGCAAGCTACTTAAGCATCTAAGATCTAATGTAGCTACAATATACGGAACGAGCTCAAGGAAGAGTATCCGGATACCCTCGAAACAGCCCCAAACAAATCAGAATCAGAACATCCCAATCAGGAATCAACGAAACTCACAACAACAAACAATCATAACCGGATCGGCAAATCAAGATAACAACTAACGAGTCATCTACGGGTCATGATAAGGATGTTATAAGGTCTTCTATCCTAAGTGTCATACTCCAGCAAAACATCACACATCACATCAGTAATGCATCAACATGACAGAAACAATTGGATGATGCAAGAAAGCAAAACATGCCATAGTCGAATGCTATAATAATTGAAGACATACATTCGTCAATTTCAGATCGTGCATGCGAATGTACCAAAACCTCATAATATGATCAGAGTTTATAAATGTATGAAATTCAATAAATACCAGTAGAACCACATGACAAAACGTGCATATAGCATCAGCAATGCTATGGGTATTTGCTGGCATATATGCATGCAATCGGTATTCTACAACATGAATTTTAGAGCACATGTATGATAGGAACTTGGAAATCCCATACCAGAATAGAATTTATATGAATATAAAACAGAGATAATGCATGAACATGCGTTCTATTATCCCTAAGTAAGTCATGAAAGACTACTAGAATAACCTCGTGAAATAATGCACGATTACATGACCTAGGGTCAGGAACCGATCCTGGCAGAATTATACAAGTATGATCATGAAGGATGCCTGTATATGTAGTCCTTAACCAGTCACCAAGACATATATTAATATCAGAATAAGATCCTTAAATAATTGTGAGTACATATGATTTATTCTCAGTACTGAAGGGAATGTGTTCTAAAAGTTTTACTTTTAAATGCCAATTATTATGAATTGAATGAGAAATCATTTTGTTCCTTGTTTATGTTATTCGTCTTTTAGAAGTGTTAAGGAAGAGGCTCTTGGTCCTTAACCGTAGAGCTCTAAAAGATATTGGTTTGCATAAAACAAAAGATATTCGCAATCATGGTAATTAACATGGAACATTAATTACCGAGTTAAGATTGTCGTGTTGGTCATAGATCATTGTAGCTCTACAAGTGAGTGACAACACGGGTATGCAAAAGAGGAAAATATTACTTTTGTATACTGAATAGACCTAATAAGTAAAATATTATAGAAATGTGTTTCTGTGTCATTAATATTTTACTGTGTGTTTGGTCCTTTGATATGAGACTTATATCTAATCACTTAAGGAATACTTAATTAGATCAGTGTCTTGAACTATCGATCAGTGTAGTGTAAAGGCATCGGTTGGTTAAGTATAACTTTCGTTGGAGAAGATAGTTAGTCAAAAGATTATCATTGCCCCTCTTAATTGAGTGATGATATTAGTGGGCCCCTTGATAAAAGCAAAGTTATAATGTGCACAATGTGATTTGAGTTAAGTCACATATTTATAACTAGCTTAAAGAGATCAAGAAATGAATACTAATACAAAGATGACACAATACTACTTTGTGTGTATTCTTAATATCATGAGGCAAGGGACGGACACAAGTGGTGCACTCCATCACTAAATGGATCAGGTTTTGGTTCGAGTGGAATTATGACATCTAACTAATTGGGAGCTATAATGTGTAGCTAGATACCGCTTATAGCTTGTGATATTAAGCTCTTAATATCACTGCCAACTTAGTTTAGATCCTCCCATAGGTCACACCGCAAAAACCGTGAAACAAGAAGCTTGATTTTTGGTTCATATGATGTGTCGGGTTTCTCATAGAAAATATGACACATGTGGTGAACAAGTAAAATCAATTATGTTGTATATAAACATAATTAGAGTCATGATAAATTCATATGAGATGCATATATTATGGGGTGCAATAATTTATTGTTGCATAGGATAATACATTGCATAAGTTGTGAATTTGCTAAAACCCCCTCAAGTTCAAATTTTGTTGGAAATAAATCCAAAATTTGAAATAGGCAAAATCTGGTAGAAGTTCGGTAATCCGTTGAGGTTCGGTCGACCGAAGGATCTATGGATCGGTCAACCGAACGTGGAACGGATAATCGTAATTGATTGACCGAACTTGACCAAAGTGCCTGGAGCTTTGGTACGGTGTACCGAACCAGAAACGGTCGACCGAACAATGTCAAGTTCCGATATTTTCGGTTAACCGAATAGCACTCGGTCTTACACGTGAATGGGTCCGATCGGTTAAGGAGAATTTTTCCCCTTAAGATTCGGTCATCCGTCACGTACTCGGTTAAACGATCGTGACAAATTCGGTTAACCGAGTGGGACTCGGTAAACCGAACAGCGGTCGATTTTCTGCCTTTGATTATTAAGAGATTAATTTGATCGATGGTTGGATTAGCTCCAAATTTGGTCAAACGTTTTGTGGGTGCATATAATGCATTATGGAATTAATTTGTGAGAGAAATTGTCATAAAACCGTGGCTTAAGAATAGCCATGATTAAGAGTAAGATTGGAACCTATAAATAGGTCCTTATTCTCCCTAATTGTGACACACAATTCAATAATTATTTTCTCTCTTAATTCACCACAAAAACCCACGAAAATTCTCTTAGTTTTCTAAGTCTTTGGAAGGAGAAATCTCAGAGGCTAAGGAAGGAGTTGTAGCTAGATTCTAAGCTTGTTTGGAGATCGATTGGCTAGCTCCTTTCTCTCCAACCTTGTTTAGGGTTTCGGTGAACACTCGGAGGCATCCGGCGCGGCGAGAAGCATCCCCAACGTCTCCGAATCTTCAAGAAGTTTTTGAGAACTTCTAGGTATGAATTTCGGAGCCCTTGTTTGTTTTAATAGAGTTTTGAAACTAGATGTTAAAACAAACCGATGCATGCATGAAATAAATCAAAGAAAATTGTAATTGATCCTTATTATACATAAAAATTTCGAAAATATATATGTATAATTAAACATGAAATCCTACAGTGGTATCAGAGCTTAGGGTTCAATTTTCTCATGATTTATGGCTGTAAACAAATCTAGTTTACCATCTAGGATTTAAACAATTCGTTTTACCGGTTTTTCGGTCTTTAAATGTTTGTTAAAATAATTCTTTATAATAATTCGTTTTAAATGTTTTGAATGTTTAAAACATGACATATAATTATTAGAATTATGATTTAGACATATGTCTAACTTGCAATAATTTCGTTTTAAGTATAAACGATTATTTTGTAAGAGAATCAACAAAACCGAAAAACTGCGATTCATCTTTCCATTGGAAATTGGATGAACAGCGGTTCATAATTAATTTGTGAACTATGGATGTATGAAAAATGTTTTTAATGGATTTCAAAATATTTTTCAAAGAATTGTTGAGAATTCTAGATGATTGATAAATTAGATTCTGTAGTTTATAGCAATTGCGTGCATGGATGCTTGAGTTGCTTTGCAGGATTGTGAGTTTATATGTTCCAAATCAGACACTACAAATGTATGTAATTATTATTATACAGGGGCTTATGTATGTAAAAGCCAAATTCTCTCTATTTCTGTCTTTTAGATAGTTGCATTTGCATATGAGAGGTTTTTACATAGGACTTGCACTAGTCGGTTTTATCGAATGTGAGGAGCATGTTTATTTTCTGTAAAATCTACATCTCCGGTGCAAAAGGAAGTCGCCGCTGTAGCGCATCGATCGAGGATCGAAGATCAGGGATCGAGGATCGAGGATCGAAGGGAACATATAAACTCACACGATGTGGATTGTGTGAATGTTTAATTTCTGTTTTTATCTTGATATGCATGTGATGAATGTGTTGAATGTTAGGATGTGTATGATTAATAATATTCATGATAACCTAAAATTCTAAATCACATGTTAAATTGTCCAACAAAAATTAAGAATAAATTTCCTTCTTATTTCATCCACTAGCAGCCATTGATCGAGGGATATTCTGCTCGCCCTTAGCGAGAGATAACTCCCTCTATCTTTGGGAATAGTGGGAGATATAAAGGTTGTCTGTTGTTGTGCCACAATTTAATATATGAGATGTGTTTCACCCTAGTGAACCCCAAGTATGTTTAGTTGTGAATACAATAGATAAACGTATCTCGTATCAAATGAAAATAAGTTTTCTTAACATTACCTAGAGCCCTCGTATTCCCTCATAATTAAAACGACAAGAGTCACAAGAGTTTGAAGATGCTAAATATTGCTAAAATTCAAAAAGGTTGTGATTAGAAAATATTTTCTTACCTTGATATTGTTATGTATTCGATAGCCCTTAGCTAGTCTATATTACAATTAATAGGATCTTGGATTGTTGCATTTATGGGCAAGATTTTAATTTGCAACATTTACATTTATATATTCGATATATGTATGCATGTGTATTAAAACATAAAATTGGCATTAAAACCTATATGATTTATTTTGTAGAAAAATGTCGAACATCCAACCTATCGTACGATCCATGATAGAAAAACACCCTTTAGCAAATGATGGCTCAAACTTCATTAGTTGGCAACTCAAACTCAACATCGTGTTAAAGTTTGATAAACTATCTCACATTTTGGAAGGTCCAATCCCAAAGTGGAATGAGAGATTAACCGATGAAGAGAAAGAGGCTAAGGCCAAGTGGGAAGACCAAGAGAACCAGGTTCACGGTCTTATGCTAGCATCCATGGGTGACTCGCTCCAAGTGAAATACTTGGATTCAAAACCCAAGAAGACCATGGAGGCTTTATCAAAGATGTTCATGGATAGTGCCCGAAAGGAGCGCTATAAGACCACCATCGCACTCACAAGGTGCCATATGGCGGAGGGAACATCGGTATCTATGCATTTTCTCACGATGCAAGGATACCTTGAGAAGTTGGCAAAGCTCTCTTCACCAATGCCCGAGGACATTGCTGAAGATATGATTCTTGGCTCTCTAGCCCCGTCCTTTAAGGACTTTGTGATGCACTACCACGTGCGTGAAAAAGGGGTGAGTCTTGAGGAGCTGCACAACGCTCTCAAAGCTGCTGAAGTTGACATGGGCAAGGGTAGGGACAAGCAAGTCCTTGCCGTCCATGGGAGGGGCCATAAGATTGGTAAAGGAAAGGGCAAATCTACCAAAAGTGGTTCAATCAAGAGCAAGGGAGTAGGAGGTGCTCGTGCGAGTGCCTCGAGGGGGAAATCTCAGAAATCTCCAACTCCCAATACGGAGTGCTTTCACTGCGGTGAAAAAGGACACATCCGGCCAAATTGCCCCAAGTACAAGGAAGACCTTGACAACGGAGTGATTGAACGTCGGCACCCCAAAAAGGCCAAAGGTATATTTGTTATTGAAATAAATTTAGCCACCTCTGTCCAGGATTGGGTAATTGATACCGGATCTTGTGCTCACATAGTTTCTAATGTGCAGCTACTCATGGATAGGAAGGAACTCGTAAGGAACGAGGTAGAATTGAAGGTCGGAAATGGTGCGAACGTGTCTGCGGTTGCACAAGGTTCTGTGGTGCTTCAATTGTGTAGTGGTTTAAATTTATGTCTAAAGAATGTTTATTATGTACCTTCGATTAGCAAGAATATTATTTCTGTATCATGTCTGGATATGGATAATTTTAATATAAATATTTCAAATTCTTGTTTGTCTATATCGAAGAATGGTGTGTTCTATGCAAATGCGTTCATAAGGAATGGTCTCTATTTGCTTGAATTGGATAATAAACAAATCTTTAATATCAATAACAAAAGACTTAAGACCACTCACGAGAATGATACTCTCTTGTGGCACTATCGTCTTGGTCATATAAATGAAAAGCGCATCAAGAAATTGCAAGAAGCTAACCTTCTTGGTCTACTTGATTTTAGATCATTGGAGACGTGCCAACCATGTCTAATGGGAAAAATGACCAAAAAGCCTTTCAAGAAGAAAGGCCCAAGGGCGAGTGGCTTGTTGGATTTGATACATTCCGATGTATGTGGTCCAATGAGTACTAGTGCACGAGATGGTTTCAAGTACTTCATTACGTTCACGGATGATTATAGTTGTTATGGCTATGTTTATCTAATGAGAAACAAAAGTGAATCCTTTGACAAGTTCAAAGAATTCAAGAATGAAGTAGAGAACCAACTCGACAAGAAAATCAAGTCTCTACAAACGGATCGTGGAGGTGAGTACTTAAGTGCCGAATTTGACTCATACCTAAAGGAGTTTGGTATTGTACCTCAACTCACCCCTCCCGGTACACCTCAGTGGAATGGGGTATCCGAAAGGAGGAATAGGACATTGCTCGACATGGTTCGGTCAATGATGAGTCATGCGGAATTACCTCTTTACTTTTGGAGTTATGCACTACAAACTGCAGCTTACACACTAAATAATGTTCCATCCAAATTAGTGGAGAAAACTCCTTATGAGCTATGGAGTGGTAAAACACCTAAGCTCAGTTTTCTCAAGATTTGGGGTTGTGAGGCTTACGTCAAGAAATTGATGTCGACCAAACTTCAACCAAAAGCGGATAAGTGCTTCTTTATTGGTTATCCTCGTGAGACAAGAGGATACTATTTTTGGCATATCAACTCCAATCGAGTGATTGTAGAGAGGGATGCCACATTTCTGGAAAAGGAATTTCTAGAAAGAGTAAAAAGTAGTGGGAGTAGGGTTGTGCTTGAGGAAACTCAAGATACTCTACAAGATCATGAAATGAATGATGACATTCAAGATCATGAAGGCCCAACCGAGATTCCTTTGGTTAGTGGGAGCGTGAGTGAGAGACCCTCGCAAGAAATTGTGAGAGAATCTCAATCATCCCCACCAAGTGTACGTTCAAGAGTTGAACGTGAACCCACTCCTCAAGAAATTGTGGAAGAAGTTCGAGAGACACGAGAAGAACCAAAAGAACTTAGAAGGTCAACAAGGGAAAGGAAGAAACCCGATTTATATCTGGGACTTCATGAAATCATAGTACTAGATACCAATGATCCCTTAACCTTCCAGGAAGCAATGGAAAGGGAAGACTCCAAACTATGGCTTAAGGCCATGGAATCCGAAATAGAATCCATGTATGATAATCAAGTATGGGACTTTGTTGACCTTCCTCAAGGGAAAAAGGCCATTCATAATAAATGGGTTTTTAAGAGGAAGATGAACATGGATGGGAACTTGACAACCTACAAAGCGAGGCTTGTAGCGAAGGGTTTCACTCAAGTTCAAGGAATTGACTATGATGAAACTTTTTCACCGGTTGCCATGTTCAAGTCTATTCGGATCATGCTCGCTATTGCCGCATTTCACGATTATGAAATATGGCAAATGGATGTCAAAACGGCGTTCCTTAATGGGAACTTGGAGGAGGATGTGTACATGGTACAACCTCAAGGTTTTGAAGATCCAAAGAATAGCGAGAAGGTATGCAAGCTTCAAAGATCCATCTATGGATTGAAGCAAGCATCAAGGAGTTGGAACAAACGCTTTGACGAGGAAGTGAAGAAGCTTCACTTCATTCAAAGTAAGGAAGAACCTTGTGTATACAAGAAGGTTAGTGGGAGCCATGTAGTATTCCTAATCCTATATGTCGATGACATATTGCTTATGGGCAATCATATTCCTTTGCTTGAGCAAACGAGAAGTTCATTGAAATCTGCATTTTCGATGAAAGACATAGGTGAGGCTCAATACATCTTGGGAATCAAGATATATCAAGATAGATCTCGCAGACTCATTGGCCTCAGTCAACGTGCATACATTGACAAGGTCTTGGAAAGGTTCAAGATGAACAACTCCAAAAAGGGCAGTGTGCCAATGAGTATGGGTGTGCAGCTCAAGAAGTCTCAACGTGCGCAATCACGTAAGGACTTAGAGTACATGAAAGATGTCCCTTATGCTTCAGCAATTGGGTCGATCATGTACGCGATGACTTGCACAAGACCCGATGTCTCGTATGCTCTAAGCGTGACAAGTCGTCACCAATCCAACGCAGGTCCTGAGCATTGGACTGCGGTCAAGAATATCCTGAAGTACCTTAACCGGACTAAGGATAAGATTCTTGTTTATGGAGGACAAAGGGAATTGATAGCTGAAGGTTACTCGGATGCGAGTTTCATGAGTGATCCAGACGATAGAAGGTCGCAGTCAGGATACGTCTTCCTTCTGAATGGTGGAGCTGTGAGTTGGCGTAGTTGGAAGCAAAGCACTACTGCCGACTCAACCACTGCTTCAGAAGTGATGGCTGTCGCTGAAGCGAGCAAGGAAGGAGTATGGATTAAGAAGTTCCTTGAAGAGCTTGGAGTAGTTCCCTCGAGCGAGGGACCAATAGGGCTATTTTGCGACAATAGTGCATCTATCTCGCAAATCAAGGATCCCAAATCACACCACAAAGTGAAGTACATGGATCGTAAGTACTTCGTGACGCGTGACCTCATCGACGAAGGCAAAATAAATCTGTTATGGGTGGACACCAACAGCAACACAGCTGATCCATTCACAAAACCCTTATCCCAAGCCAAGGGCGAAATGCATTTCGAGTCCATGGGATTGAGGAACCATGTAGATTGGCTTGATGATTGATATGTAATGGGGCTTACCCTAGTTATTATTGTTTTATGCATTGAGTATGTATGAGAAAGAAAACTTTAATAACAAGTGGGAGATTGAAGGGAATGTGTTCTAAAAGTTTTACTTTTAAATGCCAATTATTATGAATTGAATGAGAAATCATTTTGTTCCTTGTTTATGTTATTCGTCTTTTAGAAGTGTTAAGGAAGAGGCTCTTGGTCCTTAACCGTAGAGCTCTAAAAGATATTGGTTTGCATAAAACAAAAGATATTCGCAATCATGGTAATTAACATGGAACATTAATTACCGAGTTAAGATTGTCGTGTTGGTCATAGATCATTGTAGCTCTACAAGTGGGTGACAACACGGGTATGCAAAAGAGGAAAATATTACTTTTGTATACTGAATAGACCTAATAAGTAAAATATTATAGAAATGTGTTTCTGTGTCATTAATATTTTACTGTGTGTTTGGTCCTTTGATATGAGACTTATATCTAATCACTTAAGGAATACTTAATTAGATCAGTGTCTTGAACTATCGATCAGTGTAGTGTAAAGGCATCGGTTGGTTAAGTATAACTTTCGTTGGAGAAGATAGTTAGTCAAAAGATTATCATTGCCCCTCTTAATTGAGTGATGATATTAGTGGGCCCCTTGATAAAGCAAAGTTATAATGTGCACAATGTGATTTGAGTTAAGTCACATATTTATAACTAGCTTAAAGAGATCAAGAAATGAATACTAATACAAAGATGACACAATACTACTTTGTGTGTATTCTTAATATCATGAGGCAAGGGACGGACACAAGTGGTGCACTCCATCACTAAATGGATCGGGTTTTGGTTCGAGTGGAATTAAGACATCTAACTAATTGGGAGCTATAATGTGTAGCTAGATACCACTTATAACTTGTGATATTAAGCTCTTAATATCACTGCCAACTTAGTTTAGATCCTCCCATATGTCACACCGCAAAAACCGTGAAACAAGAAGCTTGATTTTTGGTTCATATGATGTGTCGGGTTTCTCATAGAAAATATGACACATGTGGTGAACAAGTAAAATCAATTATGTTGTATATAAACATAATTAGAGTCATGATAAATTCATATGAGATGCATATATTATGGGGTGCAATAATTTATTGTTGCATAGGATAATACATTGCATAAGTTGTGAATTTGCTAAAACCCCCTCAAGTTCAAATTTTGTTGGAAATAAATCCAAAATTTGAAATAGGCAAAATCGGGTAGAAGTTCGGTAATCCGTTGAGGTTCGGTCGACCGAAGGATCTATGGATCGGTCAACCGAACGTGGAACGGATAATCCTAATTGATTGACCGAACTTGACCAAAGTGCCTGGAGCTTTGGTACGGTGTACCGAACCAGAAACGGTCGACCGAACAATGTCAAGTTCCGATATTTTCGGTTAACCGAATAGCACTTGGTCTTACACGTGAATGGGTCCGATCGGTTAAGGAGAATTTTTCCCCTTAAGATTCGGTCATCCGTCACGTACTCGGTTAAAGCATCGTGACAAATTCGGTTAACCGAGTGGGACTCGGTAAACCGAACAGCGGTCGATTTTCTGCCTTTGATTATTAAGAGATTAATTTGATCGATGGTTGGATTAGCTCCAAATTTGGTCAAACGTTTTGTGGGTGCATATAATGCATTATGGAATTAATTTGTGAGAGAAATTGTCATAAAACCGTGGCTTAAGAATAGCCATGATTAAGAGTAAGATTGGAACCTATAAATAGGTCCTTATTCTCCCTAATTGTGACACACAATTCAATAATTATTTTCTCTCTTAATTCACCACAAAAACCCACGAAAATTCTCTTAGTTTTCTAAGTCTTTGGAAGGAGAAATCTCAGAGGCTAAGGAAGGAGTTGTAGCTAGATTCTAAGCTTGTTTGGAGATCGATTGGCTAGCTCCTTTCTCTCCAACCTTGTTTAGGGTTTCGGTGAACACTCGGAGGCATCCGGCGCGGCGAGAAGCATCCCCAACGTCTCCGAATCTTCAAGAAGTTTTTGAGAACTTCTAGGTATGAATTTCGGAGCCCTTGTTTGTTTTAATAGAGTTTTGAAACTAGATGTTAAAACAAACCGATGCATGCATTAAATAAATCAAAGAAAATTGTAATTGATCCTTATTATACATAAAAATTTCGAAAATATATATGTATAATTAAACATGAAATCCTACAAGTACACCATGAGGGGTTAACAGAATTATAGCCATACATTAACGCATGCTACATAGGATTTGAAATCAGTAGGGATCCATTGAACTACTATCATAACATAGCCGTGTATAATGCATGAGTAAGGGTCTGGAATTAGTAACAACTCATGTAACTGATGTCTGAATGAAACATGGAATAATACGAAAATGTAAGATCTAATATCAGCAACCACCTCATGCAAATATCAGGATAGAATTGATATATCACGAATAACCCAAGATCTGAAACCCATGACGATTGATGACATATATATATACATAACGAGTCATGAGATCATGTCAATTAGTGAAATCATAAATCAAAACACCACCAGGAGAATGATGATACTAAAGTAGGAGAAACGTATTAATAATCCATCAAAGAATCTCAAAATCAGACCATACGTGTAGGGGTTCAACTCACGTGAAAAGCATGCAACGTGTAACGCCCCCAATCTCGCGGGTACGCACACTGGGAAAGGAACACAAGTGTCGCGATCAGAGACCTCCATGACGACCGAAGGAGTTACAAAAGACAGATCAACAACGACTCGATAAAATGAAACAGACATACATGGATAGGCGATAAGGGTATAAAACTGAACCAAATGATTATCCATGTATACATAATTGATCCAATTACAATACATCGAGATTCAAAGGAAATACAATGACATAAGCGGAAGCAAAGATAATTGGGGAATATGGTCGACGCGTCCCTCGTGTACAGAATCTTCGGAACTCGTCCAGTCTGCCCTGTGGAACCTAAGTACCTGCAAGCACCGCATTTAACAATGCGTGAGTTTTCAATTAAGAAAACCCAGTATGCCTCAGCCGAACAATAGTAAAATAGCATGAATGCAAATATGGCAAGCTTCAGAAACAGAACAGAACAGAAAGCATCAAATGCAACAGAAGGCTACGACTACACAAGCCGTGCCGGTCGGGCGCACCCGAATCGTTCCTCCATAGGAACCAGAACACCAGCCTCGCTGGTCAGAGGCGGTCACTCGTCAGTGACCCACCGCTCGGCACAAAGCGGTGCGCCGGATAAGCGTCCCAATCCGCAGAAACTAAACCTACATGGTGTCATCGCGAACTGAGAAACACCTACCCTGAGACAGAATGGCAGCGCGCATGCCCAGGACTTATCTTAGGCCTGGCCCCCCATAGGGGTCTTAACCGAGTGGCCTCTGAAGCTAGAGGACCCACCCGTGGCCCGTCGGCCCAGAAAACAGAACGTGCCCAGAATTACTCCATCAGATTAGATGCAATGCAACTACTCTATAGTCTAATGCAACTAAATTATTCAGAATGAGTTCAAAGGAGAACATGCAATATCTCCCTCAAGTCTAAGCCAAAACAGAATTTAATTACATCCAAACCACAAGAAATTTAAACAATTAGCATCATGGATGTTTCCTAAATCCAACCAGCACCAAAACCAGAAAATAGAAGCACATGATACGCATCCCATTAGGAAATAAATCACATAGTTTAGCCACTACAAATAATGCATGGAATAGGAAACACCTATGAGCTAGTAATTCAAGATGCAATTGAAGAAACCGGAAACAGAGGTTGGCGCATGTGCATTTCATACAATAGGTAATATCCAGCCAAGAACCTTCCAATTTTCTGCTACCTAATGATCACATTTTCTTACCATAAATTAAATAGGAATGAATCCTCTAATTAGTAACTAAATATCCCGTAAATACACAACCTGTATTAGCAGCAAATCCGAAGTTAACTTGATTAACTACCACCACTAATCCGGTTAAATGAATCCATAGAATTTCTTTGTACAATCCAGCCATGTACTATTCTGATTTTCTGGAATCTATCTTCTAGAATCAATCACAAACATGGTAACGATCTGAAATCTTATACTAAGGGTTACATGATTAATTGTTCTACAAAAGAAACATGGGCAATACAACAGTTATTGAGACTATAAATGTAAAATTAAGACCCTTTGCTATTTGAATAATAACTTCCAATTAAGACAACCGAATCAATAAGACATCAATTCAACAGTTCTCTTCGAAGGGTAATTGACCAAACCTACCAGACGTCAATAATAACTTCCAATTAATTTCAACAATTAAGACAACTTAATTCAATCACAATTCATAAGCATGGCGATTCATACATATGTTATTTCACTATACTAACATCGGAATCCTATCTAATTACACTTAATGTTATTACTCTATATTAATTGAAATTGTTTCCTAATAATCAGATATGAATTGAATCGACACAAATCATGTTCCAAAACTGCATACATTTACCATACTAGCTAACATGGGAGAACAATATCTCCCATAAAAGTCATAGCATAAAACTCTAAATAAGTCCACCAACGTTAAGAATTGAAGAGGATATCATAACTAAATCAAACAAAGAAGATTACGATTAGGAATCATGTTTACAAACAATAATCGAAAAAAACAACTTCTTAGAATAATAGTTAACTTTATTTTGAACGAATGAACCAAGTCCTACATCGTAGCTTACTTATATTCTTGAACTGCATGTTAAACCTATTACGACAACTCCATGTCTCCATGTTGCATGATCGAAGAACTCATGAATAAATCTAATAAGACCAATTGTGTAATCAAAGAAATCAATAATTTAAGAATCCCAAAAACGCATACAATAACCACCAGATAAACCCTTTTCGTAAAACCCATCTGTTGATTTAGGTAGGCTTGTTCTTGACTTCACCATCAGATTCTTGCATACAACCAGCAGCACACAACCACTACAACATACCACGTTAACAAAGCAACAATACCCTCACCCGCCTCATGTTTTGAGTTGCAACCTTGCTACCCACCGAAATATCCAACAATCTTGAAGGTTATTGCTGCTGGACGGCCTCCATCCAGCCCCCATGCCTTACACTACACTAATGGCTAGAGACATACCTGAAAAGAAGATGCTGAGCTACACCGGATGCACCAAGATTTCCCCTTAGCCGCACGCAAGAAGCACCTCCGGATCTCTTCTTCCAAGCTGCTGGAGCTCCAAGGGAATTTCGGTGGCTGAGGGTGGAGAAAAGGGTTTGGGGAAAACGGCTGGGTGCAAGGTATATAAGGGTGCAAGTTTGAAAGGAGAACTAGGAAAAAGGCAAGAGATAATTGGCTTTGATGGCCAATCAGCACTTTCCTTAATGCAACCAAATCACATGTTAACAAGATCTCCTTTTTTTTGGATTAGGTATGCCAGCCCCACTACAACCCATCCTAACCAACACGCCTCAAGCAAACAATTAAATCCGCACACCAGGTTTAAGCACCCGATAAACCCGGTTAAGTCTAACGAATGCAACCGCACCCGACGGTTAAATTCGCCCAAAAAGGAAACTTCTACTAAACCAACATAAGCTCAAAACATAGACAATAAAACACATAAAAGGATTAATAAAACCAAAAACAGAGTGGCAGGAGAGCGGGTCTTACACAACGACCCTACCTGAAGCACTCTACATGGCCCAGCCTCCTCCCTACTGATTTTTCATCAAATCACCATAGGGAACTTGGAGTAGGGAACGTGCTAAGGGGAGAATAATTCGGCCAGCCATTGAAGGCCCGAGTTGCACCCCAGTCTACCCAATCGGCAGGCCTCTAGTGGTGCGACCCTAGCCCTCAAGCCCGACCAACCCCTGGTGTTGTGCAGCCATCCGCCCAGCACCCACCACTACACTCTATTCTACTGGCTAGAGGCATACCCGAAAAGTAAGAGCACGCTTGAGCCTGACGGAGATCAACCAAGGTCCTTCTTCTAGCTGCCCACGAGTTGCACTAGTTGCTTCTTCAAAGTCTACCGGAGATCAACCAATAACTCGCCAGAGATGGAGGTGGTGGTGGTGGACAGAGATGGTGGCGTGGAGAAGAGAAGGAAAGGGGTGTGGGGACGGCTGGGACTGGGTTGTGTTTAGGGCTGAAAATGTGGCGGATATTACCCGCCAACCCGACCCGACCCGACCTGACCCGTTTAGTTCGTGTAGCTGATGAATTTTTCCACCCGACTATCCGTCTACCCGAATAGCCGCTTACCCGACTATTAAACGGGGTGGGTACGGTTATAGTTCCTACCCGTCCAGTTTATCCATTTACCCGTTATTAATAAATTAAATTATTAATAATTTAATATATTAAATATATATACCTAAATCAAAACCCTAAGTTCCTAAAATGTAATCCCTAAATCCCTCTCCCTCCCAAACGCCGAACCTCCCCTCCCTCCCGATTCCTGAACGCCGAACCTACCTTCCGCCGCACGGTGCCACGGTCGTACCTTCCGGCACCGACAACCTTCCCTCTTCTCCGCTTCTGGCAACCTTCCCTCTTCACCGCACGGTCCCACACCTCCCCTCCGTCGCACGGTCCCCGAACGCCGAACCTCTCCTCCGCCTCACGGAAGTGTATATATAGCTCTTCATCTTGGTGGATCGTAGTTTATCATTATGAAAGTAGCACAGTTTTATTTCAATTTGGTTTTAGCGAGCAGTTGTTTAAGTCTAGCTCATGCAGTAGTTAAGACTGGTTCAAATATTTTTTTTCTTCATTGCTTTGTTCTGAGTTTAGTGGCCGGCCGATCACCAACGACATGTGCATTTGATTATCTGAGTAATTTATCTGTAAGATAATATGATATGGTTAATCAATGCATTAGATTTTTAAACATTTCACGGTGAACTATAGCATTCGTTGTTTCATCATTCATGAAGTTCATTGCATTGAATTAAATATGAATTGAGGACTTTGTATTTTATAGTTAACTTTTTATACATTACAACGATAAATATAAATCACTAAAACTTTAATGCAAGATAGGGACTTTCATCTATAAATTACTGAGCAATAATGTTTTCAGAGGCATACAATAGAAGTGGACCAATGTAGAAGAGATCAACGTGGTCCATTCCCAACGATCACAACATTTCTTTTGAGTTTAGAATGATTGTGGATTTGAGGCTTCACCACCACACCACGAGAATGTCGAGAAGGCTAATGACGATGATGACGATGATAATGATCTTGTGTAATGAATGAATGTTTGTAACTTATGTAATACTTCAATGAATGTTTTACTTGTTATTGTTGTTTTATGTTTGTAGTAGACTAGTAGTTGAATGAATATTTTATGTTTCTAGTTAGTTTATTGCTTCGTTGAATTTGTTTCTTTGTAGCTATAGTTAGTTAAGACTTGGTATTGTCATCAATGTAGTCCCACACTGCGCTTTTGGATCATTCAAAGTGTTTTATGCTGTTTCGGAAATCTATTTACAGATTGTATTTCATGAGTATAAATGATTTTGTTTTCATAACATGGGATTATGATTGATCTCATCCTCTTTTTAAGGATTTTGATATTGCAATTGTGAAGGCCACGAATCACTATGAGGATCCTTCGAAAGAGAAGCATATAAGAGTTGATAAGAGCATATTGTGACCTCGAGTTTCTCTCGAAAATATGCATTTGTTACAGCAATGACTTGCTGATGTGAATTTTTATTTATACCGCAAGTGCACGGCGTCAATGAAGACGTGGCAAATACGGGTCGAACACAAGGAGGGAGAGATTCTGTTATTTGTGTGATTTTCGATTAAGGGGAAGAAGGAGAGAAGAAATAAATTGGGTTTTGAGATTTTTGATTTTTAATTATCTAAAGCAAGAACAAGAACAATTAAAATTAAAACAAGAACAAAGAGGTGAATTCCGTCGGGTGGAGGTTTAGATTTAAGGTTTAGATTAGAGAATTCAGAAACTTATAATAAATCATATTAGTTATGAAGCATTACATGATAAATGATTTAACAGAAACTCAAGTAATCAAAATAGACTAATACGAACTTAAAATAATAACATTTATTCGTCTTCTCTTCACCCTAAATCCGTCACCTCCACCCTTTGGAAAGAGTTAGAAACTCATGGAGGGAGGAAGAAGGGGTCCTTGAGACATTACAAAAGAAAACTAAAAGTAAGAAATAAAAGACAGAATTTTATTAATGAAAAGAAGAATACAAAACTAAGATTAAGAATAAAAACTACAACCAAAGACTACGGACCCTTCTAACATCGTTCTCGGGTCTATTTATAGTTGCTACAAGGGATCTAGGTATAATATTGGAAAGTACAAGTGTCCCGACACGACTGGACAAATTGGGAGACGCGGATCGACGCTTGGGCGGCGGAAACGCCGCACATTGTGTGTGTGGTGCGGCGGAAACGCCGCACAATCTGATCTGATTTTGTCCGGATTTTGGTTGAATGTTTATGGTATGATTTGATCCTTCTTTGCGCGTCTGGATTGATTCTTTCCATTCTTTTGAGCTCCGGATTAATTCCTTTATGTATTTGGAGATTTACATTGATTTTTCTTTAGGTTTTCTCCATAATAACTCGTGAATTGCAATTAGGTCCTTGACTTTTTGCAATTAAGACCCCAACTACTTTTGTGCTTAAGTCCTTGTTCTTTTTGCAATTAGGACTTGAATGCTTTTATGCTTGGATACATTTCCATTCGTAACCCGATAATCTTGAGCTTGGTCTTTATGATAGAAATGAGCCTTTTGCACGCGTTTATACTTGGGATGTGGGTAGTTTGCATTCAGGTCCCTGTATTCTGTAAATAAGACTAAACACATAACTTAGTAGCATTTATTGATATAAAAGTGATCTAAATGAAAGACATATGATGCAATGTATGCAATGCATCAAATACCCCCACACCTAGATTTTGCTAGTCCCTAGCAAAACAGAAGATACGACAAATAAAAACAGGGAAATCCTAACTCACTTTCGTAGGAATCACGGTTGCACTTAGCATGTGCAACAAGCCTTTAAACCTCCAAGTTTCCTTAGAGGACGAGTTTTGTCTCGTGAGGGTTTTCAGTTGACACACCCACAAAGTCTTAATTCAACATTCCATTAACAACTTTCAATATCCCCACCTCAACTTTATACATCTCACTTAGAATTCTTGCATCCTCATTATATAAATCTAACTCATTAAAAATATGACTTGGTCTTTATTCCTCCAACATTCACACCACTAACCCTTCTACACATGTTTATCACTTGAATTATTTTGCACGCCTCCTCTGGTGGTGAAGTATCATTCGGATTAACCATGGCATGGATCATTCTTTTAGCTTTGGGCCTTGAGTATATATATATATATATATATATATATATATATATTCTTTTCTTCCGTGATTCAACTCATTTGCTTTTTGACACTTTTACCCTTTTTGCATTCGTGTAGCGAGTTTGGTCGATAATCCCGAGCTGGTAGACTCAAGTTACCGGGTTTCAAGATACCCCTACGGACCAGTGACTCAAAGGCTTGGGCTTTTGTAATCATTTTGCAAAATGTGCTTTCCTCACTTTATTCCTTTATTATTTTTTTACTTTTATATTCCTCAAGGCTTAATTGCTCTTAGAAGTTCACACTTCCCGGTATATTTTCCTCAACCTCTGCTTTTTATCAACTACTTCAAAGATTTGATTCATCCAATTTAAGTGCATACATGTCTTAAAGGGCAGTGGGTTATTTCTTTGGAACTTAGATTTATGTCATAATTTCTACAAGCAGAACTATATAATAAGGAACAAAAACTCAATGCAATTTGTACACGGGTTTTAGCAGTTCAATCTTAAGCTGTCATGAAACATTGAATTTTTTTTTTAAAATAAAAGACAGAATATATAGATAAATATATACATAAACACCCCCCACACCTAAATCATGCATTGTCCTCAATGTATGCAAATATAAAGCAAATGCACTTATTACCTTGGTGAACTGCGGTGGACGGATGGAATTTGCTCAAAGTCAACCATAGTCAGAACTGGATTGAATGACACCATATTGGTGCATGTATCCAGTTGAATTGTTCCCCATGTTGCAATGAGAGTCCTGAGTCACAGGTTCCACACCCCTCACATAAATTGGTTCTCTTATTTGCTCGAGTGATGGTGGGTGTGTCGAAGAATTACTCCCATTTTTCTTACTTCCTTTTTGATGTTGTGATGATTTATTTGATTCAGAAATCTGATAGATACGTGCTCTCATTACAACATCACTTTGATTGCATATTATTTCTGGCTCACTATCAACATGGAAGATATTAAATTCAGCTTTTAAGTTCCCAAAAGATAATTGCATGAGCCCATTTCAACAGTTTATCAATGCTTCAGAAGTGGGTAAAAAAGGGTCTGCCTAGAATTACAGGGATTTGTCGATTAGGATTTACAGCAGGTGCGGTATCTAGTACGACAAAATCCACTGGGTAAATGAAATCACCAACCTTGATCAAAACATCCTCTACTATACCTCTTGGTTTCTTAATAGAGCAATCAGCAAATTGAAGGGTTGTCTTAGAGGGTTTTAGTGGACCAAGGTTCATTTGCTCATAGACAGAGTACGGGAGTAGGTTAACACTAGCACCAAGGTCTAGAAGGGCTTTGTTGATAAAAGTATCTCCTATTGCACATGAAATTGTGGGACATCCGGGATCCTTATATTTTATAGGAGATGTGTTGGACAAAATAGAACTTATGTTTGCAGTTAAGAATGCCTTCTTTGGTACGTTTGTTTTTCTCTTTTTAGTGCACAAATCTTTTAAGAATTTAGCATAAGCAGGTATTTGTTGAATCATGTCTAAGAGTGGAATGTTCACCTTAACTTGCTTAAATACTTCCAAGATTTTCTCTATTTGTGCACTTGAGTTCTTTTTCAGTCTATTGGGAAATGGGGCTTTAGGAACATAGACTCGCTCAGGTTCAGGTTGAGCTATGGGTTCAGGTTGAGTAGGTGTGTTGGGCGTTTCCGATTGGACGTCGGGTTCAATGGTTAGGTCATATGTGGTAGTTTGATGGCTAGATTGATTAGACGTTCTAGGATTTACCACATTGTTATCAACTTGTCTTCCGGACCGTAATGATACTACAACATTTATTTGTTGGAACGGTCCTTCCTCATTAACCATTTGAACCGGTCTAGGGTTGTTATTTCCTGAAGGTGGTTGATAGGATTGATATGAATTATTAGATCTAGGGTTCACCTCAGGTTGACTTGGAAACCGACCCTTTTCTCTTTCACCTACTATTTGTGCTAGTTGGCTGACTTGTGTCTCTAGCCTTTGGAAGGTCTGGTTGGTTGTTTGTATAAAAGTTTTCATCAAATTTTCCAAGCTTGTCAACCTAACCTCATGATCGTTATTGTTACTAAACCCATATGATGTATTATTTTGGTTATACGGGTTCGGTTGTTGTCTAGGAGGTTGACCCTGTTGGTTTGATGAGAAATTGGAATTATTACGCCAACCCGAGTTATAGGTTGATGCGTATGGGTCATTTCTAGCATGGTTATACATGGCATTAACTTGGTCCCATTCCGCACAATCCTCCATTACATGACCAGTCTGACCACATCTAGAGCACGGGATAGTCGAGGCTTGATTCACTCGGTTTTGGGTTTGTAGCTCTAAACTTTCCATTCTGCGCATAAGGGTAGCTAGTTTTGCTTCAGCCACTATGTTGGCATCTACAGCTAAGACACCTGGTTTGGGTTGACTTGCTATTCTAGATCCAATACTAGGGTTAAGCGGTGTTCTAGCATTGTCCCATTGCATACTGTTTTCAGCTAATTCCTCAAGAAAAGTCCAGACATCATTTTCATTTTTCGACATAAAGTTCCCTTGGCTTACGGATTCTACCATAACCCTAGATGTGGGTGTCAATCCCTCATAAATAATTTGACATAATTGCCATCTCGGAATTCCATGATGAGGGCATTGGGTCAGAACACTTTTGAATCTTTCTAGATAGGAATAGAACGGCTCGCTCTCAGACTGAACGAATGCAACAATTTCATTCCTAATCCTCATAGTCTTATGGTTGGGAAAATATTTTTTCAGGAATATTTGAACAAACTCAGCCCAACTCCTAATAGATCTTTCGGCTAGACTATATATCCATTTCTTAGCGTCATCCTTCAGTGCTAGAGGCACGAATTTCAGACGCACTGCCTCCTCAGGGATATGCTGGTATTGCATAAGAGAGCAGATTTCCTCAAATTCTCTAAGGAAGAGATATGGGTCTTCCCTAGAGGTGAACTTAGGCAACATACTCATGTATTGTGCCTTAAGTTCGAAGTCGTGACCCGGTATGGTGGGCATAACGATGCACGATGGCTGAGCAGCCATCGCTGGATAGCATCGATCCCTCAGAGTTATGGGTTGTGCAACAGGCGGGTCCACTACGTTCTCACCCATTGGATCCGGGTGAGGTGGTGCAACAGGTGGATTGGGGCTAGGTTCCAGACTGGAATCTAGATGAACTCGTGAGAGTCGATTACTCAAGTCCCGAATCCAAATCTGAGTGCACTGGGTTGAATCAATTTTTGAATTCAAATTTGAAATTTAAATTCCAAATTTAATTTCAAGAATTAATTACAAATATTTAATTTTTTTTTTAATTTTCGTATTTTTTATGTTTTTTTTTTCAAAAGGGAAACTAACAATAGAATGGGGCAAGATGAGAAAGGAATCCTAATGTAGAGAATTTAGGTGAGGAGAGAAAGAAGACTAAGATGAGAAGGGAAACCTAACTCTAAAGATAGAAAGAGGGTTGGTCAGAAAATTTCTAAGAAAGCATGGTTCAAACAATCCTAGACCTAGTGTCGCTTAGATCTAGACGACTCGTAACTGGTTGAGTCGAATTGATTCGCTTGATTCACCTCCCTCACTAATCAAACCAACTTGGTCAGGCCGTGTATAGCTAGTGGGGGCGCTTCCGACAGAGTCGGTGTCAATTAGACAATCACTTCGCTTGGAAGACTTACGTCAACACAAAAACACTTTCTAGACACCAAATTAAATTCAATCGGCTTCAGGTCATAGCAAGTCAAACCAATTCTTCTCCTTAAATGAGTCTGAGTCCTTAGGGGTCAATGTCTAATTGATTTTAATTTAAGGCTTGGGTGACACTTTAGGATTGTGATTTGTGGGCCACAGAAGGGTGATGAAATCCCCACCGTATCTTTGCCTACGGAGTTGCCCTTAAGATAGTCTAACTTAGATCTAGCAAAGATAGTCAAACAATGGTCTTTAGAGGGGGGGAATTGCAAGGTTGTATGCAAACTAAATTATATGCCTAAATGCAATCGATGAAAACCATGATACGTACCTTGACTCCAGCACTCTTCAACAGAAATTGATTTGCAAGAATTTAGCAAGAATAATGCATACAAAACACTAGATGATGCATGCACTAAGGCCTTTCTAATTTTGCCAATTTTAGGTCAGAGTTGAATTATTGCAAATTATGGAATTTTTGCCCTAACACATGCAGTTCTATGAAAAGGAAATTTTCCGAAACTAGAAATTACGAGGAAAAAGGCAACAAAGGTTACCTACGCAATGCTCAGTCGGGTTCGCCGCCCGCTCTCGAAATTTCAGTAGCTCCACGCGTCCACCCAGCGATGAGTCGCATCCCAGAAGAATTTGAAGCCCAGAAGCTTCAGGTGTGCGGCGGATTCGCCGCAAGTTACTTTTCAGGTGCGGCGATTTCGCCGCTCGTTTAGCTCAGATGGTGCTCGGATTTCGCCGTGCACTCTGTTGTCTCCTGAAACACAAATCCAAATACTTAGATCGCGCACAAGATAAACAGGATAAAATCGAAATCAACAAAAAAACAAAATCTGCGTCGCCTCCCCGACAACGGCGCCAAAAACTTGATGTGAATTTTTATTTATACCGCAAGTGCACGGCGTCAATGAAGACGTGGCAAATACGGGTCGAACACAAGGAGGGAGAGATTCTGTTATTTGTGTGATTTTCGATTAAGGGGAAGAAGGAGAGAAGAAATAAATTGGGTTTTGAGATTTTTTATTTTTAATTATCTAAACCAAGAACAAGAACAATTAAAATTAAAACAAGAACAAAGAGGTGAATTCCGTCGGGTGGAGGTTTAGATTTAAGGTTTAGATTAGAGAATTCAGAAACTTATAATAAATCATATTAGTTATGAAGCATTACATGATAAATTATTTAACATAAACTCAAGTAATCAAAATAGGCTAATACGAACTTAAAATAATAACATTTATTCGTCTTCTCTTCACCCTAAATCCGTCACCTCCACCCTTTGGAAAGAGTTAGAAACTCATGGAGGGAGGAAGAAGGGGTCCTTGAGACATTACAAAAGAAAACTAAAAGTAAGAAATAAAAGACAGAATTTTATTAATGAAAAGAAGAATACAAAACTAAGATTAAGAATAAAAACTACAACCAAAGACTAAGGACCCTTCTAACATCGTTCTCGGGTCTATTTATAGTTGCTACAAGGGATCTAGGTATAATATTGGAAAGTACACGTGTCCAGACACGACTGGACAAATTGGGAAACGCGGATCGACGCTTGGGCGGCGGAAACGCCGCACATTGTGTGTGTGGTGCGGCGGAAACGCCGCACAATCTGATCTGATTTTGTCCGGATTTTGGTTGAATGTTTATGGTATGATTTGATCCTTCTTTGCGCGTCTGGATTGATTCTTTCCATTCTTTTGAGCTCCGGATTAATTCCTTTATGTATTTGGAGATTTACATTGATTTTTCTTTTGGTTTTCTCCATAATAACTCGTGAATTGCAATTAGGTCCTTGACTTTTTGCAATTAAGTCCCCGGCTACTTTTGTGCTTAAGTCCTTGTTCTTTTTGGAATTAGGACTTGAATGCTTTTATGCTTGGATACATTTCCATTCGTAACCCGATAATCTTGAGCTTGGTCTTTATGATAGAAATGAGCCTTTTGCACGCGTTTATACTCGGGATGTGGGTAATTTGCATTCAGGTCCCTGTATTCTGTAAATAAGATTAAACACATACCTTAGTAGCATTTATTGATATAAAAGTGATCTAAATGAAAGACATATGATGCAATGTATGCAATGCATCACTTGCCATTACTGCTTATGCTGTTATTTCTAAAAATGATTGCTGGACCATCTGGACTCCAGTAACCAGACATTGTCTTGTTCTTTTTGATTCTTAAGTTCTTGTTTCTGTATTTTCATCGCAAATTTGTCTTCCAATAACCAGGTTGTTGCGTTGTTGTTCTTTTTGATAAAATCTGTTATAGTACTTTACCATCCTGGCCTGTATATTGCATGTTCTATCTATTTATATTTATTTATTGATGTGTTTTTTGTTGGAGCTGTTACAAAAATTCATATTGAATTAGCAATCATGGAAACATGAGCTGATGGAAAACACAGATTACCATATAAATATATTCTTTCTGATTTACTTTAAACATACTGATCTCTGCTGAAATTAACTTTGAGTGCGAGTAGATTGATATTGTTGTTGTTCATTTTAGCTGCAATAAAAGTTTTATCATAAAGTTAGAGCAGTTCAAGCTCTCCATTCTTTATAAATTATTTGTTAAGTTCAATGTCATACAGCTTTTAAGTAAAACTGCTATTTACATTGATCAGGTATTGTTAGTGATTTTGTGTTATTGGTGATTACTAGGTATTATTTTGTATAATTTTTTGGTAGCAAATGAGTAGAAATAAAAAATACAAGTTTTATCCAGTTATCCGTTTATCCACACCGCTCCGCCCCGAATATCCGTTTATCCGACCTTAAACGGATCGGGTAGCGGATGGATTTTTATTACCCACCCCGCCCAGATTATCCATTTATTTTAGGCGGGTCGGGTAGCGGTTGGGCAAAAACCCGACCCGTTTACAGGCCTAGTTGTGTTTGTGTTTCAAGGAAACAAACACAAAAGGCAAATGTTTAATGCAATAAAGACCAAATTAAAACATACCATATAGCTACCAATTCAAATGTTTGCAAATCTCAAGAGATCTCCTCTTGTTGATGTGGCAGACACATCACCTGGCCTTCACACCTCAGCCCTAAATGCCTCCTGAAATGCAGCTGATCGACTCGATTAAGTCAACCGACTGCAAAACTGCCCGACAGGTCACACCCGCCTACGAGTCAATTTAACTCGCCCAAAAAGGAAACTTTTCCCGGAAGGAAACTTTCCCGAAGCACAACCAAAATGACACGAAGCATACAACAACGTAAATATGATCCATAATCAAGCATAAGGATAAATAAGACATAGTAGTGTCACAGGCGAGCGAGTCTTACAGGTTTTGAGTTATTATTTTGACTTGCCTTGAAGGAAACGGGTCCCCCACCTTTTTAAGGTGATGGTATGGACATTCCGGCCTAAGAGAGATCGTGGGTGTGGCTCTACGGAGTGGGTGCCTTGTGTGCACGTGATTTGTGGGGTTGGAATGAGAGGAACATTGAGACCCGTGTTGGTAGATTTTTTTCCGGCGGTGCCTTGTGTGCACATGTGATTTGTTGGCCGATGATTTTCCGACAGGTGCCTTGTGTGCACGTGTGATTGTAGGGTTCAGGTAAGAGGACCCTTGCGACCCAGTTTGGTTTGGGTCAGCTGGGTTGAGAGAGAGGTCTTGGGAATCCAGTTGGACGGTGATGGTTGTGATTTATTTCATATCATGTAATGTATTTGTTTAATTTAGTCATTTCGGAGTTTGGCATCTGGGGTTTCCTTATAGGAAACTCAGGCATAGTTTTAGGTTTGCATTTCAGGATGTGAGCGTTGTAAGGAGGTGGTGACTGAGGGTGAGCGCACCCCGACCTGATCCTGTCTTCTTGAGTTTTGTGGTTGACATGATTACACTTGTATATGTTGTATATCTTCTGTGATGTAATCATACTTCTGATTCCCTGTATTGTACGGTGTACCACTCGATATATATATGTGTGTCTGGTTTTCGTGGCATCCCTGTGATTTAATCTATTGATATATCTATCTTTTAAAGTTTTATATTTTTCGCGGTTTTGGGGTGTCACATGTGTAGGTTGTACATGTTTTGTGTAGTTACTTGATTGCAGGAACGTTTCTGCAAGTTGTGTTCCTCAAACATACGCATCATTTTTATTAAATTTTGACTCTATCGTTAGGTAGTAGGGTGTATGATGCTCTGATCCTGATATGCTTTTTCTTATTCACTTGCTCAATGGGAATACTCAAAGATTCCTCCTAGCCCCTACTACTTGAACGCCATAGAAATGTTCGACATCAAGCTGATACAATGAAAACATATTGGAAAGCATGCGGGCGAATAAGATCACTGAGATCCTCAAAACGTGTTGGAAAGGCCTCCCTCTTTGGAAGGCCACCTTGGAGACCATGTAATCCCTTAAGGGATGGTGCGAGCTCGTCTACGAACCGAGTTCAATCAATTCTTGTTTCTTCGCATTTGTCTAGTTCTGGTCTCCGTGACCTACACTGTGGTTGGATTTTAGGAATATTTTCTTTCATTTTCATGTAGTAGTGAAATGTTTTGTTGTGAAAAATCACATTTTATGGATAAATGACTTAAGTCTATCCGCACAATTTCAACGGAAACCCTATTTTCAAATAATTCTTAAAACATCAAATGCAAGAATTTTATTTTATTGCATTCACAATAGGCCTGCAAACGGGACATGTAATATTAATTTACCTGATTACTAGACCTGTCATATTCGGGTATGGGTATACTCCTACGCATAGCCGTATACCTAATTACATGTATAAATGTTTTAAGGAAAATGTGAGTTTAACTCAAAAGATAGACTCAAAAATGGACTGAAGCTCCACAAGAAGGCCTCACTCACCAAAATGGTGGTGAATTTGCAACGATGGTCTGAAGTTTATGACAAGCTACATCTAACAGGTCCCCTTCGAAATATCTGGCATCTCATACAACTGAGAGGATTGAGTTTTTAATTATGATCATTATATTCAAAATCTAACACCCGACTAAGGCAAAATGGATGCTACAGGAGGGACATGACTTTCATTTTTTGTGTGTGCAATGATATTAATGTTGGGTAATGATGTTAGAGGATTGTTGATGTGTGGAATGTGTTTGGACAATGTGGGAAAAGGACCAAGAAATATCTGAAGTATTAAATATACTAATGTATTATTTTGATGTATGGTTTTAGATCCGGGGATTAACATACTCAGATATATCCCCTCACAATTGGGGTTTTGGAATTTCGATTTAAGGTTTAGGGTTTGTGATATGCTACATGGTTTGGCTCGGTCTATCCAATTCCATATAACGATATATCACATTATTTGTGTTCTTTCGATTTATGGTTTTATATATGGTGATTAACTGACTCAGATATATCTCCTTCTAAATTGGGTTTACGAAGTTCAAAACACAATAGGGTTAGGATTTACGATTTAGGGTTAAGGTACACTATATGGTCTGGATTTGTTCTTTCTAATTCGATAATGACGATACATCATACTACTACATTCTTTCAATGTATGGTTTAGATATAGGGATTACCAAACCCGAATGTATCCCCTTACAATTGACGTTTAGGAATTTCAATTTAGGGTTTAAGATTTAGGTTTTTTGTTTTTGCTTTAGGACTTGTGATCTGCTATACAGTTTGGATTTGGTTCATCTGATTCCATAATAACGATATGATACACTATTGTATTTTTTGATTTTTGGTTATAGATCTGGTGATTAACATACTCTGATATATCCCCTTACAAATGTGATTTAAGAATTTCGGTAGCAACGTGGGGTCCATGTTTGGCCCCAGCTAGGCCATAAGTCCAAATAGTGTTTCATTTATTAGTTTCGTCTACAATACGCCAAAGCTTTAAGGCATGCCTAGGTTTTGCTAAAGGTTCGTCAAGTCAAAACATACCCTACAACACCCATTTCAATTAGTCGAACAAGCTAGTCTTTCAAATAACTCAACCACCATTACAACCAAACTGAAGGTAAAACCAACCAATAACACCTAATTTATATACTAAGCTATATATTTTACAAGTATCCAATTTACCTGGCAAACAAATACATGATGCTCTATCACCTGAGAGTTAACCATTGCTAAAAACAATTGTTGTTGGTGAGGGAGTCCTCATACCTTTTAAGTCATCACACAGACATCTGCAGTGACCCAGAAAAGGCCCACGGGTCCCAAGAAACTGTCTGGGATCACACACCCCAACAATGCATTTATTTCAGAACAAATATATCTAACAATGGACAATAAATGAAGAATAATTGATGTGTGTTTAGGGTTTACGGTTTGAATCAATGTCAATATATAGAACCAACCTGATAGAGAACATAGGAATTAAATCAATGTGAGGATGTAGCACCAATCCAATAAAGATGCATATAATCGAAGCCAAATATATCTAATTCTTAGACCAAATAATATCCCCTAATCAACTCAGATGTATCTTAAATGTAGCTTTTTTCACAATCACCATGATGGAAACAACACAAAAATGTGCTACAAGTACATGATGATACACAAAAATCGTTCAATGTTTACAACCCAAAAAACATTGCCGGAAATACGGGTACCACATCACCCTAATTATGTTGAATTTTGAAAATCTGACGTGGTATTAGGCTTACCACGTTGATCATAGAAAATCCAATGTGAATATTCATCTTACCATGTCAATCATAGAAACTTTGTCCAGGTATTAGGCGTACCACGTAAATTGTCAATAGACTGACGTGGTTTACAATTACCACAATGGTTCGCAAAAAACCGACATGGTATATATGGATTAACCACGTCATTTTATATGTAAATATACGTGGTAAAGTCTACATTATTTTAATAAATTGTAATGCATGTTCACTTTTAATTTTCAACCCAAAATCAAACACACAAACTCAATTAGCTGGGCAACCTTGATCGACCCTATCCACATCCCCCCTCGCCTCCTAGGCCGCTCCGCCCTGAGTCGCACTTCCCGACCAACCACAACCATCCTTCAAATCCAGCATTTTATCACAAAGGTGAGATAAATTCTTCCATTTGTTGTTCTTTTAATTACTCTAATTAAAAGTACTCATCTTATAGTTCTCAGGAGAGAAATTTAGATATGAAAAATAATTTGTATGAAATGTATAATGGAATGGAATTTAATCGAATTCAATGTGTTGTCCTGCTTGTGTTGGATTGTTTATTTGCGGGTATGAAAAATTTATTAGTATAACGTTTAGAGAATGTTCTTCCAAAATTATCCATATTTGAATTATATCGGCCCTCTTATACATTGCGCTTGTTTCTCTTGATGTGTAGAAAACTATGAATTGAAATTGGAATTTTGCAATTCAATTGAGTGATGAATATGAGGCCAGAGTTGATAACTTTCTAGAGTTTCCCAAAAGGATGCACTTCTTCAAAATGAAAAAAGGTCTTACGTCCATGGAAGAATTGTTTTAACATATTCTTACTGGATGTAAAGATATAAAAGCTAATTTGTTCGAGAATGGTTTGATGAAAGATATACACGTTGGATATGACATGGTAAAATGAGTTTAGTATGAAGGACGAAGGTGATCATATGTAGTCGAAGGAGTATGTCATTGACAGTGATTGGTTAGAGAATATGATCCGAGATGTTGCCGATAATTTTGGTGATAAACCAGATGTACTTGGCACTTTGTTGTCTAACTATGAAAAACCTTTGTATCTACGTTGTACTGATTTTAGTAGGTTGTCTGCAATTTTAAGGTTTTATACCCTGAAAGTAGCAAACGGTTAGAGTGATGTCAATTTCACTGCCTTACTAAAGTTGTTGAAAGAGATTCTCCAGATAGCAACAAACTTCTATATCCTACCTATTAGGTTAAAAATATAGTGTCGAATGGGGATGTAGTATAGCAAAATACATGCATGTCCTAATGTGCGGGTGACTTTGAAAACTGACATCATTATCTTGTTTGTAATGTCTCACCACTAGTGCAGAATAGGCTTTACTCATCGCCCTATACACGTCGATCGTTATAACGACCGACGTCCAGTAGGGAGAGGATGGAATAGACGTCGGTCCTTATGCTGGACGACGTGTATAGGGTATAGACGTCCACCAATAGACGTCGTCTATTGGAATACTCCATTTATCCGACGTCTATAGGGTATAGACGTCCACCCATAGATGTCAGTCGTAAGAATACACTATGCATCCGATGTCTATAGTAATAGAAGTCGACCTATAGACGTTGGATATTATATACGACCGACGTCTATACTCCATGTATATAGACGTCGGGGTATAAACGTCAGACATTTAGAACATCCGATATCTATAGGTCTTAAAGAAACGAACAGACGCGTTTTCTGTCATTCATTTTAGACGAAAACCCACCCAAACCCTAGTCGTCCCGCGACCGATCTCCGACCGATTTGCACCGTCTCTGTAGTCCACCACGATCACCGTCACCGCACCCTCCTCCGCGACCGCCGTCACCGCACGACCTCCTCCTCTGGTTCGTGCTCATACTGTTAATGTTCCTCGTAGTATGGTAGTGATAGTGATTAATAGTGAGTTAGTGAGTATAAGGGCTCTTAATTTGTGAACCAGAATGAGGCTTTCGTTCCGCAAATAATTTGGAACGAGAGCTTTACTAAGATATTTAAGAGCCCTTATGCGCAAATAATTCCACAAAATCTTGGTCAAGCATGTGGTTTGTTTTTGAAATATACTCACATTTCGTGAAATTTTACTCTAAATTTGGGTTGTACTCGCTATTTGAAAATTTTGTGACTTGGTTTTGAAGTGGTGGTAACGTGGTGGACCATCTAAGTTTAAATCCATTTTGGTTCAATCACTTCTATTGTTGGTCTAGCACTCCATGTATCCCTACAGGCTAGAATCCTTTGCGAAGATCAAACTCATGATTACTTGCCATTGTTGAACTTCAAAATTCTAAACTTCAAGTTTCTAGAATCAGAGATCCATATAACCGATGGGAAAAATTATCGTAGATTCATATCCACTCTACTTTCTAACATTCCTTTGCTAGGTAACGTGAGACTATCATCTAATTATTTGGAACGAGAGGTTTACTAAGCTATCAAAAATATTTAAATATTGAATTTTACTAAGATATTCTTGGAAGCTATGATTGTAGAAGTCCCTTCTGGCTCACATGAAAACCCCCTCTTCTCGACACCCTTTATAACAAACTCTCTCTGTCCTCTATATACAAACTGAGTTACATGAATCCACTTAAATCCAAATTTGAGATATATTCTACATTGATGGGCCAATTATATTCTACATCTATTGTTCAACAAATATTGAACAAATTTGTATATAGAGGACAGAGAGAGTTTGTTCTACATTGATGGGCCAATTACAAATTTGTTCTACATTGATGGGCCAATTATATTCTACATCTATTGTTCAACAAATATTGAACAAATATTGAACAAATTTGGGCCAATTATGGGTATATATGTTCAACAAATTTGTCTCGATGTACCCTTCCTTGAGTTAACTTAAAGATAGGAATTTATTGTTTGGACATTTTGGTGCTTAATTACTGGTATCATTATCGAGTTACATGTTAGTATTTAATTTAAATTTGTTTGATATTGTTAACAATAAACTATGACATACTTTCTGTTGATTTGTATTTAAAATGTTTATTGCCTTGCTTTTTTGAATTTTCAATATTATGATAATAACTCAATGACCCCCTTAAGTAACTTGGCCTTTAATAGCCTAAAGTAGAAGATTAGACAATATATGCTAAGTCATTCATCATATAGGATTTGCATTCATCGTATTTATTATAAATTTTACGATTTCTGTCGTAGATTTCTGGTGAAAGGTACGTAATATCTTTCACTCATCATTCATTAGAAAGCACACATTAGTTTAGTAGGAATTGCATTGAAGCAAGAGTGAGATGAGTGTTTGTTTGGTGTGTTGTTTGTTAGATTAAGGTATAAAAAACACTTACGGGGCAGTCATCTATAGGAGATGAGGTGGGGGATTTCATCACCCTTTCCTTTGCCCAAAAACAACTTAATAAAAGAACCCTAATAAAATCAATTAGACGTTGGCCCCTAGGATTTTCGGACGCATTAAGGAGAGGAACCTCCAAGTTCTTGATTTCCTACATATTAGTGGACCTCGATGTTTAAGACCGTTTCGGCATGAACGTCGTTGCCCATCTAGTCTCCCTGAGATATTAGGGACCTCCGGGTTCTTGATTTCCTACAGACTATTGGGACCTCGAAGTTAGGCGTCGTCTATTACTAAGGAACTATAGTGGACTTTAGGGTCTTTTGGCCTTCATTGCTTAGTTAGGTTTCTAATCTTCCTTATTCCCACGCTAGATTAAGGACTTCATGTCCTCTCCTCTGAGTCATTCTTTTCTCATCTTAATGTCTCCGAATCTTCTCATCTACGAACACATTCTTTTAAATTGAAAATTTATTTATTTTCTCCAATAATAACTATCAATTTTGTTAATGTTTAGATTGAAATGGATCGAGAGTGGATTGTTTCAAACAGATTGAGTGATGAGTATGAGAACGGAGTGAATATGTTCTTAGAGGTTGCCAAAAAACATTCCAAGAAAATGAAAGACAGCGAGATGGCATATTGTCCGTGCAATAAGTGTCGTAATATGTCAGTGCTGACTTTTCGGAAAATGAAAGATCATTTGTTTGAGAAAGGTTTCGACCCAAATTACAGACGGTAGATATGGCACGGCGAAAATGAATCATTTAGTCGTTCCAAGACTGCTGGGGAAGACGTTAGTGTGGAAGATCACTTAGAGGAAATGGTTCAGGATATGGTTGAAAAGTTTTCGTCCAACCCCGATTTACTTGGTAATTTGTTGAGTGACAATGACAAGCCGTTGTATAAGAATTGTACCAAATTCACTAGATTGTTAGCGGTGTTGAAGTTGTACAATTTAAAAGCTGGAAATGGGCTCATTGGATGCTTGTCGTTTTATGCCCCACGACTAATTCGGCATATTGGTTTGATCCGTTGGGATCGAAAAAAACAAGGGACTCAATAAAGAAACTTCTAAATATGTAAGTTCGTTTAGTCGTGAAAAAAGTAATTCATGGATTTTTATTAGTATTATTGAATGATATTTTAACTTGTGCTACTCAGGGCAATTAAGGTTTACAGAGCTTTAGGTGGTAGGAGAACAACCACAAAAGCAGGAATAACATGACATGGAATGAGAGTATGTTCTATCTCAATTGTTAATTAACTTAGGAACATATATTTAGAGAATTTCTATGTTTCTAGTACCGAAAGCATGTTGGAAATACGGAATGTGGTTACTACGTGATGAGATACATGGAGGAAATCCTCGAAATGACAAATCAAGACGTATGCCTATCCGAGGTAATCTACATCGTTATTCAATTGTATAGTTGTAGTTTCAATATTTAGTTATTATTAACATTCACAATTGTATTTTTTGATAGGTTTTCCCAAAAAGTAGTGATCCCTTCTTGCAACAAGAGCTCGATTAAACTCGCGACCGATGGACTCGCTATTTTATCAGAAACATGTTGACGAACTAAGTGGTTCTCCCGCCACTAGCATTTTTTGTAACAAGTGCACTTGTATTACAAACCTACACTTTATGCCTTAATATAATCGCCTTAATTTTACAATGAATTAATTGGAAGTGTGTTGAATGTCCATTTTGTATGCTTGTATGTTTGTGCAAGTATGGATCTGGGAGTGCTTATATCCGACGTATATAGCCCCATACATCCGACGTATATTCCATTTTCTGTAGTAGTGCACGGTACAAACAAAAGAAAATTGTGAGTGGTGATGAGAATGAATAACTACAAGGGCCACTTGCAAAGGTATTGTGGTGTCTTTCGATAATTCCAAGGTTGAAGCATTTATTTGCATGTTCAGAGGACTCCAAGAACATGACATGGCATGCAGATCAACAGACAACGAATGATCAATTGCTTTGGTATCTTGCACATTCACCCTAGTGGAAGAAAATTGATTCCGACTTTTGGTTATTTTGTGAGGAAACTCAAAATTTGAGACTTAGTCTTTGTACCAAGGCAAGAAATCCTTATGGTAGTTTGAGTAACCTTCATAATTTGTGGACAATTTTGCTAGTTATTAACAATCTCCCTCTGGGTGGTTGAGTTGGCATTCACCTTGGTGAATCTTAATAAACTAGGATTCGTGGAAGATCCTTTTATTTTGGCATATCAAGCGAAACAGATTTTCTGTGTAACAAATTCCTATGATAAATAATGGTTGGTTATTTCATAAGAAGATGTCAATGATATTGAAGAAATTCCCTATTTTCACAACAAGTGCTTGAAATCATATCAGTCGATGATGATAGAAATGTTGATAACTTACATATTCGGGATGATCATCTTGAAAGAATATGGATCGAAGATCCTAACAGAAGAAACGAAAAACATAATCATAAAGTTTAAGTTAGTCAGTTCTTAGTTTATATTAAGATCTTATGAGTTTATTTTGTATGAACTGACCATTCAATTCAATTTGTGTAAACTTTATATTTTTGGTTTTTTCAGGTGAATGGCTCGCTACCAAGTCGAAGAGTGGTAAAATTTGTTCTTGTACATAACAATTGTTATTGTACATTTGCTATTGTACATTAGATTTGCTGTGGCAGTAATGAAACTGAATGTGCTGCAACTTCTTTTCCTATTGCAGGGAATTTCATAAAAAATAAAACAGAATTTTGCAAACAAAAATCAAGAAAGGACATACCACATCAGTTTTTAGCTTAAAATCGGACGTCCTTTATTCGATTTTTTGCAATTTTTTTGTTAATAATATGACATACCACATTGGTTTTTAGGTTAAAATCCGACATGCTATAGCCTTTTTATTGGATTTTTTTTTGCGACGTTATGTTTGTTTGTAATAAGACATACCACGTTAGATTAGGATAAATGCCAACGTGAAATGTCCTTTTTATTGGACTTTTTATAGTGTTCTTTTTCGTAATAATAACACATACCACATCAGTTGTTTGGTTCAGATCTGACATGATATGTTCTTTCTATTTATTGTTTTGTGACGTTCTGTTTATTCATAATAAGACATACCACATCGGTGTTTAGGTTATAATCTGACGTGATATATCATTTTTATTTAGGAGGCCATTTTTTGTGAAATGCATTTTGTTTATCATAAGACATACCACGTCGGATTGTAGATTTAAAGCCAACATGATATGTCATTTCTATAAGATTTTTACAAAATATTATGTGGCTTATTAATAAGACAGACCACATCGATTTGTAGTTTAAATCTGACGTGATGGGTCCTTTTAAGTTAATTTAGTGTAGTCCTTGGTTTTCCTATCTTCCCCACTTCCATTTAGGGCAAGGGTGATTGAGTTCCTACTTTTGATTGCAAATTTTATGCTCCAACACTTTTTTCGAAAACTAAACAACCGTATGAATCACCATGAAAGAAGACTGCCCTAGGTAAATGTTGATGCTGATATTCAACTAGCCCAGACCTTAACTTTTTTCGTGTGTAATTTTGAATTATTTTCATTTTTACATGCCAATACTCATCAAACATGTAATAATTTTGACTAGGAAAGAACATCATCCAAAATATTATAACATTCGTGAAGCAAATGTGAAGCATAGATTGTTAGTAGTTTTTCTTTTTTGGTCTAAAAATGGTACATAAATTACTACTTTGGATTCACTGAACACATCAGAGAACGACACAAAATTGTTATACAAATAGTGACATACACCAAACATATCAGAGAACTACATATATATTACACAAACACGAACACACAGACACATCTTCAACATGACACATGAAAGGTGGAAAAAACATATTTATCTGCACCACCTTCTCAAAAAAATTACTAATCTCTTCCAAATTAATCGGTAGAGAGTACTCCAATCAGATGTTGCCTGCAAGCCCACCAGATAATACTGCTCAACTCTCTCGTCTGCCTAAACTTCACAAGTGACAAGTAAACTCTCCACAATCCACGGTCGATTATGCTCTCGTTGGGTTCTTCCAACGGTGGTATTGTTGTTCTATTGTCCGAAACGAAGTATCCATAGTAATGGGTTAGCACCATGGAGCTACAAATATAGAATGTTTGGCTTAGCTTGTTCGGGTTGTTAGACCAAGACTCTATGGCCGTGAAACAGCACCTACAGGTGCGATAGGGTAGATGTGGGACTCCTAGTATTTCAATGTAGGGATTGCCTCCCCATATTGGTCCACTAAAAATGTATTCGTCGTCATCGCTTGAGTAATCATTGTTGTGTTGGAAAGCCATTTTTTGGGTGTAATACACAACTGGAAGTATGAATGGAATAAGGTTAGCACGTAGGAACTATGAATGGAATACTCTACAACCTATAATTTTATAGATTGTGTTGTGTCTCTTCGCATACCCTAAAATGAAAGGTTGTGCCTTTCATAATGACTCACAATAAGCTGTTAAAAACTATTTTTTAATAAAAGTGCATACCACGTCGGAGTTTAGGTTAAAGGCCAATGTGATATGTCATTTTTATTGGATTTTTTTGGCAACGTTCTATTTCTAAATAATAGGGCATACCACATTGGATTTTTGGTTAACTTAGACCCGTTTGCTTGGACAATATACGCTTGTAGTTAAATTTAAGACTCATTATGTTTTTTTGCGTCGTTGCTGGGGAGGTACCTTATATAAAATTTGATTTCTGTTTTAGGAACGTATCAATCAATGCTACAAGTTTGATCTAACAATAATTTCAGGGTTCATTGAAGACAAGAGATCGGTCAGGCAAATCAGAGCGTTGGGAGCAAGTCGGATCCGTAAATTCGTGGACCATAAGCTTGGTCGACCCACAAAATGGTCAATCAGGTTTGTCTAATCGATCCAAAAATTGAAATTGAAATTTATGTTTTGTAATTTTTAAAAAAAATCGACCCCTTTGTAATCAGGCATCTTGGACACTAAAATCCAAAGCCAAAAATTAGATGCTTCATGCCTAGGTCATTCATCATATAAGATTGACTTGTGCGTGCGCCGTCTTTTCTTTACTTTGAATTTTTTCGTTGATTGATGGAAAATGGTATGTACTTCCAACACTCATTCATGCATTAGGTTGCATTTCATATAGTTAATTAGTAGGATTGAAGCAGCACAAGAGCGAGATTTGAGTGTGTTTGGAGTGATTGATTGCTAGATCTAAGTTTATCTCTAAAGGGCACCACCTATAGAAAATCAAGATACGATTGGGATTTCATCACCCTCTCGTGCCCAGAAATTACCAACCTAAGTGTCACCCACACCTAATTTAAACTCAATTAGACATTGGCTCCTATGGATACCCTTTTGTTGTTTGGATAAAAAAAGAAAAATATTAAAAAAACTTTGCAAATTCATAATTCAATAAAAATAAATGGAAGAGCCTTATTTGATTTCACATATTTCAAAAAAAAGAAAATTGGGATCTGTCCACATCCATTTGGAACACATTTCAAGAAAGAATTCCAAGAGGAAAGATTTATTTGAATTTGAAATTTTTAACAACTACCAATTTTGGAAATTTTTCTTGGTGCATGCAAACTTGGATACGAGATTCAAGCATTCGACTTTCATGAGTTGATTCGAATTCAATTCCTAAATTGGATCTCATTTTTCCAGTTTCATTTTTAAGTCGAACCTTATGGCTGAGACTCCTGAAATGATTGAGCAAGTCAGAAATAACGGGAGAGTTACTCTCCAGAACCGATGCTTTCAAAAGAGAAGTGTTCAAAACTGATACATCGAATTACAAGTTGTCCAGGAAGTATAATTTGAACTCAAAGCTCACTACGTTAATATGTTGCCAAAATTCTCCTCAAAGGAAGATCCATGTGTGTTCTTTCAAGAATTTGAGAAAGGCATCGAGCTGATGAAGTCTCCTAAAGTAATGTGAGGATGTAATTTGTCTGAAAGTTTTCTATTTTCTTTAAAAGATGGTGCAAAGAAATTGCTTTACAGTTTAGAAGAAAAGTCCTTCCAAACTTGGAATCAATTTGAAGTGGTTTTCCTATAAAAAATATTTCCAAATCATAAAATCTTTAAAATCCACAATAAAATTTTAATGTTTATCCAAGAGGAAGAAGAAGCTATCTATAAATGTTGGGAGAGGTTAAAGGAACTTCTCAATCAATATCCTCATCACAGGGTTCCAGGTGGTAGTTTTGTCAAATTATGTATGACGGGTTGAACTACCACTTACGAACACTGCTAGACTCATTGTGCCAAGGAAGTTTCATGGACAAAGAAGAAGAAGAAGAAGACGTTTGGAAATACTTCGGAGTGTTTGCTGACAACTGTATGCAATGGAAGACTGCACGAGAATCAACGAGCAGTAATGGACAAGGCGGTGTTATGGTTGCAGACTCGTCCTTTGCAACTGAAGTGAAGCTCGCTATTTTTTCTCGTAGGTTAGAAAATCTTGAATTTCAAGGTCCAACTCTGTTTCCTCAAATCACGTCTTGCAACAAATGTGGCTTATCTCGGCATCCTTTGGAGGAATGTGCCTATATTCTTTCTAAGGTTGAACAAGCTAATGTTATGTTTAATAGTACTAGAAATGATCCATACTCTTTCACCAATAATTCGGGTTGGTGTAACCACCCTAAATTTTCAAGGAGCTAGGGTAATTCCAATCATGATCCTCAAACTATGATACGTCACCCAACAATTTTCAAGCCCGTTTTCTTGACGAAGCACCTACTCAATCACAATTGCATCATTCTAATCCATCATCATGGCTTGAACAAAATATCCAAAAGACTAGGATATCCTCCATAGAAAAACAAGTTGAAATCATGAATAAAAATTTGAATTCATTTATGTGAACCAGAAGCGCATTCATGCAAACCACAATTCAAACAATTAAATGTTTAGAGGTCCAAGTGTGCCAATTAGCTCAAACCATGAACTAACGTGAAACAAGATCCTTTCCAAGCCAACCTGAACCTAACCCCCGCAATTTTTGCCCAAGTCTTCCAAATAACTAAAGATCGATCAATCAAGTGCAAGAGACTAGACCCATACACAAAGTTAATGTCATGACCATGCTAAGGACTGAAAGTACAAGTGATAATATTATCAAACCTCACAGAAAACCAGTTGGAGAAGATATCAACTCCAAGGACTTAAATAATAACCAAATGGATGAACCAGTCAACCACATAATGTTTTCACCACACATAGGTCGGGTAGGGTAATAGACAATAATGTTAGACTTTCGAATGACTAGGTTTTACTGACCCAATATGAGCTTATACATTCCGAAAAGCCCATAACTGAACAGGTTAGATGGATCCAATCAAACTCAATGTCTAGGTGTTGTGGAAAAAAAGTTCAAAGCCTCAAGTGCACGACCGCGTTGAAGCGGTGGCAAGTACAAGTTGTGTCCACGAGGAGCGAGTGCAGGTCGTCGTCGACCTTACTCGAGTGGGGGAAGAAATGAAGATTGAGTGTATCTAAACTAACTAATAATATGATGTGAATCAATTAAAGAAATCCTAATATGACTAGTCACGTACGAGGTGGGAAATGTGTACAAAAGTGTAGATGTGTCATACATGTGTGTGTACAATCAATCGCTAACGACATGCATTACATGGAAAGGAGAAAATACAAATCATGTGATTCAAGATGTTGTGGTAAGAAAAATGAAAGGAGAAAATATTCGTTTCATAAGACTTGCCAAATTACAATGATACAAGGTTGTAAAAGGTGTGCTAACACATTGTATTTGGAAACCGAACAATCGATAGGTCATCAGTAATTTACATATAACTTTCTCCTTCAATATCCATCTAAGGTGATTTAGGACTCGTTACAAAGAAAATGTCTAGACGCACAACGTTTGTATTTTCCATATTACCGAATTAGGAACATAATGGGCTCCTAAAGAGCCTGGAAGACTGGTGAATTGTGAGAACAGAAAACCCTACTTGTATGGGGTATATGACAGGTGGCGGAACAGGTGGGCGCAGCAATTGCTCCTCCTCGTGGTACTGATGAGCCATGGAACCTAGACTATGTGGGTCACGAGAATGGGGCGGTGTCGAGAAATCGACTGCCGAGGCATGATTGATGATGTGCCTCGTCAAACGGCCACTCTCGTCTTGTGCCCACACAAGCATGCACAAAGGTGCGCACACACACGAACCAAACGTAAAACCTTTTGTTTTTTTTAGAACAACAAAAACTGAGAAAGGTGCGTAGATGAGAAGACCAGAGAACACAGAGGAGAGGGGAGAAGTCCTTAAGCTACGAGGTATGGGTGAGGGTAGAAGACAAGCAATCAAACATGGCTCAAACAACTTATGGCTATAGGTACTTAGGCTAGACGACGCCTAACTTCGAGATCACTAGTCTCAATACTCCTCACCTCCCTACAACGAAGACCACAATGCCCAACAAGTGATACCGGATCTGGATATCTAGTACCTCCTACTATCGACAAGGCAGTCGACGCCAATTAGGTCATGAGGGTCTCAACTGCATCACTCTCCTAGTGCGTCCACAATCCTTATGGGCCAATGTCTACTTGCTTTTAGAATTAAGGCTTTAAAGGTGGTTTTTGAGGTTAACGAAGGGGTGATGAAATCCCCCACCTTATCTTTGTACACTATAGATGGTGCCTCTTAATTTGATTTTATTCTTAAACTAACAAGCAACTCACAAAACAAACACTCACCTCACTCTTTTCATTGCAAACCTTACTCACAAATGAATATACTAATGCGTGAATTATGAGTGTTAAGGAATACGTACCTCGCTTCAGCAATCAACTGTAGAAATAAAAACTAAGATAAGACAAATAACATGCTCAAGTCATTACTAGATGATGCATGACCTAAACATAGCCAATGCCTAATCTTTTGCTTTGGGTTTTAGTGTCCAAGTTGATTAAAGGGGATTTTTGGTTAAGAGGTAAACTGGGAGTGGTAAAATAATGCAAACCAATCAAGCAATATGTTCCCAAACACCAAACATGAAGTGTGAGCTACAGGAGAAACTATAGGACTAGCTAAAAGAACAAGACCGCCAATTGCCGGACTGTTTAGCTCCAAATACGGCTCCCGAGCTCCCTCTGAAAACTGAAGCTCACTTGATCACCTGGACAACACTACAGCTAAAAAAATCACTTGAATCACCCAAACAAAGGTTGGGACAAGGCGCTCTGGGGCAACCCCACCAAAAACTTGTTAAACATTTTACTGATTAACCGCAAGTGCACGACCATCGGTGAAGATGGGACAACTACGATTCGATCCGCAAGGAGCGTTGCCAACCTTTGAGTGAGTGAAATCAAGTGGGAAAAAATGGTGTAAGAAGTGATTATTATGCTACGTCTGAAAAGATGATTATACTAAGAATGCCAAACAAACTAGATTACGATGCAAATGGAAACGAAAGAAATTCAGCAAACGATGTGGAACGAAATATGGATGAACTCCTAAGGGGTGGAGTGTGTGCACATATGAGGTGAGAGAAGTGATGAATGATGCTTGTAAGCATGTATGTGTATGTGTGTGTCTTCATGCATAGAAAGTGTCTAAAGATTTGGCAAAATCTATCAATCCATTTGCAAACCATATTAGCAATGACAATTTGATTATCATAAGACGAGGCTCAACGTGAGAAGTGTCTAAAATTATGGAAATCACTCATAAAAAACATGGAACTCATGTGAAGAACAAAGCTAAGCATGGGAGGTGTCTTAAAATCATGGTGAAACCCATCAAAACAATGTTTCTTCAATCAATTAAGTGAGCAAACACTAATACAAACACACGACTAACATGTAGCATATCCAACAGAAAATTTCAGCCAATAAACATGAGGAAACCAAGCATGTGAAGTTTCTGAAATATATGGCAAAACCCATCGAAAATTCACCAACATGTATATAAATAAAACAAACCCGATGAACATACAAACATTCAAGTCTTCACAATCAAAATTTGTCAAATATCAAAACCTTAAAACCTAAACATGCATCATCTCCATTTCAACTAATTCTAACTAATTCTACTAAGATTAATAAAACATGCATCACAAGAAGAGAAAACATTCTAACTAATTCTACTAAGATTAATAAAACAAAATTAAGCTAAGCATGCAAGAATTAAAAGAGGCAACATGAAACTAACAAACATTTCTTTTATTTATGACTCACATTACAAGTAACTTCTCTCCACTTGAGTTTTGCACCAAGGCTTTACTCTAAGTAGAGGGAATGACCACCAAGCAAGGAGTGTCTTACAAAGGAGGATGAGGAGTTTTATTCAGAGACATAAAAAAGGCAACTAGGGACAATCCCCCAATGTGCGACTATGAAACTTCTACAAATGGATAAAAACAACATAATACACAACTATGAGAAGTTGGATCAGATTCTGAATAACATGGACCGGCAATTGGAGGTCTAGGGCCGCCAATTGGTGGTCACATTTTATTTGATGTGGCCCAATTTAAGATATCTTCTTTAGCGCTTCAATTCTTCACGTGAGGTGCACTCATATCGGTTATTGGAGTCTGGGCCCGAATCTAATTGCCAAAATACTCGCCATGATGACGTTGAGTTTCTTGATTTACTATTTGGTCCTTCTTGCTTACATCCAGGTCCTTTCCTATTGCGGATGGGTCCTTCTGTATCATTGAGGGGTCCATTTTGCTTCATTTAAGTCATTTCTTCTTACCTTTCAGTCTTTTTTCTCTTCCCTTCTCTTCTTTATTACCTAATACCTGAATATAATAACAAACTCTCGAGTAGCACAATATTGGGGTAAAATTAAGGATATATAACATGAACATGATGCATGATATGATACATTGTTTTTTTTAAAAGAACTCTGTTTGTTTTGCGCCCCAACCCTTGAGTATATAGGTGCCATGTAAATTCTAACTATTTTTGTAATTTATGTCCCTCTAGCTTTCAAAGGACTTCGACAAGAGGAAATTAATATTGGTATTTCGCTAAATTTTGGTGAGATCGTCTAACTTTAATGTCTTTCATACAGATCACCCTATTTTATATTTGATACATTGAGGAGAATGCATCATTTAGGTGTGGGGGTTGTTTTCATGGATGGTACGTTAGGAATCTAGTTTGTTTATTGAGTTTTTTTGCATTCTTTTTTGTTTTTATGTCTATGATAGTGTATTTTTAATATTTCCCAAGCTATATTACATATCATGCATGTGACTTGTTTGGGTTTCTTTTCATTTACTTTTTCATTTGTTTTCAAAAAAGTTGTCATTTTTTGTTTTTAAAAGGTTTATGGGTGTTGCGTTGTAATTAGTCGTGTGCAATATGCGTTAGTGAGGCAAGTAAAAAGTAAATCACATAAGTTGAGCAATGATGCATTATATCACCATGTTTGAAGAACCTTAGAGTAACCTAATGCTTGTGAGAACCTCCAAGTCATAAGGAGGGGTGTAAACAAAGTTTAATGTTTCTGACCTAATACTGCATTCCACCTCGAACTCTATAGTAATGTCCAATAGGGTAATCCAGAGCTAGTAAGGTGGTGTCAATGTAATACATTGTATTTTTGGACTCCTGTTATCTATAGATGTTCTATGTTTAATAGGGGGGAAATTGTATCGAAGTTAAATCCAAAGTCAAGTTGGTATAGGAAAAGCATGAGTGTCTCACTCCAGGGCAAGTTTTTCCACTCGAGCCATTAAGTCCATCGGGCTATGTTGAAACCCGGTTGTCTTGTGAGTCTCGTTACTTGGGAACGTCCAACTAAATTCCATTACATGGGGGGTGGACATGCCATATTGTGGGGAGAGACAAATGAAGGAGAGAATCCAATACCGTAGCCAAAACCTTTGTGTAGGGAAAAGGCAATTCGAGGCAATTGCCAGAAAAAAGAGAAATGCAACGGAAACCTAAAATTCTCCTTCAAGGCAAAAGGTCTCAAACAAAGTCCCAAATCAATTCCAAAGCCCTAAAATTCGAATCAAAGCTACCAGAAAAGGGTAGAGGAGCAGGAAGAAGGGAACAAACTTAATTCTTTCAAGGGATAATATAGACACCCATGTATCATTTATGAAAACATCATATGAGCTTATTGGGTAGCAGTGCACTAGACTAGATACGTGTAGTGAAAGTAGTAGGTAGGTTAGACCCTTTTGGAATGTTCACTCAATGACGAACCTAGGCTGCTTTGTGATTTATAGAACTTAATGATATCTTGCGTACATGCTGAGATTTTGTGGGTATATCAGCTGGAAACCCTCAGGAGACAAAACTCCTTCATGGCGACATGTAGGTTTATCAGCTTGTCGGACGTGCTATGTGCAACAGTGATTCCTACGAAAGTGAGTCAAGATTTTGTGTTTGTTTGTATCTTTTATTTTTCTTGTTTTTGTTTTGCTCGAGACATGAAAAGATAGGTGAGGGGGTATTTCATAAGTATCATAATTTATCATTTATATCTTCACTATTTTTTGTATTTAAATAATACTATGTCAGGTATGTGTAGGATCGTGCATGACCCTAATTGTAATCATTTTTTTATCTTAATCAATCTCTACTTACTTAATCAAAGATGCACAATGGAATAAAAATAAACAAGCAAGTAAAAACAATAAATATGCAAACCACAAGATGAACCGAGGATTTTTATAGAGGTTTGGCCTCCCGCATACTTCCTCTCTTGCAAGCTCCACTCGACTCTGCGAGCTCCACCTAGGTGTTCACTCTCCAGTCTCGTTCCGGGCCGAGATTAAGCCTTTACACCACGAGCTCGATTTTCTTCCTCTCACAACCCGAGGGGGATGCTTCAGGCTTTCACCAAAACATTAACAACTTCTTGACTGAAGACTTGAGTGGAACAATCACTCTCTAAACTTGAGCACACTTGAGTATGATAGGAATTAATCTAACGTGTGGAAAGTTTTGCTTGGAGAGTAGGATTGGGGAATTGAAAGTTTGGGAGTTTCTCTTAAATGTATTAGACAATTTGAAGTGTAACAGTTGTCCAATTGTATCTTGGTAACATCTATTTATAAGATCCTAAGGGGTTATAACCGTTGTGATTAATAAGGTAAGTGTTTTTGTAAGAAGCACAAAATAGAAAAGCACACGGCACAGTTCCGGGCAAGTTCGATCGACCAAAACGGGTTTAACGGTCGACCGGATGTTGTCCAAAAATGAAGTCCAGGAAAGTCCAGAAACACAATGGTCGACCGAGAAGGGAATAGTCGAACGAAAACGGGCTATAACTAAGTTCTCTTAAGTTAACGGTCGAACTAAATGGTTGGTTCGGTTGACCCAAAACTAACAAGCTCTATGGGGTTGTCAAACATGTTTAGGTTTCGTTGACCGAAATGGTTGGGTTTGTCGACCGAAAATAACATGCACTTGGGGATTGTCAAAACGTTTATATTCGGTCAACCGGTGATCACTTGTATCTTGGGGTTTTAGGAAAACCGACCAATATACAATAAGACAAGTCTAACAGTCATTTGACACGTGTAGAGGGTCGAACAAAGGGCACAAAATGGTCGACCGGTACAACACTATTGGCTAACTGATTAACTGATCCAATCGGTCAAACTGAGAACTAGTTCGGTCGATCGATTTTGCTCAGACAATTCAGGTTTGTTTTAAGTGTTTTCCGGTCTAAGTTTGGTGAAGTCCAAATGGTCTGAGATTTTGTGTGTGACTTCTCTAAGGAACCTAGTGTCTATCTGAATGGTTATTTACACTTCTATGCTCAAGATTACATAGATTCCTAAGACTCAAAAGAAATATAAAATTACGTGTCTTCAACAGCTTGATTGCATGTCTTGATTTGAATTCCTTTCTTCCCCTCTTCTTGATCACCTGTAGATGTTATCACAAAGCAATATATATGCTATGCAATATATGTGCTACACTACATTCATTATAATTAAGATTAGGTTGATTAAATCATCAAAACATAGATTACGGCCAAAAAAACAACAATATGTTTTTTTGATTTTGTTGGTATTAAGGAAATACGTGAAATTGTCACAAATATCAGAGTACGAAGGAACTTAAATGAAAATATATAAAAAAAAATTGAGAATCATTCCAAAATATATACTCCACACATTCATGTGCTCGTGTGAGCATCAAATGATAAGAAAACATGCAAAATTCAGGTGTGAAATTTGGATTAAGCAATCAATTGAAAAGATTTGATTCCAGACAACACTACACGAAATGTGTCATAGATTTACTTACAAAATTCAAATCCCATGATTTAAGATGCTATGGTAAGAAAATTGAAAGGAGAAAATATTCGTCTCGTAAGAATTGAAAATTTCTGATGATACAAGGGTGTAAAAGGTATGTCAAGACAGATTGTATTGGGAAACCGAACAATCGTTAGGTCATCAATAATTTACATATAAGTTTCTCCTTCGATATCCATCTAAGGTGATTCAGAACTCGTTACAAAGAAAATGTCTAGACGCACAACGTTTGTATTTTCCTTATTTACAAAATAGGAAGATAATGGGCTCGTAAAAGGTATGGAAGACTGGTGAATTGTGAGAACAGAAAACCCTACTTGTATTGGCTATATAAAGGGGTAGAAAGGACAGAGTATCTACCACCTCCAGAACCCTATCTTTTTTGTTTCTTTTAATTTTCGAAAGTGTAATGCCAAGAATTCCAGAGCTATTGAAGCTATAAAATTCATTCCCTTATTTTACTTGTTGTTTCTTTTGTTATAGTATTTGTAATTTGATGTTCAGACTTTTTCTTATTGTTGGTTCCTTTATAGTATTTCGTTTTTCTACTTCTTAATATTATTTTCTCCTATGATTCTCCATATGTCACTTACTACAATGAGTGGTTAAGCTCTCCGTGGGATGAGGTAGACGAATCAAGCTGATAGGAATGAAAGGATTGAGAAAAGTGGGCTTCAAAGAGTAGTTGTTCTTATTGTCGTTAATATTTTGTTTGTCTTGTTTTAGTGAATTTAACTAAATGGATTTTATCACTGAAATCTTAAGAACAAAGATATAATTTCGTAAGAATACACTATTTAATCTTGTTAGATCTAAGGTTGTAGTAAATTTTTATCACTTAAGAACATGCTATTTTATGTGATGCTTAGTATCTATAATCTAAATCTCTTGTTTTTCCATCCTAGAATTCTAATCAATCCTAAATCCATATACCTCATCACTAATTTTAATATATGAATTCTCATCTCAAGCATTCTTAGTTTAGCTTAAGTTAAATCATCAGGTGCAGGATTCATTAAAAAGAAAAAAAATCAACTTCTCTCAACCACAGTTTTTTGAATGCATGTTAGTTTAGTTGCATAAATCATTCAAATTGGAATTAACCTTGTGTTTGACCCGTATGCTACGACATTGTACGCTTGCGGTTAAATTTAAGACTCATCAATTTTTTGGAGAGAAGATCATTGAGTGGAAAAACCTGGTGAAGAATTTATATAATCACTTAGGAGTTTTCACAAATATGGTACACCTATACAAACACCACAGAGTGCTGAGAGTGTGAATCTTGACGTTGAAGTTCCAATTCCAATCCATGAGAAAACACAAGTAAAAATATTAAAGAATGAGAATGTATTCACTTTGAATCTAATAACTTCATAATTGTTGACATATTAATCATGTAGATATGTTCAAATAATATTTCTTTCTATTTCAAATTGAAGGCCCAATGTCAAATGTATCTGAAAATCAGGAGTTTTTTGACGATAATGTGTTGTCTATAATTTTCAAGATGCTATACATTTTGGTAAAAGACAGAGACGAAGATTCTACAGTTGAAAGTGTTATGGAGAAAATAAGCATAGGCATCACAGAAGAAGATGGCATAGAAGCAAAGCTGACGTCATGCAATTCCATAAGATGGAAAGATTGTGTATAACAATCATCCACACTACTACAAAGGTGGCTTTTGCCGACAGACTATTATGTCGACACTAGGGCTCACTTCTGTCGGCAACAAGTCTGCCCAGCGGAAATTCTATCACCATTTGTCCGCTGGCAGTAGCCGCATCGGCAGAACAATGCCGACAGAAATGTTGTCGGGATGTCATAATTTTCATGAAAAAGTTGAGCCACACTCCGTCACCGATGCAATTTCCGTTGGCAGTAGAATCATATGCCCGATGGAATTTCCATTGATATGAAATCTCTGGGCTACTATTGCCGATGGAAAGACCATTGTCAATAGTAGCACTACTGCAAAAAAATGTTAATAATTAAAGACAACCCATATCAGGTTTATACAACCTACAATAAAAGTCCATTTCAACCAGAATGAGTCCATTCACATACATTGACAGTGATATTGATAAAAAATTATATGTCATACGAAAGACAATATATATTTTCAGAAGTCATACAAAAGACAACAGATATTATATACATACATTCATAAGTCACACGAAACAGAAAGATAAAACCAACAAAACTGTACCAACTAAGGCTCAGAAGAGGTCATATCCGTCGATGGGTCATTGTCATGCTGGGATGACTTATCAATGCTACCACTCTATCAAAAAAATGATTTTGATTAGTTCAACAATCTGAAACATATATATTACTGTAGGAAATTAAAGAAACCAACTACAAATTAATCAAAAGTACACCTGATATCCTCTAAACTAGGCGGCCATCAACTTCTCGTGTTCCTCCTACAATGCACTTCAATATATTTTTTACATATATTGTACATGTAAAATAAACCTACGAAGTTAAGTATACACTTCAAAGCGATATGGATTACAAAACTTTGGTTTGAAGATGCTCGATGTGAACGCTGCTATGTCGACCCGTCGACGTCTTTCCTATCTTGTAGGCTCTAATGCCCGCTCCGCGCACACGATCGGTCTTCACTCTTCCTATTATTTCTTCTATCGCCTCCTCCTCAATCACATCACATTCCTTCAGCTTTGAACACTCACCCTGCTCTTGGGTTAATGTTTGTTGTGTCAATTTTTGGCTAGCTTATTCTTGTATCTCAACGTACAACATTTCCAACATGTAACAATATTCAAAGGATAAAAGTAAAACTTAATTTTGTCCTTTAAAAGGTTCAGACATACCATTCGTGGTTCATTCATATAAGAAAGTGCCATCTTTTCATGTTTGGTGAGAAGTCTCATAATTTCATTTTCATCCATCTAATTATTTGATAAAAATGCAACAAATCTATGTAGGGATGCAATCAATATTTAGCTAAACATTCAAAAATTAATAAGTCAAACGACAATTGTATAATTACATATTGAAACACAAAATGAAAACAACTATATAACACTAAGATTTACATGATGTTTTGCTTTGTTGGCGAAGGTTTTAGATCCTATCATGTGGTTCATCTTCTTGCAACTACTATTGATGTTTTTCCTTAAGGATTTTTTCTACAAAGAATGAAAAACATTTAAACATAAGAATTAGTATTACACGTAAATAAATAAAATGTTTGAAGTCCCAAAAAAATTATACCTTCACAGTTTCGATGGTCCATTCATCACACTGCATGAGGAATTGGTCAGTGTGAACCATCGGATCTCCCTTCGAGGACAAATAAGAGATCCGCTCTTCATTTGTCTTGAACAAAGTGTAGTATTTTGTTTTCACCAAATATCAATAATCTCAGGAAACAATCAATTTCATGATTAGTGCCAGGAGTTACACAATTACGAAAGTCAAAATGATCCTATGAATAACATATAATCATCTGTTAATATGTCATTTTAATGTTCAAGTATTAAACCTAAAACACGATAAATAACAGACCACAATGTACCAGAAGAATATTCCACATGTCAGGAAATGATTGACGATTATGTTGTGCCATCTTCACATTTATTGGCCATGACTCAGGTTGTTTGGCCAACGATGCAAAAGTTGTGTTCAACTTCTCCCCACATGGGCCAATTTGAACAAAGCCCTCATTCCATTGAATTTGGAATGAATCACCAACAGAGGGAATAAGATCAACACCTCTAGTTGGCCCTCGATTTCTCTTCTTATATGTCTCACCGTCATCAGTTTATTGGCCCTCTGATCAGGGGGACGAATGACAGAGGAGGTCGTGTAGTGGTATCCGCAGTGAGGGCACTGAAGTTGATTCAGCAGGGTTGCAGAGCTTTCGTGGCCAACTTAGTAGTTTCAGATCCCGAGTTGAGGAGATTGGAGGACATCGAGATAGTCCAAACTTTTCTAGATGTGTTTGCAGAGGATGTCGATGGTTTTCCGCCTCACAGGGAGATAGAGTTCGGCATAGATCTTGTAGTTGGGACTACACCACAGTCAAAGGCATCGTACAGGATGGCACCTGCTGAGCTGAAGAAGTAGTTGCAATATCTGATGAATACTGGGTTTATCCGTCCTAGTGTCTCGCCTTGGGGAGCGCCGGTACTCATCGTGAAGAAGAAGGATGGCTCATTGCAGATTAGTATTGATTACCAGATGTTGAATAAGGTTACCATTAGGAATAAGTATCCTTTACCCAGGATCGAGGACTTTTTTGACCAGTTAAAGTCAGCGAAGGTGTTCTCGAAGATCAATCTGCGATCCAGTTATCATCAGTTGAAGATCAGAGAGGCAGATATCCAGAAGACAACATTCAGGACGAGATACAAACACTATGAGTGTCTGGTGATGCCATTTGGATTGACGTACGAGCATGCAACTTTCATGGATATGATGAACAAGACATTCAGTCAATACCGTCACCATTTTGTGAATATCTTTGTGGACGACATCCTAGTGTACTCGCCAACCTTAGAGCAAGACTGAGAGCATTTGGGGATCGTACTTGACATTTTGAGGGATCAACAGCTATATGCCAAGTACTCTACGTGCGAATTCTGAATGGATTGAGTAGCTTTTCTGGGACATATTGTATCTGGAGATGGGATATCTGTGGATCCAACAAAGGTTGAAGCAGTGACACAGTGGAGGGTGCCGACGAGTATTACAGAGATTAGTAGTTTTGTGGTACTGAAGGGTTATTACCATCATTTCATCAAAGACTTCTCGAGACTTGCTTCACCTTTGACGGCGCTAATACAGAAGGGTGTGAAGTTTGTCTGGTCCCACAAGAGTCGGTTGACGACAACTCCAGTTCTGACTCTTCCCAGTGGCAGCATCAGATTCGTGATATACAGTGATGCTTCAGGCATTGGTCTGTGTTGTGTGCTGATGCAGCACGTGAAGGTAGTTGCGTACGTTTAGAGGTAGTTGAAGGTACACGAGAAGAATTACCTGACTCATGATTTGGAGTTAGGAGTAGTAGTTCACGTCTTGAAGACTTGGAGACATTATCTATATGGGGAGCAGTTTGAAGTCTTCACAGATCATCAGAGTCTGAAGTATTTGTACTCTCAGAAGGAGCTGAACATGAGGCAGTGAAGATGGCTCGAGTTCATAAAGGACTACGAATTCACCATTTCCTATTATCCGGGGAAGGCAAATTCTGTAGCAGTTGCTTTTACCAGAAAGGTGGAGATTTCAGTTGCGGACTTGTGCACTCAGTAGTGGAGGCTGCTAGAGGCTTTGGCATAGTGGAAGCCTTTCACAAATGAATCACAGGGGGCAGTGATTGCTTGTCTAAGACTACAGCCTCAGATAGTTTCAAGCTTTGTTCAGGCTCAGATTTCTGACGATGAGTTGTCAGGGTTCTTGCAATTACCTGCTAGGTGATTGATCGTTTTATATTTAACCGCAAGTGCACGGCCGCGTTGAAGCGGTGGCAAATACGGGTCGTCCACTGGGAGGTGTGTCGACACTTGGTTTATTCGAAGGCGAGAGGTAAAAAGAAGGGAGAAAGATGTATTACACTAATCTAAACTACAAAGCTGAAATGAAATGCAAAGGAAATGAAGATAAGCAATAAAACTAAACCCCAAAGGGGGTAGAGAACAGATGTGAACATAAAGAAGTGTGTGTGTGTTCATTAAGCTCCTCACAACATGTAGTGCATGAAATCATAAAACTACATCCAACTTTGCCTCTACATGAATTAAGATAAGACTACATCATTAAAACATACAAGACAATAATTGGAATGAAGCTAAATGAACTCAAGTATAAAGACTATACCCTACTATGCCTCCACATGAATTAAGATTTCACTACATCATTAAAACATACAAGACATTAGCTAAGGTAAAGGCAACAAGAGCTCATACACTACAACTTGTGTTTCCAATATTAACTTCATCCATATCCTAACCTTATCATTCCCCATAAAATAGGTCCACTAATCAAAGCATAAGCTAAGCTTCATTCAAGAGCATTAGCATATCAAAGATAAGAGTGAGACCCATTAGATGGTTATGGAAATCATATAAAGCTCAAGGGATAAAAATAACACACACTTAATACACTACATGATTATATCACATATTTCTCCACCCCCCAAATGGGGATGGAACTACTCACTACTCATTACACTACTGATTAGACTAAGCAAAGAAAACATTTAACTAAGATACTGAAATTACTAAACAAGAAATTAAGCAAAGTAAAACAAACCACACAAAACAAGCAACATAACAAGACAAGATTAAAAGAAACAAATAAACTTTTATTAACAATGACTCACATTGAAGGTAGCATTCTTCTCCACCTTGAGTTATTGCTTCAAGGCTCACTCCTTAGTAGAGAGAATGCCACCAAGCAATGGGTGATTACAATGGAAGGTGAAGAGTTCTATTTATAGGCATGAAAAAAGCTAATCCGGGACAATCCCCCGATGTGGGACTAAACCAATACAAAAAATACACTAAGCATACACTAATACACGTGCTACAGAAAACTAAACGGATTCTGGGCCATCTGGACCGCCAATTGGCGGTTCCAGACCGCCAATTGGCGGTCTATATGGTTTAGATCCGTTTGGTTTTCTTTGTGGGTTTTGCTTGAAGTGTTTCTTGGTCTTGGATGCATCTGGTTGGTTTGTTGGAGGTCCGACCCGAATCCAATTGCTAAAATACTCCGCATGATGGTGTGAAGTATTCTGTTTTGCTCTTAGGTCCTTCTGTCTTGCATTCAGGTCCTTCTCCCTTGCATCTTGGTCCCCAGATCTCACAATTCAGTCCTTTTTCCCAGCTTTTGGGTCCTTTTATGCTTCATCTCTTCAAACCTATTTATTCCTGAAAACTAAACATAAAACTCGTCACGTAGCATTGCTTAGGTGTAAGATAATGGATATAAGGTACAAATATAAGCATGAAATGATGTCAATCACTAGGGATGGATATGACTTCAGAGTTGGAGTTGATGGAGGTTTGAGATTCAGAGATCGAATCTGGGTGCTGAAGGTAGAAGAGTTGAGGAAGGAAATCATGGAGGAGGCACATACATCCCGTTAGTCTATCAACCCGGGCAACACAAAGATGTATAAGGATTTGCAGTGGAATTTCTGGTGGAAGGGGATGAAGCTAGAGGTAGCAGAGTTTGTGAGTAGGTGTCTAGTCTGTCAACTGGTGAAGATCGAGCACCAGAGACCCGCTGGGCCTATGCAGACCATCGAGTTTCCAGAGTGAAAGTGGGAGCATGTTACCATGGATTTTGTTGCTCGGCTGTCGAAGACGAGGAGACTCCATGATGCTATTTTGGTTATAGTTGATCGTCTGATCTAGTCGGTACACTTCTTAGCGATCAGGACCACATTACCTCTTGAGGTTGATCGACTGATCTAGTCGGCACACTTCTTAGCGATCAGGACCACTTTACCTCTTGAGGGTCTAGCTAAGTTGTATATTAAGGAGATCATCAGACTTCATGGAGTGCCAGTGAGTATCATTTTTGATCGAGATCCGAGGTTCACATCAAGATTTTGGGGTAGTCTGCAGAAGGCATTGGGGACTCATTTGAAGTTTAGCACAACAGTGAATCCAAGAGGACGATCCAGACTTTAGAAGACATGTTGAGAGCTTGTAATCTGGATTGGGCCGAACACTGGGATGCGCATTTGCCGTTGATAGAGTTTGCCTACAACAACAACTACCATTCGAGTATTGTGTTGGCACCATACGAGGCTTTGTACGGGAGACCTGTAGATCACCGGTATGCTGGAGGGAGATAGGCGAGAGGCAGTTAGTTGGGCTAGAGATAGGGCAGATGTATGCTGAGAAGGTTGGCGTGATCAGGCAGAGATTAACGACCGCTTAAAGTAGGCAGAAGAGCTACGCTGATAGGCGTAGACGAGTGTTGATGTTCAGGATAGGCGATCACGTTTTCCTAAAGATTTCACCATCTCGGGGAGTGACGAGATTCGGGAAGAAAGGGGAAGCTCAGTCCGAGGTATGTCGGACCATTCGAGATCCTTGACCGAGTTGGAGAGGTCACCTACCGGGTTGTGCTGCCGCCACAATTTTTGGGTGTTCACAACGTCTTCCACGTATCGATGTTGAGGAACTACATAGCAAATCCTTCTCACGTGATTCAGTTAGAGGATTGAGAGATCCAGCAGGATTTGTCTCTTGAGGAGAGACCAGTGGAGATTGTGGATCGGATGGAGCATCAGCTCAGGAGGAGGACCATTCCTATAGTGAAGGTCAGGTAGCAGCATTACAGTGAGCGCGAGGCCACTTGGGAAATTGAGGAGGAGGTCCGGAAGAAGTATCTGGAGTTGTTTGGTAGGCTGCTTGGTTTTAATTTTGGGGACACAATTCTTTTAGGAGGGTGGATTGTAAGATCTTAATCTCTAATTAGTTCCCTACTTGTGTTTGGGTGGCTAATGGGGGTTAGTGTTGGTTTGAGGTGGAGTGAGATGATTGGTGTAGGAGTTGTGATGTTTATGTAAGGTTTGAGTTCCCTCTCTCTTCTCACTCGTTTCTCTCTTAGGCATCTAAAGCTCCGGAGAGTTATGGAATCGGCGAAGCAAGGAGAGGCTCAGACGATTGCCGGAGTTGAGGTGATCGGGCTCTAAGAGTTGCCGGAGAAGAAGAGCTTTTTCGAGGAAACTTTGGTCGTGGTTCTTCAAAGGCTTCTACAAGCCTTAAAAGTATTTCAAGATTTACTTTTATGCTGTCCTAAGGTAGTGTGAGTGTTTGAGTAGTCGACGGTAGGCCGGAAGGCTCGTCAGAGTTGTGTAGCAGAATTAAGCACTGTAATGGTCGATTAGTGCTTGATTCGGTCGACCGGTTGTAGTGTATTTTGGGCATTTTTATCTTGCACCAGTCGTACGATACCCTTCGATGGTCGACCGGTTATGCATTTTGAATGACAAGATGAAGTCCTTGAGAGTTTTCGGTCGACCGGGTCCCCTTGCCGTTCGACCGAAAGCACTGTTTTATGTCAGTTGGGGATGCAGACGTCAAAACGATCGACCGCCCTGAGGCCTTGTTCGACCGATGACTTAAGTTTAACTTAAAGATTGTTCGACCAATTGTTGTTTCGTTGACTGACGTAGTTTGATTCGTTGTCGGATCTTACTGGATGTTTTCGGTCGAACAGTTTGTAGGTTTTTCGGTTGGGACAGCCCTCTGGGTGGGGTTTTGGACGACCGTAGTTGTGGTGTTGTATAACCGTTTCTGCCTAGTTTTGCATCGGTTGCATGTGAGGTTGTGGTTTTGTAATTCCCCCAATCTCACGGGTACGCACACTGGGAAAGGAACACAAGTGTCGCAATCAGAGACTTCCGCAATGCCGAAGGGGTTACGAAAGAAAGACAATACCAACTAACTCGACAATACATAACAGACATACATGGATAGACAAATAGGATATAAAGCTGAAACAAATGATTATCCATGTGTACATAAAAGATCTAATTACAATACATCAAGTTACAAAGGAAATACAACAACATAAGCGGAAACAAACGATAACTGAAGACTCTGGTCGACATGTCCCTCGCGTACAGAATCTTCAACACTCGTCCAGTGTACCCTATGGGACCTAAGTACCTGCAACCACCGCATTAATAGATGTGTGAGTTTTCAATTAAGAAAACCCAGTATGCCCCAGCCACACAATAATAGAACCATGCATGAAGTCTAACTAAGACAAGCATCAAAACATAACAGAACAGAAGAGCACATAATGCATCAGAAGGCTATGACTCCACAAGCCATGCCAACCGGGCGCACCCGACATGTTCCTCACAAGGAACCAAAACACCAGCCTCGCTGGTCAGACGTGGTCACTCGACCGTGACCCACCACTCGGCAAAAATCGGTGCGCCGAATAAATATTCCAATTCACGCAAATAAACCTATATAGTGTCATCGCGAACTTGGGAACATCTACCCTGAGACATAATGGCAGCGTTCCTGCCCAGGACTTAGCTTACGCCTGGCCTCCCAACGTGAAGGTCTTATGTGAATGGCCCTTGAAGCTAGAGGACCCACTCGTGGCCCGTGATTGAACGTTTTAATTAACCGCAAGTGCACGACTGCGTTGAAGCGGTGACAAATACGGGTCGATCCACAGGGAGGTGTGTCAACTTTAGTTTGTTCGAAGGCGAGTGGGAAATAAAAGAGAGAAAGGAGTTGCAATCAAACTGTACTATAATGCGAAAGGAATGAAAAATACGCAATAAAACTAAACCCTATAGGGTGTAGAGAAAAAAATGTGAATACAAAGATATGTGTATGTGTGTGTGTTCAATTATGCTCATCACAACATCTAGTGCATGAAAATCATAAAACTAAAATCAAACTTTGCCTCCACATGAAATAAGATAACCCAATATCATTAAAACATACAAGACAATAATTGGAATGAAGCTAAATGAACTCATGTATAAAGACCACACCCCACTATGCCTCCATATGAAATAAGATAGCACATTATCATTAAAACATACAAGGCATTAACCAAGGTAAAGGCAACAAGAGTACATACAACTACAAGTCATGTTTCCTTTATCAATTCCATCCATATCCTCACTTTATCATTGCCCATAAAATAGGTCCAATAATCTAAGCATAAGCTAAGCTTCATTCAAGAGCATTAGCATATCAAAGACAAGAGTGAAATCTCATTAGATGGTTATGGAAATCATATAAGGCTCAAGGGATTAAGATAACACACCTAATACATCACATGATCATATCAAATATTTCTCCACCCCCCAAATGGGGATGAAACTACTCACTCATATTTAAACTACAACCTACATAAACAAAATGAAACATTCGACTGAAATGAAATTAAACCAAGCAAGCAAGAAATATTAAAGAAGCTAAATGAAAATAAATCAAACTAAAGAAGCATGCATGAATTAAAAGACAAGACAATATTAAATGAAACTAAGAAAAATTATTTTATTAAAATGACTCACATTGAAGGTAGCACTCTTCTGCACCTTGAGTTTTGCTTCAAGGCTTACTCCAAGTAGAGAGAATGCCACCAAGCAATGGGTGAATACAAAGGAAGGTGAAGAGTTCTATTTATAGGCATTGAAAAAGCTAATCCGGGACAATCCCCCAGTATGGGACTAAAAGCATACCAAATATGGACTAAATACACCCTAATCTAACATCCGACAAAAGCATGTGCGATTGGAAGACATCTTGACCGCTGATTGGTGGTCTAGGACGGCTAATCAGTGGTCTATATTCTTCTGATCGGGTCTGGATTTCTTTGGCTTCATTCTTGCTTGATTTCTTGGTGTTTGATGAACCTGATTTGGTTGTTGATGGTTGGGCCCAGATTTATTTGCCAAAATACTCTTCATTAAGGTGTGGAGCTTCTTGATTTACTCATTAATCCTTTTGGTTTTACATCCGTGTCCTTCTCTCTTTCATCATAGTCCATAAGTCTTGTAACTTAGTCCTTGTCCTTGTATTTGAGTCCTTTTTGAGTCTCTTCTTCCTAAACCTATTTATTCCTGAAACATAAACATAACACTCGTTACGTAGCATTGCTTAGGCTAAATTAAAGGATATAAGACACAAATGTATGCATGATATGATGTCAATCAGCCCGTCGGCCCAGAAAATAGAACGTGCCCTGAATTATTAATCAGATTAAATGCAATGCAAGCTACTTAAGCATCTAAGATCTAATTTAGCTACAATATACGGAACGAGCTCAAGGAAGAGTATCCGGATACCCTCCAAACAGCCCCAAACAAATCAGAATTAGAACATCCCAATCTGGAATCATCGAAACTCACAACAGCAAGCAATCATAACCGGATCGGCAAATCAAGATAACAACTAACGAGTCATCTATGGGTCATGATAAGGATGTTATAAGGTCTGCTATCCTAAGGGTCATACCCCAGCAAAACATCACACATCACATCAGTAATGTATCAACATGACAGAAACAATGGGATGATGCAAGACAGCAAAACATGCCATAGTCGAATGCTATAATAATCAAAGACATACATTCGTCAATTTCAGATCGTGCATGCGAATGTACCAAAACCTCATAATATGATCACAGTTTAAAAATGTATGAAATTCAATAAATACTAGTAGAACCACATGACAAAACGTGCATATAGCATCAGCAATGCTATGGGTATCTGCTGGCATATATGCATGCAATCGGTATTCTACAACATGAATTTTTGAGCACATGTATGATAGGAACTTAGAAATCCCATACCAGAATAGAATTTATATGAATATAAAACAGAGATAATGTTTGAACATGTATTCTATTATCCCTAAGTAAGCCATGAAAGACTACTAGAATAACCTCGTGAAATAATGCACGATTACATGACCTAGGGTCAGTAACCGATCCTGGCAGAATTATACAAGTATGATCATGAAGGATGCCTGTATATGTAGTCCTTAACCAGTCACCAAGAGATATATTAATATCAGAATAAGATCCTTAAATAATTGTGAGTACATATGATTTATTCTCAGTACACCATGAGGGGTTAACAGAATTATAGCCATACATTAACGCATGCTACATAGGATTTGAAATCAGTAGGGATCCATTGAACTACTATCATAACATAGCCGTGTATAATGCATGAGTAAGGGTCCGGAATTAGTAACAACTCATGTAACTGATGTCTGAATGAAACATGGAATAATACGAAAATGTAAGATCTAATATCAGCAACCACCTCATGCAAATATCAGGATAGAATTGATAGATCACGAATAACCCAAGATCTGAAACCCATGATGATTGATGACATATATATACATAACGAGTCATGAGATCATGTCAATTAGTGAAATCATAAATCAAAACACCACCAGGAGAATGATTATACTACAGTAGGAGAAACATATTAACAATCCATCAAAGAATCTCAAAATCAGACCATACCTGTAGGGTTTCAACTCACGTGAAAAGCATGCAACGACCCTACCTGAAGCACTCTACATGGCCCAGCCTCCTCCCTACTGATTTTTCATCAAATCACCATAGGGAACTTGGAGTAGGGAACGTGCTAAGGGGAGAATAATTCGGCCAGCCATTGAAGGCCCGAGTTGCACCCCAGTCTACCCAATCGGCATGCCTCTAGTGGTGCGACCCTAGCCCTCAAGCCCGACCAGCCCCTGGTGTTGTGCAGTCATCCGCCCAACACCCACCACTACACCCTATTCTAATGGCTAGAGGCATACCCTAAAAGGAAGAGCACGCTTGAGCTTGATGGAGATCAACCAAGGTCCTTCTTCTAGCTGCCCACGAGTTTCACTAGTTGCTTCTTCAAAGTCTACCGGAGATCAGCCAATAGCTCACCGGAGATTGAGGTGGTGGTGGTGGACAGAGATGGTGGCATGGAGAAGAGAAGGAAAGGGGTGTGGGGACGGCTGGGACTGGGTTGTGTTTGTGTTTCATGGAAACAAACACAAAAGGCAAAGGTTTAATGCAATAAAGACCAAATTAAAACATACCATATAGCTACCAATTCAAATGTTTGCAAATCTCAAGAGATCTCCTCTTGCTGATGTGGCAGACACATCACCCGGCCTTCACACCTCAGCCCCAAATGCCTCCTCAAATACACCTGATCGACTCGATTAAGTCAACCGACTGCAAAACTACCCGACAGGTCACACCCGCCTACGAGTCAATTTAACTTGCCCAAAAAGGAAACTTTTCCCGGAAGGAAACTTTTCCGAAGCACAACCAAAATCACACAATGCATACAACAACATAAATATGATCCATAATCAAGCATAAGGATAAATAAGACATAGTATTGTCATAGGCGAGCGAGTATTACAGGTTTTGAGTTATTATTTTGACTTGCCTTGAAGGAAACGGGTCCCCGACCTTTTTAAGGTGACGGTATGGACATTCCGGCCGGAGAGATATCGTGGTTGTGGCTCTACGGAGCGGGTGCCTTGTGTGCACGTGATTTGTGGGGTTGGAATGAGAGGAACATTGAGACCCGTGTTGGTAGATTTTTTTCCGGCGGTGCCTTGTGTGCACATGTGATTTGTTGGCCGATGATTTTCCGACAGGTTCCTTGTGTGCACGTGTGATTGGAGGGTTCGGGTAAGAGGACCCTTGCGACCCAGTTTGGTTTGGGTCAGCTGTGGTTGGGAGAGAGGTCTTGGGAATCCAGTTGGACGGTGATGGTTGTGATTTATTTCATATCATGTCATGTATTTGTTTAATTTAGGCATTTCGGAGTTTGGCATACGGGGTTTCCTTATAGGAAACTCAGGCATAGTTTTAGGTTTGCATTTCAGGACGGGGGCGTTGTTAGGAGGTGGTGACTGAGGGTGAGCGCACCCCGACCAGATCCGGCCTTCTTGAGTTTTGTGGTTGATATGATTACACTTGTATATGTTGTATATCTTCTGTGATGTAATCATACTTCTGATTTCCTGTATTGTACGGTGTACCATTCGATATATATATATATATATGTGTGTGTGTGTGTGTGTGTGGTTTTCATGGTATCCCTGTGATTTAATCTATTCATATATCTATCTTTTAAATTTTTATATTTTTCACGGTTTTGGGGTGTCACATGTGTAGGTTGTACATCTTTTGTATAGTTACTTGATTGCAGGAACGTTTCTTCAAGTTGTGTTCCTCAAACATATGCATCCATTTTATTAAATTTTGACTCTATCGTTAGGTAATAGTGTGTATGATGCTCTGATCCTGATATGATTTTTCTTATTCACTTGCTCAATGGGAATACTCAAAGATTCCTCCCAGCGCCTACTACTTGAATGCCAGAGAAATGTTCGGCATCAAGCTGATACAATGAAAACGTATTGGAAAGCATGCGGGCGAATAAGATCAATGAGATCCTCAAAACGTATTGGAAAGCCCTCCCTCTTTGTAAGGCCACCTTGGAGACCATGTAATCCCTTAAGGGACGGTGCGAGCTCATCTACGAACCGAGTTCAATAAATTCTTGTTTCTTCGCATTTTTCTGCTTCTGGTCTCCGTGACCTACACTGTGGTTGGCTTTTAGGAATATTTTCTTTCATTTTCATGTAGTAGTGAAATGTTTTGTTGTGAAAAATCACATTTTATGGAAAAATGACTTAAGTCTATCCGCACAATTTCAACGGAAACCATATTTTCAAATAATTCTTAAAACATCAAATGCAAGAATTTTATTTTATTGCATTCGCAATAGGCCTGCAAACGGGACATGTAATATTAATTTACCTGATTACTAGACCTGTCATGTTCGGGTATGGGTATACTCCTACGCATAGCTGTATACCTAATTACATGTATAAATGTTTTAAGGAAAATGTGAGTTTAACTCAAAAGATAGACTCAAAAATGGACTGAAGCTCCACAAGAAGGCTTCACTCACCAAAATGGTGGTGAATTTGCAATGATGGTCTGAAGTTTATGGCAAGCTACATCTAACAGGTCTCCTTCGAAATATCTGGCATCTCATACAACTGAGAGGATTGAGTTTTTAATTTTGATTATTATATTCAAAATCTAACACCCGACTAAGGTAAAATGGATGCTACAGGAGGGACATGACTTTCATTTTTTGTTGTGCAATGATATTAACGTTGGGTATTGATGTTAGAGGATTGTTGATGTGTGGAATGTGTTTGGACAATGTGGGAAAAGGACCAAGAAATATTTGTAGTATTAAATATACTATTGTATTATTTTGATGTATGGTTTTAGATCCGGGGATTAACATACTAAGATATATCCCCTCACAATTGGGGTTTCGGAATTTCGATTTAAGGTTTTGGGTTTGTGATATGCTACACGGTTTGGCTCGGTCGATCCAATTCCATATAACGATATATCACATTATTTGTGTTCTTTCGATTTATGGTTTTATATATGGTGATTAACAGACTCGGATATATCCCCTTCTAAATTGGGTTTATGATGTTCAAAACACAATAGGGTTAGGATTTACGATTTAGGGTTAAGGTACACTATATGGTCTGGATTTGTTCTTTCTAATTCGATAATGACGATACATCATACTACTACATTCTTTCAATGTATGGTTTAGATATAGGGATTAACAAATCCGATTGTATCCCCTTACAATTGACGTTTAGGAATTTCAATTTAGGGTTTAAGATTTAGGTTTTTTTGTTTATGGTTTAGGACTTGTGATCTGCTATACAGTTTGGATTTGGTTCATCTGATTCCATAATAACGATATGATACACTATTATATTTTTTGATTTTTTGTTATAGATCTGGTGATTAACATACTCTGATATATCCCCTTCAAATGTGATTTAAGAATTTCGGTAGCAATTTGGGGTCCATGTTTGGCCCCAGCTAGGCCATAAGTCCAAATAGTGTTTGATTTATTAGTTTCGTCTACAATACGCCAAAGCTTTAAGGCATGCCTAGGTTTTGCTAAAGGTTCGTCAAGTCAAAACATACCCTACAACACCCATTTCAATAAGTCGAACAAGCTAGTCTTTCAAATAACTCCACCACCATTACAACCAAACCGAAGGTAAAACCAACCAATAACACCTAATTTATATACTAAGCTATATATTTAACAAGTATCCAATTTACCTGGCAAACAAATACATGATGCTCCATGACCTGAGCGTTAACGATTGCAAAAAACAATTGTTGTTGGTGAGGGAGTCCTCATACCCTTTAAGTCATCACACAGACATCTGTAGTGACCCAGGAAGGGCCCACTGGTCCCAAGAAACTATCTGGGATCACACACCCCAACAATGCATTTATTTCAGAACAAATATATATAACAGTGGACAATAAATGAAGAATAATTGATGTCTGTTTAGGGTTTACGGTTTGAATCAATGTTAATATATAGAACCAACCTGATAGAGAACATATGATTCAAATCTATGTGAGGATGTAGCACCAATCCAATAAAGATGCATATAATCGAAGCCAAATATATCTAATTCTTAGACCAAATAATATCCCCTAATCAACTCAAATGTATCTCAAATGTAGCTTTTTTCACAATCACCACGACGGAAACAACACAAAAATGTGCTACAAGTACATGATGATACACAAAAATCGTTTAATGTTTACAACCCAAAAAACATTGCCAGAAATACGGGTACCACATCAGCCTAATTATGTTGAATTTTGAAAATACGACGTAGTATTAGGCTTAGCACGTTGATCGTAGAAAATCCAATGTGAATTTTCATCTTACCATGTCAATCGTAGAAAATTTGTCCCGGTATTAGGCGTACCACGTCAATTGTCAATAGACCGACATGGTTTACAATTACCACAATGGTTCGCAAAAAACCGACATGGTATATATGGATTAACCACGTCATTTTACATGTAAACATATGTGGTAGAGTCTACATTATTTTAATAAATTGTAATGCGTGTTCACTTTTAATTTTCAACCCAAAATCAAACACACAAACTCAATTAGCTGGGCAACCTTGATCGACCCTATCCACATCCCCCCTCGCCTCCTAGGCCGCTCCGCCCTGAGTCGCACTTCCCGACCAACCACAACCATCCTTCAAATCCAGCATTTTATCACAAAGGTGAGATAAATTCTTCCATTTGTTGTTCTTTTAATTACTCTAATTAAAAGTACTCATCCATTAGAGAATTTCTATGTTTGTAGTACCGAAAGCATGTTGGAAATACGGAATGTGGTTACTACGTGATGAGTTACATGGAGGAAATCCTCGAAATGACAAATCAAGACGTATGCCTATCCGAGGTAATCTACATCGTTATTCAATTGTATAGTTGTAGTTTCAATATTTAGTTATTATTAACATTCACAATTGTATTTTTTGATAGGTTTTCCCAAAAAGTAGTGATCCCTTCTCGCAACAAGAGCTCGATTAAACTCGCGACCGATGGACTCGCTATTTTATCAGAAACATGTTGACGAACTAAGTCGTTCTCCCGCCACTAGCATTTTTTGTAACAAGTGCACTTGTATTACAAACCTACACATTATGCCTTAATATAATCGCCTTAATTTTACAATGAATTAATTGGAAGTGTGTTGAATGTCCATTTTGTATGCTAGTATGTTTGTGCATGTATCGATCTTGGAGTGCTTATATCCGACGTATATAGCACCATACATCCAACGTATATTCCCTTTTCTGTAGTAGTGCACGGTACAAACAAAAGAAAAATGTGAGTGGTGATGAGAATGAATAACTACAAGGGCCACCTGCAAAGGTATTGTGGTGTCTTTCGATAATTCCAAGGTTGAAGCATTTATTTGCATGTTCAGAGGACTCCAAGAACATGACATGGCATGCAGATCAAGAGACAACGAATGATCAATTGCTTTGGTATCTTGCACATTCACCCTAGTGGAAGAAAATTGATTCCGACTTTTGGTTATTTTCTGAGGAAACTCAAAATTTGAGACTTAGTCTTTGTACCAAGGCAAGAAATCCTTATGGTAGTTTGAGTAACGTTCATAATTTGTGGACAATTTTGCTAGTTATTAACAATCTCCCTCTGGGTGGTTGAGTTGGCATTCACCTTGGTGAATCTTAATAAACTAGGATTCGTGGAAGATCCTTTTATTTTGGCATATCAAGCGAAATAGATTTTCTGTGTAACAAATTCCTATGATAAATAATGGTTGGTTATTTCATAAGAAGATGTCAATGATATTGAAGAAATTCCCTATTTTCACAACAAGTGCTTGAAATCATGTCAGTCGATGATGATAGAAATGTTGATAACTTACATATTCGGGATGATCATCTTGAAAGAATATGGATCGAAGATCCTAACAGAAGAAACGAAAAACATAATCATAAAGTTTAAGTTAGTCAGTTCTTAGTTTATATTAAGATCTTATGAGTTTATTTTGTATGAACTGACCATTCAATTCAATTTGTGTAAACTTTATTTTTTTTGGTTTTTTCAGGAGAATGGCTCGCTACCAAGTCGAAGAGTGGTAAAATTTGTTCTTGTATAACAATTGTTATTGTACATTTGCTATTGTACATTAGATTTGCTGTGGCAGTAATGAAACTGAATGTGCTGCAACTTCTTTTCCTATTGCAGGGAATTTCATAAAAAATAAAACAGAATTTTGCAAACAAAAATCAAGAAAGGACATACCACATCAGTTTTTAGCTTAAAATCGGACGTCCTTTATTTGATTTTTTGCAACTTTTTTGTTAATAATATGACATACCACATTGGTTTTTAGGTTAAAATCCGACATGCTATAGCCTTTTTATTGGATTTTTTGCGACGTTATGTTTGTTTGTAATAAGACATACCACGTTAGATTAGGATAAATGCCAACGTGAAATGTCCTTTTTATTGGACTTTTTATAGTGTTCTTTTTCTTAATAATAACACATACCACATCATTTGTTTGGTTCAGATCTGACATGATATGTTCTTTCTATTTATTGTTTTGTGACGTTCTGTTTATTCATAATAAGACATACCACATCGGTGTTTAGGTTATAATCTGACGTGATATATCATTTTTATTTAGGAGGCCATTTTTTGTGAAATGCATTTTGTTTATCATAAGACATACCACGTCGGATTGTAGATTTAAAGCCAACATGATATGTCATTTCTATAAGATTTTTACAAAATATTATGTGTCTTATTAATAAGACAGACCACATCGATTTGTAGTTTAAATTTGACGTGATGGGTCCTTTTAAGTTAATTTAGTGTAGTCGTTGGTTTTCCAATCTTCCCCACTTCCATTTAGGGCAAGGGTGATTGAGTTCCTACTTTTGATTGCAAATTTTATGCTCCAACACTTTTTTCAAATACTAAATAACCGTATGAATCACCATGAAAGAAGACTGCCCTAGGTAAATGTTGATGCTGATATTCAACTAGCCCAGACCTTAACTTTTTTGGTGTGTAATTTTGAATTATTTTCATTTTTACAAGCCAATACTCATAAAACATGTAATAATTTTGACTAGGAAAGAACATCATCCAAAATATTATAACATTCGTGAAGCAAATGTGAAGCATAGATTGTTAGTAGTTTTTCTTTTTTGGTCTAAAAATGGTACATAAATTGCACATGTACTACTTTGGATTCACTGAACACATCAGAGAACTACACAAAATTGTTATACAAATAGTGACATACACCAAACATATCAGAGAACTACATATATATATTACACAAACACGAACACACAGACACATCTTCAACAAGACACATGAAAGGTGAAAAAACCTTCTTTATTTGCACCACCTTCTCAAAAAAATTACTAATCTCTTCCAAATTAATCGGTAGAGAGTACTCCAATCAGATGTTGCCAGCAAGCCCACCAGATAATACTGCTCAACTCTCTCGTCTGCCTAAACTTCACAAGTGACAAGTAAACTCTCCACAATCAACGGTCGATTATGCTCTCGTTGGGTTCTTCCAACGGTGGTATTGCTGTTCTATTGTCCGAAACGAAGTATCCATAGTAATGGGTTGGCTCCATGGAGCTACAAATATAAAATGTTTGGCTTAGCTTGTTCGGGTTGTTAGACCAAGACTCTATGGCCGTGAAACTGCACCTACATGTGCAATAGGGTAGATGTGGGACTCCTAGTATTTCAATGTAGGGATTGCCTCCCTATAGTTGTCCACCAAAAATGTATTTGTCGTCATCGCTTGAGTAATCATTGTTGTGTTGGAAAGCCATTTCTTGGGTGGAATACACAACTGGAAGTATGAATGGAATAGGGTTAGCGCGTACGAACTCTGAATGGAATACTCTACAACCTATAATTTTATAGATTGTGTTGTGTCTCTTCGCATACCCTAAAATGAAAGGTTGTGCCTTTCATAATGACTCACAATAAGCTGTGAAAAACTATTTTTTAATAATAGTGCATACCACGTCGGAGTTTAGGTTAAAGGCCAATGTGATATGTCATTTTTATTGGATTTTTTGGCAACGTTCTATTTCTAAATAATAGGGCATACCACATTGGATTTTTGGTAAACTTAGACCCGTATGCTTGGACAATATACGCTTGTAGTTAAATTTAAGACTCATTAAGTTTTTGCGTCGTTGCTGGGGAGGTGCCTTATATAAAATTTGATTTCTATTTTAGGATCGTATCAGTCAATGCTACAAGTTTGATCTAACAATAATTTCAGGGTTCATTGAAGACAAGAGATCGGTCAGGCAAATCAGAGCGTTGGGAGCAAGTCGGATCCGTAAATTCGTGGACCATAAGCTTGGTCGACCCACAAAATGGTGAATCAGGTTTGTCTAATCGATCCAAAAATTGAAATTGAAATTTATGTTTTGAAATTTTAAAAAAAATCGATCCCTTTGTAATCAGGCACCTTGGACACTAAAATCCAAAGCCAAAAATTAGATGCTTCATGCCTAGGTCATTCATCATATAAGATTGACTTGTGCATGTACCGTCTTTTCTTTACTTTGAATTTTTTCTTTGATTGATGGAAAATGGTATGTACTTCCAACACTCATTCATGCATTAGGTTGCATTTCATATAGTTAATTAGTAGGATTGAAGCAACACAAGAGCGAGATTTGAGTGTGTTTGTAGTGATGGATTGCTAGATCTAAGTTTATCTCTAAAGGGCACCACCTATAGAAAATCAAGATACGATGGGGATTTCATCACCCTCTCGTGGCCCAGAAATTACCAACCTAAGTCACACCCAAGCCTAATTTAAAGTCAATTAGACATCGGTTCCTATGGATACCCTTTTGTTGTTTGCATAAAAAAAGAAAAAAATTAAAAAAACTTTGCAAATTCATAATTCAATAATAAAAAATTGGAAGAGCCTTATTTGATTTCCCATATTTCAAAAAAAATAAAATTGGGATTTGTCCACATCCATTTGGAAAACATTTCAAGAAAGAATTCCAAGAGGAAAGATTTATTTGAATTTGAAATTTTTAACAACTACCACTTTTGGAAATTTTTCTTGGTGCATGCAAACTTGGATACGAGATTCAAGCGTTTGACTTTCATGAGTTGATTCGAATTCAATTCCTAAATTGGATCTCATTTTTCCAGTTTCATTTTTAAGTCGAACCTTATGGCTGAGACTCCTGAAAAGATTGAGCAAGTCAGAAATAACGGGAGAGTTACTCTCCAGAACCGATGCTTTCAAACGAGAAGTGTTCAAAACTGATACATCGAATTACTAGTTGTCCAGGAAGTATAATTTGAACTCAAAACTCACTACATTAATATGTTTCCAAAATTCTCCTCAAAGGAAGATCCGTGTGTGTTCTTTCGAGAATTTGAGGAAGGCATCGAGCTGATGAAGTCTCCTAAAGTAATGTGAGGATGTAATTCGTCTGAAAGTTATTCTATTTTCTTTAAAAGATGGTGCAAAGAAATTGCTTTACAGTTTAGAAGAAAAGTCCTTACAAACTTGGAATCAATTTGAAGTGGTTTTCCTATAAAAAATATTTCCAAATCATAAAATCTTGAAAATCCACAATAAAATTTTAATGTTTATCCAAGAGGAAGAAGAAGCTATCTATAAATGTTGGGAGAGGTTAAAGGAACTTCTCAATCAATATCCTCATCACAGGGTTCCAGGTGGTAGTTTTGTCAAATAATGTATGACGGGTTGAACTACCACTTACGAACACTGCTAGACTCATTGTGCCAAGGAAGTTTCATGGACAAAGAAGAAGAAGAAGACGTTTGGAAATACTTCGGAGTGTTTGCTGACAACTGTATGCAATGGAAGACTGCACGAGAATCAACGAGCAGTAATGGACAAGGCGGTGTTATGGTTGCAGACTCGTCCTTTGCAACTGAAGTGAAGCTCGCTATTTTTTCTCGTAGGTTAGAAAATCTTGAATTTCAAGGTCCAACTCTGTTTCCTCAAATCACGTCTTGCAACAAATGTGGCTTATCTCGGCATCCTTTGGAGGAATGTGCCTATATTCTTTCTAAGGTTGAACAAGCTAATGTTATGTTTAATAGTACTAGAAATGATCCATACTCTTTCACCAATAATTCGGGTTGGTGTAACCACCCTAAATTTTCAAGGAGCTAGGGTAATTCCAATCATGATCCTCAAACTATGATACGTCACCCAACAATTTTCAAGCCCGTTTTCTTGACGAAGCACCTACTCAATCACAATTGCATCATTCTAATCCATCATCATGGCTTGAACAAAATATCCAAAAGACTAGGATATCCTCCATAGAAAAACAAGTTGAAATCATGAATAAAAATTTGAATTCATTTATGTGAACCAGAAGCGCATTCATGCAAACCACAATTCAAACAATTAAATGTTTAGAGGTCCAAGTGTGCCAATTAGCTCAAACCATGAACTAACGTGAAACAATATCCTTTCCAAGCCAACCTGAACCTAACCCCCGCAATTTTTGCCCAAGTCTTCCAAATAACTAAAGATCGATCAATCAAGTGCAAGAGACTAGACCCATACACAAAGTTAATGTCATGACCATGCTAAGGACTGAAAGTACAAGTGATAATATTATCAAACCTCACAGAAAACTGGTTCGAGCAGATATCAACTCCAAGGACTTAAATAATAACCAAATGGATGAACCAGTCAACCACATAATGTTGTCACCACACATAGGTCGGGTAGGGTAATAGACAATCATGTTAGACTTTCGAATTACTAGGTTTGACTGACCCGATATGAGCTTATACATTCCGAAAAGCCCATAACTGAAAATGTTAGATGGATCCAATCAAACTCAATGGCTAGGTGTTGTGGAAATAAAGTTCAAAGCCTCAAGTGCACGGCTGCGTTGAAGCGGTGGCACGTACGAGTTGTGTACACGAGGAGAGAGTGCAGGTCGTCGCTGACCTTACTCGAGTGGGGGAAGAAATGAAGATTGAGTGTATCTAAACTAACTAACTAATATGATGCGAATCAATTAAAGAAATCCTAATATGACTACTCACGTACGAGGTGGGAAATGTGTACAAAAGTGTAGATGTGTCATACATGTGTGTGTACAATCAAGCGCTAACAACATGCATTACATGGAAAGGAGAAAATTCAAATCATGTGATTCAAGATTTTGTTGTAAGAAAATGAAAGGAGAAAATATTCGTTTCTTAAGACTTGCCAAATTACAATGATACAAGCGTGTAAAAGGTGTGCTAACACATATTGTATTTGGAAACCGAACAATCGATAGGTCATCAGTAATTTACATATAACATTCTCCTTCAATATCCATCTAAGGTGACTTAGGACTCGTTACAAAGAAAATGTCTAGACGCACAACGTTTGTATTTTCCATATTTCCAAATTAGGAACATAATGGGCTCGTAAAGAGCCTGGAAGACTGGTGAATTGTGAGAACAGAAAACCCTACTTGTATGGGCTATATGACAGGTGGCAGAACAGGTGGGTGCAGCAATTGCTCCTCCTCGTGGTACTGATCAGCCAAGGAACCTAGACTATGTCGGTCACGAGAATGGGGCGGTGTCGAGAAATCGACTACTGAGGCATGATTGATGTTGCGCCTCGTCAAACGGCCACTCTTGTCTTGTGCCCACACAAGCATGCAGAAAGGTGCACACACACACGAACCAAACGTAAAACCTTTTGTTTTCTTTAGAACAACAAAAAACTGAGAAGGGTGCGTAGATGAGAAGACCAGAGAACACAGAGGAGAGGGGAGAAGTCCTTAAGCTACGAGGTATGGGTGAGGGTAGAAGACAAGCAATCAAATATGGCTCAAACAACTTATGGCTATAGGTCCTTAGGCTAGACGACGCCTAACTTCGAGATCACTAGTCTCAACACTCCTCACCTCCCTACAACGAAGACCACAATGCCCAACAAGTGATACCGGATCTGGATATCTAGTACCTCTTACTATCGACAAGGTAGTCGACACCAATTAGGTCACGACGGTCTCAACTGCATCACTCTCCTAGTGCATCCGCAATCCTTATGGGCCAATGTCTACTTGCTTTTAGAATTAAGGATTTAAAGGTGGTTTTGAGGTTAACGAAGGGGTGATGAAATCCCCCACCTTATCTTTGTAGACTATAGTTGGTGCCTCTTAATTTGATTTTATTCTTAAACTAACAAGCAACTCACCAAACAAACACTCACCTCACTCTTTTCATTGCAAACCTTACTCACAAATGAATATACTAATGCGTGAATTATGAGTGTTAAGGAATATGTACCTTGCTGTAGCAATCAACGGTAGAAATAAAAACTAAGAGAAGACAAATAACATGCTGAAGTCATTACGAGATGATGCATGACCTAAACATAGCAAATGCCTAATCTTTTGCTTTGGGTTTTAGTGTCCACGTTGATTAAAGGGGATTTTTGGGTTAAGAGGTAAACTAGGAGTGGTAAAATAATGCAAACCAATCAAGCAATTTGTTCCCAGACACCAAACATGAAGTGTGAGCTACAGGAGAAACTATAGGACTAGCTAAAAGAACAAGATCGCCAATTGGCGGACTGTTTAGCTCCAAATACGGCTCCTGAGCTCCCACTGAAGCTGAAGCTCACTTGATCACCTGGACAACACTACAACTAAAAAAAATCACTCGAATCACCCCAACAAAGGTTGGGACAAGGCGCTCCGGGGCAACCGCACCAAAAACTTGTTAAACGTTTTACTGATTAACCGCAAGTGCACGACCATCGGTGAAGATGGGACAACTACGATTCGATCCGCAAGGAGCATTGCCAACCTTTGAGTGAGCGAAATCAAGTGGGAAATAATGGTGGAAGAAGTGATTATTATGCTACGACTGAAAAGATGATTATACTAAGAATGCCAAACAAATTAGATTATGATGCAAATGGAAATGAAAGTAATTCAGCAAACGATGTGGAATGAAATATGGATGAACTCCTAATGGGTGGAGTGTGTGCACATATGAGGTGAGATAAGTGATGAATGATGCTTGTAAGCATGTATGTGTGTCATGTGTGTGTCTTCATGCATAGAAAGTGTCTAAAGATTTGGCAAAATCTATCAATTCATTTGCACACCATATTAGCAATGACTATTTGATTATCATAAGACGAGGCTCAACGTGAGAAGTGTCTAACTAATTCTACTAAGATTAATAAAACAAAATTAAGCTAAGCATGCAAGAATTAAAAGAGGCAACATGAAACTAACAAACATTTTTTTTATTTATGACTCACATTACAAGTAACTTCTCTCCACTTGAGTTTTGCACCAAGGCTTTACTCTAAGTAGAGGGAATGACCACCAAGCAAGGCGTGTCTTACAAAGGAGGATGATGAGTTCTATTTAGAGACATAAAAAAGGCAACTAGGGACAATCCCCCAATGTGGGACTATGAAACTTCTACAAATGGATAAAAACAACATAATACACAACCATGAGAAGCCGGATCAGATTCTGAACAACATGGACCGACAATTGGAGGTCTCGGGCCGCCAATTGGTGGTCACATTTTATTTGATGTGACCCAATTTCAGATATCTTCTTTACCGCTTCAATTCTTCACGTGGGGTGCACTCATATCGGTTATTGGAGTCTGGGCCCGAATCTAATTGCCAAAATACTCGTCATGATGGTGTTGAGTTTCTTGATTTGCTATTTGGTCCTTCTTGCCTACATCCAGGTCCTTTCCTATTGCTGATGGGTCCTTCTGTATCACTGAGGGGTCCATTTTGCTTCATTTAAGTCATTTCTTCTTACCTTTCAGTCTTTTTGTCTTCCCTTCTCTTCTTTATTACCTAATACCTGAATATAACAACAAACACTCGAGTAGCACAATATTGGGGTAAAATTAAGGATATATAACATGAACATGATGCATGATATGATACATTGTTTTTTTAAAAAGAGTTCTGTTTGTTTTGCGCCCCAACCATTGAGTATAAAGGTGCCATGTAAATTCTAACTATTTTTGTAATTTATGTCCCTCTAGCTTTCAAAGGACTTCGACAAGTGGAAATTAATATTGGTATTTCGCTAAATTTTGGTGAGATCATCTAACTTTAATGTCTTTCATACAGATCACCCTATTTTATATTTGATACATTGAGGAGAATGCATCATTTAGGTGTGGGGGGTGTTTTCATGGATGGTACGTTAGGAATCTAGTTTGTTTATTGAGTTTTTTTGCATTCTTTTTTTGTTTTTATGTCTATGATAGTGTATTTTTTAATATTTCCCAAGCTATATTACATATCATGCATGTGACTTGTCTGGGTTTCTTTTCATTTACTTTTTCATTTGTTTTCAAAAAAGTTGTCATTTTTTTGTTTTTAAAAGGTTTATGGGTGTTGCGTTGTAATTAGTCGTGTGCAATATGCGTTAGTGAGGCAAGTAAAAAGCAAGTCACATAAGTTGAGCAATGATGCATTATATCACCATGTTTGAAGAACCTTAGAGTAACCTAATGCTTGTGAGAACCTCCAAGTGATAAGGAGGGGTGTAAATAGAGTTTAATGTTTCTGACCTAATACTACATTCCACCTCGAACTCTATAGTAATGTCCAATAGGGTAATCCAGAGCTAGTAAGGTGGTGTCAATGTAATACATTGTATTTTTGCACTCCTGTTATCTATAGATGTGCTATGTTTAATAGGGGGAAATTGTATCGAAGTAAAATCCAAAGTCAAGTTGGTATAGGAAAAGCATGAGTGTCTCTCTCCAGGGCAAGTTTTTCCACTCGAGCCATTAAGTCCATCGGGCCATGTTGAAACCCGGTTGTCTTGTGAGTCTCGCTACCTGGGAACGTCCAACTGAATTCTATTACATGGGTGGTGGACATGCCATTTTGTGGGGAGAGACAAATGAAGTAGAGAATCCAATACCATAGCCAAAACCTTTGTGTAGGGAAAAGGCAATTCGAGGCAATTGCCAGAAAAAAGAGAAATGCAACGGAAACCTAAAATTCTCCTTCAAGGCAAAAGGTCTCAAACAAAGTCCCAAATCAATTCCAAAGCCCTAAAATATGAATCAAAGCCACCAGAAAAGGGTAGAGGGGCAGGAAGAAGGGAACAAACTTAATTCTTTCAAGGGATAATAAAGACACCCATGTATCATTTATGAAAACATCATATGAACTTATTGGGTAGCAGTGCACTAGACTAGATACGTGTAGTGAAAGTAGTAGGTAGGTTAGACCCTTTTGGAGTGTTCACTCTATGACGAACCTAGGCTGCTTTGTGATTTATAGAACTTAAAGATATCTTGCATACATGCTCAGATTTTGTGGGTATATCAGCTGGAAACCCTCAGGAGACAAAACTCCTTCATGGCGACATGTAGGTTTATCAGCTTGTCGGACGTTCTATGTGCAACAGTGATTCCTACGAAAGTGAGTCAAGATTTTATGTTTGTTTGTATCTTTTATTTTTCTTGTTTTTGTTTTGCTCGGGACATGCAAAAGATAGGTGCGGGGGTATTTCATAAGTATCATAATTTATCATTTATATCTTCACTATTTTTTTGTATTTAAATAATACTATGTCAGGTATGTGTAGGATCGTGTATGGCCCTAATTGTAATCAATTTTTTTTATCTTAATCAATCTCTACTTACTTAATCAAAGATGCACAATGGAATAAAAATAAACAAGCAAGTAAAAACAATAAATATGCAAACCACAAGATGAACCGATGATTTTTATAGAGGTTCGGCCTCCCGCATACGTCCTCTCTTTTAAGCTCCACTCGACTCTGTGAGCTCCACCTAGGTCTTCACTATCCAGTCTCGTTCCGGGCCGAGATTAAGCCTTTACACCACGAGCTCGATTTTCTTCCTCTCACAACCCGAGGGGGATGCTTCAGGCTTTCACCAAAACATTAACAACTTCTTGACTGAAGACTTGAGTGGAACAATCACTCTCTAAACTTGAGCACACTTGAGTATGATAGGAATTAATCTAACGTGTGGAAAGTTTTGCTTGGAGAGTAGGATTGGGGAATTGAAAGCTTGGGAGTTTCTCTTAAATGTATTGGACAATTTGAAGTGTAACAGTTGTCCAATTGTATCTTGGTAACATCTATTTATAAGATACTAAGGGGTTATAACCGTTGTGATTAACAAGGTAAGTGTTTTTGTAAGAAGCACAAAATAGAAAAGCACAAGGCACAGTTCCGGGCAAGTTCGATCGACCAAAATGGGCTTAACGATCGACCGAATATCGTCCAAAAATGAAGTCCAGGAAAGTCCAGAAACACAATGGTCGACCGAGAAGGGAATAGTCGAACGAAAACGGGCTATAACTAAGTTCTCTTAAGTTAACGGTCGAACTAAATGGTTGGTTCGGTCGACCCAAAACTAACAGGCTCTATGGGGTTTTCAAACATGTTTAGGTTCCGTTGACCAAAATGGTTGGGTTGGCCGACCGAAAATAACAGGCACATGGGGATTGTCAAAACGTTTATATTCGGTCGACCGGTGATCACTTGTATCTTGGGGTTTTAGGAAAACCGACCATTGTACAATAAGACAAGTCTAACAGTCATGTGACACGTGTAGAGGGTCGAACAAAAGGCACAAAACGGTCGACCGGTACAACACTATTGGCTAACTGATTAACTGATCCAATCGGTTAAACTGAGAACCAATTCGGTCGATCGATTTTGCTCAGACAATTCAGGTTTGTTTTAAGTGTTTTCCGGTATAAGTTTGGGTGACCAAGTGAAGTCCAAATGGTCTGAGACTTTGTGAGTGACTTCTCTAAGGAACCTAGTGTATATGGGAATGGTTATTTACACTTCTATGCTCAAGATTACATAGATTCCTAAGACTCAAAAGAAATATAAATTTACGTATCTTCAATAGCTTGATTACATGTCTTGATTTGAATTCCTTTCTTCCTTGCTTCTTGATCACCTGTAGATGTTATCACAAAGCAATATATATGCTACGCAATATATGTGCTACACTACATTCATTATAATTAAGATTAGGTTGATTAAATCATCAAAACATAGATTAAGGCCAAAAAACAACAATATGTTTGTTTGATTTTGTTGGTATTAAGGAAATACGTGAAATTGTCACAAATATCAGAGTACGAAGGAACTTAAATGCAAATATATAAAAAGAAAATTGAGAATCATTCCAAAATATATACTCCACACATTCATGTGCTCGTGTGAGCATCAAATGATAAGAAAAGATGCAAAATTCAGGTGTGAAATTTGGATTAAGCAATCAATTAAAAAGATTTGATTCCAGACAACACTACACGAAACGTGTCATAGATTTACTTACAAAATTCAAAACCCATGATTTAAGATGCTATGGTAAGAAAAATGAAAGGAGAAAATATTCGTCTCGTAGGAATTGAAAATTTCTGATGATACAAGGGTGCAAAAGGTATGTCAAGACAGATTGTATTGGGAAACTAAAAAATCGATAGGTCATCAGTAATTTACATATAAGATTCTCCTTCGATATCCATCTAAGGTGATTCAGCACTCGTTACAAAGCAAATGTCTAGACGCACAACGTTTGTATTTTCCTTATTTCCAAAATAGGAAGATAATGGGCTCGTAAAAAGTATGGAAGACTGGTGAATTGTGAGAACAGAAAACCCTACTTGTATAGGCTATATAAAGGGGTAGAAAGGACAGAGTATCTACCACCTCCAGAACCCTATCTTTTTTGTTTCTGTTAGCAAACAACGATTCTACAGGTTCAGGAGTGGCTTTCTTGGAGAGAACATGTGGCAGCGGAAGGAAGATCAGAGGTCACCTTACGAAATCCTTTTCACCGGTCGGTCTCCTACTCTCTTGGAGAAGGAGCGTGAGTCCACAACCCAAGAGTCCACGGAATGAGCTTGGTGGAGGTAGAGGGACGAAATGGGAGAGAGAGAAGGTGGTGGCTAGGGTGGGTGGAGGCTAGGGTTTGCAGACTTGTTCTTTTTTCCAATGGGAGGCTCCCCTCCTTATATAGATGGCTCCACCCTAAACCCTTAAATGTGTAGTCCAACAGGGGTGCGCCATGTGTCAGTGCTTTGGGCAAATATCTTACTAATCCTAGATTAATCCAATATCTCTCACTTGCACAACAACACGATAACAACATGTCATCTGCTTTTGTGTCCCCGACGCTTATGCATATATCCCTGATACATACAATCACACAATGGCAATATGTCACCTCTTTATGTGTCCCCAACACATATGTATATATCCCTGATACATACAACTACTCCTCTCTCCAACTACACATCCACAATACGCAAGTCTCTTCTCATGTATCCTCGATAAACGACCATCTGTGTCCCCGACACATGTACTCTTCCGATCATTCGGACAAATGGATCGTGCGACCGGTGATGCACCTGCAATTTAGGAGTCTCAAACTAGAAACCTTACTAGAAGGCCAGAATGACAACATCCTCATAAAACAACAAATAAGCAGTCAAAATGCACATCACAGTTCCCCAGGTTTACTCAGAAACTCACTTAACATGAACGGTATCTCGATCACTCAGAGAGAATACCTTCTTGTCCTCAAGGTACTTGCTACTGTATCCAATACAGTTGGGCCAAGCAAATACTTTTAGTGCAATCGAGTCAAACCTTTCCCTTCCCCCCAGACCACCATTACACTCAGAGTTGACTCCTTTCCTGAAGATGCCTCTTTAGACCGATTCTCTCATGGTCATAGATAACATCCCAAAGTAGTCACATAAACTCTTTGCTTCATGGTGTCGTCGAAGATCACTGAGGGCAACTAATGACAATCAAGTCTTGGACTCACACAGTGAAGGAGCAAGGATCCATCCTTTCACTTCCAAATGGTCGCTCAACACATGTTGTATGACAAACATGTTATGGTGGATCATACTGTACACGACAGTATGTCTGTCTCTCAACACCATACAAGTCGTAGTCCAGTCGCACCCCCTCTGCGGCTGGCCCGAGCTTCATCATTGTCACCTTAACACCATACAGGTGCCACCTGACGCCACATGTGATGCTCGCACTTGGCTTCTATAGGTCACATGAATCGTGGGAACATTCATGTTAATCCTCACCAACATAGAGGATGTCATCTTGATTCCTAATCAAGGCGATTGTCCTATCATGAACTGCTCTGGATCTATCATACAAGATTTCCTCATGATCAGTCTCATCTCTGCTCACTCTCAAAAGCGCCACAGGCGAATGCTCGTGTGAGTGAGCATTCTTCAGCCTATTGACAGAATAATATTTTATGCTAGAACAACTACATCAACCAAACAGATATAGTCGAAAGGGAAACACAATCACTCATAAAAGGAAGTTAGACATGTCAATGCATCAAAGTCTGCGTAAGCCTAACGACTTCATATGGGACACAAACGAGTCCTTAGCTATAGCCTTGGTAAGAGGGTCAGCTACCATAAGACTAGTAGACACATGTCATAACACAACTTCCTTTCTCGCTATGATGTCCTTCACAAAATGATACCTAACCTGTATATGTTTGGTCGTTCCATGATATTTGGGGTCTTTCACATAACAAAGGGCAGTCATGCTGTCACAATAGACAACAACAGGCTCATCCGATGTCTCTACTAGCCCAGTATGTTGTAAGAACCTCCTCAACCAAACTGCCACCTGTACTGCTGCACAGCATGCAACATACTCTGCTTCCATAGTCGACAAGGCTATACAGGTTTGCTTCTTGCTGGACCATGAGATGGCCCCATTAGCCAGAAAGAAAGCATAACCAGAGGTAGACTTCCTTTCATCAATGTCTCCAGTCCAATCAGCATCACTATAGCCAATAAGGCGGAGATCTGATGCTTGGTAACACAACATGTAGTACTCGTTCCTCTGAGGTATCTCATGATTCTCTTGACTGCCTTCCAGTGCTCCATGCTTGGGCTAGACTGGCATCAACTCACCATGCCCACAACATAACAAATGTCTGGCCTAGTACATATCATAGCGTACATAAGGCTTCCCACAACATTGGAGTATGGAACCTTGCTCATTTTGGCCTTCTCTTCAGGAGTCTCAGGATGCTTATCAAGGCTCAAGTGCAAACCCTTCTCAACAGGAGTGTCGATTGGTTTGCATTTCTCCATATGGCATTTCTTCAAGATGTTGTTAATATAAGTCTCTTGAGACAATCCCAGAAGTCTCTTGGACCTATTTCTAACTATCTTGACACCAAGGACGTAGCTAGTTTCACCCATGTCCTTCATATCAAACGTGGAGGATAACCACTCTTTAGTGGATTTCAGCAACTCTTTGCTATTCCCAGCCATGAGTATGTCATCAACATACAAGGTCAGAATGACAAATTTACCATTTGATCTCTTAACGTACACATAGTGATCTTCCTCAAGCATAGAGAACGCATTGTCTGATATAGCTTGATGGAAGTGAATGTTCCACTGTCTAGACGCTTGTTTTAAGCCATACAAGGACTTATTGAGCTTGCACACTTTGCGTTCTTGTCCTTTGACTTCAAAACCTTGAGGTTGATCCATATCGATCTCCTCCTCAAGTTCTCCATTGAGAAAAGCAGTATTTACATCCATTTGGTAAAGCTCTAAGTCCATCTGAGCTACAATAGCTAGTAGAAGGCGGATGGAGGCAAACCTAACCACGGGCGAAAAGGTTTCCTCAAAATCCACGCCTTCTCTTTGGGTGTAGCCTTTAGCTACCAGTCTATCCTTGAATCTATCAATAGATCCATCCGCCTTCCTCTTAATCTGGAGGATCCACTTGGCCCCAATGGCCTTTCGGTTCTGCGGTAAGTCGACCAAGTCCCAGACTCGATTAACTTTCATCGACTCCAACTCTTCCTTTATAGCTTCTAACCACTCTTTTGCATTTGGACCTTCCAAAGCCTCTTTCAAGGTCTCCAGTTCTTGCTCATCGATTACTGTCATCCCAGATGATTCATAATCAATTTCTTCTTGAGCTATCATGAGGGCCTTTTCCTCTAAGCGAAACCGCCTACGAGGTATAAGCCCGCGTTTACTTCGACGAAGATATGTATCTGATGGCTCATCCTACGTGAGAGCTATCAGATCATCAGCATGCTCCCACTAGGATTGACTGGTGGAACCTCATGTTCAATTTCAAGATCCTAATCCCATGGAGTGGTAATGTCCTCATCTTGTTGTTCAAAGAAGTCCACTTACTCTTTGATAGCTCCAGCAAGAGTTGGAAAAGCATTTTCCAAGAATGTGGCATCCCTAGACTCCAGTTCCGTCCTTCTTTCATTCTCCTCTAACCCGATAAAAACATAACCTTTGGAGAGATTACTGTATTTTACAAAGATACATTTTTCCCTCTAGGTCCTAGTTTTCTATATCGGTGACTAGTAGAATGAATGTATGTCGCGCATCCCCAAGGATGCGACAGACTAAAATCAGGGTTCCGTCCGGTCCATAACTCACATGGAGTTGAGGGAACCCATTTTGTTGGAACTCTATTGAGGATATAGGCAGCAGTCATTAGAGTATCTCCCCAAAACGAAATTGGCAAGCTCGCATGCGCCATCATGGATCTAACCATGTCTAGCAACGTTCTATTCCTTCTCTCGGCAACACCATTTTGCTGAGGAGTATATGGCATAGTGAGTTGTCTAGATATCCCCTTTTCATCACATAACTCCTTGAACATTATGGAGAGATACTCCCCACCTCTGTCCGTTCTGAGAGTTTTTATCTTATTATCCAATTGATTCTCTACCAAGCTCATGAATTTCTTAAAGCATTCTAGAGCTTCTGACTTGTGAGAAATAAGATAAATATGACCATATCTAGTGTAGTCATCAATAAATGTGATGAAGTAACTTTGTCCATGTCTAGTACGCACATTCAAAGGGCCACAAATATCTGAGTGAATTAGTTATAAAGGAGAAGTAGCCCTAATGGCTTTTTCGAACGGTTTTCTAGTTGCCTTTCCAGCTAGACAAGATTCGCAGGTCGGCAATTCAAATTTGGAGCATTCTCCTAATACCCCCTCCTTTGCCAAACTGTTCATCCGGTCAACACCAATGTGACCTAGTCTAGCATGCCACATAACTGAATCATAAAGGCACTAGTGTTATGATTGAAATCATAAATTGCATCCAACACAATAAAACCGTCTGAACGAAAGGCACGTCCATAATAAATGTTAGCAAGGTATAAACCCATATCATTGTTCTCAAAAAAACTTTAAAAACATGTCTCATCAAAACAACAACAGAAATAATATTTCGCCGTATAGCTGGTGCATACAACACGTCGTGAAGTAATAGGATCCGACCACTTTGCAAAGCCACTTTGCATGTGCCAACTCCAAGAACTTCAATGATAGTGTTGTTCGCCATGTTTATTCGCCTCCCACTTGGAACACGACGATATTCCACAAAGGCAGAACGATCCTTTGTTACGTGGTCCGTGTCACCTGAATCCACAATCCACACAGGAGAGTGATCAGTGAGCATCACAGAACTAGTCACGTTACAATTCAAGGGATTACACACAGTAATTACCTTTTGCTCAGTGAACTCACGAGAAAAATGCCCAGTCTTTCGGCAGTTAAAACAAGTCACATTAGACTTATCTTTCCCACCTCTGGATCCTCGAGGTCGTTCCTTTCTAGCTTTGTTTTCTGTTTTGTTTTTATTTGCATTCTTCTTGCCTTTAAAACCCTGAGCTATATCTCTTTTGCGCTTAAAACCTGCACTCCTCCGAGGTGTGCCAACTTCAGCAGCAAACACTTTAGTTAGAGGGGTTTCCGCAAGCATGTGGTCCTCCTCCAGCTCTAGGTGTTTTGCGGCCTGGTTAAATGTCCTGATGTCATCAACATGAGTCAGATGGACCTTCATATGCTCCCAACTCTTCGAAGGCAATGATCTGATGAGAGCAGACACTTGCTCCTCATCGGTCTTAGCACGACCGGAAACGCTTGGCTCGCTTATCATGTTTGACATTGCGGTAATATGTTGCCTCATTGTGTGACCTTGGCGCATTTTATACCCATCAAACATGAGCCCAAGCTGGAGGGCCCTTGTGACGGAGGTCACTCCGTACTGAAACTTCACAGCTTCCCACAAGGCCTTTGCAGTTCGCAATTTTTCGAACCGCAGTAACATATCATCTCGCATCGAACTCAGAATTGTAATGCGAGCAATACAGTCTTTCTTTTTCCATGCATTATAGACATCCATATTTCTACGATGTTGCGCAGTGTTCCCCTCCTCGGGGGGAGACATAGTTTAGGTTATATTTTCTAACATGTCCTGATCCTCTAAGAGATACCCAATTTTACGATGCCACAGATCGTAATTTCTTTCATTGAGTTTATCTCCTCGAGTAAAATCAGCGACAATGCTTTTGGAAGCAGTCATAAAAATCTAGGACAAAAAACCACATAGCGATACATGAGTTCTAGCATAAAATACAACGAGCCGCAAAAGTCATAAAAATTAAACCAACTTAATAACTATAGCATTCAGACCAAAGGAAAACATAAAGTGTTCGATCAAATCCTCATGAGATAGTTAATAAAGCTATTTTACCAATTCATATATTGCGATCCATCTTTATTTAATAACCCTAAAAAACGTATAAATCATGGCAAATCAGCAGCAAATAAATAATTATCCTCCGGTTGCAAGGTGGTTTACACAAAACACTTCTACCTTGCAACTCCCACTAGGCATGCAAGCTCCAAAAAAACGTTCCGTTAAGAACATTCCAATCAAGATCACACATAAATAAATTGCTAATTACTTCCATATCGAGCTAAGGATCCCCATAGGGATTTAGCACTGTAGATGGGAACCTGCATCAGCCTTATAGCAATAATATCGCAATAATAAAAATAAAGGAGCCCCTCGTCTCCCTAGGGCAATAAACAGTCCACAGTCCATAATTATTACAGTCCATAAATATTACAACGCATTGCGATATCTATTGCAAACGGAAATGAATGAATGAAATTACACTCAACTCTCAATAAGGCAGCAAAAATAAATCAGCATCCATTCACACCATTCATACCATACAAGCGCAATCTTTCCATACGTTAGCACAATCACACGCATGAATAAAGTGTACACCACTTCCAAATAAGAAGAAAGTAATATATAAGGAAACAACGCATATATGGAGCATAAGAAAAACGTATATGGAAATACCAATCAATCCCCATAATAGTATCTCAAAACAGAAATTTTCTTTTCTTTCCCCCAATCAACATAATCATGGGAGCGTCAAAATTATCCTACTCGCATTAGGAAAGGAAAATCCGGAAAAATCCTCAATGAGATCAACACATGTATGTGGATTTAATCATAAAGGAAATATTTCAAATGAAATGCATGCTATCATTCCAAAAAAATCCGAAATTCCTTAAATGAGATCAACAAATATATGTGCATCAAAAGAAAGCATTCAAAAAATACTTTTAAGGCAACAAAACTGCAGCCCATAATATGCTCTAAAAAAATTCAGAATTTGCCAATCTTTCCTTAATCAATATAAGCATGCAATCAACAATAATTATGCTACTTGTATTGGAAAGAAAAAATTCGAAATTTTCAAGAGAACAGCAAGCATATATGCGCAATTTTCAAGAGAACAGCAAGCATATATGCGCATTTTTCAGTAAGGAAACCACTCAATCACATGCATGTTAATGCTCCAAAAACAGCCATATCTGAAATTCTTTGGAACAACAAGGCAACACAATTATCATGCAAATGCATATGGCAATGAACATCTACTCTAGATGCATGCTCATATTGAAAAATGCTAAATAAACAAGCATATACACGAAATTCCAGCAAACATGAGATCTAGTCATGCATGTACACGAATCAGAGATAACAATATTTGATCCATCCATGAAATCCGACATGCATGATGATATACAAATGACATACAAACATTATCATCTAATCCAAGCATGAAAAAATATCAGAGAATTAAACTACTGATTATCATATAAAACATGCGCAAAAACAGAAGATCATCATGATAGGGTTAACACAGATTTCATGTATACATGCTCAAAGATTAGAATAAATAATATCTAACACTAATTCGGAAAAATCAGGAAAAATAGACATCTGATTTCATGTATACATGTGAATGATTTAGAAGAATCAACATGGAAAATAACTTCTGATTTTATCTGATACATGCGCAAAGAATAGAGGTAACAACACAGAAAAAACAGAATTCTGGTCACATCTATGTATGTGCAATGATAGGAGAGCAACGTATCATATTGGCTCGAAATAAAATCAGCAAAAATCCATCTTAAACCATGCATACATGCGCAAGAATGGAGGAGGAAAATGTAACCCTAGATGCATGCTCTAATGAACCAAAACATGCGCAACAAGTAGAGTCTAGTCTAAACCCTAATCGCATGTTAGAAAGAACTCAGCAAACATGCACCACTTATATCTCTAAATGAACGATCATATTATCTCATTTAAAGATAAAAAACCTCTGACTTTTCATTTCCAGAATATCAAAAACTAATTTGAAAGAAAAAACAAGAACAATCAACATATATAACATGCGCATCATGTAAATAAGCAATGCTGATTTTTCTGTTATCTTTCTTTCTCCAAAAAACATAACCACCGAATTTTTATCTCAAATCAGATTATCATGAAACAAAAAATTCGTCAAGCATGGTGAGGATTCGAAGGTAACCGTGAGGGCTCTGGTACCAATGTTAGCAAACAACGATTCTATAGGTTCAGGAGTACCTTTCTTGGAGAGAACCTGTGGCAGCGGAAAGAAGATCGGAGGTCACCTTACGGAATCCTTTTCACCAGTCGGTCTCCTACTGTCTTGGAGAAGGAGCGTGAGTCCACAACCCAAGTGTCCACGGAATGAGCTTGGTGGAGGTGGAGGGGCGAAATGGGATAGAGAGAAGGTGGCGGCTAGGGTGGGTGGAGGCAAGGGTTTGCACACTTGTTCTTTTTTCCAATGGGAGGCTCCCCTCCTTATATAGATGGCTCCACCCTAAACCCTTAAATGTGTAGTCAAACAGGGACGCGCCCTGTGTCAGTGCTTTGGGCAATATGTTATTAATGCTAGATTAATCCAATAGTTTCTTTTAAATTTTGAAAGTGTAATGACAAGAATTCCAAAGCTATCCAAGCTATAAAATTCATTCTCTTATTTTACTTGATGTTTCTTTTGTTATAGTATTTGTGGTTTGATGTTCATACGTTTTCTTATTGTTGGTTCCTTTATAGTATTTCGTTTTTCTACTTCTTATTATTATTTTCTCGTATGATTCTCCATATGTCACTTACTGCAATGAGTGGTTAAGCTCTCCGTTGGATGAGGTAGACGAATCAAGCTGATAGGAATGAAAGGATTGAGAAAAGTGGGCTTCAAAGAGTAGTTGTTCTTATTGTTGTTAATATTTTGTTTGTCTTGTTTTAGTGAATTTAACTAAATGGATTTTATCACTGAAATCTTAAGAACAAAGATATAATTTCGTAAGAATACACTATTTAATCTTGTTAGATCTAAGGTTCTAGTAAATTTTTATCACTTAAGAACATGCTATTTTATGTGATGCTTAGTTTCTATAATATAAATCTCTTGTTTTTTCATCCTAGAATTCTAATCAATCCTAAATCCATATACCTCATCACTAATTTTAATATATGAATTCTCATCTCAAGCATTCTTAGTTTAGCATAAGTTAAATCATCAGGTGCAGGATTCATTAAAAAGAAAAAAATTCAACTTCTCTCAACCATAGTTTTTTGAATGCATGTTAGTTTAGTTGCATAAATCATTCAAATTGGAATTAACCAACGTCTCCTTGTGTTCGACCCGTATGCTACGACACTATATGCTTGCGGTTAAATTTAAGACTCATCAAGTTTTTGGAGAGAAGATCATTGAGTTGAAAAACCTGGTGAAGAATTTATATAATCACTTATGAGTTTTCACAAATATGGTACACCTATACCAATACCACAGAGTGCAGAGAGTGTGAATCCTGACGTTGAAGTCCCAATTCCAATCCATGAGAAAACACAAGTAAAAATATTAAAGAATGAGAATGTATTCACTTTGAATCTAATAACTCCATAATTGTTGATATATTAATCATGTAGATATGTTCTAATAATATTTCTTTATATTTCAAATTGAAGGTCCAATGTCAAATGCATCTGAAAATCAGGAGTTTTTTTAGGATAATGTGTTGTCTATAATTTTCGAGATGCTATACATTTTGATAAAAGACAGAGACGAAGATTCTACCGTTGAAAGTGTTATGGAGAAAATAAGCATAGGCATCACAAAAGAAGATGGCATAGAAGCAAAGATGACGTCATGCAATTCCATAAGATGGAAAGATTGTGTATAACAATCATCCACACTACTACAAAGGCGGCTTTTGCCGACAGACTATTATGTCGACACTAGGGCTCATTTCTGTCGGCGCCAAGTCTGCCTGGCGGAAATTCTATCACCATTTGTCCGCTGGCAGTAGCCGCATCGGCAGAACAATGCCGACAGAAATGTTGTCAGGATGTCATAATTTTCATGAAAAAGTTGAGCCACACTCCGTCACCGATGCAATTTCCGTTGGTAGTGGAATCATATGCCCGATGGAATTTCCATTGATATGAAATCTCCGGGCTACTATTGCCGATGCAAAGACCGTCGTCAATAGTGGCACTACTGCAAAAAAATGTTAATAATTAAAGAGAACCCATATCAGGTTTATACAACCTACAATAAAAGTCCATTTCAACCAGCATGAGTCCATTCACATACATTGACAGTGATATTCATAAAAAATTATATGTCATTCGAAAGACAATATATATTTTCAGAAGTCATACAAAAGACAATAGATATTATATACATACATTCATAAGTCACACGAAACAGAAAGATAAAACCAACAAAACTGTACCAACTAAGGCTCAGAAGAAGTCATATCCGTCGATGGGTCATTGTCATGCTGGGATGACTTATCAATGCCACCACTCTATCAAAAAAATGATTTTGATTAGTTCAACAATCTTAAACATATATATTATTGTAGGAAATTAAAGAAACCACCTACAAATTAATCATAAGTACACCTGATCTCCTCTAAACTAGGCCGCCATCAACTTCTCGTGTTGCATATGTACCGCACGGAAAGGAAGAGCATGAGAGGAGAGAGAAGGAGTGGCAACAAGCATGGAGAACCTTGGGTTCTCTAGGGTTTTCAACCTCTTTCACCATCAAAGCTTTGGTTTTTTCACAGCAAAATCGACCCCAACCCTTGCCCTACTCGTGGGCAGCAAGGACATGGAGAGTGTGGCAGCAAAGAGGCTCTCCATCCACCCCCATTGCATGCTTCATTCCCAGCCTTAGGGGATGAAGTGCACTCACCACCTCTAGTGAGTGATGAAACTCCCCCAAGGAAGTGGAGCGAGTTGTTTGTGGCTGGCCCAAAGGCATCCCCAGCCCTTGAGTTCATCCAGCCGGCCAGAAAAGGAGGAGAGAAGGTGACAAAATTCTCCAAGCAAGAAATGGTTGAAGCCTTGAAGAGGTGGGTGATTGATCATTTTATTTAATCCGCAAGTGTACGGCCACGTTGAAGCGGTGGCAAATACAGGTCGTCCACTGGGAGGTGTGTCGACGTTTGGTTTGTGCGAAGGCGAGTGGTAAAAAATGGAGAGAAAGATTGATTACACTAACTACACTAGAATACAAAAGGAAATAAAAGATAAGCAATAAAACTAAACCCCATAGGGGGTAGAGAAATAATGTGCATAGAAAGATGTGTGTGTGTGTGTGTTCAATTAAGATCCTCACAACATGTAGTGCATGAAATCATAAAACTACATCCAACTTTGCCACCACATGAATTAAGATAAGACTACATCATTACAACATACAGGACCATAATTGGAATGAAGCTAAATGAACTCATGTATAAAGACTAGACCCTACTATGCCTCCACATGAATTAAGATAAGACTACATCATTAAAACATACAAGACATTAGCTAAGGTAAAGGCAACAAGAGCACATACACTACAAATTGTGTTTCCAATATTAATTCCATCCATATCCTAACGTTACCATTCCCCATAAAATAGGTCCACTAATCAAAGCATAAGCTAAGCTTCATTCAAGAGCATTAGCATATCAAAGATAAGAGTGAAAACCCATTAGATGGTTATCGAAATCATATAAAGCTCAAGGGATTAAGATAACACACACTTAATACACTACATGATCATATCACATATTTCTCCACCCCCCAAGTGGGGATGGAACTACTCACACATATTTAAACTAACTACTCTAATAAAATGAAGCATTATACTGAAAGGAAACGACACTAATCAAGCAAGAAATATTAAAGAAGCATAAAACAAAACAAACAAGCAAACATGCATATGAAAGGAAATGAAACTAAGAGAGAAACAACACAATTAAAGGAAAAACATCTATTATTAACTCACTCAATACAAGCAGCCCTTCCTCCACCAGAGTTTTGCTTCAAGGCTTCACTCTTAGTAGGGAAGATGGCCACCAAAGAGGGAGATATTACAATGGAAGGTGAAAAGTTCTATTTATAAGCATGGAAAAATCTAATCCGGGACAATCCCCCGATGTGGGACTAAACAAATACCAAAAATAGACTTAGAATACACAAATACACGTGCCTGCCAAAGATGGGCGGATCCAGAGCTAAACAGACCGCCAATTGGCGGTCCATTAGTTCTGGATCGGGCTCATTTTTGTTGTGGGCTTGTCTTGATGTATTTTTTGGTCTTGGATGCATCTACTTTGCTTGTTGGAGCTCCGACCCGAATAGAATTCCCAAAGTACTCCCCATGATGGTGTAAAGTTTTTTGTTTTGCTCTTTGGTCCTTCGGTGTTACGTTCAGGTCCTTCTCCCTTGCATCTTAGTCCCCAGGTCTCACAATTCAGTCCTTTTTGCCTGCTTTTGGGTCCTTTCGTGCTTCATCTCTTCAAAACTATTTATTTCTGAAATTCAAACATAAAACTCGTCACGTAGAAATTCTTAGGTGTAAGATAATGGATATAAGATACAAATATAAGCATGAAATGATGTCAATCAAATACCCCCACACCTAAGTTTTTGCTAGTCCCGAGCAAAACAAAGAAAGAAAAACAAACGAGAAACAAGAAATCTTAACTCACTTTCGTAGGAATCACGGTTGCACTTAGCACGTGCAACAAGCCGTTAAACCTCTTTGTTGCCAAGGAGGAGGAGTGTTGTCTCCTCAGGGTTTTCAGCGGATATACCCACAAAATCCGAATAAGATGCATTATTCAATCTAGACTCTCGATTCGTTGGAAATATTTTGTCGACCATTGGACGCGGTAATCCTACGGGCCGACTCTATATAGGTAATCAGTCCACACCTAGCCTAATGAACCATTCGTGCAAGTTAAATAAGGAATTAAGTGAAAGACATGGACAACCTCAACATCCTCAAGTGATACAAAGTGTAAGGTGCATTAAGGTCGTTATTTGCATTACCATTTTTTTTCTTTTTGTTTCTTTTCTCAATTTTTTTAGTTGGAGCTTCATTATCCTAGGGTCAGGTTTCGTGCATCATTGCCCATGATGACTTACACTATCACGTACACCTTTCCCCAAATCTACACATAGGGCAATCCCTACCACCCGTGTAACGGGAGTTCGGTCGGCGCATCCCAAGTCAGATGACTCGAAAGCACCATGACGTCTATCGGACGTATCTTTTTATTAATTATTGTTATTTCAAAGTATAGACGTCGGATCTATAACATGACCGACGTCTATAGGTCATGCTGTATGAATAGACGTCGGTCAATGTATATATCCGACGTCTATTTGGTGTAATAGTTTAGTCCCACATCGGAGAATTTATTTTTGTTGGTGTGGTTGATGTACTCCACCACACCTTTACTGCTGAACGCGAACGACTTGGGGCACCTGCGCATGTTGGGCTTGATATTCGTGGTTATTTGTCAAAAGTTTGGCACTTGGGGCACTTGGGCAACTTGGGCTTGATTAATGTGAGTGCAGAATGCCCGATATACGTTCCAATGTATTTTTTGTTAATTAACATATAATAAACGTCGGTCGTCTATAGCCGACGTGTATACACTGTATAGACGTCGGTCATATATAGCTGACGTCTATACAACAAGGAATAGACGACGGGGAAATAGACGTCGGGTACTTGGACCATCGAAATTCGACGTCTATACCACTATATATCCGACGTATATGGACTTTTCTGCACTAGTGTAACTACACTAGAATACAAAAGGAAATGAAAGATAAGCAATAAAAACTAAACCCCATAGGGGGTAGAGAAATAATGTGCATAGAAAGATGTGTGTGTGTGTGTGTTCAATTAAGATCCTCAAAATATGTAGTGCATGAAATCATAAAACTACTTCCAACTTTGCCTCCAAATGAATTAAGATAAGACTACATCATTACAACATACAAGACCATAATTGGAATGAAGCTAAATGAACTCATGTATAAAGACTAGACCCTACTATGCCTCCACATGAATTAAGATAAGACTACATCATTAAAACATACAAGACATTAGCTAAGGTAAAGGCAACAAGAGCACATACACTACAAATTGTGTTTCCAATATTAATTCCATCCATATCCTAACGTTACCATTCCCCATAAAATAGGTCCACTAATCAAAGCATAAGCTAAGCTTCATTCAAGAGCATTAGCATATCAAACATAAGAGTGAAAACCCATTAGATGGTTATGGAAATCATATAAAGCTCAAGGGATTAACATAACACACACATAATACACTACATGATCATATCACATATTTATCCACCCCCCAAATGGGGATGGAACTACTCACACATATTTAAACTAACTACTCTAACAAAATGAAGCATTATACTGAAATGAAACGACACTAATCAAGGTGAAGAGTTCTATTTATAAGCATGGAAAAAGCTAATCCGGGACAATCCCCCGATGTGGGACTAAACAAATACCAAAAATAGACTTAGAATACACAAATACACGTGCCTGCCAAAGATGAACGGATCCGGAGCTATATAGACCGCCAATTGGCGGTCTATTAGTTCTGGACCGGGCTCATTTTTGTTGTGGGCTTGTCTTGATGTATTTTTGGTCTTGGATGCATCTACTTTGCTTGTTGGAGCTCCGACCCGAATAGAATTCCCAAAGTACTCTCCATGATGGTGTGAAGTTTTCTGTTTTGCTCTTTGGTTCTTCGGTGTTACGTTCATGTCCTTCTCCCTTCCATCTTAGTCCCCAGGTCTCACAATTCAGTCTTTTTTTCCTGCTTTTGGGTCATTTCATGCTTCATGTCTTCAAACATATTTATTTCTGAAATTCAAACATAAAACTCGTCACGTAGCATTGCTTAGGTGTAAGATAATGGATATAAGATACAAATATAAGCATGAAATCATGTCAATCAAATACCCCCACACCTAAGTTTTTGCTAGTCCCGAGCAAAACAAAGAAAGAGAAAAACAAACGAGAAACAAGAAATCCTAACTCACTTTCGTAGGAATCACGGTTGCACTTAGCACGTGCAACAAGCCGTTAAACCTCTTTGTTGCCAAGGAGGAGGAGTGTTGTCTCCTAAGGGTTTTCAGCGGATATACCCACAAAATCCGAATAAGATGCATTATTCAATATAGACTCTCGATTTGTTGGAAATATTTTGTCGATCATTGGACGCGGTAATTCTACGGGTCGACTCTATATAGGTAATCAGTCCACACCTAGCCTAATGAACCATTCGTGCAAGTTAAATAAGGATTTAAGTGAAAGACATGGACAACCTCAACATCCTCAAGTGATACAACTGTAAGGTGCATTAAGGTCCTTATTTGCATTACCATTTTTTTTCTTTTTGTTTCTTTTCTCATTTTTTTATTAGTTGGAGCTTCATTCTCCCAGGGTCAGGTTTCGTGCATCATTGCCCATGATGACTTACACTATCACGTACACCTTTCCCCAAATCTACACATAGGGCAATCCCTACCACCCGTGTAACGGGAGTTCGGTCGGCGCATCCCAAGTCAGATGACTCGAAAGCACCAGGCACAAAGTCCCCTCAGACCTACTTTCCCGAGTGATAGGAGCCGTGCAAGAAGAGAGAACACCTACTCACTTATTTCTTATCTACACATGAACCAAAACCCCTACACTTAATGTCCCACAACAAGATTTAAAGGGTCCTTGACTACAACAAACTTCCTTAAGTTACAAACACGAATTATTGACTCACTAGGTTCAGGGTGGACTTCTTTAAATGTTTGAGCACTGAAACCCAATGATTACTCACCCCCAAGGGAAACTGGGGTGCATCCAAACGACTCAATAAATCCTAAAGTCACTGTACTAGATATCCTATTGCATCAAGTTCAAGACAATTTTGGGAGCTTACTTTTTACTTTGCCTCTCAACGGTTTTGCACATGCTAAACAAACACAAAACCCACAAAACATTTTCTTTCGCAAACACATGAAGATTTTGAAAGAAATGTGAAAATTTTGAAGCACTAGGCAAGCAAAAGAAGACAAGTCACCCAATGATCATGGCAAGCAGATATATCGATATTAAATGCAGCACACTAACATGACCCTAACAATACACACAAAAGAAAACAAAAAACAAAGGAAAAGACTCAACTATGTACACACGTAAAAAAACCCCCACACCTACTTCATGCATTGTCCTCAATGAGTGCGAGCAAGATACTACATGGAGTTATGCATGAAAAAGAGTAGATCTCACCAACGTGAAGTACATAGGGAAGTTTCTGGCTATGTTGATAGACACAACCCAAATTCCCTCAAAACCTGTGAGATAATTAAAAAGGGAGATAAAATACATTAAAGAAAGGGGGCCAAAATACGTTAGGGTTGGGGCCCACAACAATCGATGCTCACTGAAGGAGTCTTTTATTGTACTTTTTTTTCGTCTCTTTTTTTAAACTATGTACAAAAATGGGCTCCCATCTTCATATGTCAAGGGACATCAAATGGGAACCCGCCATCACTTGAGCCAAAAATGCACATGCATGGGCTCGCGACATACAAATCAGAATTGCTTGACCACCTGATACCCTTATATACATTGTGGTCGTTTGATGCCTCTTGAGAGTGAGCAAGATAGGAGGCATGAATGAGAGGTGAACCTCTATCAGGTTGAAGGGTATCAGGTGGTTGATTCTTAACCCACATGGGGTCCTCAGAAGATACAAAATGAAGATCATGTGGCCCAGAGGCCATAAAAATGGTATCTTGTGGCTCAAAAGCCACATGATCGAAAGGTTGTGGCTCAAGGGCCACGTAATCAAAAGGATGTGGCTCAAGGGCCACAAGATCAGAAGAATGTGGCTCAAGGGCCACAAGATCAAAAGGAGGTGGCACTGAGGCCACATGATCAGAACATAAGACACTTTCTTGTGCCAGCCCAGGTGAAACATCTTCAACACCTTCAGGAGCTTCATCGAACAAATCTTTGAAGTACTTGAAGGTGCCCTCAACTTCAATTTCATCAAAACCCTGGGTAAGGTTGACCCCAACAGGGTCATTGAAGGCACCTGACTTCTTTCCGATGGTGAAGATGTTGAAATCAGCGCATTGACTACCACAAGTCAAGCGCATCAGACCCTTGCGAGAATTGATCAATGCATTGGAAGTCGCAAGGAATGGTCACCCCAGAATGACAGGAATTTGTCCAAGTGGGTTTGGCACAGGTTCACTAACAAGGACAAAGAAGTCGACTGGATAAATGAACTCTCCCACTTTGATCAGCACATTTTCCACCACACCCCTCGATTTCTTCATAGACCTATCAGCCAATTGAAGAGTGGTCTTTGTTTGTTTGAGGTCTCCAAGACCGAGGTGGACGTAGACAGAATATGGCAGAAGATTAACAGATGCACCAAGGTCCAATAAGGCTCGATGTATGGACGCATTACCAATCACACAAGAGATAGTAGGATAGCCAGGGTCCTTGTACTTGACATGCATGGGTTGTGCCAACAAAGAACTCACGTTAACCGCAAGAAAAGCTTTCTTTGGAACATGAGTTTTTCTCTTCTTGGTGCATAAGTCCTTGAGAACCTTGGTATAAGGTGGCATTTGCTGAATCACCTCAACAGAGGGATGTTCACCTTAACTTGCCTAAACATCTCAAGCATCTTGTCATGCTGATCAGAGGTTTTCTTTTTAAGGCGCTCAGGGAATGGTGGCTTCGGGGTATAAGGATGCGAAGGAACCCCAGAATTCTGGTCCAAAGGAACATTAGTGGGGACCTCAGAATCTGGTTCCTTCGACACAAGAGGAGACAAGGGGACCTCAGGGTTCGGCCCCTTTGTCGAAGGAAATGTAGAAAGAACCTCAGGATCTGGCTCCTTCCTGGAAGTATTTGTGGAGGGAGCCTCAGGATCCGGCTCCCTCAAAGATGGTGATGACAAACAAGGCACCCCAATGTGGTTATCCACCTCCTTACCAGACCTCAAAGTATGAATCACATTAATATGATGGGTCGGTTCAGAGGTAGCATGAGGTAAAGGTGTCCTTCCTTGAGAATGGGTACCCCGAGGATTCACCTCAGGTTGACTCGGGAACTGACCCTTCTCGCGTTCATGGAGTTGATGAGCCAACTGGCTAACTTGCATTTCCAAAGCCTTGACTCTACAAGAAGGGTCGGTGGGGTCAACCCACTGGGGTGGTTGGGGTCAACCCACTCGGATCACAAGAAGGGTCGTTGGGGTCAACCCACTGGGGTGGTGGAGTCTGGTTGGAATAACCCGATGATGAGGCATGAGGAGGTTGGTAATTATGGTTTTGAGACCTTTGACGTGGAGGTTGGTAGGTCGCCGATGGGCGTGGAGGTTGATAAGGTGGAGGTTGAGCGTGCGAGCTCTGACCGTACCCCCACTAGGCCCCCAAGAGAAGTTAGGATGGTTACACCATCCCGGGTTGTAGGAGTGACTGTACGGGTCGTTACGTGCCCTCTGTTGATACATCGCATTTGCATTCTCAATATCCCTTGGAGCGTAAGCGCATTCCAAGTCATCATGGCCCGTAAGTCCACACCTACCACACCCGGGAGTAGCGACCAGAGCTACAGGAGCTCGGTCCAACTCTAAACTCTCAATCGTACGCATGAGAGCAACCATTTTCGCCTCAGACGCGATCGATGACTCAACTTGATAAGATCCAGCTCGACCAGAAGACCTGGCGGCTGGTGGCTCTCTCATGGTATCCAACTCGAAGGTACGTTCAGCCATAGACTCAAAAGTATCCCATGCCTCCTCGATGGTTTTCATTTGGAAGTCACCCAGACACATGGACTCCAACAATGTGCGGGTGTTGTAGTTGATGCCCTCATAAACAATTTGGCAAGCTGCAATAACTCAAATCCATGATGAGGGCACTGTTGGAGAAGGTCCTTGAACCTCTCAAAGAAACCATGAAAAGATTCGGTCTCAGTCTGATACATTTGATGTATCTGGTGCCGTATCTGTTGAGTTTTCCTTTGAAGGAAAAATCTCTTCAGAAATAAGGTCACGAAGTCATCCCAAGACCGAATAGAGCTTGCCGGGAGGCTGTACATCCATTTCTTCGTGTTATCCTTCAACGCGAAAGAAATCATCCTCAACCAGGCTGAATCCTCGTCAAGTTGTTGAAGCTTGAACATGGAGCCTACTTCCTCGAATTCGCGTATAAAAATATACGGATCCTCCTTATTGGCAGTAAAGGTTGGAAGCATGCTCACATATTGAGGTTTCAGCTCATAGTTGTTCCCGCGAGCAGGGGGAAGAACTATGCAAGAAGGTTGTGCGGCCCGAACAGGATGGGTCCTCTCCCACAAAGTCATCAGTCTATCCTGTCGAGCTAAAGGTGGTGGTGCACCAAGAACTCGATCCTGACCGAATCTCCCTTCCTCTCGAGTAAGAGGAGGAGAAGGAGGTCTACGTGGTGGTGGGAGCGGACCGAGGTAATCCATGTATGGAACTCGGTCTCCCTCACCACCACGAGACGACTCGGCCTCTTTCTCCAAAGGAGCACGAGGCGGAGATGGTCGATCATCAAGACCGTCCATTTCAGAAATATGCACTCTCTCTAGTCGAGCGCTATCACCAGAACGACCCCAACCTCGCATAAAAATGCTCGACTCGACTCTAAATAACACGCAACAGAAGGTGTACTCAAACGAGGAGACTACTCATAGAGAATAGATTAGGAGAGGACTCAGATGAGGAGGGAAGAATCCTTAGATCTAACGTGGGTAGTGGGATCAGGTAGAAGCCTAACTAGCAAGCACAGCTCAAGCAACTTAAGTTATGGGTCCTTAGGCTAGACGACGCCTAACTTCGAGGTCACTATCCTCGACACGCCTCACCTCCCTACAACGAGGACCACAATGCCCAGCAAGTGATACCAGATCCAGAGATCCAGTACCTCCTACTATCAACAAGGTAGGCAACACCGATCAGGTCATGACGGTCTCAACTAGATTACTCTCCCCTTAGGGCCAATGTCTACTTGCTTTTAGTTAAGGCTTGATTAAGAGTGATTTTTGGGGTTAAGGAAAGGGTGATGAAATCCCCCACCTTATCTTTTAAGTGATAGCCCATCCTTAGTAGCGTTTTGATCCTAGATCTAGCAATCAATCGCTCCAATCAAAACGCTCAACTCACTCTTGTCCCGATGCACCTTACTAACTAATGCATGATTGAAACATGTATGAAAGAGAGATTTTGGTGCACGTACCGCACGCCAGCAATCAACAACAAAATGTAAAGCAAAGAAAAGACAAATGGATGCAAGGACTACAAATGATGCATGACCTAGATGGCAAGAAGTCTAATCTTTTGCTTTGAGTTTTATGGTCCAAGTTGATTAAAGGGAATTGATTTTTAATCTGGGAGCAAACTAGAAGTCACAGCATGCAAAATAGTGCTCCCAGATAACTACAATGAAGAACAAAACTACCAGAAGAAAAATGGAAGCAAGACGACCTCACCAGGCCACCAATTGGCGGTCTAAGACCGCTGATTGGCGGTCTCTTTTGATGGTTAGCTGCTCCAACTCCTCCAGTAGCCTCCCCGTGAACTCTAGGATCCCTGAAACTAAGAAAAACTGGAAACTAAAAACTAAAAACCACTCGAATCGTCCAAACCAAGTTCTGGACAGAGCACCTCCCCGGCAACGGTGCCAGAAACTTGATTGATCATTTTATTTAAACCGCAAGTGCATGGCCACGTTGAAGTGGTGGCAAATATGGTTCGTCTACTGGGAGGTGTGTCGACGTTTGGTTTGTGTGAAGGCGAGTGGTAAAAAATGGAGAGAAAGATTGATTACACTAACTACACTAGAATGCAAAAGGAAATGAAAGATAAGCAATAAAAACTAAACCCCATAGGGGGTAGAGAAATAATGTGCATAGAAAGATGTGTGTGTGTGTGTTCAATTAAGATCCTCACAACATGTAGTGCATGAAATCATAAAACTACATCCAACTTTGCCTCCACATGAATTAAGATAAGACTACATCATTAAAACATACAGGACAATAATTGGAATGAAGCTAAATGAACTCATGTATAAAGACTAGACCCTACTATGCCTCCACATGAATTAAGATACGACTACATCATTAAAACATACAAGGCATTAGCTAAGTTAAAGGCAACAAGAGCACATACACTACAAATTGTGTTTCCAATATTAATTCCATCCATATCCTAACCCTATCATTCCTTATAAAATTGGTCCACTAATCAAAGCATAAGCTAAGCTTCATTCAAGAGCATTAGCATATCAAAGATAAGAGTGAAAACCCATTAGATGGTTATGGAAATCATATAAAGCTCAAGGGATTAAGATAACACACACTTAATACACTACATGATCATATCACATATTTCTCCACCCCCCAAGTGGGGATGGAACTACTCACACATATTTAAACTAACTACTCTAACAAAATGAAGCATTATACTGAAATGAAACTACACTAATCAAGCAAGAAATATTAAAGAAGCATAAAACAAAACAAACAAACAAACAAGCATGCATATGAAAGGAAATGAAACTAAGAGAGAAACAACAAAATTTAAGGAAAAACATCTATTATTAACTCACTCAATACAAGCAGCCATTCCTCCACCAGAGTTTTGCTTCAAGGCTTCACTCTTAGTAGGGAAGTTGGCCACCAAAGAGGGAGATATTACAATGGAAGGTGAAGAGTTCTATTTATAAGCATGGAAAAACCTAATCCGGGACAATCCCCCGATGTGGGACTAAGCAAATACCAAAAATAGACTAAGAATACACTAATACACGTGCCTGCCAAAGATGAGCGGATCCAGAGCTAAACAGACCGCCAAGGTCTATTAGTTCTGGATCGGGCGCATTTTTGTTGTGGGCTTGTCTTGATGTATTTGTTGGTCTTGGATGCATCTACTTCGTTTGTTGGAGCTCCGACCCGAATAGAATTGCCAAAGTACTCCCCATGATGGTGTGAAGTTTTCTGTTTTGCTCTTTGGTCCTTCGGTCTTACGTTCAGGTCCTTCTCCCTTGCATCTTAGTCCCCAGGTCTCACAATACAGTCCTTTTTCCCTGCTTTTGGGTACTTTCATGCTTCATCTCTTCAAACCTATTTATTTCTGAAATTCAAACATAAAACTCGTCACGTAGCATTGCTTAGGTGTGAGATAATGGATATAAGATACAATTATAAGCATGAAATGATGTCAATCAGTGGGATAATGTCTTAGTTGGTTATTTGATTGCTTTTAGACCACACTTGCTGACTTTAGAGAAGCACCTTCACAAGATGTGGAGTTTGGTTGGAGGTGTGGAGGTGTGGAGGTCATTAAAAGAAGTCAAGGCTTTCTCCTCCTTCGTCTCACTCTTGGAGAGGATAGGAAACGTGTGCTAGAGGGGGGACCATGGTTCATTCGTGGTTCTCCACTTGTTGTCCAAGAGTGGGCACCGGATGTGGTCTTGACAAGGGCAAACATCACCACCGTTCCTATTTGGATTCGTCTACCGGAGCTTGACCTCCGATTCTAGTCACAAAGAGTTTTGAGCAACATTTCTAGTGTTCTTGGGAGACCCCTATACATGGATGAGCACATGGCCTCAGGGAGAAGGCTGGCCTATGCAAGAGTGTGTGTGGAAGTGGCTCATGACTTCACCTATCCGAGTTGGGTGGAGGTTGAAGTGGAAGGCACCGACACGCATCGAGTTCTAGTGGAGTCTGAATGGAGGCCCGGGTATTGCAAGGACTGCTTGGAGTTCGGTCATGATGAGGAGAAATGTCCAAAGAAGAGGATAACCAACAAGCAAGGTGAGGAGCACAAAGGAAAAGCTGAGAAGTGGGTGGTTGTATCTAGGAAGAGTGCTGGAAATGGGCTTGGAAGGAGTACGTCCAAGGGCGTTGAGGGAGTGACCCTTGGACGTGGGGAGGAAGCAAGCAACATGGGCATCCCGGAGGTGATGAGAGAGGCTGGTCGGATGGGAGGGGAGAGAGGGGTGAGAGAGGCTGCTGGAGGAGATGATGATGTGGATACTAGAGGTGCTGAGGTGGATGGGGGGACAAGTGAGGAGGTGCCATGTGGAGAGCAAGCTAAGATAAATCTCATGGAGGAAAATTGCTTGGCTAAACCACTCTCTTGTTCTCTTAATTCTTTCGAGGCAACCAATGAGGGGAGGCTTTGTCACATGAGAGGGAGTAGATTAGGAGACAAAGGAGAAGACTCTAAAGTGGACAAACCGAATTCTACTGTGGGTGCAAGTGGGAGTGACTCTATTGGTGTCCCAGAAGGGAAAGGTGGAGTGGCGCAGGAAAGTGATGCTTCCACTTTGGGACAAGCCAATGGGATGGGCTTTGAGTGCTCTATGTGTGAAGAGGCTGCTGTGGAAGGACCAAGTCAGCATGAAGAAGACAAAATAGAAGCAAGCATGTTTCAAATCATGGGACACAACTTGAAGGGCTCCTCTCTTGAAGTGGGGGTGCATTTAGTAAATCACCCATGCATGGGAATATACGTGAGGTGAATGAGGAGGAAGACTTTTATGAAGGAGAATTACCATGCAAAACATTCCAGCAATACCATGAGGCTTTATGTGAAACACTTGAGAAGGAGAAAGGCACTTTGAAAGGAGAGCATGGGAAGTTATGTGGACTAGCCTCCTTGGTGCAAAAGGAGGCGGGTTAGGTTTCACCTTCTAAAGTGGCACGCACAAAGGAGAGTAAAGAGAAATTCGGTCATCAAAGTGAGGGAATGTTTGAGGTCCTCCGAAATTCAGAAGACCAAGACATGGAGAGAGATGAAGAAAGGCAGCAAGAAGAGTGTGAGGGCTCGTGCTCAAAGAAGGTATACTCGCCACCACTACTTAGACGATCCGGGAGGAAAAGTAGTTGGAGTAAGAATACGCGTACGGAAGGGAAGGGGGGTCACCCCGTACCTTAAACCCATTGCATGGTTGTAGACTTGGGGCGCATTCTAGTGTTATGGAATGACCAGCTGGTAGACTTAAGAATTACTTTCGAATCAACTCAATTGCTCCACTTCCTTGGGAGCTTAAGGAAGGACGGCACTGAATTTGCTCTTACGGAAATATATGGTGAAAATGGACATGTGGAGAGGAGGGATTGTGGAGGGACTTAAATGAAGTGGCACCACATGGGGAGCGACCGTGGCTGGCTGGTGGGGATTTTAATTGCATCCGGAAGGCTACTGAAAAGCGAGGTGGGGCTGCTGGAAATGAGGTGGCAATTCAGGAGTTTAATGAGTGTCTTGACACCATTCAACTACTTGAGATGCCCTCCACCGGAGGCGACTTCACTTGGTCCAACTCGTCGGAGGGAACTGCATGCATCGAGACAAAGTTGGACCGAATATTAATGAACAATGCATGACTTGAGGTGTTCCCCAATTCCTTCTACATTATTGGTGAAAAGGACTTGAGTGATCACACCATGCTTGTCATGAAAACGGAAGGAAACGAAAGGAGGAAAAAGAATATTTTCAGATTTGAAAAACCATTGGCGGATCACGTGGACTTCGGAGGAGTCGTGCAACAAGCTTGGACTACATATGTGAGAGGTACACCCATGTTTCGTATAGTGAGGAAGCTGACTGAAGTAAGGAAATCACTAATTAAGTGGAGTTGGAGCACCTTTGGAAATGTTACAAACAAGGTGGGAGAGGCTAGGGACTCTCTTGCGCAAGTGAGGAGGCAAAGGCTTAGTGACCCGAGTAGTGGCAAGCTTGCTGAAGTTGAAAACGCAGCAAAGGATACTCTTGCCCGGGTCCTTGCTTGGGAGGAGTCCATTATATGAAAAAAATCCAGAGTGAAGTGGTTGAAAGAGGGGGACCAAAACACTAGGTTCTTCCATGCGCATCTTAGAGTGAGGAGAGCCACCAATCAAGTGAGGCGAGTGGGAGAGGGGGGGAATCTAGTGGAGGATGAGAACGACATCCGGGAAGCGTTCCCGTCTTTTTATGCTAAATTGTTTGCTCATGGTTTTCAGGTGCAACCCCTTAAAAATTCCATTATTCTACCACAAATTACAGCGGAGGAGGGGGCTGATTTAACACGGAAGTTGGACCCAAAAGAACTGCAAGATGTAGTGTTGAACGCCAATATTGATAAAGTGTCGGGGCCCAATGGTTTCAATGCAAAGTTTTTTAAGGAAGCATGGAGCATAATTCAGAGGGACATGGTAAAGGTTGTCGCGTCTTGCTTGGATAGTGGAAGGGTCCTTACACTTTGGAACAACACATCCATCACTATCATCCCGAAGAAAAAGGCACCGACGATGGTGGAGGATTTCCGGCCCATTTCTCTATGTAATATGACGTATAGGTTCACATCCAAAGTCCTTGCAAACCGCTTGAAGAGGATATTGCCACGGCTGATAGGGGAAAATCAGAGCGCATTTGTCCAAGGACGAAGAATTATTGATAACATCTTTCTCGCACACGAGCTCTGCCACAAGCAACATCTCCAGAAGGGGAAAGGACGTATGTGCATAAAGCTCGATATCAGGAAAGCATATGATTCAATCTCTTGGGAGTTCCTCGACCATGTGATGAAGAGATTTGGTTTCTCGGATAAGTGGAGACGACTGATTTTGGCTTGTGTGGAGGCATCGTTTGTGGTGACAGTAAATGGAGCGAACTCCATTCCGTTTCGAGCCAGAAATGGTCTACGACAAGGTGATCCCCTAACCCCCTACTTGTTTGTGATGTGCATGGAGGTGCTGAGTGAAATGGTGAAGATGGCGGTCATGGACAAGAAAATCGAGCCGTTATATTGTGGAGATGTCATCGTGTCACACCTCTTGTTTGCCGACGACGTCCTACTCTTCACAAGGGCTACCAAAGCAAATGCTCAAGCCATTAGAATCATTCTTGAGGAGTTTACAGATGGCTCGGGTCTGAAATTTAACGCCTCGAAAAGTCAGGTCTTCATGGGGGGAGATGGGACGCATGGAGCTTGGATCGAGGCACACCTTGGGATGGAGCGCAAGGCTTTTCCGGTGGCGTATCTTGGGTTGCCATTATTTTCTGGAAGAATGGGGAGATCCCATTGTGTACCACTCATAAAGAAGCTCAAGGCTTGTCTCTCAACATGGCAACAAAGGCTTCTTTCTATGGCTTGGCGAGTGGAGCTAGTACGGAGTGTCCTCACCTCGTTCAACATTTATTGGACTTCAGCGTTTCTTCTACCAAGAAGCGTCTTGCATGAATTGGACAACATTATGTGCCATTTTATTTGGGGAGGGGAGAAGAAGTGGGTGGTGGTGGCTTGGAAGGACGTTTGTACTCCAAAAGACGAAGGAGGCCTCGGATTAAGGAGGCTAACGGAATGGAATGATGCGGGCCTTCTCCGGCAGTTTTGGCTTGTGGTGGCGGACAGCACTTCCCTTTGGGCTAAGTGTGTCCGGCGAAAATACCTAAGGAACCGCTCCATTTGGCTTGCAAGACCACCACCTAACTCCTCATGGGCATGGTGAGGGCTGCTGCGAGTCCGAGATATTGCTAGGAGACACATCCAATATGAGGTGGGAAATGGGGAAGCGATTCGGTTTTCCAATTTCCTTGGTGTGGTGAACCATTTCAATGCACAAGCTGGGGTGACCAGCTTCACTACGAGATGGGGGTTCCTTGGTACGTAAAGGTGTCGTACTTCATCAGAGAAGGGTCGTGGTACCTCCCTCCCCCACGATCCAGCAGGATGGAAGAAGTTTGCTCAAGGATAAGCCAAGTGCGCATTCATGGACGAGAGGATGGACCGGTTAGACCAGATGGGACGGGTGCAACACTTGGGATGAAGGAAGTATGGAGTTGGGTGAGGCAACCGGGCAGGAAAGTCCCTTGGGCTGGGATGGTATGGCACAAATTTGCTGTCCCAAAGCACACACTCACAGCCTGGCGAGCATTGAAGGGGCGTCTGCTCACAAAGCGGCGAATGATAAAGCGTACTATGTGAAGGGGCGTAAATCTAGACCCAACTTGCGTACTATGTGAAGACCAAGAGGAAGACATGGAATATATTTTCTGGAATTGTCAATACACAAAGGAGGTGTGGAGGTGTCTCCTCAACCTCATGCAGCTCCACCAAACTGCTGCAAGCAGTCTAGAGAGTGAGGTGTTGCGACTTTCACATGCGAGTGCAAGCCGACTTGACAAAGTGGTCAGAAAGTGGGTGGTAAGTGCTACGATATATGAATGCTGGCATGAGCGGAACCGTAGAATTTTTGAGGGCGAGAGGCAGCAACCGCAAGGTAGCATTGCTGTAGTCAAAGATATAATCCGGAGCATGAGCTATCAAGCATCCAAACTCGCCAAAGATGAAGGAGAAGCGAGACATTTTCAGGATACTTGGAACTAATTCCAACTTCTGAAATTTGATGAGATGTAATTATTTCCTTCTACTACTTGACCTTCACGTGAGTACAAATAGGTGGTAGGGAGAAGCCGGTTATGCATGTGGCATACGCCCGCGAACTAAACAAACAAATTTTGGTAGATGTAAACAGTTTCTTACTAATACAAATTTTAGAGGCTAAGCCTCCCATTTGCTTTGCAAAAAAAAAAATTCTCGTGTTCCTCCTACAATGCACTTCAATATATTTTTTACATATATTGTACATGTAAAATAAACCTACAAAGTTAAGTATACACTTCCAAGCGATATGGATTACAAAACTTTGGTTTGAAGATGCTCGATGTGAACGCTGCTATGTCGACCCATCGACGTCTTTCCTATCTTGTAGGCTCTAATGCCCGCTCCGCGCACACGATCGGTCTTCACTCTTCCTAATATTTCTTCTATCGTCTCCTCCTCAATCACATCACAATCCTTCAGCTTTGAACACTCACCCTGCTCTTGGGTTAATGTTTGCTGTGTCAATTTTTGGCTAGCTTATTCTTGTATCTCAACCTAGAACATTTCCAACATGTAACAATATTCAAAGGATAAAACTAAACTTCATTTTGTCCTTTAAAAGGTTCAAACATACCATTCGTGGTTCATTCATATAACAAAGTGCCATCTTTTCATGTTTGGTGAGAAGTCTCATAATTTCATTTTCATCCATCTAATTATTTGATAAAAATGCAACAAGTTGATGTAGGGATGCAATCAATATTTACCTAAAGATTCAAAAATTAATAAGTCAAACGACAATTGTATAATTACATATTGAAACACAAAATCAAAACAACTATATAACACTAAGACTTACATGATATTTTGCTTTGTTGGCGAAGGTTTTAGATCTTGTCATGTGGTTCATCTTCTTGCAACTACTATTGATGTTGTTCCTTAAGGATTTTTTCTACAAAGAATGAAAAACATTTCAACATAAGCATTAGTATTACACGTAAATAAATAAAATGTTTGAAGTCCCAAAAAAATTATACCATCACAATTTCGATGGTCCATTCATCACATTGCATGAGGAATTGGTCAGTGTGAACCGTCGGATCTCCCTTCGAGGACAAATAAGAAATCCGCTCATCATTTGTCTTGAACAAAGTGTAGTATTTCGTTTTCACCAAATATCAATAATCGCAGGAAACAATCAATTTCATGATTAGTGCCAGGAGTTACACAATTACGAAAGTCAAAATGATCCTATGAATAACATATAATCATCTGTTAATATGTCATTTTAATGTTCAAGTATTAAACCTAAAACACGATAAATAATAAACCACAATGTACCAGAAGAATATTCCACAAGTCAGGAAATGATTGACGATTATGTTGTGCCATCTTCACATTTATTGGCCATGACTCAGGTTGTTTGGCCAACGATGCCAAAGTTGTGTTCAACTTCTCCCCACATGGGCCAACCGGAACAAAACCCTCATTCCATTGAATTTGGAATGAATCACCAATAGAGGGAATAAGATCAACACATCTAGTTGGCCCTCGATTTCTCTTCTTATATGTCTCACCGTCATCAATTTGTCCTACAAAACAAGAACAAAAGTTTTAGGAAAATTTATATGAAATTCAATGTTAAAGCCAAATTTAAAACATTGTTACCTTCAACACCATTGATGATACGTGCTCGAATGCGGCCACAAGGTTGACTACCTTCTGCTCTCCTATCCAGTTCACCTTGCACCTTTGCTGGTATACTGGTTGATATGTTTTAATTAACCGCAAGTGCACGGCCGCGTTGAAGCGGTGGCAAATACGGGTCGATTCACAGGGAGGTGTGTCGACTTTAGTTTGTTCGAAGGCGAGTGGGAAAGAAAGGAGAGAAATATTGATTACACTAAACTACACTAAAATGCAAAAGGAAATCGAAGATAAGCAATAAAACTAAACCCCAAAGGGGGTAGAGAAAAGAGTGTGAATACAAAGATATGTGTGTGTGTGTGTTCAATTAAGCTCATCACAATATGTAGTGCATGAGAACCATAAAACTACATCCAACTTTGCCTCCACATGAATTAAGATAACACAATATCATTAAAACATACAAGACAATAATTGGAATGAAGCTAAATGAACTCATGTACAAAGACTAGACCCTATTATGCCTCCACATGAAATAAGATAGCACATTATCATTAAAACATACAAGACAATAATTGGAATGAAGCTAAATGAACACATGTATAAAGATTAGACCCTACTATGCCTCCACATGAAATAAGATAGCACATTATCATTAAAACATACAAGGCATTAACCAAGGTAAAGGCAACAAGAGTACATGCAACTACAAATCATGTTTACTTCATCAAATCCATCCATATCCTTACCTTATCATTCCCCATAAAATAGGTCCACTAATCTAAGCATAAGCTAAGATTAATTCAAGAGCATTAGCATATCAAAGACAAGAGTGAAATCTCATTAGAGGGTTATAGAAATCATATAAAGCTCAAGGGATTAAGACAACAGACACCTAATACACCACATGATCATATCACACATTTCTCCACCCCCCAAATGGGGATGGAACTACTCACTTATCATTACACTACAACCTACGTAAAAATAAAAAATTCTACTGAAATGAAACAAAACTAAGCAAGCAAGAAATATTAAAGAAACTAAAAGGACATTTAACAAAAGAAGCATGCAAGCATATGAAAGGAAATTAAACTAAGAAAGAAACAACATACGAAAGGAAAACATCTATTATTACTCACTCAATTACAAGTAGCCTCTCTCCACCAGGGTTTTTGCTTCAAGGCTTTAACTCCTAGTAGAGAGGATGGCCACCAAGAGAGAGATTATGTACAAGAGAGGAGGGAGAGTTCTATTTATAGCCATAGAAAAAGGTAATCCGGGACAATCCCTCGGTATGGGACTAAACAAATGCCAAAAATAGCCTAAACACACACTAATACATGTGCCCGTGAAGTCTTAGCGGATCCGGAGAGATCTGGACCGCCAATTAGCGGTCCCAGACCGCCAATTGGCGGTCTATCGGTTCTGAGCCCGTCTGGAATTTGTTGTGGACTTTTCTGGATGTATTTGTTGGTCTTTGATGAATCTACTTAACTTGTTGGATCTCCGACCCGAATAGAATTGTAAAAATACTCCCCATAATGGTGTGGAGTATTCTTGTTTGCACATTGGTCCTTCTATCTTGCATTCAGGTCCTTCGATCTTGCATCTTAGTCCTCGAGTCTCTCAACTCAGTACTTTTTCCTCCTTTTAGGTCCTTTTAGAGTCTCTCCTTCTCAAACCTACTTCTTCTTGAAAACTAAACATTAAACTCATTACAAAGCGTTGTTTAGGTGAAAGATAATTGATATAAGACACAAAGATATTGATGAAATGATGTCAATCAAATACCCCACACCTAACTTTTGCTAGTCTCGAGCAAAACAAAGAAAGAGAAAAATAAAAGAAAGGAAAAAACATACGAGAAACAGGGAAATCCTAACTCACTTTCGTAGGAATCACGGTTGCACTTAGCACGTGCAACAAGCCGTTAAACCTCCTTGTCGCCAAGGAGGAGGAGTGTTGTCTCCTGAGGGTTTTCAGCGGATATACCCACAAAATCCGAACATAGATGCATTATTCAATCTAGACACTCGACTCGATGGACTCATTTTTATCGATCATTGGACGCGGTAATCCTACGGGCCGACTCTATATAAGTAATTAGTCCACACACCTAGCCTAATGAACCATTCATGCAAGTTAAATAAGGGATTAAGTGAAAGACATGGACAACCTCAACATCCTCAAGTGATACAAAGTGTAAAGTCCATTAAGGTTCTTATTTGCAAATTTTTTCTTTTTTTTCTTTTCTTAATTTTTTCTTCTTCTTTTCTTTTTATTAGTTGGAGTTTCATTCTCCCAGGGTCAGGTTTCGTGCATCATTGCCCATTAGGACTTACACTATCACGTACACCTTTCCCTAAATCTCCACGTAGGGCAATCCCTACCACCCGTGTAACGGGAGTTCGGTCCGTGCATCCCAAGTCAGATGACTCGAAAGCACCAGGCACAAAGTCCCCTCAGACCACTTTTCTGAGTGATAGGAGATGTGCGAGAAGAGAGAACACATACTCACTTATTTCTTATCTACACATGAACCAAAACCCCTACACTTAATGTCTCACAACAAGATTTCAAGGGTCCATGACTACAACAAACTTCCCTAAATTAACAGACACGAATTATTTACTCACTAGGTTCATGGTGGACTTCTTTAATTATTTGAGTACTGAAACCCAATGATTACTCGCCCCCCGAGGGAAAACCGTGGTGCATCCTAACGACTAGATAAGTCCTAAAGCCATTGTACTAGATATCCTAGAGCATCAAGGTTTCTTTTTTACTTTGCCTCTCAACGGTTTTGCACATGCTAAACACACGTAAAACCCACAAAACATTTTCTTTCGCAACACAAGAAGATTTTGAAAGAAATGTGAAAATTTAAAAGCAATTGGCAAGCAAAAGAAGGCAAGTCACCCAAGGATCATGGCAAGCAGATATATCGATATTAAATGCAGCACACTAACATGACCCTAACAATGCACATAAAAGAAAACAAAAATCAAAGGGAAAGACTCGACTATGTACACACGTAAAAACACCCCCCACACCTACTTCATGCATTGTCCTCAATGAATGTGAGAAAAATACTACATGGATTTAGGCATGAAAAAGGAGAGATCTCACCAACAAGAAGTACAAAGGAAAGTGCAAGGTCATGTTGATGGACACAAACCCCAAATTTCCTCAAAACCTGTGAGATGCTAAAGAAGGGATACAAATACGTGAAAGAAATGGGGCCCAAATACTCAAGGGTTGGAGGCCACAACAATCGATGCTCACTGAAGGAATTTTTTTTTAACTATGTACAAAAATGGGCTCCCATCTTCATATGTCAAGGGACATCAAATGGGAACCCGCCATCTCTTGAGCCAATAATGCACATGCATGGGCTCGTAACATACAAAGCAGAATTGCTAGACCACGTGATACACTTATAAGCGTTGTGGTCGTTTGATGCCTCTTGAGAGTGAGCAAGATAGGAGGCATGAACGAGAGGTGAACCTCTGCCTGGTTGTTTGAAATGTAGGGTATCAAGTGGTTGATTCTTAACCCACATGAGGTCCTCAGCAGATACAGAATGAAGAGCATGTGGCCCAGAGGCCATAAAAATGGAATCTTGTGGCTCAAGAGCCACATGATCAAAAGGATGTAGCTCAATGGCCACGTGATCAAAAGGATGTGGCTTAAGGTCACGTGATCAAAAGATAAGGTACCTTCTTGTGCCAGCCCAGGTGAAACATCTTCACCACCTTCAGGATCTCCATCGAACAATTCTCTGAAGTACTTGAAGGTGCCCTCAACTTCAATCTCATCCAAGCCCTAGATAAGGTTGACCCTAACAGGGTCATTGAAGGCACCTGGCTTCTTGCCGATGGTGAAGATGTTGAAATTAGCGCATTGACTACCATAAGTCAAGTGCATCAGACCATTGCGACAATTGATCAAGGCATTGGAAGTCGCAAGAAATGGTCGCCCCAGAATGACAGGAATTTGTCCAAGTGGGTTTGGCACAGGTTCAGTATCCAAAACAAAGAAGTCGACTGGATAAATGAACTCTCCCACTTTGATCAGTACATCTTCCACCACACCCCTCAGTTTCTTCATAAACCTATCAGCCAATTGAAGAGTGGTTTTTGTTTGTTTGAGGTCTCCAAGACCGAGGTGGATGTAGACAGAATATGGAAGAAGATTAACAGATGCACCAAGGTCCAGTAAGGCTCGATGTATGGACTCATTACCAATCACACAAGAGATAGTAGGACAGCCAGGGTCCTTGTACTTGACATGCATGGGTGGGGACCTCAAAATCTGACTCCTTCGACACAAGAGGAGACAAGGGGACCTCAGGGTTCGGCCCCATTGTCGAAGGAAATGTAGAACGAACCTCAGGATCAGGCTCCTTCCTGGAAGTATTGGTGGAGGGAACCTCAGGATCTGGCTCCCTCAGAGATACAGGTATCACCGCAGGTCTGGTGACACCAAGAGATGGTGCTTGCAAGGAGGGCACCCCAATGTGGTTGTCCACCTCCTTACCTTACCTCAAAGTATGAATCACATTAATATGATGGGTCGGTTCAGAGGTAGCATGAGGCACTGGTGCCTTCCTTGAGAATGGGTACCCCGAGGATTCACCTCGGGTTGACTCGATAACAGGCCCTTCCCGCGTTCATGGAGCTGATGAGCCAACTGGCTAACTTGCATGTATGAACATCAACTCCACCCCCCAAAGGGGATGGACTACTCACTACATATTAGACTAATTATTAAACTAAGCAAGCAAAGCATATTAATTAAGCTACTAAAACTAATGAAATGAAATTAAACTAAGTAAAACAAGCAACATGAAACAAATAACATAACAAAGAAACTTTTATTAAAAATGACTCACAATTCAAGTAGCACGGTGTCGGTGAAGACGTGGGAAATACGGGTCGTCCACAAGGAGGTGAGCAGCCTCTCGTTTGCACGAAATCAAGTGGCAAAGTAGGGAAGAGAGTTTGATTATCTTAATCTACGCTATACTACACTACGAAGTAACGCATGGATAAACGAACAACAAATGATGAACTAAAACTTAACTAAGAAAGAAAAAAGTGTGGAGGAATTCAGAAATGGAAAACCCCTAAGGGGTGGAGTGAGTGCACACATTCAAAGAGGTGGGTGTTGAACACATTCTGTAAGCACAAATAAAGGTAGTTTTTTCATGCATAGGAAGTGTCTAAATGTTATGGCAAAACCTATCAATCTATTCACCAACCTAGTTAATTTACATTTGCATATGCAAGTTGTTTATTTCAGAACCTAACACAGGCATGAGAGGTGTCTAATCATTTTGGAAAAACTCATCAAGTTATAAATTCTATTCTAAACAAGCAAGCATACATTCATGTTTTATCAACACATTGGAAATAAAGCATTCATCCCATTCTCTAATGCATGTATGAACATCTACTCCACCGCCCAAAGGGGATGACACTACTCACTACACATTACACTAATTATTGAACTAAGAAAGGAAAGCATATTAACTAAGCTACTAAAACTAATGAAATGAAATTAAACAAAGAAAAGCAAGCAAAATGAAACTAATAACATAACAACGAAACTTTTTTTAACAAATGACTCACAATTCAAGTAGCATCCTCCTACTTTAGTGTTTGCTTCAAGGCCTAACTTTAGTAGGAAGAATAGCCACTCAAAATGTGAAGTGATTACAATAGAAGGTGAAGAGTTCTATTTATAGCCATAGAAAAAGGTAATCCGGGAAAATCCCCCGGTATGAGACTAAACAAATACCAGAAATAGAATAAAAAACACCCTCTAATACATGTGCCCGCAAAGTTTTAGCGGACCCAGAGAGATACAGACCGCCAATTAGCGGTCTGGGGCTTTGGATCTGGCTGGAATTTGTTGTGGGCTTTTCTGGATTTCTTTGTCGGTCTTTGATGCATATACTTTGTTTATTGGAGCTCCGACACGAATCTAATTGCCAAATTACTACCCATGATGGTGTGGAGTTTTCTGTTTTTCTCTTTGGTCTTACGTTCAGGTCCTTCTCCCTTGCATCTTAGTCCCCAGGACTCACAATTCAGTCTTTTTCCCTGCTTTTGGGTCCTTTTATGCTTCATCTCTTCAAACCTATTTATTTCTGAAATTCAAACATAAAACTCGTCACATAGCACAGCTTAGGTGAAAGATAATGGATATAAGATACAAATGTAAGCATGAAATGATGTCAATCAAATACCCCCACACCTAACTTTTGCTAGTCCCGAGCAAAAACAAAGAAAGAGAAAAGCATACGAAAAACAAGAAATCCTAACTCACTTTCATAGGAATCACGGTTGCACTAAGCAAGTGCAACAAGCCATTAAACCTCCTTGTCGCCAAGGAGGAGGAGTGTTCTCTCCTGAGGGTTTTCAGCGGATACACCCACAAAATCCTAACAAAGATGCATTAATCAATCTAGCTACACGACTCGTTGGATTATTTTGTCGATCATGGGACGCGGTTATACTACGGGTCGACTCTTATATGTAATCGGTCCATACACCTAGCCTAATGAATTATTCATGAAAATTAGTTAAGGACTTAAGTGAAAGACATGGGCAACCTTAACTTCTGAATGTGATACAATGTGTACAGTCCATTAAGGTTCTTCTTTGACTTTTTTCTTTCTTTTTTTTCTTTTTATTTGGAGCATTTTATTGGTAGGTGTTTGATTCTCCCAGGGTCAAGTTTCGTGCATCATTGCCTACGAGGACTTACACTATCACGTACACCTTCCCCCAAATCTCCACATAGGGTGATCCCTACGACCCGTGTAACGGGAGTGCGGTCGGTGGATCCCAAGTCAAATGACTCGAAAGCACCAGACACAAAGTCCCCTCAGACCTACTTTCCCGAGTGATAGGAGCCGTGCGAGAAGAGAGAACACCAGTTATTTATTTATCCACATGGGAACCAAAACCCCTACACTTAAGTTTCACAAAAAGAGATTAATGGCCCTTGACTACGACAAACTTCCTTATACTAACAGACACAAATTATTTGACTCACTAGGTTCAGGGTGGACTTCTTTAAATGTTTGAGTGCTGAAACCCTATGATTACACGCCCCACGAGGGAAAACCGAGGTGCATCCTAACGACTCGATAAGACCTAAAGCCAGTAAACTAGATATCCTAATGCATCAAGTTCAAGACAATTTTGGGAGCTTTCTTTTTACTTTGACTCTCAACGGTTTTGCACTTGCTAAACACACGCAAAACCCACAAAAACAGTTTCTTTCACAAACACATGAAGATTTTGAAAGAAATGTGAAAACTTTAAAGCACTAGGAAAGCAAAAGAAGACAAGTCACCAAAGGATCATGGCAAGTAGATATATCGATATTAAATGCAGCACACTAACATGACCATAACAATGTACACAAAATAAAACAAAATCAAAAGAAGACTCGACTACGTACACACGTAAAACACTCCCCCACACCTACTTCATGCATTGTCTTCAATGAATGTGAGCATGATACAACATGGCTATATGCATGAAAAAGGGAAGATCTCACCAACATGAAGCGCAACAGGAAATTCATGGTTATAGTGACGGATACAAACCCGAATTCCCTCAAAAACCTGTGAGATACGGAAGAAGGGAGACAAATACGTGAACAAATGGGGCCCAAGTACACAAGGGTTGGGGCCCACAACAAGCAATGCTCGCTCATGGAGTGGTTTGTTACTCGCTTTTTTTTGTACAACATATATACATCAACAAACATATTCTCATAATGATTTGGTCAAGGAACATCAAATGAAAACATCGAGTTATGAGGACCAGAGACTTGCCGAGATGGGCAAACTTCACTGGTACTTTGAGGTGTCATGAGGGGTGAAAGGTCAAACCTGAAAGGCTCAAACCCCTCATCATATTGGTTGGGTGTAGGCAACATGAATGAGTGGAGTTGTGTTGCCTCACTAGGGTTTAGTTGCTCATCGAAGAAAACCCTCCAACCAATAGGTGTGTGCATCGGAATGCGTTCCTCACGCTCATTCGATGGATGCAGCAGACCTGCATCACTAAGAATGGGGCTTCTCCCCAAGTCATCCACGAAGGACCTCCCACCATCATATATATCATCAAGCATAAACTCGGTCATAGGTGGGTCCTTGTTGGAGTCAAGATGAAGCTCAAATGGCTCAATCGCCAAGGGGCATGAGATAGAGACACCTTCTGGTATAGGCATATGATGAGGTGTCTCACTAGTAATCCCAACTGAATCATGCAACGAACACTCTTTTTGGACATTCATGTTTGATGCCAGCTCACTCTGTTGCATTACAAAGACAAGAAATGAGTTTTCGCTGGACCCACAAACATTCTCAATGGGTTGCATTGGTGTTAGGGATGTTCATTGATTTTGTGGTGCTTTCTCTAATTGGCTGATGAGATTGAGATTTAAAGGTTGGTCCATGGGCTCTTGTTGCCTACCAGAGTTGAACACATGAAACTCGGCACTCATGTTACGAAATGAGAGCTTCATTAGACCATTTCTACAACTAATTAAGGCGTTGGAAGTTGCCAGAAATGGTCTACCCAAAATCAAAGGTATTTGAGAGTGTGTGTTCGCAACAGTATTGGTATCGAGGACAACAAAATCGACTGGAAATATAAAATCTCCAACTTTGATAAGCACGTCCTCGACAATCCCCTCTAGAATACGAACGGATCTATCCGCCAATTGGATGGTGATCTTAGTTGGTTTCAATTCTCCCAAATTCAATTGTTGATAAACAGAAAATGGGAGGAGGTTGACTGCCGATCCTAAATCAAGCAATACATTACTCATGCTAGTGTCCCCTATCGTACACTGAATAGTAGGACACCCAGGGTCCTTGTATTTTGTGTAGGCGGGATTGGACAAAAGTGAGCTTACATTTACAGCCAAGAATTCTTTCTTAGGAACATTGGTCTTCCTCTTGGTTGTGCAGAGATCCTTCAACACATTGGCATATTGAGGTATTTGTTGGATGACATCCAACAAGGGGATGTTAACCTTCACTTGCTTAAACACCTCTAATATCTTATCAATTGTGTCACTCTGCTTTTTGGTAAACTACTTGGATAGGGAGTTTTTGGCAGGTAGGTTTTCTGTGGTGCCTGAGAAGGTGGCGTTGGTGTATTACCCTCACCCGCAGCCTCTTCTTCACTACCTTTCCCACTGAGGGGCTGCATAGATGGTGGTGGTCGTGGCAAGGATATGTGATTGTCAACCTGCTTTCCATTCCTTAAGGTGACAATGGAATTGACATGGTGAACAGGTTCCTCCACATGGTTCACTTGTCGCCCCCGAGGTACCACATTCTCATTTTGCATGTGTTGTTGTTGGTACATGTGGGGTGAGCCTCAGGCTGGCTAGGCAAAGACCCTCTCTCTCTTTCATGTACAGATTGAGCCAATTGGCCCATCTGAAGCTCTAGAGATTTGATGGTTTGCTGATTTGAAGTGAGAACTTGACTTGTGGTTGACAAAAAAAATTGAATTGGGTTTCCATATTATTGGAATTTGGGAAACTCGATTGATTGGTGATTTGAGCTTGGGGTAGCTGATAAGATTGTGCATGCATGGGAGGTCGGTATGATTGGTTAGGTGGTCGAGAGGAGTTTGAAGGACCACCCGGGGCATTATTTTGGTTCCACGAAAAATTGGGGTGGTTCATCCAGGATTATAAGATGATGAGTATGGGTCATTCCTAGCTCTGTCATAGGTGGTGTTGACATGTTCCATCTCAGGAGGAATGGACGCACACTCTCTTTCTACATGACCTATCCTACCACATGAATGACAGGGAACTCGACCAGATGTGGACATGTGAGGTTCACCATATTGGTTTTGGAGCTCAATCGAATCCATACGGCGCATTAAGGCCGCCATGCGTGCCTCGGTGGCCGTAGTGGTATCGACAGCAAATGCAGCACCCAATCTAGTTGAGTTTGCATTCGCAATCCTCGCTCCTATGCTGGATGATGCAGGTGCCTCGCTTACACTCTCCCATTGCATGGTTTTGTCAGCGAGGTCTTCTAGGAAAGCCCATGCCTCCCTTTCATCCTTTCCTAAGACTTTCCTTTACACATGGAGTCAAGGAGTGCTCGGGACGGGATTTGTAGACCCTCGTAAACAATCTGACAAAGACGCCACAACTCAATGCCATGGTGAGGGCATGAGGATAGTAGCTCCTTGAACCTCTCTAGATATGCATGAAATGTCTCAGTCTCAAGTTGATAGAACGAATTGATTTCGTTCCTCAATTTTTGAGTCCGATGATTTGGAAAGTACTTCTTGAGGAATGTAGATTGAAACTCATCCCAAGTCCTAAAGTCATTTGCCTGGTTGTTGTGCAACCACTTCTTGGCATCATCCTTCTGCGCAAAGGGGACAAGCCTAAGATGGATGGAGTTCGTGCTAAGTTGTTGCAGCTTGAACATAGCACAGACCTCCTCAAATTCCTTGAGAAGGATATAGGGGTCACGTTTCCCAGTGAAGTGAGGGAGCATGGAAATAAACTGAGGCTTAACCTCAAAATGGTTCCCATTTGCCTCTGGCAATACGATGCATGAGGGTAGAGCAGTACGACTCGGGTAGCATCGATGATGTATAGGTATAGGAGTGACAACATAAAGAACAAGTGGAACAGGTGGGTCCAGCAACTGCTCCTCCTCGCGGAATTTAGCAGCCATTGAACCCGGACTGAGTGCGACACGAGAGGAGGAAGGCGTCGAGAAATCGACTACCGAAGCAGGGTTGAGAACTGTCCTCGTCAAACGAACACTCTCATCTCGTGCCCACGAAAGCATGCACAAATGTACAAACACACAAACCAAATTTTTTTTAACAAAGAATGTGCGTAGAGGAGAAGACGGGGAACACATGAGAGGCAGAATGACTCAGGAGAGAAGGGAAGAAGTCCTTATGCTACGACGGATGGGTACAGGTAGAAGCACACATGCAAACAAGGCTCAAACAATCCTAAGGTCGCTATAGGTACTTACAGCTAGACGACGGCTAACTGCGAGGTCACACGGCCTCAACATGCCTCACCTCCCTACGACGAGGACCACAAAGCCCAGGAATTGAGCTAAGATTGGGAGATCTCGTCTCTCCTACTATCGACAAAGTGGGCAACGCCGATCAGGCCATGACGGTCGTGACCGGATCACTCTCCTAATGCGTCCGAGATCCTTAGGGCCAATGTCTACTTGATTTTAAATATTAGGCTCTTGATTAGTGTGGTTTGTGGGGCGAAGGAAAGGGTGATGAAATCCCCCACCTTATCTTTTATGGGACAGCCCCTCCTTAGTAGCGTTTTGGAGTCTTAATCTAACAATCAACTCTCCAAACAAACGCTCAACTCACACTTATTTCAATGCACTTCCTACTAACTAATGCATGTTCATACGAAATGCATGAATGAGAGTCGGGAATGTGTACGTCACGCCAGCACTCAGCAACTGAAAATGAAGCTAAAATAAAAGACAATCTACGTGCCTAAGTCGAATACATGATGCATGACCTAAACAAGAAAGAATGCCTAATATTTTGCTTTGGGTTTTAGGGTCGAAGTTGCTTAAAGGAAGTTGATTATTAATATGGGAGCAATCTAAGAGTCAGAACATGCCAAATTAAGTCCAGATTCCTAAATGAATTATGGCAACAACACAAAGAAAGGAGAAGGCAAAAAGATCTCACCAGACCGCCAATTGGCGGTCTAAAGTGCCCAGTTTGGTTCCCAACTTCTCGAGCTGCCTCCCCTTGTGACTCCAAGTCTCATGAAACAAAGAAAACCTACAAAACACAAATTAAATCCACTCGAATCGTCCAAACAAGAGTCTGGACTGGCACCTCCCCGGCAACAGCGCCAAAAACTTGATGAACGTTTTATATTAAACCGCAAGTGCACGGTGTCGGTGAAGACGTGGCAAATACGGGTCGTCCACAAGGAAGTGAGCAGCCTCTCGTTTGCACGAAATCAGGTGTCAAAAATAGGGAAGAGAGTTTGATTATCCTAATCTACGCTATACTAAACTACGAAGTAACGCATGCATAAACGAACAACAAACGATGAACTAAAACTTAACTAAGAACGAAATAAGTATGCTGGAATTCAGAAATGGAAAACCCCTAAGGGGTGGAGTGAGTGCACACATTCAAAGAGGTGGGTGTTGAACACATTCTGTAAGCACAAAAAGGTAGTGTTTTCATGCATAGGAAGTATCTAAATGTTATGGCAAAACCTATCAATCCATTCACTAACCTAGTTGATTAATATTTACATACACAAGCTGGTTATTTCAGAACCTAAACAAGCATGATAGGTGTCTAATCATTTTGGAAAAACTCATCAAGTCATAAGTTCTATCCTAAACAAGCAATCATACATTCATATTTTATCAACACATTGTATATAAAGCATTCATTCCATTCTCTTTTGCATGTATGAACATGAACTCCACCCCCCAAAGGGGATGGACTACTCACTACACATTAGACTAATTATTATACTAAGCAAGGAAAGCATATTAACTAAGCTACTAAAAGTAATGAAATGAAATTTAACTAAGTAAAACAAGCAACATGAAACAAATAACATAACAAAGAAACTTTTATTAAAAATGACTCACAATTCAAGTAGCATCCTCCTACTTTAGTGTTTTATTCTAGGGCTCACTTCAGTAGGAAAAATAGCAACTCAAAATGTGAAGTGATTACAATAGAAGGTGAAGAGTTCTATTTATACCCATAGAAAAAGGTAATCCAGGACAATTCTCCGGTATGGGACTAAACATATACCAGAAATAGAAGAAACACCCTCTAATACATGTGCCCGTGAAGTTTTAGCGGATCCAGAGAGATCCAGACCGCCCCAGACCGCGAATTGGCGGTCCATAAGCTTTCGATCCAGCTGGAATTTGTTGTGGGCTTTTCTGGATTTCTTTGGAGCTCCGACCCGAATCTAATTGCCAAAATACTCCCCATGATGGTGTGGAGTTTTCTATTTTTGCTCTTTGGTCCTTTGGTCTTAAGTTCAGGTCCTTCTCCCTTCCATCTTAGTCCCCAGGTCTCACAATTCAGTCTTCTTTCTCTGCTTTTGGGTCCTTTTATGCTTCATTTCTTCAAACCTATTTATTTCTAAAATTCAAACATAAAACTTGTCACATAGTATTGTTTAGGGAAAGATAATGGATATAAGATACAAATGTAAGCATGAATTAATGTCAATCAGAGGCCCTCATAAACAATTTGGCATAACTACCAAAACTCAATTCCATGATGAGGGCACTGCAAGAAAAGGTCCTTGAACCTCTCAAAGAAAGCATGAAAAGATTTGGTCTCAGTCTGATACATTTGATGTATCTGATGCCGTATCTGTTGAGTTTTCCTTTAAGGGAAAATCTCTTCAGAAATACGGTCACAAAGTCATCCCAAGACCGAATAGAGCTCACCGGTAGGCTGTACATCCATTTCTTCCCGTTATCCTTCAACGCGAAAGAAATCATCCTCAACCGGACTGAATCCTCATCAAGATGTTGAAGCTTGAACATGGAGCATACTTCCTCGAATTCACGTATAAAAATATACGGATCCTCCTTATTGGCAGTGAATGTAGGAAGCATGCTCACATATTGAGGTTTCAGCTCATAGTTGTTCCAGCGAGCTGGGGAAGAACTATGCAAGAAGGCTGCGCGGCCCGAACAGGATGGGTCTGCTCCCACAAAATCACCAGTCTATCCTGTCGAGCTAAAGGTGGTGGTGCACCAAGAACTCGATCCTGACCGTATCCCTCTTCCTCTCGAGTCAGAGGAGGAGGAGAAGGAGGTCTACGTGGTGGTGGGAGCGGACCGACGTAATCCATGTATGGACCCCAGTCTCCCCGTCACCACGAGAAGACTAGGCCTCATGCTCCAAAGGAGCACGAGGCGGAGATGGCCGATCACCAAGACCGTCCATCTCAGAAAAATGCACTCTCGCAAGTCGAGCAATCAAACCAGAATGAGCCCAACCTCGCATGAAATGCTCGACTCGACTGTAAAATAACACACAACAGAAGGTGTACTCAGAGGAGGAGACTACTCGTAGATTATAGATGAGGAGAGGACTCAGATGAGGAGGGAAGAATCCTTAGATCTTGCGTGGGTAATGGTATCAGGTAGAAGCCTAACTAGCAAGCACAACTCACACAACTTAAGGCTATGTGTCCTTAGGCTAGACGACGCCTAACTTCGAGATCCCTAGTCTCGACACGCCTCACCTCCCTAAAACGAAGACCACAATGCCGAGCAAGTGATACCAGATCCAGAGATCCAGTACCTCCTACTATCGATAAGGTAGGCGACGCCGATCAGGCCATGACATTCTCACCTAAATCACTCTCCTAGTGTGTCCGAAATCCTAGGGCCAATGTCTACTTGCTTTTAGATTAAGGCTTGATTAAGAGTGATTTTTGGGGCAAAGGAAAAGGTGATGAAATCCCTCACCTTATCTTGTATGGGACAGTCCCTCCTTAGTAGCGTTTTGATCCTAAATCTAGCAATCAACTCTACAATCAAACGCTCAACTCACTCTTGTCCTGATGCAATTCCTACTAACTAATGCATGGTCATACGAGATGCATGAATGAGTGTAGGAAATGCGTACCTCACGCCAACGCTCAACAACTGAAAATAAACCTAAAATAAAAGACAACTACGTGCCTAAGTCAAGTACATGATGCATGACCTAAACAAGTAGGAATGCATAATCTTTTGCTTTGGATTGTAAGGCCAATTTGATTAAAGGGGATTGATTTAATGATCTGGGAGCAAACTACAAGTCAAAACATGCCAAATTATGCTCCCAGACAACTACACTGAAGCAAAGAACCAAAACAAATTTGAGAGCAGAAGAAGTTCACCAGGCCACCATTTGGCGGTTCCAGACCGCTAATTAGCGGTCAGTTTGGAAATTCTGGGCCTCCAATTTTGCCAGTGGCCTCCCCTTGAGCTCTAGGAGCCCTGAAACCAACCAAAACTAAAAACAACAAATTAAAACCACTCGAATCGTCCAAACCAAAGTCTGGACAGAACACCTCCCTGGCAACGGTGCCAAAAACTTGGTTGATATGTTTTAATTAACCGCAAGTGCACAGCCGCGTTGAAGCAGTCGCAAATATGAGTCGATCCACAGGGAGGTGTGTCGACTTTAGTTTGTTCGAAGGCGAGTGGGAAAGAAAGGAGATAAAGATTGATTACAGTAAAATACACTAAAATGCAAAAGGAAATCCAAGATAAGCAATAAAACTAAACCCCAAAGGGGGTAGAGAAAAGAGTGTGAATACAAAGATATGTGTGTGTGTGTGTGTTCAATTAAGCTCATCACAATATGTAGTGCATGAAAACCATAAAACTACATCCAACTTTGCCTCCACATTAATTAAGATAACACAATATCATTAAAACATACAAGACAATAATTGGAATGAAGCTAAATGAACTCATGTCTAAAGACTACAACCTACTATGCCTCCACATGAAATAAGATAGCACATTATCATTAAAACATACAAGACAATAATTGGAATGAAGCTAAATGAACTCATGTATAAAGACTAGACCCTACTATGCCTCCACATCAAATAAGATAACACATTATCATTAAAACATACATGCCATTAACCAAGGTAAAGGCAACAAGAGTACATGCAACTACAAATCATGTTTCCTTCATCAATTCCATCCATATCCTTACCTTATCATTCCCCATGAAATAGGTCCACTAATCTAAGCATAAGCTAAGCTTCATTCAAGAGCATTGGCATATCAAAGACAAGAGTGAAATCCCATTAGATGGTTATGGAAATTATATAAGGCTCAAGGGATTAAAATAACACACACCTAATACACCACATGATCATATCACACATTTCTCCACCCCCCAAATGGGGATGGAAGTACTCACTTATCATTACACTACAACCTACATTAAAATGAAACATTCTACTAAAATGAAACTAAACTAAGCAAGCAAAAAAATATTAAAGAAACTAAAAGGACATAAAACAAAAGAAGCATGCAAGCATATGAAAGGAAATTAAACTAAGAAAGAAACAACATACTAAAGGAAAACATCTATTATTACTCACTCAATTACAAGTAGCCTCTCTCCACTAGGGTTTTTACTTCAAGGCTCTAACTCCTCGTAGAGAGGGTGACCACCAAGAGAGAGATTATGTACAAAAGAGGAGGGAGAGTTCTATTTATAGCCGTAGAAAAAGGTAATCCGGGACAATCCCCCGGTACGGGACTAAACAAATACCAAAAATAGCCTAAACACACAGTAATACATGTGCCCGCGAAGTCTTAGCGGATCCGGAGAGATCCGGACCGCCAATTAGCGGTCCCAGACCGTCAATTGGTGGTCTATCAGTTCTGGATCCGTCTGGAATTTGTTGTGGGCTTTTCTGGATGTATTTGTTGGTCTTTGATACATCTACTTCACTTGTTGGAGCTCCGACCCAAATAGAATTGCCAAAATACTCCACATGATGGTGTGGAGTATTCTTGTTTGCTCATTGGTCCTTCTATCTTGCATTCAGGTCCTTCGATCTTGCATCTTATTCCTCGAGTCTCTCAACTCAGTCCTTTTTCCTCCTTTTAGGTCCTTTTAGAGTCTCTCCTTCTCAAACCTATTACTGAAAACTAAACATTAAACTCGTTACATAGCATTGTTTGGGTGAAAGATAATGGATATAAGACACAAAGATATGGATGAAATGACGTCAATCATATACCCTCCACTTCATGAAGCCTAACAACCTCAATGATATGACAATGTGGTTCGAGTTGTTGTGATTCATCTTCCGTATGTCGAGGCCAAACAACTAGCTTATGGGGAGGCATGCCTTTATAACATAAAAATAAAATTAGTATTTTCAAATTATAAATGATCCAAACTAAATTATTTAGAAAAAACATATAAGATATACCAAAGACATTAAACACTACCTAATCATCAAAGAAATTTCTTGGTCGATATTTCAATACAACGTGCTAATTAGACTCAACTAGGTTTTGAACATAAAATCTTTGTCCTGTGTGACATGCTTAAATGAATGGATCTCTCTCGTGCTTCATTTGGGCCATGTTAATGGAAATAAAACCATTTTTATCAACTTGTATCCCATCCTTTCCTGACTCATCAAACTATGTGCAATTAAACAACACTATCATGAAACTCAGGTCATGGGATAACACAATCACTACATCCAAAGTACAATAACATGTAATGATATAAAATATGGGATTTTGATCCCTACTACTTGAATAACTTGATGCTTCAACTGACATGGTAATTCCACTATGTTCCATTTCCAATCCTCAGTAACATCGGAACTCCATTGAATAGGCATATGATTCACAAAATCAACTCTTGAACATATCATTGTGCATCTTTTCAAGTTATGAGGATTTAAGTTCTTGCCACTAGAAGATATTTCTTCACTGATGGTTTTTTATCTATCGGTGACGTATCCGTCGGTGTACAGTTACCTACACTGACGAATGTGTTCACTAATACTTGCAGACAAAGTATGTTGGTTCAATTTATGTAGTATTCTTCGAAATACAAATGTACACCGATGGACATAAACCGTCGGTGTATATTTTCGATAAAATACTCTACGGAAAAGGAAATTTGTTTGCGCAAAAAAAGACACCAACAATTGAGTTTCCATACTCCGGCGAAACAATCCGTTGGTGCTTTGTTTTTCAAAATTTTCACCGACGGATATTATCCATCTTAATATATTTCGAAAAACAACCGTTAAAAACTGATTGCCTTTAATGGCACGAACCGATAGGTTATCGAATACCGACGGATAGAGGCGTCGGACCATAAGTCCGGATACCACCGATGGATATCCTCACTAGCACCGACGGACTGTATCGTTACATCAATATCCCCGCATGGGCTCTCTCTTCATTACTCTTTTCCCACACATCTCTCCCCTGCAAAATCTTAATCATCGCCGTTGTCGTTGCCACTGCTCACCGCCACTTCTGCCGCTTGCTGTCACTGACACTACTCGACACCCTTACGTCACTCACCTCACCTCGCCACGATAACCCCTCCTCCGTCCTTCCCCTTCCTCCCCTCCCCAACCCCAGCTGCATGCTTGGCCCTGCCCCCTCCTACCAGCCTCCTCCTCCCCGCAGGCTCGGCCCCACCCCGACTGCCTCCTCCTCCCCCCACCCCCTATGCACCCGCCCCACTGGAGCTTGACTCCCTCTCCACCCCTCCTCCTCCAACTCCTCTTCCTTGCACCGACCAACCGCCTCCTCCCCAACGTCCTCCTCCATCCCAACCTGACGCCCCTCCTCCCCACACGATTTGGCCAGCCAACCGTACTCGCTCCATATTCTCTGCCACGTCCCATCCCAACACCAGCCCCCTCCTCCTCCCCCTCCAGCCAACCCCACCCCAGCAACCTGCACCCAACCCCCAGCCACCTCGACCATACCATTGTAGATTTATTTGTACATTTTATTAGTATATTTTTTGTTGTTTTCTTTGTAGCATTTGTTTATTAAGTTTGTAGATTAATTTTTATATTAATTGGTAGATTTATTTGTATAATTTGTGGAATTCATAAATTTGACCCTAATAAATTTGCACGTGATAAATTTGACTATGGTTTGATTATAAAATGTTTAAGTTTTTATTTAATTGGTTTAGAATGCAAATGTGTATGAGAAATGGGTAGCGAGATTGATTAATTTAATCATTAGATAGAATATATAAGATATGTTTATGTTATAGTGATTTTGTAGGATTTAAGTTTTATGAATTGATGATATTATGATGGTTGTTGTCGAAAATTTGACATTTTTTCTTATCAATACAGGTATTCGATGCTCTATCAAAATTTATAAAAAATTATATTAAATGTAAACGTGTTTACGGTTTAGTTTTATTGAGTTAGATTGAGTTATATTTTGATTGAGTTAGTTGGATTTTGATGGATCAGTTAGTTGATTGTGTTAACTTAAGTTGAATTGACTTTACTTGGATTGGTTTTGGATTTGGTTGGATTGATTTTTTCTGGAGTAAAATAAGTTTTAAATTGGAATAACACCAGGGATTTATTCGTAGTGGTGATGGGAGTTTGGACATCAGTAAAGGTCCTTTTGATCGTGATGAACCTGGTTGGAAATTTGTAATTCGATGTAGAAAGCAGAGATGGTTTCTTTTGATGAACTCAATATAATGGGTTGGTGCTTTGTCACAAGGATTTTAAGTTGACTAGTTCGATATTGGGTCCACGAATTCGGCTGACTAGTCAGCTTCAAGCCAATCACTGACTGGCTAGTTGGATGACTTTTAATAGTTGCTCTCTGATGGACCCTCCCCCAGCTCCAGTCATCGTTAAATCTCTGGGTTTGGGATTTTCTTTTTTGTTTGGCTCTTAAATATAATTTCATGGCCCAGATTTAGAGATTTAATCCGGTGTGAACGAGTCGAGTCGAGTTGAACCCAATCCAACTTACTTATGCTCAAGTTAAGCACATTATGCTTTTCGAAGGTAAACTTAAGTTTGTTATGCTATATGGTTTTTGCTTCAATGGCTAGCAATTCACAAAAATGATCAACATGAACATAGAAATGATAAAATGAAGGCTTACTAAGAGAGTACTCATAAAAATATAGCAATGAAAGGATGGCAATGTCCACAATGTCAAATATGATTTGTTGGAGTAATATGAGGTTTAAAATTTGGAGATTTACTTTAGGATGTTTGATTCGTGTCATCTTTGATTTGGATGTTGTACATTTGAATGCAGATTGTGATTGTCTGGATTATGAGTTGTGGAATTGATTGATGAAATTATTCGAAAGATATGTACGTTGTTTTTCTTGTCAAAACAGGTTTTCAAAAAAATTGTGCATTGAGAATATAAAGGATGTTCTACCAAAATTTATTACAAAATGTATAGAATAAATGTGTTTACGGTTTAGTTATATATTTAGTTCGAGCAATTACTTGATAATTATGTTGGTTAGATTGATTTGAATGAGTTGGATGTGTTAATTAGATTTAGTGGAATATTCGTAGTAGTCAAAAAACATTAACATGCTATGTTTAACATGTTTTGTTTGAAATCAATAGAATCATGACCTTAGACAGAAGTTGGATGTAGTACTCAGAAATTCACGGGAAATCTGATGTCATTCCTGAACCTTGCCTTTGGTCGTCGCAACCAATACATTCTTGATGGGAAAATCTTTTGCCCACACAAGAAATGTTGTAACAATAAGGAAGAGATTAGAGGCGACATCATTAATGGTATCATTATAAGTGACTTTCCTAGTAATTACGAGCAGTAGGTTTTTCACGAGGAAAATATTGCCAGTTCAAGTGCACAAGTTGTCATGACAATTACAACATGACCAACAGAAATTGAGTCACAAGAGGATGATGTTGACGATATGGAGGGGATGATACACAATATGGCAGAACGTGGTACCGTGACAACTAATTCGTCGAGATAGATCACAAATTATGCTCAGAAGTTTCTTGCCTATATGAAGGACGGATAGAATTGACGAAATTATCATTCGCCATCACAGTGTTTCACATGAAGTGCGCAAGTAGATGGTTGGAGACTTCGTTTGATAAGTGGTTAGCGCACAAAGCAGAATTACTTCCAGAGGGAGCTTGTTTGCCAAAGGATACATATGAGACGAAAGAGTTTGTTTCCAACTTGGGGTTTCATTATGAAAATATCCATGTTTCCCAGAATCATTGCACGTTGCACGTGAAAGAAATCAGAATGCTGATTCATGTTCTGTGTGCAGTGAATCTCATTGGGTAACCATGCAGGGGAAGATGAAGAAGAAACTGAAAATATTTGGGACCAAAAAGGCAAAAGAATTTCAGTGACACTCTCGCAGCACTTTCGACTCAAACCAAGACTTTACTGGTTATCTCACACTGCTGATATTGCAAAGTCAATGAGATGCATGTGTAGGAACGATAAAAATGGGAAATTACATCATCCGGTTGATTCTGAATGTTGGGCCGAGTTTGACAATAAACATCCCAATTTCCCTTCAAAGGCAAGTAATGTGAGGCAAGGTTTGGCATCACATGAGTTTCAATCATTTAGTTTGACGCAACACAATATTTGCCATGTAATGCTCATGCCTTATAATCTCCCGCCATGGATGAGCATGAAACATTAGTTTTTCATGATGTCGCTCAACATTTCCATTCATCCTGGCAACAAGCTAGATGTTTGTTTGCAACAACTTATCGAAGAGCTGAAAGAGGGTTTGGAAGATTGTTTAGAGACCTATGATGCTTATAGTAAGTCATGTTTCACGCTGCGACCTAGCTTGTTGAGGACAATAACGATTTTCCTGCATAAGCTAATTTGAGTGGTTGGGTGATTAGAAGGTATATGGCATGTCCCTACTATATGAAAGATACTCATTCCATTTGTCTAAAGCATAGTGGCAAGAATTTCTATTTGGGTCATTGTCGGTGGTTAGATAAAAATAACTGTTGGAGAAGAAATAAAAGATCATTTGATGGCAAAAAGGAGCACAGAGGTCTACTAGAATACAAATTTGGTGAAGATGTTCTTAAATTTTTGCAAAATTGTTCTCTAAGTGCTATCAATATTTGCAAGTTCAGCATAATATTGATGTGATGCACACTAAGTGGAATATTTCTGATAATTTCTTGAATACTATATTGATACCCAAAAAAGCAAATATAATAAGAAATCAAGATATGACTTAGAGGAAATTGGCATCAAAAGAGACTTGCATATGAGTAGTACTGACGACGTCAAGACAGTGTATCCACCTGTAACTTTTTGGATGAGTACTGAAGAGAAGAAAACTTTCTGCAGTGTTCTTTAGTGAGGAAAGGTGCCATAAGGGTATTCATTAAACATATCGTGCTATGTTAACATGAAGAAATGCAAAATAAGCTCATTAAAGAGTCGTGACCATCACGTATTGATGCAAGAGTTGTTACACCCCGCCATAAGAAAGAGTCAAGGAGTAGAAGAAATGCACGAAGCAGTCATTAACATGAGTCAGTTTTTCCTGACCATGTGTTCGTAAGTAAACACCGTTGATGATTTCAGACGCTTGGAAAGGGGAATCTGTATTTTTTTTATGCCCACTAGAGATGATATTCCCCCCAAGTTTTATGGATGTTATGTTGCATCTACTAGTTCACCTTGCTTAGGAGGCGCGATTGGAAGGTCCAATGCACTATCGCTGGATATTCCCCTTCTAAAGATATATGAATAAGTTGAAATCTTTTGTTAGAAATAGTATTAAACGTGAAAGTTCAATTGCTGAAGCTATTCTGGCAGAGGAGTGTACAACCTTTTGCTAAAGATAAAGAGTGTAGAGACATTATTTAATAGACCTTCGCAGAACGATGAAGGTGAAAGACCCTTAGGTAAAGGTCGAATGATTGTCATTGACGTTGTTGATCTAGTGAAAGCTCACAATTGATTTTTGAATAACACTACCATCGTTAACAAATATCAAGAATAAGTGAACAAAAGTATTGTTACTTTGCTCATTTCTTAAATTTGAATATGTCATTGCTAACGAAGAAATTTACCACTTACAGGCTCTTTAACCGTTACAAGGCCTTCATGGGAGTAATATTACATCGTAATCGAAGACAACAATCAAATGCACGACATAAGAAATTAAGAGATTGGTTTAGGGTGACTGTTCGAAATGAAAACACTCATATTGTTGAAATCAAAGCACATGCTCGAGGTCCGAACATCGTGGTAAGGAAATATTCATGATATATCATCAATGGGTTTCAGCTCCACAGAAATAAATGTGAGTCCAACGGAAAAACTCAGAATTCACTACTACAATATATGGATACACCGACAGTACTTATCTGCTGGTGTAATCAGTCTTTTGTCGGTATAGTGCTACACCGACGGATACACATCCGTCGGTGATACTTACATTGGTATTGCACAACTCTGACGGATATTGGTCATCGGTGTTCATTTTGGCGTGAATTTTCCTGCCAAAATATTTCACCTTGTTTCGTTGTTTTGAATAACACCGACGGATAATCCGTCGGATTGGAGTACCGACGGACATATCCATTGGCAGCTCTTACAGCAACAAATATATACTCTGACGACACTACATGTACACCGACAGAAAAATACTATCAGTGTGTAATATCTTTGACCTACACTGATCGATAAATCCAGACGGTGTATGTCCGTCGTTGTCTTCTGGCCATTGAAAAGGAAAGGACCTACACCGACGGATACATTTCGACAGTGTAGGCCTTATCCTGCACCCGAAAGAGTTTTGTTTGCTCGTTCCCGGTTCCAATTTTTCCTTTTCAAACAAATATATCATCGCAATTCAATTTAATCATCATTCACAATTCATTCATCACAACTCAAACATTCATAATTCACAAATTCATAACTCAAACAATCATACATTCGCAATTCCATCGTCATTTACTTCAAAGATTTATAAATCATAATTCAAGCATTCATACACCACCAAACATATAAACTCTAAATTAAAAGTTGAAGTTTCATTAAAAATAATGTTTAACAATTCCAAGTAAAAATACTTAAAATAAACATAATCAAACAACATTCAAAAACAGGTAGACTATGCTGTCAAACCTCCAGTGCCTGCTCCACCCGATGGACCGTCGTCGTTATCTCGACATGGTGGCCGAGGTGATGTGAAAATAGATGTAACATTAAAATCCTGAATTATTTAAACATTATACATTAAGAATAGAAGCTATATAAACTTACTTAGAAAATGTAAAACTTATTAAATTGAAAATATAATACCTCACGACTATAATCCCCATTCACTATCAATTGCTCCATCAACGACTCCATGTTTCAAGCCTATTTTACGTCTTAGTTAGCTCATTTTCCATCCTCTTCATCTTCTGATATTTCTCAACCTGAACTCTCACGTCAGTCTTGCATTGGGATGGCCTCCCGTGCAGTCCGTACATGTCGATCGGGGTGACGAGAATGGAATACATTCTCACATGTAGTAGAGTCCCAACCGGATCGTCGGCGGCAACTGCCGAATTGATAGAGCCTTGAGAGCTTGTCTCACTGGTTCTCAAACAACCTCTAATTGTTCTTAAAAGAAACAAATTCTCATAAATTCACAAATAAAGATATCAAATAACATTAACTAATTTAAAACAAACATTGATATTAAAATTACAATAACGCCTGCAGCTTTGGGGTGTGTCTTGTCATGCAGCCGGAGGTACATATCTGCCTGATTCGTCTCAGGAGCATCTGAATTTTCAGTATCTACAATATTAATATTGACTCAGTTTCTTTTGAAAAAATAATGAATATGTATGTAATTCAAAAATCATAAATAATATTTCACCATCTTCTCCATATGTAGCACCACCGATTTGATACCACACTGGTTAGGTATGACTAAATGCGCTCTATTTTCTTATTAGTCTCACTCTTTTTTTGTATTAGCAATGTAACCAAATTGTAAGATTTTTCAATCATTTATTATAATTGAACTAAAATTACTATAATTGAACTTAAACGTCTCGTTGGACCAGTAGTCCAGGAGAGTAGATCAAGCCTCCATGGAAATATGTTGTGGTCTAGCAGCCAGACGTGCATCTCTGGACTCCAGATACTCCACATCAAGATATAACTGATACTTATTTTCTTTCCATTTGGTGTTCAGAGACCTCATAATTTTCGCTCGAAAACCCTCTGGAACTGTCCAAGTGTGACTATGGAAAAAAATTATTTTTCAACTCAAATGAATACTAATATTACTAAAGTACGAATGTAATATGACCGTCAATTGCTGCCATGCCAGATCCTTATCTTTCTTCGGCACCAATCTCCAGTCTAAAAAATTAGGAGGCAGTAGCTGTGTCCTCCTGGTTATCATCCCAATAAAATTCTAGAAGTGTTCGGTATGTTTTCCTATAGGTACACCTTTCAGTGTGAGCTCTATGTCATACTGAATCAACGATACGTACTTGTACTAGGAACATCCCCAGTATTGGCTGCATATGCCGAAGTGCCAGGAACATTCTCAGTATCGGCTACATCATTGGCTATCTTTGGGGCATCCTACGCCTGACGCCATAGACGTGTACGCCAAACACTGTCTCCCTCAGGGTGTGGTGGTGAAGCCTGACGTCTAGTCATACCTACAAATCTATTCATCAATTATAAGATAAAATTTATAAACTACAAATATATTCATGCACAATATTAAGTTTTGTCATTACATTTGTTTCCTTAAGGATGTACTACTCCACGACTTGTTCTAAATCTGTTCTAACAAAATCAACCAAATTAATGTCATCAAGTTCGACTCTAACATGTATGAGATTTCCTCGCCCGTACTCGGGGACTTCAGATGCTTCTTCCTCCATGCTATATAAATGCCTTGGTAACATTTGCACAATGACCAACCATTGGTCGTCACTTTCTCTTTCTTTGGGCTCTGCAACATAAAATCGTTGCTCAACTTGGGATGCAAATACAAATGGTTCTTCGGGTTTTAGAAATTTATTTGCATTCACCAACGTGAACCCATATTCGTAGCTTCTAGTTGTATTGTCTCGACCCAGAACGTCATACCACTTGCACTTGAATAAAACATATTCCACATCCTCGTAGTATTGAAGTTCGATTATGACTTGCAATACACCAAAGTAGTCAACCAGTGCACAAATAGGTTCATTATCTCGTGTTGTTGAGTAACTTTCTGTTGTTGCATTCCCACAAACTCCAGAATTCTGAGTTCTTCCTTTCGACTTGCGTTTATCTGTGCGAAACCGAAACCCATTTATTATATATCCCAAATATCTCATTGCCACGGGGTTTGGACCTCGAGAAAGTGCTTCTATTTCAACACTCTTACTGCCTTCATTTGGAACGGTTTCTCTGAACCAATCACTAAATTTCTTATGTCCTGTATTCGATTGTTATCTTCGATTACGACGTACTCCAACTCCCATGAAGGCATTGTAGTGGTTAGAGCGCCTCGAAATGGTGAATTTCTTCATTACTAATGAAATAATCAAATATAAACAATGAGGAAAGTAACAATACTATTGTTCACTTAGTCTTGATATTCATCAACAATGGCAGTGTTATTCAAGATCCAATTGTGTGCCTTCTCTAGATCAACAACATAAATCGTAGTCATTCGACCCTTGTCTAATGGCTTTTTTTTCGTACATCGTTCCTCGAAGGCTTAGTAAATATAGTCTCTACACTCCTCAAATATCTAGAGCAAAACGTCATACACTCATCTGCCACGATACCTTCAGCAATTGATCCTTCGGGTTTATTTCTATTTCTAACAAAAAAAATCAATTTATTCATATATCTTTCGAAAGGGTACATCCACTGATAGTACACTAGACCTGCCAATCATGCCTCCCAAGCAAGGTGAACTAGAAGACGCAACACGACATCAAAAAAAGTCAGCGGGAATATCATCTCCAACCGTCATAAAAGAATAGTGATGTCTCTTTCCATATGACTAAAATAATCAGCGGTGTTTATTTTCGAACAAAATTTGTGCAAAAACTTACTCAGATGAATGACTGCTTCCCGCACCTCTTTTACTCCTTGACTCTTTCTTATCGCGAGGGGTAACAACTCTTACATCAATATATGATGATCATTACTCTTTAATGATTTTATCTTGCATTTTTCTTGTTAACATGACGCGATATGTTCGATGAATATCCATGTGGCACCTTTATTGACTGAAGAACGCTACAGAAAGTTTTCTTCTCTTCATTGCTCATCCAAAAAGATGCAGGTTGATACAGTATCTTCCCATCGTCAGTTTTACCCAAATGTAAGTCTCTTCTGATACCCATTTCCACTAAGTTAGCTCTTGATTTGAGATTATCTTTCGTTTCTTTGGCTGTCAAAATAGTATTCAACAAAACTGTCACACACATTCCGCTCAGTGTGCATGAGATCGATATTATGTCGAACTAAAAGATCTTTCTAGTATGGTAACTGGAAAAATATACTTATTTTTGTGCAGGTATTGCCAACACCCAGAGAACAATTTTTCAAGTATTTAAGAACATCTTCCCCAAATTTGTATTCAGGTGGACCTCTGTGTTCCTCTTGGCCATCAAATGCTCTTTTAGTTCTCCTCCAATGGTGATCTTTATCTAGCCACTGACGGCTGCCCAAATAAACATTCTTGCCACTATTCTTTAGATAAATGAAATGAGTATCTTACATACAGTATGGGCATGCCATATACCCTTTAGTCATCCAACCACTAAAATTAGCATACGCAGGAAAGTCATTTGTTGGCCACAACAAGGCAGCTGGGAGTGTGAAACATTACTGACTATAAGCATCATAAGTATCTAAACCCTCTTCGCAAAGTTCTTTCAGCTCTTCGACAAGTGGTTGCAAACAAACATCTAACTTGTTACTGGGAAGACCCGGAATGATTAGCGACATCATGAAAAACTTTTGTTTCGTGCTTATTGATTGACATCATATCATACATATATTTGTGTCGTATATCCATTATCTAGAACCTAAATAATGCTACGTAATGAGTTTTATGTTTGAGTTTTAGGAATAAACAGGATTGAAGAGAAGAGGCATAAAAGGACCTAGAAGCAAGGAAAAGGACTGAGTTGCAAGACTTGGGGACTAAGATGCAAGAGGGAAGGACCCGGATGTAAGCCCAAAGGACCAAGGAGCGACGTCGCCTACCTTATCGATAGTAGGAGGTACTGGATCTCCGGATTTGGTATCACTTGTTGGGCATTATGGTCTTCTGATTGACATCATTTTATGCTTATATTTGTATCTTATATCCATTATCTTTCACCTAAACAATGCTATGTAACGAGTTTTATGTTTAGTTTTTAGGAATAAATAGGTTTGAAGAGATGGAGCATAAAAGGACCCAAAAGCTGGGAAAAAGGACTGAATTGTGAGATCTGAGGACTAAGATGCAAGGGAGAAGGACCTGAACGTAAGACCGAAGGACCAAAGAGCAAAACAAAATACTCCACACCATCATGGGGAGTATTTTGTCAATTCTATTCGGGTCGGAGCTCCAGCAAGCAAAGTAGATGCATCAAAGATCACCAAATACATCCAAAAAGCCCACAAGAAAACTTAGCGAGATCCGAACCATATAGACCACTAATTGGTGGTCTGTTTTGGCCCAAATCCGCTAAGGTTTCTCTGCGTTACGTATTAGTGTGTATTTAGTCCATTTCTGGTATTTGTTTAGTCCCACATCGGGGGATTGTCCCGGATTACATTTTTCTATGGCTATAAATAGAACTCTTCACCTTCTATTGTAATCACTCCATATTTTAAGTGGCTACTCTTCCTACTAGAAGTGAGGCCTTGAAGCACACACTAAAGTAGGAGGATGCTACTTGAAATGTGAGTCATTTGTTAATAAAAGTTTTGTTTGTTATGTTATTAGTTTCATTTTGCTTGCTTTCCTTTGTTTAATTTCATTTCATAGTTTTAGTAGCTTAGTTAATATGCTTTCCTTTCTTAGTTCAATAATTAGTGTAATGTGTAGTGAGTAATGTCATCCCCTTTGGGGGGTGGAGTAGATGTTCATACATGCATTAGAGAATGGGATGAATGCCTTATTTCCAATGTGTTGATAAAACATGAATGTATGCTTGCTTGTTTAGGATAGAATTTATAACTTGATGAGTTTTGCCAAAATGATTAGGCACCTCTCATGCTTGTTTAGGTTCTGAAATAAACAACTTGCATATGCAAATGTAAATCAACTAGGTTGGTGAATAAATTGATAGGTTTTGCCATAACATTTAGACACTTCCTATGCATGATAACACCACCATAATTTGTGCTTAAAGAATGTGTTCAACACCCACCTCTTTGCATGTGTGCACTCACTCCACCCCTTAGGGTTTTCCCATTCCTGAATTCCAGCATTTCATTCTTAGCTTAGTTCGTATTTCATCGTTTGTTTCTTTCGTTTGCATTTGTACTTCTTAGTAGTTAGTGTAGCATAGATTAGCATAAACAACTTTCCTCCCCCTTTTTGTGTCACTTGATTTCTGATAAACAAGAGGCTACTCACCTCCCTGAGGACGACCCGTATTTTCCACGTCTTCACCGACGTCGTGCACTTGCAGTTTAAATAAAACGTTCAACATCTTCGTTGTAGGGAGGTGAGGCATGTCGAGACTAGTGACCTCGAAGTTAGGCGTCGTCTAGCCTAAGGACCCATAGCCAAAAGTTGTTTGAGTCATGCTTGCTAGATTAGGTTTCTACCCTCTCCCACTACCCACGCTAGTTTCTAGGGATTCTTCCCTTCTCCTCTGAGTCATCCTCTTCTCACCTACTTCTACATTCTAGTCTCCTCCCCTTTACACTCTCTGGTAGCATTTTAGGGTCGAGTCGAGCACTTTTTGTGAGCTTAGCCTCATGGTGGTGAGAGTGGTCGACTCGTGAGTTTTTTGTTGAGATGGATGGTTACATGGGTGACCATCCATATCATTGTTGGGACCAGGACAATTCTCCCTGGTATTCCAGACCCATGCAACGTGGGGTGGCTCAGACTAACACCCCGTATGGTTGGGACAATCCTAATTGTGTGGCTGAGCAATATTCAGATTGGGATAATTGATTGATCGTTTTATATTAACCGCAAGTGCACGGCCGCGTTGAAGCGGTGGAAATACGGGTCGTCCACTGGGAGGTGTGTCAACGCTTGGTTTGTTCGAAGGCGAGAGGTAAAAAGAAGGAGAGAAAGATGTATTACTCTACACTACACTAAGTTGCAAATGAAAATGGAAGAAAAGAGATAAAACTAAGCCCCATACGGGTTAGAGAAATAATGTGAACATAAAGAAGTGTGTGTGTTCATTAAGCTCCTCACAACATGTAGTGCATGAAATCATAAAACTACATCCAACTTTGCCTCCACATGAATTAAGATAAGACTACATCATTAAAACATACAAGACAATAATTAGAATGAAGCTACATGAACTCAAGTATAAAGACTAGACCCTACTATGCCTCCACATGAATTAAGATAAGACTATATCATTAAAGCATACAAGACATTAGCTAAGGTAAAGGCAACAAGAGCACATACACTACAAATTGTGTTTCCAATATTAACTTCATCCATATCCTAACCTTATCATTCCGCATAAAATAGGTCCACTAATCAAAGCATAAGCTAAGCTTCATTCAAGAGCATTAGCATATCAAAGATAAGAGTGGAGACCCATTAGATGGTTATGGAAATCATATAAAGCTCAAGGGATTAAGATACACACACTTAATACACTACATGATTATATCACATATTTCTCCACCCCCAAATGGGGATGGAACTACTCACACATATTTAAAATAACTACTCTAACAAAATGAAGCATTATACTGAAATGAAACTACACTAATCAAGCAAAAAATATTAAAGAAGCATAAAACTAAACAAGCACCAAAGCAAACACATTAAAGGAAATTAACTAAGCAAGAATTAACAAGCTAATGAAAACATCTATTATTAACTCACTCAAATTACAAGCAGCTCTTCCTCCACCAGAGTTTTGCTTCAAGGCTTCACTCTTAGAAGGGAAGATGCCACCAAAGAGAGAGATGGATACAATGGGAGGTGAAGAGTTCTATTTGGAAGCATTGAAAAAGCTAATCCGGGACAATCCCCCGATGTGGGACTAAACCAATACCAAAATTAGCCTAAACAAACATTAATACAAGTCCAGGAGAAAACTTAGCGGATCTGAGATGATCCAGACCGCCAATTGGCGGTTCCAGACCGCCAATTGGCGGCCTATAAGGCCCAGATGCGTCTGGGTTTTATGTTGGGCTTCTCTGGAAGTATTTCTTGGTCTTTGATGCATCTACTTGGTTTGTTGGAGCTCCGACCCAAATCGAATTGCCAAAATACTCCCCATGATGGTGTGGAGTTTCCTGTTTTGCTCTTAGGTTCTACGGTCTTACGATCAGGTCCTTCTCCCTTGCATCATAGTCCCCAGGTCTCACAATTAAGTCATTTTTCCTGCTTTTGGGTCCTTTCATGGCTCTTCTCTTCAAACCTCTTTATTCCTGAAAACTAAACATAAAACTCGTCACGTAGCATTGCTTAGGTGTAAGATAATGGATATAAGATACAAATATAAGCATGAAATGATGTCAATCAATAATATAAGAGAGGCACCGACTGCTAGACCACCATCTAGTTATGTCGGATCATATGCTGGTCAACAAACTGAGACATTACAACAAACTTTGGCCTCTTTCATGCGTGCGGTAGACGACATGAGTGCACCGGTGGCTCCAGTAGCTGTACCGAGCGACTGTTGTGGGTTGAGTGGTCATGTTATCGGGGAATGTCCTTATGTTCCCCAGAGCCTGAGTATGAGCATACATTTTCCCAAAATGCTCAATATGCCCATTATGCATCCGCATACAACCCGAGAGGGATGGATTCGTGGGGAGACAATTCTTATTCAAATTCTTATACATTATTTTCACTCCAGTATCCTCCTCCCGAATACCCTGAATTCTACCTACACTCTACTCCAAATCATTGGCCTCACTCTCATCCCATCAACACCCAACCCCAAAAATTCCCAAATTCTAACATGAACCTCATTGGTGACCCCAAACTTGATTCCTTAAAACAAACCCTCGAAACGTTCATGGAAACCACTCCAACTTTATTCAAGTCCAACTTGAATTCCTTGCAAACTATGGAAATGCAAGTGAGTCAAATGACACAACAATTCCGTGAACTTGAGTACGGTAACCTTTCTTGTCAACATGAGGATTTCTCTTCTGATATCAAACCACCACCACATCCACAAATTCAAAGCACAATCTTTCAAAGTCAAACTCGTACTTAGTCTAAGGGACTTGGGGTTTCAATTGACAATCACTTGGTGGGGGATTCGATTCCATTTGAGAAAAACATGGACCAATTTCATTATGAATCGGCACAGGATTGTGCCTTATGTTTTTGTCCCGTGACCCTTGAGCCACATGATCTTCATGTTGTGCCTCTCAAGGATTCACCTCTGGTGGAGCAAGAGCTCCTTAGTACCCTCAATTTCAAACAACCTTATGAGAGTTTGCCTCTCACTATTGTTCCTGATCATCTTGGAAATGATGGAACATCAAACAACTACATTGCTAATGAGGGTATTAGGAGTACCTTGGAGGATACCTTGGGTAAGAGACCCACTTTTTGTTCACCTGGTGAGTCGGACATGCCTAACGAGGTTCTTGACCTCGTTCCAACCCACTACCCTGTTGGTTGGAGAGTTTGGATTGACGATCATAACTTCAGCACCGCCACAGGAGAAACTCTTCTTCCGTTGCCCCATATTTTCCAAACTCTTGAGAGGTTCAAGCTCTTTCAGTTTGATCCTTTGAATGAGACGCCTTTGCGTCCAATTCATGAACCTCTCCTTTCATCTTGTGCTCTTTGTGGGGGGGCCCAAACATGAGTATTTTGGCCCCGCGTGGTGTCATGTTCCATTTCCAAGTGCATTGACCCACTTTTGAGGTTCCCATTTGATGTCATTGGACTAATGAAGATGGGAACTTATTTTTGTACATAGTTATATATATATAAAGAGTACAATAAAAGACTCCTTCAGTGAGCATCAATTGTTGTGGGCTCCAACCCTTGAGTATTTGGGACCCATTTCTTTCACGTATTTGTATCCCTTCTTTAGCATCTCACAAGTTTTTAGGGAATTCAGGTTTGTGTCCATCAACATGACCATGAACTTCCTTTTGCGCTTCACGTTGGTGAGATCTATCCTTTTTTCATGCATAAATCCATGTAGTTTCATGCTCCCATTCATTGAGGACATTGCATGAAGTAGGTGTGAGGGGGTGTTTTACGTGTGTACATAGTCGAGTCTTTTTTCTTTGATTTTGTTTTCTTTTGTGTGCATTGTTAGGCTCGTGTTAGTGTGTTGCATTTAATATCGATATATCTGTTTGCCATGATCCGTGGGTGACTTGTCTTCTTTTGCTTGGCTAGTGCTTTAAAATTTTCACATTTCTTTCAAAATCTTCATCTGTTTGCGAAAGAAAATGTTTTGTGGGTTTTGCGTGTGTTTAGTATGTGCAAAACCGTTGAGAGGCAAAGTAAAAAGAAAGCTCCCAAAATTGTCTTGAACTTGATGCATTAGGATATCTAGTACGTGGCTTTAGGATTTATCGAGTCGTTAGGATGCACCCCAGTTTTCCTTTGGGGGTGAGTAATCATAGGGTTTCAGTGCTCAAACATTCAAAGAAGTCCACCCTGAACCTAGTGAGTCAATAATTCGTGTCTGTTAATATAAGAAAGTTTGTTGTAGTCAATGACCTTTTAAATCTTGTTGTTAGACATTAAGTTTAGGGAGTTTAGTTAATGGGTAGAAAAGAAATAAGTGAGTAGGTGTTCTCTCTTCTCGCACGACTCCTATCAGTCGGGAAATTTGGTCTGAGGGGACTTTGTGCATGGCGCTTTTGAGTTTGTGACTTGGGATGCACCGACCGACCGCCCTATTTGGAGATTTGGGGAAAGGTGTATGTTGAACGTTTTATATTAAACCGCAAGTGCACGACCGCGTTGAAGCGGTGGAAAATACGAGTTGTCCTCACGGAGGTGAGCAGCCTCTCGTTTGCACGAAATCAAGTGGCAAAAATGGGGAAGAGAGTTTGATTATCCTACTCTACGGTACACTACACTACGAAGTAAGAAATGCCAAAGAAAGCAACAAACGATGAACTACCAAACTAAACTAAGAACTAAATAAGTGCTGGAATTCAGAAATGGAATACCCATAAGGAGTGGAGTGAGTGCACACATGCAAAGAGGTGGGTGTTGAACACATTCTTTAAGCACAAATGAAGGTGGTGTTATCATGCATAGGAAGTGTCTAAATGTTATGGCAAAACCTATCAATTTATTCGCCAACCTAGTTGATTTACATTTGCATATGCAAGTTGTTTATTTCAGAACCTAAACAAGCATGAGAGGTGCCTAATCATTTTGGCAAAACTCATCAAGTTATAAATTCTATCCTAAACAAGCAAGCATACATTCATGTTTTATCAACACATTGGAAATAAGGCATTCATCCCATTCTCTAATGCATGTATGAACATCTACTCCACCCCCCAAAGGGGATGACACTACTCACTACACATTACACTAATTATTGAACTAAGAAAGGAAAGCATATTAACTAAGCTACTAAAACTATGAAATGAAATTAAACAAAGGAAAGCAAGCAAAATGAAACTAATAACATAACAAACAAAACTTTTATTAACAAATGACTCACATTTCAAGTAGCATCCTCCTACTTTAGTGTGTGCTTCAAGGCCTCACTTCTAGTAGGAAGAGTAGCCACTTAAAATATGGAGTGATTACAATAGAAGGTGAAGAGTTCTATTTATAGCCATAGAAAAATGTAATCCGGGACAATCCCCCAATGTGGGACTAAACAAATACCAGAAATGGACTAAATACACACTAATACGTAACGCAGAGAAACCTTAGTGGATTTGGGCCAAAACAGACCGCCAATTAGTGGTCTATATGGTTCGGATCTCGCTAAGTTTTCTTGTGGGCTTTTTGGATGTATTTGGTGATCTTTGATGCATCTACTTTGCTTGCTGGAGCTCCGACCCGAATAGAATTGACAAAATACTCCCCATGATGGTGTGGAGTATTTTGTTTTGCTCTTTGGTCCTTCGGTCTTACGTTCAGGTCCTTCTCCCTTGCATCTTAGTCCCCAGATCTCACAATTCAGTCCTTTTCCCCAGCTTTTGGGTCCTTTTATGCTCCATCTCTTCAAACCTATTTATTCCTGAAAACTAAACATAAAACTCGTTACATAACATTGTTTAGGTGAAAGATAATGGATATAAGATACAAATATAAGCATGAAATGATGTCAATCAGAAGACCATAATGCCCAGCAAGTGATACCAAATCCGGAGATCCAGTACCTCCTACTATCGATAAGGTAGGCGACGTCGCTCCTTGGTCCTTTGGGCTTACATCCGGGTCCTTCCCTCTTGCATCTCGGTCCCCAAGTCTTGCAACTCAGTCCTTTTCCTTGCTTCTAGGTCCTTTTATGCCTCTTCTCTTCAATCCTGTTTATTCCTAAAACTCAACAAAAAACTCATTACGTAGCATTATTTAGGTTCTAGATAATTGATATACGACACAAATATATGTATGATATGATGTCAATCAATAAGCACGAAACAAAAGTTTTTCATGATGTCGCTAATCATTCCTGGTCTTCCCGGTAACAAGTTAGATGTTTGTTTGCAACTACTTGTCGAAGTGCTGAAAGAACTTTGCGAAGAGGGTTTAGATACTTATGATGCTTATAGTCAGTAATGTTTCACACTCCCAGCTGCCTTGTTGTGGGCAACAAATGACTTTCCTGTGTATGCTAATTTTAGTGGTTGGATGACTAAAGGGTATATGGCATGCCCATACTGTATGTAAGATAATCATTTCATTTATCTAAAGAATAGTGGCAAGAATGTTTATTTGCGCAACCGTCAGTGGCTAGATAAAGATCACCATTGGAGGAGAACTAAAAGAGCATTTGATGGCCAAGAGGAACACAGAGGTCCACCTGAATACAAATCTGGGGAAGATGTTCTTAAATACTTGAAAAATTGTTCTCTGGGTGTTGGCAATACCTGGACAAAAATAAGTATATTTTTCCAGTTACCATACTAGAAAGATCTTTTAGTTCGACATAATATCGATCTCATGCACACTGAGCGGAATGTGTGTGACAGTTTTGTTGAATACTATTTTGACAGCCAAAGAAACGAAAGATAATCTTAAATCAAGAGTTAACTTAGTGGAAATGGGTATCAGAAGAGACTTACATTTGGGTAAAACTGACGATGGGAAGATACTGTATCAACCTGCATCTTTTTGGATGAGCAATGAAGAGAAGAAAACTTTCTGTAGCGTTCTTCAGTCAATAAGGGTGCCACATGGATATTCATCGAACATATCGCGTCATGTTAACAAGAAAAATCCAAGATAAAATCATTAAAGAGTAATGATCATCATATATTGATGTAAGAGTTGTTACCCCTCGCGATAAGAAAGAGTCAAGGAGTAAAAGAGGTGCGGGAAGCAGTCATTCATCTGAGTAAGTTTTTGCACAAATTTTGTTCGAAAATAAACACCGCTGATTATTTTAGTCATATGGAAAGAGACATCACTATTCTTTTATGCCGGTTGGAGATGATATTCCCGCTGACTTTTTTTGATGTCGTGTTGCATCTTCTAGTTCACCTTGCTTGGGAGGCATGATTGGCAGGTCTAGTGTACTATCAGTGGATGTACCCTTTCGAAAGATATATGAATAAATTGAATTTTTTTGTTAGAAATAGAAATAAACCCGAAGGATCAATTGCTGAAGGTATCGTGGCAGATGAGTGTACGACGTTTTGCTCTAGATATTTGAGGAGTGTAGAGACTATATTTACTAAGCCTTCGAGGAACGATGTACGAAAAAAAAGCCATTAGAGAAGGGTCGAATGACTACGATTTATGTTGTTGATCTAGAGAAGGCACACAATTGGGTCTTGAATAACACTGCCACTGTTGATGAATATCAAGAGTAAGTGAACAATAGTATTGTTACTTTCCTCATTGTTTATATTTGATTATTTCATTAGTAATGAAGAAATCCACCATTTCTAGGCGCTCTAACCACTACAACGCCTTCATGGGAGTTGGAGTACGTCGTAATCGAAGATAACAATCGAATACAGGACATAAGAAATTTAGTGATTGGTTCAGAGAAACCGTTCCAAATGAAGGCAGTAAGAGTGTTGAAATAGAAGCACTTTCTCGAAGTCCAAACCCCATGGCAATGAGATATTTGGGATATATAATAAATGGGTTTTGGTTTGGCACAGAGAAACGCAAGTCGAAAGGAAGAACTCAGAATTCTGGAGTTTGTGCGAATGCAACAACAGAAAGTTACTCAACAACACGAGATAATGAACCTATTTGTGCACTGGTTGACTACTTTGGTGTATTGCAAGTCATAATCGAACTTCAATACTACGAGGATGTGGAATATGTTTTATTCAAGTGCAAGTGGTATGATGTTCTGGGTCGAGACAATACGACTAGAAGCTACGAATATGGGTTCACGTTGGTGAATGCAAATAAATTTCTAAAGCCCGAAGAACCATTTGTATTTTCATCCCAAGTTGAGCAACGATTTTATGTTGCAGAGCCCAAAGAAAGAGAAAGTGACGACCAATGGTTGGTCATTGTGCGAATGTTACCAAGGCATTTATATAGCATGGAGGAAGAAGCATCTGAAGTCCCCGAGTACGGGCGAGGAAATCTCATACATGATAGAGTCGAACTTGATGACATTAATTTGGTTGATTTTGTTAGAACAGATTTAGAACAAGTCGTGGAGTAGTACATCCTTAAGGAAACAAATGTAATGACAAAACTTAATATTGTGCATGAATATATTTGTAGTTTATAAATTTTATCTTATAATTGATGAATAGATTTGTAGGTATGACTAGACGTCAGGCTTCACCACCGCACCCTGAGGGAGACAGTGTTTGGCGTACACGTCTATGGCGTCAGGCGTAGGATGCCCCAAAGATAGCCAATGATGTAGCCGATACTGAGAATGTTCCTGGCACTTCGGCATATGCAGCCAATACTGGGGATGTTCCTAGTACAAGTACGTATCGTTGATTCAGTATGACATAGAGCTCACACTGAAAGGTGTACCTATAGGAAAACATACCGAACACTTCTAGAATTTTATTGGGATGATAACCAGGAGGACACAACTACTGCCTCCTAATTTTTTAGACTGGAGATTGGTGCCGAAGAAAGATAAGGATCTGGCATGGCAGCAATTGACGGTCATATTACATACGTACTTTAGTAATATTAGTATTCATTTGAGTTGAAAAATAATTTTTTTCCATAGTCACACTTGGACAGTTCCAGAGGGTTTTCGAGCGAAAATTATGAGGTCTCTGAACACCAAATGGAAAGAAAATAAGTATCAGTTATATCTTGATGTGCCGTATCTGGAGTCCAGAGATGCACGTCTGGCTGCTAGACCACAACATATTTCCACGGAGGATTGATCTACTCTCCTGGACTACTGGTCCAACGAGACGTTTAAGTTCAATTATAGTAATTTTAGTTCAATTATAATAAATGATTGAAAAATCTTACAATTTGGTTACATTGCTAATACAAAAAAAGAGTGAGACTAATAAGAAAATAGAGCGCATTTAGTCATACCTCACCAGTGTGGTATCAAATCGGTGGTGCTACATATGGAGAAGATGGTGAAATATTATTTATGATTTTTGAATTACATACATATTCATTATTTTTTCAAAAGAAACTGAGTCAATATTAATATTGTAGATACTGAAAATTCAGATGCTCCTGAGACGAATCAGGCAGATATGTACCTCCAGCTGCATGACAAGACACACCCCAAAGTTGCAGGCGTTATTGTAATTTTAATATCAATGTTTGTTTTAAATTAGTTAATGCTAGTTGATATCTTTATTTGTGAATTTATGAGAATTTGTTTCTTTTAAGTACAATTAGAGGCTGTTTGAGAACCAGTGAGACAAGCTCTCAGGGCTCTATCAATTCGGCAGTTGCCGCCGACGATCCGGTCGGGACTCTACTACATGTGAGAATGTATTCCATTATCGTCACCCCGATCGACATGTACGGACTGCACGGGAGGCCATCCCAATGCAAGACTGACGTGAGAGTTCAGGTTGAGAAATATCAGAAGATGAAGAGGATGGAAAATGAGCTAACTAAGACGTAAAAGAGGCTTGAAACATGGAGTCGTTGATGGAGCAATTGATAGTGAATGGGGATTATAGTCGTGAGGTATTATATTTTCAATTTAATAAGTTTTACATTTTCTAAGTAAGTTTATATAGCTTATATTCTTAATGTATAATGTTTAAATAATTCAGGATTTTAATGTTACATCTATTTTCACATCACCTCGGCCACCATGTCGAGATAACGACGACGGTCCATCGGGTGGAGCAGGCACTGGAGGTTTGACAGCATAGTCTACCTGTTTTTGAATGTTGTTTGATTATGTTTATTTTAAGTATTTTTACTTGGAATTGTTAAACATTATTTTTAATGAAACTTCAACTTTTAATTTAGAGTTTATATGTTTGGTAGTGTATGAATGCTTGAAATATGATTTATAAATCTTTGAAGTAAATGACGATTGAATTGCGAATGTATGATTGTTTGAGTTATGAATTTGTGAATTATGAATGTTTGAGTTGTGAGGAATGAATGTTTGAGTTGTGATGAATGAATTGTGAATGATGATTAAATTGAATTGCGATGATATATTTGTTTGAAAAGGAAAAATTGGAACCGGGAACGAGCAAACAAAACTCTTTTGGGTGCAGGATAAGGCCTACACTGACCAAATGTATCCGTCGGTGTAGGTCCTTTCCTTTTCAATGGCCAGAAGACAACGACGGACATACACCGTCTGGATTTATCGATCAGTGTAGGTCAAAGATATTACACACAGATAGTATTTTTCTGTCGGTGTACATGTAGTGTCGTCAGAGTATATATTTGTTGCTGTAAGGGCTGCCAATGGATATGTCCGTCGGTACTCCAATCCGACGGATTATCCGTCGGTGTTATTCAAAACAACAAAACAAGGTGAAATATTTTGGCGGGAAAATTCACGCCAAAATGAACACCGATGACCAATATCCGTCAGAGTTGTGCAATACCAATGTAAGTATCACCGACGGATGCGTATCCGTCGGTGTAGCACTATACCGACAAAAGACTGATTACACCAACAGATAAGTACTGTCGGTGTATCCATATATTGTAGTAGTGAATTCTGAGTTTTTCCGTTGGACTCACATTTATTTCTGCGGAGCTGAAACCCATTGATGATATATCATGAATATTTCCTTACCACGATGTTCGGACCTCGAGCATGTGCTTTGATTTCAACAATATGAGTGTTTTCATTTCGAACAGTCACCCTAAACCAATCTCTTAATTTCTTATGTCGTGCATTTGATTGTTGTCTTCGATTACGATGTAATATTACTCCCATGAAGGCCTTGTAATGGTTAAAGAGCCTATAAGTGGTGAATTTCTTCGTTAGCAATGACATATTCAAATTTAAGAAATGAGCAAAGTAACAATACTTTTGTTCACTTATTCTTGATATTTGTTAACGATGGTAGTGTTATTCAAAACCCAATTGTGAGCTTTCACTAGATCAACAACGTCAATGACAATCATTCGACCTTTACCTAAGGGTCTTTCACCTTCATCGTTCTGCGAAGGTCTATTAAATAATGTCTCTGCACTCTTTATCTTTAGCAAAAGGTTGTACACTCCTCCGCCAGAATAGCTTCAGCAATTAAACTTTTACGTTTAATACTATTTCTAACAAAAGATTTCAACTTATTCATATATCTTTAGAAGGGGAATATCCAGCGATAGTGCATTGGACCTTCCAATCGTGCCTCCTAAGCAAGGTGAACTAGTAGATGCAACATAACATCCATAAAACTCGGGGGGAATATCATCTCTAGTGGGCATAAAAAAATACAGATTCCCCTTTCCAAGCGTCTGAAATCATCAACGGTGTTTACTTACGAACACATGGTGAGGAAAAACTGACTCATGTTAATGACTGCTTCGTGCATTTCTTCTACTCCTTGACTCTTTCTTATGGCGGGGTGTAACAACTCTTGCATCAATACGTGATGGTCACGACTCTTTAATGAGCTTATTTTGCATTTCTTCATGTTAACATAGCACGATATGTTTAATGAATACCCTTATGGCACCTTTCCTAACTAAAGAACACTGTAGAAAGTTTTCTTCTCTTCAGTGCTCATCCAAAAAGTTACAGGTGGATACACTGTCTTGACGTCGTCAGTACTACTCATATGCAAGTCTCTTTTGATGCCAATTTGCGTGTGTTTGGCATGTGCCAAACCGTTCAGAGGCAAAGTAAAAAGAAAGCTCCCAAAATTATCTTGAACTTGATGCATTAGGATATCTAGTATTGTGGCTTTAGGACTTATCTAGTCGTTAGGATGCACCCCAGTTTTCCCTCGGGGGGTGAGTAATCATAGGGTTTCAGTACTAAAACATTTAAAGAAGTCCACCCTGAACCTAGTGAGTCAATAATTCGTGTCTGTTAATATAAGGAAGTTTGTTGTAGTCAATGACCTTTTAAATCTTGTTGATAGACATTAAGTTTAGGGAGTTTAGTTCATGGGTAGAAAAGAAATAAGTGAGTAGGTGTTCTCTCTTCTCGCACGACTCCTATCAGTCGGGAAATTTGGTCTGAGGGGACTTTGTGCATGGCGCTTTCGAGTTTGTGACTTGGGATGCACCGACCGACCGCCCTATTTGGAGATTTGGGGAAAGGTGTATGTTGAACGTTTTATATTAAACCGCAAGTGCACGACCGCGTTGAAGCGGTGGAAAATACGGGTTGTCCTCACAGAGGTGAGCAGCCTCTCGTTTGCACGAAATCAAGTGGCAAAAATGGGGAAGAGAGTTTGATTATCCTACTCTACGGTACACTACACTACGAAGTAAGAAATGCCAAAGAAAGCAACAAACGATGAACTACCAAACTAAACTAAGAACTAAATAAGTGCTGGAATTCAGAAATGGAAAACCCCTAAGGGGTGGAGTGAGTGCACACATGCAAAGAGGTGGGTGTTGAACACATTCTTTAAGCACAAATGAAGGTGATGTTATCATGCATAGGAAGTGTCTAAATGTTATGGAAAAACCTATCAATCCATTCACCAACCTAGTTGATTAACATTTACATATACAAGTTGTTTATTTCAGAACCAAAACAAGCATGAGAGGTGTCTAATCCTTTTGGCAAAACTCATCAAGTTAAAAATTCTATCCTAAACAAGAAAGCATACAATCATGTTTTATCAACACATTGTAAAAAAAGCATTCATTCCATTGTCTAATGCATGTAGGAACATCAACTCCACCCCCCAAAGGGGATGAAACTACTCACTACACATTAGACTAATTATTAAACTAAGCAAGGAAAGCATATTAACCAAGCTACTAAAACTAATGAAATGAAATTCAACAAAGTAAAACAAGAAACATGAAACAAACAACATAATAAAGAAACTTTTATTAAAATGACTCACAATTCAAGTTGCATCCTCCTACTTTAGTGTGTGCTTCAAGGCCTCGATGTAAGCCTCGAAGGTGAAGAGTTCTATTTATAGCCATAGAAAAAGGTAATCCGGGACAATGCAAATGTGGGACTACACAAATACCTGAAATGGACTAAATACATACTAATACGCGACCCACCAAAATCTTAGCAGATTTGGGCCAAAACAGACCGCCAATTACCGGTCTTGGACCGCCAATTGGCAGTCTATATGGTTCGGATCATGCTGGATTTTCTTCTGGGCTTTTCTGGATGGCATTGTCGGTCTTTGATGCATCTACGTTGTTTATTGGAGCACCGACCCGAATCAAATTGCCAAAATACTCCCCAAGATGGTGTGGAGTTTTCTGTTTTGCTCTTTGGTCCTTCGGTCTTACGTTCAGGTCCTTCTCCCTTGCATCTTAGTCCCCAGGTCTCACAATTCAGTCCTTTTTCCCTGCTTTTGTGTCCTTTTATGCTTCATCTCTTCAAACCTATTTATTCCTGAAAACTAAATATAAAACTCGTTACATAGTATTGTTTAGGTGAAAGATATTGGATATAAGATACAAATATAAGAATGAAATGATGTCAATCAAATACCCTCACACCTAGCTTTTCCTAGTCCCGAGCAAAACAAAGAAAGAGAAAAGCATACAAAAAACAAGAAAATCAGATGCATTGAAAGCACCAGGCACAAAGTCCCCTCAGACCTACTTTCCCGAGTCATAGGAGCCGTGTGAGAAAAGAGAACACCACTTATTTATTTATCTACATGGGAACCAAAACCCCTACACTTACAGTTTCACAAAAAGAGTTTAAGGGCCCTTGACTATGACAAACTTCCTTATACTAACATACACGAATTATTTGACTCACTAGGTTCAGGGTGGACTTCTTTAAATGTTTGAGTGCTGAAACCCTATGATTACACGCCCCCCAGGGAAAACCGGGGTGCATCCTAACGACTCGATAAGACCTAAAGCCAGTAAACTAGATATCCTAATGCATCATGTTCGAGACAATTTTGGGAGCTTTCTTTTTACTTTGCCTCTCAACGGTTTTGCACATGCTAAACATACGCAAAACCTACAAAATCATTTACTTTCGCAAACACATGAAGATTTTGAAAGAAATGTTAAAAATTTAAAGCACTAGGTAAGCAAAAGAAGACATGTAACCAAGGATAATGCCAAGCAGATATATCGATATGAAATGCAGCACACTAACATGACCCTAACTTTCGGAGCCGTAGCCCGGTCGGCCAACATCCCAAGATAGCTGCCCAATCAGGGATCATCGCTGGAACAACATCAGTGACATCGTCGGCACAACATCGGCGGTACAACATACGTCCGGCACAATATTGGACGACACAACCACAAGCCGGAACATCATCGGCACCATCATAGCCGGCACGACCTCGACGGTACAACATACGTCAAGCACAACATCGGACGGGTCCAGACCGTAGTCTGCAGGGATCCGCGATCCATGCATCAACATGCATTGGGATCCGCGATCCCCCAGGTCTGCTACTCTACAAAGAGTCAAACAACAACACGCCACACCATTGTCCATCAACGGAGGTGGCGCGACCCATGTGTCCACACTCTTCAACACGACTGTCCCTAGGCAGGCACGAGCACGTACCCGCCGTCACCTTCCGGCTCACGCTCCAAGCGAGGACACGGGTTTCCGTGGACAGAGTTGACACAACACAAGGACCAGGAATTCAGTTCTGCGCACAAACGGTCGACAGAAAAAGCCCAACCGGTCGACCGTTCCCAATATGTTCGGTCGACCAAAAGTCTGGAATGGTCGAACTCTCCGCGCATCACTTAAGTCCAAACGGTCGGACAACAATCTAAAACCGGTCCACCGAATACGAGGTCAAAATCACACAAGACTATTCGGTCGACCGACTGAGGGTCTTGGTCAACCGAAAGCTAACGTCATATAACGGTCATCCTAATAGTCTACGTCATATAACGGTCGAACAATATTACAGAATCGGTCGAACAACATGCTTAATAATCAAGTACACTTAAGCTCCGGTCGAACCGAAAGCTCGGGACGGTCGACCGAAATCCAACAAAAGCCTCCAAGCTACCAGCACACATGCAATCGGTCGACCGCCACACCGCATCATTCGACCGATGTTGGGTAAAGTTGGGCAAAATAGTAAATGATTTTACGTTGTTTCATGTCGCCGGCAAGACCTCCCGCGACCGACCACAACTTCCCACCAACGTGGGGAACAATAAAACCAACTACTAAGCCGACATACCTCATAGGAAGACGGAGCACGCCAGAGTTCGCTCCACGTCGACGCTCGACAGCAACCTCCGCCCCCACGTGCCTCACGTCTGTGCCTCTACAACTGCAGGCTCGCCTCCACACGCCGGAGTCGCCTCCACCACCTCTGTCGCCGGAAAAGAAGGAGAGAAAAGGTGAGAGATGAGTGAGCAAGTGAGAGAGAGAGAGATTGATGGATTTTGCCTTAAAACCCAACACAACCCACTCCCATCTACCGCAACCGGCCCCTACGCATCACTATTCCCCCTTCCAAATCCCATGCAAACCCCCCACTAAACAAGGGTTTAGTCCTAAGAAAGGATTAGGGTCTAACAGAAACAAAGACTAATACATCGTAAATCAAGTTTAACATGATGCATGGGAAATCAGTCAGAATAGGAGGTTGGAGGGAACCACATTATGAAAATTTTATAAGTAAGATGAAATGAGTTTCATGAAGAGAACCACATTATGACATTTTTATTATTTTAGATAAAAGAACATTAAGCGTTTGGATAGTATCTAAAAAGATACATGTAAATTACATGGGGAATTGAGATGACAGGGGTGGATGAATTTTAGGGGGGAAAGTCCGTGTTTATTAACTTGTTGTAAAAGACTTTTGTTTGATTTTCATGAGTAGATTGGAATTAGTTTACTAAAGGAAGATAAAGTTGGGTGACGAATTCATTGACACTTGAGATGGATTGGAATGACTAAAGGAGTATAATTAGAAAACATCATACCATGCTTTCATGTTAAGAAAAGTAATGGATGATGACCTCATAGACATATTATTAAGTTCAAATTCTTTAAGTTCGATTACTCAAAACTTTATAATCATTATGTTATAATGTTAATATAGTAATGTTTAAAAATCTAAAAAACAATAATGAAGGTGTTGAGGAAAAATATTGTAAGTTTGGTTAAACTACGCCAAATAAATAAAATGATTAATCTGTATTTTAGCAACCAGCAATTGAGAATGAAATATAGAATAGTTCATAAAGCCTGGAATCAGTGCCAACATATTGTTTTTAAAAATATTATCTTATTTTATGGAAAAGTAGGAAGTAAAATATCTTCCAAATTGCATATTAAATTAATTTATCAACTACGATTAATCCTCAATCCTAAAATCATATAAAGTTATTCGTGATTTTCTAAATATCGTTTAAACAAAGGAAAATGACATTACAACGTGCAAAATAAAAAAAAATATTGGGTTTTTTGCTTCCCTTGTTAGCAATCTACGATTGAATCTACATATTCGGATTTACCTTTGCAGGAGAGAACCTGTGGCAGCGGAAGGGAACCGGAGATCACCTCATAGAGTCTCCTTGAGCACCGGCCGACCTTCAACTCTTGCGGAGAAGAAGGACTAATCCACAACCCAAGAGTCTACGGGTGGAGTGGAGGAGAAGGTGGGACGGATGGGAGAGAGAGGAGAGCTGGCGGCTAGGGTTAGGGTTTTGCACACAAGGAATGCTACCCCTCCAATGAGAGCCTCCTCTTCTTATATAGAAGAGTCTTCCCTAAAACCCTAATGCGCAACCAATGAGAGTGCGCCACGTGTAAGTGCTTTGGGCAAACATCCTCTTAATCCTTAGATTAATCCAATATCTGCCACTTGCACAACAGCACGTCAACAACACGTCATCTTCTTTTGTGTCCCTGACACATATGTACATATCCCTGATACATACAATCATAAGATGGCAATGTGTCACTTCTTTATGTGTCCTCGACACATATGTATAAATCCCTGATATATACAACTATTTCTCTCTTCCAAGAATGCATCCACAATACGCAAGCCTCCGATCATGTATCCCTGATAGAACACCATCTGTGTCCCTGACACATGTACTCTTTCGATCATACGGACAAATGGGTCGTGCGATCGGTGATGCACCAGCAATTAGGAGTCAAACTAGAAACCTTACTAGAAGGCAAGAATGACAACATCCTCACAAAAATAACAATTAAGCAGTCAAATGCACATCACTGTTCCCCAGGTTTACTCAGAAACTCACTTGACATGAACGGTATCTCGATCCCTCGGAGAGAATACCTTCTTGTCCTCAAGGTACTTGCTACTGTATCCAATACAGTTGGGCCTAGGAAATACTTTCAGTGCAGTCGAGTCAAACATTTCCCTTCGCCCAGACCACCATTACACTCAAAGTTGACTCCTTTCCCGAAGATGCCTCTTTAGACCGAATCTCTAATGGTCATAGATAACATCCCAAAGTAGCCACATCAACTCTTTGTTTCATGGTGTCGTCGAAGGTCACTGAGGGTAACTAATGACAATCAAGTCTTGGACTCACACAGTGAAGGAGCAGGGATCCATCCTTTCACTTCCCAATGGTCGCTCAGCACATGTTGTATGACAAACATGTTATGGTGGATCATACTGTACACAATAGTACGTTTGTCTCTCAACACCATACAAGTCTTAGTCCAGTCGCACCCCCTCTGCGCCTGTCCCGAGCTTCATCATTGTCGCCTTAACACCATACAAGTGTCACCTGGCACCACATGTGATGCTCGCACTTGGCTTCTATAGGTCACATGAATCATGGGAACATTCATGTCAATCCTCACCAACATAGAGGATCTCATCTTGATTCCTAATCAAGGCGACTATCCGATCATGAACTTCTCCGGATCTATCATGCAAGATCTCCTCATGATCAGTCTCATCTCTGATCGCTATCAAAAGGGCCAGAGGCGAATGCTCGTGTGAGTAAGCATTCTTCAGCCTATTGACAGAATAATATTTTATGCTAGAACAACTACATCAACCAAACAAATATAGTTGAAAGGAAAAACACAATCACTCATAAAAGGAAGTTAGACATGCTAATACATCAAAGTCTGTGTAAGCCTAAGGACTTCACATGAGTCACAAACGAGTCCTTAGCTATAGCCTTGGAAAGAGGTTCAGCTACCATAAGACTAGTAGACAAATGTCTTAACACAACTTCCTTTCTCGCTATGATGTCCTTCACAAAATGATACCTAACCTGTATATGTTTGGTCTTTCCATGATACTTGGGGTCTTTCACATAACAAAGGGCATCCATGCTATCACAATAGACAACAATAGGCTCATCAAATGTCTCTACTAGCCCAGTATGTTGTAAGAACCTCCTCAACCAAACTGCCTCTTGTACTGCTGCAGAGCATGCAACATACTCTGCTTCCATAGTCAACAGGGCTATACAGGTTTGCTTCTTGCTGGACCATGAGATGGCCCCATTAGCCAGCAAGAAAGCATAACCAGAGGTAGACTTCCTTTCATCAATGTCTCCAGCCCAATCGGCATCACTATAGCCAATAAGGCGGAGATCTGATGCTTGGTAACACAACATGTAGTTACTCGTTCCTCTGCGGTATCTCATGATTCTCTTGACTGCCTTCCAGTGCTCCATGCTTGGGTTGGACTGGTATCGACTCACCATGCCCACAGCATAACAAATGTCTGGCCTAGTACACATCATAGCGTACATAAGGCTTCCTACAGCATTGGAGTATGGAACCTTGCTCATTTTGGCCTTCTCTTCAGGAGTCTCAGGATGCTTATCAAGGCTTAAGTGCAAACCCTTCTCAATAGGAGTGTCGATTGCTTTCCATTTGTCCATATGGTATTTCTTCAAGACGTTGTTAATATAAGTCTCTTGAGACAATCCCAGAAGTCTCTTGGACCTATCTTTAACAATCTTGACACCAAGGACGTAGCTAGCTTCACCCATGTCCTTCATATGAAACGTGGAGGACAACCACTCTTTAGTGGATTTCAGCAACTCTTTGCTATTGCCAGCCATGAGTATGTCATCAACATACAAGGTCAGACTGGCAAATTTATCATTGGATCTCTTAACGTACACACAGTGATCTTCCTCAAGCATAGAGAACGCATTCTCTGATATAGCTTGATGGAAGCGAATGTTCCACTGTCTAGACGCTTGTTTTAAGCAATACAAGGACTTTTTGAGCTTGCACACTTTGCGCTCTTGTCCTTTGACTTCAAAACCTTGAGGTTGATCCATATAGATCTCCTCCTCAAGTTCTCCATTGAGAAAAGCAGTCTTTACATCCATTTGGTAAAGCTCTAAGTCCATCTGAGCTACAATAGCTAGTAGAAGGCGGATGGAGGCAAACCTAACCACGGGTGAAAAGGTTTCCTCAAAATCCACACCTTCTCTTTTGGTGTAGCCTTTAGCTACCAGTCTAGCCTTGAATCTATCAATAGATCCATTTGCCTTCCTCTTAATCTTGAGGATACACTTGGCCCCAATGGCCTTTCGGTTCGGCGGTAAGTCGACCAAGTCCCAGACTCTATTAACTTTCATGGACTCCAACTCTTCCTTTATAGCTTCTAACCACTCTTTAACATTTGGACATTCCAAAGCCTCTTTCAAGGTCTCCGGTTCTTGCTCATCGAATACTGTCATCCCGGATGATTCATAATCAATTTCTTCTTGATCTATTATGATGGTCTCTTCCTCTAAGCGAAATCGCCTACGAGGAATGAGCCCGCGTTTACTTCGACGCAGATGGGTATCTGATGGCTCATCCTCCGTGAGAGCTATCGGATCCTCAGCATTGTTGCTCCCACTAGGATTGACTGGTGGAACCTCATGTTCAACTTCCAGATCCTGATCCCGTGGAGTGGCAATGTCCTCATCTTGTTGTTCAAAGAAGTCCACTGACTCTTTGATAGCTCCAGCAAGAGTTGGAAAATCATTTTCCAAGAATGTGGCATCCCTAGACTCCAGTTCCGTCCTTCTTTCATTCTCGTTTAACACGATAAAAACATAACCTTTGGAGAGATCCCTGTATTTTACAAAGATACATTTTTTCCCTCTAGGTCCTAGTTTTCCATATCGGTGACTAGTAGAATGAATGTATGCCGCGCATCCCCAAGGACGCAGGAGACTAAAATCAGGTTTCCGTCCTGTCCATAACTCATATGGAGTTGAGGGAACCGATTTTGTTGGAACTCTATTGAGGATATAGGCAGCAGTCATTAGAGCATCTCCCCAAATCAAAATTATCAATCTCGCATGCGCCATCATTGATCTAATCATGTCTATCAACGTTCTATTCCTTCTCTCGGCAACACCATTTTGCTGAGGAGTATAAGGCATAGTGAGTTGTCTAGATATTCCCTTTTCATCACATAACTCTTTGAACATTATGGAGAGATACTCACCACCTCTATCCGTTCTAAGAGTTTTTATCTTATTATCCAACTGATTCTCAACTAGCTCATGAATTTCTTAAAACATTCTAGAGCTTCTGAGTTGTAAGAAATAAGATAAATATGACCATATCTAGTGAAGTCATCAATGAAAGTGATGAAGTAACTCTGTCCATGTCTAGTACGCACATTCAAAGGTCCACAAATATCTGAGTGAATTAGTTCTAAAGGAGAAGTAGCCCTAATGGCTTTTCCGAATGGTTTTCTTGTTGCCTTTCCAGCTAGACAAGATTCACAGGTTGGCAATTCAAATTTGGAGCATTCTCCTAATACCCCCTCCTTTGCCAACTTGTTCATCCGGTCAACACCAATGTGACCTAGTCTAGCATGCCACATAACTGAATCATTATTCATGGAACTTTGGCTCATAAAGACACTAGTGTTATGATTGAAATCATAAATTGCGTCCAACCCAATAAAACAGTTTGAAAGAAAGGCACGTCCATAATAAATGTTAGCAAGGTATAAACCCATATTATTGTTCTCAAAAACAACTTTAAAACAATGTCTCATCAAAACAACAACAGAAATAATATTTCGCTGTATAGCTGGTGCATACAACACGTCGTGAAGTAATAGGATTCGACCACTTCGCAAAGCTACTTTGCATGTGCCAACTCCAAGAACTTCAATGGTAGTGTTGTTCGCCATGTTTATTCGCCTCCCACTTGGAACACGGCGATATTCCACGAAGGCAGAACGATCCTTTGTCACGTGGTCCGTGGCACCTGAATCCACAATCCACACAGGAGAATGATCAGTGAGCATCACAGAACTAGTCACGTTACAATTCGAGAGATTACACACAGTAATTACCTTTTGCTCAGTGCACTCACGAGCAAAATGTCCCGTCTTTCGGCAGTTAAAACAAGTCACATTAGACTTATCATTCCCACCTCTGGATCCTCGAGGTCGTTTCTTTCCAGCTTTGTTCTCTGTTTTGTTTGCATTTGCACCCTTCTTGCCTTTAAAACTCTGAGCTCTATCTCTTTTGCGCTTAAAACCTGCACTCCTCCGAGGAGTGCCAGCCTCAGCAGCAAATACTTCAGTTAGAGGGGCTTCCGCAAGCATCCGGTCCTCCTCCAACTCTAGGTGTTTCGCGGCCTGGTCAAATGTCCTGATGTCATCAGCATGAGTCAGATGGACCTCCACATGCTCCCAATTCTTCGAAGGCAACGATCTGATGAGAGCAGACACTTGCTCTTCATCGGTCTTAGCACGACCGGCAGCGCTCAACTCGCTAATCATGTTTGACATTGCGGTAATATGCTGCCTCATCGTGTGACCTTGGCGCATTTTATACCCATCAAACATGAGCCAAAGCTGGCGGGCCCTTGTGACGGAGGTCACTCCGTACTGAAACTTCACAGCTTCCCACAAGGCCTTTGCAGTTCGAAACTTTTCGAACCGCAGTAACAGATCGTCCCTCATTGAACTTAGAATTGTGATTCGAACAATTCGGTCTTTGTTTTTCCATGCATTATAAACATCCAAGTTTCTGCGATGTTGCGCAGTATTCCCCTCCTCGGGGGGAGACATAGATTGGTTTATGTTTTCTAACATGTCCTGACCCTCTAAGAGATACTCAATTTTACGATGCCACAGATCGTAATTCCTTTCATTGAGTTTATCTCCTCGAGTCAGATCAGCGACAATACTTTTGGAAGCAGCCATAAAAATCTAGGACAATCAAAAAATCATAGCGATACATTAGTTCTAGCATAAAATATAACGAGCTACAATAGTCATAAAAAAATAAACTGACTTAATAGCTATAGCATTCAGACCAAAGGAAAACATAAAGCGTTCGATCAAGTCCTCATGCAATAGTTAATAAAGCCATTTTACTACTCTAGATATTGAGCTCCATCATGATTTAATGACCCAAAAAAACGTTTAAATCATGTTAAATCAGCAAATAAAGAAGTTATTTGGCGCCGGTTGCAAGGTGGTTTACACAAAACACTTCTACCTTGCAACTCCCACTAGGCATGCAAGTTCCCAAAAAACGGTTTTCAAAAAAGAATTCCAATCAACATCACACATATATGATTACTACATTACTTCCATATCGAGCTAATGATCCCCATTAGGGATTTAGCCTCGTCGACGGGAACCTGCATGAGTCTTATAGCAATAATATCGCAATAATAAAAATAAAGGAGCCCCTCGTCTCCTTAGGACAATAAACAGTCCACAGTCCATAATTATTACAGTCCATAAATATTACAGCCCATTGCGATAACTCTTGCAAATGGAAATGAATGAATGAAATTACGCTCATCTCTTAATAAGGCAGTAAATAAAATCAGCAACCATTCATTCCATACAAGCACAATCTTTCCATACGTTAGCACAATCCGACGTATGAAAAAAATACTATTAAGTGTGCACCTCATTCAAACAAGAAGGAAGTAATGCATAAGGAAACAATGCTTTTATGGTGCACGAATATAGGCAAAAAAACGTCTTAGGTAATAACAACCAATCTCCACAACAATCATTCTCAAAAAAGAATTTTTTTTCTTCTTTCCCTAATCAATATAATCATGATAGCACAAAAATTATCCTACTTTGATTTGGAAAGAAAAAATCCGAAATTCTATGGTGGAGAGCAACACATATTTTTGCATCAAAGGAAAGCATTCAAACATATTTTTAAGGCAATAAAACTCCAGCCCATAATATCTACCCAAAAATTTCAGAATTAGGCAATCTTTCCTTAATCAATATAAGCATGCAATCAACAATAATTATGCTACTTGTATTGGAAAGACAAATTCGAAATTCTTTGGTGGAGGGCACCACATATATGCACATTTGATGAAAAGGAAATATTTGAAATGAAATGCATGCAATCATTCCAAAAGAAATCCGAAAATCCTTAATGAGATTAACATATATGTGCATTCAATCATAAAGGAAATATTTCAAATGAAATGCATGCTATCATAACAAAAACAACATTTCCGAATTATACAATATGGTAACTCAATATTCATGTATGTGCATGATTTTTGCAATCAACATCTAATCCTAGATGCATGCACATGCGATTAAAAATTACATATACATGAATAAGGCAAGAAGCATCTAACCTTAGATGTATGTACAAGAGTTTTGAAAAAAAATATGATGCATAATCCGAAATGCATGATCACATCATGAAACATATGCAATATCCAACTTGTAACATCAATTATCATCATTCTCTTAAGCTAATATGCGCATAAAAACAGTAAAATTAAGATCTAGCCGCATGCTTGAAAGATGAACTATGCGCATGCTTAACAAACATAGTTAAAACAAACATAGTTAAGATGAACTATGCGCAACAAACATAGTCAAAACATGTAACCCTAGGCACATGCTTAACAAGAAAGATGAACTATGCGCAAGAATGAATCATCCATATTCAACACAAGATGCATGCTAAAAAATGCGCAAGAAAAGAGAGATGATTCAAGTAAAACTAATCGCATGTAAAGGATGAATCAAACAAGTCATGCGCTAGGGTGAGAAAAAAAACCGCCATCAAACCCCATGCGCATGAAAGGAGAGAAGGAAAAAAAATGCAAAACCATATGAATCCGAAAATTTTCCTTGCAAAGAACCACCGAAATGTCAACTCATATGAAATGAAGAAGAAGGTGCTCTGAAACAAAACTCGGAGGTGACCAAGATGGCTCTGGTACCAATGTTAGCAATCTACGATTGAATCTACAGGTTAGGATTTACCTTTGTAGGAGAGAACCTGTGGCAGCGGAAGGGAACCGGAGATCACCTCACAGAGTCGCCTCGAGCACCGGCCGACCTTCAACTCTCGTGGAGAAGAAGGACTAATCCACAACCCAAGAGTCTACGGGAGGAGTGGAGGAGAAGGTGGGACAGATGGGAGAGAGAGGAGAGGTGGCGGCTAGGGTTAGGGTTTTGCACACAAGGAATGCTACCCCTCCAATGAGAGCCTCCTCTTCTTATATAGAAGAGTCTTCCCTAAAACCCTAATGCGCATCCAATGAGAGTGCGCCACGTGTAAGTGCTTTGGGCAAACATCCTCCTAATCCTTTGATTAATCCAATATCCCTACCAATCAAAAGTTTGGAAATTGATGATGTACCCATTGTTCTGCGAAAATTAGTCGTGTACCTATCGAAAATTGAGTCAAATTGCAACCAATATTCAATCAAAACAAATTAAAGAATTTACCACAAATTGCAACCAAGAATGAGTAGTAAAATTTAAAAAACATTAGAGATGATGCATGTCAAAATGCAACCAAGAATGAGCCCTGAAATGCATCCAAGAATGAGCCAAATTTCGGCCAATCTTCCACCAAACAAAACTTAAGAATTTAGCCCAAATTGTAGCCAAGAATGAGTAGTAAAATTCTAGAAAAAATCAGAGATAATGCAGGTCAAAGTGCAACCAAGAATGAGCCATCAAATGCATCCACGAATGAGCCGAATTGGAGTCAATCTTCAACCAAAAATATCTTAAGAATTTAGCCCAAATTGCAGTCAAGAATGAGTAGTAAAATTCAAGAGCAATTCTGTGATAATGCACGTTAATATCTGATAGTACAAGTTTATTTGATAGGTACACGTTCAATTTTTGCAGAACCATGGGTACGTTGCCAATTTCCAAACTTTTGATCGGTAAAGAAGCGAAAAATCCATTGAAAAATAACCGCACATTACGGGAAACGTAAACAGAGGCACACGATTGTGAGGCCTATTGTGATGGATAGGTATGAGACCAATTACATGTTTATTTTCTAGGTACACGTACAATTTTCGCAGAATCATGGGTATGTCACCAATTTCCAAACTTTTGATCGATACGGAAGCAAAAAAATCATTTTGCATATAAAAGAAAAACTTGGATGGAAGATCATGCATTTAATGAATACATCAAATTATGTTTTCATATTATTGATTTCCCTTTTGAAATAAATCTGAATCAATAACAAATATTCGGGAAGTACAAACGAAATACAGCTCTTAATCATACTTATAAAATTATACTTTCAAGTTTGCAATCAATAATTATTTTGTATGGGTCCATAGAGACACTTCAAAAGTTGCGTTTGAGTCTCACCAAACAACGAGACACAGCTTTTGGTCCCAAATGGGATTTTGTCACTTCAGAATCTATGGTTGGAGTGAGATGCTATCATTTATTTTTCCTGATTTGAGAATCTATTCTCACCCAGAGTGTCAACTTTACATTGTGTATGCATAATATTTTTGAGGTAACATATTGATACTTTGCATGATTTGCCCTCAATTGATAATACTCCACGTATAATATTTGAGGCCATACTGGTTAAAAATACGGGTACCACATTGCCCTGATTACGTCAAATTTCCAAAATCCAACGTTTTATTAGTACCACATCGGTCATATGGAGTCTGACATGGTATTAGGTGTATCACATCGGTCAAATAACATCCGACATGAATGTTCGAGTTACTAGGTCTGTCTTAGAACATCATGTGAATGCTCATGTTACCACGTCGGTCTTCGATTATCACGTGGTTAACTGAAATTTTTTAATAAATTGTAATGCATTTCACCCCAAAATCAAAACACAAACCCAAGGAGCTAGCCAAACCCCCAATCGACCCCATTCCCATCCCTCGAGCTGACCGATCAGCCCAATCAGCCCTACCCAATCAGCCAACCTAAGCCACAATGCCTGATGGTGCGAAAAATCCAGCACTTGGTCACGAATGAATGAAAAGTTCTCCATCTACTATTCTTTTAATTACTCTAATTAAAAGTGCACGAGTAATTAGTAACAAGGAGATGAATTTAGATATCAAAATTAATTTGTTTGAAATGTATAGTGGAATGGAATTTAATCGAATTGAATGTGTTGTTTTGTTTCTGTTGCATTGTTTATTGGCATGTATTAAAAATTTATGACTGGAACTTAGAGAAGGTTCTACCAAAATTATCCATCTTTCATTTATATCGGTCCCTCTATATAATGCACTTGTTTCTCTTGATGTGTAGAAAACTATGGATATGGAAATTTGTACATTGAATATATAAATTGCATGTCGCTATTGTATATGATTTAATATGGATTGAGTTTGTCATTTAAATGTAGGTTGTAAATTTTTCATATTTAAAATTTAAGGGGAGGTGCTACCAATTCTTTTAACAAAGTCATTTTTTAATATATAGCAATTTAAATTTAATAGTTTTTGTGACTTCTACAAGATGTCGAACGTACCAGACAAATCATGGTTACAGATACATAACAGATTAAGACTTGAATACATAAAAGAGTTGCATGAGTTTAGGAATTTCACAAGTGCAAATTTGGAAATATTGGGTGGTTGTATCCCTTGCCCATGCAAGATTTGTAGAATTCAGGCACTTCTTGATCGTGGCCAAATTTGTGAACATGTTCTCCTAAAAGGTTTTATGTCGGATTATCCTACATGGATACGTCATGGCAAAAAATCACATGGAACATCTAGAAAATTCCAGTCAACTTTCATTTCAAGTTCAAATGTTGTTGACGACATGCAAGGAATGTTGCGAGACATATATGGATATGTTGGAGGTGATTGATGGGGAAGATGACAATAATAATTATGAAAAATTTTAAATTCAAGATTTTGAGGACAACGAGTATGACATGGAAGAAACTGAAGTTGGCGGTGACCCGGATCGCCTTCCAGAATTTGTGAATGATCCTGAAGAACCATTGTAGGCAGGGTATAAAAAGTTCACAAAGTTGTCATTTTTAGTTCCCATTTTTCATTTGAACATCTTTAATAGTTGGAGCAATATGTCCTTCTCTATATGGTGAAAAAGAAATTCTACACCCCATTCGAGACAAATGAATAGTGGATTGCTTATTTGTCCTCAAAGGGAGATCTGAGGGTTCACATTGAACAATTCATTATGCTGTGTGATGAATGGAACACCGAAACAATGAAGGTATACATTTTTTGGGTCTTCAAACATTTAATTTGTTATGTGTAATACTAATGCCTACGTTTAAATTTTTCATTCTTTGTAGAAAAATTCCTTACCGAACAACATCAATCACAGCTGCATGAAGATGAACCACAAGACAAGATCTAAAACCGTCATCAACAAAACAAAACTTCATGTAAGTTTTGGTGTTGTATAGTTGTTTTGATTTTTGTGTTTGAGTATGTATTTATACAAATGTCATTTGACTTATTAATTATTTGAATCTTTAAATAAATATTGATTGCATCCTTATTTTGAATTGTTTCTTTTTTACTAAATAATTAGATGGATGGGAATGAAAATATGAGACCTCTCACCAAACTTGAAATAATGGCGCTTTGTTATACGAATGAAGCACGAATGGTAAGTTTGAACCTTTTAGAAGAGAAAATCAAGTTTTACTTTTATCTTTTAAATATTATTATATGTTCAAAATGTTGTAGGTTGAAATACATGAATTAGCTAGCCAAACATTGACTTGTGAATATATGTGAATAATATGTATAGTCTTTTGTATGACTTGTGAATAATATATATGGTCTTTAGTGTGAGCTATAGATTTCAGTCAATATTATTGTGAATGTATGTGAAGGGATGTGTGCCGATTAAATTTGATTTTTATTGCAGATTGTATAAACCCAATATGGGTTGTCTTTAATTACTAACATTTTTGTAGTAGGCGTAACTATTGTCGAAGGAATTTTCGTCGGGTATACAATTCTACAGCCGACGGAATTCCATCGGCATGACTTAGTGCTGACAGAATGGAGCCCTTTACCGACGGAACTATCTGTCAGCAAAATCCTCATTTGTAGTAGTATTTTTTGCAGTTTCATTTCTAAATAATAAGATGTACCACGTCAGCTTTGTCGTTAAAATCCGACTTGAGATGTTCTTTTTATTAGATTTTATTGTGACTTTTCGTTTCATAATAAGAAATACCACGACATTTACAAGGACATCCAACTTGAGATGTCCTTTTTGATAGATTTTATTGTGATGTTTTGTTTCTTTATAATAGGTCCTACCACGTCAGCTTTTACTTTAACATCCGATGTGAAATGTCCTTTATAATAGAGTTTATTACGATCTTTTTGTTTCTTGCTAATAAGACATACCACGCTGGCATTTACATTAACATCCGACGTGAGATGTCCTTGTAATTTTACCCCAAAATCAAACACACGAACCATCCCTGGTAGGAATTTTCACCGACTCTTGCTTTGCCGCTATTTCCAAACCTACCTGACCAACATCCTTTGCAACCCTACTCGATCAACCCTTCCCAACCAGTTCCACCCTCGACCAGCCCCTCGAAGCACAGAACGATACCCAATGAACGTCTCCTGAGCACCCCATACCACCATCCCACTCGACCAGCGCCACCCTCGACCAGCCCCACAAAGACTGATGCCACCACCATGCCGCAGGCAGTCACCCCAACATCTCTTCCAACCACAACCATGTCGGTACAATCATTCAAGGTGAGGTTTCATTTTTGTTTTTTCGTATGCTTCAGTAAAGTTACCAGTGAACTTATTTAAATGGTTCCAGGTTAAATTGTAGAAGTTATCTAATCGTACGTATGTGCGGTGTTTATTTGGTTTTTAGTGATTCCACTTGGTTTGTGTTGTAACCTAACTGGTTTATTTGTGCTTCTCTTAGTATTTTTCTTTGGTCTCTTTTTGTTTGTAGGTTTTGGTCAGTTTGGCTACTTGGTTGATTGCTATAGGAAATTTTGATTTTGCAGGTTGGGTTTTTAGAGGAATGTGTTTGTTTGGTAACAAGTTATTATTCATGTTGGTACATATTTTTCTCATAAGTTGGTATGATTAAAATAAAGTGATAGTAGTATCAAAGGAGAAATTTCAAAAATTATTCACTGGTGAGAACAAAAGCAATACATGGTGTTTCTGAAACAACAAGAACATAAATATTGATGTTTTTGAAGGGAATGTGTTCTAAAAGCTTACTTTTATATGTCAATTATTGTGAATTGGATGTGCAAACATTTTGTTCCTTGATTATTGTATTCCTCTTTTGGAAGTTTTAAGGTAGAGGTTCTTGATCCTTAACCGTAGAGATCTAAAAGATAATGGTTTACATAAATCAAAAGTTATTCACAGTCATGGAAATTAACATGAAACATTAATTACCGAGATAAGATTGTCGTGTTGGTCATCAATTATTGTAGCTCTACAAATATTTGAAGACACAGAGTATATAAAAGAGGAAAACATTATTTTTATATATTGAATAGACCTAGCAAGTAAAACATTATGGAATTGTGTTTTGTGTCATTAATGTTTTACTGTATCTTGGATCCTAAGATATGAGACTTATATCTTTTCACATAAGGAATGATCAATTTGATTATTGTCAACAGCTATCAATGTGTATAGTGATAAAGACAATAGTTGGTTAAGCATAACTTATGCTGGAAAAGATAGTTCATCAAAAGAGCAGCATTGCCCCTCTTTACGTTAGTGATGATATTACTGTGCCCCTTGATAAATCGAAATTATAATGTGCACAATGTGACTTATGTTAAGGTGACACATTTCTACTTTGTGTATATTCTAAATATCATGAGGCAAGGGATGGACACAACTTGTGCATGTACATCACTAAATGGATCGTGTTTGGTTCGAGTGGAACAAGACATCTGTGCTAATTGGGTCACTATAATGTATAGCTAGATACCGCTTATAGTTTGAGATATTGAGTGTTCAATATCGCTGCCAATTTAGCTTAAATCCTCCTAGAGGTCACACCACAAAAATGAGAAACAAGAAGCTTGATTTTATATTCATATGATGTATCGAATTTCGTGTGAAATAGTATATATGTGGTGAATCGATGAAATCAATGTGTCATGAAAATGACATAGTTAGAATCTTTTATAAGTTCATATGAGATGTATGTATTATGGGGTGTAATGGTTGACAATACATATGATAATATATTACATGATATATGAATTTGCTAAAAAACCCAAAGATCAAATTTTGTTGAATATAAATCCAAAATTTGGTAAAAGGCAAAAACAATTAATACGGTTTTGCCCGAATTAATAAGGAATTAGTATTAATCATGTATTGGAATTGTTCCAATTATGGTTAAATGTGGATGTGGATGATTATGTGTCAAATTGTGATTGATTTTAGGGAGAGAAATATAAGAGATCATGGGATAGTGGTTAGCCCATGATGTGGGTGTTGGGAGACCCTATAAATAGGTCTTCTCTCCCTCGTTTTAATTAATGCAAAAATTTCTCTCTCCTTAACCACCCTATTAATCCATCCGAAAATTCCTTAATTATTTCAAGCTTTTGCAGATTAAATTCTCAGGGAGCATAAATGGGTTATTAGCTAGATTCTAACATTGATTTAGAGATTGAATTGACTAGCTCATTTCTCTCTAATCTTCTTTAGAGTTTGGTGAACACTTGGAGGCGAATCGGCGGGCGATTCGACGAGCGGCGCAACTCCAGATGTTCATAAAGGTTTTAGATAACATTTGGGTACGATCCTCTTATAATTGTTTTAACATATATTGATTATATAATATTAGAATAAATATAAACCGATGTACATGAAATTATCGAAAAAATGGAAATTGATCATGTATGCATGTAATAAAATTTAAAATATACACATACATAGGGGCATGAAATCCTACAGTGGTATCAGAGCATTTAGTTCATATTTTCAATTATTATACTATAGAATTAATTTTAGTTTGCCATCTCCAATCGAAACAATTCGAGTTTTATGTCTTTTTGAGTTTTCCAACAGTTTTGTTGATTTAATTCTAATTAATTCTTTTGATAGATTTAAATGTTTTGAAGCACATCATGTGAATGTTAGAATTAAGATTTAGACTTATGTCTAATATATAAAAATTTATGAGAAATCGACAAAACGAAAAAGACATATGTTTATCTTTCCATAAAATTTTATTTTTGGAAATTGGATAAACAATGGTTCAAATGTTTTGTATTTTGAACTATGGATGTGCAAATCATTTTTATTGGATTTCAAGTGATTTTTGGATTGTTTGATTTGGAGATGAAGGATAAACTAAATCGAGTAATTTATAGTATATGTACATGCGTTGCTCGAGTTCTTTTTTGCAGGGACATGTGACTTTGTATGTTCTGAGGAAACCGTCTGTGAATGAATGAATGTAGATATTATTATTATTCAATCACAGGAGCTTATGTATATGTAAAAGCCAAATTTCTATTTCTATGTATATGCATGCATATGAGAGAGTTTTTACATAGGACTTGCACTAGACAATTTTTAAAATTGTGAGGTGCATGTTTATATTTTTCAAATATAGGAAGTCGCGGAGAAGACACTGACGAAATGCAAGAGGCAAGGATGCGGGAACATATAAACTCACACCGATATATGTGTGAATGGATATATTTATGATTGTGTGCTTGACATGTATGTGATTGTATGGATGAATGTTAGGATGTGTATAGATATAAATATGCATGATCACCTAAATTCTAAAATCACATATAAATGTTTAAATTGTCCACCAAAAAATTACGAGTATTTTTCTTTCTTATTTCGTCCACTAGTAGTCATCGATCGAGGGATATTCTGCTCACCCTTAGCAGGAGATAGCTTCCTCCATCTTTGGGAATAGTGGGAGATATAAGGTTGTCTATTGTTGTGCCATAAATAGATGTACAAGGTGTGATTCACCCTTAGTGGACACCGACTGTATTTATTTGTGAATACAATGGATAAACGTATCTTGTATCAAATGAAATAAGTTTTCTTAACAAGACCCGGAGCCCTAGCTCGGTTTTAAGAAAAAAAGTTTTTCTTAGGAGGATTAGTCAAATTCATTCTTAATTAAAATGACAAGAGTCATAAGCGTTTGAAAATGCAAATGATGCAATATTTCAAAAATGATTATGATTAGAAAATATTTTCTTACCATGATTTTATAATATATCCGATAGCCATTCGCTAGTTTATATTATAATTGATAGGATCTTGAATTACTAAATTTGTGGACATGTTATTTATTTGCGGTATTGATTTTCAAAACATAAAGTTGATATTCAATCCCAGGTATAAATTTATTTTGTAGAAATGTCGAATATATAACCTATTGTGCGATCTATTATTGAAAAACATCCTTTGGCAAACTTCATAAGCTGGCAACTCAAGCTCAATATCATGTTAAAGTTTGAGAAACTATCTAATATTTTGTATGGTGAAATCCCAAAATTAAATGAGAAGGCAACTGATAGCGAGAAAGAGGTTAAAGCCAAGTGGGAAGACCAAGAGAACCAAGTTCACAGTCTAATGTTGGCATTCATGAGTGACTCACTTCAAGCGAAATACTTGGATTCAAAACCCAAGAAGACCATAGAATCTTTAACAAAGATGTTCATGGATAGTCCTAGAAAAAAGCGTTATAAGACCACCATCGCACTCACAAGATGCCACATGCAGAGGGAACATCGATATCTATGCATTTTCTCACGATGCAAGGATACATTGAGAAGTTTTTGAAGCTCTCTTCCCAATGCCCGATGACATTGCGGAAGATTTGATTCTTGCCTCTATAGCCCTGTCCTACAAGGACTTCATTATGCGCGTGAGAAAGGGGTGAGTCTTGGGGAACATCACAATGCTCTCAAAACGGCTGAAGTTGACATGGGCAAGGGTCGGGACAAGCATGTCCTAGCCGTCCATGAGAGGAGCAAAAAGATCACCAAAGGTAAAGGCAAATTCACCAAAAAGACGCCAATCATGAGCAAGGGAGTAGGAGGTACTCATGAGAGTGCCTCGAGGGGGGATTCTTTCAAATCTCCGACTCCCAATACGGAATGCTTTCACTGCGAGGAAAAGGGACACATCCGGCCAAATTGCCCCAAGTAAAAGGAAGACCATGACAATTGAGTGATTGAGCGTAAGCGCCCCAAAAAGGCCAAAGGTATATTTGCTATTGAGATAAATTTTGCCACCTCTGTCCTTGATTGGGTAATTGATACTGGATCGTGTGCTCACATAATTTCGAATGTGCAGTTACTGAAGGATAGGAACGAACTCGTGAAGAACGAGATGATTTTGAAGGTCGAAAATGGTGCGAGCGTTTCTGCGATTGCACAAGGTTCCGTGGAGCTTCAATTATCTAGTGGTTCAAATTTATGTTTAAAGAACGTTTGTTATTTGCCTTCGATTAGGTAGAATATTATTTCTCTATCGTGTTTGGATATGGATAATTTTAATATAAATATTTCAAATTCTTGCTTGTCTATATCGAAGAATGGAATTTTCTATTCAAATGCATTCATGAGGAATGGTCACTATTTGCTTGAATTGAATAATAGTCAAATCTTAAGCATCAATAACAAAAGGCTTAAAACTACTCACGTGAATGATTCACTCTTGTAGCATTATCGTCTTGGTCACATAAATGAAAAACGCATCAAGAAATTGCAAGAGGCTAACCTTCTTGGTCAACTTGATTTTAAATCAATGGAGACGTGCGAACCTTGCCTAATGGGCAAAATGACCAAGAGGCATTTCAAGAAGAAAGGTCCGAGAGCGAGTAACGTATTAGATTTGATACATTCCGATGTATGTGGTCACATGAGTACAAGTGCAAGAGAATGTTTTAGGTACTTCATTACGTTCACGTATGACTATAGTCATTATGGCTATATTTATCTAATAAGAAACAAAAGAGAATCGTTTGACAAGTTCAAGGAATTCAAGAATAAAGTAGAGAACCAACTCAATAAGAAAATCAAGTCTCTACGAACCGATCGTGGAGGTAAGTACTTAAGTACCATATTTGATTCGTTCCTAAAGGAGTGTGGTATTGTACCACAACTCACTCCACCCAGAAGACCTCAATGGAATGGGGTATCCGAAAGGAGAAATAGGACATTGCTCGACATGGTTCGATCAATGAAGTGTCAAGCTGAATTGCCACTTTACTTTTGGAGTTATGCACTAGAAGCTGCGGCTTACACACTCAATAATGTTCCATCCAAATCCGTAGAGAAAATGCCTTATGATCTATGGAGTGGTAAAACTAGACCTGTCAATTTTAGACACGACACGATTACACGACAAGGACACGACACGATAAGGAGACACGATATAGACACGACTTTACACGAATTTTTTTGTATGATTGAAATGATTTATTACGATGTTTTGTGAACATATAAATATAAAATAATGGGTACACGATTTGACACGAACACGACACGATACACACGATAAGTTATTTTTGTACACGAAACAGACATGAACTACATCTTTTGTTAGATAATCAATTGTTTTTACTTGATTATAGTCAATTAAGATGTTATTTAGAATGAAAAATATCAATATAACATGTCACTTAACTATTTTCAATCTAAACATGATGAAATATTTTCAATTTATACTATACACGATAACACGAAATCCTGACACGAATGCAGAACTGTCAGACACGATAGTACACGAACACGACCCAATTGACATATCTAGGTAAAACACTTAAGCTCAATTTTCTAAAGATTTGGGTCGTGAGGCGTACGTCAAGAGATTGATGTCGATGAAACTTCAACCAAAAGCGGATAAGTGCTTCTTTATAGGTTATCCTAGTGAGACAGGAGCATACTACTTTTGGCATATAACCTCCAATCGAGTGATTGTAGAGAGGGATGTCGTATTTCTAGAAAAAGAATTTCTAGAAAGAATAAAAAGTAGTGGGAGTAGAATTGTGCTTCAGGAAACTCAAGATATTCTACAAGATCATGACATAAATGGAAACATTCAAGAACATGAAGGCCCAGCCGAGATTCCTTTGGTTAGTGGGAGCATGAGTGAGAGACCCTCTCAAGCAATTGTTAGAGAAACTCAATCATTCCCGCCAAGTGTAGATTTGTTTAATCATTTAAACTACCGCAAGTGCACGTCGTCGATATAGACGTGACAAATATGGGTCGCTCCACGGGGAGGAGAGACCGCTCTGGTTTTTCAGAAATCAAGTGACAACAAGGGAGAAGAGTTTGTCTAAGCTAATCTATGCTACACTAAACTACTAAGAAGAGAAATGCAACGGAAAGCGATTAACGATTACTTCGAACTAAACTAAAGAAACTTAACACTAAGCTGGAATTAGTAAGAGAAAGACCCTTTAGGGGGTGGAGTGATTACGCATATACAATAAGAAGGCAAGAATGCATTCCTATGGGCACAAGTGGAGGTAGTGTTTTCATGTATAGGAGGTGTCTACTTATCATGGCAAAACCATCAATTCAATCACTAACCTATTTGATTAACATTCATAAACACAACCTGATCATTTAACAAACTAAACAAGCATGGGACATGTCTTAAGATTTGTGGCAAAACCCATCTAGTGAAGTGTTCTATTCTAACAAGCAAGCATACATTCATATTAATCAACACATTTCAACATAAAGCATTCTTCCATTCTTAATTGCATATATAAGTATCATCTCCACCCCCCCAAAGGGGAGTAGTTTTACTGACTAAACATTAAACAAACTATTACACTAAGATAAGAAAACATATTAACTAATTTAGATTTAATAAAAGACAATTAAGCTAAGCATGCAAGAACTATAAAAGAAGCACAAAACAAAGAAAATTTTATTGATTTCAGACTCACAATACCAGTAGCATCTCCCCACTTGAGTTTCTTGCTTCAAGGCTTTCACTTCAAGTAGAGAGAATGGCCACTAAGCATCGAGTCATTACACTAGAAGGTGAAGAGTTCTATTTATAGCCATAGAAAAAGGTAATCCGGGACAATCCTCTGGTATGGGACTAAACAAATACCAGAAATAGACTAAATACACACTAATACACGTCCCATATAAAGATTAACAGATTCGGAGCAACCTGGACTGGCAATTAACTGTCTCAGACCGCTAATTGGTGGTCTACAGAGTTTGGATCGCTCTGGGCTTTCTTCTGGGCTTTTCTGCATGTTTTTGTGTCTTTGATGTATCTACTTTCCTTGTTGGAGCTCCAACCCGAATAGAATTGCTAAAATACTCCCCTTGATGGTGTGGAGTATTCTCGTTTGCTCATTGGTCCTTCGATCTTGCATCTTAGTCCTTGAATCTCTCAACTCAGTCCTTTTTCACGCTTTTAGGTCCTTTTATGTCTCTTCCCTTCAAACCTATTTATTTCTGAAATTCAAACATAAAACTCGTCACGTAGCATTGTTTAGGTGAAAGACAATGGATATAAGATACAAATGTAAGCATGAAATGATGTCAAACAAATAACCTCCAATCATGACATATAGGAACTACTTTTGGCATATAACCTCCAATCGAGTGATTGTAGAGAGGGATGTCGTATTTCTAGAAAACAAATTTCTGGAAAGAATAAAAAGTAGTGGGAGTAGAATTGTGCTTGAGGAAACTCACGATATTCTACAAGATCATGACATAAATGGAAACATTCAAGATCATGAGGGCCCAACCGAGATTCCTTTAGTTAGTGGGAGCATGAGTGAGAGACTCTCGCAAGCAATTGTGAGAGAAACTCAATCATCCCCGCCAAGTGTACATTCGAGAATCGAACATGAACCAATTCCGCAAGAAATTGTGGAAGAAGTTCGAGAAGTACACTTAGAACAAAAAGAACGTAGAAGATCAACGTGGGAAAGGAAGAAACCCGATATGTATTTGTGACTTCATGAAATCATGGTACATGATACCGATGATCCCTCGACCTTTAAAGAATTAATGGAAAGAGAGGACTCCAAACTATGGTTTAAAGCCATGGAATCCAAAATAGAATCCATGTATGATAATCAAGTGTGGAACTTGGTTGACCTTCCTCAAAGGAAAAAAGTCATTCAAAATAAATGTGTTTTGAAGAGGAAGATGGACATGGATGGGAACCTGACAACCTACAAAGCAAGGCTTGTAGCAAAAGGTTTCACTCAAGTTCAAGGAATTGACTATGATGAAACTTTTTCACCGGTTGCTATGTTCAAGTCTATTTGGATTATGCTCGTTATTGCCGCATTTCATGATTATGAGATATGGAAAATGGATGTCGAAATGGCATTCCTTAATGGGAACTTGGAGGAGGATGTGTACATGGTACAACCTCAACGTTTTGAAGATCCAAAGAATAACGAGAAAGTATGCAAGCTTCAACGGTCCATTTATAGATTAAAGCAAACATCAAGGAGTTGGAAAAAACGCTTTGACAAAAATGTCAAAAAGATTCACTTAGTCCAAAGCAAGGAAGAACCTTGTATATACAAGAAGGTTAGTGGGAGCCACATAGTGTTTTTGATCTTATACGTCGATGATATACTCCTGGTGGGAAATCATATACCTTTGCTTGAGCAAACGAGAAGTTCATTGAAATCAGCATTTTCAATGAAAGACATGGGTGAGGCTCAATACTTCTTGGGAATGAAGATATATAGAGATAGATCTCGTGGACTCATTGGCCTAAGTCAACATACATACATTGACAAGGGCTTGGAAAGGTTCAGTATGAACACCTCCAAAAAGCGCAATGTGCCAATGAGTATGGGAGTGCAACTCAAGAAGTCTCAACGTACTGAAACGCGTAAAGACTTGAAGTATATGAAGGATATTCCTTATGCTTCAGCAATAGGATCAATCATGTACGTCATGACTTGCACAAGACCCGTTGTCTCGTATGCTGAAAGTGTGACAAGTCGTCACCAATCCAACGCAAGTCTTGAGCAATGGACTGTGGTCAAGAATATTCTGAGATACCTTAACCGAACCAAAGATAAGTTCCTTGTTTATGGAGGACAAAGGGAGCTAATAGCCGAGGGCTATTCGGATGCGAGTTTCATGAGTGATCTCGACGATAGAAGATCGCAATCAGGATATGTCTTCCTTCTGAATGGTGGAGTCGTGAGTTAGCATAGTTTGAAGCAAACAACTACGGCCGACAAAACCACCGCTTCCAAAGCTATGGCTATAGCTGAAGTGAGCAAGGAAGGAGTGTATTAACAAGTTCCTTGAAGAGCTCAGAGTAGTTCCCTCGAGCGAGAGACTAATAGAGTTATTTTGTGATAATAGTGCATCTATCTCGCAAATCAAGTATCCTCAATCACATCACAAAGTGAAGTACATGGATTGCAAGTACTTTGTCACACGTGACTTCATCGACGTAGGCAAAATAAATTTGTTATGGGTGGACACAAACAATAACACAACTGATCCACTCACCAAACCCTTATCCCAAGCCAAGGGCGAAATGCATTTTGAGTCCATGGGTCTGAGGAACCATGTGGATTGGCTTGACGAGTGATTAAAGAGGGTTACCCTAGTTCTTATTGTTTTATACATTGAGAATGTATGTGAAATAAAACTTTGATAACAAGTGGGAGATTGCAGAGAATGTGTTCTAAAAGTTTGCTTTTATATATCAATTATTATGAATTGGATGTGCAAACATTTTGTTCCTTGATTAATGTATTCATCTTTTGGAAGTGTTAAGGTAGAGGCTCTTGTCCTTACCCGTAGAGATCTAAAAGATAATGGTGTACATAAATAAAAAATTATTCACAATCATGGTAATTAAGATGGAACATTAATTACCAAGAAAATTATTGTAGCTCTACAAATATTTGAAGACACGAGTATATAAAAAAGGAAAAGATTACTTTTAGATATTGAATAGACTTAGAAAGTAAAACATTATGGAATTGTGTTTTGTGTCATTAATGTTTTTTACTGTGTCTTGGATCCTAAGATATGTGACTTATATCTTTTCACATAAGGAATGTTCAATTTAATTATTGTCAAAATCTATCAATGAGTAGAATGATAAAGGCAATAGTTGGTTAAACATGACTTATGGTGGAAAAGATAGTTCGTCAAAAGATTATCATTGCCCCTCTTAACTTGAGCGATGATATTATTGGGCCCCTTGATAAAGTGAAATTCTAATGTGCACAATTTGACTTATGTTAAGTTACATATTGATAATTAGCTTAAGAGATCAAGAAATGAATATATAATACAAAGATGACACAGTTCTACTTTGTGTATATTTTTATTTTCATGAGGCAAGGGACGGACACAAGTTGTGCACGTACATCACTAAATGGATCGTGTTTGGTTCGAGTGGAACAAGACATCTATGCTAATTGCGTAACTATAATGTGTAGCTAGATACCACTAATAATTTGCGATATTGAGTGTTTAATATCGCTGCCAATTTAGCTTCGATCCTCCTATAGGTCACACCACAAAACTGGGAAACAAGAAGCTTGATTTTATATTCATATGATGTATCAAATTTCGTGTGAAATAGTATATATGTGGTGAATCGATAAAAGCGATGTATCATGAAAATGACATAGTTAGAATCATTTAGAAGTTCATATGAGATGTATGTATTATTGGGTGTAATGCTTGACATTACATATGATAACATATTACATGATATATGAATTTGCAGATATAAATCATATTACATGTAATGGTTGACATGATATATGATAACATATTACATGATACATGATAAAATCACAGATCAAATTTTGTTCAACATAAATCCAAAATTTGGTAAAAGGCAAAAAATGGTTAATACGGTTTTGCCTGAATTAATAAGAAATTAGTATTAATCAAGTATTGCAATTATTCTAATTATGGTTAAACGTGGATGTGAAGATTATGTGTCAAATTGTGATTGATTTTAGGGAGAGAAAAATAAGAGATCATGGGTTAGTGGTTAGCCCATGATGGGGTGTTGGGAGACCCTATAGATAGGTCAGCTCTCCCTCCTTGTTTTAATTAATGCAAAAAAATTCTGTCTCCCTAACCACCCTATTAATCCATCCGAAATGTTAATTATTTCAAGCTTTCGGAGATTAAATTCTCAAGGAGCATAATTGGGTTATTATCTAGATTCTAACCTTGATTTAGAGATTGAATTGGCTAGCTCATTTTTCTCTAATCTTCTTTAGAGTTTGGTGAGTACTTAGGGGCAAATCGGCAGGCGATTCGACGAGCGGTGCAACTCCGGATATTCATAAAGATTTTAGACAACCTTTGGGTATGATCCTCTTATATTTGTTTTAACATACATTGATTATATGATATTGAAATAAATATAAACCGATGTACATGAAATTGTTGAAAATATGGAAATCGATCATGTATGCATGTATTAAAATTTTAAAATATACACATACTTAGGGGCACGAAATCTACAGTTTTCAAATATAGACATTGCTTCATCGCTAATTACTAATGCATGTACTAAATCAATGAATGTAACCAATCATTTTGTAAAATTTATTCACGGTAATGGCTCTCAACAAGTCCCAAAGACAAATCGAACATCGACCAAATTATCGATCTACAAGTGACAATGAAATGATAGCGGCTCAGGCCTACAGAGCTACTCTTGTTAGGGTTTCTGTAAAAAATTAAACGAGAAGGTCCATTAACTTTGGAGTTTGATTATTACTTTGAGCAATCCGGAGAAACAAATTTATTGGACAAATTATTTGGGCATTCTCACGAGAAGCAAAGTAAATATTTGCATTGACAAGTGGTCAACTATGGATGAATCACTAAAAGATAAATTTTAGAAAGATGCAATGTTTAGTTCATGGTTTTCATGATTTTCGTTTAAGTTAATTATTTTTCTTTATAGTTTCTTATGGAATTAATACTACTTTTCATTGTTTTCGTCTTGTAGGAAAATTTCAATTTTCAATCAACTAAAGAGTTGAAAAAGAAGTGGATGTTGTATGTGGGTAATCAATGTAATGATTTCACAACAAATTTGACATCCAATTTCATATATGGGGAGTATAAGGATCCATGTACAATTTACAAATTCATTTCCCAGACAACATTGGCTGATTTCAGAAGATCAAGGCTAACTCCAGAATTTTTTGTATAATATACATTCATATTTCGTTTATACATTGAAATGTTTATTATGATAACTAATCTCTTATTTATATTTGTAGGAAGTACGAGCACTTAAGAGAGAACGACAATCAGAGAACAAGTTTCAACACCAATTGTCGTGAGGGGGATATCGGAAACGGGAGGAGACAATGATGGCCGAAAATGTTGACGCTCCCTCGTCAAAAAGCTCCAAAATTCAGAACTTGATTGACGAGGATGTGTTACCTATTAATTCCAAGATTTTGCAAACCTTGACAAAGATTCTACGTGCAAAGTGTTATAGATAGAGCAATCGTAGGCAAGACAACAATAGACAACATAGAAGTGAAACTCTATGTCGCAATGCCTGGTTTGATCCAATTCCTGAAAAAGGAAAGATTGTGTATAACAATCATCCAAGTCCACATAAAGTAAGTCATGTTCGTCTTGTTCATACTATTGATTAATCATCAAAACGGATTAACGCCCCCTTTGTTTCTCGATTTAACTCAAAATGTAGTCAACCCCCTTCATGTTCGTCTTGTTCATACTGTTGACTAATATTAGATCGTTTTGATTATCTAACACCCCCCCTCTATTATCTAACTTCATCCTTTGTCGCAAGGTTGAGGTAGCCAACTTTGAAAACTTCTCTTTAAAATCCTTTTTAGATGCAAATAAACTCACTTACTCTCACACAATTCCTGCATCAAAACCCTATTATCCTTTCCTTGTGCAACAATTCTATTGCAATCTTAGAAAAGTCCCAAATCGGCATATCTTAACTACCTTGATCAATGGGATTGAATGTAGGATTACACCTGAATTGTTGTCTGAAACTCTAGGTTTCGAGTCGAGGGGAACTCATATATATCTTGACTATCCTCAAGGTGCTCTCCCCGGTACCGAGGTTGAGAAAATTGTTGATGAGTTATATGCCATTTCACCACCTCGGGTAAATGGTCGATTCAAACACAATGCATATCTTTTACATCCTTTACCCAGGATTCTTGCCCAAATCGTCTCTTACAACCTCTATCCGAAATTTGGTCACCACAATGAGGTATCTAATATGGCTCTTATGTGCATCTATTGCATTTATAAGAAAATCTTGGTGGATTGGCCTCGTTTTGATGATCTTACACATGTATCATCGTAGCAAATCATATCTTCCATATCTTATGTGGCTTTCCGTCTTGTTTGATAAATGGAAGATAGATGTCGAAGCGTTTCCCTCTTTGGTCTACAAATTTACTCTCTGTAAGACTACCTTGTCCAAAAGAAATCAATTGCTCCTCCTTCTCCACCACATTCCTCTACCGAGGAATCAGATGAGGATTCAGAAGAAGAAGAAGAAGAAGAGGAGGCCTCTGAAGATCCGAGGTGGATGAGAAATAAATACACGCTTATAGATAGGGCGAGCTATAAGATAGGGGGAGCATTTGAAATTGGTTATTAATGATAAATTTTGTAATCAAACGTGTATTTAGATTGATAAGTTGTCATCATCAAAAAGGGGGAGATTGTTGGCTTTTTGGCTAATAATCGTTAATCCGTTTGATGATTAATCAACATATCAATAAACACATGTATCAACTAAAGATCATTGCTTGCATATATTTGTATTATCTAATGTTTCAGGAACCAAGTTTGAGTTAAATCAAGAAATGAAGATTGAAGCGTAGTTAGGTTTACATTTTATGTATTTAGGTTACAAATGTAAGTTGGCACTTAAAATCGTTGATCCATTGTATTGCATGACACTTAGAAATGCTATAGAAGTCTCACATAACATTCCAACTCTCTTTAGACTTCAATAGGAAATCATCGAAGCTCGTTAGAAATCCAAAACATGATTTTAGCACTCAACCGGTCGACCGGTAGAACAATTTGGTTTGACCCGATTTCAACAGACTGTCCCAGAAAGCCTCTTTTGTCAAAAATGGTAGACCGACATACACTTCCAGTTCGTCCGTTACATTAATCTGGCTTGCCTGTGTAAAGCAGGTCGACCGACATACCTATTCTGTTCGACCGTTTCACCTTGTCAAGTGATAGGAATTATTTTATCCGATACAAATCCACCAACCTATCAGTTGTCGACACGTGTCCTTGTTAGTGAGACTTTCGGTCGACCGAAACTTAGCTTTTGTTTGACCGATTGCATTTCCATATTCATATTAAATATGACCGTTATACTTGTCGTAAATACCAACGGTCGTATACACATTTCTCACCTAACCCCTCTTTTTGGTCTTCCGGTCGACCGAATGTTCCTAAACGGTCGACCAATTTCGAAAACTTCCCAGACCAATTTTTACTGGAAGTTTTCGATCGAACCCCCAAATTCATTCGGTTCAACCGATTATCCTTGGCTTTATCCTGTCTGAAATCCAACACGTCAAATGGTCGACCGAAACTCTCTTAACGGTTGACCGATTCATGCATCTTTTCCAGATGAAGCCTTACTGATCTGTTTCAGCCGAACTCGTGATCTAGTCCGTTCGACCGATCACTTAAGTTCTAGCCCAGTTGGTCCGACCGTTTGCACCTTCGCTCGACCGAACCATTTATTTTTGCATACCGGTCGACCGATTAACCCGATCCGGTCGATCGTTCGTGTCCTGAATAGTGTCATGTCACTTCCTTACTTGTGTTTTCTTGCACAACTTTATACCATTTCAATCCCAATGGCTAGAACTAGTTTAGAGCTTATAAATAGAGCTGAGAACACTCATCTAAAGTCACCAATCTTTCTCCAAGCTCAAATCTCATTACTACTCTCATATTTGCTTTAAACACTTGCGCTCACAACTTCTCACTTGAAATCACCATCCTTGATTGCATCATCCATTTCAAGTGCTCTAAATTAGTTGCTGAAGTAAAGTCTTCAAGAGTTGTACTAAGCTTCCAGAGTGAAGCTCTTCTCGGATGGTGAGAAGGTGGTCCAAGCTAGGCGAGGGTGTTCGCAAAGCTTGTTGTGTAAATGCGTGATCTCGGCCCACAACGGAGATCGGATTAGTGGAGGACGCGAAGTTGCTCGAGTAAGAGCAATACATAAGAGAGGATTAGGATCCAGTGGTTGGATCCAAACCTCTATACATCCGGTGTTGTGGTTTGTTGTTCTCTTTTTTATATTAATTGTCTTAGCTTTTAATTTGGCATAGTTTGTTAAACTATCTTGATTAGTCTATTCACTCCCCCTTTAGATCCTACACATACTTCTTTATGTTACATTTCAATTAAAATTTTGTTAATTTGATTTTGTTAAGTTTGGTCCAAGATTTGGGTATTTTTTGTCCTCTTATACTTTGCAACCAAGGAAGTATACAGGATGATACAAGATCATCAACAATTGTAGACATGATACAAGAACAAAAGAAGGCCTATTATCTAGCATCATTTTGGTAGTCGTAAGTATCTCATCATTTTATATAATACAAGTAATTTCAATTACTGATGACGTTATGTTGTTCGCGAAGGCAACCAAAGAAAATGCTCAGGTCATTAAGGAGATATTAGTTGAGTTCTCAATATGCTCGGGGTTACATCTCAACACAACCAAGAGTCTTGTGTTTTTGGGGAGAAATGCGGCTCATGGCAGGTGGATATACAGAATTGAAATGGTGGATTTTCTAGTGACATATTTAGGGCTACCACTCTTCACATCATTACTTGGGAAGCAACATTGTGCTTGGTTGTTGGCGCCGTTAAATGCAAGGCTCAGCACGTGGAAACGAAGCCATCTATCCATGGCTGGCTGGGTGGAGTTGGTGCAATCGGTGCTGGTTTCGTTCAGCATGTACTAGACATCCGTATTCCTTATTCCTAGATCAGTTTTGAAGGAGATGAAAGCATCATGACCCAGTTTTTGTGGGGAGGACCACAGAAATGGGTGGTCGGGTCCTAGAAGGACATTTGTATGCCCAAAAGAGAGGGTGGTTTGGGATTGCAAAGGCTAGTGGATTGGAAAGATGTTGGTTATTGCCTCTCCTTTGGTTGGTTGTGGTGGATGACAAATCATTGTGGGTCAGATGCATGCGTCGGAAGTACCTTAGAAGGGGTACAATATGGCTCGCACGCCACCGTCAAGCTGGTCCTGGGCGTTGAGGGGAATTTTGAAGGTGCGTGACATTGCACGGGAACATATCCACTTTCAGGTGGGTGATGGCAACAACATACATTTCTTCATCGACCCATGGTGTGGACCACCGTTTCTTTGTGAGTCATGGGGGGCACGGTATCATTATGACATAGGTATGCCCAAGGACGAACATGTAGCTCACTACATCAAAAATGGCTCATGGAACTTTCCCATCCGTGGTCTCTATAATTGATGGAGTTTTGGCTGAAGATAATGGGAACGCGGATACATGGGGATCGGGACAATCCTACTCAGCTGGAAGCAAGGAAGGAAAATTTCTCCCTCAATGAAGCATGGACATGGGTAGCACTGAGGAAGGCGACTGTGGGATGGAGTAAGCTCATTTGGTATAAGAACCACTTCCTATGACATGCCATCGTCTCTTGGCGTGTGCCGTGGGGTCGTTTGATGACAAAGAAATTAATGCAGGTTAGGGGAGCATACCATGGGCTGCATTGTGTGTTATGTAACGATGGAGAGAAGGACATGAGACATCTCTTTTGGGCATGCACCTTCACGAAGGAGGTCTGGACACGAGTGCTACAAATATTGAGTGTGGGCACCGGTATAAAAACCACAATTGAGGAGGAAGCATAGCGCATGACACGAGTAAAGGGCAGCTGGGTCCAAACGACAACGATGAAGCTGGCCTTCGGTGCAGTTGTTTATGAATGCTGGCAATAGTGGAATCGACGAATCTTCGACCACAAAGAGAAGCATTGAGATAAGAGACTACGTGGTAGAGGAATGGATAATGTAGTAGGGGACCTCTTGTAAATGAGACAGGATCTCATGTGTTGTTGTGTGGCTGGGCATGTGAATGGCATGTCCCGTGCTCTTTATTATCATTTTTGGTAGGTTGTAAATCTTAGTTTACACACTTAATCAAACTTCGAGGCTATGTCTCCCTTTCGCTTTGCAAAAAAAAAAGAAGATTAGCATAAAATAATTGATGAATGATTTAATATGAATGGTTTTCAATTATCATTGGATGTTAGTTGTGTTATGTCTGATGCATATACTATCTTCTGGTTTGATCCTTTGGCCTCAAAAATATCCAGGAAGGATTTGAAGAATATTATTCAGTGGCAAGCTATTTTGAATAATTACCTTCACATTCTAAGGAAATTTGTTGTTACTAAATGTTTGAATCTATTTTTCGATCATTTACATATCTTGGTAGGCTCATGAAAATCTATAACTTTGAGGGTACTGGAGTGGTCAAAAGAAGAAAATGATTTAGTATGTCACAAAGGTAAGATGATTTAGTTTTGTGTGTATATGTATAATATGTATTATACTTTGCATTAAATTTGTTGTTTTCCTAATATACATGACATCTTAATTGTAGTACCATAAACAAGTTAGAATACTGAATGCGGTTGTCACATAATGAAGTATATGGAAGAAATTGTTGATTTCCGAGTGGAATCGGAAGATTTCAGAACGGTAAATTTTGATATATATTTTATGTTGCGTTAGATATATTTGGTGGAACAAATTAAATGTTAATATATGGGTTTTGTTTACTACGTTGATGTTCGAAGACACCCTTGAACCATACTCGCAGGAGGAGATAAACTACATGCGAGAGAGGTGGTCGTATGTTGTTAATATAAATGTAAGTTTAACGAGTGATATTGTCCGCTTTAAGCTTTTATTATGATAGATGAATAAATATATTATATCCACTACAACAATACAGGGCTTCACTGACAGTTGATATCTATCGGTACATATCAACATCTGTCGGTGTAGGGAATCACCAATGGATACGGCACACTCTATGTACCATGCATCGATGTATGTCTACTCTGATGGATGTTTCGACGAAGAAAGCCCGTTGGTGGTACTTTTGGCCTCTCGAGGTCATTTGTCGTATATGCTAGCTTGCTTTTCGTATCCGCTAGCTCAATTATCATCATCTTCATCTGCTCATTTTTCCCAACCTCTACTCTGGCATTACTCTTTGCTTGAGATCGCAACCCACAAGGTCTGTATATGTCAATTTAGATGACGAGACTTGACTACATCCTAACACCTCCATGCCTTTCGGCGACACGTGTCCCGACTGGATCCTGGGCACCAACCGCCGTCTTGATAGACCCGTGAGAGCTCATCTCACCCGGTCCTAGCAAAGCTTCCAATTGTTCGTAAAATAAGAAACCGTTATAAATTCACAAAGAATGTATCGAACAACATTCAGTAATTGAAAACTAATAATAATCTTAAACTTACAATAACACCCGCAGCTTCAGGTAGTCTCTTGTCATGAAGCCGGATGTACATATCTGTACGACTAGCCTCAGGAGCGTCCGAGTTTTCTACAATCTGCAATACCATTGAATCTATAAAAAATTAGAAAAGTAATGAATCTATAAGAATCTAAAAAAAATATCTCACCATTTTCTCCTTGTGTCGCACCACCGATTTTGTACCACACTTATGTGGTATTACAAAATTCGCCCATTTTTTCTAATTAGTCTTGCTCTGCTTCTGCATCACCAATAAATCAAATTCTTATTTTTTTAGTCATTGATAATAATTAACTTAAAACTTAACAAATTTACCTTAGTAGTCAAGAAGAGTAGATCAATCTGCCACGGAAATATGTGGCGGTCTAGCCTCCAATCTAGCCTCTCTACTGTCCAAAATGCACAACGTCAAGGTACAAGTGGTACTTATTTTTCTTTCATTTGGTGTTCAGATACTTCATAATTTTTGCTTTGAACCCCTAGGAATTGTCCAGTGTGATTATGAAATAATTTAAATTAGTTTATGATTTAAATCAATACTAAGAACTGATGGAACTATCTAGTGTGATTGTGAAATAAATTTAAATTAGTTTACAATTTATATCAATACTAAGAACTAAAGTAACTCAAGAAAGTATGTAAGATTACCATCAATTGCATCCATGTCACATCCTTGTCTTTCTTTGGCACCAATCTCGAATCCAAATAACGAGGAGGCAGTACTTGTGTCCTCCAGGCTATCGTGCCGATGAAATTATGGAAGTGTTCAACATTCTTTCCCTTCGATACGCCTTTCGGTGTGAACTCGATCTCATTCTGAATTGTAGAGTTCCAATCCTCCTGAAGTTGTGTGGATCCACAACCTCTACTCGTACTCGTTGTACCAGATCCCGAAGGGCTAGGATCCTCCTCATTATTAGCTGCATCATCAGCTATTTGTGGGGTATCCTCTGCCACATGTTGTTGACGTCTACGCCTATCACCATCTCCCACATGGTGTGGTGGTGAAGACTGACATCCCGCCATAACTAAATTATGAAGAAATTTAATTTATCATCAACTATATAATAAAATTTATAAACTACACATCTATTCATACATATATTGGCTTTGTCGTTACAAATTGTGCATATCCCTAAGGTCTAACAAAATCGACCAAATTAATATCATCTAATTTGACTCTATCTTGTACAAGATTTACTCGCCCGTACTCAGGAACTTCCGATGCTTCCTCCTCCATGCTATATAAATCTCTCGACAACAATCACACAACAGCAAACCATTGGTCGTCGCTTTGTCTTTCTTCAGGCCCTGCAACATAAAATACTTGTTGTACTTGGGATGCAAGTACAAATGGCTCTTTTGGTTTCAGAAATTTAGTGGCATTCACCAACGTAAACCCATATTCGTCGCTTCTAGTGGTATTGTCCCGACCCAGAATGTCGTAGCACTTGCACTTGAACAAAACATATTTCACATCACCGTAGTATTGAAGTTCAATTATGTCTTGCAAGACACCTGTTGAACGTTTTATATTTCTACCGCAAGTGCACGGCCGCGATGAAGCAGTGGCAAGTACGGGTCGTCCTCAGGGAGGTGAGCAGGCTCTTGTTTATCAGAAATCAAGTGGCAAAAATAGGGGGAGAAAGATTGATTACACTACTCTACACTAAACTACTCTAAGAAGTATGAAAGGTGAAAGAAGCAAACAAACGATGAAATAAGAACTAAGCTAAGAACAAAACAAGAATGCTGGAATTTCAGGAAGGGAAAACCCCTAAGGGGTGGAGTGAGTGCACACAAGCAAAGAGGTGGTTGTAGAATACATTCTTTAAGCACATGAAGGTGGTGTTTATCAAGCATAGGAAGTGTCTAAATGTTATGGCAAAACCTATCAATCTATTCACCAACTTGGTTGATTAACATTTACATATGCAAGGTGTTTATTTCAGAACCTAAACAAGCATGAGAGGTGTCTAATCATTTTGGCAAAACTCATCAAGTTATAAATTCTGTCCTAAACAAGCAAGCATACATTCATGTTTAATCAACACATTGAAATTAAAGCATTCATCCCATTCTCTAATGCATGTATGTACATCTACTCCACCCCCCAAAGGGGATGGAACTACTCACTAAACATTACACTAATTATTAAACTAAACAAAGAAAGCATATTAACTAAGCTAATAAAACTAATGAAATGAGATTAAGCAAAGCAAAACAAGAAACATAAAACAAACAATATAATAAAGAAAACTTGTATTAAAATGACTCACATTAAAAGTAGCATCCTCCTACTTTAGTGTGTGCTTCAAGGCCTCACTTCTAGTAGGAAGAATAGCCACTTAAAATATGGAGTGATTACAATAGGAGGTGAAGAGTTCTATTTATAGCCATGGAAAAAGGTAATCCGGGACAATCCCCCGATGTGGGACTAAACAGATACCAAAAATAGCCTAAACATCCTCTAATACATGTGCTGGAGAAATTTGGGCGGATTTGGGCCAAAATGGACCGCCAATTAGCGGTCTTGGACCGCCAATTAGCGGTCTATTTTGTTCAGATCCTGCTCATTTTTGTTTTGGGCTTTTATTTCTGGTATTGTTGGTCTTTGATGCGGTTACTTGACTTGTTGGAGCTCCGACCCGAATCGAATTGGTAAAATACTCCCCATGATGGTGTGGAGTATTCTGTTTTGCTCTTAGGTCCTTCTGTCTTGCAATCAGGTCCTTCTCCCTTGCATCTTGGTCCCTAGATCTCACAATTCAGTCCTTTTTCCCAGCTTTTGGGTCCTTTTATGCTTCATCTCTTCAAACATATTTATTCCTGAAAACTAAACATAAAACTCGTGACATAGCATTGTTTAGGTGAAAGATAATGGATATAAGATACAAATATGAGCATGAAATGATGTCAATCAACACCAAAGTAGTCGATTGGTGCACAGATAGGATTGTTATCGCGTGTTGTTGAGTAACTTTTTGTTGTTGCCTTCACAAACACACCAGATTTTTGAGTTTTTCCTTGGACTCCCATTTCTCTGTGCAAAATCGAAACCCATTGATGATATATCCTGAATATTTCTTTGCCATGATATTCGAACCTCGAGCAAGTGCTTTGATTTCAACACACTTAGTGTTTTTATTTTGAACGGTCTCCCTGAACCAATCACTAAATTTCTTATGTCCTGCATTCGATTTTTGTCTTCGATTACGACGTAAACCTACCCCCATGAAAGCATTGTAACGGTTAAAGCGCTTGTAATGGCAAATTTCTTCGTTAACAATGAAATATTCAAATTTATGAAATGAGGAAAGTAACAAAACTTTTGTACACTTACTCTTGATATTCATCAACAATGGTAGTGTTATCTAAAGCCTAATTTTGTGCCTTCTCTAGATCAACATCAGGGACAATCATTTTAGCCTTATCTAAAGGTCTTTCACCTTCATCGTTCCTTGAAGGTCTATTAATTTATGATCCCCTGTCTCGATGGCTCAGTTGTGGCGTTTTCACCTTCTACAAAACCAGATATCATCCCCTCTATGTCGTCTGTGTATTCCTCTAATGACTCAATCTCTGTTGCTTCTGAGCATAATTTATGATCCCCTGTCACGGCTCAGTTGTGGCGAGGTTGAGGAATGATTTTAGATTTTCTGTGAATTTCTAAGTAATTCTCTTCTCATACATCCAACTTCGGTCCGAGATCATAATTTTATTGATTTAAAACAAAACATGTTAAACATAACACATTAAGCAAAACCAAATCCAATATAAAATGTTCAACCTCTACCATCATCTAATCGATAGTTTCAAATTATCACATCCAACTTATCCAAATCAATTCAAATAAACCCAATATTTGTGTTATCAAATAAACCCAATTCAAACATAATCTAATTATCACATCCAACTTATCCAAATCAATTCAAATAAATCCAATCTAACAAAATCAGTTATCCAATCTAACAATCAAGTAACAGATCCAACACAATCCAACGAACTCAATCACACTAGCGCATTCCACTCAATCAAAATAAATATAACTAAACCGTGAATCTAAAATAACTATTTATTAGAAATTTTGGCAGCACCACCCCTATATTTTCATAAATGATTTTTTTTGAAATCCTGCATTGACAAGGAAAAACACATTTACATTCATATCTAACATTCACAAGTACCTCCAACTAATCCAAAATCTAATACAAACTTTTAAATCGACATATCAATTTTAAATCCAAAATAGAATCCTAAATCCAAAATCAAATACACCAACTCCAACCTCCAATTTTCTTATCCTTACAACAAATCTTGTTTCCAATCAAGCCTACATGTAATCCTAAATTTGAAATGGAAGATACAATCCAAATCCAAAATATATTACTAAATTTTAAATCCAAAACTAAATTTTAAATACAAAATACAATCCTAAATCCTAAATCTAATATACCAACACCAACCTCCAATGCTAAATCGATATATTTCGATTGGATGTACTTGTGGTATTCCTTTGACTATAATGTACAAGATAGAAAACTTGTTTGACTTAAAAGTTTGTTTAATTTTATAGGGGAATTAATAATGTGTTATTGATGACAATTTTCTGCCGAAATTTTAAATCATTTCGGCAGAATCTTCCCTATAAATCAAAAATTGCATTCAAATACATTTCTTCAAACTACATTAAAAGAGCTTCGCATATAAACATTGCATTTTGCATACAAATATTTAAACTACATTCAAAATATATTCCAACTATATTTAAAATTACATTCAAATTACATTCTAACTATATAAAAAATCAAATTCAAACTACATTCAAACCAAAATAAATAATCTAAACTATAATCTTAACAATAGCATCTTATTATTAATCCAATGACAGAGACTAATTTATCAAAACAATCTAAATTTATAACATTCAAACTATAATCTAAACTAAAAACAATATAAATTTATAAAAAAACAAAAATCTTAACAAAAATATAAATATAAACAAATGTAGATGGGTCTGAAGATGGGTTTGGGGTTGGGGAGCGAGCTTGGTGTCAGTTTCGGGCTGGGGGTCATGTTTGGGGTCTGGGTTTGGGGGTGGGGTTCAGGTTTGAGGTTGGGATGGCTGGGGGCTGGGTTTTGGGTTAGGGTTGGGGTTCGAGGACGGGTCTGAGGTCGGGGAGAGACGGAGGGGGTCGGGATAGGTTCAGGTTCAACGATGAGTCTGGGGTCGGGGAGGAAGGGAGGGGTCGGGTTCGTGGAGGGAGGGGTCGTGAAGGGACGGGTCGAAGAAGAGGGAAGGGTCGAGTTTGGGGTCCAGGTTGGGGTTGGGGTTCAGGGAGGGATCTGCGACCGAGGAGGGAGGGAATGGTTGCGGAAGATGGAGGGTTGGGTTTGGGGAGGGAGGGATCGGGGAAGAGTGAGGACTTACAATGCCAATGGACGGAGTGGTGGTGCAATGAGAAGGCATGGCAAGGGGCGACGGTGTGGGGAAGTGATGACGAGGCGTCGGGGAAGCAACGTTATGGTTTTCTTGGGATAGAATGGGGGAAAGTGAAAGGGAAGCCCAAAACGACTTCTGATGAAGACCTACACCGACGGATGGTGTCCGTCGGTGCTTAATCTACTATCCATTGACTTATGTGATCGTATTAAGTTTAACGGACATTTTTCGAACTGTACACATACGGATGCTATCCGTCGGTGCCTTTAACATTCACTAACGACTATTTCCGTCGGTGTAGGTTTCCCAACCGTCAGTGCTTGTATTTCCACGAAAAATTCATTTAAGCATGGATTCAAAATCTACACTGACAGATGCCATCTGTCAGAGTCTTTGAGTAAGTCACCGACGCATATATCTGTTGGTGTAGGTTAACACATCCGTCAAGGTATGTTTTTCCACAAAAAATTTCATTTTGCCTCATTCAAAATCAACATTGACGGACCTCTCCATCGGTGTACATTTCCACTATGACAAATAGTATGAAAACTTCTTATGACACCTCCGTGTTGTCGGAGTTATCAATCGTCTCCATCGGTGTAAACTTACACTAACGACGTACGCTATCTGTCAGTCTATGCAACTGTATATCGACGAATGTTGCTCCGATGGATCTGTATCCGTCGGTGAAACCCATATTTCTAGTAGTGATACTTGCAGTCATTCATCCTATAATTGAGAATTCCAGTATGATAGTTCAACTTCTAGGGCAGTTGAGTTAAATGTACAGACAGTTTACAATACAAACATAGTATACAAGACTACCTTCACCTAAACAACATTACAATTTCATTTTTTGTGTAAGTCTATGCCTATTTCAGTTGTTTTGAGATTAACTTTTACATATAATTCAAACTTCAGGTTCAGGATTATAGTGAATTATATATGATAATTTTTGTATATACATTTGTAGAACTGAATTATATATATATATGATAATTTTTGTATATACATTTGTAGAACTGAATTATATATATATGATAATTTTTGTATATACATTTGGTGCAATTCGTCTTCCAATTGTACGGAATTTTATGTGAAATTGAATGTGGTGTGATTTCTTTTCAAATACAGATATTTTTTTATGAAATTTAAAATAAAATTAAAATTTCCCGAAAAAGAAAATAAAAATGACATATCTCATCGGTTTCTTGCTTGAATCCGACGTGGTATGTTCTTTTTGGGAGAATACCACGTCGGATAATAGGGTAAAATTCGAAGTGAGGTTCAGACGTACCACCTCGATTGGTTAATTAGAACTTGACGTGGTATGTCACTTTATTTGATTTTTTGTCCGAATAATAAATGGACATACCACGTCGGAATTTAAGTTTAAACCGATGTGGTGGATTGCCTAAAAGCTGACGTTTTTGTCCTTTTATTTGATTTTTTGTTGAAATTCTATTTTTAATAAAATAACATACGACGTCAGAGTTTAGACAATCCCTTGACACACGTTGGTTTCATTGTTAAAAACTATCATGGTATACCAACATAACACGTTGGAGTTTTGGTCAACGTAAAATTCCCTCCGTTACCACGTTCCCCTTATCACGTCGGTCACCGGCAGTGGTCAACTGACATTATAAGTCAAAAAATCCAACATAATAACAATGTTCTACAGTAGTGTCAATTTGCACAAACATATTCACCATCATATCTAAGTGACATATAGTAACTAAATAACAATCAAATATGTTTCAATGATAATATATTTGTTTATTGAACCCTCATGTGTCCCTATGATTAAGAACTTTGTAAACGATATTCGTAGGTTTTGTGAACAACGAATCAGAAGGAGCAACTATGTAATTATCATCCTACAAGGATGACTATCTGTGAAGAATAAACTCAGAAGGCTTGTACTTTTACTCCGATTTAGTCCTACAAAGTTTTTATTGGTTAAATGTTTATAACAAGGCAACTTGTGCTTTTTGTTAGTGTTTGTCGTGCATTCTTTTTTCCTTAGCTAATTTTTCTCATTGGGTTTTGTAACAAAATTTTAACAAGACATGAACAAAATGCCAATTACCTAAGTAAGTGTTATAAATGTATTTTGAAATTAGGGAGAGACTTATACGTTCTGTATTCTTTTTTCCTTTACCATGTTCTGTCCCACAAAATTTTCTTGACAATGCGGACCAAGAAGCATATAGCAGGTGATCATACAAGTAGGAGTGTTATGAAATTACAGCAAATGGATTAGTCACTTTATGATTCTATTAGACATTCATATTGTAACCTCCACAATAATTTATGTAACATCGTCATTGAAGAGTATTGATATTGTATTTACCCGGCCGTTTGTAAATCGTGTAACTCCCATGTGTCATTAGTTTATAATTATGAGGCCATTGTAATATAATTCTTGATGAATGAAAGAAAGAGATATATCTTATTCTCCCCCATCTTCTCGATCTTTTCATCATTGTAAATCTTTATTTTATAACAAAATCATAATTCTTTGTGGCTCTCATTTTTTACATTGCATTCTTTCGTTGTTATGCATCTTATTTTCTTTTTGAATAGTTGCGTATTTCATGTCTATCATACAAAAAGAGTAGCTATATTTCCTCTTCCTTCAAATTTTTTTTGTTCGGCAACTGATTTTATTCTTGTGGTTCCCAATTTTGGTCGTCCACAAATTCCACTTCCCTTACTTTTTGACTTCTTTGGCTGATGAAGTTCATTAACTCTTATTTCTAAGTTGCGTGCTTGCTGTACTGGTAGATGCTTCCTAGTTGTCATCTCAGTCGTGATGAGATCAACGTTGTTCTAAGCATTTGTGAAAAGTTTCTCAACTATATTATAAATATCCTCATTTTTCAATACATTGTATAACGTCCCAAAACAATGGAAAAAATTTAAAATTAATTAACAACTGGATTACAATCCAAAAGAGCGGGACAATTACATAAATATATCACCAAGGTGCACCAATATACAAGAATTGTCAAAAGTATGATTACATCAAAGATATCAACTACGAATACATACAAAACATGTAATCATAAACTACATAAAAAGATAGACAGCAAGACTGCAGGATGCGGTCCCGAGAGTGCTCTTCTTCCGTCACCACCTCCTAAAACCGATCTCGACGTGAAATGCAGACATGAAACTATGCCTGAGTTTCCATAAGGAAACCCCGTATGCCAAACCGTAAACACAAATGAAATGCAACAGTAACAAGATCTCGCAATCGATACTGGGCACCAGAGACCTCTATCCCAACCACAGTAAATACGAAGACACACGGGCTCTAGGGTCCTCTCATCCCAACCCCCACAACACATGTGCACACAAGGCACCCATCGGTCAGAGTTGTTGGGTTTTTTGCCGTAATCTATGTTTTGATGATTTAATCAACCTAATCTTAATTGTAATCAATGTAGAGTAGCACACATATTGCATTGTGCTAACCTATACAGGTGATCAACACTTATGGAAGAAATGAAATCAAGTCAAGACATGTAATAAAGCTCATTTGAAGATTTGTAATCTTGATTTATTTTGAGTCTTAGAACTATGTGTAATTGAGCATACTTGAGCTAAAAACCACTCCCATACACACTACGCTCCTTATAGAAGTCCCACACAAAATCTCACATCTTTTGGACCGGAATTCACTAGTTAAGTCTTCCAGAGTCATTTCGATCGACCGTTCAGACCTTCGGTCGATTATTTGTTTCCTTTAACTAGGAGTGAATTTTACTACCCGATCGATCGATCGTTGCGACCATTTTGGTCGACTGTGTAAACATATTTTTCTGACCGTTAGACTTATCGTATTGTACCAGCAGTCGCATTCTAATTATTCACCCATACCCCAAAATACAAATGGCTATAGGTCGACCGTGGAACTTGTTTCGGTCGACCGAACATAAATGTCTCGACAAACCCAAAGTGCCTGGAAGTTTACGGTCGACTGTGGACCTTGTTTTGGTCAACTGAATCTAATATTTTTGTCAACCCCATATAGTCTGGAAGTTTACGGTCGACCGAACCCTTCTTGGTGTTCGACTGTTAACTTAAGTGTACTAAGTTATATCCTGTTTCGTTCGACCATTCCGTTATCGGTCGACCGAACATTGTTCAAAATTGACAACCGGCCAACCATTCTACCCGATTCGGTCGACCGAACTTGTTCGGAATTGGGTCCTGCAGGTTTCTGTTTTGTGTATCTTACACAATCCTTACCCAATTTATCCTCAATGACTATAACACCTTAGAAGCTTATAAATAAGTATTCCCATGACACAATTACACAACTCTTCCAATTCCTATTGTCATATACACTCAAGAGAAAGCTCCAAGTGTCCCATTCCCCAAATCATACTCTCCAAGCTTACATTTTCATATCTTAGATCAGTTCCATATCCTAATCTAAGTGTGCTCAAGTTAGAGAGTGAGTGATCCACTCAACCCATTTTTATAAAGAGGCAAGGACTTCGGTGAAAGCCCGAAGTGTCCCTCTCGGATTGTGAAGCAAGAAATCAAGCAAGTGAGGGTGTTCGCAGTGCTTGTGGTGTAAAGGCTTCATCTCGGCCCGGAACGAGGTTGATAGTGAAGACGGGAGCGAAGCTCGAGGGAGTTCGAGCGGAGCTTCTAAGAGAGGAAGTAGGCGGGAGGCCGAACCTCTATAAAAATCCGGTGCCTTCTTCTGGTTTGCATTATTTTCTCATTACTAGCTTGTTTATGTTTTCAATTCCGCTGTGCATTCCTTGATTGCTTAAACAAGTAGGTAATTAACTTAAAATCAATTAGAACTAAGCCGCATTCACGATCCGAGAAGTCTCGTCCGACACACCACTAGTGCACAAAAGGCAGCGTCGGTCAGAGTCTCAGCCATCAACACACGTGCACAAAGGCACTGCCGGTTAGAGTCTCGACCAACATCACACTTCGTAGAGCCACCACACACTACGATCACTATCAGGTTGGAATTGTCCGTACCGTTACAACAAAATGGCCGAGGACCCGTGGCCCTCAAGGTTGATTCCACAATACAACAAAACACCAAACATAGCAAAAATGGTCGACCAAACATACCCTCTGGTCGACCAGTTCCATCCAGGAATGCACAATAGTTCGACTGTCTCCACGACCGACCGAACCCCAATAACGAACAAAATGACCAATGGTCAAACAAAGGTCACGGGAGGACGACCATTTAGATGGTCTACGCCACAACATAATATAATAACAAACGTCCCAACGCTCGATTGGCAAAGGGAACCCGGTTGACCGAAAATAACAAGGACTCCACGCTTCCTCACGTTTTCACAACAAGTCGAACAAGGCATTCACCAGTCGACAAAACTTTAGGTTGACTTAAGCTATCGGTCGAACAAGATCACAAGGCGATCGACTGTTTTGAAGTGTATACCCCCAACCGACTCAGCTACAGGTACAATTGGTCGAACAAATCAAGAGGATTGTCGACCGTTTTGATGGTCTACAGCCCCAACTAACTTAACATAATGCATTCGGTCGAATGACAAAGGGGTCACGGTTGACCGAATCCAACAGAGGTTGCCCAAATCACACAACCGGTCGACCGCCCAAGGCATCGTTTGACCGGTGGAGAGAAGAACTCCAACAATTACACTAGCACCGGTCAATCGCAACATGCACCTGTCGACCGTTAAGTAGTAGAACTCTGCTGAACAGAAAATGTCCGACGAGCATTTCGGCCTACCGTCGACCACTCACACTATCTTAGGTGAGCATAAAAGCAAAGCTTGACATATCTTTAAGGCTTGTAGAAGACTTTGAAGAATCACAGCGAATGCTTCCTCCGTAAAGCTAATCTACGGTGAAACCGTACTCAAGCCCGATCACCGCAACTCTGGCAACCCAACCCCAACTCCTGCGCTTATCGATCACCACACGTCGTCAGCGCTCCAATTTGCTGAAAGAGAAATGGGCTTCAGAGAGAGAACGAGAGTGGGAGACAAGTGAGAAGAGAGAAAGAGAGATGGTTTAGCTTTTATAACCCCTCACCTCAAATCCTCTCCATCCAAGCAATCTCAGCCGTCCACCTCAAACCTTAAACAAGATTGAACAGTACCAAGGATTAGGATCTCACAATCTACCCTCCTTAAAAGAATTTCGTCCTTGAAATTGAAACAGGAACTCACCGAACAGCTACGGGAACTTTTTTCAGACTTCCTGCTCAATCTCCTAAGTGGCTTCTCGCTCACTACGATGCTGCCACCTAAGCTTCACCATCGGAATGGTCCTCCTATGTTGATGCTCCATCTGATCTACTATCTCAACAGGTCTCTCCTCAAAACACAAATCCTCATGAATCTCTAGAACCTCAATCTGAATCACGTGAGAAGGATCTGCTACGTACTTCCTCAACATCGATACGTTGAGGACGTTGTGAAGGCCCAAAAACTGCAGTGGCAGCGCAATCCGGTAGGCAACCTCGCCAACTCGGTCTATGATCTCGAACGGTCTGACATACCTCAAACTGCTACGTACTTCCTCAGCATATCCTCCATGGTCATGATCGTCCTCTTAGACTATTTGTCTATAGGTGAAACATTGTACTGAACTTCAGATGTGTCCCCAAAGCCTGTTGCAAACTTCCCCTAAATCTAGATGTGAACCTCGGGTCTCGATCAAAGATGATGCTAACCGGTACTCCGTGCACTCGGACAATCTCCTCAACATATAATCTAGCTAGACCCTCCAGAGGTAACGTGGTCCTAATCGCTAAGAATTGCATCGACTTGGTCAGTCGATCGACTATAACCCAAATCTCATCATTGAATCTCCTCGTCCTCGGTAGCCTAGTTGTAACGTCCCTGAAAACAGCGGAAAATTTAAACAATAATAAAGACCGTCAACCAGGGGCACGTCACGGGAAACAAACCAACATATATATAATATAAAAGATCCACGTGGAAGTCAAATATACAGACTGACTGTGATTACAAACAAAAGCTATACAACATGTAATCACCTCAAAAGAACAAGATAAACTACAGGATCAGATCCCGGGGGCACCCTCCTCGGTCACCACCTGACTCTAATGCTACTCGCTACCTGAAATGCAAACAAACAAACATGCCTGAGTTCTCTGCAGGAACCCCGTATACCAAACCTCCTAGAATACAAAAAGGAATTAAAGACAATGCAATGCAATGCACATGATCATCCACCTCGGGCCCACAATAATGCCCTCACCGCCTCCGCGGCACTGAACCACTCCTGCCACTAGGGTCAAGTCAGTCCACCGCTGCCTCACAAGGGTCAGTCGGCACCACTGCTCCCCAAAAGTGCAGGAAGGAACCCTGGCACACCCCGCCACCCCAGGAGCGAGTTAGCCTGCCGAATACACAACTCGGGTCAGACGACAGCCGCTGCTCCCCCAAGAGCCGCCAGACGCGCACCCTGCTGGAACATCCTCGTCCTACCGCTAAACCCTCGCAAACTGCCCAAGGTTTACGGTACACATCCCTCATACCCCGCTCGGTAAGAGAGGCAACAGTAATACAATAATACGCCCTCGTCGAAGGTGAAATTTGTCGCTCTCAAGGCCGGTAATCGACCGTCGCCTCGGAGCCGGTAGTCGACCAATACTCAACGGATCGCGTGTGGATAAATCCACCAACCTGCGGCAGATCGGTCGACCGCTACAAGCACACCAGTCGACCGGTCCTCCACACAGTACTCGGTACTGTACAAACAAGTGTATCGGTCGAACCACGCCAACCGAATTACCGACCAATCGGTCGAACAAAACTCATCTAGCGGTCGACCGTTTGGATGGTCTACGCTATACAAATTTATATAATATATATATCCGACCGGTCGAACCAAGGGGTCGTTCAACCGATAACAGGGATTTCAGCATTTTGCCTAAGTGGTATTCGGTCGACCGGAACTGCTATACAGTTCGACCGAAACATCACAGGCACTCTACTGCTTAATTAAAATGCTCAGTCGGTCGACCGAAAGTTAAAGAGCGGTCGACCGTTTTGATGGTCAAAGCTCCCAACCGACTTAGCATCGAATAGATCGATCGAACAAGGTTAAGGGCGTTGGACCGTTTAGTAAGTCAAAACCCCAAACCGACCTATTCTCATTGTTTTTCGGTCGACCGGCTAAGTGGACCCGTTCGACCGATAACAACATCAACCCTTTTTCCCGCACAAATCTGGCATAACGGTCGACCGTCCATAGACATCGTTCGACCGTTTGCGGGTGCAAATCATTATAATAATAGGATCAGTCGACTGCCCACAGGCACCGGTCGACCGATCGTCGTCTTCAACCTCTGAACAGGTTGCAATCCGACGGGGAATTCGACACCAACGTCGATCCCCAACACTCACAAAGCTTAAGTGAGTTATATTGAAGACTTGGCATACCTTATTGACGTTTGTGGAAGCCTCCCAAGCTTTGGCAACCTCCACTGAACTTCTTCTTCTCCTCTTCTTCTTCTCCTCTTCTTCTTTTCCTTCACTTCTTCTCCTCTCCAAACTCCTCTCTCACTCTCTGCTAAACCACGAATTGAAGAAAAACGTTTTACATCCCAACTTTATCTTAACCTTATCTTCACTATATATATATCTCCTTTAATTAACCACCTCCAAATCTTCCAACCAAAACAAGCCACCTCATCTTCACTAATCATGGCTTAATTAGGTTAATTAGGTTTAGTTTAGTTTAATTAAGGTGTTTAGATTTAGGTTATTATAGTAGTGACGAAATACATAGTCAAATGCTCCCACTTCCACTATATAAGCTCGACACACTACATCGGCCCAGCGGGTCTCTGGTGCTCGATCTTCACCTGCTGATAGACCAAACACCTATTCACAAACTCTGCTATATCTAGCTTTATCTCCTTCCACCAGAAATTTCGTTGCATATCTTTATACATCTTTGTACTGCCATGGTATATAAAGTAACAGGATCTGTGTGCCGCCTCCATGATTTCCTTCCTCAACTCTCTTCCCTTCGGCACCCAGATTCGATCGCTGAATCTTAGACCTCAATGAACTCCGACTCTGAAGTCATATCCATCTCTAGCAGCTAACAACAACAACCCTGACAACTCATCATCAGAAACCTGAGCCTGAACAATACTCGAAACTAATTGAGGCTCTACCCTCAGACCAGCAATCACTGGCCCCTGTGAGCCATCTGTGAAAGGCTTCCACTCAGCGAAAGCCTCTAGTAGCCTCCACTCCTGGGTGCATAGGCCCGCTACCGAGATCTCTACCTTCCTGCTCAAGGCATCTGCTACCAAATTCGCCTTCCCCGGATGATAGGAAATGGTGAAGTCGTAGTCCTTAATGAACTCGAGCCATCTTCATTACCTTATGTTTAGCTCCTTCTGAGAGAACAAATACTTCAGACTCTGATGATCGGTGAAGACCTCGAACTGCTTCCTATACATATAATGTCTCCCAGTCTTCAAGGCGTGAACCACTGATGCTAACTCCAAATCATGAGTCGGGTAATTCTTCTCGTGTACTGATTGACATCATTTCATGCTTATATTTGTATCTTATATCCATTATCTTACACCTAATCAATGCTACGTGACGAGTTTTATGTTTGAATTTCAGATATAAAGAGGTTTGAAGAGAAGTGCCATGAAAGGACCCAAAAGCAGGAAAAAGGACTTAATTGTGAGACCTGGGGACTGAGATGCAAGGGAGAAGGACCTGAACGTAAGACCGAAGAACCTAAGAGCAAAACAGAAAACTCCACACCATCATAGGGAGTATTTTGACAATTCGATTCGGGTCGGAGCTCCAATAAACAAAGTAGATGCATCAAAGACCAACAAACACATCAAGCAAAGCCCAGCATCAAAACCAGACGGATCTGGATCTTGTAGACTGCCAATTGGCGGTCTGGAATCGCTAATTGGCGGTCCGAATCTTCCCGGATCCGATGAAACTTCTGGAGAGCGTGTATTAGATGATGTTTAGGCTATTTTTGGTATTTGTTTAGTCCCACATCGGGGGATTGTCCCGGATTACCTTTTTCTATGGCTATAAATAGAACTCTCCCTCCTCTCATGTAAAAAAATCTCCCTCTTTGGTGGCCATCTTCCCTACTAAGAGTGAAGCCTTGAAGCAAAACTCTGGTAGAGGAAGGGTTGCTTGTATTGAGTGAGTTAATAATAGATGTTTTTCCTTTAATTGTGTTGTTTCTCTCTTAGTTTCATTTCCCTTCATATGCATGTTTGTTTGTTTTGTTTTATGCTTTTTAATATTTCTTGCTTGATTAGTGTAGTTTCATTTCAGTATAATGCTTCATTTTGTTAGAGTAGTTAGTTTAAATATGTGTGAGTAGTTCCATCCCCATTTGGGGGGTGGAGTAATATGTGATATGATCATGTAGTGTATGAGTGTGTGTTATCTTTATCCGTTGAGGTTTATATGATTTCCATAACCATCTAATGGGTTTTCACTCTTATCTTTGATATGCTAATGCTCTTGAATGAAGCTTAGTTTATACTTTGATTAGTGGACCTATTTTATGGGGAATGATAAGGTTAGGATATGGATGAAGTTAATATTGGAAACACAAGTTGTAGTGTATGTACTCTTGTTGCCTTTACCTTGGTTAATGTCTTGTATGTTTTTATGATATTGGGTTATCTTAATTCATGTGGAGGCATAGTAGGGTCTAGTCTTTATACATGAGTTCATTTAGCTTCATTCCAATTATTGTCTTGTATGTTTTAATGATGTAGTCTTATCTTAATTCATATGGAGGCAAAGTTGGATGTAGTTTTATGATTTCATGCACTACATGTTGTGAGAAGCTTAGTTGAACACATACACACATATCTTTGTATTCACACCCTTTTCTCTACCCCCTATGGGGTTTAGTTTTCATTGCTTATCTTTCATTTCCTTTTGCATTCTAGTATAGTTAGTGTAATCAACATTTCTCTCCTTTATTTGCCACTCGCCTTCGCACAAACCAAACGTCGACACACCTCCCAGTGGACGACCCGTATTTGCCACCACTTCAACGCGGCCATGCACTTGCGGTTAAATAAAACGATCAATCATGTACCTTCAACTGCCTCGAAGCATACGAAACTACCTTCCCATGCTGCATAAGCACACAACCCAGATGAATGCCTGAAGCATCACTGTAAATCACGAATCCACCGCTGTCACTGGAAAGAGTCAGAACTGGAGCAGTCGTCAACCGACTCTTTAGTTCCTGAAAACTGTCCTCGCACTTCTGGGACCAGACAAACTTGACAGTCTTCTGTGTCAAAGTCGTCAAAGGAGAAGCAAGTCTCGAGAAGTCCTTGATGAAATGACGGTAATAACCCGCCAGTCCCACAAAGTTCCTAATCTCTGTAACACTCGTCTGTGCTCTCCACTGTGTCACTGCGTCGACTTCGCCGGATCTACTGATATCCTGTTTCCAGATACAATATGTCCCAGAAAAGTTACTTAATCCAACCAAAACTCGCACTTCGAGTACTTTGCATACAACTGTTGATCCCTCAAGATGCCAAGTACACTCCTCAAATGCTCTCTGTGCTGCTCTAAGTCTAGCGAGTAGACTAAGATGTCATCCATGAAGACAATAACGAAACGGTTGAGGTATTAATTGAACGTCCTATTCATTAGATCCATGAAAGCTACAGGTGCATTTGTCAATCCGAATTGCATCACCAGAAACTCGTAATGTTCATACCCCGTCCTGAATGTTGTCTTCTAGATATCTATCTCTCTGATCCTCAACTGATGATAATCGGATCGCCGATTAATCTTCGAGAATACCGTCGTTGACTGCAACTGGTCAAAAATGTCCTCGATCCTGGGTAAAGGATACTCATTCCTAACGGTAACCTTATTCAGCATCCTGTAATCAATACACATCCGCAACGATCCATCCTTCTTTTTCACGAAGAGTATCGACACTCCCCAAGGCGAGACACTAGGTCAGATAAACCCAGTATTCATCAGATCCTGCAACTTCTTCTTCAGCTCAGCTAACTCAGCAGGAGCCATCCTTTACGGTGCCTTCGACTGTGGTGTAGTCCCAGCTACCAAATCAATGCCAAACTTTATCTCCCTGTGAGGCGGCAGACCAGCTACATCATCCGAAAAGACATCTATAAAATCCTGGACTATCTTGATGTCCTCCAATATCCTCGACTCGGAATCTGGAACTACTAAGATTACTACGAATGCTCTGCAACCCTGGCGCAACAACTTCTGCACTTGAATTGCAGATACTAATATACATCCTCCTCTGTCCTGCGTCCCCCTGATTAGTACATCGAGCAGACCATTCCTCATAATCACAATCTGCTTCTTGCAGCATAAGACTCAAATATCGTACTAGACAGCCAATCCATCCTAAGTATGATGTCAAAGTCTACCATCGGTAGCAAGACCAGGTCGGCCGGAAACTCCTGGTCTCCCGAAACAATCGTGGGGCTAGGGAGAAAGCTCCCCACAGTGCCCACCACACCCAGGGGTGTGCTGACTTCCTAACTGGCAGTCAAAATCGCAGGGATATGGCCCAACTCCCTCGCAAACTACTCAGAGATGAACGTGTGTGGCCCACAATCAAACAACACTCTAGCCACCAAATCATCAACGTAAAACGTACCTTCCACCACAATGCTTGTATCTCTAACCTCCTTTGCCTGAATGGTGAAGACACGTCTTGCTCTCTTCCCCTACTTGGGTGGTGCTACAGATCTACTCGACCCACGTCCACTAGACGTGGATGGTCCCGGTCGTCCATTAGGCCCACCTAGCCTACTAGGGCAAAAACGAACGAAGTGGCCCAGCTGGCCCCAACCATGATATGCACCTGGACGGGGCCCGCACCCCCGCCCGGGATGAACTCCTCCAAACGACCAGTACTGCCCCCACTGTTGTTCTCCACCTCCATCTATCCTGGGCCTCTTGCTAGGACTCCCTGGGAACTGATTTCCTGGATGTACTCCAGCCTTCACTTGCGACCTCCTGACCTCCTGAATGATCTTCTTGCTATCCTTGTCCAGGATGGTCGCAAACTTCACAGCATCAGCTAAAGTCTGCGACATACTTGTGGTCATACGAGCCATGAATTATGGCCTCAGTCGCCGTGCAAACTCCCGAGCCCTCTGCTCCTGAGTCCAATATATATATGGGCAATAACTCTCCAAAGCATGGAATCTGCTAATGTAGGCTGCCAGAGTCATCTCTTTAGTCTAGGGCAAGAAACTCCTCCCTCATCTTGTCTCGGGCGTGCTGTGGGAAGTACTGTTGGTTGAACTCCGCAACGAATGCCTCCCAGCTCACCTCCTCACTGTCCTCGAATACCACAGCTGAAGTAGACCTCCACCAGTTGGCCACCCCACCGTCCAAAACATAGGTGGCCAGATGCACCTTCCTCTCAGGAGGCCATCTGATTGCCCGGAAGATCTTCTGGATCTTAAAGACCCAGTCCTCGGCTGCCTCATGGTCACCTCAGCCATCAAAGGCCGGCGGATGCTGTCGCATGAGGCGATCATGCACTACTCTAGTCCGTCCATAGTCAGACTGGGCAGACTGACGCTCAAGAAACCCGCCCCATCTACCTATAGTATCGTGGAACGTCCTCCACTCCTCTCTATCCATCCCACCAATCTACTCACTGGTGGTATGGTCTCGTGTAGAAGGTCTCACACGTCTCGGAGGAATCTACACATGAGACGAAAAAACTGAAGTCAAAAGACTATGCATGCATGTTCTACGACAAAACTATCTAACAACTCTAAGGTGGTTTCTTTGGAAAAGTACACCGGAACTGACCGCTCTGATACCAATTTGTAACATCCCGAAATAGTGGAAAAAAATTAAACCGACGTGGTATGTATACGTACCACATCGGTGGATTGCCTAAAAACTGACGTTATTTGTCCTTTTATTTGACTTTTTGTTGAAATTCTATATTTAATAAAAGAACATACTATGTCAGTGCATGTGGAGTAAGGAGGAGGGAGAGGTCGTGCATGTAGAGTACGAGTGGAAGCCATCACACATCTTACCCATCTTGGGGCAAACATACTACTCTCACCATTACCCATCATACATCTTACCCATCTTGGTGCAAACATACTATGCTCACCATTACCCATCACACATCTTGGTGCAAAACGAGGAGGAGGGAGAGGTCGTGCATGTGGAGTACGAGTGGAAGCCATTATTTTGTAAGTTATGTTCAATGTTTGGTCATCTTGACACTCGTTGCCCCAAGAGGGCACTGGAGGTGAGGGTTGTACTTGGAAGGGAAGCAATGGGTAGAGGTCATAGGTGGGTGGAGAAAAAGAAGGGAGAGACAGGAGGGAGTGGGGGTAGTGGAGGAGGTGTTGCTGGTGGTGCTGGTCAAGATGAGCATGGAGTTTATGGGAGTATGGGGGGCCAGCTATTCGTTGGAGAAGGAAGTGTTGCTAGATGGTGAAGAACATGCTCTCCAAATGGGTGTAACGGAAGGGTGTAACAGCGTAAGGGATGGTGTGAAGAGAAAGGGAACAAAGGATAACGAAGGTGATGGTATTCCGTTAGAGGAAGAGGTGGAGTCCATAAATGGAAGAGAGATGGGAACATCCTTGGTTGCTTCAAACAAGAACCATGCAAAGAAAGCAAATTGTTGGGTTGGGGATACTCAAAACAGACTTAGGGGAATGGGAACCAATGAGAAGGGGTCAAGTGAAGGGAGGAACCAATAGGAGCTAAGATAGGTGGAGTGGAAGAAGAGGGGCCAATAGGAGCGTAGGTAGGTAGAGTGGAAGGTGTGTGTAGTGATGAGAATAGCAAGGAGGATTCACCTTGTAAGGGAGCACTTTCTCTGGTTGGGGCAGATGAGGAAAGTGGGTTGTACTTAGTGGAGGAAGTAGGTGGAGTGACCAAATATGCACCCAAGGTGGATGGATCACGTGGGGGACTGGAGGGTTTGCATGGTTTGTATGGGAGTGGATGTTTACAATGTGAAGAGGAATGCCTACAAAATGAAATACTAAGTGGTACACAACCAAGGAATGGGACGCCTCAAGGGAAACGTGCATGCATGTGTGATGGACTTTCACGAGAAGCAAAAGTGGAAGTGTTGCATGGGGTTAACCCGAGGGAGGAAGAGGATGCTGTCTCACCAAATCAATTCTAGCTCCTTTCTAATGAGATGGTAGGGCTTGTGAGGGAAGCCCAACAGCTATTGAGCTCCTTGAAGGAGAGACAAATGGAAATGGCATAGAGAAGGGAGGCAAGAAGATGTTCTCCACACCTACCAAGGTCAATCTTGAGGAAGCTACACCACCGTATTCCTTCCGGCATGTGAGAGTGGTGGAAGTGGCAAAGCAATGGAAAGGTGATCGAGGAAAGAAGGGAGTTTTCTCCCCACTTTTGCACCCATGAAGTGGCTTTGGTGGAACGTGTGTGGTGCAAATGCCCGGGGGCGCCCGTACATGATTCGAGATAAAATAACCTAGGGGAGGTTGGATTTTGCTTGTATTATTGGGCAGAAAGTTAAAAATAAGAGGTTGACGACGTTTGTAAAGTCAATATGGAAAGACGAATGGGAGTCAAATAGTGGGGTGGTTAACTCCGGGAGGATCCTTGTGGAAGGACTCGGAATATACTCTTCAGAAGACTCGTGAGACCGCTCAATTGGTTCATATGGAGGTTTTAGTTCGGGCCACATGTCAGCAAGTCACGATTACTTTGGTGTATGGCGACAATAACTATGTTACGAGGAGAGAGCTTTGGGAGGCATTACATGGTACAAACCTACAGATGGAGTGGCGTTGGTGGTCATGGGGAATTTCAATTTCATTAGGAGTGAATGGGAGAAACGTGGAGTAAGTGGATTTAATACGGTGGCTATGATGGAGTTCAACCATTGGATTGAGGCTAGTAGTTTGCTCGAGGTACAAATGACGGGAGGAGAGTTCACATGGTCAAACTCATCGCATGGCCCTGGGCGAATAGAGACAAGGATTCATCGAGCCTTGTGCTCACATGTGTGGTTGGAATGCTTCCCGGATGCTATTTGTTATGTGGAAGGTAAAGAGCTTAGTGACCATTGTCCTTTGGTGATGGGTCTTAAGCCTCATGGTGTGCGGAAGAGGAAGATGTTTCGTTTTGTGATTGCTTGGGCTGGCCGCGACCAATTTTTAGGGGTGCTCAAGGAGGCTTGGTCGACCTACATTGTTGGCACGCCAATGTATCGTGTCGTGGGAAAGTTGGAGGTTGTAAAAAGGGAGCTAAAAAGGTCGAGTGATGAAGTGTTTGGAAATGTAAATGAACGACTAAGCGAGGCAAGGCAGGAGCTACAACAGGTTCAAATGGAGGTAGAACGACATCCAGGGGACGAGGAGTTGAGGCGAAAGGAAAGCGAGGTTGTGGACAAGCTGTCCTGCCAATTGGTGGTGGAGGAGTCACTCGTTCGATAGAAATCTAGGGTGAGATGGCTTTAGGAAGGCGATTCTAATTCTAGGTTCTACCATGCTTCCCTTCGAGTGAGAAGAGCCACCAATACAGTGCGTAGGATAGTTGAGGGAGGAGAGAGGATTGAGGATGAGGACCAAATCCGAGAGGCGATACGATGCCGGTTTGCTATGTTGTTTTCTTCTAGTGTGCAGGGGGGAAACATTGATGCGTATATTGCTTTTCCTATGCTAGATACTATTGAGGCTGGTTTGCTCAAGCGCCAGGTGTGTATGGCTGAACTAGAGCATGTGGTGTTGCACTCAAACATCGACAAAGCACCCAAACCGGATGGCTTTAACGCAAATTTCTTCAAGGTGGATTGGGAGATTATTAAGAAAGACCTTTCAAGGCCGTTGCATCTTTCTGTCATGAGGGTAAACTCCTCAAGCAAGTTAACTATACGGCTATTACTTTGATTCCGAAAAAGAAAGCACTCGTCTCGATTGATGACTATGGGCCGATTTCGCTGTGTAACATGGTGTATCAATATATTTCAAAGATACTTGCAAATTGGTTGAAGTAAGTGCTGCCAAAACTTGTAAGTGAGAATCAAATTGCATTCATTAGAGGGCGTAGGATTAGGGACAATGTGTTGCTTGCTCATGAACTTTGCCACAACATGCATTCCAAACGGGGTTTGAGACGAATGGGTGTCAAGAGCGATCTGAGGAAGGCTTATGACATGATGTCATGGGAGTTCTTGGATGAGGTATTAGGCAGGCTCGGGTTCAACAACAAGTGGAGGAAGTTAGTGGCTTGTGTGAAGGCTTCCTTTGTTGTAAATGTTAATGGTGCTTACTCGAGGCCTTTTTTTGCTTCGAACGAGTTTCAACAAGGTGATCCTCTTGCCTCATATCTCTTTGTGCTTTGCATGGAAGTGCTAGGGGCTTTGTTACGTCGCGAGGAAACGAGAGGTGGTATTCGCCCGGTAAAGTATGGAGTGGTCTCGGTTTCACACTTGATGTCTGCTGATGACGTAATGGTTTTTGCGAGTGCCACCAAGGTTGATGCCTGTGCACTTAAAGGAGTGTTGGATGAGTTTTCAAGGTACTCGGGGCTGCAACTGAATAACTTAAAGAGCCAAGTCTTCTTCGGAGGAAGTACACCAGACAGGGCCGGATTGGATTTGTAACCACCTACGAATGCAAAGGAGCGAATTCTCGGTGACATATCTTGGGCTGCCACTTTTGTCCTCGAGGTTTGCGAAGCACTTATTGAAAGGATAAGAGAGAGGCTGAGCTCGTGGAAAGGCAAGCTTCTCTCCATGGCCGGGGGAGTGGAGCTTGTGCGAAGTGTACTCACATCCTTTAGTATTTATTGGACTTCGGCTTTCTTGGTACAAAGGAGCGTGCTTCACGAGATAGAAAGAATCATGATGCATTTTGTTTGGGGGACCAAAGAAGTTTGCGGTTGTCTCATGGTAGGATATATGCGCATCGAGGAGAGAAGGTGGTTTAGGGCTGCGTAGATTGGTGGAATGGAATGACGCCAGCCTTCTTCGTTTATTTTGGATTATTGCTTCACATGATACATCTTTATAGGCTACTTGCTTGCGGAGAAAATACATTAGGTGCAAGACCATATGGATGATGCGTCCTCCCCCAGTTTCTTCTTGGGCGTGGAGAGGTATTATGCGAGTTCGGGACGTTACGAGAGAGAAGATGTTCTTCCAAATGGATGATGGGAGGAAGGTGAAGTTTTGTTAGGACCCTTGGTGTGGTCCCCCGCTTCTTACATTACTGAAGGGTGAGAGAATGAGGTATGATCTAGGAGTTCCACATGACATCAAGGTTTCCCATTTCTCGACAACGGTCGGTGCAGAGTGACTCGTCTACGCTCCCACGATCTCATGAAACTTTGGGCGAGGCTGCCCTCCATTCTGGTGGGCCAGGGGAAGACACACTATCATGGGTCGGGGCTTGATTGACATCATGTCATGCTCATATTCGTATCTTATATCCATTATCTTACATCTAAGCAATGCTATGTGACGAGTTTGATGTTTGAATTTCAGAAATAAAGAGGTTTGAAGAGAAGAGCCATGAAAGGACCCAAAAGCAAGAAAAAGGACTTAATCGTGAGACCTGGGGACGAAGATGCAAGGGAGAAGGACCTGATCGTAAGACCGAAGGACTAAAGAGCAAAACAGGAAACGCCACACCATCATGGGGAGTATTTTGGCAATTCGATTCGGATCGGAGCTCCAACATACCAAGTAGATGCATCCAAGACCCAAAAATACGTCAAGCAAAGCCCACAAAGAAAACCAGACGGATCTAAAGCTTATAGACCGCCAATTGGCGGTCTGGAACCGCCAATTGGCGGTCCATATAGCCCAGGATCCGTTTAGTTTTCTATAGCACGTGTATTAGTGTATGCTTAGTCTATTTTTGGTATTGGTTTAGTCCCACATCGGGGGATTGTCCCGGATTAGCTTTTTCCATGCTTATAAATAGAACTCGTCACCTCCCATTGTATCCATCTCTCTCTTTGGTGGCATCTTCCCTACTAAGAGTGAAGCCTTGAAGCAAAACTCTAGTGGAGGAAAGGCTGCTTGTAATCTGAGTGAGTTCATAATAGAAGTTTTCATTAGCTTGTTAATTCTTGCTTAGTTAATGTGTTTGCTTTGGTGCTTGTTTTGTTTTATGCTTCTTTAATATTTCTTGCTTGATTAGAATAGTTTTATTTCAGTATAATGCTTCATTTTATTAGAGTAGTTAGTTTAAATATGTGTGAGTAGTTCCATCCCCTTTGGGGGTGGAGTAGGTGTGTGTACATTTTATGTAGATGGTTTGAATGCTTAATATGAATGTTTTGTGTTGATATTAGTATGCTTGCTTGAATTATTAAGAACCTTACGTGATGGTTTCTGCCATAGCTTAGGTACATTCCATGCTTGTCTAAGTGTCTTAATAACAACCTTGCATTGCTCATATTATGCACATAAGTTAGTGTTGTAATGATAGGTCTTGCCATAGCTAGGTACTTCTTATGCATTGACAACACTAACTACTTGAGCTTATTGTATGCATTTCATATCACACTTATTTCATGTGCACACACACACACTCCACCCCTGAGGGGTTTTCATTCCTGTGATTTTATCTTTTGCATTAGTTGATTAGCTTAGTTGTTTAGTTCATTTTAGCTTGTTTGTTTACTAGTTTAGCATTGTAGTGTAGTTTAGTGTAATACATCCTTCTTCCTTTTCTTTACCCCTCGCCTTCGAACAAACCAAGTGTCGACACACCTCCCAGTTGACGACCTGTATTTCCCACCGCTTCAACGCGGCCGTGCACTTGCGGTTAATATAAAACGATCAATCAGGGCTTCTCAAAGCAAACTTACATTGAGCGAAACTTGACATTGGGTGAAGCCGGAAAGACCCAATGTTAGGTGGGGGTCGATGGTGTGGCACAAGTGGGTTGTCCCGAAGCACGTGCTAACCTTATGGAGGGTGGTTCATGGAAAATTGCCCACTCATGACATGATGAGGCATAGGGGGCTGAAGCTATGTGTTATATCGAGATGCGCCTTATGTAAGAGTGCCTATGAGGATCTGACCCACTTGTTTTGGGAGCGTCCTTTTGTGCAAGTTGTATGGGACACGATTCGAAAGGTGGGAGGACATGTTGCCCACATGAAACCAGCAACGTTGGAGGAGATCTATAGAATTCAAAGGTAGAATGTACCCTCCAAGTATGGTGTGCTCACGATCAAGCTATCTTTGGGAGTTGTGGTTTTCGAATGTGGGGTGGAACGGCGAGTGGATTTCATTATCCAGCAAGAGAAGGATGTGATTCGGATCAAGGGATCCGGAATGCTAGAAGGAAGGGGAGACGAGCTTGAGAAGGCGAACTTCTAGACGATGTGGTTAAGATACTTGTTATTAGCTAAGTAAAAGAGAAAAGAATTGTAATACGTTGTAGTAACATGTGGGACTCGTGATAGTGTATGGGCTATGTGAGGATCTGAGCTTGTGCTTCAGGAAGTTCTGAGGGCATAAGAGTGTACTTGGGTTGGTTTGTATGTAAGTCTATTTACGCAAATCAATAAAATTTGAGGCTAACCTCCCTTTTGCTTTGCAAAAAAAACATACTACATCAGTGTTTAGACAATCCGCTGACGTTCCAGCATGTTGGTTTCATTGTTAAAAACTATCATGGTATACCTACATAACACGTTGTAGTTTTCGTCGACATAAAATCCTTTCCTTTACCACGTTTCCCTTATCACGTTGGTCACCAGCCGTGGTCAACAAACATTATACGTCAAAAAATCCAACATAATAACATTGTTCTACAACAATGTCAATTTGCACAAACATATTTCACCGTCATCTCTAAGTGAAATAGAGTAACTAAATATCAATCAAAACCTTTTAAATGATAAAATATATGTTTATTGAACCCTTATGTGTCTGTTGAACGTTTTATTTAAACCGCAAGTGCACGGCCACGATGAAGCGGTGGCAAGTACGGGTCGTCCTTAGGGAGGTGAGTAGGCTCTTGTTTATCTGAAATCAAGTGGCGAAAAGATGGAGAAGAGAGTGGATTATGCTACGCTACGCTACACTACACTACGAAGTATGAAATGTGAAAGAAGCAAACAAACGATGAAATAAGAACTAAGCTAAGAACAAAGGAAGAATGCTGGAATACAAAAATGGGAAAACCCCTAAGGGGTGGAGTGAGTGCACACATGCAAAGAGGTGGGTGTAGAATACATTCTTTAAGGACATGAAGGTGGTGTTTATCAAGCATAGGAAGTGTCTAAATATTATGGCAAAACCTATCAATCTATTCACCAACTGAGTTGATTAACATTTACATATGCAAGTTGTTTATTTCAGAGCCTAAACAAGCATGAGAGGTGTCTAATTATTTTGGCAAAACTCCTCAAGTTATACATTCTATCCTAAACAAGCAAGCATACATTCATGTTTTATCAACACATCAAAAATAAAGCATTCATCCCATTCTCTAATGCATGTATGTACATCTACTCCACCCCCGAAAGGGGATGGAACTACTCACTAAACATTACACTAATTATTAAACTAAGCAAAGAAAGCATATTAAAACTAAGCTAGAATTTAAAGACGATTAAACTAAAACATGCACAAACAATAAAAGAAGCATAAACAAACAATGAAAGAAACACAAAACTTTATTGATAAAATGACTCACATTTCAAGTAGCATCCTCCTACTTTAGTGTGTGCTTCAAGGCCTCACTTCTAGTAGGAAGAATAACCACTTAAAATATGGAGTGATTACAAAAGGAGGTGAAGAGTTCTATTTATAGGCATGGAAAAAGCTAATCCGGGACAATCCCCCGATGTGGGACTAAACAGATACCAACAATAGCCTAAACATCCTCTAATACATGTGCTGGAGAAATTTGAGCGGATTTGGGCCAAAACGGACCGCCAACTAGCGGTCTTGGACCGCCAATTGGCGGTCTATATGGTTCAGATCCTGCTCATTTTTGTTGTGGGCTTTTCTTTCTGGTATTGTTGGTCTTGGATGCGGTTACTTGACTTGTTGGAGCTCCGACCCGAATCGAATTGGTAAAATACTCCCCATGATGGTGTGGAGTATTATGTTTTGCTCTTAGGTCCTTCTGTCTTGCAATCAGGTCCTTCTTCCTTGCATCTTGGTCCCCAGATCTCACAACTCAGTCCTTTTTCCCAGCTTTTGGGTCCTTTTATGCTTCATCTTTTCAAACCTATTTATTCCTGAAAACTAAACATAAAACTCGTGACATAGCATTGATTAGGTGAAAGATAATGGATATAAGATATAAATATAAGCATGAAATGATGTCAATCAAATACCCCCACACCTAACTTTTGGTAGTCCCGAGCAAAACAAAGAAAGAGAAAAACATACAAAAAAACAAGAAATCCTAACTCACTTTCGTAGGAATCACGGTTGCACTTAGCACGTGCAACAAGCCGTTAAACGTCCTTGTCGCCAAGGAGGAGGAGTGTTGTCTCCTGAGGGTTTTCAGCGGATACATCCACAAAATCCGAACAAGATGCATTGATCAATCTAGCTATACAACTCGTTGGACTCATTTTGTCGATCATGGGACGCGGTAACACTACGGGTCGACTCTATAAATGTAATCGGTCCACACACTTAGCCTAATGAGTTATTCGTGAGAGTTAGTTAAGGACTTAATGTTAAAGACATGGGCAACCTTAACTTCTGAATGTGATACAATGTGTAGAGTCCATTTTGGTTCTTATTTGCTTCTTTTTTTTCTTTTTTCTTTTTTTTTCTTTCATCATTTTCTTTTCTTTTTCTTTGGAGCATTTTATTGGTTGGTGTTTGATTCTCCCAGGGTCAGGTTTCGTGCATCATTGCCTATGAGGACTTACATTATCACGTACATCTTCCCCAAAATCTCCACATAAGGCGATCCCTACCACCCGTGTAACGGGAGTTCGGTCGGCGCATCCCAAGTCAAATGACTCGAAAGCACCAGGCACAAAGTCCCCTCAGACCTACTTTCCCGAGTGATAGGAGCCGTGCGAGAAGAGAGAACACCACTTATTCATTTATCTACATGGGAACCAAAACCCCTACACTTAAGTTTCACAAAAAGAGATTAAGGGTCCTTAACTACGACAAACTTCCTTATACTAACAGACACGAATTATTTGACTCACTAGGTTCAGGGTGGACTTCTTTAAATGTTTGAGTGCTGAAACCCTATGATTACACGCCCCCCGAGGGAAAACCGGGGTGCATCCTAACGACTCGATAAGACCTAAAGCTAGTAAACTAGATATCCTAATGCATCAAGTTCAAGACAATTTTGGGAGCTTTTCTTTTTACTTTGTCTCTCAACGGTTTTGCACATGCTAAACACACGCAAAACCTACAAAAACATTTTCTTTCACAAACACATGAAGATTTTGAAAGAATTGTGAAAATTTTAAAGCACTAGGCAAGCAAAAGAAGACAAGTCACCCAAGGATCATGGCAAACAGATATATCAATATTAAATGCGGCACACTAACATGACCCTAGCAATACACACAAAAGAAAACAAAAATAAAGGAAAAAGACTCGAATATGTACACACGTAAAACACCCCCCCCCACACCTACCTCATGCATTGTCCTCAATGAATGCGAACAAGATACTACATGGATATATGCATGAAAAAGGAAAGATCTCACCAACATGAAGTACAAAGGGACGTTCAGGGTCATGTTGATGGACACAAACCCAAATTCCCTCAAAACCTGAGAGAAGTTGAAGAAGGGAGATAAATACGTGAAGAAATTGGGGTCCAAGTACACAAGGGTTGGGGCCCACAACAATCGATGCTCACTGAAAGAGTCTTTTATTACACACTTTTTTTTGTTTTTTTTTTTACAAGATATATACATCAACCAAGATATTCTCATAATCATTTGGTCAAGGAACATCTAATGAGAACATCAAGTCATGAGGACCAGAGACTTGACGAGATGGGCAAACTCCACTGGTACTCTGAGGTGTCTTGAGGGGTGAAAGGTCAAAGCTGAATGGCTCGAACCCCTCATGATATTGGTTGGGTGTGGGCAACAAAGAATGAAGTTGTGTTGCCTCACTAGGGTTTAATTGCTCATCTAAGAAAAACCCTCCAACCAATAGGCGGGTGCATCGGAATGAGTTCCTCAGGCTCATTCGATGGATGCAGCAGACTTCCATCACTAAGAATGGGTCTTCTCCCCAAGTCATCCAACAAGGACCTCCCACCATCATTTAGATCATCAAGCATAAGCTCGGTCATAGGTGGGTCCTTTTTAGAGTCAATATGAAGCTCAAATGGCTCAATAGCCATGGGACACGTGGTAGAGACACCATCTGGTATAGGCATATGATGAGGTGTCTCACTCTCACTAGTACTCTCAACTGAATCATACAACGAACACTCCCTTTGGACATTCATGTTCGAGGCTAGCTCACTCTGTTGCATTGCGAAGACATGCAATGAGTTTTCGCCGGGCCCACGAACATTCTCAACGGGTTGCATTGGGGTTAGGGGTGTTCGTTGATTTTGTGGTGCTTTCTCCAATTGGCGGATGAGATTTAGATTTAAAGGTTCATCCATGGGTTCCTGTTGCTTACCAGAGTTGAACACATGAAACTCGGCACTCATGTTACTGAATGAGAGCTTCATGAGACCATTTCTACAATTAATCAAGGCATTGGAGGTTGCCAGAAATGGTCTACCCAAAATCAAAGGTATTTGAGAGTGGGTGTTCGCAACAGGATTGGTATCGAGGACAACAAAATCGACTGGAAATATAAAATCTCCAACTTTGATAAGCACATCCTCGATAATTGCCATGGGAATACGAATGGATCTATCCGCCAATTGGAGGGTGATCTTAGTTGGTTTCAATTCTCCCAAGTTCAACTGTTGTTAAACAGAGAATGGGAGGAGGTTGACCGCTGATCCTAAATCAAGCAAAACATTGTTCATTCTAGTGTCCCCTGTCGTACACTGAATAGTAGGACACCCAGGGTCCTTGTATTTTGTGTAGGTGGGATTGGACAAAAGTGAGCTGATATTTGCAGCCAAGAATGCTTTCTTAGGAACATTGGTCTTCCTCTTGGTTGTGCAGAGATCCTTCAACACTTTGGCATATTGAGGTATTTGTTGGATGACATCCAACAAGGGGATGTTAACCTTTACTTGCTTAAATACCTCTAATATCTTGTCCATGTTGTCACTCTGCTTTTTGGTTAACCTACTTGGATAGGGAGCTTTTGGCAGGTAGGTTTTCTGCGGTGCCTAAGAAGAAAGCTTTGGTGTATTACCCTCACCCTCAGCCTCTTCTTCACCACCATTCCCATTGAGGGGCTGCATAGATGGTTGTTGTTGTGGCAAGGAAATGTGATTGTCAACCTGTTTTCCATTCCTTAAGGTCACAATGGAATTGACATGGTGAACAGGTTCCTCCACATGGTTCACTTGCCTCCCCCGAGGTACCACATTCTCATTTTGCATGTGTTGTTGTTGGTACATTCGGGGGTTAGCCTCAGGCTGGCTAGGAAAAGACTCTCTCTCTCTTTCATGTACAGACTGAGCCAATTGGCCCATCTAAAGCTCTAGAGATTTGATGGTCTGCTGATTTGAAGTGAGAACTTGACTCGTGGTTGACATAAAAAAATTCATTGAGTTTTCAAGTCCAAGAGTCAAGGTCTCAAGCGAATTGAATCGGGTTTCCATATTATTGGAATTTGGGAAACCCGATTGATTGGTGGTTTGTGCTTGGGGTGGCTGATAGGAATGTGCATGCATGGGAGGTTGGTGTGATTGGTAATGTGGTCTAGAGGAGTTTGAAGGACCACCCGGGGCATTAGTTTGGTTCCATGAAAAATTGCGGTGGTTCCTCCATCCAGGATTATAAGATGATGAGTATGGGTCATTCCTGGCTCTATCATAGATGGCGTTGACACGCTCCATCTCAGGAGGAATGGACTCACACTCGCTTTCTACATGACCTATCCTACCACATGAATGACAGGGAGTTCGACCAGATGTTGACATGTGAGGTGCACTTTGTTGGTTTTGGAGCTCAATCGAATCCATACGGCGCATTAAGGCCGCCATGCGTGCCTCGGTGGCCGTAGTGGTATCGATAGCAAATGCGGTACCCGATCTAGTCGAGTTTGCATTCGCGATCCTCGCTCCTATACTAGATGATGCAGGTGGTTCCCTCACACTCTCCCATTGCATGGTTTTCTCAGCGAGGTCTTCTAGGAAGGCACATGCCTCCCTTTCATCCTTTCCGAAGAACTCTCCTTGACACATGGACTCAAGGAGCGTTCTTGATGGGATGTGAAGACCTTCGTAAACAATCTGACAAAGACGCTACAACTCAATGCCATGGTGAGGGCACGAGGATAGTAGCTCTTTGAACCTCTCTTGATATGCATGAAATGGTTCGGTCTCATGTTGATAGAACGAATTGATTTCGTTCCTCAATTTTTGAGTCCGATGATTTGGAAAGTACTTCTTGAGGAATGCAGATTGAAACTCATCCCAAGTCCTAAAGGAATTCGCCTGGTTGCTATACAACCACTTCTTGGCATCATCCTTTAATGCGAAAGGAACGAGCCTAAAATGGATGGAGTCTGTGCTAAGTTGTTGCAGCTTGAATATAGCACAAACCTCCTTAAATTCCCTGAGAAAGATATATGGGTCACCTTTCCCAATGAAGCTAGGGAGCATGGAAATGAATTGAGGCTTAACCTCAAAATGGTTCCCATTAGCCTCTAGTAATACGATGCACGAGGGTAGAGCGGTACGGCTCGGGTAGCATTGATCACGAAGAGGTATGGGAACGACAACTGGAAGAACAGGTCGAGCAGGCGGGTCCAGCAACTGCTCCTCCTCACGGAAATTAGCAGCCATTGGACCCGAACTATGTGCGACACGGGAGGAGGAAGGTGTCGAGAAATCGATGACCGAAGCCGGATTGACAACGCTCCTCGTCAAACGACCACTCTCGTCTCGTGTCCACGAAAGCATGCACAAAGGTGCACACTCACAAAACAAAACTTTTTTTTAATAACAAAGAATGTGCGTAGAAGAGAAGACGGGAGAACACAGGAGAGAAAGAATGACTCAGGAGAGAAGGGAATAAGTCCTTATGCTACGGCGGATGGGTACAGGAAGAAGCACACAGGCAAACAAGGCTCAAGCAATCCTAAGGTCGCTATAGGTCCTTACAGCTAGACGACGCCTAACTGCGAGGTCACACGGTCTCAACACGCCTCACCTCCCTACAACGAGGACCACAAAGCCCAGCAAGTGAGCCAAGATCCGGGGATCTCGTCTCTCCTACTATCAACAAAGGGGGCAACGTCGATCAGGTCATGACGGTCGGGACCGGATCACTCTTCTAATGCGTCCGAATTCCTTAAGGCCAATGTCTACTTGATTTTAAAATTAGGCTCTTGATTAGTGTGGTTTTTTGGGCGAAGGAAAGGGTGATGAAATCCCCCACCTTATCTTTTATGGGACAGCCCCTCCTTAGTAGCGTTTTGGAGTCCTAATCTAGCAATCAACTCTCCAAACAAACGCTCAACTCACACTTGTTGCAATGCACTTCCTACTAACTAATGCATGTTCATACGAAATGCATGAATGAGAGTAGAAGGTGCGTACCTCACGCCAGCACTCAGCAACTGAAAATAAAGCTAAAATGAAAGACTTATACGTTATGTATACGTTTTTCCTTTACCAAGTTTTGTCTCAAAAAAAATTCTTGGCAATGCGGACCGAGCACCAGTGCAGAACAATGCATACTCGTCGCCTAATAGACCTCAGATCTATAGGTATAGACGTCGGATGTCATCACTCCCGACGTCTATTATTTACTATAGACATTGAGTGTTTGAACATGCATTGGCATCCGACGCTATAACCCTCAGACGATGACCTATAGACGTCGGATAATTGTACATCCGAAGTCTATTCCCCATCCTGTATAGACGTCGTGGTATAGACGTCGGGTGAGAGTTATGTCCGACGTCTATAGGTCTAATAAGGCCAAGTATACATTCAGTTTTTATCTTTTATCTCTTCTGTTAGCTGACAAAAACCTTAGCTGTCTTCCTCCTCCGTGACCACTCCAGCCAAAACCCGACCACAACCGTAGCCTCCGCAACACCGGCCATCTTCCTCCACTTCCCTAACCACCGTGGCCTCCTTCGACCACCGAGTAAACTCCAGAAGGGAGTACGTCACAAATGAGTCGTCAGCGATCAGCTCGAAGATAGTAAGTTGTATCACTTGTCACTTAATTCATATTCAGCAATTTTATATTTTTGAATTGTTGGTAAATATTTTTTTTAACTTTAGGACTATCTGAAGTTAAGAGAATCTCAAGGCAAATTTGCTTCCGATCGGAATGATATTCTATGTGAGGCCTTGGGAAACAAAGAACACCCCAGTCGTGTGCGAGGGGTAGGGAGTAGAGTTTGACTGCGACAATATTATGGAAAGACTCAATGGTCTACTTCATTGACAGGTCATACCAAATGCCAGCAAGAGATCACAGATTTGAAGAATATGTTGAACTTGTTTTAGAGAGATTGGATCATGATTTGCCTAGTTCTCCTAACGATCGTAGGACCGGTTCTTCCCCAAAGACCACTCCTCTAGTGCAGCCAGTGTTCAATCCCGATCGACAATATGATTTTGTGGCTCATTCTCGAGAATTGGCCCTCGTAGGTGGTACCTCATTTGGAAAGTTTGACGATGGATCTAGATGTGCTCTATTTGTCGAAGACCCTGATCGAAGATTGGTGGAACATGGGAAAGTTTATAACATCTCCAGACACCACTTCACAGAGGTGGGAGAGGGAGAAGTGAAGGTTGCAGTAGGGAGTTGCTTAGATGCTGGTGCTTTGGTGCCAATTTTGGAAGAAGAGATTGTTACCCTCGGCGATGCTATCGGTGGGTTCGTGAGGTGGCCTAGTTATTTAGTAGAGCTAAATGACAGACATGAGGTATACTTTAATTTTGAAAGACTTTAAATTTCAAATTTGTTAACAATTGTATTTTTAACGGTTGTATATATATTTGTAAGGTGTCAAGCCCCCAGAACAAAGGGTCAAACAACCAATCTCCGATCAACATTAATTTGCTTCCAAGTAGGTGCAAAATATTGTATCAATGTATGGTAGGTAGGGAATCACAATCTTTAAGTTGCTGGGATTTGGAGGAGGGGGTTAAAGGGTTGCCTTCGGCTTTGTATGTCACCAAAGAGGATGTCATGCAGTTCTTGGCGATGGATTCATTGTGTATCATGATTATCAACGTGCAAGTGAAGTAACTGTTTTCTTTGGTATAAGATGAAATGTATTGAATAAATTTATCGTAACTGTAATAAAATGTAATTTTTACTCTTCTAGACACCTTTATGACGCCAGAAGGTCAGTCTTTCCCGATGATCAAGTATTTGGATTTAGCAGTCCATCTACATATATATTCAGGAATGACGATAAATCGGGTCAGCTTGGGACTCTCATGAAAGAAGAAGACAAAATATATTATACGCTCCCTTATCATAAGAGGTAAACTTTGTAATTCAAAGTGGAATTTTATTTTGTAATAAGCTTCTAATTATATATATATATATATATATATATATATATATATATATATATATATATATATATATATAACAGGGCTCATTGGATGCTTGTCGTTGTATGCCCCGCGACTAATTCGGCATATTAGTTTGATCCCTTGGGGTCGAATAAACTAAATGGACTCCGTAAAGAAACTTCTAAATCTGTAAGTTCGTTTTAGTCATCGTATTTGTAATTCATAGACTTTTATTAGTATTATTGAATGAAGGTTTTCAATAACTTGTGCTACTCCGGACAATGAAGATTTACAGAGCGTTAGGTGGCAAGAGAACAAATACAAAAGCGGGAGTAACATGACATGGAATGGGAGTAAGTTCTTTCTCTAATTTTTGTTAATTAACTTAGGAACATATATTTAGCGAATTTCTATGTTTGTAGTACCGGAAGCAGACTGGAAATACGGAATGTGGTTATTACGTGATGAGATACATGGAGGAAATTCTCGAATTTGCAAATTAAAACTTATCCTTATCCAAGGTAATATAGATCATTATTCAGTTGTATAGTTATAGTTTCAATATTTAGATATTAATATTTTTACTTGTATTTTGATAGGTCTTCCAAAAAGTAGTCATCCCTTCTCGCAACAGGAGCTCGATGATACTCGCGACTGATGGGTTCGTTATTTTATTAGAAACATGTTGATGAACTAAGAGGTTATCACTAACTTTTTTTGTAATTTAGTTAACAAGTTCACTTGTATTACAAACATACAATTTATGCCTTAATATAATCGCCTCACTTTTATAATAAATGTAAGTGTTTATGTATGAATTAATGCCAAGTGTGTTGAATGATTATGTATGCTTGTATGTATGTGCTTGTGCATGTATGCTTGTATGTATATGTGGATGAAAGTGTGTATGTATTTGTGAACGAATTTGATGCAGGATGAATGTGTTTGCTATGCAGTGTTTTTGGTGCAGGCATGATTGCTATTTTTTCCAGGTTTAGGAATAGACGTCGGATGTTTGTATTAACCGATATCTATTCCCCTGAAAAAGGTATAGATGTCGATTGTTATAAATCTGAAGTCTAGTTGTTAGGTATAGACATCGGCTGTAAATAACAGTCAACGTCTATTCTTTAGGTATAGACGTCGGTCATATTAAAGGTGCGTTTGGTTCGGGGTATTCATCTAAGGGAAAGGGAATGAACTGACATAATTCCCTTTGAAGTTGTTTGTTAGAGATATTTTGTCATTCCCTTTACCTTTTTTGCTTTTTCACTTTACCCCAAAGTCCTCTAAGTTGATTCCCCACCTCCCACTAGGTATTTCCATTCCCTTTCCCCCACATCTATATTCTCACTCATATCTATCTTTAATCTTTCATTTTCTTTTTTTTTCTCTCACTACTTAATTTTTCTATCTTTAATCTTCGATAATATATTTATATTTTAAAATGCAAAATAATTAATTATTTTTATTAAATATTTTATGTTTGTAATAATTTTTTTGTTTTTTACGTAACTTTTCAATCTTTAATCTTCAATAATATTTTATAATTTAAAATTACGAAATAATTAATTATTTTTTATTAAATGTAATAAATAATTATTTTTTAATTTATTTTATAAAATTTCTTAATTTACATGTTTCTTTGAATAAACCCAGATTTTTTTATAAAAAAATATAAATTTAGAATTTTTATACAAAAAATATTTTTTTTATCAATTGAGGAAGAAATTTATTCATATTACATGTATATTTTATACAGATTCTTCATAATACAGGTTAATCATGTCAAAATATAATAAATATAAAAAATTATAATTTCATTTCCTGTTTTGAACCAAACAGTCACAAAGGAAATCATGGAGTAGTTCATTCCGTTTCTGGAACATATCCAAACAGGTAGGGGGAATCACTATCATTCCTTTCCTTTCTCCTTGATTCCCTTTCTGCATTCCATTCCGTTTACCCTGCACGAACCAAACACACCTTAACAGTTGACATCTATTCTTTAGGTATAGATGTCGGCCATATATTACAGCTGACGTCTATTCTTTAGGTATAGACGCCGGATTTTATGATATCGACGTCTATGTATAGATGAGATTATACCGAGGAAGAGGAGATTATATTAGATCCGCAACTGGTGTGTAGAAAAGATATTTTTTGATATCTTGGATCAATACTTCAAAAAGATGGGGAGATCGATGTAGATGTTAACCATAGGATTAGAGCAGGATGGATGAAATGGCGACAAGCCTCAGGTGTCTTATGTGACAAGAAAATTCCACGTAAGTTAAAAGGAAAGTTTTATAGAACCGCAATAAGACTTGCAATGCTATATGATGCGGAATGTTGGGCCACTAAAAGACAACACATACAAAAGATGAGTGTATCTTAAATGAGGATGTTGAGGTGGATGTGTGACCATACGCGAATGGATCGGATTAGAAATGAAGACATTCGTGAGAGAGTTGGAGTTGCTCCAATGGAAGAGAAAGTTATCCAACACAGACTGAGATGGTATGGACATGTACAAAGAAGACCTATGGAGGCACCTATAAGAAGAGGGGTATTGAATCGGATTGAAGACATAAAAAGAGAAAGAGGCAGACCACGATTGACTTGGGAGGAAGCGATCAAAAGAGACTTAAAAGATTGGAATGTTCCTCGAGAATTTGCATTGGATAGAAACGCGTGGAAGAAGGCGAATCACGTGCCTGAACCGTGACTCCTTAGAGTTTCATTTCTAGCCTACCCCAACTAGTTTGGGATAAAAGGCTTTGTTGTTGTTGTTGTTGTTGACGTCTATGTATAGATTATGTACACATAGACGTAGGATCTGGGAATCCTTATATCCGACGTTTATACCCTGTACTTCCGATGTATATTCCATTTTCTGTAGTAGTGGAGAAGCATATAGCGAAAGGTGATCATACAAGGAGGAGTGTTATGTAATTACAGAAAATGGATTAGTCACTTTACGATTATTGTAACCTCCACAATAATTTATGTAACATCATCATTGAAGAGTATTGATATTGTATTTACTCGGCCCTTTGTAAATCGTGTAACTCCCATGTGTCATTAGTTTATAATTATGAGGCCATTGTAATAGAATTCCTGATGAATGAAAGAAAGAAATATATATTATTCTCTCCCCCCATCTTCTCGTTCTTTTCATCGTTGTAAATCTTTATTTTATAACAAAATCATAATTCTTTGTGGGTCTCATTTTTTACCTTGCACTCTTTTGTTGTTCTGCATCTTATTTTCTTTTTGAATCTTGTGTATTTCATGTCTATCATACAAAAAGAGTAGCTATATTTCCTCTTCCTTAAAATCTTTTTGTTTGACAACTGATTTTATTCTTGTGGTTCCCAATTTGGCCGTCCACAAATTCCACTTCCCTTACTTTTTGACTTCTGTGGCTAATGAAGTTCATTAACTCTTATTTCTTCAAGTTGCCTACTTGTTGTACTGGTAGATGCTTCCTAATTCCCATCTCAGTCGTGATGAGATCAACGTCGTTCTAAGCATTTGTGAAAGCTTTCTCAACTATATTATAAATATCCTCATTTTTCAATGCATTGTGTAATGTCCCAAAATAACGGAAAAAATTAAAATTAATTAACAACTGGATTACAATCCAAATGAGCGGGATCATTACATAAATATATCACCAAGGTGCACCAATATACAAAAGAGTTGTTAAAGTATGATTACATCAAAGACATCAACTACGGATACATACAACAGGTGTAATCATAAACTACCTAAAAAGATAGACAATAGGATCCGGTCCCGAGAGTGCTCTTCCGCCGTCACCACCTCCTAAAGCCGATCACAGCCTGAAATGAAAACATGAAACTATGCCTGAGTTTCCATAAGAAACCCCGTATGTCAAACCTTAAACACATAAATGAAACAACTGTAACAATAAGGCATGAAATGCAACAGTAACAAGACATCACAGTCGATACTGGACACCAGGGAACTCTATCCCACCCACAGTAGACACGAAGACACACGGGCTCTAGGGTCCTCTCACCCCAACCCCCACAACATATGTGCACACAAGGCACCCGCCGGTCAGAGTCTCGGCCAATACACCACTCGTGCACAAAAGACACCGCCAGTCAGAGTCTCGATCATCAACACACGTGCACACAAGGCACCGCCGGTCAGAGTTTCGGCAACCAACACACTACGTAGAGCCACCACACACTACGATCGCTATCAGGCCGAAAATGTCTGTACCGTTGCCCCAAAAAGGCCGAGGACCCGTTGACCTCAAGGCTGATCCGACAATACAACAAAACACCAAACATAGTAGAAACAATCGATAGGTTCCCTCCAAGAATACACAAGAGTTCGATCGTCTCCACAACCGGTCGAACCACAACAACAAACAAAATGACCAATTAGTCGAACAAAGGTCGCAGGCGGTCGACCATTTAGATGGTCTACGCCAAAACATAATATAATAATAAATTTCCCAATGGTCGAACGACAATCGGGACTCGGTCGACCGAAAATAATAGGGACTCCACGCTTCCTCACGTTTTCACAATCGGTCGAACAAGGCATTCACCGGTCGACCAAACTTTAAGTTGACTTAAGCTATCGTTCGAACAAGATCACAAGGAGGTCGACCGTTTTGAAGTCTACACTCCCAACCGACTCAGCAATAGGTACAATATGTCGAACATATCAACAGGATGGTCGACCGTTTTGATGGTCTACACCCCCAACCGACTTACCACAATGCATTCAGTCGAATGACAAATGGGTCACGATCGACCGAATCCAACAGAACTTGCCCAAATCACACAACTAGTTGACCGCCCAAGGCATTGTTCGACTGGTGGAGAGCAGAACTCCAACAATTACACTAGCACCGGTTGACCGCAACATGCACCGGTCGACCGTTAAGCAAAAGAACTCTGCAGAACAGAAAATGTCCGACGAGCCTTTTAGCCTACCGTTGACCACTCAAACACACACACTATCGATATATCAGCGGTCTGGGACCGCCAATTGGCGGCCTGGTGAGCTTCATTTACTCTCAATTTTGTTGTGGTTGTTTTTTGCTTCAGTGTACTTGTCTGGGAGCACAATCTTGCATGCTGTGACTTGTAGTTTGCTCCCAAATCATTAATCAACTTGGCCATTAAAATTGAAAGCAAAAGATTAGACATTCTTACATGTTTAGGTCATGCATCAATAACTTGACTTAGGCACGTAGTTGTCTTTTATTTTAGCTTTATTTTCAGTTGTTGAGCATTGGCGTGAGGTATGCATTTCCTACACTCATTCATGCATATTGTATGACCATGCATTAGTTAGTAGGAATTGCATCGGGACAAGAGTGAGTTGAGCGTTTGGTTGCTAGATTTAAGATCAAAACGCTACTAAGGAGGGGTTGTCCCATAAAAGATAAGGTGGGGGATTTCATCACCCTTTCCTTGGCCCCAAAAATCACTCTTAATAAAAGCCTTAATTCTAAAAGCAAGTAGACATTGGCCCTAAGGATTTCGGACGCACTAGGAGAGTAATCTAGTCGAGACTGTCATGGCCTAATCGGCGTTACCTACCTTGTCGATAGTAGGAGGTACTGGATCTCCGGATCTGGTATCACTTGCTGGGCATTGTGGTCTTCGTTGTAGGGAGGTGAGGCGTGTGGAGATTAGTGACCTCGAAGTTAGGCGTCGTCTAGCCTAAGGACCCATTGTCATACATTGTTTGGGTCGTGCTTGCTAGATTAGGCTTCTACCTTCTCCCATTACCCACGCTAGCTCTAGGGATTCTTCCCTCCTCATCTGAGTCCTCTCCTCATCTATTTCCTATGAGTAGTCTCCTCCTCAAGTACACCTTCTGTTGTGTGTTATTTTAGAGTCGAGTCGAGCAGTTCATGCGAGGTTGGGCTCATTCTGGTGAGAGCGCTACACTTGAGAGAGTGCATTTTTTCTGAGATGGACGGTCTTGGTGATCAGCCATCTCCGCCTCGTGCTCCTTTGGAGCGTGAGACCGATTCTTCTTGTGGTGACGGGGGAGACCAGGTTCCATACATGGATTACCTCGGTCTGCTCCCACCACCACGTAGACCTCCTTCGCCTCCTCCTCTGACTCGAGAGGAAGAGGGATTCGGTCAGGATCGAGTTCTTGGTGCACTACTACCTTTAGCTCGACAAGATAGACCGATGACTTTGTGGGAGTGGACACATCCTGTTCGGGCCGCGCAGCCTTCTTGCATAGTTCTTCTCCCAGCTCGCGGGAACAACTATGAGCTGAAACCTCAGTATGTGAGCATGCTTCCTACCTTCACTGCCAATAAGGAGGATCTGTATATTTTTATACGTGAATTCGACGAAGTATGCTCCATGTTCAAGCTTCAACAGCTTGATGGGGATTCAGTCCGGTTGAGGATGATTTCTTTCGCGTTGAAGGATAACGCGAAGAAATGGATGTACAGCCTCCCGGCGAGCTCTATTCTGTCTAGGGATGACTTTGTGACCGTCTTTCTAAAGAGATTTTTCCCTCAAAGAAAACTCAACAGATGCGGCACCAGATACACCAAATGTATCAGACTGAGACCGAATCGTTTTATGCTTTCTTTGAAAGGTTCAAGGACCTTCTCTTGCAGTGCCCTCATCATGGAATTGAGTTGTGGCAGTTATGCCAAATTGTTAATGAGGGCCTCAACTACAACACTCGCACATTGTTGGAGTCAATGTGTGAGGTTATTTCCAATTGAAACCCAACGATGAGGCATGGGACACTTTTGAATTAATGGCTGAACGTACCTTTGAGTGGGACACCATGAGAGAGCCACCAGCCGCCTGGTCTTCTGGTTGAGCTGGATCATATCAAGTTGAGTCAACTATCGCGTCTGAGGAGAAAATGGCTGCTCTCATGCGTAGGATTGAGAGTTTAGAGTTGGACCGACCTCCTGTAGCTCAGGTCGCTACTCCCGGATGTGGTAGGTGTGGACTTACGGGCCATGATGACTTGGAATGCGCTTACGCTCCAAGGGATACTGAGCATGCAAATGCGATGTATCAACAATGGCCCTGTAACGACCCGTACAGTCACTCCTACAACCCGGGATGGCGTAACCATCCTAACTTCTCTTGGGGGCCTAGTAGGGGTAACGGTCAGAGCTCGCATGGTCAACCTCAACCTCCGCCTTTTCAACCTCCATGCCCATCGGCGACCTACCAACCTCCACATCAAAGGTCTCAGAACCATAATTACCAACCTCCTCAGACCTCATCGTCGGGTTATTCTAACCAAACTCCACTTCCCCAACGGGTTGACTCGAAGGACCCCACTCTTGAACAAACCCTTCAAGCGTTCATTCAAAGCACACAATCCATGTTTGCGGCAAGCAAAAATTCGGTCAAAGCATTGGAAATGCAAGTTGGCCAGTTGGCTCATCAGCTCCATGAACGCGAGAAGGGCCAGTTACCGAGTCAACCCGAGGTGAATCCTCAGGGTACCAATTCTCAAGGAAGGCCACCAGTGCTTCATGCTACCTCTGAACCGACCCATCATATTAACGTGATTCATACTTTAAGGTCTGGTAAGGAGGTGGATAACCACATTGGGGTTCCTTCCTTGTCATCACCATCTCTTGGTGTCACCAGACCTGCGGTCATACCTGCATCTCTGAGAGAACCGGATCCTATGGTTCCCTCCACAAATACTTCCAGGAAGGAGTCTGATCCTGAGGTTCCTTCTACATTTCCTTCGACAATGGGACCGAACCCTGAGGTCCCCTTGTCTCCTCTTGTGTCTAAGGAATCAAATTTTGAGGTCCCCACTCATGCTTCTTTGGACCAGAATTCAGAGGTTCCTTTGCAACACCCTTATGCCCCGAAGGCGCCTTTCCCTGAGAGCCTTAAAAAGAAAACCTCGGATCAGCATGACAAGATGCTTGAGATGTTTCGGCAAGTTAAGGTGAACATCCCTCTGTTGGAGGTGATTCAGCAAATGCCACCTTATGCCAAGATTCTCAAGGACTTATGCACCAAGAAGAGAAAAACTCATGTTCCAAAGAAAGCTTTTCTTGCGGCTAACGTGAGTTCTTTGTTGGCACAACCCATGCAAGTCAAATACAAGGACCCTGGTTGTCCTACTATCTCTTGTGTGATTGGTGATGTGTCCATACATCTATCCTTATTGGACCTTGGTGCATTTGTTAATCTTCTGCTATATTCTGTCTACGTCCACCTCGGTGTTGGAGACCTCAAACAAACAAAAACCACTCTTCAATTGACTGATAGGTCTATGAAGAAACCGAGGGGTGTGGTGGAAGATGTGCTGATCAAAGTGGGAGGGTTCATTTATCCAGTCGACTTCTTTGTTTTGGATACTGAACCTGTGCCAAACCCACTTGGACAAATTCCGGTCATTCTGGGGCGACCATTTCTAGCGACTTCCAATGCCTTGATCAATTGTCGCAATGGTCTGATGCACTTGACTTATGGTAGTCAATGCGCTGATTTCAACATCTTCACCATCGGCAAGAAGCCAGGTTCCTTCCATGACCCTGTTGGGGTCAACCTTATCCATGGCATGGATGATATTGAAGTTGAGGGCACCTTCAACTACTTCAGAGAATTGTTCAACGGAGATCCTGAAGGTGGTGAAGATGTTTCACATGGGCTGGCACAAGAAGGTGCCTTATCTTCTGATCACGTGGCCTTAGAGCCACATCCTTTTGATCACGTGGCCTTTGAGCCACATCTTTTTGATCACGTGGCCGTTGAGCCACATCCTTTTGATCATGTGGCTCTTAAGACATAAGATACCATTTTTATGGCCTCTGGGCCACATGCTCTTCATTTTGTATCTGCTGAGGACCCCATGTGGGTTAATAATCAACCACCTGATACCCTTCATTTCAAACAACCAGATAGAGGTTCACCTCTCATTCATGCCACCTGTATTGCTCACTCTCAAGAGGCATCAAATGACCACACTACTTATAAGGGTGTCGGGTGGTCAACCAATTCTGTTTTGTATGTTGCGAGCCCATGCATGTGCATTTCTAGCTCGAGAGATGGCATGTTCCCATTTGATGTCCCTTGACATCTGAAAATGGGAGCCCATTGTTGTACATAGTTAAAATAAAAAAAGAAAAAAAAGAAAAGAAAAAATGACTCCTTCAGTGAGCATCGATTGTTGTGGGCTCCAACCTTTGAGTATTTGGGCCCCATTTCTTTCACGTAGTTGTATCCCTTCTTTAGCATCTCACAGGTTTTGAGGGAATTTGAGTTTGTGTCCATCACTATAACCATGAACTTCGTGTTGCGCTTCATGTTGGTGAGATCTTTCCCTTTTCATGCATAAATCCATGTAGTATCCTGCTCACATTCATTGAGGACAATGTATGAAGTAGGTGTGGGGGGTGTTTTATGTGTGTACATAGTCGAGTCTTTTTTCTTTGATTTTGTTTTCTTTTATGTGTATTGATAGGGTCATGTTAGTGTGCTGCATTTAATATCGATATATCTGCTTGCCATGATCCTTCAGTGACTTGTCTTCTTTTGCTTGCCTAGGGCTTCAAAATTTTCACATTTCTTTCAAAATCTTCATGTGTTTGCGAAAGAAAATGTTATTTGGGTTTTGTGTGTGTTTAGCATGTGCAAAACCGTTGAGAGGCAAAGTAAAAAGAAAGCTCCCAAAATTGTCTTGAACTTGATGCATTACGATATCTAGTACAGTGGCTTTAGGACTTATCTAGTCGTTGGGATGCACCCCAGTTTTCCCTCGGGGGCAAGTAATCATAGGGTTTCAGTACTCAAATAATTAAAGAAGTCCACCTTGAACCTTGTGAGTCAATAATTCGTGTCTGTTAACTTAAGGAAGTTTGTTGTAGTCAAGGACCCTTTAAATCTTGTTGTGAGACATTAAGTGTAGGGGTTTTTGTTCATGTGTAGATAAGAAATAAGTGAGTAGGTGTTCTCTCTTCTCGCACGGCTGCTATCACTCGGGAAAGTAGGTCTGAGGGGACTTTGTGCCTGGTACTTTCGAGTCATCTGACTTAGGATGCGCCGACCGAACTCCCATTACATGGGTGGTAGGGATTGCCCTATGTGGATATTTGGGGAAAGGTGTACATGATAGTGTAAGTCCTCATAGGCAATGATGCATGAAACCTAACCCTAGGAGAATGAAACTCCAACTAATAAAAAGAAAAAAAAATTGGTAATCCAAATAAGAACCTTAATGGACCTTACACTTTGTCTGACTTGAGGATATTGAGGTTGTCCATGTCTTTCACTTAAGTCCTTATTTAATTTGCACGAATGATTCATTAGGCTAGGTGTGTGGACTGATTACCTAGATAGAGTCGGCCCGTAGGATTACAACGTCCAATGATCGACAAAATATGTCCAATGAGTTGAGTGTCTAGATTGAATCATTCATCTTGTTCGGATTTTGTGGGTATATCCGCTGAAAACCCTCAGGAGACAACACTCCTCCTCCTTGGCGATAAGGAGGTTTAACGGCTTGTTGCACGTGCTAAGTGCAACTGTGATTCCTACGAAAGTGAGTTAGGACTTCTTGTTTTTCGTATGCTTCTCTTTCTTTGTTTTGCTCGGGACTAGCAAAAGTTAGGTATGGGGGTATTTGATTGACATCATTTCATGCTTGCATTTGTATCTTATATCCATTATCTTTCACCTAAACAATGCTATGTAATGAGCTTTATGTTTGAATTTTAGAAATAAAGAGGTTTGAAGAGAAGAGGCATGAAAGGACCTAAAAGAAGGAAAAATGACTGAGTTGAGAGCTCCAGCAAGCGAGGTAGATGCATCACAGACCAACAAATCCATCCACAAAAACCCAGAACAAAAACCAGGCAGATCTAAACATTGTAGACCGCGAATTGGCGGTCCGGGTTGCTCCGGATCCGCTAATATTTCTGTGGGTTATGTATTAGAGTGTGTTTAGTGTATTTCTAGTATTTGTTTAGTCCCATACCGGGGGATTGTCCTGGATTACCTTTTTCTATGGCTATAAATAGAACTCTTGACCTTCTATTGTAATCACCCATTGCTTGGTGGCATTCTCTCTACTTGGAGTAAAAGCCTTGAAGCAAAAACTCAAGGTGGAGAAGAATGCCACTTGTAATGTGAGTCATGTAAATAAAATAATTGCTCTTAGTTTCTTTTAATCTTGTCTTTTAATTCTTGCATGTTTCTTTAGTTTTATATTCATTTCAATTAGCTTCTTTAATTTTCCTTTCTTGCTTAGTTGAATTTCATTTCAGTAGAATGTTTCATTTTAATGTAGGTTGTAGTGTAATGATAAGTGAGTAGTTCCATCCCCATTCGAGGAGTGGAGAAATATGTGATATGATCATGTGGTGTATTAGGTGTGTGTTATCTTAATCCCTTGAGCCTTATATGATTTCCATAACCATCTAATGGGATTTCACTCTTGTATTTGATATGCTAATGATCTTGAATGAAGCTTAGCTTATGCTTAGATTAGTGGACCTATTTTATGGGGAATGATAAGGTGAGGATATGAATGGAATTGATGAAGGAAACATGATTCGTAGTTGCATGTACTCTTGTTGCTGATTGACATCATTTCATGCTTATATTTGTATCTTATATCCATTATCTTTCACCTAAACAATGCTATGTTACGAGTTTTATGTTTAGTTTTCAGGAATAAATAGGTTTGAAGAGATGAAACATAAAAGGACCCAAAAGCTGGGAAAAAGGACTGGATTGTGAGATCTGGGGACCAAAATGCAAGGGAGAAGGACCTGAACGCAAGACAGAAGGACCTAAGAGCAAAACAAAATACTCCACACCATCATGGGGAGTATTTTAGCAATTGGATTCGGGTCGGAGCTCCAATAAACAAAGTAGATGCATCCAAGACCACCAAATACACAAAGAAAAGCCCAGCACAAATTCCAGATGGATCCGGACCTTTTTGACCGCCAATTGGCGGTCCAAGACCGCTAAGTGGCGGTCTGTTTTGGCCCAAATCCGCCAAGTTTTCTCCTGGACGTGTATTAATGTTTGTTTAGGCTATTTGTGGTATTGGTTTAGTCCCACATCGGGGGATTGTACCGGTTTGCCTTTTCCCATGGCTATAAATAGAACTCTTCACCTTCCATTGTAATCACTCCATGCTTGTGGCCATTATCCCTAATTGAAGTGAAAGCCTTGAAGCAAGAAACTCAATGGGGGAGATGCTACTGGTATTGTGAGTCTTCAATCAATAAAATTTTCTTTGTTTTGTGCTTCTTTTATTGTTGGTGCATGTTTTAGTTTAATTGTCTTTTATCAAATCTAGCTTAGTTAATATGTCTTTTTATCTTAGTGTAATGTGTAGTGAGTAAAACCACTCCCCTTTTGGGGGGTGGAGATGATTATCATATATGCAATTAAGGAAGGAAGGGTGTTTATTTTGAAATGTGTTGATTAATATGAATGCATGCTTGCTTGTTCGAATAGAACACTTCACTAGATGGGTTTTGCCATAACTTTTAAGACACCTCCCATGCTTGTTCAGTTTCTTAAATAACCAGCTTGTGTTTATGAATGTTAATCAAAATAGGTTAGTGATTTAATTGATGGGTTTTGCCATGATAAGTAGACACCTCCCACACATGCAAACACTACCTACACTTGTGCCTATAGAAAGATATTCTTGCCTCCTTATTGTGTATGTGTAGTCACTCCACCCCCTAAGGGGTCTCTCTCTTACTGATTCCTGCATAGTATCAAGTTTCTCTAGCTTAGTTGAAGTACTCGTTACTCTCTTTCCTTCGCATTTGCTTCTTCGTAGTTAGCATAGTTTAGATTAGCATAAACAACTTTCTTCCATCTTTTTGTGCCACTTGATTTCTGATAAACAAGAGGCTTCTCACCTCCCTGAGGACGACCCGTACTTGCCACCGCTTCATCGCGGTCGTGCACTTGCGGTTTTAAATAAAACGTTCAACAAGTTTTTGGCGTCGTTACCGGGGAGGTGTCAGTCCAGACTCTTGTTTGGACGATTCGAGTGGATTTAATTTGTGTTTTGTAGTTTTCTTTGTTTCAGGAGACTTGGAGTCGCCAGGAGGAGCACCTGGAAAAATTTGGAGGCATTCTGGGCACTTCAGACCGCCAATTAGCGGTCTGGTGAGCTCATTTTACTCTCTTATTTCTGTGGCGTGTTTACATAATTGATGTCGTGATCTGGGACTTGATTTGGCATGTTTTGACTTATAGTTTGTTCCCAGATCCATAATCAAACCTCCTTTAAGCAACTTGGACCCTAAAACTCAAAGCAAAAGATTAGGCATTCTTTTTGTTAAGGTCATCCATCATGTATGTGACTTAGTCATTTAGATTGTCTTTTATCTTAGCTTTATTTTCTGTTGCTGAGATCTGGCGTGAGGTACGCACCTTCTACTCTCATTCATGCATTTTGTATGAACATGCATTAGTTAGTAGGAAGTGCATTGAAACAAGTGTGAGTTGAGCGTTTGTTTGGAGAGTTGATTGCTAGATTTAGACTCCAAAACGCTACTAAGGAGGGGCTGTACCGTAAAAGATAAGGTGGGGGATTTCATCACCCTTTCCTTCGCCCCACAAACCACACTAATCAAGAGCTTAATTTTAAAATCAAGTAGACATTGGCCCTAAGGATTTCGGGCGCATTAGGAGAGTGATCCGGTCCCGACCGTCATTACCTGATCGGCGTTGCCCACTTTGTCGATAGTAAGAGAGACGAGATCCCCGGATCTAGGCTCACTTGCTGGGCTTTGTGGTCCTCGTCGTAGGGAGGTGAGGCGTGTTGAGGCCGTGTGACCTCGCAGTTAGGTGTCGTCTAACAGTAAGGACCTATATCGACCTTAGGATTGCTTGAGCCTTGTTTGCTTGTGTGCTTCTACCTGTACCCATCCGCCGTAGCATAAGGACTTCTTCCCTTCTCTCCTGAGTCATTCTTTCTCTCCTGTGTTCCCTCGTCTTCTCCTCTACGCACATTCTTTGAAAAAGAAAAAAAAGGTTTTGGTTTGTGTGTGCACCTTTGTGTATGCTTTCGTGGACACGAGACGAGAGGGGTCCTTTGACGAGGAGTGTTGTCAATCCGGCTTCGGTAATCGATTTCTCGACGCCTTCCTCCTCTCGTGTCGCACGCAGTCCGGGTTCAATGGCTGCTAATTTCCGTGAGGAGGAGCAGTTGCTGGACCCACATGTTCGACCTGTGCTTCGAGTTGTCGCTCCCATACCTCTACGTGATCGATGCTACCCGAGCCGTACTGCTCTACCTTCATGCATTGTATTGCCAGAGGCTAATGGGAACTATTTTCAGGTTAAGCCTCAGTTTATCTCCATGCTCCCTCATTTCACTGGGAAAGGTGACCCCTATATCTTTCTCAGGGAATTTGAGGAGGTTTGTGCTATGTTCAAGCTGCAACAACTTAGCACAGACTCCATCCATCTTAGGCTTGTCCCCTTTGCGCTGAAGGATGACGCCAAGAAGTGGTTGTACAGCAACCAGGCGAATGCCTTTAGGACTTGGGATGAGTTTCAATCTGCATTCCTCAAGAAATACTTTCCAAATCATCGGACTCAAAAATTGAGGAACGAAATCAATTCGTTCTATCAACATGAGACCGAACCATTCCATGCATACTGAGAGAGATTCAAGGAGCTACTATCCTCATGCCCTCACCATGGCATCGAGTTGTGGTTCATTTGTCAGATTGTTTACGAAGGTCTTCACATCCCGTCAAGAACGCTCCTTGAGTCCATGTGTCAAGGAGAGTTCTTCGGAAAGGATGAAAGGGAGGCATGGGCTTTCCTAGAAGACCTCGCTGAGAAGACCATGCAATGGGAGAGTGTGAGGGAGCCACCTGCATCATCTAGTATATGAGCAAGGATCGCGAATGCAAACTCGACTAGATCGGGTGCCTCATTTGTTGTCGATACCACTACGGCCACCGAGGCGCGCATGGCGGCCTTAATGCGCCGTATGGATTCGATTGAGCTCCAAAACCAACAGGGTGCACCTCACATGTCCACATCTAGTCCAGTTCCCTGTCATTCATGTGGTAGGATAGGTCATGTAGAAAGCGAGTGTGTGTCTATTCCTCCTGAGATGGAGCGTGTCAACGTCATCTATGACAGAGCTAGGAATGACCCATGCTCATCATCTTATAATCCTGGATGGAGGAACCACCCCAATTTTTCATGGAACCAAACTAATGCCCCGGGTGGTCCTTCAAACTCCTCTAGACCACATTACCAATCACACCAACCTCCCATGCATACACATTCCTATCAGCCACCTCAAGCACAAACCACCAATCAATCGGGTTTCCCAAATTCCAATAATATGGAAACCCGATTCAATTTGCTTGAGACCTTGACTCGTGGACTTGAAAACTCAATGAAAATTTTTATGTCAACCACGAGTCAAGTTCTCACTTCAAATCAGCAGACCATCAAATCTCTAGAGCTTCAGATGGGCCAATTGGCTCAGTCTGTACATGAAAGAGAGAGAGGGTTTTTTCCTAGCCAGCCTGAGGCTAACCCCCGAAAGTACCAACAACAACACATGCAAAATGAGAATGTGGTACCTCGGGGGAGGCAAGTGAACCATGTGGAGGAACCTGTTCACCATGTCAATTCCATTGTGACCTTAAGGAATGGAAAACAGGTTGACAATCACATTTCCTTGCCACAACAACCACCATCTATGCAGCCCCTCAATGGGAATTGTGGTGAAGAAGAGGCTGAGGGTGAGGGTAATACACCAAAGCTTTCTTCTTAGGCACCGCAGAAAACCTACCTGCCAAAAGCTCCCTATCCAAGTAGGTTAACCAAAAAGCAGAGTGACAACATGGACAAGATATTAGAGGTGTTTAAGCAAGTAAAGGTTAACATCCCTTGTTGGATGTCATCCAACAAATACCTCAATTTGCCAAAGTGTTGAAGGATCTCTGCACAACCAAGAGGAAGACCAATGTTCCTAAGAAAGCATTCTTGGCTGCAAATATCAGCTCACTTTTGTCCAATCCCACCTACACAAAATACAAGGACCCTGGGTGTCCTACTATTCAGTGTACGATAGGGGACACTAGAATGAGCAATGTTTTGCTTGATTTAGGATCAGCGGTCAACCTCCTCCCATTCTCTGTTTATCAACAGTTGAACTTGGGAGAATTGAAACCAACTAAGATCACCCTTCAATTGGCGGATAGATCCATTCGTATTCCAAAGGGGATTATCGAGGACGTGCTTATCAAAGTTGGAGATTTTATATTTCCAGTCCATTTTGTTGTCCTCGATACCAATCCTGTTGCGAACACCCACTCTCAAATACCTTTGATTTTTGGTAGACCATTTCTGGCCACCTCCAATGCCTTGATTAATTGTAGAAATGGTCTCATGAAGCTCTCATTCGGTAACATGAGTGCCGTGTTTCATGTGTTCAACTCTGGTAGGCAACAAAACCCATGGATGAACCTTTAAATCTAAATCTCATCCGCCAATTGGAGAAAGCACTACAAAATCAACGAACACCCCTAACCCCAATGCAACCCGTTGAGAATGTTCGTGGGCCCAGCGAAAACTCATTGCCTGTCTTTGCAATGCAACAGAGTGAGCTGGCCTCGAACATGAATGTCCAAAGGGAGTGTTCGTTGCATGATTCAGTTGAGAGTACTAGTGAGAGTGAGACACCTCATCATATGCCTATACCAGAAGGTGTCTCTACCTCATGTCTCATGGCCACTGAGCCATTTGAGCTTCATCTTGACTCCAACAAGGACCCACCTATGACCGAGCTTATGCTTGATGATCTAAATGATGGTGGGAGGTCCTTGTTGGATGACTTGGGGAGAAGCCTCATTCTTAGTGATGCAAGTCTGCTGCACCCATCGAATGAGCTTGAGGAACTCATTCCGATGCACCCACCTATTGGTTGGAGGGTTTTGTTCGATGAGCAACTAAACCCTAGTGAGGCAACACAACTTCATTCATTCATGTTGCCCACACCCAACCAGTATCATGAGGGGTTCGAGCCTTTCAGCTTTGACCTTCCACCCCACATGACACCTCAGAGTACCAGTGAAGTTTGCCAATCTCGGCAAGTCTCTGGTCCTCAAAACTTGATGTTCTCATTCGATGTTCCTTGACCAAATGATTATGAGAATATCTTGGTTGATGTATATATCTTGTAAAAAAAAGAAAAAAAAAGTGTGTAATAAAAGACTCCTTCAGTGAGCATCGATTGTTGTGGGCCCCAACCCTTGTGTACTTGGGCCCAATCTCTTCATGTATTTATCTCCCTTATTCAGCTTCTCACAGGTTTTGAGGGAATTTGGGTTTGTGTCCATCAACATGACCCTGAATGTCCCTTTGTACTTCATGTTGGTGAGATCTTTCATTTTTCATGCATATCTACATATAGTATCTTGTTCACATTCATTGAGGACAATGCATGAAGTAGGTGTGGGGGGGTGTTTTACGTGTGTACATAGTCGAGTCTTTTCTTTTGATTTTTGTTTTCTTTTGTGTGCATTGTTAGGGTCATGTTAGTGTGCCGCATTTAATATCGATATATCTGCTTGCCATGATCCTTGGGTGACTTGTCTTCTTTTGCTTGCCTAGTGCTTTAAAATTTTCACATTTCTTTCAAAATCTTCATGTGTTTGCGAAAGAAAATGTTTTTGTGGGTTTTGCGTGTGTTTAGCATGTGCAAAACCGTTGAGAGGCAAAGTAAAACGAAAGCTCCCAAAATTGTCTTGAACTTGATGCATTAGGATTTCTAGTTTACTGGCTTTAGGTCTTATCGAGTCGTTAGGATGCACCCCGGTTTTCCCTCGGGGGGCGTGTAATCATAGGGTTTCAGCACTCAAACATTTAAAGAAGTCCACCCTAAACCTAGTGAGTCAAATAATTCGTGTCTGTTAGTATAAGGAAGTTTGTCGTAGTCAAGAGCCATTAATCTCTTTTTGTGAAAATTAAGTGTAGGGGTTTTGGTTCCCATGTAGATAAATAAATAAGTGGTGTTCTCTCTTCTCGCACGGCTCCTATCACTCGGGAAAATAGGTCTGATGGGACTTTGTGCCTGGTGCTTTCGAGTCATCTGACTTGGGATGCACCGACCGAACTCCCGTTACACGGCTGCTAGGGATCGCCCTATGTGGAGATTTGGGGGAAGGTGTACGTGATAGTGTAAGTCCTCATAGGCAATGATGCACGAAACCTAACCCTGGGAGAATCAAACACCAACCAATAAACTGCTCCAAAGAAAAAGAATAAAAAAGAAAAAAAGAGTCAAATAAGAACCAAAATGGACTTTACACATTGTGTCACATTCAGAAGTTAAGGTTGCCCATGTCTTTCACTTAAGTCCTTGACTAACTTTCATGAATAACTTATTAGGCTAGGTTTGTGGACGGATTACATATATAGAGTCAACCCGTAGTATTACCGCGTCCCATGATCGACAAAATCAGTCCAACGAGTCATGTAGCTAGATTGATTAATGCATCTTGTTCGGATTTTGTGGGTATATCCGCTGAAAACCCTCAGGAGACAACAGTCCTCCTCCTTGGCGACAAGGAGGTTTAACGGCTTGTTGCACGTGCTAAGTGCAACCGTGATTCCTACGAAAGTGAGTTAGGATTTCTTGTTTTTCGTATGCTTTTCTCTTTCTTTGTTTTGCTCGGGACTAGCAAAAGTTAGGTGTGGGGGTATTTGATTGACATCATTTCATGCTTATATTTGTATCTTATATCCATTATATTTCAGCTAAACAATGCTATGTTACGAGTTTTATGTTTAGTTTTCAGGAATAAATAGGTTTGAAGAGATGAAACATAAAAGGACCCAAAAGCTGGGAAAAAGGTCTGGATTGTGAGATCTGGGGACCAAAATGCAAGGGAGGACCTGAACTCAAGACAGAAGGACCTAAGAGCAAAACAAAATACTCCACACCATCATGGCGAGTATTTTAGCAATTGGATTCGGGTCGGAGCTCCAATAAACAAAGTAGATGCATCCAAGACCACCAAATACACAAAGAAAAGCCCAGCACAAATTCCAGATTGATCCGGACCGTTTTGACCGCCAATTGGCGGTCCAAGACCGCTAATTGGCGGTCTGTTTTGGCCCAAATCCGCCAAACTTTCTCCTGGACGTGTATTAATGTTTGTTTAGGCTATTGGTGGTATTGGTTTAGTCCCACATCGGGGAATTGTCCCGGTTTGCCTTTTTCCATGGCTATAAATAGAACTCTTCACCTTCCATTGTAATCACTCCATGCTTGTGGCCATTCTCCCTAATTGAAGTGAAAGCCTTGAAGCAAGAAACTCAATGGGGGAGATGCTACTGGTATTGTGAGTCTTCAATCAATAAAATTTTCTTTGTTTTGTGCTTCTTTTATTGTTGGTGCATGTTTTAGTTTAATTGTCTTTTATCAAATCTAGCTTAGTTAATATGTCTTTTTATCTTAGTGTAATAGTTAGTGTAATGTGTAGTGAGTAAAACCACTCCCTTTTTGGGGGGTGGAGATGATTATCATATATGCAATTAAGGAAGGAAGGGTGTTTATTTTGAAATGTGTTGATTAATTGAATGCATGCTTGCTTGTTAGAATAGAACACTTCACTAGATGGGTTTTGCCATAAGTTTTAAGACACCTCCCATGCTTGTTCAATTTCATAAATAACCAGCTTGTGTTTATGAATGTTAATCAAAATAGGTTAGTGATTTAATTGATGGGTTTTGCCATGATAAGTAGACACCTCCCATACATGCAAACACTACCTACACTTGTGCCTATAGAAAGATATTCTTGCCTCCTTATTGTGTATGTGTAGTCACTCCACCCCCTAAGGGGTCTCTCTCTTACTGATTCCTGCATAGTATCAAGTTTCTCTAGCTTAGTTGAAGTACTCGTTACTCTCTTTCCTTCGCATTTGCTTCTTCGTAGTTAGCATAGTTTAGATTAGCATAAACAACTTTCTTCCATCTTTTTGTGCCACTTGATTTCTGATAAACAAGAGGCTTCTTACCTCCCTGAGGACGACCCGTACTTGCCACCGCTTCATCGCGGCCGTGCACTTGCGGTTTTACATAAAACGTTCAACAATTGCATTCACCTTGGTTAATGCCTTGTATGTTTTAATGATAATGTGCTATCTTATTTCATGTGGAGGCATAGTAGGGTCTAGTCTTTATACATGAGTTCATTTAGCTTCATTCCAATTATTGTCTTGTATGTTTTAACGATATTGTGTTATCTTAATTCATGTGGAGGCAAAGTTGGATGTAGTTTTATGATTTTCATGCACTACATATTCTGATGAGCTTAATTGAACACACATATACACATATCTTTGTATTCACACCCTTTTCTCTACCCACTTTGGGGTTTAGTTTTATTGCTTATTTTCCATTTACTTTCGTATTGTAGTGTAGTGTAGATCATAACTCATTTCTCTCATTTCTTTCTCACTCGCCTTCGCACAAACTAAAGTCGACACACCTCCCTGTGGATCGACCCATATTTGCCACCTCTTCAACGTGGCCGTGCACTTGCGGTTAATTAAAACATATCAATCACTAGACATTTGGAAAATGCATTGAAACTTAGTAGTCTAAAAGCAACACCTACTGATAGTGAACAATTAGATCTTCAAGCTTGCAATGTGCAATTAAGAAAAGATCTAGAAAGATTCACAAATGGAACTAAGATACTTAACATGCTTTTCAGAAGTCAAAGGCAATCTTTGTAAAAATATGGTTTAGGATTTAATGATTCATATGTTAAAAACCATGTAATTCATACAACTTTAAATGGAAACCACTTAGTTGTAAAGCATAGTTCTTCAGGTGTGTGGGCTCCTAAAACCAAAATGGTTTGGGTTCCCAAAGCTAACATTCAAGGACCCAAAGTTGTTTGGGTACCTAAATCTACACTTGTAGGTGCGTGAAGAGGAGATTGGTGGTGATCGGGCAAGCTTAAGAGTCGAATTCAAAGCCGGTTGCATCACCAAATGGAGATTGGAACCAATTCAAAGATTCAAAGTTGGGTATAATTTACTATCCTCTAAATTTTTGAATAAATTTGTTGTAGTCTAGGTTTTAATATGCTTAATTGACATATCATATATATTATTTATTGCATATCTTAAATTTGAAAAACATCCATTACTTAAGTGTCAAATTTGTAAATGGATGTCAAAAGGGGATAAAACATCACATGCCTAATTGATATATTTTTGCTTGATGATAAAAGGGGAGAATAGAAATGAACTTAATTGATATATGATATTCACATTGATAAGGGGAGTTTAATGAATATCATATACTTAGGGTAATGAAGTGCAAAATTTAGCGGGAGCAACTTCATTACAATACATCCAAAATTCGATGTTTAATCTTATATTGTTTTTTGATGGATGTCAAAGGTCGAGAGATAATTGAGGGGGTAAGGGTAACTTGAAATTTGATAATAATTGAACAAAAACTATGCACATCAATAGGGTGAGCATTTTTATGCATAGTTTACGTGTCAAAATTTCAAGAATGAAGATATAGGTTGTCATCATCAAAAAGGGAGAGATTGTTGGCTTTTTCGCCTTAACATATGTTTTGATGATTTATTCAACCTAATCTTTATTGTAATCAATGTAGAGTAGCACACACTATGCATTGCATATATATTTTATTGTGCTAAATTTTACATGTGATCAAGACTCAAGGAAGAAAGGAAATCAAGTCAAGACATGTATTAAAGCTATATTGAAGACATGTAATATTGTTTTCTATTTAGTCTTAGGATCATTGTGTAATTGAGCATACTTGAGCTAAAAGCCACTCACAAACACACTAGGTTCCCTATAGAAGTCACACACAAAATTTCACATCAATTGGACTTCAATAGATCACCCAAACTTAGAGCGGAAGTCACTAATTAAGTCTGCCAGAGTCAATTCAGTCGACCGTTCAGACCTTCGGTCGACCGTCTGTTTCCTTTAACTTAGAGTGAATTTTACTACATGATCGGTCGACCGTGTAACAACATTTTTTTGACCGTTAGGCTTGTCATATTATACCAATGGTCGTTTTCTAATTATTCACCCATACCCCAAAATACAATTGCCTATCGGTCCACCATGGACCTGTTTCGGTCGAACCAAACATAAATGTCTCGACAAATTCAAACTGCCTGAATATTTCCGGTCGACCGTGGACCTTGATTCGGTCAACCAAACTTGATCATTTTTGTCAACCCCGTAGAGTCTGGAAGTTTATAGTTGACTGAACCCTTCTCGGTGTTCAACTGTTAACTTAAGTGCACCCAAGTTATCGATCAACCGAACAATGTACAAAATTGCCAACCGGACAACCGTTCTACCCGATTTAGTCGACCAAATTTGGGTCCGGCAGGTTTCTATTTTGTGAATCTTACACAAACCTTATCTAACTTATCGCCAACGGATATAACACCTTAGGAGCTTATAAATAGATGTTCCATTGACACAATTAGACAACTCTTCCAATTCCTATTGTCACATACACTTAAGAGAACGCTCCAAGTCTCCCATTCCCCAAATCCTACTCTCCAAGCTATACTTCCACATCTTAGATCAATTCCATATCCTAAGCTAAGTATGCTCAAATTAGAGAGTGAGTGATCCACTCAAACATACTATTGTCAAGAAGCAAGGACTTTGGTGAAAGCCTGAAGTGTCCCTCTCGGATTGTGAGAGGAAGAAAATCAAGCTAGCGAGGTTGTTCGCGGTGCTTGTAGTGTAAAGGCTTAATCTCGGCCCTGAACGAGGTTGATAGTGAAGACATGAGTGGAGCTCGAGGGAGATTGAGCGGAGCTTGCAAGAGAGGAAGTAGGCGGGAGGCCGAACCTCTATTAAAATTCCAGTGTCATCATTGTGGTTTGCCTAGTTTACTTTGCTTGCTTGTTTGGTTTTAAATTCTGCTGCATCTTTGATTGTTAAGCAAGTACAGTTTGATTAAGGTTAAAATCGATTAGAACTAAGCCGCATTCACGATCCTGCAATTAGTTCCATCCCCCTTTGGGGCTGGAGATGATGTTTATACATGTAATGAAGAATGGGAATGAATGCTATCTTATGCCATATGTGATGTATGTGAATGTATACTTGTTTTTTTAATAGAGAATACTTAACTTGATGGGTTTTGCCATTATCATTAGGTACTTCCTATGCTTGTTTAGGTTCTTAATAACCAATTTGTTTATGCTCATGTTAATCAACTAGGTTAGTGATTGGAATGATAGGTTTTTTGCACAATCATTAGGTACTTCATATGCATGAAAACACAACCTACACTTGTTCCTTATTGAATGCATCATTCACCACCTTATTACATGTATACACCCACTCCACCCCTTGGTAGTTTTTCTTCCTGAATTTGATCTTGCTTTGATAGTTAGTTTATTTTCAATCACTCTCGCTTTCATCTTCCTTGTTTGTTGCTTGCTAGTTTAGTGTAGCTTAGTTTTGTTTAATCAACTTCTTCTCCCCTTTTGTTTTCCACTTGATTTTTTAAGAACTAGTGTTCACACACCTCCCTTTGGACTAGACCTCTACTTGCCACCGCTTCATCGCGGTCGTGCACTTGCGGTATTATAACTAAATCGATCATGTAGGATTTGGGATTTCTTGATTGGGAGAAGTCTCTCTCGTATATTGAGCAATTGGAAGTGTGAGAGCTGTGTAAATAAGGTGTATAGACCTCTATTTATAAGCTCCTAGAGAGATATAGTTGTTGGGGAAGAATTGTGTAAGTTTTGTGAAGAACACACAAAATAGAAATTGAAGTTAACCAATTTTGTCGCTCAACGGTCGACCGAATTGGGTTGAAAGGGTCAACCACCATTTCCTTAAGTATAAGGAAACGTTCAAACCACAAAAGCTTCGGTCAAACCTATTTGGTTTACGACTTAAGTTATCGGTCGACCACAAGAGGGACGATCGACCGAACCTAGGGTTTTGGCATGGTTGAAAATATATCGGTCGAACACATTTCTAAGGTCCGGTCGATCGAAAATAACATGCACTTTTGGTGTCTCAAAATGTTTGTATTCGGTCAACCATTTCTAGGTCCACAGTTGACCGGGATCAAATGTATTTTGGCGGTTAGATAAAATTACGAATACGACCGTTGGCATAATACAACAAGGTTAACGGTCGTCCAGAAAATACGGGACAAACGGTCGATCGAAACGTAAAAGTCAGTCTACTGAACCAAGGCCAAAATAGCACTTATCAATCGGTCGACCGTAAAAGGGGCGCTCGACCGTCTGGGTGCAGACAGTTCTATTAATCTTGGTTGTCCTAAAGAATTGGATTACCTATTCAAGTCGGATTGATATGGAAATTTGTATTTGGCTTCAATAGGTTCCCTAGCGTCTATGTTAATAGATTTTAACTATTGTATGCTCAAGATTACATAGATTCCTAAGACTCAAATAAAAGATAAAATTACATGTCTTCAAATAGCTTTGATTACATGTCTTGACTTCATTCCATTCTTCTTGATTCTTGATCACATGTAGATGTTAACACAATACAATATATCTTCTATGCATTATGTGTGTTATACTATGATTGACATCATTTCATGCTCATATTTGTATCTTATATCCATTATATTACACCTGAGCAATGCTACGTGACGAGTTTTATGTTTAGTTTTCAGGAATAAAGAGGTTTGAAGAGAAGAGCCATGAAAGGATCCAAAAGCAGGAAAAAGGACTTAATTGTGAGACCTGGGGACTAAGATGCAAGGGAGAAGGACCTGATCGTAAGACCGAAGGACCTAAGAGCAAAACAGAATACTCCACACCATCATGGGGAGTATTTTACCAATTCGAGTCGGGTCGGAGCTCCGACAAGTCAAGTAACCGCATCAAAGACCAACAATACCAGAAAGAAAAGCCCACAACAAATTCCAACACGATCCGAAGATTTTGGACCGCCAATTGGTGGTCCATATTTCTCAGGATCCGTCGAAATTTCTCCTGGACTTGTATTAATGTTCGTTTAGGCTATTTTTGGTATTGGTTTAGTCCCACATCGGGGGATTGTCCCTGATTAGCTTTTTCTATGCTTATAAATAGAACTCTTCACCTTCCATTGTAATTACCCATTGCTTGGTGGCATTCTCTCTACTAAGGAGTGAGCCTTGAAGCAAAAACTCAAGGTGGAGAAGAATGCTACCTTCAATGTGAGTCATTTGTTAATAAAATAATTCTTCTAGTTTCTTTTAATCTTGTCTTTTAATTTGTGCAAGTTTGTTTAGTCTTTCCTTTCCTTTTATGCTTCTTTATTTCTTGCTTGATTAGTGTAGTTTTATTTCAGTAGAATGCTTCATTTTGTTAGAGTAGTTAGTTTAAATATGTGTGAGTAGTTCCATCCCCATTTTGGGGGTGGAGAAATATGTGATATAAGCATGTAGTGTATTAAGTGTGTGTTATGTTTATCCCTTGAGCTTTATATGATTTCCATAACCATCTAATGGGTCCCCACTCTTATCTTTGATATGCTAATGCTCTTGAATGAAGCTTAGCTTATGCTTTGATTAGTGGACCTATTTTATGGGGAATGATAAGGTTAGGATATGGATGAAGTTAATTTTGAAAACACAATTTGTAGTATATGTGCTCTTGTTGCCTTTACCTTAGCTAATGTCTTGTATGTTTTAATGATATAGTCTTATCTTAATTCATGTGGAGGCATAGTAGGGTCTAGTCTTTATACTTGAGTTCATTTAGCTTCATTCCAATTATTGTCTTGTATGTTTTAATGATGTAGTCTTATCTTAATTCATGTGGAGGCAAAGTTGGATGTAGTTTTATAATTTCATGCACTACATGTTGTGAGGAGCTTAATGAACACACACACACACACACTTCTTTATGTTCACATTATTTCTCTACCCCCTATGGGGCTTAGTTTTATTGCTTATCTTCATTTCCTTTTTGCATCTTAGTGTAGTTTAGTGTAACCAACCTTTCTCTCCTTCTTTTTACCTCTCGCCTTCGAACAAACCAATCGTCGACACACCTCCCAGTGGACGACCCGTATTTGCCACCGCTTCAACGCGGCCGTGTACTTGCGGTTAAATATAAAACGAGATCAATCAAGTTTTTGGCGCCATTGCCGGGGAGGTGCTCTGTCCAGACGTTGGTTTGGGCGATTCGAGGGGTTTTTAATTTTTTGTTTCCAGTGTTGTTTAGTTTCAGGGAATCTAAGGATCAAGGGGAGGCTACTGGAGAAGTTTGAGGACCAGAAGCTACAAAAAGACCGCCAATCAGCGGTCTGGGACCGCCAATTGGCGGCCTGGTGAGCCTCAATTGTTCTCAAATTTGTTCCAATTGTTATATTATTCATGTTAGTTATCTGGGAGCACAATTTTGCATGCTCTGACTTCTACTTTGCTCCCAGATTTAATTTCAATCCCCTTTAATCAACTTGGACCATAAAACTCAAAGCAAAAGACTAGACTTCTTGCCATCTAGGTCATGCATCATTTGTAGACCTTGCATGCATTTGTCTTTTCTTTTCTTTACATTTTGTTGTTGATTGCTGGCGTGAGGTACGTGCACCCCGATCTCTCATTCATGCATGTTTCGATCATGCATTAGTTAGTAAGGTGCATCGGGACAAGAGTGAGTTGAGCGTTTGATTGGAGTGATTGATTGCTAGATTTAAGCTCAAAACGCTACTAAGGAGGGGTTGTCCCATAAAAGATAAGGTGGGGGATTTCATCACCCTTTCCTTGGCCCCAAAAACCACTCTTAATAAAGCCTTAACTAAAAGCAAGTAGACATTGACCCTAAGGAATTCAGACGCACTAGGAGAGTAATCTAGTCGAGACCGTCATGACCTGATCGGCGTTGCCTACCTTGTCGATAGTAGGAGGTACTGGATCTCCGGATCTGGTATCACTTGCTGGGCATTGTGGTCCTCGTTGTAGGGAGGTGAGGCGTGTCGAGGCTAGTGACCTCGAAGTTAGGCGTCGTCTAGCTTAAGGACCCATTGCCTTACATTGTTTGAGCCGTGCTTGCTAGTTAGGCTTCTTCCTGATCCCTCTACCCACGCTAGCTTTAGGGATTCTTCCCTTCTCCTCTGAGTCATCTTCTTCTCACCTACTTCTACATTTTAGTCTCCTCCCCTTTACACTCTCTAGTAGCGTTTTAGGGTCGAGTCGAGCACTTTTTGCGAGTTTAGCCTCGTGGTGGTGAGAGTGGTCGACTCGGGAGTTCTCTGTTGAGATGGATGGTTACATGGGCGACCATCCATATCATTGTTGGGACCAGGACGATTCTCCCTGGTACTCTGTACTCATGCAACCTGGGGTGGCTCAGACTAACACCCCGTATGGTTGGGATGATCGCAATTTTGTGACTGAGCAGTCTTCATATTGGGGTAACATGAGAGAGGCACCGACTGCTAGACCACAATCTAGTTATGTCGGATCATATGCTGGTCAACAAACTGAGACATTACAACAAACTTTGGCATCTTTCATGCGTATGGCAGACGACATGGGTGCACCAGTGGCTCCAGTAGCCGTACCGTGTCACTATTGTGGGTTGAGTGGTCATGATTTCGGGGAATGTCCTTATGTTCCCCAGAGCCTGAGTATGAGCACACATTTTCCCAAAATGCTCATTATGACCATTACGCATCCGCGTACAACCCGAGAGGGATGGATTCGTGGGGAGACAATTCGTATTCAAATTCTTATACATCATTTCCACCCCAATATCCTCCTCCCGAATACCCAGAATTCTACCAACACCCCACTTCAAATCATTGGACTCATTCTCAGGCCATCAACACCCAACCCCAAAATTTCCCAAGATCTGACTTGGACCTCCTCGTTGACCGCATACAAAATCTGACACTTCAAGTGAGTCAACTGACGCAACAATTAAGTGAGGAGAGTAACCTTTCTTGTCAACTTGAGGATTTATCTTCTGAAATCGAACCACCACCACATCCACAAATTCAAAGCACAATCTTTCAAAGTCAAACTCCTAGTCAGTCTGAGGGACTTGGGGTTTCAATTCCCGATCACTTAGTGGAGGATTCGATTCCAATTGAGAATAACTTGGACCAGCTTCATTATGAGTCGGCACAGGATTGTGCCTTATCCTTTTGTCCCGTGGCCCTTGAGCCACATGATATTCATGTTGTGCCTCTTAAGGACTCACCTCTGGTGGAGCAAGAGCTCCCTAGTAACCTCAATTTCAAACAACCTGATGAGAGTTTGCCTCTCACTATTGTTCCTGATCATCTTGGAAATGATGGAACATCAAACAACTACATTGCTAATGAGGGTATTAGGAGTTCCTTGGAGGATACCTTGGGTATGAGACCCACTTTCTGTTCGCCTGGTGAGTCGGACATGCCTAACGAGGTTCTTAACCTCGTTCCGACCCACCAGCCTGTTGGTTGGAGAGTTTGGATTGACGATCATAACTTCAGCAGCGCAATGGGAGAAACTCTTCTTCCGTTGCCCCTCATTTCCCAAACTCTTGAGAGGTTCAAGCTCTTTCAGTTTGATCCTTCGAATGAGACGCCTTTGCGTCCAATTCATGAACCTCTCATTTCATCTGGTGCTCTTTGTGAAGGGGGCCCACACATGCGTATTCTAGCCCCACGTGGTGTCATGTTCCCTTTCCAAGTGCATTGACCCACTCTTGAGGTTCCCATTTAATGTCTTTTGACAAATGAAGATGGGAATTTATGTTTGTACATAGTTATATAAAAAAGAAAAAAAATAAAAAAAAAATAAAAAGAAAAAGAAAAATAAAGGAAAAACACAAAAAAAGAAGTACAATAAAAGACTCCTTCAGTGAGCATCGATTGTTGTGAGCCCCAACCCTTGTGTATTTGGGCTCCATTTCTTTCACGTACTTGTATCCCTTCTTTAACATCTCACAGGTTTTGAGGGAATTCGGGTTATGTCCATCAACATGACCTTGAACTTCCCTTTGTACTTCATGTTGGTGAGATCTCTCCTTTTTCATGCATAAATCCATGTAGTATCTTGCTCACATTCATTGAGGACAATGCATGAAGTAGGTGTGGGGGGGTGTTTTATGTGTGTACATAGTTGAGTCTTTTACCTTTGATTTTGTTTTCTTTTGTTTGCATTTTTAGGGTCATGTTAGTGTGCTGCATTTAATATCGATATATCTGATTGCCATGATCCTTGGGTGACTTGTCTTCTTTTGCTTGCCTAGTGCTTCAAAATTTTCACATTTCTTTCAAAATCTTCATGTGTTTTCGAAAGAAAATGTTTTGTGGGTTTTGCGTGTGTTTAGCATGTGCAAAACCGTTGAGAGGCAAAGTAAAAAGAAAGCTCCCAAAATTGTCTTGAACTTGATGCATTAGGATATCTAGTACAGTGGCTTTAGGATTTATCGAGTCATTAGGATGCACCCCAGTTTTCCTTTGGGGGTGAGTAATCATAGGGTTTCAGTGCTCAAACATTCAAAGAAGTCCACCCTGAACCTAGTGAGTCAATAATTCGTGTTTGTTAATTTAGGAAGTTTGTTGTAGTCAAGGACCCTCTAAATCTTGTTGTGAGACAGTAGTGTAGGGGTTTTGGTTCATGTGTAGATAAGAAATAAGTGAGTAGGTGTTCTCTCTTCTCGCACGGCTCCTATCACTCGGGAAAGTAGGTCTGAGGGGACTTTGTGCCTGGTGCTTTCGAGTCATCTGACTTGCGATGCGTCGACCGAACTCCCGTTACACGGGTGGTAGGGATTGCCCTATGTGGAGATTTGGGGAAAGGTGTATGTGATAGTGTAAGTCCTCATGGGCAATGATGCACGAAACCTGACCCTGGGAGAAGGAAGCTCCAACTAATAAAAAGAAAAAAAATTGTGAAAAGAAACAAAAAGAAAAAAAAATAAAAAATATGGTAATGCAAATAAGAACCTTAATGGACCTTACACTTTGTATTACTTGAGGATCTTGAGGTTGTCCATGTCTTTCACTTAATTCCTTATTTAACTTGCACGAATGGTTCATTAGGGTAGGTGTGTGGATTGATTACCTATATAGAGTCGGCCCGTAGGATTACCGCGTCCATTGATCGACAAAAATTTGTCCAACGAGTCGAGTATCTAGATTGAATAATGCATCTTGTTCGGATTTTGTGGGTATATCCGCTGAAAACCCTCAGGAGACAACACTCCTCCTCCTTGGCAACAAGGAGGTTTAACGGCTTGTTGCACGTGCTAAGTGCAACCGTGATTCCTACGAAAGTGAGTTAGGATTTCTTGTTTTTCGTTTGCTTTTCTCTTTCTTTGTTTTGCTCGGGACTAGCAAAAAACTTAGGTGTGGGGGTATTTGATTGACATCATTTCATGCTCATATTTGTATCTTATATCCTTTATATTACACCTGAGCAATGCTACGTGACGAGTTTTATGTTTAGTTTTCAGGAATAAAGAGGTTTGAAGAGAAGAGCCATGAAAGGATCCAAAAGCAGGAAAAAGGACTTAATTGTGAGACCTGGGGACTCAGATGCAAGGGAGAAGGACCTTATCGTAAGACCGAAGGACCTAAGAGCAAAACAGAATACTCCACACGATCATGGGGAGTATTTTACCAATTCGAGTCGGGTCGGAGCTCCAACAAGTCAAGTAACCGCATCAAAGACCAACAATACCCGAAAGAAAAGCCCACAACAAATTCCAACACGATCCGAAGATTTTGGATCGCCAATTGGCGGTCTTGGACCGCTAATTGGCGGTCCATATTTCTCAGGATCCGTCGAAATTTCTCCTGGACTTATATTAATGTTTGTTTAGGCTATTTTTGGTATTAATGGGGGGATTGTCCCCGATTAGCTTTTTCCATGCTTATAAATAGAACTCTTCACCTTCCATTGTAATTACCCATTGCTTGGTGGCATTCTCTCTACTAAGGAGTGAGCCTTGAAGCAAAAACTCAAGATGGAGAAGAATGCTACCTTCAATGTGAGTCATTTGTTAATAAAATAATTCTTGTAGTTTCTTTTAATCTTGTCTTTTAATTTGTGCATGTTTGTTTAGTCTTTCTTTTCCTTTTATGCTTCTTTATTTCTTGCTTGATTAGTGTAGTTTTATTTCAGTAGAATGCTTCATTTTGTTAGAGTAGTTAGTTTAAATATGTGTGAGTAGTTTCATCCCCATTTGGGGGGTGGAGAAATATGTGATATAAGCATGTAGTGTATTAAGTGTGTGTTATGTTTATCCCTTGAGCTTTATATGATTTCCATAACCATCTAATGGGTCTCCACTCTTATCTTTGATATGCTAATGCTCTTGAATGAAGCTTAGCTTATGCTTTGATTAGTGGACCTATTTTATGGGGAATGATAAGGTTAGGATATGGATGAAGTTAATTTTGGAAACACAATTTGTAGTATATGTGCTCTTGTTGCCTTTACCTTAGCTAATGTCTTGTATGTTTTAATGATGTAATCTTATCTTAATTCATGTGGAGGCATAGTAGGGTCTAGTCTTTATACTTGAGTTCATTTAGCTTCATTCCAATTATTGTCTTGTATGTTTTAATGATGTAGTCTTATCTTAATTCATGTGGAGGCAAAGTTGGATGTAGTTTTATGATTTCATGCACTACATGTTGTGAGGAGCTTAATGAACACACACACACACTTCTTTATGTTCACATTATTTCTCTACCCCCTATGGGGCTTAGTTTTATTGCTTATCTTCATTTCCTTTTTGCATCTTAGTGTAGTTTAGTGTAACCAACCTTTCTCTCCTTCTTTTTACCTCTCGCCTTCGAACAAACCAATTGTCGACACACCTCCCAGTGGACGACCCGTATTTGCCACCGCTTCAACGCGGCCGTGCACTTGCAGTTAAATATAAAACGAGATCAATCATACTACATTTGATTGTGATTAAGATTAGGTTGATTAAATCATAAAAACATAGATTAAGTCCAAAAAACCAACAATCTCCTCCTTTTTAATGATGGTAACCTATATCTTAGTAGTTGAAATTTTAAAATGTTATATGAGGCTCCCCCTATGAATTTGCGTAGTTTTTGTTCAATTAATTTCAATTTCAAGTTTCTTATCCCGTTTTGACATCCATCAAAATTTTAAACAATGTAAACATGAGATGTCTAGTTTCTTCTCCCATTCACTAATGTAATGAATTTGCTCCCCCTTAAATTTTCAATTAATTACTCTATGTAAATGATATTAATTCAGCTCCCCTATAAATATGAATAGGTCTAACAATTAAGCTCAATGTTTCTCCCTTTTTTGACATCAATCAAGTATGGACATATAGGCATGTGATGTTTTTCTCCCCTTAATGATATGCAATGGTATGAAACAAAAGATATGAGAATTAGGCATTCATAATCTTATTGGAACCATTCTTTAAGCTTGGTAGGATTAAAGATTGTTACCCAACTTGCATTCATCAATTGTGGTTCCAATTCTCCTTTCGATAGTGCAACCCGCTTGATATTCGACTCTTCATGCTTGGCCGATCACTACATATCTCCTTCTTCTTTCAAGTACCTACAAGTGTAGATTTACGTACCCAAATAACTTTGGGTCCTTGAACATTAGCCTTTGGCACCCAAACCATTTTGGTTTTGGGAGCCCACACATTTGTGGAACTTTGATTGACAAAGAATTGTTTTCCATTCAAGGTAGTATGAACTACATGGTTTTTAACATATGAAGCATTATATCCTAAACCATGTTTATCTAATAATTGTCTTTGACTACCAAGAAACATGTCAAGCATTTTTGTTCCTTTTGTGAACTTTTCTAGATCTTTTCTTAACTGCACATTAGAAGCTCTAAGATCTAGTTGTTCAACATCAATGGGTGTTGCATTTAGACTACCGAGTTCTAATGCATTTGTCTCATGTCTACAAATCACCTCATTCTTCTCATTCCTGATTACAATTTGGCATTGGAGATAATTTATGGTCTTTCTAGCATTCTTGTTCTTTTCTCAAATGATCTCATATTGATTAACTAAATCATGAAGCTCATCAAAATTATATGTTTCTTGTTTAGAACATGAGATATCACTAGAATAAGATTTAGTAGAGCAATAATTAGATCTACTAGAGCATGAGTTAGAAGCTACCTCACTTTCTTTATCTTGTGTTGCCATGACGCATGTGTGGGCAACCTCCTTTCTACTTTGTAGAGAATATGATGACGATGAAGGTGATTAAGAGTCATCCCAAGTACCTTTGTGAGCTTCCATCTTATTCTCTTTTCTCTTGCTCTTCTCCTTTTCTCTTCTCCTCTCCCTTCTCTCCTTTTTCTTCTCATCTTCCCTCTTCTCCTTCTCCTTTTCTTTTTCCTTCTTCTCACTTCTTTTTCCTCTTCTTTCTCTTATTTCTCGTTTATCTTTCTTGAGGTATTTGAAGAAGTCTTTGCCAAGAACCTCAATGTCCTCATCTTCTACTCTCATCCTTGGTTCATCGAAATTTGCATGAAATGCCAAGGTTGATTTTATCTTTGAGGCTTCTTTGTCTTTTGATGGTTGATTATGAGTTCATAAGCCATGAGATTTCCAATTAGCTCCTCCATCTTTAGTTTGGAAAGATCATGAGCTTCCTCAATTGCAAAAACATTCTCCTCCCAATCTTTGGTGAGTGATCGGAGGAACTTCCTTGTCATTTCTCCTTCACTAAATTTTATTCCAAGAATACAAAGAGAGTTAGTGATATCGGTAAAGCGAGTGTTTATTTCGCTTATGTTCTCACCGATTTGCATAGTGAAAATTTCTATTTATGCATGAGGTGGCTAATTCTTGTTTCTTTTGTTTTGATATCACCCTCATGATGCATTTGTAATCTATACCATATTTCATATTTAGTTTCACAACCCCTACTCCTATTATATTTACCCTCATTCAAGCCACAATAAATAATGTTCATGATAGTTGAATTCTTTTCATATTCCTTCATTTTAGCCCTAGTTAAGGTGGTTAACTATTCTTCCTTAGGAGGGTTGTATGGGTTTTGGAGGAAGATCAAAAACTAAAAATCACTAAAAACTAAGAATACTTTCATTGTACTCTTCCAATAATCATAGTTTGACCCATTTAGCAAAGATGGTTTAGTTGTGCATAATCCTTCTACAAGATAAGATGATGAAGATGTCATGCTAAAATACAGTTAAGTATACGAAATTTAACACCTATGCTCTGATACCAAATGTAGGATCGTAAAGGCCCCTTATTAATCTAACCAAATTACGCTTAATTCCTACTTAATTAAACAAGATGTGTAGCAGAAACAATGTAAAGCAAGGAAGGGAAAAGCAATGCAAACCACAAGTGACAAGGCAGTTTTATAGAGGTTCGGCCTCCTGCCTACTTCCTCTCTTGCAAGCTTTGCTCGACTCCACGAGCTCCGCTCACGACTTCACTATCCACTCCCCATTCTAAGCCGAGAGTGAATGCCTTTACAAAGCAAGCTCCGCGAACAACCACGCGAACTTGGTTTCCTTTTCTCACAATCCAAGAAGGAACACTTCCGGCTTTCACCGAAATCTATACTTCTTTTGACAGCTAATGTTTGAGTGGAGTAAGACTCTCTAACTTGAGCACACTTTGAGTATGAGTAGTAATTGATAAAAGATGTGGAGGTTTAGGTGTTGAGTGTGGGATTTCTTGTTTGGGAGAAGTCTCTCTAGTATATTGAGCAATTGAAAGTGTAAGAACTGTGTAAATAAGGTGTATAAACCTCTATTTATAAGCTCATAGAGAAGAATTGTGTAAGTTGTGTGAAGAACACACAAAACAGAAATTGAAGTTCATCAATTCTGTCCCTCAACGATTGACTGAATCGGGTTGAACGGTCGACCACCATTTTCTTAAGTATAAGGAAACGTTCGAACCACAAAAGCTTTGGTCGAACCGATTTGGTTTACGACTTAAGTTATCGGTCAACCACAAGATGGACGGTCGACCGAAACCAGGGTTTTGGCATGGTTGAAAATATATCGGTCGAACACATTTGTAAGGTCCGGTCGATCCAAAATAACATGCACTTTTGGTGTCTCAAAATGTTTGTATTCGGTCGATCGTTTCTAGGTCCACAGTTGACCGGGATCAAATGTATTTGGGGGTTAGATAAAAATCCGAATACGACCGTTGGCATAATACAACAAGGTTAACGGTCGTCCGGAAAATACGGGACAAATGGTGAACCGAACCAAGGGTAAAATTGCACTTATCAACCGGTCGACCGTAATAGGGGCGGTCGACCGTCTGGGTGCAGACAATTCTATTATGCTCGGTTGTCCTATGGAATTGGGTTACCTATTCAAGTCTGATTGATATGGAAATTTGTATGTCGCTTCTATAGGTTTCCTAGAGTCTATGTGAATGGATTTAACTCTTGTATGCTCAAGATTACATAGATTCCTAATACTCAAATAAAAGATAAAATTACATGTCTTCAAATAGCTTTGATTACATGGCTTGACCTCATTCCATTCTTATTGATTCTTGATCACCTATAGATGTTAGTACAATACAATATATCTTCAATGCAATATGTGTTCTATACTACATTTGATTGTCATTAAGATTAGGTTGAGTAAATCATCAAAACATAGATTAAGGCCAAAAAAACGAACAAAATTCCCTCTAAATTAAACAACAAGAATGATAAAAGTTTGAAAAATCTCAAAATGGTTGCGATTGGAAAGGTTTCCTACCTTGAGTTTATGGGATAAGCGATAGCCCTTAGCTAGCCAATGTTATGAAAGATAGGATCTTGTATGATTGCATGTATGGACGAATTTATTTATTTATATATATATATATATATATATATATATATTTGTAGTACATATTTTATAAACATAAAATTGACATAGAAACCTTATAAATTATTTTGTAGCATGTCTTCAATAACTGGCAGATCAAGCTAAGCATTGTGTTGAAGTTTGAAAAACCATCTCACATTTTGGATGGTGAAATCCCAAAATTAAGTGAGAATGTGGCTGCAACAAAGTGGGATGACCAAGTGAACCAAGTTCACGGTTTCTTGCTTGCCTCCATGGGTGACACGCTTCAAGCGAAATACTTGGACTCAAAACCTAAGAAAACCATGGAAGCTCTCATAAAGATGTTTATGGATAGTACTAGAAAGGAACGTTAAAAGACCACCATTGCACTCACAATGTGCCACATGACGGAGGGACCATCTATGTCCATGCATTTTCTCACAATGCAAGGATACCTTGAGAAGTTAGAGGAGCTCTCTTCCCCGATGACCATGGACATTGCGGACCATCTAATTCTTGCCTCTCTGGCCATGTCCTACAAGGACTTTATCATGCACTACCATGTGCGTGAGAATGGGGTGAGTCTTCAGGAGCTTCATAACGATCTCAAAATGGCTGAAGTTGATAGGAGCAAAGGCAGGGAAAAGAATGTCCTCGTCATCTTTGGTGGAAGTAGGAAGATCGCCAAGGGTAAAGGAAAACACAAATTAACCAAAAAGCCGTCAATCAAGGGCAAGGGAGTAGGAGGTGCTCGTGTGAGCGCCTCAAGGGAAATCTTTGAAATCTCTGACTCCCGATACGGATTGCTTCCACTGCGGTGGAAAATGACACATCCTCCAAAATTGCCCCAAGTTCAAGGAGGACCTTGACAATGGAGTGATTGAGCGTAAGAGCCCAAAAAGGTCAAAGATATATTTGTTATTGTAATAAATTTAGCCACGTCTATCCATGATTGGGTATTAGATACCGGATATTGGGCTCACATAATTTCCAATGTGTAGCTATTAAAGGATAGGAAGGACCTTGCAAAACGGGACATGATTTTGAAGGTCAGAAATGGTGCAAGCGTCACTACGATTGCACAAGGCTCTGTGGATCTTCATTTATCCAGTGGTTAAGTTTTAAGCTCAAAGAATGTCTATTATGTACCTTCAATTAGCAAGAATATTATATCTGTATCATGTTTGGATACAGATGACTTTATAATAAATATTTCAAAATCTTGCATGTCTTTATCGAAAAATGGGATTTCTATGCAAATGTTTTAATAAGAAATGGACTCTATTTGCTTGAATTGAATAATAAACAAGTCTTAAATGTCAATAAAAAAAGACTTAAGACAACTCACATGAATGATACAATCTTATGACACTATCTCCTTGGTCACATCAATGAAACACACATCAAGAAATTCCAGGAAGCTAGCCTTCTTGCTCCAATTGATTTTAAATCATTAGAGACATGAGAACATTGCCTTATGGGCAAAATGACCAAGTGACCTTTCTAGAAGAAAGGTCCAAGAGCAAGTAACTTGCTGGATTTGATACATTCCGATGTATATGGTCCAATGAGTACAAGAGATAGTTATAGGTACTTCATAACATTGACGAATGACTATAGCCATTTCGGTTACATTTATCTAATGAGGAACTAAAGTAAATCATTTGACAAGTTCAAAGAATTCAAAAATAAAGTAGAGACACTGATATACAAAAGGTTTTCACGTCGGTTTTTTGACCATATCACGTCGGCTTTACTGGGTCAGGATACCGACATGGTAAGTTGGAGACGTAAAAGGAAAAACGATACCACGTTGGTTGTAAAACCAACATGATATGGGGTATATATCACGTCGGTTTTACTAGAACCGACATGGTATGTGGTATATAACACATCAGTTTTCAGTGAAACCGACGTGATATCCCCTTTTTTTACAAAAAAAATACATTTAAATGTAGTTTTTCAAATAATTCGTTCTGCAATAAACATATTCACAATCACATTAAAATTCACGATCACAACACATTAATAATCGCATCACATTCACAGACACATCCACAATGCAATATACTAAGTGACATTCAAGTCATTACAAATGCAATGCAAAACATATTTCATTCAAACTATTAGTCAATTACCTAATTATTCAAGACAAGTGCTCCACAAGACATATGTAGATAACTCATAACCTCACTACATTGATAAGAACTTGGAACAAATAACATGCAAATCATAAATTCAACCAACTACCTCACCAAATAATTTTGCCTTGTCATCCACATTTTTATGTTAATCACTAATACTTTATGTTTCCATATCCATTCCGCAGCCTTAAGATCCAATGTGGTGTTGTTGCAGTACCTCCTGCATGCAAGAAATTTTTGTCACACAAAAGATAAATTCAACATTGAATCTGATCACAAATACAAAAATTCATAGTAATGGTGATATTTAATACATATGACATATACATCGGGAAAGAATATCACAACCATAAATATATACCTCACATGCATAAACAAACGATGTCGTGATTTTGTCAAATGTCAAGCATTTAAAAGTAGTAGGGAAGCCTAAAAATACACATAATTCAATTGAAACTTACAACACACTACCAAATCTGAAGTACCATTTATAATTAGCTTTTAGGAATACGAAATAAGAAGCTAAGGTATGTCCAATTGCAATAATAATTCGAGGTGAATTCCAAATAAAAGGTGCTGCTAAGTCTTGAAATATTTTGTATGGATGTGTAGATATCTCACCTGGGTAAACAAACTTGGTACTTAAAATTCACTTGTGATTAACAAACAAAACACTTAGAAGAGCATTCACATTGATAATAAAAAGACAAGTTCCATACTAACAATAAGAGCTCTTCTCATTCAAAGATGCAAGAAATTAATGTCACATAACAATTTTTTAAGTGCCAAAACATAGATTAAACCAAACAAACTGGATTGGTACCAACGAGAATGCAATTTTGATGGAATGAAAAATGTAAAATGGATTACATTAGAGTATTAGAAAATTAAGAACATAAAACTTTTTGAGCATAATCACCTTCATGTCAGCAATTTACTGCTCTTTCTTTGCAAATATAAATTAATCATACAATTGTGTGCTGAAGTTAATCACTAAAAAATGGAAAGAATACTACTACTCAAAAATAGGGAAGCACAACTATTACAAGCAGTTAAGAAGCTTGAAAACCCAAATTCCAAAATTCTCAATAGAAATTTCAGATCATAGGATTGCTGAACAGAACTCCAGATAGTAAGGTCTTAAATAACATAAATCGGGAACCAAATTGAAGACCTTCCTGAAACCAACCTAATTTAACGAAATTCCATAACATACATATGACAGCCCCAAATTGCTATTTAATTTGAACAAATCAATTTGATTACTATGGTTTGTGGCCATGGAATCCGAAATACAATCCTAGTATGACAATCAAGAAAGCCGTTCAAAACAAATCGGTTTTTAAGAGGAAGATGGACATGGATAGGAACTTGACAACTTACAAGGTAAGACTTGTAACGAAAGGTTTCACTCAAATTCAAGGAATTAACTATGATGAAACTTTTTCACCGGTTGCCATTTTCAAATCTATTCGGATTATGCTCGTTATTGCCGCATTTCATGATTATGAAATATGGCAAATAGATGTCAAAACAACTTTCCTTAACAGGAACTTGGGGGAGGACATGTACATATTACAACCTTAAGGTTTTGAAGATCCAAAGAATAGTGAGAAAGTATGCAAACTTAAACGATCCATTTATGGATTAAAGCAAGCATCGAGCAGTTGGAACAAATGCTTTGGTGAAGAAGTCAAAAAGATTAACTTCATCCAAAGCAAGGAAGAACCTTGTATATACAAGAAGGTTAGTGGGATCACATAGTGATTCTGATTTTGTATGTCGATGACATACTCCTCATGGGAAATGATATTCCTTTGTTAGAGCAAACCATACGTTCATTAAAATCTGCATTTTCAATGAAAGACATGGGTGAGGCTCAATACTTCTTGGGGATCCATATATATATTGATGTGAATATAAAGTTTAACCGCAAGTGCACGGCCATCGGTAAAGACGGTGAAAGTACGGGTCGATCCACATGGAGGTTTGTCGACTATGGTTCTTTCGAAGGCAAGTGGGAAAAGAGGGGAAAAGAAGTGTGGTTACACTAAACTAAACTATAAATGAACTACCACTTAAACGAAACCCTCATGGAGTGGAGGTGTGTAGGTACGTGTGTGTGTGTGGGTCTTCATTTCAATTAGGAACAAGTTTAGTTTGTGTGGCATACAAGTAGAAACTAGTGTAGAATCTAAGTGTAGGATACACAACACTACATGGCAAAACCATGAACATGCATATCTCACAGAAAGTTGAGGTTTATTTTAGATTATCAAGCATGCAATAAGTACCTAGTGTGGCCATTAGAGCATCAATCAATCCTACATACAACCTAAATCATTCATGTGAATGTGCACCAAACATGGATCCATACATAACAATTCATTCCCATCAAAGCACTACAAGCAACAAGATAAACTCTAAAGCTAGCATGACATAAGTACCTAGTGTGGACATTATCCATCTAATACAAGTTTAAGCATGCTACAAGTATAGATCTACATTAAGCATATGAAATGACACAAATAAAAGAACCCATCACTATCACATATTCTACATCACCTCCACCCCCAAAGGGGGATGGAACTACTCACTACTCATTAAGAAAAGAGACAAAATCAAATTAAACTGAGCATGCCATAATTGAAAGAGACAATATAATACTAACAAAACATTATTTTATTGCTCACTTACATTACAAGTAACATCTCTCCACTAGAGTTTTGCTCCAAGGCTTTACTCCAAGTAGAGAGAATGCCACCAAGCAAGGAGTTATTACAAAGGAGGAAGAAGATTTTTATTTATAGTCATGTAAAAAGGTAATCAGGGACAATCCCCAATGTAGGACTAATGCAACTTCTACAAATGGATAAAAACAACATATTACAAAACCAGGAGAAGTCGGGTCGAATCCTGAGCATTTTGTACCACCAATTAGCTGTCTAGGACCGCTAATTCGTGGTCACTGTTGGTCGGATTCGGCCCGGTTTCAGTTGGCTTCTTTATTGCTTCAATGCTCCACGTGGGGTGCACCCGGATCAATTTTTTGAGTCTACTCCCGAATCTAATTGCCAAAATACGTCTCATGATGGTGTGCAGTTTCTCGGGTCATTTCCTCTTGCATATCAGTCCATAATCTCACAATTCAGTCCTTTTTCTTACATTCAGGTCCTTTTTGTGTCTCTTCTTCTCAAACATGTTTATTGTTGAAACTTAAACATAAAACTCGTTACGTAGAATTGCTTGGGTTCAAAATATAGGATATAAGACACGAATATAAGCATGATATGATGTCAACGAAATACCCCTACACCTTATTTTGCTAGTCCCGAGCAAAACAAAGAAAGAGAAAAATAAAGAAAGGAATAACATACGAAAAATAAGAAAATCCTAACTCACTTTCGTAGGAATCACGGTTGCACTTCGCATGTGCAACAAGCCGTTAAACCCCCTTGTCGCCAAGGAGGAGGAGTGGTGTCTCCTGAGGGTGTTTAGTGGATATACCGACAAAATCCGAACATAGATGCATTATTAACCTTAGCGACACAACTCGATGGACTCATTTTCGTCGATCATTGGATACGGTAATACTACGGGCCGAGTCTATATAGATATTTAGTCCACACACCTAGCTTAATGAACCATTCATGCAAGTTAGTTAAGGACTTAAGTGAAAGACAATGGCAACCTTAACATCCTTAAGTGTTACAAAGAGTAAAGTCCATTAAGGTTCTTATTTGCATTACGATCTCTCTAGTTTTTTCTTTCTTTTTTCTTTCTTTTTACTAGTTGGTGTGTATTTCTCCCAAGGCCAGGTTTAGTGCAGCATTGCCTATGAGGACTTACATTATCACGTACACCTTTCCACACATCTCTACATAGGGTGATCCCTACCACCCGTGTAACGGGAGTTCGGTCGGTGCATCTCACGTCAGATGACTTGAAAGCACCAGGCACTAAGCCCCCTCAGACCTAATTTCCCGAGTGGTAAGAGCCCTGTAAGAAGAGAGAACACCCTACCCACTTATTTATTATCTACACATGAACCAAAATCCCTACACTTAAGGTTTCAACACAAGAGTTTAGGGGTCCCTGACTACGACAAACTTCCTTATACTAACAGACACGAACTATTTGACTCACTTGGTTCAGGGTGGACTTCTTTGTTTATTTGAGTACTGAAACCCTATGCTTACTCTCCCCCGAGGGAAAACTGGGGTGCATCCTAACAACTAGATAAGACCTGAAGCCGGTGTACTAGATATCTTAATGCATCAAGTTCAAGTCAATTTTGAGAGCTTTTTTTACTTGCTTTTTAACGGTTTTGCACATGCTAAACACACACAAAACCCACAAAACATTTTCTTTCGCAAACACATGAAGATTTTTGAAAGAAATGAAAATTTTAAAGTACTAGGCAAGCAAAAGAAGACAAGTCACACAAGGATCATTGCAAGCAGATATATCGATATTAAATGCAGCACACTAGCATGACCCTAACAATACAAACAAAAGAAAAAGAAAAGAAAAGGGCAAAGACTCTACTATGTACACACGTAAAACACCCCCACAGTTACTTCATGCATTGTCCTCAATGAATGTGAGCATGATACTACATGGATTTATGCATGAAAAAAGAAAAAAATCTCACCAACGTGAAGCGCAAAGGGTAGTTCATGGTTATGTTGATGGACACAAACCCGAATTCCCCTCAAAAACTGTGAAATACTTCAGACGGGGGACAACTACGTGAAAGAAATGGGGGTCAAATACACAAGGGTTGGGGCCCACTACAATCAATGCTCACTCATGGACTCTTCTCTTGTTTCTCTTTTTTTGTCTTTTTTTGATCTTTTTTTCTTTTTCTTCAAATATAACTATGTACAACAATGGGCTCCCATCTTCATTTGTTAAGGGACATAAAATGGGAACCCGCCATCTCTCGAGCCAGAAATGCAACTACATGGGCTCTCAACATAAGAAAATAGAAGGATTGTTAAGAGGTTTATGAACCAAGGATGGTGGTTCATGCCTCTCAAAACCAGGGTCAGTGAAAGGAAATGGAAAGAAAGATGTTTCCACTCCACGATAGAGTTGAGGGTCATCAATGTATACCCTCCAACAGATATTTGGGTGTGCCAGGATCATTTCATCCACACAAGGTGACACCCTAGACTTATTACCCAGATGACAACGTCCAGACACAAAATTGCTTGACCGCCTGACACCCTTATAAGCATTGTGGTCGTTTGATGCCTCTTGAGAATGAGAAGGATAGGAGGCATGAATGAGAAGTGAACCTCTGTCTGATTGTTTGAAATGTAGGGTAACAGGTGGTTGATTCTTAACCCACATGGGGTCCTCAATAGATACATAGTGAATAGTAGGTGGCCCAGATGCAACAAAAATGGTATCTTGTGGCTCAAGAGCCACATGATCGAAAGGATGTGGTTCAAAGGCCACATGATCACAAGATAAGGCACCTTCTTGTGCCAGCCCAGGTGAAACATCTTTACCACCATTACGATCTCCATCGAACAACTGTCTGAAATACTTGAAGGTGCCTTCGACTTCAATCTCATCCGTGCCCTGGATAAGGTTGACCTAAACAGGGTCATCGAAGACACCGGGCTTCTTCCCAATTGTGAAGATATTGAAATCAGAGCACTGACTACCATATGTCAAGCGCATCAGACCATTATGACAATTGATCAAGGCATTGGAAGTTGCTAGAAATGGTGGCCCCAAAATAACAAGTATTTGTCCAAGTGGGTTTGGCATATAGCTTCAGTATCCAAAACAAAGAAATCGACTAGATAACTGAACTCACCCACTTTGATCAGAACATCTTCCACCACGCCCCTCGGCTTCTTCATTGACCTATCAGCCAGCTGAAGAATGGCTTTTGTTTGTTTGAGGTCTCCAAGACCGAGATGGACGTAGACCGAATACGGTAGAAGATTGACAGATGCACCAAGATCCAATAAAGCTCGATGTATTGAAACCTCACCATTCACACAAGATATAGTAGGGCAACTAGGGTCCTTGTATTTGACTTACTTGGGTTGTGCCAACAATGAACTCACACTAGCGGCAAAAAAAGCTTTCTTGGGAACATTGGTTTTCGTTTTTTTGGTGCATAAATCCTTGAATACCTTGGCATAAGGATGCATTTGCTGAATCACCTCCAACAGAGGAATGTTCACCTTAACTTGTCGAAATATCTCAAGCATTTTGTCATGCTGGTCAGAAGTTTTCTTTTTAAGGCGCTCAGGGAATGGCGCCTTTGGGGCATAAGGGTCTATCAAAGGAATGTCAGCATTCTATTCCATTGAAACATGAGTGGGGACCGATGATTCCTTCGACCCATGATTAGACAAGGGGACCTTAGGGTTCGGTCCCCTCGTAGATGTAGGTATCACACAGGTCTGGTGACACCAAGAGAGGGTGATTGCAAGGAAGGCAACCCAATGTGGTTGTCCACCTCCTTACCATACCTCAAAGTAATAATCACATTAACATGATGGGTCGGTTCAGAGGTAGCTTGGGGTACTAGTAGCCTACCTTGAGATCGGGTCTCCCAGGCAATCACGGGTTGACTTGGGAATTGACCATTCTCACATTCATGGAGCTGCTGAGCCAACTGGCTAACTTGCGCTTCCAAAGTTTTGAATGAACTTTGCATGCTCTCCATGAACGCTTAAAAGGTCGAATCACTAGAGGGGGCCTTTGGGTCAACCCGCTGGGGTAGTGGAGTTTGGTTAAAATAACCCGATGATGAAGCCTAAGGAGGTTGGTGAGTATGGGGATGGGTCCTTTGATTTTGGGCTTGGAAGGTTGGCGATGGGCGTTGAGGGTGATAAGGTGGGGGTTGAGGTTGAGCATGCGAGCTCTGACCGTTGCCCCCACTAGGCCCCCATGAGAAGTTAGGGTTGTTTCATCATCCCAGGTTGTAGGAGTGATTGTACGGGTCATTTCGGGGCCGTTGTTGATACATCGTATTTGCATGTTTAGTAGCACTTCGAGCGTAAGCACACTCCAAGTCACTATATCCCGTAAGTCCACACCTACTACAAGCGAGAGTAGTGACCTGAGCTACAGGAGCTCGGTCCAGCTCTAAACTCTCAATCCTACACATGAGAGCAGCCATTTTCGCCTCAGACGCGGTAGTTGACTCAACTTGGTATGATCCAACTCAAATAGAAGACATGGCGGCTGGTGGTTGTCTCATGGTGTCCCACTTAAGGGTATGTTCAGCCATTACTTCAAAAGTGTCACACGCCTTATCGATGGGTTTCATTTGGAAATCACCCTGACACATCGACTCCAACAATGTACGGGTGTTGTAGTGGAGACCCTCATAAACAATTTGGCACAACTGCCACAACTCAATTCCATGATGAGGGTACTACAAGAGAAGGTCCTTGAACCTCTCAAAGAAAGCAAGAAACGATTCAGTGTCAGTCTGATATATTTGATGTATCTGGTGCCGTATCTGTCGAATCTTATTTTGGGGGAAAATCTCTTCAGAAAGACGGTTACAAAGTCATCCCAAGACCAAATCGAGTTTACCAGGAGGTTGTACATCCATTTCTTCGTGTTATCCTTCAACGTGAATGGAATCATGCATCCTCAACCAGACTGAATCCTCGTGAAGTTGTTTATGCTTGAACAATGAGCATACTTCCTCAAATTCACGTATAAAGATATATGGATCTTCCTTATTGGCAATGAAGGTAGGAAGCATACTCACATATTGAGGTTTCAATTCATAGTTTTTCCCACGAGCTGGCGGGAGAACTATGCAAGAAGGTCGTGCGACCCGAACAGGATGGGTCCGCTCCCACAGAGTCATCAGTCTATCATGTGGAGCTAAAGGTGGTGGTGCACTAAGAACTCGATCCTGACCAAATCCCTCTTCCTCCTGAGTCGGAGGAGGAGGAGGAGGAGAAAGAGGTCTACGTGGTCGTGGGAGCGGACCGAGGTAATCAATGTATGGAACCCAGTCTCCCCCATAGCCACGAGACGACTCGGCCTCATGCTCCAAAGGAGCTCGAGGCAGAGATGGGCAAACACCTAGCCAGTCCATCTCAGAAAAATATAGTCTCTCAAATCAAACGCTCTCAGCAGAACGAGCCCAACATCGCATAAAACGCTTGACTCGACTCTAAAAGCACACACAACAGAAGGTGTAATCAGAGAAGGAGACTACTCGTAGAATATAGGGGACGATAAGACTCAGACGAGAAGGAAAGACTCCCTAGAGCTAGTGTGGGTGGTGGATGATGGAAGAAGCCTAAGCTAGCAAATACGGCTCAAACAACGTAAGGTCACTATAGGTTCTTACAGCTAGATGATGCCTAACTGCGAGGTCACACGGCCTCAACACACCTCAACTCCCTACGATGAAAACCGCAGAGCCTAGCAAGTGAGCCAAGATCTGAGGATCTCGTCTCTCCTACTATCGACAGAGTGGGCAACGTCGATCAGGCTATGACGGTTGTGACCGGATCAATCTCCTAATGTGCCCGAGATCCTTATGGGACAATGTTTACTTGCTTTTAGAATTAAGACTTTGATTAGTGTAATTTTTGGGGCTAAGGAAAGGGTGATGAAATCCCCACCTTATCTTGTATGGAACAACCCCTCCTTAGTAGCGTTTTGAGTATTAATCTAGCAATCAACTCTCCAAACAAACGCTCACCTTACACTTGTCCTGATGCACCTAACTTACTAATGAATGCTTTAACAATACATGAATGAGAGAATGGATGCACGTACCTTACGCCAGCAATCAACAACAAGAATGTAGAGAAAAGAAAAGATGAGTGCGTGCAAGGTCTACCAATCATGCATGACCTAGATGGCAATCACTCTAATCTTTTGCTTTGAGTTTTAAGGTCCAAGTTGATTAAAAGGGGGATTTATTATTGATTTGGGAGCAAACTATAGGTTTAGACATGCCAAATTAGGCTCCCAGATAACTAAATTGCAAAGCAAAACATCAACAAAAAAATAGGAGGCAAGAGTCGCTCACCAGGCCGCTGATTGGCGGTCTAGGTGGCTTCAAATTCTCCGAACATTGTCCTGTTGCTTGACCTTTGCACCTTCAATGTCTTTAGATAACAAAAACTAAAAGAAAAATATCAAATCCACTCGAACCGTCCAAACCAGAGTCTGGATAGAGCACTTCCCTGGCAACGGCGTCAAAAACATGATGTGAATATAATGTTTAACTGCAACTGCACGATCGTCGGTGAAGACGGAGCAAGTACGGGTCGATCCACAGGGAGGTGTGACGACTATGGTTCTTTCGAATGCAAGTGGGAAAATAGGGGAGAAGAAGTGTGATCACACTAAACTAAACTATAAATGAACTACCGATTTAACTAAACCGCCATGGAGTGAAGGTGTGTAGGTATGTGTATGTGAGTGGGTCTTTATTTCAATTAGGAACAAGTGTAGTTTGTGTGGCATACAAGTAGAAGCTAATGTAGAATCTAGGTATAGGATACACAACACTACATGGCAAACCATGAACATGCATCGTTATGCAGCATTCTCTGACTGGAATGTGGACGTGTCAAAGGTTGGGAAGAACAGAAGAAGGCGGTGGCAAGCAACGTGGAATGATGTAATGCCAAAAGAAGTGAACGGCATTTTATACTCATAACTGGCGTGACGTTTGGAGAGAAGGAAACTGAACCGTCAAAAAGGCCATTTATAATCGTGTCATTGTTAGTCGCGTAGACTATTGAGCGTATATCGAGTGCATATCGAGCTCATCGATCCCAATAAAGATGACTCTCTTTCTTCATCATATCAAGGTCACATTGAACTGCCCATTGGTATAGTTTTTCACACTTCGCTCTTAACTGACGTGACGTTTGGAGGGAAGAAAACCGAACCATCTAAAATGCCCTAAATAATCATGTCATTGACAGTCGAGTAAACTATCGTGCTCCTATCCAGTACATATCGAGCTCACCGATCCCAACAAAGAGGACTCTCTTGCTTCATCATATCGAGGTCACATCGAACCACCCATTGCATAGGACTATCATAACTGAGGTGACATTTGGAGGAAAGGAACAATCGCATTTTTCCAAAATAACTAAATTATCGAGATCATATCGTGGGCATATCGAGTTCATATCGAGCCAATCTAAATTACAGTTCCCCACCCTCAAAACGGTTTGAATTTTGATCCGTCAAAAAATGTCCTAAAAACCGTGCTGTGAAGAATAGCACTTTTTTATGGAGGAAAAGCAGTTTGAATATCGAGGTCCACTTTTCACATCATATGGAGCACTTAGTGAGAACGTATCAAACCGATCGAGGTTACAATCTCCGCACTCAAATCGAGCCTATCGAGTGCCTGTCGAACTAATCAAACCTATGGAACTAATCGAACCTATTGAAATTGACATGGGAGATATATTGGCACATCATAGATGTTCCATTTCTGTAATTGTTTTATAAAATAAAATACCAAACAAGTCCACATTCTGATAAAATACAAATAAAATACACAATTTTTCCATGTCAAGGTCTAACTTTTTGGTAGAACAGGTCGACAGTCCATTTATCCCTAAAGTCTGTATGTTTTCTTCTGTGATGGTGGTGAGGGGAAGATTTGCCAGACGATGCTCTACATATTTGATGGCATACATGCCACAGTCTCCGCTGCAAAATTAATATCATTAGCCGTAAACATATGGGATAAAAGCATTAACCAACTAAATTAATCCGGAAATTGACCAATTCTGGGCTTGGGGGACCTCCTCCGCTTCCAGACGATGCCAATCAAAATCTTGTGCTTTGTGTCCTTTTGAGGACTTCAACTTTGGGTGATCCTTGAAGAGAGAGGAAACCTTCATCAAAGAGGGAAGGGAACAACACCAGGGCCTCATTATATTTTCCAGCACTGCCTAATCAATGATCATATGATCGTCAGCTTCCAGTCGGCAATTGACAGCTCAACCTGAGCTTCCATACTGCCATTCCCTTCCAAGAAGCCATGACCTGAGCCTCCATGCCAGGAAACCATTGACTGAAAAAGCAATTCATCACCACAGCATCGTTGCGGTATAAACCTGGGAAGCTAATGAGACGCCTCATCATCATAGGTTGCACGGCGTCAAAATGCTACGAAAACGTCAACACATTGAAAGTAAGAAATACTAGCTTCAAATATTTTCATGCAAACATTATCGAGTATTCATCGAGTTTATATCGAGCTCATCGAACTCCTATCAACGACCTATACAACACCTATCGAACCAATCGAGCAAACAAAAATCCCCAGAAAATAACAAACAATTCTAAATTATCGAGGTCATATCGATCTCCTATCGAACCCAATCGAGCAAACAAAATTCTCCTATAAAGAGTAAACAATTTTAAATTATGGAGGTCATATCGACCTCCTATCGATCCCATCGGGCCCAAAGTTGTAAATGCTCCATGTAATCCTATCGAGCTCACATGTGCATTATCGAGCTCTTATCGCGCCTACCGAGTTTCACCTATAAAATAATGAAATTTGAATTATTTGAAATACTTACGTCGTCGTTGAGACAAAATTTTATTGTCTTCATCGCCAAGAAACACGATGGACTATAATGTCCTATCTTCACATCAACATCGTTCTTATTGGGGATCGTCCTCAATACCCACCATTCGAATGTCTTTAAATGTCTTTTGTCTAGCTTCTTCAAAGGGTCGAGCACTAAAAGCTCTTCACTTGGGTTCGAAGGTTGCAGTTTCTTGGTCGGGTCGGTGCAGATATCCTGAAGATGTTTCAGGGAATGCGTCTTCCTCGACGGGGTGGACGGATCTACTTGAAGTTCGTAAACATCAAGTAGTTTGTGTTCATCATCAGATGGTGGTCTCGAACGTGCCTCTAACAAAGACACGATCTTACTTGGTCCATCGTGGACAACTGATTCTCATTACTTGGTGGTCTCGAAGGTGCTTCTAACAAAGCCACCATCTTAGCCATCTGGTCCATTATGGAACACTGATTCTCAATGATGCTCTTTAGTTGACATTCCATCGATACTTGATTTGCTTCCATCTACTATTGCGTCGCTTTCATCGACAATTGCTTTTCTTCCTTCAACAGTTGTGTCGCTTCCATTGACATTTTCTTTGTTGCCATCGACTGTTGCGTTGCTTCCACCCTCTCCAACTTTTCCACCGAAAGATGGTAATCATGTGATGGGGCTGATGCAGGGGTTGGGGTGCTGCTTGGGATGACGTTGTGCCTGTAGTAGAGGTAGGGATAGTTGTTTCCTCCTTGAAGGCATCATCTGCAAAAATGTTGGCCTCCTCGACAGCCTTAGCCAATCTCTCAGCCACCTCATCATCATCCTAATCAACATCATCCTTAAGCCCGGGTAGTAGGGGGTCATCACCCTTTGTAAGGTTGTTGTAATATTCAGTCTTCAATGTACGGGGCGCCAATAAGTGTACAAGGTCAACTGTGACAAATAGAAAACATTATGTTAGGTTCAGTAACTAACAATAAATCTTAACTATCGAGGTCTATCGAATGCCTATCGAGCAAACAAAACACTTCAGTAAATAAAAACAAATCTAAACTATTGAGGTCATATCGAGCATGTATCGAACCCATCGAGCAAACTAAATACTCCAGTAACTAACAATGCTCGTCCAGCCGAGCATCTTGGGGAACTGGTATCCAAGTATCATAGTGTATTGGGTGCCAAACTGCTGAAGGGTGTGGTACGCCCAATACTGCAATGCAGGGGCATAACCCATTGTATATGCTGTATTTAGCCTATTTTTTGTAGACCCCTTCACTTCCTTCTTCTTGTCATAGTATTCTTTCTGCGTAATCATGTCTTTTTCACATGATGTTAGAAGCTTATTGTAAGATGACTTCCCCCATGGATACTTGAAGTAGTCGACGTGCTCAACCATCTTGACCATATCGGGCCATATAAATCACCTTCAATCCGGAGGCATCAACCAAACTTGTAGATGTCATTCACATTTGTACAGTTTTTCAATGTCGTCTCCAACTGCGATATCTGAATTTTTGGATCTCCATTGACATAATCCCTTATTACGCGGTCATTGGTATGGTGAGCCTGCAACTCAACCTCTGATCACTAGTGCAGAATGCACAATAGACGTCACAGAATAGGCATCAGATTTCGAAACATTCGACGACTATAGGAATAGACGTCGGATGGTTGGATATCCGACGTCTATAGGTTTGTATAAACGTCAGTTTGTTTAGTATAACCGACGTCTATACCTCCTGAAATAAGAAAATTATTTTTTGTTTTTTGTTTGGGATTTATATCGTATAACAATTTATGTGGATTTATTTTGTATAAGAATTAATGCATTTTTTTGGGATTTATTTCGTATAAGAATTTATGTGGATTTTTTCTGTATAAGAATGATGTGAATAATTTGGATTGATTTAAAAATAACTACATCAATGTAACAATCACATGTGGGTTGATGTACACATGTGTGTTTATGGTCATATGTGTTGAAGTTTAGTCCCACATTGGAGGAAAGATTGTTTGGTGGTGGGGTTGAAGTACTCCACCACTCATTTACTTCTAAATGGGAAATCGGTACCATACTAGCCACAATAGGCAAATGATATATATATCTATATATATATATATATATATATATATATATTTAATGGTCTAAAGATTGACACTTGGGGATTGGGCAACTTGGGATTGATTACTGTAGAGGCTGGGTGCCTTTTATAGGCGGTAATGTATTTTTCCGTTAAATTAAAGCTATAATAGACGTCGGTCATATATAGCCGACGTCTGTACACACAGGCATATATGTTGGGCACTTGGACTACAAAAATCCATCGTATATACCCTTGTATATCTGACGTATATGATCTTTTTTCCAGCACTAGATGGAACAATGCTAAAACTGAAACCAGTGACCAGTGCAAATTCATATATACTGAATTTGCATGCCTTAGAGCCCAAAGAGAAATGAACCTCGCCAGCTCTACTACTGCGGATATTGTGCAATAGTAGCTAATGGGGGAGAACATCAAAGAACTGTAATTTGCCCGACTCGAATAATTGTCTGAACGGGGATTCCTTCGCCCTTTCCAGCAACCCACACTCCCAAACTTTTCTTTTATGTCATTTGCATAGGCTTACTGTCCCTGTATGTCACACGTCCGGGGAAATGATCCTTGGTTGGAACTATTAACTTCGGCAACTGTAGGGAAAAACCACAACCAGTTAAAAACATGGAGAAAATTTCAAAGGAAAAGGGAATCAAGTTCATATCGAGCTCGTATCGAGCCCATTGAGCTAGCAGTTCTTCACAATCAAACTAGTCCTATCGAGTTCAAATGCAAAAGGAATCGAACTAATATTGAATCAATCGAGCTCATAGGAAGAAAAACTATCTGATTTTCATCGATCATAACTACTGAACCTATTGAGTTCACAGAAAAAAGGTCTGACTTCAATCGAGCACAACTATCGAGTACCTATCGAACTACGATTGAACCTATCAAGCATCGTCAGAAACACAGGAAAATGGTTACACTTCCAACGAAGGCCACAAAACTAAGATCAATACCAATAAATGGAGGAAATCAACTACATTTTTTTATATAGAAACAATAGCCTAACCTTAAATAACTATATCAAAAAACAATAATAAAAAATCATAAACAAAACATGCCTTAAAACTGACATTCGTCGTCGGCTTCATTGGAGGAGTTGTTCGACAGGGTACGCGACTGTGTTCGATTGACGGGTCTAGTGCGAGAGAGAGAGAGAGAGAGAGAGAGAGAGAGAGAGAGAGATGTTTGCAACTGTCTAAAGAAAGAGACAAAGAGAAAGATTTTCTTATTTAAACGGAAAGAGAGAGAAATATAGGGGTTTAGGCAGGGGTATTTTGGGGAGAAATGGAAACATAAACAGATTTTTCAGAGGATGATTTTTTCTCAATTTTAGGCCACTTTGAGCATAAAAAGTCAAATTTTCCTTCATAAACTTATATTGCAATTTATTAAGATAAAGACTAACATCAATAATCTAACTAGATTATAGACTACCTCAAATTATAGACTACCATAAATCAAAAGAGGAACCAATTAAGGATGGAGCCAGGGTTTGAGTGCTGGGGGCCAAGATGATATTAAATATTTTGTATGATAAATACCAAAATATGCGTAAGAAATTCATCCTTCATTCTGTTATGATGTCTTAATGTAGAAACAATTGATGAACCAAATAGTATAATTTCAGAACCAATTCTGAAAATTGAGCCTGTTTTAACTTAAATTTGTGTTATTTCATATTAAATTCTCTAACTCTAGCACATAAAAATTACATTGCATTTATTTAATGGTGATTGAAATGCTTTCTTTATTTACCAAATACCAATAATTTCACAATCTAAGACTAACTAGTTCAGTTGGAAGATTCGTTGTCTTGATATAGTCGATCAAGATAATGGATTGAATCCCAACATTCCCATTTGCAAGTTGGGGAGATTTGGATTTAAAATGGGTTGGGTAGTGGTGTAGATAAAATAAAATAAAGGATATGCCAGTAATTTCTACATGGAAATAGAGAGAAAAACATAAAGCAAAAACGATACAAAAACAACGGAAAAACCAAAAAAACAAACGTTGTATAAACAACTACAACCCACGCTCCGAACATTAAGATCGGATATTCAATCATTATATGTGTGTGTATATTAAGATTGGATAATTCAATTATTTCATATAGATATATATATATATATATATATATATATTTAATAAAACCCCACTCAAGTCTCAAACGTAGAGTTTCAAGCAAATAACCAACATGAATCAAAATAAAATTGTAGAAAAACAAAAGAAATAACAGGAGACAGAGGTAAAGATCTCAAAAGTTAATTGAAGCATACCAACCTATGAGTCTTCTTCGATTTTCAGACGTTAAGAACTATGAGAGTGTAGGATTCTAGCCTAATCCTAATCCTAATTGTGCCTTAATCTTATTTAGGTGGTGATTAGAGGGAAATGAAGATGGACGTCTGGGATTGAGAGGAGATGGATGAAGGGCTAGGATGGTGTGGATTGGATGAGGGGTGGAGATTGATGAATGGATGGATGGATGGTTGAGATTGGAGGAGGAGGAGATATTTATTTGGTGAGTTCTCTCTCTCCCTCTCCCACCCTCTCTCACTCTCTCTCACTCTCTCCCTCACGTTTCTCTCCCTCTCTCAGAGTGGATCTCCAGCAAGTGGTGCTCCGGCGTGTGGTCGAGGAGTTCTTCGGAGTCGTTGTGGTGGTCGGAGGTGAGTTGTGGTTTTGCTAACCCATCCCTCGTGTTTCCTTTTCTCTCTCTCGACCTCACGTGTCCTGTGATCGTGGTGGTAGGATTGGTGGAGGTGTTGGAGTGCTCGAGGGTGTCGAGAAGAGGTGTTGATCATCGTTTGGACGCGAGGTTCGTCGACGGATCGTGATTTGGGGAGACGTGCTCGTGGAGGCGTCGTCGCGGTTCTTCAAAGGTCTCTTCAGACCTTCCGGTATGTCAAGCTCACTCACTTCATTACCGTGAGTATTTGGAAGTCGACGGTAGGCCATTCGGCTCGTCGCAAGTAAATGTGCAGCAGATTTCACTGCCTGATCGGTCGACCGGTTGGTGCAAACGGTCGACCGTTCGTGAAGAAAATACGGGTTCTGCCTGAAATCGGTCGAACGATGCCTTGTGGCGGTCGACCGATTGTGCATAAAAGGCAAACCTGGTGAGTTTCGGTCGACCGGGTCCCCTTTGTCGGTCGACCGTGTGCACTGTCTTAAGTCGGTTGGGAGCGTTGACCATCTAAACGGTCAACCGCTCTTTGATTTTGTTCGACCGTGACTTAAGTGAGTTTGGGGGTCGGTTCGACCGAATGTGGGTTCGGTCGACCGAACCTGCGTGTTGAGCGTGAGGAACGCTCTGGATGAAATCGGTCGACCGAGGAGGTCTCGGCGTTCGACCGGTTTCAGGACGCGAGAGAGGGATTATTCCCTGTGGGATCGGTCGACTGAAGGATGCTCGGAGTTCGACCGATCGGACGTTTGTTCGTTGAACCTGGGAGTTGACCATCTAAACGGTCGACCGTCTCGTGATTTTGGTTCGACCGAACGAGTGTGGTTTTGGGAATCGGTCGACCGATGGAGTGCCGATCGAGGTGGATTGCCCTGTATTTGCTTGATTCGGTCGACCGGGACTTTTGGTTCGGTCGACCGTTTGTGTCCTGTTTTGCACTATGGAGGTGTTGTTGTCGTGGTTGTCCATGTGGGGCGAGTCGTAGTGCCGATGTTCTTCCGGCAAGTGTGCTAGGTGCACGAGGGTTGCGGTGGTTGGTTGAGATTAGACCTGGAGCCCCGTAACCGTGTGTGAGCTTGGGATTGGCTGAAATAGGCCTGAGGCCCAGCTTAGAAATGTGGTGTTGCGGCGGTTGGTTGAAAGAGACCTGGAGCCCCGTGACTGTATGAGAGTTGCGGTTGGTTGAAAATAGACCTGGAGCCCAGCTAGTCTGTGCGGGGTTGGTTGAAAAAGACCTGGAGCTCCGTAGTGCGTTCGGGTTGGCTGAAAAAGGCCTGGAGCCTGAGCATGGACCGCGTGTAGGGGTTGGTTGAAAAAGACCTGGAGCCCTTAGACGTTTGGGTTGGTTGAAAAAGACCTGGAGCCCTTAGACGTTTGGGTTGGTTGAAAAAGACCTGGAGCCCTTGGTCGTGTCGTGGTAGCTGTGGTTGGTTGAAATTAGACCTGGAGCCCAGCTTGGCGACGAGCGTGTGTCGCGGCGGTTGGTTGAGATTAGACCTGGAGCCCCGTGACTGTGGTGGGTGTGGCGGTTGGTTGAGATTAGACCTGGAGCCCCGTACCTGCGGTGTGTGTTGTGGTTGGGTGAGAGAGCCCTGGAGCCCAGCCTGGTTGTGATGCTTTTCTTGTTTAGTAGAATTGCATGCTAGGGTCCCTTTTCATTTCATGCATTTAGAGTTTGTCATATGGGGTTTCCTTCTGGAAACTCAGGCATTGTTGCATGTTTACTTTCAGGCCATGATCGGCGTTAGGGGGTGGTGACCGAGGAGAGGAGCGCTGCTACCGGATCCAGCTTTCTCTCGGTTGAGGTCGTGTGATTACTGTTTCCTTCGTTTATGCTTTTGATGTAATCACAACTTTTGTAAACTCTGATGTTCAGATATATATATATATATATGTTGGTGCACCTGTGTTCCTTTATTTGCGTAATATCCTCTGTTGATTGAGTGTTTATAAATTTTAAATTTTCCACTGCTTTGAGGATGTTACAGAGAGTATCCTCATGTTTGGTAGAGGATAATAACTAATTAATAAGGTAAGTGTGTTGGATAAGTAGGGTTTGTGATTTAAGAAAGAGTCGCTTAGGCTTTGAAACCTCAATATATACATGTGTTCAATTAAGCATTTGGTCCACTCACTAGTGCAGAATAGGCTTTACTCGTCGCCACATATACGTCGGCCATTATAACAGTCGACGTCTAGTAGGGAGATGACCGAATAGACGTCGGCCGTTACTATGTACGACGTCTATATGGTCCTATAGACGCCGGCTATTTCAATACCGAGTTTAACCAACGTCTATATGGTATAGACGTCGACATATAGACTCGGTTGTTAAAATAACTTTTTAATTTGACGTCTATAGGGTATAGATATCCACCCATAGACGTCGGATGGTATAGACGCCCGACGTCTATACTCCATGCATATAGACGTCGAGGTATAGACGTCGGATATCTATAACAGCTGACGTCTATATGTCTTGTAGAAATCGAACATACGCGTTTCTGCCATTCATCTCAAATGAAAACTCACCTAAACCCTAGCCGTCCCGCGACCGAACTCTCCTCCGCGACCGATCTCCAACCGATCTGCACCGTCTCCGGCACCGCAGCGACGTCCCTTGTGCTCTCCTCCCCTTCTCCGTCCCTCTGCACATTCTCCGTAGCCTCCGCGACCACCGTCACCGCACCCTCGTCCGCGACCGCTGTCACCACAGCCACGACCTCCTCCTCCTCTGGTTCGTGCTCATACTGTTTGTGTAGTTGTGTATTGAGTTTTTTTTATTTGGTTTTTTTGATTTGGTGTAGTTGTGGGTGTAGTTGTTGGCGCGAACACGAGCACCGCACCTCCTCTTCGACGTCGACAGCAGCTTTCCCCTCCTCCTCTGGTTCGTGTTTCACCACTTGTAGAGAAATTAACTTCAAGTGAAGCCAAAAGGAAATCTACTAGATTGTTTGATTAGATTCTTATATTTGATATGTTTAGATTGTGGGGTTTGGATTTGGATTTTAGATTATGGTGTTTGGATTTGGATTGTTTAGTTGGTTGTGGAGATTGTGAATTTTGGATTTGTTTGGTTAACGAGAATTGAGTGTGATTGTGTGAATGTTTAATTCATTTTTTATATGTTATTGCTATTTGTTATGATGATGGATGCGGCCTTTATTAATGAGATATCATTTTATTTCATTCGTTCATTGGATTGGTTTGTTTTGGATTGAGTTGAGTTGGGTTGGTTGGATGATTTAAATGAGTATATATGAGTTGGATTGGTTTGGTTTGCTATCTTAGGTCTTGAGTTGAGTTGGTTGGATGATTTATGTAACGATGGAGAGTTGTTTGGGATGCATTATTAAATAAATTTGAATGTAAATAAACTAACGTTCTTCATGGATCTCATTCATGTGTATTTCAACATGAGTAGATTTGTAATGTGAATGTGATGTAGTGGAGAAATACATGATGTGAATGTGAGTGGATATACATTTTTCTTGTTAATTCCAGGATTTGAAGAATTTTACATATAAAATTTTAAGGGGAGGTTCTGCCAAAATTTCAATAAAATTTTATTTTCAAGTGTTATTAATAACATGATATTTTGTGTTTAAAATATTTTTCTGTCAATCCAAGTAATTATTTTTAATTCTTGCTTTTAAGGACTTCATCTCCTCTCCTCTGAGTCATTTTTTTGGCCTTGATTGCTTAGTTAGGTTTCTAACCTTCCTTATTCCCACGCTAGATTAAGGACTTCATCTCCTCTCCTCTGAGTCATTTTTTCTCATCTTAATGTCTCCGAATATTCGCATCTACGAACACATTCTTTTAAATTGAAATTTTATTTATTTTCTCCAATAATAACTATCATTTTTGTTAATGTTTAGATTGAAATGGATCGAGAGTGGATTGTTTCAAACAGATTGAGTGATGAGTATGAGAACAGAGTGAATATGTTCTTAGAGGTTGCCAAAAAACATTCCAAGAAAATGAAAGATGGCGACATGGCGTATTGTCCGTGCAATAAGTGTCATAATATGTCAGTGCTGACTTTTCAGAAAATGAAAGATCATTTGTTTGAGAAAGGTTTCGACCCAAATTACAGACGGTGGATATGGCACGGCGAAAATGAATCATTTAGTCGTTCCAAGACTGATGGGGAAGACGTTAGTGTGGAAGATCACTTAGAGGAAATGGTTCAGGATATGGCTCAAAAGTTTTCATCCAACCCCGATTTACTTGGTAATTTGTTGAGTGACAATGAGAAGCCGTTTTATAAGGATTGTACCAAATTCACTAGATTGTCAGCGGTGTTGAAGTTGTACAATTTAAAAGCTGGAAATGGTTGGTCAGATGTTAGTTTCACATCAATGTTGAAGTTATTGAAAGAGATGCTTCCAGATGATAATGAGTTGCCAGATAGAACTTATGATGCTAAGAAAGTGTTGTGTCCTATGGGAATGGAATATAGGAAGATACACGCATGCCCGAACAATTGTATATTGCATACGGGTGAGTTTGAAAACTTACATTCCTGTCCTAGGTGTAATGTTTCAAGATACAAAATGAAACGTAGTGGACCAAACCACAATGAAGAGGTTGATGAGGTGAAAATCAAAGGACTTCCTACTAAGATTTTGTGGTATCTTCCGATAATACCAAGGCTTAAACATTTGTTTGCGGGTAAGGAGGATTCCAAGAACATGACATGGCATGCTGATCGTGAGAAACCAAATGATCAGTTGCTACGTCACCCTGAAGATTCACCTCAGTGGAAAAAAATAGATTTCGACTTTCCTGTATTTGGTGAAGAATCCAGGAATGTACGACTTGGACTCTGTACTGACGGAATGAATTTGTTCGGTAGTTTGAGTAGCATTCACAGTTCTTGGCCTGTTCTGCTTGTAATATACAATCTGCCCCCGGGGTTATGCATGAAACGCAAATATATCATGTTGTCCTTAATGATTTCTGGTCCGAAACAACCTGGAAACGATATCGATGTGTATTTAAGACCTTTAATTGATGACCTAAAGAGATTGTGGGATGACGGAGAGTCAGTTTTTGATTCTTTTCGTCAGGAGTCGTTCGTAATGCGGGCAATGATATTTTGCACGATTAATGACTTTCCAGCTTATCGTAATCTGTCTGGATATTCTGTCAAAGGTCATAAAGCTTGTCCAATTTGCGAAGAAAATACATACTCTTTGCAACTAGTTAATGGTTCTGAGACTGTCTATCTTGGTCACCGGAGATTTTTGCCAAACTCTCATCCTTATCGTAGGTTGAAGAAAGCATTTAACGGAAAACAAGAGTTTCAGAATCCGCCAGTTGAAATCAGCGTCGAAAAGGTGTATGAACGTGTAAGGAATATTGAATGTGAATTTGGAAAACCATACAAACGAGCAAACGACAAAAGTAGTTGGAAAAAAGATCCATATTTTTTGATCTCCCTTACTGGAAAACTTTAGAAGTTAGATATTGTATTGATGTGATGCACGTAGAGAAAAATATTTGTGATAGTCTTGTTGGCACTCTGTTGAACATACCTGGTAAAACCAAAGATGGATATAATGCAAGACTTGATCTTGTTGATATTGGTATACGAGCAATGTTGGCACCAGAGAAGAAAGGTGATCGGAATTACTTACCTCCAGCTAGTTATACATTGTCTAGAAAGGAGAAAAGAATTCTCTGTCAGTGTTTGCACGATGTAAGGGTTCCACAAGGTTATTCTTCAAATATCAGTTGTCTTGTTGTTATGAAGGATTTGAAACTTGTGGGGATGAAGTCTCATGATTGTCACACTTTAATGCAACAGTTGTTACCTGTAACACTGAGATCCAGATTACCGAAAGATGTTAGACATGCAATAATAAAGTTGTGTTCCTTTTTCAATAAGATTTGCAGTAAAGTGGTCGATCCTGTGTAGTTAGATAAGTTACAGAATGAAATTGTTGTCACATTATGTCAGTTGGAGATGTTTTCCCCCCTGCTTTTTTCAACATTATGATTCATCTTGTCATTCATTTGGTTAGAGAAGTTAAATTGTGTGGACCAGGTTTTTTAAGGTGGACGAAAGTGTTGAAAGGTTATTGCAAAAATTGTCAAAGACCAGATGCTAGTATTGTTGAAGGATACATAGCTGAGGAGGTTATCGAGTTTTGCACTGGATACCCAGCAAACACCAAAACAGTTGGACTTCCGAAGAATCGTCATGATAAACGTGCCGATGGTAAAGGGACACGTGGGATGAAAATGTTAAATCCAAATGGCGATGACTTAATGATAGCATATTTTTATGTGTTGTGCAATTCGAATGAAGTTCAACCTTAGCTAAATGAACATATGAAGTTTCTAAAGGAAAGAAATCCTTTGTGGAGTGATCAACAAGTAATTAATAGTCACAATAAGAATTTCTCTAAGCAAGCACCTGAGTTGAACTCAGTAGATGAAGAAATAAATGTTGAGACTTGTATGTTTAGAGATGACCACGGTGAAGGTATATGGATTGAAAATCCATTAAGGAAAAAAACAGTAAAGGTGCAAATTTTCTGGTGTAACACATTGTAATAGACATTTAATGTCTTTACCTTATTTAATTACTTGAATTTATCTTTTATAGTATAATGGCTCCGAAAAAGAAACCCACTTCCTCCGAGTCTGAAGGCTCGAAGACATACAGTACACGTGGTCCTTGTCTCATGAAAGAATTCGTGGGCAGAAGAAATAGAGACGGTAGAGTTCCAATCCAGTTTGATGACCGTCTTGAGCCGTTAGGCATGCTGTCTGATAATTGGAAAAGTTTTCTTGGTAGCTTAGCGAGGGCCAAAGTTGACATTTGTTTATCCAGTTGGGCTGATGTAGATGAGAAGTTGAAGGACACAATATGGGATAATGTCCAGGTAATGATTCCATTATAGATTTCTATAGTTTTCGTCGAACTTTTGATATATATAAAGTTAACGTGTTGTAGGAATCTTTTGAGTTCCAATCCACTGGCAAGTGGAAGAAAAAGTGGATGACATACATGTCAGTTCGTTGGAGGGATTTCAAAACAAATTTAACGAACAAGTACATATTCGGAGACTACCAGGATAGAAATCCATGCGATGTCTATAACTTTATCACTCTGAATCAATGGGAGCTATTCAGAAAATCCAGAGATAGCCCGGAGTTTGAGGTAACTGAGTGTAATTTATAATATAGTAACTGAGTTTCAAAACAAACTTGTTAGTTATTGATTTTAGTGACAATCTAATAAACTTGATTTTAGGTCATCCGAGCAAAAAACCAAAAGATTGGATCTTCTAACAAGTATACCCATCGTATATCTCGAGCAGGGTACCAAAAATTAGAAGCACAAATGATGGCTGAAAAAATTGCTCAGAAGAAACAGGAGGCAATTGACTCCGGTATGCGTAAGGAGCAAGCCAGTAACCGATCTCCTCCTTCTCCCGTAGCTCGTTATGATTCTTGGAAGAGAGCGAGAGTAAACTCCAGAGGGGAGTACGTCAAAGACGAGTCGCAAGCGATCGGCTCGAAGATAGTAAGTTGCATCACTTATATATATGTTATTAATTCAGAATCATTAATTTTCTATTTTTCAAATGTTAGTAAATATTGTTTTAAACTTAGGACTCTCTGAAGTTGAGAGAATCTCAAGGCGAATTTGCTTCCGATGGTCGGAATGATATTCTACGCGAGGCCTTTGGAAACAACAAACACCCCGGTCGTGTGCGGGGGGGTAGGGAGTAGAGTTGGACTTCGACAATATTATGGGAAGACTCAACGGTCTACTTCGTCGACTGGTCATACCAAATGCCAGCAAGAGATCGCAGATTTGAAGAATACGTTGCAACTTGTTTTGGAGAGATTGGATCGTTTGCCTTCTTCTCCTACCCGTCGTAAGACCGGTTCTTCCGCGTAGACTACTCCTCCAGTTCCGTCAGTGTTCCACCCTGATCGACAATATGATTTCGTGTCTCATTCTCGAGAATTGGCCCTCGTCGACGGTCCCTCATTTGGAAAGTTCGCGGATGGATCTAGATGTGCTTTATTTGTTGAAGACCTTCATCGAAGATTTGTGGGACACGGGAAAGTTTATAACATCTCCAGACACCACTTCACAGAGGTAGGAGAGGGAGAATTGAAGGTTGCAGTTGAGAGTTGCTTAGATCGTGGTGCTTTTGTGCCATTTCCGGAAGAAGAGATTGTTACTGTCGGCGATGCTATCGGTGGGTTCGTGTGGTGGCCTAGTTATTTAGTAGAGCTAAACGACAAACATGAGGTATAGTTTAACTTTGAAAGACTTTAAACTTCAAATTTGTTAACAATTGTATTTTCACGGTTGTATATATATTTGTAAGTTGTCAAGCCCCCGGAGCAAAGGGTCAAACAACCAATCTCCGATCAACATTAATTCGCTTCCAAGTAGGTGCAAAATGTTGTATCAATGTATGGTAGGTAGGGAAGCACAATCCTTAAGTACCTCGGAGTTGGAGGGGGATAAAGGGTTGCCTCCCGCTTTGTACGTCACCAAAGAGGATATCATGCAGTTCTTGGCGATGGATTCGTTGTGTATCATGATTATCGACATGCAAGTGAAGTAAGTGTTTTTTTGTATACAATGAAAGGTATTGAATAATTTTATCGAAACTGTAATAAAGTATAATTTTTATACTTGTAGACATCTTTATGACGACAGAAGGTCAGTTTTTCCCAACGATCAAGTATTTGGATTTATCAGTCCATCTACATATATAAACGGGAATGACGATAAATCGGGTCAGCTTGGGACATTCTTTAAAGAAGAAGACAAAATATATTATCTGCTCCCTTATCATGAGAGGTAAACTTTGTAATTCAAAGTGGAATTTTATTTTGTAATAATCTTCTAATTATATATATAACAGGGCTCATTGGATGCTTGCCGTTGTATGCCCCACGACTAATTCGGCATATTTGTTTGATCCATTGGGGTCGAATAAACCAAGGGACTCGATAAAGAAACTTCTAAATGTGTAAGTTCGTTTTAGTCATGGTAAAAGTAATTCATGGATTTTTATTAGTATTATTGAATGAAATTTTAACTTGTGCTACTCAGGGCAATTAAGGTTACAGAGCTTTAGGTGGTAGGAGAACAACCACAAAAGCAGGAATAACATGACATGGAATGAGAGTACGTTCTATCCCATTTTTGTTAATTAAGTTAGGAACATATATTTAGCGAATTTCTATGTTTGTAGTACCGGAAGCAAGTTGGAAATACGGAATGTGGTTACTACGTGATGAGATACATGTAGGAAATCCTCGAATTGGCAACTCAAGACGTATGCATATCCAAGGTAATGTAGATCGTTATTCCATTGTATAGTTGTAGTTTCAATATTTAGTTATTAACATTCACACTTGTATTTTTTTGATAGGTCTTCCCAAAAAGTAGTGATTTCTTCTCGCAATAGGAGCTCGATGAAACTTGCGACCGATGGGCTCGCTATTTTATCAGAAACGTGTTGACGAACTAAGAGGTTCTCCTGTCACTAACATTTTTTGTAATTTAGTTAACAAGTGCACTTGTATTACAAACCTGCAATTTATGCTTTAATATAATCACCTTAATTTTAGAATGAATTAATTGCAAGTGTGTTGAATGTCAATTGTGTATGCTTGTATGTTTGTGTTTGTGCATGTATAGTTGTATGTTTGTGTTTGTTCAAGTTGGTAAATGTGTGTTTGTGCTTGTATGTACATGTGGATGAAAGTGTGAGCATCTGTGAACGAATTTGGTGCAGGTTGTATGTACACAAATACGATGACTAAAAACAAGTTTGCAGGATAATTTTTTTTGTCCAGGTTTAGGAATAAACGTCCATTCCTCTGAAGAAAAGAATAAACGTCGGCTCTATTTATAATCCGACGTCTATTCTTAAAGAATAGACGTCTGTTAGTTTACCGACGTCTATACCTAAATAATAGACGTCGGTTAGATATAAAGGTCGACGTCTATTCTTAAAGAATAGACGTCGGCCGTATGTAGAAGCCGACGTCTATTCCTAAAGAATAGACGTCGGATATTGGACGTCCGACGTCTATATATAGACGACGCACGCATAGACGTCGGATCTGGGAGTGCTTATATCCGACGTATATACCCCTGTACATCCGACGTATATTCCCTTTTCTGTATTAGTGACTTCAAGTAAAAATCATGCAAATACTATTATGGGGGGTGAGAAATTTGAAATATACCAACATTAATAAAGATTTTCAAAAAATTTAGGGGGCCTCCTAGTCCTTACGTAGCTCCATCCCTCGAACCAATGGTATTCGAGAGGTATTGAGAAGAATCATGCGGATAAAGTGTTGTAAAACAAAAGATACAAAAAGAGAAACTGATAAACCATGTGACAAAATGTAGACAAGATGATTAGGGAGAGCTTTTGGTTGTATTTTATGTTGTGTTGTCGTGTACATTAAACTCCATACATGACTTCTACATATATACGTCTTTAATTCTCAATAAATTACGATAAATAAATCACAACAACATAAATAAAACAGTTAATGAACATAAAATCTTATTTTATAACCTATAGGAGTTGTAAGTTTCATCTCAAGAACCATTAGAGTTAGAAACATAATATATCATTGGGGTTATGGACATCCACACATAAATATATTTCATTTACAACAATATATGGATTTTCTTGTTTCAAAATAGATATTGCTCGATCACATTAAGGAGATGAGTTTGAAAAAAAAAGTTTGTCTGAACCGACTGTAATTTTCTTTAAGCAATGCTTATGATTTTTCCGGATCTTTATTCCAAAACAGATGCTATATTTTTCTTGATCGTCAATCTTCTACTACATTCCTTTTCAAGTCCACGAATTTGTGATGGTACAACTGGATAAGTTGAATCCGCGAGTACATCCCCGATCTACACCGATCTTTCCACCTCAAGCAACGTACAATTTTTTAATTTAAGGGGGAAGGAATTAAAAAAATATTGCCCCAAATCGTTTAGTTGACTTCTGTTAAATAATATAGTTAGTAACTTATAATAGTTAGGTTGTTTCTCTTATATATGTATTCCTTGTTGTCACTCCAGTTCGCATCACCATTCAATACGTTTTATTTTAGGTGGATTGATCACTTCTGACCTGCTCCTCTGTGTCTTTAGAGTTAAGATCTCGTAAATTAATTTGGTAAGGTATAAAATAGTCAATACAGTAATAGAGTGTCTTGTAACGTGGGATTGAATTAACGGTCCACCAATATGTTTTTTCTCATAATTGCGAGGGTCAACGTGTATCATTGTACTTTAAATTAAGCAAACCCAATGTGGACAAATAATTTAACAATAACGTATGCACAAATTAGATGCTTTGATTTTCGAAGTTGAGACGTAAGGCCACCCACTACGTTTCCCCATTTCTCCTCTAAAATAACTCTTTATTTCTTCATCACCTCATTGTGCCGTAATTTTTTTAAATAATATTCATTTTAAAAAAAATTCGAAAACTAATCACAAAAAAAAAAAAATCAAAAATACGCAGATCGCGGGTCGAACCCGCGATCCGCGCAACCACGGATCGCGGGTGCGACCCGCGATCCGTGTCCACGGATCGCGGGTCGGATCCGCGATCCGTGGGGACGGATCGCGCTATAAAAGCACGATCCGTCGGGTTTTTTTTTTAACTTTTTTTTAATTTCAGTTATTAAGTTTTTGAGTTTTCAGATTAAGTATTCAGTTAATTTTTGAGTTTTCAGTTAATTTTTGAGTTTTCAGATTAAATTTTGAGTTAAAATCAGTTAATCTCAACTAGTTTTTATTATCTTCTCGGGTTCGCACGACACTTCTCTTCTAGTTTTTCTACAATTCGGAGCTCGCACAACACTTATTTCCCAGCTTATCTTGGACTCAGGTAAATTTTACACAAATTTTTTACTTAAGAATATTTTAAATTAAGATTTAATTTCTTTGTTAAATTTAAATTATTTGGAATTGTTTTGTTATTTTCTATTATATTTAATTATAAATATTAGTTGTATTTATGTATCTGTTTATAATTAAATTAATTGTATATACATTTAAAATTTGTATAACGTACATTTACGAAATTTATTATATAATATAAGTATTTGTCATAGTTATTTATTATTTTCTGTTAAATTAAAATTGTAATATTAGTTGTATTTATGTGTTAAATTGTTATAACTTTCATTATTTCTATAACATGCAATTTGTCATGAAATGTACGAGTAGATTATTTTTTAATTATTATAAGTAATTCTGTTTTTATTTTCATGAACAGTTGTTTTGACAAAATGAGTCATTTAAGTAGAAGTCGCTCTGTACAAAACGAACGTGAGTATAATGATGCAGTTGATAGAGAGTCTATTTCCCCACTTCTCGGAATACCAAATTGCATGTTCAGAGTCAATGATATTTGCACAAATGTAAGTACAAAAAAAGTATATTGTGTTAATTTTGTAAATATTTAAATTACAATTTTTTAATTGATTTATTTTTCACAATATATTTGAATATATTATAGCCGGATGCTGTTTTGGAATGTCGTGCACATCGTCCATTAATTCCTTTCCACGATTGTTTTAGTCAAGCACTCAAAAATTTGGGATTATATCAACTTGCCCGAATAAAACATACAAGGACAGACAATAGATTGATTACTGCACTTGTAGAGCGTTGGCGTCCTGAGACTCACACTTTCCACTTACCGGTTGGGGAAGTTGGATTAACATTGCAGGATGTTAGCTGTTTGTGGGGTCTACCTATCAGTGGTATTCCAATAATCGGGCACAGTGATCGAGATAGTCGTGAGTTAATTAGAAATTGCTTTGGGATTGATATAAACGCCGAGATTATGAAAAAAGGTAAAAGAACGGTTGGAGGAGATGAGCCACAAATGTTCAAAGAGTCTGGATTTAGCATCAGTTTGCAATGGTTGCGGCTAAATTACGGGAATCTGCCAGAATTTCCCACAGATGAAGAAGTGGCACAATATACACGGGCTTTCATTTTAGATTTGTTTGGATCCATGGTTTTCCCTGATAGCTCTGGGACAGGTGTTCCAGTTATGTATTTGAGATTTTTGCAGGTGTTGGACAAGCCGATAGTATACAATTGGGGTGCGGCCGTGCTTTCATGTTTATATCGCAACTTGTCTGTTTCATGTCAAACTGGGAAAAGGAACATTGGTGGTGCATTGTTACTTCTTCAACACTGGTCTTGGACTCGGTTTCCCGTAGCCCGGCCGAGACACGTGGGTCATGCTGAGTGTTTAGGTGGAGAAGACCTAGACTCGCGACCTCCATTTGCTATTAAGTGGCAATACCCACAGACTTATGAGGTTAGTGCCGCACATAATTGTCTTACACATTACAGAAATGAATTTGAATGTATCTTGGATGAGCATGTAAACTGGCAGCCGTATTATGAAAGTATGATGTCGCTTCCTGGCCGGGTATTTACTACTGATGCTGCATATTGGCTTGCGAGAGTGCCTTTGATTCATTTCTGGATGATTTCATGGCATTATCCAGAAAGAACTATGAGACAATTTGGATTTTATCAGACGACGCCACCGCCAGAACCTCATCCGTGGACAGAACTCAAAAGACTTGATAAGATAGTACATGCGGCCCGACAGAGAGATGATTGGTCAGCGAAGCATGAAATTTACATACGAATGTGGGAAAGACCGCATATTGTTCACGAAGGTCGACCATATGATCCGAGAGAAAATCGACGGTATCGTCAGTGGTTTCAGCATAATGGTATGTACACAGTCTACATACGAGGCCAAATAGAGTTCGGTTTGGAAATGCCGTTGCCACCCCCACGTGATTCTATTGAGGACTTAGGTTACGTTCCTGGTGGACCACGTATTCGACGTATGGTATGTATTTTGAACGACTTTGACGATTATTGTTTGTTGTGTTTTATTATCTAATTTTCAAACTACAATTGCAGGGCTTACGTGGTATTCAACGGGCTAAATTTGTTATCAAGCAGTTGTACAAACGTGGAACTAAGGGATTGTGTAAAATGTTGTTGAAGAGTCACCAACTCGATGCTGTCGATTGCGATCAGGTGCATGAATTTGAAAGAGTACTGTGCGATGCTGGATTACCTGGAGATGTGGAGTCAATTCCTGAAGATGATGATGGTAATAATGAGATTCGTGATGACTGTCCTGTACCTAGAGTTGCAGACCAAACAACATATAGTTTTAGGTTATCCAATGCATCATACGATGATTTTGTCCCAGATTCATCGCAGTTTAGAGGTTCATATACATACGATGACATTGGAGCAGGACCATCGCAGCCAACGCAGTTTGGATCTTCTCAAACATATGGTGACATTGGAGCAGGACCATCGCAGCCAACCCAGTTTGGATCTTCTGAAACATATGGTGACATTGGCGCAGGACCATCGCAGCCAACCCAGTTTGGATATTCTGAAACATATGGTGACATTGGCGCAGGACCATCGCAGCCCACGCAGTTTGGGCTTTCCCAGATTCCCGAAGATTATCCAACTTATCAGACACCTGGTAGTAATTATGATACCCCTCAGTTGCCGCAAACAGACTTCGGGAATTTGTTGGATGGTATATTCAGTCCATTCACTGACCAAGGGTACACTTGTGAATTAAATCCTGTACCTTCCATAGTTTACGAGACTCAGTCAACTTATTTGCCTGTTCAAAATAAGTCACCTTTTCGACCTGTTGAGTCTCATTCACCTGTTCAGACTCAACCCCAATCTGAGTTGGTTCCATACGTCGTCTCTGATGATGAAGAAGAATCAGTGCATGTTGCGACTCCAGTCGGTCGAGGGTGCCGACGCAAGATGAAGACAAAGATTTTCACTCCCACGCAGTAGTTCATATTGTAATTCAGTTGTACTCGCGGTTGTACTTTAAGATCTTATGATTTTGTTTTGTAATCTTAATTGATATGGTTTGACTTATAAATAAGACATTATAAACATTATAAACATTACAACACATTCAACATTACAATACATTCAACATTACAATACATTCAACATTACAATATATTAAACATTACTATACATTCAACCTTCCCTTACATTGCAACGATCGCTTGGGTGATTAATAGAACCACAACCTGTACAATGACCCGGACCTATCCTTCCTTCCATGACATCCATCGTCATCGGTAAACGTTTTGACCTTCTCCTTCCTTTCTTGACGAGAGTTCGATCAGGTATTATTTTGTCTCCCATATATTCAGGCCAATCCTCTTCCTTCCCGTACACATCGAAGTGACCCTCCCATGTGTGCACTAGAGAGTTGACACTGTAGTACGAATGTGTATATTCATTGGCATTGTAGTTACGTGCGGCACACACTGCCAAAACATGACTGCAAGCGATACCTGTATTTTGTAGTCCCCGACACTTACACTTCGGTCTGGTGCCGTCACGTAGAATCACCTTGTAACTACGATCCCTCCTACCTCCAGTTCTGCTCACTCTTTCATGTTTGGATATGACCTCATATACTCCTGTATCGAAATCAGTTATTTTCACCTCATGTTGACATGCAACTGCTGCAGATTTTTCCAATATTTGTGTAACCCTCTCGGAAAAGATGTGTCCTCTTTGTGCCAACACACGTGCATGTTGTCTTCTGTTGTTGAACCACTCCAACAGTTTATAGTATGTCGCCTCTACAATTGCACAAATGGGTAAACCACGAGCTTCTTTGAAAACATTGTTCAGACACTCTGCAGCATTGCTTGTCATTATTCCCCATCTTTGGCCTCCGTCGTGACACAACGACCACTTACTAGGAACCTCCGGTTCATTCTCATTTGTTTCATCTTTTTTCCCTATCCCTTTTATGTATTGTAATGCATCTTTACTCCAATACTCAATTTGTTCCAAACTGGCTTTGAAATCCCACGGATTACTGTGTCTGCATGCTGCCTTGAAGGCGTCAACTGCATATTGATTCTTACAATTTTTGAGCAAGTTTTCGGCAAGATGCTGTGCGCATAAACGGTGAACTGCTTCATTTCCTTCCTCGTGCCAACCGTAACCGGGATTCCTAAAAATGTGTTTAATTGCAGCATGTCGATCAGATATGACACATATCTTCCTATCTCCAATCACCTCTCGTCGCAACCATCTCATAAACCATCCCCAATTGGATATGTTTTCCTTCTCAACGAGCCCAAATGCAAGAGGCAGTAGTTGATACTCAGCGTCATACCCAACAGCAACAAGTAACCTTCCTTCATATCTACCTTTAAGAAATGAGGCGTCTATGCTGATAACAGGACGCAGATATTTGAATGCCTGAATACAAGGACCAAAAGCCCATGCTGCACATTTAAACTGACGGACACCAGCGCATGGTAAAGGGTCAGAATGAACTACAACTTTACTTCCAGGATTTGATTGTTTAATAGCATTTAACAATTGAGGCAACAAAGCATATGAACCCGACCAACTTCCAAACATGTATGCAATAGCAATCTCGCGGGCACGCCATAATTTATTGTACTTTGGATTAACACCTGGAAATATTTTTCTTACCAGACCAAACACCTGTTTAATCGGGAGCGAGACATTATTTTCGACATCTTCACGGATGATATCAGCCATCATCTTTGCAGTCAGCTGAGCATGATCAAATCGGGCAGCTGTGGACCTGCATATATGCTTATACGGACATTTTCTTATAGACCATGCATCACCCGAACCGGTCCGTGTAGCGTACAACATCCAGCTACAATTTTCATCTTTACATCTCACCCTATATTTGGTTTTGCTGCTGTCTTGCACCTTGATCTCCCGATTATTGTCAATGTGCCATTTCGATATTGCGTTCTTCAGAGCGTCTTTTGATGAGAATGCTTGATTCTCAGCTAACGGACCTTCAACTATTACGCTGCTTTCTATAAATGATGTATCTGCAGGAACCCAACTAGAACAATCATGAAAGCTTTTAGCAGGGTGAACCGAACCCCTCCCTCTAAATGGGTTGTATTGGCTTAACTGACTCACGTTCGGACCAATATCTTCATCTTCCTCAATCTCATCAGCATCCTCGTCGTCCTCACCTGATGATTCATTCTCTGTATCTATATTGTAATCTTCGTCATCATTTTCTTCTTCATCATCTGTTGGTATAGGCACGAAATCAGAAGTTCTATTCGCAGGTCGACTGGTTTCTGCTATGGTGTTTGCATCACATGATTGTTGAGATATGAAACCTGCACCACTACTACTACCCGGTTGGTTACCTGTAAACATCTCAACCCTCCACTCAATTTCCACAGGATTCAACTGTACATATAACTCCATCATTCCCATTTTGGAATAAGCTGTTTCATAGGCTATTCTCCAAGAATTCTCGTCATATACAGACATCACATTAAAAAAAAGTAACCGGTTGGTGCAATGTTACAACGATATTGAATATTCATCGAGTACTGAGATTCTTCGACATTCAAACCTTGATATATCCAACTCTTAAGTTCTTCTAAGGTTACATTTTCGCTCGTTGAAAGTGTAAGTCTTGGACCTATCGTGTACTCTACACCGTAACTTGCATTTTGAACTATTTCACCGCCAAAGTACACACTTACCGCAATCATTTTGTTAACTACAATGAAAAATTCTTTAATCAGTTTTATATTACAAATTATATCAAGATTTGATATTATTACCAATTATTAATAATGTGACATAAATAGAAATTAAAAATGAATAAAAAATTACCTCAAATTTTACCAGGAAAAAACACACGGATAACAAAAATTGATATCACCAGGCACAATTTGAAGACTGTGAAAAGAGTAGAATTTCAATATTTGATATTATTACCAATTATTAGTAACTATAAATATAAGAATGAAAAAAATAATTACCTCAAATACCCCCAGGAAAGACACACGGATCAGAAAAAAAGTTATCACTAGGCACAATTTCAAGACTGTGAAGAGAGTAGAATTTCAATATTTGATATTATTAACAATTATTAATAACTATAAATATAAGAATGAAAAAAATAATTACCTAAAATAACACCAGGAAAGACACACGGATCAGAAAAAATAGTTATCACCAGGCACAATTTGAAGACTGTGAAGACAGTAGAATTTCAATATTTGATATTATTAACAATTATTAATAACTATAAATATAAGAATGAAAAAATAATTACCTCAAATATCACCAGGAAAGATACACGGATCAGAAAATTGATATCACCAGGCACAATTTGAAGACTGTAAAGAGAGTATAATTTCAATATTTGATATTATTACCAATTATTAATAACTATAAATATAAGAATGAAAAAATAATTACCTCAAATAACACCAGGAAAGACACACGGATCAGAAAATTGATATCACCAGGCACAATTTGAAGACTGTAAAGAGAGTATAATTTCAATATTTGATATTATTACCAATTATTAATAACTATAAATATAAGAATGAAAAAAATATTTATCTCAAATAACACCAGGAAAGACACACGGATCAGAAAATTGATATCACCAGGCACAATTTGAAGACTGTAAAGAGAGTATAATTTCAATATTTGATATTATTACCAATTATTAATAAATATAAATATAAGAATGAAAAAAATATTTATCTCAAATAACACCAGGAAAGACACACGGATCAGAAAAATTAATATTACCGGGCACAATTTCAAAACTGTGGAGAGTAGAAGTGGAAATGTAGGAGGAATTGAAAAAATAATTGGATTTAAAAAAAAATTGACGAACCGCGTATTTATAAGAACTCGCGCCCACGGATCGCGGGTGCGAACCGCGATCCGTGGGCACGGATCGCGGGTCGCACCCGCGATCCGTGGTTGCGCGGATCGCGGGTTCGACCCGCGATCTGCGTACTTTTGAATTTTTTTTTTTTTGTGATTAGTTTTCGAATTTTTTTTAAAATGAATATTATTTAAAAAAATTACGGTCATTGTGTCTATTAATCCACATTTTTATCCACCTCATTCCAAAAATTCTCCACTACCTTGTCTCATTTTTCAACACTCTGTTTCCTCCACATTATTTCTTTTTATCTTTTTTTATTCTTTCACAATAATTCGCAAACTACATAATAAGTTATTTTACAATTAAATAACAAGTATTTCGATTACAAAAAGTATTTGTTAATATGCACGATACAATCGGTGGAATAATGAAAATGTTCCTCGGTAGAAAATTTTGGAGCCGATCCTAAGTAAAACAAAAAATTGAAATACTTAAAAAACATATTTAAAAAATAGATCTAAAAAAAGAGCTAATGGGTTGGGGACATGTGGATCCCCATCCCCACCCAAGCAGGGCGTGCCCTACCACGTAGGGCACCCCCAGTGCACCCGCCCCTATTTCAGCGCCCATAGTTGGGGTAGAAATCGTGAGCCCAACTAGGGGCCCGATTTTTTTGCCATTTAGTGGGTGGCCTAATGGTAAAACTGTCACAAGAGTAATAATTGGGAACATAGATAAAAATATTAATTCTTCGGTTGAGGGCACCCTCAATCGGGGTGACATTTTTGGGGCACCCCTCAATGAGGTGGCCAATGGTCGTGCGACCAGGCACCCCAGCGCCAGGTCAGGCTCTTGGGTCCACCCATTGGTTTTATTTTTGTTTTTTCTTAATTTGTAAATTAATTAGTATTGTTAAATAAAATGATTTTGATAATTATGTCAATTACTTTAAGTAAATTATTTGGTTATTGTTGAAAATTTAAAATAAAGGAAAATTAAATTATGTGGAAGAAATAGTGTGCTAATTTGACATGTTGACATTTATTGGTGGGTTGTGGTTGAGATGAAAAGATTATTAAAAGAGAAAATAAAAAGATATGGTAGAAAGAGAATGTTGATTTCTTTTATGAAAATGTTAGAATTGAGGAGAGCCTCATGCAAATATTAAAAAAGAATCTAGCTTCCAAATACTGTGTCGCCCCGATTAACTACCCCATAATCAACCCTTTCTAGAAGTCAAAACAATTCCACATAAATTAATGACCCAAGCATCTCCATCATGGCCTTGTGTTTAGCTTTATCCGGTGGCAGTACCTTGGACCTTCATTTAACAGATATTGTATAATATATGTAGGGTTGAGTACAACCACATATTGTGGCATAACGCTTGTTGTTGTTTTGCAGGGAGTCGAGAAAATGTAGATCAAGCTTGAGCACCATAAAATAAAGGCAGTTTAAGTTAGTAAATTTCCTCTAACTATTTGCCACTTCAGTATAATCACTACTAGAAATATGGGCATCACCAATGAATATATATCTATTGGTGCCTTATCCGTCGGTGCAGGGAACGTAACACCGACGGATATACCTTTCCGTCGAACTTTAATACCACCGACGGAAATCAATAATAGCACCGACGAATAATCTCGGTCGGATCAAAATTTCCCATTTGAGAGTCGTACACCGACAGATTGAAACCGTCGGTGTAGGTTTTCGCTTACGAAACACGCGGGCGTCAAAAACACCGACGTAAGAGTTCATTAACACCGACGGATAGAGGACGTCAGTGTACTTGTTCTTCAAACCACCGACGGATAATATCCATCGGAGATAACTTTGAAAATCGACCGTTCCTAGGATTACTCCACCAACGGAAATCAATAATAACACTGACGGATAACTTCGGTCGGATCAAAATTTCCAATTTGAGAGTCCTACAATGACAGATGGAAACCATCGGTGTAGGTTTTCGCTTGACAAACACGCGGGCGTCGAAAACTTTTCGCGCAAGAACGTACTCTGACAGAAGAGTTCGTTAACACCGACGGATAATGCGCATCAGTGTACTTGTTCTTCGAACGACCGACGGATAATATCTGTCAGAGATAACTTTGAAAATCGACCGTTCCTAGGGCTACTACACTGACAGATCATATAATAACACTGACAGATAATGTCTGTCGGTGTAGGGTTTTTTTATCAGGAGCTCGAGTCGGGCACCCTTCCAATTCCTTTCTTCTCCAACACAAAAAACCCTAACTCATCCCGACCTACGCCCGCTACGCACACCTCTGGTCGTCGTCTCCTCTGCGCGCTCCTCCTCCTTGCCGCTCCTCCACGTTCTTCTCCTCTCTGGTAACGCTTCTCTCCACGGCCGACCCTCCTCCCCACCACCACCCCGTCCACCTCCTCCCAATTGCCCAAACCCGACCTGATCACCACATGCATGGCCACCATCACCACCACCACCACCTGCGTCCACCAACACCAATCGCACTGACCCGATCACCACCTCCCTATTGCCCAATCCGAGCCCCTCATCCCAGCCCGACCCCCACCCGACCCAGTGCCTCCTCGAACCCCAGCCACAAAACCCAACTCCAAAACCGAGCCCAAACTTGACCCCCAGCCAAAAACCCAACCACAAACCCGACCTCATACATGTCTATGCATTGTTTTTATCTATATTTTTTATAAGATTATTTGTTTTGATTGTATTGTTTTTAGTTTAATTATAGTTTCAATGATATAAATTTACATTAATTGTTTGATTTGAATTTGATTATAGTTTGAATTTATGTTATATTTGATTACATAAATTTACTGTCTTGCCAACGGTGGAACTGTTCCATGGGTGGTCGACCGTTTGGTGGATAGTATGCACACTTGATTTTTGTAGATTTCGGGACTAAGTTCGGGTGGCCAAATGAATTCCAAATTATATGAATTTTGCGTGTGACTTGTAAATGTAACTAAGTGTGAATTTGTAAAGACCAACTAACTCAAATTCTCATGTTTATATAAGTTCCTAAGAACTGAAGAAAATGAAAAATTACATAAGATCTTTTCATTGATTTCTTGATCTTTTTTCCTTATTCTTGAGTTGTCTACTTCACTCTTCAACCCGAAACTGATTTCACAAGATATAAATGCAATTATGATACGTTATGCATGTGAATCTACTAGTGTGAGATATATATTTGATTGAAATATAATTAATGCTAGCTTTAGCTAAATCGTCAAAATTACTTAATTAATAGCCTAAAAGTCAACTCTACCTTCAGACAAGTACAAAAATAATATTTTAATTTCACAATGTACCAAAATTAAATCCAGAAACCTAAGTGCATTACTCTAAGATTGATACTTTGTAAGTGCACCCAAGCAAATAAACCAAAATATTACTCAAAATTTCGGCAAACTAATTCAAGTATGAATTAGATGAAATAGCTCTATGTTTGAGTATTTTATTACACCATTTTCAAATCATACGTAAACTACTTTGTATTAAATTTCTATGTGCGGACTTTTTAATTACTTGGTTACGGTAATTTAGTATGCTAATATTTGAAAATTCTTAACCTGGTCGAAGTATGAAAATGAACATTTGGTATTATAGATAGTGTTTGAGTTTTATTTGAAAACAAGAAATTAATATAAATATTTGAGTACCGGAACGATATCATTAGTTAAAACCGATACCCCTCCAATATATGGTTTGAAAACAACAAAAAATAATATAAAATTGAGTGTATCAACACTTTAGATTTCAAAAATATATATCATATTAAAAATTAGATATATATTATACACTACTAAATCAAAGTCTTTTAACTTGAGAATTGGCATGAAAGTTAAACAAAAATAAGTCTAATGATTTTATAATTACACTTAAATATATTAATTAAAACTGAAACATTTTTATGCTAATGAAATAAATAGAATGGAATGAATTGAACTTCTCAATATTGATGAGATTTTGATCGATTGGAAAGAATAATTATCCAATATACAAAGAATAAATATAATGTTTCATTGCACACAACAAAACAATGTTTAGTGGTTGACATCGACATTGTTTGACTTTCTTCACTATTAAATTATTGTTGTGAATATTTCGAAGATCATTGGAACCACAAGAACAACAAGAAAGAGAAATATGTGGAGGGAGAGGAAGATGAATACAATTATCTTGTATATCTTCAATACATAACACAACTTCATATATATACACATAGAGGTGTGGAAGTTACATAACTTACACTAAATAAGGATGTAAATATAATACACACGACAACACATTTTAATAGAGGAGTTACAATGAATTGGTTGGAAGATGAACCATCTTGGAAGGTGAATCATCCACTATATACAATTTTCATAACACTCCCCTTGGATAATTACCTTTTGTTATATGTTTTTTTGGCTTGCCTCGTTAAAAATCTTGCCAAGGAAAACTCTGTCGAACAAAAACTTGGTGAATGAAAAAAGAGTGTAGAACATATAATTCTCCCCCTCAATTCAACATACATTTATAGCACTCCCTTAGACAATATGCGTTAAGTTTATGTCTCATTAAAAACCGAGCTACAAAACGTTGTGGGAATAAAATAGCTCAAGAAAAGAGTGCATAACATATGCTAAGAAAATTGCACAAGCTTCCTCATTAAAAACCTTTTAACCAATAAAACCTTTTAGGAAAGAATTGGAAAAAGGAAAAAAGAGTGCAACTACAAGCCTTAAAGACATCATCTGCAAAAATGTTGGCCTCCTTGGCAGCCTTAGCCAATCTCTCAGCCACGTTATCATCATCCTCATCAGTATCATCCTCGAGCCCGGGTAGTAGGGGGTCATCACCCTTTGTAAGGTTGTTGTAATATTCAGTCTTCAATGTACGGGGCGCCAATAAGTGTACACGGTCAACTGCGACAAATAGAAAACATTATGTTAGGTACAGTAACTAACAATAAATCTTAACTATCAAGGTCTATCGAATGCTTATCGAGCAAACAAAACACTTCAGTAAATAAAAACAAATCTAAACTATCGAGGTCATATCGAGCGTGTATCGAACCCATCGAGCAAACTAAATACTCCAGTAACTAACAAGAAATCTTAACTATCGAGGTCTATCAAACTCCTATCGAGGCTATCAAGCAAACTAAGTACTTCAGTAAATAAAAACATGAATTGACAATAGTGAAGATGAATTACGCTTCTTTTTGAAGAAAACAAGCATGCAACATCAGCCTTCTGCGGGGAGTTTTCTCATTGCTCGTCCAGCTGAGCATCTTGGGGAACTGGTGTCCAAGGATCACAATGTATTGGGTGCCAAACAACTGAAGGCTCTCGTACACCCAATATTGTAACGTGGGGGCATAACCCATCATATATATTGTATTTAGCCTATTTTTTTGTTGACCCCTTCACTTCCTTCTTCTTGCATAGTATTCTTTCTACGTAATCATGTCTTTTCATATGATGTTAGCAGCTTCTTGTAAGATGACTCCCCCATGGATACTTGAAGAAGTAGTCGACGTCCTCAACCATCTTTACCATATCAGGACATACTAGTATTTTGCCATCTCGGGCATATAAAGTGTAGGATCGTGTATGGTCAGATTTATCTAATCACGTTTAGGGTTAATTAACCTCTACTTGTTCAATCAAAGATGTGTAGCGGAAATTAAAACAACAACAAGTAAAGACAAAGAAATTCAGCAAACCACAAAAGACACCGAAAGATTTTATAGAGGTTGGGCCTCCCACCTACTTCCCCTCTTACAAGATCCACTCGATCTCCCTCGAGCTCCGCCTACGTTTTCACTATCAATCTTGTTACGGGCCGAGATTAAGCTCTTTACACAACAAGCTCCGCGAACAACCTCGCTAGCTTGATTTTTTCCTCTCACAATCCTAGAGGGAACACTTTGGGCTTTCACCGAAATCCTTGCTACTTGACAGACAATTGAGTGGAACAATCACACTATAACTTGAGCACACTTAGAGTATGATATGACAATAATCAAAAGTGTGGAAGTTTGGCTTGGAGAGTAGGATTGGGGAATTTGGAGCTTGGGAGTTTCTCTTAGATGTATTGGACAATTTGGAGTGTAAGAGTTTTCAAATTGAGTCTTGGTAATATCTATTTATAAGCTCCTAAGGTGTTATAGCCGTTGTGATTAAAGAGGTAAGTGGGTGTGTAAGAAACACAAAATAGTGAAGTGCAGGTCACAGTTCAGAACAAAATTGGTCGATCGAATCGGGCATACCGGTCGACCGGTCGGTCAAATCTAGCTATGACTTAAGTTCACTTAAGTAAACGGTCGAACTAAATTGGGGATCAGTTGATCGTTCTAGGGGTTTTGGTTTGGAAAAAGATGGATCAGCTGAACTAAGCGAATGGTCGGTTCAACCGGAAATGTAGAGGCACTTCTTGGTTCAAGGAAAAAGACTTTCGGTTGACCGCGAGATAGGATACGTTTGACCGGAAACTTTCAGAGTATTCAGGGTGACCAAGGTTTCTTTAATCGGTCGACTGGTAGGTATATATCGGTGGACCGAAAGTCTGGTAAATTTGGGTTTTGGGAAATCCAACCGTTGTAGAAAACGACAAATCTAACGGTCGTTGGACACATGTAAATGGTCGGACGAAATGGTTCAAATGGTCGACCGGTTCAACACTTAGGGTAACAGTATTAACAAACCCAATCAGTCGAACGAAGAAGTCATTCTGGTCGACCGATTTGGCACTGGCATATCAGGTTTGTTTTAAGTGTTTTCCGGACCTAATTTGGGTGATCTATTGAAGTCAAATTGATGTGAAACTTTGTGTGTAACTTCTCTAAGGAACCTATTGTGTTTTTAAGTTATTTTTAGCTCTTGTATGCTCAATTATAGAATGTTCCTAAGACTCAAAAGAAATACAAAATACATGTCTTCAATTGAGCTTGATTACATGTCTTGACTTGAATCATTTCTTCATTGAGTCTTGATCGCCGGAACAAGTTAGCACAATACAATATATATGTTTCGCATAGTGTGTGCTACTCGAAATTAATTATAATTAAGATTATGTTGATTAAGTCATCAAAACATAGATTAAGGCAAAAAAAACCAACATAAAGCAACTTCAATCAGGCATAAACCAAACTTGTCGACGTCATCGACAATTGTACAGTTTTTGAAAGTCGTCTCCTACTGCGATATCTGAATTTCGGCTCTCCATTGAAATAATCCCGATCACTGGTATAGGGAGCCTGCAACTCAACCTGTGATGGTACAATGCTGAAACTGAAACCAGTGACCAGTGCAAATTCATATCTACAGAATTTGCATGCCTTGGAGCCCAAAAAGAAATGAACCTCGTCAGCTCTACTACTGTGGATCTTGTGCAATAGTAGATGATGGGGGAGAACACCGGAGAACTGTAATTCGCCCGGCTTGAATAATTGTCTGAACGGGGATTCCTTCGCCCTTCCCAGCAACCCACACTCCCCATACTTCTCTTTTATGTCATTTTCATAGACTTATTGTCCTTGTATGTCACACTTCTGGGGAAATGATCCTTGGTTGGAACTATTAACTTCGGCACGTGCAGGGAAAAACCACAACCAGTTAAAAAACATGGAGAAAATTTCAAAGGAAAAGGGAATCGAGTTCATATCGAGGTCGTATCGAGCCCATTGGGCTCGCAGTTCTTCACAATCAAACTAGTCTTATCGAGTTTAAATGCAAAAGGAATCGAACTAATATCGAACCAATCGAGCTCACAGGAAAAAAACTATCTGATTTTCATCGATCATTACTACCGAACCTATTGAGTTCGCAGAAAAAAAAAGACTGACTTCCATCGAGCACAACTATCGAGTACCTATCGAACTACGATCGAACCTATCAAGCATCGTCGGAAACACAGGAAAATGGTTACACTTCCAACCAATGCCACAAAACTCAGATCAATACCAATAAATGGAGGAAATCAACTACATTTTTTTATAGAAACAATAGTCTAACCTTAAATAACTATATCAAAAAACTAAAAAAAACGTGCCTTAAAACTGACCTTCGTCGGCGGCTTCATTGGAGGAGTTGTTCGACAGAGTACGCGATTGTCTTCGATTGAGGGGTCAAGTGCGAGAGAGAAGAGATGTGCGAAAAAGAGAGAGAGAGAGAGAGAGAGAGAGAGGTTTGCAACTGTCGAAAGAAAGAGACAAAGAGAAAGATTTCCTTATTTAAAGGGAAAGAGAGAGAATGAATGGGGTTTAGGCTGGGGTATTTTGTGGAGAAATGGAAAGATAAGCATATTTTTCAGAAGATGTCAATGTGAGATTTTTTTTCTCAATTTTGGGTCACTTTGAGTATAAAAAGTCAAATTTTCCTTTATAAACCTATATTGCAATTTATTAAGATAAAGACTAACATAAATAATCTAACTAGACTATAGACTACCTCAAATTATAGACTTCCATAAATCAAAAGAGGAACCAATCAAGGATGTAGCCAGGGTTTGAGTGCTGGGGGCCAAGATGATATTAAATATTTTGTATTATAAATACCAAAATATGCGTAAGAAATCCATCCATCATTCTGTTATGATGTCTTAAGGTACAAACAATTGATCAACCAAATAGTATAATTTCAGAACCAAAACTGAAAATTGAGCCTGTTTTCGACTTAAATTTGTGTTATTTCAAATTAAATTCTCTAACTCTAACACAAAAAAATTACATTGCATTTATTTAATGGTGATGGAAATGCTTTCTTTATTTACCAAATACCAATAATTTCACAACCTAAGACTAGCTAGTTCAGTTGGGCGATTCATTGTCTTGATATAGTCGATCAAGATAATGGATTGAATCCCAGCATTCCCATTTGCAAGTTGGGGAGATTTCGATTTAAAATGGGTTGGGTAGTGGTGTATGAAATAAAATAAAAGATATACCAGTAATTTCTACATGGAAATAGAGAGAAAAACATATAGCAAAAACGATACAAAAACAACGGAAAAACAAAAAAAAAACGTTGTATAAACAACTACAACCCACGCTCCGAACATTAAGATCGGATATTCAATCATTATATGTGTGTGTATATTAAGATTGGATAATTCAATTATTTCATATATATATATATATATGTAGGATTCTAGCCTAATCCTAATCATAATTGTGCCTTAATCTTGTTTAGGTGGAGATTAAGGGGAAGATGGAGATGGATGGCTTGGATTGAATGTGGATGAGGTGAAGGGTTGAGATGGTTTGGAGAGGAGATGAATGGTGGGGATGGAGTGGAGATGGATGGATGGATGAGATTGAAAGGTGAGTGATATTTGTGGGTTTCTCTCTCCCTCTTCCTCTCTGTTGCTCTCCCTCTCTCACGGTTCTCTCTCTCTCTCCCTCAGTTGATCGCCGGTGCGGAGGCGTGGTGCTCTGGCGTGTGGTGGAGGAGTGCTTCGGAGTCGTTGTGGTGGCCGGAGGTGAGTTGTGGTTTTGCTAACCCATCTCTCGTGTTTCCTTTTCTCTCTCTCGATCTCACGTGTCCTGTGATCGTGGTGGTAGGATTGGTGGAGGAGTTGGAGTGCTCGAGTGTGTCGAGGTGGTGTTTGATCGTCGTTTGGACGCAAGAGTCGTCGACCGATCGCATTTTGGGGAGACGTGCTCGTGGAGGCGTCGTCGTGGTTCTTCAAGGGTCTCTTCAGACCTTTAGGTATGTCAAGCTCGCTCACTTAATCACCGTGAGTATTTGGAAGTCGACGGTAGGCCGTTCGGCTCGTCGCGAGTAAATGTGCAGCAGATTTCACTGTCTGATCGGTCGACCGGTTGGTGCAAACGGTCGACCGTTCGTGAAGAGAATTCGGACTCTGCCTCAAATCGGTCGAACGATGTCTGTGGGGCGGTCGACCGATTGTGCATAGGAGGCAAGTCTGGAGAGATTCGGTCGACCAGGTCCCCTTTGCCGGTCGACCGTGTGCACTGTCTTAAGTCGGTTGGGGGGCGTAGACTATATAAATGGTCGACCGCCCTTTGATCTTGTCCGACCGTGACTTAAGTGGACCTTGTGGTCGGTTCGACCGAATGAGGGTTCGGTCGACCGGACTTGTGCGCTGAGCGTGGGAAACGCTCAGGTGGGATTCGGTCGACCGAGGTGAGCTCGGCGTTCGACCGGATTCGTGGCGCATGTGAGGGATTATTCCCTGGACTGATTCGGTCGACCGAGATGTGCTCGGCGTTCGACCGAATTCTTTGTGGTGTTGTGGGATTTGTTCCCTGGTGACTTTCGGTCGACCGGGACCCCTTTGTCGGTCGACCGATTGGTCGTTTTGTTCGTTGGACCAGGAGTTGACCATCTAAACGGTCGACCGTCCCTTGATTTGGGTTCGACCGAACGAATGTGGTGTTGGGAATCGGTCGACCGATGGAGTGCCGGTCGAAGTGGATTGCCCTGTATTTGCTTGATTCGGTCGACCGGGACTTTTGGTTCGGTCGACCGTTTGTGTCTTGTTTTGCACTATGGAGGTGCTGTGGTCGTGGTTGCCCGTGTGGGGCGATTCGTGCTGCCGATGTTCTTCCGGCAAGTGTGCGAGGTGCACGAGGGTTGCGGTGGTTGGTTGAAAATAGACCTGGAGCCCCGTAACCGTGTGAGAGCTGTGGTTGGTTCAAAATAGACCTGGAGCCCAGCTAGTCTGTACGGAGTTGGTTGAAAATAGACCTGGAGCTCCGTAGTGCGTTCGGGTTGGTTGAAAATAGACCTGGAGCCTGAGCAGGGACCGCGTGTAGGGGTTGGTTGAAAATAGACCTGGAGCCCTTATACGTTTGGGTTGGTTGAAAATAGACCTAGAGCCCTTGGTCATGTCGTGGTAGCTGTGGTTGGTTGAGATTAGACCTGGAGCCCAGCTTGGCGACGTGTGTGAGTCGCGGTGGTTGGTTGAGATTAGACCTGGAGCCCCGTGACTGTGTGGGTGCGGCGGTTGGTTGAGATTAGACCTGGAGCCCCGTACCGGTGGTGTGTCTTGTGATGGTGTTGAGAGCCCTGGTGCTGGGCGTGTTGAGATGCTTTTCTTGTTGAGTAGAATGCATGCTAGGATGCTTTTACTTCATACATTTAGAGTTTGGCATACGGGGTTTCCTTCTGGAAACTCAGGCATTGTTGCATGTTTACTTTCAGGCCGTGATAGGCATTAGGGGGTGGTGACCGAGGAGAGGAGCACCGCTACCGGATCCAGCTTTCTCTCAGTTGAGGTCGTGTGATTACTGTTTCCTTTGTATATGCTTTTGATGTAATCACAACTTTTGTATACTCTGATGTTCACATATATATATGATATATGTCGGTGCACCTGTGTTCTTTTATTGCGTAATATCCTCTGTTGATTGAGTGTTTAAAATTTTAAATTTTCCGCTGTTTTGAGGATGTTACAACTTGGTATCAGAGCGGTCGGTTCCAGTGTTTTTATCCAAAGAAACCACCCTTAGAGTTTTAGAGTCTGCATTAGTTCATGCATTCATGGTTTTGATGTGTGCTGTTCTTTGTGTGTAGATGCCTCCGAGACGCGTGAGACCTCCCCCACGGGACCGTAGCACCAATGATGAGACTGGGGGCACGGACTGGGCAGAGGAGCGGCAGATGCTATATGACACAGTGGGGCGACTGGGAGCGATGTTGGATCGCCAGTCAGGCAGAGGAGAGCCAGCAGCGGCAGGAGCGATGCTCGACCGCTTTATGAGACAGCACCCGCCTACCTTTGACGGTAGAGGAGAGTCTGAGGCCGCGGAGGATTGGGTCCTGAAGATTCAGGAGATCCTGCAGGCGATTGAGTGCCCGCCTGAGAGGCAGACAGGCTTGGCAGCTTATGTGTTGGGCGGAGACGCGTCCAACTGGTGGAGGACCACATCTGCAGTGGTATTTGAGGGCAGGACTGATGTCAGTTAGGAGGAATTCCTACGGGAGTTCAATGAGCAGTATTTCCCCGAGCATGTCAGAGACGGGAGGAGAGAGGAGTTTATGGCTCTCGAGCAGGAAGAGGCGACCCTGGCTGAGTATACCCGGAGGTTCAACGCGCTGGAGCGTTACTGTCCGGAGATCTGTGTGACGCCGCTGCAGAGGGCGAGGAAGTTCATACGGGGGCTGAGGAAGCACCTCCGTACTCAGGTGACCTACAGTATGCCGCAGACGCTGGCAGATGCGGTGAGGTTCGCGACGCTCATTGATCAGGATTACCAGGAGAGCACCGGGGAAGGTCAGTGGACGTCCGGGTGCTCCACTAGCAGGGAATCCGGGCAAGAGGCCCCGGATCGGAGGAGGTGGATCACGCCAGCCTGAGGCGTGCAGAGGTTGTGGCAGAGTTCACTCTGGAGAGTGTTGGAGTCGCGTAGTGTGCCACGGGTGTGGCAAGCCAGGCCATTTTATGAGAGATTGTCCGAGTGGACCTGGCGGGTCCAGCAGGCAGTCGGGACAGCCGGCGGGTGGCAGAGGCGGGGGTCGCCGACCTTTTGCGCCGCAGCGACAGCAGGGTCAGAGGACCGGTCGAGTCTTTACCATCCAGGCGGATGAGGCGAGAGACGCCAGCACGGTGGTGGAAGGTACGCTCTTTGTTGCTGGGTTGAGTGCGAGAGTGTTGTTTGACTGTGGGGCCACACACTCGTTCATCTCGGAGCGATTTGCGAGCGTGTTGGGTCGTACCCCTGCGATGTTGACTGCCACGTTGGAAGTCAGCACACCCTTGGGTCCGGTGGGCATTGTGGGGAGCTTCCTCCCCGGCGCCACGATTGTTTCGGGAGATCAGGAGTTTCCGGCTGACCTGATCTTGTTGCCGATGGAGGACTTCGACGTCATACTGGGGATGGATTGGCTGTCCCAGTACGATGTGCGAGTTTTGTGCCGGGAGAAGAAGATTCTGATCCCAAGGAAGGGCCTACCTGATGTGTTGATCAGGGGGGGCGAAAGATAGAGGAGGCAGAGTGATTGTATCAGCAGTGAGGGCACAGAAGTTGTTGCAGCAGGGTTGCAGAGCTTTTGTGGCCACTTTGGTAGTTCCAGATCCAGAGGCGGAGAGATTGGAGGACATCGAGATTGTTCGGGAGTTTCCAGATGTATTTGCAGATGATGTCACTGGGTTGCCGCCTCACAGAGAGATTGAGTTTGGGATCGATTTGGTAGCTGGGACTACGCCGCAGTCGAAGGCGCCTATCGGATGGCACCTGCGGAGCTGGCAGAGCTGAAGAGGCAGTTGCAGGATCTGATGGATACGGGGTTTATCCGCCCCAGTGTCTCGCCTTGGGGAGCGCCGGTGCTCTTCGTGAAGAAGAAGGATGGATCACTGCGGATGTGTGTAGATTACAGGATGTTGAACAAGGTTACCGTGAGGAATCGGTATCCCTTGCCCAGGATCGAGGACCTGTTTGACCAGTTGCAGTCAGCGCAGGTGTTCTCGAAGATTGATCTGCGATCCGGTTATCATCAGCTGAGGATCAGAGAGGCAAATGTGCAGAAGACCGCTTTCAGGACGAGGTATGGGCATTATGAGTTTCTGGTGATGTCGTTTGGGTTGACGAACACGCCTGCAGCGTTTATGGATTTGATGAACAGGACGTTCAGTCAGTACCTCAACCGGTTCGTGATCGTCTTCGTGGACGATATTTTGATTTACTCGCCAGATGTGGAGCAGCATCGAGAGAACTTGAGAGTTGTACTTGGCATTTTGCGGGATCATCAGTTGTATGCCAAGCTATCGAAGTGCGAGTTCTGGCTGAGCAGTGTCGCCTTCTTGGGACACATCGTGTCAGGTGACGGGATTTCCGTCGATCCAGCGAAGGTCGAGGCCGTTACACAGTGGAGAGCCCCGACGAGTGTAGCAGAGATCAGGAGCTTTGTGGGTCTGGCAGGTTATTATCGCCGTTTCATCCAGGATTTCTCGAGGTTGGCTTCGCCATTGACGGCTCTGACGCGGAAGGGCGTTGAGTTCGTGTGGTCCCAGAAGTGTGAGGACAGTTTTCAGGAACTGAAGAGTCGGCTGACGACTGCTCCAGTTCTGACACTTCCCAGTGGCAGTGGTGGTTTTGTGATTTACAGTGACACGTCAGGCGTTGGGCTGGGATGCGTACTCATGCAGCACGGGCAGGTGGTTGCGTATGCTTCGAGGCAGTTGAAGGTGCACGAGAGGAACTACCCCACTCATGATTTGGAGCTGGCGGCAGTGGTGCACGCTTTGAAGACCTGGAGGCATTACTTGTATGGCGAGCAATTCGAGGTATTCACCGATCATCAGAGCCTGAAGTATCTGTTTTCGCAGAATGAGCTGAATATGAGGCAGCGCAGATGGCTCGAGCTGATTAAGGATTATGATTTCACCATCTCGTACCATCCGGGGAAGGCGAATTCGGTTGCTGATGCTTTGAGCAGGAAGGTGGAGGTTACCGCAGCAGGCCTTTGTATCGAGGAGTGGAAGCTGCTCGAGGCGTTGACCGAGTGGAGACCGTTCACCGATGAGTCGCCAGGTGCAGTGATCGCAGGGCTGAGAGTGGAGCCTTAGTTGGTCTCGAGTATTGTTCAGGCTCAGAGTACTGATGAGGAGTTAGCAGAGTTGCTGCAGTTAGCTGCTAGAGATGGGTCAGACTTCAGTGTTGGGGTTGATAGTGGACTGAGGTTCAGGGGCCGTGTCTGGGTGCCGAAGGGAGGAGACCTGAGACAGGACATTCTGGAGGAGGCACATAGATCCCGTTATTCGATCCACCCGGGCAGCACGAAGATGTATAGAGATCTTCAGAGGAACTTTTGGTGGAAGAAGATGAAGACGGAGATCGCAGAGTTTGTTGGCAGATGTCTGATCTGTCAGCAGGTGAAGATTGAGCACCAGAGACCTACAGGGTCGATGCAGAGGATCGAGCTTCCAGAGTGGAAGTGGGAGCACGTGACGATGGATTTTGTCACCGGGCTGCCGAAGACGAGGGGATTCCATGACGCGATTTGGGTTATAGTCGATCGACTGACCAAGTCGGTGCACTTCTTAGCTATTCGGACCACTTTACCTCTGGAGGGTCTAGCTAAGTTGTATATTGAGGAGATTGTCAGGCTTCATGGGGTGCCTGTGAGTATTATTTCAGATCGAGATCCGAGGTTCACTTCCAGATTCTGGGGGAGTTTGCAGCAGGCCTTGGGGACTCGGTTGAAGTTCAGTACGGCATTCCATCCGCAGACAGACGGTCAGTCTGAGAGGACCATCAAGACGCTAGAGGATATGTTGCGAGCGTGTACTCTGGATTAGGCAGGTCATTGGGATGAGCATCTGCCATTGATCGAGTTCGCCTACAACAACAGCTACCATTCGAGCATTGGGATGGCACCGTACGAGGCCCTGTACGGGAGACCGTGTAGATCACCGGTATGTTGGAGTGATGTAGGCGAGAGACAGCTAGTTGGTCCTGAGATTGTGCAGATGTATGCCGAGAAGGTTGATGTGATCAGACAGATATTAGCGACTGCGCAGAGCAGGCAGAAGAGCTACGCAGATAGGCGTAGGCGTGAGCTGAGATTTGAGGCTGGTGACCATGTCTTCCTGAGGATTTCACCATCTCGAGGAGTGATGAGGTTCGGGAAGAAGGGGAAGCTCAGTCCGAGGTATGTCGGGCCGTTTGAGATTCTCGATCGGGTTGGAGAGGTCGCCTACAGGGTTGCGTTGCCGCCGCAGTTTTCAGGTCTTCATAACGTCTTCCACGTTTCGATGTTGAGGAAGTACGTAGCGGATCCTTCTCATGTGATTCAGTTGGAGGTTCCAGAGATCCGTCAGGATTTGTCTCTTGAGGAGAGACCGGTTGAGATTGTGGATCAGATTGAGCATCAGTTGAGGAGGAGGACCATTCCGATGGTGAAGGTCAGGTGGCAGCACCACAGTGAGCGAGAGGCCACTTGGGAGATCGAGGAGGAGGTCCGGAAGGAGTTCCCGGAGTTATTTGGTGAGCGTCAGTTTTAATTTCGAGGACGAAATTCTTTTAGGAGGGTGGATTGTAGGATTCTAGCCTAATCCTAATCCTAATTGTGCATTAATCTTGTTTAGGTGGAGATTAGGGGGAAGATGGAGATGGATGGCTTGGATTGAATGTGGATGAGGTGAAGGGTTGAGATGGTTTGGAGAGGAGATGAATGGTGGGGATGGAGTGGAGATGGATGGATGAGATTGAAAGGTGAGTGATATTTGTGGGTTTCTCTCTCCCTCTTCCTCTCTGTTGCTCTCCCTCTCTCACGGTTCTCTCTCTCTCTCTCCCTCAGTTGATCGCCGGTGCGGAGGCGTGGTGCTCCGGCGTGTGGTGGAGGAGTGCTTCGGAGTCGTTGTGGTGGCCGGAGGTGAGTTGTGGTTTTGCTAACCCATCTCTCGTGTTTCCTTTTCTCTCTCTCGATCTCACGTGTCCTGTGATCGTGGTGGTAGGATTGGTGGAGGAGTTGGAGTGCTCGAGTGTGTCGAGGTGGTGTTTGATCGTCGTTTGGACGCGAGAGTCGTTGACGGATCGCATTTTGGGGAGACGTGCTCGTGGAGGCGTCGTCGTGGTTCTTCAAGGGTCTCTTCAGACCTTTAGGTATGTCAAGCTCGCTCACTTAATCACCGTGAGTATTTGGAAGTCGACGGTAGGCCGTTCGGCTCGTCGCGAGTAAATGTGCAGCAGATTTCACTGTCTGATCGATCGACCGGTTGGTGCAAACGGTCGACCGTTCGTGAAGAGAATTCGGACACTGCCTCAAATCGGTCGAACGATGCCTGTGGGGCGGTCGACCGATTGTGCATAGGGGGCAAGTCTGGAGAGATTCGGTCGACCGGGTCCCCTTTGCCGGTCGACCGTGTGCACTGTCTTAAGTCGGTTGGGGGGCGTAGACTATATAAACGGTCGACCGCCCTTTGATCTTGTCCGACCGTGACTTAAGTGGACCTTGTGGTCGGTTCGACCGAATGAGGGTTCGGTCGACCGGACTTGTGCGCTGAGCGTGGGAAACGCTCTGGTGGGATTCGGTCGACCGAGGTGAGCTCGGCGTTCGACCGGATTCATGGCGCATGTGAGGGATTATTCCCTGGACTGATTCGGTCGACCGAGATGTGCTCGGCGTTCGACCGAATTCGTTGTGGTGTTGTGGGATTTGTTCCCTGGTGACTTTCGGTCGACCGGGACCCCTTTGTCGGTCGACCGATTGGTCGTTTTGTTCGTTGGACCGGGAGTTGACCATCTAAACGGTCGACCGTCCCTTGATTTGGGTTCGACCGAACGAATGTGGTGTTGGGAATCGGTCGACCGATGGAGTGCCGGTCGAAGTGGATTGCCCTGTATTTGCTTGATTCGGTCGACCGGGACTTTTGGTTCGGTCGACCGTTTGTGTCCTGCTTTGCACTATGGAGGTGTTGTGGTCGTGGTTGCCCGTGTGGGGCGAGTCGTGGTGCCGATGTTCTTCCGGCAAGTGTGCGAGGTGCACGAGGGTTGCGGTGGTTGGTTGAAAATAGACCTGGAGCCCCGTAACCGTGTGAGAGCGGTGGTTGGTTGAAAATAGACCTGGAGCCCAGCTAGTCTGTACGGAGTTGGTTGAAAATAGACCTGGAGCTCCGTAGTGCGTTCGGGTTGGTTGAAAATAGACCTGGAGCCTGAGCAGGGACCGCGTGTAGGGGTTGGTTGAAAATAGACCTGGAGCCTGAGCAGGGACCGCGTGTAGGGGTTGGTTGAAAATAGACCTGGAGCCCTTATACGTTTGGGTTGGTTGAAAATAGACCTGGAGCCCTTGGTCGTGTCGTGGTAGCTGTGGTTGGTTGAGATTAGACCTGGAGCCCAGCTTGGCGACGTGTGTAAGTCGCGGTGGTTGGTTGAGATTAGACCTGGAGCCCCGTGACTGTGTGGGTGTGGCGGTTGGTTGAGATTAGACCTGGAGCCCCGTACCGGTGGTGTGTCTTGTGATGGTGTTGAGAGCCCTGGTGCTGGGCGTGTTGAGATGCTTTTCTTGTTGAGTAGAATTGCATGCTAGGATGCTTTTACTTCATACATTTAGAGTTTGGCATACGGGGTTTCCTTCTGAAAACTCAGGCATTGTTGCATGTTTACTTTCAGGCCGTGATCGACATTAGGGGGTGGTGACCGAGGAGAGGAGCACCGCTACCGGATCCAGCTTTCTCTCAGTTGAGGTCGTGTGATTACTGTTTCCTTTGTATATGCTTTTGATGTAATCACAACTTTTGTATACTCTGATGTTCACATATATATATGATATATGTCCTTGCACCTGTGTTCTTTTATTGCGTAATATCCTCTGTTGATTGAGTGTTTAAAATTTTAAATTTTCCACTATTTTGAGGATGTTACAATATATATATTTAATAAAACCCCACTCAAGTCTAAAACGTAGAGTTTCAAGCAAATAACCAACATGAATCAAAATAAAATTGTAGAAAAACAAAAGAAATAACAGGAGGCAGAGGTAAAGATCTCAAAAGTAAATTGAAGCACACCAACCTATGAGTCTTCTTGGATTTTCAGACGTTCAGAACTATAAGAGTATACTCATGTTTGGTAGAGGATAATAACTAATTAATAAGGTAAGTGTGTTGGATAAGTAGGGTTTGTGATTTAAGAAAGAGTCGCTTAGGCTTTAAAACCTCCATATATACATGTGTTCAATTAAGCATTTGGTCCACTTCAAGTAAAAATCATGCAAATACTATTATGGACGCCAAGAAACTTAAGAAATAAGAATTTTCGAAAATCTTGGGGGGTGAGAAATTTGAAATATACCAACATTCATAAAGATTTTCAAATAATTTAGGGGACCTCCTAGTCCTTACGTGGCTCCATCCCTCGAACCAATGGTATTCGAGAGGTATTGAGCAGAATCATGCGGATAAAGTGTTGTAAAACAAAAGATACAAAAAGAGAAATTGATAAACCATGTGACAAAATGTAGACAAGATAATTAGGGAGAGCTTTTGGTTGTATTTTATGTTGTGTTGTTGTGTACATCAATCTCCATACATGACTTCTACATGTATACGTCTTTAATTCTCAATAAATTACGATAAATAAATCACAACAACATAAATAAAACAGTTAATGAACATAAAATCTTATTTTATAACCTATAGGAGTTGTAAGTTTCATCTCAAGAACCAATAGAGTTAGAAACATAATATATCCTTGGGGTTATGGACATCCACACATAAATATATTTCATTTACAACAATATATGGGTTTTCTTGTTTCAAAATAGATATTGCTCGATCACAGTAAGAAGTTGAGTTTGAAAAGAAAAAAATTTGTCTGAACCGACTGTAATTTTCTTTAAGCAAAATGCTTATGATTTTTCCGTATCTGTATTCCAAAACAGATGCTATATTTTTCTTGATCGTCAATCTTCTACTACATTCCTTTTCAAGTCCACGAATTTGTGATGGTACAACTGGATAAGTTGAATCCGCGAGTGAGTACATCTCCGATCTACACCGATCTTTCCACCTCAAGCAACGTACATTTTTTTAATTTAAGGGGGATGGAATTAAAAAAATATTGCCCCAAATCGTTTAGTTGACTTCCGTTAAATAATATAGTTAGTAACTTATAATAGTTAGGTTGTTTCTCTTATATATGTATTCCTTGTTGTCAGTTCGGATCACCATTGAATACGTTTTATTTTAGGTGGATTGATCACTTCTGACCTGCTCCTCTGTGTCTTTAGAGTTAAGATCTCGTAAATTAATTTCGGGAGGTATAAAATAGTCAATAAAGTAATAGAGTGTCTTGTAACGTGGGATTGAATTAAGGGTCCACCGATATGTTTTTCTCATAGTTGCGAGGGTCAACGTGTATCATTGTACTTTAAATTAAGCAAACCCAATGTGGACAAATAATTTAACAATATACGTATGCACAAATAAGATGCTTTGATTTTCGAAGTTGAGACTTAAGGCCGCCCACTACCCTTCCCAATTTCTCCTATAAAATTACTCTTTCTTTCTTTCTTCCTCACGTCATTGCGTCCAATAATCGACATCTTTATTCACCTCATTCCAAAAACCTTCCACTACCCTCTCTCATTTTTCAACACTCTGTTTCCTCCATTATTTCTTTTTACCTCTTTTTTTATTCTTTCAAAATAATTCGCAAACTACATAATAATTTATTTTAACTACTAAATAACAATTATTTCGATTAGAACAAGTATTTGTTAATATGCACGATACAATCAGTGGAATAATGAAAATGTTCCTCGTTATAAATGTTTGGAGGCGATCCTTAGTAAAACAAAAAATTGAAATACTTAAAAAACGTATTTAAAAAATTGATTTTAAATTAATAAAAAAAAGAGCTAATGGGTTGGGGACATGTGGGTCCCCATCCCCACTCAAGGAGGGCCTTCCCAAGCATGTCGGGCGCCCCCGGTGCGCCCCGCCCCCATTTCAGGGCCCATAGTTAGGGTAGTAATCGGGAGCCCAACTAGGTGCCCAATTCTTTTGCCATTTAGTGGGTGGCCTAATGGTAAAACTTTCACAAGAGTAATAATTGGGAACACAGATAAAAATATTAATTCTTCGGTTGAGGGCACCTTCAGGGGGGGTGAAATTTTTAGGGCACCCCTCAATGAGGTGCCCACAGGTCGTGCGGCCAGGCGCCCCAGCGCCTGGTCATGCTCTTGGGTCCACCCATTGGTTTTATTTGATTTATTTTTTAAATTTGTACATTTATTAGTATTGTTAAATAAAATGATTTTGTTAATTATGTTAATTACTTTGAGTAAATTATGGGGTTATTGTTGAAAATTATAAATGAAGGAAAATTAAATTATGTGGACGAAATAGTGTGCTAATTTGACATGTTTACATTTATTGGTGGGTTCTGGTTGAGAAGAAAAGAATATTAAAAGAGCAAATAAAAAGATGTGGAAGAAAGATAATGTTGATTTGTTTTATAAAAATGATAGAATTGAGGAGGACCTGATGCAAATATTAAAAAAGAATCTAGCTTCCAAATACTGTGTCGCCCCGTATTAACTACCCCATAATCAACCCTTTCTAGAAGTCTAAACAATTCCACATAAATTAATGACCCAAGCATCTCCATCATGGCCTTCTGCTTAGCTTTATCTGGTGGCCGTACCTTGGACCTTCATTTAACATATATTGTATAATATATGTAGGGTTGAGTACAACCATATATTGTGGCCTAAACGCTTGTTGTTGTTTAGCAGGGAGTCGAGAAAATGTAGATCAAGCTTGAGCACCATAAAATAAAGGCAGTTTAAGTTAGTAAATTTTCTCTAACTATTTGCCACTTCTGTATAATCACTACTAGAAATGTGGGCATCACCGACGGATATATATCTGTCGGTGCCTTATCCATCGGTGTAGGGAACGTAACACCGACGGATATACCTTTCCGTTGAACTTTAATATCACCGACGGATAACCTCGGTCGGATCAAAATTTCCCATTTGAGAGTCGTACGCCGACGGATTGAAATCGTCATGTAGATTTTCGCATAAGAAACACGCGGGCATCGAAAACGTTTCGCGTAAGAACGTCCTCTGACGGAAGAATTCGTTAACACCGACGGATAATGGGCGTCAGTGTACTTGTTCTTCAAACCACCAACAGATAATATCCGTCGGAGATAACTTTGAAAATCGACAGTTCCGAGGACTACTATACCAACGGAATAATAACACCGACGGATAATTTCGGTCGGATCATAATTTCCAATTTGAGAGTCCTACACCGACAAATGGAAACCGTCGGTGTTGGTTTTCGCTTAACGAACACGGAGGCGTCGAAAACTTTTCGCGCAAGAACACACTCCGACGGAAGAGTCGTTAACACCGACGGATAAAGGGCATCGGTGTACTAGTTCTTCGAACGACTGACAGATAATATCTGTCGGATATAACTTTGAAAATCGACTATTCCTAGGGCTACTACATTGACAGATCATATAATAACACCGACGGATAATGTCCGTCGGTGTAGGGTTTTATCAGGAGCCCGAGTCGGGCATCCCTTCCATTTCCTTTCTTCTCCAACACAAAAAATCCTAACCCATCCCGACCTACGCCCGCCACGCGCACCTCCGGTCGTCATCTCCTCCGCGTGCGCCTCCTCCTTGCGTCTTCTCCACGCTCTCTTCCTCTCTGGTAACGCTTCCCATCACGGCCGACCCTCCTCCCCACCACCACCCCGACCTCCTCCTCCTCCCAATTGCCCAAACCCGACCCGATCACCACTCGCATGGCCACCATCACCACCATCACCTGCGTCCACCAACACCAATCGCCCTGACCCGACCCGGTCACCACCTCCCTAATGCACAATCTGAGCCCCTCATCCCAGCCTGACCCCCACCCAACCTAGTGCCTCCCCGAACGCAAACTCCAGCCACAAAACCCAACCCCAAACCAGACCTCATACCTGTCTGTTAATTGTTTTTATCTATATTTTTTATAAGATTATTTGTTTTAGTTTGTATTGTTTTTAGTTTTGATTATAGTTTCAATGTTATAAATTTACATTAATTTTTTGATTTGAATTTTATTATAGTTTGAATTTAATGTTATATTTTTTTATTATAGTTTTCACTAATTATTTGATTGAGTTTTGTGGCTTTTCAATATTAGTGATTTTTTGTTGTCTTTGGATTTGTTTGGTGACTTTAATGATAATTGGTTAATTACCACTTCAAATAATATGTTTGCGTAATGGTGTCCTTGGGAAGTTTATTAGGGAGAGAAAAGAAAAACAAAAATAGTTTGGATAATAACTTGGAGATAAATGGAGAGGAAGTGAGAGAAATGGAGAGAAAGATGTCCATTCACTACTTTCTTTTTAACTATGAGGAGAAATTGAGAGAAAATGGTTGTTGTAGTTCTCTGACTAAATGATATCTATTATTTTCAAAAATTAAACAATAACCATGACACTTTAGTCGATTGTAAAATTATTTTTTTAATTTCTCTCATGTCTATCCAATCAAGAGAAAATTAGAGAAGAGAAACCATGTTTCTCTTTGTTTCTCCCCGTTTCTCTGCTTTCCTCTTCCATATTCTTGCTCTGATGTAGGCAATTTTAGTGGAATCAACATGGAGAATGCACTATGTCAATTTTTCTTCTTCGCACAAACGATAACATAAATAAGGTTAGACTGATGTCTTTGAACTTTTGAGTTAACAAACTCTTGATTTGTCACATTTCACGTAAACATTTAACACACTTCTTCTCGAGGCATAGACGGAAGTCTTAGCAATTAGCAGTCAATCATGCAATGATCTTGTAAGATTTGGGATTGTATTTAGTATTTAGGATTGGATTGGATTTAGGATTTTGGTTAGAATTTAGATTTATGAATTGATATTAGATTTATGGATTGATATTGGATTTGAGATTCGAGTTTGAAGTCTTAAGGTACAAACAATTGATCTTCGTCGGCGGATTGATATAGGATTGTATTTAGTATTTAGGATTGGATTGGATTTAGGATTTTGGTTAGAATTTCGATTTATGAATTGATATTAGATTTATGGATTGATATTGGATTTGAGATTCGAGTTTGAAGTCTTAAGGTACAAACGTGCCTTAAAACTGACGTGCCTTAAACTCTTAAGTCTTTTTGTTTCTCCCCATTTCTCTGCTTTCCTCTTCCATATTCTTTCTCTGATGTAGGCAATTTTAGTGGAATCAACATGGAGAATGCACTATGTAATTTTTCTTCTTCTCACAAACAATAACATAAATAAGGTTAGACTGATGTCTTTGAACTTTTGAGTTAACAAACTCTTGATTTGTCACATTTCACGTAAACATTTAAGACACTTCTTCTCGACGCATAGACGGAAGTCTTAGCAATTAGCAGTCAATCATGCAATGATCTTGTAAGATTTAGGATTGTATTTAGTATTTAGGATTGGATTTAGGATTTTGGTTAGAATTTAGATTTATGAATTGATATTAGATTTATGGATTGATATTGGATTTGAGATTCGAGTTTGAATTTAAGATTTGAAATTGAACTACGTATTCGACTAGAATTTAGGATTTGATATTGGGTTTAAGTTTTGTTTGTTTGTCAGATTAAACAAAATATATTTGTAAAGATTGTTGGCTTTTTGGCTAATAATTGCTTATCCGTTTTGATGATTAACTAACATATCAATAAACACATGTATTCCATTAAAATCATCGCATGCATATATTGTATTTCTAACATTTCAGGAATCAAGTTGAATCAAGACAAGAAATCAAGAATGAAGATTAGATAGGTTTATATTTCTTGTACATAGGTTATAATGTAACTTGGCACTTGAAATCCTTAATAGATTGCATTTCCTGACCTCTAGGGAACCTATAGAAGTCTTAGAATTAAGTCCATATCAATTTGACTTCAATAGGAAATCGACGAAACATAAAAAATCCCTTCGAACAGGATTTATGGGTCAACCGGTCGACCAGTAGAACCATCTGGTCCGACCGGATTTCAATAGACAACCTTTTGTTTCCCAACCGGTCAACCGGAACCTCTTTTAGTTCGACCGATTCAATATCTGGCTTCCCAGTCGAAATCATTCGACCAAAATCCCTCTACCATTCGATCGTTTTAGTTTTGTCAACCGATAGAACTCAGCTCGACCAATACAAATCATCTCACCTATCGTATGTTGAGACGTGTCTTGGTTAGGGTGACAACCGGTCGACCGAAACTTTGTTTTGTTTGACCGATTGCATTTCCGTATTTGTCATAAATATGACTGTTAAGATTGTCGTATTTTACAATGGTTGTATACCTACAGTCACCTAACCCCCTCATTTAGATTTGGTCTTTCGGTCGACCGAAATGCTTTTAACGGTCGACTGGTTCATGAAACTTCCCAGCTCCAGGACTTACTGGAAGTTTCTGATCAAACCCACGATCCATTCTGTTCGACCGTTATCCTTTTGCTCAGATTTATCTAGACCAAATATTCCAAACGATCGACCGAACCTAGTTATCTGTTCGACCATTAGCTTAAGTTCTAGCCCAGTTGGTTCAACCGTCTGCACCTTTGCTCGACCTAATACTTTATTTTCGCTTTCCAGTTGACCGATTTACCCGATCCGGTCAACCGTTGGTGTTCAGAAATGTGTCATGTCATTCACTGCTTTGTGTATCATTACACAATCACTTTCTAATTTAATCCCAATGTCTAGATTAAGTTTAGATCTTATAAATGATCTTTATTTGTTTAACTTTTAATTTGACATAGTTGTTTTTTAAAAGATTGTAATTAGTCTATTCACCCCCTTTAGACTAATATTAGGGCCTAGTAGATCCTACATTTGGTATCAGAGCTTTGTAGATTGCATTTAGATAAATTCACATTTGTAGCAATGACCCAACAACGCGAGTGATTCCACACCGGTAGACCTCTGTTGTTTGTTGGAACCAACTATGCCTATTGGAAGAAACGTATAACCACCTTCATACAATTATATGATGTTAAACTATGGGTGTTCTTTCAATTACCATACATTCCAAACAAACAATTAGAACTCATGGATGTTAGCGATGGTTCAAATGAATGCTAAACTCATGAACAAACTTATGTGTGGTTTAACCGAAGAACAATATAGTAGAATTAATGCATGTGATTCCGCATTTGAAGCATGGCATATGTTAGAAAGTCACTTTGAAGGTATATCATCCGTTAAGGAAACCATGATAGATTCATTCATGCAAAAATATGAAATGTTTGCTATGAAACCGTATAAACCCATTAGCGAGATGCATACTCACTTTACTCTTATTACTAACTCCGAAAGAACCGTCGTAAGGTTTTGCCTGAAAGTGATAGGGTGCGAAAGTATCTTAGGTCTTTGACCTTGGATTGGGAGAAAAAAACTATGGCTATTGAAGAAGCCAAGGATCTCTCAAATCTGAAAATGGAAGATCTCATAGGAAGCCTCATGGCCTATGAGATTCAAATGGAAGAAAGAAGAGAGAAGGAGAAGGAACGGGAAGAATCAAGAAGGAAAGAAAACACGATTGCTTTGAAAGCAACCTCATATTCGGAAATAATCGAAGACAAGGACACTGATGCAGACGTCGCTTTCCTAACCAGAAACTTCAAGAAGTTCCTCTCCAAAGGAAAATTTGCAAGAAAAGGAGAATCATCTCGACCGTTCACTTGCTACGAATGCAAAAAAAAACCTGCCACAAAGGATTTCCCCTTGGTTAGGTCAACAGATTGTGAACGAATAGAAGAAAAGGGATATTCTCCTAGGAGAGAAAAAAGAGGAGAGACCAAGAAGAGATAGAGAAGAAAGGCCCTCAAGAAGAGACAAAGATGAGAGGCCTAGAAGACGAGATCGAGATGATAACAAGAAAATGGATCATCGTGAGAAAAATGGGAAGAAGGCCCTCAAGGCCACTTGGGATGATTCTAGCTCATCAAAGGACTCCCACTCTTAGTACTTTTAAGAAGAGGAAGCACACATGTGTTTCATGGCAACCAATGTGGATTCGGATTCAAGCTCACCTCCATCACCAACGGAGAGCAATTGTTGAACATTTTAATTAAACCGCAAGTGCACGGCCGCGATGAAGCGGTGGCAAGTACGGGTCGTCCTCAGGGAGGTGAGCAGCCTCTTGTTTATCAGAAATCAAGTGACAAAAATATGGAGAAGAGAGTTGTTTATGCTACTCTACGCTACACTACACTACGAAATACGAAATGCGAAAGAAAACAAGAAACGATTAACTAAAACTAAACTAAGAACGAAAGACGAGTGCTAGAATTCAGAAATGGAAAACCCCTAAGGGGTGGAGTGAGTGCACACATGCAAAGAGGTGGGTGTTGAACACATTCTTTAAGTACAAATAAAGGTGGTGTTATCATGCATAGGAAGTGTCTAAATGTTGTGGCAAAACCTATCAATCTATTCACCAACTTAGTTGATTAACATTTACATATGCAAGATGTTTATTTCAGAACCTAAACAAGCATGAGAGGTGTCTAATCATTTTGGCAAAACTCATCAAGTTATAAATTCTATCCTAAACAAGCAAGCATACATTCATGTTTTATCAACACATTGGAAATAAAGCATTCAATCCATTCTCATTTGCATGTATGTACATCTACTCCACCCCCAAAGGGGATGGAACTACTCACTAAACATTACACTAATTATTAAACTAAACAAAGAAAGCATATTAACTAAGCTAATAAAACTAATGAAATGAGATTAAGCAAAGCAAAACAAGAAACATAAAACAAACAACATAATAAAGAAAACTTGTATTAAAATGACTCACATTAAAAGTAGCATCCTCCAACTTTAGTGTGTGCTTCAAGGCCTCACTTCTAGTAGGAAGAATAGCCACTTAAAATATGGAGTGATTACAAGGGAAGGTGAAGAGTTCTATTTATAGTCATGGAAAAAGGCAAACCGGGACAATCCCCCGATGTGGGACTAAACAGATACCAAAAATAGCCTAAACATCCTCTAATACATGTGCGGGAGAAATTTTAGCGGATTTGGGCCAAAATGGACCGCCAATTAGCGGTGTATATGGTTCAGATCCTGCGTATTTTTGTTGTGGGATTTTCTTGGTATATTTTCTGGTCTTGGATGCATTTACTTCGTTTATTGGAGCTCCGACCCGAATAGAATTGCTAAAATACTCCCCATGATGGTGTGGAGTATTATGTTTTGCTATTAGGTCCTTCTGTCTTACATTCAGGTCCTTCTCCTTTGCATCTTAGTCCCTAGATCTCACAATTCAGTCTTTTTTCCCAGCTTTTGGGTACTTTTATGCTTCATCTCTTCAAACCTATTTATTCCTGAAAACTAACCATAAAACTCGTAACATAGCATTGTTTAGGTGAAAGATAATGGATATAAGATACAAATATAAGCATGAAATGATGTCAATCAAATACCCCCACACCTAACTTTTGCTAGTCCCGAGCAAAACAAAGAAAGAGAAAATCATACGAAAACAAGAAATCCTAACTCATTTTCGTAGGAATCACGGTTGCACTTAGCACGTGCAACAAGCCGTTAAACCTCTTTGTCGCCAAGGAGGAGGAGTGTTGTCTCCTGAGGGTTTTCAGCAGATATACCCACAAAATCCGAACAAGATGCATTAATCAATCTAGCTACACGACTCGTTGGACTTATTTTGTCGATCATGGGACGCAGTAATACTACGGGTCGACTCTATATATGTAATTCGTCCACACACCTAGCCTAATGAGTTATTTGTGAAAGTTAGTCAAGGACTTAAGTGAAAGACATGGGCAACCTTAACTTCTGAATGTGATACAATGTGTAAAGTCCATTTTGGTTCTTATTTGACTTTTTTTTTCTTTTTTTCCTTTTTGTTTTTTCTTTTTCTTTGGAGCATTTTATTGGTTGGTGTTTGATTCTCCCAGGGTCAGGTTTCGTGCTTCATTGCCTATGAGGACTTACACTATCATGTACACCTTCCCCCAAATCTCCACATAGGGTGATCCCTACCACCCGTGTAACGGGAGTTCGGTCGGTGCATCCCAAGTCAGATGACTCGAAAGCACCAGGCACAAAGTCCCCTCAGACCTACTTTCCCGAGTGATAGGAGCCGTGCGAGAAGAGAGAACACCACTTATTTACTTATCTACATGGGAACGAAAACCCCTACACTTAAGAGTTTCACAAAAAGAGATTAAGGGTCATTGACTACGACAAACATCCTTATACTAACAGACACGAATTATGACTCACTAGGTTCTGGGTGGACTTCTTTAAATGTTTCAGTACTGAAACCCTATGATTACACGCCCCCCCGAGGGAAAACCGGGGTGCATCCTAACGACTCGATAAGACCTAAAGCCAATAAACTAGAAATCCTAATGCATCAAGTTCAAGACAATTTTGGGAGCTTTCTTTTTACTTTGCCTCTCAATCGTTTTGCACATGCTAAACACAAGCAAAACCCACAAAAACATTTTCTTTCGCAAACACATGAAGATTTTGAAAGAAATGTGAAAATTTTAAAGCACTAGGCAAGCAAAAGAAGACAAGTCACCCAAGGATCATGGCAAGCAGATATATCGATATTAAATGCAGTACACTAACATGACCCTATCAATACACACAAAAGAAACCAAAATCAAAATCAAAAGACTCGACTATGTACACACGTAAAACACCCCCCCACACCTACTTCATGCATTGTCCTCAATGAATGTGAGCATGATACTACATGGATTTATGCATGAAAAAAAGGAAGATCTCACCAACATGAAGCACAATAGGAAGTTCATGGTTATAGTGATGGACACAAACCCAAATTTCCTCAAAACCTGTGAGATATTGAAGAAGGGAGACAAATACGTGAAGAAATGGGGCCCAAGTACACAAGGGTTGGGGCCCACAACAATCAATGCTTGCTCATGGAGTCTTTTATTACACACTTTCTTTTCTTTTCTTTTGCTATTTTTTTCGATTTTTTTTACATGATATATACAGCAACAACGATATTCTCATAATCATTTGGTCAAGGAACATCAAATGAGAACATCAAGTCATAAGGACCAGAGACTTGCCGAGATGGACAAACTTCACCGGTACTCTGAGGTGTCATGAGGGGTGAAAGGTCAAAGCTGATAGGCTCGAACCCCTCATGATATTGGTTGGGTGTGGGCAACAAAGAATGAAGTCGTGTTGCTTCACTAGGGTTTAGTTGCTCATTGAACAAAACCCTCCAACCAATAGGCGGGTGCATCGGAATGAGTTCCTCAAGCTCATTCGATGGATGCAGCATACCTACATCACTAAGAACGGGGCTGCTCCCCAAGTCATCCAACAAGGACCTCCCACCATCATTTAGATCATCAAATATAAGCTCGGTCATAGGTGGGTCCTTGTTGGAGTCAATATGAAGCTCAAATGGCTCAATGGTCATGGGACATGAGGTAGTGACACCTTCTGGTATAGGCATATGATGAGGTGTCTCACTCTCACTAGTACACTCAACTGAATCATGCAACGAACACTCCCTTTGGACATTCATGTTCGAGGCCAGCTCACTCTGTTGCATTGCGAAGGCATGCAATGAGTTTTTGCTGGGCCCACGAACATTCTCAACGGGTTGCATTGGGGTTAGGGGTGTTCGTTGATTTTTTGGTGCTTTCTCCAATTGGCGGATGAGATTTAGATTTAAAGGTTCATCCATGTGTTCTTGTCGCCTACCAGAGTTGAACACATGAAACTCAGCACTCATGTTACCGAATGAGAGCTTCATGAGACCATTTCTACAATTAATCAAGACATTGCAGGTGACCAGAAATGGTCTACCCAAAATCAAAGGTATTTGAGAGTGGGTGTTCGCAACAGGATTGGTATCGAGGACAACAAAATCGACTGGAAATATAAAATCTCTAACTTTGATAAGCACGTCCTCGATAATCCTCATGGGAATACGAATGGATCTATCCGCCAATTGGAGGGTGATCTTAGTTGGTTTCAATTCTCCCAAGTAAAACTGTTGATAAACAGAGAATGGGAGGAGGTTGACCGCTGATCCTAAATCAAGCAAAACATTGCTCATTCTAGTGTCCCCTATCGTACACTGAATTGTAGGACACCCAGGGTCCTTGTATTTTGTGTAGGTGGGATTGGACAAAAGTGAGCTGATATTTGCAGCCAAGAATGCTTTCTTAGGAACATTGGTCTTCCTCTTGGTTGTGCAGAGATCCTTCAACACTTTGGCATATTGAGGTATTTGTTGGATGACATCCAACAAGAGGATGTTAACCTTTACTTGCTTAAACACCTCTAATATCTTGTCCATGTTGTCACTCTGCTTTTTGGTTAACCGACTTGGATAGGGAGCTTTTGGCAGGTAGGTTTTCTACGGTGCCAGAGAAGAAAGCTTTGGTGTATTACCCTCACCCTCAGCCTCTTCTTCACCATCATTCCCACTAAGGGGCTGCATAGATGGTGGTTGTTGTGGCAAGGAAATGTGATTGTCAACCTGTTTTCCATTCCTTAAGGTCACAATGGAATTGACATGGTGAACAGGTTCCTCCACATGGTTCACTTGCCTCCCCCGAGGTACCACATTCTCATTTTGCATGTGTTGTTGTTGGTACATACGGGGGTTAGCCTCAGGCTGGCTAGGAAAAGACTCTCTCTCTTTCATGTACAGACTGAGCCAATTGGCCCATCTGAAGCTCTAGAGATTTGATGGTCTGCTGATTTGAAGTGAGAACTTGACTCGTGGTTGACATAAAAATTTTCATTGAGTTTTCAAGTCCACGAGTCAAGGTCTCAAGCGAATTGAATCGGGTTTCCATATTATTGGAATTTGGGAAACCCGATTGATTGGTGGTTTGCGCTTGGGGTGGCTGATAGCAATGCGCATGCATGGGAGGTTGGTGTGATTGGTAATGTGGTCTAGAGGAGTTTGAAGGACCATCCGGGGCATTAGTTTGGTTCCATGAAAAATTGGGGTGGTTCCTCCATCCAGGATTATAAGATGATGAGTATGGGTCATTCCTAGCTCTGTCATAGATGACGTTGACATGTTCCATCTCAGGAGGAATGGACACACACTCGCTTTCTACATGACCTATTCTACCACATGAATGACAGGGAATTCAACCAGATGTGGACATGTGAGGTGCACTTTGTTGGTTTTGGAGCTCAATCGAATCCATACGGCGCATTAAGGCCGCCATGCGTGCCTCGGTGGCCGTAGTGGTATCGATAGCAAATGCGGTGCCCGATCTAGTCGAGTTTGCATTCACGATCCTCGCTCCTATACTAGATGATGCAGGTGGTTCCCTCACACTCTCCCATTGCATGGTTTTCTCAGCAAGGTCGTCTAGGAAGCCCATGCCTCCCTTTCATCCTTTCCCAAGAACTCTCCTTGACACATGGACTCAAGGAGCGTTCTTGACGGGATGTGAAGACCCTCGTAAACAATCTGACAAAGGCGCCACAACTCGATGCCATGGTGGGGGCATGAGGATAGTATCTCCTTGAACCTCTCTAAGTATGCATGGAATGGTTCGGTCTCATGTTGATAGAACGAATTGATTTTGTTCCTCAATTTTTGAGTCCGATGATTTGGGAAGTACTTCTTGAGAAATGCAGATTGAAACTCATCCCAAGTCCTAAAGGCATTCGCCTGGTTGCTGTACAACCACTTCTTGGCGTCATCCTTCAGCGCAAAGGGGACAAGCCTAAGATGGATGGAGTCTGTGCTAAGTTGTTGCAGCTTGAACATAGCACAGACCTCCTCAAATTCCCTGAGAAAGATATAAGGGTCACCTTTCCCAGTGAAGTGAGGGAGCATGGAAATAAACTAAGGCTTAACCTCAAAATGGTTCCCATTTGCCTCTGGCAATACGATGCATGAAGGTAGAGCAGTACGGCTCGGGTAGCATCGATCACGCAGAGGTATGGGAGCGACAACTGGAAGCACTGGTGGAACAGGTGGGTCCAGCAACTGCTCCTCCTCACGGAAACTAGCAGCCATTGAACCCGGACTGTGTGCGACACGAGAGGAGGAAGTCGTCGAGAAATCGATGACCGAAGCCGGATTGACAACGCTCCTCGTCAAACGACCCCTCTCGTCTCGTGTTCACGAAAGCATACACAAAGGTGCACGCACACAAACCAAAACCTTTTTTTTCTTTTTTTTTCTTTTTCAAAGAATGTGCGTAGAGGAGAAGACGGGGGAACACAGGAGAGAAAGAATGACTCATGAGAGAAGGGAAGAAGTCCTTATGCTACGACAGATGGGTACAGGTAGAAGCACACAAGCAAACAAGGCTCAAGCAATCCTAAGGTCGCTATAGGTCCTTACAGCTAGACGACGCTTAACTGCGAGGTCACACGGCCTCAACACGCCTCACCTCCCTACAACGAGGACCACAAAGCCCAGCAAGTGAGTGAAGATCCAGAGATCTCGTCTCTCCTACTATCGACAATGTGGGCAACGCCGATCAGGTCCTGACGGTCGGGACCGGATCACTCTCCTAATGCGTCCGGGATCCTTAGGGCCAACGTCGACTTGATTTTAGAATTAGGCTCTTGATTAGTGTGGTTTTTGGGGCGAAGGAAAGGGTGATGAAATCCCCCACCTTATATTTTATGGGACAACCCCTCCTTAGTAGCGTTTTGGAGTCCTAATCTAGCAATCAACTCTCCAAACAAACGCTCAACTCACACTTGTTTCAATGCACTTCCTACTAACTAATGCATGTTCATACGAAATGCATGAATGAGAGTAGAAGGTGCGTAGCTCACGCCAGCACTCAGCAACTGAAAATAAAGCTAAAATGAAAGACAATCTATATGCCTAAGTCACATACATGATGCATGACCTAAACAAAAAGAATGCCTAATCTTTTACTTTGGGTTTTAGAGTCCAAGTTGCTTAAAGGAGGGTTGATTATTGATCTGGGAACAAACTATAAGTCAAAACATGTCAAATCAAGTCCCAGATCACTACATCAATTATGTAAACACTCCACAAAATAAGAGAGTAAAATGAGCTCACCAAACCACCAATTGGCGGTCTCAGACCGCTGATTGTCGGTCTCAAGTGCCCAGAATGCCTCCAGTTAACTCATTTTGGTTGACCACGTTAACTGTTTCGTCCGACCGGATATTTCCAGTACGTGCCCGTTTTCATCTCATTATCCTTTCGGTCAACCGACTTGCTCACCTCGTACGACCGGAAATCTCCAGACTCTGTGTGATTTCTCTTTTGTTAAAATAAATTAACCTTTCGGTCGACCGGAGTACCCGATCGGTTGACCGTTCCCATTGTTTCAACTCTTTTTACGGTAAAATCGTGTTTTTACTCTTCACTTCTAGTCCACCCCTCTTCAAACCCTAGTTGCTGCCCCTCTTCCTCCGGTCAACCGCCCGTCTATTCCGGCCGTCCAACACTCATTTTTCCTCCACCATTCGTCTCCTCTTGCCTTCCTCCACCCATTTCCACGCCTACTTTTTGTTCTCCACCATGCTCCTCGTCAATGGTCACCAAAAGATGTCCACCACCAAAAAAACACCGTGCTCTAAAGGTTGTCACCGAACGCCGATCCAAAAAGAGACAAGACTCCCAACCATTGTCTTCTCGTGCTCCGGCTCCTCCGGTCACTCCATTGTTTCACTTCTTTCCGGTCGATGATGGCGCTCAAAAGGCTTGGGACGATGTTTTCTCGGTTGCCTCCTTCATCCCTTGCCACAAGGTTGAGGTAGCACATGTGTCATCATCTTGCACATGTGTCATCGGAGCGGGACATATCTTCCTTATCCCATGTGGCTCTCAGCTCCTTTTGCTTATTGGAAGATAAATGGCAATGCATATCCTTCATTGGTCTACAAGTTTCCTATCTGTAAGACCACTCTGTCCAAGATGAAGACAAATACCATCTCTTCTCCACCACCTTCCTCTGACAAGGAATCGGATGAGGAATCTGCAAAAGATGAAGAACAAACCGCTGAAGATCCAAGGTGGCTGCCTCGTCAGGCTCCACGTGAGTCAAGTTCTTGGTGGGGTGATGGAGACAAAGATGCTTGGTCTCAAGGATATTGGTTGGCCTCCAGTTCGATTGATCTACGTCGTTTTCATCATTTGTCTGACCAAGTTGATGCACTCGAAGCCCCCATGTCTGCTAAGCCTAATTGCATAGAAGCTTTGCTTGACTCCATCTCCTCGTTGCTTCGTGATCAGCGGCTTGGTTGACTACGTTTTGCTTTGTTCTTGTTTGTTGTTTTTCCTTTGCTTTGAACTTTGCCTCGTGCCGTCTTTGCTTTGAAAGTTGCTTAATGTTCCAGTTGATTTGAACTAATTATTGTATTTTCTTTCAACCTTATTGTTTGGTTGTATGTTATGTATACTATTTTGAATGCATGGTTATGATAGCCGTTATTGTTTCTTTTTGGCATATTTGCACTTCGTTATTTTATCTCATGATAAACCTTAATTGTATATCAATTTTCTTTCATGAGTATCATCTTTTTTATCATGCCAAAGGGGGATAAATAAATACATGCTTATAGATAGGGGGAGCTATAAGATGGGGGAGCATTAGAAATTGCTTAATGATAATGAATTTTGAAAAAGAACATGTATTTAGAATGATAAATGGTCATCATCAAAAAGGGGGAGATTGTTGGCTTTTTGGCCGATAGTTGCTAATCTGTTTTGATGATTAACTAGCATATCAATAAACACATGCATTTCATTAAAATCATTGCATGCATATATTGTATTTCTAACATTTTAGGAATCAAGTTGAATCAGGACAAGAAATCAAGAATGAAGATTAGACAGGTTTATATTTCTTGTATTTAGGCTATAATGTAACTTGGCACTTGAAATCTTTGTTAAATTGCATTGCATAAAACTTAGGAAACCTATAGAAGTCTCACATTTAAATCCATATCATTTTGACTTCAATAGAAAATTGGCAAATCATTAGAAAACCCCTTAGAACAGGATTTCTGTGTAAACCGGTCGACCGGTAGAACCATCTGGTTCGACCGGATTTCAACAGACAGCCTCTTGTCTCCCAAACGGTCGACCAGAAACCTCTTTTAGTTCGACCGATTCTATATCTGGTTTCCCAGTCTAGTTCGGTAGACGAAATTCCTCTAGCGTTCAACCATTTTCTTTTGTCAACCGATAGAACTCATTTCGACCGATACAAATCATCTAGCCTATCGTATGTTGACATGTGTCCTGGTTAGCGTGACAACCGGTCGGCTGAAACTTTATTTTGTTCAACCGATTGCATTTCCGTATTTGTCTTAAATATGACCGTTAAACTTGTCGTATATACCAGCGGTTGTATACACATACTCACCTAACCCTCTCACTTAGATTTCGTCTTCCGGTCAACCAAAACTCTTTTAACGGTCGACCGGTTCATGAAACTTTCCAACTCCAAGTCTTACTGGAAGATTCCGGTCGAACCCTCGACTTATTCTGTTCGACCGATTATCCTTTTGCACAGATTTATCTAGATCGAATACTCCAAACAGTCGACCGTAAGTCTTTCAATGGTCGACCGATTCTTGAAACCTCCTAGCTCCAAGTCTTACTGGAAGTTTTTGGTCGAACCCAAGATCCATTCCATTCGACCGGTCACTTAAGTTCTAGCCCAGTTGGTTCGACCGTCTGCACCTTTGCTCAACCGAGCTCTTTATTTTCACATACCGGTCGACCGATTGACCCGATCTGGTCGACCGTTGGTGTTCAGCAATGTGTCCTGTCTTTCACTTTCTTGTGTATTCTTACATAACTTAATACTCATTTAATCCCAGCGGCTAGAATTAGTTTAGAGCATATAAATAGAGCTGAGAACACAATTCTAAGGTTACCAATCTTTCTCCAACCTCAAATCTTACTACTACTCCCAAACTTGCTCTAAACGTCCTTGTGCTCAAATCTTTCCACTTGAAACTAGCTCATTGATTGCATCATTCATTTCAAGTGCCCAAGATTAGTTTGCTGAAGCTTTCGTTCAAGAATTATACTAGCTTTCAAAGTGAAGCTCTTCTCGGATTGTGAGAAGGTGGTCCAAGCTAAGCGAGGATGTTTGCAAAGCTTGTGGTGTAAAGGCGTGATCTCGGCCCACAACGGAGATCGAATTAGTGGAGGACGCGAAGTTGCTCGAGTAAGAGCAATTCCTAAGAGAGGACTAGGATCCGGTGGTTGGATCCAAAACCTCTATACATCTGGTGTTGTGGTTTGCATTTCTCTTCTTCACATTTAATTGCTTTAGTTTTTTAATTTGGCATAGCTTATTAAAATACTTAATTAGTCTATTCATCCCCCTTTAGATTAATATTAGGGCCTAGTAGATCCTACATTTACTTCATATTTAATGTTTAACTTTTAATTTGACATAGTTGTTTTTTAAAAGATTGTAATTACTCTATTCACCCCCCCCCCCCCCCCCCCCCCCCACCCCCGTTAGACTAATATTAGGGCCTAGTAGATTCTACAAAGATAGTTGGATTATTCAAGCACATTTGTTGTGCCATAAAAAGAGGGTGATGTTTCTGTTCGATTTATTTATGATCAATTGACGATAATGCTTGTCGTTGAATCGTGGACATTTTCTCTTGTCAATACAACTCTTCTGAAATTTTTTGGTATCAAAAATATAAAGGAGGTTCTACCGAAATTTAGTTAGAATTTCAAATAAATTTTGATGTGTTTGCGGTTTTGTAAATTGATTGAAATTTAAGATTTGAAATTGAACTACATATTGGATTTTGCCTTAAGGATTTATCTTCAATTTTAGGATCCAATTTTGGATTTGATTTTGGATTACAGATTCTATCCTGAATTATGAATTTCATTTTGTCTTATAATTCACATTTATGAATCGATATTAGATTTAAGGATTGATCTTGGTTTTTGGATTTAAGTTTGGATTCGATTTGGAATTGGTAATCGATTTTGGATAACATTTTTCTTGTCTTGTATTATTAGAATCATGACTTCAGACTAAAGTTTGATGTATAACCAAAAAGTTAGTCGAACATTCGCCGATAAATTTGAGGCATTCCTGAAACTAGCATTTAGTCCTAAGAACCAGTACATTCAAGATGAAAGGATCATGTGCCCATGCAAAAAATGTTGCAACAACAAGTGGGCAACCAGAGGGGACGTTATCTATGACGTTGTCGTTAACGGTTTTGCTTGAAATTATGAGCAACGGGTTTTCCACGGAGAATCCTTTGCTAGTATGAGTGCCCAAATAGTAGTCCCAACAAATGTAGCTCCTACAACAGAAAATGAGCCAAGTGAAGAGGAGATAGATAACATAGAAGGGATGCTACACGACGTCATCGTAGGTGGTAATGCCAGCGACTATGCGTCGAGACACGGGATAACAGAATACGCTCAGAAGTTTCAGAATTTCTGGAAAGATGGAGAGCAGCCGTTGTATCCAGGATGTAAACTAAAACTGACCAAGTTGTCGTTTGTTATCAAAGCATTTCATATGAACAGCACTTGTAGATGGTCGGACACTTTGTTTAACAAATGGTTGGCGTATCAAGCTGAATTACTGCCTGAGTGAGCTCGTCTGCCAAAAGATCGTATGAGACAAAGAAATTGATTCGAAATTTAGGATTTTATTTTGAAAACATTCATATGTGCGTACCGGTCTGTTGGTTGGAGAGTTTGGATTGACGATCATAACTTCAGTACTGCAACGGGAGAAACTCTTCCTCCGTTGCCCCTTATTTCCCAAACTCTCGAGAGGTTCAAGCTCTTTCAGTTTGATCCTTTGAATGAGATGCCTTTGCGTCCAATTCATGAACCTCTCATTCAATCTTGTGCTCTTTGTGAAGGGGGCCCACGCATGCGTATTCTAGCCCCGCGTGGTGTCATGTTCCCTTTCCAAGTGCATTGACCCACTTTTTAGGTTCCCATTTGATGTCTTTTGACAAATGAAGATGGGAACTTATGTTTGTACATAGTTATATTAAAAAAAAACTCCTTCAGTGAGCATCGATTGTTGTGGGCTCCAACCTTTGTGTATTTGGGCCCCAATTCTTTCACGTATTTGTCTCCCTTCTTTAGCATCTTACAGGTTTTGAGGGAATTCAGGTTTGTGTCAATAAACATGACCTTGCACTTCCCTTTGTACTTCACGTTGGTGAGATCTCTTCTGTTTCATTGCAAAATTCGATGTAGTATCTTGCTCGCATTCATTGAGGACAATGCATGAAGTAGGTGTGGGGGGTGTTTTACGTGTGTACATATTCGAGTCTTTTTCCTTTGATTTTTTTTATTTTGTTTGCATTGTTAGGGTCATGTTAGTGTGCTGCATTTAATATCGATATATCTGTTTGTCATGATCCTTGGGTGACTTGTCTTCTTTTGCTTGCCTAGTGTTTTAAAATTTTCACATTTCTTTCAAAATCTTCATGTGTTTGCGAAAGGAAATGTTTTTTGGGTTTTGCGTGTGTTTAGCATGTGCAAAACCGGTGAGAGGCAAAGTAAAAAGAAAGCTCCCAAAATTGTCTTGAACTTGATGCATTAGGATATCTAGTACAATGGCTTTAGGATTTATCTAGTCGTTAGGATGCACCCCAGTTTTCCTTTGGGGTGAGTAATCATAGGGTTTCAGTGCTCAAACAATCAAAGAAGTCCACCCTGAACCTAGTGAGTCAATAATTCGTGTCTGTTAACTTAAGGAAGTTTGTTGTAGTCAAGGACTTTCTAAATCTTGTTGTGAGACATTAAGTGTAGGGGTTTTGGTTCATGTGTAGATAAGAAATAAGTGAGTAGGTGTTCTCTCTTCTCGCACGACTCCTATCACTCGGGAAAGTAGGTCTGAGGGGACTTTGTGCCTGGTGCTTTCGAGTCATCTGACTTGGGATGCGCCGACCGAACTCCCGTTACACGGGTGGTAGGGATTGCCCTATGTGGAAATTTGGGGAAAGGTGTACGTGATAGTGTAAGTCCTCATGGGCAATGATGCACGAAACCTGACCCTGGGAGAATGAAGCTCCAACTAATAAAAAGAAAAAGAAGAAAAAAATGTGAAAAGAAACAAAAAGAAAAAAATGGTAATGCAAATAAGAACCTTAATGGACCTTACACTTTGTATCACTTGAGGATGTTGGGGTTGTCCAGGTCTTTCACTTAATTCCTTATTTAACTTGCACGAATGGTTTATTAGGCTAGGTGTGGACTGATTACCTATATAGAGTCGGCCCGTAGGATTACCGCGTCCATTGATCGACAAAATTTGTCCAACGAGTCGAGTGTCTAGATTGAATAATGCATCTTGTTCGGATTTTGTGGGTATATCCGCTGAAAACCCTCAGGAGACAACACTCCTCCTCCTTGGCAACAAGGAGGTTTAACGTCTTGTTGCACGTGCTAAGTGTAACTGTGATTCCTACGAAAGTGAGTTAGGATTTCTTGTTTCTCGTTTGCTTTTCTCTTTCTTCGTTTTCCTCGGGACTAGCAAAACTTAGGTGTGGGGGTATTTGATTGACATCCTTTCATGCTCATATTTGTTTCTTATATCCATTATCTTACACCTAAGCAATGCTACGTGACGAGTTTTATGTTTAGTTTTCAGGAATAAAAAGGTTTGAAGAGAAGAGCCATGAAAGGACCCAAAAGAAGAAAAAATGACTTAATTGTGAGACCTAGGGACTGAGATGCAAGGGAGAAGGACCTGATCGTAAGACCAAAGGACCTAAGAGCAAAACAGGAAACTCCACACCATCATGGGGAGTATTTTGACAATTCGATTCGGGTCGGAGCTCCAATAAACAAAGTAGATGCATCAAAGACCAAAAAAGACCACCAGAAAAGCCCACAACAAATCCCAGATGAATCCAGATCCAATAGACCGCCAATTAGCAGTCTTGGACCGCTAATTGGCGGTCCAAATCATTCTGGATCCTCTCAGATTTGTGGGGCACGTGTATTAGTGTATTCTTAGTCCATTTTTGGTATTGGTTTAGTCCCACATCGGGGGATTGTCCCGGATTAGCTTTTTCCATGCCTATAAATAGAACTTTTCAACTTCTATTGTAATTACCCATTGGTCGGTGGCATTCTCTCTACTAAGGAGTGAGCCTTGAAGCAAAAACTCAAGGTAGAGAAGAATGCTACCTTCAATGTGAGTCATTGTTAATAAAATAATTGTTCTAGTTTTCTTTTAATCTTGTCTTTTAATTTGTGCACGCTTGTTTAGTCTTTCTTTTCCTTTTAAACTTCTTTAATATTTCTTGCTTGATTAGTGTAGTTTCATTTCAGTATAATGCTTCATTTTGTTAGAGTAGTTAGTTTAAATATGTGTGAGTAGTTCCATCCCCTTTGGGGGTGGTGTAGATGTATGTACATGTTATGTAGGTGGTATGAATGCTTAATATGAATGTTTTGTGAGAAATATTAGTATGCTTGCTTGAATTATTAAGAACCTTACTTGATGGTTTCTGCCATAGCTTAGGTACACTCCATGCTTGTTGATTGATCGTTTTATATTTAACCGCAAGTGCACGGCCACGTTGAAGCGGTGGCAAATACGGGTCGTCCACTGGGAGGTGTGTCGACACTTGGTTTGTGCGAAGGCGAGAGGTAAAGAAAGGGAAGAAAGGTTGGTTACACTAAACTACACTAAGATGCAAATGGAAATGGAAAAGAAGCAAGAAACTAAACCCCAAAGGGGGTAGAGAAATAATGTGAACATAAAGAAGTGTGTGTGTGTTCATTAAGCTCCTCACAACATGTAGTGCATGAAATCATAAAACTACATCCAACTTTGCCTCTACATGAATTAAGATAAGACTACATCATTAAAACATACAAGACAATAATTGGAATGAAGCTACATGAACTCAAGTATAAAGACTATACCCTACTATGCCTCCACATGAATTAAGATAAGACTACATCATTAAAACATACAAGACATTAGCTAAGGTAAAGGCAACAAGAGCTCATACACTACAACTTGTGTTTCCAATATTAACTTCATCCATATCCTAACCTTATCATTCCCCATAAAATAGGTCCACTAATCAAAGCATAAGCTAAGCTTCGTTCAAGAGCATTAGCATATCAAAGATAAGAGTGGAGACCCATTAGATGGTTATGGAAATCATATAAAGCTCAAGGGATAAAAATAACACACACTTAATACACTACATAATTATATCACATATTTCTCCACCCCCATTACACTAACTATACTAGCAAAATAACACACACTCACTACTCATTACACTAACTATACTAGCAAAAGAAAGCATAATACTGAAATGAAAGTTAACTAAGAAGGCAAGAAGCATTTAAAGAAACATAAAAGGAAAGACTAAACAAACATGCACAAATTAAAAGACAAGATTAAAAGAAACTAGAAGAATTATTTTATTAACAAATGACTCACATTGAAGGTAGCATTCTTCTCCACCTTGAGTTTTTGCTTCAAGGCTCACTCCTTAGTAGAGAGAATGCCACCAAGCAATGGGTAATTACAATGGAAGGTGAAGAGTTCTATTTATAAGCATGGAAAAAACTAATCGGGGACAATCCCCCGATGTGGGACTAAACCAATACCAAAAATAGCCTAAACGAACATTAATACAAGTCCAGGAGAAATTTCGACGGATCCTGAGCAATATGGACCGCCAATTAGCGGTCCAAGACCGCCAATTGGCGGTCCAAAATTGTCGAATCGTGTTGGAATTTGTTGTGGGCTTTGCTTTCTGGTATTGTTGGTCTTTGATGCGGTTACTCGACTTGTTGGAGCTCCGACCCGAATAGAATTGGTAAAATACTCCCCATGATGGTGTGGAGTATTCTGTTTTGCTCTTATGTCCTTCTGTCTTACATTCAGGTCCTTCTCCCTTGCATCTTGGTCCCTAGATCTCACCATTCAGTCCTTTTTCCCAGCTTTTGGGTCCTTTCATGGCTCTTCTCTTCAAACCTCTTTATTCCTGAAAACTAAACATAAAACTCGTCACGTAGCATTGCTTAGGTGTAAGATAATGGATATAAGATACAAATATGAGCATGAAATGATGTCAATCACTTGTCTAAGTGTCTTAATAACAACCTTGCATTGCTCATATTAATCACCTAGGTTAGTGTTGTAAATGATAGGTCGTGCCATGAGGTACTTCTTATGCATGAACAAACACTAACCACACTTGAGCTTATAGTATGCATTCAACACCACACTTATTTCATGTGAACACACACACTCCACCCCTTAGGGGTTTCCATTCCTGTCTTTTTATCTTCTTCATTAGTTGTTTAGCTTAGTTGTTTAGTTATTTCATTTCAGCTTGCTTGTTTACTAGTTTAGATTAGTGTAGTGTAGTGTAATACATCTTTCTCTCCTTCTTTTACCTCTCGCCTTCGAACAAACCAATTGTCGACACACCTCCTAGTGGATGACCCGTATTTGCCACCGCTTCAACACGGCAGTGCACTTGCGGTTAATATAAAAAACAACAACGATACTTACACTGGCGGTAGATATTCGTCGGTGTATATTCTCATTCGTCGGATAACAACCTACGAATTTATTGGTTGATGCCCTTACACCAACGGATAATTATGTCAGACTAGTACACCGACAGACGATCTGTCGGTGTTGTCCTCTCTGAGGAAAACCACGCACAAAAATGGCAGGAAAATTGGCGCCAAAAACTATTCCAACGACACTTGTCCGTCAGTGCATCCGTTGGTGATCATGTACACCGACGCCTTTAACTCCGGTGGATGTATTTCCATCGGTGTAGGGTATCACCGACGGATGGGTATGTACACCAATGGTTAGTTTCCGTCGATGAAGCCTAGTTCTCCTATAGTGAATATTTACAGAAACCAAGCTTATATATACATGATCTATAATCTAGTTGTTCTCTTAATTGAAAAACATTTATAATATGGGGTTTCACAAGTTCTTAAAAACAAAATAGTATTTGTATAGTACTACAAAGTGTGACGAATTTATTAATTATAGTGCACCTTAACATTCTTTATAGTATTTGGTATGGAAATATTAGGGTTATTTGTTTGGATGCACTTGTGAAGTATCAATATATGCAATGTACTTGCGTTTTCTGATTTTATTTTAGCACACTTTCAAAATTCGTAATGCTGATAGAACAAAAATGTTTGACATTGCCAACACTCTAAATTTGAACCACGGCGATGACGACGACGAAGAAGAAGAAGTGAGAACTAGACTTACCACCGTCTAATTTAAGTTATGTCAATGGTGGTGTGCATCTTCTTCAATAATATAGTGCACGTGGTAACTAGAAGGGAGGGATTTGGTGGTGAAACGATTTTGATCGGTAGTGTGATTCCTTAGGATTTGGGTTTAGGTTTGGCAAAAAAGAAAACTTGGGGATTTAGAATTGGGTTTGTACCTTATTCAGTTAAAAAAACTGAGTTCATGAAACCTCTTATAAGCCATGCTCAACCCTAGAATCCCGTTTGCATCTTCACTATACTGATCAATGTGCCTGTGTGAGACCAAGCCTTTACAACACAAGGTGACGAACACGTACCCTCGCGGCTTGAATCCTTTCCCACAACTTGGGGGGTGGCTCTGCACTTAAGGTACAACCTTATTTGCTGACGAAGAGACTCTAACTAAGCACTTGAAAAGGTTAGACAATGAAAGTATTAAGTGGTAAAGTGGAAATCTAAGTACAAGTGTAAAGAAAAGTTGTAGCTTGTCTCAAGGGAGCAACAAAGTGTTTGGATTGATAGAAGCAAGGGTCCTGTATAGGCTCTTGAACACTCATATATATATATGTATGTATATATGTATGTATGTATGTATACATGTATGTATATATATATATATATGTATGTATGTATGTATGTATGTATGTATGTATATATATACATACATGTATATATACATACATACATGTATATATACATACAAACATGTATATATACATATATATATATATATAGATATACATATACATATAAAGCAAAGAGACATTTAAGCCTAAAGACTAAGTGAAAATCTGTAAGAACAGGAATTGGTCGGCACTTGCATGGTCCAATCAATCGTTCGCTAAAAAATTTAAGCCTGCAGTGGTAGAGACCACAAATAGTCAATCAAACTAATGCTCAAAAGCTACTGAAATTCTCTATTTTGAATGGGTCAACCGTTTACAAAAACCGGTCGATCGTTTCGTCAATAAGGCAAAAACACGACTTTCTAAATAACGGTTGAGTGAAAACAACAAGAAGGTTTCTTTTTCGAGATAAAGAAAAATCCAGATTGGTCGACCGTTTGGATAACTGATTTACTTTCTTGCCAACGGTCGAACTGTTGCATGGGTGGTCGACCGTCTGGTGGATAGTCCGCACACTTGATTTTTGTAGATTTTGGGACTAAGTTCGGGTGGCCAAATAAATTCCAAATGATATGAAATTTTACGTGTGACTTCTAAATGTAACTAAGTGTGAATTTGTAAAGACCAACTAACTCAAATGCTAATGTTTATATAAGTTCCTAAGAAATCAAGAAAATAAAAAATTACATAAGATCTTTTCATTGATTTCTTGAGCTTTTTTCCTTATTCTTGAGTCGTCTACTTCACTCTTCAACCCGAAACTTATTTCACAAGATATATATGCAAATATGATGCGTTATGCATGTGAATCTACTAGTGTGAGATATATATTTGATTGAAATATAATTAATGCTAGCTTTAGCTAAATCGTCAAAATTACTTAATTAATAGCCTAAAAGTCAACTCTACCTTCAGACAAGTACAAAATAATATTTTAATTTCACAATGTACCAAAATTAAATCCAGAAACCTAAGTGCATTACTCTAAGATTGATACTTTGTAAGTGCACCCAAGCAAATAAACCAAAATATTACTCAAAATTGCGGCAAACTAATACAACTATGAATTAGATGAAATAGCTCTATGTTTGAGTATTTTATTACACCATTTTCAATTCATACGTAAACTACTTTGTATTAAATTTCTATATACGGACTTGTAACTTGGTTACGGTAATTTAGTATGCTAATATTAGAAAATTCTGATTCTGGTCGAAGTTTGAAAATGAACATATGGTATTATAGATAGTGTTTGAATTTTATTTGAAAACAAGAAATTAATATAAATATTTGAGTACCGGAACGATATCATTAGTTTAAACCGATACCCCTCCAATATATGGTTTGAAAACAACAAAAAATAATATAACATTGAGTGTATCAACACTTTAGATTTCAAAAATATATATCATATTAAAAAGTAGATATATATTATACACTACTAAATCAAACTCTTTTAACTTGAGAATTGGCATGAAAGTTAAACAAAAATAAGACTAATGATTTTATAATTACACTTAAATATATTGATTAAAACTGAAACATTTTTATGCTAATTAAATAAATTGAATTGATTGAATTGAACTTCTCAATATTGATGAGATTTTGATCGATTGGAAAGAATAATTATCCAATATACCAAGAATAAATATAATGTTTCATTGCACACAGAAAAACAATGTTTCGTGGTTGACATCGACATTGTTTGATTTACTTCACTATTAAATTACTGTTGTGAATATGTCGAAGATCATTGAAAACACAAGAACAACAAGACGAGAAAGATGTGGAGGGGGAGGAATATGGATACATTTATCTTGTATATCTTCAATACATAACACAACCCCATATATATACACATGAAGGTGTTGAAGTTATATAGCTTACACTAAATAAGGATGTAAATATAATACACATGACAACACATTTTAATAGAGGAGTTACAATGGATTAGTTGGAAGATGAATCATCTTGGAAGGTGAATCATCCACTATATACAATTTTCATAACACTCCCATTGGATGATCACCTTTTGTTATATGTTTTTTTGGCTTGCCTCGTTTAAAATCTTGCCAAGTAAAACCTTGTGAGACAAAAACTTTGTGAAAGAAAAAATAGTGCAGAGCGTATAATTCTCCCCCTCAATTCAACATACATTTATAGCACTCCCTTAGACAATATGCGTTATGTTTATATCTCATTAAAAACCTTGCTACAAAACTCTATGGGAATAAAATAGCTAAGGAAAAGAGTGCATAACATATGCTAACAAAATTGCACAAGCTTCCTCATTAAAAACTTTTTAACCAATAAAACCTATTAGGAAAGAATTGGGAAAAGGAAAAAGAGTGCAACTACAATTCTTCCAGGTTTTATCCTTCAGGGATATTGGTCCTTTAGGGAGGATAAATCCGCTCCCCCTTATTCGTAGTTTACCAAATTTACGAATTATACAAAGCACAAAAGTGCATGGGGATTCAATAAACAAATACATTATAGTTAAACAAGTGTGATGGATATTTACTATATTTCACTTAGATAATAAGAGAGTGACACAAACTGTGGCACTTTTGCAAAATATGAATATGTTACCTCAGAATATATTGTTTATGGAAAATTTAATGATGTCTCATATTTATATTGATGTCATAGCGATATGAGAATGAAAGATTATAATGACTCCACATAATGACACAAAATAGTTTGTGATAATAATTGATGTTGATCGGACATGTAGGAAACATCAAGAAACGTAAAACTTTACCGCATGACTAGAAATTGGTAGATTCTCGAACGTCATCTAAATATTTTTAGAGAAACAACATGCTTAGATAAAACATTCACTATGAACCTTATTAGGTTTCAAGTTATAAGAAAACTTTCATGACGTTCTGATAAGGAACTTCAGGTCCTATTGCAACATCTTTAGATTATTATTACAATTGGATCTTTGTCGATATACAATAAATGACCTATTGTTACTGTGCATTCAAGGTGAGTATTTCAGTAGAATATTTTCTTCAATATTCTCTTTCTACAATTGAATCATTGTAGCAAGTCTCTTCTGGAGAATGTTCGAACTTCAGGTCGATCGAAAAACAATTGGTTTTTCTCGTCATTTATTTCAAAAATTCGTCCTTTAAATATTTCTCATGTTTGCAAAAACTCAACAGGAGGTCCTATGACATCAAGTCATAAGCATATAATAAATTAAATAATTGTAAACTTTGTTATTAGATTTAACACATGGACGAATAAGATCAACTTTGTATCATTCTTTGTGATGATTTTGATTGAAGAGGTTATATGAATATTCTTACTTGTTTCTTCATATAGTGATATTTGCAAATTTTGTATAGTGCATCATATAATGTACTTTATCATATTAGTCCTTCAAGGACTCTCATATATGTATCAACATCGAGTAACTTATAAAACTTTAAAGTCACAACATATCTTATATGCATATTTATTCATAAGTCATATCGATCATGTAACAAAACGTATTATCAATATTACAAGAGAACGAGTAACATCACGATGGATGTTGGGTCCTGTGAATACCCTTATATTACTTCTCATTTTATAATGTATCATATTGTTATTGTGATTTCTATTTGTATCCTTCAGGGATATAGTTTCAGAAATCAGGACTACAAGTCCAAATAATATATTTATTCGGCGAGTTTATTCTATATTGTTCGTCTTCTTTTATTTATATCAAATATGAATGCTTCTGGCATTTAATATCATAGGTTTTGGATCCAGTTTTTCTCTTTAGATAGCATGCTATTAAGAATGTGAATGAATTGTCGACAATAATTTTAATAATTATTTAATATCTCTCGTATCAACATATGTAGTTGTTTGCAAGTTTTACGTCAATAATAACCAAATCATCATCGTTTCCCAAAACTTTAGGATTTGACCATTTTGTATCACCGAAATTTCTTTTATTTAGCAACTGCAATTTTTTTACCAGGTTTGTATTCTTTAAAAATAACTTCTTCAGGAGGTATAATGAATGACTAACTTTTATTTTTATTTAAACGAATGATATATTTCCGATCCACGCTTCTGGCGTTGGTTGAGCTCAAATATATATCTTACATTGTGGAGATACAAGACTTAGTCACTCATTTCTGATCAATAAATACGTATGACAATTACTTGCTAGATATTGCAAGTTTATTATTTTATGAACATCATGTTCAATCATACTTTTACGCATGTATTCTTTTATGAACATCAGGTTCAATTATACTTGTATGTATATTTTTTTGTGAACTTCAGGTTCAATCATATTTTATGTTTACTGTTATTTCATGAACTTCAGGTTCAATATAATATATTTTCTTGGCATTCTTTAAGCTTCTACCTTCTCACCTAATGCCATGAAATGTACAACACATATATATAGAATATTGTTGGATTTGATAATAAGAACTTAGCCCTTCAGGAGTTTTAAATCCCAGGAGGGAAAACAATCTATTCATTAATGTACAAGTAAAGTAAGTGAGTATTTATAATATGATATTGGTACTAAAAACAATGGCAGACATGCATGTTGATAAACTGTATCTAAATTATATTAGACATAAATATGAGCAATAAGAAGTGTTCGATAATTTTATCATTTTTGATATTCCAAAGTGATATATATTTGAGAGATACTCTAGCAAGAGAGCGACTCTCATTCATTGTGCAAATTGGTCGACAAACTTGACCTCATTTTTGTTCGTCTGATAGAAGTGAACAAAGTTATCTAAAGATTCACAAAAACAAACCAATGATGACATCCATAATTAATATAAGAGATGATTTTATTTAGGCACTTTGGGGCATGTTTCGTCTCGTTGAAGTCATCTTTATTTCATACTTCTTATTTGCACAATTTGTAGTCTACTGCTTATGCTCTTGTTTTCACGATACTTTGTAGTGTGTGCTTTTGGCACACCAAAAAAAACAAGAAAGATATCGTGATTTTCCATCAACTCCCATGACCTTCAACCATCGGTAATGCATAACCCAAAAATTTTGGGTTTTTTACTCTCTACTACTACTGGAGTATTAGGTCATTAATTTGTAATGTGATCAATAAAATATTTCTCTTTTACTACTAAACTCTATATATCTGTGGTCTTCTGGCCATAGGGTTTGATTTAGAGATCGACGTGTATTTTTACTCAATTAGCTATTTGCACGTTATTTTGACAGTCTTACGAATCCTTCAGGGATTATCATAAAATTTCATAACAATCTTTAAATGAAAAGTCTGTAATTTTTTGTATAGTAGCATTGCATGAATATTAAGATATTCGTCTTCTGGGCCAATGCATAACATTTTCAATAACAATGATCACTTGTAACATGGTAATTCAAATTCCACTATAATGTAGTACATTATATTATATATATACACCTATCAAAATGGATATTATGTGCTCACAAGATGAATACTCGTAATAGTTGTGATGCATCAAAATTAACAACTAATAATCACATGCTTGAACCACTATACAAATACTAAATTTAAAACCTTCTTAGTAGCATGCTCGGTCGCAAAATAATTGTACTATACTTTTGTAAGACTTTTCACGCACTCATACATTCACTTCAGAGAATAGTGCAAATCAATTGGACGGATTCAATGATTTTTCATTTCTTAACTCGATATTCAACTCGGCCACATTCGGGCACGAGACTAAATCCTGATATTTCCAAAATCATTTTAATGATTGCGAAGCAAAAATACAACTTTTGTCTTATCTTGATTTGATGCTTATAGACATGTGAATCTTGACATAAAATTCATATACTAGATTATTACTTCCGGTAATATCTAATGTAAGAAATTATGCTTTGGCATGCTAACGAAGTGGTTCAGCATATTTATTTATTTCAAAACAAATCATGGATGTATACATATGAATAATCAAATAAATAAATAAATAAATCATATGTCACACGCATAGATTGTAAATAATCAATCTCAACGTTGAATAGTATTATGTCCTTTTATTATGAAAGAAATTAAAGCCAATTCAATATACGACCATTGTTTGTCAAGGTCAACATGCAACGCATAATAATTATCAAACTCTTGTGTCATTTAATTAATATTGATTGACATCATTTCATGCTTATATTTGTATCTTATATCCATTATCTTTCACCTAAATAATGCTATGTTTGAATTTTAGAAATAAATAGGTTTGAAGAGATGAAGCATAAAAGGACCCAAAAGCAGGGAAAAAGGACTGAATTGTGAGACCTGGGGACTAAGATGCTAGGGAGAAGGACCTGAACGTAAGACCAAAAAACCAAAGAGAAAAACAGAAAACTTCACGCCATTTTGGGGAGTATTTTGGCAATTAGATTCGGGTCGGAACTCCAATAAACAAAGTATATGCATCAAAGACCGACAAAGAAAACCAGAAAAGCCCACAACGAATTCCAGCCAGATCTAGATCTTATGGACCACCAATTGGCGATCTGGATCTCTCTTGATCCGCTCAAACTTCAGGGGCACATGTATTAGAGGGTGTTTATTCTATTTCTGGTATTTGTTTAGTCCCACAAAGAGGATTGTCCCAAATTGCCTTTTTTTTGCTATAAATAGAACTCTTCACCTTCTATTGCAAGGACTTCACATTTTGAGTGGCTATTCTTCCTACTATAAGTGAGGTCTTGAAGCACACACTAAACTAGGAGGATGCTACTTGAATTGTGAGTCATTTTAATAAAAGCTTATTTATTATGTTGTTTGTTTTACTTTGTTTAATTTCATTTCATTAGTTTTAGTAGCTTAGTTAATATGATTTCCTTGCTTAGTTTAATAATTAGTCTAATGTGTAGTGAGTAGTTACATCCCCTTTGGGGGTGGAGTTGATGTTCATACCTGCATTAGAGAATGGAATGAATGCTTTATTTACAATGTGTTGATAAAACATGAATGTATGTTTGCTTGTTTAGGATAGAATTTATAACTTGATGAGTTTTGCCAAAATGATTAAACACCTCTCATGCTTGTTTAGGTTCTGAAATAAACAACTTGTATATGTAAATGTTAATAACTAAGTTGGTGAATGGATTGATAGGTTTTGTCATAACATTAAGACACTTCCTATGCATGATAACACCATCTTCATTTGTGCTTAAAGAATGTGTTCAACACCCACCTCTTTGCATGTGTGCACTCACTCCACCCCTTAGGGGTTTCCCATTTCTGAATTCCGGCACTCTTATTTCGTTCTTAGTTTAGTTTGATAGTTCATCGTTTGTTGCTTTATTTCGCATTTCGTACTTCGTAGTGTAGTGTAGTGTAGAGTAGGATAATCAAACTCTCTTCCCTATTTTTGACGTTTGATTTCGTGCAAACGAGAGGCTGCTCACCTCCCTGAGGACGACCTGTATTTGCCAACGCTTCAACGCGGCCGTACACTTGCGGTTTTATTTAAAATGTTCAACACATATCAATTATCTTAGTGAAAGGATAAAACATTACACTCCCTTTAGAAAACAATGGAAGGTAAAAAGTATGTAAAATCCTTATAACATTTTCATCAAAAGTGAGCTAAATTTTATACTCGATTTAGACTATCAAAGTTCCATTTGAATGGATGGTTTTGAAAGGGAGAACAATTCCATATAAACTTAAATTGTATTTAAGGAGATTTATTGCTCAATATTGTAACTCCTAAATACAAAATTCTGAAAACAAACATTTGTTGTCAAATAAGTCTCAAATAAATTCTTATCAATGCATTCCTTAATATATGTAAGTAATGTTAATTCCATATTATATATGTTAATTCATAGTGACCGTTTCTGACATTGAAAAATGACCATAATGTGCGAAGTTGGCCGTCATGGTAAAATTCACTTTTGCACTGCCCAATAAAAATTGAATCCTAATATGACATAAGAAGGTAACAATTGATTAAACACAAAAATTATGTTCATAAAATGCGACGGAGTGAATAATGACAATTTTTTCATGTTTATCTCAAATATATGAACATTAAGCATAGAGCGCATGAGGATCGCATGAGACCTAATATATGTTTGATTTATATAGATAATAGAAAAGGACATGATATCCAACACATAAACTGTTGGTGATTTTAGTGTCATCAATTCATTTTAGTCGTAATGTGATTTACTTGAGACCGATGCGATTTATCGTTAGGCTCGGAAACGAGTTTGGGTAGTGCGGAGTGCACGCTTGTTGAGCTAACGGTTTATCGACCACGAATATGAAGCAAGGGTCGAGGGGGCGCAGCCCCCTCGCGGGGTCCAAGGGGCGGAGGGGTCCAAGGGCCCCGAAAGCTCTTCGGAAAATCCATATTAATTTTATTGGATGTTATGTAATTCCGTTTGAGTGGATAATACCAACCCAAAAGGTGTCTGTGTAACCGCCCAACCCAAAAGGTGCTTCGATTATCTTATTATAAGAGGATTCGGTACTCAAAAACAATATGACGAAATTGATACTTCTTCTCTACTTTTCTGATCGAAGTTCATATTGCCTGAACTCGATTGTTCCTTCTCGGATTATCCCCGCAAGGTATTCGTGCAACCCGGGCAGTGTATTAGGGTCGAATAATCTTGTTCGGAAAGTGACCCATTCACGATCTGAGAAGAGTCCAGGATTATCACAACCGAAGTCTCCAACATAAACCATGATGAGTGAATATTTAGGAATTTAACAAGATGATGACCTTATATGATCACCCAAGCTACAAGGTCGATGGAAATTAATGTGAAGCCAACCACTCACGAGGAGGTTAGTTCACTAACAACAAGAATCACACCACGCGTAAAAACATAGAGGAAGTCATCTTTTTTTCCTTCAAATCGACAACAATGGTTTGAAGGATGCATAATACATACACCATATTAAATTACATACCTCCGTTTCGCGCTACACCAAGTTGATCCATGAGTCGAAATATTTTTCCCACGATCAACATCTTCAATTGGTTAAGTTAGAGGCATGATCGTGCTGCTAACGTGTTGTGAATATGTCGAATATCATTGGAAACACAGGAACAACAAGACAATAGAAATATGTGGAGGGAAAGGAAGATGGATACATTTATCTTGTATATCTTCAATACATAATACAACCTCATATATACACATAGAGGTGTGGAAGTTACATAACTTACACTAAATAAGGATGTAAATACACTACACATTACAAACACATTTTAATAGAGAAATTACAATGGATTGGTTGGAAAATCATCTATCTTAGAAGGTAAATAATCCACTATATACAATTTTCATAACAATTACTATAAGAGTAGTTATAGACGGACGCGCCTTACGTGGATCTGTACAGCTCAGATATTTTTCTTTGAGTCAGCGTCCAGTCAGCGAAATTTCTCTTCGCGCGTTTTGGTCTTTTTAAAAAACGCCGGTTCTTTAAGTTGAACGATTCATTTCCCAATACACAGATAAGACAGTGTGCAGACCCTAGGACATCGTGCAGTCTCATTATTCGTGCAGAGCCCACACTTATCATAATAAAATATTTGTTTTTAAGTTTTACGTTGGATCAACTTAATTTGTCTAGCTTACTTTATGTGTGTGTGCAGTTTACATTATGTGTTTGTCCTGTTTACGTTATGTGTCTGTCCGGAATAAGTGTATATTGTTGTACGGAATAAGTGTATTTGCAGTCCGGAATAAGTGTATTTGTTGTCCGGAATAAGTGTATTTGTTGTCCGGTTTAAGAATAAAGTGTGTCCAGAAACGGAACATAAAGTTTGTCCGGAATAAGTTGATTTGTTGTCCGGAATAAGTGTATTTGCTGTCCGGAATAAGTTTATTTGCAGTCCGGAATAAGTGTAGTTGTCCAGAATAAGAAGAAAGTGTGTCCAGAAACGGAACAGAAAGTTTGTCCGGAATAAGTGTATTTGCTGTCCGGAATAAGTGTATTTGTTGTCCGGAATAAGTGTATTTGTTGTCCGGTTTAAGAATAAAGTGTGTCCAGAAACGGAACATAAAGTTTGTCCGGAATAAGTTGATTTGTTGTCCGGAATAAGTTGATTTGTTGTCCGGAATAAGTGTATTTGCAGTCCGGAATAAGTGTATTTGCAGTCCGGAATAAGAAGAAAATGTGACCAGAAACGGAACAGAAAGTTTGTCCGGAATAAGTGTATTTGCTGTCCGGAATAAGTGTATTTGTTGTCCGGAATAAGTGTATTTGTTGTCCGGTTTAAGAATAAAGTGTGTCCAGAAACGGAACATAAAGTTTGTCCGGAATAAGTTGATTTGTTGTCCGGAATAAGTGTATTTGCAGTCCGGAATAAGTGTATTTGCAGTCCGGAATAAGAAGAAAATGTGACCAGAAACGGAACAGAAAGTTTGTCCGGAATAAGTGTATTTGCTGTCCGGAATAAGTGTATTTGTTGTCCGGAATAAGTGTATTTGTTGTCCGGTTTAAGAATAAAGTGTGTCCAGAAACGGAACATAAAGTTTGTCCGGAATAAGTGTATTTGCAGTCCGAAATAAGTGTATTTGTTGTCCGGTTTAAGAATAAAGTGTGTCCAGAAACGGAACATAAAGTTTGTCCAGAATAAGTGGACTTGTTGTCCAGAATAAGTGTATTTGCTGTCCGGAATAAGTGTATTTGCAGTCCGGAATAATATATGGCTTCATTATTGTCGGAATAAACGAATCAATATATGGAATGCAATAATATGATGTCGAAACAAAAAAACGTCCGCAAAGCGCGCTCCCTCTGTCCGCTCGCTTTGCGGGGGGGACTCACGTCCCCCGCAGGGGCTGCCGCCCCCTGCCACCCCCGCACAAACTCAACAAATCTCCCACTGTATATTTTACCCCACAAGAATTACGTTTAGGAAAAAAATAGCATCTCAGATTTCCATTACAAACACAAACACACACAAATTACAAAAATAATATATATTTTCCCAGTAAATCGGAAAGAAGATGTAAGACTTAAACATGATTGTCTCATTCACGCTGCTTACGTTGTCAAGAACCTTCGGAGTCGGCATCAGACGCTTCTTCGACGTAATATCTTACTCGAAATGGTGATTTATTACGGAGAGATGTACAACATAAACCGAACAGACGTAAGTCTTCACCACGGAGCGTTGACAAGAGCATCGGGAAGTCTTCACACCGTCTCATTCACGCTGCTTACGTTGTGAAAAATCCTGGGAGTCGGCATCAGACGCTTCTTCGAAATGGTGATTTATTCTGGAGAGAAAGAATGAAGAAGAAAGAAAGAGTGTCATCATATTTGTATTTGGGTGGAGAGAGAGAACGTGCTGAGTTGAAACGCATTTAATGTGATTTGAGTGGACATCAGGAAGAAAAAACAAAAAAACATTCATGTTTTGGCCACGTAAGGGCTGACATGGATGTCCACGTAGAACGCGTCCGTGACGCGCTGCGTTCAACAAACATTTTCCTTACTATAAATATGGGCATCCAACCTCTTCGGTCTTCACTTCGCAACACTAAATTTCAAACCAAAATGGCCATCCTCCTCCTCTTCCTCTTTCTCACACTAATAATCTCATCCCACCCTCACCCACTAGACTCTCTCAGACCGTCGGAGTTCACCACAGTTCAAACTACAATTAAATCCTTACCCTTCATCTCCTCAACCTTTCTATCCTTCCACTACGTTGGCCTTGACGACCCCGATAAGGCTGCCGTCCTTTCGTGGTCCCCCACCACAGCCCCACCACCACCCCGTCGAGCCTTTGCAATTGTAATATCCAATTCCACTACACATGAGTTCACAATCGACCTTGCCACTTCTTCCGTATTACACCACAAGGTCCACCAAGGACCTGGCCACCCGGCATTGACCATGGAGGAGCAAGTACAGATAATCTTACTTGTGTCAAACTACACTCCACTCGCAGAAGCTGCAAGAAGGAGAGGGTTGACGGTTACGGATGTTGTATGTCCACCTTTGACGATTGGGTGGTTTCCTGGAGAGGGAGAGAGGAGGCTTGTGAAGACCATATGCCTTATCACAAAGGATACCAGTAACGTTGTGACAAGACCTTTGGAGGATGTGGAGATGCTGGTTGATGTTGATTTAATGAAGATAGTGAGGTTCAAGGATAAGTTTGTGACTCCGGTGCCAAAAGCCAATGGGACAGCTTTCGATGCTACGGGGCAGACGGAGCCCTTTCCGCCTCAGGCAATGCCTGGGTTGGTATACCGGCCGGCGGGAAGCGGAGTGGAGATGGATGGGAACATGATAAGGTTATGTCACCTTTCTCCAATAAAACATTAGCTTAATGTAAAATAAATTGGAGAACAAATTAATGACATGATTAGTTTTTTGAAAAGTCGCTAGGTGTGTAATATTGAAGATTGGCCCATCTTTTTTACATTATAACACCAGTTTTCAGAATTATATTATTATTATTTACGAAATTATTTGATCCATAATCTAATAGGTGTTTCTCCAAAATATTATACCTTGGAAGATGGAAAACACTAATTACTTTGTTTCCTCGTGAGGGAAGCTAACAATTATACTAAAATTTTCTAATTATCTTATTCTTGTAATATCATTAGACAAAAAATGTTCCATAGACAAAACTGCCGACGTTCAAATAAGTTATATTATAAATGAAAAATGATAGAAAATGGGTAGATTGCATTTTGCACCCATAACTATCTCGGTTTCTGTTTGCGGGCATGTCAATCACCATCTTTATGTTATGGGTTTGTAACACTTCCACTCAAGTCTATTAATAATTCGTTCGTTTGACAAAGTCATTGTTATTTTTTATTTTAATGTGTTTTTTTCCAACAATACCACTAACTTATCTTTTTGACAAGTGTGTTGTATTCCAAGAACAACTCTACAAAAACTTTATAGCAAAATAAGATTCGTATTAATTTGCTTCGAGTATCATTTAAGTCTATATCAAATTAGTATCAAATTTATATCACATTTGATATTAAATCCAAACTAAATATGTCTCAAATCAGAATTTAATATTACAATAAAAATGATTGGTATTATTTGTAAATGACATAATAAAAAAATAAAAACAGTGACGAATAGGTTGAGAACTAATAAATAAATTCCAGAAACAGGCCAAATTGTTAAAAAATGAAAATAAGGTTGGGATGATTTGTAACTTTTAATGTTCACTAGGACAAATTGAAATCGAGGCAAAACTTATGTAAGCAAAATATAAATTTGCCTATTAAGATAAAAATCATGTAATTTTCAACTACCTATGTAGTTTTCATTTCTTATAAAAAAAATGTAAAACGATAGAAAAAACAATGTAGGCTTTTCATCTATACGAACTGCATACCTAAGGATAGAACGTTGAAATAAAATGATTTCAAACATAACGCAAGCGGCAAGCTCCCACTTTTGTATTTTTTTTGCTTTCAAGAAACTTAACCCACAGTCTTCTTCCAAGTGCAGATGGGCGAATTGGAGATTTCACTTGGATTTCGACCACCGGGCGGGTGTGGTGATATCGTTGGCCTCTATCTACGACGTTGATGAGGGCAAGGATAGACTTGTTCTCTACAAAGGGCATGTGTCGGAGTTTTTTGTTCCTTACATGGACCCCTCGGAGCATTGGTATTTTAGGACATTCTTTGACGAGGGAGAGTTTATGTTGGGCGCCTCAGTATCACCGCTCCACCCAAATGCTGATTGCCCTGCCAATGCCATATTTATTGATGGATACCAATCTAGCATGGAAGGCTCGCCGGTGAAGAAAGACAGAGTCACATGTGTGTTTGAACGTTATGACGGCGATGTCATTTGGAGGCACACTGATCCACAAGGGGTACGTGGTTTGGTTGCTCAATACATTTTTTAATACTTAATACGATTCAAGATTATGTTTCTATATACATACTATCACAACGTGAATGCCATTGCTTCTAGAGACAGTGATGTTTCAAACTATATGGGTTGTGACTACCTACTCTAAGAAAATTGTACAACCACTAGTTAACGGGTTGTCTTACAAAATTAATTACGATTAATAACCCAATCTTACATAGTATATAGGAAGATTGCATTTATATTATTTTACCGACAATCAGGAAACGTTCTTTAACAATGTGCAGAGACAGGAGGTGAGACCTGAAGTTAGCCTTGTAGTTAGGATGGTGGCAACTGTTGGAAACTACGATTACATGTTCGATTGGGAGTTCAAACCAGCAGGAAGTATTAAAATTAAGGTAATGAAACCATGTTATTGTTGTCCTCTTACTATTGTGAAATAGACACTATTGTTACTGATTCAATGTTTGGATATTGTTTTTCCTAACAACTCCAAGTCTCCAACAATTAAATTCTTATGCACCGTCACTATATCTACAATATTGTTGCTTACGATGTAAAAATGCTTGACCATTAGTCTATTACTCTGTTCATTCTCAAAAATAAGTATTATATAATGTATATATTTATAAGAATAAAATAAAAGCTTAACTTATAGTACGTACGACTAATTACATCATCCAATAGCCACTGCCATGATCTTCACATTCAGCAACCTCCAACGATTATTAACCTTTGCACCATCCCACCAAAACTGACTTAATTTTCCCGGTTTAATTGGGGACGAAGTACTTTCCATATAACTTACATTATTTTTTTCAATATAACCTACTAAAGTGAAAGAATTCCTATCCCCACCGCACATACCAAATTGGAAAAATCCCCCCTTTATGACTTTCCAGTCTTTACAAGTAACCACCCTCAATGTAGTCTTACCACTGCATGATCGGTAAATGCGAAATTGCTTTCTATCTGCGTTGTACATTGAAGTCAAAACATATGCAGTTATTTTAAATTTAATCCACGTACTAAAATTTTGCAAGGCAATCTTCGATCAAGTGGCATTTTAATTGTAACATTCCCGAATAGTTGAAAATTTAAACTTTTAAAATCAAAGAAAACACAAGGATAATGACCATCAAGAGTGAGAACATTACTCAAAGAAATACCCAAATATATATGGTGCACAATATTACATACGAGTTTGTCAAAAGTGTGATTACATCAGAATACGAAATACATAATACATGTAATCACGACAACCTAAAATAGGCAGACAACAGGATCCAGTCCAAAGTACAATCTCCCTCGGTCACCACCCGCAGTAACCCAACGCGGTCCTGAAAATAAACATAACAACAATGCATGAGTTTCCATAAGAAAATCTCGTATGACAAGCTCACATATATGCCTTATCATACTAGTTTAACATAGCATAAAATACAAAGAAATAAAACAACATTGCCACCAAGGGCAAAACCGGACATCCGTCCCGCAATCGTTCCCGCTGTCACACAGGCCGCACGGTCTACAATCGCCACCGCTGCCACACATGCCCCATGGTCCACAACATCACCGCCGCCACACAGGCTGCACGGTCCACAGCATCGCCGACGCCACACAGGCCACACGGTCCACAGCATCGTCGACGCCACACAGTCCACACGGTCCACAAACATCGGGTCTTCGTGGAGACCTACCGTATGCACATACGGTCTAGCAGACAGTACGCAACACATCCCCACATGCGGCTACACAAGCCAAAGGGATCGACGAGGAGGCGTTCACACTTCTGCGCAGGTAGAATCAGATATGAAAATATCGTGGTTCACCACCACACCACGGAGTCGTCGCTCAGGTCGGTCCATCACCTGCGTCACACAGACTGCACGGTATCAAACTGAATAGGTGCCCAATCGAGCTACCTGCCAGAAATCATCATCGACAGTCCATCGCCGTTACCACACAGGCCACGCGCGATCCTCTCTACCGCCACACAGGTTGCACAGGGGCCCTCCCGTCGCCACACAGGCCGCACGAGCTCGTGAAATCACCGCCTATCAAGGTCAGTCGAACATATCCACCACACAGAGGGCCAAAAAAATGACAGATCTGAACCGAAGTCTGCGGGGTCAACAAACTCCACGTGCAGACACCAACTCTGCCGCTATAAAAGCAGGGCAGCGACCTCCGTAGCCATCCAGGCCGGTAGTCACTTCACCCAACGACAGTTGCGTGCTCGCTGAAAGCAATGGGATTTGCAATCCCTCAGGCTGCTAGTCTAATGAGAGAAACAAGGTACAAACTACGTCACCCTCTATAATACAGAGGCGACATGAGCAACGTACCCACCGTCACCTCCCAGCTCACGCTCTATGCGAGGACACGGATTTCCATGGATAGAGCTGACACTCCACTAGGACCAGGATTCAATTCTGGGCTCAAATGGTCGACCGGAAAAGGTATATCGGTCGACCACTTCCGACTAGGAATCAGTCGACCGAATGCCTACAACGGTCGAACTCTGTGCTCAAAACTTGATTCCCAATGGTTGAACAAAAGTCTAAAACTGACCGACCAAACTTGGTCAAAATCCAATGTCTGGTCAAAATCATACAAGTCTATTCGGTCGACCGACTTAGGGGTCCCGGTCGACCAAAAACTACCAGGGTCAACCTAATAGTCTAAGTCATATAACGGTTGAACCATATATCAAAATCGGTCGAACAACATACTAAACAATTAAGTTCACTTAGGTTCCGGTCGGACCAAAGGTCAGGAACGGTCGACCGTTTGGAAGGTCAGAAACGCGATGCAATGGTCGAACGACTCAGCGGTCCCATTCGACCGAAAACATCCAGGCAAACCCCGACCCACCAGCACAAGCACGACCGGTCGACCGCCACAAGGCATCGTTCGACCGGTGTTGGTTAAAGTCGAACAAAATACACTAAATCGGCCGACCGCACGAAGGCACCGGTCGACCGTTGGTCCACAACAACCTTGCACCAGCCAAGGATTTTACGCCGTTTCTCACCGTCGGTGAGGTCTCCCGCGTCTGACCACAACTTCACTCCAACGTAGGTGAGCAACAAAGGCATCTAATGCAAGAACTTGGCATACCTCACTTCCGAAGAACGACGTTCACCGGGCTTCGCAACCAACTCCGGTCCGCACCACTCGCACCTCTTCAATCTGCACCACATCGCTCCACTTGCCTCTAGCGTGCACGCCCACCTTCACCACCGGTGGTCGAGCATAAGAGGGAGAGAAAGAGATGGATGGAGAGGAGAAGGGTTGAAGAAGAAGAAAAGAATATAGGAAGGAAACGTGTGTGAGAGAAGAAAACGAGGGAGAGATGAGTTTTCGCCACCAAAAGCCAGCCAACCCATGCCTCCACCATCACATCAAACACCACCACCATACACCTACCTCATCACTTACCACCCACCATCACGTCTCCTCCTTTCCCATGCAAACCCCCCCCCCCCCCCCCCCCCCCCCCCCCCCCCCCCAATTAGCACCCTAAACACCCATTAAACACCATTAGTTCTTAAAAAAACAAAGTTAGGGTCTTTACATTAATATTTCAGATGGTCATTTACTCATGTACAATAATACAAATCATACAACTCAGTCTTGACTTGTTTCTTTTGTAAATGTAATTGTACAATTGTACGATATTGAAGTGCAAGTATCCAACTCAAAATCAATTTGTGAGAAGTGAAAAGATCTTACAATTTATAATTAACCTAGCAAATTGATGGTAAATTCTCTAATGTGCGACCACAATTTTTTTTTCTTCATGTTTATGCGTAAGCAACATGGGTGGAAGTGTTAAGCTAACCGTTAGGTGTTTTTGGTTCTGATGTCGTATCAAAGTTTGCAATAATTCAACTCAAAATCGATTGATGATAAGTGGAGGAATCCTAAAACTTATCTCTAAGGAACGTCTCTAAATCCTCTAATTTGGGACCATTATTTAACATTGTATTCATATTTAATGTAAAATATAGTTGTTATATGTGGTAAATATAATGTTTTCAATGGACAGGACTGCAGAAAAAAATCCCTTCAATGAAAATTAACACCTTGAATTTTGTTATATTTGACTCATCGGATGTCCAATTTCATCATAGGTGGGACTGACAGGGATTTTGGCACTGAAGGCAACTACTTACACCCATCACGACCAAATTGTGAAGGACATCCATGGCTCCCTTGTAGCCGAGAACTCCATTGGGATCTACCATGACCATTTCCTCACATACTATCTCGACCTTGACATAGATGGCCCAAACAACTCTTTCACGAAAGCCAAACTCAAGACCTTGAGAAATCACATAGCGAAGACTCCGAGGAAGAGCTATTGGACTGTCGAGTATGACACTGCTAAGACCGAATCCGAAGCTCAAATCAATCTTGCGTCCATAGCCGGTGATCTATTGGTTGTTAACCCAAACAAGGAGACCAAGTTGGGGAACTACATGGGTTACAAAATTATGCCACAAGGGGCAACTGCAGTTTCACAACTATCTGACGATGATTATCCTCAAATAAGAGCGGCTTACACCAAGAAACAAGTTTGGGTGACTCCATATAATAAATCAGAGAAGTGGGCTGCAGGGCTTTATGTCGACAGATCGTATGGAGATGATACTTTGGCTGTTTGGAGCTCAAGGTAATCACAGTAATCACATTAATATATCTACTTCGTCAGCTAGAGCAATTTCAGTTGATATATTCCTAAGCATTAAGTATGTATCAGAAATCTAATCTGAACATGTGAATTACATATTACGATTTAACACTAACTAAAATGTATAGTTCTGTCAAAAACTAAATATATCCTTCCAATGCATTTGAGTTTTTCAACCAGGCCAGTAGGATATTACATTTAACTTTTAACTTTGATTATAGCGGATCCAACTTTGACTTGTTTTATTTATAATTTTTTTGTTGGTGTCAGGAATCGTCCAGTTGAGAACAAAGATATTGTGTTGTGGTACACTGTTGGATTCCACCACATTCCAATTCAAGAAGATTTTCCAATAATGCCAACTCTAAGTGGTGGTTTCGAACTTCGTCCGGCTAACTTCTTCGAGAGGAATCCAATGCTCAAAGCGAAACCATTTACATCACAGTACCCACCAAATTGTTCTTCCACTGCATAGACAGTTTCACTATGACTGCTGCGAACTTGGGATTTTCTCGCCTTTGTGCAAGTAAAATAAAATGCTTATTAAGTTTCTGTAATCTTATTTTTTCAATGTTGATGTAATTTCGATGTTCTTCTATGGTAGTGCAAATCCTTTCAGTCAAGTAGTATCTTATTAATATGCGAACCACTTCACTTCATGATTTTTACCCGTAACTTTTTCTAGTCACCTACTGTAACGTCTCCGAAACAACGGAAAATTTAAACGATATTTCAAGAGGCATATATCCAAAATGAACAGGGAAATTACCCATAACATTCAAAATGCGGTGCACAATTACAAAGAGGGTCAAAGTTTGATTACAACTAACTAGGAAAAGACATAATGCAGGTAAAGACAAAACCTAGAAGATAGGCTGAAGGATCGGGTGCACGGTCTACTCACCTTCAGTCGCCACCTACTCAACACTTAAATAGGTCCTAAAATGCAACATGATAAAATGCCTAAGTTTTATAATGAAAACTCCGTATACCTAGCCCACCTATAAAAATATATGAATGTATAGTGCAATGAACCTATCATACTAGTGTCACATGGTATAAAAGTACAACAAATAAATGTTCCCCAATCCGGGGCAATAATGGACAACTGTCCCACTAACAATATCAGGTCCCCCAAGGGCACCTACCGCAAGCACACACAGTCTTACAGAGAGTACACGACACCCCCACTAGCGACTATACTAATCATGAGGGTTCGGTGAGGGCCGCACACACTTTTGTGTCATACATACAGATCTCAACTCGTGGTCCTCAAGCCATGCTCTTGCCAGAGCCGTCACTCTGGACGGCCATACCCATCGAGCCGTGCCTCAACCCGGATGACCATCTCCGCCGGAACAAGTCCGGATAGCCATCTCTGTTGCCACAAGGGTCGCACGGTCATCCCCTCCCAACCAAAGTCCGGACTGTCATCTCCGCTGCCATACATGTTGGATGGTCATCTTGCTCCATGGAGCTGCGTAACAATGCAATGCATTGGGGATCCGCGATCCTTCAGGTCTACTACAAGGGGTGACTCTATGATATGTTATATGACATACAAAGGCTCAAAGATATACCTATGACACGTGTACCAAACATCCGCACTCTTTCACTCGGCGGTCCCTGGGTAGGCGCGATCATCGCACCCACTGTCACCTCCTGGCCCGCGCTCGAAGCGAGGACACAAGTTTCTGAGGAAATGGTTTAACAAATGGAAAAAGGCAAGAACTCCAATATGGACACAACCGTTCGACCGGTATTGGCGAAATGGTCGATCGTTTCTTTGAATAAGAAAATGTTCGAACAAAAACACAAGTCGGTCGAACACTAAGGCTAAAACTTAAGTTAATGGTCGAACCAAGTCTTAAGGCGGTCGACCGTTTGAAAGGTCTTGGCCTGGCTAAAATTAAACAAATAAGATAACGATCAGACGTAAGAGAAAACCCGCCAGACTGAAAATATCAGGGACTTCTGAAGCCTAGATCTACCTACATCAGGTCGACCGCGGACAAAGCGTCGGTCGACCTTTTCCAGGGCTATGCCCGATGCCACTGGCTCTCGGTCCTCTGGCCTCCCCTCGTCGTTGACGAGGCCTTCGACCGCCCGGCGACGAACAAAACTCCCTCACACACCTTGCGTGAGCAAAAGCAATGAACTTACGATACCTTAATGGGTTTGTCGGAGCTCCGATTGTGGCCAACAACCTCCCCCTTGTAGTCGTGCTCCTCTGGCAACCACCACGTCATCAGTCACCTCCTCGCTCTGTGCTTCCATCGGCTATGCCTCTACGCTCACGCTCACCACCGGCCCTTGTCGCGCCTCCTTCTTACTTGTCGTTGACCACCTCCGACCCGTGCTCAGGCAACCACTAGCAGCACCTTTGGCAGTGGTGGTGGAGAGGGAGAGATGGAGAGAGGAGAGAGTTGAGGAAGAAATGGAAGGACATGTGTGTTTTCTCCTCAAAACACACACACCATCCAAGCCAAAGCATGGACCACGATGCTTCCACCCTACCTCCTACACCCCCACCATACCTCACCCATACTCACACCCTACCTCCCACAATCTTCACAAGTCAAAGAAAGATTAGTACTAACCACTCCACTAGCAACGCTTAGCCCCACTAAGATGGATTAGGATCTAACACTTACCTTTTCTTCACAATGTTTTGATATCCTAAAGTTACTTTTTTCAATCATAATATTGTGTTTAAGTTGTTTTTGAAATTATTATCATGTTATCACATATTATTGAAATAAATTGCACCCGTATTTACTGTTTTGCTTCAAATAGAGAATCAAGGTCTCAATCTTTTATCATGTCTCTCTGCCACGTTTTGTGCTAGTTCAATTTCAGTCTTCTTTTTGACGGAGCCTAATGAAACTTATTGACAAATTCGTTATGTCATTGTTCTCCGCACACAATAAAAATCATTTCACAAGGCTCAGAAACACCACTTACAGAGAACATCTCTCTACGAGAAGATGGAGATCACACAAGAATACATGTGATGTTGAGTTTAAACCATAATGGACTTTATGTAGGATTCTGATCCTAATCCTATCCTAATTGTGTTTTGTTGATGTTTAGGTGGTGATTAGAGGGTTATGAGATGGACGGCTGGGATTGAGAGGGATGGATGAAGGGCTTGGATGTTGTGGATGAGATGAGTGGTGGAGATGGAAGGATTGGATTGGATGGTTGAGATTAGAGGAGGAGGAGATATTTATTGGTGAGCTCTCTCTCTCTCTCTCTCTCTCTTGCGACACTCTCTCCCTCACGTTTCTCTCTCTCAGAGGTGATCTCCGGCGTGGTGGTGGTGACCTCCGGCGAAGTGAAGATCGGCTCCGGTTAGTTGGTGGAGGTGAGTAGCGTAGGGTGTGTTTTCATCCCTTTTGAGTTGGTTTTCTCTCCCTGACCTAACTCTTGTGCTGGGGTTGTGGTTGTTTGGTGGAGGTCGTCGGAGGTGGATTCGTGAGTGTGGATCGTCGAGGAGGAGTGGATCGTCGTTTGGACGCGAGGTTCGTCAACGGATCGTTATTTGGGGAGGTGCGCTCGTGGAGGCGTCGTCGTGGTTCTTCTAAGGTCTCTTCAGACCTTCCGGTATGTCAAGCTCACTCACTTAATTACCGTGAGTATTTGGAAGTCGACGGTAGGCCGTTCGGCTCGTCGCGAGTAAATGTGCAGCAGATTTCACTGCCTGATCGGTCGACCGGTTGGTGCAAACGGTCGACCTTTCGTGAAGAAATTCGGGTTCTGCCTCAAATCGGTCGAACGATGCCTGTGGGGCGGTCGACCGATTGTGCATTGGAGGCATGCCTGGTGAGTTTCGGTCGACCGGGTCCCCTTTGCCGGTCGACCGTGTCCACTGTCTTAAGTCGGTTGGGGGCTTAGACCATCTAAACGGTCGACCGCTCGTTGATTTCGTCCGACCGTGACTTAAGTGAGAATAGTGGTCGGTTCGACCGAATGAGGGTTCGGTCGACCGGACTTGTGCGCTGAGCGTGGGGAACGCTCTGGAGGAATTCGGTCGACCGAGATGTGCTCGGCGTTCGACCGAATTCCTGGCGCGAGTGAGGGATTATTCCCTGGACAGATTCGGTCGACCGAGATGTGCTCGGCGTCCGACCGAATTCGTTGTGGTGTTGAGGGATTTTTCCCTGGTGACTTTCGGTCGACCGGGACCCCTTTGTCGGTCGACCGATTAGTCGTTTTGTTCGTTGAACCGGGAGTTGACCATCTAAACGGTCGACCGTCCCTTGACTTGGGTTCGACCGAACGAGTACTGTTGGTGGGAATCGGTCGACCGATGGAGTGCCGGTCGAGGTGGATTGCCCTGTATTTGCTTGATTCGGTCGACCGGGACTTTTGGTTCGATCGACCGTTTGTGTCCTGTTTTGCACTATGGAGGTGTTGTGGTTGTGATCGTCCATGTGGGGCGAGTTGTGGTGCCGATGTTCTTCCGGCGAGTGTGCTAGGTGCACGAGTGTTGCGGTGGTTGGTTGAAAATAGACTTGGAGCCCCGTAACTGTGTGAGAGCTGCGGTTGGTTGAAATTAGACCTAGAGCCCAGCTAGTCTGTACGGAGTTGGTTGAAATTAGACCTGGAGCTCCGTAGTGCGTTCGGGTTGGTTGAAATTAGACCTGGAGCCTGAGCAGGGACCGCGTGTAGGGGTTGGTTGAAATTAGACCTGGAGCCCTTATACGTTTGGGTTGGTTGAAATTAGACCTGGAGCCCTTGGTCGTGTCGTGGTAGCTGTGGTTGGTTGAAATTAGACCTGGAGCTCAGCTTGGCGACGAGTGTGAGTCGCGGCGGTTGGTTGAGATTAGACCTGGAGCCCTGTGACTGTGGTGTGTGCGGTGGTTGGTTGAGATTAGACCTGGAGCCCCGTACCTGTGGTGTGTGCTGTGGTTGGGTGAGAGAGCCCTGGAGCCCAGCCGGTTGCGATGCTTTTCTTGTTGAGTAGAACTGCATGCTAGGATGATTTTATTCATGCATTTAGAGTTTGGCATACGGGGCTTCCTTCTGGAAACTCAGGCCTTGCTGCATGTTTACTTTCAGGCCGTGATCAGCGTTAAGGGGTGGTGACCGAGGAGAGGAGCACCGCTACCGGATCCAGCTTTCTCTCAGTTGAGGTCGTGTGATTACTGTTTCCCTTGTATATGCTTTTGATGTAATCACAACTTTTGTATACTCTGATGTTTATATATATATATTATATATGTTGGTGCACCTGTGTTCCCTTATTTGCGTAATATCCTCTGTTGATTGTATGTTATAAAATTTTAAAATTTTCCGCTGCTTGAGGATGTTACAACTTGGTATCAGAGTGGTCGGTTCCAGTGTCCTTATCCAAAGAAACCACCCTTAGAGTTTTAGAGTCTGCATTAGTTCATGCATTCATGGTTTTTGATGTGTGTTGTTCTTTGTGTGTAGATGTCTCCGAGACGCGTGAGACCTCTCCCACGGGACCGTGACACCAGTGGGGATACTGGGAGTACGGACTGGGCTGAGGAGCGGCGGATGCTCTATGATATGGTGGGGCGACTAGGAGCGATGTTGGATCGCCAGTCAGGCAGAGGAGAGCGAGCAGCGGCAGGAGCGATGCTCGACCTCTTTATGAGACAGCACCCGCCTACCTTTGATGGTAGAGGAGAGTCTGAGGCTGCGGAGGACTGGGTCCTGAAGATTTAGGAGATCCTTCGGGCGATTGAGTGCCCGCCTGAGAGGCAGACAGGATTGGCAGCATATGTGTTGGGCGGAGACGCGTCCAACTGGTGGAGGACCACATCTGCGGTGGTGTTTGAGGGCAGGGCTGAGGTTAGCTGGGAGGAATTCCTACGGGTGTTCAATGAGCAGTATTTCCTCGAGCATGTCAGAGACGGGAGGAGAGAGGAGTTTATGACTCTCGAGCAGGGAGAGGCGACCCTGGCTGAGTATACCTGGAGGTTCAACGCGCTGGAGCGTTACTGTCCGGAGATCTGTGTGACGCCGCTGCAGAGGGCGAGGAAGTTCATACGGGGGCTGAGGAAGTACCTCCGTACTCAGGTGACCTACAGTATGCCGCAGACACTGGCAGATGCGGTGAGATTTGCGACGATTATTGATCAGGATTACCAGGAGAATTATGCTGAGGCCAGGAGAGCTCCGGGGAAGGTCAGTAGACGTCCAGGTGCCCCGCTAGCAGGGAACCCAGGCAAGAGGCCCCGGATCGGAGGAGGTGGATCACGCCAGCCTGAGGCGTGCAGAGGTTGTGGCAGAGTTCACTCTGGAGAGTGTTGGGGCCACGCAGTGTGCCACGGGTGTGGCAAGCCAGGCCATTTTATGAGAGATTGTCCGAGTGGGCCAGGCGGGTTCAGCAGGCAGTCGGGACAGCCGGCAGGTGGCAGAGGCGGAGGTCGCCGACCTTTTGCGCCGCAGCGACAACAGGGTCAGAGGACTGGACGGGTCTTTACCATCCAGGCGGACGAGGCGAGAGATGCCAGCACGGTGGTGGAAGGTACGCTCTTTGTTGCTGGGTTGAGTGCGAGAGTGATGTTTGATTGTGGGGCCACACACTCGTTCATTTCGGAGCGATTTGCGAGCGTGTTGGGCTGTACCCCTGCGATGTTGACTGCCACGTTGGAAGTCAGCACACCCTTGGGTCTGATGGGCATTGTGGGGAGCTTCCTCCCAGCGCCACGATTGTTTCGGGAGATCAGGAGTTTCCGGCTGACCTGATCTTGTTGCCGATGGAGGACTTCGACGTCATACTGGGGATGGATTGGTTGTCCCAGTACGATGTGCGAGTTTTGTGCCGGGAGAAGAAGATCCTGATCCCGAGGAAGGGTCTACCTGATGTGGTGATCAGGGGGACGAAAGATAGAGGAGGCAGAGTGATCGTATCAGCAGTGAGGGCACAGAAGTTGTTGCAGCAGGGTTGCAGAGCTTTCGTGGCCACTTTAGTAGTTCCAGATCCAGAGGCGAGGAGATTGGAGGACATTGAGATTGTTCGGGAGTTCCCAGATGTATTTACAGATGAGGTCACTGGGTTGCCGCGTCACAGAGAGATTGAGTTTGGGATCGATTTGGTAGCTGGGACTACGCCGCAGTCGAAGGCGCCGTATCGGATGGCACCTACTGAGCTGGTAGAGCTGAAGAAGCAGTTGCAGGACCTGATGGATTCGGGATTTATCCGCCCAGTGTCTCACCTTGGGGAGCGCCAGTACTCTTCGTGAAGAAGAAGGACAGATCACTGCGGATGTGTATTGATTACAGGATGTTGAACAAGGTTACCGTGAGGAATCGGTATCCCTTGCCCAGGATCGAGGACCTGTTTGACCAGTTGCAGTCAGCGTAGGTGTTCTCGAAGATTGATCTGCGATCCGGTTATCATCAGCTGAGGATCAGAGAGGCAGATGTGCAGAAGACAACATTCAGGACGAGGTACGGGCATTACGAGTTTCTGGTGATGCCGTTTGGGTTGACGAACGCGCCTGCAGCGTTTATGGATTTGATGAAAAGGACGTTCAGTCAGTACCTCGACCGGTTTGTGATCGTCTTCGTGGACGATATTTTGGTTTACTCGCCAGATGTGGAGCAACATCGAGAGCACTTGAGAGTTGTACTTGGCATTTTGCGGGATCATCAGTTGTAAGCCAAGCTATCGAAGTGCGAGTTCTGGCTGACCAGTGTCGCCTTCTTGGGACACATCGTGTCAGGTGACGGGATTTCCGTAGATCCAGCGAAGGTCGAGGCCGTTACACAGTGGAGAGCCCCGACGAGTGTGGCAGAGGTCAAGAGTTTTGTGGGTCTAGCGGGTTATTATCGCCGTTTTATTCAGGATTTCTCGAGGTTGGCTTCGCCGTTGACGGCTCTGACGCGGAAGGGCGTCGAGTTCGTGTGGTCCCAGAAGTGCGAGGACAGTTTTCAGGAACTGAAGAGTCGGCTGACGACTGCTCCAGTTCTGACACTTCCCAGTGGCAGTGGTGGTTTTGTGATTTACAGTGACGCGTCAGGCGTTGGACTGGGATGTGTACTTATGCAGCACGGGCAGGTGGTTGCATACGCTTCGAGGCAGTTGAAGGTGCACGAGAGGAACTATTCCACTCATGATTTGGAGTTGGCGGCAGTGGTGCACGCTTTGAAGACCTGGAGGCATTACTTGTATGGCGAGCGATTCGAGGTGTTCATAGATCATCAGAGCCTAAAGTACCTGTTTTCGCAGAAGGAGCTGAATATGAGGCAGCGCAGATGGCTCGAGCTGATTAAGGATTATGATTTCACCATCTCGTACCATCTGGGGAAGGCGAATTCGGTTGCTGATGCTTTGAGCAGGAAGGTGGAGGTTACCGCAGTAGGTCTTTGTATCGAGGAGTGGAAGCTGCTTGAGGCATTGACCGAGTGGAGACCGTTCACCGATGAGTCGCGAGGTGCAGTGATTGTCGGGCTGAGAGTGGAGCCTCAGTTGGTCTCGAGTATCGTTCAGGTTCAGAGTGCTGATGATGAGTTAGCTGGTTTGTTACAGTTAGCTGGCAGATATGGGTCAGACTTCAGTATTGGGGTTGATTGTGGTCTGAGGTTCTGAGGCCGTGTCTGGGTGCCGAAGGGAGGAGACCTGAGGCAGGACATTCTGGAGGAGGCACATAAATCCCGTTATTCGATCCACCCAGGCAGCACGAAGATGTTTAGAGATCTTCAGAGGAATTTCTAGTGGAAGAGGATGAAGACGGAGATCGCAGAGTTTGTTGGCAGATGTCTGATTTGTCAGCAGGTGAAGATTGAGCACCAGGGACCTGCAGGGCCAATGCAGAGGATCGAGCTTCCAGAGTGGAAGTGGGAGCACGTGACGATGGATTTTGTCACCGGGCTGCCGAAGACGAGAGGATTGCACGACGCGATTTGGGTTATAGTCGATCGACTGACCAAGTCGGCGCATTTCTTAGCTATCCGGACCACTCTACCTCTGGAGGGTCTAGTTAAGTTGTATATTGAGGAGATTATCAGGCTTCATGGAGTGCCCGTGAGTATTATTTCAGATCGAGATCCGAGGTTCACTTCCAGATTCTGGGGGAGTTTGTAGCAGGCCTTGGGGACTCGGTTGAAGTTCAGTACGGCATTCCATCCGCAGACAGACGGTCAGTCTGAGAGGACCATCCAGACACTAGAGGATATGTTGTGAGCGTGTACTCTGGATTGGGCAGGTCATTGGGATGAGCATCTGCCATTGATCGAGTTCGCCTACAATAACAGCTACCATTCGAGCATTGGGATGGCACCGTACGAGGCCCTCTACGGGAGGCCGTGTAGATCACCGGTATGCTGGAGTGATGTAGGCGAGAGACAGCTAGTTGGTCCTGAGATTGTACATATGTATGCTGAGAAGGTTGATGTGATCAGGCAGAGACTAGTGACGGCCCAGAGCAGGCAGAAGAGCTACGCGGATAGGCGTAGGCGAGAGCTGAGGTTTGAGGTAGGTGACCATGTCTTCCTGAGGATTTCACCATCCCGAGGAGTGATGAGGTTCGGGAAGAAGGGGAAGCTCAGTCCGAGGTATGTCGGACCGTTTGAGATTCTCGATCGGGTTGGAGAGGTCACCTACAGGGTTGCGTTGCCGCCGTAGTTTTCGGGTCTTCACAACGTCTTCCATGTTTCGATGTTGAGGAAGTACGTAGCGGATCCTTCTCATGTGATTCAGTTGGAGGTTCCAGAGATCCGTCAGGATTTGTCTCTTGAGGAGAGACCGGTTGAGATTGTGGATCGGATGGAGCATCAGTTGAGGAGGAGGACCATTCCGATGGTGAAGGTCAGGTGGCAGCACCACAGTGAGCGAGAGGCCACTTGGGAGATCGAGGAGGAGGTCCGGAAGGAGTTCCCGGAGTTGTTTGGTGAGCTTCAGTTTTAATTTCGAGGACGAAATTCTTTTAGGAGGGTGGATTGTAGGATTCTGATCCTAATCCTATCCTAATTGTGTTTTGTTGATGTTTAGGTGGTGATTAGAGGGTTATGAGATGGACGGTTGGGATTGAGAGGGATGGATGAAGGGCTTGGATGTTGTGGATGAGATGAGTGGTGGAGATGGAAGGATTGGATTGGATGGTTGAGATTAGAGGAGGAGGAGATATTTATTGGTGAGCTCTCTCTCTCTCTCTTGCGACACTCTCTCCCTCACGTTTCTCTCTCTCTCAGAGGTGATCTCCGGCGTGGTGGTGGTGACCTCCGGCGAAGTGAAGATCGGCTCCAGTTAGTTGGTGGAGGTGAGTAGCGTGGGGTGTGTTTTCATCCCTTTTGAGTTGGTTTTCTCTCCCTCGACCTAACTCGTGTGCTGGGGTTGTGGTTGTTTGGTGGAGGTCGTCGGAGGTGGATTCGTGAGTGTGGATCGTCGAGGAGGAGTGGATCGTCGTTTGGACGCGAGGTTCGTCGACGGATCGTGATTTGGGGAGGCGCGCTCGTGTAGGCGTCGTCGTGGTTCTTCTAAGGTCTCTTCAGACCTTCCGGTATGTCAAGCTCACTCACTTAATTACCGTGAGTATTTGGAAGTCGACGGTAGGCCGTTCGGCTCGTCGCGAGTAAATGTGCAGCAGATTTCACTGCCTGATCAGTCGACCGGTTGGTGCAAACGGTCGACCGTTCGTGAAGAAATTCGGGTTCTGCCTCAAATCGGTCGAACGATGCCTGTGGGGCGGTTGACCGATTGTGCATTGGAGGCATGCCTGGTGAGTTTCGGTCGACCGGGTCCCCTTTGCCGGTCGACCGTGTGCACTGTCTTAAGTCGGTTGGGGGCTTAGACCATCTAAATGGTCGACCGCTCGTTGATTTTGTTCGACCGTGACTTAAGTGAGAATAGTGGTCGGTTCGACCGAATGAGGGTTCGGTCGACCGGACTTGTGCGCTGAGCGTGGGGAACGCTCTAGAGGAATTGGGTCGACCGATATGTGCTCGGCGTTCGACCGAATTCCTGGCGCGAGTGAGGGATTATTCCCTGGACAGATTCGGTGGACCGAGATGTGCTCGGTGTCCGACCGAATTCGTTGTGGTGTTGAGGGATTTTTCCCTGGTGACTTTCGGTCGACCGGGACCCCTTTGTCGGTCGACCGATTAGTCGTTTTGTTCAATGAACCGGGAGTTGACCATCTAAACGGTCGACCGTCCCTTGACTTGGGTTCGACCGAACGAGTACTGTTGGTGGGAATCGGTCGACCGATGGAGTGCCGGTCAAGGTGGATTGCCCTGTATTTGCTTGATTTGGTCGACCGGGACTTTTGGTTCGGTCAACCGTTTGTGTCCTGTTTTGTACTATGGAGGTGTTGTGGTTGTGGTCTTCCATGTGGGGCGAGTTGTGGTGCCGATGTTCTTCCGACGAGTGTGCTAGGTGCACGAGTGTTGCGGTGGTTGGTTGAAAATAGACCTGGAGCCCCGTAACTGTGTGAGAGCTGCGGTTGGTTGAAAATTAGACCTGGAGCCCAGCTAGTCTATACGGAGTTGGTTGAAATTAGACCTGTAGCTCCGTAGTGCGTTCGGGTTGGTTGAAATTAGACCTGGAGCCTGAGCAGGGACCGCGTGTAGGGGTTGGTTGAAATTAGACCTCGAGCCCTTATACGTTTGGGTTGGTTGAAATTAGACCTGGAGCCCTTGGTCGTGTCGTGGTAGCTGTGGTTGGTTGAAATTAGACCTGGAGCCCAGCTTGGCGACGAGTGTGAGTCGCGGCGGTTGGTTGAGATTAGACCTGGAGCCCCGTGACTGTGGTGTGTGCGGTGGTTGGTTTGATTGACATCATTTCATGCTTATATTTGTATCTTATATCCATTATCTTTCACCTAAACAATGCTATGTCATGAGTTTTATGTTTAGTTTTCAGGAATAAATAGGTTTGAAGAGATGAAGGATAAAAGGACCTAAAAGCTGGGAAAAAGGACTGAATTGTGAGATCTGGGGACCAAGATGCAAGGAAGAAGGACCTGAATGCAAGACCGAAGGACCTAAGAGCAAAACAGAATACTCCTCACCATCATGGGGAGTATTTTGGCAATTCTATTCGGGTCGGAGCTCCAACATGCAAACTAGATGCATCAAACACCAACAAAGCCTTCCAGAAAAGCCCACAAGAAATTCCAGAGCGATCCGGACACTGTAGACCGCTAATTGGCGGTCACTTTTGGACCAAATGCGCTCAAATTTCTCCAGCACATGTATTAGAGGATGTTTAGGCTATGTGTGGTATCTGTTTAGTCTCACATCGGGGGATTGTCCCGGATTAGCTTTTCCATGCCTATAAATAGAACTTTTCACCTCCGTTTGTAATCACTCCATATTTTAAGTGGCTATTCTTCCTACTAGAAGTGAGGCCTTGAAGCACACACTAAAGTAGGAGGATGCTACTTTTAATGTGAGTCATTTTATCAATAAAGTTTTATGTTTCTTTCATTGTTTGTTTTATGCTTCTTTTATTGTTTGTGCATGTTTTAGTTTAATCGTCTTTTAATTCTAGTTTAGTTTTAATATGCTTTCTTTCCATAGTTTAATAATTAGTGTAATGTTTAGTGAGTAGTTCCATCCCCTTTGGGGGGTGGAGTAGATGTACATACATGCATTAGAGAATGGGATGAATGCTTTAATTTCAATGTGTTGATTAAACATGAATGTATGCTTGCTTGTTTAGGATAGAATTTACAACTTGATGAGTTTTGCCAAAATGATTAGACACCTCTCATGCTTGTTTAGGTTCTGAAATAAACACTTTGCATATGTAAATGTTAATCAACTAAGTTGGTGAATAGAATGATAGGTTTTGCCATAACATTTAGACACTTCCTATGCTTGATAAACACCACCTTCATGTGCTTAAAGAATGTATTCTACACCCACCTCTTTGTTTGTGTGCACTCACTCCACCCCTTAGGGGTTTTCCATTCCTGAAATTCCAGCACTTCTATTTTGTTCTTAGCTTAGTTTTTATTTGATCGTTTATTTCTTTGTTTCGCATTTCGTACTTCTTAGCGTAGTTTAGTGTAGAGTAGCGTAACCAACTCTCTTCTCCATTATTTTCGCCACTTGATTTCGTGCAAACAAGAGGCTTCTCACCTCCCTGAGGACGACCCGTACTTGCCACCGCTTCATCGCGGCCGTGCACTTGCGGTTTAAATTAAAACGTTCACCAAGTTTTTGGCGCCGTTGCCGGGGAGGTGTCAGTCCAGACTCTTGTTTGGACAATTCGAGTGGATTTAATTTGTTTTTTGTAGTTGTTCTTTGTTTCAGGAGACTGGGAATAGCAAGGGAAGGCTTCTGGAAAAATTGAAAGGCTAGCTGGGCACTTCAGACCGCCAATCAGCGGTCTGAGACGCTCAGTTCACCTTATAGTTTTTTGTGGTTGTTAGACTAATTGATATAGTAATCTGGGACTCCATTTGTGCATGTTCTGACTCTTAGATTGCTCCCAGATTTATAATCAAACTTCCCTTAAGCAACTTGGACCCTAAAACTCAAAGCAAAAGATTAGGCATTCATTCTTGTTTAGGTCATGCATCATGTATGTGACTTAGGCATTTAGATTGTCTTTTATCTTAGCTTTATTTTCTGTTGCTGAAAGCTGGCGTGAGGTACGCACCTTCTACTCTCATTCATGCATTTCGTATGAACATGCATTAGTTAGTAGGAAGTGCATTGCAACAAGTGTGAGTTGAGCGTTGTTTGGAGAGTTGATTGCTAGATTTAGGACTCCAAAACGCTACTAAGGAGGGGCTGTCCCGTAAAATATAAGGTGGGGGATTTCATCACCCTTTCCTTCGCCCCAAAAACCACACTAATCAAGAGCCTAATTTTAAAATCAAGTAGACATTGGCCTTAAGGAATTCGGACGCATTAGGAGAGTGATCCGGTCCCGACCGTCATGACCTGATCGGCGTTGCCCACTTTGTCGAAAGTAGGAGAGACGAGATCCCCGAATCTTGGCTCACTTGCTGGGCTTTGTGGTCCTCTTTGTAAGGAGGTGAGGCGTGTTGAGGCCGTGTGACCTCGCAGTTAGGCGTCATCTAGCTGTAAGGACCTATATCGACCTTAGGATTGCTTGAGCCTTGTTTGCTTGTGTGCTTCTACCTGTACCCATCCGCCGTAGCATAAGGACTTCTTCCCTTCTCTCCTGAGTCATTCTTTCTCTCCTGTGTTCCCCCGTCTTCTCCTCTACACACATTCTTTGTTAAAAAAAAAGTTTTGTTTTGTGTGTGTGTGCACCTTTGTGCATGCTTTCGTGGACACGAGACGAGAGTGGTCATTTGACGAGGAGCGTTGTCGGATTCGGTCATCGATTTCTCGACACCTTCCTCCTCTCGTGTCGCACGTAGTTCGGGTCCAATGGCTGCTAATTTCCGTGAGGAGGAGCAGTTGCTGGACCCACCTGTTCCACCTGTGCTTCCAGTTGTCGTTCCCATACCTCTTCGTGATCGATGCTACCCGAGCCGTACAACTCTGCCCTCATGCATCGTATTGCCAGAGGCAAATGGGAACCATTTTGAGGTCAAGCCTCAGTTTATTTCCATGCTCCCTCATTTCACTGGGAAAGGTGACCCCTATATCTTTCTCAGGGAATTTGAGGAGGTCTGTGCTATGTTCAAGTTGCAACAACTTAGCACAGACTCCATCCATCTTAGGCTCGTTCCTTTTGCACTAAAGGATGACGCCAAGAAGTGGTTGTACAGCAACCAGGCGAATTCCTTTAGGACTTGGGATGAGTTTCAATCTGCATTCCTCAAGAAGTACTTTCCTAATCATCGGACTCAAAAATTGAGGAACGAAATCAATTCGTTCTATCAACATGAGACCGAACCATTTCATGCATATCTTGAGAGGTTCAAAGAGCTACTATCCTCATGCCCTCACCATGGCATTGAGTTGTGGCGCCTTTGTCAGATTGTGTACGAGGGTCTTCACATCCCGTCAAGAACGCTCCTTGAGTCCATGTGTCAAGGAGAGTTCTTGGGAAAGGATGAAAGGGAGGCATGGGCCTTCCTAGAAGATCTCGCTGAGAAAACCATGCAGTGGGAGAGTGTGAGGGAACCACCGCATCATCTAGTATAGGAGCGAGGATCGCGAATGCAAACTCGACTAGATCGGGTGCCGCATTTGCTATCGATACCACTAAGGCCACCGAGGCACGCATGGCGGCCTTAATGCGCCGTATGGATTCGATTGAGCTCCAAAACCAACAAAGTGCACCTCACATGTCCACATCTGGTCCAGTTCCTTGTCATTCATGTGGTAGGATAGGCCATGTAGAGAGCGAGTGTGAGTCCATTCCTCCTGAGATGGAGCGTGTCAACACCATCTATGACAGAGCTAGGAATGACCCATACTGATCATCTTATAACCCTGGATGGAGGAACCACCCCAATTTTTCATGGAACCAAAATAATGCCCCGGGTGGTCCTTCAAACTCCTCTAGACCACCTTACCAATCACACCAACCTCCCATGCATGCACATTCCTATCAGCCACCCCAAACACAAACCACCAATCAATCAGGTTTCTCAAATTCCAATAATATGGAAACCCGATTCAATTCGCTTGAGACCTTGACTCGTGGACTTGAAAACTCAATGAAAATTTTTATGTCTACCACAAGTCAAGTTCTCACTTCAAATCAGCAGACCATGAAATCTCTAGAGCTTCAGATGGGCCAATTGGCTCAGTCTGTACATGAAAGAGAGAGAGGGTCTTTTCCTAGCCAGCCTGAGGCTAACCCCCGTGTGTACCAGCAACAACACATGCAAAATGAGAATGTGGTACCTCGGGGGAGGCAAGTGAACCATGTGGAGGAACCTGTTCACCATGTCAATTCCATTGTGACCTTAAGGAATGGAAAACAGGTTGACAATCACATTTCCTTGCCACAGCCACCACCATCTATGCAGCCCCTCCGTGGGAATGGTGGTGAAGAAGAAGCTGAGGGTGAGGGTAATACACCAAAGCTTTCTTCTCAGGCACAGCAGAAAACCTACCTGCCAAAAGCTCCCTATCCAAGTAGGTTAAACAAAAAGTAGAGTGACAACATGGACAAGATATTAGAGGTGTTTAAGCAAGTGAAGGTTAACATCCCTTTGTTGGATGTCATCCAACAAATACCTCAATATGCCAAAGTGTTGAAGGATCTCTGCACAACCAAGAGGAAGACCAATGTTCCTAAGAAAGCATTCTTGGCTGCAAATATCAGCTCACTTTTGTCCAATCCTACCTACACAAAATACAAGGACCCGGGGTGTCCTACTATTCAGTGTACGATAGGGGACACTAGATTGAGCAATGTTTTGCTTGATTTAGGATCAGCGGTCAACCTCCTCCCATTCTCTGTTTATCAACAGTTGAACTTGGGAGAATTGAAACCAACTAAGATCACCCTCCAACTGGCGGATAGATCCATTCGTATTCCCATGGGGATTATCGAGGACGTGCTTATCAAAGTTGGAGATTTTATATTTCCAGTCGATTTTGTTGTCCTCGATACCAATCCTGTTGCGAACACCCACTCTCAAATACCTTTGATTTTGGGTAGACCATTTCTGGCAACCTCCAATGCCTTGATTAATTGTAGAAATTGTCTCATGAAGCTCTCATTCGGTAACATGAGTGCCGAGTTTCATGTGTTCAACTCTGGTAGGCAACATGAACCCATGGATGAACCTTTAAATCTAAATCTCATCCGCCAATTGGAGAAAACACCACAAAATCAACGAACACCCCTAACCCCAATGCAACCCATTGAGAATGTTCGTAGGCCCAACGAAAACTCATTGCCTGTCTTCACAATGCAACAGAGTGAGCTGGCCTCGAACATGAATGTCCAAAGGGAGTGTTCGTTGCATGATTCAGTTGAGAGTACTAGTGAGAGTGAGACACCTCATCATATGCCTATACCAGAAGGTGTCTCTACCTCATGTCCCATGGCCATTGAGCCATTTGAGCTTCATATTGACTCCAACAAGGACCCACCTATGACCGAGCTTATGCTTGATGATCTAAATGATGGTGGGAGGTCCTTGTTGGATGACTTGGGGAGAAGCCCCATTCTTAGTGATGCAGGTCTGCTGCATCCATCGAATGAGCTTGAGGAACTCATTCCGATGCACCCGCCTATTGGTTGGAGGGTTTTCTTCGATGAACAATTAAACCCTAGCGAGGCAACACAACTTCATTCTTGGTTGCCCACACCCAACCAATATCATGAGGGGTTCGAGCCTTTCAGCTTTGACCTTTCACCCCTCATGACACCTCAGAGTACCAGTGGAGTTTGCCCATCTCGGCAAGTCTCTGGTCCTCATGACTTGATGTTCTCATTTGATGTTCCTTGACCAAATGATTATGAGAATATCTTGGTTGATGTATATATCTTTAAAAAAAACAACAAAAAAAAACACAAAAAAAGAAGAAAAAGTGTGTAATAAAAGACTCCTTCAGTGAGCATCGATTGTTGTGGGCCCCAACCCTTGTGTACTTGGGCCCAATTTCTTCACGTATTTATCTCCCTTCTTCAGCTTCTCACAGGTTTTCAAGGAATTTGGGTTTGTGTTCATCAACATGACCCTGAACGTCCCTTTGTACTTCATGTTGGTGAGATCTTTCCTTTTTCATGCATGTATCCATGTAGTATCTTGTTCACATTCATTGAGGATAATGCATGAAGTAGGTGTGGAGGGGTGTTTTACGTGTGTACATAGTCGAGTCTTTTTCCTTTGGTTTTATTTTCTTTTGTTTGCATTGTTAGGGTCATGTTAGTGTGCCGCATTTAATATCGATATATCTGTTTGCCATGATCCTTGGGTGACTTGTCTTCTTTTGCTTGCCTAGTGCTTTAAAATTTTCACATTTCTTTCAAAATCTTCATGTGTTTGCGAAAGAAAATATTTTTGTAGGTTTGCGTGTGTTTAGTATGTGCAAAACCGTTGAGAGGCAAAGTAAAAAGAAAACTCCCAAAATTGTCTTGAACTTGATGCATTAGGATTTCTAGTTTTCTGGCTTTAGGTCTTATCGAGTCGTTAGGATGCACCCCGGTTTTCCCTCGGGGGGCGTGTAATCATAGGGTTTCAGTACTCAAACATTTAAAGAAGTCCACCCTGAACCTAGTGAGTCAAATAATTCGTGTTTTTAGTATAAGGAAGTTTGTCGTAGTCAAGGACCCTTAATCTCTTTTTGTGAAACTTAAGTGTAGGGGTTTTGGTTCCCACGTAGATAAATAAATAAGTGGTGTTCTCTCTTCTCGCACGGCTCCTATCACTCGGGAAAGTAGGTCTGAGGGGACTTTGTGCCTGGTGCTTTCGAGTCATCTGACTTGGGATGCGCCGACCGAACTCCCGTTACACGGATGGTAGGGATCGCCCTATGTGGAGATTTGGGGGAAGGTGTACGTGATAGTGTAAGTCCTCATAGGCAATGATGCACGAAACCTGACCCTGGGAGAATCAAACACCAACCAATAAAATGCTCCAATGAAAAAAAAGAAAAAAAATGAAAAAGAAAAAAAAGAGTCAAATAAGAACCAAAATGGACTTTACACATTGTATCACATTCAGAAGTTAAGGTTGCCCATGTCTTTCACTCAAGTCCTTAACTAACTTTCACGAATAACTCATTAGGCTAGGTGTGTGGACCGATTACATTCATAGAGTCGACCCATAGTATTACCGCGTCCCATGATCGACAAAATGAGTCCAACGAGTCGTGTAGCTAGATTGATTAATGCATCTTGTTCGGATTTTGTAGGTATATCCGCTGAAAACCCTCAGGAGACAACACTCCTCCTTGGCGACAAGGAGGTTTAACGGCTTGTTGCACGTGCTAAGTGCAACCGTGATTCCTACGAAAGTGAGTTAGGATTTCTTGTTTTTTCGTATGCTTTTCTCTTTCTTTGTTTTGCTCGGGACTAGCAAAAGTTAGGTGTGGGGGTATTTGATTGACATCATTTCATGCTTATATTTGTATCTTATATCCATTATCTTTCACCTAAACAATGCTATGTCATGAGTTTTATGTTTAGTTTTCAGGAATAAATAGGTTTGAAGAGATGAAGGATAAAAGGACCCAAAAGCTGGGAAAAAGGACTGAATTGTGAGATCTGGGGACCAAGATGCAAGGAAGAAGGACCTGAATGCAAGACCGAAGGACCTAAGAGCAAAACAGAATACTCCTCACCATCATGGGGAGTATTTTGGCAATTCTATTCGGGTCGGAGCTCCAACATGCAAACTAGATGCATCAAACACCAACAAAGCCTTCCAGAAAACCCACAAGAAATTCCAGAGCGATCCGGACACTGTAGACCGCTAATTAGCGGTCCAAGACCGCTAATTGGCGGTCACTTTTGGCCCAAATGCGCTCAAATTTCTCCAGCACATGTATTAGAGGATGTTTAGGCTATGTGTGGTATCTGTTTAGTCCCACATCGGGGGATTGTCCCGGATTAGCTTTTTCCATGCCTATAAATAGAACTTTTCACCTCCGTTTGTAATCACTCCATATTTTAAGTGGCTATTCTTCCTACTAGAAGTGAGGCCTTGAAGCACACACTAAAGTAGGATGATGCTACTTTTAATGTGAGTCATTTTATCAATAAAGTTTTATGTTTCTTTCATTGTTTGTTTTATGCTTCTTTTATTGTTTGTGCATGTTTTAGTTTAATCGTCTTTTAATTCTAGCTTAGTTTTAATATGCTTTCTTTCCATAGTTTAATAATTAGTGTAATGTTTAGTGAGTAGTTCCATCCCCTTTGGGGGGTGGAGTAGATGTACATACATGCATTAGAGAATGGGATGAATGCTTTAATTTCAATGTGTTGATTAAACATGAATGTATGCTTGCTTGTTTAGGATAGAATTTACAACTTGATGAGTTTTGCCAAAATGATTAGACACCTCTCATGCTTGTTTAGGTTCTGAAATAAACACCTTGCATATGTAAATGTTAATCAACTAAGTTGGTGAATAGAATGATAGGTTTTGCCATAACATTTAGACACTTCCTATGCTTGATAAACACCACCTTCATGTGCTTAAAGAATGTATTCTACACCCACCTCTTTGTTTGTGTGCACTCACTCCACCCCTTAGGGGTTTTCCATTCCTGAAATTCCAGCACTTCTATTTTGTTCTTAGCTTAGTTTTTATTTGATCGTTTATTTCTTTGTTTCGCATTTCGTACTTCTTAGCGTAGTTTAGTGTAGAGTAGCGTAACCAACTCTCTTCTCCATTATTTTCGCCACTTGATTTCGTGCAAACAAGAGGCTTCTCACCTCCCTGAGGACGACCCGTACTTGCCACCGCTTCATCGCGGCCGTGCACTTGCGGTTTAAATTAAAACGTTCAACACGGTGGTTGGTTGAGATTAGACCTGGAGCCCCGTACCTGTGGTGTGTGTTGTGGTTGGGTGAGAGAGCCCTGGAGCCCAGCCGGTTGCGATGCTTTTCTTGTTGAGTAGAACTGCATGCTAGGATGATTTTATTCATGCATTTAGAGTTTGGCATATGGGGTTTCCTTCTGGAAACTCAGGCATTGCTGCATGTTTACTTTCAGGCCGTGATCGGCGTTAGGGGGTGGTGATCGAGGAGAGGAGCACCGCTACCGGATCCAGCTTTCTCTCAGTTGAGGTCGTGTGATTACTGTTTCCCTTGTATATGCTTTTGATGTAATCACAACTTTTGTATAGTCTGATGTTCATATATATATATATATTATATATGTTGGTGCACCTCTGTTCCCTTATTTGCGTAATATCCTCTGTTGATTGAGTGTTTATAAATTTTAAAATTTTCCGCTGCTTGAGGATGTTACACTTTATATAGCACACCCAATAATTTGTTATAATCGACCCCAACTACACGCACTTAACTTGTTCCTTGTTTACGTTAGTCAAGTCACCTTAAGACGATAGATGTTAGGACTTTGTGTCCAACAATCTCTTACTTGACTTGTCTTATGTACCTTATGCTTGATAACTTTAGGTGGAGTGACCATGAGCCAATTTACAAAGAGAACACGCATCATACATTTGAATATGAAAACATCCAATACACTAGTCATAGTGGTAACACACAATCTAAAATGTCTATCTTTTCTATTTACTAAGATATCCAAGATTAATGTCAAAAGAAATACTCTATTAGGTAATCAATTGTATGAATAGATTCCATAATTGTCATGAAAAAGACCTATTTAATTTGATTCAATACAAAACTACAAAAAACGTCATTAAAAACAATGTGATAATACAAAATAGTGTCATGACCCAATTAAATAAGCATATGATTTATCCTTCGTGGCAAGTTGATTAATAGCATACCATGTCGCATAATCATGTTGCACATCCATTATTTTACCACACTTTGTCTGCTACTTGGATTATACATGTGTTTCAAATATTAGGTAATAAAGAAAGAATATGGAATGAAAATGCAAGCATCTTCGACCTAAAACAAAATGTTAATGAGTTAAGCGCAAACTTGGAGGGACTTAAGTGTAAAGAATAAAATTCTTAATGCAAAATCTCCTTGAACATGAGGCGTTCTCAAGCAATTAGGTTAAACGTGTGAGCCACAATTGACTAGGGTGAAATCCTCGTGCAAAAATGAAGATTTAAGTCGTTTGACATGATTTGGTCTAGATCGGAGCATGAATATCCACCAACAGCAGACACAATTCTACCAATAACGGACACAAATCCGCTAACAGTATAGATCTTGTTGCCCCGTTGGGTCCCAAAATAAAGCAGTCGAGCCACTTATTTTGGATGTACCTGACTTACGCAATGTCAATTTCACATAGCAGATCGTATCCATGTATTAGTCTTAGTGCTAATACATGTATGTCTATGGTCTACTAAGAAGGTGGATCTATGATACACTTCGTTTTCACAGTAGCCAGTACTTGTATGCTACACACTCTACACATGTTCTTTAATTAATGTGCATAACACTAAGACACACACACCACACTATCCTCTTCAACACCTAGCACTTTTAGTGTTGTTTTTTCAATTCCTATTTTTTTAGTTTAGTGATTTGTATTTTCAATTTGTAGTTGAAGTTGTAGTGTAGATTCATCATCTCCTCTTCTATATTCTATATTTGAGTATCGACTGGAGCATTGCATAAGAACACAAATTGTAACATCCTCAACACAGCGGAAAATTTAAAATTTTATAACACACAATCAACAGAGGATATTACGCTAATACTAAACACAGGTGCACCAACATATATAATATATATATATATATATATATATATGAACATCAGAGTATTTCAAAAGTTGTGATTACATCAAAAGACTATACAAATGGAAGCAGTAATCACTCGACCTCAACTGAGAGAAAGCTGGATCCGGTAGCGGTGCTCCTCTCCTCGGTCACCACCCCCAATCGCCGATCACGGCCTGAAAGTAAACATGCAACAATGCCTGAGTTTCGAGAAGGAAACCCCGTATGCCAAACTCTAAATACATGAACTGAAAGACACCCTAGCATGCAATTCTACTAAACAAGAAAAGCATCTCAACGGGCTGGGCTCCAGGGCTCTTTCACCCAACCACAACACACACCACAGTCACGGGGCTCCAGGTCTAATCTCAATCAACCACCGCAACACACACTCGTCGCCAAGCTGGGCTCCAGGTCTTTTTCAACCAACCGCAGCTACCACGACACGACCAAGGGCTCCAGGTCTTTTTCAACCAACCCAAACGTCTAAGGGCTCCAGGTCTTTTTCAACCAACCCCTACACGCGGTCCCTGCTCAGGCTCCAGGCCTTTTTCATCCAACCTGAACGCACTACGGAGCTCCAGGTCTTTTTCAACCAACCCCGCACAGACTAGCTGGGCTCCAGGTCTTTTTCAACCAACCGCAGCTCTCACACAGTTACGGGGCTCCAGGTCTCTTTCAACCAACCGCCGCAACACCACAATTCTAAGCTGGGCCTCAGGCCTATTTCAGCCAATCCCAAGCTCTCACACCGTTACGGGGCTCCAGGTCTTTTACAACCAACCGCTGCAACACTCGTGCACCCTAGCACACTTGCCGGAAGAACATCGGCACCACACTCGCCCCACACGGACGACCACAACGACAACACCTCCATAGTGCAAAACTGGACACAAACGGTCGACCGAACCAAAAGTCCCGGTCGACCGAATCAAGCAAATACAGGGCAATCATATCGACCGGCACTCCCTCGGTCGACTGATTCCCACCCACAGCACTCGTTCGGTCGAACCAAAGTCAAGGGACAGTCGACCGTTTAGATGGTCAACTCCCAGGTTCATCGAACAAAACGAACAATCGGTCGAACGGCAAAGGGGCCTCGTTCGACCGAAAGTCACCAGGGACGAATCCCACAACTCCACAACAAATTCGGTCGAACACCCGAGCACTCTCGGTCGACCGAATCCCACCAGGAAATAATCCCTCACTCGCACCCTGAATCTGGTCGAACGCCGAGACCTCCTCGGTCGACCGAATTCCACCAGAGCGTTCCCCACGCTCAGCACAGGTCCGGTCGACCGAATCCACATTCGGTCGAACCGACCACTCCATCCACTTAAGTCACGGTCGGACGAAGTAATAGAGGCGGTCGACCGTTTAGATGGTCAACGCCCTATATGACCCATGAAGGTGCACACGGTCGACCGGCAAAGGGGACATGGTCGACCGAATCTCACCACGCTTGCCTCCTACGCACAATCGGTCGACCGCCCCAAGGGCATCGTTCGACCGATTTGAGGCAGAACCCGAATTCTCATCACGAACGGTCGACCGTTTGCACCAACTGGTCGACCGATCAGGCAATGAAATCTGCTGCACATTTACTCGTGACGAGCCGAAAGGCCTACCGTCGACTTCCAAATACTCACGATAATTAAGTGAGCAAGCTTGACATATGATGGGAATTTAATTTATACCGCAAGTGCACGACGTCAATGAAGACGTGGCAAGTACGGGTCGAACACAAGGAGGGAGAGATTTGTTATTTGTGTGATTTTCGAGTAGGGGAAAGAAGGAGAGAAGAATAAGTTTGGTTTTGAGATTTTTGGTTTTTAATTTTTTAAAGCATGAGACATGAACAAATAAAACTAAAATAAGAACAAAGATGGTGAATTCCGTTGGGTGGAGGTTTAAATATAGGGTTTAGATTAGAGAATTCAGAAACTTATAATAAATCATGTTAGTTATGAAGCATTACATGATAAATGATTTAACATAAACTCCAGCACGTTGAACCTCCGGGTATACTCAGCCAGGGTCGCCTCTCCCTGCTCGAGAGTCATAAACTCCTCTCGCCTCCCATCTCTGACATGCTTTGGGAAATACTGCTCGTTCAACTCCCGCAGGAATTCCTCCCAGCTGATCTCAGTCCTGCCCTCAAACACCACTGCAGATGTGGTCCTCCACCAGTTGGACGCGTCTCCGCCCAACACATACGCTGCCAATCCTGTCTGCCTCTCAGGTGGGCACTCAATCGCCCGAAGGATCTCCTGAATCTTCAGGACCCAGTCCTCCGCAGCCTCAGACTTTCCTCTACCATCAAAGGTAGGCGGGTCCTGTCTCATAAAGCGGTCGAGCATCGCTCCTGCCGCTGCTGGCTCTCCTCTGCCTGACTGGCGATCCAACATCGCTCCCAGTCGCCCCACCGTGTCATAGAGCATCCGCCGCTCCTCAGCCCAGTCCGTACTCCCAGTATCCCCACTAGTGTCACGGTCCCGTGGGGGAGGTCTCACGCGTCTCAGAGGCATCTACACACAAAGAAACAATACACATCAAAACCATGAATGCATGAACTAATGCAGACTCTAAAACTCTAAGGGTGGTTTCTTCGGATAAGGACACTGGAACCGACCGCTCTGATACCAAGTTGTAACATCCTCAACACAGCGGAAAATTTAAAATTTTATAACATACAATCAACAGAGGATATTACGCAAATACTAAACACAGGTGCACCAACATATATATAATATATATATATGAACATCAGAGTATTTCAAAAGTTGTGATTACATCAAAAGACTATATAAGTGGAAGCAGTAATCACTCGACCTCAACTGAGAGAAAGCTGGATCCGGTAGCGGTGCTCCTCTCCTCGGTCACCACCCTCTATCGCCGATCACGGCCTGAAAGTAAACATGCAACAATGCCTGAGTTTCCAGAAGGAAACCCCGTATGCCAAACTCTAAATACATGAACTGAAAGACACCCTAGCATGCAATTCTACTAAACAAGAAAAGCATCTCAACAGGCTGGGCTCCAGGGCTCTTTCACCCAACCACAACATACACCAGAGTCACGGGGCTCTAGGTCTAATCTAAACCAACCACCACAACACACACTCGTCGCCAAGCTGGGCTCCAGGTCTTTTTCAACCAACCGCAGCTACCACGACACGACCAAGGGCTCCAGGTCTTTTTCAACCAACCCAAACGTCTAAGGGCTCCAGGTCTTTTTCAACCAACCCCTACACGCGGTCCCTGCTCAGGCTCCAGGCCTTTTTCAGCCAACCTGAACGCACTACGGAGCTCCAGGTCTTTTTTCAACCAACCCCGCACAGACTAGCTGGGCTCCAGGTCTTTTTCAACCAACCGCAACTCTCACACAGTTACGGGGCTCAAGGTCTCTTTCAACCAACCGCCGCAACACCACAATTCTAAGCTGGGCCTCAAGCCTATTTCAGCCAATCCCAAGCTCTCACAACGTTACGGGGCTCCATGTCTTTTTCAACCAGCCGCCGCAACACTCGTGCCCCCTAGCACACTTGCCGGAAGAACATCGGCACCACACTCGCCCCACACGGACGACCACAACGACAACACCTCCATAGTGCAAAACTGGACACAAACGGTCGACCGAACCAAAAGTCCCGGTCGACCGAATCAAGCAAATACAGGGCAATCACATCGACCGGCACTCCCTCGGTCGACCGATTCCCACCCACCGCACTCGTTCGGTCGAACCAAAGTCAAGGGACGGTCGACCGTTTAGATGGTCAACTCCCAGGTTCACCGAACAAAACGAACAATCGGTCGAACGGCAAAGGGGCCCCGTTCGACCGAAAGTCACCAGGGACGAATCCCACAACTCCACAACAAATTCGGTCGAACACCCGAGCACTCTCGGTCGACCGAATCCCACCAGGAAATAATCCCTCACTCGCACCCTGAATCTGGTCGAATGCCGAGACCTCCTCGGTCGACCGAATTCCACCAGAGCGTTCCCCACGCTCAGCACAGGTCCGGTCGACCGAATCCACATTCGGTCGAACCGACCACTCCATCCACTTAAGTCAAGGTCGGACGAAGAAATAGAGGAAGTCGACCGTTTAGATGGTCAACGTTCTATCCGACCCATGACGGTGCACACGGTCGACCGGCAAAGGGGACCCGGTCGACCGAATCTCACCAGGCTTGCCTCCTACGCACGATCGGTCGACTGCCCCAAGGGCATCGTTCGACCGATTTGAGGCAGAACCTGAATTCTCATCACGAACGGTCGACCGTTTGCACCAACCGATCGACCGATCAGGCAGTGAAATCTGCTGCACATTTACTCGCGACGAGCCGAAAGGTCTACCGTCGACTTCCAAATACTCACGATAATTAAGTGAGCAAGCTTGACATACCAGATGGCTTGAAGAAGCCCTTGAAGAACCGTGACGACGTCTCCACGAGCACGTCTCCCCAAATCACGATCCATCGACGAACCTCGCGTCCAAACGACGATCAATCGCCTCCTCGACGATCCACAGCCACAACACCACCTCCGGCAACCTCCAACACCCAACCACGACCACAGCAACACGGGTTAGGTCGAGGGAGAGAAAACCAACACAAAAGGGATGAAAACACACCCCACGCTTCTCACCTTCAGCAACCAACCGGAGCCGATCTTCACTTCGCCGGAGGTCACCACCACCACGCCGGAGATCACCACTGAGGTAGAGAGAGAGAGAGTGAGCAACGAGAGTGAGAGAGATGTGAGAGAGAGAGAAACTTACCTCTAAATATCTCCCCAACCTTCAATCTCCACCATCCATTCCAATCCATCCATCTCCACCACTCATCTCAATCTCCTCTCCATCTCAACCCTCCATCCATCCATCTTCAATCCAAGTCATCATCTCCCTCTAATCACCACCTAAACACCAACAAAACGCAATTAGGATTAGGATCTTACACAAATACTTTGAGAATCGACTTGTACTTTCTACGGCTTCACTGACGTTGTGGATTAACTTGCGGTTTTAGTTTGTTGCAATTCAAGTACCTACCAAATTTTTGATGTTGCGGCCTGGGAATTTACACTATCATGAGCTTTGTTTCACCGATTTCATTTTGGCTTTTACCTTTTTTTTTATTTTTGATTGTTACTAGGGTACTCAAGAGAGTCAAGGGACAATATCATCCACTAGTGGATCAAAGAACTTAGTGGTAAAATGATCTACTAGTAGCACATAAAATCCACTACTACCAAATTTGGTACTATTTTTGTGTCTAAATTTATTCTATTGTGTTCTGCTTCCTTCTTACTGCTTCAAATTACTCTTTTATGCCACTAGAAGTTTCATGCTTAATTTTTTAAAACATGAAGTGGGAATCTCCTTTTTTGCAATTTTCGATGGTAAATCTCTAAGCAAAAAAATTAGAAATTTGTGCTTAGGATCATGAATAATTTGTATGATCCTTGCATAAATTTTCTTTATCTTGTGTTTTACTTTCTTGTTATCGATTATTCGCATGAGATATGTGCTTTTCACTTTCATTCATGTATATTAGCAAGGTGCATGATCACAAATGTGTGGTTGAGAGATTGTTTGGTGAGTTGCTTGCTATCCTAGGGATCAATTAATCTTAAAAGCCACCACCAATAGTCCAAAAATAAGGTGAAGGATTTCATGACCCTTTCTTTGTCTCCATAAACCACAATCAATCAAAGCCCATGGAAGCAAGTAGACATTGGTTTAGGATTTGTAGGTCGATGTTGATAGAGATCTGGCTACTTGAGAGGAGGATATGTTGGTTTTGGCTTATCATATATTTATTTGATGATTTAGGCTAAACCTATCATTAAAATTCTATTAATTAAACATGAACTCTGACATGCATACATCATACACTATATTGCATATCTCTTGGATAAATTGAATTTCAGGTTTGGCAATGAAAAAATATGACTCAATCGTGCAAAAAAGGATCAAGAAACAAAGACAAATTGAATGTATTTTTCACTTTCTTGAGTTCTTAGGAAATGATTTAAACTTAAGCATTTGAGTTGATTTCTTCCCTCACACACGCATTAAGGTTACCTATAGAAGTCTCACACAAAATCTCATATCGTTTGAACTTCAATATATTACCCGAAGCAAACCTAAAAAACCACCCAAAACCAATTTAAGTATGTTTGTCCAAAAACTATCGACTGCCACTTTCCTTGGTCCGAATGTTTGCATGCAACAAAGCTTCTCTTGGTGGAACGGTCAACTGTAATGACCATTTGGTCCGACAGTTTCCATGTTTTCAAATTTCCATTGCAAGCCGTTTTCTTGTCTTTTCCCCCAACGACTATCTTGAAGATTACGTCTTTACCCAATTTGGTCTTCAGGACACCGATCGACTGGACCACTCCTCTTATGGGTTGACTGAATCATACCCAAAAGTGGACAGTAATTATTTTAGAATTTGGTCGATTGTTTCTTCCCTAACAGTCGACCTATTATTTTCGTCACACTCAAAATCCATATCAAAACCCTGAGTCATTCGGTCATTACTTTTTTTTGAATGACAGGGGAAGTCATCGGACCACTGCCCTTTGGACGCGGGCCAGGCTGCAAACCCCAAGGCTTGTGGGACCCACCCCCTTTATTACTCACACTCACCAGAAGAAGGGTTCTAAAAGGCACTTGGGGGGGGGGGCTCGAACTCGTGACCCCCCATTGCAGTGAGGCCCTTTGCCAGCTGAGCTACTCGATGGGGGGAATTCGATCATTACTTCTATATCAATCGATCGTTGCCTTGAGAAAAATGCAAAAATACTCTCAACCTAACACTTTCACGATTGACCTATTTACATATTCGTTCGACCATTCACTTAAGTTTAAGCAAACGGTTGGACGAAAGTCACCAAATGGTCGACCATTTGGTGAGCAACTGGCACTGCTTTTTTACTATCTTTTGTCGATTGCTTCATTCTCTCTTTTGTCTTTTGCCTAATGACTATATTCTCTCTATGCCTATATATATGAGTTATTGAAACCTTAATTCAAACACTCCTTGCAATCCAAAGGTTTCACACACATTGGAGATCCAAAAACCACTTCCTACACACTTATGCTTCTTTTTAAACTCTATTACTTGAAATTTGCATAGCCAAATCCCTTCAAGTTCTCAAGTTATAGACCAAAGTTCTCAAAGTTGTTATAGCTCCAGGTTAGGAAAGAATATTCAAGCATTGGGGATTGTCCCTTCCTTGTGGTATACAAGGTTTAATCCAACCCGGAAATTGGATCAATAGTGAAGACGCAAGCGGGATCACGGTTCAAGCAGGGCTTTAAGAGAGGACTAGGACCTAGTTGTTGTGCCAAACCTTTCTACATTGCAATGTTCATTGTGGTTTTCTATTCTCCTCTTATTGCATTTTTAATTTGCCATTAGAATTTCGGTTATTCTATTCACCCGACCTCGAGACTTCTATTAGGGCCATTTTGATCCTATAGGATATTGAGTGGGCCTTATTTGTGACAATTTGGAGCTTCAAGGTTTTTTCACGAGTCTATCCTCCCTACGTTATACGTGAATATGTATGGGTCAAAATGATTTCTTGGAGAAGAAACATCATTACACTCAGTTTCTATAGGAACTTACAAACATTCTTTGAACACGTGACCACATAACCCATAGTAGTCAGCTTACATGGTTACTTGAGTCACCGGTGCATTGGTAACCTCAACTGTACACACGAAAGAGACCTAAGATTCTTGTAATGACATACTTTGCTCCTCAACATATTGGGTGAGACAACTAGATGATGCTCTAGCGATTGATGCCTCTTTCATGTCACACAACTCCAAAGAATGCTCAACCACGACATTATAATTGTCCCAACTCACTTGGGTGTATGTTTGAGATATCCAAGGATGCGTGAGTTGCATGGACCAGGGAGAATAGTTATTGTCCCAACTAATGACCGTAGATGCAACCATCCGTCATAATAGAGGGTGTAAAGAGGAGGATATTAAAAAACACTAATAGAGGGTGTAAAGAGTAGGAGATTAAAAAACAAAGAAAGATGAGAGGAAGAATGAGTCAGGAGAGAATGGAAGTATCCCTAAACCAAAGCAATAAGGGAGTAGGTTAGATACCGAACTAGGAAACACAACTCAAACAAGCTAGGATTGTTTGTAAGTCCTTAGACTAGACAATGTCTAACTTCGGCTCCCAACACCCTCACCTGCCTCTTCTTCCTATGCTGAAGGTTTCAAAATCCAATGAGAAAGTGCACACGAAGAAGTCTTTACAATCCGAATTATTCAACTCATTCCCACCATGGACACCCAACCCTCAATTTAGGAAATGACGATTTGAACCTCATGGTTGATCCCATACTTGGTTGTTTTTAAGAAAACCTTCAAATGTTCATTCAAACCACTCAAAATTTTATGAAGTAAAAGACGAATTCCTAGCAAACCTTTGTAATGCAAGTGAATCAGATGAACATGAGGAGGGTGACCTTTCTTGTCAAATTGGTGACTTAGATCATGATTATCTTAAGAACTTAAGTGAATGGTCAAATCGATTTTTGCAATGGACGGCCGTTTGGCACCGAATTGACACTTGTCTGTTACACTTTGATTGGTTGGCTTTCACCTATTTTGTCTTCAGCCCCAATGGCTATATGGATCTTAAAGTCTATAAATAGGTGTTCAAACCATAATTTAACAAATATTTTACACTCCTTATTGCTCCCATTCTTGGAGAGAAACTCCTCCACCTTCAAGACTCCAAATCCAACACTGAGGCTTAATGTGCTTAAGTGTGAGAGTGTTTTGTGATTCTATTTTCATTTATTCAAACCCTGAAAGGTTGTCAAGATTCAGGAGGAAGCCACCCTCTCAGGTTACAAGAGAAGAACCAAGTTCAACGAGGCTATTCGCAAGCTTGCTTTGTAAAGGCTTGATCTCGGCTCAAAACAGAGATCAGATTACTAAAATCTTTAGCAGGGCTCGTGGTGATCGAGCGGGGCTTGGAGGAGAATATAAAGACCTAGTTTGGGTGTTGAACCACTATAAAAACCTTCGGTCTGGTGGTTTGCTAATCTCTACTCTTTTGTTTTTATTTCCGCTGCATGTTCATAGTGGAGCAATTTAGATTAGATCAGGGGTCTTAGATCCCACATGTGGTATAAGACAATAGGTGCTAATTGCATCTACTTAACCTTAGTTTAGCATGATAATCATTGTGGGGTTCATCTATATCTAGACCACATTTGCTAAATGGATTAGACGATGATTACTGGAAAATAAAATGAGAACATCTTACAATCTAGTGATCTAAAGTATTCGATCTTTCTTCAAAACCCCTTCACACCCTCGTAAAGAAAATAAATTAGCCACCCGAAGTAGATCCAAGATGAAAGAGGTTGAGATGAACTCTCATATCATGAACATTCTTTATTGTGGATTGAATGAGAGAGAATATAACCGGATTAGAGGTTGTGAGAGCGCATATGACATATGGCATACACTATAAATGCATCACAAAGGAGTGAGTAAAACAAAAGACACAAGAATTAACCCCCTCATGCATAAATATAAACTCTTCACTATTGCAACCAGTGAGAACACAAGCGCGATGAACACTTACTTCACCAATATTACTAACCCTCTCAAGGTTCTTAGTAGAAACTCCAACGAGGGAGACATGGCGAGGAAAATTCCCCGGTCACTTACCGATAAATGGGAAGAGAAGGTGTTGAAGAAGCACAAGATCTATTCCAACTAAAGGTGGATGACCTAATTGGAAACCTCATGGGCTCATGGCATATGAGGTTCACATGGTAGATCGAAAGGAAAAAAGAAGCCTACAAGAAGAAATCACCCTTGTTGTTGCACTCAATAGCCAATTCCAATGAACCAAGGAGAAGAGACAAATATGAGGAAATTGAAGAGTTGGTTAATATCTTCAATCACCTTATTCATGTTGACTTGGTTCTAATCCTGAAGTTGAATGCATGTTTGTCATATCATATCATTCATTGCACATTGAATCATGAATTGGAGAAGAATGCATGCTTTTAGGCCTAATTGATTATTATGAAAGGAAAATGCATATTATCCTTAATAAAAAGGAGAACATATAGTATATCGTTATTTAATTAAGGGGAAGAAATATATCATCCTTTGCATCTCATGCTTCAAATATTTGAATGTGATTGATGTAAACAAGAGGGAGAGAAATTGAAATTCAGATTAAATTGATTCATACAATGCACATTGATAAGGGCAGCATCATGCATGCATGGCTTACATATAGAAATGAGTGAATACAATTTAAATTTCAAGTATTAAGACATACGTTGTCATTATAAAAAAGGAGGAGACTATGGGGGTTTTAACCTTAATCATGTTAATTTTGATTATTTAATTTACCTAATCTTAATCATAATCAAGTTGAGTTAAACACATTCCATATGCATTGCACATATACTTGTATTGTACATACTTTTTATTTTAATTGCTGATCAAAACTCAAGGAGAAAGGGATTCAAGTCAAGACATGTAATCAAGTTATTTGAAGACAAGTAATTTTATCATTATTTGACTCTTCAGAAATCGTTGTAAACTTGAGCACACTTGTGGGGATATCCACACACATTCACTCTAGGTTCCATCTAGAAGTCACAACAAAAAGCTCATCTTATTTGGACTTCAATAGATAACCCAAATCTTTGCCTGGAAAACCACCCAAACTCAACTTAAGCCAGTCTGTGCACAATGGTCGACATAAACTTAGCTTCCATCTGTCTGTTTGTAAACAACTTCTTGGTTAGTGGTCGACCATTCCTCCATTTTTTGCCAACCATTCCATGGTTTTCTTATTTCCTTTTCGAGCTATTTTCTTGTCCTTATTCCCAAATGACTATCTTGAAGATTACCCAATTCAGACTTCAGGCTATTGGTCAACTGAATCACTCAGAGTGGTCGATCGAATTGTTACAAAATTGGACGGTAACTTTTCTTTTTCTTTCAACCATTTTTGACCCAATGGTCAATCATTCGATTAGTTTCTAGTATACAAACTCTCAGATTCTATTGTATTTGTTTGCCCATGTTTTGCATTCGCTCGACCGTTAGCTTGATAACTTAAGTGAATGGCCGAACAAATTTCTACAACCCTTAACCATTTAGAATCGGCACTTGATCGGTTGCCTCTCACTTGTTTTGTCTTTAGACCCGACGGCTATATGGATCTTAGATTCTATAAATAGGTGTTCAAACCATAGTTTACCAAATCTCTTGCACTCCTTATAACTCCCATTTTAGAGAGAAACTCCTCCACCTTAAAGACTTCAAATCCTACACTCAAGCCTAATTTTATCACTTGTGTATCTAATTCCTATCCTACTCAAGTGTCCTCAAGTGATAGAGTGTTTTGTGATCCCACTTCCATTTGTTTGAATCTCAAAGGATGTAAGGTTTCAGGAGGAAGCAACCCTCCCAGGTTGTGAGAGAACTAAGTTCAAGGAGGGTGTTTGCAAGCTTGCCATGTAAATGATTGATCTCGGCCCAGAACAGTGATCAGATTAGTGAAGTAGTGAGTGAGGCTCGTGATAATTGAGCGGAGCTTGCAAGAGAGGATTAGGACACCATTGGAGTGTCAAACCTCTATATATTTTTGTGATCTTCTTGTCGTTTGCTAATCTCTAGTTTATTTTTATTTCCACTCCATCTTCATTAGTATATCAATTTATATTAGATTAGGGGCCATAAATCAAATATATTTCATCGATTTTCATTTGGGCTTTTACATTTTGTTTTGTTTGTTACCACAATACTCAAGATACTAAAGGGAGCCTATGATACACTAGTGGATTGGAGCACTTGATGGGAAACTGATCCAATAGTAGCACATCTATTGCTACAAATTTTGGTATTGTTTTTGTGCCTAAATTTTTTCTATTTTGTTTTGCTTCCCTCTTACTACCTCGAGTTACCTTTTTATACCATTAGAACTTTCATGCTTCATTTGTTTTTCTTAATCATGAAATACGAATCTTCTTTTCATAACTTTGGATGGTAAAACTTTAAGCAATTAATCTTACTAGCCTAAGAATCAATTAATCTTAAGAGGCACCAGTTATAGTCCGAAAATAAGGTCAGGGATTTCACCACCCCTTTCTTATCCCTAGAAACCACAGTCAATAAAAGCCCATAGAAGCAAGTAGACATTGGTTAAGGATTGGTAGCTTAGTGTTGGTGGAGATTTTGCTACTTGGGAGGCGGATATTGGGGTGGGCATGATTTGTAACAATTTGGATCTTCAAAGTTACCCCATGAGTTTGTCCTCCCTACATTATACGTGAATATGTATGGGTCAAAATGAGTTCCTTGAGAAAAAACATCATTACGCTCTTTTCTAAAGGAACTTACAAACATTCCTTGAGCATGTGACAACTAATTAAGTCACATTGGTCACTTTACGTGGATACTTGAGTCACCATTGCATTGATACCCTCAATTCTACGCACCAAAGAGGCTAAAGATTCTTGTAATAACATAATTTGTGCCTCCTCATATTACCCAAGACATCTTGATGATGGTCGAGCGATTGATGCCTCTTTCATGTCACACAACTCCAAAGAATGCTCAACCACAACATTATAATTGTCCCAACCCACTTCAGTGTTTGTTTGAGATATATATCCTAGGATGCGTGAGTTGAGTATACCAGATAGAGTAGTTATGGTCCCAACACTAAAATAGATGACCGTAGATGTAACCATCCATCACAACAAAACTCACTCAAATACACCACTCCCACGAACAAGTACTCTCGTAGACCCTAACAAAACACTAATAGAGAGTGTAAAGAAGAGAAGACTAAAACACATATAAAGATGAGCGGAAAAATGACTGCAGAGAGGATGGAAGAATCCCTAAACCATCACGGTAAAGGAGTAGATTAGAAGCCAAACTAGCATACACAACTCAAACAAGCTTGGAATGTTCGTAAGTCCTTAGACTATATGAAGTCTAACTTCGTCTCCCCCTCCCTCACCTGCCACTTCTTCCTTGATGTAAGGTCACAAAATCCAATGAGAAAGTACACACCATCTCGACATTCTAAATCATTGGACTCATTCTCATCCCACGGACACCCAACCCTAAAATTTACATAATTTTGATTTGAACCTCATGGTTGACCCCAAACTTGGTTCTTTATAACAAAACTTTCAAATGTTCATTCAAACCACTCAGAACTTGATCAAGTCCAAGACGAATTCCTAGCAAACTGTTGGTGAATTTTAACAGTTCAAAACCACAAGTGCACAGTGTCGGTGAAGACGTGGCAAGTACGGGTCGTACCACAAGGAGTTGTGTGTGTCGTTGTTCCCACCATACTCTAATGGGAGATAAAAGGAGATGGAGAGGAATATGCTAACCTAAATAAACTAGACTAAGAGTCAATCACAAAGATAACTAAACCCCCTTTGAGTGGAGGTGTGTAGAGGTGTGTGTGTGTGTGTGTGTGTAAGTGGGTGTTCAATTCAAGTAGGCACAAGTGTAGTGTGTGTGTGGCATATAACTAGAAGGTAGTGTAGAATCTATGTATAGGAAACACAATACAACATGACAAACCATGAACATGCATATTCCTCATAAACTTTAGGTTGATTTTAGATTATCAAGCATGCAATAAGTACCTAGTGTGACCATTAGAGCATCAATTAATCCTAGCTACAACTTAAATCATTCATGTAAATCTGCACAAAACATGGATCCATACATTTGAAGCCAATTCCATACAAAGATAAATCATTACAAGCAACAATATAAACTCTAGATCTAGTATGAGACAAGTACCTAGTGGCCATTATCCCATCTAATAGAACTTTAAAAATGTTACTGGTATAGATCTACATTAGGCACATAAAAATGATACATATAAGAAGAACCCATCACCACTAAACACATAGACTACAACACCTCCACCCCAAATGAGGTGATCTACTCTCAACTCATAACAACAAGCATGGAAAGCAAAAAATCTACACTAAACAAGGCAAGAATAGCAAACTACTAAATCAACAAACAAAATGTAAAAATACTTGGATAGAAAGAAAGCTAAAGAAGATAGGAATTCAAATCTCACATTAGATTAATCAAAGAGTAAGATTACAACCTTCATCCACCATCATTCCTTTGCTGCCAAATAGGGTATACTAAACCTATTCTAATGGAGGAAAGTGGAGAAGAGGCTAGAGGTAGGAGAAACATTGCTATTTATAAAATAAAGAGATGTGTAGATGAATTTGGACGCAATCTGACGGATGTAAATCAGATATGGTCATTCCAGAGTTCAAGGGCCCAACGACCCGACCCACTGGAGAAATTTGGGCATGAAACTCCACATAAGAACTGCCAATCACGGATTTTAATCCACCATTGGAGGATTATATCACTCGGATCAGCCTCAAATTGTGACATCAACTTTAGTTCACCTATTGAACACATGGGCTGCGTCGGAGAAGTTGATTTGACCATGTTTGGCCTTAATTTCCCAAATACTCCTCAAGATCATGGTATTGAGGGATTTTTGTGCCAGAAATGTTTTCCTTACGTTCAGGTCCCTCCGGCTTTCATCTGGGTCCTTCCTGAATTGCAGATGGGTCTTTGATCATGACAAACAGGTCCAAGATGCTTCAATAAGGTCCTTTCTTTTTGCATTTCAGTCGTTTTCTCTTCATTTCTCTTCCTTATTACCTAAAACCTGAAACACATAAAAAAACTCGTGTAGCACAAATATGGGGTAAAATATAGGATATATAGTATGAATGCACTCTATGATGTGCTACTAGTCAAATACCCCACACTTATTTGTTGCTAGTCTCGAGCAAAACAAAGAAAGAGAAAATATGAAAAGGGAAATCCTAACTCACTTTCGTAGGAATCATAGTTGCACTTAGCATGTGCAACAAGTCGTTAAACGCCCTTGTCGCCAAGGAGGAGGGGTGGTGTCAATTGAGGGTTTTCAGCGAATATACCCACAAAATCCAAACATTGATGCATTATTCAACATAACAACATGGTTCGATGGACCTACTTTTGTCAATCGTTGGACAATGTATTCCTACGAGCCAACTCTATATATGTATGATGTCCAGACACCTAGCATAGGGAACCATTCATGCAAGTTAATTAAGGACTTAAGTGAAAGACATGGGCAACCTTAACATCCTCAAGTGACACATCGTGTAAAGTCGATTAAGGTTCTCATTTGTATTTCTTTTCTTTTCTTCTTTTTTCACTTTTTTTTCTTTTTAGATAATAAGGAATTAAAATTGGCTGGTGTTTAGTTATCCCAGGGTCTGGTTTCATGCATCATTGCATGTGTGAACTTACACTATCACGTACAACTTCTCCCAAATCTCCACCTAGGGCGACCCCTACCACCCTTGTAACGAGAGTTCGATCGGTGCATCCCAAGTCAGATCACTCAAAAGCACCATGTATTAAGTCCCCATTGGACCTAATTTCCCGAGTAATAGGAGCCGTGTGAGAATAGAAAACGTCATACTAAATTATTTCTTATCTACATATGAACCAACACCCTTACACTTAAGGTTTCACAACAGGAGTTTAAGGGTCCCTAACTTCAACAAATTTCCTTATACTAATAGGCACGAATTCCTTCAGAAGAAGGAGACTCACTAGGTTTATGGCATACTTCTTTATTTGTTTGAGTACTGAAACCCTACGATTTCTCTCTCCCCAGGGAAAACTGGGGTGCATCCTTACGACTAGATAAGACGTAAAGCCGGTGTACTAAATATCCAAATGAATCATGTTCAAGTCAATTCTGGGAGCTTCTGTTTTACTTTGCCTCTCAACGGTTTTGAAAATGATAAACACATGCAAAACCCACAAAACATTTTTTTTTGGCAAACACATGAAGATTTTGAAAGAAATGGAAAAATTAAAGTACTCAGCAAGGAAAAGAAGGCAAGTCACCGAAGGATAATGGTATAGCAAGATATATCAATCTAAATTGCAGCACACTATCATGAGCCTAACAATACAAACAAAAGAAAAAGACTCGACTATGTACATACGTACGTAAAGCACCCCCCGACTTCATGCATTGTCCTCAATGAATGTAACTATGATACTACATGGATTTATGCATGAACAAGAAAAGATCTCACCAACGTGAAGCACAAAAGGAAGTTAATGGTTATGTTGATTGACATAAATCTGAATTCCCTAAACACTGTGAGATACATAAGAAGGGAATACAAGTACCAAATGAAGCCCAAATCCTCAAGGAGTGGGACCTACGACAACAAATGTTCTTTTAATATGTACAAACATGAAATCTCAGGGGAGGAGAGGAAAAGGGAATTAAAAAGATGAGAGGAGAGAGAGAGTGGCAACCAACATGGGGAACCTAGGTTTCTCTAGGGTTCCGACCTCTTTCACAACCAAAAAATTTGGATTTTCGCATCAAAATGGACCCCAGGCCTAACTCTACTAGGGAGCAGCAAGAAGATGGAGATTGTGGCAACAAAAGGTATCTCCATCCACCCTCATTGAATGCTTCATCCCCAGCCTTAGGGGGTGAAGTGCACGCACCACCTCTAGGGAGTGTTCAAACTCCCCCAAGGAAGTGGAGCGACTTGTTTGTGGCTGGCCCAAAGGCATCCACTGCCCTTGAGTTCATTCAGTCAGTCATGAAGGGAGGAGAAAATGTGGCTAAGTGTTCCAAGCAAGAAGTGGTCGAAGCCTTGAAGAGATGGGATAAGGTCTTAGTTGGTTATTTCATTGCTTTCAAACCACATTTGCCAACTTTAGAGAAGCACCCCCACAAGATGTGGGGTTTGGTTGGGGGTGTGGAGGTCATAAAAAGAAGCCAAGGCTTTCTACTTTTCTGATTCACTCTTGGAGAAGATAGGAAGCTGGTGCGTGAGGGGGGACCATGGTTCATTCGTGGTTCTCCACTTGTTGTTTAAGAGTGGGCACCGGATGTGGTCTTGACAAGGGCTAACATCGCCACCGTTCCCATTTGGATTCGTTTACCGGAGCTTGACCTCTGATTCTGGTCACAAAGAACACTGAGCAATATTGCTAGTGTCCTTGGGAGGCCACTAGACATGGATGAGCACACGGCTTTGGGGAGACGGCTAGCCCATGCAAGGGTGTGCGTGGAAGTGGCCCATGATTTCACCTATCCAAGTTGGGTGGAGGTCCAAGTGGAAGGTACCGACACACATCGAATACATGTGGAGTGTGAATGGAGACCCGAGTATTGTAAGGATTGCATGGAGTTCGGCCATGGTGATGAGAAGTGTCCAAAGAGGAGGATAATCAATAAACAAGGGGAGGAGTATAAGGGAAAGGCTGAGAAGTGGATTCTTGTGTCTCGGAAGAGTGCTGGAAATGGGCTTGAAAGGAATAGGAGCAAGGGCGTTGAGGAGGTGAGCCATGGAAGTGGGGAGGCGACTTGCACCATCGGTATCCCGGAGATGGGAGGGGCTGGCCGGACAGGAGGGGAGAGAGAGGCTGGTGGAAGAGATGCTGACTTCGATTCTAGAGGGGCTGACATGGATGAGGGGGCAAGTGAGGAGGTGACAAGTGGAGAGCAAGGTGAGAGGAAAGAGAAGGCAAAAAATTGCATGGCTAGGGCACACCTTTGCTCTCCCCAATCTTTGGAGGCAACAAATGAGGGGATGCCATGTCACATAAGAGGGAGTAGTCTAGGACACAAAATGTGTAACGCCCCCAATCTAGTGGGTACGGACACTGGGAAAGACTACAAGTGTCACGATCAGAGACCTCCACGACGACCGAAGGAGTTACAAAAGACAGACCAAACAACGACTCGACAATATGTAGAGAGATCATACATGGATAGACTAACATAAAACATAACTGAAAAGTGACAAATTATCCATATATGGTAACAAGGTCAAATACATTACATCGAGTTCAAAAGGGAAATACATCATAAATAATGCGGAAGCAAAAGACAAACTGAAGAATCTGGTCGACGTGTCCCTCGTGTACAGAATCTTCGACTACTCGTCCAGTCTACCATGTAGGAATCTAAGTACTTGCAAGCACCGCATCAACATATGCGTGAGTTTTCTATAAAGAAAACCCAGTATGCCCCTGGCCCAATTGGAGTTATATGGAAGAATGCATGCAATCTATCTAAGACAAAAGCATCCGAAACAGAAAAGCACATAATGCAACAGAAGACTATGACTCCATAAGTCGTGCCAGTCGAGCGCACCCAAACCATTCCTCAAAAGGAACCAGAATGCCAGCCTCCGTGGTCAAAGGTGGTCACTCGACAGTGACCCACCGCTCGGCACAAAGCGGTGCGTCGGATAAGTGTCCCAATTAGCGGCAAGTGACCAACATGGTGTCATCGCGAACTTGGGAACACCTACCCTGAGATAGAATGACAGCGTGCCTGCCCAGGACTTATCTTACGCCTGGCCTCCCAATCTGATGGTCTTATGCGAATGGCCTCTGGAGCTAGAGGACCCACTCGTGGCTCGTCGGCCCAGAAAACAGAACGTGCCCAGAATTATTAATCAGATTAAATGCAATGCAAGGTACTTAAGAATCTAAAATCTAATGCATCTACAATGTATGGAACGAGCTCAAGGAAAGGTATCCGGATACCCTCCTAACAGCCCCCAAACAAATCAAAATCAGAACATCCCAATTAGGAATCAAACGAAACTCACAACAACAAGCAATCATAACCGGATCGGCAAATCAATATAATAGCTAATCGAGTCATCTACGGGTCATGATAAGGATGTTATAAGGTCAGATATCTTAAGATCCATACATAACCATATCATAACACTTCACTTTAGTAACATATAGACATGAAAGACGCAATAGGATGATGCATTACAGCTAGATATATCAAAATCAAACTCCACAATAATCGATAGCATGCATCCTTAATTTCAGAGTGTATATGCGATGATAACTGAAATCTCAGAGCATGATCAGAGTTGATATGGGTATGGATTACATGTATATCAGTAGGATAATCATGCTGGAACTTGCATAAAATATTAGTAGACAATATAGATCTCTAAACTAGCATACATGTGTGCAACGTGTTAATATGTTGCTTTAGAATATGACATGATCAGCACATGATATGAAAGAGCCCATTTACATTCATAAGTGCATGCATGACTACAACAACAGGAACACACACATTAGATCATATAACCGCATTATATTTGCTACTGAAACATAACAAGTCATATATAGCAAAACACATTCAACACTTAGCACACGATAAATTACAATAGGCAAGCTAACAAGTTCAATAAACTCACAACCAGATGCATGAGCCCCTGACCACTCCAACCCACGTGCTTAGAGTATCCCTCTCAGGCGGTCTATGGTGGGAGAGGGTCAGTAGAGATCCATCCAAGCAGCTCAGCCCAACAACCGGGCAAGCTGATGCACATGGTGCACTAACCGCATGGCTAGCCCATTCAAGCGCACCCTGCTCCGACCGAGCTAGCCCATCCAGATCCCCCTCACCCTTAGCCTCCCTAGGGTTGTTCCACACCTTTTCCTGACCCTTGCCACCGTGTAGAAGGGCTGGACCAAACAGCTGATGCAAACAAAGACTCAAGAGGGTTGAAGACAAATCCTAGTGGGATATTGTGTGCACCAGCCACACCCAACCAGATCCGTGTCCACCCCAAAACTCAGCTGATTGACATCATTTCATGCTTATATTTGTATCTTATATCCATTATCTTTCACCTAAACAATGCTATGTCACGAGTTTTATGTTTAGTTTTCAGGAATAAATAGGTTTGAAGAGATGAAGCATAAAAGGACCCAAAAGCTGGGAAAAAGGACTGGATTGTGAGATCTGGGGACCAAGATGCAAGGGAGAATGACCTGAACGCAAGACAGAAGGACCTAAGAGCAAAACAGAGAACTCCACACCATCATGGGGAGTATTTTGGCAATTCTATTTGGGTCGGAGCTCCAATAAACAAAGTAGATGCATCCAAGACCACCAAATACACAAAGCAAAGCCCAGAAGAAGATTCAACTGGATCCGAAACTTTTTGACCGCCAATTGGCGGTCCAAGACCGCTAATTGGCGGTCACTTTTGCCCAAATCCACCAAGTTTTCTCCTGGACGTGTATTAATGTTTGTTTAGGCTAGTTGTGGTATTGGTTTAGTCCCACATCGGGGGATTGTCCCGGATTAGATTTTTCCATGCCTATAAATAGAACTCTTCACCTCCTTTTGTAATCACTCCATATTTTAAGTGGCTATTCTTCCTACTAGAAGTGAGGCCTTGAAGCACACACTAAAGTAGGAGGATGCTACTTTTAATGTGAGTCATTTTATCAATAAAGTTTTGTGTTTCTTTCATTGTTTGTTTATGCTTCTTTTATTGTTTGTGCATGTTTTAGTTTAATCGTCTTTTATTTCTAGCTTAGTTTTAATATGCTTTCTTTGCTTAGTTTAATAATTAGTGTAATGTTTAGTGAGTAGTTCCATCCCCTTTGGGGGGTGGAGTAGATGTACATACATGCATTAGAGAATGGGATGAATGCTTTAATTTCAATGTGTTGATTAAACATGAATGTATGCTTGCTTGTTTAGGATAGAATTTACAACTTGATGAGTTTTGCCAAAATGATTAGACACCTCTCATGCTTGTTTAGGTTCTGAAATAAACACCTTGCATATGTAAATGTTAATCAACTAAGTTGGTGAATAGATTGATAGGTTTTGCCATAACATTTAGACACTTCCTATGCTTGATAAACACCACCTTCATGAGCTTAAAAGATGTATTCTACACCCACCTCTTTGCATGTGTGCAATCACTCCACCCCTTAGGGGTTTTTCCCATTCCTGAATTCCAGCATTCTTCTTTTGTTCTTAGCTTAGTTGTCATTTCATTGTTTGTTTCTTTTGTTCGCATTTCATACTTCTTTGCGTAGTTTAGTGTAGAGTAGCATAATCAATCTTTCTCCCCCAATTTTTGCCACTTGATTTCGTACAAGCAAGAGGCTACTCACCTCCCTGAGGACGACCCGTACTTGCCACCGCTTCATCGCGGCCGTGCACTTGCGGTAGAAATATAAAACGTTCAACACTCAGCCCAGAAGAAACCTCATCACTCCTGGTCGGACGTCACCGTATCTCTCCGGAGCCCCGGTCCCTCTGGCTGCCCCATAGCCAGCCCCATCTAGTGCAAGCTCCATGCGCACGCTAGAAGGGAACTCGGTTGATGGTGCAACCGATTGCACAAACCACCAACATGGTATTGGCTGGCCGTCTAGCCAACACCCCCTCCCACAAAACTCTTCAAGGGTCAGGAGCATACCTGATCAGCAAGGAAGATTGCTTGAACTTAGCTGGAGATTCTGCCCACCACTCTTCTAGTCGCACCAAAAGTTGCACTAGGCGTAGCTCCATCAACTCGCCAGAGATCAGCCCACCAATCAGCTGGAGAGGAGAGGATATGTGGTCTGAAGTGAGGTGCGTGAGGAAGGAAAGGAGAGGGAAGAGGATGACTGGGTGGGAGGTGATTGACATCATTTCATGCTTATTTGTATCTTATATCCATTATCTTTAACCTAAACAATGCTACGTGACGAGTTTTATGTTTGAATTTCAGAAATAAAGAGGTTTGAAGTGATGAAGCATAAAAGGACCCAAAAGTAGGGAAAAATGACTGAATTGTGAGACCTTGGGACTAAGATGCAAGGGTGAAGGACCTGAACGTAAGACCGAAGGACCAAAGAGCAAACTAGAAAATTCCACACCATCTTGGGGAGTATTTTGACAATTAGATTCAGGTCGGAGCTCCAACAAGCGAAGTATATGCATCCAAGACCAACAAATATATCAAGGAAAACCCAAAACAAAAATTAGCCAGATCCGGATCATGTAGAACGCCAATGGGCGGTCCGGATCTTCCCAGATCCGCAAAGATTTCTAGAGCGTTTGTATTAGTGTTTGTTTAGGCTATTTCTGGTATTTGTTTAGTCCCACGTCGGGGGATTGTCCCGGATTGCCTTTTTCTATGGCTATAAATAGAACTCTTCACCTTCCATTGTAATGGACTTCACATTTTGAGTGGCTATTCTTCCTACTAGAAGTGAGGCCTTGAAGCACACACTAAAGTAGGAGGATGCTACTTGAATTGTGAGTCACTTTAATAAAAGTTTCTTTATTATGTTGTTTGTTTCATGTTTCTTGTTTTACTTTGTTTAATTTCATTTTCTTAGTTTTAGTAGCTTAGTTAATATGCTTTCCTTGCTTAGTTTAATAATTAGTCTAATGTGTAGTGAGTAGTTCCATCCCCTTTCGGGGGTGGACTTGATGTTCATACATGCATTAGAGAATGGAATGAATGCTTTATTTACAATGTGTTGATAAAACATGAATGTATGCTTGCTTGTTTAGGATAGAATTTATAACTTGATGAGTTTTGCCAAAATGATTAGACACCTCTCATGCTTGTTTAGGTTCTAAAATAAACAACTTGTATATGTAAATGTTAATCAACTAGGTTGGTGAATGGATTGATAGGTTTTGCCATAACATTTAGACACTTCCTATGCATGATAACACTAGCTTCATTTGTGCTTAAAGAATGTGTTCAACACCCACCTCTTTGCATGTGTGCACTCACTCCACCCCTTAGGGTTTTTCTATTTCTGAATTACAGTACTTATTTAGTTCTTAGTTTAGTTTGGTAGTTCATCGTTTGTTGCTTTTTTCGTACTTCGTAGTGTAGTGTAGTGTAGCGTAGAGTAGGATAATCAAACTCTCTTCCCTATTTTTGCCACTTAATTTCGTGCAAACGAGAGGCTGCTAACCTCCCTGAGGACGACCCGTATTTGCCACTGATTGACATCATTTCATGCTCATATTTGTATCTTATATCCATTATATTACACCTAAGCAATGCTACGTGACGAGTTTTATGTTTAGTTTTCAGGAATAAAGAGGTTTGAAGAGAAGAACCATGAAAGGATCCAAAAGCAGGAAAAAGGACTTAATTGTGAGACCTGGGGACTAAGATGCAAGGGAGAAGGACCTGATCGTAAGACCGAAGGACCTAAGAGAAAAACAGAATACTCCACACCATCATGGGGAGTATTTTACCAATTCGAGTCGGGTCGGAGCTCCAACAAGTCAAGTAACCGCATTAAAGACCAACAATACCAGAAAGAAAAGCCCACAACAAATTCCAACACGATCCGAAGATTTTGGACCGCCAATTGGCGGTCTTGGACCGCTAATTGGCAGTCCATATTGCTCAGGATCCGTCGAAATTTCTCCTGGGCTTGTATTAATGTTCGTTTAGGCTAGTTTTGGTATTGGTTTAGTCCCACATCGGGGGATTGTCCCCGATTAGCTTTTTCCATGCTTATAAATAGAACTCTTCACCTTCCATTGTAATTACCCATTGCTTGGTGGCATTCTCTCTACTAAGGAGTGAGCCTTGAAGCAAAAACTCAAGGTGGAGATGAATGCTACCTTCAATGTGAGTCATTTGTTAATAAAATAATTCTTCTAGTTTCTTTTAATCTTGTCTTTTAATTTGTGCATGTTTGTTTAGTCTTTCCTTTCCTTTTATGTTTCTTTAATGCTTCTTGTCTTCTTAGTTAACTTTCATTTCAGTATTATGCTTTCTTTTGCTAATATAGTTAGTGTAATGAGTAGTTCCATCCCCATTTGGGGGGTGGAGAAATATGTGATATAATCATGTAGTGTATTAAGTGTGTGTTATCTTTATCCCTTGAGCTTTATATGATTTCCATAACCATCTAATGGGTCTCCACTCTTATCTTTGATATGCTAATGCTCTTGAATGAAGCTTAGCTTATGCTTTGATTAGTTGATCTATTTTATGGGGAATGATAAGGTTAGGATATGGATAGGAATTAATATTGGAAACACAATTTGTAGTGTATGTGCTCTTGTTGCCTTTACCTTAGCTAATGTCTTGTATGTTTTAATGATGTAGTCTTATCTTAATTCATGTGGAGGCATAGTAGGGTATAGTCTTTATACTTGAGTTCATGTAGCTTCATTCCAATTATTGTCTTGTATGTTTTAATGATGTAGTCTATCTTAATTCATGTGGAGGCAAAGTTGGATGTAGTTTTATGATTTCATGCACTACATGTTGTGAGGAGCTTAATGAACACACACACATACACTTCTTTATGTTCACATTATTTCTCTACCCCCTTTGGGGTTTAGTTTTATCGTTTCTTCTCCATTTCATTTCAGCTTTGTAGTTTAGATTAGTGTAACCAACCTTTCTTCCCTTTCTTTACCTCTCGCCTTCGCACAAACCAAGTGTCGACACACCTCCCAGTGGACGACCCGTATTTGCCATCGCTTCAACGCGGCCGTGCACTTGCGGTTAAATATAAAACGATCAATCAGCCACCGCTTCAATGTGGCCGTGCACTTGCGGTTTAATATAAAACGTTCAACAAGTTTTTGGCGCCGTTGCCGGGGAGGTGCTAGTCTAGACTCTTGTTTGGACGATTCGAGTGGATTTAATTTGTGTTTTGTAGTTTTTCTTTGTTTCAGGAGACTTGGATTTGCCAGGAGAGGTAGCTGGAGAAATTTGGAGGCAACCTGGACACTTTGGACCGCCAATCAGCGGTCTGGTGAGCCCTGTTTCCTTCTCTTTTCTTCATCTTGTTTCCATAATTGATGTAGGACTCTGGGACTTGATTTGGATTGTTTTGCCTTATAGTTTGTTCCCCGATCAATAATCAATCTCCCTTTAACCAACTTGGACCTTAAAACCCAAAGCAAAAGATTAGGCATCCTTTCTTGTTTAGGTCATGCATCATGTATTCGACTTAGGCACGTAGATTGTCTTTTCTTTTAGCTTTACTTTCAGTTGCTGAGTGTTGGCGTGAGGTACACATTTCCTTCCCTCATTCACGCATTTCGTATGAACATGCATTAGTTAGTAGCAAGTGCATTGCAACAAGTGTGAGTTGAGCGTTTGTTTGGAGAGTTGATTGTTAGATTAGAGCTCCAAACCGCTACTAAGGAGGGGTTGTCCCATATACGATAAGGTGAGGGATTTCATCACCCTTTCCTTCGCCCCAAAAACCACACTAATCAAGAGCCTAATTTTAAAATCAAGTAGACATTGGCCCTAAGGATTTCGGGCGCATTAGGAGAGTGATCCGGTCCCGACCGTCATGGCCTGATTGGCGTCGCCCACTCCGTCGATAGTAGGAGAGGTGAGATCTCTGGATCTTGACTCACTTGCTGGGCTTTGTGGTCCTCGTCATAGGGAGGTGAGACGTGTTGAGGCCGTGTGACCTCGCAGTTAGGTGTCGTCTAGCTGTAAGGACCTATAGTGACCGTAGGACTGTTTGAGCCTTGTTTGCTTGTGTGCTTCTACCTGTACCCATCCGCCGTAGCATAAGGACTTCTTCCCTTCTCTCCTGAGTCATTCTTTCTCTCCCGTGTCCCCCTGTCTTCTCCTCTACGCACATTCTTTGTTAAAAAAAAGAAGTTTTGGTTTGTGTGTGTGCACCTTTGTGCATGCTTTCGTTGGCACGAGACGAGAGTGGCCGTTTGACGAGGCGCATGGTCAACCCTGCTTCGGTAGTCGATTTTTCGACGCCTCCCTCCTCTCGTGTTGCATTCAGTCCGGGTTCAATGGCTACTAATTTCTGTGAGGAGGAGCAGTTGCGGGACCCACCTATTCGACATGTTCTTCATGTTGTCGCTCCCATACCTCTACGTGATCGATGCTACCCGAGCCGTACTGCTCTACCCTCATGCATAGTATTTCCAGAGGCAAATGGGAACCATTTTGAGGTTAAGCCTCAGTTTATTTCCATGCTCCCTCACTTCACTGGGAAATGTGACCCCTATATCTTTCTCAAGGAATTTGAGGAGGTCTGTGCTATGTTCAAGTTGCAACAACTTAGCACAAACTCCATCCATCTTAGTCTTGTTCCTTTTGCACTAAAGGATGATGACAAGAAGTGGTTGTACAGAAACCAGGCGAATTCCTTTTGGACTTGGGATGAGTTTCAATATGCATTCCTCAAGAAATACTTTCCAAATCATCGGACTCAAAAATTAAGGAACGAAATCAATTCGTTCTATCAACTTGAGACCGAGACATTTCATGCATATCTAGAGAGGTTCAAGGAGCTACTATCCTCATGCCCTCATCATGGCATTGAGTTGTGGCCTCTTTGTCAGATTGTTTACGAGTGTCTTCACATCCCGTCCCGAACGCTCCTTGAGTCCATGTGTCAAGGAGAGTTCTTAGGAAAGGATGAAAGAGAGGCATGAGCTTTCCTAGAAGACCTTGCTGAGAAAACCATGCAATGGGAGAGTGTAAGGGAGCCACCTGCATCATCCAGCATAGGAGAGAGGATCGCGAATGCAAACTCGACTAGATCGGGTGCCGCATTTGCTGTCGATACCACTACGGCCACCGAGGCACGCATGGTGGCCTTAATGCGCCATATGGATTCGATTGAGCTCCAAAACCAACAAGGTGCACCTCACATGTCCACATCTGGTCCAGTTCCCTGTCATTCATGTGGTAGGATAGGTCATGTAGAAAGAGAGTGTGCGTCCATTCCTCCTGAGATGGAACATGTCAACGCCATCTATGACAGAGCTAGGAATGACCCATACTGATCATCTTCTAATCCTGGATGGAGGAACCACCCCAATTTTTCATGGAACCAAAATAATATCTCGGGTGGTCCTTCAAACTCCTCTCGACCACCTAACCAACCACACCAACCTCCCATGCATTCACAATCTTATCAGCAACCCCAAGTTCCCAGCACCAACCCACAAGGTTTCCCAAATTCTAACAACTTTGAAACCCGATTTAATTCGCTTTAGAACATGACTCGTGGACTTGAGAACTTTGTGAATTTTTTTATGTCAACCACAAGTCAAGTTCTCACTTTAAATCAGCAGACCATCAAATCTCTAGAGCTTCAGATGGGCCAATTGGCTCAGTCTTTACATGAAAGAGAGAGAGGGTCTTTGCCTAGCCAGCCTGAGGCTAACCCCCGCACGTACCAGCAACAACACATGCAAAATGAGAATGTGGTACCGCGGGGGCGGCAAGTGAACCATGTGGAGGAACTTGTTCACCATGTCAATTCCATTGTAACCTTAAGGAATGGAAAGCATGTTGACAATCACATTTCCTTGCCACCACCACTACCATCTATGCAGCCCCTCAGTGGGAATGGTGGTGAAGAAGAGGCTGAGGGTGAGGGTAATACACCAACGCCTCCTTCTCAGGTGATTGACATCATTTCATGCTTATATTTGTATCTTATATCCATTATCTTTCACCTAAACAATGCTATGTAAAGAGTTTTATGTTTAGTTTTCAGGAATAAATAGGTTTGAAGAGATGAAGCATAGAAGGACCCAAAAGCAGGGGAAAAGGACTGTATTGTGAGACCTGGGGCCTAAGATGCAAGGGAGAAGGACCTGAACGTAAGACCGAAGGACCAAAGAACAAAACAAAAAACTCCACACCATCTTGGGGAGTATTTTGGCAATTAGATTCGGGTCGGAGCTCCAATAAACAAAGTAGATGCATCAAAGACCGACAAAGCCTTCCAGAAAATCCCGAAAGAAAATCCAGCGTGATCCGAACCATATAGACCGCCAATTAGCGGTCTGTTTTGGCCCAAATCCGCTAAGATTTTGGTGGGTCGCGTATTAGTGTGTATTTAGTCCATTTCTGGTATTTGTTTAGTCTCACAACGGGGGATTGTCCCGGATTACCTTTTTCTATGGCTATAAATAGAACTCTTCACCTTCTATTGTAATCACTACACATTTTGAGTGGCTATTCTTCCTACTAGAAGTGAGGCCTTGAAGCACACACTAAAGTAGGAGGATGGTACTTGAATTGTGAGTCAATTTAATAAAAGTTTCTTTATTATGTTGTTTGTTTCATGTTGCTTGTTTTACTTTGTTTAATTTCATTTCATTAGTTTTAGTAGCTTAGTTAATATGTTTTCCTTGCTTAGTTTAATAATTAGTCTAATGTGTAGTGAGTAGTTTCATCCCCTTTGCGGGGTGGAGTAGATGTCCATACATGCAAAAGAGAATGGAATGAATGCTTTATTTACAATGTGTTGATAAAACATGAATGCTTGCACGGCCGCGTTGTGCTCTAATCAAACGCGCATCTCACTCTTGTCCTGATGCAATTTCTACTAACTAATGCATGGGCATACAAGATGCATGAATGAGTGTAGGAAATGCGTACCTTACGCCAACGCTCAACAAATGAAAATAAAGCTAAAAGAAAAGACAACTATATGTCTAAGTCAAATACATGATGCGTGACCTAAACAAGTAAGAACGTCTAGTCTTTTGCTTTGGATTTTAAGGCCAAGTTGACTAATGGGGGAGTGATTAATGATATGGGAGTAAACTAGAAGTCACATCATGCAAAATAGTGATCCCAGATAACTACAATGAACAAAAAAACAACCAGAAAAAATTTGAGAGAGATTGAGGCTCACTAGGCCGCCAATTGGCGGTCCCAGACCGCTGATTCGCGGTCTGTTTTGGGTCTTTTGCTCTCAAATTCCTCCAGTCGCTTCCCCTCGATCCACAAAATGCCTGAATCACAAAAAACAAAAAACAAAAAATTAAAACCACTCGAATCGTCCAAACCAAAGTCTGGACAGAGCACCTCTCCGGCAACGGCACCAAAAACTTGATTGATCGTTTTATATTAACCACAAGTGCACGGCCGCGTTGAAGCGGTGGCAAATATGGGTCGTCCACTGGGAGGTGTGTCGACGTTTGGTTTGTGCGAAGGCGAGTGGTAAAGAAAGGGAAGAAAGATAGATTACACTAAACTACACTAATCTAAACTAGGAAACTAGAAAGCATGAAATGAAATGACAAAAAAAACTAAACTAAGCAACTAATGAAAGGAGATAAAACTCAGGAATGGAAAACCCCTAAGGGGTGGAGTGTGTGTGTGCACATGAAATAAGTGTGGTGAATGCATACAATAATCGCAAGTGCGGTTAGTGTTTGTTCATGCATAAGAAGTACCTCATGGCAAGACCTATCATTTACAACACTAACCTAGGTGATTAATATGAGCAATCCAAGGTTTTTATTAAGAACATAACGAGCATGGAGTGTACCTAACTATGGCAGAAACCATCAAGTAAAGTTCTTATTAATTCAAGCAAACATACTAATATCTCTCACAAACAATAATATCTAGCATTCATACCACCTACATAACATGTACATACATCTACTCCACCCCCCAAAGGGGATGAAACTACTCACTAATCATTACACTATCTACATTAACAAAATGAGACATTATATTGAAAGGAAATTTAACTAAGCAAGAAAGGAACATTAAAGACGCTAATTGAAAGAAACATGAACTAAAGAAACATACACAAATTAAAAGACAAGATTAAAAGAAGGGTCGTTATACACGGACGTGCGCGTCACGGACGCATCTTACGTGGATCTGTACAGCTCAGGTATTTTCTTTGAGTCAGCGTCCAGTCAGCGAAATTTCTCTTCGCGCGTTTTTGTCTTTTTAAAAAACGCCGGTTCTTTTAGTTGAACGATTCCTTTCCCAATACACAGATAAGACAGTGTGCAGACCCTAGGACAGCGTGCAGACCCTTTATTCGTGCAGATCCCACACTTATCATAATATTTTTTATTATTAAGTTTTGTCCAGAAATGGAACTGAAAGTTTGTCCTGTTTATGTAGAAAGTTTGTCCTGTTTATGTAGAATGGTTGTCCAGTTTATTCCGAACAGACCCACAACATATTCCGAACAGACAAACAGCATATTCCGAACATACACAACTTAAACCGAACAGACACAGAACTTAATCCGAACAGACACACCTTAGTCCGAACAGACACACAACTTATTCCGAACAGACGCACAACATATTCAGAACAGACAGACAACTTAATCCGAACAGACACACAACTTATTCCAAACAGACTCACAACATATTCCGAACAGACACACAACATATTCCGAACAGACAGACAACTTAATCTGAACAGACACACAACTTATTCCGAATAGACAGACAACTTAATCCGAACAGACACACAACTTATTCCGAACAGACCCACAACATATTCCGAACAGACACACAACTTATTCCGAACAGACAGACAACTTAATCCGAACAGACACACAACTTATTCCGAACAGACCCACAACATATTCCGAACAGACACACAACATATTCCGAACAGACACACAACTTATTCCGAACAGACACACAACTTATTCCGAACAGACCCACAACATATTCCGAACATACACACAACATATTCCGAACATACACACAACTTAAACCGAACAGAGACACAACTTACAACTTAAACCGAACAGACATACAACTTAAACCGAACAGACACACAACATATTCCAAACAGACACACAACTTATTCCGAACAAACTCACAACATATTCCGAACAGACACACAACATATTCCGAACAGACAGACAACTTAATCCGAACAGACACACAACTTATTACGAGCAGACCCACAACATATTCCGAACATACACTCAACATATTCCGAACATACACACAACTTAAACCGAACAGAGACACAACTTAAAACTTAAACCGAACAGACATACAACTTAAACCGAACAGACACACAACATATTCCGAACAGACACACAACTTAAACTGAACAGACAGACAACTTAAACCGAACAGACACACAACTTATTCCGAACAACCCCACAACCTATTCCGAACAGACTCACAACATATTCCGAACAGACACACAACTTATTCCGAACAAACCCACAACTTATTCCGAACAGACTCACAACATATTCCGAACAGACACACAACATATTCCGAACAGACACACAACTTATTCCGAACAAACCCACAACTTATCCGAACAGACTCACAACATATTCCGAACAGACACACAACTTAAACCTAACAGACACACAACATATTCATGTCACAATCAGAGAAATCAAGATCCCCGGGTTTTGGTGTGACTTCGTGAAACAACGATGTAACCTTCATCTTGAACTTTCTCTTCTCTTGTTGGTGCGACTTCGTGAAGCAACGATGTAACCGACCCATTCACGCTGCTTACGTTGTGAAGAACCCTGGGAGTCGGCATCAGACGCTTCTTCGACGTAATATCTTGCTCGAAATGGTGATTTATTACGGAGAGAGGTACAACATAACCGAACAGACGTAAGTCTTCACCACGGAGCGTTGTACCTCTCTCCGCAATAAATCATCATTTCGAGCAAGATATTATTTCGAAGAAGCGTCTGATGCCGACTCCCAGGGTTCTTCACAACGTAAGCAGCGTTAATGGGACGGTCGATGACACTCTTTCTTTCTTCTTCATTCTTTTTCTGTTACGGACACTCCAACAGGGCACCACAACATCTTTGCTGCACTGTTACACGAAAAAGAATGAAGAAGAAAGAAATAGTGTCATCGACCGTCCCATTCACGTTGCTTACGTTGTGAAGAACCCTGAGAGTCGGCATCAGACGCTTCTTCGAAATAACATCTTGCTGGAAATGGTGATTTATTCCGGAGAGAAAGAATGAAGAAGAAAGAAATAGTGTCATCATATTTGTATTTGCGTGGAGAGAGAGAACGTGCTGAGTTGAAACGCATTTAATGTGATTTGAGTGGACACCAGGAAGAAAAAATAAAAAAATAAAAACATCCTTGCTTTGGCTACGTAAGGGTTGACATGGAGTCCACGTATAGCGCGTCCGTGACGCACAGCGTTCATAAATAATTTTCCTTAAAAGAAACTAGAACAATTATTTTATTAACAATGACTCACATTGAAGGTAACATTCTTCTCCACCTTGAGTTTTGCTTCAAGGCTTACTCCTTAGTAGAGAGAATGCCACCAAGCAATGGGTAATTACAATGGAAGGTGAAGAGTTCTATTTATAGCCATAGAAAAAGGTAATCGGGGACAATCCCCCGATGTGGGACTAAACAAATACCAGAAATAGAATAAACACACTCTAATACACATGCCCGCCAAAGATTAACGGATCCGCGGTATATTGGTTCTGGATCGAGCTCCTTTTTGTTGTGGGCTTGTCTTGATGTATTTGTTGGTCTTGGATGAATCTACTTCGCTTGTTGGAGCTCCGACCCGAATAGAATTGCCAAAATACTCCTCATGATGGTGTGGAGTTTTCTGTTTTGCTCTTTGGTCCTTCGGTCTTACGTTCAGGTCATTCTCCCTTGCATCTTAGGCCCCAGGTCTCACAATTAAGTCTTTTTTCCTGCTTTTGGGTCCTTTCATGCTTCATCTCTGTAAACCTATTTATTTCTGAAATTCAAACATAAAACTCGTCAAGTAGCATTGCTTAGGTGTAAGATAATGGATATAAGATACAAATATAAGCATGACATGATGTCAATCAAATACCCCCACACCTAAGTTTTTGCTAGTTCCGAGCAAAACAAAGAAAGAGAAAAACAAACGAGAAACAAGAAATCCTAACTCATTTTAGTAGGAATAACGGTTGCACTTAGCACGTGCAACAAGCAGTTAAACCTCCTTGTTGCCAAGGAGGAGGAGTGTTGTCTCCTGAGGGTTTTCAGCGGATATACCCACAAAATCCGAACAAGATGCATTATTCAATCTAGACACTCGACTCGTTGGACATATTTTGTCGATCATTGGACGCGATAATCCTACAGGCCGACTCTATATAGGTAATCAATCCACACACCTAGCCTAATGAACCATTCGTGCAAGTTAAATAAGGAATTAAGTGAAAGACATGGACAACCTCAACATCCTCAAGTGATACAAAGTGTAAGGTCCATTAAGGTTCTTATTTGCATTACCATTTTTTTCTTTTTTTTTCTTTTCTCATTTTTTTCTTTTCTTTTTATTAGTTGGAGCTTCATTCTCCCAGGGTCAGGTTTCGTGCATCATTGCCCATGAGGACTTACACTACCACGTACACCTTTCCCCAAATCTCTACATAGGGCAATCCCTACCACCCGTGTAACGGGAATTCGGTCGGTGCATCCAAGTCAGATGACTCGAAAGCACTAGGCACAAAGTCCCCTCAGACCTACTTTCCCAAGTGATAGGAGTCGTGCGAGAAGAGAGAACACGTACTCACTTATTTTTTATCTACACATAAACCAAAACCCCTACACTTAATGTCTCACAACAAGATCTAAAGGGTCCTTGACTACAACAAACTTCCTTAAATTAACAAACACGAATTATTGACTCACTAGGTTCAGGGTGGACTTCTTTAAATGTTTGAGCACTGAAACCCTATGATTACTCACCCCCAAGGGAAAACTGGGGTGCATCCTAACGACTAGATAAATCCTAAAGCCACTGTACTAGATATCGTAATGCATCAAGTTCAAGACAATTTTGGGAGCTTTCTTTTTAATTTGCCTCTCAACGGTTTTGCACATGCTAAACACACGCAAAACCCACAAAACATTTTCTTTCGCAAACACATGAAGATTTTGAAAGAAATGTGGAAATTTTAAAGTACTAGGCAAGCAAAAGAAGACAAGTCACCCAAGGATCATGGCAAGCAGATATATCGATATTAAATGCAGCACACTAACATGACCCTAACAATGCACATAAAAGAAAACAAAAATCAAAGGAGAAGACTCGACTATGTACACACGTAAAACACCCCCCCCCCCCACCTGCTTCATGCATTGTCCCCAATGATTGCGAGCAAGATACTACATGGATGTATGCATGAAGCAGAAGAGATCTCACCAACATGAAGTGCAAAGGGAAGTTCAAGGTCATGTTGATGGACACAAATCCAAATTTCCTCAAAACCTGTGAGATACTTAAAAAGGGAGATAAAATACGTGAAAGAAAGGGGGCCCAAATACGCAAAGGTTGGAGCCCACAACAATAGATGCTCACTGAAGGAGTCTTTTATTGTACTTTTTTTTCTTTTTTTTCTTTTTTTTTTGAATATAACTATGTACAAACATAAGTTTCCATCTTCATTTGTCAAAAGACATCAAATGGGAACCTCAAGAGTGGGTCAATGCACTTGGAAAGGGAACATGACACCACGCGGGGACAGAATACTCATGCGTGGGCCCCCTTCACAAAGAGCACAACATGAAATGAGAGGTTCATGAATTGGATGCAAAGGCGTCTCATTCAAAGGATCAAACTGAAAGATCTGAACCTCTCAAGAGTTTGGGAAATATGGGGCAACAGAAGAAGAGTTTCTTCCGTTGCGGTGCTGAAGTTCTGATCGTCAATCCAAACTCTCCAACCAACAGACTGGTGCGTCGGAATGAGGTCAAGAACCTCGTTAGGCATGTCCGACACACCAGGCGAACAAAAAGTGGGTCTCATTGCCAAGGTATCCTCCAAGGAACTCCTAATACCCTCATGAGCAATGTAGTTGTTTGATGTTCCATCATTTCCAAGATGATCAGGAACAATAGTGAGAGACAAACTCTCATCAGGTTGTTTGAAATTGAGGGTACTAGGGAGCTCTTGCTCTACCAGAGGTGAGTCCTTAAGAGGCACAACATGAAGATCATGTGGCTCAAGGGCCACGGGACAAAAAGATACGGCACAATCCTGTGCCGACTCATGATGAAGTTGGTCCATGTTATTCTCAATTTGAATCAAATCCTCCACTAAGTGATCGTGAATTGAAACCCCAAGTCCCTCAAACTGACTAGGAGTTTGACTTTGAAAGATTGTGCTTTGAATTTGTGGATGTCGTGGTGGTTCGATATCAAAAAATGAATCCTCATGTTGACAAGAAAAGTTACTCTCCTCACGTTCACGTAATTGCTGCGACATTTGACTCACTTGCAGTGCCATATTTTGTATGGATTGTTGAGTAGTTTCCATGAATGTAAGGAAAGTTTGTTTCAAGGAATCAGGTATGCGGTCAACTATGAGGTCCAAGTCAGAGCTTGGGAAATTTTGGGGTTGGGTGTTGATGGGCTGAGAATGAGTCCAATGATTTGAAGTGGGGTATTGGTAAAATTCTGGGTATTCGGGAGGAGGATACTGAGGTGAAAATGAAGTATAAGAATTTGAATAAGAATTGCACCCCACGAATCTATCCCTCTCTGGTTCTACGCGGATGCGTAATGGTCATACTGAGCATTTTGGGAAAATGTATGCTCATACTCAGGCTCTGGGGGAACATAAGGACATTCCCCGAAAACATGATCACTCAACCCACAACAGTGACACGGTACGACTACTGGAGCCACCGGTGCACTCATGTCTTCTTCCACATGTATGAAAAAGGCCAAAGGTTCTTGTAATGTCTCAGTTTGATGACCCACATATGATCCGACGTAACTAGATGGTGGTCTAGCAATCGGTGCCTCTCTCATACTACCCCAATATGAAGATTGCTCAGTCACACAATGAGGATTATCCCAACCACACGAGGTGTTCGTCTGAGCCACCCCAGGTTGCATGCGTCTAGAATACCAGGACGAATTGTCCTGCTCCCAACAATGATATGGATGGTCGCCCATGTAACCATCCATATCAACAAAGAACTCTAGAGTCGACCACTCTCACCACCACGAGGCTAAGCTCGCAAAAAGTGCTCGACTCGACCCTAAAACGTTAACAGAGAGTGTAAAGGGGAGGAGACTATAACGTAGAAGAAGGTGAGAAGAAGATGACTCATAGGAGAAGGGAAGAATCCCTACAGCTAGCGTGGGTAAAGGGTGAAGGTAGAAGCCTAACTAGCAAGTACGGCTCAAACAATGTAAGGCAATGGGTCATTACGCTGGACGACGCCTAACTTTGAGGTCACTAGCCTCGACACGGCTCACCTCCCTACAACGAAGACCACAATGCCCAGCATGTGATACCAGATCCGGAGATCCAGTACCTCCTACTATCGACAAGGTAGGCAACGCCGATCAGGCCATGACGGTCTCAACTAGATTACTCTCCTAGTGCGTCCGCAATCCTTAGGGCCAATGTCTACTTGCTTTTAGAATTAAGGCTTGATTAAGAGTGATTTTTGGGCCAAGGAAAGGGTGATGAAATCCCCCACCTTATCTTTTACGGGACAACCCCTCTTTAGTAGCGTTTTGATCCTAAATCTTGCAATCAACGCTCCAATCAAACGCTCAACTCACTCTTGTCCTGATGCAATTCCTACAAACTAATGCATGGGCATACAAGATGCATGAATGAGTGTAGGAAATGCGTACCTCACTCCAGCGCTCAACAACTGAAAATAAAGCTAAAAGAAAAGACAACTATATGCCTAAGTCAAATACATGATGTGTAACCTAAACAAGTAAGAACGTCTAGTATTTTGCTTTGGATTTTAAGGCCAAGTTGACTAATGGGGGAGTGATTAATGATCTGGGAGTAAACAAGAAGTCACAATATGCAAAATAGTGATACCAGATAACTACAATGAACAAAAAAACAACCAGAAAAAATTTGAGAGAGATTGAGGCTCACCAGGCCGCCAATTGACGGTCCCAGACCGCTGATTCGCGGTCTGTTTTGGGTCTTTTGATCTCAAATTCCTCCAGTCGCTTCCCCTTGATCCACAAAATGCCTGAATCACAAAAAACAAAAAACAAAAAATTAAAACCACTCGAATCGTCCAAACCAAAGTCTGGACAGAGCACCTCCCCGGCAACGGCACCAAAAACTTGATTGATCGTTTTATATTAACCGCAAGTGCACGGCCGCGTTGAAGCGGTGGCAAATATGGGTCGTCCACTGGGAGGTGTGACGACGTTTGGTTTGTGCGAAGGCGAGTGGTAAAGAAAGGGAAGAAAGATGGATTACACTAAACTACACTAATCTAAACTAGGAAAGTAGAAAGCATGAAATGAAATGACAAAACAAACTAAACTAAGAAACTAATGAAAGGTGATGAAACTCAGGAATGGAAACCCCCTAAGGGGTGGAGTGTGTGTGTGCACATGAAATAAGTGTGGTGAATGCATACAATAAGCTAAAGTGTGGTTAGTGTTTGTTCATGCATAAGAAGTACCTCATGGCAAGACCTATCATTTACAACACTAACCTAGGTTAATAATATGAGCAATGCAAGATTGTTATTAAGAACATAATGAGCATGGAGTGTACCTAACTATTGCAGAAACCATCAAGTGAAGTTCTTATTAATTCAAGCAAGCATACTAATATCTCTCACAAACAATAATATCTAGCATTCATACCACCTACATAACATGTACATACATCTACTCCACCCCCCAAAGGGGATGAAACTACTCACTAATCATTACACTACCTACATTAACGAAATGAGACATTATATTGAAAGGAAATTTAACTAAGCAAGAAAGGAACATTAAAGACGCTAATTGAAAGAAACATGAACTAAAGAAACATACACAAATTAAAAGACAAGATTAAAAGAAACTAGAACAATTATTTTATTAACAATGACTCACATTGAAGGTAACATTCTTCTCCACCTTGAGTTTTGCTTCAAGGCTTACTCCTTAGTAGAGAGAATGCCACCAAGCAATGGGTAATTACAATGGAAGGTGAAGAGTTCTATTTATAGCCATAGAAAAAGGTAATCGGGGACAATCCCCCGATGTGGGACTAAACAAATACCAGAAATAGAATAAACACACTCTAATACACATGCCCGCCAAAGATTAGCGGATCCGGAGCCAAACAGACTGCCAATTGGCGGTATATTTGTTCTGGATCGAGCTCCTTTTTGTTGTGGGCTTGTCTTGATGTATTTGTTGGTCTTGGATGCATCTACTTTGCTTGTTAGAGCTCCGACCCGAATAGAATTGCCAAAATACTCCCCATGATGGTGTGGAGTTTTCTGTTTTGCTCTTTGGTCCTTCGGTCTTACGTTCAGGTCCTTGTCCCTTTCATCTTAGTCCCCAGGTCTCATAATTAAGTCTTTTTTCCCTACTTTTGAGTCCTTTCTTGCTTCATCTCTTCAAACCTATTTATTTCTGAAATTCAAACATAAAACTCATCACGTAGCATTGCTTAGGTGTAAGATAATGGATATAAGATACAAATATAAGCATGAAATGATGTCAATCAAATGTGTTCAACATCCACCTCTTTGCATGTGTGCACTCACTCCACCCCTTTGGGGTTTTGCACTTCTGAATTCCAGCACTCTTATTTCATTCTTAGTTAAGTTTTAGTTAATCGTTTGTTGTTTGATTATGCATGCGTTATTTCGTAGTGTTGTGTAGCATAGATTAGGATAATCAAACTCTCTTCCCTATTTTTCCACTTGATTTCGTGCAAACGAGAGGCTGCTCACCTCCCTGTGGATGAGCCGTATTTGCCACCGCTTCAACGTGGTCGTGCACTTGCGGTTTAAATTAAAACGTTCAACATCAGGCACCGCAGAAAACCTACCTGCCAAAAGCTCCCTATCCCAGTAGGTTAACCAAAACGCAGAGTGACACAATGGATAAGATGTTAGAGGTGCTCAAGAAAGTGAAGGTTAACATCCCCTCGTTGGATGTCATCCAACAAATACCTCAATATGCCAAAGTGTTGAAGGATCTCTGCACAACCAAGAGGAAGACCAATGTTCCTAAGAAAGCATTCTTGGCTGTAAATGTAAGGTCACTTTTGTCCAATACCGCATACACAAAATACATGGATCCTGGGTGTCCTACTATTCAGTGTACGATAGGGGACACTAGCATGAGTAATGTATTGCTTGATTTCGGATCAGCGGTCAACCTCGTCCCATTTTCTGTTTATCAACAGTTGAATTTGGGAGAATTGAAACCAACTAAGATCACCCTCCAATTGGCAGAAAGATCCATTCGTATTCCAAAAGGGATTATCGAGGACGTGCTTATCGAAGTTGGAGATTTTATATATCCAGTTGATTTTGTCGTTCTCGATACCAATCATGTTGCAAACACCCACTCTCAAATACCTTTGATTTTGGGTAGACCATTTCTGGCAACCTCCAACGTCTTAATCAATTGTAGAAATGGTTTCATGAAGCTCTCATTCGGTAACATGAGTGCCGAGTTTCATGTGTTCAACTCTGGTAGGCAACAGGAGCCCATGGACCAACCTTTAAATCTCAATCTCATCCTCCAATTAGAGAAAGCACCGCAAAATCAACGAACACCCCTAAGCCCAATGCACCCCATTGAGAATGTTTGTGGGTCCTGCAAAAACTCATTGCCTGTCTTTGCAATGCAACAGAATGAGCTGACATCAAACATGAATGTCCAAAAGGAGTGTTCGTTGCATGATTCAGTTGAGATTACTAGTGAGAGTGAGACACCTCATCATATGCCTATACCAGAAGGTGTCTTTATCTCATGTCCCTTGGCCATTGAGCCATTTGAGCTTCATCTTGACTCCACCTATGACCGAGCTTATACTTGATGATATAAATGATGGTGGGAGGTCCTTGTTGGATGACTTGGGGAGAAGCCCCATTCTTAGTGATGCAGGTCTGCTTCATCCATCGAATGAGCGTGAGGAACTCATTCCGATGCACCCACCTATTGGTTGGAGGGTTTTATTCGATGAGCAACTAAACCCTAGTGAGGCAACACAACTCCACTCATTCATGTTGCCCTCACCCAACCAATATCATGAGGGGTTCGAGCCTTTCAGCTTTGACCTTTCACCCCTCATGACACCTCAGAGTACCAGTGAAGTTTGCCCATCTCGGCAAGTCTCTGGTCCTCATAACTCGATATTCTCATTTGATGGTCCTTGACCAAATGAATATTAGAATATCTTTGTTGATGTATATACCTTGTAAAAAAGGTGTGTAATAAAAGACTCCATGAGCGAGCATTGATTGTTGTGGGCCCCAACCTTTGTGTACTTGGGCCCCATTTATTCATGTATGTGTCTCCCTTCTTCAGTATCTCACAGGTTTTGAGGGAATTCGGGTTTGTGCCCATCAACATAACCATGAACGTCCTTTTGCGCTTTATGTTGGTGAGATCTTTCATTTTTCATGCATAAATCTATGTAGTATCTTGCTCACATTCATTGAGGACAATGCATGAAGTAGGTGTGGGGGGTGTTTTACGTGTGTACATAGTTGAGTCTTTTCCTTTGATTTTTTTTCTTTTGTGTGTATTGATAGGGTCATGTTAGTGTGCCGCATTTAATATCGATATATCTGATTGGCATGATCCTTAGGTGACTTGTCTTCTTTTGCTTGCCTAGTTCTTTAAAGTTTTCACATTTCTTTCAAATCTTCATGTGTTTGCGAAAGAAAATGTTTTTGTAGGTTTTGCGTGTGTTTAGTATGTGCAAAACCGTTCAGAGGCAAAGTAAAAAGAAAGCTCCCAAAATTGTCTTGAACTTGATGCATTAGGATTTCTAGTTTACTGGCTTTAGGTCTTATCGAGTCGTTAGGATGCACCCCGGTTTTCCCTCGGGGGGCGTGTAATCATAGGGTTTCAGCACTCAAACATTTAAAGAAGTCCACCCTAAACCTACTGAGTCAAATAATTTATGTATGTTATTATAAGGAAGTTTGTCGTAGTCAAGGGCCCTTAATCTCTTTTTGTGAAACTTAAGTGTAGGGGTTTTGGTTCCCATGTAGATAAATAAATAAGTGGTGTTCTCTCTTCTCGCACGGCTCCTATCACTCGGAAAAGTAGGTCTGAGGGGACTTTGTGCCTGGTGCTTTCGAGTCATCTGACTTGGGATGCACCGACCGAACCCCCATTACACGGGTGGTAGGGATCACCCTATGTGGAAATTTGGGGGAAGGTGTACGTGATAGTGTAAGTCCTCATAGGCAATGATGCACGAAGCCTGGCCCTGGGAGAATCAAACACCAACCAATAAAATGCTCCAAAGAAAAAAAAGAAAAGAAAAAAAGAGTCAAATAAGAACCTTAATGGACTTTACACATTGTATCACATTCAGAAGTTAAGGTTCCCATGTCTTTCACTTAAGTCCTTAACTAACGTTCATGAATAATTCGTTAGGCTAGGTGTGGACTGATACATATATAGAGTCGACCCGTAGTATTACCGCGTCCCATGATCGACAAAATAAGTCCAACGAGTCGTGTATCTAGATTGATTAATGCATCTTTGTTCGGATTTTGTGGGTGTATCCGCTGAAAACCCTCAGGAGACAACACTCCTCCTCCTTGGCGACAAGGAGGTTTAATGCCTCGTTGCACGTGCTAAGTGCAACCGTGATTCCTACGAAAGTGAGGATTTCTTGTTTTTCGTATGCTTTTCTCCTCCTTTGTTTTGCTGGGGACTAGCAAAAGTTAGGTGTGGGGATATTTGATTGACATCACTTCATGCTTATATTTGTATCTTATATCCATTATCTTTCACCTAAACCATGCTACGTGACAAGTTTTATGTTTGAATTTCACAAATAAATAGGTTTGAAGAGATGAAGCATAAAAGGACCCAAAAGCAGGGAAAAAGGACTGAATTGTGAGACCTGGGGACTAAGATGCAAGGGATAAGGACCTGAACGTAAGACCGAAGGACCAAAGAGCACACCAGAAAACTGCACACCATCTTGGGGAGTATTTTGGCAATTAGATTCGGGTCGGCGCTCCAACAAGCAAAGTAGATGCATCGAAGACCAACAAATATATCAAGGAAAGCCCAAAACAAAATTTAGCCAGATCCGGATCATGTAGACCACCAATTGGCGGTCCGGATCATCCCGGATCCGCTAAGATTTCTGGAGCGTATGTATAGTGTTTGTTTAGGCTATTTTTGGTATTTGTTTAGTCCCACATCGGGGGATTGTCCCGGATTGCCTTTTTCTATGGCTATAAATAGAACTCTTCACCTTGCATTGTAATGGACTTCACATTTTAAGTGGCTATTCTTCCTACTAGAAGTGAGGCCTTGAAGCACACACTAAAGTAGGAGGATACTACTTGAATTGTGAGTCACTTTAATAAAAGTTTCTTTATTATGTTGTTTGTTTCATGTTTCTTGTTTTACTTTGTTTAATTTCATTTCATTAGTTTTAGTACCTTAGTTAATATGCTTTCCTTGCTTAGTTTAATAATTAGTCTAATGTGTAGTGAGTAGTTCCATCCCCTTTGGGGGGTGGAGTTGATTTCATACATGCATTAGAGAATGGAGTGAATGCTTTATTAACAATGTGTTGGTAAAACATGAATGTATGCTTGCTTGTTTAGGATACAATTTATAACTTGATGAGTTTTTCCAAAATGATTAGACACCTCTCATGCTTGTTTAGGTTCTGAAATAAACAACTTGTATATGTAAATGTTAATCAACTAGGTTGGTGAATGGATTGATAGGTTTTGCCATAACATTTAGACACTTCCTATGCATGATAACACCACCTTCATTTGTGCTTAAAGAATGTGTTCAACGCCCACCTCTTTGCATTTGTGCACTCACTCCACCCCTTAGGGGTTTTCTATTTCTGAAATCCAACACTTATTTAGTTCTTAGTTTAGTTTGGTAGTTCATCGTTTGTTGCTTTCTTTCGCATTTCGTACTTCGTAGTGTAGTGTAGCGTAGAGTAGGATAATCAAACTCTCTTACCTATTTTTGCCACTTGATTTCGTGCAAACGAGAGGCTGCTCACCTCCCTCAGGACGACCCGTATTTGCCACCGCTTCAACGCGGTCGTGCACTTGCGGTTTAATATAAAACGTTCAACAAGAGGCTTATGAGCTTGCACACAACCCTCCAACTTCCAAGTCTTCATGGCTAATCAAGCCACCTCAACACATACCAAAAATGACACCAGCAAAGGCATCCCAAAAGCCACGAAAATGCACATCCAAACCCTAATGCAACCCTTCCAATTCCACACCACTTCAGCACGGGTCTAGCCCAAAACGGACCCTACACTCACTCGGACCCAAATTTAGTCGATCGAGTCAAACCACCGCACACTAGCCTGATGTGTCGCACCCGATCGACCAACGAGAAATCTGATCAAATCTACTTAAACAAACATACCATAACACAAATTGACATTCTAAGAACTAAATTATGCATAACCGAGGAGAGTGGACTTATTAATATTATAGCAGGAGAGCAGGTCTTACAACCTACCCCCCTTAAATAAATTTCATCCTCGAAATTTGCTATCCCTAACTCTTAATAAGAGCTATGGATACAAACTCCTTATATCATCCTCCGGACACAAACTTTGTAGTAACAACAAAAACAAGGGGCACTGTAAAATCATTGCCAACAATGGCCATGAGACAATAACTACAGTATCGAATTCTTGACCTATAAACCTATATACGTATGACCCATCAACAACAACCTAATCATACATGATCATAATGCCTATTGACAACAAACTAATTAGAAAGGTCACACAAAATACAGTCACTAAACAGACATGAACATATAATATATTTATATCTATATGCACAAGGTGTATGAGAACAACAAATAAAACATGGAATTAATGACAAGATCTCGATAGACTACTCATGCACAATATATATATAGGCAGCGATTAAATCATGTGCTAATAACAAGATACCGGACCGAATTTTTTCGGTCCGGACCGAACCGGACCGAATTTTTTCGGTCTGGTCTTCGGTCCACAAAATTTTGGAAATTCGGTCTTCGGTCCGGACCGGACCGAAAATTTAAGGGGAAAATTCGGGTTTTGGACCGACCCGGACCGGACCGGACCGAACCTATTCGGTCCGGTCTTCGGTCCGGACTTCCCGAAAATTCGGGTTTCGGTCTGGTCCGGTTCGGTCCGGTCCTGGACCGAAGCTCACCCCTACACATGATGTATGAGGATAGCAATTAAGACGTGTAATCATAATAAGATCTCGATGGCTAAATATATATATATGGGCATGATGTATCTACACAACCAATAAATCATGGAATCATAGTCATAATATCACAACACGGACTTACTTGCATGCACGACATGCACTCACGTCATCATACACATAACAAAAGCAACAACAATTATAATAACTTAGGTATACCACATGCCATGATAATCGTAGATCATGAGAATCAAACATGCAACCTGTGGGAGCTATGGTCATGATGAGATGATTACACAACACTTCACTCTACTATAACGCAATCGTGGGTTTAGAATTCATTCATGCATGAATCTAAGTATGTTTAGGAGATATATGAGACTATATGCCTAATACAAGATCCCACGATGCAATCATGATAATACGAGTGATAGGTGTGGATGCATGAATGGATGGCAAATCACTTCTGATTCCAACATTTTAGAGCATATCATCATGCACATAGTTGAATTAAAATGTTAGCTTAGCCTTTTCATGTAGTGTAATTTCCTGTTTCAAACAACTATGTCATGCGTGCAAGTATAACTTCCTAACAATAATCTAAACATGAATAGTCCCATAAATCTAGTAGCTAAATAATACGTAGGCATGCAACATCTTAAAAACAACTTAGTTATGAAAGAATCACCTGTATTTAGCAACTAAAGATACATCAACATATAGCACATTCACAACAATTAAATTATGGGATAAAAATAAAACCAGATCTCAAAGGATAATTATACATGTGTGTGATGTACCTAATTAACAGAAAATGAAATTCAAACAATAGCATGTATTCAGTATGAGAAACACATCCATAACAAAAAGAGGTATCACAAAAGAGATACTACAAGCATTATATGGCAAGAACATTAGATTTCAGACTACATGCACGTTAGTTCTAGCAACACCCAACATGATCAGAGATGATATGAACATGCACAAGTATATAACAATAACATAAGGTAATGAAACATGCTTTTATTATCAATAGTCCAAACCGATTTATAAATTGATATACATGCATGCATTCAGATTTGCTTACTACTTATAAGTCATAGAATAAGTTGCATAAAACATGGATAAGTTCTGATTTCGTTTTCATGTGAGAGCATAACAAGACACAACATAGGAGGCATACGAAAATCAGATTATATATGTGATATGGCTACTGCTGGAACGAAATCAAACTAGATTAGCAATCAAAGCAATCGACACATAACAACCCTACCGATTGCCTCAACATCACAATTGAAAATATGCAACGTATTCTCAGATGAGATGTCATGAATATATCTTAGGAAATTGTCAAATCAGAGCGTATACATGTATTGATCGGTACTGGACTAAAATCAAAATAAGTCATGCTGTATTATTTAGACATATTAGCTAGATCACGCATAGATATCAGATCTGTGATCAGTAATGATTCATGCAAATATCACCTGAAAAAAAGTCATGAAATGAAGGAGCATGAGTTCTAAAATCAGTAACACACCCTAGAAAAATCGCATGTTATATAGCATGTTAAATACATTAACAAGTCAACCAAGAAATCATAATTTCAAACAAGAGGTGGTCTCACTCACAAAATGCATGCAAACACTACCCCAACTTGCTCCCCACAGCCCAGCCTCATACCTTCTGGTTTCTTCATCAAACCAGCAAGGAAAGCATGAAGCAAGGGTCGTGCTAGTGGGAGAAAAGCCCAGCCAACCTCTGAAATTCGGATGGTGCTACACAGTCCACACTATCGGGTGGATCTCCACTTGTGCACTCCGAACCTAATATCGGCTAACCCAATGGTGCTGGACTAAACTTTGTCCAACACCCACTCTACATCCTTTTATGCTAAGGGGGAAGAAGCACACCTGAAACTGGTGGAGAAGAGCCTTAGATTTTGCTGGAATCCCGCTGCAACTACCTCCCATGCTTGCTAGCTAGTCGCTTCTTCCACTTGCACTTCTTGCTTGCTTGACTGGGTGGACTTGTTGGTGATCTCGACACCAAAATGGGGGAGGAGGCAAGGGAACTGATAAGGTAGATAGGGCTGGGTGGTTTTGGTCTCCAAGCACACAAGGCAATCCACAAGAAAGAAATGTAACCAATGCAAATATGATCTATCACTATCAGAATGCAAATCTAAAATAAGAAAGTACCAACAGGGTTTGGGCTACATGCCCCACTGGTGAGTCTTCGGATTCTGTACACTTTAGGGACTGACCTGCTCTGATACCAAGTTGTAACGCCCCCGATCTCGTGGGTACGCACACTGGGAAAGACTACAAGTGTCGCGATCAAAGACCACCACGACGACCAAAGGAGTTACAAAAGATAGACCAAACAACGACTCGACAATATGTAGAGAGATCATACATTGATAGACTAATATAAAACATAACTAAAAAGTGAGAGATTATCCATATATGGTAACAAGGTCAAATACATTACATCGAGTTCAAAAGGGAAATACATCATAAATAATGCGGAAGCAAAAGACAAACTGAAGAATCTGGTCGACGTGTCCCTCGTGTATAGAATCATCGACTACTCGTCCAGTCTCCCATGTAGGAATCTAAGTACCTGTAAGTACCGCATCAACATATGCGTGAGTTTTCTATAAAGAAAACCTAGTATGCCCCTGGCCCAATCAGAGTTATATGGAAGAATGTATGCAATCTATCTAAGACAAAAGCATCTGAAACCAAAACAGAAAAGCACATAATGTAACAGAAGACTATGACTCCATAAGTCGTGTCAGTCGGGCGCACCCGAACCATTCCTCAAAAGGAACCAGAACACCAGCGTTGCTGGTCAAAGGTGGTCACTCGACAGTGACCCACCGCTCGGCACAAAGCGGTGAACCGGATAAGTGTCCCAGTTCGCGGCAAGTGACCTACATGGTGCCATCGCGAACTTGGGAACACCTACCCTGAGATAGAATGGTAGCGCACCTGTCCAAGACTTATCTTACGCCTGGCCTCCCAATCTGAAGGTCTTATGCGAATTGCCTCTGGAGCTAGAGGACCCACTCTTGGCCCGTTGGCCCAGAAAACAGAACATGCCCAGAATTATTAATCAGATTAAATGCAATGCAAGCTACTTAAGCATCTAAAATCTAATGCATCTATAGTGTATGGAACGAGCTCAAGGAAAGGTATCTGAATACCCTCCTAACAGCCCCCAAACAAATCAAAATCAGAACATCCCAATCAGGAATCAAACGAAACTCACAATAACAAGCAATCATAACCGGATCGGCAAATCAAAGATAATAGCTAATCGAGTCATCTACGGGTCATGATAAGGATGTTATAAGGTCCGATATCCTAAGGGTCATACATAACCATATCATAACACTTCACTTCAGTAACATATAGACATGAAAGACGCAATAAGATGATGCATTACAGCTAGATATATCAAAATCGAACTCCACAATAATCGATAGCATGCATCCTTAATTTCAGAGTGTATATGCGATGATAACTGAAATCTCAGAGCATGATCAGAGTTGATATGGGTATGGATTACATATATATCAGTAGGATAATCATGCTGGAACATGCATAAAATATTAGTAGACAATATAGATCTCTAAACTAGCATACATGTGTGCAACGTGTTAATATGTTGCTTTAGAATATGACACGATCAGCACATGATATGAAAGAGCCCATTTACATTCATAAGTGCATGCATGACTACAACAGGAATACACACACATCAGATCATATAACCACATTATATCTGCTACTGAAACACAACAAGTCATATATAGCAAAACACATTCAACACATAGCACACGATAAATTACAATAGGCAAGCTAACAAGTTCAATAAACTCACAACCAGATGCATGAGCCCCTGACCACTCCAACCCACGTGCTTAGAGTATCCCTCTCAGGCGGTCTATGGTGGGAGAGGGTCAGTAGAGATCCATCCAAGCAGCTCAGCCCAACAACCGGGCAAGATGATGCACATGGTGCACTAACCGCATGGCTAGCCCATTCAAGCGCATCCTGCTCCGACCGAGCTAGCCCATCCGGATACCCCTCACCCTTAGCCTCCCTAGGGTTGTTCCACACCTTTTCCTGACCCTTGCCACCGTGTAGAAGGGCTGGACCGGCCAGCCGTTCCAAACAAAGAGTCAAAAGGGTTGAAGACAAATCCTAGTCAGATCTTGTGTGCACCAGCAACACCCAACCAGATCCATTTCCACCCCAAAACTCAGCCCAGAAGAAACCTCATCACTCCTGGTAGGACCTCACCGTAGCTCGCCGGAGCCCCGGTCCCTCTGGCTGCCCCACAGCCAGCCCCATCTAGCGCATGCTCCATGTGCACACTAGAAGGGAACTCAGTTGATGGTGAAACCGATTGCACCAACCACCAACATGGTATTGGCCGGCCCTCCAGCCAACACCCCCTCCCACAAAACTCTTCAAGGGTCAGGAGCATACCTGATCAGCAAGGATGATTGCTTGAACTTAGCCGGAGATTCTGCCCACCAGTCTTCTAGTCACACCAAAAGTTGTACTAGGCGTAGCTCCACCAACTCGCCGGAGATCAGCCCACCAATAGCTGGAGAGGAGAGGATATGTGGTCTGAAGTGAGGTGCGTAAGGAAGGAAAGGAGAGGGAAGAGGACGGCTGGGTGGGAGGCTTATTTGCTTGCAGACAACCCTCCAACTTCCAAGTCTTCATGGCTAATCAAGCCACCTCAACACATACCAAAAATGGCACCAGCAAAGGCATCCCAAAAGCCACGAAAATGCACATCCAAACCCTAATGCAACCCTTCCAATTCCATACCACTTCAGCATGGGTTTAGCCCAAAACCGACCCTACACTCACTCAGACCCAAATTGAGTCGATCAAGTCAAACCAACGCGCACTAGCCCGATGTGTCGCACCCGATCGACCAACGAGAAATCTGATCAAATCTACTTAAAAAAACATACCATAACACAAATTGACATTCTAAGAACTAAATTATGCATAACCAAGGAGAGTGGGCTTATTAATATTATAGCAGGAGAGCAGGTCTTACAAAATGGGAGGATCCAAAATGATCATAAATTATTCTACCATGGGTGCAAATGGGAGTGAGCCTATTGGTGTCCAAGAAAGGCAACGAGGAGTGGGGCGGGAAAGTGCTATTTCCACTTTGGGACAAGCCAATGGGAAGGTCTTTGAGTGCTCTAGGTTTGAATGGGCTAGTGAGGAGAGTTCAAGTCAGCATGGTAAGGACAAAATAGAAGCTCACATGACTCCAACCAAGGGACACAACTTAGAGGGCTATTCTCATGAAGTGGGAGAGGGATGTGCACTAAGCAATAGGACCACGCATGGGGACAAAGCACGTGATGTGCATGAGGAGGAGCTTCATGTCGGAGAAGTCCCATGTGACATATTCCAGCAAGACCAAAAGGCGAAACATATAAGAGCTGAGAAGAAAAATGACAACTCTAAGGAAGATCAAGAGAAGCTATGTGGACTAGCCTCTTTGGTGCATGAGGAGGCGAGATGGGCTTCACCCACTAAAGTGGCGTGCGATAAGGAAAACACTATGGAGTTTGGCCACCCAAGTGGGGGAAAGTGTGATGTACTTCGAAATTCAGAGGACCAAAGCATGGAGGGAGCCGAAGAACGGAAGCGAGAAAAGTGTGAGGACTCGAGCACTAAGAAGGTATACTCCGCCACCCCCACTTAGGAGATCCAGGAGGAAAAGTAGTTGGAGTAAAAGTATGCGTACGGAGGGGAAGGGGGGTCACCTCGCACCTTGAACCCATGAATGTCTTAATTTGGAATGTACATGGCGCAAATGGGCCCGACCGCGCACTCATGATCAGGGTTCGAATAAAGGAGGTAAATCCGGATGTGGTTTGTCTTATGGAGCATAAGGTCAAGTATAAAAAACTTGAGCGATTCAAGCGAAAAATTTGGCATCATGCTTGGACATCAAATAGCATGGTTGTGGACTCCGAGCGAATCCTAGTGTTATGGAATGACCAGCTAGTAGACTTGAGAGTTATGTTTGAATCAACACAATTACTTCACTTCCTTGGGAGCTTAAGGAAGGACGACACTGAATTTGCTCTCATGGCTATATATGGAGAAAATGGGCATGTCGAGAGGATAGCATTGTGGAGGGATCTAAATGAAGTGGCACCACATGGGGTGCGATCGTGGCTGGTTGGGGGTGATTTTAATCATATTCAGAAGGCTACTGAAAAGCGAGGCGGAGCTGCTAGAAATGAGGTAGCAATTCAGGAGTTTAATGACTGTGTTGACGCCATCCAACTACTAGAGATCCCCTCAATGGGAGGTGATTTCACTTGGTCCAATTCCTCTGAGGGAAGTGCATGCATCGAGAGAAGGATTGATCGAATATTAATGAACAATGAATGGCTTGAGGTGTTCCCCAATTCCTTCTACGTTGTTGGTGAGAAGGACTTGAGTGATCACACCATGCTTGTCAGGAAAACGGAAGGAAACGAATGGAGGAAAAAGAAGATGTTCAAATTCGAGAACCATTGGGCGGATCATGAGGACTTTGGTTGAGTAGTGCAACAAGCTTGGGCCACATATGTGGAAGGTATTCCCATATTTCGTATGGTTGGGAAGCTGACCAAAGTCAGGAAGGAACTAATTAAATGGAGTTGTAACACCTTTGGAAACGTCACAAATAAGGTGGGAGAGGCTCGGGCGTCTCTTGAGCAAGTGAGGAGGCAAAGACTTAGTCACTCTGCAGTGGCGAGCTAAAGGCAACAAAGGATACAGTTGCCTGTGTCCTTGCTTGGGAGGATTCAATTATACGACAAAAATCCATAGTAAAGTGGCTGAAAGATGGGGACCAAAACACTAGGTTCTTCCATGCGCATCTTAGAGTGAGAAGAGCCACCAATCAAGTGAGGCGAGTGGGAGAGGGGGATAGTCTAGTGGAGGATGAGAGTGACATCCAGGAAGCGTTCTGGGTTTTTTATGCTAACTTGTTTGCTCATGGTTTTCAGGTGCAACCCCTTAACCATGCCATTATTATACCACAAATTACAGCGGAGAAGGGGGGAGATTTAGTACGGAAGTTGGATCCAAAAGAACTACAAGATGTTATGTTGAATGCAAATATAGACAAGGTGTAAGACCCACTCTCCTGCCACATTATTAAAGTCTTATTCATCCTTGTGGTCAATTTTGGTGTCTTCTTGGCGTGCATGATGTATGCTTGTGGTTTCATGCTCGGACTTGGAAAATTTTCCTTTTGGGCGAGTTAATGTGGTTTGTAGTCTAGTGCGACCCATCGGACGGTTTTTGCAATCAGTGGTTTAATCGGGCCGATCGAGTGCAAACCGAGTGTGTGTGGGCTTGGATTTGGTTTGAGTTTGGGTTGGGTGAAGATGGCTGGCGTGTGGGTGAGGAGGCATAGTTGACATGTCATCAGGAGTTGATTTCCTAAGATCCTTGCAAAAGTTTGAATGGTGTGCCTTATGGAAAGATTTGATTGGGCCTTCAAGGGCATTGATCTCTTGCCTTTGGTGCTTGTTTCTTGAAACAAAAACTAGAGAAACCCTACACCAGCCGACCCCAACCTCCTCTCCTCCCTTCCACGCCACAAACTCTTTCCACCACCACCACCATCATTTCTGGTTTCCTGCTGGTGGAGATCCGGCAGCTATTGAAGAAGAAGCGAAACACTTTCTTGTGTGCAGCTAGGCGAGCTTCAGCAGATCTCCGGCCAGCTTAGGTGCCTCCTTGCTTCTCAGGTATGCCTCTAGCCTTTGGATTAGGATGTGGGGGTGGGTGTTGGGCTTATTTCTGAACAACACCAGTGGCTGGTCGGTCATGAGGATCAGGGTTTGCACAACTAGAGTTCTACCGATTGGGTGAGCTGTAGTGCAACTCGGATCTTCAGTGGTTGACCACGTTTTTCCTTCCCCTTGCACGCCCTCCACTTCATGTTTTCCATGATGGTTGATGGAGAAGTTAGTAGGGAGGAGGCTGGGCTGCAGGGAGACGGTTGGGTGGGTTGTTGCATGCACCTTGCGTGAGGCGCAACCCTACCTGTGTGGCTGACCTCGAAATCTCATGGGATCTGTTTCACGTTTATTTTTGCTGGAGCATGCTCCCTCTCCTTTATGCATTACTGATTTGTGAGATCACTTCCTAGCATAAACTTGCGACTTGTTATGTTTTTAGTCTTGTGAATCGTCTCTGATTTCACACTAGTGCAGAATAGGCTTTACTCGTCGCCCAATAGACGTCGGCCGTTATAACAACCGACGTCTATTAGGGAGAGGACAGAATGGACGTCGGTCCTTAGTGAGACCAACGTCTATGTGGTACTATAGACGTCGGGTGTAGGAATACCATGTTTAGCCGACGTCTATAGGGTATAGACGTCGAACTATAGACGTCGGTTGTTTGAGTACCTTGGGAATCCGACATCTATAAGGTATAGACGTCGCCCTATAGATGTCGTATATAATACACGACTGACGTCTATGCTCCATGCATATAGACGTCGAGGTATAGACGTCGGCGTTATATAACATCCGACGTCTATAGGTCCTAAAGAAATCGGACAGACGCGTTTTATTTAATTCATTTCAGACGAAACCCACGCAAACCCTAGCCGTCCTGCGACCGAACTCTCCTCCGCGACCGATCTCCGACCGATCCGCACCGTCTCCAGCACCGCAGCGAGCTCCCAAGCTCTCCTCCACTTCTCCGGCCCTCTTCTCCTTCTTCCTCCGTCTTCCTCCGTCTTTCTCCACATGTAAGTTTTAAGTTTGTTTTTTGTTGTTTAAGTTCGTCTTCCTCCGTCCTCCGTCTTTCTCCACATTTTCTTTCTAAGTTAGCCTTCATCTCGTGTCGTTTACAGCCGTCACCGCACCATCTCGTGTCGTTTACAGCCGTCACCGCACCATCTCGTGTCACCGAACCACAAAGACCTCCTCCGGCATCACAACTTTCCCCTCCTCTGGTTCGTGCTTAACCACCTGTTGAAAAATCATATTGTTTGATTAGGTTCTCATGGTGTTCGGATATGTTTAGATTGTGGTGTTTAGAAATATTCTTAAACCTGTAAAAATATTTGATATGTTTAAATATATTTAGATATGTTAAGAAAGAGTGAAAAAGATCCCATGAAAACATACACTACTTATATAGAGATATTGGTGAAGAATTTTCAACAAAGTTTATTGGTGAAAACAAAGTTTGGTTGACTAGAATGGAGTGTGATTGTGTGAATGTTTAATTCAATTGATTTGACTCATTCATTGGATTGATTTGGTTTTGATTGAGTTGGGTTGGTTTGATGATTTAAATGAGTATATATGACTTGGATTGGTTTGGTTTGCTATCTTAGGTCTTGAGTTGGGTTGGTTGGATGATTTAAGTAATGATGTTATGTTGTTTGGGATACATTATTGAGTAAATTTGAATGCAAATAAACTAACGTTCTTCATGGATCTCATACATGTCTATTTCAACATGAGTAGATTTGTAATGTGAATGTGATGTAGTAGAGAAATACATGATGTGAATGTGAGTAGATAACTAGATATACATTTTTCTTGTTGATTTCAGGATTTGAAGAATTTTACATATCAAATTTTAAGTGGAGGTTCTGCCAAAATTTCAATAACATTTTATTCCCAATTATTATTAATAACATGATAGTTTGTGTTTAAAAAGTTTTTCTGTCAATCCAAGTAATTATTTTTAATACTTGCTTTTAATATTTTAAATGTTTATTGCCTTAATTTTTTGAATTTTTAATATTATGATAATAACTCATTGCCCCCTTTAAACAACTTAGCCTTTAATAACCCAAAGCAAAAGATTAGACAATATTTGCTAAGTCATTCATCATATAGGATTTGCATGCATTGTATTTTTCTATTATTTACGATTTCTGTCGTAGATTGCTGGCGTAAGGTACGTACTATCTTTCACTCATCATTCATTACAAAACACGCATTAGTTAGTAGGACTTGCATTGGAACAAGAGTGAGGTGAGTGTTTGTTTGGTCTGTTGTTTATTAGATTAAGGTATGAAAAACACTTAGGGGGCAATCTCAAGGCGAATTTGCTTCCGATGGTCGGAATGATATTTTACGCGAGGCCTTGGGAAACGACGAACACCCCGGTCGTGTGCGAGGGGTAGGGAGTAGAGTTGGACTTCGACAATATTATGGGAAGACTCAACGGTCTACTTCGTCGACTGGTCATACCAAATGCCAGCAAGAGATCGCAGATTTGAAGAATACGTCACCAAAGAGGATATCATCCAGTTCATGGAGATGGATTCGTTGTGTATCATGATTATCGACGTGCAAGTGAAGTAAGTGTTTTTTGTATACAATGAAAAGTATTGAATAATTTTATCAAAACTGTAATAAATTATAATTTTTATACTTGTAGACATCTTTACGACGCCAGAAACTCAATCTTTCCCGATGATCAAGTATTTGGATTTATCAGTCCATCTACATATATATACGGGAATGACGATAAATCGGGTCAACTTGGGACATTCTTTAAGGAAGAAGACAAAAGATATTATCTGCTCCCTTATCATGAGAGGTAAACTTTGTAATTCAAAGTGAAATTTTATTTTGTAATAAGCTTCTAATTATATATATAACAGGGCTCATTGGATGCTTGTCGTTGTATGCCCCACGATTAATTCGGCATATTGGTTTGATCCGTTGGGGTCGAATAAACCAAGGGACTCAATAAAGAAACTTCTAAATATGTAAGTTCGTTTAGTCGTGAAAAAAGTAATTCGTGGATTTTTATTAGTATTATTGAATGATATTTTAACTTGTGCTACTCAGGGCAATTATGGTTTACAGAGCTTTAGGTGGTAGGAGAACAACCACAAAAGCAGGAATAACATGGCATGGAATGAGAGTACGTTCTATCACATTTTTGTTAATTAAGTTAGGAACAAATATTTAGCGAATTTCTATGTTTGTAGTACCGAAAGCATGTTGGAAATACGGAATGCGGTTACTACGTGATGAGATATATGGAGGAAATCCTCGAATTGGCAACTCAAGACGTATGCCTATCCGAGGTAATGTAGATCGTTATTCAATTGTATAGTTGTAGTTTCAATATTTAGTTATTAATATTCAACCCACTTGTATTTTTTTGATAGGTTTTCCCAAAAAGTAGTGATCCCTTCTCGCAACAGGAGCTCGATGAAACTCGCGACCGATGGACTCGCTATTTTATCAGAAACATGTTGACGAACTAAGAGGTTCTCCTGCCAATAGTATTTTTTGTAATTTAGTTAACAAGTGCACTTGTATTACAAACCTACACTTTATGCCTTAATATAATCGCCTTAATTTTAGAATAAATTAATTGCAAGTGTGTTGAATTTCAATTGTGTATGCTTTGTATGTTTGTGCATGTATGGTTGTATGTTTGTGTTTGTGCATGTATGCTTGTGTGATGGGCTTGTATGTATATGCGGATGAAATTGTGAGTATTTGTGAACAAATTTATAGGTGAACGAATTTGGTGCAATTGTATGTACACGAATACGATGACTAAAAACAATTTCGTCGGATGCTTTTTTTGTCCAGGTTTAGGAATAGATGTCGGCTGTTTGTATTAGCCGACGTGTATTCCTCTGAAGAAAGGAATACACGTCGGCTTTATGTTGAATCCGACGTATATGCTTTAGGAATGGACATCTCATGTTAGTTCATCGACGTCTATACCTAAAGAATAGACGTCGTCTGTAATTTCACCGACGTCTGTACCTAAAGAATATACGTCGTCTGTTATATCACCGACGTCTATACCTAAAGAATAGACGTCGGGCTATAGAATGGCCGACGTCTATGCGTTAAAGAATAGACGTCGGCTTATACATACAGCCGACGTATATTCTTTAGGTATAGACGTCGGCTATACGAAGGTCGACGTTTATGTATAGACGACGCACACATAGACGTCGGATCGGGAGTGCTTATATCTGACGTATATAGCCCCGTACATCCGACGTATATGCCTTTTTCTGTAGTAGTGTCAGATCTTAGATCTATGTGTGATCTAGCTATTTGTCCAAGGAATATTGCATGATTCGTTCTGCTTTGGTGTAATCACATGTCTTTCACGTTTTGGTGGCCATTATCATTCTCCCATGACATGTTGCTGGTTATAAGACATATATTCATGTGTTACTTAGTGGCTATAGTCAGATGTGTTTTCATGACATAGTGGTCGATATAGATCGGGTATCCATGCAATAAATCGTGACTATTCAGACCATATCCCATGCCTTGATTTCTGATTTTAGGACATGTATGCTTGCATTACTACTCGGTTTCATTCACATAATATTCCATGATTTTGTGCTGATCATAAGTCACTCAGTTAGGCGTAAATCGAGGTTTATGTTTAGACCTTCTTCTATAACGGATTTACCGATTTTATGACATGAGTGCTAGCATTGCTTAGTGATTTTATCTAGATAATTTCCTATAAATTTATTAATGATTTCAGACCATTGTTCATGCTTTGTCTCATGATTATATCTCTGATCTAGCTTGGAATGCATAGTCCCTATCATATATATATACGTTCTGAAATTCATGATGCATGATATAGATTACTCGTGATGTTGTTTATGATACTTCCCATTGTTGTATTTGTTCCACTACTTCTTTCATATGTCATGTCAATGATAAGAAGTACGTTTTTGTGGAGGTATGTGACGCATAGGATTTCAGACCTTATAACATCCGTATCATGACCCGTAGATGACTTGTTTGGTTGTCGTGTGATTTATCGATCCCGGTTATGAATGGTTGCTTTTGAGAGTACTTTTGCACTTTGATCTTAATGTGAGGGTGTATGATTTTGTGGGGAGCTGCAAGGAGGTATTTGTAGCCTTCTATAAGCTCTTTCTAGATTTTATAGTTACACTAGATGTAGAGATTCTTTAGGTAGCTTGCATTGCATATAATCCGATGACGTAATTTGGGCACTTCTGTTTTCTGGGCCGACGGGCCACGAGTGGGCCCTCTAGTTCCTGAGGCCATTCGATTAAGACCTTCACGTTGGGAGGCCAAGCGTAAGATAAGTCCTGGGCATGCGTGCTGACATTCTGTCTCAGGTTAGGTGTTCCCAAGTTCGCGATGGCACCATGTAGGTTTAATTCCGCGAATTGGGACATTTCACCGGCGCACCGCCTTGTGCCGAGTGGTGGGTCACTGATGGGTGACCACTTCTGGCCAGCGAGGCTGGTGTTCTCATTCCTCGCGAGGAACGTGTTGGGTGCACCCGGCAGGCATGGCTGGTGGAGTCATAGCCTTCTGATGCATTTTGTGCGCTTTTATTCTGCTCTGTTTGATGCTTGTCTTAGTCAGACTTCTTGCATTGTTTTATTTTTGTGTTTGGCTGAGGAATAATGGGTTTTCGTAATTGAAAACTCACGCATTTGTTTATGCGGTGCTTGCAGGTGCTTAGGTTCCCCACAGGGCAGGCTGGAAGAGTATCGAAGATTCTGTACACGAGGGACACTACAACCAGAGTCTTCAGTTATCGTCGTTTCCGCTTTATGATGTTGTATTCCCTTTGAAACTCAGTATTGTATTGACTTATATTCTCTTATACAATTATTTACTCATTTTGGTTCATTTCAAGTCAGTCCTTCGTGCATGTCTTGCTATTCGTGCGTAATCGAGTCAGTCATTCTAGTTCCTTGTAACGATTCCAGTCCTCGCGGATGTCTCGGATCGCGACACTAGTGTTCTTTCCCAGTGTGCGTACCCGCGAGATCAGGGGCGTTAAACAAGGTGTCGGGACCCGATGGATTCAACGCAAGTTTTTCAAGGCAGCATGGGATATAATCAAGAGGGATATGGTCAAGGTTGTCGCATCTTGTTTGGATAGTGGAAGGGTTCTCACGCAATGGAACAATACATCGATCACGATTATCTCGAAGAAAAAGGCACCGACGGTGGTGGAGGACTTCTGCCCCATTGCTTTGTGCAATATGACATATAGGTTCACATCCAAAGTCCTTGCCAACCGCTTGAAGAGGCTCTTACCATGGCTGCTGGGGAAAATCAGAGCGCTTTTGTTCAAGGTCAAAGAATTGGTGATAACATTCTTCTCGTACATGAGCTTTGCCACAACCTTCACCTTGAGAAGGGGAATGGACGCATGTGCATAAAGCTTAATATCAGGAAAGCTTGTGACTCAATCTCTTGGGAGTTCCTTGATCATGTAATGAAGAGATTTGGCTTCCCGGATAAGTGGAGACGGCTGATTTTGGCTTGTGTGGAGCATCGTTTGTGGTGACAGTGAATGGGGCTAACTCCACGTCGTTTCGATCTCGAAATGGTTTACGACAAGGCGATCCCCTACCCCCTACTTGTTTGTGATGTGCATGGAGGTGTTGAGTGAAATGGTGAAAATGGCGGTCATGGAAAGGAAACTCGAGCCATTAACTTGCGGAGATGTCATCGTGTCACATCTCTTGTTTGCTGACGACGTCCTACTCTTCGCGAGGGCTACCAAAGAAAATTCTCGGGCCATTAGAACTATCCTAGAGGAATTCACAGCAAACTCAGGTCTGAAATTTAACACTTCGAAGAGTCAGGTTTTCATGGGGGAGATGTGATGCATGGCGCATGGATTGAAGCACACCTTGGGATGGAACGCAAGGCTTTTCCGGTGGTGTATCTTGGGCTGCCATTATTCTCCGGGAGGATGGGGACATCCCATTGTGTACCGCTGATAAAAAAGCTCAAGGCACACCTCTCAACTTGGCAACAAAAACTCCTATCCATAGTAGGGCAAGTGGAGCTAGTACGAAGCGTTCTTACTTCCTTCAGCATTTATTGGACCTCGGCGTTTCTTTTACCAAGAAGCGCCTTGCATGAATTGGACAGCATTATGTGTCATTTTATTTGGGGAGGGGAGAAGAAGTGGGTCGTGGTAGCATGAAAAGATGTATGCACACCAAAGGACGAGGGATGCCTAGGACTAAGAAGACTAACAGAGTGGAATGATGCGGGTCTTCTCCGGTTGTTTTGGCTTGTGGTGGCGGACAACAATTCACTATGGGCTAAGTGTGTCCGGCGGAAGTACTTAAGGAACCGTTCCATTTGTCTTGCAAGACCACCACCTACCTCCTCATGGGCATGGCAAGGGCTGCTGCGAGTCTGAGATATTGCTAGAAGACACATCCAATATGGTCAAATCGTGGCATATCTTATGGATCTTTTGGTCGTTGGCATGTACTGCTTGTTCTAGTTGATGGTTAATGATCACGTTGGAGCATGATGGATCCTGAGGTAATTTTGAATTAGCAATGGGGCAAGCTCGGGCAAGTATGTGGTACCAATTACGGGGAAATTAAACATTCAATAACAAGTAATTTTTCTAGGAATTGACAATATCTAATTTTAGCCGCAAAAGCTATTGTCATTCCATATCTTGTGGATTGCTTGTCCGGTGACAAGTATTTGTCCAACGAGGGGATGGTTAGCCATATGTTGGGTAGGTAGACGGAAGTGATGGTAAATTTAATTGAGGTAGTGGGGAAAGTTTGAGTGATTTCTGCAAATGGTTACTATCCTATGTCTGAACAATGTTATGTTTAGTGATACCTGGGGTAATTTAAGTTGAGATAATGGGCAAATTGGAGAATGATGTCGTTGCGGTATTTTAGGTTTGGAAAATGGGTAAATTTTAGGGTGGTCTTCAAATGAATGCTATATTGGACCTAGTTAAGGTAACTTAAACAAGTTTTAAGTTGTTTGAAGCTGGGGTAAATTAAATTTATAGATTAGGTAAAAATCGGGTCACTTGAAATAGTGATAAATATTTATTTGGGAAAAAAATGCTCGATATGAGGTGATATGGTGGCATACCTTCTGGCTGGCTATGCAGGTGAGATCTACCGTTCTTTAAGGGAATGTTCAGTCATGATCTGGTAGCATGATGGATCCTGAGGGAATTCAGAAGGAGTGCAAGGGTAAGTTTGGGGTAAGTCGTAATGTGTGAATGGGTAACTTCGTTAATGGAGACTGTGAGATAAATACTAGCGTGTGAGTGAGCAACTTTGTTAATGTTGCATTTTAATTTTGAAATTAAACCTGATTAATAGAGGAATAGTCAAGGGGATGGTTAGTCATCCACTTGGAGTATGAGGTAGAAAAGAATATACGGATGGGTAAATTTGTGTTATTAAAAAACATTAGAAAGTAAAAGCAGTCCACCTTCTGAATAACCTTCTGACTAGCTAGTTGGATGACATCTAAACTAGTTTCTATAGTTGGGTTTTGAGAAAGCTGAGGAGTGAAGTCATCATACAGGTTAGAGAAGTCCATATTAGAGTCGGAGTCAAGTGTGATTGGAACTGTAAAAACAAGCATGAAAGGCCAATAATAAATGAGTTTTGATAACTGAAATAAAAGTGACACTTACACAAGAATGAACACATTTATTGAACACGTTCATTGACATTTTGTCGCTGCAAATATGAGCATATTTGTTTACAATGCATAGTAGACATTTATTGAAGCTAAACAGGTTATAAAACATGTGGGAAAAGAGGGGAAATCCGTGAGGAACCTTCCGTGTGAAATATTAGCAACCTACAAACCAGAAAAAAAAACCTATATATTAGCTTACATTTCTCAGACACCATTGCAGCCAAGGAGAAGAGTCGGCGCGAGAGGGGGTGGCTGGATGAAATATTCCAAGATGGGTTTAGGGTTCGTGGCATTCTCATTTCGAATTTCCAGCAAATGAAGCAAGTTCGTGACTGTTTTTCATTGTTTCTGCACAGTACCTACAACAAATTGGTGGTACAACAGATTTGTAATTGGTTCTCAGGAGGAGAAGGCTGCTTTTCATTGGTTGTGGAGTCTTTTGGACAGAGAGAGAAGGAGAAGAATGACTGGCATTGGTTAGTTGTGGAGAAGAAATTCAGAATGGATTTCATTGGTTATGAGCTCTTATGCAAGCTTTTGTACTAGGTTTCTATTTTTTGTGTAGGATGTTTGCTGATTCATCTTGTGCTTGAGACATGGCATGCCAGTTCAGTAGGTGTGTGGGGAGTGTGTGAGAAGTAGTGTAGAGGCAGCTCCATTTAAAGGTAAAATACGTAATACGTAATCACGTAGTAATAATATACGAAAATATGAAAAAGGAAAAAAATTGTAACCATTTTAAAGCTTTTATTTCAAAAACTGAGGGACGTCTAGATTTTTGCGGGGACCCATGACTAAGTGTTTGCAACATTCATTACAAAACCTTTTTACCTACAAAAGTCATTGGTGTCGTAAGCTAAAGGTTAACAATCTAACCTATCATATAGTATTTAAGAATTAATCTAGATAAAGTAATTTTCATACTGCTATAAAATATATCATAATATCAATATAATAATTTCATATGTACTAAACATGTGTTGAAGCGTGCTTATTGTTTTAGGGTAGAAATGCAAATATTGTGATGTGTTATGCTATGGATTCAATTTTTATTTTGTTAATCATGTCGTCGGATGTGTAAGGGATAGTCGGATTACCCTTGGATCTTGAAATTTGCCTAGTTTTAAATAGATGTTTTTATATTTCGACCTCCTTGGGTTTCTTATTTCTTACAATTCCGGCCCCTTAGATTTTTTCGGATACCAGTAAAGTTGGGTAGCTAAAATAATACCCATTAGTCTAGTATAAGATTATATATTTACCCATTTATTAGTGAAATACATAATCAAACATCAACAAAGTTACAAATCAAACCAACCAACAAATTTCAAATCGTTTTAACGACGTCCTTACAAATTCCGATCTCCTTGACCTAAATTTCTAGAACCGTCCATCATATTTGGATGTGTAAATTTCTAGACCATAGTGTTTTAGATTCAAGACTCTATAAACTATAACGAGTCCTAATACACGGGCGCTCACCATGTTACCATCAATGTCATCATTTGTAATTTTTTATTTTTTAAAAATGTGATTTCCGATAAAGTAAGACATAGTTGATTTCCCTATTAAGTTAGACACATTAAATGCAAAGAAGGGACACACATCTGTTCCGCGTGGGAACATACACCAGTGCTGCATGAGACACCAATCCCGCGAGGGACACACACCAGTCTTGCATGGGACACACACTAGTCCCCCGTGAGACACACATCTGTCTCACGTGGGACACACACCAATGAGGGACACCTACCAGCCTCGCGTGGGACACAGACCACTCCCGCAAAGGACACCCATTTATGCATCTTGGAATATTAATAGTTGTGTGCTCTGAGGGACGCTTAGATTATCACACCATCAATTTTGGAAACAAATTAAACAGTTGATAAAATGCTCCACGTGCATGCAGCTTGAAGGAATCATGTTTCTCCACGTCTGGAGCATCACAAAGGTTGTGTTAAAAAGAGTTTATAAATCATTTTCCAACTATATACAATACAAGAAAAACCACATTTACCGATAGACACCTGCCGACAGAAATTCTTTCGGCATGACAACATTTTTGTCGGGTCGGGCGTGAAAAATTAGTGTCTGTGCCTGATCTCTTCATCATGTGCCGGGCACATGCAAAATTTAACCTGCCAATGGAATTTCGGTCGGCATGACGCATAATCTGTAGGGTCGGGTGCCCAATTAATGGTGGCACGCGTTGAGCGCATGAGAAAACTATCATGCTGACGGAATTTCCATCGGCACGTTAGATAATTAGGGGGCAAAACCCGATGCCTCCCCACCCGACAAAACCCTAACTTCTTCCCCTATTCTGTCGCTGCTCTTTCGATTTTGTCGCTCGCGTCTCCCCAACCTATCGTCGACTCTGCCCCGCGTCTCCACGTCCTGTCATCGTCTTCACGCACCGTCTCACCCTCTCACTGCCCCCACCTTGTCGTCCCAAATCCACACTTGCCACCTCCTTTCTGCCCCCACCACACGCCATCCACCTCCACGCCGCCCACCTCCTCACCGCCCCCACCTCGTCGTCCCATGTCCAGGTTGCCCAAGTTTTTTTTCCTGTTATTTTAGTCCATCTAATAAATGTGATTTTTATTCCATCTAATATGCATGAAATATGAATAATGTGTGAGTGGATTGGAGTTTAAATCGGTTTATAAGTGCTTTTCGTTGAATCCATGGCATGATTGAGTAGATGCTTCATTGGGTTATGATTCAACATGTGAGAAGGAAAAGAGTGTGATGACAGTGGCATGAGGGTTTTAAATTGTTAATCTAACTTACCATAAATTTGTTTAGATCCATTCTTTATCTGAACTATGCTGGTTAGTATTGGTTGTTTTAGGTTTGGTAATTAATTCAGGGAATCTTGATTGCACTTACATAGGTTTTATGGTTGAGTAGAGGCTTGCTTTGATAGACATGAGAACAGGGCAAGTGATCATTAATACCAACCATTCACATAATTAAATGACTTCTCATATGTATGTTTTGTTACTTAATAAAAGAATCCAAGTCGTGGGTTCCTCTGCTCTGTCACTAATTTTGATGTGTTGAAGATTCTTTAGATTACAAGTGCTGAAGTTCAGGAATTCTGAATTTTAGAAATTCTGTTTAAATAAATGTCAATTTGACACGTGCGGCAAATCACTTATGCCCAATTAATTATATCCAATTTGTAGTAGTTAGTGGGTTTTCCTCATCTTACCTCTTAATTGATTGTTCCACATCATTCCGTCTTATAGCAGGTTGAAAATGGTTACATAATTACAATTTTATGGGAGTTTCTACCCAATTTTTTAATAAATTTGATTGCTTAAAATTTTGATATTTCGATATAATTGGTTTTTGGTGTGACTTCTATAGGATGTCAATTGTACCAGACAAATCTTGATTATGGATTGATAATAGATTCACAGTGGAATACATAAAAGGATTGGATGAGTTCTTGAATTTGCAAGTGCAAATTTGGAAAAATTGGGCGGTTTTATTCCTTGCCCGTGCAAGAATTGCAAAAATCAAGCACTTCTTAAACGACAGCAAATTCGTCAACATGTCTCCTGAAGGGTTTTATGTCGGATTATCCTACATGGTACGTCATGGGAAAAAACTACATGGAAGGAATAGAAAATTTCAGTCATCCATCACTTCAACTTCAAATGTTGTTGACAACATGCAAGGAATGTTGCAAGACATTTACGGAGATGTCGGAGGCGAAGAAGTTCATGCGGAAGATGACAGTGGTATTTATGAAGATGTTGTGGACAACGAATAAGAAATGGAAGAAGCTGAAGTTGTTGGTGACCCAAATCGTCTATTGGAACTTGTGAAAGATGTTGAAGAACCGTTGTATGGAGGGTGTAAGAAGTTCACGAAGTTGTTGTTCTTGGTTCGTTTATTTCATTTGAAAATCCTGAATGGTTGGAGCAATAAGCCATTCTCTATGCTTCTTGCTTTGCTTTGAGAAACTATTCTAGATGGCAGAAATATTCAGTTGTCATATTATGAAGCTACGAAAGTCGTGAAAGAGTTAGGGCTCAACTGTAAGAAGATTGATGTTTGTCCTAAAGATTGCATGTTGTACTGGCAAGAAGATGCAAAAAAAGACATATGTCGATGTGGGTAGTCGAGATGGTCAGAAGGAGTAGACGAAGAAGGCATAATCTGGAAAAAGATTCCAGCTAAGGTGTTGAGGTATTTCTCATTGATTCCAAGACTACGTAGGTTGTAGATGAATAAGGACATGGCGAAAAACATGAGGTGGTATTTTGAAGTGCGAAAAGATGATGATTCTTTTCGTCATCCTGTCGATGCGCTTGCGTGGAAGCACTTGGACAAAACCTATCCGGATTTTGTTGCAGAACCAAGAAAGGTTAGGTTTGGTTTGGCAAGTGATGGGTTTAGTCATTTTGGTACAATGTCATCAAGTCATAGCACATGGCCAGTGATATTCATGCCTTAAAATCTACCACCATTGTTGTGCATGAAACAACGTTATTTCATCATGTCACTGCTGGAAAAAAGGGTTATAACATCAGATATTAAGGGGTTACAACGTCGGATTGACCACCTTTGTTGACCGACGTGGTAGGTGGGGGACGTTATACGAGTTAGTCTTTCACGTGTGTCTAAAATCCGACTGGTAGTGGGGGTCTACCATGTTGGTTATCAAAAAGATCCAACGTGGTAGACCCCTTAATCAATTTTTTTTTTATTGATTTTTTGGTTTTTGTACCCTACAACGTCGGTTTCCTTAGAAACCGAAACCCCCTACAACGTCGGTTTTATAGAAAACCGACATGGTAGGGTATTTTACTCCAGATTTTATAGGCCTAGTGATGTACTTCTTTCTGCTCAACTAATAACGACAAACAAAACCTTTTCATGTTGAATCCATTTAGCATACAAAACATGATACATGTAAACACACACCTCAAATTCTACCGCATTTGGAATTACTTTTTCGTTACAATACATTGTATCCTCATGTCTTTATGCATGCTTTGAGACATCAACTACAGGCTCCACTTTTTGCTCAACACCACCATCTTCCTGAATATGTGCAACAGTAATGAAGTAAAGCAAACGTGACCAACATTAACTTTTTATGCATTTATGTCTTTATACATTTGAAATATTAGCAATGTAATGCATGCCCTTGAGTATGTGACATCATATATCATAATAAAATCGATCATGTTCGTAGCATGACTTGTTCAAGGAACAGGTAGCACACTTGGATGCTTTGTTGGATTTTAAAACAACCCTAGAAATATGTTCATTCTGCTTGGCAGCAACTCAAAAGGCACACAATTTCTTTTTAATACACCTCACAAGTAAAAAAATGGTACATGAAAAACACAATACGCTGCAAAATTTTGGAAGTACCTTCTCATCACAATACAAATAAGAGTGCCTCTTCACATTATAGCAACTCGGAGAGTAGTACGAGAGAAGAGGAAACCGGAGACTTCGGGGGGAAAATTAATGAACCTGTAGAGCCCAAGCAGTGCATGGAAATATATAAAGGAAAATCCAACAATATTTGCATTCCAACAGTTGATGCAATACTTGGGAGATTCAAAATCGAATGTTTTTGGGTGGTTATTGAGAAAAAGGATCTCACTTTTGGGTGTTGAAAGAGCATTTTGTTGGAGTTTGTCTGCAACTTGCAAGCATGGGCAAACCTAAGTAGTAAGGTATGGGGGTTATCATACCCATTGACATTTGGAAACATTACGCCAAACTATCTGTATTTTTTTCTACAAATATGTTGTAGTGTAGTATTCAATAAAGAGAAGAACAATCATGCAAATTTGACCTAAAAGTAAGAGATTGTTATTGGGATATTTTGCTCAATGAAGTCACATTCTTTTGTGAGAAGCATGATATTTATATCCATAATATGGAATATCGATATGTTGCCCGAGGATGATTGCATCGTAGAAGCGGAGATCTAACAAATCTTCATCATTATCGTGTGAAACTCTTCTATATAGTGATTGATATGCAGCTTCTAGAACTTAATAACATATTTAAGGAACTGAATACTGAACTTCTATTATGGATGTCAAGTTTGAACCTATCGAATCATTTAAGTCGTTCAACAAAATGAAAGTTGATACAACTTGCCCAGTTATATCCATATGATTTCTCTTCAATTGCATTGTTGGAGCTACATGGTGGACTTGAATTTCAGTGACATGCAATGAGTTGGAGGTCTTGCTCAAAAGATGGTCACCACGCGGAAAAACAAGGTTTATCCACTGGTTTACTGGTTAGTCAAATTAGCATTCATCTCGCCTATTACCACAACCACACACAGAGATTTTTTAGCAATGATGGAGCTATTGAAAGTTGGAATAGGATGGGAGATGATGTTTTGAATGGTTGTTTGATCACTTATATCAAAAGTGTTAGATCCCAACCTTTAATTAAGGACTAATCTTGTTTAGTGAGTTGAATTAGGCTAATAGCTTCTTTGACTTTGGTGGAGTGGGCAGGCATGGTGAGGGATGGTAAGGCATGGTGGAGGTGAGGGAGACATTGTTGGGTGGTTGGTGTACTTGGTTGGGAGAAAATCACACCCAACCCTCAATCTCTTCCCACTTCAACTCTTCTATCCACCTCATCCCTCTCTCCCTTACTAGTCTCCTTCCATACTGCTGGAGGTGGGAGTTGCTACCGGAGGTCGTGGTTATCGGAGGCGTTGAAGGTGGTGGTGCGACGACAACACGGGGAGACCAAGGTATAGAGTTTGGCCGACAGTGGATAAGCATTTGTTGGTGCTACCGGAGGCGAAGCAAGGTGGTGTACGGAGAAGGCGTGACAGACGAGGAGGCAGCGCAAGGAGGCGATCCGAGCTCCGGCAAATTGGAAACCTGTGTATTGGATTCTTGCTTTTTTGTTTGGTGTCGTTTTGTTTCCTCGGAAACTCATGTCCTCGCTTCGAGCGTGAGCCGGGAGGTGACGGTAGGTGCGATGTTCGGGCCTGCCCAGGGACCACCGAGCGAAGGATTGTGGCACACATGCCACCTTTATGTCTTATGTTTTTCTTGCACCATGTTGTATTGCATTGACACACCCTACGTAGTAGACCTAAAGGATCGTGGATCCCAATGCATTACATTGTTACCCAGCTCCATGGTGCGAGATGACCGTCCAGCTTGTGTGGTGGCAGAGATGACCGGTCGGCCTAGATGGCGGTGGAGATGACCGACCGACAATTATTCCTGCGGAGATGATTACTTGGTTGTGGCATGGCCCGGCGAGTACTACCGACCAGAGTGACGGCTTTGGCGGATGTGGCATTGTCCATGATATTAGACTTGTATCTATGACGCAGAAGTGCGTGCAATCTTCATTGAAACCTCATGATTAGTATAGTCGGGAGTGGGGTGCGTCGCGTCTCTATAAAGTCGCATGTGCCTGCGGTAGGTCCCGTTAGGGGATCCAATATTGTTGTTGGGATTGTCCCTTATTGCCCCTGGATAGGGATGGTTTTACTTTGCATTCTTTTGTGCCATGATATAATAGTATGATAGGGTCATTGTACATTTATTCATGCATGTTAGGGGGACTTGGTATACGGGGTTTTCGTTATGAAAACTCAGGCATTTTACTCGTGCAGAATAGTCTTCACTCGTCGCCAAAGGCCGACGTCTATTTGGGCGAAGAGTGAATAGACGTCGGCCAAAGAAACAACCGACTTCTATGGGGTCATATAGACGTCGATTGTTGGAATACCCATTTAAACCGATGTCTATATCCCACCTATAGACGTCGGACATATCATAGAGACAATGTCAATACCCCGAGGTCTATAGACGTCGAGTTATAGACGTCGGTTGGTGTTTCTGGCCGACGTCTATAGGTCCTCAGAGACTGAAGAGTTACGGATTTTATCATTTGTTCCAGAGACACCAATTTTTTTTGCAATAAAATGAGTAAGGGAAAAATTTGACTATTGGGAGTGCACTAGTGGGAGGGACTAACTTTGTGTTATATAATACTGAAAAATTACTTGAAGTAAAAATTGTGATGCTACCTATATCAAACACACGTGCATCAAAAGAAATTAGTTTTTATATTGTTGTTGTAGTTATGTTTGGTTCTAGTCCCTAAATTGATGAAGAAAAGCTAGCATTTCCTCTAATTTCAAAATGATGCCGACTTATTGGTTTTTTGTAGCTTCTGACTATTCAATTTTGATTAACAAAATAAGTTTACACGTAATTAAGTAGTAGCTACAAGCAATTTTATAACCAATGTGGCAATACAATGCCATTGCATGTGTGTCAAATAGTATTTCTATTAGAGTGGGCCTAATATCTTAATGAGTAATAAAGTGGTGCATCTGTCTGGTGTAGTTGTGGATTGAGTTTTTTTATTTAGTTTTTTTTGATTTGGTGCAGTTGTGGGCGTGAGAATTGAGCGACATCGTTGCTGGATTAACGCAAGGATTGAGCAACGTTGTTGTGTGGGAAACGTCCTACATTCAGATTGTGAGTTTTTCTTTGTTTTAGATAATTGTCATCATTATTTTCCTTATGTTTAGATAATGTGAAATTTATTGTGGGTATGAATGAATCTAATGATATCAAACCACATCGGGAGATCAAACTATTCCCTAATAACAATTCTTGATTAAAGAACAAGTTGATTAGGAAGAATGATCGAATCTCCGTTTGTTATTTTTGAAAAATGTCTTTAATATTCTATTTTATGTTCTATGTTCAAAGTGAAAAAATAATTGTAAGTGGTTTAGCTTTGTATAGTACCTAGACATGTACGACGTTTGATTCCATGGGTAATTCGGCTAGTATAAACAAGTCACTAATCATGTATTATTTAACTAAGTTCACTACCAATTTGAAGTTAGAAAAATAGAAATATCATTCACACACTATTTTGGTGTTGTGTCAAAGTTTGAGGAGTTTGGATGTAGTGTGTTTGTGATGAATTGGGTGGAATTGAGATCAAGTTTAAATATTGTACTGTTATAAAAATTTCTTGTTAATCCCAGGATTTGAAGATTTTTACATAGCAAATTTTAGGGGAGGTTCTGTGAAAATTTCAAAAAAAATATAATCTCAATTGTTATTAATAACATGATATTTTAAAATAATAACTTAGATTTTATATTAAAAGACTATAATTTAGATCATGAAAAAAACTTATGTTCAATTAGTTTAGTGAGTTCATACATTTATTTACGTTTATTAATGTTTAGCTTACTTAAATGTTTAGCTTAGTTAAATGTTTATTTATTTATGTTTATTTATGCTGAAAACAACTTATTTTTTTTAGTTAAATGTTTATTTATGTTTAGTTTCTAATAACTCATTGCCCCCCTTAAGCAACTTGGCGTTTAATAACCTAAAGCAAAAGATTAGACAATATTGCTAAGTCATTCATCATATAGGATTTCCATTCATCGTATTTATTATTTATTTTACAATTTCTGTCGTAGAATGCTAGCGTAAGGTACGTAATCTCTTTCACTCATCATTCATTAGAAAGCATGCATTAGTTAGTAGGACTTGCATTGGAACAAGAGTGAGGAGAGTGTTTGTTTGGTGTGTTGTTTGTTAGATTAAGGTATGAAAAACACTTAGGGGGCAGTCACCTGTAGGAGATGAGGTGGGGGATTTTATCACCCTTTCCTTGGCCCAAAAACCACTTAATAAAAGAGCCTTAATAAAATCAATTAGACGTTGGCCCCTAGGATTTCCGGACGCATTAAGGAGAGGAAATCATTTAAGACCGTTATGGCTTGAACGTCGTTGCCCATCTAGTCTCCGTGAGATTTTAGGAACCTCCGGGTTCTTGATTTCCTACAGACTAGTGGTCCTCGATGTTTAAGACCATTTCAGCCTGAACGTCGTTGCCTATCTAGTCTCCCTTAGATTTTAGGGACCTCCGTGTTCTTGATTTCCTACAGACTAGTAGTCCTCGGTGGGCCCTCGAAATTAGGTGTCGTCTAGTGCTAAGGACCTATAGTGGACTTTAGGCTTGCTTTGGCATTGATTGTTGATGTGAATTTTATTTATACCACAAGTGCACGGCGTCAATGAAGACGTGGCAAGTACGGGTCGAACAAAAGGAGGGAGAGATATTGTTATTTTTGTGATTTTCGATTAAGGAAAGAAAGAGAGAGAAATAAGGTTAGTTTGAGATTTTTGGATTTTTAATTCTAAAGCAAGAACAACAAAAACAAATTAAAAATAAAGCAAAGATGGATGAGAGTCCAGCGGGTGGAGGTTTAGATATCGGGTTTTGTTTAGAGAAATCTAAAACTTATAATAAATCATGTTAGTTATAAAGCATTACATGATAAATGATTCAACATAAACTCAAGTAATCAAAATATACTAACACGAAATTAAAATAATAACATCATTCTTCTTCTCATCACCCTAAATCCGTCACCCCCACCCTTTGGAGAGAGTTAGAAACTCATGGATGGAGGGAAGGAGAAGGGGTCCTAGAGAAACTACAAAAGAAAACTAAAAACACAAAATAAACCAACAGACTTTTATTACTAAAGCATGGAATAAAACAAGTTTTTTTCAATACATGATTCGGCCTTATTTATAGCCTCAACCGGGGATCCCAATACATAAAAGAAAAATACACGCGTCAATACAACATTGGTAAAAATTTGAGCGCACGGATTGACTTTTGTGCGGCTAATCCACCGCATTTTGTACATGGGGTGCGGCGGAATCGCCACCTTTTTGGCTCAGATTCGATCCGGATTTTTCCTGTGTGTTTATGGTATGATTTAAATGTCCTTTGAGCGTCTGGATTGATTTCTTTCCTTTCTTTTGAGCTCCGAATTTATTTCTTCATATATTTGGAGATCCAAATTGATTTTTCTTTAGAACTTCTCCAAAATAATATTTTGGTACTTTAATTTGCAGTCGGGTCCTTGGCTCTTTTGCAATTAGGTACTGGCTACTTTTGTGCTTAAGTCCTTGGCCTTTTTGTAATTAGGTCTTTGAATGCTTTTATGCTTGGATGGACTTCCATTTGAATCCTGATAATCTTGAACTTGGTCTTCGTGACAGAAATGAGTCTCTTGCACGCGTTTATGCTCGGGATATGGGTAATTTGCATTCAGGTCCCTGTATTCTGTAAACAAGACTAAACACATACCTTAGTAGCATTTATTGATATAAAACTAATCTAAATGAAAGACATATGATGCAATGTATGCAATGCATCAATTGCTTAGTTAGGTTTCTAACCTTTCTTATTCCCACACTAGATTAAGGACTTCATATCCTCTCTCCTGAGTCATTCTTTTCTCATATTAATGTCTCCGGATCTTCTCATCTACGAACACAATCTGTTAAATTGATTTTTTTTATTTCGTTCAATAATAACTATCATTTGTTCTTAATGTTTAGATTGAAATGGATCGAGAGTGGATTCTTTCAAATCGATTGAGTGATGAGTATGAGAACGGAGTGAATATGTTCATAGAGATTGCCAAAAAACATTCGAAAAAATGAATGACAGCGACATGGCGTATTGTTCGTGCAATAAGTGTCATAATATGTCAGTGAAGACTTTTTGGAAAATAAAAGATCATTTGTTTGAGAAAGGTTTCGACCCAAGTTACAGACGGTGGATCTGGCACGGCAAAAATGAATCATTTAGTTGTTCCAAGAATGACGGACACAATATTAGTGTGGAAGATCACTTAGGCATGTTGTCTGATAATTCGAAAAAAGTTATCTAGGTAGCCTAGCGAGGGCCAAAGTTGACATTTGTTTGTCGAGTTGGGCCGATGTAGATGAGAAGTTGAAGGGCACAATATGGGACAACGTGCAGGTAATGATTCCATTATAAAATTATGTAGTTTTAGTAGAACTTTTGAGATATATAAAGTTGTTAACGTGTTGTAGGAAACTTTTCAGTTCCAATCTACTGACAAGTTGAAGAAAAAGTGGATGACATACATGTCGGTTCGATGGAGAGACTTCAAAACAAAATTAACGAATAAGTACATATTCGGAGACTACCAGGATAGAAATTCATGCGATGTCTATAACTTTATCACTCTGAATCAATGGGAGCAATTCAGGAAATCTAGAGATAGCCCGGAGTTTGAGGTAACTAAGTTTAATTTAGAATATAAACTTATTAAGTTATTGTTTTAAATGACAATCTAATAAACTTGGTTTTAGGTCATCCGAGCAAAAAACCAAAAGATTAGATCTTCTAACAAGTACACGCATCGTATGTCTCGAGCGGGGTACCAAAAGTTAGAAGCACAAATGATGACTGAAAAAATGCTCTGAAGAAACAAGAGGCAATTGACTCCGGTATGAGTGAGGAGCAAGCAAGCAACTTGTCTCCTCATTCTCCCATAGCTCGTTGTGATTCTTGGAAGAGAGCGAGAGTGAACTCCAGAGGGGAGTACGTCACACACGAGTCGCAAGCGATCGCTCGAAGATAGTAAGTTGTATCACTTGTATATGTTATTATTTCACATTCAGTAATTATATATTTTTCAATTGTTGGTAAATATTTTTTAAAACTTTAGGACTCTCTGAAGTTGAGAGAATCTCAAGGCAAATTTGCTTCAGATGGTAGGAATGATTTTCTACGCGAGGCCTTGGGAAATGACGAACACCCCGGTCGTGTGCGAGGGTAGGGAGTAGGGTTGCACTGCGACAATATTATGGAAAGACTCAACGGTCTACTTTGTCGACATGTCATACCAAATGCCAGCAAGAGATCGCAGATTTGAAAAATACGTTGCAACTTGTTTTAGAGAGATTGGATCGCGATTTGCCTACTTTTCCTACCCGTCGTAGGACCACTTCTTCCCAAAGACCACTCCTCCAGTGCAGCCAGTGTTCAACCCCGATCGACAATATGATTTTGTGGCTCATTCTCGAGAATTGGCCCTTGTAGGCGGTTCCTTGTTTGGAAAGTTCGAGGACGGATCTAGATGTGCTCTATTTGTTGAAGACCTGGATCGTAGATTTGAGTTCACACCGGATTGCAACCATGCTTTTTTGACCATGAAGAAAGAGTTGACTTCAGCTCCCATAATTAAGGCACCGGTGTGGACTGAACCATTTGAGTTAATGTGTGATGCATTTGACTTCATTGTGGGAGCGGTGCTTGGGTAACAATTGGACAAATTGCCTCATGTGATCTACTATGCCAGTAGAACACTCAATGATGCCCAATTGAACTACATTGTGACCGAGAAAGAATTCTTAGCGATCATATTCGCTTTGGAGAAATCCTGTCATACTTGATTGGCTCCCACGTGATTATCTATTCTGATCACACAACCATCAAGCACCTTATGGCGAAGAAAGATGCAAAATCTCGACTCTTGACATGGATCTTGTTGTTACAAGAATTTGATCTCAAGTTTCGGGACACAAAAGGGTGTGAAAATGTTGTAGCGGACCACCTGTCTCGTCTTGAGATGACCAACCCACAAGAACAAATTATTAATGACAAATTTCTTGACGAGCAATTGTTCACGATCGAAGATAACCCTTGGTTTGCCGACATCGTGAACTAACTCGTGACCGAGCACCTTCCTGTGGGTTGGTCAAAATGTGACCACACCAAATTTAGATCTTATGTCAGATTCTTTCACTGGGACGACCCCTACCAATTCAAATACTGCTCAGACCAAGTTTTCAGGTAGTGCGTCCCAAATGACGAGTTCCAAAGTGTGCTCCAATTTTGCCACTCTGAGACATGTGGAGGACACTTTGGAGCAAAGAAAACTGCCGCCAAAGTGCTCCAATCTGGATTCTACTGGCCTTCTCTTTTCAAAGATGCTTATGAATTTTGTAAGCAATGTGATAGATGCCAACGCCTTGGCAGGATTAGTCGATGTGATATGATGCCCTTGCAAAATGTCCATGTCGTCGACATCTTCGATGTGTGGGGCATCGACTTTATGGGTCCTTTCCCGAATTTGTTCAGGAATGTTTACATTTTGGTGGTCGTTGACTATGTGTCTAAGTGGGTAGAGGCTATCCCCACAAAGACCAATGAGAACAAGGTGGTCACCAAATTCTTAAAGAACATTTTTGCGCGATTTGGTACTCCCCGTACCATAATCGGCGATAGAGGTACTCACTTCTGTAATCGCTCCTTTGAAGCGCTTATGAGGAAGTATTCGATCACCCACAAGCTTGCGACAACATATCATCCTCAAACTAGTGGGCTGGTCGAAGTCTCTAACTGTCAATTAAAGCAAATCCTTGAGAAGACGGTTAATTCCTCCAGGAAGGATTGGTCGACTAAGTTGAATGACGCGTTATGGGATTTGCACACCGCATTTAAGACCAATTTGGGCATGTCCCCATATCGGATAGTGTACGGCAAGGCTTGCCACCTACCCGTCGAACTTGAGCATCGTGCTTTTTGGGCGATTAAGAACCTGAATATGGATCTTGATCAAGCAGGGGTGCAGCGTAAACTCGACATTGTGGAACTGGAAGAGCTACGCAATGATGCATATGAAAATGCCAAAATTCATAAGTCCCAAGGCAAGATGTTTCATGATCGCATGATTATGCGAAAGGTGTTTACGGCCGGGTAGAAGGTATTGCTCTACAACTCCCGGTTTCTTCTGTTTGCGGGTAAGCTCTGCAGTCGCTGGTCTGACCCTTTTATTGTTCAAACCGTATTTCCTCATCGACCGGTTGAAATTCTGAACCAAGGGAATGGGGACGTGTTCGAAAGATAACTGCAAACACGTAAAAAGTACCCGTGATACGTTTAAAAATGACTAATGTTAAACGGGCCAACCTTTTCACGGGAATGACGTTCGTTGAAAAAGGATATCGTGGAACATGTAAAAATGGCATACGTAACAGTTAAAAAGGAAACCGTTTTATCCTCTCATGATGGAAAGTTAATCAGGATAAGTGGAAACACATGAAAAGGACGTGTGATACGTTTAAAAAAGATTGATGTAAAAAGTACCTGTGATACGTTTAAAAAGGACTAGTGTTAAACGGGCTGACCTTTTCACAGGAATGGGGTTCGTTGAAAAGCGATACCGTGGAGCATGTAAAAAGGACATATGTAACAGTTAAAAGGGAAACAATTTTATCCTCTCATGGTGGAAATGACAAATGATACACTTAAAAAGGACAAACATAACAGTTAAAAAGGAAACCGTCTTCAACACCAAACGCATGGATGAATTTATATTCGTCCAAAATGATAAAATTATACATGAAAAAGAAAAAAAAACTGAGCATGTAAATTATACAGGTATAAAGGACAAATGTTGCGTACAAACAAGACAATTATCAAAACAATGAAGGGAAGAGAAGATTTTCTGTTCAAAATTTAAAATAGGCCCTCACTAAAGACATTGCCAATTCACCCCTAACGGATTGAAGTATCTTGTGGTCCTTCTCATGCATTGACGGAACCCTTTGCATGAGACACATTATCCAGCATAACACATAAGCACCGCAATCGTTGCTCCCTGGCATTTGACGAGGGCACGTATCCCTGAGGTATCTCACTGGTCAGTCGATCCCTCTAGTATTTACCAACTTCATTGGTCATGCATTCATGTATGCCTACAAGGTTGTTGGGATCTTCATCTGGAAGTAGCTCCCAAGACAATTGTTCAACTGTAGGACCTCCTTAGACGGACTGTTAACAACCAATAGAGTCCAATGTTTGGTTAGTAACATTGGTTATGCGATGATGGCCCTTCTAGGGTCCACTCCTTTTAGTCGAGGGTCCAGTATTTCAACGTCTTCGATTTGGCAGTTGACAATGCGCTCTGAACAAAAGCTTGAAATACAAAGTACCTCCTACAGGTAGCTTTCTATTTTTTGTCGGTCTTCCAGGACAGAAAGCATAATGTCGGCCATCTCGTTTGTCATATCCATCCCATTTGTGATAAGCTCATTCACGTCGGAATGTGTGAAAGTACCAACATCACCTCACCAGATAACCTCTTTGGGATTGCGAGTGGCTGCGGTCAAGTTCAATAATACGTTGACCTCATCACTGGTCAACGTGGCCAATGTATCCATGTCTATGTCTAGCCTTGTCTTGTCTGAGTGTTGAGCCAACCTGAATTGTGGGGGATTGATTGTCTCGAACTATCTTTACTGTATAGTTGGGGGGCTTGGAACTAAAATCATCCTCTACCATTTCCTCTTTTTTAGTCTCCTTTGGAGCACTCTTTCTTGCCTCTTCCGCTCCTCTTCCTCCTTCTTCTTCTTGTCCTTCTCTTTATCTTTTTTTCCTCTTCTGCTCTACGAAGGCCATTGAGCGTTATCTTTTGGACCCCCTAGTTTTCTCTCCTGACCTTCTTATTCTCCACCTCCTCTTGGTGCTTACATTCTTCTTCTTTCTTCTTCCTATTCTCTTCCTCCTCCTTCTCTTCGTCCCTCATCTTAATCTCCTCCTCCTTCCTTCTTTCTCTTCCTCCCTCATCTTATTTTCCAACTTCTTCCTTCTTTCTCCCTCCTTCTCTTCCTCCCTCCTCTTATTTTCTGCCTCCTTCTTTCTTCCTCTTCTTTCACCCTCATTTTCTCCTCTTTTCTTCTTTCTTCCTCCTTCATCTTGTGCTCCTCCTCTTTCTTCTCATATTCTCCATTCCTCTCTTTCTCCTTCTCCTCCTCCATCGTCTTCTCCACCTTCTCTCTCTTCTCATCTTCTCTCTCCCTCTTTTCCTTCTTTGTTCTATGTTCTCCCCATAGGTTTGTTGTGCTTCACTCTCTCTTGGAAGAGATGCAAACTCTTCCTTCAGCATCTCAGTCTCCTCCCGAGACTTCCTCAGTTCATTTTGAGAGACCACCAGCTTAAGCTCAGCCTCCACTGCCAAAGCTTTACAATTTTTAAGCTCTTCCCTGAGCTTCAAAACCTCTTCAGTAGCCTCCTTCGGGGCCTTCTCGGCTTGCAGCCATTTGGTCTTTTGCTCAGCGAGTTCCAACTCTTCAAACAGTGGGTCCCTCGGGATGCTGCAATCTGGGTTCGGTGCTTGTTGAAGCACAATCGGTTTGGTGATGGGTTGGATCAGGAAATTGAGCCAAACCAATCGGTTCCTTCTCCTTTGGTGTCCTTTCTGCATCGTACCTCAGACCGATCTCTCTGTCGTAAATCTTTGGGAGGGTGATGTCTTGTTCCTCCCATCTCTTCAAAATTATCCGTTTGCCAAACATAGCAGACCAGTTGTTGAACCTCGGGTAGGCACCCCTTCAGGGCTCCCCTAACATAGGGTTGTTCGTGGGGCGGGTTTGACCTACCAACCTGCCCTGCCCAGCATGGGGCAGGTTGTAGTTATATTTTTCTCTCCCCGCGACTCGTTAACCCGTCACCCACCTACCCGTCAGTCTAAATGGGGTGGGTTGCGGTTGAAGTGTAACCCGCCCCATTAACCCGCTTTACTCGTTACAAAGAATATCACCATATATATTCATAGCCCCCTTTCACAAACCTTAATCGATTTTCTTCTTCTCTTTCCGCTCCCGTTCCCAACCACTTTTCCACTCCGACGAAGACCAAATCTTGGCCTGGAGTTCCCGTCGTCCCCTGATTCCAGAACCTCAAGTCCTCTCTCACCTCCTCTCACCGTCAAAATAGTTTTTCCCCTAATTTTTTTCCATTTTCCTGCGCTTTTTCTCGTAAAAATAGGTTTTTTTTGTGATGTTAGGGGTTTTGGGTTTGGTTCCTGTGTGGGGTCGAGCTTCAATATAGTTTTTACTTTTGAAGGTCGAAATGGAAAATTTGTCATAGAAGTTTTGTTTTCCCCATGATTTGGTGGATGTTATATTACTATGTTTGGTGTGGAATTGCTATTTCAGTGTTGAATTGGATTTTGACGCTGATTTGGAATTTTTGCTTATGGAATTTCTTACCCTCAGCTTTATGGTTTCCACTTTGGGGTGCTTCTGATGCATTACTTCAAAGGAGGTTGCAATGGGATGAGGCTTGTCTCTTTAATTCTGTGCTTAATGCCCTTCTGCTTTTGTTCCTTAATTGCGATCTTAACACTCTCAACAACAAGAAAAAGAATTACAATAACAAAAAGGAGTGTTGATATATTTTGGGTTCAAGATGAAGATGAAGGTTGAAGAAATATTTGATTCATGTTTTTGGATGACAATCACAAGAGTATAGGGATTTTTGTTACTTGTGCATAAATATTAATTCAACTATTTCTTTTCGGTATCCAATTTAATACAAATGCTCACTACTTTTACTTTCCAGTTGGTTCAGTCCATCAACTATTTTCTTCTCCTTTTCATATTTACTTGATGAACACAAATTTCTTGTATGTCCTGCTGCTTTCTGTTGGAGTAAGACAGTCAATTACGTTTTCTTTTTGGTTAAGTATATTAGTTTTAACTTTTAATTATAAACCACAACCACCTGATATTGAAAGGGCTTATAGTAGACATATTACAAGCCAAAATTGTTGCCCTTAATATATAATGTTGTGGATCTCTTTGATTTAGCCTCGACGACATCAAGTCATCAAGTCTGAAAATGTGGTTATGTGATTGATTTTTCTATGTGATTGATTTTTCCTCATTCTATCTTGATTTATGTGATTGATTTTCTATGTGAATAGGTAGATTTTCTATGATGGCAACAACCATGAATGAGCAAACTCCAACGAGCCAGACCGCCCAGACGGATGGTATATCTTTCTCCTCTCACTCTTTTTTTTTGCTAAGTTACTTTTGCCTATACCAAAAAATAACTTTTGATTTTTACTTACATAATTAACTTTTGATTTTTACTTACATAATTAACTTCAATTATAAATTCAGGACCTAGTAACGTTAACAGTGGTAATTGTGTGCAAACTAAAACTGATGGTGGTAAAAGAAAAGGAGAAATAGATCTTCATTCTGAGGTTTGGAATTATTTTGACAAAGTGTGGGATCGAGAGACAGAAATCATAGGGCACAATGTCGTCATTGTGACAAATCTTATGTTTCTAAAGCAAAGGACGGGACAAGTCATTTGAAAACCCACTTGAAAAAGAAACATGTCAAGTTATTAGGAGAAGATTCTAGTCAAATGACCTTAACTTTTGGTGTTAGAAACAAAGATGGCACTACTGAGTTAAAACATCACAAATTTGATCAGGATAGTAGTAGGAGATGCTTAGCTGAAATGATCATACTTAATGAGTATATGTTCTCTATAGTTGACCACAAAGGGTTCAGAACATATTCCAAAAGTCTAAGGTCAGAGTTTAAAATGGTTTCTCGCACAACCATTACAAAGGATTGTATTGCTATATATGAGGTTAAGAAGGAGGTGTATGCCGAATTGGATAAATTTTCTGGTCGTCTTAGTCTTACTAGTGGCATGTGGACATCAAATATGAATAAAGGTTATGTTTCATTGACATGCCACTTTGTTGATGATGAATGGAAACTTCGAAAAAGACTATTGAGTCTTGTTTTTTCTTAAAGCACCTCACACTGATGATGCAATATCAAAGTCACTGATTGAGAAATTTTTCAAGTGGAATATAGATAAAAAGATGATGTACATTGTGTTAGATAATTGCAACACAAATGATGTTGTTGTGAGAGAATTGGTTGCTAAATTTTTGCCGAAAGGAGATCTCTTGCTTGATGGGAAGTTGTTTCACATTTGGTGTGCTGCTCACATTGTGAATCTGATTGTGCAAGAAGGAATTGAAATCATCAAGGAGGTCATTACTAAAGTGAGGGATAGTGTGAAATATATATGTGAAGTCTACGACACAGAGAGCAAAAATTTGAAGAAGTAGCTAAGCAGGTGAAGTCCCCAAACAAGTGTGTTGTGTTAGATGTTCCCACAAGATGGAACTCAACTTTTTTGATGTTGCAAGTGGCACTAGAGTATAAGGAATCTTTTATCCGTTTGGCAGATGTTGATTCGGCATACAAGTGTTTACCAAGTAAGGAAGAATGGGAACATGCCAAACTTGTTTGTGGATGCTTGAGTTATTTTCATCGAGTAACTTTAGAATTCTCTAAAAGCTTGTATCCATCTGCAAATTATTATTTTCCTCATGTTTGTGCAATCCATTTGTCCCTCAAGGAGATGTGTATAAGTTCAATACCTTTTATAACTTGCATGGCTGAATCGATGATGTTGAAGTGTTCCAAATATTGGAAAGATACATCTCTACTTTTTTCCTTTGCTTGCATTTTGGATCCCCATCACAAATTAGGCACTATTGAGTATTATTTGAAGAAGATTTATAATAGTGATGCAACAAAAAAAATTGAAGAGGTGAAGAATTCCCTTACTGAGTTGTATAACGAATATCGTTTGAGATATGAGGAGACCGAATCTGTGCCTTTTGTTTGTGGTGAGGGCAGCTCAAGGACAAAGAATGTCATGGTTGATAGTGCAACAGATATCAGTTTCACAGTAGTAGCAGTAGAATTGCCACACCTCACTGATCATATGGATGAGATTCATAAAATTCTTGATACTCGATGTGATTCTCAAACTGCACAAAGTTGTATAGACTCCTACTTGAAAGATTTCGTGCAACCTCGAGTGGCAAATTTTGATATATTGGTTTGGTGGAAAATGAATGCACCCAAGTACCCTATAGTTGCACGCTTGGCCCGTGATGTTCTATCCATTCCAGTATCTACTGTTGCATCTGAAAGTGTGTTTAACACGGGAGGAACGGTTCTCGGCAAACATCGTTGTTCGATGTCTTCCACTACTTTAGAGGCTATTATGTGTGCACAAGATTGGTTAAGGAGTAAATATCAATATATCATGGTAATTGAAAGTTCAAATGAATATTTGGTTGATAGTTATGCATATTCATATTCTAACATAATGTGTTGTCATTGGTATAGGTCAAAGTAGTGATGATGATGGAATTCTTGCAACAATGCCATCTCACTTTGTTGTAGCCGAGGATGAGGATGACAATGTTAACAATGATGTGCTAGTGAGATTCCTGAGTAATGGTGAGATGACATGGTGTTGTTATGTATTTCTTAGATCTTTACTTAAAAAAATATGAACTCTTTCTTTCTTGTTTAGGTTGATGAAATTTGACTTCATGTGGTGTCGTGGTAGAGTGATGTAAAGAATGAAGAATGAGTTTGATTATGTGATTTGGTGTTTTATGTATTTCTTAGACTTCTAACATTTATGTGATGGTTTTGTCACTTTATGTGTTTGTTAATTGTTTATTTAAACACTTTAAATCGTAGACTTTTAATTTATGGACTTGTAATTATGCATGTAAGTTTAATTATAGACTTGTAGAAATGCGTTTATGTGTGTAAATGTCAAAGTAATACGTAAAAATGAGTGTTTACATGAATTAGCCCGTTTGACCCGCGTAACACGCCCTTAAGTGGGGCGGGTAGCGGTTGAATTTTTTTTATCTGCCTTGTCCCGTCTGCCAGCTAAACTTCGGCGGGGCGGGTAGCAGGCAGTGCCAAACCTTCCCCACCCCGCCCCGTTTGCAGCCCTACCCTAACATAAACTTCTCACAAAGCCACACACGTGTATGCAAGACTATTAAAAAGATATATTTGAAAAGGGCAATCCTGATGCTTAAATGGGATCGACGGTACTAATTGTTGGCTTTTTGGCCTTAATCTATGTTTTGATGATTTAATTAACCTAATCTTAATTATGATCATGTAGAGTAGCACACATATTGCATTGCATATATATTGCTTTGTGCTAACCTCTACAGGTAATCAAGACTCAAGAAAGAAGAAAAATCAAGTCAAGACATGTAATCAAGCTAGGATTGAAGACATATAATTTTACCTTTCTTTGAGTATTAGGAACTTATGTGAATTGAGCATAACTTAAGCTAATATGCATGCATTCACACACTAGGTTCCTTGTAGGAGTCACACACAAAATATCATATCTTTTGGACTCCATTGGATCACCTAAACACCTAAAACATTGGTCGCCAGTCTGCCTGAGTTCGGTCGACCGTCCACCTTTCGGTCGACCGGTTATACACAATATTTGTTATACCAGACCAATCAGTTCAACCGATCACACTCCTGTTAACCGTTTACCCAGTCCTGTTCGGTCGACCGGTAGACCTTCGGTCGACCGTTTCGTTTGCTATTTCTGGTAAAAATACGACCGTTATCCTTGTCGTATTATACAACGGTCGTATACATATTTTTCTCTTAATACACCCCCAAATACTTTTGAACCGGTCGAACAAAATACCTTGTTCGGTCGACCGTTCCATTAGGGAAAATCTACCTGCTATCGGTTGACACAAGTTTAGTTCAACCGATCGAGTTTTCCCTCGACCGAACCCTGTAGTTCGGTCGACCAGTACCTGTTCGGTCGACCGTTGACTTATAGAACTTAACTGTTAGGTCGACCAGTACCTATGTTCGGTCAACCAATCCATTAACTTACTCAAGGGTTCGGTCGACCGATACACCTTTCGGTCGACCGTTTCTGGACAGATTTCTGAATCCGATTTTCTGTTTTGTGTGCTTTGCACAAACCCCAATCAAATCTTGTCCAAATGGTTAGAAATCTTTAGGAGCTTATAAATAGAGGTTCACACTTAGTTTTCCACAAGATTTCACAACTCCAAAGTGTCAAACCTATAGTGAGATTTTCCACAACCTCGAAGCTCCAAATTAGTCATCCAAAGCCTAATTTCCACATCATTCATCATACAATCAATCTAGCAATTGTTGTGCTCAATTAGAGAGTGAGTTCCACTCAAGTTACATTTGTTGTCAAGTGAGCAAGTGTCTTGGTGAAAGCCCAAGACAAAGAAGCAAGGACTTCGGTGAAAGCCCGAAGTGATTCTCTCGGTTTGTGAGAGGTGGTGCCAAGCTCGGCGAGGGTTGTTCGCGAGCTTGAAGACTTGTAAAAGGCGTTGCTCCCGGCCCGGAACGGGGAGGCATAGTGAAGACGCAAGAGGGGCTCGAACGGAGATTCGAGAGGGTCTTGCAAGAGAGGACGTAGGCGCGGCCGAACCTCTATAAAACCGACGCGTCTTTGTGGTTTGCATTACCTTTCTACTTGTGTTTGATTTAGTTTAATTTCCGCTGCAATTCTTTGATCGATCAACCAAGTAGTTAATCAAGGGTTCAATTGTGATTAGTCTTAATTGTGATTAGTTAGTGGACCCATAACCCACACGATCCTATCCAACACTAATGGGATGCGTATAAAGATTAAAAATGACAAACCCATATATTAAAAATGACAAACTCATATATTAAAGGGGACAAACTCATATATTAAAAAGAACAAGCTAATATATTAAAAAGGACAGCCATATTTTTAAAAGGACAGAGCTATATTTTCAAATGGACAAAAGCAATGTTTAAAAGGGATCGACAGTAACTTTGAAAAGGTACCCCAAACTAATGGGATACCCTTGAAGGATAAAAAGGACAAACCTATACATTAAAAAGAAAATTATCATATTCTAAAAAGGACAAACTCATATATTAAAAAGGATAAACTCATACATTACAAAGGCCAACCCATATATTTAAAAAGACAAATTCATATATTAAAAAGGACAAACTCATAGTTTAAACGGGACACACTGAGTTTAAAAAGGACAAACCCATATATTAAAAAGGACAAACCTATATAGTAAAAAGAACAAACCCATACCTGTAGTATGACAACACAACCATCTACGTTTCCCTTCTTGGGAGGGTAGTTGCCGGAGGATCTCCTCTCCTGGAGTTCGACGTTGCTTTCTCCAGTCCCCACATAAGGGCTTCATGAACGGTCTTTCCCCATGCATACTTATGAAGGCGTCTGAGGTCAACAAGTACTCCATGTACCAAATCTTTGTTCGATGTGTGGCATCACATAACAAGAAATGGTTGAAGATGTAACAAATGAGGAGACGAACATACTCCTTGTGCTCCCTCATGACCTTGGCAGCTATCATCTGACCCCGGAGCTCAACGTTGAAAAAGGACTCGTTCCGTCGCCTTGCGACGTGGGTTGGGTACATGTGGACTATCTGGCCACGCTGCTTAGGCCCAAAATTAGGGCAACGTCTTCTTCTGTAAAGGGGACTACCCCATACTCGATCCTCAACCCTACCTCCTTGGCGTCATAATGGTCGACAAACCAATCGACAATGTCATTGTCCACCAGGACGTTATTCAGTGTTACGAAGTGACCAAAGGGGGTCCCCCACAACAGGTCTTTCTGGTCGTCCTTCATGTTTTTGAACTCTTTCTCTATCGGTGTCCAGCCGCATTTCGACGGCTGGAAGTAGTTGGTGGACCCCTAAGACAACAAACAAACCAACTTCAGCAAGTTCGTACATCAAACAAAGAAGCAAACCACGGTTACATCGACAAATCTGATGCACCACCACTTGATGTGCGGAAGCAGGACGCGGAGAATCCATTTGTCGAGGGAAAAATGGAAGGAAACATGGAATACGACGGGAGGAGTCTTGAACCTTTGCCGGATTGTGAAACAGGAAATACGCCAGAAGAAAGAGTCTTTTGCTTTTTGACGTTCGAATACTTTCGTCGGGTTCTGAACCGTCCCCTTTTAATGTATTTTCGATGTCCTCTCTCTATGGCGGAAATGGAATCGTCAGACACAACAAAAAGGAAATTATATTACTTTTCGAAAAAAGGCACGTTGTCAAGGAAATGACGTGGTGTCATGACTGGACGCTGACTGGATGTATATGGCAGGCCACGTAACTCGCGTCCATGTATATGGACTCCTTTGTATTTTAGCCAGAGATGAATTCAGTAAAATACTTCCATGCACATTAATTTCATATGTTTGGAGAACCATATGTACCAATTGTCATTGCTCAACACATCTAAGAAGATGTATTGATGGAACTTTATGGGACTTACTTGACGAGGTCATGCCGTTCTTCTCGGTACTTGTTGAAGTCTTCTCGCGATACCCACAAACACGACATCCAGACTCTTATGGGTCGAGCCTCTCTCACTGACAAAGATGATGGAGATCACACAATGGATTGATGTCATGTTGTGTTGAAATCCTAGAGTTTTTTATATAGCACATCACAAAACGTGCTATAATATATCCCACTACCACTTTACCTTAACGTGTTCCCTAATATGCTAGCTTACTTAATCGATTAGGTTGGTCAAGTCACCTTTAGTTGGACATTAGGACTTTGGGTCCAACATATATTACTTCAATAATTTACTTGTCATCAGATTGATTTTCATTTCACTTTTGTACATGGCTACTAGCAGTTGCTACTATTCAACACACTCAAAGGGCATCTTCCAAAAACCCAGAAAACACAGCTGGAGATACTACTTCCATATTGTAAGCAAAAAATCATTGTAAATGCTGGGGTGTAAGTGTTAGATCCTAACCCGCAGTTAGGACTAATCCCTTGATTAATGGAGGCTTTGCATGGGAAATGGAAGGAGGAATAGTGATGGGTAGGGGCCGGTTACCGTAGCGGGGAGTGGGTTGTGTTGGGTTTTAAGGCAAAATCCATCCATCTCTCTCTCTCTCTCTCACTTTGCTTCTTCCTCTCATCACTCAACTCTTTTCTCTTCCGGTGACCAGGGGGTGTGGAGGTTACTCCGGCGTAAGGCGCGGAGGTCGGTGTGCGAGGAGACGCAAGTGCGGTTGCGGACCAGAGGTGGTTTCGTGGGTTCTCCGGTGGGTGTCGTTGATCACTTTGAAGTGGTATGTCGGCTTAGTAGTTGGTTTTGTTGTTCCTCCACGTTGGTGGGAAGTTATGGTCGGTCGCGGGAGGTCGGAGACCTTGCCGGCAACAAGAAACAGCGTAAAATCCTCAGCAGGCGCGGGGTTGCTGTCGACCAACAATCGACCGGTTTTACTATTTTGCCCAACTTTAACCAACACCGGTCGAACGATGCCGTGTGGCGGTCGACCGGTTGCATGTATGCTGGTGGGTTGGAGACTTTTTGTTGGATTTCGGTCGACCGTCCCTAGCTTTTGGTTCGACCGGAACTTAAGTGTACTTGTTTATTATGCATGTTGTTCGACCGATTTTGTTATGTTGTTCGACCGTTATATGACGTAGACTATTAGGATGACCCTGGTAGTTTTCGGTCGATTGGGACCCCTGAGTCGGTCGATTGAATAGACTTGTATGATGTTGCCCAACTCCGGATTTTGACCTCGTATTCGGTTGACCGATTTTAGATTGTCGTCCGACCGTTTGGACTTAAGTGATGCGCAGAGAGTTCGACCGTTACAGACTTTCGGTCGACCGAACCTATTGGGAATGGTCAACCAGTTAGGTTTTTTCGGTCGACCGTTTGTGCGGCAGAACTAAATTCTTGGTCCTTGTGTTGTGTCAACTCTGTCCACAGAAACTCGTGTCCTCGCTTAGAGCGTGAGTCGGGAGGTGACGACGGGTAAAATAAAGAATGAGTCGGGAGGTGACGACGGGTAAAATAAAGAATGAGTCGGGAGGTGACGATGGGTAAAATAAAGAATATATAACATGAATGCAATGTATGATATGCTACTAATTACCAACCAATGATTCATTTATCACAACCACGAGGAAATATCTATGAATCGCATCTAATATATATATATATATACTATAAAAGCAAGAATGTAAGTTATTTTCTCACTATTTGCATGATTTTTGTAAAAAAACATTCAACGTCCAATTATATATACTTATAAAAGAGAGTATGCATCTATATTATTTCTGTCATTTCGTAATACCAAAAAACAAACATAAACTAAATATTTCTGTCAGGGCATAGTCAACACGAGTCACGTTCAAATCACATGCCTGAAAGTAGTTTACTGAAAATCTAGTGACACTGCGTATGCAATCCGTCTCGCCTCCCACCCTTGAACCGAAACCCGGTAACGCCACACCGAAACCAGTCCCGTCTCCGTCGGAGAGAAATTAGGGTTTGGAATAGCGGAAATTAGGGTTTCCACAGCAATGGCCGAGGCGGTTGGGGAGTGGTACAAGCAGATTCCCGTCGTCACCCGGTGCTACCTCACGGCCGCCATCTTCACCACCATCGGCTGCTCTCTCGAGGTATTATTACGTAATTCTCGTTTTCAGGTGGTTAGTCGTGATTTTTTAGGAATTCAAGGGGCTGTAGTTCTGTTTTGGTTCCTCTAGGTAACGTGTTTGAAGTTGGCGTTGACTTGCTTCGACGGAGTGGTGTGGACCGTGTGGTTGATTTTGGTTTTGGTTTTGTTTTTGTTTTTTTTAGGTTGTGTCAATTTTTTGGGGTTTTTGTCGAAAGGAAGTGTTTTCCTTCTTTCTTGATTAAGACGTGAGATTTTTAGGTCATGTTTTGTTTGACGTAATCTGATTACATATTTGATTACATTCTGTTGTTTGGTTGTGAAAATGGAATGCTGTAATCACTGTGTATTCTAGTTACACCCTTTCAAGTTTCAAGCTAATTGGATTACCTCACTGGAGGTTGTAATCCAATTACTTTATAATGTAATCAACTCATTTTAAATTACTCAAAGCTTACAAATCATTAAAACTTGTTGACCATGTTGGAAGTTTTCCAGAGCTCCGACAACATTGTCCAATATCTATCGGAGCTTTTAAATTGATACATTATTTTTAATGCCATTGAGACTAATTTGGTGGATACCAAACTAGACAATGTAATTTGATTCATAGAATGTAATATGATTACATGGAGTTTCCATATTATCCAATTAGGACAAACCAAACATGGCCTCAGGATCCTTTTAAAATCACATTTTGATATTTAAATTTTCTTCAATATGAATAAATCTCAAAATTAGCTCCCTAACGAACCCTTGTCTTAGTATAAAGATTCTAAGTTTTCATATGTTAACTGTAAATCACTTTTGATTCTTGATTTTAATAAATCAAAATTTAATCATCTAAATGTGATTCCAAATGAACCCTTAAGCCAAGTTTGGTCGTAATTGGATTCAATGGAATCGAATTCCATGTAATCAAATAACATTCCCATGAATTAAATTCCTTGTAATCAAATTAAAACATTTGGTAAAGTTAGAATTCACCACCAAATTACAATGTAAGTTTTAAAAAAATTAGTAATTTGTTCGGATAAATGTCTGGAGGAGTCATCAGAGTTCTGGTAAGACTTGTTGCATGACTGAATGACATTGCACCCTCAATTACAACCAACTAAAATGGGCCTTAGGGTCGTCCACTTCAAAGTTTTTTCTTTTACCGCTATTTCATTAAATTGGTGCTTCTATTGTTCTTCAGTTTATTTATTTCGGTTTGATAGTAAATACGGCTATTATTTCTATTACTTGATGCCCTCTTGGATGATTACAATCAGTGGTTTTGTATTCTGCGATGATGATTTTATTAGATTATGAAGGTGTCTTGATGGAGTTTTAGCACTTGATGGGTGCAATAAAAAATGTGCCCACTCGTCCGAAAGGAAAAAAAAATACTTCTACAAATTCAAATTACAGATATGGAGTTGGCCAGTGGTTACAGTTCTATGTTATACCAATGAGTGGTCAGTCAGCGTCCAGCGTTGCAGTTGTTTTAAATAAAAAAGTGCTCTTGATGAACAAACCGCAAGGCTCTCAAACATTCCATAAATTTATATGCGAATTGCAGAATGGAGTGATGTGGGTGGGACATAGCTCGAATCTTGTCCTTAGATAAGATCTTCCAATTGATGTCAATATGGTATGTTCAACAATTTTTTTTGATGTCAATCTCATAGCCTGAGGACAAGTTAAAGAAACCAAGCTGATTGTGTAGGAAATTGTACAGAAAATGCTTACAATCACCAATCAAGCCCTTACACAATGGACAAATAGCAATGTTTGTTTCTATATTGCAGTCATGGGGGCCACAGATATGACCATGGTGACACTCTTTGTGACTATTTCCAAATGAACAATTTGATGGACTGGAGTAGATGTTAAATTTGCATAGGCGGTTGAGAAATGCTTGTGAGCAAGTGGCCTGCCAGATTGCACAAGCTTCCTTATTGAGTGAGTCTCAATTGTCATCCTTAACCACATAGCGTGAAAAATGGCACGCCTCAAAAACTGTCTCCTTCATTAGATGATTCCCGGTGGATAGTCACTCATTTTATTATTGGGTCTAGACTCTAGTATCAGATCATAAGCCTATAGTGACACCATTTGAAAATTCAACGTCTATTCTCCAAACGCCTTGTTGTTGATGACTGGGCAAAACTTTGGTTGGAGATTGATGAGTGGTTTCCATGTTGTGAAGGATTTGCCTGAGATGCTTAAGAGTGCCTCTTTGAAACATGAAATACTTCTGAAATTCAAGCCTCCGTGCTTGCATGGCAGTTGAAGTTTATTTCATACAACAATAGGATTGAAAATTACTAAAAGATGTGAGGGGACAAAGTCAAGAATTATAAGAGAAACATTTATTCGTAAGACTTATGTGTGGCTTTTGTTTAATTTTTTCCAGCAATCATTTGCGAATTGTGGCTATTTATTTGTGAGCTTTGGTTAATTTATATGTTACTTTTAATATTTTAGTGATTATTGTGACGCTTACATGATTTTCTGTTAATTAATTTTGATGTTTCTAAGAGTTTGAATTCATAATTTTTTTGCAGATTATATCGCCCTATAGTTTATACTTGAATCCAAAGCTTATTGTCCAGAAGTACGAGTTATGGCGCTTGGTTACCAACTTTTTATATTTCAGGAAAATGGGTACGTACTATTTGATTTTCTCTTGGTTTATGAATTGGTTTGGAGATTGAATTGGAGCTGTAGGTGACATATAAGGAGAAAGATCTCACATTGAAGTTCTTGGATTCACGATAACTAGGTTGCTTTATTAATTAATGTCTCAATTAGAAGTGAAGTGATGATATTGAATTAAATTTACCATCAAGGAAATAGGTATTTGGTGTATGTTTTGTAGTTTACCACTTTACCTCTGGTTTAAACTATCAACGTTTCTTTTCCTACGATTATGCATTTGCGTTACGAGGTGTGTATGTCATGTCATAAGTATAGTCTAACCCCTTCATAAAAGAAATATCTCGTAACAATAAAAAATCCTCAAACTTAAACTTAATAATGTCACGGATGTTCCTGTTATCCCTAACATATCTAGTAGTTCCTTATTTCTTATCAAGTTCAAAATCTTTTGCAAAATTGTGACTGTATGGGTGTTAGCCTTTTTATTTATGTAGGCTATAATATTTATATGTTGTTTAGTATCACATATTACAATTAGGTATATCCACCACCTTTATTACACCGTTATATTTTATGTTTCATAATTGACATATTCTATTTCAAATTGTAACTTCTCTAGAATTTATATGGGTTTTCTCTATTTAGTGTTACAATATCTTGTCCTGTGCTAGAATTTACATGGGTTTTCTCTAGAATATATTTTACTTTTACTTCTTATGGATATTGTAATCATGTATATTATCAGAATATAGACTAATGATATTTAACAAGAGGAGTAACTGGTTTGCGAATTATATGATCATGACATAATTTCTCGCTCATAATTGATTTAATCTTCAACTTACACATTTTTATTTGGTTGTACAGGGATTTTCTTTTTGTTCGTACTTTAGGAACTAGACATAAAAAAAATCATTCGCTTTTATAGTTTTTCTCTATGTCATTATTATTTTATTCTGCAACAGGAGTGTTTGTTCGATTTGGTTATATAGGGGTCCTTGTTATAATGGTTGACTAAATTGTCTTCCATTTATATCCAGACTTGGACTTTTTCTTCCACATGTTTTTCCTTGCTCGGTACTGCAAGCTACTGGAGGAGAATTCATTTAGGGGGCGTACAGCAGATTTCCTTTATATGCTATTATTTGGTGCCACTGTCCTGACTGGGATTGTCTTCCTTGGTGGAGCCATACCTTACTTCTCCGAATCCTTTGCAAGAATTCTCTTCCTTAGCAATTCTCTAACCTTTATGATGGTTAGTGTTTTCTCCTTATAAATCTTTGCAGGAGGGGAAGTGGGTTACATATTTTTTCTTTTTTTCAGTTCTGATTTTTTTTAATGTTGATGTTAACTTTCTTTATCTGTAACTTGATGTCATTGTTTTTTATCATTTAAAGAGTAAATAGGGGTACAAGAGGTGATAAAAACAAAACAAAAGATAACCGGAAAAATCCACAGCAAATCGGAAACAGGATTCCGAGAAAGCCACAACAGAAAAGAAATGTCCAAAATAAATCCACAAGATGTGGGGGAAAACCAGCATAAAAAAACTCGCAGTCACCCAACAACAAAAGATTCTAAAGTCATTCATGGAAATTGCCCCGACCGATTTTGGAATCAGGGAAGTGTAAGTTGAATTGACCGAGGAAAGATCAACCCCATCAAAACAATCGTTAATAAAACTCTCAACCTCCAGAGCCACAGTTTCCCAACACTTTTGATAAAACAAAACAGGAAAACCGTTGTTATTTCAGCCTCAAGACTTCTAGGTAGGGCTGTAAACGGGTCGGGTTTTGAACCCACCGCTACCTGACCCGTCTAAGGTAGGTGGCTTGGCGGGTCGTGTGAATTTTTTTATAATCGCTACCCGACCCGCCTAAGATCGGGTAAACGGGTTACGCGGGCGGGGCAGGTAAATGGGTTATGCGGGGCGGGTAGATGGATAAATGAATTTTTTATATGTTTTTTTCTTTTTCTACATAACACCATAAATTAAAACATGACACATTAACACATTAAAACATGACTCATGTGATGAACACCATAAAATTATAAATAACTTCAACTTTATAACACTATTAGTAAATTAGGAATTAGAGAATAGGGATATGTATATGGTTTATAAGTTAAGAAGCACGGAGACGGACACCAGACACGGACAAGGACACCACACGGACACGGGGATACGACATTTTTCTAAAATGTAGGACTCAGACACGACATCAAAATTATAATTAAAAATTATAATATATAAATAAAAAATATTATACTTGTAAGAAAATAATTACTCATAAATGTTAAATGTTCATTATAAAACAAAGACATCCAAATGAAATAATTAATACAACATAAGTCAGATTATCAAGTTCTTCAATCACTTCTCGACCACCACTGCAGTCGCAATAGCCGATTGAAAGCAACAGCCACAACAGCCGCAAAAACCCTAAAAAAATCCGGATTTGAAAGCAAAGCAGCCGCAACATCCAACAGAAGATCAGTTCCAATGCCAAAACCCAAACAAGACTCCAAATGGTACGTCAACACCTCCTCCATCTGGACGTCCACCACCATCTGGACAACCCTGTCTCCAAATGGTACGTCAACACCTCCTCCATCTGGACGTCCACCACCATTTGGACAACCCTGTCTCCAAATGGTACGTCAACACCTCCTCCATCCGGACCCTCAACTCCCCTCTCTTCGCCTACTTCCAGCTCCTCCTCTCCTACCCCTCCCAACTCTTCTCCTCCTCCCTCCTCTTCCACCGCCTCTCCGTAATCCTCTTCACTTTCTCCCTCCCCTTCACCTTCTCCCTCTCCCAGATCCGGATCCCAGGGACCGTCTACTTGCTGGTTCTGTGGGCTCCCGGGTTGGTGTTGGTGGATCATGTTCATTTTCAGTATAATGGAGTGTTGCTGGGGTCGTTGGCGGCGTGTACAGATGTGGACACCGTGTCCAAGGAGTGTCCACGACGTGTCCAAGGAGTGTCTACTGCGAAATGTCAAAACTACCCCGGACACGCCACCTGACGTGTCCGACACGTGTCCAAGGCGTGTTCGAGGAGTGTCGGTGTTCGACAAGGCCACGACTCGGACACGAAGACCATTTAGAAGTGTCTGTGCTTCCTAGTATATAAGTGTATATATATATAATATTTATTATTTAATTTATTAAATTCTTATGCGGGTAATTGGGTAAACGGGGCGAGTAGAAAATACAACCGCTACCTGCCCCGTTTATTAGTTGGATAGGCAGGTATTCGGGTAGGCGGGTGACGGGTTGGATTTTTTACGCCGCTACCCGACTTAGGCGGGTCGGGGCGGGTTTTACCCGCCCCATTTACAACCCTACTTGTACGATCCTCAACTGTAAGTGATGTAAAATTTACATTAGTAGCCCTACTTGTACGATCCTCAATTTTTTCCCTTTGCTAATTGTTTGGTCCTCAGAAAGCAATTGCTCGTCTTCCAAAACATCCAACGAATGGAGCTCCTTAAGAATCTTATCTTTGTTCGCATTGACATTTCCGAATTCTTTTTTGTTCCAAATTCTAATTTGAGAATTAAATTCCTTTAACTTAAGGGTGAAGGTTAGGATTTTATTTCTCTTTGGGGGCACCCTTTTCCACCAACAATCAATTTTCTTAATGAGGTATGTTTTTTCGAACCACATTCTCTCAAATCTAAAAGGAACATGATCCCAGTTAAGACACTTAGTGTCAAGGCAAATAGGAATATGATCAGAGATGACACAAGGTAAACCTATAACCCCAGAAAAAGGGCAAGTCTTGTCCCACTTGGTGCTCACTAGGAATCTGTCCAATTTTGAAAGTGCATGAACATCTCTAAAATTGGACCAGGTAAAATTCTGGTTGGACAGTGGAATGTCTATTAAACCTAGCTCATTGAGAAAATTTGAGAAATTAGACATTGATCTCCCACGCCTGACAACCGAGCTCTTTTCAAAAGTAAACCTTACAATGTTAAAGTCACCCTCGATTACCCATGGTTTAGTAAATTGAGTACCCAATTGGTTGAGCTCGGTGAAAATATCCCCTCTACAACTGTCCTTACAAGGGTCATATACATTTGTGAAAATAAACTCGAAATTCGAGGAGAACCAAAATGAAGCGAGATGGAAAAGTCCCCAACCCCTTCCAAATCCACCCGACATTCGGACCCATTTCCTTCGACCAACTCACATATCTCAGAAACCTCCCCCAACTCTATCTACCATATCCTCCTCCAATGTGGGTTGAAGAAACTGACCATGATCATCATCACCAATTAGGGGAGAAGATACAACGGAATGAGGATGTGATAACAAAGGAAGTGCTAACAAGGGATTAGAAAGATCAATGGATGAGAAAAGAAATAAGGGTTGGGAAGAGCCCAAGAGACCATACCATCGCTGATTTGACCCCGAACTTACCACCAAAGATTGCCCCAAGCTTGTACTGCATCCATGGAGACTTAGATCAGAAGTGGTATATGATGGCATCCAAAAAGTCGGCGGTGTCGGTAGAGCCAGATCACTTTCATTGTTAATGTTTACTTTTTGACAGCTTTAGTTTTCCTTGCTGCAGCTCTTATACATATGACCTTTATATATATGTTATTTCTAACTACATGTTTTTCTGCAGGTTTATGTATGGAGCAAGCATAATCCTTTTATACATATGAGCTTTTTGGGGCTTTTCACTTTCACAGCAGCTTATTTGCCTTGGGTGAGTTCTATTACCTGACCCAAATCATTTTCATGTAAATGTCAGTCTCCTAGTATTCAGGCATTTGTCATAATGTGGCACTGTAAATTATTCTTTTGGTTGGTTCTGGAACTTGTGAAATCGTAGGCACTCGCACTCGCTTGCTTTTATCAAGTTGATGCCACATTGTTTCTCGGGCTGGCTTAATAGTTCGTACTGAGCTCTATGAGGAGTCCATTACAGTAGTCTATGTAACCACGTGTTTTTGCACTGTTAATTATGTCAAATGATCCCTTGCATCAAAATACATGTCTATCTTATACCAATTTTGGAATTTGATTTGGTGTTGCTTGTCGTACCAAGAATCAATGTCATAATCAGTGCTAAACAGAGATGATCAAATGAAGACAATAATTTGAAGGGAAACACGTATATGTTGAATATATAGGAACTTCAATCTTATCACCATTAAGCATAAAAAATGCCTAAGCTTACAAGCTCCAACTTCTGGATCACAGAAGAGCATATGCATTGGTGGAGTGTGTTGTGACATGACACAAGTCATGAGTTCTGTTGTTTCGTTAAATGATAGGACCTGTTCATGTTTGTTTAGATGGACTACCATCGTATAGTTAAGTGCTATACAATTGTGCTGAAGTGTGCTAGAAAAGAGTTAGATTGCTGTTGTAGTTCTTATATCGAAAACCAACTTCCATGTCATTATCTTGTCTTATGTTTGATTTTTATTTTATTAATTAGAATATGACTCTTAGGTATAGTTTATCATTAAATAACTGTGAATTTTATAAATTTACTGAAATGTTTTTCTTCTTGTAGGTCCTCTTGGGGTTCTCCGTCCTCGTTGGCAGCAGCACTTGGACTGATCTTCTGGTATGATGCTTGATGCTTGATGCTTTATTAGGCTATGGTTGACCTAGTTTGTAGCAAGAGTAATTAGGTGATCACCTTGGTTTCTGAAAGAGATTGTTAATTGGTTTTGTCATATCCTAGTAATATTAAATTGCTTGAATTTTATATTAAACTTTCATTCTCGTTAAGATTTGGAACAAGTTCTGGAACTGGAGTTTAGTGTTTTGCAGAAGACCCACATACAATAAGGAATATAAAAGACAATTTTATGCAAAATTAAAAAGAATAAAACCATCTACAACCCGACTTTCATGATCCTACTTAGGGGTGAGCTTCGGTCCAGGACCGGACCGAACCGGACCGAACCGGACCGGACCGAAACCCGAATTTTCGGGAAGTCCGGACCGAAGACCGGACCGAATAGGTTCGGTCCGGTCCGGTCCGGTCCGGGTCGGTCCAAAACCCGAATTTTCCCCTTAAATTTTCGGTCCGGTCCGGACCGAAGACCGAATTTCCAAAATTTTGTGGACCGAAGACCGGACCGAAAAAATTCGGTCCGGTTCGGTCCGGACCGAAAAATTCGGTTCGGTCCGGGTGCCCGGACCGGACCGAATTTTGCTCACCCCTAAGATTCCTACTGTTGAGAAAGTTTACAAAAGGAATATATATTACTGCTTAGATATGTCCGTTCTATGTAGAGGTTACTAGGATGAAATAAGGAAACAACAATTGGGATACATTAATTAGGAAGCCCTACTTAGGGTACTACTATCAAGTGAATATCTAATATCATCTAATATCTATTTTCTAGTATCTATTATTCCAAGACCTGCTTTATTATTTCCATATATTTAGACTTATTTATTTCTTGGTCAAATCGATGCAACATGGCCCATAAAGAACCAAATCGGGATCAAACTTTGACAGTGTTAGGTTTCTCTTTCTGTTTCCTTGATCATAAAAACTAATTGTTATATTTAGATGTAGTTATGCTCTTGGGTTGAAACACCCAAAGGTCCCTCAACATGCCTGACCAATCTCCTAAAATTCAAAGCTATGCCCATTTGATACTCCAACACAGCCAATTGAACATTACATGCATTCCTGGGTGCATCTTTAGATGTTTCATTGCTTCGTTCAAATAATAGCCAATGATCGCCTATAGACTGTTAAAGATAACCTACAGATCTGTAAAACATGAGCTTTTTAAGACGCTAAATAATAATCTGACAGGTCAAGCCATGATGTTTTTTCTTTAAACGTGAGTTTTGCAAAATGCTTAATTAATCTCAACTCAATGATGCCCCATCCCTCTTTCTCAATTCTTAAACTCAAGATGCAGTTTAATTTCACACTACCATGACTATCTTTTGGTTTGTTTCCAGTGAAAGGTTTAATAATTCTAGAGCAGGCAAATTGTTGATTGCTTTGACTAATGTTCTTTTCAAATTGCCCCGATTTTGTAGAACACAAATTCAAGCCATGACGTTTGTATGATTTGTTAATTAAACCTTGTTGATTTTCAGCACCATTGGCTTTTCGCTTCACTTGTCAATTGCATTTTACCTCGAGCTCTATCAATTAGTATTTGATTTTCTCTCTCAATCACTTACGAAGTTTCAGTTCCTCCTATATTATAGAAAATGGAGGTGAAGAATTAAAACTATATGTTGGAGAATTGAGGTTAAGTGTTCTTAGTGGTCATGGTCATGTTCAAGCTTCAATTGATGTGTTTTTTTCTTAAGAAAAAATTCTTTTGAAATGACTTTTATCTCTTTGATGTAGGGTATGGTGTCAGGGCATGCATATTTTTTTCTGGAAGATGTATATCCTCGAATGACAGGGCGTCATCTTCTCAAGACACCTTCTTTCATAAAATATTTGTTTGCCGATGATCCCGTGGTAGTTGCCAGACCAGTGAATGTTAGATTTGCTGCTGCTGCACCACAGAATCTTCACATGGAATAATTTCCTTTCTTATAGGATCGACCTCAGTTTCATCAGCAAGTTGGTTATCTCACCTTCACATTTTCGGTTGAAAATGTTGATACCATGTAAGAAACGTTTTGAATTTTTTGGTGCCAATGCTTTCCTCTGTACTTGATGGTTGAGTTGTACGTTTCTGATCTTTGCTTCAAATCATGTGTTTATACGTACCATATAACGTGTTCAGATTCAGACTTATTCAAGATTTTAGCAAATGTAATTTTGTTTTGTATCTTTCGACTCCGATATTTCCGCTAATTGAAATAGCAACAGTATAACTGGAGGCACGGACTTAAATGTTTCTAAAATAAAATTATGGTGAATTATTTTTCTTTTGAACTTTGGCTCCGTTTCAAAGTGGTCTTGACAAACATCTTTTTTACCTTTTTAATATATGCAAACTAACTAGTTTTTCAAACAAACAAAAAACGTCTTTCATTTACTTTTGATTTTAAAACATCATCTGTCTTCGCTAAAAACTTCCCATTATTTTGAGTAAATGTTTGCAGGGCTTTCATCAAAATTATGGGATTAAAACTTATCACATATGATATGGATTTGATACTATGTGATAGCAAATTTAGATGAAATGCGAAGCAAATCTGAATCGCACTTGGCAATGTTTAGTTGTGGGTAATCGAGGGTGTAACGTAGTCCAAATACACCCTTAATTATATTATAATGTTTCATTGAGAATATTGGAGTTTGTAATCAAATTACGGAGGTATCTAAGTACAACTTTTTAAGGTAGTTGGATTGTGGAGTATGTGGTTGTAATCTAATTGTATTACATTGTAATTAAACGTTTCTAATTCACCTAAAGTTTGTAATATAATTGAAACTTAACCACGATCATCCCTAAAGTCTATCAAAACTCTGATGACTCCTTTGGACATATACCGGAGCTTTCGAAATTATTATTTTTTAAATACATTGTAATTCATTGTAATTAAATTGTGGCTGTCTGACACATGGGTTCCATGTAGGCCCCACATGAATTCTATTGTTCACTTTACAGCACCCTTAACGGGTGCTCTTTTGGGTCGGGTCTGAGGGGGACCCGACCCCAACCCTCCTTAATGGAGGGGCGGACCCAGGTCGGGTCCACACCTGGGTCTGCGACCCGACCTGGGGGGCGACCCGGGTTGGCCACGTGGCCAACCCGGGTTGGCTTAATTTTTTTTGGTTTTTTATTTATATATTTGTTTTAATATATAAATTATATATGTATAAAAAATTATATAATTAGAATTTATTCGTGAAAATTAAAATAAATAAAATAATTAATGAAAATTAATAAGATAAATGTAAATAATTAATTAAAATTAGTAAAAATAAATGTAAATAATTAAAGAAAATTAGTAAGATAATTGTAAATGTATATAATTGAAGAAAATTACCTAGCAAAATAGAACACATGAATTTACACAGGTTCACCAAAAAACGCATTAGTAACCCAAAAAATCAGCAGAGAATTAATAATAAATCTCAAAAATAAAAAATCTTCAGGGGGCGCTGGCCCCGCCACCTCACCAGCGAGGTGGAACGCCGCTCGCTCGCCGGGGAGCGAGACCCCCAACCGACCTGTTGGAGTGGTCATTATTAAATCTAATCTTTCGAAATTATTTGGCAATTAACGTAATTTAATTAGATTAAGTTACTGTAGAAATAATTTATTTAGTAGTTTATGTATTTTTGTGATGAAATAGAAAATGAGGTAAAAAATATTATGTGGATGAGAGAGAGTGTTGAAAGTGGGGTTGGGGTTAAGAAGTGAAAAATGGGTTGAGTTCGGGGTGGGTTGCATAGTGTTTTTTGCTGACATGGCGGATAGAGAAACTGAGTTGGAGGGGAATTTTGGGTTGGGGTTAACGGTGCTCTTACATGGATGGGAGGGATTAGTGGGACACGTGGGTTCATACCCTTGGTTCTCTTGTTTTTAAAAAAAAATTTAGGGGGAGAAACGTTGAGGTGGAAGATGTTGCCATTTTTTAGATAAAATGATAGATTTTGGGTAAATTTTAAGTCTTAAGGATTTTGTTGGGAATTGAAGTTTGAGTCCATTTGACGTTTTTAAGTTGGGGAAGGAAATGATGCTCTTAGTAAAGTCATGAGTGGAGCTTGTTGTGATTGAGCAGGGCTCGTTAGAGAAGATTAAGATCTGATTGGGCTGTTGAACCTCTATAAAATCTTTGGTCTACATTGTAATTTGATTGTTTTATTTCTTGTCTTTAATTCCGTTGCATCATTATTAGTAGAGCATTAGTTTTGTAATTAGTTTAAGAGTCATCGGTCATAACAATTGGTATCAATTCTTATGTGCTAAATTCATCTCTTAACCTTAGTGTAGCAAGACATCATCATCTAATCGTTGTGAGAGTTTATCCACATCTAGACTACATTTACTTAACGGATGAAAGTATCATTATTGGAAGAATAAAATGAGAATATTCCTACAATCTAGTGATTTAAAGTATTGGATTTTTTCCCTTCAAAATCCTTTAACATCCCTGAGGAAGATGAATTATCCACCCTAAGTAGAGCGAAGATGAATCAAGTTGAGATAAACTTTTATATCATGAACATTATTTGTTGCGACTTAAACGAGAGAGAATATAACCAAATTAGAGGTTAAGAGAGTGCATATAGATTACAAATGCATCATGAGGGAGATAGGAGAACAAAAGACAAGAATTAGCATCTCATGCATAAATATGAGCTATTCACTATACAACCTGGTGAGAACATAAGCGAGATGAACACTCACTTCACCGAGATTACTAATTCTCTCAAAATTCTTGGTAAAAAATTCAGCAAGGGAGACATGACGAGGAAAACTCTCCAGTCACATTAATGAATGAGAAGAGAAGGTGATAACAATTGAATAAGCACAATATATCTCCCAACTAAAGGTGAATGACCTAATTGGCAACCTCATGACATATGAGCTACAAATGATAGACCGAAAGGAGAAAGAAACCTCCAATAAGAAATCATCATTGGTGTAACACTCAATACGCAATTTTGATGAACCAAATGGAAGAGAAAATGATGAAGATATTGAAGTTCTTAGACAAGATTTCTTCAAATTTCTCAAGAGAGACAAAAAGAGAAAGAAAGAAGAGAAAAAGAAAGAGAGAGAAAAGATGAAGAGAATTAGAAGAGAAAAGAAAACGAAAGAAGGAGAAAAATAGAGGAGAATGAGATAAGTGAAAATGAGAAAAAGGAGAAAAGAATAGAGAAGGGATAGAAAGGGAGGAGAACGGCAAAAAAGAAAGAAAGAGGAAGAAGCTCACAATGTTACATGGGATGAGACATGTCTCATCCTCTTCATCTTCATCACCAAGGGAAGTTGCTCACATGTGCTTCATAGCATGAGAAGAAGAAAAAAGTGAGGTATCCTCTATATATTGCTCTAGCCATAGTTCTAGCTCTAGTTCTAACAATGATTCATGTTTTTATGAGCTACAAAATGTATTTCATGAACTAGTTAATAAATATGAGGTCACTTGTGACAAGAACAAACTAGTTAGAAAGAAAATAGATGATCTTCAATTCTAAATTCAACTCATCATGAATGAAAAGAATGAGATGCTTGCTAGACATGATAAACTTACTTTAGAACTTGATAGTCTAAAAGCAACACCTATTGATGTTGAACTACTAGATCATAAAGAATACAATGTTCAATTAAGAAAAGATCTAGAGAAGTTCACTAAGGGAAAGAAGATGTTTGATATGCTTCTACGTAGTCAAAAACAATCTTTAGATAAACATGGTTTGAGATACAATGTAAATTTCAAAAACCATGTAGGACGTACTACTTTGAATGGAAAACATTTCTTTGTGAAACAAAGTTCCACAAGTATTTGGGCTCAACCAGGAAAAAATCGATCTCAAGATTCAAGTTATTATTTGGATCGAATTCATAAAGCCGGTTTCACTATTGAAAAGAGATTGAAACCAAATCAAGGATCAAAAGTCGGGTAATATTTGTTGGCTTTTTGGCCTTAATCTATGTTTTGATGATTTAATTAACCTAATCTTAATTATGATGATGTAGAGTAGCACACATATTGCATTGCATGTATATTGTATTGTGCTAACCTCTACAGGTGATCAAGACTCAAGAAAGAAGGAAATGAAGTCAAGACATGTAATTAAAGCTAAATCGAAGACATGTAATGTTGATTTATTTTGAGTCTTAGGAACATGTGTAAATTGAGCATACAAGAGTTAAAAACCAATCACATACACAATAGGTTCCCTATAGAAGTCACACACGAAATTTCACATTATTTGGACTTCAATAGATCACCCAAACTTAGACCGGAAAAACACAAAACCTGAACCCTAACTGTCTGCCCACATTCGGTCGACCGCAACATGCCGTTCGGTCGACCGGATGATCAAGTAATCCAATTTGTGTTTTCCTGCCTAGTTTCGGTCGACCGCACCATATCTTTCGGTCGACCGTTTGAACTTACTGTTCCGACCGTTATTCTTGTCGTATATGCCCAACGGTCGTATTCGTATTAAAACTATATACACCTCCATATACTTAACCAATCGGTCGAACCATGTGCCAAGTTCGGTCGACCGTTTAACCTTGTCAAAATCCCCTGCTATCGGTCAACACAATTTCGGTCGACCGATCCAATTTTCCCTCTACCGAAACGCTTGTTCGGTCGACCGGTAATCTTGTTTGGTCGACCGTTTTCTTAATTGACTTAAGTGTTCAGTCGACCGATTCATATTTCGGTCGACCGTATCCCTATCGAACCCAAGCGTTCGGTCGACCGTTGCACCTTTTCGGTCGACCGTTTCTGGACAGATTTGCAGCCCGATTCTCTGCTTTGTGTTCTTTGCACAATATCCAACCAAATCTTGTCCCAACGGATCTATTCTCTCTAATGCTTATAAATAGAGTTGTAAAACACATTTTAACACAACTCTCCCACTACAAACTTGTCCCAAACTTTAGAGAGAATCCAAAACACTCAAAGCTTCAAACCTCACACACTTAGTGATCATTTCTTCATCCTACTCAAGTGTGCTCAAAGTTTAGAGAGTGTTGTTCCACTCAAGTTCTCAATTGTTGTAAAAGGAAGCAAGGACTTCGGTGAAAGCCCGAAGTGTCCCTCTCGGATTGTGAGAGGAAGATTCCAAGCTCGGCGAGGGTTGTTCGCGAGTTTGACGGTTGTAAGGCGTTGTCTCCCGGCCCGGAACGGGGAGCGGATAGTGAAGTCGTAGGCGGAGCTCGGTGATCCGAGCGGAGCTTGCAAGAGAGGATTAGGACCCGGGTGGGGTGCCGAACCTCTATAAAAATCGACCCGACTTCTTGTGGTTTGCATATTTCCTACACTTGCTTGTTTTGTTTTAAATTTCCGCTGCGCTTATCGATTGCTTAAACAAGTAGGTGATTAGATTAAAAAGTGATTAGTGAACCCATAACCCACACGATCCTACATTTGGTATCAGAGCCTTGTTAGCTAAATTTCATTACTTTACCGTAATTTTAGCATGGCTTCAACATCTAATCACTTAGAGGGTTTATGCACCACAAGGCCTCCTTTGCTTAATGGGTCAAATTATGATTATTGGAAAAATAGAATGAAAATCTTTTTAATATCAAATGACCTTAAGTATTGGAAGTTTATTCAAAATCCATACATACCCCCAAATGAAGATGATTTAGACTCTCTATCTAGGGCTCAAATGAAAGAAATTGAAATGAATTCAAAAATTATGAATATTCTTTATTGTGGCCTTAATGAGGGAGAATACAATAGAATTAGGGGATGTGAAAGTGCAAATGAAATATGGCATAGGTTACAAATGCATCATGAGGGTGATAGCAAAACCAAAGAAACTAGGATAAGTCTCCTCATGCATAAATATGAAATATTTTCTATGCAAATCGGTGAGAACATAAGCGACATGAACACTCGCTTCACCGATATCACTAACTCTCTTTTGGTTCTTGGAAGAAGATTAAATGAAGGAGAGATGACAAGGAAATTCCTCCGGTCGTTAAGCCACGATTGGGAAGATAAAGTGGTTGCAATTGAAGAAGCACACGATCTTTCCCAACTCAAAATGGAGGAATTAATTGGAAACTTGATGGCTTATGAACTTCAAATCAAGCATCGAAAGGAGAAGGAAGCCACCAAGAAGATATCCACCTTGGCATTACATGCAAACCTTGATGAGCCAAGGAGAGTGGAAGAAGAGGACATTGAGGTCTTAGCCAAAGACTTCTTCAAATACCTCAAGAGAGATAAGGGAGAAAAGAATGAAAGAAGAGGTAGAAGAAGTGAGAAAAGAGAAAAAGAAAAAGAGAGGGAGGAGAGCGAAAATGAGAGAAGAGAAGGGGAAAAGAAAAATGAGAGAAGGGAGAGAAGAAGAGAAAAGGAGAGGAGTAAGAGAAAAGAAAAGAGGTTGGAAGCTCACAAGGCCACTTGGGACGATACGTCGTCGTCGTCATCCAAATCAACCGCACCTTCATCAACAAAGGAATATGCGCATATGTGCTACATGGCAATTCAAGATGAAGGAAGTGAGGTATCTTCTAACTCTTACACCACTAGAAGCAATTCATGTTCAAATAAATCATATTCTAGTGCTAGCTCTAATTCTAATACTAATGATGAATCATATACATATGATGAGCTTCAAAATGCATTTCATGATTTAGTTAAACAATATGAGATCATTTGTGAAAAGAACAAAAATGCTAGAAAAACTATAAATGATCTCAAATGCCAAATTGAATTAATCATGAATGAAAAGAATGAGGTGATTGCTAGACTTGAATCAAATGAATCATCACTTGCTAGTCTAAGTAAAACACCCATTATTGATGAACATGTAGATCTTAAAGCCTCAAATATGCAATTAAGAAAAGATCTTGAAATGTTCACTAAAGGAACAAAAATGCTTGATATGCTTTTGAGTAGTCAAAGACAATCATTAGCTAAACATGGTTTAGGATACAATGTGCATTTGAAAAACCATGTATCTCATACTACTTTAAATGGCAAGCATGTATTTGTTAAATCTAGTTCCTCAAGTGTGTGGGCACCCAAAACCAAAATGGTTTGGATCCCAAAAGCTAATGTTCAAGGACCCAAAGTTGTTTGGGTACCTAAGTCTACACTTGTAGGAGCTTGAGAAGGAAATTGGTGGTGACCGGGTGAGCCAAAGCGTCGAATTCGAATCCGGTTGCATCACCAAATAAGATTGGAGCTAATCAAGATTCAAGTTTGGTATAAATTTCTATCCTTGAAATTTCTGAAAATTCAGCTCTAATCTAGTTTATATGCTAAATTGTCATATCTTTAGAAGTTTAATTCATTGCAAATCATAAACTTCAATTCATTGAAAATCATTTAACCCTATTCATTGCAAATCATTTACCACATCCATTGATTATAAATGTCATATTTTAAAATGGATGTTAGAATAAGGCTTAAGTAGAAACTTAAATGATTTTAACTTTCATCATACTCATTGTTTCCATTTAGCCTTATTGATAGGGGAGCTTAAATGTTATATCTTTTATTAGAGTAATGAAGTGCAAAATTAAGGGGGAGCAACTTCATTACAAGACATCCAAATTCTATGCTTAAAGTCTTAAATATTTATTATTTTTGATGGATGTCAAAGGGGGAGAGATAATTAAGGGGGTAACTTGGAATTTGGCATAAAATTGATCTAAAACTATGCACATCCATAGGGGGAGCATTAATATGCATAGTTTACATATACAAATTCCATGTATTTAGATAGAATTAAGATATAGGTTGCCATCATCAAAAAGGGGGAGATTGTTGGCTTTTTGGCCTTAATCTATGTTTTGATGATTTAATTAACCTAATCTTAATTATGATGATGTAGAGTAGCACACATATTGCATTGCATGTATATTGTATTGTGCTAACCTCTACAGGTGATCAAGACTCAAGAAAGAAGGAAATGAAGTCAAGACATGTAATTAAAGCTAAATCGAAGACATGTAATGTTGATTTATTTTGAGTCTTAGGAACATGTGTAAATTGAGCATACAAGAGTTAAAAACCAATCACATACACAATAGGTTCCCTATAGAAGTCACACACGAAATTTCACATTATTTGGACTTCAATAGATCACCCAAACTTAGACCGGAAAAACACAAAACCTGAACCCTAACTGTCTGCCCACATTCGGTCGACCGCAACATGCCGTTCGGTCGACCGGATGATCAAGTAATCCAATTTGTGTTTTCCTGCCTAGTTTCGGTCGACCGCACCATATCTTTCGGTCGACCGTTTGAACTTACTGTTCCGACCGTTATTCTTGTCGTATATGCCCAACGGTCGTATTCGTATTAAAACTATATACACCTCCATATACTTAACCAATCGGTCGAACCATGTGCCAAGTTCGGTCGACCGTTTAACCTTGTCAAAATCCCCTGCTATCGGTCAACACAATTTCGGTCGACCGATCCAATTTTCCCTCTACCGAAACGCTTGTTCGGTCGACCGGTAATCTTGTTTGGTCGACCGTTTTCTTAATTGACTTAAGTGTTCAGTCGACCGATTCATATTTCGGTCGACCGTATCCCTATCGAACCCAAGCGTTCGGTCGACCGTTGCACCTTTTCGGTCGACCGTTTCTGGACAGATTTGCAGCCCGATTCTCTGCTTTGTGTTCTTTGCACAATATCCAACCAAATCTTGTCCCAACGGATCTATTCTCTCTAATGCTTATAAATAGAGTTGTAAAACACATTTTAACACAACTCTCCCACTACAAACTTGTCCCAAACTTTAGAGAGAATCCAAAACACTCAAAGCTTCAAACCTCACACACTTAGTGATCATTTCTTCATCCTACTCAAGTGTGCTCAAAGTTTAGAGAGTGTTGTTCCACTCAAGTTCTCAATTGTTGTAAAAGGAAGCAAGGACTTCGGTGAAAGCCCGAAGTGTCCCTCTCGGATTGTGAGAGGAAGATTCCAAGCTCGGCGAGGGTTGTTCGCGAGTTTGACGGTTGTAAGGCGTTGTCTCCCGGCCCGGAACGGGGAGCGGATAGTGAAGTCGTAGGCGGAGCTCGGTGATCCGAGCGGAGCTTGCAAGAGAGGATTAGGACCCGGGTGGGGTGCCGAACCTCTATAAAAATCGACCCGACTTCTTGTGGTTTGCATATTTCCTACACTTGCTTGTTTTGTTTTAAATTTCCGCTGCGCTTATCGATTGCTTAAACAAGTAGGTGATTAGATTAAAAAGTGATTAGTGAACCCATAACCCACACGATCCTACAATATTTTCAATCCGCTTCATTCATTGTAATTCGTTCTTATCTAAGACTATTTTAGTTTCATAGTGTATTCCTCATAATATCTTAAGGGGGAAGTATTTATTGATCAGATCTTATCTTTTGGGACTTAATGGCAGGGAATCATGTTGTATCTTATTATTTTATTAAGGGGAGAAAAACTTGATAAATGGGAGAGTAATTGATTAAAGGGGAGAATCATGAAACCTTTGCATTCTTTGCCATATATTGATGTCAAAAGAGGGAGAGAAATTGAAATTGTAAATTGATTCATACTATGCACAATGATAGGGAAAACATTATATATGCATAGTGTTCATATAAAAATGGAGAGAAATCAATTTAAATTTCAACTATTAAGATATAAGTTTGCCATCATTAAAAATGGAAAGATTGTTGGCTTTTAGGCCTTAATCATGTTTATATTGATGATTATTGAAAACCTAATCTTAATTCATGCCCAATTGATCAATCTAGCGGAACACATTCCATGCATATCATATATACATGTATTGTGCATATCTTTATATTGTTAGGTGCCAAGAACATGGATGATCAAGGTTTAAAGTCTAAAGGAATGTAATCAAGCTTCATGAAGACTTGTATTTTACATTTATTGAGTAATACAATTATTGTAAACCTGACTCAATTGATATGGTAGAAATGTGGGTAAATCAGATGACTAAAGCCTTTGTCCAGTCCTCAAAATTCTACAACAGAAAACATCTCTTGACCCACTCATATTCGGACGACTAAACTCTTGCTCCAGTCATCCGAACATGTCACCAGCAAACCCTGACTTGATTCAACCCAGTTTCGGACGTCCCATTCCTTCGTTGAATCGTCCTAACATTTTCTCCAAATTATCAAACATTTTCCTTTATTTATTTCGGAGGACCAATCCACCTATTTAGTCGTCCAAATTCATACTCAATTTGGACCAACATTTTGGATGACAAACCACTCTTTTAGTTGTTCGAACTTTGATTTTGATTGGAGGTGTTTATACCAAATGTAGTCGTTACTTTTTCAGTACTTTAAACTTATACAACGGCTATATCAAAATTTGCCTCATTATACACCTCTTTTTCGGACGACTAGTGAACAATTTCGGATGCCTCATCATAGTATTTAATTTGGACGACCTAATTCTCCATCCAATCGTACGAATTCTCTCGGACTGGGAGTGAAAATTCTTCCATATGGTTTCAGACGACTGAATCTCCGGTCAGTCGTTTGAAGAAGTATTGAAATTAAGCTAACCTTCCTTTGACCAGCAGATTTAGACGTACAATGCTTATTTCAGTCGTCTGGATCTTGTTGATAGTTAGATTAGTGTTTCACTATATTCTCCAAATTTGATCAAAAAGCCCCTAAACCTTTTCCAATGGTTGTGAAACTTTGGGAGCCTATAGATAGGTATTTAAACTTCAGTTTTAGACATCTCTCATGTTGACTATTAGGCCTTAATCTATATTAATTTTGATGATTAATTAAACTGATCTTAATCAATCAAAGTGAGCAAACACGATTACATGCATTGCATACATACTAGTATACTTGTAATCATCTTAAGAGATTGATCAATATTCATCAAGAGAAGGAGCATTGAGACAAAAACTCAAGAATGAAGAGTTGTAATCAAAGCTTGAAAAACACTTTCTTGCTTCTCATTGGTTCAAATCTTAGCAACTCCCAAATGGATAGTAAAGCTTATAAATAGGGTCTCATATCTTTGTTTTGGTCCTCTTTTAACACTCCATATTAATCCATACTTTAGTGTCAAACCCGTTATATCTTCAAGCTCTCATCATTCTACACTCAAAGCCAAACTTTACCACTTGCATATCAATTCCATATCTATATCCAAGTGTGCTTAAGTTAGAGTATTTAGATTGTGATTCAACTTCCATATCAAAGAATCACCAAGTGTTGTAAAACTTCGAGGAAGTTCCATCTCGGGTTGTGAGATGAGACACGAGTGAGGCGAGGAGTGTTCACGAGGCTCGGTGTTGTAGAAGGTGATCTCGACTCGGAATGGAGATCAGATAGTGGAACCGTAAGCATGGCTTGGAGGTTCGAGCGGGGCTTGTGAGGAGGACTAGGACCGGGTGTGGTGCCGAACCTCTCTAATTCCGACGTCCAATTGTGGTTTGCGTGTTCTTATCTTTAATCCCTTATTTACCGTTTTAATTTTGCATTTAGTTTGAGATTAGAGAGTCATCGATCTTAACATCTCACACTCTATATTGCTTCCACTCATAGAGAGAAACTTCTCATCCTTCTAGACTCCAAATGCTACACTCAAGCCTAAAATTTTCCACTTGTGTTCCTAAATCCTATCCAAATCATGTGTGTCAAATTAGAGTGTTTCGTGACACTACTTCCATTGGTTATAGAGTTGTATCACTTCGGGAGGAAGTGCCCCTCTCAGATTGTGAGAGGAAGAATCAAGTTCGGCGAGGGTGTTCATGACCTTGGATTGAAAATGGTTTGATCTCGGTTTGGAACAGAGATCGGATTAGTGAAGTTGTGAGTAGATCTCGTGGTGATCAAGTGGGCTGGCAAGAGAGGATAAGAGCCCAGTTGGGGTGTCGAACCTCTATAAAATATATGGTCTACTTTGTGGTTTGATTTCTCTAGTTCTTGTCTTTAATTCTGCTGCATCATCGTTAGTAGAGTATTAGTTTGTGATTAGTTTAGGGCCATCAATCCTAATAGAACCCTATTACCACCTTATTGGTTCTCACCTAATATCATTAATAATCGCAAATCCATTATTTGATTAGCTACTAAGACTTAATTAAGGTAAACACACACCACCCACTAACCCATCCCCTTTTCATTCACCTAACCCTAATTAATTTGGGGTTTCTTTGCCCCTCTCGTCCCGTACATCACTTTCCCATCAATTTCAGCAATCGACCCAATTTTCGGTCCGATTGGAACCACCTTTCCACCCTATTCTCCTGTCCTCTCACAATTTCTTCTTCTTCCCCCTTGTTCTTTGTCTCTAGGTTTGAGGTTCGTCAAAATTTGGGAAAAATACAACCTATTCGACTGACAAAATGCAGACGACCGCCAACGTGAGTGATTGATAAATGTCATTTAAGATTGTGTTTGGTTTGTATTTTGGGTTTGTTTGGAACAATATGGTCCCATTCTTCTTTGATTTTGTAGGGGGTCATCCAAGTACTAGACTGATCGAGAGAAGGGATGGGCACAACTTCCCTGTCGTCTTCTAATTGTTGAGTGAACTTTTGGTCTTGGCAGGGTTGACGATCGAGAACATCATGAACTCAATCGACACATCCCTTATTTGGGGTTCCCACAATTCCTTGAGTGTAATGTACAAACTTCCTGGCTCGACGCGAAGACTGACTACAAAGATTTCAGAGTTCAGAAAGATGTTAACGAGACAATAAGAAATGAAAATACAAATAAAAAGTTAGACTTGTATGTCTGTCCACCTCCTAGGTCCCATAGTTGTGGCTCATGTAAAAGGTACCAAAAATGGACGACCCCTTGCAGGGGCAGTCTGACACATTCCGACTAATCCGACAGGAAATTGGAGAGCTCAAGCTCAAGAAGTGACGTGATGGAGATGGAGATGTACAATGGAGGAAGAGTGAAAAGGAAGACGGACAAGTGACAGAGATGGAGACATGTGAGAGAGAAAATGATGGCAAGAATTGAAAAAAGATTTTATTTATAAATAAACTTTTTAAATTTTTTTTTGCCAAAATAGACCTCAATAAAAAGTATTTGTCAAACTAGACTCGCTGCCACCACGTGGTGACACGTGGCGGCGGCGGGTTTGTTTTTTAGTGCATATAGAACTTGGCATTACCAGTGTCGAGTTCTCCTTTGAAGAACTCGGCATCACCAGTGCCGAGTTCTACTTGGGAGAACTCGGCACGGGTGATGTCGAGTTCTTTTTAACAGAACTCGACATCACCAGTGTCGAGTTCTCTCTGGTTTTTGATTGCCCAACACTTGCCATATTCCACTCGACGTGAGTTGCCAAGAGAACAATGATTCAAATAGAACTCGGCACTGGGTATGCCGAGTTCTATTTGAACTGTTCTCCTGGCACTCGGATCGTGCATGAGACAGTTGGACGGCCAGGAGAACAGTGTCTTAAATAGAACTCGGTGATTGATTTGTTTTAATTATAACCGCAAGTGCACGACTGCGTTGAAGCGGTGGCAAATACGGGTCGATCCACAGGGAGGTGTGTCGACTTTAGTTTGTTCGAAGGCGAGTGGGAAAGAAAGGAGAGAAAGGAGTTGCGATCAAACTACACTATAATGCGAAAGGAATGAAAAATACGCAATAAAACTAAACCCCATAGGGGGTAGATAAAAGAGTGTGAATACAAAGATATGTGTTTGTGTGTGTGTTCAATTATGCTCATCACAACATGTAGTGCATGAAAATCATAAACTAAATCCAACTTTGCCTCCACATGAAATAAGATAACCCAATATCATTAAAACATACAAGACAATAATTGGAATGAAGCTAAATGAACTCATGTATAAAGACCACAACCCACTATGCCTCCACATGAAATAAGATAGCACATTATCATTAAAACATTCAAGGCATTAACCAAGGTAAAGGCAACAAGAGCACCTGCAACTACAAGTCATGTTTTCTTGATCAATTCCATCCATATCCTTACTTTATCATTCCCCATAAAATAGGTCCACTAATATAAGCATAAGTTATGCTTCATTCAAGAGCATTAGCATATCAAAGACAAGAGTGAAATCTCATTAGATGGTTATGGAAATCATATAAGGCTCAAGGGATTAAGATAACATACACCTAATACATCACATGATCATATCACATATTTCTCCACCCCCCAAATGGGGATGAAACTACTCACTCATATTTAAACTACAACCTACATTAACAAAATGAAACATTCAACTGAAATGAAATTAAACTAAGCAAGCAAGAAATATTAAAGAAGCTAAATGAAAAGAAATCAAACTAAAGAAGTATGCAAGAATTAAAAGACAAGACAATATTAAATGAAACTAAGAAAAATTATTTTATTAAAATGACTCACATTGAAGGTAACACTCTTCTCCACCTTGAGTTTTGCTTCAATGCTTACTCCAAGTAGAGAGAATGCCACCAAGCAATGGGTGAATACAAAGGAAGGTGAACAGTTCTATTTATAGGCATTGAAAAAGCTAATCCGGGACAATCCCCCGGTATGGGACTAAAAGCATACCAAATATGGACTAAATACACCATAATCTAACATCCGACCAAAGCATGTGCGATTTGAAGACATCTTGACCGCTGATTGGCGGTCTGGGACCGCGAATCAGTGGTCTATATTCTTCTGATCGGGTCTGGATTTCTTTGGCTTCGTTCTTGCTTGATTTCTTGGTGTTTGATGAACCTGATTTGGTTGTTGATTGTTGTGCCCGGATTTAATTGCCAAAATACTCTTCATCAAGGTGTGGAGCTTCTTGATTTACTCATTAATCCTTTTGGTTTTACATCCGAGTCCTTCTCTCTTTCATCTCAGTCCATAAGTCTTGCAACTTAGTCCTTTTCCTTGCATTTGAGTCATTTTTGAGTCTCTTCTTCCTAAACCAATTTATTCCTGAAACATAAACATAACACTCGTTACGTAGCATTGCTTAGGCTAAATTAAAGGATAGAAGACACAAAAATATGCATGATATGATGCAATCAAATACCCCAACACCTAACTTTTGCTAGTCCCAAGCAAAACAAAGAAAGAGAAAATGAAAGAAATGAAACAACATACGAAAAATAGGGAAATCATAACTCACTTTCGTAGGAATCACGGTTGCACTTAACACGTGCAACAAACCGTTAAACCTGCCAAGGAGGTGGAGTGTTGTCTCCTGAGGATTTTCAGAGGATATACCCACAAAATCCGAACATGGATGCATTATTCAATCTAGAAACGCAACTCGATGCACTCATTTTTATCGATCACTTGACGCGGTAATTCTACGGGCCGACTCTATAGAGGTATTTAGTCCACACACCTAGCCTAATGAACCATTCGTGCAAGTTAAATAAGGACTTAAGTGAAAGACATGGACAACCTCAACATCCTCAAGTGATACAAAGTGTAAAGTCCATTAAGGTTCTAATTTGCATTGCCATTTTTATTTTTATTTTTTTCTTCTTTTCTTTTTATTAGTTGGAGTTTCATTCTCCCAGGGTCACGTTTCGTGCATCATTTCCTATGAGGACTTACACTATCACGTACACCTTTCCCCAAATCTCCATATAGGGCAATCCCTACCACCCGTGCAACGGGAGTTCGGTCGACGCATCCCAAGTCAGATGACTCGAAAGCACCAGGCACAAAGTCCCCTCAGACCTACTTTCTTGAGTGATAGGAGTCGTGCGAGAAGAGAGAACACCTACTCACTTATTTCTTATCTACACATGAACCAAAACCCCTACACTTAATGTCTCACAACAAGATTTAAAAGGTCATTGACTACAACAAACTTCCTTAAATTAACAGACACGAATTATTGACTTACTAGGTTTGAGCACTGAAACCCTATGATTACTCACCCCCAAGGGAAAACTGGGGTGCATCCTAACGACTAGATAAGTCCTAAAGCCACTGTACTAGATATCGTAATGCATCAAGTTCAAGACAATTTTGGGAGCTTTCTTTTTACTTTGCCTCTCAACGGTTTTGCACATGCTAAACACACGCAAAACCCACAAAACATTTTCTTTCGCAAACACATGAAGATTTTGAAAGAAATGTGAAAATTTTAAAGCACTAGGCAAGCAAAAGAAGACAAGTCACCCAAGGATCATGGCAAGCAGATATATCGATATTAAATGCAGCACACTAACATGACCCTAACAATGCACACAAAAGAAAAAAAATCAAAGGAAAAGACTCGACTATGTACACACGTAAAACACCCCCACACCTACTTCATGCGTTGTCCTCAATGAATGTGAGCAAGATACTAGCATGAATTTATGCATGAAAAAGAAGAGATCTCACCAACGTGAAGTACAAAGGGAAGTTCATGGCTATGTTGATGGACACAACCCAAATTCCCTCAAAACCCGTGAGATGCTAAAGAAGGGATACAAATACGTGAAAGAAATGTGGCCCAAATACTCAAGGGATGGAGCCCACAACAATCGATGCTCACTGAAGGAGTCTTTTATTGTTTTTTTTGTTTTCTCTTCTTTTCTTTTTTTGAATATAACTATGTACAAAAAAAACAAGTTCCCATCTTCATTTGTCAAAGGACATCAAATAGGAACCTCAAAAGTGGGTCCATGCACTTGGAAAGGGAACATGACACCACGCGGGGCCAAAATACTCATGCGTGGCCCCCCTTCACAAAGAGCACAAGATGAAATGAGAGGTTCATGAATTGGACGCAGATGCGTCTCATTCAAAGGATCAAACTGAAAGAGCTTGAACCTCTCAAGAGTTTGGGACATATTGTTCAACGGAAGAAGAGTTTCTCCCGTCGCGGAACTGAAGTTATGATCATCAATCCAAACTCTCCAACCAACAGGCTGGTGGGTCGGAGAACCTCGTTATGCATGTCCAACTCACCAGGAGAACAGGAAGTGGGTCTCTTACCCAAGGTATCCTCTAAAGAACTCCCAATACCCTCATTGGCAATGTAGTTGTTTGATGTCCCATCATTTCCAAGATGATCACGAACAATAGTGAGAGGCAAACTCTCATCAGGTCGTTTGAAATTAAGGGTACTAGGGAGCTCTTGCTCTACCAGAGATGAGTCCTTAAAAGACACAACATGAAGATCGTGTGGCTCAGGGGACACAGGACAAAAAGATAAGGCACAATCATGTGCCGACTCCTAATGAAGCTGGTCCATGTTATTATCAATTGGAATCGAATCGTCCACCAAGTGATCGTGAATTGAAACCCCAAGTCCCTTATACTGACTAGGACTTTGACTTTGAAAGATTGTGCTTTGAATTTGTGGATGTGGTGGTGGTCGTTCGATATCAAAAGATGAATCCTCATGTTGACAAGAAAAGTTACTCTCCTCATGTTCACGTAATTGCTGCGTCATTTGACTCACTTGTAGTGCCATATTTTGTATGGATAGTTGAGTGGTTTCCATGAACGTAAGGAAAGTTTGTTTCAAGGAATCAGGTATGCAGTCAACTATGACGTCCATGTCAGAGCTTGGGAAATTTTGGGGTTGGGTGTTGATGGGCTGAGAATGAGTCCAACGATTTGAAGTGGGGTGTTTGTAGAATTCTGGGTATTCAGGAGGAAGATACTGGGGTGGAAATGATGTATAAGAATTTGAATAAGGATCGTCTCCCCAAGAATCCATCCCTATTGGGTTGTACGCGGATGCGTAATGGTCATATTGAGAATTTTGTGAAAAGGTATGCTCATACTCATGCTCTGGGGGAACATAAGGACATTCCCAATAACATGACCACTCAACCCACAACAGTCGCACGGTACGGCTACTGGAGCCTCCGGTGCACTCATGTTGTCTACCGCACGCATGAAAGAGGCCAAAGGTTGTTGTAATGTCTCAGTTTGTTGACCAACGTATGATCCGACGTAACTAGATGCTGGTCTAGCAGTCGGTGTCTCTCTCATACTACCACAATAAGAAGATTGTCCAGTCACACATTTAAGATTGTTCCAACCATACTGGGTGTTAGTCTGAGTCACCCTAGGTTGCATGGGTCCGGAATACCAGGAAGAATTGTCCTGGTCCCAACAATGATATGGATGGGTCCAGAATACCATGTATTATGCAATCCTACATATATTAAAATAGATCCGGAGTCGCGTTGCCCGTTGAATCGTCTGCCGATTCGCCTCCAAATGTTCACCAAACTCTAAACAAGATTAGAGATAAAGGAGCTAGCCAATCAATCTCTTATTAGGCTTATAATCTAGCTAGTGACCCCTCTTTAATCTCCTGAGATTTCTATCTCCAAACCTTAAAACTATTAAGAGATTTTTGTAGTGATTAAGGGAGAGATTAATGAGAGAAAGAATTTTTGCATTAACATAAACAAGTAGGATGAGGGTCCTTTTATAGGCTCCCAAAACATCCTTATCAAGAACTATTCTTTAGTCATGATCTCTTGCTTATTCTCTCCTAAAATCAAATCAAATTTCTACATAAGCATCCTAAAAACGTTTAATTAAATATGGAATTAATCCAACCCATGATCTAATTATTCTCTTAATAATTCAGGAAAAAATCGCATTGTTCGGGTGACCGAGAATTTTTCTCGGTTAACCAAACCATTCGGTATTAACACATGTTCGGTGGACCGTGAGCTAGATGGTCGACCGAATATGCATGAGAAAAATTCTCTGGAAGAATTCAGACGATCCGCGTCTTGCTCGGTCGACCGTTGACCCACCAAAATTTATCCTGGCGATCATTCAACGGACGACCGTGTCACCTTCGGTCTACCGAAAATATTCCAAGATATTTTCTCTCGGTCAATCATTCACGCTCGGTTGACCGAACCCAATTGTCCAGCCACTCCAGACAATTTCGGTCAATCAATTGTGCTTACCCGTTCCCGTTCGGTGGACCGTTCCGAAGACACCTCGGTCGACCGAACCCTAAACGGTTCACCGTTTTGACCCCGATTTTGCCTTTGTCAATTTTTGGATTTATTTCCAACAAAATTTGATCTTTTGGGATTTTTAGCAAATTCATATCTTATGTAATATATTATCTTATGTAATATTAAATTATTACACCCCATAATATACACACCTCATATGAATTTATTATGATTCTAATTATGTCAATTCTCATGACATATTGATTTTATTCATTCACCACATGTGTCCCTTTTCACATGAAACCCGACACATCATATGAACTCAAAATCAAGCTTCTTGTTTCCCAGTTTTGTGGTGTGACCTATAGGAGGATTTAAGCTAAATTGGCAGCGATATTAAACACTTAATATCTCAAACTATAAGCGGTATCTAGCTACACATTATAGTTACCCAATTAGCATAGATGTCTTTGTTCCACTCGAACCAAAACATGATCCATTTACTGATGTAAGTGCGCCACTTGTGTCCGTTCCTTGCCTTATGATATTAAGAATATATACAAAGTAGAAATGTGTCACATTTGCATTATATTCATTTGTTGATCTCTTTAAGCTAATTATAACTATGTAACTTAAGTCAAGTTACATTGTGCACATTATAATTTTGCTTTATTAAGGGGCCCACTAATATGATCACTCAATTAAGAGGGGGCAACGATAATCGTTTGACTAGCTATCTTTTCCAGCACGAGTCATGTTCAACCAACTATTGCCTTTATCACTATACTCATTGATAGCTTTTGACAATAATCAAATTAAGCACTTCTTGAGTGAAAAGATATAAGTCTCATATCTTAGGATCCAAGACACAGTAAAACATTAATGACACGAAACACAATTCCATAATGTTTTACTTGTTAGGTCTATTCAATATATAAAAGTAATCTTTTCCTCTTTTATATACTTGTGTCGTCAATTATTTGTAGAGCTACAACAATCGATGACCAACACAACAATCTTATCTCGGTGATTAATGTTCCATGTTAATTACCATAATTGTGAATAACTTTTGATTTATGTAAACCATTATCTTTTAGAGCTCTACGGTTAAGGACCAAGTGCCTCTTCCTTAACACTTCCAAATGACGAATACCATAATCAAGGAACAAAATCGTTGCACATTCAATTCATAATAATTGACATATAAAAGTAAATCTTTTAGAACACATTCTCTTCACTTTGTTGGTCATGTATAATGGGAAATTAGAACGTGACGGAGATGTGGCAGAATATACAGGATCTGACCGCAAATTGGTAGTTGTTCCGTTGAACATAAAATATGCGGTTTTAATGGATGTTATAAGATCTGAATATTGTTATCCACACAGTATGTTTGATGTCAAGTGGACGGAAAAATTGCCATTAAACAATGATTGGAGATACGTTCTGTTAACCAATGATAGGTCGGTTTATGGATTGATGTGTTTGTTTAAACGAATGTCTGTGGATGGAGTGTATGTGGAAGCTGAACCTAAAGTGCCCGACCCTACGCTGACAACCAACACTCATTTGCCGGAGTATGGTACAGTAAGGTCGACCGGTTGGGACTGTGGAATAGATTTGAATATAAGTCTAAATCCTACAACCGAAGTTCCGACATACCAACAAATTCCCTTTTTCCAATCGCATAACTTCCAAACACCGACGACGTTGTTGATGATGCAGTTGCTAACAACGACATGGTTCCAACTCTTAATGAACTTCTCGATATCTTCGAGGATGACAACTGGATAGAGAATTTTGTTAATCCACACTCATTCTTCGATGCTGCGAACAATTTGGAACGGAGTGATTGGCGTACGGAAGATGATCGTTCTTTCTGGGATAAACGAATTTTCCCAACGAAAGATGATTTGGTTCATGCTCTGTAATCATGGCACATTAAAAAGTTTGTTCAGTATTCAGTTGTGGTTTCTTCAACGAAACGGTATACAGTTCATTGTATTCATCGTGATGAAGATAACTGCAAATGGCGTCTACATGCGTCTGTCCCAAAAGGCTGCAGATATTTTCAAGTTAAAACATACAATGCTGAGCACACTTGTTCCAATCCGATATTGCTAAACGACAACAAACAATGCAATGCTAATTTTGTATGCGACTTGATAATGACATCTGTTAGAACTAAGTTCACAATTACACCTGCTGAAATAATGGAAAGGGTGAAGACCAAATACTCACTTGAAATCGGTTACGATAAAGCATGACATGCTAGGCAAAAAACATTGAACCGAATTTATGGTGCCGAAGAAGACAGTTTTAAAGATCTGCGAAGGTTCCTCATAGTTCTCTGTCAGAACAATGAAGGATCTGTTGTCAAAATAGAGTTTGTACAGGTAAATTCAGACGAGAAGATGTTTAAGCGTGTGTTTTGGGCGTTCGGGCCTTCAATTAGTGGGTTTCAATATTGTAGACCCGTTGTCAGTGTGGATGGAACGCACCTCTATAGTAAATATAGAGGTTTATTGCTAATTGTTGTAGGCACGGATGCAAACAACAGAATTTTCCTTTGGCATTTGTTGTTGTAGAAAGCGAGAAGACAAAGTCGTGGACGTGGTTCCTTCAATTGCTGGGAAGTAGAGTTACGAGGCGACCCGATTTGTATATTATCACCGACAGATTTTCAGGAATAAACGCTTGTGTGCGAGCCACATTTCCAACTTCGGAGGGGCATGTACATCGATTCTGTCTTCGACACATGAAAGCAAATCTTGCTAAACATCGAAATTGCAAGGAAAGATTGGGACAAATCAAGTTTTACGAAGCGGGTAAAACTCATTCCTTTATGAAATTTGAAGAGTTAATGAAGGCTATTGTAGAGGAACATAAACCGGTATACGAGTGGATTCAGCATCAAGGTCATTTGGAAAGATGAACTTGTTGTCACAACGGGGGTCGACGTTTCGGATGTACGACAACAAACATGTCAGAAAGCTTCAACAATGTCTTACGAGGGGCACGCAGTATGCCAATTACAACCATGATTTTGATGACCTTTCTCCGTTTGAACAAATTCTTTGTTAAAAGAAGGGACGTCGCCGAGTCGTGGAACGAAACATATGTACTGACAGTCCACACCGTGGTGAGGGCAAACAACAATCTGGCCAGAACACATACAGTAACTCGGTACCACGAGCTGATGTACCAGGTTGAAGCCAATGACCAGAAAAATACCTTGTGAAATTTGAAGAAGGAGTTATTACTTGCACTTGTGGATACATAATTGCAATGCACGTCCCATGTTCACATGTACTAGCAGTTTGCAGTGGCAGACATGCAAATGTCAACACTTCACATTTGGTGTCCCCGTATTATGAGGTTCAAATGTACAGGAAGGCGTACAAACCGATATTTATCCCAATTCCTGATGTGAGGTATTGGCCAGATCGAGGCAACATCACAATGAAGCCTCCCCAAACCAAAAGACCTCCCGGTCGGCCTAAATCAACGTGAATACAAAACGAGATGGACGAACACTCTGGAAGAAGGGTAAGGTGTGGGAGATGCGGTGCTATAAGGCATAACCGAAAGCGATGCAAGGAACCTATATAACGAAATAGTTTGAATATTTTGTATGTAACTATTTAGTGAGACTTGAATGAATGTAAGAGTTGATTAATTGTAACACTTGAATTAATGTAATGTATTTTGTTATGACTTGAATGAATGTACGACTTGAATCCTTTTTAAGAGTTGATTAATTGTAAGACTTGAATTAATGTAATGTATTTTCTAGGACTGCAATTTTTTATGACTTTGATGTTTTGCAACACTTTCATATTTTTTTAATATTTAACGTGTTTATGTACAAATGGAGTTTGGTGGTTCCAGTACTGGTTCAGTTAGAGGTAGCTACGCTTCATAGCTCTGGTAGACAGATCAATGTTGATTTTGCAGGCTAACTACAAGTCTGACTTGTTCAAAGATTTTGTAAGCATTTTACGTCTTCAAGTTAAATATTTGCACGTAGGTTTCAATATTCTGACATTTTTCTAAATTTATGCAGAAGGAGGTTGATGATGTAAAATGCGTTGAGCATGGATCGAAGCTCAACAAATGGCAGATCACTGATGAGAGGATGTTGTTTCTGCTAGATATGGCAGGGTTTGACACAGTCACTCGGTTGGCCCGAGTCCAGTTGGACCATACCTTGCTGGGGGAGATGGTCGAGCGTTGGAGACAAGAGACTCATTCATTTCACCTACAACATGGTGAGATCACATGCACCTTGCGTGACATCTCTATGATTACCTGCTTGCGCGTAGATGGTTTGTCGGTGAGTGAGTCTCACGAGTACGTTTGGTCAGAGGTCTGCATGGATTTATTGGTTCAGGTCCCCGATGACTTGGGTCGTAAGGGGTCCGTAACTCTGGGTTGGTTGCAAGCTCAGCTTCAATAGTTGCCTTTTGATGCTGACGAGGAGACAGTTACACGACACACCAGAGCCTTTATTCTGTTCCAGCTGGGATGTAGTATTTTGGCAGATAAGAGTGGCACGATGGTTCACTTGAAGTACTTGTCTTTGCTCGGGGATTTGGTCGTCGCATCGTAGTACAATTGGGGTAGTACGGCTCTTGCCCACTTATATCACATGTTAGACGAAGCTTCACTGATTCCGACCAAACATCTGTGTGGTTTTCTTACGTTCCTGCAGTTGTGGTGCTGGGAACATCTACACATTGGGAGACCTTTGAAGCAAACCATTAGTATACCCGGAGGACGAGAGGGCACCATTAGGTGCCCGTTGGAGACGAGCAAGAACATTCAAGGGTAGTGCGAAGACGACGACAGTTGATTTTTATCGGAATGAGCTAGACGTGAAGGAATTCGATCAAGTGATCGGGGACCCTTATGCACATTTGGATCTTAGTCAGTTACCACCACTATGTACAGAAGGTTCAGAGATCTGGACGAGCCGTACTTGGCTTATAAATTTTGGGGAAGTGGTTATGCATTGTCCAGACCGAGTGATGAGACAGTTCGGTCTACAACAGCACATTCAAGAGCCGATGGAGAGACATGTAGTGAAATCGTCTCAGGGGAGGTCGGATGTTAATTGGTTGGCGGAAAATCACTAATTCATTCAGCATTGGTCGCACAGAAGAGATCATCTACAATTTGAGCGACCACTCCGAGGTGTCACTCCTGAAGAGAGCACACGACTGTATATGGAATGGTGCTGGAGCATCACCGTACGTTGGATAGTTCATCACACCTTGGCTCTAACTAATACCTTATACAGACCTCGAGCGGGTAGAGAGCGAGAGATGGTAAGATTTAAACATTTATTTAAACAATTACCACGTTTTAAAATTGTGTTTAGTGTTTGATGAACTGTTAATTATCTGTAGGTGCACGGAGTTTATGAGTTCTACGAAGAACTCCATCAAATTCACGAGACGATCAAAGATCACAAGAAAGGCTCTTCGATGGTTGCAAAATTGAAGGAAAATAATGAAGGCTTGGCTCATGTGTTTTGGTGTTGAGAACCCACATTACATTTGAGTCAGGATCGCGTCGTTGAAGAAGAAGATCCACACACTCAAGAAGACGCTGGCGGTCTGACTCAGGATACAGAGAATGTAGCACGAGGAGGGGGACGCGGCAGGGGGAGAGGACGTGCTCAAACACGTCCTAAAAGGAAGAAGAGATTGAGAGGTCAATTGGGATAGATATTTAGTTGTGTTAAACTTATTTGGTTGTTATTACACTACTTTTGGTTTTATGTTAAAATGTTAAACTTGTTATTGTGGTTGTTTGTTGTTTAAAACGTTTGTTGTTTTGGTTTTATCGTAGTTGTTTGTGTTTTGTGGTTGAATTGTGTTTTGTTAATTGGAATGATTGTCTTTGTTGTCAAACATAAAATGAAATTGTCTTTGTTGTGTTTGTTGTCAAACATGAATTTTTTTTGTTGAGTTCTTAAACTAATGAACTCTTCAAGAGAACTCGACATTGAGGATGTCGAGTTCTCTTGATGTGAACTCGGCATCACAAGTGTCGAGTTCACACCAATAGAACTCGGCATCCCCAGTGCCGAGTTCTATTTGAATCACTGTTCTCCTGACTGTCCAACCGTCTCATGCACGATTTGAGTGCCAGGAGAACAGTTCAAATAGAAATAGGCATCCCCAGTGACGAGTTCTATTTGAATCACTGTTCTCCTGACAGTGTTGGCAATAAAAAACCAAATAGAACTCGACACTGGTGATGTCGAGTTCTATATGCACTAAAAAACAAACCCGCCGCCGCCACGTGTCACCACGTGGTGGCAGCGAGTCTAGTTTGACAAATACTTTTTATTGAGGTCTATTTTGGCAAATTTAAAAAAAAAAATATTTTAAAAAAATGTCCTTGAAAAAAAGGCTAGTGAAGAGGACCAACTTAAAGGGCGGGAAGGGTGGTTGCTTTGGTGGGAATGGTTAGTTGGCGGATCATGAGTTAAATAATAGAAACATAACGGGTAATTAACAGAAACATAACAGGTAACAAGGTTCGACGTACAAAATGTCAAAGGCACGAATGTTAATAACATGAGAAATTTTTTTCATTGTTTTTGGGAACTACTAAACGTCGCCCCAAAACTACTTAAATCGCCCCTTGAAATTACCAAATTGCCCTTAACAATATATTTAATACCCATATCGTCCCGTGTCTATAAATTAGGCCTACGGTCTTGTATATTCATAATTTATCAGTAAAAATACCACGAAAATGTCTGGCGAGGGTGATGCATCCGGTGAGGTAAGTCTGGCGTGGGGCAAATTTTGGGTCGGGCGTCTGCATTAGACGTCTCCCCCAAGGTGAGGGCGTCTGCGTAGGACGTCCTCCCCTTGGCCGAGGCGTCTAACGCAGACGCCTACGCAATGGGAGAGGCGTCTTATGTAGACGTCCTCCCCTTGGGTAAGGCGTCTGTAGTAGACGCCCTTCCCTAGGGTCAGGCGTCCTACGCAAACGCCTCACCCTTGGGAAGGGCGTTTAACTCAGACGCCCCTCCCATGGGGTAGGCGTTTAATACAGACGCCCGGAATTTTTTTGATTTTTTTAATTTCGATTTTTTTTTGTAGGTTCCGTTGGAAGATTTCGGTGGTGATGGAGTGGATTACAGTGAGTTATTTCAAACTACACAAATCTTTGAAACAATCGATGAAGCATGTAAATGGGCCAAACAAGTAGCTATCGGAGCTGGGTTTTTTTTGGTCGTGTCGTCGTACAAAACAAGATCAGATAGTCGGATGGATTGTTATTTGAGATGCGACCTGCGAAATCAAATGGAGTCTCGGGATATGGATACTGCACTTCGAAGAAACACCAAAAGAAAGGGTTGCGGTTGCCGTTTCTTAATAAAAGTGGTGGAGCGACGAGATCGTGATGGATGGGTTGTGGTTTTTAATAGTGCTCATGGACATCACAACCACAAACTGGCAGTTTATCCAGAGGGTCATCGTCAAATTAGTGGTCTAAGTTCTGGGGCGAAGAAGATTGTTTGTGATATGACTGAGGCGCAAGCAAAACCACGGAACATCTTGAAGGCAGTAAAAGAAAAATTCCCGGAGGACAATCCAAATCAAAGGCATATTTATAATTTCAGAGATTACATGAGGAGGACAAAATCTGAAGACCGGAATCCCGTCCAGCAGTTTCTCTATCAAGCAGTGCAGTGTGAGTACTTACATTGGATTATGGTGGATCCAGAAACTGATGTCGTCACTCACGCTTTTTTGGCACATCCGACGTTAGTCCAGTTGTAGCGGACATATCCTTTCGTTATCTGCATGGATTCGACTTACAAGACGAACAAGTATAAGATGCCTTTGTTCGAAATGATTGGGGTCACACCAACAAACATGAATTTCCTTATTGGATATGCGATTTTGATGGATGAAACTTACTCCAGTTATTTGTGGGTGATGGAGAAGTTGCGAGATCTATTATTGGGGATTGTCAGCCCGACTGCAATAATAACAGACCGGGAGTTAGGCCTTATGCGACCAGTGAGAGAGGTATTTCCTGACTCTGCTCATTTACTCTGCACATGGCACATCAACAAAGACGTATTGAACTACGCATACCACGTATTCGGCAAAAATAAGCAGATGGCAAAGACTTTGAGGCGTGGAAGATGGAGGAAAATCATGCTTTCTACTTCAGAAGCCGAGTATGATAGAGTTGTGTATGCTCTGAAAGATTTGTATAGATCGTGGCCGGCTATCACGGAGTATCTGGACACCACGTGGTTGGTGCATAAAGAAAAGTTTGTGCTGAATTGGACGAACAAAGTCCTTCATTTTGGGAACACCACGAATTGTAGGGTCGAAAGTGCTCATTCGGCTCTAAAAGAGTGGATTTCTACATCGACTGCAGCTCTGGACACTCTTTTCGAGCGCGTCAACGCGGCTATTGAAATGCGGCTGACGAATATTCGAAACGCTCTTGAAGACTCGAGACGGCGAAATTTGACTAATTTCGGACATGCTCTATATCGTCACATAAATGGTCGAGTTTCGCATCACTGCTTGCAATTGCTGAGTCAGGAGGTGAAAAGAATGCAAGAGTTAGATGATGAAGTTGAATATCGTTGTGAGTGCGCTTTTCTGACTTCTCATGGGATACCTTGCGCATGTACCATCCGCGGATGTCTTGAATCAGACAACGGAATTTACTTAGAGCAGATTCATTCGTTCTGGAGGACACTTGTCATTGGGGAAGGAGCCGGGAACGCAGAGTTTGTGTCTCAGGCAGCTCAAGACGCCGAACATTTTCGCAGCCTGGTTGATGAGATTGCAGGAAGTGACCCCACCGTAATTCGATCTGCCTCTCGGGTTTTATTCGAGCAGCTACACCCCGAACATGCGAATTTGAGAGAGCCTGCAGAAAAAACAAAGCTACGAGGTCGACCAAGGGGAAAGTTGACACGACGGGACCCTAGTGCGTTTGAGTATGCAAAGCGAGGTACTGGTCGATCTTCAGGTAGTGGGAGTAGAGGTCGTGCTCGTTCTTCCGGTAGTGGAAGCAAAGGTCGTGGTCGATCTTCTGGTTCTTCGTCTGTGAGGGGAGGATCAGGTATACCATCCCTATATTTATTGTTATTATAATTTTGTTATTTATTTCAGTAAATATGTATCTTTTGTTATTATATGTAACTGTATTTTTTGTTGATATTGTAGTGACTGGGCGGGCTGACGTAGACGACTTTCCATATGCGGATAGGATTCCAGGAATCATTATGCCATTCCTACACCAGTGGAATGATGTACGTGCTGATGGAAATTGTGGATTTCGATGTGTCGCCGATGTTTTTCACGGTGGTGAAGACAATTGGCAACTCGCCCGTCGTTCGATTTCAAATGAGCTAGCTGCGAACCCATCTTTTTATGAGCACGTATACTACGACGGTGTGGCGCAGGCTCGTCACCGGATTAATTGGGGCGGGGGACCTTGTGGCGAGAATCACTACATGGAGACGTGGACGGACTTGTTTCCCATTGCAAATTTTTACAAGTGTGCAGTTATGTTCTTCTCTCTCGGAAATGATGGTTCGTTGTACCCATGTCTTACAGTTCTATCTTGGGAGAGTCCACCTACCGTGACGAGACCGTGCAGAGAGTTGATTATTGCTCATTTAGGGAGTTACGCTCATTACATTCGTTTGGATTTGAATGAGGGATTCCCCGTACCTCCTATAGCGACTCTGTGGTTTCAAGTACGAGATGAGAGTGTTATTGGATGGGAGCTGGAGTACCAAAATAGGATAGCATCTTGGCAACAATTATGTAATATGTTTTGATATGTTTGTACAATTATGTAATATGTTTTGATATGTTTGTACACTATATATTGTTGCTTTATTATGTAATATGTTTTGATATGTTTGCTTTATTTGCATTATATATAATAGTACGATACGTTAGCAAACACAAATAAAAATAATAAGCGTATGACAAATAAGCAAACACAAATACAAATAATAAGCGTACGATATGTTAGCAAACACAAACACAAATACAAATAATAAGCGTACGACAGATAAACAAATATAAATGCAAATACTAAGAGTACGGTACAACAGATCAGCCTACTCATCATCCGAATCATGGTCGGAGATGCCTAACTGAGTATGCCACGAGTGTATGATCTCATCCAAATCTCCGCTTGCAGCTCTGGCATCGTCTGGCAGCTCATCCCTCATCTGCAAGATTGGGTCTACAGCCCGTATCATCTTACCCATCCACTGCACATAACAATAACATTAGCGTACATTAACAAAATATACGGTACAAATAAATATAGATAAAATGAAAAAATTACCAGATCGCCACACGTCCTATCTGGTGGTCGATATGCTCTCCGGGAGGCACCACGGACGATGATAGGATGTGAGTAACTACTGAACCAATCAAGATAACGTGCATCACACTCGGAGGGGTCGCGACTACGTCTGAAGTCGCTAAGGAACAGTCGGCATGATCTCGGAAATGTCCGCCAAGTCGATTCCGCTGTAGAAGCGGGGAACCTGACGTCGTACGTCGCTGCTGTCGCAGACCGCACCGCATGCTCTGGTGTCGGGATGTCAACCGGGATCACCTGAACATATCCTAACTGACGCAAGACCCGATCGGGCATATAAGGCTCTATGATATCCCGATAACGAATAAGACCCATCAATAAAGTCCTCGGGACATCCGCTGCTGGGTCAGGACCATAGGGTAACCACTCCACCTAAAGTTTAACACATTAATAATAATACATCTTAAAATTAAATAAATGGTGTAAAGTTTGATACCTCTGATGCAGTCATCTGATCTAGCCGTGCGCGGATGGAACGCAATCGTCCATCGCTCTTGTCCTCGCTCCGGACGGCCCACATACCCGAACGTGGATGACCCTCATCGATAATCTACCGCTCACGATGCGGGCAGAATGCAGGAAAGTACTCGTATATCCACGCCTGCAGCAGCGTAAGACAACCTGCAATCCCAGAACAATCCGCACGGCTAGCTATCCCAAGCTGACGGTACAGGTATGCCAACGTCGCTGACCCCCACGAGTACTCACGAACGGTGTCCGGGTCCCTAGCCTCCAGTAGATCGCGTGGTCTGATCCGACAACCACTCTTGTCGACAAACAAGACGGCTCCGAGCATCAAGAATAGGTACACCGTCAACTGTGTATCATCGGCCCGCGGAGGTCGTGCCCGTCTGCATAGGTCCTCAAAGGAGTCGATGCCGACACCACCACCACTCCATAAAGCTGTATCTCTCGCCAGACCATCAGGTGTGACACCAAGCAACTCTGCCACATAACACCTCAGCTCAGACGTCGACCCCTGAGCACTAACCAGACGACCATCCACAGGAATGCGCAGGATCTGGAAAACATCGTGAAGCATGATTGTCATCTCTCCGAAAGGCATGTGGAAAGTGTTGGTGTCAGGCTGCCACTGCTCCACAAACGCAGAAATCAAAGGCATGTCGAGATAAGGGAACATGTTGTACGGTAAGTGCCCTAAATGCGTGGCACTAATCTCCTCTCTGATATCAGCACTCAGTGTAGACCGCCAACCCTGTAGTGTTGTACAGGCTCTGTGCCGATTATGGCACTTCAGAACCTTCCGATCCTCTCCGTCCCAGATCCGTCTAGCGATGTGACCCCAGAAACTAGGAATGACGCTACCATCTAAAGGACCACCAGGCGTCATACTGCTCACGATCCAAGAATCGTCCTGGACCCTCTTCTTCTTCTGAGCGCGGGGATCTACAGTGCACGAGCTCGAATCCGCGGTCGTAAACCTCCCACCCCTACCCTTCCGCACCATCCATCCGGCGGAAGTAGAACTACCCGCTCGACCACGTCCTCTGCTATACTCCCCCTGCCTCTCCACCTCCGGGCGCTCTAACTCATACGGGTTATCATCGTCGCTCCCGTCGTTGGGACTGTCCACATGCTCATCATCGAAGGAATCATCATCCTCCTCACGACGACGTAATGCCCTCTCTCCCTCCTGACTGAAGCAGATATCCCCCGTCTACGTGGATGACGCGGTGCTGAATCATCCTCTAAAGAACGGAAGGCGTGTAATGGTATCGACTTGTCTTTCCCTCCACTGTGACCCGATGACTATTAATTGAAATTTTAATTACAAATTTGTTAAATTTGTTAAACTAAATTATCATATTTATCACAATTGTTAAACTAAATCAAAATTTGTTAAACTAAATTATCACAATTGTTAAACTAAATCAAAATTTGTTAAACTAAATTAAAACAGTTGTTAAACTAAATCAAAAATTGTTAAAACTAAATATCACAAATGTTAAACTTAATAAGAATTTGTTAAATTAAATTTTCAGATTTATCACAATTTATTAAAGTAATTATCAAATTTAATAATTAAAAAAAATTGTGGAGGCGTCTGCGAGAGACGCCTTCCGTATGGTGGAGGCGTCTGTCGGAGACGCCTCCTCTTTGGGGGAGACGTCTGCCTAAGACGTCTCCTCCATCGGGAAGACGTCTTCCCAGACGTCTCCCGCTAGTGGTCGGCGTCTGAGGGAGACGCCCCCCGCATGGGTCGGGCGTCCTCGGAAGCCACTCCCCCCATGGGGGGAGCGGCTTCCTCGGACGCCCGCCCCATGCGGGGGGCGTCTCCTTCCGACGCCGGCCACTTTTTTTAATTTTTTTTTTAAAAACAAATAAATAAAGTAAGGTTACCGTATACGGGTACACCGGGGGAACTGCTGGCTGCTTGCCTGGCCTCCGAGACATTCCTAATCTTCTGTAGTAGGTATAGGAAGAGAAAGTTTTGAAAAAAGAGTGAAATTGTGAGATATATAAGCAAAAATAGGATGAAGGGCAATTTGGTAATTTCAAGGGGCGATTTAAGTAATTTTGGGGCGATGTTTAGCAGTTCAGTTGTTTTTCTAGGGCAATAGACTAAACTTTCTTTCAGAATGCATCAAACCAATTTCGTAAGATGTTTGTGGCAATTTATTTCCTAAGCAATTCACCCTTTAGATTTTTAATAATTTATCCTTATGTTAATTTTTAACAAATTCACTTTTTTTATTTTTTTATGGTGACACATAATCGTAACTTTATAACTAAGTTAGGTTATTATTTGATTTTAAATTTATATAAATTTAACATCAATATGACAGAAATCTGAACAAAATTAGACTTATTATGAATTTAGAGTTTAAATATTATTGCAAAGCAACGAATTATTGACAGAGAGGGGAGAAGTGTTATCGATTTGAAGTGAAATCTACTCACTGTTCAAGGGCGAAACTCAAATGTACCCACAAATTTTCTCTTTGTATTATTTATATTAAATTTAAATTGAGATTATTTTTCGTATCTCAACAATTCATGAATTGACTTTAACTTGTTCAAACAAACAAAGTACTAACAACCGTCAAGAAAAATTACTTATTTAAATAATCACAATTAGGCATGATAATCATGTGATGTCATGTATTTTCGTGTTGTGTAATTTCATGTATACTAGTCATTTTTCTGAACACGGACACGACACGGTTAGTTTTCGTGTCTGCCTTTCGGTACACGAAAATGACACGAAATTAACCGTATATACACGACACGGTATGTATGATTGGCATCATTTCATGCATATCTTTGTGTCTTATATCTATTATCTTTCACCCCAAACAATGCTATCTAACGATTTTTATTTTTAGTTTTCAGGAATAAGTAGGTTGACAAGGATAGACTATAAATGGACCTAATAGCAAGGAAAATGACTGAGTTGAGAGACTCGAGGACTAAGATGCAAGGGAGAAGAACTTGAACGTAAGACCAAAGGACCAAAGAGCAAAACAGAAAACTTCACACCATCATGGGGATTATTTTGGCAATTCGATTCGGGTCGGAGCTCCAACACACGAAGTAGATGCATCCAACACCAACAAATGCATCAAGAAAAGCCCAGAATGAAAACCAGATGGATCCGGATCTTGTAGACCGCCAATTGGCGGTCTGTTTGGCTTCGAATCCGCTAAGCTTTGGCGGGCATGTGTATTAGTTTAGTCTCATACCGGGGGATTGTCTCGGATTAGCTTTTTCTATGGCTATAAATAGAACTCCTGCTCCATTTTATTCTACACATTGCTTGGTGACATTCTCTCTAGTTGGAGTAAAAGCCTTGAAGCAAAAAACTGAAGGTGGAGAAGAATGTCACTTGTAATGCGAGTCATGTAAATAAAATAATTGCTCTTAGTATCTTTTATTCTTGTCTTTTAATTCTTGCATGTTTCTTTCGTTTTATGTTCATTTTCAATTAGTTTCTTTAATATTCCTTTCTTGCTTAGTTGAATTTCCTTTCAGTATAATGTTTCATTTTGTTAATGTAGTTAGTGTAATGAGTAGTGAGTAGTTCCATCCCCATTTTGGGGTGGAGAAATATGTGATATGATCATGTAGTGTATTAGGTGTGTGTTATCTTAATCTCTTGAGCCTCATATGATTTCCATAACCATCTAATGGGATTTCACTCTTATCTTTGATATGCTAATGCTCTTGAATGAAGCTTAGCTTATACTTAGATTAATGAACCTATTTTATGGGGAATGATAAAGTGAGGATATGAATGGAATTAATATTGGAAACACAATTTGTAGTGTATGTATTCTTGTTGCCTTTACCTTGGTTAATGCCTTGTATGTTTTAATGATATTGGGGTATCTTATTTCATGTAGAGGCATAGTAGGGTCTACTCTTTATACATGAGTTCATTTAGCTTCATTCCAATTATTGTCTTGTATGTTTTAATGATATGATCTTATCTTATTTCATGTGGAGGCAAAGTTGGATTTAATTTTATGATTTCATGCACTACATATTGTGAGGAGCATAATTGAACACACACACACACATCTTTATACTCACATTATTTCTCTACCCCCTATGGGGTTTAGTTTTATTGCTTATCTTCCATTTCGTTTTTGCATTGTAGTGTAGTTTGATACTCAATCCTTTCTCTCATTTCTTTCCCACTCGCCTTCGCATAAACCAAAAGTCGACACACCTCCCTGTGGATCGACCCGTATTTGTCACCGCTTCAACGCGGTCGTGCACTTGCGATTTAATATAAAACGAATCAATCAAGTTTTTGGCGCCGTTGCCGGGGAAGTGTTATGTACAGACTTTGGTTTGGACGATTCGAGTGGTTTTAATTTTTTGTTTTTAGTTTTTGTTTGTTTCACGGAACCTTCGGATCAAGGGGAGGCTACTGGACGAGTTGGAGCACAAAATCTTCAACAGGGACCGCCAATTGGCGGCCTGGTGAGCTTTTCTTGCTCTCAGTTTTGTTCTGGTGGTTGTTTGCTTCAACATAGTTGTCTGGGAGCACAATTTGGCATGTATTGACTTCTAGTTTGCTCCAAGATCATTAAACCAGTCCCCATTAATCAACTTGGCCTTAAAATCCAAAGCAAAAGATTAGACATTCTTACTTGTTTAGGTCATGCATCATGTACTTGACTTAGGCACGTAGTTGTCTTTTCTTTTAGCTTTATTTTTAGTTGTTGAGCGCTAGCGTGAGGTACGCATTTCCTACACTCATTCATGCATCTTGTATACCCATGCATTAGTTAGTAGGAATTGCATCAGGACAAGAGTAAGTTGAGCGTTTGATTGCAGCGTTGATTGCTAGATTTAGGATCAAAACGCTACTAAGGAGGGGTTGTCCCGTAAAAGATAAGGTGGGGGATTTCATCACCCTTTCGTTCGCCCCAAAAATCACTCTTAATCAAGCCTTAACTAAAAGCAAGTAGATATTGACCCTAGGATTTCGGACGCACAAGGAGAGTAATCTAGTTGAGACCGTCATGGCCTGATCGACGTTGCCTACCTTGTCGATAGTAGGAGGTGTTGGATCTCCGGATCTGGTATCACTTGCTGGGCATTGTGGTCTTTGATGCATTGCATACATTGCATCATATGTCTTTCATTTAGATTACTTTTATATCATTAAATGCTACTAAGGTATGTGTTTAGTCTTACTTACAGAATACAGGGACCTGAATGCAAATTACCCACATTCCGAGCATAAACGCGTGCAAAAGACTCATTTCTATCATAAAGACCAAGTTCAAGCTTATCGGGTTTCAAATGGAAATGTATCCAAGCATAAAAGCATTCAAGACCTAATCACAAAAAGAACAAGGACTTGAGCACAAAAGTAGCTGAGGACTCAATTGCAAAAAGACAATGACCTAATTGCAAATCACGAGTAGCTTTTATTATCTTGGAGAAAATCTAAAGAAAAATCAATGTGGATCTTCAAATATATAAAAGAATTAATCCGGAGCTCAAAAGAATGGAAAGAATCAATCCAGACGCGTAAAGGAGGATCAAATCATACCATAAACATTCAACCAAAATCTGGACCAAATCAGAGCATGATGTGCGGCGATTCCGCCGCATATCACACATACCATGCGGCGATTCCGCCGCCCCCTAGTCGATCCGTGTGCTCCAATTTTGTCCAGTCGTGTCTGGACACGTGTACTCTCCAATTCTATACTTAAGTCTCTTGTAACAACTATAAATAGACCCGAGAACAATGTTAGAAGGGTCCTTAGTCTTTGGTTGTAGTTTTTATTCTTAATCTTAGTTTTGTATTCTTCTTTTCATTAATAAAATTCTGTCTTTTATTTCTTACTTTTAGTTTTCTTTTGTAATGTCTCAATGACCCCTTCTTCCTCCCTCCATGAGTTTCTAACTCCTTCAAAAGGGTGGAGGTGACGGATTAGGGTGAAGAGAAGATGAATGAATGTTATTATTTTAAGTTCGTATTAGTCTATTTTGATTACTTGAGTTTATGTTAAATCATTTATCATGTAATGCTTCATAACTAATATGATTTATTATAAGTTTCTGAATTCTCTAATCTAAACCTTAAATCTAAACCTCCACCCGACGGAATTCGCCTTCTTTGTTCTTGTTTTAGTTTTAATTGTTCTTGTTCTTGATTTAGATAATTAAAACCCAAAAATCTCAAAAACCCAATTTATTCTTCTCTCCCTCTTTCCCCCAATCGAAATCACACTAATAACAAATCTCTCTCTCCTTGTGTTCGACCCGTATTTGCCACGTCTTCATTGACGCCGTGCACTTGCGGTATAAATTTAATTCTCATCAAGTTTTTGGCGCCGTTGCCGGGGAGGCGACGCAGATTTTGTTTTTTCTTGTTGATTTCGATTTTATTCTGTTTATCTTGTGTGCGATCTAAGTATTTGGATTTGTGTTTCAGGAGACAACAGAGTGCGCGGCGAAATCCGAACGCAGTCTGAGCAACAAGGGCGGCGGAATCGCCGCATATCAAGAGGAAGCTGCGGCGGAATCGCCGCACAATTGAAGCATCTGGGCTTCAAATTTTGCTGGGGTTAGCACCATCTCTGGGTGGACGCGTGGAGCTACTGAGATTTCGAGAGCGGGCGGCGAACCCGACTGAGCATTGCGTAGGTAACCTTTGTTGCCTTTTTCCTCGTAATTTCTAGTTTTGGAAAATTTCCTTTTCATAGAACTGCATGTGGTAGGGCAAAAATTCCATAATTTGCAATAATTCAACTTTGACCTAAAATTGGCAAAATTAGAAAGGCCATAGTGCATGCATCATCTAGTGTTTTGTATGCATTATTCTTGCTAAATTCTTGCAAATCAATTTCTGTTGAAGAGTGCTGGAGTCAAGGTACGTATCGTGGTTTTCATCGATTGCATTTAGGCATATAATTTAATTTGCATACAACCTTGCAATTGCCCCCCTCTAAGGACCATTGTTTGACTATCTTTGCTAGATCTAAGTTAAACTATCTTAAGGGCAACTCCGTAGGCAAAGATACGGTGGGGATTTCATCACCCTTCCGTGGCCCACAAATCACAATCCTAAAGTGTCACCCAAGCCTTAAAATTAAAATCAATTAGACATTGACCCCTAAGGACTCAGACTCATTTAAGGAGAAGAATTGGTTTGACTTGCTATGACTTGAAGCTGATCGAATTTAATTTGGTGCCTAGGAAGTGTTTTTGTGTTGACGCAAGTCTTCCAAGCGAAGTGGTTGTCTAATTGGCACCGACTCTGTCGGAAGCGCCCCCACTAGCTATACATTACCTGGCCAAGTTGGTTTGATTAGTGAGGGAGGTGAATCAAGCGAATCAATTCGACTCAACCAGTTAGGAGTCGTCTAGATCTAAGCGACACTAGGTCTAGGATTGTTTGAACCGTGCTTTCTTAGGAATTTTCTGACCAACCCTCTTTCTATCTTTAGAGATAGGTTTCCCTTCTCATCTGAGTCTTCTTTCTCTTCTCACCTAAATTCTCTAGATTAGGATTCCTTTCTCATCTTTCCCCATTCTATTGTTTGTTTCCCTTTTGAAAAAAAACATAAAAAAATGAAAATTAAATATATATATATATATATATATATATATATATATATATATATATATATTTGTAATTAATTCTTGAAATTAAATTTGGAATTTAAATTTCAAATTTGAATTCAAAAATTGATTCAACCCGGTGCACTCAGATTTGGATTCGGGACTTGAGTAATCGACTCTCACGAGTTCATCTAGATTCCAGTCTGGAACCTAGCCCCAATCCACATGTTGCACCACCTCACCCGGATCCAATGGGTGAGAACGTAGTGGACCCGCCTGTTGCACAACCCATAACTCTGAGGGATCGATACTATCCAGCGATGGCTGCTCAGCCATCGTGCATCGTTATGCCCACCATACCGGGTCGCGACTTCGAACTGAAGGCACAATACATGAGTATGTTGCCTAAGTTCACCTCTAGGGAAGACTCATACCTCTTCCTTAGAGAATTTGAGGAAATCTGCTCTCTTATGCAATACCAGCATATTCCTGAGGAGGCAGTGCGTCTGAAATTCGTGCCTCTAGCACTGAAGGATGATGCTAAGAAATGGCTATATAGTCTAGCCGAAAAATCTATTAGGAGTTGGGCTGAGTTTGTTCAAGTATTCCTGAAAAAATATTTTCCCAACCATAAGACTATGAGGATTAGGAATGAAATTGTTGCATTCGTTCAGTCTGAGAGCGAGCCGTTCTATTCCTATCTAGAAAGATTCAAAAGTGTTCTGACGCAATGCCCTCATCATGGAATTCCGAGATGGCAATTATGTCAAATTATTTATGAGGGATTGACACCCACATCTAGGGTTATGGTAGAATCCGTAAGCCAAGGGAACTTTATGTCGAAAAATGAAAATGATGCCTGGACTTTCCTTGAGGAATTAGCTGAAAACAGTATGCAATGGGACAATGCTAGAAGACCGCTTAACCCGAGTATTGGATCTAGAATAGCAAGTCAACCCAAACCAGGTATCTTAGTTGTAGATGCCAACATAGCGGCTGAAGCAAAACTAGCTACCCTTATGCGCAGAATGGAAAGTTTAGAGCTACAAACACAAAACCAAGTGAATCAAGCCTCGACTATCCCGTGCTCTAGATGTGGTCAGACTGGTCATGTAATGGAGGATTGTGCGGAATGGGACCAAGTTAATGTCATGTATAACCATGCTAGAAATGACCCATACGCATCAACCTATAACTCGGGTTGGCGTAATAATTCCAATTTCTCATCAAACCAACAGGGTCAACCTCCTAGACAACAACCAAACCCGTATAACCAAAATAATACATCATCTGGGTTTAGTAACAATAGCGATCATGAGGTTAGGTTGACAAGCTTGGAAAATTTGATGAAAACCTTTATACAAACAACCAACCAGACCTTCCAAAGGCTAGAGACACAAGTCAGCCAACTAGCACAAATAGTAGGTGAAAGAGAAAAGGGTCGGTTTCCAAGTCAACCTGAGGTGAACCCTAGATCTAATAATTCATATCAATCCTATCAAGCACCTTCAGGAAATAACAACCCTAGACCGGTTCAAATGGTTAATGAAGAAGGACCGTTCCAACAAATAAATGTTTTAGTATCATTACGGTCCGGAAGACAGATTGATAATAATGTGGTAAATCCTAGAACGTCTAATCAATCTAGACATCAAACTGCCACATATGACCTAACCATTGAACCCGACGTCCAATCTGAAACGCCCACCCCACCTACTCAATCTGAACCCGTAGCTCAACCTGAACCTGAGCGAGTCTATGTCCCTAAAGCCCCATTTCCCAATAGACTCAAAAAGAACTCAAGTGCACAAATAGAGAAAATCTTGGAAGTATTTAAGCAAGTTAAGGTGAACATCCCACTCTTAGACATGATTCAACAAATACTTGCTTATGCTAAATTCTTAAAAGATTTGTGCACTAAAAAGAGAAAAACAAACGTACCAAAGAAGGCATTCTTAACTGCAAACATAAGTTCTATTTTGTCCAACACATCTCCTATAAAATATAAGGATCCTGGATGTCCCACAATTTCATGTGCAATAGGAGATACTTTTATCAACAAAGCCCTTCTAGACCTTGGTGCTAGTGTTAACCTACTCCCATTCTCTGTCTACGAGCAACTCAACCTTGGTCCACTAAAACCCTCTAAGACAACTCTTCAATTTGCTGATTGCTCTATTAAGAAACCAAGAGGTATAGTAGAGGATATTTTGATCAAGGTTGGTGACTTCATTTACCCAGTGGACTTTGTCGTACTAGATACCGCACCTGTTGTAAATCCTAATCGACAAATCCCTGTAATTCTAGGCAGACCCTTTTTAGCCACTTCTGAAGCATTGATAAACTGTCGAAATGGGCTCATGCAATTATCTTTTGGGAACTTAAAAGCTGAATTTAATATCTTTCATATTGATAGTGAGCCAGAAATAACATGCAATCAAAGTGATGTGATGAAATCGCGTATCTATAATATTTCTGAATCATCACAAAATCAAAAAGGAAGTAAGAAAAAAGGGAGGAATTCATCTACACACCTACCATCACTCGAGCAAATAAGAGAACCAATTTATGTGAGGGGTGTGGAACCTGTGACTCAGGACTCTCATTGCAACATGGGGAACAATTCAACTGGATACATGCACCAACATGGTGTCATTCAATCCAGTTCTGACTATGGTTGACTCTGAGCAAGTTCAACTCCTCTACCGCAATTTGACTCAGGTAATAAGTGCATTTGCTTTATATTTGCATACATTGAGGACAATGCATGATTTAGGTGTGGGGGGTGTTTATGTATATATTTATCTATATATTCTGTCTTTTTTTTTTTTTTTTAAATTAATGTTGCATGACACAGCTTAAGATTGAACTGCTAAAACCCGTGTACAAATTGCATTGAGTTTTTGTTCCTTATTATATAGTTCTGCTTGTAGAAATTGTGATATAAATCTAAGTTCCAAAGAAATAACCCATTGCCCTTTAAGACATGTATGCACTTAAATTGGATGAATCAAATCTTTGAAGTGGTTGATAAAAAGCAGAGGTTGAGGAAAATATACCGGGAAGTGTGGACTTCTAATAGCAATTAAGCCTTGAGGAAAATAAAAATAAAAATAAAAATAAAGGAATAAAGTGAAGAAAACACATTTTGCAAAATGATTACAAAATCCCAAGCCTTTGAGTCACTGGTCCGTAGGGGTATCTTGAAACCCGGTAACTTGAGTCTACCAGCTCGGGATTATCGACCAAACTCGCTACAGGAATGGAAAAAGGGTAAAAGTGTCAAAAAACAAATGTGTTGAATCACGGAAGAAAAGAAAAAAAATACTCAAGGCCCAAAGCTAAAAGAATGATCCATGCCATGGTTGATCCGAATGATACTTCACCACTAGAGGAGGCGTGCAAAATAATTTAAGTAATAACATGCGTAGAAGGGTTAATAGTGTGAATGTTGGAGGAACAAAGACCAAGTCATATTTTTAATGAGTTAGATTTATATAATGAGCATGCAAGAATTCTCGGTGAGATGTATAAGGTTGAGGTAGGGATATTGAGAACTATTAATGAAATGTTGATTTAGGATTTTGTGGGTATATCCGCTGAAAACCCTCAGGAGACAACACTCCTCCTCCTTGGCAACAAAGATGTTTAACGGCTTGTTGCACATGCTAAGTGCAATCGTGATTCCTACGAAAGTGAGTTAGGATTTCCCTGTTTTTATTTTTCGTATTTTCTGTTTTGCTAGGGACTAGCAAAATCTAGGTGTGGGGGTATTTGATGCATTGCATACATTGCATCATATGTCTTTCATTTAGATTACTTTTATATCATTAAATGCTACAAAGGTATGTGTTTAGTCTTATTTACAGAATACAGGGACCTGAATGCAAATTACCCACATTCCGAGCATAAACGCGTGCAAAAGACTCATTTCTATCATAAAGACCAAGTTCAAGCTTATCGGGTTTCAAATGGAAATGTATCCAAGCATAAAAGCATTCAAGACCTAATCACAAAAAGAACAAGGACTTGAGCACAAAAGTAGTTGGGGACTCAATTGCAAAAAGACAATGACCTAATTGCAAATCACGAGTAGCTTTATTATCTTGGAGAAAATCTAAAGAAAAATCAATGTGGATCTTCAAATATATAAAAGAATTAATCCGGAGCTCAAAAGAATGGAAAGAATCAATCCAGACGCGTAAAGGAGGATCAAATCATACCATAAACATTCAACCAAAATCTGGACCAAATCAGAGCATGATGTGCGGCGATTCCGCCGCATATCACACATACCATGCGGCGATTCCGCCGCCCCCTAGTCGATCCGTGTGCTCCAATTTTGTCCAGTCATGTCTGGACACGTGTACTCTCCAATTCTATACTTAGGTCTCTTGTAACAACTATAAATAGACCCGAGAACAATGTTAGAAGGGTCCTTAGTCTTTGGTTGTAGTTTTTATTCTTAATCTTAGTTTTGTATTCTTCTTTTCATTAATAAATTCTGTCTTTTATTTCTTACTTTTAGTTTTCTTTTGTAATGTCTCAATGACCCCTTCTTCCTCCCTCCATGAGTTTCTAACTCCTTCAAAAGGGTGGAGGTGACGGATTAGGGTGAAGAGAAGATGAATGAATGTTATTATTTTAAGTTCGTATTAGTCTATTTTGATTACTTGAGTTTATGTTAAATCATTTATCATGTAATGCTTCATAACTAATATGATTTATTATAAGTTTCTGAATTCTCTAATCTAAACCTTAAATCTAAACCTCCACCCGACGGAATTCACCTTCTTTGTTCTTGTTTTAGTTTTAATTGTTCTTGTTCTTGATTTAGATAATTAAAACCCAAAAATCTCAAAAACCCAATTTATTCTTCTCTCCCTCTTTCCCCCAATCGAAATCACACTAATAACAAATCTCTCCCTCCTTGTGTTTGACCCGTATTTGCCACGTCTTCATTGACGTCGTGCACTTGCGGTATAAATTTAATTCTCATCAGTCTTCGTTGTAGGGAGGTGAGGCGTGTCGAGGCTAGTGACCTCGAAGTTAGGCGTCGTCTAGCCTAAGGACCCATTGTCTTACATTGTTTGAGTCGTGCTTGCTAGTTAGGCTTCTACCTTCACCCTTTACCCACGCTAGCTTTAGGGATTCTTCCCTTCTCCTCTGAGTCATCTTCTTCTCACCTACTTCTACGTTCTAGTCTCCTCCCCTTTACACTCTCTGTTAGCGTTTTAGGGTCGAGTCGAGAACTTTTTGCGAGTTAACCTCGTGGTGGTGAGAGTGGTCGACTCGAGAGTTTTTTGTTGAGATGGATGGTTACATGGGCGACCATCCATATCATTGTTGGGACCAGGACAATTCTTCCTGATATTCTGGACCCATGCAACCTGGGGTGGCTCAGACTAACACCATGTATGGTTGGGACAATCTTAATTGTGTGACTGAGCATTCTTCATGTTGGGGTAACATGAGAGAGGCATTGACTGCTAGACCACAATCTAGTTATGTCGGATCATATGATGGTCAACAAACTGAGACATTACAACAAACTTTGGCCTCTTTCATGTGTGGAGTAGACGACATGAGTGCACCGGTGACTCCAGTAGCCGTACCGTGTCACTGTTGTGGGTTGAGTGGTCATGTTACTGGGGAATGTCCTTATGTTCCCCCAGAGCTTGAGTATGAGCATACATTTTCCCAAAATGCTCAATATGACCATTATGCATCCGCGTACAACCCAAGAGGGATGGATTCGTGGGGAGACAATTCTTATTCAAATTCTTATACTTCATTTTCACCCTAGTATCCTCCTCCCGAATACCCAGAATTCTACCAACACCCCACTTCAAATCATTGGACTCATTCTCAGCCCATCAACACCCAACCCCAAAATTTCCCAAGCTCTGACTTGGACCTCATAGTTGACCACATACCTGATTCCTCGAAACAAACTTTCCTTACGTTCATGGAAACCATTCAACAGTCCATACAAAATATGGCACTGCAAGTGAGTCAAATGTCGCAGCAATTACGTGAACGTGAGGAGAGTAACTTTTCTTGTCAACATGAGGATTCATCTTTTGATATCATACCGCCACCACCACATCCACAAATTCAAAACACAATCTTTCAAAGTTAAACTCCTAGTCAGTCTAAGGGACTTGGGGTTTCAATTCACGATCACTTGGTGGATGATTCGATCCCAATTGAGAATAACATGGACCAGCTTCATTACGAGTCGGCACATGATTGTGCCTTATCTTCTTGTCTCGTGGCCCTTGAGCCACATGACCTTATTGTTGTACCTCCTAAGGACTCACCTCTGGTGGAGCAAGAGCTCCATAGTCCCCTCAATTTCAAACAACCTGATGAGAGTTTGCCTCTCACTATTGTTCCTGATCATCTTGGAAATGATGGAACATCAAACAACTACATTGCTAATGAGGGTATTAGGAGTTCCTTGGAGGATACCTTGGATAAGAGACCCACTTTTTGTTCGCCTGGTGAGTCGGACATGCCTAACGAGGTTCTTGACCTCGTTCTGACCCACCAGCCTGTTGGTTGGAGAGTTTGGATTGACGATCATAACTTCAGCACCGCAACGGGAGAAACTTTTCTTCCGTTGCCCCATATTTCCCAAACTCTTGAGAGATTCAAGCTCTTTCAATTTGATCCTTTGAATGAGACGCCTTTGCATCCAATTCATGAACCTCTCTTTTCATCTTATGCTCTTTGTGAGGGGGGCCCAAACATGAGTATTCTGGCCCCACGTGATGTCATGTTCCCTTTCCAAGTGCATTGACCCACTTTTGAGGTTCCCATTTCATGTCTTTTGACAAATGAAGATGAGAACTTATGTTTGTACATAGTTTCTTTCAAAAAAAAAGTACAATAAAAGACTCCTTCAGTGAGCATCGATTGTTGTGGGCTCCAACTCTTGAGTATTTGGGTCTCATTTCTTTCACGTATTTGTATCCCTTCTTTAGCATCTCACAGGTTTTGAGGGAATTCGGGTTTTTGTCCATCAACATAACCTTGAACTTCCCTTTCTACTTCACGTTGGTGAGATCTATTCTTTTTCATGCATAAATCCATGTAGTATCTTGCTCGCATTCATTGAGGACAATGCATGAAGTAGGTGTGGGGGGTGTTTTTACGTGTGTAGATAGTTGAGTCTTTTCCTTTGATTTTTGTTTTCTTTTGTGTGAATTATTAGGGTCATGTTAGTGTGCTGCATTTAATATCGATATATATGCTTGCCATGATCCTTGGGTAACTTGTGTTCTTTTGCTTGCCTAGTGCTTAAAATTTTTCACATTTCTTTCAAAATCTTCATGTGTTTGCGAAAGAAAATATTTTGTGTGTGTTTAGCATGTGCAAAACCGTTGAGAGGCAAAGTAAAGAGAAAGCTCCCAAAATTTTCTTGTACTTGATGCATTAGAATATCTAGTACAGTGGCTTTAGGACTTATCTAGTCGTTCGGATGCACCCCGATTTTCCCTCGGGGGGTGAGTAATCATAGGGTTTCAGTGCTCAAACATTTAAAGAAGTCCACCCTGAACCTAGTGAGTCAATAATTCGTGTTTGTTAATTTAAGGAAGTTTGTTGTAGTCAATGACCTTTTAAATCTTGTTGTGAGACATTAAGTGTAGGGGTTTTGGTTCATGTGTAGATAAGAAATAAGTGAGTAGGTGTTCTTTCTTCTCTCACAACTCCTATCACTCGGGAAAGTAGGTCTGAGGGGACTTTTTGCCTGGTGCTTTCGAGTCTCTGACTTGGGATGCACCGACCGAACTCCCTTTACACGGATGGTAGGGATTGCCCTATGTGGAGATTTGGGGAAATGTGTACGTGATAGTATAAGTCCTCATGGGCAATGATGCACGAAACCTGACCCTGGGAGAATGAAGCTCTAACTAATAAAAGGAAAAGAAGAAAAACAAAAAAATGAAAAAAGAAACAAAAAGAAAAAAAATGGTAATGCAAATAAGAACCTTAATGGACTTTACACTTTGTATCACTTGAGGATGTTGAGGTTGTCCATGTCTTTCACTTAATTCCTTATTTAACTTGCACGAATGGTTCATTAGGTAACCGTGATTCCTACAAAAGTGAGTTGGGATTCCCTGTTTTTTCGTATGCTTTTCCTTTCTTTTATTTTTCTTTTTCTTTGTTTTGCTCGAGACTAACAAAAGTTAGGTGTGGGGGTATTTGATTGGCATCATTTCATGCATATCTTTGTGTCTTATATCCATTATCTTTCACCCCAAACAATGCTATGTAACGAGTTTTATGTTTAGTTTTCAGGAATAAGTAGGTTTGACAAGGAGAGACTATAAATCGACCTAATAGCAAGGAAAAGGACTGAGTTGAGAGACTCGAGGACTACGATGCAAGGGAGAATGACCTGAACGTAAGACCGAAGGACAAAAGAGCAAAACAGAAAACTCCACACCATCATGGGGAGTATTTTGGCAATTCGATTCGGGTCGGAGCTCCAACAAGCGAAGTAGATGCATCCAAGACCAACAAGTACATCAAGAAAAGCCCAGAATGAAAACCATATGGATCTGGATCCTGTAGACCGCCAATTGGCGGTCTGTTTGGCACCGAATCCACTAAGCTTTGGCGCGCATGTGTATTAGAGTGTGTTTATCCTATTTCTGGTATTTGTTTAGTCCCATACCGGGGGATTGTCCCAGATTACCTTTTTCTATGGCTATAAATAGAATCCTCCTCCTCCATTGTATTCTACCCATTACTTGGTGATATTCTCTCTACTTGGAGTAAAAGCCTTGAAGCAAAAACTGAAGGTGGAGAAGAATGTCACTTGTAATGTGAGTCATGTAAATAAAATAATTGCTCTTAGTTTCTTTTAGTCTTGTCTTTTAATTCTTGCACGTTTCTTTAGTTTTATGTTCATTTCAATTAGCTTCTTTAAAATTTCCTTTCTTGTTTAGTTGAATTTCTTTTCAGTATAATGTTTCATTTTGTTAATGTAGTTAGTGTAATGAGTAGTGAGTAGTTTCATCCCCATTTTGGGGTGGAGAAATATGTGATATGATCATGTAGTGTATTAGGTGTGTGTTATCTTAATCTCTTGAGCCTTATATGATTTCCATAACCATCTAATGGGATTTCACTCTTATCTTTGATATGTTAATGCTCTTGAATGAAACTTAGCTTATACTTAGATTAGTGGACCTATTTTATGGGGAATGATAAAGTGAGGATATGAATGGAATTAATATTGGAAACACAATTTGTGTGTATGTACTCTTGTTGCCTTTACCTTGGTTAATGTCTTGTATGTTTTAATGATATTGGGGTATCTTATTTCATGTAGAGGCATAGTAGGGTCTAGTCTTTATACATGAGTTCATTTAGCTTCATTCCAATTATTGTCTTGTATGTTTTAATGATATGATCTTATCTTATTTCATGTGGAGGCAAAGTTGGATTTAGTTTTATGATTTCATGCACTACATATTGTGAGGAGCATAATTGAACACACACACACATCTTTATACTCACATTATTTCTCTACCCCCTATGTGGTTTAGTTTTATTGTTTATCTTCATTTCGTTTTTGCATTGTAGTGTAGTTTGATACTCAATCATTTCTCTCCTTTCTTTCCCACTCGCCTTCGCACAAACCAAAAGTCGACACACCTTCTTGTGGATCGACCCATATTTGTCACCGCTTCAACGCGGTCGTGCACTTGCGGTTTAATATAAAACGAATCAATCAATGTACACGTAATTGTTCGTGTACATATCGTGTAATGATGACACGACACGATATACGAATACACACGAAACTTGTACACGATTGATACGAAACCTGTACATGAGTTACACGAAACATTACACGATTTTACACGAAGTACACGATTTCCCTGAACTTGTAAATACATTCATCTAATCTAAAAATAAAACATGAACTTGTAAATATAACCATCATTTGACCTCCAAAATTATAACATGTAGTCATCCAATCATCCAACAACAAGGCAACAAGTAGCACTGTATAAGTTTAGTTTGTCACTTAAGAGATAAGACTATTACAATATAAAATTATAATAGATTAGTCCATCGAATAGCTGGATCAATAGACTATTCAAATCGCCAGTTCGCAACCCACAGTTCTTTGGAAGACTTTGTGGCTGAATGCAATCTACCAAAAAGGAACATATTAGTCCATTGAATAGCTGGATCAGTAGATATTAAATTAGAAAAGAAACACAAAATTATCATATTGTATCCTAACATGATGTTGAGCGTAAGGTCGAGAAAAAAGATGGATTGCCCACGACAATGAAACTCATAAATGTTTCAGTGAGGCAAATTATATTGAATTTGCAGATGTAAAGGTACGGAAACAAATTATTTGCTGGTATAAGTTCAGAACTTATATATCATTCTTCTTGCTATCCATTTCATAGCAAGTTGTTGTAGTCATAGTGTTGTGTATGAAATTAACCGGTATAAGTTGTGAATCCAGGTTAAAGCTAAATCATAAACCTTTTTCATGGTAGGTGTAATTGTGTAAGTAATCGATAAAGGAGTAAAAAACAAACCGAAAATACAGATCAGTAGGAAGAGATCTGACTAAGGATAGAGCAAATCTAAACTGATCGAGCTAAACAACCTTCCGGAACACTTGAATTTGCTCAAAACCGTTGAAAATAGTTGCGAAAATACGGAAAAAGGCAAAATTTGAAAGACCACCAAATCCAAACTTTCCAATCAGACAAGCAAACCCAACTTTATTTGGTTTATTTATCACGTTGCTATTTTTATATATTCAATTACTCTATTTGCTGATTTTTAAGCACAGTTAGTACTAACCCAAATAAGTATGCAAAGATCCTTGTTACTCCAAAAAAAATACCAAAACGCAAAAAACGTAGATCACAAATCAAGACAACAACGAATCCACAAAACAAAGATCACATCCACCACCCACCAAAGCAAAGATCCGACCTTTCCACGAAAAAAAAAAACTCACACTTGCGGATGCGCACAGCAGGGTAAACGGTGTGGAAGCTCCTCCTCTCGCACCTCCGAAGTACACGTCGAGGTAATCCAGCGAGTGAAGTAAGGAAAACTGAGGGTTAGGGTTTTGTGGGTTATGTGAGTCGACTGAGGGCTATGGGACGGTGGGACTGTGGGAATAGAGTACGTCGTGGGACGGTGGGAAAGGAGTGGCCGTGACGTGAGGAGCTGAGGGTTGAGTGGCCGACTGGCCGTGACGTGAGGTGATGGCGTTTGGTTCGCTCAGGGTAAACGAAATGGAACCCAGAAAGGGAAACAAGGAGAAAGGAAATGAATGACCATGATTCTCCCTACCTGTTTGGGTCTGTTCCAAAAATGGAATGAACTGCTCCATGATTTTATTTGTGACCGTTTGGTTCAAATTAGGGAATCAAACTATAATTTTTTATTTATATTATTTTTTGACATGAATAACAATAAAACTGGCACAATTTAAACAACAAAACCAGCTCAAATTCGACTAAAATTCAAGTTAAACAATAAAGCTTGATATCCTTCAAGTTTGACATAAAGGATTGAACTTATTGAACACGAACTCGGATTCAGCTCGATTAACAATCGTAGATGCTGCAAGCCTGCAACTAGGCACCGGTGGTGATCCAAACTTCAGGTACATCACTTTATGTCTTCATTTGCAATGCAAACCAAATCAAGCTTCAATTATCTATGCTTAAAACAGGGATGGCAGTTAGATAAGTCAGCACATGTAGAAAGAGGTTCAGATGGTTGATGTAAATGCACATGCAGCAAGCCGATACAAAAAAAATGATGCAATTAAACTGAAAGGAGATGCTACTAGATGGATGCAAACAATTGAGAGCAAATGCTTATACCAGATACAATAACTAGATCAACGCCAATTAAACTAGATCAATGCCAAGATGATGCAAATGGATGCAATGGCATGTGAAATAGTCACTTAGGCAATTTATCGAACAAATGAGGGGCAGTTAAACTTAAAAGACAGTCAAGACTGCGACAGTGGAGGTTAAATAAAGTCAATTTCCTGTCACGAAATTAACAAATTGTAGCATAAATTATCATCCACGTAACCATCAATCAAAGCTGGAAGATACTTCCCTTAGATGCTTCTGGAGCTCTTAAGGTTGAGTGACTTACAAAAGCTTCCGACCAGAGTGCCGGCGATGGGCCGACCAGTTCACCCTCCACCGGGGTCAAGGGGCCGGAGAAGGTGCTGGTGAGGAGAGAGAAAGATGTGTCACAAACGTGATGGCCTAACGGGTGGGAGAAATTTCTTGTCGGACCATCGACCGGAGGAAGGACGACGGTCGGAGGTTGGACCCCGGCGGTCGGAGACTCGGATGGGAGTGACTACTGTACCTAAGGGGGGGTGGGGAATCAGTCTAGAATACTTTGGGGTGAAGTGAAAAAGAAAAGATGGTAAAAGGAACGACAAAATTGGCCTAACAAACAATACCAAAGGGAATCATGTCAGTTCATTCTCTAACCTTTAGATGAATACCCCGAACCAAATGACCCTTAGTGTGATTAATGGTGTACATATTCCAAATTAAGCCCAGAAATGAGATAATTCCCATTTCCAAATTCTTGAAAATCTTGTTGGGCTTATTCATCATGGTCTGCTACAGTTCGAACCCAGCTTTATATTTTATATGTTATGTTGAATTTTTATGTGCTTCCTAAATTTTAGCGTAAAACTGATCTTAAATTGCTCCTAATCTAAAATACATTGACAAGTGACCATAGTATGATGGATTTCTGTGTGTAACACGAGTAGGGATGGCAACAGATCGGTTCCGGTTCGGGTACTAGTAGAACCGGAATCGGAACCGGATCCATATTATAAATTGGGATCCAGAACCGGATCCGGATCCGGATATGTTCCTATCTTGGATACCTAGAACCGTATCCATTTGGTTAATGGGTACCCAGAACCGGATCCGGTATGCAAAAATTATTTCCCCCCTAAATTTGCATTTATATTTCATCTCCAAACAGTTTATCCAACAACTGTTGTTTATCCTAATACTCAAATAATACTCAACAACAATTGTTTTATAAAACCAAACTATTTTAGTTTTATAAAACCAAATTCATCTCCACAGCAACAATAAATCATACATCATCAATTTACATGTTATTTAACATTTCATCTCCACAACAAGTTAGCAACTTTACCACTCCAAAAGGTTGTGCATGCAAAGAATAATCAACTAGTTGTATACACCTGCTACATGTTCAATTTATAATCCACAAGTAACACGACTAGAATTATAATGTTAGAGTAAAAAAATACACAAATGAGTAATTTATATTTTCACACAAGATCTCCTTGTTCACAAATGAGTAAAAAATACACAAATGCGTTCAAAATACACATTATCACTGTCTCCTTCTTGTAAGATCTTATATCAGTTTTGTCCTTCCTGGCTCATCACAAGTAACACAACTAATTCTCAATATTGGTTGAAAATGCACAAGTTCTAGTACACAACCCTTCAATTTTGGGTTTGTTTTTTCATCTTTTCCGAAGTAAGGTGGGTTTTTTCTGGGAACTACTATTCGTCGCCGGAAAACTACTTAAATCGCCCCAAAAATGACCTTTTTGCCCCTAACAAATCAATTAATACCGATTTCGTCACGTGTCTTTAAACAAGGTGTTTGACTCAGTTTTACTCACATTCCCAGTACAAACACCACGAAAATGTCCGACGAAGCACCAGAATCCGGCGAGGTAACGGGGGCGAAAATGTCCCTGGGGGAGGCGGTTCCCGCGACCGCCCGATCGTTGGGTCGGGCGGCTCCCGCGGTCGCCCGACTCAAATTTTTTTTTTTAAATTAATTGAAATAAACAAGGTGATTTACCAGATGTGAGTAGTCCGGGGTGTCCGCTGGCTCTTTCCCTGGCCTCCGAGACATCCTATTTGGTGAATAAAAGTGTGATATGAAGAGAAAGTTGTGTTAAAAGAGTGAAATGATGAGTTATATTAGTAGAAAGTGTAGGGGGGGGGCAAAATGGTAATCTTACAGACGATTTAAGTAGTTTTACGGCGACGAATAGGAGTTCAGTTTTTTTTTTGCAATTATTTCCGAAGTAAGTTGTTGAAACCGCATACAAAACTTGAATAAAACCAGATGCTCAACCCAAATCAAAACAAAAACCAGAAATAAAACAAAAAACAAGAACTTGAATAAACTTGAAATGCTCAACCCAAATCAAAACAAAAACGAGAAATAAAACAAAAACCAGAACTTGAATAAACTTGAAATGCTCAACCCAAATCAAAACAAAAACCAGAAATAAAACAAAAACCAGAACTTGAATAAACTTGAAATGCTCAACCCAAATCAAAACAAAAACCAGAAATAAAACCAGAAATAAAATGAGAACTAAAACGAAACCAGAAAGCGGTGGAAGAGGGCATGTGATCGGAGATCTTGAACTGGAGAGTGAGAGAAATCAGAGATGGGTCTCGCGTGGAGAAAGCGGAGGCGCGTGGAGAAGACCGAAGGGCCGCGTGGAGAACCGGAGAGGGAGAGGAAGTGGGAGAGGGAGTGGAGGGGGAGATCGTCGCGCGGTGGTAGAGGGGCGGAGGCGGCAACCGAAGATGAAGAAAGGGTTTCGGTGGGATTTTGGGAAGTATGGTTACGGGTTTTGCTTGTTGATTCAACAAAAGGTGGGTATTAGGGTTTTTTTTAAAACGATTAAGCGGATCTGGTTCTAGCGGTAAGAACCGGATCCGAACCGGATCCAGGTCGGTTCTGAAAATTAAAATTCATATCCGATCCATATCCATTTTATCTCGATTCGGTTCCGATTCGGTACCACTGGATCCGATTCGGTTGGACCGATTCTGGATAACTATTGCCACCCCTAAATACAAGTAGCAACTCGCAAAGTAGTGTTTCAAAAGTTGGTACTTGTTTACAAATTTCCCAGAATCTTAGCAAGGCAAAGTGGCTTACAATTCCTTCTCGAAATCTCGATTCGTTCTTCCGTATTTCCGAACCAAGACAAGAAAGAAATCGACCCCCATCTAGGGTTAGGGTTTGCGCGCGATCCATGGCGACGGAGTCCAAGGCCACACCGACGGAGGAGGCGAAGATGGATCTCTTCGAGGACGACGACGAGTTCGAGGAGTTCGAGATCGATTTAGGTATCCACATTCGTTTCGGATTCTCTCTTTCTCCTTTTCTTTTCTCTGTTCTGTTAGTTCGATCTGTGGAGTTCTTTTAAGTTTAGCTTTTAAAAACTGTAGTTTTGAAAAGAGAAAACATAAATAGAATGAAATTACGAAAATCGAAGTTCTTGAGGAATAAGAGAAGGATTTCGTTACCCAGAATGGAAAGCACGGAAATCAATTTTAAAACGGAATCTTTCGGGTTAAAATTAGTGAAAAGAACAATTTGTGAATTAGAGGGTGGATCAGAATATGGCAACTAAAGCGCTTAGTATCATAGTATGTTCATAGTCGATCATCTGGGGAAAGGCTCATCACCTCCACCGATTTTCAATTAATTTCGAAAATTGACACGAACAATTTATTTTGATCGGTGACACGAACTGATTTTTGAAATTATGAAATCAAAAACAAGGATCGGAGTACTGGCTTGGAGCCACCTGATCTTGGAGTATTTGTTTAGAGTTTGCCCTTGTGTTTGAGATTAAAGTTTCAGATCTGTGGAGTATTTGTAAATAGTCCGCCCTTGTGTTTGAGATTGTTGGTGATGGAGTATGCTGAGGATGATGGGAAATTGTTGGAGTTCCCATTGATTTCACCGATTACAAATGGAACTCAGCGAGCTTCTTACACACTTCGAGAGCAGGCAACCTCCAATTGAGAGCTTCAAGGGCTTCTCCTACTAAAGATAAAAAAATTGAATCCTTTGATTTTCTTTTGTTTGCTTATTGCCAAAGGAAGAAAAAAAAAGAAAAAAAAAGTGATGAACTAGTTCTAGTTAATCGACATAAGCGGAAATGTTTAAACCCCCACCATCAAATTAACTCTTGCAGTGCCCTAATACAAGATCTAATTACCTAAATTTAACTTGAGTTCTAACAGAGGGACTGTCAGGATTATGCTGTTGGTCGTTTTTTGTTTCTCTCGGATTTCAAGGTGGCATTTTCTCTTGATTTACATTATATATGGTGTAACATCTAAGGTGGACATCTGCCTGATCTCATCTTGATAATGGTGATGTTCATTTTTTATCCTTCTACTTTCATGTAGACTTTCTACAAAAATGTTTTCCGAGTAGGAGAAGTAATTGCAGCCTTGCAGGCGATCCGTGGAAGTCCGGAAAATTATTGGAGAAATACCCTTTCATTAACTTAAGGATGTATCTGGATACTCCATCTAATACACACAATGATGGTGCTAATTTAATTATTCAGGACATCATAATTGAAACCATAAAGTACAAATTAATATAATAAGTTAATGCACGTGACCGGAAGTTGTAAGTATTTACTATCAATGAGCACATTGAACAAAAACCTGTTGAGGCACTTGAATGCTATTTTGACAGAGATGCACGGTCATCATCTTCATTGTTTACATCATCATTGTCAGTTTTTTTCCATAAAAAACTCTCATCACCAGCATAACAATGGAAAACACAAAAATAAAATAAAAACAGCATGATTGTCTAACATAATGATTGTGGTTTTATCTAACTTAAATTTTGTAAGTCCATATTATTTCCAAGGTTCCAGTTAATGGAAGTTTGTACATATAGGTGTACATATTTTTTCCAGTTTATGAAATTTTGCTCTTGACATAGACTATAAGATATTTACATAATGTTTACTTAGGATTGTTCATGAAGTCAGATGTGGGATAGGATTAGAATAGAACATGAAGTTGGCTCTATCTTTCTTTGGTATATGCATTATGGATTCTATTTTTAAATTTTAGCTATAAGGTCCACAAATACCACTAACCATTTTTGGTATGTGAAATTGCAGTTTTAGTGGACATTTTTCAGTCGAAAACCAAATTTTTTATTTCAAAGAAAAAATATATTTATTAATACCATAACAGTCTGTTAGTAATTTCTGTGTTGTTTGTTATGGAGTAAATATTACAAAGAAGGGTATTATCCTACTATTACTTAGAAATTGTAAAGAACTAATAGTTTCCATCTTGTTTTTTGATTTTCAGCTTACCTTAAACAGTATACCTAACTCCAGTAGCATTTTTAGAAAAGATAGAAAGTAGTATCTAATACACTAGATGTGGTTTAAGAGTTGAAATACTAAAAAAAACAGAATGACATAGAAATTATGTTGAATAGCAGAAAACATGAAATATACATAATAAACTTGAAACAATTAGTATCAGATACATGAGATGTACATAAAATACTTCACCTCTAGTAATAAATTCTAATGTATTCATTAAGTCGGATGAGCTACGACTAAGGTCAGTTTATACTTTATAGTGTAGTGGTAGCTAGACCTGACAATCGTGTTGTGTCGTGTATTTTCGTGTCTTGTTTTTTTCGTGTCGTGTTTTTTCGTGTACTAGGCAATTTCCCTAAACACGAACACGAATCGGAATTTTTTCGTGTCCAATAAACAGTACACGAACACGACCCGAACCAACACGAAAACTAACAAAAAATTATTAATATTTTTACATTTCAGTGTTTACTCTAAAAGTATTTCATTAGAGTAAACTAGGGATGAAAGCTCCCAAATGCTGGAATGAGAGGTGAGGGGTGTTGTTGGTTTTATAGAGTGGAGTGGATGGTAAGAAATTGCATCAGGCGATGTGACTAATTTTTCACATCACCAAACACTGGAAAACAATTTGTTAATACATTTAAACATCTGATATACGAAAGAAGGTAAAGTTGGTGTGGTGGTTGGGTATGGTTGAAAGTCTGTCTCCACGGTGGCGTTTTTTTGGGAAATTAAATTTAACATTTCGGCAAAAAAGAGAGTGATGGGATTCGACTCTGGGTCACCTAATGCTAACTAAATGGGTCAAACGATTGCACCAACAGAATAACTTGGTTTATTATTAGGATAAATTACTTAGTCTTATTCGTGTACTTTTCGGGTACACGACTTGGAGACACGAAAACGACACGAAATTTTTTCGTGTACCCGAAACACGACACGAAATTCTTAAACCCGAACACGAATTTTTCGTGTCGTGTTTTCGTGTTCCGTGTCATTATTAGGCCTAGTCGTAACATTGCATGCGTTTTTCAACAATTCTCTAGGTAGCAATCATACTGCAGTCTATTTGTACATTGGAAAAGGGTGCTAGGATGCAAGTTATATCTTCAGTATACCAATATATCAAATAGTGATTGTTTATAAGTTTGTCGCTTTTTACCGTGGAATCGAGTAGGAATCGGCATAAATTATACTGGTGTTATATAAAAGTTTGTTTTGATCAACATGGAGTCTGCTCTGTGGAAAACACTCATGATTATTGCTCTTGGAATTGAGCATGAATTATGAGATACTGGCTCTTCAGTTTTCTCACCTTGCATCATTTCAAGAGAATTGCAAATGTATTCCTTTTTCTAGTTTGGCCCTGGGAAAAGAAATAATTTGCGGAATGGACATTATAAAGGTGTCAAGGTACTGACAAAAAACAGAGGAATAGGGAAGAATGAAATTAACTACTACATGAGATAGTAAATTGTACTCTTGATTTCCTAGTATGGATGTTAGCAGTAGGAGGAATTTACTCTTTTCATTTCTTAATTGTAATTTACTCTTTTCTCTGAAATTCTTACCGAAGGCTTTTCTACTTCTACTTTTAGTTTGAACTGAAAATCTGCTTCCTTTTGCTTGTGCTTGTTCCCCATAAATTCCATTTTATTGTAGCGCTAGCGAATTTCTGTGCATTTTTTACTTTGTTTTGCTGTCATTAACTTTTGTTTTTATCCACTATTATTTCATCTGTGGAAACTTGATAACACCTTTAATATGCATCCTGCAGAATGGGACGACAAAGAAGGTAAAGAGGCAGTCCAGCAGTGGGAGGATGATTGGGACGATGATGACGTGAACGATGATTTCTCCCTACAACTCCGGAAGGAGCTGGAGGGCAACAGCGAGAAGAAGTAGCCGTCTTCTAGTTTCAAATTTTAAGCACTTGCGTACATTTGGCGCGTGAAGGGCTGGAATTATCATCTTAATAGTTGACATACTTTAATGTTTTTGGCTGAATTGTAGCATGCCTGTTTTCACAAACTTAACCTCTCCCACATTGAGTTATTAGCAGGCCACCGTTGATGAAAGAATGGGCAATATGTGATGACAGATGACATGAAAAATTCCAATCATTACTGCTTTAGTCTCTAGATGCTAGATTGTGGGAAGTTATGTGCAGTTAAAGTAAGGTTGTATTGTGTATCTTCTGGCTGTGTTTGCCGATATGACATTTCTTAGGCTCACTCAAACTTGAACTCGGAATGTGAAGTGAATGTCTGCATTATATGGCTCGTATGTTGAAACCTTTCGTAAGCAACTATTTGGGATCAAGGCTTGTTGAAGGGAAATACAAATATGACTGACTGTAATTAGATAGCACTCGACCATTTAGGTTTCGACGGTTGCAAAATTTACTATCCACATTTCTGGTGTGTTTGGATAGGAGAGAAATGGAGAGAGTAAGAATTTCATTGTTTGGATATAATTTTGAAGGAAAGAAATTAAATGAAAGGGAGAGAAAGGAAGACACTTCCTAATACAAATTGGTCTCCAGAAAAAGTTGGCGGAAAATATTCATGTCAACAATCTCAAGATACTCGTGTTTATTTCAGCTTAACGGTCTAATATCTATAATATGTTTGCATTCGGTATATTTATGTTTAGTTTATTATTAAATATGTTTCCATTTGGTATTTTTATGTTTGATTTATTATTTAGGAAAAAAATCAAAATAATGATGATTTTTTTTAACAAGTATGGGAGTTGTGGAAATAATTTGCAAAATATAATTGTGGAGTTACCTTTTTCAACAGTAAGAAATGGTAATTCCAACACAATTTTTTTACTTATCTTTATTTTTAGAAAACATCCATCTTAAATTTAAAAATTTCGAACTTGCTCTTAACATGATAGAATACTTTTTAGGATATTCTAATAACATATTCATGTTTTTTTCTCATCAATTCAAATACCACATTTTTAGAGTTTCGTTGATTTTTGAAATTAAAATTTTGAAATTATGAATTAAACATTTCAACAAAACTATAAGAAACTAATAATTGAATTAAAGATAAAAAGACAGAAACTGATTTTGTGATCAAAATAAACAAAAAGCTTATCTCTGTGTATAAATTAGATGTATATTTTTAAAGTGGGGGTGTATATCTTAATCTCAAATATTTTAAAAAAAAATTGTGGGAAAAATTTATAATATTTGGGTTGGAAATTCTCCAATTTTTTCCCATCATTGAGAATATACTATTATGGGGTTGGAGTAGAATATGTTATTCTCACGTCGTAGTTTTTTTCTTTTATTTTTCTTTTGCTTTTTGGGGTTTTGAATTGATTTGCTAATAAAGACGTATATTCAGTTTAATAAAAATAATTTGACTTTAATATATAAGATGAGATTTTTTGTTATTTCGATCAATGTATCGGTAGGCGATCGCCTAGGCGAGAGCCGTTGGAGGCTCTCCAACGGCTCTCCACTCTTTTTTTTCCTTTCAAAAATTACAAGTTTGCCACTACCCCCAAATCCTATATAAACCCCGCCAAACCTCTTCATTTTTCACACATCTCTCATTCTCTTCTTCTTCTTCATAATTCTATTCTCATCATCAAGTTTCCTAATCACCAAGTTTTTGCGATTAAGTCTTCGGTCTGGTGCTTAGTTTTGAAGTTAGAAAGTGAAGTCTCCGATCCGGTTCTTCATTCTTCAACCACCAAAATCAAGTGCACTCTTTCTAACTTCTCTTTAGAATTAAATTAATTAGTATTTTATTTTCATATTAGTCTAAATTTTTATATTAGTCTAGTTTTAAGATATGACTTATGTACCCGGCACTAGTCTCCCTATACATCACGAGAGTTACGATGACCTAAGACCTACCCGTACAAATGACCCCGGTTGGAATACTGCCCATTACATTAGTGCTAATGATAAAAACTGCATTGTCTGTGAGTTATGTGGTAAGGAAACTAGAGGTGATATAGCCCGTCACAAACAACATCTTGCACACACACCCGGTAGCAATGTTAGACCTTGTGATAAAGTTCCTGACTCTATTAAACAAGACATAACTGCATACATGATTAGAAACAGTAGGACATTACAAAACAAAAATGTATGTCTTGATGATTATGTAACCGAGAAAACATAGAATTTGATCTAGAAACCGGGTCGGGTTCCGGTTCTGCTCGGACCCCAACCTCCCGTTCTCGCTCCGTTCCTGGTCGAAAGAGACAAAAACAACGTTTGTGGGCACCATTTTGCGGATGTGGGAAGAACGTGGTTTCCGCCCCCCCACAAACAACCATCGAAAGAACCTTTAGAAAAGAAGATAGGAAAACAATTAATCAAAAATGGTCTAGGCTTTTCTATAGATATGGTATATCATTCAACACTGTAAGGACGCCTGAGTGGAAGGAAGCAATATCTGCCACTTGTACTTACGGACTCGGAGTTAAACCCATGACGTATCATGAAGTTAGTGACTCGTGCCTTAAACAGGAAATTGACTACACTAGAGGTATACTAGAGTCGTACAGACAAGATTGGGCAACATACAGGTGCACGTTGATGACAGATGGCTGGACTGATAGGTCTGGTAGGAATATAATCAATTTTCTAGTAAATTGTCCGACAGGTACCATGTTCATGAGGTCTGTAGATGCTTCCGGTCATTCTCACACCGCAGACTACCTGTACAAGCTGATGGACAAGGTAGTTGGCGAGATTGGCGAAGAACACGTTGTTCAGGTGGTCACCGACAACGCCGCCGCGTACGTACTTGCCGGTAGGATGTTGCAGCAAAAAAGAAGGAGATTGTTTTGGACTCCCTGTGCAGCGCATTGCATCGATCTCATGTTGGAGGATATTGGCAAGCTGTTTTTGAAGACTATTGCTTTAGCTCGTAAGATCATCAAACATTTCAATAGCTCTGCCATGTTGTTGAAGAGGATGCGAATTGCCATTGAAGGGAACCTGCTACGCCCTGCGGTCACGAGATTTGTCACCGCCTTTCTGAGTTTGCAAAGGTTGTTTCTGAAGAAAGACAAACTCCGAGCCTTTGTTGTTTCCCCGGAGTACAACGATCCTAATGCAAGTTGGATAAAGAACAAGAAAAAGAAGGAGATCTCTACTGAAGTTGCCGAGACCATTCTACAAAGTGGTTTCTGGACCAACGTCGTGAAGGCACTGAAGGCCTCACAACCTATGGTCTAGGTTCTTAGACTTGTTGACGGCGATCAGAAACCACCGATGGGATATCTGGGTGACGCAATGGAGAAAGCCAAAGAACAAATCATGAGGAACTTTGACGGAAACCCGAGGTTGTACAAGCAAGTCATCGACCTCATCGACACCAGGTGGGGTCCAGGGAAGATGATGTTCTCACCGCTAGACTCAGCTGGTTTCTTACTCAACCCTGGTACCTTCTTCTCCGTCCCGCCTCAGGATCGAAATGTAGCTTTCAATGAGCATATGCCTGGATTCATGGATGTCGTAGAGCGGCTCGTTCCCACTCCTGCAGAACAAGACAAGATTTGCGGTCTACTTGATCGTTACAAGAACTCCCTCGGAATATTCTCGAGGGATATGGTCGTCAGACAAAGGTCGGAAAGAAGACCTATAGATTGGTGACAATCGTATGACGCAGACATGGGAGAGACCGCATTACAGAGGTTGGCCCTGAGGGTGTTGGGATTGACATGCTCGGCATCAGGTTGTGAGCGGAATTGGAGTGTCTTCGAGCAGTTGCACTCAACGAGAAGGAACAGGTTGGCTGTGAAGAAGATGAATGACTTGGTGTATGTGAACTACAACCAAAAGTTAAGGCAAAGGTTTCAGCAAAGGATGGAGAAGTCTGGATTTTATGACCCCATCAGTGTGGACTACGATCTCTTCGACGAGCATCCATGGTTGGTAGAAACTGAAGATCCGGTCTTCGCTGGAGAAGAGCTTACATGGGCCGATGCCGAGGAAGCAGCTTTGGGACATTTTTCTTCACAGAGACGCTTTGCTCGATCCATGTCCACTGCATCTGACGCGCGGTGTTCTACTGCATCTGACGTGCCATTATTAGGTCGTGGCATGGATGATGCCATCGTTCACATCAGTTCTAGAGATCCAGGTGCATCGAGTTCTCAACCACCGATGGACATCGACGAGCAATATGTCAAATCCGATGATGAAGAAACTGAAGAAGATGATGTCTACGTCGACAATCCGAACTAGAACGACTCCGACGACTCTGATGGTGGTGGAGGATATGATATGGTTCCCAGTTGGACATTAGATCAATGTGTTCAATGGAATTAGTTAGTTAGCTTATAATTCTAATTTCTCTCTTATCTGCTATTGTATGAACTCCGAGTTACCTTTGTAATCGTACTACTAAGCAATAAATTGTATACCTAAGTGTTTACGTGCGTAGAGGGGGTGCCTAGTGAGGCCTTGGTCGAGGAACTAGGTGTCTTTTCGAAGCCTAAACATGTATGGTATTTTTCGAAAATATTTGTGGATTTTTCCTATTTTTCCCGATTTTTCCTGATTTTTTTATCTATTTTATAAAAATTAATTGAATTAAAAATAAAAAAATTACCGCCCATTCCTAGGCTGTCGCACAACCGCCTCGGCGAACGCCCAGGCGACCGGACACCTCCGGTCGCCAAGGCTCGCCTAGGCGGTACCTGAACATTGATTTCGATCACAAAATCGGCTTATTCATCTTTTTATCTTTAATTATAATACCAACTTCCCATAGTTTTGTTGAAATATCTAATTATATTAAAAAAATAATTTAAAAATAAACGAAATACTAACATTGTGGTACTTAAATTGACGACAAAAAAGAGAAAAACATGAATATGTTATCAAAATAACCAAAAAATTATTCTATGATGCCAAAAAACGAATTCAACATTTTTAATTTAAAATGCATGATTTCTAAAAGTAAGGATAAGTGAAAACAGTGTTAGAGTTACGCTACTAGCTTTATGTTTCGCAAATTATTACCACAACACCGATATTTTGCCAATATTTTTTATTTTTTATCATTATTTTGAAAAGTTTTTCTATTATTTAAATATTTGTCTTTTTAACTATTCATCACTTGAGGAGGATGACGATCATGCGAGGTTTCTTGGTTTTTTTTTTGATAATTTGTGTTGTTTTTAGACATGAAAATTTTGTTTCTCCATGAGATTTCTACATTTGAATTTTTAACATTATGTAGCAATTTTTTTACAATTATTAAGCCTTTTGACATACAATATAGGAAATTATTTATAAATATTAGTTTATAATATGTTGACTAGTATGATGCATTGAAAAACGTTGGCATATGTTAGTTTAATCATTTCACAGTTACTCTTTTTTTTCTCTCCTATTTATCCAAGCAAGAGAAGGCAAATTAACCTTCTCTTCTTTTCTCCTCTCTTATTTCTCTCTCTCTTCTTTTCTTCTCGCTCCATCGTTTGTATCCAATGAACCATTTCGAATATTTATAATAGCTCTTACTTAGTTTATGATCAAGAAAGCTAGATTTGAGTCACCATTTTTAATGGTTTATGCTACAATATATTATTACGTCGAACACATTGAAATTTATTATATATGGAACCTTTCGCCACAAACTAAGCGGTTTGGGTCGAGGGGTTTCTTGCTTTTCAAACTGTCTCGAGTACCATTGTTGAAGATGTCGTACCTCTAGGGATATCAATAAGTCGCAATGTGTAATTCTACCAAGGATTCAAAACATACGTTTGCGATCTTGAATTCACTCTGAGTCGTGCGGCATCGTTTGTCTTTGAGAAAACATACTAGAACAATTTATTACCGTAACATCCCGGAACAGTAGAAAAATTTAAAAATTTCAAATAAAGATCACGAGAGGAAGATCATCAAAAACAGGAATGTTACTTATATAAATTTCCAATATGTGCACCATATTACATCAGAGTTTGTCAAAATACTTGATTACATCAAATACCATGAAAGACAGTACAAGTAATCATGACGACCTTGAAGAGTTCAAAGAGAGGATCCTGGTCTCAAGATGTGCGCACCCGCTGTCACCATCCACAGAACTTACTGCGGTCCTGAAATGCAAATGTGACAAACAATGCCTGAGTTTCCATAAGGAAATCTCGTATGTCAAGTCCACCTATATGAATGCAACAATACAATAAAATGATCATATCATACTAGTGACATGCCATGTCATCAACAATAAGGAAAACAATTTCCCTCCAAAGGTAAATCTGGACATCAGTCCCACAATCATCATCGGGTCTCCCTCGGAGACCTACCGTAGGCACATACGGACAGTACACAACACACCCCACACACGACTATACTAATCATGGGGTTCGGTGAGGGGCGTCCGCACATCCGTGTCATAAGAATCAGATCTGAATCATCGTGGTCATCACCACACCGACGGAGCCATCACTCAGTAGGTGCCCAACTGAGCTATCCTGCCGGAACAACATCGGTCGAGTCAAACAATACGTCCGACACAACATCAGACTAAACAACATACGTCCAGCACAACATCGGAGGGTTCCGGACCGCAATCCGCCAGGTCATCATGCTCTGTGAGCCGTACATCATCACACATTGGGATCCGCGATCCCTCAGGTCTACTACTTTACCGAGAGTCAAAATAAGCAGTACACTACATCACAATCTATAACCAGAGGTGGCACAACCCAAGTACCCACACTCTTCCACTCGGCGGTCCCTGGGTAGGCACAATCAACGCACCCACCGTCACCTCCTGGCTCACGCTCTAGGCGAGGACACAAGTTTCCGTGGACAGAGTCGGCACTTCACTAGGACCAGGGATTCAGTCCTGAGCATAAACGGTCGACCGAAAGAGGCAACCCGGTCGATTGCTCCCAATAGGACCGGTCGAACAAATGCTTGCAACGGTCTAAATCTTTAAGAGAGTAATTGCTGCATCATTTGCCATAACGAAATTGTCCCACCAAATTCAAGTTATCGTAACTCATAACTATAAGTGTAGGGGTGCAGTTGGTAATTCTTGATAAAAGGTCAAAATTTGTACAACTAAAATCTAGAGAATCAAAATCTACTAATATGAATGTATTAGTAATTTGGTATCTATAACGTCATTATACTAATCAGGTGATTTTCGAAATCGAGAGAGAGATCCCTTCACCATCAGCTTTATTAGGCATTGTTGACCTTGCGTAACGAGTAATTATTTGAGTTATCATCTAATATTTCAGATAATGGGCTTTTAGGAAAAGTTGCTCCCTAATGAGTTAAGTGAACAATACGAGTAGAATTTGTAAAATTTACAACAAAATAAAGATACTAGAAAAATGTAGATAGTTTAGGGTTGATTTTGCAAAATTTCCAATTAAATAATAATATAGTTAACAATGTTAGTATAAATGAAGAGTTATCGGAGTGACATGAGTTTTGAGTCTGATGACATCCAAGTAAATAATCTGGACTTGCCTTTAAGGATGAAAAGAGAACATGAGAGAGAGTTTAGCAAAATTCACCTTAGTTTTTTTTAAAACAAAACTCACTTTGAGTTTTGGACTTCGGAAAGGATAAAGAGTCATAGGCATCCCGTGCCTCCTCAATCTCCCGTACTACCCATTCCAAACCGAAGCCGTAATTTTTTTATATAATAATAAAAAAAAAATCTAAAATTCGAATTTTAGGAATTTTTTTTCCAAATCTACTCGGATCGCGGGTGGGACCCGTGATCTGACCCCCAAAAAAAAATTTTTTTGGAAGAATTTTTCACAACCGCGATCGGTGAATTTTTTTTAATTTTTTTTTTAAAAATAATTTTTTTTAAAGTTTTCTGTTTTAGTTTTATTTTCTTTATTTCTGTTTTTCTTTTTTATTATAATTATTTGTAATATTTTGTAATATTTTTTTCCAAAATATGTTTTCTAATTTATATTATTTTTTAAATTTTTTTAAAATTTATTTTTAATTTTTTCAAAAATTGACCTCCAAATCACGTCGATAACTCGACGTATTGAAATGTTAGGGTATTTTATACAATAAAAAAATAAATTTTGTTAACCAGAATAAGAAATTATTTACAAATGAATTTTAAACGAACACTAAAACTAATTAAAACAAAAAATTGATAACGTTGTCGAAAATTCGTAGGGTGTACACACGTTACAAACAGTTTTGGAGGTCGATACAGCAAAAAATTAAAAAAACAATTAATTTTTTTTAAAAAATAATAACAATTACAAAACATATTTTGCAAAGAAATATAATAAAAAACTTAATTAAAATGATTTAAAAAAATTCAAAACATAAAACACTCCAACTAAAATCCGCGACTTTATTTATTTTCTTTTATTGTTTTTGATTTTATGTTTTGATTTTTTAAAAATCATTTTAACTATGTTATATATATATATATATATATATATATATATAAACTTCAAAATATGTTTTCTAATTTTTATAAATTTTTAAAAAAATTTAATTGTGTTTTTAATTTTTTGCAGTATCGACCGTCAAAACTGTTTGTAATGTGTATTTTGCGTGCAATTTTTTTTTCAAATTTATAAAAATTAGAAAAATATATTTTGAAGTATATATATATAAATATATATATATATATATATATATATATATAATATATATATATATATATAATATAGTTAAACCCTACGAATTTTGAATATAAAATATTTTGAAGTATTAGAAAACTGTTTGTAATGTGTATCTACCCTACGAATTTTTGACAACGTTACCAATTTTAAAATGTACCTATATTGGTATTCGAAATTTAATTTTTTTATTAGATAAAAAAATGTACCTAGTTAATACTATATTCTAAATTTTTAAAATTGGTACCGTTGTCAAAAATTCGCAGGGAGAATACACATTACAAACAGTTTTGAAGGTCGATACTGCAAAAAATTAAAAACACAATTAATTTTTTTTAAAAATTTATAAAAATTAGAAAACATATTTTGAAGTATATATATATATATATATAACATAGTTAAAATGATTTTAAAAAAAATCAAAACATAAAATAAAAAACAATAAAAAAATAAATAAATTGACGGATTTTAGTTGGAGTGTTTTATGTTTTGAATTTTTTTAAGTCATTTTAATTAAGTTTTTTTATTATATTTCTTTGCAAAATATGTTTTGTAATTGTTATTATTTTTAAAAAAAAATTAATTGTGTTTTTCATTTTTTGCTGTATCGACCTCCAAAACTGTTTGTAATGTATGTACACCCTACGAATTTTCGACAACGTTATCAATTTTTTGTTTTAATTAGTTTTAGTATTTGTTTAAAATTCATTTCTAAATAATTTCTTATTCTGGTTAAGAAATTTTATTTTTTTATTGTATAAAATACCTTAAAACATTTCAATACGTCCAGTTATCGACGTGATTTGGAGGTCGATTTTTGAAACAATTTAAAACAAATTTTAAATTTTTTAAAAAATAATATAAATTAGAAAACATATTTTGAAAAAAAAGATTTTAAAAAAGATTACAAATAATTATAATAAAAAAGAAAAACAGAAATAAAGAAAATAAAACTAAAACAGAAAACATAATAAAAATTATTATTTTTAATTTTTTTTTTCACGGATCGCGGTTATGCGTGAAAATTTTCAGCAAAAAAATTTTTTTTTTTTGGGGGGACGGATCGCAGGTGGGAACCGCGATCCGTGCCCCACGGATCGCGGGTCACACCGGCGATCCGAGCCCCACGGATCGCGGGTCACACCGGCGAGTAGATTTGGAATTTTTTTTCCTCCTAAAATTCGAATTTTAGATTTTTTTTATTATATAAAAAAATTACGGATCCCAAGTGCACTTTCATTATTAATCAATCAAATGTTTACAAAACTGTGTACGCTTCCTTAACAGTGAACTGGGACCAACCCATTACAAAAAACTGAACTGCCCAAATGGGCTAAGTGGAGCTTGATGAGAAACCTTGCATTGTACAAGGGACAAACCAGGCTCCTAGACCAAACAAAAACCTGTACTCAGGAAAAGAATGAACTAGAATAGAATTTGGATTCAATCAATCACTCTCCATCCTACTCTGATTCATCACATTTATTTCAGCTTGATCTGACTGTAGGCTTTAGTTTGATTCTTATTTGAGTGAACAATTCTCCATTGTTACCTCTCTGGTTCAAGTGATTCTCCTTTCATCTACCTGTCTATAGCCGGTCTAGTGTATTTTGTCCGACTTTAACCAACACCGGTCGAACGATGCCTTGTGACGGTCGACCGGTCGTGCTTGTGCTGGTGGGTCGGGGTTGTCTGGGAGTTTTCGGTCGAACAGGACCCCTGAGCCGTTCGACCGATTGCTTCGTGTTTCGTTGGACCGGACGTTGACCATTCAAACGGTCGACCGTTCTAGACCTTTTGTCCGCCCGGAACTTAAGTGAACTAAATTGTATTGTATGTTTTTCGACCGATTTTATGATCTTGTTCAACCGGTACATAACCTAGAATGCTAGGATGACCCTGGTAGCTTTCGGTCGACCGGGAGCCTTGAGTCGGTCGACCGAATAGACTTGTATGATTTTGACCAGACTCTGGATTTTGACCACGTTCGGTCGACCGGTTTTAGACTTTTGTTCGACCGTTGGGGATTGAGTTTTGAGCACAGAGTTCGACCATTGTACGCGTTCGGTCGACCGATTCCTCTGCGGAAGTGGTCGTCCGGTATACCTTTTCCGGTCGACCGTTTGAGCCCAGAACTGAATCCTGGTCCTAGTGAAGTGTCAACTCTGGCCACGGAAACCCGTGTCCTCGCTTGGAGCGTAAGCCGGGAGGTGACGATGGGTACGTTGCGCGTGCCTGCTCAGGGACCGCCGTGTGGAAGAGTGTGGTCACTTGGGACGTGTCGCCTCTGCATTATAGAGGGTGACGTAGTTTGTATGTTCTCTCCTTAGAGTAGCAGCCGGAGGGATTGCGGATCCCATTGCTTCAGCTGGCACGCAACTGTCATTGGGTGAAGTGACTACCGGCCTTGAGGGCTTCGGAGGGCTCGCTGCCCTGCTTTTATAGCGACGGAGTTGGTGTCTGCACGTGGAGCTCGATGACCCTGCGGACTTCGGTTCGGATCTGTCGATTGTCTGACCCTCTGTGTGGCGGATATGTTCGACTAGCCTTGATAGGCAGTGATTGCACGAGCCCGTGCGGCCTGTGTGGCTACGGGAGGGCCCCTGTGCGGCCTGTGTGGCGGCAGGGAGGATCGCGCGTGCTCTTTGTGGTTACGGCGATGGACTGCCGATGATGATTTCCGGCAGGTAGCTCGATTGGGCACCTATCGAGTGAGATACCGTGCAGTCTGTGTGGTACTGGTGGTTGTGGACCGTGCAGCCTGTGTGGCGGCGGCGAAGTTGTGGACCGTGGGGCCTGTGTGGCAGCGGGAACGATCATGGGACGGATGTCTGGTTTTGCCCTTAGTGGGAATGTTGTTTTATTGCTTGTATTCATGCCATGCTATACTAGTATGATAGGGCATATAGATGAGCTTGTCATACGGGGTTTCCTTATGGAAACTCAGGCATTGTTGTTATGTTTATTTTCAGGACCACGTTAGGTTCCGGCGGGTGGTGACCGAGGGTGATTGCACTTTGGGACTGGATCCTGTTGTCTGCCTATTTTAGGTTGTCGTGATTACACGTATTATGTATTTCGTTTTCTGATGTAATCACTTTTTGACAAACTCTTATGTAATATGGTGCACCAGATATATTTGGGTATTTCTTTGAGTAATGTCCCCACTCTTGATGGTTCTTATTCTTGTGTTTCCGTTGATTTTAAAAGTTTAAATTTTCCGTTGTTCGGGGATGTTACAAAATTGATGACTGGGTTACTATAACTTCGAATTCCAAATCCTCCCTCTATTCGTCTGTTTCACCGTTTCTCCTGCTAAGATCTTGTCCTACAAGCTGCAAGATTGAGGAAAGCAACCATCATGATCTTCAATTGGAATTAATTGGCTAATATTAAGGAAGAAGAAACAACCTTTGCCTGATCAAGCCAACTTTGTATTGACTTTGTCAGTGATGGAGTCCCATGGAAGCCTTTCCCACAACCTGGGTTATTTTAGGTTTGATAAGAGTGTCAAGTCTTTATACAATTGCACTCATGTGAATGAACTACAATCCAACATGATGTTGTCCTGCAAGTTTTCCATTATTATTGATACATCCTAGGCTTAGTTTCCTCCTTTGATCTTGTGTCACCTGCAAATAAAGAAAAAGGTTTACTAGGTATCATTTTCTTCATGGAAACAAAAATAGTGATAAAATAGTTTTCAAGAGACAACCTCATGGCCAAAATACAAGGTGAATAAATCATTCTGCTGGCTCCCATTAAACTGAGATAACTTCACCTATTACCCCCAAACTTCCTGCTTCTTGTATATCCATGTCCCCTGTCATAGGGTAACCATGAAAATTGGCTCCAGGATGATTCCTAGCTGGTGATTGGTCTTCATTTCCACGTACCATTTTTAGAGATAATATAAGGTAGGGCACTCTTCTCCAATTTCAAAAGACTCATAATTCTTCTAGGCAACTCAGAGTATGACCAAATAATGGTCTTATTCTCAGTGTAAATACCCACGTTTGCAAGAGTGTCAGCCACCTTTGTTAAGACTATTGTTATAGAAGAAAGACAACAAAAATCCAATCAAAAGGAATGGGAAATGATGTTTTGAGGGGTGGAAACTCCAATAAAATCAGGGAAGTGCCAGGTGGACGAAGTGTGATGACCTATATAGCGTAACGTCCCGAAACATCGAAAATTTAAAATCTTTCATCAAGACATCAAAGACCAATAATCAAAAGAATGGACTGTCACTTATCATAAAACATTCAAGCGGTGCACCATATTACATCAGAGTTTGTCAAAAGCTACATGATTACATTAGATATAACAAAAGGAGATACAAGTAATCATGTCGACCTCAGTGGTCCGAACGAGAGGATCCGATCCCAAAATGCGTGCACCCGCTGTCACCACCCAACTGGACCTACTGTGGTCTTGAAATAAAACATGCAACAACAATGCCTGAGTTTCCATAAGGAAACCCCGTATGCCAAGCTCACTTATATGCATGCAGTTGTACAATGTACCTATCATACTAGTAGCATGTCATGTCATCAACAGTAAGAAAAACAGTTCCCCCGAAGGGTAAAACGGGACATCAGTCCGACAATCATCATTGGGTCTCCCAAGGAGACCTACCGTAGGCACATACGGTCTAACGGAACAAGTCGTGACGCTCCCCACACGCGGCTATACTAATCATGGGGTTCGGCAAGGAGCATCCGCCAAGTCCGAGCCATAAGAAACAAATATGTAACTTTGTGGCCAAAACCACCCCAACGGAGCCGTCGTTTGGTTGGTCCATCAATCATCATCTCAGTAGGTGCCCAACTGAGGAAAACATAGCCGGAACAATATCGACCCATCATACATCATATCCGGAACAACATCGGCCCATAAAATATCATACATCATAGCCAGAACAGCATCGACCCATCATCGCCGGAACAACATCGACGACATCACCGGCACAACATCGGTGGTCCAACATATGTCCGACACAACATCGGACGAGTCTGGAACGAAGTCTACCGGGTCATCAGGCTCCACGAGCCGCACATCATACATTGGGATCCGCGATCCCTCAGGTCTGCTACTCTACAATGAGTCCATCAATCCATCACATCAAGTCACGATCCATACACAGAGGTGATACGTCTTGAACACCCACGCTCTTCCTCACGGCGGTCCTCCCACCGTCACCTCCTAGCTCACGCACTAGGCGAGGACACAGGTTTCCGTGGACAGAGTTGGCATCCTAAAAGGACCGTGAATTCAGTTCTGTGCACAAACGGTCGACCGAAAGAGGCAATCCGGTCGACCATTCCCATAAGGTTCGGTCGACCGAAAGTCTGCAACGGTCGAACTCTCTGCGCAAAACCTAAGTCCCAACGATCGAACAGAGGTCTAAAACTGGTCGACCGATATGTAGTCAAAATCCAGAGTCTGGTCAACATCAATCAATACTGACGGTCGACCGACTCAAGGGTCCCAGTCGGCCGAAAACTACCAGGAAATCCTAGCAGTTCTAAGTCATATAACGGTCGAACACATACTAAACAACGGTCGAACAATCATGCATAATAATCCAATACACTTAAGTTAAGTTCGAACGAAAACATGGGACCAGTCGACCGAAAACCAACAGGCAACCCCGACCCACCAGCACAAAGCACTACCGGTCGACCGCCACAAGGCATCGTCCGACCGGTGTTGGTTAAAGTTGGGCAAAAAACATTACATTGGTTGACCGCCCGAAGGAACCAGTCTACCGTTGGTCGTCTGCAACCTTGCGCCAGCCAAGGATATATGCCAACCACGTCACCGGCGAGGTCTCCGACCTCCCGCAACCGACCAACACTTCACCCACACGAGATTGAGCAACCAAAAACACACTAAGAAGCTGGCATACCTCAAGTCACGATCTCAGAAGAAAGTTGGAGATCCACCTCACGCGCCCTCCTCAGCAACCGCCTGAGCCTTTTACACGCTTCTCCTGAGCCTTGCACACGCTTCTCCTGAGCACGCTCGCCGCAGCACCCTCCTCCGTCGCCGGTGAGCTTGGATCTGAGGTTGAGAGAAAGAGAACTGAGAAGAGAGGTGAGGAAGAGAGACAAACGTAAGGTAGAGAGAGTTGAGTTTTATGCCTTTAAAACCCAAACCACCCATCACCTCACCACCCCTACACCATCACCCTACACCTCATCTACAATGCTCGCCACCCCTTCCCTTCCCCATGCAAACCCACCCTCTAAACACTAATTAGCACTAAACAACCCTAAAGAGGGTTAGGGACATAACATATAGTCTGGGAACCCAATCTCACGTCCACATGAGTTTAGGTGAAGATGAATGAGTTCACCGATACAAGAAAGAAGTCCCTTGTACCCCTTCCAAAGTGGTTCCTCACCTTAATCTTTCATCTTTAAAGTATGTTTTTATTTTATTATGCATGTAAGTTTCCAGTGGGAAGATAATGGGTAGATATGGGCTCAGTGAAAGCCCTGGGGATGTTACTCACCTAACACCGTCACAAAAGAAAGATAGGCCACAATCCGTGTTTGGGTCATGGACAACCTTTATCTGACGGTGTGGTAGCTTTCAAGAAGATGTCTCGGCTGAGTCGTCAATCAGGGGGGAAGAGTCCGTGGATCATCAACTGAAAGACTGGTCCAAGGCTTAGGTTGCAAGCAGGATCCGTTACAAGCGAGGCCATCGAGTTGTATAGCACTCAGTCAATTGGAGGACAAAAGAAGCAAAGTTAAGAAAAGATCTGTGCCACCCATCGAAATTTAGTATTTAGGGTCATCCCACGACTCCTTAATTCATTTCTCCATCTACTTTGCAATGTTGTATTCGCATCGCACAACTTATGGAAATTGGTCATTCATGTCTCAAGCAGGACGCTGGCAAAATTCTTTTTTCCTTCAGTGCATAATGTTCCACATATGTCTATAAATCTCCTTTTTGTTGGCCGGATTACTGATCAAGATTGTCATGTTTATTTCATATAGTTTATTACCTTGGAATTTCTTTCTACCTTTCCTTAAGAAAAAAACATATAGCAGATTAGAAACGGGGAGGAGGACAAGAATAGAAAGACCAACCAACTCTTCCAACTCCACAATGTTGAGCTTACGTCGGGCCCTTGCTTGATCAAGATCTGTATTCACGTTCTTGTCCACCCATAAGGCACAATGCTTGAGCTCGACGGGTTGGTGGCAAGCCATGTCGTACACTACCCGATATGGGAACATACCCAAGGTGGTCTTATACGCGGTGCAGAAACCCCACAACGCGCCATTATGCTTAGTAGACCCGTCCTTCCGTGAGGAATTAACTGTCTTCTCAAGGATTTGCTTTAATTGATGGTTAGAAATTTCGACAAGCCCACTAGTTTGCAGATGATATAGGGTCTCAAGAATGTGGGTGATCAAATACTTCCTCATAAGCACTTCAAAGAAGCGATTGAAGAAGTGGGTACCCCTGTCGTTGATTATGGTACGAGGTGTACCAAATCACGCAAAAATGTCCTTTAACAATTTGGTGAGCACCTTGTTGTCACTGGTCTTTGTGGGGATAACAATTAAATGTTTTATTAATTACCGCAAGTGCACGACCGCGATGAAGCGGTGGCAAGTACGGGTCAATCCGCAGGGAGATGAGTAGCCTCTGGTTGTCAAAAATAAAGTGGCGAATAAATGGAGAAAAGATGTGATTACGCAAAAGCTAAACTACACTAAACTAATAAGTACGAAATGCAAAAGAAAGCACGAAAGATTGGAAATCAGAAAGAGAAACCCCTAAGGGGTGGAGTGTGTGCACATATGAAGTGAAATTAGTGATGAATGATGCATGTAAGCATGTATGTGTGTGTGTGTGTCGTGTGTGTGTTGTCATGCATAGGAAGTGTCTAAAGATGTGGCAAAACCAATCAATCCATTCACACAATGTATTACCAATTACTACTTGATTATCATAGGATTAGGCTCAGCATGAGAAGTGTCTAAAGATATGGCAACACTCATCAAAAACCATAAACTCATGTGAAGAACAAAGGTAAGCATGAGAGGTGTCTAAATGTTATGGCAAAACCCAACAAAACAAAGTTTCTTCAATCAATCAAGCAAGCAAACACAAATACAAACACATAACTAACATGTAGCATATTCAACAGGAAATTTCAGTTAATAAACATGAGAAAACTAATTTCAGTTTCTTATGGCAAAACCCATCAAAATTCCCCAACATGTAGATGATTAAAATACCTCAATGAACATACAAAACATGCAAGTCGACACAATCAAAAATTCATCAAACATCCAAACTTCACAATATATACGAACATCAACTCCGCCCCCAAAGGAGATGAATCTACTCACCACAAATTATGCTAGCAATTAAACTAAAGAAGAAAGAAGACATTCTAACTAATTTAGCCTAAGATCAAAGAAACAATACTAAGCTAAACATGCATAAAAAGAGACAACATGAGAACAAAACAATGAAAATTTATTTTATTAAATGAGTCACATTACTAGTAGCAGTCTTCTCCACCTTGAGTTTTTGCTCCAAGGCTTACTCCAAGTAGAGACAATGCTACCAAGCAATGGGTGAATACAAATGAGGAGGAAGAGTTCTATTTATAGGCATGAAAAAAGGTAACCGGGGACAATCCCCCGGTATAGGACTAAACGCATACTATAAATGGACATAAAACAACATAATACACGACCCGACTCAATCATGAAACATTTGGACCAATTTAAACCGCCAATTGGCGGTCTGGAACAACCAATTGGCGGTCCAGATTGCTTGGATTGAGTCTGGATTTCGGTGCTTCGTTTCTGGCTTGATTTCTTGATGTTTGATGAACGAGATTTGGTTGTTGATATTTGGGCCGAATCTAATTGCCAAAATACTCCTCATAATGGTGTGGAGCTTCTTGATTTCCTCATTAGTCCTTTTGGTTTTACATTCGGGTCATTCTCTCTTGCACCTTAGTCGATAAGTCTTGCAACTTAGTCATTTTTCTTGTTTTTATGTCCTTTTTTAGTCTCTTCTTCTCAAACCTGTTATTCGTGAAACTTAAACATAAAACACGTTACGTAGCATTGTTTAGGTTCAAGATAATGGATATAAGACACAAATGAAGGAATGAAATGATGTCAATCAAATACCCCACACCTAACTTTTGTTAGTCTCGAGCAAAACAAAGAAAAGGAAAAATGAAAGAAAGGAAAAATCATTCATAAAACAGGGAAATCCTAACTCTCTTTCGTCGGAATCATGGTTGCACTTACCACATGCAACAAGCTGTTAAACCCCCTTGTCGCCAAAGAGGAAGAGTGTTGTCTCTTAAGGGTTTTCAACTGATATACCCACAAATCCGAACATTGATGCATTAATCAGCCTAGAAACACGACTCAATGGACTCACTTTCGTCGATCATTGGACACGGTAATTCTACGGGCCGACTCTATATATGTAGTCAGTCCACACACCTAGCCTAATGAAACATTCGTGAAAGTTAATTAAGGACTTAAGTGAAAGACATGGGCAACCTTAACTTCTTAAAGTGATACATTGTGTAAAATCCATTAATGTTCTTATTTGACTCTTTTTTCTTTTTTTTATTATTCATTTTTTTTCTTTTCTTTGGAGCATTACATTGGTTGGTGTTTGATTCTCTTAGGGTCAGGTTTCGTCATCATTTCCTATGAGGACTTACACTATCACGTACACCTTCCCCCAAATCTCCACATAGGGCGATCCCTACCACCCGTTTAACGGGAGTTCGGTCGGTGCATCCCAAGCCAGATGACTCGAAAGCACCAGGCACTAAGTCCCCTCGGACCTAATTTCCTGAGTGATAGGAGCCGTACAAGAAGAGAGAACACCACTTATTTATTTACATGGGAACCAAAACCCTACACTTCAAGTTTCACAACAAGATTTTAAAGGTCCCTGACTACGACAAACTTTCTTATACTAACAGACACGAATTATTTGACTCACTAGGTTCAGGGTGGACTTCTTTAGTTGTTTGAGTACTGAAACACTATGATTACTTGCCCCCCGAGGTAAAACCGGGGTGCATCCTTACGACTATATAAGAGCTAAAGCCCGTATACTAGATATCTTAATGCATCATGTTCCAGACAATTTTGGGAGCTTTGTTTTTACTTTGCTCTCAACGGTTTTGCAGATGCTAAACACACGCAAAACCCACAAAACATTTTCTTTAGCAAACACATGAAGATTTTGAAAGAAATGAAAATTTTAAAGCACTAGGAAAGCAAAAGAAGACAAGTCACCTAAGGATCATGACAAGCAAATATATCAATATTAAATGCAACACACTATCATGACCCTAACAATACAAACAAAAGAAAATAAAAAACAAAATGAAAAAGACTCGACTCCACATATATACAAATGTAAAGTATCCCCCACACTTACTTCATGCATTGTCCTCAATGAATACGAGTATGCTACTACATGGATTTTTTGCATGAAAAAGAAAAGATATCACCAACGTGAAACACAAAGAAAATTTCATGGTCATGTTGATGGACATAAACCCAAATTCCCAAGAAACCTGTGAGATACTTAAGAAGGGATACAAACACGTGAAACAAAATGAGGCCCAAATACACAAGGGTTGGGGCCCACAACAATCATTGCTCACTAGTGGAGTCTTTTATTGCTCTTTTTTCTTTTCTTTGTTTATTTTTTTTTCTTTTTTTTCTTTTTGTTTGTTTGTTTGTTTGTTTTTTTTCTTCTAAACAAGATATATACATTAAAAAAGATATTCTCATAATCATTTGGTCAAGGAACATCAAATGAGAACATCGAGTCATGCGGACCGGAGATTTGCCAAGATGGGCCCGCTTCATTGGTACTCTGAGGTGTCATGAGGAGTTAAAGGTCAAAGCTGAAAGTCTCGAACTCCTCATGATATTGGTTGGGTGTAGGCAACATGAATGAGTGGAGTTGTGTTGCCTCATTAGGGTTTAGTTGCTCATCGAACAAAACCCTCCAACCAATAGTGGGTGCATCAGAATGAGTTCCTCACACTCATTCGAAGGATGCGACACACTAGTTTCACTATGAATGGGGCTTCTCCCCAAGTCATCCAACAAGGACCACCCAAGCTCCTTTATATTATCAATCATAAGCTCACTCGTAGGTGGGTCCTTGTTGGAGTCAAGACGAAGGTCAAAAGGCTCAACGGCTATGGGACATGGGGTAGAGACACCTTCTGGTATGGGCACATGATGAGGTGTGTCCCCCTAACTAATAGTCTCAACTAAATCATCCAATAAACACTCCCTTTGTATATCCATGTTTGACGCCAGCTCACTCCGTTGCATTGCAAAGACATGCAATGAGTTTTCGCTGGGCCCACAAACATTCTCAACGGGTTGCATTGGTGTTAGGGGTGTTTGTTGATTTTGCGGTGCTTTCTCTAATTGGCGGATGAGGTTGAGATTTAAAGGTTGGTCCATGGGCTCCTGTTGCCTACCAGAGTTGAACACATGAAACTTGACACTCATGTTACCAAATGAGATCTTCATGAGACCATTTCTACAATTAATTAAGGCCTTAGAGGTTGCCAGAAATGGTCTACCCAATCAAAAGAATTTGAGAGTGGGTGTTCGCAACAGGGTTGGTATCGAGGACGACAAAATCTACCAGAAATATAAAATCTCCAACTTTGATAAGCATGTCCTCGATAATCCCCTCTGGAATACGAATGGATCTATTCGCCAATTGGAGAGTGATCTTAGTTGGTTTCAATTCCCCCAAATTCAACTGTTGATAAACAGAAAATGGGAGGAGGTTGACCGCCGATCCTAAATCAAGAAATACATTACTCATGCTAGTGTCCCCTATCGTACACTGAATAGTAGGACACTCAGGGTCCTTGTATTTTGTGTAGGCGGGATTGGACAAAAGTGAGCTTACATTTGCAGCCAAGAATGCTTTCTTAGGAACATTGGTCTTCCTCTTGGTTGTGCAGAGATCCTTCAACACTTTGACATATTGAGGTATTTTTTGGATGACATCCAACAAGGGGATGTTAACCTTCACTTGCTTAAACACCTCTAATATCTTATCATTGTGTCACTCTGCTTTTTTGTTAACCTACTAGGATAGGGAGCTATTGGCAGGTAGGTTTTCTGTAGTTCTGAGAAGGAGGTGTTGGTGTATTACCCTCACCCTCAGCCTCTTCTTCACCATCATTCCCACTGAGGGGCTGCACAGATGGTGGTGGTGGAGGCAAGTAAATGTGATTGTCAACCCGTTTTCCATTCCTTAAGGTTACAATTGCATTGACATGGTGAACATGTTCCTCCACATGGTTCACTTGCCGCCCCTGAGGTATCAAACTCTCATTTTGCATGTGTTGTTGCTGGTACATGTGGGGGTTAGCCTCAGGCTGGCTAGGCATAGTCCTTCTCTCTCTTTCATGTACAGACTAAGCCAATTGGCCCATCTGAAGCTCTAGAGATTTGATGGTCTGTTTATTTGAAGTGAGAACTTGACTTGTGGATGACATTTTTTTATTGAGTTCTCGAGTCCATGAGTCAAGGTCTCAAGCGAATTGAATCGAGTTTCCATATTGTTGGAATTTGGGAAACCCAATTGATTGGTGATTTGAGTTTGGGGTGGCTGATAAGATGGTGCATGTTTGGGAGGTTGGTGTGGTTGGTTAGGTGGTCAATAAAAGTTTGAAGGACCACCCGGGGCATTGTTTTGGTTCCATAAAAAGTTAGGGTGGTTCCTCCATCCAGGGTTATATGATGATGAGTATGGGTCATTCTTGTCTCTATCATAGATGACATTGACATGTTCCATCTCAGGAGGAATGGACGCACACTCGCCTCCTACATGACCTATTCTACCACATGAATGATATGGAACTGGACCATATGCAGACACATGAGATGTACCTTGTGGGTTATGGAGCTCAATCGAATCCATACGGCTCATTAAGGCCACCATGCGTGCCTCGGTGGCCGTAGTGGTATCGACAACAAATGCTGCACCTGATCCAGTCGAGTTTGCGATCCTTGCTCCTATGCTAGATGATGCTGGTGGTTCCCTCACACTCTCCCATTGCATAGTTTTCTCAACAAGGTCTTCTAGGAAAGCCCATGCCTCCCTTTCATCCTTTCCTGAGAACTCTCCTCGACATAGGACACAAGGAGCATTCAGGATGGGATGTGAAGACCCCCGTAAACAATCTAACACAGGCACCACAACTCGATGCCATGGTGAGGGCATGAGGATAGTAGCTCCTTGAACCTCTCTAAATATGCATGGAATGATTCAGTCTCATGCTGATAAAACGAATTGAATTCGTTCCTTAGTTTTTGAGTCTGATGATTTGGAAAGGACTTCTTGAGGAATGCAGATTGAAACTGCTCCTCCTCGCGGTACTGAGCAGCCATGGAACTTGGACCGTGTGCGACACAAGAAGATGAAGGCATCGAGAAATCGACTACTGAGGCAGGATTGACGACACACCTCGTCAAACGGCCACTCTCGTCTCGTGTCCACACAAGCATGCACAAAGGTGCATACCCACATAAACCAAAGTTTTTTTTGACAACTAAAATAGAATGTGCGTAGAGGAGAAGACGGGAGGACACAGAAGAGAGAATGACTCAGGAGAGAAAGGAAGAAGTCCTTACGCTATGACGGTAGGTACTGGTAGAAGCACACAAGCAAGGATTAAAAAACCTAAGGTCGCTATACGTCCTTACAGCTAGACGATGCCTAATTGCGAGGTCACGCATCATCAACATGCCTCACCTCCCTACGGCGAAGACCACAAAGCCCAGCAAGTGAGACAAGATCCGGAGATCTCGTCTCATCTATGATTGATACGTTTTAATTAACCACAAGTGCATGGCCACATTGAAGCGGTGGCAAATATGGGTCGATCCACAGGGAGGTGTGTCGACTTTTGGTTTGTGCGAAGGCGAGTGGGAAAGAAAGGAGAGAAAGATTGATTACACTAAACTACACTTTTCTAAACTAGTAACTAGAAAAGATGAAATGAAATCACAAAACAAACTAAACTAAGAAACCAATGAAGGAAGATAAAAAACTCAGGAATGGAAAGCCCCTAAGGGGTGGAGTGTGTGTGCACATGAAATAAGTGTGGTGGTGAATGCATACAAGAAGCTCAAGTTCAGTTAGTATTTGTTAATGCATAAGAAGTACCTAATGGCAAGACCTATCATTTACAACACTAACCTAAGTGATTAATATGAGCAATGCAAGGTTGTTATTAAGAACATAACGAGCATGGAGTGTACCTCACTATGGCAGAAACCATCAAGTAAAGTTCTTATTAATTCAAGCAGGGATACTAATATCTCTCACAACAATAATATCTAGCATTCATACCACCTACATAACATGTACATACATCTACTCCACCCCCAAAGGGGATGGAACTACTCACTCATAATTAAAGTAACTACATTAACAAAATGAAACATTATACTGAAAGGAAATTCAACTAAGCAAGAAAGGAACATTAAAGAAGCCAATTGAAAGGAACATAAACTAAAGAAACATGCAAGAATTAAAAGATAAGATTAAAAGAAACTAAGAACAATTATTTTATTAACAATGACTCACATTGAAGGTAACATTCTTCTCCACCTTGAGTTTTGCTTCAAGGCTTACTCCTTAGTAGAGAGAATGCCACGAAGCAATTGGTAGAATACAATGGAGGAGGAGGAGTTCTATTTATAGCCATAGAAAAAGGTAATCCGGGACAATCCCCCGGTATAGGACTAAACAAATACCAAAAATAGCCTAAACAAACACTAATGCATACACTAGGCAAGCAAAAGAAGACAAGTCACCCAAGGATCATGGCAAGCAGATATATCGATATTAAATGCAACACACTAACATGACCCTATCAATACACACAAAAGAAAACAAAATCAAAGGAAAAAGACTCGACTATTTACACACGTAAAACACCCCCCTACACCTACTTCATGCATTGTCCTCAATGAATGTGAGCAAGATACTACATCGATTTATGCATGAAAAAGGAAAGATCTCACCAACATGAAGTGTAACAGGAAGTTCATGGTTATAGTGATGGACACAAACCCGAATTTCTTCAAAACCTATGAGATGCTAAAGAAGGGATACAAATACGTGAAAGAAATGTGGCCCAAATACTCAGGGGTTGGAGCCCACAACAATCGATGCTCACTGAAGGAGTCTTTTATTTTACTTCTTTTTTTTCTTCTTTTTTATTTTATTTTTTATTTCCTTTTGAATACAACTATATTCAAACATATGTTCCCATTTTCATTTGTCAAAAGACATCAAATGGGAACCTCAAAAGTGGGTCAATACACTTGAAAATGGAACATGACACCACGCGGGGCCAGAATACTCATGTTTGGGCCCCCCCTCACAAAGAGCACAAGATGAAAGGAGAGGTTCATGAATTGGACGCAAATGCGTATCATTCAAAGGATCAAATTGAAAGAGCTTGAACCTCTCAAGAGTTTGGGAAATATGGGGCAACGGAAGAAGAGTTTCTCCTGTTACGGTGCTGAAGTTATGATCGTCAATTTAAACTCTCCAACCAACAGGCTGGTGGATCAGAACGAGGTCAAGAACCTCGTTAGGCATGTCCGACTCACCAGGTGAACAGAAAGTGGGTCTCATATCCAAGGTATCCTCCAAGGAACTCCTAATACCCTCATTAGAAATGTAATTGTTTGATGTTCCATCATTTCCAAGATGATCAGGAACAATAGTGTGAGGCAAACTCTCATCATGTTGTTTGAAATTGAGGGTACTAGGGAGCTCTTGCTCCACCAGAGGTGAGTCCTTAAGAGGCACAACATGAAGATCAATTGGCTCAAGGGCCACGGGACAAAAAGATAAGGCACAATCTTGTGCTGACTCATAATGAAGCTGGTCCATGTTATTCTCAATTTGAATTGAATCCTCCACTAAGTGATCGTGAATTGAAACCCCAAGTCCCTCAGACTGACTAGGAGTTTGACTTTGAAAGATTGTGCTTTGAATTTGTGGATGTAGTGGTGGTTTGATATCAAAAGATGAATCCTCATGTTGACTAGAAAAGTTACTCTCCTCACGTTCACGTAATTGCTGCGTCTTTTGACTCACTTGCAGTGTCATATTTTGTATGGACTGTTGAGTGGTTTCCGTGAACGTAAGGAAAGTTTGTTTCAAGGAATCAGGTATGCGGTCAACGATGAGGTCCAAGTCAGAGCTTGGGAAATTTTGGGGTTTGGTGTTGATGGGCTGAGAATGAGTCCAATGATTTGAAGTGGGGTGTTGGTAGAATTCTGGGTATTCGGGAGGAGGATACTAGGGTGAAAATGAAGTATAAGAATTTGAATAAGAATTGTCTCCCCACGAATCCATCCCTCTTGGGTTGTACGTGGATGCATAATGGTCATATTGAGCATTTTGGGAAAATGTATGCTCATACTCAGGCTCTGGGGGAACATAAGGACATTCCCCAGTAACATGACCATTCAACCCACAACAGTGACACGGTACGGCTACTGGAGCCACCGGTGCACTCATGTCGTCTACCGCACACATGAAAGAGGCCAAAGTTTGTTGTAATGTCTCAGTTTGTTGACCATCATATGATCCGACATAACTAGATTGTGGTCTAGCAGTCAGTGCCTCTCTCATGTTACCCCAACATGAAGAATGCTCAGTCACACAATTAAGATTGTCCCAACCATACATGGTGTTAGTCTGAGCCACCAGATGTTGCATGGGTCCAGAATACCAGGAAGAATTGTCCTGGTCCCAACAATGATATGGAAGGTCGCCCATGTAACCATCCATCTCAACAAAAAACTCTCGAGTCGACCACTCTCACCACCACGAGGTTAACTCGCAAAAAGTTCTCGACTCGACCCTAAAACACTAACAGAGAGTGTAAAGGGGAGGAGACTAGAACATAGAAGTAGGTGAGAAGAAGATGACTCAGAGGATAAGGGAGGAATCCCTAAAGCTAGCGTGGGTAAAGGGTGAAGGTAGAAGCCTAACTAGCAAGCACGACTCAAACAATGTAAGGCAATGGGTCCTTAGGCTAGACGACGCCTAACTTCGAGGTCACTAGCCTCGACATGCCTCACCTCCCTACAACGAAGACCACAATGCCCAGCAAGTGATACCAGATCTGGAGATCCAGTACCTCCTACTATCGACAAGGTAGGCAACACTGATCAGGCCATGACGATCTCGACTAGATTACTCTCCTAGTGCGTCCGAAATCCTAGGGCCAATGTCTACTTGCTTTTAGTTAAGGCTTGATTAAGAGTGATTTTTGGGGCGAAGGAAAGGGTGATGAAATCCCCCACCTTATCTTTTACGGGACAACCCCTCATTAGTAGCGTTTTGATCCTAAATCTAGCAATCAACGCTCCAATCAAACGCTCAACTCACTCTTGTCATGATGCAATTCCTACTAACTAATGCATGCGCATACAAGATGCATGAATGAGTGTAGGAAATGCGTACCTTACGCCAACGCTCAACAACTGAAAATAAAGCTAAAAGAAAAGACAACTACGTGCCTAAGTCAAGTACATGATGCGTGACCTAAACAAGTAAGAATGTCTAGTCTTTTGCTTTGGATTTTAAGGCCAAGTTGATTAATAGGGGAGTGATTAATGATCTGGGAGCAAACTAGAAGTCAAAACATGCCAAATTGTGCACCCAGGCAACGATTTTGAAGCAAACAACTACCAGAACAAAACTGAGAGCAAGCAAAGCTCACCAGGCCGCCAATTGGCGGTCCCTGTTGAAGATTTTGTTCTCCAACTCGTCCAGTAGCCTCCCCTTGATCCGAAGGTTCCCTGAAACAAACAAAAACTAAAAACAAAAAAATTAAAACCACTCGAATCGTCCAAACCAAAGTCTGGACAGAGCACCTCCCCGGCAATGGTGCCAAAAACTTGATTGATACGTTTTAATTAACCGCAAGTGCACGACCACGTTGAAGCGGTGGCAAATACGGGTCGATCCACAGGGAGGTGTGTCGACTTTTGGTTGGTAAGAAGGCGAGTGGGAAAGTAAGGAGAGAAAGATTGATTACACTAAACTACACTAATCTAAACTAGTAACTAGAAAAGATTAAATGAAATCACAAAACAAACTAAACTAAGCAACTAATGAAGGAAGATAAAACTCAGGAATGGAAAGACCCTAAGGGGTGGAGTGTGTGTGCACATGAAATAAGTGTGGTGGTGAATGCATACAAGAAGCTCAAGTTTAGTTAGTGTTTGTTAATGCATAAGAAGTACCTAATGACAAGACCTATCATTTACAACACTAACCTAGGTGATTAATATGAGCAATGCAAGATTGTTATTGAGAACATAACGAGCATGGAGTGTACCTCGCTATGGCAGAAACCATCAAGTAAAGTTCTTATTAATTCAAGCAAGCATACTAATATCTCTCACAACAATAATATCTAGCATTCATACCACCTACATAACATGTACATACATCTACTCCACCCCCAAAGGGGATGGAACTACTCACTCATAATTAAACTAACTACATTAACGAAATGAAACATTATAATGAAAGGAAATTCAACTAAGCAAGAAAGGAACATTAAAGAAGCCAATTGAAAGGAACATAAACTAAAGAAACATGCAAGAATTAAAAGACAAGATTAAAAGAAACTAAGAACAATTATTTTATTAACAATGACTCACATTGAAGGTAGCATTCTTCTCCACCTTGAGTTTTGCTTCAAGGCTTACTCCTTAGTAGAGAGAATGCCACCAAGCAATGGGTAGAATACAATTGAGGAGGAGGAGTTTTATTTATAGCCATAGGAAAAGGTAATCCGGGACAATTCCCCGGTATGGGACTAAACAAATACCAAACATAGCCTAAACAAACACTAATACATACGCTCCAGAAATATTAGTGGATCCGGGAAGATCCGTACAGAAATATTGGCGGTCTACAGGATCCGGATCTGGCTAAATTTTGTTTTGGGCTTTCCTTGATATATTTGTTGGTCTTGGATGCATGATAGTGTGGAGTTTTCTGTTTTTCTCTTAGGTCCTTCGGTCTTACGTTCAGGTCCTTCTCCCTTGCATCTTAGTCCCCAGGTCTCACAATTAAGTCCTTTTTCCCTGCTTTTGGGTCCTTTCATGCCTCTTCTCTTCAAACCTCTTTATTTCTGAAATTCAAACATAAAACTCGTCACGTAGCATTGCTTAGGTGTAAGATAATGGATATAAGATACAAATATAAGCTTGAAATGAGCCAAGATACAAATATAAGCCCAGCAAGTGAGCCAAGATCCGGAGATCTCGTCTCTCCTACTATCGATAGAGTGGGCGACGCCGATCAGGCCATCACGGTCGCGACCGGATCACTCTCCTAATGCACCCGAGATCCTTAGGGCCAATGTCTATTTCATTTTAAAACTAGGCACTTGATTAGTGTGGTTTTTGGGGTGAAGGAAATGGTGATGAAATCCCCCACCTTATCGTATATGGGACATCCCCTCCTTAGTAACGTTTTGGAGTCATAATCTAGAAATCAACTCTCCAAACAAACGCTCAACTCACACTTGTTGCAATGCAATTCCTACTAACTAATGCATGGTCATACCAAATGCATGAATGAGTGTAGGAGATGCGTACCTCACGCCAGCTCTAAGAAACTGAAAGAAAAGTTAAAACAAAAGACAAACTACGTGCCTAAGTCAAGTATATGATGCATGACCTAAACAAGAAAGAATGCCTAATCTTTTGCTTTGGGTTTCAGGGTCCAAGTTGCTTAAAGGGAGATTGATTATTGATTTGGGGCAAACTAAAAGTCAGAACATGCCAAATTGAGCCCCAGACTTCTATATCAGACACACATAAACAAGCCAAAGAAAGTAGAAGGGAAAAAGAGATTACCAGACCGCTGGTTGGCGGTCCAAAGATCTCTGTTTATCTCCCAACTTCTCCAGATGCCATCCCTTGAGCGTCAGAGTTTCCTGAAACAAAGAAAACTACAAAAAAAATATTAAATCCACCCGAATTGTCCAAACCAGAGTCTGGACTGGCACCTCCCTGGCAAAGGCGCAAAAAAACTTGTTTAAATGATTTATTAATTACCACAAGTGCACGATCGCGATGAAGCGGTGGCAAGTACGGGTCAATCCGCAGGGAGGTGAGTACCCTTTGGTTTGTCAGAAATCAAGTGGCGAATAAAGGGAGAAAAGATATGATTACGCTAAAGCTAAACTACACTAAACTAATAAGTACAAAATGCAAAAGAAAGCACGAAAGATTGGAAATCAGAAAGAGAAACCCCTAAGGGGTGGAGTGTGCACAAATGAAGTGAAATTAGTGATGAATGATGCATGTATGTATGTGTGTGTGTGTTGTCATGCATAGGAAGTGTCTAAAGATGTGGAAAAACCTATCAATCCATTCACACAATGTATCAACAATTACTACTTGATTATAATAAGATTAGGCTCAGCATGAGAAGTGTCTAAAGATATGGCAAACCTCATCAAAACCATAAACTCATGTGAAGAACAAAGGTAAGCATAGGAGGTGTCTAAATGTTATGGCAAAACCCAACAAAACAACGTTTCTTCAATCAATCAAGCAAGCAAACACAAATACAAACACATAACTAACATGTATCATATTAAACAGGAAATTTCAGTCAAAAAACAAGAGAAAACCAAGCATGGGAAGTGTCTAAATCTTATGACAAAACCCATCAAAATTCCCCAACATGTAGATGATTAAAATACCCCCAATGAACATACAAAACATGCAAGTCTACACAATCAAAAATTCATCAAACATCCAAACTTCACAATATATATATGAACATCATCTCCACCCTCCAAAGGGGATGAATCTACTCACTACATATTATGCTAGCAAATAAACTAAAGAAGAAAGGAGACATTCTAACTAATTTAGCCTAAGATCAAAAAACAAGACTAAGCTAAGCATGCATAAAAAAGAGACAACATGAGAACAAAACAATGAAAAATTATTTTATTAAATGACTCACATTACTAGTAGCATTCTTCTCCACCTTGAGTTTTTGCTCCAAGGCTTACTCCAAGTAGAGAGAATGCCACCAAGCAATGAGTGAATACAAATGAGGAGGAAGAGTTCTATTTATAGGCATGAAAAAACGTAACCTGGGACAATCCCTTGGTATGGGACCAAACGGATACTATAAATGGACATAAAACAACATAATACACGACCCGACTCAACCATGAAACATTTGGACCAATTTGGACCGCCAATTGTCGGTTTGGGACAACCAATTGATTCTCCAGATTGCTTGGATTGAGTCTAGATTTCGGTGCTTCGTTTCTGGCTTGATTTCTTGATGTTTGATAAACCCGATTTGGTTGTTGATGTTTGGGCCCGGATCTAATTGCCAAAATACTCCTCATAAGGGTGTGGGGCTTCTTTATTTCTTGTTTGGTTTTACATCTGGGTCATTCTCTCATGCACCTCAGTCCATAAGTCTTACAACTTAGTCCTTTTTCTTGTTTTTATGTCCTTTTTAGTCTCTTCTTCTCAAACCTGTTATTCCTGAAACTTAAACATAAAACTCGTTACGTAGCATTGTTTAGGTTCAAGATAATGGATATAAGACACAAATGAATGCATGAAATGATGTCACTCAATAGCCTCAACCCACTTAGACACATAATCAACGAGCACCAGAATGTAAACATTCCCGAACAAATTTGGGAAAGGACCCATAAGATCGACGCCCCACACATCGAAGATGTCAATAACGAGGATATTTTGCAAAGGCATCATATGTCGTCATCCTAGCCAATGTACGGACACCTATCACATTGCTTACAAATTGTGTAACCAGCTTTGAATAGCTATGGCCAGTAAAATCCACATTGGAGCACCTTTCCAGAAGTTTTCTTAGCTCCAAACTGCCATCCACATTTCAGAAATGCAAAAGTGGAGCACACTTTGGAACTCGTTAATATCGGGGACACACCGCCTATGGATTTTTTCAGAGCAATATTTGAAAATATAAGGGTCGTCCCAGTGAAAGAATCCAAGATACAATCTAAATTTGGCTTGGTCAGATTTTGAAAACCCACCGGAAGTTGCTCGGTAACGAGGAAGTTAACGATGACAGCAAACCAGGGGTTACCCTCAATCATGAACAATTACTCGTCAGGGAATTTGTCTTTAATAATTTGATCTTATGGGTTGGTCGTCTCAAGGCAAGACAAGTGGTCCGCTACTACATTCTCACACTCTTTTTTGTCCCGAATCTCGTGATTGAATTCTTGTAACAACAAGATCCATCTCAAGAGTCAAAATTTGACATCTTTCTTCACTATGAGGTGCTTGGGTTGTGTGATCAGAGTATATAATCACGTGAGAGCCAATCAAGTACGACCAAAATTTCTCCAAAGCAAATATGATCGCTTAGAATTCTTTCTCGGTCACTATGTAGCTTAATTGGGCGTCATTGGGTGTTCTACTGGCATAGTAGATCACATGAGGCAATTTGTCCAATCGCTGCCCAAACACTACTCCCACAGCAAAGTGAGATGCATCACACACCAACTCGGAGGGTTCAGTCCACACTGGCGCCACAATTATGGGAGCACTGCTCGAAAAAAAGACTATAACGTCGGATATTATATGGGTTGACCACCCCCATTGACCAACGTGGTTAGTGAGAGACATTATATAGGGGTACTCTGTCACGTCGGTCATCACGATCGACGTGATATAGACTCTGTCACGTCGGTCGTAACGGTAGACGTTATATTGTCTCTATCACGTCGGTTGTGGTTTAATCCACAACCAACGTGGTACACCCATGTGGTAGTATTAAAAAAGAATTGTAAATGGACCCTACCGTGTCGGATAAACACGAACACCGACGTGGTAGGGATGTTCTACCACGTCGTTTTCTAAGACCAACGTGATAAAGGTATGAAATATTTTAAAAAAATCAAAGGAAATACCCTACAACGTCGGTTTATGTGGAGAACCGACGTGCTAGAGTGTCTACAACGTCGATGGTGCTTAAAGCCGATGTTGTAGGGTATTTCTTTTTTATTTTTTTTCATTATTCTTTTTTATTTATTTGATGCCTGCAATTCAGACTCAAACCCTGCAATTCACAAATGCAGCTAATTAAGACTACAACATACAATGAACATTTATTTTCAACGTTTTCATTTTTTGCTCATAAGATCCTCGATCCATATTCCTTCACTATGATCATCTCGACTAAGTAAGTTGTCAACAGTTCTGCCATGATCGAGCGATTTAACTTCAACTATTTGTGTAAACGGGGGAATTTCTCCAATCTCATTAACATATTCTTCAACCACGATTTCTCGTTTTTATTCTAAAACTACCGACCATTCATTGGCACATGGGTCTGTTACATAGAAAATATGTTTTGCTTGAGATGCCAGAATGAAAGAATCTTCCTTAAAACCTTCTTTTTTAAGGTTCACCAAAGTAAACCCCAACTCATCGACTTGAAGACCGTTCTTATTGTCCACTTACTTGCATTTCAATATCGCAACACTGAATTTAATAAAATTCAGCTCCCATATTTCTTCATTCTAACATAATAAGACATATTGGCATATATGAGATTTCTATCTTTTGAACTAGAAATGTACAACGATTCAGCTACCAAAGTGACCCCACTATTCTAAATTGTGCTTTTGTCGTCCTCAATTTTGGTATAGAAAGAAAAACCATTGATATCGTAGCCATTATAAGATGTCACTACAGGATTAGGTCTATATGCCAACCACTTCAAATTTTCAGAAACATCACGACTATACACAGTTTCCCTGAACCAATCAACAAAACTTTATTGTAAGAATTAATTACTTGTTGATCAGTCCATGTAGGATGTTTTTCCTTCACTATGCTCATATGCTCATCCAAATAAGGTTGGACTTCATTAGAATTTCACAACACAAAGAAATACGCTTTCCAAAGAACCTCACCTTTTGGACTTATCATCTTCGTACCACGCGTACCTTTACCTCCAATCCTATCTTCATGTCGGTTCTTAGGAAGTCTGACACTTTTTGTATGAGTCAAGTACTTATTAAAAACTGAATTACCTCTTGAGTTATGTAACCTTCAACGATGCTCGCATCTGGCCTTCGTCGATTCTTATAATAATCTTTCAACTCACACATGTAACGCTCGAAAGGATACATCCGCCTCAAAAATACCGGATCAAGTAGCTTAACTTCTCTAACTAGATGAACCACCAAATGAACCATAATGTCAAACAAAGACGACAAAAAGGACATCTCCAACTGACATATCGTAACAACCACTTCATTCTGCAACATATCCAAATACTTTGGATCAATTACTTTGCTGCAAATCTTGTTGAAGAATGTCTAATGTGTTTCGACAATATCGATCTAATAGCAACATGTAACAACTACTGCATCAACACGTGACAATCATGAGACTTCAAACCAAGAATGTTTCAAATCTTTCATTGAAACAAGAGTACTAATATTTGAAGAATACCCCTGTGGCACTTTAACACCATGTAGACACTGACACAAAGCTAATTTCTTTTTTCTGGCCAAAGTGTAACAAGTTGGTGGTTAATACTTACGAGCACCCTTACTCTCTGGTGCTAGTTCTGCTCGAATACAAAGTTTAAGTAGATCAAGTCTGGCATTATATCCATCTTTATCTTACCCGGTATGTTCAAAAGAGTTCCTAACAAACTGTCACAAACATTTTTTTCCACATGCATCACAACAATACAATGTCTGACTTCTAAGGTCTCCCAATAAGGAAGGTTAGAAAAATAGATTTCTTCTTCCAATTACTCTTATCATTTCCATGTTTGTAAGGCTTGCCAAATTTGCATTGGATGTTCTTCACCCTCTCAAGAACTTGTCTTTCACCGATTTCTGTAGGGGGTTCTTCGAATTTCTGCTTACCATTAAATGCCCTTTTAATTTTATTGTACGGATGACTTGTAGGAAGAAATTTATGATGATAAAGATACACTGTCTCACTGCCATGCACAAGCTGCAAAGAACACGTGTTTTCTTCACAAATAGGACACACTTTGTGCCATTTCACAGAATAGCCAGATAGATTTACATATGCAGGGAAGTCATTAATGTTGTAAAATATCATCGCACGCATTGTAAATGACTGTTGATCATTCTACAATTTCTTTAAGTCATCAATCATGGGAGCCAAATACACATCTATGTCATTGCTCGGTTGTTTTGGACCAGAAATCATTAAAGACAACATCATGTATCTATGTTTCATGCTTACCCATAGAGGAAGAGTGTACAAAACCAGTAGAACGGGCCACGAACTATGAAGGCTACTCAAACTCCCGTAAGGATTCATTCCATCAGTACACAGACCAAGTCTCAGATTTCTGGATTCTTTGACCGAACAACAAAAAGTCCGAATCGTTCTTCTTCCACTGCAGAGAATCTATCAGATGTCAAAGCATCTGATCATTCGCTTTATCATGATCTGCGTTGCCATGCCATATTCTTTGAATCCCGCAGGGTAGGCAAACAAACATTTCAACATTGGAATGATCGGAAGATACCACAACACCTTTGCAGGCGGCCCTTGTACTGGTATATCACCACTCACATTTTTCTTATGTTTGTACCATTATGCATTACAAACCGGACAACAATGCAGATTTTCATACTCGGCCCTATATAATATGCAATCATTAGGGCATGCATGTATTTTCCTATGCTACATACCCATTGGACACAATATTTTTTTGGCCACATATGTATGGTCTGGAAGTTCGTTGTTTTCTGGAAGAATTTATTCCAACCATTCGAGGCTTTCAAGGTATATAACTGTAACACTGTAGACAATCTGCTGAAATCGGTGCTACTCGGATACAAAGGTTTTTCATTCTTAGACAACAAACTACTAAGCACTCAGGGTTTATCATCAAACTTATCGGCAACATCTCGAATCATATGCTCTAACCGATCATGCTCATTAACATCTTTCTGTGAAGGACTATCACTTTCTTCCTTCGTACATATTTTATTCTCAGCATGCCATATCCAACGTGTATATCCTTCATCAAAACCTCTCTCAAACATATGAGTCTTGATCTCTTTTACATCTCTTAAGAATATGTTAAGACACTTCTTACATGGACAGAAGACCATTCCTTCGTTTCTAAAATGAGCATTCTTTTGTGCAAACTCTAAAAAATTATCAACTCCGTACTCATACTCTCCACTCAATCGACTTGCAAAAATCCAATTTCCATTCATTGTTATCTACACAACAACACAAACAATCATGATATAAAATGAACTCAATATACATGAATTTTTCAAAATTTCGGCAGAATTTCCCCTTAAATTTAATAGTAAAAAATTCATGTGGAAAAAAACAGAAGCATATACAACTATATATATCAACAACCATCCAAATCAACTTTCCCACATTTATATAGTCACAAAATTAACATCACAAGTATATATTATAATAATTGGAGCCAAAGAAACAAGACATTCCTGTTAGTGAAATCCAATCACACAAGGAAGAAAGGGTACAAAAAAAATCAGCTTTCTACTAGCATGCATTCAAAGTCACATGTAATGTAAGATTTTGGTGTAAAAATCAAAATTTTAGACTAACCCCTATTCTCACTTGATACACCAAACAAGAAAAGGTAAACCCAACAAGCCCTCTTCTCACTTGACACTAATTTCTCTTCTTACTAGATCAACCCAACAAGAGAGAAGCCAAAAATCGTGTAAAAGAGGACCTTGATCGACGTGGCGAGGGTTGTGGGCGTTCGGGGCTGCGGGGGCTCCGCATGTTGAGGCTCGTTCGTGCTGGGCTGCGGGTGCTCGACGTGGCGAGGGTGGGTTGGATCGGAGATGGTGCGGTCGTATGGGTTGAGGGGTTATGGGGTTGGCTAGGGTTAAGGGGTTGAGTATTAAAACACAAATGTACCACGTCGGTTTGCAGCCAACTCTGACGTGATAGTGGGGGCATATTTCAGAGTAGCTCTATCGGTCGGACGACACGTTACCCACCGTCGGACCGAAAATAACGGGTTTATAAGGGGTCTACCACGTCGGTTTGTAGCATATCTGACGTGATATTAGCCTCTACCACGTCGGATATAAACTATATCCGACGTAGTAGACTCCTTAGAAATTTTGGGTTTCTTTTATTTTCCAAAATTTTAAAGCTGCACCACGTCGGTTTTAAGCTAAGTTTGACATGATAGTGGGGGCATATTTCTGAGTAGCTCTATCGGTTGAACGGTAGGTGAACCACCGTCGAACCGAAAATAATGGGGATTTCTGAGACCCAAAACAGATAGACCGATTCATCCTATATACCAGTCGACCGCAATTGGAAAGGGGTCTACCATGTCGGTTTGTATCCATATCCGATGTGATAGTGGGCTTACCACGTCAGTTTGTATGCATATCCGACATGGTAGACCTAAACATTTTTGATGGCTATAATTAAAACTCAAAACTTGCAATTCATATACAATCCAACACCAAAATGTTACTCATTTCCAACATTCAGTATACTCATGTCCAACACAAAAATGTTACTCATTTCCAACATTCAGTATACTAATATATATACGATTCATCATAAAAATATAACTCATTTCCAACATTCATCAACTATTTAAATACAAACTCTGAATAACAATTAATTACACTTTATTTTTTAGCATACAAATAAAGTAAGAAGACCACCTCTCACGTGCTCCTTTTATCTCATCTTGCAAAAACGGTTGAAGGTTTTCTTGAAGAAGCTACAAAAATAAATTACATTTTCAAATAATTAAAATAACAAAACCATTATAACCTAACATGTAAGTTAGATATCGAAGATCCCTTTCGTAAATCTCCATCTTCCAATCCCAAACTGACAATTTGTTCGATACAAGTCATTATGTAGTAACCGCATTCAATATTTCCAGCTTGTCTATGGTACTACAACAATTACAAATAAAAATATATTCATGATTATATCCAAATAATGAAATTAATGCATATTAATGGCTTCATGGGTTTACTTTAATATGAATAATATTACCTTCATGGCATGCCAAGTTGTTAGTTTCTTTTGACTCCTTTTTCGACCCATCATTTTATATGTATTCATGGCTCTGTCAAAATTAGACAAATGGTCAGACGGTATACTCAAATCTGCAACTACTGATAAATTAGTGAACAAATTTAAATTAACTATACTAAAAGTAACTTACAACTGAGCACAATTCTTCAATGATTTCCTCAATTTATCTGATGCTAGAGGATCAAACAAATATACATTATTCGTATCAGGAACTAAAACGGCCAACATCCAATGATCACTGTAAATCAATCATGTTAAAAAACTTTATTAATCATTAATACTAATATAACAAGTAATATAAAATATAATGAAATACTTACGCCTCCCAATATGGTGCTAGATAAATCTTCTTATCACTTTTGCACATAATCGGAGCAATTTTTTGCTATTGAATGTCTTCGCTTGAATTGCTTCGAATCATGAATATTGTGGGACACAAATAACCAATTCCACCCCCCCCCCCCCCCCCCCCCCCCCCCCCCCCCCAAAAGGCAACTCGTAGACAAGCCTATTCAAAAAACAATATACCACAATTAATATCAAAACAATTCGTAATCAAATACATAAAAGGACAAAATCACTTACTTTAATTGAACTTGGATGATTGTTATATACAATTTTTCCATCCTAAAAAATTGCATGACATCACCCATGCAAACATACAACTTAGGTTAGATGCCATCAATGTTTCCTACAATTTCTTTATTCATAACACTTTCAACTGTAGAATCTTCATCCTTATGTCGTATGAAATTGTATAACATTTGACAATTCGGAGGAAGTTGTCTCTCAAATACAATTTCATTTTCAAATTCCTTGGGTGTTGGACCTTCGACCTTATGAAATTAAAAAATATATATTATTAGAACATATTTACATGATTACTATATATGAACCATTTATGCAATTATTAAAATTAAAGTTGATACCTTTGCATTCACATTTATTCTAATCAACGAACGAGGCCATTGCAATACCCATCCTTCAGCATTGCCCACCGTCCGAACTTTAGATTCAAGAATTGGTAGGAGTGCATCACCACAGACAGATTTATCCAAAGTTACCTTCAAATTCTTGGATCTAATTTGTTCCCTGTGATGCAACTTCAGTGTGTACACCTTCCCATATTCTACAAGTCACATATCGGGATCATTCACAAAGAGTTCACATTGAGCTCCATCCTGTAAATTTCAAAACAGAATTATCACATGTACTACAATGCAAAATGAAAAATAAATACTTATAATTTGTAATTTTACCTCAAAATGGTGAAGTGTGTCCTGCCTAAATACTTTTTGTGGGAACACCTCCCTAGGTTGTACACTTGAAGCAGTACGAGGGGTTGGTAAATTTGTGGCAATATAGGTGGAAACTCCAAGGTGATTATACAAATTCTTCACCAGATTTTCCAGGTGATGGATCTTCTCGTCGCATTTCACGTGATCAATACCTTTGGAATGGCATTGTGAGGATGATGACCCATAATATTGGTGTAGTCCTATTTGACTACCTACACTGCGTATTCGCCCAGGATGCTCCTCCTTACCCAAGGCTTTGGACAATATATCACTTCTTCCATCTGAAACAAATTCTCCTTGGGAAGCTTTCATTGAAAGTTCATCCTATACGAAATTAATTTTAAATCCTACTATTGATTAATAACCGCATACATAAACAAATCAAAAAAATTAAAGTTAACTTACAATCTGGGAGGCAATTAGTTCAGACTCATTAATGTAGCTGCCTTCCAGAGTAATACTCTCTTCCACTTCTCTTCTCTAGATGTCAGAGATGGAGGCGACAAATTACTTGCCTGCTCTTCACTCATACCTGCTTCCAGAGTTTTTTTTTCCAATCGTCATATCTTCCTCAAGTTTGCGGTAACTGCCTCTCGACAATCTATTCTAAAACTTGTTAACAGATTGTCGTTTCTTGTTCAGCTCTCGTATTTCCTGAAAAAGAATATAATGGATTAATTTTCAAAATAAACACAATAAATTCTGCGTATTAAAAATGAGTATATATAGAGTCCCATAAATTCTGGAGAAAGTCTTGTTCTTTTGAACTCAGCCCTTGACATCGGCAAAATGAAATTGTAAATAGCACAAGGGTCACGATCCTTTTATTCCCCAAAGATAAACATGTAGTGAGCTTTGTTTTAAAGTCTTTCCACTGATTACCAACATACGAAATCCACTTCTTCTTCAACCTTTAGTGGATTGAAAAATGAATTTGTCCTGCAACCAAAAAATGTAAATTAGAATCAATAGTGGGGAAATTATAAATAAAACTAATAAATAAAGACATATCATTACATCCTCCCAAAATTTTCTTTTAGAAAAGAATCAACTTGTGACCAATTTTCAATACAGATGTCAACCTTAGTTCAAGCGACAGTAACCAAATAACTAGGCCAATAAATTTTATTCTCTCCAATCGGCTCTAAGAGATAATCAAAGTCCAAAGGCAATGGACCTTCACATTTTATTTTTTGTTGAAACTCTAACATAAGAGTTGCTCCACGTGGAGCAACCGACGTCGGGCCTTCATCGCCAGTTTGGGGGCGGTTCTTCTTGCTGGGAGCCATTGACCTGAAAGTAGACAAAAATATCCCAAGAAAACAATCTGAAATCGACTACGACAACAAGTGTAAATCATTTCCACTATTGCACAATAAAAAAGAAAAAAATAAAGACCAGCTCAAATGGAAATAAAATTCTAGCAATTCAGGTCCAAATTCAGCACCAATGTTAGTACAAAAATCAGTCAATCTCAGCCCCAATTCAGACCAGTATTAAAGATCAGATTTCAGCACAACTAAGATAAGAACTCAGCCCAAATGTGTTTATCAAATTCATAACAAATGCAGCACAAATGTGGTGATCAAATTCAGAACAAATGCAGCACAAGACAGTAAATATTCAGCAAGAATTAAGGATCAAGTGCAGCAAATTCAGCCAAGAATCGTAGAGGTATGTAGGATTAAAATGCGACAAAATCAACACTAAAATGCAATAAAAATTCGACACTAAAATGCAGCACAAGAGAAGGCACAATAATTCAAAATAAAATCAAGCATATACCAACTTAAGTGGAGATTACAAAATAGCAATTCAAGTCAAAATATGAAAGTCTACAAGAGATTGCTAATGGACGATGAATTACCTGAAGGCCGGAAGGCGAGGTCGTGTGAGCAAGGGGGTTGCCGGAAGGGGAGGTCACGCGGGCAAAGCGGTTGACAGAAGGGGAGGTCGCACAAGCACAGTGGTTGCCGGAAGTGGAGGTCGTCTGAGCAAGGGGTTGCCAGAATGGGAATGCTATGGTCGGGGAGAGAAAAGGTTTGTGTCTGTTGAATTCTGGGTGGGGTTTTGTTTAGGTTTACGAATACCCTTCCACGTCGGATAAATTAAACATCGATGTTGAAGACAACCTACCACATTGGACTATTTAAACACCAACGCGGGATGCTATGAATTCTTTTAAACATAATTTTGAAAAATATACCCTTCCACGTCGAATTACGTAACGCCCGATGTGGAAGACATCCTACCATGTTGGATTCCAAATCCAACGTGGTAGGTATAAAAAATGGACCCTACCACGTCGGATTACGTAAACACCGACATTGAATACCCCCTACCACGTCGGACTCTGAAGTCGACGTGGTAGGGTATAAGTTATTGGACACTTCCACGGCGGTTTCACAATAGCTGATGTGGTAAGAGGTCTGCCACATCGGTTTGGTAATATCTGACGTGCTATAGGCGACGTGGTAGACCAACTTTCCAACAGTGGAGCCAAAGTCAGCTCTTTCTTCAGGGTTAAAAATGCATGGTGGTAATCCGATGTAAACTCAAAATTGGCATCCTTAGCTAACAAAGCGGTGAGAGGTTGAGCAATTTTACTAAAATCCCGAATGATCCGCCGATAGAATCAAACATGCCCCAAAAAGGCACAGATATCCTTCATATTATGTGGCAGTGGGAGATTTGCAATAAGACCCGCTTTGGCAGGATCGACCTCAATTCCCCTACTCGAGACCACATGTCCAAGTACAATCCCTCGCTTAACCATGATGTGATATTTCTCCCAATTAAGAGCAAGGTTCTTCTTACGGCGTCGCTTGAGGACAAGGCCCAAGCGTTAAAGGCACTCATCGGAGGAAGCGCCAAATATGGAGAAGTCATCCATGAAAATCTCAAGGAAACACTCCACCATATTGGAGAAGATACTCATCATACACCTTTGAAAACTGACTGGCGCGTTACATAACCCAAAGGGCATGAAATGGTAAGTGAACGTGTCAAAGGGACATGTAAATGAGGTTTTCTCTTGATCCTTAGGGGTGATGAGAATTTGGTTGTAACCGGAGTATCCATCGAGAAAATAATAGTAGTCATGTTCGGCCAACCTTTCCAACATCTGATCATCTGATCATTGAATGGCAACGGGAAAAGATATTTCTGAGTTGTCGCATTGAGCTTGCGATAAACAATGTAAACTCTCCAACAAATTTGCAGACGTGTTGGTATGAGCTTATTATGTTCATTATCAACAACCGTCATGCGTGCTTCTTGGGAACCACATGGACATGACTCACCCATGGACTATCAGAAATGGGATATATTATACCATGATCCAAGCACTTAAGAACCTCCTTTCAGAACATGATTCAACCTTCATTGTGGGTCCCAACGAGACCTAGAATTCTCTTCCATGTGGATCCGATGCTGGACAATACCAGGTCTGATTCCCTTGATATCTTTCAAGGACCACCCGATATCCTCCTTGTGTTCCAGGAGCAACTTCTTAAAGGTTGCTCCCTGTTTTTTTGCAAGATCAAAAGTGATAATCAGTGGTAATGTCTCATTATCCCCCAAGAAGATGTATTTAAGGTTATTATGGAGCTGTTTAAGCTCGACCGGAGGTGGGTTCTTGTTAGACTCAGAGTTGATCTCAAGTGGCTCAAGGGCCATGGGATAAGAAGAGCAGGCACCCAAACGTGCCTCCTAGTCAAGGAGTTCAGTGGCGGATTCCTCAAGATTATCTTCACTTGCGACCTGGTCATCGGGCACCTCAATAATATGTCGATGGGTCTCCAATATGCCCATTGATTCAATCTCAGCCGTGTCCTGAATGAAATTGGCATCAACTGGATCTTCGAAGGAACAAGGTTGATTACCAATAGTAAAGATGTTGAAATCTTTCATCAGGTGTTCGAAGGATAACCTCAATAAGCCATTGCGACAATTGATTAAAGCATTAGATGTTGTGAGGAATGGCTTCCCAAGGATCATTGGAATTTGTCGTTGTGGGTTTGACACAGGTTCAGTATCCGAGACGATGAAATCAACTGGGAAAATGAACTCAACCACTTTAATAAGAACATCCTCCACACTCACACGTGGAATTTTGACAGACCTCTCAGGCAACTGGAGGGTAGTCCTAGTAGGCTTAAGATCGTGTTTTTTGAGGTTGACATAGACAAACTAAGGGAGGAGGTTTATTGATGCTCCTAAATCCAACAAAGCTTGATGGATTGTCACGTCACCGATCACACATGAAATAGTAGGACAACTGGGGTCCTTGTATTTGACTTGCATGGGTTCTGTAAAGATCGAACTTACATTGGTGGCCAAAAAGTCATTTTTGGGAACATTTGTTTTCATTTTATGGGTACAAAGATCCTTAAGGAACTTCACATACGGTGACATTTGCTGAATAACGTCCAACAATAGAATATTCACCTTGAACTGTGATTGAATCAGTTATAATACCGCAAGTGCATGACCGCGATGAAGTGGTGACAAGTACAGGTCGAGTCCATAGGGAGTGCGTGCGAGTTGAAATCCACCATACTCGAGTGGGGAAAGAAGAGAGGAATGAGGTTGGAATTACATTACGATGCGTATGAAATTGGAAAAATAAACAATAAAACTAAGCCACTTAGGGGGTAGAGAAAGAATGCGAATACGAAAATATGTGTATGTGTGTGTGTTCTATTGTGCTCGTCACAACATGTAATGCATGAAAATCATAAAACGAAATCCAACTTTGCCTTCACATGAAATAAGATAACACAATATCAATAAAACATACAAGACAATATTTGGAATGAAGCTAAATGAACTGATGCATAAAGATCAAACCCCACTATGTCTCCACATTAAATAAGATTCACACAATATTTAAAACATACAAGACATTAATTAATGTGAGGCCAACAAGAACACATGCTACAATGTAGGATCATATGAGTCTCTAATTCTAATCACTTTTAACCCTAATTACCTACTTGTTTAATCAGTCAAGAATATGCAGCGGAATTAAAACAAATAAACAAGCAAGCAAGGTAACATGAAGGAAATATGCAAACCACAATGAGACGAGGGATTTTTATAGAGGTTCGGCAACCCACCCGGGTCCTAGTCCTCTCTTGCAAGCTCCGCTCGGATCACCGAGCTCCGCTCATGACTTCACTAACCACTCCCCGTTCTGGGTCGGGAGAGTACGTCTTTACAAGTCTTCACGCTCGCGAACAACCCTCGCCGAGCTTGGCTCCTCCTCTCACAATCCGAGAGGATCACTTAGGGCTCTCACCGAAGTCTATACTCTTGTCTTGGGCTTTCACCAAGACCCTTGCTTCTTTGGCAATGGTTGAGTGGAGTAACACTCTCTAATCTTGAGCACACTTGAGTAGAATATGGAATTGATTACTAAGTGTTGAAGGTTTTCAACTTTTGAGTGTGTGTAGCTTTCTCTCTAATGTAGGGGATAATATGGAGTAGGAGAGTTGTGTGAAATGGTGTTTTACAACTCTATTTATAAGCTCCAAGTAAGTTATAGGCATTGGACAAGTTCAGAAGATGTTTGTGTAAGATACACAAAACAGAAAAGTGCAGGTCACATTTCAGAGCAAAATCGATCGACCAAATCGGGTACTCCGGTCGACCGATTGGTTAAATTTGACTACAACTTAAGTTCACTTAAGTGAACGGTCCAACTGGCTCAGGGGATTGGTCGACCGTTCTAGGATTTTTGGTCTGAGCAAATAGGATCGGTCGAACAAGGCAAGTGGATGGTTCGACAGAAAAAGTCCTGGCACTTCTGGGTTTGGGAAGAATTTGGATTTCGATCGACCGAGGTCAAAGAGACGTTCGACCGAAAAGTCCAGAGTGTTCATGGTGACCAAGATATGTTGGATCGGTCGACCGTTAGAAAAGTTTCAGTCGACTGGATGTTTGGTAAGTTTGGGGTTTTGGGAAATCCGACCATTGTAGAAAAACGACAAATCAAACGGTCATGTGACACGTGTGATCGGTCGGAAAAAAAGTTTAAGCGGTCGACCGGTCTTAACACTAAATCCTGTAACAGAATTAACAACCCAATCGGTCGAACGAAGAACTCGTTCCGGTCGACCGATTTCGTCCTGGCAGTTCAAGTTAGATTGAAGTGTTTTCCGGTTCTAGTTTCGGTGATCTATTGAAGTCCAAATGTTGTGAAATTTTGTGACTTCTATTGGAAACCTAGTGTGTGTTTGAGTTGATTTTAGCTCAAGTGTGCTCAATTACACATAGTTCCTAAGACAAAATAAATCAAGATTATATGTCTTCAAATAAGCTTTATTACATGTCTTGACTTGATTTCTTTTCTTCCTTGAGTCTTGATAACCTCTAGAAGTTAGCACAAAGAAATATATATGTAATGAAATATGTGTGCTACTCTACATTGATTATAATTAAGATTAGGTTGATTAAATCATCAAAACATAGATAAGGGCCAAAAAGCCAACATACAACATGTCATGTTTCCTTCGTCCACTCCATCCTTATCCTCACGTCATCATTCTCCATAAAATAGGCACACTAATCTAAGCATGTGCTAAGCTTCACTCAAGAGCATTAGCACATCAAAGATATGAGTGAAAATCACATTAGATGGTTATGGAACACATGTGAGGTTCAAAGGTAGGATTAACACACACACACTAATATATCTCATAATCACAACACTTTCTTCTCCACCCCCTAATGGGGATGTACTACTGATGCATTGCATACATTGCATCATATGTCTTTCATTTAGATTACTTTTATATCAATAAATGCTACTAAGGTATGTGTTTAGTCTTATTTACAGAATACAGGGACCTGAATGCAAATTACCCACATCCCGAGCATAAACGCGTACAAAAGACTCGTTTCTATCATAAAGACCAAGTTCAAGTTTATCGGGTTTCAAATGGAAATGTATCCAAGCATAAAAGCATTCAAGACCTAATTACGAAAAGAACAAGGACTTAAGCACAAAAGTAGCCGGGGACTTAATTGCAAAAAGTCAAGGACCTAATTGCAAATCACGAGTAGCTTTTATTATTATGGAGAAAATAGAAAGAAAAATCAATGTGGATCTCCAAATATATGAAGAAATTAATTCGGATCTCCAAAGATATGCAAGAATCAATCCAGACGCGCAAATGATATTGAAATCATAGCATAAACACACAGGAAAAATCCGGGTCGATTTTGAGCCAAAAAGGTGGCGATTCCGCCGCACCTCAAGAGCAAATTGCGGCGAATTCGCCGCACCAAATTAGATTCATGCTCTAAAATTTTTACCGGTTGCGTGTTGACGCGTGTACTTTCTTATTTCATGCTTAGGTCCCTTGTATCGGCTATAAATAGCCCCGAGAACGATGTTGTGAGGAGTTCTTCCTTTTGTTCCATAATTTAGCAATAAAATTATGTTTCTTTTATTTTATGTTTTTAATTTTCTTTTCTTAGTTTCTCTAGGACCCCTTCTCCCTCCCTCCATCTATGAGTTTCTAACTCTTTCCAAAGGGTGGGGGTGACGGATTTAGGGTGATGAGAAGAGAAGATGTTATTATTTTAATTTCGTATTAGTATGTTTTGATTACTTGAGTTTATGTTAAATCATTTATCATGTAATGCTTTATAACTAATATGATTTATTATAAGTTTCAGAATTCTCTAATCTAAACCCGATATCTAAACCTCCACCCAACGGAATTCACCATCTTTGTTCTTGTTTTAGTTTTATTTGTTCATGTTTCTTGCTTTAGATAATTAAAACCCAAAAATCTCAAAACCAACCTTATTATTGTTCTCTCTCTCTCTAATCGAAAATCCAAAAATAACAATATCTCTCCCTCATTGTGTTCGACCCGTATTTGCCACGTCTTCATTGACACCGTGCACTTGCGGTATAAATTTAATTCTTCATCAAGTTTTTGGCGCCGTTGTCGGGGAGGCGACGTAGATTTTGTTGTTTTTGTATTTCGATTTTATCCTGTTTATCTTGTGCGCGATCTAAGTATTTGGATTTGTGTTTCAGGAGACAACAGAGTGCACAGCGAAATCCGAGCACCATTTGAGCTAAACGAGCGGCGAAATCGCCGCACCTGAAGAACAACTTGCGGCGAATCCGCCGCACACTTGGAGCGTCTCGGCTTCAACTTTTTCTGGGACGCGACTCATCTCTGGGTGGACGCGTAAAGCTACTGAAATTTCGAGAGCGGGCGGCGAACCCGACTGAGCATTGCGTAGGTAACCTTCGTTGCCTTTTTCCTCGTAATTTCTAGTTTCAGAAAATTTCCTTTTATTAGAATTGCACGTGTTAAGCTTAAATTCCATAATTGGCAATATTTCAACTCTGACCTAAAATTCGCAAAATTAGAAAGACCTTAGTGCATGCATCATATAATGTTTTGTTTGCATTATTCTTGCTAAATTCTTGCAAATCAATTTCTGTTGAAGAGTGCTGGAGGCAAGGTACGTATCGCGGTTTTTAACGATTGCATTTAAGCATATAATTTAATTTGCATACAACCTTGCAATTGCCCCCATTAAAAAGACCATTGTTTGACTATCTTTGTTAGATCTAAGTTAAACTATCTTAAGGGCAACTCCGTAGGAAAAGATACGGTGGGGATTTCATCACCCTTCCGTGGCCCACAAATCACAATCCTAAAGTGTCACCCAAGCCTTAAAATTTAAAATCAATTAGACATTGGCCCCTAAGGACTCGGACTCAATTAAGGAGAAGAATTGGTTTGACTTGCTATGACCTGAAGCCGATCGAATTCAATTTTGTGTCTAGGAAGTGTTTTTGTGTTGACGAAAGTCTTCCAAGCGAAGTGGTTGTCTAATTGGCACCGACTCTGTCGGAAGCGCCCCCACTAGCTATACACTACCTGGCCAATTTGGTTTGATTAGTGAGGGAGGTGAATCAAGCGAATCAATTCGACTCAACCAGTTAGGAGTCGTCTAGATTTAAGTGACACTAGGTCTAGGATTGTTTGAACCGTGCTTTCTTAGGAAATTTCTGACCAACCCTCTTTTCTATCTTTAGAGTTAAGTTTCCTTTCTCATCTGAGTCTTATTTCTCTTCTCACCAAAATTCTCTAGATTAGGATTCCTTTCTCATCTTGCCCCATTCTATTGTTTGTTTCCATTTTGGAAAAAAAAACATAAAAAAACGAAAATTAAAAAAAAAATGTAATTAATTCTTGAAATTAAATTTGGAATTTAAATTTCGAATTTGAATTCAAAAATTGATTCAACCCGGTGCACTCAGATTTGGATTCGGGACTTGAGTAATCGACTCTCACGAGTTCATCTAGATTCCAGTCTGGAACTTAACCCCAATCCACCTGTTGCACCACCTCACCCGGATCCAATGGGTGAGAACGTAGTGGACCCGCCTGTTGCACAACCTATAACTCTGAGGGATCGATGCTATCCAGCGATGGCTGCTCAGCCATCGTGCATCGTTATGCCCACCGTACCGGGTCGCGACTTCGAACTTAAGGCACAATACATGAGTATGTTGCCTAAGTTCACCTCTAGGGAAGATCCATATCTCTTCCTTAGAGAATTTGAGGAATCTGCTCTCTTATGCAATACCAGCATATCCCTGAAGAGGCAATGCGTCTGAAATTTGTGCCTCTGGCACTAAAAGACGACGCTAAGAAATGGCTATATAGTCTAGCCGAAAGATCTATTAGGAGTTGGGCTGAGTTTGTTCAAGTATTCCTGAAAAAATATTTTCCCAACCATAAGACTATGAGGATTAGGAATGAAATTGTTGCATTCGTTCAGTCTGAGAGCGAGCCGTTCTATTCCTATCTAGAAAGATTTAAGAGTGTACTGACCCAATGCCCTCATCATGGAATTCCAAGATGGCAATTATGCCAAATTATTTATGAGGGATTGACACCCACATCTAGAGTTATGGTAGAATCCGTAAGCCAAGGGAACTTTATGTCGAAAAATGAAAATGATGCCTGGACTTTCCTTGAGGATTTAGCCGAAAACAGTATGCAATGGGACAATGCTAGAACACCGCTTAACCCAAGTATTGGATCTAGAATAGCAAGTCAACCCAAACCAGGTGTCTTAGCTGTAGATGCCAATATAGCGGCTGAAGCAAAACTAGCTACCCTTATGCGCAGAATGGAAAGTCTAGAGCTACAAGCCCAAACCCGAGTGAATCAAGCATCGTCTATCCCCTGCTCTAGATGTGGTCAGACTGGTCATGTAATGGAGGATTGTGCGGACTGGGAACAAGTTAATGCCATGTATAACCATGCTAGAAATGACCCCTACGCATCAACCTATAACTCTGGTTGGCGTAATAATTCCAATTTCTCATCAAACCAACAAGGTAAACCTCCTAGACAACAACCAAACCCGTATGTCCAAAATAATACATCTTCTGGGTTTAGTAACAATAACGATCATGAGGTTAGGTTGACAAGCTTGGAAAATTTGATGAAAACCTTTATACAAACAACCAACCAGACCTTCCAAAGGCTAGAGACACAAGTCAGTCAACTAGCACAAATAGTAGGTGAAAGAGAAAAGGGTCGGTTTCCAAGTCAACCTGAGGTGAACCCTAGATCTAATAATAATTCATATCAATCCTATCAAGCACCTTCAGGAAATCACAACCCTAGACCGGTTCAAATGGTTAATGAGGAAGGACCGTTCCAACAAATAAATGCAGTAGTATCATTACGGTCCGGAAGACAAGTTTATAACAATGTGGTAAATCCTAGAGTGTCCAATCAATCTAGCCATCAAGCACCCACATATGACCTGACCATTGAACCTGACGTCCAATCTGAAACGCCCAACCCACCTACTCAATCTGAACCCGTAGCTCAACCTGAACCTGAGCGAGTCTATGTCCCTAAAGCCCCATTTCCCAATAGACTCAAAAAGAATTCAAGTGCACAAATAGAGAAAATCTTGGAAGTATTTAAGCAAGTTAAGGTGAACATTCCACTCTTAGATATGATTCAACAAATACCTGCTTATGCTAAATTCTTAAAAGATTTGTGCACTAAAAAGAGAAAAACGAACGTACCAAAGAAGCCATTCTTAACTGCAAACATAAGTTCTATATTGTCCAACACATCTCCTATAAAATATAAGGATCCTGGGTGTCCCACAATTTCTTGTTCAATAGGAGATACTTTTATCAACAAAGCCCTTCTAGACCTTGGTGCTAGTGTTAACCTACTCCCGTACTCTGTCTACGAGCAACTCAACCTTGGTCCATTAAAACCCTCTAACACAACCCTTCAATTTGCTGATTGCTCTACTAAGAAACCAAGAGGTATAGTCGAGGACGTTTTGATCAAGGTGGGTGACTTCATTTACCCAGTGGATTTTGTCGTACTAGATACAGCACCTGTTGTAGATCCTAAGAGACAAATCCTTGTAATACTAGGCAGACCCTTTTTAGCCACTTCTGAAGCATTGATAAACTGTCGAAATGGGCTCATGCAGTTATCTTTTGGGAACTTAAAAGCTGAATTTAATATCTTTCATGTTGATAGTGAGCCCGAAATAATATGCAATCAAAGTGATGTTGTGATGAGAGCACGTATCTATAAGAGTTCTGAATCAAATAAATCATCACAAAATCAAAAAGGAAGTGAGAAAAGGAGGAGTAATTCTGCGACACACCCACCGTCACTCGAGCAAATAAGAGAACCAATTTATGTGAGGGGTGTGGAACCTGTAACTCAGGATGCTCATTGCAACATGAGGAACAATTCAACTGGATACATGCACCAATATGGTGTCATTCAATCCAGTTCCGACTATGGTTGACTTTGAGCAAATTCCATCCGTCCACCGCAATTCATCAAGGTAATAAGTGCATTTGCTTTATATTTGCATACATTGAGGACAATGCATGATTTAGGTGTGGGGGGTGTTTATGTATATATTTATCTATATATTCTGTCTTTTATTTAAAATAAATAAAATAAATAAATAAATAAATAAAAAATTAATGTTTCATGACATAGCTTAAGATTGAACTGCTAAAACCCGTGTACAAATTGCATTGAGTTTTTGTTCCTTATTATATAGTTCTGCTTGTAGAAATTGTGACATAAATCTAAGTTCCAAAGAAATAACCCATTGCCCTTTAAGACATGTATGCACTTAAATTGGATGAATCAAATCTTTGAAGTGGTTGATAAAAAGCAGAGGTTGAGGAAAATATACCGGGAAGTGTGGACTTCTAATAGCAATTAAGCCTTGAGGAAAATAAAAATAAAAATAAAAGAATAAAGTGAAGAAAACACATTTTGCAAAATGATTACAAAAGCCCAAGCCTTTGAGTCACTGGTCCGTAGGGGTATCTTGAAACCCGGTAACTTGAGTCTACCAGCTCGGGATTATCGACCAAACTCGCTACACGAATGCAAAAAGGGTAAAAGTGTCAAAAAGCAAATGTGTTGAATCACGAAAAAAAAAAAATAATAATAATACTCAAGGCCCAAAGCTAAAAGAATGATCCATACCATGGTTGATCCGAATGATACTTCACCACCAGAGGAGGCGTGCAAAATAATTCAAGTGATAAACATGTGTAGAAGGGTTAGTGGTGTGAATGTTGGAGGAACAAAGACCAAGTCATATTTTTAATGAGTTAGATTTATATAATGAGCATGCAAAAATTCTTAGTGAGATGTATATGGTTGAGGTAGGGATATTGAGAACTATTAATGAAACGTTGATTCAGGATTTTGTGGGTATATCCGCTGAAAACCCTCAGGAGACAACACTCCTCCTCCTAGGAAACTTGGAGGTTTAAAGGCTTGTTGCACATGCTAAGTGCAACCGTGATTCCTACGAAAGTGAGTTAGGATTTCCCTGTTTTTTTTTCGTATCTTCTGTTTTGCTAGGGACTAGCAAAATCTAGGTGTGGGGGTATTTGATGCATTGCATACATTGCATCATATGTCTTTCATTTAGATTACTTTTATATCAATAAATGCTACTAAGGTATGTGTTTAGTCTTATTTACAGAATACAGGGACCTGAATGCAAATTACCCACATCCCGAGCATAAACGCGTACAAAAGACTCGTTTCTATCATAAAGACCAAGTTCAAGTTTATCGGGTTTCAAATGGAAATGTATCCAAGCATAAAAGCATTCAAGACCTAATTACGAAAAGAACAAGGACTTAAGCACAAAAGTAGCCGGGGACTTAATTGCAAAAAGTCAAGGACCTAATTGCAAATCACGAGTAGCTTTTATTATTATGGAGAAAATAGAAAGAAAAATCAATGTGGATCTCCAAATATATGAAGAAATTAATTCGGATCTCCAAAGATATGCAAGAATCAATCCAGACGCGCAAATGACATTGAAATCATACCATAAACACACAGGAAAAATCCGGGTCGATTTTGAGCCAAAAAGGTGGCGATTCCGCCGCACCGCAAGAGCAAATTGCGGCGAATTCGCCGCACCAAATTAGATTCATGCTCTAAAAATTTTACCGGTTGCGTGTTGACGCGTGTACTTTCTTATTTCATGCTTAGGTCCCTTGTATCGGCTATAAATAGCCCCGAGAACGATGTTGTGAGGAGTTCTTCCTTTTGTTCCATAATTTAGCAATAAAATTATGTTTCTTTTATTTTATGTTTTTAATTTTCTTTTCTTAGTTTCTCTAGGACCCCTTCTCCCTCCCTCCATCTATGAGTTTCTAACTCTTTCCAAAGGGTGGGGGTGACGGATTTAGGGTGATGAGAAGAGAAGATGTTATTATTTTAATTTCGTATTAGTATGTTTTGATTACTTGAGTTTATGTTAAATCATTTATCATGTAATGCTTTATAACTAATATGATTTATTATAAGTTTCAGAATTCTCTAATCTAAACCCGATATCTAAACCTCCACCCAACGGAATTCACCATCTTTGTTCTTGTTTTAGTTTTATTTGTTCATGTTTCTTGCTTTAGATAATTAAAACCCAAAAATCTCAAAACCAACCTTATTATTGTTCTCTCTCTCTCTAATCGAAAATCCAAAAATAACAATATCTCTCCCTCATTGTGTTCGACCCGTATTTGCCACGTCTTCATTGACACCGTGCACTTGCGGTATAAATTTAATTCTTCGTCAACTACTCTCTACTAATCTCTAAACGAAAGAAAGCATAAAAACAACATAAACCCATAATGGAAATGAAGAAAACAAGATTAAGCAAACAACATAAAAGAAATTGCATCAAAGGAAAACATCAACATAAAGAACATGAACTAAACTAGATTAAGAAATAAAAATACAAAGTTTGTTCCTCTACAACCCACTTATGTACACTACTAAAACATGAAACTCAAACCTACTCTAATGGAGGAAGGAGGAAGAAGAGGGGAAGTAGGCATTGCAAGTCTATTTGTAGAAGATTAGAGGGTCTGGATGGATCTGGGCATAATGGGACGACTGTAAATCAGATCTGGAGGTCCTGGAATGCTTTGACCCGAATACCCGACCCCTGGCCACAATTTGATAGCCAAACTCATAACCGGATCCGCCAGTGGCGGATTTTAATCGGCCAATGGTGGATCATTCTTCTCCGATTGCCTCCCAATTTTAACCACAACTTTGGTTAACATAATAAACACGTGGGGTGCGCCCGGAGCTTTTGGTTTGAGCCAATTTAGTTTTAATTGTTGAATTACTCCTCATGTTAAGGAGATTCAGGACTTTTGCAACCAACATATTTTTCTTTACACTTACGTCCCTCCGGGTTTTCACTTGGGTCCTTCCTGAGTTACAACCCAATCCTTGGCATTACAAACATGTCCATGATCTTCCAAAATCAGCCCATTCTTCTTGTGTTTAGGTTTGTTTCTCTTCCTTTCTCTTCTTTATTGCCTAAACCCTGAAACACATCAAATAAACACTCGAGTAGCACAAAATTGGGGTGAAAGAAAGGATATATAGTATGAATGCAATGTATGATATGCTACTAATCAACCTGCCCAAGCACCTTAACAATTTTGTCCCACCGCGCATCACATTTCTTTGCCAACCTATGTGGCAAAGGTGCCTTGGGGAAAAAGGCATCGATAGCAGGAGTCTCAAGTATGGTTTCCTTACAAGCCTCGTGACCCTCCTTGGGAGAGTCACACATAGGGTCTACCACGGGCATTTCCACATTGTTGTCGACAACCCTTCCCGATCTCAAGGTATGGACAACATTTACACCTTGAGAATGGTTATCTTCAACATTGTGTGCATTCTGCCTTGCCTAAGCAGGTTGACCCCTGGGGTTCACCACAGGTTGACTTGGTAACTTACCCTTCTTACGTTCATAGAGCTGGTGAGTCAACTGACTGATGTGCACTTCTATTGCTTTGACCAACATGTTGTTGGCTGCAAGCCTGGTTTGCGTGCTCTGTATGAATGTTTGAAGGGTTTGCTCTAAGGTCAAAACCCAGGGGTCAAACAACTACTGGGGTGGAGTCGTACTAGAATAACCCGATGATGAGGCCTGAAGAGGTTGGTGAGTATGGGACTGAGACCTTTGATGTGGGGGTTGGTAGGTCGTCGACGGGCGTGGAAGGTGATAAGGTGGGGGTTGGGTCTAAGCGTGCATGCTCTGACCATGGCCCCTGCTAGGCCCCCAAGAGAAGTTAGTGTGGTTTTTCCATACCGGTTTGTAGGAGTGACTCTACGGGTCGTTACGGGGCCGTTGTTGATACATCGCATTTACATTCTCAGTATCACTTGGAGCATAAGCACGTTCCAAGTCATTATGTTCCATAAATCCACAACTACTGCAAGCGAGAGTAGCGACCTCAGCTACAAGAGCTCGGTCGAACTCTATACTCTCTATCCTACGCATGAGAGCAACTATTTTTGCCTTAGATGTGATAGTTGACTCGACTTGGTATGATCCAAATCGACCATAAGACCTGGAGGCTGGTGGTTCTCTCATGGTGTCCCACTCAAGGGTGCATTGAACCATTAATTCAAAGGTATCCCATGCCTCATCAATAAGTTTCGTTTGACCCTAACACATCGACTCCAACAATGCACACATGTCGTAGTTCAGGCCCTCATAAACAATCTGCCGTAGCTACCACAGCCAAAGTCCATGATGAGGGCACTACAGGAGAAGGTCTTTGAACCCCTCAAAGAAAGCATAAAACGATTCAGTCTTAATCTGATAAATTTGATGTATCTGGTAGCGTAACTGTTGGGTCTTCCTTTGGGGGAAGAATCTCTTCAGTAGGACGGTCACAAAGTCATCCCAAGACTAGATTGAGTTTGTCGGGAGGTTGTACATCTATTTCTTTGCGTTATCCTTCAACGTGAAGGAAGTAATTCTCAATCGGACAAAATCCTCGTCAAGTTGTTGAAGCTTGAACATGGAGCATAGCTCCTCGAATTCACATATAAAGATACAAATCCTCCTTATTGGCTGTGAACATAGGAAGCACGCTCACATATTGAGGTTTCAGCTCATAGTTATTCTCGCGAGCAGGCTGGAGAACTATGCAAGACAAATGCGCGGCCTGAACAAGATGGGTCCGATCCCACAAAGTCATCGGTCGTTCCTGTCGAGCTAAGGGTGATGGTGCTCCTATAACTCGATCCCGACTGTGACCCTCTTCCTCCCGAGTCGGAGGAGGAGTTGGGAGTGGATCGAGGAACTCCATATATGGAACCCGATCTCCCTCACCTCTAAGAGAGGACGTGGCCTTTTGCTTCATGAGAGCTTGAGCCAGAGAGGGATGACCACCTAGACAATCCATCTCAACAAAAGGATCAACTCTCTCAAGCTGAGTACCCTCACCAAGATGAGTCCAACGTCGCATAAAAGTGCTCGACTCAACTCAACAACCACACACAAATAGAGGGTGTGGAGGACACTATATCGTAGAATGGGGATGAGGAGAAGACTTAAAAGAGAAGGGAAGAATCCCTAGAGCTAGCTTGGGTAAGAGTGAAGGTAGAAGCCTAATCTAGCAAACACAGCTCAAACAAGTTTAGGCTTGCTATGGGTCATTAGACTAGATGACGCCTAACCGTTACTTCCCACACTACCGAACGCTTCACCTCTCTCGGCCGAACGTCATAAAGACACATGAGAAAATCAAGACCCGGTCACAATGCAACTAAGCAAACGACGACTGTTGAACGTTTTATATTAAACCGCAAGTGCACGGCCGCGTTGAAGCGGTGGCAAATACGGGTCATCCTCAGGGAGGTGAGCAGCCTCTCGTTTGCATGAAATCAAGTGGCAAAAAAAATGGAGAAGAGAGTTGATTATGCTACGCTACGCTACACTACGAAGTATGAAATGCGAAAGAAAGCAACATAAGATTAACTAAAACTTAACTAAGAACGAAAGAAGAGTGCTGGAATTCAGAAATGGAAAACCCCTAAGGGGTGGAGTGAGTGCACACATGCAAAGAGGTGGGTGTTGAACACATTCTTTAAGCACAAATGAAGGTGGTGTTATCATGCATAGGAAGTGTCTAAATGTTATGGCAAAACCTATCAATCTATTCACCAACCTAGTTGATTAACATTTACATATACAAGTTGTTTATTTTAGAACCTAAACAAGCATGAGAGGTGTCTAATCATTTTGGCAAAACTCATCAAGTTATAAATTCTATCCTAAACAAGCAAGCATACATTCATGTTTTGTCAACACATTGGAAATAAAGCATTCATTCCATTCTCATATGCATGTATGTACATCTACTCCACCCCCAAAGGGGATGGAACTACTTCCTACACATTAGACTAATTATTAAACTAAGCAAGGAAACCATATTAACTAAGCTACTAAAATTAATGAAATGAAATTAAACAAAGTAAAGCAAGAAATATGAAACAAACAACATAATAAAGAAACTTTTATTAAAGTGACTCACATTTTAAGTAGCATCCTCCTACTTTAGTGTGTGCTTCAAGGCCTCACTTCTAGTAGGAAGAATAGCCACTCAAAATATGGAGTGATTACATTAGAAGGTGAAGAGTTCTATTTATAGCCATAGAAAAAGGCAATCCGGGACAATCCCCCGATGTGGGACTAAACAAATACCGAAAATAGCCTAAACAAACACTAATACATATGCTCCAGAAAGCTCAGCGGATCCGGGAAGATCAGGACCTCCAATTGGCGGTCTACAGGATCCGGATCTCGCTCATTTTTGTTTTGGGCTTTTCTTGGTATATTTGCTGGTCTTGGATGCATTTACTTGGCTTGTTGGAGCTCCGACCCGAATTGAATTGCTAAAATACTCCCCATGATGGTGTGGAGTTTTCTGTTTTGCTCTTAGGGCCTTCGGTCTTACGTTCAGGTCCTTCTCCCTTGCATCTCAGTCCCCAAATCTCACAATTCAGTCCTTTTTCCCAGCTTTTGGATCCTTTTATGCTTCATCTCTTCAAACCTATTTATTTCTGAAATTCAAACATAAAACTCGTAACGTAGCATTATTTAGGTGAAAGATAATGGATATAAGATACAAATATAAGCATGAAATGATGTCAATTGGAGTCCATTGAAAGACATGACTTAAGTGGCTTAAGTGAAAGACATGGACAACCTTAACTTCTGAATGTGATACAATGTGTAAAGTCCATTAAGGTTCTTATTTGACTTTTTCTTTTCTTTTCTTTTCTTTTTTTTTTCTTTTTCTTTGGAGCATTTTTTTTGGTTGGTGTTTGATTCTCCGAGGATCAGGTTTCGTGCATCATTGCCTATGAGGACTTACACTATCACGTACACCTTCCCCCAAATCTCTACATAGGACGATCCCTACCACCCGTGTAACAGGAGTTTGGTCGGTGCATCCCAAGTCAGATGACTCGAAAGCACCACGCACAAAGTCCCCTCAGACCTACTTTCCCGAGTGATAGGAGCCGCGCGAGAATAGAGAACTCCACTTATTTATTTATCTACATGGGAACCAAAACCCCTACACTTAAGTTTCACAAAAAGAGATTAAGGGCCCTTGACTACGACAAAATTCCTTATACTAACAGATACGAATTATTTGACTCAATAGGTTCAGGGTGGATTTCTTTAAATGTTTGAGTGCTGAAACCTTATGATTACACGCCCCCCGAGGGAAAACCGGGGTGCATCCTAACGACTCGATAAGACCTAAAGCTAGTAAACTAGAAATCCTAATGCATCAAGTTCAAGACAATCTTGGGAGCTTTCTTTTTACTTTGCCTCTCAACGGTTTTGCACATGCTAAACACACGCAAAACCCACAAAAACATTTTCTTTCGCAAACACATGAAGATTTTGAAAGAAATGTGAAAATTTTAAAGCACTAGGCAAGCAAAAGAAGACAAGTCACCCAAGGATCATGGCAAGCGGATATATCAATGTTAAATGCAACACACTAACATGACCCAAGAAATACACAAAAGAAAACAAAAATCAAAGGAAAAGACTTAATTATGTACACACGTAAAACACCCCCCACACCTACTTCATGCATTGTCCTCAATGAATATGAGTAAGATACTATGGATTTATGCATGAAAAAGGGAAGATCTCACCAACATGAAGCGCAATAGGAAGTTCGTGGTTATGTGGATGGACACAAACCCGAATTCCCTCAAAACCTGTGAGATACTGAAGAAGGGAGACACATACGTGAAGAAATGGGGCCCAAGTACACAAGGGTTGGGGCCCACAACAATCAATGCTCGCTCATGGAGTCTTTTCTTACACACTTTTTTTACAAGGTATATACATCAACAAAGATATTCCCATAATCATTTGGTCAAGGAACATCAAATGAGAATATCGAGTTATGAGGACCAGAGACTTGCCGAGATGGGCAAACTTCACTGGTACTTTGAGGTGTCATGAGGGGTGAAAGGTCAAAGCTGAAAGGCTCGAACCCCTCATGATATTGGTTGGGTGTAGGCAACATGAATGAGTGGAGTTGTGTTGCCTCACTAGGGTTTTGTTGCTCATCGAACAAAACCCTCCAACCAATAGGTGGGTGCAACTGAATGAGTTCCTCACGCTCATTCTATGGATGCATTAGACCTGTATCACTAAGAATGGGGCTTCCCCCCAAGTCATCCAACAAGGACCTCCCACCATCATTTATATCATCAAGCATCAGCTCGGTCGTAGGTGGGTCCTTGTTGGAGTCAAGATGAAGCTCAAATGGCTCAATGGCCAAGGGACATGAGATAGAGACACCTTCTGGTATAGGCATATGATGAGGTGTCTCACTCTCACTAGTAATCTCAACTGAATCATGCAACGAACACTCCTTTTGGACATTCATGTTTGATGCTAGCTCACTTTGTTGCATTGTAAAGACAGGCAATGAGTTTTCGCTGGGCCCACAAACATTCTCAATGGGTTGCATTGGTGTTAGGGGTGTTGTTGATTTTGTGGTGCTTTCTCTAATTGGCGGATGAGATTGAGATTTAAAGGTTGGTCCATGGGCTCATGTTGCCTACCAGAGTTGAACACATGAAACTCGGCACTCATGTTACCGAATCTGAGCTTCATGAGACCATTTCTACAATTAATTAAGGCGTTGGAAGTTGCCAGAAATGGTCTACCCAAAATCAAAGGTATTTGAGAGTGGGTGTTCGCAACAAGATTGGTAGTGAGGACAACAAAATCGACTGGAAATATATAATCTCCAACTTTGATAAGCACGTCCTCGATAATCCCCTTTGGAATACGAATGGATCTATCAGCCAATTGGAGGGTGATTTTAGTTGGTTTTAATTCTCCCAAATTCAACTGTTGATAAACAGAAAATGGGAGGAGGTTGACCGCCGATCCTAAATCAAGCAATACATTACTCATGCTAGTATCCCCTATCGTACACTGAATAGTAGGACACCCAGGGTCCTTGTATTTTGTGTAGGCGGGATTAGCCAAAAGTGAGCTTACATTTGCAGCCAAGAATGCTTTCTTAGGAACATTGGTCTTCCTCTTGGTTGTGCAGAGATCCTTCAACACTTTGGCATATTGAGGTATTTGTTGGATGACATCCAACAGGGGGATGTTAACCTTCACTTGCTTAAACACCTCTAATATGTTATCCATTGTGTCACTCTGCTTTTTGGTTAACCTACTTGGATATGGAGCTTTTGGCAGGTAGGTTTTCTGTGGTGCCTGAGAAGGAGGCATTGGTGTATTACCCTCACCCTCAGCCTCTTCTTCACCACCATTCCCACTAAGGGGCTGTATAGATGGTGGTGGGTGTGGCAAGGAAATGTGATTGTCAACCTGCTTTCCATTCCTTAAGGTCACAATGGAATTGACATGGTGAACAGGTTCCTCCACATGGTTCACTTGCCTCCCCCGAGGTACCACATTCTCATTTTGCATGTGTTGTTGCTGGAACATGCGGGGGTTAGCCTCAGGCTGGCTAGGCAAAGACCCTTTCTCTCTTTCATGTACAGATTGAACCAATTGGCCCATCTGAAGCTCTAGAGATTTGATGGTCTGCTAATTTGAAGCGAGAACTTGACTTGTGGTTGACATAAAAAATTTCATTGCGTTTTCAAGTCCACGAGTCAAGGTCTCAAGCGAATTGAATCGGGTTTCCATATTATTGGAATTTGGGAAACCCGATTGATTGGTGGTTTGAGCTTGGGGTGGCTGATAAGATTGTGCATGCATGGGAGGTTGGTATGATTGGTTAGGTGGTCGAGAGGAGTTTGAAGGACCACCCGGGGTATTATTTTGGTTCCATGAAAAATTGGGGTGGTTCCTCCATCCAGGATTATAAGATGATGAGTATGGGTCATTCCTAGCTCTGTCATAGATGGCGTTGACATGTTCCACCTCCAGAGGAATGGACGCACACTCACTTTCTACATGACCTATCCTACCACATTAATGACAAGGAACTCGACCAGATGTGGACATGCGAGGTGCACCTTGTTGGTTTTGGAGCTCAATCGAATCCATACGGCGCATTAAGGCCGCCATGCGTGCCTCAGTGGCCGTAGTGGTATCGACAACAAATGCGACACCCGATCTAGTCGAGTTTGCATTCGCGATCCTCGCTCCTTTGCTGGATGATGCAGGTGGTTCCCTTACACTCTCCCATTGCATGATTTTCTTAGCGATCTCTTCTAGGATAGCCCATGCCTCCCTTTCATCCTTTACTAAGAACTCTCCTTGACACATGGACTCAAGGAGCGTTCGGGACGGCATGTGAAGACCCTCATACACAATCTGACAAAGACACCACAACTCAATGCCATGGTGAGGGCACGAGGATAGTAGCTCCTTGAACCTCTCTAGATATGCATGAAATGTCTCGGTCTCAAGTTGATAGAACGAATTGATTTCGTTCCTCAATTTTTGAGTCCGATGATTTGGAAAGTATTTCTTGAGGAATGCAGATTGAAACTCATCCCAAGTCCTAAAGGCATTCGCCTGGTTGCTGTACAACCACTTCTTGGCGTCATCCTTCAGCTCAGAGGGGACAAGCCTAAGATGGATGGAGTCTGTCCTGAGTTGTTGCAGCTTGAACTTAGCACAGACCTCCTCAAATTCCCTGAGAAAGATATAATGGTCACCTTTCCCAGTGAAGTGAGGGAGCATGGAAATAAACTAAGGTTTAACCTCAAAATGATTCCCATTTACCTCTGGCAATACGATGCATGAGGGTAGAGCAGTACGGCTCGGGTAGCATCGATCACGTAGAGGTATGGGAGCGACAACTGGAAGCACAGGTGGGTCCAGCAACTGCTCCTCCTCACGGAAATGAGCAGCCATTGAACCCGGACTGTGTGCGACACGAGAGGAGGAAGGCGTCGAGAAATCGACTACCGAAGCTAGATTGACAACGCTCCTCGTCAAACGACCACTCTCGTCTCGTGTCCACGAAAGCATGCACAAAGGTGCGCACACACCAAAACTTTTTTTAACAAAGAATGTGCGTAGAGGACAAGATGGGGGACACAAGAGAGAAAGAATGACTCAGGAGAAAAGGGAAGAAGTCCTTATGCTACGGCGGATGGGTACAGGTAGAAGCACACAAGCAAACAATGCTCAAGCAATCCTAAGGTCGCTATAGCTCCTTACAACTAGACGACGCCTAACTGCGAGGTCACACGACCTCAACACGCCTCACCTTCCTATGACGAGGACCACAAATCCCAGCAAGTGAGCCAAGATCCGGAGATCTCGTCTCTCCTACTATCGACAAAGTGGGCAACGCCGATCAGGTCATGACGGTCGGGACCGGATCACTCTCCTAATGCGCCCGAAATCCTTAGGAACAATGTCTACATGATTTTAAAAATTAGGCTCTTTATTAGTGTGGTTTGTGGGGCGAAGGAAAGGGTGATGAAATCCCCCACCTTATCTTTTATGGGACAACCACTCCTTAGTAGCGTTTTAGAGTCTAAATCTAACAATCAACTCTCCAAACAAACGCTCAACTCACACATGTTTCAATGCACTTCCTACTAACTAATGCATGTTCATACAAAATGCATGAATGAGAGTAGAAGCTGCGTACCTCACGCCATCTCTCAGCAACTGAAAATAAAGCTAAGATAAAAGACAATCTACATGCCTAAGTCACATACATGATGCATGACCTAAACAAAAAGAATGCCTAATCTTTTGCTTTGGTTTTTAGGATCCAAGTTGCTAAAAGGAAGTATGATTATTGATCTGGGAACAAACTATAAGTCAAAACATGCCAAATCAAGTCCCAGATAACTACATGAATTATGGTAACAACACAAAGAAATTACAAGGTCAACAGAGCTCACCAGACCGCTGATTGGCGGTCGAAAGTGCCTAGGTTGGCCTCCAACTTCTCCTGCTGCTTTGCCTAGCCACTCCAAGTCTCCTGAAACAAAGAAAAACTACAAAACACAAATTAAATCCACTCGAATCGTCCAAACAAGAGTCTGGACTGGCACCTCCCCGGCAACGGCGCCAAAAACTTGTTGATCGTTTTATATTAAACCGCAAGTGCACGACCGCGTTGAAGCGGTGACAAATACGGGCCGTCCTCAGGGAGGTGAGCAGCCTCTCGTTTGCATGAAATCAAGTGGTGAAAAAATGGAGAAGAGAGTTCATTATGCTACACTACGCTACACTACGAAGTATGAAATGCGAAAGAAAGCAACATACGATTAACTAAAACTTAACTAAGAACGAAAGAAGAGTGCTGGAATTCAGAAATGGAAAACCCCTAAGGGGCGGAGTGAGTGCACACATGCAAAGAGGTGGGTGTTGAACACATTCTTTAAGCACAAGTGAAGGTGGTGTTATCATGCATAGGAAGTGTCTAAATGTTATGGCAAAACCTATCAATCTATTCACCAACCTAGTTGATTAACATTTACATATACAAGTTGTTTATTTTAGAACCTAAACAAGCATTAGAGGTGTCTAATCATTTTGGCAAAACTCATCAAGTTATAAATTCTATCCTAAACAAGCAAGCATACATTCATGTTTTATCAACACATTGGAAATAAAACATTCATTCCATTCTCATGTGAATGTATGTACATCTACTCCACCCCCAAGGGTATGGAACTACTCACTACACATTAGACTAATTATTAAACTAAGCAAGGAAACCATATTAACTAAGCTACTAAAAATAATGAAATGAAATTAAACAAAGTAAAGCAAGAAATATGAAACAAACAACATAATAAAGAAACTTTTATTAAAGTGACTCACATTTCAAGTAGCATCCTCCTAATTTAGTGTGTTCTTCAAGGCCTCACTTCTAGTAGGAATAATAGCCACTCAAAATATGGAGTGATTACATTAGAAGGTGAAGAGTTCTATTTATAGCCATAGAAAAAGGCAATCCGGGATAATCCCCCGATGTGGGACTAAACAAATACCAAAAATAGCCTAAACAAACACTAATACATATGGTCCATAAAGCTCAGCGGATCCGAGAAGATCCAGACCGCCAATTTGCGGTCTACAGGATCCGGATCTCGCTCATTTTTGTTTTGGGCTTTTCTTGGTATATTTGCTGGTCTTGGATGCATTTACTTGGCTTGTTGGAGCTCCGACCCGAATCGAATTACTAAAATACTCCCCATGATGGTGTGGAGTTTTCTGTTTTGCTCTTAGATCCTTCGGTCTTACATTCAGGTCCTTCTCCCTTGCATCTCAGTCCCCAAATCTCACAATTCAGTCCTTTTTCCCAGCTTTTGGATCCTTTTATGCTTCATCTCTTCAAACCTATTTATTTCTGAAATTCAAACATAAAACTCGTAACATAGCATTATTTAGGTGAAAGATAATGGATATAAGATACAAATATAAGCATGAAATGATGTCAATCAACGACGTTCAGGCCATGATGTCGAGAATGAGATTGTCTCCTAAGTGCGCCCAAATTTTAACGGTCAATGTCTACTTGATTTTAGATTAAGTCTTTCAATTATGTGCGATTTTTAGGCCAAGAAAGGGGTGATGAAATCCCCTACCTTATCATGTGTGGGACAACCTCCTTAGGGTATTTTGATCCCTAAACTAGCAATCAAGTCCTCCAATCAAACTAATGTAACCATATTTTAGTGAACTCACTCTTGTTCCAATGCAACCCTACTAACTAATGCATACAAGCTAATGCATGAATGAGTGAAGAAGGTATCGTACCTCTCACCATCAATCGACAACAAGAAAGTAAAGCAAAGAAAAGACAATATGCGTGCAAGGCCTATGTATGCGGCATGACCTAGATGAAATTCATCTTCTCTTTTCCTTTGAGTTTAATGTTCAAGTTGTCTTAAATGGGGGAATACGCATGTCAAATTAATTTCTAGCATCAAAACAGAGCATATATGAAGTGAAAAGTGGCAGATATCAACTAGGAATAGAAAGAAGGAGCTATAGGTGAAACAAAAATAGAACTGGCACACCCAATCCGCCACTGGCGGATGGTTTAGGGATTCTGTTCCCCAAACTCCTCCTGGATGCTCCTTTGCCGCTGTGAAGTTCTCCTATCCAGTTAGTCCCCTGTACAATAACAAAACTATAAGGAAAATATGTGAAAAAACCCACTGAAATGGTGGAAACAATAAGGACGACGACCAACTCCCCGGCAACGGTGCGAAAAACTTGTTAGCAAATTCAAAGTTCAAAACCGCAAATGCACGATATCGGTGAAGACGCAGCAAGTACAGGTCGTACCACGAGGGGTTGTGTGTATCATTGTTCCCACCATACTCCAATGTGAGAGAAAGGGAGATGGAGAGGAATATTCTAATCTAACTAAACTAGACTAAGAATGAATATACAAGATAACTAAACCCCCTTGGAGTGGAGGTGTGTAGAGGTGTGTGTGTGTGAGAGAGAGAGAGTGGGTGTTCAATGCAATTTACGCACAAGTGTAGTGTGTGACATACAAGTAGAAGCTAGTGTAGAATCTAAGTATAGGACAGACAACACTACATGGCAAACTATGAACGTGCACATAAAATTTAGGTTGATTTTACATTGTCAAGCTAACAATAAGGACCTAGTGTGGCTATTAGAGCATTAATTAATCCTACTACAACCTAAATCATTCATGTGAATGTGCACCAAACATGGATCCATACATTTCAAGCCAATTTCATAACAAAGATAAGCCAATACAAGCAACAAGATCAACTCTAGATCTAGCAAGAGGCAAGTACCTAGTGTGACCATTATCCCATCTAGTACAAGTTTAAGGATGGTACAAGTATAGATCTACATTAAGCACATGAAAATAACATAAATAAGAAGAACCCATCACCACACAACACATAGTCTACATCACCTCCACCCCAAATGGGGTGAATCTACTCTCTACTCATAACAACAAACATAGAAAGCAAGAAATCTACACTAAACATGGCAATAATAACAAAATACTAAATCAACCAACTAAATGTAAAAATACTAGGATAGAAAGGATACTAAAGAAGAGAGGAATTCCATTCTAACATTAGATTAGCTAAAGAGTAAGATTACAACTTTCATCCACCATCATTCCATTCCTGCTAATTAGGTAAACTAAACATTTTCTAATGGAAGAAAGTGGAGGAAGTGGCTAAAGGTAGGAGAAACATAGTTATTTACAGAAGAAAAAGAGGTGTAGATGAATCTGGGAGCAATCCGACGGCTGTAATCGATTTCTGTATGGTCTAGTTGATTGATTTAGTTATAATAACCACAAGTGCACAATGTCAGTGAAGACGTGACAAGTACATGTTGTGTCCACAAGGAGTTGTGTGTGTTGTTGTTCCCACCATACTCGAATGGGAGAGAAAAGGGGATGGAGAGGATTCTGCTAAACTAACTAAACTTAACTAAGAAGGAATCAACAAGATAACTAAACCCCCTTGGAGTGGAGGTGTGTAAAGGTGTGTGTGTGTGAGAGAGAGTGGGTGTTCAATTAGGCACAAGTGTAGTGTGTGTGGCATATAAGTAGAAGCTAGTGTACAGTCTAAGTATAGGACATACAACACTACATGGCAAACCATAAACATGCACATAAAATTTAGGTTGATTTTAGATTATCAAGCATACAATAAGTACCTAGTGTGGCCATTAGAGCATCAATTAATCTTACCTACAACCTAAATAATTTATGTGAATGAGTACAAAACATAGATTCATACATTTCAAGCCAATTTGATAGAAAGATAAACTATTACAAGCAACAAGATAAACTCTAGATCTAGCACGAGACAAGTACCTAGTGTGGCCATTATCCCATCTAATACAAGTTTAAGGATGCTACAAGTATAGATCTACATTAAGCACATGGAAATAACATAAATAAGAAGAACCCATCACCACACAACACATAGTCTTTATCACCTCCACCCCAAATGGGGTGAATTTACTCTCTACTCATAACAACAAGCATATGAAGCAAGACATCTACACTAAACATGGCAAGAATAACAAAATACTAATTCAACCAACTAAATGTAAAAATACTAGGATAGAAAGGATACTAAAGAAGAGAGGAACTCAAATCTAACATTAGATTAACTAAAAAGTAAGATTACAACTTTCATCCACCATCATTCCTTTGCTGCCCAATTAGGTAAACTAAAGATATTCTAATGGAGGAAAGTGGAGGAAGACACGAAAGTAGGAGAAACATTGCTATTTATAGAAGAAAGAGAGGTGTAGATGAATCTGAGAGCAATCCGACGGATGTAATCGATTTCTCTATGGTATGGTGCACCCAATAAAACTGGTTCGAGCCACACAAGAAATTAGAGCAAATTTCGACCAAAAAGACCCATCCATGGTCGGTCTAGTTGGTCTGATCCATCCCGAATTCTCTCAGACACTCTAGGTCCGTTGGCTCGAGCCAGTTTTTCCTTAATTTCCCAAATACTACTCAACATCATGGTAGTGAGGGAGTTTTGCACCACAAAGGTTTTCCATACGTTTTCCATCTGGTTCGAGCCGTCCTATACAAGATAAGGTCGAGGATTTCATCATCCCTTCCTTCTCCCCAAAAATCAAACTAATTAGAAGCCTAAATTAAATCAAGTAGACATCAACCCTTAGGACTTCGAGCGCACTTTGGAGACAATCTCACTCTGAATGTCATGGCCTGAATGTCATTGTTTGCCTCGTTACATTAAGAGTTTTGGGACCTTGGGGTCTCGACTTTCTTATTCAGCTTTGTGACCTGCGACTGAGGGAGGTGAGATGTTCTAGAGTGCGGGGAGTCGTAATTAGGCGACATCTAGCCTAAGGGCCTATAGTCAACATTAGGTTTGTATGAGCGGTGTTTGCTAGCTTAGGTTTCAACCCAATCCCACTACCACATTAGTTCTTAAGGCTTCTTCTCTTCTCATCTGATAATCTTCTCCTCTACCTATATCGTTTAGTCTCCTCCTTTACTACACATTTTCTCTTAGTGTTTTAAGGTCGAGTCAAGCACTTTAATGCGAGGTTGGACTTGCGCACAAGAGGTTGGTCATCTTGAGAGAGTCGATCCTTCTTCTTAGATGGACGATCATTTAGATCGTCCATCTCTGCCTCAAGCTCTGATCGAGCACGAGGTTTCTTCTTTCGGGATGCCAGGCCCTAGTTGTTTCGGTCCCCCGCTGATGGAGTTTACTCCACGACCTCCTATTTTGACTCGGGAGGCAGAGGGCTTCGGTCAGAATTTAGTTAAGGGTTACCACCACCAGTACCTAGACAGGAGAGACGAACGACGCTGTGGGAGCTGACCCATCCCGTGCGGTCCACGCAACCTTCTTGCATAATTCTCCCAACCTTCCCATGGAAACAACTATGAACAGAAGCCTCAATATGCGGGTATGCTTCCTACCTTCGATACCAACAAGGAGGATCCGTATATCATTATACGTGAATTCAAGAAGATATGCCCTATGTTTAGGTTGCAACAACTGGATGAGGATTTAGTGTGGTTTTGGATGATTTCTTTTACGTTGAAGGATGTACAACCCTTTGGTGAACTCGATTTGGTGTTTGGAGGAATTTGTGACTGTTGTTCTGAAGAGGTTCTCCCCTTAAAGGAAGACTCAACATTTATGACACCAAATACTCAAGTCTTATCAGACTGAGGCCGAATCATTTCATTCATTCTTTGAGAAATTTAAAGATTTCCTCTAGCAGTGCCCTCATCATGGAGTTGAGCTCAGGCAGTTGTGTTTGATTTTTTATGCGGGCTTAACCTACAACACCCACACAATATTAGAGTCAATGTCTTAGGGTGATTTTCAAATGGATTCAATTGATGAAGCATGGCAAACCTTTGGAATATGGCTGAGCGAACACTTGAGCACCCAAACCATGATTTCGGTCACCAATACTTTGGTTAAAGCATTGGAAATGCAAGTGAGCCAATTGGCTCAACAACCGAGTGAGCTTGAGAATGGTCAATTACCAAGTCAACCTGAAGTCTATCCTACGGGTCAACCTTCTCAGGGCAGGCATCACGCCAACGATGTGGAAAGTCATCCTCCCCATCATGCTAATGTTGTTCATACTTTTAGATTGGGTAGGATTGTGAATAATCATGTTGAAATGCCTACGTCTGAACCCAGAGTGACTCTTTGGAAAAGAGTCATGAGCCTCCCAAAGAACTCATTCCTGAGGCTCAACTTTCTGTTTCATATGTCCCCAAGGCACCATACCCACATAGATTGGTAAAGAAAATAGATAAGCACTGGGATAGAGATTGTTAAGGTAGTACAATAAGTCAGGGTGAACATTCTAATGTTGGACATTGTTCAACAAATGCCATTGTACGCCAAATTCCTCAAAGATCTATGCACCTAGAAGAGGCAAACTAATGTCCCAAAGAAAGTCTTCTTGGCTTCCAATGTGAGTTTCATCTTGACACAACCTGCACAAGTAAAATAAAAGGACCCTGGCTGTCCAACTATTTCTTGTGTCATTAGTAATGTGCCTATCCATCGAGACTTACTTTATTTGGGGGCATATGTGAACTGATTATTATCATATCATGGAGTGCATTCATACTATATATTCTTTATTTTACTCCATATTCATGCTACTAGAGTGTTTATTTGAAAACAACTGAAATGCAAAAAAAGGACCTTATTGAATCGTCTTGCACTAGTTTGTCATGATCAAGGACCCATCTGCAATCTAGGAATGACCCAGATGAAACCCGGAGGGACTTGAACATATGGAAAATATTTGCCTCTGCTGTGGGAGCAGTGCTTGGGCAACAATTGGACAAATTGCCTCATGTGATATACTATGCTAGTAGAACACTCAATGAGGCCCCATTGAACTACACTATGATAGAGAAAGAATTCTTAACGATCATATTCATGTTGGAGAAATTATGGTCGTACTTTCTGGCTCCCACGTGATTATCTACTATGATGACACAACCATCAAGCACCTCATGACGAAGAAAGATGCCAAATCTCAACGCTTGAGATGGACCTTGTTGTTACAAGAATTCGATCTCTAGATTCAGGACAAAAAAGGTGTGAAAACGAAGTGGCACACAACTTGCCTCGCCTTGAGACGACCAACCCACAGGACCAAATTATCAATAACGAATTCCGTGATGAGCAATTGTTCACGATCGAGGACAATCCCTAGTTTGCTGACATTGTGAACTACCTCGTGACCGAGCAACTTCCCGTGGGTTGGTCAAAATCTAACCAAGCCAAATTTAAATGGTTTGTCTGATTCTTTCGCTGCGACGACCCCTATCTAATAAAATACTACTCTGACCAAATCCTCAGGCAGTGCGTCCCGGATAGCGAGTTCAAATTGTGCTCCAATTTTGGAATTTTGAGGCGTGTGCAAGATACTTTGGCGCTAAGAAAACTACCACAAAGGTGATCCCATTCGATGTATGGGGCATCGACTTCATGGGTCCCTTCCTAAACTTTTTTGGGAATATTAATATTTTGGTGGTTGTTGACTATGTTTCTAAGTGGGTTGAGGCTTTCCCCACGATGATCAATAATAACAAAGTGGTCACCAAATTTTTAAGGGACATTTTCGTACGATTAAGTATACCTCGTACCATAATCAGCGATCGGGGCACACACTTTTGTAACCACTCCTTTGAAGCGATCTTGAGGAAGTATTTGATCACCCACAAGCTTCTGCCCCTACATCATCAGCAAACTAGTGGGCAAGTCAAAATTTCTAACCGTCAATTAAAGAAAATTCTTGAGAAGATGGTTAACTCCTTATAGAAGAATTGGTCTACAAAATTGAATGACAGGTGCTGGGCATTCCACATCGCGTATAAGACCAATTTGGGTATGTCTCTATATCAGGTAGTGTACGACGAGACTTACTACTTACCCGTCGAGCTCGAGCACCGTGCTTTCTGGGCCATCAAGAACCTAAATATGGATCTTGATCAAGCAGGGGGGCAACGTAAGCTCGAAATCGTGGAGTTGGAAGAGCTACGCAATGGTACATAGGAAAATGCCAAAATTCATAAGTCCCGAGCCAAAATGTTTCATGATCGCATGATTATGCGAAAAGTGTTTTCGGTCGGGCAGAAGGTACTGCTCTACAACTCTCGGCATCATCTATTTGTGGGTAAGCTTCGCAGTCACTTGTCTGGCCCATTTATTATGCAAACCGTATTCCCTCACGTAGCTGTTGAAATCCTGAATCCAAGGAATGGGGACGTGTTCACAGTTAATGAACAATGTCTCAAACCTTACTTGGAAGGGGCACCAGCTGAAGCCGAGGAAGTTATGACTCTTCATAAACCTCCCTCACACTCAACAATTTAAATGGTAGAGTTTTCATATTTGTTGTTGTTAAAAAAACTCACCCTACTATTTTAGTTGTCGAATACACCTATTTTCCTATATCAATAGGTCTGGGGGTTGGACTGCAATCTTTCCCACACAACCCTAACTATTTTTATCCCATATCCCTTGTTCATTATCCTCTACCCAATGAAAATACACTTATTTGCCTCCACCCAACCACATATACCTTCAGGCCAAAATCGGACACCAGCCGGTCTAGCTCCCTCACACTCAGCAATATAAATGGTTGTGTTTTCATATTTGTACAAAGTTGTTGTTAAAAAAAACACTCGCCCCACTATTGTAGTTGTCGAATACGAACACGCATGCACTAAGAGAGATCAGAAGCTTCAAGGTTGCAATATTGATAAATGAACACATTTGACTTGGTCAAATTCAGGACCCACATGAAAATCGTAGAACTAATGCACCTATTTTCCTAGATCAATAAGTCTGGGGGTTTGACCACAAAATTTCCCAGACAACCCTTACTATTTTTAGCCCCTATCCCTTGTTCTTTCTCCTCCACCCAACAAAAACACACGTATTCGCCTCCACCAAACTACATACACCTTCAAGCCAAAATCAGACACCAACCCGGCCAACCAGTCCGCTAGTAGCAGCCAAAAACTAGTCCTGGCAATTTGACACGGAACACAAAAACACGACACGAAAAATCTGTGTTTGGGTTTCAGGATTTCATGTCATGTTTGGGGTACACGAAAAAATTCCTTGTCGTTTTCGTGTCTCTTGTTCGGGTACCCGAAAATGACACGAAATAAACAAATTATTTAAAACCTATAGCTTCAACTGATTGTGAAGTTGGTGCATTGGTTCAACCTGAGTGGAATGCTTTGGCAGACCCATTTTCGAATCCCAACCATTCTCTCTTTCTTTGCAGAAATTTTAAAAAAATACCAAAATAGCGTGGCAGTGGGAGAATCGAACTCGTGTTTCCCATCTACCGTGAAATCCATGCTAGCCACTGCACCAACATGAAGCTTCTATATACTACGGACGTTTAAATATATTACAAGACTATTTTAGCGTATCTGATTGCTCCAAATATTTAGTCCCACATCCCCTGCCGTTTCTTTCCACACCTCAGTCCATACTATAAATGTAGCACTACACCTCAGACAGAGCTCACACTCAACCATTCAGTTTGGTGTTTGTGTTGTTACTTGTTAATATGCTCTAATGATTATGATTTAGAGTAAATATTGCAATTTTTGATTAAAAAAATATTTTCGGTTGGTGTCGTGTTGGTTTGGGTCATTTTCGTGTTCTTTCAGTAGTACACGAAAAGTTTTCGGGTCATGTTTGTGTCTACTAGATTTGGCTAGTACACGAAAAAAAACATGACACGAAAGTATACGACAAGAGACGATTGCCAGGTCTACCAAAAACCCGCCCATGGCGGATTGGCTTCTCCAGTTTCTCTTAGTGGGTGTTCCTGCTGGATGCATATCTCTACCATTTTCTATTGTCAATTTCCAAATCTCGAGTCCTTCGGGTGGTGCGGTGAGTACATTGGTGATCCGAAATTCATTTTGTTGACTGTAATTAATATTTTCAAGATGTAGACTATTCATGCTCAAATCACAAAATCCGACCTCGTCTTACATTGTTTTTATCACACTAAACCCTAGCTTTATTTTCTGGTCCATGATCACTACCCTCATCCGCCAGTAGAGGATTTTTATCCGCTAGTGGCGGACATGTTGGCAGATCTACCTTTGTGTTTCCATTGTTGGTTAGAAAAAATGGCCCCTGTGTTGACATTTCATCTAACAATAGAGGATTATCATCCGCCAATGGTGGGTTGGTTATCACTTATTCATCTCTAATTTGTCCTTGTGGTTTCCTGGGTTGGCTAGTGTCTTGTACTATCTTCAAATCTGAGCCTGCATTTCCTGCTCCACCCGCAACAATCCTATAGTTTGAGACTCCGCGTCAAGCTCGCCTCAGGTAGGCCAATGGAATAATGGAATCCGACTTTGCATTTATCAGTACTCGTTTAAGGATGCCTTTTGATGATCACATTGTCGAACTTGGGTGGACCCCTCTACTTTATGGAGACAGGAGTCAGCATTTCGCCCCATCCTTGGTTGATTCATTTTACCATTCCCTGACCAATGAAGTGAATGCATGATGTTCACCATCATCGGTACTAGTTATCCTCTCACTTCCACTATTATTGCGGATATTATTGGATTGCCCTTTTTGGATTGTAAGGTCCACCAACGATGAACACTAAATTTCTATCATTTGGTGATGGGTACAGGGAACCCGGTAAAACCTCATGCGAGTTTAAGTAACGCCCATCTATTTATAAAATGTGCATGTTGCCACTCGCTAGGTAAGCAAGAACATTTTGGCACCACTCCACCTTCTCCGTAGCCTGCTTGGACCTGGTTAATGTCTTAATGAATAGAGCCCAACACTACATCTGCAATGAACTCTTTTGCATGCTGCAAAAAGGTGTACGAGAGGGGAGGCAACCCTTGCCCCTTCTTATCACTCAAATTTGCAGTCAATTCGACCCCTCCTACACTCAAGATCTCATCGACTCAAAGGGGGTCACAATTGATACCAAACAGATCACGTACGCATATACTCGCACGCTTCCAGACTCCTAGAGGGACTAAGATAATGACGAGGATGTTTGTGCCAATTTCTCTGAGGGTTTTATGGACTCAGAGACACTTTTCAGCTACGACTTCGACACATTGTCACTGTTTAAGCAAAGTGTAGTGCTTTCACAGCAAAATCATAAGATCTACAAGATGCTCAAGAAACGAGAGCCATGGGATTCTTCCTCACATGGTGCATCCTCCTCTCGGCGATGTTGGGGGTTACGATAGTCGCTTAATCCTTGCATTTTATTCTCTGCATACATTGTGGACAATGCATGACTTAAGTGTAGGGGGAGTTTTATCATCTGTATATAGTCGAGTGTTTTCCTTTTTCTTTTGTTTTCTTTTGTTTGTATTGTTAGGATCGTGACAGTGTGCTGCAATTTACATTGATCTATCTTACCATATTGTGATCCTTCGGTGACTTGCCTTCTTTTGTTTGCCAAGTGCTTTAATTTTTTCATTTCGTTAAAAATCTTCATGTGTTTACGAATTTTTTTGAGAGTTTTGCGTGTGTTTAGAATTTTCAAAAACGTTGAGAGGCAAAGTAAAATGGAAGCTCCCATAATCGACTTGAACATGATACATTAGGATGTCTAGTACACCGACTTTAGGTATATCTAGTCTTAAGGATGCCACCCGATTTTCTCTCGGAGGAGAGTAATCATAGCATTTTAGTACTCAAAAAATAAAGAAGTCCACCCTAAACCTATTGAGTCGAAGAATTCGTGCCTGCTAGTATAAGGAAGTTTGTTGAAGTTAGGGACCCTTAAACTCCTTTTGTGAAACCTTAAGTGTAGGGCTTTTGGTTCATATATAGATAAGAAATAATTTAGTATAGTATTCTCTCTTCTCGTACGACTCTCATCACTCGGGAAATTACGTCTGGGGGGACTTATTACCTGATGCTTTCGATTTGTCTGACTTTGGATGCACCGACAAAACTACCACTACACGGATGGTAAGGATCACCCTAGGTGGAGATTTGCGGGACGGTGTACGTGATAGTGTAAGTCCTCACAAGCAATGATGCACGAAATCGGACCTAGAGAGAATTAAACACAAACCAGTTTTAACTCTTTATTTTCCAAAAGAAAAAAATACAAACAAGAATAAAAAAGGACTTTACAAGATGTATCGCTTGAGGATGTTAAGGTTGCGCTTCTTTTACTTAAGTCCTTATTTTACTTGCATGGATAGTTCCTTAGGCTAGTTGTGTGGACAAGATACATATATAGAATCAGCCCGTAGGATTACCATTTTTAATGATCGACAAAAGTAGGTCTATTGAGTCGTGTTGCTAGGTTAAATAATGCATCAATGTTCAAATTTTGTGGGTATATCCACTGAAAACCATAAGGAGACACCTGAAAGGAATGTGTTCTAAAAGTTTTACTTTTATATGTCAATTATTATGAATTGAATGTGCAAACATTTTGTTCCTTGATTATTGTATTCGTCCTTTGGAAGTGTTAAGGAAGAGGTGTTTGGTCCTTAACCGTAGAGCTCTAAAAGATAATGGTTTACATAAATCAAAAGTTATTCACAATTATGGTAATTAGCATGGAATTGATTAGATAAGATTGTCGTGTTGGTCATCGATTGTTGTAGCTCTACAAATAATTGACGACACAAGTATATAAAAGAGGAAAAGATTACTTTCATATATTGAATAGACCTAACAAGTAAAACATTATGGAATTGTGTTTCGTGTCATTAATGTTTTACTGTGTCTTGGATCCTAAGATATGAGACTTATATCTTTTCACTAGAGAAGTGTTTGATTTCATTATTGTCAAAAACTATAAATGAGTATAGTGATAAAGGCGATAGTTGGTTGAACATGACTTGAGCTGAAAAAGACAGCTAGTCAAATGATTATCATTGCCCCTCTTAATTGAGTGATGATATTAGTGGGCCCCTTGATAAAGCAAAATTATAATATGCACAATGTAGCTTGAGTTAAGTTACATAGTTATAATTAGCTTAAAGAGATAAAGAAATGAATATAATACAAATGTGACACATTTCTACTTTGTATATATACTTAATATCATGAGGCAAGGGACGGACACAAGTGGTGCACTCACATCACTAAATGGATCGTGTTTAGTTCGAGTGGAACAAGACATCTATGCTAATTGGGTAACTATAATGTGTAGCTAGATACCGCTTAACATTTGAGATATTAAGTGTTTAATATCGCTGCCAATTTGGCTTAGATCCTCCTATAGGTCACACCACAAAACTGGGAAACAAGAAGCTTGATTTTGAGTTCATATGATGTGTCGGGTTTAATGTGAAAAAGGATACATGTGGTGAATCAATAAAATCAATATGTCATGAGAATTTACATAATTAGAATCATGAATAAATTCATAAGAGGTGTATATATTATGGGGTGTAATAATTTAATATTACATAGGATAATATATTACATAAGATATGGGGTGTACTAATTTAATATCATGGGTTGCAAAATTCTCTCTCTCTAACCTCTCCCTTAATCACCACGGAAATTCTCTTAATAGTTTAAAGTTTTGGAGATTAAAATCTGAAGAGCGTTTAGAGGGGTTATTAGCTAGATTCTAAGCTTAATTAGAGATTGATTGGCTAGCTCATTTCTCTCTAATTTTGTTTAGAGTTTGGTGAACACTTGGAGGAAAATCGGCGGGCGATTCGACGGGCAACGAAACACTGGATCTTCTCAAAGGTTTTAGAGAACCTTTGGGTATGATCCTCTCTCTTTTGTTTATTTTAATATGTGTAGGAATGCATGATATTAGAATAAACATATACATGTAAGTAAAATCATTGAAAATATGAAATCGATCATGTATGTTTGTATTCATTTTTTTAAAATATACACATACATGGGGACACGAAATCCTACAGTGGTATCAGAGCATTTAGTTCATATTTTCAATGATCAGACTATATAATTAATTTTAGTTTACCATCTACAATCGAAACAATTCATGTTCTATGTCTTTTTCGAGTTTTCCGATACTTTTGTTGATTTAATTCTAATTAATTCTTTTGATAGTTTTAAATATTTTGAAACACATCATATGAATGTTAGAATTAAAATATTTGACTTATGAGACCTAGAAAATGTCCAAAAAAACCTGTTACAGCTCGCTCATATCTTTCCCAATAGGAGCAGCGGGTCCATCCTTGCAATCAACATGGTCCTATAGTTCAACATGTAGTGGCGTAGGCCCTTGCGGCCACCGTTGTTGTGCCAGCTGCTGTGCCACGCAAAAGGAGAGAGGGCTGCACTGCCATTCTGTTATTGCCGTCGACTAAAGCCTACTGTCGATGAATGAGAAAGGCACAAGCGAGGGGAGGTTCAAGCAAGAATTGTGAACTCACTCAGACCTCATATATAAAATTTTCGTTTTTAATTAAATGATTGTTTTATAAGGAATCGACAAAATGAAAAAGGCATAGGTTTATCTTTCCTTTAAAAAATTGTTTTGGAAATTGGATAAACAACGGTTCAAATGTTTTGTATTTTGAACTATGAATGTATAAAGTCATTTTTAAAGGATTTCAAATGGTTTTCGAATTGTTTGATTTAGAGATGAATGATAAACTAAATCGAGTAATTTATAGTATATGTACATGCGTTGCTCGAGTTCTCTTATGCAGGGATATGTGAGTTTGTATGTTCCGTTGAAGTCATGTGAGAATGAATGTGTATGTTATTATTATTCAATCACAGGGGCTTATATATATGTAAAAGCCAAATTTCTATTTCTATGTATATGCATGCATATGAGAGAGTTTTTACATAGGACTTGCACTAGACAATTTTCGAAATTATGAGATGCATGTTTATATTTTTGCAATATCAACATCCATGGTGCAAGAGGAAGTCACGGAGAAGACGCAAAAGTCAAGGACGCAAGAACATACATACTCACACCAATGTGTGTGTGAATGGATATATTTATGTTTGTGTGCTTGACATGTATGTGATTGTATGAATGAATGTTAGGATGTGTATAGATGATAAATATGCATGGTAACCTAAATTCTAAAATCACATATAAATGTTTAAATTTTCAAACAAAAAATTAAGAGCATTTTTCTTTCTTATTTCATCCGCTAGCAGCTATCGATTGAGAGATATTCTGCTGTCTCTTAGCGGGAGATAGCTTACTCCATCTTTGGAAATAGTAGGAGATATAAGGATGTCTATTGTTGTTCCATTAATAGATGTATGAGGTGTGATTCACCCTTAGTGGACACCGAGTATATTTGTTTGTGAATACAATGGATAAACGTATCTCGTATCAAATGAAATAATTTTTCTTAACAAGACCCAGAGCCCTATCTCAGTTTTGAGAAAAAGAGTTTTTCTTACGAGGATTGGTCAAATTCCCTCTTAATTAATCGACAAGAGTCATAAGAGTTTGAAAATGCAAATGTTGCGATATTTCAAAATGGTTATGATTAGAAAATGTTTTCTTACCTTGATTTTATAATATATCTGATAGCCCTTAGCTAGTTTATATTATAATTGTTAGGATCTTGAATTGTTGCATTTATGGACAAATATTTATTTGCGGTATTGATTTTCAAACATAAAATTGACATTAAATCCCATATAATTTATTTTGTAGAAATATCGAATATTCAACCTATTGTGCGATCTATGATTGAAAAACATCATTTGGCAAATGATGGTTCAAACTTCATAAGCTGGCAACTCAAGCTCAATATCAAGTTGAAATTTGAGAAACTATCTCATATTTTGGATGGTGAAATCCTAAAATTAAATGAGAAGGCAACCGATAACGAGAGAGGCAAAAGCCAAGTGGGAAGACCAAGAGAACCAGGCTTACGGTCTAATGTTGGCCTCCATGGGTGACTCGCTTAAAGCAAAATACTTGGATTCAAAACCCAAGAAGATCATGGAAGCTTTAACAAAGATGTTCATGGATAGTGCTAGAAAAAAGCGATATAAGACCATCATCGCACTCACATGGTGCCACATGGCGGAGGGAACATCGGTATCCATGCATTTTCTCAAGATGCAAGGATACCTTGAGAAGTTGTCGAAGCACTCTTCCCCGATGCCCGATGACATTGTGGAAGATTTGATTCTTGGCTCTCTAGCCCCGTCTTACAAGAACTTCATTATGCACTATCATGTGCGTGAGAAAGGGGTAGATCTTGAGGAACTTCACAACACTCTCAAAATGGCTGAAGTTGACATGGGCAAGGGTCAGGACAAGCATGGCCTAGCCGTCCATGAGAGGAGCAAGAAGATCACCAAAGGAAAGGCAAATTCACCAAAAAGACACCAATCCAAACACGATACATGCTTGTCCTTACAACTACTCACGTGAATGAGGCCTACGTCAAGATATTGATGTCGACCAAACTTCAACCAAAAAATGGATAAGTACTTCTTTATAGGTTATCCTCGTGAGAGAAGAGGATACTACATTTGGCATGTAACCTCCAATCGAGTGATTGTAGAGAGGGATGTCGTGTTCCAAGAAAAAGAATTTCTAGATAGAATTAAAAGTAGTAGAGTTGTGCTTGAGGAAACTCAAGATATTATACAAGATCATGATATGAATGGTGACATTCAAGATCATGAAGGCCCAAATGAGGTTCCTTTGGTTAGTGAGAGCGTGAGTGAGAGACCCTCGCAAGCAATTGTCAGATAAACTCAATCATCCCCACCTAGTTTACGTTCGAGAATCGAACACAAACCAATTACACAAGAAATTGTGGAAGAGGTTCGAGAAGTGCACGGAGAAGCAAAAGAACTTAGAAGGTCAACGAGGGAAAGAAAGAAACCCGATATGTATTTGGGACTTCATGAGATCATGGTACTAGATACCGATGATCCCTCGACCTTTCAAGAAGCAATGGAAAGAAAGGACTCCAAACTATGGTTTAAAGTCATGGAATCCGAAATAGAATCCATGTATGATAATTGATTGATATCATATCATGCATATATTTGTGTCTTATATCCTTTATTCTTAGCATAATCATTGCTACGTAATGAGTTTTATGTTTAAGTTTCAGGAGTAAATAGGTTTGAGAAGGAGAAACTATAAAAGGACTTAAAAGCAAGAAAAATGACTAAGTTGCAAGACTTATGGACTAAGATGCACAAGAGAGGGACCCGAATGTAAAACCAAAGGACCAATGAGCAAATGAAGGAAGTGCACACCATCATGAGGAGTATTTTGGCAATTAGATTCGGGTCGCAACATACGCAACCGCTTAGGGTGCATTATACATGAAGAAATTGAGCCAGACAACCACACCCCAACACCTGACCCGATCCAAATCTTATAGACCGCTGATTGGCGGCCTATTTTGGTCCCGATCCGATGCGGTTTAGTCGGGTCATGTATTAGAGTGTTTTATGTCTATTTTTCGTAGTGTATTAGTCACATATCGGAGGATTGTCCCCGATTGATTTTTTCTATGACTATAAATAGAACTTCTCATCCTCCCTTGTATTGTACCCATTGCTTGGTGGCATTCTCTCTACTTGGAGTAAAAGCCTTGAAGCAAAAACTCAAGGTGGAGAGGGATGCTACTTGTAATGTGAGTTATGTAAATAAAATAATTCTTCATAGTTTTGTTAGTTTTATATTGTGTTTTGTTTTAATACTTGCATGTTTAGTTTGTTTGTTTTCTTTATCATAGTATAATTAGAATGTGTTTCTTTTTTTATATGATTGTTAGATTAATGATTAGTGAGTAGTTCATCACCATTTGGGGGTTGGAGAAGAGTGTGATGTGATTATGTGATGTATTAGGTGTGTGTGTTATCTTATCCTTTGAGCCTTACATTATTTCCATAACCATCTAATGAGATTTCACTCTTATCTTTGATATGCTAAAGCTCTTGAATGAAGCTTAGCATATGCTTAGATTAGTGGACTTATTTTATGGGGAATGATGAGGTGAGGATAATGATGGAGTTGATGAAGGAAACATGACTTGTGGTTGCATGTACTCTTATTGCCCTCGCCTTAATTAATGTATTGTATGTTTTAATGATTTTGATAAATCTTATTTCATGTGGAGACATAGTGGGGTTTGTCTTTATGCATGAGTTCATTTAGCTCCATTCCAATTATTGTCTTGTATGTTTTAATGATATTGTGTTATCTTATTTCATGTGGAGGCAAAGTTGGATTTAGTTTTATGATTTTCATGCAGTACATGTTGTGACGAGCACAATTGAACACATACACATATTTTTGTATTCACATTCTTTCTCTACCCCCTATGAGGTTTAGGTTTATTGCTTATTTTCCAATTCCTTTCGTATTTTAGTGTAGTTTCGATCAAAACTTCTTTCTCTCCTTTGTTTCCCACTCGCCTTTGAACTAACCAAAGTCGACACACCTCCTTGTGGATCGACCTGTATTTGCCACCACATCAACGGGGCCGTGCACTTGCGGTTATTTTAAAACTAACAATCAAGTTTTTGGTGTCGTTACTAGGAGGTGTTATGTCCGGACTTTGATTTGGACGATTCGAGTGGTTTTAATTTTTTGTTTGTAGTTTTTGTTTGTCTCAGGAGGCTTCAAAGATCAGGAGACGTTACCAGGAGAAGCCGGGACGGAGCAAGACCAAACAGACCGCCAATCAGCGGTCCTGGACCGCCAGTTGGTGGCTTGGTGAGCACCAAAATCCTTCTTATTTTGTCTAGTTGTTTCTACATTCACTAGGTCATCTAGGTGCTCAATTTGGAATTTTGTGACTTGTAGTTTGCTCCCAGATTAACAATCAAGTCCCTTTAATCACATTGGACCATAAAACTCAAAGCAAAAGAGTAGATTGATTGTCATCTAGGTCATGCATCATTTGTAGACCTTGCACGCACTCGTCTTTCTTTTCTTTACATTCTTGTTGTTGATTACTACTGTGAGGTACGTGCACCCATTCTCTCATTCATGCATGGTTAAAGCATGTAGTAGTTAGTAAGGTGCATTAGGACAAGAGTGAGGTGAGCATTTGTTTGGAGAGTTGATTGCTAGATTAAGACTCAAAACGCTACTAAGGAGGGGTTCTCCCATACAAGATAAGGTGGGGGATTTCATCACCCTTTCCTTTGCCCCAAAAATCACTCTGAATCAAAAACCTTAATTCTAAAAGCAAGTAGACATTGGCCCTAAGAATTTCAGACGCACTAGGAGAGTGATCGAGTTGAGACCGTCATGACGTGATTGACGTTGCATGCCTTGTCAATAGTAGGAGGTACTGGATCTCTAGATCTGGTATCACTTGTTGGGCATTGTGGTCTTCGTTGTAGGGAGGTGAGGCGTGTCGAGACTAGTGATCTCGAAGTTCAGCATCGTCTAGCCTAAGGACCTATAGCCATAAGTTGTTTGAGTCGTGCTTGCTAGATTAGGCTTCTACCTTCTCCCACCACCCACGCTAGCTCTAGGGATTGTTCCCTTCTCCTGTGAGTCATCTTCTTCTCACCTACTTCTACATTCTAGTCTCCTCCCCTTTAAACTCTCTGTTAGCGTTTTAGGGTCGAGTCGAGCACTTTTTGCGAGCTTGGCCTCGTGGTGGTGAGAGTGACCGACTCGAGAGTTCTTTGGCAAGATGGATGGTTACATGCGTGACCATCCATATCATTGTTCGGACCAGGACAATTCTCCTTGGTACTCCAGACCGATGCATCCTGGGGTGCCTCAGACAAACAACCCATATGGTTGGGACAATCTTAATTGTGTGACTGAGCAATCTTCATATTAGGGTAATATGAGAGAGGCACCGACAGCTAGACCATCTTCTAGTTTTGTCAGATCATATGTTGGTCATCAAACTGAGACATTGCAAGAACTTTTGGCCTCTTTCATGCATGTGGTAGATGACATGAGTGCACCGGTAGCTCTTGTAGTCGTACCGTGTGACTGTTGTGGGTTGAGTGGTCATGTTATCGGGGAATGTCCTTATCTTCCCCCAGAGCCTGAGTATGAGCATACATTTTCCCAAAATGCTCAATATGACCATTACGCATCCGCATACAACCCGAGAGGGATCGATTCGTGGGGAGACAATTCTTATTCAAATTCTTATACATCATTTTCACCCCAGTATCCTCTTCCTGAATACCCAAAATTCTACCAACACCCCACTCCGAATCATTGGACTCATTCTCAGCCCATCAACACCCTTAGAAGGTTCAAGAAGTGCACGTAGAACCAAAAGAATTTAGAAGGTCAACGAGGAAAAGAAAGAAACCCGATATGTATTTAGGACTTCATGAGATCATGGTACTAGATATCGATGATCCCTCGACCTTTAAAGAATCAATGGAAAGAAAGAACTCCAAACTATGGTTTAAAGCCATGGAATCTGAAATAGAATCCATGTATGATAATCAAGTGTGGAACTTGGTTGACCTTCCTCAATGGAAGAAAGCCATTCAAAATAAATGGGTTTTAAGGAGAAAGATGGACATGGATGGGAACTTCACAACCTACAAAGCAATGCTTGTAGGAAAATGTTTCACTCAAGTTCAAGGAATTGACTATGTTGAAACTTTTCACCGGTTGCCATGTTCAAGTCTATTCGGATTATACTCGCTTTTGCTACATTTCATGATTATGAGATATGACAAATGGATGTCAAAACAGCATTCCTTAATGGGAACTTGGATGAGGATGCGTACATGGTACAACCTCAAGGTTTTGAAGAATCCAAAGAATAGCAAGAAAGTATGCAAACTTCAAAGATCCATTTATGGATTGAAGTAAGCATCAAGGAGTTGGAACAAGCGCTTTGACAAAGAAGTAAAAAAGATTCACTTCATCCAAAGTAAGGAAGAGCCTTGTATATACAAGAAGGTTAGTAGGAGCCACATAGTGCTCTTGATCTTATATGTCGATGACATACTCCTCATGGGAAATCATATACCTTTGCTTGAGCAAACGAGAAGTTCATTGAAATTTGCATTTTCAATGAAAGACATGGGTGAGGCTCAATACATCTGGAGAATAAAGATATATAGAGATAGATCCCGTAGACTCATTGGCCTAAGTCAACGTACATACATTGACAAGGTCTTGGAAAGGTTCAACATGAACAACTCCAGAAAAGGCAATGTGCCAATGAGTATGGGTGTGCAACTTAAGAAGTCTCAACATGCTGAATCACGTAAAGACTTGGAGTATATGAAAGATATTCCTTATGCTTCGGCTATAGGATCAATCATGTACGCCATGACTTGCACAAGACCCAATGTCTCGTATGCTCTAAGCGTGACAAGTCGTGACCAATCCAATGCAGGTCCTGAGCATTGGACTGCTGTCAAGAATATTCTGAGGTACCTTAACCGGGCCAAAGATAAATTTCTTGTTTATGGAGGACAAAGAGAACTGATAGCCGAGGGCTATTACGATGCGAGTTTCATAAGTGATCCCGACGATAGGAGGTCGTAATAATGATATGTCTTCATTCTGGACGGTGGAGCCATGAGCTAACGTAGTTCGAATCAAATCACTACGGCCAACTCAACCACCGACGGAGGCAAAATAAATTTATTATGGGTGGACACAAACAACAACACAGTTGATCCATTCAACAAACCCTCATACCAAGCAAAAAGGCGAAATACATTTCGAGTCCATGGGTCTGAGGAACCATGTGGATTGGCTTGATGAGTGATTAGAGAGGGTTGCACATCCAAAAGAGGTGCTTGGTCCTTCACCGTAGAGCTCTAAAAGTAATTGTTTACATAAATCAAAAGTTATTCATAATCATGGTAATTAACATGGAACATTAATCACCGAGATAAGATTGTCGTGTTTGTCATCGATTGTTATAGCTCTACAAATAATTGACGACACGAGTATATAAAAGAGGAAAAGATTACTTTTATATATTGAATAGACCTAACAAGTAAAACAATATGGAATTGTGTTTCGTGTCATTAATGTTTTACTGTGTCTGGGATCCTAAGATATGAGACTTATATCTTTTCACTCAAAAAGCGCTTGATTTGATTATTGTCAAAAGCTATCAATGAGTATAGTGATAAAGGCAATAGTTGGTTGAACATAAGTTGTGTTGTAAAAGATAGCTAGTCAAACGATTATCATTGCCGCTCTTAATTGGGTGATGATATTAGTGGGCCCCTTGATAAAGCAAAATTATAATATGCACAATGTAGCTTGAGTTAAGTTACATAATTATAATTAGCTTAAAGAGATCAAAAAATGAATATAATACAAAGGTGACACATTTCTACTTTATATATATTCTTAATACATGAGGCAAGGGACGGACACAAGTGGTACACTCACATCACTAAATGGATCGTGTTTAGTTTGAGTGGAACAAGACATCTATGCTATTTGGGTAACTACAATGTGTAGCTAGATACCGCTTATAGTTTGAGATACTAAGTATTTAATATCGCAGCCAATTTTGCTTAGATCCTCCTATAGGTAACACTACAAAACTGGGAAACAAGAAGCTTGATTTTGAGTTCATATGATGTGTCGGGTTTCATGTGAAAAGGGACACGTGGTGAATCAATAAAATCAATATATCATGAGAATTGAGATAATTAGAATCATGAATAAATTCATAAGAGGTGTATATATTATGGTGTAATAATTTAATATTACATAGGATAATATATTACAAAAGATATGAGTTTGCTAAAAATTCCAAAAGATCAAATTTTGTTGGATATAAATCCAAAATTTGACAAAGGCAAAATCAGGGTCAAAACGGTCCACCGTTTTGGGTTCGGTCGACCGAGGTTTCTTAGGAATGGTCACCCGGACGAAGGTCGGATAATGCAAATCATTGTCTGAAATTGTCTAGAGTGCCTGGACAATTGGATTCAGTCAAACAGGTGTAAACGGTCAACCGAAAGGAAATATCCAGGAGCTTTCTTTGGGATATTTCGGTAGATCTAAAGTGACACGGTCGTCTGATGAGATTTACCAGGAGAAATTTTGGTGAGTCAACGGTCGACCGGAGCGAGACGTAGATCGTCTGAACTTTTCTAGGGAATTTTTCTCTTGAATATTCGGTCGACCGTCTAGCTCACGGTCATCTGAACTTACGTAAAACCGAATGGTTCGGTTAACCGAACAACACGATTTTTGCCTGAATTTTTAAGAGAATAATTATATCATGGGTTGCATTAATTCCAGATTTGATCAAACGTTGTTTAGGATGCTTATGTGGAAAATTGGGATTAATTTTAGGAGAGAAAAAGCAAGAGATCATGGCTAGAGAATACTTCTTGATGTGGGTGATTTGGGAGGCTATAAATAGGTCCTCTCACCCTACTTGTTTCATTAGAATTAATGCAAAATTCTCTCTCCCTAAACTCTCCCTTAATCACCACGAAAATTCTCTTAATAGTTTTACGTTTTGGAAATTAAAATCTCATGAGCTTTTAGAGGGGTTATTAGCTAGATTCTAAGCTTAATTAGAGATTGATTGGCTATCTCTTTTCTCTCTAATCTTGTATACAGTTTGGTGAACACTTGGAGGCGAATCGGTGGGCGATTCGACGGACAACGGAACACCGGATCTTCTGAAAGTTTTTGGAGAACCTTTGGGTATGATCATCTCTCTTTTGTTTATTTTAATATGTGTAGGAATGCATGATATTAGAATAAACATATACATGTTCGTAAAATCATTGAAAATATGAAATCGATCATGTATGTTTGTATTAAAAAATTTAAAATATACACATACATATGGACACGAAATCCTACAACACCACCCCTTCCTTGCCGACATTGAGGTATAAGGGCTCGTTGCACGTGCTAATTACAACCGTGATTCTTACGAAAGTGAAATGGGATTTCCCGTCTCTGATGTTTTATTTCTTTGTTTTGCTCAGGACTGGCAAAACATAAGTGTGGGAGTATTTGATTATTCAATATATCCTTTATTTTACCCCATATTTGTGCTACTCGAGTGTTTGTTTGATGTGTTTCAGGTTTTATAATAAAGAAGAGAAAGGAAGAGAAAACAACTAAATGCAAAAAATGACCTTATTGAAGCATCTTGGACCTGTTTGTAATGATTAAGGACAAATATGAAACCCGAAGAGACCTAAACATATGGGAAATATTTCTGGAGCAAAAAACCCTCAATACCATGATGTTGTGGAGTATTTGGGAAATTACGGCTAAAATGGCTCGAACCAGCAAACCTGGAGTGCACCCAACGTGTAAAATAAAGAACTTAAATTGCTAAGAGAATTTGGGACGGAATCAGACCAACTAGACCCGCAAGGGGTGGGTCTTTTTCATCAAAATCCGCTCTAATTTCTTGCATCGCTTGAACCTTTATTGGGTGCACCAGTAATTAGTAGCATATCATACATCGTATTCATGCTATATACCCTTTTTTTACCCCAATTTTGTGCTACTCGAGTGTTTCTTTGTTGTGTTTCAGGTATTAGGTAATGAAGAAGAGAAAGGAAGAGAAAGTGACTGAAATGCAAGAAGAAATGACTCAAATGAAGCAACGTGGAGTTGTTTGTCATGCACAAGAACCCATCTGCAAATCAAGAATGACCCAGATGAAATACAGAGAGACATGAATGCACGGAAAATATTTCAGGAGAAAAATCCCTCAAAAACCATGATCTTGAGGACTATTTAAGCAATTAAAGACAAACGGGCTCAAAAAAGCGAACCAGGAGTGCACCCGACTTGCAAACTAGGACATTTAAGTTACGGAAGAAAATTGGGGCAGATCAGATCCAATTGATCAGCCATTGGCGGATCTAACTGGTCTAATTGGTCCCCAATTTCTCCCGTGGCTTCGTCTCGATTATATGGGTGCACCAGACTATAGAGAAAGTTATTACAACTGTCGGATTGCTTTCAGATCCATCCAAACCCTTATTTCTTCTATTATTACCATTGTAATCCCTCCTCTTCCTCCTCTTCTTGCTTCCTCCATTAGTTGAGGTTTATTTTACTGCTCATTACTGTAAATGGTGGAGAAGAGGAAACCTTGTAATCTTTCATTTCAATATAGTTCAATTCTTGTTCTTTACATTGATGTCTTCCATTTGATGCAATTTCCTTTATGTTTGGTGCTTGCTTAATCTAGTTTTCTACCTTTCCATTATGGTTTTGTGTTGTTTTTATGTTTTTTTGAGTTTAGAGATGAGTAGGTAGTAGTCCATACCCATTGGGGGTGGAGAAGAAGGTGATGTGATTATGTGATGTATTATATGTGAGTGTTAATCCTAACCTTTGAACCTCACATGAGTTCCATAACCATTGAATGAGATTTTCACTCTTTGTTTGATGTGCTAAGGCTTTTAAGTGATGATTAGCACATGCTTAGATTAGTGAGCCTATTTTATGGGGAATGATGGGGTGAGGCTAAGGACGGAGTGGATAAGGAGGAAACATGACATGTGTATACATGTCCTCATGTTGGCCTCATCTAATTAATGTCTTGTAAGTTTTAAAGATTGTGTTAAATCTTATTTCAAGTGGAGATAAAGTTGGATTTGGTCATTATGCAATTCATGTTGGTCTCATCTCAATTATTGTCTTGTATGTTTTAATGATAACGTTTTATGTTATTTCATGTGGAGACAAAGTTGGATTTGGTTTTTATTGATTTCATGTATTACATGTTGTGATGAGCACCAATGAACACACACACATACACATATTTTCATTTCTGCATTCTTTCTCTACCACCTAAGGGGTTTATTTTTATCGTTTGTTTTCTAATTCAGTACGCATCTTAGTGTAATTCCGACCTCATTTCTCTCTTTTCCTTTCCCACTAGAGTATTGTGAACTCCGACTCACACGCTCTCCTCGTGGACATGACCAATACTTGCCGTGTGTTCACCAACGTCGTGCACTTGTGGTTATTATAACTGAATCAATCAACCAGACCTTAACGAAATCGATTACAGCCGTCGAATTGCTCCCAGATTCATCTACACCTCTCTTTCTTCTGTAATTACTATGTTTCTCCTACCTTTTGCCTCTTCCTCCACTTTCTTCCATTAGAAAATGATTACTTTACCTAATTAGACAACAAAGGAACGATGGTGGATGAAAGTTGTAATCTTAGTCTTTACTAAATCTAATGTTAGATTTGAGTTCCACTCTTCTTTAGTATCCTTTCTATCCTAGTATTTTTACATTTAGTTAGTTGATTTCTTACTTTCTATGCTTGTTGTTATGAGTAGAGAGTAAATTCACCCCATTTGGGGTGGAGGTGATGTAGACTATGTGTTGTGTGGTGATGGGTTCTTCTTATTTATGTTATTTCCATGTGCTTAATGTAGATCTATACGTGTAGCATCCTTAAACTTGTATTAGATGGGATAATGGTCACAATAGGTACTTGTCTCATGCTAGATCTAGAGTAGATCTTGTTGCTTGTAATGGCTTATCTTTGTTATGAAATTGGCTTGAAATGTATGGATCCATGTTTGGTGCACATTCACATGAATGATTTAGGTAGTAGGTAGTATTAATTAATGCTCTAATAGCCAAACTAGGTACTTATTGTCTGCTTGACAATCTAAAATCAACCTAAATTTTATGTGCATGTTCATGGTTTGCCAGGTAGTGTTGTTTGTCCTATACTTAGATTCTACACTAGCTTCTACTTGTATGTCACACACTACACTTGTGCCTAAATTGAACTCCCACTCACACACACACCTTTGCACACCTCCACTCTAAGGGGGTTTAGTTATTTTGTTGATTCATTCTTAGTTCATTTTAGTCAGTTTAGCAGAATCCTCCCCATCCCCTTTTCTCTCACAGTCGAGTATGGTGGGAACAACAACACACACAACTCCTTGTGGACACAACCCGTACTTCTCACGTCTTCACCGACATCTTGGACTTGTTGTCATTATAACTGAATCAACCAGACCAAAGAGAAATCGATTACAACCGTCGGATTGCTCCCAGATATATCTACACCTCTCTTTCTTCTGTAAATAACTATGTTTCTCCTACCTTTAGCCACTTTCTTCCATTAGAAAATGTTTAGTTTACCTAATTAGCAGGAACAGAATGATGGTGGATGAAAGTTGTAATCTTACTCTTTAGTTAACCTAATGTTAGATTTGAGTTCCTCTCTTCTTTAGTATCCTTTCTATCCTAGTATTTTTACATTTAGTTGGTTGATTTAGTATTTTGTTATTCTTGCCATGTTTAGTGTAGATGTCTTGCTTCATATGCTTGTTGTTATGAGTAGAGAGTAAATTCACCCCATTTGGGGTGGAGGTGATGTAGACTATGTGTTGTGTGGTGACGGGTTCTTCTTATTTATGTTATTTCTATGTGCTTAATGTAGATCTATACTTGTAGCATCCTTAAACTTGTATTAGATGGGATAATGGTCACACTAGGTACTTGTCTCATGCTCGATCTAGAGTTGATCTTGTTGCTTGTAATGACCTATATTTGTTATGAAATTGGCTTGAAATGTATGGATCCATGTTTGGTGCACATTCACATGAATGATTTAGGTTGTAGGTAGGATTAATTAATGCTCTAATAGCCATACTAGGTACTTGTTGTCTGCTTGACAATCTAAAATCAACCTAAATTTTATGTGCATGTTCATGGTTTGTCATATAGTGTTGTTTGCCTTATACTTACACTATACACTAGCTTCTACTTAAATGCCAGACACACTACACTTGTGCTTAATTGAACACCCACTCACACTCACACACACACACCTCTACACACCTCCTTTCACCTCCACTCCAATGGGGTTTAGTTATTTTGTTGATTCATTCTTAGTTCAGTTTAATTAGTTTAGCATAATCCTCTCCATCTCCTTTTCTCTCTCATTCTAGTATGGTGGGAAAACCAACACACACAGCTCCTTGTGGTACGACTCGTACTTGCCGCATTTTCACCGACGTCGTGTACTTGCGGTTTTGAGCTTTTAAAATTTACCAACATGAACGTCCTACCTTATTCAATCTACATCAATTTAGGAATTGGTGACCTTAAGCCAATGAAGACTACCCTTTAGTTGGTTGAGAGGTCGGTCAACGTTTCACGTCAGGTTGTAGATGACGTCCTTATCAAAGTGGGTGAGTTCGAATTTCTGGTCGATTTTATTATCCTGGATACAAAACCAGTGTCTAACCCACAAAGACAAATCACTATGATCCTTACGATGACATTTCTAGCAATGACTAATGCTTTGATGAACTGTCACAATGGCTTGGCGAGATTATCTTTAAGCAATCTAGATTTTAACAACTTCATTTTGGGTAAGCAACCTGGTTTGTTCGACAATCCTATCAGAGCAAATCTCCTTCAAGAAATTGATGAGATTGAGTTAATAGGTGCATTCAAGTCTCATCGACATTCATTAAGCTTCTCAATGACCAGGTTGTAAGAGAGGATTTTATTGAGGAATATGCTTTTGAATTCCTTGATGATGAGGTACACTTGGGTGTTTGCTCTTCTTTTTTTGTAGCTTTTGAGCCACTTAAAATCTGAATCTGACAAGGACCCACCTCCGATTGAGCTTAAGCCGCTCCCCAATAACCTGAAGTACATATTCTTGGGGGATAATAAGAACTTACCACTCATTATTGCTTCTGATCTTAATAAAGAGCAGGAAGCTACCATTAAGTCTGTTCTTTTGGAGAAGTAAGAGGCTATTGGGTGGTCTTTGAAGGATATTAAGGGAATAAGTCATCGTATAGTGGAACACCAGATCCACATGTAAGAGGATTCTCGTCCTCGAGGAACCCACAACGAAGACTAAATCATGTGCTTAAAGTGGTTGTACGAAAGGAAGTGCTCAAATGCTTGGATAATCATATAATTTGTTGGCTTTTAGGCCTTAATCCTTATTTTTATGATTTAATCAACCTAATCATAATCCAATCTAATGTAGAGTAGCACACATTATGCATAGCATATATTGCTTTGTGCGTCTACAGGTGATCAAGACTCAACGAAGAAAGGAATTCAAGTCAAGACATGTAATCAAGTCTTTTGAAGACATGTAATTTTACTTGTAATTGAGTCTTAGAAACTTGTGTATACTTGAGCATACTAGAGTAAATATCTACTCACATACAAACTAGGTTCCTTATGAAAGTTACACACAAAATCTCAGATCAATTGGACTTCAATAGGTCACCCAAACTTAGACTGGAAAATACTTAAACCTAAACCAAATCTGCCTATGCCAATCGGTCGACCGAACCTCTTCGCAGTTTGACCAATTGGGTCAGTTATTTCTGTTAGCCTATAGTATTGTACCGGTCGAGCGGTTGTACCATTTTGTTCGACCGTCTACACGTGTCATTTGACCGTTAGACTTGTCCTTTTATACAACGGTCGGATTTTCCAAAACCCTAAAATTCATTGAAACAAACTCTCATTACGTTCATGGAAACCACTCAACAGTCCATGCAAAATATGACAATGCAAATGAGTCAGATCCCACAACAATTACGTGAACTTGAGGATGGTAACTATTCTTGTCAACATGAGGATTTATCTTCTGATATCGAACCACCACCACATCCACAAATTCAAAGCACAATCTTTCAAAGTCATAGTCCTAGTCAGTCTGAGAGACTTGGGGTTTCAATTCACGACCACTTGGTGGGGAAGTCGATTCAAATTGAGAATAGCATGGACCAACTTCATTATGAGACGGCACAGGATTGTGCCTTATCTTTTCTCCCGTGGCCCTTGAGCCACATGATCTTATTATTGTGCCTCTTAAGGACTCACCTGTGGTGGACCAAGAGCTCCCTAGTACCCTTAATTTCATACGACCTGATGAGAGTTTACCTCTCACTATTGTTTCTGATCAACTTGAAAATGATGGGACATCAAACAACTACATTGTCAATGAGGGTATTGGGAGTTCCTTAGAGGATACCTTAGGTAAGAGACCCACTTTCTTTTCGCCTGGTGAGTCAGACATGCATAACGAGGTTCTTGACCTCGTTCCAACCCACCACCCTGTTGGTTGGAGAGTTTGGATTGACGATCTTAACTTCAGTATCGCAACGGGAGAAACTGTTCTTTCGTTGCGCAATTGTTGCCAAACTCTCGAGAGGTTCGAACTCTTTTCAGTTTATCCTTTAAATGAGACACATTTGCGTCTAATTCATGAACCTCTCCTTTCATCTTATGCACTTTGTGAGGGGGCCCACACATGAGTATTTTAGCCCCGCGTGGTGTCTTGTTCCCATTTCAAGTGCATTGACCCACTTTTGAAGTTCTCATTTGATGTCCTTTGACAAATGAAGATAGGAACTTATTTTTGTACATAGTTTTATTTCAAAAAAAAAAGAAAAAGAAAAGAAGACTCCAAGGGTGAGCAAAACTTTTTGTGGGCTCCAACCCCTGGGTATTTGGGCCCTATTTGTTTCACGTAATTCTATCCATTCATTAGTATTTCATAGGTTTTGAAGGGAATTTGGCTTTGTGTCCATCAACATAACCATGAACTTCTCTTTTCGCTTCACGTTGGTGAGATCTTTTCTTTTTCATGCATAAATCAATGTAGTATATTGCTCACATTCATTGAGGACAATGCATGAAAAAAGTGTGGGGGGTGTTTTACGTGTGTACATAGTCGAGTCTTTCTCCTTTTGTTTTGTTTTCTTTTGTATGTATTGTTAGGGTCATGTTAGTGTGCTGCATTTAATATCGATATATCTGCTTGCTATGATCCTTGGGTGACTTGTCTTCTTTCGCTTGTCTTGTGCTTTAAATTTTCACATTTTCTTTCAAAATCTTCATGTGTTTGCGGAAGAAAATGTTTTGTGGGTTTTACGTGTGTTTGGCATGTGCAAAACCGTTGAGAGTCAAAGTAAAACGAAAGCTCCAAAAATTGACTTGAACTTGATGCATTGGGATAGTACACCGGCTTTAGGTCTTATCTAGTCGTGCGGATGCACCCTGGTTTTCTCTCGGGGGGTAAGTAATCATAGAGTTTCAATACTCAAACAAAATAAGAAGTCTACCCTGAACCTAGTGAGTCAAATAATTCGTGCTTTTGTGAAACCGTAAGTGTAGAGGTTTTGGTTCATGTGTAGATAATAAATAAGTGGGTAGGGTGTTCTCTCGTCTCGCACGGCTCCTACCACTCAGGAAATTAGGTCTGAGAGGACTTAGTGCTTGGTACTTTCGAGTCATCTAACTTGGGATACATCGACCGAACTCCCGTTACACGGGTGGTAGGGATCGCCCTATGTGGAGATGTGGGGAAATGTGTACGTGATAGTGTAAGTCATTATAGGCAATGATGCACGAAACCTGACCCTGAGAGAATTACACACCAACTAAAAAAAAGAACAAAAAAACAACAAAAAGGAAAACAAATGAAAATAAGAAACTTAATGGACTTTACACTTTGTATCACCTGAGGATGTTAAGGTTGCCCGTGTCTTTCACTTAAATCTTTAATTAACTTGCACGAATGGTTCATTAGACTAGGTGTGTCGACTGAATACATATATAGAGTCGGCTCGTAGGATTACCGTGTCCATTGATCGACAATAGTAGATCCAACGAGTCAAGTTGCTAGGATGAATAATGCATCTATGTTCGAATTTTGTGGGTATATCGACTGAAACCCCTCAGGAGACAACACGTCTCCTCCTTGGCGACAATGGGGTTTAACGGCTTGTTTTAAGTGCTAAGTGCAACCATGATTCCTACGAAAGTGAGTTAGGAATTCCCCTGTCTTTCGTATGTTTTTCCTTTCTTTTATTTTACTCTTTCTTTGTTTTGCTCGGGATTAGCAAAAACTATGTGTAGGGGTATTTGATTGACATCATATCATGCATATATTCATGTCTTATACCTCTCTTTCGAACATAAGCAATGCTACATAATGATTTTTATGTTTAAGTTTCAGGAATAAACAAGTGGAGAAGAAGAGACACAAAAGGACGTGAGCGCAAGAAACAGGATTGAATTGCGAGACTTATTGACTGATATGCAAAGGGAATGACCCGGATGTAAACCAAAAGGACCAATAAGCAAATAGAGAAACTCTACACAATCATGAGGAGTATTTTGGTAATTAAATCCGAGCCTAACCTCCAACAATCAATTCGGATGCACCCAAGGAGAAGAAAAGAAGCCACTCAGACGTTAAACGAAAACATGTTGGATCGGAGTATTCTAGGCCGCCATTTGGTGGTTGGATATGTTCCAAACCCGATTAGCTTTCGTTGGGTGTTGTACTAGTGCGTATTTAGTCCATTTATGATATGAGTTTTAGTCCCATACCGGGGGATTTAAATAGAACTCTTCCTTCTCCTTTTTATTTACCCATTGCTTGGTGGCCTTCTTTCTACTTAGAGTAAGCATTGGAGCAAAACTCAAATGAAGAAAAATGCTACTTGTAATGTGAGTAATGTAAATAAAATAATTTTTCTTAGTGAGTTTTATATTGTCTCTTTCAATTCTTGCATGCTTAATTTAATTTCATTTTGTCTTCTTAATGAGTAGTGAGTAGTTCCATCCCCATTTCGGGTGGAAGTAAATACACTTATAATCTTTCCATTTATTTTTTTCTTCCCTTCTTCTTCCTTCATCTCCTCATTAAGTTAAGTTTGTTTCTTCCTCGGTAGTGTAGTGGAGTAAATAAGAACACTTGTAAGTTGTAATATTGTTTCATTAATCAAATATTTATGGTTGTTTACATCTTGTTTTGGTTAGATCTAGTTTTCTCTACATATGGATGTGATCTTTTTTTGTTGTTTCCTTTGTTAACATGATGATTGATTAGTAATTCATCCTTATTGATGGTGGAGAATGATGTGAAGTGTGGATGTTTTTAGATTTGTATGTGGTTTACTGTTATTCTTGGACCCTCAAATGATTTTCATACATATTTTGATGAGTTTCTCACTCTTGTCTTTGATGTCTTATTGGTTATAATGCATGCTTAGCACATGATTTAGTTAGTAGACCCATTTTATGGAGAATGATGATGTGAGGATAAGATTGGAGTGGATAAAAAGATAAGATTGACATGTAATCTTGTGATTTTCTTTGACCTTATATTGATTAGTGTCTTGTATATTTTAATGATGATGCTAAATCTTAGTCAATGTAGAGTCACTTAGTATTGTGACTATGATAGATTTCCATATTATTGTTGTCACGAGCCATTAATTGTACACACACATGAATCACACAATTACACTTTTACATGCATTTTCCACCTCCTACGTGACTAGTTATATTAGGGTTTTTAGTTGATTCGCATCGCCTTCGCTACTTAGTTTAGATACTCTCAACCTTCATTTTATTCCCCCACTCGAGTATTGTCGACGACAACTCGTACTCACTCATCATGGGCAGACCTGTACTTGTCACCGCTTCAACGTGGTCGTGAAATTACAGTTTTGAACTTAAATTCCCAACAGTAGTTTAAATTTTATGATTAGATTCGATTTTATCATTGAACGCAACTGTGTGTCAACAAAATTTAAAGGTAACGGATCTCTTCCCTTTTTTATATTTCCTTGCAATTTTTTCATGAAAGTTAGAACTCAGATTCAGATTGTTTGAAAGATCTAAACATATTCACACATTGCGTGAAGAAAGATCTAAACCCCCAATCACTGGTCTTTTGGTTAGTTCAGTGATACAGTTGGTCTAGATATGAAACGAGAAAACCAAGGTTATGTACGACACATAAACAACCAAGTAACACAATACAATAAAGGGTCGTGATAGACGGACGCGGGCGTCACGGACGCGCCTTACGTGGATCTGTACAGCTCAGATATTTTCTTTGAGTCAGCGTCCAGTCAGCGAAATTTCTCTTCGCGTGTTTTGGTCTTTTTAAAAAACGCCGGTTCTTTAAGTTGAACGATTCATTTCCCAATACACAGATAAGACAGTGCAGACCCTAGGACATCGTGCAGTCTCATTATTCGTGCAGAGCCCACACTTATCATAATAAAATATTTGTTTTTAAGTTTTACGTTGGATCAACTTAATTTGTCTAGCTTACTTTATGTGTGTGTGCAGTTTACATTATGTGTTTGTCCTGTTTACGTTATGTGTCTGTCCGGAATAAGTGTATTTGCAGTCCGGAATAAGTGTATTTGTTGTCCGGAATAAGTGTATTTGTTGTCCGGTTTAAGAATAAAGTGTGTCCAGAAATGGAACATAAAGTTTGTCCGGAATAAGTGTATTTGCTGTCCGGAATAAGTGTATTTGTTGTCCGGAATAAGTGTATTTGTTGTCCGGTTTAAGAATAAAGTGTGTCCAGAAACGGAACATAAAGTTTGTCCGGAATAAGTGTATTTGTTGTCCGGAATAAGTGTATTTGCAGTCCGGAATAAGTGTATTTGTTGTCCGGAATAAGTGTATTTGTTGTCCGGTTTAAGAATAAAGTGTGTCCAGAAACGGAACATAAAGTTTGTCCAGAATAAGTGTATTTGCTGTCCAGAATCGGAATAAGTGTATTTGTTGTCCGGAATAAGTGTATTTGCAGTCCGGAATAAGTGTAGTTGTCCAGAATAAGAAGAAAGTGTGTTCAGAAATGGAACAGAAAGTTTGTCCGGAATAAGTGTATTTGTTGTCCGGAATAAGTGTAGTTCCTGTCCGGTTTAGGAAGAAAGTTTGTCCTGTTTATGTAGAAAGTTTGTCCTGTTTTGTCCTGTTTATGTAGAAAGCTTGTCCTGTTTTGTCCTGTTTATGTAGAAAGTTTGTCATGTTTTGTCCTGTTTATGTAGAAAGTTTGTCCTGTTTATGTAGAAAGTTTGTCATGTTTTGTCCTGTTTATGTAGAAAGTTTGTCCTGTTTATGTAGAAAGTTTGTCCTGTTTTGTCCTATTTATGTACAAAGCTTGTCCTGTTTTGTCATGTTTATGTAGAAAGTTTGTCCTGTTTATGTAGAAAGTTTGTCTTGTTTATGTAGAATGTTTGTCCAGTTTATGTAGAAAGTTTGTACTGTTTATGTACAAAGTTTGTCCTGTTTATGTAGAAAGTTTGTCCAGTTTATGTAGAAAGTTTGTCCTGTTTATGTAGATACAATGAGAGCACAATGAGATATTGATGGTACATATTATTGATGAAAACTATTACACAATAAGATACAATGAGAGCACAAAGACAAACAAACAATACAAGAACAAACACAAACACACAAAAATTACAAAAATAATATATCTTCTCCCAGTAAATCACACACAAACAAACAATACAAACACACACAAATTACAAAAATAATATATATTTTCCCAGTAAATCGGAAAGAAGATGTAAGACTTAAACATGATCGTCTCATTCACGCTGCTTACGTTGTGAAGAACTTTGGGAGTCGACATCAGACGCTTCTTCGACGTAATATCTTACTCGAAATGGTGATTTATTACGGAGAGATGTACGACATAAACCGAACAGACGTAAGTCTTCACCACGGAGCGTTGTACCTCTCTCCGGAATAAATCACCATTTCGAGAAAGATATTATTTCGAAGAAGCGTCTGATGCCGACTCCCAGGGTTCTTCACAACGTAAGCAGCGTGAATGGGACGGTCGATGACACTCTTTCTTTCTTCTTCCTTCTTTTTCTGTCATGGGCACTCCAACAATGCAGCAAAGATGTTGTGGTGCGAAGTCTTCACCACCAGATCGTCACATTCACGATGCTAACGCTGACAAGAACATCGGGAAGTCTTCGCACTGTCCCATTCACGCTGCTTACGTTGTGAAGAATCCTGGGAGTCAGCATCAGACGCTTCTTCGACATAATATCTTGCTAGAAATGGTGATTTATTCTGGAGAGAAAGAATGAAGAAGAAAGAAAGAGTGTCATCATATTTGTATTTGGGTAGAGAGAGAGAACGTGCTGAGTTGAAACGCATTTAATGTGATTTGAGTGGACATCAGGAAGAAAAAACAAAAAAAACATTCATGCTTTGGCCACGTAAGGGCTGACATGGATGTCCACGTAGAGCGCGTCCGTGACGCGCTGCGTTCATAAAACATTTTCCTACAATAAAACCTAATTCAAGAGATTGTTTCTGGAGTTTCAATGACATCAGAGGTAATTAGACCTGGCAAACGGGTCGGGTGGGTCATACCTGATCTGTTTATGCAAGACATGCTAACTATGCAGGTGCGACCCGACGCTGACATGTTTAGTAAACAGGTCCTCCAAACCCAAATCCTAAAAGACGTTTATTTACCGGGTTACCCAACCCACCAGACATGCTTTCAATGATGTATTGCATGACAACCAAAAATTTTAAGATCAAAGAAATTAGCTAACACATTCACACGTCCTATAATCTAGAATGTTAAATCACACTATCAATGTATAGTCTTCGACAATGGACTCATTCGATACAAACACAATCAATATTCTATATGAATCTCGGTATGAATCGTTACGCACGTCAATACTCGTTGCAACAAACCTATTTTGAGATAACCAAGATATTATCTGACGTGGCTTTGAAGTCACTGACTTGGACATCAATTATGTAAACAAGACCTTGGGACTATATATATTATATAACTTGGATCTGATTTGGCCATACCATGTCATCATATATGCCAATAGGTAAGTTTACATTTACATTAAACAGTTGTTGTTAACCCAATTGCAATCCCCCACAAGTCCATAGTTTTGTATTCTCACACAAGGTTCAACGATTTAAAGTTTTTCAATAGTGGTTGTTTCTTAAAATAGCATTTTTTTTCAAAGAATGAAATCGTCAAATGAACCGGCAAAATTACCAAGGCGAATGGGGTTTTGCGAAACGTTCGTGTCAAATTGGTCAAAAAAATTAATGGGTATATGTCTTTATGGGACCTTATTTGGTAGTGTGTCCCGTGAGACTTTGACTCGTTTAGAACCTTAAAGTTAAATTTATCCACCGAGACCCGATATGTCTCGGGTTGGTTCGGGTCAGGTCTTTTTATGCTACGTATAACAAGTATTGAATGACATCTTGTATTTTATCCAATGTTGCTGACTTGTTCCACATGGCAACATATTTAACTATAAAATGTACACTAAATTGAAAAATGGAAAAGTGTGAAAGTGATTGAATTACCAGTATTAGAATGCGAGGAATTTTTCTAATCTCATACGACTCAACTTTAATAGTGACGGAGACATGAGCATCGAAAACTCAGACAAAAAAGGTCATCGTTGTTGTAACGTCCCAAGGCTGACAAGTGTTTACCCGTCCAAATGGAGTTCATTATACGATCCATAAACACGTCGTTGCACATGCACTGATTAATTCTTCCCATCAGTTCACCAGTAGCCCTTAATTAGGCTTAAAAACACACTTAATTTCATAATCCATTTTTAAACATACTATATGAAAATTAGGGATAAGAAGACCACTTCACCCCACCCGTGTTCTTCAATCCCTCTATCACCAGCCAACAGTTTTTACTTTTAACTATTGAATGACAAATTTATAATTTCAAACATGAGATTCAGTTGTAACAAGATAAATGCCTAAATATAATACCAAGACTAGATGACATAACACTTTCACTTTAAGTAACCTCATAATGTTAGTAATACAAGATTCAACCACAAGCCTTTATTCACGGAAGCCATGTTAAAATCAAAACTATACGTATATGATGATACAATCGATAATCTGAATCACTCAAATGAGAACGGGCCATCACTTGGTTGCTTTTATCAAAAACAAATCCAACTCATCCCTGATGAACCAATCTATTCAGATCGTGTAACTAAACAACCGAGGCTAGGGTTTTCGAAGGGTTTGGTGAATTACCAGGTCGTGGGAGTAGTGTTGGGCAATGGGGAACAAAATAACCATGGCGGAAAAATCTGGTTCCTATGGAGAAATCCTCCTCCCTCTTTCTCCGATCTCGCTCTCCCCTCCTCCACCGATTCCTTCCCCTTCCATTTTCTCCTCCTCTTCCCCGATGAAAATCCCCAAAACCCTCAGCTACAACGCCTCCAAACCCATGTGGTTCTCAAGGGCCACGTGGTGTTTGTTTGTTTTTTTTCTTCTCTTTTTTTCTCGCGCATTCCCAATTTTAAATAATTTCCTTGTGTGTCATTTGATTTTCATTTTTTAGGGCATTAAAGTCGTGATGAATATTATTAAAAAAAACTCTGTAATCGAGGTTATTAGCTTCACTAATCCAAATTTCTCGTTGTAATTTATACCAAATTTTCGCCAAGTTAACATGTTGTGGCTGTAAACGAAAAAATGTATTAAGAACCGATCAAACATATTGCAAGATGTTATAAAAACAACACTGAGTCAAAATTCATTTTGCATATGAATATCTCATTGATAAGTATAATATGCAATCTCCAAAATTATCAAAGAACATTTAGCAACATGACATGACAGACAAAGAGAATGTCAAGGAATTATTCAATAATATTCACTAAAATCATTTTATTGATACTTTATCTTCCAAGGTTTTAGAAAAAATCCAAATGAAATATCAAAATCCGAATTAAGGCATCTAAGCACAATCAGGAAAGTTCGGATAGGGAAAGTCTAGACCGTCAACGCATGTCACTTGTTCTATTCATAATCATTTTGATGATTCTAGATCTGTTTGACAGGTAATTCGACATAGGATCCGTTTGGATAAGTTGAGTTTTTAGGTTTAAAACTCAGAATTTTGATGCAAGTTGCAAACCTCAAAACTCCACATGAGTTTCATACATAAATTTTATTAAAAACCTCTTTTTATTTAAGTTTAAATATCTAATATACTAAGATAAATTCTCTCTTGACCAAGCCTCATCTTTATTTGCTTGGGCTTTGGTTTTGAAATATTGAGTTTTGGTATGGCTGATGAAAATTCAAAGGTCACAACTCATCTTTGGTATGCTGAAAGTTGAAGGGGCATTTTAGATTAACAATTTCTCTTCCACATCTGAAGAAAGAACTTTAATCAGTATTATTGGTGTCATACCGACTAATTAGACATATCTACTTGTTATTTTTACGAATAAGTAAATCAAAGGAAATAAGTAATATTCGTACGAAAATAAACCAAGTAAAGAGAGAAAACAAAATTCTAGAAAGTGATATCCATAAAAGTAAATGAAAGTAATCCTGTCAATTGTGAATACAAGCATTTAAGTAAATCATCAATATAAGTAAGTCAGCTATACATTACTTTATCATTGACAACTAACACAAATTTGTACCAACTATAAGAAGATAAGTTTGTTAGGATTGATGACCCTCGAATATTAAACTAAATGCGGAATTAAGCAATAAATTAAGGGATAAAGTAGGAACATGCAAACCACAAATGATACCGGAAATTTTGAGAGGTTGGCACCACACTCGGTCCTAATCCTCCTCGCACAACCCGGTCGCATTCCGAGCCGAGATTAGCGTCTTTACAACACCAAGCCTTGCGAAAAATCCTGGCCTCACTCGTGTCTCCTCTCACAACCCGAGAGGAAGTTGTTAGCTTTTAGACCTTAATCCATATTGATTTTGATGATTAATCAAACTAATCTTAATCAATCAACATAATCAATCAAAGTGGGCAAACATGATTTGATGCATTGCATATATAATTGTATAGTTCTATCATCTTAATAGATTGATCAAGAGAATGAGCATTAGGACAAAGACATCAAGGATGAAGACTTGTAATCAAAGCTCAAGGAGAAGACTTGTAATTTTTTATGTATTGAGTCCATGAGATCATATCTAAACTTAAGCACTAGGATTCTATCTCAACAAAGTTTGGTCAACTGATTGTATTAAGTCTGCTGAATTGCCTTGGACCTTAGGATTCTATCACAGCCAAGTTCGGGCAACCAAATTGCTATAGGTCAACTAAATTGCCTTGGATATTAGGATTCTGTCCCAACCAAGTTAGGTCAACCTCATAGCATTAGGTCGACTGAATTACCTTGGACCTTAGGATTATGGTCCAACCAAGTTAGGTCAACTGAATTGCATTAGGTTGACCGAATTTCCTTGGACCTTAGGATCATGTCCCAGCCAGGTTAAGTCAATTGAATCGTATTAGGTCGACTGAATTGCCTTGGACCTTAGGATTTTGTCCCAGCCATGTTAGGTCAACCAAGTTGCATTAGGTCGACCGAATTGCCTTGGGCCTGTTTTGGATTTTACTCCAACTATCACATTTGAATCTTGCAACGGACATTTGAACCATAACTATCAGTGCAAAACCCGTGCCTCCTTTCAGTCATCCGAATAGACAACAATCCACCGAACTAGGTTATGTTTGAAAACAACCAATCTTCACTGTTATATTGAAATAGTGCACCGAGCTCCTTTTGGTAAACTGAAGTGTTCGTTTTAAATACCGCAAGTGCACGGCGTCGGTGAAGACGTGACAAATACGGGTTGATCTACAGGGAGGTGTGTCGACTCTGGTTCGTTCGAAGACAAGTGGGAAACAAATGGGAGAAGAAGTTCATTACACTAGACTAGACTAAATTATGCTACACTACACTAGTAAGCAACAAACAAAGACGACGAAAGAAAGAAATAATGAAACTAAACTAACTAATAAAGCAAGCTGGAATTTAGGAAGAGAAACCCCTAAGGGGTGGAGTGTGTGTACACATGAAATAAGTTGTGATGAATGCATTCAATAGAGCACAAGTTTAGGTAGTGTTGCTATGCATAGGAAGTACCTAATGGCAAGACCTATCATCCAAATCCCTAACCTAGTTGATTAATATGAGCATAAACAAGTTTGTTATTGAGAACCTAAACAAGCATGGGATGTACCTAATGAATGTGGCAGAAACCATCAAGTTAAGTATTCTCTTTAATTCAAACAAGCATACTCACATTTATCATATAAAACAACATATAACATTCATTCCATTGCATGACATGTATAAACATAACCTCCACCCCCCCAAAGGGGGATGGAACTACTCACACATTATTAAGTTAACATTCATATTAAGAAAAGAAAATATGGCAATTAATTCTATGAAGATTAAAACAAACGAAATTAATTAAGCATGCAAGAACTAAAAAAACGACAAGGAACTAACAAAACATTCGTTATTGCTCACTCACATTACAAGTAGCATCTCTCCACTAGAGTTTTGCTTGAAGGCTTTACTCCAAGTAAAGAGAACGGTCACCAAGAGAGGAGATTAGATTACAAAGGAGGAGAAAGAGTTCTATTTATAGCCATGAAAAAAGGTAACCGGGGACAATCCCCCGGTATGGGACTAAACACATACCATATATGGACTAAACACATACTAATACAACACACGGCTGAGGCTAATCAGGTTTGGATCCAAACCAACCGCCAATTCACAGTTTGGAACCGCCAAATGGCGACTTGGAATGGGTTGATGCTTGGGAGGAGCCTTTTGTGGATGGATTTCTTCATGTTTGGTGCACCCGAATTGGTTGTTGGGGCTTAGGCCCGAATCTAATTGCCAAAATATTCTTCATGATGGTGTGAAGTTTCTCGATTTGCTTATTGGTCTTTTTGATTTACATTTGGGTCTTTCCCTCTTGCATATCAGCCCATAAGTCTCACAATTCAATCATTTTTTTACATTCAGGTCCTTTTTGTGTCTCTTCTTCTCAAACTTATTTATTCCTGAAACTTAAACATAAAACTCATTACATAGCATTACTTAGGTTCAAAATAGAGGATATAAGACAAAAATATATGCATGATGTGATGTCAATCATAAACCAAAATCTCTATTGGTTGAAATTGAAGTCCTTTTTCTGGACAACCAAACGGTCATCCGAATTGTCTTAGGTCAACTGAACAAGCCAAGAATTCTGCCCAAGTGATTACTAGCATATCATTCATCATATTCATGCTATATATCTTTTATTTTACTTCAATATTGTGCTACTCGAGTTGTTATTTGAAGTGTTTCAGGAATTAGGTAATAAAGAAGAGGAATGGATCAAAAAGGACCTAAATGTAACAAGTATGGAGTGATTTGGAAGGTTTTGGACCTATTTGTAATGCACAAAGACTGGATCACATACTAGGAAGGACCTAAGTGCAAACCTGGAGGGACCTGATTGTGAAGTGCAAAATATGGTGACACATGACTTGACTCAAATCAGTATTTCGCCAATTAAACTCAACGTGATTCGAGCCAAAAGACTAGGACTTCATCCCACGTGCCAAATGAAGAAATAAAGTGAGACACAAAATTTCAACCGGATTGGACACATTTGATTTGCCAGTGGCGGATTTGGATCCGCCACTCGTGGATCAAAATGCTCCAATGCGGTTGAAATTTCGGTCGTTGTTCGGGTTGTCGGGTCAGAGCATTCTTGGACTATCAGATGTGATTTAGAGTCCTCCGATTATTCCCAGATTAATCTTAACCATGTATTAGTCTATATATACCATTGTAATCTCTCTTCTTCTTGCTTCTCCATTAGTTTTAGGTTTTATTTTGTTGCTGCTTAGTGTAGTTGGAGGAGAAGAGGCACACTTTGTAATCCTTTCATTTCAATCAATAGTGAGTTGTTTCTTTAAATACATGTCTTTTACTTTGATGCAATTTCTTTGATGTTGTTGTTTAGTTAACCTTGTTTTCAGTTATTTACATTATGGGTTCTTGTTGTTTTAATGCTTTCTTAGTGTACAGATGAGTAGAGAGTAGTCCATCTCCATTGGGGGTGGAGAAGAAGGTGATTGATCATGTGATGGATTAGTGTGTGTGTTAATCTTAATTCTTTGAGCCATACATGATTTCCATAACCATCTAATGAGTTTCACTCTTATCTTTGATGTGCTAATGCTCTTGAATGAAGCTTAGCACATGCTTAGATTAAAGATGGAGTGGAGGAAGGAAACAAGGCATGTGCATGCATGTGCTCATGTTGGCTTTATCCAAATTATTGTCTTGTATGTTTTAATGATTGTGATAAATCTTATTTCATGTTGAGGCATAGTTGGATTAGAGTCATTTTGCATGTGAACATATTAGCTCCATTTCAATTATTGTCTTGTATGTTTTAATGTTAAGGTTTTATCTTATTTCATGTGAAGGCAAAGTTGGAATTGAGTTTTGTGGATTTCATGTATGACCTGTTTTGATAAGCACATTTGAACACAGACTACACCACACATTTTCATATTCACATTCTTTCTCTACCCCCCCGAGGGGTTTAGTTTTATTGTTTGTTTTCGATTTCTTACGTGTTGTAGTTTGATTCCGATCGCATCTCTCTCATCTTCCTTTCCCACTCGAGTATTGTGAACTCGACTCGCGCACACTCCTTGTGGATCGACCTGTGCTTGCCACCGCTTCAACGAGTTCATGCACTTGTGGTTATTTTATCTGATTCAATCACCAAGCTTCAAGCAAACTCTTGCTTCTCAATGGTTTACACGCCTCATTCAAGAGACACAAACAATAACTCTACACTCCCAATTCATCCATAATCTTTGTGCTCTCAATTCTCAAACCTTGAAAACACCAATACACTCAAAGCCAAACTTCACCACTTGCATATCCCTTTCCAATAATATATCCAACTGTGGTGAAGTTAGATTCCTTAGTTAGATAGTGATTCAACTTCCATATCAAAGAACCACCCTAGTATTGTAAAGCTGCGAGGAAGCTCCTTCTCAGGTTGTGAGAGGAGACACGAGCGAGGCAAGGATTGTTCACGAGGCTCGGTGTTGTAGTGGTGTTAATCTCAGCCCAAAACGAAGATTGGTTTGTGGAATTGTAAGCGGGTTCGGAGGATCGAGTGGGCTTGCGAGGAGGACAATGACTGAATTATTGGATTTGGTGCCCCATATATATATATTTTTTAAATTTTACAAGTAATTAGGATCGGTTTTCATATTTTTTAACAATTTTATATACAAAACTTCCTAATTGTATTTGAATTTATATTGTATTCTAATTAATATTGAAATACATAGATTGGATCATACCTAGGGGATTATCAAATCCCTTTTCCCAATCAGAAGTGGGGTTGCACGTCGGATTGCCTCGGAATCACCTTCAAGTGTTCACCAAACTCTAAACAAGATTAGACAGATCCAAGCTAGTCAATTGATTAGTCACATGTCCTACATTCCATTCGTACTATATATCTTTTATTTTACCCCAATTTTGTGCTACTTGAGTGTTTGTTTGTGGTATTTCATATATTAGATAATAAAGAAGAGAAAGGAAGAAAAAAGTATTGAAATGTAAGAAGAAATGACTCAAATGAAGCAAAATGGACTTGTTTCTTATGCACCATGACCCATCTACAAATCAGGAAGGACCCAGAAGAAATCTAGAATATCATGATCTTGAAGAGTATTTGAACAATTAAGACCAAAGGCTCAAACCAGCAGTCCAGGAGTGCACCCCACATGCACAATACATCACTTAAGATGCTGAGCATGTTTGGAGCGGATCAGACCAATCTGATTCCTAATTGGCAAATCAAGTTGGTCCAAATCCTCTAAACTTTCAACCGTGTCTTTTCTTGATTATATGGGTGCACCAGACTATAGAGAAAGTTATTACAGTAGTCAGATTGCATCCATATCCATCCAAACTCTTATTTCTTCTATAAATAGACTTGTAGTGCCTCCTTTCTTCTTCTTCCTCCCTCTCCTCCTTAGGTTAGTTTCCTTTCTTGTTTAGTAGAGTAAGTGTTATTTCTTGTTTATTAGAGTAGGTTTTTGTTTCTTAATTAGTAGTGTACAGGAGGAGAAGAGGAACAACCTTGTAATCTTTAATTTTAATCTAGTTTTCTACATTTCCATTTTGGTTTTGTGTTCTTTTATTGGTTAATATGTTGAGTAGGGAGTAGTTCATCCCCATTGGGGGGTGGAGAAGAAGGTGATGTGATTATGTGATGTATAAGTGTGTGTGTTAATCCTATCCTTTGAACCTTACATGATTTCATAACCATCTAATGAGATTTTCACTCTTATTTTTGATGTGCTAATGCTCTTGAGTGATGCTTAGCACATGCTTAGATTAGTAGGCCTATTTTATGGGGAATGATGAGGTGAGGATAATGATGGAGTGGACGAAAGAAACATGACATGTAGGAGCATGTGCTCTTGTTGGCCTAATCTTAATTAATGTCTTGTGTGTGTTAATGATTGTGTTAAATCTTTTTTCATGTGGAGACATAGTGGTGTTTGGTTATTATGCATGAGCTCATATTAGCCTCATTTCAATTATTGTCTTGTATGTTTTAATGATAATATTTTATCTTATTTCACGTCGAAGCAAAGTTGGATTTAGTTTCATGGATTTCATGTATTACATGTTTTTTTAGCACAAATGAATACACACGTACACATATTTTCATTTCCGCATTCATTCTCTACCTCCGAAGGGGTTTATTTTTATCGTTTGTTTTTTGATTTCATACGCATCGTAGTGTAATTTTGATCGCATACCTCTCTTTTCCTTTCCCCCACTCAACTCGCACGCGCTCCTCGTGGCCACGACCCGTACTTGCCACGTCTTCGTCGATATCGTGCACTTGCGGTATTATAACTAAATCAATCATCAATCAATCTCTAGTTCAAGGTCAGAATCTAACTAATAACTCATTCTATGCTCCAAAGAACTTAATCTCTCAAGCACTCAATTAATAAGAAGAATTTCGGATCGAATGATGGAGAAAATATGGGGAGGAGAAGTTTTTGCATTCATTAAACAAAGGAAGGGAGGAAGAATCTATTTATAGGGCATCCTCAAACCCACATCATGGGTAAACCACTTACACATGATCCATTGTTAATCTCTCCACTAAACCACATCATGTGCAAACCACTTTGCACATGATCTCTTGTTTATTTCTCCTCTCATCCCATAACTACCTTTGACCAAGGTGGATTAAATCCAACCATTAATCAACAAAAATCTCCTATTAATAATATATGCGAAAGCGTGGGCAAACGGTCAGACAATTTTTCACTGTTTTTTACCTTACCAAATTGTGGATTAATATCCAACAAACTTTGAAATTTGGGGTTTTAGCAAATTCATATGTTATATTGTTGCGGATCACATTATATCATGTAATATAATATCATATATAATGTCAAAACATTATACTCCATAATATATACATCTCATACGAATTTATTTGTTATTCTAACCATGTCGTTATTACGACATATTGATTTTATTATTTTACCACATGTTTATTATTTCATAACATATGAAACTTAATACATCATATAAATATAAAATAACATCTCTTGTCTCCCAGTTTTGTGGTGTGACCTGTAGGAGGATCTAAGATATGTTGGCAATGATATTAAGCATTTAATAACATAAACTATAAGTTGTATCTAACCACCCATTATAGTTACCCAAATAACAAAGATATTTTGTTCACTATAACAGAATACGATCCATTTAGTGATATGAAATATATCACTTGTATCTATCCCTTGCCTCATGATATTACGAATATTATACAAAGTAAGAATGTGTAATCTTTGTATTATATATTCTTTTTCTTGATCTCATAAGCTAATTATATATATATAACTATAGATAAGTTACGTTATGCACATTATAATTTTGCTTTGTCAAAGAGCCCAATAATACCATCATTCAAATGAAGAGGGACAATGATAATCTTTTGACATATCATCTTTTCCAGCACAAGTTATGTATAATCAACTAATATATTTATCACTATGCGTAATGATAGTTTTGGGTAATAATCAAATTACACACTTCTCTTGTGAAAAGATATACGTCTCATATCTTACACTCCAAAGACACAATGTAAACATTAATGACACAAATACAATTCCATAATGTTTTATTTATTAGGTCTATTCAATATATGAAAGAAAATATTCTCCATTTCATATACTAATGTTAAAATATTTGTAGAACTACAATATCCTTTAACCAACATGACAATCTTATCTTGGTAATTAATGTTCCATGTTAATTACTATGACTGTGAATTTCTTTTGATTTATGCAAATCATTATATTTTAAAACTCTATGGTTAATGATTGACATCATATCATGCATATATTTGTGTCTTATATCATTTATTGTTAGCCTAATCAATGTTATGTAACGAGTCTTATGTTTAAGTTTCAGGAATAAACATATTTGAGAAGAATAGACTCAAAAAGGACTTAAAAGCAAAGAAAATGACTGAATTGCAAGACTTATCGACTGAGATGCAAGAGAGAAGGACCCGGATGAAAACCAAAAGGACCAATGAGAAAATCAAGAAGCTCTACACCATCATGAGGAGTATTTTGGCAATTAGATCTGGGCATAAACATCAACAATCAAATCGGGTTCATCAAACATCAAGAAATCAAGTTAGAAATGAGCCCCCATAATCCAGACTCGATCAAAGACATCCAGACCGCCAATTGGCGGCTCTAGACTGCCAATCAGCGGTCCAGATGGATCTAAAGAATTCATGTTTTAGTCGGGTCGTGGATTATGTTGTTTTATGTCCATTTATAGTATGCAATTAGTCCCATACCAGGGGATTGTCCCAGGTTACCTTTTTTCATGGCTATAAATAGAACTCTTCCTCCTCCTTTGTAATACATCTCCTCTCTTGGTGTCCATTCTCTCTACTTGTAGTAAAGCCTTGAAGCAAAAACTCTAGTGGAGATATGTTACTTGTAATGTGAGTGAGCAATAAAGAATGTTTTGTTAGTTTCTTGTTGCTTCTTTTAATTCTTGCTTGCTTAGTTAACTTTGTTTGTTTTAATCTTCATAGAATTAATTAGCATGTTTTCTTTCCTTAATATGAATGTTAGATAATAATGTGTCAGTAGTTTCATCCCCCTTTGGGGTGGAGTTGATGTTTATACATGTGATGTAGAATGGAATGAATGCTATATGTTGTTTTATGTGAGAAATGTGAGTATGCTTGTTTGAATTAAAGAGAATACTTAACTTGATGGTTTTACCATAATCTTTAGGTACATTCCATACTTTGTTTAGGTTCTTAATAACAAACGTGTTCATGCTCATATTAATAACTTAGGCTAGTGATTTGGATGATAGGTATTGTCATGCGGTACTTCTTATGCATCAGAACACTACCTACACTTGTGCTCTATTGAATGCTTTCATCACCACTTATTTCATGTGTACACATACTCCACCCCTTAGGGGTTTCCATTCTTGATTTTCAGCTTGCTTCTATTAGTCACTTGGTTTATTTTTATTTCGTCTTGTGCTCTCATCTTCTTTGTTTATTTCGTTCTAGTGTAGCGTAGTATAGTTTAGTCTAGTTTAGTGTAATCAATTTTTTTTCTCCCCTCTTTACCCACTTGTCTTCGAATGAACCATAGTCGACTCACCACCATGTGGATCGACCCGTATTTGCCACGTCTTCACCGATGTCGTGCACTTGCAGTATTTTAAAATGAACACATCAGTTAAAGACCAAGAGCCTCTTCTTTAACACTTCCAAAAAATGAATACATTAATCAAGGAACAAAATGTTTGTACATTCAATTCATAATAAAAGAGATGTAAAAGAATATTTTTAGAACGCACATTCCTTTCACGAGTGCAGTACCGAACCTCTCTAAATCTCTGGTGTCGAATTCTGGTTTACGTGTTCTTACTCTAATCCCTTAATTTATTGTTTTGATTTTGCATTAGAGGGCCATCGATCTTAACAGGAGCTTCCTCGAAGCTTTACAACACTTGGGTGATTCTGGGATATGGAAGTTGAATCACTATCTATACACTCTAACTTGAACACAATTGGATATAGGATAGGAATTGATATGCAAGTGGTGATATTTGGCATTGAGTGTATTGGGGCTTTGAAGGCTTAAGAATTGAGAGCACAAACAATGTAGATGATTTCAGAGTGTAGTGTTGTTGTTTGTGTCTCTTGAATGAGGTTTATATAGGCTTTAAAGCAAATAGAATAATTGGACACCGAATGACATTCGGATAATCGTTTGCTAGCTCCAAAACTTCTAATTCAGCCAATAGAGATGTCAGTTTACCGAAAGGCGTTTAGTGTAGTTTTTCAATATGATAGTGAAGATTGGTTGTTTCAAGCATAGGCTAGTTCGATAGACTGCGGTCTATTCGGATGACTGAAAGAGACACGAGTTTTATGTTGACAGTTATGGTTCAAATGTCCATTGTAGGCAAAGGTCATACGCCGCATGGAAACAATCATTGCGCTCCAAAGGCCAAATGGAAATCGTTTGACCGATAGGAGATCGGTCGTCTGAAAATGGACAAGTCATATGGGTTCTAAGACAAAATTCAAATGCGATCGTTGGAGTAAAATCCAAAACAAGTCCAAGGCAATTCGGTCAGCGTCATGTCATTCGGTGTCTAAATCGACAATTATGAGTATCCTAATCACTACTAATGAGATGATTTCAGTCATATGTTAGGTGTTCGGTTTACCGAACATGGCCGGGACAGAATCATTGTGCTCATGTGTTTTTAATCCTATGGACTCAATAAATGGAAATGAAATCATATTTGCCCACTTTGATTAACTAGGTTGATTAATCATTAAACAATATGGATTAAGGCCTAAAATCCAACATAATTATATTATAAAACCAAAAGTAAGAAAAACACTTTTGGGGAATATTGTAATGAAAATTGGGGATATAGAATGAGAATAAGGATTTTTATTGGGGCAATTTTGGAATAAATATCTCAATTTTGCAAAACGCTGGTCTGTATTTGTATATATAGGATCGATATGGCCCTAATTAATCTAATCAAATTTCTTAATTCTCTACTTGATTCAAGCAAAGATGCAGTGGAAAACAAACTAAAACAAGTAGGGAAAGGATATGCAAACCACAAGTGGACAGACGATTTTAAAGAGGTTCGGCCTCCTGCCTACTTCCTCTCTTGCAAGCTCCGCTTACGTCTTCACTATCCACTCCCCATTCCATACCGAGAGAGAATGCCTTCACAAAGCAAGTCTTGCCAACACCCTCGCAAGCTTGGTTTCTTCTTCTCACAATCTGAGAAATATGTTTCGGGCTTTCACCGGATCTTTTACAACTTGCTTCCCGATTTCACCAAAACCTATGCTTCTTGACAACTGAATTGATTGGATCAAAAACTCTCTAACTTGAGTACATTTTGAGTAGGATGTGCAATTGATCAACGGTGTGAAGTTTAGCCTCTTGAGTGTAGGATTGGGGATTCGGAGATTGGGAGGTCTCTCTCTAATTTGTGGAGCAAATGGAAGTAAGTATGAGAGCTATGTAAATAAGGTGTATGGACCTCTATTTATAAGCTCTGAGAGAGATATAGCCATTGGGGAAGAATTTGGTAAGAAGTGTGTAAGATACACAAATCAAATATGAAGTTCAGCAATTCTGTCCAAAACCGATCCACAGACTCGGGTTCAACGGTCGACCGTTTCCATGAAATTAAGGAAACATTCAAACCAACTTAAACTACGGTCAAACCAAGTCAAGGGTCGGTCGACCGATATAAGGGTTTAGGCCAGGGAAAAAGTAATCGGTCGAACACAAACTAGAGATACGTTCGACCAAAAATAACCTGCAGTTTTGGGCACAAAATTAGAGTTCATATGGTCTACCATTTACAGTTTGACGTTCAATAGGTGGCCAACTACGTATTAGGGGTTAGGAAGAAAATACGAATACGACCGTTGTATAATACGACAAGGTTAATGGTCATTCAAAAAATACGGGTAAATCAGTCGATCGGAAAGTCAACATAGGTCGACTAGTAGGGTTAGGTAAAATCACTATTTGTAAGACCGTTAACTATTAGAACCGGTCGAACAGAAAACTTGTTTCGGTCGACCATTTTACACAGGTATGCAGAAGTTTGGTTTATGTGATTTTCCTACCTAAGTTTGGGTGACCTATTGAAGTCGAATTGATTTGAAATTTTCTGTGTGACTTCTACAAGAAACTCAGTGTGTATGTGAATAGATTTTAACCACTGTATTCTCAAGTTCACATAAGTTCCTGATGCATTGCATACATTGCATCGTATGTCTTTCATTTAGATTAATTTTATATCAATAAATGCTACTAAGGTATGTGTTTAGTCTTATTTACAGAATACAGGGACCTGAATGCAAATTACCCATATCCCGAGCATAAATGTGTGCAAGAGACTCATTCCTGTCATAAAGACCAAGTTCACGATTATCGGGATTCAAATGGAAGTCCATCCAAGCATAAAAGCATTCAAAGACCTAATTACAAAAAGGCCAAGGACTTAAGCACAAAAGTAGCCAGGCACTTAATTGCAAAAGGCCAAGGACCTAATTGCAAATTACGAGTAGCTTTTATTATTATGGAGAAAGTCTAAAGAAAAATCAATGTGGATCTCCAAATATATAAAGAAATAAAGTCGGAGCTCAAAAGAAAGGAAAGAATCAATCCAGACGCGCAAAGGAGGATTAAATCATACCATAAACACACAGCAAAAATCCGGATCCAATCAGACCATATTGTGCGGCGATTTAGCCACAAGTTACATGTATTGTGCGGCGATTCCGCCGCACCCCTGTCGATCCGCGCCTCCGAATTTTGTCCAGTCGTGGTGTGACGCGTGTACTTTCCCATTTTATACTTAGGTCCCTTGTATCAGCTATAAATAGCCCCGAGAACGATGTTGTGGGGGTCCTTAGTTTTTGTTCCATATTTTAGTAATAAAATTCTATTCTTTTATTTCTTGTTTTTTTAGTTTTCTTTTGTAGTTTCTCTAGGACCCCTTCTCCTTCCCTCCATCCATGAGTTTCTAACTCTCTCCAAAGGGTGGGGGTGACAGATTTAGGGTGATGAGAAGAAGAATAAAGTTATTATTTTAATTTCGTGTTAGTATATTTTGATTACTTGAGTTTATGTTGAGTCATTTATCATGTAATGCTTTATAACTAATGTGATTTATTATAAGTTTCAGAATTCTCTAATCTAAACCCGATATCTAATCCCCCCACCCGCTGGACTCTCATCCATCTTTGCTTTATTTTTAATTTGCTTTTGTTGTTCTTGCTTTAGAAATTAATTTAAAACCCAAAAATCTCAAACCAAACTTATTTCTCTCCCTCTCTTTCCTTAATCGAAAATCACAAAAATAACAATATCTCTCCCTCCTTTTGTTCGACCCGTACTTGCCACGTCTTCAATGACGACGTGCACTTGCGGTATAAATTAAATTCTCACCAGTTCCTAAGACTCAAATAAAAGGTAAAATTACATGTCTTCAAGTAGCTTGATTACATGTTTTGACTTCATTCCATTCTTCCTTGAGTCTTGATCACCTGTAGATGTTAGCACAATACAATATATGTTCTATGCATAATGTGTGCTACCCTACATTTGATTGTGATTAAGATTAGGTTAGTTAAATCATCAAAACATGGATTAAGGCCAAAAGGCAACAATATTTGCGAAACATGGATTTGTTGAGTTTGTGCGGGGGTGGCAGGGGGCGGTAGCCCCTGCGGGGGACGTGAGTCCCCCCCGCAAAGCGAGCGGACAGAGGGAGCGCGCTTATTATTGCATTCCATATATTATTTCGACATCATATTATTGCATTCCATATATTGATTCGTTTATTCCGACAATAATGAAATCATATATTATTTTTGTAATTTGTGTGTGTTTGTGTTTGTAATGGAAATCTGAGATGCTATTTTTTTCCTAAACGTAATTCTTGTGGGGTAAAATATACAGTGGGAGATTTGTTGAGTTTGTGCGGGGGTGGCAGGGGGCGGTAGCCCCTGCGGGGGACGTGAGTCCCCCCCGCAAAGCGAGCGGACAGAGGGAGCGCGCTTATTATTGCATTCCATATATTATTTCGACATCATATTATTGCATTCCATATATTGATTCGTTTATTCCGACAATAATGAAATCATATATTATTTTTGTAATTTGTGTGTGTTTGTGTTTGTAATGGAAATCTGAGATGCTATTTTTTTCCTAAACGTAATTCTTGTGGGGTAAAATATACAGTGGGAGATTTGTTGAGTTTGTGCGGGGGTGGCAGGGGGCGGTAGCCCCTGCGGGGGACGTGAGTCCCCCCCGCAAAGCGAGCGGACAGAGGGAGCGCGCTTATTATTGCATTCCATATATTATTTCGACATCATATTATTGCATTCCATATATTGATTCGTTTATTCCGACAATAATGAAATCATATATTATTCCGGACTGCAAATACACTTATTCCGGACTGCAAATACACTTATTCCGATTCCGGACAGCAAATACACTTATTCCGGACAACAAGTCCACTTATTCCGGACAAACTTTATGTTCCGTTTCTGGACACACTTTATTCTTAAACCGGACAACAAATACACTTATTCCGGACAACAAATACACTTATTCCGGACTGCAAATACACTTATTCCGGACAAACTTTCTGTTCCGTTTCTGGACACACTTTCTTCTTATTCTGGACAACTACACTTATTCCGGACTGCAAATACACTTATTCCGGACAGCAAATACACTTATTCCGGACAGCAAATCCACTTATTCCGGACAAACTTTATGTTCCGTTTCTGGACACACTTTATTCTTAAACCGGACAACAAATACACTTATTCCGGACAACAAATACACTTATTCCGGACAGAAAATACACTTATTCCGGACAAACTTTCTGTTCCGTTTCTGGACACATTTTCTTCTTATTCTGGACAACTACACTTATTTCGGACTGCAAATACACTTATTTCGGACAGTAAATACACTTATTCCGGACAACAAATCAACTTATTCCGGACAAACTTTATGTTCCGTTTCTGGACACACTTTATTCTTAAACCGGACAACAAATACACTTATTCCGGACAGCAAATACACTTATTCCGGACAAACTTTCTGTTCCGTTTCTGGACACATTTTCTTCTTATTCTGGACAACTACACTTATTTCGGACTGCAAATACACTTATTCCGGACAGTAAATACACTTATTCCGGACAACAAATCAACTTATTCCGGACAAACTTTATGTTCCGTTTCTGGACACACTTTATTCTTAAACCGGACAACAAATACACTTATTCCGGACAGCAAATACACTTATTCCGGACAAACTTTCTGTTCCGTTTCTGGACACACTTTCTTCTTATTCTGGACAACTACACTTATTCCGGACTGCAAATACACTTATTCCGGACAGCAAATACACTTATTCCGGACAACAAATCAACTTATTCCGGACAAACTTTATGTTCCGTTTCTGGACACACTTTATTCTTAAACCGGACAACAAATACACTTATTCCGGACAACAAATACACTTATTCCGGACAGCAAATACACTTATTCTGTACAACAATATACACTTATTCCGGACAGACACATAACGTAAACAGGACAAACACATAATGTAAACTGCACACACACATAAAGTAAGCTAGACAAATTAAGTTGATCCAACGTAAAACTTAAAAACAAATATTTTATTATGATAAGTGTGGGCTCTGCACGAATAATGAGACTGCACGATGTCCTAGGGTCTGCACACTGTCTTATCTGTGTATTGGGAAATGAATCGTTCAACTTAAAGAACCGGCGTTTTTTAAAAAGACCAAAACGCGTGAAGAGAAATTTCGCTGACTGGACGCTGACTCAAAGAAAAATATCTGAGCTGTACAGATCCACGTAAGGCGCGTCCGTGACGCGCGCGTCCGTCTATAACTACTCTTTATACAAACAAGCAACCAGTCCTTCCAAAGGCTAGAGACACAAGTCAGCCAACTCGCACAAATTGTAGGTGCAAGAGAAAAGGGTCAGTTTCCAAGTCAACCTGAGGTGAATCCTAGATCTAATAATCAATATCAGCCCTATCAACGACCTCTAGGAAGTAACAACTCGAGACTAGTTCAAATGGTTAATGAGGAAGGACCCTTCCAACAAATAAATGCAGTAGTATCATTACGGTCGGGAAGACAAGTTGATAACAATGTGGTAAATCCTAGAACGTCTAATCAATCTAGCCATCAAGCAACCACATATAACCTAACCATTGAACCTGACGTCCAATCTGAAACGCCCAACCCACCTACTCAACCTGAACCAATAGCTCAACCTGAACCAATAGCTCAACCTGAGCGAGTCTATGATCCTAAAGATCCATTCCCCAATAGACTTAAGAAGAACTCAAGTGCACAAATGGAGAAAATCCTGGAAGTATTTAAGCAAGTTAATGTGAATATTCCACTCCTCGATATGATTCAACAAATACCTGCTTATGCTAAATTCTTACAAGATCTGTACACTAAAAAGAGAAAAACAAACGTACCAAAGAAGGCTTTCTTAACTGCAAACATAAGCTCTATTCTGTCCAACTTATCTCCTATAAAATATAAGGACCCCGAGTGTCCCACAATTTCATGTGCAATAGGAGATACTTTTATCAACAAAGCCCTTCTAGACCTTGGTGCTAGTGTTAACCTACTCACGTTCTCTGTCTACGAGCAACTCAACCTTGGTCCACTAAAACCCTCTAAGACAACTCTTCAATTTGCTGACTGCTCTATTAAAAAACCAAGAGGTGTAGTCGAGGACGTTTTGATCAAGGTGGGTGACTTTATTTACCCAGTGGATTTTGTCGTACTAGATACTGCACCTGTTGTAAATCCTAATAGACAAATACCTGTAATACTAGGCAGACCTTTTTTAGCCACTTCTGAAGCATTGATAAACTGTCGAAATGGGCTCATGCAATTATCTTTTGGGAACTTAAAAGCTGAATTTAATATCTTTCATGTTGATAGTGAGCCAGAAATAATATGCAATCAAAGTGATGTTATGATGAGAGCACGTATCTATAAGATTTCTGAATCAAATAAATCATCACAAAATAAAAAAGAAAGTGCAAAAAAGGGGAGTAAGTCATCTACCCAACCACCATCACTCGAACAAACAAGAGAATCAATACATGTGAGGGGTGTGGAATCTGTGACTCAAGACTCTCATTGCAACATGGGGAACAATTCAACTGGATACATGCACCAACATGGTGTCATTCAATCCAGTTCTGACTATGGTTGACTCTTAGCAAATTCGATCCCTCCACCACAGTTGACGCAGGTAATAAGTGCATTTGCTTTATCTTTGCATACATTGAGGACAATGCATGATTTAGGTGTGGGGGGGGGGGGGGGGGGGGTGTTTGTCTATCTTTATAATCTGTTCTTTTAAAAAAAATGATAAAAAAAATTCAATGTTCCATGACATAGCTTAAGATTGAACTGCCAAAACCCATGTACAAAATGCATTGAGTTTTTGTTCCTTATTATATAGTTCTGCTTGTACAAATTATGATATAAATCTAAGTTCCAAAGAAATAACCCATTGCCCTTTAAGACATGTATGCACTTAAATTGGATGAATCAAATCCTTGAAGTGGTTGATAAAAAGCAGAAGTTGAGGAAAATATACCGGGAAGTGTGGACTTCTAATAGCAATTAAGCCTTGAGGAAAATAAAAGTAAAAATAAAGGAATAAAGGGAGGAAAATACATTTTGCAAACTGATTACAAAAGCTCAAGCCTTCGAGTCACTGGTCCGTAGGAGTATCTTGAAACCCGATAACTTGAGTCTGCCAGCTCGGGATTATCGACCAAACTCACTACACGAATGCAAGAAAAAGGGTAAAAGTGTCAGAAAAAGCAAATGTGTTGAATCACGGAAAAGAAAAAAAATAAAATAAATAAATACTCAAGGCCCAAAGCTAAAAGAATGATCCATGCCATGGTTGATCCGAATGATACTTCACCACCAGAGGAGGCGTGCAAAATAATTTAAGTGATAACATATGTAGAAGGGTTAGTGGTGTGAATATTGGAGGAACAAAGACCAAGTCAGATTCTTTATGAGTTAGACTTATATAATAAACATGCAAGAATTCTAAGTAAGATGTATAAGGTTCAGGTGGAGATATTGAGAGTTATTAATGAAATGTTGAATTAAGACTTTGTGGGTGTGTCAACTGAAAAACCCTCACGAGACAAAACTCGTCCTCTAAGGAAACTCAGGGGTTTAAAGGCTTGTTGCACATGCTAAGTGCAACCGTGATTCCTACGAAAGTGAGTTAGGATTTCCCTGTTTTCATGTTTCTTATATTCTGTTTTGCTAGGGACTAGCAAAATCTAGGTGTGGGGGTATTTGATGCATTGCATACATTGCATCATATGTCTTTTATTTAGATTAATTTTATATCAATAAATGCTACTAAGGTATGTGTTTAGTCTTATTTTACAGAATACAGGGACCTGAATGCAAATTACCCATATCCCGAGCATAAATGCGTGCAATAGACTCATTCCTGTCATAAAGACCAAGTTCAAGATTATCGGGATTCAAATGGAAGTCCATCCAAGCGTAAAAGCATTGAAAGACCTAATTACAAAAAGGCCAAGGACTTAAGCACAAAAGTAGCCAGGGACTTAATTGCAAAAAGCCAAGGACCTAATTGCAAATTACGAGTAGCTTTCATTATTATGGAGAAAGTCTAAAGAAAAATCAATGTGGATCTCCAAATATATAAAGAAATAAAGTTGGAGCTCAAAAGAAAGGAAAGAATCAATCCAGACGCGCAAAGGAGGATTAAATCATACCATAAACACACAGCAAAAATCCGGATCCAATCAGAGCATATTGTGCGGCGATTTAGTCGCAAGTTACATGTATTGTGCGGCGATTCCGCCGCACCCCTGTCGATCCGCGCCTCCGAATTTTGTCCAGTCGTGGTGTGACGCGTGTACTTTCCCATTTTATACTTAGGTCCCTTGTATCAGCTATAAATAGCCCCGAGAACGATGTTGTGGGGGTCCTTAGTTTTTGTTCCATATTTTAGTAATAAAATTCTGTTATTTTATTTCTTGTTTTTTTAGTTTTCTTTTGTAGTTTCTCTAGGACCCCTTCTCCTTCCCTCCATCCATGAGTTTCTAACTCTCTCCAAAGGGTGGGGGTGACAGATTTAGGGTGATGAGAAGAAGAATAAAGTTATTATTTTAATTTCGTATTAGTATATTTTGATTACTTGAGTTTATGTTGAGTCATTTATCATGTAATGCTTTATAACTAATGTGATTTATTATAAGTTTCAGATTTCTCTAATCTAAACCCGATATCTAATCCCCCCACCCGCTGGACTCTCATCCATCTTTGCTTTATTTTTAATTTGCTTTTGTTGTTCTTGCTTTAGAAATTAATTAAAAACCCAAAAATCTCAAACCAAACTTATTTCTCTCCCTCTCTTTCCTTAATCGAAAATCACAAAAATAACAATATCTCTCCCTCCTTTTGTTCGACCCGTACTTGCCACGTCTTCATTGACGTCGTGCACTTGCGGTATAAATTAAATTCTCATCAGTTCCTAAGACTCAAATAAAAGGTAAAATTACATGTCTTCAAGTAGCTTGATTACATGTTTTGACTTCATTCCATTCTTCCTTGAGTCTTGATCACCTGTAGATGTTAGCACAATACAATATATGTTCTATGCATAATGTGTGCTACTCTACATTTGATTGTGATTAAGATTAGGTTAGTTAAATCATCAAAACATGGATTAAGGCCAAAAGGCAACAATATTTGCGAAACTCAACTTTCGAGCTAAAAGGACAACTCAAAATTCAAAACTCATCCTTAAGAAAAATATGTTTGGATGACAAAAGTTGAGTTTTGAGATTTTTCAAACCTCAAAACTCATACAAACCTCAAAACTCAGCTAATCCAAACACACCATAGAAGATTTATTCTGTTGTACAAAAATTCAAACCAAATAATGTGTTTGTTTTAAATACTGCACATATAAAGTCAACATTCAAACTAAAAATTCAAACTAAACTAACTAAGACAATAAGCTGGAATTCAGGAATGGAAATCCCTAAGGAGTGGAGTGTGGTCACATATGAAGTGATGAATGATGCATATAAGCATGTATGTGTGTGTGTGTGTCATGTGTGTGTCTACATGCATAGGAATGTCTAAAGATTGGGCAAAACTTATCAATCCATTCGCACAACGTATCGGCAATTTCTACTTGATTAGCATAAGACTAGGCTCAGCATGAGAAGTGTCTAAAGATATGGCAAGACTCATCAAAAACCATAAACTCATGTGAAGAACAAAGCTAAGCATGGGAGGTGTCTAAATCATATGGCACAACTCATCAAAACAAAGTTTCTTCAATCAATCAAGCAAGCAAACACAAATACAAACACATAACTAACATATAACATATTCAATAGTAAATTTTAGTCAATAAACATGAGGAAACTAAGCATGGGAAGTGTTTAAATCTTATGGCAAAATTCATCAAAAATTCCCAACATGTAGATGATTAAAACACCCCCGATGAACATATAAACATGCAAGTCTACACAATCAAAAATTCATCAAACATCCAAAATTGACAACATATATGTACATCATCTCCACCCCCCAAAGGGTGATGGAACTACTCACTGCTCATTAAGAAAAGAAGACAAAACGAAATTAAACAAAGCATTCAAGAATTAAAAGAGAAGACAAAACAAACTAAGAAAAAATATTTTATTTACATGACTCACATTACAAGTAACATTCTTCTCCACTTGAGTTTTTCCTCAAGGCTTACTCTAAGTAGAGAGAATGTCACCAAGCAATGAGTAAATACATAGGAGGAGGAAGAGTTATATTTATAGTCATAGAAAAAGGTAAGCAGGGACAATCCCCGGGTATGGGACTAAACACATACTATAAATGGACATAAAACAACATAATCAAACACCGACAAAACCATGAATAACTTGGAGCCATTTGGACCGCCAATTGGCGGTCTGGATTGGCTTGATGGGGTCTGGTTTTGGGTGGCTTGATTCTGGCTTGATTTCTGCATGTTTGCTGAACCCGATTTGGTTGTTGATGTTTAGGCCCGGATCTAATTGCCAAAAAAGCTCCTCATGATGGTGTGGAGCTTCTTGATTTGCTTATTGGTCCTTTTGGTTTACATCCGGGTCCCTCTCTCTTACATTTCAGTCCATAAGTCTTGCAATTCAGTCTTTTTTCTTGGAGTTAGGTCCTTGTTGTGTATCTTCTTCTCACTTGTTTTTCCTGAATCGTAAACATAAAAATCGTTACGTAGCATTTCTTAGGTTCAAAATAGAGGATATAAGACACGATTATATGCATGATATGATGTCAATCACCAAATTACAAAAAGGCTCAAATGTTGGATGAAGATAGCTGAAACTGGAAACTCGATCTCCAGATAGATCCTAGAACACTAATTATGCAATATCCAAATCATGTGATTCAAGTGGCGTTGGAAAGATATTTAGAAGGAGCATAATTTCTTCTCTCACAAGTTATTCGAAACTTAGGCATCTTGGGGGGTCAAAAGGCGCATCCAAGACAACTGACCTTAGAGTAACAAATTTTTGTAAAGAGCATGGTATTCTCTAATTAAAGGAGCTCTAATCAACTAAAACATCATCATTATGACTAAATGATTATTTTTATAAATATTATTCCTAAGTGTCAAGTAATAAACCAAACTCAATGGTAAAAAATTGAAAAATGCAAAACAAGAAAAAAAAACTTCTGCATGAAAAACTCCACACAAATGAAGACTCAAACCACATGAACACTTAGGTTGCATTTAGATTGCGCAAATCCCAGCTTCCTCCAAGTCTTGAGAGCTAGGGTGCAATCCAACCGATTGCGGCAGGAGTGCTCCTCCAGTGCGTAAAGAGCTCATTCGACAAGTTTTTTGTACTTGGCAATGGAAACTCTCTAAACGAGCTTCCACTGATTGACTCCTCCACGTAATTGTAACGTTACGATTATGCCCTAAGCTTTTCTTAATAATTAGATTCTTGTTTTTACCATTATGATATTGGAACATTCCATGACCCAATAATTAATAACTTTTGCAATGATAGAGTTACTATATATTGACGACATTTGTTCATAAATGTTGGAAGATGCAGTCGCATGTGAAAATGTGGGTGGGATGGGCATCACATAGAAGGATGTGGTCACATATGCGTGTGGTGCATTTCAAAACAACACTATTTCAACTCTATTTTGTTGGATATTGAATTATAGATGTTAGAAATTATTAAAAAAATTACCTAAAATTTTAATATAATTAATATATGTATATTATATTACTTAATTATTAAATCGCAAACCGCATATGCCCCTCATAACATCTGCATCCCGCATATGCAAGATAAAGTGTCTTGCTGCATCCAATCCGCATCCCGTATTTCTGAACCTTGTTCACAACTGCTTTCCCTTTCTTCTCCCTCATTCCATATCTCCCACCCATTGTCATTTCCGGTCGTTGAAGGTTGATTCCGGCGTGGGGTTTGTATGACCAGGTTATTAAGTGGCGACAAACGGTAAGACATTGATTTTGGTGACTCCATTCAGTACTTTGTGTAGGATTTCGTGTCCCTATGTATGTATACATTTTAAAATATTTAATACAACTTACAAGATCGATTTCATATTTTCATTGATTTTACGTACATGTATTTGTTTATTCTAATATCATGCATTCCTACACATATTAAAATAAACAAAGAATAGAGGATCATACTCAAAGGTTCTATAAAACCTTTCAGAAGATCCAGAGTTCCGTTGCTCGTCGAATCGCCCGTTGATTCGCCTCCAAGTGTTCAGCAAACTCTAAACAAGATTAGAGAGAAATGAGCTAGCTAATCAATCTCTAATTAGACTTAGGATCTAGCTAATAACCCATCTTTAAGCTCTTAAGATTTCTAACCCAAAACTTAAAATTATTAAGAGATTTTCGTGGTGATTAAGGGAGAGATTAATTTATCAAGAACTATTCTTTAGTCATGATCTCTTACTTATTCTCTCCTAAAATTAATCTCAAATTGCCACATAAGCACCCAAAAAATGTTTGATTAAATCTGGAATTAATTTAACCAATGATCTAATTATTCTCTTAATAATTCAAGCAAAAATCGCGTTGTTCGGTTAACCGAGAATTCTTCTCAGTCAACCGAACCATTCAGTTTTCTCATGCATGTTCGGTGAACCGTGAGCTAGACGGTCGACCGAATATGCATGAGAAAAAATCTCTGGAAAAATTCAGACGATCCGCGTCTTGCTCGGTCGACCGTTGACCCACCAAAATTTCTCCTCACAAACATTTATCGGACGACTCTGTCACCTTCGGTCTACCGACAATATTCTTTCTCGGTTGACCGTTCACGCTCGGTTAACCGAACCCAATTGTCCAGGAACTCCAGACGATTTCAGTCAACCAATTGTGTTTTCTCGTTCCCCGTTTGGTTGATCGTTCCGAAGATATCTCAGTCGACCGAACCCTAAACGGTTTACCGTGTTTGACCCCGATTTTGCCTTTGTCAAATTTTGGATTTATTTCCAACAAAATTTGATCTTTTGGGGGTTTTAGCAAATTCATATCTTGTGTAATATATTATCCTATGTAATATTAAATTATTACACTCCATAATATATACACCTCATATGAATTTATTATGATTCTAATTATGTCAATTCTCATGACATATTGATTTTATTCATTCACCACATGTGTTCCTTTTTCACATGAAACCTGACACATCATATGAACTCAAAATCAAGCTTCTTGTTTCCCAGTTTTGTGGTGTGACCTAAAGGAGGATCTAAGTCAAATTGGCAGCGATATTAAACACTTAATATCTCAAATTATAAGCGGTATCTACCTACACATTATAGTTACCCAATTAGCATAGATGTCTTTGTTCCACTTGAACTAAAACATGATCCATTTAGTGATGTAAGTGCACCACTTGTATCCGTCACTTGCCTCATGATTTTAAGAATATAGACAAAGTAGAAATATGTCACTTTTGTATTATATTCATTTCTTGATCTCTCTAAGCTAATTATAACTATGTAACTTAACTCAAGTTACGTTGTGCACATTATAATTTTACTTTATCAAGGGGCCCACTAATATCATCACTCAATTAAGAGGGGCAACGATAATCGTTTGACTAGCTATCTTTGCAGTACAAGTCATGTTCAACCAACTATTATCTTTATCACTATACTCATTGATAGCTTTTGACAATAATCAAATTAAGCACTTCTTGAATGAAAAGATATAAGTCTCATATCTTATGATCCAAGACACAGTAAAACATTAATGACACGAAACACAATTCTATAATGTTTTACTTGTTAGGTCTATTCAATATATAAAGGTAATCTTTTCCTCTTTTATATACTCGTGTCGCCAATTATTTGTAGAGCTACAACAATCGATGACCAACACGACAATCTTATCTCAGTGATTAATGTTCCATGTTAATTACCATGATTGTGAATAACTTTTGATTTATCTAAACCATTATCTTTTAGATCTCTACGACTAAGGACCAAGTGCATCTTCCTTAACACTTCCAAAAGACGAATATCATAATCAAGGAACAAAATGTTTACACATCCAATTCATAATAATTGACATATAAAAGTAAAAAATTTAGAACACATTCCCTTCACTTTGATCCTCTTCCGCGTCAACTTTGGCAACACAAAAGGAACTAATAGGATTTTGTATCTACAAAGGACGGCAATACCATCTCATTCATCTTGGTTGGGTCCTCTGAATCTCTCTTGGAATGAGCTTCTCTTGAAACTAGATTAGCTCCTCTTGTCATGAGCTTTATGAACTGGAATGCTTGTTTGGGAGAAACGTTTTCTACTATGGGTTAACCATGCCTGTGGTGTTGCCAAACCAACCAAAGAAATACCATTGAATAAATTTTTGACAAAGTTGGCTACCATTGGAGGTTAGAGTTGTGCAACCACAATCACAGTTTTTTAAAAACAAGGGGAAGACAACCTTTTCTGCAATTGAAGTAACTTCTCGAGGTCATCTGATTTAAAATTTAATTTTAGATCAATAGATGGCATAATATAAAAATTCACATGTATTTTTTCTCCCATCAACCAAATCACGACATTACATTTTTCTTAATTCCAGTTAATTTAAGAAAAATACAAACTAGTAGCTAAACGTTTTTTAAAAAAAAATTGAACTTTAATAAAAAATAAGAAATCTTTTAAATGTTATTTTGCTTGTGATGGCGGTGTTATATGTGGGTTTGCTGGAATGGGATGATTTTTGGGGAATTTGGGAACGAATGCATTTTTTTCCTCTGTCTGGCTGAGGTTAACCCTTGAAAGGGTTGTAAACTTCTGCTCGCGCTCGATAACTCGCCTGACACTCGCTCGGTTTCGCTCGCTCAACCACTCGGTTCGATTGTTAACGAGTCAAGCACGAGCAAAAAAAATCGCTCGGGAAAATAAATGAGCCGAGCTTAGCGAAACCCTCTCGCTCGTTAGCTCGCTCGACTCGATTGCTAGTGTATACGCATATGAGCATACATCCCTATACATACAAGACATGTTACATTACAAATATACATCTTTACACATGAAGAATGGATGAAAACATGGAGATTAATTTCCGCAATATTATTGTACGATAATAATGTTATGCGCAAAGCGAGAACCACGTGTGATGAAAGAACCAAATATTAGTCTCACATCCCCAACAATAGAATACCAGACGATTTTTATATATTTGTGACTTTCTGCATTATTATCAAACTTGGTTGCATTTGCTTGTGACCTAAGTGGGGCATCAAAGTTGTGAGGTAGTTGATAGTGGAAGATGAACTTCTGAAATTGCAAGTGTTTTTATATTTTTATACATTCAAAAATTAGACTAATTGAGTTTGTAGTGCAAGTGGATTATTGGACCATTATACGGTCGAAACTTGCTTGGTTTTTCTATATATTAATGTTTGATTTGTAAAATTAATTTCATCAGCCAAAACACTTGCATTTGTAAAATTTCATCAGCCAAAAAAGAGGATGACAGTTTTATATATTGATGTTTGATTTGTAAAATTTAATCAGTCAAAAAAGTATGGCAGGGATTGAACCTATGATGTCATGTCGCAACTCCATGATTCAATGCGGCCACGCTACTCTTGAAGATAGGTGACAAGGTGTGCTGATTTAGTGTTATTGCCACGTTTAATCTTCACTTCAGCGAATTTAGTCCCACATCGGAGAATAGAATGGGTGTCAACTATCCCAAGCTACATAAGAAACACTCTATCCAACGGTTACCTTCGTGACTTAGTTGATTGCAACTTCTCTTCATTGAGAGGTGTTTTGCATCTACCTAGTTGCCTTAAAATATTTATTTTTAAACGGTGGTTTCTTAAATTGCCAAATTTTGGTGTTCAGATTTACGCTGAAAAGACACGATCTAACAACTAAGCTGAGTTCACGAGCAAATAAGCTGAGTTGAACGGGTCGTAAGCAAGTAGTGAGCCGAGTTTGAGCACATTTTTTGTGCTTGAATCGAGCACAAAGCTTGTCTCGAGTAGACTAAAAATTTAGAGCCCTAACTATGTACAAACCGCAACAACTAATTGAATAATGGCGGGCATATGAGCTACTTATCGAATGACCTAGCATTCGAAGCAATTTAGGGGTGTAAGAACTTAAAGCTCCTGACACTGAATGCAGTCTAAATATTCTTCTAAATTAAAATTATTTTATAATATATGTATTATTAGTTTTGTATAAATAAATGTATTTTTTAATTCTAAAATAAAATTCAGTGTAATATTAATTATTCATTTAACCATATTTTCTTGGTTTATAAATTAGTTTGTTGTAGTCAAAATATTTTCCAACACAAAAAAATAACTAATTAAATATGAATGACTTGTTCAGTTATTTTTCATTATACTTAACAATGTATAATAAATACCTAACCAACCGAGTGAAAGAAGAAGTTTGTCTAATAAAAATAAATTTTCAAAAAGACAAGAAATAATTCCCATCCTAAACATCAGAAGTCTTTCTAATCTTGAAATAACAAGACAAAAGAATACCAGTCTTGAGACCTGCATGTAGGGGTGTCATCATAGTGGATACAGACCGGATCTACCAATATCTGTATCCGTATCCGCAAAACAAATGTTACATCCATATTTGGATCCGTATCCGGACGGATATTAAATTGAATAGTCATTTTAGAATCCGTCGGATACGTATCGAATACGGATATTATCCGTATCCAGAGATAAATACTTGTCTTAAAAATCCGTATCCGATTCGGATATCCGTTCCAAAATTTATGAACTAATATGATCCCAAATATCCTAATCCATGTGGAAATCCATTTCCAACCCTTGATTCTGATGCTAAAATTCAAAATCATCTTCAACTCTATATACTAAATCCAAATTATACATCTTTGTCAACTTCACCTATCATGAAAAAATCATATCAAGTGAGTAAATACATAAAAATAAAATAGAAATTAAAACTTAAACAAGAAAAATAAATAAACTTACCAAGATATAAAAGTAGCAACCAATCTTACTATAAAAGCATGGCATGTGAAGAATGATGGAGAAACCTTTGGGAAGTGAACAAAATGAAGGAGGTGGGGAATATAACACATGATTTTCATGGCCTACCAACCCTTATGTTTAGAGGACGGGAGGAGGGAACGACGGGAGAGGAATTTAGGATGGGGTTTTGTGTTTGGATGGTTGGGGTTGCGGTAGGAAGAATTGGATGAAGTTTTGTGTGAATTTAGGGTTAGGAATTTAGGATAGTTTATATACTTTGGTAATTTACAGAAAAAAATACCTAACTTATATATATATATATATATATATATATATTTCATAAATTTAAAGAATAGCTATATATATAATTATATAGGAATGATAGAATGAACCCTGAGCTCACTTTTGTTTAAATGAGCCCCAAATGATCTAACCGTTGATCTCAATCTGAAGGTTTGTTAATCATTTACTTTAAGTGAGGGTACTCTAGTAATTTTACAAATCTCTACAACTCATCCTCTTCTCTCTTTTTCTTCCACGAAACCCAAATCCCTTCTTCCTAAACTTCCACTCTTCCACCTTCCAGCTCCGTCTTGGCCTTCCTCTTCTCCCTCCCCACCCTCCACGTCAACCTCCCCTCCCCCTCCAACTCCTCCAACGCCCTCCACTCACCGCCTCCTTTGGGTACTCCACCCCCCTCAAACTATGATTGTTGGGGTCGATTGGATCTGAAGAAATTTGGTTAGTGTGGATATATGGTTTCAGATTGAATTTGCTGATTTTGTTTGGTTTGGTTTTGGATTTTGTTAATTAGAGAATTTCGGTTGGATTTGTGGATATTTGGTTTGGGATTGGATTTGCTGATTTGGTTTGGTTTGGTTTAGTTTGGGATTTTATTTTTTAAAGTGGAAAAATAAAGTTTGCATTTGATTGGATTCCCTTCTTTATATTCTTCAAATCAACTCTTCGTTGACGACATCGAAGCTACAATCCGACTTCTGAATCCACATATCCAAGCTATGGAGATGGTAGAAACACATTCAATATTTTGTATGTCCGCCTCAATATTATCTAGCTTGTCACAAAATGGGGTGAGGATGCCTTTTTTTAAATTTAGAATAACATGTATTAGTATCTGAAACTCATTTCGAACATATCTAAATGCAAGTAAAAATATGTAAATTACAGTAACATGTATCGATGTTCGTAATAAATTAATATTATGTTCACAACCTTAATATAAAGTTGTTAGCCGTAATATGATGTTGTTAGCCCTAATATAGTGCTACAATAAATGAAATGTGAGCAACTTCTTTTTTTTGGTATGAATCGGACGTTTAATGAATTTTTGACAACTTGCATAGCAATTTGAATTATCTAACAAATATGGATTCATACAGAGTAGTGTTTGTGCTACTCCTGCTTGAACTCCTGAAAATTTTCTTCTGTTTGGTTGTTTTGTGTTACTACAAAAATAAAACCACACTACTCTGATGTTACTATCAGATTCGTTGTATAAGAGTTTTCTTAATTTATGGTTAACTTAAGGCAGGATCTATTTGCCCAGATTTGCTTCGAATTTAAATTAATGCCATAAGGAGCCATATTTAGATTGTAAATTTGTATGTTTAGATGGTTGAATAAACATGTCTTCTGTCGGAATCATAAATTTAGATAAGTTAGTTGTAAAATATTCCTATATATATAGCTTTAGTTTTAGAGCTCTACTTTGAAAGAGGTAATACTTGACCACTTCTATCATTGACCGCAAATATTCATTCTTCAAGGAAGACTTGTTTTGTAACTACCTATTCTTATAAAAAAAAAGGTTCGAAGCGGTGATTTAAGAGTGAAAGAACGCGGTATGAGTAGACTTGATCCAACGCATTGTGACACAGATGAAGAACGGACATGATGTGAGATCATTATTTCTCACTATCGTCCTGACAGAGGTTCCTATGTCTATTTTTTGTGTATTTGTTGCTAGAAAGTTAATGGATTATTTTGCTGATCGTGGTGGCATAGCTATTATTGTAACATCCCGAAACAGCGGAAAATTTAAAAATTCATAAACAAGATCAAAAGCACACTAATCAAGGCGGGACTGTTACTTTTCATAAATAAATAGGCGGTGCACCAAAATACATCAGAGTTTATCAAAAGATACATGATTACAGCAAAACGACAACAGAAGATAAAAAGTAATCATGTCGACCTCAGCGGCCCGAGAAGAGGATCCAACTCCAAAATGCGCGTCCCCGCCGATCACCACCCAACTGGACCTACTGCGGTCCTGAAAATATATAACAACGATGCCTGAGTTTCCAGAAGGAAACCCCGTATGCCAACTCACCTAAATGTATGCATCACATAATGAACCTATCATACTAGTGGCATGTCATGGCATCGACAGAAAGTAAAACAGTTCCCCCGAAGGGTAAAACAGGACATCAGTCCGACAATCAATCATCGGGTCTCCCGAGGAGACCTACTGCAGGCACATGCAGTCTAGTAGCCCGCGACATCGCACCCCCCACACGCAGCTACACTACTCAAGGGTTCGGCAGGGAGCCTCTGTCACGTCTACGCGCCGATAGAAACAGATCTGTAAATCTCAGTGGTCGGGGCCACAGGGACCAACGGGGCCGTCGCCCGGAAGGTATAACAACATCATCTCGGTAGGTGCCCAGCCGAGGAAAACAACATAGCCGGCACAGCCTCGGCCCAACAAACATCATCGCCGGCACAACCTCGGCGGCATCACCGGCACAACATCGGTGGTCCAACACAACAGTCCGGCACAGCATCGGACAGATCCAGACCGAAGTCTGCCAGGTCATCGGGCTCCTCGAGCCGCAAACACCAACCGCGCCGCTATAAAAGCAGGGCAGCGACCTCCGTAGCCCGTGGGCCGGTAGTCACCTCACCCAACGCCAGTTGCGTGCTCGCACAACATCAACACTGGGATCCGCGATCCCTCAGGCTTGCTATACTACAAAGTGCCAACAATCATCTCAAAAAGTCACGGTCCATACATGGAGGTGACGCGTCCCGAACACCCACACTCTTCCCAACGGCGGTCCCTGGGCAGGCACGCATCACGCGCCCACCGTCACCTCCCGGCTCACGCACAAGGCGAGGACACGGGTTTCCGTGGACAAAGTTGGCATTCACAACGGGACCCAGGAATTCAGTTCTGAGCAGATTCGGTCGACCGAAATAGTCTAACCGGTCGACCGTTTTCACGAGGAATTCGGTCGACCGAAAGTCTGAATCGGTAGAACTCACTGCGCAACACTAATTCCCCAACGGTCGAACAAAAGTCTAAAACCGGTCGACCGAACGAGGTCAAAATCCGGAGTCTGGTCAACATTAAATTCCACTCTAGCGGTCGACCGACTCAGGGGTCTCGGTCGACCGAAAACAGACAGGGTCAACCTAGTATTCTACGTCATCAAACGGTCGAACGTAATCATACTACCGGTCGAACAAACATGCAATCGGTCGAACGCAATATAAATCGGTCGAACAAACATGCAATACTAACAGGTACACTTAAGTTCCGGTCGAACACAACAAGGACCGGTCGACCGATAACAGGTAGAAAATCTCAACTCACCAGCAATAATGCACTACCGGTCGACCGCCCCAAGGCATCGTTCGACCGGTGAAGGTTAAAGTCGGGCAAACAGTGCTAAAACGGTCGACCGCCCGAAGGATCCGGTCGACCGTTGGTCGTCTTCAACCTCGCGCCAGCCGAGGTTTTACGAAGAACGCGTCGCCGGAGAGGTCCCCAACCTCTCCCGACCCGACCAACGCCTCCCCCCACGCTTGGGTGAGTAACAAACCACACTAAGAAGTTGACATACCTCAACCAACGACGACGAAACGCCGGAGCTCGCTCACGCACGTCGCCTCCGGTAGACCTCGAGCACGCGCCGCGCCTCCTCTGGACGTCCGACCTCTGCCCGCGCGTCGCCCTCGTCTCCTCCGATCGGCGCCTCAGCTGGAAGAAGGAGAAGAAGAGTGAAATGGAGAGAATGAGAGAGAGAGAGAAGAAAACGCGATTTAAACCCCCAACCCATCTCTTCTCCACAGTAACCCGCAACTCTACACCTCTCACCCATCACCAGACCACTGTAGCTCGCCTCTTCCCCATGCAAAACACCTCCTAATCTCCATTAACCTCCTAATCTCGGTTAGGGACATAACAATCCACCCAACTTAAAAGGATTTCGTCCCGAAATCAAAGCAAACTACTCACCGAAAAGCTCTGGATACTGCCTCCTGACATCCTCCTCGATCTCCCACGTGGCCTCGCGCTCACTGTGATGCTGCCACCTGACCTTCACCATCGGAATGGTCCTCCTCCTGAGCTGATGATCCATGCGATCGACAATCTCAACTGGTCTCTCCTCGAGTGACAAGTCCTGCTGAATCTCTGGTACTGCTATCTCAATGACATGCGACGGATCTGCCACATACTTCCTCAGCATCGATACGTGGAAGACATTGTGCAGACCTGAAAACTGCGGCGGCAATGCAATCCTGTAGGCAACCTCTCCAACCCGGTCGAGGATCACAAACGGTCCGACATATCTCGGACTGAGCTTCCCCTTCTTCCCAAACCTCATCACACCTCTGGCTGGGGAAATCTTCAGAAACACATGGTCGCCTACCTCGAAACTCAACACTCGTCTGCGTCGATCAGCATAACTCTTCTGCCTGCTCTGTGCTGTGGCCAGTCTCCTCCTGATCACATCAACCTTCTCTGAGTACATCTGCACAATCTCTGGCCCCACTAACTGCCTCTCGCCCACATCACTCCAGCATACCGGTGATCTGCAAGGCCTCCCGTACAGCGCCTCGTACGCTGCCATCCCAATACTCGAATGGTAGCTGTTGTTGTAGGCGAACTCTATCAGTGGCAGGTGCTCATCCCAGTGCCCTGCCCAATCCAACGTGCATGCTCTCAGCATATCCTCCAAGGTCTGAATCGTCCTCTCTGACTGACCATCTGTCTGCGGATGGAACGCTGTACTGAACCTCAGACGCGTCCCCAAAGCCTGCTGCAGACTCCCCCAAAATCTGGAAGTGAAACGAGGATCTCGATCTGAGATGATGCTCACTGGTACTCCATGCAACCTGACTATCTCCTCCACGTACAACTTAGCTAGACCCTCCAAAGGCAACGTGGTCCTGATCGCTAAGAAATGCGCCGACTTGGTCAGTCGATCGACTATCACCCAAATCGCGTCGTGGAATCTCCTCGTCTTCGGCAATCCTGTGACAAAATCCATCGTCACGTGCTCCCACTTCCACTCAGGAAGCTCAATACTCTGCATCGGTCCTGCCGGCCTCTGATGCTCAATCTTCACCTGCTGGCAGACTAAGCATCGCTCCACAAACTCTGCAATATCCCTCTTCATGCCCTTCCACCAGAAGTTCCGCTGCAGGTCCTTATACATCTTCGTGCTCCCCGGGTGAATGGTGTATCTAGCTCTGTGTGCCTCCTCCATGATGTCATCTCTCAGCCCATCGCTCTTCGGCACCCAGATCCGACTCCTGAACCTCAAACCACCATCAACCCCTATACTGAAATCTGACCCCTCTCTGGAAGCCAACTGTAGCAGACCATCTAACTCATCATCCCCAAGCTGAGCCTGCACCACTCGTGAGACAGTCTGCGGCTCCACCCGAAGCCCAGCAATCACTGCTCCCTCTGAACCCTCTGTGAACGGACTCCACTCGGAAAAAGCCTCGAGTAACCTCCACTCCTGGATGCACATACTCGCAACTGAAACCTCCACCTTCCTGCTCAGCGCGTCTGCAACCGAATTCGCCTTCCCCGGATGATAGGAAATGGTGAAGTCGTAGTCCTTAATGAACTCGAGCCATCTGCGCTGCCTCATATTCAGCTCCTTCTGCGAGAACAAGTACTTCAGACTCTGATGATCGGTGAAGACCTCGAACTGCTCGCCATACAGATAGTGCCGCCAGGTCTTCAACGCGTGAACTACCGCCGCCAGCTCCAGATCGTGAGTCGGGTAGTTCTTCTCGTGCACCTTCAGCTGCCTCGAAGCGTACGCGACCACCTTCCCATGCTGCATCAGGACACAACCCAAGCCTATCCCGGATGCATCGCTGTAAATCACGTAGCCTCCACTGCCACTCGGTAGCGTCAGAATAGGTGCTGTCGTCAACCGCCTCTTCAGCTCCTGAAAGCTGTCCTCGCACTTCTGGGACCAAACGAACTTGACGCCTTTCTGCGTCAATGCTGTCAGCGGCGATGCAAGTCTGGAGAAATCCTGGATAAACCGTCTGTAATACCCTGCCAGACCTACGAAACTCCTGATCTCCGTCACGCTCGTCGGGGCTCTCCACTGAGTCACTGCCTCGACCTTCGCCGGATCCACTGAAATCCCATCTGCTGACACAATATGCCCCAGAAAAGCCACCTGATCCAACCAAAACTCGCACTTCGTGTACTTGGCATATAGCTGCTGATCCCTCAAGATGCCAAGCACAATCCTCAGGTGCTCTCGATGCTGCTCCCTGTCAGGCGAGTATATCAAAATGTCGTCTACGAATACAACGACAAATCTGTCGAGGTACGGCTGGAAGGTCCTATTCATCAGATCCATGAATGCTGCAGGCGCATTCGTCAGTCCAAATGGCATCACCAAGAACTCGTAGTGGCCGTACCGCGTCCTGAAGGCTGTCTTCTGAACATCTGCCTCCCTGATCCGCAACTGATGATAACCCGAACGCAGATCGATCTTCGAGAACACTCTCGCTGTCTGCAACTGATCAAACAAATCATCAATCCTGGGCAAAGGATACCGATTCCGAACGGTAACCTTATTCAGCATCCTGTAGTCGATGCACATCCGCAACGACCCATCCTTCTTCTTCACGAAGAGCACAGGCGCTCCCCATGGAGAAACACTCGGTCGAATGAACCCGGACTCCATCAACTCCTGCAATTGCTTCTTCAGCTCTGTCAACTCCGCAGGTGCCATACGATACGGTGCCTTCGACTGAGGTGTCGTACCCGCTACCAGCTCGATGCCGAACTCGATCTCTCGGTGCGGCGGTAACGCTGGAATCTCCGCTGGAAACACATCCGGAAACTCCTGCACAATCTCTATGTCCTCCAGTCTCCTCGTCTCACGATCAGGAACTACCAGCGTGGCCACAAACGCTCTGCATCCCTGCTGTATCAGTCTCTGTGCCCTAACTGCAGACACAATCAGACGACCCCCTCTGCTCCTCGCACCTCTGATCAGAACATCTGGCAAACCCTCCATCGGAATCAGGATCTTCTTCTCACGGCAAAAGACCCGCACGTCGTACCGGGACAGCCAGTCCATCCCCAGTATGACGTCGAAGTCCACCATCGGTAACAAGACCAGATCTGCCGGAAAATCGTGGTCTCCCGAAGCAACTGTGGTGCCGGGGAAAAAGCTCCCCACAGTGCCCACCTCACCCATGGGCGTGCTGACCTCCAAAACATCAGTCAGCAGCACAGGGGTCCGACCCAACTCGCCAGCAAACTTCTCCGAAATGAAGGAGTGAGTGGCGCCGCAATCAAACAACACACGCGCTACAGAACCAGAAACTGAAAGCGTACCTTCCACGACGGTGTTGGAGTCCCTCGCCTCCTCAGCCTGGATAGTGAAGACTCGCCCAGTCCTCCTGCTCTGCCCCGGTGCAACAACTGATCGGCTACCTCCGCCTCTGCCTACTGCTGGTGGTCCCGGCCTCCTGCTCGGCTCACCCTGCCTCTGAGGACAATCACGGACAAAATGCCCCATCTGACCACAACCCATGCACGCTCCAGTCCGACGGGGACACTCCTGCCCCGGATGGAACCTCCCGCAGTAAGTGCACGCTCCTGACTGACGTGCTCCTCCTCCATCGAACCTGGGCCTCTTGCCCGGGTTCCCTGCTCCACGACCAGCTACTCTGCTACCGGTGCTCACTGGCGCCTTCCGCGCCTCCTGAACACACAACCTCTGGTCCTGCTCGATGATCGTAGCATGCTTCACCGCATCTGCAAGGGTCCGCGGCATGCTGTTGATCACACGAGATCGAAGCGGCGGTCTCAGTCCCTGCACGAACTTCCTCGCCCGCTGCTCTGGGGTCACAAAGATCTCTGGGCAATAACGCTCCAAGGCGTTGAACCTGCTGATGCAGCTCGTCAGTGTCATGTCCTTCTGCTCCAGCGACATGAACTCCTCCCTCTTCTGATCCCTGACATGCTGGGGGAAGTACTGCTCGTGGAACACCTCCAAAAACTCCTCCCAGCTCACATCCACACGATCATCAAACAACACTGTGGACGTGGACCTCCACCAGTTGGCGGCCTCGCCATCGAACACATAGGTGGCCAGCTCCACCATCCTCCCAGGTGCTACTCCAATAGCACGGAAGATCTTCTCCATCCGGAAGATCCAGTCCTCCGCAACCTCTGGGGCCCTCCTGCCATCAAAAGTCGGCGGGTGCTGACGCATGAACCGATCGTGCTCAGCTCCCACCCCGCTCTGAGCGCTCTGAGCAGCCTGACGCTCCAGAAACTCGCCCAGCCTGTCCCACTGAGCACCTGAAGTGTCGTCACTGGGATCACGATCGCGTGGAGAACTCCTCACACGCCTAGGTGCCATCTGCCAGAAGAAACAATCACAACTTCAGCCATGTATGCATGCTAAAAGAAAATGCATGAATCCTATTACTACAAGGGTGATTTCATTGGGAACCGCATAGGAATCGACCGCTCTGATACCAAGTTGTAACATCCCGAAACAGCGGAAAATTTAAAAATTCATAAACAAGATCAAAAGCACACTAATCAAGGCGGGACTGTTACTTTTCATAAATAAATAGGCGGTGCACCAAAATACATCAGAGTTTATCAAAAGATACATGATTACAGCAAAACGACAACAGAAGATAAAAAGTAATCATGTCGACCTCAGCGGCCCGAGAAGAGGATCCAACTCCAAAATGCGCGTCCCCGCCGATCACCACCCAACTGGACCTACTGCGGTCCTGAAAATATATAACAACGATGCCTGAGTTTCCAGAAGGAAACCCCGTATGCCAACTCACCTAAATGTATGCATCACATAATGAACCTATCATACTAGTGGCATGTCATGGCATCGACAGAAAGTAAAACAGTTCCCCCGAAGGGTAAAACAGGACATCAGTCCGACAATCAATCATCGGGTCTCCCGAGGAGACCTACTGCAGGCACATGCAGTCTAGTAGCCCGCGACATCGCACCCCCCACACGCAGCTACACTACTCAAGGGTTCGGCAGGGAGCCTCTGTCACGTCTACGCGCCGATAGAAACAGATCTGTAAATCTCAGTGGTCGGGGCCACAGGGACCAACGGGGCCGTCGCCCGGAAGGTATAACAACATCATCTCGGTAGGTGCCCAGCCGAGGAAAACAACATAGCCGGCACAGCCTCGGCCCAACAAACATCATCGCCGGCACAACCTCGGCGGCATCACCGGCACAACATCGGTGGTCCAACACAACAGTCCGGCACAGCATCGGACAGATCCAGACCGAAGTCTGCCAGGTCATCGGGCTCCTCGAGCCGCAAACACCAACCGCGCCGCTATAAAAGCAGGGCAGCGACCTCCGTAGCCCGTGGGCCGGTAGTCACCTCACCCAACGCCAGTTGCGTGCTCGCACAACATCAACACTGGGATCCGCGATCCCTCAGGCCTGCTATACTACAAAGTGCCAACAATCATCTCAAAAAGTCACGGTCCATACATGGAGGTGACGCGTCCCGAACACCCACACTCTTCCCAACGGCGGTCCCTGGGCAGGCACGCATCACGCGCCCACCGTCACCTCCCGGCTCACGCACAAGGCGAGGACACGGGTTTCCGTGGACAAAGTTGGCATTCACAACGGGACCCAGGAATTCAGTTCTGAGCAGATTCGGTCGACCGAAATAGTCTAACCGGTCGACCGTTTTCACGAGGAATTCGGTCGACCGAAAGTCTGAATCGGTAGAACTCACTGCGCAACACTAATTCCCCAACGGTCGAACAAAAGTCTAAAACCGGTCGACCGAACGAGGTCAAAATCCGGAGTCTGGTCAACATTAAATTCCACTCTAGCGGTCGACCGACTCAGGGGTCTCGGTCGACCGAAAACAGACAGGGTCAACCTAGTATTCTACGTCATCAAACGGTCGAACGTAATCATACTACCGGTCGAACAAACATGCAATCGGTCGAACGCAATATAAATCGGTCGAACAAACATGCAATACTAACAGGTACACTTAAGTTCCGGTCGAACACAACAAGGACCGGTCGACCGATAACAGGTAGAAAATCCCAACTCACCAGCAATAATGCACTACCGGTCGACCGCCCCAAGGCATCGTTCGACCGGTGAAGGTTAAAGTCGGGCAAACAGTGCTAAAACGGTCGACCGCCCGAAGGATCCGGTCGACCGTTGGTCGTCTTCAACCTCGCGCCAGCCGAGGTTTTACGAAGAACGCGTCGCCGGAGAGGTCCCCAACCTCTCCCGACCCGACCAACGCCTCCCCCCACGCTTGGGTGAGTAACAAACCACACTAAGAAGTTGACATACCTCAACCAACGACGACGAAACGCCGGAGCTCGCTCACGCACGTCGCCTCCGGTAGACCTCGAGCACGCGCCGCGCCTCCTCTGGACGTCCGACCTCTGCCCGCGCGTCGCCCTCGTCTCCTCCGATCGGCGCCTCAGCTGGAAGAAGGAGAAGAAGAGTGAAATGGAGAGAATGAGAGAGAGAGAGAAGAAAACGCGATTTAAACCCCCAACCCATCTCTTCTCCACAGTAACCCGCAACTCTACACCTCTCACCCATCACCAGACCACTGTAGCTCGCCTCTTCCCCATGCAAAACACCTCCTAATCTCCATTAACCTCCTAATCTCGGTTAGGGACATAACAATTATGGTGGTTGCTGTTGTGTTCACTTTTGTTGTTTTTGAATTTAGAATAACATGTGGTATTAATATCTGAAACTTCTTTCTAATCTATCCAAATGAAAGTAAAAATATGTAAATTACAGTAACATGTATCGATATTCATAATCGTAATATAATGTTGTTAGCCATAATATGATATTGTTAGCCGTTATATATTGTAATTATTTTAATAACTTTCTTAAAACCATATATGGTGAATGATTGCAACATGTGAAGCTTGTATGAACCCATCATTTGATTGTTCAAATCAACTCTTCGTTGATGACATTGAAGCTACAAGCGTGGAAATCCAAGCTCTGATGGAAAAAATAGATCATTAACGACACACATCCAATGTTTCATGGTGGTTGATCACATCAAACCCTTGGAAACCCAAATCCGATCTAAGCTTTGGTGATGGTAGAAACTCAATCTGTGTCACGTTCTCATTCAATCTTCCACGATACAAACTCAACAACCAACCTCATGCATCTAAACTGTAACAACCCAAAATCATATCCTTAAAGAGACAAATACAACATATTGTGCCTCAAAATCAATGTCTTGAATATGTGAGAATTTATTATCTTTTTGTCACATAAAATACACATGAGAATTTATCAATTTCTGAAGTGATGTTTTGAAGTTCTTTGTTGTTTTTGAATTTATAATAACATGTAGTATTAGTATCTAAAACTCCTTTCGAATTTATAATAACATTCCTTAAATAAATGTGGATGACTGCAACATGTGTAACATGTATCAATTTTCGTCATAAAATTAATATTACATTCACAACTCTAATATAATATTGTTAGTCGTAATATAATGTATTTATTTTTAACAATATTCCTCAAATAATGATGGATGACTACAACATGTGTAAAATGTATCGATGTTCGTAACAAAATTAATATTACGTTCACAACCGTAATATAATGTTGTTAGCCGTAATATAATGTAATTATTTTTAACAACATTACTCAAATAAAAGTGGATGACTGCAACATGTAGACTGCAACATGTATAACATGTATCGATGTTCGTAACAAAATTAATATTGCATTCACAACCGTAACATAATGTTGTTAGCCATAATATGATGTTGTGAGCCGTAATATAACTAAATTATTACACACACATTATCTAATTTTGTGTACAAACACAAATTTTGGAGACTAATTGTCAAACTCCCAACTTGAGACGTTATTTTTTACAAATCAAACTTGTTAACACTTAATAAGAAGACAAAGTTGGCAGATGATGAGTAACTGGCCACACTACTAAGTGGATGATCATTCACTTGGAATCCATTGACAAGATCAGCCAAGCCGAATTTCTTCCTCAACGACATTGTCAATGCGATCGTGTCCACCCCATCCCCTACCACTGCGATCCGATCCTTGCCGTCTCCTTCCAACATGACTTCTGTCACACCTGAACAACATAACACCACCACATTGTTCCTGTTATTATTACATTAAACATGATTGACTTATACAACAACTACCAAAACTCATCAAACGTTATTAACATTAGCATCCAGAAAAGAATTTTGTCATCACCGCCACATTTGACCAAACTAAACTAGAAAAGAATTTTGTCATCACCGCCACATTTGACCAAACTAAACTCAAAATTAAGCACACAAAAAACACCACATTGTTCCTGTTATTATTACATCAAACGTGATTGACTTATTCAAAAACCTCTAAACACCAAAATTAAGAACACAAATAAACAAACAACAAATACATAAAATAACAATAATTGCCTCTGACCATCCTAGTTCAAGACTTAGAGCATTCCCACAAGCATATCATTTTTCATCAATGTGAATATCATTTTTCAAACCATAATATTGCTCGTATTTTGTGTGCAATATTAAGTTTTTCATGCATCCAAAAACTATAATACACAAAATATCTTTTTGTAAATACAAACTAGAAGTATATAATTTTATGAACATTATATAAACAAGTGTAGGATTTCGGTCCCTATGTATGTATATATTTAAAAAAAATACAACATACAAGATCGATTTCATACTTTCAATAATTTTATGTACATAACTTTGTGTTTTATTCTAATATCATGCAACCCTACATTTATTAAAATAAACCACAAAGTTAGAATCATACCTAAAGGTTCTCTAAAACCTTTTTGAAGGTCCGGAGTCGCGTTGCCCATTGAATCGTCCACGGATTTGCCTCCGAGTGTTCACCAAACTCTAAACAAGATTAGAGAGAAATGAGCTAGTCAATCAATCTCTAATAAGGTTTAGAATCTAGCTAATAACCCTTCTTTGAGCTCCTGAGATTTCTATCTCCTAAACTCAAAATTACTAAGAGAATTTCGTGGTGATTAGATGAGAGATTAATGAGAGAAAGATTTTTGCATTTACCTTAAACAAGTAGGAGGAGGTGCCCTTTTATAGGCTCCCAAAACATCATCATCAAGAGCTATTCTTTAGCCATGATCCTTTGTTTATTCTCTCCTAAAATTAATCTCTAATTTCCACATAAGCACCCTCAAAAATGTTTTAATTAAATCTGGAATTAATCCACCCAAGATTTAATTAATCTCTTAATAATTCCGGTAGAATCGTTCTGTTCGGTGAACCAAGAATTACTCGGTCAACCGAACCATTCGGTTTTAACACGTGTTCGGTGCACCGTAAGCCAGACGGTCGACCGATTCCGCATGAGAAAAATTCCCTGGAAAAAATCGGACGAACCACGTCTTTTGCTCGGTCGACCGTTGACCCACCAGAATCTCTCCTAGGACATAGTCATCGGATGACCGCGTCACCTTCGGTCTACCGAAATACTCTTTCTCGGTTGACCGTTCACACTCGGTTAACCGAACCCGATTGTCCAGGCACTCCAAACAATTTCGGTCAACTAATTGTGCTTACCCGTTCCTCATTCGATTAACCGATCCGAAGATACCCTGGTCGACCGAACCATGAACGGTTCACCGTGTTTGACCCCGATTTTGCCTTTGTCAAATTTTGGATTTATTTCCAACAAAATTTGATCTTTTGGGGGGTTTAGCAAATTCACATCTTATGTAATATATTATCCTATGTAATATTAAATTATTACACACCATAAAATATACATCTCATATGAATTTATTATGATTCTAATTATGTCAATTCTCATGACATATTGATTTTATTCATTCACCACATGTGTCTCATTTTCATATGAAACCCGACACATCATATGAACTTAAAATCAAGCCACTTGTTTCCCAGTTTTGTGGTGTGACCTATAGGAGGATCTAAGGCAAATTGGCAGCGATATTAAACCACTAGTGCAGAATTGGCTTTACTCGTCGCCCAATAGACGTCGGCCGTTACAACGGCCGACGTCTATTGTGGAGAGGACAGCATAGACGTCGTCTGAAATGGAAGCCGACGTCTATGCGACACTATAGACGTCGTGTGTAGGAATAACACATTTAACCGACGTCTATAGTGTATAGACGTCGACCTTTAGACGTCGGTGTTTTAGTACCTTGTGAATCCGACGTCTATAGGGTATAGACGTCGGCCTATAGACGTCGGACGTAATGTAAGACCGACGTCTATAGCCTATCCACATAGACGTCGAGGTATAGACGTCGGCGTTATGGAATATCCGACGTATATAGGTCTTAAAGAAATTGGACATACGCGCTTTCTTTCATTCATTTCAGTCGAAACCCACCCAAACCCTAGCCGTCCCGCGACCGAACTCTCCTCCGCGACCATCCTCCGACCGATCCGCACCGTCTCCGGCACCGCAGCGAGCTCCCAAGCGCCCCTCCACTTCTCCGGCCCTCTTCTCCTTCTTCCTCCGTCTTCCTCCGTCTCTCTCCACATGTAGGTTTTAAGTTCGTTTTTGCTTGTTTTAAGTTCGTCTTTCTCCACATATTCTCTCTAACTTAGCCTCCTCCGCATGTAGCTTCCTCGTGTCGTTTACAGCCGTCTCCTCCGCGACGTCTTCGGGAACCACAAAGAGCTCCTCCGGCATCACAACTTTTCCCTCCTCTGGTTCGTGCTCAATTTTAGATCCTTAATTTAGGATTAGTTTAGACCAAGAATCCAACGCCAAATTAGGATTAGTTCACAATAATAACGTATTGATGCAAATATTGGTTAATGTGATAATCTAAGTGTATTGATGCAAATATCAACATTTAGAATTCCTTTTATTTTCCAAGTTAATTAATGATTCAATTTGTTGGTGTGTAGCAAATGGTTTCCAAAGTAGAAAAAAAGAAATCAAAATTATGGATTGATGATGTGTAATGGCATGAGTTGTATGGTCTTGATGTGGATGTACACTCTTAACATGTAGACGTGATAAGCAACTTCTTCTCGGAGTTTTTTTGCATGTGTGTTATGTGTTGATATTTGATAAACATATTCATTGGATTGATTTAGTTTGGATTGAGTTGGGTTGGTTGGATGATTTAACCAAACTTTGTTTTCATTGGATTGATTTGGTTTGGATTATGTTAAGAATTTGGTTTGGATTGAGTAGAGAAATACATAATGTGAATGTGATTAGATAACTAGATATTAGGATTTGAATAAAATTTAAGTGGATAACTAGATGTGAATGTGATTAGATAACTAGATATTAGGATTTTCTTGTTGATTTCAGGATTTGAAGAATTTTACATATCAAATTTTAAGTGGAGGTTCTGCCAAAATTTCAATAAAATTTTATTCCCAATTATTATTAATAACATGATAGTTTGTGTTTAAAATGTTTTTCTGTCAATTCAAGTAATTAGTTTTAATACTTGATTTTAATATTTTAAATGTTTATTGCCTTAATTTATTGAATTTTTAATATTATGATAATAACTCATTGCCCCCCTTAAACAACTTGGCCTTTAATAACCCAAAGCAAAAGATTAGACAATATTTGTTAAGTCATTCATCATATAGGATTTGAATGCATTGTATTTTTCTATTATTTACGATTTCTGTCGTAGATTGCTGGCGTAAGGTACGTACTATCTTTCACTCATCATTCATTAGAAAGCACGCATTAGTTAGTAGGACTTGCATTGTAACAAGAGTGAGGTGAGTGTTTGTTTGGTGTGTTGTTTGTTAGATTAAGGTATGAAAAACACTTAGGGGGCAGTCACCTATAGGAGATGAGGTGGGGGATTTCATCACCCTTTCCTTGGCCCAAAAACCACTTAATAAAAGAGCCTTAATAAAATCAATTAGACGTTGGCCCCTAGTATTTTCGGACGCATTAAGGAGAGGAAACCGTTTAAGACCGTTATGGCCTGAATGTCGTTGCCCATCTAGTCTCCCTGAGATTTTAGGAACCTCCGGGTTCTTGATTTCCTATAGATTAGTGGTCCTCGATGTTTAAGATCCTTTCGGCCTGAACGTCGTTGCCCATCTAGTCTCCCTGAGATATTAGGGACCTCCGGGTTCTTGATTTCCTACAGACTAGTGGTCCTCGGTGGGACCTCGAAGTTAGGCGTCGTCTATTACTAAGGACCTATAGTGGACTTTAGGTTTGTTTTGGCCTTGATTGTTTAGTTAGATTTCTAACCTTCCTTATTCCACGCTAGATTAAGGACTTCATCTCTTCTCCTCTGAGTCATTCTTTTCTCATCTTAATGTCTCCGAATGTTCTCATCTACGTACACATTCTTTTAAATTGAAATTTTATTTATGTTCTGCAATAATAACTATCATTTTTGCCTCTGTTTAGATTGAAATGGATCGAGAGTGGATAGTTTCAAACAGATTGAGTGATGAGTATGAGAACGGAGTGAATATGTTCTTAGAGGTTGCCAAAAAACATTCTAAGAAAATGAAAGACAGCGACATGGCGTATTGTCCGTGCAATAAGTGTCATAATATGTCTGTGTTGACTTTTTGGAAAATGAAAGATCATTTGTTTGAGAAAGGTTTCGACCCAAATTACAGACGGTGGATATGACACGGCGAAAATGAATCATGTAGTCGTTCCAAGAATGATGGAGAAGATGTTAGTGTGGAAGATCACTTAGAGGAAATGGTTCAGGATATGGCTGAAAAGTTTTCGTCCAACCCCGATTTACTTGGTAATTTGTTGAGTGACAATGAGAAGCCGTTGTATAAGAATTGTACCAAATTCACTAGATTGTCAGCGGTGTTGAAGTTGTACAATTTAAAAGCTGGAAATGGTTGGTCCGATGTGAGTTTCACATCAATGTTGAAGTTAGTGAAAGAGATGCTTCCAGATGACAATGAGTTGCCAGATAGAACTTATGATGCAAAGAAAGTGTTGTGCCCTATGGGAATGGAATATAGGAAGATAACGCATGCCCGAACGATTGTATATTGTATAGGGGTGAGTTTGAAAACTTACATTCCTGTCCCAGGTGTAATGTTTCAAGATACAAAATGAAACGTAGTGGACCAAACCACAATGAAGAGGCTGATGAGATGAAAATCAAAGGACCTCCTGCTAAGATTTTGTGGTATCTTCCGATAATACCAAGGCTTAAACGTTTGTTTGCGGGTAAAGAGGATTCCAAGAACATGACATGGCATGCTGATCGTGAGAAACCAAATGATCAGTTGCTACGTCACCCTGCAGATTCACCTCAGTGCAAAAAAATAAATGTCGACTTTCCTGTGTTTGGTGAAGAATCGAGGAATGTACGACTTGGGCTCTGTACTGACGGAATGAATCCTTTTGGTAGTTTGAGTAGCATTCACAGTTCTTGGCCCGTTCTGCTTGTAATTTACAATCTGCCCCCGTGGTTATGCATGAAACGCAAATATATCATGTTGTCCTTAATGATTTCTGGTCCGAAACAACCTGGAAACGACATCGATGTGTATTTAAGACCTTTAATTGATGACCTAAAGAAATTGTGGGGTGACGGAGAGTCAGTTTTTGATTCTTATCGTCAGGAGTCGTTCGTAATGCGGGCAATGATATTTTGCACGATTAATGACTTTCCAGCTTATGGTAATCTGTCTGGATATTCAGTTAAAGGTCATAAAGCTTGTCCAATTTGCGAGGAAAATACATGTTCTTTGCAACTAGTTAATGGTTCTAAGACTGTCTATCTCGGTCATCGAAGATTTTTGCCGAACTCTCATCCTTATCGTAGGTTGAAGAAAGCATTTAACGGAAAACAGGAGTTTCAGAATCCGCCAGTTGAAATCAGCGTCGAAAAGGTGTATGAACGTGTAAAGAACATTGAATGTGAATTTGGAAAACCGTACAAACGAGCAAATGACAAAAGTAGTTGGAAAAAAAGATCAATATTTTTTGATCTCCCTTACTGGAAAACTTTAGAAGTTAGACATTGTATTGATGTGATGCACGTAGAGAAAAATGTTTGTGATAGTCTTGTTGGCACTCTGTTGAACATACCTGGTAAAACCAAAGATGGATATAATGCAAGACTTGATCTTGTTGATATTGGTATACGAGCAATGTTGGCACCAGAGAAGAAAGGAGATCGGAATTACTTACCTCCAGCTAGTTATACATTGTCTAGAAAGGAGAAAAGAATTCTCTGTCAGTGTTTGCACGATGTAAGGGTTCCACAAGGTTATTCTTCAAATATCAGTAATCTTGTTGTTATGAAGGATTTGAAACTTGTGGGGATGAAGTCTCACGATTGTCACACTTTAATGCATCAGTTGTTACCTGTAGCACTGAGATCCATATTACCGAAAGATGTTCAAAGTGTAATTGAAGATATATGGGAGCTAGACTTTGTTAAATTCAAAGTACCTATATTTAGATGCAAGTGGGCTGATAATAAAACAGGAGTTCGAGTGGATGACTATGGCTTCACTTTAATTGATTTTTCAAAACAAGGGTATAAAGGAGAACCTTTTATTCTAGCTTCCCAAGCGAAACAAGTCTTCTATGTGGCTGATTCGTGTGATAAGAAATGGGCAGTAATTTTGGAAGGGAAGAAAAAAATTGTATCAGATGATAGTCTGATCGAGTATGAAGAAACACCACCTTTCTCTAAGCAAGCACCTGAGTTGAACTCAGTAGATGAAGAAATAAATGTTGAGACTTGTATGTTTAGAGATGACCACGGTGAAGGTATATGGATTGAAAATCCATTAAGGAAAAAAAACAGTAAAGGTGCAAATTTTCTGTTGTAACACATTGTAATAGACATTTAATCCATGTCTTTACCTTATTTAATTACTTGAATTTATCTTTTATAGTATAATGGCTCCGAAAAAGAAACTCACTTCCTTCGAGTCTGAAGGTTCGAAGACATACAGTACACGAGGTCCTTGTCTCATGAAAGAATTCGTGGGCAGAAGAACTAGAGACGGTAGAATTCCAATCCAGTTTGATGACCGTCTTGAGCCCTTAAGCATGTTGTCTGATAATTGGAAAAGTTTTCTGGGTAGCTTAGCGAGGGCCAAAGTTGACATTTGTTTATCCAGTTGGGCTGATGTAGATGAGAAGTTGAAGGACACAATATGGGATAATGTGCAGGTAATGGTTCAATTATAGATTTCTATAGTTTTAGTTGAACTTTTGATATATATAAAGTTAACGTGTTGTAGGAATCTTTTGAGTTCCAATCCACTGACAAGTTGAAGAAGAAGTGGATGACATACATGTCAGTTCGTTGGAGGGATTTCAAAACAAATTTAACGAACAAGTACATATTCGGAGACTACCAGGATAGAAATCCATGCGATGTCTATAACTTTATCACTCCGAATCAATGGGAGCTATTCAGAAAATCCAGAGATAGCCCGGAGTTTGAGGTATACTGAGTTTAATTTATAATATAGTAACTGAGTTTCAAAACAAACTTGTTAGTTATTGATTTTAGTGACAATCTAATAAACTTGATTTTAGGCCATCCGAGCAAAAAACCAAAAGATTAGATCTTCTAACAAGTATACCCATCGTATGTCTCGAGCGGGGTACCACAAGTTGGAAGCACAAATGATGGCTGAAAAAATTGCTCAGAAGAGACAGGAGGCAATTGACTCTGGTATGAGTGAGGAGCAAGCAAGTAACCTATCTCCTCCTTCTCCCATAGCTCATTGTGATTCTTGGAAGAGAGCGAGAGTAAACTCCAGAGGGGAGTACGTCACAGACGAGTCGCAAGCTATCGGCTCGAAGATAGTAAGTTGCATCACTTATATATATGTTATTAATTCAGAATCATTAATTTTATATTGCTCAAATGATAGTAAATATTGTTTTAAACTTAGGACTCTCTGAAGTTGAGAGAATCTCAAGGCGAATTTGCTTCCGATGGTCGGAATGATATTCTACGCGAGGCCTTGGGAAACGACGAACACCCCGGTCGTGTGCGAGGGGTAGGGAGTAGAGTTGGACTTCGACAATATTTTGGGAAGACTCAACGGTCTACTTCGACGACTGGTCATACCAAATGCCAGCAGGAGATTGCAGATTTGAAGAAGTCTTTGCAGCTTCTTACGGAGAGATTGGATCGTGCTTTGCCTACTTCTCCTACCCGTCGTAAGACCGGTTCTTCCACGGAGACTACTCCAGTTCCGCCAGTGTTACACCATCATCGACATGATGATTTCGTGTCTCATTCTCGAGAATTGGCCCTCGTCGACGGTCCCTCGTTTGGAAAGTTCGTGGATGGATCTAGATGTGTTTTATTTGTCGAAGACCATGATCGAAGATTGGTGGGACACGGGAAAGTTTATAACATCTCCAGACACCACTTCACAGAGGTAGGAGAGGGAGAATTGAAGGTTGCAGTTGAGAGTTGCTTAGATCCTGGTGTTTTTGTGTCATTTCCGGAAGAAGAGATTGTTACTCTCGGCGATGCTATCGGTGGGTTCGTGCGTTAGCCTAGTTATTTAGTAGAGCTAAACGACAAACATGAGGTATAGTTTAACTTTGAAAGACTTTAAACTTCAAATTTGTTAACAATTGTATTTTAACGGTTCTATACATCTTTGTAAGGTGTCAAGCCCCCGGAGCAAAGGGTCAAACAACCAATCTCCGATCAACATTAATTCGCTTCCAAGTAGGTGCAAAATGTTGTATCAATGTATGGTAGGTAGGGAGGCACAATCGTTAAGTACCTTGGAGTTGGAGGGGGATAAAGGGTTGCCTCCGGCTTTGTACGTCACCAAAGAGGATATCATGCAGTTCATGGCGATGGATTCGTTGTGTATCATGATTATCGACGTGCAAGTGAAGTAAGTGTTCTTTTGTATACAATGAAAAGTATTGAATAATTTTATCAAAACTGTAATAAATTATAATTTTTATACTTGTAGACATCTTTACGACGCCAGAAGGTCAATCTTTCCCGAGGATCAAGTATTTTGATTTATCAGTCCATCTACATATATATACGGGAATGACGATAAATCGGGTCAACTAGGGACATTCTTTAAAGAAGAAGACAAGAAATATTATCTGCTCCCTTATCATGAGAGGTAAACTTTGTAATACAAAGTGAAATTTTATTTTGTAATAAACTTCTAATTATATATATAACACAGGGCTCATTGGATGCTTGTCGTTGTATGCCCAACGACTAATTCGGCATATTGGTTTGATCCGTTGGGGTCGAATAAACCAAGGGACTCAATAAAGAAACTTCTAAATATGTAAGTTCGTTTAGTCGTGAATAAAGTAATTCGTGGATTTTTATTAGTATTATTGATTGATATTTTAAGTTGTGCTACTCAGGGCAATTAAGGTTTACAGAGCTTTAGGTGGTAGGAGAACAACCACAAAATCAGGAATAACATGGCATGGAATGAGAGTACGTTCTATCCCATTTTTGTTAATTAAGTTAGGAACAAATATTTAGCGAATTCCTATGTTTGTAGTACCGGAAGCAGGTTGGAAATACGGAATGCGGTTACTACGTGATGAGATACATGGAGGAAATCCTCGATGTGGCAACTCAAGACGTATGTCTAACCGAGGTAATGTAGATCGTTATTCAATTGTATATTCAATTGTAGTTTCAATATTTAGTTATTAATATTCAACACACTTGTAATTTTTTGATAGGTTTTCCCAAAAAGTAGTGATCCATTCTCACAACAAGAGCTCGATGAAACTCGCGACCGATGGACTCGCTATTTCATCAGAAACATGCTAACGAACTAAGAGGTTCTACTGCCAATTGTATTTTTTGTAATTTAGTTAACAATTGCACTTGTATTACAAACCTACACTTTATGCCTTAATATAATCGCCTTAATTTTAGAATGAATTAATTGCAAGTGTGTTGAATGTCAATTGTGTGGTTGTATTTTTGTGTTTGTGTTTGTGCATGTATGCTTGTGGATGTATGCTTGTGGATGTATGCTTGTGAATGTCAATTGTATGGATGTATGTGGGATGTATATGGATGTATGTGGATGAAATTTATAGGTGAACGAATTTGGTGCAGTTGTATGTACACGACGACGATGACTAAAAACAATTTCGTCGGATCCTTTTTTTTTTTTGTCCAGGTTTGGGAATAGACGTCGGCTGTCTCTATAAGCCGACGTCTATTCCTCTGAAGAAAGGAATAGACGTCGGCTTTCTATGTAATCCGGCGTCTATCCCTAAAGTATAGGCGTCGTATGTTAGTTAAACGACGTGTATGCCTAAAGTATAGGCGTCGTATGTTAGTTAACCGACGTGTATACCTAAAGTATAGGCGTCGTATGTTAGTTAACCGACGTGTATACATTAAAGAATACACGTCGGAGTATAATTAAAGCCGACGTATATACGTTAGGTATAGACGTCGGCTATACTATGACCGACGTCTATGTATAGACGACGCACACATATACGTCGGATTGGGGTGTGCTGATATCCGACGTGTATAACCCCTTACATCCGACGTATATTCCCTTTTCTGTAGTAGTGAACACTTAATATCTCAAACTATAAGCGGTATCTAGATACACATTATAGTTACCCAATTAGCATAGATGTCATTGTTCCACCCGAACCAAAACACGATCTATTTAGTGATGTAAGTGCACCACTTGTGTTCGTCTCTTGCCTCATGATATTAAGAATATATATAAAAAGTACAAATGTGTCATCTTTGTATTATATTCATTTCTTGATCTCTTTAAGCTAATTATAACTATGTAACTTAAGTCAAGTTACGTTGTGCACATTATAATTTTGCTTTATCATGGGGGCCCACTAATATCATCACTCAATTAAGAGGGGCAAGGATAATCGTTTGACTAGCTATCTTTTCCCGCATAAGTCATGTTCAACCAACTATTGCATTTATCACTATACTCTTTGATAGCTTTTGACAATAATCAAATTAAGCACTTCTTGAGTGAAAGGATATAAGTCTCATATCTTAGGATCCAAGACACAGTAAAACATTAATGACACGAAACACAATTCTATAATGTTTTACTTGTTAGGTCTATTCAATATATAAAAGTAATCTTTTCCTCTTTTATATACTCGTGTCGTCAATTATTTGTAGAGCTACAACAATCGATGACTAACACGACAATCTTATCTCGGTAATTAATGTTCCATGTTAATTACCATGATTGTGAATAACTTTTGATTTTTGCAAACCATTATCTTTTAGAGCTCTACGGTAAATGATCAAGTGTCTCTTCCGTAACACTTCCAAAAGACGAATACCATAATCAATGAACAAAATGGTTGCACATCCAATTCATAATAATTGACATATAAAAGTAAAACTTTTAGAACACATTCCTTTCAACAACTAGAAGAAAACCCACCATATATCACCAATAATACAAATATGTATTTCTAGAATATTTAAGTTCAAAAATACGAAACTGCTAACTGTAATAATATAAGACGAACTGTAACATTATGTCATTAGCAATAACAAGATACATTTTGTTGCAAAATAACATCCCATGAAACAATAGGACTGGATGCTTGTGCAAAAAGAGATTTAAAATCCATAGAGTGGTGAAATTTAGTAAAAAATAATCAATTTTGAATCTAAAGTTAAAATCAATACTAAAGTTTTAGTCGATAATCATTCACCTGGGGTTGCGGTCTTCATCGAGGTGTGATGGTATCTCCATTGATTTGTTGGAGTTACCAAGAATGTGCTCCAAAAGTGGAATTTTGGAAATCAAATCTCTGGAGAGGAGAGAGGAGAATCCCGACGAGAAGAGAAGAAATCTCCGACGATATAAAATGGGTACTCTGAAGATGTGGAGAAGATTGAGACAAGAAAGAGGAAACCAAAACTAGGATTTGCGTTCAAAAATTGATGGGTTTTGGGTGAGAATCGTGAAAGGGATGAGGGGGAAGGGGTGATTAGTTTTCCAATTTTCTATCTAAAAATAACATAGATTTACATCAACCAGATGGTGGATGTTTAGGAGACTTACTTAAGCTTAAATGAGCTCTGAGCTCATTCTATAATTTCTGTATAATTATATATGTTATATAAGATTACGGATACAAATACGGATGTTGTACTACAAATATTTGATCCCGAATCAAATATTATACGGATCGGATGTATCAATAACCATATTTGTTCCACGACTTTACAGATCGGATATGAATACGGTCTTACGGATATTTTTTCTCAGATCGAATGTCCAATTTTGAATATGGACACAGACAGATTTTCGGATATTCGAATATCCACTGTCACCCCTACCTGCATGTACAAACATGAATTTAAAGATCATTCTTTCAATGAAAAAAGAAACCAGAAACATCAAAGTTATGATACCATAAATTGCTAGAGTACCAACACATCGAACAAAGTGTGTTCCCAGAAAATGTGCAGAAACACACCAACAAAAACCAAATTAACAACAAAACAAAAGAAAGTAACAACTTTCTTATTTCTTTTTTCCAGCTTTCCCTTCTTTCCTTCTAATTACCTCATCAGCATACTTCACTCCCTTCCCCTTGTACGGCTCCGGCGGCCTCCATTTTCTTATGGATGCTGCAAATTCTCCTATGGAGCACTTGTCATAACCACTTATACAAATTTTGGTATTCTCCTCCACCTTTACTTTCAACCCATCCGGGATCGTCATCCTCACTGGATGTGAAAACCCAAGGTTAAGGACCAAATCTTTTCCTTCCAACGTTGCACGATATCCCACACCCACAAGCTGAAGTCGTTTTTCAAACCCCTTCGAGACACCAACAACCATGTTGTCTGTCAGCGTTCTACAGCAAATTAAGAAATCATTAGTGTTTCAATGACTTGCTGAATAATCTATTTAATTCTATGGGTGCGTTTGGAATGAGGGTAATAAGGGGTGAAAAATTAAGGGGGATAATTTTTCACCTCCTCAAGCATGCTTGGAATGGGAGGAATCTATTACCTTCATATGAGGGTAATCCATTCCCCTCTCCCATGGGGTAAAAATTATGGGATCTTTATTTTATTTTTTCACTTCTAACACATTTATTTGGTAGAAATATATTGTATGACGACTAAAAACGAATCTCAGTCCATTTGTACTAATTTTGTCATGTCGGGTTCGGTTTTCTCATGTTTTGATATTATTACTCCAAAAAAATTTCCCTTGACATGCTAAACTTGGGGGGAAATAATTATTACTCCCTTAATATTACTCCCACAATTAGTACTCCATAATTTTCTCTTTGAAATTTTTACCCTCATTCTAAGCACACCCTATGGCATTAATATTTTTCTTATGCCAGTGATTCTTAATTACAGTTGGTTGGAAGATCCACAATTACATCAGGGTCCCAATGTTAATGAAGATCTACCAGAAAGTATGGTTGAGAACTTTTGAGAATATGCCGTAAGACCACACTCAAATGTATTAAAACTACTTAACACTAAAGAGTGCATGCTCTCTAATATTGAAAAACATAAAAATGAAAGTAAAGAAACAAAGACAAGATTATTTGCAAAAAAGAAAAAAACAAAGACAAAATGAGAATAAGTCATTCAATATGTGAAACTCTCTTATTACTGTTTTATTTTAGATGATAACCCAGGTCTCAGGATAATATATATATATATATACACAGGAATTCTCAAGTGAGCCCAGGGCTTAATTTTTCTAAATTAAACCCCCACAATATCCACCACTCATTTTAAATTGTAAGGTAGATTAAGAAAAAAACGGTTATACTAATGAATGGTGAGATTAACTGTAAATAAGATCCAATGGTGAGATATTAGGGGGCTTAAATTAAATTTGATGAGCCCTGGGCTCACTAGAGTTTGACCCTATATATATATATATATATATATATATATCTTTCATGACATATTTCGAGCAATATCGCAGGGATATGAAGTCTATAGTATCATATGCAGATTCCTAACCATTCCAAAACAGGATCCAGTGTTCCAGTGGAATTAAACAGAAGGAAACAAAATTGCAGCATTTGCTTTCCGTAAAATCTATGGTATTAAAATTGTGATCTCGAAACCATATCTGCACAGGGTACAAAGTTATCAATTCCTGAATGTGCATCTTTTCACCAAAATGCTATAAGTAATTAATTCTAAGTTACCCGAAATCTGCAAGTGTACATAAGATAGTATTTGCTTATGACAGAATACATAATGTGGAAATTAAAAATTAACTGTTACTCATGTATTCAAGGGCAACACTACTATAGTGATCTTAACACAAACTGAAAAGGAATGACTTCATAAGGTTTCAATCCTCTGAATTGCAGAATGTAATATAGAGAAACAGAGACGATTTGATCAACAATACAATCAAACATTTCATAAACTCAAATATTAAATGGATAATATTGCATGGCTAAGAAGGCCAAGACATCAAGTTGCCCATACTTCAGCCTACTGATCTTATGAGCAAATCACAACAAACTTGTGATGGACACGCCACTCCACATAATACACACAAACACTGACAGAAGGTCCTGGACCTATGTCTTGTGTTAATGACGACCCCACCAACATTACTAGGTTGTGCGTACAAGTGCGTAAAAATTTGGAAACCAAAAAAAAATCCATCAAGCAATGTACCTGAAAAGTCCATGCATTTGATTAGCTCTTCTGGTATCCAAAGCTTTCGAGACTTTGATGTGTCCAGATTCATCTCTTATAAGCTGCATTTCACGAGGATATGTCCTTGAGAGCTCCCCAAGAGGACCCTTTACCTTCAGTTCCTGTCCTTCTAACATAATATTGACATTAGAAGGCACTTCAATCGGCATTTTACCAATCCTTGATTCCTTGCACTCAATTGTCCTCTTCAAAAACCCAATTCTACTGACAGGAGCACCCGCAATGCAGATCACATTGCTCTCACCAAGAAATGAGGACCTCAGATTGCTGAAATTTACAAATCAAGGAGAGAAAAATCACAAAATATGACAAATCAAGCCAAGGAACTTGGAAATTAAAGAAAAATAGAGTACATGAGGTATACTCCATTCATAACCATATCTATTTTTTATCCATATGAATGTGAATGTCTATATCCATATGTCGGTAAGTGGCCTACGTTTGTACATGGAAATCGTAACCAAGATATTTAAAAAGCTGGTATGTTTGCAGACATTGTAAGGTCAACAGAAGATAGAAGAAAACAACACACTATGCAGATGGTGGAAACCAAAAGCATATTTCACTCTAATTTTTGACTTTACAAAATCCCACAACAATGTGGAATAAAGTCGATGATGCATTACAAATTACCTAAAATATTCCAAACTTTCAAGCAGTGCAATCATTGGATTCTTATTATTTATAATATACTGCTTCATCACATCAAAAAGGCAGAATTAGTTGTGGCAAACATATCAGTCCATTATCCATGATCACATGTGTATAGAGAAAACTCCGTGAATTAAAATAAGGAAGTAAATTTACAACTACAAACAGAAACATAGAACGATACCACATTACTCTCTATCTTTAAATCAAGGCACTCAAATGTAATTAGAAAGCCAATAAGATCTAGAAAGTTTTTTTTGGATAATTATCAGATCTAGAAAGTTAACTATGCATAACGGAAATAGGGATAAAATTATGAATGAGATGATCCAGACTACACCCTACAAATTTCCAATTGTATTACAATGTACAGTTCATTTTACGACCTACAGAGGTGTGATGCAACACAAGAATGAAAAAAAAATACTTCAACACGTAAGTGATAAGACCACTCTCTTTGAACTTAAATAGGTATTGTTGTGATCCATTCTCCGTTAACCAATTTCGATCAGCACAACCACCAATCCAGAATTTTGTTTATTATACACCTAATATAAACAAATCTCATAAAAACATTAATTGCATTTTTTTTAATCTGAGTAATGCCCACACCACACAAATTCAGAAGGGCCACACTGAACTAAGATAGTAAGATTTACTCATCGCACAAACCAAATTTACTGAATCTTGAGCCCTTACTTTGAACTTAAGGTTAGGTATTTTATGATAGGCACAATAATAGGGAACTTTCCTCTTGTGCCATTTGATTTTCATGAAAACTCACCAGTTTCAGTCAAACACAAAAACGAACATGATTCACATTTTATTAGGTTGAACTGATTAAAATTTGTACTTTTTTGTTCCATTTCATATCCTACTCAGAAAGATTATCTATGCAGTTATGCTTATGCATCCATGGTTTATCCAAACCAATCATCTGAACTTCTGAAGATTTGAGGATAGGCTAGTGAGTATAAAGAAGAAAAATCTGATATTTTAAGAGCACAGTCCAAGAACAATTTTGACGCATTAACATACAGTACACACCCACAACATTTGGAATGAAAAGTTCGACTTCGAATATGATAAGTAGAACACAACAACAAAGCACGAGTCTCAAATGCATGGCCAAACCATTTAGTAAATTTACAAAAGGAAAGATGAAAGGGGAAAAAAACCCAAAGACAGAACTCAACTCTCCACAACCAGATCCTACCCAAAAACCAAGCCCTGCAAAACCCATCTCCAAAAGCCCATTTTTAACCCAAAGAAACCAATTTCTCGCCCCACTACAAGTCCCCAGCAAAAGGGTCTCTTCCGTCCTACCTTTCCTCTCAAACAGACTAACTATGAAGATAATTGGAGAAAAGCGTGAGGTGAAGTGGAGAGTTTTACCAGGAAGTCGTGGAAATGGACGCCATGGTCGGAGGAGCAAATCTCCAAGTCTTATTCGGTTGTGCTCCAGTCCTGTTATCGTTATTTGTCCAAATTGATACTCTCTTCCAGTCCTAGCTAGTTATCCGAATTCTATCCATTGAGACCAGATTACCCTCTTGATGTCGTGTTTATTACATTTTTATATTTTATACAGAAAAAAGTTGTTTTTAATGTATTATCCTAAATCCTAATGACCGGTAAATAGGGGCAAAAACATATATGAAAAGGATATCGGTACTAGTGTATTACAATATTCCTATGCCATATCCATACTTGAATTATGGATACATAAGGTTATGAAAATAGCATATCCGTATCATTAAAAACATATACAAATTTGTAACACCTACTTTTTAAACGGATACATATTAAAAACTAACATGTGTTCGATTATTGAGTTTGGGCTAGGTCCATGAATAGCTCAGTTGAAGAAATCCAATGTTGAGATGAAGATGAGAACTATTGCCCCATGTGCTATGTGCTCACCTCACTTTTAGTCCCACATTGGTGAAGCTAACAAGTTGAAGGATGTTGATAAACATACTATTCACTTGTCACTTTGTATGTGGAAAGAGAGGAGGAGAGAATTCTCCACACACGCGCGCGCCCGTCCCGTCCCGGGGCGAGGCGAGGCGAGGCAAGGCAAGGCAAGGCAAGGGGGGTTTTGGGGGAAATTAGAGGCTTTAGCCTCAGGGTGATGGGTGTATTTATTTTTGGACCTCATGGTAATTGGTTTTTTGCAATTAAGTCCTTGACGGTTACAAGAATAAATACATATATATATCACGACGGTTTCCTCCTGATAATATATACACGTCTTATTTCCCATCATCTCTCTACGAAAACCGTCCCCCTCCGGCGATTTCCTATCTCCGCTTCCAAAGTTGTTCAACGCCCGATTCTTGCGAGGTTCCGCGCTGCTTTCGTGGTCCGTCGACTCCGATGTGTGCCTGATCGACGGTGAGACCGTTCTATCCTGGGGGAAAACCGACAGACCATCAAACGCACTGGTATGTGGGCCAATCTTTTCTCTGAGGCAAGTCCCCTTCCGACGGCTCGGTCTTTGAGGTCCTCTCTGATCACTGTTCCTTCGTTTCTTGTTTTCCTTTACATGTTTTTGTATGTTGGTTTTATCTGGATCCTTACGAAATATTTATTCGACATATGTAACCCACTGTATTACAAGATCATATTTGTAATTGTATCAACAATCTCAGAGAAAATATTGTTAATTATGTCGTCTAATAATTCATTTGCGCCAAAAGTGGACATGTCAGGCATGCCGGAAAAATTTTCTGGGCAGAATTTCAAACGTTGGCAACAACGTATGAAGATCTGGTTGACCGCTATTGGTTTAGTTGACGTAATTGAAAATGTTTTCCCACTTTCTGAAACTGAAGATCCCAAAATCAAAGCAGCACAAGATATGTGGATAGAGAAGGACAAATTATGTCGAGGTTGCATTCTGTTGGCTCTGTCCAACGTGCTCTTCGATGTTTATAGTTCGTCATCCTCTGCTTCTGTGACTGCAAAAAATTTATGGGATGAGTTGGATAAAAAATATAATACTGAGGACTTAGGTCATGAAAAGTATTATGTTGGAAAATTCCTGAAGTTTCAAATGGTGGAAAGCAAGTCAGTTACTGAACATGCTCATCAGTTTATGATTCTAATCCATGGCTTAAAAGAGGCTGACATGAAGCTTCCTGAGAAGTTTCTGGTAATGTCAATTATCGAGAAATCCCTCGATCCTGGGAGGACTTCGGCATGTCTCTAAAGCATAGGAGAGGAAAACTGACAATGGATGACCTCATGGTTGCTATTGCAATCGAGGTGGAACATCGGGGTGAAAAACCAGTGATGCCTGTAGAGTTCCAACCAAAGGCAAACGTATTAATTGGATCCTCATCTAAGTCACATTTTAAAGGAAAACCACAACCTATTAATAAGACTAAACCCAAGGTCAAAATCCAGAAAAAGCCAACAAACAAACCATGTTGGAATTGTGGACAGGTTGGGCACTGGGCTAAGGATTGTCCATCCAAGAAAGCCAAACGCCAACAAGGTACCACTGAATCGACTCCACAGGTCAATGTATTGACTGAGGTGGATGAGACCAACAGTAAGTTTGTTTCTGTTAATCCTCAAGTTTTTTCCATTTATGAACCACGTGAGTGGTTGGTTGACACTGGGGCTAATGTGCATGTATGTGCTGACAAGTCCATGTTTGTCTCTTACCAGCCTATTGATCGTAGATCTGTGGCGATGGCCAATGGGAATGTTGCAAAGGTGCTTGGAATTGGACGTCTCGACTTGAAGTTACCTTTAGGACGAGTTCTTTCACTGCACAGGACGCATCATGTGCCTGTTGTTCGTCACAATATTATTAGTGGTCCGTGTCTGGTAGTTGAGGGTTATGAAGTAACATTTAAATGTAACAAAGTTGTGATTACTCTTTCTGGTACTTTTATTGGCAAGGGGTACTTGTCTTGTGGTGCTTTTTTATTTCATGTTGAACCTGCTTTTTATAATCGCAATGCTATTTCTGTTAAAGATGTGTATTCTCCTGTTGTTTATTCCATTGAATCTGGTGATGTTTGGCATAAACGTTTAGGACATGTGAATTATCAATGTTTGAAAAGAATGATGAATTTAAATATGATTCCTAGGTATGCTATTGAGAATAAAAAAATGTCAAGTGTGTGTACAAGCTAAACAACCGAAAAGACCGTTTCATTCTGTGACAAGAAATACTAGTATTTTAGATTTAGTACACACTGATACTTGTGAATTCAATGACATGTTAACTAAGGATAAAAAGAAATATTTTATCACTTATATTGATGATAGTTCAAAGTATTGCTATGTCTATCTTTTGAAAAGTAAAGATGAAGCGTTATCTAAGTTTCTTATTTTTAAGAATGAAGCAGAGACACAAACTGAAAAGAAACTTAAGAGGTTGAGATCTGATAGAGGTGGTGAATATACGTCCAACCTGTTTGAACAAGTGTGTCAGGATTCTGGCATAGTTCATGAGGTGACAGCGCCGTATTCTCCACAATCTAACGGAATTGCTGAACGAAAAAATAGAACATTATCTGATATGATTAATGCATTATTAGAGAGTTCAGGATTACCCAAATATTTGTGGGGAGAAGCTTTGAATACGGCTTGCCATATTCTGAATAAAGTTCCTCAGAAACATAAGGTGGATAGTCCATTCGAACTCTGGTGTGGTCGAAAACCTAGCCTTAAATATCTTAAAGTTTGGGGTTGTCTTGCAAAAGTGTTAATCCCTGAACATAAGAGGAAAAAGCTTGGTCCCAAGACTGTTGATGCAATATTTATCGGATATATGATTAATAGCTATGCGTACAGATTTTTGGTAATCAAGTCCGAGATATCTGGCATAGATGTTAACACAATTGTTGAATTTCGTGATGCCACATTTTTTGAGGATGTATTTCCTATGAAATCTGGAGTTCCTCAACAAGTTTCTTCTTCAGTTGATCCTTCTACGTCTGGTTCCATCCACGAGCATGTGGAAAGGATGACAAATGTGGGGGCAGATTTGTCTATTACCGATTTTGAGTCTTCTCAAACTCAAGTTGAAATTGAACCAAGAAAGAGCAAACGTTCTCGAATTTCCAAGGATTTGGGAAGTGATTTTATCACATACCACATCGAGGGTGATCCTAACACTTTCAAGGATGTTATGGCTTCATCTGAAGCAAAGTATTGGAAAGATGCAGTTAAGGTCGAGATGGACTCTATTTTCTCTAATGGGACATGGGAGTTGGTAAATCTTCCTCCAGGTTGTTCAACAATCGGTTGTAAATGGATATTTAAAAAGAAATTAAAACCAGATGGTTCCATCGATAAGTATAAAGCCAGATTAGTTGTCAAGGGGTTTAAACAAAAGGAAGGAATAGACTATTTCGATACTTATTCTCCAGTGTCTCGTATGACTACTATCCGAGTGCTATTAGCATTGGCGTCTGTATATGATTTTACAATCCATCAAATGGATGTAAAAACGGCTTTTCTTCATGGTGACCTTGAAGAAGAAATTTATATGGACCAACCTGAAGGATTTGTAGCTTCTGGAAACGAGAACAAAGTTTGTAAACTTGTTAAGTCTCTTTATGGACATAAACAAGCCCCAAAAGCTTGGCATGAGAAATTTGACAAAATTATATTATCATTTGGATTCCAGGTTATTGATTCTGATAAATGTGTCTATTGCAAAGTTCAAAGTAATGCATGTATTGCATTATGTTTATATGTTGATGACATTTTTCTGTTTGGCTCTAATCTGAATATAATACATGAAACTAAGTTCTTCTTGTGTACTAAGTTTGAGATGAAGGATATGGGTGTTGCAAATGTGATCTTGGGTATCAAACTGACTAGGTCAGTTGATGGTATTTCCATATCTCAATCTCACTATGTTGAGAAGATTCTTGAGAGATTTGGCTATACGAATTGTAGATCTGTCAAAACCCCATATGATTCATCAAAACCTTTGTACAAGAACAAGAGTGGTGTTCCAGTTTCACAACTGAGATATTCTCATATTATAGGTAGCTTGATGTATCTTGCAAATTGCACACGACTAGATATTTCATTCTCGTTTTGATGATTGTTGGCTTTTTAGCCTTAATCCTTGTTTTGATGATTTAATCAACCTAATCTTAATCATAAGTAATGTAGAGTAGCACACATATTGTATTGCATATATATTGCATGTGCTAACCTCTACAGGTGATCAAGACTCATGGAAGAAAGGAAATCAAGTCAAGATTTGTAATAAAGCTATATGAAGACTTGTAATCTTGATTTTATTTTGAGTCTTAGGAACATGTGTAAATTGAGCATACAAGAGCTAAAAACTTATCACATACACACTAGGTTCCTTAGAGAAGTCACACACAAAATTTCACCTAATTTGGACTTCATTAGATCACCCAAACCTTAGTCGGAAATCACTTTAAACCTAAACCCCGAATTCCTGTGTGAAACCGGTCGACCGAACCAGTTCTCAGTTCGACCGGTTTATAACAGACTCTCCACAGTGATTTTACCGAACTCTACCGGTCGACCGGTTCTACCTTTTCGGTCGACCGATCCCGGATTTTAATATGGCCGTTTTCCTTGTCGTATTCCTATAACGGTCGTATTCATATAAAAAAAACTTAACCCCAAAATACATTCGGTAACCGGTCGAACGACGACCTTGATTCGGTCGACCGGTTGAACAGAAACAAAATTCCCTGCTATCGGTCGACACATCTTCGTTCGACCGTTTCACCTTTGTCTCAACCGAATCCCCTAAACGGTCGACCGGTTTAGTAGTTTCGGTCGACCGGTTCTGGACAGATTTGCAGCCCGATTTTCTGCCTTGTGTATCTTGCACAAAACCCAATCAAATCTTGTCCAAACGGCTAGAAATCTTTAGGAGCTTATAAATAGAGGATCAAGACTTGTTGTTAACACAACTCTCCAACTTCCAATTGTCCAATTCATTAGAGAGAAGCTCTCAATCCTCAAAGCTCCCAATTTCACTCCACAAGCCTAAAATCCACACTTAGTGATCATATACTCATCCTACTCAAAGTGTGCTCAATTAGAGAGTGAATCCCACTCAGTTACAAGTGTTGTCAAAAGAAGCAAGGACTTCGGTGAAAGCCCGAAGTGTCCCTCTCGGATTGTGAGAGGAAAAATTCAAGCAAGCGAGGGTTGTTCGCGTTGCTTGTGGTGTAAAGGCGTTCTCTCCCGGCCCGGAACGGGGAGTGGATAGTGAAGACGTAGGCGGAGCTCGCGGAGTCGAGCGGAGCTTACAAGAGAGGACTAGGACCCGGGTGGGGTGCCGAACCTCTATAAAAACGCCGTGTCTCTTTGTGGTTTGCATTTTCTGTTAATTTCCCTACTTGTTTTTAAATTTGTTTCCGTTGCGTTTATTGTTTGATTAGTTAGGGATTAGCTTAATAGTGATTAGTGGACCCATAACCCACACGATCCTACATTTGGTATCAGAGCCTTGTTAGCTAAATCCTCATACTTAATCGTATTATTTAGCATGGCTTCTACATCATCTAATCACATAGAATGATTATGCACAACTAGACCTCCGTTGCTTAATGGGTCAAACTATGATTATTGGAAAAATAGGATGAAAAACTTTTTAATATCAAATGACCTTAAGTATTGGATGTTTCTCCAAAATCCATACACACCCCCTAAAGAAGATGAACTAGATTCACTTACAAGACCGAAGATGAAAGAAATCGAAATGAATTCGAAAATTATGAACATCTTGTATTATGGCCTTAATGAGGGTGAATATAATAGGATTAAGGGATGTGAAAGTGCACATGAGATATGGCATAGACTTCAAATGCACCATGAGGGGGATAGTAAAACTAAGGAAACTTGCATTAGTCTCCTCATGCATAAATATGAGATTTTTTCTATGCAAATCGGTGAAAACATAAGCGAAATGAACACTCGCTTCACCGATATTACTAACTCTCTTTTGATTCTTGGAAGAAGGATAAATGAAGGAGAGATGACTCGGAAATTCCTCCGGTCATTGAGCAACGATTGGGAAGACAAGGTCGTGGCAATCGAAGAATCGCACGATCTTTCAAAATTGAAGATGGAGGAACTCATTGGAAATCCCATGGCCTATGAGCTCCAATTGAGTCATCGAAGAGAGAAGGAAGATTCAAAGAAAAACTCCATGGTGGCATTGCATGCAAATTTTGATGAGCCAAGGAGGGTGGAAGAAGAGGACATTGAGGTCCTTGCCCTAGACTTCTTCAAATACCTCAAGAGGGATAAGGGAGAAAAGAATGAAAGAAGAGGTAGAAGAAGTGAGAAAAGAGAAAAATAAAAAGAGAGGGAGAAGAAAAATGAGAGAAGAGAGAGGAGAAGAGAAAAGGAGAAGAGTAAGAGGAAAGAAAGGAAGGAGGAAGCTCACAAAGCCACTTGGGATGACTCTTCATCTCCATCATCATCATCCTCTTCCTTGCAAAGTAGAAGAGAGGTTGCACATTCATGCTTCATGGCCTTTGAAGATGAACAAATGGAGGTAGCTTCTAACTCCTCTAAATCTTATTCCACTAGAAGTAATTCATGTTCAAGTAAATCATATTCTAGTGTTAGCTCTAACTCTAATGCTAATGATGAATCATATACACATGATGAGCTACAAAATGCATTTCATGATTTAGTTAAACAATATGAGATCATTTGTGAAAAGAACAAAAATGCTAGAAAAACTATAAATGATCTCAAATGCCAAATTGAATTAATCATGAATGAAAAGAATGAGGTGGTTGCTAGACTTGAATCAAATGAATTATCACTTGCTAGTCTAAGTAAAACACCGATTGTTGATGAATATTTAGATCTTAGAGCTTCAAATATGCAGCTAAGGAAAGATCTAGAAATGTTCACAAAAGGAACAAAAATGCTTGATATGCTTTTAAGTAGTCAAAGACAATCCTTAGCTAAACATGGTTTAGGATACAATGTGCATTTGAAAAACCATGTATCTCATACTACCTTAAATGGCAAGCATTTATTTGTTAAGTCTAGTTCCTCAAGTGTGTGGGCACCCAAAGCCAAAATGGTTTGGATCCCAAAAGTTAATGTTCAAGGACCCAAAGTTGTTTGGGTACCTAAATCTACACTTGTAGGAGCTTGAAGAGGAAATTGGTGGTGACCGGGTGAGCTCAAGAGTCAAATTCCAATCCGGTTGCATACTCATTGGACAACATACATCGGAATGTATCAAATCCAACAAGCCACTCGCCCTTGGGCCTTTCTTCTTGAAAGGTTTTTTGGTCATTTTTCCCATTAGACATGGTTGGCACGTCTCCAATGATTTAAATCAAGTAGACCAAGAAGGTTAGCTTCTTGCAATTCCTTGATGTGTTTTTCATTTATGTGACCAAGACGATAGTGCCACAAGAGAGTATCATTCTCGTGAGTGGTCTTAAGTCTTTTGTTATTGATATTAAAGATTTGTTTATTATTCAATTCAAGCAAATAGAGATCATTCCTTATGAACGCATTTGCATAGAAAACACCATTCTTCGATATAGACAAACAAGAATTTGAAATATTTATATTAAAATTATCCATATCCAGACATGATACAGAAATAATATTCTTGCTAATCGAAGGTACATAATAAACATTCTTTAGACATAAATTTAAACCACTACATAATTGAAGCACCACAGAACCTTGTGCAACCGCAGACACGTTCGCACCATTTCCGACCTTCAATTCTACCTCGTTCCTTACGAGTTCCTTCCTATCCATGAGTAGCTGCACATTAGAAACTATGTGAGCACAAGATACAGTATCAATTACCCAATCCTGGACAGAGGTGGCTAAATTTATTTCAATAACAAATATACCTTTGGCCTTTTTGGGGCGCCGACGTTCAATCACTCCGTTGTCAAGGTCTTCCTTGTACTTGGGGCAATTTGGCCGGATGTGTCCTTTTTCACCGCAGTGAAATCACTCCGTATTGGGAGTTGGAGATTTCTGAGATTTCCCCCTCGAGGCACTCTTATGAGCACCTCCTACTCCCTTGCTCTTGATTGAACCACTTTTGGTAGATTTGCCCTTTCCTTTACCAATCTTATGGCCCCTCCCATGGACGGCAAGGACTTGCTTGTCCCTACCCTTGCCCATGTCAACTTCAGCAGTTTTGAGAGCATTGTGCACCTCCTCAAGACTCACTCTTTTTTCACGCACGTGGTAGTTCATCACAAAGTCCTTAAAGGACGGGGCTAGAGAGCCAAGAATCATATCTTCAGCAATGTCCTCGGGCATTGGTGAAGAGAGCTTTTCCAACTTCTCAAGGTATCCTTGCATCGTGAGAAAATGCATAGATACTGATGTTCCCTCCGCCATATGGCACCGTGTGAGTGCGATGGTGGTCTTATAGTGCTCCTTTCGGGCACTATCCATGAACATCTTTGATAAAGCCTCCATGGTCTTCTTGGGTTTTGAATCCAAGTATTTCGCTTGAAGCGAGTCACCCATGGATGCTAGCATAAGACCGTGAACTTGGTTCTCTTGGTCTTCCCACTTGGCTTTAGCCTCTTTCTCTTCATCGGTTAATCTCTCATTCCACTTTGGGATTGGACCTTCCAAAATGTGAGATAGTTTCTCAAACTTTAACACGATATTGAGTTTGAGTTGCCAACTAATGAAGTTTGAGCCATCATTTGCTAAAGGGTGTTTTTCTATCATGGATCGTACGATAGGTTGGATGTTCGACATTTTTCTACAAAATAAATCATATAGGTTTTAATGCCAATTTTATGTTTTAATACACATGCATACATATATCGAATATAAATGTAAATGTTGCAAATAAAATTTTTTTGCCCATAAATGCAACAATACAAGATCCCATTAATTGTAACATAGACTAGCTAAGGGCTATCGAATACATTACAACATCAAGGTAAGAAAAACATTTTTCTAATCACAACCTTTTTGAATTTTAGCAATATTAGCATCTTCAAACTCTTGTGATTCTTGTCGTTTTAATTATGAGGGAATGCGACCTATCCTCGTAAGGAAAACGTTTTCCCAAAACCGAGCGAGGACTCTAGGTAATGTTAAGAAAACTTATTTTCATGTGATACGAGATACGTTTATCCATTGTATTCACAACTAAACATACTTGGGGTTCACTAGGGTGAAACACACCTCATACATTTAATCGTGGCACAACAACAGACAACCATTATATCTCCCACTATTCCCAAAGATGGAGGGAGCTATCTCCCGCTAAGGGGGAGCAGAGTATCCCTCAATCAATGACTGCTAGTGGATGAAATAAGAAGGAAATTATTCTTAATTTTTGTTGGACAATTTCATATATTTACATGTGATTTGGAATTTTAGGTTATCATGCATATTAATATTCATACACATCCTAACATTCACCACATTCATCACATGCGCTACAGCGGCGACTTCATCTTGCACCGGAGATGTAGATTTTACAGAAAATAAACATGCTCCTCACATTCGATAAAAACCGACTAGTGCAAGTCCTATGTAAAACCTCTCATATGCATATGCAATTATCTAAAAGATGGAAATAGAGAATTTGGCTTTTACATACACAAGCCCCTGTATTATAACAATTATAAACATTCATAGGCGCTGATTTGGAACATATAAACTCACAATTCCTGCAAAAACAACTCGAGCATCAATGCACGCAATATCGCTATAAACTATCCACCCTAGTTTATCAAGCATCTAGAATCCCAAACAATTCTTTGAAAAACATTTTGAAATCCATTAAAAACGTTTTTCATGCATCAATAGTTCAAAAATTAATTATGAACCGCTGTCCGTCCAATTTCCAATGGAAAGATGAACCGCAATTTTTCGGTTTTGTTGATTCTCTTACAAAATAATCGTTTATACTTAAAACGAAATTATTGCAAGTTAGACAAATGTCTAAATCTTAATTCTAACAATTACATGACATGTTTTAAAACACTTAAAACATTCAGAACGAATTATCATGGAGAATTATATCAACAAACATTCTTAGACCGAAAAACCGGTAAATCGAATTGTTTAAATCCTATATGGTAAACTAAATTCGTTTACAACCTTAAATCATGAGAAAATTGAACCCTAAGCTCTGATACCGCTGTAGGATTTCATGTTTAATTGTACATTTTTATTTTCGAAATTTTTATGCACAATAAGGATCAATTTACAATTTTCTATGATTTATTTCATGCATGCATCAATTTGTTTCAATATCTAGTTTCTAAACTTTACTAAAACAAATATGGGCTCCGAAATTTATACCTAGAAGTTCTCTAAAACTTCTTGAAGATTCGGAGACGTTGGGGATGCTCCTCGCTGCGCCGGATGTCTCCGAGTATTCACCAAACTCTAAACAAGATCGGAGAGAGGGAAGTTAGACTCTCAATCTCCGATAGGGTTTAGAATCTAATTACTAACCCCTCTTTAATTCCCTTGAGAAGATGATCTCTTAAGAACTAAAACTAAACTTAAGAATTAAGGGATTTTCGTGGAGAATTATGGAGAGAGAATTTTGCATAAGAAAATAATGAATTAATTAAGGAGGTAATGAGATAAACTTGTATTTATAAGTTCTCTCTAAATTACCTATTCATGTGCAACCTCTTGCCCATGATTTCATGTAAAATTCCATCTAACCATCCATTATTTAATAATAAATAATATTAGCCACGAATTAAATCAATTATGGACCAATTCCATGCATGATCTAATTAATTCTTAAATTAATTCTGCATTAACCGTCTGGACCGGTCGACCGTTTGGAGGTTCGGTCGACCGCTCGAACCAGGTTTCGGTCGACCGTTCAATAACTCGGTCGACCGTTCGTAACAAGAATTATTCCATCACTATGTTCGGTCGACCGACCGATTACATTCGGTCGACCGTTCGAACAGATGAAAATTCTCTGTTATCGGTCGAGACACATCCGGTCGACTGTGCCCGATCGGTCAACCGTTTACTGCTAACCGGTCGACCGTTGGAGCACTGTTCTGCAGACTTGTCAAATTTCGGTTTAACCCCTACAAAATTTGACATTTCGGGATTAGTAGTAAATTCACAACTTATGTAACATATTATCCTATGTAATGATCAATCATTACACCCCATAATATTTACATCACATATGAATTTAATTTAGATTCTAATTATGTTATTAATCACAACATAATTTTGATTTTGCTTGTTCACCCCATGTGTCATATTTTCTACATGAAACCCGACACAACTTATGAACTTAAAATCCCCATTTCTTGTTTCCCAGCTTTGTGGTGTGACCTATGGGAGGATCTAAACTAAGTTGGCAGTGATATTAAGAGTTTAATATCACAAGCTATATGTGGTATCTAGCTACATATTATAGCTCCCAATTAGTTAGATGTCTTAATTCCACTTGAACCAAAACCCGATCCATTTAGTGATGGTGTGCACCACTTGTGTCCGTCCCTTGCCTCATGATATTAAGAATACATACAAAGTAGCATTGTGTCATCTTTGTATTAGTATTCATTTCTTGATCTCTTTAAGCTAGTTATAAATATGTGACTTAACTCAAATCACATTGTGCACATTATAACTTTGCTTTATCAAGGGGCCCACTAATATCATCACTCAATTAAGAGGGGCAATGATAATCTTTTGACTAACTATCTTCTCCAACGAAAGTTATGCTTAACCAACTAATGCCTTTACACTACACTCATCGATAGCTCAAGACACTAGTCTAATTAAGAACTCCTTAAGCGATCGGATATAAGTCTCATATCAAAGGACCAAGGACACAGTAAAATATTAATGACACAGAAACACATTCCTATAATATTTTACTTGTTAGGTCAATTCGGTATACAAAAGTACTATTTTCCTCTTTTTGTGTACTCATGTTGTCACTCACTTGTAGAGCTACAATGATCTATGACCAACACGACAATCTTAACTCGGTAATTAATGTTCCTTGTTAATTACCATGATTGCGAATATCTTTTTGTTTTATGTAAACCAATATCTTTTAGAGCTCTACGGTTAAGGACCAAGAGTCTCTTCCTTAACACTTCTAAAAGATGAATAACATAAACAAGGAACAAAATGATTTCTCATTCAATTCATAATAATTGACATTTAAAAGTAAAACTTTTAGAACACATTCCCTTCATTCTGGACCAATACAACCTGGGGTGGCTCAGACGAACACCCCATATGGGTGGGACAAGCCTAATTGTATGACTGAGCAATCTTCATATTGGGGTAACATGAGAGAGGCACCGACTGCTAGACCACAATCTAGTTATGTCGGATCATATGCTGGTCAACAAACTGAGACATTACAACAAACTTTGGCCTCCTTCATGCGTATGGAAGACAACATGAGTGCACCGGTGGCTCCAGTAGTCGTACCATGCGACTGTTGTGGGTTGAGTGGTCATGTTATCCGGGAATGCCCTTATGTTCCCCCAGAGCCTGAGTATAAGCATACATTTTCCCAAAATGCTCAATATGACCATTACGCATCCGCGTACAACCCGAGAGTGATGGATTCGTGGGGAGACAATTCATATCCAAATTCTTATACATCATTTTCACCCCAGTATCCTCCTCCCGAATACCCAGAATTCTACCAACACCCCACTTCAAATCATTGGACTCATTCTCAGCCCACCAACACCCAACCTCAAAACTTCTCAAGATCTGACTTGAACCTAATAGTTGACCGCATACCTGATTCCTTGGAACAAACTTTCCTTACGTTCATGAAAACCACTCAACAGTCCACACAAAATATGGTACTGCAATTGAGTCAAATGTCGCAGCAATTACGTAAACGTGAGGAGAGTAACTTTTCTTGTCAACATGAGGATTCATCTTTTGATATCGAACCACCACCACATCCACAAATTCAAAACACAATCTTTCAAAGTCAAACTCCTAGTCAGTCTGAGGGACTTGGGGTTTCAATTCACGATCACTTAGTGGAGGATTCGATTCAAATTGAGAAAAACATGGACCAATTTCATTATGAGTCGGCACAGGATTGTGCCTTATCTTCTTGTCCCGTGGCCCTTGAGCCACATGATCTTCATGTTGTGCCTCTTAAGGACTCACCTCTGGTGGAGCAAGATCTCCCTAGCACCCTCAATTTCAAACAACCTGATGAGAGTCTGCCTCTCACCATTGTTCCTGATCATCATGGAAATGATGGAACATCAAACAACTACATAGCTCATGAGGGTATTAGGAGTTCCTTGGAGGATACCTTGGGTATGAGACCCATTTGTTGTTCGCCTGGTGAGTCGGACTTGCCTAACAAGGCTCTTGACCTCGCTCCGACGCACCAGCCAGTTGGTTGGAGAGTTTGGATTGACGATCATAACTTCAGCACCGCAACAGGAGAAACTCTTCTTCCGTTGCCCCTTATTTCCCAAACTCTCAAGAGGTTCAAGCTCTTTCAGTTTGATCCTTTGAATGAGACGCCTTTGCGTCCAATTCCTGAACCTCTCATTTCATCAGGTGCTCTTTGTGAAGGGGGCCCACGCATGCGTATTCTGGCCCCGCGTGGTGTCATGTTCCCTTTCCAAGTGCATTGACCCACTTTTGAGGTTCTCATTTGATGTCCTTTGACAAATGAAGATGGGAACTTATGTTTGTACATAATTATATTCAAAACAAAGAGTACAATAAAAGACTCCTTTGGTGAGCATCGTTTGTGTGACTTCAAGAGTATTTGGGCCTCATTTCTTTCCCGTATTTGAATCCCTTCTTTAGCATCTCACAGGTTTTGAGGGAATTCAGGTTTTTGTCCATCAACATAGCCATGAACTTTCCTTTGTACTTCACGTTGGTGAGATCTTTCCTTTTTATGCATAAATCCATGTAGTATCTTGCTCACATTCATTGAGGACAATGCATGATTTAGGTGTGGGGGGTGTTTATCTATCTATATATTCTATTCTAGTATATTTTAAATATATATATATATATATATATATTAGATATTCCATGACATAGCTTAAGATTGAACCGCCAAAACCCGGGTACAAAATGCATTGAGTTTTTGTTCCTTATTATATAGTTCTGCTTGTACAAATTATGACATAAATCTAAGTTCCAAAGAAATAATTCATTACCCTTTAAGACATGTATGCACTTAAATTGGATGAATCAAATCTTTGAAGTGGTTGATAAAAAGCAGAGGTTGGGGAAAATATACCGGGAAGTGTAGACTTCTAATAGCAATTAAGCCTTGAGGAAAATAAAAGAAGGAATAAAGTGAGGAAAACACATTTTACAAAATGATTACAAAACCCAAGCCTTCGAGTCATTGGTCCGTAGGGGTATCTTGAAACCCGGTAACTTGAGTCTGCCAGCTCGGGATTATCGACCAACCTCGCTACACGAATGCAAAAAAGGGTAAAAGTGTCAAAAAAAGCAAATGTGTTGAATCACGGAAAAAAAAAATATACTTTAAGATACTCAATGCCCAAAGCTAAAACAATGATCCATGTCATGGTTGATCCGAATGATACTTCACCACCAGAGGAGGCGTGCAAAATAATTTAAGTGATAACATGTGTATAAGGGTTAGTGGTGTGAATGTTGGAGGAACAAAGACCAAGTCAGATTTTTTATGAGTTAGATTTATATAATGAGCATACAAGAATTCTAAGTGAGATGTATAAGGTTGAGGTGGAGATATTGAGAGTTATTAATGAAATGTTGAATTAAGACTTTGTGGGTGTGTCAACAGAAAACCCTCACGAGACAAAACTCGTCCTCTAAGGAAACTTAGGTGTTTAAAGGCTTGTTGCACATGCTAAGTGCAACCGTGATTCCTACGAAAGTGAGTTAGGATTTCCCTGTTTTCATTTTTCTTATATTTTGTTTTGCAAGGAACTAGCAAAAATCTAGGTGTGGGGATATTTGATGCATTGCATACATTGCATCATATGTCTTTCATTTAGATTAATTTTATATCAATAAATGCTACTAAGGTATGTGTTTAGTCTTATTTACATAATACAGGGACCTGAATGCAAATTACCCATATCCCGAGCATAAACGCGTGCAAGTGACTAATTCCTATCATAAATACCAAGTCAAGATTATCGGGAGTCAAATGGAAGTCCATCCAAGCATAAAAGCATTCAAAGACCTAATTACAAAAAGGTCAAGGACTTAAGCACAAAAGTAGTCAGGGACTTAATTGCAAAAAGTCGAGGACCCGACTGCAAATTAAAGGACCAAAATATTATTTTCGAGAAGTTCTAAAGAAAAATCAATTTGGATCTCCAAATATATGAAGAAATAAATTCGGAGCTCAAAAGAAAGGAAAGAAATCAATCCAGACGCGCAAAGGACAGTTAAATCATACCATAAACACACAGGAAAAATCCGGATCCAATCAGAGCAAATATTGCGGCGAAATCGCCGCACCTTACATGTATTATGCGGTGGAAACACCGCACCCCTTGCGATCCGAGGCCCCGGATTTTATCTAGTCATGTCTTGACGCGTGTACTTTCCTATTGTATACTTGGGTCCCTTGTATCGGCTATAAATAGCCCCGAAACGATGTTGTGAAGAGCCTTAGTTTTTGTTCCATATTTTAGTAATAAAATTTTGTTCTTTTATTTCTTGTTTATTGTTTTCTTTTGTAGTTTCTCTAGGACCCCTTCTCCTTCCGTCCATCCATGAGTTTCTAACTCTCTCCAAAGGGTGGGGGTGACGGATTTAGGGTGATGAGAAGAAGAATAATGTTATTATTTTAATTTCGTGTTAGTATATTTTGATTACTTGAGTTTATGTTGAGTTGATGAGAATTAAATTTATACCGCAAGTGTACGGCCGCGATGAAGCGGTGGCAAGTACGGGTCGAACACAAGGAGGGAGAGATATTGTTATTTTTGTGATTTTTCGATTAAGGGAAGAAAGAGAGAACAATAGTAAGTTTGGTTTGAGATTTTTTGTTTTTAATTATCTAAAGCAAGAACAACAAAACAAAACTAAGAAGAAAACAAATATAGATGTGAGTCCAGCGGGTGAAGGTTTAGATTGCGGGTTTTGATTAGAGAATTCTGAAACTTATAATAAATCACATTAGTTATATAAAGCATTACATGATAAATGACTCAACATAAACTCAAGTAATCAAAATATACTAATACGAAATTAAAATAATAACTTGATTCTTCTTCTCATCACCCTAAATCCGTCACCCCCACCCTTTGGACAGAGTTAGAAACTCATGGATGGAGGGAAGGAGAAGGGGTCCTAGAGAAACTACAAAAGAAAACTAAAAAATTACAAAATAAAAGAACATAATTTTATTGATAAAGAGAAGAACAAAAACTAAGTACTCTTTACAACATCGTTTCGGGGCTATTTATAGTCGATACAAGGGATCCCAATATATAAAAGGAAAGTACACGCGTCAATACAGCATTGGTAAAAATTTGAACGCATGGATCAACTTTTGTGCGGCGGAATCGCCGCAATTTGTACATGAGGTGCGGCGGAATCGCCACCTTTTTGGCTCAGAATCGACCCGGATTTTTCCTATGTGTTTATGGTATGTTTTAGCTGTCATTTGCGCGTCCGGATTAATTATTTCATATCTTTGGAGATCCGAGTTAATTTCTTCATATATTTGGAGATCCAAATTGATTTTTCTCTAGAACTTCTCCAAAATAATCTTTTGGTACTCGTGATTTGCAGTCGGGTCCTCGGCTTTTGCAATTAAGTCCCTGACTACTTTTGTGCTTAAGTCCCTGGCCTTTTTGTAATTTGGTATTTGAATGCTTTTATGCTTGGATGAACTTCCATTTGAGTCCCGATAATCTTGACTTGGTCTTTATGATAGAAATGAGTCTCTTGCACGCATTTATGCTCGGGATATGGGTAATTTGCATTCAAGTCCATGTATTATGTAAATAAGACCAAACACATACCTTAGTAGCATTTATTGATATAAAATTAATCTAAATGAAAGACATATGATGCAATGTATGCAATGCATTATGAGTCATTTATCATGTAATGCTTTATAACTAATGTGATTTATTATAAGTTTCAGAATTCTCTAATCTAAACCCGATATCTAAACCTCCACCCACTGGACTCCCATCCATCTTTGCTTTATTTTTAATTTGTTTTTGTTGTTTCCTTAATCAGAAATCACAAAAATAACAATATTTCTCCCTCATTGTGTTCGACCCGTACTTGCCGCGTCTTCATTGACGTCGTGCACTTGCAGTATAAATTAAGTTCTCATCATCTCTCTTGATCTTTATACCCAAAATGACATCCGCTTCTCCCATGTCTTTCATGGAGAATTTTGAACTAAGGAAAGACTTGACCACTTCAACTTGTGACAAATCCGTTCCAAAGATCAACATGTCATCAACATATAGACAAATTATGACACCTTGACCATTGTCATCAAATTTGCTATATATGCATTTGTCCGAACTATTCAACTTGAAGCCATACGCATGTACAACTTCATCAAACTTTTGATGCCACTGTTTTGGTGCTTGTTTTAGCCCATACAAAGATTTAACTAACTTTCAAACTTTTTGCTCTTGACTCTGCACAACAAACCCTTCCGGTTGTCGCATGTAAACCTCTTCATCAAGCTCTCCATACAAGAAGGTTGTTTTCACATCCATTTGATGGATAACAAGCTTGTGAATAGCCGCAAGGGCTATCAACATTCTAATAGAGGATATTCTTGCAACCGGTGCATACGTATCAAAGTAATCAACACCCAGTTTTTGGGTACAACCTTGTGCACTAAACGGGCTTTGAACTTTTCAATAGTTCCATTTATCTTCTTTTTCTTTTTGAAAATCCACTTGCACCCAATTGGTTTACATTTAGGAGGCAAATCAGCCAAAACCCAAGTGTTATTTCCCAAGATGGAATCCATCTCATCATCAATTGCTTCCTTCCAAAAGGGAGCATCACGAGACGCCATGGCCTCTTTATATGTCAAAGGATCATCTTCCACATTGAAAATATATGGAAATTGAGTCAAAACATTTTCTCTTGAACCTTCAACCAAATATACTTGAAAATCCAGGCCAAATGATTTCTCTTTCCTTGCCTTTTTTTCCTCTTCGTGGTTGGATGGAAGTAGATGCTTCATTCTCAACTTGAGATTAATAATCTACACCTTGATCATATTCAACTTGATCAAGAACTTGAGCACTTGTACTTTGAACATCCTTTTGTCTAGGAATAGAAGAGTATCGATTTTCATCGAATATAGCATCCCTAGACTCAATGATTGTGTGGACTGACCAAAAGTCATTTTGTTCTATAACATAGAACCTATAAGATTTGCTATGAATAGCATTTCCTATAAAAATACATTCCACTCCTCTTTCTCCCAACTTTTTACGTTTGGGTTCTGACACTTTAACAATTGCCCTACAACCCCAAATCTTGAGATGACTCAAGTTTGGTTTTCTTTTGTACCATTGCTCATAAGGGGTGACCTCATTCCTTTTTATGGGAACTCGGTAAAAAATATAACAAGCCGTTAAAACAGCTTCTCCCCAAAAACCATCGGCCAACCCCGAATAGGATAACATGGAATTAACCATCTCTTGTAAAGTTCTATTCTTTCTTTCCGCAACACCGTTTTGTTGTGGTGTATAAGCAGCGGTTGTTTCATGTATAAGTCCTAAAGATTGGAAATAACTTGGATCATAGTATTCACCACCTTTATCGATTCTTAGCCTTTTAATAGGGCCTTTCCGATAATAGGAAACAAGAAACAAGAAACAAGGATTTCAGAAATCACACATACTTGATTCATGAAAGAATTAAGTATAACTTGTGTACAAGTACCTTGTTTGTCTTGGGAATGGCTAGAGTCGCCCTTTCCCTTCTGAGCCTTAGTCATTATCGGAAATAACCACTCCCCATTCCGGGCCGGGAGAGAACGCCTTTACAACCGTCAAACTCGCGAACAACCCTCGCCGAGCTTGGAATCTTCTTCTCACAATCCGAGAAGGATGCTTCGGGCTTTCACCGGAGCCTTTACTCTTTTGACAACAAATGAGAACTTGAGTGGAGCAACACTCTCTAAATCTTGAGCACACTTGAGTAGGATTAAGAAATGATCACTAAGTGTGGAAGGTTTGTAGCTTTGAGTGTTTGGGATTCTCTCTAAAGTTTGGGACAAGTTTGTAGTGGGAGAGTTGTGTTAAAATGTGTTTTACAACTCTATTTATAAGCATTAGAGAGGATAGATCCGTTGGGACAAGATTTGATTGGATTTTGTGCAAAGCACACAAAGCAGAAAATTCGGGCTGCAAATCTGTCCAAAAACGGTCGACCGAAAAGTGAAACGGTCGACCGAACGCTTGGGTTCGATAAGGATACGGTCGACGGAAATATGAATAGGTTGACTGAACACTTAAGTCTATTAAATAAACGGTCGACCGAACAGGGTTACCGGCCGACCGAATGTGCGTTTCGGTAGAGGGAAATTTGGATCGGTTGACCGAAATCGTATCGATCGATAGCAGGGAATTCTTGACAAGGTTAAACGGTCGACCGAACTGGGCAAATGGTTCGACCGTTTGGTTAAGTATATGGAGGTGTATATAGTTTTAATACGAATACGACCGTTGGGCATATACGACAAGAATAAAGGTCGGAACAGTAAGTTCAAACGGTCGACCGAAGGAGATGGTGCGGTCGACCGAAACTGGACAGGGAAAACACAAACTGGATTACTTGATCATCCGGTCGACCGAACGGCCTGTATCGGTCGACCGAATGTGGGCAGACAGTTAGGGTTCAGGTTAGGTGTTTTCCGGTCAAAGTTTGGGTGATCTATTGAAGTCCAAATTATGTGAAATTTCGTGTGTGACTTCTATAGGGAATCTAGTGTGTGATTAAGTTGATTTTAGCTCAAGTATGCTCAATTACACTTTGTTCCTAAGACTCAAAAGAAATCAAGATTACATGTCTTCTATTTAGCTTTAATTACATGTCTTGACTTCATTTCTTTCTTGAGTCTTGATCACCTGTAGAGGTTAGCACAATACAATATATATGCAATGCATAGTGTGTGCTACTCTAATTAAGATTAGGTTGATTAAATCATCAAAACATAAGATTAAGGCCAAAAAACCAACAGTTGCTTCTTGTTATCTTGTTACTTATTTTATTTATTCATGAGGTGACCAAGTTGTGGGTGCATGCACATACATTCTTGAGACCAAAGTCGCATGACCCATAGCTAGCGATATCGTTAGGGTTATGCCGTGCATAAATTGTTATATATGTGCGAATGTCGTGATCATGCTCTTGTGGCCATATAGATATGCATGCATGTTATATTATTGTTGATGATATGACACATATGTGTTAATGGTGGGTGCTCATAGAATGGTCATCATATTAGACACACTTATGAATACCTAAGTATATATGTGTTGCATTAGATGACTCACAAGTGCATTTATGAAATTATAATGAATCTGGGCACTTTGTTGTGAGGGTTGACGGGTCTTTTTGGAAGACCTCTATGTAAATAAGTCAGGCGTGAGATAAGACCTAGACGTGCACATTGTCATTTCCTACAGGACGGGCATACCCAACTTGCGATGGTATCATGTAGGTATTGTCATGAGTTGGGGTGTCAATCCGGAAGACCGCTTTGTGTCAATCGGTGGGTTACCGTCTCAAGTGACCGGCATGTGGATTAGACCAATATGACTGGTGGTCGGGTTACTATGTAGAGGAATCGCGTTGGGCGAAGCCCGGGGATGCGGCTACGTAGAGTCGTCGTCTCTTGTTGTTTGCATGTGTCACATTTAACATTTCATGCAAAGACTCTTTATCATAATTTTGGACTAGGGGCATACGAGGTTTTCTTATTGAAAACTCACGCATTTTTTGTCGTTGTTTTGCTTCAGGTACTTAGGGTTCTGACAGGGTTTGGCACGGGAGATGTTTCAGAGTATTTTGTACACGAGGGACATGTTGGCTAGTTTCTTCAGTTATCTTAATTGCTTCCACTTTATGATGTTTCTTTTGAGTAAAACCTTTGATGTATGAATTCAAAGTTTATTCTATATAAGGATAATTTCCTTTTTCCAGCATTATGTCTGGTGTTGTATATCCATGTCTGTTTTTATTCGTGTATGTCTCGTTTCATTGTAACTCTCCCGGTCGTCGTGGAGACTCTGATCGCGACTTTCACTTGGACTCCCCAACGTGCGTACCCACCAGATATGGGGCATTACAACTTGGTATCATAGCAGATCGGTCACAAAAGTGTACAGAATCGAGAGACTCTCTAGTGGGGCATCAGGTCCAAACCCTGTTGGTAAAATTCTTTCTTTGTAGAATTGCATTAATAGTTAGTAATAGGTCATTCCTGCATGTTTGGAAGACTGATGGCACCACGTCGCAGACCGAAATCATTTGGGACCACGGATGACTGGGAGACGGATCGTAGGATGTTATTTGAGGCAGTGGGGCATCTCGACGCCGTTATGGAGATTCAGATGGAGTGCCCTCGAGTGGACGGGGCAGTGGCGGTCCACGAGCGCTTCATGAGGCAGATTCCGCCGATTTTCCGTGGTGGGGTGGATCCAGATCCTGCAGAGGACTGGGTCTACAAGATCCAACGCATCTTTGGGTTCATCGGTTATCCCCTTAGAGGCAGGTGGAATTGAAGCCCTTTGTGTTCCAGAAGCACGCAGTGACTTGGTGGCAAGCGACCTCTGGTGTCGTGTTTGGAGCCCGAGCATCTACACCACTGAAGAGCAGAGGGCCATGAAGTTCGTTCGACGACTGTAAGGGGGGCTGCAGTCGAAGGTGTTGATTTGTATGCCTCGGACTCTGGAGGAGGTGGTGAAGTGTGCCACTCTACTGGAAGTTGATTGTCGAGAGGGTCAGTCAGACTTGAATCGATCGTTCGATGCTTCTTGTAGGCAGGACAAAGGGAAGCCGATTGGTGGATCGTTGAAACGGCCTCGCAGAGACAAGAAGGACTCATGCCACAAATTCGGAGGTGGGCCATGTGAGCACTATGGCAGGGCTCATGCCACGAAGGATTGTTACAAGTGGTCTGACACTTGTATGGGATGCGAATTGATGGGGCACATTGTGCGAGAGAGCCCGCAGAAGAATGTTGGAGAACCAGGGGCAGGCAATAGCTGGTGTAAGTCAGGGCTGGAATTCTTGCAGACATGGTCATAGCTCAGAGCTAGGTAGGGCAGTTGGGCGTGTGTTCACCATTCGAGCCGAAGATGCTGAACAGTTGGCTGACATCATTGAAGATAAAATGCTTATTTCTGGTCTCATTGCGAATACTTTGTTTGATTGTAGGGCTACGCATTCCTTCGTTTCAGAGGAGTTCGTGATCGTAGTGGATAGGGAACCAGTGGATCTACCTTTCTGGCTGGAAGTCAGTAAGCTGGTTGGTTGCGCTCTTGCTGTGAGGACGTATCTTCTTGGGGTGTCGGTGGTTATGGAGATCCAAACTTTCCGGCTGACCTCGTTGTGTTGCCAATGTTGGACTTCGATGTCATTCTGGGAATGGATTGGCTTTCTGACCACAACATTTGTGTCTATTGTCGGGACAGGAGAGTGGTGATCTCCAGACCGAATGAACCCCTGTTGGTGGTCAAGGGCGTCAGGGGCAGGGACGGGCGTGTGGTGATCTCTACACTGAAGGCTCAGCGCTTGCTTGAGAAGGGTTCTTGCGCATTTCTGGCCAGTGTGGTGTCAACCGAGGGAGATACTAAATCTCTTAAGGAGATTGACGTGGTTCGGGAGTTCCCTGATGTGTGTTCCCGAAGACATTCAAGGGTTACCTCCACCTCGGAAGATCGAGTTCTCCATCGAACTAGTGTCAGGGACGATGCTCATCTCCAAAGCGTCATATCGTATGACTCTGGCTGAGTTGGCTGAATTGAAGGATCAGTTGCAGGAGCTACCAGATAATGGGTTCATTAGACCTAGCGTCTCCCTTGAGGAGCTCCAATGTTGTTGGTGAAGAAGAATGATGGTTCGATGCAGATGTGTATCGACTGCAGGATGCTGAACAAGTTCACGATCAAGAATCGGAACCCCCTACCGAGGATTGATGACTTGTTCATCTAGTTGTAGATGGCTAAGGTGTTCTACAAGATATTCAATAATAAAACTATATTTCCAAAATATTAGAGATGTTGTCACCTATACAGGTAGTAATAGTACATATAGATATCAAGAATTTGAAGAATTATATTCTAGTAATGATGTTAGACATAGAAAATTTAAATTAAACGTCCCTCATATATAGAATTCTACTTATGAAATGTTGTTGTCCTTATAAATCTTTAATTACTATTTTTTATAATGAAAAACAAAATGAAAATATTTTAACTAATCTTGATTGGCATAATTGTAGAATTATGTTAAATTTTATGAAATCTTTTTTCAACTTCACTAACACATTAAGTGAAACATGTGACACAACTAACTTATTTATATCTGAATTATTTCCAACTACTAAATTATTTATGAAATATAGGAGTAAATGGTAGTTTTGTAGAAATTATAAATGTAATGGAGGATAAATTTAATAAATATTGGAAACCTCCACTATTAATTTTTTGTTTATCTTTTGTTATGATCCTAGATTTAGAATGACTGGTTTACAAATTTACTTATAAACTATTTTGAAAACATGAATTATGAAGATTGTGAAGATTGTTTCGAAGACATTAGAACACACCTTAATAGATATTTTAGTCTATATCAACGATTACATAACGTTAATCAAATTGGTTCAAACATTGCTAGTTCATCGTCATCCCAACAACATCTACTTGTAGATGAAAATGATGATAACTTTCAATGCAATTGGTTAAACCAGAAAATATTAAGATTAGTATAAAATGAAACATATTTCAATATTGATATGTACTTATCTGCCGCAGATTGCATATCTTTTGATGTTTTAGAGCGGTGAAAATCTAACTCTGCCACAACATTATTGCCGCCGACAAAAACCCAAACCCAACCCACTGGGCCGACTTGGTACCCAGTTTTAGCTTACAGTATTAAATAACATGAGTAGATTTATATTTCAATCAGCCAAATTATTATAAAATATTAGGAAAAAATTTCAAAATAATCAAAAAAAAATAAAATATCGGAAGAATATGCACTTTGAAAACTTAATTGGCAAAATATGCACATTAAAAACGGCACCACAGGTGCCGTTTTCATTAACTAAAAACGGCATCACTGATGCCGTTTTTACACTTGATAAAAACGGCATCAGTGATGCCGTTTTTACCTGGGAAATTTTTTTCTTGGTTTCGAGATGTTGCTTTTAGCTAAGTTATGTTGAACAAGCAACGGGTCGGTCGGGGGTCTCGCTCCCCGGTGAGCGAGCGGCGTTCCACCTCGCCGGTGAGGTGGCGGGGGTTGAAAGGGGGCAGCGCACCTTGGAATTTTTTTTGGATCTTTAAATTGTTTGATATAGATTTTTTTTAATCCAAAACATACTTCTATAAAAATTTATAGAAGTATAAATTTTTATAGAAGTATGTTTTGGATTAAAAAAAATCTATATCAAACAATTTAAAGATCCAAAAAAAATTCCAAGGTGCGCTGCCCCCTTTCAACCCCCGCCACCTCACCGGCGAGGTGGAACGCCGCTCGCTCACCGGGGAGCGAGACCCCCGACCGACCCGTTGCTTGTTCAACATAACTTAGCTAAAAGCAACATCTCGAAACCAAGAAAAAAATTTCCCAGGTAAAAACGGCATCACTGATGTCGTTTTTAGTTAATGAAAACGGCAGCTGTGATGTCGTTTTTAATGTGCATACTTTGCCAATTAAGATTTCAAAGTGCATATTCTTCTAATTTTTTATTTTTTTTGATTATTTTGAAAAATTGTTCCAAATATGATTTTATTCACAGTATTACATGTTTTTAATGATTTGGATATTAACCTTTAACTATGCTTGGATAACTAAATGTTTCAAATCTTTGATTTCAAAAATACATTTTTCAAACTGGTCTCTAATTCAAATAATATATTTTGAAAATACATGACCATATGTAATAATGCATTAGACTAGAAAAAAAAAATTCGTAAGATCACATGTTTAGTAACAAACAAATAAGGAAAGAGACAAGATTTTTGAGACAAGAGATACCCTTTTTTCTTCTTCAAGAAAACACATTTTCATAAGGAAAAAAATAAATATATATATATATATATTTATTTATAATATATCATTCGAGACGATCTAAACACCCTCGTAGTTTAGAAACCTGTATTTTGCTACATAACCATTTCCCTCAAATTTACAAATAAACCCTTACAGTTTCTTAGATAGACACAGCAACAGCATGTAACAAAATTTACTAGTATAATTATATGCCAGTATGCCACAACATTTGCAATATGCCGCTTACGAAAAAGATGAGATGCTTCCGGAACGGTAATTCCTCAAATTTCACAGCTGTCAAACAGACGTTGCTGGCAATGACATGCATTAATATCTCACAAGTAACATAAAACGACGATCGAGTGCAAATACAATCTTCTACGTCAGGATAACGTATCTGAAGGACAAGACCCCTGCTACCGCTAATTATCACACAGATTATCTGAGGCAAAGAAAGATTAGTAGACAAACAATAAACACTGACGCCACTGGTAAATGTTGTTCCAAGTCTTCAAAACCATCCTTGAATCTGCCTGATTTGTAACAGAGTAATCATTTCCATTAATTGCTGGATTTTCACAATGTAATGTTCCTTCAAACAAAACTTGGGCGCGCCGATGGAGAAAAGCAGAGCCTCGTTTAAGTTCACAGCCGACTCTATTGGGCAGAATTTTCATGTAATAAAACATATTCTCGGCTGCAGCAGAAGGATGATTAGGAGTGCAAACAAATGAAACAAAGTGCACACAAACGACATGATAACAGTATAACCAGCAAAACTGTACCTGCTATTACCGAATTTGATCGTGTCTTTCTCGAAAAGCTCATAATATCGTTGAGGTTCAAGGGGGTTATCCTGCATCAGGAAGAAAAAAAGTTTACAAATGTGTTGAACAGAAGATCGTTCTTCTTGAGGAATCAATAACCCTCTATTTTAAATTTGTAAGCCAACTCATGTGTTGTCCACAAACATATATATCAGTTTCTGAAGTGAAAATATGATCCCCATTTGATCATATTCTAGAGAAGGTACATGAGACAACCGCCCAGTTTCCCGAAAATTCAAATTTGTCAAATCTAATCCCACCGCATGCCCAGTTTCCTAGGACAATATTTCTCAGGAAACATATTTGACCATCTGATATTTAACGGCATAAGTGCTTAGACACCCAGTGAGGAATAACACTATCAGGATTCAGAACTCAGTTTCTTACATTTACCCATTTAACAAATGATGGTAACGATAATTTCACCATGGCTTCCAATTGGATTCACTGAAAATCGGAGACGTTATTATAAGATGACATAATATAAGATGATACAGATATCCACGATGTAAAAGGGCAAGACTTGCCAAACCATTAAAGTTCATTACATGACTGATGTAGGTTCATGTCAACACCAACTTGACTTCCCAAGGGGAATCTTTTTCATGTGACTGTCAACAAACACAAGGATCGAAGACTAAAAGCAGCATATTCTATCCTAGTACCAGTGTCATGTGCCTGTTGAAATTTGAAGTTTCTGATATCAAAGAAAATAGGGAGGCAGTAATGTGGCAAACATTGTCTCCACTAAGACATTGTATTTCTTTTCTCAAACTAGTACTGCAAGAAATTATGTGGCAACTTCAACTTAGATAGCTAGATTAGAACAGCATATTAGTATGTTTTTCTTTCTGAATTCTAGATTCTTCACATAAATATGTATCTTTAAACCTCAGAGGCTCTAGTCTGAGTCTGAGATCTTTAAACCTTCATGGAGAAAAACCATTTATGATAGGTACATTACTCCTAAAGGATTTTAAAGGGCACCATGAAAAACACTTGGGTGAATGCTGCAAAACGACGCAAAAGTCTCCTACATTTTTGTTAAGGCTTGACAAGGCAAAAATCTCCTACATTTAGTCAAGGCAATGAGAAGGCAAAAGTCTACTGAGGAACACTTGCATCTGGCTCCAAGACATCATAGTCGCAACTAATATGCATAAAGTATTCTGATTTGTGATATGCAGCACATTTTTTGCAATTCCAGCCTTTAGAATGGAGAGAACTGACCCAGATCAACTTAAAATACTAACGTGGATCATCAGAAATAACACTTTAAAACAAGCATACAAATGAAAAAACAAAAGTTTGTAATGGACTAATTAAATGCAACTAAAAAATAATGATAAGTGGTAACTCTGAAATATCATGGTAAGTGAAAAAATGGTTTCTTTAAACTTCATAAGAAGCAAGCACGAAAAATTAAATTGGTGATATGGTGATAACTTACATTGAGAAAAGTCCCATTTGTACTTCCAAGATCCATCAAGTATGGCCTGATTCAAAATAGAAAATTAATGATGGTCATCACAATTAAATTCAGAACGATAACGGAATAGCCTAATAAACTTACAGATATAAGGCCACCAAAGAGAGAATTTGGAAATAAGACCTTAATTACCTGACTTGCTTTTTCATCATGCCATCTGGTTGTTCCTTCTCTACAACCCTGAAACGTAGACCAACTAGTTAAACTTTCTTTTCTATATTAACCTCAAATTTAAAATAATCATATCAATATACCTATACTGAATGATAGCATGTTGTTTACTGCAAGAAGGGTGATCTGTTGGAATGTCAGCAACCCTTCTTTCTCTTCCAAAAAGATAACAGCTCTGGCGATGTACATATAAGGGGTCTGTTTTTTTATAAAATAAAAATAAAAATTGGAAACCTTAGCCATAGGGTACATATCACGTAAGATAATTGAGGAAGGCAACCAAAAGAATTGCAAGGTCAAAAGAGGTGCTGATTAAGCTCAAAAAATAAAAGATAGACAAATCTAGACATTAACCATCACCTTGTTTTACAGAGAAATTGAATTTTTACAACGAAAACGAAAACAAATAGCTTACAAATTGACGGACTAATACTTTTTCCACCAGAAATTCACAGGATTGAAAACGTAAAGGCATAATACCATTCAGTACTTCACCGGCCTTGAACACATACAAACGCCATCTTATATCTGGCTTGCGAGCATCCACAGGCTCGGTAAATAACAACGTCACACCTGAAAGATGGACGACATCGTCAAAATTCAAAAATGATTTTGAAGAGAACTGTCACGCAACTTTTACTTTATATTCAAGCATATGCAAGATCACAAGGGATGGATAGCAGCATTACATCCAGAATTTTGTAGGATTTTTCTACCCAAAAAGTGGACAGAAATAAAAAAGACAGGCAACATTTTATCTTGATCAAAGTCATTGCGCCATGGAATACTATGTCGTTCAAAAGATAAAAGCCTCAACTGCAAACAACTTTAAAAAGCATAACTAGTTAAACTGTTCATGGGATTATGAAGAGGGCATCGATTCAGACACCTAGAAAGTTTATAAGTTAACTGAAAAATGTCTTGAAAATCCAGAAGTGCTCAATTAGTTAATCTTACAGATGATCTAAACCCATGTGAGATCTCACTGTGGCATTTCAGAAGCTTACTTCGCTAGAAGGTAGTTAGGCTGTTTGGAAAATAGGTCCTAAATATAAATTATGGGGAAGACGTTCACGTCAGGAACGGAAAAAATAGCTAATTCCTAACATTATTATACAGGCTGTTGCAGGTAAATATTCCTGCAACAAGCCTTAATACGTTTTTCCATAATAAGTCAATAGATATACTTTAAACTCCTGAGAAAACACAATAGGACCAGGCAAAGTGAAAGAAAACAAAATGTGCTGCAAGTATGCAAGTGCCGAAGAATGTGTTAAACAATATTCACTTACATGTGTTTAGTTTCTTACTCATATAAGTCAATTGTAAGAACTTAAAAATGTTACTTCTGCAAACTAGCAATTTTTTGGTGAATCTCCATCTAGTAAGAGCTGCAAGGCCAAGGGCCTAGAAAATCAAAGACATGTACCCAAGATAACACGAGAATCAGTGGAAAGTGAATATAAATTGTAAAGAATCTATAGTGTACATAAACATATTACTGAGTCATAAAATCAGATATCTATAGCAAGGTCGTCAAATTACTTTAGCAGGTTTGTGGCAAATAAGGCTTCTTACCCCGAAAGCGATTTGTCTCTTCAGCAAGCTTTCCAGAGAGCTCAAAAGAGGGTTTTTCCTATAAAATTATTGAGATTAAATAAGAAGGCAAAATATGCATAACTTGGCAAACTTTAGAATGACCAACAAGAAACCGTAGAAACAGAAGCACAAACACAATTTCTGTGAAGTATTAAAAGAATATTTTAGCATCACAGAAGAAGAAAACTTGCTGAGCCAAGGTCACTAATGAATACTGAAACTAGTATACAATGTACAAGAATTGTCTTTTCGTCTAGATATGGCATAATGACAACAAGTAACTATAACATACTAATATACGGTTCAAAAAATCTAATAATCAAGATTTACCTTCTGTTTAGCAGTCAAAGCTTCTTCGGCAGCTTTCATTTTAGCAAGAGAATCTTGTTCACTATCCCTGCAAAGATGCAAATGACTTTAAATGTTGAATCTAAAGCAAGTTAACATTTAATGCCATGTATCTTCACAAAAATGTTATGATTGCAACTACTTCATTGAAGAGGTCATTTCACAGAAATTTTAATGAATAAAGATCCATGGTCATTTGTAGCGATGCTCTTTAGATGCAAAAAGCAATATTTTGATTTCTTCAAGAAATGTTAGACAAATGCTTTTGATGTTTAACTTTCAGAATGAGCCCTAGATGGACTGCCAGTATTGTCGCAAGAAAAAAATAACAAAGGTAGAAGCAAAAGGGTTATGAAATGTTGCTAGAATGCATTAAATTGCCGAGATTTAAATTAACATTAAGAAAAACAAATAGATTTGATGAACAATATAGTAACACAGACGAGCACATTTCCGGAGAGAAACTATTAGCATATAAGGAAAATTGCTGGAAAAGAACTAAATAAAATCTATCTGATAACAGACTCCGTTGCTTGTAAAACAGAAATCTTACCCAGGGTGATCAGCTTCACTTCCATTTCTTCGCTGAAACGGAGAGTTGACTGTCAGTTATAAGATGTCAACCTGAGACGAGTTCTCTTTTTAAACAAGAGTGAAGAGACGAGGATGGGCGGGAAGCAAAAACTAATACTAGCAAATCTTATCGAGCTAAATATTTTGGTTAACAGATCAAACTAATAATAACTAATACTAGCGAATCATAACAACCATCATAAGTTTACTCTATGAAATAAGCTCAAACACATCGGAAGGAAACAAATCATCACAAGTTCATCTATGAAATAAGCTCACAGACATCAGAAGGAAACAAATCGTCACAAGTTTACTCTAGGAATTAAGCTCAGACACATCAGAAGTAAACAAATCATCGTAACACATCAGAAGGAAACAAATCATCATAAGTTTACTTTATGAAACAAGCTCATATAAAGAGGTCACCGTGCCTTCTCCCTCCTCGAAGGGGACACCGAATTCTGCCTTCGCCTCCGCTCTCGCTCCACGGGTGACCCCGAACTCCGCCTGTCCCTCCTCGCCCTCTCAACCGGCGATCCCGACCTGTCTCTCCGCCTCCGCTCCACCGGCGACCCCGACTTATCCCTACGCCTTCGCTCTACCGGAGACCCCGACCGCTCCTTTCTCACTGTCCTGGAAGACCTAGACTCGTCTTTCTCCCCCACGGCGCGCCTCAACCGCTTCGTGCGAGGGGAAGGCGACTTAGACGCCTCGCCGCGGTCACTTGACCTAGCTGTACCCTTCCTTTCAGTTCTCGGCGGCGACCGCGACCACGATGCCTCGTCCCGACGGGGCCGGGTTCGGGAATCGGAAACGTGGTGAGAGTGCCGCGGCGGCGGGGACCGGTGGTGGACTGCCGGAGCCATCTAGACGGGCATCTGAACTGCAAAGCCAATCGTGGATGCCAATTAAAAACCGTCGAACACTAACAAAAGAGTGGATAGTGTGTGGAAGTGTGTTCACGCTTTGGAGATTCGGAGCTGAAGGTTGGGAATGGGGAGAGAAGAAAAGGATGTTTCAAAAAAGGATCATGCTTTCTGGTCGGGGTTAGGGTTTAGAGGTAGGGCTGAGCATCGGTGCGGTTCCGTTTCCAGACTGGACCGGAAAAAATTCGAAAGGTCAGACTGGAGACCGGACCGGACCGGACGGTCTGGTCCAAAAACTCAATTTTTTACCTTAAATTTAAAAAAAAAAATTGGACCGGACCGGAACCCGGACCGGGTTATGCTCACCCCTATTTAGAGGAGAAGAACGACAACTCACTTGGATGAGTTGGGCTGTTAACGGGTTGGGTTGGGTTAGGACCTAGCCATTGTAGTGAAGATCCACACTACAATGGCTGGGATTTCAGTCTATTCCAAAAATTAAAAAGCATGTCTTGTGGTCTCTTGTGTTTTTTTTAAAGTTGACGTTCAAATTACTAGGAAACGGTTGTTTTCTTTTGTTTCAAATTTCAATATGAATTATGACATTGATTGAGATTATGTGTCACTTTGTTTAATGGATCGAGATCATGTGTTCACAGTACATTAGTATCCTTTAAATAACTGAGACGAAGAGTTCCAAAAGACATAAAGGACACCCTTATCCTTCAAAGGACACATTCGATCTAAAGACACACATAAGTGTCCTTAAAAGGATACCTATGCGTGCTCCAATGGACTGTGTCCTTCGAAGGACACTCGTGCCCCTTGAAGGACAGGTATGCGTGCTTCAAGGGATTATGTCCTTTGAAAGGCACCTGTGTCGCTCGAAGGACACATATGCGTGCTCCAACGGATCGTGTCCTTCGAAGGACAAACTTGTCACTGTAAGGACACGTATGCGTGCTCCACAGAACCGTGTCCTTAAAAGGATACCCGTCTCTCGAAGGAAACTTATGTGTGCTCCGAGGGACCGTGTCCTTAGAAGGACATTTGTCCCTCAAAGGACACTTATGCGTGATCCAAACAAATGTATCCTTCTAAGGCCACATGTATCCCTTGAAGGACACTTATGCATGATCCAAATGATCGTGACTGTGTCCTTCAAGATACATTGGTGTCCCTAAAAAGGTATTTATGTGACTTTCTCCTTAAAAGGACAAACATGTCCTTCAATGATACATTCAATCTTAAATCGCACATAGCAAATGCATACCAAATTAAACATCCAAATTCAATGGAACATACGAACTGCATACAAAGGAGTACCACATAATTCAACTTGAGATTAAAGTTTTGAAATACAAGGGCTTGCAACCTTCCAAGTTCAAACACAAACTATCAAACCAAAAAACAAACCCATGTTAACAAAACCCAAACATGACAAACCTACACCCTTTAATTTCTACATGAACCACCTAACAAGCATCCGAAGAAAAACAAAGACGACAACACTCAACACTATATACACCTTGGTCATGAATATTTTCCTCTCCCTAAGAAACCCATGTAGGTTACAAACATTATCCCTTATCTCGAGCAGTAACTGGTTGTTCTCGGCAATGTAGTCCTGCACCTCCTCCACCTCTTTTCCAGATGAGTGGACCTTTCTAACACTGTCTCATGAAATCTCTCCACATGCGTGCCCAAATCTTGGCTGGAGTAGTTGGTCGTGTTGGTGGTTGACGGTTCGTAACTGCTGATGGACGCAATGTAGGTGTTGTTGGCGATGGAGGTGGAAACCAAATCAATGAAATCAGCATTGTTGTCAGACGACATGTCTCCACCACCAGTTGTCTGACCAGCAGCTTGAAGATTGAGGGGAGGATTGTTGCCTTTTTTGCCTTAATCTATGTTTTAATGATTTAATCACCCTAATCTTAATCACAATCAAAGTATAGTAGCACACATTATGCATAGCATATATATTGCATTGTGCTAATCTCTATAGGTGATCAAGACTCAAGGAAGAAAGGAATTCAAGTCAAGACATGTAATCAAGTTATTGAAGACATGTAATTTTATATTTCTTTTTAGTCTTAGAAACTTTGTGTACTTGAGCTTACAAGAGTTGAAACTACTCACACGCACTAGATTCCCTATAGAAGTCACACACAAAATATCAGATCATTTAGACTTCAATAGGTCACCCAAACTTAGACCGGAAATCACTAAAACCCAAACCTAACTGCCTGTGCAGATTCGGTCGACCGAACCACCTTTGTTCGACCTAATGATCATATAACCAATAGTATTTTAAAACCCCCGACCGGTCGACCATGACCATTTCAATAGATTGTCTACACATGTCAAATGACTGTTAGACTTGTCTTTCTACAATGGTCGGTTTTCCCAAAACCCCAAATATAAGTGACCACCAATCGACCGTGGACCTAGTTTCGGTCGACTGAACATAAACGTTTTGACAAACCCCATAGTGCCTGATATTTTTGGTCGACCAACCCAAGCATTTCGGTCAACCAAACATAAACATTTTTGACAACCCCATAGAGCCTGTTAGTTTTCGGTCGACCGAACCAACCATTTAGTTCGACCGATAACTTAAGTGAACTTTAGTTATAGTTTGGTTTTGTTCGACCGTTCCCTGCTCGGTTTACCGTTGCTTTTCTGGACTTTCCTGGACTTCATTTCCGGACGACATCCCATCGACCGTTAAACTCGTTTCGGTCGACCGAACTTTCCCAGAATTGTGCCTTGTGCTTTTCTGTTTTGTGCTTCTTACACAAATACTTACCATATTAATCCCAACGGCTATAACCCCTTAGGAGCTTATAAATAGATGATACCAAGACACAATTTCACAACTCTTACACTCCAAATTGTCATACACATCTAAGAGAAACTCCCAAGCTTTCAATTCCCCAAACCTTTACTCTCCAAGCCTAAACTTCACACTTTATCAATTCCTTATTCACTCAAAGTGTGCTCAAGTTAGATAGTGTATTCCACTCACATTGTGTGTCAAAGAAACAAGGATTTCGGTGAAAGCCCAATGTGTTCCCTCTCGAATTGTGAGAGGAAGAAATCAAACTAGCGAGGATTGTTCGCGGAGCTTGTGGTGTAAAATGCTTAATCTCGGCCCGGAACGAGATTGATAGTGAAGACGTAGGCGGAGCTCGAGGGAGATCGAGGAGATCGAGCAGAGTTTGCAAGAGAGGAAGTAGGCGGGAGACCGAACCTCTATAAAATCACTTTGTCTACTTGTGTGGTTTGCTTGCTTTTCCCTACCTTTCTAATTCCGCTGCACAACTTGTTTAGGTAGAGATAAGCATTAAAAGTGATAAGAATTAGGATCATACACGATCCCACAAGGACCACTATGGCGAAGTGTACACGACCAAACTACGTCAAACTAGACACGACCCGCTCACCTGTTCTTTACTGTTGGTTCTTGCAATGTCCATGTGTGCTGCTTCTTGGATTATGTTTTGTGGGGTCTGCTTGCTGGATTTAGGATATTTTTGGTTTAGGGTGAATGAGAGGTTCAATTTTTCTTTCTTTACTTTTGAAATGTTCCGGGTTTACCACGTTTTGTGGTAATCCGAAGAATTTGAACCGTTGTATCACTAATTACTAAACAACCTGTCACTTTATCAGAAATCATATTTTATAATTGCTTTAAAATAATAAAATTAAAACAACAAATGCTGACATAAAAGGTAACGTGGAGCGCATCACGGATGCCCCACATCCATGTATCAACACGTTTTACAAAACGAGCGATGACTTTGATCGAGACTAACGTGTTCCTTTTATCTATTTTAACAAATATTCTGACATGTGGATCAAGCTAAGTATCGACAAAGGAATCAACTTGCCCTGGTTTCCAAACCATTTGTCATGATCACAGCTTGAAGACTTCATTGGTTAGTAGTTGATTCGTAACCATTGTCAACTCTAATTTGGCTTTACTTCTTCACCTTTTACCTCTTTTTTTCAATTTCTTTATTTTTTCCCTTTCTTTTAATGTTTTTCAAATAGAAAAACACCACAAGCAGAGGTTTGTGCTTACTGTTGGGAGAAACATTCGTAGCTCGTGCGTCAGTAGCGGCAAACAAAAACTTTTGTGTGCTCCCATTCGGGTCCTTTAGGAGTTGTCCTCCATTCTAAAAAACTATTTTCTTCCAACTATAGGTGGGTACCAGGCCGGGCCTAGGCCCGACCTGTTAAGATAAACGGGCACTGGTGGGTTGGGCCGGTTTAATCGAATGGTTCTTAGAGTCGTTGGATTGCTGATGTCAGCAATGACGTCAGCACTGCACACCAACAACTCTAAGAGTCGTTGGTTTTAAAAAAAATACTTAAATATCATCCATTAATTACGAAAATGTCATTTCAAAAATCTATATAAATCCCCGTTCCATTCATTTCTTCACACCAATTCTTCTTCTTCTCTTCCAAATTCCAATCTTCTTAATTTTTCCTTAAGTGTTCTCATTGTGCTACATGTGGGTCGAAACGTCAAGTTTGAAAAAAAAACCTAAACCTGCTTCCTGATTCGTCCGGTTTCGCGACACGCTGACACAATCTTCTCTGTTTCTCGCCTTCTAGTTTGCATTTCTTTACCCTTTTAGTTTATTTAGTATAATTAGTTTATTTGAGTTAATTATTATGAATTTCTCGTTGGTTAGAAAATTTAGATTTTGTTTGCCTACTTTTTAATTTCAATGGCATCTGACCCACCAATTAATTCGTCACCTGAACGTGTGGGGATAGTAATCCACATGTTAGTGCATCAAATATAGGCAAAAGTACTAGAAAAGAAACTGGTAAGGTTTGGAATGATTTTGACTTATCACAAGATAAAAAAATGGAAAAGAATGAGCTAATATGATTATATATAACCAGATAAGAGAAGTATTGCATGAATATTCAATAACAAATAAAATTTGTGCAATTTCTTTTGACAATACTACTAATAACTCTAGAGTAGTAGAATTATTTGTAAGATTAGGTAATCTACCCTTAGATGGTATTTTTTTCATATTAGATGTGTTTGTTATATAATAAACTTAGTTATACAAGAAAGATTTGAATTAATAAAACTTTATTTACAAAATGTTAGAGATGTTATCACCTATACAGGTAGTAATAATACATATAGATATCAAGAATGTAAAGAATTGTGCTCTAGTAATGATGTTAAACCTAGAAAATTTAAATTAAATGTCTCTCATAGATGGAACTCTACTTATGAAATGTTGAAATGTTATTTTCCTTATAAATCTTTAATTATATCTTTTTATAATGAAAAACAAAATGAAAGAATTTTAACTAATCTTGATTGGGAAAATTGTAAAATTGTATTAGATTTTTTGAAACCTTTTTTTAAATTCACTAACACATTAAGTGGAACATATTATACAACTGCTAACTTATTTATATTTGAATTACTTCCAATTACTAAAATATTTAAGAAATATAGGAATAATGATAGTTTTGTAGAAATTATAAATGTAATGGAGGCTAAGTTTAATAAATATTGGAAACCTCCACCATTAATTTTTTGATTGGCTTTTGTCGTGGATCCCATATTTAGACTGATCGATTTACAAATTTACTTAGAAACTATTTTTGAAAACATGAATTATGAAGGTTGTGAATATTACTTAAAACAAATTAGAACACACATTAATATATATTTTAGTCTATATGAATGATTACATAAAGCTAATCAAATGGGCTCAATCATTGCTAATTCATCATCATCCCAACACCACCTACTTTTGGTTGAAGATGGTTATGATGATGATGAAAACTTTCAATGGAATTGCTTAAATAAAAAAAGATTAAGATTGGTACAAAATGATTCACATAACGAATTAGCTGCATATTTAAATTGGGGAGGCGGCTCCCGCAGACGCCTCAGCCAACGTTCAGGCGTCTCCCGCTGACGCCCCACCCAAAAAAAAATTAAAAAAAATTAATTAAAATAAACAAGGCAATTTACCAGTTTTGAGTAATCTGGGGCGTCCACTGGTTCTTTTCCTGTCCTCCGAGACATTCTATCTGGTGAATATAAGAGTAATATGAAGAAAGAGTTGTGTTAGGAGAGTGAAATGAAGAGTTATATAAGTAGAAATGGTAGAAGGGCAAAATGGTAATATGTACGGACAATTTAATTAGTTTTACGGCGATGAATATCAGTTCAGTTGTTTTATTACTAGTTCTTAAGAAAGTTTTTATTTTTTTATTTTTTGAAAAAATATTTTATTAAAATAATATTTAAATATATTATTTACTATTAAAAATAATTTTGGTGAGAAAAAATGAATAAGAGAGAGATGCGATGAAAAAGAGAGATGCGGGGTAGACAAAGAGAAGAGAATGGATGTGAATGTTGAGAAGAGAGAGGGAGAAAATAGATAAGTGAATAGTAAAAGTAGATTTTGTATAATTTACAACCAAATATACAACCAACTAGAGATAAAAAAATTGTTGATATATCAGGGTTTATTTTGTAAAATTTCAAATTAAATAATAATATTGTTAAAGTTGTAGTAATGGTAGTAAAGAAAAGTCAACAAAGTGACATGATTTTTGGGTCTAATGATATTAAACAAACAAAAGTTTTACTCTGTGGTATCAAAGCGAATACGAGCTTTCGAGTAACATTTCAACAATTTCGATTTTTTATAGTGGCATGCAAGCAAAAAAACATGATTTTAAGTACAAAATATATTATTATCAGTAACTTCTAGTATATAATATTTTTAAGATAAATTTATTATATACTAAGATGAATATCCAGAAATAATCTTATAATTTGTGTTTTTTTATTTTCTAGAAGTTGTGTCAAATTGTTTATTAATTGTTTTTGTAATTTATATAACTATTTAGTTTTGACATGGTTGTACATAATTTTCAACTTCTTGTACTTTCTTTAGTTTCCTGAGAAAGGACATGAGAAAATCAATCTCATATTTCATATACATCCAGAATTGTGAAGGGTAATAAAGGAAAAATATTTTTATTTCCTAAAACATACACAAATAGTTGGAAAAAGTATGGGTAAAGAGAAATTATTATTTTTCTTTCTGTTTCTTGGGACCCACCTGAGTCCTGTATGTCGTACTTTTTGTAGCGTTCAAATTTTCGATGTCTTGCACAATACTTGTCACCTATTAATTTCTTGAAAGTTGTAGGGTGATTAGACGCTGCTGCAATTCCACAACTACAGGAATGATTTTGCTTATATATCCTAATTAAAAAGGTTATGATATTTGAATTTCTAATGGCATGGACAAGCCCTCCATAACTTTCTTTAGCATATGGTATGGGGGTAACCGCTTATTTATTACTGAATTGCTAAACATCGCCCTAAAATTACTTAAATCGTCCCTTGAAATTACCAAATTGCCATTCCTCCTATTTTTTGCTTATATATCTCACAATTTTACTCTTTTTTCAAAATTTTCTCTTCCTATACCTACTTCAGAAGATTACGAATGTCTCGGAGGCCAGGGAAGCAGCCAGCAGTTCCCCCGGTGTACCCGTATACGGTAACCTTACGTTATTTATTTGTTTTCAAAAAAAAAAAAGTGGTCGGCGTCCGAGGGAGACGCCCCCCGCATGGGGCGGGCGTCCGAGGAAGCCGCTCGCATCGAGCGGCTTCCTCGGACGCCCGCCCCATGCGGGGGGCGTCTCCCTCGGACGCCTACCAGTAGCGGGAGACGTCTGCGGAAGACGTCACCCCGATGGAGGCGACGTCTTCAGAAGACGTCTCCCAGACGCCTCCACAAATTTGTTTTTAATTTTTATTAAATCTGATAATTACTTTAATAAATTGTGATAAATCTGAAAATTTAATTTAACAAATTCTTATTAAGTTTAACATTTGTGATATTTAGTTTTAACAATTTTTGATTTAGTTTAACAATTGTTTTAATTTAGTTTAACAAATTTTGATTCAGTTTAACAATTGTGATAATTTAGTTTAACAAATTTTGATTTAGTTTAACAATTGTGATAAATATGATAATTTAGTTTAACAAATTTGTATTTAAAATTTCAATTAATAGTCATCGGGTCACAGTGGAGGGAAAGGCAAGTCAATACCATTACACGTCTTCCGTTCTTTAGAGGATGATTCAGCACCGCGTCATCCACGTAGACGGGGGATATCTGCTTCGGTCAGGAGGGAGAGAGAGGCATTACGTCGTCGTGAGGAGGATGATGATTCCTTCGATGATGAGCATGTGGACAGTCCCGACGACGGGAGCGACGATGATGACCCGTATGAGTTAGAGCGCCCGGAGGTGGAGAGGTAGGGGGAGTATAGCAGAGGACGTGGTCGAGCGGGTAGTTCTACTTCCGCCGGATGGATGGTGCGGAAGGGTAGGGGTGGGAGGTTTACGACCGGGCATTCGAGCTCGTGCACTGTAGATCCCCGCGCTCAGAAGAAGAAGAGGGTCCAGGACGATTCTTGGATCGTGAGCAGTATGACGCCTGGTGGTCCTTTAGATGGGAGCGTCATTCCTAGTTTCTGGGGTCACATCGCTAGACGGATATGGGACGGAGAGGATCGGAAGGTTCTGAAGTGCCATAATCGGCACAGAGCCTGTACAGCACTACAGGGTTGGCGGTCTACACTGAGTGCTGATATCAGAGAGGAGATTAGTGCCACTCATTTGGGGCACTTACCGTACAACATGTTCCCTTATCTCGACATGCCTTTGATTTCTGCGTTTGTGGAGCGGTGGCAGCCTGACACCAACACTTTTCACATGCCTTTCGGAGAGATGACGATCATGCTTCACGATGTTTTCCAGATCCTGCGCATTCCTGTGGATGGTCGTCTGGTTAGTGCTCAGGGGTCGACGTCTGAGCTGAGGTGTTATGTTGGAGAGTTGCTTGGTGTCACACCTGATGGTCTGGCAAGAGATACAACTTTATGGAGTGGTGGTGGTGTCGGCATCGACTCCCTTGAGGACCTATGCAGACGGGCACGGCCTCCGCGGGCCGATGATACACAGTTGACGGCGTACCTATTCTTGATGCTCGGAGCCGTCTTGTTTGTCGACAAGAGTGGTTGCCGGATCAGACCACGCGATCTATTGGAGGCTAGGGACCCGGACACCGTTCGTGAGTACTCGTGGGGCTCAGCGACGTTGGCATACCTGTACCGTCAGCTTGGGATAGCTAGCCGTGCAGATTGTTCTGGGATTGCAGGTTGTCTTACGCTGCTGCAGGCGTGGATATACGAGTACTTTCCCGCATTGCGCCCGCATCATGAGCGGAAGATTATCGAGGAGGGTCATCCACGTTCGGGTATGTGGGCCGTCCGGAGCGAGGACAAGAGCGATGGACGATTGCGTTCAATCCGCGCACGGCTAGATCAGATGACTGCATCAGAGGTATCAAACTTTACACCATTTACATTTATTTATTTAATTTTAAGATGTATTATTATTAATGTGTTAAAGTTTAGGTGGAGTGGTTACCCTATGGTCTTGACCCAGCAGCGGAGGTCCCGAGGACTTTATTGATGGGCCTTATTCGTTATCGGGTTATCATAGAGCCTTATATGCCCGATCGTGTCTTGCGTCAGTTAGGATATGTTCAGGTGATCCCGGTTGACATCCCGACACCAGAGCATGCGGTGCGGTCTGCGACTGCAGCGATGTACGACATCAGGTTCCCCGCTTCTACAGCGGAATCGACTTGGCGGACATTTCCGAGATCATGCCGACTGTTCCTTGGCGACTTCAGACGTAGTCGCGACCCCTCTGAGTGTGATGCACGTTATCTTGATTGGTTCGGTAGTTACTCACATCCTGTCATCGTCCGTGGTGCCTCCCGGAGAGCAGATCGACCACCAGATAGGACGTGTGGCGATCTGGTAATTTTTTCATTTTATCTATATTTATTTGTACCGTATATTTTGTTAATGTACGCTAATGTTAATGTTATGTGCAGTGGATGGGTAAGATGATACGGGCTGTAGAGCCATTCTTGCAGAGGAGGGATGAGCTGCCAGACGATGACATGAGAGCTGCATGCGGAGATTTGGATGAGATCATACAGTCGTGGCATACTCAGTTAGGCATCTCCGACCATGATTCAGATGATGAGTAGGCTGATTGATGAGAATTAAATTTATACCGCAAGTGCACGGCGTCTATGAAGACGTGGCAAGTACGGGTCGAACACAAGGAGTGAGAGATTTCGTAGTTGATGTTATTTTCGATTAAGAGGAAGAAGGAGAGAAGAATCAATTGGGTTTTTAGGTTTTTGGATTATAATTATCTAAAGCAAGAACAAGAACAAATAAACTAAAACAAGAACAAAAAGAGAAATCCGTTGGATGGAGGTTTAGATTTAGGTTTAGATCAGAGAATTACTGAAACTTATTGTAAATCATGTTAGTTATGAAGCATTACAAGATAAATGACTTAACATAAACTCAAGTAATCAAAATATACTAATCATGAACTTAAAATAATAACATGCAATTCATCTTCTCTAACCCTAATTCCATCACCTCCACCCTTTGGAAAGAGTTAGAAACTCATGGAGGGAGGAAGAAGAAGGGATCCTAGAGACATTAAAAGAAAAGAGAAACAAAACAAAATAAAACAGAAATTTATTACTAATGATCCAAGACCAAAGGTTCAAAGATGTGTTACATTCGTCCTACGAGACTATTTATAGCCGATACAAGGGATACCAATACATAAAAGGAGAGTACACGCGTCATCGCACCACAGGCCGAAATTTCAAAGTTCAAACCCTAAGAGGGGCGGCGAATTCGCCGCCTCTTATGTACAATATGCGGCTAAAACGCCGCCCAGGTTGAAGATATTGCGCCCGAATTTCTGTCATGTGTTTATGGTATGATTTTATCCTCCTTTGCACGTTGGATGGATTCTTTCCAATCTCTTGAGCTCCGGATTAATTCCTTCCATTGTTGGGGATTTATTTTTGACTTTTCTTTTGACTTCTCCAACACAATAACTTTGCCCTTTTATTTTGTAGTCAGGTCCTTGACATTTTGCACTTAAGCCCCTGACCTTTTTGTGATTAGCTCCTTGAATGCTTTTGTGCTTGGATGCATTTCCATTTGAAACTCGATAAACTTGAACTTGTCTTTATGATAGAAATGAATCTTTTGCACGCGTTTATGCTCGGGATGTGGGTAATTTGCATTCAGGTCCCTGTATTCTGTAAACAAGGCTAAACACATACCTTAGTAGCATTTATTGAATTAAAAGCAATCTAAATGAAAGACATATGATGCAATGTATGCAATGCATCAAATACCCCCACACCTAGATTTTGCTAGTCCCTAGCAAAACAGAATATAAGAAGGAATGAAAACAGGGAAATCCTAAGTCACTTTCGTAGGAATCACGGTTGCACTTAGCATGTGCAACAAGCCTTTAAACCTCCAAGTTGCCTTAGAGGACGAGTTTTGTCTCGTGAGGATTTTCAGCTGACACACCCACAAAGTCTTAATTCAGCATTCCATTAATAGCTCTCAATATTTTTACCTCAACCTTATACATCTCACTTAGAATTCTTGCATGCTCATTATACAATTCTAACTTATAAAAAGTTTGACTTGGTCTTTATTCCTCCAACATTCACACCACTAACCCTTCTACACATGTTATCACATAAATTATTTTGCACGCCTCCTCTGGTGGTGAAGTATCATTTGGATCAACCATGGCATGGATCATTCTTTTAGCTTTGGGCCTTGAGTATCTTAAAGTATTTTTTCTTTTTTTTCGTGATTCAACACATTTGCTTTTTCTGACACTTTTACCCTTTTTGCATTCGTGTAGCGAGTTTGGTCGATAATCCCGAGCTGGAAGACTCAAGTTACCGGGTTTTAAGATACCCCTACGGACCAGTGACTCGAAGGCTTGGGCTTTTGTAATCATTTTGCAAAATGTGCTTTCCTCACTTTATTCCTTTATTTTTACTTTTATTTTCCTCAAGGCTTAATTGCTATTAGAAGTCCACACTTCCCGGTATATTTTCCTCAACCTCTGCTTTTTATCAACCACTTCAAAGATTTGATTCATCCAATTTAAGTGCATACATGTCTTAAAGGTAATGTGTTATTTCTTTGGAACTTAGATTTATGTCATAGTTTCTACAAGCAGAACTATATAATAAGGAACAAAAACTCAATGCAATTTGTACACAGATTTTGGTAGTTCAATCTTAAGCTATGTCATGGAACATTGATTTTTTTTTTTTTGGAAGAAGAAAACAAACAAATAGATATATACATAGATAAACACCCCCCACACCTAAATCATGCATTGTCCTCAATGTATGCATAGATAAAATAAATGCACTTATTACCTGAGTCGGCTTGCGGTAGAGGGGTTGAGTTTGCTCAGAGTCAACCGTAATCAGAACTGGATTGAATGACACCATATTGGTGCATGTATCCAGTTGAATTGTTCCCCATGTTGACTTGAGGAAAAGATTCCACTCTTCTCACTTGAATTGGTTCGCTTATTTGCTCGAGTGATGGTGGTTGAGTAAATGAATCACTCCCTTTTTTCTTACTTCCTTTTTGCTTATGTGATGATTTATTTGATTCAGAATTCTGATAAATACGTGCTCTCATCACAACATCACTTGGGTTGCATATTATTTCTGGCTCATTATCAATATGGAAGATATTAAATTCTGCTTTTAAGTTCCCGAAAGATAATTGCATGAGCCCATTTCGACAGTTTATTAATGCTTCCGAAGTGGCTAAAAAGGGTCTACCTAGAATTACAGGGATTTGTGATTGACATTATTTCATGCTTATATTTGTATCTTATATCCATTATCTTTCACCTAAACAATGCTATGTCACGAGTTTTATGTTTAGTTTTCAGGAATAAATAGGTTTGAAGAGATGAAGGATAAAAGGACCCAAAAGCTGGGAAAAAGGACTGAATTGTGAGATCTGGGGACCAAGATGCAAGGAAGAAGGACCTGAATGCAAGACCGAAGGACCTAAGAGCAAAACAGAATACTCCTCACCATCATGGGGAGTATTTTGGCAATTCTATTCGGGTCGGAGCTCCAACATGCAAACTAGATGCATCAAACACCAACAAAGCCTTCCAGAAAAGCCCACAAGAAATTCCAGAGCGATCCGGACACTGTAGACCGCTAATTAGCGGTCCAAGACCGCTAATTGGCGGTCACTTTTGGCCCAAATGCGCTCAAATTTCTCCAGCACATGTATTAGAGGATGTTTAGGCTATGTGTGGTATCTGTTTAGTCCCACATCGGGGGATTGTCCCGGATTAGCTTTTTCCATGCCTATAAATAGAACTCTTCACCTCCTTTTGTAATCACTCCATATTTTAAGTGGCTATTCTTCCTACTAGAAGTGAGGCCTTGAAGCACACACTAAAGTAGGAGGATGCTACTTTTAATGTGAGTCATTTTATCAATAAAGTTTTGTGTTTCTTTAATTGTTTGTTTATGCTTCTTTTATTGTTTGTGCATGTTTTAGTTTAATCGTCTTTTACTTCTAGCTTAGTTTTAATATGCTTTCTTTGCTTAGTTTAATAATTAGTGTAATGCTTAGTGAGTAGTTCCATCCCCTTTGGGGGGTGGAGTAGATGTACATACATGCATTAGAGAATGAGATGAATGCTTTAATTTCAATGTGTTGATTAAACATGAATGTATGCTTGTTTGTTTAGGATAGAATTTATAACTTGATGAGTTTTGCCAAAATGATTAGACACCTCTCATGCTTGTTTAGGTTCTGAAATAAACACCTTGCATATGTAAATGTTAATCAACTAAGTTGGTGAATAGATTGATAGGTTTTGCCATAACATTTAGACACTTCTTATGCTTGATAAACACCACCTTCATATGCTTAAAGAATGTATTCTACACCCACCTCTTTGCTTGTGTGCACTCACTCCACCCCTTAGGGGTTTTCCATTCCTGAAATTCCAGCACTTCTATTTTGTTCTTAGCTTAGTTTTTATTTGATCGTTTATTTCTTTGTGTCGCATTTCGTACTTCTTAGCGTAGTTTAGTGTAGAGTAGCGTAACCAACTCTCTTCTCCATTTTTTTCACCACTTGATTTCGTGCAAACAAGAGGCTGCTCACCTCCCTGAGGACGACCCGTACTTGCCACCGCTTCATCGCGGCCGTGCACTTGCGGTTTAATTAAAACGTTCGACAAGTTTTTGGCGCCGTTGCCGGGGAGGTGCCAGTCCAGACTCTTGTTTGGACGATTCGAGTGGATTTAATTTGTGTGTTGTAGTTTTTCTTTGTTTCAGGAGACTGGGAATAGGAAGTGGAGGCTACTGGAGAAATTTCCAGACGACCTGAGCACTTCAGACCGCCAATCAGCGGTCTGAGACCGCTAATCAGCGGTCTGGTGAGCTATGTTCATCTTTTAATTTCTTGCTGTTGTTGTTCTAAATGATCTAGTTATCTGGGACTCAATTTGGCATGTTTTGACTTATAGTTCGTTCCCAGATCAATAATCAAACCTCCTTTAAGCAACTTGGACCCTAAAACTCAAAGCAAAAGATTAGGCATTCTTGTTGTTTAGGTCATGCATCATGTATGTGACTTAAGCATTTAGATTGTCTTTTATCTTAGCTTTATTTTCTGTTGCTGAGAGCTGGCGTGAGGTACGCACCTTCTACTCTCATTCATGCATTTCGTATGAACATGCATTAGTTAGTAGGAAGTGCATTGCAACAAGTGTGAGTTGAGCATTGTTTGGAGAGTTGATTGCTAGATTTAGGACTCCAAAACGCTATTAAGGAGGGGTTGTCCCGTAAAAGATAAGGTGGGGGATTTCATCACCCTTTCCTTCGCCCCAAAAACCACACTAATCAAGAGCCTAATTTTAAAATCAAGTAGACATTGGCCTTAAGGAATTCGAACGCATTAGGAGAGTGATCCGGTCCCGACCGTCATGACCTGATCGGCGTTGCCCACTTTGTCGATAGTAGGAGAGACGAGATCCCCGGATCTTGGCTCACTTGCTGGGCTTTGTGGTCCTCGTTGTAGGGAGGTGAGGCGTGTTGAGGCCGTGTGACCTCGCAGTTAGGCGTCGTCTAGCTGTAAGGACCTATAGCGACCTTAGGATTGCTTGAGCCTTGTTTGCTTGTGTGCTTCTACCTGTACCCATCCGCCGTAGCTTAAGGACTTCTTCCCTTCTCTCCTGAGTCATTCTTTCTCTCCTGTGTTCCCTCGTCTTCTCTTCTACGTACATTCTTCATTTGAAAAAAAAAGAAAAAAAAGTTTTGTTTTTTGTGTGTGCACCTTTGTGCATGCTTTCGTGGACACGAGACGAGAGTGGTCGTTTGACGAGGAGCGTTGTCAATCCGGCTTCGGTCATCGATTTCTCGACACCTCCCTCCTCTCGTGTCGCACGTAGTCCGGGTTCAATGACTGCTAATTTCCGTGAGGAGGAGCAGTTGCTGGACCCACCTGTTCGACCAGTGCTCCCAGTTGTCGTTCCCATACCTCTACGTGATCGATGCTACCCGAGCCGTACAGCTCTACCCTCATGCATCGTATTACCAGAGGCTAATGGGAACCATTTTGAGGTTAAGCCTCAATTCATTTCCATGCTCCCTCATTTCACTGGGAAAGGTGACCCCTATATCTTTCTCAGGGAATTTGAGGAGGTCTGTGCTATGTTCAAGCTGCAACAACTTAGCACAGACTCCATCCATCTTAGGCTCGTTCCTTTTGCACTAAAGGATGATGCCAAGAAGTGGTTGTACAGCAACCAGGCGAATTCCTTTAGGACTTGGGATGAGTTTCAATCTGCATTCCTCAAGAAGTACTTTCCTAATCATCGGACTCAAAAATTGAGGAACGAAATCAATTCGTTCTATCAACATGAGACCGAACCATTTCATGCATATCTTGAGAGGTTCAAAGAGCTACTATCCTCGTGCCCTCACCATGGCATTGAGTTGTGGCGTCTTTGTCAGATTGTGTATGAGGGTCTTCACATCCCGTCCAGAACGCTCCTTGAGTCCATGTGTCAAGGAGAGTTCTTGGGAAAGGATGAAAGGGAGGCATGGGCCTTCCTAGAAGACCTCGCTGAGAAAACCATGCAGTGGGAGAGTGTGAGGGAACCACCTGCATCATCTAGTATAGGAGCGAGGATCGCGAATGCAAACTCGACTAGATCGGGTACCGCATTTGCTATCGATACCACTACGGCCACCGAGGCACGCATGGCGGCCTTAATGCGCCGTATGGACTCGATTGAGCTCCAAAACCAACAAAGTGCACCTCACATGTCTACATCTGGTCCAGTTCCCTGTCATTCATGTGGTAGGATAGGTCATGTAGAAAGCGAGTGTGAGTCTATTCCTCCTGAGATGGAGCGTGTCAACGCCGTCTATGATAGAGCCAGGAATGACCCATACTCATCATCTTATAATCCTGGATGGAGGAACCACCCCAATTTTTCATGGAACCAAACTAATGCCCCGGGTGGTCCTCCAAACTCCTCGAGACCACCTTACCAATCACACCAACCTCCCATGCATGCGCATTCCTATCAGCCACCCCAAGCGCAAACCACCAATCAATCGGGTTTCCCAAATTCCAATAATATGGAAACCCGATTCAATTCGCTTGAGACCTTGACTCGTGGATTTGAAAACTCAATGAAAATCTTTATGTCTACCACGAGTCAAGTTCTCACTTCAAATCAGCAGACCATCAAATCTCTAGAGCTTCAGATGGGCCAATTGGCTCAGTCTGTACATGAAAGAGAGAGAGGGTCTTTTCCTAGCCAGCCTGAGGCTAACCCCCGCATGTATCAACAACAACAAATGCAAAATAAGAATGTGGTACCTCGGGGGAGGCAAGTGAACCATGTGGAGGAACCTGTTCACCATGTCAATTCCATTGTGACCTTAAGGAATGGAAAACAGGTTGACAATCACATTTCCTTGCCACACCCACCACCATCTATGCAGCCCCTCAGTGGGAATGGTGGTGAAGAAGAAGCTGAGGGTGAGGGTAATACACCAAAGCTTTCTTGTCAGGTGATTGACATCATTTCATGCTCATATTTGTATCTTATATCCATTATCTTACACCTAAGCAATGCTACGTGACGAGTTTTATGTTTAGTTTTCAGGAATAAAGAGGTTTGAAGAGAAGAGCCATGAAAGGACCCAAAAGCTGGGAAAAAGGACTGAATGGTGAGATCTAGGGACCAAGATGCAAAGGAGAAGGACCTGAATGTAAGACAGAAGGACCTAAGAGCAAAACAGGATACTTCACACCATCATGGGGAGTATTTTACCAATTCTATTCGGGTCGGAGCTCCAACAAGTCGAGTAACCGCATCAAAGACCAACAATACCAGAAAGCAAAGCCCACAACAAATTCCAACACGATCCGACAATTTTGGACCGCCAATTGGCGGTCTTGGACCGCTAATTGGCGGTCCATATTGCTCAGGATCCGTCGAAATTTCTCGTGGACTTGTATTAATGTTCGTTTAGGCTATTTTTGGTATTGGTTTAGTCCCACATCGGGGGATTGTCCCCGATTAGCTTTTTCCATGCTTATAAATAGAACTCTTCACCTTCCATTGTAATTACCCATTGCTTGGTGGCATTCTCTCTACTAAGGAGTGAGCCTTGAAGCAAAAACTCAAGGTGGAGAAGAATGCTACCTTCAATGTGAGTCATTTTGTTAATAAAATAATTCTTCTAATTTCTTTAAATCTTGTCTTTTAATTTGTGCATGTTTGTTTAGTCTTTCCTTTCCTTTTATGTTTCTTTAATGCTTCTTGCCTTCATAGTTAACTTTCATTTCAGTATTATGCTTTCTTTTGCTAGTATAGTTAGTGTAATGAGTAGTGAGTAGTTCCATCCCCATTTGGGGGGTGGAGAAATATGTGATATAATTATGTAGTGTATTAAGTGTGTGTTATTTTTATCCCTTGAGCTTTATATGATTTCCATAACCATCTAATGGGTCTTCACTCTTATCTTTGATATGCTAATGCTCTTGAATGAAGCTTAGCTTATGCTTTGATTAGTGGACCTATTTTATGGGGAATGATAAGGTTAGGATATGGATGAAGTTAATATTGGAAACACAAGTTGTAGTGTATGAGCTCTTGTTGCCTTTACCTTAGCTAATGTCTTGTATGTTTTAATGATGTAGTCTTATCTTAATTCATGTGGAGGCATAGTAGGGTATAGTCTTTATACTTGAGTTCATGTAGCTTCATTCCAATTATTGTCTTGTATGTTTTAATGATGTAGTCTTATCTTAATTCATGTAGAGGCAAAGTTGGATGTAGTTTATGATTTCATACAATACATGTTGTGCTGAGCTTAATGAACACACATACACTCTTTTATGTTCACACTATTTCTCTACCCCCTTTGGGGTTTAGTTTTCTTGCTTTTCTTCCATTTCCATTTGCGTTTTAGTGTAGTTTAGTGTAACCAACCTTTCTTCCCTTTCTTTACCTCTCGCCTTCGCACAAACCAAGTGTCGACACACCTCCCAGTGGACGACCCGTATTTGCCACCGCTTCAACGCGGCCGTGCACTTGCGGTTAAATATAAAACGAGATCAATCAAGTTTTTGGCGCCGTTGCCGGGGAGGTGCTCTGTCCAGACGTTGGTTTGGACGATTCAAGGGGTTTTTAATTTTTTGTTTTCAGTTTTTCTTAGTGGCAGGGAACCTGAGGATCAAGGGGAAGCGACTGGAGTAATTGGAGAGCAAAAGACCCCAAAGTGACCGCCAATCAGCGGTCTGGGACCGCCAATTGGCGGCCTGGTGAGCCTCAATTGCTCTCAAATTTGTTCCAGTTGTTATGTTGTTCACTTTAGTTGTCTGGGAGCCCAATTTTGCATGTTGTGATCTTTAGTTTGCTCCCAGATTTAATTTTAATCCCCTTTAATCAACTTGGACCATAAAACTCAAAGCAAAAGATTAGACTTCTTGCCATCTAGGTCATGCATCATATGTAGACCTTGCATGCATCTTTCTTTTCTTTGCTTTACATTTTGTCGTTGATTGCTGGAGCGAGGTACGCATTCCTTATCACTCATTCACGCATTAGGACATTCATTAGTGAGTAAGGTTTGCATCGAAACAAGAGTGAGGTGAGTGCTTGTTTGGTGAGTTGCTTGCTAGCCTAAGATTTCAAAACATCTTTAAGGGGCATCACCTATAGACTTCAAAGATAAGGTGGGGGATTTCATCACCCCTCCCTTAGCCCCAAAAAGCACACTCAAGTAAAGCCTTAACTAAAAGCAAGTAGACATTGGCCCTAGGAATTCGGACGCACTAGGAGAGTAATCTAGTTGAGACCGCCATGACCTGATCGGCGTTGCCTACCTTGTCGATAGTAGGAGGTACTGGATCTCCGGATCTGGTATCACTTGCTGGGCATTGTGGTCCTCGTTGTAGGGAGGTGAGGCGTGTCGAGGCTAGTGACCTCGAAGTTAGGCGTCGTCTAGCCTAAGGACCCATTGCCTTACATTGTTTGATCCATGCTTGCTAGTTAGGCTTCTACCTTCACCCTGTACCCTCGCTAGCTTTAGGGATTCTTCCCTTCTCCTCTGAGTCATCTTCTTCTCACCTTCTTCTACGTTTTAGTCTCCTCCCCTTTACACTCTCTGTTAGCGTTTAGGGTCGAGTCGAGCACTTTTTGCGAGCTTAGCCTCGTGGTGGTGAGAGTGTTCGACTCGAGAGTTTTTCTTGAGATGGATGGTTACATGGGCGACCATTCATATCATTGTTGGGACCATGACGATTCTCCCTGGTATTCCGGACCCATGCAACCTGGGGTGGCTCAGACGAACACCCCGTACGGTTGGGATGATCTTCATTATGTGACTGAGCAATCTTCATATAGGGGTGATATGAGAGAGGCACCGACGGCTAGATCTCCATCTAGTTATGTTGGATCATACTCTGGGCAACAAACTTTGGCCTCTTTCATGCATGCGGTAGACGACATGAGTGCACCAGTGGCTCCAGTAGCCATACCGTGCGATTGTTGTGGGTTGAGTGGTCATAATATCGGGGAATGTCCTTATGTTCCCCCAGAACCTGAGTATGAGCATACATTTTCCCAAAATGCTCAATATGACCATTACGCATCCGCGTACATCCCGAGAGTGATGGATTCATGGGGAAACAATTCTTATTCAAATTCTTATACTTCATATTCACCCCAGTATCCTCCTCCCGAATACCCAGAATTCTACCAGCACCCCACTCCAAATCATTGGACTCATTCTCAGCCCATCAACACCCAACCTCAAAATTTCCCAAGCTCTGACTTGGACCTCATCGTTGACCGCATACCTGATTCCTTGAAACAAACTTTCCTTACGTTCATGGAAACCACTCAACAGTCCATACAAAATATGACACTGCAAGTGAGTCAAATGTCGCAGAAATTACGTGAATGTGAGGAGAGTAACCTTTCTCGTCAACATGAGGATTCTTCTTTTGATATCGAACCACCACCACATCCACAAATTCAAAGCACAACCTTTCAAAGTCAAACTCCTAGTCAGTCTGAGGGACTTGGGGTTTCAATTCACGATCACTTAGTGGAGGATTCGATTCAAATTAAGAATAACTTGGACCAGCTTCATTATGAGTCGGCACAGGATTGTGCCTTATCTTTTTGTCCCGTGGCCCTTGAGCCACATGATCTTCATATTGTGCCTCTTAAGGACTCACCTCTGGTGGAGCAAGAGCTCCCTAGTACCCTCAATTTCAAACAACCTGATGAGAGTTTGCCTCTCACTATTGTTCCTGATCATCTTGGAAATGATGGAACATCAAACAACTACATTGCTCATGAGGGTATTAGGAGTTCCTTGGAGGATACTTTGGGTATGAGACCCACTTCCTGTTCTCCTGGTGAGTTGGACATGCATAACGAGGTACTTGACCTCGTTCTGACCCACCAGCCTGTTGGTTGGAGAGTTTGGATTGATGATCATAACTTCAGTTCCGCAACGGGAGATATTTTTCTTCCGTTGCCCCTTATTTCCCAAACTCTCGAGAGGTTCAAGCTCTTTCAGTTTGATCCTTTGAATGAGACGCCTTTGCGTCCAATTCATAAACCTCTCATTTCATCTGGTGCTCTTTGTGAAGGGGGCCCACGCATGCGTATTCTGGCCCCGCGTGGTGTCATGTTCCCTTTCCAAGTGCATTGACCCACTCTTGAGGTTCCCATTTGATGTCTTTTGACAAATGAAGATGGGAACTTATGTTTGTACATAGTTATAAAAAAAAGAAAAAAAAAGAAGAAAAAAAGAAGAAAAAAAAGAAAAAAAAGAAGTACAATAAAAGACTCCTTCAGTGAGCATTGATTGTTGTGAGCCCCAACCCTTGTGTATTTGGGCTCCATTTCTTTCACGTATTTGTATCCCTTCTTTAGCATCTCACAGGTTTTGAGGGAATTCGGGTTATGTCCATCAACATGACCTTGCACTTCCCTTTGTACTTCATGTTGGTGAGATCTCTCCTTTTTATGCATCAATCCATGTAGTATCTTGCTTGCATTCATTGAGGACAATGCATGAAGTAGGTGTGGGGGGGTGTTTTACGTGTGTACATAGTCGAGTCTTTTCTTTTGATTTTGCTTTCTTTTGTTTGCATGTTTAGGGTCATGTTAGTGTGATGCATTTAATATCGATATATCTGCTTGCCATGATCCTTGGGTGACTTGTCTTCTTTTGCTTGCCTAGTGCTTCAAAATTTTCACATTTCTTTCAAAATCTTCATGTGTTTTCGAAAGAAAATGTTTTGTGGGTTTTGCGTGTGTTTAGCATGTGCAAAACCGTTGAGAGGCAAAGTAAAAAGAAAGCTCCCAAAATTGTCTTGAACTTGATGCATTAGGATATCTAGTACGTGGCTTTAGGATTTATCGAGTCGTTAGGATGCACCCCAGTTTTCCTTTGGGGGTGAGTAATCATAGGGTTTCAGTGCTCAAACATTCAAAGAAGTCCACCCTGAACCTAGTGAGTCAATAATTCGTGTTTGTTAATTTAGGAAGTTTGTTGTAGTCAAGGACCCTCTTAATCTTATTGTGAGACATTAGTGTAGGGGTTTTGGTTCATGTGTAGATAAGAAATAAGTGAGTAGATGTTCTCTCTTCTCGCACGGCTCCTATCACTCGGGAAAGTAGGTCTGAGGGGACTTTGTGCCTGGTGCTTTCGAGTCATCTGACTTGGGATGCGCCGACCGAACTCCCGTTACACGGGTGGTAGGGATTGCCCTATGTGGAGATTTGGGGAAAGGTGTACGTGATAGTGTAAGTCCTCATGGGCAATGATGCACGAAACCTGACCCTGGGAGAATGAAGCTCCAACTAATAAAAAGAAAAAAAAAGAAGAAAAAAAAAATGTGTGAAAAGAAACAAAAAGAAAAAAAAATGGTAATGCAAATAAGAACCTTAATGGACCTTACACTTTGTATCACTTGAGGATCTTGAGGTTGTCCATGTCTTTCACTTAATTCCTTATTTAACTAACACGAATGGTTCATTAGGGTAGAGGTGTGGACTGATCACCTATATAGAGTCGGCCCGTAGCATTACCGCGTCCATTGATCGACAAAATATTTCCAACGAGTCGAGGTCTAGATTGAATAATGCATCTTGTTCGGATTTTGTGGGTATATCCGCTGAAAACCCTCAGGAGACAACACTCCTCCTCCTTGGCAACAAGGAGGTTTAACGGCTTGTTGCACGTGCTAAGTGCAACCGTGATTCCTACGAAAGTGAGTTAGGATTTCTTGTTTTTCGTATGCTTTTTCCTTTCTTTGTTTTGCTCGAGACTAGCAAAAACTTAGGTGTGGGGGTATTTGATTGACATCATTTCATGCTCATATTTGTATCTTATATCCATTATCTTACACCTAAGCAATGCTACGTGACGAGTTTTATGTTTAGTTTTCAGGAATAAAGAGGTTTGAAGAGAAGAGCCATGAAAGGACCCAAAAGCTGGGAAAAAGGACTGAATGGTGAGATCTAGGGACCAAGATGCAAAGGAGAAGGACCTGAATGTAAGACAGAAGGACCTAAGAGCAAAACAGGATACTTCACACCATCATGGGGAGTATTTTACCAATTCTATTCGGGTCGGAGCTCCAACAAGTCGAGTAACCGCATCAAAGACCAACAATACCAGAAAGCAAAGCCCACAACAAATTCCAACACGATCCGACAATTTTGGACCGCCAATTGGCGGTCTTGGACCGCTAATTGGCGGTCCATATTGCTCAGGATCCGTCGAAATTTCTCGTGGACTTGTATTAATGTTCGTTTAGGCTATTTTTGGTATTGGTTTAGTCCCACATCGGGGGATTGTCCCCGATTAGCTTTTTCCATGCTTATAAATAGAACTCTTCACCTTCCATTGTAATTACCCATTGCTTGGTGGCATTCTCTCTACTAAGGAGTGAGCCTTGAAGCAAAAACTCAAGGTGGAGAAGAATGCTACCTTCAATGTGAGTCATTTTGTTAATAAAATAATTCTTCTAATTTCTTTAAATCTTGTCTTTTAATTTGTGCATGTTTGTTTAGTCTTTCCTTTCCTTTTATGTTTCTTTAATGCTTCTTGCCTTCATAGTTAACTTTCATTTCAGTATTATGCTTTCTTTTGCTAGTATAGTTAGTGTAATGAGTAGTGAGTAGTTCCATCCCCATTTGGGGGGTGGAGAAATATGTGATATAATTATGTAGTGTATTAAGTGTGTGTTATTTTTATCCCTTGAGCTTTATATGATTTCCATAACCATCTAATGGGTCTTCACTCTTATCTTTGATATGCTAATGCTCTTGAATGAAGCTTAGCTTATGCTTTGATTAGTGGACCTATTTTATGGGGAATGATAAGGTTAGGATATGGATGAAGTTAATATTGGAAACACAAGTTGTAGTGTATGAGCTCTTGTTGCCTTTACCTTAGCTAATGTCTTGTATGTTTTAATGATGTAGTCTTATCTTAATTCATGTGGAGGCATAGTAGGGTATAGTCTTTATACTTGAGTTCATGTAGCTTCATTCCAATTATTGTCTTGTATGTTTTAATGATGTAGTCTTATCTTAATTCATGTAGAGGCAAAGTTGGATGTAGTTTATGATTTCATACAATACATGTTGTGCTGAGCTTAATGAACACACATACACTCTTTTATGTTCACACTATTTCTCTACCCCCTTTGGGGTTTAGTTTTCTTGCTTTTCTTCCATTTCCATTTGCGTTTTAGTGTAGTTTAGTGTAACCAACCTTTCTTCCCTTTCTTTACCTCTCGCCTTCGCACAAACCAAGTGTCGACACACCTCCCAGTGGACGACCCGTATTTGCCACCGCTTCAACGCGGCCGTGCACTTGCGGTTAAATATAAAACGAGATCAATCATCAGGCACAGCAGAAAACCTACCTGCCAAAAGCTCCTTATCCAAGTAGGTTAAACAAAAAGCAGAGTGACAATATGGACAAGATATTAGAGGTATTTAAGCAAGTGAAGGTTAACATCCCCTTGTTGGATGTCATCCAACAAATACCTCAATATGCCAAAGTGTTGAAGGATCTTTGCACAACCAAGAGGAAGACCAATGTTCCTAAGAAAGCATTCTTGGCTGCAAATATCAGCTCACTTTTGTCCAATCCCACCTACACAAAATACAAGGACCCTGGGTGTCCTACTATTCAGTGTACGATAGGGGACACTATACTGAGCAATGTTTTGCTTGATTTAGGATCAGCGGTCAACCTCCTCCCATTCTCTGTTTATCAACAGTTGAACTTGGGAGAATTGAAACCAACTAAGATCACCCTCCAATTGGCGGATAGATCCATTCGTATTCCCATGGGGATTATCGAGGATGTGCTTATCAAAGTTGGAGATTTTATATTTCCAGTCGATTTTGTTGTCCTCGATACCAATCCTGTTGCAAACACCCACTCTCAAATACCTTTGATTTTGGGTAGACCATTTCTGGCAACCTCCAATGCCTTGATTAATTGTAGAAATGGTCTCATGAAGCTCTCATTCGGTAACATGAGTGCCGAGTTTCATGTGTTCAACTCTGGTAGGCAACAGGAACCCATGGATGAACCTTTAAATCTCAATCTCATCCGCCAATTGGAGAAAGCACCACAAAATCAACGAACACCTCTAACACCAATGCAACCCGTTGAGAATGTTTGTAAGCTCAGCGAAGACTCATTGCCTGTCTTTGCAATGCAACAGAGTGAGCTGGCCTCGAACATGAATGTCCAAAGGGAGTGTTCGTTGCATGATTCAGTTGAGAGTACTAGTGAGAGTGAGACACCTCATCATATGCCTATACCAGAAGGTGTCTCTACCTCATGTCCCATGGCCATTGAGCCATTTGAGCTTCATATTGACTCCAACAAGGACCCACCTATGACCGAGCTTATGCTTGATGATCTAAATGATGGTGGGAGGTCCTTGTTGGATGACTTGGGGAGAAGCCCCATTCTTAGTGACGCAAGTCTGTTGCATCCATCGAATGAGCCTGAGGAACTCATTCCAATGCACCCGCCTATTGGTTGGAGGGTTTTCTTCGATGAGCAATTAAACCCTAGTGAGGCAACACAACTTCATTCTTTGTTGCCCACACCCAACCAATATCATGAGGGGTTCGAGCCTTTCAGCTTTGACCTTTCACCCCTCATGACACCTCAGAGTACCAGTGGAGTTTGCCCATCTCGGCAAGTCTCTGGTCCTCCTGACTTGATGTTCTCATTTGATGTTCCTTGACCAAATGATTATGAGAATATCTTGGTTGATGTATATATCTTTAAAAAAAAAGAAAAAAACAACAAAAAAAAAACAACAAAAAAAAAAGAAAAAAAGAAAGAAGAAGTGTGTAATAAAAGACTCCTTCAGTGGGCATCGATTGTTGTGGGCCCCAACCCTTGTGTACTTGGGCCCAATCTCTTCACGTATTTATCTCCCTTCTTCAGCTTCTCACAGGTTTTGAGGGATTTTGGGTTTGTGTCCATCAACATGACCCTGAACGTCCCTTTGTACTTCATGTTGGTGAGATCTTTCCTTTTTCATGCATGTATCCATGTAGTATCTTGTTCACATTCATTGAGGACAATGCATGAAGTAGGTGTGGGGGGGGGGGGGGGGGGGTGTTTTACGTGTGTACATAGTCGAGTCTTTTCTTGTGATTTTTTTTGTTTTCTTTTGTGTGTATTGTTAGGGTCATGTTAGTGTGCCGCATTTAACATTGATATATCTGCTTGCCATGATCCTTGGGTGACTTGTCTTCTTTTGCTTGCCTAGTGTTTTAAAATTTTCACATTTCTTTCAAAATCTTCATGTGTTTGCGAAAGAAAATGTTTTTGTAGGTTTTGCGTGTGTTTAGCATGTGCAAAATCGTTGAGAGGCAAAGTAAAAAGAAAGCTCCCAAAATTGTCTTGAACTTGATGCATTAGGATTTCTAGTTTTCTGGCTTTAGGTCTTATCGAGTCGTTAGGATGCACCCCGGTTTTCCCTCGGGGGGCGTGTAATCATAGGGTTTCAGTACTCAAACATTTAAAGAAGTCCACCCTGAACCTAGTGAGTCAAATAATTCGTGTCTGTTAGTATAAGGAAGTTTGTCGTAGGCAAGGGCCCTTAATCTTTTTTTGTGAAACTTAAGTGTAGGGGTTTTGGTTCCCATGTAGATAAATAAGTGGTGTTCTCTCTTCTCGCACGGCTCCTATCACTCGGGAAAGTAGGTCTGAGGGGACTTTGTGCCTGGTGCTTTCGAGTCATCTGACTTGGGATGCACCGACCGAACTCCCGTTACACGGGTGGTAGGGATCGCCCTATGTGGAGATTTTGGGGGAAGGTGTACGTGATAGTGTAAGTCCTCATAGGCAATGATGCACGAAACCTGACCCTGGGAGAATCAAACACCAACCAATAAAATGCTCCAATGAAAAAAAAAGAAAAAAAAAGAAGAAAAAAAAAGAGTCAAATAAGAACCAAAATGGACTTTACACATTGTATCACATTCAGAAGTTAAGGTTGCCCATGTCTTTCACTCAAGTCCTTAACTAACTTTCACGAATAACTCATTAGGCTAGGTGTGTGGACCGATTACATTCATAGAGTCGACCCGTAGTATTACCGCGTCCCATGATCGACAAAATGAGTCCAACGAGTCGTGTAGCTAGATTGATTAATGCATCTTGTTCGGATTTTGTGGGTATATCCGCTGAAAACCCTCAGGAGACAACACTCCTCCTCCTTGGCGACAAGGAGGTTTAACGGCTTGTTGCACGTGCTAAGTGCAACCGTGATTCCTACGAAAGTGAGTTAGGATTTCTTGTTTTTTCGTATGCTTTTCTCTTTCTTTGTTTTGCTCGGGACTAGCAAAAGTTAGGTGTGGGGGTATTTGATTGACATTATTTCATGCTTATATTTGTATCTTATATCCATTATCTTTCACCTAAACAGTGCTATGTCACGAGTTTTATGTTTAGTTTTCAGGAATAAATAGGTTTGAAGAGATGAAGGATAAAAGGACCCAAAAGCTGGGAAAAAGGACTGAATTGTGAGATCTGGGGACCAAGATGCAAGGAAGAAGGACCTGAATGCAAGACCGAAGGACCTAAGAGCAAAACAGAATACTCCTCACCATCATGGGGAGTATTTTGGCAATTCTATTCGGGTCGGAGCTCCAACATGCAAACTAGATGCATCAAACACCAACAAAGCCTTCCAGAAAAGCCCACAAGAAATTCCAGAGCGATCCGGACACTGTAGACCGCTAATTAGCGGTCCAAGACCGCTAATTGGCGGTCACTTTTGGCCCAAATGCGCTCAAATTTCTCCAGCACATGTATTAGAGGATGTTTAGGCTATGTGTGGTATCTGTTTAGTCCCACATCGGGGGATTGTCCCGGATTAGCTTTTTCCATGCCTATAAATAGAACTCTTCACCTCCTTTTGTAATCACTCCATATTTTAAGTGGCTATTCTTCCTACTAGAAGTGAGGCCTTGAAGCACACACTAAAGTAGGAGGATGCTACTTTTAATGTGAGTCATTTTATCAATAAAGTTTTGTGTTTCTTTAATTGTTTGTTTATGCTTCTTTTATTGTTTGTGCATGTTTTAGTTTAATCGTCTTTTACTTCTAGCTTAGTTTTAATATGCTTTCTTTGCTTAGTTTAATAATTAGTGTAATGCTTAGTGAGTAGTTCCATCCCCTTTGGGGGGTGGAGTAGATGTACATACATGCATTAGAGAATGAGATGAATGCTTTAATTTCAATGTGTTGATTAAACATGAATGTATGCTTGTTTGTTTAGGATAGAATTTATAACTTGATGAGTTTTGCCAAAATGATTAGACACCTCTCATGCTTGTTTAGGTTCTGAAATAAACACCTTGCATATGTAAATGTTAATCAACTAAGTTGGTGAATAGATTGATAGGTTTTGCCATAACATTTAGACACTTCTTATGCTTGATAAACACCACCTTCATATGCTTAAAGAATGTATTCTACACCCACCTCTTTGCTTGTGTGCACTCACTCCACCCCTTAGGGGTTTTCCATTCCTGAAATTCCAGCACTTCTATTTTGTTCTTAGCTTAGTTTTTATTTGATCGTTTATTTCTTTGTGTCGCATTTCGTACTTCTCCATTTTTTTCACCACTTGATTTCGTGCAAACAAGAGGCCGCTCACCTCCCTGAGGACGACCCGTACTTGCCACCGCTTCATCGCGGCCGTGCACTTGCGGTTTAATTAAAACGTTCAACAATTTGTCGATTAGGATTTACAACAGGTTCAGTATCAAGTACGACAAAATCCACTGGATAAATGAAGTCACCAACCTTAATCAAAACGTCCTCTACTATACCTCTCGGTTTCTTAACAGAACAATCAGCGAATTGGAGGGTTGTCTTAGAGGGTTTCAGTGGACCAAGGTTGAGTTGCTCGTAGACAGAAAATGGGAGTAAGTTAACGCTTGCACCTAGGTCTAGAAGGGCTTTATTGATAAAGGTATCTCCTATTGAACATGAAATTGTGGGACACCCAGGGTCCTTATATTTTATAGGAGATGTGTTGGAAAGAATAGAGCATATGTTTGCAGTTAAGAATGCCTTCTTTGGTACATTCGTTTTTCTCTTTCTAGTGCACAAATCTTTCAAGAATTTAGCATAAGCAGGTATTTGTTGAATCATATCTAAGAGTGGAATATTCACCTTAACTTGCTTAAATACTTCTAAGATTTTCTCCATTTGTGCACTTGAGCTCTTCTTGAGTCTATTGGGAAACGAGGCTTTAGGAACATAGACTCGCTCAGGTTCAGGTTGAGCTATGGGTTCAGGTTGTGTAGGTGGGTTGGGCTTTTCAATTTGGACGTCAGGTTCAATGGTCAGGTCATATGTGGTTGCTTGATGGCTAGGTTGATTAGACATTCTAGGGTTTACCACATTGTTATCAACTTGTCGTCCGGACCGTAATGACACTACTGCATTGATTTGTTGGAACGGTCCTTCCTCGTTAACCATTTGAACCGGTCTGGGGTTGTTATTTCCTGAGGGTGGTTGATAAGATTGATATTGATTATTAGTTCTTGGGTTCACCTCAGGTTGACTTGAAAATTGACCCTTTTCTCTTTCACCTACTATTTGCGCTAATTGGCTGACTTGTGTCTCTAGCCTTTGGAATGATTGGTTGGTTGTTTGTATAAAAGTTTTCATTAAATTTTCCAAGTTTGTCAACCTAACTTCATGATTTCAATTGTTATTACCCCCAGATGATGTATTATTTTGGTTATATGGGTTTGGTTGTTGTCTAGGAGGTTGACCTTGTTGGTTCCACGAAAAATTGGGATGATTACGCCAACCCGGGTTGTAGGTTGATGCATAAGGATCATTTCTAGAATGGTTAAACGTGGCATTAACATGTTCCAAGTCTACACAGTCCTCCATTAAATGACCAGTCTGACCACATCTAGAGCAAGGGGTAGGGGATGCTTGTCGGGTTTGGTTTTGCAGCTCTAAACTTTCCATTCTACGCATAAGGGTGACTAGTTTTGCCTCAGCCGCTATGTTGGCATCTATAGCTAAGACACCTGGTCGGGGTTGACTTGCTATTCTAGATCCAATACTCGGGTTGATGGGTGTTCTAGCATTGTCCCATTGCATACTGTTTTCAGCTAAATCCTCAAGAAAAGTCCAGGCATCATTTTCGTTTTTCGACATGAAATTCCCTTGGCTTACAGATTCTAGCATAACTCTAGATGTGGGTGTCAATCCCTCATAAATAATTTGGCATAATTGCCATTTTGGAATTCCGTGATGAGGGCATTGGGTCAAGACACTTTTAAATCTTTCAAGATAGGAATAGAACGGCTCGCTCTCAGACTGAACGAATGCAACAATTTCATTCCTAATCTTCATAGTCTTATGGTTGGGGAAATATTTTTTTAGAAACACTTGAACAAACTCAGCCCAACTCCTAATAGATCTTTAGGCTAGACTATATAGCCATTTCTTAGCGTCGTCCTTCAGTGCTAGAGGCACGAATTTCAGACGCACTGCCTCCTCAGGGATATGCTGGTATTGCATAAGAGAGCAGATTTCCTCAAATTCTCTAAGGAAGAGATATGGATCTTCCCTAGAGGTGAACTTAGGCAGCATACTCATGAATTGTGCCTTAAGTTCGAAATCGCGACCCGGTATGGTGGGCATGACGATGCACGATGGCTGAGCAGCCATCGTTGGGTAGCACCGATCCCTCAGAGTCATAGGCGGGTTCACAACATTCTCACCCATTGGATCCGGGTGAGGTGGTGCAACAGGTGGATTGGGGTTAAGTTCCAGACTGGAATCTAGATGAACTCGTGAGAGTCGATTACTCAAGTCCCGAATCCAAATCTGAGTGCACCGGGTTGAATCAATTTTTGAATTCAAATTCGAAATTTAAATTCCAAATTTAATTTCAAGAATTAATTACAATTTTTTTTTTAATTTTCGTTTTTTTTTCTTCAAAAGGGAAACAAACAATAGAATGGGGCAAGATGAGAAAGGAATCCTAATCTAGAAAATTTAGGTGAGAAGAGAAAGAAGACTCAGATGAGAAAGGAAACTTAACTCTAAAGATAGAAAAGAGGGTTGGTCAGAAATTTCCTAAGAAAGCACGGTTTAAACAATCCTAGACCTAGTGTCACTTAAATCTAGACGACTCCTAACTGGTTGAGTCGAATTGATTCGCTTGATTCACCTCCCTCACTAATCAAACCAAATTGGCCAGGTAGTGTATAGCTAGTGGGGGCGCTTCCGACAGAGTCGGTGCCAATTAGACAACCACTTCGCTTGGAAGACTTTTGTCAACACAAAAACACTTCCTAGACACCAAATTGAATTCGATCGGCTTCAGGTCATAGCAAGTCAAACCAATTCTTCTCCTTAATTGAGTCCGAGTCCTTAGGGGCCAATGTCTAATTGATTTTAAATTTTAAGACTTGGGTGACACTTTAGGGTTGTGATTTGTGGGCCACGGAAGGGTGATGAAATCCCCACCGTATCTTTTCCTACGGAGTTGCCCTTAAGATAGTTTAACTTAGATCTAACAAAGATAGTCAAACAATGGTCTTTTTAATGGGGGCAATTGCAAGGTTGTATGCAAATTAAATTATATGCTTAAATGCAGTCGTTAAAAACCGCGATACGTACCTTGCCTCCAGCACTCTTCAACAGAAATTGATTTGCAAGAATTTAGCAAGAATAATGCAAACAAAACATTATATGATGCATGCACTAAGGTCTTTCTAATTTTGCGAATTTTAGGTCAGAGTTGAAATATTGCCAATTATGGAATTTTAAACCCTAACACGTGCAATTCTACGAAAGGAAACTTTTCAACAATTCAGATTTTACGAGAAAGGCAAGAAAAGTTACCTCCGCAATGCTCAGTCGGGTTCGCCGCCCGCTCTCGGAGGTTCCAGTAGCTTAATGCGACCACCCAGAGATGCCGACGATGCCCCAGAAATTTGAAGACCAGAACCCACACTGGTGCGGCGATTCCGCCGCACGCAACCTTGTAGATGCGGCGATTCCGCCGCCCAAGTGTCTCAGAACGCTCCCGGATTTCGCCGCGCGCTCTGTTGTCTCCTGCTACACAAATTCAAATACTTAGATCGCGCACAAGGTAGACAGGATAAAATCGAAAACACAAAAACACAAAATCTGCGTCGCCTCCCCGGCAACGGTGCCAAAAACTTGATGAGAATTAAATTTATACCGCAAGTGCACGACGTCTATGAAGACGTGGCAAGTACGGGTCGAACACAAGGAGGGAGAGATTTCGTAGTTGATGTTATTTTCGATTAAGAGGAAGAAGGAGAGAAGAATCAATTGGGTTTTTAGGTTTTTGGATTATAATTATCTAAAGCAAGAACAAGAACAAATAAACTAAAACAAGAACAAAAAGAGAAATCCGTTGGATGGAGGTTTAGATTTAGGTTTAGATCAGAGAATTACTGAAACTTATTGTAAATCATGTTAGTTATGAAGCATTACAAGATAAATGACTTAACATAAACTCAAGTAATCAAAATATACTAATCATGAACTTAAAATAATAACATGCAATTCATCTTCTCTAACCCTAATTCCATCACCTCCACCCTTTGGAAAGAGTTAGAAACTCATGGAGGGAGGAAGAAGAAGGGATCCTAGAGACATTAAAAGAAAAGAGAAACAAAACAAAATAAAACAGAAATTTATTACTAATGATCCAAGACCAAAGGTTCAAAGATGTGTTACATTCGTCCTACGAGGCTATTTATAGCCGATACAAGGGATACCAATACATAAAAGGAGAGTACACGCGTCATCGCACCACAGGCCGAAATTTCAAAGTTCAAACCCTAAGAGGGGCGGCGAATTCGCCGCCTCTTATGTACAATATGCGGCTAAAACGCCGCCCAGGTTGAAGATATTGCGCCCGGATTTCTGTCATGTGTTTATGGTATGATTTTATCCTCCTTTGCACGTTGGATGGATTCTTTCCAATCTCTTGAGCTCCGGATTAATTCCTTCCATTGTTGGGGATTTATTTTTGACTTTTCTTTTGACTTCTCCAACACAATAACTTTGCCCTTTTATTTTGTAGTCAGGTCCTTGACATTTTGCACTTAAGCCCCTGACCTTTTTGTGATTAGCTCCTTGAATGCTTTTGTGCTTGGATGCATTTCCATTTGAAACTCGATAAACTTGAACTTGTCTTTAAGATAGAAATGAATCTTTTGCACGCGTTTATGCTCGGGATGTGGGTAATTTGCATTCAGGTCCCTGTATTCTGTAAACAAGGCTAAACACATACCTTAGTAGCATTTATTGAATTAAAAGCAATCTAAATGAAAGACATATGATGCAATGTATGCAATGTCAGGCGGGCACCCGGGGCGCCCGCCCGGGTGGGCAATCGGGTGCCGGAGCACCCGATTTGGCGCCCGGGCGCTCATCGGGCGGTCCCCCCCCCCCCCCCCCCCCCCCCGTTCGTCAATTTTTTTATATATATATTTTAGTAGATGTTTTATTATTAGAGTTAATTGATAATGTATTAGGTATTTTTTAGTAATGTGGGTTGATAAATTTTTATTATTGTGGTAACGGGTTGGATTACAATAAGTTTTTTTACAAGCAAAGAAGATTAACAAATTTCCAGATCAAACAATTTCAAGATGATTAACTCATGGTCTAATAGTATGATCGAACGACCTGTCGATGTGGTTTAATAGTATGATCTAAGATGATTAACTCATGGTCTAAACAAATGGTTAGGGTCAATTGATAATGTATTGGGTATTAATTGATAATGTAGTAATTTCAATTAATAAAAATGTAATTTGTTAAAATGTGGGGTAAGAATTAAAATTGTTTAATTAATAAATGATATGGAGGAAAGAGAATGTAGGGTGAGTGTGGGTAGCCCGTGCATGGTTAAGGGGGATTTTTGGGTGGGTGGGGTGAGCTGACGTGACAGAGAGAGAAGCTGACGTGGCGGAGAGAGGGAGCAGGGCGCCCGGGGTAGCCCGTGCATGATTAAACATGCTCTAATGAGCGCATAGACACACATATGCACGCACACACAAGCCCTACTCCTTACTGAAGTAATCAAATTAAGCTACTCGGTTCAACAATTGAGAGCCAAGCTTAGAAGTTGAACTTCCTAGTATGGCTCCAAGGCTCAAATGATACGACTTTGTTCGACATTGACTTACAATTCTTCTTTGCTTTATAAGATGATTAGTAGCATATCATACATTGTATTCATGTAATATATCATTTATTTTATCCAAATGTTGTACTACTCGAGTGTGTGTTTGATGTGTTTCAGGTTTTAGGTAATATAGATGAGAAATAAACCAAAAAGGACCTAAATTCAAGAAGAAATGACCTTATTGAAGCATCTTGGAAAGATCCAGATAAAACATGGAGGGACCTGAGCATAAGGAAAACATTTCTGGTGCAAAAATCCTTCATTATCATGATCTTGAGAAGTATTTAGAAAATTAAGGACAAATATGCTCAAAGCAACGAACCTGGAGTGCACCCTACATGCAAAATAGAAAACTTAAGCTTTTGGGAGAATTCGGGGAGGATCAAAGCCAAAAGATCTGCCACTGACATATCATTTTGGTCCAAATCCCCCAAATTTCACCCATACCTCGTGCACCAGACTATAGAGAATCAATTACAACCATCAGATTGCTTCTACATTCATCTACACCACTCTTTCTTCTATAAATAACAATATTTCTCCTACCTTTCTTCTTGGGCTCAGCCTCCACCATTAAAATAACTTAGGTTTTACCCAATTTGGGCAGTGGAGAAATGTGGGAGTTGAAAGCTTTTAATGTTACTCTTTTGTTAATCTATAGGTAGATTTGGATTCCCTCTTCTCTAGCTTTGTTTCTATCCAAGTATTTTTGTGTTTTGTTGGTAGATTTAGTAGTTTGCTTTTTTCTTACCATGTTTAATGCAGGTTTCTTGCTTTCCATAGTTGTTACCATGAGTAGAGAGTAGATCCACCCCATGTGGGGTGGAGGTGATGTAAATTATGTGAAGTGTTAGTGATGAGTTCCTCTTATCTTGTGTCATTTCATATGCTTAATGTAGATCTATGCATATAACTTGCTAAAACTTGTATTAGATGGGAAAATGGCATCGTTGGGTACTGCTCTCATGCTAGATCTAGAGTTGATCTTGTTGCTTGTAATGGATCATCTTGTTATGGTAAATGACTTGTTATGCGGATGCTTGATTAGTAAAGAATGCATGAATGTATTGAGTTGTATGGTGTTTAACGTGGGTTTTTTGTTCTTTTATATTATTATTTTTTTAGTGTTGCGAATACCTCTCAAGAATTCATGATGGAATTCTGTACCTTACAACTTTGTATAGAAGAATGCCTCGCTATCGTCACAATCATGTCACAATTTGTAACGCTAAGTAAAGAAAATGTAAATGACAACAAAATGATATAAATTCAATATTCCATTTCATTGGATATACGAATACTTGAACTTTGGCACATTTATATAGTGCACGAAAGATAAATACATGATACATATTTCACAAACTATTATGATATATGATGAGAATTAAATTTATACCGCAAGTGCACGACGTCAATGAAGACGTGGCAAGTACGGGTCGAACACAAGGAGGGAGAGATAATGTTATTTTTGTGATTTTCGAGTTAAGGGAAGAAAGAGAGAGAAATATGTTTGGTTTGAGATTTTTGGTTTTTTTTAATTATCTAAAGCGAGAACAACAAAAACAAATTAAAAATAAAGCAAAGATGGATGGGAGTCCAGTGGGTGGAGGTTTAGATATCGGGTTTAGATTAGAGAATTCTGAAACTTATAATAAATCACATTAGTTATAAAGCATTACATGATAAATGATTCAACATAAACTCAAGTAATCAAATATACTAACACGAAATTAAAATAATAACTTTAGTCTTCTTCTCATCACCCTAAATCCGTCACCCCCACCCTTTGGATAAAGTTAGAAACTCATGGATGGAGGGAAGGAGAAGGGGTCCTAGAGAAACTACAAAAGAAAACTAAAAATAAGAAATAAAAGAACAGAATTTTATTACTAAAATATGGAACAAAAACTAAGACTAGGACCCTTCACAACATCGTTTCGGGGCTATTTATAGCCGATACAAGGGACCTAAGTATAAAATAGGAAAGTACACGCGTCAAGACACGACTGGACAAAATCTGGAGCCACGGATCGCAAGGGGTGCGGTGTTTCCGCCGCACAATACATGTAAGATGAGGCGATTTCGCCGCAATATCTGCTCTGATTTAATCCGGATTTTTCCTGTGTGTTTATGGTATGATTTAACTGTCATTTGCGCGTGTGGATTGATTTCTTTCCTTTCTTTTGAGCTCCGAATTAATTCCTTCATATATTTGGAGATCCAAATTGATTTTTCTTTAGGTCTTTGAATGCTTTTTGTAATTAGGTCTTTGAATGCTTTTATGCTTGGATGGACTTCCATTTGAATCCCGATAATCTTGACTTGGTCTTTATGATAGAAATGAGTCTCTTGCACGCATTTATGCTCGGGATATGGGTAATTTGCATTCAGGTCCCTGTATTATATAAATAAGACTAAACACATACCTTAGTAGCATTTATTGATATAAAATTAATCTAAATGAAAGACATATGATGCAATGTATGCAATGCATCAAATACCCCCACACCTAGATTTTGCTAGTCCTCAGCAAAACAAAATATAAGAGAAATGAAGACAGAGAAATCCTAACTCACTTTCGTAGGAATCACGGTTACACTTAGCATGTGCAACAAGCCTTTAAACCCCTAGGTTTCCTTAGAGGACGAGTTGTGTCTCGTGAGGGTTTTCAGTTGACACACCCACAAAGTCTTAATTCAACATTTCATTAATAACTCTAAATATCTCAACCTCAACCTTATACATCTCACTTAGAATTCTTGCATGCTCATTATATAAATCTAACTCATAAAGAATATGACTTGGTCTGTGTTCCTCCAACATTCACACCACTAACCCTTCTACACATGTTATCACTTAAATTATTTTGCACGCCTCCTCTGGTGGTGAAGTATCATTCGGATCAACCATGGCATGGATCGTTCTTGTAGCTTTGGGCCTTGAGTATCTTAAAGTATTTTTTCCCCGTGATTCAACACATTTGCTTGTTTTGACACTTTTACCCTTTTGCATTCGTGTAGCGAGTTTGGTCGATAATCCCGAGCCGGCAGACTCAAGTTACCGGGTTTTAAGATACCCCTACGGACCAGTGACTCGAAGGCTTGGACTTTTGTAATCATTTTGCAAAATGTGCTTTCCTCACTTTATTCCTTTATTTTTATTTTTTTATTTTTTTTACTTTTATTTTCCTCAAGGCTTAATTGCTATTAGAAGTCCACACTTCCCGGTATATTTTCCTCAACCTCTGCTTTTTATCAACCACTTCAAAGATTTGATTCATCCAATTTAAGTGCATACATGTCTTAAAGGGTAATGGGTTATTTCTTTGGAACTTAGATTTATGTCATATTTCTACAAGCAGAACTATATAATAAGGAACAAAAACTCAATGCATTTTGTACACGGGTTTTGGCAGTTTAATCTTAAGCTATGTCATGGAATATTGAATAATTTTTTTTTTATTTTTATTTTTTTTAAAAGAACAGAATATATAGATAGATAAACACCCCCCCACACACACACCTAAATCATGCATTGTCCTCAATGAATGTGAGCAAGATATTACACGTATTTATGCATGAAAAAGGAAAGATCTCACCAACGTGAAGTACAAAGGAAAGTTCATGGCTCAGTTGATGGACAAAAACCCGAATTCCCTCAAAACCTGTAAAATGCTAAAGAAGGGATTCAAATACGGGAAAGAAATGGGGCCCAAATACTCTTGGAGCCACATAAACGATGCTCACCGAAGGAGTCTTTTATTGTATTATTTATTTATTTATTATTATTATTATTATTTTAATATAATTATGTACAAACATAAGTTCCCATCTTCATTTGTCAAAGGACATCAAATGAGAACCTCAAAAGTGGGTCAATGCACTTGGAAAGGGAACATGACACCACGCGGGGCCAGAATACGCATACGTGGGCCCCCTTCACAAAGAGCACCTGATGAAATGAGAGGTTCATGAATTGGACGCAAAGGCGTCTCATTCAAAGGATCAAACTGAAAGAGCTTGAACCTCTCGAGAGTTTGGGAAATAAGGGGGCAATGGAAGAAGAGTTTCTCCCGTTGCGGCGTTGAAGTTATGATCGTCAATCCAAACTCTCCAACCAACTGGCTGGTGCGTCGGAGCGAGGTCAAGAGCCTTGTTAGACAAATCTGACTCACCAGGCGAACAAAAAATGGGTCTCATACCCAAGGTATCCTCCAAGGAACTCTTAATACCCTCATGAGCTATGTAGTTGTTTGACGTTCCATCTTTTCCAAGATGACGAGGAACAATGGTAAGAGGCAGACTCTCATCAGGTTGTTTGAAATTGAGGGTACTAGGGAGATCTTGCTCCACCAGAGGTGAGTCCTTAAGAGGCACAAAATGAAGATCATGTGGCTCAAGGGCCACAGGACAAGAAGATAAGGCACAATCCTGTGCCGACTCATGATGAAATTGGTCCATGTTATTCTCAATGTGAATCGAATCCTCCACTAAGTGATCGTGAATTGAAACCCCAAGTCCCTCAGACTGACTAGGAGTTTGACTTTGAAAGATTGTGCTTTGAATTTGTGGATGTGGTGGAGGTTCAATATCAAAAGGTGAATCGTCATGTTGACAAGAAAAGTTGCTCTCCTCACGTTTACGTAATTGCTGCGACATTTGACTCAATTGCAGTACCATATTTTGTGTGGACTGTTGAGCGGTTTTCATGAATGTAAGGAAAGTTTGTTCCAAGGAATCAGGTATGCGGTCAACTATGAGGTTCAAGTCAGAGCTTGGGAAGTTTTGAGGTTGGGTGTTGGTGGGCTGAGAATAAGTCCAATGATTTGAAGTGGGGTGTTGGTAGAATTCTGGGTATTCGGGAGGAGGATACTGGGGTGAAAATGATGTATAAGAATTTGGATATGAATTGTCTCCCCACGAATCCATCACTCTCGGGTTGTACACGGATGCGTAATGGTCATATTGAGCATTTTGGGAAAATGTATACTTATACTCAGGCTCTGGGGGAACATAAGGGCATTCCCGGATAACATGACCACTCAACCCACAACAGTCGCACGGTACGGCTACTGGAGCCACCGGTGCACTCATGTTGTCTGCCATACGCATGAAGGAGGCCAAAGTTTGTTGTAATGTCTCAGTTTGTTGACCAGCATATGATCCGACATAACTAGATTGTGGTCTAGCAGTCGGTGCCCCTCTCATGTTACCCCAAGATGAAGATTGCTCAGTCCCACAATTAGGATTGTCCCAACCATATGGGGTGTTAGTCTGAGCCACCCCAGGTTGTATGGGTCCAGAATACCAGGACGAAACGTCCTGGTCCCAATAATGATATGGATGGTCGCCCATGTAACCATCCATCTCAACCACACACCCTCGAGTCGACCACTCTCACCACCACGAGGCTAAACTCGTAAAAAGTGCTCGACTCGACCCTAAAAACGCTACCAGAGAGTGTAAAGGGGAGGATACTATAACATAGAAGAAGGTGAGAAGAAGATGACTCAGAGGAGAAGTGAAACTTAACTCTAAAAGATAAATGAGTGGGTTGGTCAGAAGTTTCCTAAACAAGCACGGTTCAAACAATCCTAGACCTAAGGGAGCCTAATTCTAGACAACTGCTAACTGGTTGAGTCGAATTGGCTTGCTTGATTCACCTCCCTCACTAATCAAACCAACTTGGCCAAGCAGTGTATAGCTAGTGGGGGCGCTTCCGACAGAGTCGATGCCAATTAGACAACCACTTCGCTTGGAAGACTTTCGTCAACACAAAAACATTTTCTAGACACCAAATTAAATTCGATCAGCTTCAAGTCATAGCAAGTCAAACTAATCTTCTCCTTAATTGAGTCTGAGTCCTTAAGGACCAATGTCTAATTGATTTTAATTTAAGGCTTGGGTGACACTTTAGGATTGTGATTTGTGGGTCACGGAAGGGTGATGAAATCCCCACTGTATCTTTTCCTACGGAGTTGCCCTTAAGATAGTTTAACTTAAATCTAGCAAAGATAGTCAAACATTGGTCTTTTTAGTGGGGGCAATTGCAAGGTTGTAAGCAAACTAGATTATATGCTTAAATGCAATCGATAAAAACCGCGCACGTACCTTGCCTCCAGCACTCTTCAACAAAAATTAATTTGCAAGAATTTAGAAAGAATAATGCAAACAAAACACTATATGATGCATGCACTAAGTCCTTCTAATTTTGCCAATTTTTAGGTCAGAGTTGAATTATTGCCAATTATGGAATTTTGCCCTAACACGTGCAGTTCTACGAAAAGGAACTTTTCGAAAATTAAGATTTTACGAGAAAGGCAAGAAAAGTTACCTCCGCAATGCTCAGACGGGTTTGCCGCCCGCTCTAGAAAATTCCAAAATGCTCTACGCGTCCATCCAGTGATGGAGACGACCCCAGAAAAATTTAAGCCCAGATGCTTCAGTTGTGCGGCGGATTCGCCGTAGATTCTTCTTTGTGTGCGGCGATTTCGCCGCCCTTCTTGCTCAGAATGTGCCCGGATTTCGCCGCGCACTCTGTTGTCTCCTGAAACGAAAACCCAAATAGTTAGATCGCGCACACGATAAACAGGATAGAATCAAAATCACACAAAAAAAATCTTCGTCGCCTCCCCGGCAACGGCGCCAAAAACTTGATGAGAATTAAATTTATACCGCAAGTGCACGACGTCAATGAAGACGTGACAAGTAAGGGTCAAACACAAGGAGGGAGAGATAATGTTTTTTTTTGTGATTTTCGAGTTAAGGGAAGAAAGAGAGAGAAATATGTTTGGTTTGAGATTTTTGATTTTTTTTAATTATCTAAAATGAGAACAACAAAAACAAATTAAAAATAAAGCAAAGATGGATGGGAGTCCAGTGGGTGGTGGTTTAGATATCGGGTTTAGATTAGAGAATTCTGAAACTTATAATAAATCACATTAGTTATAAAGCATTACATGATAAATGATTCAACATAAACTCAAGTAATCAAAATATACTAACACGAAATTAAAATAATAACTTTATTCTTCTTCTCATCACCCTAAATTCGTCACTCCCACCCTTTGGAGAGAGTTAGAAACTCATGGATGGAGGGAAGGAGAAGGGGTCCTAGAGAAACTACAAAAGAAAACTAAAAATAAGAAATAAAAGAACAGAATTTTATTACTAAAATATGGAACAAAAACTAAGACTAGGACCCTTCACAACATCGTTTCGGGGCTATTTATAGCCGATACAAGGGACCTAAGTATAAAATAGGAAAGTACACGCGTCAAGACACGACTGGACAAAATCTGGAGCCACGGATCGCAAGGGGTGCGGTGTTTCCGCCGCACAATACATGTAAGATGAGGCGATTTCGCCGCAATATCTGCTCTGATTTAATCCGGATTTTTCCTGTGTGTTTATGGTATGATTTAACTGTCATTTGCGCGTCTGGATTGATTTCTTTCCTTTCTTTTGAGCTCCGAATTAATTCCTTCATATATTTGGAGATCCAAATTGATTTTTCTTTAGAACTTCTCCAAAATAATATTTTGGTACTTTAATTTGCATTCGGGTCCTCGGCTTTTTGCAATTAAGTCCGTGACTACTTTTGTGCTTAAGTCCTTGACCTTTTTGTAATTAGGTCTTTGAATACTTTTATGCTTGGATGGACTTCCATTTGAATCCCAATAATCTTGACTTGGTCTTTATGATAGAAATGAGTCTCTTGCACGCATTTATGCTCAGGATATGGGTAATTTGCATTCAGGTCCTTGTATTATATAAATAAGACTAAACACATACCTTAGTAACATTTATTGATATAAAATTAATCTAAATGAAAGACATATGATGTAATGTATGCAATGCATCAATATATCAAACAGCTTGAAGTACGTGGCAGTTGAATTCATGCCAGAGATGATACTTTTGTATAGAGTTTTGTTCGGAGTCGGAGCTTCACGACTTGTTCCTTCTTTTATTTTAAGGAATCGTATTGCTGCGACAATTTGGTTTCGATTATTGGGGCTTGATGGTTTGCTTATTTTCATATTTAAAGGGATCATCTTGCTATGTTAATTTAGCTTCTTGTACAAAAAGATTCAAGCATATATTCCATCGTTCAACAAGTTTATCTCTGATAAGGAGAGATTATCAAACAACGGTTAACTTTAATCTCATAACCAGGGCAATCATTTGGCTCATATATTTCCCTTATTTATTTGAAGGGAACCGTCGTGTATAGAAGTTTAGTTTGTTTGCTTAGAGTTGGTTTGGTGCTTGTCTTTATTATGATCACCGAGATTTAGTCGGTTTAGCCTCATAACATGGAGGGAATTCAGGCATATGCTGTTATATTGACGATAATGTTTTTGTTGTAATATCGCCCAATGGTTAGTTTAGCCTCATATCCTAGAAGGGATTTTGTATGTTGAGTTTCATATAGTAGTTGACGATTTGTTCCTATATTTATAGAAAGGAATTGTCGTATCGTTGCGGTTTATACTCTTATGTATCAGAGTAATTTTAAGTTTGTATGTTATTGTTTGAGTTTCTCATTATGAGAGATTATAGAACAAAGGTTAGTTTAGCATAATAACCAAGGAGAGAATTATGTACATATTGTTGGATCGTATGGGTCGGCTATGCTAATCACTTTTAAGCTAATTACCTACTTGTTTAAACAATCAAAGATATGCAGCGGAATTTAAAACAAACAAGCAAGTGAAGGGAGAATAATGCAAATCACAATGGACACGACGGATTTTTATAGAGGTTCGGCACCCCACCCGGGTCCTAGTCCTCTCTTGCAAGCTCCACTTGGATCACCGAGCTCCGCTCACGACTTCACTAACCACTCCCTGTTCCGGGCCGGGAGAGAACGCATTTACAATCTTCAAGCTCGCGAACAACCCTCGCCGAGCTTGGCTCCACCTCTCACAATCCGAGAGGGATGCTTCGGGCTTTCACCGAAACCTTTACTCTTCTTTTACAGCAACAAACTTGAGTGGGACAATCACTATCTAAACTTGAGCACACTTGAGAAGGATTGGATTTGATCTTAAGTGTGGAAATTGCAGGCTTGGAGTGTTTGGGATTCTCTCTATTGTATTGGACAAGTATGTAGTGGGAGAGTTGTGTTAAAATGTGTTTTACAACTCTATTTATAAGCATTAGAGAGAATATAGCCGTTGGGGTTGATTGTGTATGAGTTGGTGTAAGATACACAAAACAGAAACATGCATAACCCAATTCTGCCTAAAAACGGTCGACCGAAACGAGTATGTCGTTCGACCGTTTAGTCAAAATTCAGCTTTGAATTAAGTTAACTTAAGCTAACGGTCGAACGGGCTTAGGGGATTGGTCGACCGAATAAGTCCAAGCACTTCTGGGAGACCAAATTGTGTTGGTTCGGTCGACCGTTAGGAAAGTTTCGGTCGACCGGATGTTTGGTAATTTTGGGGTATTTGGGAATAATACGAATACGACTGTTGGGTATAATACGACAAAACAAACGGTCATGTGACACGTGTGAACGGTCGAACGAAAAGGTTTCAACGGTCGACCGTTTTGGTCCAGGCAGTTCAAGTTTTGTTTAGGTGTTTTCCGGTTTTAGTTTAGATGATCTATTGAAGTCCAAATTATGTGAAATTTTGTGTGTGACTTCTATAGGGAACCTAGAGTGTGGTTGAGTAGTTTTTAACTCAAGTATGCTCAATTACACAAGGTTCCTAAAGACTCAAAGAAATATAAAATATATGTCTTCAAATGAGCTTGATTACATGTCTTGACTTGATTTCCTTTCTTCCTTAAGTCTTGATCACCTGTAGAGGTTAGCACAAAGCAATATATATGCAATGCAATATGTGTGCTACTCTACATGATTTTAACTAAGATTAGGTTGATTAAATCATCAAAACATAGATTAAGGCCAAAAAGCCAACACATATTTGGTTATAGAGATGATGATTCTTATATTAGAATACCACCAAAGGGTTAGTTTAGCCTCATAACTAGGAGGGTTGTATATGTATTTGATTTATCAACGATAATTCTTATATTAGAATATCGTAAAATGATTAGTTGAATCTCATAACTAAGAGAAATCATATACGTTTGTGATTGGGTGTAACGACTTTAGTTTATTTCACTACTAAAGCTCACTAAGTGTTGGATTAGTTTAGCCTCATAACCTAGGAGAATAATTTTATATATATTTTGGTGCTTCAACTTTATGGTGAAGACAACCTAATATTAATGAGTTTAACCTCATCACAATGAGGATACTTGTGTATATAGTGTGTTATATCGAAAATAATTCTCACATTAGAATATTGTCTCATATTTACTTTAATCTCGTAACTAGGAGAATATTTGTGAATGTATTTTGGTGCTTCAACTATATCGTGAAGACGACCTAATATTAGTGAGTTTAACATCATCACATTGAGGAATCTTATATGTTTTAATCTCGTACCCACAATAGACATAAATCTGCTAACATTTTCCTTGATTCAGTTAAACATTTCAAACATTTGCTAACATAAATCTCACTGTTTCATTTAACTTGACTTATTCTTTCCTTTTAATTTTTTTAATGCTAACCTCACAACACACGTAAATCTGCTAACATTTACCTTTATTCAGTTAAACATTTCAAACATCTGCTAACATAACTCTCACTGTTTTATTCACATGACTTATTCTTTGCTTATCATCTTTTTAATGCTAACCTCACAACAGACATATGGTTGGACCATATACCCAACCTGGGTATATCTCTTTTTGAGTAACGAATATCTCTTTCTTCTTCTTTGCGAATCATGATAATTTGTTTTTTAATGTGAATTCTCTAAGCACATTGAGTGCAAGTAGAAACAGAAATCCAAGAAAACTAATTGAACCTACAAAAATCGATCGCAAAACAAAATTGCTGTCAAACTAAGATGAGATGGTTGCGGTCAATTATTGATACCAACATGTAACTTCATGATCTTAATACTAAAATGGTCAAAACAATTGTAATTTTCATTATTAAATAGACTTTGATATCCTACAATAAAATCCACAACTTTCTTTCCATAAATCAAATCCTATTAATTGAGTGTATCTACTGTCTACATTTGCATTTGGGACTTGAGAAGAATTTTTATACATTACCAGTTATCACATAACAAAAGTATATTTCAAAAATATATATAAAGCAAAAGTTGCACTTAGAAATTCATATACGACATTAATAATATGTTCCTTAAAACAAGATAACTGGAAATATTATGAGAATGTGGTTAAGATCGAAAGAAATAAACTTACTCAAAGTATAATAGAGAATATTACACAGGATTCATGTGAACCTTGTTCGATATGTGTTTTTTAAAATATCACCAAACAAAAATGACTCGGCGTTTGGAGACACAATATGCGGAATGAGCTAATTACAACGAGAAATATAAGGCATAATGAAGAAGATAAACATGTAAGTCAGTGATACTTTGAGCATAACAGAAATCCGTAGAAACTTGTGATGAAATCAAGACAAAATGTATCAAAAGGGGGATGGATCTTCCAACAAGGGTCGATGGACATCGAAACCTTCTTTGGAAAGTAAGGTTGGGATAGGATGAGTGTAGGATTTCGTGCCCTATGTTTGAGTATATATTTTTGTTAGTTTATAACGATCTACAGGTTCAGGAGTACCTTCTTGGAGAGAACCTGTGGCAGCGGAATGAATCGGCGATCACCTCACGGAATCCTCTGGAGCACCGATCGGTCTTCTACTCTATGGAGAAGAAGCACGAGTCCACAACCCAAGAGTCCATGGATTGACTTGGTGGAGGTGGAGGGACAAATGGGAGAGAGACGGAGAGGTGGCGGCTAGAGTTTGGTGGGGCTAGGGTTTGCACACATGAACATCCATCCAATGAGAGGCTCCCCTCCTTATATAGATGACCCCACCCTAAACCCTAAATGTGTAGTCCAATGGGGACGCGCCATGTGTCAGTGCTTTGGGCAAATATCTTATTAATCCTAGATTAATCCAATAATTTTTTATTTTTACAAGCATATATGATTGGGTTTCATATTTATTCAACAATTTCATGTACAAAAGACTATGCAAAGCATTTTAATATAGATGCACTATACACAATATTAAAATGCAAAAGAAGAACCATGCCCAAAAGGATTGTCAAACCCTTTTATGATCCGGAGTCGAGTAGCACGTCGGATGACCTCGAAATTTCCTCCAAGTGGTCACCAAACTCTAAACAAAATTACAGAGATCGAAGCAAGTCAATCAATCTCTAATATAAGGTTAGAATCTAGTTAATAACCCCTTCTATGCTCCAAGAAATTTAATATCTCAAGCACTCAATTAATAGAGAGAAATTTGGGATGGAATGATGGAGAATATGGAGAGGAGAAGGTTTTGCATTAATTAAAATCAAAGAAAGGGAGGAGGGACCTATTTATAGGGCATCCTCAAACCCACATCATATGTAAACCACTTACACATGATCCCTTAATTATCTCTCCTCTAAACCAATCATATTTTGACACATCATCATCCTGTAACCTCCTTTGACCAAGTTGGATCAAATCCAGCCCATGATCAGAAAAATTCTCTTTTTAATGCAGGCAAAAACGCAGGTAAACGGTCGACCGTTTAGCTACAAGAAAAGTTCATGTTATTTTCGGTCGGACTGTATTTCAAGGCGGTCGACCGACCTCTACTAAGAACGCTCTTGATAATTTTGGTCGACCGTTCCCTTACCAGGAATGTTCCTGATAAGTTACAATTAAATTCGGCCGACCGGTTCTCGAAAAACGTTCGACCGCTTTTCACTATTTTTCCTTCACAAATTTTGGATCATTATCCAACAAAATTTGAGCTTTGGAGTTTTAGCAAATTTATATGTTCTAATGTTGCAGATCACATTATATTATGTAATATATTATCTGATATAATGTCAAACATTATATCCCATAATATATACATCTCATATAAATTTATTTATTATTCTAACCATGTCATAATCACGACATATTGATTTTATCATTTAACCACATTTATTCAATACATCACATAAAATGCAACACCATATTTTTCTTGTTTCCCAGCTTTGTGGTGTGACATATAGGAGGATCTAAGTTATGTTGGTAATAATAAAAAACACTTTATATCATAAATTATAAGCGGCATCTAGCTACACATTATAGTTACTCAAATAACAAAGATGTTTCGTTCACTTGAACTAAACACGATTCACTTAGAGATATGAAATAATATCACTTGTGTCTATCCCTTGCCTCATCATATTAATAATATTATACGAAGTAGGAATGTGTCATCTTTGTATTATATATTCTTTTCTTGATATCTTAAGCTAATTGTAAATATGTAACTATACATAAGTTACATTATGCACATTATAATTTTGCTTCATCAAGGAGCCCAATAAAATCATCACTCAAGTCAAGAGGGGCAATGCTAATCTTTTGACATATCATATTTTCCGGAAAAGTCATATATAACCAACCAATATCTTTATCACTATACATAATGATAATTTTTATAATAATCAAATTATACACCTATCAGGTGAAAAGATATAGGTCTCATAATCTTAGAATTAAAAGACACAATGAAAACATTAATGACACAAACACAAATCCATAATGTTTCATTTATTGGGTCTATTCAATATATAAAAGAAAACATTTTCTATTTCATATACCGATGTTAAAATATTTGTAGAGAGAGCTACAATACCTTTTAACCAATATGACAATCTTATCTCGGTAATTAATGTCACATGTTAATCACCATGATTGTGAATTACTTTTGATTTATGTAAACCATTATTTTTTAGATCTGTATGGTTAAGGACCAAGAACCTCTTCCTTAACTCTTTTAAAAGATAAATACATCAATCAAGGAATAATTTTTTTATACATTCAATTCATAAAAAAAGACATATAAAAGAATACTTTTAGAACACACATTCCTTTCAATCTCCCATTTGTTATCAAAGTCTTTTTTCACATTCATTTATAATGTATTAAACTATAATAACTATGTTAACCCTCTGATCTTACTCATCAAGCCACTTTACATGGTTTTTCAAACCCGTGGACTCGAAATGCATTTTGCCTTTAGCTTGAGATAATGGTTTTGTGAATGGATCAACTGTGATGTTGTTTGTGTCCACCCATAATAAATTTATTTTGCCTTCGTTGATGAAATAACGGGTGACATAATACTTGCGATCCATGTATTTCACATTGTGATGTGATTTAAGATCATTGATTTGCAAGATAGATGTGCTATTGTCGCAAAACATCTCTATGGGTCCCTCGCTCGAGGGAACTACTCCAAGCTCTTCAAAGAACTTCTTAATCCACACTCATTCCTTGCTTGCCTCAGCGACAACCATTACTTCTGAAGCGTTTGTTGAGTCAGTTGTGGTAGTATGTCTCCAGCTACGCCAACTCACGGATCCACCATTCAGAAGATAGACATATCTTGATTGAGACTTCCTATCGTCTGGATCACTCATGAAACTCACATCCGAGTAGCCCTCGGCTACCATCTCCCTTTGACCTCCATAAACAAGAAACTTATCTTTGGTCCGGTTAATGTACCTAAGAATATGCTTGACCACAGTCCAATGATCAGGACCTGCGTTGGATTGGTGACGACTTGTCACACTTAGAGAACACGAGACATCGGGTCGTACGCAAGTCATCACGTACATGATCGATCATATTACGGAAGCATAAGGAATGTTTTTCATGTACTCTAAATCTTTCCGTGACGTTACATGCTGAGAATTCTTGAGTTGCATACCCATACTCCTTGGACACTATTCTTTTTGGAGTTGTTCATATTGAACATTTCCAAGACCTTGTCAATGTATGTACGTTGACTGATTGACATCATTTCATGCTCATATTTGTATCTTATATCCATTATCTTTCACCTAAACAATGCTATGTCATGAGTTTTATGTTTAGTTTTCAGGAATAAAAAGGTTTGAAGAGATGAAGCATAAAAGGACCCAAAAGCTGGGAAAAAGGACTGAATTGTGAGATCTAGGGACCAAGATGCAAGGAAGAAGGACCTGATTACAAGACAGAAGGACCTAAGAGCAAAACAGAATACTCCACACCATCATGGGGAGTATTTTACCAATTCGATTCGGGTCGGAGCTCCAACATGCAACATAGATGCATGAAATACCAACAAAACCTTCCAGAAATACCCAAAAGAAATTCCAGAGCGATCCGGACACTGTAGACCGCTAATTAGCGGTCCAAGACCGCTAATTGGCGGTCACTTTTGGCCCAAATGCGCTCAAATTTCTCCAGCACATGTATTAGAGGATGTTTAGGCTATTTGTGGTATCTGTTTAGTCCCACATCGGGGGATTGTCCCGGATTAGCTTTTCCCATGGCTATAAATAAAACTCTTCACCTCCTATTGTAATCACTCCATATTTTTAGTGGTTATTCTTCCTACTAGAAGTGAGGCCTTGAAGCACACACTAAAGTAGGAGGATGCTACTTTTAATGTGAGTCATTTTATCAATAAAGTTTTGTGTTTCTTTCATTGTTTGTTTTATGCTTCTTTTATTGTTGTGCATGTTTTAGTTTAATCGTCTTTTAATTCTAGCTTAGTTTTAATATGCTTTCTTTCAATAGTTTAATAATTAGTGTAATGTTTAGTGAGTAGTTCCATCCCCTTTGGGGGGTGGAGTAGATGTACATACATGCATTAGAGAGTGGGATGAATGCTTTAATTTCAATGTGTTGATTAAGCATGAATGTATGCTTGCTTGTTTAGGATAGAATTTACAACTTGATGAGTTTTTTAAAAATGATTAGACACCTCTCATGCTTGTTTAGGTTCTGAAATAAACACCTTGCATATGTAAATGTTAATCAGCTAAGTTGGTGAATAGATTGATAGGTTTTGCCATAACATTTAGACACTTCCTATGCTTGATAAACACCACATTCATGTGCTTAAAGAATGTATTCTACACCCACCTCTTTGCTTGTGTGCACTCACTCCACCCCTTAGGGGTTTTCCCTTTCTGAAATTCCAGCAGTCTTGTTTTGTTCTTAGCTTAGTTCTTATTTCATCGTTTGGTTGCTTCTTTCACATTTCATACTTCTTAGCGTAGTGTAGCGTAGGTTAGCATAAACACCTTTCTTCCCCTATTTTTGCCACTTGATTTCGTACAAGCAAGAGGCTACTCACCTCCCTGAGGACGACCCATACTTTCCACCGCTTCATCGCGGCCGTGCACTTGCGGTTTAATTAAAACGTTCAACAAGTTTTTGGCGTCGTTGCCGGGGAGGTGCCAGTCCAGACTCTTGTTTGGACGATTCGAGTGGATTTAATTTGTGTGTTGTAGTTGTTCTTTGTTTCAGGAGACTGGGAATAACAAGGCAAGGCTTCTGGAAAAATTGCAAGGCTACCTGAGCACTTCAGACCGCCAATCAGCGGTCTGAGACCGCTAATCAGCGGTTGGGTGAGCTCAGTTCACCTTCTAGTTTTTGGTTGTTGTTAGCCTAATTGATATAGTAATCTGGGACTCCATTTGTGCATGTTCTGACTCTTAGCTTGCTCCCAGATTAATAATCAACTTCCCTTAAGCAACTTGGACCCTAAAACTCAAAGCAAAAGATTAGGCATTCTTTTTGTTTAGGCCATGCATCATGGATGTGACTTAGGCACTTAGATTGTCTTTTATCTTAGCTTTATTTTCTGTTGCTGAGAGCTGGCGTGAGGTACGCACCTTCTACTCTCATTCATGCATTTCGTATGAACATGCATTAGTTAGTAGGAAGTGCATTGCAACAAGTGTGAGTTGAGCATTGTTTGGAGTGTTGATTGCTAGATTTAGGACTCCAAAACGCTACTAAGGAGGGGCTGTCCCGTAAAAGATAAGGTGGGGGATTTCATCACCCTTTCCTTCGCCCCAAAAACCACACTAATCAAGAGCCTAATTTTAAAATCAAGTAGACATTGGCCCTAAGGATCTTGGATGCATTAGGAGAGTGATCCGGTCCCGACCGTCATGACCTGATCGGCGTTGCCCACTTTGTCGATAGTAGGAGAGACGAGATCCCCGGATCTTGGCTCACTTGCTGGGCTTTGTGGTCCTCGTTGTAGGGAGGTGAGGCGTGTTGAGGCCGTGTGACCTCGCAGTTAGGCGTCGTCTAGCTGTAAGGACCTATAGCGACCTTAGGATTGCTTGAGCCTTGTTTGCTTGTGTGCTTCTACCTGTACCCATCCGCCGTAGCATAAGGACTTCTTCCTTTCTCTCCTGAGTCATTCTTTCTCTCCTGTGTTCCCCCTGTCTTCTCCCCTACGTACATTCTTTGAAAAAAAAAGGTTTTGGTGTGTGTGCACCTTTGTGCATGCTTTCGTGGACACGAGACGAGAGTGGTCGTTTGACGAGGAGCATTGTCAATCCGGCTTCGGTCATCGATTTCTCGACACCTTCCTCCTCTCGTGTCGCACGTAGTTCGGGTCCAATGGCTGCTAATTTCCGTGAGGAGGAGCAGTTGCTGGACCCGCCTGTTCCACCTGTGCTTCCAGTTGTCGTTCCCATACCTCTTCGTGATCGATGCTACCCGAGCCGTACCGCTCTACCCTCATGCATCATATTACCAGAGGCTAATGGGAACCATTTGTAGGTTAAGCCTCAATTCATTTCCATGCTCCCTCATTTCACTGGGAAAGGTGACCCCTATATCTTTCTCAGGGAATTTGAGGAGGTCTGTGCTATGTTCAAGCTGCAACAACTTAGCACAGACTCCATCCATCTTAGGCTCGTTCCTTTTGCACTAAAGGATGACGCCAAGAAGTGGTTGTACAGCAACCAGGCGAATTCCTTTAGGACTTGGGATGAGTTTCAATCTGCATTCCTCAAGAAGTACTTTCCTAATCATCGGACTCAAAAATTGAGGAACGAAATCAATTCGTTCTATCAACATGAGACCGAACCATTTCATGCATATCTTGAGAGGTTCAAAGAGCTACTATCCTCGTGCCCTCACCATGGCATTGAGTTGTGGCGTCTTTATCAGATTGTGTATGAGGGTCTTCACATCCCGTCCAGAACGCTCCTTGAGTCCATGTGTCAAGGAGAGTTCTTGGGAAAGGATGAAAGGGAGGCATGGGCCTTCCTAGAAGACCTCGCTGAGAAAACCATGCAGTGGGAGAGTGTGAGGGAACCACCTGCATCATCTAGTATAGGAGTGATGATCGCGAATGCAAACTCGACTAGATCGGGTGCCGCATTTGCTATCGATACCACTACGGCCACCGAGACACGCATGGCGGCCTTAATGCGCCGTATGGATTCGATTGAGCTCCAAAACCGACAAACTGCACCTCACATGTGCACATCTGGTCCAGTTCCTTGTCATTCATGTGGTAGGATAGGTCATGTAGAGAGCGAGTGTGAGTCCATTCCTCCTGAGATGGAGCATGTCAACGCCATCTATGACAGAGCTAGGAATGACCCATACTCATCATCTTATAATCCTGGATGGAGGAACCACCCCAATTTTTCATGGAACCAAAATAATTCCCCGGGTGGTCCTTCAAACTCCTCTAGACCACCTTACCAATCACACCAACCTCCCATGCATGCACATTCCTATCAGCCACCCCAAGCGCAAACCACCAATCCATCGGGTTTCCCAAATTCCAATAATATGGAAACCCGATTCAATTCGCTTGAGACCATGACTCGTGGACTTGAAAACTCAATGAAAAATTTTATGTCAACCACAAGTCAAGTTCTCACTTCAAATCAGCAGACCATCAAATCTCTAGAGCTTCAGATGGGCCAATTGGCCTAGTCTGTACATGAAAGAGAGAGAGGGAGTCTGCCTAGCCAGCCTGAGGCTAACCCCCGTATGTACCAGCAACAACACATGCAAAATGAGAATGTGGTACCTCGGGGGCGGCAAGTGAACCATGTGGAGGAACCTGTTCACCATGTCAATTCCATTGTGACCTTAAGGAATGGAAAACAGGTTGACAATCACATTTCCTTGCCACACCCACCACCATCTATGCAGCCCCTCAGTGGGAATGGTGGTGAAGAAGAAGCTGAGGGTGAGGGTAATACACCAAAGCTTTCTTCTCAGGCACAGCAGAAAACCTACCTGCCAAAAGCTCCCTATCCAAGTAGGATAACCAAAAAGCAGAGTGACAACATGGACAAGATAGTAGAGGTGTTTAAGCAAGTAAAGGTTAACATCCCCTTGTTGGATGTCATCCAACAAATACCTCAATATGCCAAAGTGTTGAAGGATCTCTGCACAACCAAGAGGAAGACCAATGTTCCTAAGAAAGCATTCTTGGCTGCAAATATCAGCTCACTTTTGTCCAATCCCACCTACACAAAATACAAGGACCCGGGGTATCCTACTATTCAGTGTACGATAGGGGAACTAGAATGAGCAATGTTTTGCTTGATTTAGGATCAGCGGTCAACCTCCTCCCATTCTCTGTTTATCAACAGTTGAACTTGGGAGAATTGAAACCAACTAAGATCACCCTCCAATTGGCGGATAGATCCATTCGTATTCCCATGGGGATTATCGAGGATGTGCTTATCAAAGTTGGAGATTTTATATTTCCAGTCGATTTTGTTGTCCTCGATACCAATCCTGTTGCGAACACCCACTCTCAAATACCTTTGATTTTGGGTAGACCATTTCTGGCAACCTCCAATGCTTTGATTAATTGTAGAAATGGTCTCATGAAGCTCTCATTCGGTAACATGAGTGCCGAGTTTCATGTGTTCAACTCTGGTAGGCAACAGGAACCCATGGATGAACCTTTAAATCTAAATCTCATCCGCCAATTGGAGAAAGCACCACAAAATCAACGAACACCCCTAACCCCAATGCAACCCATTGAGAATGTTCGTGGGCCCAGCGAAGACTCGTTGCCTGTCTTTGCAATGCAACAGAGTGAGCTGGCCTCGAACATGAATGTCCAAAGGGAGTGTTCGTTGCATGATTCAGTTGAGAGTACTAGTGAGAGTGAGACACCTCACCATATGCCTAGACCAGAAGGTGTCTCTACCTCATGTCCCATGGCCATTGAGCCATTTGAGCTTCATTTTGACTCCAACAAGGACCCACCTATGACCGAGCTTATGCTTGATGATCTAAATGATGGTGGGAGGTCGTTGTTGGATGACTTGGGGAGAAGCCCCATTCTTAGTGATGCATGTCTGCTGCATCCATCGAATGAGGCTGAGGAACTCATTCCGATGCACCCGCCTATTGGTTGGAGGGTTTTCTTCGATGAGCAATTAAACCCTAGTGAGGCAACACAACTTCATTCTTTGTTGCCCACACCCAACCAATATCATGAGGGGTTCGAGCCTTTCAGCTTTGACCTTTCACCCCTCATGACACCTCAGAGTACCAGTGGAGTTTGCCCATCTCGGCAAGTCTCTGGTCCTCATGACTTGATGTTCTCATTTGATGTTCCTTGACCAAATGATTATGAGAATATTTTGGTTGATGTATATATCTTGTAAAAACAAAAAAAACAACAAAAAAACAACAAAAAAAAAAGTGTGTAATAAAAGACTCCTTCAGTGAGCATCGATTGTTGTGGGCCCCAACCCTTGTGTACTTGGGCCCCAATTTCTTCACGTATTGATCTCCCTTCTTCAGCTTCTCACAGGTTTTGAGGGAATTTGGGTTTGTGTCCATCAACATGACCCCGAACGTCCCTTTGTACTTCATGTTGGTGAGATCATTCCTTTTTCATGCATGCATCCATGTAGTATCTTGTTCACATTCATTGAGGACAATGCATGAAGTAGGTGTGGGGGGGGGGTGTTTTACGTGTGTACATATTCGAGTCTTTTTCCTTTGGTTTTCTTTTCTTTTGTGTGTACTACTAGGGTCATGTTAGTGTGCCGCATTTAACATTGATATATCTGCTTGCCATGATCCTTGGGTGACTTGTCTTCTTTTGCTTGCCGAGTGCTTTAAAATTTTCACATTTCTTTCAAAATCTTCATGTGTTTGCGAAAGAAAATGTTTTGTGGGTTTTGCGTGTGTTTAGCATGTGCAAAACCGTTGAGAGGCAAAGTAAAAAGAAAGCTCCCAAAATTGTCTTGAACTTGATGCATTAGGATTTCTAGTTTACTAGCTTTAGGTCTTATCGAGTCGTTAGGATGCACCCCGGTTTTCCCTCGGGGGGCGTGTAATCATAGGGTTTCAGTACTCAAACATTTAAAGAAGTCCACCCTGTACCTAGTGAGTCAAATAATTCGTGTCTGTTAGTATAAGGAAGTTTGTCGTAGTCAAGGGCCCTTAATCTCTTTTTGTGAAACTTAAGTGTAGGGGTTTTGGTTCCCATGTAGATAAATAAATAAGTGGGGTTCTCTCTTCTCGCACGGCTCCTATCACTCGGGAAAGTATGTCTGAGGGGACTTTGTGCCTGGTGCTTTCGAGTCATCTGACTTGGGATGCACCGACCGAACTCCCGTTACACGGGTGGTAGGGATCGCCCTATGTGGAGATTTGGGGGAAGGTGTACGTGATAGTGTAAGTCCTCATAGGCAATGATGCACGAAACCTGACCCTGGGAGAATCAAACACCAACCAATAAATGCTCCAAAGAAAAAGAAAAAAAAAGAAAAAAAGAAAAAAAAGAGTCAAATAAGAACCAAAATGGACTTTACACGTTGTATCACATTCAGAAGTTAAGGTTGCCCATGTCTTTCACTTAATTCCTTAGTTAACTCTCACGAATAACTCATTAGTCTAGGTGTGTGGACCGATTACATATATAGAGTCGACCCGTAGTATTACCGCATCCCATGATCGACAAAATAAGTCCAACGAGTCGTGTAGCTAGATTGATTAATGCATCTTGTTCGGATTTTGTGGGTGTATCCGCTGAAAACCCTCAGGAGACAACACTCCTCCTCCTTGGCGACAAGAAGGTTTAACGGCTTGTTGCACGTGCTAAGTGCAACCGTGATTCCTACGAAAGTGAGTTAGGATTTCTTGTTTTTCGCATGCTTTTCTCTTTCTTTTTTTGCTCGGGACTAGCAAAAGTTAGGTGTGGGGGTATTTGATTGACATCATTTCATGCTCATATTTGTATCTTATATCCATTATCTTTCACCTAAACAATGCTATGTCACGAGTTTTATGTTTAGTTTTCAGGAATAAAAAGGTTTGAAGAGATGAAGCATAAAAGGACCCAAAAGCTGGGAAAAAGGACTGAATTGTGAGATCTAGGGACCAAGATGCAAGGAAGAAGGACTTGATTGCAAGACAGAAGGACCTAAGAGCAAAACAGAATACTCCACACCATCATGGGGAGTATTTTACCAATTCGATTCGGGTCGGAGCTCCAACATGCAACATAGATGCATGAAATACCAACAAAACCTTCCAGAAAAGCCTAAAAGAAATTCCAGAGCGATCCGGACACTGTAGACCGCTAATTAGCGGTCCAAGACCGCTAATTGGCGGTCACTTTTGGCCCAAATGCGATCAAATTTCTCCAGCACATGTATTAGAGGATGTTTAGGCTATTTGTGGTATCTGTTTAGTCCCACATCGGGGGATTGTCCCGGATTAGCTTTTTCCATGGCTATAAATAAAACTCTTCACCTCCTATTGTAATCACTCCATATTTTAAGTGGCTATTCTTCCTACTAGAAGTGAGGCCTTGAAGCACACACTAAAGTAGGAGGATGCTACTTTTAATGTGAGTCATTTTATCAATAAAGTTTTGTGTTTCTTTCATTGTTTGTTTTATGCTTCTTTTATTGTTGTGCATGTTTTAGTTTAATCGTCTTTTAATTCTAGCTTAGTTTTAATATGCTTTCTTTCAATAGTTTAATAATTAGTGTAATGTTTAGTGAGTAGTTCCATCCCCTTTGGGGGTGGAGTAGATGTACATACATGCATTAGAGAGTGGGATGAATGCTTTAATTTCAATGTGTTGATTAAACATGAATGTATGCTTGCTTGTTTAGGATAGAATTTACAACTTGATGAGTTTTTTAAAAATGATTAGACACCTCTCATGCTTGTTTAGGTTCTGAAATAAACACCTTGCATATGTAAATGTTAATCAGCTAAGTTGGTGAATAGATTGATAGGTTTTGCCATAACATTTAGACACTTCCTATGCTTGATAAACACCACCTTCATGTGCTTAAAGAATGTATTCTACACCCACCTCTTTGCTTGTGTGCACTCACTCCACCCCTTAGGGGTTTTCCCTTTCTGAAATTCCAGCAGTCTTGTTTTGTTCTTAGCTTAGTTCTTATTTCATCGTTTGGTTGCTTCTTTCACATTTCATACTTCTTAGCGTAGTGTAGCGTAGGTTAGCATAAACACCTTTCTTCCCCTATTTTTGCCACTTGATTTCGTACAAGCAAGAGGCTACTCACCTCCCTGAGGACGACCCGTACTTGCCACCGCTTCATCGCGGCCGTGCACTTGCGGTTTAATTAAAACGTTCAACATTGACTTAGGTCAATGAGTCTACCGGATCAACTTCAACCATTTTGAGAGCGTTATGAAGCTCCTAAAGACTTACGCCATTCTCACGCACATGGTAGTGCATAATAAAGTCCTTGTAGGATGAGGCTAAAGAGCCAAGAATCAGATCTTGCACAATGCCCTTGGGCATTGGGGAAGTGAGTTTTTTTAACTTCTCAAGGTACCCTTGCATTGTAAGAAAATGCATTGACACAGATGTTCCCTCCACAATGTGGCACCTCGTGAGTGCTATGGTGGTCTTATAGCGCTCATTTCTAGCGCTATCCATAAACATCTTTGTGAGAGATTCCATTGTCTTTTCGGGTTTTGAATCCATGTATTTTGCTTGAAGCGATTCACCCATGGAGGTAAGCATGAGACCGTGAACTTGATTCTCTTGGTCTTCCCACTTTATTGCAGCCTCATGCTCAGCATCGGTTGCTTTCTCACTTAAGTTTGGACTTTCACCATCCAAAATGTGCGATAGTTTTTCAAACCTAACCACAATGTTGAGCTTGATCTTCCAGCTATTAAAGTTGGAACCATCATTTGCTAGCGGATGTTTCTCAATCATGGATGACACAATAGATGGAATATTCGACATTGCTACAAAATAATTTATAAGGTTTTCATGTCAATTTTATGTTTACAAAATCTGTACTGAAAATAAATATGTCCATAATTACAGTAATACAAGATCCTATCATTCATAACATAAACTAGCTAAGGGCTATCGAATCTGTCATCAACTCAAGGTAAGAAACATTTTCTAATCATAACTATTTTGAGATTTTGTAAACTTTTGTGTTTCTCAAACTCTTATGACTCTTGTCGTTTTAATCAAGAGAGAATTTATCATATCCTCCTAAGAAAAACTCTTTTTCTCAAAACCGAGCTACGGTTCCTAGTTTTGTAAGAAAACTTATTTCATTTCATACGAGATACGATTGTCCATTGTGTCCATGAACAAATACACTTGGTGTCCACTAAGGGTGTAACTCATCTTATGTATTTATTGATGGCAAAACAATGTATATCTTAATATCTCCTACTATTTCCAAAGATTGAGAAAATTATCTCCCGCTAAGGAGATAACTAATCGTTCAACTGATTTGTTACCTATAAACAATTTCGGTCTGATTATAAGCCCAGACGGTCGACTGTTTATCTACAAGAAAAGTCCCTGTGATTTTTGGTCGGACTGTGTTTCATGGCGGTTGAATGATCCCTTACCAAGAATTCTCCTGATAATTTCGGTTGAACCATAAAACACACCGGTCGACCGTTCCCATACCAGAAACGCTCATGATAATTTCGGTCAAACAGTGCATCCAACCGGTCGACCATTTCCGAACTTAAAAAGTTACTGTTAAATTTGGTCAACCGGTTCCCAAAAAACGTTCGACCTTTTATCACTATTTTTTCCTTTACAAAATATGGATCAATATCCAACAAAATTTGAGCTTTGGGGTTTTAGCAAGCTTATATGTTATAATGTTGCGGATTACATTATGTTTTGTTATATACTATTATATATAATGTCAAATATTATACCCAATAATATATACATCTCATATAAATCTATTTGTAATTCTTACGATGGTGTAATCACGACATATTGATTTTATCATTTTGTTGCCTTTTTGGCTTTAATATATGTTTTGATTATTAACTAACCTAATGTTAATTATAATGAAATATAGTGTAGCAACTTATGCATGAAACATATATTGTATTATGTGCTAATATCTATAGGTGATCAAGACTCAAGGAAGAATGGAATGAATTCAAGACATGTAATCAAGCTATTTGAAGACATGCAATTTTGCCTTTATTTGAGTCTAAGGTATATATGTGAACTTGAGCATACAAGAGTTAAAATCTATTCACATACGCACTAGGTTCATTGTAGAAGTTATACACAAAATTTCTCATTATTTGGACTTCAATAGATCACCCAAACTTAGGTCGCAAATTACTCAAACTAAGCATCCGCCTGTCTGAGCAGAATGGTGGACTGAAATGAGTTTTCTGTTCGACCGTTGTACCAGTTATCGGTTATCTAAATAGTGATTTTACCTAGCTCCACTGGGTGACCCATTTTGACCTTTCGGTCGACCGATTGACCCCTATTATCCGGATGACCGTTGTACTTGTCGTATTCTCCAACGGTTGTATTCATATACACACCTAACCCCTAAATACATTTGGCTATAGGTCAAACAATGCTTTGATAGTGGTCGACCGGATGTAGAAAATTCTGTGCCCAAAAAGTGCATGTGTATTTTAGGTCGAACGAACCTTCTGTAGGATCGTGTGGGTTATGGGTCCACTAATCACTTTTAATCTAATCACCTATTGAACCCTTGTTAACTACTTGGTTGATTGATCAAAGAAATGCAGCGGAAATTAAACAAAATCAAACACAAGTAGAAAGTAATGCAAACCACAAAGAAGACACGTCGGTTTTTATAGAGGTTCGGCCGCGCCTACGTCCTCTCTTGCAAGCCCCTCTCGAATCCCCGTTCGAGCTCCTCTTGCGTCTTCACTATGCCTCCCCGTTCCGGGCCGGGAGCAACGCCATTTACAAGTCTTCAAGCTCGCGAACAACCCTCGCCGAGCTTGGCACCACCTCTCACAAACCGAGAGAATCACTTCGGGCTTTCACCGAAATCCTTGCTTCTTTGTCTTGGGCTTTCACCAAGACCCTTGCTCACTTTACAACAATGGTAACTTGAGTGAGATTCACTCTCTAATTGAGCACACTTTGAGTAGGATGAGTATATGATCAAGTGTGTGAAGTTTAGGCGTAAAGAGTGTAGAATTGGGAGCTTTGAGGATTGAGGTTTCTCTCTAATGTATTGGGACAATTGGAGTTGGAGAGTTGTGTTAACAACAAGTCTTGATCCTCTATTTATAAGCTCCTAAGGTATTCTAGCCGTTGGGGATAGATTTGATTGGGTTTTGTGCAAGATACACAAAGCAGAAAATCGGGCTGCAAATCTGTCCAGAACCGGTCGACCGAAACTAGTACACCGGTCGACCGTTAACATGATTTCAAAGAGAACGGTCGAACAAAAGAATATTCGGTCGGACAAACGAGCTAGAACTTAACTCTACTTAAGTGAATCGGTCGAACCAAAGTATGGGGCGGTCGACCGATAAGGGGATTCGGTTGAGACAAAGGTCAATCGGTCGAACGAGAAATGTGTCGACCGATAGCAGGGAATTTGGTTTCTGAAAATATGTTCAACCGGTCGACCGAATCAAGGTCGTCGTTCGACCGGTTACCGAATGTATTTTGGGGTTAAGTTTTGTTTTATACGAATACGACCGTTATAGGAATACGACAAGAAAAACGGTCATATTAAAATCCGGGATCGGTCGACCGAAAAGGTAGAACCGGTCGACCGGTAGAGTTCGGTAAAATCACTGTGGAGAGTCTGTTATAAACCGGTCGAACTGAGAACTGGTTCGGTCGACCGGTTCACACAGGAAATCTGGGTTTAAGTTTATAAGTGATTTCCGACTAAGGTTTGGGTGATCTAATGAAGTCCAAATAAGGTGAAATTTTGTGTGTGACTTCTCTAAGGAACCTAGTGTGTATGTGATATGTTTTTAACTCTTGTATGCTCAATTTACATATGTTCCTAAGACTCAAAATAAAATCAAGATTACAAGTCTTCATTTAGCTTTATTACAAATCTTGACTTGATTTCCATCCTTCTTGAGTCTTGATCACCTGTAGAGGTTAGCACAATACAATATACATGCAATGCAATATGTGTGCTACTCTACATCATCATAATTAAGATTAGGTTAATTAAATCATCAAAACATAGATTAAGGCCAAAAAGCCAACAATCTCCCCCTTTTTGATGATGGCAACCTATATCTTAATTCTATCTAAATACATGGAATTTGTATATGTAAACTATGCATATTAATGCTCCCCCTATGGATGTGCATAGTTTTTGATCAATTTTATGCCAAATTCCAAGTTACCCCCTTAATTATCTCTCCCCCTTTGACATCCATCAAAAATAATAATTATTTAAGACTTTAAGCATAGAATTTGGATGTCTTGTAATGAAGTTGCTCCCCCTAAATTTTGCACTTCATTACTCTAATAAAAGATATAACATTTAAGCTCCCCCTATCAATAAGGCTAAATGGAAACAATGAGTATGATGAAAGTTAAAATCATTTAAGTTTCTACTTAAGCCTTATTCTAACATCCATTTAAAAATTGACAATTAAAATCAATGGATGTAATAAATGATTTGCAATGAATAGGGTTAAATGATTTTCAATGAATTGAACTATATGATATGTCAATTAAGCATATGAACTAGACTAGAGCTAAATTTTCAGAAATTTCTAGGATAGAAATTTATACCAAACTTGAATCTTGATTAGCTCCAATCTCATTTGGTGATGCAACCGGATTCGAATTCGACGCTTTGGCTCACCCGGTCACCACCAATCTCCTCCTCAAGCTCCTACAAGAGTAGATTTGGGTACCCAAACAACTTTGGGTCCTTGAACATTAGCTTTTGGGATCCAAACCATTTTGGTTTTGGGTGCCCACACACTTGAGGAACTATGGTTAATGAACATATGCTTACCATTTAGAGTAGTGTGAGATACATGGTTTTTCAATTTAAAATTGTAACCTAAACCATGTTTTTGCAAAGATTGCCTTTGACTACCTAATAGCATGTTAAGCATATGAGTTCCATTAGTGAATCTTTCTAAATCTTTTCTTAATTGCAAGTTAGAAGCTTGAAGATTTAGTTGATCACAATCTATAGGTGTTGCTCTTAATTTATCAAGATTTGATGCATTCTTTTCAAATTTAGCAATCACCTCATTCTTCTCATTTATGCATGTATCAATTTGGCTTTGGAGATCTTTGATTAACTTTCTAGCATTCTTGTTTTTATCACAAATGATCTCATATTGTTTAACTAAGTCATGGAATGCATTTTGAAGCTCATCATGTGTATAATTTTCATTATTTGCACTAGAGTTTGAGCTATCACTATAATAAGACTTAGTTGAGCATGAATTACTAGAACAAGAGTTAGAATCTACCTCACTTTGATCTTCAATAGCCATGAAGCATGAGTGAGCCACTTCTCTTCTACTTTGCAAGGAAGAAGACGATGATGATGGTGATGAAGAATCATCCCATGTAGCCTTGTGTGCTTCCTCCTTCCTTTCTCTTCTCTTGCTCTTCTCCTTTTCTTTTCTCCTCTCCCTTCTCTCCTTTTTCTTCTCCCCTTCTCTTCTCTCATTTTCACTCTCCTCCCTCTCTTTTTCTTTTTCTCTTTTCTCACTTCTTCTACCTCTTCTTTCATTCTTTTCTCCTTTATCCCTCTTGAGGTATTTGAAGAAGTCTTGGGCAAGAACCTTAATGTCCTCTTCTTCCACCCTCCTTGGCTCATCAAAATTTGCATGTAGTGCAACCACGGAGTTTTTCTTTGATGCTTCCTTCTCTCTTCGATGACTCAATTGGAGCTCATAGGTCATGAGATTTCCAATGAGTTCCTCCATCTTCAATTTTGAAAGATCGTGCGATTCTTCGATTGCCACGACCTTGTCTTCCCAATCGTTGCTCAATGACCGGAGGAATTTTCGAGTCATCTCTCCTTCATTTATCCTTCTTCCAAGAATCAAAAGAGAGTTAGTGATATCGGTGAAGCGAGTGTTCATGTCGCTTATGTTCTCACCGATTTGCATAGAAAATATTTCATATTTATGCATGAGGAGACTTATCCTAGTTTCTTTGGTTTTGCTATCACCCTCATGATGCATTTGTAACCTATGCCATATTTCATTTGCACTTTCACATCCCCTAATTCTATTGTATTCTCCCTCATTAAGGCCACAATAAAGAATATTCATAATTTTTGAATTCATTTCAATTTCTTTCATTTGAGCCCTAGATAGAGAATCTAAATCATCTTCATTTGGGGGTATGTATGGATTTTGAATAAACTTCCAATACTTAAGGTCATTTGATATTAAAAAGATTTTCATTCTATTTTTCCAATAATCATAATTTGACCCATTAAGCAAAGGAGGCCTTGTGGTGCATAAACCCTCTAAGTGATTAGATGTTGAAGCCATGCTAAAATTACGGTAAAGTAATGAAATTTAGCTAACAAGGCTCTGATACCAAATGTAGGATCGTGTGGGTTATGGGTCCACTAATCACTTTTAATCTAATCACCTATTGAACCCTTGTTAACTACTTGGTTGATTGATCAAAGAAATGCAGCGGAAATTAAACAAAATCAAACACAAGTAGAAAGTAATGCAAACCACAAAGAAGACACGTCGGTTTTTATAGAGGTTCGGCCGCGCCTACGTCCTCTCTTGCAAGCCCCTCTCGAATCCCCGTTCGAGCTCCTCTTGCGTCTTCACTATGCCTCCCCGTTCCGGGCCGGGAGCAACGCCATTTACAAGTCTTCAAGCTCGCGAACAACCCTCGCCGAGCTTGGCACCACCTCTCACAAACCGAGAGAATCACTTCGGGCTTTCACCGAAATCCTTGCTTCTTTGTCTTGGGCTTTCACCAAGACCCTTGCTCACTTTACAACAATGGTAACTTGAGTGAGATTCACTCTCTAATTGAGCACACTTTGAGTAGGATGAGTATATGATCAAGTGTGTGAAGTTTAGGCTTAAAGAGTGTAGAATTGGGAGCTTTGAGGATTGAGGTTTCTCTCTAATGTATTGGGACAATTGGAGTTGGAGAGTTGTGTTAACAACAAGTCTTGATCCTCTATTTATAAGCTCCTAAGGTATTCTAGCCGTTGGGGATAGATTTGATTGGGTTTTGTGCAAGATACACAAAGCAGAAAATCGGGCTGCAAATCTGTCCAGAACCGGTCGACCGAAACTAGTACACCGGTCGACCGTTAACATGATTTCAAAGAGAACGGTCGAACAAAAGAATATTCGGTCGGACAAACGAGCTAGAACTTAACTCTACTTAAGTGAATCGGTCGAACCAAAGTATGGGGCGGTCGACCGATAAGGGGATTCGGTTGAGACAAAGGTCAATCGGTCGAACGAGAAATGTGTCGACCGATAGCAGGGAATTTGGTTTCTGAAAATATGTTCAACCGGTCGACCGAATCAAGGTCGTCGTTCGACCGGTTACCGAATGTATTTTGGGGTTAAGTTTTGTTTTATACGAATACGACCGTTATAGGAATACGACAAGAAAAATGGTCATATTAAAATCCGGGATCGGTCGACCGAAAAGGTAGAACCGGTCGACCGGTAGAGTTCGGTAAAATCACTGTGGAGAGTCTGTTATAAACCGGTCGAACTGAGAACTGGTTCGGTCGACCGGTTCACACAGGAAATCTGGGTTTAAGTTTATAAGTGATTTCCGACTAAGGTTTGGGTGATCTAATGAAGTCCAAATAAGGTGAAATTTTGTGTGTGACTTCTCTAAGGAACCTAGTGTGTATGTGATATGTTTTTAACTCTTGTATGCTCAATTTACATATGTTCCTAAGACTCAAAATAAAATCAAGATTACAAGTCTTCATTTAGCTTTATTACAAATCTTGACTTGATTTCCATCCTTCTTGAGTCTTGATCACCTGTAGAGGTTAGCACAATACAATATACATGCAATGCAATATGTGTGCTACTCTACATCATCATAATTAAGATTAGGTTAATTAAATCATCAAAACATAGATTAAGGCCAAAAAGCCAACACCTTCTTCTTGTGTTCGATTGATTAACCTTTGACATGGCCAAAACCCTCTTAACGATCGACCGCCCCCACATTTGGTTCGATCATTAACTTAAGTCATAGACAATTGGTTTGACTGTAGTTTAAGTTGGCTCGAATGTTTCCTTAAAATGGTCGACCACTGATCCCTTGTCGGTTGACCGGTTTAGATAGATTTGTTGAACTTAAGTTTTTTGTTTTGTGTACCTTGCACAGATCTTAACCAAATCTTCCCCAACAGCTATAACACTGTAGGACCTTATAAATAGAGGTTCACACACCTTATTTACACAACTATCCAACTTCTATTTGTCTCCTACATTAGAGAGTGTCCTCCCAATCAAGAAATCCCAAATCATACACTCAAGAGCTTACATTTCCATACTTTAGTTATCAAATCCTATGCATACTCAAGTGTGCTCAAGTTAGAGAGGGTTTGATCCACTTACAATTTGTTGTTAAAGAAATAAAGGTTTCGATAAAAGCCCGAAGCAATGTAAATGTTTTGGTGAAATCTTGAAGCATCTCTCTTGGGTTGTGAGAGGAAGAAACCAAGCTCGGCGAGTAGGACCGACTGGTCTGCTTCCGGTTCGGGTTCCGGTCCGGTATTAGCTAATTTTTTAAAATTTAAAACAAAAAACTTGTTCTAGACTGAACTAGATCCGACCGGTCCGGTCTCCAGTCTAGACCCCGCAGGTGATTCGGGTCCAGGTCGGTGCACACCCCTATCGGCGAGGGTGTTCACGAGCTTGCTCTGGAGAAGGCATTATCTCCCGACCCGGAATGGGGAGAGGATAATGAAGACGTAGGTGGAGCCCGTGGATTCGAGCGGAGCTTGCAAGAGAGGAAGTATGACCCAGGTCGGGTGCCGAACATCTATTAAAACCTTTGTTTACATTGCGGTTTGCATTTGATTTTTCTCTACTTGGTTTAATTATATTTTCCACTCCATGTTAAGCAGAGATTAGACGAAATTGATTAGATTAATTAGGCCATACATGATCCTACGCATTTCACCACATGTATTTCAATACATCACATAAAATGCCAAATCATATTTCTTGTTTGCCAGTTTTGTGGTGTGACCTATAGGAGGATCTAAGTTATGTTGACAATGATATAAAACACTTTATATCATAAACTATAAATGGTATCTAGCTACACATTATAGTTAGCCAAATAACAAAGATGTTTCGTTCACTTGAACTAAACACGATCCACTTAGTGATATGAAAAAATATCACTTGTACATGTCTATCCCTTGCCTCATGTTATTAAGAATATTATACAAAGTAGGAATGTATCATCTTTGTATTATATATTCTTTTCTTGATCTCTTAAGCTAATTATAAATATGTAACTATACAAAAGTTACATTGTGCACAATATAATTTTGCTTTATCAAGGACCCAATAATATCATCACTCAAGTGAAGATGGGCAAGGATAATCTTTTGACATATGGCATTTTCCTGCACAAGTTGTATATAACATATTGATTGATTGTTTTATTTAAACCGCAGGTGCATGGCCGCGTTGAAGCGGTGGCAAATACGGGTCGTCCACTGGGAGGTGTGTCGACGTTTGGTTTGGGCGAAGGCGAGTGGTAAAGAAAGGAGAGAAAGGTTGGTTACACTAAACTACACTAAGGTGCAAGTGGAAATGGAAAAGAAGCAAGAAAGCTAAACCCCAAAAGGGGGTAGAGAAATAATGTGAACATAAAGAAGTGTGTGTGTGTGTGTTCATTAAGCTCATCACAATATGTAGTGCATGAAATCATAAAACTAAATCCAACTTTGCCTCCACATGAATTAAGATTAGATCACATCATTAAAACATACAAGACAATTAGTGGAATGAAGCTAAATGAACTCAAGTATAAAGACTAGACCCTACTATGCCTCCACATGAATTAAGATAAGACTATATCATTAAAACATACAAGACATTAACCAAGGTAAAGGCAACAAGAGTACATACACTACAACTTGTGTTTCCAATATTAATTCTATCCTTATCCTAACCTTATCATTCCCCATAAAATAGGTCCACTAATCAAAGCATAGACTAAGCTTCATTCAAGAGCATTAGCATATCAAAGATAAGAGTGGAGACCCATTAGATGGTTATGGAAATCATATAAAGCTCAAACGATTAAGATAACACACACTTAATACACTACATGATTATATCACATATTTTCTCCACCCCCCAAATGGGGATGTAACTACTCACACATATTTAAACTAACTACTCTAACAAAATGAAGCATTATACTGAAATGAAACTACACTAATCAAGCAAGAAATATTAAAGAAGCATAAAACAACACAAACAAGCAAGCATGCATATGAAAAGAAATTAAACTAAGAGAGAAACAACACAATTAAAGGGAAAACATATATTATTAACTCACTTAATTACAAGTAGCCCTTCCTCCACCAGAGTTTTACTTCAAGGCTTCACTCTTAGTAGGGAAGATGGCCACCAAAGAGGGAGATGGATACAATGGAAGGTGAAGAGTTCTATTTATAAGCATGGAAAAAGTTAATCCGGGACAATCCCCCGATGTGGGACTAAACAAATACCAAAAATAGACTAACCATACACTAATACACGTGCTCCACAAAACTTAGCGGATCCAGAGCTATCTGGACCGCCAATTAGCGGTCTATAGGATCCAGATCCGTCTGGTTTTCATGCTGGGTTTTGCTTGATGTATTTGTTGGTCTTGGATGCATCTACTTTGTTTATTGGAGTTTTCTGTTTTTCTCTTATGTCCTTCGGTCTTACGTTCAGGTCCTTCTCCCTTGCATCTTAGTCCTCAGGTCTCACAATTAAGTCATTTTTCCCTGCTTTTGGGTCCTTTCATGTCTTTACTCTTCAAACCTCTTTATTTCTGAAATTCAAACATAAAACTCGTCACGTAGCATTGCTTAGGTGTAAGATAATGGATATAAGGTACAAATATAAGCATGAAATGATGTCAATCAAATACCCCACACATAAGTTTTTGCTAGTCCCGAGCAAAACAAAGAAAGAGAAAAGCAAACGAGAAACAAGAAATCCAAACTCACTTTCGTAGGAATCACGGTTGCACTTAGCACGTGCAACAAACCATTAAACCTCCTTGTTGCCAAGGAGGAGGAGTGTTGCCTCCTGAGGGTTTTCAAGGGATATACCCACAAAATCCGAACAAGATGCATTATTCAATCTAGACACTCGACTCGTTGGACATATTTTGTCGATCATGGGACGCGGTAATCTTACGGGCCGACTCTATATAGGTGATCAGTCCACACACCTAGCCTAATGAACCATTCGTGCAAGTTAAATAAGGAATTAAGTGAAAGACATGGACAACCTCAACATCCTCAAGTGATATAAAGTGTAAGGTCCATTAAGGTTCTTATTTGCATTACCATTTTTTTTCTTTTTGTTTCTTTTCATCATTTTTTTTCTTTTTATTAGTTGGAGCTTCATTCTCCTAGGGCCAGGTTTCGTGCATCATTGCCCATGAGGACTTAAACTATCACGTACACCTTTCCCCAAATCTCCACATAGGGCAATCCCTACCACCCGTGTAACGAGAGTTCGGTCGGCGCATCCCAAGTCAGATGACTCGAAAGCACAAGGCACAAAGTCCCCTCAGACCTACTTTCCCGAGTGATAGGAGTCGTGCGAGAAGAGAGAACACCTACTCACTTATTTCTTATCTACACATGAACCAAAACCCCTACACTTAATGTCTCACAACAAGATTTAAAGGGTCATTGACTACAACAAACTTCCTTAAGTTAACAGACACGAATTATTGATTCACTAGGTTCAGGGTGGACTTCTTTAAATGTTTGAGCACCGAAACCCTATGAATACTCATCCCCAAAGGAAAACTGGGGTGCATCCTAACGACTCGATAAATCCTAAAGCCACTGTGCTAGATATCCTAATACATCAAGTTCAAGACAATTTTGGGAGCTTTCTTTTTACTTTGCCTCTCAACGGTTTTTGCACATGCTAAACACACGCAAAACCCACAAAACATTTTCTTTCGCAAACACATGAACATTTTGAAAGAAATGTGGAAATTTTAAAGCATTAGGCAAGCAAAAGAAGACAAGTCACCCAAGGATCATGGCAAGCAGATATATCGATATTAAATGCAGCACACTAACATGACCCTAACAATGCACACAAAAGAAAACAAATATCAAAGGAAAAGACTCAACTATGTACACACGTAAAACACCCCCCACACCTACTTCATGCATTGTCCTAAATGAATGTGAGCAAAAGACTACATGGATTTATGCATGAAAAAGAATAGATCTCACCAACGTGAAGGACACAGGGAAGTTTATGGCTATGTTGATGGACACAACCCAAATTCCCTCAAAACCTGTGAGATGCTAAGGAAGGGATACAAATACGTGAAAGAATTGGGGCCCAAATACTCAAAGGTTGGAGCCCACAACAATCGATGCTCACTGAAGGAGTCCTTTTTTAAACTATGTACAATAATGGGCTTCCATCTTCAGATGTCAAGGGGCATCAAATTGGAACCCGCTGTCTCTCGAGCCAGAAATGCACATGCATGGGCTCGCAACATACAAAACAGAATTGTTTGACCACCTCACACCCTTATATGCATTGTGGTCGTTCGATGCCTCTTGAGTGTTAGCAAAAGAGGAAGCAAGAATGAGAGGTGAACCTCTATCAGGTTGAAGGGTATCAAGTGGTTGATTCTTAACCCACATGGGGTCCTCAACAGATACAGAATGAAGAGCATGTGGCCCAGAGGCCATAAAAATGGTATCTGGTGGCTCAAAAGCCACGAGATCAGAAGAATATGGCTCAAGGGCCCCGTGATCAAAAGAAGGTGGCTCAAGGGCCACTTGATCAAAAGAAGGTGGCTCAAGGGCCACGTGATCAGAAGATAAGGCACCTTCTTGTGCCAGCTCAGGTGAAACATCTTCACCACGTTTAGGATCTCCATCGAACAATTCTCTGAAGTACTTGAAGGTGCCCTCATCTTCACTCTTATCCATGCCCTGGATCAGGTTGACCCCAACAGGGTCATTGAAGGCACCTGGCTTCTTGCCGATGGTGAAGATGTTGAAATCAGCGCATTGACTACCATAAGTCAAGCGCATCAGACCATTACGACAATTGATCGAGGCATTGGAAGTCGCAAGAAATGGTCGCCCCAGAATGACAGGAATTTGTACAAGTGGGTTGGGCACAGGTTCAATATCCAAAACAAAGAAGTCGATAAGATAAATGAACTCTCCCACTTTGATCAGCATGTCTTCCACCACACCCCTCGGTTTTTTCATAGACATATCAACCAATTGAAGAGTGATTTTTGTTTGTTTGAGGTCTCCAAGACCGAGGTGGACGTAAACAGAATATGGTAGAAGATTAACAGATGCACCAAGGTCCAATAAGGCTCGATGTATGGACACATCACCAATCACACAAGAGATAGTAGGACAACCAGGGTCCTTGTACTTGACTTGCATGGGTTGTTCCAACAACGAACTCACGTTAGCCGCAAGAAAAGCTTTCTTTGGAACATGAGTTTTTCTCTTTTTGGTGCATAAGTCCTTGAGAACCTTGGCATAAGGTGACATTTGCTGAATCACCTCCAACAGAGGGATGTTCACCTTAACTTGCCTAAACATCTTAAGCAACTTGTCATTATGATATGAGGTTTTCTTTTTAAGGCGCTCAGGGAATGGCGCCTTCGGGGCATAAGGGTGCGAAGGAACCTCAGAATTCTGGTCCAAAGAAACATGAGTGGGGACCTCAGAATATGTTTCCTTCGACACAAGAGGAGACAAGGGGACCTCAGGGTTAGGCCCCTTTGTCGAAGGAAATGTAGAAAGAACCTCAGGATCTGGCTCCTTCCTGGAAGTATTTGTGGAGGGAGCCTTAGGATCCGGCTCCCTCACAGATGGTGATGACAAGGAAGGCACCCCAATGTGGTTGTCCACCTCCTTACCAGACCTCAAAGTATGAATCACATTAATATGATGGGTCGGTTCAGAGGTAGCATGAGGTAAAGGTGTCCTTCCTTGAGAATGGGTACCCCGAGGATTCACCTCGGGTTGACTCGGTAATTGGCCCTTCTCGCATTCATGGAGCTGATTAGCCAACTGGCTAACTTGCATTTCCAATGCTTTGACCGAATTGTTGCTGGCCGCAAACAAGGATTGTGTGCTCTGAATGAACGCATGAAGGGTTTGTTCAAGAGTGGGGTTCTTCGAGTCAACCCGTTGGGGTAGTGGAGCCTGGTTAGAATAACCTGACGATGAGGTCTGAGGAGGTTGGTAATTATGTTTTTGAGACCTTTGATGTGGAGGTTGGTAGGTCGCCGATGTGCGTGGAGGTTGATAAGGTGGAGGTTGAGGTTGAGTGTGCGAGCTCTGACCGTTACCCCCACTAGGCCCCCAAGAGAAGTTAGGATGATTACGTCATCCCGGGTTGTAGGAGTGACTGTACGGGTTGTTACGGGGCCTCTGTTGATACATCGCATTTGCATGCTCAGTATCCCTTGGAGCGTAAGCGCATTCCAAGTCATCATGGCCCGTAAGTCCACACCTACCACACCCGGGAGTAGCGACCTGAGCTACAGGAGCTCGGTCCAACTCTAAACTCTCAATCCTACGCATGAGAGCAACCATTTTCACCTCAGACGCGATCGATGACTCAACTTGATATGATCCAGCTCGACCAGAAGACCTGGGAGCTGGTGGCTCTCTCATGGTGTCCCACTCAAAGGTGCGTTCAGCCATTAACTCAAAAGCGTCCCATGCCTCATCGATGGGTTTCATTTGGAAGTCACCCTGACACATCGACTCCAACAATGTGCGGGTGTTGTAGTTTAGGCCCTCATAAACAATTTCGCACAGCTGCCATAGCTCAAGTCCATGATGAGGGCACTGCTGGAGAAGGTCCTTGAACCTCTCAAAGAAACCATGAAAAGATTCGGTCTCAGTCTGATACATTTGATGTATCTGGTGCCGTATCTGTTGAGTTTTCCTTTGAGGGAAAAATCTCTTCAGAAATACGGTCACAAAGTCATCCAAAGACCGAATCGAGCTCGCCAGGAGGCTGTACATCCATTTCTTCGTATTATCCTTCAATGCGAAAGAAATCATCCTCAACCGGACTGAATCCTCGTCAAGTTGTTGAAGCTTGAACATGGAGCATACTTCCTCGAATTTGCGTATAAAAATATACGGATCCTCCTTATTGGCAGTGAAGGTCGGAAGAATGCTCACATATTGAGGTTTCAGCTCATAGTTATTCCCACGAGCAGGGGGAAGAACTATGCAAGAAGGTTGCGTGACCCGAACAGGATGGGTCCGCTCCCACAAAGTCATCCGTCTATCCTGTCGAGCTAAAGGTGGTGGTGCACCAAGAACACGATCCTGACTGAATCTCCCTTCCTCTCGAGTCAGAGGAGGAGGAGAATGAGGTCTACGTGGTGGTGGGAACGGACCGAGGTAATCCATATATGGAACCCGGTCTCCCTCGCCAACACGAGACGACTCGGCCTTTTGCTCCAAAGGAGCACGAGGCGGAGATGGTCAATCACCAAGACCGTCCATCTCAGAAATATGCACTCTCTCTAGTCGAGCGCTAAGGGGTTGTTAACCACTAATACCTTCCCTACCTATTCAAATTTCTGTGAAAATACCCTACCTTTCTTGTTAACCCATTTTCCCCCTCTAAATATTCATGCGTAAAATTCCTCTGGCTGTAACAAATAAAAAACTCATAATAAAACTTCGTCAACCAACTGAAACCACAACATACCAAATTGAAATTAATCCAATACACATTCATCAAATCTGAAACCCCAAGTCAAAATACAACTATTTTATCAAACAAAAAGTCGTACAAACCGAAAATAGACCATCTAAACACACTAAATCCAACATGCAAGCAAAATGTATATGCAATTCAACCTAAACCAAACATTTGGGCAAGCAAAATGTACATGCAGCCAGACCCATAATGTACACGCAATCAGACCCTTAATGTACCTATTATGTTCATATAGAAAAACAAAAAAAAACACAATTATAACTTTTCGTACGATAGTGGTACAATGAGATAAATCTTTTGTGTGATGTACTGGACGTGGGAGGATCAACTCCGTTAGCACCGAGTGAGTGGATATTTTTCGTCAACAAGCGATTCCGAGAGATCCCAGGGCGAAGGGAAGACACAGAAGTCGAACCCCCTCGGTGCTAACGGAACCATCAACAGTTAATTCATTAGTCCTAGAGAGTATTCTTTCTTTAAATTGTGCACTCAGTTCTCCCACTTGGCTCAATAGCCGGAGAAATAGCGAGGGTGCCAAGCTTCACATTTCTAAAAGCCTCCAAAAGATCCGACATAATTAATCAACAGGTATCCTTTACCCTCCATTCCTCAACAGACTTGCTAAACATGGCAGAAGTTGGGGATATTGTCCGCCAGCATCGATACAACTAACATAATATGCATTATTCCCTCTGCAAAAAAACTTGGAATTTGTAATGTAGTTGTAATATACCAGTACATCACAAATATACAAATAGATTACTTGCATCATTTAATTAATGTTTATAAGTCTTTTGATCTCTTAATATAATTTGTTATCCCGCAAGATCGTCAGTCGTAACTACTTAACAAATAGAAGAAGACGAGAGCGTACACAGTAATAGGTTGATATCTTTCGAAAACATATTTATATATATGTCCGCATCGGAGAATGCGAGATGGCGAGGTCTCGTTTAATATTTGTTTATTGGAATATGGTTTCCACGTTCTCCTAGCTGAAATGGGAATTCATGTTAATGTTAGATCATTTAATTCTACAGATCGTTTGTTTTTATATTAAATAAATAATTTTTTTATCAACATAAGCTGATACATGGTTTGTGAACTTAATTTTTCATGGGCCTCGTGCTAAAATCGCACATAGATTTCTTCTTCTTCTTAAATTAGTACATTACTTGTGTGATCAAATGTTTGCCCCGATGATTGGTTCAGGACTGGTTCAACAACTTATAATTGTCAATATAATTTCCAATCTTCTTCAATTTTAGCACTGCAACCAAATATGCCAGAGTTTTGGTCATTATTGGAGTGACTTAAACAATAGTGTTAAACAATTTCATAATTTTTTTTAAATTATCTAAAAAGAGAGATACGATAATGCATTTTGATTTTGAACCTTTTCTATAAGATTGAATTCATGAATTTCTTTTACGCATACTATTGGTTTTATAACGTCTACTTCGAAAAAAATTCCACGACACTATTAGTTAACCCCTAAATAAGAAGGAAGATAAAGTAGAAGGAATATAAGATCCTTTCAAATGTGTGCATGCACCAAAATCAATCCTCCAAATCCAAACCACTCACAGCTGTTTAGGAGTTTATTATTATTTTCCACTTTTTCCATTTCCTCACAGCTGTTCATAGCCTCACAATGTAAACATATAAGGTAAGATCAAGAAAGAGAATTTTCAGTTTTGATCAGCATTTTAAGTCGCTTCTACATGAGGTTAGTTTCTGGGAACCCGTCAAAGTAAATCACCTTTTCTCTTGTTTTGCGTTTCCTTAGTTTTCTTTCATTTTGTTCTACAACTTCTCATGATCTCGTTTTGCTGTTTAAGTTTTCTTGTCGACAATCTTTCTTCATATTTTCTCATGTGATTATAATTAAGGTGGTGGTGGTTGGAATTCATAAGCCAAAAACATGAAAGGCCTTTTCAAGGGGATGAAGTACATATCCCAATTCTTTGGTAATTTCCATCATATAAGATTATTTTGAAATTTTAGTTTGTAATTTCAAGGATTTGGGTTTTGAGATTTTTAATTATGATGGAAATCTCATGTGATTTGACATGCATTTGTTGATTGGTTAGTGTACAAAGAGCAACAACATGAAATACAAATTGGAAGTCCAACAGATGTGAAGCATGTGGCACATATTGGATGGGATGACACATCTTCGAGTTCTCCAAGTTGGGTATGTCTCAAACTCGAAAAGAAAGTCAAATGATTCAAATGTTTTTCATTTTTTGATTTCATGAAAATTCCAATCGATGAGCTTTTGTTTCTTTGCGTACGTTGGCAGATGAACGAGTTCAAGACGTCACCTTCACCTGGTTTTTCATCTGGGTCTTTGAGCAACATTGCATCAGGCAATTCTTGGACGTCCCCAGGTTAGTATTTATTTTTCAGTCATATATAATTAACTTAATTTTTAGAACATTTTGTTCGGAATAATTATAGTGATTTTTGAAGAAATAGGCAAGAAGAATATAAATAACTAATAAGTCATTTTAACTAAGTCCAAGCATGACAGTGAAAGCCACAATCATCAAACTAAAGTTCTAGTTTTCTTTTTCTTATTTGCAAAACGCGTAACAAAGTTGGTTGCTAGAACTATAATCGATTTTTATTGTTAGCTATTGATGTGCGGAAATACCGAAACTTGCCGAAATGACACAATCTTACCTCAAGTTCCAATGAATTTTGTTTGTACTTGAATTAAGTCTCTTTCTCACAATTAATATCTTTTAACTTATTTAAATAGCTGTTAAAAAACATGATACGTAGAATTAATTTTATGCCATAATCCTCATGAAATGAGAACAACCAACACGCATCCTCTTGGCTTTACATTTATTTACATAAGTAATTATTTAAATTCAAATAGATATATGATGGTAGAATTCCAACTAATTAATATCTTAGAGGAGTTGAAACACGAGCATATCAAATACGATCCACAATATATAGATCTACATATTCCATCCCATCATATTTTGTTTTACTTATTATTGGACTAAAACGTATTGGACGAAATACGAAAACGAACATTGATATGCGGAAAAAACTAACTTCTGACTCTCTCCCAAACTTTATACGCAACAAAACACACACACAAATATAAAGAAACAAGCAATAAACGAACGCACACCTGAAACAACCACGACACAACGTTTTACAAGGTTCGGTAACGTGCTTACGTCCATTGGGGGGTTCCTGCGGGTTTCCTTTCCTTCTTCCGTTTCTCTAACAAGAGAATCAACCGAGATTACATGTTTATGGAGGCAATATGTCCTCCAAAGCACTCTAAATCTCTCTCTAGCCTTAATCTCTCAATACTCAATGAAGGAAATAAGAATAATGCGTTCTTCGCAAGTTAGGGCTCAAATGCCTTTAAATAGATGACTCAAAACCGTACAAAAAAACGTGTGCAACGGTCGACTGGTGTAACCTACCTGTCGACCGCTCCACGGTTATCTTCAGCTCCGAATCACTTTATAGTCGACCGTTCGTGACTCCAAAAGTTCATGTTATTTTCGGTGGAATGATGTCCAACACCGCTCGACCGACCTTCACATCCGAAAAGTGCTTGTTATTTTCGGTCAAACGGTGTCGAACACCGGGAGACCGTTCTTCACCTCTAAACGCTATTGACAATTTCGGTCGACAATTTTATTCTATTTCCACCTTACTAAAATTAAACTAATATCTAACAATCTCCATATTTGTTTGAATTTGTTACCTGAGTCGTCTTCTAACCCGCTTCCTCCGTGCTTCCATGAACCACCGTTGATGCTAGCCCCGAGAGCGCTCCTCATTCTCAGTTTCTGAGGTTGTTGAGAAGCTTCAAGCACAACTTGAACTTCTCCCGACTGACCACCTTGGTCATCATATCTGCCAGATTTTTGCTCGTATCGAGCTTCTGGAGAATAACCTGGCATTCCTCGATCCATTCACAAATTTTATGGTACCTTCAATATGTTTGGTCCTTGAGTGGAACGTCTGATCTTTGGCTTGATCAATGCAATTTAGTCACTTATTGTTCCATCCCCAGAGAGCTTACGAAACCCTTCAACCATATAGCTTCCTTTCCGGCATCAGCGACTACCATATACTCTGATTCCGTCGTAGACAACGCAGTAGTATATTGGAGAACGGATCTCCAACTCACTGGTCCTCCTCCTATAGTGAATACATATACCCTGTTGTGGACCTCCATTTATCTAGATTACCAGCATAATCTAAATCAACGTACCCCTCCACCTGCCTTTGTGCTCCATCTCTGGTGTACTTCAAGCTATCATCCATGGTTCCCTTCAGGTACCTCAACAACCAATTCAACGCTTCCCAGTGCTTTTTTCCTGGGTTAGCCATATAACGACTCACGAGGCTAACTGCGTGTGAAATGTCTGACCTAGTGCAGATCATAGCATACATAATGGACCCGACTACACTAGCATATGTAGCTCTATCCATATCTCTCCTTTCCTTTTTAGTAGAGGGGTTGCACTTCATCGAGAGTTTGAAGTGAGCACTTATAGGTGTGGTAACATCCTTGGTATTCTCGAGATTATATCTTTCGAGAATTTTCTGGATATAACTCATTTGAGTGAACAGAATTTCACATCTTTCTGTATCCCTGGAGATTTCCATACCGAGTATTTTCTTTTCACTCCTGAGGTCTTTCATCTTAAACTCTCCACGAAGTTTCTGTTTGAGATCATCTATATGTTTCATCTCCTTCGCCGCGATCAATATATCATCAACATACAAGAGGAAGAACACGTACAAAACACAAGTATCATAGTCACAACATACAAAATCATTCTCTAACATAAATGCATTGAACCTTTTGTACCATTGCCTAGGCGACTTCTTAAGCCCGTAGAGGGACTTCTTCAGCTTGCATACTTGACCTTCTTTGTCATGTATAATGAACCCATCCGGCTGCTTCATATAAATGTCCTCCTCTATGTGCTAGTGATGAAACGATGTCTTCACATCCATTTTCTCTAACTCCATGTCATCCATTGCCACCACATATAACAATACTCTAATAGAGGTATGCTTTACAACGGGTGAGAAGATCTCATTGTAATCAACCCCTTCCTTTTGAGCATATCATATTGCCACCAACCTTGCCTTGTATTTTAACTCCTCATCTGGAGTTGACCCTTCTTTTTCCTGAAGATCCACTTGCACCCAATCGTGAGCTTTCCTCTTGGAAGTTCTGTTAAGTCCCAAGTCTGATTCTTATGAAGAGACTTCATCTCTTCCGTTATGACCACCATCCACTTGTTCTTGTCCTCCTGCGCAACATCTTCATTGAATGTGGAAGGGTCCTCACATTCAGCTACAAGTGCAAACACAATGCTAGCGTCATCGTGACCATACCTCTGTGGTACCCTAGTGATCCTCATTTGTCTCCCTTTAGCAATACTTTCTTGCTCAGGCTATTTCTCTACTCGTGAGTCGATTGTTTCCTGCTGAACTTCCCTACTCGATTCACCATTTGAAGTTGTGACCCTCACTTTAGTCTCGTCTCCCTGCATGAAACCATCTTGCTGCTCTTTCTCCTCAAGGTCTTTGAGTAAACTTGTCTCATCAAAAACTACATTACTCCTCAAGAGCATCTTCTTGTCCATTGGATCCCAAAACTTATATCCTTTCACTGCCCTATCGTAACCAAAGAAAATGCATTCCTTCAATTTCGAATCCATATTCGACCGTTGTGTTTCATCAACTAATGCATAAGCTTTGCATCCAAATTTTCTCAGCCTTGAATAATCATATGGCTCACCCGTCCACACTTTTTGAGGCGTCTTTAATTCAAATGCCGATGATGGTGAGACGTTTACCAGAAAACACGCAAGATCGACTACCTCAGCCCAGAAATCCTTCGAAAAATCCGCATGTAACATCATGCTTCTTGCCCATTCACACAGTGTCTTGTTCATACTTTCATCTACGTCGTTCTGTTCCAAACTTCACGGTGTAGTGAAATGCCTTGTGATGACTTCTTTTTCACAGAAACTTGTGAAATCCTTTGAGGCGTATTCACCTCTATTATCTGTCATCAAGTACTTAACAAATTTTCCCGTACTTTTCTCCACATGAGCCTTCCATGCTTTAAACTTCTCAAATACATCAGATTTATTCTTCAAAAAATAAACTCATACATTCCTTGAGAAGTCGTCGACGAATGTGATGAAATATTCAGCTCCACCCTTCGACCAAACCTGCACCGGTCCCCAAACGTCTGAGTGTACATACTCCAATATGTTTTTCGTCCTGTGGATAGCCGTCTTGAATCGAATCCTATGCTGTTTTCCGAAGACACAATATTTGCAAAAATCTAATTTGCAACTCTTAACACCCTTCAGTAGGGATTGTTTGTGTAACTCACACAAACCTTTTTCCGACATATGATCAAGCCTCATATGCCAAAGGACGGTGCTGCTTTGTCGTCTTGTGCAATACGTGCCACACCCTTTCTTGCTACTGCATTTCCCTGCATCCAATACAAATTGCCCATATTGGTTCCTTTTACCATTGTCGTTGATCCATGAGTGACCTTGACCTTCTATTCGCACCGGACCATCTCCACCCGAGAGTATCCAACTCTCCTAGCGATATCAGGTTCTTTTTCAACTCCGGAACATGACGCACTCCCGTCAACATTCGAAAGCATCCGACGAACTTCTTAAACTGTATGGAACCGATTCTACAAGTAGTGCATGGTGCATCGTTGCCCATAACAACGGTTCCTCCTTTGAGTGGTTCATAGGATGTAAACCACTCTCTAACCGGGCACGTGATATGATGCTCCTATATCCAAAATCCATCCCATCGATGATTTGTCGATACCTGCAATGCAAACTGTCAGGACGTCTACCACATCCCGTTCCTCCACCACACTGGCGGAATCAAACCCAGCTTTACCCTTCAGTTGCGCCTCTTTGAAGGATTTAGAGTCACGCTTCATGTGACCTGTCTTCTTGTAGAAGAAACATTCAAAGGTTCTCCCCTTTGACTTTGATCGGCCCTTGTTGTTTCCACTTCCTTTGTTACCCGACCTGCCCCTACAACTCGGTGAGATGATAAATCCTTCACCCTTATCAGAAGGTCTACTACCCAAATTCTTCCTCGCATCAAAAGAGATCAGCATGCCCTTGACTTCTTCTAACACGAACGAATCCTTCCTATATATGATCGTATTCACCAAATTCTCAAACGAGTCTGGCAGTGACGTTAATAAAAGTATTACTTTATCATCATCTTCCAATTTGACACCCAGCTGCGTCAAATCCGAGACAAGCTTGTTGAACATTTATAGATGATCAACAAACGGTGTGTGCTCCCTCATCCGAAGCGTGTACAACTGACGCTTCAAATTCAATTTGTTGCCGAGGTTTTTTCTTTATAAACCTCTCCTCCAGAAGTTTCCAATATTCAACCACTGTCGTCGCCAATTCCTCGAAGAGAATATCATCGGAAATGCAAAATTCGATAATCCATATCAACCAGAGATTCAACATCTCCCACTTCTCATCGATCATCTTCTCCAGCCTTTTTTCTTCACCGCCCAAAGTGTTGAGCAATCCTTTTGTTTGAGACAATAATGCACAGACCCTCTTTTGCCATGTGGAAAAGTTCAATTTTCCGATGAATTTCTCCACACGGAAGTTTCTTGCATACTCCGCCATCGATAGAAGCAACCAAAGCTCTGATACCAGCTGTGGAGAGAAGATCTAACGTCGCTACTACACGACAATGGGTTAAGATGCACAACAGAATACAAAAACGAATATTGATGTGTGGAAAAACTAAGTTCTGCCTCTCTTCCAAACTTTATACGCAACAAAACACACACACAAAGATAAAGAAACAAACTATAAATGAACGCACACCTGAAACAACCACGACACAAGCATTTTACAAGGTTCGGCAACGTGCCTACGTTCTTGAGGGGTCTCCTGTGGATTTCATTTCCTTCTTTCGATTCTCCAACAAGAGAAGAACCAAGATTACAAGTTTCTGGATGCAATATGTCCTCTAAAGCACTCTAGATCTCTCTCTAGCCTTAATATCTCAATACTCAATGAAGAAAATAAGAATAATGCGTTCTTTACAAGTTATGGCTCAAAAGCCCTTAAATAGACGACTGAAAACCATACAGAAAATGTGCAAAAAATGTGTGCAACGATCGACTGGTGTAACTAACCGGCCGACCGCTCCATGGTTATCTTCATCTCCGAACCACTTTCCGGTTGATCGGAATCATCATCGATCGACCGTTCCTGACTCCAAAAAAGTCCTTGTTATTTTCGATGGAACGATGTCCAACACCGGTCGACCGACCTTCACAACTGAAAAGTGCATGTTGCTTTCGGTGAAACGTTGTCCAACACAGGTCGACCGTTCTTCACCTCCAAGCGGTACTGATAATTCCAGTCGACCGGACTTCTCCACCAATCGACCGTTTTATCGTGTTTCAGCCTTAACAAAATTAAACCAATTTCTAAAAAAAGTAGTTAGTTGCATAGTGTGATTTACAAAATATGATTCTTTAATCCTTATTCTTGAACATTCTCAAACAATACAATAAAAGTTATATCTCACAAAATTATACAATATAGTGTTTAATATCGACTTAAAGTAGTTTTATTAAACGTATTAAAATTCACATGCACAAAATTCCAATGGATATATTATCATTGCAAATTTTACATTTCGACTACCGAATAAAATCACCACACCAATCATCCCATTTTGTAACACTTTCTAATAACTTCAAAGACTTAATTGTAGAATATCCATAATTTTATTATTTTATAATGAGTTAATAACTATAAGACTTATTTGCAATAGAACAAAAAAACATCCTCCATCCTTTGACGTGCCAATGTATTGAAGAGGATGGTTTCTAAGGGAATATATTCACAAAACAAACATAAAAAATTGTAGATATTGTTTACATTGCACAAGTTTCATGATTGAGTTGGATCCACGACATTACGTTGATCCTTGATTCTATTTAAAGTCCATTTGGTTACTATTTTGGTAGGAAATGTTTCCTCAAAATCGTAGACTTTTTACAAATATTATTATCATATAAGCTCTACAAAAGCGTATTTTAATTCTATATCTGAGAATACCAATTTTTTGAAAGCAAAAATTGCATCAAGAAGCTCATGTTTTCGTAAGATTATTGCGAGATCTCTTATCATAATCCACGGTCTATTTGGTTACGATTTTGTTAGTAAAAATTTCCTTTAAATCATAAAAGATTTATAGAATTTATTTATTATATGATCACTTGGCAAGCAAATTCCTTTTGGATTACCAATAATAACAATTGTTTGAAAGCTAACATGTTGTGTGGAGAAACCCCTACCTTCATGAGATTCTTGCAAAATCTTTTATGTTTCGTCAAGATTCTAACTAAATTATAATTGATTTGTACTATATTGCTGGTCAAGAATTTCAATTAAATGAAGCCTTTGTGAAAGGAAGAGTAAATAACAAACCTCAGATATCAATCTCGAATATTGGCTGGATTATATTTATTTATAATGACAAAAGGGGAAGTAGAAGAAGAGGTCTTTAGGGTTCTCAATCTCAACTTACCTACACCTATCCACACCCTTTACCAACTATAACAACCAAGCTCATCTCAACTTATGTCCTCCCTCTCTTAGGAAGCTCAAACAAATGCACCACAAGCCACCTTTTCCCTTGCATAATGGAAGTGCATCTCGATGTGTTTGAATCTCTTACAAAACACTGAAATAATGATCATTCTAAGGAAACTAATCAAGATTATCACATTGAAAAGTAGTGTTCGTCTGAGAAGCACACACAATTTTTAGAAGAAGAGAAACTGAATTCGTGTCAATTCAGCCAATGTAGATGACATATATATAGCTACGCACATTATGCTTCCGAGCTTGGAGTTGAAACAAGTGGTTGCCTTTTGGATGACGATAAGATGCAATTTGCACGTACAAACACACAAAATATGTGGTACATCTTAGTTCGCTCGTCAAACCTAATCAGCACTAGAAAAGACATATAGGTCCAAAGGCGATTGAGTTGTAACGTAAATACAACAGTTAAAGCTGAGATGAAGGCTTTCAACAAATTAGAGTTGATTCTTGTGAATTATATCATCTACATAAACTTTGGTACAAAAGGAACTCCAACCAGAAATGTCATAAACTTTGGATTGAGCTTCTTAATATATGCTCTTCCTCTGATGACCATTTTAGGATACTAGTTGATGCTTTAGGGTTGTCTCAGCTATGTTCTTATCCATTTTCTTTACTACTAACAATTGCTTCATTGTGCTCTAACTTTGCTGAAGGATTGGCCACTAAACATCCTTGAGTCTCCAAAACTGATCTACACTGTAGATGCACGTGCCACATCTCCTGAGCTTCCATTAGCTTGCTGTGAATGTGTGTTGTAAGCTCAATAGTTACTACTAGGTTAGGATGCCTATCATATCCTTTTGAGTAATCCACGACGGAAACTGATTGTTATCCTTGACGGAAACTACTCATTCACCTGGCTCATAATGTGTTTGACTCATCAAATATAGCATTCCTTGAGGTGTAAAGCCTACAAGCACTCATGGCAAGGATGCGAGACTAAATTTATCTTTCCATACCCTTTTAAATAAGGATAGCACCTTGTTCCAAATGTACCAAAGGAGGAAAACATTGTATTATATCCGAATAGTCTACTTGATATGGAAATGTGTTTCCATAAAATTCTATAAATAAAATTTTCAATTGCACATTTAATGTTTCATGCAACCAGAATTATGACTTAGAGTACACTCAATTTTGTATGGAATTGATTTGATACGCTCAAGTTCGGAAATTAAAATCTTATTACGTGATAAAGGAATATAAAGCATTAGTTACACGAGAGAACAATTAAAATTATATTATAATTGAAAATCTAAAAATTTGGAAGTGACAAAAAGTATTGGTGATATTTAGGTTTTTTGGATTCTGCTAACCTAGATTTGAAGTCAGATTCTCTTGTTGTTTCCATTATTTATGTAAAAAGCTAACTAAGAAGCTTTTTAATTTTGTTTTGTTTGTAGAGCTCAATAGACCAAAAGAACACCAACCACCGCTAACTGAGGTTCCAAGAGCTACCCAGAAAAGGAGAAGAAGAAAAGGAAAAGCTTCATGTTCTTCTCCCGGCTCCACCAAGTCTTCGGCCTCGGTGGAGTCTTTCTCGAGCGCCATTCAAGAGCCAGATAGAAACCGTGACTGAATTCCTATGATGTGGTTATTTAATGAGCAATGATGATAAGTATGTCATTAAGAGGTAACCCCTATTTGTTTTTCTCTCAACATTACCTTGGAGTGGTTTTGATTGGGGAAAAATTGAGTTGGCTTGTCTTAGTTTCGTGAAGATTGCCGTTGACGTAAAAGCTTAACTAATCGGTATATTTAGTTCCAATAGTAATTAAACAAAATCTTGGCTTGAATTTTTTTTTGCTGTATCTTTTGTTAGGTGATTGTCGCAATTCATTGAATGACAATAACCAAGAAAAACAATAACCAACATAGTGGTGGTCTTGCACCGTAGCATATAGCCTCAAACTATTGTGGTCTTGAACAATAAGTTCAAAAGCCACTTCTGATGGGAGTTTTGGTGTGTTCGACCACAAAGTCTCAACTTCCTTTGAAACAAACAAACTTTCACGTAAATTGAACATGACACCCACTTTTGTTGAAGTTTATGTCATGAAGCAAATCGTTTTATTAAACCATCTGAAGGGGCATTAATGAAGTCCACCGAGGTCATCTGCAAAGGAGTAGACACTACTGCAGAAAAAAGGAATATACGTCGGATGTACGGGGGTATATACGTCGGATATAAGCATTTCCAGATCCGACGTCTATGTGTACGTCGTCTATACATAAGCGTTGGTCACTCTAAATCCGACGTCGATTCCTAAAGAATGGACGTCGGCTGTATGTATCAGCCGACGTCTATACGTAAAGAATAGACGTCGGTCCGTATATAGGCCCGACGTCTATTCGTTAGGTATAGACGTCGGTGAAATAACAGACGATGTCTATTCTTTAGGAATAGACGTCGGCCTATACATATAGCCGACGTCTGTTCCTTTCTTCGGAGAAATAGACGTCAACTAATACTAACGTCCGACGTCGATCTATTCCTAAACCTGGACAAAAATAATAAATAACATTCTGCAAACTTGTATTTAGTAATCTTATTTGTAATTCGTGTACATACAACCTGCACCAAATTCGTTCACAAATAATACATACACACTTTCATCCACATGTACATACAAGCATACATTCACAAACACAAACACACACCATACATGCACAAACACAAACATACAAAACATACACAATCATTCAATACACTTGGAATCAATTCATACATAAACAATTGACATTCATTCTAAAATTGAGGCGATTATATTAAGGCATAAATTGTATGTTTGTAATACAAGTGAACTTGTTAACTAAATTACCCAAAAAAAGCTAGTGACAGGAGAACCTCTTAGTTCATCAACATGTTTCTGATAAAATAGCGAGTCCATCGGTCGCGAGTTTCATCAAGCTCCTGTTGCGAGAAGGGATCACTACTTTTTGGGAAGACATATCAAAATACAAGTAAATTTTTTAATATCTAAATATTAAAACTACAACTATACAAGTGAATAACGATCTATATTACCTCGGACAGGCATACGTCTTAGTTGCCAATTCGAGGATTTCCCTCGTGTATCTCATCACGTAGTAACCACATTCCGTATTTCCAACCTGCTTCCGGTACTACAAACATAGAAATTCGCTAAATATATGTTCCTAATTTAATTAACAAAAATGGGAGAGAACGTACTCTCATTTCATGCCATGTTATTCCTGCTTTTGTGGTTGTTCTCCTGCCACCTAAAGCTCTGTAAACCTCAATTGCCCTGAGTAGCACAAGTTAAACCTTCATTCAATAATACTAATAAAAATCCACAAATTACAAATACGATGACTAAAACGAACTTATAGATTTAGAAGTTCTATAGGGTTTAGGGTTTATGGTTCTAAATTAAAAGCGAGAATAAAATGTTCTCCTTTATACCCTTTTTTTGAAAAGTCAATTTCTATGTAAAAATTTGCTAAATCCTGGAATTAACAACAAAATTTTATAATAGTACACGATAGAAACTTGATCTCAATTCCACCCAATTCATCACAAACACACTACATCCAAACCCCTCAAACTTCGACACAACACATGTTTACATTTTCCACATTACAAAATTGGCTTCTTGGTTAAAGAATAAATAACTAAAGACTAATCCTTAATACATGTTATCTGTGGACTTAGTCTTCCTAAAAGAAGTTATTACTATATATAGTATCTTCCATCAAAATAACAATCTTATTCTTAAATATATATAATAAGGTCGATTGAGGTGAGTTAGTTTATTAATCATTTCCTTGTGTACGTAATCTCATGAGCAAGCTACCAACAAACTCCATTAACAACGATTATTGACAAATACATAAGTAAGTGGACACAAACATGCAATTTATTGCTTATATATTTATATTTCTTCCAAACATATTACAATGCATCAATTTTCAACACACAACGGAAAAATTACTAACAACAATTCAAACTAAGAGACAAAATGAGTGGAATCACGAACCAGCAAACACGCATCCTCCTTTTTCTCGAACGAGCGTCCTCCCTCGAATCTGCCAAATATAGATAGATCTAAACCACACTTGATTGGTAATTGATTAATCAGACAACACATAAACCACATACAACAACAACAAACCATTCATTTAATGACAAACTAAATGTTTTTCAACCAACACAATACCACAAACAAATCATAAATAACCAACACCAAATCCGACATGCAAAAAAAAAAATCAATTTCACACAATTGACTGCCAAAAGCATCACAAATCTCCACCAACTATCAACAAATAAATAATGCAAACAACATAAACCCTACCGAATCCAATCGAATTCGTTCCAAACACAGAATCAAAAATCTGAAGAACACATTATCCACATTTCAACTCAACTGAAAAATCCAAAGACGGATCAAGAGCAAACATCGAAATGGGGGAATGGTGTGCCTACCCGTCGGTTGGCGTTGGATCCAAACGAGAGGAGAAGTTTAGCAAGACAAACAAGACACATAACTCCACCTAAAATCCAAACTAAACCAACCAAAACTAAATGAAACTCTTACGATGGTTAGGGATGTGGAGGAAGATGGAGGAAAGGGCCGGAGAATGGGAGGAGAGGTTGGGACGTCGCTGCGGTGCCGGAGATTGTTGCATATCGGTCGGAGATCGGTCACGGAGGAGGGTTCAGTCGTGGAACGACTAAGGTTTGGTTAGGTTTTTGTCTGGAATGAATTACACAAAACACAACTGTTCAATTTCTTTAAGACCTATAGACGTCGGATGTTATATTCAACCGACGTCTATAGATCTACGTCAATATGCATGGGGTATAGATGTAGGTCATCGATAATATCCGACGTCTATGGGTCGATGTCTATAGGGTATAGACGTCGGATGCAATGGGTATTCCAACCACCAACGTCTATAGGTCGACGTCTATAGGGTATAGACGTCGGATTCAATGGGTATTCCAACAATCGACGTCTATAATACCCCATAGACGTCGGCCTTGGTAACGACCAACGTCTTTGCTATCTTCGCCCAACTAGACGTCGACTGTTATAACATCCAACATCTATTGGACGACGAGTAAAGACTATTTTGTACTAGTGAGATGATAGAAAACTAGGAGAATTACAAAGGAGCAGCAAATGATGAAAGGACACCGGATGTTGTTGGAATCAATTACTGTGATCTAAGGTGAATAATTCATCCACTCTCTACGCTGCTACGACGACCAATTGTTCGATCACAATTATCACAGATTTTGTTTTCTCATTCGAAGAGATCATGGTCTGATTCAATGCAATGTTTTTAGGATTCGATTTTGTAAAGACCTTAACCCTTATTGGGTCCTAGTGCTCTGTTACAAGCATTGCTCAATGTTGAGCCTTATTTGAATCTTCACAATTCGATCTACATTCAGGACCGAGATCATATCTTCCCTACAACATATTCACTCAAACAATCCCTGCGATGCTTGAGTTTCTTGTAGAATCATAATGACCCTAATTAATCTAATCAAATACCTAATTCTTTACTGAAAATGCAGCGGAAAACAATTTAAAAACAAGTAGATAAAACAATGCGAACCACAAGTGAACACAGTGGTTTTATAGAGGTTGGGCCTCCCGCCTACTTCCTCTCTTGCAAGCTTCGCTCGATTGCACGAGCTCCGCCTACGTCTTCACTATCCACTCCCCGTTTCGGGCCGGGAGAGAATGCATGTATACAGCAAGCCTTGCGAACACCCTCACAAGCTTAAATTCCTCTTCTCACAATTGAAGAATGAACAATTTGGGCTTTCACCAAAGTCTTTACAAGTTTCCTCGGGCTTTCATCGAGACCTTTGCTTCTTTGACGACAAGGTTGAGTGGATCACATACTCTCTAACTAATTAAAAGGAATGCATTCTAAAAGTTTTACTTTTATATGTCTTTTATTATGAATTGAATGTATTGAACATTTTGTTCCTTAATTAATGTATTCGTCTTTTGGAATAGTTAAAGAAGAAGTTCTTGGTCCTTAACCGTAGAGTTCTAAAAGATAATGGTTTACATAAATCAAAAGTAATTCACAATCATCGTGATTAACATAGAACATTAATCACCGAGATAAGATTGTCGTGTTGGTTAAGAGAGATATTGTAGCTCTACAAATATTTAACAACATGAGTATATGAAATGGAAAATGTTTCTTTCATATAGTGAATTGACCTGAAAAATGAAACATTATGGAATTGTGTTTGTGTCATTAATGTTTCATTGTGTCTTTAAATCCTAAGATATAAGACCTATATCTTCTCACATGAGAAGTGTATAATTTGATTATTATCAAAAGAAGTCATTAAGTATAGTGATAAAAATAATAGTTGGCTATACATGACTTGTGCAGAAAAAGATGATATGTCAAAAGATTATCATTGCCCATCTTCATTTGAGTGATGATATTGTTGGGTCCCTTGATAAAACAAATTTATAATGTGCATAATGTAACTTTTGTATAGTTACATATTTATAATTTGCTTGAGAGATCAAGAAATGAATATATAATACAAATATGACACATTTCTACTTTGTATAATATTTTTTAATATCATGAGGCAAGGGATAGACACAAGTGATATTTTATATATCACTAAGTGGATCGTGTTCAGTTCGAGTAAGAAAAACATCTTTGTTATTTGGGTAACTATAATGTGTAGCTAGATACCACTTATAGTTTATGATATAATGTGTTTTATATCATTGCCAACATAATTTAGATCCTCCTATAAGTCACACCACAAAACTTGAAAACAAGAAATATGATTCTATACTTTATATGATGTATTAAGTTTCATGTGTTATGAAATATTATACATGTCGTAAAATAATAAAATCAATATGTCGTAAAAACGACATGGTTAGAATAATAAATAAATTCATATGAGATATATATATATATATTATGGGGTATAATGTTTTGATATTATATATGATAATATCTTACATGATATAATGTTTATGAAAATATATTACATGTTTATTTTACCCCAATTTTGTGCTACTCAAGTGTTTGTTGTTATATTTCAGGTATGAGGTAATCAAGAAGAGAAGAGAAAAATGACTAGAACGAAAGGAAAAAGGGCTGATCGGAGAAACTATGGACCTATCTAGAAGAGGGAAGGGCTGGGATGCAAGCCAGAATGACCAATTAACAAATCAAGCACTCCACACCATCATGAGGAGTATTTTGGCAATTGGATTCGAGCCAAAACTCCAACAACCAACTCAGGTGCACTACACATTAACAAATCAATCCACCGAAGTGCCATTCGAACCAGGACTAGATCTGAGTAATCGAGACCGCCAATTGACGGTTCCAGACAACTGGTTGGCGGTTGGATAAGCTCCAAATCCGATTAGCTTTAGTCGGGTGTTGTATTAGTGTGTATTATGTCCATTTATAGTATGTCATTAGTCCCATACCGGGAGATTGTCCTCGGTTATCTTTTTTCATGCCTATAAATAGAACTCTTCCTCCTCCTTTATATTTACTCCTTTTTTGGTGGTCATTCTCTCTACTTGGAGTAAAGCCTTAGAGTAAAAGTCTAGTGGAGAGATGCTACTTGTAATGTGAGTGAGCAATAAAAGAATGTTTTGTTCGTTTCTTATTGTTTTTTTTAATTCTTGCATGCTTAGTTAATTTTGTTTGTCTTAATCTTAGTAGAATTAATTAGCATGTTTCCTTTTCCTAGCTTAATTTCGTTTTGTCTCATTTTCTTAATGAATAGTGAGTAGTTCTATCCCCCTTTGAGGGTGGAGTTGATGTTTATACATGTCATGAAGAATGTAATGAATGTTATATTTTATGTGATGAATGTGGGTATGATTGTTTGACTAAAATAGAATACTTAACTTGATGGTTTCTGCCATAATCATTAGTACATCCCATGCTTGTTTAGGTTTTTAAAAACAAACTTGTTTATACTCATGTTAATCACTTAGGTTAGTGATTTGTATGATAGGTCTTGCCACAACCATTAGGTACTTCCTATGCATAAGAACACAACCTACACTTGTGCCCTAGTGAATGTATTCTTTATCACTTTATTTCATGTGTACACACACTCCAGCCCTTGGGGGTTTTCTTCCAGATTCACATCTTTCTTTGATAGTACTTAGTTTAGTTTAGATTTCTCTTGCTTTCATTTGCTTTGTTTGTGCTAGCGTAGTTTAGTTAGTGTAATCAACTTCTTCTTCCCCTTTATTCCCCACTTGCCTTCGAAAGAATCATAGTTGACACACCTCCCAGTGGATCGACCCATACTTTCCCCATATTCACCGACGCCCCTGCACTTGCGGTTAAACTTAAAATCACACCAAGTTTTTGGCACCGTTGCCGGGGAGGTGCTATGTTCGGACTCTGGTTTGGACGATTCAAGTGGGTTTAATCCTTTTTTTAGTTTATGTTTGTTTCAGGGACATCTTAGCATGAAGGGAAGACACTTGGAGAAATTTGCAGAAGCCAACTGTCATTTAGACCACCAATCAGCGGCCTGGGACCGTCAACTGGGGTGGTTTGGTGAGCTTCTTTTGCTTCAAATGTTCTTGTGGTTGTTTGTGGTTGCAATATAGTCATCAGGGAGCTTAATTTGGCATGATATGACTTCTAGACTGCTCCTAGATTAATCAAGAAACCCATCAATTCCCTTTTTAAGACAACTTTGACCATAAAACTCAAAGCAAAATATTAGACTAATTTGTAGGATCGTGTGGGTTATGGGTCCACTAATCACTTTTACGCTAATCCCTAACTAATCAAACAATAAACGCAACAGAAACAATTTAAAGACTAGTAGGGAAAAGGAACAAGCAAACCACAAATCGACTCGGCGTTTTATAGAGGTTCGACACCCCACCCGGGTCCTAGTCCTCTCTTGCAAGCTCCGCTCGACTCCGCGAGCTCCGCCTACGACTTCACTATCCGCTCCCCGTTTCGGGCCGGGAGACAACGCCTTACAACCGCCAAACTCGCGAACAACCCTCACCGAGCTTGGAATCATCTTCTCACAATCCGAGAAGGATCACTTCGGGCTCTCACCGAAGTCTATACTCTTTTGACAAACTTTGTAACTGAGTGAGATTCACTCTCTAATTTAGCACACTTTGAGTAGGATGAGTAATTGATCAAGTGTGTAGAGTTTAGGCTTATGGAGTGTAGAAATGGGAGCTTTGACGATTGAGGTTTCTCTCTAATGTATTGGGACAATTGGAGTTGGAGAGTTGTGTTAACAACAGGTCTTGATCCTTTATTTATAAGCTCCTAAAGATTTCTAGCCGTTTGGAAAAGATTTGATTGGGTTTTGTGCAAAGCACACAAAGCAGAAAATCGGGCTGCAAATCTGTCCAGAACCGGTCGACCGAAACTAATAAACCGGTCGACCGTTAACTCGATTTCAAAGTGAACGGTCGAACAAAAGAATATTCGGTCGGACAAACGAGCTAGAACTTAACTCTACTTAAGTGAATCGGTCGAACCAAAGTATGGGGCGGTCTACCGTTAAGGGGATTCGGTTGAGACAAAGGTGCAACGGTCGAACGAAGAATGTGTCGACCGATAGCAGGGAATTTGGTTTCTTGAAAAAATGTTCAACCGGTCGACCGAAACATAGTCGTCGTTCGACCTGTTACCGAATATATTTTAGGGTTAAGTTTGTTTTATACGAATACGACCGTTATAGGAATACGACAAGAAAAACGGCCATATTAAAATCCGGGATCGGTCGACCGAAAAGGTAGAACCGGTCGACCGGTAGAGTTCGGTAAAATCACTGTGGAGAGTCTATTATAAACCAGTCGAACTGAGAACTGGTTCGGTCGACCGGTGCACACAGGAAATCTGGTTTTAGGTTTTAAGTGATTTCCGACTAAGGTTTGGGTGATCTAATGGAGTCCAAATGATATGAGATTTTGTGTGTGACTCCTACAGGGAACCTAGTGTGAATGTGATTAGTTTTTAACTCTTGTATGCTCAATTTACACATGTTCCTAAGACTCAAAATAAAATCAAGATTACAAGTCTTCATATGGCTTTATTACAAATCTTGACTTGATTTCCTTCCTTCCATGAGTCTTGATCACCTGTAGAGGTTAGCACATGCAATATATATGCAATGCAATATGTGTGCTACTCTACATTACTTATGATTAAGATTAGGTTGATTAAATCATTAAAACAAGGATTAAGGCCAAAAAGCCAACATAATTGCCATCTCGGTCATGCATCATTTGTAGACCTTGTACACACTTGTCTTTTCTTTTCTTTACATTCTTGTTGTCAATTGTTGGCGTGAGGTATGTGCACCTATTCTCTCATTCATGCATGGTTAAAGTATGCATTAGTTAGTAAGGTGCATCGAGATAAGAGTAATGTGAGCTTTTGATTGGAGAGTTGATTGCTAAATTAAGATTCAAAATGCTACTAGGGGGTTGTCCCATACAAGATAATGTGGGGGATTTCATCACCCTTTCCTTAGCCCTAAAAATCACTCTAATCAAAAGACTTAACCTAAAAGTAAGTGGACATTGGCCCTAGGACTCAGGCGCATTAGGAGAGTGATCTGGTCACGACCGTCATGGCCTAATCGGCGTCGTCACTTTGTCGATAGTAGGAGAGAGGAGATCTCCAGATCTTGGCTCATTTTTTGGGCTTTGTGGTCTTCGTCGTAGAGAGGTGAGGCGTGTTGAGGCCGTGTGACCTCGCAATTAGGCGTCGTCTAGCTGTAATGACCTATAATGACCGTAGGTTGCTTGAGCCGTGTTTGCTAGATAGGCTTCTACTCATTGGGCTAGGTGTGTGGGCCGATTACATATATAGAGTCGACCCGTAGCATTACCGCGTCCCATGATCGACAAAATATAAGTCCAACGAGTCGTGTAGCTAGATTGATTAAAGCATCTTGTTCGGATTTTGTGGGTATATCCGCTGAAAACCCTCAGAAGACAACACTCCTCCTCCTTGGCGACAAGGAGGTTTAACGACTTGCTGCACGCGCTAAGTGCAACCATGATTCCTACGAAAGTGAGTTAGGATTTCTTGTTTTTTTTTCGTATGCTTTTTCCTTTCTTTGTTTTGCTCGGGACTAGCAAAAGTTAGGTGTGGGGGTATTTGATTGACATCATTTCATGTTTATATTTGTATCTTATATCCATTATCTTTCACCTAAACAATGCTATGTCACGAGTTTTATGTTTAGTTTTCAGGAATAAATAGTTTTGAAGAGATGAAGCATAAAAGGACCCAAAAGCTGAGAAAAAGGACTGAATTGTGAGATCTGGGGACCAAGATGCAAGGAAGAAGGACCTGATTGCAAGACAGAAGGACCTAAGAGCAAACCAGAATACTCCACACCATCATGGGGAGTATTTTACCAATTCGATTCGGGTCGGAGCTCCAACAAGTCAAGTAACCGCATCAAAGACCAACAACACCAGAAAGAAAAGCCCACAACAAATTCCAAGGCGATCCGAAGTTTATGGACCGCCAATTGGCGGTCCATATTACTCAGGATCCGCCCAAATTTCTCCTGGACTTGTATTAATGTTTGTTTAGGCTATTTTTGGTATTTGTTTAGTCCCACATCGGGGGATTGTCCCGGATTAGCTTTTTCCATGGCTATAAATAGAACTCTTCACCTCCTATTGTAATCACTCCATATTTTAAGTGGCTATTCTTCCTACTAGAAGTGAGGCCTTGAAGCACACACTAAAGTAGGAGGATGCTACTTTTAATGTGAGTCATTTTAATACAAGTTTTCTTTATTATGTTGTTTGTTTTATGTTTCTTGTTTTGCTTTGCTTAATCTCATTTCATTAGTTTTATTAGCTTAGTTAATATGCTTTCTTTGTTTAGTCTAATAATTAGTGTAATGTTTAGTGAGTAGTTTCATCCCCTTTGGGGGGTGGAGTAGATGTACATACATGCATTAGAGAATGGGATGAATGCTTTATTTTTGATGTGTTGATAAAACATGAATGTATGCTTGCTTGTTTAGGATAGAATTTATAACTTGATGAGTTTTGCCAAAATGATTAGATACCTCTCATGCTTGTTTAGGTTCTGAAATAAACAACTTGCATATGTAAATGTTAATCAACTAAGTTGGTGAATAGATTGATAGGTTTTGCCATAACATTTAGACACTTCCTATGCTTGATAAACACCACTTTCCTGTGCTTAAAGAATGTATTCTACACCCACCTCTTTGAATGTGTGCACTCACTCCACCCCTTAGGGGTTTTCCCATTTCTGTATTCCAGCATTCTTCCTTTGTTCTTAGCTTAGTTATTATTTCATTGTTTGGTTCTTCCTTTCGCATTTCCTACTTCTTAGCGTAGTATAGAGTAGCATAAACATCTTTCTCCCCCTATTTTTGCCACTTGATTTCGTACAAGCAAGAGGCTGCTCACCTCCCTGAGGACGACCCGTACTTGCCACCGCTTCATCGCGGCCGTGCACTTGCGGTTTAATTAAAATGTTCAACAAATATAAATGCTGCCCCTATGGATGTGCATAGTTTTTGTTCAATTTTAACCAATTTTCAAGTAACTCCCCTTTAATTATCTCTCCCCCTTTGACATCCATCAAAAACAAAAATAATTATGACTTTAAGCATAGAATTTGGATGTCTTGTAATGAAGTTGCTCCCCTAAATTTTGCACTTCATTACTCTAATAAAAGATATAACATTTAAGCTCCCCCTATCAATAAGGGTATATGGAAAGTAAGAGTATGATTCAAGTTAAGTTCATTTAAGTTTCTACTCAAGCCTTATTCTAACATCCATTCAAAATTTGACATTTATAAACAATGGATGTGATATATGATTTACAATGAATAGGGTTAATGATTTGCAATGACTTAAACTTCTAAAGATATGACAATTAAGCATATAGACTAGATTAGAGCTAATTTTTCAGAATTTTTTTGTGATAGAAATTTTATACCAAACTTGAATATTGATTAGCTCCAATCTTGACTTGGTGATGCAACCGGATTCGAATTTGACGCTTTGGCTCTTCCGGTCACCACCAATCTCCTCCTCAAGCACCTACAAGTGTAGATTTAGGTACCCAAACAACTTTGGGTCCTTGAATATTAGCTTTTGGGATCCAAACCATTTTGGTTTTGGGTGCCCACACATTTGAGGAATTAGACATAACAAATAATTGCTTGCCATTTAAAGTAGTATGAGATACATGGTTTTTAAATCGCACATTGTATCCTAAACCATGTTTAGCTAAGGATTGTCTTTGACTACTTAAAAGCATATCAAGCATTTTTGTTCCTTTTGTGAACATTTCTAGATCTTTCCTTAGTTGCATATTTGAAGATCTAAGATCTAAATGCTCATCAACAATCGGTGTTTTACTTAGACTAGCAAGTGATGTTTCATTTGATTCAAGTCAAGCAACCACCTCATTCTTTTCATTCATGATTAATTCAATTTGGCATTTGAGATCATTTATAGTTTTTCTAGCATTTTTGTTCTTTTCACAAATGATCTCATATTGTTTAACTAAATCATGAAATGCATTTTGTAGCTCATCATGTGTATATGATTCATCATTAGCATTAGATTTAGAGCTAGCACTAGAATATGATTTACTTGAACATGAATTACTTCTAGTGGAATAAGATTTAGAGGAGTTAGAAGCTACCTCACTTTGTTCATCTTCAATAGCCATGAAGCATGAATGGGCAACATCTTTTCTACTTTGCAAGGAAGAGGATGATGATGATGGAGATGAAGAGTCATCCCAAGTGGCTTTGTGAGCTTCCTTCTTCCTTTCTTTCCTCTCCCTCTTCTCCTTTTGTCTTCTCCTCTCTCTTCTCTCATTTTTCTTCTCCCTCTCTTTTCTCTCATTTTCACTTTCCTCCTCCTTTTCTTTTTCTCTTTTCTCACTTCTTCTACCTCTTATTTCATTTTTTCTCCCTTATCCCTCTTGAGGTATTTGAAGAAGTCTTGGGCAAGGACCTCAATATCCTCTTCTTCCACTCTCCTTGCTCATCAAAGTTTGCATGCAATTCCACCGTGGAGTTTTTCTTGGAAGCTTCCTTGTCTTTTCGATGACTCAATTGGAGCTCATAGGCCATGAGATTTCCAATGAGTTCCTCCATCTTCAATTTTGAAAGATCGTGTGATTCTTCAATTGCGATGACCTTGTCTTCCCAATCGTTGCTCAACGATCGGAGGAATTTTCGAGTCATCTCTCCTTCATTTTTCCATCTTCCAAGAATCAAAAGAGAGTTAGTAATATCGGTGAAGCGAGTGTTCATGTCGCTTATGTTCTCACCGATTTGCATAGAAAATATTTCATATTTATGCATGAGGAGACTTATCCTAGTTTCTTTGGCTTTACTATCACCCTCATGATGCATTTGTAACTTATGCCATATTTCATTTGCACTTTCACAACCCCTAATTCTATTGTATTCTCCATCATTAAGGCCACAATAAAGAATGTTCATGATTTTAGAATTCATTTCAATTTCTTTCATTTGAGCCCTAGATAGAGAATCTAACTCATCTTCATTTGGGGGTATGTATGGATTTTGAATAAACTTCCAATACTTAAGGTCATTTGATATTAAAAAGATTTTCATTCTATTTTTCCAATAATCATAATTTGACCCATTAAGCAAAGGAGGTCTTGTGGTGCATAAACCCTCTAAGTGATTAGATGTTGAAGCCATGCTAAAATTACGGTAAAGTAATGAAATTTAGCTAACAAGGCTCTGATACCAAATGTAGGATCGTGTGGGTTATGGGTCCACTAATCACTTTTACGCTAATCCCTAACTAATCAAACAATAAATGCAGCAGAAACAATTTAAAGACTAGTAGGGAAAAGGAACAAGCAAACCACAAATCGACTCGGCGTTTTTATAGAGGTTCGGCACCCCACCCGGGTCCTAGTCCTCTCTGGCAAGCTCCACTCGACTCCGCGAGCTCCGCCTACGACTTCACTATCCGCTCCCCGTTTCGTGCCGGGAGACAACGCCTTACAACCGTCAAACTCGCGAACAACCCTCGCCGAGCTTGGAATCCTCTTCTCACAATCCGAGAAGGATCACTTCGGGCTCTCACCGAAGTCTATATTCTTTTGACAAACTTTGTAACTGAGTGAGATTCACTCTCTAATTGAGCACACTTTGAGTAGGATGAGTAATTGATCAAGTGTGTATAGTTTAGGCTTATGGAGTGTAGAAATGGGAGCTTTGAGGATTGAGGTTTCTCTCTAATGTATTGGGACAATTGGAGTTGGAGAGTCGTGTTAACAACAGGTCTTGATCCTCTATTTATAAGCTCCTAAAGATTTCTAGCCGTTTGGACAAGATTTGATTGGGTTTTGTGCAAAGCACACAAAGCAGAAAATTGGGCTGCAAATCTGTCCAGAACCGGTCGATCGAAACTAATAAACCGGTCGACCGTTAACTCGATTTCAAAGAGAACGGTCGAACAAAAGAATATTCGGTCAGACAAACGAGCTAGAACTTAACTCTACTTAAGTGAATTGGTCGAACCAAAGTACGGGGCGGTCGACCGTTAAGGGGAGTCGGTTGAGACAAAGGTGCAACGGTCGAATGAAGAATGTGTCGACCGATAGCAGGGAATTTGGTTTCTTGAAAAAATGTTCAACCGGTCGACCGAAACAAAGTCGTCGTTCGACCTGTTACCGAATATATTTTAGGGTTAAGTTTGTTTTATACGAATACGACCGTTATAGGAATACGACAAGAAAAACGGCCATATTAAAATCCAGGATCGGTCGACCGAAAAGGTAGAACCGGTCGACCGGTAGAGTTTGGTAAAATCACTGTGGAGAGTCTATTATAAACCGGTCGAACTGAGAACTAGTTCGGTCGACCGGTGCACACAGGAAATCTGGCTTTAGGTTTTAAGTGATTTCCGACTAAGGTTTGGGTGATCTAATGGAGTCCAAATGATATGAGATTTTGTGTGTGACTCCTACAGGGAACCTAGTGTGAATGTGATTAGTTTTTAACTCTTGTATTCTCAATTTACACATGTTCCTAAGACTCAAAATAAAATCAAGATTACAAGTCTTCATATGGCTTTATTACAAATCTTGACTTGATTTCCTTCCTTCCATGAGTCTTAATCACCTGTAGAGGTTAGCACATGCAATATATGTGCAATGCAATACGTGTTCTACTCTACATTACTTATGATTAAGATTAGGTTGATTAAATCATTAAAACAAGGATTAAGGCCAAAAAGCCAACATAATTGCCATCTCGGTCATGCATCATTTGTAGACCTTGTACACACTTGTCTTTTCTTTTCTTTACATTCTTGTTGTCAATTGTTGGCGTGAGGTATGTGCACCTATTCTCTCATCCATGTATGGTTAAAGTATGCATTAGTTAGTAAGATGCATCGAGACAAGAGTAATGTGAGCTTTTGATTGGAGAGTTGATTGCTAAATTAAGATTCAAAATGCTACTAGCGCGTTGTCCCATACAAGATAATGCGGGGGATTTCATCACCCTTTCCTTAGCCCTAAAAATCACTCTAATCAAAAAACTTAACCTAAAAGCAAGTAGACATTGGCCCTAGGACTCAGGCGCATTAGGAGAGTGATATGGTCACGACCGTCATGGCCTAATCGGCGTCGCCACTTTGTCGATAGTAGGAGAGAGGAGATCTCCAGATCTTGGCTCATTTTTTGGGCTTTGTGGTCTTCGTCGTAGGGAGGTGAGGCGTGTTGAGGCCGTGTGACCTCGCAATTAGGCGTCGTCTAGCTGTAATGACCTATAATAACCGTAGGTTGCTTGAGCCGTGTTTGCTAGATAGGCTTCTACCTCTGCCACTACCCATGCTAGATTTAGGGATTCTTCCCTTCTCATCTGAGTTTTCTCCTCCTCTATATTCTACAAGCAGTGTCCTCCTCTGATTAAACCCTCTGTTTTGTGTTGTTTTAGAGTCGAGTCGAGCATTTTATGCGAGGTTGGACTCGTTCTGGTGAGAGCGCTTGACTTGAGAGAGTTGATTTTTCTAAGATGGATGGGCTAGATGTTCGCCCATCTCCGCCTAGAGCTCCTTTAGAGCATGAGGCCAAGTTGTCTCGTGGCGATGGGGGAGACTGGGTTCTATACATGGAATACATTGGTCCTCTCCTACCACTACGTAGACCTCCTTCTCCTCCTCCTCCGACTCTGGAAGGACCCCACTCTTGAAAAAACCCTTCATGCGTTCATGCAGAGCACAAAAACCATGCTTACGGCCAACAATTCGGTCAAATCATTGGAAATGCAAGTCAGTCAGTTGGCTTATAAACTCTCACAACTGTAGAAAAGGGAATATACGTCAAATATACCGGATATATACGTTGGATATACGACTCCGCAGACCCGATTTCTATGTATACGTCATATATACATAGATGTCGGTCACTTAAAAGCCGACGTCTATACCTATTGAATAGACGTTGGCCGTTACTCCCATCCGACGTCTATTGTTTAGGTATAGACGTCAGTTGTCTCTCGCACCCGACATCTATTCTTTAGTTATAGATGTCGGTATTCTCTCATAGCCGACGTCTATTCCTTTTCTGAAAACAATAGACGTCGGCTTATAGAAACATCCCATACCTGGACAAATAAAAGCAATCATAGATACACCTGCATAGCAAACACATTCATTCATCTGCACCAAATTCATTCATAATTACATATACACTTTCATCCACAAATACACACAAGCATACATACACAAACACAATCATTCAACACACTTGGTGTTCATTCAAAAAATGAGGCGATTATATTAAGGCATAACATTGTAATACAAGTAAACTTGTTAAATAAATTACAAAAAAAGTGTTAGTGATATGAGAACCTCCTAATTCGTTAACATGTTTCTGATAAAATAGCGAGCTCATCGGTCGCGAGTATCATCGAGCTCCTGTTAAGAGTACGAATCGCTAATCTTTGGGAAGACCTATAAAAATAGAAGTAAAAATATTAATATCTAAATAATGAAACTATAATTATAGTATTATACAACTGAATAGCAATCTATATTACCTCGGATAGGGCTACGTTGTGAATTGCGAATTGGAGGATTTCCTCCATGTATCTCATCACATAGTAACCACATTCCGTATTTCTAGTCTGCTTGCGGTACTATAAACATATAAATTCACTAAATATATGTTCCATTACTTAACTTAATTAACAAAAATGGGAGAAAGAACTTACTCTCATTCCATGCCATGTTACTCCCGCTTTTTGGTTGTTCTCCTACCACCTAACACTTTGTAAACCTTCATTTTTCGGAGTAGCACAAGTTATTGAACATAATATTAATAAAAACACATATTACAAATATGATGATTAAATCGAACTTACATTGAAACAAGTTTCTTCATGGATTTTCTTTGTCTATTCGACCCCAAAGGATCAAACCAATATGTCGGATTAGTTTAGGGGCATAGACGACAAGCATCCAATGGGCCATGTTTATGTATATAATTAGAAGTTTATTACGAAATAAAATTTCACTTACTTTGAATTAACAAATTTACTTCTCATGATAAGGGAGCACATAATATCTTTTTCCTTGATTTTTCATGAGAATCGCAAGCTCGCTCGATTTATTCTCATTCCCGAATATATAGGCAGATGGACTAGCAAATCCAAATAGTTGATCACCGGGAAAGACTGACCTTCTGACATCATAAAGGTGTCTACCATAGTAAAAATTACATTATGTTATAATTAGGATAAAATTACTCAATACATTTCAACTTATACAGAAGAAACACTTACTTCACTTGCACGTCGATAATCATTATGCACATTTGATCCATCGCCAAGAACTGCATAACATCCTCTTTGACGACGTATAAAGCCAAAGGCAACCCTTCAACCTCCTCCAACTCCCAGGTAGTTAAGGATTGTTATTCCCTACCTACCAGGCAATGATACAATATTTTGCAAAAAACTTGGTAGCAAATTAATGTTGATCGGAGGTTGGTTATTTGACCCTTTGCTCCGGGGGCTTGACAACTTACAAATATATATACAACTGTTATAAATACAATTATTAACAAAATTGACATTTACAGTCTTTCAAAATTAAAGTATACGTTGTGTGTGTCAATTAGCTTTACTAAATGACTAGGCCACCTCACAAAACCACTGATAGCATCGCGGAGGGTAACAACCTCTTCTTTAGGAATTGGCACCAGAGCACCATCATCTAAGCACATCTCCACTGCAACCTTCACTTCTCCCTCTTCCACCTCTATGAAGTGGTGTCTGGAGATGTTATAAACTTAACCGTATCCCACCAATCTTCGATCAAGGTCTTCAACAAAAATAGAACATGTAGACCCATCCTCAAACTTTCGAAGACTGTCTACGATGGCCAACTCTCGGGAATTAGTTACGAAATCAGATTGTCGCTGCACTGGAGGAGTGGTCACCGGGGAAGAAGTGATCCTACGATGGGTAGGATAAGTAGGTAAATCGCGATCCAATCTCTCCATAACAAGTTACAATTTATTTTGCAAAACTGCAATTTGTTGCTCGCATTTGGTATGAGTTGTCGACGAAGTTGACCGTTGACTCTTTCCATAATATTGTCGTAGTCCAACCCTACTGCCTACCCCCCCCCCCCCCCCCTACACGACCGAGATTTTCGTCATTTCCCAAGGCTTCGCATAGAATGTCATTCCGGCCATCAGAAGGAAATTTGCCTTGGGATTCTCTCAACTTCAGAGAGTCCTAATGTTTGACTAATTTTTTTTACCAACAATTGAAAAATATAAAATTATTGAATGTGATTTAATAACATATACAAGTGATACAACTTACTATCTTTGAGCTGATCGCTTGCGACTTGTCTGTGACGTACTCCCCTCTGGAGTTTACCCCCTCTCTCTTCCAAGAATCACAATGAGCTACGGGAGAAGAAGGAGACAAGTTGCTTGCTTGCTCCTCACTCATACCGGAGTCAATTGCCTTTTGTTTCCTCAGGGTAAAATTTTCAGCCATCATTTGTGCTTCTAATGTTTGGTACCCCGCTCGAGACATACGATGCGTATACTTGTTAGAAGATCTAATCTTTTGGTTTTTTGCTCGGATGGCCTAAAATTAATTTTATTAGATTCTCATTTAAAACAATAACTTAATTAGTTCATATTTCAAATCAAACTGAGTTACCTCAAACTTCGGGCTATCTCTTGATTTTATGAATTGCTCCCATTGATTCAAAGTGATAAAGTTATAGATATCGCATGGATTTCTATCTTGGTAGTCTCTGAATATGTACTTGTTGGTTAAATTTGTTTTGAAGTCCCTCCAACGAACCAACATGTATGACATCCACTTTTTCTTCAACTTGTTAGTGGATTGGAACTCAAAAGTTGCCTACAACACGTTAACAACTTTATATATCTCAAAAGTTCGACTAAAACTAAAGAATTTTATAATTGACTCATTACCTTCAGTTCATCCCATATTGTGCCCTTCAACTTCTCATCAACATCGGCCCAACTCGACAAACAAATGTCAACTTTGGCCCTCGCCTGGCTACCCAGATAACTTTTCCAGTTATCAAACATCATGCCTATCGGCTCAAGATGGTCATCAAACTGGATTGGAATATGTTTTTCATACCTTAATCTCCTATATAGCAAGTCCTTCCGGTTATCAAACATCATCCCCCACCTCATCTCCTCTAGCTGACTGCCCCTTAAGTGTTTTTCATACCTTAATCTAACAAACAACACACCAAACAAATACTCACCTCACTCTTGTTCCAATGCAAGCCCTACTAACTAATGCGTGCTTTCTAATGAATGATGAGTGAAAGAGATTACTTACCTTACATCAGCAATCTACGACAGAAATCGTAAAATAAATAATAAATACGATGAATGGAACTCTTATATGATGAATGACTTAGAAAATATTGTCTAATCTTTTGCTTTAGGTTATTAAACGCCAAGTTGCGTAAGGAGGTCAATGAGTTATTAGAAACTAAACATTTAACTAAACAAAATAAGTTTTTTCAGCATAAATAAACATTTAACTAAACATAAATAAACTTTTAACATAAATAAACATTTAGCTAAACTAAATCATAAACTAAAATAAACATTTAATTAAATAAGAGAAATTTATATTCTTATCTTTTCTCTCAATTTTTCTCGTGTTCAAGCACACGATTAAGGATTTCGCATTTTTAGAAAATTAAAAAATATCCTTTAGATAAGCAATTGATCAAGACTTAAGATAGCAAACCAAAGCAATCCAATGAACGAGTGAAATCAAATGATATCTCATTAATAAAGTATGCATCCATCATCATAACATATAGCAATAACATATAACAAAATGAATTAAACATTCACACAATCACAGTCCATTCTCGTCAACCAAACAAATCCAAAATTCACAATCTCCACAACCAACTAAACAATCCAAATCCAAACACCACAATCTAAACATATTAAATATGAGAACCTAATCAAACAAGATACTGTACGATCGTGTCGGTTATGGGTCCACTAATCACTATTACGCTAATCCCTAACTAATCAACCAATAAACGCCGTGGAAACAAATTTAAAAACTAGTAGGGAAATAACATGCAAACCACAAAGAGACTCGGCGTTTTTATAGAGGTTCGGCACCCCACCCGGGTCCTAGTCCTCTCTTGTAAGCTCCGCTCGACTCCGCGAGCTCCGCCTACGTCTTCACTAACCACTCCCCGTTCCGGGCCGGGAGAGAACACCTTTTACACCACAAGCAACGCGAACAACCCTCGCTTGCTTGAATTCTTCCTCTCACAATCCGAGAGGGACACTTCGGGCTTTCACCGAAGTCCTTGCTTCTTTGACAACTCTTGTAACTGAGTGAGATTCACTCTCTAATTGAGCACAACAATTGCTAGATGATTGTATGATGAATGATGTGGAAATTAGGCTTTGGATGGCTAATTTGGAGCTTGGAGGTTGTGGAAAATCTCACTATAGGTTTGACACTTTGGAGTTGTGAAATCTTGTGGAAAACTGAGTGTGAACCTCTATTTATAAGCTCCTAAAGATTTCTAGCCATTTGGACAAGATTTGATTGGGGTTTGTGCAAAGCACACAAAATAGAAAATCGGATTCAGAAATCTGTCCAGAAACGGTCGACCGAAAGGTGTATCGGTCGACCGAACCCTTGAGTAAGTTAATGGATCGGTTTACCGAACATAGATACTGGTCGACCTAACACTTAAGTTCTATAAGTCAACGGTCAACCGAACAGGTACCGGTCGACCGAACTACAGGGTTCGGTAGAGGGAAAACTCGATCGGTTGAACTAAACTTGAGTCGACCGATAGCAGGTAGATTTTCCCTAATGGAACGGTCGACCGAACAAGGTATTTTGTTCGACCGGTTCAAAAGTATTTGGGGGTGTATTAAGAGAAAAATGTGTATACGACCGTTGTATAATAGGACAAATATAACGGTCGTATTTTTACCAGAAATAGCAAACTAAACGGTCGACCGAAGGTCTACCGGTTGACCGAACAGGTCTGGGTAAACGGTAAACAGAAGTGTGATCGGTTGAACTGATTGGTCTGGTATAACAAATATTGTGTATAACCGGTCAACCGAAAGGTGAACGGTCGACCGAACTCAGGCAGACTGGCGACCAATGTTTTTAGGTGTTTAGGTGATCTAATGGAGTCCAAATGATATGATATTTTGTGTGTGACTCCTACAAGGAACCTAGTGTGTGAATGCATGCATATTAGCTTAAGTTATGCTCAATTCACATAAGTTCCTAATGCTCAAAGAAATGTAAAATTACCTGTCTTCAATCCTAACTTGATTACATGTCTTGACTTGATTTTTCTTCTTTCTTGAGTCTTGATCACCTGTAGATGTTAGCACAATACAACATGTATACCATTATACTACATGTGCTAATCTACATGTCCTAATTAAGATTAGGTTAAATTACATCATCAAAATACGGATTAAGGCCAAAAAGCCAACAGATACAAGACAAGGCTAGTACATTTCCTCTTGGCTTCACTTGAAGTTAATTTTTCTACAAGTGGTTAAGCACGAACCAGAGGAAGATGGGAAAGTTGTTGCTGACGTTGCGGAGGAGGTGCGGTGACGGTTGTCGTGCCCACAACTACACCAAATCAAAAAAACTAAATAAAAAAATTCAATCCACAACTACACAAAACGTATGAGCACAAACCAGAGGAGGTCGTGGCTACGGTGATGGTTGTCGTGGTGGAGGGTATTGTGGTGATGGTGGTCGCAGAGAGGAGGGTGTGGTGACGGTGGTCGTGGAGGTTGCGGTAGTGGTTGGGGAAGTGGAAAAAGACGGTCGGGGTTACGGAGGCTAGGGTTTGGTCGAGTTTTGGTCGGAGTTGTCGAAATGGAGGAAGACGGCTAGGGTTTTGGTGGCTAAGATAAAAGATAAAAACTGAACAGAAACCTGGACTTATTAGAACTATAGATGTCGGTTGTACACATAGCCGACGTCTATACCCCGATCTCTCAACAACTAGACGTCGACTGTAGAATAGGTTGACGTCTATACCTCGACCTCTTACACAATAGACGACGGCTGTAGAATAGGTTGGCGTCTATACCCTGACCTCTCACACAATAGACATCGTCCATATTAACAACCGACGTCTATAGATATAGACATCGTCTGTTAATACGGCTGACGTCTATAGAGAGACAAGTATGCACTATTCTGCACTAGTGTCCATAAATGTGAGAATGGTCATTGTCAAGTCAACCTGTGGTAAATCCCAGGGGTCAACCTGCTCAGGCTAGGCAAAATGTGCACAGTGTTGAAGATGACCCTTCCCAACATGCAAATGTTCTCCATACCTTAAGATCGGGAAAGGTTGTTGACAACAATGTGGAAATGCCTGAATCCAACCATGTTGGTGACTCTTCCGAGGAGGGTCACGAGTCTTTCAAGGAACCCTTTTCTAAGACTCCTCCTCGTGATATTTATGTCTCCAAGGCACCATTCCCTCATAGGTTGACAAAAAAACGTGATGACCATTGTGACAAAATCGTTGAGGTACTTAGGCAAGTCAAGGTGAACATTCCGTTGTTGGACGTTGTTCAGCAAATGCCACCGTATGTCAAGTTCCTTAAGGACCTTTGTACCGTTAAGAGGAGAACAAATGTTCCCAAAAAGGCATTTCTGGCCGCCAATGCCAGTTCGATATTGACACAACCTATGCAAGTCAAATACAAGGACCCTGGTTCTCCAACTATTTCTTGCATGAGTGGTAACCTGACAATTCCTCAAGCTCTATTGGATTTGGGAGCATCTGTGAACCTCCTTCCCTACTCTGTCTATGTCAACCTTGGAATAGGAGATCTTAAGCCAACAAGGACTACCCTCCAGTTGGCTGACAGATCCGTCAAGATTCCAAGAAGAAGTGTGGAGGATGTCATTATTAAAGTAGGTGTGTTTGTATTCCCAGTTGATTTCATCATCTTGGATACTAAACATGTGTCCAACCCACAAGGACAAATTCCAGTGATCCTTGGGAGGCCATTGCTTGCGACTCCTAATGCTTTGATCAATTGTTGCAATGGCTTGATGATGTTGTCTTTTGGAAACCTCACGGCAGATTTCAACATCTTTAATCTTGGTACGCAACCTGGGCTCTTCGATGATGCTATCGGAGCCAATTTCATTCAGGACACGGATGAGCTTGTGTCATTGGGCATGTTCGACTTACATCGACATATTATTGAGGTACCTAATGACCAGGTTGCAATTGAAGATGATTTTAAAGAATCCTCCTATGAACTTCTGGATGAGGAGGTACATCTGGGTGCTTGCTCCTCTTACCTTCCGGCTCTTGAGACACTTGAAATTAACTCTAAATCCAACAAGGACCCACCTCCACTCGAGCTTAAACCGTTCCCCGATAACCTTAAATACATCTTATTAGTGGATAATGAGACCTTACCACTAATTAATGTTTCTGATGTTGCAAAAGATCAAGAGGCTGCCCTCAAAAAAGTGCTCTTTGAAAATAAAAAGGCTATCGGTGGTCCTTTAAGGACGTCAAGGGAATAAGACCTGGTATTGTCCAGCATCAGATCCATATAGAAGAGAATTCTAGGCCCCGCCGGGACCCACAACGAAGATTGAATCTTGTGCTGAAAGAAGTCGTCCGAAAGGAGGTTCTTAAGTGATTCGATCATGGTATAATATATCCTATTTCTGATAGTTTGTGGGTGAGTCATGTCCTTGTGGTTCCCAAAAAGTCAGGCGTGATGGTTGTTGAGAATGAGCTTATACAAACACGCCTGTAAACTGGCTGGCAAGTTTGCGTTAATTATCGCAAGCTCAATGCAGCAACACGGAAAGATCATTTCCCGTTGCCATTCACTGATCAGATGTTGGAAAGGTTGGCAGGACATGAGTATTATTGTTTTCTTGATGGATACTCCGGTAACTACCAAATTCCCATCGCCCTCGAGGATCAAGAGAAAACCACATTTACCTGTCCCTTTGGCACGTTTGCCTACCGTTGCATGCCCTTTGGGTTATGTAATGCACCGACAATGTTTCAAAGGTGTATGATCAACATCTTCTCTGATATGGTAGAGCGTTTCCTTGAGATTTTTATGGACGACTTTTCCATATTTGACGCTTCCTTCGATGAGTGCCTTCATCACTTAAGCCTTGTCCTCAAGAGATGTTGTGAGAAGAATCTCGCTCTGAATTGGAATAAATTACACTTCATGGTGAAGCGAGGTATTTTACTTGGACATGTGGTCTCAAGTAGGGGAATTGAGGTCGATCCCGCCAAAGTGAGTCTTATTGCTAATTTACCACCACCACGTAATCTCCCACAACCTGGAAGGATACTCCAACCAGAGCTACAACCTTTCAATCAGCAAGAAGTGAGAAACTCTAACTTGGGCATTGGAATCACATTGATGAGACAAGTGTTGGTAATCAAATGAGAATGGAAGCTTAGAGTGGTGAGCAAGAAAGCAAGAGAGAAATGACAGATATAGAAAATGTAATTATTGTTTCTATCTTGGGTTTAAGATGGGTATTTATAGGCTCAGAAGGAATGAAGTTAAAACCGAGTAAAAGCAAAAGAGAAAAAGATAATAATTCTACTACAATTCTACTACAATTCAGTCGTTCGAATGTTTGGTCAATGTGAGGGTCAACCACAGGCTTCAAAGATTCGGACAACTAACCAGAGCATTGGTTGTCCGAATTGACAAGGTCAACAATTCTAGGTTTTGGTCAAAGCACGATTTGAATGAAGCAATAATAGATTTCAAATTTTACTGGAACCCATTTCGGCGACTAAACGACTCACCAGTCGTCTTAATCACTTACTGTCAGACGTTCGACTAATGAATTGGTCCTGTGAATTAAAGGTGGCATAATGGGAAAATTTGGATATAATCGGGGAAAAGATTAAATCTGTGACATAATACAACTTTTTTGGTATAATCACATTTACTCAAACAAAATCTGGATGATGAAACAAAGGAATTAGTCATCCGATGGAATGAACACCAACAATTATCACGATCAATAAATGCAAAATTACAAGTCTTCTTAAGTTTGATTACATGTCTTACCTTGAGTCTAATTGTCCTTATGTCTCCAAAACCTAATAAGATAGAACATGAATAAATATGGTGTATAATGTGTATGTGTGTGTATGAATTGATTCATTAGATTAATGATATTACCAGAACAAATAGTGGATTCAAAATATAAAGCCAACCATCCTTTTACTGTAAGTATGTTAGGTTACTTGTATCTCCAAAACTAAATTAAGACACGAGATATTGGAAAGAATGGACTTAAGACTAGCTTTGTTGAAAGGCAAATTTCAATCATGGGGTGGGAGACTTACATTAATGCAATCGATGTTGGTCAACTTACCCACCTACTTTATGTTAATATTTGCTACCCATTAGTCCCATAGAAAATTGTGTGTCAACCTAAATCTAGGGACGCTAATTAGTAGCATATCATACATTGCATTCATACTATATATCCTTCTATTTTACCCCATATTTGTGCTACTCGAGTGCTTATTTGATATGTTTCAGGGTTTAAGCAATAAAGAAGAGAAATGAAGAGAAAATAACCAAAATACGAGAAAAATGACTGATCGATGAGACTTATGGACCTATCTGCAAGAGGTAAGGACCTGGATGTAAGCCAAAATGACCAATTAGTAAATCGAGAAACTCCACACCATCATGAGGAGTATTTTGGCAATTAGATTCGGGCCTAGACTCAAACAACCAATCCGGATGCACCTCACGTGGACAATTGAAGCACTGAAGAGGCCAACCGAAAATGGGTTGAAACCGACCAAACATGACCACCGATTGGCAAGCCTAGACAGCCAACTGGCGGTCTAGTTAGGTCAGGATCCGATCTGGTTTCTCGTGGTTGTGTATTATGTTAGTTTTATCTATTTGTAGAAGTTTCATTTGTCCAACATCGGGGGATTGTCCCCAGTTGCCTTTTTCATGTCTATAAATAGAACTTCTCTTCCTCCTTTGTAATCCAAGCATTGCTTGGTGGTCATTCTCTCTGCTTGGAGTAAAGCCTTGGAGCAAAACTCAAGTGGAGAAGAATGTTGCTGGTAATGTGAGATATCAATAAAATAAATTTTCTTAGTTTGTTCTAATGTTGTCTCTTTTAATATTTGCATATTTAGCTTAGTTTTGTTCTCTTAATCTTAGTATAATTAGTAGAATATCTTTTTTCCTTAATACAATTGTTAGCTTAATGAGTAGAGAGTAGATTCATCATATTTGGGGTGGAGGTGATGTAGATTATGTGATAGTGATGAGTTCTTTTATTTGTGACATTTCATGTGCTTAATGTAGATCTATACTCGTAGCATGTTTAAACTTGTATTAGATGGGGTAATGTCCACACTAGGTACTATCTAATGTCAGCTTTAGCGTTTATCTTGTTGCTTGTAATGGTTTGATGGAAATGGTTTGTTATGTATGGATCCATGTTTGGTGCACATTCACATGAATGATTTAGGTTGTATGTAGGATTAATTGATGCTCTAATGGTCACACTAGGTATTTATTGCATGCTTGACAATCTAAAATCAACCTCAACTTTATGTGAGATATGCAAGTTCATGGTTTGTCATGTAGTATTGTATACCCTACACTTAGATTCTACACTAGCTTCTACTAGTATGTCACACAAACTACACTTGTGCCTAATTGAAATGAAGATGCACTCATACACACACATACTTACACACTTCCACTCCATGGGGGTTTAGTTTAATTGTTAATTCATTCATAGTTTAGTGTAATTGAACTTCTTCTCCTCTTATTTTCTGCTTAACTTCTGAAGCACCTCCTTGTGGACTCAATCCGTACTTACCGCGTCTTCACCGACATCGTGCACTTGCGGTTATTATAACTGAATCAATTAGACGCCATATGCAACGGGGATATTAGAACCTGCAACCAAGCTCTAGATCCTTGGGAATTAGATTTGGAGATTAGCCAGACCAGTTGACTGAACCCACCTTTGGGGAAGTGTGTGATCCAAAATAAGTACTATTGAGGCTTCTAATTGGTTTACTAAGCACGTCCATAATGAAGGTGGGCCATGAATCGGGATATTGTGTATGGAAGAGGTCAAGTTGCTTGGCTCGAAATATGGGGTAGTTAAGGTATTGTTCAATTTTATAGGGAAAAATGGGTTGGGGACAAGGCCTTATGGTTTGTTTCCCCATTCTTTATAGGATTGATTGATCGTTTTATATTAACCGCAAGTGCACGGCCACGTTGAAGCGGTGGCAAATACGGGTCGTCCATTGGGAGGTGTGTCGACAATTGGTTTGTTCGAAGGCGAGAGGTAAAAGAAGGAGAGAAAGATTGGTTACACTAAACTATACTACAATGCCAAATGAAATGGAGAAGAAGCGATAAAACTAAACCCCAAAGGGGGGAGAGAAATAATGTGAACATAAAAGAGTGTGTGTGTGTTCATTAAGCTCCTCACAATATGTAGTGCATGAAATCATAAAACTACATCCAACTTTGCCTCTACATGAATTAAGATAAGACTACAACATTAAAACATACAAGACAATAATTGGAATGAAGCTAAATTAACTCAAGTATAAAGACTAGACCCTACTATGCCTCCACATGAATTAAGATAAGACTACATTATTAAAACATACAAGACATTAGCTAGGGTAAAGGCAACAAGAGCACATACACTACAAATTGTGTTTCCAACATTAACTTCATCCATATCCTAACCTTATCATTCCCCATAAAATAGGTCCACTAATCAAAGCATAAGCTAAGCTTCATTCAAGAGCATTAGCATATCAAAGATAAGAGTGAAAACCCATTAGATGGTTATGGAAATCATATAAAGCTCAACGGATAAAGATAACACACACTTAATACACTACATGATTATATCACATATTTCTCCACCCCCCAAATGGGGATGGAACTACTCACACATATTTAAACTAACTACTCTAACAAAATGAAGCATTCTACTGAAATAAAACTACACTAATCAAGCAAGAAATAAAGAAGCATAAAAGGAAAGGAAAGACAAAACAGACATGCACAAATTAAAAGACAAGATTAAAAGAAACTAGAAGAATTATTGTATTAACAATGACTCACATTGAAGGTAGCATTCTTCTCCACCTTGAGTTTTTGCTTCAAGGCTCACTCCTTAGTAGAGGGAATGCCACCAAGCAATGGGTAATTACAATGGAAGGTGAAGAGTTCTATTTATAAGCATGGAAAAAGCTAATCGGGGACAATCCCCCGATGTGGGACTCAACCAATACCAAAAATAGCCTAAACGAACATTAATACAAGTCCAGGAGAAATTTGGACGGATCCTGAGTAATATGGACCGCCAATTAGCGGTCCAAGACCGCCAATTGGCGGTCTATATGATCCAGATCTCGTTGGTTTTGGTTGTGGCTTTTCGTGATGGATATGTTGGTCTTGGATGCATCTACGTTGCTTGTTGGAGCTCCGACCCGAATCGAATTGCCAAAATACTCCCCATGATGGTGTGGAGTTTCCTGTTTTGCTCTTAGGTCCTTCGGTCTTACGATCAGGTTCTTCTCCCTTGCATCTCAGTCCCTAGGTCTCACAATTAAGTCCTTTTTCCTGCTTTTGGGTCATTTCATGGCTCTTCTCTTCAAACCTCTTTATTCCTGAAAACTAAACATAAAACTCGTCACGTAGCATTGCTTAGGTGTAAGATAATGGATATAAGATACAAATATGAGCATGAAATGATGTCAATCAAGGATTATGGAAAATCAGGCAGCGTGGGTTGGCAACTTGAGGGTGGAAAATGACTCGCCGCCTTCCTGGAACTTATCCTTTTCCCAGGCAATGTCTGACAGTGAGTGTTCTCAATTTCTCTCTCTCTATTGAATTCACTCCGTTATTGGTCTATATGGTAACACCGAGTCAGATTCCTTGATGGGTAATTTACTAAGGTGCACCGTACAGGTTACCTAATTGGCAATATACATTTTGATTTTTGTTATTGCCGGATGTGCACTTGTAACGAACATATTTGCTCATATGCATATCTCCGTTAACAGGACCCACTCCATCACCGTTCCCATCCAACGTCGTATGACAATTTGTGAATTAAATCTTGTAAAATACAAATATTCTTAATATTAAAAACAAAAATCAAAAAGTTTAAAACATCAAAAACCGAAATCTCTCGCTCCACTCCTCCTCTGTTCCTCCTCCCCCTCACCCACTACAGACTCCCACCTCAACCCTCCCCACCCTATCACCCCTAGCCCGTCCAAATCACATCGTGGCTGGACGAAGAGGACAAATCCAACGACCTCATAACCCAATTCTCCTCTCTCCCCTCCGAATTCCACACCTTCCTCAACCACCACCTCACCCCCAGCCTCGCCCCTCACTGGATGTTCTGTACATAATAAAGTAGAAATTAAATTGAAACTCTAACATGATGTTCCTTCCTTTAGCAAATAATGTTCAAGTATTTGTTCAAGTTCATGTTGCGGTTTGCTACCTGCACATTGTCGAAGACGTTTTCCTCTTTCAGTTGCTTATAGCCTTGTAGATAATCAATATGGTCCTCCATCTTCAGATTTTTGCACCACATTCTTCATTCGTATGTTTTCATGTATTAAAGTATTATGGCTTTTGTTTCTTTCACATTAGCTTCACGTAATGTGTCTATATGAATTATAATATTCTTTTTCGTTAGGTTTCCATCTCAGAAATAGGTCCATCATCCTCAGTTTGTACAAATCTCAGTAATCAGTTATCCAACTTAAAGCACCGTCAACCACAAGTAATAAATTAGTGTCTGTGTCACTCAATTGTAGAGCTAAAAGGTCAAGTATTTCAGACATCTCAGCCCAATCATGGGTTCGAATCATCTCCAGCAACAAATTCCACAACCACATTGTTAATCTCAATTAAACTACAACCTGATGTTTCCTTCATATTTCTGGTCTTCATCAGTTTTCCCATCTGGGCCACATCATCCCATCTTCCTGCAGCAGTGTAAATATTCGAAAGAATCACATAATTCCCAGTATCATGTGCCTCCAACTCCACAAGCTTCTTACTTGCGAGAACCGCAGTCTCCACGTCACCATAAGTCTTACATGCACTAAATGGGTGCTCTTCACTTGGGCGCCCGGGAAGGGCGCCCGACTTTTCCCTCCCTTAATGGGAGGGCACGCCCAGGGCGGGTCGCCCGGGCGGGGGGGCACGTTCCCCCCCCCCCCCCCCCAATTGGTCCCCAATTTGTTTTTATGTTTTTGTTTAAAAGAAAAAAGATTATTTATATATAATTAGGATAATGTATTAATTAGGTAAATTTAATTAAATTAATTAGGTATTGAAAATTAATTGAAAAACTATTTTATGATTAATTAACTTTTTTTTATTTATTTAGATAAAAGTAAAATTAAAAAATCATAAACAAAATAAGAAATAGTAGTACAATACTCATACACTTCGGAAACAAAATACAATACAAATACAAAATACAAAATGCGAAATACAACAAAAATAAGGAAAGGAAAGACAGTCCTCCAACAGATACAAAATTTAAACTACCACAATACTAATAAACTACAGCAGACATTGATATTATAAATGAAAACATGAGCACCTACAGATATCCTTGTGCTTTAGCCCACTCCTTGAGTTCAACAAGTGTTTCTTTATCGAATTCGTCCTTGTTTTCCTTCTTCATTAGAGCAAATAGGACATCAAGTTTCTTGTTGTTGAGTTCCCTTTGGAAATTCACCTCAGCTTCGATGTGTTTCCTCTCCACCTATTCTTCGTAACGCAAGTATTTTTCCTCTTTCACTTTTGCGTTATATTCAATTTATTTCTCCAGTTCTAACATATCAGGATCAAGTTGTGCCTGAAATGGTTGTTTCCCCTTCTTTTTTTAGCTTTTTTAACACCTTCAGGACGAGGACATGTTTCGAACACTATTTCATCTGTTGACGGTGTTGCGTGACTCCCATCTTCGTCGGTGGTTTTTCTTTTCCCGCTGCTAAAACTCTCCGGACTTTCTACAGCGACGTTTCCGGTGGGAAGTCCAAGCGCAACAGACTCTCATTTAGGGTACCTACGTAACATAAGCCACACATGCATGTACTGAAATTTGGCGTTGTGTGTTCGTTCGTAGATGATGTGCGCATCATGCATGACAGTGTCCTCATTGTAACCACTTCTCTTCCTCCGCACCGCCTGGTCGAAGCAACCGACCCATTGGTTCACAGACGGCGATGTACGCCTCCATCGCCCCTTCAATGATTCATTGTTACGCTCTACTGCACCTGACTCGCCTTAGTCGTTGAAGATGTGCTCCACACGTCTCCAGAAGGACTTCATTTTTTGCTTTGTCCCAACCACAACATCGCCACTTACAACCATGTAAGCCGAGACAAGTCTTTGATCCTCTTGTGTGGACCACGATTTTTGCGACCTCATCGTCGCGGTTTTGCGTGTTCCCTTACGACTTGTAGGTTGAACGACATTTTTGTCATTCACATTAGGTGTAATGCGGCTTGTATTTCCACTACTTTCGCCACTTAGGAGGCGAGTATACATACCCATTGGGAATTGGGTTTGCCCTTCTTCCTGAGTTGGCGGTTGGTATTGATTGTGCGGGTAGAACCCTGGGTGTGGGAAAAATTGGTTTTGGTGGGACGAGTGGAATCCTGGTTGTGGGGTAAATTGGCTTTGGTATAACGGGTGGAATCCTGGTTGTGGAACATTTTGGTAGGGGAAAAAATATTGGGTTTGGGGTGGACGACGTGGAGATCGTCGGTACTCTGGTGAACCATTGTCTTCTGAAGAGGACATACTGTGATTGTGGTGGAAGAAGTAAGATCGGAATAGAGGTGAGTAGAGAATTAAGGTGGTTGGGGTATATATATTCAAGTAGTCACGTGCATACTGTAGATCCTCGATCCAATCGTCTCGTCTTTTGTGAGTCACGCGCATACTGTAGGTCCTCGATGCTTGAGAAGTACAAGCCTCAATCCAATCGTCTCGTCTTTTGTGAGTCACGCGCATACGGTAGGTCCTCGATGCCTGAGAAGTCCAAGCCTCAATGCAATCGTCTCGTCTTTTGTGAGTCATGTGCATACTGTAGGTCCTCGATGCTTGAGAAGTCCAAGCCTCGATGCAATCGTCTTGTCTTTTGTGTAGTGATTGACATCATTTCATGCTTACATTTGTATCTTATATCCATTATCTTTCACCTAAACAATGCTACATAATGAGCTTTATGTTTGAATTTTAGAAATAAAGAGGTTTGAAGAGAAGAGGCATGAAAAGACCTAAAAGAAGGAAAAAGGACTGAGTTGAGAGACCCGAGGACTAAGATGCAAGATCGAAGGACCTAAATATAAGATAGAAGGACCAATGAGAAAACAAGAATACTCCACACCATCATGGGGAGTATTTTGGCAATTCTATTCGGGTCGGAGCTCCAGCAAGCGTGGTAGATGCATCAAAGACCAACAAATCCATCCAGAAAAGCCCAGAACAAAAACCAGGCGGATCCAAACCCTGTAGACCGCTGATTGGCGGTCTGGGTTGGCCCAGGTCCGATAAGATTTATGTGGAGTGTGTATTCGAGTGTGTTTAGGCTAGTTTTGGTATTTGTTTAGTCTCATACCGGGGGATTGTCCCGGATTACCTTTTTCTATGGCTATAAATAGAACTCTCCCTCCTCTCTTGTACCCCATCTCTCTCTTGGTGGCCATCATCTCTACTAGGAGTTCAAGCCTTGAAGCAAAAACCCTGGTGGAGAGAGGCTTCTTGTAATTGAGTGAGTAATAATAGATGTTTTTCTTTAGTATGTTGTTTGTTTCTTAGTTTAATTTCCTTTTCATATGCTTGCATGCTTCTCTTATTTTATGTCCTTTTAGTTTCTTTAATATTTCTTGTTTGCTTAGTTTAGTTTCATTTCAGTAGAATGTTTCCTTTTAATATATGTTGTAGTGTAATGATAAGTGAGTAGTTCCATCCCCGTTTGGGGGGTGGAGAAATGTGTGATATGATCATGTGGTGTATTAGGTGTGTGTTATCTTAATCCTTTGAGCCTTATATGATTTCCATAACCATCTAATGAGATTTTCACTCTTATCTTTGATATGCTAATGCTCTTGAATGAAGCTTAGCTTATGCTTGGATTAGTGGACCTATTTTATGGGGAATGATAAGGTGAGGATATGGATGGAATTGATGAAGGAAGCATGATTTGTAGTTGCATGTACTCTTGTTGCCTTTACCTTGGTTAATGCCTTGTATGTTTTAATGATAATGTGTTATCTTATTTCATGTGGAAGCATAGTAGGGTCTAGTCTTTATACATGAGTCCATTTAACTTCATTCCAATTATTGTCTTATATGTTTTAATGATATGATGGTATCTTAATTCATGTGGAGGCAAAGTTGGATGTAGTTTTATGATTTTCATGCACTACATATTGTGTTGAGCTTAATTGAACACACACACACACACATACACAAATCTTTGTATTCACACTCTTTTCTCTACCCCCTTTGGGGTTTAGTTTTATTGCTTATTTTCCATTTACTTTCGCATTGTAGTGTAGTGTAGATCATAACTCCTTTCTCTCCTTTCTTTCCCACTCGCCTTCGCACAAACTAAAGTCGACACACCTCCCTGTGGATCGACCCGTATTTGTCACCGCTTCAACGCGGCCGTGCACTTGTGGTTTAATTAAAACATATCAATCATGTAGTCACGCGCATACTGTAGGTCCTCAATGCTTGAGAAGTCCAACCATCGATGCAATCGTCTTGTCTTTTGCCTAGTCACGCGCATACTGTAGGTTACTTCTCACAACTATAAATGTACTCCTCCTGGTTGGTTCTCTGTCATTCATCTATGAACAATGTCTTCACCCGATAAGTCTTCCAGTTTGAAGTCTTCATCATCTTTAACATCCAATGACGAAGTTTACGACCAAGTGTTGAACTGCTTAATGGAGTATGTCTCCCAAGTGGTGGACTGACGTCTAAGAGGCGCAGAAGGCGGACTTCGAACCTAGATAGAGATAGGGAGCTTGGTTACAACCGTTTGATTGCCGATTATTTTTCTAACGACCCTGTTTATCCTGACAACATTTTCAGGAGAAGATTTAGGATGTGAAAGCATGTCTTTCTTCGCATTGTGAGTGCCATTGAGGTGTCTGATGCCTTCTTCCAACGTAATCCAGACGCCACCGGTAGTATGAGCATCTATGGCCTGCAGAAATGTACTGCGGTGATTCGTATGCTAGCGTACGGTGTTGCGGCTGATGAGGTGGACGAATACTTGAGGCTAAGCGAATCCACGGCAAGAAACGCACTTTAAAAATTCTGCGATGGTGTAATTAACAACTTCAGCGGTGAGTACCTCCGAAGACCTAATGCAAGTGATTTAGCACGACTACTTCACGTTGGTGAGCAGCGTGGGTTCCCAGGCATGATGGGAAGTATCGATTGCATGAACTGGGTGTGGAAAAATTGCCCGGTTGCTTGGAGGGGCCAATATCAAGGGCGTAGTGGTAATGCCACTCTTGTCCTCGAGGCAGTGGCGTCGGCTGACTTGTGGATATGGCACTCATTTTTTGGCATACCAGGTTCATGCAATGCCTTAAATGTCCTGCAACGATCTCCATTTTTTGACGGCGTAATGGAAGGACGAGCTCCACCTGTAAATTTTGAGGTAAACGGTTCTCGATATAATATGGGATATTATCTTACTGATGGTATTTATCCAAAATGGGCAGCATTCATTCCGTCCATCGTTCATCCACAAACACCAAAGGACGGGTTATTTGCTGAGCGACAAGACGTAGTACGCAAAGATGTAGAACGTGCATTTGGAGTCTTGCAAGCGGCCATCTCTTGCATGGAGTAAGGTTGTACTTAACAAAATAATGACAGCTTGCATTGTAATGCATAATATGATAGTGGAGGATGAACGTGATTCCTTCGGTAATTTTGGAGATTGGAACGAATTTGTTGAGGATCAACCTGGAAATTACGTGAACGACGCGGTTCGGTATTCCACTGACCGTGTAGTGGATATTACCAGGTACTTGAGAAGGAGAGATCAAGTGCGTGATCGCACCACACATTTGAACCTTCAAGCCGATTTGATCAACAATATATGGCAACGCTTGGGAGGAAATGCGTCTTGATGTATTTTAAGTTTAGTATTTAATGATGTATTTTTAGTTTTAGTTTTAAATTTCCAGTTAATGTACTATGTAACATGGTTTCCTAAATTTTAATAATATTTTCGTAATTATTAATTAAATGTTAATTAAAAACGAATGAATTGTTGATATTAAATAATTACGATAATGATTATTAATATATTTTGTTGATTGTTGAAAGAGTTTTAGAGAGAAGAATAAAAATAATGACGTGGCAACAAATACTGTAGCGTGACTGGGTGGATTGGGTAATGGTTAAGGATTTTGTAGGGGGGTTGGTTTGTGCTGACGTGGCAGAGAGATAAGCTGATCAACGCATTTGCATCTTCCTCATCCTAACAAACACCGCGATTCCACAAAACGACATCCCTAATGCGCATTCCACCGAACACCTCCAACACATACCCCCACCCGCCACATTTGACGTACATTTCCAAAACCAAATTTTCCACCACACTAACAGAACACACCCTGTCTTCCATACCAAATCGTGCACTCCTCTCCTGAGAGAGGAGAATCGGGTTATGAGGTCATCCAGGTGGAAGGGATGGGCTGGGGGAGGTGGAGGGTGGTGGTGAGGGCGAGGAGGAAGGGGATGTTGGAGGAGGCGTTCTAGGAAGAGAGGATGGGCTAGGGGAGGTGGAGGGCGGTGGTGAGGGCGAGGAGAGAGGGGAGTTCGGTGGGGTGGGGATGGGTGGAAGGGAGAGCAGTGAGGAGGAGGTTAGGTGGTTGTTTTATGTTTTAAACTTTTTTTTAATATTAAGGATATTTGTATTTTATAATGTTTAATTTGCAAATTGTCTAACGATGTTTGATGGAAACGATGACGGAGTAGGTCCTAATAACGACAGAGGTGCATATGATCAAATATGTTTAGTTTACATGTGCACATCCGGTAATAACAAAAACTCGGATACATATCGCCAATTAGGCAACCTGCGAGGTGCATCTTACCAAATTACCCTTCCTTGATTTGGTCTAACAATTGTTTTTTTGTGAAATTACTCTTCCATTTACTTCTTTGCCATGTTTGATTTTGGACATTAAATAACTGATTTGGAACATTTGCCACCCTAAAAGTTTGCTTCTTGGCTTCATTTATTTGTCCTTGTAAGACTCTGACAAGATTTACCATGAAATCTAGGGGATGGTATTTAGTTAGCAGATGCCAGCTATGCAAGTCGAATGAGGAGAATAACGATCATCTCTTCATGTCATGTGGCATCACAAAAGTATTTCTCCTGAATTTCACATCTAAATTTGGGAAATCAACATTGAACGTTTGATCAAATTTCCAATCCTTTTGGAAAAATTGGTGCGTTGGCATCCCTAACGAGCAGGGTATTAAGAGATGGTGGGAAGCTTGGGTCATTAGCACTTTGGTGGAGCATATGAGTGACAAAAAATATATTGAGTTTTGAGCATAGAAGTAACACTGAGCATCGGTCCAGTTTGGAATTCTTGGACCGAAGATCGCACCGAGTGTGGTCCGGCCGACCCGGACCGAACCTTGTTGGACCGAATTTCATGAGTTTGGCTTCTTTTTATTTAGTTTGGCCAGTTTTTAAATTTTCCATATGTTTTTTTCATTTCAGTAGTTTTAATACTACACAACAAATTGAATATAACAATCACAATCCAACAAAATCTAAACATTTAAATCAGAACCTGTAATTTAACCAAAAATTATGTCAACAATTATAACCTGTAAATAGGTAAAACATCATATCAAGAACAATTAGAAACATATGACCATGAGCATTAACCATCAATCACAAGTTCACAACCTATAAGTTAACAAAATAGAACACCAATAATTGCAATCTATAAAGTTAGAGATCATCAGCACTAATCCAGAACAAGAAAAAAATTAAAAAGAAGACGAAGAAAGTAAGTCGGTCTTGGAAGGCAACTCCATTCCCATTCTCCCACCTCAAAACATAGCATTCTACACTAACACACCTTCCACCTCCATCTCCTTCCACAACCACCCAAACCTCAAAGCACCATCGACCCATCACTCGAATCCACCTGAAACCCCCAAAGCTCAACCTTTCTTTCGACCATGTGCTCCCCTATCCACCCCCAACCTTGCCACCACCTCTCCAACCACCGTAAAAACCACGGCCTCAAATCCTACAACTCCTTCAAAACAACCACCAAACCCACCCTGATCCCCTCCTGCTCCAGGAGCCACGGGAGGTTGTACTTGTGCTTGGTATGCTCCAAGGTGTCGTGCTCGGAGCACTCCGTTTCCCACTCCAGATCCGTGATCGGCCATGACATCGTCGTTGACGTGGACATACTCTGTTGCTTCTGTCCTCGACGGTTGTGGTGGTTCGCGGGGCTATTGTCGATGATCCGGCGGGAGTCGGGAGAGTGTTAGGGATTTCAGAGTAGTGTCAGCGGATTTGATGCAATCTATTCGGATTTCTGTCTGGGTTAAGGTTTTTAAGGTTTTAGACCAGACCAAACCCAAATTTTGGGTATTTAATAGACCAAAGACCGGACCGAATAAAATCAGGTCGGTTCGGTCCAGACCGATCGGGTCGGCTCGGTCCAAAATTCGGTCCGATCTGAATTTTACTCACCCTTAAATGGAAGTATGATTATCAGGAATAAACGGCAAAAGAATGTCATGGATATCTATTTTTGCTACAACAAATCGATATATGGATGGCAGGAAATAAATTATGTTTCGAGAATAAAAATGTGGTTATCATATATATATATATGTGTGTGTATGTATGTATATATGTATGTATATATGGCAAAGGACAAGGAAAATTTGACTTTCTATTCTCAAAGTTCCCCAACCTCTAAGAATAAGACCCCACTTTGACATCCTCTAAAAAATATGTCTATCATGACATTTCTCCCTAAAATACCCCTGCCTAAATCTTGAGACCATTCAATTTGAAGCAACAACTCTCAGACTTTCTCTCTCAGTCTTTCTCTCTCTCAGGCGCAGTCGACTGTAATTTTCAATCCGGGACTGAAGACCACCACCAAGACACATTCGCCTGCTGAGATCGTCCCCCACTGATTCCGTCGGACCCCTACTTATTTGCACAAGCTCTTTTACTGTTCTCGTCTGAGAAACAGGGCATCGAAGAGAATGGGTAAGTGAAATTGTTAAAAATTGGTGTGTTATACTTTCTTGCACTGTCTTTCCATTTTCAAATTAAAATGAAGTGTTCTGTTGTTTTGTTGAATTTTGGTTGAATCTCCCATTTGTGGTGTCATGGTGCTCGATTTAGCTCGATATCGGTCGATCAACCAGAATTTAATGATGGCGATGGTACTCGATGGTACGCGATAGACTCACCTTTTTATTTGATTTATAGTTCGATAGTGATTGATGTTGCTTGACGATACCCGATAAACAGTGTGGGTCGATACTTTTACTTCGATTGAACTCCATATGTGTTCAATTGACACTTGATAGAGCTCGATGTTTAGAGTTCGATAGTGTTCGATGGTGCTCGACGTTACGCTGTAGGTAGTGTGGGTCGAAGTGTATGCTCATTAGTTTTACTTCGATTGAACTCCAAATGTGTTTGATTGACACTCGATAGAGCTCGATAGGTTAGGCTTATTATCCTTGTTTCCACTGTTTTGACCATTTTCTCCTTCTGTCATCAACTTCATCTGTTAACGTATTGGCTGCATATGGTGGTGTTTCATAAATGGACGGTAGAGAGTGGCTTTTCAAGGATGGAAAGAGTAAAGAGATCACGATAGAAAAGGATGTAACGCACCTGCAACTGCTTGAAATTTTGCATAAGACGTTTGAAGTTGATAATTTCAAGTTGATAAATTGAAGTATGAGCTCATATTGGAGGCTCCTTACAAAACACATGGCCAACCACTTAGACCTATTGAAATTACAAACGATTCTGGCGTCTGTTTCTTCATCTCTGAAATATTAAATGGTAGGAGTCAAGTTCCTTTATGAGTGACTCCGGTAAAGAAGAATGCACATGTAGAACCCCACCCTTATTGGAACTTTAATAACGAAGTTAGGAATCAGGTTGGGACTTTCGTTCCCCAAACAGATCCCCAAATAGTTGTTCTTGAAGTTGATCTCCCCCACCAATTGAATGAGTATGAACCCATGTGAACGTAAGTGAAGATTTGTCACTCCTATACTCACAGTACCCAACGGAAAGACACCTACAACCCGAAACTCTAGGAAGCCTAACACCTGGGACAAGCAATAGTCGTCCATGTAGAATGGGAAATAACACAGGATGGAGTTTTCAATCTTTTCTTTAGAATACCACAGAAGATGGACTGCTCCAATGTTAACAACAGAAGATATATTGGGTTCTAGCCAGACTCATACGTCCTTTGCTGGCGAATCATCTTCCGAATTCCACTTTGGCAAGACTTTTGAAAGCAATGTTGAATTGAAAACTAAAGCTACTCTCTTTGCAATTAATAATAATTTTGAGTTTGTAATGAAGAAGTCTGGTAAAGGGATGTGGTATATCTCATGGATCCTAATTGTGGTTGGAGATTGAGGGCCAAGAAACAGTTGTGCTCACCCATGTTTGAGCTTACTGTCTTCCACAATGTACATAATTGCACATTGGAACTCAGACAGAGAGACCACTGCCAAGTTGCACCTTGGGTAGTTGGTAACCTCATCAAGAACAAATATGTCAGTGATGGAACTACCTACTTGGCAAAAAACATAAGGGATGATATGAAGGAACAATACGACATAAATATGAGTTAGGAAAAGGCGTGGAGATGCAGAAAGAAGGCACTTACGTAAGTGAGGGGCATAGTTGGGGAATCTTATTCAAAGTTACATGCATACCTGTACATGTTGGAGCAAAAGAATCTAGGAACAATCACTCATTTTCTCACAGAAGATGAACACTTCCTATATTACTTCTTCTCTCTTGGAGCTTCAAGAAGGAGATTTAGATTGTGTCGTCCTGTGATATGTGTCGATGACACATTCTTGAAGATCAGATACGGTGGGCACATGTTATGTGTCGTTGCATTGCATGCAAACAACCACTTGTTTCCTATTGTGTTTGCACAAGTGGATAGCGAGAATCACAACTCATGGACCAATTTCATGAATAAATTGAAGGAAGCCATTGGGAATGTCGAGAACTTAGCTTTTATATCGGACAATGATGGTAGCATTGTTCATGCGTTGGAGACGGTATTTCCAGATTCCCATCATGGTGCATGCTACCATCACATATGTATGAATGTGGTTCCAAAGTTCAAGACAGACCACTGTCAGAAAAGATGTGGTGTGCGACATATGCATTCCGGAAGTCAGATTTCCACTAGCACTTTACCACAATAAAAGAAATTGATCCTCACTTAGCAGCCTATCTTGAAGATTGGTTTCGATAAGTGGACTCGTTCTTACTTTCCTAGGAATCGGAACAATGTAATGACAAGCACTTACGTTGAAAGCCTGAACAACAAAACCAAGGATGCCCGAACATGGCCAGTCATGACTTTTGTGGAGTACAATCGGTTCACACTCCAAACCTGGTTTTGTGAACGACGAACAGCTGCCGAGGCGAGCACAACCAAATTGTGACCTGATGTGAATTAAATTTATACCGCAAGTGCACGGCGTCAATGAAGACGTGGCAAATACGGGTCGAACACAAGGAGGGAGAGATCTTGTTATTTGTGTGATTTTCGATTAAGGGGAAGAAGGAGAGAAGAAATAAGTTGGTTTTGAGATTTTTGATTTTTAATTATCTAAAGCAAGAAACAAGAACCATTAAAACTAAAACAAGAACAAAGAGGTGAATTCCGTTGGGTGGAGGTTTAGATTTAAGGTTTAGATTAGAGAATTCAGAAACTTATAATAAATCATATTAGTTATAAAGCATTACATGATAAATGATTTAACATAAACTCAAGTAATCAAAATATACTAACACGAAATTAAAATAATAACATCCATTCATCTTCTCTTCACCCTAAATCCGTCACCTCTACCCTTTGGAAGGAGTTAGAAACTCATAGAGGGAGGAAGAAGGGTCCTAGAGACATTACAAAAGAAAAGTAAAAGCAAGAAATAAAAGACAGAATTTTATTACTAAAGTGAAGAGTACAAAACTGAAAATAAACACAACTAAAAACTAGGTCTAAGGTAAGGACCCTTCTACCATCGTTCTCGGGGCTATTTATAGCCGATTCAAGGGATCCCAATATATAAATGGAACGTACACGCGTCAATACAGCATTGGTAAAAATTTGAGCACACGGTTCGACTTTTGTGCGGCTAAATCACCGCAATTTGTACATGAGGTGCGGCGGAATCGCCACCTTTTTGGCTCGGATTCGATCCAGATTTTTCCTGTGTGTTTATGGTATGATTTGATCCTCCTTTGCGTGTCTGGATTGATTCTTTCCATTCTTTTGAGCTCCGGATTAATTCCTTTATATATATGGAGATTCACATTGATTTTTCTTTAGATTTTCTCCATAATAATAAAAGCTACTCATGATTTGCAATTAGGTCCTTGACCTTTTGCAATTAAGTCCCCGGCTACTTCTGTGCTTAAGTCTTTGTTCTTTTTGTAATTAGATCTTGAATGCTTTTATGCTTGGATACATTTCCATTTGTAACCTGATAAACTTGAACTTGGTCTTTATGATAGAAATGAGTCTTTTGCACGCGTTTATGCTCGAGATGTGGGTAAATTGCATTCAGGTCTCTATATTCTGTAAATAAGACTAAACACATACCTTAGTAGCATTTATTAATGTAAAAGTAATCTAAATTAAAGACATATGATGCAATGTATGCAATGCATCATGACCTTTCATGGAGCGTGATATAACTAGAATAGCTAACAAAGCAGGGTTCTTGAAAGTCCACAAGCTTAATCAGTTTGAATTTCATGTGGTAGGTCGGGATGACGATGGTGAGGTTAATTTGATGAAAAACAAGTGTTCTTGTGACATGTTTCAAATTATTGCAATACCTTGTGTTCATGTGGTTGTTGCAGCACTTGATCGTAGGGTCAATATGTACACATTGTGTTCCCCATTTTACACGAACGAGTCATGGAGGTTGACATATAAAGAAACAATTTATCCTTGTGGCAACGAGGATGATTGGACTGCTCCTGATGACATCACAAATATGGTCGTGAAGGTGCATGTCGAAAACAATCCAGTTGGTCAACTAAAGAAGATAAAAGTAGGAAGGATAAAGAGAAAACGTCAATAGCGCAAGTGCAGTATATGTGGTGGAAGTGGACACAATAAGAGGGGATGTAAATTTAGGCTATAGAGGTATTGGTTTAATCTGTTTTGAAGTTGCACTTGATAGTGTTTGATGGTCAGTATATTTTCCTCGATTGTCGTTATCATATAACGTTGATTTCTGTATCCTCTTTCTGTTGTTCTAGTCGATCGAGGGCAATAGACTATTGCTCGATATAGTTGACCACCAAGTGCTCGACTAGTAATCATAAAGTGCTCGATGGCCGTTTTCTTTTAAGGTTCATTTCGTTTGGATATGCGCTGGCCTTGTACTCGATAGGGAGCGATATTGGCTCGACCGTCATCGAGAACGATCCAAGCTCGACAGTGCTCGATGCTTTTACCAAACATGGAACGATCTTAACTTGCCTTATTTTAAAAGGTTCGATTGGTGCTCCACGTAGATCGATAGTTCATTTTAAGTTCAGATTCATGAAAACGAATTTAAACCAAATTATGTGATTTCAACATCCAGAACATCCCCTCCTATTGTGTCCACTTACATGTTAACATTGATTCATCGAAATGGACGCTCGACAATGATTGAGGCTTTATGCCTTAATATGGTAGTAATTAATTCGGACGCTCCAATTGAGGAAAGTAGGAGTTCGAACGTCAAAAAGCGAAAGAAATCTTCTTAATATTTCAAGTTTCCTTTCAGAATTCAGCGACAGTTCAAAACTCCTCCTGGCATATTCCCTATTTCCTTCCGACGTTCTAAAAAGGCCAAGAAATTTTTTCTTCCAACTTCTTCCCTCGATTGATGGATTCTGCCCGTCCCGCTTCCTCATCCCAAGTGGTGGTGCATTAGGTATGTCAACGTAACTATTGTTTCTTCCATTTTGTGATGCCACACAGCGAACCAAAATATGGTACATGGAGTGTCTGGCCGATATCAGAGGACTCCACAAGTACGCATGGGGAATGGCTGTGTACGAAGCCCTCGTGTGGGGGTTGCAGGAAGCAAGCGTGGAACTCCAGAAAATGATATCATCCGGCATGTACACTCCCGAGAAGGGGAACGTCGATGATTGTGTTTCCATACTACAGGTGGTTTTGTTATTTTGTATAATTAAACGTATTGTCGATCCCTTTTAAACATTGGGTTTGATGACTTAAATATATCTTCTTAACGGTCTTGCATACACAGGTGTGGCTTTGTGAGAAGTTCAGGTTGGGGGAGCCCAGACTGGGTGTCTACCCGAGGTTCAACAACTGGTCTGCAATGTTTGGCAGCCATCAAATCCTGAGGTGATGGGAGGAACGCGACATCACCCTATCAAAAATTTATGACGAAGAGTTCTATCTTAGGCACTCTCAGAGGCTTCAAGCAGCACCAAACCTAGACTCCAATTGAGACCCCTCAAGGAGGCTTATTAAGAGGTTTGGAGGCTCAGGGAGGAGCTTCAAAATATTAAATTGGTGAGGCTAGCGGCTGAGATTAAGCTACTGGTCTCTGAGGAGGAACTGAGGAAGTCTCGGGAGGAGACTACGACACTGAGGGAAAAGTTTGCATCTCCTCAAAGAGATAGATGATCCTCCTTCAGTGGCAACATGGAAGAAATTGATTATATTTTTTAGTTCGTAATGTGTTTTCGTTTGTGTGTATTGTCCGTGTGTGTACTGATTATTCGTGTTCGTGTTTGTGTTTTGTGTTTGTATTTATGTCTATGTATGTGTGTGTGTTTGTAATGTTGCATCTTTAGCTGGAATGTAACTTTGTTTGTATTCCTTTTTAAATGTAACACTCAACGGGCTTGATAAGAGTTCGATCATTGCTAAACTTAAAACCACATTTCAAAGAACAGATGCATTCCTTTTCAGTTTTGTTTACAGGCTCCACGGGCTCGACACCAACTCAATCAGAGCCCTACATAAATCCACCAAGGCTAAGAGTTTAAAGAACAAATGCATTACTTTTCCTATTTGGTTACCGGCTCGACGGGATCGATACAAACTCGATCAGATCTCGACGTAAATCCGCCAAGCCTAAGAGTTCAAATAACATATGCAATTTTTTTCCTATTTGGATATAAGCTCGACAGGCTCGACACCAACTCGATCAGACCTCGACGTAAATCCGCACCCTAAGTGTTTGAAGAACAGATGCATTCATTTCCTATTTGGTTACAGGATCGACGGGCTCGATACGAACTCGATCAGATCCCGACGTAAATCCGCCAAGCCTAAGAGTTCAAAGAACAAATGCATTCCTTTTCGCATTTTGGTTATAGGCTCGATGGGCTTGACACCAACTTGTTCAGAGCTCCACAATGTTCAAATTAACACATAAAAGAACATAACTGCATTTTTATTCATAAAAAACTTAGTACATATTAGGCACAAAACACAAACAAACACCACAGTCCATATACAACTAAAATTTAACTAAAACAACTTCGATTTTTTCCTTTTCCTCTTACACCCACTTTGATCTTCAAGGACACGGGAGGGCGTTCGGTCAGGTATGCTCCAGGAAGAGGGAGGTGGGTGCTGGTGTCTTCGGGGTGGAAACTACGAATATAAAATTATGACATGCCAGTGGCTGCAGAAAAAAATAACGAAAACAACGAAATAGATAACAACATACTAAGGTCAGTGGCGAGGTCTGCCATGACAGCGACCATGGCAGCTAAATGTCGCTCGAGGTCTGCAACCGCTCCACTAAGAGCTACCAGGGTATGTTTCACCTCCTCACTGGAAGCGAAAGAGTCAGGGAGACGGAAGGTGCATCGGTTGTTGCAGTTGATTGTACCACATCGCCAGATGATCTCCACCACCCCAGTGGATGACCCTGCACAGAGTCGTTCTGCGATGTAACCGCAAAAGCAATGGAGGTAGCCAAGCGTTGCGCCTTCGGCGATGTCGTCGTCGTGCATCGCCTTCTTGATTAAAGGTAGATGTTACGGAGGTTGAGGGAAATAGCAACGAAGTTCTCTTCCAATCGTAGTGACGTGATGCAATGCAGATGGAATCGAAGGTCATTTTATAGGCATATGGAGGTGTGATGCATCATCATATCGAGGCCAAGTGGAACCGCCGGTGGTACAATTCACACACACCACTCATAACTGGCTTGACGTTTGAAGAAAAAAATAAAACATCTAACACACCCAAAATAACCGTACGGATGCTAGTGGGTTGTCGTACTGTGTTCCTATTGAATTCATGTCGAGCACATCGAACCCAACATAATGGATTCTCTTAATTCATCATATCAAGGTCACGTCGAACCACGCAATGGTTGCATTCTCTGCAGTCCGGTCGCAAATGATGTGATGTTTGGTAGGAAGGGAACCACAACGCATTAAATAAACCTAAATGTTTGTGCCATTGTCAGTCCAGTAAAGTATGAAGCTCCCATCGAATTCATGTCGAGCACATCGAACCCAACAGAGATCACTCTTTTGCTTCATCATATCGAGGTCACGTCGAACCGCCCAATGGGTGCAATCTCCACAGTCTGGTCGTAATTGACGTGACGTTTGGTAGGAAGGAAACTACAATGCATTAAATGAACCTAAATGTTCATGTCGTTGTCAGTTCGGTTGAAGCATCGAACTCCTATCGAAATCATGTCAATCACATCGAACCCAACAGAGAGGACTCTCTTGCTTCATCATATCGACGTCACGTCCAACCGCCAAATGGGTGTAGTACAGACACACACCATTGATAACTAACGTGACATTTGAAAAAAAGAACAAAATGTCTAACACACCCTAAATAACTGTGCGGATGCCAGTGGGTTTTCGTACCACGTTCCCATCGAATTTATGTTGAGCATATTGAACCCAATAGAGAGAACTTTCTTGCTTCATCATATTGAGGCCACGTCAAACCGCCCCATGAATACGCGGCTATGATAACTGAAGAGACATTTGGACTCTAGAGGGAAGGAAGATACGCGTTATGGAAGGAAACCGGGTATTTAAAATTTATGGAGGGAAATTCCTTTGAATATCGAGATTATAGTTCCCATTATATCGAGCCATTAGGGGAACGTATTGAACAAATCCTCAATTACAGTTTTCCACACTGAAATCGAATATATCAATATGATTAGTCGCGTGGTTATCGTGCTAGTATCGAACCTGTCGAACTAATCAAATATATGGAAACTCACATTTTCGACGTTATTCGACGTCGTAAGGTTCAATTTCTGTAATTTTTTTTAAATTAAAATACAAAACACACAATTGTTTGACGTCAATGTCTGACATTATGGTAGAACAGGTCGATGCACCATTTTTCTCTGAAGGTCTGCATGTTTTCGTCTATTATGATGTTGAGGTGAAGATTCGCTAGTCTATGCTCAACAAACTTGATGTCATATATGCCACAATCTCCGCTAAAAAGTTAACCTTATTAGTCGTAAACATATGGATACAATCGAGTTGGAAACAACTAGAGTAATGAGGAAAGGAAACTGGCATGTTCTGAATTTGGGGGACCTCCTCCTTTCCCAGACGGTGTCATTTCTACTCCGGTGGCGAGCATCCTTTTAAGGACTTCAACTTCGGGTGATCCTTGAAAATCCCAGAAGCCATCATCAGTAAGGGAAGGGTACGACACCAGGCTTCATTATACTTTCCAGGTCTTCATGCTGAATGACAGTATGATCGTCATCAATGATCGTAATCATCCAGTCTTTTATTGACAACTCGATCGCAAACCAATATTGCAGCATGTAGCTCTGGCATCAATACACATACTTCATTTCCTTCCAATAAGGCATCAGTTGCTCCACAATTCTAGTCAAAAACTGCAGACAGGACGGATCCCAAGTGAACTTACTTAGACTGGCAACGTATTATGCGTATTGGGTTGGAACCAACTCACTGAAAAAAGTGTTCATAATCGTAGCTTCTGGCGGTATTGACCTGGGAATGTGCGGATACGCCCCCTTGGTAGATCTTGTGCCACGTCAACATGCTACGAAAACATCAACACGTAGAAAGTCAGAAATACTAGCTTCAAAATTGTTTATGCGACAATTGTCGAGTATTCATCGAGGGTATATCGACATAATCAAACCCATCGAGCAAACGAAAAAACTTGGAAAACAGAAAAAATAATTCTAAATTATCGAGTTAATGGAGCCACAATCGATCCTAATCGGTGAATGTAGACCTATCGAGGTCAAATGTACATTATCATGCTCCTTCCCACCCTATCAAATTACATGTATGCATTACTGGAATTTGAATTTGTTGAAATACTTACGTCGTTGCCGATCCAAAATCTGGGACACTTCATCCCCAAGAACCACGTTGGTCCGTAATTCCCCGTCCTCACCGAAACAGGCTTGTCAATGGGGATGAATCCCAAAACCCACCGTCTGAATGTCTTTAATTGTTTTTTGTCCGGCATCTTCAAAGGGTCGAGAACTAAAGGCTCTTCGACTTGGTCTGAAGGTCGTGGTTTCTTGGACGGGTCGGTGTACATATCATCAAGATGTTTTGGCCTACACCTCTTCCTTGATGGGGTGGACGAATCTACATCTGGTACGTAACCGTTGGGTAGTACGTCTTCATCGTCGAACGACTGATTCTCATCAGACGGTGGTCTCAAACATGCCTCTATCAAAGACATGATCTTAGCCAACTCGTTCTCGTCAATTGGATATCTCGAAGGTGCTTCTACTAAAGCCACCATCTTCGACATCTTGTCCATGATGGAACATTGATTTTGTATCGATGATCCCATCGAACCAATCCAAAACAAACTAAGCAAACGGTAAAATTAAAACAAATAATGACCATCGAGTTCATATCGAACACCTATCGAACCCATCAAAAAACGTAATTGTCTGGTAACTAACAAGAAATCATTACTACCAAGGTCTATCGAACTCCTATCGAGACGGTCGAGCAAAATAATTACTCCAGTAGCTAAAAAAAATCAATTAACAACAATGAAGACGAACTTACGTTTCTTTTGGAAGTAAACTGCTTTGCAACCTCAGCCATATACGAGACATTTTTCTCATTGCTCATCCAGGTGAGAATCTTGGGGAACCGGTTTCCACGATTCATAGCATACTGAGAGGCAGACTGTTGAATGGCCTCGTAGGCCCAATACTGTAATGTCAGGGCAAAACCGTATATACTGTATTTTGCCTCTTTTTGTTGGCCCCTCACTTCTTCTCATACAAATCTTTCTGCTTAATCATGTCTTTTTGACATGATGTTAGCAGCTTCTGGTAAGACGACTTGCCCCATGGATACTCAAAGAAGTAGTCCAGGTCGTCGACCATCTTGACTGTTTAATCGTTTTTCATGCTTTTAGGTCCTTTTATGACTCTTGACTGTTTAAACGTTCAGGTCCTTCAATCTTGCATCGTAGTCCTTGAGTCTCTCAACTCAGTCATTTTTCATGCTTTTAGGTCCTTTTATGATTCTTCTCTTCAAACCTATTTATTTCTGAAATTTAAACATAAAACTCGTCACGTAGCATTGTTTAGGTGAAAGATAATGGATATAAGATACAAATATAAACATGAAATGATGTCAATCAAATACCCCCACACCTAACTTTTGCTAGTCCTGAGCAAAACAAAGAAAGAGAAAAGCAAATGAAAAACAAGAAATCCTAACTCACTTTCGTAGGAATAACAGTTGCACTTAGCACGTGCAACAAACCATTAAACCTCCTTGTCACCAAGGAGGAGTGGTGTCTCCTGGGGTTTTCAGCGGATATACCCACAAAATCCAAACATTGATGCATTATTCAATCTAGACACTCGACTCAATGGACTCATTTTTATTGATCATTGGACGCGGTAATCCTACGGGTCAACTCTATATAGGTAATCAGTCCACCCACCTAGCCTAATGAACCATTCGTGCAAGTCAAATAAGGACTTAAGTGAAAGACATGGACAACCTCAACATCCTCAAGTGATATAAAGTGTAAAGTCCATTAAGGTTCTTATTTGCATTACCTTTTTTTCTTTATTTTTTTTTCTTATTTTTTTCTTCTTTTCTTTTTATTAGTTGGAGTTTCATTCTCCCAGGGTCAGGTTTCGTGCATCATTGCCTATGAGGTCTTACACTATCACGTACACCTTTCCCCATATCTCCACATAGGGCAATCCCTACCACCCGTGTAACGGGAGTTCGGTCGGCGCATCCCAAGTCAGATGACTCAAAAGTACCAGGCACAAAGTCCCCTCAGACCTTCTTTCCCGAGTGATAGGAGCCGTGCCAGAAGAGAGAACACCTACTCACTTATTTCGTATCTACACATGAACCAAAACCCCTACACTTAATGTTTCACAACAAGATTTAAAGGGTCATTGACTACAACAAAATTCCTTAAATTAATAGACACGAATTATTGACTCAGTAGGTTCAGGGTGGACTTCTTTAATTGTTTGAGTACTGAAACCCTATGATTACTCGCCCCCAGATGGAAAACCAGGGTGCATCCTAACGACTCGATAAGACCTAAAGCCGGTATACTCGGTATCCTAATGCATCAAGTTCAAGATAATTTTGGGAGCTTTATTTTTACTTTGCCTCACAACGGTTTTGCACATGCTAAACACACGCAAAACCCACAAAACATTATCTTTCGCAAACACATGAAGATTTTGAAAGAAATGTGAAAATTTTAAAGCACTAGGCAAGCAAAAGAAGACAAGTCTCCCAAGGATCATGGCAAGCAGATATGTTGATATTAAATGCAGCACACTATCATGACCCTATCAATACACACAAAAGAAAACAAAATCAAAGGAAAAACAACTCGACTATGTACACACATAAAACACCCCCCCCCCACCTACTTCATGCATTGTCCTCAATGAATGTGAGCATGAAACTACATGGATTTATGCATGAAAAAGAAAAGATCTCACCAACGTGAAGTACAACAGGAAGTTCATGGTTATGTTGATGGACACAAACCTGAATTCCCTCAAAACCTGTGAGATGCTAAAGAAGGGATACAAATACGTGAAAAAATGGGGCCCAAATACACAAGTGTTGGGGCCCACAACAATCAAAGCTCGCTCATGGAGTCTTTCATTGTACTTTTTTTTAATATAACTATGTACAAACATAAGTTCTCATCTTCATTTGTCAAATGACATCAAATGGGAATCTCGAAAGTGGGTCAATGCACTTGGAAAGGGAATATGACACCACGCGGGGCCAGAATACTCATGTTTGGGCCCCCCTCACAAATAGCACAAGATGAAAGAAGAGGTTCATGAATTGGACGCAAAAGCGTCTCATTCAAAGGATCAAAGTGAAAGAGCTCGAACCTCTCAAGAGTTTGGGAATAATTGCGCAATGGAAGAAGAGTTTCTGTCGTTGCGGTACTGAAGTTATGATCGTCAATCCAAACTCTCCAACCAATAGGCTGGTGGGTCGGAACGAGGTCAAGAACCTTGTTATGCATGTCCGACTCACTAGGCGAACAGAAAGTGGGTCTCTTACCCAAGGTATCTTCCAAGGAACTCCTAATACCCTAATTAGCAATGTAGTTGTTTGATGTTCCATCATTTCCAAGATAATCAGGAACAATAGTGAGAGGCAAACTCTCATCAGGTCGTTTGAAATTAAGGGTACTAGGGAGCTCTTGCTCCACCAGAGGTGAGTCCTTAAGAGGCACAACATGAAGATCATGTGGCTCAGGGGCCACGAGACAAAAAGATGCAACACAATCTTGTGCCAACTCATAATGAAGTTGGTCCTTGTTATTCTCAATTTGGATTGAATCCCCCACAGTGTGATCGTGAATTGAAATCCCAAGTCCCTCAGACTAACTAGGAGTTTGACTCTGAAAGATTGTGCTTTGAATTTGTGAATATGGTGGTGGTTCGATATCTTAAGATGAATCCTCATGTTGACAAGAAATGTCACCCTCCTCATGTTTACTTAATTGTTGTGTAATTTGACTCACATACATTTCCATAGTTTGCAGGGAATCGTGATTGGACTTCAACACATTTTGAGTGGTTTCCATGAACGTTTGGAGGGCTTGTTCTAAAGAATCAAGTTTGGGGTCAACTGTGAGGTTCATGTCAGAATTTGGGAAATAGATGGGTTGGGTGGTGATGGGCTGAGAATGAGTCCAATGATTGGTCGTGGGGTGTTGGTAGAATTCAGGATATTCAGAAGGATGATACTGGGGTGGGAATGATGTATAAGAATTTGAATAAGAATTGTCTCCCCACGAATCCATCCCTCTCGGGTTGTACGCGGATGCGTAATGGTCATATTGAGCATTTTGGGAAAAGGTATGCTCATACTCAGGCTCTAGGAGAACATAAGAACATTCCCCGATAACATGACCACTCAACCCACACCAGTCACACGGTACGGCTACTGGAGCCACCGGTGCACTCATGTCATCTACCACATGCATGAAAGAGGCCAAAGGTTCTTGCAATGTCTCAGTTGGAGAACCAACATACGATCTGACGTAACTAGATGGTGGTCTAGCAGTCGGTGCCTCTCTCATATTACCCCAATATGAAGATTGCTCAGTCAAACAATGAAGACTATCCCAACCATACGGGGTGTTTGTCTGAGGTACCCCAAGATGCATGGGTCCGGAGTACCAGGGAGAATTGTCCTGGTCCCAGGAATGATATGGATGGTCGCCCATGTAACAATCCATCTCGACACAAAACTCTCGAGTTGATCACTCTCACCACCACGAGGCCAAACTCGCAAAAAGTGCTCGACTCGACCCTAAAATGCTAACAGAGAGTGTAAATGGGAGGAGACTAGAACGTAGAAGTAGGTGAGAAGAAGATGACTCAGAGGAGAAGGGAAGAATCCCTAGAGCTAGTGTGGGTAATGGGAGAAGGTAGAAGCCTAATCTAGCAAGCACGGCTCAAACAACTTAAGGCTATGGGTCCTTAGGCTAGACGACGCCTAACTTCGAGGTCACTAGTATCGACACGCCTCACCTCCCTAAAACAAAGATCACAATGCCCAGCAAGTGATACCAAATCCGGAGATCTAGTACCTCCTACTATCGACAATGCAGGCGACGTTGATCAAGTCATGACGGTCTCAACTAGATCACTCTCCAAGTGTGTCCAAATTCCTTAGGGTCAATGTCTACTTGCTTTTAGATTAAGGCTTTACTTGAGTGTGCTTTTTGGGGCTAAGGGAGGGGTGATCAAATCCCCCACCTTATCTTTGAAAACTATAGGTGATGCCCCTTAAAGATATTTTGAAATCTTAGGCTAGCAAGCAACTCACCAAACAAGCACTCACCTCACTCTTGTCCCGATGCACCTTACTAACTAATGCATGCTCTAACCATGCATGAATGAGAGAATGGGTGCACGTAGCTCACGCCAACAACCGACAACAAGAATTTAAAGAAAAGAAAAGACAAATGATGCATGACCTAGATGGCAAAAAGTATAATCTTTTGCTTCGAGTTTTATGGTCTAAGTTGTCTTAAAAGGGGAATTGATTAATCTGGGATCTAACTACAGGTTGAAACATGACAAATTGAACTCCCAGACTACTACACTGAAACAACAAACCACCAGAACAACAATGGGAGCAAAAGAAGCTCACCAGGCCGCCAATTGGTTGTCTCAGATCGTTGATTGGCGTCCAAAAGGTCGTTCTCTGCTCACAATTTCTCCTGGTGTGTCCCCTTGATGCTGCAATGTCCCTGAAACAAAAATAAACTAAAAAAAAGATTAAAACCACTCGAATCGTCCAAACCAGAGTCTGGACAGAGCACCACCCCGGCAACGGCACCGAAAACTTGTTTAATCATTTTAAATACCGCAAGTGCACGCCCACGTTGAAGCAGTGGCAAATACGGGTCGATCCACAAGGAGTTGTGTAAACTCTGGTTTGTTCGAAGGCAAGTCGGAAAAGAGATGAAGAAGTTGTGATTACACTAAACTAGACTAACTAAACTAAACTAAACGAGTAAGCATCAAACAAGCAAAATGAAAGTGAGGGAAATTGAAAGCTGGAAATCAGAAATGGAAAACCCCTAAGGGGTGGAGTGTATGCACACATGTAAAAAGATGGTGAAGAATGCATTCTATAGGCACAAATGTAGGTAGTGTTTTCATGCATAGGAACTGTCTAAAGGTTATGGCAAAACCTATCAATCCATTCACTAACCTAGTTGATTAACATTCATATACACAAGCTCATTATTTCAGAACCTAAACAAGCATAGGAGGTGTCTAAGATGTGTGGCAAAACCCATCAAGTGTAGTATTCTATTCTAACAAGCAAGCATACATTCACATTTATCAACACAATCAAAATATAAAGCATTCATATCCATTCTTTAATGCATGTATGAACATCATCTCCACCCCCAAAAGGGGATGGATCTACTCAGTACACATTACTCTAACAATTAAACTAAAGAAGAAAAGAACATTCTAACTATTTTAGCCTAGAATCAAAGAAATAAAACTAAGCTAAACATGCATAAACAAACAACATAAGAACAAAACAATGGAAAATTTATTTTATTAGATGACTCACATTGAAGGTAGCATTCTTCTCCACCTTGAGATTTTGCTCCAAGGCTTACTCCAAGTAGAGAGAATGCCACCAAGCAATGGTAATTAAAATAGAAGGTGAATAGTTCTATTTATAGCCATAGAAAAAGGTAATCCGGGATAATCCCTCGGTATGAGACTAAACAAATACCAGAAATAGACTAAATAGACACTAATACACGTTCTACATAAATCTTAGCAGATCCGAACCAAAAGTGACCGCCAATTAGCGGTCTTGGACCACTAATTAGAGGTCTACAGTGTTCGGATCGCTATGGATTTTCTTGATGGCTTTTCTGGAAGGCTTTGTTTGTCCTTGATGCATCTATTTTGCTTGTTGGAGCTCCGACCCAAATAGAATTGCCAAAATACTCCCCATGATGGTGTGAAGTGTTCTTGTTTGCTCATGGTCGAATCAAAACACGATTAAGAAGATAATAACAAACGGCGTTAACTGTTGGCTTTTTGGCCCTTTAATCTTAATTTTGATTATTAAAAAACTAATATTATGCATAACTTGAATTACAACATCACACACATCATATTGTCAAATTGCATAGATATTGTGTATTCCTAACAATGTAGGTGATCAAACCAAGGGACTAATCAACCTCAAGATCAAGGCTCAAGACTTGTAATCAAAGCTCAAGGACTTCATATGTAATTTTCCATTTATTTGAGTTATAGGATCAAATATACACTTGATGCACAAAAGATAAACCTGTCTCTGTCGGTCGACTGTTTGTCTCTCGGTCTACCGAACTTGTTCCCAACGGATGACCGAGTGTCTCTCGGTGAACCATTTCCTTTGGGTCAGTAACCACTTGATCTCCTGGAATCCTTGTTTCGGTGTACCGAACCCTATCCGGTCAACCTTATACACATTGTCAGTAAACACTTGATCTTCCTGGAATCCTTGTGTCGGTTTACCGACCTCTATAGGGTAAATTGTTTCCTTATACCCAGCAGCTTCAAAATTTCTCTGGATATCTCTATTCGGTGTACCGAAGGAGTATCGGTCATCCGAACATCACTTGTGTCTTTTGGCCTAAATGACTTCATCTTATTGGCCTACGTGGCACAAACTAACTCCAACAAACTTATCTTTTGTCGTTTAGCAACAACCTTTGAAACGGTCATACCGGTCTACAGATCACCCTTCGGATCACCAAAGCCTTGTTGTCAATCAAAACATAACGGCTATTTTTCCACGTAATATTTCGACCGTTATCGATAAACCAATTTCCCAGGCAATGTCAGCATAAAACCCATACATGTATCGATCAACCGATCTTGCCACGGTCTACCGAACAAGGTCAACAAGTCACAACAATTCTTTACTGTCCAATTGGAATGGTGCACCGAAGTCTTCTCCGTCAACTGAATTTAATTAACCGATATTAGGAAAAAGTTACTGGAAGTTGGTGAACGGTTATCCGACCTATAGTCGGTCTACCGAGTTCTTCAATCTGACCAATTAACCCACTTTTTGTCGGACGACCGTTGGTGTCCCGGTCGACCAAATTCGTCCTGAATTCTGCCGAGCGTAAGTCACATCTTGTTTCCTATTGGTCCAATTCTCACCAACTTACCATAACGGCTCTATTTATTTTGAAGGCTATAAAAGCTTCACTTAAGAGACACATTCACCACTTCACTTGTCAAGAATCAATCCTACTCTTGCGCTCTCAATCTTCAAGCCTTCAAAGCTCCACCAAATCTCATACTTCCATTAAATTCACTCCAAGCTTAATTCCAATCCTTGAGTGCATTCAAGTTAGAGTTCAACAACCACATTCAATTTCCAATGTGTTGTAAAGCTTCAAGGAAGCACCTCTCGGGTTGTGAAAGGAGATCTGAGCAAGGCGAGGGTGTTCACCCCTCTCCTCCTTGTAAGAGGGTTTATCTTCAACCTGGAACGAAGATAATAGTGAATTCTCAAGTAGGGATCGGAGGATCGATCGGAACTTGAGGAGATGACAAGATCACGATGGTGTGATCGAACCTCTATAAATATTCGGACTCATCTTGTGGTTTGCATTCTTTCTCTTACTATTTTAATTGTGCAATTATTTAAGAAAATTAGGAGATAATCTATTCAACCCCTTCTAGATTAGTGACCGATCTACTTACATTTGGTATTAGAGCATAATTTTACTCATCTAATCCATTTAGCCATGGAGAGTAACACTAATCAACTTAGAGAAGGACTATCTACCACTAGACTTGTTTAATCGTTTTAAATACCGCAAGTGCACGGCCGCGTTGAAGCGGTGGCAAATACGGGTCGATCCACAAGGAGGTGTGTAGACTCTGGTTTGTTCGAAGGCAAGTGGGAAAAGAGGGGAAGAAGTTGTGATTACACTAAACTAGACTAACTACACTAAACGAGTAAGCATCAAACAAAGAATACTAAAGCGAGGGAAATTGAAAGGTGGAAATCAGAATTGGAAAACCCCTAAGGGGTGGAGTGTGTGCACACATGTAAAAAGATGGTGAAGAATGCATTCTATAGGCACAAATGTAGGTAGTGTTTTCATGCATAGGATGTCTAAAGGTTATGGCAAAACCTATCAATCCATTCACTAACCTAGTTGATTAACATTCATATACACAAGCTAGTTATTTCAGAACCTAAACAAGCATGGGAGGTGTCTAAGATGTGTGACAAAACCCATCATGTGTAGTATTCCACTCTAACAAGCAAGCATACATTCACATTTATCAACACAATCAAAATATAAAGCATTCATATCCATTCTTTAATGCATGTATGAACATCATCTCCACCCCCAAAAGGGGATGGATCTACTCACTACACATTACTCTAACAATTAAACTAAAGAAGAAAAGAAATATTCTAACTACTTTAGCCTAGAATCAAAGAAATAAAACTAAGATAAGCATGCATACAGAAACAACATAAGAACAAAACAATCGAAAAATTATTTTATTAGATGAGTCACATTGAAGGTAACATTCTTCTCTACCTTGAGATTTGCTCCAAGGCTTACTCCAAGTAGAGAGAATGTCACCAAGCAATGGGTGATTACAATAGAATGTGAAGAGTTCTATTTATAGCCATAGAAAAAGGTAATCTGGGGCAATCCCCCGGTATGGGGCTAAAAATGCCAGCAATAGACTAAATACACACTAATACACGCTCCACATAAATCATAGCGGATCCAGACCAAAAGTGACCGCCAAATAGCGGTCTACAGTGTTCGGATTGCTCTGGATTTTCTTGTGGGCTTTTCTGGAAGGCTTTATTTGTCTTTCATGCATCTACTTTGCTTGTCGGAGCTCTGACCCGAATAGAATTGTCAAAATACTCCCCATGATGGTGTGATGTATTCTTTTTTGCTCATTAGTCATTCGATCTTACGTTCAGGTCCTTCGATCTTGCATCTTAGTCATTGAGTCTCTCAACTCAGTCTTTTTTCATGCTTTTAGGTCCTTTTATGACTCTTCTCTTCAAACCTATTTATTTCTGAAATTTAAACATAAAACTCGTCACGTAGCATTGTTTAGGTGAAAGATAATGGATATAAGATACAAATATAAACATGAAATGATGTCAATCATTGACCATATCCGTCTCTACGAATAGTTTGCCCTCTTGTGCAAATAGAACACCTTTAATCAGGAGGCATAACCCCAACTTGAAGATGTCGTCAGCATTTGTACAGTTTTTGAATGTCGTTTCGACCGTGCCTATCTGAATTTTGGGCTCTCCATTGAAATATTCCTTAATAAGTTAGTCACTCGTGTAGTGCTCCTGCAACTCGGTCTCGAACGGTACAGTATTGAAGTTCAAACTGGTGATCAGTGCAAACTCATATTTACTGAATCTGCAGGGCTTAGTGCCAAACAAGAAATGAACCTCGTCATCTCTACCATTATGGGTTTTGTGCAACATTAACTGATGGGCAAGAACACTGGAGAACTGTAATTTGTCTGCCTCCAAAAATTATTTGAACGGTGATTCCTTTGCCCTTTCCAGCAACTCGTGCTTCCGGAACTTCTGTTTTATGTCATTCATAGGCTTACTTCCCATGTACGTCACACAGTCGGGGAAATGATCCTTGGTTGGAACTATTAACTTCGCAATCTGAAGAAAAAACATGAACAAATAACAATCACTTAAAAAACAGGGGGGAAATGAAATCGAACTAATATCGAGTTCATCGAGACACCACTTCTTCACAGTCAAACCGATGTCGTCGGCAGATCTACAGAGTCCCATCGAGCTCATGTCGTTTACATATGAAGCTCACAATCATCTATGGAACCAATCGAGGAGAAAGGACACCAACCTATCGAGCTACTATCAAACTACGATCGAAACTATCGAGCACCATCGGAAACACAAAATGGATCCACTTCCAACCCAGACGACAAAACTCAGATGAATACCCAGGCGACAAATCAACTACATTTCTATTGAAAAGAAACCATAACAAAACCTTATAAAACTATATCAAAAAGAAAAAAGAAAATGGCTACAAATCGTGCCCTAAAATCGACATTCGTCATCGTATTCGAAGTAGGAGTTGTGCCACTGGGATGGAATGACCGATCGAGTGCGAGAGAGATGGCGGTTTGCAACTGTTAGACAGAAAAACAGAAAGAGCATGATTTCCTTATTTAAAAGGAAAGGGATAGGGAGGGGAATGGTCACACGATTTAGGTAGGGGTATTTTGAGAAGAAGTGGTAAGGTATGCATATTTTTTTAAAGGACGTCAAAGTGAGCATTTTTCTTAGAGGTTGGGGAACTTTGAGCATAGAAAATCAAATTTTCCAAAGACAATAAGTATGTCTATTTTTTATTACAACAAAGTTGGTACAAGGGCTGAATTTTTGTTGTAATTGGGCGGAGATTCTGTATTGGATTCTCCCCTTTGTCATGGTCAGGATCTTTGAGGTTTTTTCAAGTCATGGTCCCTCGCACGGCGACTGCTTCCTTTTTTGTTTGTTTTCCTCTTGTATCCGTATTTTATCATATTAAGGGAATTACTATTCCTCGCTCTAAAACTACTTAAATCACCCTAATAACTACCATTTTGTCATTCACAATCCATTTAATAAACATTTCGTCTCATCTCTTAAACTAAGGCTTATGTCTAAGTTTTCCTCACTTTACCAGTACTAACACCACGAAAATGTCTGGCGAATTGTCTCGATCACGTGAATTTCAAAAAAAAAGTCGGGCGTCTGGGTAAAACGCCTCCCCCACGGGGGGGCGGTTGCCTAAGACGTCTCCCCCATGGGGAGGGTGTTTTACCCAGCCCCTCCCCCCAATGGGGGAGGCGTTTTACCCAGACATCCGTCAAAAAAAATTAAAAATCTTAATTTATACGATGTGTTATCTCAAATTATTTGATGTTCCGTTGCTAGATTTCGGTAGTAACGGGTTGGATTATAATGAGTCTTTTTAGAAGTGATGAAGATCCAACAATTTCAAGATCCCCGACAGACTTGTCAAGGTGGTATTTCGTAAAACTTCTTGACTTACAAAAAAAACTCACTATAATCCACCCTATTAATACCGAAAAATCTTGGAACGGAACTTCAAATAATTTGAGATAACACACCGTATAATTTTAAAAAAAATATTTTAAAAAAATAGGACGTCTAAGCTAGACGCATCCCCATGGGGGGCTCCGGTGGACGCCTCGTAATTCTTTTTTATATATATATTTTTACTAAAAAGAAGTTAGACATTTTAACAGGTTCGAGTGCACTGAGGCGTCCGCTGGCTCCTTTCCTGACCTCTTAAACATTATTTTTTATGAACATGAGAGTGGTATGAAGAGAAAGTAGTGGTAGGAGGGTGAAATGAAAAGATATATAAGTAGAAATGAGAGAATGACAAAATGATAATTTACACGGACGATTTAAGTAATTTTCCGACGATAAAAAACAATTCAGTATATTAAGTCACATTTTAAGTCAATTTTTTCTGGAACCCGAACTCAAAATATGTAAAAGGTGAAGTTCAGAAAGTTGCGTTTAATACGCATTTTAAGTCACATTTTAAGTCAACTTTTTCTGGAACCCGAACTCAAAATATGTAAAGTTACCAAATCACAGAAAAATTATTTTGGAATTCAATTTCCGACTTTTAAATATTTCCTAGATACCAATCACTAAGTCAACCCTTACTCTAAATTTTTTGTACATAGACACGCAGACGAACACCTGTTGGACCCCCTTCAGCCCATTTGGCATCGTACACAAACTGGAGTTTATTGTTTTTCAGCCGTCTTTTTAACTGACCAACGAGCTCAAACCAAAGTGACACTATCTATAAGATAAAACAAGCTTCTCCGCATTCATTGTTAAAAGGGCAGGTCCAAGGTTATCCCAAGTAAAATTTGATGTTAGAAAATAAAGATAATGTACAAAACAAACACATCATCAAGGTCACGAAACAAATTTGGTGGCACAGCTTATAGTTATTTTCTGTCCTTTCAGTTTTCGCTAGAAAATATTAATCAACCTTCACAAGATATCCCAATGCTGTGTTCCAAAGAACTCTATAACTGACACTTGAAGTTGAAACAATATTCTATGATAAATAGGACATGGAACAGATAAATTACTAATATAATCACCGTGTTACAAAATGGGGAGGGAGGGAGAGATTTTCTAAAGAATGCATGCTACGGCTCACATTCTAATAAAAATTTAAAACCGAAAAATGATAGAACAGCCCCTGATTCTTAATGTGAATTATAATTATTCGCTTCCGCCTTGATGGCTTGACCGATCTAAGAACAATGGGGGAAGCAAGGGAGCCGTTTGAAGAATATAAGCACACTAGTATTTTCACCTATCATACCTTCTGGTCAAGCTGATCCGACCCTGATAGATTTCCATGTTTTTGGGATCTGTCAGTGGCCAATGTGTAACTTTGACGTTCTTTCCCTCCGGGTTTTGACGATGCATTACCATACCACATCATTCCTATGACTGCTAATAACATGCCAAGAACTACGTGCAAGTTGAGACCCTCTTTGCCGAAGAAAATGAAGCCCAAGACCAAGACAAGGATGGTTTTCATGTGACCCAGGACTTGGAAAGATACGGCCGTAAATCTCCCAATGCAGATGAATTGACTTAGGTTGGTACCTACAGCTATTGTGCAGGAAGCAATAATGAAAAACTGCAAAAGAACAAGAGAGAAATGTAATCAGCTAAGGATGGATGGCAAGCATGTAAAGATTCAATGGCTTAACCATCATATAAGACCATCAAGCTCCTGCCGAATAACCATTATGGCTGCAGAAAGGAATACTTAAGCTAGAGAACATGAATATTCACCATAAACACATAACCTTTGCCCGTGTATGAGGCAATGGGAAAGATAGATCTGCTCCTATGAGAAAACTAAAATGTCTCAATACTAATTAAGCTCCTGCTACAAAGAGCAAACACAGACAAATATCCATAATGGCTGCAGAAAGGAATACTTAAGCTAAAGAACATGGACGTGTGTCCACTATAACTGCATACTTTTGCATGTGTATGAAGAAACGAGAAAGATGGATCGCTATATTGAAAAAAACTTCTAAAAGGTCTTGCAATACTAACCACAGAAGTGGCATCATAGTCAAATTTGTCGACTCTTGTATTTGTCAACCAAAAATCCAAGAAAGGCCCCAAGACCAGAAGTGATGCAGCCTGAACAGGGGCTGTATGTCCCAGGAGGTTGAATGATCCAAGTGAGTACTTGCGCTGAAGGAAGTGGACATACTGCAGGAAAGACAAGGATAAGAAATCAGAAAAGAATAAGTAAATAGGATAGCCTGAGAGTCAGAATAAATCTTGCCCAAAATAGAACCTTATGTAGCAGCATATTACAAGAATTTCCACTTACTCAGGGTAAAGAGTACGATGAAATGAGAAGTAGAATCTTAAGTAGCAGAATATTGCAAACGAAATCAATTTAATGTTGCTCCATTCGCAGTTTTTCATTTATGCTTCTAAAATTATTCGTGTATTCTTTAATATTGACTGGTTAATTTGAATCTAGATCCCAGAATATGGATATGATGTTTCAAATGAAAATTCAATTGAAGCGTGATGAAGAAGCTTTGTACCCCACCACTAACCCAGCTTAGGTGTACTAAAAATGGATCTGCAAAGCATTATAACACCAAATTGTACAATTCCACATTCTTTAACAGAAGATCTATATAATGACATATTTATAACATACCTTCATCATGGAATTTTAGTCAGACTATTGCTACTTTATCTTCCTCCAGTACTAAAGTATACAATCGGCTATTGAATGGTTCTAGATAGGAACTTTTACATGAATACCCTCCACTGTGACCATTTATCATGCATTACCTTGTATTTCAAACTATTTTCCCAAGTACCCTCCAAATTAAAAAACGCATCACTAAAATCTAGTTGGATTGGTTCACTCAACATGTCAACGCAATATCATCACACGTACGTGAAGGTTAGGACAAACCCACTTGCCAACAAGAACCCATCTCACCGAAGGTAAATATCCTACTACACCATGGCCCACAAGAAATCTTAGACCTTGGCATATTAGCTTGTCATGGATTGATAGGAATCCATATATTTTTGCAAGTACATCCTTCAAGGAATAAGTTAGTTAAAGATAGTTAAAGCTCAGTGCCATGGTTAAGAAAAAAGTAAAAATATATGAGGATTGGGGAGTTTTGTAAATGAACGACATTTGAGAAAATAACTAGAAACGGACAGTGTTTGGAATAAAATGTGGAGGATGGACGGTATTTATGTAAAACAGCCTTCTGGGTAACCTATTGCGAATTTGTGATACCGAAGAATCAGGTTGTAATTGGAGCAAAACAAAACAAGGCGTCTAAGGCGAGTTGGGATGTATTCGCAACAAGACTGAGTTATAAGCAGTTAAACCAGCAAATAAACTTGTTTATGTGAATAGACATCTGTAACCATCCAGATAACATGACAGATTAGTGGGTGGACTACGTTGACATGTTAAAGCTGTTGTCAAAAACGGGTAAAATAGAAAATTAAACGGATCAAAAACCAATTAATTGGGTAACAACTAGTTTACATTTCAAAAATATGTTATCTATAAGCTTGTCATCACAAATAACACTTGTAAACACAATTAATATATTACACAATTATAAAACATCATATTGAAAGATAATGCCTATTTATGGGAGGTGTGTGTATGACAGGTTAAGGTTATAGGTTTAGGGTTTAGGAAAACACCAAATACTTTTTCTAAACTGATTAGTGGGATTGGCAAGTTGTGGTTACAATCTAAACCATATTCGACTTGTTTAAGAGGCAAATTGATGGGTTCGTATGTTAGATTTTTTTAAAGGTTGAAAACTCATACACATGTCCGTATTAAACATGATACGTTGAGGCAGATTGGCATGTCCAACCTGCCCACACTCATTCCTACATGAGAATGGTTGATGAAGAACAAGGACACAAGCATCAAGGATGAACAAAAGAATATGGATATATTCAGCAACTATGAGCTATATACTAGTGATAGATCTTATCTTAGTGACTAGGATTGTCATGATTTCATAACTTACATATTGTTGTAACGCAGTGCTCCAAACTGCTACAGTAGCTGCCACCAAACCTTTATAATTGACGCTAACATCAGTCACTGTGCACACCGCAACACCAATAAGAACTACTAAAATACTGAGCTTTGTGTCCCTTGAATATCTTATCTTGTCAAATAGGACCTCCAGCAAGCAGGATACTGGTATCATACAAAGCTTAGCAATCTGATAATTACAATAGCAAAGTGAAAGCCTATCATTATGCATTAAAAAATATCTGAACTGGCAAGATCAAATAAGCAAGCAGGATGCAGAACTAACCTGGTAGAAACCAACAGAATTCCACATTAGACTCACATTCATCCCAACGATTGACAAATTCGCAAACACCACAAATTTCAATAGTTCAGTTATTGGTAGATGAGACGGTTGAATGTAGCCCATCCACCTAAGGGTCAGAGTCATAATAGTCGTCATGCCAAAGTGTAGTCCAGTCAGAGTTGTGGCTGTAATAAAAAGGGAGATTAATACGTCAGAAGCAATTAACAATACCATACGTCGATGCGCTTAAAATTTGGATTTTGTCTGGAAATAGGATTGTAAATTTGTCTCCAAACCCAACTCCAAATATATGTCAGCTCTTAAAGAAAGCCAAATAGGATCATTTTCTTCTCGAGATATGGAAAGTCCACCCGATCTACACAATATCCAGCCCACAATTGAAAGTGATATTATAATATGCATAGGTAACCAAGTTTGTATTTGTTTACTAAGAAACATAACATAGAATAACACATAAGACCAAGTGGATCTGTATCTATATTTCAAATATGGATGTGGATTTGGAAATACCAATATGTACACCGTATGCAACCCCCCCCCCCCCCCCCCCCTGCTGGACTATGACGTTGGTATGACCATTTAATAATGGTCATGGCAAGATTACTAAACTAGCTCCAACAGAAACGTCTTAGCCTCTCTCTCCCTCTCTCATTAATTTGTTTTGGTAATCATGAAGGTTCTAGCATCACTAAAATTTTCAAAATCATAACTGTTCCACAACAAAAGGACACGGGAAGAAAACCTCTGAAATTTTGTTTAAGCATCTATCAAACTACCAGAAGTATCACGTCTATCATATAATTTTGTTTAGGCAATATATGACCTTATTTATTGAAAGCATTCAGTATTTGGTAAGGCAAATAGATATGTAATTATCAAGTTATAAACGCAATGGTATAAAAAAGACATTATATCGAGGATTTTATCATAAATGAAAAATGGCCTCATGCTAGAGGTCATATTGTCAATACAGTGATGAGAGGCTTCTGTAGGTAGGGGTGTAAAAGTTCCAGTCTAGACCAAGAGAAACCAGACTGAACCAGTTCTTTTTATAGGTTTTAATTAGTTAATAATGCATCATTATTTTTTTTAACCCAAAAGTACTTCTAAACTAAGCCTGAATTAACCTTAAAGTAATGAATTTTTACCTTAAACTAATGAATTTTTTACCTTAAATTAACTTTAAATAATGGTCTTTCTAAAATTAAAAAATGAATAATTTATGGAGAAAAAGGTCCAAACTCAGACCAAACGGGACCTGACCGGTCCGGATCGGATTTGGACCAGTGCACAGGTCTACCTGTACCTGTAGGTATCCCAAGAGGGCATACATAAGACTCGTTAGTCGTTACATGTATGGAACTAAGAAAAATGGTCGCTGGCATTAATAGTGATCTAGTTATGGTCTACTACCCTTACATGGGTAACTCCTGCATTGACCGTTCAATTGTAGACATATCGTGCAATGTCAGCCAGCTGAAAGCAGAGATGATTGGAAACCAAGGAATATCCTGGTTCATAGACATATAAATGAGGTACAGGCATCTTGTTGTGGTTTGAAACAATAGGTTACTTTCCGGTCATTTTTTTGGTTTATCAATTACAACTGAGTAAATTGTCTCGATTTCTTATTAACTGTTAAATAAAAAATTGATTGCTTTTTCAATCAAGGGTCACAGGAAGTTCTCTCTGTTACTGCAGGGGCAAAATTGCATATGTTCAACACCCTTACCCTGCCCAGGTGCCAGGGCAAGATCTTCTTTTAGCTCTTCACAATAACATTCTCATTAGCAAGTTAGCTGATATGCGGCATATACCCCATGGTTTCAAAAACAAAGATCAACACTTCAACAATGATGACAACAACTTTTACTAGCCTCACCAAGCGACGTGAAGCTAAGTTTCACTTTAAGAAAATTTTGAGAAATACTTAATTGACTAAGTTGTTTCGGTTGAAGAATATATTTTGAGAAATAATTAATGACCAAGTGACCAAGTCAATCTCATGGACTCGTGTGAAAAATATTGAAATACACAAGAATCAAATATGGCAAGGAGCAAAAGGTATGAGTTTATGACATTACCGAAACTGAAACCATATGTTGCCATCAAGGCTTTATTGACCATGATAATTCCAACGGAAGTCACAACATTGAACATCCATGCTGCAATATCTAGTGTTGCTTTTCTGTCAGATTTGCTTATCGGTGCCATTTTTTATCCTTTTCCTTGATCAAGCCTGCTTGTCACATTATCTCTGACATACGAATTCAAACCAGATGCTCATAATAAATATCACAAAATGGTATCAGATAAGCATGTACTTAGTCGCCTATAATTATCATCAAAACAATCACAGCATTAGCAAATGACAAAAAAACTAAGCAAGTCTGTAGATGCAAATACATCTACCAAATTGAATTGAATCTAGGAAAAATGAAAGAAACATTCTTCACTATGCTTTTAAGAAACAAATTCACAAAAATAAATAAACATCATGTATAGCAGAAGACAGCAATTAAAAATCCAGCTTTGTGATGTTTCTAGTGAACATTTCCTATAAATCAAGGTTTTCAGAACCGAACCGGACGTCGAACCGGCAACGTCAAAGGTTCGACCGGGGTCAAACCAAATCGAACCGGTTGAACCAGTGACGTCAGCATGACGTCATAAATATATATTATAGATACAATACTCATATTTATTAAGAAAAAAATATTCAAAACATCAAAAATATCAACATTTCTAGGGTTGGGGTATAGATTTGGGTTTGGTTTTTTTTTGATATGTAGTAATCGAATAATTGAATACATAATCGGGTACCGATAAAAAAAACATAATTGGGTTTCTTTTCCTAAACTGGTGGTTGAACCGCCGGTTCAACACGGTTCTTGGCAAAATACAGTTTTGGGGGGCAAACCAGACCGGACAAGCCTCCTGTTCACGGTTGAACCGGTCGGACCGGCCTGTCCGGTCCGGTTTTCAAAACAGTGCTATAAATGCCTTACATAAAGAGACATCTTAGTTTACTACTTTAGGGCAACTTAAACAAAAAAGGCAAAAAATAAAAATAAAAAGATTGATGTTTTTGTGAGTTGGAAACTAGGGAATAGCAAATTACCCTGCATATCAAACTCTGCAGTGGATATATATCAACCACAAAATCAAACATGATGAATTAAAAAACATAAAAGAAAACTTTACCTACAGTTTTAAATCAGCTGGAGCAAACCCAGGCACGGTACAAGTACATCAAACTCAACAGAAAATAAAATTATACAAGACCGCAAAGCTAAATAATCAACCAAAAAAGACAATGAAAGAGAACTTCTTCCGCTACGGCAGATAACCCCCACGAATGCTTCAAATTATATGACATTCATGCCGTCCCAACAGTTCATCAAAAAACAAAATCTGCAGCTTCCCATACGTGCCCTGATTTGCATAATAAACCAAAAAAAACACTAACATGACTACTACATTAAAACAACAGCAAGGAAAAACTGATCCTTTTACAATACACAACCAAAGTAGCAAATTAGTAAATTACCCTAGACATCAAACTCCAAAGTGGATCCATACCAGAAGAACTTCAATGAACTTCAAAATCAAACAAAAAAACACTACAAGAGACAAGTTTCAATGCTATTTAAAATCAATCCTAGAAAATTCCAACACAGAAAACAAGCATTCTCCGCTCAAAAACCAATCTTTTCACAACCAGTAACCACAGACGAACCACAAAATCATCTTACACCACAATCAACCGAAACTCAACAGAAAATAACATACACACTGATCCACAATCCACCAAAAAGGACCCAAAAGACCAACTTTTAGGCCGCCTTTTCGCAATTCAAGCAAACTAAAGCATGAAAACCAATCTTTTAACAAAAGTAACCACGACGAACAGAAAAATCATCTTACATCACAATCAAACAAAAATCAACAGGAAATAACATAATCAAACCACACCAAACCACAATCAAACAAATAAAGACCTAAAAATGCCAACTTCTTCCCAATTCAGGCAAACCAAAGCATAAAAAAAACAATCTTTCGCAATCGCAAATCCAGAAAGCACCAATTCATCCTACATTCCGACCGAACTCGACATCAGATCCCAAAAAAACGAAATAGACAACTCCTACGAAATCAAACATAACAAACCAAGAAAGACAATAATTCGAGGAACCGAATTCCTGAAAAAAATCGATTTTTTCTCGATTTGGGGTCGAATCGCAGCTAGCGAACGGACGGCATGGATCTGAGGGGGCTTCGCTCGGATCTGCAGATCCAAGACAGGGAAGGGAAAGTGGGTTTACCTGCGAGGAGGAATCGAAGAGGAAGATGAAGGAAGAGTGAAGCGCCAAAGAACAAATCAAGTGTGCGTGTGAGTTTTTGTTTGTTGTTGGAATGGAAGGGAAATTAATGGGATATTTGTTGGTTGTTTCCGACCAAAATTACTGATATTTATTTAGTTTGTCTATTTTTAAAAGGAAATTTTTCAAAATAATAATTTTTTTTAAACATTTGCCAAAATAGACCTAATAAAAAAATATTTTTCATATTAGTCCTGCTGTCACCACTTGATGACACGTGGCGACGACGGATTTTGTTTTTTAGTGTCTAGAGAACTCAGAACTGATGATGCCGCTGCTTGAGAGAACTCGGGATCACCAGTGTCGAGTTCAGTTTGGTTTTTATTGCCCAACAATTGTCATATTTCGCTCGACGTTAATGTTATTTTGGTATGTCAGAGATAATGTGACCTCTAGCATGAGGCCATTTAAGTTTGATGTCGGAGATAATGTGACCTCTAGCATGAGGCCATATTCAAAAAATCTAATTTCAATAACAATAATCAAACTCGGCACTTGTGATGTCGAGTTATATTTGAATTGTTCTCCTGACACTCAGATCGTGCATGAGACGGTTGACGCGTCAGGAGAACAGATTCTTAAATAAAACTCGGCATCCTAGATGTCGAGTTCTAAAGAAAAAACTTGACGTTTGTAACGTCGAGTTCACTTTTTTTAAGTGAACTCGGCGTTACGTCGGGTTATAAAAGCAGCTCGACGTCTCCCCTCTCCCCCTCCGTCGAGTTCTCGCGATTTTAATGTTAGGGTTTCGATTTTTTTTCTTTTTTTTATGTATTAGGATGATATACATTGTTGTTTTAGGTATGATTGTAGTGTTTTTGTTGGTTTAGGAACTCGTTTTGATTAGATTTTGATTTTGGGTTTTTAGGCCAAACTATTTATTTCGTGTTTCTTAGTTGATTATTCATTTCATTTTTGTTGATTGTAAGTCTACGGTAGTAATCTTAAAAATAGTTGAATTTAAGTTTGATTATTGTTATTGAAATTAGATTTTTTTTGTTGTTATTTTGGTTTGAATGTATGTTAGTTTTAATGAATGTAAACTTAAAAATGATTTATTTGGATTTGAATGTAATTGTATGTTGGAATTGAAGTTTGATTTTTGTAATCTTAAAAATAGAGTAATGAATGTATGTGATTTTTAATGGAAAAAATATGTTGAAGTTGAGAAATATGTGTGTTTAAATACGTCGTGATTTGTATGTTGTTTGAATGTATGTCGTTTGAATTTGTAAAATATGTCGTTATTTAGATGTTTGGAAGTTGAGAATGTTATTTGTAGTATTTTTAGTTTCTTTTACAGTGCAGGTTTATATTTTACGAATTTGAAAATATATGGGAGGTTATGTCAAAATTTTAAAAAAAATTCTAACATTAATCGTAACATTGTTTATTGTAGTTGATTTTGCTTCTACACTCGTTGCTCGACGTTTACAGTCGTTTGCTAGTACACTCGATTGAGGTACTTTTTAAAACTTTTTAGTACTTTCAATTTTTTAATTAATTAGTAATAGAAGAAAAATCATCTCACTTGAACACATTTTCAAATTTAATTAATATATGTTAGGAATGGATAAAGATGATGAAGGATCTTTGTTGGTCATGTATAATGGGAAATTAAAATGTAACAGAGATGTGACAGAGTATACAGGATTTGACCGCAAATTGGTAGTTGTTCCGTTGAACAGTATGTTTGATGTGAAGTTGACGGAGAAATTGTCATTAAACAATGATTGGACATACGCTCCATTAACCAATGATAGGTCGGTTTATGGAATGATGTGTTTGTTTAAAAAGATGTCTGTGATTGGAGTGTTTGTGGAAGTTGAACCTAAACTGTCCGACCCTACGCTAACAACCAACACTCATTCACCGGAGTATGGTACAATAAGGTCGACCGGTTGGGACTGCGGAATAGATTTGAATATAAGTCTAAATCCTACAACCGAAGTTCCAGCATACCACCAAATTCCATATTTCTAATTGCAGAACTACCAGCAAACATGCAATGAATAGCCAGAAAATGCATGTGACTTTCCGTCTAGTAGTGTAAATTTTTATCCTAGTCTGTCGCAATTTGAACACATGCATTACAGTCATGATAAGTTTGCTGGTAGGGTTGGACCGTCTACCTCATATCCCTCCATTGGGCTTGGTTTGTCAACTGTTGACCCAATTCATTTTAGTCGACCAGAATGCATGCAAGAGATGCATAGCGTTGAAGATGATGACACTGAGGAATTAAGGGATTACAATACACCATTCACTGTAGAAGATGAACCTGAAGGTATTTCTGCTAATGAAGTCGTTCGGGAGACGCAAGATGTCATATATGCGATGGGTCAATCCATAAACCGTGAAGACGAAGACGTTGTTGATGATGCAGTTACTAACAATGACTTGATTCCAACTCTTAATGAACTTCTCGATATCTTCGAGGACGACAACTGGATAGAGAATTCTGTAATTGAACACTCATTCTTCGATGTTGCAAACAATTTGGAACGGGGTGATTAGCGTACGGAAGATGGTCGTTCTTTTTGGGATAAACGAAATTTTCCAATGAAAGATGATTTGATTCACGCTCTGCAGTTGTGGCACATTAAAAAGTTTGTTCAGTATTCAGTTGTGGTTTCTTCAATGAAACGGTATACTGTTCATTGTCTTCGTCGTGATGAGGATAACTGCAAATGGCGTCTACATGCGTCTATCCCAAAAGGCTGCAGATATTTTCAAGTGAAAACGTATGACGCCAAGCACACTTGTTCCAATCCGATGTTGCTAAACGACAACAAACAATGCAGTGCTAATTTTGTTTGTGACTTGATAATGCCATCTGTTAGAACTAAGTTCACAATAACTACTGCTGAGATAATAGAAAGGGTGAAGACTGAATACTCACTTGAAATCGGTTACGCTAAAGCATGGCATGTCAGGCAAAAGGCGTTGAACTGAATTTATGGTGCCGAAGAAGACAATTTTAGGGATCTGGGAAGATTCCTCACAGTTCTCTGTCAAAACAATGAAGGATATGTTGTCGAAATAGAGATTGTACAAGTAAATCCAAACGAGGAGATATAAGCGCGTGTTTTAGGCGTTCGAGTCATCAATTAGTGGGTTTCAATATTACAGACTCATTGTCAGTGTGGATGGAACTATAGCAAATATAGAGGTTTATTGCTAATTGTTGTGGGCACGGATGCAGACAATGGAATTTTTCCTTTGGCATTTACTGTTGTAGAGAGCGAGAAGACAGTCGTGGACGTGGTTCCTTCAATTGCTGGAAAGTAGAGTGATTAGGCGACCCGATTTGTGTATTATCACCGACAGATTTTCGGGAATAAATGCTTGTGTGTGAGCCACATTTTCACCTTTAGAGGGACATTTACATCGATTCTGTCTTCGACACATGAAAGCAAATCTTGCTAAACATCGAAATTGCAAGGAAAGAATGTGACAAATCAAGTTTTACGAAGCAGGTAAAACTCATTACTTTATGAAATTTGAAGAGCTAATGAAGGCTATTGCAGAGGAACATAAACTGATATACGAGTAGATTCAGCATCAAGGTCCTTTGGAAAGATGGACTTTTTGTCACGAAGGGGGTCGACGTTTCGTATGTATGACAACAAACATGTCAGAAAGCTTCAACAATGTCTTATGAGAGGCACGCAGTATGCCAATTATGACCATGATTTTGATGTCATTTCTCCGTTTGAACAAAATCTTTGTTAAAAGAAGGGATGTCATTGAGTCATGGAATGAAACATACGTACCGACAGTCCACACCGTAGTAACGACAAACAACAATCTGGCCAGAACTCATACAGTAACTCGATACCATCAGTTGATGTACCAGGTTGAAGCCAATGACCAGAAAAAATACTTGGTGAAATTTGAAGAAGGTGTTATTACTTGCACTTGTGGATACATAATTGCAATGCACGTCTCCTGTTAACGTGTACTAGCAGTTTGGAGCGGCAGACATGCAAATGTTAGCACTTCACATCTGGTCTCCCCGTATTATGATGTTTAAATGTACAAACAGGCGTACAAACTGATATTTTTCCCAATTCCTGATGTGAGGTATTGGCCAGATCGTGGCAACATCACAATGAAGCCTTCGCAAACCAAAAGACATCCTGGTCGGCCAAAATCAACGCGAATCCAAAACGAGATGGACGAGCACTCTGGAAGAAGGGTACGGTGTGGGAGATGCGGCGGTTTGGGGAATAATAGAAAACGATGCAAGGAACCTATATAGTAAAATTGTTTAAAAAATGTCTATATTACTATTATGTAGGATTTCAAATAAATGTAAGAGTTGAATTGATGTGGTGTAAGACTTGGTGGTGTAAGAGTTGAATGCTTTTTAAGATTTGATTGTGATGTAAGACTTCAATGAATGTCATTCCCTATTGGTAAAAAACTAGATGTTTGATTTTTATGACTCCAATTTAATATTACGTTCATTCTTAAGATATGATTTGCAACACTTCAATGTTTTCTAATATTTAACGTGTTATGTACAGATGGAGTTTGGTGGTTCCAATACATGTTCGGTTAGAGGCAGCTACGCTTCACAGGGTCTGGTAGACAGATCAGTGTTGGTTTTGCAGGCCAACCACAAGTCTGACTTGTTCAAAGATTTTGTAAGCATTTTACTACTTTAAGTGAAATATTTGCACATATGTATTAATATTCTAACATTTATCTTAAATTTTGCAGAAGGATGTTGATGGCGTAAAATACGTTGAGCATGGATCGAAGCTCAACGAATGACAGATCACTGATGAGAGGATGTTGTTTCTGCTAGATATGGCGGGGTTTTATATAGTCACTTGGTTGGGCCGAGTACAGTTGGACCATACTGTTGGCTTTTTGGCCTTAATCTAGGTTTTGATGATTTAATTAACCTAATCTTAATTAGGATGATGTAGAGTAGCACACATATTGCATTGCACATATATAGTATTGTGCTAACCTCTACAGGTGATCAAGACTCGTGGAAGGAAGGAAATCAAGTCAAGATTTGTAATAAAGCTAAATGAAGACTTGTAATCTTGATTTTATTTTGAGTCTTAGGAACATATGTAAATTGAGCATACAAGAGTTAAAAACATATCACATACACACTAGGTTCCTTAGAGAAGTCACACACAAAATTTCACCTTATTTGGACTTCATTAGATCACCCAAACCTTAGTCGGAAATCACTTATAAACTTAAACCCAGATTTCCTGTGTGAACCGGTCGACCGAACCAGTTCTCAGTTCGACCGGTTTATAACAGACTCTCCACAGTGATTTTACCGAACTCTACCGGTCGACCGGTTCTACCTTTTCGGTCGACCGATCCCGGATTTTAATATGACCGTTTTTCTTGTCGTATTCCTATAACGGTCGTATTCGTATAAAACAAAACTTAACCCCAAAATACATTCGGTAACCGGTCGAACGACGACCTTGATTCGGTCGACCGGTTGAACATATTTTCAGAAACCAAATTCCCTGCTATCGGTCGACACATTTCTCGTTCGACCGATTGACCTTTGTCTCAACCGAATCCCCTTATCGGTCGACCGCCCCATACTTTGGTTCGACCGATTCACTTAAGTAGAGTTAAGTTCTAGCTCGTTTGTCCGACCGAATATTCTTTTGTTCGACCGTTCTCTTTGAAATCATGTTAACGGTCGACCGGTGTACTAGTTTCGGTCGACCGGTTCTGGACAGATTTGCAGCCTGATTTTCTGCTTTGTGTATCTTGCACAAAACCCAATCAAATCTATCCCCAACGGCTAGAATACCTTAGGAGCTTATAAATAGAGGATCAAGACTTGTTGTTAACACAACTCTCCAACTCCAATTGTCCCAATACATTAGAGAGAAACCTCAATTCTCAAAGCTCCCAATTCTACACTCTTTAAGCCTAAACTTCACACACTTGATCATATACTCATCCTACTCAAAGTGTGCTCAATTAGAGAGTGAATCCCACTCAGTTACAAGGTTTGTCAAAAGAAGCAAGGACTTCGGTGAAAGCCCGAAGTGTCCCTCTCGGATTGTGAGAGGAAGAATTCAAGCAAGCGAGGGTTGTTCGCGTTGCTTGTGGTGTAAAGGCGTTCTCTCCCGGCCCGGAACGGGGAGTGGTTAGTGAAGACGTAGGCGGAGCTCGCGGAGTCGAGCGGAGCTTACAAGAGAGGACTAGGACCCGGGTGGGGTGCCGAACCTCTATAAAATCGCCGTGTCTTCTTGTGGTTTGCATTATTCCTTCCCTACTTGTATTTGTTTTAAATTCCGCTGCATTTACTCGATTGTTTAAACAAGTAGGTGATTAGCTTAATTAGTGATTAGTGGACCCATAACCCACACGATCCTACCTACATTTGGTATCAGAGCCTTGTTAGCTAAATTTCATTACTTTACCATAATTTTAGCATGGCTTCAACATCTAATCACTTAGAGGGTTTATGCACCACAAGGCCTCCTTTGCTTAATGGGTCAAATTATGATTATTGGAAAAATAGAATGAAAATCTTTTTAATATCAAATGACCTTAAGTATTGGAAGTTTATTCAAAATCCATACATACCCCCAAATGAAGATGATTTAGATTCTCTATCTAGGGCTCAAATGAAAGAAATTGAAATGAATTCAAAAATTATGAATATTCTTTATTATGGCCTTAATGAGGGAGAATACAATAGAATTAGGGGATGTGAAAGTGCAAATGAAATATGGCATAGGTTACAAATGCATCATGAGGGTGATAGCAAAACCAAAGAAACTAGGATAAGTCTCCTCATGCATAAATATGAAATATTTTCTATGCAAATCGGTGAGAACATAAGCGACATGAACACTCGCTTCACCGATATCACTAACTCTCTTTTGATTCTTGGAAGAAGGATAAATGAAGGAGAGATGACTCGAAAATTCCTCCGGTCATTGAGCAACGATTGGGAAGACAAGGTCGTGGCAATCGAAGAATCGCACGATCTTTCAAAATTGAAGATGGAGGAACTCATTGGAAATCTCATGGCCTATGAGCTCCAATTGAGTCATCGAAGAGAGAAGGAAGCATCAAAGAAAAACTCCGTGGTTGCACTACATGCAAATTTTGATGAGCCAAGGAGGGTGGAAGAAGAGGACATTAAGGTCCTTGCCCAAGACTTCTTCAAATACCTCAAGAGGGATAAGGGAGAAAAGAATGAAAGAAGAGGTAGAAGAAGTGAGAAAAGAGAAAAAGAAAAAGAGAGGGAGGAGAGTGAAAATGAGAGAAGAGAAGGGGAGAAGAAAAAGGAGAGAAGGGAGAGGAGAAAAGAAAAGGAGAAGAGCAAGAGAAGAGAAAGGAAGGAGGAAGCACACAAGGCTACATGGGATGATTCTTCATCACCATCATCATCGTCTTCTTCCTTACAAAGTAGAAGAGAAGTGGCTCACTCATGCTTCATGGCTATTGAAGATCAAAGTGAGGTAGATTCTAACTCTTGTTCTAGTAATTCATGCTCAACTAAGTCTTATTATAGTGATAGCTCAAACTCTAGTGCAAATAATGAAAATTATACACATGATGAGCTTCAAAATGCATTCCATGACTTAGTTAAACAATATGAGATCATTTGTGATAAAAACAAGAATGCTAGAAAGTTAATCAAAGATCTCCAAAGCCAAATTGAAACATGCATGAATGAGAAGAATGAGGTGGTTGCTAAACTAGAAAATTATGCATCAAATTTTGATAAAGTAAAAGCAACACCTATAGATTGTGAACAATTAGATCTTCAAGCTTGCAATGTGCAATTAAGAAAAGATCTAGAAAAATTCACACATGGAACTAAGATGCTTAACATGCTATTAGGTAGTCAAAGACAATCTTTGCAAAAACATGGGTTAGGATACAATGCAAAATTGAAAAACCATGTATCTCACACTACTCTAAATGGTAAGCATATATTCATTAACCATAGTTCCTCAAGTGTGTGGGCACCCAAAACCAAAATGGTTTGGATCCCAAAAGCTAATGTTCAAGGACCCAAAGTTGTTTGGGTACCCAAATCTACTCTTGTAGGAGCTTGAGGAGGAGATTGGTGGTGACCGGGTGAGCCAAAGCGTCGAATTCGAATCCGGTTGCATCACCAAATGAGATTGGAGCTAATCAAGATTCAAGTTTGGTATAAATTTCTATCCTAGAAATTTCTGAAAATTTAGCTCTAGTCTAGTTCATATGCTTAATTGACATATCATATAGTTTAATTCATTGCAAATCATATACCCTATTCATTGCAAATCTTTTACCACATCCATTGATTTTAAATGTCAAATTTTAAATGGATGTTAGAATAAGGCTTAAGTTGAAACTTAAATGAACTTAACTTGAATCATATCAATAGTTATCATCTAGCCTTATTGATAGGGGGAGCTTAAATGTTATATCTTTTATTAGAGTAATGAAGTGCAAAATTTAGGGGGAGCAACTTCATTACAAGACATCCAAATTCTATGCTTAAAGTCTTAAATAATTATTATTTTTGATGGATGTCAAAGGGGGAGAGATAATTAAGGGGGTAACTTGGAATTTGGCATAAAATTAAACAAAAACTATGCACATCCATAGGGGGAGCATTAATATGCATAGTTTACATATACAAATTCCATGTATTTAGATAGAATTAAGATATCGGTTGCCATCATCAAAAAGGGGGAGATTGTTGGCTTTTTGGCCTTAATCTAGGTTTTGATGATTTAATTAACCTAATCTTAATTAGGATGATGTAGAGTAGCACACATATTGCATTGCACATATATAGTATTGTGCTAACCTCTACAGGTGATCAAAACTCGTGGAAGGAAGGAAATCAAGTCAAGATTTGTAATAAAGCTAAATGAAGACTTGTAATCTTGATTTTATTTTGAGTCTTAGGAACATATGTAAATTGAGCATACAAGAGTTAAAAACATATCACATACACACTAGGTTCCTTAGAGAAGTCACACACAAAATTTCACCTTATTTGGACTTCATTAGATCACCCAAACCTTAGTCGGAAATCACTTATAAACTTAAACCCAGATTTCCTGTGTGAACCGGTCGACCGAACCAGTTCTCAGTTCGACCGGTTTATAACAGACTCTCCACAGTGATTTTACCGAACTCTACCGGTCGACCGGTTCTACCTTTTCGGTCGACCGATCCCGGATTTTAATATGACCGTTTTTCTTGTCGTATTCCTATAACGGTCGTATTCGTATAAAACAAAACTTAACCCAAAAATACATTCGGTAACCGGTCGAACGACGACCTTGATTCGGTCGACCGGTTGAACATATTTTCAGAAACCAAATTCCCTGCTATCGGTCGACACATTTCTCGTTCGACCGATTGACCTTTGTCTCAACCGAATCCCCTTATCGGTCGACCGCCCCATACTTTGGTTCGACCGATTCACTTAAGTAGAGTTAAGTTCTAGCTCGTTTGTCCGACCGAATATTCTTTTGTTCGACCGTTCTCTTTGAAATCATGTTAACGGTCGACCGGTGTACTAGTTTCGGTCGACCGGTTCTGGACAGATTTGCAGCCCGATTTTCTGCTTTGTGTATCTTGCACAAAACCCAATCAAATCTATCCCCAACGGCTAGAATACCGTAGGAGCTTATAAATAGAGGATCAAGACTTGTTGTTAACACAACTCTCCAACTCCAATTGTCCCAATACATTAGAGAGAAACCTCAATCCTCAAAGCTCCCAATTCTACACTCTTTAAGCCTAAACTTCACACACTTGATCATATACTCATCCTACTCAAAGTGTGCTCAATTAGAGAGTGAATCCCACTCAGTTACAAGGTTTGTCAAAAGAAGCAAGGACTTCGGTGAAAGCCCGAAGTGTCCCTCTCGGATTGTGAGAGGAAGAATTCAAGCAAGCGAGGGTTGTTCGCGTTGCTTGTGGTGTAAAGGCGTTCTCTCCCAGCCCGGAACGGGGAGTGGTTAGTGAAGACGTAGGCGGAGCTCGCGGAGTCGAGCGGAGCTTACAAGAGAGGACTAGGACCCGGGTGGGGTGCCGAACCTCTATAAAATCGCCGTGTCTTCTTGTGGTTTGCATTATTCCTTCCCTACTTGTATTTGTTTTAAATTCCGCTGCATTTACTCGATTGTTTAAACAAGTAGGTGATTAGCTTAATTAGTGATTAGTGGACCCATAATCCACACGATCCTACCTACACATACCTTGCTAGGGGCGATGGTTGAGTGTTGGAGACCGGAGACTCATTCATTTCACCTGCGACATGGTGAGATCACTTGCACCTTGAGGGACATCTCTATGATTATCGGCTTACGCGTAGATGGTTTGTCGGTGTGTGAGTCTCAGGAGTACGTTTGGTCAGAGGTCTGCATGGATTTATTGGGTCAGGTCCCCGATGATTTGGGTCGTAAGGGTTCAGTAACTCTGGGTTGGTTGCAAGCTCAGTTTCAGCAGTTGTCTTTTGATGCTGACGAGGAGACGGTTACACGACACACCAGAGCCTTTATTCTGTTCCAGGTGGGATGCAATATTTTGGCAGATAAGAGCGGCACGATGGTTCACTTGAAGTACCTGTCTTTGCTCGGAGATTTGGCCGTCGCATCGGAGTACAGTTGGGGTAGTGCGGCTCTGGCCCACTTATATCACATGTTAGACGAAGCTTCACTGATTCTGACCAAACATCTGTGTGGTTTTCTTACGTTCCTGCAGTTGTGGTGCTGGGAACATCTAAATATTGGGAGACCTTGGAAGAGCAGACCATTACTATACCTGGATGACCACATGGCACCATCAGGTGCCCGTTGGAGACGACCAAGATCATTCAAGGGTAGTGCGAAGATGACGACACTTGATTTTTATCAGAATGAGCTGGACATGCAGGAATTCGATGAAGTGATCTGGGACTCTTATGCACATTTGGATCTTAGTCAGTTACCACCATTATGTACGGAAGGTTCAGAGATTTGGACGAGCCGTACTTGGCTTATAAATTTTGGTGAGGTGGCTATGTATTGTCCAGACCGAGTGATGAGACAGTTCGGTCTACAGCAACACATTCCAGAGCCGATGGAGAGACATGTAGTGAAATCCGTTCAAGGGAGGTCGGATGTTAATTGGTTGGCGGAAAATCACCAATTCATTCAACATTGGTCGCACAGAAGAGATCATCTACAGTTTGAAAGACCACTCCTAGGTGTCACTCCTGAAGAGAGCACACATCTATATATGGAATGGTACTGGAGCATCACCGTACGTTGGATTTTTCATCACACCTTTGCTCCGACTCATAGATTATACAGACCTCGAGCGGGTAGAGAGCGGGAGATGGTAAGATCTAAACATTTATTTTAACAATTACCACGTTTTAAAATTATGTTTAGTGTTTGATGAACTGTTTAATTATCTGTAGGTGCACGAAGTTTATGAGTTCCACGAAGAACTCCAAATTCATGAGGCAATCAGAGCTCACAAGACAGGCTCTTCGATGGTTGAAAAATTGAAGGAAAAAATGAAGGTTTGGCTGATGTGTTTTGGTGCTGAAGAACCGACATACATTTGAGTCAGGATCGCGTCGTTGAAGAAGAAGATCCACACACTCAAGAAGACGTTGGCGGTCTGACTCGGGATACAGAGAATACAGCACGAGGAGGGGGACGGGACAGGGGGAGAGGACGTGCTCAAGTACGTCCTAAAAGGAAGAAGAGATTGAGAGGTCACTTAGGATAGATTTTTAGTTGTGTTAAACTTATTTGGTTGTTATTACACTACTTTTGGTTTTATGTTAAAATGTTAAACTCCTTATTCTGTTAAACTTGGATTTTTTGGTGTGTTGAAATTTAGGAAGTGAGAAATTGTGATATTGGTTGTATTTTGCTACTTGGAAATGGTTGTGTTTGTTGTTGAATTTTTTGTAATTGGAATGATTGTCTTGGTTATCAAAATGTATTTAAACAAGAAATGAAGTTGTCGAGTTCCTAAATTAAATGAACTTGCACTCTTCAACAGAACTCGGCATCACAAGTGTCGAGTTCACATCAACAGAGCTCGGTATCACAAGTGTCGAGTTCAATGTAAACCACTGTTCTCCTGGCCCTCCATCTCATGCACGATCTGAGTTGTCAGGAGAACATTTCAAATAGAACTCGACATCACAAGTGCCGAGTTCTATTTGAACCACTGTTCTCCTGACAAGTGTTGGGCAATAAAAACCAAACTGAACTCGGCACTGGTGATGCCGAGTTCTTCTTGAGAGAACTCGGCATCACCAGTGCTGAGTTCTCTAGACAAAAAAACAATACCCGCCGCCACCACGTGTCACCATGTGGTGGCAGCGGGTGTAGTATGAAAAATACTTTTAAATGATGTCTATTTTGGCAAAAAAATTAAAAAAATTATTTTGAAAAAAATTCATTTTAAAAATGAACGTTTGCTTTTGCCGTTAAAACTTAAAAGCTACTTGCACGCGTAAAAAAAAATTACTAGTGTGGATTTAAAGTTTTAAACTAGTAGTCGTTCTTTAGGTGATAGATTAAACTGGATTGTTAAATGTTGCCCGTAAAGTACTTAAATCGTCTACCAATTATCGCTTTGCAATTCTCTTTTTTTACTTATTTCTGCTCCCAATAGGGTCTCCTCTTTTCATACTACAATAAAAAATAACCATGAAAAATAAAATCAGAGTAGGAATACGGGGGTGGCAGGGGGCGGCAGCCCTTACGAGGGATGCTAGTCCCCCCCGCATAGCGTGCTCCCCCTGCTCGCTCGCTTTGCGCACATTTTTTGTTTCGACACCCTATTATTGTACTCCGGATATTGATCTGTTTACCCATTTATTTACGTTTGTATTTTTTTAACCCTGTCACAACTGAAACCTTGCAACGGAACCTGAAATACTTTGAAATAGCACACTGTATAAATTCAAGATTTAAAAAACCCGGGTGGTCTAAGACAGACCCCCCAATGGGGGAGGCGTCCTAGCCAGACGCTCAGAGTTTTTTTTATTTTTTACGGGATGAAATGGGTATTAAATGGATTGTGAATGACAAAATAGTAATTGAGACATACGATTTTAGTAAAACCCGAGTGACGTTTAACAATTCCCATATTAAAATGTAAAAAATGTAGGTGTTTTTTTCCATTTTTCATTATTTAACACACATGAACCCTAAGAAGAAGAAAAAAAGGAAAATATCAATTGCTTTATATCTACTTGGATTTGAACCTACAATATTTGATTGAAGCAAACTTGCAAAAAGAACATTTGGTTGAGCCATTGAGACAATCTCAAGGTGATCGGTCTAGCTATTTGAACTCATCAAATAGAATGGTATTTCAAAAGATAGACGAGTAAAACACAATGGCTTGCATGTCACATGGAAATAAAATTCAAAACCGTAATAGTAGATCCAAAGATCTATTGATGTATGAAAATTATGAGCTCATAGTATTGAATCATATCGGCAAAATTGAGCGATCACACCTAACTAATAAGCCAAACTTTATTAATGTTAAAGTTGGACGTTCATAAATATACATATAGTTTGTTTTCGTGTCAGGTGCTCAAAATCTTTAGTCCCACATCGCCTGCGTTTGAAGCTTAACGCGTTTTAAAACGAATATTTCCATGTTCAAACCAATCAGTTGGCTTGTGCCCTCGACTAGAGAAAGTTCTGTGGAAAGTAGTTTTATGAGTCCATCGTTGAAATTAAAAAAAATGTAAAATTCTTTTTCCGTGTCTATCGGGTCATTGTCGTGTTTGGGTTTGCTTTGGATGACAAGAAAACTTGTGTTCGTGTCAACAAAATCTGTACAAATACATTGGAAAAAAAACACGGTACTATTGTACAGTCTATCAAAAGGGTCCACTCCTAGGTCCGCCCCTGTGTGGGTGTAATATGTCCGATCTTTTAGGTAGCCTTAAAAGATCGGACAACCACTCAGGTAGGTCCTAGCATCAAAAGGGCCCAAACTTTGGCCGGAGCAATGGCACCAGCCAACAATTGGCTATCGCCAATGCAGCTCGATCCACCGATTTACATTGCACATCCGCCATCTTCCAACTCTTTTGTCACTGTCTGAGCCACCATTGAAGTTAGACATGGCTCCCCAACTTCTAGTGAAACCCAACACATTCAAGAGACGGACATGATCATGGTAGAAGAGAAGGAAAGAGATGAGCTAATCCAATAGGAGGAGCGCCAGCGTACGGACAGAACTTGGGAGTTTGAGGAGTATGGAAGCTAGACGCTACAGACTTGGGGCATACGAGACCGATGATTAAAGTTTTTGGAATAAGGAAACTCTATTCAAACCCTTTATGCTTTGGTGTATTTTGGACTACTTGTTTGGCTGTGAATCATAGCCAAACCATGTATTATGCTCGGCAATATATACCAGAATTTCAAAAAAAAAACTTGAAGGAATTGACGTGACAAGACATTATTGTCTCGATAGTTGCAAAAATTGATGAGATTTTTAACTTTTACTTCAAAAGGATTGAGAAAATAACGTGATTGATTTGCATAAAGTCTAAGAACTCCAGTTTCACGATTTCTCTAGAATATAAAGTAGAAATGGGAAAAGTCATTCCAATAATAAATTTATAAGCTCTTACAACTATCAAAATTAGACTTCGAGCCATTAAGTTTTCTTACAAATTTATCACCGAAAAATATTTGGGAAGTCCAGTTCTTCAACTTCTAATCAATCACATCCAATACGGAGGGCGGAAAAAATCAAGTTTACTACTAGCGTTTAAGCCGGAAAATATCGGGGTTTTCGTCGTAAAAAATGGAAGAAGAAGTTGGGTCGGCGAGTGTGGTAACACGAAACTAGACGTCGGAAGTAGAGGAGACGCCACCAGTTAAGGGGAAAAGGCTAGAGAGAGGGAAAGCAAAGTCATTCGAGAAAACGTGGCACAAAATAATCGAAAAAAATGTAGTAATCGATTTAGTTTTTCTATTGTCCCGGTGTGGTTTCATGTGTTCTTAAGAAATGCTAACGTGCACAAAAATTTGGGTGACGGAAGTTACGTGACTTTTTGAAAGAAGAATGGTCTGACTTAGTTGATGGCAAAATATTTTTGTTAATTTTCGAAGGCCAAAACAGTTGATTTTTTTCAAGGAAAATATCTTGGATTTTTAATTTATGGAATATTTATTTCTTTTTTGAAATTGATTGAATGTTCCAAATGTTTATATTGGTTCTTCATCTATGTTATTATATTTTTTATTAGGGAATACATGTTTCTACTCGGGTTAAAATTTGTATTGGAATTGGATATATATAATAGTGTTAGGCTCATTTGAGGTTCGAGATTAGATTGGAATATAAAAAAATTGTCGATATAAAATGCTTGTGAAGTTCCGATTGAAGTTTCACAAATTAATTTGCAATTATGTAAGTTCCATTGAGCAACTAATAGGGTTTTTGTTCATGTTTCATTAAAATTTGATAACATACAGTAGGTTGTTGGGTTTAGGGCTGCAAACGGGACGTGACAAATTTCTTGTCCAATGCTACCCGTCCCACCAAAGTCTGGCGGGTTACTGGGTCAGGGTAGGGTTGATTAAACTTTTTTTATTGCTACCCGTCTCACTTAAAGGTTAGGCAAGGTGGTTTTGTGGGTTAAATGCCTTGTATAAAAATTTATACAATTGAGTTTGTGGGCTTGTTTCACAGGCTCACGAGTTTTTTTCAAACGCATTCATGGACTTGTTGACTAGCTTATTCATTTTATTCCTACATAATGTTAATCTAAGGTTTGTAAGAAACTAACTGGGTAGAGACTTAGAGTTTAATTATTTATTAATTAATTTCTTCTAACTATGTTTTGTTGAACCTAAAGTTCTAACTAGGGGTGCAAATGGATACAGACTATTCACGGATAATCTGTATCCGTATTTGTTTTTTAAGGATGTATATATCATTTTTTTCTTATCCGAGCGGATATGGATACATATGTTGGTTTTCAAGTTTTTACGGATACGGTTAAAAATTCCAAATTTTGATGGACATGAATACATATATGCATATTTTAGTCAGATACACGTGATTAATATAAAGTTTTTCCCTATGTTTAAATTAGTTATTTTTCATGATTCCAACTTTTACTTAAATTTTTACTACTACACATAATATTTGTTACATTTCTAAACTAATATAAATAGTTATGATATAATTTTATCCAAATTTAAGAGGTAAAAATTATGTGAATTACCATGTTATACGTGCATTTTATATTGTATATGTACACAACACAACATATATCAATTTTTTATCCGTATTTAAAAAAAATATCAATTCTATATCCGTATTCGTTTGTTAAAGATATGATACACATTTTTCATATTTGAGGTAATCTGTATTTATATATGTAAGTCAAATATGGATATGAATATGGTAATACCCGTATCCGATCCGTATTTGATCTGTTTGCACCCTTAGTTCTAATTCCTAAACACACATTTCTTTTGTTAATCTTAAAATTTTAAACATTGTATTTATAATATATTAAAAAATGTTTGGCGAGTTGACGGGGCGAATTAGAAGACAACTGAAACATGTCCCGTTTAAATAAGTGGATTAGCAGCTTGCGTTTGGCGATTTGGCAGGTAGCAAAATTCTGACCGCTCCCGCACCAAGCGGAGCAGGGTGGGGCAACGGGTAAAACCCACCCCACGCACAACCCTAGTTGGGTCAGATTCCAATATTGTGATTGAGGTTTTAGATTTGGTTGGAACATAAAAGAAATGTTGAGGTTTAAAATGCATAGGAAGTAGTAAGTGAGGTTTCAAGAAATAATTTGGAATTTCGTATGTTTAGTATAGCCAATAATCTGATGCTTGTTCATGTCTCGTTAACATGTGATGGTAAATAGTAAGTTCAAATATTATTATTCACAAGTAAAAATATTTGTGTGGTTAATTATATAATTATTTAAATCAGTAATGTGCAAAATAATGGAACATGAGTAGTGAGGCTTTACTGTCCATTTAGAAACCATAATTTGTATAATACCAAAATTTCTATGTTATTCTTTTCTTTAAAAGGGTATGGTAATATGTTCTTGTCCAGAGAGAATAATGTGATGATAAATAAAAGAGAAAATTTTCAAAATAATCAACATTTTTTTTGGAAGAATATGCACGTGACAACTGAAATCGTTTTCTATAAATATTATTTTGGGATTTAAATTATTTATACTATAAATAGAAAATTAATTTACTATAAATAATATAAATTAAAAACGGCATCACGAATGCCGTTTTTTATAAATATTATTTTGGGATTTGAATTAATTAAAGTATAAATAGTAAATTAATTTACTATATATAGTATAAAGTAGTAGTATTTTGGGATTTGAATTAATTTACGTATTTTAGGATTTGAATTAATTTACTTATTCTTAATTCTTCGAATTTGAATTACTATAAATATTATTTTGAGATTTGAATTAATTATACTATAAATTGCAACACTTTTTGTTTATGTAGCTTCATATCTAATGAGAGTTTGTTTGATACAGAAAAAAAAATCATTAGGAAAATTTCTATCCATTTAATTTCAACATGTAAGTAGTTATTGCAAACTCAGTCTATAATTTACAATTTAAATGGATAGAAATTGCAACTTAAATGTTGAATTGCAATTTCACATGTAGAATTTGAATTGCAAATTAAGAAGGATTTGAATTAATTATACTATAAATTGTAATTCAAAACGTGTATTTGTAGTATAATTATACTAAGTAGGATATTTTCTGTATCCCTAAGTTATCATTAGGAAACTTTCTATCCATTTAATTTCAACATGTAAGCAGTATTGCAATTCAACATGTAAGTAGTATTGCAAACCTAGTCTATAAATTGCATTTTAAATGTATAGAAATTGAAATTGAATGGATTGAAATTTCAACTTAAATGTTGAATTGCAATTTCACATGTAGAATTTAATTGCAAACTAAGTAGGATTTGAATTAATTATACTATAAATTGCAATTCGAAAAGTGTATTTATAGTATAATTATACTAAGTAGGATTTTTTCTGTATCCCCAATTTTTTTCTGTATCAACCAAAGTCCCATTATATATTAAGTTACATAAACAAAAAGTGTTGCAATTTATATTATAATTAATTCAAATCCCAAAATACTATTTATAGTAATTCAAATTTGAAGAATTAAGAATAAGTAAATTAATTTAAATCCCAAAATACGTAAATTAATTCAAAATTGAAGAATTCGTCATGTCGTTTTTAATTTATATTCTTTATAGTAAATTAATTTACTATTTATAGTATAATTAATTTAAATTTCAAAATAATATTTATAAAAAAGGCACCCGAGATGTCGTTTTTACTTAATAAAAATGACATCCCAGTTGTCGTTTACAAGTTGCATAGTTTGTCAATTAAGTTTCTCACGTGCATATTCTTCCAATTTTGTTTTTTTTGGTGATTATTTTGAAAAATAAATTCCTAAATAAAATAACTTTTTTATGCTAATGAAAAATCATCTGGAATCATAACATGTGCATACGAACTGCAAGAAAGTGGAGAACTACTTTTGTCAGTTTCTATCTGGTTGAAGTTGTTGGCGTTTATGGCTCATTAACTTTAAGTTAGATAATTAACAAACTAATATGATGCATAATCTCAATTAACAAGTCACATAGAACATATTGTCAAATTGCACATATATATTGTATATCATGAACATTGTAGGTACTCAAATTGAAGAACTAATCAGCCCCAAGATCAAGACTCAAGACTTGCAAGGAGAAGACATGTAATTTTCATGTTACATGAGTGTTAGGATCAAATGTACACTTGAGTACCAAAGCGAAAAACGTCTGAATCGGACGACGAAGTCTTATTCAGTCAACCTAGCTATCTCCTTGTGTCAATAGCATTCCAATCTATACTGGACGACCGAACCTCATTTGATCATCCAAAATTCTTGGGTAATTAAACTCCAAATCTTTACTGAAATCTTTATTTCGGTCGACCCACCCATATTCAGTCATTCGACTTTTCTCTTGCTTTAACCCTATGTGCTTACTCTCATTAGCCCATGTGACAAAGAGTCGTTGAGGATTCTCAACGGATATATCTTTGTCTTCAAGAACACTCATTGAAAACTCCTGCTTTTCGAACTACTAAACTTGTTTTGGAATTCGGGCTACTGAATACGTTGATCGATTGATGAACCTTTTCTCCTAACAGTCATCTCTCTTCTAGTATTTCTAAACCAAATTAAAACACATCTTTCGAACAACCAATTCTCTATCAATTGATCATTAATTTCCTATGTTGCCTTTGGCGTGCAATGACATTTTCCCTGTGTCAATATAGTCGTTGGACTCTCAACAGATATTTGATTTCCAACTGTTTGTGCAAAAGACAAATACTTCAACTTAGACGAAATCTTGATTTCAGACAACCGAATAGCTTTCAGACAATGGAATGTTTTTTGACAAAGCTCGACCAAATCCTTATTATTATTCTTGGATGGCTGACTGAACTCATTTTGGTCAATCGATCTTTATTGGTAAAAATTCCAAAAACTTACTGGAAGTTGGTGATAGGTTATGGACTTGATTTTGAACAACTGAACTCTTAATTTTGGCCAAGTCAACTCTTTGTTTGAGACAATCATTCCTTAAATGGTCGACTAAATTTGTGCAGAATTATGCTCGAGCTTGAGTACATGTTGTTTCTTATTGGTCCAAAGCTCACAAACTCTACCAATCGGTTTTATGACTTTGAAGCTTATAAAGACATTATTCAAGAGATACAAACACATTTTGTACATACACCAAGCTATTTTACTCTTTGTGCTCTCAATTCTCAAGCCTTTAAAGCTCCACCAACTCTCAAATTTCATTGAATACACTCTAAGCCCAATTCAAATATCTTTGAGTGCATTCAAGTTCAACAACCTTCATCAATTTAGGTGTTGTAAAGGTTCGAAGAAGCTCCATCCAAAGTTGTGTAGACGGATCGAGCAATGCAAGGGTGTTTATTGGCTTTTAGGCCTTAATCACTGCTATTTTGATGATTATTGAAAATCTAATCTTAATTCACGCACAATCACCAAGTGAAACATATTCCATGCATATCATTTATACATGTATTGTGCATATCTTTATCTTGTTTGGTGCCAAAGAGATGGAGGATCAAGGATTAAAGACTCAAGGAATGTAATCAAGCTTTAAAAGGACATGTATTTTTCATTTACTGACTCCTAGGATTAATTGTAAACTTGGCACAATTGATAGGTAGAATTATGTGTCAATCAATCTAGCGAAACATATTCCATGCATATCATATATACATGTATTGTGCATATCTTTATCCTGTTAGGTGCCAAAGACAGAGGATCAAGGATTAAAGGCTCAAAGAATATAATCACGCTTTAAGAAGACATGTATTTTCCATTTATTGAGTCATAAGATTAATTGTAAACTTGGCATAATTAATAGGGTAATTTTTTAGGTCAATCGGACGACTAAACCTTTGCTCTGGTTTTTCGAAGATGTCCTTGACTTGATGCAACCCAATTTCGGACATCTCATTCCTTCATTCAATTGTCCGAACATTTTCTTTGAGTTATCAAACATTTTCCTTGATTTGTTTCAGACGACTAATGTGCCGATTCAATCGTCCGAATTCATACTGTGTTTAGACAAACATTTTCAGACGACCAAACCACTCTTTTTGTAACGCCCCGAGCCCGGACAACTGCTCACCCGCCCGAACCCGGTGCGTTAAGATACGATCCACGATCCTGACCGCTGCGCACTCTGATATTTAAATCCATCTGATAGGCCCATAATAATTTGAAAAATATAATCAACAAATTATGAGCTCGACAGCCCGCAAGTATCAACCATCAATCAATCAGAATCATAATCATGTGGAAAATAATACAGAATATGACATTCAGTCAATAAGCACAATCAAGAGACATGCATCACAAATAAAATGCATGCATATCAATTTGAAACCCCCATTCAGATTCGACCACATCCTGTGCTTCTGAAATCTATCAATCTGTCAGACGCACACCTGGTAGCTCCACACTAATGACAGGCAGCCCTTTTCTCTCTCGGGTGGCTCCACGTTGTCCGTTAGGCAGCTCTTTCCTAAGTTGCTCTGCTAGAAACATACACACAGCCACAGGACATGTCGACCGAAACACCACCATGCAATCATATGCATATCCATAAAATCAATATTAATGCTCAACATGCATGCAACTACGAATATCAAGAGAGACAGACATGATATGAAACTGAAGAATAACGAATCAGTACTTGCCTCAAAATCTCCATCTTTTTCTTCCCAATATTCTTCTCAAAACTCCATCTTCTCCTAAAACCACACAATCATCCAACAATCTTAATTAGTCCATTAAGATATTTGATTATTACCTCAACTAAAAAAATCAGGATATTACATTCTACCCTCCTTAAAAGAAATTTCGTCCTCGAAATTTGATCTCAATACTGTCTCAATCAAAACAAATCAATACAAAATTTTCAACTCATTATTTATCAAATCTAAAAACCTAACACCACTTATCGCTCATAATTTAGATAATCAATCCAACCAAATCCAAATGCACATTTAAACTCAAGTCCAAATATCTCTAAATTCATCTTTCATTATTTATTAATAATTTGGTAGCAAATCCAACTAAGTCAAAATTCACATTTAAATCAATAGTCAATACTTCTAAATCCAATTTCTCAAATTCCAATTCAATCAAATTTTTATTTCAAATCCAAATCCCGACTAATTCCGAGGATCGTATTGCTCTGATACCATTTGTAACGCCCCGAGCCCGGACAACTGCTCACCCGCCCGAACCCGGTGCGTTAAGATACGATCCACGATCCTGACCGCTGTGCACTCTGATATTTAAATCCATCTGATAGGCCCATAATAATCTGAAAAATATAATCAACAAATTGTGAGCTCGACAGCCCGCAAGTACCAACCATCAATCAATCAGAATCATAATCATAATCATGTGGAAAATAATACAGAATATGACATTCAGTCAATAAGCACAATCAAGAGACATGCATCACAAATAAAATGCATGCATATCAATTTGAAACCCCCATTCAGATTCGACCACATCCTGTGCTTCTGAAATCTCTCAATCTGTCAGACGCACACCTGGTAGCTCCACACTAATGACAGGCAACCCTTTTCTCTCTCGGGTGGCTCCACGCTGTCCGTTAGGCAGCTCTTTCCTAAGTCGCTCTGCTAGAAACATACACACAGCCACAGGACATGTCGACCGAAACACCACCATGCAATCATATGCATATCCATAAAATCAATATTAATGCTCAACATGCATGCAACTACGAATATCAAGAGAGACAGACATGATATGAAACTGAAGAATAACGAATCAGTACTTGCCTCAAAATCTCCATCTTTTTCTTCTCAATATTCTTCTCAAAATTCCATCTTCTCCTAAAACCACACAATCATCCAACAATCTTAATTAGTCCATTAAGATATTTGATTATTACCTCAACTAAAAAATTCAGGATATTACATTCTACCCTCCTTAAAAGAAATTTCGTCCTCGAAATTTGATCTCAATACTGTCTCAATCCAAACAAATCAATATAAAATTTTCAACTCATTATTTATCAAATCTAAAAACCTAACACCACTTATCGCTCATAATTTAGATAATCAATCCAACCACATCCAAATTCACATTTAAACTCAAGTCCAAATATCTCTAAATTCATCTTTCAATATTTATTAATAATTTGGTAGCAAATCCAACTAAGTCAAAATTCACATTTAAATCAATAGTCAATACTTCTAAATCTAATTTCTCAAATTCCAATTCAATCAAATTTTTATTTCAAATCCAAATCCCGACTAATTCCGAGGATCGTATTGCTCTGATACCATTTGTAACGGCCCGAGCCCAGACAACTGCTCACCCGCCCGAACCCGGTGCGTTAAGATACGATCCACGATCCTGACCGCTGTGCACTCTGATATTTAAATCCATCTGATAGGCCCATAATAATCTGAAAAATATAATCAACAAATTGTGAGCTCGACAGCCCGCAAGTACCAACCATCAATCAATCAGAATCATAATCATAATCATGTGGAAAATAATACAGAATATGACATTCAGTCAATAAGCACAATCAAGAGACATGCATCACAAATAAAATGCATGCATATCAATTTGAAACCCCCATTCAGATTCGACCACATCCTGTGCTTCTGAAATCTATCAATATGTCAGACGCACACCTGGTAGCTCCACACTAACGACAGGCAGCCCTTTCCTCTCTCGGGTGGCTCCACGCTGTCCGTTAGGCAGCTCTTTCCTAAGTTGCTCTACTGGGAACATACACACAGCCACAGGACATGTCGACCGAAACACCACCATGCAATCATATGCATATCCATAAAATCAATATTAATGCTCAACATGCATGCAACTACGAATATCAAGAGAGACAGACATGATATGAAACTGAAGAATAACGAATCAGTACTTGCCTCAAAATCTCCATCTTTTTCTTCTAAATATTCTTCTCAAAATTCCATCTTCTCCTAAAACCACACAATCATCCAACAATCTTAATTAGTCCATTAAGATATTTGATTATTACCTCAACTAAAAAATTCAGGATATTACACTTTTAGTCATCCGAACCTTGATTTTGATTAGAGGTGTCTATACTAAATAGAGTCGTTACCTTGTCAGTACTTTGAACTTTATACAACGGCTATATCCACATTCTTCTCATTATAAACACCTTTATTTCAAACGACTAGTGAACAATTTTAGATGCCTCTTCATACTTCTTTGGACAACCCATTTAATCATCCAATCGTACGAATTCTAGCAGACCAGGAGTGAACATTTGTCCACCCAATTTCGGACGACCCAACTCTCCATCCAGTTGTCTGAAATCTCTTGGACTGGGAGTGAACATTTCTTCACCTAGATTCCAACGACCGATTCTCTGGCCAGTCGACCGAAGTCATCTTGATTTCATGTTGACTATTTGTTGACCTACCCATTTGAATGTACCATAAATTCATTCAGTCATCTGAATCTTGTCGACTGTTAGACTAGCTTTTTGCTCTCCATTCCAAACTTGACCAAACAAACCCCAAACCTTTTCCAACGGCTATGAAACCTTTGGAGCCTATAAATAGGTGTTTTAACTTCAATTCTATAGATCTCTCACACTCCATATTGCTTTCACTAATAAAGAGAAACTTCTCCACCTTCTAGATTCCCAATCCTACACTCAAGCATACACTTTACACTTGTGTTCCTTAATCCTATCAAAATCAAGTGTGTCAAGTTAGATTGTTTTGTGACACCATTTCCATTGTTTGAAAGTTGTATTGCTTCGGAGGAAGCCACCTACTCAGGTTGTGAGATGAAGAATCGAGTTTGTTGAGGTTGTTCGCGAACTTGCATTATAAAAGGCTTGATGTCAGTCCCAAACGAAGATCAGATTAGTGAAGTCACGAGGGGGGTTTACAGGAGGTGACTAGGACCCGGTTTGGGGTGTCTAACTTCTATAAAAATCTCGATCTACATTGTGGTTTGATTGTCCCTCTTTTGTTTTTTTATTTCCGTTGCACATACTTAACTTAGAAATTAGTTTAGTAGCCATCATTGATCCCAACAGTGTTCGCCAAGGCTTAGATTGTAAAGGGGTTTCTTTTCGACCCGAAAGGAGGAGATTAGTGGTTACTCGAGTAGAGATCAAAGGATCAATCAGAACTTGGGGAGAAGACTAGATCACGGTGGTGGTGATCGAACCTCTATACAAATCATCAGTGTCGCTTTGTGGTTTGCATTTTTCTATCCCTTGTTTTTAATTCCGTCTTATTTAGGACTAATCGCATATAATCTACTCACCCTCCTCTAGATTTGTGCTTGTCCTACTTACATTTGGTATCTGAGCATATGTTTACTCATTGGTGGGCTGATGCATTGCATACATTGCATCATATGTCTTTAATTTAGATTACTTTTATATCAATAAATGCTACTAAGGTATGTGTTTAGTCTTATTTACAGAATACAGGGACCTGAATGTAAATTACCCACATCCCGAGCATAAACGCATACAAAAGACTCGTTTCTATCATAAAGACCAAGTTCAAGTTTATCGGGTTTCAAATGGAAATGTATCCAAGCATAAAAGCATTCAAGACCTAATTACGAAAAGAACAAGGACTTAAGCACAAAAGTAGCCAGAGACTTAATTGCAAAAAGTCAAGGACCTAATTGCAAATCACGAGTAGCTTTTATTATTATGGAGAAAATATAAAGAAAAATCAATGTGGATCTCCAAATATATGAAGAAATTAATTCGGATCTCCAAAGATATGCAAGAATCAATCCAGACGCGCAAATGACATTGAAATCATACCATAAACACACAGGAAAAATCCGGGTCGATTTTGAGCCAAAAAGGTGGCGATTCCGCCGCACCTCAAGAGCAAATTGCGGCGAATCCGCCGCACCAAATTAGATTAATGCTCTAAAAATTTTACCGGTTGCGTGTTGACGCGTGTACTTTCTTATTTCATGCTTAGGTCCCTTGTATCGGCTATAAATAGCCCCGAGAACGATGTTGTGAGGAGTTCTTCCTTTTGTTCCATAATTTAGCAATAAAATTCTGTTTCTTTTATTTTGTGTTTTTAGTTTTCTTTTGTAATGCCTCTAGGACCCCTTCTTCCTCCCTCTATGAGTTTCTAACTCTTTCCAAAGGGTGGGGGTGACGGATTTAGGGTGATGAGAAGAGAATAAAGTTATTATTTTAATTTCGTATTAGTATGTTTTGATTACTTGAGTTTATGTTAAATCATTTATCATGTAATGCTTTATAACTAATGTGATTTATTATAAGTTTCAGAATTCTCTAATCTAAACCTTAAATCTAAACCTCCACCCAACGGAATTCACAATCTTTGTTCTTGTTTTAGTTTTAATCGTTCATGTTTCTTGCTTTAGATAATTAAAACCCAAAAATTTCAAAATCAACCTTATTATTGTTCTTTCTTCTCTAATCGAAAATCCAAAAATAACAATATCTCTCCCTCCTTGTGTTCGACCCGTACTTGCCACCGCTTCAACGCGGCCGTACACTTGCGGTATAAATTTAATTCTCATCAAGTTTTTGGCGCCGTTGCCGGGGAGGCGACGCAGATTTTGTTTATTTTTGTGTTTTCGATTTTATTCTGTTTATCTTGTGCGCGATCTAAATATTTGGATTTGTGTTTCAGGAGACAACTGAGTGCACGGCGAAATCCGGGCACCTTCTGAGCTTAACGAGCGGCGGAATCGCCGCACATCAAGAGGAACCTGCGGCGGAATCGCCGCACAATTGAAGCATCTGGGCGTCAAACTTTTCTGGGACGCGACTCATCTCTGGGTGGACGCGTGAAGCTACTGAAATTTCGAGAGCGGGCGGTGAACCCGACTGAGCATTGCATAGGTAACCTGTGTTGCCTCTTTTCCTCGTAATTTGTATTTTCAAAAAAAAATCTTTTTATTAGAATTATACGTGTTAGGGCAAAAATTCCATAATTGGCAATAATTCAACTCTGACCTAAAATTGGCAAAATTAGAAAGACTGAGTGCATGCATCATATAATATTTTGTTTGCATTATTCTTGCTAAATTCTTGCAAATTAATTCTTGTTGAAGAGTGCTGGAGGCAAGCTACGTATCGTGTTTTAACGATTGCATTTAAGCATATAATTTAGTTTGCATACAACCTTGCAATTGCCCCCCTCTAAAAACCATTGTTTGACTATCTTTGCTAGATTTAAGTTAAACTACCTTAAGGGCAACTCCGTAGGAAAAGATACGGTGGGGATTTCATCACCCTTCCGTGGCCCACAAATCACAATCCTAAAGTGTCACCCAAGCCTTAAAATTTAAAATCAATTAGACATTGGCCCCTAAGGACTCAGACTCAATTAAGGAGAAGAATTGGTTTGACTTGCTATGACCTGAAGCCGATCGAATTCAATTTGGTGTCTAGGAAGTGTTTTTGTGTTGACGAGAGTCTTCCAAGCGAAGTGGTTGTCTAATTGGCACCGACTTTGTCGGAAGCGCCCCCACTAGCTATACACTACCTGGCCAATTTGGTTTGATTAGTGTGGGAGGTGAATCAAGCGAATCAATTCGACTCAACCAGTTAGGAGTCGTCTAGATATAAGCGACACTAGGTCTAGGATTGTTTGAACCGTGCTTTCTTAGGAAATTTCTGACCAACCCTCTTTTCTATCTTTAGAGTTAAGTTTCCTTTCTCATCTGAGTCTTCTTTCTCTTCTCACCTAAATTCTCTAGATTAGGATTCCTCTCTCATCTTTCCACATTCTATTGTTTGTTTCCAAAAAAAAGCATAAAAAAATATATATATAAAAAAGAAAAAAATAATTGCAATTAATTCTTGAAATTAAATTTGGAATTTAAATTTCGAATTTGAACTCAAAAATTGATTCAACCCGGTGCACTCAGATTTGGATTCGGGACTTGAGTAATCGACTCTCACGAGTTCATCTAGATTCCAGTCTGGAGTTTAGCCCCAATCCATCTACTGCACCACCTCACCCGGATCCAATGGGTGAGAATGTTGTGAACCCACCTGTTGCACAACCTATAACTCTGAGGGATCGATGCTATCCAGCGATGGCTGCTCAGCCATCGTGCATCGTTATGCCCACCATACCGGGTCGCGACTTCGAACTTAAGGCACAATACATGAGTATGTTGCCTAAGTTCACCTCTAGGGAAGATCCATATCTCTTCCTTAGAGAATTTGAGGAAATCTGCTCTCTTATGTAATACCAGGATATCCCTGAAGAGGCAGTGCGTCTGAAATTTGTGCCTCTAGCACTAAAGGACGACGCTAAGAAATGGCTATATAGTCTAGCCGAAAGATCAATTAGGAGTTGGGCTGAGTTTGTTCAAGTATTTCTGAAAAAATATTTCCCCAACCATAAGACTATGAGGATTAGGAATGAAATTGTTGCATTCGTTCAGTCTGAGAGCGAGCCATTCTATTCCTATCTAGAAAGATTTAAGAGTGTTTTGACCCAATGCCCTCATCATGGAATTCCGAGATGGCAATTATGCCAAATTATTTATGAGGGATTGACACCCACATCTAGGGTTATGGTAGAATCCGTAAGCCAAGGGAATTTTATGTCGAAAAATGAAAATGATGTCTGGACTTTTCTTGAGGATTTAGCTGAAAACAGTATGCAATGGGACAAAGCTAGAACACCGCTTAACCCGAGTATTGGATCTAGAATAGCAAGTCAACCCAAACCAGGTGTCTTAGCTGTAGATGCCAACATAGCGGCTGAAGCAAAACTAGCTACTCTTATGCGCAGAATGGAAAGTTTAGAGCTACAAACCCAAAACCGAGTGAATCAAGCCTCGACTATCCCGTGCTCTAGATGTGGTCAGACTGGTCATATAAAGGAGGATTGTGCGGAATGGGACCAAGTTAATGCCATGTATAACCATGCTAGAAATGACCCATACACATCAACCTATAACTCGGGTTGGCGTAATAATTCCAATTTCTCATCAAACCAACAGGGTCAACCTCCTAGACAACAACCAAACCCGTATAACCAAAATAATACATCATCTGGGTTTAATAACAATAACGATCATGAGGTTAGGTTGACAAGCTTGGAAAATTTGATGAAAACTTTTATACAAACAACCAACCAGACCTTCCAAAGGCTAGAGACACAAGTCAGCCAACTAGCACAAATAGTAGGTGAAAGAGAAAAGGGTCGGTTTCCAAGTCAACCTGAGGTGAACCCTAGATCTAATAATTCATATCAATCCTATCAAGCACCTTCAGGAAATAACAACCCTAGACCGGTTCAAATGGTTAATGAAGAAGGACCGTTCCAACAAATAAATGTTGTAGTATCATTACGGTCCGGAAGACAGATTGATAATAATGTGGTAAATCCTAGAATGTCTAATCAATCTAGCCATCAAACTGCCACATATGACCTAACCATTGAACTCGACGTCCAATCTGAAACGCCCACCCCACCTACTCAATCTGAATCCGTAGCTCAACCTGAACCTGAGCGAGTCTGTCCCTAAAGCCCCATTTCCCAATAGACTCAAAAAGAACTCAAGTGCACAAATAGAGAAAATCTTGGAAGTATTTAAGCAAGTTAAGGTGAACATTCCACTCTTAGACATGATTCAACAAATACCTGCTTATGCTAAATTCTTAAAAGATTTGTGCACTAAAAAGAGAAAAACAAACGTACCAAAGAAGGCATTCTTAACTGCAAACATAAGTTCTATTTTGTCCAACACATCTCCTATAAAATATAAGGATCCTGGATGTCCCACAATTTCATGTTCAATAGGAGATACTTTTATCAACAGAGCCCTTCTAGACCTTGGTGCTAGTGTTAACCTACTCCCATACTCTGTCTATGAGCAAATGAACCTTGGTCCACTAAAACCCTCTAAGACAACCCTTCAATTTGTTGATTGCTCTATTAAGAAACCAAGAGGTGTAGTAGAGGATGTTTTGATCAGGGTTGGTGACTTCATTTACCCAGTGGATTTTGTCGTACTAGATACCGCACCTGTTGTAAATCCTAATCGACAAATCCCTGTAATTCTAGGCAGACCCTTTTTGGCCACTTCTGAAGCATTGATACACTGTCGAAATGGGCTCATGCAATTATCTTTTGGGAACTTAAAAGCTGAATTTAATATCTTTCATATTGATAGTGAGCCAGAAATAACATGCAATCAAAGTGATGTTGTGATGAAATCGCGTATCTATAATATTTCTGAATCGTCACAAAATCAAAAAGGAAGTAAGAAAAAAGGGAGAAATTCATCTACACACCCACCATCACTCGAGCAAATAAGAGAACCTATTTATGTGAGGGGTGTGGAATCTGTGACTCAGAACTCTCATTTCAACTGGACACATGCACCAATATGGTGTCATTCAATCCAGTTCTGACTATGGTTGACTTTGAGCAAATTCCATCCGTCCACCGCAGTTCATCAAGGTAATAAGTGCATTTGTTTTATATTTGCATACATTGAGGACAATGCATGATTTAGGTGTGGGTGGTGCTTATGTATATATTCACTTATATATCTGTCTTTTATTTCAAAAAAAAAATTCAATGTTTCATGACTAGCTTAAGATTGAACGACCAAAACCCGAGTACAAATTGCATTGAATTTTTGTTCCTTATTATATAGTTCTGCTTGTAGAAATTATGACATAAATCTAAGTCCAAAGAAATAACCCATTACCCTTTAAGACATGCATGCACTTAAATTGGATGAATCAAATCTTTGAAGTGGTTGATAAAAAGCAGAGGTTGAGGAAAATATACCGGGAAGTGTGGACTTCTAATAGCAATTAAGCCTTGAGAGAAAAAAATAAAAATAAAGGAATAAAGTGAGGAAAGCATATTATGCAAAATGATTACAAAAGCTCAAGCCTTCGAGTCACTGGTCCGTAGGGGTATCTTGAAACCTGGTAACTTGAGTCTTCGAGCTCGGGATTATCGACCAAACTCGCTACACGAATGCAAAAAGGGTAAAAGTGTCAAAAAGCAAATGTGTTGAATCACGGAAGAAAAGAAAAAAATATTCAAGGCCCAAAGCTAAAAGAATGATCCATGCCATGGTTGATCTGAATGATACTTCACCACCAGAGGAGGCGTGCAAAATAATTTAAGTGATATCATGTGTAGAAGGGTTAGTGGTGTGAATGTTGGAGGAACAAAGACCAAGTCATATTTTTAATGAGTTAGATCTACATAATGAGCATACAAGAATTCGAAGTGAGATGTATAAGGTTGAGGTAAAGATATTAAGAGCTATTAATGGAATGTTGAATTAAGACTTTGTGGGTGTGTCAACTGAAAACCCTCACGAGACAAAACTCGTCCTCTAAGGAAACTTGGAGGTTTAACGGCTTGTTGCACATGCTAAGTGCAACCGTGATTCCTACGAAAGTGAGTTAGGATTTCCCTGTTTTCATCTCTCTTATATTCTGTTTTGCTAGGGACTAGCAAAATCTAGGTGTGGGGGTATTTGATGCATTGCATACATTGCATCATATGTCTTTAATTTAGATTACTTTTATATCAATAAATGCTACTAAGGTATGTGTTTAGTCTTATTTACAAAATACAGGGACCTGAATGTAAATTACCCACATCCCGAGCATAAACGCATACAAAAGACTCGTTTCTATCATAAAGACCAAGTTCAAGTTTATCGGGTTTCAAATGGAAATGTATCCAAGCATAAAAGCATTCAAGACCTAATTACGAAAAGAACAAGGACTTAAGCACAAAAGTAGCCAGAGACTTAATTGCAAAAAGTCAAGGACCTAATTGCAAATCACGAGTAGCTTTTATTATTATGGAGAAAATATAAAGAAAAATCAATGTGGATCTCCAAATATATGAAGAAATTAATTCGGATCTCCAAAGATATGCAAGAATCAATCCAGACGCGCAAATGACATTGAAATCATACCATAAACACACAGGAAAAATCCGGGTCGATTTTGAGCCAAAAAGGTGGCGATTCTGCCGCACCTCAAGAGCAAATTGCGGCGAATCCGCCGCACCAAATTAGATTAATGCTCTAAAAATTTTACCGGTTGCGTGTTGACGCGTGTACTTTCTTATTTCATGCTTAGGTCCCTTGTATCGGCTATAAATAGCCCCGAGAACGATGTTGTGAGGAGTTCTTCCTTTTGTTCCATAATTTAGCAATAAAATTCTGTTTCTTTTATTTTGTGTTTTTAGTTTTCTTTTGTAATGCCTCTAGGACCCCTTCTTCCTCCCTCTATGAGTTTCTAACTCTTTCCAAAGGGTGGGGGTGACGGATTTAGGGTGATGAGAAGAGAATAAAGTTATTATTTTAATTTCGTATTAGTATGTTTTGATTACTTGAGTTTATGTTAAATCATTTATCATGTAATGCTTTATAACTAATGTGATTTATTATAAGTTTCAGAATTCTCTAATCTAAACCTTAAATCTAAACCTCCACCCAACGGAATTCACAATCTTTGTTCTTGTTTTAGTTTTAATCGTTCATGTTTCTTGCTTTAGATAATTAAAACCCAAAAATTTCAAAATCAACCTTATTATTGTTCTTTCTTCTCTAATCGAAAATCCAAAAATAACAATATCTCTCCCTCCTTGTGTTCGACCCGTACTTGCCACCGCTTCAACGCGGCCGTACACTTGCGGTATAAATTTAATTCTCATCAAGTTTTTGGCGCCGTTGCCGGGGAGGCGACGCAGATTTTGTTTATTTTTGTGTTTTCGATTTTATTCTGTTTATCTTGTGCGCGATCTAAATATTTGGATTTGTGTTTCAGGAGACAACTGAGTGCACGGCGAAATCCGGGCACCTTCTGAGCTTAACGAGCGGCGGAATCGCCGCACATCAAGAGGAACCTGCGGCGGAATCGCCGCACAATTGAAGCATCTGGGCGTCAAACTTTTCTGGGACGCGACTCATCTCTGGGTGGACGCGTGAAGCTACTGAAATTTCGAGAGCGGGCGGTGAACCCGACTGAGCATTGCATAGGTAACCTGTGTTGCCTCTTTTCCTCGTAATTTGTATTTTCAAAAAAAAATCTTTTTATTAGAATTATACGTGTTAGGGCAAAAATTCCATAATTGGCAATAATTCAACTCTGACCTAAAATTGGCAAAATTAGAAAGACTGAGTGCATGCATCATATAATATTTTGTTTGCATTATTCTTGCTAAATTCTTGCAAATTAATTCTTGTTGAAGAGTGCTGGAGGCAAGCTACGTATCGTGTTTTAACGATTGCATTTAAGCATATAATTTAGTTTGCATACAACCTTGCAATTGCCCCCCTCTAAAAACCATTGTTTGACTATCTTTGCTAGATTTAAGTTAAACTACCTTAAGGGCAACTCCGTAGGAAAAGATACGGTGGGGATTTCATCACCCTTCCGTGGCCCACAAATCACAATCCTAAAGTGTCACCCAAGCCTTAAAATTTAAAATCAATTAGACATTGGCCCCTAAGGACTCAGACTCAATTAAGGAGAAGAATTGGTTTGACTTGCTATGACCTGAAGCCGATCGAATTCAATTTGGTGTCTAGGAAGTGTTTTTGTGTTGACGAGAGTCTTCCAAGCGAAGTGGTTGTCTAATTGGCACCGACTTTGTCGGAAGCGCCCCCACTAGCTATACACTACCTGGCCAATTTGGTTTGATTAGTGTGGGAGGTGAATCAAGCGAATCAATTCGACTCAACCAGTTAGGAGTCGTCTAGATATAAGCGACACTAGGTCTAGGATTGTTTGAACCGTGCTTTCTTAGGAAATTTCTGACCAACCCTCTTTTCTATCTTTAGAGTTAAGTTTCCTTTCTCATCTGAGTCTTCTTTCTCTTCTCACCTAAATTCTCTAGATTAGGATTCCTCTCTCATCTTTCCACATTCTATTGTTTGTTTCCAAAAAAAAGCATAAAAAAATATATATATAAAAAAGAAAAAAATAATTGCAATTAATTCTTGAAATTAAATTTGGAATTTAAATTTCGAATTTGAACTCAAAAATTGATTCAACCCGGTGCACTCAGATTTGGATTCGGGACTTGAGTAATCGACTCTCACGAGTTCATCTAGATTCCAGTCTGGAGTTTAGCCCCAATCCATCTACTGCACCACCTCACCCGGATCCAATGGGTGAGAATGTTGTGAACCCACCTGTTGCACAACCTATAACTCTGAGGGATCGATGCTATCCAGCGATGGCTGCTCAGCCATCGTGCATCGTTATGCCCACCATACCGGGTCGCGACTTCGAACTTAAGGCACAATACATGAGTATGTTGCCTAAGTTCACCTCTAGGGAAGATCCATATCTCTTCCTTAGAGAATTTGAGGAAATCTGCTCTCTTATGCAATACCAGGATATCCCTGAAGAGGCAGTGCGTCTGAAATTTGTGCCTCTAGCACTAAAGGACGACGCTAAGAAATGGCTATATAGTCTAGCCGAAAGATCAATTAGGAGTTGGGCTGAGTTTGTTCAAGTATTTCTGAAAAAATATTTCCCCAACCATAAGACTATGAGGATTAGGAATGAAATTGTTGCATTCGTTCAGTCTGAGAGCGAGCCATTCTATTCCTATCTAGAAAGATTTAAGAGTGTTTTGACCCAATGCCCTCATCATGGAATTCCGAGATGGCAATTATGCCAAATTATTTATGAGGGATTGACACCCACATCTAGGGTTATGGTAGAATCCGTAAGCCAAGGGAATTTTATGTCGAAAAATGAAAATGATGTCTGGACTTTTCTTGAGGATTTAGCTGAAAACAGTATGCAATGGGACAAAGCTAGAACACCGCTTAACCCGAGTATTGGATCTAGAATAGCAAGTCAACCCAAACCAGGTGTCTTAGCTGTAGATGCCAACATAGCGGCTGAAGCAAAACTAGCTACTCTTATGCGCAGAATGGAAAGTTTAGAGCTACAAACCCAAAACCGAGTGAATCAAGCCTCGACTATCCCGTGCTCTAGATGTGGTCAGACTGGTCATATAAAGGAGGATTGTGCGGAATGGGACCAAGTTAATGCCATGTATAACCATGCTAGAAATGACCCATACGCATCAACCTATAACTCGGGTTGGCGTAATAATTCCAATTTCTCATCAAACCAACAGGGTCAACCTCCTAGACAACAACCAAACCCGTATAACCAAAATAATACATCATCTGGGTTTAATAACAATAACGATCATGAGGTTAGGTTGACAAGCTTGGAAAATTTGATGAAAACTTTTATACAAACAACCAACCAGACCTTCCAAAGGCTAGAGACACAAGTCAGCCAACTAGCACAAATAGTAGGTGAAAGAGAAAAGGGTCGGTTTCCAAGTCAACCTGAGGTGAACCCTAGATCTAATAATTCATATCAATCCTATCAAGCACCTTCAGGAAATAACAACCCTAGACCGGTTCAAATGGTTAATGAAGAAGGACCGTTCCAACAAATAAATGCTGTAGTATCATTACGGTCCGGAAGACAGATTGATAATAATGTGGTAAATCCTAGAATGTCTAATCAATCTAGACATCAAACTGCCACATATGACCTAACCATTGAACTCGACGTCCAATCTGAAACGCCCACCCCACCTACTCAATCTGAATCCGTAGCTCAACCTGAACCTGAGCGAGTCTGTCCCTAAAGCCCCATTTCCCAATAGACTCAAAAAGAACTCAAGTGCACAAATAGAGAAAATCTTGGAAGTATTTAAGCAAGTTAAGGTGAACATTCCACTCTTAGACATGATTCAACAAATACCTGCTTATGCTAAATTCTTAAAAGATTTGTGCACTAAAAAGAGAAAAACAAACGTACCAAAGAAGGCATTCTTAACTGCAAACATAAGTTCTATTTTGTCCAACACATCTCCTATAAAATATAAGGATCCTGGATGTCCCACAATTTCATGTTCAATAGGAGATACTTTTATCAACAGAGCCCTTCTAGACCTTGGTGCTAGTGTTAACCTACTCCCATACTCTGTCTATGAGCAAATGAACCTTGGTCCACTAAAACCCTCTAAGACAACCCTTCAATTTGTTGATTGCTCTATTAAGAAACCAAGAGGTGTAGTAGAGGATGTTTTGATCAGGGTTGGTGACTTCATTTACCCAGTGGATTTTGTCGTACTAGATACCGCACCTGTTGTAAATCCTAATCGACAAATCCCTGTAATTCTAGGCAGACCCTTTTTGGCCACTTCTGAAGCATTGATACACTGTCGAAATGGGCTCATGCAATTATCTTTTGGGAACTTAAAAGCTGAATTTAATATCTTTCATATTGATAGTGAGCCAGAAATAACATGCAATCAAAGTGATGTTGTGATGAAATCGCGTATCTATAATATTTCTGAATCGTCACAAAATCAAAAAGGAAGTAAGAAAAAAGGGAGAAATTCATCTACACACCCACCATCACTCGAGCAAATAAGAGAACCTATTTATGTGAGGGGTGTGGAATCTGTGACTCAGAACTCTCATTTCAACTGGACACATGCACCAATATGGTGTCATTCAATCCAGTTCTGACTATGGTTGACTTTGAGCAAATTCCATCCGTCCACCGCAGTTCATCAAGGTAATAAGTGCATTTGTTTTATATTTGCATACATTGAGGACAATGCATGATTTAGGTGTGGGTGGTGCTTATGTATATATTCACTTATATATCTGTCTTTTATTTCAAAAAAAAAATTCAATGTTTCATGACTAGCTTAAGATTGAACGACCAAAACCCGAGTACAAATTGCATTGAATTTTTGTTCCTTATTATATAGTTCTGCTTGTAGAAATTATGACATAAATCTAAGTCCAAAGAAATAACCCATTACCCTTTAAGACATGCATGCACTTAAATTGGATGAATCAAATCTTTGAAGTGGTTGATAAAAAGCAGAGGTTGAGGAAAATATACCGGGAAGTGTGGACTTCTAATAGCAATTAAGCCTTGAGAGAAAAAAATAAAAATAAAGGAATAAAGTGAGGAAAGCATATTATGCAAAATGATTACAAAAGCTCAAGCCTTCGAGTCACTGGTCCGTAGGGGTATCTTGAAACCTGGTAACTTGAGTCTTCGAGCTCGGGATTATCGACCAAACTCGCTACACGAATGCAAAAAGGGTAAAAGTGTCAAAAAGCAAATGTGTTGAATCACGGAAGAAAAGAAAAAAATATTCAAGGCCCAAAGCTAAAAGAATGATCCATGCCATGGTTGATCTGAATGATACTTCACCACCAGAGGAGGCGTGCAAAATAATTTAAGTGATATCATGTGTAGAAGGGTTAGTGGTGTGAATGTTGGAGGAACAAAGACCAAGTCATATTTTTAATGAGTTAGATCTACATAATGAGCATACAAGAATTCGAAGTGAGATGTATAAGGTTGAGGTAAAGATATTAAGAGCTATTAATGGAATGTTGAATTAAGACTTTGTGGGTGTGTCAACTGAAAACCCTCACGAGACAAAACTCGTCCTCTAAGGAAACTTGGAGGTTTAACGGCTTGTTGCACATGCTAAGTGCAACCGTGATTCCTACGAAAGTGAGTTAGGATTTCCCTGTTTTCATCTCTCTTATATTCTGTTTTGCTAGGGACTAGCAAAATCTAGGTGTGGGGGTATTTGATGCATTGCATACATTGCATCATATGTCTTTAATTTAGATTACTTTTATATCAATAAATGCTACTAAGGTATGTGTTTAGTCTTATTTACAGAATACAGGGACCTGAATGTAAATTACCCACATCCCGAGCATAAACGCATACAAAAGACTCGTTTCTATCATAAAGACCAAGTTCAAGTTTATCGGGTTTCAAATGGAAATGTATCCAAGCATAAAAGCATTCAAGACCTAATTACGAAAAGAACAAGGACTTAAGCACAAAAGTAGCCAGAGACTTAATTGCAAAAAGTCAAGGACCTAATTGCAAATCACGAGTAGCTTTTATTATTATGGAGAAAATATAAAGAAAAATCAATGTGGATCTCCAAATATATGAAGAAATTAATTCGGATCTCCAAAGATATGCAAGAATCAATCCAGACGCGCAAATGACATTGAAATCATACCATAAACACACAGGAAAAATCCGGGTCGATTTTGAGCCAAAAAGGTGGCGATTCTGCCGCACCTCAAGAGCAAATTGCGGCGAATCCGCCGCACCAAATTAGATTAATGCTCTAAAAATTTTACCGGTTGCGTGTTGACGCGTGTACTTTCTTATTTCATGCTTAGGTCCCTTGTATCGGCTATAAATAGCCCCGAGAACGATGTTGTGAGGAGTTCTTCCTTTTGTTCCATAATTTAGCAATAAAATTCTGTTTCTTTTATTTTGTGTTTTTAGTTTTCTTTTGTAATGCCTCTAGGACCCCTTCTTCCTCCCTCTATGAGTTTCTAACTCTTTCCAAAGGGTGGGGGTGACGGATTTAGGGTGATGAGAAGAGAATAAAGTTATTATTTTAATTTCGTATTAGTATGTTTTGATTACTTGAGTTTATGTTAAATCATTTATCATGTAATGCTTTATAACTAATGTGATTTATTATAAGTTTCAGAATTCTCTAATCTAAACCTTAAATCTAAACCTCCACCCAACGGAATTCACAATCTTTGTTCTTGTTTTAGTTTTAATCGTTCATGTTTCTTGCTTTAGATAATTAAAACCCAAAAATTTCAAAATCAACCTTATTATTGTTCTTTCTTCTCTAATCGAAAATCCAAAAATAACAATATCTCTCCCTCCTTGTGTTCGACCCGTACTTGCCACCGCTTCAACGCGGCCGTACACTTGCGGTATAAATTTAATTCTCATCAAGTTTTTGGCGCCGTTGCCGGGGAGGCGACGCAGATTTTGTTTATTTTTGTGTTTTCGATTTTATTCTGTTTATCTTGTGCGCGATCTAAATATTTGGATTTGTGTTTCAGGAGACAACTGAGTGCACGGCGAAATCCGGGCACCTTCTGAGCTTAACGAGCGGCGGAATCGCCGCACATCAAGAGGAACCTGCGGCGGAATCGCCGCACAATTGAAGCATCTGGGCGTCAAACTTTTCTGGGACGCGACTCATCTCTGGGTGGACGCGTGAAGCTACTGAAATTTCGAGAGCGGGCGGTGAACCCGACTGAGCATTGCATAGGTAACCTGTGTTGCCTCTTTTCCTCGTAATTTGTATTTTCAAAAAAAAATCTTTTTATTAGAATTATACGTGTTAGGGCAAAAATTCCATAATTGGCAATAATTCAACTCTGACCTAAAATTGGCAAAATTAGAAAGACTGAGTGCATGCATCATATAATATTTTGTTTGCATTATTCTTGCTAAATTCTTGCAAATTAATTCTTGTTGAAGAGTGCTGGAGGCAAGCTACGTATCGTGTTTTAACGATTGCATTTAAGCATATAATTTAGTTTGCATACAACCTTGCAATTGCCCCCCTCTAAAAACCATTGTTTGACTATCTTTGCTAGATTTAAGTTAAACTACCTTAAGGGCAACTCCGTAGGAAAAGATACGGTGGGGATTTCATCACCCTTCCGTGGCCCACAAATCACAATCCTAAAGTGTCACCCAAGCCTTAAAATTTAAAATCAATTAGACATTGGCCCCTAAGGACTCAGACTCAATTAAGGAGAAGAATTGGTTTGACTTGCTATGACCTGAAGCCGATCGAATTCAATTTGGTGTCTAGGAAGTGTTTTTGTGTTGACGAGAGTCTTCCAAGCGAAGTGGTTGTCTAATTGGCACCGACTTTGTCGGAAGCGCCCCCACTAGCTATACACTACCTGGCCAATTTGGTTTGATTAGTGTGGGAGGTGAATCAAGCGAATCAATTCGACTCAACCAGTTAGGAGTCGTCTAGATATAAGCGACACTAGGTCTAGGATTGTTTGAACCGTGCTTTCTTAGGAAATTTCTGACCAACCCTCTTTTCTATCTTTAGAGTTAAGTTTCCTTTCTCATCTGAGTCTTCTTTCTCTTCTCACCTAAATTCTCTAGATTAGGATTCCTCTCTCATCTTTCCACATTCTATTGTTTGTTTCCAAAAAAAAGCATAAAAAATATATATATATAAAAAAGAAAAAAATAATTGCAATTAATTCTTGAAATTAAATTTGGAATTTAAATTTCGAATTTGAACTCAAAAATTGATTCAACCCGGTGCACTCAGATTTGGATTCGGGACTTGAGTAATCGACTCTCACGAGTTCATCTAGATTCCAGTCTGGAGTTTAGCCCCAATCCATCTACTGCACCACCTCACCCGGATCCAATGGGTGAGAATGTTGTGAACCCACCTGTTGCACAACCTATAACTCTGAGGGATCGATGCTATCCAGCGATGGCTGCTCAGCCATCGTGCATCGTTATGCCCACCATACCGGGTCGCGACTTCGAACTTAAGGCACAATACATGAGTATGTTGCCTAAGTTCACCTCTAGGGAAGATCCATATCTCTTCCTTAGAGAATTTGAGGAAATCTGCTCTCTTATGCAATACCAGGATATCCCTGAAGAGGCAGTGCGTCTGAAATTTGTGCCTCTAGCACTAAAGGACGACGCTAAGAAATGGCTATATAGTCTAGCCGAAAGATCAATTAGGAGTTGGGCTGAGTTTGTTCAAGTATTTCTGAAAAAATATTTCCCCAACCATAAGACTATGAGGATTAGGAATGAAATTGTTGCATTCGTTCAGTCTGAGAGCGAGCCATTCTATTCCTATCTAGAAAGATTTAAGAGTGTTTTGACCCAATGCCCTCATCATGGAATTCCGAGATGGCAATTATGCCAAATTATTTATGAGGGATTGACACCCACATCTAGGGTTATGGTAGAATCCGTAAGCCAAGGGAATTTTATGTCGAAAAATGAAAATGATGTCTGGACTTTTCTTGAGGATTTAGCTGAAAACAGTATGCAATGGGACAAAGCTAGAACACCGCTTAACCCGAGTATTGGATCTAGAATAGCAAGTCAACCCAAACCAGGTGTCTTAGCTGTAGATGCCAACATAGCGGCTGAAGCAAAACTAGCTACTCTTATGCGCAGAATGGAAAGTTTAGAGCTACAAACCCAAAACCGAGTGAATCAAGCCTCGACTATCCCGTGCTCTAGATGTGGTCAGACTGGTCATATAAAGGAGGATTGTGCGGAATGGGACCAAGTTAATGCCATGTATAACCATGCTAGAAATGACCCATACGCATCAACCTATAACTCGGGTTGGCGTAATAATTCCAATTTCTCATCAAACCAACAGGGTCAACCTCCTAGACAACAACCAAACCCGTATAACCAAAATAATACATCATCTGGGTTTAATAACAATAACGATCATGAGGTTAGGTTGACAAGCTTGGAAAATTTGATGAAAACTTTTATACAAACAACCAACCAGACCTTCCAAAGGCTAGAGACACAAGTCAGCCAACTAGCACAAATAGTAGGTGAAAGAGAAAAGGGTCGGTTTCCAAGTCAACCTGAGGTGAACCCTAGATCTAATAATTCATATCAATCCTATCAAGCACCTTCAGGAAATAACAACCCTAGACCGGTTCAAATGGTTAATGAAGAAGGATCGTTCCAACAAATAAATGCTGTAGTATCATTACGGTCCGGAAGACAGATTGATAATAATGTGGTAAATCCTAGAATGTCTAATCAATCTAGCCATCAAACTGCCACATATGACCTAACCATTGAACTCGACGTCCAATCTGAAACGCCCACCCCACCTACTCAATCTGAATCCGTAGCTCAACCTGAACCTGAGCGAGTCTGTCCCTAAAGCCCCATTTCCCAATAGACTCAAAAAGAACTCAAGTGCACAAATAGAGAAAATCTTGGAAGTATTTAACCAAGTTAAGGTGAACATTCCACTCTTAGACATGATTCAACAAATACCTGCTTATGCTAAATTCTTAAAAGATTTGTGCACTAAAAAGAGAAAAACAAACGTACCAAAGAAGGCATTCTTAACTGCAAACATAAGTTCTATTTTGTCCAACACATCTCCTATAAAATATAAGGATCCTGGATGTCCCACAATTTCATGTTCAATAGGAGATACTTTTATCAACAGAGCCCTTCTAGACCTTGGTGCTAGTGTTAACCTACTCCCATACTCTGTCTATGAGCAAATGAACCTTGGTCCACTAAAACCCTCTAAGACAACCCTTCAATTTGTTGATTGCTCTATTAAGAAACCAAGAGGTGTAGTAGAGGATGTTTTGATCAGGGTTGGTGACTTCATTTACCCAGTGGATTTTGTCGTACTAGATACCGCACCTGTTGTAAATCCTAATCGACAAATCCCTGTAATTCTAGGCAGACCCTTTTTGGCCACTTCTGAAGCATTGATACACTGTCGAAATGGGCTCATGCAATTATCTTTTGGGAACTTAAAAGCTGAATTTAATATCTTTCATATTGATAGTGAGCCAGAAATAACATGCAATCAAAGTGATGTTGTGATGAAATCGCGTATCTATAATATTTCTGAATCGTCACAAAATCAAAAAGGAAGTAAGAAAAAAGGGAGAAATTCATCTACACACCCACCATCACTCGAGCAAATAAGAGAACCTATTTATGTGAGGGGTGTGGAATCTGTGACTCAGAACTCTCATTTCAACTGGACACATGCACCAATATGGTGTCATTCAATCCAGTTCTGACTATGGTTGACTTTGAGCAAATTCCATCCGTCCACCGCAGTTCATCAAGGTAATAAGTGCATTTGTTTTATATTTGCATACATTGAGGACAATGCATGATTTAGGTGTGGGTGGTGCTTATGTATATATTCACTTATATATCTGTCTTTTATTTCAAAAAAAAAATTCAATGTTTCATGACTAGCTTAAGATTGAACGACCAAAACCCGAGTACAAATTGCATTGAATTTTTGTTCCTTATTATATAGTTCTGCTTGTAGAAATTATGACATAAATCTAAGTCCAAAGAAATAACCCATTACCCTTTAAGACATGCATGCACTTAAATTGGATGAATCAAATCTTTGAAGTGGTTGATAAAAAGCAGAGGTTGAGGAAAATATACCGGGAAGTGTGGACTTCTAATAGCAATTAAGCCTTGAGAGAAAAAAATAAAAATAAAGGAATAAAGTGAGGAAAGCATATTATGCAAAATGATTACAAAAGCTCAAGCCTTCGAGTCACTGGTCCGTAGGGGTATCTTGAAACCTGGTAACTTGAGTCTTCGAGCTCGGGATTATCGACCAAACTCGCTACACGAATGCAAAAAGGGTAAAAGTGTCAAAAAGCAAATGTGTTGAATCACGGAAGAAAAGAAAAAAATATTCAAGGCCCAAAGCTAAAAGAATGATCCATGCCATGGTTGATCTGAATGATACTTCACCACCAGAGGAGGCGTGCAAAATAATTTAAGTGATATCATGTGTAGAAGGGTTAGTGGTGTGAATGTTGGAGGAACAAAGACCAAGTCATATTTTTAATGAGTTAGATCTACATAATGAGCATACAAGAATTCGAAGTGAGATGTATAAGGTTGAGGTAAAGATATTAAGAGCTATTAATGGAATGTTGAATTAAGACTTTGTGGGTGTGTCAACTGAAAACCCTCACGAGACAAAACTCGTCCTCTAAGGAAACTTGGAGGTTTAACGGCTTGTTGCACATGCTAAGTGCAACCGTGATTCCTACGAAAGTGAGTTAGGATTTCCCTGTTTTCATCTCTCTTATATTCTGTTTTGCTAGGGACTAGCAAAATCTAGGTGTGGGGGTATTTGATGCATTGCATACATTGCATCATATGTCTTTAATTTAGATTACTTTTATATCAATAAATGCTACTAAGGTATGTGTTTAGTCTTATTTACAGAATACAGGGACCTGAATGTAAATTACCCACATCCCGAGCATAAACGCATACAAAAGACTCGTTTCTATCATAAAGACCAAGTTCAAGTTTATCGGGTTTCAAATGGAAATGTATCCAAGCATAAAAGCATTCAAGACCTAATTACGAAAAGAACAAGGACTTAAGCACAAAAGTAGCCAGAGACTTAATTGCAAAAAGTCAAGGACCTAATTGCAAATCACGAGTAGCTTTTATTATTATGGAGAAAATATAAAGAAAAATCAATGTGGATCTCCAAATATATGAAGAAATTAATTCGGATCTCCAAAGATATGCAAGAATCAATCCAGACGCGCAAATGACATTGAAATCATACCATAAACACACAGGAAAAATCCGGGTCGATTTTGAGCCAAAAAGGTGGCGATTCTGCCGCACCTCAAGAGCAAATTGCGTCGAATCCGCCGCACCAAATTAGATTAATGCTCTAAAATTTTTACCGGTTGCGTGTTGACGCGTGTACTTTCTTATTTCATGCTTAGGTCCCTTGTATCGGCTATAAATAGCCCCGAGAACGATGTTGTGAGGAGTTCTTCCTTTTGTTCCATAATTTAGCAATAAAATTCTGTTTCTTTTATTTTGTGTTTTTAGTTTTCTTTTGTAATGCCTCTAGGACCCCTTCTTCCTCCCTCTATGAGTTTCTAACTCTTTCCAAAGGGTGGGGGTGACGGATTTAGGGTGATGAGAAGAGAATAAAGTTATTATTTTAATTTCGTATTAGTATGTTTTGATTACTTGAGTTTATGTTAAATCATTTATCATGTAATGCTTTATAACTAATGTGATTTATTATAAGTTTCAGAATTCTCTAATCTAAACCTTAAATCTAAACCTCCACCCAACGGAATTCACAATCTTTGTTCTTGTTTTAGTTTTAATCGTTCATGTTTCTTGCTTTAGATAATTAAAACCCAAAAATTTCAAAATCAACCTTATTATTGTTCTTTCTTCTCTAATCGAAAATCCAAAAATAACAATATCTCTCCCTCCTTGTGTTCGACCCGTACTTGCCACCGCTTCATCGCGGCCGTGCACTTGCGGTATAAATTTAATTCTCATCATGGGCCAAAGCTAACAAGGTGATTATTTCACTTTAACGTGTACTAAAAGACCAATTTCTTCTTTCACTTTAATTTCTTTTCTAATTTCTGCATTATATACTAGGAGTAGGCGAAAAAGGGAATAATTGGTGTTTGATATCAACTACTAGACCAGATATCAAACTCCCACGCATGTGCCGCAGTTAGTCCTCAAAATGGACAGTTGGTCAGATATTCATGATTGAAGAACCTAGGGCCCTACAAGAACTGATCCAGCCAATAAAAAATAGGTTGATGGTCTAATTAGTATGTTCCACCCCTCTTGTCGAGCCCATTTCTCAAACTAGCACCATGAAGAAGAAGAAGCAACGATGGGTCCTTCTGCCGCCGCCATTCAAAATGACCTCACCAAAATCAAGGATGTGTTGTGCAATATGAAGTTGATGAAGGAGGACAATGATGATTGTGGAAGCAAGTTGAGTATGGGGTTTGGCTTTGACCTCGTGATCGAATGTGATGTTTAAAATAGCAAGTGTATGGTAACATTGATGCGGTGGCAAGTACAAGTCAATCCACAGGGAGCTAGAGCGGGTTATTGTCGACCATACTCGAGTGGGGAAAGAAAATGAAGGGTATTGAGTGAGTGTATCTACAAAAAATTACACTAATTACAATTTGTAAAATAAATACCATTAATCCCATAGGAGATGGAGAATGTGTGCAACGGTGTAGATATATGACGTGTGTGTGTACAATTGTGCTCTCATGACATGAATTAATATGAAAATCTATCATGAATCCTAAGTGTGTTTCCACATAGATTAAGGTTTATCACCATCATTAAAACACACAAAACACTACTCAAGATAAAGTCAAAGATAACCACATGTTCACATGCCAATATTATCTCTTTATCCACTTCAATCTTATCCTCACCTCATCATCCCCATTAAGTGAACCCACTAACCAAAGCATGTGCTAAGCATCTATTAGGACCATTAACACATCAAATGCAGGAGTGAGAATACTCATCAAAATGACTAGGAAAATCATTTGAAGCTCCAATATTAAGATTAAACACACACACACACACACACACACACTAATCTAACTACATTCACACTTCACATCATCCTCCACCCCCCAACGAGGATGAACTACTCACTAATCATATAAGCAACAATAAAAACAATAAAAAAACAACTCATCAACATGTAAAAAATCTACATCTACTCAAGACAATGAAATATAAATGACATCAAATTAATGACAAGAATGTAAAGAACATAATATCAAAACTTTGATTAATAGATAAAATATTACATTGTCACACTAGGTTCCTTGTAGAAGTCACACATCAAATTTCACATCATTTGGACCTTAATAGATCACCCAAACCTAAGTTAGAAAATCACAGAAACTAAACGTTAACCAGTCTGTGCAAAACGGTCGATTGAAACCAGATTTAGTTCGATCATTTCTACCAGTCAACCGATTCTCTTAAGTGATTTTCCCCAAATCGTTTTGTGGTTGGTCGACCGTTTACCCGTATTTTCATATGATCGTTATTCTTGTCGTATTCTACAACTGTCATATGCCACGTCCTTCCCTTTTGCTGATGGGTCCTTGTGTATGACAGACGAGACATTTTGCATCATTTAAGTCATTTTTCTTACGTATCGGTATTTTTCTTCTTCCCTTCTCTTCTTTATTACCTAATACTTGAAATATAACAACAAACACTCGAGTAACACAAAATTGGGGTAAAATAAAAGATATATAACATGAGTACGATGTATGATATGCTACTAATCACCCGTATTTTCATGACATTATTCTTATCTATTCTACAATGGTTGTATACGTACAATTTCAACTAACCCCTACATTGTTTTTGGCCACCGATCAAGCGTTTCCATGATGGCGGTCGACCGGATGAAGATAATCTTGCACTTCAAAAGTCCCTGTTATTTTTGGTTGGACGAAATTTCTTTTACGTTCGACCGTTAATACTTTTACCCTGGTCAAAACTCTCATAATGGTCGACCTCCCCTAGTTTTAGTTTGACCATTCACTTAAGTTGAAGCCTTAGTGTTTGACTGGTTTGTACTTTAGTTCAAATGTTTTCATATTTATAAGGAAACAGTCAACCACCTTGCACGTATCGGTCGACCGTTGGTGTCCTGATTTGCTAAAGTTTAGTTTTCTGTTTTGTGTATCTTACATTAATCTTTACCAAATCAATCCCAACGGTTATATCTCTCTAGAAGCTTATAAATAGAGGCTCTCATACCTTATTTACACAACTCTTACACTTCAAATTGCCCAACACATTAGAGAGAAACTCTTACATTCCTAGATTCCCATCCTATACACTCTAAAGTTTAAACTTCACCACTTGACCCAAATCTTTATCCTCAAGTGTCCTCAAAGTTAGAGTGTTGTTACTCTTGTTTCCTTTTGTTGTCAAAGTTGTAAGGCTTGATCTCAGCTCATAACGATGATCATCCCTCTCGGGTTGTAAGAGGAAGAAACCAAGCTCGGAGAGGGTGTTCGCGAGCTTGCTTTGTAAATGCCTTATCTCCTGGTCCGGAACCACGACAAGATTAGTGAAGACGTAAGTGGGGCTCGTGGTGCTCGAGTGGGGCTTGCAAGAGAGGACTAGGACCCGGGTTTGTGGGTGCCGAACACTCTATAAAAATCTCCGTGTCTTTTGTGGTTTGCATTTCCTCTACATGCTCTATTTTGTTTCCGCTGCATATTACTTCTTGTTTAGAGCATTTAGTGATTAGAATGATTAGGCCATAATGATCCAACAATTGGTATCAGAGCATAGGTGCTAAATTTCATCTACTTAACCATAGCATAACATGATATCTTCACCTAATAATCTAGAGAATTTATCCACTTTTAGGTCACCTTTGCTAAGCCTATCAAATTATGATTATTGGAAGAATATAATGAGATTTTTCTTGATTTCTAGTGATCTTAAATATTGGATTTTTCTCCAAAATCCATTTACACCTCCTAAGGAAGATGAGTATGCTATCTCTAGTAGAGCCAAATTGAAAGAGGTTAAAATGAACTCTAAAATCATGAACATTTTATATTCTGGCTTAAATGAGGGATAATACAATAGGATTATGATTGAGGGATAATACAATAGGATTATGATTGGTGGCTTAAAGTTAACTAAGAAGGCAAGAAGCATTAAAGAAACATAAAAGGAAAGGAAAGACTAAACAAACATGCACAAATTAAAAGACAAGATTTAAAGAAACTAGAAGAATTATTTTATTAACAAAATGACTCACATTGAAGGTAGCATTCTTCTCCACCTTGAGTTTTTGCTTCAAGGCTCACTCCTTAGTAGAGAGAATGCCACCAAGCAATGGGTAATTACAATGGAAGGTGAAGAGTTCTATTTATAAGCATGGAAAAAGCTAATCGGGGACAATCCCCCGATGTGGGACTAAACCAATACCAAAAATAGCCTAAACGAACATTAATACAAGTCCAGGAGAAATTTCGACGGATCCTGAGCAATATGGACCGCCAATTAGCGGTCCAAGACCGCCAATTGGCGGTCCACAATTGTCGGATCGTGTTGGAATTTGTTGTGGGCTTTGCTTTCTGGTATTGTTGGTCTTTGATGTGGTTACTCGACTTGTTGGAGCTCCGACCCGAATAGAATTGGTAAAATACTCCCCATGATGGTGTGAAGTATCCTGTTTTGCTCTTAGGTCCTTCTGTCTTACATTCAGGTCCTTCTCCTTTGCATCTTGGTCCCTAGATCTCACCATTCAGTCCTTTTTCCCAGCTTTTGGGTCCTTTCATGGCTCTTCTCTTCAAACCTTTTTATTCCTGAAAACTAAACATAAAACTCGTCACGTAGCATTGCTTAGGTGTAAGATAATGGATATAAGATACAAATATGAGCATGAAATGATGTCAATCAAATAACCCCACACCTAAATTTTTGCTAGTCTCGAGCAAAACAAAGAAAGGAAAAAGCATACGAAAAACAAGAAATCCTAACTCACTTTCGTAGGAATCACGGTTGCACTTAGCACGTGCAACAAGCCGTTAAACCTCCTTGTTGCCAAGGAGGAGGAGTGTTGTCTCCTGAGGGTTTTCAGCGGATATACCCACAAAATCCGAACAAGATGCATTATTCAATCTAGACCTCGACTCGTTGGAAATATTTTGTCGATCAATGGACGCGGTAATCCTACGGGCCGACTCTATATAGGTAATCAGTCCACACCTAGCCTAATAAACCATTCGTGCAAGTTAAATAAGGAATTAAGTGAAAGACATGGACAACCTCAAGATCCTCAAGTGATACAAAGTGTAAGGTCCATTAAGGTTCTTATTTGCATTACCATTTTTTTTTTCTTTTTGTTTCTTTTCACACATTTTTTTTCTTTTCTTTTTATTAGTTAGAGCTTCATTCTCCCAGGGTCAGGTTTCGTGCATCATTGCCCATGAGGACTTACACTATCACGTACACCTTTCCCCAAATCTCCACATAGGGCAATCCCTACCACCCGTGTAACGGGAGTTCGGTCGGCGCATCCCAAGTCAGATGACTCGAAAACACCACGCACAAAGTCCCCTCAGACCTACTTTCCCGAGTGATAGGAGCCGTGCGAGAAGAGAGAATACCTACTCACTTATTTCTTATCTACACATGAACCAAAACCCCTACACTAATGTCTCACAACAAGATTAAGAGGGTCCTTGACTACAACAAACTTCCTAAATTAACAAACACGAATTATTGACTCACTAGGTTCAGGGTGGACTTCTTTGAATGTTTGAGCACTGAAACCCACTGATTACTCACCCCCAAGGGAAAACTGGGGTGCATCCTAACGACTCGATAAATCCTAAAGCCACGTATTAGATATCCTAATGCATCAAGTTCAAGATAATTTTGGGAGCTTTCTTTTTACTTTGCCTCTCAACGGTTTTGCACATGCTAAACACACGCAAAACCCACAAAACATTTTCTTTCGAAAACACATGAAGATTTTGAAAGAAATGTGAAAATTTTGAAGCACTAGGCAAGCAAAAGAAGACAAGTCACCCAAGGATCATGGCAAGCAGATATATCGATATTAAATGCAGCACACTATCATGACCCTAACAATGCAAACAAAAGAAAACAAAATCAAAGGAAAAAGACTCGACTATGTACACACGTAAAACACCCCCCACACCTACTTCATGCATTGTCCTCAATGAATGCAAGCAAGATACTACATGGATTTATGCATGAAAAAGGAGAGATCTCACCAACGTGAAGTACAAAGGGAAGTGTATGGCTATGTTGATGGACACAACCCAAATTCCCTCAAAACCTGTGAGATGCTAAAGAAGGGATACAAATACGTGAAAGAAATGGAGCCCAAATACACAAGGGTTGGGGCTCACAACAATCAATGCTCACTGAAGGAGTCTTTTATTGAACTTTTTTTTTCTTTTTTTCTTTTTTTTTATATAACTATGTACAAACATAAGTTCCCATCTTCATTTGTCAAAAGACATCAAATGGGAACCTCAAGAGTGGGTCAATGCACTTGGAAAGGGAACATGACACCACGCGGGGCCAGAATACGCATGCGTGGGCCCCCTTCACAAAGAGCACCAGATGAAATGAGAGGTTCGTGAATTGGACGCAAAGGCGTCCCATTCAAAGGATCAAACTGAAAGAGCTTGAACCTCTCAAGAGTTTGGGAAATGAGGGGCAACGAAAGAAGAGTTTCTCCTGTTGCGCTGCTGAAGTTATGATCATCAATCCAAACTCTCCAACCAACAGGCTGGTGGGTCGGAACGAGGTCAAGTACCTCGTTATGCATGTCCAACTCACCAGGAGAACAGGAAGTGGGTCTCATACCCAAAGTATCCTCCAAGGAACTCCTAATACCCTCATGAGCAATGTAGTTGTTTGATGTTCCATCATTTCCAAGATGATCAGGAACAATAGTGAGAGGCAAACTCTCATCAGGTTGTTTGAAATTGAGGGTACTAGGGAGCTCTTGCTCCACCAGAGGTGAGTCCTTAAGAGGCACAATATGAAGATCATGTGGCTCAAGGGCCACGGGACAAAAAGATAAGGCACAATCCTGTGCCGACTCATAATGAAGCTGGTCCAAGTTATTCTTAATTTGAATCGAATCCTCCACTAAGTGATCGTGAATTGAAACCCCAAGTCCCTCACACTGACTAGGAGTTTGACTTTGAAAGGTTGTGCTTTGAATTTGTGGATGTGGTGGTGGTTCGATATCAAAAGAAGAATCCTCATGCTGACATGAAATGTCACTCTCCTCACTTAATTGTTGCGTCAGTTGACTCACTTGAAGTGTCAGATTATGTATGCGGTCAACGAGGAGGTCCAAGTCAGATCTTGGGAAATTTTGGGGTTGGGTGTTGATGGGCTGAGAATGAGTCCAATGATTTGAAGTGGGGTGTTGGTAGAATTCTGGGTATTCGGGAGGAGGATATTGGGGTGGAAATGATGTATAAGAATTTGAATACGAATTGTCTCCCCACGAATCCATCCCTCTCGGGTTGTACGCGGATGCGTAATGGTCATAATGAGCATTTTGGGAAAATGTATGCTCATACTCAGGCTCTGGGGGAACATAAGGACATTCCCCGAAATCATGACCACTCAACCCACAATAGTGACACGGTACGGCTACTGGAGCCACCGGTGCACTCATGTCGTCTACCACATGCATGAAAGAGGCCAAAGGTTCTTGTAATGTCTCAGTTTGATGACCAACATATGATCCGACGTAACTAGATGGTGGTCTAGCAGTCGGTGCCTCTCTCATGTTACCCCAATATGAAGATTGCTCAGTCACACAATGAGGATTATCCCAACCATACGGGGTGTTAGTCTGAGGCACCCCAGGTTGCATGGGTCCGGAGTACCAGGGAGAATCATCCTGGTCCCAACAATGATATGGATGGTCGCCCATGTAACCATCCATCTCAACAAACAACTCTCGAGTCGACCACTCTCACCACCACGAGACTAAGCTCGCAAAAAGTGCTCGACTCGACCCTAAAACGCTACCAGAGAGTGTAAAGGGGAGGAGACTATAACGTAGAAGAAGGTGAGAAGAAGATGACTCAGAGGAGAAGGGAAGAATCCCTAGAGCTAGCGAGGGTACAGGGTGAAGGTAGAAGCCTAACTAGCAAGCAAGGCTCAAACAATGTAAGGCAATGGGTCCTTAGGCTAGACGACGCCTAACTTCGAGGTCACTAGCCTCGACACGCCTCACCTCCCTACAACGAGGACCACAATGCCCAGCAAGTGATACCAGATCCGGAGATCCAGTACCTCCTACTATCGACAAGGTAGGCAACGCCGATCAGGTCATGGCGGTCTCAACTAGATTACTCTCCTAGTGCGTCCGAATTCCTAGGGCCAATGTCTACTTGCTTTTAGTTAAGGCTTTACTTGAGTGTGCTTTTTGGGGCTAAGGGAGGGGTGATGAAATCCCCCACCTTATCTTTGAAGTCTATAGGTGATGCCCCTTAAAGATGTTTTGAAATCTTAGGCTAGCAAGCAACTCACCAAACAAGCACTCACCTCACTCTTGTTTCGATGCAAACCTTACTCACTAATGAATGTCCTAATGCGTGAATGAGTGATAAGGAATGCGTACCTCGTTCCAGCAATCAACGACAAAATGTAAAGCAAAGAAAAGAAAGATGCATGCAAGGTCTACATATGATGCATGACCTAGATGGCAAGAAGTCTAATCTTTTGCTTTGAGTTTTATGGTCCAAGTTGATTAAAGGGGGAGTGATTAATGATCTGGGAGTAAATAAGAAGTCACAGCATGCAAAATTGGGCTCCCAGATAACACAAATTACAACACAAATAACCACAAAAAAAATTGGAAGACAGAATCCCTTACCAGGCCGCCAATTGGCGGTTCCAAACCGCTGATTGGCGGTCTCTTGTTGGATTTGCTTCCTCAAACTTCTCCAGTGGCCTCCCCGTGATCAGACTGTTCCCTGCAACTAAGAAAAACTGAAAACGAAAAATTAAAAACCCCTCGAATCGTCCAAACCAAGGTCTGGACAGAGTACCTCCCCGGCAGCGGCGCCAAAAACTTGATTGATCTCGTTTTATATTTAACCGCAAGTGCACGGCCGCGTTGAAGCGGTGGCAAATACGGGTCGTCCACTGGGAGGTGTGTCGACACTTGGTTTGTGCGAAGGCAAGGGGTAAAGAAAGGAGAAAAGGATTGGTTACACTAAACTACACTAAAACGCAAATGGAAATGGAAGAAAAGCAAGAAAACTAAACCCCAAAGGGGGTAGAGAAATAATGTGAACATAAAGAAGTGTGTGTGTGTTCATTAAGCTCCTCACAACATGTAGTGCATGAAATCATAAAACTACATCCAACTTTGCCTCCACATGAATTAAGATATGACTACATCATTAAAACATACAAGACAATAATTGGAATGAAGCTACATGAACTCAAGTATAAAGACTATACCCTACTATGCCTCTACATGAATTAAGATTTCACTACATCATTAAAACATACAAGACATTAGCTAAGGTAAAGGCAACAAGAGCACATACACTACAAATTGTGTTTCCAACATTAACTTCATCCATATCCTAACCTTATCATTCCCCATAAAATAGGTCCACTAATCAAAGCATAAGCTAAGCTTCATTCAAGAGCATTAGCCTATCAAAGATAGGAGTGGAGACCCATTAGATGGTTATGGAAATCATATAAAGCTCAAGGGATAAAAATAACACACACTTAATACACTACATGATTATATCACATATTTCTCCACCCCCCAAATGGGGATGGAACTACTCACTACTCATTACACTACTGATTAGACTAAGCAAAGAAAGCATAATACTGAAATGAAAGTTAACTAAGAAGGCAAGAAGCATTAAAGAAACATAAAAGGAAAGGAAAGACTAAACAAACATGCACAAATTAAAAGACAAGATTTAAAGAAACTAGAAGAATTATTTTATTAACAAAATGACTCACATTGAAGGTAGCATTCTTCTCCACCTTGAGTTTTTGCTTCAAGGCTCACTCCTTAGTAGAGAGAATGCCACCAAGCAATGGGTAATTACAATGGAAGGTGAAGAGTTCTATTTATAAGCATGGAAAAAGCTAATCGGGGACAATCCCCCGATGTGGGACTAAACCAATACCAAAAATAGCCTAAACGAACATTAATACAAGTCCAGGAGAAATTTCGACGGATCCTGAGCAATATGGACCGCCAATTAGCGGTCCAAGACCGCCAATTGGCGGTCCAAAATTGTCGGATCGTGTTGGAATTTGTTGTGGGCTTTGCTTTCTGGTATTGTTGGTCTGTGATGTGGTTACTCGACTTGTTGGAGCTCCGACCCGAATAGAATTGGTAAAATACTCCCCATGATGGTGTGAAGTATCCTGTTTTGCTCTTAGGTTCTTCTGTCTTACATTCAGGTCCTTCTCCTTTGCATCTTGGTCCCTAGATCTCACCATTCAGTCCTTTTTCCCAGCTTTTGGGTCCTTTCATGGCTCTTCTCTTCAAACCTTTTTATTCCTGAAAACTAAACATAAAACTCGTCACGTAGCATTGCTTAGGTGTAAGATAATGGATATAAGATACAAATATGAGCATGAAATGATGTCAATCAGATTAGACGTTCCAAAAGTGCATATGAGATTTGACATAGATTACAAATGCGTCATGAGAGATATAGTAGAACTAAAGATACTAGAATTAGTCTTCTCATGCATAAATATGATTTTTTACTATGCAATTCAGTGAGAACATAAACGAGATGAACACTCGCTTCACCGGTATAACTAACTCTCTTAAAGTTCTTGGAAATTTTTTTAGTGAAGGAGATATAGCAAGAAAGTTTCTCCGGTTGGTCAATAATGAATGGGAAGAGAAGGTCATCGCCATAGAAGAAGCACATCACACTTCCAAACTGAAGATGGAGGACTTGATTGACAATCTCATGACTAATGAATTTCAAATGAAGGACCAAAAGGATAAAGAAGTCTCCAAGAAGAACCATCCTTGACTTTACATTCAATTGTGAAACCCGATGAACCAAGGAGGAGAGTAGAAGATGAGGACATTGAGGTCCTTGCCAAAGACTTCTTAAAGTTCCTCAAAAAAGAAAGGGAGAGAATAAAGAAAGAAAGAAAGAAAGAAAGAAGAGGAAGAAGAAGTGAGAGGAAAGAAATAGAAAAAGAGAAGGAGAAGAGTGAAAATGAGAGAAAGGGGAGAAGGAGAGAAAAGGAGAAAAGCGAGAGAAAGGGGAGAAGGAGAGAAAAGGAGAAAAGCAAGAGAAAAGAGAAGTAGGATGAGGCTCTCAAAGCAACTTGGGATGATACATCATCAAGCTCATCATCCTCCACACAAAGTGAAAGAGAAGTTGCCCACATGTGCTTCATAGCCATAAAAGATGAACAAAGTGAGGTATCTTCTACCTATTGCTCTACTAGATCATACTCTAGTCAAAATTCTAGCTCTAATCATGATTCATACACATTTGATGAGCTTCAAAAATATTTCATGAGTTAGTTGCACAATATGAGATCGTTTGTGGTAGGAACAAGACACTAGTGCAGAATAGTGCATACTCGTCGCCCAATAGACGTCGACCGTATTAACATACGATGTCTATACCTATAGACGTCGGTTGTTAATACGACCGACGTCTATTGTGGGAGTGGTCGGGGTATAGACGTCGGCCTATTCGATAGCCGACATCTATTATGTAAGAGGCTGGGTGTATAAACGTCGGTTTATTCTATAGCCGACGTCTATGGGTTGAGAGATCGGGGTATAGACGTCGGCTATGTGGACAACCAACATCTATAGTTCTAATAAGTCCAGGTTTCTGTTCAGTTTTTATATTTTATCTTTTATCTTAGCCACCAAAACCCGAGCAAAACCCGACCAAAACCTAGCCATCTTCCTCCACTTTGACAACTCCGAGTAAAACCCGAGCAAAACCCTAGCCTCTGCAACCACTGTCACCGCAACTACGACCTCCTCCTCCTCTGGTTCGTGCTCATACATTTAGTGTAGTTGTGGATTGAGTTTTTTTATTTAGTTTTTTTGATTTGGTGTAGTTGTGGGCGCGGCCACCATCACCGCACCTCCTCCGCGTCGTCGGCAACAACTTTCTTATTTTTCTTGCAAAGCAAAAGGGAGGCATTGCCTCTAATATATTGATGTGTGTAAACATTTACAGCCTATCAAAATTTTCTATTACAGCCTTCGAGTCATACTCAGTGCATAACTAGAATCTACATTAAACAACATACAAAAAAACCATCCACCTATATGGTGTTTCAGCTATCCCCAATTACTCTCATACATTCGTAAAGCCTCAGCGTCATCTCGAAGCTCCCTAATCCTCGTGCCCATCAGCCGCACCGCATCCTTTATAAACGTGCTAACGTCCTCAGGTTGGCACTTCTCTTTTTCGAATATCCGCCTATTTCGTTCTTGCCAACACTCATATATGGTTGCAGCAAGAGAAAGTCTTGTGCTGGCTTGCTGTAGCTTTGACCCTCGCATCTTTTGGAGCCTCTCCACTTCCGCACCAAGGGTGAGGCCTGCACTAGTGTCCAGCCGTAGTATTCTCAACATTTGTACCCATACTTGACGTGTGAAGCGGCATTTCCAGAAAAGGTGTGCCATATCTTCATCTCTTTCCTCACACAATACACAACGACGGTCATGGATTGCTCCCCTAGCTCACATAAGTGCTTTTGTGATCAGTCGTCCTCTCATGGCTCTCCAAAATGTTATAGCATGCTTAGGTATGTGATACTTGTGCCAAGCCACCTCAGTTCAGCCCACCTTCCTTCCTTGAGGTACCACCCAACTCCAAGCTTCCCTGGCTGAAAATGTTTCACTTCTTGCTCCAACTCTAATAGGCTTATCTCGCCCCCATGAATTGGAGTTTGCAATATCCTTGCCCATAATACTACCATCTCTAGGGACCTCGGCTCAAGGAGAGTCCAAACCCCTTCATGAATGAACCAAGAGACCAAAGTATCCCTAGGCATCCCCATGTCATACTGGAGACGTTCTCCCCCGGGCGAGGAGAGTAAGGGTTGTCCACAACAAGGGTCGGTAAAAACCGAATTGTTGTCCCATCTCCCACTTGGTATTGGATTCTATTCTTTGCCACTTCGCGGACACTTAGAATGCCCCGCCATGCCCATGAGCACCCATCGCGGACACTTTAGTCTCCTCAGCCCCAAACCTCCCTCCTTTTTCGATTTGCAAATGTCCTTCCAAGCTACCGCCACCCACTTCGTAGGGCCTCCCCAAATGAAGTGAATCATAATGCTCTCCACGTCCTTTAAGACTTTTCTCGGGAGAAGAAACGCTGATGTCCAATAAATGCTCATGGACACGAGTACGCTCTTGACTAACTCCACACGACCCGCCATCGAAAGAAAGTTTCTCTTCCATGTGCTGAGCCGTTGTTACACCTTGCTGACCAGACCCATGCAATGATGTCTCCCCAGCCTTGCGGAGAAGAGAGGGAGGCCTAAGTATGTAGCCGGAAAATCAACTCTCTCCATACCTAGATGTGAGCAAATCCATGTGCCCTCGGTGGCTCCTCCTCCCATGAAAAGTTGACTCTTTGCTACATTCAACTGCAGCCCGGAGTTTGCTGAGAATTCAGTAAGGATACGCTTTATCACCTGAGCACTGGCTCTTGTAGCAGCAGCAAAGACCATCACATCATCTGCGAAAAGGAGGTGGGAGATCTGTACATCCCCACACCTAGCTGGTTCGAGAGATCCCCTCTCAACCTCCCTTCTGAACATGGCGCTCAAAACCTCCATACAAAGAACAAAAAGATAGGGAGCCAACGGATCCCCTTGTCTCAGTCCATTCGTGGCAGCAAACGGTCTCGAGTTCTCGCCATTCACCGTAACGACAAAGGATGCTCGGACGCAAGCCATCATGAGTTTAAACCAATGGTCGGGTAGGCCCACCCTCTTGAGTACTTCCTCCAAGAAACTCCAAGAAATAGAGTCATAAGCTTTCCTGAGGTCTAGCTTCAAACACATCCATCCATGTCCTCCTCCTAGATGCATATTGTGGCATATCTCGTGAGATAGCAAGATATTGTCACTGATTCTCCTACCACTCATGAATGCACTTTGCGTTTCCCCCACCAATTTTGGAAGGAGTACCTTTAAACGATTTGCCAAAATCTTTGAAATGAACTGGTAGACCATATTGCAAAGGGAGATGGGTCGATAGTCATCAACGACGGTCGGCGTCGTCTTCTTCGAGATTAATGTAATGGAGGTATAATTTACTTGCTTCAGTAGTTTCCCACTCTTCATGAATGATTCGACAGTTTTGAAAAGTCTCCCTTCACACATTCCCACGCGGCTTTGAAGGATTTTGCATTGAAGCCATCTGGGCCCGGTGCCTTGCCTACATTTGAGTGTTTAACCACTTCCTCTAACTCCTTCATATCTAGTGGTCGAATAATATCTCTCGCCTCGTCCTCCCCAACCATAGGAAGGGACAACGTCGGATCAATGGGCTGAACCTGAAAATCACTAGAAAACAAGTTAGAAAACCGCCTCCGAAAGACCTCTCGGATAGCCTCTTCATCCTCAATAACCACCCCTTCCTCACTCACTCTCCTCACATTATTGATGGCTCTCCTCACTCTAAGGGAAGCATGGAAAAATCTGGAATTTCGATCACCCTCTTGCAGCCATCGAACCCTTGATTTCTGTCTCAATAGAGCCTCCTCCCGAACCAAAGCACGGTCTAGGGCCTCCTTACAAAGACTCTCACAATGTGACAGCTCCTCATCTCGTGGATTTTCCTCCCTTTGTGTTCTGATATCAGCCAGTCGGAGCTGAGCTTCAACCACTTTGTGTTCCACATGCCCGAAGGTATTCACACTCCATCTCTTTAACGCCTCTTTTACCTCATGTAACTTTGCTATCAAACGATACATGGGGGTACCTACCACTTTGGTTCGTGCTTAACCACATGTAGAAAAATTAACTTCAAGTGAAGCCAAAAGGAAATCTGCCAGCCTTGTCTTGTATCTTGTTTGATTAGGTTCTCATATTTGATATGTTGAGATTTTGGTGTTTGGATTTGGATTGTTTAGTTGGTTGTGGAGATTGTGAATTTTGGATTTGTTTGGTTGGCGAAAATTGAGTGTGATTGTTTCAATGTTTAATTCATTTTGTTATATGTTATTGCTATATGTTATGATGATGGATGCGGCCTTTATTAATGAGATATCATTTGATTTCACTCGTTCATTGGTTTGGTTTGGATTGAGTTGGGTTGGTTGGATGATTTAAATCAGTATATATGAGTTGGATTTGTTTGGTTTGCTATCTTAGGTCTTGAGTTGGGTTGGTTGGATGATGTAAGTAATGATGTTATGCTGTTTGGGATGCATTATTGAGTAAATTTTAATGTAAATAAACTAACGTTCTTCATGGATCTCATACATGTGTATTTCAACATGAGTAGATTTGTAATGTGAATGTGAGTAGATATACATTTTTCTTGTTAATTCCAGGATTTGAAGAATTTTACATATAAAATTTTAAGGGGAGGTTTTGCCAAAATTTTAATAAAATTTTATTCCCAATTGTTATTAATAACATGATATTTTGTGTTTAAAATGTTTTTCTGTCAATCCAAGTATTTTTAATACTTACTTTTAATATTTAAAATGTTTATTGCCTTTCTTTTTTTATTTTTCAATATTATAATAATAACTCATTGATCCCCTTAAGCAACTTGGCATTTAATAGCCTAAAGCCAAAGATTAGACAATATTTGCTAAGTCATTCATCATATAGGATTTTCATTCATCATATTTATTATTTATTTTACGATTTCTGTCGTAGATTGCTGGTGTAAGGTACGTAATCTCTTTCACTCGTCATTCATTAGAAAGCACACATTGGTTAGTAGGACTTGCATTGGAACAAGAGTTAGGTGAGTGTTTGTTTGGTGTGTTGTTTGTTAGATTAAGGTATGAAAAACACTTAGGGGTAGTCACCTATAGGATATGAGGTTGGCGATTTCATCACCCTTTCCTTGGCCTAAAAACCACTTAATAAAAGAGCCTTAATAAAATCAATTAGACGTTGACCCCTAGGATTTCTGGACGCATTAAGGAGAGGAAACCGTTTAAAACCGTTATGGCCTAAACGTCGTTGCCCATCTAGTCTCCCTGAGATTTTAGTAACCTTCGGGTTCTTGATTTCCTACACACTAGTGGTCCTCAATGTTTAAGACCGTTTTGGCCTGAACCTCGTTGCCCATCTAGTCTCCCTGGGATTTTAGGGATCTCCGGTTTCTTGATTTCCTACAGACTAGTGATCCTCGGTGGGACCTCGAAGTTAGCCGTCGTCTAGTGCTAAGGACCTATAGTAGACTTTAGGCTTGCTTTGGCCTTGATTGCTTAGTTAGGTTTCTAACCTTCCTTATTCCCACGCTAGATTAAGGACTTCATCTCCTCTCTCCTGAGTCATTCTTTTCTCATCTTAATGTCTTTGGATCTTCTCATCTACAAACACCTTCTTTTAAATTGAAATTTTATTTATTCCTTCAATAATAACTATCATTTTTCTTAATGTTTAGATTGAAATGGATCGAGAGTGGATTCTTTCAAACCAATTGAGTGATGAGTATGAGAATAGAGTGAATATATTCTTAGAGGTTGCCAAAAAAATTTAAAAAAAGAATGACAACAACATGGCGTATTGTCTGTGCAATAAGTGTCATAATATGTCAGTGCTGACTTTTCGGAAAATAAAAGATCATTTGTTTGAGAAAGGTTTCGACCCAAGTTACAGACATTGGATATGGCACGGAAAAATTGAATCATTTAGTTGTTCCAAGAATGACGGAGACAATGTTAGTGTGGAGATCACTTAGAGGAAATGGTTCAGGATATGGCTGAAAAGTTTTCGCCCAACCCCGATTTACTTGGTAGTTTGTTGAGTGACAATGAGAAGTCATTGTATAAGAGTTGTACCAAATTCAGTAGATTGTCAGCGGTGTTGAAGTTGTACAATTTAAAAGCAGGAAATGGTTGGACTGATGTCAGTTTCACATCATTGTTGAAGCTATTGAAAGAGATGCTTCCAGATGATAATGAGCTGCCAGATAGAACTTATGATGCTAAGAAAGTGTTATGTCCTATGGGAATGGAATATAGGAAGATACATGCATGCCCGAACGATTGTATATGGGTGTGTTTGAAAACTTACATTCCTGTCCAATGTGTAATGTTTCATGATACAAAATGAAACACAGTGGACCGAACCACAATGTAGAGGCTAATGAGATGAAAATCAAAGGACCTCCTGTTAAGATTTTTTGGTATCTTCCGATAATACCAAGGCTTAAACGTTTATTTGCGGGTAAGGAGGATTCCAAGAACATGACATGACATGCTGATCGTGAGAAACCAAATGATCAGTTGCTACGTCATCCTGCAGATTCACCTTAGTGGAAAAAAAATTAGATTACGACTTTCCTGTGTTTGGTGAAGAATCCAGGAATGTACGACTTGGACTCTGTACGGATGGAATGAATACTTTCGGTAGTTTGAGTAGCATTCACAGTTATTGGCATGTTCTGCTTGTAATTTACAATTTGTCCCCGTGGTTATGCATGAAACACAAATATATTATGTTGTCCTTAATGATTTCTGGATCGAAACAACCTGGAAACGATATCGATGTGTATTTAAGACCTTTAGTTGATGACCTAAATAGATTGTGGGATGACGGAGAGCCAGTTTTTGATTCTTATCGTCAGGAGGCGTTTGTAATGCGGGCAATGATATTTTGCATGATTAATGACTTTCCACCTTATGGTAATCTATCTGGATATTCGGTCAAAGGACATAAAGCTTGTCCAATTTGCGAAGAGAATACATGCTCCTTACAACATGTTAATGGTTCTAAGACAGTCTATCTTGGTCATTGTAGATTTTTACCAAACTCTCACCCTTATCGTAGGTTGAAGAAGGCATTTAACGAAAAACATGAGTTTCAGAATCTGCCAGTTGAAATCAGTGTCGAAAAGGTGTATGAATGTGTAATGAATGTTGAATGTTGATGCATTGCATACATTGCATCATATGTCTTTCATTTAGATCACTTTTACATCAATAAGTGCTACTAAGGTATATGTTTAGTCTTATTTACAGAATACAGGGACCTGAATGCAAATTACCCACATCCTGAGCATAAACACGGGCAAAAGACTCATTTCTATCATAAAGGCCAAGCTCAAGATTATCGGGTTACGAATGGAAATGTATCCAAGCATAAAAGCATTCAAGTCCTAATTGCAAAAAGAACAAGGACTTAAGCACAAAAGTAACCAAGGACTTAATTGCAAAAAGTCAAGGACCTAATTGCAATTCACGAGTTATTATGGAGAAAACCTAAAGAAAAATCAATGGAAATTTCCAAATTAATTCGGAGCTCAAAAGAATGGAAAGAATCAATCCAGACGCGCAAAGAAGGATCAAATTATACCATAAACATTCAACCAAAATCCGGACAAAATCAGATCAGATTGTGCAGCGTTTCTGACGCACCACACACACAATGTGCGGCGTTTCCGCCGCCCAAGCTTCGATACGCATCTCCCAATTTCGTCCAGTCGTGTCTGGACACGTGTACTTTCCAATATTATACCTAGATCCCTTGTAGCAACTATAAATAGACCCGAGAACGATGTTAGAAGGGTCCTTAGTCTTTGGTTGTAGTTTTTATTCTTAATCTTAGTTTTGTATTCTTCTTTTCATTAATAAAATTCTGTCTTTTATTTCTTACTTTTAGTTTTCTTTTGTAATGTCTCAAGGACCCCTTCTTCCTCCATCTATGAGTTTCTAACTCCTTCCAAAGGGTGGAGGTGACGGATTTAGGGTGAAGAGAAGATGAATGAATGTTATTATTTTAATTTCGTGTTAATATATTTTGATTACTTGAGTTTATGTTAAATCATTTATCTTGTAATGCTTTATAAGTAATATGATTTATTATAAGTTTCTGAATTCTCTAATCTAAACCTTAAATCTAAACCTCCACCCGACGGAATTCACCTCTTTATTCTTGTTTTAGTTTTAATTGTTCATGTTTCTTTCTTTAGATAATTAAAATCAAAAATCTCAAAAACCAACTTATTTCTTCTCTCCTTCTTTCCCTCAATCGAAATCACACTAATAACAAATCTCTCCCTTCTTGTGTTCGACCCGTATTTGCCACGTCTCCATTGACGCCGTGCACTTGCAGTATAAATTTAATTCTCATCAAGTTTTTGGCGCCGTTGCCGGGGAGGCGACGTAGATTTTGTTTTTTGTTGATTTCGATTTTATCCTGTTTATCTGGTGCGCGATCTAAATATTTGGATTTGTGTTTCAGGAGACAACAGAGTGCACGGCGAAATCCGAGCACCATCTGAGCTAAACGGGCGGCGGAATCGCCGCACATCAAGAGGAACTTGCGGTGGAATCGCCGCACAATTGAAGCATCTGGGCTTCAAATTTTTCTGGGACGCGACTCATCTCTGGGTGGACGCGTGGAGGTACTGAAATTTCGAGAGCGGGCGGTGAACCCGACTGAGCATTGCATAAGTAACTTTTGTTGTCTTTTTCCTCGTAATTTCTAGTTTCGGAAAATTTCCTTTTCGTAGAACTGCATGTGTTAGGGCAAAATTCCATAATTTGCAATAATTCAACTCTGACCTAAAATTGGCAAAATTAGAAAGGCCTTAGTGCATGCATCATCTAGTGTTTTGTATGCATTATTCTTGCTAAATTTTTGCAAATCAATTTCTGTTGAAGAGTGCTGGAGTCAAGGTACGTATCGTGGTTTTTATCGATTGCATTTAGGCATATAATTTAGTTTGCATACAACCTTGCGATTGCCCCCAATTAAAGACCATTGTTTGACTATCTTTGCTAGATCTAAGTTAAACTATCTTAAGTGCAACTCCGTAGGCAAAGATACGATGGGGATTTCATCACCCTTCCGTGGCCCACAAATCACAATCCTAAAGTGTCACCCAAGCCTTAAATTAAAATCAACTAGACATTGACCCCTAAGGACTCGGACTCATTTAAGGAGAAGAATTGGTTTGACTTGCTATGACCTGAAGCCGATTGAATTTAATTTGGTGTCTAGAAAGTGTTTTTGTGTTGACGTAAGTCTTCCAAGCGAAGTGGTTGTCTAATTGGCACCGACTCTGTCGGAAGCGCCCCCACTAGCTATACACGGCCTGGCCAAGTTGATTTGATTAGTGAGGGAGGTGAATCAAGCAAATCAATTCGACTCAACCAGTTAGGAGTCGTCTAGATCTAAGCGACACTAGGTCTAGGATTGTTTGAACCGTGCTTTCTTAGGAATTTTCTGACCAACCCTCTTTCTATCTTTAGAGTTAGGTTTCCCTTCTCATCTGAGTCTTCTTTCTCTTCTCACCTAAATTCTCTAGATTAGGATTCCTTTCTCATCTTTCCCCATTCTATTGTTTGTTTCCCTTTTGAAAATAAAAATAAAAAACGAAAAAAAATATTTGTAATTAATTCTTGAAATTAAATTTGGAATTTAAATTTGGAATTTGAATTCAAAAATTGATTCAACCCGGTGCACTCAGATTTGGATTCGGGACTTGAGTAATCGACTCTCACGAGTTCATCTAGATTCCAGTCTGGAACTTAGCCCCAGTCCACCTGTTACACCACCTCACCCGGATCCAATGGGTGAGAACGTAGTGGACCCGCCTGTTGCACAACCTATAACTCTGAGGGATCGATGCTATCCAGCGATGGCTGCTCAGCCATCGTGCATCGTTAAGCCCACCATACCGGGTCGCGACTTCGAACTTAAGGCACAATACATGAGTATGTTGCCTAAGTTCACCTCTAGGGAAGACCCATATCTCTTCCTTAGAGAATTTGAGGAAATCTGCTCTCTTATGCAATACCAGCATATCCCTGAGGAGGCAGTGCGTCTGAAATTCGTGCCTCTAGCACTAAAGGACGACGCTAAGAAATGACTATAAAGTCTAGCCGAAAGATCTTTTAGGAGTTTGGCTGAGTTTGTTCAAGTATTCATGAAAAAATATTTTCCCAACCATAAGACTATGAGGATTAGGAATGAAATTGTTGCATTCGTTCAGTCTGAGAGCGAGCCGTTCTATTCCTACCTAGAAAGATTCAAAAGTGTTCTGACCCAATGCCCTCATCATGGAATTCCGAGATGGCAATTATGCCAAATTATTTATGAGGGATTGACACCCACATCTAGGGTTATGGTAGAATCCGTAAGCCAAGGGAACTTTATGTCGAAAAATGAAAATGATGCCTGGACTTTTCTTGAGGAATTAGCTGAAAATAGTATGCAATGGGACAATGCTAGAACACCGCTTAACCCGAGTATTGGATCTAGAATAGCAAGTTAACCCAAACCAGGTGTCTTAGCTGTAGATGCCAACATAGCGGCTGAAGCAAAACTAGCTACCCTTATGCGCAGAATGGAAAGTTTAGAGCTGCAAACCCAAAACCGAGTGAATCAAGCCTCGACTATCCCATGCTCTAGATGTGGTCAGACTGGTCATGTAATGGAGGATTGTACGGAATGGGACCAAGTTAATGCCATGTATAACCATGCTAGAAATGACCCATACGCATCAACCTATAACTCGGGTTGGCGTAATAATTCCAATTTCTCATCAACCCAACAAGGTCAACCTCCTAGACAACAACCAAACCCGTATAACCAAAATAATACATCATCTGGGTTTAGTAACAATAACGATCATGAGGTTAGGTTGACAAGCTTGGAAAATTTAATGAAAACCTTTATACAAACAACCAACCAGACCTTCCAAAGGCTTGAGACACAAGTCAGCCAACTAGCACAAATAGTAGGTGAAAGAGAAAAGGGTCGGCTTCCAAGTCAAACTGAGGTGAACCCTAGATCTAATAATTCATATCAATCCTATCAAGCACCTTCAGGAAATAACAACCCTAGACCGGTTCAAATGGTTAATGAGGAAGGACCGTTCCAACAAATAAATGCAGTAGTATCATTACGGTCCGGAAGACAAGTTGATAACAATGTGGTCATGTCGTTGCATACATTGCATACATTGCATCATATGTCGTTCATTTAGATTAACTTTATATCAATAAATGCTACTAAGGTATGTGTTTAGTCTTATTTACAGAATACAGGGAGCTGAATGCAAATTACCCATATCCCAACCATAAACGCGTGCAAGAGACTCATTTCTATCATAAAGACCAAGTTCAAGATTATCGGGATTCAAATTGAAGTCCATCCAAGCATAAAAGCATTCAAAGACCTAATTACAAAAAGGTCAGGGACTTAATTGCAAGAGTCGAGGACCCGACTGCAATTACAAGTACCAAAATATTAATTTGGAAAAGTTCTAAAGAAAAATCAATTGGGATCTCCAAATATATGAAGAAATAAATTTGGAGCTCAAAAGAAAGGAAAAGAAATCAATACAGACGCGCAAAGGATATTTAAATCATACCATAAGCAGACAGGAAAAATCTGGATCGATTCCGAGCCAAAAAGGTGGCAATTCCACCGCACCTCATGTCCAAAATGTGGCGATTCCGCCGCACAAAAGTCGATCCGTGCGCTCAAATTTTTACCAATGTTGTATTGACATGTGTACTTTCCTTTTATGTATTAGGATCCCCGGTTGCGGCTATAAATAAGGTCGAATCATGTATTGAAAGCGGCTCCTCTCCTCCTCTTCTTTTTAGCAATAAAATTCTATTCTTTTATTTTGTGTTTTTAGTTTTCTTTTGTAGTTTTTCTAGGACCCCTTCTCATTCCCTCCATCCATGAGTTTCTAACTCTCTCCAAAGGGTGGGGGTGACGGATTTAGGGTGATGAGAAGAAGAATTACGTTATTATTTTAATTTCGTGTTAGTATATTTTGATTACTTGAGTTTATGTTGAGTCATTTATCATGTAATGCTTTATAACTAATGTGATTTATTATAAGTTTCAGAATTCTCTAATCAAAACCCGATATCTAAACCTCCACCCGCTGGACTCTCATCCATCTTTGCTTTATTTTATTTTTAGTTTTTGTTGTTCTTGCTTTAGATAATTAAAAACCAAAAATCTCAAACCAAACTTATTTCTCTCTCTTTCTTTTCGAAATTGAAAATCACAAAAATAACAATATCTCTCCCTCCTTGTGTTCGACCCGTACTTGCCACGTCTTCATTGACGTCATGCACTTGCGGTATAAATTTAATTCTCATCAGCTGGTATTGTGGTGCCAATTCCGGAAGAAGAGATTGTTACCCTCCGCGATGCTATTGGTGGGTTTGTGAGGTGGCCTAGTCATTTAGTTGAGCTAAATGACACACACGAGGTATACTTTAATTTTGAAAGACTGTAAATTTCAAATTTGAAAACAATTGTATTTTTAACGGTTGTATATATATTTGTAAGGTGTCAAGCCCCCGGAGCAAATGGTCAAGCAACCAACCTCTGATCAACATTAATTTGCTTCCAAGTAGGTGCAAAATGTTGTATCAATGTATGGTAGGTAGGGAATCACAATCCTTAAGTACCTGGAATTTAGAGGAGGGGGTTAAAGGGTTGCCTTCGGCTTTGTACGTCACCAAAGAGGATGTTACATAGTTCTTGGCGATGGATTCATTGTTCATCATGATTATCAACGTGCAAATGAAGTAAGTGTTTTCTTTGGTATAAGATGAAATGTATTGAATAATTTTATCGTAACTGTAATAAAATGTAAATTTTACTCTTGTAGACACCTTTATGATGTCAGAAGGTCAGTCTTTCCCGACGATCAAGTATTTGGATTTATCAGCATCTACCTATATATATGGGAACGTCGATAAATCGGGTCAATTGGGACTCTCATGAAATAAGAAGACAAAAGATATTATTTGATCCCTTATCATGAGAGGTAACCTCGTTAATTCAAAGTGGAATTCAATTTTGTAATAAACTTCTAATTATATATATATAAACATGGCTCATTGGATGTTTGTCGTTGTTATACCCTGCGACTAATTCAACATATTGGTTTGATCTGTTGGGGTCGAATAAACCAAGGGACTCCATAAAGAAACTTGTAAATCTGTAAGTTCGTTTTAGTCATCATATTTGTAATTCATGGATTTTTATTAGTATTATTGAATCATGTTCAATAACTTGTGCTACTCAGGACAATGAAGGTTTACAAAGCGTTAGTGGGAGGAAAACAACCCCAAAAGCTGGAGTAACATGGAATGGAATGAGAGTAAGTTCTTTCTCCCATTTTTGTTAATTAAGTTAAGTAGTGGAAGTTATATTTAGCGAATTTATATGTTTGTAGTACTGCCAGCAGACTAGAAATACGGAGTGTGGTTACTACGTGATGAGATACATGGAGGAAATCCTTGACTTTGCAACTCAAGACGTATGCCTATCCGAGGTAATATAGATCGTTATTCAGTTGTATAATTGTAGTTTCATTATCTAGGTTTAATATTTTTAACTTGTATTTTTATAGGTCTTCCAAAAGAATAACGATCCCTACTCACAACAGGAGCTCGATGATACTTATGACCGATGGACTCGCTATTTTATCAGAAACATGTTGATGAACTAAGAGGCTCTCATGTCACTAATACTTTTTTTTGTAATTTATTTAACAAGTTCATTTGTATTACAAACATACAATGTCATGCCTTAATATAATCGCCTCACTTTTAGAATGAATGCCAAGTGTGTTGAATGATCATATGTATGTATGCTTGTATGTATTTGTGGATGAAAGTGTTTATGTATTTGTGTTTGTGAATGAATTTGGTGCAGGATGAGTGTGTTTGCTATGCAGTGTTTTTGGTGTAGGATGATTGATATTTATTTTTTGTCCAGGTTTAGGAATAGACGTTGGTTGTGTGTATTGGCCGATGTCTATACCTAAAGAATAGACATCGGGTAGGAAAGACAGACGACGTCTATATGTTAGGTATAGACGTCGGTCGTATACAATGACCGACGTCTATACCTAAACGTCTATACTTTAGGTATATACGTTGGCTGTTAAGCGACCGACATCTATGTATATACAATTGATTGACATCATTTCATGCTCATATTTGTATCTTATATCCATTATCTTACACCTAAGCAATGCTACGTGACGAGTTTTATGTTTAGTTTTCAGGAATAAAGAGGTTTGAAGAGAAGAGCCATGAAAGGACCCAAAAGCTGGGAAAAAGGACTGAATGGTGAGATCTAGGGACCAAGATGCAAAGGAGAAGGACCTGAATGTAAGACAGAAGGACCTAAGAGCAAAACATGATACTTCACACCATCATGGGGAGTATTTTACCAATTCTATTCGGGTCGGAGCTCCAACAAGTCGAGTAACCGCATCAAAGACCAACAATACCAGAAAGCAAAGCCCACAACAAATTCCAACACGATCTGACAATTTTGGACCGCCAATTGGCGGTCTTGGACCGCTAATTGGCGGTCCATATTGCTCAGGATCCGTCGAAATTTCTCCTGGACTTGTATTAATGTTCGTTTAGGCTATTTTTGGTATTGGTTTAGTCCCACAGCGGGGGATTGTCCCCGATTAGCTTTTTCCATGCTTATAAATAGAACTCTTCACCTTCCATTGTAATTACCCATTGCTTGGTGGCATTCTCTCTACTAAGGAGTGAGCCTTGAAGCAAAAACTCAAGGTGGAGAAGAATGCTACCTTCAATGTGAGTCATTTGTTAATAAAATAATTCTTCTAGTTTCTTTTAATCTTGTCTTTTAATTTGTGCATGTTTGTTTAGTCTTTCATTTCCTTTTATGTTTCTTTAATGCTTCTTGCCTTCTTAGTTAACTTTCATTTCAGTATTATGCTTTCTTTTGCTAATATAGTTAGTGTAATGAGTAGTGAGTAGTTCCATCCCCATTTGGGGGGTGGAGAAATATGTGATATAATTATGTAGTGTATTAAGTGTGTGTTATTTTTATCCCTTGAGCTTTATATGATTTCCATAACCATCTAATGGGTCTCCACTCTTATCTTTGATATGCTAATGCTCTTGAATGAAGCTTAGCTTATGCTTTGATTAGTGGACCTATTTTATGGGGAATGATAAAGTTAGGATATGGATGAAGTTAATATTGGAAACACAAGTTGTAGTGTATGAGCTCTTGTTGCCTTTACCTTAGCTAATGTCTTGTATGTTTTAATGATGTAGTGAAATCTTAATTCATGTGGAGGCATAGTAGGGTATAGTCTTTATACTTGAGTTCATGTAGCTTCATTCCAATTATTGTCTTGTATGTTTTAATGATGTAGTCTTATCTTAATTCATGTAGATGCAAAGTTGGATGTAGTTTTATGATTTCATGCACTATATGTTGTGACGAGCTTAATGAACACACACACACTTCTTTATGTTCACATTATTTCTCTACCCCCTTTGGGGTTTAGTTTTTCTTGCTTCTTTTCCATTTCCATTTGCATCTTAGTGTAGTTTAGTGTAACCAACCTTTCTTCCCTTTCTTTACCTCTCGCCTTCGCACAAACCAAGTGTCGACACACCTCCCAGTGGACGACCCGTATTTGCCACCGCTTCAACGCGGCCATGCACTTGCGGTAGAAATATAAAACGATATCAATCAGCAATGTATACAAAGACGTTGGTGTTGAACGTTTTATTTTAAACCGCAAGTGCACGGCCGCGATGAAGCGGTGGCAAGTACGGGTCGTCCTCAGGGAGGTGAGCAACCTCTTGTTTATCAGAAATCAAGTGGCAAAATAGGGAAGAGAAAGATTGATTATGCTAACCTACGCTACACTACGCTAAGAAGTATGAAATGTGAAAGAAGCAAACAAACGATGAAATAAGAACTAAGCTAAGACCAAAACAAGAATGCTGGAATTTCAGGAATGGAAAACCCCTAAGGGGTGGAGTGAGTGCACACATGCAAAGAGGTGGGTGTAGAATACATTCTTTAAGCACATGAAGGTGGTGTTTATCAAGCATAGGAAGTGTCTAAATGTTATGGCAAAACCTATCAATCTATTCACCAACTTAGTTGATTAACATTTACATATGCAAGGTGTTTATTTCAGAACCTAAACAAGCATGAGAGGTGTCTAATCATTTTGGCAAAACTCATCAAGTTGTAAATTCTATCCTAAACAAGCAAGCATACATTCATGTTTAATCAACACATTGAAATTAAAGCATTCATCCCATTCTCTAATGCATGTATGTACATCTACTCTACCCCCCAAAGGGGATGGAACTACTCACTAAACATTACACTAATTATTAAACTATGGAAAGAAAGCATATTAAAACTAAGCTAGAATTAAAAGACGATTAAACTAAAACATGCACAACAATAAAAGAAGCATAAAACAAACAATGAAAGAAACATAAAACTTTATTGATAAAATGACTCACATTAAAAGTAGCATCCTCCTACTTTAGTGTGTGCTTCAAGGCCTCACTTCTAGTAGGAAGAATAACCACTTAAAATATGGAGTGATTACAATAGGAGGTGAAGAGTTCTATTTATAGCCATGGAAAAAGGTAATCCGGGACAATCCCCCGATGTGGGACTAAACAAACACCAAAAATAGCCTAAACGAACATTAACACAAGTCCAGGAGAAATCTTGGCGGATCTGGACTAATCCAGACCGCCAATTGGCGGTCTAAAATGTCCGGATCCAGTTGAGTTTTATTCTGGGCTTTTCTGTGTGCTTTTGGTGGTCTTTGATGTATCTACTTCGTTTGTTGGAGCTCCGACCCGAATCCAATTGCTAAAATACTCCCCATAATGGTGTGAAGTATTCTGTTTTACTCTTAGGTCCCTCTGTCTTGCAATCAGGTCCTTCTCCCTTGCATCTTGGTCCCTAGATCTCACAATTCAGTCCTTTTTCCCAACTTTTGGGTCCTTTTATGCTTCATCTCTTCAAACCTATTTATTCCTGAAAACTAAACATAAAACTCGTAACATAGCATTATTTAGGTGAAAGATAATGGATATAAGATACAAATATGAGCATGAAATGATGTCAATCAAATACCCCCACACCTAACTTTTGCTAGTCCCGAGCAAAACAAAGAAAGAGAAAAGCATGCGAAAAACAAGAAATCCTAACTCACTTTCGTAGGAATCACGGTTGCACTTAGCACGTGCAACAAGCCATTAAACCTCCTTGTCGCCAAGGAGGAGGAGTGTTGTCTCCTGAGGGTTTTCAGCGGATATACCCACAAAATCCGAACAAGATGCATTAATCAATCTAACTACACGACTCGTTGGACTCATTTTGTCGATCATGGGACGCGGTAATACTACGGGTCGACTCTATAAATGTAATCGGTCCACACACCTAGCCTAATGAGTTATTTGTGAAAGTTAGTTAAGGACTTGAGTGAAAGACATGGGCAACCTTAACTTCTGAATGTGATACAATGTGTAAAGTCCATTTTGGTTCTTATTTGACTCTCTTTTTTTTCTTTTTTTTTTTTCATTGGAGCATTTTATTGGTTGGTGTTTGATTCTCCCTGGGTCAGGTTTCGCGCATCATTGCCTATGAGGACTTACACTATCACGTACACCTTCCCCCAAATCTCCACATAGGGCGATCCCTACCACCCGTGTAACGGGAGTTCGGTCTGTGCATCCCAAGTCAGATGACTCGAAAGCACCAGGCACAAAGTCCCCTCAGACCTACTTTCCCGAGTGATAGGAGCCGTGCGAGAAGATAAAACACCACTTATTTATCTACATGGGAACCAAACCCCTACACTTAAGTTTCACAAAAAGAGATTAAGGGCCCTTGCCTACGACAAACTTCCTTATACTAACAGACACGAATTATTTGACTCACTAGGTTCAGGGTGGACTTCTTTAAATGTTTGAGTACTGAAACCCTATGATTACACGCCCCCCGAGGGAAAACCGGGGTGCATCCTAACGACTCGATAAGACCTAAAGCCAGTAAACTAGAAATCCTAATGCATCAAGTTCAAGACAATTTTGGGAGCTTTCTTTTTACTTTGCCTTTCAACGGTTTTGCACATGCTAAACACACGCAAAACCTACAAAAACATTTTCTTTCGCAAACACATGAAGATTTTGAAAGAAATGTGAAAATTTTAAAGCACTAGGCAAGCAAAAGAAGACAAGTCACCCAAGGATCATGACAAGCAGATATATCAATGTTAAATGTGGCACACTAACATGACCCTAACAATGCACACAAAAGAAAACAAAAAATCAACAGAAAAGACTCGACTATGTACACACGTAAAACACCCCCCACACCTACTTCATGCATTGTCCTCAATGAATGTGAACAAGATACTACATGGATACATGCATGAAAAAGGAAAGATCTCACCAACATGAAGTACAAAGGGACGTTCAGGGTCATGTTGATGGACACAAACTCAAATTCCCTCAAAACCTGTGAGAAGCTGAAGAATGGAGATAAATACGTGAAGAGATTGGGCCCAAGTACACAAGGGTTGGGGCCCACAACAATCGATGCTCACTGAAGGAGTCTTTTATTACACACTTTTTTTCTTTTTTTTGTTTTTGTTTTTTTTTGTTGTTTTTTTTACAACCAAGATATTCTCATAATCATTTGGTCAAGGAACATCAAATGAGAACATCATGTTTTGAGGACCAGAGACTTGCCGAGATGGGCAAACTCCACTGGTACTCTGAGGTGTCATGAGGGGTGAAAGGTCAAAGCTGAAAGGCTCGAACCCCTCATGATATTGGTCGGGTGTGGGCAACAAAGAATGAAGTTGTGTTGCCTCACTAGGGTTTAATTGCTCATCGAAGAAAACCCTCCAACCAATAGGCGGGTGCATCGGAATGAGTTCCTCAAGCTCATTCGATGGATGCAGCAGACCTGCATCACTAAGAATGGGGCTTCTCCCCAAGTCATCCAACAAGGACCTCCCACCATCACTTAGATCATCAAGCATAAGCTCGGTCATAGGTGGGTCCTTGTTGGAGTCAATATGAAGCTCAAATGGCTCAATGGCCATGGGACATGAGGTAGAGACACCTTCTTGTCTAGGCATATGGTGAGGTGTCTCACTCTCACTAGTACTCTCAACTGAATCATGCAACGAACACTCCCTTTGGACATTCATGTTCGAGGCCAGCTCACTCTGTTGCATTGCAAAGACAGGCAATGAGTCTTCGCTGAGCCTACAAACATTCTCAACGGCCTGCATTGGTGTTAGAGGTGTTCGTTGATTTTGTGGTGCTTTCTCCAATTGGCGGATGAGATTGAGATTTAAAGGTTCATCCATGGGTTCCTGTTGCCTACCAGAGTTGAACACATGAAACTCGACACTCATGTTACCGAATGAGAGCTTCATGAGACCATTTCTACAATTAATCAAGGCATTGGAGGTTGCCAGAAATGGTCTACCCAAAATTAAAGGTATTTGAGAGTGGGTGTTCGCAACAGGATTGGTATCGAGGACAACAAAATCAACTAGAAATATAAAATCTCCAACTTTGATAAGCACGTCCTCGATAATCCCCATGGGAATACGAATGGATCTATCCGCTAATTGAAGGGTGATCTTAGTTGGTTTCAATTCTCCCAAGTTCAATTGTTGATAAACAGAGAATGGGAGGAGGTTGACCGCTGATCCTAAATCAAGCAAAACATTGCTCAGTCTAGTGTCCCCTATTGTACACTGAATAGTAGGACACCCAGGGTCCTTGTATTTTGTGTAGGCAGGATTGGACAAAAGTGAGCTGATATTTGCAGCCAAGAATGCTTTCTTAGGAACATTGGTCTTCCTCTTGGTTGTGCAAAGATCCTTCAACACTTTGGCATATTGAGGTATTTGTTGGATGACATCCAACAAGGGGATGTTAACCTTTACTTGCTTAAACACCTCTACTATCTTGTCCATGTTGTCACTCTGCTTTTTGTTTAACCTACTTGGATAGGGAGCTTTTGGCAGGTAGGTTTTCTGCGGTGCCTGAGAAGAAAGAAGCGTTGGTGTATTACCCTCACCCTCAGCTTCTTCTTCACCACCATTCCCACTGAGGGGCTGCATAGATGGTGGTGGGTGTGGCAAGGAAATATGATTGTCAACCTGTTTTCCATTCCTTAAGGTCACAATGGAATTGACATGGTGAACAGGTTCCTCCACATGGTTCACTTGCCTCCCCTGAGGTACCACATTCTCATTTTGCATTTGTTGTTGTTGGTACATGCGGGGGTTAGCCTCAGGCTGGCTAGGAAAAGACCATCTCTCTCTTTCATGTACAGACTGAGCCAATTGGCCCATCTGAAGCTCTAAAGATTTGATGGTCTGCTGATTTGAAGTGAGAACTTGACTCGTGGTTGACATAAAAAATTTCATTGAGTTTTCAAGTCCACGAGTCAAGGTCTCAAGCGAATTGAATCGGGTTTCCATATTATTGGAATTTGGGAAACCCGATTGATTGGTGGTTTGCGCTTGGGGGTGGCTGATAGGAATGTGCATGCATGGGAGGTTGGTGTGATTGGTAAGGTGGTCTAGAGGAGTTTGAAAGACCACCCGGGGCATTATTTTGGTTCCATGAAAAATTGGGGTGGTTCCTCCATCCAGGGTTATAAGATGATGAGTATGGGTCATTCCTAGCTCTGTCATAGATGGCGTTGACACGCTCCATCTCAGGAGGAATGGACTCACACTCGCTCTCTACATGACCTATCCTACCACATGAATGACAAGCAACTGGACCAGATGTGGACATGTGAGGTGCACTTTGTCGGTTTTGGAGCTCCATCGAATCCATACGGCGCATTAAGGCCGCCATGCGTGCCTCGGTGGCCGTAGTGGTATCGATAGCAAATGCGGCACCCGATCTAGTCGAGTTTGCATTCGCGATCCTCGCTCCTATACTAGATGATGCAGGTGGTTCCCTCACACTCTCCCACTGCATGGTTTTCTCAGCGAGGTCTTCTAGGAAGGCCCATGCCTCCCTTTCATCCTTTCCCAAGAACTCTCCTTGACACATGGACTCAAGGAGCGTTCTGGACGGGATGTGAAGACCCTCGTACACAATCTGACAAAGGCGCCACAACTCAATGCCATGGTGAGGGCATGAGGATAGTAGCTCCTTGAACCTCTCTAGATATGCATGAAATGTCTCGGTCTCAAGTTGATAGAACGAATTGATTTCGTTCCTCAATTTTTGAGTCCGATGATTAGGAAAGTACTTCTTAAGGAAGGCAGATTGAAACTCATCCCAAGTCCTAAAGGCATTCGCCTGATTGCTATACAACCACTTCTTGGCGTCATCCTTTAGTGCAAAAGGAACGAGCCTAAAATGGATGGAGTCTGTGCTAAGTTGTTGCAGCTTGAACATAGCACAGACCTCCTCAAATTCCCTGAGAAAGATATAGGGGTCACCTTTCCCAGTGAAGCGAGGGAGCATGGAAATGAATTAAGGCTTAACCTCAAAATGGTTCCCATTAGCCTCTGGTAATACGATGCATGAGGGTAGAGCGGTACAGCTTGGGTAGCATCGATCACGAAGAGGTATGGGAACGACAGATGGAAGCACAGGTGGAACAGGCGGGTCCAGCAACTGCTCCTCCTCACGGAAATTAGCAGCCATTGGACCCGAACTACGTGCGACATGAGAGGAGGAAGGCGTCGAGAAATCGATGACCGAAGCCGGATTGACAACGCTCCTCGTTAAACGACCACTCTCGTCTCGTGTCCACGAAAGCATGCACAAAGGTGCACACACACCAAAACTTTTTTTTTTAAAAGAAGAATGTACGTAGAAGAGAAGAAGAGAGAACACAGGAGAGAAAGAATGACTCAGGAGAGAAGTGAAGAAGTCCTTATGCTACGGCGGATGGGTACAGGTAGAAGCACACAAGCAAACAAGGCTCAAGCAAACCTAAGGTCGCTATAGGTCCTTACAGCTAGACGACGCCTAACTGCGAGGTCACACGGCCTCAACACGCCTCACCTCCCTACAACGAGGACCACAAAGCCCAGCAAGTGAGCCAAGATCCGGGGATCTCGTCTCTCCTACTATCGACAAGGTGGGCAACGCCGATCAGGTCATGACGGTCGGGACCGGATCACTCTCCTAATGCGTCCAAGATCCTTAGGGCCAATGTCTACTTGATTTTAAAATTAGGCTCTTGATTAGTGTGGTTTTTGGGGCGAAGGAAAGGGTGATGAAATCCCCCATCTTATCTTTTACGGGACAACCCCTCCTTAGTAGCGTTTTGGAGTCCTAAATCTAGCAATCAACTCTCCAAACAACGCTCAACTCACACTTGTTGCAATGCACTTCCTACTAACTAATGCATGTTCATAGGAAATGCATGAATGAGAGTAGAAGGTGCGTACCTCACGCCAGCTCTCAGCAACAGAAAATAAAGCTAAGATAAAAGACAATCTAAATGCCTAAGTCACATACATGATGCATGACCTAAACAAGAATGAATGCCTACTCTTTTGCTTTGAGTTTTAGGGTCCAAGTTGCTTAAAAGAGGTTTGATTATTGATCTGGGAACGAACTATAAGTCAAAACATGCCAAATTGAGTCCCAGATAACTAGATCATTTAGAGCAACAACAGCAAGAAATTAAAAGATGAACAGATCTCACCAGACCGCTGATTAGCGGTCTCAAACCGCTGATTGGCGGTCTGAAGTGCTCAGGTCGTCTGGAAATTTCTCCAGTAGCCTCCACTTGCTATTCCCAGTCTCCTGAAACAAAGAAAAACTACAACACACAAATTAAATCCACTCGAATCGTCCAAACAAGAGTCTGGACTGGCACCTCCCCGGCAACGGTGCCAAAAACTTGTTGAACGTTTTATTTTAAACCGCAAGTGCACGGCCGCGATGAAGCGGTGGCAAGTACGGGTCGTCCTCAGGGAGGTGAGCAGCCTCTTGTTTATCAGAAATCAAGTGGCAAAATAGGGAAGAGAAAGATTGATTATGCTAACCTACGCTACACTACGCTAAGAAGTATGAAATGTGAAAGAAGCAAACAAACGATGAAATAAGAACTAAGCTAAGACCAAAACAAGAATGCTGGAATTTCAGGAATGGAAAACCCCTAAGGGGTGGAGTGAGTGCACACATGCAAAGAGGTGGGTGTAGAATACATTCTTTAAGCACATGAAGGTGGTGTTTATCAAGCATAGGAAGTGTCTAAATGTTATGGCAAAACCTATCAATCTATTCACCAACTTAGTTGATTAACATTTACATATGAAAGGTGTTTATTTCAGAACCTAAACAAGCATGAGAGGTGTCTAATCATTTTGGCAAAACTCATCAAGTTGTAAATTCTATCCTAAACAAGCAAGCATACATTCATGTTTAATCAACACATTGAAATTAAAGCATTCATCCCATTCTCTAATGCATGTATGTACATCTACTCCACCCCCCAAAGGGGATGGAACTACTCACTAAACATTACACTAATTATTAAACTATGGAAAGAAAGCATATTAAAACTAAGCTAGAATTAAAAGACGATTAAACTAAAACATGCACAACAATAAAAGAAGCATAAAACAAACAATGAAAGAAACATAAAACTTTATTGATAAAATGACTCACATTAAAAGTAGCATCCTCCTACTTTAGTGTGTGCTTCAAGGCCTCACTTCTAGTAGGAAGAATAACCACTTAAAATATGGAGTGATTACAATAGGAGGTGAAGAGTTCTATTTATAGCCATGGAAAAAGGTAATCCGGGACAATCCCCCGATGTGGGACTAAACAAACACCAAAAATAGCCTAAACGAACATTAACACAAGTCCAGGAGAAATCTTGGCGGATCTGGACTAATCCAGACCGCCAATTGGCGGTCTAAAATGTCCGGATCCAGTTGAGTTTTATTCTGGGCTTTTCTGTGTGATTTTGGTGGTCTTTGATGTATCTACTTCGTTTGTTGGAGCTCCGACCCGAATCCAATTGCTAAAATACTCCCCATAATGGTGTGAAGTATTCTGTTTTACTCTTAGGTCCCTCTGTCTTGCAATCAGGTCCTTCTCCCTTGCATCTTGGTCCCTAGATCTCACAATTCAGTCCTTTTTCCCAGCTTTTGGGTCCTTTTATGCTTCATCTCTTCAAACCTATTTATTCCTGAAAACTAAACATAAAACTCGTAACATAGCATTATTTAGGTGAAAGATAATGGATATAAGATACAAATATGAGCATGAAATGATGTCAATCAGTTGGGTCTGGGGATGCTTAAATACAACGTATATACCCCCGTATATCCGACGTATATTCCTTTTTCTACAGTAGTGAGAATGCTAGAAAGCTTATAAATGATCTCCAATGCAAAATTGAAACTATCATGAATAAGAAGAATGAGGTGTTAGCTAAAAATGTGTCTAAATTAGCTAAAGATGACAAATTGAAACTATCATGAACGAGGGCATGCAAAGATGTGTCCAAAATTAGACCTCTGGAAAGCATATGATTCAGTGTCATGGAGCTTCCTTCACGATGTGGTGCAAAGATTTGGTTTCCCGGACCAAGGGCGAAGGCTCATCATGGCATGTGTGCGAGCCTCTTTTGTTGTGACGGTGAATGGTGCAAACTTGAGACCCTTCAAGGCAGCAAATGGGTTGAGGAAAGGTGATCCAATGGATCCCTACCTTTTTGTACTTTGTATGGAGGTTCTTAGTCTTATGATAAAGGACGTGGTTGCGAGAGGACGACTTGAACCGGTGAAGTATGGGGGCATTACAATATCACATCTCTTGTTTGCCGATGATGTTATGATATTTGCAGCGGCTACTAAGGCGAATGCTCAAGTGATAAAGGAGATATTGGCTGAGTTCTCCGCTTGTTCCGGGCTACAATTAAATTCACTAAAGAGCCAACTCTTTGTTGGGAGAAACGTGGTTCATGACCGGTGGAGTTGTACACATCTAGGGATGGGAAAGGAGGACTTTCTAGCCACGTATCATGGCCGACCCCTCTTCACATCCCGGCTGGGAAAGCACCATTGTGTGGGATTGATTGCTAAGATCAAAGCTAAGCTAAGCTCATGGAAGCGGAGCCTCTTGTCCATGGCTGGTAGGGTGGAATTGGTGCAAAGTGAGCTTGTGTCTTTCAGCATCTTTTGGACATCCGCATTCCTTATTCCTAGGACGGTTTTGAAGGAAATGGAAAGTATTATGACCCACTTTGTGTGGGGGGGGGGGCAAAGAAATGGGTGGCCATTGCATGGAAGGATATTTGCATCCCCAAGAGTGAGGGAGGCTTAGGCTTGCGATGATTGGTGGACTAGAATGGTGCAGGGTTGTTACGGCTGCTTTGGTTAGTTGTGGCAGGTGATGACTCGCTTTGGGTTAAATATATGAGGCGAAAGTACCTAAATAACCGCACAATCTGGTTGGCACGCCCACCCTCTGTATGCTCATGGGCATGGAGGGGAATATTGAGAGTGCGAGACATGGCACGGGAGCATATCCGTTACCAAGTGGGTGATGGCAGCAATACCCATTTCTTCTTGGATCCGTGGTTTGGTAAGCCTTTCTTTTGTGAGGAAGGGGGCACGGTTATGATATGATATTGGTATGCCAAAAGATACGTTGGTATCTCACTTTATCAGGAATGGAAGTTGGAATCTTCCCAGCCCGCGCTCATTGCCGATGATGGAGTTGTGGCCTAGCATCTTGGGGACGTGTATCCATGGTGGGCAAGATAAACCGACCAGGCTAGACGCAAAGGACACCTTTACCATTAGGGAGGCTTGGACATGGGTGGTGCATCGGGGAGAAACCGTGGGATGGAGTAAGCTCGTTTGGTACAAGCATCACGTCCAAAGCATGCCATTACAGCTTGGCGCGCGCTGAGGGGACGACTCATGACGAAGAAATTGATGGCAGCAAGAGGTGCCAACCATGGGCTGGAATGTACACTGTGTGCTGCAGCTGAGGAGGACATGAACCACCTCTTTTGGGTGTGTACCTTTGCAAGGGAAGTTTGGACAAGGGTGCTGCAAAACCTTGGGCTGAGCACCGACATCAAGAATACGTTTGAGGAGGAGGCGAGATGCATGCAATATATTATGGGAGGCCGAGTAATGGTGACAGCAATGAAGTTAGCCTTTAGTGTTGATGTATATGAGTGTTGGCAAGAAAGGAATATACAAATATTTGACCACGAGCAAATGCGAGCGGTCGACATTGTGGGATTGGTCAAAGACACGGTTTGGGTGATGGGGTCGAAGCTCAAAGATCTAGTAGATGACCCAGCTGCTGCTAGTGCATTCGAAGAGACCTGGAAACAATAGCAATAAACGTAAATACATGTAATGGGGACTATTATATAGAGTGGTGACTTTTGAGTCATGGTGTGTCTAGGCATGTGCCTTAGCGTGTCCGTGTTCCCTTATGGACTTAAATTTTTGTAGGTTGTAAATCATATTTTCATACTAAATGAAATTTCGAGGGAATGCCTCCCTTTTGCTTTGCAAAAAAATAAATGAGGTGTTAGCTAAACATTAAAAACATGTATTAAAACTTGATAATCTAAAAGCAACACCCATTGATGTTGAACAACTAGATCTTAAGGTATGTATTGTTCAATTAAGAAAAGATCTAGAAAAGTTCACAAATGGAAAGAAAATGCTTGACATGCTTTTAGGTAGTCAAAAACAATCATTAGACAAACATGGTTTAGGATACAATGAAATCTTGAAAAACCTTGTAGTTCATACTACTCTAAATGACAAGCATGTTTTTAAGAAGCATAGTTCCTCAAGTGTGTGAGCTCTGAAAACCAAAATGGGTTGGGTTCCAAAAGCCAACATTCAAGGACCCAAAGTTGTTTAGGTACCTAAATCTACACTTGTAGGTACTTAGAAGAAGGGAGATCGGTAGTGACCGATCCGAGCATGCAAAGTTCAATACCAAGCCGGTTGCACTATCGAAAGGAGATTGGAACCAAATCGAGGATCAAAAGATGGGTAAAATTATCAATCGTCTTCATTCATATTAGATTGGTTCTAATATAGGACATTTAATGCTTAATTTTCATACATTGATTAATTAGGGAGAGCTTAATGTATATCACTAAATGGGAAAATTGAAATTATGAATTTTAGCCTAATTGATTCACCTATTCATGTTTATAGGGGGAGCTTATTAAATATCATTATTATCTAGAGGGAGTAATGAATTGAAATTATGTATTTTAGCCTAATTGATTCACCTATTCATGTTGATATGGGGAACTTATTGAAATTATGAATTTTAGCCTAATTGATTCACCTATTCATGTTGATAGGGGGAGCTTATTAAATATCAAGTGTTAGAGTGTTGATCAGTGATTCCCATTCCATTTGCTTGAATCACAAGAGTTGTAACGATTTAGGAGGAAGCACTCTCAGGTTGTGAGAGGAAGAATAGACTTCGGGGAGGTTGTTCGAGAGCTCTAATTGTACAGGGTCTGATCTCGGCCTGGAATGGAGATCAGATTAGTGGATTCATGAGCGGAGCTCATGGTGATTGAGCGGGGCTTGCAAAAGAGGATGATAACCAGATTGAGGTGTCAAACCTCTATAAAAATCTCTAGGTTCTTGTTGTTTTCTAATCTCTACTTGTTTTTTTTGTTTCTATTGCATCCTGATTAGTAACGTACTAGCCAATGATTAGATTAGGGGCCATAGATCCAACAAGTGTTATCAAAGCATATGGGCTAAATTCATCTATGTAATCGTAGTTCAGCATGACATTTCTGAAAGGAATGTGTTCTAAAAGTTTTACTTTTATATGTCAATTATTATGAATCGGATGTATTATTCCTTGATTAATGTATTTGTCTTGTAGAAGTGTTAAAGAAGAGACTCTTGGTCCTTAACTGTAGAGCTCTAAAAGATAATGATTTACATAAATCAAAAGTTATTCACAATCATGGTTATTGACATGGAACATTAATTATCGTGATAAGATTGTCGTGTTAATTAAAGAGTATTGTAGCTCCACAAATATTTAACGACACGAGTAAATAAAAGAGGAAATTGATTACTTTTATATATTGAATAGACCTAACAAATGAAACATTATGGAATTGTGTTTAAGTGACATTAATGTTTCAATTGTGTATTGAATCCTAAGACACGAGACTTATATCTTTTCACATGAGAAGTGTTAATTTGATTAGTGTCAAAAGCTATCATTGAGTATAGTGATAAATGCAATAGTTGGTTGAACATGACTTATGCTGGAAAAGATAGTTAGTCAAAAGATTATCATTGCCCTCTTAGCTTGAGTGATGATATTAGTGGGTCACTTGATAAAGCAAAACTATAATTACACAATGTGACTTGTGTTAAGTTACATATTTATAATTAGCTTAAGAGATCAAGAAAGGAGTATATAATACAAAGGTGGCACATTTCTACTTTGTATAATACTCTTAATGCCGTGAGGCAAGGGATAGACACAAGTAGTATTTTTACATCACTAAATTGATTGTGTTTAGTTCGAGTGAACAAGACATCTACGCTAATGAGGTAACCATATTGTGTGACTAGATACTGCTTATAGTTTGTGATATTAAGTGTTTAATATCATTGCCAATATAGCTTAGATCCTCCTATAGGTCACACCACAAAACTGGGAAACAAGAAGTTTGATTTTGTGTTCATATGATATATCAGGTTTCATGTGAAATGAGATACATGTGGTGTATCGACAAAATCAATATGTCGTGAAAATGGCATAATTAGAATCATGAATAAATTCATATGAGATGTATGTATTATGGAGTGTAATAGTTTGACATTACATAAGATAATATATTACATTATATATGAGTTTGCTAAAAACCCGAAGGATCAACTTTTGTTGGAAGTAAATCCAAAATTTGACAAAGGCAAAATTAGGGTCAAAACGGTAGACGATTCTGGGATCGGTCGACCAATTTCTTCGGAATGGTCGAACCGGACAATGATCGGATACGCGGGTGGTCGACCGAAATTATCAGGACGTGTCATGATAATAGGATCGGTCGACTAGGCGTAGTACACGATTGACCGAAAATCTCCAGGAGATATCCTAGTGGTAAAACAGTCAACCGGTATAGGGACACGATCGATCGAAATGTACCAGGAGAAATTTTATTACGTTAACGGTCAACCAGAGTGAGACGTGGTTCGACCGAATTTTCCAGAAATTTTTTCTCATGAATATTCGGTCGACCGTCTAGCTCACGGTCCGACCAAACCTGAAAAATCTTAACCGTTTGGTCGACTGATTGGTGATTTCGGTCGACCGTTCGGCACGATTCTGCCTAGAACTATTAAGAGATTAGTGTTGATCAATGGTTGGATTTATTCCAATTATGTTCAAATGGTTTTGAGGATGATTATGTGTCAATTTGTGATTGGTTTTAGGGAGAGAAAAGCAAGGGATCATGGGCTATATGTGGGTGTTGGGAGAGTATAAATAGGTCCCCTCTCCGTACTTGTTTAAGTTAATGCAAAAATTTTCTCTCCCTAACCTCTACATTAATCCATCCAAATTTCTCTTAATTTTTTAAGATTTTGGAGATCAAAATCTCAAAGAGCTTTAAAGGGGTTATTAACTAGATTCTAAGTTTGATTTAGAGATTGAATAGACAAGCTCCTTTCTCTCTAATCTTATTTACAATTTGGTGAACACTTGGAGGCGAATCAACTGGCAATTCGACGTGCGACGCAACTCTGGATCTTCATAAAGGTTTTAGAGAAGCATTGGGTATGATCCTCTTACATTTGTTTTAATGTATATGTGAATAATATGATATTAGAATAAATATAAAATAATGTACATGAAATTATTGAAAATATGAAAAAACGATCTTGATACATGTATAATGTTTTTAAAATATATACATACATAGGTGCAAGAAATCCTACAATTTCTTCATCGTCTAATCATTGTGATGGTTTATCAACATCAAGACAACATTTGCTTAATGGGTCAAACTACGATTATTGGAAGAATAGAATGAGAATTTTCCTACAATCTAGGACCTCAAGTATTGGATTGATTAGAAGCATATCATATAGTACATTCATGTTATATATCCTCTATTTTACCCCATATTTGTGATACTCGGATTTGTGTTACAAGTTTTTCAAATTTTAGGTAATGAAGAAGAGAAAGTAAGCAAAAATGACTCAAATGCAAGAAGAAAGGACTGAATTGAAAGGATTTCTGACCTATTTGTAATGCTCAAAGATATGATTGCAAGACAAGAATGGCCCAATTGAAATATCCAGAGAGACCCAAGTGCAACTGAGAAATCTTTTATGCAAAAGTTCCTCAAACTCAAGAACCTGAAAAGTTTTCCAGCAATTAAGGTCAAACCAGCTCGAACCAATGGATCAAGGTGCAGCCCAAATGTTCAATTGGTGCATTTAAGTTGTTGTTGAAATATGGGGCAGATTAGAGCAAACGGATCCGCCAATAGCGGATCCACGCCGCCACTAGTGGATCTGGTTGGGTGATTGTCGCCTGGATTTCTGGGGTGGCTCTGGTATTTGCGTTGGCACAATGCTTATAATGTAGAGTGGATTCTCAACTGTTGGATGTCGTCTAGATTAATTCAAAACTTCTAATATTCTATAAATACACTTGTAACCCTACCATTTCCTCCTTCCTCTCCCTCTCCCCCGTTAGACTATTTTTTATTTCTTGTTTTAGTAGTGGTGTGAAGGGGTGAGAGGAAATCGTTGTAATATTTCCTTCCTTAATCAAGTTTTGATTTCATGTTCTTTATATTCTTGTCTTTTATTTAATGCAATTTTTATTCCATTGTCTTAGTTAGATTTAGATTTCTTTACTAGTTCATGTGTTGTACAAGTTGTTGCTTTCTTTTTATATATGATTAGCGAGTAGTTCATCCCGTTAGGGGGTAGAGGATGATGTGAAGTGTGGATGTAGTTTATTTGTGTGTGTGTTTAATCTTAATCTTGAAGCTTCATATGATTTTCATAGTCATTTTGATGAGTTTTTACTCTTACTTTTGATGTGTTAAGAGTCCTACTTAATGGGGAATTATGATATGAGAATAAAATTTAGTGGATAAAGAAATAAGGATGACATGTGGAAGCATGTGGCCTTGTTGCCTTATCTTGATTAATGTCTTGTATGTTTAATGATGGTGGTAAATCTTAATTCATTTGGAAACATAGTTGGGGTTGTGGTCATTATGGATTTCTATGATATTCATGTCATTACGAACTTAATGAGACACACACACACACATGTCACACATGTTCACTTTTCCACTCACTCCACATCCTACGAGATTAGTTGCATTTAGTTTACTAGTTGTCATTAGCATCGATCAGTATAGATAGACCCATCTATTTTTCTCTTTCCACTTGTGTATGGTCGTGCACTTACGGTTTTAAACTTCACAATCGATGAAGTTTTTGACGCCATTGCCGGGGAGCAAGTTGTCATTTTTGTCGTGTTTTCCATTTGGTGGGTTGTTTGTTGGATTTGTACACTGGGGATTTTAGCGAACAGGCGACATACGTGATCAGGGGAGCGCACCAGACAAAACGCGATGCCAGAAACCCTTGTTGATCTGCTCGTATCAGATTTCAATCTGTCAGTGGCAGATGTTGTGTTTTTTTCTGCACCTGATCTTTCAGTGGTGGATTCCTTATGAGCTTAATTACTATTTCACTCCTTGTTTACTCAATACATGCTCCATGCTAATATCAGAACCCCTTAAACGTGTGCACTATCCCCTCTTGTCCACTAAAACTCAAAGCAAAAAATTAGTTGATTGTCATCTTGGTCATGCATCATTTGTAGACCTTGCACGCATTTGTCTTTTATTTGCTTTTATCTTTTAGTTGTTTCTTGTTAGCGCAAGGTATGTGATCCTCTCAGTCTCATTCATGCATTAGTGCATGTCTTATAGTCCGCAGGATTGCATTGTAATAAGTGTGAGATGAGTGTTTGTTTGGTGAGCTTGATTGCTAGACATAGGAATCCAAAGCCACTAAGGGGTATGTCTCATATAAGATAAGGTCATGGATTTCATCACCCTTTCCTTATCCCGAAAAACCACACTAATAAGAGCCTTAATTTTAAAATCGAGTATCCATTACCTACTAGGTATCAGACATAATTAGGAGATGAGTCCATTTTCAATGTCGTGGCCTAAACGTCGTTGTTTGTTAAGTTGCTCTGCGATTGTCGAGACTTCTGGGTCTTCACTTTCTCATTCAGTTTTACGACCTTCGACACAAGGAGATGAGGCGTTCTAGTATGTGAGGACTTTAAGTTAGGCATCGTCTAGTCTAAGGACCTTTAGATAGCCTAAGCTTATTTGAGCAGTGTTTACCAGATGTGGTTTCTTCCATCGCCCCTCCCATGCCATCATTAGGGATTCTTTCCTTCTTTTCTGAGTCATTATTCCTCTCATCTTGTTCTAGGCTAAGTCTCCTCCCCTTTACACTTTGTCTCTTCTGAGCACTTTTATGCGAGTTTGGTCTGGTGGTGGTGAGAGTAGTCGATATGAGTGTGTTATTGTCGAGATGGATGGTCACATGGGCGACCATTCATTTCATTATCGAGATCATGAATATTCTCCCTGCTATATCCAATCCATACATATTGGTTGGACAAACACCCAAGTGGGTTGGGACTACTTTAATTGTGTGGTTGAGAAGTCCTTAGATTGAGGTGATATGAGAGAGGCACCAACTTATAGACCATTATCTAGTTGTGTTGTATCATTATGTATATGATTTCGTGCCCTATACTTGTCTATATTTTTTAAAAAATTAACAAGCATTTAGGATCGATTTTCATATTTTTCAACAATTTTATGTACAAATTTCTAATTGTATTTCAATATATGTAATTAACTATTTAATATTAATTATCGAATCCCTTTTACCAATAGGAAGATGCGTTGCGCGTCGGATCTCCTCAGAATTCCTCCAAGTGTTCACCAAACTCTAAACAAGATTAAAGAGATTGGAGATAGCCAATCAATCTCTAAATTAAGACTAGAATCTAGCTATTTACCCCTTTAATGCTCTAGAGAATTTAATCGCTCAAACTCTCAACTAACAAGGGAATTTTCGGATGAATTTGATAGAGAAATATAGATAGGAGAAATTTTTGCATTCATTTAAACAAGGAGAGGAGAGACCTATTTATAGGGTTTCCTTCATCCCACATTGTGTAACCCACTTATACATGATCCCTTGTTAATAACTCCTCTAAACCAATCATATTTCAACATGTAATCATCCCTCAACCACCTCTGACCAAATTGGAACAAATCCAACCCATGATCAAAAAAATCTCTAACTAATTCAAGTAAAACCGGGCAAAAACGGTCGACCGAAACAACCAATCATTCGACCGATTGGTTAAAAATTGACAATTTCGGTCAGACTGTGTTCTCAGTCGATCGACCGAATCCTTACCAAGAAAGCTCCTGATAATTTCGATCGAACAACGACCCCCACCGGTCTATCGTTTCACAATAGAAAAAGTTCATGTTATTTTCAGTTGAATCACGCGTTTAACCGGTCGACCGTTTCCGAATTTAAAAGTTTCTGTTAAAATCGGTTCGACCATTTTTTAATGTTTTTGCCTTCATCAAATTTTGGATCAATATCCAACAAAATCTGATCTTTGGTGTTTTAGCAAATTTATATTTTATAATGTTGCAAATCACATTATACTATGTAATATATTATCATATATAATGTCAAACATTATACCGCATAATATATATACATCTCGTATAAGTTTATTGAATATTCTAACTATGTCATAATGACGAGACATTGATTTTAATATTTTACCACATGTATTTCAATATATAATAAAAAAATGTAAAATCAAATTCCTTGTTCACAGTTCTGCGGTGTGACCTATAGGAGGATCTATGTTATGTTGGCAATGATATAAAACACTTAATATCATAAACTATAAGTGGTATCTAACTGCACATTATAGTTACCCAAATAAGAAAGATGTTTTGCTCACTCGAACTAAACACGATCCATTTAGTGATATTTAATAGCACTTGTGTCTATCCCTTGCCTCATGATATTGAGAATATTATACAAAGTAGAAATGTGTCATCTTTGTATTATATATTCATTTATTGATCTCTTATGCTAATTATAAATATGTAACTATACACAAGTTACATTGTGCACGTTAAAATTTTGCTTCATCAAAGGGCTCAACAATATCATCACTCAAGTCAAGAGGGGCAATGATAATCTTTTGACATATCACATTTTCCTCCACAAGTTATATATAACCAATCAATACCTTTGTCACTATATCCAATGATGGCTTTTGATAATAATCAAATCATACACTCATGTGAAAAGATATAGGTCTTATATCTTAGGATTCAAAGATATAATGAAACATTAATGACACAAACACAATTCCACAATGTTTCATTTGTTAGGTCAATTTACTATATGAAATAAACATTTTCTATTTCATATACTCATGTTGTTAAATATTTGTAGAACTACAATATATCTTTTAACCAACATGACGATCCTAACTCGGTAATCTATGTACCATGTTAATTACCGTGATTGTGAATTACTTTTTATTTATGTAAACCGTTATCTTCTAGAGCTCTACGGTTAGGACCAAGAGTCTCTTCCTTAACACTTCCAAAAGACGAATTCATTAATCAAGAAACAAAATGTTCAATACATTCAATTCATAATAAAAGACATTTAAAAGTAAAACTTTTAGAACACATTCATTTCAATATGTTGGTAAACAAACTGAGTCATTACAAGAAGCTTTGGTCTCTTGTGTGTGCACATTAGAGGGTATGAGCGCATCATTGGACTCATTCTCAGCCCATGAATACTTTGTTGGCTTTTGGGTCTTAATCCATGTTTTGATGATTTAATCAATCTAGTCTTAATCATAATCCAATGTAGAGTAGCACACATTATGCATGACATACATATTGTATTATGCTAAGATCTACAAGTGATCAAGACTAAAGGAAGAAATGATTAAACTCAAGACATGTAATCAAGCTCTTGAAGACATGTAATTTTGCCTTTATTTTGAGTCTTAGGAACTTGCGTAAACTTAAGCATACAAGAGTTAAAAACTACTCACATACACACTAGGTTCATTGTAGAAGTCACACATAATTTCAAATCAATTGGTCTTCAATAGGTCACCCAAACTTAAATCGGAAAATCACTTAATCTCACCCTTAATTTCATGTGCTCAATCAGTCGACCGAACTAGTTCTCAGTTCAACCGATTGGATTAGTTAAATATGTTAGCAAATAGTGATGTACTGGTCGACCATTTTCACATTTTTGTTCGATCATCTACACGTGTCATTTGATCGTTAGACTTGTCGTATTATACAACAGTCGGATTTCATCTAACCCCTAAAATTCAATTGGCCACCGGTCCAACGATGCCTTCTTGGCGGTCGACCGGCTGAAGTATTTTTTGTTATTCAAAACTTTAGCCACAATCAAATAAGGTCAAACAAATTTCATGCGCGCATTGCAAATACACTTGTATTATGCATACTTCTATCTTAATAAGTCAAAGGACTTGGGGAGAAAGGGGATTCAACTCAAGATATTTAATCAAGCTTTTGAAGACATTTGATTTTATTTAAGTCTTTAGGAATCTTTATAAACTTGAGCATACGAGTTGGTTAACCACCCATATTCAGTCAAGGTTTCATCTAGAAGTCACACACAAAATCTCACATTATTTGAACTTCAATAGATCACTCAAACTTTAGCCGGAAAACCACTCAAACTCAACTTTATCCATTCTGTGAAATAGTTGATCGAAACATTGCTTCCATCCAACTGTTTGTAAACAACAACTTCTTGGTTGAATGGTCCACCATTCTTGCCATTTCGTCCGACTGTTCCCTAGTTTTCAAATTTCTTTTTTGAGTCATTTTTTGTCGTTATTCCCTAACATCTATTTTGAAGGTTGCACATTTCCCCAATTTGGACCTCAGGCTAGAGGAGTATAAGTCAATCTAACCACTTTTAGCAGTTGATTGAACGTTTGAATTAACCGCAAGTGCACGGCCACGTTGAAGCAGAGACAAATACGGGTTGATCCACAGGGAGGTGTGTCGACTTTAGTTTGTTCAAAGGCGAGTGGGAAAGAAACGAGAGAAAGGAGTTGCGATCAAACTACACTATAAGGCGAAAGGAATGAAAAATACGCAATAAAACTAAACCTCATAGAGGGTAGAGAAAAGAGTGTGAATACAAAGATATGTGTGTGTGTGTTCAATTATGCTCATCATAACATGTAGTGCATGAGAATCATAAAACTAAATCCAACTTTGCTTCCACATGAAATAAGATAACCCAATATCATTAAAACATACAAGACAATAATTGGAATGAAGATAAATGAACTCATGTATAAAAACCACACCCCACTATGCCTCCACATGAAATAAGATAGCACATTATCATTAAAACATACAATGCATTAACCAAGTTAAATGCAACAAGAGCACATGCAACTACAGGTCATGTTTCTTTTATCAATTCCATCTATATCCTCACCTTATCATTCCCCATAAAATAAGTCCATTAATCTAAGCATAAGCTAAACTTCATTCAATAGTATTAGTATATCAAAGACAATAGTGAAATCTCATTAGATGGTTATGGAAATCATATAAGGCTTAAGGGATTAAGATAACACACCTAATACATCACATGATCATATCACATATTTCTCCACCCCCAAATGGGATGGAACTACTCACTCATATTTAAAATACAACTTACATTAACAAAATTAAACATTCGACTGAAATGAAATTAAACTAAGCAAGCAAGAAATATTAAAGAAGCTAAATGAAAAGAAATAAAACTAAAGAAGCATGCAAGAATTAAAAGACAAGACAATATTAAATGAAACTAAGATTTTTTTTTATTAAAATGACTCACATTGAATGTAGCACTCTTCTCCACTTTGAGTTTTCCTTCAACGCTTACTCCAAGTAGAGAGAATGTCACCAAGAAATGGGTGAATACAAAGGAAGGTGAAGAGTTCTATTTATAGACATTGAAAAAGCTAATACGGGACAATCCCCCGGTATGGGACTAAAAGCATACCAAATATGGACTAAATGCACCATAATCTAACATCCGACCAAAGCATGTGCGGTTTGAAAACATCTTGACCGCTGATTGGCGGTCTGGGATCGCTAATCAGCGGTCTATATTCTTCTGATCGGGTCTGGATTTCTTTGGCTTCGTTCTTGCTTGATTTCTTGGTGTTTGATGAACCTGATTTGGTTATTGATGGTTGGGCCCATATTTAATTGCCAAAATACACTTCATTAAGGTGTGGAATTTCTTGATTTATTCATTAATCCTTCTGGTTTTACATCCGTGTCCTTCTCTCTTTCATCCCAATCCATAAGTCTTGCAACTTAGTCTTTTTCCTTGCATTTGAGTCCTTTTTTAGTCTTCTTCCTAAACCTATTTATTCCTGAAACATAAACATAGCACTCGTTACGTAGCATTGCTTAGGCTAAATTAAAGGATATAAGACACAAATATATGCATGATATGATGCCAATCAACGGTAAACCAAATATGACTCTAAACTGTGTTGTTTTTTTGGCTAAATAATCGCTAATCCGTTTTGATGATTAACTAACATATCAATAAACATGTAATCTATTAACATCATCGCATGCATATATTGTATTTCTAACATTTCGGGAACCAAGTATGGATCAAGACAAGAAATGAAGAATGAAGAGTAGATAGGTTTACAATTCTTGTACTTAGGCTATAATATAACTTGGCACTTGAAATCACTGACAAATTGCATTGCATGACCCATAGGGAACCTATAGAAGTCTTACAATTAAGTCCTTAATCAATTTGACTTCAATAGGAAATCGACGAAACATAGAAATCCCCTAAAAACATTTGTTCTGGGTGAAACCGGTCGACCGGTAAGCTATCTGGTTCGACTGCATTCAACAGACAGTTTTTCAATTGCCCAACGGTCGACCAGATCCTCTTTTAGTTCGACCAATTCTAATATTTGTTTTCCCAGTCTAAATCGGTCGACCGAAAGCCTTTAACCGTTCGATCGTTCCTTTATGTCAACCGATAAGACTCGGTTCGACCGATACAATTTTCTCTAACCTATCCTTTGTCGACATGTGACCTAGTTAGAGTGGAGATCAGTCGACCGAAACCTTTGTTCTGTTTGACCGTTTACACTTCTGATTTTGTCTTAAATATGACCGTTATAATTGTCATATTTAACAACGATCGTATACAAATACTCCACCTAACCCTCTTTTAGATTTGGTCATCCGGTCGATCGAAATCTTAGCATCGGTTGACTGGCTCTTGAAACACTCCAGTTCTAGCACTTAATTATATTTTCGGTCGGACACCACTTTTTTGTTTGACCATTATCTCAACCGTTTCAGCTTGACCAAAACTCCCCAACGGTCGACCGAACCTTACCAAGTATTCGACTGTTTCACTTAAGTTCTAGCCTAGTTGGTTCGATTGTCTACACATTTGTTCGAACAAACTCTTACATTTCTCTAATCGGTCGACCGATTGACCCAATTCGGTCGACCGTTGGTGTCTAGATTTGTGTCTTGTCTTTCACTGTCTTGTGTATTCTTACACAACTCGATACCAAATCCAAACAGCTAGATTAAGTTTAAAGCTTATAAATAGAGCTGAGAACACATTTCTAAGGTCACCTATCATTCTGCAAGCTCACATATTCTTACTACTCACATTTTGATCTAAACTTCCTTGTGCTCAAATCTTTCCACTTGAAATCACTCTCTTTGATTGCATCATACATTTAAAGTGCCCAAGATTAGTTTACTGAAATAAATTCTTCAAGAGTTGTACTAGCTTCCGAAGTGAAGCTCTTCTCGGACTGTGAGAATGTGGTTCAAGTTAGGCAAGGGTGTTCGCAAAGCTTATGGTGTAAAGACGTGATCTCGGCCCGCAACGGAGATCGGATATGTGGATGACGCGTAGTTGCTCGAGGAAGAGCAATTAGTAAGAGAGGACTAGGATCTGGTGGTTGGATCCAAACCTCTATACATCCGGTGTTGTGGTTTGATTTTCTCGTCTTCACATTTAATTACTTTAGTTTTTAATTTGGCATAGTGGTTTAAAATACTTAATTAGTCTATTCACCCCCCCCCTTAGACTAACATTAGGGCACATTAGATCCTACAAACTGGACAATAACTTTCCTTGAAATCGTCCAACCATTTTTGCCAAAGCGGTCGACCAATTATCTAATTTCCAGTATACAAACTCCAATTTAAAATTGTGGTTGTCTGACCTATTTACATATTCATCCGACCGTTAACTTAAAACTTAAGTGAACGATCAAACAGAATTGACCAAATAGTTGATTGCTTCTTTATCACTTTTGTCTTTTATTTATTGTTTCTTTATCTCTTTTGTCTTTATCCCCAACGACTATATGGATCTTTGAGCTTATAAATAGGTGTTCAATCTATAGCTTAACACACCTCTTACACTCCTTATTTACTCATTGGTTAGAGAGAAAACCTTCCCTACTTCATTACGCAAATCCTACACTCAAGCCTAATATTCCCACTTGTGTTCCTAGACTATCCTACTCAAGTGTCCTGAAGTGTGCTCAAGTGTTAGTGTGTTTGTAATGTCCCCGAAAAGTGGAAAATTTAAAATGATAATTCAAGAAATATAGATCTAGAACGAATGGGGAAATTACTTATAATGCTCAAAATATGGTGCACCATTACAAGAGGTTCAAGGTTTGATTACAACGAAGACAAGAAAGTACGTAATACAGATAACAACCTAGGAGATAAGACTGGAGGATCTGATCCACAATCTACTCGTCCTCGGTCACCACCCACTCAACACCAAACGAGACCTGAAATGCAACATGAAAAAATACTTGAGTTTTCATAACGAAAACTTTGTATACCACGCCTTCGCGCCTCGCCTTCATGCCCACGCCCTCGTGCCTCGCCTACATGCCCAAGTGCTCGCGTCTCGCCCGCACCCACAAGCTCATGCCTCACCTCCATGCCCACGTGCTCACATCACGCCCACGCCTACGTGCTCGCACCTCGCCTCCATGCGTTCCAGCCTCCACATCCGTTTACCCACGCACGCCTGCACCTGCGCGCCCACGTGCCCATGTACACCTACCTAGCGCGCCGTCTGACCCTCATCACCGGCGAGGCCTCTGGTCATCTGACGACAAGCCAACACCCTCATACGCCTTGTGTGAGCAAAAAAAAAGAACTTGGCATACCTTTTGAGTTCGCCAGAGCTTCGACTGTTGTCGGTAGCCACCCTCCTTGCAACCACGCTCCTCACCTCTGACAGCAAGGACCTCCGGTGAAGCACAACTCCAGCATCGCCTCCTCACGCATGTCTACCTCTGGCCTAGCCTTGACACACATCCACCTTGCTCCGTTTCCTTATTTGCTGTCCACCGCCCCCGACCTGAGCTCCGACAGCCACCAGTTGCCGGTAATAGAGAGGGAGGACGGAGATGGGGTGGGAGAGGAAGGAGTTGGAGTGGAGAAAGTGAGAGTTGTGTGTGCTTTTTTTCTTCAAAAATACCCTCCAACCAACCAAGCATGGTTGCCCATACCTTCCATACTTCCACCCATACCGTTATATCCTTACCCAACTTAGGATGCTAACCTCAATTAGTGGGTGTTTAGGCTAAGGAAGCTTTGACTTGGAGGAAAGGTGTGGGTATGGGTGGTGTAAAGTGGGTATGGGGTTAGGTAAGGGGATGTATGGGTGGTGGTGTAGGTGTTGCTTACCCATAGCCAACCTAAGCTTGTTTGGGTCGTGTCTGCTAGATTAAGCTTCTATAATCACCCTTACCCACACTAGTTTTTAAAGCTTATTCTCCTCTCACCTGAGTTATCTTCTCCTCTACTTCTATCGTTTAAGTCTCCTCCCCTTTACACCATTTCTGATAGTGTTTTAGGGTCGAGTCGAGCATTTTTTTGTGAGCTTGACCTCGTGGTGGTGAGAGTAGTCGATTTGAGAATGTTATTATTGAGATGGATGGTTACATGCGTGATCATTCATGTAATTATTGGGACAAGGACCACTCTCCCTGGTATACCCAACCTATGTATCCTGGGTTGCCTCAGACTAACACCCAGCATGGTTGAGAAATCTTAATTGTGTGGCTGAGCAGTCTTCAGATTGAGGTAATATGAGAGAGGCATTGACTGGTAGACCATTATCTAGTTTTGTCAGATCATATGCTGGTCAATAAATTGAGACATTACAAGAAACTTTGACCTCTTTCATGCGTGCGGTAGATGCTATGACGGGATCGATGGTTCCAGAAGCCACGTCAGATGACCAGAGTGGTTTAAGTGGTCAGGTGATCGAAGAGTGTTCGTATGTTCCCCCCGAACCCGAGTATGGTGATGTTTATCCCCAAAGTACTCATTATGACCCATATGCATTCAGGTATAACCCAGGGAAGACATATTCATGGGGAAACCATAGAAATATTCAGTATCATACATCATGCCCACCCCAATATTCTCCTCCCAAATACCCAGAATTCTACGAACACCCGACTACCAACCATTGGACTCATTCTCAGCCCATTAACACCTAACCCAAAAAATTCCCAAATTCTGACTTGAGCCTCACAGTTGACCCCAACTTGATTACTTGGAACAAACCCTCCAAATGTTCATGGAAACCATTCAAAATTTATTGAAGTCCAAACTTGAATTCTTTGCAAACTATGAAAATGCAAGTGAGTGTGATGACACAACAATCAAGTGAACATGAGGAGGGTGAACTTTCTTGTCAAAATGAGGATTCATCTTGTAATATCGAACCCTCACCACATCTAGAAATTCAAAGCACAATTTGTCAAAGTCATACTCCTAGTCAGTCTGAGGGACTTGGGGTTTCAATTCACGATCACTTGGTGGAGGATTCAATCCAAATTAATGATAACATGGACCATCTTGATTTTGAGTTGGCACAGGATTGTGCTTTATCTTTTTGTCTCGTGGCCCTTGAGCCACATGATCGTAATGTTGTATCCCTCACGGACCCACCTTGGGGTGGAGCAGCAACTCCCTAATACGCCTATTTTTGTAAGACCTAGTGAGGGTATTGGGAGGTCGTTAAGGGATATCTAGGGTGAAAGACTCACCTTCTGTTCACCTAGTGTGTTGGGCAAACATAACAAGATTCATTACCTCGTTCCGACGCACTAGCCTGTTGGTTGGAGAGTTTGGATTGATGATCTTGATTTTAATACCGCAACGGGGGGAACTATTCTTCCGTTGCGCAATTGTTGCCAAACTCTGGAGGGGTTTGAGGTCAATCAGTTTCATCCATTCAGTCAGATGTCTTTGCGTCCAATTCATGAACCTCTCCCAATATCTGGTACGCGTTGTGAAGGAGGGCCACACATTGTTATTTTGACCCACGTGGTGTCATATTCCCATTCCAGGTACATTGATCCACTGTGAGGTTCCCTTTTATTGTCCTTTGACAAAGGACGATGAGAGCTTCTTTTGTATATAGTTGTAAAAAAGAAGTCATCGTGGGTTCCACTCCTTAAGGATTTGGTATTCATTTGTTAACGTATTTGTATTCTATTTTTTTATGTATCTCACAAGTTTTGGGAATTCATGTTTATGTCCATCAACGTAACCATGAACTTCCTTTTGTGATTCCGTTTGTGAGATCTTTTCTTGTTCATGCATAAATCTATGTAGTATCATATTCACATTCATTGAGGACAATGCATGAAGTGAGTGTCGTGGCGGGGGGGTGCTTTACGTATGTACATAGTCGAATCTTTTTTCCTTTTCTTTTGTTTGTATTGTTAGGGTGATGATAGTGTGATGTATTTTACATTTATATATCTTGCTATACCATGATCCTTGGGTGACTTAACTTCTTTTACTTGTCGAGAGCTTTAAATTTTCCATTTTTTTAAAAATCTTCATGTGTTTGCGAAAGAAAATGTTTTATGGGTTTGCGTATGTTTAGCATTTGTAAAACCGTTGAGAGTCAAAGTAAAAAAGGAGGTTCCCAAAATTGACTTGAACATGATGCATTAGGATATCTAGTACACTGGTTTTAGGTCTTATATAGTCGCAATGATGCACCCCAGTTTTCCCTCGGGGGAAGAGTAATCATAGGATTTCAGTACTCAAATAAATAAAGAAGTCCACCTTCAACCTAGTGGGTTGAATAATTCGTGTTTGTTTATATAATGACATTTGTTGGAGTCAGGGATCCTTAAATAAATTGTCTGTTAGTAGGGGTTTGGTTCATATATAGATAATAAAAAATTATAATTTAGTAGGCTGTTCTATCTTCTTGCACGACTCCTGTTACTCGGGAAATTAGGTCTGATGGCAGTTAGTACTTGGTGTTTTTGAGTTATCTGACTTTGGATGCAACGACCGAACTCCCGTTACACGGGTGGTAGGGATCGCCCTATGTAGAGATTTGGGGGAAGGTGTATGTGATAGTGTAAGTCCTTACAGGCAATGATGCACGAAACCGGACCTTGGCAGAATTAAATACCAACCAGTTTTAATTCGTTGTTCTTTAAAAAGGAAAAAACGAAAAAATACAAATAAGAACTTTAATGGACTTTACACAATGTATCATTTCAGGATACTAAAGTTTCCCATGTCTTTTACTTAAGTCCTTAATTAACATGCACTAATGGTTCCCTAGGCTAGGTGTGTGGACGAGATACATATATAGAGTCGTCCTGTAGAATTACCGTGTCAATGATTGACAAAAATAGGTCTATCGAGTCGTGTTGTTTGGTTGAAAACCCTCAGGAGACACCACTCATCCTTGGCGACAATGGGGTTTAATGGTTTGTTGCACGTGCTAAGTGCAACCGTGATTCCTACGAAATTGTGTTAGAATTTTCTTTTTTGTATTTTCTCTTTCTTTGTTTTGCTCGGGACTAACAAAACATAAGTGTGGGGGTATTTTGATTAGTAGCATAACATACATGTCATTCATGCTATATTTCCTTTTTACCCAAATTTTGTGCTACTCGAGTGTTTGTTTGATGTGATTCAGGTTTTAGGTAATAAAGAAGAGAAAAACACCTAAATGTAAGAAGAAATGACCTTATTGAAGCATCTTGGATATGTTTTTCATGCTCAAGGACCCATCTACAATTCAGGAAGGACCCAGATGAAATCTGAATGGACCTGAGCATAAGGAAAACATTTCTGGGGTAAAAATCTCTCATTATCATGATCTTGAGAAGTATTTGGGGAATTAAGAACAAACAGGCTCGAACTAACGGACCAGGAGTGCACCCCAAGTGTAAAATAGAAAACTTCAGCTTTTGGGAGAATTCAGGGTGGATCAGAGCCAAAACATCCGTCAATGGTAGATTTTGAACCGCCAATGGCGAAGCATTTTGGTCTAAATCCCCAAAAATTTCTCCCGTGACTCGAACGTGTTTATTTGGGTGCACCAGACCATAAAGAAATTGATTACAACCATCAAATTGCTTCCAGATTCATCTAGACCACTCTTTCTTCTATAAATAGCAATGTTTATCCTTCATTTCTCCATTTTCTCCACCTCCACCATTAGAATAGCTTAGGTTTTACCCATTTAGGCTGCAAGAATAAGGAGTTGGTTGGAACTTATGAACTAGTGCTTTCTTTAATCTAATGGTAGAATGTTTTTACTCTTTTCTCTAGCTTTCTTCCTATCTACTTAGTTTTATGTTTTGTTGGTTAGTTTAGTAGTTAGTGATTCTTGCCATGTATAGTCTTGATTTCTTGTTTTCCATGCTTCTAGTGATGAGTAGAGAGTAAATCCACCCCATTTGGGGGTGGAGGTGATGTAGATTATGTGATGTGTTGGTGATGGGTTCTTATTTGTGTCATTTCATATGTTTAATGTAGATATATGCATGTAACTTGCTAAAACTTGTACTAGATGTGATAATGGTCACACTAGGTACTTGTCTTATGCTAGATCTAGAGTTATCTTATTGCTTGTAAATGATCATTTATGGTAAATGACTTGTTATGTACGAATGTATTGACTTGTATAGATGGTTAATTGATGTCCTAATGTTCACAATAGGTACTTAATTCATTCTTGAGAACCCAAAGTGCATCTTAACTTCATGTCTAACTATATTAGTCATTATCCATGTAAATGTAGTTGATGTTAATTAGACTCCACACTAGTTTCTAGTTGATTTCACATACTTTACACACTTGTGCATCATGTAATCAAGACTCACTCGCACACATACACACACCTACGCACCTCCACTCCAAAGGGGTTTAGTTTAATTGTTGATTAATTCATCATTTAGTATAGTTAGTTAGCATAATCTCCTCATTCTCATCTCTTTTCCCACTCGAGTATGGTAGTCACAACAACACTCACAACTCCTTGAGGTTCACCCGTATTTGTCACGTCTTCACTGACATCGTGCACTTGCGGTATTAAAACAATCAATCAGTGCTTGCTCCTCCAATCTATGAAAAATGTAAAAATATATATAGAAATGTTTGGTTTTTTTTGGGTTGGGTTCCCTGCAAATTGCTTCATGTGAGCATATATACAAAGCTACGTTGAATTTGGTCAAGCGTGATCATAGTTAGTTACTAAAATGAATGTTCCATATGAACTATTTGTTGAATTGAAAATTTATAAAATTTAATCAGGAAAATCATGAGTAAAATTTGTTGAAACAATCATTGTTTGTTTTACTTTCTATTGTGTTTGAAGTTTGAACACCACAAATTCATAAGTATTTGACGATTAAACATAAAATTTTAGAAGAATCGTAGAGGGCAAGCAGGAAGCCACCAAAGGAAGATAAAAGGCATATGACAAATGTATGAAATGCATGGCTGATGTGAAATTGATTGTTTAAAAGCATGGTTGATGCTATTGAAAATCTGAATACGTTTCTAGTCAAAAAATTCATCATTAAGTAGTCATATTCATATAAAGAAAATGTTCATATTCAATACAATATCAATTGGGTACTATAACAAAAATAAAGGAACCATAGTGAGCAAATAAATTAACTAACACAATCAATACCATTACGATCACTTGGAACTAAAATGGCACCGGAATTAAATTATAAACATAAAAATATTGATCAACTATACTAAGGGAAGTTTAAGGAGAGAGCCCAAAAGAAAATGATCTAAATGGAGAAAATTTATAGAAATAGTCTTTATAAGAAACAAAACAAATGATTGTTTTTTTGGGTTGGTTTCCCTATAGATTGCATCATGTATGCATATATACAAAGCCACGTTTAGTTTGGTCAAGCATAATCATAGTTAGTAACCAAAATGAATGTTCCATATGAACTTTTTGTTGATTTGAAAATTTATAGAATGTAATCAGGAACATCATGAGTATTTTTTTTGAAACAATCATTGTTTGTTTTATTTTTTATTGACTTTGAAGTTTGATCGACAGATTTCCTGCATTTAACATAGAAACAAAATATAATTTCAAGTAAGAGAATGGGAGGGAGGTAAATTAACCCTTAAAATTGAACAAAAAAACTGTGATTTTTCTGGCAACATCATAAAATAAAAAGTGGTAGGTATAGGAAAAAGGTTCGAACAAAAAAATGCATATTTACACCAACAAAAGGAAAAAAATCAGAGGGATCAAAAGAGCACTAGTGCAGAATAGTCTTTATTCGTCGCCCAATAGACGTCGGATGTTCTCACGGTCAACGTCTATTTGGGCAAAGATAGAATAGACGTCAGTCATTCTAACAGCCGACGTCTATGGGGTAATATAGACATCGGTTGTGGGAATACTCATTGCATCTGCCGTCTATACCCTATAGACGTCGATCTATAGACGTCGGATGTTATATACAGCCAACGTCTATAACCCCATGCATATAGACGACGGAGTATAGACGTCGTCTGTACATAATATCCGACGTCTATAGGTCTTAAAGAAATTGAACAGTTATGTTTTCTGTCATTCATTCCAGACAAAAACTCAACCAAACCCTAGCCCTTCCGCGACCGGTCTGCAGCAATCTCCGGCATCGTAGCGACGTCCCAACCTCTCCTCCCATTCTCCGGCCCTCTCCTCCGTCCTCCGTTCTCTCCTCAACCATTGCAAAGACCCTCCTCTGTCTCCCTCTGTCTTCCTCCACTTCCCTAAGCACCGTAAGAGTTTTGGTTGGTTTAGTTTCGGATTTTAGGTGGATTTTGGTTGTCCCCATGTAAGAGTCATTCCCCATAAACGGCTTTCATGCAGCGCGTTTGAGAAGAAAGAGGACGCACGTTTGCTAGTTCGTGATTCCACACATTTTGTCTCTTAGTTTTAATTGTTTCAAAAACCCCAAAATCTGACCTCACAAAGTAGAGTGCTTCTATTTAATATGGATGTCCATTCCATAAATTTGTTTGTTGTTGTTAGTAATTTTTCCATTGTGTGTTGAAAATTGATGCATTCTAATATGTTTGGAAGAAATATAAATATATAAGCAATAAATTATATGTTTGTGTCCACTTAGTTATGTATTTGTCAATAATCGTTGTCAATGGAGTTTGGTGGTAGCTTGTTCATGAGATTACGTACACGATGAAATGATTAATAAACTAACTCACCTCAATCGACCTTATTATAAATATTTAAAAAGACTAAGATTGTTATTTTGATGGAAGATACTATATATAGTAATAACTTCTTTTAGGAAGACTAAGTTCACAGATAACATGTATTAAGGACTACCCTTTAGCTATTTAATCTTTAACCAAGAAGCCAATTTTGTTATGTGGAAAATGTAAACATATTGATGGCGTAAGGTATGTAATCTCTTTCACTCGTCATTCATTAGAAAACACGCATTAGTTAGTAGGACTTGCATTGGAACAAGAGTGAGGTGAGTGTTTGTTTGGTGTGTTATTTAGATTAAGGTAAGAAAAACACTTAGGGGCAGTCACCTATAGGAGATGAGGTGGGGGATTTCTGAAGGGAATTTGTTTTAAAAGTTTTACTTTTAAATGTCAATTATTATGAATTGAATGAGAAATCATTTTGTTCCTTGTTTATGTTATTTGTCTTTTAGAAGTGTTAAGGAAGAGACTCTTGGTCCTTAACCGTAGGGCTTTAAAAGATATCGGTTTACATAAAGCAAAAGATATTCACAATCATGGTAATAAACATGAGACATTTATTACCGAGTTAAGATTGTCGTGTTGATCATATATCATTGTAGCTCTACAAGTGAGTGACAACACGGGTACGCAAAAGAGGAAAATATTACTTTTGTATACCGAATTGACCTAACAAATGAAATATTATAGAAATGTGTTTCTGTGTCATTAATATTTTACTGTTTCCTTCGTCCTTTGATATGAGACTTATATCCGATCGCTTAAGGAGTGCTTAATTAGACTAGTGTCTTAAGCTATCGATGAGTATAGTGTAAAGGCATTAGTTGGTTAAGTGTGACTTTCGTTGGAGAAGATATTTCGTTAAAAGATTATCATTGTCTTTCTTAATTGAGTGATGATATTAGTGGGGTCTTTGATAAAGCAAAGTTATAATGTGCACAATGTGATTTGAGTTAAGTCACATATTTATAACTAGCTTAAAGAGATCAAAAATGAATACTAATACAAAGATGACACAATACTACTTTGTGTGTATTTTTAATATCATGAGGCAAGAGACGGACACAAGTGATGCACTCCATCACAAAATGGATCGGGTTTTGGTTCGAGTGGAATTAAGACATCTAACTAATTGAGAGATATAATGTGTAGCTAGATACCGCCTATAGCTTGTGGTATTAAGTTCTTAATATCACTGTCAACTTAGTTTAGATCCTCCCATAGGTCACACCACAAAACTGGGAAACAAGAAATAGGGATTTTGAGTTCATACGATGTGTCGGGTTTCATGTAGAAAATATGACACATGTGGTGAACAAGCAAAATCAAAATTATGTTGTGATTAATAACATAATTAGAATCTAAATTAAATTCATAAGTGATGTGAATATTATGGGGTGTAATGATTGATCATTACATAAGATAATATGTTACATAAGTTGTAAATTTACTACTAATCCCGAAATGTCAAATTTTGTAGGGGTTAAACCGAAATATGACAAGTCTGCAAAACAGTGCTCAACGGTCGCCCGGTTAGCAGTAAACGGTTGACCGATCGTGCACGGTCGACCGGACACGTCTCGACCGATAACAGAGAATTTTCGTCTGTTCGGAACGGTCGACCGAATATATCGGTTGGTCGACCGAACATTGGGATGAAAAATTTTATTGTTGCGAACGGTCGACCGAATGTCAAACGGTCAACCAAAACTTGGTTTGAGCAGTTGACCGGACCTTCAAACGGTCGACCGGTTCAGACGGTGATATGCAGAATTAATTAGATCATGCATGGAATTGGTTCATAATTGATTTAATTCGTGGCAAAGATTATTTGTTATCAAATAATGGATGGTTAGATGAAAGTTTGCATGAAATCATGGGCAAGAAGTTGCACATGAATATGTAATTTGGAGAGAACTTATAAATACAAGTTTATCTCATTACCTCTAAATTAATTCATTTATTTTCTCATGCAAAAATCTCTCTCCATAATTCTTCACGAAATTTCCTTAATTCTTAAGATTAGTTTTACTTTTCAGAGATCATCTTCTCAAAAGAACTAAAGAGGGGTTAGTAATTAGATTCTAAACCCTATTGGAGATTGAGAGGCTAGCTCTTCTCTCTCCAATCTTGTTTAGAGTTTGGTGAAATCTCGGAGGCATCCGGCGCAGCAACAAACATCCTCAACGTCTTTGAATCTTCAAGAAGGTTTAGAGAACTTCTAGGTATGAATTTCGGAGTCTCATGTTTGTTTTAATAAAAGTTGTAAAACTAGTTATTGAAACAAACTGATGCATGCATGAAACAAATCATAGAAATTTGTAATTGATCCTTATTATGCATAAAAATTTCAAAAATATATATGCACAATTAAACATGAAATCCTGCAATTTCATCACCATTTCCTTGGCCCAAAAACCACTTAATAAAAGAACCTTAATAAAATCAATTAGACGTTGACTCCTAGGATTTCCGGATGCATTAAGGAGAGGAAACCGTTTAAGACCGTTATGGCCTGAATGTCGTTGCCCATCTAGTCTCCCTGAGATTTTAGGAAGCTCCGGGTTCTTGATTGCCTATAGACTAAAGGTCCTCGATGTTTAAGACCGTTTTGGCCTGAACATCATTGCCCATCTAGTCTTCCTTAGATTTTAGGGACCTCTGGGTTCTTGATTTCCTACAGACGAGTGGTCCTCGGTGGGACCTCGAAGTTAGGTGTCGTCTAGTACTAAGGACCTTTAGTGAACTTTAGGCTTGTTTTGGCCTTGATTGCTTAGTTAGGTTTCAAGCCTTCTTTATTCCCACGCTAGATTAATGACTTCATCTCCTCTCCTCTGAGTCATTCCTTTCTCATCTTAATGTCTATGAATCTTCTCATCTACGAACACATTCCTTTAAATTGAAATTTTATTTATTTCCTTAAATAATAACTATCATTTTTGTTAATGTTTAGATTGAAATGGATCGAGAGTGGATTCTTTTAAACAGATTGAGTGATGAGTATGAGAACGGAGTGAATATGTTTTTAGAGGTTGCCAAAAAATATTCAAAAAAATGAAATACAACGACATGGCGTATTGTCCGTGCAATAAATGTCATAATATGCCAGTGCTGACTTTTCGGAAAATGAAATATCATTTGTTTGAGAAATGTTTCGACCCAAATTATAGACAGTGGATATGACATGCTGAAAATGAATTATTTTGTCGTTCCAGAATGATGGAGATAACGTTAGTGTGGAAGATCACTTAGAGTAAATGATTCAAGATATGGTTGAAAAGTTTTCGTCTAACCCCGATTTACTTGGTAGTTTGTTGGGTGACAATGAGAAGCCGTTGTACAAGAGTTGTACCAAATTCACTAGATTGTGAGAGGTGTTGAAGTTGTACAATTTAAAAGCAGGAAATGGTTGGTCTAATGTCAGTTTCACATCAATGTTGAAATTATTGAAAGAGATGCTTCCAGATGATAATGAGTTGCCAGATAGAACTTATGATGCTAAGAAAATGTTGTGTCCTATGGGAATGAAATATAGGAAGATACATGCATGCCCGAACGATTGTATATTGTATAGGGGTGAGTTTGAAAACTTACATTCCTGTCCGAGGTGTAATGTTTCATGATACAAAATGAAACGCAGTGGACCGAACCATAATGAAGAGGCTCATGAGATGAAAATCAAATGACCTCCTGCTAAGATTTTGTGGTATATTCCAATAATACCAAGGCTTAAACGTTTGTTTGCGGGTAACGAGGATTCCAAGAATATGACATGACATGCTGATCGTGAGAAACCAAATGATTAGTTGCTAAGTCATCCTGCAGATTCACCTCAGTGGAAAAAAGTAGATTTCAACTTTCCTGTGTTTGGTGAAGAATCCAGGAATGTACGACTTGGACTCGGTACGGACGGAATGAATCATTTTGGTAGTTTGAGTAGCATTCACAGTTTTTGGCGTGTTCTGCTTGTAATTTACAATATGCCCCCGTGGTTATGTATGAAACGCAAATATATTATGTTGTCCTTAATGATTTCTGGTCCGAAACAACCTGGAAACGACATCCATGTGTATTTAAGACCTTTAATTGATGACCCAAAAGTGCTGTTTAGAACAGTGACGTCACCTTAATAGCAGAGTCTTTGCATGTGTCTAGTTCTAAAGACAAGAATCTTGTATACGTCGACATGTCCTATTACGGTGTAATAGAAGACATGTGGGAGCTAGACTTTGTTCAATTCAAAGTACATGTATTTAGATGCAAGTGGGTTGATAATAAAATTGGAGTTCGAGCGGATGACTATGAGTTCACTTTAATTGATTTTTCAAAAAATGGTATAAAGGAGAACCTTTTATTCTCGCTTCCCAAGCGAAACAAGTCTTCTATGTGGTTGATCCATGTGATCAGAAATGGGCAGTAATTCTGGAACGGAAGAACAAAATTGTATCGGATGATAGTCTGATCGAGTATGAAGAGACACCACCTTTCTCTAAGCAAGCACCTGAGTGATTTGCCTACTTCTCCTACCCGTCGTAGGACCGATTCTTCCCCGGAGACCACTCCTCTAGTGCAGCCAGTGTTCCACCCTGATCGACAATATGATTTCGTGGCTCATTCTCGAGAATTGACCCACGTCGGCGGTCCCTCGTTTGGAAAGTTTGAGGATGGATCTAGATGTGCTTTATTTGTCGAAGACCCTGATCGAAGATTGGTGGGACACGGGAAAATTTATAACATATCCAGACACCACTTCTCCTATCGGTGGGTTTGTAAGGTGACCTAGTTATTTAGTAGAGCTAAACGACAAACATGAGGTATACTTTGATTTTGAAAGACTTTAAATTTCAAATTTGTTAACAATTGTGTTTTTTAACAGTTGTATATATATATATATATGTAAGGTGTCAAGCCCCCGGAGCAAAGGGTTAAACAACCAATCTCCGATCAACATTAATTTGCTTCCAAGTAGGTGCAAATGTTGTATCAATGTATGGTAGGTAGGAAATCACAATCATTAAGTAGTTGGGATTTGGAGGAGGGGGATAAAGGGTTGCCTCTGGCTTTGTACGTCACCAAAGAGGATATTATGCAGTTCTTGGCGATGGATTCATTGTGTATCATGATTATCGACGTGCAAGTGAAGTAAGTGTTTTCTTTGGTATAAAATGAAAAATAATTTTATCGAAACTGTAATAAAGTGTAATTTTTACTCTTGTAGACATTTTTATGACGCCGGAATGTCAGTCTTTCTCGATGATCAAGTATTTGGATTTATCAGTCCATCTACATATATATACAGGAATGACGATAAATCGGGTCAGCTTGGGACTCTCATGAAAGAAGAAGACAAAATATATTATTTGCTCCCTTATCACGAGAGGTAAACTTTGTAATTCAAAGTGTAATTTTATTTTGTAATAAACTTCTAATTATATATATAACAGAGCTCATTGGATGCTTGTCGTTGTATGCCCCACGACTAATTCGGCATATTGGTTTGATCCGTTGGGGTCGAATAAACTAAGTGACTCAATAAATAAATTTCTAAATCTGTAAGTTTGTTTTAGTCATCGTATTTGTAATTCGTGGATTTTTATTAGTATTATTGAATAAAGGTTTTCAATAACTTGTGCTACTCAGGGTAATTAAGGTTTACAGAGTGTTAGGTGGCAGGAGAATAACCACAAAAGTAGGAATAACATGACATGGAATGAGAGTACGTTCTCTCCTGTTTTTATTAATTTAGGAACATATATTTAGCGAATTTCTATGTTTGTAGTACCGGAAGCAGGTTGGAAATACAGAATGTGGTTACTATGTGATGAGATATATGGAGGAAATCCTCGAATTGACAACTCAACACGTATGTCTATCCGAGGTAATATAGATCGTTATTCACTTGTATAGTTGTAGAATCAATATTTAGATATTAATTTTTTTACTTGTATTTTGATAGGTCTTCCCAAAAAGTAGTGATCCCTTCTCGCAATATGAGTTCGATGATACTCGCGACCGATGGACTCGCTATTTTATCAGAAACATGTTGATGAATTAAGAGGTTCTCCTGTCAGTGACATTTTTTTGTAATTTAGTTAACAAGTTCACTTGTATTACAAACATACAATTTATGCCTTAATATAATCGCCTCAATGCCAATTGTTTATGTATGAATTAATTCCAAGTGTGTTGAATGATTGTGTATGCTTGTATGTTTGTGTTTGGGCATGTATGCTTGTATGTACATGTGGATGAAAGTGTGTATGTATTTGTGAGCGAATTTGATGCAGGATGTATGTACACGAATTACAAATACGATGACTAAATACAAGTGTGCAGGATGCTATTTTTTTGTCCAGGTTTAGGAATAGACGTCGGACGTTTGTATCGACCGACGTCTATTTTGAAGAAAGTTATAGATGTCGGTTGTATGTATCAAACGACGACTATTCTTTAGGAATAGACGTCGTCTGTTATTTCACCGACGTCTATACATAAAGCATAGACGTCGGTCCTATATAAAGGCCGACGTCTATTCTTTAAGTATAGACGTCGACTAATACATACAGTCGACGTCTATTATTTAAGAATAGACATCGGATTTAGCGCGTCTAACGTCTATGTATATAGATGTACACATAGACGTCAGATCTGGGAATGCTGATATCCGACGTATATACCCCCGTACATCGGATGTATATTCCATTTTCTGCACTAGTGGAAGCACAAGAACAAAGTTCTGCTACTTTAATAAAATATTATCTTGATATGTAGGAATAAAAAACAATGAAGATCATTATTAAAATATAAAGGCCGAACCAAAAAAGCAAAATCCAAACGAATTAGAAAAATTTCCTCAACTGACTTAGTAAGGGACTGAAACAAAAACACCTGCACATCAACATGATGATCGCTTGTCGAATGTTTCAAGAAGGAATGTTTGTATTATGACCAAACTTTTTAAAAAAAATGCAGAAGTGGGAAATAAAATAGACAGAACATTAACATAAATATTACTTTACGTTTCTAAAAGAAACAGAACCGTAACTTCTTTCAACTTTGTAGGAGTACAATGAATCAATTATGAAATCTAAGTTGTTGGGGAAAAGAAGTGGCAGAATAATTCACTGAACACTAACTTGTGGAATGAGTTTTTTTACATTCAACCTTAGTGATTGTTCTTTGGAAGCTGCAGTAAAGAACAAAGAAACAAAGAAGGAGGTCTCTTTGGCATTTCATCAAGTTGTTGGTGTACAAGAAAAATACATGGCTGACGGTAAAATGCAAATCAGGATTTAGGTGACACACAAACAATAACAACTCAACAAAGGAAAATCATGGTTGAACAAGAATCAAAACGATATATATGCAATGTACTCAAAGAAATACTCTTGCTAGGAATTAAAACCCACAACAGCAAATGGATTTGGAAAGAAATATTTACCATCATTCCACATACGTAGTTGCGAAATCCACAAAATCCCAAGTCAAATCCGCGAAACCCCAGTCTTCCTTGGAAAAATTACCTAAATTTGTAATTGCACATCTACCAAATGCGCACAATAAACGTGTGGTGACTCACCACTGGTGAGGCCACAAACTTGATCGGTCTAAATTTTATCTTTGATTCTTGGGGAATATAGAACAATCAACCATACGCAAGAAACATTTGCATCGTATTTTTGCAAAACCAACATTTTCCTATTGCATACCTGGCGTCGAGGCAAATGTTGCAGACGAGGAGCACGGAGTGAGCAAGAGACTGTCGTTCCCTGTACTCGCCGCCAGGATACCTATCGCAAGGGTCGTCGTAGCGCTTCAAGCGGTGAGGGCTCTGCCTGTAGCGACGAGGACTGCAGAAGAGTTGAAGAGGGGGAGTTGTTAAAGATAGGGGTGAGCAAAATTCGGTCCCGTCCGGGCACCCGGACCGAACCGGACCGAATTTTTTCGGTCCGGTCTTCGGTTCACAAAATTTTGGAAATTCGGTCTTCGGTCCGGACCGGATCGAAAATTTAAGGGGAAAATCTGGGTTTTGGACCGACCCGGACCGGACCGAAAATTTAAGGGGAAAGTTCGGACCGGACTTCGGTTTGGACTTCCCGAAAATTCGAGTTTCGGTCCGGTCCGGTCCTGAACTGAAGTTCACCCCTAGTTAAAGATGAGATGTGGAAGAGAAAGTTTCGGTGATGGGGTGGTTACGGTGAAAGGGTGTTTGTAGGAGTAATTTTAAAGTTTTTTTTATGACCAATGTAAGAAGTTGGTAGAGGGACCAAAAAATAGTTTTCAATTACATGACACTTTATATTTGTGTTAGATATAGTTTGACGGGTTAGAAAGACGTGTTAGATATAGTTTGAAGGCAAATGTTTAAACTAACATGTTAACGGGTTGTGAAAAAACCCAACTGCAACCCGCCCCACACGGGACGGAGCGGATTGACGAGTCAACAACCTTATTTTGCATGTAAGAAAAGTCACCAAGGGTGACGACCTGACGGGTGAACGGAAGCATTTACGTAATATAATAATTCTAAAAAAAATCGAAAACAAAAATAGGCCTTTCCTTACCCGTAACTTTTATATATAATAATAAAAATTCAAAATTAGAAATATAGGAATTTTTTTTCGAAATCTACTCGGATCGCGGTCCACATCCGCGACCCGTCACTTTTTTTTTGCACGGATCGTGGATGTGAACCATGACCCGTCAAATTTTTAATTTTTTCTTCTTCCACGGATCGCGGTTCACACCCGCGATCCGTCACTTTTATAAAAATTAAATAAAAATTCACGGATCGCGGGTGTGAACCGCGATCCGTGAATATATTTTTTTATTTTCTTGATTTCTTTTTTATTTTTTATTTTTTCGAAATCATTTTTAATTAGTTTTTAAAAAAAATTTCAAAAGATCTTTTAATTGTTATTATTTTCTTAATTTTTTTTCCAGAATCGACCTCCAAATTACGTGGATACCTGAGCGTGTTGAAACGTTAGGTTATTTTATACAATAAAAAAATAAATTCTCGTATCCAGAATAATAAATTATTTAGAACTAAATATTAAATAAATACTAAAAATAATTAAAACAAAAAAATTGATGATGTTGTTAAAAATCCGTAGGGTGTACAGTTGCTACAAACATTTTTGAAAGTCGATACAACAAAAAAATTAGAAACAAAATTAAAATTGTTTAAAAAATAATAACAATTAGAAAATATATTTTGAAATATATATATATATTTAAAAACATATTAAAAATGATTTAAAAAAATTAGAACATAAAATCATAAAACTAATATCACTAAACATGTGCTAATTTTTATGTTTTTATGCTTTTATGTTTTTATTTTTTTTAAATGATTTTAAATATGTTTTTTAATATATATATTTATCAAAATATGTTTCCTAATTTTTATTATTTTAAAAAAAAGTAATTTTGTTTTTAATTTTTTTGCTGTATCTATCTCAAAATATATTTGCAACGAGTGTATATTGTACGGATTTTTAACAACTTCTCCAATTTTTTGTTTTAATTAGTTTTATTGTTTGTTTAATATTTAGTTTTAAATAATTATTATTTTGGACACGAGAATTTGTTTTTTATTGTATAAAATAATTTGACTTTTCAACACTTTCATGTATTCTCGTAATTTGGAAGTCGATTCTAGATTCTTTTAAAAAAATTAATTTTTTTAAGAAAATAATAACAATTAAAAATATATTTTGATTTTTTAATTAAAATCAGATAAAAAATGATTTCGAGAAAAATAAAAACAAAATTCAAAAAAATTAAAAAAATTCACGGATCACGGCTCACAACCACGATCCGTGAAATTTTTATTTATTTATAAAAGTAGTGAATCGTTGGTGTGAACTGCGATTCGTTCAAAAAGTTAATTTTTTTTACGGATTGCACTTTTCACTTGCTATCTGTACAAAAAAAAATTATATTAAAAGTGACGGACCGCGGTTGACACCAACAATCCGTGCCTCCACCGATCGCCGGTGTGAATCGTGATTTGTTTTCCATTGTTTTTATTCCTATATTTCTTATTTTGATTTTTTTATATGTTATATATAAAAATTTCGGTTCCCTTACAGCAAAGCCCTAAACCATCCTTCCATCCCCGTCGCCGTCGAAACCCTAACCCTAACTTCAACCATGGCGGATTTCGATTTGACGTCGAGGATCGCGCCTCACCTCGACCAGCACCTCGTCTTTCCCCTCCTCGAGTTTCTGCAGGAGCGGCAGATCTACGCCGACGACCAGATCCTCAAGAGCAAGATCAAGCTCCTCACCGACACCAACATGGTCGACTACGCCATGGACATCCACAAGAGCTTGTACCAGACCGAGGAGGTCCCTCAAGGTTTGAAATTATGGTTTTTCTCCTTTGGGTTTCAGTTTTTGTTGGATGTGTTGGTTTAGTGAGATGGATTTTCCCCCTTTTTCCTTTTTTATGTCAAAATCCCACCTTTCTGGGTTTTTGGTGTTTGTTGGTAATAAATTCGCACTTGTTGTTGTTTAAATTCCAACTTGAGATGGTTTTCCCCCCTTTTCTCGTTTTTTCTTGTCAAAGTCGCACCTTTTCTAGGGTTTTGGTTTGGTTTTGTTTGGATGTTGGCTTCTGCGTTGCTCAATTTGTACAAATTCTTGATTTGGCTTTTTTAAATCTCTCATTCTCTGCCTTTGGTGTAGTACCACACGGAGTAGTTTGAAGGACTAAATATAACACAGTGAGATGAAATTTGTCACTTCTCACGTCAAAATCCGACCTTTACAGGTTTTTTTGTTTTTTCTGTTAGATGTACTGTCTCTTTTGGTGTTTGAGTTGCAGGGTTTTTTTATATTGATTCCCTCTGATTCCAGCATTATCTGTTTTTTGTTATTTTTTGTTTTAGTGTGTTGAAATTCATACATTCTCCACTCTGGCTCTTTTGTTTATTTTTGGTTGTCTTCTCCAGTTATACCCCTTTTTGCGTGGCTGTTTTGGTGCCAAAGGCTCACATTTCTCTGTTTTTTGTTCTTCTTTTGCCTGTTGTTTAACCCCAACTTTTCTGGATCTCAGTGCTCCATTTCTGTTAAAATTATTCTGTCAATTCTTACTCTTGCATATTTAAATTTTTGCTGTTTTGTAATGATTGTTTTGGTGGCAGGAGCAAAATATACGATATGATAGTTTCCTTCCAGTTTGTTGTTTGATAGGTGGTCTCCCACCACATATGTTTTTATTTTGTTTTTCATTGATATATTTGGTGGGTTTATGTTTATTTGTTTATATAGAAACACAGTTAATGTGGGTCGGGGAAGCTGCAGATTTTTGTGGGGTTTGGTTGATGTCTTTGTTGATTGGTTTGTATGTTATTTATTTTTCTGTAAACAGTCAGTAGGAATAGCAGCTGGTGCTTCGAGGTCCGAAACCTCAATTTGGTTTATGTTCTCTCTTTGTGTGATATTGTGATTTTTTTATTTGTAGCATAAACATGTTTGATAGGAGACGAACACATCCCAACTATATTTGGCCTTTTTTCACTATATCTGAAGTTGGTAGGAAATTGATTTTGGAGTTCTTTTATTCTTCTTGTGTAGACATGATTGATAGGAGGTTTGAGGTAGTGGCAAGGCTGAGGTCACTGGAGGAGTCGGCAGCACCCCTTGTTACTTTCTTGCAGAATGACAGTATGGTTCAGGAGCTGAGGCCCGATAAGCAGTACAATCTGCAAATGTTAAGTGGGCGCTACCAGGTCTAGTTTTTAATCTTGCTGATTCTTTTAGTGTTGAAATTATTTGGTTATCAACACTCAACGGTGAAGTCGTTGGTCATGGTGATCTAGTGATTTAACTCCACATGGCTTAGGCAATATGCTTCATCATACTTACACAAAGTATTTTTATAGTTTATATATAGTACATAATAACTGATAAAAAGGAGAATTTATAGTACTTTAGACAGTACATGGTAATACACGAATTCCTTTTTGAGCTTGTATTATCATCAATGATCAATATTTGGTGATCATGTCTATGGCATTGTGACTTCAGCATGATGTGTCAGAACGAAATGAACAAAGTGGATTGAAATATTTTCGCCATGGAACTGTTTCCAGTTATGAGTATGAGTATTTATAACTAGCCTTGCGTCTGTGGTTGCTAATCTACTCATGTTTAACTTTAATCTTTCGGGTGTGAGTATTTGTATGGTCCTAGTTAAAACATTCAAACTTGAGAAAGGGTATATTTTGAGTGTTTCTTTTTGCTACAGATTGGTCCGGAGCAGATAGAAGCCTTGTATCAGTATGCTAAGTTCCAATTTGAGTGCGGAAACTACTCCGGTGCGGCTGACTTCTTGTACCAATACCGAGCCCTGTGCACCGATGCTAATCAAAGCTTTAGTGCATTGTGGGGAAAACTTGCGGCAGAAATTCTTATGCAGAACTGGGACACTGCTCTTGACGAGCTTAATCGACTGAAGGAGATTATAGATTCAAAGGTCTCTTTTGGCATGCTGTCATCCCAAAGTTCATTTTCATTTCCCTTTTGTAGTTTTGGCATTGACATGTTATTTGTGGCGCAGAACTTCTCCACTCCTCTAGCTCAGCTGCAGAACAGGATATGGTTGATGCACTGGAGTTTGTTTATCTTCTTTAATCATGAAAATGGAAGGAATGGCATCATTGATCTCTTCTTCCATGACAGGTCAGACAGGTTTCATTTTCTTGTGCAGATTGCATGATGGTTGTTTCTGAGCTCTTACTGCCTCCACTTATCTGCAAAACTTAAATATTTGTCATTTCTATGAAGTTTCTATGCAACTTCTGATGATTCAACACTAAATGGTGATTTCAAAATGGATTTTTTAACCTACAAAATTTCCATGTTTATATTACAATCTTTAGGAGGTGCATATGCGGATTCCCCTGTGCGGTCGCACAGCTGTAGAACTTTTTTCTTAAATTTTAAATGTGAAAAATCTAAAAAAAAATTAGAAAAAGTCAAAAATCGGAAAAAAATCAGGGAAAATACGGGAAAATTCAAGAAAATATGAACATTCTAAATATGAAATAAAACAACCGTTTTAACTTTAAAAAACATGACAAAAGTAAAATTATAAAAAATACAGTTACTTTTTTTTAAAACACCAACTATAAATAAAATAGCACACGGCTCCACTCACTACAAAACAAAACTTAAATAAATAAAAAAACACTCCACCCTCTCCACCACTCCCCCACGTCCCACCTGCCACACCACCATTTCCTCCCCTTTCTTGTCCTCCACGTCCTTCCTCCACCCCAAAACATTCTCCCGCACCCTCTGCTGCCTCCCCTTCTCTGGCAAAACTCTCTCCATCACCATTAAGGGATACTCGTCGTGTCGAAGAGCAACATCGGCACCAGCTCCACCTATATACGATCACATACGCACAACCCACTTTGTGGCCGCTTTTGTCGCACCCATTTGGGTGTGACTGATGTGACCCCCTTTATTCAGACCGCACAATGCTCAGTATGCGGCCACACATTAAAGCATCATTAACTACCACCATATGGTTGTAGATTGTTATGATTTGTAGTGTTCAGTGTGTTAAACTAATTCTCTTGTTAACAACTCGCTCAGGTACCTAAATGCTATTCAAACAAATGCGCCCCATCTCTTGCGCTATGTGGCTACTGCAATTGTTGTTAACAAAAGGAGAAGGAATATGCTGAAGGAGCTGATTAAAGTGATCCAGCAAGAGCAGTACTCCTACAAGGATCCTATTACCGAGTTTCTTGAGTGCTTGTATGTGAATTGTGACTTCGATGGTGCTCAGAAAAAGCTTGTGGAGTGTGAACATGTACGTAGCTTTACGATTTTGTTTATGCTACTATGCGACTTGTGTCATCCAAAAAATCTTTTTGTGAAAGTTGATTGACAATACCAGATACAATTACATAAAATTTTACTTGCAAATAATTCTTATTGCTTAGTTAGATTTTGTAGGCTTACTTTGTCTTTCAAGACGGACCTATACAAGACCATTATCTGTGAGAACATTTATTATCTTTCAATACAAGACAAGAATTCAAGTTCTTGTTTTTGTTTTGTCCAATTCACGTCAGTGACAGCCTGACACCATAGTAGCCTTTTTCTGTTAATTGAAATTTCCACCATAGTATGCCTTTTTCGGTTAATTGAAATTACTATGCAGCTTGTCATCCAAAAAATCTGTGTGAAAATTGTTTGACAAAACCATATGCAATTATATAAAATTTTACTTGCAAATAATTCTTATTGCTTAGTTAGATTTTCTAGGCTTACTTTGTCTTTCAAGACCGACCTATACAAAATCATTATCTGTGAGCACATTGATTATCTTTCAATACAAGAATTCAATTTTTTTTGTTTTGTCCAATTCACATTAGTGACAGTCTGACACCATATCATGTCTTTTTCTGTTAATTGAAATTAGTAATTACTAAAGTTCCCATCAACATTTTAACTTGTGGCAGTGTTAATTAATTTCTCTTTGCTTTTTTGTTTTTCTCTCTTGTAGATGTTGATGAATGTTTCACCACTAGTTAATGTTTTAGCTTTGTGCTGGTTCTTTCGTTTTATTTCTGAAAGTTGTGCAAGTGTTGGTTTTTTCTCCAACATCATTCTTAGATAATCTTATATGCAGCTTATTCTCAATGACCCGTTCCTTGGGAAACAAGTTGATGATGGTTCGTTTACCACTGTACCGCTAAGAGATGAGTTCCTTGAGAACGCCAGACTCTTCATTTTTGAGACGTATTGCCGAATTCACATGTGCATTGATATCAGGTACGTCCTCTTCTTGTATCCAGACAGTTGTTTTTTAGGGATATTTGCATTAATATCCTCCACGGATACCAGCTATCTGAAATATTTTTCATTTTTCTTGATAATACTGAAAACGTCCTCCAATTTATTCGAATTATTTTAGTTATACTGTTTTCTGTAAATATATAAAATGTTCTTTAAATAAATTAGTATCTTTTGCTTGTACCATTTACTATCCTTTAGAGGGTAATAACATGTTCTTATTGTATATAGTGCAGATTTGACAAAAACATGTTCCTATTGTGGTAATTGTTTGACATGTGCACGCATGAATCTTTTCAAACAGATCTATAAAATATTAAGAATCTTCTGCTCTCGTTTAATGTCCCTGCCTAGTGCAGTGTGTATCCTATCTTTGTAAATATCTGATCAAATGTTATATTTGTAACAGTACAATTGGAAGTATTTAGTATTATGGATGTTAGATTTGTGATGAACCTAATATTGACTCAAACATGGTAGAAGGCATTTCATGTAGTATATATTTCTCTCTGAGACTTGACTATAAGGTCCTTAGATTGTCATCTTCTTCTAATTAACCATTATTGTGAGACAACAAAACATGCCACAATTTGAGTAACCTTTAAATCTGCAGTATGCTAGCTGAAAAGCTGAACATGAGCCATGATGAAGCTGAGAGGTGGATTATGAATCTTGTTCAGACCTCAAAGCTTGATGCCAAGATTGATTCGGTTTCTGGAACTCTTATCATGGAAACCAGCCCTCCTAATGTGTAAGCCTGTGTTGCCACATTAACCTTTTATATATCTGCCTGATTCTATGTTTTTAACATGAAAACAATAATGTCGTCGTGGAAGGCCTACATCCACATGTTCTTGGCAGGGCTTCTTATTTTGGTTACCTTTCGTCTCAGTTTTCTACTTTCTAGTATCACACCTGTTCCTTTTTTTAACATGAAAATAATGTCGTCGTAGAAGGCCTATAGCCACATATTCTCGGCAAGGCTTCTTATTTTGGTTACCTTTTTACTCATGTTTCTAGTATCACACCTGTCCTATCCTCCAATCTAAAGGGAAAGGGTAGTAAATTATTTGGTCTGTTTAGGCCTACTGGTAGGTCTGTCTGGTCTTTCACAAAGAAGCAATTGGAGGTTGGCAAAATTTGGAGGACAATGACAAAGGATATTTTCTTTTAGCTTTATCAGTGGAATGGGACTTGCTTCGTTTGTGAGTTCTATACTGGTTTTTGGCTTGCTTGGATGGTTTTTTACCTGCTATTTTTTTGTACTTTCGGCCGCTGTTTTTACCTCTTGTAGAACCATTTCCTTGGGCAGTGTTTTTGTTTTGTTTTGTTTTTATTTTCGATTTTCTTTTACCTTGTATCCCATCTAGACTACCCTTATTAGTTTGAGATTGAAGGTTTGGTTGTCGTCGTCTTGTACCCCCATATGTTATTGCTTCTATTAGTGATAAAAAAAATCTAAACAATCTTACTCATCGTAACTTTTTTATTTTTGAGTTGTCTGGGTCCATAATACATTTGTTTGAGACGGAGTTGTATGAGCTAATTGAAAGACCTGTTCCTGTTGGCAGATATTCAAGCGTTTTACCCTTTTACTTAATAGCTTGTGCACTTATTCATGATTTTGTTCAATTGTTTGCAGGTACGAACAGCTCATTGAAAGCTCGAAAAATCTTAACATGCGCACTTCCTTATTGGCAAAGAATGTTTTGGAATCAGCGCAGGCTTCAGCTGCAAGATAGACCTAACTTTGGGGGTCCCATGTTGTGTATGGCGACTCCTGCTAGAGTTTTGAACGTGAAAACAAAATGGATTTCACATGTTTTATGTATTACTTATCCTACAGAAATTTTAATGATTTTGCTGCATTATTTTTATGTAGAGGTTTGTCAATGGATTGGATGCACCAGCATTTGTATTCATATACGAAAAAATGCTGACATCCGTATCTGAATTTATTCGTTTGTTTTTTATTTTTGATAATTGGCCATTAAATATATATTAGTTAAGATTTTTTTTTTCAAAATAATATTAATTATTTAATTTTTTTTAAAAATAAGTCTTTCTCAAACATATTTTTCAAACTAGACTTATGAACATATTTCTCAAACATATTTTTCAAACTACAGAACTTACATCAAGTGACAGTGTTGGTTTTTTTAGTGTCTGAAGAACTCATTGTTTGAGACAAATTCAGCATTACCGGTGTCGATTTCAAACACTTGGAAAAATTTCTTTTTCAGGAGGTGATAAAACTTTTGAGGCTTAATAGATATCGACACCGTCATTGTTGAGATTTTTGAAACATAACTCCACGATATGGATGTCGAGTTCTTTGAAACAGAAGAACTTGTCACACCTTCATTGTTGAGTTTTGTTTCAAAGAACTCGACACCATTGTCGAGTTCGGTTGCGATAAATTTTAATATCCGATCATTCATTTGGTAGTTTTGTTTAATAGTACTTCACACATTCATCTTCTGTTAAAATATTTTGACAACAAACACAAAATTTTCAACGACGAACACAAATATTTTAACCACAAATTTCAACAAAACAAAAAAATTTCAACAAGCACAACCATTTGAACCACAAACATTTCAAAGGCACCTAAAATTCTAAAGATATACACAAAAAACAAACAACCACAATAAAATCAAAATAATATCCAAAAGAACAAGCTTAACATTTTGACATATATCAAACTAACACTAATGTAATAACAATAAAATAAGTTTAATACGACAAAATATCTATCCTAAGTGTCATCTCAATTTCTTCTTCTTCTTAGGACGTACCTGACCATGTCCTCTACCACGACCCCAACTCCGACCACCTGCTCGTCCGGCATTTGCAACATCCTCCATTTCTTGAGTGAGACTCCCATCTCCACCTTCTGCAGTAGGACGAACACCAACATCATCTTCTTTTTCCTCATCCATCTGATCCTAACTCAATCGTAGCGTCTGGTCGTGGGCACAAAAACATGTGATGAATGCCTTCGTCCTATCATTTATCTTTCCAGGGAATGTGGATGTTTTCTTATCCGCCTTAATCATTCCTTGTAATTTGTGGAGTTTATCGTGGAACTCGTAAAATAATGTACCTGTATCAAAAGATACATTTGTAAAATATGCCACAAAAAATTTAAATTTTGAAATTGCAAAACACAAATTTGTCATACTGATTGATGATTTTAATAACCGCAAGTGCACGACGTAGGTGATGCCGTGACAAATACGGGTCGAACCTCAAGGAGTTTTGAGTATTGTGACTACCATACTCGAGTGGGAAAGGAAAGAAGAATGATGAGATTATGTTAAACTAACTACACTAAACGATGAATTAATCAACAACGAGTCAAGGTGTGTAAGTGTGTGTGTGAATGAGTGAGTCTTGATTACATGAGGCACAAGTGTGTAAAGTAAGTGAAATCAACTAGAAAACTAACCAACAAAATCAAAAAAAGTAATTGGATAGAAAGAAAGTTAATGACTAGAGGAACATGAATCCAACCTTAGATTAAAGAAAATAAGAGATTACAACATTCATCCATCTTCCTCTACTTGCAACAAAATTGGGTAAAACCTAACCTACTATATGAAAGGAATGTGTTCTAAAAGTTTTACTTTTAAATATCAATTATTATGAATTGAATGAGAAATCATTTTGTTCATTGTTTATGTTATTCGTCTTTTAGAAGTGTTAAGGAAGATGCTCTTGGTCCTTAACCGTAGAGCTCTAAAAGATAATGGTTTACATAAAATAAAAGATATTCGCAATCATGGTAATTAACATGGGACATTAATTACCGAGTTAAGATTGTCGTGTTGGTCATAGATCATTGTAGCTCTACAAGTGAGTGACAACACGGGTACACAAAAGAGGAAAATATTTCTCTTGTATACTGAACAGACCTAATAAGTAAAATATTATAGAATTGTGTTTTCTGTGTCATTAATGTTTTACTATGTCTTTTGTCCTTTGATATGAGACTTATATCCGATCACTTAAGAATTGCTTAATTAGACTAGTGTCTTGAGCTATCGATGATTGTAGTGTAAATGCATTGGTTGGTTAAGTATGACTTTTGTTGGAGCAGATAGTTAGTCAAAAGATTATCATTGCCCCTCTTAATTGAGTGATGATATTAGTGGGCCCCTTGATAAAGCAAAGTTATAATGTTCACAATGTGATTTGAGTTAAGTCACATATTTATAACTAGCTTAAAGAGATCAAGAAATGAATACTAATACAAAGATGACACAATACTACTTTGTGTGTATTCTTAATATCATGAGGCAAGGGACGAACACAAGTGGTGCACTCCATCACTAAATGGATCGGGTTTTGGTTCAAGTGGAATTAAGACATCTAACTAATTGGGAGCTATAATGTGTAGCTAGATACCGCTTATAGCTTGTGATATTAAGCTCTTAAATATCACTGCCAACTTAGTCTAGATCCTCCCATAGGTCACACCGCAAAAACCGGGAAACAAGAAGCTTGATTTTTGTTCATATGATGTGTCAGTTTCTTATAGAAAATATGACACATGTGGTGAACAAGTAAAATCAATTATGTTATATATATATATACATAATTATAATCATGATAAATTCATATGAGATGCATATATTATGGGGTGCAATAATTTATTGTTGCATAGGATAATATATTGCATAAGTTGTGAATTTGCTAAAACCCCCTAAAGTTCAAATTTTATTGGAAATAAATCCAAAATTTGAAAATGCAAAATCGGGTAAAGGTTCGGTAATCCGTTTATGGTTAGGCCGACCGAAGGTTCTGTGGATCGGTCAACCGAACGTGGAACGGAAGGTCGGAGTTGATTGACCGAACTTGACCAAAGTGCCTGGAACTCTGGTTCGGTATGCCGAACCAGAAACGGTCGACCGAACAATGTCTAGTTCCGATATTTTCAGTTAACCGAATGATACTCGGTCTTAGACGAGAATTCTTTCCAACCGAATGACAATCGGTTAAGGAGATTTTTTCTCCTTAAGAATCGGTCATCCGTCTATTGCACGGTAATACGAACGTGACATATTCGGTTAACCGAGTATGACTCGGTAAACCAAACCGCGATCGATTTTCTGCCTTTGATAATTAAGAGATTAATTTGATCGATGGTTTGATTAGCTCCAAACTTGGTCAAACGTTTTATGGATGCATGTAATGCATTATGGAATTAGTTTGTGAGAGAAAATGACAAGAGAACATGACTTAAGAATAGCCATGATTGAGAGTAAGATTGGAGCCTATAAATAGGTCCATATTCTCCTTAATTATGTTAGATGTTTTTCTAATTAGTTTCTCTCCTAATTCACCACAAAAAGCCACGAAAATTCTCTTACTTTTCTAAGTCTTTGGAAGGAGAAATCTCAGAGATTAAGGAAGGGGTTTGTAGCTAGATTCTAAGCTAGTTTGGAGATTGATTGACTAGTTTTTTCTCTCCAACCTTGTTTAGGGTTTCGGTGAACACTCGGAGGCATCCGGCGCAACGAGAAGCGACGATCGTCTTCCTTAACGTCTCTGGAACATCAAAAAGTTTTAGAGAACTTCTAGGTATGAATTTCGGAGCCTATGTTTGTTTTAATAGTGTTTTAAAACTAGTTATTGAAACAAACTGATGCACGCATGAAACAAATCATAGAAAAATTGTAATTGATCCTTATAGTGCATAAAAATTTCGAAAATAAATATGTACAATTAAACTAGAAATCCTAGAGTGGTATCAAAGCATAGGGTTCAATTTTCTAATGATTTGAAACTATAAACAAATTTAGTTTACCATCTAGGGTTCGAACAATTAGATTTTCCGGTTTTTCGGTCTTTAAATGTTTTTGTTATAATTCTTTGTAATAATTCGTTTTGGATGTTTTAAGTGGTTTAAAACATGTTATTATTAGAATTATGATTTAGACATAAGTCTAACTTGCAATAATTTCGTTTTAAGTATAAACGATTGTTTTGTAAGAGAATTAACAAAACCGAAAAACTGCGGTTCGTCTTTCCTTTTGGGAAATTGGATGGACAACGGTTCAAAATTATTTTTTGAACTAATGGATGGATGAAAAACGTTTTTAATGGATTTCAAAATGTTTTTTCAAAGAATTGTTTGGGATTCTAGATGATTGATAAACTAGGTTGCATAGTTTATAGCAAATTGCGTGCATGGATGCTCGAGTTGTTGTTGCAGGAATTGTGATTTTTTATGTTCCAAATCAGAAACTATGAATGTATGTAATTATTATTATACAGGGGCTTATTTACATGTAAAAGCCAAATTCTCTCTTTCAATCTTTAGATAATTGCATTGCATTTGAGAGGTTTTTAGATAGGACTTGCACTAGTCGGTTTTTATCGAATTTGAGGAGCATGTTTATTTTCTGTAAAATCTACATCTCCGGTGCAAGAGGAAGTCGCCGCTGTAGCGCATCGATCGAGGATCAGGGATCGAGGATCAAGGATCGAAGGGAACATATAAACTCACACGATGTGGATTGTGTGAATGGTTTAATTTCTGTTTTTATAATCTTGCTATGCATGTGATGAATGTGTTGAATGTTAGGATGTGTATGAACGATAATATGCATGATAACCTAAAATTCCGAATCATATGTTAATATATGAAATTGTCCAACAAAATTAAGAGTAATTTTCTTTCTTATTTCATCCACTAGCAGCCATTGATCGAGGGATACTCTGCTCGCCCTTAGCGGGAGATATCTCCCTCCATCTTTGGGAATAGTGGGAGATATAATGGTTGTCTATTGTTGTGCCACGATTAAATATATGAGGTGCGTTTCACCCTAGTGAACCCCAAATATGTTTAGTTGTGAATACAATGGATAAACGTATCTCGTATCAAATGAAAATAAGTTTTCTTAACATTACCTAGATCCCTCGCTCGGTTTTGGGAAAAACTTTTCTTACGAGGATAGGTCATATTCCCTCATAATTAAAACGACAAGAATCACAAGAGTTTGAAGATGCTAGTATTGCTAAAATTCAAAAAGATTGTGATTAGAAAGAGTTTTTCTTACCTTGATATTGTGATATATTCGATAGCCCTTAGCTAGTCTATATTACAATTGATATGATCTTGGATTACTGCATTTACGGGCAAAATTTTATTTGCAGTATTTACATTTATATTCGATATATATTTATGTATTTTAAAACATAAAATTGACATAAATCCTATATAATTTATTTTGTAGAAATGTCTAATATCCAACCAATTGTGCGATCTATGATCGAAAAGAATCCTTTGCAATATGATGGATCAAACTTCATGAGATGACAACTCAATCTTAATATCGTGTTGAGGTTTGAAAAACTATCTCATATTTTGGATGGTGAAATCCCAAAATTGAATGAGAAGGCAACCTGTAATGAGAAAGAAGCGATAGCCAAGTGGGAAGACCAAGAGAACCAAGTTCACGGTCTAATGTTGGCATCCATGGGTGACTCGCTTCAAGCGAAATACTTGGATTCAAAACCCAAGAAGACCATGGAAGCTTTAACAAAGATGTTCATGGATAGTGCCGAAAGGAGCGCTATAAGACCACCATCGCACTCACAAGGTGCCACATGGCGGAGGGAACATCGGTATCCATGCATTTTCTCACGATGCAAGGATACCTTCAGAAGTTATCGAAGATCTCTTCTCCAATGCCCGAGGACATTGCCGAAGATCTGATTCTTGGCTCTCTAGCCCCGTCCTTTAAGGACTTTGTGATGCACTATCATGTGCGTGAAAAAGGGGTGAGTCTTGAGGAGCTTCACAACGCTCTCAAAACGGCAGAAGTTGACATGGGCAGGGGTCGGGACAATCAGGTCCTAGCCGTCCATGAGAGGAGCAAAAAGATCAACAAAGGTAAAAGAAAATTTACCAAAGATACGTCAATCAAGAGCAAGGGAGTAGGAGGTGCTCATGGGAGTACCTCAAGGGGGAAATCTTTCAAATATCCAACTCCCAACACGGAGTGCTTTCACTGCGGTGAAAAGGGACACATCCGACCTAATTGCCCCAAGTACAAGGAAGACCTTGAAAATGGGATTATTGAACGTAGGCGCCCGAGAAACGTCGTAGGTATGTTTGTTACTGAGATAAATTTAATCACCTCTGTCCTTGATTTGGTAATGGTTACCAGATCTTGTGCTCACATAATTTTGATGTGCAGCTATTGAAGGATAGGAAGGAACTCGTGGAGAACGAGATGATATTGAAGATCGGAAATAGGACAAGCATAGCTGCGACTGTACAAGATTCTATGGAACTTCAATAGTCTAGCGATTTAAATTTATGCTTTGAAGAATGTTTATTATGTGCCTTCAATTAGCAAGAACTATTCTGTATCAAGTTTTAGATATGAATAAATTTTAATAAATATTTTAATTCTTGCTTGTCTATATCGAAGAATGAAATTCTCTATGCAAATGCATTCGTTTGGAATGACTTCTATTTGCTTGAAATGAATAATAAACAAACTCAAACAAACAATAACAAAAGGAACTAAGATAACTCACGTGAATGATACAATCTTGTAGCACTATCGGATTGGTCAAATAAATGACCAAGAGACCTTTCAAGAAGAAAGGAACGAAAACGAAGGACTAATTGGATATGATACATTCTAATGTATGTGGTCCGATAAGTACAAGTGCAAGAGACGGTTTAAGGTACTTCATTTTGTTCACGGACAACTATAGTCATTATGGCTATATTTGTCTAATGGGAAGCAAAAGTGAATTCTTTGACAAGTTCAAGGAATTTGAGGATGGAGTAGTGAACCAACTTAACAAGAATATCGAGTCTCTATGAAAGGTTCGTAGGGGTGAGTGCTTAGGATACCTAATTTGACTTATTCCTAAAGTAGGAACATGATATTGCTCGACATGGTTCGATCAATAATAAGTCAATCTAAATTGTCTATTTACTTTTGGAATTATGCACTACAAATAATGACAAACTCACTAAATAATGTTTCATCCAAATCCGTGGAGAAAATGTCTTGTGAGCTATGGAGTTGAAAGACACCTAAGCTCGACTTTCTCAAGATTTGGAGTTGTGAGGTATACATAAAGAAATTGATGTCAACCAAGCTTCAACCAAAAGCGGATAAGTGCTTGTTTATAGGTTGTCATCGTATGACAAGAGGATACTACTTTTGGTGTATCACCTCCAATCGAAAGATTGTAGAGAGAAATATGGTTTTTCTAGAATTTCTGGAAAAGAGAGAAAAGTAGTGGGAGTAGAGTTAAACTTGAGGAAACTCAAGATACTCTACAAGATCATGATGTGAATGTTTCATTCAAAATCATGAAGGCCCAACCGAGATTCCTTTGGTTAGTGGGAGCGTGAGTGAGAGACATTTACAAGAAATTGTGAGAGAATCTCAATCATCCCCACCAAGTGTGCGTTCGGGAGTCGAACATGAACTTATTCCTCAAGAAATTGTGGAAGAAGTTCGAGAGACACAAGAAGAACCAAAAAATAGAGAAGGTCGACGAGGGAAAGGAAGAAATCCAATAAGTATTTGGGACTTCATGAGATCATGGTACTAGATACCAATGATCCCTTGACCTTCCAAGAAGCAATGGAAAGGGAAGACTCCAGACTATGGTTAAAGGCCATAGAATCCGAAGTAAAATCCATATATGATAATCAAGTATGGAACTTGATTTGCCTTCCTCAAGAGAAAATATCATTTGGTATAACTTGACAACCTATGAAGCAAGGCTTGTAGCAAAAGTTATACTCAAATTCAAGAAATTGACTTTGATGAGATTTTTGAGAGGTTGCCATATTAAAAATCTATTCGGATTATGCTCACTATTACCGCATTTCACAATTGTGATATATGGAAGATGAATATCAAAATGGCGTTCCTTAAACGGGAACTTGGAGGAGGATATGTACATGGTACAACCTCAAGGTTTTGATGATCCAAATAATAGAGAGAAGAAATGCATGTTTCGAGGATCCATTTATGGATTGAAGCAAACATCGAGGAGTTGGAACAAACGCTTTGACGAAGAGGTGAAGAATATTCACTTCATTCAAAGTAAAGGAAAACCTTGTTGATCAAGGAGATTAGTGGGAGCCATGTAGTACTTCTGATCTTATATGTCGATGACATATTGCTCATGAGCAATCATATACCTTTGCATTAGCAAACGAGAAATTTCATTTTCAATGAAAAGAAATGGATGAGGCTCAACACATCTTGAATCAAGATACATTGAGATACATCCCGTAGACTCATTAGCTTCAGTCAACGTGCATACATTGACAAGGTCATGGAAATGTTCAGGGTGAACAATTCCGATATGGACAATGTGCCAATAAGTATGAGTATAAGTGTGCAACTCAAGGAGTCTCAACGTGCTCAATCACGCAAAGACTTGGAGTACATGAAGGTATCCTTTATGCTTCGGCAAAAGGAAGGACCATGTACCAAATGACTTGCACAAGACTCAATATCTCGTATGCTCTAAGCGTGACAGGTAGTCACCAATCCGACCAAGCCCTAAGCATAGGATTGCGGTCAAGAATATTCTGAAGTACCTTAATCGGACTAAAGATAAGGTTCTTGTTTATGGAAGACAAAGGAGAAAATAGCCGAGGGCTATTTTGATGCAATTCTCATAGGAATTCTTGACAATAGGAAGTTGGAATGATGATGCGTCATCATTATCGAAGGTGGAGGTATGAGCTAGTGTAGTTAGGAGTAATATCACTACAACTAACTCAACCACACCCAAAAGACAAAATAAATAAATAGGTGGACACAATAGTAACACAACTGATCCATTCAACAAACCTTCATACGAAGCTAAGAGATGAAATATATTTTGAGTCCATGGATCCGAGGATCCATGTGGATTGGCTTGATAGGTGATTTGGGAAGGTTACTCTAGTTATTAATGTTTTATGCATTGAGAATGTATGTGAAAGAAAACTTTGATAACAAGTGGGAGATTGAAGGGAATGTGTTCTAAACGTTTTACTTTTAAATATCAATTATTATGAATTGAATGACAAATCATTTTGTTCCTTGTTTATGTTATTCGTCTTTTAGAAGTGTTAAGGAAGATGCTCTTGGTCCTTAACTGTAGAGCTCTAAAAGATATTGGTTTACATAAAACAAAAGATATTCACAATCATGATAACTAACATGGGACATTAATTACCGAGTTAAGATTGTCGTGTTGGTCATAGATCATTGTAGCTCTACAAGTGAGTGACAACACAGGTACACAAAAGAGGAAAATATTACTCTTGTATACTGAATAGACCTAATAAGTAAAACATTATAGAATTGTGTTTTCTGTGTCATTAATGTTTTACTATGTCTTTGGTCCTTTGATATGAGACTTATATCCGATCACTTAAGAATTGCTTAATTAGACTAGTGTCTTGAGCTATCGATGTGTGTAGTGTAAAGACATTGTTTGGTTAAGTATGACTTTTGTTGGAGAAGATAGTTAGTCAAAAGATTATTTTTGCCCCACTTAATTGAGTGATGATATTAGTGGGCCCCTTGATAAAGCAAAGTTATAATGTGCACAATGTGATTTGAGTTAAGTCACATATTTATAACTAGCTTAAAGAGATCAAGAAATGAATACTAATACAAAGATGACACAATACTACTTTGTGTGTATTCTTAATATCATGAGGCAATGGACGGACACAAGTGGTGCGCTCCATCACTAAATGGATCGGGTTTTGGTTCAAGTGGAATTAAGACATCTAACTAATTGGGAGCTATAATGTGTAGCTAGATACCGCTTATAGCTCGTGATATTAAGCTCTTAATATCACTGCCAACTTAGTCTAGATCCTCCCATAGGTCACACCGCAAAAACCGGGAAACAAGAAGCTTGATTTTTGTTCATATGATGTGTCATGTTTCTTATAGAAAATATGACACATGTGGTGAACAAGTAAAATCAATTATGTTATATATATATAAACATAATTAGAATCATGATAAATTCATATGAGATGCATATATTATGGGGTGCAATAATTTATTGTTGCATAGGATAATATATTGCATAAGTTGGGAATTTGCTAAAACCCCCTAAAGTTCAAATTTTGTTGGAAATAAATCCAAAATTTGAAAAGGCAAAATCGGGTAAAGGTTCAGTAATCCGTTTATGGTTAGGTCGACCGAAGGTTCTGTGGATCGGTCAACCAAACGTGGAACGGAAGGTCAGAGTTGATTGACCGAACTTGACCAAAGTGCCTGGAACTCTGGTTCGGTATACCGAACCAGAAACGGTCGACCGAACAATGTCCAGTTCCGATATTTTCAGTTAACCGAATGACACTCGGTCTTAGACGAGAATTCTTTCCATCCGAATCACAATCGGTTAAGGAGATTTTTTCTCCTTAAGAATCGGTCATCCGTCTAGTGGACGGTAATACGAATGTGACATATTCGGTTAAACGAGTATGACTCGGTAAACCGAACCACGATCAATTTTCTGCCTTTGATAATTAAGAGATTAATTTGATCGATGGTTGGATTAGCTCCAAACTTGGTCAAACGTTTTGTGGATGCATGTAATGCATAATGGAATTAGTTTGTGAGAGAAAATGACAAGAGAACATGGCTTAAGAATAGCCATGATTGAGAGTAAGATTGGAGCCTATAAATAGGTCCTTATTCTCCTTAATTATGTTAGATGTTTTTCTAATTATTTTTTCTACTAATTCACCACAAAAAGCCACGAAAATTCTCTTACTTTTCTAAGTCTTTGGAAGGAGAAATCTCAGAGATTAAGGAATGGGTTTGTAGCTAGATTCTAAGCTAGTTTGGAGATTGATTGGCTAGCTCATTTCTCTCCAACCTTGTTTAGGGTTTCGGTGAACACTCGGAGGCATCCGGCGCAACGAGAAGCGACGATCGTCTTCCTCAACGTCTCTGGAACATCAAGAAGTTTTAGAGAACTTCTAGGTATGAATTTCGGAGCCTATGTTTGTTTTAATAGAGTTTTAAAACTAGTTATTGAAACAAACCGATGCATGCATGAAACAAATCATAGAAAAATTGTAATTGATCCTTATAGTGCAATTAAAGTAGAAGTCCTACACTATAATTTATCGAAAATAAATATGTACAATTAAAGTAGAAGTCCTACACTATAATGGTGGAAGTAGAGAAGAAGAAATGTAGGAGAAACATTGCTATTTATAGAAAAAAGAGTGGCGTAGATGAATCTGGAAGCAATCCAACGGTTGTAATCGCTTTCTCTATGGTCTGGTGCACTCAAATAAACACGTTCGAGCCACGGGAGAAATTTGGGGGGATTCAGACCAAAATGATCATCCAGTGGTGGATTTGGATCCACCACTAGCAGATCTTTTGGCTCTGATCCGCCCTGAATTCTCCTAGAAACTTAAATTCTCTATTTTGCATGTGGGGTGCACTCCACGTCTGCTTGTTCAAGTCCGTTTGGTCTTAATTTCCCAAATACTCTTCAAGATCATGGTATTGAAGGATTTTTTCTCCCGAAATATTTTTCTTTCGTTCAGGTCCCTCCAAATTTCATCTAGGTCATTCCTGAATTGTATATGAGTCCTTGAGCATGACAAACTGGTCCAAGATGCTTCAACAAGGTACTTTCTTCTTGATAAGCCATGTACGACTCATCCATATTTCTGCCCCTTCCGTACACTTTGGTGGCAATGGTTGTAGATCCAGATGTGTGTAGGGTTCCACGTCACTTGATCAAGCTCCTGTGTGTCAAACTCATTTTTGTAGAAATCCAAGGTAGAGGCCTTGCTGGCTTGCTGCTGCCCTTAAAACTTCATGGTCTTCTCCAGCAGGCTCCAAGTGGTGCCTCCTCATCACCTGGATAGACCATTGTTCTGATATTCGAGGGTCTTCTGATATGTAAATGCTCCCAACATCAGAGCCGCAGAAAAGTCAGAAAACCACCTAGATGTCTAGTCGGTATCAAGGAAGCATCGTCCAAACCGTGATACAAATGTGCTAGAGTTGTGCTGCCCTAATTGTACTCTGATACTTATGCTAGATTTCTCAACAAAGGCAAATATTTAAGGTGTAACATCGTGCCACTCTAATCAGCCAAAATATTGCAGCCAAGCAAAAATAGAACGCAAGCTCTGGTGTATTGTATAACTGTGAGATCATTAACATCTTCCGACAACATTTGAAATCGAATCTTCAACCGGCCCAATGTTACACCACCTTTGCCGCCCAACTCTTTTGGACAATCTCCCAATAAATCCTCACAAACGTCAGAATAGACGTACTCCTGAGACCGCAAATGGGCAAACCATCCAGTGCATGCTCAACACATTTTACACCATCCGGATCCTTTTGCAAAAAAATGAAATACATGTTCAAACATTAACACATACATACAAATATTTAATGTGAAAGTAATAAGCTACTTACAAAATCTTTAAAGAGTCCAGACTTGTGGTTGGTCTGCAGAACCAACACTGGTCGATCCACCAGACCTTGTGAAGCGTAACTGCCTCTAACTGAATCAGAAGTCGATCCACCAAACTCCATCTGTACATTTAATCAAGTAAAAAATATTTAATGAAGTAAAAAACATTGAATTCTTATATTTAATCAAGTAAAATATAATGAAGTCTTACATTTAATTGATGTTTAAAAAGCATTCAAGTCTTACATTTATCCAAAGTCTTACATAATAGTAACATTCAAATTCTTCAAACAATTTTTCTATATAGGTTCCTTGCATCGCTTTTTGTTATGCCCTATACCTCCGCATCTCCCACACATTACCCTTATTCCATAGTGCTCATCCATCTCGTTTCAGATTCACGTTGATCTTCGACGATAAGGAGGACTTTTGGTGCTGGGAGGGGTCATTGTGATGTTACCGCGATTTGGCCAATATCTTACATTAGGAATGGGGATATATATAGGTTTGTATGCCTGTCTGCACATTTGAACCTGATAATACAGGGAGATCAATTGTGAAGTGTTGACATTTGCATGTTTGTCACTACAAACTGCTAGTACATGTGAACAGAGTACGTGTATTGCAATTATGTATCCACAAGTGCAACTAATAACTCCTTCAAATTTGACAATGTATTTTTTCTGGTCATTGGCTTCAACTTGGTACATCAACTGGTGGTATCGAATTACCGTATGTGATCTGGCCATTAGCATGGTGTGGACAGTCGGTACATATAGTTCATTACACGACTCAGTGATGTCCCTTCTTTTGACATAATAGTAACATCGGATTGGAACAAGTGTGCTCGGCGTCGTACGTTTTAACTTTAAAATATGTGCAACCTTTTGGGATAGATGCTTGTAGACATCATTTACAGTTATCCTCATCACAACGAAGACAACGAACAATGTAGCATTTCGTTGAAGAAACCACAACTCAATACTTAACATATTTTTTAATGTTTCACGACTGCAGAGCATGAACCAAATCATCTTTTGTCGGTATAATTTGTGTCTCCTAGAAAGAACGACAATCTTCCGCCCACCAATCACTTCATGACAAATTGTTTGCAGTATCGAAAAATGAGTGTTCAATGATAGAGTTCTCTATCCAATTGTCATCGTCGAAGATATCAGGAAGTTCATTTAGAGTTGGAACCATGTCGTTGTTAGTAACTGCATCATCAACAATGTTGTCATTTTCCAATTTTATGGATTAACCTATCACATATATGACATCCTGCGTCTCAGAAACTACATTAGTAGAAACACTTTCGGGTTCATCTTATATAGAAAACAGTGTAATGTAATCCCCTAATTCCTCAGTGTCATCATCTTCATCACTATTCATCTCTTCTTTCAGGCATCAAATTTCTGGTTGATCGTAATGAATCAGGTCAACTGACGACAAACCAAGACCAAGGGAGGGATATGAGGTTGACGGTCCAGCCCTACCAACAAACACATCATGGCTGTAATGCATTATTTCAATTTACGACAGACCATGATAAATGTTTTCACTTCTTGAAGGAATGTCACCTAAATTATGTGGCCACTCACTGCCTATTTCGAAGTTCTGCGATTGGAAAACATGAATTTTCTTGTTTGTCGGAACTTCGGTTGTAGGATTTAGACTCATATTCAAATCTATTCCGCAGTCCCAACCAGTCGACCTTACTGTACCATACTCTGCAAGATGAGTGTTGGTTGTCAGCGTAAACACTTTAGGTTCAGCTTCTACATAGACTCCAACCACAAATATCTGTTTAAACAGAAGCATCATTTTATAAACCGACTTATCATTGGCTAATGTAGCGTATGTCCAATCGTTGTTTGAAGGTAATTTCGCTGTCAACTTGACATCAAACATACTTTCTGGATCAACATTCAGATCATATGACATCCACATATTTAATGTTCAACGAAACTACAACTAATTTGCGCTCGGACCTTGAATATTTTGCCATATGTCCGTTACATTATACTTTCCCATCATCTTTATCCATTCCTAACTTATATAAATTAATTTTAAAAATGTGTTCAAGTGAAATGTTTGTTATTCTATTCTTAATTAATTAAAAAATTGAAAATACTCAAATGATTTAGAAATTGCCTCAGTCGGGTGTAGAAGCAAACGTCTCTAAACGTCGAGTAATCACTCCAACAAAATCAACTACAATAAACAACATTACGAATAATATAAGATTTTTTTTAAATTTGACGGAACCTCCCCTATACTTTCATATTTCAAAATTTTAAACCTGCATTATAAAAAACACTAACAATAATACAAACAACATTTTCAACTTCCAAATATCGAAATAACGAAATTTATTCAAATCACAACTTATTTAATACACATATTTCTCAACTTCAACCCATTTTTTCCATTAAGAACCACATACATTCATTACTCATCACATTTAAATTTATGTTAAAAACAACAACAAATTATTCATAACATATCACATGTAATGTCACAAACAACAACAATATATATTTCATAAAAGAACAAAATACGGGAAGCAAATTTATAACAAATATAATTTTAATCACAATAATCAAAGCCAAATTCAATGATTTGAAAATTACCATTGTAGACCTACAATCAATAAAACCTAAATCAATAATCTACTAACAATCAAGAGTTGATTATTTCGGCCTAAAATCTCAAAATCGGATCGGATGAGTTGGGAAAAATTGCAGTCTAGCTCATTTAAGCCCTCATCGAACCTATCTATTTTAATTATTTTTGGTTAGGCTAAGATGTTACAACCTACCCCCTTAACAAAAATTTCATCCTCAAAATTTGCTAATTCGACTTACCAAACAAGAACAAATATTTCCCATGTAGCTTCTTCTATTCCATGATGTTGCCAACGAACTTTAACCAGTGGAATACTCCTTCGACGAAGTTGATGTTCTTTCCAATAAAAAAATCTATGTTGGTCTCCCTTCAAAAGACAAGTCTTCTTCGATTTCTGGAATCTCAAACTGAACTGCTAAACGTCGCTCGCGAATTACTTAAATCGCCCGCATCAATTACCATTTTGCCCTTCTCTCATTTTTACTTATTTCTACTCCCAATAGGCTCTCCTCTATTCATACTACAACAAAAAATAACAATGAAAAATAAAATCGGAGTAGGAATGAGAGGGCGGCAACTACTGCATTTTTTGTTTCGACACCCTATTATTGTACTCTGGACGCCCCGGTCGATTTTTTTAACTTTTCGTGCCAGATTCACACAATTCGGCAAACATTTTCTTGGTGTTAGTACTGTAATTGAGAGTAATTGAGAGAGTGAGGGTAATTAAGAGACGGGGCGAAATGAGTATTAAATGGAATGTAAAGGGCAAATGGTAATTGGCGCGGATGATGAATAGTAATTCCCATCTCAAACTCTATGTATGAGAAGGATCACGAACATACTTTCTTAACATAGAAACATGAAAAACATTATGAATCCCAACAAATTGCGGTGGCAAGGCAGTCCGGTAAGCTGATTCACCAATTCGTTATAATTTCTTCAAGGGACCGACATATCTCAGAGTTAGTTTACCTTTCAGACAAAATCTCAACACACCTTTTGTAGGAGATATCTTTAAGAAAACATGATCACCAACTTCAAATTTGAGTCCCTTCTTTTGTCTGCATAACTCTTTTGTCTACTTTGAGGTGCTTCTAACCTTTTCTTAATCATTTTCACTTTATCTGCAACTTGTTGATTGATTTCTGGACCAATTAGTAGTCTTTCTACCACATCGTACCGACACAAAGGTGATCTACAAGGTCTTTCATATAAAGCCTCAAAAGGAGCCATTCCAATACTTGCATGAAAACTATTATTGTATGCAAATTCCACCAAAGGCAAAATCATCATACTAGCTACAAGTTCTCTTGATTTTCTGCTTAGTGCATCAGCCACCACAATAGCCTTACTCGGATGATACAAAATTCAAAAATCATAATCCTTCAGAAATTCCAACCATCTACACTGCCTCATATTTAGGTCTTTCTTCGAAAATAAATATTTCAAGCTCTTGTGGTCTGTGTACACACACCTCAATTTGTTCACCATACAGATAATATCGCCAAATTTTCAAGGCAAACACAACAGCGGCTAGCTCCAAATCATGCGTCGGATAATTCTTTTCACGCGTCTTCAATTGCCTTGATGCATAAGCTATCACATTTCCAAGCTGCATCAAGACACAACCAAGTTCTGTCCTGGAGGCATCACTATACTGTAGGATCGTTATGGCCTCTAATTCTAATCACTTTTAGGGTTAATTACCTACTTACTTAAGCAAACAAGAATGCACAACGGAATAAAAATAAGCACGCAAGTAATCAAAAGAATATGCAAACCACACAAAGGCACCAAAAGATTTTATAGAGGTTCAGCCTCCCGCCTACTTCCTCTCTTGCAAGCACCGCTCAATCTCCCTCGAACTCCGCCTACATCTTCATTATCAATCTCGTTCTGGGCTGAGATTAAGCCTTTTACAACACAAGTTCCGCGAACAACCCTCGCTAGCTTGATTTCTTCCTCTCACAACCCGAGAGGTAACACTTCGGGCTTTCACCGAAATCCTTGCTACCTGACAGACAATTTGAGTGGAACAACACCCTCTAAACTTGAGCACACTCTGAGTAAGATTTGACTATGATCAATGGTGTGAAATTTTGGCTTAGAGTGTAGGAATGAGGAATTGAAAGCTTGGGAGTTTCTCTCTAGTGTATGGAACAAATTGTAGTAGGAGACTTGTCTAAACAAGGTTTGGGCAACTCTATTTTTTAACTTTAGATGAGTTATAACCGTTCTGACAAGTAAAGGAAGTATTTGTGTAAGAAACACAAAATAGAAAAGTGCAGGTCACAAAACAGGACACCAACGGTCTACCGACTGGGGTCAAATGGTCGACCAGTAGGCAGTTCAAAACAAGGTACGGTCGACCGAGCAGGGAACTAGGTTATACCTTAAGTTATCGGTCAAACTAAAGGGATGGTTCGGTTGATCGAAAACTAATAGACTCTTTGGGGTTGACAAAAACGTTTATATTCGGTCGACAAAAATGCTTGGGTTGGTCGACTGAAAATATCAAGCACTTGGGAGTTGTAAAAACGTGTATGTTTGGTCAATCAAAACAAGGTCCACGGTCGACCAAATGAGCACTTGTATTTTTGGGGTTTGGATGAAAATGAGAATACGACCGTTGGTATAATACGACAAGTCTACCAAAAAGGTCAAAATGGTCGACCGGTCGGGCAGTAAAATTCACTATTTGTTAAAGGATTAAACGGTCGAACGAAGGCAGTTCGGTCGACCGAATTGACACTGGCAGTTCTAGTTTAATGAATTTCGGTCTAAGTTTGGGTGACCTATTGAAGTCCAAATGTAGTGAGATTTTGTGTGTGACTTCTATAAGAAACCTAGTCTGTGTTTGATTGGTTATTACTCTTGTATGCTCAAGTACACATAGTTCCTAAGACTCATAAAAAAAAGATTACATGTCTTCAAATTAGCTTTCATCACATGTCTTGACTCAAATATTTTCTTGCTTGAGTCTTAATCACCTGTAGAAGTTAGCACAATACAATATATATGACATGCATAATGTGTGCTACTCTACATTGATTATAATTAAGATTATGTTAATTAAATCATCAAAAGATAGATTAAGGCCAAACAACCAACATATACACCACGAATCCACTACGACCGGAGGGAAGTGCTAACACTGGTGCAGAGGTTAACAATTGCTTCAACCCTTGGAATCTCTCTTCACATCGTTGAGACCACTCAAACTTCACCCCTTTTCTGGTGAGTCTAGTCAAAGGATTTTCAATTATTGTGAAGTCCTTAATTAATCTTTTGTAATAACTAGCGATACCTAAGAAACTGCTGATTTTGGATACATTCTGTGGCTGATTCCATCGCATAACTGTCTCCACCTTTGTAGGGTCTACAGAGATTCCATCTTTGGATATCACATGCCCAAGGAATGACACTTGATCCAACCCAAATTTGCATTTAGAAAATTTAGCAAAAAGTTTGTTTCGTCTCAACGTTTCCAAAGCCACTCGGAGATGCTCCTAATGTTGTGTTGCATTATCTGAGTACACCAAAATATCATCCACGAAAATGACCACAAAGCAATCCAGAAATTGTCGGAAAACTCTATTCATCAGATCCATAAACGCTGCAGGTGCATTGGTTAATCCGAATGACATCACCAAAAATTCATAATGACCATATCTAGTTCTGAATGTAGTCTTTAGTATATCCATATCCCTTATTCTCAGCTGCTGATACCCGGACCGCAAATCAATCTTCGAAAACACTATTGCATCCTTTAGCTAATCAAAGAGATCATCAATCCGCGATAATGGGTATTTATTCTTTAGTGTCACTTGATTGAACATCCGATAGTCGACACATAATCTCATTGATCCATCCTTTTTCCTCACAAGTAACACTGGTGCACCCAATGGCGAGACACTAGGACGAATGAAACCTTTATCCATTAAATCCTGTAACTGCTTCTTTAATTCCTCCAGCTCAGCAGGTGTCATTCTATAAGGTGCATTCTATATTGGTGTTGTTCCCGCTATTAACTCGATGGAGAAAGATGTCTCGATGTGGAGGTTGCTCTGGAAGATCTTCTGGAAAAACATCCTCGAACTCGCGAACTTCTTTAATTCCTTTAAAGGTGCATGTGATGATTCAGTCTTTAAAACACTTGCTAGATATCTTTGACATCCTTTATTCAACATTTTCTGAGCCATTAAAGCAGAGACGAATGGTCGAAATGACAATCTTCTTCTCTCGACAATGCACACAAGCATAATGTTGAGTCAACCAGTCCATTCCCAAAATGATGTCAAAGCTCATCATTGGGAGTAGGACAAGGTCAGCATGCAATTCATGATCTCCAACCTTGACATATATATCACTAAAATACTTCCTAGAAACAAAACTATCACCTGTAGGAGTAGCTACTTCTAGTCTAAAAGCCAACTGATCAGGTACTGAATCTAAAGTCTTTGCAAATCTTTCAGAAACGAAGGAATGTGTTGCCCCACAATCAAATAAGACCTGTAGGAGTGCTTGTTATGACAGTGAGGACAGATGCTAGTTTGCTGGTTCTAGAGTGGCTTGTACACCTTCCTTTTCTTCTTCCCTGAACATTCGTGGAATGCTTTCTTGATCCCATATGGTAGAGTCCTCCTTAGCTCCTTTAGTGATTCTTAATGTTCCTCTTCCAGCTTTGTACCCAAAGCTACTGCCTCAGCTAGCGACCTCGGTCCTCGAGTCATCAGCTTGGCCTCAGTCAGGGATCAACTCCCCGACAAACTTATTTGCTCTCTCTTCTGGCGTCTCGAACAAACCAGAGCAATACCTTTCCAGCTTGTAGAACTTGAGTGCATAAGCAGCAATCGACATGTCATTCTGCTTTAGGTCCAAAAATTCACGCTTCTTCTTCTCTTGTACATGTGCTGGTAAATATTCCTCCTTGAAATCTCCCAGAAAGTCCTCCCAAGAGATGATGGTAGAATGATCATACTTCCAACTCTTAGTCATTTTCCACCAATACTCCGCATCTGACTTGAGCACATATGTGGAAAATGTAACTTTCGTCTCCTCCAGGCAAAAGAACAATTGGAATACTTTCTCGATCGCCTCGATCCATGATTTTGCAATCTCCGGATTTGGCTGACCACAAAAAGTAGGAGGCTTAAGCAGCAAAAATTTCGATCGTAACACCTCTACTCGACCCTCCTTACTCCTTCTGAGCTCCGACGGTTTCAGTAAGTTTCTCCACGACATTCATGAGAATAATACTACGCTCTTCCCAATCAGATGAGAAGCTGCCAGTCCTTCTTCCTTTAGCACCAGGAAAATGAGACAGAGGAGTCATCTAAATAATTCAGTTTAAAACATGACAATTATGTCACAAATTATATATATCACAAAACAAAATCCTATATGCAATCTTACATGAACTACATGCAATAATTGCACCTAACTTACGGTGGACGTAATTGTCCCTATACACGCTGGAACCTTGGCTCTGAAACCAAATTGTAACATCCTGAATTCAACAGTAAATACGGAAGTGAACAAAATAAAGATTTTTACGAAAAAAATTCAAGACGTTACAAGTTCGTATTGTATATCTAAGTGTTTCAGAAGGTTGGACAATACAAAAAACCTATAGAATATTTTACAAATTTACATATGATTCAGTTACAAAAACTCCTGACACGATAGAACCCAAAAACTTTATCAGCAAATACACAGCCAGATAAATGGTCCCACTTGTACAATAGGTCAATATTGTCTACCCGCAAAAACGATACTATCCACGCATGTTAGATGTTACAAAATCCAAGAACCAAAATATCCGAAATAGAACCAAAAACATAAGTGCAATCATACAGAAGTTCATAGAGAAATTCTTCTTTGAAAGGAAAAAACCCAGAAGCAATGGAAACCATGCAACATCCCATCGTCAGTTGGTTAGATGGTCGGCAGCGGCCATCCGAGCCTCCTTTGCCTCAACTTCATCAGCGCAAGTCGAGTTGATGGTGTTGATAACAGTCGCAACCGAGTTGTCGACCAACTCAGACTGAATGCTCTCTCAGCCTTGGGTACTTGGAATAGTTATATTAGGACAGTGATATGCACTAGGCTCTAGAGTTTCAGCTTGGGGTGGAATTGGGATTGTCCGATCGACTTGCATGAAATTTAGTTTGTCCTTTTTACACTCTCGCTTTGGAGTGTATCCCCATTCCTCCTTATTCCTGTCCATAACAATACAACTTTGAAATATTTATCCATTAAATCTTTGAAAAATGAGCACCGTTGTCGGAAAATTTTATTATTTCGCTCCAACCATACCAACCAAACAAAGGTGTTCGTAAGAGTGTTCCACTCCAAATTTCCTAAGTTGAGTTGATTTTGGTCGAATATGCGGAAATGGCGAACATTATTACCGGCAAGGTTAAGGTCTAGTAAGGAAGCAATGTCCCAAAATTGTTCCACAAAGGATCTAAATCAATTCTTTTTTTTGAGCAGTACGTCCTTGGTGAGTAACCAGTTTTCAAAATCTAACCAATTATTTAACTTAACTTTTATTGGGCATTTAGACTTTCAAATTTGATTGTAGATAGGTTATCTAAGTACCAAAACATTATACATATCTTTGCATCTGAAATAGCCTTTTGAATTTAGCTTCGAAGTTCGTGAATACGGGGAAGTAGTTGGCGTGAATCGGTGAATGCCAAAAAGGCCCCTTAAAGCTTATTTCGATCATTTTCCTCCATATCCCCTTGGAAATATTGCCTGATCCAAGCCTCAGAAAATAGGACTCCACTAAAAAATCCTGCAACAAAGATCCATTGGTCATGCCAAAACATTGTGCTTCCCATTTTCTAAGGACACCGAGCTGAATCTACAAAGAGTGAAAATCCATGGGATTAATCCCTAAAGAATGGAGAGATCCCTCAATTTGTTTTTGTGCAAGGAAAAATTCCAGCGTTTACGCTGCTAGATTGGTATCTGGCTATGATGATATCAATTGTCATTCTAGATTTTCTTTAAATAAAATGTTGGATTTCGTGTCATATACTTGTATGTATATTGTTAAAATTTTACTAACAATTAGAATTGATTTTCATATTTTTCAATAATTTTATGAACAAAACTTCTTAATTGTATTTCAATATATATTATATACTAATTAATATTGAAATAGATAGATTAGATCATACCTAGAGGATTATCAAATCCATTTTACCAATCGAAAGTCGGGTTGCACGTTGGATTGCCTCGGAATCACCTCCAATTGTTCACCAAACAGTAAAAAGATTAGAGAGATTGAAGCTAGTCAATCAATCTCTAATTTAATGTTAAAATATAGCTAATAACCCCTTCTAACTCCAAAGAGTTTAATCTCTCAAGCACTCAATTAATAAGAAGAATTTTGGATGGAATGATGGAAAAAATATGAAGAGGAGAATGTTTTGCATTAATTTTAAACAAAGGAAGGGAGGAGGGACGTATTTATAGGGGATCCTAAAACCCACATCATTTGCAAACCACTTACACATGATCCCTTGATTATCTCTCCACTAAACCATATCATGTGCAAACCACTTTGCACATGATCTCTTGTTTATTTCTCCTCTCATCATCCCATAACTACCTTTGACCAAGGTGGATTAAATCCAGCAATTAATCAACAAAAATCTCTTATTAATATATGCAAAAATGTTGGCAAATAATCAGACCAATTTTGGCTGCTTTTGACTTTACCAAATTTTGGTTTAATATCCAACAAAATTTGGGTTTTGGGATTTTAGCAAATTCATATGTTATAATGTTGCGGATCATATTATATCATGTCATAAATTATCATATATAATGTCAAAACATTATACCCCATAAAATATATATATATATATCATATGAATTTATTTGTTAATTTTGCATTCATACTATATATCCTTTATTTTACCACATATTTGTGCTACTCGAGTGTTTGTTTGATGTGTTTCAGGGTTTAGACAATAAATAAGAGAAAAAGAGAAAATAACATAAATGCAAGAAGAATGGTATGATTTGGAAGGGTTTTCGACATGTTTGTAATACCCAATGACTGGACTGAAAACGCAGAGTGACCCAAATGAAAACCCAGAGTGACCAAAGTGTAAAGAAATATATTGTGTCACAAAAGTCCATACGTTAAAGAGTAAATCAACAATTAAAATCAAATCGGCTCGAGACAATGGACCAGGGTTCAACCCCACGTGCAAAACACCTAACTTAACCTATTGGAGAACGTAGAGGCTGATCGGGGCTGATTGATCATTTTATTTAAACCGCAAGTGCGAACGCGAGTGGGAAAGAAAGGGAAGAAATATGGATTACACTACACTACACTAATCTAAACTAGTAAACTAGCAAAGCTGAAATGAAATCACTAAACAAACTAAGCTAAACAACTAATGAGGAAGATAAAAACTCAGGATTGAAAACCCCTAATGGGTGGAGTGTGTGTGTGCACATGAAATAAGTGTGGTGGTGAATGCATGCAAGAAGCTCAAGTTAGTTAGTATTTGTTAATGCATAAGAGGTACCTAATGGCAAAACCTATCATATACAACACTAACTTAGGTGATTAATATGAGCAATGCAAGGTTGTTATTAAGAACATACAAGTATGCAAAGTATCTAACTATGACAGAAACCATCAAGTAAAGTTCTTATTAATTCAAGCAAGCATACTAATATTTTCCAAAAAACAATTATATCTAGCATTCATACCATCTACATAACATGTACACACATCTACTCCACCCCCTAAAGGGGATGGAACTACTCACACATATTTAAACTAACTACTTTAACAAAATGAAGCATTATACTGAAATGAAATTACACTAATCAAACAAGAAATATTAAAGAAGCTGAAATGACATAAAACAAAACAAGCATCAAAGCAAGCACATTAAAGGAAATTAACTAAGCAAGAAATAACATGCTAATGAAAACATCTATTATTAGCTCACTCAATTACAAGCAGCCCTTCCTCCACCAGAGTTTTGCTTCAAGGCTTCACTCTTAGTAGGGAAGATGACCACAAAGAGAGAGATGGGATACATGAGAGGAATGAGAGTTCTATTTATAGCCATAGAAAAAGGTAATCCGGGACAATCCCCCGATGTGGGACTAAACATATACCAAAAATAGCCTAAACATCCTCTAATACACATGCTCTAGAAGTTTCAGCGGATCCGGGAAGATCCGGAACGCCAATTGGAGGTTCCAGACCTCCAATTGGCGGTCTACAGGATCCAGATCGCGTTGAATCTTGTTGTGGGCTTTGCTTGATATATTTGTTGGTCTTGGATGCATCTACTTTGCTTGTAGGAGCTCCGACCAGAATCGAATTGCCAAACTACTCTCCATGATGGTGTGGAGTTTTCTGTTTTGCTCTTAGGTCCTCCGGTCTTACGTTCAGGTCCTTCTCCCTTGCATCTTAGTCCCCAGGTCTCACAATTAAGTCATTTTTCCTGCTTTTGGGTCCTTTCATGGCTCTTCTCTTCAAACCTCTTTATTTCTGAAATTCAAACATAAAAATCGTCACGTAGCATTGCTTAGGTGTAAGATAATGGATATAAGATATAAATATAAGCCTGAAATGATGTCAATCAGGGGCCATTTGATCCGCCAGTGGTGGGTTCTGATCTACCATTTGCGAATCATTTTGTTCCATTTCAGCCACAATTTTGCCCGTGGGTCGGGTTGTCGGCTCAAAGAAATATGCAACATCAATATCTGATTTACAACCGTCCCATTAGGCCCAGATCCATCCAAACCCTCTTATCTTCTATAAATAGACTTGTAATGTCTCATTTCCTCTTCCTCCTTCCTCCATTAGAGTAGGTTTTAGTTTCTTGTTTTAGTTGTGTAAATAACGGTCTTGGAGAGGAGCAAACTTTGTATTTTTATTTAATCTAGTTTAGTTCTTGTTCTTTATGTTGATGTTTTCCATTTTATGCAATTTCCTTTGTGTTTGATGCTTGCTTAATCTAGTTTTCTACATTTCTTTCATGGGTTTTTGTTGTTTTTATGTTTTCTTTAGTTTAGAGATGAATATGGAGTAGTCCATCCCCATTTAGGGGGTGGAGAAGAAGGTGTTGTGATTATGCGATGTATTAGTGTGTGTGTGTTAATCCTACCTTTGAACATCACACGAGTTCCATAACTATCTAATGAGATTTTCACTCTTATCTTTGATGTGCATTAATGCTTTTGAATGAATTTTAGCACATGCTTAGATTAGTGGGCCTATTTTATTGGGAATGATGAGGTGAGGATAAGAATGAAGTGGAAGAAGTAAACATAACATGTGCATGCAAGTGCTCATGTTGTCATCATCCTAATTAATGTCTTGTATGTTTTAACGATTGTGTTAAATCTTATTTCATGTGGAGACATAGTGGGGTTAGGTCATTATGCATGAGTTCATTTAGCCTCATTTCAATTATTGTCTTGTATGCTTTAATGATAATGTTTCATCTTATTTCATGTGGAGGCAAAGTTGGATTTGGTTTTATGGATTTCATCTTGCGATGAGAACAATTGAACACACACACTACACATATTTTCATTTCCGCAATCTTTCTCTACACCCTAAGCGTTTTATTTTATCGTTTGTTTTTTATTTCACTCGCATTGTAGTTTAATTCACCTCGCCTTCCTATCTCTTCTTTTCCCACTCGAGTATCGTGAATTCGACTCGTGCACGCTCCCTGTGGACCAATTTGTGCTTGCCACCGCTTCAACGCGGTTGTGCACTTGCGGTATTATAACTAATTCAATTATCTAACCATATCGTTATTATAACATAATGATTTTATTATTTTACCACATGCACAGTATTTCATAACACGTGAAAATTAATATATCATATAAAATATAACATAACATGTCTTGTTTCCCAGTTTTGTGGTGTGACTTATAAGAGGATCTAAGTTACGTTGACAATGATGTTAAATATTTAATATCATAAACTATAAGCGGTATCTAGCTACACATTATAGTTATCCAAATAATAAAGATGTTTTTTTCTTAGGACAGAACACGATCCATTTAGTAATATGTAATATATCACTTGTGTTTATCCCTTGCATCATGATATTACAAACATTATACAAAGTAGGAATGTGTCATCTTTTTTTTTCTTTTTCATGATCTCTTAAGCTAATTATAAATATGTAACTATACATAAGTTACATTGTGCACATTATAATTTTGCTTTATCAAGGGGCCCAATTAATATCATCAGTCAAGTCAAGAGGGGCAATGATAATTTTTGTATATATCATCTTTTCCGGCACAAGTCATGTATAATAAACTAATATCTTTATCACTATGCGTAATGATAGCTTTTGATAATAATCAAACTATACATTTCTCATGTGAAAAGATATATATGTCTCATATCTTAGGATTCAAAGACACAGTGAAAACATTAATGACACAAATACAATTCCATAATATTTCATTTATTAGGTCTATTCAATATATGAAAGAAAATATTTTCCTATTTCATATACTCATGTTGTTAAATATTTGTAGAGTTACAATTTCCTTTTAACTAACATGACAATCTTATCTCGGTAATTAATGTTCCATGTTAATCACCACGATTGTGAATTTCATTTGATTTATGTGAACCATCGTTTAGAGTTCTACGGTTAAAGACCAAGTGTAACGTCCCAAAACAACGAAACATTTAAAATTTAAACACAAGAATTCAAACTAAAAGGGCGGGAACATTGCTCATAAAATCATCAAGTAGGTGCACCATATTACATCAGAGTTTGTCAAAATACACAATTACATCAAAATACAGACACAAATAAAATACAGGTAATCATGACGATTTCGAAGAGAGGATCTTGGTTCCAAAATACGCCCCGCTCGCAGTCACCACCCAACAACGCCTACTAAGGTCCTGAAATGCAAATGTGACAATAATGCCCGAGTTTCCAGAAGGAAACCCAGTATACCAAGACCACCTATATGGAATGCAATTGTACAATAAAATGAACCTATCATACTAGTGTCATGTCATGTTATCGGCAATAAGGAAAACAATCCCCTCGGGGTTAAAATTGGGACATTTATCCCACAACATCAACGAGCCTCCCTCAAAGACCTACCGTTGGCACATACAGTCTTGCAGACAGTACACAATGCGCCCCACACGCGACTATACTAAACAGGGGTTCGGTGAGGGGTCGTCCGCACTTCCACGCTATTAGTATAAGATCTGAAACTCGTGGTCAACACCACCCCGATGGAGCCGTCACTCAGGTCGGTCCACTCACTCAGTAGGTGCTTAGCCCAGCTACCCTACCAGAAAACATCATCGGCAGTCCACGGCCGCCGCGGTCCTACCTGCCTCCACTCGGTCGCGTGTGCTCAAACATCGCCATCAAGGCCAGTCAAAGATATCCGCCACCCAGAGGGACAAATAATCGACAGATCCGGACCGACGTCCGCAGGGGTCATCATGCTCCCTGAGCTGTGTAACATCGTGCATTGGGATCCACGATCCCTCAGGTCTACTGCTCTAATAGAGTCAAGTAAAACACATACTTTGCCACAGTCTATAATACAGGATGTGTCACGTCCTAAGTATCCACACTCTTCCACATGACAATCCCTGGACATGCACGAGCAACACACCCACCGTCACCACTCGGCTCACGTGCTAGGCAAGAACGGGTTTCCGTGGACAGAGTCGACACTCCACTTGAAGAAGGATTCAGTTCTGGGCCCAAACGGTCGACCAAAAAAGGTATACCGGTCGACCGCTCCGTGATTGATCGTTTTATATTAACCGCAAGTGCACGGCCGCGTTGAAGCGGTGGCAAATACGAGTCGTCCACTGGGAGGTGTGTCGACGTTTGGTTTGTGCGAAAGCGAGTGGAGCCTATTCTGCACTAGTGTCACTTGTGTCTATCAATTGCCTCATGATATTAAGAGTATTATACAAAGTAGAAATGTGTCACATTTGTATTATATACTCATTTCTTGATCTCTTAAGCTAATTATAAATATGTAACTTAACACAAGTGACATTGTGTACATCATATTTTTGCTTTATCAAGTGACCCAGTAATATCATCACTCAAGCTAAGAGGGGCAATGATAATCTTTTGACTAACTATCTTTTGCAGTCTAAGTCAGTTCAACCAACTTTTGTCTTTATCACTGTGCTCAATGATAACTTTTGACACTAATCAAATTAAACATTTCTTATGTGAAAAAACATAAGTTTCATATCTTAGGATTCAAGACACAGTGAAAGTATTAATGACACTTAACAAATTTCCATAATGTTTCACTTGCTATGTTTATTCAATATATAAAAGTAACAATTTTCCTTCTTTATATACTCGTGTCGTTAAATATTTGTAGAGCTATAATACTCTTTAACCAACACGACAATCTTATCTCGGTAATTAATGTTCCATGTCAATTGCCATGATTGTGAATAACTTTTGATTTATGTAAACTATTCTTTTAGAACTCTACGGCTAAGGACAAAGAGTCTCTTCCTTAACACTTATAAAAGACGAATACATTAATTAAGGAACAAAATGTTTGCACATCCAATTCATAATAATTGACATATAAAACTAAACTTTTAGAATACATTCCCTTCATATTCTTGACAACAATCCAATGATCAGGACTTGCGTTGGATTGGTGACGGCTTGTTACACTCAGAGATTAGGAGACATCGAGTCTTGTGCAAGTCATTGCGTACATGATCGATCATATTATTGAAGCATAACGAATGTCCTTCATGTACTTTAAGTCTTTAAGTGATCTTGCACGTTAAGACCTCTTAAGTTGCAAACCCATACTAATTGGTAGATTGACTTTTTTGGAATTTTTCATATTGAACATTTCCAAGACCTTGTGAGTGTATATACGTTGATTTAGGCCAATGAGTCTACGAGATATATCTATATATATCTTGATCCCCAAGATGTATTAAGACTCACCCATGTCTTTCATTGAAAATGCAGATTTCAATGAGCTTCTCGTTTGCTCTAGCAAATAGATATGATTTTCCATGAGGAGTATGTCATCGACATGCAAGATCAAAAATACTATGTGACTCCCACTTACATTCTTGTATATACAATGTTCTTCCTTGCTTTGGACAAAGTTAATATTTTTGACTTCTTCATCAAAGCGCTTGTTCCAACTCCTCGATGCTTATTTCAATCCATAAATGAATCATTGAAGTTTGCATACTTTCTCAATATTTTTTGGATTTTCAAAACCTTGAGGTTGTACCATGTACACATCCTCCTCCAAGTTTCAGCCAAGGAACGTTATTTTGAAATCGACTGTCATATTTCAAGAAACAAAATATTTATACATTTAATTTATAATAAAAAACATAAAAGAATATTTTTAGAACACACATTCCTTTTGAGGACCGAACCAATTAAGGAAAACGGGCCTGACGGGGCCGTGGCATCAGGTGTGCCTTGGGCACTGACACAACATGACAGCCCACTCATTCAGTACCCAGCTCTACAATGAGGAAACAATGGAACGGAAATCGAAGTGGAAATGCAAGGACAATGACATCACGTCTTACGTCCTTATTATCTATCAGGAATTTAAGAACAAAATGTCAAAATTTGAAGGTACAATCCAGATTCCAGAATGTCAACCGGAACTGTTTGATGCTCTTTAGATTGAAGGTACAATCTAAGGGTAAAATTTACCAAACTCTTTGCGAACTCGGTGAAATCTAAAAATTCTGATGATCGGAATCTCAAAATATCCCCACAAACTAATCGAGATCAATTCAAGTGGTCAGAATCTCCATAAATCCTTACAAACAAATTGAAATCCCAAAATCCAAAAGGACCATCGAACACCCTTCATTACACACTTGACGCTGCTATTTGGTGCCACCGTGCTGCCGCTTGCCAAATATTTTCATACATATTGTTAGCAACATAAGACGTCATTTTCACAAAAATTAGATGTATTCTATGTCTTACATGTAGCATAAGTAACTAAATTGTGACAACAATTTATTAAACATATTCCATATCTTACAAGCACATCATACCAAACCAATTCAATTTGAGCGCAATTGAATGTTACTCCTGAGTCTCGTCCACTGACAACACAATACAATGCTCAATTCACTCTTAGCCATGGAAAGAGGGAACCCTAACTTATTAGGGGCTCTAACGAAAGTATTCTTTATTCAATTCAGACAGACGAAAAGCAGTTGTGAACCCCATCAACAAATGAAAAAACACAAAGAGAAGACATCAGATGCAAAAGCAAATTTATCATATTCTTCACAAAAATAACATCATAATCATAAAGTAGAACATTTGTAACAACTCCGAACATCTATTCTTCATTCTTAATGTGGAAGAAAAAAGTATGACGAGGACATTATATTATTACTTAAGTAGGTCCTTTGTATATAGAGTTTATAAGGATAAATAAGGAAATAATAATTAAGAAACATTATTAAGAAAACATCAAATAAAGAAAGTCATATCAACTAAATATCTAAATTTAATTATTACCTAATATCTCATATTCTAACACTCTCCTTCAAGTTGAAATATAAATATCAATTATACCCAGCTTGTTACAAATGTATTGATATTAGAAAATATTCCAAACTACGTGATGTTGGAGTTATGCCAACAACAATAGCAAAAACATGATCTTGAGTAATACTAGCACTGGTTGGCATGAGCAAGAGTAATAGCAGCAGCCATAGACACCACCTAGAGTTGTAGTAGCAACATTAGTAACAACTATAGCAATTACTGGTGTATAAGAAGACAGCACGCTTCAAAAGTGGGTGTGTAAGAAGACACCGGACTTCACATAAGTTGTAGAAAAAGACATTAGACTTCAGAATGACTTGTTAGCTAAAGAACAAACCACAAAAGCAACGAGGGAGGCAGACATGGAGAAAAAAAGAATCGTACCACGTCACACAAACATGTAGGAAAATTAAAATTTCCTTCAACAACATCAGCAAATGTAGTTGTAGTAACGAGAGCAAACATAGTAGTCAGCCACAACACAATAGGCGTCGACGAAGATTTTGGCAAAATCCATGTCGTCAATTAGAAAGGAAAATATAAAAAAAAGAAAGAGGAAATGAGGAGACAGGGAGGTCAGAAGAAAGGCCCTAAATGATTTTAGGATTTCTTTTGGCCTCCTCAAAGCTCAATTTGTAGAAGTGGGAAGTTAGAATTTACGTCTAAGATAACCTAGACTCTAGTATCATGTTGAAGAAAAAATTATAATGAAAAAAATTATATTATTGCTCGGTAGATCCTTTATATATAGAGATTACAATGATAAATAAGGAAACAATAATTAAGAAATATTAGTAGAAAACATCAAATAAAACCAATCAGAATATCTAAATTAATTATTTCATAATATCTAATATTCTAACCCTTACATTATATACATTTCAATCATCATCGAATATTATCCCAGATCACTGACAAGACAGACTCAATATGCCAACTAACCATGGAAGGAGAGGAACATATATGGGCTTTGGGTGCCTTTGGATGACCAAAAATTGATTAAATTTCTCACGGAAACTGTTTTTTTCTCTCCTGCATCCAAAAACTTTTCACAAATGTGAGAGTTTTCCAAAAAAACTTAAAAACTCAAAAGAGGAAAATTTTCATTTTTTACAAAGTAATGCATTTTTACCCTTGTGGAGATGAATATTACCGATGCCTTTCTACTTGAAAGAAGATTTGAGGATGGTGAAAATGACTTTTTCCATGAAAAGTTAAAAATTGGATGACATAAAAATTGGCTCTTTGTAATAAAATAAATATACAAAGAAAATAAAGATTTGGGGGAGAATATTTGTAGTATTTCATCATCACCAAAGTATTACAATGGTCTCTTATTTATAGGCTAAAGGAGGCAAATGAAAGGGTGTATGTTACAAGAGTTCACAAATGAGAATGTGAGAGGTTGATGGAGTTATGAGAGGAGAAGGTGAATCATCCAAGACCTTTGGATTTCATAACACTCCCCCTTGGAGAATCACTTTTACACGTTCGGGATGCTGCATTGTTAAAAACCTTACCAAGAAAAACCCGATGGGATAAAAACTTGGTGAAGGAAAAAAGTGTGCAGCGCCTATGATGCTCCCCCTCACTTCAACATACATTCTTCAAACGACGAACACCAATTTTGAAGACAAACTTCTTAAAGACTTTGGTGGGAAATAACTTTGTAAATAAATCTGCCAAATTCTTGCTTGATTGGATCTGATCAGTTGTCACTTGATTGATCTGCCTCATTAAAAACCTTGCCAAGTAAAACCATGTGTGACCAAAACTTGGTGAAGGAAAAATAGTGCACTGTATAATTCTCCCTCTCAATTCTGTTGACTTTTTGGCCTTAATCTATGTTTTGATGATTTAATCAACATAATGTTAACTATAATCAATGTAGAGTAGCACACATATTGCATTGCATATATATTGCTTTGTGCTAACTTCTACAGGTGATCAAGACTCAACGAAGAAAGGAAATGAAGTCAAGACATGTATTAAAGCTATATTGAAGACATGTAATCTTGTTTTCTTTGAGTCTTAGGAACTTTGTGTAAATGAGCATACTTCAGCTAAAAACTACTCAAGCACACACTAGGTTCCTTATAGAAGTCACACAAAAATTTCATATAATTTGGACTTCAATAGATCACCCAAACTTATACCAGAAAACACTAAACCAGAACTTGAACTGTCTGCCCCCATTCGGTCGACCGAGTGATCAATTATCCAGTTAATGTTTTCTACCATCTGTTCGGTCGACCGTCCAGACCTTTTCGGTCGACCGAATAACAACAAAATTCTGACCGTTCGTTTTGTCGTTTTATACCAACAGTCGTATTCGTATTATTTCCACACTTTAGTATCAATTCCACATCCTAAGCTAAGTGTACTCAAGTTAGAGAGTGTGTTCCACTCAACATCTTTGTTGTAAAGAAGCAAGGACTTCGGTGAAAGCCCGAAGTGTTCCTCTCGGATTGTGAGAGAAGAAAGTTAAGCTCACGAGGGTGTTCGCGGAGCTTGTTTTGTAAAAGGCTTAATCTCGGCCCGGAACGAGGTTGATAGTGAAGATGTGAGCAAAGCTCGAGGGAGATCGAGCGGACCTTGCAAGAGAGGAAGTAGGTGGGAGGCCGAACATCTATAAAAATCCAGGGTCATCATTGTCGTTTGCTTTACTTGCTTCTTTTTGTTTAATTCCGCTGTGCATTCTTTGATTGCTTAAACAAGTGGCTAATTACCCTAAAAGTGATTAGAATTAGAGACCTTTACGATCCTAAATTTGGTATCAGAGCCTTGTGTGCTAAATTTCTTTACTTAACCGTGATTTTTAGCAATGGCATCAACTTCTAATCATGTAGAGGAATTGTGTACAACTAGACCTCCTTTGCTAAATGTGTCAAATTATGATTATTGGAAGAATAAAATGAAAATATTCCTAATATCTAATGACCTCAAGTATTGGATGTTTCTTCAACCTCTATTTTATCATTTTAACAAATAGGATAGCAAAAGAAAATCACAACCTCCATTTTATCTTGATTTGATGCTTCTTTCTCTAGTCATTGATATTTTAAAAGTCAATGAGTTGGGTTCAACATCCATAATCCATGATAAGACGCCATTCTTATCCATGATCGAGCATGTAATGAAAAGTTATTTTCTTTTCACATTAAAACATGATTTGGAGTATATATTAAAGATTTAGCCTTCAAGGCTAGAATATAGTTTGTACATCAAGATTTTTCAATGATTACTAGTAATGACCCAACATGAATTGTCGTGTTATATTATTACTTGTTGTAATATCTAATACAAGCATTAATCTGGCACAATGATAGTGGTACATCAATTTGTAATAATTTCGGAACAAATCATGGATATGTATACAAACATACACATAATCATATCACATGTCGTAAATATATACGAATTGCTAATAACCAATATGTGTCAAGAGATATGCAAAATATAGCAACTAAGTCATGCCATTTGAAATAAGTGTCACAAATTAATAAAATCACATATGGGTAAAGATTTTGTCTTTCCGAAATTCATCTAATACCCTCGTTGCAAAGTCCAAGTGTTGGTCGAAAGATTATGCATGCATAGTACAACCGAATTAACCCAAAAGACAGTCAACGAAAATAATATAGGATCTTTTCAAATAAAATAATCAAGGCCAAGATACTCCACTTTGATACAGAGATGTTATGACTTAATGTCATTGTATAAATCATTTACGGCAAATTAAAGAGATTTCGAAATCTAACGTTGCTGATTTTCAAAGTCACACATTAATGCATGACACTAAAAATAATGAAAAGGTGTGATATTTATCTTAAAATATATTGAATTTTTTTCTTACAATATTACTCCTTCTGAAAAATTGAAGATAATTTAATTTGCAAGAGTTACTTGTCTAGATCAAATTTAATATAGAATATATTTCTTTTTAGATAATTTACCATAATTCATATAGATGATCCATTGATATATACAAAATCGATGCATCAATGGTAAAATTTAAAATAAAATTCTAAATTAACAAACGATGTCATATTGTGTCTCACGAGAAACCATTGATCAAATCATATCATGTGGAAGCAAAATGGTGCGAGGAATGGTAATGAAGAAACTAATTCAGCTATAAATCATGTGAAATATGTCAATATATCAAATAACATGTATACGCTAAATATGCATAAGATCAGGATAAGAAGGACCTTAGAAGAGATTGAGTTCTCTTGACTGACAGAGCTTCATGCTGATAAGGTGTTATAAAATAAATATACAAAGAAGACAAAAATTTGAGGGAGAATATTTGTAGTATTTCATCATCACCAAAATATTACAATGGTCTCCTATTTATAGGCTAAATGAGACAAATGAAAGAGTGTATGTTATAAGAGTTTACAAATGAGAATGTGAGAGGTTGATGGAATTATGGGAGGAGAATGTGAATTATCCAAGACCTTTGGATTTCATAACACTCCTGTCTTTGTTCTAGGGGACAAAAAACCAATTTTTTACTATGTCAAATCATGTCTTGTAAGTAAAAAACTGCTTAGTTTCTATGACGTCCAAAACACACCTATTTTCCTGAGCTAGGGTTCTCTTTCAAAACAACTTCTCTCCCCTCTAATATTCTACACCATTACTCCTTGGAATCTTTAATCTTCATCATCATTGTGTCTCTTTCTGTTAGGACCCTAACCTTACTTAGGGTTAATTCGGGATTAGTGGAGGCTTTGCATGATAAATGGAAGGAGGAATAATGATGGGTGTCGGGGCCGATTACTCTTGGCTGGGTTGATTTTAAGGAGAAAACCATCATTTCTTCCTTTCTTCTTGTTTCCTTCACCCAACCTCTCTCTCACCTTTCTCTTCCTTTTCCGGCAATCCAGAGGTGGTGGAGACGACTTCGGCGTGTTTCGTCTTGCACTTGAGGTTGTGTGTCGTGAGACGTTGTGTGTCGGAGGTTGCGGTCGTGAGACGCTGTGTGTCAGAGGTTGCAGTCGTGAGACGCTGTGTGTCAGAGGTTGCGGTCGGGTGGAGGCTTTGAGCGAATCTCCGGCGTGTTCCATCATGCACTTGAGGTATGCCGGTTCTTTAGTTGTTGTTGTTGTTGTTGCATACCACGTTTGTGGAGAGTTGTGGTCGGTCGCGGGAGGTCAGAGACCTCGGCAGTGACGTGAAACGACGTAAAATCCTCAGCTGGTGCGGGGTTCCTGTCGACCAACGGTCGATCGGTGCCTTCGGGCGGTCGACCCGTTTAGTATTTTACCCGATTTTAACCATCACCGGTCGAACGATGCCATGTGGCGGTCAGCCGGTTGGGCATATGCTGGTGGATTGGAGGAAGGTCTGTTGGATTTCGGTCAACCGTTTCTCTTTTTTCGATCGACCGGGACCCTTGAGTCGGTCAACCGAATAGACTTGTGTGATTTTGACCAGACTGCGGATTTTAACCTCATATTCGGTCGACCGGTTTTAAACTGTTGTTCGACCATTTGGGACTTAAGTGATGTGCAGAGAGTTCGACCGTTGCAGACTTTCGGTCGACCAAACCTATTGGGGACGGTCGACTAGATTGCCTATTTCGGTCAAACGTTTATGCACAGAACTGGGTGCTTGGTCCTTGTGCTGTGTAAACTCTGTCCACGGAAACTCGTGTCCTCCCTTAAAGTGCAAGCCATGATGTGGAAGGGTGTGGACTCTTGGGTCGCGCCACCTCTGTTGGTGGACCGTGGTGTGAAGTGTTGTTGCTTGACTCGCTGTAGCGTAACAGACCTAAGGGATTGCAGATCCCAATGCATGTTGATGCATGGCTCGTGGAGCATGATGACCCTGCAGATTACGGTCTGGACCCGTCCGATGTTGTGTCAGACGTATGTTGCACCGCCGAGGTTGTGTCGGTGATGCCGCCGATGTTTTTGCCGGCAATGATGATGCCGACGATGTTCCAGCTTGTGGTTGTGCTATCCGATGTTGTGCTAGACGTATGTTGTACCGCCGATGTTGTTCTGGCGATGATTCCTCGATTGGGCACCTATCGGGGGAATGTTTGGACCGACCGGGCTATGGCTATGTTGGGGTGGTGTAGGCCACCGGGTTGCGTTGCGTGGAAGTGAGGACGCTCCTCACTGATCCCTTTGGCTCGAGTAGTCGCGTGTGGGGGTGCGTCGCGTACTGTCTGCAAGACCGTATGTGCCTACGGTAAGTTTCCGAGGGAGATCCATTTTTGTTGCTGGACTGAGGTCCTGTTTTACCCTTGGAGGGGTTTTGTTGCATTGCAGATGTTGATATGACATGCTACTAGTATGATATGTTCATTTACCGTACTGTAGCATTCATATAGGCGAGCTTGGCATACGGGATTTCCTAATGGGAAACTCAGGCAATGTTGTTTTATTCATGTTTCAGGAACGTTGTAGGTTATGTCAGGTGGTGACCGCAGGCGGACACATTTTGGGGCCAGGATCCTCTTGGAACTCTTCGAGGTCGTCATGATTACCTGTTTTCATTTGTCGTAGTGATGTAATCATGCCTTTTGACAAACTCTGTTGTAATTGGAGCACCGAAGGGTTATATTTATGAGTAACATTCCCGTTTGGTTGTTGTCATCTTGAGATCTCTTTATTGTTTAAAATCTCAAATTTTCCGCTGTTTCGGGATGTTACAACTTGGTATCAGAGCGATCGGTTCCTATGTGTGGCTCCCAAAGAAATCACCCCAGTGTAGTAGTGTTATGTTGCACTTTACATTTAGCATGCATTAATGGCTGATCTTGAGTTCCTTGTTGTTCCAGATTCCTCCGAGATGTGTGAGGAGCGCCGCGAATGAGCGCAGTGCCAGTGATGCCACTGAGGGCATTACCTGGGATAGGTTGGGCAAGTTCCTCGAGCGTTAGGCGGCGAGGGTAGAGCAGACAGGGCCAGGTCTGGAGCATGATCGCATCATGAGGCAACACCAACCTAGTTTTGATGGCGGGAGTGACCCTGAGGCTGTAGAGGATTGGGTCCTTTAGATCCAAGTAATTTTCTGGGCAATTGGCTGTGTACCAGAGCGGATGGTGGATGAGAGGAATTCCTTGAGGAGTTCAACCAGCAGTTCTTTCCACAGCACGTCAGAGATAGGAAGAAGTTCTTGTCCCTCGAACAGAAGGAGTTGTCCTTGGCTAGCTACATCAGCAGGTTTAATGTCGTGGAGCGTTATTGTTCTGAGACATATGTGACACCCGAGCAGAGAGCGTGGAAGTTCATCAAAGGGCTGAGGAAGCAGCTCAAGTTGCGTGTTATTACCAACATGCCGCAGACCCTGGCGGATGCGGTGAAGTTTGCGACCATCATCGATCAGGACTATCAGGAGCATTACCAGGAGGCACGGAAGCCGCCAGTGAGCACGAGAGGACGTTCAGTTGGACGTTCCACAGGGAACCCGGGCAAGAGACCCTGGGTTGATGGAGGAGGAGCACGCTAGTCTGGTGGGTACAGTACCTACGGAACATCTCATCCGGGTCAGGAGTGCCCCTGATGTACAGGTGCATGCTTGGGATGCGTTCAGATGGGCCATTATATCCGGGAGTGCCCGAGCAGGAAGGGCGAGACAAGCAGGAGGCCAGGACAACCAGTCTTACGCAGGAGCGGAGGCAGCAGGTCCGTCGTTCCGTCGGGCCAGACCAGGAGAGCGGGGTGAGTCCTCACCGTCTGGGCTGGGGAGGCGACAGACTTCAACACTTTCGTGGAAGGTACCCTTGTCGTTTCAGGTTTGATTGCGGCGCCACACACTCCATTTTGGAGAAGTTTGCTGGTGAGTTGGATCAGACCCCTGAGCTACTGACTGATTTGTTGGAGGTCAGTACGCTCATGGGTGAGGTGGGCACTGTGGGGAGCTTTCTCCCCGGCACCATAGTTGTTTCGGGAGACCATGATTTTCCCGCAGATCTGGTCTTGCTACCGTTGGAGGACTTCGACGTCGTACTAGGGATGGACTGACTATCATAATACGATGTGCGAGTCTTTTGTCGTGAGAAGAAGATCCTTATTCTGAGGAAGGGCGTGCCTGACATGATAATCAGAGGGACGAGGAGTAGAGGAGGTCGTCTGATTGTGTCTGCGGTTAAGGCACAGAGGCTGATGCATCAGGGTTGCAGAGCGTTTGTGGCTACCTAGGTTGTTCCTGACCCTGAGACGAGGAGACTGGAGGATATAGAGGTTGTACAGGAGTTTCCAGAGGTGTTTCCTGCAGAGATTCCTTGTTTACCGCCGCACCGAGAGATTAAGTTGGGCATTGAGTTAGTGGCTGACACGACACCCCAATCGAAGGCTCCGTATCGGATGGCACCTACTGAGTTGACTGAGTTGAAGAAGCAGTTGCAGGAGTTGATGGACTCTGGGTTTATCCGACCGAGTGTCTCTCCATGGGAAGCGTCTGTGTTGTTTGTGAAGAAGAAGGACATGTCGTTGCGGATGTGCATTGACTACAGGATGTTGAATAAGGTTACCATCAGGAACCAGTACCCTTTGCCCAGGATTGATGATATGTTTGATCAGTTGCAGACGGCGAGAGTGTTCTCGAAGATTGATCTTCGTTCGGGTTATCACCAGTTGCGTATCAGAGAGACAGATGTCCAGAAGGCAACCTTCAGGACGCGGTACGGGCACTACAAGTTCTTGGTGATGCCGTTTGGCGGACGAATGCACCTACAACATTCATGGACCTGATGAATAGGACCTTTCAGCTGTACCTCGACAGATTTGTTATTGTCTTCGTGGATGAGATCTTAATGTACTCGCCAGACAGGGAGCAACATCAAGAGCACCTGAGGATTGCGCTTGGCATATTGAGGGATCGGCAGCTCTATGCCAAGTACACGAAGGACGTGTTTTGGTTGGATTAGGTGGCTTTTCTGTGGCACATTGTGTCAGCGGATGGAATTTCAGTGGATCCGACGAAGGTTGAGGCTGTGTGATTGACATCATTTCATGCTCATATTTGTATCTTATATCCATTATCTTACACCTAAGCAATGCTACGTGACGAGTTTTATGTTTAGTTTTCAGGAATAAAGAGGTTTGAAGAGAAGAGCCATGAAAGGACCCAAAAGCTGGGAAAAAGGACTGAATGGTGAGATCTAGGGACCAAGATGCAAGGGAGAAGGACCTGAATGTAAGACAGAAGGACCTAAGAGCAAAACAGAATACTCCACACCATCATGGGGAGTATTTTACCAATTCTATTCGGGTCGGAGCTCCAACAAGTCGAGTAACCGCATCAAAGACCAACAATACCAGAAAGCAAAGCCCACAACAAATTCCAACACGATCCGACAATTTTGGACCGCCAATTGGCGGTCTTGGACCGCTAATTGGCGGTCCATATTGCTCAGAATCCGTCGAAATTTGTTCTGGACTTGTATTAATGTTCGTTTAGGCTATTTTTGGTATTGGTTTAGTCCCACATCGGGGGATTGTCCCCGATTAGCTTTTTCCATGCTTATAAATAGAACTCTTCACCTTCCATTGTAACCACCCATTGCTTGGTGGCATTCTCTCTACTAAGGAGTGAGCCTTGAAGCAAAAACTCAAGGTGGAGAAGAATGCTACCTTCAATGTGAGTCATTTTGTTAATAAAATAATTCTTCTAGTTTCTTTAAATCTTGTCTTTTAATTTGTGCATGTTTGTTTAGTCTTTCCTTTCCTTTTATGTTTCTTTAATGCTTCTTGCCTTCTTAGTTAACTTTCATTTCAGTATTATGCTTTCTTTGCTTAGTCTAATCAGTAGTGTAATGAGTAGTGAGTAGTTCCATCCCCATTTGGGGGGTGGAGAAATATGTGATATAATCATGTAGTGTATTAAGTGTGTGCTATTTTTATCCCTTGAGCTTTATATGATTTCCATAACCATCTAATGGGTCTCCACTCTTATCTTTGATAGGCTAATGCTCTTGAATGAAGCTTAGCTTATGCTTTGATTAGTGGACCTATTTTATGGGGAATGATAAGGTTAGGATATGGATGAAGTTAATGTTGGAAACACAATTTGTAGTGTATGTGCTCTTGTTGCCTTTACCTTAGCTAATGTCTTGTATGTTTTAATGATGTAGTGAAATCTTAATTCATGTAGAGGCATAGTAGGGTATAGTCTTTATACTTGAGTTCATGTAGCTTCATTCCAATTATTGTCTTGTATGTTTTAATGATGTAGTGAAATCTTAATTCATGTAGAGGCAAAGTTGGATGTAGTTTTATGATTTCATGCACTACATGTTGTGAGGAGCTTAATGAACACACACACACTTCTTTATGTCACATTATTTCTCTACCCCCTTTGGGGCTTAGTTTATTGCTTATCTCCATTTCCATTTGCATCTTAGTGTAGTTTAGTGTAACCAACCTTTCTTCCCTTTCTTTACCTCTCGCCTTCGAATAAACCAAGTGTCGACACACCTCCCAGTGGACGACCCGTATTTGCCACCGCTTCAACGCGGCCGTGCACTTGCGGTTAAATATAAAACGAGATCAATCAAGTTTTTGGCGCCGTTGCCGGGGAGGTGCTCTGTCCAGACCTTGGTTTGGACGATTCGAGGGGTTTTTAATTTTTTGTTTTCAGTTTTTCTTAGTTTCAGGGAACACTCTGATCAAGGGGAGGCTACTGGGAAAATATGAGGACCAGAAGACCAAAAGGGACCGCCAATCAGCGGTTGTAGACCGCCAACTGGCGGCCTGGTGAGGTCATCTTGCCTTGCAATTTTTTCTGGTAGTTGTTTTCTTCTATTTGGTTATCTGGGAGCTCTATTTTGCATGCTTTGACTTCTGGTTTGCTCCCAGATCATTAATAACTCCCCCATTAATCAACTTGGACCATAAAACTCAAAGCAAAAGATTAGACTTCTTGCCATCTAGGTCATGCACCATTGGTAGACCTTGCATGCATTTGTCTTTTCTTTGCTTTACATTTTGTCGTTGATTGCTGGCGTGAGGTACGTGCACCCACATCCCTCATTCATGCATGTTTCTTTCATGCATTAGTTAGTAAGGTGCATCGGGACAAGAGTGAGAGAGCGTTTGATTGGAGCGATTGATTGCTAGATCTAGGATCAAATCGCTACTAAGGAGGGGCTGTCCCATAAAAGATAAGGTGGGGGATTTCATCACCCTTTCCTTGGCCCCAAAAACCACTCTTAATAAAGCCTTAACTAAAAGCAAGTAGACATTGGCCCTAAGGAATTCGGACGCACTAGGAGAGTAATCTAGTCGAGACCGTCATGACCTGATCGGCGTTGCCTACCTTGTCGATAGTAGGAGGTACTGGATCTCCGGATCTGGTATCACTTGCTGGGCATTGTGGTCCTCGTTGTAGGGAGGTGAGGCGTGTCGAGGCTAGTGACCTCGAAGTTAGGCGTCGTCTAGCTTAAGGACCCATTGCCTTACATTATTGAGCCGTGCTTGCTAGTTAGGCTTCTTCCTGATCCAGTTACCTACGCTAGCTTTAGGGTTTCTTCCCTTCTCCTCTGAGTCATCTTCTTCTCACCTTCTTCTACGGTATAGTCTCCTCCCCTTTACACTCTCTGTTAGCGTTTTAGGGTCGAGTCGAGCACTTTTTGCGAGCTTAGCCTCGTGGTGGTGAGAGTGATCGACTCGAGAGTTTTTCTTGAGATGGATGGTTACATGGGCGACCATCCATATCATTGTTGGGACCAGGACGATTCTCCCTGGTACTCCGGACCCATGCAACCTGGGGTGGCTCAGACTAACACCCCGTATGGTTGGGATGATCGCTATTTTGTGACTGAGCAGTCTTCATATTGGGGTAACATGAGAGAGGCACCGACTGCTAGACCACAATCTAGTTATGCCGGATCATATGCTGGTCAACAAACTGAGACATTACAACAATCTTTGGCCTCTTTCATGCGTATGGCAGACGACATGAGTGCCCCGGTGGCTCCAGTAGCCGTACCGTGCAACTGTTGTGGGTTGAGTGGTCATGTTATCGGGGAATGTCCTTATGTTCCCCCTGAGCCTGAGTATGAGCACACATTTTCCCAAAATGCTCATTATGACCATTACGCATCCGCGTACAACCCGAGAGTGATGGATTCATGGGGAGACAAATCTTATCCAAATTCTTATACCTCATTTTCACCCCCGTATCCTCCTCCCGAATACCCAGAATTCTACCAACACCCCACTTCAAATCATTTGACTCATTCTCAGCCCATCAACACCCAACCCCAAAATTTCCCAAGCTCTGACTTGGACCTCACTGTTGACCCCAAATTTGATTCCTTAAAACAAACCCTCCAAACATTCATGGAAACCACTCAAACTTTATTGAAGTCCAACTTGAATTCCTTGCAAAATATGAAATTGCAAGTGAGTCAAATGACACAACAATTCCATGAACGCGAGGAGGGTCACCTTTCTTGTCAACATGAGGATTCATCTTTTGATATCGAACCACCACCACATCCACAAATTCAAAGCACAACCTTTCAAAGTCAAACTCCTAGTCAGCCTGAGGGACTTGGGGTTTCAATTCACGATCACTTAGTGGAGGATTCGATTCAAATTGAGAATGACTTGGACCAGTTCTATTATGAGTCGGCACAGGATTGTGCCTTACCTTTTTGTCCCGTGACCCTTGAGCCACATGATCTTATTGTTGTACCTCCTAAGGACTCACCTCTGGTGGAGCAAGAGCTCCCTAGTACCCTCAACTTCAAACAACCTGATGAGAGTTTGCCTCTCACTATTGTTCCTGATCATCTTGGAAATGATGGAACATCAAACAACCACATTGCTCATGAGGGTATTAGGAGTTCCTTGGAGGATACCTTGGGTATGAGACCCACTTCCTGTTCTCCTGGTGAGTTGGACATGCATAACGAGGTGCTTGACCTCGTTCCGACGCACCAGCCTGTTGGTTGGAGAGTTTGGATTGATGATCATAACTTCAGTTCCGCAACGGGAGATATTTTTCTTCCATTGCCCCTTATTTCCCAAACTCTTGAGAGGTTCAAGCTCTTTCAGTTTGATCCTTTGAATGAGACGCCTTTGCGTCCAATTCATGAACCTCTCATTTCATCTGGTGCTCTTTGTGAAGGGGGCCCACGCATGCGTATTCTGGCCCCGCGTGGTGTCATGTTCCCTTTCCAAGTGCATTGACCCACTCTTGAGGTTCCCATTTGATGTCTTTTGACAAATGAAGATGGGAACTTATGTTTGTACATAGTTATATAAAAAAAAAAGAAAAAAAAGAAGTACAATAAAAGACTCCTTCAGTGGGCATTGATTGTTGTGAGCCCCAACCCTTGTGTATTTGGGCTCCATTTCTTTCACGTATTTGTATCCCTTCTTTAGCATCTCACAGGTTTTGAGGGAATTCGGGTTATGTCCATCAACATGACCTTGCACTTCCCTTTGTACTTCATGTTGGTGAGATCTCTCCTTTTTATGCATCAATCCATGTAGTATCTTGCTTGCATTCATTGAGGACAATGCATGAAGTAGGTGTGGGGGGGTGTTTTACGTGTGTACATAGTCGAGTCTTTTTCCTTTGATTTTGTTTTCTTTTGTTTGCATTGTTAGGGTCATGATAGTGTGCTGCATTTAATATCGATATATCTGCTTGCCATGATCCTTGGGTGACTTGTCTTCTTTTGCTTGCCTAGTGCTTCAAAATTTTCACATTTCTTTCAAAATCTTCATGTGTTTTCGAAAGAAAATGTTTTGTGGGTTTTGCGTGTGTTTAGCATGTGCAAAACCGTTGAGAGGCAAAGTAAAAAGAAAGCTCCCAAAATTATCTTGAACTTGATGCATTAGGATATCTAGTACGTGGCTTTAGGATTTATCGAGTCGTTAGGATGCACCCCAGTTTTCCCTTGGGGGTGAGTAATCATAGGGTTTCAGTGCTCAAACATTTAATGAAGTCCACCCTGAACCTAGTGAGTCAATAATTCGTGTCTGTTAACTTAAGGAAGTTTGTTGTAGTCAAGGACCCTCTAAATCCTGTTGTGAGACATTAGTGTAGGGGTTTTGGTTCATGTGTAGATAAGAAATAAGTGAGTAGGTGTTCTCTCTTCTCGCACGGCTCCTATCACTCGGGAAAGTAGGTCTGAGGGGACTTTGTGCCTGGTGCTTTCGAGTCATCTGACTTGGGATGCGCCGACTGAACTCCCGTTACACGGGTGGTAGGGATTGCCCTATGTGGAGATGTGGGGAAAGGTGTACGTGATAGTGTAAGTCCTCATGGGCAATGATGCACGGAACCTGACCCTGGGAGAATGAAGCTCCAACTAATAAAAAGTAAAAGAAAAAAAAAATGTGAAAAGAAACAAAAAGAAAAAAAAAATATGATAATGCAAATAAGAACCTTAATGGACTTTACACTTTGTAGCACTTGAGGATGTTGAGGTTGTCCATGTCTTTCACATAATTCCTTATTTAACTTGCACGAATGGTTCATTAGGGTAGAGGTGTGGACTGATCACCTATATAGAGTCGGCCCGTAGCATTACCGCTTCCATTGATCGACAAAATATTTCCAACGAGTCGAGGTCTAGATTGAATAACGCATCTTGTTCGGATTTTGTGGGTATATCCGCTGAAAACCCTCAGGAGACAACACTCCTCCTCCTTGGCAACAAAGAGGTTTAACGGCTTGTTGCACGTGCTAAGTGCAACCGTGATTCCTACGAAAGTGAGTTAGGATTTCTTGTTTCTCGTTTGTTTTTCTCTTTCTTTGTTTTGCTCGAGACTAGCAAAAACTTAGGTGTGGGGGTATTTGATTGACATCATTTCATGCTCATATTTGTATCTTATATCCATTATCTTACACCTAAGCAATGCTACGTGACGAGTTTTATGTTTAGTTTTCAGGAATAAAGAGGTTTGAAGAGAAGAGCCATGAAAGGACCCAAAAGGTGGGAAAAAGGACTGAATGGTGAGATCTAGGGACCAAGATGCAAGGGAGAAGGACCTGAATGTAAGACAGAAGGACCTAAGAGCAAAACAGAATACTCCACACCATCATGGGGAGTATTTTACCAATTCTATTCGGGTCGGAGCTCCAACAAGTCGAGTAACCGCATCAAAGACCAACAATACCAGAAAGCAAAGCCCACAACAAATTCCAACACGATCCGACAATTTTGGACCGCCAATTGGCGGTCTTGGACCGCTAATTGGCGGTCCATATTGCTCAGAATCCGTCGAAATTTGTTCTGGACTTGTATTAATGTTCGTTTAGGCTATTTTTGGTATTGGTTTAGTCCCACATCGGGGGATTGTCCCCGATTAGCTTTTTCCATGCTTATAAATAGAACTCTTCACCTTCCATTGTAACCACCCATTGCTTGGTGGCATTCTCTCTACTAAGGAGTGAGCCTTGAAGCAAAAACTCAAGGTGGAGAAGAATGCTACCTTCAATGTGAGTCATTTTGTTAATAAAATAATTCTTCTAGTTTCTTTAAATCTTGTCTTTTAATTTGTGCATGTTTGTTTAGTCTTTCCTTTCCTTTTATGTTTCTTTAATGCTTCTTGCCTTCTTAGTTAACTTTCATTTCAGTATTATGCTTTCTTTGCTTAGTCTAATCAGTAGTGTAATGAGTAGTGAGTAGTTCCATCCCCATTTGGGGGGTGGAGAAATATGTGATATAATCATGTAGTGTATTAAGTGTGTGTTATTTTTATCCCTTGAGCTTTATATGATTTCCATAACCATCTAATGGGTCTCCACTCTTATCTTTGATAGGCTAATGCTCTTGAATGAAGCTTAGCTTATGCTTTGATTAGTGGACCTATTTTATGGGGAATGATAAGGTTAGGATATGGATGAAGTTAATGTTGGAAACACAATTTGTAGTGTATGTGCTCTTGTTGCCTTTACCTTAGCTAATGTCTTGTATGTTTTAATGATGTAGTGAAATCTTAATTCATGTAGAGGCATAGTAGGGTATAGTCTTTATACTTGAGTTCATGTAGCTTCATTCCAATTATTGTCTTGTATGTTTTAATGATGTAGTGAAATCTTAATTCATGTAGAGGCAAAGTTGGATGTAGTTTTATGATTTCATGCACTACATGTTGTGAGGAGCTTAATGAACACACACACACTTCTTTATGTCACATTATTTCTCTACCCCTTTTGGGGCTTAGTTTATTGCTTATCTCCATTTCCATTTGCATCTTAGTGTAGTTTAGTGTAACCAACCTTTCTTCCCTTTCTTTACCTCTCGCCTTCGAATAAACCAAGTGTCGACACACCTCCCAGTGGACGACCCGTATTTGCCACCGCTTCAACGCGGCCGTGCACTTGCGGTTAAATATAAAACGAGATCAATCACTGTGACTCAGTGGAGGGCCCCGACGAGCGTAACAGAGATCAGGAGCTTTGTTGGACTTGCTGGGTATTACAGACGGTTCATTCAGGATTTATCCAGACGTGCTTCGCCGCTGACAGTATTGACGCAGAAGGGCGTCAAGTTTGTTTGGTCCCAAAAGTGCGAGGACAACTTTCAGGAGCTGAAGAGGTGACTGACGACAATACCGATTCTGACGCTACCGAGTGGCAGTGGAGGGTATGTGTTTTACAGTGATGCGTCAGGGATTGGCTTGGGCTGTGTTCTGATGCAGCACGGGAAGGTGGTGGCGTATGCTTCGAGGCAGCTGAAGGTGCACGGAAGAACTACCGTACTCACGATTTGGAGTTAGCAGCGGTGGTTCGTGCATTGAAGACCTGACAACATTATCTTTATGAAGAGCAGTTCAAGGCCTCCACAGATCATCAAAACCTGAAGTACTTATTCTCGCAGAAGGAGATGAATATGAGGCAACACAGATGGCTGGAGTTCATTAAGGATTACGACTTCACCATCTCCTATAATCCGGGGAAGGCGAATTTGGTTGCAGATGCACTGAGCAGGAAGGTTGAGGTGACAGTTGCGAGTTTATGCATTCAAGAGTGGAGGCTACTCGAGACGTTGTCAGAGTGGAGGCCGTTCACACAGGGCTCTAAGAGGGCAGTGATTACTGGGCTTCGAGTGGAGCTGCAGACCGTCTCGCGAGTGGTGCAGGCTCAACATGTTGATGAGGAGTTAGCTGGTCTACTACAGTTGGCCGCCAGAGATGGATCAGACTTCAGTGTGGGGGTTGATGGTGGTCTGAGGTTCAGGAGTGGGATCTGGGTGCCGAAGGTCGATGGGCTGAGAGATGACATCATGGAGGAGGCCCACGGAGCGAGATATACCATACACCCGGGGAGTACGAAGATGTATAAGGATATGCAGCGGAACTTCTGGTGGATGGGCATGAAGAGAGATATTGCAGAGTTTGTGGGCCAATGCTTAGTCTATCAGCAAGTGAAGATCGAGCATCAGCAACCAGCAGGGCCGATGCAGTGTATTGAGCTGCCATAGTGGACGTGGGAGCACGTGACGATGGATTTTGATTGACATCATTTCATGCTCATATTTGTATCTTATATCCATTATCTTTCACCTAAACAATGCTATGTCACGAGTTTTATGTTTAGTTTTCAGGAATAAATAGGTTTGAAGAGATGAAGCATAAAAGGACCCAAAAGCTGGGAAAAAGGACTGAATTGTGAGATCTAGGGACCTGAACGCAAGACAGAAGGACCTAAGAGCAAACAAAATACTCCACACCATCATGGGGAGTATTTTAGCAATTCGATTCGGGTCGGAGCTCCAATAAACGAAGTAGATGCATCTAAGACCACCAAATACACTAAGCAAAGACCAGCACAAATTCCAGATGGATCCGGACTTTTTAGACCGCCAATTGGCGGTCCAAGACCACTAATTGGCGGTCACTTTTGGCCCACATCCGCTAAGAGTTCTCTGGGTTACGTATTAGTGTGTATTTAGTCCATTTCTGGTATTTGTTTAGTCCCACATTGGGGGATTGTCCCGGATTAGCTTTTTCCATGCCTATAAATAGAACTCTTCACCTCCTATTGTAATCACTCCATATTTTAAGTGGCTATTCTTCCTACTAGAAGTGAGGCCTTGAAGCACACACTAAATTAGGAGGATGCTACTTTTAATGTGAGTCATTTTAATACAAGTTTTCTTTATTATGTTGTTTGTTTTATGTTTCTTGTTTTGCTTTGCTTAATCTCATTTCATTAGTTTTATTAGTTTAGTTAATATGCTTTCTTTGTTTAGTTTAATAATCAGTGTAATGTTAAGTGAGTAGTTCCATCCCCTTTGGGGGGTGGAGTAGATGTACATACATGCAAATGAGAATGGATTGAATGCTTTATTTCCAATGTGTTGATAAAACATGAATGTATGCTTGCTTGTTTAGGATAGAATTTATAACTTGATGAGTTTTGCCAAAATGATTAGACACCTCTCATGCTTGTTTAGGTTCTGAAATAAACATCTTGCATATGTAAATGTTAATCAACTAAGTTGGTGAATAGGTTGATAGGTTTTGCCACAACATTTAGACACTTCCTATGCATGATAACACCACCTTTATTTGTGCTTAAAGAATGTGTTCAACACCCACCTCTTTGCTTGTGTGCACTCAGTCCACCCCTTAGGGGTTTTCCCATTCCTGAATTCCAGCACTTCTATTTTGTTCTTAGCTTAGTTTTTATTTTATCGTTTGTTTCTTTCTTTCGCATTTCGTACTTTTTAGCGTAGTTTAGTGTAGAGTAGCGTAACCAACTCTCTTCTCCATTTTTTTCGCCACTTGATTTCGTGCAAACAAGAGGCTGCTCACCTCCCTGAGGACGACCCGTACTTGCCACCGCTTCATCGCGGCCGTGCACTTGCGGTTTAATTAAAACGTTCAACAAGTTTTTGGCGCCGTTGCCGGGGAGGTGTCAGTCAAGACTCTTGTTTGGACGATTCGAGTGGATTTAATTTGTGTTTTGTAGTTTTTCTTTGTTTCAGGAGACTGGGGATGGCAAGAGGAGGCTGCTGAAGAAATTTCAAGACGACCTGAGGAGTTCAGACCGCCAATCAGCGGTCTGGTGAGCTCTGTTCATCTTTTAATTTCTTTGTGTTGTTGCTCTACATGATCTAGTAATCTGGGACTCAATTTGGCATGTTTTGACATATAGTTCGTTCCCAGATCAATAATCAAACCTCCTTTAAGCAACTTGGACCCTAAAACTCAAAGCAAAAGACTAGGCATTCTTTCTTGTTTAGGTCATGCACCATGCATGTGACTTAAGCATTTAGATTGTCTTTTATTTTAGCTTTATTTTCTGTTGCTGAGAGCTGGCGTGAGGTACGCACCTTCTACTCTCATTCATGCATTTCGTATGAACATGCATTAGTTAGTAGGAAGTGCAATGAAACAAGTGTGAGTTGAGCGTTTGTTTGGAGAGTTGATTGCTAGATTATGACTCCAAAACGCTACTAAGGAGGGGCTATCCCATAAAAGATAAGGAGGAGGATTTCATCACCCTTTCCTTCGTCCTACAAACCACACTAATAAAGAGCCTAATTTTTAAAATCAAGTAGACATTGACCCTAAGGATTTCGGGCGCATTAGGAGAGTGATCTGGTCCCGACCGTCATGACCTGATCGGTGTTGCCCACTTTGTTGATAGTAGGAGAGACGAGATCCCCTGATCTTGTCTCACTTGCTGGGCTTTGTGGTCCTCGTTGTAGGGAGGTGAGGCGTGTTGAGGCCGTGTGACCTCGCAGTTAGGCGTTGTCTAGCTGTAAGGACCTATAGCGACCTTAGGTTTGCTTGAGTCTTGTTTGCTTGTGTGCTTCTACCTGTACCCATCCGCTGTAGCATAAGGACTTCTTCCTTTCTCTCCTGAGTCATTCTTTCTCTCCTGTGTCCCCCGTCTTCTCCTCTACGTACATTCTTTGTTAAATTTTTTTTGGGTGTGTGTGCACCTTTGTGCATGCTTTCGTGGACACGAGACGAGAGTGGTCGTTTGACGAGGAGCGTTGTCAATCCAGCTTCGGTCATCGATTTCTCGACACCTTCCTCCTCTCGTGTCGCACATAGTTCGGGTTCAATGGTTGCTAATTTCCACGAGGAGGAGCAGTTGCTGGACCCACCTGAGCGTCCTGTTGTCGTTCCCATACCTCTACGTGATCGATGCTACCCGAGCCGTACAACTCTACCCTCATGCATCATATTACCAGAGGCTAATGGGAACCATTTTGAGGTTAAGCCTCAATTTATTTCCATGCTCCCTCGCTTCACTGGGAAGGGTGACCCCTACATCTTTCTCAGGGAATTTGAGGAGGTCTGTGCTATGTTAAAGCTGCAACAACTTAGCACAGACTCCATCCATCTTAAGCTTGTCCCCTTTGCGCTGAAGGATGATGCCAAGAAGTGGTTGTACAGCAACCAGGCGAATGCATTTAGGACTTGGGATGAGTTTCAATCTGCATTCCTCAAGAAGTACTTCCCAAATCATCGGACTCAAAAATTAAGGAACGAAATCAATTCGTTCTATCAACATGAGACCGAACCATTCCATGCATACTTAGAGAGGTTCAAGGAGCTACTATCCTCATGCCCTCACCATGGCATCGAGTTATGGCACCTTTGTCAGATTGTTTACGAGGGTCTTCACATCCCGTCAAGAACGCTCCTTGAGTCCATGTGTCAAGGAGAGTTCTTGGGAAAGGATGAAAGGGAGGCATGGGCTTTCCTAGAAGACCATGCTGAGAAAACCATGCAATAGGAGAGTGTGAGGGAACCACCTGCATCATCTAGCATAGGAGCGAGGATCGCGAATGCAAACTCGACTAGATCGGGTGCCGCATTTGTTGTCGATACCACTACGGCCACCGAGGCGCGCATGGCGGCCTTAATGCACTATATGGATTCGATTGAGCTTCAAAACCAACAAGGTGCACCTCACATGTCCACATCTGGTCCAGTTCCCTGTCATTCATGTGGTAGGATAGGTCATTTAGAAAGGGAGTGTGAGTCCATTCCTCCTGAGATGGAGCGTGTCAACGCCATCTATGATAGAGCCAGGAATGACCCATACTCATCATCTTATAATCCTGGATGGAGGAACCACCCCAATTTTTCATGGAACCAAACTAATACCCCGGGTGGTCCTTCAAACTCCTCTAGACCACATTACCAATCACACCAACCTCCCATGCATGCACATTCCTATCAGCCACCCCAAGCGCAAACCACCAATCAATCGGGTTTCCCAAATTCCAATAATATGGAAACCCGATTCAATTCGCTTGAGACCTTGACTCGTGGACTTGAAAACTCAATGAAATTTTTTATGTCAACCACGAGTCAAGTTCTCACTTCGAATCAGCAGACCATCAAATCTCTAGAGCTTCAAATGGGCCAATTGGCTCAGTCTGTACATGAGAGAAAGGGTCTTTGCCTAGCCAGCCTGAGGCTAACCCCCGTATGTACCAGCAACAACATATGCAAAATGAGAATGTGGTACCTCGGGGGAGGCAAGTGAACCATGTGGAGGAACCTGTTCACCATGTCAATGCCATTGTTACCTTATGGAATGGGAAACAGGTTGACAATCACATTTCCTCACCACACCCACCACCATCTATGCAGCCCCTTAGTGGGAATGATGGTGAAGAAGAAGCTGAGGGTGAGGGTAATACATCAACGCTTCCTTCTTCTCAGGCACCGCAGAAAACCTACCTGCCAAAACCTCCTTATCCAAGTAGGTTAACCAAAAAGTAGAGTGACAACATGGACAAGATATTAGAGGTATTTAAGCAAGTGAAGGTTAACATCCCCTTGTTGGATGTCATCCAACAAATACCTCAATATGCCAAAGTGTTGAAGGATCTCTCCACAACCAAGAGGAAGACCAATGTTCCTAAGAAAGCATTCTTGGCTGCAAATATAAGCTCTCTTTTGTCCAATCCCACCTACACAAAATACAAGGACCCTGGGTGTCCTACTATTCAGTGTACGATAGGGGACACTAGATTGAGCAATGTATTGCTTGATTTAGGATCAGCGGTCAACCTCCTCCCATTCTCTGTTTATCAACAATTGAACTTGGGAGAATTGAAACCAACTAAGATCACCCTCCAATTGGCGGATAGATCCATTCGTCTTCCAAAGGGGATTATCGAGGACGTACTTATCAAAGTTGGAGATTTTATATTTCCAGTCGATTTTGTTGTCCTCGATACCAATCCTGTTGCGAACACCCACTCTCAATTACCTTTGATTTTGGGTAGACCATTTCTGGCAACTTCCAACGCCTTAATTAATTGTAGAAATGGTCTCATGAAGCTCTCATTCGGTAACATGAGTGCCGAGTTTCATGTGTTCAACTCTGGTAGGCAACATGAACCCATGGATGAACCTTTAAATCTAAATCTCATCCGCCAATTGGAGAAAGCACCACAAAATCAACGAATACCCCTAACCCCAATGCAACCCGTTTAGAATGTTCGTGGGCCCAGCGAAAACTCATTGCCTGTCTTCGCAATGCAACAAAGTGAGCTGACCTCGAACATGAATGTCCAAAGGAAGTGTTCGTTGCATGATTCAGTTGAGAGTACTAGTGAGAGTGACACACCTCATCATATGCCTATACTAGAAGGTGTCTCTACCTCATGTCTCATGACCATTGAGCCATTTGAGCTTCATATTGACTCCAACAAGGACCCACCTATTACCGAGCTTATGCTTGATGATCTAAATGATGGTGGGAAGTCCTTGTTGGATGACTTGGGGAGAAGCCCCATTCTTAGTGATGCAAGTCTGCTGCATCCATCGAATGAGCCTGAGGAACTCATTCCGATGCACCCGCCTATTGGTTGGAGGGTTTTCCTCGATGAGCAATTAAACCCTAGTGAGGCAACACAACTTCATTCTTTGTTGCCCACACCCAACCAATATCATGAGGGGTTCGAGCCTTTCAGCTTTGACCTTTCACCCCTCATGACACCTCAAAGTACCAGTGAAGTTGGTCCTCAAAACTTGATGTTCTCATTTGATGTTCCTTGACCAAATGATTATGAGAATATCTTGGTTGATGTATATATCATGTAAAAAAAAAAAGTGTAATAAAAGACTCCTTCAGTAAACATCGATTGTTGTGGGCCCCAACCCTTGTGTACTTGGGCCCAATCTCTTCACGTATTTATCTTCCTTCTTCAGCTCCTCACAGGTTTTGAGGGAATTTGGGTTTGTGTCCATCAACATGACCCTGAACGTCCCTTTGTACTTCATGTTGGTGAGATCTTTCCTTTTTCATGCGTATCTACATGTAGTATCTTGTTCACATTCATTGAGGACAATGCATGAAGTAGGTGTGGGGGGTGTTTTACGTGTGTACATAGTCGAGTTTTTTGTTTTGATTTTTTGTTTTCTTTTGTGTGCGTTGTTAGGGTCATGTTAGTGTGCCGCATTTAATATCGATATATCGGCTTGCCATGATCCTTGGGTGACTTGTCTTCTTTTGCTTGCCTAGTGCTTTAAAATTTTCACATTTCTTTCAAAATCTTCATGTGTTTGCAAAAGAAAATGTTTTTGTAGGTTTTGCGTGTGTGTTAGCATGTGCAAAACCGTTGAGAGGCAAAGTAAAAAGAAAGCTCCCAAAATTGTCTTGAACTTGATGCATTAGGATTTCTAGTTTACTGGCTTTAGGTCTTATCGAGTCGTTAAGATGCACCCTGGTTTTCCCTCGGGGGCGTGTAATCATAGGGTTTCAGCACTCAAACATTTAAAGAAGTCCACCCTGAACCTAGTGAGTCAAATAATTCGTGTCTGTTAGTATAAGGAAGTTTGTCGTAGTCAAGGGCCCTTAATCTCTTTTTGTGAAACTTAAGTGTAGGGGTTTTGGTTCCCATGTAGATAAATGAATAAGTGGTGTTCTATCTTCTCGCACGGCTCCTATCACTCGGGAAAGTAGGTCTGATGGGACTTTGTGCCTGGTGCTTTCGAGTCATCTGACTTGTGATGCGCCGACCGAACTCCCATTAGACGGGTGGTAGGGATCGCCCTATGTGGAGATTTGGGGGAAGGTGTACGTGATAGTGTAAGTCCTCATAGGCAACGATGCATGAAACCTGATCCTGGGAGAATCAAACACCAACCAATAAAATGCTCCAAAGAAAAAGAAAAAAAACGATGATGAAAAAAAAAGAAAAAAAAGAAGCAAATAAGAACCAAAATGGACTCTACACATTGTATCACTTTCAGAAGTTAAGGTTGTCCATGTCTTTCACTTAAGTCCTTAACTAACTCTCACGAATAACTCATTAGGCTAGGTGTGTGGACCGATTACAAATAAAGAGTCAACCCGTAGCATTACCGCGTCCCATGATCGACAAAATAAGTCTAACGAGTCGTGTAGCTAGATTGATTAATGCATTTTGTTCGGATTTTGTGGGTATATCTGCTAAAAACCCTCAGGAGACAACACTCCTCCTCCTTGGCGACAAGGAGGTTTAACGGCTTGTTGCACGTGCTAAGTGCAACCGTGATTCCTACGAAAGTGAGTTAGGATTTCTTGTTTTTCGCATGCTTTTCTCTTTCTTTGTTTTGCTCGGGACTAGCAAAAGTTAGGTGTGGGGGTATTTGATTGACATCATTTCATGCTCATATTTGTATCTTATATCCACTATCTTTCACCTAAACAATGTCATGTCACGAGTTTTATGTTTAGTTTTCAGGAATAAATAGGTTTGAAGAGATGAAACATAAAATGACCCAAAAGCTGGGAAAAAGGACTTAATTGTGAGATCTAGGGACCAAGATGCAAGGGTGAAGGACCTGAACGCAAGACAGAAGGACCTAAGAGCAAAACAGAATACTCCACACCATCATGGGGAGTATTTTAGCAATTCGATTCGGGTCGGAGCTAAAATAAATGAAGTAGATGCATGTAAGACCACCAAATACACTAAGCAAAGCCCAGCACAAATTCCAGATGTATTCGGACTTTTAGACCGCCAATTGGTGGTCACTTTTGGACCAAATCCGCTAAGATTTCTCTGGGTTACGTATTAGTGTGTATTTAGTCCATTTCTGGTATTTGTTTAGTCCCACATCGGGGCATTGTCCCGGATTAGCTTTTTTCATGCCTATAAATAGAACTCTTCACCTCCTATTGTAATCACTGCATATTTTAAGTGGCTATTCTTCCTACTAGAAGTGAGGCCTTGAAGAACACACTAAAGTAGGAGGATGCTACTTTTAATGTGAGTCATTTTAATACAAGTTTTCTTTATTATGTTGTTTGTTTTATGTTTCTTGTTTTGCTTTGCTTAATCTCATTTCATTAGTTTTATTAGCTTAGTTAATATGCTTTCTTTGTTTAGTTTAATAATTAGTGTAATGTTTAGTGAGTAGTTCCATCCCCTTTGGGGGGTGGAGTAGATGTACATACATGCAAATGAGAATGGATTGAATGCTTTATTTCCAATGTGTTGATAAAACATGAATGTATGCTTGCTTGTTTAGGATAGAATTTATAACTTGATGAGTTTTGCCAAAATGATTAGACACCTCTCATGCTTGTTTAGGTTCTGAAATAAACATCTTGCATATGTAAATGTTAATCAACTAAGTTGGTGAATAGGTTGATAGGTTTTGCCACAACATTTAGACACTTCCTATGCATGATAACACCACCTTTATTTGTGCTTAAAGAATGTGTTCAACACCCACCTCTTTGCTTGTGTGCACTCAGTCCACCCCTTAGGGGTTTTCCCATTCCTGAATTCCAGCATTTCTATTTTGTTCTTAGCTTAGTTTTTATTTGATCGTCTGCTTCTTTCTTTCGCATTTCGTACTTTTTAGCGTAGTTTAGTGTAGAGTAGCGTAACCAACTCTCTTCTCCATTTTTTTCGCCACTTGATTTCGTGCAAACAAGAGGCTGCTCACCTCCCTGAGGATGACCCGTACTTGCCACCGCTTCATCGTGATCGTGCACTTGCGGTTTAATTAAAACGTTCAACAGATTTTGTCATGGGGCTGTCGAAGACGAGGAGATTCCACGACGCGGTTTGGGTGATAGTTAGTCGACTGACCAAGTCGGCGCATTTCTTAGCGATCAGGAGCACGCTGCCTCTGGGGGGTCTAGCTAAGTTGTACTTGGAGGAGATAGTCAGACTGCACGGAGTACCAGTGAGCATCATCTCTGATCGAGATCCCTGATTTACATCCAGGTTTTGGGGGAGTCTGCAGCAGGCTTTGGGGACACGACTGAGGTTCAGTACAACGTTTCACCAACAGATAAATGGTCAGTCAGAGAGGATAATCCAAACCTTGGAGGATATGCTGAGAGCATGCACACTGGATTGGGCAGGACACTGGATGAGCACCTGCCATTGATATAGTTTGCCTACAACAACAACTACCATTAGAGTATTGGGATGACACCGTACGAGGCGTTGTACGGGAGGTCTTGCAGATCACCGGTATGCTAGAATGATGTGGGCAAGAGGCAGTTGGTGGGGCCAGAGCACGTGCATATGTATGCAGAGAAGGTGGATGTGATCAGGAGGAGATTTGCCACGACACAGAGCAGGCAGAAGAGTTATTGATGAGAATTAAATTTATACCGCAAGTGCACGGCGTCAATGAAGACGTGGCAAGTACGGGTCGAACACAAGGAGGAAGAGATCTTGTTATTTTTGTGATTTTCGATTAGGGAAAGAAAGAGAAAATATGTTTGGTTTGAGATTTTTGGGTTTTAATTTTCTAAAGACGAAACATGAACAAATAAAACTAAAATAAGCACAAAGATGGTGAATTCCGTTGGGTGGAGGTTTAGGTATTGAGTTTAGATTAGAGAATTCTGAAACTTATAATAAATCATATTAGTTATAAAGCATTACATGATAAATGATTTAACATAAACTCAAGTAATCAAAATATACTAACACGAAATTAAAATAATAACTTTTATTCTTCTTCTCTTCACCCTAAATCCGTCACCTCCACCCTTTGGAAAGAGTTAGAAACTCATGGATGGAAAGGAGGAGAAGGGGTCCTAGAGAAATTACAAAAGAAAACTAAAAACAAGAAATAAAACAACAGAAATTTATTAAACTAAGGAATAAAAACTAGAACATAAGCTAAGGACTCTCACAACATCGTTTCAGGGCTATTTATAGCCGATACAAGGGACTTAGGTATAAAATAGGAAAGTACACGCGTCAACACGCAACCGGTAAAAATTTTAGAGCATGAATCTAATTTGGTGCGGCGGATTCTCCGCATTTTGTACATAAGGTGCGGCGGATTCTCCGCCTTTTTAGCTCCGATTTAATCCGGATTTTTCCTGTGTGTTTATGGTATGATTTCAATATCCTTTGCGCATCTGGATTGATTCTTTCCTTTCGTTTGAGCTCCGACTTTATTTCTTTATATATTTGGAGATCCACAATGATTTTCTTTAGATTTTCTCCATAATAATAAAAGCTACTCGTAATTTGCAATTAGGTCCTTGGCTTTTTGCAATTAAGTCATTGTCTACTTTTGTGCTTAAGTCCTTGTCCTTTTTGTAATTAGGTCTTGAATACTTTTATGCTTGGATGCATTTCCATTTGAAACCCGATAATCTTGAACTTGGTCTTTATGCCAGGAATGAGTCTCTTGCACGCATTTATGCTCGGGATATGGATAATTTGCATTCAGGTCCCTGTATTCTGTAAATAAGACTAAACACATACCTTAGTAGCATTTATTGATATAAAATTAATCTAAATGAAAGACATATGATGCAATGTATGCAATGCATCAAATACCCCCACACCTAGATTTTGCTAGTCCCTAGCAAAACAGAATATAAGAAAAATGAAAACAGGGAAATCCTAACTCACTTTTGTAGTTATCACGGTTGCACTTAGCATGTGCAACAAGCCTTTAAACCCCCAAGTTTCCTTAGAGGACGAGTTTTGTCTCGTGAGGGTTTTCAGTTGACACACCCACAAAGTCTTAATTCAACATTCCACTTAGAATTCATTCCTCCAATATTCACACCACTAACCCTTCTACACATGTTATCACTTAAATTATTTTGCACGCCTCCTCTGGTGGTGAAGTATCATTCGGATCAACCATGACATGGATCATTCTTTTAGCTTTGGGCCTTGAGTATGTTAAAGTATTTTTTTTCTTTTTCCGTGATTCAACACATTTGCTTTTGTTACACTTTTACCCTTGTTGCATTCGTGTAGCGAGTTTGGTCGATAATCCCGAGCTGATAGACTCAAGTTACCGGGTTTCAAGATACCCCTACGGACCAGTGACTCAAAGGCTTGGGCTTTTGTAATCATTTTGCAAAATGTGCTTTCCTCACTTTTATTCCGCTTTTATTTTCCTCAAGGCTTAATTGCTATTAGAAGTCCACACTTCCCGGTATATTTTCCTCAACTTCTGCTTTTTATCAACCACTTCAAAGATTTGATTCATCCAATTTAAGTGCATACATGTCTTAAATGGTAATGGGTTATTTCTTTGGAACTTAGATTTATGTCACAGTTTCTACAAGCAGAACTATATAATAAGGAACAAAAAACTCAATGCAATTTGTACATAGGTTTTGGTGGTTCAACCTTAAGCTATGTCATGAAACATTTAATTTTTTTAACAGAAAAATAAAACAGATAGATAGACACCCCCTACATCTAAATCATGCATTGTCCTCAATGTATGCAAAGAAAAAGCAAATGCACTTATTACCTGAGTCAAATTGCGGTAGAGGGGTTGAATTTGCTCAGAGTCAACCATAGTCAGAACTGGATTGAATGACACCATGTTGGTGCATGTATCCAGTTGAATTGTTCCACATGTTGCACTGAGGCACAGATTCCACACCCCTCACATGTATTGGTTCTCTTATTTGCTCGGGTGATGGTGGGTGTGTCGCAGAATTACTCCTCCTTTTCTCACTTCCTTTTTGATTTTGTGATGATTTATTTGATTCAGAAATCTTATAGATACGTGCTTTCATCACAACATCACTTTGATTTCATATTATTTCTGGCTCACTATCAACATGAAAGATATTAAATTCAGCTTTTAAGTTCCCAAAAGATAATTTCATGAGCCCATTTCGACAGTTTATCAATGCTTCAGAAGTGGCTAAAAAAGGTCTGCCTAGTATTACAGGGATTTGTCTCTTAGGATCGACAACAGGTTCAGTGTCTAGAACGACAAAATCCACTGGGTAAATGAAGTCACCAACCTTAATCAAAACATCCTTGACTACACCTCTTGGTTTCTTAATAGAGCAATCAGCAAATTGAAGGGTTGTCTTAGAGGGTTTTAGTGGACCAAGGTTGAGTTGCTCGTAGACAAAGAACGGGAGTAGGTTAACACTAGCACCAAGGTCTAGAAGGGCTTTGTTGATAAAAGTATCTCCTATTGTACATGAAATTGTGGGAACCCAGGGTCCTTATATGTTATAGGAGACGAATTTGACAAAATAGAGCTTATGTTTGCAGTTAAGAATGCCTTCTTTGGTACATTCGTTTTTCTCTTTTTAGTGCACAGTCTTTTAAGAATTTAGTATAAGCAGGTATTTGTTGAATCATGTCTAAGAGTGGAATGTTCACCTTAACTTGCTTAAATACTTCCAAGATTTTCTCCATTTGTGCACTTGAGTTCTTCTTGAGTCTATTGGGGAATGAGGCTTTAGGAACATAGACTCGCTCAGGTTCAGGTTGAGTAGGTGGGTTGGGCGTTTCAGATTGGACGTCAGGTTCAATGGTTAGATCATATGTGGGTGCTTGATGGCTAGATTGATTAGACATTCTAGGATTTACCACATTGTTATCAACTTGTCTTCCAGACCGTAATGATACTACAACATTTATTTGTTGGAACGGTCCTTCCTCATTAACCATTTGAACCGGTCTAGGGTTGTTATTTCCTGAAGGTGGTTGATATCGCTGATATTGATTATTAGATCTAGGATTCACCTCAGGTTGACTTGGAAACCGACCCTTTTCTCTTTCACCTACTATGTGTGCTAATTGGCTGACTTGTGTCTCTAGCCTTTGGAAGGACTGGTTGGTTGTTTGTATAAAGGTTTTCATCAAATTTTCCAAGCTTGTCAACCTAACCTCATGATCTCCATTGTTACTAAACCCAGATGATGTATTATTTTAGTTATACGGGTTTGGTTGTTGTCTAGGAGGTTGGCCTTGTGGGCTTGATGAGAAATTGGAATTATTACGCCAACCCGAGTTATAGGTTGATGCGTATGGGTCATTTCTAGCATGGTTAAACGTGGCGTTAACTTGTTCCCAGTCTGCACAATCCTCCATTAAATGACCAGTCTGACCACATCTAGAGCAAGGGATAGACGAGGCTTATCGGGTTTGTAGTTCTAGACTTTCCATTCTGCGCATAAGGGTAGCTAGTTTTGCTTCAGCCGCTATGTTGACATCTACAGCTAAGACACCTGGTTTGGGTTGACTTGCTATTCTAGATCCTATACTTGGGTTAAGCGGTGTTTTAACATTGTCCCATTGCATACTGTTTTAAGCTAAATCCTCAAGAAAAGTTCAGGATCCGTTTTCATTTTTTGACATGAAGTTCCCTTGGCTTACGGATTCTACCATAACCCTAGATGTGGGTGTCAATCCCTCATAAATAATTTGGCACAATTGCCATCTTGGAATTCCGTGATGAGGGCATTGGGTCAACACACTTTTAAATCTTTCAAGATAGGAAAAGAACGGCTCGCTCTCAGATTGAACAAATGCAACAATTTCATTCCTAATCCTCATAGTCTTTTGGTTGGGGAAATATTTTTTCAGGAATACTTGAACAAACTCAGCCCAACTCCTAATAGATCTTTCGGCTAGACTATATAGCCATTTCTTAGCATCATCTTTCAATGCTAGAGGCACGAATTTCAGACGCAATGCCTCCTCAGGGATATGCTGGTATTGCATAAGAGAGCAGATTTTCTCAAATTCTCTAAGGAAGAGATATGGGTCTTCCTTAGAGGTGAACTTAGGCAACATACTCATGTATTGTGCCTTAAGCTCGAAGTCGCGACCCTGGATGGTGGGCATAACGATGCACGATGGCTGAGCAGCCATCGCTGGGTAGCATCGCTCCCTCAGAGTTATAGGTTGTGCAACAGGTGGGTCCACTACATTCTCACACATTGGATCCGGGTGAGGTGGTGCAACAGATGGATCGGGGCTAAGCTCTAGACTGGAATCTAGATGAACTCGTGAGAGTCGATTACTCAAGTCCCGAATCCAAATCTGAGTGCACCGGGTTGAATCAATTTTTGAATTCAAATTCAAAATTTAAATTCCAAATTTAATTTCAAGAATTAATTACAAATTTTTTCGTTTTTTTTATATTTTTTATGTTTTTTTTCAAAAGGGAAACAAACAATAGAATGGGGAAAGATGAGAAAGGAATCCTAATCAAGAGAATTGAGGTGAGAAGAGAAAGAAGACTCAGATGAGAAGGGAAACTTAACTCTAAAGATAGAAAAGAGGGTCGGTCAGAAATTTCCTAAGAAAGCACGGTGCAAACAATCCTAGACCTAGTGTCGCTTAAATCTAGACGACTCCTAATTGGTTGAGTCGAATTGATTTGCTTGATTCACCTCCCTCACTAATCAAACCAACTTGGCCAGGCCGTGTATAGCTAGTGGGGGCGCTTCCGACAGAGTCGGTGCCAATTAGACAACCACTTCGCTTGGAAGACTTACGTCAACACAAAAACACTTTCTAGACACCAAATTAAATTCAATCAGCTTCAGGTCATAGCAAGTCAAATCAATCTTCTCCTTAATTGAGTCTGAATCCTTAGGGGCCAATGTCTAATTGATTTTAATTTTAAGGCTTAGGTGACACTTTAGGATTGTGATTTGTGGGCCACGGAAGGGTGATGAAATCCCCACCATATCTTTCCCTACGGAGTTGCCCTTAAGATAGTTTAACTTAGATCTAGCAAAGATAGTCAAACATTGGTCTTTAATTGGGGGCAATTGCAAGGTTGTATGCAAACTAAATTATATGCTTAAATGCAATCGTTAAAACGCGATACGTACCTTGCCTCCAGCACTCTTCAACAATAAAAATAATTTGCAAGAATTTAGCAAGAATAATGCAAACAAAACATTATATGATGCATGCACTAAGTCCTTCTAATTTTGCCAATTTTTAGGTCAGAGTTGAATTATTGCCAATTATGGAATTTTTCCCTAACACGTGCAGTTCTACGAAAAGGAACTTTTCAAAAATTAAGATTTTACGAGAAAGGCAAGAAAAGTTACCTCCGCAATGCTCAGACGGGTTCGTCGCCCGCTCTCGAAAATTCCCAGATGCTCTACACGTCCACCCAGAGATGGAGACGACCTCAGAAAAAAATGAAACCTAGATTCTTCAAATGTGCGGCGATTCCGCCGCAGATTCTTGTTGGTATGCGGCGATTCTGCCGCCCTTCTTGCTCCAACTGTGCCCGGATTTCGCCGTGCACTCTTTAGTCTCCTGAAACGCAAACCCAAATAGTTAGATCGCGCACAAGATAAACATGATAGAATCGAAATCAACAAAAAACAAAATCTTCGTCGCCTCCCCGGCAACGACGCCAAAAACTTGATGAGAATTAAATTTATACCACAAGTGCACGGCGTCAATGAAGACGTGGCAAGTACGGGTCGAACACAAGGAGGGAGAGATCTTGTTATTTTTGTGATTTCGATTAGGAAAAGAAAGAGAGAGAAAATATGTTTGGTTTAAGATTTTTGGGTTTTAATTTTCTAAAGACGAAACATGAACAAATAAAACTAAAATAAGCACAAAGATGGTGAATTCCGTTGGGTGGAGGTTTATGTATTGGGTTTAGATTAGAGAATTCTGAAACTTATAATAAATCATATTAGTTATAAAGCATTACATGATAAATGATTTAACATAAACTCAAGTAATCAAAATATACTAACACGAAATTAAAATAATAACTTTTATTCTTCTTCTCTTCACCCTAAATCCGTCACCTCCACCCTTTGGAAAGAGTTAGAAACTCATGGATGGAAAGGAGGAGAAGGGGTACTAGGGAAATTACAAAAGAAAACTAAAAACAAGAAATAAAACAACAGAAATTTATTAAACTAAGGAATAAAAACTAGAACATAAGCTAAGGACTCTCACAACATCGTTTCAGGGCTATTTATAGCCGATACAAGGGACTTAGGTATAAAATAGGAAAGTACACGCGTCAACACGCAACCGGTAAAAATTTTAGAGCATGGATCTAATTTGGTGCGGCGGATTCTCCGCATTTTGTACATAAGGTGCGGCGGATTCGCCACCTTTTTAGCTCCGATTTAATCCGGATTTTTCCTGTGTGTTTATGGTATGATTTCAATATCCTTTGCGCATCTGGATTGATTCTTTCCTTTCGTTTGAGCTTCGACTTTATTTCTTTATATATTTGGAGATCCACAATGATTTTCTTTAGATTTTCTCCATAATAATAAAAGCTACTCGTAATTTGCAATTAGGTCCTTGGCTTTTTGCAATTAAGTCATTGTCTACTTTTGTGCTTAAGTCCTTGTCCTTTTTGTAATTAGGTCTTGAATGCTTTTATGCTTGGATGCATTTCCATTTGAAACCTGATAATCTTGAACTTGGTCTTTATGCCAGGAATGAGTCTCTTGCACGCATTTATGCTCGGGTTATGGGTAATTTGCATTCAGGTCCCTGTATTCTGTAAATAAGACTAAACACATACCTTAGTAGCATTTATTGATATAAAATTAATCTAAATGAAAGACATATGATGCAATGTATGCAATGCATCAGTTATGCTGACAGACGCAGACGTGCATTGAGCTTTGAGGTTGGCGACCATGTTTTTCTGAAGATCTCCCCAGCTCAGGGTGTGATGAGGTTTGGGAAGAAGGGAAAGCTCAGTCTGAGGTATGTTGGGCCGTTCGAGATCCTAGACCGGGTTGGAGAGGTAGCCTACCTGATTGGCATCATTTCATATTTATATTTGTATCTTATATCCATTATCTTTCACCTAAACAATGCTATGTTACGAGTTTTATGTTTAGTTTTCAGGAATAAATAGGTTTGAAGAGATGAAGCATAAAAGGACCCAAAAGCTGGGAAAAAGGACTAAATTGTGAGATCTGGGGACTAAGATGCAAGTGAGAAGGACCTGAATGTAAGGCAGAAAGTCCTAAGAGCAAAACAGAATACTCCACACCATCATGGGGAGTATTTTACCAATTCGATTCGGATCGGAGCTCCAACATGTCAAGTAACTGCATCAAAGACCAACAATACCAGAAACAAAAGCCCACAACAAATTCCAATGCGATCCGAAGTGTTTGGACCGCCAATTGGCGGTCCATATTACTCAGGATCCGCCCAAATTTCTCCTGGACTTGTATTAATGTTCGTTTAGGCTATCTTTGGTATTGGTTTAGTCCCACATCGGGGGATTGTCCCGGATTAGCTTTTTCCATGACTATAAATAGAACTCTTCACCTCCTATTGTAATCACTCCATATTTTAAGTGGTTATTCTTCCTACTAGAAGTGAGGCCTTGAAACACACACTAAAGTAGGAGGATGCTACTTTTAATGTGAGTCATTTTAATACAAGTTTTCTTTATTATGTTGTTTGTTTTATGTTTCTTGTTTTGTTTTGCTTAATCTCATTTAATTAGTTTTATTAGCTTAGTTAATATGCTTTCTTTGTTTAGTTTAATAATTAGTGTAATGTTTAGTGAGTAGTTCCATCCCCTTTGGGGGGTTGAGTAGATGTACATACATACAAATGAGAATGGATTGAATGCTTTATTTCCAATGTGTTGATAAAACATAAATGTATGCTTGCTTGTTTAGGATAGAATTTATAACTTGATGAGTTTTGCCAAAATGATTAGACACCTCTCATGCTTGTTTATGTTCTGAAATAAACATCTTGCATATGTAAATGTTAATCAACTAAGTTGGTGAATAGATTGATACGTTTTGCCACAACATTTAGACACTTCCTATGCATGATAACACCACCTTTATTTGCGCTTAAAGAATGTGTTCAACACCCACCTCTTTGCTTGTGTGCACTCACTCCACCCCTTAGGGTTTTTCCCATTTCTGTATTCCAGCATTCTTTTGTTCTTAGCTTAGTTGTCATTTCATTGTATGTTTCTTTCGTTCGCATTTCATACTTCTTAGCGTAGTTTAGTGTAGAGTAGCATAATCAATCTTTCTCCCCCAATTTTTGCCACTTGATTTCTGATAAACAAGAGGCTGCTTACCTCCTTGAGGACGACCCGTACTTGCCACCGTTTCATCGCGGCCATGCACTTGCGGTTTAATATAAAACGTTCAACACTACCAGATTGCGTTGCCACCGCAGTTTTCGGGTCTTCACAACGTCTTCCACCTATCGATGATGAGGAAGTACATTGCAGACCCAACTCATGTGATTGAGATAGAAGTGTCAGAGATCCAGCAAGACTTGTCGCTTGAGGAGAGACCAGTCGAGATTGTTGATCGCATGGATCACCAGCTCAGGAGGAGGACCATTCCGATGGTGAAGGTCCGGTGGCAGCATCATAGTGAGCGCGAGGCAACTTGGGAGATCGAGAAGGATGTTCAGAAGCAATACCCGGAGCTTTTCGGTGAGTTGCTCGTTTGATTTCGGGACAAAATCCTTTTAAGGTGGGTGGATTGTTAGGACCATAACCTTACTTAGGGTTAATTCTGGGATTAGTGGAGGCTTTGCATGGGAAATGGAAGGAGGAAGAGTGATGGGTGTAGGGGCCGGTTACTGTTGGTTGGGTTTGATTTAAGGAGAAAACCATCATTTCTTCCTTTCATCTTCTTCTTTCCTTCACCCAACCTGTCTCTCACCTTTCTCTTCCTTTTCTGGCGACCCAGAGGTGGTGGAGACGACTCCGGCGTGTGGAGGCGAGCTCGGAGTCGCAGAGGCGCGATCGTGAGACGCTGTGTGCCGGAGGTTGCAGTCGGGTGGAGGCGTTGAGCGAATCTCCGGCGTGTTCCATGTTGCACTTGAGGTATGCTGGTTCTTTAGTTGTTGTTGTTGCTCACCATGTTTGTGGAGAGTTGTGGTCAGTTGCGGGAGGTCGAAGACAGTAAAAAAGGATTGAAGACACAGTCGAACAGAATGTATATGTCAGTCAACCAATTTCAGACAGGCAAACCAAATATAAGGCACGGTCGAACGGGAAATGTAAGTTGGTCGACCGTTTTGGACAGAATAAGTTTTCTGGGAAGGTCTGTTGAAATCCGGTCGAACCAAATGGTTCTACCAGTTGACCGTTTAAGTGCATATTTTCTGTTCTACATTTTTAATGAGTTTCGATGATTTTCTACTGATGTCTAAGATAGTTGGAATGTTGTGTGAGATTCTATAGGTATTCTAAGTGACATGAAATGCAATGAATCAAAGATTTCAATTGTCAAGTTATATTTGTAACCTAAATACGTAGAATTTAAACCTAGCTACGCTTCAATCTTCATCTTTCAATTCAACTCAACTTGATTCCTGAAACGTTAGATAATACAAGTATATGCAAGCAAAAATCTTTTAATTGATACATGTGTTTATTGATATGTTGATTAATTATCAAAGCGGATTAACGATTATTAGCGAAAAAACCAACAATCTCCCCCTTCTTGATAATGACAACCTATCAATCTAAATACATGTTAAATTTAAATTTTATCATTAATAACCAATATCTAAAGCTCCCCCTATCTTATAGCTCCCCTATCTATAATCATGTATTTATTTCTCCCCTATGGCAGAATCAAAAAGCATCATGAGACAATATGATATTCAATTTAAGCATACTCATGAGATAGAGTAACGAAAGCAAAAATATTAACTCGAAAAAAAGAGACAATAAGAGACCATGCATTCAGCTTAGAATCCAAAACAAACAACCAAAAGCAAATAGTACATTAAGTTCAAAGCAAAATACATCAATAAGCAAATGTTTGACACAACTACATCATAAACCAAAGTTCAACGAAACCGAAAAACAGCACACACTCCACAAAACCAACGCTAAATCACCCAAGCCTCTGATCACGCAGCAGCGAGGAGAGAGAATCAAGAGAGGCTTCAATACGACCGAGCTGAGCAGAAGTGGTATCATGACGAGCAGTAGAGGACGCCTCAAGCGCATCAAACCTAGCAGATGTGGAGGCCTCAAAAGCATTAACCTGATCAGACAGGTACTGAAAGTGATGGAGATCAATGGAAGAGGAAGCTAACCACTTCCCTTGAGACCATGCTTCAGAGTCTCCCTCACCCCACCAAGAGATAGAATTATGAGGGACATGACGAGGTATCCACCTCGGATCTTCAGACACCTCTTCTTCTTCTTCTTCGGAATTTTCAGTTGATTCCTCAGCAGAGGAATGAGGTGGAGAAGGAGGAGGAATGGATTTCATTTTGGAGAGAGTGGTCTTACAGATGGGAAATTTGTAGACCAAAGAGGGATATGGCTCCACATTGATCTTCCAATATTCAAACACAGCAGAGAGCCACATCGGATAAGGAAGGTAGGAACCACTACGATGAGTCATATGCATAACCATAAATGATGACCAATCAACCAAGATTCTCTTGAAGAGACAATGGATGAACATGAGCGCCATATTGGAGATCTCATTGTGATGACCCAATTTAGGAAGAAGGTTATATGAAATGATTTGGGCAAGGATTCGTGGAACGGGATGTAAGAGGGAGGCATTATGTTTATAACAACCGTTCACAATAGGTGGTGGAATAGCATATAAATCAGTGACAATTTTCTCAATTTTGGTGTTTGGAAGAGCACCTAGAGGGTAATCAAGATAAATGTGGGTGCCCCCCAGATCTAGATGAAGAGTGTCGGCCAATAAAGCGGGGGTAACACTATATTCTTTGCCATTTATCATAGTGGTTAGATAGTGATGATTTGGGACCTTACAGAGATTGCAATAGAATTGTTGTACAACAAAGGGATAATATGGTTTAGATGCAAGTTTTGTGAGTGCGTAAGTTAGCCTATTTGCATCTAACAGAGGTTTTAACAAAAATGAAGCGAAATCGGCTACCTCAACCTTGCGACAAGGGATGAAGTTGGCAACCGAGAAGTTTTCGTCCCAAGCTTTTTGAGCGGCATCGTCAATAGGGAAGAAGTGAAGCAAATGAGGTACCGGAGAAGCCGGAGCACGAGAAGATGAGGGTTGTGCGTCTTGTTTCTTCTTTGATCGACGCTCGGTAACCCCCTCCGGAGTGGGTCGTTTCTTGGAGATAGACATTTTCTTGCGGTTCATTGTAGATGAGGAGGGTGGAGAAGGATGAGGGTTGACAAAAGGAGTCGAAAAATAGACGAAGAAGTGGAGGAGGATGGTTGGAGAGGGCTGGCGGTCGACCGGAAGGGGAGGGGCGACACTTAGGGTTAGAAGAGTGGAAGGGTAAAAGTGAAGATGAAAGCCTTGTAATGGCCCTAACAAGTGCTGAAACGATACGAACGGTCGACCCGTGGGTTGATTTTTTTTTTAAAACCCACGACCGTACAACCTCTGGTAAAAAACGGTCGAACTCGAATTAAGCGTCGGGCGACCGAGAGGAAAGTGTGAAAGACCAGGGCACCTACTAGCGCTTTTCGGTCGGACAAAAAATAGATAATCGGTCGACCAAAAGAGGAGTTTGAAAAACCATGGAAGTATTGTCGCTTTTCGGTCGGACAAAAAATAGATAACCGGTCAACCGAAAGAGGAGTTTGAAAAACCGTGGAAGTATTGTCGCTTTTTGGTGAGACGAAAAAGAGACCGTCGGTCGACCGAATAAAGAGTGTGAAACAAGGAAAGCTGCTGGGTGATTTCGGGTGGACAAAAAAACACGCACGGTCGACCGAAACATTACCACGGTCGACCGAAACTCAAAACTGGTTTGACCGGACACTTAAGTGAACTTAAGTCAGATTGACCAGAAGAGAAACGGTCGAACGGAGCAAAAATAAGTGGTCGACCGAAACACACCAGGGAAAACCAAAATCAACACACCAAACGAACTGGTCGAACGAACACAATTTTACGGTCGACCGAAAGAGACAAATTTTTAAAACTTACTTGTAGTACAATAATCCGGTGGAACGAAACTTGATTTCGGTTCGACCGAATAACGTCTGAAAGAACACATATTTGAAGAACACTCCAAAAATCCACGAAAGCTTCAAAGGAAACCTCAACCAAGTAGCAAATTTCGAAAGAGAGACATATTATATCCAAGTTATACGTCATTCAAATTGCACATGCCTAGATTTAGTCTTATATGAAAGAATTGATCAACCTTTAAAGGTTTTGTAAAGATGTCCGCAAGTTGATCATTTGTGGGAACAAATACAAGCTTAATGTCTTCTTTTGTTGCATGATCTCTAAGAAAATGATGTCCAACCTCAATGTGTTTAGTTTGAGAATGCAATATGGGATTTTTCGAAAGATTTATTGCACTAGTGTTATCACAAAGTATAGGAGTAGTTTGAAACTCAGGTTTCAAGTCTTTGAGGGTTTGCCTCATCCATAAGACTTGTGCACATGCACAACCGACGACAATGTATTCAGCCTCGGTTGTCGACAATGCAACACTATTTTGTTTCTTACTAAACCAAGAGACAAGTGATTTTCCCAAGAATTGGCAAGTGCCACTAGTACTTTTACGATCTAAAATGCAATCGACATAGTCGGCGTCGCTATAAGCAACAAGATCGAATGCCCTAGTCTTGGTGTAAAATAAACCAAAATCTTAAGATCCTTTGAGATAGCGAAAAATACGTTTTAAAGCATTGAAATGAGATTCTTTTGGACAAGCTTGAAAACGAGCACATAAACACACGGAAAACATAATATCCGGACGACTAACGGTAAGATAAAGCAAGGATCCTATCATACCTCGATATTTCTTAATATCCACCTCCTTGCCATTTTCATCTTTGTCCAACTTGGTGCTAGTGCTCATGGGAGTGTTGTGTGGCTTGCTATCTTCAAGACCAAAGCGTTTTAAGAGTTCTCTTGTGTACTTTGCTTGGTGTATGAAGTTCCCATCTTTAATTTGCTTAATTTGGAGTCCAAGGAAGAAATTTAGTTCACCAGTTAAGCTCATCTCGAACTCCCCCTGCATAGACTTGGAAAATTCTTTGCAAAGACGCGGGTTACTTGCACCAAATATTATATCATCAACATAAATTTGTACCACTAGTAAATCATGATCATAAGTTTTAACAAAAGGAGTGGTATCCACTTTACCCACACAAAAACCTTTGTCAATTAAGAAGTTCTTCAACCTCTCATACCAAGCTCTAGGAGCTTGTTTGAGGCCATAAAGAGCCTTCTTAAGTTTAAACACATGGTTTGGGTAAGTGTCATTTACAAATCCGGGGGATTGTGCAACATAAACTTCTTCATTTATAAAGCCATTTAGGAAAGTACTTTTAACATCTATTTGAAATAATTTTATGTCCATGTAAGATGCATATGCTAATAACATGCGAATGGCTTCCATTCGAGCGACGGGGGCATAAGTTTCATCAAAGTCTATACCCTCCTCTTGGCGATAGCCTTGAGCAACGAGTCTAGCTTTGTTTCTAAATACATTCCCATCTTCGTCAAGTTTGTTTCGAAAGATCCATTTGGTTCCAATAACCGTTTGGTTAGAAGGTTTTTCAACAAGTTCCCATACATCATTTCGAACGAATTGATTTAGCTCTTCATGCATAGCCATTAGCCAAAATTCATCATTACATGCTTGATCTATTTTCTTGGGTTCTAATGTAGAGATAAATGCATAAGAATCACAAACTACATGTGCTTTAGACCGTGTTGTCACACCTTGAGAGACATCTCCAATCACAAAGTCCTTCGGATGATCCTTTCTATAGATCCAATCCTTAGGAAGATCCTCCATGTCCTCTTGTGGAAAACATGGAGGCTCTTGATGAGACTCAAGAGGAACTTCTTGTGATGATACATGTCTAATGATATCCATGCAATCATCAAGAGAGGAGTTATCTACACAAGCTAACTCGTCAAAGTTAACGTGTAGAGATTCATCAATACAACTTGTTCGTTTATTGTAGATTCTATATGCTTTACTCCTATCGGAATACCCTAAAAAGATGGCCTCATCAGATTTTGCATCAAATTTATCCAAGTTGTCTTTAGTAACGAGGGCAAAACATTTTGAGCCAAAAGCTTTAAAGTATGAAATTTTAGGAGTCCGGTCACCCCAAAGTTCAAAAGGAGTTTTCTTTAAAAGAGATCTAATGAGAACATGATTCAAAACATAACAAGATGTAATAACGGCTTCGCACCAAAAATATTTTGGAAGCCCTTTTTCCACAAGCATTATTCTTGCCATTTGTTGAAGAGTTTTATTTTTCCTCTCAACTACCCCATTTTGTTGAGGAGTGCGAGGAAAAGAAAAGTTATGCTCAATTCCATATTTTTCACAAAACTTTTGAAATGATTCATTTTCAAATTCTCCTCCATAATCACTACAAATAGTGATTATGTTAGAATCTTTTTCCCTTTGAACACGTTTGCAAAAACTTTTAAATCTTTCAAAAGCATCATATTTGTTTGCTAAAATAAAACCCAAGTGAATCTCGAAAAATCATCAACTGTCACAAATGCATATCTTTTCCCTCCTAGACTTACGGTCCTTGAGGGTCCAAAGAGATCTAAGTGTAAAAGCTCAAGGGGTTTTGAAGTTGACGCCATATTTAGAGATTTAAAGGAAGATTTAAATTGTTTTCCAAATTTGCATGCATCACAAAGTTTGTCATTTTTTAAATCAATTTTTGGTAGTCCTTTAACCAATTCAAGTTTGGATAATTTGTGCAATTATGACATACTAATATGTCCCAAATGATTATGCCATAACCAAGCTTCGTCATGTGAGGCAACTAAGCAAGTTTCAACATTTAAGTTTCTAAGATTATCAACATGCAGAATGTAGATGTTATTTGATCTATATCCCTTAAAATCAATTTTCATGTCATGTTTAGAAATGATATGACAAATATGTTTATAAAAAACAACTAGAAAATTCATATCGGTTAATTGACTAACACTAAGCAAGCTATGTTTCAACCCATCTACTAATAAAACCTTTTCAAGATTTGTAGTAGAATTACCAACATTGCCAATGCCGACAATGTGTCCTTTAGCATTATCTCCAAATGTGACGGTTCCTTCCTTCTTAGGCTTTAAGCTTGATAGTACTTGGGAGTCTCCCGTCATGTGCCTTCAGCACCCGCTATCGAGAATCCACTTCCCTTTTCTCCTAGCTTTTATCTACAAACAAAGAAAGAAGTGAAGACTATGGTACCCAAATTTGTTTGGTCCTTGAGGGTTAGCTTTTGGTACCCAAACTTGAGTAGTTTTAGGTACCCAAACATTTGAATAATTTGTTTTCTTAACAAGAGAGTTATTCATTTTAACAAAATAGGAACTGGGTTTCTTTTGTTTACCTCCCTTGTAGCCTAGACCATGTTTTGTTAGAGATTGAGTTTGTGTTCCAAGAAGCATGTCAAGCATCTTTCTACCTAAGGTGAATTTCTCTATATCTTTTGTGAGATCTTCATTTGGATGATTATCTTTTGTAGATTTCAGAATTGTTATCTCATCATTTAGAGTGTCAATTTCTTTGGTTAGCATGTCACATTTAATAGATTGATCTAAATTTATTTTTCTAGATAATTTGTTTTTGTGACAAATCATTTCATAACATTGAGCAAATTCATGAAAAGCATATAACAAGTCATCATAAGGAGGTGTTTCATTTAGGGATACCTCATCGTCGTCAATCTCCACCACGTGAGGTTGATCACTCGTCTTTGGTGATGGAGGAGGGCTCGAGTCGGAATCAACATTAGATGCCATGAAGCACATGTGTGCTTCTTCTTCTTGGGAGTATTCGGAGTCAGAGTCCTTTGATGAACTTGAGTCATCCTAAGTAGCCTTGAGAGCCTTTTTCCCATCTTTTTCGCGACGATCCCTTCTATTGTAATCGTCACGTCTTCTATGCCTCTCATCTTTTTCTTTTCGGGATGGCTTTTCGTCTCTATCTCTTCTTGGTCTCTCATCATTTTCTCTTCTAGGAGGATATTTCTTTTCTTCTCTTCGTTCACGATCCCTTGGCTTAAGCAATGAGCAATCCTTCTTCATGTGGCCGGTTTTATTACACTCATAACAATTGAATGTTCTAGAGGATTCTCGTCTTCCTTTTGCAAATTTTCTCTTGAAGAGGAACTTCTTGAAGTTGTGGGTTAGGAAAGCAACATCTTCATCGGTGTCCTCATCTTCGATTGCATCCGAATCCGAGGTTGCTTTTAAAGCAATTTGCTTTTCTTTCCGTCTACACCCTTACCGTTCCTTCTCCTTCTCTTTTCTTTCTTCCATTTGAATCTCATACGCAATGAGGCTTCCAATGAGATCCTCCATTTTTAACTTTGAGAGATCTTTGGCTTCTTCAATTGCTGTAGTCTTTTTCTCTCAATCCAAAGTCAAGGACCTAAGAAACTTTCGTACCGTATCACTTTCAACCACAACCTTACCAAGGTTCTTCAAAGAGTTAGTAATAAGAGTAAAGCGAGTATGCATCTCGCTAATGGATTCATTCGGTTTCATAGCAAACATTTCATACTTTTGCATAAATGAATTTATGCTAGTTTCCTTAACGGATGATTGACCTTCAAAGTGACTTTCTAACACATGTCAAGCTTCAAATGAAGAATCACATGCATTAATTCTACTATATTGTTCTTCGGTCAAACCACACATAATTATGTTCATGAGTTTAGCATTCATTTGAATCATGGTTAATTCATCATCATCCATGCGTTCTAATGGTTTGTTTTGTGTATATGGTATTTGAAAGAACACCCATAATTTAGCATCATAAGATTGTATGAACGTGGTCATACGTTTCTTCCAATAAGCATAGTTTGTTCCATCAAACAACGGAGGTCTTCCAGTGTGAAATCCCTCTCTTTGTTGGGCCATTGCTACAAATGTGAATTTGTCTAAATGCAATTAACAAGGCTCTGATACCAATTGTAGGATCTACTAGCCCCTAAACTTAGTCTAAAGGGGGGGGGGGGTGAATAGACTAATTAAGGTTGTTTAAGGAACTATGCCAAATTAAAACCTAAGACCATAAATATGAAAGAGGGAACAACAAACCACAACTCTGGATGTATAGAGGTTTGGATCCAACCACCGGATCCTACTCCTCTCTCACGAATTGCTCTTACTCGAGCAACTTCGTGTCCTCCACTAATCCGATCTCCGTTGCGGGCCGAGATCACACCTTTACACCACAAGCTTTGCGAACACCCTCGCCTTGCTTGGACCACCTTCTCACAATCCGAGATGTAAGACTTGCTATCCTGCTACATTATTAAGTCTTATTTCATACTTATGGTTATTTATGTGTTTTCTTTATGCTTGATGTACGTTGTGTGATTTTATGGTTTGTTTTAGGAAAGTTTCATTTTGGGGAAAAGTTTCCTTTTTGGACGAGTCAAATCGACTCGCAAGCGGGTGTGACTCATCGGGCAAACTTGTAACCGATTCACTCAATCGGGTCAATCGGGTGCGAGTAGCTTGTGTAAATCGACTTGGCTGGTTGTTAGGGGCATGTGGGGCTGTCTAATAGGATGTGGATGATGTGGTATCCCAGTTAGCAGGGGAGGATCTTTGTTTGATTGCATACATTTGAATTGGGAGGTTTTTGGTAAGTAATGATGGTGCATTATTTGCAATTACTAGTTGCCTTTCTTTTGCTTCCTTGGAGCAAAAACCCTACCCACAGAAATCCCTACCTTATTCTCTCCCCACCCACGAAATTCATGCCCTTCTCCTCCTCTCCGGCATCTTGGTGGCAGCAGCTCCGGCGAGGCAACTCTGACAAGGTACAAGAAGAAGGTGCGGTTCTCTTATTGCGGCTAGAAGGAGGTTGTGGTGGGATGTTCTCCGGTGATATTTTCAGCAAGCTCAGGTATGCTCTGCACCCTTGACAAGTTCATGGAGTTGGGGTGGTGGCTGGAGGGTCGGCCATCACCAAGCTGGCTGGGGGTGAAATCGGATGCACCACCATCCAATCTTCACCTAGCGCGCGCTAGGTAGGTGTTGAACGTTTTAATTAAACCTCAAGTGCACGGCCACGTTGAAGCGGTGGCAAATACGGGTCGTCCTCAGGGAGGTGAGCAGCCTCTCGTTTGCACAAAATCAAGTGGAAAAAATGGAGATGAGAGTTGGTTATGCTACGCTACGATACACTACACTACGAAGTGTGAAATGCGAAAGAAAGCAACAAACGATTAACTAAAACTTAACTAAGAACGAAAGAAGAGTGCTGGAATTCAGGAATGAAAAACCCCTTAAGGGGTGGAGTGAGTGCACACATGCAAAGAGGTGGGTGTTGAACACATTCTTTAAGCACAAATGAAGGTAGTGTTATCATGCATAGGAAGTGTCTAAATGTTATGGCAAAACCTATCAATCTATTCACCAACCTAGTTGATTAACATTTACAAATACAAGTTGTTTATTTCAGAACCTAAACAAATATGAGAGGTGTCTAATCATTTTGGCAAAACTCATCAAGTTATAAATTCTATCCTAAACAATCAAGCATACATTCATGTTTTATCAACACTTTGGAAATAAAGCATTCATTCCATTCTCATTTGCATGTATGTACATCTACTCCACCCCCCAAAGGGGATGAAACTACTCACTACACATTAGACTAATTATTAAACTAAGCAAGGAAAACATATTAACTAAGCTACTAAAACTAATGAAATGAAATTAAACAAAGTAAAGCAAGAAATATGAAACAAACAACATAATAAAGAAACTTTTATTAAAGTGACTCACATTTCAAGTAGCATCCTCCTACTTTAGTGTGTGCTTCAAGGCCTCACTTCTAGTAGGAAGAATAGTCACTCAAAATATGGAGTGATTACATTAGAAGGTGAAGAGTTTTATTTATAGCCATAGAAAAAGGCACTCCGGGACAATCCCCCGATGTAGGACTAAACAAATACTACAAATAGCCTAAACATCCTCTAATACATGTGCTGGAGAAATTTGAGTGGATCCAGAGTGATCTGGACCGCCAATTGGCGGTCCATAAAGTTTGGATCGGGTTGGAATTTGTTGTGGGCTTTTCTTGCTGGTATTGTTTGTCTTCGATGCGGTTACTTGACTTGTTGGATCTCCGACCCGAATAGAATTGCCAAAATACTCCCCGTGATGGTGTGGAGTATTCTGTTTTGCACTTTGGTCCTTTGGTCTTACGTTTAGGTCATTCTCCCTTGCATCTTAGTCTCCAGATCTCACAATTCAGTCCTTTTTCCCAACTTTTGGGTCCTTTTATGCTTCATCTCTACAAACCTATTTATTCCTGAAAACTAAACATAAAACTCATTACATAGCATTGTTTAGGTGAGAGATAATGGATATAAGATACAAATATAAGCATGAAATGATGTCAATCAAATACCCCCACACCTAACTTTTGCTAGTCCCGAGCAAAACAAAGAAAGGAAAAGGCATACGAAAAACAAGAAATCCTAACTCACCTTTGTAGGAATCACGGTTGCACTTAGCACGTTCAACAAGCCGTTAAACCTCCTTGTCGCAAAAAGGAGGAGTGCTGTCTCCTGAGGGTTTTCAGCAGATATACCCACAAAATCCGAACAAGATGCATTAATCAATCTAGCTATACGACTCGTTGGACTCATTTTGTCGATCATGGGACGCGGTAATACTACAGATCGACTGTATATATGTAATCGGTCTACACACCTAGCCTAATCACTTATTCATGAAAGTTAGTTAAGGACTTAAGTGAAAGACATGGGCAACCTCAACTTCTGAATGTGATACAATATGTAAAGTCCATTTTTGTTCTTATTTGACTTTTTTTCCTTCTTTTTTTTCTTTTCATTAGAGCATTTTATTGTTTGGTGTTTGATTCTCCCAGGGTCGGGTTTCATGCATCATTTCCTACGAGCATTTACACTATCACGTACACCTTCCCCCAAATCACCACATAGGGAGATCCCTACCACTCGTGTAACGGGAGTTCGGTCGGTGAATCCCAAGTCAGATGACTCGAAAGCACCAGGCACAAAGTCCCCTCAGACCTACTTTCTCGAGTGATAGGAGCCGTGCCAGAAGAGAGAACACAACTTATTTATTTATCTACATGGTAACCAAAACCCCTACACTTAAGTTTCACAAAAAGAGATTAAGGGCCCTTGACTACGACAAACTTCCTTATACTAACAGACACGAATTATTTGACTCACTAGGTTTAGGGTGGACTTCTTTAAATGTTTGAGTGCTGAAACCCTATGATTACACGCCCCTCGAGAGAAAACCGGGGTGCATCCTAACGACTCGATAAGACCTAAAGCCAGTAAACTAGATATCCTAATGCATCAAGTTCAAGACAATTTTGGGAGCTTTCTTGTTACTTTGCCTCTCAACGATTTTGCACATGCTAAACACACGCAAAACCTACAAAAACATTTTCTTTCGCAAACACATGAAGATTTTGAAAGCAAAGTGACAACTTTAAAGCACTAGGAAAGCAAAAGAAGACAAGTCACCCAAGGATCATGGCAATCAGATATATCGATATTAAATGCAGCACACTAACATGACCCTAGCAGTGCACACAAAGAAAATCAAAAGAAAGGACTCGACTATGTACACACGTAAAACACCCCCCCCCCACACCTACTTCATGCATTGTCCTCAATGAATGTGAGAAAGATACTACATGGATTTATGCATGAAAAAGGGAAGATCTCACCAACATGAAGCGCAACAGGAAGTTCGTGGTTATGTTGATGGACACAAACCCTAATTTCCTCAAAACCTGTGAGATACTGAAGAAGGGAAACAAATACGTGAAGAAATGGGGCCCAAGTACACAAGGGTTGTGACCTACAACAATCAATGCTCGCTCATGAAGTCTTTTATTACACACCTTTTTTCGATTTTTTACATGATATATACAGCAACAACGATATTCTCATAATCATTTGGTCAAGGAACATCAAATGAGAACATCAAGTCATGAGGACTAGAGACTTGCCGAGATGGGCAAACTTCACTGGTACTCTGAGGTGTCATGAGGGGTGAAAGGTCAAAGGTGAAAGGCTCGAACCCCTCAAGATATTGGTTGGGTGTAGGCAACATGAATGAGTGAAGTTGTGTTGCCTCACTAGGGTTTAGTTGATCATCGAACAAAACCCTCCAACCAAGAGGTGGGTGCATCGGAATGAGATCCTCAAGCTCATTCGATGGATGCAGCAGACCTGCATCACTAAGAATGAGGCTTCTCCCCAAGTCATCCAACAAAGATCTCCCACCATCATTTAGATCATCAAGCATAAGCTCGGTCATAGGTGGGTCCTTGTTGGAGTCAATATGAAGCTCAAATGACTCAATGGCCATGGGACATGAGGTAGAGACACCTTCTGGTATAGGCATATGATGAGGTGTCTCACTCTCACTAGTACTGTCAACTGAATCATGCAACGAACACTCCTTTTGGACATTTATGTTTGATGCCAGCTCACTCTGTTGCATTGCAAAGACATGCAATGAGTTTTCGCTGGCCCCACAAACATTCTCAATGGGTTGCATTGGGGTTAGGGGTGTTCGTTGATTTTGTGGTCCTTCCTCCAGTTGGCGGATGGGATTTAGATTTAAAGGTTGATCTATGGGCTCCTATTGCCTACCAGAGTTGAACACATGAAACTTGACACTCATGTTACCGAATGAGAGCTTAATGAGACCATTTCTACAATTAATTAAGAAGTTGGACGTTGCCAGAAATGGTCTACCCAAAATCAAAGGTATTTGAGAGTGGGTGTTCGCAATAGGATTGGTATCGAGGACAACAAAATCGATTGGAAATATAAAATCTCCAACTTTGATAAGCACGTCCTCAATAATCCCCTTTGGAATACGAATGGATCTATCCGCCAATTGGAGGGTGATCTTAGTTGGTTTCAGTTCTCCCAAATTTAACTATTGATAAACAAAAAATGGGAGGAGGTTGACCGCTGATCCTAAATCAAGCAGAACATTACTCATGCTAGTGTCCCCTATCGTACACTGAATAGTAGTTCACCCAGGGTCCTTGTATTTTGTGTAGGCGGGATTAAACAAAAGTGAGCTTACATTTGCAGCCAAAAATGCTTTCTTAGGAACATTGGTCTTCCTCTTGGTTGTGCAGAGATCCTTCAACACTTTGGCATATTGAGGTATTTGTTGGATGACATCCAACAAGGGGATGTTAACCTTCACTTGCTTGAACACCTCTAATATTTTATCCATCGTGTCACTCTGCTTTTTGGTTAACCTACTTGGATAGGGAGCTTTTGGCAGGTAGGTTTTCTACGGTCCCTGAGAAGGAAGTCTTGGTGTATTACCCTCACCCTCAGCCTCTTCTTCACCACCATTCCCACTAAGGGGCTGCATAGATGGTGGTGGTTGTGACAATGAAATGTGATTGTCAACCTGCTTTCCATTCCTTAAGGTCAAAATGGAATTGACATGGTGAACAGGTTAATGTACAGACTAAGCCAATTGGCCCATCTAAAGCTCTAGAGATTTGATGGTCTGCTGATTTGAAGTGAGAACTTGACTTGTGGTTGACATAAAAAATTTCATTGAGTTTTCAAGTCCACGAGTCAAGGTCTCAAGCAAATTGAATCGGGTTTCCACATAATTGGAATTTGGGAAGCCTGATTGATTGATTGGAGCTTGGGGTAGCTGATAAGATTGTGCATGCATGGGAGGTTGGTATGATTGGTTAGGTGATCGAGAGGAGTTTGAAGGACCACTCGGGGCATTCTTTTGGTTCCATGAAAAATTGGGGTGGTTCCTCCATCCAGGATTATAAGATGATGAGTATGGGTCATTCCTAGCTCTGTCACAAATAGCGTTGACATGTTCCATCTCAGGAGGAATGGACGCACACTCGCTTTCTACATGACCTATCCTACCACATGAATGACAAAGAACTCGACCAGATGTTGACATGTGAGGTGCACTTTGTTGGTTTTGGAGCTCAATCGAATCCATACGGCGCATTAAGGCCGCCATGTGTGCCTCGGTGGCCGTAGTGGCATCAATAGCAAATGCGGCACCCGATCTTGTCGAGTTTTCATTGGCGATCCTCGCTCCTATACTAGATGATGCAGGTGGTTCCCTTACACTCTCCCATTGCATTGTTTTCTCAGCAAGGTCTTCTAGGAAAGCCCATGCCTCCTTTTCATCCTTTCCCAAGAACTCTCCTTGACACATGGACTCAAGGAGCATTCGGGACGAAATGTGAAGACCCTCGTAAACAATCTAACAAAGACGCCACAACTCAATCCCATTGTGAGGGTATGAGGATAGTAGCTCCTTGAACCTCTCTAGATATGCATGAAATGTCTCGGTCTCAAGTTGATAGAACGAATTGATTTCGTTCTTCAATTTTGAGTCCGATGATTTGGAAAGTATTTCTTGAGGAATGCAGATTGAAACTCATCCCAAGTCCTAAAGGCATGCGCCTGGTTGCTGTACAACCACTTCTTGGCGTCATCCTTCAGCGCAAAGGGGACAGGCCTAAGATGGATGGAGTTTGTGCTAAGTTGTTGCAGCTTCAACATAGCACAGACCTCCTCAAATTCTTTGAGAAAGATATAGGGGTCACATTTCCCAGGGAAGTGAGGGAGCATAGAAATAAACTGAGGCTTAACCTCAAAATGGTTCCCATCTGCCTCTGGCAATACGATGCATGAGGGTAGATCAGTACGGCTGGGGTAGCATCGATCACGTAGAGGTATGAGAGCGACAACTGGAAGCACTGGTCGAACAGGTGGGTCCAGCAACTGCTCCTCCTCACGGAAATTAGTAGCCATTGAACCCGGACTGTGTGCGACACGAGAGGAGGAAGGCGTCAAGAAATCGATTACCGAAGCCGGATTGACAACGCTCCTCGTCAAATGACCCCTCTCGTCTCGTGTCCACGAAAGCATGCACAAAGGTGCACACACACCAAAACCCTTTTTTTCTTTTTCCTTTTTTTTAAACAAGGAATGTGCGTAGAGGAGAAGACGGGGGAACATAGGAGAGAAAGAATGACTCTGGAGAGAAGGGAAGAAGTCCTTATGCTACGGCGGATGGGTACAGGTAGAAGCACACAAGAAAAGAAGGCTCAAGCAATCCAATGGTCGCTATAGGTCCTTACAGCTAGACGACGCCTAACTGTAAGGTCACATGACCTCAACACGCCTCACCTCCCTACGACGAGGACCACAAAGCCCGGCAAGTGAGACAAGATCCGGAGATCTCGTCTCTCCTACTATCGACAAAGTGGGCAACGCCGATCAGGTCATGACGGTCGGGACCGGATCACTCTCTTAATGCGCCCGAAATCCTTAGGGCCAATGTCTACTTGATTTTAAAAATTAGGCTCTTTATTAGTGTAGTTTTTGGGGGTGAAGGAAAGGGTGATGAAATCCCCCACCTTATCTTTTATGGGACAGCCCCTCCATAGTAGCGTTTTGGAGTCTAAATCTAACAATCAACTCTCCAAACAAACGCTCAACTCACACTTGTTTCAATGCACTTCCTACTAACTAATGCATGTTCATACGAAATGCATGAATGAGAGTAGAAGGTGTGTACCTCACGCCAGCTCTCAGCAACTGAAAATAAAGCTAAGATAAAAGAGAATCTACGTGCCTAAGTCATATACATGATGCATGACGTAAACAAAAAGAATGCCTAATCTTTCGGTTTGGGTTTTAGGGTCCAAGTTGCTTAAAGGAAGTGTGATTATTGATCTGGGAACAAACTATAAGTCAAAACATGCCAAATCAAGTCCCAGATCACTACATGAATTATGGTAACACAACAAAGAAAATAGAAGGTAAACGGAGCTCACCAGACCACCAATTGGTGGTCTACAGTGCCCAGGTTGCCTTCAAATTTCTCCACTTGTTCCTCCTGCCGACTTCAAGTCTCCTGAAACAAAGAAAAGCTACACAACACAAATTAAATCCACTCGAATCATCCAAATAAGAGTCTGGACTGACACCTCCCCGGCAACGACGCCAAAAACTTGTTGAACGTTTTAATTAAACCGCAAGTGCACGACCGCGTTGAAGCGGTGGCAAATACGTGTCGTCTTTAGGGAGGTGAGTAGCCTCTCGTTTCCACGAAATCAAGTGGCAAAAATGGAGAAGAGAGTTGATTATGCTACGCTACACTACACTACGAAGTGTGAAATGCGAAAAAAAGCAACAAACAATTAACTAAAACTTAACTAAGAATGAAAGAAGAGTGCTGGAATTCAGGAATGGAAAACCCCTTAGGGGTGGAGTGAGTGCACACATGCAAAGAGGTGGGTGTTGAACACATTCTTTAAGCACAAATGAAGGTGGTGTTATCATGCATTGGAAGTGTCTAAATGTTATGGCAAAACCTATCAATCTATTCACCAACCTAGTTGATTAACATTTACATATACAAGTTGTTTATTTCAGAACCTAAACAAGCATGAGAGGTGTCTAATCATTTTGGCAAAACTCATCAAGTTATAAATTCTATCCTAAACAAGCAAGCATACATTCATGTTTTATCAACACTTTGGAAATAAAGCATTCATTCCATTCTCATTTGCATGTATGTACATCTACTCCACCCCCTAAAGGGGATGAAACTACTCACTACACATTAGACTAATTATTAAACTAAGCAAGGAAATCATATTAACTAAGCTACTAAAACTAATGAAATGAAATTAAACAAAGTAAAGCAAGAAATATGAAACAAACAACATAATAAAGAAACTTATTAAAGTGACTCACATTTCAAGTAGCATCCTCCTACTTTAGTATGTGCTTCAAGGCCTCACTTCTAGTAGGAAGAATAGCAACTCAAAATATGGAGTGATTACATTAGAAGGTGAAGAGTTCTATTTATAGCCATAAAAAAGGCACTCCGGGACAATCCCCCGATGTGGGACTAAACAAATACCAAAAATAGCCTAAACATCCTCTAATACATGTCCTAGAGAAATTTGAGCGGATCCAGAGTGATCTGGACCGCCAATTAGCGGTCCATAAAGTTTGGATCGGGTTGGAATTTGTTGTGGGCTTTTCTTGCTGGTATTGTTTGTCTTTGATGCGGTTACTTGACTTGTTGGAGCTCCGACCCATATAGAATTGCCAAAATACTCCCCATGATGGTGTGGAGTTTTCTGTTTTGCACTTTGGTCATTTGGTCTTACGTTCAGGTCCTTCTCTTTTGCATCTTAGTCCCCAGATCTCACAATTCAGTCCTTTTTCCCAGTTTTTTGGTCCTTTTATGCTTCATCACTTCAAACCTATTTATTCCTGAAAACTAAACATAAAACGCATAACATAGCATTGTTTAGGTGAGAGATAATGGATATAAGATACAAATATAAGCATGAAATAATGTCAATCAGTAGGTGTGTGCTGGTGGCTGGCTGAGGGCAGCCTGGGGACGCCGGTGCTCCGTCGAGATCCGATGAGGTCTGACCACCTCCATTCACGCATCAGGGGAATTGTGGTGGCTCCGGTTGGAGTCTAGGGTGGCTGGTGCACCCGATCTCCTCCTTAGGGTTCCTTGATTGTGCGGTTGTAGCTCTTGGACTGCCGGCTGTTGCGGCTGAAATCCGGTGGTGGCTGGACCCTATAGACATGAAGAGGGACTCAAGGGAAGGGGGAGGATGGTTGGCACCGTGGTGCATTGGTCAGGAAGGGTTCAAGGCTAAGGAGGATCATGTGTGACCATCCTAGTGCTTGATTGGTCTCCTGTGTGTCATGTCGAGTCTTGTGTCTGACCAGACCCCATTGCACCACCTCAGGCACGACTACCACCCTCTGATATGACTTAAGGGAGGTCTGGAAGGGCGGATATGCATTTGGAGTTGATTGCATGCATGGTCTGAGCTGAGGTTGTCGATACTATGAATGTTTGTGATTTTCGGTTGTTATGCTTGTATTAGTTGTATGAATGGATGTGTGCCCTGAATTTTCATATATATGAAAATTGTTACATGCTGGAATGTGTCTCAGATTCATATGCATGTTTCCCTGAGTTATTTGAGTAGTATATTAATGTGCTCACTATATTACCATGCAATACATGTTTATAATGCCATTGTGAATTGTGTAGCTCATGTGCACATTCAATTATGACGTCTTGTATGAAATCCTAATCTAAGTGTCTGGATTGCACCTCACGTATTACTGAAATTCTGAGGTTCATGTATTATTTATATGCGTGCATGCATGTATGTTTCTGAAATGATATTCACAACTCATTATGCCATCTAGTCATATGTATTTCAACACACAGTGCATGCATAATGACTTGTAGAGGTAATTAGACTTCTGATCTCAATTATATGTCGTATCATGATATGCGTCGATAAATATTGATGCATGCTCATGTCACATCTGATTATGCTCTGAGTTGTACCATTATTCGTATCTATGTTCTGAATTTATGTGCCCATGTCATAGAACTGTTTTAGTGCCTTATTTGTGATGCCTCTTGTTGTTGTGTATATGTTAGTGTGTATTCTATGTTTATGTGCTACTGATCGGATGTAATGATGGGTGAATGTATGTGTCATTTAGGAAGTTGACTCCATAGCTATATTCATGACCCATAGATGACTTATATCATTGTCATGTTTGTGTAGTTGAATCCGGTTATGATTGTTTGCTGTTGCGAGCTTTGTTTGTTTACTGAATGGGATGTTTGGTTTCTGAGTTGGTTCGGGGTTGTTAGGAGGGTATCCGGATACTCCTCCTTGAGCTCATTCCATACATTGTAGCTGCATTAGAGTTTTAGATGCTTTAGTAGCTTGCATTGCATTTAATCGGATTAATAATTCTGGGCACGTTCTATTTTCTAGGCCGACGGGCCACAAGTGGGTCCTCTAGCTCCAAAGGCCATTCGCATAAGACCTTCACGTTGGGAGGCCAAACATAAGATAAGTCCTGGGCAGGCGCGCTGCCATTCTGTCTCAGGGTAGGTGTTCCTAAGTTCGCGATGGCACCATGTAAGTCACTTGCTGCAAATTGGGACACATATCCGGCGCACCGCTTTGTGCCAAGCGGTGGGTCACTGTCGAGTGACCGCCTTTGACCAGCGAGGCTGGTGTTCTGGTTCCTTTCGAGGAATGGTTCAGGTGTGCCCGACCGGCACGGCTTATGGAGTCGTAGCCTTCTGTTGCATTTGATGCTTTTCTGTTCTGATCTGACCAGTATGGTTGGTATTCTGGTTCCCTTGGAGGGATTTGTACGGGTGTTACCCGATTGGCACGACTAATGGAGTTGTAGCCTTCTGATGTGTTATGTTCTTTTCTATTTCTATTACGGATGCTTTTGTCTTTGATAGATTGCATGCATTCTTCCATATAACTCTGATTGGGCCAGGGGCATACTGAGTTTTCTTAATTGAAAACTCACACATTTGTTAATGTGGTGCTTGTAGGTACTTAGGTTTCCACATGGCAGACTGGACGAGTAGTCGAAGATTTTGTACTCGAGGGGCATGTCGACCAGATTCTTCAGTTGTCTTTTGCTTCCACATTATTTATGATGTATTTCCCTTTTGAACTCGATGTAATGTATTTGACCTTGTTACCATATATGGATAATCTCTTACTTTTCAGTTATGTTTTATGTTAGACTATCCATGTATGATCTCTCTACGTATTGTGGAGTCGTTGTTTGGTTTGTCTTTTGTAACTCCTTCGGTCGTCGCGGAGGTCTCTGATCGCGGCACTTGTAGTCTTTCCCAGTGTGCGTACGCGCGAGATCAGGGGCGTTACACGAGAAGAGCTTCACTCTGGATGCTTTGTACAACTCTTGAAGACTATTACTTCAGCAACTAATCTTGAGCACTTGAAATGAATGATGCAATCAAAGGATGGTGATTTCAAGTGAGAAGATGTGAGCACAAGTGTTTAGAGCAAATTTGAGAGTAGTAATGAGATTTGAGCTTAAAGAAAGATTGGTCAAACTTGTATGAGTGTTCTCAGATCTATTTATAAGCTCTAAACTAGTTCTAGCCGTTGGGATTGAAATGGTGAAAAGATGTGCAAGAAAACACAAGTCAGGAAGTGACAGGACACATTTCAGGACACAAAGGGTCGACCGGATCGTGTAACACGGTCAACTGGAATGCAACAGTGCAAGGTTCGGTCGAGCGAAGATGCAAACGGTCGATCCAATTTGGATAGAACTTAAGTGATCGGTCGAACAGTTTGGATCACCAGTTCGACCGAAATGGACCAGTAGGAGAAGTCTGCAAAAGATGTAACTATCGGTCGACCGTGAGTAGAGTTTTGGTCGACTGGTTGACGTGTTGGATTTTAGACAAGATAAAAACAAATGCAATCGGTCGAACAGAATGAGTTCATGGTTCGACCAAAAACTCCCAGTAAGAATGGGTCCGGGAAGTTTTCGAGATTCGATCGACCATGAAGGAAAGTTAGGTCGACCGGAAGACCAAATCCAAAAGAGGGGTTAGGTGAGAAATGTGTATACAACCGTTGGAGTATACGACAAGTATAACGGTCATATTTAATACGAATACGGAATGCAATCGGTCGACCAAAAACAAGGTTTCGGTCGACCGAAGGTCTCACTAACCAGGACACGTGTCGACTACTGATATGCTGAAAGATTTGTATACGATGAGCTAAGTCCTATTACTTAATAAGGTCAAACGGTCGAACGGAACAAGTATTTCGGTCGACCGATTTCAGACAGTCAAAAAGGATTGAAGGCACGGTCAAACAGAATGTATATGTCGGTCGACCGATTTTAGACAGGCAAACCAAATAGAAGGCACGGTCGAACGGGAAATGTAAGTTGGTCGACCGTTTTGGACATAATAAGTTTTCTAGGAAGGTCTGTTGAAATCCGGTCGAACCAAATGGTTCTACCCGCCGACCGTTTGAGTGCAGATTTTCTGCTCTACATTTCTAATGAGTTTCAATGATTTTCTATTGAAGTCTAAGATAGTTGGAATGTTGTGTGAGACTTCTATAGGTATTCTAAGTGACATGAAATGCAATGAATCAAATATTTCAAGTGCCAAGTTACATTTGTAACCTAAATACGTAGAATTTAAACCTAGCTACGCTTCAATCTTCATTTTTCAATTCAACTCAACTTGATTCCAGAAACGTTAGATAAAAAAAGTATTTGCAAGCAATGATCTTTTAATTGATACATGTGTTTATTGATATGTTGATTAATTATTAAAACGGATTAACGATTATTAGCAAAAAAACCAACAAACTCTGTCCACGGAAACCCGTGTCCTCGCTTAGAGCGTGAGCCGGGAGGTGATGGCGGGTACGTTGCTCTTGCCTGCATAGGGACCGCCGTGTGGAATAGTGTGGACATTTGGGTCGCACCACCTCCATTGATGGACCGTGGTGTGACGTGTTGTTTCTTGACTCGTTGTAGAGTAGCAGACTTGAGGGATCATGGATCCCAATGCATGTTGATGCATGGCTCGTGGAGCATGATGACCCTGCAGACTACAGTTTGGACTAGTTCGATGTTGTGCTGGACGTATGTTGTACCGCCGAGGTTGTGCCAGCGATGCTACCGAGGTTTTTGCCGACGTTGATGGTGTCGACGATGTTCCGGCTTGCGGTTGTGTCGTCCGATGTTGTGTTGGACGTATGTTGTACAACCTCTGTTGTGTCGGCGATGCCATCGATGTTGTTCCGGCGATGATTCCTCGATTGGGCAACTATCGGGGAATGTTTGGACCAACCGGGCTATGACTCCGTTGGGGTGGTGTAGGTCACAGGGTTGCCTTGCGCGGAAGTGAGGATGCTCATCACCGATCCCTTTGGCTCGACTAGTCACGTGTGGGGGTGCATCGCGTACTGTAAGACCGTATGTGTCTACGGTAGGTTTCCGAGGGAGACCCGTTGTTGTTGCTGGACTGAGGTCATGTTTTACCCTTGGAGGGGTTTTGTTGCGTTGCAGATGTTGATATGACATGCTATTAGTATGATAGGTTCATTGACCGTATTGTTGCATTCATATAGGCGAGCTTGGCATACGGGGTTTCCTAATGGGAAACTCAGGCATTGTTGTTTGATTCATGTTTGAGGACCGCAGTAGGTTCTGTCGGGTAGTGACAGCGGGCACACACATTTTGGGGTCAGGATCCTTTTCGGACTCTTCGAGGTCATCATGATTACCTGTTTTCATTTGCTGTAGTGATGTAATCATGTCTTTTGACAAACTCTGTTGTAATTGGTGCACCGACTGGTTATATTTATGAATAACATTTCCGTTTGGTTGTTGTAATCTTGAGATCTCTTTATTGTTTCAAATTTCAAATTCTCCACTATTTCGGAATGTTATACTCTCTCCCTCAGAAATTCTTTGTTTTCTCCGTCCTCCCACCCTTGTTCATTGCCAAAGTCACTTGTCACACCGATTTGGCCAGATTTGCTCATATATTCTCACCACGTCTACATACCACCTCCGTACGTGCTCTTCTATTTTACTTAGGCTACCCACCCCAGACTCCTCACACATCATCCACTCTAAAGCTAGCAATTGAGTACCAAATTAACATGCAGTCAGCCCATCGAGATGGTCGGTGCACAAATCAGTCAAATTCATGTATCTCTCTTTAACGTGACCCACTCCCTCCCCGCTGTCCTCCGAATGCCAAACCGCGAAGTTAAAGTTGTTTAATTTGTTGAAGTATCAAGATTTTGGTCACTTTTCATTATCATCATTGTGGCTGCTTGGGACATGTCTCCCCTGGATGCAAAGAGCTCATGGCTTTGAAAGAACGTCGTCTACTCAACGAGCGCATCGTCCATCAATGGTTATAAAAAATGAAGAGTGATTCTTGCTTGGAATCCCTCTAAAATTTCTGTCATCCAAATTGATTCCACACAAGTACGTACTGAGGCTGATGTTACGTTTATTTCTGAAAGGAAATGTTGTCTAAATGTGTGTAAAATTTCTGTCTAAATGTTGTTCCGGCCGGTGGGTTGTGGTCGTTATGGCCCACTCATCTAAGTCTAAATGTGTTAGGACCCTAATCTTGCTTAGGATCTAATTAGTGATTAGGTGGTGTAATGGAGGGTTTGCATGGGAAGTTGAGGAGGGAATAAGAGGGTGATGTTGGTGATGTGGGGGTGACGTGAACAGTGGCAGTGGGTGTAGAGTGCGGCTGTGTGGAGGTGATGGTGGTAGGGTGTTGTTGGTGTTGGGTTGGGTTGAAAGGAGAATCTCATCTCTCTCTCTCACGTTTTCATTCCTCTCCATTCCATCTTGCTCTCATCACCTCTCTCATTTTCCTCTCTTCTTGATTGGAGCAGCAACGGCGTCGCGCGAAGGAGGTGATGGTGGTGCGAAGGCGCGTGGAGGAGGACGTGTGTGAAGTGGCTGTCCGGAGGCGTGGCCGTGTGAACTCCGGCGTCGTCATTGTCGTTCTTCAAGAGAAGGTATGCCAAGTTCTTGCATTAGAGGCCTATAGTGATCACCCACGTTGGGGTGATGTTTTGGTAGGTCGCGGGAGGTCGGAGACCTCGCCGGTGACAAGTTTAGGCGTCAAAACCTCGGCTGGCGCGAGGTTGAAGACGTCTGTCAGTCGACCAGGTCCCTTGGACGGTCGACCGAACGTAGTGTTATTTGCCTGTCTGTGGTGTTTCGGTCGACCGGTTCATCGTTCAGTCGACCGGAACTTAAGTATACCGGTAGGGTGCTGTTAGTGTTTTCGGTCGACCGTTGATGACGTAGAAAATAATAGGTTGACCCTGTAAGTTTTCGGTCGACCGAGACCCCTGAGTCGGTCGACCGATAGATTGGTTTTTGATGTTGACCAGACTCCAGATTTTCACCTCGTTCGGTCAACCGGTTTTAGACCTTCAGTAGACCGGTAGGAATTATTGTGTTGCGCAAATAGTTCGACCGTTGCACACGCTTCGGTCGACCGATTTGCTTGTGGAAGCGGACGACCGAGCTGTTACTTTCGGTTGACCGATTTCCCTTGTGGAAGCGGTTGACCGGTTGTCATAGCGGTCGACCAATTCCCTTGAAGAAAACGGTCGACCGAGTGTCTCTTTCGGTCGACCGTTTTTGCACAGGACAGAATTCCTGGTTCCGCTTAGGATGCCAACTCTGTCCACGGAAACCCGTGTCCTCTCCTTGTGTGTGAGCCGGGAGGTGACGGTGGGCGTGTTATGCGTGTCTGCCCAGGGACCGCCGTGTGGAAGAGTGTGGGTGTCCGGAATGCGTCACCTCGATGTATGGATCGTGACAAATCTTGTGGATTGTTTTGACTCGTGTTAGAGTAGCAGCCTGAGGGATCATGGATCTCATTGTTTCAGCAACACGCAACTGCTGACGGGTGCAGTGACTACCAGCTGATGACTACAGAGGCACAATGACTACCTGCCAGGATTGGCGACGGAGGTCCAGAGATGTACCGGCCTATTGACGGCGACGGAGGTCGCGACCCTGCTCGTTTGGAGCCAGAGTTGGTGTTGCACGTGGAGTTCGTTGACCCTGCGGACTTCGGTTCGGATTTGTGGATTGTCTGGCCTTGTGTGGCGGATATGTTCGACTGGCCTTGATGGTAGTTATTGCACGTGTCGTGCGGCCTGTGTGGCGGCGGTAGGGCCCTTGTGCGGCCTGTGTGGCGGCAGGGAGGATCACGCGTGGCCTGTGTGGTTGGCGATGGACTGCCGATGATGTGTTCTTGCAGGTAGCTCGACTGGACACCTATCGAGTGATATCCCGTACGGTCTGTGTGGCGCCGGTTGATGGACCGACCAGCGCGATGGCTCCGTCGGTGTGGTGGTAGACCACGATGTTTTCAGATCTGATTCTACCAGCGCGGAAGTGCGAACGCCTCCTCACCGATCCCTTGGCTTGTGTAGTCGCGTGTGGGGATGTGTTGCGTACTGTCCGTTAGACCGTATGTGCCTACGGTAGGTCTCTACGGGGACCCGATGTTGGACCGTGCGGCCTGTGTGGCGGCCGTGTTGTTTGACCGTGTGGCCTGTGTGGTACCAGTGGTTGTTGGTTGTGCGGCCTGTGTGGCGACGACGATGTTGCGGACCGTGGGGCCTGTGTGGTAGCGGGAACGATCGCAGGACGGATGTCCAGTTTGGCCTTTGGTGGCAATGTTGTTTTATTGCTTTGTATTTTCATGTCATGCTATACTAGTATGTTATGGCATATAGGTGAGCTTGTCATACGGGGTTTTTTTATGGAAACTCAGGCATAGTTGTTGCATCTTTTTCAGGACCGCATTAGGTTCTGGCGGGTGGTGACCGAGGGAGATTGCACTTTGGGACTGGATCTTGTAGTCTACCTACTTTAGGTTGTCGTGATTACATGTACTATGTGTTTTGTGTTATGATGTAATTACTCTTTTGACAAACTCTTATGTAATATGGTGCACCAGACTTATTTATGTATTTCTTTCAGTAATGTCCCAACTCTTGATAGTTTTATCCTCGTGTTCCCCTTGATTTTAAAAGTTTAAATTTTCCACTGTTCGGGGATGTTACAAAATGTCTTGTATAGTAGCATTGTTAAAGTTGACTGTTCGGGGATGTTACAAAATGTCTTGAGAGTCAGTATCCTTGGTTTTTAGCTTGTGTTTATAGAGATCCATGCCGTCACCGTCGAGGACGATCGAATCTGGAAGCAGTTGCTTTATTTCATGAATATACATGAATATTTTATCATCTTCTGAAAAATCAGTAACATTATGGACTTTGTACAAATGGCAGGCCTAAAAGATCTGAGATTCTTTGGTCTAGCCTTTTATGTACGTGGACTGACAAGAGACAAGCGCACTATAATATTCGAGCAAGATTAGATCGTGTCTTTGCAAATTCAGCTTGATTAAAAGATATCGGCTCAACCATGAATCTTTCAAACAACACCTTCAGGCCTTATTACAAGTTAATCGTATAATTCGTGCCCAATCACGACATTGGAAACCAAATCCTAATAATTAAAAGGCTTCGCCTATGTATTTGAAAAAACGATTGTTGGAAACCCAGACTAATCCTCAAGGATTTTCCTTTTCCGAAAAATACATTTTCCAACACGAGTAGTTGCAAACTTTGCATCGTCACTAAATTTGCTGGAGACAAACAAAATTGGCTGCAAGATGGTGAAGTGATCACTGATCGTAATGTCATCTCGGAACTTTTCTCTTTTTACTTTTAAAGTTTATATTCTATTCTACATCCAATCCAAGTTCCCCTCCAACTATTCATGGCTTATCCTTAGCCTACCCTCCCTCCTCGGAAGAACTAACTACAATAGTTAAGAATACGAACCCGAATAAAGCCACACGGCCCGATGGAATTCCTCCATTTTTCTGTCAACACTTTGGAATCCCATGAATAAATTCGTTCATCATAACGTTCTTAGTTTCTTCTCATCTCGTTGAAGTGGATTGAGGCCAAAAATATAGAATCTAACTAGTCCTAGAATTAGTCTAGGAGGGGTTAATAGACTAAATGAGTTCTTAAAAGATTAAGTAAGAACACAATAAAACAGTGACAATATAATAGAAGAGAGAGAGAGAGAGTCGCAAACCACTAGTCTGATGTATAAAAGTTTGGATCCACCAACCGGATCCTGGTCATCTCTTACCAATTACTCATCCTTGAGCAACTTCGTGTAATTCACTAATATGTCTCCCTGTTCCGGGCCGGGAGATCTTGCATATACACTTCAAGCTTGCGAACACCCTCGCTAAGCTTGGACCACTTTCTCAAAATTCGAGAAAAGTTTTATTCCGGAAGCTATTACAACACTTTGCTCAAGATTTTAGTAATCACTTCTAATCTCGAGCACTTGAATGATTGACGAAGACAATGAATGATTCAACTGGAAAGATTTCATAAAATGGGAAGTTTGAGAGAAAAAGGAAGTAGTATGAGTATGAGAGCTTTTGAGAAAGGATTGGTAACTTTGTGAAGTAGTTCTAAGGTCTATATATCGGCTCCAAACTTAATCTAGCCGTTGTGATTAACTTGTAAGACACAAAAAATGGTCGACCGTTCCTAACAGGAATTATTCCATCGCAATGTTCGATCGACCGACCGATTACTTTCGGTCGACCGTTCGAACAGATGAAAATTCCCTGCTATCGGTCGAGACATGTCCGGTCGACCGTGCCCGATAGGTCGACCGTTTACTGCAAACCAGTCGACCGTTGGAGCACTGTTCTGCAGACTTGTCAAATTTTAGTTCAACCCCTACAAAATTTGACATTTCTGGATTAGTAGTAAATTCACAACTTATGTAACATATTATCCTATGTAATGATCAATCATCACACCCCATAATATTTACATCACATATGAATTTAATTTAGATTCTAATTATGTTATTAATCACAACATAATTTTGATTTTGCTTGTTCACCCCATGTGTCATATTTTCTACATGAAACCCGACACATCTTACGAACTCAAAATCCCCATTTCTTGTTTCCCAGTTTTGTGGTGTGACCTATGGGAGGATCTAAACTAAGTTGGCAGTGATACTAAAAGCTTAATATCACAAGCTATAAGTGGTATCTAGCTACACATTATAGCTCCCAATTAGTTAGATGTCTTAATTCCACTTGAACCAAAACCCGATCTAGTTAGTGATGGAGTGCACCACTTGTGTCTGTCCCTTGCCTCATGATATTAAGAATACACACAAAGTAGTATTGTGTCATCTTTGTATTAGTATTCATTTCTTGATCTTTTTAAGCTAGTTATAAATATGTGACTTAACTCAAATCACATTGTGCACATTGTAACTTTGCTTTATCAAGGGGCCCACTAATATCATCACTCAATTAAGAGGGGCAATGATAATCTTTTGACTAACTATCGTCTCCAACGAAAGTTATACTTAACCAACTAATGCATTTACACTACACTCATCGATAGCTTAAGACACTAGTCTAATTAAGAACTCCTTAAGCGATCAGATATAAGTCTCATATCAAAGGACCAAGGACACAGTAAAATATTAATGACACAGAAACACATTTCTATAATATTTTACTTGTTAGGTGTATTCAGTATACAAAAGTAATATGTTCCTCTTTTGTGTACCCGTGTTGTCACTCACTTGTAGAGCTACAATGATCTATGACCAACACGCCAATCTTAACTCGGTAATTAATGTCCCATGTTAATTACCATGATTGCGAATATCTTTTGTTTTATGTAAACCAATATCTTTTAGAGCTCTACGGTTAAGGACCAAGAGCCTCTTCCTTAACACTTCTAAAAGACGAATAACATAAACAAGGAACAAAATGATTTCTCATTCAATTAATAATAATTGACATTTAAAAGTCAAACTTTTAGAACACATTCCCTTCCCAAACCACTTACACATGATCCTTTATTAACCTCTAAACTAAACCACATCATGTGCAAACCACTTTGCACATGATCTCTTGTTTATCTCTCTACTAAACCACATCATGGGCCAACCACTTTGCACATGATCCCATAACTACATTTAACCAATGTGGATTAAATGCAGCAATTAATCAGTAAAAATTCTCTTATTAATATATGCAAAAATGTGGACAAACGGTTGGACCATTTTTCACTATTTTTGACTTTACCAGATTTTGGATTAACATCCAACAAAATTTGGACTTTGGGGTTTTAGCAAATTCATACGTTATAATGTTGCGGTTCACATTATATAATGTAATATATTATCATATATAATGTGAAAACATTATACCCCAAAATATATATACATCTCATACGAATTTATTTATTATTCTAGTTATGCCACTTTCACGACATTTTAATTTTGTCATTTTACCATATGTATTTAATTTTATATCATATGACATTTAATACATCACATAAAACATAAAATTATATTTCTTGTTTCTCAGTTTTGTGGTGTGACCTATAGGAGGATCTAAGTTATGTTGGCAATGATATAAAATACTTTATATCATAAACTATAAGCGGTATCTAGCTACACATTATACTTACCTAAATAACAAAGATATTTTGCTCACTTGAACTAAACACGATTCACTTAGTGATATAAATAATATCACTTGTGTCTATCCCTTGCTTCATGATATGAACAATACTATACAAAGTAGAAATGTGTCGTCTTTGTGTTGTATATTAATTTATTGATCTCTCAAGCAAATTATAAATATATAACTATACATAGGTTACATCGTGCACATTATAACTTCGTTTATCAAGGGCCCAACAATATCATCACTCAAGTCGATGGGCAATGATAATCTTTTAACATATCATCTTTTTCAGCACAAGTCATGTATAAACAACTATTATCTTTGTCACTATACTCAATAATAGCTTTTGATAATAATCAAATTATACACTTCTAATGTGAAAAGATATAGGTCTCATTTCTTAGGACACAATGAAACATTAACGACATAAATATAATTCCATAATGTTTCATTTGTTCAGTCAATTCAATATATGAAAGAAATATTTTCTATTTCATAAACTAATGTTGTTAAATACTTGTAGAGTTACAATATCCATTAACCAACATGACAATCTTAACTTGATACAATGTCTCATGTTATCACTATGATCGTGAATTACTTTTGATTTATGTAAACCATATCTTTTAGAGCTCTACGGTGAAGGACTAAGAGTCTCTTTCTTAACATTTCCAAAATACGAATACATTAATCAAGGAATAAAATGTTCAATACATTCAATTCATAATGAAAGACATATAAAAATAAAACTTTTAGAACACATTCCTTTCACTGTGAAGGTCCAAAAAGATATAGGTGCAAATTCTCAAGAGGTTTTGAAGTTGATACCACATTTAAAGATTTGAAAGATGATTTAAACTACTTTCCAAATTGGCATGCATCACAAAGCTTGTCCTTTTTGAAATCGATTTTCGTAAGTCCTCTAACTAATTCAAGTTTGGATAATTTGTGGAATTGTGACATACTAATATGTTTCAAATGGTTATGTCATAACCAAGCTTCGTCATGTGAGGCAACATGACAAGTCTTAAAAGTCATATTATTTAGATTATCAACATGAACAATGTAAATATTATTTGACCTATGACTCTTGAAAACAGTTTCAAGTTAAGTTTGGAAATGATATAGCAAGTAGTCTTATAAAAAAACTAAGTAATTTTTATCGGTTAATTGACTAACACTAAGCAAATTATGTTTCAAACCATCTACTAGCAAGACTTTCTCAATAGTTGGAGTAGAATGCTTGCCAACATTACCAATGTTGACAATATGACATTTAACGTTATCACCAAACGTGACGATTCCTCAATTCTTTGGATTTAAGCTTGATTGGGCATGGGAGTCTCCCGTCATGTGTCTAGAACATCCACTATCGAGTATCCACTTGTCATTTTTCCTTGGTTTGATCTACAAGCAAAGAAACAAGTGAAGTCTTTGGTACCCAAATTTGTTTGGGTCCTTGATGGTTAGATTTTTGTACCTAAACTTGAGTATCTTAGGTACCCAAATATTTGAATAATTAACTTTCTTAACAAGGGAATTATTCAATTTGACAAAGTACGATGTAGATTACTTTTGTTTCCCTCCCTTGTATCCTAAGTCAAGCTTTGTCAGAGTTGAGTTTTGAGTACCAAGAAGCATGTCAAGCATTTTTCTTCCCAATATGAATTTCTCTCGATCTTTTGTAATTTTTTTATTCTTGGCAATAAGATCTTCAATAGTATTACATATTTGATCTTGTTCAATAGAATTAAGATCTTGTCAAGCATTTTTATCTCACCAGTAGGCAATTCATTTTCTTTAACTAAAGCTTCATATTTGATGGATATTTTCTTTCTAACTTGTTCTTATGACAAATTATTTGATAACGCTCAACAAGTTCATGAAATACATCTAACAAGTCATCATAAGGAAATGTTTCATGAGAGGATACCTCATCATCGTCTTCAACTTCCACCACTCGAGGTTGATCACTCTTCTCTTGTGATGGAGGATGGCTTGAATGTGAACCCTCATTAGTGGCCATAAAACACATGTGTGCTTCTTCATCTTGAGAATACTCGGAATCGAAAGACGTCGATGAGTTTGAATCATCCCATGTGGCCTTGAGAGCCTTCTTCACATCCTTCTTGTGACGATCTTTTCTTTTGTGATCATCTCGTTCTCGTCTTCTAGGTCTCTCCTCTTTGTCTCTCCTTCGGGACTTTCTTCTCTTTCGCTCATTGGTCTCTCCTCCCTATCTCTTCTAGGCGGGTATTTCTTTTCTACTCTCCTGTCACAATCTCTCAGCCTAAACAAGGGACAATCCTTCTTTATGTGGTTGGTTTTGTTGCATTCATAGCACGTGAGATTGCGAGAGGATTCTCCTTTTCCTTCTGTGAATCTCCCTTAGAGAGAAATTTGTTGAATTTTTGGGTTAGGAAAACAACGTCTTCATCAGTGTCCTTATCTTAAATCAATTCCGAATCTGAGGTCTCTTTTAGAGCAATTGTCTTTTCTTTTCTTCTTGAGTTTTCCCGCTCTTTTTCCTTCTCCTTCCTTTCTTCCATTTGAATCTCATAATCCATGAGACTTCCGATCCTCCATCTTCAATTTGGAGGGGTCTTTGGCTTCTTCAGTAGTCGTAGTCTTTTTCTCCGATTTCATGGATAACGACCTAAGAAACTTCTGCATCCTGTCACTTTCAATCAAAACTTTACCAAGGTTCTTCAAAGAGTTAGTAATATGGATAAAGCGAGTGTGCATCTCGCTTATGGTTTCATTCAGTTTCAAAGAAAACATTTCATATTTTTGAATGAAAGAATCTATTCTTGTCCCTTAACGGATGATCGTGCCTCAAACTAAGATTCAAGCATACGCCATGCCTCAAATGCGAAGTCACATGCATTAATCCTACCATATTCGTCCTCTATTAATCCACACATGAGGATGTTCATAAGCTTGACATTTATTTCAGACGTCTCGAGTTCATCATTCGTCATGAGTTCAAGTTCCTTAGCTTCAACGTATGGAATTTAAAGAAACACCCACAACTTTATATCATATGATTGGATAAAAGTAATCATGTGTTTCTTCCAATAAACATAGTTTCTTCCATTAAACAAAAGATGTCTACCAGTGTGGAACCCTCACGTTGTTGGGTCATTGCTACAAAGATTAATTTGCTTAAATGCAATATACGAGGCTCTGATACCAAATGTATGATATAACTAGCCCTAGAATTAGTCTAAAGGAGCGGGGGTTAATAGACTAAATGAGTTCTTAAAAGATTAAGCAAAAACACAATAAAACAGTGACAATATAATAGAAGAGAGAGAGAGAATCGCAAACCACTAGTCCGATGTATAGAGGTTTGGATCCACCAACCGGATCCTAGTCCTATCTTACGAATTGCTCCTCCTTGAGTAAGTTTGTGTAATCCACTAATTTGTCTCCCTATTCCGGGCCGGGAGATCTTGCATTTACACTTCAAGCTTGTGAACACCCTCGCCAAGCTTGGATCACATTCTCACAATTCTAGAAAAGCTTCACTCCGGAAGCTATTACAACACTTTGCTAAAGATTTTAGTAACCACTTCTAATCTTGAGCACTTGAATGATTGACGAAAGCAATGAATGATTCAAGTGGAAAGATTTAATAAAATGGGAAGTTTGAGAGAAAAGGAAGTAGTATGAGGGCTTTTGAGAAAGGATTGGTAACTTTGTGAAGTAGTTCTTAGCTTTATATAGTCTTTAAACTTAATCTAGCCATTATTATTAACTTGTAAGATACACAAAACAGAAATGGACATAACACAAATCTGGACACCAACGGTCGACCGGTGAGGGCAAAGTTGTCGACCGTTTTCTTATAAATAAGAAAATGTTCGAACTAAAGTACAAGTTGGTCGAACACTAAGGCTAGAACTTAATTGAATGGTCGAACCAAGTCTGGGGTGTAGGATCGATTTAATGGCTTAGTTCTAATCACTTTTAAGGTTAATTAAACTCTACTTTCTCAATCGAAGATGTGTAGTGGAAATTAAAACAAACAAGCAAGTAAAGAAAGAATTATGCAAACCACTATATGACCTGGAAGATTTTATAGAGGTTCGAACCCGGAAGAATTATGCAAACCAATCTCGTTTTGGGCCGAGATTAAGCCTTTTACAAGTCTTCAAACTCGCGAACAACCCTCGCCGAGTTTGGCTTCTTCTCTCACAATCCGAGAGGGAACACTTCGGGCTTTTACCGAAATCCTTGCTACTTGACACACAATTGGAGTGGAACAATACTCTCTAAACTTGAGCACACTTTTAGTATGATTTGGCTATGATCAAAGGTGTGGAATTTGGGCTTCGAGTGTACGAATGAGGATTTCAAAGCTTGTGAGTTTCTCTCTAGTGTATATAAAAAATTGTAGTATGAGTGTTGTCTAAACAAGGTTTGGGATACTATATTTATAAACTCTCTAAGTGGGTTATAGCCGTTGGTACAAGTATAGGAAGTTGTGTAAGAAACACAAAACAGTGAAATGTAGGTCACATTTCAAAACAAAACCGGGCGACCGGTTGGTCAAATCTGGCTATAACTTAAGTTCACTTAAGTGAACGGTCAAACTAAGTTGGGGATTGGTCGACTGTTCTAGGGGTTTTGGTCTGGTAAAGGATGGATTGGTAGAACTAAGGAAAATGTCTATTTGACCGAAAACTTCCAGGCACTTCTGGGTTCAAGGAGAAAATGAGTTTCGATCGACCTAACTCTAGGAGTCGTTCGACCGGAATCTTCTAGAGTGTTCATGTTGACTAAAGATTATTTGATCGGTCGACCGATAGGTAAATGGCGGTCGACCGGAAGTCTGGTAAAATTGGGGTTTTGGGAAATCTGACAAGTCTAACGGTCACTTGACATGTGGACGGTCGAACAAAAGGCTTGCAACGGTCGACCGGTTCAACACTTAGGCTAATAGTATTAATAGACCCAATCGGTAGAACGAATAACTCGTTCCGGTCGACCGAATTGGCACTAGCAGACCAAGTTTGGTTTAAGTGTTTTTCGGTTCTAGTTTGGGTGATCTATTGAAGTCCAAATGTTGTGAAATTTTGTGTGTGACTTCTATAAGGAACCTAGTGTGTGTTTAAGTTCATTTTAGCTCAAGTATGCTCAAATACACAAAGTTCCTAAGACTCAAAATAAATCAAGATTACATGTCTTCAAATGAGCATTATTACATTTCTTGACTTGATTTCTTTTATTCCATAAGTCTTGATCACCTGTAGAAGTTAGCATAATATATGTTATGCATAATGTGTGCTACTCTACATTGATTGTATTTAAGATTAGGTTGATTAAATCATCAAGACATAGATTAAGGCATAAAAGCCAACAATCTCCCTTTTTTTATGATGGCAACCTATATCTTAATACTTGAAATTTCTATGTGTAAACTATGCATTTAAATGTTCCCCTATGGATGTGCATAGTTTTTGTTCAATTTTAATCAAATTCAAGTCATCTCCCCTTAATAATCTCTCACCCTTTGACATCCATCAAAAACAAAATTAAACATGGAATTTTAGGATGTCTTGTAATGAAGTTCCTCACCCTAAACTTGTACTTCATTACCCTATGTATAAGATATTCATTAAGCTCCCCCGATCAATACGAATATGATATTTCAATTCAGTTCAAATTCTAATCTCCCATTTTAACATCAAATAAATATGAACAAGTAAGTATGTGTTGTATTACTCTCATTTTAGCATCCATTAACAAATTTGACACTAAGGCAATGGATGTGTTTCGAAATTACACGATATGCAATGAATAAGATTTCAATTAGGCATAAAAAACATTTTTCTTCCCCTTTTAATGGTTGTCATGAAGCATAACCTAATTGATCAAAGAATGCAATGAAGATAAGATAATTTAGCATTCAATTTATCCCTAGATTAGAACCAATCTTGTATGAATGTAGAAGATAGAGAATTTTACTCAACTTGATCCTCAAATTGGTTCCAATCTTCTTTCGGTAGTGCAACCGGCTTTGAATTTGACTTTCTAAGCTTGCCCGGTCACCACCGATCTCCCTCTTCAAGCACCTCCATGAACGGTGGTGACCGGGCAAGTTACTTTAGGTACCCAAACTACTTTGGGTCCTTGAACATTAGCCTTGGCAACCCCAAACCATTTTTGTTTTAGGATCTCACACACTTGAAGAGCTATGCTTAACAAACATATGATTGCCATTTAGAGTAGTATGAGATACATGGCTTTTCAATTTAGCATTGTATCATAAACCATGTTTATCTAAGGATTGTCTTTGACTACCTAAAAGCATGTCATGCATCTTGGTTCCATTTGTGAACCTTTCTAGATCTTTTCTAAGTTGTTCATTACAAATTTTAAGATCTAGTTGTTCAACATCAATGGGTGTTTCTCTTAGACTATGAAGTTTTAATGCATTAGTTTCAAGTCTAGAAACACCACGTTTTTCTCATTCATGCATATTTCAATTTGACTTTGGAGATCATTTATCAACTTTCAAGCATTTTTCGTTTCACAAATGATCTCATATTGTTTAACTAAGTCATGAAATGCATTTTGAAGCTCATCATGTGTATATGTTTCTTCTTTAGAACATGAGCTATCACTATAATATGACTTAGTAGAACATGAATTTGATCTAGTAGAACAAGAGTTAAAGTCTACCTCAGTATGTTCATCTTCAATAGCCATGAATCATGAATGGGCAACCTCTCTTCTACTTTGCAAGGAGGAGGATGATGATGATGGTGATGATGAATCATCCCATGTAGCTTTGGGAGCTTCCTCCTTCCTTGCTCCTCTCCTTTTCTCTCCTTCTCTCCCTTCTCTCATTTTTCTTCTCCTTTTCTTTTCTTTTCTTTTCTCTCATTCTCACTCTCCTCCTTCTCCTTTTTCTTTTCCCTCTTCTCACTTCTCCTTCCTCTTCTTTCTCTTGTTTCTTCCTTATCCTTTTTGAGGAAATTGAAGAAATCTAAGGCAAGGACTTCAATGTCCTCATTCTCTACTCCTCTCCATTGCTCATCGAATTTTGTATGTAATGCCAAAGTGGGTATGTTTTTGGAGGCTTCCTTCTCCTTTCGATGGTTGATTTTAAGTTCATAAGTCGTGAGATTTCCAATTAACTCCTCCATCTTTAGTTGGGAAAGGTCATGTGCTTATTCAATTGCGTCCACCTTATCTTCCCAATTGTTGTTTAGCGACCGGAGAAACTTCCTTGTCATCTCTTCTTCATTAATTTTTCATCCAAGAACCAAAAGAGAGTTAGTGATATCGGTGAAGCGAGTGTTCATTTTGCTTATGTTCTTACCGATTTGCATAGAAAAGATTTCATACTTATGCATAAGGAGACTAATACGAGTTTCTTTGGTTTTACTATCTCCTTCATGATGCATTTGTAGCCTATGCCAAATTTCATTTGCACATTCACAACCTCTAATTCTATTATATTCTCCCTCATTAAGGCCACAATATAGAATGTTCATGATTTTAGAACTCATTTCTATCTCTTTCATTTTGGCCCTAGATAATGTGTCAAGTTCTTCTACTTTAGGAGGGTTATATGGATTTTGAAGAAACATCCAAAATTTAAGGTCACTAGAAATTAGAAATATCTTCATCTTATTCTTCCAATAATCATAATTAGATCCATTAAGTAAAGGAGGCCTAGGGGTGCAAAGTGAAAGGAATGTGTTCTAAAAGTTTACTTTTATATGTCAATTATTATGAATCGGATGTGCAAACATTTGTTCCTTGATTAATGTATTCGTCTTTTGGAAGTGTTAAGGAAGAAGCGTTTGGTCCTTAACCGTAGAGCTCTAAAAGATAATGGTCTACATAAATCAAAGTTATTCACAATCATGGTAATCAACAGGGAACATTAATTACCGAGATAAGATTATCGTGTTGGTCATCAATTATTTAGCTCTACAAATATTTGACGACCTGAGTATATAAAATCGGAAAAGATTACTTTTATATATTGAATAGACCTAGCAAATAAAACAATATGGAATTGTGTTTTGTGTCATTAATGTTTTACTGTGTCTTGGATCTTAAGATATGAGACTTATATCTTTTCACATAAGGAATGTTCAATTTAATTATTGTCAAAAGTTATCAATGAGTATAGTGATAAAGTCAATAGTTGGTTAAACATGACTTATGCTGGAAAAGATAGTTAGTCAAAAGATTACCATTGCCCTCTTTACTTGAGTGATGATATTACTGGGCCCTTTGATAAAGTAAAATTATAATATACACAATGTGACTTATGTTAAGTTACATATTTATAATTAGCTTAAGAGATCAAGAAATGAATATAAAATACAAAGGTGACACATTTCTACTTTGTATAATATTCTTAATATCATGAGGAAAGGGATGGACACAAGTGATGTCCTTACATCACTAAATGGATTGTGTTTAGTTTGAGTGAAAAAAGACATCTATGTTAATTGGGTAATTATAATGTGTAGCTAGATACCGCTTATTGTTTATGATATTAAATGTTTAATATCACTGCTGATTAGTAGCATATCATTCATCAGATTCATGCTATATATCATTTATTTTACCCCAATATTGTGCTACTTGAGTTGTTGTTTGTAGTGTTTCAGGAGTTAGGTAATAAAGAAGAGGAAAGGAGCAAAATTGACCTAAATGTAACAAGTATGGACTGATTTGGAAGGTTCTATACCTATTTGTAATGCACAAGGACTGGATCGCAAATCAGACCCAAGTGCAAACCCAGAGGGACCTGATTGTGAAGTGCAAAACATGGTGGCACATGACTTGAATCAGATCAGTATTTCACTAATTAAACTCAAAGTGATTCGAGCTAGCAGACTATGGCTTCACCCCATGTGCCAAATGAAGATATCAAGTGGGACACAAAATTTCAGTCATTTACAGTATGGGTTCTTCTTGTGTTTATGCTTTCTTTAGTATAGAGATGTGTAGAGAGTAGTCCATCCCCATTGGGGGGTGGACATGAAGGTGCTTTGGTCATGTGATGGATGAGTGTGTGTTAATCTAATCCTTTGAGCTTTACATGATTTCCATAACCATCCAATGAGATTTCACTCTTATCTTTGATGTGCTAATGCTCTTGAATGAAGCTTAGCACATGCTTAGATTAGTGGGTCTATTTTATGGGGAAGGATGATGTTAGGATAAGGATGGAGTGGAAGAGGGCAACAAGGCATGTGCATGCATGTGCTCATGTTGGTTTTATGCAAATTAATGTCTTCTATGTATTTATGATTGTGATAAATCTTATTTCATGTGCAGACATAGTTGGATTTGAGTCGTTATGCATGTAACATATTTGCTTCATTTCAATTATTGTCTTGTATGTTTTAATGATAATGTTTTATGTTATTTCATGTGGAGGGAAAGTTGAATTTGAGTTTTAAGGATTTCATATATGACATGTTTTGATGAGCACCAATAAACACACTACACCACACATCTTCATTTCCATGTTCTTTCTCTACCCCTAAGGGGTCTAGTTTTATTGCTTATTTTTTGATTTCTTTCGCATTGTATTGTAGTTTCGACCATCATCTCCTTTTCTTTTCTCACTCGAGTATTGCGAACTCGACTAACATACACTCCCTGTAGATTGACCCGTGTTTGCCACCACTTTAACGCGGTCATGCACTTGTGGTTATTAAACTGATTCAATCAATTGACAATTGACTTAGATCCTCCTATAGGTCACACCACAAAATTGGGAAACAAGAAGGTTGATTATTATATTCATATGATGTATCAGATTTCGTGTGAAATAGTATACATGTGGTGAATCGATAAAATCAATGTTTCATGAAAATGACATAGTTAGAATCATTTATAAGTTCATATGAGATGTATGTATTATGCGGTGTAATGGTTGATATTACATATGATAATATATTACATGATATATGAATTTGTTAAAAACCCCAAAGAATCAAATTTTGTTGGATATAAAATCCAAAATTTGGTAAAAGGCAAAAAACGGTTAATACAGTTTTTGCCCGAATTAATAAGGAATTAGTATTAATCATGTATTGGAATTATTCCAATTATGGTTAAGTGTGGATGTGGATGATTATGTGTCAAATTATTATTGATTTTAGGGCGAGAAAAACAAGAGATCATGGGTTAGTGGTTAGCCCATGATGTGGGTGTTGGGAGACCCTATAAATAGGTCTTCTCTCCCTCCTTATTTCAATTAATGCAAAAATTTCTGTCTCCCTAACCACCCTATTAATCCATCCAATAATTCTTTAATTATTTCAAGCTTTTGGAGATTAAATTCTCAGGGAGCATAAAGGGGTTATTAGCTAGATTCTAACCTTGATTTAGAGATTGAATTGGCTAGCTCATTTGTCCTCTAATCTTGTTTAGAGTTTGGTGAACACTTGGAGGCGAATCGGCGGGCGATTCGACGGGCAACGGAACTCCGAATTTTCAAAAAGGTTTTGTTTGTTTATTTTAATATATGTAGGTTTGCCTGATATTAGAATAAACACAAAACAATGTACATAAAATTTCTGAAAATATGAAATCGATCATGTATGCTTGTATTAATTTTTTTTAAATATAAACATACATAGGGACACAAAGTCCTACAGTGTTATCATAGCATTAAGTTCATTTTTTCAATGATTAGACTATAAAATTAATTTCAGTTTGCCTTCTCCAATCGAAACAATTCGAGTTCTTGTCTTTTTTAGTTTTTCGACAGTTTTGTTGATTTAATTCTCATTAATTCTTTTGAAAGTTTTAAATATTTTGAAACACATAATGTGAATGTTAGAATTAAGATTTGGACTCATGTCTAAAATATAAAATTTTCTTTTTTAATTAAATGATTATTTTATAAGAAATTGACAAAACAAAAAAGACATGTTTATCTTTCCTTAAAATTTTATTTTTGGAAATTGGATAAACAATGGTTCAAATGTTTTGTATTTTGAACTATGGATGTGCAAAATTATTTTTATTGGATTTCAAATGATTTTGGAATTGTTTGATTTGGAGATGAAGGATAAACTAAATCGAGTAATTTATAGTATATGTACATGGGTTGCTCGAGTTCTCTTTTGTAGGGATATGCAAGTTTGTATGTTCCGACGAAGCCATGAGTGAATGAATGAATGAATGATTTTTTATATAGATATTATTATTCAATCACAGGGGCTTATGTATATGTAAATGCCAAATTTCTATTTCTATGTATATGCATGCATATGAGAGAAAATTTACATAGGACTTGCACTAGACAATTTTCAAAATTGTGAGATGCATGTTTATATTTTTCAAATACCTACATTCATGGTGCAAGAGAAATTCACAGAGAAGACGTTGAGGAAGCGCAAGAGTCAAGCACGCAGAAACATATAAACTCACACAGATATATGTGTGAATGGATATATTTATGTTTGTGTGCTTGACATGTATATGATTGTTTGGATGAATGTTAGGATGTGTATAGATATAAATATGCATGATCACCTAATTTCTAAAATCACATATAAATGTTTAAATTGTCCAACCAAAAATTAAGAGAACTTTTCTTTCTTATTTCATCCACTAGCAGCCATCGATCGAGGGATATTTTGCTTGCCCTTAGCGGGAGATAGCTTCCTCCATCTTTGGGAATAGTGCAAGATATATGGTTGTTTATTGTTGTGCCATAAATAGATGTACAAGGTGCGATTAACACTTAGTGGACACCGAGTGTATTTATTTGTGAATACAAGGGATAAACATATCTCATATCAAATGAAATAAGTTTTCTTAACAAGACCCGGAGCCCAAGCTCGATTTTGAGACAAAAGTTTTTTTAGGAGGGTTGGTCAAATTCCCTCTTAATTAAAATGACAAGATTCATAAGAGTTTGAAAATGTACATATTGTAATATTTTGAAATGGTTATGATTAGAAAATATTTTCTTACCTTGATTTTATAATATATCTGATAGCCCTTAGCTAGTTTATATTATAATTGATAAGATCTTGAATTACTGCACTTATGGACATGGTTATTTGTGGTATTTATTTTTGAACATAAAATTGACATTAAATCCTATGTATAAATTTATTTTGTAGAAATGTCGAATATACAACCTATTGTGCGATCTATGATTGAAAAACATCCTTTGGAAAATGATGGCGCCAACTTCATAAGCTGACAACTCAAGCTCAATATCATGTTGAAGTTTGAGAAACTATATCATATTTTGGATGGTGAAATCCCAAAATTAAATGAGAAGGCAATCGATAACGAGAAATAGGCTAAAGCCAACTGGGAAGACCAAGAGAACCAAGTTCACGGTCTAATGTTGGCATCCATGGGTGACTCGCTTCAAGCGAAATACTTTGATTCAAAACCCAAGAAGACCACGGAAGCTTTAACAAAGATGTTCATGGATATTGATAGAAAAGAGCACTATAAGACCACCATCGCACTCACAAGGTGCCACATGGCGGATAGAACATCGGTATCTATGCATTTTCTCACTGTGCAGGGATACCTTGAGAAGTTGTCAAAGCTCTTTTCCCTGATGCCCGATGACATTGCGAAAGATTTGATTCTTGGCTCTCTAGCCCATTCCTACAAGTACTTCATTATGCACTATCATGTGCGTGAGAAAAGGGTGAGTCTTGAGGAGTTTCATAACGCTCTCAAAATGGCTGAAGTTGACATGGGTACGTGCATCCACATCCCTCATTCATGCATGTTTATTTCATGCATTAGTTAGTAAGGTGCATCGGGACAAGAGTGAGAGAGCGTTTGATTGGAGCGATTGATTGCTAGATTTAAGCTCAAAACGCTACTAAGGAGGGGTTGTCCCATAAAAGATAAGGTGGGGGATCAAAAACTTGATTGATCGTTTTATATTTAACCGCAAGTGCACGGCCGCGTTGAAGCGGTGGCAAATACGGGTCGTCCACTGGGAGGTGTGTCGACACTTGGTTCGTGCGAAGGCAAGGGGTAAAGAAAGGAGAAAAGGATTGGTTACACTAAACTACACTACAATGCTAAACTAGAATGCAAAAGGAAATGAAGATAAGCAATAAAACTAAACCCCAAAGGGGGTAGAGAAATAATGTGAACATAAAGAAGTGTGTGTGTGTTCATTAAGCTCCTCACAACATGTAGTGCATGAAATCATAAAACTACATCCAACTTTGCCTCTACATGAATTAAGATAAGACTACATCACTAAAACATACAAGACAATAATTGAAATGAAGCTACATGAACTCAAGTATAAAGACTATACCCTACTATGCCTCTACATGAATTAAGATTTCACTACATCATTAAAACATACAAGACATTAGCTAAGGTAAAGGCAACAAGAGCTCATACACTACAAATTGTGTTTCCAATATTAACTTCATCCATATCCTAACCTTATCATTCCCCATAAAATAGGTCCACTAATCAAAGCATAAGCTAAGCTTCATTCAAGAGCATTAGCATATCAAAGATAAGAGTGAAAACTCATTAGATGGTTATGGAAATCATATAAAGCTCAAGGGATAAAGATAACACACACTTAATACACTACATGATTATATCACATATTTCTCCACCCCCCAAATGGGGATGGAACTACTCACTACTCATTACACTAACTATATTAGCAAAAGAAAGCATAATACTGAAATGAAAGTTAACTAAGAAGGCAAGAAGCATTAAAGAAACATAAAAGGAAAGGAAAGACTAAACAAACATGCACAAATTAAAAGACAAGATTGAAAGAAACTAGAAGAATTATTTTATTAACAAATGACTCACATTGAAGGTAGCATTCATCTCCACCTTGAGTTTTTGCTTCAAGGCTCACTCCTTAGTAGAGAGAATACCACCAAGCAATGGGTAATTACAATGGAAGGTGAAGAGTTCTATTTATAAGCATGGAAAAAGCTAATCGGGGACAATCCCCCGATGTGGGACTAAACCAATACCAAAAATAGCCTAAACGAACATTAATACAAGTCCAGGAGAAATTTCGACGGATCCTGAGCAATATGGACCGCCAATTAGCGGTCCAAGACCGCCAATTGGCGGTCCAAAATTGTCGGATCGTGTTGGAATTTGTTGTGGGCTTTGCTTTCTGGTATTGTTGGTCTTTGATGCGGTTACTCGACTTGTTGGAGCTCCGACCCGAATAGAATTGGTAAAATACTCCCCATGATGGTGTGGAGTATTCTGTTTTGCTCTTAGGTCCTTCTGTCTTACATTCAGGTCCTTCTCCCTTGCATCTAGGTCCCTAGATCTCACCATTCAGTCCTTTTTCCCAGCTTTTGGGTCCTTTCATGCCTATTCTCTTCAAACATCTTTATTCCTGAAAACTAAACATAAAACTCGTCACGTAGCATTGCTTAGGTGTAAGATAATGGATATAAGATACAAATATGAGCATGAAATGATGTCAATCACCGTCCATGGAGGGAGCAAGAGGATCACCAAAGGTAAAGGCAAAAACAAATTGTCCAAAAAGGTGTTAAAAGGGAATGGAGTAGGAGGGGCTCATACGAGTACCTCAATGGGGAATTCTTCGACATATGTGACTCCTAATACGGAGTGTTACCACTGCAGTGGAAAATGACACATCCGTCTGAATTGCCTCAAGTACAAGGAGGATCTTGACAACGGGGTAATTGAGCGAAAACGCCCCAAAAGGCTAAAGGTATATTTGTTATTGAAATAAATTTGGCCACCTCTATCCATGATTGGGTAATTGATACCGGATCTTGTACTCCCATAATTTCTAATGTGCGGCTACTAAAGGATAGGAATGAACTTGTGAAGAACTAGATGGTTTTGAAGGTTGAAAATGGTGCAAGCGTTGCTGCGATTGCACAAGGTTCCGTGGAGCTTCAATTATCTAGTGGTTTAAATTTATGTTTAAAGAACGTCTATTATGTGACTTCAATTAGCAAGAATATTATTTTTGTATCATGTTTAGATATGGATAATTGTAATATAAATATTTCAAACTCTTTCTTATCTATATCGAAGAATGGAATTTTCTATACAAATGTATTCATAAGGAATGGTCTTTATTTGCTTGAATTGAATAATAGACAAATTTTAAACATCAATAACAAAAGGCTTAAAACTACTCACGTGAATGATACACTCTTGTGGCACTATCGTCTTGGTCCCATAAATGAAAAACGCATTAAGAAATTGCAAGAGGCTAACCTTCTTGGTCAACTTGATTTTAAATCGTTGGAGACATGTGAAGCTTGTCTAATGGGCAAAATGACCAAGAGGCCTTTCAAGAAGTAAGGTCTGAGAGCGAGTAACTTATTAGATTTGATACATTCCAATGTATGTGGTCCAATGAGTACAAGTGCAAGAGATAGTTTTAGGTACTTAATTACGTTCACGGATGGCTATAGTCGTTATGGCTATATTTATCAAATGAGAAACAAAAGTGAATCATTTGACAAGTTCATGGAATTCAAGAATGAAGTAGAGAACCAACTCAACAAGAAAATCAAGTCTCTACGAACAGATCGTTGAAGTGAGTACTTAAGTACCGATTTGATTCATTCCTAAAGGAGTGTGGTATTGTACCACAACTCACTCTGCCCGGAATACCTCAATGGAATGGGGTATTGGAAAGGAGAAATAGGATATTGCTTGACATGGTTCGATCAATGATGAGTCAAGCTGAATTGCCGCTTTACTTTTGGAGTTATGCACTAGAAGCTACGGCTTACACACTAAATAATGTTCCATCCAAATTTGTAGAGAAAATGCCTTATGAGCTATGCAGTGGTAAAACACTTAAGCTCAATTTTCTCAAGATTTAGGGTTGTGAGGCCTACGTCAAGAGATTGATGTCGACCAAACTTCAACCAAAAGCGGATAAGTGCTTCTTTATAGGTCATCCTCGTGAGACAAGAGGATACTACTTTTAGCATATAACCTTCGATCAAGTGATTGTAGAGAGGGATGTCGTATTTCTAGAAAAGGAATTTCTGGAAATAATAAAAGTAGTGGGAGTAGAATTGTGCTTGAGGAAACTAAAGATATTCTACAAGATCATGACATGAATGTAAACATTCAAGATCATGAAGGCCCAACCGAGATTCCTTTGGTTAGTGGGAGCGTGAGTGAGAGACCCTCGCAAGCAATTGTGAGTGAAACTCAATCATCCCCATGTAGTGTACGTTCGAGAATCGAACACGAACCAATTCCGCAAGAAATTGTGGAAGAAGTTCGAGAAGTACATGTAGAACCAAAAGAACTTAGAAGGTCTACAAGGGAAATGAAGAAACCCGATATGTATCTGGGACTTCATGAGATAATGGTACTTGATACTGATGATCCCTCGACCTTTCAAGAAGCAATGGAGAGAGAGGACTGCAAACTATGGTTAAAAGCCATGGAATCTAAAATAGAATCAATGTATGAGAATCAAGTGTGGAACTTGGTGTACATTCCTCAAGGGAAGAAAGTCATTCAAAATAAATGGGTTTTCAAGAGGAAGATGGACATGCATTGGAATTTGACAACCAACAAAGCAAGACTTGTAGCAAAAGGTTTGACTCAAGTTCAAGGAATTGACTATGATGAAACTTTTTCACTGGTTTCCATGTTCATGTCTATTCGGATTATGCTCCCTATTGCCGCATTTCATGATTATGAGATATGGCAAATGGATGTCAAAACGGTGTTCCTTAATGGGAACTTGGAGAAGGATGTGTACATGGTAGCAACCTCAAGGTTTTGAAGATCCAAAGAATAGCGAGAAAGTATGCAAGCTTCAAAGATCCATTTATGGATTGAAGCAAACATCAAGGAGTTGGAACAAACGCTTTGACAAAGAAGTCAAAAAGAGTCACTTCGTCCAAAGTAAGGAAGAGCCTTGTATATACAAGAAGGTTAGTGGGAGCCACATAGTGTTCTTAATCTTATATGTCGATGACATACTCCTCATGGGAAATCATATACCTTTACTTGAGCAAACGAGAAGTTCATTGAAATCTGCATTTTCAATGAAAGACATGGGTAATGCTCAATACATCTTGGGAATCAAGATATATATAGATAGATCACGTAGACTCATTGACCTAAGTCAACATACATACATTGACAAGATCTTGGAAAGGTTCAGCATGAACAACTCCAAAAAGGGCAATCTGCCAATGAGTCTGGGTGTGCAACTCAAGAAGTCTCAGCGTCCCGAAACACGTATCTATCTTGGAGTACATGAATGATGTTCCTTATGCTTCAGCAATAGGATCAATCATGTACGCCATGACTTGCACAAGACCCGATGTCTAGTATGCTCTAAGCGTGACAAGTCGTCACCAATCCAACGCATGTCCTGAGCATTGGACTGCAGTCAAAAATATTCTAAGGTACCTTAACCGGAGCAAAGATAAGTTTCTTGTTTATGGAGGACAAAGGGAGCTAATAGCCGAGGGCTATTTGGATGCTAGTTTAGTGAGTGATCCGACGATAGAAGATCGCAATCAGGACATGTCTTCCTTCTGAATGGTGGAGTCGTGAGTTGGCGTAGTTGGAAGCAAACCACTCCGGCCAACTCAACCACCGCTTCCAAAGTTATGGTTTCCAATGAAGTGAGCAAGGAAGGAGTGTGGATTAATAAGTTCCTTGAAGAGTTTGGAGTAGTTCCCTCGAGCGAGGGATCAATAGAGCTATTCTGCAATAATAGTGCATCTATCTCGCAAATCAAGGATCTCAAATCACACCACAAAGTGAAGTACATGGATCACAAGTACTTTACCACACGTGACTTCATCGACGAAGGCCAAAAAAATTAATAGCAACACAGTTGATCCATTCACCAAACCATTATCCTAAGCCAATGGCAAAATGCATTTCGAGTCCATGGGTCTGAGGAACCATGTGGATTGTCTTGATGAGTGATTAGAGAGGGTTACCCTAGTTATTATTGTTTTATACATTGAGAATGTATGTGAAAGAAAACTTTGATAACATGTGGGACATTGAAAGGAATGTGTTTTAAAAGTTTACTTTTATATGTCAATTATTATGAATCGGATGTGCAAACATTTTGTTCCTTAATTAATGTATTCGTCTTTTGGAAGTGTTAAGGAAGAGGTGTTTGGTCCATAACCGTAGAGTTTCTAGAAGATAATGGTCTACATAAATCAAAAGTTATTCACAATCATTGTAATCAACATGGAATATTAATTACTGTGATAAGATTGTCGTGTTGGTTATCGATTATTGTAGCTCTACAAATATTTGATGACACAAGTATATAAAAGAGGAAAATATTACTTTTATATATTGAATAGACCTAGCAAGTAAAACATTATGGATTTGTGTTTTGTTTCATTAATGTTTACTGTGTCTTGGATCCTAAGATATGAGACTTATATCTTTTCACATAAGGAATGTTCAGTTTGATTATTGTCAAAAACTATCAATAAGTATAGTCATAAAGGCAATAGTTGGTTAAACATGACTTATACTGGAAAAGATAGTTCATCAAAAGATTATCATTGCCCCTCTTTACTTGAGTTATGATATTACTGGGCCACTGATAAAGCGAAATTATAATGTGCACAATGTGACTTATGTTAAGTTACATATTTATAATTAACTTAAGAGATCAAGAAATGAATATAAAATACAAAGATTACACATTTCTACTTTGTATAATATTCATAATATCATGAGGCAAGGGATGGACACAAGTGATGTCCTTACATCACTAAATGGATTGTGTTTAGTTCGAGTGAACAAAGACATCTATGTTAATTGGGTAACTATAATGTGTAGCTAGATACCGCTTATAGTTTATCATATTAAATGTTTAATGTCATTGTCAATTGACTTAGATCTTCCTGTAGGTCACACCACAAAACTTGGAAATAAGAATGTTGATTTTATATTCATAAGATGTATCGGATTTCGTGTGAAATAGTATACATGTGGTGAATCGATAAAATCAATGTGTTATGAAAATGACATAGTTAGAATCATTTATAAGTTCATATGAGATGTATGTATTATTGGGTGTAATGGTTGACATTACATATGATAATATATTACATGATATATGAATTTGCTAAAAAAACCCAAACATCAAATTTTGTTGGATATAAAATTAAAATTTGGTAAAAGGTAAAAAAAGGTTAATACGGTTTTGCCCAAATAAATAAGGAATTAGTATTAATCATGTATTGGAATTATTGCAATTATGGTTAAATGTGGATGTGGATGATTATGTGTCAAATTATTATTGATTTTAGGGCGAGAAAAACAAGAGATCATGGGTTAGTGGTTAGCCCATGATGTGGGTGTTGGGAGACCCTATAAATAGGTCTTCTCTCCCTCTTTGTTTTAATTAATGCAAAAATTTCTTTCTCCCTAACAACCTAATTAATCCATCCGATAATTCCTTAATTATTTTAAGGTTTTGGTGATTTATTCTCAGGGAGCATAAAAAGGTTATTAGCTAGATTCTTACCTTGATTTAGAGATTGAATTGGTTAGCTCCTTTCCCTCTAATCATGTTTAGAGTTTGGTGAACACTTGGAAGAGTATTGGTGGGCCATTCGACGGACAACATTACTGGGCCCCTTGATAAAGCAAAATTATAATGTGCACAATGTGACTTATGTTAGGTTACGTATTTACAATTAGCTTAAGAAATCAAGAAATGAATACAAAATACAAAGGTGACACATTTCTACTTTAAATAATATTCTAAATATCATGAGACAAGGGATGGACACTAGTGATGTCCTTACATCACCAAATGGATCGTGTTTAGTTTGAGTGAACAAAGACATCTATGTTAATTGGGTAACTATAATGTGTAGCTAGATACCGCTTGTAGATATTCGACGGGCGATTCGACGGGCAACGGAACTCCAGATCTTCAAAAAGGTTTTAGAGAATCTTTGGGTATGATCCTCTCTTGTTTGTTTATTTTAATATATGTAGGTTTGCATGATATTAGAATAAACACTAAACAATGTACATAAAATTGCAGAAAATATAAAATCCATCATGTATGCTTGTATTAAAAAAATTAGAATACACACGTACATAGGGACGCAAAATCCTACAAAAAGACCCTCTACATGATTAGATGTTGTAGCCATGCTAAAAATACGATGAAGTATGCAATTTAGCTCACCAATCTCTGATACCAAATGTCGGATCGATCTAATGGCTTAGTTCTAATCACTTTTAAGGTTAATTAAACTCTACTTGCTCAATCAAAGATGTGCAGTAGAAATTAAAACAAACAAGCAAGTAAAGAAAGAATTATGCAAACCACTAGATGACCCGGAAGATTTTATAGAGGTTCGGCCTCCCGCCTACTTCCTCTCTTGCAAGCTCCACTCGATCTCCCTCGAGCTCCGCCTATGTATTCACTATCAAACTCGCGAACAACCCTCGCCCAGTTTGACTTCTTCTCTCACAATCCGAGAGGGAGCACTTTGGGCGTTCACCGAAATCCTTGCTACATGACAGACAATTGGAGTGCAAGACAATTGTTACATGGCAGACAATTGTCCTACTCACTAAACTTGAGCACACTTTGAGTATTATTTGGCTATGATCAAAGAGGATTTCAAAGCTTGGGAGTTTCTCTCTAGTGTATAGGACAAATTGTAGTAGGAGAGTTGTCTAAATAAGGTTTGGGCAACTCTATTTATATGCTCTAAGTGGGTTATAGCCGTTGGGACAAGTATAGGAAGTTGTTGTGTAAGAAATACAAAATAGTGAAGTGCATGTCACATTTCAGAACAAAATGGGTCGACCGAATCGGGCATATAGGTCGACCGGTTGGTCAAATCTGGCTATAACTTAAGTTCACTTAAGTGAACGTTCGAACTAATTGGGGATATGTCAACTGTTTTAGGGGATTTGGTATGGTAAAGGATGGATCGGTCGAACTAAGGAAAAGTTATGTTCGACTAAAAACTTCCAGGCACTTCTGGGTTCAAGGAGAAAATGAGTTTCGATCGACCTAACTCTAGGAGATGTTCGACCGGAAACTTCCAGAGTGTTCAAGGCAACCAAAGATTGTTTGATCGGAGTCTGGTAAAATTGGAGTGTTAGGTTTAATGGTTTGTTGCATGTGCTAAGTGCAACCGTGATTCCTACGAAAGTGAGTTAGGATTTCTTGTTTCTCGTTTGTTTTTCTCTTTCTTTGTTTTGCTCGGGACTAGCAAAAACTTAGGTGTGGGGGTATTTGATTGACATCATTTCATGCTCATATATGTATCTTATATCCATTATCTTACATCTAAGTAATGATACGTGACGTGTTTTATGTTTGAATTTCAGAAACAAAGAGGTTTGAAGAGAAGAGTCATGAAACGACCCAAAAGCAAGAAAAAAGACTTAATTGTGAGACCTGGGGACTAAGATGCAAAGGAGAAGGACCTGAACGTAAGACAGACGGACCTAAGAGCAAAACAGAAAACTCCACACCATCATGGGGAGTATTTTGGCAATTCGATTCGGGTCGAAGCTCCAATAAACAAAGTAGATGCATCCAAGACCAATAAATACTTCAAGCAAAGCCCACAACAAAACTCAACTGGATCTGGAGCTTATAGCCCGCCAATTGACGGTCTGGGACAGCTAATTGGTGGTCCAAATCACTCTGGATCCGCTAAGATTTGTGCAGCACGTGTATTAGTGTATTTTTAGTCTATTTTTTGTATTGGTTTAGTCCCACATCGGGGGATTGTCCCGGATTAGCTTTCTCCATGCCTATAAATAGAACTCTTCACCTTCTATTGTAATCACCAATTGTTTGGTGGCATTCTCTCTACTAAGGAGTAAGCCTTGAAGCAAAACTCAAGGTGGATAAAAATGCTACCTTCAATGTGAGTCGTTGTTAATAAAATAATTATTCTAGTTTCTTTTAAATCTTGTCTTTTAATTTGTGCATGCTTGTTTAGTCTTTCCTTTCATTTTAAGCTTCTTTAATATTTCTTGCTTTCTTAGGTTAATTTTATTTCAGTATAATGTTTCATTTTCTTAATGTAGGTAGTGTAATGGTTAGTGAGTAGTTCCATCCCCTTTGGGGTGGAGTAGATGTATGTACATGTTATGTAGGTGGTATGAATGCTAATATGAATGTTTTGTGAGAAATATTAGTATGCTTGCTTGAATTATTAAGAACCTTACTTGATGGTTTCTGCCATAGCTTAGGTACACTCCATGCTTGTCTAAGTGTCTTAATAACAACCTTGTATTGCTCATATTAATCACCTAGGTTAGTGTTGTAAATGATAGGTCTTATCATGAGGTACTTCTTATGCATGAGAAACACTAACCACACTTGAGCTTATAGTATGCATTCAACACCACACTTATTTCATGTGCACACACACACACTCCACCCCTTAGGGGTTTCCATTCCTGTCTTTTTATCTTCTTCATTAGTTGTTTAGCTTAGTTGTTTAGTTATTTCATTTCAGCTTGCTTGTTTACTAGTTTAGATTAGTGTAGTGTAGTGTAATGCACCTTTCTCTCATTCTTTTACCTCTCGCCTTCGAACAAACCAAGCGTCGACACACCTCCCAGTGGACGACCCGTATTTGCCACTGCTTCAACGCGGCCGTGCACTTGCGGTTAATATAAAACGATCAATCACCCACTCTGTTGATTGTAGGAGAGACGAGATCTCCATATCTTGGCTCATTTGTTGGGCTTTGTGGTCTTCGTCGTAGGGAGATGAGGCGTATTGAGGGCGTGTGACCTCGCGGTTAGGCGTCGTCTAGATATAACGTGTTTGGTTGTATGCTTCTGCCATTACCTACCTGTCGTAGCATAAGGCTTCCTCCCTTCTCATCTGAATCATTCTTTCTCTTCCGAGTCTTCTCCTTATCTACATTCTACATTATAGTCTCCTCCTCTGATTACACCTTCTATTTGTGTGTTGTTGTCAAGTCGAGTCGAACATGTTTATGCGAGGTTGGACTCACCTTGGTGAGAATGCTCAGCTTTCATTAGTTGCTTAGTTTAGTTTGTTTTGTCATTTCATTTCATGCTTTCTAGTTTCCTAGTTTAGATTAGTGTAGTTTAGTGTAATCAATCTTTATCTCCTTTCTTTCTCACTCGCCTTCGCACAAACCAAACGTCGACACACCTCCCACTGGACGACCCGTATTTGTCACTGCTTCAACGCGGTCGTGCACTTGCGGTTTAAATAAAACGATCAATCAATGGCCATGGGACATGAGGTGGAGACACCTTCTGGTATAGGCATATGATGAGGTGTCTCACTCTCACTAGTACTCTCAACTGAATAATGCAACGAACACTCCTTTTGGACATTTATGTTTGATGCCAGCTCACTCTGTTGCATTGCAAAGACAGGTAATGAGTTTTCGCTGGGCCCAAAAACATTCTCAATGGGTTGCATTGGTGTTAGGGGTGTTCGTTGATGTTGTGGTGCTTTCTCCAATTGGCGGATGAGATTTAGATTTAAAGGTTGATACATGGGCTCTTGTTGCCTACCAGAGTTGAACACATGAAACTCGGCACTCATGTTACCAAATGAGAGCTTCATGAGACCATTTCTACAATTAATTAAGGCGTTGGAAGTTGCCAGAAATGGTCTACCCAAAATCAAAGGTATTTGAGAGTGGGTGTTCGCAACAGGATGGTATCGAGGATGACAAAACCGACTGAAAATATAAAATCTCCAACTTTGATAAGCACGTCCTCGATAATCCCCTTTGGAATACGAATGGATCTATCCGCCAATTGGAGGGTGATCTTAGTTGGTTTCAATTCTCCCAAATTTAACTGTTGATAAACAGAAAATGGGAGGAGGTTGACCGCTGATCCTAAATCAAGCAAAACATTACTCATGCTAGTGTCCACTATCGTACACTGAATAGTAGGACACCCAGGGTCCTTGTATTTTGTGTAGGCGGGATTGGACAAAAGTGAGCTTACATTTGTGGGGCGAAGGAAAGGGTGATGAAATCCCCCATCTAATCTTTTATGGGACAACCCCTCCTTAGTAGTGTTTTTAAGTCTAAATCTAACAATCAACTCTCCAAACAAACACTCAACTCACACTTGTTTCAATGCACTTCCTACTAACTAATGCATGAATGAGAGTAGAAGGTGTGTACCTCACGCCAGCTCTCAGCAACTGAAAATAAAGCTAAGATAAAAGACAATCTACATGCCTAAGTCACATACATGATGCATAACCTAAACAAGAAGAATGCCTAATCTTTTGCTTTGGGTTTTAGGGTCCAAGTTGCCTAAAAGAAGTGTGATTATTGATCTGGGAACAAACTATAAGTCAAAACATGTCAAATCAAGTCCCAGATCACTAAATCAGTTATGGTAACAACACAAAGAAATTAGAAGGTAAACAGAGCTCACCAAACCGCCAATTGGCAGTCTCAGACCGCTGATTGGCGGTCCAAAGTGCCCAGGTTGGCCTCCAAGTTCTACTGCTTCTTCTCCTGGCCACTCCAAGTCTCCTGAAACAACGAAAAACTACAAAACACAAATTAAATCCACTCGAATCGTCCAAACAAGAGTCTGGACTGACACCTCCCCGACAACGACGCCCAAAACGTGTTGAACGTTTTATATTAAACCGCAAGTGCACGGCCGCGTTGAAGCGGTGGCAAATACGGGTCGTCCTCAGGGAGGTGAGCAGTCTCTCATTGGCACGAAATCAAGTGGCAAAAATAAGGAAGAGAGATTGATTATGCTACTCTACGCTACACTACACTACGAAATACGAAATGCGAAAGAAAGCAACAAACGATTAACTAAACCTTAACTAAGATTGAAAGAAGAGTGCTGGAATTCAGAAGTGGAAAACCCCTAAGGGGTGGGGTGAGTGCACACATGCAAAGAGGTGGGTGTTTAACACATTCTTTAAGCACAAATGAAGGTGGTGTTATCATGCATAGGAAGTGTCTAAATGTTATGGCAAAACCTATCAATCTATTCACCAACCTAGTTGATTAACATATACATATACAAGTTGTTTATTTCAGAACCTAAACAAGCATGAGAGGTATCTAATCATTTTGGCAAAACTCATCAAGTTATAAATTCTATCCAAAACAAGCAAGCATACATTCATGTTTTATCAATACATTGGAAATAAAGCATTCATTCCATTCTCATTTGCATGTATATACATCTACTCCACCCCCCAAAGGGGATGGAACTACTCACTACACATTAGACTAGTTATTAAACTAAGCAAGGAAAGCATATTAACTAAGCTACTAAAACTAATGAAATGAAATTAAACAAAGTAAAGCAAGAAATATGAAACAAACAACATAATAAAAAACTTTTATTAAAGTGACTCACATTTCAAGTAGCATCCTCCTACTTTAGTGTGTGCTTCAAGGCCTCACTTCTAGTAGGAAGAATAGCCACTCAAAATATGGAGTGATTACAATAGAAGGTGAAGAGTTCTATTTATAGCCAAAGAAAAAGGCAATCCGGGACAATCCCCCGATGTGGGACAAAACAAACACCAAAAATAACCTAAACATCCTCTAATACATGTGCTGGAGAAATTTGAGCGGATTCAGAAGGATCCAGACAGCCAATTAGCGGTCCAAGACCGCCAATTGGCGGTCCATAAGATCTGGATCCGTCTAAATTTCATTCTGGGCTTTTTTGGTTTCCTTGTCGGTTTGATGCATCTACTTCGTTTATTGGAGCTCCGACCCGAATCTAATTGCCATAATACTCCCCAAGATGGTGTGGAGTTTTCTATTTTGCTCTTTGGTCCTTTGGTCTTACGTTCAGGTCCTTCTCCCTTGCATCTTAGTCCCCAGGTCTCACAATTCAGTCCATTTTCCCATCTTTTGGGGCCTTTTATGCTTCATCTCTTCAAACCTATTTATTTTTGAAATTCAAACATAATACTCGTAACATAGCATTGTTTAGGTGAAAGATAATGGATATAAGATACAAATATAAGCATGAAATGATGTCAATCAACATCATTGAGTGTTCTACTGGCATAGTAGATCACATGAGGCAATTTGTCCAATCGTTGCCCAAGCACTTCTCCCACAATGAAGTCAGATGCATCATACATTAACTCAATGGGTTCGGTCCACACCAGTGCCTTAATTATGGGAGCTGAAGTCAACTCTTTCTTCAAGGTCAAAAAGGCATGGTGGCAATCCGGTATGAACTCAAAAATGGCATCCTTAGCCAACAAGGCGGTGAGAGGTCGAGCAATTTTGCTAAAATCCCGAATGAACCGCCGATAGAATCCAGCATGCCCCAAAAAGGCATGGATATCCTTCACACTACGTGGCAGTGGGAGATTAGCAATAATACCCACTTTGGCGGGAGCGACCTCAATTCCCCTACTTGAGACCACATGTCCAAGTACAATCTCTCGCTTCACCATGAAGTGACATTTCTCCCAATTGAGAGCGAGGTTCTTCTCACGACATCGCTTGAGGACAAGGCTCAAGTGACGAAGGCACTCATCAAAGGAAGTGCCAAATATGGAAAAGTCGTCCATGAAAATCTCAAGGAAATGCTCTACCATATCGGAGAAGATGCTGATCAAACACCTTTGAAACGTTGTCGGCGCATTACATAACCCAAAGGGCATGCGACGGTACACAAACGTGCCAAAGGGACAAGTAAATGTGGTTTTCTCTTGATCCTCGGGGGCGATGGGAATTTGGTTGTAACAGGAGTATCCATCAAGAAAACAATAATAATACTCATGTCCGGCCAACCTTTCCAACATCTGATCAATGAATGGCAACGGGAAATGATATTTCCGTGTTGCCGCATTGAGCTTGCGATAATCAACGCAAACTCGTCAGCCAGTTTGCAGGCGTGTGGGGATAAGCTCATTCTCCACAACCGTCACGCCTGACTTCTTGGGAACCACATGGAAAGGACTCACCCACGAACTATCAGAGATAGGATAGATTATGCCATGATCCAAGCACTTAAGAACCTCCATTCGGATGGCTTCTTTCAGTACAGGATTCAATCTTCGTTGTGGGTCCCTGCGGGGCCTAGAATCCTCTTCCATGTGGATCCGATGCTGAACAATACCAGGGCTAATTCCCTTGATATCCTTCAAGGACCACCCGATAGCCTCTTTGTTTTCAAAGAGCACTTTTTTGAGGGCAACTTCTTGATCTTCTGCAAGATCTGAAGCAATAATGAGTGGCAATGTCTCATTATCCCCTAAAAAGATGTACTTAAGGTTATCGGGGAGCAATTTAAGCTCGACCAGAGGTGGGTCCTTGTCGGATTCAGAGTTACTTTCAAGTGGCTCAAGAGCCACGGGGTAAGAGGAGCAAGCACCCAGATGTGCCTCCTCATCCAGAGATTCACTAGCGGATTCCTCAAGATCCTCGTCACTCGCAACCTGGTCATTAGGCACCTCAATAATATGTCGATGTGACTCGAACATGCCTAATGACTCGGGCTCATCCGTGTCCAGGATGAAATTGGCTCCGACAGTATCGTTGAAGAGCCCGGGTTGCTTACCAAGAGTAAAGATGTTGAAATCCACTGTGAGGTTTCCAAAAGACAACCTCATCAAGCCACTGCGACAATTGATCAAAGCATTAGATGTCGCAAGAAATGGCCTCCCAAGGATCACAGGAATTTGTCCTTGTGGGTTGGACACGGGTTCAGTATCCAAGATGATGAAATCAACTGGAAATACGAACTCACCCAATTTAATAAGGACATCCTCCACACTCCCTCGTGGAATCTTGACGGATCTGTCAGCCAACTGGAGGGTTGTCCTCGTTGGTTTAAGATCGCCTATTCCAAGGTTGACATAGACAGAGTAGAGCAGGAGGTTCACAGATGCTCCCAAATCCAATAAAGCTTGAGAGATTGTCACATTCCTAATCATGCAAGAGACAGTTGGACAACCTGGGTCCTTGTATTTGACTTGCATGGGTTGTGTCAATATTGAGCTCACATTGGCGGCCAAAAATGCCTTTTTAGGAACATTCATTCTTCTCTTAATGGTGCAAAGGTCCTTGAGGAACTTGGCATACGGTGGCATTTGTTGAACAACGTCCAACAACGGGATGGTCACCTTTACTTGCCTAAGTACCTCAACGATTTTGTCCCAATGCTCATCACACTTTTTAGTCAACCTATGAGGGAATGGTGCCTTGGGGACATAACAATCATAAGGAGGAGTCTCAGAATTAGGTTCCTTGACAGACTCAAGACCCTCCTTGGAAGTCTCGCCAACAGGGTTGGCTTCAGTCATTTCCACATTGTTGTCAACAACCCTTCCCGATCTCAAGGTACGGACAACATTGGCATGTTGGGAAGGGTCACTTTCAACATTGTGTACATTCTGCCTAGCATGAGCAGGTTGACCCCTGGAATTTACCACAGGTTGACTCGGGAACTGGCCCTTCTCGCGTTCATGGAACTGATGAGCCAACTGGCTAACTTGCATTTCCAAAGCTTTGACTGTACTTTCCATGCTATGAATGAACTCTTGAAGGGTCGGATCACTAGAAGGGTCCTTGGGGTCAACCCGCTGGGGTGGTGGAGTCTGGTTGGAATAACCCGACGATGAGGCCTGAGCAGGTTGGTAATTATTGTGCTGAGACCTTTGATGTGGGGGTTGGTAGGTCGCCGATGGGCGTGGAGGTTGATAAGGTGGAGGTTGAGCGTGCGAGCTCTGACCGTGACCCCCAAGAGAAGTTAGGATGGTTACACCATCCCGGGTTGTAGGAGTGACTGTACGGGTCGTTACGGGACCTCTGTTGATACATTGCATTTTCATGCTCAGTATCCCTTGGAGCGTAAGCGCAGTCCAAGTCATCATGGCCCGTAAGTCCACACCTACTACACCCAGGAGTAGCGACCTGAGCTACAGGAGCTCGGTCCAACTCTAAACTCTCAATCCTACGCATGAGAGCAGCCAATTTCGCCTCAAACGCGATAGTTGACTCAACATGATATGATCCAGTCCGACCAGTACACCTGGCGGCTGGTGACTCTCTCATGGTGTCCCACTCGAAGGTACGTTCAGCCATTAACTCAAAAGTGTCCCATGCCTTATTAATGGGTTTCATTTGGAAATCACCCTAACACATCGACTCCAACAATGTGCGGGTGTTGTAGTTGAGGCCCTCATAAACAATCTGGCACAGCTGCCATAGCTCAAGTCCATGATGAAGGCACTGCTGGAGAAGGTCCTTGAACCTCTTAAAGAAAGCTTGAAAAGATTCAGTCTCAGTGTGATACATTTGATGTATCTGGTGCCGTATCTGTTGAGTTTTCCTTTGAGGAAAAAATCTCTTTAGAAATACGGTCACAAAGTCATCCCAAGACCGAATAGAGCTCGCCGGGAGGCTGTGCATCCATTTCTTCGTGTTATCCTTCATCACGAAAGAAATCATCCTCAACCGGACTGAATCCTCAACAAGTTGTTGAAGCTTTAACATGGAGCATACTTCCTCGAATTCGCGTATAAAAATATACGGATCCTCCTTATTGGCAGAGAAGGTAGGAAGCATGCTCACATATTGAGGTTTCAGCTCATAATTGTTCCCGCAAGCTGGGGGAATAACTATGCAAGAAGGTTGCGCAGCTCGAACAGGATGTGTCCACTCCCACAAAGTCATCGGTCTATCCTGTCGAGCTAAAGGTGGTGGTGCACCAAGAACTCGATCCTGACCGAATCCCGCTTCCTCTCGAGTCAGAGGAGGAGGAGAAGGAGGTCTACGTGGAGGTGGAAGCGGACCGAGGTAATCCATGTATGGAACTCGGTCTCCCCCGTCCCCACGAGACGACTCGGCCTCATGCTTCAAAGGAGCACGAGGTGGAGATGGTCGATCACCTAGACCGTCCATCTCAGAAAATGCACTCTCTCAAGTCGAGCACTCTCACTAGAACGAGCCCAACCTCGCATAAAATGCTCGACTCGACTCTAAAATAACACACAACAGAAGGTGTATGAGAAGAGGAGACTACTCGTAGAAAATAGATGAGGAGAGGACTCAGATGAGGAGGGAAGAATCCTTAGATCTAGCGTGGGTAATGGGATCAGGTAGGAGCCTAACTAGCAAGCACGGCTCACACAACTTAAGGCTATAGGTCCTTAGGCTAGACGACGCCTAACAAGTGATACCAGATCTGGAGATCCAGTACCTCCTACTATCGACAAGGTAGGCGACGCCGATCAGGCCATGACGGTCTCAACTAAATCACTGTCCTAGTGCGTCTGAAATCCTAGGGCCAATGTTTACTTGCTTTTAGATTAGGGCTTGATTAAGAGTAATTTTTGGGGCAAAGGAAAGGGTGATGAAATCCCCCACCTTATCTTTTATGGGGCAACCCCTCCTTAGTAGCGTTTTGATCCTAAATCAAGCAATCAACGCTCCAATCAAACGCTCAACTCACTCTTGTCCTGATGCAATTCCTACTAGGTAATGCATGGTCATACAAGATGCATGAATGAGTGTAGGAAATGCGTACCTCACGTCAGCAATCAACAACATAATGTAAAGCAAAGAAAAGACAAATGCATGCAAGGTCTACAATTGATGTATGACCTAGATGGCAAGAAGTCTAATCTTTTGCTTGGAGTTTTATGGTCCAAGTTGATTAAAGGCGATTGATTTTTAATCTGGGAGCAAACTAGAAGTCACAGCATGCAAAATAGTGCTCCCAGATAACTACAATGAACAAAACAACAACCATAACAAATTTGAGAGAGATTGTGGCTCACCATGCCGCCAATTGGCGGTCCCAGACCGCTGATTAACGGTCACTTTTGGGTCTTTCGCTCTCAAATTCCTCCAGTCGCTTCCCCTTGTTCCTCAGAATGCCTGAAACACACAAAAACTAAAAACAAAAAATTAAAACCACTCGAATCGTCCAAACCAAAGTCTGGACAGAGCACCTCCCCGGCAACGGTGCCAAAAACTTGATTGATTCATTTTATATTAACCACAAGTGCACGGCTACGTTGAAGCGGTGGCAAATACGGGTCGATCTACAGGGAGGTGTGTCGACTTTGGTTTGTCCGAAGGCGAGTGGAAACAAAGGGAAGAAGAGAGTGATGAACCTAAACTACACTAAACTAATGAACTAAAAATGAGGACATGAAAACATGAACCGAAATAAACTAAGCTAAGCTAGGCAACTACTAGAAAGATAAGCTAGAAAGAGAAGCTAGAAATCAGGAATCTAAAACCCCTAAGGGGTGGAGTGTGTGTACACAAGATATGAGTGGTGATGAATGCATTCATTAAGAACAAGTGTACGTAGTGTTTGCTACGCATAAGAAGTACCTAATGGACAGACCTGTCATTCAAAACACTAACCTAGGTGATTAATATGAGCATGACAAGTTTGTTATTAAGACACTTAGACAATCATGGAATGTACCTAAGACTATGGCAGAAACCATCAAGTAAGTATTCTTTTTAATCCAACAAGTATACTAACATTTTTCACATACACAAAAGTTTAGCATTCATTTCATCTACATAACATGTATAAACATTGCTCCACCCCCCAAAGGGGATGGAACTACTCACTACCCATTAAACTAATGATTACACTAAGCAAGGAAAACAAATTAACTAAGCTACTAAGGTTACTAAACATGAAATTAAACAAAGTAAAGCAACCAACACAAAACAAGCAACATAACAAAGAAACTTTTATTATTAAAATGACTCACAAAACAGGTAGCATTCTCCCATTTCAGTGTTTGCTTCAAGGCCTCACTTCAAGTAGGAAGAATTGCCACCAAAATGTGAAGTGATTACAATAGAAGGTGAGGAGTTCGATTTATAGCCATATAAAAAGGTAATCCAGGACAATCTCCCGGTATGGGACTAAACATATACCAGAAATAGAATAAACACACTCTAACACATGCCCGCCAAAGCTTAGCGGATTCGGAGCCAAACAGACCGCCAATTGGCGGCCTATCGGTTCTGGATCCATCTCGAATTTGTTGTGGGCTTTTCTGGATGTCTTTGTTGGTCTTTGATGCATATACTTCGTTTATTGGAGCTCCGACCCGAATCGAATTGCCAAAATACTCCCCATGATGGTGTGGAGTTTTCTGTTTTGCTCTTTGGTCCTTCGGTCTTACGTTCAGGTTCTTCTCCCTTGCATCTTGGTCCCCAGGTCTTACAATTCAGTCTTTTTTCTCTGCTTTTGGGTCCTTTCATGCCTCTTCTCTTCAAACCTCTTTATTTCTGAAATTCAAACATAAAGCTCGTTACGTAGCATTATTTACGTGAAAGATAATGGATATAAGATACAAATGTAAGCATGAAATGATGTCAATCAACTCCAAATAAGTCATCGAAAGGAGAAGGAAGCCTTCAAGAACCCAACCTTGGCATTACATGCAAAATCCAATGAACCTAGGAGATGAGAGGAGAATGAGGACATTGAAGTCCTTGCTCAAGACTTCTTCAAATTCCTCAAGAAGGATAAAGAAGAAATGAGAGAAAGAAGAGGAAGAAGAAGTGAGAAGAGAGAAAAGGCAAAGGAGAAGGAGAAGAGTGAAAATGAGAGAAGAGAGAGGGAGAAGAAAAAGGAGAGAAGGGAGAGGAGAAGAGAAAAGGAGAAGAGCAAGAGAAGAGCAATAGAAGAGAAAAGAAGGAGAAAGCTCACAAAGCCACTTGGGATGATTCTTCATCCTCATCATCATCCTCCATGCAAAGTAGAAGGGAAGTTGCTCACTCATGTTTCATGGCTATTGAGCATGAACAAAGTGAGGTAGATTATAACTCTTGTTCTACTAGTTCGATTTCATGCTCAACTAAGTCATATTCTAGTGATAGCTCAAACTCAAATGCTAATGATGAATCAGACACATATGAGAAGCTTCAAAATGCATTTCATGATTTATTTAAACAATATGAGATCATTTGTGATAAAAATAAAAATGCTAGAAAGACTATCAACGATCTCCAATGCCAAATTGAAATAATCATGAATGAAAAGAATGAGGTGATTGCTAGACATGAAGAATATGCATTAAAACTTGCTAGTCTAAAAGCAACACCCATACATGATGAACAACTTAAAGGGAATGTATTCTAAAAGTTTACTTTTGTATATCAATTATTATGAATTCAATGTGCAAATATTTTGTTCATTGATCAATGTATTCGTCTTTTAGAAGTGTTAACGAAGAGGCTTTTGGTCCTTAACTGTAGTGCTCTGAAAGATAATGATTTACATAAATCAAAAGTTATTTACAAACAAGGTAATTGACATGGAACATTAATTACGAAGAAAAGATTGTCGTGTTGGTTAAAGAATGTTGTAGCTCTACAAATATTTAACGGCACGAGTATATAAAAAAGGAAAATAATTACTTTTATATATTGAATAGACCTAGCAAGTGAAACATTATGGAATTGTGTTAAGTGTCATTAATGTTTCATTGTGTCTTGAATCCTAAGATATCATACTTATATCTTTTCACATAAGAAGTGTTTATTTTGATTAGTGTCAAAAGATATGATTAAATATAGTGATAAAGACAATAGTTAGTTGAACATGACTTATGCTTAAAAAGATAATTAGTCAAACGATTATCATTGCCCCCTCTTAGTTTGATGACGATATTAGTGGGCCCTTCGATAAAACGGAATTATAATGTGCATAATGTGACTTGAGTTAAGTTACATATTTATAATTAGCTTGAGAGATCAAAAAAATGAATATATAATACAAAGGTGACACATTTCTACTTTATATAATATTCTTAATATCATGAGGCAAGGGATGGACACTAGTGATGTCCTTATATCAGTAAATGGATCGTGTTTAGTTCGAGTGGACAGGACATCTATGCTAATTAGGTAACTATAATGTGTAGCTAGATACCACTTATAATTTACGGTATTGAGTGTTTAATATCATTACCAATCTATCTTAGATACTCCTATAGGTCACACCAAAAATTGGGAAACAAGAAGCTTGATTTTGAGTACATATGATGTGTCAGATTTCGTGTGAAATATGATACATGTGGTGAATCGATAAAATCAATATGTCGTGAAAATGACATAATTAGAATCATGAATAAGTTCTTATGAGATGTATGTATTATGGGATGTATTAGTTTGTCATTACATAGAATAATATATTACATGATATATGAATTTGCTAAAAAAACTCAAAGATCAATTTTTGTTGGAGATAAATCTAAAATTTCAGAAAGGCAAAAATCGGACAAAACGGTCGAACGTTTTCAGAGGCAAAAATACAGTAGCTATTGCATGTGAGAACGGTCGACGGGATGGACGTGTCGGTCGACCAACATATTCAATGAATTTTTCTGGGATTAATCGGTCAACCGGTGGAAGTCGTGGTTCAACCGAAAACCACCAGGCACTTCTGCGAATTTTTCTTGGTGGCAATCAGTCGACCGACTTGTGACTCAGTCCGACCGAAAACTTCCAGCAGTCGTTTCTCTTGTAGAATCGGTCGACCGTTTGTGTGTTATGTTCGACCAAAATATCACAGTAGCTTTTGTATCGTGTGATGGGTCGACCGTCGGGTTTCATGGTCCAACCAAAACCACGATTAATTGATAATCGGTCGACCGGTTGGTTAACTTTGGTCGATTGTTTGATACGGTTCTGCCTAGAATTGTTAAGAAATTAGTATTGATCATGGGTTGGATTTATTCCAATTATGGGGAAAGGTTTTGAGGAAAATTATGTGTCAATTTGTGATTGGTTTAAGGTAGAGAAAAGCAAGGGATCATGGGTTAGTTGGTGGCCCATGATGTGGATGTTGGAAGAATCTAAAAATAGGTTTTCTCTCCCAACTTGTTTTAGTTAATGCAAAAATATTCTCTCTCCCTAACCTCTCCACTAATCCATCTGAATTTCTCTTAATAATTTCGAGCTTTTGGTGATCAAATTATCAGGGATCTTTAGAGGGGTTATTAGCTAGATTATAACCTTGATTTAGAGATTAAATAAGCTAGCTCCTTTCTCTCTAATCTTGTTTAGAGTTTGGTGAACACTTGGGTGCGAATCGACCGACGATTCGACGAGCAACGCAACTCCGAATCTTCATAAAGGTTTTAGAAAACCTTTGGATATGATCCTCTCTTATATTTGTTTTAATTTATATATGTAGTTTATATGATATAATAATAAATATAAAACAATGTACATGAAATCATCGAAAATATGGAAATCGATCTTGTTTGCATGTGTGAAAATTTTAAAAAATATACATACATATGGGCAAAAAATCCTACACAACTAGATCTTAGAACTTATAATGTGCAATTAAGAAAAGATCTAGAAATGTTCACAAATGGAACCAAGATGCTTGACATGCTTTATGTAGTCAAAGGGAATCTTTGGATAAACAAGGTTTAGGATATAATGCTTCATATGTTAAAAACCATGTAGTTCATACTACTTTAAATGGAAAGTATTTAATTGCTCAGCATAGTTCTTCAAGTGTGTGGGCTCTTAAAACCAAAATGGTTTGGGTTCCCAAAACTAATTTTCAAGGACCCAAAGGTGTTTGGGTACCTAAATGTACACTTGTAGGTGCTTAGAGATGGGAGATCGGTAGTGACCAGGCAAGCTTGCAAAGTAAAATTCAAAGCCGGTTAAACTATCGAATGGAGGATGGAACCAACATTGAGGAATAACATTTGGTAACTATTTTTATCCTCCTAAGCTTAAAGAATTAGTTCCAATATGAAATTGAATGCTTAATTGTCATATCCTTTATCACATTCATTCATCAATTAGGATAGGCTTCATGTATATCATTAAGGGGGAGAAAAATGATTACTATGCCTAATTGAACCTGTATTCATTGCATATCTTATAAATTTGGGAGAAAAATACATCATTTGCTTCAGTGTCAATTTTTTTTCAAATGGACGTCAAAAGAGGATAAAACATCACGTGCTTATATGTTCATATTTGATTGATGTTAAAAAAGGGAGAAGAAAATTGAGCTTATTGAATATCGTGTACCTAGGATAATGAAGTGCAAAATTAAAGGGGAGCAACTTCATTACTTGACATCTTAAAATTCAATGTTATATCTTATTTTTTGATGGATATCAAAGGGGCAGAGATTATTACGGGGTAACTTGAAATTTGATTATAATTGAACAAAAACTATGCACATCCATAGGGGGAGCATTTATATGCATAGTTTACATCTAAAACATTTAAGTATTAAGATATAGGTTGTCATCATAAAAAGGGGGAGATTGTTGGCTTTTTTCCCTTAATCTATGTTTTGAGGATCTAATCAACCTAATTTTAATTATAATAAATGTATAGTAGCACACATTATGCATGGCATATATATTGTATTGTGCTAACTTCTACAGGTGATCAAAACCAAGGAAGAAATGAATTCAAGTCAAGACATGTAATCAAGTTATTGAAGACATGTAATTTTGTATTTTTTTGAGTTTAAGAAATCTATGTATTCTTGAGCATACAAGAGTTAAAATCCATTCACTTAGACGCTAGGTTCCTTATAGAAGTCACACGAAATCTTATAACATTTGGACTTTAATAGGTCACCCAAACTTAGACCAGAAAACACTAAAACCTAAACCTAAACCTGAACTGTCTAAGCAAAATCCATCTACCGAACGAGTTCTCAGTTAGACCGATTGAATCAGTTAGTCTGTTAGCCAATAGTGGTAAACTGGTTGACCATTGCGTGCATGTTGTTCGACCGTGTACACGTGTCTTGTTACCATTAAACTTGTCGTATTATAGCAACAGTCGTATTCGTATAAACTTAATAAAACCCCAATACTTTGGCCACCGTTCGAAGACTTTTTGTTCAGCCCCAGAGTGTCAGTTGTTTTTCAGTCGACCAACCAAACCTCTTTGTTCGACCCAACATAAAACCCCATAGTGTCTGTTAGATTTCGGTCGACCTTTCCACTTTTTAGTTCGACCGTTAACTTAAGGGAACTTAAGTTGTAGCCGTATTTCGTTCGACCGTCTCTTGCTCCGTCGACCGTTTCATGAACTTTTCTGGACTTTGCTGGATTGCATTTCCGGACAACCTTCGGTCGACTGTTAGACCCATTTTGATTAAGTAGGAAATTAGTTTAAAAGTGATTAGAATTAGGGGTCATTATGATCCTACATAATGGTCATATTAAAGACGAATACGAAGCGTCAACGGTCGAACCAAAATCAGTTTTCGGCACGTAGAATGACATATCCGATGAAGTAAAAGATCGGTCGAACTGGGATACAAAGGCTAACGGTCGAACTGGGATAAAAGATCGATCGACCATTTTGTGAATGAACAAGAGTGTTAAATTTGGTCAAACCATATAATCTATCGGTCAACCGAATGGAGCAGAAACTTTGTTCCAAAGAAAATTCCTGTGTACTCGGTTACCTAAGAGTCAATTTGATATGGAATTTTGCAAGAACTTCTATAGGTTTTCTATAGACTATGCAATGCAAATCAACAAGAGTTCAAGTGCCCAAGTTACATTTGAATCTTAAGCACAAGAAACATAAATCGTATACTATTCTTCAATCTTGATTTCTTCTCCTGAAATGGTTAGTAAAACCAAATATATATGCATGTGCATATGATGTAGAAGAAGATATACATGGATTTATATATATGTTAACTAATCATCAAGATAAGATTAAAGAGTATTAGCCAAAAAACCAACAAAACCATATATACTGATATTCTATTGATCCCAAAAGTGGAATCTCCCACATGTCCAAAGCAATATCGCCCAACCAGCCTTCCAAATGTCTCATAAAGAATTATTGGAAAGATTTTAGTATATCGTATCAAACCTTATCTTCGTGATCTTATAAGTTAGAATCAAGCTGCTTTTGTTCAAGGAAGATTCATTCAGGATAATATGTTGATTGCTAAGGAAGTTGTGCACCATATGAAGTCAAGATCAGATATTTTCACTAAGGGTATGTTAATAAAGATCGATCTTGCCAAAGCCTTCAACCGAATTGAATGTAGTTGTGGCATCCTAACACATAGAGTGATTTGAACATTGTTCCTACATGACCTGTAAAACCCCCAAAGTTTAGTCCCACATTGCTTAACATGAGAATGTTAGGGTGAGATATAAAGACATGAGCCCACTACCATAACACTTACCAACTTAAGTTTTGTGGCAATAGGTGGGTGTTGTGGGCCAGTGGGCACATGGGTGACGGACCGGGACCCGGGTTCGATGCGGACTCGGGGACGGGACGTTACAGATGGTATCAGAGCCTGAACCAGCCGGAATTGTGGGAACTAAGTGCTACACCTAAAGGGTGGGAGCCACCTCTAGAATCCCACAACGCCTGGTGATGAGTGGCTTGACCCTGACGAGGACGTCAGGTGTTCAAGTGGGGTAGGTTGTAAAACCCCCAAAGTTTAGTCCCACATTGCTTAACATGAGAATGTTGGGGTGGGATATAAAGACATGAGCCCACTACCATAACACTTACCAACTTAAGTTTTGTGGCAATAGGTGGGTGTTGTGGGCCAGTGGGCACATGGGTGACGGACCGGGACCCGAGTTCGATGCGGACTCGGGGACGGAACGTTACATGACCTGACCTGACCTAAGCAATTTGATCAGACACTCGCCATATGTTTCCCTCTAGCGACTTCATCTTCAAAAAAGAAGCAAACGACACTGGATTTTTTATGCTCCTAATGTTTTGGGGTTGGAGACCACATTGCGGCAAGTAAGATTCGATAATCATCTTATTGATATGATTCCCAACTGTATTACTCTATTACTTATACTATTATGATTAGTGGGAATCAAACTCGAGTAATCCGATCGTCACGTGGAGTTCACCAAGGATGCCCGCTTTCCCATATTAATTCATTTTAGGTTTACAAGCATTATATGCTCGTTTGCATCAGGCAGCTCTTACTAGAGAAATTGACGGGTTACCCTTGTCAAAATATAGTAAACCATTGACGCAATGTGGCTAATCTTATATATTGCGTATATTAGATGACTTTGGTAATTATTCAGGTCTCGTTGTTAACATAGAAAATCCACTTTTCTTTTAGGAGTTGGCTGCACTCCAGAAGCGGCCGTTCACCATTTCTCTTTATTAACAAGCTTCAAGCCTGTGGATGATTCAGATATTTACAAGGATTTCTTGATTTATTTTTTTCTAGACATGATTGGTCTGAACATAATACTTGAAATGAATTTAACGAACAAACAATGTTTCGCTCCAGTATCTTCCAAAAGGAGAAAGATTTCTGAGAGATGTTTCATGGATCCACAAGAGAGTACTTGGATTCTCCCAGTAAATAAAAAATATAGTATGCCTGAATTTCACTAGGGTTCGTGGTGAGCCAAATTCATCTAGATTTTTGGTTAAATCTATAAGATTGTTCTTGTTCTTATTGTTCATATGTTATGGTATGAATATGCTACATCCCGTAGGTTTTTGGGCCGTGTTTCAGTCTCTGTGTGGCTAATCATTCTCATAGTTGGTGCTGCTGCACATGCAACCATTTTCATGGTAAGAGACTACGATCCAACCTAAGAAGAACAATCCGGGAAAAAATTGCCTATATTCAATAAATAATAAGTTTTTGGTGGGGGAAATCGTCCTTGCAAAATATATCATTTTCATCCGGCCAGTTGGACATCCATGTATCAACCATGCAAGCAGGGAGGTTTGAATTTCCGTGACCCATGCATGGAGAACTTAAACAATGTCCAAACTCCCTAAGAATGTTTCGGAGGACAAGCCTAAAATACCACCGTCACCTATTCATCTTTCTGAACTCACCATAAGAAATGGCAGCAACCTCATCTAAGTCTCAATTTATTTTTTACCAATTCTAGTAATCATCAACGGAGATTCCGGGCTCTATACTCTTCCATGGAAAAAGTCCAAGATGATCTCACCTAGGGTTGCTCACTTCTTATGGAAAATTACACGGAATATAGCTCCTACACAGTCTCTTCTAAATCAAGGACCTCATCCTCAGTCATCTTTTTCTCGCGTCCAAGGGCTCGTGAAATATAATCAGCTACAGAAATTTGGTTGGATAATGGCACAAACTTCTCAGAAGTACTAGCTAGCACTATGGAGAAGGGTACAATTGAAACCTTCCCCTCTCCTTAACTTATCTTTGGTGGTCAATTTAGAAAGCTCATAGTACTCGTGTTTAGATTGGAGTATATAAATCCTAGGATAGTAGTTCAGCAATCATCGAGTAGAAATTTTATTCCCTTTAAGTTCACTGCTTGATTAACTAATGTCAACATGTCTATCCCGAAAAAAACCATGGAAGCAGAGACCCTATAGGAACAGTAATCTAAAAAAAATCAGGTAGCCAGACAATCGTGCACTCCAACAAAAACACATAAGTTGACCCAAAAAAACACACACAAATGAAAACATAAGTAGATGCAAAACCAAGCTTATTATTATTCATAAAGGTAACATCAAGTTCAACAGCATCCCAATATATATCCTCAAAAGGACTCATAATCCAAAGAGCATAAGGGCCTTATATATGTAATATGTCTTCACAGCTCTTAAAAACTTAAATCACATAAACCACACCTTACCAGAAGCTCAACTCAGCTTCCTACACTTAGAAACCATGCAACTTAATCTGCTCCTTCTTTACAATCCCAGCCTGCACTAGGAAGGAAGAAACATTCTTCCTCTGGTCACCTTGAAGCTGGATCACCTGTCCAAGTTCTGGGTCTTGGACTACTGTACCATTACAGCAAAACTCCTTCTTCAGGTCTTTCAGGATCTTGGTGTAGCTGAACTCCTTTTTGAGACCCTGCACTGTCGTCAAGCTCTTACGCCCGTTGCGCTGCTGTATGCGCACATGCACATACTCCTTGGTGCCAGCACCAGAGTCGTCAGCATTCGCGTCAGCGAAGGGATCTGAGAAGAAAATTCGGCACACACACGATCAACTTCAACACCTATATAAAACTTGATAATAATGATACACCATGTGAGAATGCAATCTTACCGAAGGCAGAGGGGATTTGGACTTCAAGATCAGACATGAAATGGTAGCTTCTTGATGAAATACTGTAACTGCATAGATTATTGCATAGATTATTCATCTTTCTTGATGAAACGGTACCAAACAATTGAACAACAAATTCTGTCTAAGACCAGTGGAAAGATAATTATAAACTGAATTTTATGTGATAACTGATAAGAGTCAAATTAGTCACATACACTGTTCTGCTTTGCCCACATGAGTACTCCCATATTAATTACGTAAACTATTTGTCTCTACACAACCAGTACTGGATTAATAAGAATTAAACTTCCAGTCTTACTGTAACTCAGATTCAAAACATGCGACTTAAAATCCTAATACGGTGACAATATTCAGAACAACTAAATTTAGATAACACAGGGGATAAAAAAATAACACAAACAAATACCACGAAAAGCAATCGAAGAACCTATCTTATAATCGAGGATCAGATCACCAAAAACATTAGAATCAAATCAGGGTAAAACCCAACAGACACTAATTCAAAATAAGGGAGAAAAAAAGATCCTACCAACGATCAAATCACCAGGAAAATGATCGGACAAGAAAACGAAACCTAATTAAAGATCGAAACCTAAGATCCAGATCGAAAGAACTACAAAAACGAGCAAAATCACCCCCAATCAAGACCGAAGAACAATTCTCGAAATAACCCCAAATCGAATAGTATTTTACTTCCGTCCATATTATTTCTGTAAATCAACACTTTCCACTGCGTCCCCAACATCGATAACCCTAACAAACCCCACAACGGCAAAAACGAAAAATCCGAAAACACGACAAACGATCGAAAGAAAAACTAAAAAAAATCGCTTACCACAAACGCGAATTCGAAGCTCTGGCTCTTCAGGAATCCAAATCACAACAGAATCCGAACAACAAAAGCCGAAGACTTCCAACCGATGGTTTCGAGAGAAAGAGGGATAGACCCATTTTATAGCCCCACGACCGCCTGTGTTAACCCAACCATGGTCAGTGACCTTACCCTCGGAATCACCGTTGGACTGAATACGGACGGTTGGGATCGCGTTACGTGAGGATCACGGGTCTTCGAGATTAACCGCGGTTGGCTGTCCAGAAGTTTCCCTTTTGAGGATCGGACGGCTTGGATTGGGTGTATCAGTGTGTGCCAGAACAGTGAATGGGACTGTCCAGATGTGGAATTCAAGTCCGGTTTTAATTTAGTTTTGGGTATTTTGGGACCCGGTTTTTGTGATTGGTGTTGTTTTGGGTGAATTGCAACTTTGTGCTCTTAAATTAAACTAATTTAACTTTGATTTTGTTATATAATTTAACATTGATTTCGTTATCTAATTTAACTTTGAGTAGGTCAAGCTAATTTAAAATTTAAATAATTTGTATAATATGTAATAATATCTTGTAGTATTAGGGCAAATGTACACGTATGTACAAATATGACATATACACTTAAATGCAAATTGTTTATTTTATTTACATATTCTATTTACGTAAGTACAAATAGTTATTCTATTACGTAAATACAAATTCAAGTTCTATTTACGTAATTATATTTTATAAACTATCTCATTTGTTGTATTCTATTTATATTACATATTTTATTCTATTTGTAAAATGCGAATAAAATTCATTTTTTTAATTTATGTATAGAATAAATCATCTTTGGTTACGTAAATACAAATAATTATTGTATTCAATTATTAGGGTGCACTAGATGTCATGGGAAATAGAGGATGAAAAATTAGGAAAATAATTTTTCACTGCTTCGAACCGCGAGATGATTATTATAAGGTAATTATGAGGTAATTCATTTCAACCATCCCAATGAGGTAAAAATTATGAAATTTACATATATTATTTTCATTTATGCCACTTTTATTTTGTACAACTAAAGCATTGGACGAGAAAAAACCAAAACTAACGCGATTTATACTTATCTGGTTGGGTCGACTTGAGTGCCACTCAATTATTACATATCAAACACAGAATTCATGCTTTGCATGATTACATATCATTTGGGATTACATATCAAATATAGTTGCACGTGGGAAAATACAGTCAACCCATCGATTGCATAGCTGCAATCGAACTATTTATGGGCCTTAAGTTGGGTTGGATCTGAGGGGAACTATTTATGAGCCTTAAGTTGGGTTGGACGGCTCCTCCGATAACCCAATGTGAGTTGATTAGTTTACTAACACGATTCATCTTCCTCTTCATCTTCATTTCTGTAAAAAATTGCACTTACAAAATAACAAAGTAAAGAAACTTCTTATGAATAAATAAATAAAAATTAAAGAAATTTCTTATAAAAAAAGTAAAGAAACTCACTCATCCGACCCGACCTTTCCAGAGGGTGGTAATACGGGTTCACGTACTGCATTCCTGTCAAACTCATTTATAACCCGACCCAATTTACAAAAACAAACCGACCCATATATCATAGAGGTTGAAAAAGAAAACTCAAACCCAACTCATCTAATATCATGCCAACTGTACTCAATCCATCAAACACATTTGATAAATGTGTCTACTGGTTAGGTTACCTATATAATTGTTATTTGTGACAAAAATCGAAAATAAATTGTAGTTCGATAGATTTATTTTATTATGAGAAGAATATATAAATTACAAAAAATCTCCAATTGAGAATTAAAATAGCCTAGATGAAGAATAAAAACATGATTTCTTTTACAAAATTTGTGATTAGATGTAATATTATATATACATATGTATATGTTATATATAGATATCTATAAACAAGTTAGACATGTAAATCAAAACTTGACTCATTTGATTACCGGGTCAATCATGTAAACCCAATTATGATTCACACTCATATGCCAAATCCAAACTTGAATTTTTCGTGTTATGTTTGTGTCTGGGTATCATGTCATGTTACAAAGTGCTGCCAGTAACGTTTCCCAAACTGGAGGCCTCCAACCACTTCCTCGCCCAACTTGGTGTATTTAAAAAGTCTATTAACATCCATTTCTTTGGCATTAACTTGGAGGAAGAAACATCGATTGGATTAAGTTATCAAATTTGTTTTGATATTTCGACAACTCATATTAATTAATATTTTAGCATTTTTATAACATTCAATGGCTAATTACGGTTTGTCTCTTGAACAATGTTTCGATTTCACTTTGCCCCCCTGAACTTTAAAATTTGATAATCAGCTCCTTATACTTTTGTTTTAACACTTTGCCCCCCCCCCCCCCCCCCCAACTTTAAGAAACCATATTTTACACATATTTGCCATTATTTTTTTAATTGTTTTCCATTGTATACCTAATACACTCATAGTACAAAACTTTATGTTGAAGTTTGGAACAAATTGGAAGTTGGATCTGATTTGAATTTGAGTCTGATTAAATACCATTCAAATCCCAATTCTAGCCAAATCGGATCTCTAATTTGATCCAACCCTTAACTTAAATTTAGGATTAGGAGTGTTTAGACAAACAACACAAAAAAACAAAAGATAATGAGGAATGTGTGTTAAAATAATGAATTCTTAAAATTCGTGAGAATAGTGACAAATTGTTACGAAACATAAGTATAAAGAAGTGATCGTCACATTTTAAAGTTCTAGAGGACAAAGTGAAATCGAGATATAACTACATAAGGCAAACTGTAATTAACCCAAGATTCAAAACACCCGGCAAGTAACAAATTATTGCAATTAACATACCCGATCATATTATCATTTGTCTTGAAGCTTGGTATCTAATTTTTGGTAAAATCAAGGAATCACACACGTAAGACTCTACAAATCATTATAGGGTTTTTTCCTTTCTTTATCATCTGTCTTTATTATAATTTTGTCTTTATTATTAAAGGAATTCTTCATCAATAAATAAAAAAGAGTAAATCATTATAGGTTTTTTTTTCTTTCTTTATCATCTGTCTTTATTATAATTTTGTCTTTATTATTAAAGGAATTCTTCATCAATAAATAAATAAAAGGAAAGCTGTAAAAAAAAAACTCTGGTTGGACAGGGAAAATGCTGCTTCTGCATTACCACATCAGTGGGGTCAACATTGACAAATATTTGTTGACCACGCACTGATGAGGTATGATTGCTCTTCAGCAGGTAAAAAGCCCATGGATGCATTAATTGCAATATATTTTGTTTTGGCTACATTTTGGGGTCATATACTCCTATTTGTTTAGATCGGTGAAGGAAAGAGTTGTGGAACGTAAGGGGTCTAAACTCGATTATAGGACGAGTAAGTTCTTATCCATGTTTATACTCGTCTCCTCTAAACAGTGATACGTTAGAATATACATGTATTCTTATATCACAACTCAAACTTATATGGTTATATACCAAACTCATTTATTACACGGATTTGGGGTGGGTGAATGGGTAAATTACATGCTTAACTAGAATCATAAGCGTATAGAATAAAGAAATACATTTTTCCAAACGTAAATAGATAAATAACATTTCTAAACATAATTAGACAAGACAAATACATTTCAGACATAATTAGAATCATAAACTATTAAAATAGAGAAAAAGTCTTAATATAAGTGTTATTGCAGAGGGTAAATTATGAGGAATAAGACAATTATATAAATTAATAAATAAAATGTACAAAAACTCTCATGGACAGTGACAAGCCTTTACCTGTACTCGCTCTATTAAAAAAAAGCGAGTTAGCGGGTGATGGGTAAATCAAGTGAAAATTTCAAAACTGATATGACTTTTCTACCCATTCCTCTCTACCAGTTGGGGCGGATCAAACGGCTAAGCGAGTTTAATTCGCCCCACTTATACCTACCATTTCAAGTAGTCTATCATGGTATTTTACTCTACAGTAATTTTTGTGAACAAATAGTTATAATTAATATTTTTTAGGGAAGTGATACTATCATGGGTGTTTACACTTACAATCAAGTGTTAATGTTAATTTCGGTGTAAAAACACTTGATGATGACGATGATTTCGTCTGAGAGAAGATGGGGAAGACGTTGAGAAGAAATTGTTGTTTGGAATTTTTCTTATATTCTTTTGTTTGAGAAGTATTACAATATATATGCTAATCTTCTCTAGTGTCGTTTGCTAGTTACCAAAAATACATATGACCATTGATACTTTCTAATTACATAGAATCCTCCATATTTTCCATTAAGGAATGAGCAATGATGATGATATCTTGAGTTGATATGATTTCCTTATGGGGTTGAGGTTGCCGAATTATGTTGCTCATTGCTTGTTGCTTCAATACTCCCCCTCAAGTTGGGTGTAAAGATGTTGATGGAGCCCAACTTGTCGATGATAGTTTGAAAGGTCTTTTTGTCAACTGCCTTTGTGAAAATATCGACCAATTGGTTTTGACTTGGAACAAATGGAGTAATGATTTCTCCAACTTGAACCTTTTCTCGAACGAAGTGGCAATCAACTTCAATGTGCTTCGTCCTTTCGTGGAATACGTGGTTGGAGGCGATATGGCAGGCCACATTGTTATCACAAAACATTTTCATGGGTTCTGAGTGTGAGAACGTCATATCGTAAAGGAGTTGTTTGATCCATGTGAGCTCACTAGCTGTGGAAGCCATGACCTGGTATTCAGCTTCGGCACTGTAGTGAGCAACTACGCTTTGCTTTTTGCTTCTCCATGTGACCAGATTTCCTCCCACAAACGTGCAGTAGCCAGTAGTGGATTTTCGATCACTGCTACCAGCCCAATCTGCATCAGAATACCCAACAATGGAATTAAAATTATTTCTTTTCATCCAGATTCCCTGACCGGGTGAGCCTTTTAAGTATTGGAGAACTCGGTCAGCAACATCTAGATGACTAGTTCGAGGTACGTGAATAAATTGACTAATCACGCTTACGACATATGTAATATCAGGTCTAGTGGCAGTGAGGTATATGAGTTTTCCAACAAGTCTCTGAAAGTGGTTGATGTCGTTCAGAGGTTCACCCTCTTTAGAGTTAAATTTTTTATTTGCTTCCATAGGTGTATTAACGGGTTTGCATCCCAATTTGCCAGTTTCGGTTAAGAGATAAAGGTTGTACTTTAAATGAGAAAGAAATAAGCCTTTACCTGAGTGAGCAATTTCAATTCCTAGGAAGTATCTGAGTTTGCCAAGGTCTTTAATATCAATTTTCTTTTTAAGATAGGTTTTAACGAGTTGTATTTCTTAGTGGTCATTTCCAGTGGTAATAATATCATCAACATAGACAAGCACAATGGTGTTGGAGGTATGGGATGATTTTATAAAAACAGAAGAATCAGCGGTGCTTTTGACAAAATTAAATGCAGTGAGAGAGTGACTAAGTTTAACATACCATGCTCTTGGAGATTGTTTGAGACCGTAGATGGCTTTTTGAAGTTTATGCACCAACTTACCTGTTTCTTCTTCATTGTAGCCGGGAGGAAGTGCCATGTAAACATCCCCGTTGAGGTTTCCTTGAAGAAAGGCGTTCTTGACATCCATTTGGTATAAGTTCCAGCCCTGATTCACAACTATAGATAACAGAATTCTAATAGTATTCATTTAGCTACTAGTGCAAAGGTTTCTTCGTAATCTATGTCGTAGGTTTGAGTAAAGCATTTAGCAACTAATCTAGCTTTATAACATTCTATAGAGCCGTCACTAATATATTTTATCTTATATATCCATTTGCATCCAACCTGTTTTTTATTTTTTGGTAATGGCCCAAGGGTCCAGGTTTTTTTTTCAAGGGCATTAAGTTCTTCACGCATGGCTTTTACCCAGACAGGATTTCTACATGCATCTTTGAAATGTACTGGTTCAACTTCTTTAGAGATAGCACTTAGAAAAGTTCGATATTCAAAGGAGATGTAATCATACGCCATGAAATCTTGAATAGGGTAAGTTACCTGGTTGGTTACAAAGTCTTGTAACTTGATCGAAGGTTGAGTCCTTCAAGTTGATCGTCTACATCCTGGCTCATGTTGATTGTCTGGTGCTCCCCCTGAATCCTATTGAGATATCTCGAGTTATCTCGATGTATCATTGATAGTGTGATTTTCCTCAAGAAAACTTAATGTTAGGGAGCACAAAATCAGTTGGAGCCGACGTGTCACAGTCAGATTCAAAGAAGGATTTGTCCTCCATAAATGTCTCATTCCTAGAAACATAAAGTTTATGTTCTATAGGATCATAACACTTATAACCTTTTTTTAGAGTTGAGTAACCTAAAAAACAGTTTTGATAGCATTCTTATCCAATTTGTCTAACCTTTTAATGTGAATGAAAGCGGTGCAACCAAAAACTCTAAGATGGCTAAGGTTAATTGCCATTTTCCTTAGGATTTCTAGAGAACTTTTATGATTTAACACAACACTAGGGAGCCTATTTAAAAGATATGTAGCGGTTAGAATGGCGTCAAACCAATAATCTTTAGGGACATGATTTTGAAATAATAGTGATCAAGTTACTTCCAGCAGGTGTCTATTTTCCTTTCCGCAATACCATTTTGTTCAGGTGTATTAATGCAGGTGGTCTGATGAATGATGCCCTTTTGCTTAAGAAAATCAGAAAACACTTTGTTTATATATTCAGTTCCATTATTAGTTTGAAAAACTTTGATTTTACTATCAAAATGATTTTCTACAAAGTTAACAAACTCTCTAAAAATTTTAAAAACATTGGATTTTGAATTAAGCAACTAAATCCAGGTAGTACGAGAAAAATCATCAATAAATGTAATGTAGTATTTAAAACCATTGTACGAATCAATAGGAGCAGACCCCCACACGTCAGAATGAATTAAATAGAAAGGCTTATCGGTCTTATTAGTAGAAGAATAAAAATGTAATTTGGATTGTTTGGAGAATCGACAAACATCACAATGACTAGAATTTAAATTAGATAAAGGTAAACAATTAGAACTTTGTCAGAAGGATGACCAATCCTCCAATGCCAGAGTTTATTTTCATCTAATTTATTCGTAGCAGAAAGGACCACTTTGGAGTCATAAAAAAAAGGGTCATTCCTTAATTTTAGTTCACCAATCTTCCTGCCTGTCATTCTGTCCTGAAATATAACACTATAAGGTGAGAAAATAACATTACAGTTAAGTTCTTGAGTGATTTTTCCGACAGATAATAAGTTTGCTTTGAAGGATGACACGAAAAATATATCAGAAATATTTTTATCAAAGAACCGTTTAGACCCAATACTATGGATAGGGACATTAGCTCCATTGACAACTGTCACAGGTTGATTATAGACTCTAGTTTTATTTTCAACTAAATTTTCATGCCCAGTCATGTGGTTTGTGGCACCAGAATCAATAATCCATTTTTTTCCTGACTTCTAACATAATTAGCATCTAGACTGGAATAAACACAAGTGAAGATACCTGACTCCATTTGATTTTGACTAGGAACGTTGTTAGCCTTCATAAACTCACTAAATTGTTGTAGTAGGCCATCCAATTGATTATTGAGTCCGGATCATGTAGCTTCACCTTCAGGGGTCCACCTCATCACGCCCGATCCACCAGACCCAATGCCATCATGACCCAAATCTGATGCCCGATGGTGTCTTTCCGCAACATTCACCCGATTCTCCCCATTTCTAGTGTGCGATCCTAGGGTCTTTCGCCGCTTCCTTGTTACTAGTCACCTCTTCCACGAGGAAGTGGTATGAGGTGTGGGTGTAGCCACCAGTAGCCATCCTTTGTATGTCCCATCTTGTTACAATGATCGCATTAGGTGGCTGGTCCCTTTTCCCGTCCTCGTGGTTTCTCTGGGTACGACCTGTTGTAGGTGAAGGCTTGTCCTCCTGTGGTCGTGGTTCCTAAGTGCATGCTCCGGCGTCGGGTTTCCTCTTGTTGTACCATTGATACGATGCTTGCTAGAGGAGGTAGATCGGGGCTGAGCAAGATTTGAGCTCGAACCGGTTCTAGAGTTGGGTCGAGGCCGGCCAGGAACTACACTCAGTCTTTTTCCGCTCTTTCTTGGATGATTTTTGGATCGGTGTTTTGAGGGAGATAGATCCTTAGTTCGTCCCATTGTTTCTTTAACATTCCGAGATACTCAGTTATGTTTTTTCGGTCTTGTTTGGTTTGATATATTTGTTGCTTGAGGTAGAAGATGCGAGCGTAGATTTGTTGTTTGCCGAACAACTCTTGAATGCCCGACCATATCTCTGATAATGAATCACAGAACACGAAGAGTTCTATGATCTGAGGTTCCATTGCATTGAGTAGCCATGACATTACTAGATGATTTGTGGTCTGCCAATCTTCGACTTTGTTGGCTTCTGTTGGTTTTTTTGTGTTGCCGGTTGTGAATCCAGCTTGGCTTTGCCACTTAACGACAACGGATCTTGCCCATGACAGATAGTTGTTTCCGTTGAGGAGAGTTGTGGTGTGAGCCTTGAAGTGGGATTTGCCTCGTTGTGTGAGTGGTGGATCCCCCTTGAGTCGCCCATCTTCTTTGGAGTTTGTCGGTGATGATCTTAATATGAGGCAAAGATCGTATGCTCTGATACCATGCTAATTTCGGTGTAGAAACACTTGATGATGACGATGATTTTGTCTGAGAGAATATGGGGAAGACGTTGAGAAGAAATTGTTGTTTGGAATTTTTCTTATATTCTTTTGTTTGAGAAGTATTACAATATATATATATGCTAATCTTCTCTAGTGGACATTTGCTAGTTACAAAAAATACATATGACCGTTGATACTTTCCACAGAGGATCCTCCATATTTTCCATTAAGGAATGAGTGATGATGATATCTTGAGTTGTTATGATTTCCTTATGGGGTTGAGGTTGCCGAATTATGTTGCTCATTTCTTGTTTCTTCAATAGTTAATAATAAATCCCAAATTTGTTCCTCTCTCTCTCGTATTAATCGTCGTTTCTCAATTTTTTGAAATTGTATCAAATTTGTATTGATTTGCATCTTTATATCACATATAATACTAATTTGAATCACATTTGATACAATTTAGAATTTCGTGTCGCTAAAGAGTTAAGATTAAAAGTCCTCGTGAGAAAGTGTGCGAAAAACCAAAGAATCCTGATGAATATAAGTGTTAAAGGTTAAACGTTTGCGGGATGTTACTGTGACGTTTTAATTGTCAAGTTGCTAAATTAGTTCAAAAGGATATACGTTGTGATTGCAATTTATATATTAGTGGATAACAAATAATAAGTTAATAATCATTACAGTTCTTCAGGTAAATAGGTAGTATAACAAAATACAGTTCACTCTTTTCTATTGAGGGTAAATTGCAATTTCCCTTAAATCATGTCGTGACATTAATTTACGTCCAAAACTTTAAAATGTTCCATTCATCCCCTAAACTTTTCATTTATAACGACTTATCTCCCTTTCTATTTAAAGTGTGTTCATTTTCAACGTAGTCACCGTTATCTTTATTTATTTATGTTTCAGTTGTTTGTCAATAAAAAATGAGTATTACTATTTGTCATCCGCGAATTACTTAAATCGTCCGCGCCAATTACCATTTTGTCATTCACTTTCTATTTAATACTTATTTCGTCCCGTCTCTTAAAAGAATGCTCATCTCTCAGTTTCTCTCACTCTACCAGTACGAACACCAAAGAAATTTCTGGCGAACTGTTTGAATATGGTACGGTAAGTCCCAAAAAAAATTGACTGGGGCGTCTGCAAAAACACCCCCTATAGGGTGGGGGGCGTCCTAGCGAGACGCCTCCCCAATGGGGGAGGCATTGTTTGCAGATGCCCAAGGTTTTTTTTATAAAAAAATCTTAAATTTATGCGGTGTGTTATTCAAATTATTTCAGGTTCCGTTGTGAGATATCCGTGGTGACGGGGTGGATTATAGTGAGTTTTTTTGTAAGTGAGGAAGTATTTCCAACATGCGATGACGCTATAAAATGGGAGAAATAAGTTGCCATCGGAGCCGGTCAAGCGATCCTCCTATAAACAAGTTAACAAGTTTTTTTTGGTAATATCCTCCTATAAACCACAATGAGATGGTCAGATGAATGTTATCTGAGATGCGATCACAGAAAGGAAATGGGTTCCCGGGATATGGATACCACAGTACGGAAGAATACGAAAAAAAGGGTTGCGGATGTCATTTTTTGATAAAGGTGGTAGAGCGACGTGAGCGTGATGGATGGTTCGTAGTTACTGATAGTTCAAATGGCTAGCACAACCACAGACTTGTTGTTTATCTAGAGAGTCACTGACAAATTAGAGGGCTTAGTCTTGGGGCTAAGAAAATTGATCATGACATGACTGAGGCACAAGTGAAACCGCATAAGATCTTGTTGGTCGTAAAGAGAAATTCCCGGAGGACAACCCGAATAAGAGACACATTTATAACTGTAGAGATTACATGAGGAGGGTGAACTCTGAAGGCAGGACCCCGCTTAGAAGTTTCTGCATCAGGTAGTGCAGTATTAGTATTTGCATTGGATTATGACTTATGAAGAAACTAATGTTGTCACTCAAATATTCTTGGCACATCCGACATCAGTTATGTTTTTACGCACATACCCTTCGGTAATTTGCATGGATTCGACGTACAAAAACAAACAAGTACAAGATGTCTTTGTTCGAGATGGTTGGGGTAACACCAACAAGCATGAACTTCCTTATCGGTTATGCAATTATGAAGGATGAGACCGAGCATAGTTACCAGTGGGTGTTGGAGAAGTTAAGAGATTTATTATGCAGTATTGTCAGCCCTACTGCAATCATGACGGATCGAGAGTCAGGCCATATGCGACCAGTGGGAGAGGTATTTCCTAACTCTGCTCATTTACATTGCACATGACATATTAACAAGGACATATACAATTACGCATAGCACTCATTCGGATTGAATCTAGGTTTTTAGCCTTAATCTAGGTTTTGATGATTTAATCAACCTAATCTTAATTATAATCTATGTAGAATAGCACACATTATGCATGTCATATATATTGTATCGTGCTAACTTCTACAGGTGATCAAGACTCAAGGAAATGACGAAATCAAGTCAAGACATGTAATCAAGTTATTGAAGACATGTAATTTGTATTTCTTTTGAGTTTTAGGAACTTTGTATAATTGAGCATACAAGAGTTAAAAACAACTTAAACTCACGCTAGGTTCCTTATAGAAGTCACACAAAATGTCACAACATTTGGACTTCAATAGGTCACCCAAACTTAGACCGGAATTCACTAAACTAGAACTGGATGTGTCCATTCGGTCGGCCGAAATGCCTTCGTTCGACTGTTTGATCCTTTTTCCAAATAGTGAATTTAACAGCCCGACCGGTCGACTGTTTAGACTTTCTCGGTCGACCTTCTCACCTGTCTTTTGACCGTTAGACTTGTCGTATTATACCAACGGTTGTATTTGTACAAACCAAACAAGACCCCCAAAATACCTTGTTCCCGGTCGACCGTTAATTTGACCTCGGTCGACCGTCTCAAGCCTTTTTCTTGAAACCCAGACTTCCTGATATTTTTGGTCGACCATCCCAAACACTTTGCTCGACCGAACTTAAAACCCTAGAGTGTCTATTAGATTTCGGTCGTTCGTTCGACCGTTGACTTAAGTGGACTTAAGTTATAGATTGTTCTCATTCGACTGTTCCCTTCTCGGTCGACTGTTCCCTTCTCGATCGACCGTACCTTGTTCTGAACTGCCTACCGGTCGACCGTTTGACCCGAGTCGGTCGACCGTTTGTGTCCCAAACTGTGACCTGCACTTTTCTATTTTGTATTTCTCACGCAAACATTTCCTATACTTGTCACAATGGATATAACTCTTCTAGAGCTTAAAAATAGAGGTTCCCCAACCTTGTTTAGACAACTCTCCCACACATATTTGCCTCCTACATTAGTGAGATCAGTCCAAACACTCCAAGCCTCAATTTCCACACTTTAGTCTTAACCCCTATACTACTCAAGTGTGCTCAAAGTTAGAGTTTCATACTCTTGGTTACTTGTTGTTGTCAAGTTCTTGTAAAGGTTTTGGTGAAAGCCCGAAGCATCCCTCTCGGATTGTGAGAAGAGGAGTCAAGCTCAGTGGTGGTTGTTCGCAAGCTTGAAGATTGTGAAGACATAAGCGGAGCTCGAGGTGTCTAGCAGAGTTTGCAAGAGAGGACGTAGGTGGGTGGCCGAACCTCTGTAAAAATCCCCGAGTCCATTGTGGTTTGCATATTTATTTCTCCACTTGCTTGTTTCTTTTAATTTCCGCTATACGATTTAGCTTAAAAAGTGATTAGATTAGAGGGCCATAATGATCCTACAATATTCAATTACGCATACCTCTCATTCAGCAAGAACAAGTGTTGAAAGTGAAGGAGAGTCATGTTTTTTACTTCAGATAAGGTGTATAATAGAGTTGTGTCTTCTTTGAAAGATTCGTATAAATCTTAGCCGGCTCTCACAAATTATGTGGACGAGACGTGGTTAGTGCATAAAAAAAATTTGTGTTGAATTGGACGAACAAAGTCCTTCACTTTGGCAACACTACGATCTGCAGAGTCAAAAATGCTCATTCGGCTCTAAGAGACTGGATCACTTCATCGACTGCAGCTCTGGACACTCTTTTCGACCACATTAACACGACTATTAAAATGCACGTTACAAATATTCAAAACTTTCTTGAGGCTTCGAGACGTCAAACTTGCACTAACTTTGAAATGCCTCTATATCAGCATCTAAATGGTCGAACTTCCCATTACTGCTTGTCATTGTTGAGTCATGAGGTTAAGAGAATGAAGGACTTAAGTGATCAAGTTAAAACTCATTGTGGGTGCACTGTTCTAACTTCACATGGGATTCCTTGTGCATGTACCATCCACCATTGTATTCAGTCAGGTCAAGGGATTTATCTAGACCAGATTCATCCATTCTGGAGAACACTTGGAGATGGACTGGACATCCCAGAGTTTGTGGATCAGTCATCACATGACATCAAGCATTTTCAGAACCTCGTTGATGAGATTTCTGGCAGCGACCCTGCAGTAATTCGTAGTGTTTCTCATCTTATATACGCGCAACTACACCTCGATCAGTCAAACTATGTTGAGCCCGAAGAAAAGACTAAGGTTCGAGGTCGACCAAGGGGATCGTCGACGAGACCCAAGTGCCATTGAGTATGCTGAGTGAGGTCGAGGTTGTGGTAGTAGTCGGAGCAAGGGTCATGGTCGATCTTCTAGTTTGTCTCGATCATCCGTAAACATGACGACAAGATCTGGTATGACAACATATTTGCTATTGTTATTGTCTAACTTCCAGTCATTATATATAACTTTGCTATTTTTCTGTAGTGTCTGGATGGTTGGACATAGATGACTTTCCATATCTGGATAGACTTCCAGGAATCATCTTACAATTTATGGAGCGATGGAATGATGTACGTGCGGATAACAACTGTGGATTTCGATATGTTGCAGATGCTTTCCATGGTGGTGAAGATAATTGGTTATACGCACGTCGTGTGATTTCTAATGAGATAGCAGCGCATCCCTATTATAAGCACGTTTATTATGACAGTGTGGTACAAGCTCATCGACGAATTGATTGGGGCGGAGGATGTTGTGGCGAGGATCACTATATGGAGATTATTTGCGATTTGTTTCCAATTGCCAATTTTTACAAGTGTGCAGCTATGTGCTTCGGAGTTGGGGATAATGGTTCGTTGTACCCGTGTGTTACAGTACTACCTTGGGAAAGTCCATCTACCATGACGAAGCCATGCAAAAAGTTGATCATTGCTCATTTAGGGAGTTAGAAACATTACATTCGCTTAGAATTATCTGAGGGATTCCCAGTACCCCCTATAACGACCATGTGGTTTCAAATTCGAGATGATAGTGTTGTCGGATGGGAGTTGCAGTACAAACAGTGAGAGCCTATTGGGAGCAGTTACGTAGTTGATATTGATTCTAACATGTAATTTGTAATGGATTGGTTATGTGATTTCTTATGTGTAATTTGTTCGTACATTATATTGTGCTACTTTCTTTCTTCATCAGATTTCAAGTTTCAAATGCAATTATATATAGGAAGTAAGGAAAAGATATTTGTCACTTCAGAACTAGTACAAGTTCTATTTTGATTATGGCACTTCAGAACCTTCTGATCCTCGCCCGCCCAAATGCTTCTAGCGATGTTGCCCCCAAAACTAGAAATTACGCTCCCATCTATAGGCCCACCGGGCATCATATCATTCACCATCCAAGAATCGCCATCAACCCTCTTTTTTGTGAGTTCGGGCATCTACAGTGGACAAACTGGTATCGCCACTCACAAACCTATCACCTCTGCCCTTCCAAACTTTATACTCAGCAGCCCAAGAGCTACCACGTCGCCCCCGTCCGCTGCCATACTCCTCCTCCGGCTGCAACTCCAACCCATACTGCCCCTCTCGTCACTCTCCTCATCGTCACCCTCCTCATCATCGGAAACATCATCATCATCAAACGGGTCATTACGTGTCTGATGATGACGTGCATACTCTCTCTCCCTCCTAACCGAAACAGATATATTTATGATATTTGATAATATATTTATGTTTACTTGATGATTAGTTATTAATTATGTTTATTTGATGAATGAAATTGACGTCTTAAATATTTAAGATCTAAGTTGTACAAATATTTTGTACACAATTTAATTAGTGGTTGAAATGGAAAAAATATTTCTCAAGTTGAATCCTTGTCCTTTTTTATATATTTACCTACTTTCTACCCGACTACATTTGAAATCCCATACACAAAAATCCGCATGTAGGAAATCGATTGATGGTCTGGACCATCTCACGATTAAAGATCTCCTAACAATCTCAATTTCAGTTGGTAATACAATTCGTGTCAAATTGTCAAAAAGGATTGGGGAAGGTGTTAGTATCTATAACAATAAGATTTGTGTTTTCAAAGATCAACTAAGGAGAACTTGCAATGAATGACTATTACAAGGGTATACATGACAATTGACAATACAAAGGCATGATATATATTCTATATCTGCTTGGACTTCTAGAAAAGGCATCACTTATCGTTTGTCGACATACTAAATTTGAAAAATACATGAGTCTGGAAGGAGGTTATTGCAAAAATATGATGCAAATGTTTCTTGCGCTTGGTTGATTGTTCTATATTCCCCAAAAACGAAAGATAAAATTCGAACCGATCAAGTTCGTGGCCCCACCACTCGTTTATTGTACGCGTTTGGTAGAATTCATGGAAACTAGACTTGATCTTGACAAAAGCCGAATATCTTCTCTGACGATCACATTTTTGTTTTATCTGTGGATGCGTGATTACAAATTCAGGAAAAAAGAGGAAGGAATCGGATTCAAAGAAATACAAACAACTTGTATGATGTTGACTAATGATGAGAATATTAGGGCTTTATACTCTTTATTCCTTGTGGGATGCACGAAGATTTAATTAGTACACATCAACTTAATTAGGTTTGTGGCTCCGTAGTATAATGACATTTGCATTTGTTTAGATATGTTGTTAGCTAATTGGTCGGTTTATTATTATTATTACTTGTTTTCATAAAAGATTCTGGCATATATGTAATAATTTGTTATTTGAAAAATATTATAATTATATGATTTTTTATTGTCTTTAATGACTAACAAATTTGATGCTCATATGCATTAGTCTACTTGCATGGTACCGTGGTAAGGAATAAACAAACAGTACATTAGTGTCACAGATATTGAAATCTATCTTATGTTTACTAGATGACCAGTTGTTAATTTGTTATAGGCTCGACCTTAGCCTCGTCTGTCTCTATAATGACCCAAATTATGTTATAATAATATTTGTGAAGATGTGCCTTAAATAATAGTTTTATGACAAATAAGTTTTCCCAATCTAATAGGATTTCATACCTTTTCCCAATCTAATTTTCACGACGGACAAGCACCGTCAACAAAAGTTTTGGGATCACCAAAAGGCGGTGAGGCGATTTTTTCGACGTAACGACAACAATGATGATTTTTTTACTACGGTATACGTCCCTATGATTTTCAAATTTTCACTAACAGATAGGTATTGCCGGTGTTATCCTAAACATAATTCTCGTTATAACAAACAACATTGACGGTTGGTTTTAAACAATACCGACGGATAGTATCCGCCGGTGATATCCCAAGTATAATTTTCATTATAACATACAACACTCTGGGATAGGTTACCAATGATCGATAGACACCATCGTCGTTGAATTTGTCAGACGGTTTTGACAATGATACATCGACAGATTCGTGTTGTCGGTGAATCATTTATAATCGAACTCGATTGGGCCTTCCCCTCACCTTCCTCGCACTGTCATGTTTATTAGTAGCATATCATGCATAACATCCATGCTATATATCTTTATTTTACCGCATTTATGTGCTACTCGATTTGTTATGGTGTTTTCAGGTTAACGTAATAGAAAAGGGAAATGAAGTAAAAAAGACTAAATTGCAAGAAAATTGACTGATTTTTAAACTTTTGGACCTATTTGTATTGCTCAAGGGCATAATTGTAAGTCAAAAAGAACATAATTGAAGACGCAGTGTGACCAAAGTGCAAAAAATAAGCTTTTGATGCAAAAATCCCTCAAATTCAAGAACGTGAAGAGTTCTCCTGCAATCAAGATCAAGCAAGCTCGCACGTACGTGCAAAATATAGAATTTAAGTAGTTGTGCCAATTTCAGGCAGATCAAACCCAATTGATCCATTTTTGGGAGATCTAGTGTGGGTTCAGGAGCCCAAATTTGGGTAGTGGCTTAATTGATTGTGTTTGTGTGCACTTGACTTATCCAGAGTTGATTGTGACCGTTGGATTGGTCTCATATTGATTAAACGGTTATGAAATTATATATGCGATAGATGATTCACCTTCCAACCATTATATCTTATGGTATCATTTCTTTTAAGTATTGTAACACTTCTTCTATTTACATCTCAATTAGTATAGACTATGAATGCTTGTAACGTACACACACCTCTATGAGTATAAATATGAGGTTGTATCGTGTAATGGATATAGAAGAGAATGAAATAGAAGTCTTCCTCCCTACATACATTTTCTCCTCTCTTGTGTTTGCTTGTGTGATTCCAAGAATCTCCGATATATTTACAACACGTTATCAACACGGATAGTCTCTAGCACATCCAATGATGTGAAATGGAAGTGAAAGAGAAGAAATGTAAGATTGCTATTGGTTGACCCTAGAGCTTGCCCACACGATCCAAGACATGTTGTAGGTACATGCGCCTGAGATCCACAAGTGAGTATTATTTTTTTAATAACGCTTGCAAGACTTTCATCGTTCCATGATTGGTTGGCTCAATATTCTCATTATCATAGATTGATTCTTATTATTTTGAATTAATCCGAGTTTACAAGAAATTTAACTATTTATTGTGAAATTTGGTATTTCTTGAGCCAAGCAAGCATGAAAAGTAATACTTACATAATTTTGTAGTACTTCTAAATTAAATGATTTATATCTTATGCGACTTTGTATTGATTCACTTGCTTAGTATTTGTCACACGAATTCTTATGTATCTTGTTAAATAAAAGAGCATTTGTAAAGTGGTTCAAGCATGTGATTATTAGTTGTCAATTTTAATGCTTCACATTATCATTTGACAGTATTACGAGTATTCATTTCTACATGTTTCATGCATTCATCTTGTGCGCACATACTATTCATTTTTATGGATATATGGATGATACAATGTGGTGCTTACAGTGGAATTTGAGTTACCATATTACAGGAGTAACTATTAATCACCCTCTAACTCATGTTGTTATTGAAAAAGATGTGCATCAGCCTAGAAGGTGAATATTTAAAAATTCATGCAAATTATTGCTTGTACAAATTTAGTAGAAAGCGCGATAAGAATCATATCTACCGTTTCATGTGGAATAGTATCTTGGCTTTAATGATGCATTTTATTTATTAGGTCTCAAGAAACTTATTTAATTTCAAATAGCCAGAATGACTTGTATTGAGACTACAGTTGAAGTAAATAAGAATATTTATATATTCCTACAATCATGTCAGGCAGGAAAAATGCTATTGAGAAAATTACCTGACTTTTGAACGATGTATGAATGTACACGTAGTGGCTTGTGTTGGCTTTTTGGCCTTAATCCGTATTTTGATGATGTAATTAAACCTAATCTTAATAAGGACATGTAGATTAGCACATGTAGTATAATAGTATACATATTGTATTGTGCTAACATCTACAGGTGATCAAGACTCAAGAAAGAAGAAGAATCAAGTCAAGACATGTAATCAAGCTAGGATTGAAGACATGTAATTTTACCTTTCTTTGAGAATTAGGAACTTATGTGAATTGAGCATAACTTAAGCTAATATGCATGCATTCACACACTAGGTTCCTTTTAGGAGTCACACACAAAATATCATATAATTTGGACTCCAATAGATCACCTAAACACCTAAAACATTGGTCGCCAGTCTACCTGAGTTCGGTCGACCGTTCACCTTTCGGTCGACCGGTTATACACAATATTTGTTATACCAGACCAATCCGTTCAACCGATCACATTTCTATTAACCGTTTACCCAGACCTGTTCGGTCGACCGGTAGACCTTCGGTCGACCGTTTCGTTTGCCATATCTGGTAAAAATATTACCGTTTTATTTGTCGTATTATACAACGGTCATATACACATTTTTCTCAATATACACCCCCATATACATTAGAACCGGTCGAACAAAACACACCTTTCGGTCGACCGTTTAATTCGTGAAAAAACCCCCTGCTATCGGTCGACACAAGTTTGTCCAACCGATCAAGATTTCTCTCTACCGAACCCAGTAGTTCGGTCGACCGGTACCTGTTCGGTCGACCGTTGATCTATAGAACTTAAGTGTTTCGGTCGACCAGTACCTATGTTCGGTCAACCGATCCATCAACAGACTCAAGGGTTCGGTCGACCGATACACCTTTCGGTCGACCGTTTCTGGACAGATTTCTGAACCCGATTTTCTGTTTTGTGTATCTTGCACAAAACCCAATCAAATCTTGTCCAAACGGCTAGAAATCTTTAGGAGCTTATAAATAGAGGTTCACACTTAGTTTTCCAGAAGATTTCACAACTCCAAAGTGTCAAACTTATAGTGAGATTTTCCACAACCTCAAAGCTCCAAATTAGTGATTCCAAAGCCTAATTTCCACATCCTCCATCATACATTCATATTAGCATCTGTTGTGCTCAATACTAGAAGAGTGAGTTCCACTCCAATTGTTGTCAAGAGAGCAAGGGTCTTGGTGAAAGCCCAAGACAAAGTGAGCAAGGGTCTTGGTGAAAGCCCAAGACAAAGAAGTAGAGATTTCGGTGAAAGCCCGAAGTGATCCTCTCGGGTTGTGAGAGGTGGTGCCAAGCTCGGCGAGGGTTGTTCGCGAGCTTGAAGACTTGTAAAAGGCGTTGCTCCCGGCCCGGAACGGGGAGGCATAGTGAAGACGCAAGAGGAGCTCGAACGGGGATTCGAGAGGGGCTTGCAAGAGAGGACGTAGGCGCGGCCGAACCTCTGTAAAACCGACGTGTCTTCTTTGTGGTTTGCATTACTTTCTACTTGTGTTTGATTTGTTTTTAATTTCCGCTGCATTTCTTTGATCTATCAACCAAGTAGTTAATTAGGGCTTAATAGTGATTAGTGGACCCATAACCCACACGATCTTATATCCTTCATTTGGTATCAGAGCCTCGTTCGTTAATTTTGTTCTTAATCGATAAATTAACATGGCTCTTAATGCATCCACACCAAATGAATCATGTAAACCACCATATTTTGATGGAAATAACTTTAGCTCATGGAAATTTAAAATGTCTTCATTTATTAAATCCATGAATGCTAACTTGTGGTTTATGATTCAAACTCCATATGAATCACCTAGATATCATATTAGTAAATGGAGTTTAGAAGATGAGAAAAATGCATCCCTAAATGCTAAGGCTATGAATGTCATATTTTGTGCATTAGGAGATGAACTTTTTAATGTTGTTTGCTCATGTGATAGTGCTTATTCAATATGGCAAACATTAGAAAAGAATTTTGGTGAAGGAGATTCACCAACCGGGAAGAAGGGAGAAGCAAATCCTAAGGATGTAGCTCAAGCAAAGAAAATGGAGATTAACTCAACATCTTCATCATCATTAAGCTCATCCGATGGAGAAAGTGAAGATGAGGTATCCTCTAGCTCTTCTTCAAGTAGTAGTTCAAAAGATAATGCCCATGATTTTAATGAACTACAAAATGCATTTCAAAGATTATTTGAAAAATATAAAGAACTTCACAAGACTAATCAATTAGCAAATGAGCAAATCCATGATCTTAAATGTCAAAATGCATCTATCTTAGATGATAAAACGAATTTGCTTGCTAAAATTGATGCTCTCACTTTAGAAAATGCATGCTTGAAGAATGAGTGCTTAAATGTTAAATCTAACTCATCTAATGCAATTGAAAGTCATATGCTTGAAAATGACAAAATTGACTTGCTAAAGAAACTAGATAAATCATATCTTGAAAGCAAGCAAACTTTAAATGACTTAAATTGCATGAATGAAAAAGTTGCAAATTTAGAGATTCACATGCTTAACATGAATGAAAAGCATAATTCTATGATTAAAAATCTAAATTGCTTAAACGAATCTCTAGCAACTAAAAACAGTGAACTTAATGTCTTAAATGAAAATTTGTCAAATAAATTGCATAAGTTCACACATGGCAATAAAAACAATTTTTATGTTAAAAACTTTCCTATTCAAATTATTGTTAAACATAATGTTGCCATGAAAAAGAAAGTAAGTGTAGAGGTACCAAAATCAACTTGGATTTGGGTACCAAAAGCTAAACTTAATGGACCCAAGCAAAAATGGGTACCAAAATCTACACTTGTAGGAGCTTGAGGAAGAGATTGGTGTTGACCGGGTGAGCCAAAGCGTCGAATTCGAATCCGGTTGCATCACCAAATCAAGATTGGAGCTATTCAAGATTCAAGTTTGGTATAAAAATTTCTATCTCTAAAATTTCTGAAAAATAGCTCTAATCTAGTTAATATGCTTAATTGTCATATCCTTAGAGTTTAATTCATTGCAAATCATATACCCTATTCATTGCAAATCATTTATCACATCCATTGATTTTAATTGTCAATTTTTAAATGGATGTTAGAATAAGGCATTAAGTAGAAACTTAAATGATTTTAACTTTCATCATACTCATTGTTTCCATTTAGCCTTATTGATAGGGGGAGCTTAATTGTCATATCTTTTATTAGAGTAATGAAGTGCTAAATTTAGGGGGAGCTACTTCATTACAAGACATCCAAACTCTATGCTTAAAGTCATAATTAATTGTTGTTTTTGATGGATGTCAAAGGGGGAGAAGTAATAGATTAGGGATACTTGAAATATACATGAAAATTGTCAAGAAAAACTATGCACATCCATAGGGGGAGCATTTATATGCATAGTTAACTTATACATTTTTCAAGTATTAGGTTGGTTTAAGATATAGGTTGCCATCATCAAAAAGGGGGAGATTGTTGGCTTTTTTGCCTTAATCCGTATTTTGATGATGTAATTAAACCTAATCTTAATAAGGACATGTAGATTAGCACATGTAGTATAATAGTATACATATTGTATTGTGCTAACATCTACAGGTGATCAAGACTCAAGAAAGAAGAAGAATCAAGTCAAGACATGTAATCAAGCTAGGATTGAAGACATGTAATTTTACCTTTCTTTGAGAATTAGGAACTTATGTGAATTGAGCATAACTTAAGCTAATATGCATGCATTCACACACTAGGTTCCTTTTAGGAGTCACACACAAAATATCATATAATTTGGACTCCATTAGATCACCTAAACACCTAAAACATTGGTCGCCAGTCTACCTGAGTTCGGTCGACCGTTCACCTTTCGGTCGACCGGTTATACACAATATTTGTTATACCAGACCAATCCGTTCAACCGATCACATTTCTATTAACCGTTTACCCAGACCTGTTCGGTCGACCGGTAGACCTTCGGTCGACCGTTTCGTTTGCCATTTCTGGTAAAAATATTACCGTTTTATTTGTCGTATTATACAACGGTCATATACACATTTTTCTCAATATACACCCCCATATACATTAGAACCGGTCGAACAAAACACACCTTTCGGTCGACCGTTTAATTCGTGAAAAAACCCCCTGCTATCGGTCGACACAAGTTTGTCCAACCGATCAAGATTTCTCTCTACCGAACCCAGTAGTTCGGTCGACCGGTACCTGTTCGGTCGACCGTTGATCTATAGAACTTAAGTATTTCGGTCGACCAGTACCTATGTTCGGTCAACCGATCCATCAACAGACTCAAGGGTTCGGTCGACCGATACACCTTTCGGTCGACCGTTTCTGGACAGATTTCTGAACCCGATTTTCTGTTTTGTGTATCTTGCACAAAACCCAATCAAATCTTGTCCAAACGGCTAGAAATCTTTAGGAGCTTATAAATAGAGGTTCACACTTAGTTTTCCAGAAGATTTCACAACTCCAAAGTGTCAAACTTATAGTGAGATTTTCCACAACCTCAAAGCTCCAAATTAGTGATTCCAAAGCCTAATTTCCACATCCTCCATCATACATTCATATTAGCATCTGTTGTGCTCAATACTAGAAGAGTGAGTTCCACTCCAATTGTTGTCAAGAGAGCAAGGATCTTGGTGAAAGCCCAAGACAAAGTGAGCAAGGGTCTTGGTGAAAGCCCAAGACAAAGAAGTAGAGATTTCGGTGAAAGCCCGAAGTGATCCTCTCGGGTTGTGAGAGGTGGTGCCAAGCTCGGCGAGGGTTGTTCGCGAGCTTGAAGACTTGTAAAAGGCGTTGCTCCCGGCCCGGAACGGGGAGGCATAGTGAAGACGCAAGAGGAGCTCGAACGGGGATTCGAGAGGGGCTTGTAAGAGAGGACGTAGGCGCGGCCGAACCTCTGTAAAACCGACGTGTCTTCTTTGTGGTTTGCATTACTTTCTACTTGTGTTTGATTTGTTTTTAATTTCCGCTGCATTTCTTTGATCGATCAACCAAGTAGTTAATTAGGGCTTAATAGTGATTAGTGGACCCATAACCCACACGATCTTATATCCTTCAGCTTGGTCAAAAGACCTGCCCTGGTGAATCAGATGAACATTGATTCTAATAGCATATGATATGACAGATTGGGTCAATGGGGATCATATATAATAACAAATATTGTTGAAATTTCATATGTCCATCCACTGAAGAATGAAAAGATTCTTTAACTAAGTGGTCCACAAGCTCTATCTATGTGGACCAGAAAATATATTATTTGTGGAAATGAAAATAAAAGTTAGTCACTCATTAGTCCTCCTGAAGAGGTTATTCCTGAAGAATATAAACCCGATAAAATAAAAGCAGGTAGCAATTGTAACAATTCCAGGATTACATAACGGTCAAATTAATATTATATTGCAATCAACTACGTTGATATGAGAGAGAAATATAAAATAATTAATATTATCATCAATGACTAATTCTCGTTCTTAATAGCATGTTAATTCGAGAGAAAATCTGGATCGATAACCTATAAGAATGTAGAAGCATCATATTTGAAATGAATAAAAGAAGGCGAAGAATGTAGAAATACACTCGCTTGATACACATATTGTTTGGACCTGTAGTCCTGATTTCTAAAATTATATTCCTGAAGAATATGAATAGAAATCACATTACAATAACATGGTGATACATTATAAAGCAAGTAGTGATACAAGGGTTTTTCGTAGGACCAAACATCCATTATGATGTTACTATTTCTCTTGAAATGTATAATATTACGTTATGTTACTTGATCAGTATGACATATAAACGTAAATATAGATAAACATATCAGATATTGATATTTATATGAGAGTCCCTGAACGACTAAATTGCCCAAGCCAAATTATAATGAAGAGATGTGATATAATTTATGAAAAGATCACCATATGAACAAACAAGAGAATGTGCATATCATCTTGAAGAATGATATGCAAGGAACTCCTGAAGAGATTAAACACCCGTGAATTTTTTGAATGATAAATTTTGAAATAAATGACTGGTGAAAAGTCAACTATTTTTCGACCTACAGTTAGAACATTCTGCAAAAGAGAATTATTACAATTATTCAAATATATAAAGAAATATTATGCAAAGAAAGTTCGCATGGAAAGCACAATAATGAGAGATTCTCTATACTGCGTAAACAAAGATCCAGTTATATATATAATTAAAGATGATTGATTAGGACCTGAAGTCCATTTCCTAGAACGTCATAAAATATATTGCCTATAAAACTAGCCCTAATACATTCACAATGATTGTTTATGTAGGCATGATATTATTTCGAAACATTCAAATGATGTTCAACATATTTTTCGTTACCTCTTTATGGATCTATGGATATTTACTTACTATATTTATAAGATAAAAGATTTATTTGGGTGATATTTCCTATACGTCTGATCCACAACAACAAATCATAAACTATTTTATGTTATTGTGGAGACATTGCAATCTTTATGCAAATTGGTGACTACATATCAGGGGGAGCAAATTTCTAATTTTCATCCGTGAATTACGATTATCCCTGAAGGATAACGCCCAAAATGCCTATAGTTGTACTCTTTTTCCTTTTTCAATTTTTGTCCTACAAGTTTTTTATTTTTTAAATATTTTTCACGAGACAACTTGTACAATTGTGTTAGCGTATGTCATGCACTTTTTTCCCTTAGCTATTTTCCCACTGGGTTTTGTAGCAAATTTTTTAATGAGACATGAACATTACACCATATTATTAAGAGAGTTTGTAAATGTATATTAAACTAAGGGGGAGAATTATACACTTTGCACTCTTTTTAACTTCACCAAGTTTTTGTTCCAGAGGGTTTTACTTGACAAAGTTTTTAACAAGGCAAACTGAAAATCATATAACAAAAGGTGAGCATCTATGGAGGAGTGTTATGAAATTATATATGTGATAGATGATTCAACTTCCAACCATTATATCATATTGTAACTTCTCTTTTAAGTATTGTAACACTTCTTGTATTTACAGAAGTGGCGGATCCATGAGAGAAACTATGGGTGGGCACAATAAAAATACATTCTTCATAAAAACTAGTATATAAATATTTGGATTATAGTATTATTCAAAACAAAACAAAAAATACCTTTTACTTTCTTGTTACAATTTTCCTCGGTGAGTTTTCATACTTTGAAATATTTTGGCTATAACTTCATTGTCAATCTTATAAAAAATCTACTTTTCAATATAAGTAACCAGAGCATAATTGATCAAATCATCTCCCATCCGATTTTGCAATTTGTTCTTTACAATATTCATAGCTAAAAATGCTCTCTCGACACTTGTTGTTGCTTGCTGTTGCAACTGGTAACACCAAAGCTAATGTAATAAGCAAGAAAACCAATGGAAAAGTGTTTTTTTCCTTTCAACCATCTTTTCTGCAAGTTCTATTGAGCTCTCTTGACATTTGATTTTTTTATTAGAAACTTATCCATGACCTACATTTGGACATTATTATAACATTCTAAATCAAACTGGAACTAACACAAAAAATTAAACAAACCATAAGTTTCATTAAATATTTAGCTGAAATTTACAAATACGATTCAATTACTTATTTATGTTATATACTAAACTCTAAAGTAAAAAAAACCCACAAAAATGATCACATAGTGGCTAGTGCAGTGGATGGCTGATCCTTGTTGTTCTACATGTTTCTTGCTATACTACTAATTTGGCAATCGTCCAACAGTCCAAGTGGGAGATTTGTATGTGTTGTGCGGTTGTGCCTTTGGAGTTAAGGTGGATCGTGGATGTGAAGGTTTTGCGAAGTGGGAGAGATAGGTGTTTGGTTTTTTCCCAATTTAATATCTTTTGTTGTTGAATTTGGAAAATTGTAAGAGAAGATTAAGGTATACCATCTTGTGTTGTTAGGAATAGGAAATGACAAATATGAATATTTTAGGAATAAGAAAGGTAAACAAGAAGTGAACTTAGAATTATAGACAAATGAAAATTGAACTTCAGTTTTGAGCTTTGCTTATTATTGGACTTGCTTTTGTGTTTATTTAATTTTTTAAAATAATTTTTAAATGAATATAGTGCTCTAGTAAATAATATTATGGTTACATTTTTCATTTTCAAGATGAACTTAATAAATTCCGGAAGTAATAATATATGAGTATATTTTTTCGCCAATGGCCACATGACATCAAGTATACTATTTAAAGGAAAAATAGAATTCACGCGTGGGCATGTGCCTACACGTGCCCACCCTTGGATCCGGTACTGTTGACTTCTTTATTTACATCTCAATTAGTATAGACTAGAATGCTTGTAACTTACACACATCTATGAGTATATATATGAGGTTGTGTCATGTAATGAATATAGAAGAGAATGAAATAGAAGTCTTCCTCCTTACATACATTTTCTCCTATTTTGTTTTGCTTGTGTGATTCCAAGATTTTTTTGTAGATCTAGTGTTTAGGAGCCAGAATTTGGGTAGTGGCTCAATTGATTGGGTTTGTGTGCACTTTGACTAATCCGGAGTTGATTGTATCCATTGGATTGGTCTCATATTGATTAAACCACTCCTTTTTCTATGTTAGTTTTATGATTAGTGAGTAGTTCCACCTTTAGGGAAGGAGGATGATGTGGTTGTGATATGTTTGTGGATCTGTGATGCCTTACTTGTTCCCATTATTTGTTCTTGATGCTCAGGATTGATGGGTCAATGACTACTTAGGATCTTGATTCATATGCTAGTTAGGGTTCTTCTTTCATATGTTTATTGATCTTTATCTTATGAATGGAATGGTTGATTGTATGTATTCATCTTGTTGTGCATGTTCATCTCTTTTCCATGAACACTAACTCTGATTCTGATATTTGTCTCCAAATTTTTCTTCACCCCATCCTTTCCCATCTCCCTTTACCTTAAAATTTAAGTATGCTCTAGATCACCGTTTTGCATCGATTGATAGGAACATCGCTCATATTAAAGATTTGTCCTATCAACAAATGCATGAAGTTCAACTATAACAACATATTCATGATCAAGTTTTCAAGAATTATATCGATAATCTCTCTAGAGCTGTTAAAGCTCGAGCTCAAATTTGGAAGACCTTCTTAAGGCACTTGATTGACATCATTTCATGCTCATATTTGTATCTTATATCCATTATCTTACACCTAAGCAATGCTACGTGATGAGTTTTATGTTTAGTTTTCAGGAATAAAGAGGTTTGAAGAGAAGAGCCATGAAAGGACCCAAAAGCAGGAAAAATGACTTAATTGTGAGACCTAGGGACTGAGATGCAAGGGTGAAGGACCTGATCGTAAGACCGAAGGACCTAAGAGCAAAACAGGAAACTCCACACCATCATGGGGAGTATTTTGGCAATTCGATTCGGGTCGGAGCTCCAAAAAGCGAAGTAGATGCATGAAAGACAAACAAAACCTTCCAGAAAAGCCCAGAAGAAAATCAAGACCAATCAAAACACTGTAGACCGCTAATGGGCGGTCACTTTGGGCCTAAATCCGCTAAGATTTCTCTGGGTTACGTATTAGTGTGTATTTAGTCCATTTTTGGTATTTGTTTAGTCCCACATCGGGGGATTGTCCCGGATTAGCTTTTTCCATGCTTATAAATAGAATTCTTCACCTCCCATTGTATCCATCTCTCTCTTTGGTGGCATCTTCCCTACTAAGAGTGAAGCCTTGAAGCAAAACTCTAGTGGAGGAAGGGCTGCTTGTAATCTGAGTGAGTTCATAATAGAAGTTTTCATTAGCTTGTTAATTCTTGCTTAGTTAATGTGTTTGCTTTGGTGCTTGTTTTATTTTATGCTTCTTTAATATTTCTTGCTTGATTAGTATAGTTTTATTTCAGTATAGTGCTTCATTTTATTAGAGTAGTTAGTTTAAATATGTGTGAGTAGTTCCATCCCCTTTGGGGGTAGAGTAGGTGTGTGTACATGTTATGTAGATGGTTTGAATGCTTAATATGAATGTTTTGTGTTGATATTAGTATGCTTGCTTGAATTATTAAGAACCTTACTTGATGGTTTCTGCCATAGCTTAGGTACATTCCATTCTTGTCTAAGTGTCTTAATAACAACCTTGCATTGCTCATATTATGCACATAAGTTAGTGTTGTAATGATAGGTCTTGCCATAGTTAGGTACTTCTTATGCATTAACAACACTAACTACTTGAGCTTTTTGTATGCATTTCATATCACACTTATTTCATGTGCACACACACACACTCCACCCCTTAGGGGTTTTCATTCGTGTGTTCTTATCTTTTGCATTAGTTAATTAGCTTAGTTGTTTAGTTCATTTTAGCTTGTTTGTTTACTAGTTTAGCATTGTAGTGTAGTTTAGTGTAATACATCCTTCTTCCTTTCCTTTACCTCTCGCCTTCGCACAAACCAAGTGTCGACACACCTCCCAGTGGACGACCCGTATTTGCCACCGCTTCAACGCAGCCGTGCACTTGCGGTTAATATAAAACGATCAATCAGCACTCATCCATCTCCTCATCTCCATCTTGTGACACATCAGCGCCCAATCAAGTTCCTCCCTTAGTCATCTTGGCTAAGATTTGTATGTGTTTATGGTGCTTTGTTATTTCGAACCTATGTATTTCTTTCGTTGTGTATTTTAATTTGTGTCTTTGTGTTGTTTGTAATATTTGAATTTGTGTCTTTGTGTTGTTTGTAATGTCTTTGTATTGTAACCTTTTTAATTAATGAAAACACCTTTATCTTATTTTGTTGTGACATTTTTTTCTTTTCTTCTTATAATTATTTCATTATTTTTGTTGATACCAAATGGGGACAGAAAATAAGAGATAACAAGATTAACAACACTTGTTGTAACACCTCTAACCCGCACTCGGGACAAAACAGTCAAAACAAATTAAAACCAAGCAAAAAGGGACATTAACTATATATAAACAATAGTACAGTCGAGGCCTCAATAAAATATAACAGAGTGACAATGTTAGAGTACAATGCGGAAAGGAAATACAAGAAGCTCTGAACTCCTACTACACGACTACTACGAGGAGTAAAAAAGTACATGGCAACCGAGCTCTACCGATCCAGTCCACGCGTCCCAAGCCCAAGTCACCTCCTGCTGCCTACCACGTCCCACTTGCACACCACCAGTCACGCCTGAGTCTCAAAACAAGACTCAGTACACCACCCCAACCCGACACCATACAAGGTCTAGCCGTCCCTGACAGCTCACACTGGTGTCTTGTCCCAAGGAGATCATGCGTCCAGTTTCGCCAAGTGTGCACCTTGACCCCACTACGCATCTGAACCACAAGGCAACACTCAACCCACTCTCATGGTAGAACTGTGACACGTATCAAGGCGACCACACGCCCAGCCAGGCCAAGCGTGAACCATTGACAAGACCGTGCATCCGGCCCACAAGGCAACGCTCTCTAACGGCACCACTCCCACACACACGTGTCACACAAAGCCCAGACCATCTGCTGACCCACGTGGTTGCTCCCACAAGGCGAGTTCCTGCACCTGAACCCTGTTGCATGAACCACGTGGCGTCACACCGCACCACTCCCACCTATGGGTCAGCGAGCAAAGCTCCACAACTGCCTCTCCCAGGCATAGATGCACAAAGTGGAGCCCCCTTCTGAACCACAAAAACACAAGGGGAAACACAACTCTAGGAATCCAACCACAACGCCCGAGCCCGCGAGCCCACCTCCAGCGGTAACTCGTGACATCGATGGTAAACCCTCCAGACCACCCCACAAGGGAAACACCCTAACATCGAGTCACATGAGCCTCACACGCCCTCCCCACTACTCGACCACACGCCCTAGTTCGTGAGCAACGCTCCAATGGCAACTCGCAACAACGTGGGTAAACAATCGGTTCCACAAACCTCTCTCTCTCTCTCTCTCTCAACATAAGGCAAGGGTAAATGCAATTTTACCCCAAACTTACAGGTCACACGACCCCAACAATTCATACAATAAGTTTCACTAAAGCATCCACAAATTATAAAGCAATAAACATAAACATATAAGCAGCATAAAGAGACTACAACTCTAAACCCACCAACAATGGTACATGGGCATAAACATAATTCTACTAAAGTTACTTATGAATCACATACCTCATAAGTTTAGGGAAAAAAGAGCTATTAGTCTAGTTATTACTTAATTAAACAATTACAACTAAATCTAAGGTTTTTGAGGTAATTTATCAAATTATTAACTTATTTAACCAATTACAATTACATTCAGGGTTTTCCAACAATTATTCCAGTTATCTATCCTTTAATCAAATACTATAAAATTTAGTATTTATTCTGCAACTAACCCAACTAATTCTAAACAAATCAAATACAATTAACTAACAAGAATTATCCTACAAAATATTAAATTATTACTAAACTAACATATACAAATAAATTTCATGGATAATATGCAAATTACCCAAACCTTCTCCCCAACCCTAACCGATCCAGCACCTCCCCGGCAGCTGGCCCTCTGGCCTCCGGCCCTGCGCCGCACCACTCGCGGCCACATGCCCTGGGTTGCCGTGGCTCCAACGTTAGCCCAACTCGCGGCCACAATTCTAGTCGCACCCCCGCGACCTCAAATTTGGCCGCAAACCGCAACCCTATGTCCGGCCGCACTCCGGCAGCGACAGGAGCCATCTCCGGTGGCCCTACATTTCCCTCTAGACCCATGGAACCAAAACCGGAGGTGGGTGGCGTAACTTCCAAAAGAGCTCACCGGAGAAGGGGATGCCTTCCCCTCCGCACCCACGTACGGATCGTGCCGCCATCGGAGCTCCTCACCGTTGCCTTTGTCGTCGTCGAAGTGTAGTGAGTGGAAGAGAGGAGGATGAGGGAGAGAGAGGTGGGTTTGGGGGAAAATGGGATAGGGATTTGGGGTAGCTTGGGGAGGGGGTTAACCCTTGCATACATAAAAAGGGAACAACACTTGAAATTTATTTAGGAATCATTAATAAACTAATCCATATATTAAGAGAAAGCTTACATTCTTAAATATTAACATTTTATACACTTGACTTTGTGTTATTACTCTTTATCAACTTGAATTCGCCGCAGGAACATGAATCTCCAATGATTTCTGTTTTATCCAGTGAATCTACTAAACACAAATGATGAATAAGCTTTGTCTTTATTCTTGAGTGGTAGACTTATGTTCGTCTATGGTTTCTGATTACTTTAGGGCCAACAAAACAAGATAAGGATTAAGGAGAGAAGATAACTGTTAGCTTGCATTTCATGAATTTATACTCTTTATATTTAGCTTGTTATGCTATAAGATGTTTTAAGTTAGCTATTATTTGGGTTTTGTTGTAACAAAAATGATAGAACCTAACCCCAAAATATAGGAAGAGCAGGTAATAGATGGAATTGTGAGAAACACCAAATAACTAGTGAACTTATACAAATCAAAGATAAAGAAAGAAAGTCAAAGGTGTAACCCTAGATATCGACTCAAATAATTGAACTTCCCTCTTTCCTCTCAGAAATAATCTAATTTTTATATATTAAAATTCGGATTAAAATCCATTAAAAAAATGGAAAGTTTGAAATCCACACTACAAGAAACTAGACCTACAACCACGGGAGGTGTATCCGTGGTTGTAGTATCCGTCATTGTTGCCTACAATAGCGACGAATTTGAACGAATCAGCCAGGGAAAAATCCCATGGCTGAATGATTAACCCAAAATTCCTAAAAACAAACCCGACTCCCTCACCCCAAATCATTCCTTCTGCAACAAAACCCTCCGACCCAACGTCTTCCCTCACCCAAACCCCGAAACCCCCTTCGAAACTCTGAATCCGTCCAACCGTCCAACCTCGCGTCGTCCAACCCTCCAGGTTTTGTGGGTGTTTCTTTTCCATTGTTTTTAACATGTTTTTGGTTGTTTGTTTGTGTTTTTTTTGTGTTTTGTGGTCTTTGCCTTGGTTTTTGTTGTGGGTTTTGGAGTTTGGTTTTAACGTGGTTTTGGGTTGTTTTTTGTGTTATTTTTGGAGATTTGATGGATTTTCTTGTGGGTTCTGGTGGTGGATTTGGTTTGGCGAGATCTATACCTGATTCATTGGCCATGACATGTCTCTTGTTTCTTGCATAACTGAAGGGAATGTGTTCTAAAAGTTTTACTTTTAAATGTCAATTGTTATGAATTGAATGAGAAATCATTTTGTTCCTTGTTTATGTTATTCGTCTTTCAGAAGTGTTAAGGAAGAGACGATTGGTCCTTAACCGTAGAGCTCTAAAAGATATTGGTTTACATAAAACAAAAGATATTCGCAATCATGGTAATTAACATGGGACATTAATTACCGAGTTAAGATTGTCGTGTTGGTCATAGATCATTGTTGCTCTACAAGTGAGTGACAACACGGGTACACAAAAGAGGAAGATATTACTTTTGTATACTAAATAGACCTAATAAGTAAAATATTATAGAAATGTGTTTCTGTGTCGTTAATATTTTACTGTGTCCTTGGTCTTTTGATATGACACTAATATCCGATCACTTAAGAAATGCTTGATTAGACTAATGTCTTAAGCTATCGATAAGTGTAGTGTAAAGGCATTGGTTGGTTAAGTATGACTTTCGTTGGAGAAGATAGTTAGTCAAAAGATTATCATTGCCCCCTCTTAATTGAGTGATGATATTAGTGGGCCCATTGATAAAGCAAAGTTATAATGTGCACAATGTGATTTGAGTTAAGTGACATATTTATAACTAGCTTAAAGAGATCAAGAAATGAATACTAATACAAAGATGACATAATACTACTTTGTGTGTATTCTTAATATCATGAGGCAAGGGACGGACACAAGTGGTGCACTCCATCACTAAATGGATTGGGTTTTGATTCAAGTGGAATTAAGACATCTAACTAATTGGGAGCTATAATGTGTAGCTAGATACCGCTTATAGCTTGTGATATTAAGTTCTTAATATCACTGTCAACTTAGTTTAGATCCTCCCATAGCCATAGGTCATACCACAAAACTGGGAAACGAGAAATGGGGATTTTGAGTTCATAAGATGTGTCGGGTTTCATATGACACATGGGGTGAACAAGCAAAATCAAACTTATGTTGTGATTAATAACATAATTAGAATCTAAATTAAATTCATATGTGATGTAAATATTATGGGGTGTAATGATTTATCATTACATAGGATAATATGTTACATAAGTTATGAATTTACTACTAATCCCGAAATGTCAAACTTTGTAGGGGTTAAACCGAAATTTGACAAGTCTGCAGTACTGTTCACAAACGGTCGACCGGTTAACAGTAAACGGTCGACCGAACGTGCACGGTCGACCAGACACGTCTCGACCGATAACAGGGAATTTTCGTCTATTCAGAACGGTCGACCGAATCTATCGATCGGTCGACCGAACATTGCGATGAAATATTTTATTGTTGCGAGCGGTCGACCGAAACTTGGTTCGAGCGGTCGACCGAACCTCCAAACGGTCGACCAGTCCAGACGGTTTTATGCAGAATTAATTTAAGAATTAATTAGATCATGCATGGAATTGGTCCATAATTGATTTAATTCGTGGCTGAGATTATTTGTTAGCAAATAATGGATGGTTAGATGGAAGTTTGCATGAAATCATGGGTAAGAGGTTGCACATGAATAGGTAATTTGGAGAGAACTTATAAATACAAGTTTATCTCATTACTTCAAAAATTCATTTTGGTTTTTCTCATGCAAAAACTCTCTCCACGAAATTTCCTTAATTCTTAAGATTAGTTTTAGTTTTCAGAGATCATCTTCTCAAGGGAACTAAAGAGGGGTTAGTAATTAGATTCTAAACCCTATTAGAGATTCAGAGGCTAGCTCTTCTCTCTCCAATCTCGTTTAGAGTTTGGTGAATACTCGGAGGCAATCCATCGGGCGATTCAACCGTCAACGCGACTCCGGATCTTCGAGAGGTTTTAGAGAACCTCTAGGTATGATCCTCTTTGCAATTGTTTGTTTATTCTAATGCATGTTAAATAGTTAGGATAAACAAATACATGTCTATATGAAAATCGAAGAAAATATGAATACTACGATCCTATATGTTTATAAAATTTCGAAAATATATACATACTATAGGGCACGAAATCCAACAATAACATCCACATATATACTTGATTCATTGGGAAGGAATTTTTGTGATAATTACTTCATCTCTTTCGCACAAGTTCCAATTCAACTGATAGAAAGCTCAAAACATTGGGATTAATAAAGCTCAAAACATTGCTACCCATAACTTTCTCGTTAAAAATCCAAATCAATTGATTTAAGCAGCATTGAAAAAGATATGTGGAGGCTGCAGCCAAAAAAATCACAATTCACCGACCTACTTGTTAGTTTTTGGCTAATAATCGTAAATCCGTTTTGATGATTAACCAACATATCAATAAACGCATGTATTATCTTTGTAACGCCCCCGATCTCGCGGGTACGCACACTGGGAAAGACTACAAGTGTCGCGATCAGAGACCTCCACGACGACCGAAGGAGTTACAAAAGATAGACCAAACAACGACTCGACAATACGTAGAGAGATCATACATGGATAGACTGACATAAAACATAACTGAAAAGTGAGAGATTATCCATATATGGTAACAAGGTCAAATACATTACATCGAGTTCAAAAGGGAAATACATCATAAATAATGCGGAAGCAAAAGACAAACTAAAGAATCTGGTCGACGTGTCCCTCGTGTACTGACTCTTCGACTACTCGTCCAGTCTACCTTGTAGGAATCTAAGTACCTGCAAGCATCGTATCAACATATACGTAAGTTTTCTATAAAGAAAACCAAGTATGCCCTGGCCTAATCGGAGTTATATGGAAGAATACATGCAATCTATCTAAGACAAAAACATCTGAAACAGAAAAGCACATAATGCAACAGAAGGCTATGACTCCATAAGTCATGCCAGTTGGGCGCACCCGAACCATTCCTCGAAAGGAACCAGAACACCAGCCTCGCTGGTCAAAGGTGGTCACTCGACAATGACCCACCGCTCGGCACAAAGCGGTGCGCCGGATAAGTGTCCCAATTCGCGGCAAGTGACCTACATGGTGTCATCGCGAACTTGGGAACACTTACCCTGAGACAGAATGGCAGCGCGCCTGCCCAGGACTTATCTTATGCCTGACCTCCCAACGTGAAGGTCTTATGCGAATGCTCTCTGGAGCTAGAGGACCCACTAGTTGCCCGTCGGCCCAGAAAACAGAACGTGCCCAGAATTATTAATTAGATTAAATGCAATGCAAGCTACTTAAGCATCTAAAATCTAATGCATCTACAGTGTGTGAAACGAGCTCAAGGAAAGGTATACGGATACCCTCCTAAAAGCCCCTAAACAAATCAAAATCCGAACATCCCAATCAGGAATCAAATGAAACTCACAACAGCAAGCAATCATAACTGGGTCGACAAATCAAGATAATGGCTAATCGAGTCATCTACGGGTCATGATAAGGTTGTTATAAGGTCTGATATCCTAAGGGTCATACATAACCATATCATAACACTTCACTTCAGTAACATATAGACATGAAAGACGCAATAGGATGATGCATTACAGCTAGATATATCAAAATCAAACTCCACAATAATCGATAGCATGCATCCTTAATTTCAGAGTGTATATGAGATGATAACTGAAATCCCAGAGCATGATCAGAGTCGATATGGGTATGGGTTACATGTATATCAGTAGGATAATCATGCTGGAACATGCATAAAATATTAGTAGACAATATAGATCACTAAACTAGCATACATGTGTGCAATGGGTTAATATGTTGCTTTGGAATATGACACGATCAGCACATGATATGAAAGAGCCCATTTACATTCATAAGTGCATGCATGACTACAACAAAAGAAATACACACACATCAGATAATATAACCACATTATATTTGCTACTGAAACACAACAAGTCATATATAGCAAAACACATTCAATACATAGCACACGATAACTTACAATAGACAAGCTAACAAGTTCAATCAACTCACAACCAGATGCATGAGCCCCTGACAACTCCCACCCATGTGCTTAGAGTATCCCTCTCAGGCGGTCTATGGTGGGAGAGGGTCAGTAGAGATCCATCCAAGTAGCTCAGCCCAACAACCGAGCAAGCTGATGCACATGGTGCACTAACCGCATGGCTAGCCCATTCAAGCGCACCCTGATCAGACCAAGCTAGACCATCCAGATCCCCCTCACCCTTAGCCTCCCTAGGGTTGTTCCACACCTTTTCCTGACCCCTGCCACCGTCTAGAAGGGCTGGACCAGCCAGCCGATCCAAACAAAGAGTCAAGAGGGTTGAAGACAAATCCTAGTCGGATCTTGTGTGCACCAGCCACACCCAACCAGATCCGTGTCCACCCCAAAACTCAGCCCAGAAGAAACCTCATCACTCTTGGTCGGACCTCACCAGAGCTCGCTGGAGCCCCGGTCCCTCTGGCTGTCCCACAGCCAGCCCCATCTAGCGCATGCTCCATGCGCACGCTAGCAGGGAACTCAGTTGATGGTGCAACCGATTGCACCAACTACCAACATGGTATTGGCCAGACCTCCAGCCAACACCCCTTCCCGCAAAACTATTCAAGGGTAAGGAGCATACCTGATCAGCAAGGAAGATTTCTTGAACTTAGCCGGAGATTCTGCCCACCACTCTTCTAGTCGCACCAAAAGTTGCACTAGGCGTAGCTCCACCAACTCGCCAGAGATCAGCCCACCAATCAGCTGGAGAGGAGAGGATAAGTAGTTTGAAGTGAGGTGCGTGAGGAAGGAAAGGAGAGGGAAGAGGATGGCTGGGTGGGAGGCTTATTTGCTTGCACACAACCCTCCAACTTCCAAGTCTTCATGGCTAATCAAGCCACCTCAACACATACGAAAAATGGCACCAGCAAAGGCATCCCAAAAGCCACGAAAATGCACATCCAAACCCTAATGCAACCCTTCCAATTCCACACCACTTCAGCACGGGTTTAGCCCAAAACCGACCCTACACTCACTCGGACCCAAATTGAGTCGATCGAGTCAAACCACCGCGCACTAGCCCGATGTGTCGCACCCGATCGACCAACGAGAAATCCGATCAAATCTACTTAAACAAACATACCATAACACAAATTGACATTCTAAGAACTAAATTATGCATAACCGAGGAGAGTGGACTTATTAATATTATAAAGGGGAGCGGGTCTTACAATCTTAATATCGCTTGCATATATTGTATTCTCTAATGTTTCAGGAACCAAGTTTGACTTAACACAAGAAATGAAGGATGAAGAGTAGATAGGTTTTTACATTTCTTGTATATAGGCTACAATGTAATTTGGCACTTGAAATCGATGTTTAATTGCATTGCATAACCCTTAGGAAACCTATAGAAGTCTCGCATTCAAATCCATTCATTTTCAACTTCAATAGAATATCGTTGAATCACATTATAATCCTTAGAACAAGAACTCTGTGCAAACCGGTCGACCGGTAGAACCATATGGTTCGATCGGATTTCACCAGAGAGCCTCAGACAACATTTTTTCTCTTAAACGGTCAACCCAATTCTTACTTTCGTTCGACCGATTCTTTATCTGGTTTCCCAGTCTAAATCGGTCGACCAAATCACCTCTTCCGTTCGACCATTTCTCCTTTATCATCCAATAGGATTTAGTTCGACCGTTACAAACTTTCTAGCCTATCAACTGTTGACACGTGTCCTGGTTAGTGTGACTTCCGGTCGACCGAAACTTTGTTTTGTTCGACTGATTGCATTTATGTATTCGTCATGAATATGATCGTTAAACTTGTCGTATATACCAATGGTCGTATACACATACTCACCTAACCCCCTTCTTAGATTTGGTCTTCCGGTCGACCGAACTTCCTTTATCGGTCGACCGATACTTGAAACTTTCCAGCTCTAAGTTTTACTGGAAGTTTCCGGTCTAACCCTCAACTTATATTGTTCGACCGATTGTCCTTCGCTTAGTCCTGTCTAAAATCAAATACTCCAAACGATCGACTGAAATTGTATTAACAGTCGACCGGTTCTTGATTCTTTTCCAGCTCCAGTTTTACTAGACGTTTCCGGTCGAACACGTGATCCATTTCGTTCAACCGATCACTTGAGTTCTGGCCCAGTTGGTCCGACCGTCTGCACCTTTGATCGACCGAAATATTTATTTTCACATACCGGTCGACCGATTGACCCGATCCGGTCGACCGTTGGTGTTTAGAAATGTGTCCTTTCATTTCCTGTCTTGTGTTTTCTTACACTACTTAATACCAATTTAATCCCAATGGCTAGAATTAGTTTAGAGCATATATATAGAGCTGAGAACACACTACTAAAGTCACCAATCTTTCTCTAAAGCTCAAATCTCACTACTAGTCTCATACTTGCTCTAAACATCTGTGCTCACATCTTCTCACTTGAAATCACCATTTTTATTGCATCATTCATTTCAAGTGCTAAAGTTTAGTTCCTGAAGTAAAGTCTTCAAGAGTTGTACTAAGCTTCCGGTGTGAAACTCTTTTCGGATTGTAAGAAGGTTGTCCAAGCTAGGCGAGGGTGTTCGCAAAGCTTTTGGTGTAAAGGCGTGATCTCGGCCCGCAACGGAGATCGGATTAGTGGAGGACGTGAAGTTGCTCGAGTAAGAGCAATTCCTAAGAGAGGACTAGGATCCGGTGGTTGGATCCAAACCTCTATACATCTGGTGTTGTGGTTTGCATTTCTCTTCTTCACATTAAATTGTCTTAGCTTTATTTTGGCATAGTTTGTTAAACACTCTTAATTTTTCTATTCACCCCCTTTAGACTAATATTAGGGCCTATTAGATCCTACATTTGGTATCAGAGCATTTTTAATTGCATTTAGACAAATTCACATTTGTAGCAATGACCCAACAACACGAGGGATTTCACACCGGGATACCTCCATTATTTGATGGAACCAACTATGCCTATTGGAAGAAAGGTATGACCATGTTCATACAATCTTATGATTTTAAACTATGGGTGTTCTTTCAAATACCATACACTCAAAACAAACCATTAGAACGGATGGACGATGATGAATTAGCCATGATTCAAATGAATGCTAAACTCATGAACATACTTATGTGTGGTTTAACCAAAGAACAATATCGTAGAATTAATGCATGTGATTCCGCATTTGAGGCTTGGCATATGTTAGAAAGTCACTTTAAAGGTCGATCATTGGTTAGGAAACTATGATAGATTCATTCATGCAAAAGTATGAAATGTTTGCTATGAAACCGAATGAATCCATTAGCCAGATGCATACTCACTTTACTCTTATTACTAACTCCTTGAAGAACCTTGGTAAGGTTTTGGTTGAAAGTGATAGGGTACAAAAGTTTCTTAGGTGTTTGACCTTGGATTGGGAGAAAAAAACTACGACAATTGAAGAAGCCAAAGATCTCTCAAAGTTGAAGATGGAGGATCTCATTGGAAGACTCATGGCTTTATGAGATTCAAATGGAATAAATAAGAGAGAAGGAGAAGGAACGTGAAGGGTGTAGACGGAAAGAAAAGCAAATCGCCTTAAAAGAAACCTCGGATTCGGAAGCAATCAAAGATGAGGACACTGATGCATATGTTGCTTTCCTAACCCTCACCTTCAAGAAGTTCCTCTCGAAAAGAAAATTTTCAAAAGGAAGAGGAGAATCGTTTCGAACATTCACTTGCTACGAATGCAACAAAATCGGCCACATGAAGAAGGATTGCCCATTACTTAGGCCGTGAGATCGTGAACGAAGAGAGGAAAAGAAATATTCTCCTAGAAAAGAAAGGGATGAGAGACCAAGAAGAGATATAGAAGAAAGACCCTCACGAAAAGACAAAGAAGAGAGGCCTAGGAGACGTGATGATTACAAGAGAAGGGATCGTCGTGAGAAAGATGGGAAAAAGGTCATCAAGGCCACTTGGGATGACTCAAGCTCATCAAAGGACTCCGACTCTGAATACTCCCAAGAAGAACAAGCACACATGTGTTTCATGGCTACTAATGTTTATTCTGACTCAAGCCTACCTCCATCACCAAAGACGAGTGACCAACCTCACGTGGTGGAGATTGACGACGATGAGGTATCTCTTAATGAAACACCTCCTTATGATGATTTATTAGATGCTTTTCATGAACTTGTTGAGCGTTATGAAATGATTTGTCATAAAAACAAATTAGCTAGAAAAGTGAATCTAGATGTATCTATCAAATGTGACATGCTAGCCAAAGAAATTGAAACTCTAAATGATGAGATAAAAACTTTAAAAACTACAAAAGAGAGTCATACAAATGAAGATCTCATTGCCAAGAATAAGTTACTCACAAAAGATTTAGAAAAATTCACTTTAGGAAGAAAAATACTTGACATGCTTCTTGGAACACAAACTCAATCTCTAACAAAACATGGTCTAGGTTACAAGGGAGGGAAACAAAAGAAACCCACATCTTATTTTGTTAAAATGAACAACTCACTTGTTAAGAAAATAAATTATTCAAATGTTTGGGTACCTAAGACTACTCAAGTCTGGGTCAAAAAGCTTACCCTCAAGGACCCAAACAAATTTGGGTACCAAAGTCTTCACTTTTCTCTTTGTATGTAGATAAAAGCAAGGAGAAAAGGTAAGTGGATTCTTGATAGCGGGTGCTCAAGGCACATGATGGGAGACTCTCAAGTTCTATCAAGCTTAAAGCCTAAGAAGGGAGGAACCGTCACATTTGGAGATAATGCTAAAGGTCACATTGTCGGTATTGGTAATGTTGGCAATTCTTCTACTCCAAATATTGAGAAGTTTTTATTAGTAGTTGGGTTGAAACATAGCTTGCTTAGTATTAGTCAATTAAACGATAAGAATTTTCTAGTTGTGTTTGATAAACATACTTGTCATATCATTTCTAAACATGACATAAAAATTGTTTTAAGGGATATAGGTCAAATAACATTTACATTGTGCATATTGATAACCTTAGAAATTTAAATGTTGAAACTTGCTTTGTTGCCTCACATGACGATGCTTGGTTATGGCATAACCGTTTGGGACATATTAGTATGTCACAATTGCACAAATTATCCAAACTCGAATTGGTTAGAGGACTACCAAAAATTGATTTAAAAAAGGACAAACTTTGTGATGCATGCCAATTTGGAAAACAATTTAAATCTTCTTTCAAATCTTTAAATGTGGTGTCAACTTCAAAACCCCTTGAGCTTTTACACTTAGAACTTTTTGGACCCTCAAGGATCGTGAGTCTATGAGGGAAAAGATATGTGTTTGTGATCCTTGATGATTTTTCAAGATTGACTTGGGTTTTGTTTTTTGTAAAAAAATATGATGCATTTGAAAGATTTAAAGGTTTTTGCAAACGTGTTCAAAGGAAAAAAAAATTCTAACATAATCGCTATTTGTAGTGATCATGCAGAAGAATTTGAAAAATCGTTTCAAAAGTTTTGTGAAAAATATGGAATTGAGCATAACTTCTCTTTTCCTCAACAAAATGGGGTAGTTGAGAGGAAAAATAGAACACTTCAAGAAATGGCAAGAACTATGCTTGCGGAAAAATACCTTCCAAAATATTTTTGGTGTGAAGCCGTTTATACATCTTGCTATGTTTTAAATCGTGTTCTTATTAGACCTATTTTAAAGAAAACCCCTTTTGAACTTTGGCATGACTGGACTCCCAAAATTTCATACTTTAAAGCCTTTGGTTCAAAAGGCTTTGTCCTTAATAATGAAGACAACTTGGATAAATTTGATGCAAAATCTGATGAGGCCATTTTTTTAGGGTATTCCGATAGGAGTAAAGCATATAGAATCTATAATAAACAAACTAGTTGTGTCGGGGAATCTCTACACGTCAACTTTGACGAGTTAGATTGTGTAGATAACTCCTCTCTTGATGATGATTGCATGGATATCATTAGACATGTATCATCACAAGATGCCCCTCTTGAGTCTCATCAAGAGCCTCCAAATTCTCCACAAGAGGACAAAGATGATCTTCCTAAGGATTAGGCCTATAGAAAGGATCATCCGAAAGACTTTGTGATAGGAGATGTCTCTCAAGGTGTGACAACACGCTCTAGAGCTCATGTAGTTTGTGACTCTTATGTATTTGTCTCTACATTAGAACCTAAGAAAGTAGAACAAGCATGTAATGATGAATTTTGGCTAATGGCTATGCATGAAGAGCTAAATCAATTTGTTCGAAATGATGTTTGGGAACTAGTTGAAAAACCTATCAACCAAACGGTTATTGGAACCAAATGGTTCTTTCGAAACAAACTTCATGAAGATGGAAATGTAATTAGGAACAAAGCTAGACTCGTTGCTCGAGGCTATCGCCAAGAGGAGGGTAGACTTTGATGAAACTTATGCCCCCATTGCTCGAATGGATGTCATTCGCATGTTGTTAGCATATGCATCCTATAAGGACATAAAATTATTTCAAATGGATGTTAAAAGTGTTTTCTTAAATGGTTTTATAAATGAAGAAGTTTATGTTGCACAACCCCCCAGATTTGTAAATGAAACTTACCCAAACAATGTGTTCAAAGTTTAGAAGGCTCTTTATGGCCTCAAACAAGCTCCTAGAGCTTGGTATGAGAGGTTGAAAAACTTCTTAATCAACAAAGGTTTTGTGTGGGTAAAGTGGATACCACTCATTTTGTTAAATCTTATGATCATGATTTACTAGTGGTACAAATTTATGTTGATGATATCATATTTGGCGCAAGTAACCCACGTCTTTGCAAAGAATTTTCTAAGTCTATGCAGGGGAGATCGAGATGAACTTAATTGGTGAACTCAATTTCTTCCTCAGACTCCAAATTAAGCAAACTCAAGATGGAAACTTCATACACCAAGCAAAATACACAAAAGAACTTCTAAAACGCTTTGGTCTTGAAGATAGGAAGTCATACAACACTCCTATGAGCACTATCACTAAATTGGACAAAGATGAAAATGGAAAGGAGGTGGATATCAAGAAATATCGAGGTATGATTGGATCCTTGCTTTACCTTACCGTTAGTCATCCAGATATTATGTTTTCCGTGGGTTTATGTGCTCGTTTTCAAGCTTGTCCAAAAGAATCTCATTTCAATGCCTTAAAACGTAATTTTTCGTTATCTCAAAGGATCTCAAGATTTTGGTTTGTTTTATCCCAATATTAGGGTTTTTGATCTTGTTGTTTATAGCGACGCCGACTATGCCGGTTACATCTTAGATCGTAAAAGCACCAGTGGCATGATTGATACGTTTTAATTAACCGCAGGTGCACGACCGCGTTGAAGCGGTGGCAAATATGGGTCGATCCACAGGAAGGTGTGTCGACTTTAGTTTGTTCGAAGGTGAGTGGGAAAGAAAGGAGAGAAAATGAGTTATGATCTACACTACACTATAATGTGAAAGGAAATGGAAAATAAGCAATAAAACTAAACCTCAAATGGGGTAGAGAAAGAATGTGAATACAAATATATGTGTATGTGTGTGTGTTCAATTTTGCTAATCACAACATGTAGTGTATGAAAATCATAAAACTAAATCCAACTTTGCCTCCACATGAAATAAGATAAGATCACATCATTAAAACATACAAGACAATAATTGGAATGAAGCTAAATGAACTCAAGTATAAAGACCAAACCCCACTATGCCTCTACATGAAATAAGATTTACCCAATCATTAAAACATACAAGACATTAATAAAGGTAAGGGCAACAAGAGAACATACACTACAAGTCATGTTTCCTTTATCAATTCCATCAATATCCTCACCTCATCATTCCCCATAAAATAGGTCAACTAGTCTAAGCATATGGTAAGCTTCATTCAAGAGCATTAGCATATCAAAGACAAGAGTGAAATTCCATTAGATGGTTATGGAAATCATATAAGGTTCAAAGGATTAAGATAACACACACCTAATACATCACATAATCGCATCACATATTTCTCCACCACCCAAATGGTGATGAAACCACTCAATAATAATTACACTAACTACATTAACAAAATAAAACATTGTACTGAAAGGAAATTAAACTAAGAAAGAAAGGATATTAAAGAAGCTAATTGAAAGGAAAATAAAACTAAAGAAGCATGCAAGAAATAAAAGACAAGATTAAAAGAAACTTAGAACAATTATTTATTTACATGACTCACATTACAAGTGGTATTCTTCTCCACCTTGAGTTTTTGCTTCAAGGCTTTTACTCCAAGTAGAGAGAATGCCACCAAGCAATGGGTGAATACAAAAGGAGGAGGAGTTCTATTTATATCCATAGAAAAAAGTAATCTGGGACAATCCCCCGGTATGGGACTAAACATATACCAAAAATAGACTAAATACACCCTAATACACGACCCACCAAAGTCTTAGCGGATTCGGACCCAAACCGACCGCCAATTGGCGGTCTATATTGTTCGGATCCAGCCTGGATTTGGTATGTGGTTGTTTGGCTTCATGTCTTTATGTATGATGCATCCGAGTAGGTTGTTGGGGCTTAGGACCGAATCGAATTGCCAAATTACTCCTCATGATGGTGTAGAGTTTCTTGATTTTCTCCTTGGTGCTTTGGGCTTACATCCGGGTCCTTCCCTCTTGCATCTCAGTCCCTAAGTCTTGCAACTCAGTCCTTTTCCTTGCTTCTAGGTCCTTTTATGCCTATTCTCCTCAATCCTGTTTATTCCTAAAACTCAAACATAAAACTCGTTACGTAGCATTGTTTAGGTTCAAGATAATGGATATAAGACACAAATATATGCATGATATGATGTAAATCAAATACCCCCACACCTAACTATTGCTAGTCCCGAGCAAAACAAAGAAAGAGAAAATGAAAGAAAGGGAAAAGCATACGAAAAACTGGGAAATCGTAACTCACTTTCGTAGGAATCACGGTTGCACTTAGCACGTGCAACAAGCCGTTAAATCTCCTTGTCGCGAAGGAGGAGGAGTGTTGTTTCCTGAGGGTTTTCAGTGGATATACCCACAAAATCCGACCAAAATGCATTATTCAATCTAGACACTCGACTCGTTGGACATATTTTGCCGATCATTGGACGCGGTAAACCTACGGGCCGACTCTATATAGGTATTAGTCCACACACCTAGCCTAATGAACCATTTGTGCAAGTTAATTAAGGACTTAAGTGCAAGACATGGACAACCTCAACATCCTCAAGTGATACAAAGTGTAAAGTCCATTACGGATCTTATTTGCATTACCATTTTTTTTCTTTTTGTTTCTTTTCTTACTTTTTTTCCTTTTTCTTACTAGTTGGAGTTTCATTCTCCCAGGGTCAGGTTTCGTTCATCATTGCCTATGAGGACTTACACTATCACGTACACTTTTCCCCAAATCTCCACATAGGACAATCCCTACCACCCGTGTAACGGGAGTTCGGTCGGCGCATCCCAAGTCAGATGACTCGAAAGCACCAGACACAAAGTCCCCTCAGACCTACTATCCCGAGTGATAGGAGGTGTGCGAGAAGAGAGAACTCCTACTTATTTATTTCGTATCTACACATTAACCAAAACCCCTATACTTAATGTCTCACAACAAGATTTAAAGGGTCCTTGACTACAACAAACTTCCTTATATTAACAGACACGAATTATTGACTCACTAGGTTCAGGGTGGACTTCTTAAATGTTTGAGTACTGAAACCCTATGATTACTCACCCCCCGAAGGAAGTCCGGGGTGCATCCTAACGACTAGATAAGTCCTAAAGTCATTGTACTAGATATCCTAAAACATCAAGTTCAAGACAATTTTGGGAGTTTTCTTTTTACTTTGCCTCTCAACGGTGTTGCACATGCCAAACACACGCAAAACCCACAAAACCTTTTCTTTCACAAACACATGAAGATTTTGAAAGAAATGTGAAAATTTTAAAGCACTAGGCAAGCAAAAGAAGACAAGTCACCACGGATCATGACAAACAGATATATCTATATTAAATGCAGCACACTAACATGACCCTATCAATACACACAAAAGAAAACAAAATCAAAGGAAAAAGACCCGACTATGTACACACATAAAACAGCCCCCCACACCTACTTCATGCATTGTCCTCAATGAATGCGAGCAAGATACTACATGGATTTATGCATGAAAAAGGAAAGATCTCACCAACATGAAGCGCAATGGGAAGTTCATGGTTATGTTGATGGACACAAACCTGAATTCCCTCAAAACCTGTGAGATGTTAAAGAAGGAATACAAATATGTGAAAGAAATGGGGCCCAAATACTCAAGGGTTGGAGCCCACAACAATCGATGCTCACTGAAGGAGTCTTTTATTGTAATTTTTTTCTTTTATTTTTCCTTTTTTTTGAATATGTTTATGTACAAAAATAAGTTCCCATCTTCATTTGTCCAATGACATCAAATGGGAACCTCAAAAGTGGGTCAATGCACTTGGAAAGGGAACATGACACCACGCAAGGCAGAATACTCATGTTTGGGCCCCTCACAAATAGCACAAGATGAAAGAAGAGGTTCACGAATTGGATGCAAAGGCGTCTCATTCAAAGGATCAAACTGAAAGAGCTTGAACCTCTCAAGAGTTTGGGAAATATGGGGCAACGGAAGAAGAGTTTCTCCCATTGTGGTGCTGAAGTTATGATCGTCAATCCAAACTCTCCAACCAACAGGCTGGTGGGTCGGAACGAGGTCAAGCACCTCGTTAGGCATGTCCGACTCACCAGGCGAACAAAAAGTGGGTCTATTACCCAAGGTATCCTCCAAAGAACTCCTAATACCCTCATTAGCAATGTAGTTGTTTGATGTTCCATCATTTCCAAGATGATCAGGAACAATAGTGAGAGGCAAACTCTCATCAGGTTGTTTGAAATTGAGGGTACTAGGGAGCTCCTGCTCCACCAGAGGTGAGTCCTTAAGAGGCACAACATGAAGATCATGTGGCTCAAGGGCCACGGGACAAAACGATAAGGCACAATCTTGTGCCGACTCATAATGAAGTTGGTCCATGTTATTCTCAATTGGAATCGAATCGTCCACCAAGTGATCGTGAATTGAAACCCCAAGTCCCTCAGACTGAGAAGGAGTTTGACTTTGAAAGAATGTTCGTTGAATTTGGGGATGTGGTGGTGGCGGTTCGATATCAAAAGCTGAATCCTCATGTTGACAAGAAAAGTTACTCTCCTCATGTTTACGTAATTGTTGCGTCATTTGACTCACTTGCAATGCCATATTTTGTATGGACTATTGAGTGGTTTCCATGAACGTAAGGAAAGTTTGTTTCAACGAATCAGGTATGTGGTCAACTATGAGGTCCAAGTCAGAGCTTGGGAAATTTTGGGGTTGGGTGTTGATGGGCTGAGAATGAGTCCAATGATTTGAAATGGGGTGTTGGTAGAATTCTAGGTATTTGGGAGGAGGATACTGGGGAGGAAATGATGTATAAAAAATTGAATAAGGATCGTCTCCCCAAGAATCCATCCCTCTTGGGATGTACGCGGATGCGTAATGGTCATATTGAGCATTTTGGGAAAATGTATGCTCATACTCAGGCTCTGGGGGAACATAAGGACATTCCCCAATAACATGACCACTCAACCCACAAAAGTCGCACGGTACAGCTACTGGAGCCTCCAGTGCACTCATGTTGTCTACTGCACGCATGAAAGAGGCCAAAGGTTGTTGTAATGTCTTAGTTTGTTGACCAGCATATGATTTGACGTAACTAGATGATGGTCTAGCAGTCGGTGCCTCTCTCATACTACCCCAACATGAAGATTGCCCAGTCACACAATTAAGATTGTCCCAACCATACGGGGAGTTAGTCTGAGCCACCCTAGGTTGCATGGGTCCGGAATACCAGGAAGAATTGTCCTGGTCCCAACAATGATATGGATGGTTGCCCATGTAACCATCCATCTCAACAAAAAAACTCTCGAGTCGACCACTCTCACCACCACGAGGCTAAGCTCGCAAAAAGTGCTCGAATCGACCCTAAAACGCTAACAGAGAGTGTAAAGGGGAGGAGACTAGAACGTAGAAGTAGGTGAGAAGAAGATGACTCAGAGGAGAAGGGAAGAATCCCTAGAAACTAGCGTGCGTAGTATGAGAGGGTAGAAGCCTAATCTAGCAAGCACGGCTCAAACAATGTATGGCTATGGGTCCTTAGGTTAGACGACGCCTAACTTCAAGATCTCTAGTCTCGACACGCCTCACCTCCCTACAATGAAGACCACAATGCCCAGCAAGTGATACCAAATCCGGAGATCCAGTACCTCCTACTATCGACAAGGTAGGTGACGCCGATCAGGCCATGACGGTCTCAAGTAGATCACTCTCCTAGTGCATCTGAACTCCTTAGGGCCAATGTCTACTTGCTTTTAGAATTAAGGCTTCATTAAGAGTGGTTTTTGGGGCCAAGGAAAGGGTGATGAAATCCCCCACCTTACCTTTTATGGGACAACCCCTCCTTAGTAGCGTTTTGATCTTAAATCCAGCAATCAACACTCCAATCAAACGCTCAATTCACTCTTGTCCCGATGCACCTTACTAACTAATGCATGATCTAAACATGCATGAATGAGGGAATTGGGTGCACGTACCTCACGCCAGCAATCAACAACAAAAATGTAAAGCAAAGAAAAGACAAATGCAAGTAAGGTCTACAAATGATGCATGCCCTAGATGACAATCAATCTATTATTTTGCTTTGAGTTTTAAGGTCCAAGTTGATTAAAAGGGATTGATTGTTAATCTGGGAGCTAACTATAGGTTAAAACAAGCAAAATAGAACTCCCAGACCACTACATTGAAGACATCAACTACCACAACAAAAATTGGAGAAAACACAACTCATCAGGCCGCCAATTGGCGGTTTCAGACCGCTGATTGGCGGTCACTTTGGCGCAATTGTTCGTCCAGTTTTGCCAGTAGCCTCCCCTGGCATCTTACAACCCCTGAAACAAACCAGAACCAAAAAAGAAAAATTAAAACCACTCGAATCGTCCAAACTAAAGTCTGGACAGAATACCTCCCCGGCAACGGTGCCAAAAACTTGATTGATACGTTTTAATTAACCGCAAGTGCACGGCCGCGTTGAAGCAGTGGCAAATACGGGTCGATCCACAGGGAGGTGTGTCGACTTTAGTATGTTCGAAGGCGAGTGGGAAAGAAGGGAGAGAAAATGAGTTATAATCTACACTACGCTATAATGTTAAAGGAAATGGAAAATAAGCAATAAAACTAAACCCCAAAGGGGGTAGAGAAAGAATGGGAATACAAATATATGTGTATGTGTGTGTGTTCAATTTTGCTAATCACAACATGTAGTGTATGAAAATCATAAAACTAAATCCAATTTTGCCTCCACGTGAAATAAGATAAGATCACATCATTAAAACATACAAGACAATAATTGGAATGAAGCTAAATGAACTCAAGTATAAAGACCAAACCCCACTATGCCTCTACATAAAATAAGATTTACCCAATCATTAAAACATACAAGACATTAATAAAGGTAAGGGCAACAAGAGCACATACACTACAAGTCATGTTTCCTTTATCAATTCCATCCATATCCTCACCTCATCATTCCCCATAAAATAGGTCCACTAGTCTAAGCATATGCTAAGCTTCATTCAAGAGTATTAGCATATTAAAGACAAGAGTGAAATCCCATTACATGGTTATGGAAATCATATAAGGTTCAAAGGATTAAGATAACACACACCTAATACATCACATAATCGCATCACATATTTCTCCACCCCCCAAATGGGGTTGAAACTACTCACTAATCATTACACTAACTACATTAACAAAATGAGACATTGTACTGAAAGGAAGTTAAACTAAGCAAGAAAGGAATATTAAAGAAGCTAATTGAAAGGAAAATAAAACTAAAGAAGCATGCAAGAATTAAAAGACAAGATTAAAAGAAACTAAGAACAATTATTTTATTTACATGACTCACATTACAAGTGACATTCTTCTCCACCTTGAGTTTTTGCTTCAAGGCTTTTACTCCAAGTAGAGAGAATGCCACCAAGCAATGGGTGAATACAAAAGGAGGAGGAGTTCTATTTATATCCCTAGAAAAAGATAATCCGGGAAAATCCCCCGGTATGGGACTAAACATATACCAAAAATAGACTAAATACACCCTAATACACGACCCGCCAAAGTCTTAGCGGATTCGGACCCAAACCGACCGCCAATTGGCGGTCTATATTGTTCGGATCCAGCCTGGATTTGGTGTGTGGTTGTTTGGCTTCATGTCTTTATGTTTGATGCATCCGAGTAGGTTGTTGGAGCTTAGGACCGAATCGAATTGCCAAATTACTCCTCATGATGGTGTGGAGTTTCTTGATTCGCTCCTTGGTCCTTTGGGCTTACATCTGGGTCCTTCCCTCTTGTATCTCAGTCCCTAAGTCTTGTAACTCAGTCATTTTCCTTGCTTCTAGGTCCTTTTATGCCTATTCTCCTCAATCCTGTTTATTCCTAAAACTCAAACATAAAACTCGTTACGTAGCATTGTTTAGGTTCAAGATAATGGATATAAGACACAAATATATGCATGTTATGATGTCAATCATGGTACTTGCCAATTTTTGGGGAAATCGCTTGTCTCTTGGTTTAGTAAGAATCAAAATAGTGTAGCATTGTCGACAACCAAGGCCGAATATATTTCCGCCGGTTGTGCATGTGCACAAGTCTTGTTGATGAGGCAAACCCTCAAAGACTTGAAACTTGGGTTTCAAACAACTCCTATATTTTGATGGTTTTTCTTGTGGGTTTTGGTGGTTGATTTGGTTTGGCGAGATCTATACCTGATTCATTGGCCATGACATGTCTCTTGTTTCTTGCATAACATCCACATCTATACTTGATTCATTGGAAAGGAATTTTTGTGATAATTACGTCATCTCTTTCGCACAAGTTCCAATTCGACTCATAGAAAGCTCAAAACATTGGGATTAATCAAGCTCAAAACATTGCTACCCATAACTTTCTCAATAAAAATCCAAATCAATTGATTTAAGTAGCGTTGAAAAAGATATGTGGAGGCTACAGCCAAAAAATCACAATCCACTGACCTACTTGTTGGTTTTTGGCTAATAATCGTTAATCCGTTTTGATGATTAACCAACATATCAATAAACGCATGTATTATCTTAATATCATCGCTTGCATATATTGTATTCTCTAACATTTCAGGAACCAAGTTTGACTTAACACAAGAAATGAAGGATGAAGACTAGATAGGTTTTTACATTTCTTGTATATAGGCTACAATGCAACTTGGCACTTGAAATTGATGTTTAATTGCATTGCATAACCCCTAGGAAACCTATAGAAGTCTCGCATTCAAATCCATTCATTTTAAACTTCAATAGAATATCGTTGAATCACATTATAATCCTTAGAACAAGAACTCTGTGCAAACCGGTCGACCGGTAGAACCATATGGTTCGACCGGATTTCACCAGAGAGCCTCAGACAACATTTTTTCTCTTAAACGGTCAACCCAATTCTTACATTCGTTCGACCGATTCTTTATCTGGTTTCCCAGTCTGAATCGGTCGACCAAATCACCTCTTCCGTTCGACGATTTCTCCTTTGTCAACTAATAGGATTTAGTTCGACCGTTACACACTTTCTAGCCTATCAATTGTTGACACGTGTCCTGGTTAGTGTGACTTCTAGTCAACCGAAACTTTGTTTTATTCGACCGATTGAATTTCCATATTCGTCTTAAATATGATCGTTAAATTTGGCATGTTTTGACTTATAGTTTTTCCCCAGATCAATAATCAATCCCCCTTTAATCAACTTGGACCCTAAAATCCAAAGCAAAATACTAGGCATTCTTGCTTGTTTAGGTCATGCATCATATACTTGACTTAGGTACGTAGTTTGTCATTTGTTTTAGCTTTACTTTCAGTTGTTGAGCGCTGGCATGAGGTACGTATTTCCTACTCTCATTCGTGCATTTGGTTTGACCATGCATTCGTTAGTAGGAACTGCATTGAAACAAGTGTGAGTTGAGCATTTGTTTGGAGAGTTGATTTCTAGATTAGGACTCAAAAATGCTGCTAAGTAGGGGTTGTCCCATATAAGATAAGGTGGGGGATTTCAATGTTATTATTGATGTTGTGGTGTAGACCTCTTAAACGGTCGACTGCTTGAGACCTATGTTCGACCGTTTGGTTATTTTGTTGGTTGGGTTCATTCGACCAGTCTTGGTGACTATTGGATCCAGACCTGTTCTCGTAGAGAACCAGTCGACCAGTATCTTGGTTCGGTTGACTGTTATTGACCTGTTTTGCACTTTTGAGTTCATGCTTCTGTTTGTGTTATACAGTGGTTGGGTGAAAGAGTTGTCACGCCCCGTAGTTTATTGGGTGAAAGAGCCCTGGAGCCCAGCTTGTGTGATATGGTGGTTGGGTGAAAGAGCCCTGGATCCCCGTTACTGACGTAGTGTGTGGGGTTGGGTGAAAAATCCCTGGAGCCCTGTTTTGTGGATCATGTTTGTTGTGGTTGGGTGAAAGAGTCATGGAGCCCAGCTTATTGACGATGTTCTTGAGCACTAGTTTTTGTATGTTATGCTTATTGTCAATTTTAGTTCATATATTTGTTAGCGGTTTGGCATATTGGGTTTCTTTATGGAAACTCTGACATAGTTGCATGTTTACTTTTCAGGTCGTGAGCGGCAATAGAGGGTGGTGACTACGGAGGAGCAGACTAGGGACTGGATCCTGCTTGTCCCTCATTTTGGAGGTTGTAGTGATTACATGTACAGTTATTTATAGTCTTTTGATGTAATCACACTTTTGAAACATTCAGATATACATGATATATATATATTGGTGCAGCTTGTGTTTTTTTCTGGTAATATCCTCTTGTGTTGATTGTCTTTTAAAAGTTTAAATTTTTCTGTTATTTGAGGATGTTACACATCCAGCATCAAGCATTTGATCCAGTGCATGACATACACTACACAGTCATTGCTATTCAGTGCTTGGCTTTGGCATGTTTCTCTTTCGAAGGTCAGGTCCCAGTCCATTTTTTGTACAACTTCTTAGTGATATATATATATATATATGAATGCAATAAAGAGAGAAAATTTTAACATTTTTAGTTTTTAAAGGAGCATATGTAGACCTACATAAACCTCAAAAGAAGAAGAAGAAAAAGAAGAGGAAGAAAAAGAAGTATGTCTTAGCTATGTAGCAGCTACTGATCCAGATTCTAACATGCAACTCTTTGGTTGAAAAACTATAAGATGTATATGCAACCTAAATTTTCAACACATCTTTTTATGATTGTAATTTATAAAACTACTGAGATAGGGACTATGGTGTACCTTCAATACACATTGCTATCTTTCTTTTTGTCTTCTATTTTTCTTGAACAAAATGTAAACTATTCTAAACTAAAATAAATTCTTTTTATTTGGATTAACTATCATTCTAAAAATTACAAGGTTTTAGAATGATAATTACTAACGGAACTATATATACACCGTAACGAACCAACAATTTTAACATATGGTATGAGCAGTTGCTAAAATAAAAATAAAAATAAAAATAAAGGAAAAAAGTTCACATCTGAAAAGGTATACAATCAGTTCCCCCTAAAAAACCAAAAAACCCCAAAAATGAGTTTTTCCAATAAATAAATCAAATGACACTTTTTTACCGTTGTTGAAATCAATATTTATAAAACTTTTGTATTTCAGAAAAAGATTTAAGAAGAGTAAAACATACTTGTCTCTTTAAAAATAAAGAAACAAGGTGAGAGATAAGTTTTAGCTTTTGTTGAAGTTTTTAGGGACAAGAAATCAAATTTTTACTTTATTTCGCGTCTTTAAGCTGAAAAAACTGATAGTTTTTAAACATTTAACACAAACTTTCCGGTTGAAGCTAGTAACAACACATAAAGTCCTAGAATTGGACCAAAATTACACAAATTACAAGTAGACTTGGGTAACGGGTCGTGTCATGCCGTATCGGCACGGCTATATGCTATATTGTCGTTGGGCTGCTGACGTCACCACCAACCGCTATATAGCCGTTGGTGTTTTTTTATTACCAAAATACCCCCAAACTTCCTATGTAAACCCCCAACCCCTCTCATTTTATTTACACCAAATTCCTACTCTTCTTCTAAATCTCTAATTGCTCTGATTTTGGTGGAAATGGGTCGAGTTTGAGCTAAAGTGTGAAGCCTAAAGCTACAAGCAGACCGCTCATAATTTCCCAAGTTTTTCTAATCTTTTGTAGTAGTGAATTTTAGTTCATCAATCATCAATTCGTCATCGTGACTTTCTCATTTATGAAAAAAATCATTTTTTGTTTGCATATTTAATAAATTCCATGGCTTTAACATCTGATTCTGAAGATAATGATAACTCACCTCCCCCTCCTGTTAATCCACCTAGACCTAAGGGTATAACTACTAGGGAAAAAACATCTCCAGTATGGGATGATGTTGAAGAAGTAAAAACTGCTGAAGGTAAACCAACTGCTAGGTGTACACATTGTAGTCACGTATTTTCGGCTAAGTCAAGTGGAGGAACCAGACATCTAAGTAGACATTTACTTGCATGTAAAGTTAAGAATAATGTATCATCGGTAGTGGATTTACGTAAATCGGTTTTAGACACAACCAATGGAACTTTAAATTTCAGAAGATGTTGTCCAATTAAAGGTTGATAGATGATTGTTTATTTCATAATTAGAGATGAACTACCATTTAGCATATGTGAATTTAATGGCCTTAGGTAAAAAATTCTCTACCATAATCCGCAATTTAAACCATTTTAAAAAAGACACTTAAAATTATTGCAATTGATAAATTCAGTAAAGAAAAGAATGCATGATTAGTTAGAGCACCCTTAACGGGTGCTCTTTCTCGGGCGCCCGAAATGGGTGCCCAAAATGCCCTCCCTTAATGGGGGGCACTTTTTCGGGGGGATTTCCGTCCGGAGATTCGCATGGGCGCCCGACCCGGGTGGGCGACATGGCCCCCCCGGATTGGTTAATTTTTTTATTTTTATGTTTTGGTTTTTTAGTTAATAGAAAAATGTTTTGGTATATATTTAAATTAATGTATTGATTAGTTAAATTGTAAAAAGTAATTAGGTTTTGTTATTTAATTGTAGTTAATGTATTGATGTTGTTTGAATTTTCTAATAATTGTATAATTATTTCATAATTAATTAAATCGGTTTTGATTTATTAAGATCTAGTTAAATTTAAAAATACAACAAATCATATACGAAATTGAGATAAGTCAATACAATACACATAAACTCCAGACGAACAATACAAACAAGGATACGAAATACAACAGAAATACGGATACGAAATACAATACAAATACGGATACGAAATTTAAATAGATGCTACTACAACAATACCGATAAACTACAGAACACACATTAAATCCAAAGTAAAACAACACAACCTACAGAAATCCTTGTAATTTAACCCACGCCTTGAGCTCAGTGATGCATTGCATACATTGCATCATATGTCTTTCATTTAGATTACTTTTACATCAATAAATGCTACTAAGGTATGTGTTTAGTCTTATTTACAGAATACAGGGACCTGAATGCAATTTACCCACATCCCGAGCATAAACGCGTGCAAAAGACTCATTTCTATCATAAAGACCAAGTTCAAGATTATCGGGTTACGAATGGAAATGTATCCAAGCATAAAAGCATTCAAGTCCAAATTGCAAAAAGAACAATGACTTAAGCACAAAAGTAGCCGGGGACTTAATTGCAAAAAGACAAGGACCTAATTGCAAATCACGAGTAGCTTTTATTATCTTGGAGAAAATCTAAAGAAAAATCAATGTGGATCTTCAAATATATAAAAGAATTAATCCGGAGCTCAAAAGAATGGAAAGAATCAATCCAGACGCGTAAAGGAGGATCAAATCATACCATAAACATTCAACCAAAATCTGGACCAAATCAGAGCATGATGTGCGGCGATTCCGCCGCATATCACACATACCATGCGGCGATTCCGCGGCCCCCTAGTTGATTCGTGTGCTCCAATTTTGTCCAGTCGTGTCTGGACACGTGTACTCTCCAATTCTATACTTAGGTCTCTTGTAACAACTATAAATAGACCCGAGAACGATGTTAGAAGGGTCCTTAGTCTTTGGTTGTAGTTTTTATTCTTAATCTTAGTTTTGTATTCCTCTTTTCATGAATAAAATTCTGTCTTTTATTTCTTACTTTTAGTTTTCTTTTGTAATGTCTTAAGGACCCCTTCTTCCTCCCTCCATGAGTTTCTAACTCCTTCCAAAGGGTGGAGGTGACGGATTAGGGTGAAGAGAAGATGAATGAATGTTATTATTTTAAGTTCGTATTAGTCTATTTTGATTACTTGAGTTTATGTTAAATCATTTATCATGTAATGCTTCATAACTAATATGATTTATTATAAGTTTCTGAATTCTCTAATCTAAACCTTAAATCTAAACCTCTACCCGACGGAATTCACCTCTTTGTTCTTGTTTTAATTTTAATTGTTCTTGTTCTTGCTTAGATAATTAAAAATCAAAAATCTCAAAACCCAATTTATTTCTTCTCTCCTTCTTTCCCCCAATCGAAATCACACTAATAACAAATCTCTCCCTCCTTGTGTTCGACCCGTATTTGCCACGTCTTCATTGACGTCGTGCACTTGCGGTATAAATTTATTTTCACATCAAGTTTTTGGCGCCGTTGCCGGGGAGGCGACGCAGATTTTGTTTTTTGTTGATTTCGATTCTATTCTGTTTATCTTGTGCGCGATCTAACTATTTGGATTTGTGTTTCAGGAGACAACAGAGCGCGCGGCGAAATCTGAGCGCAGTCTGAGCAACAAGGGCGGCGGAATCGCCGCACATCAAGAGGAAGCTGCGGCGGAATCGCCGCACAATTGAAGCATCTGGGCTTCAAATTTTTCTGGGGCTAGCACCATCTCTGGGTGGACGCGTGGAGCTACTGAAATTTCGAGAGCGGGCGGCGAACCCGACTGAGCATTGCGTAGGTAACCTTTGTTGCCTTTTTCCTCGTAATTTCTAGTTTCAGAAAATTTCCTTTTCATAGAACTGCATGTGTTAGGGCAAAATTCCATAATTGGCAATAATTCAACTCTGACCTAAAATTGGCAAAATTAGAAAGGCCTTAGTGCATGCATCATCTAGTGTTTTGTATGCATTATTCTTGCTAAATTCTTGCAAATTAATTCTTGTTGAAGAGTGCTGGAGGCAAGGTACGTATCGCGTTTTAACGATTGCATTTAAGCATATAATTTAGTTTGCATACAACCTTGCAATTGCCCCCAATTAAAGGCCATTGTTTGACTATCTTTGCTAGATCTAAGTTAAACTATCTTAAGGGCAACTCCGTAGGCGAAGATACGGTGGGGATTTCATCACCCTTCCGTGGCCCACAAATCACAATCCTAAAGTGTCACCTAAGCTTTAAATTTAAAATCAATTAGACATTGGCCCCTAAGGACTCGGACTCATTTAAGGAGAAGAATTGGTTTGACTTGCTATGACCTGAAGCCGATTGAATTTAATTTGGTGTCTAGAAAGTGTTTTTGTGTTGACGTAAGTCTTCCAAGCGAAGTGGTTGTCTAATTGGCACCGACTCTGTCGGAAGCGCCCCCACTAGCTATACACGGCCTGGCCAAGTTGGTTTGATTAGTGAGGGAGGTGAATCAAGTGAATCAATTCGACTCAACCAGTTAGGAGTCGTCTAGATCTAAGCGACACTAGGTCTAGGATTGTTTGAACCGTGCTTTCTTAGGAATTTTCTGACCAACCATTTTTCTATCTTTAGAGTTAGGTTTCCCTTCTCATCTGAGTCTTCTTTCTCTTCTCACCTAAATTCTCTAGATTAGGATTCCTTTCTCATCTTTCCCCATTCTATTGTTTGTTTCCCTTTTGAAAAAAAAAATAAAAAAAAACGAAAATATAAAAAAAACGAAAATATAAAAAAAAAAAATTAATTCTTGAAATTAAATTTGGAATTTAAATTTCGAATTTGAATTCAAAAATTGATTCAACCCGGTGCACTCAGATTTGGATTCGGGACTTGAGTAATCGACTCTCACGAGTTCATCTAGATTCCAGTCTGGAACTTAACCCCAATCCACCTGTTGCACCACCTCACCCAGATCCAATGGGTGAGAACGTAGTGGACCCGCCTGTTGCACAACCTATAACTCTGAGGGATCGATGCTATCCAGCGATGGCTGCTCAGCCATCGTGCATCGTTATGCCCACCATACCGGGTCGCGACTTCGAACTTAAGGCACAATACATGAGTATGTTGCCTAAGTTCACCTCTAGGGAAGACCCATACCTCTTCCTTAGAGAATTTGAGGAAATCTGCTCCCTTATGCAATACCAGCATATTCCTGAGGAGGCAGTGCGTCTGAAATTCGTGCCTCTAGCACTGAAGGATGACGCTAAGAAATGGCTATATAGTCTAGCCGAAAGATCTATTAGGAGTTGGGCTGAGTTTGTTCAAGTATTCCTGAAAAAATATTTTCCCAACCATAAGACTATGAGGATTAGGAATGAAATTGTTGCATTCGTTCAGTCTGAGAGCGAGCCGTTCTATTCCTATCTAGAAAGATTCAAAAGTGTTCTGACCCAATGCCCTCATCATGGAATTCCGAGATGACAATTATGTCAAATTATTTATGAGGGATTGACACCCATATCTAGGGTTATGGTAGAATCCGTAAGCCAAGGGAACTTTATGTCGAAAAATGAAAATGATGTCTGGACTTTCCTTGAGGAATTAGCTGAAAACAGTATGCAATGGGACAATGCTAGAACACCGCTTAACCCGAGTATTGGATCTAGAATAGCAAGTCAACCCAAACCAGGTGTCTTAGCTGTAGATGCCAACATAGTGGCTGAAGCAAAACTAGCTACCCTTATGCGCAGAATGGAAAGTTTAGAGCTACAAACCCAAAACCGAGTGAATCAAGCCTCAACTATCCCGTGCTCTAGATGTGGTCAGACTGGTCATGTAATGGAGGATTGTACGGAATGGGACCAAGTTAATGCCATGTATAACCATGCTAGAAATGACCCATACGCATCAACCTATAACTCGGGTTGGCGTAATAATTCCAATTTCTCATCAAACCAACAGGGTCAACCTCCTAGACAACAACCAAACCCGTATAACCAAAATAATACATCATCTGGGTTTAGTAACAATAACGATCATGAGGTTAGGTTGACAAGCTTGGAAAATTTGATAAAACTTTTATACAAACAACCAACCAGACCTTCCAAAGGCTAGAGACCCAAGTCAGTCAACTAGCACAAATAGTAGGTGAAAGAGAAAAGGGTCGGTTTCCAAGTCAACCTGAGGTGAACCCTAGATCTAATAATTCATATCAATCCTATCAAGCACCTTCAGGAAATAACAACCCTAGACCGGTTCAAATGGTTAATGAGGAAGGACTGTTCCAACAAATAAATGCTGTAGTATCATTACGGTCCGGAAGACAGATTGATAATAATGTGGTAAATCCTAGAACGTCTACTCAATCTAGCCATCAAACTGCCACATATGACCTAACCATTGAACCCGACGTCCAATCTGAAACGCCCACCCCACCTACTCAATCTGAACCCGTAGCTCAACCTGAACCTGAGCGAGTCTATGTCCCTAAAGCCCCATTTCCCAATAGACTCAAAAAGAATTCAAGTGCACAAATAGAGAAAATCTTGGAAGTATTTAAGCAAGTTAAGGTGAACATTCCACTCTTAGACATGATTCAACAAATACCTGCTTATGCTAAATTCTTAAAAGATTTGTGCACTAAAAAGAGAAAAACAAACGTACCAAAGAAGGCATTCTTAACTGCAAACATAAGTTCTATTTTGTCCAACACATCTCCTATAAAATATAAGGATCCTCGATGTCCCACAATTTCATGTGCAATAGGAGATACTTTTATCAACAAAGCCCTTCTAGACCTTGGTGCTAGTGTTAACCTACTCCCATACTCTGTCTATGAGCAAATGAACCTTGGTCCACTAAAACCCTCTAAGACAACCCTTCAATTTGCTGATTGTTCTATTAAGAAACCAAGAGGTATAGTAGAGGATGTTTTGATCACGATTTGTGACTTCATTTACCCAGTGGATTTTGTCGTACTAGATACCGCACGTGTTGTAAATCCTAATTGACAAATCCCTGTAAATCTAGGCAGACCCTTTTTAGCCACTTCTGAAGCATTGATAAACTGTCGAAATGGGCTCATGCAATTATCTTTTGGGAACTTAAAAGCTGAATTTAATATCTTTCATATTGATAGTGAGCCAGAAATAACATGCAATCAAAGTGATGTTGTGATGAAATCGCGTATCTATAATATTTCTGAATCATCACAAAATCAAAAATGAAGTAAGAAAAAAGGGAGGAATTCATCTACACACCCACCATCACTCGAGCAAATAAGAGAACCAATTTATATGAGGGGTGTGGAACCTGTGACTCAGGACTCTCATTGCAACATGGGGAACAATTCAACTGGATACCTGCACCAATATGGTGTCATTCAATCCAGTTCTGACTATGGTTGACTTTGAGCAAATTACATCCGTCCGCCGCAGTTCACCAAGGTAATAAGTGCATTTGCTTTATATTTGCATACATTGAGGACAATGCATGATTTAGGTGTGGGGGGTGTTTATGTATATATTTATCTATAGATCTGTCTTTTATTTCAAAAAAAAATCAATGTTTGATGACATAGCTTAAGATTGAACTGCTAAAACCCGTGTACAAATTGCATTGAGTTTTTGTTCCTTATTATATAGTTCTGCTTGTAGAAATTATGACATAAATCTAAGTTCCAAAGAAATAACCCATTGCCCTTTAAGACGTGTATGCACTTAAATTGGATGAATCAAATCTTTGAAGTGGTTGATAAAAAGCAGAGGTTGAGGAAAATATACCGGGAAGTGTGGACTTCTAATAGCAATTAAGCCTTGAGGAAATTTAAAATAAAGGAATAAAGTGAGGAAAACACATTCTGCAAAATGATTACAAAAGCCCAAGCCATTGAGTCACTGGTCCGTAGGGGTATCTTGAAACCCGGTAACTTGAGTCTACCAGCTCGGGATTATCGACCAAACTCGCTACACGAATGCAAAAAGGGTAAAAGTGTCAAAAAACAAATGTGTTGAATCACGGAAGAAAAGAAAAAAAAATACTCAAGGCCCAAAGCTAAAAGAATGATTCATGCCATGGTTGATCCGAATGATACTTCACCACCAGAGGAGGCATGCAAAATAATTCAAGTGATAAACATGTGTAGAAGGGTTAGTGATGTGAATGTTGGAGGAACAAAGACCAAGTCATATTTTTAATGAGTTAGATTTATATAATGAGCATGCAAAAATTCTTAGTGAGATGTATAAGGTTGAGGTAGGGATATTGAGAACTATTAATGAAATGTTGATTTAGGATTTTGTGGGTATATCCGCTGAAAACTCTCAGGAGACAACACTCCTCCTACTTGGCAACAAAGAGGTTTAAAGGCTTGTTGCACATGCTAAGTGCAACCGTGATTCCTACGAAAGTGAGTTAGGATTTCCCTGTTTTTATTTTTCGTATTTTCTGTTTTGCTAGGGACTAGCAAAATCTAGGTGTGGGGGTATTTGATGCATTGCATACATTGCATCATATGTCTTTCATTTAGATTACTTTTACATCAATAAATGCTACTAAGGTATGTGTTTAGTCTTATTTACAGAATACAGGGACCTGAATGCAATTTACCCACATCCCGAGCATAAACGCGTGCAAAAGACTCATTTCTATCATAAAGACCAAGTTCAAGATTATCGGGTTACAAATGGAAATGTATCCAAGCATAAAAGCATTCAAGTCCTAATTGCAAAAAGAACAAGGACTTAAGCACAAAAGTAGTCGGGGACTTAATTGCAAAAAGACAAGGACCTAATTGCAAATCACGAGTAGCTTTTATTATCTTGGAGAAAATCTAAAGAAAAATCAATGTGGATCTTCAAATATATAAAAGAATTAATCCGGAGCTCAAAAGAATGGAAAGAATCAATCCAGACGCGTAAAGGAGGATCAAATCATACCATAAACATTCAACCAAAATCTGGACCAAATCAGAGCATGATGTGCGGCGATTCCGCCGCATATCACACATACCATGCGGCGATTCCGCCGCCCCCTAGTTGATCCGTGTGCTCCAATTTTGTCCAGTCGTGTCTGGACACGTGTACTCTCCAATTCTATACTTAGGTCTCTTGTAACAACTATAAATAGACCCGAGAACGATGTTAGAAGGGTCCTTAGTCTTTGGTTGTAGTTTTTATTCTTAATCTTAGTTTTGTATTCCTCTTTTCATTAATAAAATTCTGTCTTTTATTTCTTACTTTTAGTTTTCTTTTGTAATGTCTCAAGGACCCCTTCTTCCTCCCTCCATGAGTTTCTAACTGCTTCCAAAGGGTGGAGGTGACGGATTAGGGTGAAGAGAAGATGAATGAATGTTATTATTTTAAGTTCGTATTAGTCTATTTTGATTACTTGAGTTTATGTTAAATCATTTATCATGTAATGCTTCATAACTAATATGATTTATTATAAGTTTCTGAATTCTCTAATCTAAACCTTAAATCTAAACCTCCACTCGACGGAATTCACCTCTTTGTTCTTGTTTTAATTTTAATTGTTCTTGTTCTTGCTTTAGATAATTAAAAATCAAAAATCTCAAAACCCAATTTATTTCTTCTCTCCTTCTTTCCCCCAATCGAAATCACACTAATAACAAATTTCTCCCTCCTTGTGTTCGACCCGTATTTGCCACATCTTCATTGACGTCGTGCACTTGCGGTATAAATTTAATTTCACATCACTCAGCAAGTGTTTCTTTATCGAATTCGTCCTTGTTTTCCTTTTTCACCAGAGAAAATAGTACGTCGAGCTTCTTGGTGTTGAGTTCCTTTTGGAACTTCGTTTCAGCTTCAATGTGTTTCCTCTCTACCCGTTCTTCGTAACGAATGTACTTGCCTTCTCTCACTTTGGCGTTATATTCAATTTGCTTTCCCAATTCTAAAATGGTTGGATCGAGTTGCGACAGAACTGGTTATTTCCCCTTCTTTTTTGCTCTTTTAACACCTTCTAGACGAGGACATGGTTCAAACATCATTTCGTCCATCGACGGTGTCACGTGGCTCACAACGTCGTCGGTGCCTTTTCTTTTCCCGTTGCTGAAACTCTCCGGACTCTCTTCGGTGACGTCTCCTATGGTACCTCCAAGCACAGCAGACTCCCACTTAGGGTACCTGCGCAACATAAGTCGTGTGTGCATGTAATGAAATTTGGTCTTGTGTGTTCGCTCGAAGATGACGTGCGCTCCTTTGATGACATCATTCTCTATGGAATCACTTTTCTTCCTTCGCACCGCCTGGTCGAAGCAACCCACCCATTGGTTGACCAACGGTGATATATGCCTCCACCGTCCCTTCAACGACTCATCGTTACGCTCTATTGCATCAGTTTTGGTTGTTTCATCAAAGAGGCGCTTCACATGTCTCCATAAGGACCTCATTTTTTGGTTCATCCCAACCACAACATCGTCACTTACAGCCATGTAAGCCGAGATGAGTCTCTCATCCTCTTATGTGGACCACGTTTTCTGCGACATGGTGGCCGTGGTTTTGCATGTTCCTTCACCGGTTGAAGGTTGAACAATATTTTCGTCATTCACATCAGGTATAATGCGGCTAACATTTGCACTACTTTCTCCACTTAGGAGGCGAGTGTACGACCCTAATGGGAATTGGGTTAGGTCTTGTTCCTGGGTTGGTGGGTGGTGTGGGTTGTGTTGGAATTGGTGGTATTGATGGTTCGGGTGGAAGACTAGGGGTTGAAAAAATTGGTTTTGGTAGGACGGGTGGAATCCAGGGTGTTGGACAAATTGTTGGGTTGGGTTGGGGGGGAACGATGAGGAGAACGATTGTACTCCGGTGAACTGTTGTCTTCTGAAGAAGACATTGTAAGGTGTGGGTGGAAGAAGTAAGGTAAGATTTGGGTTAAGTAGAGAAGTAAGTTGGGGGGTATATATAGATTCAATGTTATCGTCTTGTGTTCTGTGTAGTCACGCACACACTGTTGGTCCTCGATGCTCGAGTGGTGAAGGATTCGATGTTATCGTCTTATGCTCTGTGTAGTCATGCGCACATTGTAGGTCCTCGATGCTCGAGTGGTCCAAGATTCGATGTTATCGTCTTGTGCTCCGTGTAGTCACGCTCACACTGTACGAAATATGTCTTGATGTATTTTTAGGTTTACTATTTAAAAATGTATTCCTAAATATAAAAAAATATTTTCATATTTATATATTAATTGTTAATTCAAATCGAATGAATTAATTAAATTGAGTGACTACAATAATGATTATTAATATATTTTGTTGATTGTTGTGAGAGTTTTAGAGAAGAGAATAAAGGTAATGATGTGGCAGTAAATACTGTAGCGTGACTTGGTGGTTTGGATAATGGTTAAGGAATTTGTAGGGGGATGGTTTGTGCTGACGTGACAGAGAGAGAAGCTGACATGGCTGAGAGAGAAAACATAGCGCCCGAGAAGTGCCCGGGCGCTGATAAAGATGGTTTTATTTTTCATCAATGAACAATAAGGTAGCATTAACTAGTGATGTTTGGACCGGTCCAAATAATTATCCTTATTATTGCGTAACTGCCCATTATCGAGATGATTTATGGTTTTTAAATAAAAAAATCATTTCTTTTTTACCTATTTTGCATCCACACATTTCCAAGGTTATATTTGATCATATTAAAGATGTCATGGTAGCTAATAATCTTGAAAATAAGGTTTGTGCAATTGCATTTGTTAATGCTACTAATAATGTTCACTAATATAAATGCTTAGAAATTATTGGCATCCACCTGTAGAGGATTTACTCTTTCATATTAGATGTATTTGTCATACTTTGAACTTGGTTGTACAAGATGGACTTAGCATAATTACACTTTGTGTATTAATATCTATACACATCCTAACATTCATTCATACAATCACATACATGTCAAATGCACAAAACATAAAATAAATCCATTCACACACATATTGGTTTGAGTTTATATGTTCCCGCGTCCTTGACCTTTGTGTCTTCTCCACGACTTCTTCTTGCACCATGGATGTAAATATTGTAAAATATAAACATGCATCTCACAATTTGGAAAATTGTCTAGTGCAAGTCCTATGTAAAAATCATCTCGTATGTCTGCATATACATAAGTAATTGGTTTTTATAAATACATAAGCCTCTGTGATTGAATAATAATTATAACAGACACACATTCATTCACACATGGCTTCGATGGAACATACAAAGTCACTTATCCCTGCAAAAGAGAACTACAGCAATGTATGTACATATACTATATAATACACTATTTAGTTCATCCTTCATCTCTTCATCAAACAATTCCTAAATCATTTCAAATCCATGAAAAATGATTCAACATCCAAAGTTCAAAACACAAATCATTTGAACAGAAGTTTATCTAAATTCCCAAAAAAACTTTAAGGAAAAATAAACTTATATGTCTTTTTCATTTTGTCGATTTCTTGAAAAATAATCATTTAATATAAACGAAAATTTTACGCAATTACATATAAGTCTAAATCTTAATTCTAACATCAATATGACATGTTTTAGCACATTTAAAACTATCAAAAAAAATCAATTAGAATTACATCAAAAAAACTACGAAAAACTCGAAAAAACCATCAAACATGACTTGTTTCCATTGGAGATGGTAAACTAAAATTAATTGTAGTCTAATCATTGACAATATGGATTAAATGCTCTAATACCACTGTAGGATTTCGTACCATTATGTATGTATATATTTTTAAAATTTTATATATGCATGCAAGATCGATTTCCATATTTTTTAAGATTTCATGTACATTATCATATGTTTTATTTTAATATAATGTAATCTACATATATATTAAAATGAATAATGGAGAATCATACCCAAAGGTTCTCTAAAATCTTTATGAAAATCCGGAATTGCGTTGCCCGTTGAATCGTCTGCCGATTCGCCTCCAAGTGTTCACTAAACTCTAAACAAGATTAGAGAGAAATGAGCTAGCTAATCAATCTCTAAATCAAGGTTAGAATCTAGCTAATAACCCATCTAAACCTCCCTGAGAATTTAATCTCCAAAAGCTTGATTGACGAAGAGATTTTCGGATGGATTAGTGGGGAGGTTAGGGTGGGAGAGAATTTTTGCATTCAATAAAACAAGTAGGGAGAGGAGACCTATTTATCGATTCTCCCAACACCCACATCATATGTAATCCACTTACCCATGATCTCTTGTTTTTGTCTCCCTAAAACCAATCACAAATTGACACATAATCATCGTCATACACGTTTGACAACAATTGGAATAAATCCAACTCATGATCAACACCAATCCCTTAATTAATTCCAGCAGAATCGTGCTCACCAACCGACCGCAACTTGCCCACTGGTCGATCGATTGACAGTTAATTGAGGTTTCGGTTGGACTATAAACTTGGCAGTCAACCCATCACACGCTACCAAAGCTACTGTGATTTGTCGGTTGAACAAACACGCCCAAACAGTCGACCGTTTCTACAATAGAAAGCCACTGGAAGTTTTCGATCATACTGCACTTCAAGTTGGTCGACCGATTATTACCAGGAAAAGTTCATGGAAAGTTCCTGGACATTTTTGGTCAAACTACGACCTTCAATCGGTCGACCGATCACTACCCAGAAGAGTTCGTGGAAGCTCCTGGAAGTTTTTGGTCGACCAACCGCATACATCAGGTCGACTGTTCACATACGCAACTACTGTGAATTTCGGTCAATCGGTCTCTGAAAACGTCCAACTATTTTGGCCTTATTTTGCCTTTATCAAAGTTTGGATTGACATCCAACAAAATTTGATCTTTGGAGTTTTTAGCAAATTCACATATCATATAATATATTATCATATGTAATGTCAGAACATCACACCCCATAATACATACATCTCATATGAATTTATTTATGATTCTAATTATGTCATTTTTACAACATATTGATTTTATCAATTCACCACATGTATGTTATTTGACATGAAACTCGATACATCATATGAACATAAAATCAAACTTCTTATTTCCAAGTTTTGTGGTGTGACCTATAGGAAGATCTAAGTTACATTGGTAATGATATTAAACACTTAATATCACAAACTATAAGTGATATCTAACTACACATTATAGTTACCCAATTAACAAAGATGTCTTGTTCACTCGAACTAAACACTATCCATTTAGTGATGTAAGAACATCACTTGTGTCTCTTCCTTAACACTTCCAAAAGACGAATACATTAATTAAGGGAGAAAATGTTTGCACATTCAATTCATAATAATTGACCTATAAAAGTAAAACTTTTAGAACATAATCCTTTTAAGATTGTATGTACTATCTAAACAAAGATCAAGATATAGATATAATTAAAGAGGATGGATTAGGACCTGAAGTCCATTTCCTAGAATGTCATAAAATATATTGCATATAAAACTAGACCTAACACAATTACAATGATTGTTTATGTAGGCGTAATATTTCTTCGAAACATTCAAATGACATTCAACATATTTTCGTTACCACTTTATGGATCAATGAATATTTACTTACTATATTTTTGAGACAGATTTATTTGTGTGATGTTTCCTAGATGTTTGATCCACAACAACAAATCACAAACTATTTTGTGTTATTGTGGAGACGTTGCAATCTTTATGCAAATTGATGAACTAAGTATCAGGGGAGCAATTTTCTAATTATCATCCTTCAAGTATGATTATCCCGGAAGGATAAAGCCTAGAAGACATATAGTTGTACAGTTTTTTCCTTTTTTGATTTTTGTCCTACAAGGTTTTTATTTTTTAAAATGTTTTAACGAGACAGCTTGTACAATTCTGTTAGCGTATGTCATGCACTATTTTTCCCTTAGCTATTTTCCCTTTGGGTTTTGTAGTAAAGTTTTTAACGAGACATGAACATAAAACCATATTATTTAATGGGGTTTGTAAATGTATATTAAACTAAGGGGGAGAATTATACGTTATGCACTCTTTTTTCCTTAACTAATTTTTTGTCCCACAAGGTTTTACTTGGCAAAGTTTTTAACGAGGCAGACCAAAAAAACATATAACGAAAGGTGATCATCCAAGGGAGAGTATGTGAAACAAGAAATATATCATATGGATGGGTCACCTTATAACTTGGTGTTATGATTAGTAGCATATTATACATCGTATTCATGCTATATATCCTTTATTTTACCCCAAAATTATGCTACTCGACTGTTTGTTTGTAGTGTTTCAGGTGTTAGGTAATGAAGAAGAGAAAATATAGCAAAAATGACCAAAATGCAACAAGAATGGACTGAATTGAAGACTTCTATACCTATTTGTAATGCAAAATGACTGGATCGCAATCAGGAAGGACCCAAGTGAAAACCCGGAGAGACTTGATGGGGAAGTACAAATGACACATGACTTGAACCATATTAGTATTTCATCACTTAAAACCAAACTGGTTCGAGACAGTGGACTAGGGCTTCACCCCATGTGCCAAACAAAGGAACTTAACAGTCGAACAAATTTGAGCCAGATCAGAACATCCGGATCCGCCACTGTCGCATCACTCTGATCCACTGGATCCTGGATTTTGGCAACGGGTCGGGTTAACGGGTCAAAGCATTCCAGAGCTATCAGATTTGATTTAGGGTTGTCTGATTACATCCAGATTAATCATAACCATGTATTATTCTATAAATACAATTGTAATCTCTCCTCTCCCCTCCTTCTTGCTTCCTCCATTAGTTTACGTTGATTTTACTGCTCATTAGTGTTAAAGGAGGAGAAAGAGGAAACCTTGTAATCTTTCAATTAAATCTATTTTAATTCTTGTTCTTTACATTGATATTTTCCATTTGATGCAATTTCCTTTGTGTTTGATGCTTGCTTTTTTTTCTACATTTCCATGATGGTTTTGTGTTGTTTTTATGTTTTCTTGTGTTTAGATATGAGTAGGGAGTAGCCCATCCCCATTGGGGGTGGAGAAGAAGGTGATGTGATTATGTGATGTATTAAGTGTGTGTGTGTGTTAATCCTAACCTTTGAACCTCACATGAAATCCATAACCATTGAATGGGATTTTCACTCTTATCTTTGATGTATTAATGCTCTTGAGTGACGCTTAGCATATGCTTAGATTAGTGGGTCTATTTTATACGGAATGATGAGGTGAGGATAAGGATGGAGTGGATAAGGAGGAAACATGACATGTGTATGCATGTGCTCATGTTGGCCTCGTCCTAATTAATGTCTTGTATGTTTTAATAATTGTGTTAAATCTTATTTCATGTGGAGATATAGTGGGGTTTGGCCATTATGCATTTCATGTTAGTGTCATCACAATTATTGTCTTGTCTTTTTTAATGATAATGTTTTATCTTATTTCCTGTGGAGACAAAGGTTGATTTGGTTTTTTGTGGATTTCATGTATTACATGTTGTGATGAGCACCAATGAACACACACACGTACACATTTTCTTATTTCCGCGTTCTTTCTCTACCCCATAGGGGGTTTATTTTTATCTTTTGTTTTCTGATTTAGTATGCATAGTAGTGTAATTCTGACATCATTTCTCTATTTTCCTTTCCCACTTGAATTTTGTGAACTCCGACTCGCACGCGCTCCTCATGGACACAACCCATACTTGCTGCTTCTTCACCAACGTCGTGCACTTGCGGTTATTATAACTGAAGAAATCAAGTTTTTGGCGTCGCTGCCGGGGATATGATGTAGTTGCAAAATATCCTCCTCTTCGAGATTTTCGATGTGTGGGGCATCAACTTTATGGGTCCTTTTCCGAATTCGTTCATGAATGTTTACATTCTGGTGGTCGTTTACTATGTGTCTAAGTGGGTAGAGGCTATCCCCACAAACACCAATGACAACAAGGTGGTAACCAAATTCTTAAAGGACATTTTTACGCGATTTAGTACGCCTCGTACCATAATCAGCGACATGGGTACCCACTTCTACAATCGTTATTTCGAAGCTCTTACAAGGAAGTATTTGATCACCCACAAGCTTGTGACCCCATATCAACTGCAATCTAGTGGGCAGGTTGAAGTTTCTAACCGTCAAAAGTGAATCCTTGAGAAGTCGGTTAATTCCTCATGGAAGGATTTGTCGACCAAGCTGAACGACGCGTTGTGGGCTTTCCGCACCGCGTATAAGACCAATTTGGGTATGTCCCCATATCATGTAGTGTAAGGCAAGGCTTGACACCTACCTGTTGAGCTAGAGCATCGTGCTTTTTGGGTGATCAAGAACCTGAATATGGATCTTGACCAAGCAGGGGTGCAACGTAAACTTGACATCGTGGAATTGGAAGAGCTACACAATGATGTGTATGAACATGCCAAAATTCATAAGAACCAAATCAAAATGTTTCATGATCGCATGATTATGCGAAAAGTGTTTATGGTCAGGCAGAAGGTGTTGCTCTACAACTCCGGACTACATTTGTTTGCGAGTAAGGTCCGTAGTCGCTGGTTTAGCCCGTTTATTGTGCAAACCATACTCCCTCATGGAGCGGTTGAAATCCTGAAACCAAGCAATGGGGACGTGTTCAATGATAATGGACAATGCCTCAATCCTTACTTGGAGGGGGCACTAGCCGAAGTCAAGGAGGTCATGTTCCTTCATGAACCTCCCTCGCACTCAACCATGTGAATGGTTGAGATTTCATATTTGTACATATATTGGGAAAAAACAAAAGAGAAAAACAAAAAATGTAACAAAGAAAAAGGGGGAGGGGAAGAAAAATAATCTCGCCTGGAGACTTGTCAAAGTCGAGAGCGCGTGCACTACCAGAGACCTGGCGCTTCAGGATTGTATGAATGAATGCTAGGATGTGTTATGCATTTTTACCTAAATTCTAAAATCACATATAAATGTTTAGTTGTTCAACCAAAAATTAAGAGTACTGTTCTTTCTTATTTCATCCATTAGAAGTCGTCGATCAAGGGATATTCTACTCACCCATAGTGGGAGATAGCTTCCTCCATCTTTGGAAATAGTGGGAGATATAAAGTTATCTATTGTTGTGCCATAAATAGATGCACGAGGTGAGATTCACCCTTCGTGGACACCGAGTGTATTTATTTATGAATACAATGGATAAACGTATATCGTATCAAATGAAGTAAGTTTTCTTATCGAAACCTAGAGCCCTCCCATGGTTTTGAGAAAATGAGTTTTCCTTGGGAGGATTGGTCCAATTCCCTCTTAATTAAAAACGACAAGAATCATAAGAGTTTGAAATGCAAAAGTTTGCAAAATATCAAAATGGTATGATTAGAAAATGTTTCTTACCTTGATTTTGTAATATATTCGATAGCCCTTAGCTAGTTTATATTATAATTGATAGGATCTTGAATTACTACATTTATGGACATATTTAATTTATTTGCGGTATTGATTTTCAAACATAAAATTGACATGAAAACCCTTATAATTTAATTTGTAGACATGTCGAATATTCAACCTATTATGCGATCTATGATTGAAAAATACCCTCTAGCAAATGATCGATCCAATTTCATAAGCTGGCAACTCAAGCTCAACATTGTGTTGATGTTTGAGAAACTATCTTATATTTTGGATGGTGAAATCCCACTATTAAATGAAAAGGCAACCGATGAAAAGCCAAGTGGGAAAACTAAAAGAACCAAGTTCACGATCTAATGTTGGCCTCCATGGGTGACTCGCTTCAAGCGAAATACTTGGATTCAAAACACAAGAAGACCATGGAAGCTCTAACAAAGATGTTCATGGATAGTGCTAGAAGAGAGCACTATAAGACCACCATAGCACTCACAATGTGCCACATGGCGGAGGGAACATCGGTATCCATGCATTTTCTCACTATGCAAGCATACCTTGAGAAGTTAGCGAAGCTCTCTTCCTGAAGCTCGATGACATTGCGGAAGATTTGATTCTTGGTTCTCTAGCCCCATCGTACAAGGATTTCGTTATGCATTATGATGTGCGTGAGAAAGGTGTGAGTCTTGAGTAGCTTCACAACGCTCTCAAAATGGCTGAAGTTGACATGGGCAAGGGTCGGGACAAGCACGTCCTAGCCGTCCACGGTTGGAGCAAAAAGATCACCAAAGGTAAAGGAAAAACAAATTGGCCAAAAAGGCATTGAAAGGAAGTGGAGTAGGAGGGGCTCACAAGTACCTCGAGGGGGGATTCTTCAAAATCTCCAACTCCTAATACGGAGTGTTACCACTACGGTGGAAAAGGACACATCCGCCTGATTTCCCCAAGTACAACGAGGATCTTGACAACGGTTTGATTGAGCGAAAACACCCCAAAAAGGCTAAAGGTATATTTGTTATTGAGATAAATTTAGCCACTTTGTCCATGATTGGGTAATTGATATCAAATCTTGTGCTCATATAATCTAATGTGCAGCTACTAAAGGATAGGAAGGAACTCACAATAAACAAGATGATTTTGAAGGTTGGAAATGGTCCAAACGTCCCTACGATTACACAAGGCCCCGTGGATCTTCAATTGTCTAGTGGTTTAAATTTATGTTGAGAATGTCTATTATGTACCTTCGATTACCAATAATATTATTTTTGTATGATGTTTAGATATGGATGAATTTAACATAAATATTTCAAACTCTTGTTTGTCTATATCGAAGAATGAGATTTTCTATGCAAATACTTTCATAAGAAATGGACTCTATTTGCTTGAATTAAATAATAGACAAATTTTAAACATCAATAACTAACGGCTTAATACAACTCACGTGAATGATACACTCTTGTGGCACTATCCTCTTGGTCACATAAATGAAAAACACATCAAGAAATTGCAAGAAGCTAACCTTCTTGGTCAAATTGATTTTAAATCATTGGAGACGTGCGAACCTTGCCTAATGGGAAAAATGACCAAGAGACCTTTCAAGAAGAAAGGTCCGAGAGCGAATAACTTACTGGATTTGATACATTCCGATGTATGTGGTCCAATGAGTACAAGTGCACTAGAAGCTATGGCTTACACACTAAATAATGTTTCATCCAAATCCGTAGAGAAAACGTCTTATGAGCTATGGAGTGGAAAAACACCTAAGCTCAATTTTCTAAAGATTTGGGGTTGTGAGGCCTACGTCAAAAGATTGATGTCAACCAAACTTCAACCAAGAGCGGATAAGCACTTCTTTATAGGTTATCCTCGTTAAACAAGAGCATACTACTTTTGGCATAAAACCTCCAATCGAGGGATTGTCGAGAGGGATGTCGTATTCTTAGAGAAAGAGTTTCTCGAAAGAATCAAAAGTAGTGGGAATAGAATTGTTTTTTAGGAAACTCAAGATATAATACAAGATCATGATATGAATGATAACATTCCAGATCATGAAGACCCAACCGAGGTTCATTTGGTTAGTGGGAGCATGAGTGAGAGACCCTCGCAACCAATTATGAGTGAAACTCAATCATCCCCTCCAAGTGTACGTTCAAGAATTGAACATGAGCAAATTCGGCAAGAAATTATGGAAGAAGTTCAAGAAGTTCACGTGGAACCAAAAGAACATATAAGGTCAACGAGGGAAAGGAAGAAACCCAATATGTATTTGGGACTTTATGAGATCATGGTACTTGATACCAATGATCCCTCGACCTTTTAAGAAGCAGTGGAAAGAGAAGACTCCAAACTAGGGTTTAAAGCCATGGAATCCGAAATAGACTCCATGTATGACAATCAAGTATGGAACTTGGTTGACCTTCCTAAAGAAAAGAAAGTCGTTCAAAATAAATGGATCTTTAAGAGGAAGATGGACATGGATGGGAACTTGACAACCTACAAAGCAAGGCTTGTAGCAAAATGTTTCACTCAAATTCAATGAATTGATTATGATGAAACTTTTTCACCGGTTGTCATGTTCAAGTCTATTCGGATTATGCTCGCTATTGCCGTATTTCATGATTGTGAAATATGGCAAATGGATGTCAAAACAACATTCCTTAATGGGAACATGGAGGATGATCTTTACATGGTACAACCTCAAGGTTTTGAAGATCCAAAGAATATTGAGAAAGTATGCAAGCTTCATCGATCCATTTATGGATTGAAGCAAGCATCAAGGAGTTGGAACAAACGCTTTGACAAGAAAGTCAAAAAGAGTCACTTCGTCCAAAGTAAGGAAGAGTCTTGTATATACAAGAAGGTTAGTGGGAGTCACATAGTGTTTTTGATCTTATATGTCGATGACATACTCCTCATGGGAAATCATATACCTTTGCTAGAGCAAACGAGAAGCTAATTGAAATCTTCATTTTCAATGAAAGACATGGGTGAGGCTCAATACATCTTGGGAATCAAGATATATAGAGACAGATCCCATAGACTCATTGGCTTAAGTCAACATACATATATTGACAAGGTCTTGGAAAGGTTCAGCATGAACAACTCCAAAAAGGGCAATGTGCCAATGAGTATGGGTGTGCAACTCAAGAAGTCTCAACGTGCTGAATCACGTAAAGATTTTGAGTACATGAAAGATATTCCTTATGCTTCAGCAATATGATCAATCATGTACGCGATGACTTGCACAAGACCTGATGTCTTGTATGCTTTAAGCATGACAAGTCATCACCAATCCAACGCATGGCCTGATCATTGGACTGCGATCAAGAATATTTTGAGGTACCTTAACCGAACCAAAGATAAGTTTCTTGTTTATGGAGGACAAAGGGAGATAAAAGTCGAGGGCTAATCGGATGCGAGTTTCATGAGTGATCCCGACGATAGGAGGTCTCGGTCAGGATATGTCTTTACTCTGAATGGTGGAGTCGTGAGTTGCCATAGTTGGAAGAAGACCACTACGGCCGACTCAACCACTGCTTCTGAAGTAATGGTTGTTGCTGAAGCAAGCAAGGAAGGAATGTGGATTAAGAAGTTCCTTGAAGAGCTTGGAGTAGTTCCCTCGAGCGAGGGACCCATAGAGCTATTGTGCGACAATAGTGCGTCTATCTTTTAAATCAAGGATCCTAATCACATCACAAGGTGAAATACAGGGATCGCAAGTATTTTGTCACACGTGACTTCATCGATGAAGGCAAAATAAATTTAATATGGGTGGGCACGAAAACCACAATTGATCCATTCACCAAACCCTAATCTCAAGCCAAAGGCGAAATGCATTTCGAGTCCATGGGTCTGAGGAACCATGTGGAGTGGCTTGATAAGTGATTTGAGAGGGTTACCCAAGTTATTATTGTTTTATACATTGAGAGGAACAACCTGAATATGTACAAACACATGAGGTTAATGAACAAGTTGACCATTGTACCATCAGTGAGCAAAGAACGGACAGCATTCCACGAGACACAGAGTCTCAAAGAATAACTGTTGGAGACCACGAAATCCCAAGAGATCCACTACAAGATGATGTGGACTTCACGGAAATGTAAGTAAGGTGGCTAAAGGCAGAGCAGACCAATAAAGAGGTCAATCAAAAATTGGTTGAGGACGCAAAAGAAATACAGTTCTGGAAAGATAAAGCAATGGAGAATGCAAAAGATGTCTTTCCAAAGTGTACCCAATACACACCAGCAGATGCACCTTTTCCAGTAGGGGAAAGAAACCCAGAATTTGGAGATGAGAACTTTAGAACACCTACTGAAGGTGCCTCAACATCCTAGTTTGAAGCCACCGAATTGATCTACACCAATGAAATGGTATGTCTTTTAAACCCATGACCAAGTCCTTTAAAGGACATATATGTCCTTTATACTAGTAGTGTCTTTTAAGCTCATGGTGTCCTTTAAAAACAAAGTATGTCCTTTAAAGGATTTTTTGGTCATTTAAAACAAGAAAGTGACGTCAAATAACAACTCAGTCTTCTAAAGGACATGTGTCATTTTAATCACAAATATCATAGTAATCTTCTTACATAATATTTAACAGAACAAAATGATGAATCTGTCCTTTGCTTGAGAAGAATCAAGGAGGAAGGATGAGGAGGAGAAAGAGAATGATGAAGAGTCAAGGATGAAAAAAGTAAAGGAACGAAGAAAGGAAGAAGTGGAGAAGAAATAGAAAAAGAAGGAAAGAGAAGAAGAAGAAGAAGAAGAAGAAGAAGAAGAAGAATAAGAAGAAGAAGAAGAAATAGAAGACTAAGAAGTCTGAACAAGAAAAAAAGGTTCAAAAGACGAACCTCACAGAAAAGAAAAGAGAAAGAGAACAAATCACAGAAGAGTCAATTGTGTTGAAGAGGCTGAAAAATGATGGAAATCAAATTTCAAACAAAGAAGTGAATTCTCCAACAAAAAGTTGCCTAGCCAACCAACGCACACAACCAAATAAAAGCATCGAATGAAAGCCATGGATGGGTTGACAATTGAGGGGAAAATGTGCTTCTTAATTTAACAGCACCGGGAAAAAGTTGGATAAAGTCATGTGGTCCAAGGACGGGTCAGTAAACCTAAAAGCTCTAAAAGAATCACTAAAGGCAAAGGTCTAACTACGTATGTAAGTATATTTCATTTTGTGCATCGAGTTTTTAGTTTAATCCACTGAAATGACTAGTTAATTGTATTTATTTTAATGGACAATTAATAGACGCATTGCTTGTTGTGTTAGAGCAAAAAACAAAAATGGGGATGCTACCAAAGGAAGGTTATTCTCATTCCCTACTCGACCACTATGATGATTTATTTTCAGACGTAGCGGGAAAAAACACTAAAAGAATGAGACCCAAAGGACACAATCTTTGCACAACCGTTGATAAACGATCATCACTGGACACTGCTGAATGTGGATGGAAGAACTAAACAAACAACACACCTTCACAGCCTTCCTCACATTGATAGAGACAATGATCCAACACCAGTGGGTGTCCATGATGAACATGCTTTGGTAAAAATGGCAAAATTCTGGACATCCCACTTTAACATCGACTGGAAACTATCCTATGAAGGGGGAAAGTGCCAACTCCAAGCACCCAAGAGCGTTGATTGTGGAGTGTAAGTTTGTCACTGGATAAAATGCTTATTGTTAGAAGTACATCCCACAGTTGAAATGGACAGCAAATATCTGCACTCAGTCAAAGACGAAATGACAATGTATTTGTTGAGGGGCTCCATCTTTACAAGTCAAGTTTTGATAGCAAAAAATTGATGTGGAATCTTGTTAACTGTAATGATATGTATTTTTTGTATTTTTTCAGTTGTAAGTATATACATTTTTTGTATACAACATTAGAACTCCTGAAATTGTAATTGTTTGAAATTTTAAATTTATATTTTAAGGCAACATTAAGGCAAAAAAAATTTAAAGAAGCTTGTTTTGTTCCTTAAAACTCGAAAGGGTCCTTTCCTCTGAAAAAGACACTTATATTCCTCAAAGAATGAGTCCGTTAAAGGATTGGTTTGTCCTTCAGAGGGAATAAATAGAGGGACATGGCATGTCAGATAATACCTTTAAAATCGACGTGTGTCCTTTAAAGCACTTGTCTGTTCTCTAAACTCAAAAGGGTCCTCTCCCCTTAAAGGGCACTTATGTCTCTCAAAAGCACGAGTCCGTTAAAGGACTGATTTGTCCTTTAAAGGGAACAAATAAAAGGGATATATCACTTCAGAATATAGTTGTTAAACCGATGTTTGTCTTTTAAAGCACATACATGTCTGTTCTCTAAAGTCGAAAGGGTACTTTCTTCTTAAAGGACACTTACATCCCTCAAAGTGCGATTCCATTAATGGATTGGTTTGTCCTTCAATGGGAACAAATAAAAGGGACATGTCACATCGGATTAAAGTTGTCAACCGACGTGTATCTTTTAAAGCACATACTTGTCTGTTCTCTCGTCGGAATTGCAAAACACATAAAAATACACCTTAAAGAAATCATTGCCCTCTCGACTTATCAACTTTGCACCACGTGTACCTTTACCTCCAATAATGTTGTCTTCGTGACGATTCTTAGAAAGTCCAACACTTTTTGTATGAGTTAGGTACCCATTATAGAACTCAATAACCTCTTAGGCTATGTAGCCTTCAACAATATTGCTGGCATCATGCATTCGTTGATTGTTACAATAACCCTTCAACACCCATTGTGAGATCGTAATCCTAATTGTGTCTTAATGATGTTTTAGGTGGTGATTAGGAGGAGATGGTTTTGGACGGCTGAGATGGAGTGTTGATGGATGAGGGGTTGAGATGGATTGGAGATGAGATGGATGGTTGAGATGGAGAGGAGTTGGATGGACGGCTAGGATGCTTTGATGGAAGATATTTATGGGTAGATCTCTCTCTCACTCTCTCTAAACTCCGTCATCTCTCTCTCACATCTCTCTCTCCTAGTTGTGCTCCGGCGTGGAGGTGCTGTGCTCCGGCGAAAAGGAGGTGCTCGTCGTGTAGCGGTTGCTTTTGGAGGTGAGTGTTGGGTTCTTAACCTTTCCCGCTCGTTTTGGTTTCTCTCTCTCTCAACCTACCTCGTTTTCTATTGTGGAGGTTAGTGTGGAGATTGACAGAGGTATTGGAGTGCTCGAGGTTGTCGAGGAGGTGGTGATCGTCGTTCGAGCATGAGGTTCGTCGACGGATCGTGATTTTGGGGAGAAGTGCTCGTGGAAGTGCCATCGTGGTTCTTCGAAGGTTTCTTCAAACCTTCACGATATGTCAACTCGCTCACTTTAATAGTGTGAGTATTTGGAAGTCGACGGTAGGCCTTCCGGCTCGTCGCAAGTAAACATGCAGCAGATTTTACTACCTGATCGGTCGACCGGTTGGTGTAAACGGTCGACCGTTCTAAATGAGAATTCAGGTTCTGCCTCACATCGGTCGAACGATGTCCTTGGGGCGGTCGACCAGTTGTGCATTTGAGGCAAGCCTGGTTGGTTTCGGTCGAATGGGTCCCCTTTGTCGTTCGACCGTGTGCACTGTCATAGGTCGGTTGGGGCATTGACCATCTAAACGGTCGACCGCCTGTGTGACCTTGTCTGACCGGTGTCTTAAGTTGGATTGGTGGTCGGTTCGAACGAAGGTGGTTTGGTCGACCGGACGTGATGTGGAGCGTGGGAGAATTCCTTGATGGAATTTGGTCGACCGAGAGTGCTCGGGGGTTCGACCGAATTCGTTGGTGAGAGTTGGGGGATTTCCGTGGTGGAATTCGGTCGACCAAGAGTGCTCGGGTGTTCGACCGGGTTCGTTGTTGTGCATGAGGGATTATTCCCTGGTGACTTTCGGTCGAACGGGGCCCCTTTGTCGTTCGACCGATTGGTCGTTTTGTTCGTTGAACCTGGGAGGCGACTTCTAAACGGTCGACCGAGCCCTGACTTTGGTTAGACCGAACGAGTGTGGTTGGTGGGAATTGGTCGACCGATGGAGTGTCGGTCGAGGCAATTGCCCTGTATTTGTGAGATTTGGTCGACCGGGACTTTTGGTTCAGTCGACCGTTTGTGTCCAGTTTTGCACATTGGAGGTGCGGTTGTTGTGGTCGTCCATATGGACGAGTTGTGGTGTCGATGTTCTTCCGGCAGGTGTGCTAGTGGGCACGAGTGTTGCGGCGGTTGGGTGAAAGAGTCCGTGAGCCCCGTAACTGTGTGAGAGTTGTGGTTTGGTGAAAAAACCCTGGAGCCCTGTAACTGTGTGAGAGTTGTGGTTGGGTGAAAAAGCCCTCGAGCCCAGCTAGTCTGTGCGGGGTTGGGTGAAAAAGCCCTGGAGCTCTGTAGTGCGTTCAGGTTGGGTGAAAAAGCCCTGGAGCCTGAGCATGGACCGCGTGTTAAGGGTTGGGTGAAAAAGCTCAGGAGCCCTTAGACGTTTGGGTTGGGTGAAAAAGCCCTGGAGCCCTTGGTTGTGTCGTGGTAGTTGCGGTTGGGTGAAAAAGCCCTGGAGCCCAGCTTGGCGACGAGTGTGTTGCGGTGGTTGGGTGAAAAAACCCTGGAGCCCCATAACGGTGGTGTGTGTTGTGGTTGGGTGAAAGAACCCTGGAGCCCAGCCTGGTTGTGGTGCTTTTCTTGTTGGTAGAATTGCATGCTGTGGTGCTTTTCAGTTCATGCATTGTAGAATTTGGCATACGGGGTTTCCTTCTGGAAACTCAGGCATTGTTGCATGTTTTCTTTTCAGGTCGTGATCGACGATAGGGGGTGGTGACCGAGGAGAGGAGCACTGCTACCTGATCCTGCTTTCTCTCGGTTGAGGTCGGAGTGATTACTTGTATCTCTTGTTTAGCCTTTTGAAATGTAATCACACTTTTGAAATAGTCGACTATTATATACATATATATATATATATATGTGTGTGTGTGTGTGTGGTGCACATTTTTTATTTTGTAATATCCTTTGTTGATTGTGTGTTATTAAAATTTTAAATTTTTCCGTTGTTTGAGGATGTTACACCCATGTACCGCTCGAAATGATACATCCTCCTCAGAAATACTAGTCCAACTAATTTAATTTCTCTTACTAGATGCAACCATTAGATGCACCATGATGTCAAATAACGATGGGTTGAATATTAAATATGACAACGCATTAAAATTTACTAAAAACATTTATATATTACCACGTCGGGTAACCTAAGCAACGATGCGGTTAATCCCTATATGGACGTAACATGCTAACCGGACGACCGAACACATTTCGGTCCACCGGAACCGCTAACTAGAATCACCAGTTTGAACAACTGAAAGGTATTCGGTTTATAGAATACAAATGCTTAAGACACTATGTCGGTGCACGTCAAACATAATACGACCGACATAGTAAGGCGACCGTTCACGTCGGTCGTAAACTAACCTACGTGATAGGGCTAAAACCACGCCGGTCCACGTCGTACATATAACGATCGACGTGGTAACACAGACATTCACATCGATCGTAAACTTGCCGACGTGATAAGCCTAAAACCACATCGGTACACATCGAACATATTACCGCTGACGTGGGAAGTCTAATAGCATGTCGGATTTTTAGCTACCAGCGTGGTTCGTCTAATACCACGTCGGATTCGCCTGTTCCGGCGTAGAGGGGGCGACGTAATACTCTTGCTTTCCAACAGTGGAAATATATCGTTGCTTCTTTACTTGTAAGAGTTTATGTAATTGTAGTTAAATCTAGGTTAGTTGTTCTTCAATGGTTTAATAGTCTAATCACTTCAAGTGGTGCTTGCAAAGCTAATCACTTCAATGGTTTCCTAATTCATGTTTGTGCAATGTTTTCATGTCCTAAGTGTTTCATCTCATCATACTTTTTGATTGCATTCTTATTATATAGAAATATATAAAAATTGTTGCATTATCGATCTTTTTAATTTCTTAATGAAACAAAAATTGAAAACAACAACCATCACTGAATTCGTCATCGTTGCTACTTGTGCTTCATTAAAAATAAATAGATTGAAATTTGCAGCCTCTCCTAATTCTATTCGTAGCTTGCAATTAATTTAAAACTCATAAATATTTGGACAGACCAAGAGAGAATGAAATTGAGAAATTTCTCCTGATTCTAACCTTCTAGGGCAACAACTTCTATATTAGGTTGAGTTACATGTAGTTACTAGGCTACTGCTACTACTAGGTCTTTTTTTCCGAAACTTTTGGGTATGCAACTGCATATCCTGTTTACATGATGCATCCACCCATGGAACTAAGATTGATGAGGACAAGGAAGGAAGAGGGGAAAAAGGTCATTTCATTAATGATGAAGTTTTCTATCCAAAACGTTGACAAGATGATGTAGATAATTTGGTGGGAGAAGTAGATGGTGGTGGAACTGCAACGATTAAGATAACTATGTTGTTGCATTATTCAAGGTGTTATTTATGAATTCTAATGGTTGATTATAACCATCATTTTCTTATGATTGAAAATATACATTGTGCACTTAAGTTTGATATGTCCTTTGTCATTGGGTGAATAATTCAAACGATGTTTTATCACTCAATATCGACACACCACTAAAAATTATTCATTTTATATCGAAGATCATTCAACATTAGTCATGATAATTTTGACAAACATATATGTCCTTAGACATCGTAATGGGAAAAATATTGCTATTAAGTAAATAAATGTTACAGTGGCGTAATGAACATTGATCCATCACAAATTTTTATATTACAACATGTTTGGTTGTACTTACACTATTAAAAAATTGCTACTTCAAACAATTATTTTGATCTACTCAAACGAGTTTAAACCTTTATACTTAACATTGATGCTCTGTGATCAAATATTGATGAGTAATTCTTATTACTAAGAACACATTGATAGATGAGTTTAAAATAAATATTGATGATGTGTAAAACAAACATTACCATATGTCGAAAGGGGGTGCCTGGTGTTGATGTTGGTTTTATTATTTTTGTAAAATTAATTGGTTTACTTTTTCAAATTTTTGATATTTGATGTTTTTCTTAGGAAAGTATAATGCAAAAATGAACATGATTCATCATTATTATTTCTTTTATCATCTTTCATATTTCTTTTTTGAATTAAAAGACAATGAAAAACATCAATCATTACTACCATATACATCTCATTTTGCAACTCGCATCAAAGATGTGGGTCAAATGAGAAAAACAATCAGCAATTTAAAACAAATTAGTGTCATTTCATAAAAGTACGAGTTCGCTATATAAAATCTCCCCATTAACTTCACATCTCAAGTCAAAAGCACAAATAACAGTGCCCGGACGTGCACCCTCTCTCTGCCACATCAGTTTCTCTCTCTGTCACATCAGCTCACCCAATCCACCCAAAAACCTCTCTTACTCATGCCCGGGCTACCCCACCCACCCTACACTCTCTTTCCTCCGCATCATTTCTTAATTAAACAATTTTAATTTTCACACAACATTTAACAAATTACATTTTATATAATTCTAATTTTATATATTAGACCATACTATTAAACCACCTCGACAGGTCGTTCGGGGGTCTCGCTCCCTGGAAAATTTTTAGATCTTGAAATTGTTTGATCTGGAAATTTTTGAATCTTCATCACTTGTAAAAAAACTCATTGTAATCCAACCCGTTACCACAATAATAAAAATTTATCCCCCCACGTTACTAAAAAAATACCCAATACATTATCAATTAATTCTAATAACAAAACATTCACTAAAAATAAAAATAAAATAAAAAATCCGACTAACGGGGTGGGGCAATACGTGCCCCCCGCCCGATGGGCACCCGGGCGCCAAATCGGGTGTTCCGGCACCCGATTGGCCACCCGGGCGGGCGCCCGACCCGTTAAGGGTGCCCTAAGCATCCGCCAACCAATTTCTACTACTTGGTATGAGTGTGTACTGTGTACCGTGGTATAAAGCCCTAACTACGTGTATTGGAACTCTATTAGATATGGATAAAAGGGAAAATGTGACATGGATAAAGAAGTTGTTTGAATTGTTGAATATTTCTTCGACACAAGATTATTGTTTTTTACAGTTTAGCCTTTTTTTGTTGTTAATATGCTAACATCTCTTTACCTTATTTATTTAAATGCACATATTTAGAAAACCACGAGGGCTTTGGATAATATAATTACAGATCTTGAATACACACATCCATCTGTCGATTTCATTACAAACTAATTATATTTGATCAATTTTTGTTTGGGCCAATTTTCTATATAAATGTGTCATCAGTGGATCACATTTCAATTGGAATGTGTGAAGACATTGAAAACGAAGGCCAATATGTTACAATTTATCTTATTAATACGTTGGACGAATTATAGATGGTCTATTTGTGATTGTTTTAATAAATTGATAACTAATCCTAATAAGATCTTTCAATTAGTAAAGTATCCCGAAGAATCACTCATTTATCTTCTCATTTCTCCTAACGATCTTCTATTTATTGACCATTTCGTTTACTTGGGGATCTCATATGTTACCTTTTATTTCTGCCACCTTTGTTATAAAGTTAAAACACTATAGTAGTTTAATGACTTTTTACCTGTAATTATTACAAGATTTTTGGTCTTTCATCAAATCACTTGTGCTTTGTAGGTTCTACATTTCATGTCTATGAACATTTAGTGCTCAACAATAGGTTTCTCGTCAGGTCACTTATGTTGTTTGAATTCCAATTTTAACGTGTTTAAACAATTGCTCAAGGAGTTTTGAGTTTTTCACCGAGTCACTTTACTATTTATGTTCTAGTTTGCATGTCTTTAGACATTTAGTTGCCAACCTATGAGTGTAATGTTGGGTCACTGGATGCTAATTTTGAATGTGCCAAAAATTTAGGGGGTTACTATTCATCGTCCGTAAATTATTTAAATCGCTCGCACTAATTACCATTTTGCCTTTCACTTTCCATTAATACACATTTTGTCACGTCTCTTAAAAAATGTTTCTCTCTTAGTTTTCCTCACTCTACCATGGTCAACACCAAGAAAATGTCAGACGAATCGTCTGAATCCGGTGAATTAAAAAAATCGGACTAGGCGTCTAGCTAAGACCCCCCCCCCCCCCTCCCCCCTCCTAATGGGGGAGCTATTTTTTGCAGACGCTTCCCCCATAGGTGGGGCGTCTCGCCTTCACCATGGGGGCGTCTTATCCAGACGCCAATCCCCCTCCCCCTTAATTTTTTTTGATTTTATATGGTGTGTTATTTCAAATTATTTCAGGTTTCGTTGCAAGATTTTGGTGGTGACGGGTGGAAAAAAACACAAACATAAATAAACGGGTAAACGGATCAATATCCGGAGTACAATAATAGCGTCCCCGTAGGGACTGGCACCCCCGCATTCCTACTCCAAATTTATTTATCATGGTTATTTTTGTTGTTGTATGAACAGAGAAGAATCTATTGGGAGTAAGAATAAGTAAAAATGAGATAATGGTAAAATGATAATTGGTGTGGACGATTTAAGTAATTCACGGACGGCGTTTAGCAGTTCAGAAAATTTAGTTATGTGATATGTCCTTTCATTGGGTCATTTATAGATACTTCGATTGTACTAATTGTTTTTACTTTCCCGTTTGATTGTTCACTTAAATTTGTTTGCTATGTACAAATATTGTTTCGTTTGTGCTATGTACCTTCTAGTTTAGTCCTTACCATAGAGCTATCATATTCAATAGTTCATACCAACTACTTTATAGTTTTGGTCTTTTTACTGTAAAGGCACAATACCTCATGGTCCGGAACAATTACCTTCTTAGTATGAAATTTTATGTTTTAATCGAAATGAGATCTACTAATTATACACCAATATAAATCTTGCGCATAAAAAGTGACTGAAATAGTGTATATGATCTTAAAAATTGACCGATTCTAAATCTATGGTTATATCTCCCGAAAATCACGTGTAATTTGATATTGTAAAATTGTGATTGAGAAATGTGATATATAAATCACAAACACGATAGTTGAATTGTAAAAAAGAAAACAAAAATTCTGGTGCAAAGACATTCAACATTTGTTTGACGACTCTTATTGTGGTGGAGAAACGACGAACACATCAAGCTACGCAAGATGAGTGTGTGATGGCATCCAGCAACAACGTCTGTCCCCACGCCAAATTTGAAATGTGCTCTCAATTAATAAACGTGTTTTCAAAATACAAGTTTCCAAACTTAAAAATACCCAATCAAGGCCTGGAATTTAAGTACATCAAGAGATTAATGTCTTATAACAAAAGGTAGGAAAACAATGAACATTTTCCACAAAATATCAACAACTTGGTGTTATGTTGTTGTAAAGTTACGAAAAATCAATTATTCAAATAATAGATGGGAAGAGTATGCTTAGTTATGGTATTCCATTTTTGCAACTAGATAAAACAACGAAAAATATACAACAATGATTCGACAACAACAAGAATTTAAAGCATTTGTTTCACAATGCAATTTCTTCAACATCATCCTTTATTTGCTAAAGCAACCACCATTTCATAGACTGCAGGAACGACACAAGCCATAATACTTGTAACATCACAAAGATTTCAGTTAAGACCAAGATTAGGATAACATGTTGATACGTCAAGGGCTTGGCAAAAGAGATGAGCACCAATTTCCATTTTTGGGTATGACTAAAAGTAATACAATGTAAACATTGGCAATGTTTCCAAAATGTATTATTAGGGGGATGGTTTATAAGGGCAAACCGAACATTAACGATTTAGTCAGTGTTTAGTGCAATCCGCCAACTTAAAATATCATTGCACTGGGATACAAGAAGCACAAAAAAGACCCTTCTTTTTAGATGCAAATATCAAAAAGAAAAAGAAAAATACTTATTCTTCTACGTATATGCTTCTTAGGAGCAGAAACATTGTACGGCTGTACCAATTGAATAATACAGAATACTATAAAAACAAAATGTACACATATACATAGAAGAATGATAATGTTCTAAAGAGAAACTACACGGTTCTAATGAAAGGGAAACCATCAAAAGGACAATAAAAGTTTCCTATTTCCTTGGGGCAAATAGGGAAAAATCCTTTAAGGAGTGTCTTAGGAAATGCTTGTCACAACAATAATATCAGAGAAGACCAAAAGAGTTTGAAGTCAAAACACTTCATATCTCTATGTAAAAGGGTCATAATTTTGAAATCCTACTCTCTTTCCATTTGCAAAACAATACTACAGCAATATTTCAAGGCATTATATTCATAAATTACTAGAGCCAAGAATGAATAAAGTTATGTAACTCAAAAACAAACTAGCAACTGGAAACACCTTTGATGTCTAATTGTAGCTAGTCATCAACAAGTAGATTTCTTTTATTTCCAACTTTGATTAATGAAAGATCGACAATACCTCCAAATTAAGAACTTTGCATTAGGTGATGAAAACGAAAAAGATACCCACATTCACCACGATGGGCGAATGAATAAAATCACTTTTTGCACTGTTAGTATATTGAAGTACTAGAATGACAACTTATCTAATTTCATGTAACTTCTACGATGATGTTTCACCTTTTTTTATTTCTCGATTAGTGTTGTCCTCGCGAGATTGCTCAGGTACCCATCTGGTCAATGCATGCTCTTCAACCCCAAATTGCTCCAAACATGAAAGAGAAGTTGTATCACAATCATTTCTTTTAACTGTAAGCACTAACACACTTTTTGCAACACCTCCTGATACTCTAACAAGGCATTGCCAATCTAACCACACTTTTAAACGTGCATGGTTTAAGTCCCCCTCAACAATCACAACAACAGAAAATTCTGAGTGAACCAACGAGGGATGATGTCTATATGCAACATAATCCACACCATATTGAAGCCCAGGCCGAACAATCCAATTTTTTGACCGTAAATGAGAATACGCCTTGTAGAGGTACGGGAATTCATCTCTCTTCGATTTCATGTGCTCCCATAACTCAACCGTACTTTTAGGTTGTCCATCTTCTCCAAAGATACTCAGACATTTTAAAACATGACACAAGTAGAACGCCTCCTCTGGTCCAAGTTGGAACCAATTCTTTTCTTTTTCAGATGTTAAAATTGGCTGACCAAAACATGTCTTCGTGAGCAAACTTGCAAGTTCAGGACTAGCTTCTAAGATAACATTGCAACCTGAGAGGTTTGCTGATACTTCACAATGTGCTAGAAACGTTTGGAGTTTTGTAAGAATTTTTGATATCGGATTAGCAAGGGCTATGTTAGCGAACTCCTTTCCTTTCCATCTTGGTGCCATTTAGTTAGATGCAGTGATACTGAAGGTATATCTTCTTCTCTACAACATGAAAATAAATATATGCACATCAAGAAATGACCTTTATAGTTAAGCTATAATCTTGGTTTGAATGAAAATAAGGCACGTAAATGTTTGCATGGATGGTAACATATCCAGATATTCAAGTATACGACACATGGGCACGGAGACATCATCGTGATAGGAAATATTTCAAAAGTCTCACACTTCGTTCTAGTGGAAAAAGTATATTTTCCTAAAAGAACTTCAGCAATAATAACTACCACATCTACCAAGAATACAAACTTTTGTTTCCTCACACCACAAACAAAGTAAATGAAATTGAAGCACAAGAGAATAACTTATAGAGCAGGATTCCTTCGAAAAGGCACTCCTACACCAAGATTACACAATCAATGAATCAACATAAAAAGCACCCGACACTCATTGAAGGAAATAAACATCCTTCAAGGAAAAATTGATGATAGGAAGCATAAAAAATGAACTTGATGGTGCACAAAGGAAAGAAAAGTAACCTTGTTTAACGCAAAGAGAAAAATTTAAGAAGATAATATTTTGCATGGCCGATCTTCACTGAGCTATTTGAGCTTTTAGAGCTTAGACAAGAAAAGACATCTAAGTTTGAACCGACAAAGTACGACAAGGAGAAACAATCGACGGAAACGAGAAGCGGAGATGGAGAGAATGATCGGATTTTTGAACTCGGGTTTTGATTTTTCAAAGGAAATCGAAGGGGATTTGGGAGGACAATGGAACCTTGATTTCCTCTTGAATACCAACAAAACAAAACAAAATAGCAATAAGATAAACCTTCCGATGGTTTACTCTTAAAACATAATGTATTATTCATATGCTGAAGTCACAAATTCAACTCTTAAAAGTATCAGTTTGCTTAGGATTTACTTTGAAATCTGCAATTAAAATTGCAACCTTTTTATAAAACATTGGGCACTCAGATATTCAAAATCAATAATTGAGTGAATTTTATGAATAAGAAAGAAATGATGTTAAATCAAGGTTTGCGCAATGGCTCCAGGCCGGATGCTTGGTTCATCCGATTTATTAGTGATTCATTTAGGTTTCGCTCTATCAACAGGCACCTTTTTAGAAGGATGCCTCCATTTTCAGTCCACTTCACAAACAAACTGTCGGGTATAATTCGATTTCCTATAGATTAGCTCCAGCTTGTACAACAAATAAAGTCAGTGATTTCATGAACAAACACAAGCAAAAGGATTTTATTCTGCCATGTAAAGGTATAAAGAGAACAAGCCAAAAAAAATGGAATTGTGCATAAAGATTCAAAGAGGTTCAATTACGCTTATCTTAGCCCTCGTTGGGATGCTGATTTTGCAAGTGATTATCCAAAATCTGTCAGACAGGAATCAGCTTTGTCAAACACCGGACTTATAATTAACTCTAGGCCCTACAATATGGTGTTACCCATGAAAGTTGCTCTCACATTCTCTGTATCACCCCGAAGCAAAAAAAAAACTCTTTGATCATTCCTCATGGTTTTTTAGTTGAGAGTCTCATTTCGCTTCTCTGTATTCTCTTCGGACATTTATCTCATCATTGTACACATGATTTTTGGTTGGTTTTTTATGAATTTTAAGGGCAATGTTAGTTGTTTTCGTCGTACAAATTTGTGTTCAGGATATTGTTTTCGTTGAAGAGTAAAAATGTAAAATTGAAATTTCATTAGCCAAAATCATGTTTTCCACAAGATTTTGCTTCTACAGAAATCATGTTTATACACAACTTTCTCTTCAAATTTGAAAGAAATAGAGAGAAACTAATTATTGTAGTTATATGACTAAATAAACCCTATTGTTTCCCAAATAAAATAATAACCCAATGATACAAAAAAGGATACTTCAGTCAATTTACATTTATTCTTTTGATTTTTCTCATGTCTATCCAAGCAAGTGAGAAAGAGTAAATAAAAGAAGAGAAATGAGGTTTATTTTTCCAAGGTTTTAAAATAGCATACGCGGTCCTGTGCGAAATTGTGCCCAGGACCGCATATGCGGTTGTGCGGTCGCAAAAGCGGCCACACAACTGCAAAAAAAAATTATTTTTTGGAAAAAATCGAAAAAATAATAATAATAAATAAATAAATAAATTGAAATCAGACAGCATATACACAGTTGTCTCCCACCCACAGCTTTCTTCCTCTTCTTCTTCAACCTCTCACCTCTTTCTCTTTTTTTTCTTTTTTCTCTCTCAAACTCCTCTCCCATCACCATTCTCCACCCCACCTTCACCATGCCTCGTGCGACCGCATATACGGTCGCACAATGGCCACACAGATCGCACATTGTTGGGTGCAACTGTGCGGTGGTCGCATATGCGACCCCAGACCCCAACTTGCTTTGTGCGACCACATAATCGATTATGCGGTCGCACTTTAAAACAATGATTTTTTCTTCCCATTTCTCTCCTTTTTTTCTCCCAAATTCCTATCCGAGCACACCATAAGTCTTTACAATATACATACAACATCAACATAACCCCAATGCCTCAGAAGAGGCTCCCGCCTAAGCGAGGTAAGGAGGGGTCGGACGTACGCAACCCTACCACTGTAAAACAGTGAGGTTGTTTCCAATTGACCCAAATGATGCAAATGCAACTGACCATCTGTGATTCCACAATAAAAGAAATGCAAATCGTTTAAATAACCCTTTGATATAGTCAATGATGCTCCAAATGTCAAAAAACAACTTAATCTTTGACACAGTGGAAATGGACACAAGTCTTTACAATATAAATGAAGAATATACACCTTGTATAAAAAGGAAAGTCAATATTGTTGAGCTCTCTAATTTTTGAACAAATGAGGAAGATTTGAATCCCCAAAAGGGAGATAAACACTCTTGTAATCTTGATCAAGACTGGGTTGAGTGGTTTTGGGTATTGCAAACATTCTTATATGAAGAATGTTGTCAGATCAATGCAATATTTTATTGTGGACTATTAAAAGCCAAGTTTATTAAAGGTTGGTGATTTGTGGGAAGGTATTATACGTATAAGATATTGAAAACAAAATATAAAAGATTTAGAATAATTCCCACCATTAAACATACTTTTGTGCACATGTAAGAGATATTCAAAGCAAAATATTGATAAGTAAAGCCTCAAACATTAGTCTTGAAAGCATTTTATCGAACAAGTTATGTGCATGTTTTCCACAAAGTAGAATCAAACATAATTTTACAAGTATCACAATGGATTAACTATATTGTATCCACAAGTTTACCAATTAGAATAGTTTAGCAAATTAAAAACATTCTATACTAAAACAATATAAATAATATGTAAAAGTTGACAAAAATATGATGTAAAGAGTTAAACAAAATCAACATGATTCATAGATAGTTTAGAAAAATTTCTAAAGTATATAGAAGTGCTATCGAAAGCAAATCAATGATAAGCAAGGTCATATACATTACTTTCAAACTCAACTAAACATAGAGACATTTTATCGAACATGTTATGTGCATGTCTAATACAAACTAAAATCAGTTTTGTTGGTGATATCATCTCCATCCGTAGACAATATTAACAAGTGTCATGTTGGATTAGCAATATTATTTCCACAATTAGCACCATGTCAATGTTGACTCATTGACTGGACCAACAATGTTATTTTGTCAACATTCAAACTTGCATTAACGGCTACTCAAAGTTGGAAAAGCAACACATTTCACATGGATTCGAAGTTCAAGAATCACCTTGAGGCTGCAGTGAGGCGCGGTGGTAAGAGGGTTTGCAGGCGGCTGCGGGGTTGAGGTTGGGGGTGTTGATTTGAGGGTGGAACGAGACTATGTAAACTGTAAATGTCCGTTTTGAAATAGAGTAATCGGTAAATTGTATTTTGCACTGCTAATCTTACTTTGCATTTCTGTCATTTGGAAATAGGTACTTAATATTCCTCATTTTTGTTATTTTGGCAGTTTGTACTCTTCCAATTTCTCTTCCCAAATTGTCCTTAATTTTATAAGGTAATGAATGTTAGTTGATTTTATAAGTTCAGTTTTCATCATTTTAAATTATTGTATTTTTTTTCTCAAAAGAATAATAACGAATCAAAGAAAAATATTTGAAAATGAAAAAAAGGAAAATAAATAAAAATATCCTAAATATTGTAAAATAATATTTCATCCTCTGTTATTTTTATTTATTTCACTTTTCTTTTTTTTCTCAAACATCTTTTTTAATTCATTATTATTCTTCATAGAAAAAATTTAAAATGATGAAAATGACCTTATACAACCAATTACCATTCATTATCTTATAAATTTATGGGCAATCTGGGAAGAAAAATCGTAAAGGGGGCAAACTGCCAACATAACAAAAGTCAACGGTGTTAAGTGCACATTTTCAAAGGACAGTGGTGCACGCAACTGGAACAAAAGTCAAGGGGCAAATTACAATTTATCCTAAAATAATAATAATAAGATGACCTTCTACATGCTTTGGGTGAGTGTGCCCACTGGGTCGGGTCAGGTCGAATCGATAACCTTTAATCGATTGTGCAAGGTTGAGGTTTGGGTATGGTTCGATGTTTTTTTTGAAGCAACCCAATGTAGTGAGTTTCAAGAATCGTGTTAAACCAAACTGACATAAGAAGCGGTATATGTATTGAATATTTACGTGTTACAACCTATATTGACATCATATATTGTGTGAACAAATAATATTGTTTGACCCACGTTATGTAATTTGAAGTGAACATCAGATTTTTCTTTTGTTATTTGGGGTTTTTGGTTGATTAATTTGGTTTTTGTTAAAATTAATAGAAACTTAATTAGGGCAATCTAGAACCGAACTAACTCAAACCAAATATATCGGGTTGAGTCAAATTAATTATGTGAAATCCAATGAGTTAAAATCAGTTATGGTTATCTCACAATCAATCAAGTCAGATTGGTTCGGTGTTTAATCTCAAAATCGAACGATGTTGTCCACTGTTCACCATAAAATATAGACCCAAATACCCACACTAGATGTATATTCTCAAAATATTCCCAAATATTGACAACATTCAAGCAATTTTAAGGAATTTTACAACTTTTTTAAGAATAAACTAATCAAATTGGTTACCTATTGGTGTATTTTCATTTCCTAACCGTGTTCGTGTTTGATTCCCTCGTATGATTCAGGGTATATCTAAGCCGACGTCATCTCCCGAAAATAACTAACTCAATACCCAGATGTGACATTGGATATACAATACCAGCACCCTTTGTTGACCCCCAATCCTCGGATGCGAAGTTGGTGGTATTACATACTATGATTTGGACTAAATACAAATGCCAATCTGTTTCTAACCAACATTGCATATTTTATATGCCCTCAATTCCCCCATACGACATTCGTTTTATATAAACTTACGAGGGAGCGGAGCAAAAGATAGCAATAAAGTCTTCGATCCCAAACTAGCCTTCCGTCAGTTAAAACTGAAACTTATCAACAATCACGGTTCCACCTTCTAAGATGACAACAAACGGAACTCTTGTGTGATATCCCGAGAAAAAAACGACAAACTAATGGGAGAAAATGACTAGATTTGAAATTTATTGGAAATATCCGACGGGGAAATACAAGAAATATTCGATTTTTATTTCAAAAACGTCTTACAGAGAGATCAATTTGACGAAATCAATAGCGATTATACAACCCTATCAGATAAAACCAAGGCAAAGGACGAAAAAAACGGTACTAATTAAGAGCAGACGAAAAACCGGATCAAACCAATAAACGCAAGAAAGTCGACCTAATCTTAACGGGAAAAAAGGGAGATTCATGGCATCAAACGGAGTGGCGGAACAAAGAATCCCAGTAAGAATCGGGGAAACGTACCATTTGCGGTTGTTGAGGTGAGATCGGAAGGTCGAAGGAGAGAGGAAGAGGTGGGTTTGGGGCTTGGGGATGGAATTAGGGTTTTTGCGCGTCGAGTTCGAATATGGGAGATTATGGTTTAGTTTTTTTTTTAAATTTTATTTTGAAAAGGGGTCGTAGCTAGGCTAGGTCGATAAATTTATCATATCGTATATCGTGTACCATCGTATATGTAACGTATTATACTAATACTAGTCTTGATCCCGTGCTTTACACATGTTACTTTTTGAAACACGTAGAATACATACGAATATATATAAAATTACTACCCAAGGTAGATAACAAATAACAATATATAAAATCATATGATATTGTATATAGCATTTGACTCATATGTTGCACGATTGTTATAACAAAATTCAACAACAAATAAGTAATACATTGTGTTTTCATAAGTTAACGGTGAGAAAATTGAATTATTTTATACCTAAGTAACAAATAATTTCTCAATTTTGTATCCATAAGCAACCGTCGAAAAGATTGTCATTATTACTTTTGAATACAAATTTAACTTCATAGATATATAATCCTTTATCACGACTTATTTCTATAATGATTCGTGATGAGCAAATAAATTCAACATTTGATGGAATTTTTCATAATATGTTGTTGACGTTGATGATGTTGATGTAGACACCGCAAGAAACAAAGGTTTGTCTGGTTTAGTTGTGGAGTCTCAGTTTGATTGCAGTGTCAGATGTGGAGTCTCATTTTGATTGTTTGCTAAAGATCACAAACCTTTCGGGAATCTCTTTGATATTTGACCATTTTATGTCGACTTCTAATATTCTGTTTTGGAATATCGGCCTATGACTTAGATTCTCAAAAGCAAACGTCTCATACTTCCTACATCAATTCCAAAAGCAAGCTTCTATCTAGTATATAAATGCAAAATACACAGAAGTCAGAATCTTTTAAAAATAAGCTTTTCAACTCCTATACAGAATAAGTTTCTATTATACCAGAACCATTCATATCCCTTCATTTTACATGCAATGCATTCATATTAACCCATCTAATATGGTGGGAAATTAATTTCTTTTATTCTGGTCAAACTAATGTCTCGAATGAATTTTTTGAGATTATAATGGGTAGCCAGACTTTTCGAACAAATGTTGCAAAAATAACTTGCAAATTTATCAAAGCTGAGATGTAAAAGATAGGAAGCCTTGATCTAAAAAGTTGCCCTCCAACATTGTATATATGGAAAAAAAATGGAAATTCTTGTAAAAATCCTAGGTCATTAACTAATGATAGTTAATAATCAATAATTAGTTGCTGAGATACGTAGTGAGCATTGAAGCTTATATAACATTTAATCTCATGTAAACACATTGCAGTAGTCTACATATCTGTGAATTAAGGCACACAACTCCGACAAGCTATTCTATCTATATGTAGGTTAAAAAAAGTTTAAACCATGTTTTGGCTAAAAAGGAAAAATATCACAAAAGGCCCAAAATCTCAGAGTCCATTAAGATAAGCAATAGAAAAATAAAAAAATACAGATCATTAAAACATTCCAGCTCAAGAAACTTGCACAACAAAAATAATTAGTTAGTGGTTTTACCTGTAACAAAAGAACTATGTTAAATTTGGATCGCCTTAGATTAAAAGTTTGTAAACCAAATCTACTATGAGATTGTTTGACACAAAAATTCCCTATGACTCTCTATGCAAATAGAAACAATAGTCTTAAGTCTCACTAAAAACGACATAAACACACCAATGAACTTGTATTCTCCTGACAAATAGTGCAGTATGAAGTCAAGTTTAAGCAAGAGACCCAATTTGCAAGAACTCCTGAAATTGTAATTGTTTGAAATTTTAAATTTATATTTTAAGGCAACATTAAGGCAAAAAAATTTTAAAGAAGCTTGTTTTGTTCCTTAAAACTCGAAAGGGTCCTTTCCTCTGAAAAAGACACTTATATTCCTCAAAGAATGAGTCCGTTAAAGGATTGGTTTGTCCTTCAGAGGGAATAAATAGAGGGACATGGCATGTCAGATAATACCTTTAAAATCGACGTGTGTCCTTTAAAGCACTTGTCTGTTCTCTAAACTCAAAAGGGTCCTCTCCCCTTAAAGGGCACTTATGTCTCTCAAAAGCACGAGTCCGTTAAAGGACTGATTTGTCCTTTAAAGGGAACAAATAAAAGGGATATATCACTTCAGAATATAGTTGTTAAACCGATGTTTGTCTTTTAAAGCACATACATGTCTGTTCTCTAAAGTCGAAAGGGTACTTTCTTCTTAAAGGACACTTACATCCCTCAAAGTGCGATTCCATTAATGGATTGGTTTGTCCTTCAATGGGAACAAATAAAAGGGACATGTCACATCGGATTAAAGTTGTCAACCGACGTGTATCTTTTAAAGCACATACTTGTCTGTTCTCTCGTCGGAATTGCAAAACACATAAAAATACACCTTAAAGAAATCATTGCCCTCTCGACTTATCAACTTTGCACCACGTGTACCTTTACCTCCAATAATGTTGTCTTCGTGACGATTCTTAGAAAGTCCAACACTTTTTGTATGAGTTAGGTACCCATTATAGAACTCAATAACCTCTTAGGCTATGTAGCCTTCAACAATATTGCTGGCATCATGCATTCGTTGATTGTTACAATAACCCTTCAACACCCATTGTGAGATCGTAATCCTAATTGTGTCTTAATGATGTTTTAGGTGGTGATTAGGAGGAGATGGTTTTGGACGGCTGAGATGGAGTGTTGATGGATGAGGGGTTGAGATGGATTGGAGATGAGATGGATGGTTGAGATGGAGAGGAGTTGGATGGACGGCTAGGATGCTTTGATGGAAGATATTTATGGGTAGATCTCTCTCTCACTCTCTCTAAACTCTGTCATCTCTCTCTCACATCTCTCTCTCCTAGTTGTGCTCCGGCGTGGAGGTGCTGTGCTCCGGCGAAAAGGAGGTGTTCGTCGTGTAGCGGTTGCTTGTGGAGGTGAGTGTTGGGTTCTTAACCTTTCCCGCTCGTTTTGGTTTCTCTCTCTCTCAACCTACCTCGTTTTCTATTGTGGAGGTTAGTGTGGAGATTGACAGAGGTATTGGAGTGCTCGAGGTTGTCGAGGAGGTGGTGATCGTCGTTCGAGCATGAGGTTCGTCGACGGATCGTGATTTTGGGGAGAAGTGCTCGTGGAAGTGCCATCGTGGTTCTTCGAAGGTTTCTTCAAACCTTCACGATATGTCAACTCGCTCACTTTAATAGTGTGAGTATTTGGAAGTCGACGGTAGGCCTTCCGGCTCGTCGCAAGTAAACATGCAGCAGATTTTACTACCTGATCGGTCGACCGGTTGGTGCAAACGGTCGACCGTTCTAAATGAGAATTCAGGTTCTGCCTCACATCGGTCGAACGATGTCCTTGGGGCGGTCGACCAGTTGTGCATTTGAGGCAAGCCTGGTTGGTTTCGGTCGAATGGGTCCCCTTTGTCGTTCGACCGTGTGCACTGTCATAGGTCGGTTGGGGCGTTGACCATCTAAACGGTCGACCGCCTGTGTGACCTTGTCTGACCGGTGTCTTAAGTTGGATTGGTGGTCGGTTCGAACGAAGGTGGTTTGGTCGACCGGACGTGATGTGGAGCGTGGGAGAATTCCTTGATGGAATTTGGTCGACCGAGAGTCCTCGGGGGTTCGACCGAATTCGTTGGTGAGAGTTGGGGGATTTCCGTGGTGGAATTCGGTCGACCAAGAGTGCTCGGGTGTTCGACCGGGTTCGTTGTTGTGCATGAGGGGATTATTCCCTGGTGACTTTCGGTCGAACGGGGCCCCTTTGTCGTTCGACCGATTGGTCGTTTTGTTCGTTGAACCTGGGAGGCGACTTCTAAACGGTCGACCGAGCCCTGACTTTGGTTAGACCGAACGAGTGTGGTTGGTGGGAATTGGTCGACCGATGGAGTGTCGGTCGAGGCAATTGCCCTGTATTTGTGAGATTTGGTCGACCGGGACTTTTGGTTCAGTCGACCGTTTGTGTCCAGTTTTGCACATTGGAGGTGCGGTTGTTGTGGTCGTCCATATGGACGAGTTGTGGTGTCGATGTTCTTCCGGCAGGTGTGCTAGTGGGCACGAGTGTTGCGGCGGTTGGGTGAAAGAGTCCGTGAGCCCCGTAACTGTGTGAGAGTTGTGGTTTGGTGAAAAAACCCTGGAGCCCTGTAACTGTGTGAGAGTTGTGGTTGGGTGAAAAAGCCCTCGAGCCCAGCTAGTCTGTGCGGGGTTGGGTGAAAAAGCCCTGGAGCTCTGTAGTGCGTTCAGGTTGGGTGAAAAAGCCCTGGAGCCTGAGCATGGACCGCGTGTTAAGGGTTGGGTGAAAAAGCTCAGGAGCCCTTAGACGTTTGGGTTGGGTGAAAAAGCCCTGGAGCCCTTGGTTGTGTCGTGGTAGTTGCGGTTGGGTGAAAAAGCCCTGGAGCCCAGCTTGGCGACGAGTGTGTTGCGGTGGTTGGGTGAAAAAACTCTGGAGCCCCATAACGGTGGTGTGTGTTGTGGTTGGGTGAAAGAACCCTGGAGCCCAGCCTGGTTGTGGTGCTTTTCTTGTTGGTAGAATTGCATGCTGTGGTGCTTTTCAGTTCATGCATTGTAGAGTTTGGCATACGGGGTTTCCTTCTGGAAACTCAGGCATTGTTGCATGTTTTCTTTTCAGGTCGTGATCGACGATAGGGGGTGGTGACCGAGGAGAGGAGCACTGCTACCTGATCCTGCTTTCTCTCGGTTGAGGTCGGAGTGATTACTTGTATCTCTTGTTTAGCCTTTTGAAATGTAATCACACTTTTGAAATAGTCGACTATTATATACATATATATATATGTGTGTGTGTGTGTGTGTGGTGCACATTTTTTATTTTGTAATATCCTTTGTTGATTGTGTGTTATTAAAATTTTAAATTTTTCCGTTGTTTGAGGATGTTACACCCATGTACCGCTCGAAATGATACATCCTCCTCAGAAATACTAGTCCAACTAATTTAATTTCGCTTACTAGATGCAACCATTAGATGCACCATGATGTCAAATAACGATGGGTTGAATATTAAATATGACAACGCATTAAAATTTACTAAAAACATTTATATATTACCACGTCGGGTAACCTAAGCAACGATGCGGTTAATCCCTATATGGACGTAACATGCTAACCGGACGACCGAACACATTTCGGTCCACCGGAACCGCTAACTAGAATCACCAGTTTGAACAACTGAAAGGTATTCGGTTTATAGAATACAAATGCTTAAGACACTATGTCGGTGCACGTCAAACATAATACGACCGACATAGTAAGGCGACCGTTCACGTCGGTCGTAAACTAACCTACGTGATAGGGCTAAAACCACGCCGGTCCACGTCGTACATATAACGATCGACGTGGTAACACAGACATTCACATCGATCGTAAACTTGCCGACGTGATAAGCCTAAAACCACATCGGTACACATCGAACATATTACCGCTGACGTGGGAAGTCTAATAGCATGTCAGATTTTTAGCTACCAGCGTGGTTCGTCTAATACCACGTCGGATTCGCCTGTTCCGGCGTAGAGGGGGTGACGTAATACTCTTGCTTTCCAACAGTGGAAATATATCGTTGCTTCTTTACTTGTAAGAGTTTATGTAATTGTAGTTAAATCTAGGTTAGTTGTTCTTCAATGGTTTAATAGTCTAATCACTTCAAGTGGTGCTTGCAAAGCTAATCACTTCAATGGTTTCCTAATTCATGTTTGTGCAATGTTTTCATGTCCTAAGTGTTTCATCTCATCATACTTTTTGATTGCATTCTTATTATATAGAAATATATAAAAATTGTTGCATTATCGATCTTTTTAATTTCTTAATGAAACAAAAATTGAAAACAACAACCATCACTGAATTCGTCATCGTTGCTACTTGTGCTTCATTAAAAATAAATAGATTGAAATTTGCAGCCTCTCCTAATTCTATTCGTAGCTTGCAATTAATTTAAAACTCATAAATATTTGGACAGACCAAGAGAGAATGAAATTGAGAAATTTCTCCTGATTCTAACCTTCTAGGGCAACAACTTCTATATTAGGTTGAGTTACATGTAGTTACTAGGCTACTGCTACTACTAGGTCTTTTTTTCCGAAACTTTTGGGTATGCAACTGCATATCCTGTTTACATGATGCATCCACCCATGGAACTAAGATTGATGAGAGGACAAGGAAGGAAGAGGGGAAAAAGGTCATTTCATTAATGATGAAGTTTTCTATCCAAAACGTTGACAAGATGATGTAGATAATTTGGTGGGAGAAGTAGATGGTGGTGGAACTGCAACGATTAAGATAACTATGTTGTTGCATTATTCAAGGTGTTATTTATGAATTCTAATGGTTGATTATAACCATCATTTTCTTATGATTGAAAATATACATTGTGCACTTAAGTTTGATATGTCCTTTGTCATTGGGTGAATAATTCAAACGATGTTTTATCACTCAATATCGACACACCACTAAAAATTATTCATTTTATATCGAAGATCATTCAACATTAGTCATGATAATTTTGACAAACATATATGTCCTTAGACATCGTAATGGGAAAAATATTGCTATTAAGTAAATAAATGTTACAGTGGCGTAATGAACATTGATCCATCACAAATTTTTATATTACAACATGTTTGGTTGTACTTACACTATTAAAAAATTGCTACTTCAAACAATTATTTTGATCTACTCAAACGAGTTTAAACCTTTATACTTAACATTGATGCTCTGTGATCAAATATTGATGAGTAATTCTTATTACTAAGAACACATTGATAGATAAGTTTAAAATAAATATTGATGATGTGTAAAACAAACATTACCATATGTCGAAAGGGGGTGCCTGGTGTTGATGTTGGTTTTATTATTTTTGTAAAATTAATTGGTTTACTTTTTCAAATTTTTGATATTTGATGTTTTTCTTAGGAAAGTATAATGCAAAAATGAACATGATTCATCATTATTATTTCTTTTATCATCTTTCATATTTCTTTTTTGAATTAAAAGACAATGAAAAACATCAATCATTACTACCATATACATCTCATTTTGCAACTCGCATCAAAGATGTGGGTCAAATGAGAAAAACAATCAGCAATTTAAAACAAATTAGTGTCATTTCATAAAAGTACGAGTTCGCTATATAAAATCTCCCCATTAACTTCACATCTCAAGTCAAAAGCACAAATAACAGTGCCCGGACGTGCACCCTCTCTCTGCCACATCAGTTTCTCTCTCTGTCACATCAGCTCACCCAATCCACCCAAAAACCTCTCTTACTCATGCCCGGGCTACCCCCACCCACCCTACACTCTCTTTCCTCCGCATCATTTCTTAATTAAACAATTTTAATTTTCACACAACATTTAACAAATTACATTTTATATAATTCTAATTTTATATATTAGACCATACTATTAAACCACCTCGACAGGTCGTTCGGGGGTCTCGCTCCCTGGAAAATTTTTAGATCTTGAAATTGTTTGATCTGGAAATTTTTGAATCTTCATCACTTGTAAAAAAACTCATTGTAATCCAACCCGTTACCACAATAATAAAAATTTATCCCCCCACGTTACTAAAAAAATACTCAATACATTATCAATTAATTCTAATAACAAAACATTCACTAAAAATAAAAATAAAATAAAAAATCCGACTAACAGGGTGGGGCAATACGTGCCCCCCGCCCGATGGGCGCCCGGGCGCCAAATCGGGTGTTCCGGCACCCGATTGGCCACCCGGGCGGGCGCCCGACCCGTTAAGGGTGCCCTAAGCATCCGCCAACCAATTTCTACTACTTGGTATGAGTGTGTACTGTGTACCGTGGTATAAAGCCCTAACTACGTGTATTGGAACTCTATTAGATATGGATAAAAGGGAAAATGTGACATGGATAAAGAAGTTGTTTGAATTGTTGAATATTTCTTCGACACAAGATTATTGTTTTTTACAGTTTAGCCTTTTTTTGTTGTTAATATGCTAACATCTCTTTACCTTATTTATTTAAATGCACATATTTAGAAAACCACGAGGGCTTTGGATAATATAATTACAGATCTTGAATACACACATCCATCTGTCGATTTCATTACAAACTAATTATATTTGATCAATTTTTGTTTGGGCCAATTTTCTATATAAATGTGTCATCAGTGGATCACATTTCAATTGGAATGTGTGAAGACATTGAAAACGAAGGCCAATATGTTACAATTTATCTTATTAATACGTTGGACGAATTATAGATGGTCTATTTGTGATTGTTTTAATAAATTGATAACTAATCCTAATAAGATCTTTCAATTAGTAAAGTATCCCGAAGAATCACTCATTTATCTTCTCATTTCTCCTAACGATCTTCTATTTATTGACCATTTCGTTTACTTGGGGATCTCATATGTTACCTTTTATTTCTGCCACCTTTGTTATAAAGTTAAAACACTATAGTAGTTTAATGACTTTTTACCTGTAATTATTACAAGATTTTTGGTCTTTCATCAAATCACTTGTGCTTTGTAGGTTCTACATTTCATGTCTATGAACATTTAGTGCTCAACAATAGGTTTCTCGTCAGGTCACTTATGTTGTTTGAATTCCAATTTTAACGTGTTTAAACAATTGCTCAAGGAGTTTTGAGTTTTTCACCGAGTCACTTTACTATTTATGTTCTAGTTTGCATGTCTTTAGACATTTAGTTGCCAACCTATGAGTGTAATGTTGGGTCACTGGATGCTAATTTTGAATGTGCCAAAAATTTAGGGGGTTACTATTCATCGTCCGTAAATTATTTAAATCGCTCGCACTAATTACCATTTTGCCTTTCACTTTCCATTAATACACATTTTGTCACGTCTCTTAAAAAATGTTTCTCTCTTAGTTTTCCTCACTCTACCATGGTCAACACCAAGAAAATGTCAGACGAATCGTCTGAATCCGGTGAATTAAAAAAATCGGACTAGGCGTCTAGCTAAGACCCCCCCCCCCCCCCCCCCCCTCCTAATGGGGGAGCTATTTTTTGCAGACGCTTCCCCCATAGGTGGGGCGTCTCGCCTTCACCATGGGGGCGTCTTATCCAGACGCCAATCCTCCTCCCCCTTAATTTTTTTTGATTTTATATGGTGTGTTATTTCAAATTATTTCAGGTTTCGTTGCAAGATTTTGGTGGTGACGGGTGGAAAAAAACACAAACATAAATAAACGGGTAAACGGATCAATATCCGGAGTACAATAATAGCGTCCCCGTAGGGACTGGCACCCCCGCATTCCTACTCCAAATTTATTTATCATGGTTATTTTTGTTGTTGTATGAACAGAGAAGAATCTATTGGGAGTAAGAATAAGTAAAAATGAGATAATGGTAAAATGATAATTGGTGTGCACAATTTAAGTAATTCACGGACGACGTTTAGCAGTTCAGAAAATTTAGTTATGTGATATGTCCTTTCATTGGGTCATTTATAGATACTTCGATTGTACTAATTGTTTTTACTTTCCCGTTTGATTGTTCACTTAAATTTGTTTGCTATGTACAAATATTGTTTCGTTTGTGCTATGTACCTTCTAGTTTAGTCCTTACTATAGAGCTATCATATTCAATAGTTCATACCAACTACTTTATAGTTTTGGTCTTTTTACTGTAAAGGCACAATACCTCATGGTCCGGAACAATTACCTTCTTAGTATGAAATTTTATGTTTTAATCGAAATGAGATCTACTAATTATACACCAATATAAATCTTGCGCATAAAAAGTGACTGAAATAGTGTATATGATCTTAAAAATTGACCGATTCTAAATCTATGGTTATATCTCCCGAAAATCACGTGTAATTTGATATTGTAAAATTGTGATTGAGAAATGTGATATATAAATCACAAACACGATAGTTGAATTGTAAAAAAGAAAACAAAAATTCTGGTGCAAAGACATTCAACATTTGTTTGACGACTCTTATTGTGGTGGAGAAACGACCAACACATCAAGCTACGCAAGATGAGTGTGTGATGGCATCCAGCAACAACGTCTGTCCCCACGCCAAATTTGAAATGTGCTCTCAATTAATAAACGTGTTTTCAAAATACAAGTTTCCAAACTTAAAAATACCCAATCAAGGCCTGGAATTTAAGTACATCAAGAGATTAATGTCTTATAACAAAAGGTAGGAAAACAATGAACATTTTCCACAAAATATCAACAACTTGGTGTTATGTTGTTGTAAAGTTACGAAAAATCAATTATTCAAATAATAGATGGGAAGAGTATGCTTAGTTATGGTATTCCATTTTTGCAACTAGATAAAACAACGAAAAATATACAACAATGATTCGACAACAACAAGAATTTAAAGCATTTGTTTCACAATGCAATTTCTTCAACATCATCCTTTATTTGCTAAAGCAACCACCATTTCATAGACTGCAGGAACGACACAAGCCATAATACTTGTAACATCACAAAGATTTCAGTTAAGACCAAGATTAGGATAACATGTTGATACGTCAAGGGCTTGGCAAAAGAGATGAGCACCAATTTCCATTTTTGGGTATGACTAAAAGTAATACAATGTAAACATTGGCAATGTTTCCAAAATGTATTATTAGGGGGATGGTTTATAAGGGCAAACCGAACATTAACGATTTAGTCAGTGTTTAGTGCAATCCGCCAACTTAAAATATCATTGCACTGGGATACAAGAAGCACAAAAAAGACCCTTCTTTTTAGATGCAAATATCAAAAAGAAAAAGAAAAATACTTATTCTTCTACGTATATGCTTCTTAGGAGCAGAAACATTGTACGGCTGTACCAATTGAATAATACAGAATACTATAAAAACAAAATGTACACATATACATAGAAGAATGATAATGTTCTAAAGAGAAACTACACGGTTCTAATGAAAGGGAAACCATCAAAAGGACAATAAAAGTTTCCTATTTCCTTGGGGCAAATAGGGAAAAATCCTTTAAGGAGTGTCTTAGGAAATGCTTGTCACAACAATAATATCAGAGAAGACCAAAAGAGTTTGAAGTCAAAACACTTCATATCTCTATGTAAAAGGGTCATAATTTTGAAATCCTACTCTCTTTCCATTTGCAAAACAATACTACAGCAATATTTCAAGGCATTATATTCATAAATTACTAGAGCCAAGAATGAATAAAGTTATGTAACTCAAAAACAAACTAGCAACTGGAAACACCTTTGATGTCTAATTGTAGCTAGTCATCAACAAGTAGATTTCTTTTATTTCCAACTTTGATTAATGAAAGATCGACAATACCTCCAAATTAAGAACTTTGCATTAGGTGATGAAAACGAAAAAGATACCCACATTCACCACGATGGGCGAATGAATAAAATCACTTTTTGCACTGTTAGTATATTGAAGTACTAGAATGACAACTTATCTAATTTCATGTAACTTCTACGATGATGTTTCACCTTTTTTTATTTCTCGATTAGTGTTGTCCTCGCGAGATTGCTCAGGTACCCATCTGGTCAATGCATGCTCTTCAACCCCAAATTGCTCCAAACATGAAAGAGAAGTTGTATCACAATCATTTCTTTTAACTGTAAGCACTAACACACTTTTTGCAACACCTCCTGATACTCTAACAAGGCATTGCCAATCTAACCACACTTTTAAACGTGCATGGTTTAAGTCCCCCTCAACAATCACAACAACAGAAAATTCTGAGTGAACCAACGAGGGATGATGTCTATATGCAACATAATCCACACCATATTGAAGCCCAGGCCGAACAATCCAATTTTTTGACCGTAAATGAGAATACGCCTTGTAGAGGTACGGGAATTCATCTCTCTTCGATTTCATGTGCTCCCATAACTCAACCGTACTTTTAGGTTGTCCATCTTCTCCAAAGATACTCAGACATTTTAAAACATGACACAAGTAGAACGCCTCCTCTGGTCCAAGTTGGAACCAATTCTTTTCTTTTTCAGATGTTAAAATTGGCTGACCAAAACATGTCTTCGTGAGCAAACTTGCAAGTTCAGGACTAGCTTCTAAGATAACATTGCAACCTGAGAGGTTTGCTGATACTTCACAATGTGCTAGAAACGTTTGGAGTTTTGTAAGAATTTTTGATATCGGATTAGCAAGGGCTATGTTAGCGAACTCCTTTCCTTTCCATCTTGGTGCCATTTAGTTAGATGCAGTGATACTGAAGGTATATCTTCTTCTCTACAACATGAAAATAAATATATGCACATCAAGAAATGACCTTTATAGTTAAGCTATAATCTTGGTTTGAATGAAAATAAGGCACGTAAATGTTTGCATGGATGGTAACATATCCAGATATTCAAGTATACGACACATGGGCACGGAGACATCATCGTGATAGGAAATATTTCAAAAGTCTCACACTTCGTTCTAGTGGAAAAAGTATATTTTCCTAAAAGAACTTCAGCAATAATAACTACCACATCTACCAAGAATACAAACTTTTGTTTCCTCACACCACAAACAAAGTAAATGAAATTGAAGCACAAGAGAATAACTTATAGAGCAGGATTCCTTCGAAAAGGCACTCCTACACCAAGATTACACAATCAATGAATCAACATAAAAAGCACCCGACACTCATTGAAGGAAATAAACATCCTTCAAGGAAAAATTGATGATAGGAAGCATAAAAAATGAACTTGATGGTGCACAAAGGAAAGAAAAGTAACCTTGTTTAACGCAAAGAGAAAAATTTAAGAAGATAATATTTTGCATGGCCGATCTTCACTGAGCTATTTGAGCTTTTAGAGCTTAGACAAGAAAAGACATCTAAGTTTGAACCGACAAAGTACGACAAGGAGAAACAATCGACGGAAACGAGAAGCGGAGATGGAGAGAATGATCGGATTTTTGAACTCGGGTTTTGATTTTTCAAAGGAAATCGAAGGGGATTTGGGAGGACAATGGAACCTTGATTTCCTCTTGAATACCAACAAAACAAAACAAAATAGCAATAAGATAAACCTTCCGATGGTTTACTCTTAAAACATAACGTATTATTCATATGCTGAAGTCACAAATTCAACTCTTAAAAGTATCAGTTTGCTTAGGATTTACTTTGAAATCTGCAATTAAAATTGCAACCTTTTTATAAAACATTGGGCACTCAGATATTCAAAATCAATAATTGAGTGAATTTTATGAATAAGAAAGAAATGATGTTAAATCAAGGTTTGCGCAATGGCTCCAGGCCGGATGCTTGGTTCATCCGATTTATTAGTGATTCATTTAGGTTTCGCTCTATCAACAGGCACCTTTTTAGAAGGATGCCTCCATTTTCAGTCCACTTCACAAACAAACTGTCGGGTATAATTCGATTTCCTATAGATTAGCTCCAGCTTGTACAACAAATAAAGTCAGTGATTTCATGAACAAACACAAGCAAAAGGATTTTATTCTGCCATGTAAAGGTATAAAGAGAACAAGCCAAAAAAATGGAATTGTGCATAAAGATTCAAAGAGGTTCAATTACGCTTATCTTAGCCCTCGTTGGGATGCTGATTTTGCAAGTGATTATCCAAAATCTGTCAGACAGGAATCAGCTTTGTCAAACACCGGACTTATAATTAACTCTAGGCCCTACAATATGGTGTTACCCATGAAAGTTGCTCTCACATTCTCTGTATCACCCCGAAGCAAAAAAAAAAACTCTTTGATCATTCCTCATGGTTTTTTAGTTGAGAGTCTCATTTCGCTTCTCTGTATTCTCTTCGGACATTTATCTCATCATTGTACACATGATTTTTGGTTGGTTTTTTATGAATTTTAAGGGCAATGTTAGTTGTTTTCGTCGTACAAATTTGTGTTCAGGATATTGTTTTCGTTGAAGAGTAAAAATGTAAAATTGAAATTTCATTAGCCAAAATCATGTTTTCCACAAGATTTTGCTTCTACAGAAATCATGTTTATACACAACTTTCTCTTCAAATTTGAAAGAAATAGAGAGAAACTAATTATTGTAGTTATATGACTAAATAAACCCTATTGTTTCCCAAATAAAATAATAACCCAATGATACAAAAAAGGATACTTCAGTCAATTTACATTTATTCTTTTGATTTTTCTCATGTCTATCCAAGCAAGTGAGAAAGAGTAAATAAAAGAAGAGAAATGAGGTTTATTTTTCCAAGGTTTTAAAATAGCATACGCGGTCCTGTGCGAAATTGTGCCCAGGACCGCATATGCGGTTGTGCGGTCGCAAAAGCGGCCGCACAACTGCAAAAAAAATTTATTTTTTGGAAAAAATCGAAAAAATAATAATAATAAATAAATAAATAAATTGAAATCAGACAGCATATACACAGTTGTCTCCCACCCACAGCTTTCTTCCTCTTCTTCTTCAACCTCTCACCTCTTTCTCTTTTTTTTCTTTTTTCTCTCTCAAACTCCTCTCCCATCACCATTCTCCACCCCACCTTCACCATGCCTCGTGCGACCGCATATACGGTCGCACAATGGCCACACAGATCGCACATTGTTGGGTGCAACTGTGCGGTGGTCGCATATGCGACCCCAGACCCCAACTTGCTTTGTGCGACCACATAATCGATTATGCGGTCGCACTTTAAAACAATGATTTTTTCTTCCCATTTCTCTCCTTTTTTTCTCCCAAATTCCTATCCGAGCACACCATAAGTCTTTACAATATACATACAACATCAACATAACCCCAATGCCTCAGAAGAGGCTCCCGCCTAAGCGAGGTAAGGAGGGGTCGGACGTACGCAACCCTACCACTGTAAAACAGTGAGGTTGTTTCCAATTGACCCAAATGATGCAAATGCAACTGACCATCTGTGATTCCACAATAAAAGAAATGCAAATCGTTTAAATAGCCCTTTGATATAGTCAATGATGCTCCAAATGTCAAAAAACAACTTAATCTTTGACACAGTGGAAATGGACACAAGTCTTTACAATATAAATGAAGAATATACACCTTGTATAAAAAGGAAAGTCAATATTGTTGAGCTCTCTAATTTTTGAACAAATGAGGAAGATTTGAATCCCCAAAAGGGAGATAAACACTCTTGTAATCTTGATCAAGACTGGGTTGAGTGGTTTTGGGTATTGCAAACATTCTTATATGAAGAATGTTGTCAGATCAATGCAATATTTTATTGTGGACTATTAAAAGCCAAGTTTATTAAAGGTTGGTGATTTGTGGGAAGGTATTATACGTATAAGATATTGAAAACAAAATATAAAAGATTTAGAATAATTCCCACCATTAAACATACTTTTGTGCACATGTAAGAGATATTCAAAGCAAAATATTGATAAGTAAAGCCTCAAACATTAGTCTTGAAAGCATTTTATCGAACAAGTTATGTGCATGTTTTCCACAAAGTAGAATCAAACATAATTTTACAAGTATCACAATGGATTAACTATATTGTATCCACAAGTTTACCAATTAGAATAGTTTAGCAAATTAAAAACATTCTATACTAAAACAATATAAATAATATGTAAAAGTTGACAAAAATATGATGTAAAGAGTTAAACAAAATCAACATGATTCATAGATAGTTTAGAAAAATTTCTAAAGTATATAGAAGTGCTATCGAAAGCAAATCAATGATAAGCAAGGTCATATACATTACTTTCAAACTCAACTAAACATAGAGACATTTTATCGAACATGTTATGTGCATGTCTAATACAAACTAAAATCAGTTTTGTTGGTGATATCATCTCCATCCGTAGACAATATTAACAAGTGTCATGTTGGATTAGCAATATTATTTCCACAATTAGCACCATGTCAATGTTGACTCATTGACTGGACCAACAATGTTATTTTGTCAACATTCAAACTTGCATTAACGGCTACTCAAAGTTGGAAAAGCAACACATTTCACATGGATTCGAAGTTCAAGAATCACCTTGAGGCTGCAGTGAGGCGCGGTGGTAAGAGGGTTTGCAGGCGGCTGCGGGGTTGAGGTTGGGGGTGTTGATTTGAGGGTGGAACGAGACTATGTAAACTGTAAATGTCCGTTTTGAAATAGAGTAATCGGTAAATTGTATTTTGCACTGCTAATCTTACTTTGCATTTCTGTCATTTGGAAATAGGTACTTAATATTCCTCATTTTTGTTATTTTGGCAGTTTGTACTCTTCCAATTTCTCTTCCCAAATTGTCCTTAATTTTATAAGGTAATGAATGTTAGTTGATTTTATAAGTTCAGTTTTCATCATTTTAAATTATTGTATTTTTTTTCTCAAAAGAATAATAACGAATCAAAGAAAAATATTTGAAAATGAAAAAAAGGAAAATAAATAAAAATATCCTAAATATTGTAAAATAATATTTCATCCTCTGTTATTTTTATTTATTTCACTTTTCTTTTTTTTCTCAAACATCTTTTTTAATTCATTATTATTCTTCATAGAAAAAATTTAAAATGATGAAAATGACCTTATACAACCAATTACCATTCATTATCTTATAAATTTATGGGCAATCTGGGAAGAAAAATCGTAAAGGGGGCAAACTGCCAACATAACAAAAGTCAACGGTGTTAAGTGCACATTTTCAAAGGACAGTGGTGCACGCAACTGGAACAAAAGTCAAGGGGCAAATTACAATTTATCCTAAAATAATAATAATAAGATGACCTTCTACATGCTTTGGGTGAGTGTGCCCACTGGGTCGGGTCAGGTCGAATCGATAACCTTTAATCGATTGTGCAAGGTTGAGGTTTGGGTATGGTTCGATGTTTTTTTTGAAGCAACCCAATGTAGTGAGTTTCAAGAATCGTGTTAAACCAAACTGACATAAGAAGCGGTATATGTATTGAATATTTACGTGTTACAACCTATATTGACATCATATATTGTGTGAACAAATAATATTGTTTGACCCACGTTATGTAATTTGAAGTGAACATCAGATTTTTCTTTTGTTATTTGGGGTTTTTGGTTGATTAATTTGGTTTTTGTTAAAATTAATAGAAACTTAATTAGGGCAATCTAGAACCGAACTAACTCAAACCAAATATATCGGGTTGAGTCAAATTAATTATGTGAAATCCAATGAGTTAAAATCAGTTATGGTTATCTCACAATCAATCAAGTCAGATTGGTTCGGTGTTTAATCTCAAAATCGAACGATGTTGTCCACTGTTCACCATAAAATATAGACCCAAATACCCACACTAGATGTATATTCTCAAAATATTCCCAAATATTGACAACATTCAAGCAATTTTAAGGAATTTTACAACTTTTTTAAGAATAAACTAATCAAATTGGTTACCTATTGGTGTATTTTCATTTCCTAACCGTGTTCGTGTTTGATTCCCTCGTATGATTCAGGGTATATCTAAGCCGACGTCATCTCCCGAAAATAACTAACTCAATACCCAGATGTGACATTGGATATACAATACCAGCACCCTTTGTTGACCCCCAATCCTCGGATGCGAAGTTGGTGGTATTACATACTATGATTTGGACTAAATACAAATGCCAATCTGTTTCTAACCAACATTGCATATTTTATATGCCCTCAATTCCCCCATACGACATTCGTTTTATATAAACTTACGAGGGAGCGGAGCAAAAGATAGCAATAAAGTCTTCGATCCCAAACTAGCCTTCCGTCAGTTAAAACTGAAACTTATCAACAATCACGGTTCCACCTTCTAAGATGACAACAAACGGAACTCTTGTGTGATATCCCGAGAAAAAAACGACAAACTGATGGGAGAAAATGACTAGATTTGAAATTTATTGGAAATATCCGACGGGGAAATACAAGAAATATTCGATTTTTATTTCAAAAACGTCTTACAGAGAGATCAATTTGACGAAATCAATAGCGATTATACAACCCTATCAGATAAAACCAAGGCAAAGGACGAAAAAAACGGTACTAATTAAGAGCAGACGAAAAACCGGATCAAACCAATAAACGCAAGAAAGTCGACCTAATCTTAACGGGAAAAAAGGGAGATTCATGGCATCAAACGGAGTGGCGGAACAAAGAATCCCAGTAAGAATCGGGGAAACGTACCATTTGCGGTTGTTGAGGTGAGATCGGAAGGTCGAAGGAGAGAGGAAGAGGTGGGTTTGGGGCTTGGGGATGGAATTAGGGTTTTTGCGCGTCGAGTTCGAATATGGGAGATTATGGTTTAGTTTTTTTTTTTAAATTTTATTTTGAAAAGGGGTCGTAGCTAGGCTAGGTCGATAAATTTATCATATCGTATATCGTGTACCATCGTATATGTAACGTATTATACTAATACTAGTCTTGATCCCGTGCTTTACACATGTTACTTTTTGAAACACGTAGAATACATACGAATATATATAAAATTACTACCCAAGGTAGATAACAAATAACAATATATAAAATCATATGATATTGTATATAGCATTTGACTCATATGTTGCACGATTGTTATAACAAAATTCAACAACAAATAAGTAATACATTGTGTTTTCATAAGTTAACGGTGAGAAAATTGAATTATTTTATACCTAAGTAACAAATAATTTCTCAATTTTGTATCCATAAGCAACCGTCGAAAAGATTGTCATTATTACTTTTGAATACAAATTTAACTTCATAGATATATAATCCTTTATCACGACTTATTTCTATAATGATTCGTGATGAGCAAATAAATTCAACATTTGATGGAATTTTTCATAATATGTTGTTGACGTTGATGATGTTGATGTAGACACCGCAAGAAACAAAGGTTTGTCTGGTTTAGTTGTGGAGTCTCAGTTTGATTGCAGTGTCAGATGTGGAGTCTCATTTTGATTGTTTGCTAAAGATCACAAACCTTTCGGGAATCTCTTTGATATTTGACCATTTTATGTCGACTTCTAATATTCTGTTTTGGAATATCGGCCTATGACTTAGATTCTCAAAAGCAAACGTCTCATACTTCCTACATCAATTCCAAAAGCAAGCTTCTATCTAGTATATAAATGCAAAATACACAGAAGTCAGAATCTTTTAAAAACAAGCTTTTCAACTCCTATACAGAATAAGTTTCTATTATACCAGAACCATTCATATCCCTTCATTTTACATGCAATGCATTCATATTAACCCATCTAATATGGTGGGAAATTAATTTCTTTTATTCTGGTCAAACTAATGTCTCGAATGAATTTTTTGAGATTATAATGGGTAGCCAGACTTTTCGAACAAATGTTGCAAAAATAACTTGCAAATTTATCAAAGCTGAGATGTAAAAGATAGGAAGCCTTGATCTAAAAAGTTGCCCTCCAACATTGTATATATGGAAAAAAAATGGAAATTCTTGTAAAAATCCTAGGTCATTAACTAATGATAGTTAATAATCAATAATTAGTTGCTGAGATACGTAGTGAGCATTGAAGCTTATATAACATTTAATCTCATGTAAACACATTGCAGTAGTCTACATATCTGTGAATTAAGGCACACAACTCCGACAAGCTATTCTATCTATATGTAGGTTAAAAAAAGTTTAAACCATGTTTTGGCTAAAAAGGAAAAATATCACAAAAGGCCCAAAATCTCAGAGTCCATTAAGATAAGCAATAGAAAAATAAAAAAATACAGATCATTAAAACATTCCAGCTCAAGAAACTTGCACAACAAAAATAATTAGTTAGTGGTTTTACCTGTAACAAAAGAACTATGTTAAATTTGGATCGCCTTAGATTAAAAGTTTGTAAACCAAATCTACTATGAGATTGTTTGACACAAAAATTCCCTATGACTCTCTATGCAAATAGAAACAATAGTCTTAAGTCTCACTAAAAACGACATAAACACACCAATGAACTTGTATTCTCCTGACAAATAGTGCAGTATGAAGTCAAGTTTAAGCAAGAGACCCAATTTGCAAGAAGTTACTTCAACCATAGTCACTAATTTTTTTTGAGATTGAACAATTGACATGATCATATCCTAGATTCCTACTACGAACACAGTTCAGATTCCTTCCAACAATATGACATTTTCAGGTTATTTTTTTCTAAATTAATGGTCCAAGATTAAATTTAAAGCATATTAGAGTACTAAATCAAATCCAAACACCAAGAAAGGTCCCATATTAGAATTAACACAAATCTTATTTCAAAAACACGTGGCATGCTTCACAAATCCAACTCTGAGACTGAATAATAACTTGGTAATATACAAAATAAAGGTTTACATTACAAATAACATGGTGATATACAAACCACATTCAAATCTACGTGGCTGACAAAGTATCTATAATTTCAACCTTTAGACAACAATGACAAGTGTCGGCCTTACTGTAACACATAAGACCAGTTCATAGAACCAACCTTCCAAAATGGCAAACTCATTAAACAATTCATCTAATAAAACCACAATATTCAAACAAAGTTGCACTCATCTGAATCACTAAGCTTGATGTACTTCGAAAAACATACATGTTTCCAATGTTGCTTTATGCTTAGAATATTATCAATTTCCAATGTTAGTTTTTCCCTTCTAACACTACCAGGGATTTAATTTAGCCATCATGTAACACTATCTTATTGTTAGATTATTGAGTTTGGGCTAGGCCCATGAATAACTTAATTCAAGAAATCCAATGTTAAGATGAAGATGAGAACTATTGCCCTATATGTCATGTGCTCACCTCACTTTTAGTCCCACATTGGCGAAGCTAACAAGTTGAAGGATGTTGATAAACATATTATTCACTTGTCACTTTGTAGGTGGAAAGAGAGGAGAAAAGACTTCTCCACACGCAAGCACGCACGTGCCCGTCCCGTCCCGGTCCCGACGTCAATCACGAACAACTCAGCCATAATTCAAACAAAGGAAAAAGTAGAATCTAAAATAAGCATTAGACACATGGGCTTCCTTGTCTTCGCTCGCGTTCTCAACCCAGATCTCAGCATTTATAAATAAACCACCACAACTCTCAAGGATTAAATTGAAATAGAATATATGAGTAACTTGAGATTAGAATGGAGGTTGTTGACTTACAACTGCAATTGATTTGTTATGGATTCTTCTCCTTAACTGCATGATGAACTCCTTCCTTTTGATCCAAAACCAATCAAAACTCTTAAAAGTCAAAATAATACAAACTAACTATAAGCAATTTAATGGTAAAAGAAGATTGAACCCATACATAAAGACAAAAAAAGGGATCGGCGGTCTAATTTGCTTATTTTGGCGCTTGACGGCTTTCCTTAAAGCCTTCGTGCTTCTTAGATGCCTTCATCGTTGAAATGGGTTGCTATAACAGAAGAAAAAAAGCAGTAAAAAAAATTATTCCACTATACAAGCATCTAAACCAAAAGCAAAATAGCTTAAAGGAGTATCAACCAAGAAGCAAACAATATCAAATGCAATGAAAGGTAATTTCAAATATAAGAAAGCTTGAAATTGTGAACAAAATACTTTCCAATTCGTAAGAAAACAATATTTTGACATGTACAATAGCTTGGCTTGCATTTTGCTTAAACAGAAGATTGGGCAGAAACATGTCGACCTTAATAGGATAATTGCATTGTCTTATAACTCTAATGTTAGCAATGTTCTTCGGCAAACGCCTTAGCAAGAAGGAAGGAAAAAAACATATGAATCACTACTTTTTCAAGTTCAGAAAACAATACTACACACACTATTTTAAAAAATAGTACTTAGACAATATACCATATAAGTGGAAACTTTTCTATTATGTGGGAAAGCAGAGAAAATTTTAAGACTTTGAGGTAACTTAGATTTCATATGCTTCATTCTCCAACATTGTATCTACATGTAACTTTAGGTGGCAGTCTCCTAAATAACTACCAAGACCATAGAAATAAAGGTAAATAACTTGAAATGATGAGAAAAATGTATAAGTAAAAGGTATAAGAACATATGCTTTGATTCCTAACACAGTTACGCCTATTAAAACTGATTAATTTGTAAAAAATATATATAAATAAGTCCCGTTACTCACAGAGGACAATAAATAAAACCAAGACTAAGCTTATAATACCTTCTTAAAAATTCCAAGATTTTTGTGCTTTTCATCCAATGTTCACACAAGGGCATACGTGAGTTGTGCGACGTGGGGCCGTGTGCAACTGTGCATGCACATAGCTCATTGTGTAGTGCACAGTAACTTGCAGTGCCCAAATTATTTTCAATTTTTCTTTTCAGAATAAATCCTACAAAGATAAAGAAAAACAGGAGACAATAATTTTAAAAAAAGTGTACTGATTAAACATCACCGATATCAACCTGCAAAATAACACATGTTTCATTAATTATACATTTATAGATTGTTAAAAATATCTCATTAGAATAATAAGATAAATGGACTGTGCTAACCAGCCAATGGCGCGACCAATTGTGCAACATTATGTGTAACGTCCCGAAACAGCGGAAGATTTAAAATTTCGAAATAACGAATAAAACTGACAACTCAAGGCGGGAACGTCACTAATATATAATATAGAAATCCGGGTGCACCCAAAATACATGGAGTTTACAAAAGGTGTACAACTACAATCCAGATGAAAGAATGAAAATACAAGTAGTCGTACGATCTCGCAAATGCCGAAGAGGATCCGACTCCAAAGCGCTCCGTCCTCGGTCACCACCCACCGGACCTACTGCGATCCTGAAAAAGATGCAACAACAATGCCTGAGTTTCCAGAAGGAAACCCCGTATACCAACTCACCTATATGCATGCATCACGTAATGAACCTATCATACTAGTAGCATGTCATGGCATCAACAGATATGGAAAACAGTTCCCCCGAAGGGTAAAACAGGACATCAGTCCGACAATCAATCATCGGGTCTCCCGAAGAGACCTACTGCAGGCACATGCAGTCTAGTAGCCCGCGACATCGCACCCCCCACACGCAGCTACACTACACAAGGGTTCGGCAGGGAGCCTCTGTCACGTCTACGCGCCGATAGAAACAGATCTGTAAATCTCAGTGGTCGGGGCCACAGGGACCAACGGGGCCGTCGCCCGGAAGGTATAACAACATCATCTCGGTAGGTGCCCAGCCGAGGAAAACAACAAGCCGGCACAGCCTCGGCCCAACAATCATCATCGCCGGCACAACCTCGGCGGCATCACCGGCACAGCATCGGTGGTCCATCACAACGTCCGGCACAGCATCGGACGGTCCAGACCGAAGTCTGCCAGGTCATCGGGCTCCTCGAGCCGCGAACACCAACCGCGCCGCTATAAAAGCAGGGCAGCGACCTCCGTAGCCCCAAGGGCCGGTAGTCACCTCACCCAACGCCAGTTGCGTGCCCGCACAACATCAACACTGGGATCCGCGATCCCTCAGGCCTGCTATACTACAAAGTGCCAACAATCATCTCAAAAGTCACGGTCCATACATGGAGGTGACGCGTCCCGAACACCCACACTCTTCCCAACGGCGGTCCCTGGGCAGGCACGCATCACGCGCCCACCGTCACCTCCCGGCTCACGCACAAGGCGAGGACACGGGTTTCCGTGGACAAAGTTGGCATTCACAACGGGACCCAGGAATTCAGTTCTGAGCAGATTCGGTCGACCGAAATAGTCTAACCGGTCGACCGTTTTCACGAGGAATTCGGTCGACCGAAAGTCTGAATCGGTAGAACTCACTGCTCAACACTAATTCCCCAACGGTCGAACAAAAGTCTAAAACCGGTCGACCGAACGAGGTCAAAATCCGGAGTCTGGTCAACATTAAATTCCACTCTATCGGTCGACCGACTCAGGGGTCTCGGTCGACCGAAAACAGACAGGATCAACCTAGTATTCTACGTCATCAAACGGTCGAACGTAAACATACTACCGGTCGAACAAACATGCAATCGGTCGAACGCAATATAAAATCGGTCGAACAAACATGCAATACTAACAGGTACACTTAAGTTCCGGTCGAACACAACAAGGACCGGTCGACCGATAACAGGTAGAAAATCCCAACTCACCAGCAATAATGCACTACCGGTCGACCGCCCCAAGGCATCGTTCGACCGGTGAAGGTTAAAGTCGGGCAAACAGTGCTAAAACGGTCGACCGCCCGAAGGACCCGGTCGACCGTTGGTCGTCTTCAACCTCGCGCCAGCCGAGGATTTACGAAGAACGCGTCGCCGGAGAGGTCCTCGACCTCCCCCGACCGACCAACAACACCCTTCCACAAGGGTGAGCAACAAAATCACACTAATGAGCGGCATACCTCACGAGAACGACGAACAAAGCCGGAGCACCGCTCGCGCACGCCGTCTCCGGTGACCTCTTCACGCCGGAGCCGATCTTCCTCCTCCGTCACAGACCTCGCGAGCTCCGCTCTCCTCTACTGCCGCCGGAAAAGAAAGGAGAGTGTGAGGAAGGTGGTGAGAATGGAATGGGAGAAGAAAAGAAGATGAAGTGGGTTCCTCTCCTTAAAAACCCCACCCTCACACTCCAAGCACGCCCAACCATGCCTCCCCTACCTTCCACCTTACCTCCATCACTTCACCTTACCTCCACCCATACCTCCCTCTCTCCTCCAAGTCAAACCTCCACTTAACCACTAATTAAACCCTAAACCGGGTTAGGGACATAACAATCCACCCAACTTAAAAGGATTTCGTCCCGAAATCAAAGCAAACACTCACCGAAAAGCTCTGGATACTGCCTTCTGACATCCTCCTCAATCTCCCACGTGGCCTCGCGCTCGCTGTGATGCTGCCACCTGACCTTCACCATCGGAATGGTCCTCCTCCTGAGCTGGTGATCCATGCGATCAACAATCTCGACCGGCCTCTCCTCGAGCGACAAGTCCTGCTGAATCTCTGGCACTGCTATCTCAATAACGTGAGACGGATCTGCAACGTACTTCCTCAGCATCGATACATGGAAGACGTTGTGAAGACCCGAAAACTGTGGCGGCAATGCAATCCGGTAGGCAACCTCTCCAACTCGGTCGAGGATCTCAAACGGTCCAACATATCTCGGACTGAGCTTCCCCTTCTTCCCAAACCTCATCACACCTCTGGCTGGGGAAATCTTCAGAAACACATGGTCGCCCACCTCGAAACTCAGCACTCGTCTGCGTCGATCTGCATAACTCTTCTGCCTGCTCTGTGCCGTGGCCAGTCTCCTCCTGATCACATCCACCTTCTCTGCATACATCTGCACGATCTCTGGCCCAACTAACTGCCTCTCGCCCACATCACTCCAGCATACCGGTGATCTGCAAGGCCTCCCGTACAAAGCCTCGTACGGTGCCATCCCAATACTCGAGTGGTAGCTGTTGTTGTAGGCGAACTCTATCAGTGGCAGATGCTCATCCCAGTGCCCTGCCCAATCCAATGTGCATGCTCTCAGCATATCCTCCAGGGTTTGTATCGTCCTCTCTGACTGACCATCGGTCTGCGGATGGAACGCTGTACTGAATCTCAGACGCGTCCCCAAAGCCTGCTGCAGACTCCCCCAAAATCTGGAAGTGAATCGAGGATCTCGATCGGAGATGATGCTCACTGGCACTCCATGTAACCTGACTATCTCCTCCACGTACAACTTAGCCAGACCCTCCAAAGGCAACGTGGTCCTGATCGCTAAGAAATGCGCCGACTTGGTCAGTCGATCGACTATCACCCAAATCGCGTCGTGGAATCTCCTCGTCTTCGGCAATCCCGTGACAAAATCCATCGTCACGTGCTCCCACTTCCACTCAGGAAGCTCAATACACTGCATCGGTCCTGCTGGCCTCTGATGCTCAATCTTCACCTGCTGGCAGACCAAGCATCGCTCCACAAACTCTGCAATATCCTTCTTCATGCCCTTCCACCAGAAGTTCCGCTGCAGGTCCTTATACATCTTCGTGCTCCCCGGATGAATGGTGTATCTAGCTCTGTGTGCCTCCTCCATGATGTCATCTCTCAGCCCATCAACCTTCGGCACCCAAATCCGACTCCTGAACCTCAGACCACCATCAACCCCCACACTGAAATCTGATCCATCTCTGGAAGCCAACTGTAGCAGACCAGCTAACTCCTCATCCCCCTGCTGAGCCTGAACCAACCGTGAGACAGTCTGCGGCTCCACCAGAAGCCCAGCAATCACTGCTCCCTCTGAGCCCTCTGTGAACGGTCTCCACTCTGACAAAGCCTCGAGTAACCTCCACTCCTGGATGCACAGACTCGCAACTGAAACCTCCACCTTCCTGCTCAGCGCATCTGCAACCGAATTCGCCTTCCCCGGATGATAGGAAATGGTGAAGTCGTAGTCCTTAATGAACTCGAGCCATCTGCGCTGCCTCATATTCAGCTCCTTCTGCGAGAACAAGTACTTCAGACTCTGATGATCGGTGAAGACCTCGAACTGCTCGCCATACAGATAGTGCCGCCAGGTCTTCAACGCGTGAACTACCGCCGCCAGCTCCAGATCGTGAGTCGGGTAGTTCTTCTCGTGCACCTTCAGCTGCCTCGAAGCGTACGCGACCACCTTCCCATGCTGCATCAGGACACAACCCAAGCCTATCCCGGATGCATCGCTGTAAATCACGTAGCCTCCACTGCCACTCGGTAGCGTCAGAATCGGCGCTGTCGTCAATCGCCTCTTCAGCTCCTGAAAGCTGTCCTCGCACTTCTGGGACCAAACGAACTTGACGCCTTTCTGCGTCAATGCTGTCAGCGGCGATGCAAGTCTGGAGAAATCCTGGATAAATCGTCTGTAATATCCTGCCAGACCTACGAAACTCCTGATCTCCGTCACGCTCGTCGGGGCTCTCCACTGAGTCACTGCCTCGACCTTCGCCGGATCCACTGAAATCCCATCTGCTGACACAATATGCCCCAGAAAAGCCACCTGATCCAACCAAAACTCGCACTTCGTGTACTTGGCATATAGCTGCTGATCCCTCAAGATGCCAAGCACAATCCTCAGGTGCTCTCGATGCTGCTCCCTGTCAGGCGAGTATATCAAAATGTCGTCTACGAATACAACGACAAATCTGTCGAGGTACGGCCGGAAGGTCCTATTCATCAGATCCATGAATGCTGCAGGCGCATTCGTCAGTCCAAATGGCATCACCAAGAACTCGTAGTGGCCGTACCGCGTCCTGAAGGCTGTCTTCTGAACATCTGCCTCCCTGATCCGCAACTGATGATAACCCGAACGCAGATCGATCTTCGAGAACACTCTCGCCGTCTGCAACTGATCAAACAAATCATCAATCCTGGGCAAAGGGTACCGGTTCCGAACGGTAACCTTATTCAGCATCCTGTAGTCGATGCACATCCGCAACGACCCATCCTTCTTCTTCACGAAGAGCACAGGCGCTCCCCATGGAGAAACACTCGGTCGAATGAACCCGGACTCCATCAACTCCTGCAATTGCTTCTTCAGCTCTGTCAACTCTGCAGGTGCCATACGATACGGTGCCTTCGACTGAGGTGTCGTACCCGCTACCAGCTCGATGCCGAACTCGATCTCTCGGTGCGGCGGTAACGCTGGAATCTCCGCTGGAAACACATCCGGAAACTCCTGCACAATCTCTATGTCCTCCAGTCTCCTCGTCTCACGATCAGGAACTACCAGCGTGGCCACAAACGCTCTGCATCCCTGCTGTATCAGTCTCTGTGCCCTAACTGCAGACACAATCAGACGACCCCCTCTGCTCCTCGCACCTCTGATCAGAACATCTGGCAAACCCTCCATCGGAATCAGGATCTTCTTCTCACGGCAAAAGACCCGCACGTCGTACCGGGACAGCCAGTCCATCCCCAGTATGACGTCGAAGTCCACCATCGGTAACAAGACCAGATCTGCCGGAAAATCGTGGTCTCCCGAAGCAACTGTGGTGCCGGGGAAAAAGCTCCCCACAATGCCCACCTCACCCATGGGCGTGCTGACCTCCAAAACATCAGTCAGCAGCACAGGGGTCCGACCCAACTCGCCAGCAAACTTCTCCGAGATGAAGGAGTGAGTGGCGCCGCAATCAAACAACACACGCGCTACTGAACCAGAAACTGAAAGCGTACCTTCCACGACGGTGTTGGAGTCCCTCGCCTCCTCAGCCTGGATAGTGAAGACTCGCCCAGTCCTCCTGCTCTGCCCCGGTGCAACAACTGATCGGCTACCTCCGCCTCTGCCTACTGCTGGTGGTCCCGGCCTCCTGCTCGGCTCACCCTGCCTCTGAGGACAATCACGGACAAAATGCCCCATCTGACCACAACCCATGCACGCTCCAGTCCGACGGGGACACTCCTGCCCTGGATGGAACCTCCCGCAGTAAGTGCACGCTCCTGACTGACGTGCTCCTCCTCCATCGAACCTGGGCCTCTTGCCCGGGTTCCCTGCTCCACGACCAGCTACTCTGCTACCGGTGCTCACTGGCGCCTTCCGCGCCTCCTGAACACACAACCTCTGGTCCTGCTCGATGATCGTAGCATGCTTCACCGCATCTGCAAGGGTCCGCGGCATGCTGTTGATCACACGAGATCGAAGCGGCGGTCTCAGTCCCTGCACGAACTTCCTCGCCCGCTGCTCTGGGGTCACAAAGATCTCTGGGCAATAACGCTCCAAGGCGTTGAACCTGCTGATGTAGCTCGTCAGTGTCATGTCCTTCTGCTCCAGCGACATGAACTCCTCCCTCTTCTGATCCCTGACATGCTGGGGGAAGTACTGCTCATGAAACACCTCCAAGAACTCCTCCCAGCTCACGTCCACACGATCATCAAACAACACCGTGGACGTAGATCTCCACCAGTTGGCAGCCTCGCCATCGAACACGTAGGTGGCCAGCTCCACCATCCTCTCAGGTACTACACCAATAGCGCGGAAGATCTTCTCCATCCGGAAGACCCAGTCCTCTGCAACCTCTGGGCCCCTCCTGCCATCAAAAGTCGGCGGGTGCTGACGCATGAACCGATCGTGCTCAGCTCCCACCCCGCTCTGAGCGCTCTGAGCAGCCTGACGCTCCAGAAACTCGCCCAGCCTGTCCCACTGAGCACCTGAAGTGTCGTCACTGGGATCACGATCGCGTGGAGAACTCCTCACGCGCCTAGGTGCCATCTGTCACCACAACAATCAACAGATAAGCAACAATGCATGCATGAGCTACGAAATTAATGCATGCCTCTAACACTACTCCTAAGGGTGGTTCTTTAGACGAAGACACAGGAATCGACCGCTCTGATACCAAGTTGTAACGTCCCGAAACAGCGGAAGATTTAAAATTTCGAAATAACGAATAAAACTGACAACTCAAGGCGGGAACGTCACTAATATATAATATAGAAATCCGGGTGCACCCAAAATACATGGAGTTTACAAAAGGTGTACAACTACAATCCAGATGAAAGAATGAAAATACAAGTAGTCGTACGATCTCGCAAATGCCGAAGAGGATCCGACTCCAAAGCGCTCCGTCCTCGGTCACCACCCACCGGACCTACTGCGATCCTGAAAAAGATGCAACAACAATGCCTGAGTTTCCAGAAGGAAACCCCGTATACCAACTCACCTATATGCATGCATCACGTAATGAACCTATCATACTAGTAGCATGTCATGGCATCAACAGATATGGAAAACAGTTCCCCCGAAGGGTAAAACAGGACATCAGTCCGACAATCAATCATCGGGTCTCCCGAAGAGACCTACTGCAGGCACATGCAGTCTAGTAGCCCGCGACATCGCACCCCCCACACGCAGCTACACTACACAAGGGTTCGGCAGGGAGCCTCTGTCACGTCTACGCGCCGATAGAAACAGATCTGTAAATCTCAGTGGTCGGGGCCACAGGGACCAACGGGGCCGTCGCCCGGAAGGTATAACAACATCATCTCGGTAGGTGCCCAGCCGAGGAAAACAACAAGCCGGCACAGCCTCGGCCCAACAATCATCATCGCCGGCACAACCTCGGCGGCATCACCGGCACAGCATCGGTGGTCCATCACAACGTCCGGCACAGCATCGGACGGTCCAGACCGAAGTCTGCCAGGTCATCGGGCTCCTCGAGCCGCGAACACCAACCGCGCCGCTATAAAAGCAGGGCAGCGACCTCCGTAGCCCCAAGGGCCGGTAGTCACCTCACCCAACGCCAGTTGCGTGCCCGCACAACATCAACACTGGGATCCGCGATCCCTCAGGCCTGCTATACTACAAAGTGCCAACAATCATCTCAAAAGTCACGGTCCATACATGGAGGTGACGCGTCCCGAACACCCACACTCTTCCCAACGGCGGTCCCTGGGCAGGCACGCATCACGCGCCCACCGTCACCTCCCGGCTCACGCACAAGGCGAGGACACGGGTTTCCGTGGACAAAGTTGGCATTCACAACGGGACCCAGGAATTCAGTTCTGAGCAGATTCGGTCGACCGAAATAGTCTAACCGGTCGACCGTTTTCACGAGGAATTCGGTCGACCGAAAGTCTGAATCGGTAGAACTCACTGCTCAACACTAATTCCCCAACGGTCGAACAAAAGTCTAAAACCGGTCGACCGAACGAGGTCAAAATCCGGAGTCTGGTCAACATTAAATTCCACTCTATCGGTCGACCGACTCAGGGGTCTCGGTCGACCGAAAACAGACAGGATCAACCTAGTATTCTACGTCATCAAACGGTCGAACGTAAACATACTACCGGTCGAACAAACATGCAATCGGTCGAACGCAATATAAAATCGGTCGAACAAACATGCAATACTAACAGGTACACTTAAGTTCCGGTCGAACACAACAAGGACCGGTCGACCGATAACAGGTAGAAAATCCCAACTCACCAGCAATAATGCACTACCGGTCGACCGCCCCAAGGCATCGTTCGACCGGTGAAGGTTAAAGTCGGGCAAACAGTGCTAAAACGGTCGACCGCCCGAAGGACCCGGTCGACCGTTGGTCGTCTTCAACCTCGCGCCAGCCGAGGATTTACGAAGAACGCGTCGCCGGAGAGGTCCTCGACCTCCCCCGACCGACCAACAACACCCTTCCACAAGGGTGAGCAACAAAATCACACTAATGAGCGGCATACCTCACGAGAACGACGAACAAAGCCGGAGCACCGCTCGCGCACGCCGTCTCCGGTGACCTCTTCACGCCGGAGCCGATCTTCCTCCTCCGTCACAGACCTCGCGAGCTCCGCTCTCCTCTACTGCCGCCGGAAAAGAAAGGAGAGTGTGAGGAAGGTGGTGAGAATGGAATGGGAGAAGAAAAGAAGATGAAGTGGGTTCCTCTCCTTAAAAACCCCACCCTCACACTCCAAGCACGCCCAACCATGCCTCCCCTACCTTCCACCTTACCTCCATCACTTCACCTTACCTCCACCCATACCTCCCTCTCTCCTCCAAGTCAAACCTCCACTTAACCACTAATTAAACCCTAAACCGGGTTAGGGACATAACATTATGCGTCGCATGTGCAAGTGTGACACATAATCTCGCAGTTTAGGATGCATATTTCTAACTACAAATGTGAGAACCCTAAACCCGGTTAGGGGTTAATCGGTGTTTAAGGGGTGGATTTGCATGAGAAAGAGGATGTGAATAGTGAGCTGGTGATGGGTGATGGAGTAGGGTTGCGAGTTACTGTTGGTGCGGATTTGGTTGGGTTTAAGAGAAGAAAATCTCTCTCTCATTTGATCTCTCTCTCACCATTCTATTCTTCTCTTCCGGCGGCCAGAGGGAGTTGCGGCGAGTGGTGTCGAGCTTGGAGCAGCGGAGGCGCGAGCGTGAGACGCGAGATCGGAGGTTGCGATCGGCGGACGACGGTGTGCGAACTTCGGCGTGCTCCGTCTTCGTCTTGAGGTATGCCGGCTTCATAGTGTGTTTTGGTTGTTCACCCTCGCGTGAGGGTCGTGTTGGTCAGTCGGGGGAGGTCGGAGACCTCTCCGGCGACGTATTTTGCGTAAATCCTTAGCTGACGCAAGGTTGAAGATGACCAACGGTCGACCGAATGTAGTGTATTTTGCCGATTTTAACCATCACCGGTTGATTGATCGTTTTATATTTACCGCAAGTGCACGGCCGCGTTGAAGCGGTGGCAAATACGGGTCGTCCACTGGGAGGTGTGTCGACACTTGGTTTGTGCGAAGGCGAGAGGTAAAGAAAAGGAAGAAGGATGTATTACACTAAACTACACTACAATGCTAAACTAGTAAACAAACAAGCTGAAATGAACTAAACAACTAAGCTAATCAACTAATGCAAAAGTTAAAATCACAGGAATGAAAACCCCTAAGGGGTGGAGTGTGTGTGTGTGTGCACATGAAATAAGTGTAGTATGAAATGCATACAATAAGCTCAAGTAGTTAGTGTTGTTAATGCATAAGAAGTACCTAACTATGGCAAGACCTATCATTACAACACTAACTTATGTGCATAATATGAGCAATGCAAGGTTGTTATTAAGACACTTAGACAGGCATGGAATGTACCTAAGCTATGACAGAAACCATTAAGTAAGGTTCTTAATAATTCAAGCAAGCATACTAATATCAACACAAAATATTCATATTAAGCATTCAAACTATCTACATAACTTGTACACACACATACTCCACCCCCCAAAGGGGATGGAACTACTCACACATATTTAAACTAACTACTCTAATAAAATGAAGCATTATACTGAAATAAAACTATACTAATCAAGCAAGAAATATTAAAGAAGCATAAAACAAAACAAGCACCAAAGCAAACACATTAACTAAGCAAGAATTAACAAGCTAAAAACTACTATTATGAACTCACTCAGATTACAAGCAGCCCTTCCTCCACTAGAGTTTTGCTTCAAGGCTTCACTCTTAGTAGGGAAGATGGCCACCAAAGAGAGAGATGACTACAATGGGAGGTGAAGAGTTCTATTTATAAGCATGGAAAAAGCTAATCCGGGACAATCCCCCGATGTGGGACTAAAACAATACCAAAAATAGCCTAAACACATGATAATACAAGTCCAGGAGCGAGCTTAGCAGATTTGGGCTCATCCAGACCGCCAATTGGCGGCCTGTAAGGCCCAGATTTGTAACGCCCCGAAACAGCGGAAAATTTAAAACTTTAAACAGATAAAGAATTAACACAGGGGACGTCACCAAACCACGAGTTCATATATATATAATATGAAAAGCTGTACACTACAAGAGTCAAGGATGATTACAACCCAACACAAAAGATATACAACACATAGGCAAGGGAAGATCATCCACCTCGAAGAACCAAAAGAGACAGGATCTGGTCTGGGTGCTCCTGTCCGCAGTCACCACCTCCTACTGACGTGTACGACCTGACATAAAACATGAATATGCCTGAGTTTCCCGTGGGAAACCCCGTATGCCAAACCCCTAAATTATGAACATAAAATGCGTAATGAAACATGAAATGAAATGAAATGCAGTAAAACACAACAGTCTCCCGTGCACACCAGGCACCGCCGGAACACATCGGCCTCGGGTCTCAAGGGTCCTCTCACCCCAACCCCTCAATCACACGTGCACACAAGGCACCGCCGGAACATCATCGGCCACGGGTCTCAAGGGTCCTCTCACCCCAACCCCTCAATCACACGTGCACACAAGGCACCCGCTCCTCAGAGCCACAACAACAACGTGCACACACGGCACCCGCTCCTCAGAGCCACAACACGACCCTCCTCTCAGGCCGGCAATGTCTGTACCGTCGCCCCAAAAAAGGCTGGAGACCCGTTGCCCTCGAGGCGGATCCAACAACACACGGCACAAGCATCCATATGCAAAACAGTGCCCAAACGGTCGAACGGAAGAACCCACACGGTCGACCGAACATCACAACTATTCCTCAGAAAAACCGAATTAACGTCCAACCGGTCGAACGACTCTCAAATCACGGTCGACCGAAATCCAACAGGGAAAATCCTCTCTCGCTCAAAAGCACCAACGGTCGAACGACCTTCAGGTCACGGTCGACCGAAAACAACCAGGGAAATCCCTCAACAAACCGCACTACACGGTCGACCGAAACCACACTCTCGGTCGACCGGCCAATAAGTTAACTTAAACGTCGGTCGAACGAAGTCAATGGGCGGTCGACCGTTTAGATGGTCAACGCCCCCAACCGACCTACAACAGTGCTTTTCGGTCGACCGACAAAGGGGACCCGTTCGACCGAAAACACCCAGAGCCTTTTTCCCCTGATAAAACGTACCACCGGTCGACCACTCGAGGAGTATCGTTCGACCGGTGCAAGGGTTTTCCGCCCAAAATACACTACGACCGGTCGACCGCGCGATCCTGCCGGTCGACCGTTGCAGAGCAGAAAAGCTGTTGCAAGGTTCTCGACGAGCCTTCCGGCCTACCGTCGGCCACTCCAACCCTCGCAAAGGCTAAAAGGAGGTCTACACTAAAGCTTGGCATACCTTAAGGCTTGAAGAAGCCTTTGAAGAATCCCGGCGAGTGCTTTCTCGCAAATCTCTTCTCCACCGACGAACTCCTCGAACACGATCACCTTCCTCCGGCCACACGATCCGACGAGCCTCGAATCACACGATCCGGCGAACCTCGAGCTCCTCCTCACCTCAGAGAGCTGCGGATCACGCGAGAGGGAGAGAGACTTGAGAGAGAAACGAGTGAGGGAGTGAGAGACAAGTGAGAGTGAGAGGAGAGATCCAACCTTTTATACTTCTCCTCCTTCAATCCTCACCATTCACCACAACTCCTCCCATCCATCTCAGCCCTCCATCTCCTTTTCCCCCAAACCTCCACTTAATCACAATTAAACCCAATTAGCAAAGGATTAGGATGTAACAATCCACCCTCCTTAAAGAATTTCGTCCTCGAAATTAGGACCAATTCTCACCGAACAAATCCGGGTACTTCTTCCGGACCTCATCCTCGATCTCCCAAGTGGCTTCACGCTCGCTATGGTGCTGCCACCTGACCTTCACCATCGGAATGGCTCTCCTCCTGAGTTGGTGCGCCATCCGGTCTACAATCTCCACGGGTCTCTCCTCGAGAGATAAGTCCTGACCGATCTCCGGAACACAGACCTCAATCACATGCGACGGATCGGCAACGTATTTCCTCAACATAGAAACATAGAAAACGTTGTGAATACCCGAACTGACACGATCAAGAATCTCAAACGGTCCGACGTACCTCGGACTGAGCTTCCCTTTCTTCCCGAATCTCATCACTCCACGAGCTGGTGAAATCCTCAAGAAAACGTGATCGCCCACCTCAAATCTCAACTCTCGTCTACGCCTGTCTGCGTAACTCTTCTGTCTGCTCTGAGCCGTCGCCAACCTCTGTCTGATCACACCAACCTTCTCAGCATACATCTGAGAAATCTCTGGTCCAACCAACTGCCTCTCGCCTACATCACTCCAGCATACCGGCGATCTGCAAGGCCGACCGTACAGAGCCTTGTACGGTGCCATCCCAATGCTCGAATGGTAGCTATTGTTGTAGGCGAACTCGATCAACGGCAGGTGTTCATCCCAAAACCCTGCCCAATCCAGAGTACACGCTCTCAGCATATCCTCTAGCGTCTGGATAGTCCTCTCTGACTGCCCGTCCGTCTGTGGATGAAAAGCTGTGTTGAACTTCAACTGAGTCCCCAAAGCCTTCTGCAGACTGCCCCAAAATCTGGAGGTAAACCTCGGATCTCGATCAGAGATAATACTCACAGGTACACCATGTAACCGGACTATCTCCTCGATGTACAGCTTCGCCAAACCCTCCAACGGTAAGGTGGTCCTGATCGCCAGAAAATGCGCCGACTTGGTCAGTCGATCAACTATGACCCAAATCGCGTCGTGAGATCTCCTCGTCTTCGGCAACCCGGTGACGAAATCCATAGTCACGTGCTCCCACTTCCACTCTGGCAGATTTATACTCTGCAACTGCCCTGCTGGCCGCTGGTGCTCAATCCTCACCTGCTGACAAACCAAGCACCTGGACACGAAGTCTGCTACGTCTCGCTTCATCCCTTTCCACCAGAAACTCCGCTGTAAATCCTTATACATCTTGGTACTCCCCGAGTGAATGGAATATCTGGCTCTATGTGCCTCCTCCATGATAGTATCCCTCAGACCACCTGCTCTCGGTACCCAGATCCGACCTCTGAACCTCAAGCCTCCATCGACTCCGACACTGAAATCTGATCCGTCCTTAGCAGCTAACTGCATCAGACTGACCAACTCATCATCTGCTCTCTGAGCCTGAACAACTCCCGAAACTGTCTGCGGCTCCACTCGAAGTCCCGCAATCACTGCCCCCTCAGAGCCCTCCGTAAAAGGTCTCCACTCCGTGAAGGCCTCAAGCAACCTCCACTCCTGAATGTACAAGCTCGTAGCTGACAACTCCACCTTCCTACTCAAGGCATCCGCGACAGAATTCGCCTTCCCCGGATGATACGAAATGGTGAAGTCATAATCCTTTATGAACTCTAGCCATCTGCGCTGCCACATATTCAACTCTTTCTGCGAGAAGAGATACTTCAGACTCTGGTGATCTGTGAAAACCTCAAACTGCTCTCCATATAAGTAATGCCTCTAGGTCTTCAGCGCGTGAACCACCGCTGCCAACTCCAGATCATGTGTCGGATAATTCTTCTCATGAACCTTCAACTGTCTCGAAGCATAAGCGACCACTTTCCCGTGCTGCATCAACACGCAACCCAGACCGATACCAGAAGCGTCACTGTAAATCACATAGCCTCCGCTACCACTCGGTAACGTCAAAATCGGTACTGTAGTCAGTCGCCTCTTCAGCTCCTGGAAACTGTCCTCGCACTTCTGGGACCAAACGAACTTGACACCCTTCTGTGTCAAAGCCGTCAGTGGGGAAGCAAGTCTGGAAAAGTCCTGAATAAACCGACGATAATAACCTGCTAAGCCCACAAAACTCCTGATCTCAGACACACTGGTCGGAGCTCTCCACTGAGTCACAGCCTCGACCTTCTCTGGATCCACAGAAATCCCATCTGCTGACACTACATGTCCCAGAAAGGCCACCCGATCAAGCCAGAAATCACACTTCTTGTACTTAGCATAGAGCTGCTGATCTCTCAGAATACTAAGCACAATCCTCAGGTGCTCCCGATGCTGCTCTCTGTCTGGTGAGTATACCAGTATATCATCCACGAAGACAATCACAAACTTGTCGAGATACGGCTGAAAGATCTGATTCATCAGATCCATAAACGCTGCTGGTGCATTCGTCAGTCCAAACGACATCACCAAAAACTCATAATGCCCGTACCTCGTCCTGAACGTTGTCTTCTGGATATCTGCATCCCGAATCCTCAACTGATGGTAACCGGATCGTATATCGATCTTCGAAAAGACCCTCGCTGACTGCAACTGATCGAAAAGATCCTCGATCCTGGGTAAAGGATACCGATTCCTAATGGTAACCTTATTCAACATCCGATAATCAATACACATCCTCAGCGAGCCATCCCTCTTCTTCACGAAGAGCACTGGAGCTCCCCAGGGTGAAACACTGGGCCTGATCAAACCTGAATCCAGCAGATCCTGCAACTGCTTCTTCAGCTCAGCTAACTCCGCAGGCGCCATCCTATACGGAGCCTTCGACTGTGGTGTAGTCTCTGCTACCAGATCAATACCAAACTCGATCTCTCTGTGAGGCGGTAACCCGGAGATCTCATCAGAAAATACCTCAGGAAAATCCTGAACAACCTCGATATCTCCCAACTTCTTCACCTCCAAATCTGGTACCACAAGCGTCGCTAAGAACGCTCTACAACCCTGGTGAATCATCCTCTGAGCCTTCACTGCCGAAACCAAAATCCGACCATCTCCACTCTTAGTCCCTATGATCAGCAAATCAGGAAGACCCTTCCTCGAGATCATAATCTTCTTCTCTCGGCACAAGACCCGAACATCGTACTGGGACAGCCAATCCATCCCAAGTATGACATCGAAGTCTACCATCGGTAATAAGACCAGGTCTGCCGGGAACTCCTGGTCTCCCGAAGCAACTGTGGCGCCGGGGAGGAAGCTCCCCACAATGCCCACCAAACCCAAGGGTGTGCTGACTTCCAACGTGGCAGTCAACATCGCAGGGGTACGGCCTAACACGCTCGCAAACTGCTCAGAGATGAACGAGTGTGTGGCCCCGCAGTCGAAAAGCACTCTAGCAATCAAACCATCAACATCAAGCGTACCTTCCACAACAACGCTGGCATCTCTAGCCTCCTCCGCCTGAATGGTGAAGACACGTCCCACACTCTTCCCCTGCTGGGAGGGTGCAACTGGTCGACTCGGTCCCGCTCCGCTAGCTGAGGAGGAACCCGGTCGTCCACTAGGTCCACCTGACCTACTCGGGCAGGAACGAATAAAGTGACCCATCTGGCCACAACCATGGCACGCACCAGATCTAGCCCCACACCCGCGCCCGGGGTGAACTCTACCACACTGCCTGCACTGCCCTGAGTACTGAGATCCACCACTATCAATCCGGGGCCTCTTGCCCGGATTTCCCGAAATCTGATCTCCAGGTCGCACACTGGTCTTCGTCTGCACCTTCCTGGCCTCTACCGTCTCCTGGTAGTCCTGCTCCATAATCGTCGCAAACTTCACTGCATCAGCTAAAGTCTGCGGCATACTCGTGGTCATACGTGACCAGAACAGTGGCCTCAACCCTCGGATAAACTTCCGAGCTCTCTGCTCCGGTGTCACATAAGTATCCGGGCAGTAACGCTCCAGGGCGTGAAACCTGCTAATATAGGCCGTCAGCGTCATCTCTCGCTGCTCGAGTGCCAGGAACTCCTCCTTCTTCCTATCCCGCGCATGCTGGGGAAAATACTGCTGGTTGAACTCCGTGAGGAATTCCTCCCAGCCCACCTCCTCGCTGTCCTCAAACACAACAGCCGACGTGGACCTCCACCAGTTGGCCGCCTCACCGTCCAACACATAGGTGGCCAGATCCACCTGCCTCTCAGAAGGACACCCAATCGCTCTGAAGATCTTCCGGATCTTGAAGACCCAATCCTCAGCTACCTCCGGCTCACCACTGCCATCGAAGGAAGGAGGGTGTTGTCGCATAAACCGATCCAGCACTGCCCCCGCCCCTGCCTGCTCGACCTGTGCAGACTGGCGCTCAAGAAACTCGCCCAGCCTACCAAGAGTCCCCTGAAGGGTCCTCCTCTCCTCCTCCTCTCTGTCCTCCCTACCAGTCTCCTCACTGGCGCCCCTATAACGTGAAGGTGGCCTCACACGTCTCGTAGCCATCTACACAAGAGGACAGGAAACGACAATGAATTAATGATTATGAATGAATGTATGATGAATGGAAACTAATGCAAGACCTCTAAGGTGGTTTCATTGGACAAGCACACCGGGACCGAAGGCTCTGATACCAAATTGTAACGCCCCGAAACAGCAGAAAATTTAAAACTTTAAACAGATAAAGAATTAACACAGGGGACGTCACCAAACCACGAGTTCATATATATAATATGAAAAGCTGTACAATACAAGAGTCAAGGATGATTACAACCCAACACAAAAGATATACAACACATAGGCAAGGGAAGATCATCCACCTCGAAGAACCAAAAGAGACAAGATCTGGTCTGGGTGCTCCTGTCCGCAGTTACCACCTCCTACTGACGTGTACGACCTGACATAAAACATGAATATGCCTGAGTTTCCCGTGGGAAACCCCGTATGCCAAACCCCTAAATTATGAACATAAAATGCGTAATGAAACATGAAATGAAATGAAATGCAGTAAAACACAACAGTCTCCCGTGCACACCAGGCACCGCCGGAACACATCGGCCTCGGGTCTCAAGGGTCCTCTCACCCCAACCCCTCAATCACACGTGCACACAAGGCACCGCCGGAACATCATCGGCCACGGGTCTCAAGGGTCCTCTCACCCCAACCCCTCAATCACACGTGCACACAAGGCACCCGCTCCTCAGAGCCACAACAACAACGTGCACACACGGCACCCGCTCCTCAGAGCCACAACACGACCCTCCTCTCAGGCCGGCAATGTCTGTACCGTCGCCCCAAAAAAGGCTGGAGACCCGTTGCCCTCGAGGCGGATCCAACAACACACGGCACAAGCATCCATATGCAAAACAGTGCCCAAACGGTCGAACGGAAGAACCCACACGGTCGACCGAACATCACAACTATTCCTCAGAAAAACCGAATTAACGTCCAACCGGTCGAACGACTCTCAAATCACGGTCGACCGAAATCCAACAGGGAAAATCCTCTCTCGCTCAAAAGCACCAACGGTCGAACGACCTTCAGGTCACGGTCGACCGAAAACAACCAGGGAAATCCCTCAACAAAACGGCACTACACGGTCGACCGAAACCACACTCTCGGTAGACCGGCCAATAAGTTAACTTAAACGTCGGTCGAACGAAGTCAATGGGCGGTCGACCGTTTAGATGGTCAACGCCCCCAACCGACCTACAACAGTGCTTTTCGGTCGACCGACAAAGGGGACCCGTTCGACCGAAAACACCCAGAGCCTTTTTCCCCTGATAAAACGTACCACCGGTCGACCACTCGAGGAGTATCGTTCGACCGGTGCAAGGGTTTTCCGCCCAAAATACACTACGACCGGTCGACCGCGCGATCATGCCGGTCGACCGTTGCAGAGCAGAAAAGCTGTTGCAAGGTTCTCGACGAGCCTTCCGGCCTACCGTCTGCCACTCCAACCCTCGCAAAGGCTAAAAGGAGGTCTACACTAAAGCTTGGCATACCTTAAGGCTTGAAGAAGCCTTTGAAGAATCCCGGCGAGCGCTTCCTCGCAAATCTCTTCTCCACCGACGAACTCCTCGAACACGATCACCTTCCTCCGGCCACATGATCCGACGAGCCTCGAATCACACGATCCGGCGAACCTCGAGCTCCTCCTCACCTCAGAGAGCTGCGGATCACGCGAGAGGGAGAGAGACTTGAGAGAGAAACGAGTGAGAGAGTGAGAGACAAGTGAGAGTGAGAGGAGAGAGATCCAACATTTTATACTTCTCCTCCTTCAATCCTCACCATTCACCACAACTCCTCCCATCCATCTCAGCCCTCCATCTCCTTTTCCCCCAAACCTCCACCTAATCACAATTAAACCCAATTAGCAAAGGATTAGGATGTAACAAGATCCGTCTGGGTTTTGTGCTGGGCTTCTCTGGAAGCATTTCTTGGTCATTGATGCATCTACTCGGTTTGTTAGAGCTCCGACCCGAATCGAATTGCCAAAACACTCCCCATGATGGTGTGGAGTTTCCTGTTTTGCTCTTAGGTCATTTGGTCTTACAATCAGGTCCTTCTCCCTTGCATCTTAGTCCTCAGGTCTCACAATTAAGTCTTTTTTCCTGGTTTTGGGTCCTTTCATGGCTCTTCTCTTCAAACCTCTTTATTCCTGAAAACTAAACATAAAACTCGTTACGTAGCATTGCTTAGGTGTAAGATAATGGATACAAGATACAAATATGAGCATGAAATGATGTCAATCAAATACCCCAACACCTAAGTTTTTGCTAGTCCCGAGCAAAACAAAGAAAGAGAAAAGCAAACGAGAAACAAGAAATCGTAACTCACTTTCGTAGGAACCACGGTTGCACTTAACACGTGCAACAAGCCATTAAACCTCTTTGTTGCCAAGGAGGAGAAGTGTTGTCTTCTGAGGGTTTTCAGCGGATATACCCACAAAATCCGAACAAGATGCATTATTCAATCTAGACCTCGACTCGTTGGAAATATTTTGTCGATCAATGGACGCGGTAATCCTACGGGCCGACTCTATATAGGTAATCAGTCCACACCTAGCCTAATAAATCATTCGTGCAAGTTAAATAAGGAATTAAGTGAAAAGACATGGACAACCTCAAGATCCTCAAGTGATACAAAGTGTAAGGTCCATTAAGGTTCTTATTTGCATTACCATTATTTTATATTATTTTCTTTTCACATTTTTTTCTTTTTATTAGTTGGAGCTTCATTCTCCCAGGGTCAGGTTTCGTGCATCATTGCCCATGAGGACTTACACTATCACGTACACCTTTCCCCAAATCTCCACATAGGACAATCCCTACCACCCGTGTAACGGGAGTTCGGTCGGCGCATCCCAAGTCAGATGACTCGAAAGCACCAGGCACAAAGTCCTCTCAGACCTACTTTCCCGAGTGATAGGAGCCGTGCGAGAAGAGAGAACAGCTACTCACTTATTTCTTATCTACACATGAACCAAAACCCCTACACTAATGTCTCACAACAAGATTTAGAGGGTCCTTGACTACAACAAACTTCCTTAAGTTAACAGACACGAATTTTTGACTCACTAGGTTCAGGGTGGACTTCTTTAAATGTTTGAGCACTGAAACCCTATGATTACTCACCCCCAAAGGAAAACTGGGGTGCATCCTAACGACTCGATAAATCCTAAAGCCACTGTACTAAATATCCTAATGCATCAAGTTCAAGACAATTTTGGGAGCTTTCTTTTTACTTTGCCTCTCAACGGTTTTGCACATGCTAAACACACGCAAAAACCCACAAAACATTTTCTTTCGCAAACACATGAAGATTTTGAAAGAAATGTGAAAATTTTAAGGCACTAGGCAAGCAAAAGAAGACAAGTCATCCAAGGATCATGGCAAGCAGATATATCGATATTAAATGCAGCACACTATCATGACCCTAACAATGCAAACAAAAAGAAAACAAAATCAAAAGAAAAGACTCAACTATGTACACACGTAAAACACCCCCCCACACCTACTTCATGCATTGTCCTCAATGAATGCGAGCAAGATACTACATGGAGCTATGCATGAAAAAGAATAGATCTCACCAACGTGAAGTACACAGGGAAGTTTATGGCTATGTTGATGGACACAACCCAATTTCCCTCAAAACCTGTGAGATACTAAGGAAGAGATACAAATACATCAAAGAAATGGGGCCCACAACAATCGATGCTCACTGAAGGAGTCTTCTCTCTTTTTTTGTTTTTTTTTTTGTTTTGTTTTGTTTTGTTTTGTTTTGTTTTTTGTTTTGTTTTTTTAAAACATATATACACATGAACGCTCAACCACTCATGTAGGAGCATGAATGGTTGAGTGTGAGGGAGGTTTATGAAGGAACATGACCTCCTCGACTTCGGCTGGTGCCCCCTCCAAGTAGGGTTTTAGGCGTTGTCCATTAACTTTGAACACGTCCCCATTCCCTGGGTTCACGATCTCAACCGCTCCATGAGGATAGACGGTTTGGACAATAAACAGGTCAGACCAGCGACTGCGGAGCTTACCCGCAAACAGATGAAGCCGGGAATTGTAGAGCAACACCTTTTGCCCGGCCGTAAACACCTTTCGCATAATCATGCGATCGTGAAACAACTTGGCTCGGGACTTATGAATTTTGGCGTTCTCGTACGCATCATTGCGTAGCTCTTCTAATTCCACAATGTCGAGCTTACGTTGTACTCCCGCTTGATCAAGATCCATATTCAGGTTCTTGATCGCCCAGAAAGCACGATGCTCAAGCTCGACGGGTATGTGGCAAGCCTTGCCGTACACTACCCGATATGGGGACATACCCAAATTGGTCTTGTACGCGGTGCGGAAAGCCCACAACGCGTCATTCAACATAGTTGACCAATCCTTCCTCGAGGAACTAACCGTCTTCTCAAGAATTTGCTTTAATTGACGGTTAGAGATTTCGACCTGCCCACTAGTTTGCGGATGGTATGGGGTCGCAAGTTTGTGGGTGATCGAATACTTCCTCATAAGCGCTTCAAAGGAGCGATTACAGAAGTGGGTACCCCTATCGCTGATTATGGTACGAGGAGTACCAAATCGCGCAAAAATGTCCCTCAAGAATTTAGTGACCTCCCTGTTGTCATTGGTCTTTGTGGGTATAGCCTCAACCCACTTAGACACATAGTCAACGGCCACCAGAATGTAAACATTCCCGAACGAGTTCGGGAAGGGACCCATGAAATCGATGCCCCACACATCGAAGATGTCGACAACAAGGACATTTTACAAAGGCATCATGTCACGTCGACCAATCCTGCCAAGGCGCTGGCACCTATTGTTGGCTTTTTGGCCTTAATCTTATGTTTTGATGATTTAACCAACCTAATCTTAATTAGAGTAGCACACACTATGCATTGCATATATATTGTATTGTGTTAACCTCTACAGGTGATCAAGACTCAAGAAAGAAGGAAATGAAGTCAAGACATGTAATTAAAGCTAAATAGAAGACATGTAATCTTGATTTCTTTTGAGTCTTAGGAACAAAGTGTAATTGAGCATACTTGAGCTAAAATCAACTTAATCACACACTAGGTTCCCTATAGAAGTCACACACGAAATTTCACATAATTTGGACTTCAATAGATCACCCAAACTTTGACCGGAAAACACCTAACCTGAACCCTAACTGTCTGCCCACATTCGGTCGACCGATACAGGCCGTTCGGTCGACCGGATGATCAAGTAATCCAGTTTGTGTTTTCCCTGCCCAGTTTCGGTCGACCGCACCATCTCCTTCGGTCGACCGTTTGAACTTACTGTTCCGACCGTTATTCTTGTCGTATATGCCCAACGGTCGTATTCGTATTAAAACTATATACACCTCCATATACTTAACCAAACGGTCGAACCATGTGCCAAGTTCGGTCGACCATTTAACCTTGTCAAGAATTCCCTGCTATCGGTCGATACGACTTCGTTCGACCGATCTAGTTTTCCCTCTACCGAAACGCTTATTCGGTCGACCGGTAACCCTGTTCGGTCGACCGTTTTCTTAATAGACTTAAGTGTTCGGTCGACCTATTCATATTTCGGTCGACCGTATCATTATCGAACTCAAGCGTTCGGTCGACCGTTTCTGGACAGATTTGCAGCCCGAATTTTCTGCTTTGTGTGCTTTGCACAAAATCCAATCAAATCTTGTCCCAACGGATATATTCTCTCTAATGCCTATATAAGGAGTTGTAAAACACATTTTAACACAACTCTCCCACTACAAACTTGTCCCAAACTTTAGAGAGAATCCCAAACACTCAAAGCTACAAACCTTCCACACTTAGTGATCATTTCTTAATCCTACTCAAGTGTGCTCAAGATTTAGAGAGTGTTGCTCCACTCAAGTTCTCATTTGTTGTCAAAAGAGTAAAGGCTCCGGTGAAAGCCCGAAGCATCCTTCTCGGATTGTGAGAAGAAGATTCCAAGCTCGGCGAGGGTTGTTCGCGAGTTTGGCGGTTGTAAAGGCGTTCTCTCCCGGCCCAGAACGGGGAGTGGTTAGTGAAGTCGTGAGCGGAGCTCGGTGATCCGAGCGGAGCTCGGTGATCCGAGCGGAGCTTGCAAGAGAGGACTAGGACCCGGGTGGGGTGCCGAACCTCTATAAAAACGCCGAGTCGATTTGTGGTTTGCATATTCCTGCACTTGCTTGTTTTAGTTTAAATTCTGCTGCATTTCTTTGATTGCTTAAACAAGTAGGTAATTAGGTGATTAGCAATACTTGTGGACCCATAAACCCACACGATCCTACATTTGGTATCAGAGCCTTGTTAGCTAAATTCTCATACTTAATCGTATTATTTAGCATGGCTTCTACATCATCAAATCACATAGAAGGATTATGCACCACTAGACCTCCATTGCTTAATGGGTCAAACTATGATTATTGGAAAAATAGGATGAAAATCTTTTTAATATCAAATGACCTTAAGTATTGGATGTTTCTCCAAAATCCATACACACCCCCTAAAGAAGATGAATTAGATTCACTTACAAGACCGAAAATGAAAGAAATCGAAATGAATTCGAAAATTATGAACATCTTGTATTGTGGCCTTAATGAGGGTGAATATAATAGGATTAGGGGATGTGAAACTGCACATGAGATATGGCATAGACTTCAAATGCACCATGAGGGGGATAGTAAAACTAAGGAAACACGCATTAGTCTCCTCATGCATAAATATGAGATTTTTTCTATGCAAATCGGTGAAAACATAAGCGAAATGAACACTCGCTTCACCGATATCACTAACTCTCTTTTGGTTCTTGGAAGAAAAATCAATGAAGGAGAGATGACAAGGAAGTTCCTCCAGTCACTTAGCATCGATTGGGAAGATAAAGTCGTCGCAATTGAAGAGGCGCATGATCTCTCAAAATTAAAGATGGAGGAGCTCATTGGAAACTTGATGGCCTATGAACTTCAAATAAATCATCGGAAGGAGAAGGAAGCCACCAAGAAAACATCCACCTTGGCATTGCATGCAAATTTTGATGAGCCAAGGAATGTGGAAGATGAGGACATTGAAGTCCTAGCAAAAGACTTCTTCAAATACCTCAAGAAGGATAAAGAAGAAAAGAATGAAAGAAGAGGTAGAAGGAGTGAAAAGAGAGAAAAGAAGGAGAAGGAATAGAGTGGAAATGAGAGAAAAGAGAAGGAGAAGAAAAATGAGAGGAGGGAGAGAAGGAGAGAAAAGGAGAAGAGTAAGAGAAAAGAGAAGAGGTTGGAAGCTCACAAGGCTACATGGGACGATTCATCGTCTTCATCGTCATCCAAATCAACCACACCTTCATCAACAAAAGAATATGCACACATGTGCTACATGGCAATTCAAGATGAAGGAAGTGAGGTAGAATCTAACTCTTGCTCTAGTAATTCATGCTCAACTAAGTCATATTATAGTGATAGCTCACATTCTAGTGTTAATGAAGAAACGTATACACATGATGAGCTTCAAAATGCATTTCATGACTTAGTTAAACAATATGAGATCATTTGTGATAAAAACAAGAATGCTAGAAATTTAATCAAGGATCTCCAAAGCCAAATTGAAACATGCATGAATGAGAAGAATGAGGTGATTGCCAAATTTGAAAAGAATGCATCAAATTTTGATAAATTAAAAGCAACACCTATAGATGTTGAACAATTAGATCTCCATGCTTGCAATGTGCAATTAAGAAAAGATCTAGAAAAGTTCACCAATGTGTGGGCTCCTAAAACCAAAATGGTTTGGGTTCCCAAAGCTAACATTCAAGGACCCAAAGTTGTTTGGGTACCTAAATCTACTCTTGTAGGAGCTTGAGGAGGAGATTGGTGGTGACCGGGTGAGCTCAAGAGTCAAATTCAAATCTGGTTGCATCACCAAATGAGATTGGAGCTAAATTTGAATTCAACATTGGTATAAAAATTCCTATCTATACAATTCATGTTAAATTAGCTCTAATCTAGCTTCATATGCTTAATTGACATATCATATAACTTTAATTCATTGCAAATCATATACCCTATTCATTGCAAATCATTTATCACATCCATTGATTTTAAATGTCATTTTTTAAATGGATGTTAGAATAAGGCTTAAGTAGAAACTTAATTGAACTTAAAATTTCATCATACTCATTGTTTCAATTTAGCCTTATTGATAGGGGGAGCTTAAATGTTATATCTTTTATTAGAGTAATGAAGTGCAAAATTTAGGGGGAGCAACTTCATTACGATGACATCCTTTTGACATATATAATTATCAATGTTTTTGATGGATGTCAAAGGGGGAGAGAGAATTAAGGGGGTAACTTGAAAAACTTGATAAAATTTGAACAAAAACTATGCACATCCATAGGGGGAGCATTTATATACATAGTTTACATATACAAATTTCAAGTATTAAGATATCGGTTGCCATCATCAAAAAGGGGGAGATTGTTGGCTTTTTGGCCTTAATCTTATGTTTTGATGATTTAATCAACCTAATCTTAATTAGAGTAGCACACACTATGCATTGCATACATATTGTATTGTGCTAACCTCTACAAGTGATCAAGACTCAAGAAAGAAGGAAATGAAGTCAAGACATGTAATTAAAGCTAAATAGAAGACATGTAATCTTGATTTCTTTTGAGTCTTAGGAACAAAGTGTAATTGAGCATACTTGAGCTAAAATCAACTTAATCACACACTAGGTTCCCTATAGAAGTCACACACGAAATTTCACATAATTTGGACTTCAATAGATCACCCAAACTTTGACCGGAAAACACCTAACCTGAACCCTAACTGTCTGCCCACATTCGGTCGACCGATACAGGCCGTTCGGTCGACCGGATGATCAAGTAATCCAGTTTGTGTTTTCCCTGCCCAGTTTCGGTCGACCGCACCATCTCCTTCGGTCAACCGTTTGAACTTACTGTTCCGACCGTTATTCTTGTCGTATATGCCTAACGGTCGTATTCGTATTAAAACTATATACACCTCCATATACTTAACCAAACGGTCGAACCATGTGCCAAGTTCGGTCGACTGTTTAACCTTGTCAAGAATTCCCTGCTATCGGTCGATACGACTTCGTTCGACCGATCTAGTTTTCCCTCTACCGAAACGCTTATTCGGTCGACCGGTAACCCTGTTCGGTCGACCGTTTTCTTAATAGACTTAAGTGTTCGGTCGACCTATTCATATTTCGGTCGACCGTATCATTATCGAACCCAAGCGTTCGGTCGACCGTTTCTGGACAGATTTGCAGCCCGAATTTTCTGCTTTGTGTGCTTTGCACAAAATCCAATCAAATCTTGTCCCAACGGATCTATTCTCTCTAATGCCTATATAAGGAGTTGTAAAACACATTTTAACACAACTCTCCCACTACAAACTTGTCCCAAATTTTAGAGAGAATCCCAAACACTCAAAGCTACAAACCTTCCACACTTAGTGATCATTTCTTAATCCTACTCAAGTGTGCTCAAGATTTAGAGAGTGTTGCTCCACTCAAGTTCTCATTTGTTGTCAAAAGAGTAAAGGCTCCGGCGAAAGCCCGAAGCATCCTTCTCGGATTGTGAGAAGAAGATTCCAAGCTCGGCGAGGGTTGTTCGCGAGTTTGACGGTTGTAAAGGCGTTCTCTCCCGGCCCAGAACGGGGAGTGGTTAGTGAAGTCGTGAGCGGAGCTCGGTGATCCGAGCGGAGCTTGCAAGAGAGGACTAGGACCCGGGTGGGGTGCCGAACCTCTATAAAAACGCCGAGTCGATTTGTGGTTTGCATATTCCTACACTTGCTTGTTTTAGTTTAAATTCTGCTGCATTTCTTTGATTGCTTAAACAAGTAGGTAATTAGGTGATTAGCATTACTTGTGGACCCATAAACCCACACGATCCTACACCTATCACATTGCTTACAAAAGTCGTAAGCATCCTTGAAAAGAGAGGGCCAGTAGAATCCAGATTGGAGCACCTTGGCAGCAGTTTTCTTTGCTCCAAAGTGTCCTCCACATGCCTTGGAATGGCAGAAATGGAGCACACTTTGGAACTCGGTATCTGGGACGCACCGCCTGAAAATTTGGTCAGAGCAGCATTTGAATAGGTAGGGGTCGTCCCAGTGAAAGAATCTGACATACGATCTAAATTTGGATTGGTCAGATTTTGACCAACCCACAGGAAGTTGCTCGGTCACGAGGTAGTTCACGATGTCGGCAAACCAAGGGTTATCTTCGATCGTGAACAACTGCTCGTCAGGAAATTTATCATCAATGATTTGGTCTTGTGGGTTGGTCGTCTCTAGACGAGACAAGTGGTCAGCTATAACGTTTTCACACCCTTTTTTTGTCCCGAATCTCGAGATCGAATTCTTGTAACAACAAGATTCATCTCAAGAGTCGGGATTTTGCATCTTTCTTCGCCATGAGGTGCTTGATGGCTATGTGATCAGAATAGATAATCACGTGGGAGCCAATCAAGTACGACCGGAATTTCTCCAAAGCAAATATGATCGCTAAGAATTCCTTCTCGGTCACAGTGTAGTTTAATTGGGCATCATGGAGTGTTCTACTGGCATAGTAGATCACATGAGGCAATTTGTCCAATCGTTGCCCAAGCACTCCTCCCACAGCGAAGTCAGATGCATCACACATTAACTCAAAGGGTTCAGTCCACACCGGGGCCTTAATAATGGGAACTGAAGTCAACTCTTTCTTCAAGGTCAAAAAGGCATGGTGGCAATCCGGTGTGAACTCAAAAATGGCATCCTTAGCCAACAAGGCGGTGAGAGGTCGAGCAATTTTGCTAAATTCCCGAATGAACCGCCGATAGAATCCAGCATGCCCCAAAAAGGCGCGGATATCCTTCACATTACGTGGCGGTGGGAGATTAGCAATAAGACCCACTTTGGCGGGATCGACCTCAATTCCTCTACTTGAGACCACATGTCCAAGTACAATCCCTCGCTTCACCATGAAGTGACATTTCTCCCAATTGAGAGCGAGGTTCTTCTCACGGCATCGCTTGAGGACAAGGCTCAAGTGATGAAGGCACTCATCAAAGGAAGCGCCAAATATGGAAAAGTCGTCCATGAAGATCTCAAGGAAACGCTCAACCATATCGGAGAAGATGTTGATCATACACCTCTGAAACGTTGCCGGCGCATTGCATAACCCAAAGGGCATGCGATGGTAGGCAAACGTACCAAAGGGACAAGTGAATGTGGTTTTCTCTTGATCCTCGGGGGCGATGGGAATTTGGTTGTAACCGGAGTATCCATCAAGAAAACAATAATACTCATGTCCGGCCAACCTCTCCAACATCTGATCAATGAATGGCAACGGGAAATGATCTTTCCGCGTTGCCGCATTGAGCTTGCGATAATCAACGCAAACTCGCCAGCCAGTTTGCAGGCGTGTCGGGATAACCTCATTATGCTCATTCTCCACAACCGTCACGCCTGACTTCTTGGGAACCACATGGACAAGACTCACCCACGAACTATCAGAGATGGGATAGATAATGCCATGATCCAAGCACTTAAGAACCTCCTTTCGGACGGCTTCTTTCAGTACAGGATTCAATCTCCGTTGTGGGTCCCTGCGGGGCCTAGAATCTTCTTCCATGTGGATCCGATGCTGAACAATACCAGGGCTAATTCCCTTGATATCCTTCAAGGACCACCCGATCGCCTCTTTGTTTTCAAAGAGTACTCTTTTGAGGGCAACCTCTTGATCTTGTGCAAGATCAGAAGCAATAATGAGTGGCAAGGTCTCATTATCCCCTAAAAAGATGTACTTTAGGTTATCAGGGAGCGGTTTAAGCTCGACCAGAGGTGGGTCCTTGTCAGATTCAGAGTTACTTTCAAGTGGCTCAAGGGCCACGGGGTAAGAGGAGCAAGCACCCAGATGTGCCTCCTCATCCAGAGATACGCTGGCGGATTCCTCAAGATCCTCTTCACTCGCAACCTGGTCATTAGACACCTTAATAATATGTCGATGTGAGTCGAACATGCCTAATGATTCGGGCTCATCCGTGTCCTGGATGAAATTGGCTCCGACAGTGTCGTCGAAGAGCCCGGGTTGCTTACCAAGAGTGAAGATGTGGAAATCTGCCGTGAGGTTTCCAAAAGACAACCTCATCAAGCCATTGCGAAAATTGATCAAAGCATTAGATGTCGCAAGAAATGACCTCCCAAGGATCACAGGAATCTGTCCTTGTGGGTTGGACACGGGTTCGGTATCCAAGATGATGAAATCAACTGGAAATACGAACTCACCCACTTTGATAAGGACATCCTCCACACTCCCTCGTGGAATTTTGATGGATCTATCAGCCAACTGGAGGGTTGTCCTCGTTGGTTTAAGATCGCCTATCCCAAGGTTGACATAGACTGAGTAAGGCAGGAGATTCACAGATGCCCCCAAATCCAATAGAGCTTGAGAGATGGTCACATTCCCAATCATGCAAGAGACAGTTGGACAACCTGGGTCCTTGTACTTGACATTCATGGGTTGTGTCAATATGGAGCTCACATTGGCGGCCAAAAAGGCCTTTTTGGGAACATTTGTTTTTCTCTTGGTGGTGCAAAGGTCCTTGAGGAACTTGGCATACGGTGGCATTTGTTGAACAACGTCCAACAACGGGATGTTCACCTTTACTTGCCTAAGTACCTCAACGATCTTATCCCACCTCCAGAGATACGTCAGCAGAATGCACTCTCTCGTGTCGAGCGCTCTCACCAGAACGAGCCCAACCTCGCATAAAATGCTCGACTCGACTATAAACTAACACACAACAGAGGGTGTACTAGAGGAGGAGACTAAACATAGAGAATAGATGAGGAGAGGACTCAGGTGAGGAGGGAACAATCCCTAGAGCTAGCGTGGGTAGTGGGATCAGGAAGAAGCCTAACTAGCAAGCACAACTCAAACAATGTAAGGCAATGGGTCCTTAAGCTAGATGACGCCTAACTTCGAGGTCACTAGCCTCGACACGCCTCACCTCCCTACAAAGAGGACCACAATGCCCAGCAAGTGATACCAGATCCGGAGATCCAGTACCTCCTACTATCGACAAGGTAGGCAACGCCGATCACGTCATGACGGTCTCGACTAGATTACTCTCCTAGTGCGTCCGAATTCCTTAGGGCCAATGTCTACTTGCTTTTAGTTAAGGCTTTATTAAGAGTGGTTTTTGGGGCCAAGGAAAGGGTGATGAAATCCCCCACCTTATCTTTTATGGGACAACCCCTCCTTAGTAGCGTTTTGATCCTAAATCTAGCAATCAATCGCTCCAATCAAACGCTCACTCACTCTTGTCCTGATGCAATTCCTACTAACTAATGCATGGGCATACGAGATGCATGAATGAGTGTAGGAAATGCGTACCTCACGCCAACACTCAACAACTGAAAATAAAGCTAAAAGAAAAGACAACTATATGCCTAAGTCAATACATGATGCGTGACCTAAACAAGTAAGAACGTCTAGTCTTTTGCTTTGGATTTTAGGGCCAAGTTGATTTATGGGGGAGTGATTAATGATCTGGGAGCAAACCAGAAGTCACAGCATGCAAAATAGGGCTCCCAGATAACAACTCCCAAGTCATTGCCGTCCATGGGCAAGGGTAGGGACAAGCAAGTCATTGCCGTCCATGGGAGGAGCCAAAAGATTGCTAAAGGAAAGGGCAAATCTACCAAAAGTGGTTCAATCAAGAGCAAGGGAGTAGGAGGTGCTCGTGCGAGTGCCTCGAGGGGGAAATCTTAGAAATCTCCAACTCCCAATACGGAGTGCTTTCACTGCGGTGAAAAAGGACACATCCGGCCAAATTGCCCCAAGTACAAGGAAGACCTTGACAACGGAGTGATTGAACGTCGGCGCTCTAAAAAGGCCAAAGGTATATTTGTTATTGAAATAAATTTAGCCACCTCTGTCCAGGATTGGGTAATTGATACCGGATCTTGTGCTCACATAGTTTCTAATGTGCAGCTACTCATGGATAGGAAGGAACTCGTAAGGAACGAGGTAGAATTGAAGGTCGGAAATGGTGCGAACGTGTCTGCGGTTGCACAAGGTTCTGTGGTGCTTCAATTATGTAGTGGTTTAAATTTATGTCTAAAGAATGTTTATTATGTACCTTCGATTAGCAAGAATATTATTTCTGTATCATGTCTGGATATGGATAATTTTAATATAAATATTTCAAATTCTTGTTTGTCTATATCGAAGAATGGTGTTTTCTATGCAAATGCGTTCATAAGGAATGGTCTCTATTTGCTTGAATTGAATAATAAACAAATCTTTAATATCAATAACAAAAGACTTAAGACCACTCACGAGAATGATACTCTCTTGTGGCACTATCGTCTCGGTCACATAAATGAAAAGCGCATCAAGAAATTGCAAGAAGCTAACCTTCTTGGTCTACTTGATTTTAAATCATTGGAGACGTGCCAACCATGTCTAATGGGAAAAATGACCAAAAAGCCTTTCAAGAAGAAAGGTTCAAGGGCGAATGGTTTGTTGGATTTGATACATTCCGATGTATGTGGTCCAATGAGTACTAGTGCACGAGATGGTTTCAGGTACTTCATTACGTTCACGGATGATTATAGTCGTTATGGCTATGTTTATCTAATGAGAAACAAAAGTGAATCTTTTGACAAGTTCAAAGAATTCAAGAATGAAGTAGAGAACCAACTCGACAAGAAAATCAAGTCTCTACGAACGGATCATGGAGGTGAGTACTTAAGTGCTGAATTTGACTCATACCTAAAGGAGTTTGGTATTGTACCTCAACTCACCCCTCCCGATACACCTCAGTGGAATGGGGTATCCGAAAGGAGGAATAGGACATTGCTCGACATGGTTCGGTCAATGATGAGTCATGCGGAATTACCTCTTTACTTTTGGAGTAATGCACTACAAACTGCGGCTTACACACTAAATAATGTTTCATCCAAATCCGTGGAGAAAACTCCTTATGAGCTATGGAGTGGTAAAACACCTAAGCTCAATTTTCTCAAGATTTGGGGTTGTGAGGCTTACGTCAAGAGATTGATGTCGACCAAACTTCAACCAAAAGCGGATAAGTACTTCTTTATTGGTTATCCTCGTGAGACAAGAGGATACTACTTTTGGCATATCACCTCCAATCGAGTGATTGTAGAGAGGGATGCCACATTTCTGGAAAAGGAATTTCTAGAAAGAGTAAAAAGTAGTGGGATTAGGGTTGTGCTTGAGGAAACTCAAGATACTCTACAAGATCATGACATGAATGATGACATTCAAGATCATGAAGGCCCAACCGAGATTCCTTTGGTTAGTAGGAGCGTGAGCGAGAGACCATAACAAGAAATTGTGAGAGAATCTCAATCATCCCCACCAAGTGTACGTTCCAGAATTGAACGTGAACCAACTCCTCAAGAAATTGTGGAAGAAGTTCGAGAGACACGAGAAGAACCAAAAGAACTTAGAAGGTCAACAAGGGAAAGGAAGAAACCCGATATCTATCTGGGACTTCATGAAATCATGGTACTAGATACTAATGATCCCTTGACCTTCCAAGAAGCAATGGAAAGGGAAGACTCCAAACTATGGCTTAAGGCCATGGAATCCGAAATAGAATCCATGTATGATAATCAAGTGTGGAACTTGGTTGACCTTCCTCAAGGGAAAAAGGTCATTCAAAATAAATGGGTTTTCAAGAGGAAGATGGATATGGATGGGAACTTAACAACCTACAAAGCAAGGCTTGTAGCGAAGGGTTTCACTCAAGTTCAAGGAATTGACTATGATGAAACTTTTTCACCGGTTGCCATGTTCAAGTCTATTCGGATCATGCTCGCTATTGCCGCATTTCATGATTATGAAATATGGCAAATGGATGTCAAAACGGCGTTCCTTAATGGGAACTTGGAGGAGGATGTGTACATGGTACAGCCTCAAGGTTTTGAAGATCCAAAGAATAGCGAGAAGGTATGCAAGCTTCAAAGATCCATTTTGGATTGAAGCAAGCATCAAGGAGTTGGAACAAACGCTTTGACGAGGAAGTGAAGAAGCTTCACTTCATTCAAAGTAAGGAAGAACCTTGTATATACAAGAAGGTTAGTGGGAGCCATGTAGTATTCCTAATCTTATATGTCGATGACATATTGCTCATGGGTAATCATATTCCTTTGCTTGAGCAAACGAGAAGTTCAATGAAATCTGCATTTTCAATGAAAGATATGGGTGAGGCTCAATACATCTTGGGAATCAAGATATACCGAGATAGATTCCGTAGACTCATTGGCCTGAGTCAACGTACATACATTGACAAGGTCTTGGAAAGGTTCAAGATGAACAACTCCAAAAAGGGCAGTATGCCAATGAGTATGGGTGTGCAACTCAAGAAGTCTCTGAAGGGAATGTGTTCTAAAAGTTTTACTTTTAAATGCCAATCATTATGAATTGAATGAGAAATCGTTTTGTTCCTTGTTTATGTTATTCGTCTTTTAGAAGTGTTAAGGAAGAGGCTCTTGGTCCTTAACCGTAGAGCTCTAAAAGATATTGGTTTGCATAAAACAAAAGATATTCGCAATCATGGTAATTAACATGGAACATTAATTACCGAGTTAAGATTGTCGTGTTGGTCATAGATCATTGTAGCTCTACAAGTGAGTGACGACACGGGTATACAAAAGAGGAAAATATTACTTTTGTATACTGAATAGACCTAATAAGTAAAATATTATAGAAATGTGTTTCTGTGTCATTAATATTTTACTGTGTCTTTGGTCCTTTGATATGAGACTTATATCTAATCACTTAAGGAGTTCTTAATTAGACTAGTGTCTTGAGCTATCGATGAGTGTAGTGTAAAGACATTAGTTGGTTATGTACAACTTTTGTTGGAGAAGATAGTTAGTCAAAAGACTATCATTGCCCCTCTTAATTGAGTGATGATATTAGTGGGCCCCTTGATAAAGCAAAGTTATAATGTGCACAATGTGATTTGAGTTAAGTCACATATTTATAACTAGCTTAAAGAGATCAAGAAATGAATACTAAGACAAAGATGACACAATACTACTTTGTGTGTATTCTTAATATCATGAGGCAAGGGACAGACACCAGTGGTGCACTCCATCACTAAATGGATCGGGTTTTGGTTCGAGTGGAATTAAGACATCTAACTAATTGGGAGCTATAATGTGTAGCTAGATACCGCTTATAGCTTGTGATATTAAGCTCTTAATATCACTGCCAACTTAGTTTAGATCCTCCCATAGGTCACACCACAAAACTGGGAAACAAGGAATGGGGATTTTGAGTTCATAAGATGTGTCGGGTTTCATGTAGAAAATATGACACATGGGGTGAACAAAGCAAAATCAAAGTTATGTTGTGATTAATAACATAATTAGAATCTAAATTAAATTCATATGTGATGTAAATATTATGGGGTGTAATGATTGATCATTACATAGGATAATATGTTACATAAGTTGTGAATTTACTACTAATCCCGAAATGTCAAATTTTGAAGGGGTTAAACCGAAATTTGACAAGTCTGCAAAACAGTGCTCAAACGGTCGACCGGATAGCAGTAAACGGTCGACCGGTAGGGCACGGTCGACCGGACGAGTCTCGACCGATAACAGGGAATTTTCATCTGTTCGAACGGTCGACCGAAAGTGATCGGTCGGTCGACCGAACATTGCGATGGAATAATTCCTATTACGAACGGCCGACCGAATGTTGAACGGTCGACCGAAACATTGGTTCGAGCGGTCGACCGCACCTGGAAACGGTCGACCGGTCCAGACGGTTTTATGCAGAATTAATTTAAGAATTAATTAGATCATGCATGGAATTGGTCCATAATTGATCTAATTCGTGGCTAATAATATTTATTAATAAATAATGAATGGTTAGATGGAATTTTGCATGAAATCATGGGCAAGAGGTTGCACATGAATAGGTAATTTGGAGAGAACCTATAAATAGAGGTTATCTCATTGCCTTCCTACAATCTTAATTAATATTGCTTTTCATGCAAAATCTCTCTCCTTAATTCTCCACGAAAATTCCATAAATTCTTAAGTTTAGTTTAGTTCTTAAGAGATCATCTTCTCAAGGGAATTAAAGAGGGGTTAGTAATTGGATTCTAAACCCTATCGGAGATTGAGAGACTAGCTTCCCTCTCTCCGATCTTGTTTAGAGTTTGGTGAATACTCGGAGGCATCCGGCGCAGCGAGGAGCATCCCAACCGTCTCCGAATCTTCGAGAAGTTTTAGAGAACTTCTAGGTATGAATTTCGGAGCTCCTTTATGTTTGTTTTAATAGAGTTTCTGAAACTAGTTTGTTAAAACAAACCGATGCATGCAATAAATTCTAGAAAATTGAAAATTGATCCTTATTATACATAAAAATCCGAAAAATATATATGTATAATTAAACATGAAATCCTACAGTGGTATCAGAGCATAGGGTTCAATTTTCTCATGATTTATGGCTGTAAACAAATCTAGTTTACCATCTAGGATTTAAACAATTCGTTTTACCGGTTTTTTCGGTCTTTAAATGTTTGTTGAAATAATTCCTTATAATAATTCGTTTTAAATGTTTTGAATGTTTAAAACATGGCATATAATTATTAGAATTATGATTTAGACATAAGTCTAACTTGCAATAATTTCGTTTTAAGTACAAACGATTATTTTGTAAGAGAATCAACAAAACCGAAAAAACTGCGATTCATCTTTCCATTGGAAATTGGATGAACAGCGGTTCATAATTAATTTGTGAACTATGGATGTATGAAAAATGTTTTTAATGGATTTCAAAATATTTTTCAAAGAATTGTTGAGAATTCTAAATGATTGATAAATTAGATTCTGTAGTTTATAGCAATTGCGTGCATGGATGCTTGAGTTGCTTTGCAGGATTGTGAGTTTATATGTTCCAAATCAGACACTACAAATGTATATAATTATTATTATACAGGGGCTTATGTATGTAAAAGCCATATTCTATATTTTCTATCTTTAGAATTGCATTTGCATGTGAGAGGTTTTTACATAGGACTTGCACTAGTCGGTTTTTATCGAATGTGAGGAGCATGTTTATTTTCTGTAAAATCTACATCTCCGGTGCAAGAGGAAGTCGCCGCTGTAGCGCATCGATCGAGGATCGAGGATCGGGGATCGAGGATCAAGGATCGAAGGGAACATATAAACTCACACGATGTGGATTGTGTGAATGTTTAATTTTTGTTTTATAATTTCTGCTATGCATGTGATGAATGGTGAATGTTAGGATGTGTATGAATATTAATATGCATGATAACCTAAAATTCTAAATCACATGTTAAATTGTCCAACAAAAATTAAGAATAAATTTCCTTCTTATTTCATCCACTAGCAGCCATTGATCGAGGGATATTCTGCTCGCCCTTAGCGAGAGATAGCTCCCTCTATCTTTGGGAATAGTGGGAGATATAAAGGTTGTCTGTTGTTGTGCCACAATTAAATATATGAGGTGTGTTTCACCCTAGTGAACCCCAAGTATGTTTAGTTGTGAATACAATAGATAAACGTATCTCGTATCAAATGAAAATAAGTTTTCTTAACATTACCTAGAGCCCTCGCTCGGTTTTGGGAAAAAGTTTTTCTTACGAGGATAGGTCATATTCCCTCATAATTAAAACGACAAGAGTCACAAGAGTTTGAAGATGCTAAATATTGCTAAAATTCAAAAAGGTTGTGATTAGAAAATGTTTTCTTACCTTGATATTGTAATGTATTCGATAGCCCTTAGCTAGTCTATATTACAATTAATAGGATCTTGGATTGTTGCATTTATGGGCAAGATTTTAATTTGCAACATTTACATTTATATATTCGATATATGTATGCATGTGTATTAAAACATAAAATTGGCATTAAAACCTGTATGATTTATTTTGTAGAAAAATGTCGAACATCCAACCTATCGTACGATCCATGATAGAAAAACACCCTTTAGCAAATGATGGCTCAAACTTCATTAGTTGGCAACTCAAACTCAACATCGTGTTAAAGTTTGAGAAACTATCTCACATTTTGGAAGGTCCAATCCCAAAGTGGAATGAGAGATTAACCGATGAAGAGAAAGAGGCTAAGGCCAAGTGGGAAGACCAAGAGAACCAGGTTCACGGTCTTATGCTAGCATCCATGGGTGACTCGCTCCAAGCGAAATACTTGGATTCAAAACCCAAGAAGACCATGGAGGCTTTATCTAAGATGTTCATGGATAGTGCCCGAAAGGAGCGCTATAAGACCACCATCGCACTCACAAGGTGCCATATGGCGGAGGGAACATCGGTATCTATGCATTTTCTCACGATGCAAGGATACCTTGAGAAGTTGGCAAAGCTCTCTTCACCAATGCCCGAGGACATTGCTGAAGATATGATTCTTGGCTCTCTAGCCCCGTCCTTTAAGGACTTTGTGATGCACTATCACGTGCGTGAAAAAGGGGTGAGTCTTGAGGAGCTTCACAACGCTCTCAAAACTGCTGAAGTTGACATGGGCAAGGGTAGGGACAAGCAAGTCCTTGCCGTCCATGGGAGGGGCCATAAGATTGGTAAAGGAAAGGGCAAATCTACCAAAAGTGGTTCAATCAAGAGCAAGGGAGTAGGAGGTGCTCGTGCGAGTGCCTCAAGGGGGAAATCTCAGAAATCTCCAACTCCCAATACGGAGTGCTTTCACTGCGGTGAAAAAGGACACATCCGGCCAAATTGCCCCAAGTACAAGGAAGACCTTGACAACGGAGTGATTGAACGTCGGCGCCCCAAAAAGGCCAAAGGTATATTTGTTATTGAAATAAATTTAGCCACCTCTGTCCAGGATTGGGTAATAGATACCGGATCTTGTGCTCACATAGTTTCTAATGTGCAGCTACTCATGGATAGGAAGGAACTCGTACGGAACGAGGTAGAATTGAAGGTCGGAAATGGTGCGAACGTGTCTGCGGTTGCACAAGGTTCTGTGGTGCTTCAATTATGTAGTGGTTTAAATTTATGTCTAAAGAATGTTTATTATGTACCTTCGATTAGCAAGAATATTATTTCTGTATCATGTCTGGATATGGATAATTTTAATATAAATATTTCAAATTCTTGTTTGTCTATATCGAAGAATGGTGTGTTCTATGCAAATGCGTTCATAAGGAATGGTCTCTATTTGCTTGAATCGGATAATAAACAAATCTTTAATATCAATAACAAAAGACTTAAGACCACTCACGAGAATGATACTCTATTGTGGCACTATCGTCTTGGTCACATAAACGAAAAGCGCATCAAGAAATTGCAAGAAGCTAACCTTCTTGGTCTACTTGATTTTAAATCATTGGAGACGTGCCAACCATGTCTAATGGGAAAAATGACCAAAAAGCCTTTCAAGAAGAAAGGCCCAAGGGCGAGTGGCTTGTTGGATTTGATACATTCCGATGTATGTGGTCCAATGAGTACTAGTGCACGAGATGGTTTCAGGTACTTCATTACGTTCACGGATGATTATAGTCGTTACGGCTATGTTTATCTAATGAGAAACAAAAGTGAATCCTTTGACAAGTTCAAAGAATTCAAGAATGAAGTAGAGAACCAACTCGACAAGAAAATCAAGTCTCTACGAACGGATCGTGGAGGTGAGTACTTGAGTTCCGAATTTGACTCATACCTAAAGGAGTTTGGTATTGTACCTCAACTCACCCCTCCCGGTACACCTCAGTGGAATGGGGTATCCGAAAGGAGGAATAGGACATTGCTCGATATGGTTCGGTCAATGATGAGTCATGCGGAATTACCTCTTTACTTTTGGAGTTATGCACTACAAACTGCGGCTTACACACTAAATAATGTTCCATCCAAATCCGTGGAGAAAACTCCCTATGAGCTGTGGAGTGGTAAAACACCTAAGCTCAGTTTTCTCAAGATTTGGGGTTGTGAGGCTTACGTCAAGAGATTGATGTCGACCAAACTTCAACCAAAAGCGGATAAGTGCTTCTTCATTGGTTATCCTCGTGAGACAAGAGGATACTACTTTTGGCATATCACCTCCAATCGAGTGATTGTAGAGAGGGATGCCACATTTCTGGAAAAGGAATTTCTAGAAAGAGTAAAAAGTAGTGGGAGTAGGGTTGTGCTTGAGGAAACTCAAGATACTCTACAAGATCATGAAATGAATGATGACATTCAAGATCATGAAGGCCCAACCGAGATTCCTTTGGTTAGTGGGAGCGTGAGCGAGAGACCGTCACAAGAAATTGTGAGAGAATCTCAATCATCCCCACCAAGTGTACGTTCAAGAGTTGAACGTGAACCCATTCCTCAAGAAATTGTGGAAGAAGTTCAAGAGACACGAGAAGAACCAAAAGAACTTAGAAGGTCAACAAGGGAAAGGAAGAAACCCGATTTGTATCTGGGACTTCATGAAATCATGGTACTAGATACCAATGATCCCTTGACCTTCCAAGAAGCAATGGAAAGGGAAGACTCCAAACTATGGCTTAAGGCCATGAAATCCGAAATAGAATCCATGTATGATAATCAAGTATGGGACTTGGTTGACCTTCCTCAAGGGAAAAAGGCCATTCATAATAAATGGGTTTTTAAGAGGAAGATGGACATGGATGGGAACTTGACAACCTACAAAGCGAGGCTTGTAGCGAAGGGTTTCACTCAAGTTCAAGGAATTGACTATGATGAAACTTTTTCACCGGTTGCCATGTTTAAGTCTATTCGGATCATGCTCGCTATTGCCGCATTTCACGATTATGAAATATGGCAAATGGATGTCAAAACGGCGTTCCTGAATGGGAACTTGGAGGAGGATGTGTACATGGTACAGCCTCAAGGTTTTGAAGATCCAAAGAATAGCGAGAAGGTATGCAAGCTTCAAAGATCCATCTATGGATTGAAGCAAGCATCAAGGAGTTGGAACAAACGCTTTGACGAGGAAGTGAAGAAGCTTCACTTCATTCAAAGTAAGGAAGAACCTTGTGTATACAAGAAAGTTAGTGGGAGCCATGTAGTATTCCTAATCCTATATGTCGATGACATATTGCTTATGGGCAATCATATTCCTTTGCTTGAGCAAACGAGAAGTTCATTGAAATCTGTATTTTCGATGAAAGACATGGGTGAGGCTCAATACATCTTGGGAATCAAGATATATCGAGATAGACCCCGTAGACTCATTGGCCTCAGTCAACGTGCATACATTGACAAGGTCTTGGAAAGGTTCAAGATGAACAACTCCAAAAAGGGCAGTGTGCCAATGAGTATGGGTGTGCAACTCAAGAAGTCTCAACGTGCGCAATCACGTAAGGACTTAGAGTACATGAAGGATGTCCCTTATGCTTCGGCAATTGGGTCGATCATGTACGCGATGACTTGCACAAGACCCGATGTCTCGTATGCTCTAAGTGTGACAAGTCGTCACCAATCCAACGCAGGTCCTGAGCATTGGACTGCGGTCAAGAATATCCTGAAGTACCTTAACCGGACTAAGGATAAGATTCTTGTTTATGGAGGACAAAGGGAATTGATAGCTGAAGGTTACTCGGATGCGAGTTTCATGAGTGATCCAGACGATAGAAGGTCGCAATCAGGATACGTCTTTCTTCTGAATGGTGGAGCTGTGAGTTGGCGTAGCTGGAAGCAAACCACTACGGCCGATTCAACCACTGCTTCAGAAGTAATGGCTGTCGCTGAAGCGAGCAAGGAAGGAGTGTGGATCAAGAAGTTCCTTGAAGAGCTTGGAGTAGTTCCCACGAGCGAGGGACCCATCGAGCTATTTTGCGATAATAGTGCATCTATCTCGCAAATCAAGGATCCTAGATCACACCACAAAGTGAAGTACATGGATCGTAAGTACTTCGTGACACGTGACCTCATCGACGAAGGCAAAATAAATCTGTTATGGGTGGACACCAACAGCAACACAGCTGATCCATTCACAAAACCCTTATCCCAAGCCAAGGGCGAAATGCATTTCGAGTCCATGGGATTGAGGAACCATGTAGATTGGCTTGATGATTGATATGTAATGGGGTTTACCCTAGTTATTATTGTTTTATGCATTGAGTATGTATGAGAAAGAAAACTTTAATAACAAGTGGGAGATTGAAGGGAATGTGTTCTAAAAGTTTTACTTTTAAATGCCAATCATTATGAATTGAATGAGAAATCGTTTTGTTCCTTGTTTATGTTATTCGTCTTTTAGAAGTGTTAAGGAAGAGGCTCTTGGTCCTTAACCGTAGAGCTCTAAAAGATATTGGTTTGCATAAAACAAAAGATATTCGCAATCATGGTAATTAACATGGAACATTAATTACCGAGTTAAGATTGTCGTGTTGGTCATAGATCATTGTAGCTCTACAAGTGAGTGACGACACGGGTATACAAAAGAGGAAAATATTACTTTTGTATACTGAATAGACCTAATAAGTAAAATATTATAGAAATGTGTTTCTGTGTCATTAATATTTTACTGTGTCTTTGGTCCTTTGATATGAGACTTATATCTAATCACTTAAGGAGTTCTTAATTAGACTAGTGTCTTGAGCTATCGATGAGTGTAGTGTAAAGACATTAGTTGGTTATGTACAACTTTTGTTGGAGAAGATAGTTAGTCAAAAGACTATCATTGCCCCTCTTAATTGAGTGATGATATTAGTGGGCCCCTTGATAAAGCAAAGTTATAATGTGCACAATGTGATTTGAGTTAAGTCACATATTTATAACTAGCTTAAAGAGATCAAGAAATGAATACTAAGACAAAGATGACACAATACTACTTTGTGTGTATTCTTAATATCATGAGGCAAGGGACAGACACCAGTGGTGCACTCCATCACTAAATGGATCGGGTTTTGGTTCGAGTGGAATTAAGACATCTAACTAATTGGGAGCTATAATGTGTAGCTAGATACCGCTTATAGCTTGTGATATTAAGCTCTTAATATCACTGCCAACTTAGTTTAGATCCTCCCATAGGTCACACCACAAAACTGGGAAACAAGGAATGGGGATTTTGAGTTCATAAGATGTGTCGGGTTTCATGTAGAAAATATGACACATGGGGTGAACAAAGCAAAATCAAAGTTATGTTGTGATTAATAACATAATTAGAATCTAAATTAAATTCATATGTGATGTAAATATTATGGGGTGTAATGATTGATCATTACATAGGATAATATGTTACATAAGTTGTGAATTTACTACTAATCCCGAAATGTCAAATTTTGAAGGGGTTAAACCGAAATTTGACAAGTCTGCAAAACAGTGCTCAAACGGTCGACCGGATAGCAGTAAACGGTCGACCGGTAGGGCACGGTCGACCGGACGAGTCTCGACCGATAACAGGGAATTTTCATCTGTTCGAACGGTCGACCGAAAGTGATCGGTCGGTCGACCGAACATTGCGATGGAATAATTCCTATTACGAACGGCCGACCGAATGTTGAACGGTCGACCGAAACATTGGTTCGAGCGGTCGACCGCACCTGGAAACGGTCGACCGGTCCAGACGGTTTTATGCAGAATTAATTTAAGAATTAATTAGATCATGCATGGAATTGGTCCATAATTGATCTAATTCGTGGCTAATAATATTTATTAATAAATAATGAATGGTTAGATGGAATTTTGCATGAAATCATGGGCAAGAGGTTGCACATGAATAGGTAATTTGGAGAGAACCTATAAATAGAGGTTATCTCATTGCCTTCCTACAATCTTAATTAATATTGCTTTTCATGCAAAATCTCTCTCCTTAATTCTCCACGAAAATTCCATAAATTCTTAAGTTTAGTTTAGTTCTTAAGAGATCATCTTCTCAAGGGAATTAAAGAGGGGTTAGTAATTGGATTCTAAACCCTATCGGAGATTGAGAGACTAGCTTCCCTCTCTCCGATCTTGTTTAGAGTTTGGTGAATACTCGGAGGCATCCGGCGCAGCGAGGAGCATCCCAACCGTCTCCGAATCTTCGAGAAGTTTTAGAGAACTTCTAGGTATGAATTTCGGAGCTCCTTTATGTTTGTTTTAATAGAGTTTCTGAAACTAGTTTGTTAAAACAAACCGATGCATGCAATAAATTCTAGAAAATTGAAAATTGATCCTTATTATACATAAAAATCCGAAAAATATATATGTATAATTAAACATGAAATCCTACAGTCTCAACGTGCGCAATCACGTAAGGACTTAGAGTACATGAAGGATGTCCCTTATGCTTCGGCAATTGGGTCGATCATGTACGCGATGACTTGCACAAGACCTGATGTCTCGTATGCTCTAAGCGTGACAAGTCGTCACCAATCCAACGCATGTCCTGAGCATTGGACTGCGGTCAAGAATATCCTGAAGTACCTTAACCGGACTAAGGATAAGATTCTTGTTTATGGAGGACAAAGGGAATTGATTTCTGAGGGTTACTCGGATGCGAGTTTCATGAGTGATCTAGACGATAGAAGGTCGCAATCAGGATACGTCTTCCTTCTGAATGGTGGAGTTGTGAGTTGGCGTAGTTGGAAGCAAAGCACTACGACCGACTCAACCACTGCTTCAGAAGTGATGGCTGTCGCTGAAGCGAGCAAAGAAGGAGTGTGGATCAAGAAGTTCCTTGAAGAGCTTGGAGTAGTTCCCTCGAGCGAGGGACCAATAGAGCTATTTTGCGACAATAGTGCATCTATCTCGCAAATCAAGGATCCCAAATCACACCACAAAGTGAAGTATATGGATCGTAAGTACTTCGTGACGAGTGACCTCATCGACGAAGGCAAAATAAATCTGTTATGGGTGGACACCAACAACAACACAGTTGATCCATTCACAAAACCCTTATCCCAAGCCAAGGGCGAAATGCATTTCGAGTCCATGGGATTGAGGAACCATGTAGATTGGCTTGATGATCGATATGTAATGGGGTTTACCCTAGTTATTATTCTTTTATGCATTGAGTATGTATGAGAAAGAAAAGTTTAATAACAAGTGGGAGATTGAAGAGAATGTGTTCTGAAAGTTTTACTTTTAAATGTCAATTATTATGAATTGAATGAGAAATCATTTTGTTCCTTGTTTATGTTATTCGTCTTTTGGAAGTGTTGAGGAAGATGCTCTTGGTCCTTAACCGTAGAGCTCTAAAAGATAATGGTTTACATAAAACAAAAGAGATTCGCAATCATGGTAATTAACATGGGACATTAATTACCGGGTTAAGATTGTCGTGATTGGTCATAGATCATTGTAGCTCTACAAGTGAGTGACAACACGGGTATGCAAAAGAGAAAAATAGTACTTTTGTATACTGAATAGACCTAATAAGTAAAATATTATAGAAATGTGTTTCTGTGTCATTAATATTTTACTGTGTCTTTGGTCCTTTGATATGAGACTTATATCTGATCACTTAAGGAATACTTAATTAGATCAGTGTCTTGAACTATCGATAAGTGTAGTGTAAAGGCATTGGTTTGTTAAGTACAACTTTTGTTGGAGAAGATAGTTAGTCAAAAGACTATCATTGCCCCCTCTTAATTGAGTGATGATATTAGTGGGCCCCTTGATAAAGCAAAGTTATAATGTGCACAATGTGATTTGAGTTAAGTCACATATTTATAACTAGCTTAAAGAGATCAAGAAATGAATACTAATACAAAGATGACACAATATTACTTTGTGTGTATTCTTAATATCATGAGGCAAGGGACGGACACAAGTGGTGCACTCCATCACTAAATGGATCGGGTTTTGGTTCGAGTGGAATTAAGACATCTAACTAATTGGGAGCTATAATGTGTAGCTAGATACCGCTTATAGCTTGTGATATTAAGCTCTTAATATCACTGCCAACTTAGTTTAGATCCTCCCATAGGTCACACCACAAAACTGGGAAACAAGAAATGAGGATTTTGAGTTCATAAGATGTGTCGGGTTTCATGTAGAAAATATGACACATGGGGTGAACAAGCAAAATCAAAATTATGTTGTGATTAATAACATAATTAGAATCTAAATTAAATTCATATGTGATGTAAATATTATGGGGTGTAATGATTGATCATTACATATGATAATATGTTACATAAGTTGTGAATTTACTACTAATCCCGAAATGTCAAATTTTGTAGGGGTTAAACTGAAATTTGACAAGTCTGTAGAACAGTGCTCCAACGGTCGACCGGTTAGCAGTAAATGGTCGACCGATCGGGCACGGTCGACTGGACATGTCTCGACCGATAACAGGGAATTTTCATCTGTTCGAACGGTCGACTGAATGTAATCGGTCGGTCGATCGAACATAGCGATGGAATAATTCTTGTTACGAACGGTCGACCGAGTTATTGAACGGTCGACCGAAACCTGGTTAGTAGAGCGGTCGACCGAACCTCCAAACGGTCGACCGGTCCAGACGGTTAATGCAGAATTAATTTAAGAATTAATTAGATCATGCATGGAATTGGTCCATAATTGATTTAATTCATGGCTAATATTATTTATTATTAAATAATGGATGGTTAGATGGAATTTTGCATGAAATCATGGGCAAGAGGTTGCACATGAATAGGTAATTTGGAGAGAACTTATAAATACAAGTTTATCTCATTACCTCTTTAATTTCATTTTATTGCTTTCTCATGCAAAAATTCTCTCCCCATAATTCTCCACGAAAATTCCTTAATTCGTAAATTTAGTTTAGTTCTTAAGAGATCATCTTCTCAAGGGAATTAAAGAGGGGTTAGTAATTGGATTCTAAATCCTATCGGAGATTGAGAGACTAGCTTCCCTCTCTCTGATCTTGTTTAGAGTTTGGTGAATACTCGGAGGCATCCGGCGCAGCGAGGAGCATCCCCAACGTCTCCGAATCTTCAAGAAGTTTTAGAGAACTTCTAGTTATGAATTTCGGAGCCCATATTTGTTTTAATAAAGTTTTGAAACTAGATATTGAAACAAATTGATGCATGCATGAAATAAATCATAGAAAATTATAAATTGATACTTATTGTGCATAAAAATTTCGAAAATATACATGCATAATTAAACATGAAATCCTACAGTATTACACTAAACTACACTACAATGCTAAACTAGTAAACAAACAAGCTGAAATGAACTAAACAACTAAGCTAATCAACTAATGCAAAAGTTAAAATCACAGGAATGAAAACCCCTAAGGGGTGGAGTGTATGTGTGTGTGTGTGCACATGAAATAAGTGTAGTATGAAATGCATACAATAAGCTCAAGTAGTTAGTGTTGTTAATGCATAAGAAGTACCTAACTATGGCAAGACCTATCATTACAACACTAACTTATGTGCATAATATGAGCAATGCAAGGTTGTTATTAAGACACTTAGACAAGCATGGAATGTACCTAAGCTATGGCAGAAACCATCAAGTAAGGTTCTTAATAATTCAAGCAAGCATACTAATATCAACACAAAATATTCATATTAAGCATTCAAACTATCTACATAACTTGTACACACACCTACTCCACCCCCAAAGGGGATGAAACTACTCACACATATTTAAACTAACTACTCTAATAAAATGAAGCATTATACTGAAATAAAACTATACTAATCAAGCAAGAAATATTAAAGAAGCATAAAACAAAACAAGCACCAAAGCAAACACATTAACTAAGCAAGAATTAACAAGCTAAAAACTTCTATTATGAACTCACTCAGATTACAAGCAGCCCTTCCTCCACTAGAGTTTTGCTTCAAGGCTTCACTCTTAGTAGGGAAGATGGCCACCAAAGAGAGAGATGGCTACAATGGGAGGTGAAGAGTTCTATTTATAAGCATGGAAAAAGCTAATCCGGGACAATCCCCCGATGTGGGACTAAAACAATACCAAAAATAGCCTAAACACATGATAATACAAGTCCAGGAGCGAGCTTAGCAGATTTGGGCTCATCCAGACCGCCAATTGGCGGCCTGTAAGGCCCAGATCCGTTTGGGTTTTGTGCTGGGCTTCTCTGGAAGCATTTATTGGTCATTGATGCATCTACTCGGTTTGTTGGAGCTCCGACACGAATCGAATTGCCAAAACACTCCCCATGATGGTGTGGAGTTTCCTGTTTTTCTCTTAGGTCCTTTGGTCTTACGATCAGGTCCTTCTCCCTTGCATCTTAGTCCTCAGGTCTCACAATTAAGTCTTTTTTCCTGCTTTTGGGTCTTTTCATGGCTCCTCTTCAAACCTCTTTATTCCTGAAAACTAAACATAAAACTCGTTACGTAGCATTGCTTAGGTGTAAGATAATGGATACAAGATACAAATATGAGCATGAAATGATGTCAATCACCGGTCGAACGATGCCTTGTGGCGGTCGACCGGTCGTGCATTTTGCTGGTGGATCAGATTGCCTGTTTGTTTTCGGTCGACCGGTTCCTTGTGGTCGTTCGACCGAAACTTAAGAGTACTGAGTAGAAATGTATGCTTGTTCGACCGATTATTTATATGCGTTCGACCGTTTATGACTTAGAACTGCTAGGACGCCCTGGTAGTTTTCGGTCGACCGAGACCCCTGAGTCGGTCGACCGGTAGTATTGAATTGATGTCGACTAGACTCTGGATTTTGAACTCGTATCAGTCGACCGGTTTTAGATCTTTGTTCGACCGTTGGGACTTATGTTTTGCGCAGAGAGTTCGACCATTACAGACTTTCGGTCGACTGATTTCCTTGTGGAAGCGGACGACCGGGTTGCCTCTTTCGGTCGACCGTTTTTGCACAAAACTGGATTCCTGGTCCCTTTTGGAATGCCAACTATGTCCACGGAAACTCGTGTCCTCGCCTTGTGCGTGAGCCGGGAGGTGACGGTGGGCGCATACGCGTGTCTGCCCAGGGACCGCCGTGTGGAAGAGTGTGGGTGTTCAGGACGCGTCACCTCCATGTATGGATCGTGACTAATGTGATGGATTGATTGGACTCATTGTAGAGTAGCAGGCCTGAGGGATCACGGGTGCCAATGTATGATGATGTGCGGACGCGCAACTGTCGTTGGGTGAGGTGACTACCGACCTAGATGGCTACGGAAGTCGCTGCCCTGCTTTTATAGCGGCACGGTTGGTGTTTGCGGCTCGTGGAGCCTGATGACCTGACAGACTTCGGTCTGGACCGTTCGATGATGTGCCAGACGTATTGATGGACCACCGATGCTGTTCCGGCGAGGATGATTGATGGGTCGATGTTGTTCCGGCTATGTTCCTCAGATGGGCACCTACTGAGATGATGATTGATGGACCGAGCGAGCGACGACTCCGTTGGTGTGGTTTCGACCACAAAATTACAGATCTGTTTCTTATGGCACGGACCTGGAGGATCCCTCTTGCCGAACCCCTTGATTAGTGTAGCCGTGTGTGGGGGTGTCACGTCTTGCTCCGTTAGACCGTATGTGCCTACAGTAGGTCTCCTTGGGAGACCCGATGATGATTGTCGAACTGATGTCATGTGTTACCCTTCGGGGGAACTGTTTTCCTTATTGTTGATGACATGACATGCTACTAGTATGATAGGTTCATTTGTACTACTGCATGCATATAGGTGAGCTTCGCATACGGGGTTTCCTTATGGAAACTCAGGCATTGTTGTTACATCTTTTTCAGGACCGCAGTAGGTCCAGTTGGGTGGTGATCAGCGGGCGCGCACATTCTAGGATCGGATCCTCTCACTCGGACCACTGAGGTCGACATGATTACGTTTATCTCCTTTTGTTGTTCTTTTGTAATCATGTATCGTTTTGACAAACTCTGATGTAATATGGTGCACCACTTATATGTTTGATTATGGATCTCTATTGTCTTGATGAAAAATTTAAAAATTTCCGTTGTTTCGGGATGTTACAACAAATATGAGATACGAGACATTTTTCATTTCATCAAGCAGGTCCTAACTCCGAAGCATAAGATTGTCATTCCCTCTTGAAAATCAAAAACCCAAAATTCAACTAAACCCTTACCAACATGTATTGGGACTTGTCCTTGATTCCTCCTTCGGAACATCGATCGCGCTCCTTCCCTGAAAATGCCCACGGAAACTTCGTTGATCCAGGAGAGTGGAACCCACTTGTAGGGACGAAGCTAGGGTAAGGTGTTGGTTTGTTGGTGCTTCAGTGGTGGCATGGGTGTTGGTGTTGACCTTGTCAATTTAAGGGTGTATCCTTAGAAGAAGCAACTGTTGTGCAAGGGTGAGAAAGTCTTTGGTGGAAACGGTTTGGATGCCATGCCGTCGGGGTATAGGATCGAGGTCGGAGTTGTGACCGTCGTGGGCGACTACGGAGGGCTTCCTCTTCACCCATCCCCGTGGAGATACACTACGGATGGTAGGGGAGGATCAGATTTGTTTTTGCATAGGAAGATTGTCGTACTGAGACCGGATTTGTGATTGTCTTGTCAAGGTATTTATACTTTGTAGTGGTTGCCTCCACGTCTGGCAACTACCGAGAGGGAAGAGATGCCTTGAGCGGCGGTTCGACGTGCCACATAGACGTGTTTTTGGGTTGAAAGGGGTTGAAAGGTTTAGGTTGGATAATAACTGTGTCAAGGGGACACATGTAAAGAAATGATCGGGTAGAGGGATCAAAATAGGTTTCAATTATGGGACACTATATATTTGTGTTAGATGTCGTATTTCCAACGTTCGTAGACTATTTTTGTACTAGAATAGTCATGTGAAAAATTAATGAGTCAATACTGGTACTTTTAATTAGTTTCAATACTTTTTCAACCACAACAATATTTTTTCCTCCCATTAGGCCATTACCGTCATTATGGTCGTGTTACGCCTACAAGATTACGTTGGTGATGTTAAAAATTAAAGAGCTAAAATTGTTGAAGTGCAAAAGGTATTTTTAGTTCAATAATTTTCACAACAACAAAAAAAAATTCCATCTCATTATATACCATCGTTAGAATCGCATAATGCCTAAAAAATTAATTCCTGATATATTTAAATAAAACCAAGTCCGTATATGGATATGTATTTCTTAACAATCGAAGAAATAGTCAAGTCAACGCGAAAATGGTCAATGGGAAAGCGAGAAGAAGCATCAACAATAAGACGTCCATGAAAACCCACATAATCCCTAATTCCATCCATAATCTTGCTTTAATCATGGGTGGCTGCAGAAAGTGTTGTGCATCCATCATAACCTTCGGCATTTCCATCACCGCGAGCTACATCATCTTCATAGCCACCACCAAGAAGAACCCCACCTTCTTCTTACTAGACCTCCAAATCCCTCCCAATTATTCCATCCCCTCCATCTCATATGAACTCCTGATCGTAAATAGAAACCAATTCGCAGGGATCTTCTACGACGATCTCTTTGTATTTGGTTCAACCGATGGTGATGTCAGAAGTAACGTGTCAGTCATACCGGCCTTCTACCAAGGGCACCATAAGAAGGCTAGGAAGTCGGGAACATTAGAAGGCGGTCGGATTACGAGGAACTCGTCCATCGGGGTGGGAGTGGAGGGGAGATTTAAACACAAAGGGTTCTTGTGGTGGAGAAGCAAGAAGAAGGAGATCAATGTTGTGGCCAAGGATGACAAAGTCAACGTGGGTGCTAACTTCACCACAGTTCAACTGCTTACCTCTAGTGTTGGCAAGGTGAGGTATGGTCAACGGTTGGTTGTAGGGATTGGAGTGGTGCTGATTTGTATTTTGTGATGTACATAGATTTGGTGATGGGTGTGGATTTTGTTGTTTAAGAATTTCATTTTTCCCCTGTTTTCATGATGTTTGCTAATCTGTTTGTTTTACTTGTGTTTAGTGTTAATTCGGTTATTTGTTCTTTTAATCGTAAATGGATGTTTTAGAATCATAAAGCAAAGTTAAAATTAATTAGCAATGAGCAGATCCGCATTGGATTTTCTGTTTTGATTTTTCTCAAACTCCTTTTAAAAGTAAAATTGTGTAAAGACGTGTGTTTATTACCTCATATATTCTGTTCAAATTGATCAGTTTCTTTTGATGGCGATTTGTTTAGAGCAATTTGTTTTGTCATATCCTATTCAAACCTTAAGATTAATGGTGAGTTTTGTATCCAAGTTTGAGGTTTACGTAAGGTTTGTAATTATCATATCATTATCAAATGTACAATGTAACCGTATTCATGGAAATTTTATTGATACGGATGTTATATCATATATCGTTATATCAATGTTATATCAAATTCGTATCAAGTACTTCCTCTATCTCTGTTGGTAAATCTGTTTAAAATTGTTTAAACGTGGTAAAATAAGAAATTGAAAGATAAAATGTGTCAAAACATTCCTGCCTACCCAAAATCCGTCAAATGAGATGGTCTTTTGGATGGATGTTTGGATCTCCGTGGGCCCACTTGGGCCGCAATAGTATGAAACTACGAATACTTCCCACACGCAACAGAATGTGTGTGGGAGATGCGTTAGAATGAAACTAGCTTTCTAGCTAGATCGCATTCTATTAACGTGAAAACTATTTTCTGGTTTAGCTAAATAACGTGATTCCTTTGATTAACATTTTACCTCACACATTCGTTATCTAAAGCCATGCACGTTATACTCATATTTAGCTATTCAATTTCGAGAGAGAAGATATATACACTACCAAAAATATTTTGATGCAAGGCGTAACATGCCAGCAAGTAGGTTTTAGAATCACTTGATTCATGTTTGTGTATTAGGGATTGCATGGTAATTATTTTCAATCCAACACAGAAATTCCAGGTTACCGATCCGATTCATGTTTTGATGGTTGGACGTACGTAACATATCCGAGTCGGACCTTCGTAAAGTTAGGGTAATTACGGATAACCCGCTGATTCATGGACCCAATTCAGTTAATTCCCTTGAACTTCAAAAAACAATCAACTCACCTAAACTTCAATTGTGTAACACTTTGCCTCGTGACCATCAATTTAGAGTTTAGATTTGATTTTGTCGTCAAGTGCAACCGTGTGTCAACAAAATTTAATGGTAGTGAAATTTACTGAATTTCGAATTATTCGGATCAAGGTCTACGATGATCCATTTGATCTAGAATTTTTACCGCATGTTCCTTATATATAATATATCACATCCACAAATTTTCATAGAAACAAACTAACCGGAAGTTCCTGAAAATGTAGTTTCACAACCAAGATTGTTGTAGGTTTCCTACTACATATACATTTTTTTCCAAACACATATATATAGTTTACACTCTTACTCGGGTCGTGCTGTGCCTTCGTTTCTTCAAAAAATAATTTTTTTTTTTTTGGCATTTGTTTTCAATGATTACCACAAACGTAACTTTATGAAAAATTTAGTTTTGGAGAGAACAAAATTAACTTGGAAGGATGCAAGAAAAGAGATCAAAATGAGTGAAATATCTCCAAATATTTGGAAGAATACGATTCACGTGTCTAAATTGTGATTCTTATTAAGTTTCATTTCTAACTTACATCAACTAGTTTGGAATAAAAAGATTTGTTATTGTTGGTGTTGCCTTCTGTTATTCTTGAAGTGTTTGAAAAGGTGGTTATTTTTACAAACAGTGAATCATGTTATTGAAAGTTCCATCGTAAAGCTGCTGCTTCAACTTGTGGTCGTTGTAATTTCATATCTAAACATAGGGTTACACATGTCGAATAAAATACACAGTAGGATCTAGACGAAACTAACAAACAATATCATGTTTAGGAAACAAACAAATAAACAGAGATCAGAAAGACATTTCAACTGAGTCGCCGATTCGCGACTTGTCTTAGAGTAAATATCACCCCCACGTACTAGTGTGATGAGTCTGATGTTTTCCTCTCAGGATAGAACAGTCTCTTCATCGGACAGACACACATCGGAGCCGACGAACCCCGAAAGCAAAGCAAAACCTCGCAAGGATTGATCACCGAAGAATGTTGGAAGTCGAAGGAACAAAATCGTCAGAGATCCAACGGTTTTCGTTTTGAGAGAGTAAAAAGAACATGCGTTATATGGGAGGAAACCAAACTTCATTTATATCCACATTTGTAACCGTCAGGGACTTAAAACCAAAAAGAAATTTCTATCACCATGAGGCTACAACCTCTAATATCCCCCAAATCCCCTACCCCGAACCAGGCAGGTGCGCGCACGCGTGCGTGTTGTATTCTCTCGTACTTTATTTCTCCTATCAAAGGGTTATGAGAGGTGAAAGTTAAAGAACATTCTACAACTTCTCATGTTTCCCAATGTGAGACTAAAAGAATGTGAGAAACTCTCATGCCTCATAACACACATCTCAACATTGGATTTTCAATTAAATTGTTCAAGAGCTCAAACCCAAATTTAATACTCCAACAATCCCCCAACAAATCCATTGTTGATCGATCGACTAAACCTTGCATCCTGGTGCTTTCAGTAATAATACATTTTGGGTTTGAACTAGGGTTGTCAATTTGACATGAAACACGATTACACGACACGAAAACGACACGAACTTAGCAGATATGGATTGAGAATTTGAACACGATTAATAAATGAGTTGGATACGGCAACACATTTATTAAATGGGTTGGATATGGATTTCTGCTGCAAAAACGATTAACACGATTAAGACACGATAAAACACGATAAGTAATCAGGTAATTAGGTAGTTAGTTAGTTACTATTGTATTAAGTAGTTCATGTTTATGTTTACTACTGTATTATGTAGTTCGTTATTACTATTTTATTTGCATGTGGTTTCTATTAATGTTATTGTGATTGTCTATTACTTTTAGTAGTTGATATTTGTTTGGTACTTTTAGTAGTTGATATTTGTCTATTACTTTTGCCAACAAAAACCTCACTTTTTATTATTTTAACTATATATTATATATTAATTAAATAATTAAATGGATAAATGACCCATACCCACCCCCATTTATTAAACAGGTAAAGCGGGTATAACTTTTTAAATGGGTACAAAAATCGTACTCATACCTGTACCTGCTTATTAAATGGGGACAGGTAAACGGATAATACTCGCCCCAGTTATACCCCTAAAATCACTTAACCGCCTTAACTTAACGGACGGTAGAGTCACATATTGTAAAAATCATAACCATTTAATAAATAGACGGATAAGAGTTGTGAAAATCATAACCGTTTAATAAATGAGTGGGTAAATGTACATGATTTCACCCATCTGTTTAACCATGAAATATAATGAATATATATAATATTTTGTAATATACTACATACGTATGATTTTTTGATGTTTGTCATTACTCGTTATGTGTGGATGTTTGATGTTGTTTGACATGAATTTGTGGATGTTCAGATTATGGGTTTTGAAGGTTTTGATTATAATTTGATGTTAAATATTATAAGTATTATAAGTATAATTTCTACCTGTTTATCCATTTGACAAGTTTTTAACAATTTAACCATTTACCCAATTTTTATATCGATTTTAGTATTCATCGACTTTTAACCATTTAACCACCCAAAACCGTTTAATTAAAAAACAAGTATTGTCATGAGTAAAGGTAAAAATAAAAGAGTTTCTAACCGAATCTCGAACCGTTTAATTAGACGGGTAAAGTCATGAGTAAGCCCACGAACCGTCCATTTACAACCCTATCACTTTTTCCGAGAGTAACTCCCTGACTTCGGTTTGACATGAATATGTTTCTTTGTTTATTATTATACTTTGAGTTTCTCAACTTTACAATAGTAGTCATACTATCACATGCACATATACTACAAGAACTAGTTTGCTAATCATTGACAACTCAGAAATGAGTTCTTTCAACTATTCAACTTTCATTTCACTTGTATCCAAAACACAAAGTTCAACCTTAAATGTAGATCGAGATAGTATGATTCGCTTTGTAGATTTCTAGGAAATTGCACCTCCACCAAGGGTAAAAACATACCCTGTAACACCTATTTCTGGTAGTTTTATTGGGAATGAGTATTTGTCTAGTGGTATTTTTTTACTTCGTCTCGTAAATCTGACACAATCAAACATCAACAATAACGAAATCTGACACAAACAAATTATTAATATCAAACAAAATGTTGCTATAATCGAACGCCAAATCATGAAATAAATCACCAAATTAAAATAAATCTGGGATATTAGTCCATTACACTTCGATATAACGCATTTCAGATGCTACATTCCAGTGGCACTAAGACGTCTCATTTCTACACTAAAATACTTGCAATACAATTTATGGGAAATCACTCAAGTTCAAACCGTTCTATTAACTTCCACTGTAGCAGCAACATACCTTTTGATCTATGAGACGGTTTGGTCATGGACTTTCCAATCTGGTTACCAAAACAGAATTAATCACATTAATATATAACTTAATTCTTCTACCATACCTGGAAGGTGCTTCGTAAGTTGGTATCTTTCCTGCAGAAAGACAACGAAATCATATATTGTGCCAATGCATAAATCATGCAAATAATGGTATAAAGACTGTCAAACTAAAATATTCAATAAGAAGCAGACTAAGAGAGATTCAAGATGGCAAGATATGACAGTAAATTGGGCCACCAATGCATATCTTCTCCACTAGATAGCTAAACCAACCTTTCCGAAAAGAATAGAATTTAACAATCTTATCATATCAATAAAGATAGCTCATACCTGTGGAATTCAGCACTCATTATACAGTATAGTTTTGCACATACAAATCCAAGACTTGGTTCTTACCAATAATATAAATAAAAAATCCAGGATTGGTTCCAATGCTTCGATGCAGAGGCCCAAAGTATAACCAAGAAAATCTCTAAAATATGGTTTCTACGAAAGCATTTGGAATTTTGGAGAAGCTTGAGTTCAAGATCATATCCATTTCGTATTTTCCTTGGAAGCAACCCGGAACTGCTTTAGAAGATGAAGCGTCTACTGTCTTTGGTGATTTTTTAATTATCATATATGTGACGTAATCCATAACAACTAGAATGTCCAAAATAACTACAAATGCAATGGCTAGATTTAAAACACATCGTGATGTGGCATAAGTTGCATTATTGATCAATTATAATATTTGAAGTTGATCGGATTAAGATACTCAATAAAAGGGAATAATTGACATAATTTGGACATGGCTTCGGCCTAAGCAACAAAGATTTGAATATACCTAAAAGTCCATCCTCAAATCAGGTCGCCTTTACAATATTAATATTAAAAACCGTATAGCAATGCAATGTTGATACGTTATGTATTTGGCTACTAAACAAGATATATCTGCTGTACTGATAGTCTGACACACTATTACTAATATACTAACTAAAGTGAAGCTCCACAAAGTTCATATATATTTTAATTTATTCTCAATAAACATGATGTGGATCTTTTTTTAGCTTCAAGAAGTGAAAATAGCTCTACAAAGAGAGTATTCTTTAATGTTATAAATTTTCAGAAAACATTAAAATCTTGACACTAAAGCATGAGTTGGATTACGGAGATCACAACTAAACAGATATTTAGAGTCACTAAGAGATTAGTTCTAATTTGTAGGAGGCTTGGTACTAAGTTTACAGTGCTGTCCTACATCCACTGTACTTGTATCGACAAGAGGATCAGGAATATCTGCTTCCTAGCGATAAACAGCAGATTTACCCGTAAATTAGTACGCACCGTGGAGGTGGAGTAAGGCAATGGTTTAACTCTCAACCAGCATATTCATGGATTAGCATCCCAGCGCCATATCGTGCCATCCTCGCAACAACTAAGTATCGTGCTGCAGTACACACAAATGGTATAAAATATGAAATCCTCCTATTATCTTTGAATAATTCATCATCTCTTAGAATTGAGAAGCCCCTTACATAAATAAGATAGTTAAAATAATTGAGAAGCCCATTTTATAAGGAAGTAAAACACAATTGATTGGAACTGTCAGCACAAAAATGCTAATCATATGCCCGCATCCCAGGCTAGACATAAATGAATAGTTAACAATAACCATGCAAGCAGAATACCTTCCATCAAAGGAGACAGCAGTTTGCCTGATTGGCGATTTACAGTGAACATGAGACAATCTGAAGAAAAAAATGCAATAATTTTAGCAACAAATATATGTACTGGACGAAGTTTGTATGATTAAACTCAAAGGGCAATAAGATGTGGAAGCTGGACAAACCTTGCTATGAGAACAGGTGGACTGGATTGCAGTTCCCACACAAAAATCTTTCCCTCTCGATTACCTGTTTGCATACATCACATTTAAAAGTTTACACGGATGTTTCCATTGTTTCATGGAAACAAACTCTTTCCCTACTTGTTTTCACCCTTACTCAAATTTAATTGAAAGAAAAACAAAATGTCTATGTTTCTCAAGCTGTGCACAAGAGATGATGGTGATGATATCATGTGCCTTTTGGCTTCCAACCACAACAAAGCATATATTTCCCATGCAAACAGAAAATTAAGCTTCTAAATGGTCAAAGGGATAATAAAAAAAAGACATGTAGTTCTATACAAAAGGTAAAAGCATGTGTCGTATAAATCACCAATATTATTTTCCAGAAAGGGACCTATTTTGAATCTCAGCCAAAGAAATAACTAGATATATAAATTTGATGTTGCATATCACAGGTCTTACCTATTGTAACTGTGTTGTAATGGAAATCACAGGAAAACTTGATAAACCATATATCGCATTCTGGAACTGGGTATTTCTGAAGGATGTCAACTGAACCCTGGATAACCACATTAAGATACATAAATACTTTGCGTGCTGTTTGTAAAGACAACCAAAAAAAGTAAATCAGCTATCAAGCAAAGTTGAAAACTGAATTGCAAGACTGGATGTCTTAGAATGATGAGTCCTGTCGTACAACTTGATATACACAATTATGTACACAAGTTTTCAGTAAAGATCCAAATCTCACCTCCCCAGCACTTTGTTCTTTAGTCTTGGGCTCCCATAAGACAATCTCATTGTCAACACTCTGTATTAAACAAATAATCATAATCTTATATTTACAATATCAAAGGTAAGAACAGCATTTTTTAATTGTTAAAACCTTATCCAGCCATTATTTGTTTACCCTCAAAGATCTATGGGCTAAGATGAAATCTACATAAAGAACACTAATTTTTCAAATAAGGGCGGCACTGCCAATAAAACCAAATTAAAATGTACTAGTTAATGAAGATCATATAAAATAAAACAGAAGCATAATGTTATGTGAGCTTAAAACTATAAAGATACACAAGCAAAATTATTTCCCATACCGACACATGATCATAAAAGAAATACAAACCCTTACCTTCCTAGGGTGAATTTTCATTTATCATTACAAGAACTTGAACTTCAGAAGCAACCATGAGAGGATTAAGAGTAATGATACTTACCTTGGATAAAACAAAGTCCCCCAGCCATCTATTACAATCAACGTAGTTAGTGTGGATCGAGGCTATAAAGACCTGAAATGGCAGGTATGAGCTAATATCGACGCTAAGAACAATATCAACTCCTATAAAGAAAAGACAAACAGGGTGAAATCTAAGAAAAATGGAGTTATTAGGCTCATAAAGAAAACAAACTCACCGGAAACTGTACATATTTAGTGGGAAATTTGGATGGTAGATCCGTCCAAGTAAATGACTTCTCCACATATGTCCAGAACTCTGCACAAGATAGGCAACAAACCTTTACGAAACAAGAAGAATAAAAGAAATCTTACCTTAAAGGAGCATGGCATGCTGCCAATTATTGTGATTCACTTCGTGACAAGGCATACTACCTTTCATCGACCATATTTTAACTGTGTTATCCATGCCACAACTTGCAATTTTGTATATGTCTGAAGGATGAAAATCCTACAAAACTCACATCTTATGGTTAAATATCAATTTATAAGAAACCTATACTTGTCTTACAAAATAGAAACTACCAATACAATATTAACTTCAGAATCATTTTACGTACAACACTTAAGACTTCATTGCGATGACCACCAGCTCCAGCAAATATCAAAATGCAAATCCCAGTGTGAACATTCCAGAGCCTGACAGATTCATCCTGTTTTCATAATCGAAGATTTCATTTGATAACAAGACTACACAACAAGATATGATATATGGGTCATCGCCAAAATATGTCCATATATGGTAGAAGTATGAATGAGATATGAAAAGGTTACCTTACTGGCTGACACTACCAATGAAGGTTTTAATGTTTGAGTCCTGATTTCATTTATTGAATCCCCATGACCAACAAAACTCTGCATAAATAATAAACCAAAAGAATCACAAACAAGCGCATTTTTTTGTAGCTTTTCATTCATTAAAACCTTATTTTACAATTTAACGCTTAAGATGTAGTTTGAAGAAATCAAGAAATAATAAACTTGTAGGATTTAAGCTTTCTATCTGTACATATAAGTATGGTATTATACTCACGTCTATAAGTGTTGCAACGAATCTCTGTCATAGACGATGAGAAACAATCATGCTGCATTAAGCTTGTATTTAGGAATAACGAAATGATGGGTTTCCCAACAAGAAACCACAAGTGCATATACTACATTGGTTGCAAACTTTATGTCAGAGAGGCGAGCCTCTAAATAATTGATTAGTTTACGAATAATATCGCTCTCCTTTGAAAAGGCACAAAACACACTACCTTATTTATCTTCTCACTTCCAGCATCTATAACCCGAATAATGCCATTGATCCCGCCTGCTACGACCAAAGGGGATCCCTCGAGATTGCAAGCCCAACTTAGGGTGTAGAATGACTCATCTTTCTGAGAAAGCCAAAAAAAAATCATCATACAAAGAAATACATCAGCTATGATGTCAAATTTCTATCAAGAAGAAAACATATCATGCTATACTTAAAAAAAACAGTAACCCATCAGGTGCCTCCCCTAAAAAAATCATCACAAAACTTGCTAGCACAGTGCAAATCATACAATCCTAGTTCTCCATTCACAACTTATTTGCTAAGTGATCACACAAGAGTACAAGCAAGGGGACGCTCAAGGTTTTCATAACCGAACCGGACGTCGAACCGGCAACGTCAAAGGTTCAGAGGTTCAACTGGAGTCGGACCGAATCGAACCGGTGATGTCAGCATGACGTCATATATACATCTTATATATAAAAGTTTTATTTATAAAAGTCTACAATAATAAAAGTCATATTATATATACATATTATATATAAAAGTATACAATAATAACATTCATAAGGTGTTGTTTAAAAAAGACCCACAAATAAAACAAATAAAACACCACACCCAACAAAACCCCTCTCTCTTTCCTTCAACGCCTCTCTCCTCTCCTCTTCTCCTCCAACGCCTCTCTCCTCTCCTCTCCTCTTCCTGCTCCCATATCTCCTCGCCTCCAACACCTCCTCTCCCCTTGCCTTCCTCCAACACCAGATCCACTGTCTTCTCCACTCTCTCTCTCTCTCATCTCCGGTTTTTCAGTGTTGTCAAAGTCTTGGCCGGTGACGACGGGTCTTGGTCGGAGGTGGCCGGAGGACTGACGGAAGAGAGAGGAGTGAGGGGGAGGGTTGGCGTATGGGAGACGTAGGTTTGGGGAGAGGAGGGTTTCGGGGAGACCGACTAGGGGAAGGTGGATTTTTTAATTTTTTTTTCTTTCCGGATCCGGATGGCCGATTACCCGATTGTCTCGAACCGCCGGTCCGACCGGTTGAACCTCTGGTTCATCACGGTTCACTTCAAAAATGGTTTTTGCACCCTCACCGGACCGGACAGGCCAGCGGTTCACGGTCGAACCGGTCCGACCGGCCGGTCCGGTCCGGTTTTCAGAACAGTGGGGACGCTAAAGCAACCCTTCCAAGTTGTCTTAAACTTAATTGTAGGTGTGGAGCAAAACCCACAAACACATGATTGTTGGACTTGGGACAGTGTACTTGTCTTGGTTTCATTGTTAAACATTTCAAACATTACAAAGAAATTGTTAAACATAACAAAGAAATTGAAAAACATTACAAAGAAATTGTTAACATTACAAAGAAACATTGTACTTGACTTAGTTTCATTGTTAAACATTACAAAGAAATACATCACAGATGACTCCAACACATGTACTTGTCTTAGTTTCATTGTTAAACATTTCAAACAATGGGCCATAGAACCATATCTTTTCATTCAATGATACAAAAAAATGACATATTTCCATGAATTTCAAGCTATCAGCTTATATCATATACTCAACCTCTTCGCATAAATACGATTATCTCCATTTCAACACATTGATTTGAAACACAAGAAATTATTTGACCACGGTCTCAATGACTATGTTACATCTGCGAGAATGGTTCCAAACCCTACGCAGCATGTTTTGTCTTGTCTAAGAACCAAAGTTACCAAACTATCTCATGTAATTCACTCATCCCCTTTCATAAATAACTACTTTTTACACGTGTTAGTCATTTAGTGAAGGAAGCATCAACAAAGTACGATTTCAAACCCCACTACCACATTGAGCCTAACACCGCCCCACATCACAATCGAAATTGAAAATGCGAGCACTTACAACAGTCCACTTAAGCATACCTACTTCTTAGTTTTTAGACACAACAACGTGTTATTTAGTGAAGGATTAATCCGCAAAGTACCATTTCCACACTACCACATCAAACCTAATAACACCCCCACATCACAATCGAAATTGAAAACGCGAGCACTTACAACCATCCACTTAAGGATACCTACTTTTTAGTTTTCAGACACATTAATTGTTGGGAGGGGGATCTAACAATGCACTAACTCGACACGGATTAAACGCACCACGAAAATAGAATATTGATTGCGGAATTAACTTCGGACCCTCTCCCAAACACAATTGCAACTAGAACACAAGCAAGATGAAAATAAAACAAGCAAAGAACACATGCACACCTGAAACAACCACGACACACGTGTTTTACAAGGTTCAGCAACATGCCTACGTCCTTGGGGGGTCTCCTGCGGGTTTCCTTTCCTTCTTCCGCTTCTCCAACAAGAGAAACAATCGAGATTACAAATGTTTGGAGGCAATCGGTCCTCCAAATCACTCTAGATCTATCTCTAGCCTTAATCTCTCAACTCACAATGAAGGAAACTAACTTGTATGCAATGTTATGAAAGAGCAAGTACAAAACAACTCTTTTATAGACTCAAAAACCGAGCTAAAATTAAGCAATAACCGAGCAGAACTATTTATGCGCACGGTTAACCGACGCTCGCTCGGTTAACCGTGAATGCTTCAACAGGAACTATTCCTGTTCCGATTCGGTTAACCGAATCCTTCTCGGTTGGCCGAGGGAACTATTCTCGTGCGTCTCGGTAGACCGCGAGAATGTTTCTTGCACAAACTAACGAACTATTCCAACAACCCTTCGGTAGACCGAGTACCCCTCGGTAATCCGTTCCAACTTGGACATGCACTTTCCAGATTCTTGGAACACCAAAAATCCCCTCAACGGTTTACCGAACCGTTGTTCCGAAGTGCTTGAAACCTTCTGACGGTAGACCGAATCCAATTCGGTCGTCCGATCCCAGCTGCACACGGAGTGCCTGGAATCCTCGGGTCGGTGGACCGAATCCAATTCGGTAGACCGACCCGTCTTCGCCGAAAATCTCCTGGGTTGTGCATCGGTGAACCGAATCCAATTCGGTCGACCGACTCTTCCTGGTTTTGCTTCTTAACAAATATAAGCCAATATTCAACAATCTCCACCTTGGTTTAGATTTGTTACCTGAGTCTTCTTCTAACCCGCATCCTTCGTGTCTACGAGAGACACCGCTTGGCGCTACCCCCGGAGTGCCCTCCTTCTCACTCTCTGAGGACATTGAGAAGCTTCGAGCACAACTCGAACTTCTCCCGATTGACGACCTTGGTCATCATATCCGCAGGATTCTCACTTGTGTCGATTTTCTGGAGAACAACTTGTCCTTCTTCGATCCACTCTCGGATCCTATGGTACCTTACTTCAATATGTTTGGTCCTTGAATGGAACGTCTGATCCTTGGCTAGATAAATTGCACTTTGACTATCGCAACGCAATTTGGTCACTTCCTGTTCCATCCCCAAAGAGCTAACCAAACCCTTCAACCATATAGCTTCTTTTCCGGCATCGACAACAGCCATGTACTCCGCTTCCGTTGTTGACAACGCGGTAGTATGTTGGAGAACCGATCTCCAACTCACTGGACCTCCACCCAAAGTGAACACGTACCCTGTTGTGGACTTCCGCTTATCCAGATCTCCAGCGTAATCTGAATCGACGTACCCCTCCACCTGCCTTTGTGCTCCATCTTTGGTGAACTTCAAGCTAGCATCCATGGTTCCCTTCAGGTATCTCAGCAGCCACTTCAACGCTTCCCAATGCTCTTTTCCTGGGTTAGCCATATAACGACTCACGAGGCTAACTGCGTGTGAAATGTCTGGCCTAGTGCAGATCATAGCATACATAACGGATCCGACTGCACTAGCATATGGAACTCTCTCCATATCTCTCCTTTCCTTTTCAGTAGAGGGGATGCACTTCAACGAGAGCTTGAAGTGAGCACTAATAGGTGTGGCCACCTGCTTGGCATTCTCGAGATTGTACCTCTCGAGTATCTTCCGGATATAGTTCCTTTGAGTGAGCAGAATTTCACCTTTCTCGGTATCCCTGGAGATTTCCATACCGAGAATCTTCTTTGCACTCCCGAGGTCTTTCATCTCAAACTCCCCGTGAAGCTTCAGTTTGAGATCATCTATATGCTTCATCTCCTTAGCCGCGATCAACATATCATCAACATACAAAAGCAAGAACACGTGTGTGCCGTCTCCAAGACTCCGCAAGTATACACAACTATCATAATCGCAACGTACAAAACCATTATTAATCATAAATAAATCGAACCTTTTGTACCATTGCCTCGGCGATTGTTTAAGTCCATAGAGGGACTTCTTCAGCTTGCATACTTGTCCTTCCTTGCCTCGTGTGATGAACCCATCCGGCTGCCTCATATAGATCTCCTCCTCTATGTGCCCGTGAAGAAAAGTTGTCTTCACGTCCATCTGCTCTAACTCCATGTTATCCATAGCTACCATAGCTAACAACACTCTAATAGAGGTATGCTTTACAACGGGTGAGAAGATCTCGTTGTAATCGACCCCTTCCTTCTGAGCATATCCTTTTGCCACCAACCTTGCTTTATATTTTATCTCCTCCAAAGGAGATGACCCTTCTTTCTTCCTGAAGATCCACTTGCACCCAATCGCGCGCTTTCCCTTGGGAAGCTCCGTTAACTCCCAAATTTGATTCTTATGAAGAGACTCCATCTCTTCGGTCATGACCACCATCCACTTGTTCCTGTCCTCCTGCTCAATAGCTTCTTCGAATGTGCAAGGGTCCCCACATTCGGTAACAAGTGCAAACGCAATACTAGCATCATCGTGACCATACCTCACTGGTGCCTTTGTGATCCTCCTTTGTCTTCCTTGAGCAATACTCTCTTGCTCAGCTTCCTCCTCTACTCGTGAGTCAATTGTTTCCTGCTGAACTTCCTGATTCGATTCTTCCCTTAAAGTTGTGACCCCAACTTCGATTTCGTCTTCCTGCACGGGAACCTCTTGCTGCTCTTTCTCCTCAAGGCCCTTGAGCAAACTCGTCTCATCAAAGACCACATTACTCCGTAGGAGTACCTTCTTGCTCACCGGATCCCAAAGCTTATATCCTTTCACCGTCCTATCGTAACCAAGGAATATGCACGCCTTCGATTTCGAATCCAGCTTCGACCGTTGTGTCTCATCGACCAACGCATAGGCTTTGCATCCAAATATCCTAAGCCTCGAGTAATCAAATAGCTCACCCGTCCACACTTCCTGAGGCGTCTTTAATTCAAGTGCTGATGACGGTGAGATATTTACTAAATAACATGCAAGATCTACTGCTTCCGCCCAGAAATCCTTCGACAGATTTGCATGGAACCTCATGCTCCTTGCCCGTTCGCATAATGTCTTGTTCATCCTTTCAGCTACGCCGTTTTGTTCCGGACTCCGCGGTGTAGTGAAATGCCTCGTGACGCCTTCTTTCTCACAGAAACTTGCAAACTCCCCTGAGGTGTACTCACCTCCGTTATCTGTCCGTAAGTACTTCACAAATTTTCCTGTACTCTTCTCTACTTGGGTCTTCCATGCTTTAAACTTATCAAAGACATCAAATTTATTTTTCAGAAAATAAACCCATACCTTCCTTGAGAAGTCGTCTATGAATGTGACGAAATATTCGGCTCCACCCTTTGACCGAACCTGAGCCGGTCCCCAGACGTCTGAGTGCACATACTCCAGAATTTCCTTTGTCTTGTGGATAACCGTCTTGAATCGAATCTTGTGCTGTTTACCGAAGACACAATACTTGCAAAAATCCAATTTGCAGCTCTTAACACCCTTCAACAATCCTTGTTTGTGTAGCTCACACAAACCCTTTTCCGACATATGACCAAGCCTCATATGCCAAAGTACGGTGTTGTCTTCGTCGCGTGCAACATTTGCAGCACCTTTTCCTGCTACTGCATTCCCGAGCATCCAATACAAGTTGTCCACCTTGGTTCCCTTTATCACTGTCATCGCCCCATGAGTGACCTTAATCTTTCCGTCCCCGCCGGACCATCTCCATCCGAGAGTATCAAGCTCTCCTAGAGAAATCAGATTCTTCTTCAACTCCGGTACGTGACGCACACCCGTCAGCGTTCGAATGCACCCATCGAACATCTTGAACTGTACGGAACCAATACCGACGGTAGTGCACGGCGCATCGTTGCCCATAACAACGATCCCTCCTTTCAGTGGCTCATAGGATGTGAACCACTCCTTATCCGGGCACATGTGAAAAGATGCTCCTGTATCCAAAATCCATCCAGATGATGATTTGTCAATACCTGCAGCGCAAACCGTTAGAACGTCGACTTCGTTCTTCTCCTCCACCACGCTAGCGGAGTTGTACCCGTCTTTCCCTTTCTGCAGCGACTCCTTGAAGGCTCTACAATCACGCTTCATATGACAAACCTTCTTGCAGAAAAAACATTGAAAGGATCTCCCCTTTGATTTGGACCGCCCTCTACCGTTGTTTCTTCCTTTGTTACCCGTCCTGCCCCTTTCCGGTGCTGCGATCAATCCTTCACTCTTCTCGAAAGAGCTACTACCAGAATTCCTCCTTGCATCGTAGGAGATCAGCGTGCCTTTGACCTCCTCCAACACCAACGAATCCTTGCCATATATGATCGTATTCACTAAGTTCTCATACGAGTCCGGCAGCGACGTCAATAACAACATTGCCTTGTCTACATCCTCCATCTTGTCCTCAAGCTGAGTCAGATCAGCTATCAACTTATTGAACACCGAGAGATGCTCAATGAACGGTGTGTTCTCCTTCATCCGAAGCATGTACAGCTGACGCTTCAGATTCAACTTGTTGTTAAGGTTCTTCTTCATGAACCTCTCCTCCAGAAGTTTCCAATATTCTGCTGCGGTCTTCGCCGATTCCTCGAAAAGCAAATCATTCGAGAGGCACAACTCGATGATTCCAATAGCCCGGAGATTCAGACTCTCCCACTTTTCGTCGGTCATCTTCGACGGCTTCTTCTCCACTCCATCCAACGTCAGCAATAGCCCGTCCGTCTGAGACATCAACGCACGAACCCTCCGTTGCCATGTTGAGAAGTTCCCCTTCCCGGTGAATTTCTCCACCCGAAAGTTCCGCGCTTCCTCCGCCATCGAAAGTGCAACCAAAGCTCTGATACCAGCTGTTGGGAGGGGGATCTAACAATGCACTAACTCGACACGGATTAAACGCACCACGAAAATAGAATATTGATTGCGGAATTAACTTCGGACCCTCTCCCAAACACAATTGCAACTAGAACACAAGCAAGATGAAAATAAAACAAGCAAAGAACACATGCACACCTGAAACAACCACGACACACGCGTTTTACAAGGTTCAGCAACGTGCCTACGTCCTTGGGGGGTCTCCTGCGGGTTTCCTTTCCTTCTTCCGCTTCTCCAACAAGAGAAGCAATCGAGATTACAAATGCTTGGAGGCAAACGGTCCTCCAAATCACTCTAGATCTATCTCTAGCCTTAATCTCTCAACTCACAATGAAGGAAACTAACTTATATGCAATGTTATGAAAGAGCAAGTACAAAACAACTCTTTTATAGACTCAAAAACCGAACTAAAATTAAGCAATAACCGAGCAGAACTATTTATGCGCACGGTTAACCGACGCTCGCTCGGTTAACCGTGAATGCTTCAACAGGAACTATTCCTGTTCCGATTCGGTTAACCGAATCCTTCTCGGTTGGCCGAGGGAACTATTCTCGTGCGTCTCGGTAGACCGCGAGAATGCTTCTTGCACGAACTAACGAACTATTCCAACAACCCTTCGGTAGACCGAGTACCCCTCGGTAATCCGTTCCAACTTGGACATGCACTTTCCAGATTCTCGGAACACCAAAAATCCCCTAAACGGTTTACCGAACCGTTGTTCCGAAGTGCTTGAAACCTTCTGACGGTAGACCGAATCCAATTCGGTCGTCCGATCCCAGCTGCACACGGAGTGCCTGGAATCCTCGGGTCGGTGGACCGAATCCAATTCGGTAGACCGACCCGTCTTCGCCGAAAATCTCCTGGGTTGTGCGTCGATGAACCGAATCCAATTCGGTCGACCGACTCTTCCTGGTTTTGCTTCCTTAACAAATATAAGCCAATATTCAACATTAATGTGTTATATAGCGAACGGAGTACCAACCAAGTACAATTACAAACCATGCTAGCAAATCCAACCTAACACTATACCACCCCACATCAAATGTGAGCAGTAACACTCGTCCACTTAACGACACCTAATTTTTCGCTTTCAGAATTCAGACACAGTAATGTGTTATACAGCAAATGAAGTACTAAACCAAGTACGATTACAAACCATGCTAGCAGATGCAACTTAACACCGTATCACATTCACTAATCACAAATAACAAATCACATTCACTAATCACAAATAACAAACAAGCTAGCGAGAGCACGAGCACTTACGTCCTCGTCCACGTAAGCCTGCAGGACCGCGACCGCACCTCCCTCCAGGCACTGGTACACCGTCACCTGAATCCCCAAACACATTTTACGTTTAAGGAGAAAAAAACCAAATCTAAAACTAAAACCAAAATCAAAGCTGAAAAGCAGAGATATTATGTGGGAGTGCCTTACGCGGTTGGAGCCGACGGTGGCGAAGACGTCGTAGAAGCGGGAGTCGATGAAGTTGAAGGCGATGGCGTAGAGGGGGCGTTTCCCCTCCTGGAGGCGGTTGGCGACGCGGTACTCCCTCTTCCTCGAAGCCACAAGGGATCCCACCACCGCCTCGCACCCCACTGAGCTCTTCGCCATCGCCGCCGTCATTCTTCGCCCTCTCCGCTCCGAATTTCCAGATGTACGGTCCAATTGCTTGCTGGGGATCTTTTGTCACTTTTTTTCCAAAATAAATTAAAAATACCTCTTAAAGGGTTTCTCTTTATTTTATCTTTATAGAGGGTTTATAGTCAATCCCGGTAAATACACCTTCACTTTCGTTCGGATCTGATCGTGGTTCGGATAGTTGGGTAATGAATCGAACATAAACAATAAAATCTGCTTGACAAACTAAACCAGCCAACCCGAGCACCCCCTGCTCGCTTGATGCTCGATTGACAAACTAAACCAGCCAACCAGGGGGTGCTCGCTTGATGCTCGATTGTTCGATTACACATACATATATTTATAAACATTTATATATTAATAAAAATATGATATCATGTATTTTTACATATTTATTTGGATTTCCAACTACTTAATATCTCACGTTTATTACCCTACTATTTGTAAGTGGTTATCCTAGAGATACATTACACATCTGACTCTAAATATATACACTCTATAATAATGTGGATATTTACTTTATATAAGATCAACTTATTCTTGTATACATCATATATGTTGAAATTAATATAACTACATGAATATCTATATTGATTAATTACTATATCTACAGTTTTGTATAATATTGTAGTTATACTTGAAAATATTAAAATAGCTAATTACTTAAAAAGTCTATACATTTTAGTTTATATATATATTTATTGTTTATGGTATCTATTAAGACACAGTCAGGTGATGGCTCAGTGCTCAAGTTGGTTTTGAAACCAATGCTGAGTTTGAATCTTGACTTATACATTTTATTTTCGTTTTTTTTCTGCACGACTCTTATACTCAATTATACACTTTATTTCATGTGAGTTTCATGTGAGTGGTTTAGTCCTACATTGTCCAAAGAAAAATTCATGTGTGTTCATCTTGTTATAAAATCAGAAGTTCTCCTACTGCTGTTCGTGACTCTTCTCACGGTTTGCTGGGCTCACTTGAGCCATGAGTCGAGCTGGTGGGCGAGTCGAGCACGAGCTTGGGTTTCTAGCTCGTGTCGAGCATGGAGACTATTTTTTGTCTGGAGTCGAGTTCATGCAATCTATGCTCGCTCAAAATCAGCTCTATTACACTCCTAGCCTTGCTCTCTTTGACTATGGGTGAGTAATATTCTTATCCATTGCTACGTCACACTTATACTTTTAAAAATAGAATGTGTACCACTTTGATTTCTTCTTAACACTTTGATTTTCTCTTCGACATAAAATTGTAATTTTTAAATATAATCATTGTCTTCTTCTTTTTTGCTTTTTTCAAGTTTTTGTTAAATGTACTGTTAATTTATCTTTATGGCAAAAATCTAATCGAATTGGATTTGAAATCTACTTCAATTTTTTTGTTAGAGACGACGCATGCTTGGGTGTCATTGAGAAACAACTGATTGTGTTTTCTGTCATTGTGTTTTTTCACTATTTACGTATATGCCATTAATTTTTGGATTTTTTTTGCTTAGATGTCACTTTAAAATACCATAATTTTATTTCTACCATCGGACTATTTGTGATTTTGCAACTACAATCACACCACCTTCCCAACCATGCCATTAAGTTTTTGTGTGATGCCACTCTGTTAGGCCGTTCTTTGTCTTTACATATGCTACGTGTCGTCTGTTGATTTGTTTGTTATACATTTTGTAATAGATGTGATTTAGTTAGCCGTTAATTACAATTAGGATGTTAATTACGTACTACAGAAAATACATGTAAACGAAATACCCAAACTTACGAAACCTTTCGACCTCTAACGTCCCTCGTTTCCCCAAATTCACCCCAACTACATCTGCATAACCCTAGAACCCAAATCACCCCAAATCTCGCACACAAAACCCTAGATTCCCAAATCCTTCGTAGCCAACGAACACCAAATGTCTTAATTCCTTTCTCACCTGCCCCGTGATCACCACCTTCTTACTTCTACCGTCAACAGCTTGACGCAAGGTTGGTGGAGATTGGTCGAGGAGTTGTCGAGTCGATCTGGTGTAATGAGGTCACTGAGGTTATCCACAAACTTAAAGCGTAAGATTAAAAGGTATGTGCTCGTTGGGTTTTACGTTTTGCTTGCATATTGTCCGGCTAGGTTGCATGATGTTCCAAGATGATTTTGAATGTTTGTGTTGTTGTTTTATTGTGGTTTCCTTTGAAATACTCTTGGATACAATATTTTTGTTATAAAGGTTTGGTTTTTGTGGCTTTTTTTGTTTTTTCATTCGTTGCAGCAAGGGGCCTCCAAAACACTATAAATTCTTTGTTTTTAGAGGTGGGAAATGGGCTAGTATGATGGATAGAGTATTTACATAGAAATTTGAGGAAGTGGAGCAAGTTTTGGTCAGTGATGAATTAAACTTTGAAGTAGTTAGGTCCTGCATTACAACCAACATGAATTGAGGGCTAAGTAACACATTATGTTTCAATTATAAGGCCCTGGGCAAGCAAAGTTTGAATTCAAGTCTCTATGATGGGATGAGGATAATTTTGAGGCTATTAGATACCCAAACCCAAAGAAAAAAATAGAAATTTACGTTAATGTAGAATTTCCCCCAATTCTAATATGTGTTATATACCCTTCACAACCACCACCCAACCCTAACCCCCCTCCATTTCTAAACAACCCACCACTCACCCAGCCACCACCCAATCCTAACCCCCCTTAAATCCCAAATAGTTCACCACTCACCTAGCCACCTCCAAATACTCAGCCAAGTACAATTCCAGACTCAACTTCCATTTCAGACCTAAATCCTAGATCCCCTACATTGAATCTAACAAAAAGAAAAGATTTTTCAAAGAAGAGTCCAATAAAGACATCATCCTATAGGGAGTTTAGGGGTCTTGTTACAAGATTAGAGGCTAGAGGTGGGTTGCAACCACCCCCTGCCAAAGAAGAGTCCAATAATAACATCATCCAATAGGGAGTTTAGGGGTCTTGTTACAAGATCAGAGGCTAGAGGTGGATTGCAACAACCCCCTGTTAGTAGTCATACTCCAAAGCACAATCTTTGGAGCCCCAACAGAGTCCACTTGGAAAAAAATCCTCATAGTGAAGGGGATGAGTCTGATGAAGACCTTCACTACTCTTTAGGGGTATGATGAGGAAGATTTCGTACCATTGTAGGTGGAGAACAGTGATGAGGATTGTGAACTAGTGGACGAGGAAGAGTTAAATGTTGTCCTTAAGAATGATGGTGCAACCACAAGTGAGGTGGATATGATGATGCCTCAGTTTAGTGATTAATGTCATTTCATGCATTCATTAGTATTTTATATCCATTATCTTGAACCTAAACAATGTTACGTAACGAGTTTTTGTGGGAGTTTGTGTCCCTATGTATGTACATATTTTAATTTTTTTAACACAACATACAAGATCGTTTTCATATTTTCAACAATTTCTATGTACATTACTTTGTGTTTATTCTAATATCATGCAATCTTACATTTATTAAAATAAACCACAAAGGTAGAATCATACCTAAAGGTTCTCTAAAACCTTTTTGAAGATCCGGAGTCGCGTTGCTCGTTAAATCGTCTACGGATTTGCCTCCGAGTGTTCACCAAACTCTAAACAAGATTAGAGAGAAATGAGCTAGTCAATCAATCTCTAATAAGGCTTAGAATCTAGCTAATAACCCATCTTTGAGCTCCTGAGATTTATATCTCCTAAACTCAAAATTACTAAGAGAATTTCGTGGTGATTAGAGGAGAGATTAATGAGAGAAATAATTTTGCATTAGTATTAAACAAGTAGGAGTAGATGCCCTTTTATAGGCTACCAAAACATCCTTATCAAGAGTTATTCTTTAATCATGATCTCTTGTTTATTCTCTCCTAAAATTAATCTCTAATTTCCACATAAGCACCCTAAAAACGTTTTAATTAAATCTGGAATTAATTCACCCATGATTTAATTAATCTCTTAATAATTCAGGCAGAATCGTTCTGTTCGGTGGGCCGAGTATTTCTCTTAATAATTCAGGCAGAATCGTTCTGTTCGGTGGGCCGAGTATTACTCGGTCAACCGAACAGTTCGGTTTTAACACGTGTTCGGTGCACCGCGAGCTAGACGGTCGACCGATTCCGCACGAGAAAAATTCCCTGGAAAAATTCGGACGAACCACGCCTTTTACTCGGTCTATCGTTAACCTACCAGAATTTCTCCTGGGACATAGTCTACGGATGACCGTGTCACCTTCGGTCTACCGAAAATACAACTTCCTCGGTTGACCATTCACACTCGGTTAACCGAACCCGATTGTCCCGGCACTCTAGACAATTTCGGTCAATCAATTGTGCTTACGCGTTCCTCATTCGGTTAACCGATCCGAAGATACCCTAGTCGACCGAACCATTAACGGTTCACCGTGTTTGACCCCGATTTTGCCTTTGTCAAATTTTGGATTTATCTCCAACAAAATTTGATCTTTTGGGGGTTTTTAGCAAATTCACATCTTGTGTAATATATTATTCTATGTAATATTAAATTATTACACCCCATAATATAGACACCTCATATGAATTTATTACGATTCTAATTATATCAATTCTCATGACATATTGATTTTATTGATTCACCACATGTGTCCATTTTTCACATGAAACCCGACACATCATATGAACTTAAAATCAAGCCTCTTGTTTCCTAGTTTTGTGGTGTGACCTATAGGAGGATCTAAGCCAAATTGGCAGAGATATTAAACACTTAATATCTCAAACTATAAGAGGTATCTAGCTACACATTATAGTTACCCAATTAGCATAGATGTCTTTGTTCCACCCGAACCAAAACACAATCCATTTAGTGATGTAAGTGCACCACTTGTGTCCGTCCCTTGCCTCATGATATTAAGAATATATACAAAGTAGAAATGTGTTATCTTTGTATTATATTCATTTCTTGATCTCTCTAAGCTAATTATAACTATGTAACTTAACTCAAGTTACATTGTGCACATTATAATTTTGCTTTATCAAGGGGCCCACTAATATCATCACTCAATTAAGAGGGACAATGATAATCGTTTGACTAGCTATCTTTTCCAGCACAAGTCATGCTCAACCAACTATTGCCTTTATCACTACACTCATTGATAGCTTTTGACAATAATCAAATTAAGCACTTCTTGAGTGAAAAGATATAAGTCTCATATCTTAGGATCCAAGACACAGTAAAAACATTAATGATACGAAACACAATTCCATAATGTTTTACTTGTTAGGTCTATTCAATATATAAAAGTAATATTTTCCTCTTTTATATACTCGTGTCGTCAATTATTTGTAGAGCTACAACAATCGATGACCAACACGACAATCTTATCTCGGTAATTAATGTTCCATATTAATTACCATGATTGTGAATAACTTTTGATTTTATGTAAACCCTTATCTTTTAGATCTCTACGGTTAAGGACCAAACGTCTCTTCCTTAACACTTCCAAAAGACGAATATCATAATCAAGGAACAAAATGCTTGCACATTCAATTCATAATAATTGACATATAAAAGTAAAACTTTTAGAACACATTCTTTTCAGTTTTATGTTTGAGTTTCAGGAATAAACAGGTTTGAAGAGAAGATGCATAAAAGGACCTAAAAGCAAGAAAAAAGACTGAGTTGCAAGACTTGGGGACTGAGATGCAAGAGGGAAGGACCCGGATGTAAGCCCAAAGGACCAATGAGCAAATCAAGAAACTTCACATCATCATGAGGAGTATTTTTGCAATTCAATTCGGGCCTGAGCTCCAACAACTAACCTAGGTGCATCACACATGATTGGCGGTCGGGTTGGGTCCGAATCTAACAAGCTTCGGACAGATCATGTATAATTGTGTATTATGTCTATTTTTGGTATTGTATTAGTCCAACACCGGGGGATTGTCCCAGATTACCTTTTTCTATGGCTATAAATAGAACTCTTCCTCCTCCTTTGTATCCATCTCTCTCTTGGTGGTCATCCTCTCTACTAGGAGTAAAAGTGTTAGAGCAAAAACTCTGGTCGAGAGAGGCTACTTGTAATTGAGTGAGTAATAATAGATGTTTTGTTAAGTTTTCTTCATATTGCCTCTTTTGAATTCTTGCATACTTAGTTAACTTGTTTGTTTTAGTCTTCTTAGAATTAGTTTAAGCATTTTTCTTTCCTTAGTATTAATGTTAGTTTAAATATGTGTGAGTAGTTTCATCTCCCTTTGGGGGTGGAGTAGATGTCTATACATGTTATGTAGATGGAATGAATGCTTAACATTGTTGCATGTGAGAAATGTTAGTATGCTTGTTTGAATTAATAAGAACTCTTAACTTGATGATTTCTGCCATAATATTTAGGTACATTTCATGCTTATTTATGTTCCTAATAACAAATTTGTCATGCTCATATTAATCACCTAGGTTAGTGCTTTGAATGATAGGTCTTTCCATTAGGTACTTCTTATGCATAACAAACACTAACTACACTTGAGCTTATTGTATGCATTCACCACACTTATTTCATGTGTACGCACACTCCACCCCTTAGGGGTTTTTCATTCCTGATTTCTATCTTCTTCTATTAGTCACTTAGTTTCATTTCTTCTCTCGCTTTCATTTCCTTCTTTGTTGCTTACTCAGTTAGTGTAGTTTAGTTTAATCAATCTCTTCTCCCCTTTGTTTCCCACTCACCTTCGAACTAACAAAAGTCGACACACCTCCCAGTGGATCGACTCGTATTTGCCACCACTTCAACGTGGTCGTGCACTTGCGGTTATTATAACTGAATCAATCATTTAGCATAAAGAAGAAGTTCCCTAACAAAGATCAATTTAAGTTTGCACTAAGGCAATACTCCATAATCAATGAAAGCTCATTTAGGTTCTACAATAGTGATCGAACTAGAGTCATAGCAAAATATGAGGACCCTAAATGCATGTGGAGGTTCCAAGCATCAAGAATTGGCGAAGGCCAAAATTTTCAAATAAAGACATTGCAAGATGAGTACAGTTGTTCTAGTGTAAACAAAGTAGCTTCAAAGATGGTTACTAACTCCTGGATAACACATCATTGCTACAAGTGTCACCTTGTAGATGAGACTTTGATAGTTATGCACATAAGAGACAGACTTACGGAGTTGTATCAAGTTGAAGTAACATATAGTGGGTTGTGGAGAGGTAGATAGCGTGCATTTAAGGTCTCCATTCAAATGACGTAGGAGTAGCAAGTACGAGTTAAATCACAAGCAGTTTGTGCCTATTTGTCGCTTAAATCATACTAGAATGAGGAAGATAAATGAGAGATTGGATTATAAACTACACTAATCTATAGGAAATCACAACTAACTATCACTACAATATCAATAAGTATCAAGTAACCTAGTAGATGAAGATGAAAGACCATATGGCTGAACCCTAGGAGGTAGAGAGCATGTGTGAGTGTCATGAATTTGTTAGGTGTATAACATTATGCATAATGTGAAATGTGTTGTATAGATGAATGTGAGTGTGGTTGGTGAGTCAAATGGATCTTTCTAATAAGATTTAACCACTTTAACAAAGCTGACTGCTATCGACGTACACGTCGACAAGTGGGAGAATGATCAACCCAATATTGTTAAGTGGTTGGAAGGCAGAACTACAATAATGGTCTACCGAAGGTGCCATTAATTGTCTGATTTTAACAAGCAATTGATATGAAAGTTGAATCTTTAGAATTGGTCGACTCAAAGAGAAATAGTCACTTGAATCTATTTCAGTAAGGATTTTAACCTAACACCCACAGGATAGTTGACCCTTTAATGGTTTAGTATGTAGGATCGTTATGGCCCCTAATTAATCTAATCAAAATTTTTAATCTCTACTTAATATGCAGCGGAAACGATAATTAAAATAGTAGAGAAAAGGCAAGCAAACCACACAAGAGACGCATCAATTTTATAAAGGTTCGGCACCCCACCCGGGTCCTACTTCCTATCTTGCAAGCTCCGCTCGATCCCACTAGCTCCGCCTACGTCTTCACTATCTGATCTCGTTCCGGGCCGAGATCAAGCATTTACAAAGCAAGCTCGTGAACAAACTTTGCGGAGCTCGGTTCCTTCTCTCACAACCCGAGAGGGATGCCTTCACCGAAATCTTTACAACTTTGACAACAACTAGACAAGAGTATCAACACACTAACTTTGAGCACACTTTGAGTATGATTAGGATATAGGTCAAGGTGTGGAAGTTTAAACTTTTGAGTGTATAGAATTGGGGATTCTAGAAGTGGGAGGATTCTGTTTAGTGTATGTTTGAGTTTAGAGTAAGAGATATGTGTAAATAAGGTGTGTGAACCTCTATTTATAAGCTCCTAAAGTTTTATAGCCGTTGTGGATGATTTGGTTGAGATTTGTGCAAGAAAAAACAAAATAGAAATCTAAGTTCAGCAAATTTGTCATAAACCGGTCGACCGACACGAGATCAATGGTCGATCATTTTCATAATAAGAAGGAAACATTTGAACCAACTTTAACTACGGTCGAACCAAACAGCTACAACTTAAGTGAACAGTCAAACAAAATCTGGGGGACGGTCGACTGTTCTGAGGGTTTTGGCTTGGTAAAAGATTAGCGGTCGAACGCAACAAAGAAGTTCATCCGATCAGAAAAAAAACATGCACTTTTGGGCACACAATTTGTCTGCTTCCGGTCGACCACTGTCAAGGCATCGTTCGATCGGTGGCCAAATACAATTTCAGGGTATGTGAAAAATATACAAATACGACCGCTATAGAATACGACAAGTACAACGATCATTCAAATAATACAGGTCAATTAGTCGACCAGTAGATTGGGTAAAAACACTATTAGAGAAACAATTAAGTGGTAGAAATAGTCTAACAGAAAACTTTTTTTGGCCGACCGTTCTGGACTGACAGATAGTTATTTAGTTTGAGTGATTTTTGACCTAAGTATGAGTGATCTATTGAAGTCCAAATGATGTGAAATTTGGTGTAACTTCTACAAGGAACCTAATGTATACGTGGATAGGTTACACATCTTGTATGCTCAAATTTGATTACATGTCTTTAATTAGCTTGATTACATGTCTAGATTTGATTTCATTATTCCTTGAGTCTTGATTATCTGTAAATGTTCACACAATAAAATATGTATTCTATGCATAATGTGTGCTACTCTACATTTGATTGTGATTTAAATTATGTTAGTTAAACCATCAAAACACAGATTAAGACCAAAAAGCCAACATAGTCTAGCGTTAGAGACAGATTCTCCATTCAAATGCTCACGTGTACAAAATTTCCCATGGACTCCCTAAATGAAAATTATAAATCTTAGTCCAAGATTTATTACATTTCCTATATAAGTTTTGAAAATCTCTTAAGTTGACCACATGCGCAAATGATGAAGCCATTGATCAGAGTTGAGAGGAAAAACAATCCTTCAGTGAAGAACACACTAGTGTAGAAAATCCCATATACGTCAGATATACAGGGGTATATACGATGGATTTTGGCGGTCCAACGAATGCCGTCTGTGTCCTTGACACCTATGCTCTGATGTATAGACGTCAGCTATATACGACCAACGTATATACTCTGTTGGTTTTTTGGCTTTAATCTATGTTTTGATGATTTAATCAACCTAATCTTAATTATGATCATGTAGAGTAGCACACATATTGCATTTCATATATATTGCTTTGTGCTAACCTCTACAGGTGATCAAGACTCAAGGAAGAAAGAAAAATCAAGTCAAGACATGTAATCAAGCTCTTTTGAAGACATGTATTTTGTATTTTCTTTGAGTCTTAGGAACTTGTGTAAATTGAGCATACTTGAGCTAAAATCAACTCAAACACACACTAGGTTCCTTATAGAAGTCACACACGAAATTTCACATTATTTGGACTTCAATATATCACCCAAACTTAGACCGGAAAACACTAAACCTGAACCCAAACAGTCGGCCCACTTTCGGTCAACCGAGACAGACCATTCGGTCGACCGGAGGATTAATTATCCTGTTTGTGTTTTCACTGCCCGATTTCGGTCGACTGTGTATACCTTTTGGTCGACCGTATGAACTTATTTTTCCGACCGTTTCTTTTGTCGTATTATACCCAACGATCGTATTCGTATTAACCAAAAATACCTCATATACTCTTTCACGTATCGGTCGACCGAGGACCTTGTTCGGTCGACCGAATGCCCATCTCTTGACAAACCCGAATCTCCTGGACAAAATCGGTCGACCGCTAGACCTTAGCTTGGTCGACCGAATAGATCATTGTTTGTAAACCCCAAAGTGCCTGGTGCCAATCGGTCGACCGAACCCTATTCGGTGTTCGACCGATCACTTAAGTGAACCTGAATCTTAGCGTTGGGCGATTGACCGTTACCTAACCGGTCGACCGAACTGAGTTCAAAACTGCCAAAAGGTCGACTGTTCATCCTGATCCGGTCGACCGAATTAACTCAGAATTGGATCTTACGAGTTTCTGTTTTGTGTATCCTACACCAACACTCACCCAATCAACCCCAACAGATCTATTCTCTCTAATGACTAAATAAAAAGTTGTAAAACACATTTTAACACAACTCTCCCACTACTACTTGTCCTATACATTAGAGAGAAACTCCCAAGCTCATTTTTCCCCAATCCAACACTCCAAGCTTACACTTCCATACCTTAGCATCAATTCCACAGCCTAAGATAAGTGTGCTCAAGTTAGAGAGTGTGTTCCACTCAAGTTCTCATTGTTGTAAAAGAATAAAGGACTTCGGTGAAAGCCCGAAGTGTTCCTCTTGGATTGTGAGAGAAGAAAGTCAAGCTCACGAGGGTGTTCGTGGAGCTTGTTTTGTAAAAGGCTTAATCTCATCCCGGAACGAGGTTGATAGTGAAGACCTGAGCGGAGCTCGAGGGAGATCGAGCGGAGCTTGCAAGAGAGGACGTAGGCGGTGGCCAGACCTCTATAAAAATCTGTGTCGTTCCATTGTGGTTTGCATTTCTATTCTTTACTTGCTTGTTTGTTCGTTTATTTCCGCTGCATATCTTTGATAGATCAAACAAGTAGGTAATTAGGATTAATTGTGATTAGTATTGTGGACCCATAACCCACACGATCCAACATTTGGTATCAGAGCATTGTTAGCTAATTGTGATTAATCGTATTTTTAGCATGACCTCTACTTCATCTAATCACATAGAAGGATTATACACAACTCGACTTCCTTTGCTAAATGGGTCAAATTATGATTATTGGAAGAATAGGATGAAGATTTTCCTAATTTCTAATGACCTTAAGTACTGGATATTTTCTTCAAAATCCATACACACCCCCAAATGAAGATGAATTGGATTCACTTACAAGACCCAAAATGAAAGAAATCGAGATGAATTCTAAAATTATGAACATTTTTTATTGTGGCCTTAATGAGGGAGAATATAATAGAATTAGGGGTTGTGAAAGTGCACATGAGATATGACATAGAATACAAATGCACCATGAGGGAGATAACAAAACTAAGGAAACCTTCATTAGTCTCCTCATGCATAAATATGAGATTTTTCTATGCAAATCGGTGAGAACATTATCGAAATGAACACTCGCTTCACCGATATCACTAACTCTCTTTTGGTTCTTGGAAGAAAATTAAATGAAGGAGAGATGACAAGGAAATTCCTTCGGTCGCTAAGTCACGATTGAGAAGATAAGGTGGTCACAATTGAAGAAGCACACGACCTTTCCCAACTCAAGATGGAGGAATTGATTGGAAACTTGATGGCGTATGAACTCCAAATCAACCATCGAAAGGAGAAGGAAGCTTCAAGGAACAAACCCTTCTTGTCATTACATGCAAATATCGAGCAACCAAGGAGGAGTGTAGAAGATGAGGACATTGAAGTCCTAGCAAAAGATTTCTTCAAATACCTCAAGAAGGATAAAGAAGAAAAGAATGAAAGAAGAGGTAGAAGAAGTGAAAAGAGAGAAAAGAAGAAGGAGAAGGAAGAGAGTGAGAATGAGAGGAGAGAAGGGGAGAAGAAAAAGGAGAGAAGGGAGAGGAGAAGAGAAAATGAGAAGAGCAAGAGAAGAGAAAGGAAGGAGGAAGCACACAAGGCTACATGGGATGACTCTTCATCACCATCATCATCGTCATCTTCCTTGCAAAGTAGAAGAGAGGTGGCTCACTCATGCTTCATGGTTATTGAAGATCAAAGTGAGGTAGAATCTAACTCTTGTTCTAATAATTCATGCTCAACTAAGTCATATTATAGTGATAGCTCACATTCTAGTGTTAATGACGAAACCTATACACATGATGAGCTTCAAAATGCATTTCATGATTTAGTTAAACAATATGAGATCATTTGTGAAAAGAACAAAAGTGCTAGAAAGCTAATCAAAGATCTCCAAAGTCAAATTGAAACATGCATGAATGAGAAGAATGAGGTGCTTGCTAAACTTGAAACAAATGCATCAAATCTTGATAAACTAAAAGCAACACTTATAGATGTTGAACAATTAGATCTTCATGCTTGCAATGTGCAATTAAGAAAAGATCTAGAAAAGTTCACAAATGGAACTAAGATGCTTAACATGCTATTAGGGAGTCAAAGACAATCTTTGCAAAAACATGGGGTAGGATTTAATGCTAAATTGAAAAACCATGCTTCTTATACAACTTTAAATGGAAGGCACTTAGTTGTAAAGAATAGTTTCTTAAGTGTGTGGGCTCCTAAAACCAAAATGGTTTGGGTTCCCAAAGCTAACATTCAAGGACCAAAAGTTGTTTGGGTACCTAAATCTACACTTGTAGGTGCTTGAGGAAGAAATCGGTGGTGATCGGGCGAGCTAAAGAGTCGAATTGAAAACCGGTTACATCACCCAATAAAGGATAGAACCAATTCAAGTTGGTATAATTCTCTTATCATCAAAATTTTCAATCAAATTGGTTCTAGTCTAGGATACATGCTTAATTGACATATCATTACCCATTCATTGCAAATCTTAAATGTTTGAATAACATCCATAGTTTTTAATAGTCAAATTGTCTAAATGGATGTAAAAATGGGAAATGAGAACATCACATGCTTAATTGTAGTATTAGATTGATGTTAATAGGGGAGAAATAGAAATGAACTTAATTGACAAATCATATTCATATCGATAGGGCGAGCTTAATGAATATCATTTTCTTAGAGTAATGAAGTACAAAATTTAGGGGCAGCAACTTCATTACAAGGCATCCACATTGAACTCAAATCGTATGATTTTTTAAATATAAATATGATTTTTGATGGATGTCATAGGGGGAGAGATAATAAAGGGGGTAAAACTTGGAATTTGAGTTAAATTGAACAAAAACTATGCACATCCGTAGGGGGAGCATTTAATATGCATAGTTTACTTATAAAAATTCCATGTATTAAGATATGGTTAAGATATAGGTTGTCATCATCAAAAAGGGGGAGATTGTTGGCTTTTTGGCCTTAATCTATGTTTTGATGATTTAATCAACCTAATCTTAATTATGATCATGTAGAGTAGCACACATATTGCATTTCATATATATTGCTTTGTGCTAACCTCTACAGGTGATCAAGACTCAAAGAAGAAAGGAAAATCAAGTCAAGACATGTAATCAAGCTCTTTTGAAGACATGTATTTTGTATTTTCTTTGAGTCTTAGGAACTTGTGTAAATTGAGCATACTTGAGCTAAAATCAACTCAAACACACACTAGGTTCCTTATAGAAGTCACACACGAAATTTCACATTATTTGGACTTCAATAGATCACCCAAACTTAGACCGGAAAACACTAAACTTGAACCCAAACTGTCTGCCCACTTTCAGTCAACTGAGACAGACCGTTCGTTCGACCGGAGGATCAATTATCCTGTTTGTATTTTCACTGCCCAGTTTCGGTCGACCGTGTATACCTTTCGGTCGACCGTATGAACTTATTTTTCTGACCGTTTTTTTGTCGTATTATACCCAACAGTCGTATTCGTATTAACCAAAAATACCCCATATACTCTTTCACGTATCGGTCGACCGAGGACCTTGTTCGGTCGACCGAATGCCCATCTTTTGACAAACCCAAATCTCCTGGACGAAATCGGTCGACCGCTAGACCTTAGCTTGGTCGACCGAATAGACCATCGTTTGTCAACCCCAAAGTGCCTGGTGCCAATCGGTCGACTGAACCCTATTTGGTGTTCGACCGATCACTTAAGTGTACCTGAGTCTTAGCGTTGGGCGGTTGACCGTTACCTAACCGGTCGACCAAACTGAGTTCAAAACTGCCAAACGGTCGACTGTTCATCCCGATCCGGTCGACCGAATTAACTCAGAATTGGATCTTGCGAGTTTCTATTTTTTGTATCCTACACCAACACTCACTCAATCAACCCCAACGGATCTATTCTCTCTAATGCCTATATAAAAAGTTGTAAAACACATTTTAATACAACTCTCCCACTACTACTTGTCATATACATTAGAGAGAAACTCCCAAGCTCATTTTTTCCCCAATCCAACACTCCAAGCTTACACTTCCATACCTTAGCATCAATTCCACATCCTAAGTTAAGTGTGCTCAAGTTAGAGACTGTGTTCCAATCAAGTTCTCATTGTTGTAAAAGAATCAAGGACTTCGGTGAAAGCCCGAAGTGTTCCTCTCGGATTGTGAGAGAAGAAAGTCAAGCTCACGAGGGTGTTCGTGGAGCTTGTTTTGTAAAAGGCTTAATCTCGACCCGGAACGAGGTTGATAGTGAAGACGTGAGCGGAGATCAAGGGAGATCGAGCGGAGCTTGCAAGAGAGGACGTAGGCGGTGGTCGGACCTCTATGAAAATCTGTGTCGTTCCATTGTGGCTTGTATTTCTATTCTTTACTTGTTTGTTTGTTTATTTCCGTTGTATATCTTTGATAGATCAAACAAGTAGGTAATTAGGATTAATTGTGATTAGTATTGTGGACCCATAACCCACACGATCCAACATACCTTGTATAGACGTCGGCTATATATGATCGACATCTATACCTTTAAATCACCCAAAAAAATACATTACGGAATGTGGCAGACACTCAACTTGTACATTAATCAAGCTCAAGTTGCTCAAGTGCCCCAAGTGTCAATCTTTTGACAATTAACCAAGTACATTAATCCCACTTGCCTATTGTAGTATGATACCCAACCCGCTCATGCAGAAGTAAAAGAGTGGTGGAGTACATCAACCCCACCCACCAAAAATCCTTCTCCGATGTGGGACTAAACTAGAACACATGCAATAGGCGTCAACTATATAGGTAGCCGATGTCTATACCTTTAAATAATCCCAAAAAATTACATTACGACCTGTAGACGTCGGCTACCCTATAAAACTGACGTCTTTACTGAAAATAAAAAAACATTGCAACCATCTTGAGCCCAAGTGTCAATCTTTTGACCAATATATATATATATATATATATATATATATATATATATATATATATATATCACTTGCCTACTATAGTATGGTACCAAACTCCCATTTAGAAGTAAAGGAGTGGTGAAATACATTAACCCTACCAACAACAAAAAATCTCTAATGTGAGACTAAACTTCAACACATATGGGATAGTTAATTACATACTTTTATTATTATAATTTTATCTAGTAATGGAGTGTTAGTTTGTCTAGTAAGTTGTTATAAATTCCTTATACTTGAAGACATTTAGGTGAATGAGAAGGAAGACATGTAGGTATTTTGATAAAAAACGGAGATGAATGATTCCTTACATGTTATATATATATGTTGTTATTATTTCCAATGTAGGTTTAAATGATGATAAATGATTAAGGATATTATATGAACAAAGAATATTATAATTTTCTTATTTAAATGATTAAGGAGGTATAGACGTTGGTTATACTACAAAAATCGATGTCTATATATGACATAGACGTCGGCTATACAATAACCGACGTCTATATGTTAGACGTCGGTTATGCTACAACTAATGCTTATACAAAACTATAGACGTCGGCCTCCCTTACGTGCGACGTATATACCTATAGACATCGCGTTTACGAGAGACCAATGTATATGTTGCGACACTTATTCCCTATTCTGCACTAATGACACTTCAACTTTAATTTAAATTTGTTGATTGTGAGACTATTTTTTGTTTGGAAAAAAGGATGTTAACTGATTGAAAAGAAGATGTAGCAGAGATCATGTAAACTTAGAGGCACCCAGAATTGTTGAGGTTGGTTAAGAACACACTACTTGGATTGCACATGGATTTTGCGGAAAGAGAGAGGAATTGTTGATTAATAGCATATCATACAGTGTATTCATGCTATATATCTTTTATTTTACTACATATTTGTGCTAGTCAAGTTGTTTTTTCATGCATTTCAGGGTTTAGGTAATGAAAAAGAGAAATGATGCAAAAATGGCCCAAATGTAAGAAAAAATGTCTGATTTGGAAGCTTTTTGGACCTATTTGTAATGGTTAAGGACTTAATTGCAAACTTGGAAGGGCCTGATTGTAAAGAAAATGTCTTGGTGGAATTATTAACTTTTAGCAATCAAAACTTATATTTGTGGAATTATTAACCCCCTAAAAATTGTCCCTTAATAGTTACACTCAAAATTTCCCCCTCTTGTTTATTATTGAGAGAGTATTCACGCACTCAACAATATTTGTGTTGGAAGAATGATTAGGTGGGGGACTCTATACTACTCCTATGTGAAACTAATCTATTACACTCCCATGAGCAAATAATTATCGGGTTTTACATTCTTTTTTTCTTCAGACACCTATTATATATGTATCGTATATTTACTAAAATTTGTAATGGACCCAATTAATACCGATTTGGTAAGGTCACGTTGAATGTTTCCAATTGTTTGAAATTATTGTTCTTTTAAAATTTCTTAACAATTCCAACATACATCGATCAAAGGAATTATCAACTTCTAAACTTACTTCCTTAATAGTTACTCCAAAAAAAAATTCCCCAATGATTACCCCCAATTCAAGAGGTGAGACAAGGGATGAACACTTAAGTTGTAAGGTTGGTGGACACCAGAATAAGACGGCGAATCTCGAATGCAAAATCAAAACCCAAACTTCAATTGCGTATATAAAAAAACAACCGAACTTCAATTGCGTATATAAAAAAACAACCAAACTTCAACAACATCATATGATTATCGTTCGAAAAAGGGATTTGAGAAATTGTACACATAATGATGTATCATAGGATTTGGCTGGGGTTATCCGTGGAATTTTCAAATGACACATTTGAAGTTCAAACTCGCTCTTAAAGAATTAATGACACGAAGGTTTCACGTAGGCATGCATGCCTGGGAGCGGGGCGTGGATGCGCTCACCTTTTAAAGACTAGTAACCAAGACAGTGTACTAACAAGTACTTGTAATCTTGTATGCACCTCAATCCTCTTCTATTTTGTCAATAAATCATATATAATTCCAATAAGACAAGCAATAACCTTATGGAAAAGTAGTCTCCTACACTCATTCTCACCCACTTTCCCACGCAAGTGACATGGAAGGTGAGTTGGATTCCACCTCACATCATTTCAAAATTTGAAATTGATAGTTAAAATTAAAATATGAAAAAAAAGGCTGACAGTACATATGCAGAATGTTGCATGCATCACTCTTTCCTCTCTCTCCTCCGATTTCTTCTTCCATCCTCCTTTCATAATAAGGATCAATTACAATTTTCTATGATTTGTTTCATGCATGCATCAGTTTGTTTCAATAACTAGTTTTAAAACTTTAATAAAACAAACATGGGACTCCGAAATTCATACCTAGAAGTTCTCTAAAACCTCTTGAAGATCCGGAGATGTTGAGGATGCTTGTCGCTGCGCCGGATGCCTCCGAGAATTCACCAAACTCTAAACAAGATTGGAGAGAGAAGAGCTAGCCTCTCAATCTCCAATAGGGTTTAGAATCTAATTACTAACCCCTTTTTAGTTCCCTTGAGAAGAAGATCTCTGAAAACTAAAACTAAACTCAAGAATTAAGGTGAAATTCGTGGAGAATTATGGAGAGAGAAGTTTGCATAAGAAGATAATGAATGAATTAATTAATAAGGTATTGAGATAAACTTGTATTTATAAGTTCTCTCCAAATTACATATTCATGTGCAACCTCTTGCCCATGATTTCATGCAAACTTCCATCTAACCATCCATTATTTGCTAACAAATAATGTAAGCCACGAATTAAATCAATTATGGACCAATTCCATGCATGATCTAATTAATTCTTAAATTAATTCTGCAAAAAACCGTCTGGACCGGTCGACCGTTTGGAGGTTCGGTCGACCGTTCGAACCAAGTTTCGGTCAACCGTTCAACATTCGGTCGACCGTTCACAACAATAAAATATTTCATCGCAATGTTCGGTCGACCGACCGATAGATTCGGTCGACCGTTCCGAACAGACGAAAATTCCCTGTTATCGGTCGAGACGTGTCTGGTCGACCGTGCACTGATCGGTCGGCTGTTTACTGTTAACCGGTCGACCGTTTTTCACAGTACTGCAGACTTGTCAAATTTCGGTTTAACCCCTACAAAATTTGAAATTTCGGGATTAGTAGTAAGTTTATAACTTATGTAACATATTATCCTATGTAATGATTAATCATTACACCCATAATATTTACATCACATATGAATTTAATTTAGATTCTAATTATGTTATTAATCAGAACATAATTTTGATTTTGCTTGTTCACCCCATGTGTCATATTTTCTACATGAAACCCGACACATCTTATGAACTCAAAATCCCTATTTCTTGTTTCCCAGTTTTGTGATGTGACCTATGTGAGGATCTAAACTAAGTTGGCAGTGATATTAGGAGCTTAATACCACAAGCTATACGCGGTATCTAGCTACACATTATAGCTCCCAATTAGTTAGATGTCTTAATTCCACTCGAACAAAAACCCGATCCATTTAGTGATGGAGTGCACCACTTGTGTCCGTCCCTTGCCTCATGATATTAAGAATACACACAAAGTAGTATTGTGTCATCTTTGTATTAGTATTCATTTCTTGATCTCTTTAAGCTAGTTATAAATATGTGACTTAACTCAAATCATATTGTGCACATTATAACTTTGCTTTATCAAGGGGCCCACTAATATCATCACTCAATTAAGAGGGGCAATGATAATCTTTTGACTAATTATCTTCTCCAACGAAAGTCATACTTAACCAACTAATGCCTTTACACTACACTCATCGATAGCTCAAGACACTAGTCTAATTAAGCAATTCTTAAGTGATCGGATATAAGTCTCTTATCAAAAGACCAAGGACACAGTAAAACATTAATGACACATAAAACACAATTCTATAATGTTTTACTTATTAGGTCTATTCAGTATACAAAAGTAATATTTTCCTCTTTTGTGTACCCGTGTTGTGACTCACTTGTAGAGCTACAATGATCTATGACCAACACGACAATCTTAACTTGGTAATTAATGTCTCGTGCTAATTACCATGATTGCGAATATCTTTTGTTTTATGTAAACCAATATCTTTTAGAGCTCTACGGTTAAAGACCAAGAGCCTATTCCTTAACACTTATAAAAGACGAATAACATAAACAAGGAACAAAATGATTTCTCATTCAATTCATAATAATTGACATTTAAAAGTAAAACTTTTAGAACACATTCCCTTCATGTTGTCTATGTTCAGGTATTATTAGAGAAGATACAATGGAGACAAGGTTACTATTTTCTATTTTAGGTTATAGGGTATTCTCATTAAGGTGTTATAATTGTAGATTTTCACATTTAGTTGTGGGAGAACAAATTGTTTGTGAATATAAGTCCATTATTTTCTGAAAAATACAACATTGTTTTACATGGGACATGTGGGTATTTTTATTCACCAATGTATTCAATTAGTTAATAAAGTTCTTACTTCATTGTTAGGAATTGTACGAAGGAAACTTCATTTTACAACCTCCCTTTCTTTGTCATGCCTCAAGTTGTTATGCATTAAGTATATTTTGTTGTACTCTATTTTGTGTCTAACTGCAACAAAGTTGTATTTTTGGGGGGTTTCTCTCCATTTCATTAGTTAAGATTATGGTTTTTATGTTAGTTGTATTTGATGTATAGTATGAAGTGATTAATATTGCAGTTTTAATAACTTATGTGCTATATAGTTTGGATAAAAGTGAGTGGGGTTTTGTTGGATTTTTTTGTCCTGGTGGTTGGGATTGGAGTTGTAATAACAAAAGAAGCTACATGCTTCAATTACCTTGTAATAACATAAATTACCCCGTCGACCAATTAAATTTACCCCAACTATGTAATCTAATTTACCTTCATAGTGACATTAAGTTACCCTATGAGTCATTTAGGATTACCCCCACAAACCATCATTTAATACATTGCTAACAGTTTATAGATGTCTTGCGCAACGACACACAATTGTAAACTTTTTAACACCTTGCACACAATGTGAGAAGTCCTTCTAACCTCGCAAATGTTAATAATGTAGATTGATAATTAGGTAATTTAATGATTTTTATGTAAAACGTAAAGCGTTAGGAAAAATATGTAAACACGATTCGAGAGTAATAACAATCTATTCAATATCTTCTATTTAATCCAATTTACCATGCTCGTGAATTTAAGTTACCCCGACAATTGATAAGTTTACCCCAGGAATTATTATTAAAATCCTACCATGTAGTCCAATTTATCCAGTTCCTGAATTCAACTTACTCCAACAATTGATAAGTTTACCCCCACGAACCATTATTAAAAACCTACTATGTACTCCAATATACCCTGCTCATCCATTCAACTTAACATGACCATCAATAAGTTTACCCCCACAAAAATGTTACTAAAATCATACTATGTAATCCAATTTACCATGTGCCTCCATTCAACTTACCTCGACCATCGATAAGTTTACCCCCATAAACCATTACTAAAATCATACTATGTAATCCAATTTACCATGTGCCTCCATTCAACTTACCCCAATCATCGATAAGTTTACCCCCACATACCATTACTAATACAACTTTTGTGTCTTAATAATACGGTCAGTTGACCATGGTAAATACAAGAACATTGGTGGGTATTCTCAACTATTGTTTGTGGCTATTTGTCAACTCTTAAAGATCTAATAGTTTTGTATGTTAATCGTATGAACATATTCTTGAGTATTCCCTCAACTATTGACGCGTACGTGTATTTTCAATTGATGATTAAAGAAAGTTCATTAAACAACAATCATTAACGTGAGTAGCTCTATTCTATTTTAAAAGAGTATTGAGATGATCCCAACTTCAATGTCCATCTTCTTAACGACCTCAACCAAAATTATAACATCAACAATTAGAAAGTCGGCCACACAATGGGTGATCAATGTGATACTTATGTCAAGAAGGCTAGGATTGTAGATACATGCAACCTTACATCAACTGAAAATTAGTCGAACCTATCATTACACTTGTTGTAATTATATGGGCTTATTCGTTGACTCTACAAGGCCAGTTATTGGCATGGTTATTATGGGAATGTTCGAAGTATTCCCAACTATTGATGATGGTGTTTTCAACGAAAATAACAAATCTTTTGTTATTTTCGTTGAAAACACCATCATCAATAGTTGGGAATACTTCGAACATTCCCATAATAGATTTGTTATTTCAGCTATACAGTAGTATTTCAGTTGTATAGTGATGCATATTTCTTAATACATAAATATAAATGTTCGTGACAAATTTGTAAGAGTAACCCCAATTTACCATGGTATTGAATTTAACGTACATTGTCTTTCAATTAGGGTTACCCCATGAGTCATCATGTAATCAATTCTATTTACTCTAAGTTTCTCATCCTATTAAATCAAATTACCCCTTTCACAATTACATTTACCTCAGCCTACTAATTCGATTGATCAATTAGGGTTACCCTGCTATTGAATTCAACTTGCCCCGATTATAAAGTAGGATTACCCTACTACTGGATTCAACTTACCCTATCGACATATGTTCCTCATTTTATGTAAACCGTCAAAACTTACTCCTATTAAATCAAACACCAGCATGACTGCTATTTTGAACCATTTGTGTGTTATTTCCCTAGTACTTGTTTGGCGATGTTACCTTTTTTAGGTAATAGAACTTCTACAACTTTTTTGGACTCATTCGTGTGTAATATCTATTTTTTTATGGAGGAACATATGTCGACCATGCTAAGGAGTAAATCTAGGGGGTAACATCAATTGATATGTCTAGTTTGTAGAAGAGATGGTAGGTTGGGGTAAATCTAGATTCTATAGGGGGTAATGTAATTTAATAGGATGAGTAACTTGGAGTAAATAAAATGAAAATAAATGTTGGTTCGTGTGGGGTAACCCTAATTGATAGACGAGGTAAGTTGAATGCAATAGCACAGTAAATCTACTTGATATATAGTGTAAATTGAAGTCAACAACATGATAAATTTAGCAGGTAAATCTAGCAGGGTAACCCTAATTGATAGACTGTGTAATTGAATCCAATAGCAGGACAATCCTAATTTAATTTAATTTAATTCCTTCTATTTAATCCAAATTATCCTAATCCTGAATTCAATTTACCCTGTCTACCAATTAATGTAACCCCTATGAGTCATCATTTAATCTATTCTATTTACTCCAAGTTACTCATCCCATTAAATCCAATTACCCATGTTCATAATTAGATTTATTCCAACCTACCATCACGTGGAATACACTCATCCCCAAATAATAGTTGAATCATACATTGTTATAACAAGGCGGTGACCAAATATTATCTGGATTTCAACTTACCGCGTAGAAAGTGGTACAAATATTGTATTGTTTTGGAAAGAGTGCAAATGTTATATCAATTTCAACTTAACTCGTCTATTATTTAGGGTTACCCGACTATTAAATTCAAAATACTTCATCAATCAATTAAGTTTACCCCGCCAGATTTACCTTGTCAGATACAACTACATTTACCCAGCTATTGAATTCAACTACCATGTCCATCAATTAGGGTTACCCCACAAACTAACTACAATATATAAAACCCTTTAGTGAGGAAATTCAACCCCAAAAGTTGAATCATGCATAGCTAAATCAAGAAATAACAAAAAAAGGAAAAATGTGGTGACCAAATATAATAGTGTTGTGGAAAAAAAATTAACTTTTAATTAAATTTCAAATAAATTCAAAATTGGATACTTTATGCAAAAGATACTATGCATTATGTTGTAAAAGTTGGAGAGATATAAATTTGATAGGTGATTTTCCTTTTAACCGTTTAAAATCATGTTCTCTTCCATATTAACATATAAACCGGTTCAACCACACTTATTAACCATGTAAAAGTAAACTTCAACTCAAATCCCGCAAAAAACAGAAAAACAGGTAAAAGACAGCAAGTCAGCAAGTACAATAAAGTATGTAGCCTTAGACACTTACTTTACATTTATTCAAAATGTTTAAACAAAAAAAAACGTCTCACTCGACCCTAGTCATTCCTACGTAGGTGTTACATGTAATGTGTGTGGGAAGTTGGGTGAAATCTTCCACGACCCTAACCTTGTATCACAAAAAGAAGAAGAAAGAACGAACACCCTAATCAACAAATATTACTTCATTTTGTCTTCTCATCTTCTCTTTCATCTCTTCCATAAGCTTCTTTCTAGGATCAATATCCCCTTTCTTCACTCCACTTTCTTTCTTCAAAATTGGCTCAACTTTTGGCGCTAAAAGTTGTACTTCCTTGCATGCTTTCCCCAACGCTACAAGAAAGGATCTAACAATCCCAAAAATGTCCAAACCCTCATCTTTCCCATTAAAGTACTCAATGGTTTTTTTCACCAATCCTTTCACCCTCTTCTCTTCCTCTACCACCCGCGCCACTGCCGTATCTGCGTGCTCCACAAAGCATTCCACGCATTGGTAGAAGCCACTTTTTGGGCCATCGTTCTCCATTTTCAGATCATTTTCTAGAAACCCTTTCGTTTTAGCCAACTGCCGTTTTACAGTCTGGACTAAGCTTCCCAACATGTCGATGTCGATATTCGCTGCTTTCTTAACATTTTCAAGTTCGAATTCCAGCTCAGAGATGGCTTTGAAGCCGAGGGCACGATAGTCTGGTTCTGATTCTTGGGGTGGTTCATCCGTGAGATCGTCAGAGGTGAGGCTGGAGATGCTAGAGCTAGGAAGGTGGGCAGCACGGACGCCTTCGGATCGAATTATTTCTTGGACTACAAAGTGGAGGAGGGTGGTTTTTCCGTCAACACCTTTGACATCAGAGAGTTTGAGGAGGGTGTCAAGTTTGAAAGCCTCGGCACCACCTCGGTACGTGCCGTTGTTCATCCTATTGCCTGTTTTTAAGACGGCTTCAAGAAGTTTGAAGAAAAGGCGGCTGCTTTTAAGCTCCTTGCATGCTATCTGAACAACAATATTAACAACAAAATTATGTGTTGATACCAAGGGGTTAGCTATCCGTAGCCTTGGATAAGGCGGTCCGAAGGATCAAATCCGAGTATCTGAGTTACATGTTGAAATTTAATTGATGAAAATACAAATGCTTAATTTGTTTTATTGGTTTTGGAGTTTCGCTTCGGAGGGTAAAACAGAAAGGCCAACGAGGGAAGATTTCCTTTGTTTTGCAACAATTTTATATGTTAAAATAGGTAACCTTTGGGTATACAACATGATATATTCATGACCACAATGTTTACGTACCTCCAATACGACCAAAGACTCGTCAAGGCTTTTGATATCCTCACGAAGCGTGCCCATAAACAGAAGCGTTTCCAATCTTTTGTAAGCAAGAGGAACTTCAAGTAAAGCCTTCAAGAATTGATCTGCGGTCTCAAGTAAGGTAACATCACCATCGTATGATCTCAATTTTCGTTCCTCTTCTTCAATTGGAGCCATTTTCAGTAATACTTGCAGGAACTCGTTCGGAAGTTCATTCCCTTACCAAAAATTTAAAAAAAAATTAAGTTTAGGGACGGCTTTGACAGCTTTACAATTTGTAGTTAAATGTATTAGACTATACATAAAGAATACATATGTATGTAACTATAAACAATTTCATGGCCACACCAACTGGGCAAGTTCGGTTCGTAGTTTCTTAATTTTAGATTATGGGCCGAGGATGGAATTCTAGTACGCCAATTACATGTAAGGGTTTAATCAAAAATATAAAACCCTTTGTATAAAGATAAACTATCTAAACTAAACTTAGTTATGCATTTATTTTCATTTTAACAATCCCACGACAACCTCAAAATGTTTGAGCCAACATACAAAATGCTTGTTATCATATGTATTCTTACTTTTAACCAAGCAAAAGCTGATCTACCAATATGATTTTGAGTGTATGAAAATGAGTCCAAATTATAATCAGAAAATTGTAATTCTAAAATATGTAAAATATTACCTATATCTTCCAATATGGCATATTATCATAGATGCACGTCATATGGAATCATATTTGGAATTTTTAAGTCTTGGAACGCTCACTCATTCCATATATAATTTAGAGTGTTTTTTCATGATTGACCTGTTCTGCTAATAAGATCCGTTTTTAAAGGTGAGCTTGATTACAAGCCAAAGTTGCCTAGTGACAACGTTTTAAAACACTTCGTGTCATCAATAATTTGGTCGTTGAAAATGGAGTTTCTTTTAAACATCTCATCAAAGTGCACCGTTTAACAAACTCTACAATTTGATTTGATCTGATCTCAATCAACTTGTTTGTGATTTTCTTTTGTTGCATGCTGTTAAATTTGTTTGGCAAACCATCATTTTATTATGTTAATATTTATGTGAGAAGTGGTAGACGAACTTTATTGTAGAGTTTTATATGTTTTTTTCTTTTGAAACAATAAATCATTGTCTCAAAAAGTCAGATTATGAGATGAGTTAATGACTGGTGCAATAAGTTTTTTTTTCATTCTAATTATTTCACAGATAAACAAGTTCAAATGGTTTCGAAAAAATGTTATTAAGTGTACCTTCCGTAAGAGCATCCTTTACTTCTTCGATTTTCACGTTCAAAGCTTTCAACAAAATTGCTATATTTTGTGACTTCTTGGCATCTATAATTTGAATTCGGTGAATGGAATCAACACTGGAAGACGATTCCTTAAGCGAGTTGAGTCTTTTCTTATCCAATGGATTGTAACCGAAAAGGATCTCAATCATCTCTTCACTATACCTACAAATGCAAACCTTTGTTTTAGATGACATGTTCATATGCTTTTAGATTGGTACCAGTGTATAATTGTTAGCAGAAGATTGAGCTATTGATTACAACAAGAATGGTGTGTAAATAATAAGAAATGAGGTGTGAAAGCTTATTTTAAAGATACGATATTAATTAAAAGCATAAGAGTGCTACCTTATTATGGTTAGCATGAGAATGAGCTATAGTCATAGTAAGAATCCGCAGAGGAAACTTACTGGAAAGATCCGCTTCTAATATGGTGCCACACCATCGATTGGTCGGGGTTAGCAAGCATTTTATCCCAAAAGAATGGCTTGAGCTTCACCTTTGAACCATCGGCATCGGAGCCTTGGCCTTGAGCATTATTCTGGGTAGGCTTTCTTTTTCCTGGAGGCAAGAATGCTGGAGGGGGAGGGCGAGAAGGAGCTTTCGGAGGAGGAGGCGCAGGAGGACCTTTTTTTGTGCCCAAAGGTGGGGCAGGAGGTGGTTGTGATGGTACCTTAAGTGGAGGTGGAGGTGGTGGAGGAGGCGGTGGAGGTGATGGTGGTTGTTTAGTATTGGAATTTCCCTCTGAATCTAATGTAGTGGAAGAACCTGAATGTGGCCCTTCAGATGTATTCATTTCTTGGCTAGCATCTAATGGAGAAACAAACTCCTTTAGTTCACCTTTTGAGGCATCAATGTTGATAGGCAATGTATTGATGTCTTCTTTAGATGACGAGTGCCCATTACACCAACTTCTAGTTGAAGAACCTGAAAATTTTGAAATTAGAAACAACAAAGTTAGACTGTAATCTACATTTGATTCTCATTGAGAACTTTTTAGCAAACTATTGACATCAAGATAAGTTCGGGGTGTAAACTCACGAAGTTAAAATTGATTCAACGTCGTTTTCGCAAAATTTGGTCGATTTGGAAAAGTAATGTAAACTTTTACTCTTGAGCAACATAGGAGTATAATTGTAACAAATATTTCAAGTGACTTGGGTGTTGCAAAATAATTTATTTTGCTTTAAAAGCATGTAAGAAGTTGGGGTTATAGAGGGACTTCCTATGATTGGGGAAGTAAATCCATACATTTAAGTGAAACTCTACCTAGGTTGCTTGGATAAACGATTGCATTTTGATTATCTTTCTTTGAAGATGTCACTACTGAGTTTTCAAAGGATCCTAAAGTTAAGAACCGGTTTCCAAAACTAACCACTATAACAGGTTATTTGTCGAAACTTATAGCATCTATTTTCCCAGTGTAGATTCAGAATAACTCGCCATACCACAAAATAAAATAAAATTGAGTTAACTTACTTTGAGAGAAATCACTTTGACTCAAAGCCAGAAGAGGTATCCCACCCTTTTCCGAGTCATCGTCAATTCGTTGCCACTTTGTGTAACAGCAAAAGCACAATCCTGCCAGACTAAAAGATCCTATGGCAGTGATAACAACAGCAATCACTATAGTTTTGATGTTGCCGTTGCCCGTTTCAGTTTGTATGATCGTGGAAAATGCTGGGCCACTTGTGGGATTTGAACCGTCGAATTCTGGCCGGAAGACATGTCCAGGGCTGTTGGAAGCCGATTGTTCAGGAGCCAAATTCGGAGGAGGTGGAGAACTGCGATGGGGTATTTTGAGATGTGGAATGTGACTTCGAGCTAGGGATGGAGCCGAAGCTGGAGTTCCTGCTGCCAGATTTCTTCCGAAGACTGCTTGTGGATTTTCCACATTGTAGACAATTTTAAACACCGATTTTCTAATATTCCGATTCCTAATTCTGTTGGCCTGTGTAGAGGAAATTGGATCGGATGTATATTTAGAAATCAAGCTTTTGGTGATCCCTGCTTGATCTTCTAATCTGAATGTTGTAGATCTATGCTGAACCTGTAGCAACAGCAGATATATCAGGTGGTCAAAATTAAATAAGAAAACTATAAACAAATAAGTTCCATACAGATAATAAATTGTTGTACAAGAATATATAACTAGGTTCAAACGTAAGTTTTCTTTTGGCACAGAAAGATATGTTTGGTTGGTGATGCAAACATTTTTTGTGCACAGGGTATAAATAAACTTTTCATATCCAAAAAGCAGATTAGTAGTAATTGTTTCGGGGGGTTGTCAGACGTGCCTGTCTAATTAATACAAGACAATGTAAATTTGGCACCGAGTTATAAGTTCAAGCAACATTTCCTCATAATATGTCATCATACAACTTATCACTCAGAGAAAAGTAAATATCCATCTTTCTCATGATTCCAGTCGAGCATGGTTACAATAGAAAAAACATGTCAGGAAGACAGGAAGTCATCTTGAAAAGAAGAAGAAAAAAAATACAGAACCAAGGTTTCCTATTACAGGCCAAATTTCTGATACTGGATTGAAGTTCTGGAGAACCATATTGCTCTGCAAAATCCCAGTCCGGCCACTTACACGAGCACTTACTCAAGTTCCAATTTGAAACACTACTTCAAGAGGCCGCGGGTTTATACTAGACTTAAGCAAACTATAGAACAGGTGCAGCTCGATACTTTTCACAAGTTCAGAACCGATCTCCAATTTAACTGTTCAACTTTAGTTTTTACAATAAATTGGCTCCAGAGTCAAGCCAATTTGTGAATCCTGTTGCTTGAGAATTTTTAAAACAACAATAATCTAAAAGATTTTCTCAACGTATTATAAAAGAACACAAAAACCTACAATAAGTTGAAGAAAACTTACGTTCCAAGTCAAAAACATTACAGCCAGGAAAAAATGGCAACCACCATACTAAAAAAACAAATACAAAGGAGACCTTGAATAAGTATGTAGCAAAATTGTTCAACTGAAGGTATCGGTAGAGGGTTGTTTTCCCCGTCGCCCATTCTACAAGTGAATTTGACCTACATACCTAACATTAACATCCACATATAGTATCCAAACAAGGAACATATTTATAACTAAGAAGACAGGCTAAAGAACATAAATTTGTTTTATTTCTAATAAATAAATTCATCTTACCATATTGCCATCTGAAGCTGAGGCTGTGAAAGGAAACAGGACAAAGAACAAGAAAATGAACTTAGCCAAATCCATCAACTCCAACACTTGGAATTAGTCACCCCATCACTAATGATCCAAAAACTCCGCTTCTAAAATTTCTGGAAAAATCAAGAGAGAAAATATAATTTGGAAGAAAAATATTGGAAAAAACACAAGAGGAGACCGAGACGGTACTTGGATCTTATGGAGAGTAAGGGGTGGTTGATTTGATAATTTCTAGATTGGAAAAATGGGGTAAAAAATTCGGTCTTCTGCTTACTTTTGTAGGTTTTAATCTTTTGTTTGGTGTCAATGAAAGCCGACAGAAGAAATGAGACATTGATATGAAAGAAAATGGTTGCTGAAGAGAGGTAGCGGCAAACGAGCATGCACGTTGCGAAGTTACACTTTTGATTTGAATGTTTGCTAAGAAGCCCCTATAAATATATTTTATGTGAACATTTTATGGTTTTCCTAATTTTTAACCAAAATTACAAAGTGAGTTTTCATAGATCGTTTGTGGTAGAGTTGGGTACTGGGCCGGGCGGCCTCCTTGTCCAATGGCTCCGAGCGTTGGATTTTTTTATTTTTTGTTTAATAACGAAAATATCATTACAAAAATCTATATAACCCCCAATTTCATTCATTTCTTCGCACTAAATGTTCTTCTTCTCTTTCAATCTTTTTATCTTAATCTGTCACTAAATTTTCATGTTGATGGAAACGGGTCGAGTTTTAGCAAAAGCCTAAAACTACTACTCGATTCGTCCGATTTCGCGACACACCGACTCATCTTCTCCGTTTCTTGCATTCTCGTTTGCATTTCTTTACTTTTTTAGTTTATTTAGTATAATTAGTTTATTTGAGTTAAATTTAATTTAGCTAATTATCATGGATTTCTTGTTGGTTAAACAAATTTAGATTTTGTTTGCATAATTTTTAATTTCAATTGCATCTAACCCATTAATTAATTAATCACCTTAACCTGAGGGGGATAGTAATCCCTGTGTTAGTGCATCAAGTAGACACTAGTGCAGAATAGTCTTTAGTCGTCGCCCAATAGACGTCGACTGTAATAATAGTCGGCGTCTAGTTGGGCGAAGATAGCATAGACGTCGGGCGTTACCACGACCGACGTCTATGGGGTACTATAGACGTTGGCTGTTGGAATACCCATTGTATCCGACGTCTATACCCTATAGACGTCGACCTATAGACGTCAGTTTTTGGAATACCCATTGCATCCGACGTCTATACCCTAGACGTCGACCCATAGATGTCGGATGATATCAACGACCGACATCTATACCCCCATGCATATAGACGTCAGGGTATAGACGTCGTCTGTATATAACATCCGACGTCTATAGGTCTTAAAGAAATCGAACAGTTGTGTTTTGTGTCATTCGTTCCAGACAAAAACCTAACCAAACCCTAGCCGTTCCGCGACCGATCTGCAACCTTCTCCGACACCGCCGCGACGTCCCAACCTCTCCTCTCGTTCTCCGGCCCTCTCCTCCGTCTTCCTTCATCTTCCTCCACATCCCTAACCACCGTAAGAGTTTCGTTTTGGTTGGTTTAGTTTTGGATTTTAGGTGGAGTTATGTGTCTTTTCTGTCTTGGTAAACTTCTCATCTCGTTCGGATCCAACGCCAACTCGCACCGTTCCCCCATTTTGATTTTTGCTCATATTTGTGGTTATCATAGCCTTGTTGGGAATACTTCTAGGCTACATTGTGAAGAAATGACCTTTGAAGCAATAACAATCATTCTTCATACTAAATATTGTAACAAAGTATTGCTACCGACCTGCTTTAGTTATTTATTTTTAATGTAGTAGAATTTGTGACTATGTTTGTGGCAATGTTAGTTCGCAAATGTTCAAGTAGAAAATCTTGTTTGGTGTACTGGCATGTTTATCAATGGTTAATATTTTTTTTCTTAGTACAGATTTGTGTTGCCCTCTAACACCCAAGTACTATTATTGCAAGTTCTCAGCAAACAAAAGGAAGGGTTTGTGCTGTGTGCATTGTTTATTTGTTGATAGTTGGTGGAGATTTGTGATGCATTTGGCTGTTAATTGTGTGAAATTGATTTTTTTTGCATGTCGGATTTGGTGTTGGTTATTAATGATTTGTTTGTTGTCTTGTGTTGGTTGAAAATCATTTAGTTTGTGATTAAATTCATGTTTGTTGTTGTATATGGTTTATGTGTTGTCTGATTAATCAATTACTTGTCAAGTGTGGTTTAGATCTATTTATATTTGGCAGATTCGAGGGAGGACGCTCGTTCAAGAATAAGGAGGACGTGCGTTTGCTGGTTCGTGATTCCACTCATTTTGTCACTTAGTTTGAATTGTTGTTAGTCATTTTTCAGAAACCTGTTGATGAACCAAGATGTTCTCCTGTCACTAACTTTTTTTGTAATTTAGTTAACAAGTTCACTTATATTACAAACATACAATTTATGTCGCCTCAATTTTAGAATGAATGCCAATTGTTTATGTATGAATTAATTCCAAGTGTGTTGAATGATTGTGTATGCTTGTATGTCTGTGTTTGTGAATGTATGCTTGTATGTTTGTGTTTGTATTTGTATTTGTGTTTGTGCATGTATGCTTCTATGTTTGTGTTTGTGCTTGTATACTTGTATGTTTGTGTTTGTGCTTGTATGTACATGTAGATCAAAGTGTGTAAGTAATTGTGAACGAATTTGGTGCAGGTTGTATGTACACAAATTACAAATACGATGACTAAATAAAAGTGCGCAAGATGCTATTTTTTGTTTGTCCAGGTTTAAGAATAGACGTCAGATATCTGTATTAGCCGACGTCTATTCTTCAAAAGAAAGGAATAGACGTCGGTCCTATATAAGAGCCGACATCTATTCGTTAAGAAGAAACGTCGGTTGCGACATATAGCCGACGTCTATTCTTTAGGAATAGACGTCAGATTTAGTACGTCCGACGTCTTTGTATAGACGACGTACACATAGACGTCAGATTGGGGAATGCTTATATCCGACGTATATACCCCCGTACATACGATGTATATTCCCTTTTCTGTAGTAGTGAGAGGAAAAAGTACTAGAATAAGAACTACTAAGGTTTGGATGGATTTTGACCTATCACAACATAAAACTGGGAAAAATATGGCTATATGTAAAATATGTGGTAAAAAACTTACCATCTGGTAGTTAAGGAACTTGTCATCTAACAAGAATGTAAATTTAAGAATGTTTGAGCATCTTGTTTACAACAATCTATTTTAGACTATAGTAATGGAACATTAAAAACTAGGAAATATGATACAATTAAAGGTAATGTAATTGTTAATTATATAATTAGAGATAAATTATCGTTTAGCCAAATTGAATCTCCAAACTTTAGAAAGGCATTTAGTTACCGTAACCCACAATTTCAATCATTTTCCCAACTCTTATTTCGGGTTGCTGCAAATACAAAATATGATAAGGGGAAAATGAACTTGATTAATACATTTGCATCAATGCCTTATAGGATAACATTAACAAGCGATGTTTGGACCTCAAAATCTGGTTTCCATTTTGTTGCGCAATTACTCATTTTTTTTAGATAATTCATGGGGTTACATAAAAATATTATATCTTATGTACCGATTTTGCACCAACTTACTACTAGGATTACATATAACCAGATAAGATATGTATTGCATGAATATTCAATAACATATAAAATTTGTGCAATTTCTTTTGACAATGCTACTGATAACATTAAAGTAGTGGAATTACTTGTAAGATTATGTAATCCACAATTAGATGATATTCTTTTTCATATTAGATGTGTTTGTCATGTTTTAAGCTAAGCCGTACAACATGAACTTGAAATAAAAAAAATCTTATTTACAAAATGTTAGAGATGTTATCACCTGTATAGGTAGTAATATATGTTGACTTTGGGTTAGATAACACACGTGAGCCCAACACTTACTAGTATCGGATATTAGACGAATCTAACCTTTGATTTCATCCAAACTTAGCATAACTTACGATGGCAAACAACAAAATAATTAAAAAATAATGGTAAAATGTGTTTAAATGGACGAATTCTCAAATGAAGGGAAATGTAATGCATTACAAAACGAAGTTTGGAGTGATTGACATGTCTTACAATTTAGGAGGCAAATTGATCGTGGTATAGTCGAAGAGGCAAATTAATATCGAGGGTTAGTTCAGATAAAATATATTTTACATTTTTAAGTCGAAGGAGATTTTTTTTCTATATTATATCATCAACAATCGTGAATTTATTAACTAACATTTTTGTTACATAAAGGAACGTATGTAGAAGATGTTCGATATGATTACTGATATTACAAAGTGTATATATATATATATGTATATATATATATGGTCAAACTCTAGTGAGCTCAGGGTTCATCAAATTTAGTTTAAGCATCTTCAATCTCACCATTGGATCTTATTTACAGTTAATCTCACCATTCATTAGCATAACCGTTTTTTTCTTAATCTACCTTACAATTTGAAATGAGTGGTGGATATTGTGGGGGCTTAATTTTTCTAAATTAAGCTCTGGGCTCACTAGAAAATTCTTGTATATATATATATATATATATATATACACACACTACCACAATAACGTCACTTTTCAGTAGTTTATATGTGAGTTACCTGAATAGTACGAAGATTACAAGCAACATATATAACTTAACTAATCTCAAAACACAATCTTAAGAATATCAATTACAATTAACAACAGAATGTGCTTAATAACAATCTATTATATGTTACTTGAAGTAAACCATTAATTATTTTAAATTATATATATGTAATACAGAAATGTTGTAATATATCAATAAGCATTAATACTTAAAATTTGTACGACTACATAGATAATATACAACAGTTGTAATTTTGTTATTTTTTATTACTAATAATCATTACATATAAATTAGTTTAGCATGATATTAATGTTATGACATGATATTTTTTCCCATCCCCAACTTTAGAGAAAACACAAAAAATCCGCACAATAAATATCCATTTATGGATGGGGATGACATGAGACCATAAATAACCATGTGTGGGCTACCCCGAGCGTTTTCTCTCTCCGCTATGTCAGTTTCTCTCTCTGCCACGTTAGCTCACCTAACCCACCTAAAAAATCCCCTTAACCACACCCGGGATACCGCAAACCACCCTACATTCTCTTCTCTCTACGTCATTTGGATATCAATAATGAGTAAAATATAAAAACAAAATCACCAAACACTCTATTGAATCCAAATAAATAAAAAACATATTTTCAAAAAAAAATTGAAAAAACAATTTACAACGATTTTAAAATGAATTTATAATTTTTTTTAGCAAATAACAAAAAATAATTTTTTTTTTGGATTAATGGAGGGCGACACGTGCCCCCCACCTGGGTATCCGATCGGGACACCCAGGAAAACGCCCAAGCAGGCACTCGGAGGTCGTCCGGTCCGTTAACGGGCAGGCGCCCGACTCGGGCGCCCGGACGACCAAGCACCGCTATGAAGAATTAGAAAGGAATCCATGACAACCTGTGGAAGCAAGAAGAAACTTCTAAAAGCAGCTTGTAGAGGACTGGACGAGGGACAAGTGATTGGACATGAGCTTGGTTACAAGTAAAGTGGGTTGTTTTTTTTTGCTAATAATCGTTAATCCGTTTTGATGATTAATCAACATATCAATAAACACATGTATCAACTAAAGATCATTGTTTGCATATATTGTATTATCTAACGTTTCAAGAACCAAGTTTGAGTTAAATCGAGAGATGAAGATTGAAGCGTAGTTAGCTTTACATTTTATATATTTAGGTTACAAATGTAACTTGACACTTGAAATCTTTGATTCATTGCATTGCATGACACTTAGAAAACCTATAGAAGTCTCACATAACATTCCAATTCTCTTTAGACTTCAATAGAAAATTATCGAAACTCGTTAGAAACCCAAAACAGGATTTCAGTACTCAATTGGTCGACCGGTAGAACTACATGGTTCGACCGGATGTCAACAGATTGTCCCAGAAAGCCTCTTATGTCAAAAACGGTCGACCAAAATCCTCTTTTTGTTCGACCGTTGTACTTATCGGGTTTGCCTGTCTAAAAATGGTCGACCGACATACATTTCCAGTTCGACCGTTTCACCTTGTCTATCGATAGAAATTAGTTTATCCGATTCAAATCTTCTAACCTTTCATCGGTTGACACGTATCCTGGTTAACGAAACTTTCGGTCGACCGAAACGTAGCTTTTGTTCGACCGATTTCATTTCCATATTCGTATTAAATATGACTGTTATACTTGTCGTATATACCAACGGTCGTATACACATTTCTCACCTAACGCCTCTTTTGGATTTGGTCTTCCGGTCGACTGAACGTTCCTAAACGGTCGACCGATGCTCAAAAACTTCCCAGACCCAATTCTGTTGGAAGTTTTCAATCGAACCCCCAATTGATTCTGTTCGACCGATAGTCCTTGGCTTTGTCCTGTCTAAAATCAAACACGTCAAACGGTCAACCAAAACTCTCTTAACGGTCGACCGATTGTAGCATCTTTTCCAGATCCAGTTTTACTGGTCATTTTTGGTCGAACTCGTGATCCAGTTCGTTCGACCGATCACTTAAGTTCTAACCTTGTTGGTCCGACCGTCTGCACCTTCGCTCGACCGAACCAATTATTCTTGCATACCGGTCGACCGATTAACCCAATCCGGTCGACCGTTCGTGTCCTGAAATGTGTCCTGTCACTTCCTGACTTGTGTTTTCTTGCACAACTTTTTACCATTTCAATCCCAACGGCTAGAACTAGTTTAGAGCTTATAAATAGAGCTAAGAACACTCATCTAAGGTCACCAATCTTTCTCCAAGCTTAAAATCTCACTACTACTCTCAAACTTGCTCTAAACACTTGTGCTCACATCTTCCTACTTGAAGTCATCGTCTTTGATTGCATCATCCATTTCAAGTGCTCAAGATTAGTTGCTGAAGTAAAGTCGTCAAGAGTTGTACTAAGCTCCCGGAGTGAAGCTCTTCTCGGATTGTGAGAAGGTGATCCAAGCTAGGCGAGGGTGTTCACAAAGCTTGTGGTGTAAAGGCGTGATCTCGGCTCGCAACGGAGATCGGATTAGTGGAGGACGCGAAGTTGCTCGAGTAAGAGCAATTCGTAAGAGAGGACTAGGATCCGATGGTTGGATCCAAACCTCTATACATCCGGTGTTGTGGTATGTTGTTCTCTTCTTCACATTAATTTGTCTTAGCTTTTAATTTGGCATAGTTTGTTAAACTATCTTAATTAGTCTATTCACCACCCCCTAGACTAATATTAGGGCCTAGTAGATCCTACAAAGTGAACTTTTGGTGTGTATATATAAAAGGATTGTGTTGTAAAAGTTTTACTTTTATATGTCAATTGTTATGAATTGAATGTGCAAGCATTTTGTTCCTTGATTATTGTATTCGTCCTTTGGAAATGTTAAGGAAGGGACGCTTGGTCCTTAACCGTAGAGCTCTAAAAGATATGGTTTACATAAATCAAAAGTTATTCTAAGTCGTGGTAATTAACATGGAACATTAATTACCGAGATAAGATTGTCGGGTTGGTCATCGATTGTTGTACCTCTACAAATAATTGACAATACAAGTATATAAAAGAGGAAAAAATTACTTTTATATATTGAATAGACCTGACAAGTAAAACATTAGGGAATTGTGTTTCGTGTCATTAATATTTTACTGTGTCTTGGATCCTAAGATGTGAGACTTATATCTTTTCACTTAAGAAGTGTCTGATTTGATTATTGTCAAAAGCGATCAATAAGTATAGTGATAAAGGTAATAATTGGTTGAACATGACTTGTACTGGAAAAGATAGCTAGTCAAAAGATTATCATTACTCATCTTAATTGAGTGATGATATTAGTGGACCATTGATAAAGCAAAATTATAATGTGCACAATGTAACTTGAGTTAAGTTACTTAGTTATAATTAGCTTAAAGAGATCAAGAAATGAATATAATACAAAGGTGACACATTTCTACTTTGTATATATTCTTAATATCATGAGGCAATGGACAGACACAAGTGGTGTACTTACATCACTAAATGGATCGTGTTTGGTTCGAGTGAAACAAGACATCTATTCTAATTGGGTAACTATAACGTGTAGCTAGATACCACTTATAATTTGAGATATTGAGTGTTCAATATTGCTATCAATTTAGCTTAGATCCTCCTATAGGTCACACCACAAAACTGAGAAACAAGAAGCTTGATTTTGAATTCATATGATGTGTCCGGTTTCATATGAAAAGGGACACATGTGGTGAATCAATATGTCATGAGAATTGACATAATTAGAATCAATGATAAGTTCGTATAAGATGTATATATTATGGGGGTGTAATAATTTGATATTACATAGGATAATATATTACATGAGATATGAATTTGCTAAAAGATCAAATTTTGTTGTAGATAAAATCCAAAATTTGACAAAGGCAAAATCAGGGTCAAAACGGTCAACCATTTTGGGTTCGGTCGATCAGATTTCTTTGGAACGGTCGACCAGACGAAGATCGGATACGCGAGTGATCGACCAAAAAATATTAGGACGTGTCGTGATAATAGGATCGGTCGACCAGGCGTGTGAACACGGTCGACCGAAATTTACCAGGAAAAATTTTGGTAGGTAAACGGTCGACCGAAGAGAGACGTGGTTCGACCGAAAGTTTGCAGGAAATTTTTCTTATGAATATTCGGTCAACCGTCTGGCTCATAGTCCTACCGAACTTACGAAAAACCGAATTATTTGGTCGACCCATTGGAAAGTTCGGTCGACCGTTCAACACGATTTCTGCCTGAATTATTAAGAGAATAATTAGATCATAGGTTGGATTAATTCCATATTTGGTCAAACGTTTTTAAAGATGTTTATGTGGCAAATTGTGATTAATTTTAGGAGGAAAAAAATAAGAGATCATGGCTAGAGAATAGTTCATGATATGAGTATTTTGGGAGCCTATAAAAGGCCCCCTCATCCTACTTGTTTATGTTAATGCAAAAATTCTCTTTCTTTCTCTAATCTCTCCCTTAATCACCATGAAAATTCTCTTAATAGTTTTAAGTTTTGGAGATTAAAATCTCAGGAGTTTTTTAATGGGTTATTAGCTAGATTCTAAGCTTAATTAGAGATTTATTGACTAGCTCATTTCTTTCTAATCTTGTTTAGAGTTTGGTGAACACGTGGAGGCGAATCGACGGTCGATTCGACGGGCAACAGAACTCTGGATCTTCGAAAAAGTTTTAGAGAAACTTTGGGTATGATTCTCTCCTTTTGTTTATTTTAATATGTGTAGGATTCCATGATATTAGAATAAACATAAATATGTACATAAAATCAATAAAAATATAAAATCGATAATATATGCTTGTATTAAAAAAATTAAAATATAAACATACAACACTAAATCCAACAATATAAGCTTGGAATAAAGTCACTATCAAACGAAACCTGGAAATGTATTACGTGAAAGGAAATAATAACAATTAGGAAATATATTTTCCTATATCATAGAATTACAATCCGATCATACAATTACAATTCCATCATATATACAATCCGATCATAGTTTTCTTCAAATTATTTTTTGCTTCAACTTTGCAGGTCAATTTCCGATTGTAACCAGATTAATTCTCCATTGATCTACATTTCTAAAAACAATTGGTACAACGAATTTAAATTCTCCTTTGATCTGCATTCTAAAAACAATTGGTACCACGATTTTATTTGCGATCCAAAAACATATATACTTCTACATGTGCACTTCTACAAACTTGGACTAGATCAGTTCACAAATCCTTTGTCTTAAAATAGTCAAGACAAGAGATCAAATCCTAACACTTCCATTTGCCTGTTTAAGATGTTTAAGATTAAACTTAGGTGGGTAGTTGGCTAGAGAAAATTACAAAATAAATAAAAAATGTCCACTCCCAACCAGAAACAAATGCTTTAAGGTGTGATTAACACTCACGAAGTTAGGAGAAGAAGCCTGGAGCTTTACTTTCATGATGATTTCCCCTTGTTTAGAAGTAGAAGTTGGGAAAGTTACTTTATTTGTATATTTTTAAGGTCACTAAGTCATTTTGAAACTTCAGTTTAAAAACTTTTAAAGTTTTTCAATCTACCAATCACCTATAAGTAGTGTTCTAATATGCAGTCGTATGCAGACGCGAAGCGGAGAAGTGCATCGCATCTCCCCAATGCGGTCCGCATCCAAGCTCGCATATGCGGCCAGATGCAGCCGCATTTCAAAATACCTAGTTTTTATTTATATTTTTGTGTTTTTTTGTTACTTTTTTACTATGATTTATTTAATGTTGAATTAATGTTCTTAAAAATTATTCAAAAACTTACCTAATTTTTTAATTACATGTATACAATTTATGATTAATATATCTATATTATATTATTTAATTATTAAATCGCAAACCGCATATACACTTGCATCGTATCCGCATCCCGCATATGTCGGATACAATGTCTCGCCGCATCGCATCCGCATCCCGCATTTATGAACCTTACCCTAACTCAATTTAGAGATCAAGTTCCTCACCTCATAGAAAATTTTGAGAGTACCAATCACACAGTAACAAAGGAGTGGGAATATTGAATTCTCGGCACATGCAAACACTCGAGAAAGCGTATCATTCAAATCTTAAGAAGATCAAAGAAGCTACTTAAAAGCAACATTACACTAAGCCTTCAGCAAAGTAAAGACTTAAAGACCAAAAAAAATAAGTTATTCGATCCAAGCAAAGAATAAGTTCCATCAAGCCATTAGTTCACTATAGAAAATGTTGTTCCACAACGTTTTCTAAAATGCTCTTTTTAGTTTCTTATTTAATTTGAAATGCATCAAAGGAAATATGCAAAGAATGGGGATTTTAAATGTTGTATTGCTCCGATATTAGAACGAAAACGTATGGCTATCAAGTTTGATGTTAAAATGTAAGTATAAGATTTCATGATCAAAATTGAAAATGTATAAATGTAATAAGAACTAATAATATATGAAATTTGATTATTGATGTCAACAAATGACAGGGATTGCATTGAATTGCCTAATCTATTGTGTATCTCCTAGCAAACAAATACCCGACATCGTATATCCACCTATAAGAAGGATTGCATCAAATTTTTAAATTTTAGTGTTAGTAAAATAAAATAGGGTTAATTACAGTTTGACCCCCTGAATTATACATTGATATCACTTTGCACTCCTGAACTTTCAAAGTTAACATTTACCTCCCCTGAATTTTTATTTTGTGACACTTTGTCACCTGAACTTCAAAAATTTATTTTTTAACACACATACAACGTTTTTTTCCCAATTTTTTTGTTGTATCCCTAATACACCCCTAAACCTATATTTACGTGAAACTTTGGATTGAAACCTATATCACACAATCCGACCCAAATTCCAACCATATCTGACCTCCGTTTCGATCCAAACTTTCACGTAAATATAAGTTTATGAGTGTATTAGGGATACAACAAACAAATTGGGGAAAAACGTTGTATGTGTGTTAAATAATGAATTTTTGAAGTTCAGGTGACAAAGTGTTACAAAATGAAAATTCATGGGAGGTAACTGTTAACTTTGAAAGTTTAGGGATGCAAAATGATACCAATATATAGTTCAGAAGGTCAAACTGTAATTAACCCAATAAAATAAAAAACTATCACTATACCTAAAGGCCCTAGTAACCAAAAACACAACAGCATGTGTTAGGAGAAGAAATGTTACATGAGTTAAACCAGGGAGAAAGAGGTATGAGTTTATAAGTAGAGAAAGCCAACAATCTGTGTATAAATAGATACACATTAAATAGATAGAAACGTAGAGACAAAGAAAGTACATACGGCGCATATATTTATAGATAGAGGAGAAAGAGAGAAAGATCAAACATGAGTATGCTTCACTTACTCTTTCTCTCTTTCTTCCTTGCACTAATTCCTTATCCTACACTCCAACTAAACACTTCTTCTACTTCACCAACTTCTTGTCGTTCTTACTGTGGCAACCTCACCATAAGCAATCCTTTCTCGATAACCCCCGGTTGCGGTCATTCGGCCTTTCGAGATCTCCTCTTCTGCATCAACAATGTCCTCTTGCTCCACATACCCTCTGGCTCCTACCGTGTCCTCTCCATCGACTACATGTTCAATTTCCTCACTCTTCACGACCCTACCATGTCCACTTGCCACCAACTCTTCCTCAACAATTCTTTGAAAGACGAGGCGCCGTTGAAACCAACCAATGGCTTTGTTATAGACACACCATTGGCGGGGTTTCTTCGCCCCTCTGCGTCCAATGTCTTCCTCCTCCTTCATTGTCGTATCGACTCGCCACTCTTTGAGGGTTTCCCAGATAAACACGTTCCGTGTAGGAATGTGTCTGGGATGGGGTGTGAGGACTTCTCTTTATGCCCCTCCTGGGACACCAACCCCAGGAGGGGCGACGATGGTGGTGGTGGTGCTGGTCAAGCGAAACCACTCGAGTGCTGCTCAGTGGGATTCGCGGAAACCAAAGGAATAAACTTGAGTAGGTTAGGGTGTGAGGGGTATAGTAGTGTCTACAACCTTGCACCTTTACGCACTCCGGATGCCAAGGAGTGGATGTATGGGATCAAGGTAGAGTACACGGTGCCAACGGAACATGACACTTTTTGTCGGGCTTGCGAGGCCACCGGAGGTGCGTGCGGGTATGGCTCGTCAACTATCCCTAATGAGATATGCCTATGTAAAGGATGGAATTCAACGTCCAACTGCGATTCAGGTTAGTTTTAGGTACCATACAAATGGAATTAGTTAGGTCTTGACATTCCATTAGTACGTACTACTTCAACATTGCACATTGATCATATAAAAGGTCTGCATATAAAATTTCTTAAGCATAGTCATTTCTATACGTATTATTGGACATAATAATGATCTTCTTCTTGCATAATGCAGTTGTACCGTCGATGAGCATAAGGTGGAGAAGTCTATCAACATCAAAACTCGTTATAGGTATTTTTGTTATGCATAACTCTAGTTTTGTAAACAATTTAGTAGCTTAAGTGATTTTTCATTGTTCTTATATATTCTCCTTTAATTGATCAAAACTACCTTGAATCATGGTTATATAAATTACAAAATTATTTTTGACATAAACATAAACATATACATATACACACACTTATATATACGGATGAAAACTAGTGCGTGTCATGTTAAAATTAATCTTAAGATGATGCTGTAATCAAATAGATTAGCTCAGCAACGGGATTGTAAATTAAATACATATAGAAAAACATGCTCAAATCTCCTCTTGCTCCAATTTGAGGGAAGCAGATGCATATATAAGATGGTGAACCACGTCACAATTTTAAGGGTTTTAACTTTGGATTTCGAGTTAAAAGCATTGCCGCCATTTTTGGGTCGGAGTTTAAACATAAATGTGAAAAATAAGCGGAACGTAACGGAAAAGGAAACCCTCTTAGGATAGGACAAACTGCAATTAACAACACACATACGTATTTATATACAGGTCCAATCCCCAAATTTTCCCGATCAATCTGGGTCGAACAGGACTGAACCTGAATTAACATTTTTTTGTTGGACATCAGGCCGGACCGAATATCCAGTCCACACTAACTGGTCTGATCCTCTCAAATTTTTGGACTGGATGATAAACAGCCAACCCTAACTAATGCAAAATACGTGAACCACTTTCACGGTGGAACTAAACTCGCTATTCTTTAATTATGTCCACAATAGCTGATACAAACTCTACCTTGTGGCCAATAAAGCCATAGTATACATTAATAAATTTCATTTGTGCTTTTTAGTTGTTAGTGGTGTTGCATGCATGTGATGAATGTTAATTACTTGTGGATAGTTGTGGGATGAGAGTTGAAATTGTAGTATATGAGTTGAATGGAGATGAAATGTCTATGGTTTAGATAGAGTAATTAACAGAGGAGAGTTAATACTTTGTGGGGATTGAAGATATAAATGGGAGATGGATGAAATGGATCGGATGCTAAAGGGATAAACATGGATGTAGCATATGCCTATGAATATGAAAAATACATTTCCATATAATGTGAGAATTTTTTGGAGAAGTGAATTTGATTCGTATCTAGACGAGTAAACGACAATATATATATATGTATATATATATGTATATATATGGAAGTATAAGCCATTGGACCTGATCCAGTGGTGTAATTGATATTGGGTATAAAAAGCTAGGAAAATAATAATCCACATAAATATTTACGATGACGTAAGTAAAAAATATAATACGAAATAGTACTTGCCAGGTAAATATCCAGATTTTGAAAGCGATATGAAATATTATTGCTACTTATTTTAGAAAATACAGCACATTATATTAACCTTTTCTTAGAAGTGAATTGAGTAGCACTTTTTAACCTCACTTTGAATACTTAAGTTTGAGGTATGACTTTTGAAAGAAAGTAACAAATTTCATTTTCAATTTGAATGAGAACAAGAATCTTTAAGCCTTTGTACGTAGCGTTTTTTTTGGGGGGTTTAACTTGTTAACTAAGAAGCTTGTGGTTATGGATGATGAAAGAAAAACAATTGATTTCTGTTAGGGAACTTCTAGTTGTTTTCTTTCAATATGTTGTACGATCTCATAGATGGTCGTAAAAAGTCTAAATTTACACTTTGCTGAATTTAAAATGCCATTTAATTGGTATATTACTGATGATGGACACCTAATATAGTTTTAATTCTCCCAAAATAAAAGGCTTGCAAGTGCTTACCCCCACTGCATTTTAGACCGATCCGCCCTTGATTGGACTCAAGCAAGAATACCGTTACGTGGAAAAATAGATGATGGAGCTATTTTGAGTTTAAAATGGAGTTGGTCCACAAATTAACAAGAACAATATTAGAAGCTTCGGAGATATGTTTAGGAGTGATAGAAATATAATTTTTTTGATCATTTAAGTTAATCATCTATACTGTATACTCTAATGAAACTGTCCTCTCCTGGTAGCCGCCAACATATTTCTTTAATGCCCTTAGAGGCTACAAAACTCTTCAATCTCGCAAGTTAGTGAGTTCCACATGCCACAGCTCCTACGTTTTAGTTTGCCACCAACCATTCCATATGTTTGTTTGTAGTCACTGCAACATTGCATGTGAGATTGTGACGTTTACATAAAATAAACATGGTCTCTAGTATGGCATGTTTATGTGTTTCCAAAAGAAAGAGTGAGATTTTTCTCTTTTGGGTTAATTAACATGTTTGCTTCAAAAATTATAGGAAACATATCATATGTATAAATTATTTTGTATAGAAAATCCAACATTTGAATTACTTTAAAACATTTTTTAGCTTCCTTTCTTATAAAAAGTTCCCAACAAAATGTCATAAGTACCTAAGGTGAGCAATTATTATTTCCCGAAAGTAAAAAAATTCCTCTACTTTCTATAATACATTCTTTACCTTTCTATATTAACAAACAATTCTATCGTGAAGAGGTGAAGCCAAATATAATATAATTCTATGTAAATTGCAAAATCATTATTTCAATGGTCCAATACCTTTCACCTTCCTCTTTTACTTTTCAAGTCAAGACATACTACCATTCTGATATTCACATTTGTTGACCGATGCAGGACTCTTGATTTACAAGTTAATGGTAATGTCCACATTCTGAACTTTCAAAGAAGAAGAAATCGGGGTCGTGATAACAACATTGTAACTTTGATCTTTCCAAGCAAATCTCCAAAATCTTCTAGTCAAATCTTTCCATAAAAGGTTGGTGAAAGGAATTTGTTGCACCAATGTCGCCCACATGTCAATCCAATGTAAAATATTTCCACATTCTTGATGGTGGACTTGTCTTCTTCTTTTTTTGATATCTTTTTTCTGTTAATTTAAGATTGCAAACCAATTGTTAAGTCCTAACATATTTGAATAGTGATAAAATAAAGAAAGCGGCCTTACGATTTTCTTGGATTTTCGAAGAAATTGTGTCTTTTTTGCTTCAATATCCACTTTGCACCTCATATTTGCTTCCATACTTTCTTTACGCGGATATTCTCTTCAACACACTTCTATTTTACTTCCAAATCCTTGCGCCAAATACCATTAATTGGAAGTGTTAACGATGTTATAAAACGTTAAGGTAACCCCAAACTCTGGTACATAATTCCCAAAAAGGATGTCAACGTCAGGGTTCTAATCGCAGACGCTGGGAGTTACCAAACAAATTCATAATCTGGGATGATATTCTACCTTAGTAGCTTATACCAACTTCCATTCTTAATTCCCTGGAGGCTCAATTTTCCTTTTTATATTAGAAAAAAAAGCAAGGAAGCATAGGACGATAAGTTTGTGAAGATTCTCTGCTACCGCAAACTTCCAAGATACCTGGAATATTAATATGTAGGCAACTGGACAAAGCTAAGAAAATTTCAAGAGCACGGCTAAATTAACCAATAAGAATATAAAAACCATAACCATTCGTCCATGATGTGTTTCTTCATTACTGCATCAATTAATTTTAGCTCACCTGAATGAGTCAAATAATGCTATTAAAAAGCATTGCTCAAATTTTGGGACAACATTTTTTTTTCGAGGATAATTTTGGGACAACATAAGTCATCTTGACGATAATTGAAGATGTCCTGATGCCAAACATATGACGGCATATTCTGAGTGTAACGTCCCGAAACAGCGGAAGAAATTTTTCAAATTTAAAACACAAACATACGGCCGTCAACGGTCAACAAGGGCACGCTACCGGAAAAGTCAACAGAATATATATATATAATATCTCCACGTGGAAGTCATAACACAGAGTGTCAAAAGAGCGATTACATGTCTAATACATAACTACTGTAATCACTACCTCTACAAACAAGCTAAGAAGACAGGACCCGATCCTGGAGGCACTCCCCTCGGTCACCACCAACCTAAGACCGCCTGCTCCCTGAAAATGAAACATAAAATCTGCCTGAGTTCCCGAAAGGAACCCCGTATGCCAACATCTCCTACATATACAGAAATCCAGATGAAAATGCCAAGGATGCTCATGCAATGCAATCCGCCTCGGGCCCAATGAATGCCCCAACCGCCACGGACCATCTCCCAGCCGCACACAGGGGCATGGAAAACATCCCCCACCCTGCCAATCCAGGCCCACACGAGGGGGGTCGCCGCACTCATCTCCCAGTCGCACACAGGGGCAATGGGAGGCATCCCCCCTGCCAATCCAGGCCAACAAGAGGAGGTATCGGCTCTCCTCCACAGGGAAAGTGCATCCCCTTCCCCCACCAGGGAAGAAGGCATCTACCACCCACACAGGCATGACAGGCATCCCTCTGCCGCACCGGCATCCATGAGGGGTCCAACAGAAATACGCTCTCGTCGTAGGTGAAATCCGTAGCTCCGAGGTCCGGTGATCGACCGTGGGCTCGGCAGCCGGTAGTCGCCTCTGCTCGACGTCACGTATGTGGATAAATCCACCAAGGAAAGATAATTCGACCCACCAGTCGAACAAGGTCAAATCTAGCGGTCGACCGTTTGGAAGGTCTACGCTATACGTTTTATATACATATATATCCTGTCGGTCGAACCAGGGTCCGTTCAACCGATAAGGAAAACTGCATGAATCCTGCCCACTGCATTCGGTCGACCGAAACTCTTTCGGTCAACCGGATCAACAGGCACTTCACTACAGGAAAACTGCACGCGGTCGGTCGACCGGATCCAGAGCGGTCGACCGTTTAGATGGTCAACGCTCTTGACCGACTTTGCGCAGTTCGGTCGACCGAGACACACACTCGGTCGGCCGAAGGTCTGTCTAACCTATCTACAGGAATCGGTCGACCGAACAACCACCGGTCGACCGGACTAATATAACCATTATAAAATATTCCCGCTAAAATTTGGCATAAACGGTCGACCGTCACACAGACGTCGTTCGACCGTTTTCGGGCAGCAAGTTATTTTTATAAAATATCGGTCGACCGAACCTCACACGGTCGACCGAAACACTACAATATCGCACTGAACAGGCATCATTTAGACGCTGTTCGGTCGACCGAGACACACAACGGTCGACCGAACCAGTCGTCTTCAACCTTGGTTCAGTGGGGTTTTCGCCGGGGAAACGACACCAACGCCGCCCCCTACACTCCCACACCTCTTGGGGAGTTACTATGAAGACTTGGCATACCTTTAAAGACGATGAAGACCCGCTGGAGCCTCGCTCGCGCACCGCCGTCTCCGAAGACCTCCTCACGCTCCTTCCTCGGGCTCGCCTCCACCACGCCGCCGGAGATCTTCTCCTCCTGGTCCGCCGGAAGCAAGAAGATGGGTGAGTTTGGGTGGAACGAAATGGAGAAGAGAAAAGGGGAGAAAGAGTTGAGTTTTGGTTTTTATACCAACAAACCCTACACCCTAACCATACCTCCACCCACTACACACATCACTCCACTCCATACCTCCCTCACCCCCACTCTCTCTCTCTCTCACGTCTTTACAATCCACCCTCCTTAAAAGGATTTCACCACGAAATCAGAAAGGTAACTTACCAAACAGCTCTGGATACTGCTTCCGAACTTCCTCCTCGATCTCCCAGGTGGCCTCGCGCTCACTGTGATGCTGCCATCTGACCTTAACCATCGGAATGGTCCTCCTCCTGAGCTGATGGTCCATCCGATCGATGATCTCAACTGGCCTCTCCTCAAGTGACAAGTCCTGCCGGATCTCAGGCACTGCAATCTCTATCACATGTGTCGGGTCTGCAACGTACTTCCTCAACATAGAAACATGGAAGACGTTGTGAAGGCCAGAGAATTGTGGTGGCAAAGCAACTCTATAGGCGACCTCCCCGACACGGTCCAAGATCTCAAAAGGTCCGACATACCTCGGACTGAGCTTCCCCTTCTTCCCGAACCTCATCACTCCCCGAGCTGGTGAAATCTTCAGGAAGCCGTGATCTCCAACCTCGAAGCTCAAAGTCCGTCTGCGTCGTTCAGCATAACTCTTCTGTCTGCTCTGTGCTGTAGCCAACCTCCTCCTGATCAGGTCAACCTTCTCTGCGTACATCTGCACAAGCTCTGGACCCACTAACTGCCTCTCGCCTACGTCACTCCAGCATACCGGCGATCTGCAAGGCCTCCCGTACAACGCCTCATACGGTGCCATCCCAATACTAGCATGGTAGCTGTTGTTGTAGGCGAACTCGATCAGAGGTAGATGCTCATCCCAGTGTCCAGCCCAGTCCAGCGTGCAAGCCCTCAGCATATCCTCCAAAGTCTGGATAGTCCTCTCTGACTGACCGTCTGTCTGCGGGTGAAAAGCTGTACTGAACCTCAGACGTGTCCCCAGTGCCTGCTGCAGACTTCCCCAAAATCTGGATGTGAACCTCGGATCTCTGTCAGAGATGATGCTCACCGGTACACTGTGCAATCTGACGATCTCCTCTACATACAGCTTCGCCAGACTCTCCAAAGGCAAGGTGGTCCTGATGGCCAGAAAGTGCGCCGACTTGGTCAGTCTATCGACTATCACCCAAATCGCGTCATGGAACCGCCTCGTCTTCGGTACCCCGTAACGAAGTCCATCGTCACGTGCTCCCACTTCCACTCTGGAAGCTCGATACTCTGCATAGGCCCAGCTGGCCTTTGGTGCTCGATCTTCACCTGCTGACAGACCAAACACCGACTCACGAACTCTGCAATGTCCTTCTTCATGCCTCTCCACCAGAAGTTCCGCTGCAGGTCCTTATACATCTTCGTGCTCTCTGGATGGATGGTGTACTTCGCTCTGTGTGCCTCCTCCATGATGTCATCTCTCATCCCATCAACCCTCGGCACCCAGATCCGCCCTCTGAATCTCAGACCTCCATCGACCCCAACACTGAAATCTGCCCCCTCTCTGGCAGTCAACTCCAGCAAACTGGCCAACTTATCATACTCATGCTGCGCCTGTACTACCTGTGAAACGGTCTGTGGCTCTACCCGCAACCCAGCTAACACCGCTCCCTCAGAGTCCCCAGTGAACGGCCTCCACTCTGCCAATGACTCAAGCAGTCTCCACTCCTGAAGGCACATGCCAGCAACTGATAGCTCCACTCTCCTACTCAAGGCGTCTGCAACTGAATTCGCCTTCCCCGGGTGGTAGGAGATGGTGAAATCGTAGTCCTTAATAAACTCCAACCAACGGCGCTGTCTCATATTCAACTCCTTTTGGGAGAAGAGGTACTTCAGACTCTTGTGGTCGGTGAATACCTCGAACTGCTCTCCATACAGGTAGTGTCTCCAGGTCTTCAGTGCGTGCACAACGGCTGCCAACTCCAAGTCGTGCGTCGGGTAATTCCTCTCATGAGTCTTCAGCTCTCTCGAAGCGTATGCAATCACCCTCCCGTGCTGCATCAACACGCAACCCAAACCAATGCCAGACGCATCACTGTAGACCACAAAACCTCCTGTGCCGCTCGGCAGTGTCAAAACTGGGGCTGTCGTCAATCGTCTCTTCAGCTCCTGGAAGCTGTCCTCGCACTTCTGGGACCAAACAAAAGTGACTTCCTTCTGCGTCAGGGCAGTCAGAGGTGCAGCTAACCTCGAGAAGTCTTTGATGAAGCGACGGTAATAACCCGCCAACCCAACAAAGCTTCTGATCTCCGTCACGCTCGTAGGGGCTCTCCACTCAGTCACTGCCTCTACCTTCGCCGGATCCACCGAAATACCCTCTGCAGAAACAATGTGACCTAGAAATGCGACTCTGTCCAGCCAGAATTCGCACTTCGAAAACTTAGCATACAACCTCTGGTCTCTCAAAATGCTAAGTACAATCCGCAGGTGCTCTCTGTGCTGCTCCACATCAGGTGAGTAAATCAGGATATCATCCACAAAGACAACGACACAACAATCCAAGTACTGCCTGAACGTCCGGTTCATCAGATCCATGAAAGCTGCCTGATTGACATCATTTCATGCTCATATTTGTATCTTATATCCATTATCTTACAGCTAAGCAATGCTACGTGACGAGTTTTATGTTTAGTTTTCAGGAATAAAGAGGTTTGAAGAGAAGAGCCATGAAAGGACCCAAAAGCAGGAAAAAAAGGACCTAATTGTGAGACCTGGGGACCAAGATGCAAGGGAGAAGGACCTGATCGTAAGACAGAAGGACCTAAGAGCAAAACAGGAAACTCCACACCATCATGAGGAGTATTTGGTCAATTCGATTCGGGTCGGAGCTCCACTAAACAAGTTAGATGCATCCAAGACCAAGAAACACACCAAGGCAAGCCCACCAGAAGACCCAGACGGATCTGGGCTTTCTAGGCCGCCAATTGGCGGTCTGGAACCGCCAATTGGCGGTCTGGATCATGCAGGATCCGCCCCAACTTCTCCTGGACTTGTATTAGTGTTCGTTTAGGCTATTTTTGGTATTGGTTTAGTCCCACATCGGGGGATTGTCCCCGATTAGCTTTTTCCATGCTTATAAATAGAACTCTTCACCTTCCATTGTAATTACCCATTGCTTGGTGGCATTCTCTCTACTAAGGAGTGAGCCTTGAAGCAAAAACTCAAGGTGGAGAAGAATGCTACCTTCAATGTGAGTCATTTTGTTAATAAAATAATTCTTCTAGTTTCTTTAAATCTTGTCTTTTAATTTGTGCATGTTTGTTTAGTCTTTCCTTTCCTTTTATGTTTCTTTAATGCTTCTTGCCTTCTTAGTTAACTTTCATTTCAGTATTATGCTTTCTTTGCTTAGTCTAATCAGTAGTGTAATGAGTAGTGAGTAGTTCCATCCCCATTTGGGGGGTGGAGAAATATGTGATATAATCATGTAGTGTATTAAGTGTGTGTTATTTTTATCCCTTGAGCTTTATATGATTTCCATAACCATCTAATGGGTCTCCACTCCTATCTTTGATAGGCTAATGCTCTTGAATGAAGCTTAGCTTATGCTTTGATTAGTGGACCTATTTTATGGGGAATGATAAGGTTAGGATATGGATGAAGTTAATGTAGCTTCATTCCAATTATTGTCTTGTATGTTTTAATGATGTAGTCATATCTTAATTCATGTGGAGGCAAAGTTGGATGTAGTTTTATGATTTCATGCACTACATGTTGTGAGGAGCTTAATGAACACACACACACTTCTTTATGTTCACATTATTTCTCTACCCCCTTTGGGGTTTAGTTTTCTTGCTTTTCTTCCATTTCCATTTGCGTTTTAGTGTAGTTTAGTGTAACCAACCTTTCTTCCCTTTCTTTACCTCTCCCTTCGCACAAACCAAGTGTCGACACACCTCCCAGTGGACGACCCGTATTTGCCACCGCTTCAACGCGGCCGTGCACTTGCGGTTAATATAAAACGAGATCAATCATTTCCCAAACTCTTGAGAGGTTCAAGCTCTTTCAGTTTGACCCTTTGAATGAGACGCCTTTGCGTCCAATTCATGAACCTCTCATTTCAGCTGGTGCTCTTTGTGAAGGGGGCCCACGCATGCGTATTCTGGCCCCGCGTGGTGTCATGTTTCCTTTCCAAGTGCATTGACCCACTCTTGAGGTTCCCATTGGATGTCTTTTGACAAATGAAGATGGGAACTTATGTTTGTACATAGTTATATAAAAAAAGAAAAAAAAAGAAAAAAAAAGAAGTACAATAAAAGACTCCTTCAGTGAGCATTGATTGTTGTGAGCCCCAACCCTTGTGTATTTGGGCTCCATTTCTTTCACGTATTTGTATCCCTTATTTAGCATCTCACAGGTTTTGAGGGAATTTGGGTTGTGTCCATCAACATAGCCATACACTTCCCTTTGTACTTCATGTTGGTGAGATCTCTCCTTTTTATGCATCAATCTATGTAGTATCTTGCTTGCATTCATTGAGGACAATGCATGAAGTAGGTGTGGGGGGGTGTTTTACGTGTGTACATAGTCGAGTCTTTTTCCTTTGATTTTGTTTTCTTTTGTTTGCATTGTTAGGGTCATGATAGTGTGCTGCATTTAATATCGATATATCTGCTTGCCATGATCCTTGGGTGACTTGTCTTCTTTTGCTTGCCTAGTGCTTCAAAATTTTCACATTTCTTTCAAAATCTTCATGTGTTTTCGAAAGAAAATGTTTTGTGGGTTTTGTGTGTGTTTAGCATGTGCAAAACCGTTGAGAGGCAAAGTAAAAAGAAAGCTCCCAAAATTGTCTTGAACTTGATGCATTAGGATATCTAATACGTGGCTTTAGGATTTATCGAGTCGTTAGGATGCACCCCAGTTTTCCCTTGGGGGTGAGTAATCAGTGGGTTTCAGTGCTCAAACATTTAAAGAAGTCCACCCTGAACCTAGTGAGTCAAATAATTCGTGTTTGTTAGTTTAGGAAGTTTGTTGTAGTCAAGGGCCCTTAATATCTTTTTGTGAAACTTAAGTGTAGGGGTTTTGGTTCCCATGTAGATAAATGAATAAATAAGTGGTGTTCTCTCTTCTCGCACGGCTCCTATCACTCGGGAAAGTAGGTCTGAGGGGACTTTGTGCCTGGTGCTTTCGAGACATCTGACTTGGGATGCACCGACCGAACTCCCGTTACACGGGTGGTAGGGATCGCCCTATGTGGAGATTTGGGGGAAGGTGTACGTGATAGTGTAAGTCCTCATAGGCAATGATGCACGAAACCTGACCCTGGGAGAATCAAACACCAACCAATAAATGCTCCAAAGAAAAAGAAAAAAAAAGGAAGAAAAGAAAATGAAAAAAAAGAAAAGAAAAGAAGAGTCAAATAAGAACCAAAATGGACTTTACACTTTGTTTCACATTCAGAAGTTAAGGCTGCCCATGTCTTTCACTTAATTCCTTAGTTAACTCTCACGAATAACTCATTAGGCTAGGTGTGTGGACTGATTACATATATAGAGTCGACCCGTAGTATTACCGCATTCCATGATCGACAAAATAAGTCCAACGAGTCGTGTAGCTAGATTGATTAATGCATCTTGTTCGGATTTTGTGGGTATATCCGTTGAAAACCCTCAGGAGACACCACTCCTCCTCCTTGGCAACAAGGAGGTTTAACGGCTTGTTGCACGTGCTAAGTGCAACCGTGATTCCTACGAAAGTGAGTTAGGATTTCTTGTTTCTCGTTTGTTTTTCTCTTTCTTTGTTTTGCTCGAGACTAGCAAAAACTTAGGTGTGGGGGTATTTGATTGACATCATTTCATGCTCATATTTGTATCTTATATCCATTATCTTACACCTAAGCAATGCTACGTGACGAGTTTTATGTTTAGTTTTCAGGAATAAAGAGGTTTGAAGAGAAGAGCCATGAAAGGACCCAAAAGCTGGGAAAAAGGACTGAACGGTGAGATCTAGGGACCAAGATGCAAGGGAGAAGGACCTGAATGTAAGACAGAAGGACCTAAGAGCAAAACAGAATACTCCACACCATCATGGGGAGTATTTTACCAATTCTATTCGGGTCGGAGCTTCATCAAGTCGAGTAACCGCATCAAAGACCAACAATACCAGAAAGCAAAGCCCACAACAAATTCCAACACGATCCGACAATTTTGGACCGCCAATTGGCGGTCTTGGACCGCTAATTGGCGGTTCATATTGCTCAGGATCCGTCGAAATTTCTCCTGGACTTGTATTAATGTTCGTTTAGGCTATTTTTGGTATTGGTTTAGTCCCACATCGGGGGATTGTCCCCGATTAGCTTTTTCCATGCTTATAAATAGAACTCTTCACCTTCCATTGTAATTACCCATTGCTTGGTGGCATTCTCTCTACTAAGGAGTGAGCCTTGAAGCAAAAACTCAAGGTGGAGAAGAATGCTACCTTCAATGTGAGTCATTTTGTTAATAAAATAATTCTTCTAGTTTCTTTAAATCTTGTCTTTTAATTTGTGCATGTTTGTTTAGTCTTTCCTTTCCTTTTATGTTTCTTTAATGCTTCTTGCCTTCTTAGTTAACTTTCATTTCAGTATTATGCTTTCTTTGCTTAGTCTAATCAGTAGTGTAATGAGTAGTGAGTAGTTCCATTCCCATTTGGGGGGTGGAGAAATATGTGATATAATCATGTAGTGTATTAAGTGTGTGTTATTTTTATCCCTTGAGCTTTATATGATTTCCATAACCATCTAATGGGTCTCCACTCCTATCTTTGATAGGCTAATGCTCTTGAATGAAGCTTAGCTTATGCTTTGATTAGTGGACCTATTTTATGGGGAATGATAAGGTTAGGATATGGATGAAGTTAATGTTGGAAACACAATTTGTAGTGTATGTGCTCTTGTTGCCTTTACCTTAGCTAATGTCTTGTATGTTTTAATGATGTAGTGAAATCTTAATTCATGTAGAGGCATAGTAGGGTATAGTCTTTATACTTGAGTTCATGTAGCTTCATTCCAATTATTGTCTTGTATGTTTTAATGATGTAGTCATATCTTAATTCATGTGGAGGCAAAGTTGGATGTAGTTTTATGATTTCATGCACTACATGTTGTGAGGAGCTTAATGAACACACACACACTTCTTTATGTTCACATTATTTCTCTACCCCCTTTGGGGTTTAGTTTTCTTGCTTTTCTTCCATTTCCATTTGCGTTTTAGTGTAGTTTAGTGTAACCAACCTTTCTTCCCTTTCTTTACCTCTCCCTTCGCACAAACCAAGTGTCGACACACCTCCCAGTGGACGACCCGTATTTGCCACCGCTTCAACGCGGCCGTGCACTTGCGGTTAATATAAAACGAGATCAATCATTTCCCAAACTCTTGAGAGGTTCAAGCTCTTTCAGTTTGACCCTTTGAATGAGACGCCTTTGCGTCCAATTCATGAACCTCTCATTTCAGCTGGTGCTCTTTGTGAAGGGGGCCCACGCATGCGTATTCTGGCCCCGCGTGGTGTCATGTTTCCTTTCCAAGTGCATTGACCCACTCTTGAGGTTCCCATTGGATGTCTTTTGACAAATGAAGATGGGAACTTATGTTTGTACATAGTTATATAAAAAAAGAAAAAAAAAGAAGAAAAAAAAGAAAAAAAAGAAGTACAATAAAAGACTCCTTCAGTGAGCATTGATTGTTGTGAGCCCCAACCCTTGTGTATTTGGGCTCCATTTCTTTCACGTATTTGTATCCCTTATTTAGCATCTCACAGGTTTTGAGGGAATTTGGGTTGTGTCCATCAACATAGCCATACACTTCCCTTTGTACTTCATGTTGGTGAGATCTCTCCTTTTTATGCATCAATCCATGTAGTATCTTGCTTGCATTCATTGAGGACAATGCATGAAGTAGGTGTGGGGGGGTGTTTTAAGTGTGTACATAGTCGAGTCTTTTTCCTTTGATATTGTTTTCTTTTGTTTGCATTGTTAGGGTCATGATAGTGTGCTGCATTTAATATCGATATATCTGCTTGCCATGATCCTTGGGTGACTTGTCTTCTTTTGCTTGCCTAGTGCTTCAAAATTTTCACATTTCTTTCAAAATCTTCATGTGTTTTCGAAAGAAAATGTTTTGTGGGTTTTGTGTGTGTTTAGCATGTGCAAAACCGTTGAGAGGCAAAGTAAAAAGAAAGCTCCCAAAATTGTCTTGAACTTGATGCATTAGGATATCTAATACGTGGCTTTAGGATTTATCGAGTCGTTAGGATGCACCCCAGTTTTCCCTTGGGGGTGAGTAATCAGTGGGTTTCAGTGCTCAAACATTTAAAGAAGTCCACCCTGAACCTAGTGAGTCAAATAATTCGTGTTTGTTAGTTTAGGAAGTTTGTTGTAGTCAAGGGCCCTTAATATCTTTTTGTGAAACTTAAGTGTAGGGGTTTTGGTTCCCATGTAGATAAATGAATAAATAAGTGGTGTTCTCTCTTCTCGCACGGCTCCTATCACTCGGGAAAGTAGGTCTGAGGGGACTTTGTGCCTGGTGCTTTCGAGACATCTGACTTGGGATGCACCGACCGAACTCCCGTTACACGGGTGGTAGGGATCGCCCTATGTGGAGATTTGGGGGAAGGTGTACGTGATAGTGTAAGTCCTCATAGGCAATGATGCACGAAACCTGACCCTGGGAGAATCAAACACCAACCAATAAATGCTCCAAAGAAAAAGAAAAAAAAAGGAAGAAAAGAAAATGAAAAAAAAAGAAAAGAAAAGAAGAGTCAAATAAGAACCAAAATGGACTTTACACTTTGTTTCACATTCAGAAGTTAAGGTTGCCCATGTCTTTCACTTAATTCCTTAGTTAACTCTCACGAATAACTCATTAGGCTAGGTGTGTGGACTGATTACATATATAGAGTCGACCCGTAGTATTACCGCATTCCATGATCGACAAAATAAGTCCAACGAGTCGTGTAGCTAGATTGATTAATGCATCGTGTTCGGATTTTGTGGGTATATCCGCTGAAAACCCTCAGGAGACAACACTCCTCCTCCTTGGCAACAAGGAGGTTTAACGGCTTGTTGCACGTGCTAAGTGCAACCGTGATTCCTACGAAAGTGAGTTAGGATTTCTTGTTTCTCGTTTGTTTTTCCCTTTCTTTGTTTTGCTCGAGACTAGCAAAAACTTAGGTGTGGGGGTATTTGATTGACATCATTTCATGCTCATATTTGTATCTTATATCCATTATCTTACAGCTAAGCAATGCTACGTGACGAGTTTTATGTTTAGTTTTCAGGAATAAAGAGGTTTGAAGAGAAGAGCCATGAAAGGACCCAAAAGCAGGAAAAAAAGGACCTAATTGTGAGACCTGGGGACCAAGATGCAAGGGAGAAGGACCTGATCGTAAGACAGAAGGACCTAAGAGCAAAGCAGGAAACTCCACACCATCATGAGGAGTATTTGGTCAATTCGATTCGGGTCGGAGCTCCACTAAACAAGTTAGATGCATCGAAGACCAAGAAACACACCAAGGCAAGCCCACCAGAAGACCCAGACGGATCTGGGCTTTCTAGGCCGCCAATTGGCGGTCTGGAACCGCCAATTGGCGGTCTGGATCATGCAGGATCCGCCCCAACTTCTCCTGGACTTGTATTAGTGTTCGTTTAGGCTATTTTTGGTATTGGTTTAGTCCCACATCGGGGGATTGTCCCCGATTAGCTTTTTCCATGCTTATAAATAGAACTCTTCACCTTCCATTGTAATTACCCATTGCTTGGTGGCATTCTCTCTACTAAGGAGTGAGCCTTGAAGCAAAAACTCAAGGTGGAGAAGAATGCTACCTTCAATGTGAGTCATTTTGTTAATAAAATAATTCTTCTAGTTTCTTTAAATCTTGTCTTTTAATTTGTGCATGTTTGTTTAGTCTTTCCTTTCCTTTTATGTTTCTTTAATGCTTCTTGCCTTCTTAGTTAACTTTCATTTCAGTATTATGCTTTCTTTGCTTAGTCTAATCAGTAGTGTAATGAGTAGTGAGTAGTTCCATCCCCATTTGGGGCGTGGAGAAATATGTGATATAATCATGTAGTGTATTAAGTGTGTGTTATTTTTATCCCTTGAGATTTATATGATTTCCATAACCATCTAATGAGTCTCCACTCCTATCTTTGATAGGCTAATGCTCTTGAATGAAGCTTAGCTTATGCTTTGATTAGTGGACCTATTTTATGGGGAATGATAAGGTTAGGATATGGATGAAGTTAATGTTGGAAACAGAATTTGTAGTGTATGTGCTCTTGTTGCCTTTACCTTAGCTAATGTCTTGTATGTTTTAATGATGTAGTGAAATCTTAATTCATGTAGAGGCATAGTAGGGTATAGTCTTTATACTTGAGTTCATGTAGCTTCATTCCAATTATTGTCTTGTATGTTTTAATGATGTAGTCATATCTTAATTCATGTGGAGGCAAAGTTGGATGTAGTTTTATGATTTCATGCACTACATGTTGTGAGGAGCTTAATGAACACACACACACTTCTTTATGTTCACATTATTTCTCTACCCCCTTTGGGGTTTAGTTTTCTTGCTTTTCTTCCATTTCCATTTGCGTTTTAGTGTAGTTTAGTGTAACCAACCTTTCTTCCCTTTCTTTACCTCTCGCCTTCGCACAAACCAAGTGTCGACACACCTCCCAGTGGACGACCCGTATTTGCCACCGCTTCAACGCGGCCGTGCACTTGCGGTTAAATATAAAATGATCAATCACTGCCGGAGCGTTCGTCAACCCAAAAGGCATCACCAAAAACTCATAGTGCCCATATCTGGTCCTGAATGCTGTCTTCTGGACATCCTCCTCTCGGATCCTCAGCTGATGGTATCCTGAGCGTAGGTCGATCTTAGAGAAGACCTTCGCTGACTGCAACTGATCGAACAGGTCCTCAATCCTAGGTAGGGGATACCTATTCTTGATGGTGACCTTGTTCAACATCCTATAGTCAATGCACATCCGCAAAGACCCGTCCTTTTTCTTCACAAACAGCACTGGCGTGCCCCAAGGTGAGACACTCGGTCTGATGAATCCAGCCTCCATCAGCTCCTGTAGCTGCTTCTTCAACTCTGCCAACTCCACGGGTGCCATCCTGTACGGGGCCTTCGACTGCGGTGAGGTGTCTGCTGCCAGCTCAATGCAAAACTCCATCTCTCGCGGAGGTGGCAATCCTGGAATATCATCTGGAAACACCTCTGTAAACTCCCGTACCACATCTATCTCGTCCAGCCTCGGATACTCAGCCTCTGGAACAACCAGCGTCGCCAGAAACGCTCTGCAACCCTGCTGCATCAACTTCTGAGCCCTCAAAGCTGACCCTACAATGCGGCCTCCTCTGTTCCTGACTCCTCTAATCATGATATCAGGCAACCCCATCCTCGGAATCAAAACCTTCCTCTCACGGCAAAGGACACGCACGTCATGCCGGGACAGCCAGTCCATCCCAAGAATAACGTCGAAGTCCTCCATCGGTAGCAAGACCAGATCTGCCAGAAAATCTTGGTCTCCCGAAACAACCGTGGCGCCGGGGACAAAGCTCCCCACAGTGCCCACCAGACCCAGGGGTGTGCTGACCTCCAAAGTGGCAGTCAACATCGCAAGGGTACAGCCCAACACTCCCGCAAATCGCTCCGAGATGAACGAGTGTGTCGCGCCACAATCAAAAAGCACTCTAGCCTCTAAACCTGCCACAGGAAGTGTACCTTCCACGACGGTGCTGGTGTCCCTCGCCTCCTCTGCCTGGATAGTGAAGACTCGTCCAGTACGCTGACCCTGCTGCGGTGCTGCAGGTCTCCTAGCTCCGCCGCCACTGACACTCGGAAGTCCTGGAGGTCTGCTCGGTCCAGCGCCCTTGCTAGGGCACTTCCTGACAAAGTGGCCCTGCTGACCACAACCATGACAAGTAATCGACCCAAGGCAGCGCCCAGTGTGCACTCTGCCACAGCTCCTGCACGCCTCTGGCTGCGGCGCCCCTACTGCCTCGATCTGGGGCCTCTTGCCCGACCTCCTCGAACTCTGCCCTCCTGGCCTCCCTGAGGATCTCCCTACCGACCTCCTATCATCCTGATAATTCTCCCGGTAGTCCCTCTCCATGATAGTGGCACTCCTCACTGCATCCGCCAAGGTGCGCGGCATGCTCGACAAACACTCGGGTCCTCAGATGCTTCCGGAGTCCCCCGACAAACTTCATCGACCTCTGCGCCTGAGTGACGAAAATCTCCGGACAGTAACGCTCAAGGGCGTTAAACTTCCCAATGTACTCCTCCAGTGTCATGCTCCCCTGCTCCAGGGCCAGGAACTCCACCCGCTTCCCGTCTCGCACATGCTCCGGAAAGTACTGCTCGTTGAACTCCTCAACGAACTCCTCCCATGACACATCCTCTCTACCGGTGAACACAACTGCTGAAGTCGACCTCCACCAGTTCGCTGCAGCTCCTCTCAGCACATAGGTGGCCAGGTCCACCTTCTTCTCCGGAGTACAGTCGATAGCCCTGAAGATCGTCTGCATAGTGAGGATCCACTCCTCAGCTGCCTCTGCATCCATCTGCCCAGCAAAAGTCGGAGGGTGCTGCCTCATGAACCGGTCGTGCATCGCACCGGCCCTCGCATGCGCACTCTGCGCTGCCTGGCGCTCCAACATCCCGCTCAACCGCTCCACGGTGTCGAACAAGACTCTGCGCTCTGCCTCCTGGGCCTCCTCTCTCTCGGTCTCGCTCGAACTGTGAGTCTCAACAACAGGCACAACCCGTCTCGGAGGCATCACTCTACAGAACAAAAAGACTCAGATCAGAATGATCATGAAAGCATGCAATGGACCTCTAGACTCTAATCCTAACTCGATGGTGGTTTCTTTGGAAAATACGCCGGGATCAAGGCTCTGATACCAAGTTGTAACGTCCCGAAACAGCGGAAGAAATTTTTCAAATTTAAAACACAAACATACGACCGTCAACGGTCAACAAGGGCACGCTACCGGAAAAGTCAACAGAATATATATATAAAATATCTCCACGTGGAAGTCATAATACAGAGTGTCAAAAGAGCGATTACATGTCTAATACATAACTACTGTAATCACTACCTCTACAAACAAGCTAAGAAGACAGGACCCGATCCCGGAGGCACTCCCCTCGGTCACCACCAACCTAAGACCGCCTGCTCCCTGAAAATGAAACATAAAATCTGCCTGAGTTCCCGAAAGGAACCCCGTATGCCAACATCTCCTACATATACAGAAATCCAGATGAAAATGCCAAGGATGCTCATGCAATGCAATCCGCCTCGGGCCCAATGAATGCCCCAACCGCCACGGACCATCTCCCAGCCGCACACAGGGGCATGGAAAACATCCCCCACCCTGCCAATCCAGGCCCACACGAGGGGGGTCGCCGCACTCATCTCCCAGTCGCACACAGGGGCAATGGGAGGCATCCCCCCTGCCAATCCAGGCCAACAAGAGGAGGTATCGGCTCTCCTCCACAGGGAAAGTGCATCCCCTTCCCCCACCAGGGAAGAAGGCATCTACCACCCACACAGGCATGGCAGGCATCCCTCTGCCGCACCGGCATCCATGAGGGGTCCAACAGAAATACGCTCTCGTCGTAGGTGAAATCCGTAGCTCCGAGGTCCGGTGATCGACCGTGGGCTCGGCAGCCGGTAGTCGCCTCTGCTCGACGTCACGTATGTGGATAAATCCACCAAGGAAAGATAATTCGACCCACCAGTCGAACAAGGTCAAATCTAGCGGTCGACCGTTTGGAAGGTCTACGCTATACGTTTTATATACATATATATCCTGTCGGTCGAACCAGGGTCCGTTCAACCGATAAGGAAAACTGCATGAATCCTGCCCACTGCATTCGGTCGACCGAAACTCTTTCGGTCAACCGGATCAACAGGCACTTCACTACAGGAAAACTGCACGCGGTCGGTCGACCGGATCCAGAGCGGTCGACCGTTTAGATGGTCAACGCTCTTGACCGACTTTGCGCAGTTCGGTCGACCGAGACACACACTCGGTCGGCCGAAGGTCTGTCTAACCTATCTACAGGAATCGGTCGACCGAACAACCACCGGTCGACCGGACTAATATAACCATTATAAAATATTCCCGCTAAAATTTGGCATAAACGGTCGACCGTCACACAGACGTCGTTCGACCGTTTTCGGGCAGCAAGTCATTTTTATAAAATATCGGTCGACCGAACCTCACACGGTCGACCGAAACACTACAATATCGCACTGAACAGGCATCATTTAGACGCTGTTCGGTCGACCGAGACACACAACGGTCGACCGAACCAGTCGTCTTCAACCTTGGTTCAGTGGGGTTTTCGCCGGGGAAACGACACCAACGCCGCCCCCTACACTCCCACACCTCTTGGGGAGTTACTATGAAGACTTGGCATACCTTTAAAGACGATGAAGACCCGCTGGAGCCTCGCTCGCGCACCGCCGTCTCCGAAGACCTCCTTACGCTCCTTCCTCGGGCTCGCCTCCACCACGCCGCCGGAGATCTTCTCCTCCTGGTCCGCCGGAAGCAAGAAGATGGGTGAGTTTGGGTGGAACGAAATGGAGAAGAGAAAAGGGGAGAAAGGGTTGAGTTTTGGTTTTTATACCAACAAACCCTACACCCTAACCATACCTCCACCCACTACACACATCACTCCACTCCATACCTCCCTCACCCCCACTCTCTCTCTCTCTCACGTCTTTACAATCCACCCTCCTTAAAAGGATTTCGCCCCGAAATCAGAAAGGTAACTTACCAAACAGCTCTGGATACTGCTTTCGAACTTCCTCCTCGATCTCCCAGGTGGCCTCGCGCTCACTGTGATGCTGCCATCTGACCTTAACCATCGGAATGGTCCTCCTCCTGAGCTGATGGTCCATCCGATCGATGATCTCAACTGACCTCTCCTCAAGTGACAAGTCCTGCCGGATCTCAGGCACTGCAATCTCTATCACATGTGTCGGGTCTGCAACGTACTTCCTCAACATAGAAACATGGAAGACGTTGTGAAGGCCAGAGAATTGTGGTGGCAAAGCATCTCTGTAGGCGACCTCCCCGACACGGTCCAAGATCTCAAAAGGTCCGACATACCTCGGACTGAGCTTCCCCTTCTTCCCGAACCTCATCACTCCCCGAGCTGGTGAAATCTTCAGGAAGACGTGATCTCCAACCTCGAAGCTCAAAGTCCGTCTGCGTCGGTCAGCATAACTCTTCTGTCTGCTCTGTGCTGTAGCCAACCTCCTCCTGATCAGGTCAACCTTCTCTGCGTACATCTGCACAAGCTCTGGACCCACTAACTACCTCTCGCCTACGTACACTGAGAGTATTAATTATGGCTTTTTTTAAAATGTCCTAGCAAAAATTGTCTTGGATGCATGATATTTTTGGGTCAAATAATGGACGGGGGCAAATCCACCTATGCGAAAAAAATTGAGGCACATCTGTCGGATTAAAAAGTGACCCCCCTCACCAGTGAGCACATCTGCCATCTCTTTTCTCACTGGGCAGATCCACTTTGTCCACGAGAGTAACGTTTTAAATGGGATGGGTTTCACGCCGCCCCATACCCAAGTAGAGGCTCCTCGTTACCCATCAACCCATCGGGTAACGGGACAGGTAAACAAGTAGGACAAGTTACTATCAAATAATATAGTCATCAATTTTAACAAAATGATCCCACACATGATACGTAACTTTTCTTTTCCCAGTATCTTTTCGAGATTTTTCTACTAAACTATCATCTTGATTGTATGCCAAATCTATGAAAAAAAATATTCAAATCAATACATACATAAAAATATAATTGGTGAAGGAAATATAAAAGGATAATTAAGTTAACGGGTGGGTTGGACAGTTATCCATACCCATCCCGTCTATGGGTGCGATAAATGGGAGTGGGTAGACAGGTGACAAGTTGAAAAAAAATCATACATGTAGTTAGCGGGGCAGGTAAAACTTGGCCCAACCCTACATAAAAAGAAGACTAAATGTCTGGTAAATAAGGTGGTGATCATCGTTCTCATGGAGTTGAAATCAAATATCCTCCCCACATAGTAGTGTTGTTGACAATATTGCTGCTCCGCATTGAAGATGTCATAACATGTTTGAAAGAAAATTATCAATATATATAACATGTCACTTAATATTATTTTTTAAACATGATGAATCATCTTCAAATTATACTTAACAGAATAACACAAAATCATTGGAAAGAACGGTGTAGACACAAGATATTAGATGACATGCAAAGCACAATGATGTCTTCTTCTCACGTCTTGTTCTATGTTTAAAAAATTGGACTGAATTGAGAGTTGGATTGGGTTGGATCGAGGACCGGTCAATCCATGGAAAAAATTTGACCTCCGACTTGAACTGATGCGAATCGAAAAAACTGAACCGATCGGTTTTTTCGGTTTAGTCAAACCAGGTTCGACAAGTTTTTCTTTAATTAAACAATAATTAGAAAATCATGATTTTTCATAATTTTTTGGTTTCCACTTTCCTAATTGTGTCTAGTTTGGAGTTATGATTTGGACTCCACCCCTGCCTCCTCCAGTCCTGATTCAAACCCCCGTGACCCGCAAACTGCCTCCCAAGCATGACTTGACCAGTCCACCCCTGCTTCCTCAGTCCTGACTCCACCCCCTACCTCCTAAGTCCCGACTTCACCCCCGCGTCCTCACTCCTTAGTACCGAATCCAACCCCTCCTCACACCTCAATCCCGAATCTACCCGCACTTCCTCAGTCCTGACTCCACCAATCCACCCCTACCTTGAGTCCTCAGTCTCGACTCCACAAAAATCAAACTCTTTAGTTAATTTTTTTAATGCTTAGTATATGTAGTTAATTTTGTTGAATGCTTAGCATGTGTGGTTAACTAGAATGATTACAGAAAATGGTGGTATTTAGGGTGTTATGAACATTCTTGTAGTTATTTCTAATGTTAAGAGCAATGTGTTTTCAGTTTTACATTATTTATCGACTCTTTTTTTCTCCTCATTTTTTATCTAAATAGAAACAAAGTGTTTCCTGGTTCGAAAGTGTCGAATATTTTATCTTAAAGTTATTATATGTTTATTGTGTCGGGCCCCCTGACCTTGTCGTGCCGGGTCTGGGACAATACCCAGGTATAACTATTTATTAGATAAAAAATGTCGAATATTTTATCTTAAGATTATTATATATTTATCTTAAAACTGGTTCAATCAGTAGGATCGTCAATTTGACCGTTGCTACGAAGTCGGTTCAACCCTCTGTTCCAAAGATTTTATTCTGTAATCTTACTTTTTCCAAAAATTTGATTATGAAATCTTACTTTTCCAAATATTTGATTCTCAACTTTACTATTCCAAGTTGTCTTTTTCCCAATAACTTTATCTCTTAAACTCTATAAATACACGCTCACTTTGTCATAACCTCACACATCTTCTCAATATCTTACATCTCTTAAATTTTCATCTTCTTGTCTCAATCTTATTTTGATTTACTTCAAATGGATTCTCTAAATTCTGGGAATAATCCACACCGTCCACTTAATACAAACTTGCGTCGTATTGTCGATATTAATATTCTTCCAATCGTATTGTCGATATTAATATTTACTTGAACAATAGGTTATGAGTTATTGGCACCCGCTTCGCTTATTTATGTTGGTTGGCCGCATTAGGCAGCTTGGGCGACGGGTCAAACCCACCCCATTTACAACCCTACCAGTCGGCACATTTGCCTTCTCTTTTCCCTTTTGGAAGATCCACCCTATCCATAAAAAAAAGACTAATGTCTGGCAAATAAGGTGGTGATCATCATTCTCATGGGGGGTAATCAAATATCCTCTCCATATTGTTGTGTCATTGACAATATTCGTGCACCGTTGTGTTGTTGACAATATTCTTGCACCACATTGAAGATGCCATAACATGTTACAAAAAATATATCAATATAACATGTCATTTAATTATTTTTAATCTAAACATAATGGATCATCTTCAAATTTCGCTAAACATAATAACACAAAATCCTGACACAATCACAAAACTGTCGGACATAAAGATAGATTAACACGATACGTTTGACATGTCTAGACACAATATAATGATAGGGCTGTAAGTGGGGCGAGTTTAACCTGTCACCCTGTCTCGCCCTACCTCGCCTAATGCGTAGTGCGGACAAACAATGCTTAAAACCCACGCAATAAAATGAGGTCAGTTGCGATTTGCTCTCAACCCATCCTACATAATCCCCAATTCGCATAATTGTGTAATCCATTACCCCCGTTAAGACATCAATACATTAACACTCATTGCCTCACAAAATCGGCTCTGTCACGCCTAATCCACGTTTCCACCCTTAGAACATCACTAATGGGGGGGGGGGGGGTATTCCTCCCCACGACCGGTCATGCAAAGATGACCCGATCATCATCGCCCAGGTCATCGACCCGGTCGTTCGGGTCATCCAACCCGGACGTGCCACGTGGCGCGTCCGGGTTGGTTAATTTATTTTTTTTGTTTTAAAAAAATTGTTTTAGATATTAGGTTTATTTATTTTTTAAAATTCTGTTTTAGATGTTAGGTTTATTTATTTGTTGGAGATGTTGGGTTTAATTTTTATTTGGTTTAAATATGTTGGGGGTATTATTTCGTAAATAGTTTGGTATTAAAACTATATCAGCACACTTGGATTGAAATGGAACTACATTAGACCGCTTAATTGAAATTAAATCAGATTTACAACGCTTAAACGGAAAATAAATTACATCAACTGCTTACGTACATTTGCTAGCTGGATTTCATCCTCCTCAGTCATTAAACCCAGCTCTTTAACCTTCAGTAGTTGTACGTATATAAATATGTATTTTGCTTTTTTATTGATAAAAATAATTATTTGCTAATTAATATAAATTTGTTTGAATTATTAATGTTTTTGGTAAATATAATTGATTTTGGAATAGAATAAAAGTTAGTGGAAATAAAAGATGATGTGAAGGAGATTGGTAGGTTGTTGTGAGTTGTGGTTAAGAAGTGAATAGTGTAGGAAAGAGAAGAAAGTGAGTTGAGAAAAGAGAAAGCTGACGTGGAAGAGAGAGAAAATTCATTTGGAAAAGAGAAAAGTCGTGACCAGGTCGTCAATGTCATTGTTAATTTTTTTACTTGTATGCGATAGCAAATACTCATTCCATTCACTTAATATGTGTAACGTGTAAAATATGATATAGGTATTAAAACGAGGATTTGGGAGAAAGAATATATTGTATTTGTTTTTTGTGTCTTGAATCTTGACTACAAGGGTTTATATATACATTTGAGTTGGGTGACCATTTGATCTTTAATGCTGTATTGGGTGATGATGAGACGCGTTCTTTGGGGAAGAGATGCGTCGACTGGTGAGGAGGTGCATCGTCTGGAGAGAAGGCGCGTCGCCTGGTTTCTTCAACACTCCCCTCAAGTTGGGCCCGGAAGAGATTGTAGGTGCCTAACTTTCTTATGATGGAGTCGAATTGTTTTTGACTCAGGGCTTTGGTGAAAGACGTCCGCCAATTGTTCTTTACTGGAGACGTATGAAACTTCTATTTCTCCAGCTTGAATCTTTACACGGATGAAGTGACAATCAACTTCAATGTGTTTGGTCCTTTCGTGGAACACGGGGTTGGATGCAATGTGTCGTGCGGCGTTGTTGGCGCAAAACATATTTATAGTTTTAGTGTGAGTTTGGCCCATATCGTGAATAAGTTATTTTAACCAAATGAGTTCGCTGGTGGTGGATGTCATTGCTCGATATTCTGCTTCTGCGCTTGATCGGGCAACAACCTTTTGTTTCTTACTTCTCCACGTAACAAGATTTCCACCAACAAACGTGCAAAAACCGGTAGTTGATTTACGATCATGGCTCCCTGCCCAATCAGCATCTGAAAAACCAATGATACTGTTAGAATTGTTGTTTTTCATCAGTAATCCTTATCCTGGGGTTTGTTTTATGTACCTTAGAATCCTACCAATAATATCTAAATGTGATGTTCGGGGTGCATGCATGAATTGACTTACTATACTAACAAGAAAGGTGATGTCGGGTCTGGTTACGGTTAAATATATAAGTTTTCCTACAAGTCTTTGGTATTGATGAATATCTTTAACAGGTTCTCCGTTAGTTGGACCGGTTTTGAGATTTTCCCCAATGGGTGTATTAGCTGGTCTAGCCCCAAGTTTTCCTGTTTCTTTTAACAGGTCTAGGGCATATTTCCTTTGTGATAGAAATAAGCTTTTTTTCGAGTATGCAATTTCTATTCCTAAGAAATATTTCAAGGATCCTAGATCTTTTATATCAAATTTTGTTTTTAGGTAGTGTTTAACTTGATTAATTTGTTCATTATTATCACCAGTAATGATGATGTCATCTACGTAGACCAAAACTATGATAATTTCTCCCTTATGATGCCTAGTGAACATAGATGCGTTAGCAGAAGATTTTAAGAAACCATAAGCAAGAAGGAAATGACTAAGTTTCGCATACCATGCGCGTGGTGATTGCTTCAGGCCATAAATGGCTTTGTTGAGTTTGCATACCTGGTTGGGAGAAGTGTTGTAACCTGTAGGGGGTACCATATATACTTCTTCTTCAAGGGTGCCTTGGAGAAAAACATTTCTGACATCCATTTGGTAAAGTTTCCATCCTTTGTTAACTGCTATGGATAGAAGAACACAGACAATATTCATCTTCGCTATTGGTGCGAAGGTTTCTAGGTAGTCAAGTCCATAGGTTTGAGTATATCCTTTTGCTACAAGACGGGCTTTATACCTTTCAATAGTACAATCACTATTATATTTTATCTTGTAAACCCATTTGCATCCAACGGGTTTTGTTTCATTAGGTTTAGAGATAAGAGTCCAAGTGTTGTTGGTTTCTAAGACTTTAAGTTCTTCTTGCATTGCTTTTTTCCATTTAGGATTGCAACTAGCTTTATCGTAGTTTTTTGGTTCTAGGGTTTCGTTTATTTGATTTAGGAAGGCCCTATAGTTTGGTTGTATTTGTTTGTAGGTGAGGTAATTCTCAACGGGGTAAGTTACTTGAGAAGTGATAAAATCATTAAACCTAGTGGGTGGACGTGTTGGTCGAGTAGACCTCCTTGGGGGTGGAGTACTTGCTTCTCCTTCGTCTCTTTCTTCGTTATTTTCTTCTCCTTCTGCATCTCTTTCTTCGCTATTTTCTTCTCCTTCTGCATCTCTTTCTTCTCCTTCTTCTCCTTATTCTTCTTCTGTTTCGCTGATGTTGAACTCAGGTAGAACCGGTGTGATGTCTGGGGGAGATTGGGTTGTATTGACAGTGTTGTAGTAGGACTCATTTTCTCTAAATATTACATCTCGGGAGATATACATTTTACAAGACTTGGGGTCAAAACATTTATACCCTTTTTTGTTGAAAGAATAACCAAGAAATAAACACTTTACAACATTGCTATCAAATTTATCAATGTGTTTCTTGTGAACAAAGCATACACATCCGAAGATTTTAAGATGATCTATGGTTAGTTTTCGTCCTAAGAGTATCTCTAGTGGTTGTTTATTCTGAAGAGTAGGACTAGGAAGTCGATTTATTAGATAAGTAGCGGTTAAGACAACATCAGACCAAAAACGTTTGGGAACATGATTTTGAAAAGGTAAAGATCTAGTTACATTTAAGAGATGGCGATTTTTTCTTTCAGAAACTCCGTTTTGTTCAGGGGTGTGGATGCATGTCAGTTGGTGTAATATTCCCCGATTTTTCAAATTTTTTTGAAAGTTGTGACTGGTGTATTCGGTCTCATTATCTGTCCTTAAGGTTTTAATTTTAAAGTCATACATGTTTTCAACAAAAGTTGTAAATTCACAAAAAACTTGAAAACGTCTGATTTGTTTTTGAGTAGATAGGTCCAAGTGTTCCGTGAAAAGTCATCAATAAATAACACAAAATATTTAAAACTGTTGTAAGACTCGACAGGAGCGGGCCCCCAAATATCGGAGTGAACTATTTCGAAAGGAAAACTTGATTTTGTTTTAGAGTTAAGGAAAGGTAGTCTAGTTTTTTTAGAGTACTGACAAACATCACATGCATAATCAGATGAAATAAATGGAAATAGCGTTTTTAAAACCAAATGAGACGAGTTTCCCATTGTGCCAAAGGACATGGTTTGGCATACTAGAGGTATGAAAACTTTTGTTCTGAGCTTCTGAAACATAAAGTCCATTGGTATTAATCCCTTTACCAATCGTCTTCCCTGTAGTTCGATCCTGAAAGAATACATCATTCGGGGTGAATATAACATTACAATTTAAATTTTGTGTGATTTTTGCTACTGAAAGAAGATTAGAGGTGAATGTCGGTACATATAAAACATTTTTGTTCACTTGATCTAATATGGTGGTTTCATCTATCCCTTTTATTTCTACTTGATTATTATTTGCGACAGTCACAAAGTTATTGATGAGTTCACATGATTTTTTATTTTCCTTAGTAGACTAGAATTTCCGGTCATATGATCAGTAGCACCGGAATCAATTATCCATTGATTATTATTTACATGTCTAAAGTTTTTATCTGTTTTATTGGCAGAGTAATTTCTGGAACAAGAAGATATACCTGCGCAATTACCTGAACTCTAAGGGGTGGAATGCAAATACCCGCTGAGGTGGGCCAACAGCTGATCCAGCGGAATCGGGTCGGGTTTGGATCCGGATCCAGGTCCGGCGGGTGGTTGGCTGCTGTTATCGGATCGGGTCAGAGAATACCCGGATCCGTCAGACACTCGCGAGGTTATAAAACCCCGTGGATCCGACCTAAAACGCGTTTCCTCTTCCCATTTTCTCTGCTCCTCCTCCATGTGAGGGTTAGCCACCGCCCCATTTCCCTTCGGTCCGCCGTTCCTTTTTTTGTTCTGATGATCTCCTCCTTCCCTTGTTGGTCGGAGATGAGGATGTAGGAACCAGCACGAGTTCCTGTTGTGCCCGGTTTTTTTTACAGTTGTCACATGTTTCCTGTGGTTTATTTCCGTATTTTTTGTTTGATTTTGGGGTTTTCCGGCGAAGAACCACTGGGTCTCTGAAGGTCGGTTCGCGATCTGAGCGGTGGTCCGACGGGATTCCTCCCGTTGGATCATCGCGATGATGGATGCGAGGTCGGGGAGGTTGGGAGTCATCAGGACTTGGCTTCGGATGGCTTCGTAGCTGCCGTCGAGTCCGGTGAGGAACTGGTAGATTTGATCCCGTTCCTTCCGCTCGAGTAGGATTTTTGGGTCAGTAGTCGTCGGCTCGTAGATGGCGAGTTCGTCTCATCCACGCTGCAGTGTCCCGAGATACTCCGTGATGGTTTGTCCTTGCTGTTTCGTCTGCGACAGATCGTGTTTTAGTTTAAAAATGTGAGCGAAGTTGTGGGTTTTACCGTATATGCTTTGAACTGCGTCACATAGCTCTTTTGCCGAATTTTTGTAAAGAAAGATGACGTCGATCTTTGGTTGCATGGAGTTGATCACCCATGACATCACAAGGTGGTCCGTCGCCTGCCACTCTTCTTGTTTTATTTCGGTGTCATCTTCCTCTGGTTTTTTTGTTGTCCCAGTGATGTGTCACAGCTTCCCTTTTCCGCTGAGAGCTAGCGTAACAACCCGTGCCCATGACAGATAGTTCTGTCCGTTGAGCAACTGTGACACCAGTTTTGGGGCGTTTGTTTCCGGGTCCGTCATTTTTTCCTTGATTTTCCTTCAAGGGTTTTGGATGTCGGGATTTGTTTATCACCTTCAACCCCCTTGAGAGGCGAAGATGATGGGTGGTGGGTTTTTTTCTGGTTTGGTTTTGTCTGAGGTGATTCGGTGATGAGTGATGGGCACTCTGAGGTTCACCAATGATGGAAAGAATGCTCTGGGTGGAAAGATTGCTCTGATACCATATTAAAACGAGGATTTGGGAGAAATATTTTATTGTATTTGTTTTTTGTGTCTTGAATCTTGACTACAAGGGTTTATATATACATTTGAGCTGGGTGACCGTTTGATCTTTAATGCTGCATTGGGTGATGATGAGACGCGTTCTTTGGGGAAGAGATGCGTCGACTGGTGAGGAGGTGCATCGTCTGGAGAGAAGGTGCGTCGCCTGGTTTCTTCAACAGGCTCTATAAAGCTTCTTCCATCTAAAAGAGGAAAGCCTTGCAGACTTACTATTTCTTCACTATTGGACTCTTTTTTTTCCTACTTGTATCTGGAGTTTTTTTTCCTGTTTGATTGGTGGTACAGGAAACCGGATTCATATTTATAGATTATACTTAAAAATCAATTTTGTTCGTTCCGATCAAAACAAAACAAAACAAAACAAAACAAAACAAAAACTTACAAGTTGAAAAAAAATGTTTTTCATTTTTTTGTGTTTTGTTTTGATGGGTACCTGTTTGGAGCATAGCATGTTTCTTGCTTAATGGTTAACTTTATTGGAATTTTGGTGTTTTTGATGTAGTGTCCTTTGCTTGTAGCAGTTTTTATGTTTTGTGGTGGTGAAATCAGTGCTGTGGTTTGTGGTTGTAGTGAGGAATGTAGAGCTGCGACTGAACTGTACTTCTTGTGTTTTGGGTTCATGAATGTGCAGTTATTCACTGTGGATTTCGTTAAAAATGAAAATTTCCAGCATTGTACTGATTTTGTGTTTTAACGTGGTGGTATTTGTGGTTCGACATTACATTTTAGTAAAATTTCGAATTGGTAGAAAGATTATTTATATTCTTGAAATTCGGGGATCGTGAAGAGAAATATTTGATTTGTGTTGTTTCAGTATTTAAGGTTTTTTTTTGGCAAAGATCATGATAAGGTAAGACCATTGATTGAAATGGTGGTTACAGTTGCTAGAGTTGGTGTAGTCTTTGTGGTTTTTAGCTTTTAACTTGCATTGCAATGAGGGATAACATTGTTACAGCAATTTTTCAATGTTGATATTGTCATATTGTTCTTTTTTTGGCATTATGCCTCAACTTTTGTATTTGTAGTGACGGCCAACCTAGTTTGGAATGTTGTTAATACTTCGTAACTTCTTGGTTTTGTTTTATTCTTGCTGTATCTTGAGTGATTATGAAAGGGATAAACTGGTTGCTAAAATTAAATAAATATTGAACAGGTCATAGAGTCTCTGGTAAGTGGAGTTGATCTTGCAGAGGAGGCAGAGGCTGCACTTGATCTCCTACTTAGAGAGGCAGACGAGGCTTTGATTAGTGCTTTTCTTTTTCTGCTGAGAGCCAAAGGAGAAACATATGAAGAGGTATACTAGTTCTACAAATCACTTAAGATGTGTTTTTTGTTGTTTACATTTTCATAGAGGGAATTGGAATGACATAGTTTAAATTGAAAACCATACGTTACTCTTGGAGATTTTTATTACGAACAACATTAAGTCCTAGGTCTGACGCTGATCACATAGTTTGGATTTAATACCAATTCAACTCAAATTCCAGCAATATCTGACTTCCGATTCGATCCGAATTTTCACATAAAACTAGATTTATGAGTGTGTTAGGGGATAAAACTGCAAATATGTGTTTAAATAATGGATTTGTAAAGTTCAGGGGGGCAAAATGTTACAAAACGAAAATTCAAATGAGTTAACTTTCACATTTTGAAGTTAAAATGTGCAAAGTGATATCAAGTCATAGTTCAAAAGGACAAACCGTAATGAAACTTTTTTTTCTTTTAACGTGCGGCATATGTCAAATTGACTTTCATCAATGACATACTTTTTTGCTACGTTTGCAGATTGTTGGATTAGCTAAGGCAATGATTAATGTGTGTACCAAGGTTGAAGGGCTTGACAACGTGGTTGATATTGTTGGCACTGGTGGTGATGGAGCCAACACTGTTAATATCTCCACAGGGGCTTCCATTCTTGCTGCTGCCTGTGCTTTAAGAATTGCAAAGGTGCAATTTTTTTGGATTTTCAAGATTATTTGTGTTAATGGTTTTTTAAATTATTAAACTCGGTCTTGTTTTATGTAATATTTTAAAGCAAGGAAATAGATCTAGCTCTTCTGCATGCGGGAGTGCTGATGTTTTGGAAGCATTGAGGGTAAACATCAACTTGGGACCTGAGGTCAGTGTCATTGATTCCTTTACATGAGGTCGATGACAATAAATTACAATCGAACAAGTATTACTCTTTTCTTTATCTATTAAAATCTCTGTTTTAAAAACCGGACCAAACCGGTGGTTGGACCGGGTTGGACCGAGAACCGGAGCTAGACCGGTTCGGTCCATGGAAAAAATCACTCCCCACCTGAACAGGAGCGAACCGAAAAACCCCCGAAAAAACCGGTCGAACCGGTCGGTTTTTTTGGTTTGGTCGGACCGGGTTCGACTGGTTTTCTTTTATTAAAAAAAAATTACAAAATCAATAATTTTCCTAATTTTTTAGTTTCCACCCCGCCTCCTCCGGTCCCGACTCCGCGCCCACCTCCTCACTCCCAACTCCATCCCCACCTCCTCTCTCCTCAGTCCCGACTCCACCTACGCCTCATCAGTCCTGACTCCACCAGTTCACCTCGTCTCGTGTACTTAGTCCCAACTCATAAAAATTCAAACTTGTTGGTTTTTTTTAATGCTTAGCATGTGTGGTTAATTTTGTTGTATGCTTAGTATATGTGGTTAACTGGATTGGTCACTGAAATGATGGTAATTAGGGTATTAAAAATATTCTTATAGTTATTTCTACATTCGGAGCAATGTGGTTTCAGTTTTACATCATTTATTGATTATTTTTTATTCTTCTTTTTTTCATCTAAATAGAAACCAAGTGTTCTTGGTTCGAAAATGTTGAATATTTTATTTAAAAATTATTATGTGTTTATCTTAAAACCGGTTCAATCGGTCGAACCGTCCCTATGGAGTCGGTTCGGTTCAACCATCGGTTCACAAAATGCTGATGTCATGCTGACGTCATCATCGGTTCGACCAGGTTGAGCCGTCGGTTGGACCACTTTGAACCAAATCGAATTGTTTTCGGTTCACTCTTCAGTTCGATTTTTAAAACATTGATTAAAATATGATATTTAACTCCGAGATCATTCGAGAAGTTTGTTGGAGGTGACTATCTTTTTTGTTTGAACTGTTGCTTGTGAGCATCAGCAAATTATCAATAGCTTTTAGAATCATGTTTTTATCTGAAATTGTCAAAACAAATCCCCTAAAGAGGGTGCAACTCTCTTCTCGGATGAGTCCCGTAAGTTACCAACTTAACTATGACAAAAATTTAAGATAAACAGATTTATATACTTTTAATTTTCATTTGACAAATTCGATTAGTTCTAGGAGGATGTGAACAAATGGGTATTCAGACAAATACCAATATTCGCAATTAATTACCACAATTGAAAATAATGTTTCATGCAAAAGTGAAAATCATCTCATTGCAAACTTGGAATTCTAAATCCTGCATTTTCAAAGTTCTGTGAAGAAATTCCAATGTTGTTTCTAAAAGCTCAAAAAACTACCTTTTTGATTATCATTACATTTTTTTTATGTTTCTCTTTTTTAATTTAGGCAATAAAGAAATGTGTGACGGAACTGGGAATTGCTTTCATGATGTCACCAAGGTACCATCCAGCGATGAAAGTTGTTGGTCCAGTAAGAAAAAACTGAAAGTGAAGACGGTGTATAACATATTACGACCGTTGTTGAATGCTGCACGAGCTACCTACGCCGTCATTGGTGCCTATCAAAAAAATATAGTAAGTTCTATTATGGTGAATCACACTAGTACTGTCTGTACAAGTGACAATTAGGTAAACTTTTTATGAGTCAAGTATATTTATTTAAGACGATTCATTTAACATTCATTTTCCTTTAAAAATAGGTAAATTTTTTATGTATCAAGTATATTTATTTAAGACGATTCATTTAACATTCATTTACCTTCAATTAGGTAAAGTTTTTATGTATCAAGTATATTTATAGGTTCTATATGATTTTTAAAAATAGTTTTGAATGCTACACTTGGGAACCCAGAAAGTATTTTGACTCTATCTTGAGTGGCTTTTGTATTTAATCTATGTTCTTGAAGTTCAAGTCTTCAAATTCAGTTTCTAGAGGTCCTAATTATTTGTAGCAACATATAGCTTCCATTGAATTCTCATACAGATATTTTGTTTGTATCATATAGGTAACGAAAATTGCCATGGCTGCACAACGTTTTGGGATACAAAGGGCTGTTGTAGTCCATTCACATGGTTGGGATGAAATCAGTCCGCTTGGTAAATTTATTATCTTTAGCATTTCACATCTGCAACTTTTCTTTTTTACGTTTTTACTGCAATCCTCATGGATCATTGATTGGTGTGGTTCAGACTGTTTCCTACATTTTGATTATATTGTTCAAACATTGATATCATGCTTAATATCTTTTAACAGGACCTGGGTATATTCTTGATGTTACTCAAGATAAAATTCAGAGATTCGAGTATGACCCATGTAAGCAATTTCTTCCGCTTGTATTTGTAAGTTAATCGGTCACTAATCTGGAGGGGGTGAATAGATTATCTTCTAATTTTCTTAAACTATTGCACAATTAAAACAATAAGGGAAAGAATTCAAACCACAAGATGACTCCGAAGATTTATAGAGGTTCGATCACACCACCGTGATCTAGTCCTCTCCTCAAGTTCCGATCGATCCTCCGATCCCTACTCGAGAATTCACTATTATCTTCGTTCCGGGTCGAAGATAAACCCTCTTACAATCAGAGCCTTGCGAACACCCTCGCCTTGCTCGGATCTCCTCTCACAACCCGAGAGGGTGCTTCCTCGAAGCTTTACAACACAATGGAAATTGAAAGTGTTTGTTGAACTCTAACTTAAATGCACTCAAGGATATGATTTAAGCTTGGAGTGAATTTAGTGGAAGTATGAGAGTTGGTGGAGCTTTGAAGGCTTGAAGATTGAGAGCACAAGAATATGATTGATATTTTGCAAGTAAGGTAATGAATGTGTCTCTTAAGTGAAGCTTATATAGTCTTCAAAACAAATAGAGCCGTTATGGTAAGTTGGTGAGGATTGGACCAAAGGAAAACAAGATGTGACTTAAGCTCGGGCAGAAATCGAGACAGATTCGGTCGACCGTTAGAAACACGGTCGTCCGAAGAAGTGGTCAGAAACAAGAACTCGGTTAACCGAATATAGGTTAGATAACCGTTCACCAACTTCCAGTAACTATTTCTTAATATCGGATAATTAATTTCGGTTGACCGAGATCACTTCGGTGCACCGTTCAAGAGTGGACAGTAAAGATTTGGTGCGACTCGGTGAACATGTTCGGTAGACCGTGATATGTTTGGTTGACCGATACATGTGCGGGTTTTCGACTGACATTGTATGGGAAATTGGTTTATCGATAACGGTCGAAATATTACGTGGAAAAATAGCCGTTACGATATAACATATAACAACACTTCGGTAATCCGAAGCTCCATCGGTAAACCGGTATGGATGTTTCAAAGGAAGTGATTAAACGACAAAATATAGGTCTGGTGGAGTTAGTTGTGCCACGTGGGGCAATAAGATGAAGTCGGTTTAGGCCTAAAGACACATAGAAGGTCGGATGACCGATCTCTCTTCGGAAGACCGAATAGAGATGTCCAGGGAATTATTCGAAGCTAATGGGAATGGGGACACGGTCGACCGGATAAGGTTCGGTACTCCGAAACAAGGATTCCAGGAGATCAAGTTTTCTACTGACTCTAGGAGACGGTTGACCGACTATGTTTCGGTACACCGAAACAAAGGTTCCAGGAGATAAGAGTTTATTGACTCTATAGGGAACGGTTCACCGAGAGACACTCGGTTATCCGTTGAGAACCTGGTTCGGTACACCGATAAGGTCACGGTCGACCGAGATAGACGGGTTTATCCTTTTGTGCATCAAGTGTACATTTGATCCTATAACTCAAATAAATGGAAAATTACATATAAAGTCCTTGAGCTTTGATTACAAGTCTTGAGCCTTGATCTTGAAGTTGATTAGTCTCTTTGTTTGATCACCTACATTGTTAGGAATACACAATATCTATGCAATTTGATAATATGATGTGTGTGATGTTGTAATTGAAGTTATGCATAATAGTAGTTTGTTAATCATCAAAATTAAGATTAAAGGGCCAAAAAGCCAACAATCTCCCCCTTTTTGATGATGACAAACTAATGTCAAATTGTGTAAGTGCTCCCCTATTAATATGCAAAAGATATGTTAACTCCCCCTTACTCAATGCATGAGTTTCATATATATGAATTAGGCAATTTGTATCCATTTGTTCTCCCCCTTTTGTCACCCATCAAAAAGAACATAACAATGAAAGTTTGGGACAAAAAGACACACAATATGAAAATGAAATTACATTACTTAAGAGGGAAGATAAGGCATAAAGCCAATGCAAAAGCAAACACACATAAGCAAATAACAAATCAAACAAACACAACAAACAACAAGAAGCAAGAACAAGCAACAAAGATAGGCTAGTTGTCCGGTTTGTTCATGTTTCGAAGAAGCTCCATCATTTCATTTTGCGAGTCGAGAAAGGCTTGACGAGAGTCTCCAACCACACGAATTTGATTGTTGATCTCGTTTAGAGAATTCGACGTCGATAATTGGAAGGATTGGAAGTCGGTTGTGAGGTCTTGAATACCTTGATAGTTACGATTTACTAAACTCCGAACTTCATGAATCTCTTCGCAATTCCGGTCCAAGAGGTTCTCATGATGATAGGCCCATGCCGGTTGGTTCCATTGAGCATCGGTGCCGGATGACCATTCGGGATGAACGTATCTCCGTGGACCACGAGACAAGCTAGGATCCCAATTAGGATTCACTTCGTCATCGTATGGAGGAGGAGACCAACGTGGAGAATCGGTGGAGACATCATCGTCCTCATTTTCAGAGGAGTCGTCTTCCACTTCTTCTTCGACATGTGCTTGCTTGCCCGAGCGCATCCTTTTGAGAGTGTATTTGTCGATGATAGTCTTGGATGATTTGAAGAGATCGCGGTCGAATTGGATGTTGAAGTGATCGATGACCAGCGAAATCAACATGGGGAAAGGGAGAAAGTTACGCTTCTTCCGGGAAATGTATATCATGTGATTGACGATAAACAAGGGCCAATTTGTGCGTGTTCCGGTAGAGAGGTTGAAAAGGCACTTCATCATTTGATGGCCAAGCTCGTCGTGGTGCCCTTTGCGCACAAAAAGGTTGGTGGAAATGAAGCGGCAAAGAATACGGCCAACAACCGGAAGATGAGGAATGGAAAGCTTGCCATCGTGAGGAACTTCCGGTTGAGTCACCTCCAAAAATTGACTCATAGAGCCACAAACATTCTCCCAAGAAAGATTGTAGATGTCCTCCCCGGCGCTAGGAAGTCCGGTGATCTCCGAGAGGAGAGAGGCAGTGAGAGTGAAGGAGATGGAATCGACTTGGGTTGTTAGCGCCGCTTGAGTACCATCAAGAGCGGTAGTCTCCCGGAGATTTGCATAAAATTGACGACAAGCTTCCGCGGAGAAAGGGACTGGAAGTTTGTCATGAAAGAAGATGCCAAGATTATCGACCATGAAATAGGTGGAGAGACCAATCGACTCGAAATCTTTGAGGATGATCTTCCGCTCCGGAATTGGATTTGCACCACTAATAGTATAGTAGTGCTCCTCCGCCTTAAGATTGTAGAAGATCCTATTTTTGAAAGGCCGAAGATACTCGTCGACGGGTTCGCTTGCCGGATTTGTAGAAGAAGAAGGTATGTCCGGGTTGAGCCTTGTCTTCTTTGCCGGTGGAGCGGGTTTGTTTCCTCTCCTAGTAGTTGGTTTCGTCGGTGGTTCTACCACCTTCTTGGAAGAGCAAATTTTTCTTGGACCCATGAAGAGGAATGGAGGAAGTGATGAAAGATTTGAAGTGAGAAAAGAGAGGGAGCAAAAGTGTGCTTTGGAAAACAAATTGGCTTTGGGAATGATAGAAATGGAAGATGGGAGCCAAATATATAGTAGATGGGAGAATGAGGGTGTTTGCAAACATGAAAAAACGTGTCCAACGGTCATCCATAATTGTCTCGAAAGACCGTTGGACCAGTTCCAACGGCTAGAAAATGTCGCGCTTCGGTCGACCGAAATGGCTTCGGTATACCGTTGCGAAGACAACAGTAAGTAAAGAACTTTACTGGAACTGGGTCCAGGAAGACCGAAGCGTGTTTGGTCGTCCGTTGAGGGGGAAATAATGAAGTGCAAACTTTCCACAACGGTCATCTGATTAAAAATCGGATACCAAGAATTCAAAAAAAAAACAGATTCATTTAAAAAGGGTCAACGAAGAATTAAAAAATCACCAAACAGTCACGGTCGTCCGAACGGGGTTTGGATAACCGGTGGATTCGGAACATGGAAGAATTCTAAATAAAACACAGCAAAACTGTCGATCGACCGTGTATGGCACGGGGAACCGAAATAGAGAATCCAGACCAAGTCCGAATCCCTGTCCAGACACAATGCGGTATACCGAACCATGTTCGGTCATCCGTTTAGTGCAGACAGACAAACAAAGCAAACAATGCAATGAATTTTTAAGCAAATGAGATGAATTATAATATTTCTTTTGCACTACACATCCCTAGTTCTTGTCTAATTTTATCAAATTGATCAACATTCAATGGTTTAGTCAATATATCCGCTAATTGATCATGTGTTGAAATAAATTGTAATTCAATATCACCTTTAAGAGCATGATCTCTAAGAAAGTGATGGCGAACATCTATATGCTTGGTTCTTGAGTGAAGAATTGGATTTTTAGATAAGTTTATAGCACTAGTATTATCACAAAAAATGGGTATAGTTTGAAACTCAAGTCTCAAATCCTTGAGGGTTTGCCCCGTCCAAAGGATTTGTGCACAACAACATCCGGTTGCCACATACTCGGCTTCGGTTGTTGAGAGTGCAACACTATTTTGTTTCTTACTAAACCAAGAAACTAAAGATTTTCCCAAGAATTGGCATGTCCCACTAGTACTTTTCCGATCGGATTTGCATCCGGCATAATCAACATCACTATAGGCAATGAGATCAAAAGATCGAGTCTTGGGACAAAACAATCCAAAATCACAAGTAGCTTTCAAATATCGAAAAATTATTTTCAATGCATGCATATGAGATTCTTTAGGACAAGACTGAAAACGAGAACAAAGACAAACACTAAACATAATATCGGGTCTACTAGCGGTTAAATAAAGAAGTGAACCGATCATACCTCGATATTTTTTAATGTCAACTTCTTTGCCTTCTTCATCTTTATCCAATTTCAAGCTTGTGCTCATGGGAGTATTGTGAGGTTTGCTATCTTCATATCCAAATCGTTTGAGTAATTCTTTTGTGTATTTGGTTTGGTTGATGAAGTTTCCCTCCGAGGTTTGCTTGATTTGGAGTCCAAGAAAGAAGTTGAGTTCACCCATCAAGCTCATTTCAAATTCACCTTGCATAGACTTAGAAAACTCTTGACATAGATAATCATTAGTAGAACCGAATATAATGTCGTCAACGTATATTTGTACGATTAATAAGTCTTTATCTTTGGTCTTAGTAAATAACGTGGTGTCAACTTTTCCCATGATGAATCCGTTTTCAAGCAAAAAGGTCTTCAACCTTTCATACCAAGCTCTAGGAGCTTGCTTAAGCCCATAAAGAGCCTTCTTAAGCTTGAAAACATGATCCGGGTATGTTTCATTCACAAAACCGGGTGGTTGTTTAACATAAACTTCTTCCATAATAACACCATTTAAAAATGCACTTTTAACATCCATTTGAAAGAGTTTAAAATCCTTGTATGATGCATATGCTAATAACATTCTAATTGCTTCTAATCGAGCTACCGGAGCATAGGTTTCATCAAAGTCGATGCCTTCCTCTTGGTTGTAACCTTGAGCGACCAATCGAGCTTTGTTTCTAACCACTTGCCCGGATTCATCAAGTTTGTTTCGAAAAACCCACTTGGTGCCAATTACCGTTTGATCTTTGGGTCTCGGAACAAGCTCCCAAACATCATTACAAATGAATTGGTTTAACTCTTCATGCATAGCTATTAACCAAAATTCATCATCACATGCATCTTCTATTTTCTTAGGTTCAAGTTGAGATATAAATGCATATGAGTCACATATAATAAGAGCATTAGACCTAGTAACAATTCCTTTTGATACATCACCAATTACGAGATCCTTAGGATGATCTTTCTTATATTGCCAATCTTTTGGAAACTCTTGTTTTTCTTGAGATGTTTCATTTGGTTGTTCTTGAGTTGTTATATCACGAATATGGTCAATAAGTTCATCATCAAGGTTAGAATTATCCTTACATGGTTCTTCTTGAAAGTGAACATGCATGGATTCTTCTACACAACTAGTTCTCTTGTTATAAACTCGATATGCTTTACTCCTACTTGAATATCCTAAAAATATTGCTTCATCGGATTTGGCATGAAATTTATCTAAATTATCTTTGGTATTGAGAACAAAACATTTAGAACCAAAAGCTTTGAAATATGAAATTTTTGGGGGTTTTCCAAACCAAAGTTCAAATGGAGTTTTGTTTTAAATTTGGTCGAATCAAAACACGGTTAAGAATGTAACAAGCCGTGTTAACCGCTTCACACCAAAAATACTTTGGTAAGTCATTTTCACAAAGCATTGTTCTTGACATTTCTTGAAGAGTTCTATTCTTCCTTTCAACTACCCCATTTTGTTGAGGAGTTCTTGGGAAAGAAAAAGTATGTTCAATACCATTAGAATCACAAAATTCCTCGAAACCTTCATTTTCAAATTCACCACCATGATCACTACGAATTTTCAAAATCAAAGACCCTTTTTCTCTTTGAATTCGTTTTGTAAATTTTTCAAATTGCTTGAAAGCTTCATTCTTATTAGCAAGAAACAAAACCCAAGTAAATCGAGTAAAATCGTCAATGATGACAAATGCATATCTCTTGCCACCTAGACTTAAGGTTCTAGATGGACCAAAAAGATCCATATGCAAGAGTTCCAAAGGTTTTGAAGTAGAAACCATGTTAATGGACTTGAAAGAACTTTTAAATTGTTTTCCAAATTCACAAGCATTGCAAAGTTTATTTTTCTTGAAATCCAATTTGGGCAATCCTCTTACCAAGTCAAATTTAGCAAGTTTATGAAGTTGACTCATACTAATGTGGCCTAACCTCTTATGCCATAACCAAGATTCGTCATTTGAAGCAACTAAGCATGTTTCCTTAGAAAATGAGTCAATGCTATCGACATGCACAACAAAAACATTTCCATATCTATAACCTTTAAATGTGGTTTTCAAAGTAGCTTTAGAAATGATGTATACAATATGTTGATCAAAGACAACTAAGAATTCTTTATCGGTTAATTGACTAACACTAAGTAAATTATGTTTTAAACCATCAACAAGAAGCACATTTTGAATTTGAGTAGTAGAATCATTACCAACATCGCCGATGCCAATAATGTGACCTTTAGAATTATCCCCAAATGTGACGGTTCCACATTTATTTGATTTCAATGTTTTGAACATAGAGTGGTCTCCCGTCATGTGTCTCGAACATCCGCTATCTACGATCCACTTCCCCTCCTTTTTCACCTACATTCAAAGAAGAAGAAGATAACTTTGGTACTCATATTTGTTTGGGTCCTTTGGGGTTAGCTTTAGGTACCCAAACTTGTTTGGTTCTAGGTACCCAAACATTTGAAGAGAAATTCTTTTTCACTACACCATTTGAAGCATGCACAAAATAACTCTTAGATTTTTTCTTTTTATTCATGTATCACTACTACAGAAAAGGGAATATTCGTCGGATGTAAGGGCATATACACGTCGGATATAAGCACACTCCCATCCGACGTATATGTGTGCGTCGTCTATACATAGACGTCGGCCGTCGTATAGCCGACGTCTATACCTAACGAATAGACGTCGGCTGTAATTAGACGCCGACGTGTATTCTGTAATGTATAGACGTCGGTTAATAAACATACGACGCCTATACTTTAGGGATAGACGTCGGGTCAATAATATACGACGCCTATACTTTAGGGATAGACGTCGGATTACATAGAAAGCCGACGTCTATTCTTTTCTTCAGAGGATTAGACGTCGGCTTATATAAACAGCCGACGTCTATTCCCAAACCTGGACAAAAAAAAATAAATAGGATCCGACGAAATTGTTTTTAGTCATCGTCGTCGTGTACATACAACTGCACCAAATTCGTTCACCTATAAATTTCATCCACATACATCCATATACATCCCACATACAATTGACATTCACAAGCATACATCCACATACATCCACAAGCATCCATACAATTGACTCACAAGCATACATCCACATACATCCACAAGCATACATGCACAAACACAAACACAAAAATACAACCACACAATTGACATTCAACACACTTGCAATTAATTCATTCTAAAATTAAGGCGATTATATTAAGGCATAAAGTGTAGGTTTGTAATACAAGTGCACTTGTTAACTAAATTACAAAAAATACAATTGGCAGTAGAACCTCTTAGTTCGTCAGCATGTTTCTGATGAAATAGCGAGCCCATCGGTCGCGAGTTTCATCGAGCTCTTGTTGCGAGAATGGATCACTATTTTTTGGGAAAACCTATCAAAAAATTACAAGTGTGTTGAGTATTAATAACTAAATATTGAAACTACAATTGAATATACAATTGAATAAGGACGCCTAACTTCGAGGTCCCACCGAGAAGAGATGAAGTCCTTAATCTAGCGTGGAATAAGGAAGGTTAGAAATCTAACTAAACAATCAAGGCCAAAACAAACCTAAAGTCCACTATAGGTCCTTAGTAATAGACGACGCCTAACTTCGAGGTCCCACCGAGGACCACTAGTCTGTAGGAAATCAAGAACCCGGAGGTCCCTAATATCTCAGGGAGACTAGATGGGCAACGACGTTCAGGCCGAAAGGGTCTTAAACATCGAGGACCACTAATCTATAGGAAATCAAGAACCCGGAGGTTCCTAAAATCTCAGGGAGACTAGATGGGCAACGACATTCAGGCCATAACGGTCTTAAACGGTTTCCTCTCCTTAATGCGTCCGAAAATCCTAGGGGCCAACGTCTAATTGATTTTATTAAGGCTCTTTTATTAAGTGGTTTTTGGGCCAAGGAAAGGGTGATGAAATCCCCCACCTCATCTCCTATAGGTGACTGCCCCCTAAGTGTTTTTCATACCTTAATCTAACAAACAACACACCAAACAAACACTCACCTCACTCTTGTTATAATGCAAGTCCTACTAACTAATGCGTGCTTTCTAATGAATGATGAGTGAAAGATAGTACGTACCTTACGCCAGCAATCTACGACAGAAAGCGTAAATAATAGAAAATACAATGCATGCAAATCCTATATGATGAATGACTTAACAAATATTGTCTAATCTTTTGCTTTGGGTTATTAAAGGCCAAGTTGTTTAAGGGGGGCAATGAGTTATTATAAACTAAACATTTAACTAAACAAAATAAGTTTTTTTCAGCATAAATAAACATAAATAAACATTTAACTAGACAAAACATAAATAAACACAAATAAATGTATGAACTCACTATACTAAAGATTTATTCTAATTTGGACACTTTTTATGCAAACCCATAGAAAACTACACATGTCGTCAACGAGGGACCGTCGACGAGGGCCAATTCTAATTTGGTCCTAGTCCTGTTAATCAAAGATGTTATTTCCAATTGACCCATTGATGTAAAGTACAATCAATAATATGCAATTTCAGAATAAATAAGTAATACAAATAGCTAAAATAACCAATTTGATTTAATCCATGTTAATCCAAATGCCAAAAATAGTTTAACCTTCTATTCGTTGGAAAGTGACATTCACGAGCTACTACATGTAGGCCGAAAAAGAGTATGTATCATCCTTATCCGTTGTTGATAAAAAAAAAGATATTGGTCCTGTCCTGTGCCATCATTAGACTAATGATATATGTGATCCACCGAACAACATGACCATGACTTGCAAAAGAGTGGTAGTAAACTGACGTAGGAAAACAACAAGATGGAAAATATTTAATTTTACAGCCTATTATTTGACATCTTGAATTGTAACCCATTTATAATATGATGGACCCCCATCTTAACGGGAAACTTCTCCCATTGAGAAAAGTTGGAACAACAAATTCCATTAAGTTCATTTTCAAGAGAATCCGTTTTTTGCTACTGATCATATTTCAATGTGACAGGTTGGAGTTATGGTTCAACAAGCAGTTAGCAAACGACATGGTAAATGCTTGCTCGAACTCAGTGGAAATAATGCCATTATAGTAATGGGTGATTTCAACCTAGCTCTTTGGCTTTTCCTTACAAATTACGACCTCCTAGCCGACTTTTTAGCACTACCATGACATACCTTCATGATGTGGCTTGCTATTGAAAACATTTTTCGTCTATCAAACACCAACTTACATGTGGAGAGAGACGGAGGAAGACGGGGGAAGAAGGAGAAGAGGGCCGGAGATGTGGAGGAGAGTTTGGGAGCTCGCTGCGGTGCCGGAGACGGTGCGGATCGGTCGGAGGTTGGTCGCGGAGGAGAGTTCGGTCGCGGGACGGCTAGGGTTTGGGTGGGTTTTGCCTGAAATGAATGAAAGAAAACCGTCTATCCGATTTCTTTAAGACCTATAGACGTCGGATGTTATATAACACCGACGTCTATACCTCGACGTCTATGTGGATAGACTATAGACGTCGGACATCATCTACGACCGACGTCTATAGGCCGACGTCTATACCCTATAGACGTCGGACTTACAAGGTACTAAAACACCGACGTCTAAAGGTCGACGTCTATACCCTATAGACGTCGGTCCAATGTGTTATTCCCACACCCGACGTCTATGGTGTCGCATAGACGTCGGCTTCCATTCCAGCCGACGTCTATCCCCACTAGACGTCGGTTGTTGTAACGGCCGACGTTTATTGGGCGACGAGTAAAGCCAATTCTGCACTAGTGTATCCTAAGCCATGCTTTTCTAAAGATTGAATTTGACTACCAAGTAACATGTCTAGCATCTTCTTCCCTTTGGTGAATTTCTTAAGATCAATTCTTAATTGCTTATTGCATTCTCTAAGATCATGTATTTCTTTAGCATGAGATTCAACATTGAGTTCTTTTAAGCTTTTATTTTCTAACACAAGCTTATCAACTTCATTTGACAATGATTCATTTATACAAGCTAGATCATGATTAGCTTTCCTAGATAATTTACTTTTGTGCCTTAGTATGTCACATTTTTCAAGCAATTCATGAAAAGCATCTAGTAATTCATCATATGAGTTTGATTCATGAGTTGAGATTACCTCATTTTCTCCATCTTTGGCGACATTGTGATTGACATCATTTCATGCTTATATTTGTATCTTATATCCATTATCTTTCACCTAAACAATGCTATGTTACGAGTTTTATGTTTAGTTTTCAGGAATAAATAGGTTTGAAGAGATGAAGCATAAAAGGACCCAAAAGCTGGGAAAAAGTGTTGGGGTATGGGCCCCAGCAATTTCTTGGGCTCATGGGCTTAACATCCCAGCTCGTTGGCACAAACGTGCAGCCCCTCATGTCCACCCGACGCTTAGTTTGGGGCTCTGCGCTACCGGGGGGAGAATAGTTTAGTTGACCCCCTCACTAACAGCAATTGCTTTTAGTGGAGTGGCAAGGTCAACTGGGCGAAGGTCCTGGTCAACTGGTATCAGAGCGAGGTCACGAGTTCGAGTCTTACCCCTGCACGGATGTAAAATTCTGGGGGGGGGATTGTTGGGGTATGGGCCCCAGCAATTTCTTGGGCTCATGGGCTTAACATCCCAGCTCGTTGGCACAAACGTGCAGCCCCTCATGTCCACCCGACGCTTAGTTTGGGGCTCTGCGCTACCGGGGGAAGAATAGTTTAGTTGACCCCCTCACTAACAGCAATTGCTTTTAGTGGAGTGGCAAAGTCAACTGGGCGAAGGTCCTGGTCAACAAAAAGGACTGAATTGCGAGATCTGGGGACCAAGATGCAAGGGAGAAGGACCTGAATGCAAGACAGAAGGACCTAAGAGCAAAACAGAATACTCCACACCATCATGGGGGAGTATTTTAGCAATTAGAGTCGGGTCGGAGCTCCAACAAGTCAAGTAACCGCATCAAAGACCACCAACTACACTAATCAAAGCCCAGAACAAATTCCAGATGGATCCGGATCCTGTAGACCGCTAATTGGCGGTCCAGAGAGCCCCGAATCCGCTTAGCTTTTTGTGGCATGTGTATTAGAGTGCGTTTATCCTATTTCTGGTGTTGTTTTAGTCCTACATCGGGGGATTGTCCCGGATTAGCTTTTTCCATGCCTATAAATAGAACTCTTCACCTTCTATTGTAATCACTCCATGCTTGTGGCCATTCTCCCTAATTGAAGTGAAAGCCTTGAAGCAAGAAACTTAATAGGGGAGATGCTACTGGTATTGTGAGTCTTCAATCAATAAAATTTCCTTAGTTTTGTGCTTCTTTTATTGTTGGTGCATGTTTTAGTTTAATTGTCTTTTATTAAATCTAGCTTAGTTAATATGTTTTCTTATCTTAGTGTAATGTGTAGTATAATGTGTAGTGAGTAAAACCACTCCCCTTTTGGGGGGTGGAGATGATTATCGTATATGCAATTAAGGAAATGAGGATGTTTATTTTGAAATGTGTTGATTAATATGAATGCATACTTGCTTGTTAGAATAGAACACATCACTAGATGGGTTTTGCCACAAGTTTTAAGACACCTCCCATGCTTGTTTAGTTTCTTAAATAACCAGCTCGTGTTTATGAATGTTAATCAAAGTAGGTTAGTGATTTAATTGATGGGTTTTGCCATCATAAGTAGACACCTCTCATACATGCAAACACTACCTCCACTTATGCCTATAGGAAGATATTCTTGCCTCCTTATTGTGTATGTGTAGTCACTCCACCCCCTAAGGGGTCTCTCTCTTACTGATTTCTGCATAGTATCAAGTTTCTCTAGCTTAGTTGAAGTATTCGGTTGTTTTGTTTCCTTCGCATTTGCTTCTTCGTAGTTAGCATAGTTTAGATTAGCATAAACAACTTTCTTCCATCTTTTTGTGCCACTTGATTTCTGATAAACAAGAGGCTGCTCACCTCCCTGAGGACGACCCGTACTTGCCACCGCTTCATCGCGGCCGTGCACTTGCGGACTTAAATAAAACGTTCAACACATTGCAAGTGTTGGGTTCGTCTTGCTCGCTTGATGAAGATGCACCATCTAATTCTCCATCTATTTCTTCTTGAGTGTAGAGACATAGATGAGCTTCTTCATTTTCCGACTCACTTGAAGAACCGGAGGATGACTCGGATGATCCATCCCAAGTTGCCTTGAGGGCCTTTTTCTTCTCCTTATACTTCTTCTCTCTTCTTTTGAATCTCCTTTCTTTTTCTTCATTCTCTCTTCTCTTTTTCTCTTTCCTTTCCTTGGATTGGATCAAGGGACAATCTTTCTTTATATGTCCAATTTTATCACATCCATAACAAATAGGACATTTTGAGCTTTCTCCATCATCCCTTCTCTTTCTTTGAAATTTGTCTTTTATCCATCGCTTCTTGAATCTCTTAACCATCATTGCAAGCTCTTCATCACTCTCATCGTCATCCGATTTTTCGGATTCAAGGTTAGCCTTAAGAGCAATGACTTTTTCTTTCTTTTTTGAGCTCTCCATCTCTTTTCTCCCATTCATTTGAATCTCATAAGCCATAAGGCTTTCGATGAGATCCTCCATCGACAATGTGTTGAGATCTTGAGCTTCCTCAATGGCGGTTGTCTTTTTCTCCCAATCGTTTGAGAGAGATCGAAGAATTTTTCTCACCTTGTCACCTTCATTTACCTTCTTACCAAGATTTTTCAAATTGTTAGTAATCTCGGTGAAGCGAGTGTTCATCTCGTTTATACTTTCACCGGGTTGCATAGAGAATAATTCATATTTACGCACAAATATATCAACCCTAGTTTCTTTCATTCTAGATGATCCTTCATGATGAGATTCAAGTAATTTCCATATCTCATAAGCGGTATCACATCCACTAATCCTACCATATTCTTGAGTATCTACTCAACAAGCAAATATGTTCATGAGTTTTGCATTCATCTCGACATTAGCAATTATATCATCGGTTAATGTTGCTAATTGTTCACTAGTGGGTGGAACATATTTACTACCAAGGAATATCCACATTTTTAAGGAAATTGATTGGATCTAGATTCTCATTCTATTCTTCCAATGTGCATAATTATTTCCGGTAAGCAAAGGGCGTCTAGTGGTAGATAATCCTTCTCTAAGTTGATTAGTGCTACTCTCCATGGCTAAATGGATTAGATGAGTAAACTTATGCTCTGATACGAAATGTAAGTTAATCGGTCACTAATCTAGAGGGGGGTGAATAGATTATCTCCTAATTTTCTTAAACTATTGCACAATTAAAACAATAAGGGAAAGAATGCAAACCACAAGATGACTCCGTAGATTTATAGAGGTTCGATCACACCACCGTGATCTAGTCCTCTCCTCAAGTTCCGATCCCTACTCAAGAATTCACTATTATCTTCGTTCCGGGTCGAAGATAAACCCTCTTACAATCGGAGCCTTGCGAACACCCTCGCCTTGCTCGGATCTCCTCTCACAACCCGAGAGGGTGCTTCCTCGAAGCTTTACAACACAATGGAAATTGAAAGTGTTTGTTGAACTCTAACTTGAATGCACTCAAGGATATGATTTAAGCTTGGAGTGAATTTAGTGGAAGTATGAGAATTGGTGGAGCTTTGAAGGCTTGAAGATTGAGAGCACAAGAATAGGATTGATATTTTGCAAGTAAGGTAATGAATGTGTCTCTTAAGTGAAGCTTATATAGCCTTCAAAACAAATAGAGCCATTATGGTAAGTTGGTGAGGATTGGACCAAAGGAAAACAAGATGTGACTTAAGCTCGGACAGAAATCGAGACAGATTCGGTCGACCGTTGGAAACACGGTCGTCCGAAGAAGTGGTCAGAAACAAGAACTCGGTTAACCGAATATAGGTCGGATAACCGTTCACCAACTTCCAGTAACTATTTCCTAATATCGGATAATTAATTTCGGTTGACCGAGATCACTTCGGTGCACCGTTCAAGAGTGGACAGTAAAGATTTGGTGCGACTCGGTGAACATGTTCGGTAGACCGTGATATGTTTGGTTGACCGATACATATGCGGGTTTTCGACTGACATTGTATGGGAAATTGGTTTATCGATAACGGTCGAAATATTACGTGGAAAAATAGCCGTTACGATATAACATATAACAACACTTCGGTAATCCGAAGCTCCATCGGTAAACCGGTATGGATGTTTCAAAGGAAGTGATTAAACGACAAAATATAGGTCTGGTGGAGTTAGTTGTGCCACGTGGGCCAATAAGATGAAGTCGGTTTAGGCCTAAAGACACATAGAAGGTCGGATGACCGATCTCTCTTCGGAAGACCGAATAGAGATGTCCAGGGAATTATTCGAAGCTAATGGGAATGGGGACACGGTCGACCGGATAAGGTTCGGTACTCCGAAACAAGGATTCCAGGAGATCAAGTTTTCTACTGACTCTAGGAGACGGTTGACCGACTATGTTTCGGTACACCGAAACAAAGGTTCCAGGAGATAAGAGTTTACTGACTCTATAGGGAACGGTTCACCGAGAGACACTCGGTTATCCGTTGAGAACCTGGTTCGGTACACCGATAAGGTCACGGTCGACCGAGATAGACGGGTTTATCCTTTTGTGCATCAAGTGTACATTTGATCCTATAACTCAAATAAATGGAAAATTACATATGAAGTCTTTGAGCTTTGATTATAAGTCTTGAGCCTTGATCTTGAAGTTGATTAGTCTCTTTGTTTGATCACCTACATTGTTAGGAATACACAATATCTATGCAATTTGATAATATGATGTGTGTGATGTTGTAATTGAAGTTATGCATAATAGTAGTTTTTAATCATCAAAATTAAGATTAAAGGGTCAAAAAACCAACATTAATATTCAATTGTTTACATTTGTTTATTTGAAGTTGCACTTATCTAAAAAGGGATCTTTTTTTACTAGCTGCAAGATTAAGATTTAAAAAGCCGATACCTTTTAATGACATTTAAGCAATAGACTGATGCACAATGCTCTCGTGCAGTGGATTATGGAATTCCTCGGTGCACCATCGAAGATTTGAGAGGGGGAGGTCCGGAGTTCAACGCTCGAGTACTCAGGGATGTTTTATCTGGAGAGAAGGGTTCCATTGCTGATGCTTTGGTAGGTTTTTTCACCTACCTCGGAATGTCCAAATCTTTAATCCCCCCCCCTGCTTTATCTTTCACATTGTTCAGGAATTTCTCCTTCTCTGTTGTGGTTGTTTGCATTTAAGAACGTCCTGTATGTTTGGTGTCAATTTTTTTAGCTAGCATCAATGAATCAAGTGTATATAGTGTCATGGTCCCAAGCGTTTTGATTCCATGCGAGTTGCATTCCGTTAGCCAATATCCGGTTATCCCACTCACCCTGGAGCTTCTTGAACCCACTATTTTGGGGTAGCCAACTAGCGGTATTTTGAGAGCAGTTTGTTCTCTGTTACATACCAATGCAAGGGGTTACTATGTAATAATTGACTTGAGGGGTTTTATACGTTTGTTATGCATAAATCTGTGAATCAAGAAAATGAGTTCAATCGTGAAGGTTTTTAAATTGAATAAAGCTCTATTTTTTGCAGATATTAAGTAATCCTTTTAATGTTTCTTCATCAGGTACTTAATGCTGCAGCTGCTCTTCTGGTGGGTGGTAAAGTGAAAAGCCTCGCTGAAGGAGTGGCCCTTGCTCAAGAAATACATCAGTCCGGCAAGGCGATTCAAACGTTAAATTCGTGGATAAATCTGTCCAAAGTTAAATTAATAATTTCTTTGCAAGGATTCTGTTGCGGTATTATGAAATGTTTTGTGGATTTAACCTCTTAATTTCCTGTAAATACAGAAACTTGAATAAGTTGCAAGGTGCTGCTGTTAACTAAAAAGAGCGTGCGAATAAAAGAAATGCATGGAAGCAACATGTTCATAAGTTTGTACTGTAATTTTCTTGTGTTAAAATTATGTTATTTGTAATTTCCCCCCACTGAAGTGAGCTCCATTTGAACTTTGGTGTTATCTTATTTCCTTAGCAATGATAATTGTGCTCTTTATCCTTATTTTTGCTTCTTCAAAGGTCTCACTGGTTCCCTCTATCTCTGATGATGAAGTGGTCAGAGAAATGTCTGATTATGCAACAAAGATTGGCAATTATCAATTTGAAGTCCGTTGTGGTATTGCGGTGGTGAATGTAACAAACATGTCCTTAAGTGGTGTCGAAAATGCCTTTATACTGATGTCAAAAATGTCTGTAGGTCTGAGAAAAAGGAAAACACTGAAACAAGTAATTCATAGATGACACCTCCATATCCCAAATTAAATTACAACATCCAAACCATACTTGAGATATAACATTTCTATTCTCCTAGAAAGCTTGGTTAAGCAGCTTATATCGGTAAGTAAATAATCACATTATAATTGTATGTAGTTTATTATTTGGTTTTTCAATCATGGTAAGACATCTTTCACCTCATCAGCAAATAATCAACTGTACAAGAGGCAGTGTGCTATGTAATCTCCTTGGGCAATTTGCCCTTTTTTAATAAAATTACATGCATAGGCAAACATGTGGGTGTTGGGAATTAAAATGAACCAGCGGATGAATATCAATTCAGAATTAAACGAAACTTCTATCTCTCGCAAACTTATAGACAACAAAACACATACAAGATAAAAGAAACAAGCAATAGACGAATGCACACCTAAAACAACCACGACACACAGATTTACAAGATTTGGCAACATGTCTACGTGTTTGGGGTGTCTCCTGTAGGTTTCGTTTCATTCTTCCGCTTCTTCAACAAAAGAATCAACCGAGATTACATGGGATTGGAGGCAATATGTCATTCAAAGCTCTCAAAAACTCTCTCTAACCCTAATCACTTTCAAGGAAATAATAATATGTATTTTTGTGCATTGTCTACAAATAAGGGTGAACACCCCTTTAAATACTAGACTCATAACCGTAAAGCAAACGTGGGCAACGGTCGACCGAAACGGTTAGCAAGAACGATTCTTGTTAATTTTGGTCGATTGGTGCAACCGACCAGTCATTCGCTCCACAATTATCTTCAGCTCAATCACTTTTCGGTCGATCGGCGTCACCCTCAGTCGACTGTTCTTGACCTCCAAAAAGTTCCTGGAAAATTCGGTCGAACGGTGTCCAACACCAGCCGACCATTCTTCACATCCAAAAGTGCCTGAAAAAATTTGTCGACCGGAGTCCAACACCGGTTGACCGTTTATCACCTCTAAATGCTCCTGAAAAAATCGATCGAACGGCCTGGACCGTTTTTCCATATTTCTCTCTTAAACAAATTTAAATCAATTTCTAACAGTGGTCACACGCATGTCCCACCTAAAATCATACAATAAAGTAAGTACATCAATAATTACTTATTAACAACAATTAATAACACTAATAAAAAAACAATACCAAACTCCACCGTATAATGATGCTTAAACTTTATTCCATTATATCCAATTACATAAAATACAAATATGGAAATGGCAACAACCTGAGCAGACAAACACCAAACAAACTACAATGAAATCCAACTGAAACACAACAATGGATCTAGTCATGAATCACATTTCCATTCAATTAATAAATAAGCTTGAGGCTCTTTTCTATTTTCTGAAGGCTCCATATCCAGAACCATGAGCCTTCATCACACCTATAAAACACAATCAACACTTAGTAAGTCTGATGTTGGCTTTGTTGTAGAAATTTAAATTAGGAGTTGTGGAAGTTAAAAGATATATATAAAGTACTGTTGCGTCCGCCGATGTGCTTCCCGTTGATGAAGACATTCGGAACGGTGCTTTGGCCCGTCCATTCTGCTAATCCGGCTTGAATTGCAGCTCCATCACCTAAGCAAATTTTTTTCAGGAAGTGAACAACACAAGAATCGTGTGTGATAAACTGATAATCGATACTTGTAACTGGCAAATCTAGAGTTCTAAGCTATCTAGTTAATTGTTCATGCTGTTTAGTGCTCTGTAACTACAAGTATATATGTCATCTCCAAGAGGTAGCTTTAATTGTTGAATTCGATAACGATTGTAATTATATTACACAAACCTCTTTTATGCTATTCTAATCACCATGACCACCATATGAGACGTCTCTTGTGATGCAAACTAATTTAAGGATGTAAACAAATGACATGTTCAAGTAGCTTTATGTTATGTTCCAATGTAGATAAGAATTAAAGATTTATATTTTCAGTATTGCGATTGTTTTCTTAAGGTGGTGGCTACTAATACTAAAGAAGAAGGCAACTAATTTGAGAAACTTACTTTCAATATTCAACTCAACCACTTTATAATCCGCTCCAAGTTTTGTAAGCAAGTTTTTCACACGTTTGCAAAACATGCAGTACGTCTTGCTGTGTCCATGGAAAAACCTCAAATTAGACATGTCAATTTGTTTTAAAGATGTAGAGAACAAGTTTTAAAAACGTCGAAAATTATGTCTCTTGAAACGTACGTACCTGAAAACGACAGAATTGGAAGCAACAATATATTTGGCTTTGGAGAGAGCGTTTGCTTTTGCCTCTGCAGAGACTTTAGATGGACACATTCCCATTGCAACTAAATTGAAGCTTTGGAGAGAGAATAAACTTAACAAGTATGTAGAAAGGAGAGAAACTTAACTAAAGTGGATGGTTTGTGGGCTTTTCTCTCGTCTCAATTATATAGGTGGTTGGTTTGTTTATTTTCAATCTAGACCCTTGAAGTCTAATTTGGATTTTAACCTTCAATTTTTCTTTTTATTTATAATAATTATAATAACGAGCTAACATGTGCAAGTGTCATTATTTAAATTAATCTTCATTTTTAAAGGTAAGCAAATGGGCCATTTTGAATTCATCGTTTTGGAATAAAACTTGGATCAACATTGATATATGAATGTAGGGCTGAGCAAAACCCGGTCCGGTCGGTCCGGGTTCGGTCCGGTCGGTTCGGGTTTTGGTCTGGGAAATTCTTAAAATTTCGGTCTGGTCTGGTCCGGTCTTTTTTTATTTTTTAGTCCGGACCGGATGCTCACCCCTATATGAATGCATGACGTACCAATTGACCTCACGTCGACCTTTTTATTATAAAAAAATACAAAGGTTAAACTTGACTTTCAAATGCAAGTTATCTTCAGAGAAGTGTTTTTCATAAAAAGGTTTAAACAATTTCATTTATGTTGTAAAATAACGATCAAACAAAAAGACAAGAAGTTGAAGGAGAATGAAGGAGTTGTATTTCATCTCCTTTTGTATGTTCTCAATACATACTACAATCTCATATATATACACATAGAGGTGTGTAAGTTACATAATCTACATTAAATAATGATGTAAATATAATGCACATTACAACACATTTTAATAGAGGAGTTATAATGGATTGATTGGAATATGAACCATCTTGGAAGGTGAATCATCCACTATATACAATTTTCTTAACACTCCCCCTTGGATGATCACATTTTGGTATACGCCTTTCAATCTGCCTCGTTAAAAACCTTGTCAAGTAAAACCCCGTGGGATAAAAACTTGGTGAACGAAAAAAGAGTGCAGAGCGTATAATTCTCCCCCTCATTTCAACATATATTTATACACTATGTTGGAAAATAGTGTTATGTTCATGTCTCGTTAAAAACCTTGCTACAAAAACCAGTGGGAAAATAGCTAAGGGAAAAAGAGTGCATGACATATGTTAACACAACTGCGCAAGCTGTCTCGTTAAAAACCTCGCCAAGTAAAACCTTGGGGGACAAAAACTTGAAAAAGGAAAAAAGAGAACAATTATAGGCCTTCTAGGTATTATCCTTCAGGGATAATTGTACTTTAGGGATGATAATTAGAAATCTACTCCCCCTGATACGTAGTTCACAAACTTGCATAAACATTGCAACGTCTTCACAATAACACAAAATAATTTGTGATTTTTTATTGTTGTGGATTACACATATATGAATCATCACTGAACAAAATATTTATCTCATGAATATAATAAGTAAATATTGATAATTCCATGTGAAGTTTCTTTGTATAATATATCTTTATATAATTGAATCATTGTAACAATTCTCTTCTAGAGAATGTTTGAACTGCATATCGAAAAATAGTTGATTGTTCTTCAGTCATTTATTTCAAAATTTATCATTCAAATATTTCACGGGTACGTGTTTAATCTCTTAAGGAGTTCCTTTTTAATATCATTCTTCGAGATGATATGCATATTCTCTTTGTTTGTTCATATGATGATTATAATGCATCTCTTCATTATAATTTCCCTTGGGCAATTTTAGTCCTTCAGGGACTCTTATTTATATCAATACCAAATGACTTATACAAATTTACAGTCAAACATATCTCATATGTTTATCTATATTTATGTCATACTGATCAAATAACATAACGTAATATTATACATTTCGAGAGAATGAGTAACATCGTAATAGATATTGGGTCTTGCGAAAAACCCTTGTGTCACTACTCGCTTTATAATGTACCACAATGTTGTAATGTGATTTCTATTCACATTCTTCAGAAATCAGGACTACAAGTCCAATAAACAAGTCTAGTTCTATATTATTCGCCTTCTTTTGTTCATTTCAAATACGAATGCTTATGGCATTCTTATAATATTATAGATTCTGGATCCAGATTTTCTATTGAATTAACATGCTGTAAGAAGCGAATTTGTCGTCGACGATAACCTTTTAATGTTTCTCTCGTATCAGTATAGTTGATTGCAACTTTTATAATAATCAAATCCTTGTTGTTTCCCAAAATATTAGGATCTGGCCGTTATGTATTCCCGGAATTGTTACATTTGCTAGCAGCTGCTTTTATTTTATCGGGTTTATATTCTTCAGGAATAACCTCTTCAGGAGGTGTAATGAGTGACTAAGTTTCATTTCCACAAATAATATATGTTATAGTCCACGCTTCTGAAGTTGGTTGAGATCAAATATATTTTATCATGTGAAAACCTCCACTTTATATTATATTATGCGTTTTATGTCTAGTAATACAACACATAGTCACTCTTTTGTGATCAATAAAAATGTATGACATTTACTTGCTAGATATTGCAAGTTTATGATTTTATGAACTTCAGGTTCAATGATACTTGTACGTATATTCTCTAATGAACTTCAGGTTCAATATAGTACATTTTCTTGGTATTCTTTAAGCTTCTGACTTTCTCCCCCTAATGCCAAAAAATATGTCTCTATTTATATAAAATTGTTGGACTGGACAATAAAATACATCGCCTTTCAAGGGCTTCAAGTATTTTAATATTATCAGGAATATGAATCATACTGAAATGTCCAATTTAATTTGAGACCACTAAATTTTGGAGGTGGTAAACTATTCGCAGATGGGAAACATTTCATTCAACATTGTACAAGTAAAATATGAGAACATTCATAACATGATGATGTACATAACAAAAAAATATGAATAATATCAACATGTATGCATATTAATGTATCATGTATAAATTTTAAGATCTCATAATGATCCATATTCAGAGATATTTTATAAATCGATGCTTAATTTGTAACGTGTGCTTCGGGCACATGATCCAAAATACGATGACACATATTGTGATTTTGTAATAACTTATTCTTATGACTTTCAATCACAAGTTATCTCATCTCACGGAAAGATAGAGCTCGTAGATACGTACTTAGTTGAAGAATCTTCTCATTCTTCAGTGGATGATCATATGAAATTTCAGAAACATTTGTCATCATATATGTCCTCATTGACCCAATCAGGCATACCATATGTTATGAGAATCAATATTCATTTGATTCATCAGTGCAAGTCTTTTGACCAAGCCACTACGTATGCAATGACACGTTGTTCAAAAATCAGGTAATTTTCTTGATAATATTTTTCCTACCTGACATGATTGTAGGAATATAAAAATATTCTTCTTTACTTCAATTGTTGTCTTAATGCAAGTCATTCTTGCAATTTGAAACTTAATAAGTTTCTTAAGACATAATATATAAAATGCATCATTTAAAGCCAAAATAATTCCACATGTAATAGTAGATATGACTCTTCTGGAGTTTTCTACTAAATTTGTACGACCTTGTACAGTAGTGGCTTTGGCTTTTCTCATTATCAAATTAGAGAATACTTATCTCTTAATATAGTGTGCATGACAACACTATACATGATGCATAAATCATATTACCTGATCTTAAATCAAATAGGAGACCGAAGAGTATCCATACTCTTCCCTTCAAGCCGAATAAAATATTTATTGTAGATAAATTATTTATGCAACTATTACAAAATAAACGATAAGGTTATTCCAATGGCAAAATATAAAATAAGAACAATGCATTCAATCACATGAATGTCAATTAATTTCAATGTAACTTGGTATAAGTCTTTTAGATAGAAATTATGCATACCAACATATCACCATATACATGTGTACTTTGCCATTTTAAGACGATAATGCAAATATTATCTTTGTTATTGATCCTTAAAAAAACATATTATAATGATATGCATAAATAGTCATCACAAACATATAAAAAATGTTGAATATCGATATGTTAGCAACGTATACATGTGTATTATTAATATCTAAAAAGAATCTCATCGTAAGTGAATAACAATCACAAGTATGAAAATATATTGGACTAACGAGAGCACTGACCAATATAAAATATATAGTTTCAATATAAATGACAAATAAATCAAAGCTTAAACAAAATATTTGTATCATTGTATATAATATTCATTTGTCATATTGGTATTCTAGTATATAATCATGTATATCTACTAGATAAAGTATATGTTACTTATCAAATAAAACACACATAACTACAAATAAATCCATTTTGATCGTGGAATTTATATACCATAAGGACATTAATTATTTTGTCATTTATCTCATCTACATTCACATCCATAATCATGGTCACAAAATGATTATAATAGACTTTTATAAGAATTTTCAAGCTCTCATACATTTACTTCAGGGAATGGAGCAAGTCAATTACTTGTGATTTTTTGGACTCCGTACTAGATCATTAATTTGTGAAATGGATATAAGATTTTCCTATCTCAACTCTCTATGGTCTTCTGGCCATGCATAGAGCTAGATTTAGGGAATGAGTTTGATGAGTTTATGAGACTTTGACATTTGCACACCCTTTTGATGCTCATAAGAATCCTTCAGGGATTGCTATACATTTTCATAACTTTCTTCACATGAATATACAATCTTGATATCATTATATATTTGCATCTCATGAAGATTACAATTTTTGTCATCGGGCCCGGAGTGCTTCTTTTTCAATGATAACATGACATATGGTAAATAATTATTTTCATAATATGAAAACTCAAATTTTGTTACAATATACAACATTATATCATATATATAATTGCATAAATAAATCACATGTGCTAGAAAGAATAACAATAATATTTCTCGATGTGATGCAACAAATTAATATCGAAATTTTATGTGACATAATATGATAACTTAACGGGATTCATCAAATATTAGATTTGCAAAAATGCATCAAATATGATTGAAACTAGTGTTTCATCACAAGAATAATATGATATAATATATATCCAAGCATTTTTTTTTCTTTTTAGTGAACAAGTTAAAAGCAATAATAACATGTAGACTTTTATAAGAAAAAAATACCATTTGCATGTTTTCATTATTCCAAAAAGACATCGGGACAATCCCCCGATGTGAGACTAAACAAATACCAAAAATAGACTAAACATTCTCTAATACACGTGCTGCACAAGTCTTAGCGGATCTGGAATGATCCGGACCGCCAATTAGCGGTCCCAGACCGCCAATTGGCGGTCTCCTGGATCCGGATCGAGTTGGTTTTCATTCTGGGTTTTTCTTCATGTATTTGTTGATCTTGGATGCATCTACTTTGCTTGTTGGAGCTCCAACCCGAATCGAATTGCCAAAATACTCCCCATGATGGTGTGGAGTTTTCTGTTTTGCTCTTAGGTCATTCGGTCTTACGTTCAGGTCCTTCTCCCTTGCATCTTAGTCCCCAGATCTCACAATTCAGCCCTTTTCCCAGCTTTTGTGTCCTTTTATGCTTTATCTCTTCAAACATATTTATTTCTGAAATTCCAACATAAAACTCATCACGTAGCATTGTTTAGGTGAAAGATAATGGATATAAGATACAAATATAAGCATGAAATGATGTCAATCAAATACCCCCACACCTAACCTTTGCTAGTCCCGAGCAAAATAAAGAAAGAGAAAAGCATACGAAAAACAAGAAATCCTAACTTACTTTCGTAGGAATCACGGTTGCACTTAGCACGTGCAACAAGCCGTTAAACCTCCTTGTCGCCAAGGAGTAGTGTTGTCGCCTGAGGGTTTTCAGCGGATACACCAACAAAATCCGAACAAAGATGCATTAATCATTCTAGCTACACGACTCGTTGGACTTATTTTGTCGATCATGGGACGCGGTAATACTACGGGTCGACTATATATATATAATCAGTCCACACACCTAGCCTAATGAATCATTCATGAAAGTTAATTAAGGACTTAAGTGAAAGACATGGGCAACCTTAACTTCTGAATGTGATACAATGTGTAGAGTCCATTAAGGTTCTTATTTGACTCTTTTTTCTTTCTTTCTTTGGAGCATTATATTGGTTGGTGTTTGATTCTCCCAGGGTTAGGTTTCGTGCATCATTGCCTATGAGGACTTACACTATCACGTACACCTTCCCCCAAATCTCCACATAGGGCGATCCCTACCACCCGTGTAACGGGGGTTCGGTCGGTGTATCCCAAGTCAGATGACTCGAGAGCACCACGCACAAAGTCCCCTCAGACCTACTTCCCTGAGTGATAGGAGCCTTGCGAGAAGAGAGAACACCACTTATTCACTTATCTACATGGGAACCAAAACCCCTACACTTAAGTTTCACAAAAAGAGATTAAGAGCCATTGACTACGACAAACTTCCTTATACTAACAGACACGAATTATTGACTCACTAGGTTCAGGTGGACTTCTTTAAATGTTTGAATACTGAAACCCTATGATTACATGCCCCCCAAGGGAAAACCGGGGTACATCCTAACGTCTCGATAAGACCTAGAGCAGTAAACTAGAAATCCTAATGCATCAAGTTCAAGACAATTTTGGGAGCTTTCTTTTTACTTTGCCTCTCAACGGTTTTGCACATGCTAAACACACGAAAACCTACAAAAACATTTTCTTTCGCAAACACACGAAGATTTTGAAAGAAATGTGAAAATTTTAAAGTACTAGGCAAGCAAAAAAAGACAAGTCACCCAAGGATCATGGCAAACAGATATATCGATATTAAATGCAGCACACTAACATGACCCTAGCAGTACAAACAAAAGAAAATAAACTCAAAGGAAAATGACTCGACTATGTACACACGTAAAGCACCCCCCCACACCTACTTCATGCATTGTCCTCAATGAATGTGAGCATGATACTACATGGATTTATGCATGAAAAATGAAAGATCTCACCAACATAAAGTGCAAAAGGAAGTTCATGGTTATGTTGATGGACACAAACCTGAATTCCCTCAAAACCTGTGAGATACTGAAGAAAGGAGACAAATACATGAAGAAATGGGGGCCAAGTACACACGGGTTGGGGCCCACAACAATCAATGCTTGCTCATGAGTCTTTTATTACTTGCTTCTTTTTTTTGACAAGATATATACATCAACAAAGATATTCTCATAATCATTTGGTCAAGGAACATCAAATGAGAACATCGAGTAATGAGGACCAGAGACTTGCCGAGATGGGCAAACTTCACTGGTACTCTGAGGTGTCATGAGGGGTGAAAGGTCAAAGCTGAAAGGCTCGAACCCCTCATGATATTGGTGTAGGATTTCATGTTTAATTGTGCATATATATTTTTCGAATTTTATGCATAATAAGGATCAATTATAATTTTCTACGATTTATTTCATGCATGCATCAGTTTGTTTTAATAACTAGTTTCAAAAACTTATTAAAAAAACACAAGGGACTCTGAAATTCATACCTAGAAGTTCTCTAAAACTTCTTGATGTTCCAGAGACATTGAGGAAGACGATCGTCGCTTCTCGTTGCACCGGATGCCTCCGAGTGTTCACAGAAACCCTAAACAAGGTTGGAGAGAAAGGATCTAGCCAATCAATCTCCAAACAAGCTTAGAATCTAGCTACAAACCCCTTCCTTAATCTCTGAGATTTCTCCTTCCAAAGACTTAGAAAACTAAGAGAATTTTCGTGGCTTTTTGCGGTGAATTGGAGAGAAAATAATTAGAAAAAACATCTAACTTAATTAAGGAGAATAAGGACCTATTTATAGGCTCCAATCTTACTCTCAATCATGGCTATTCTCAAGCCACGTTTTCTTGACATTTTCTCTCACAAACTAATTCCATAATCTATTACATGCATCCACAAAACGTTTGACCAAGTTTGGAGCCAATCCAACCATTGATCAAATTAATCTCTTAATTATCAAAGGCAGAAAATCGATCGCGGTTCGGTTTACCGAGTCCCACTCGGTTAACCGAATATGTCACGATTGTTTAACCGAGTATTAGACGGATGACCGATTTTTAAGGAGAAAAATTCTCCTTAACCGATCCGACGAATTCACGTCTACAACCGAGTGCCATTCGGTTAACCGAAAATATCGGAACTGGACATTGTTCGGTCGACCATTTCTGGTTCGGTACACCGTACCAGAGTTCCAGGCACTTTGGCCATGTTCGGTCAATCAACTATGACTATCCGTTCCACGTTCGGTTGACCGATCCACAGATCCTTCGGTCGATCGAACCATAACGGATTACCGAACTTTTACCCGATTTTGCCTTTTCAAATTTTTGATTTATTTCCAACAAAATTTGAACTTTTGGGGGTTTTAGCAAATTCACAACTTATGCAATATATTATCCTATGCAACAATAAATTATTGTACCCTATAATTTATGCATCTCATATGAATTTATCATGATTCTAATTATGTTATATACAACATAATTGATTTTACTTGTTCACCACATGTGTCATATTTTCTATAAGAAACCCGACACATCATATGAACCAAAAATCAAGCTTCTTGTTTCCTGTTTTTTGTGGTGTGACCTATGGGAGGATCTAGACTAAGTTGGTAGTGATATTAAGAGCTTAATATCACAAGCTATAAGCGGTATCTAGCTACACATTATAGCTCCCAATTAGTTAGATGTCTTAATTCCACTCGAACCAAAACTCGATCCATTTAGTGATGGAGTGCACCACTTGTGTCCGTCCCTTGCCTCATGATATTAAGAATACACACAAAGTAGTATTGTGTCATCTTTGTATTAGTATTCATTTCTTGATCTCTTTAACCTAGTTATAAATATGTGACTTAACTCAAATCACATTGTGCACATTATAACTTTGCTTTATCAAGGGGCCCACTAATATCATCACTCAATTGAGAGGGGCAATGATAATCTTTTGACAAACTATCTTCTCCAACAAAAGTCATACTTAACCAACCAATGCCTTTACACTACTCTCATCGATAGCTCAAGACACTAGTCTAATTAAGCAATTCTTAAGTGATCAGACATAAGTCTCATATCAAAGGACCAAAGACAAAGTAAAACATTAATGACACAGAAAACACAATTCTATAATGTTTTACTTATTAGGTCTATTCAGTATACAAAAGTAATAATTTCCTCTTTTGTGTACCCGTGCTGTCACTCACTTGTAGAGCTATGATGTTCTATGACCAACACGACAATCTTAACTCGGTAATTAATGTCCCATGTTAATTACAATGATTGTGAATATCTTTTGTTTTATGTAAATCAATATGTTTTAGAGCTCTACGGTCAAGGACCAAGAGCCTCTTCCTTAACACTTCTAAAAGATGAATATCATAAACAAGGAACAAAATGATTTCTCATTCAATTCATAATAATTGGCATTTAAAGTAAAACTTTTAGAACACATTCCCTTCAATTGGTTGGGTGTGGGCAACATTAATGAGTGGAGTTGTGTTGCCTCACTAGGGTTTAGTTGCTCATCGAACAAAACCCTCCAACCAATAGTTGGGTGCATCAGAATGAGTTCCTTAAGCTGATTCGATGGATACAACAGACCTGTATCACTAAGAATGGGTCTTCTCCTCAAGTCATCCAACAAGGACCTCCCACCATCATTTATATCATCAAGCATAAACTCGGTCGTAGGTGGGTCCTTGTTGGAGTAAAGATGAAGCTCAAATAGCTCAATGGCCAATGGACATGAGATAGAGACACCTTCTGGTATAGGCATATGATGAGGTGTCTCACTCTCACTTGTACTCTCAACTGAATCATGCAACGAACACTCCTTTTGGACATTTATGTTTGATGCCAGCTCACTCTGTTGCATTACAAAGACATGCAATGAGTTTTCGCTGGACCCACAAACATTCTCAATGGGTTGCATTGGTGTTAGGGGTGTTCGTTGATTTTGTGGTGCTTTCTCCAATTGGCGGATGAGATTGAGATTTAAAGGTTGGTCCATGGGCTCCTGTTGCCTACCAGAGTTGAACACATGAAACTCAGTACTCATGTTACTGAATGAGAGCTTCATGAGACAATTTCTACAATTAATTAAGGCGTTGGAAGTTCCCAAAAATGGTCTACCCAAAATCAAAGGTATTTGAGAGTGGGTGTTCGCAACAGGATTGGTATCGAGGACAACAAAATCGACCGGAAATGTAAAATCTCCAACTTTGATAAGCTCGTCCTCGATAATCCCCTTTGGAATACGAATGGATTTATCCGCCAATTGGAGGGTGATCTTAGTTGGTTTCAATTCTCCCAAATTTAACTGTTGATAAACAGAAAATGGGAGGAGGTTGACCGCTGATCCTAAATCAAGCAAAACATTACTCATGCTAGTGTCCCCTATAGTACACTGAATAGTAGGACACTCAGGGTCCTTGTATTTTGTGTAGGTGGGATTGGACAAAAGTGAGCTTACATTTGCAGTCAAGAATGCTTTCTTAGGAACATTGGTCTTCCTCTTGGTTGTGTAGAGATCCTTCAACACTTTGGCATATTGAGGTATTTGTTGGATGACATCCAACAAAGGGATGTTAACCTTAACTTGCTTAAACACCTCTAATATATTATCTATTGTGTCACTCTGCTTTTTGGTTAACCTACTTGGATAGGGAGCTTTTGGCAGGTAGGTTTTCTGTAGTGCCTGAGAAGGAGGCGTTGGTGTGTTACCCTCACCCTCAGCCTCTTCCTCACCACCATTCCCACTGAGGGGCTGCATAGATGGTGGTGGTGGCAAGGAAATGTGATTGTCAACCTGTTTTCCATTCCTTTAGGTCACAATGGAATTGACATGGTGAACATGTTCCTCCACATGGTTCACTTGCCTCCCCGAGGTACCACATTCTCATTTTGCATGTGTTGTTGCTGGTACATGCGGGGGTTAGCCTCAGGCTGGCTAGGCAAAGACCCTCTCTCTCTTTCATGTACAAACTGACCCAATTGACCCATCTGAAGCTCTAGAGATTTGATGGTCTGCTGATTTGAAGTGAGAACTTGACTTGTGGTTGACATAAAAAATTTCATTAAGTTTTTAATCCACGAGTCAAGGTCTCAAGCGAATTGAATCGGGTTTCCATATTATCGGAATTTGGGAAACCCGATTGATTGGTGATTGGAGCTTGGGGTGACTGATAAGATTGTGCGTGCATGGGAGGTTGGTATGATTGGTTAGGTGGTCGAGAGGAGTTTGAAGGACCACCCGGGGCATTATTTTGGTTCCATGAAAAAGTAGGGTGGTTCCTCCATCCAGTATTATAAGATAATGAGTATGGGTCATTCCTAGCTCTGTCATAGATGGCGTTGACATGTTCCATCTCAGGAGGAATGGACGCACACTCGCTTTCTAATGGTTATTTATTTGGCTTCCTAGGAGCTCCAAAGTCGACCAGCCAGACGTCATAGTCTCATAGAGATTGTAAACCACCATTTATTTGATGGTATACATCTTAGTGAACAATCCACCATCCAACGATTCTTTTTAGCGTGATTATAGTTTGTCTTTTAAAATTTTGTCCACATTTACTTACTTCCCTTAAACATTAAAAACTTTGCATTAATGTAGCCTACCTCCTCTAAATTTTAAGACCTAATACTTTTCTCTCCCAAACTATTATTGTTTTCCTCACTCGAAACAATTGTAGCATGCCAATATGCCACAATCTATCTTATGTTAGATCTTTCTGACTAATCAGTTTGGAACGAAAAAGATAAAAAAAAAGACCAATTATCTATATACGGATTCAAAGCTGAAACAAAGGCCAACAGAAGGGTGGAGTGTGAAATATAACAATTGTTTAGGGATAGACGGTGAAAAACAACAGTAGTTTATGAAAGGTAAGGGTCTAATTTTTGAAGTTCGCAAGCAAACGATGAGAAATTTTTAGGATGCAAACTATAAAGTTTTATGGTTAAAATGAGTTAAGTGAAATGACAATATATATTTCAGAATGACAAAAACTATAATTTTACCCTTTTATTGGGGCTTCAAACATGATGGGTATTATCTGTTTATTCGCTCCATATATGGCATGATTATGGGTACCGGTAAAATTGTTTCAAGATCTTACTTACACGTTTCGTACTCAGTTTAGCACATATTATTGTCAGTTTGTCACTTTAGGGTCTATATTAATGTTACTTTTCTTTTACTTTGGTTATGATTGACAATAATGGTTGTTACTTAAGGTGTGATCCACCCCATATTCGTCTACGACGTAGGTACAAGTAGGGGTGGCAATTCGGGTCATGACCCGAAATTCGAACCCGAACACGACACGAAAATTTTGGGTTCGGGTTGACTTAATTCGGGTTCGGGTTGATTTTGGGTCGACCCGAACTACACGAAATCTAATTTGGGTCGTGTTCGGGTCCATATATTTCGGGTTTCGGGTAATTCGTGTCGACCCGAATTACCCAAAATTCAATTTCGTAAAAAACCCTAACCCTAAACATCATATAACATATTCATTCATCCTGCCTCCCTCACTCCCCACGAATTTAACACCCGCCGCCTAGTGCCTCACCCTCACGCCCTCACCTCCCCTCTCAGGCTCTCACTCCGTCTCTCGTCGCTGATCTCTCCGTCTCTCGTCGCTGATCTCTCCGTCTCTCGATCTCCGTCTCTCGTCCTCTCTCGATCTCTCATGCGGTCATGCCCCAAATCCCCTACGATCTTGCAGTGTCGTCGTCCTCACGTCTCGTCCTCCCATCGTCCTTGCTTCTCGCCCTCCCACCGTCCACTCCTGCTCGCCACAGACAGTGTGGATGTTGAAAACTTCACGGAAGAAGGAATTAATTCTCATTCAGGTTTGTGAATCTTTAGATTTTTCATTTAACAAAAAGTTGATTGATTAATATGTTTTTTTTGATTTCTCTACTAATCTTCTAACAGGTTGAATCTGATCACAAGGAATGTGGAGTGGAGACAATAATGCTTTCATGGTGTTGACGTAGATTTTTATTATTATTGTTGAAACGAACCGAAAGTGATTTAAATATGTTGTTTTGAAACTTGAAAGTACTTATTTTATTGTAACATGATGATTTGTTTTGAAACATGAACGTACTTGTTTTATTGTAACTTCAAACTACATGTTTCGGTTGTGCAGTTTGAATTTCCATATCATTTGTTGCTATCATTTGTTGTGCATATCATTTGTGGGGTTATAAAATACTTACATACTCTACTTAATAGGTTGTGCTTTGAATTTGATAGGTTGTGCATATCATTAGTTGCTTGAATTTGAATATCTTTTGTTCAGGTCAATTTGTGTTAATTCAGGCAATTCGTGTCAATTGACACGAACATGAATTCAGTTCGTGTCAATTCGGGTCTACCCGAACACGAAATCGAATCAACACGAAAACAGTTCGTGTCAATTCGTGTCAGATCGGGTTACCAGTTTCGTGTTCGTGTTTAGGTTTACAATTTCGTGTTCGGGTTCGGGTCGGCCATTATTAAAAAATCCGTGTTCGTGTCCATGTTCGGGTTGAAGAAATTTTAATTCGTGTCAATTCAGGTCGACCCGAACACGACCCAAAACCCGAAATTGCCACCCCTAGGTACAAGATAGGTAGGGAGAATGAGTATACACCAGTAATTGTAGCGGTTCAAGACGAGTATATGTACAATAAATATTTAAACTGCTAAACGTCGCATGCGAATTACTTAAATCGTCCGTGTCAATTACTATTTTGTCATTCTCTCATTTTTTTTACTTATTTCATCTATTCATTCCACTCTCTCACCACCACACTTCTGTTTCTTCCCAACATCAAATTTCAACCACAAAAATATATATCTCGGAGATCAGAAAACTGCTCCTAATAGACTTTCCTCTTTTCATACTACAACAAAAAATAAACATGAAAATAAAATCGGAGTACGAATGCGGCAGGAGGCGGCAGCCCCTGTGGGGGACGTTAGTGTATTCCGGATATTGATATGTTTACCCCGTTTATTTACGTTTGTGTTTTTTTCCCGAATTCGGGTAAACGGATATGGGTAACCGGATCAATATCCACTCCGTCACCACCGAAATCTTGTAATGGAACCTGGAATATTTGAGATAATACACCATATAAATTTAAGTTTTAAAAAAACACAGGGGCATCTGCAAAAAACCTCCCCATGGGGGAGGTGTCCTAGCCAAACGCCCCTGTGAGCCTTTTTTGCAGACGCCGGTGCCCAATTCTTTATTTTTTATTATTTTAATTCACCGGATTCAGACAATTTGCCAGACATTTCCTTGGTGTTGCCCCTGGAAGAGTGATGAAAACTTAGAGAGAAGCATTCTTTTAAGAGACGAGACGAAATGAGTATTAATGGAAAGTGAAGGGCAAAATAGTAATTGGTTTGGGCGATTTTAGTAATTTGTAGGCGACGAATAGTAATTCCCATAAATATGACCATACGTACTCGTTCCATTTAAAATTTTAACTTTTATAAAACTCACATCTACCCAAAATTGGACTTGGGTGATGATGACGTCGATGTTTCAATTTAACCATCCATAATAGAAAAACTAATAATCGTAGAATTTAAAACAATATAATTCTTCTACAAAATAATTTCAATATCAATGTTAAACCAATAGATAGTGATTCCCAAAATAAAAATGGTTAGAATACTTACTTTAATTCATAGCAGAATTGAAAATTTATTACCCGTATCGTGATCGTCTAAGCCTCGACACTCTTCTTAAGATCTCTTCGATGGGGAAGAGAATTTTTTTGTCATTTTGTCCGGCTTAGAGACTATGACCCATTATTTATAATTCAGTTATGAATTCATCAATCACAATTGAATTGTTAATGAGAGCTCTAAACATGTTGACCCTTTCTTACTAATTGGTATTTTTAGAAGGCGTAATAGGAAACAAGTGGCCGTTTGTATCCACTGCAACGGCACATAACATGTGCCCACCGTATCTGGTCTTCAAGAATGTGCCATCTACACATAGCACAAAACGAAATCGTCTAAATCCCCTTCTTGAAGCTCCAAAAGAGAAGAAACATTACAGGAAGTGACCATCTTCTGTGACAAAATCAGTGATCGTGCCTGAATTGTTTTTTCTCCAACATGTACAAGTACGTAGGTAACTTTGAATAAGATTCCTCTGGTGTAGTCCCTTACATTCATAAGTGCATTCTCTCTGCATCACCACGCCTTTTGGTAACTCATGTTTATGTCGTATTATTCCTTCATATCCTCCCTTATGTCTTTTGTCAAGTAGCAAGTACCGTCACTGACATATTTGTTCATGATCAGGTGACCGACTACCCAAGGTGTTTCTTGTCAGTGGTCTTTCTGTTTGAGCTCGAATGTGCAATTATGCACATTGTGGATGGTAGTAACCTCAAACATGGGTGAGCGCAATTGTTTTTTGCCTCTCAATCTCCAACCACAATTAAGATCCTTGCACGTGATGTACCACACATGTTTACCAGACTTCTTTATTACAAACTCAAAAAATTTCTTCTTTGCAAAGAGTACAACTTTGATTTTCATTTCAACATTGGTTTTGAAAGTCTTACCAAGGTGGAATTCTCCAGATGATTCGTAGGCAGAGAACATAGGAGTGTGTCTGGAATCCAATATATCTTATCTTGTTAACATTGGAGCAGTCCAACTTTTGTGATCTTTTGGACGGCTACTGCATGTCCCAGGTTTTTGGTTTTCTGGACTTCCGAGTTGTGGGTGTCTTTCCGTTGGGGGTTGTGAGTGTGTGAATGGCTAGTCTTCACCTTCCCAGTTTCCGTCTTCGTCACCTTAGTTCACAACATGATCATCATTCACGCAGGGCTCGTACCCATTCAATTTGTGGGGGACATCAACTTCAACATTGTCTTCAGGGACAATTATCTCACCCCCGGTAGCCATGGGATCTATTTGGGGTACAAAGGTCCCAACCTCACTCCTAACTTCACTGATAAAGTTGGGAATGGCCGATGGTTCTACAAGTGCCTTTTTTAACCGGAGTGACACATAAAGGGATTTTGTCATCTAATATTTTAGAGACGAAGAAACAGACGTCATAATCGTCTGTAATTTCAACAGGTCTCAATGGCTGCTCATGTGTTCTGTAAGGGCCTTCCACTGTCAGCTCATACTTCAACTTATCCACATCAAATGTCTTATGTAAAATTTCAAGCAGTTGAAGGTACGTTACATATTTTTCTATCGTGATCCATTCACTCTTGCCATCCTTGAAAATCCATTCTCTACCATCCATTTCCCAAACACCATTGTACACAACCAAAACGTTAACAGTCGTACCTGATACGTCAAAAAACATTAAAAATGTCAAAACAGTGGAGTTCAAAATAATAGTCATTTTCCATCGAGCAAAATCGTTTTCATATCGAACTTATATTAAGAAACAAACTCGAGCAGAAACTAGTTCAATTGAATTCCAATCAATGATAACTATCGAGCATACACATCGACCTGTACTATCGCGAAACTGTCGAGTAGGCTCGAACTCAATCGAGCTTCAAAACAATTTTAACTATCGAGCAAACCCATCGAGTCTATTTATCTCGTATCGCCGAATACGATCGAGTACCGTCTGCCATCGTCTTCAACCATCATAAATGTTCATTCGTCGAACGCTACCGAGCCTAACACCCACACAAAAGGTAGATTAAAACAAAACTTGAGCAAATCAACAAAACACATCAAGACATTGATCGATCTATTCGAAAATGGAAAGAAAATGCAATAAAGTAACATTCACATCAATTTTTTTACAATTCCACTTACTCATTCTCTTTGTTGACCGGTTTATTTACCAAGAACACTACAACAACTTGTGCATTCCGGTGGAGGTCTGTCGGGAGGCCGAAGGGGACAATCTCACCTAGATAATGACTATTGTGGCCCCGATCTGAACTTCACTACAAACTTAAAAATCAGAGCTTGATGGGACTGAAAGAGAGAAAGAAAGAGTTCCAAGGAGAAAGGGAGAGAGAGGAGAATGATCGATTTAGGCAGGAGTTTTTGGGGGAGAAGTGAAAAGATAAGTATATTTTTCAGAGGATATCAAAGTAGAGTTTTTTTTCCAGATGTTGGGCAACTTGAAACATAGAAAGTCAAATTTTCCATTAGAAATATGCAAGATTGAGAACACTATGTAATTCTGATGCTACAAACCCATTCTTGATCTGTGTCTTGCTTTTTTACTAATATTGTGACTATTGATGGAATTCGTAACAAATAAATGTTATGAAATCCGCTTTTATCTTGTGTTACTGAAATCGATGGACCAAATTATTTGGGAAATTCTGTTTAGACAACAAAAGTTTGCGCGCATTAGGATTCTCTCTATATTATAAGGCTTCTAGAAAAATCAATTTATTAGAATGAGTAACATGTCTAGAGCCCATTAGCCATTCGGTTGTGATTGAAGGACTGACAATTGAATTATAAATAGAAAGCATATATGGGGGTGGCATCTGTTTGCTGCCTTTAAGTTGCAAGGAAAGAAACTCTTTTTAGAAAGCATATATGGGGGTGGCATCTGTTTGCTGCCTTTAAGTTTCAAGGAAAGAAACTCTTTTTCCTTAAAGTTTATTACGCATCATAAGAATTGAAATTACAAAGACAAACAATCGAGCTGAAAAACGTATAGAAATCAAGCCGAGCCTTTTATTCATCACACCAACTTATCGCAATTTTTTATTTCTTCAGGCCTTTGGACCCTCGATTGCTCCAGCCTCAATCAGCAAAGGAACCAATTTTCCTGAATATCAAGTTCCACGACACCTGCAAAATAAAAAATAAAAAAAATTCATTAAAGAATCCCAGCAATCGAAACATTAATCGCGGAGTAGTTATTTTGTCGCAGTCTAGGTAGATTTAAATCAGTGTTGGTTATGGAATTTCGTTTAACGACGTACTGTCAGAACCACCAATGTGATTTCCCTTGATGAAAACATTCGGGACAGTGCATTGGCCCGTCCACTCCGCTAGCGCGGCTTGACCCATCACCTGAATGAATATGTGGAAGTAAATTAGCCAAACATAATACTTGCTTACTAAGTAATTTTGTTAGTGCATCCAGTGTTGTGTTTATTTCCTGTTTTTTTTGGTATTTTCATATTCGTGCTCTTGCCTTCCACATTAACTTCTTAATTAAATTTGTTATGTCTATGTTATAGTTTTAAGGTCTTCTTTGGAGATTTATTATGTAATTTGCTTCATTTTCTTTTATAGTTTCTTCCATTTTACTTCAAAAGAGATACGCAATAAGTTGGTGAAAACTGCAAAGGGCTAATGTTATCCCAAGAGTTATCGTAACGCCTAAAAGTTGACTATATGTGCAATGGCATATGAGTAATGGCTAATGGCAAATGTACCCATATGAGTAATTTCCAACATTCTCGACCATCATTGCGATGGTTAATCGGGAATAAACTCTCCGTAAAACCAAGCCCGCTCAGTCGGAGATCAACAACGAAAATCAGGCATTTGTAACCAGAAAAAACGACACAAATCCACGCGACAAAGGTAAAAACAAATATGATTAAATAACCACGAAAATTGTGATAATTGTAAGAAACAGGGGCACAACCAATCAACATGCTACTTCCTCTACCCACATCTCCAGCCATCTAGGGACGACTCAGAGAGGAGGGGGGACAGGAGGAGTGGCGGCCATGCAAACCCGATCGGGAGAAGCGGAGGCGACACTCAACCCTATGGAGGAAATCCTAGCAATCAAGGAGAAGGACACAAATGGGATGGAATCGGGTCTGGTTCGGATCAGCGAGGCTTTTATGCCACGAATGGTGGAGCATCCGACACGATGCATCCTTCTCCGGATCTTCAACTATTCGGATCCAGTAATGGAGGCACCGACCCAACCAAGTTTGGTGCTCTGTTAGCCCACTTAAATTCGTTTTTGCAGTCCCATACCCCAAGTAAAGGTAATTTCTCAGGTATAGACACATTCTTGGATAATTGAATACATACTTTTCAGTAAATAATTCTAATAATTCCAGTTGGATTATAGACCCCAGTGCAACTGACCACGTGATAGGAAATTCATCCATGATTTGTAACGTAAAAAATAGTTTAAATTTTTAAATAAATTCGTAACTGTTGCAAATGAAGACAATACAAATTAAAGGTACAAGAGAAGTACAATTTTAGACCATCAAATACCCGAAAATGTTTTGTACGTGCCCAATTTTGATTCTAATCTTCTGTTTGTTGCTAAACTCACAAAAAATTTATATTGCAATATCATCTTCACACCTTTTGATAGGGGTGAGCATCCGGCCCGATAACAGAGGGGCGCCTGGGCGCTCGGGCCAGGCGGCATGTACGCCGGGCCCATTAAGAATGCCCTCAGAAAGTAATTTGAGTGAAGCATCTTACACCACGATAATGCATGAACTATCATCGGACATATAAGATGGGGGATACATGGATGCCAAGGTGAATGAACCTACATGAAGTAATTAATGCTAGACCAGCTCTATAATTGTTACCTGGAATGGTCTGAAACTTAACATGCCAATAATTTAAAAAAACTGATATTTTTGGTATTTCTTTTTTGTGATTTTAGTGGAAACATCGATTTTCAGAATATGTTCGGCTGATTTTTTCCTATTATCCAAATATAAGTTTTTGAAAATAAGATACAGCCGGATCGTCAGCTCATTTGAGGTAATGTATGGTTTTGGATCAGCTAGAGTGTGACCCACATGCTATATGTTTGATGTAGATTTTGTAACATATCCCGACCGTCTGTACATAATGTTATTTAGAAGATTAATTTTCATCCAACTTATCTTAATTTAATACCACCTAATGTGTTAAGAATTTTCCACATTTATGTTTGCATGCATATAAAAATAACAGAGCACTTCGACTTGATCTACAATTCCTACAATGTTATGGGAACGTTTGTATAAGCTTGGAAAGTGCCTTTAACTTAGATTGTGCTTTTGATGCGTTCTGTAGCATAAACAAAATTCATCCTATTTGGGCATTAACCATTGTAATTATCCATCCTTATAATCCATGAACAACCCTAGGGCTTATAGAGTCCTCTAGTTTTGCGCAGCAACCTCTCTCTCTCTCATCTTCTTCCTTGTAAGCTCGATCTGTGTGTGTCTAACAAGTCTTCTTCCTCTTGAAAAAGGCACGATGTCTAGATCTCTTCTGAAGCAAGTCCATTGGACTCAAGAAAGTTTAATTTTGAAATCGGCCACATTGAAGCAAGATTTGTTGGGCTTATTTAAAGGTTAACTCAAGTAGTCAATATAAAAAGTAAGTTGAGTTTGTCTGATTTTTTATAATAGGTTTAATTGCATTAATTGAAAATATTGTTTTGGGACTGTGGAGCCACATTCCCTACACAAGCAAAATTGGGGTCCACAAAACCCATAATATATAATAACAAAGTTTAATTTTTAAAGTATCTCTTTTAAGAAAAATGTAAAGCTTCAGTTCCCCTCATATGGCAACCGCCAGTGGTATCTGCTTTTGCAGTTGTGGGTGCAAGAGTCGAAACCTGAAGATCATTGTTGATGATGTGGTTGATTGGTATGCTTGATTGATCACCCGCGAGTCTTCATTTTTCCTGTCCAAAAAATCCACCAATAAAGCCATCAACTCCAGATCCAGCAACCATGGCTATGGCTTTCAAGATGGCGAGAAAGAAACTCAATTCTCTCTACAATGTGTTTGCTCGTTGCATGGTATGTTTGTTTAAGTGGTTGTTTTATTCTGTTCCTTTTGTTTTGTGCTCCAACCTTTTTTATCAGAATCAAGCAAAGGTTGATGGGCTAAATTTTAAGATCATAATTGTTATCACTTATTTTTTTATCTTGCATGGAAACTAAACATTTTTTCACTCAAAATTGACGAGAAACAATGAGAAAAATGATCTTGGTGGTGGGTTATATTTTTTTACTACCAACAACTATTAGTGGTTTTATCCCCGAGGACGTAGTGGAGTGGTTAGGGGTGAGTGCCTTGAATTGACGCAGGTTCAAATCATCCCGTTCCACATGTCAAATGTTTTGGTGAAAACTATGTGGACCACCTCGAGATTTGTACTCAGGCCGACGTTCAAAGTGTGGTGGTCTAGTAAGTTCGACGGTTTTGAAAAAAAAGGACAACTATTAGCGGTTGCTTGGGTGGGTGAGTTAGCTAGTAAGTATAATATTCCTTGCTTAACTTTTAAAAATAAGCTTTTATGTGAATCTTCAAGATGCCTGCTTATGCCTATAGGTAGTCTCTCAGACACGCAACAAAGTAAAAAGCATATTGAAACCATGAACCAAAGCTTTCTTATATACCACTAAAATAATCGTGTCATTGTGTTGATATTTTTAGTACATTGGATTAGGATAAAATCATTTTGACAAAGGGAAAAATAAAGAGAAAACTACTAAAAGTGATATCTTTTGTACATTGGATTTGTGAAGTCTCCAACCCTAATTAGAGTGCTCTCGAGATTAAAAGGGTTTTTTTGCATGGGGAAAGGGTGTGAAGTGATGGTGTAGGGTATGGGTTGGGTTTGGTGTGTTTTTAAGAAGAAAAGCTCACTTCTCTTCTCTTCTTCCTCTCGGCCCAGCCTCTCCATCTCCTTCACTCATCTCCCTCCCATTCTTTCACGACGGTGGTGAAGTGGACGGCGAGCAAGGACACAACTGCGACGAGCGAGCGACATTGGAGGCCGACGTTCGTGTTGCTGAGTGGAACACAAACGAGCTCTGACGAACGTCAATCGTCGCGTGAAGAAGGTATGCCAGTTCAATAGTTACATTTTATTGCTCACACTAGATGTGTGAGGTGTTGGCTGGTCGGCTTACGTCGGAGACCTCGCCGACGTCGAATGAGCGACAAGTTAGACCTAGCTCGGCTAGGTAGTTTCCGTCCAACAGTCCACGGGTGCCTTTGGGCGGTCGACTGAATGTAGTGTATATCTCTGATCTTAACCAACACCGGTTGAACAACGCCTTGAGGCGGTCGACCAGTCGTGTTTATGTTGGTGGATTAGAAGATCCTCTGTTGTTTTTGGTCGAACGGGGCCCTTAACCGTTCGACCGTTGCTATGATATTTGACTTGAACCAGACATTGATCACCTAAACGGTCGACCATCTTAGACTTGGTCCGACCGCTAACTTAAGTGGACTTATGACTGTTTGACTGATTCATAACGAGTTTGACCGATTGATGACTAGAAACTTCTGAAGGATCGTGTGGGTTATGGGTCCACTAATCACTTTTTAAGCTAATCCACAATTCTCTACTTGATTAAGCAATCAAATGCGCAGCGGAATAAACAAACAAGTAGAGAAAGAAAGACAATGCAAACCACACAAAGACGCGTCGGATTTACAGAGGTTCGGCCGCGCCTACGTCCTCTCTTGCAAGCCCCTCTCGAATCCCCGTTCGAGCTCCTCTTGCGTCTTCACTATGCCTCCCCGTTCCGGGCCGGGAGCAACGCCTTTTACAAGTCTTCAAGCTCGCGAACAACCCTCGCCGAGCTTGGCACCACCTCTCACAATCCGAGAGGAACACTTCGGGCTTTCACCGAAATCCTTGCTTCTTTGTCTTGGGCTTTCACCAAGACCCTTGCTCACTTGACAACAATGGTGACTGAGTGGAACTCACTCTCTAATTGAGCACAACAATTGCTAGATGATTGTATGATGGAGGATGTGGAAATTAGGCTTTGGAATCACTAATTGGGAGCTTTGAGGTTGTGGAAAATCTCACTATAAGTTTGACACTTTGGAGTTATGAAATCTTGTGGAAAACTAAGTGTGAACCTCTATTTATAAGCTCCTAAAGATTTCTAGCCGTTTGGACAATATTTGATTGGGTTTTGTGCAAGATACACAAAACAGAAAATCGGGTTCAGAAATCTGTCCAGAAACGGTCGACCGAAAGGTGTATCGGTCGACCGAACCCTTGAGTCTGTTGATGGATCGGTTGACCGAACATAGGTACTGGTCGACCGAATCACTTAAGTTCTATAGGTCAACGGTCGACCGAGCAGGTACCGGTCGACCGAACTACTGGGTTCGGTAAAGAGAAATCTTGATCGGTTGGACAAACTTGTGTCGACCGATAGCAGGTAGATTTTACCTATTTGAACGGTCGACCGAACTAGGCAAATGGTTCGACCGGTTCTAATGTATATGGGGGTGTATATTGAGAAAAATGTGTATACGACCGTTGTATAATACGACAAATAAAACGGTCGTATTTTTACCAGAAATAGCAAACGAAACGGTCGACCGAAGGTCTACCGGTCGACCGAACAGGTCTGGGTAATCGGTTAAATAGATGTGTGATCGGTTGAACGGATTGGTCTGGTATAACAAAAATTGTGTATAACCGGTCGACCGAAAGGTGAACGGTCGACCGAACTCAGGCAGACTGGCGACCAATGTTTTAGGTGTTTAGGTGATCTAATGGAGTCCAAATTATATGATATTTTGTGTGTGACTCCTAAAAGGAACCTAGTGTGTGAATGCATGCATATTAGCTTAAGTTATGCTCAATTCACATAAGTTCCTAAGACTCAAAATAAATCAAGATTACATGTCTTCGATTTAGCTTTAATTACATGTCTTGACTTCATTTCCTTCTTTCTTGAGTCTTGATCACCTGTAGAGGTTAGCACAATACAATATATATGCAATGCAATATGTGTGCTACTCTACATCATCATAATTAAGATTAGGTTAATTAAATCATCAAAACATAGATTAAGGCCAAAAAGCCAACAATGAAAGTGTGGTAATTTTACATTTCTTTGAGAATTAGGAACTTATGCAATCTCCCCCTTTTTGATGATGGCAACCTATATCTTAATTCTATCTAAATACATGGAATTTGTATATGTAAACTATGCATATTAATGCTCCCCCTATGGATGTGCATAGTTTTTGTTCAATTTTATGCCAAATTCCAAGTTACCCCCTTAATTATCTCTCCCCCTTTGACATCCATCAAAAATAATAATTATTTAAGACTTTAAGCATAGAATTTGGATGTCTTGTAATGAAGTTGCTCCCCCTAAATTTTGCACTTCATTACTCTAATAAAAGATATATCATTTAAGCTCCCCTTATCAATAAGGCCAAATGGAAACAATGAGTATGATGAAAGTTAAGTTCATTTAAGTTTCAACTTAAGCCTTATTCTAACATCCATTTAAAATTTGACATTTAAGGTCAATGGATGTGATAAAAAATTTGCAATGAATAGGGTTTATGATTTGCAATGAATTAAACTATATGATATGTCAATTAAGCATATGAAGCTAGATTAGAGCTAATTTAACATGAATTGAATAGATAAGAATTTATACCAATGTTGAATTCGAATTTAGCTCCAATCTCATTTGGTGATGCAACCGGATTTGAATTTGACTCTTGAGCTCACCCGGTCACCACCAATCTCCTCAAGTACCTACAAGTGTAGATTTTGGTACCCATTTTTGCTTGGGTCCATTAAGTTTAGCTTTTGGTACCCAAATCCAAGTTGATTTTGGTACCTCTACACTTACTTTCCTTTTCATGGCATAATTATGTTTAACAATTATTTGAAATGGAATGTTTTTAACATAAAAGTTATTTTGTTTGCCATGAGTGAACTTATGCAATTTATTTGACAAATTTTCATTTAAGGCATTAAGTTCACTGTTTTTAAGCTCAAAAGATTCATTCATGCATTTAAGATTTTGAATCAAAGAATTGTGCTTTTCTCTCATGTGATGTATGTGAATCTCTAATTCGACACATTTGTCGGTCATGCAATTCAAGTCATTCATTAATTTCTTGCTTTCAAGATAAGATTTGTCAAGTTTCTTTAGCAAGTCGATTTTGTCATTTTCAAGCATATGACTTTCAATTGCATTATATGAGGTAGATTTATCATTTAAGCACTCATTCTTCAAGCATGCATTCTCTAAAGTAAGAGCATCAATTTTAGCAAGCAAATCAACTTTATCATCTAACATAGATGCATTTTGACATTTAAGCTCATCTATTTGCTTGTTTGCTAATTTATTTGATTCATGAAGCTCTTTACATTTTTCTACCATTTTCAGAAATGCATTTTGTAGTTTATGTGAATGTGATGATTTTCCACTTGAACTACAACTTGAAGAGTGACTAGAAGATACCTCATCTTCACTTTCTCCATCGGATGAGCTTGATGTTGAACAAGATGTTGAATTGATTTCTTCACATCTAACTTGATCTACATCCATTGGAGTGGCTTCTCCCTTTTTCCCGGTTGGTGAATCTCCTTCACCAAAATTCTTTTCTAATGTTTGCCATATATGATGAGCACTATCACATGAGCAAACAAGATTAAAATGTTCATCTCCTAATGCACAAAATATGACATTCATAGCCTTAGCATTTAGGGATGCATTTTTCTCATCTTCTAAACTCCATTTACTAATATGATATCTAGGTGATTCATATGGAGTTTGAATCATAAACCACAAGTTTGCATTCATGGATTTAATAAATGAAGACATTTTAAATTTCCATGAGCTAAAGTTATTTCCATCAAAATATGGTGGTTTACATGATTCATTTGGTGTGGATGCATTAAGAGCCATGTTAATTTATCGATTAAGAACAAAATTAACGAACGAGGCTCTGATACCAAATGAAGGATCGTGTGGGTTATGGGTCCACTAATCACTTTTTAAGCTAATCCACAATTCTCTACTTGATTAAGCAATCAAATGCGCAGCGGAATAAACAAACAAGTAGAGAAAGAAAGACAATGCAAACCACACAAAGACGCGTCGGATTTACAGAGGTTCGGCCGCACCTACGTCCTCTCTTGCAAGCCCCTCTCGAATCCCCGTTCGAGCTCCTCTTGCGTCTTCACTATGCCTCCCCGTTCCGGGCCGGGAGCAACGCCTTTTACAAGTCTTCAAGCTCGCGAACAACCCTCGCCGAGCTTGGCACCACCTCTCACAATCCGAGAGGAACACTTCGGGCTTTCACCGAAATCCTTGCTTCTTTGTCTTGGGCTTTCACCAAGACCCTTGCTCACTTGACAACAATGGTGACTGAGTGGAACTCACTCTCTAATTGAGCACAACAATTGCTAGATGATTGTATGATGGAGGATGTGGAAATTAGGCTTTGGAATCACTAATTGGGAGCTTTGAGGTTGTGGAAAATCTCACTATAAGTTTGACACTTTGGAGTTATGAAATCTTGTGGAAAACTAAGTGTGAACCTCTATTTATAAGCTCCTAAAGATTTCTAGCCGTTTGGACAAGATTTGATTGGGTTTTGTGCAAGATACACAAAACAGAAAATCGGGTTCAGAAATCTGTCCAGAAACGGTCGACCGAAAGGTGTATCGGTCGACCGAACCCTTGAGTCTGTTGATGGATCGGTTGACCGAACATAGGTACTGGTCGACCGAATCACTTAAGTTCTATAGGTCAACGGTCGACTGAGCAGGTACCGGTCGACCGAACTACTGGGTTCGGTAAAGAGAAATCTTGATCGGTTGGACAAACTTGTGTCGACCGATAGCAGGTAGATTTTACCTATTTGAACGGTCGACCGAACTAGGCAAATGGTTCGACCGGTTCTAATGTATATGGGGGTGTATATTGAGAAAATGTGTATACGACCGTTGTATAATACGACAAATAAAACGGTCGTATTTTTACCAGAAATAGCAAACGAAACGGTCGACCGAAGGTCTACCGGTCGACCGAACAGGTCTGGGTAATCGGTTAAATAGATGTGTGATCGGTTGAACGGATTGGTCTGGTATAACAAAAATTGTGTATAACCGGTCGACCGAAAGGTGAACGGTCGACCGAACTCAGGCAGACTGGCGACCAATGTTTTAGGTGTTTAGGTGATCTAATGGAGTCCAAATTATATGATATTTTGTGTGTGACTCCTAAAAGGAACCTAGTGTGTGAATGCATGCATATTAGCTTAAGTTATGCTCAATTCACATAAGTTCCTAAGACTCAAAATAAATCAAGATTACATGTCTTCGATTTAGCTTTAATTACATGTCTTGACTTCATTTCCTTCTTTCTTGAGTCTTGATCACCTGTAGAGGTTAGCACAATACAATATATATGCAATGCAATATGTGTGCTACTCTACATCATCATAATTAAGATTAGGTTAATTAAATCATCAAAACATAGATTAAGGCAAAAAAGCCAACAACTTCTAGGTTTCCCCTGGTAGTTTTCGGTCGACCGGGACCCCTGAGCTGTTCGACCATTTGACTTGCATGATTTTGACCATGTTTTGGTCGACCATATTCCATCTTTGTTCGACCATTTTGGCCTAGGTTATGATCAGAGAGTTCGACCGTTGCAGGGTCTGTTCGACCAGTGATATTGGGAGCGGTCGATCGGGTAACCTCTTTCGGTCGACCGTTTGTGCTCAAGACTGAATCCCTGGTCCTATGTCCTCACTAGAGTGTGAGCCAGGAGGTGACGGTGGGTGGGTTGATCGTGCTTACCCACAGACCGTAAGGTGGAAGAGTGTGGGTACTTGGGAGGTGTCACCTCTGTTTATAGACTGTGGCGTAATGTATGCTTATATTGACTCTCGAAAGACTAGTACACTTGAGGGATCACGGATCCCAATATATGATGATGCACGACTCACGGAGCATGATGACCTGACGGACTTCGGTCTGGAACCGTCAGATGTTGTGTCAGACGTAGTACTGTCCGATGTTGTTCCGTTCGAATGTAGTACCCTCCGATGTTGTTCCTGCGAGGATACTGTCGATGTTGTTTTGGCAGGATATATAGCTCAGCTGGGCACCTACTGAGTAATTGATGGATCGACCTGAGCGACGGCTCCGTCAGTGTGGTGATAACCACGATGTGTCATATATGATTCTTATGACGTGGAAGTGCGTACGCCCCTCACCGAACCCCATGACTAGTGTAGCCGCTTGTGGGGTGCGTTGCGTAATGCCCGTAAGACCGTATGTGCCTACGGTAGGTCTCCGAGGGAGACCCGATGATGATTGGAGTAGTGATGTCCGAATTTACCACGAGGGTGAACTGTTTTCCTTACTGTTGAAGACATGTCATGCCACTAGTATGATGAGTTCATTTTATTGTATTGTTGCATTCATATAGGTGAGCTCGACATTGTTTGTCACATTTGCGTTTCAGGACCGTAGTAGGTTCTGTTGGGTGGTGATAGCGGGCGCGTATATTTTGGGACTAGGATCCTCTCTTCAGACTATTCGAGGTCGTCATGATTAGTTGCACTTGTCTTTCGTTGTATTTGATGTAATCATGATTTTTGACAAACTTTGATGTAATATGGTGCACTGACTGGATATTTGTATGAGTAACATTCCCACTTTGATGATTTTTCTCATATGATCTTTTATTTGAAAATTTTAATTTTTTTTCCTATGTTCTTGGATGTTACAATTTGGTATCAGAGCGGTTGGTTCCTATGTGGAACCCAAAGAAATCACCATTGTAGTAATATAGATAAGCTGCACTTTAATTTACCATGCATTCATGGCTAATTGTGTTATTTCATTTGCCATAGCGCAGTGCTAGTGACGCCACTGAGGGCACTACCTGGGATAGGTTGGTCGAGTTACTTGAGCGTTAGACAACTCGGGCAGAGCAGACTAGGACAGGCGCTGAGCACGATTGTTTTATTAGGCATCACTCACCTAGTTTTGACGGCAGGAGTGATCCTGAGGCGGCAGAGGACTAGGTCTTTAAGATCTAGAGGATTTTTGGGCTATAGGCTGTCTACCGGAGTGGATGGTGGATCTGGACACTTACGTAAGGCGGCGAACTTGTGGAGGACCACATCTACGGTGGTGTTTGCTGACCGAGAGGACGTGAGCTGGGAGGAATTCCTGGAGGAGTTCAACCAGTAGTTCTTTCCCAAGCATGTAAGAGGAAGAAGGAGGAGTTCTTGGCTCTTGAGCATAAAGACATGTCCTTTCAATGTATTTGATGTAATAATGTATTTTTACAAACTCTGATGTAATATGGTGCACTGACTGGATATTTATATGAGTAACATTCACGCTTTAATGATCTTTCCCTTATGATCTTTTATTTGAAAATTTTAAAATTTTCCGTTGTTCCGGGAAGTTACGGGATTAGGATAACTGTTAGGACCCTAACCTTATTTAGTGGGCTAATCCTTTGAATTAGTGGGGGTTTTCATGGGGAAAGGAAGAGGGGTCGTGTTGAACGTTTTATTTAAACCGCAAGTGCACGGCCGCGATAAAGCGGTGGCAAGTACGGGTCATCCTCAGGGAGATGAGTAGCCTCTTGTTTAGCAGAAATCAAGTGGCAAAAATAGGGGGAGAAAGATGTTTATGCTACTCTACTCTATACTACACTAAGAAGTAGGAAATGCGAAAGGAAGAACCAAACAATGAAATAATAACTAAGCTAAGAACAAAGGAAGAATGCTGGAATACAGAAATGGGAAAACCCCTAAGGGGTGGAGTGAGTGCACACATGCAAAGAGGGGTGTAGAATACATTCTTTAAGCACATGAAGGTGGTGTTTATCAAGCATAGGAAGTGTCTAAATGTTATGACAAAACCTATCAATCTATTCACCAACTTAGTTGATTAACATTTACATATGCAAGTTGTTCATTTCAGAACCTAAACAAGCATGAGAGGTGTCTAATCATTCTGGCAAAACTCATCAAGTTATAAATTCTATCCTAAACAAGCAAGCATACATTCATGTTTTATCAACACATCAAAAATAAAGCATTCATCCCATTCTCTAATGCATGTATGTACATCTACTCCACCCCCCAAAGGGGATGGAACTACTCACTAAACATTACACTAATTATTAAACTAAGCAAAGAAAGCATATTAAAACTAAGCTAGAAATAAAAGACGATTAAACTAAAACATGCACAAACAATAAAAGAAGCATAAACAAACAATGAAAGAAACACAAAACTTTATTGATAAAATGACTCACATTAAAAGTAGCATCCTCCTATTTAGTGTGTGCTTCAAGGCCTCACTTCTAGTAGGAAGAATAGCCACTTAAAATATGGAGTGATTACAATAGGAAGTGAAGAGTTCTATTTATAGGCATGGAAAAAGCTAATCCGGGACAATCCCCCGATGTGGGACTAAACAAACACCAAAAATAGTCTAAACGAACATTAATACAAGTCCAGGAGAAATCTTGGCGGATCTGGACTAATCCAGACTGCCAATTGGCGGTCCAAAATGTCCGGATCCAGTTGAGTTTTATTCTGGGCTTTTCTTTGTGCTTTTGGTGGTCTTTGATGCATCTACTTCGTTTGTTGGAGTTCCGACCCGAATCCAATTGCTAAAATACTCCCCATAATGGTGTGAAGTATTCTGTTTTACTCTTAGGTCCCTCTGTCTTACGATCAGGTCCTTCTCCTTTGCATCTTGGTCCCCAGATCTCACAATCCAGTCCTTTTTCCCAGCTTTTGGGTCCTTTTATGCTTCATCTCTTCAAACCTAATTATTCCTGAAAACTAAACATAAAACTCGTAACATAGCATTGTTTAGGTGAAAGATAATGGATATAAGATACAAATATGAGCATGAAATGATGTCAATCAGGTCGGTTACTGTGGAGGGAGTATTGTGATGTGTGTAGAGAATGGTGAGGTGATGGGGGGTCTGTTGGGTTTTAAAGGAAAAATTTCTCTCTCTCTCTCTCACCTTCATTCTCTTCTCTTTTCTGACGGCCAGCAGTGAAGGAGGAAAATCCGGCGAGGGTGGACGAGCTCAGTGTTGCGGAGGGGCGGACGAAGGGTGCGTTGGAGCGGAGGTTGCTGTCGGGCGTCGACGTCGAGCGAATCTCTGGCGTGCTCCGTCTTCCTTTTGAGGTATGCCGGTTTTATTAGTTTCTTTGTGGCTCACCCAAGTTGGGGTGATGTTGTCGTCAGTCGCGGAAGGTCGGAGATCTCGCCGACGACAAGAAACGACGTAAAATCCTTGGCAGACGTGGGGTTGCTGTCGACCAACGATTGACCGGTGCCTTCGGGCGGTCGACCGGTTTACTATTTTGCTCGACTTTAACCAACACCGGTCGAAGGATGCCATGGGGCGGTCGACCGGTTGTGCGTGTGTTGGTGGGTCGGAGGACTTGCTGTTTGTTTTCGATCGACCGTTCCTAGTTTTTGGTTCGACCGGAACTTAAGTGAACTTGATAATAATGCATGTTGTTCGACCGATTTTATATATTGTTCGACCGTTATATGACTTAGACTATTATGATGACCCTGGTAGTTTTCGGTCGACCGAGACCCCTGAGTCGGTCGACCGAATAGACTTGTGTGATTTTGACCAGACTCCGGATTTTGACCTCGTATTCGGTCGACCGATTTTAGATTGTTGTTCAACCATTGGGACTTAAGTGATGTGCAGAGAGTTCGACCGTTGCAGACTTTCGATCGACTGTTTGTGCGCAGAACCGAATTCCCGGTCTTTGTGTTGTGTCAACTCTGTCCACAGAAACCAGTGTCCTCGCTTAGAGCATGATCAGGGAGCTGACGGCGGGTACGTTGCTTGTGTCTGCCTAGGGACCACAGTGTGGAAGAGTGTGGACACTTGGGTCGCGCCATCTTCGTTGATGGATCGTGGTGTGACGTGTTGTTGCTTGACTCTCTGTAGAGTAGCAGACCTGAGGGATCGCGGATCCCAATGCATGTTGATGCATGGCTCATGGAGCATGATGACCCTGCAGACTACGGTCTGGACCTGTCCGATGTTGTGTTGGACGTATGTTGTACCGCCGAGGTTGGGCAGGCGATGCCGCCGAGGTTTTTGCCGGTGATGATGTTGCGGACGATGTTCCGGCTTGTGGTTGTGTTGTCCGATGTTGTGCCGGACGTATGTTGTACCGCCGATGTTGTGTCAGCGATGCCCCTGATGTTCCGGCGATGGTTCCTCGATTGGGCACCTATCAGGGAATGTTTGGACCGGCCGGGCTACGACTCTGTTGGGGTGGTGTAGACCACGTGGTTCACTTTGCGCGGAAGTGCGGACGCTCCACACCGATCTCTTTGGCTCGAGTAGTCGCGTGTGGGGGTGCGTCGTGTACTGTCCGCAAGACCGTATGTGCCTACGGTAGGTTTCCTAGGGAGACCAGTTGTTGCTGGACTGATGTCCTTGTTGACCATTTGAGGTTATTTGTTGTTGTTGTTGGAATGAGGTCCCATTTTACCTCTTGTAGGGGATTTGTTGCATTGCAGATGTTGATATGACATGCTATTTGTATGATATGTTCATTTACCATACTGTTGCATTCATATAGACGAGCTTGACATACGGGATTTCCTAATGGGAAACTGAGGCATTGTTGTTTGATTCATTTTTCAGGACCGTAGTAGGTTTTGTCGGGTGGTGACAGCGGACGCACACATTTTGGGATCAATATCCTCTTCGGACTCTTCGAGGTCATCATGGTTACCTGTATTCATTTGTTTGTATTGATGTAATCATGTCTTTTGACAAACTCTGTTGTATTTGGTGCACTGACTGATTATATTTATAAGTAACATTCCCGCTTGGTTGTTGTTATCTTGAGATCTTTTTATTGTTTAAAATTTCAAAATTTCTGCTGTTTCGGGATGTTATAATAACATTATTTTCACAAACTAAAAACGACGGTAAACAGACACATAACTATTAACGGGCTTATCTTTGCAAAAAAACCGAAAAGCAAACCAAAATTTCTAAACATGAAAAAAAGAAGACGGTGTTGAAATAGAATTTGAAAGAAAATTGACATGGCAATTCGCCTCTACCTTATTTAGAACAATCATTTAACATGACTCTTGAGCTCTTCAAAATGTGACAACAAACCGCACTTTCATGTCTAGCTTTCACTTCTCATTGGGATTATCATCCAAAAAATAGGCAGCAATTTATTACGACATTTTCCAAAGAAATCATTGTTCCTATAACAATAGCGAAATCTTTTTTCTCAATAAACAGCAAACAACACTAAAGCAGGTTAACATGCTGGTAGGCAAGCAGGCCTGCTTGCTAGCCAAAAATTCACTGTTGGTGTAAAAGACTGAAATTTGAGGATTATCAAATACAGTTTATCGCTTTCGTTTTATGCACTGTCACCTAGACTTCACTTGATTGATTTGTTGGTGATATCAAATTTCCATGTTTTTGAATGGTTTGGATTGATATGATATGACATTATAAATGCTTTATTTGATTTACCTGCGGGGCACCAACTGCATCAAGGAGAAGAGCAACGATTCTATATGCCCACATGAAAGCAGGGGTTGAGGAGAGTACTGGAAGGGATTCACTATGACATGCAGGTCACTGACCCTACAGAGATGGGGATTGAGCTCATAAGAGAGACAGAGAAGTGATAATTAAGAGTATAGGAGAAAATGGAAGTGATAAAGCTAATTGAATGTTGCTGACCTGGACTTCCATCTCCATTTCCTGTTCTCTTGTTTATCTGATAGTAGCACTGCGTTTGTAACAGCAGGACTGCATTGAGCTTGAAAAATTATATCCTGCTGCATTCATGGTTACCTTCACATCACAAGAACTTCCATGTTATTTATCAACACACTGAACCATCTCCATGTAATTTTTTGTCAAAAGTGACACTAAAATACACATGATAAACAGGATAAGTTAAGCTCACAAGATATTAAGACCAAGAGCATAATAATGACCTATTTGATACAACCGACATAGATATGAAATTGATTTTGCAGAATTCTATTGAAACATCCATCAAATGGAGGTGTAGGAGCTTCAGGAAATAAGGGGAAACTGAATTCTGCACCATTGAATTCGCAAATAAATATTCCAGGTCGAAATTTTCATGAAATTTGTGAAGTAAGGAACAGCTCCACTGGTTTTACCGTCAAATAGCATAAAATTAGGTGGGTGACCTTCAGGTCATTTCCACTTAGAACATGGAAAAATGAGTTCAAAGGGTTGCCTCGGTAAATGCTGCTAAGACAGTTTTTTTTCTTCCTTTTATCTTTTGATGGAGTTTGATCCACAGAATATCTGTGTATATGACACTACGAGTACAAAGCTACCAAAATGTTAGTACTTTTATTTCAACTCAAATTAGCACAATACAAGTACCTATGAACAAATACTTGCAAACATACCTATATAGGCAATATGACGTACTCAAGAGACCAATGTGCTCACGTTCCACCAAATCATCTACAGCACATAATTGGACTAGGGCGGACAGAGCAACCTTTCGCACCTGGAGGTTAAAAATCTTTTAAACAATTACTTTCTCATAAATTCTCTTTATTTCGATAAGAATCTTATACAACTAAGCTTTTACTCTATGTAACTTTATCCTTTTCAAATAATTCATAATGCCACATTCAATACCCAAATCCCATATCCACGTCCATTCTCATGATGCTCTCCACCGTGACAATATCTCGTATCATTGGTTCTCTTCGAGATGCTTTCAAGAAATTGATGGATATATTGATATGTATTATTTAGATATTCAATTTTATATTCAATTATTATGTTCACATACAAGCTTATAGGTGATAATATGTGTATTGAGTCCAACTAAGCTGAAATCCGATAACATGTATTTACACTCAAGGTGGGTATTCCAAAATTTGATCTCCCTTAGTGTAATACTTCAAGCATCATAAACCCAAAACATTTTACCTCCAACAATATTGAAGTAATAGATACAATGGTCCGATTTGAGTGTGTGAGCATTCAATTGGAAGATCTCGACGAGAGGAAGACGCTGGTGCCACGTTTTCACTGATCTGATGGTCGGATCGCCGGAGATCAGGGTTTTAAGTTTCGGGAGACAAAACTTTCAAGGGCTAATTCCAGCCGATTCCGTGGACTTTGATTCTGAAACCACTTGAAACATGTTCTACTCTTCGAGACCAACAATTGGAGTGGTAGATCATAGGAAACGGAGGTCGGACGTGAAAGTTATTGTTGTTTGAAGTTCTCAGTCTATTTTTGAAGGGTTTTCGAATGTCACTTTTCCGGCGAGCTTTTCGGGCATTTCCAGCAAATATCCGGCAACATGAGCAGTCCTTCCTCGGGTTTTTGGACGCTCTGGATTCAAATCTAAGGTCAGAATGGTGAGATCTCGTCTCTAGAAGGTGATTGGTCGAAGATCTTGTCTATACTCAACCCCAAAGTGCATTCTTTCCTTGATGATGGCTAAAATTAGTTCATTTGATATAGTCAAGTTGTAATTCTTTGATGTCACTGAGTTTTATGGGTGGAAACTTCACGTCGAATTTGGAATAAAGGAACATGATATTTTCTACACAGTTTTAAGTGACTATACAACCTTGCACTGAAAATGTAGATGAATATCAATGGAAAAGAGATGAAGATTTTTGTAGGGATTACCTATCAACTTTTTTGAATCCATGTTGACCATGACCTATAGTGTATAAGATAGCAAAAGGTACTCTCGAAAACCCTCCTCGCGGAGAAATTCTTTGAATTCAAGTTTGATATGAATTCAAGTGTCACCTCACAATTAGTTGAGCTTGAGAACATGAGAAATAAGTTGAAAGATGATAACTCTGATTTGTCCAATAATTTCTTTGTTGGTCTTATGTTGAGTAAGGTACCTGCTGAATGGAGTTCTTGTTAGACTGAAATGCACAAACTAAAATAATAGATGGGGCTGGATGAACTAAAGAGATACATTCATATTGAAGATCAAAATAGTGCAAGAAAGTGTTTGGAATATGTAGGTTCACAGAAGTTCGTGGCCAATTTAGTTTCACAATCTAAAGGTGAATCATCTTCACAGTTAGAGACCAAAAAACTTTACTCAAAGGGAGGAAGAAAAAGAACAAGAAGGGCAAGTGTCATAACTGTGAGAAGTGTGGTCACTGGGCAGCAGAGTGTAAGCTACCAAAAAGACAAAAGACACCAAATTTTGACACAACTAAAGAAGGTTAACATGGTGGTTAGTGAACGTGAGCCTCGAGCCTTCATCAGCATGATGAACAAGGGAATGGTCATCCTCCGCTAAGTGGTGGTTGGATAGTGGTGCTACTTGTCATGCTGTCAATAACAGGAACTTGCTCACTGAGATCACAACATTGAAAGATTATGTTGAAAATTGCAATGGTGGTGAGGCTGAAGTGACTCACACTGAAATTACAAATTTGGTACTTTCTTCAGGTAGACTACTAACTCTAAAACATGTTAGAGTAGTACCTTCAATTACTAAAAATTTTATATCATAAAGTTTACTTGATAAAGCTGGCATGTCTATTTTAACCACAAATGGTAAAAAGACTTTAACTGTTAATTCATGCTATTTTGGTTGTGCATTCATGGTTAATGGTATGTATATATTGAGCTTAGAAATTGAAAACATAAATCATGTAATCTCTAAGTTGATTGATCCGAAGTTATTGCATAATAGACTTAGACATGTGAACTACATGAAAATGCAACATTTTGCTAAGACTCATAACATCCCATTGGACACATCTATACGGTTTGACAGATGTGAAGTGTGTGCTCAGACCAAGATTACTAGTAAACCTTAAAGTTGGTTTCTAGAAGCACTCAACTTCTTGAGTTGATACATTCAGATATCTGTGATTTCAAGAATTTTATCACCGAAGGTGGTCGAAAGTATCTATTAACAACTATAGACGATTGTTCTAGATATTATCATGTTTATTTGTTGAAATTGAAAGATGAAGCTTTTGCAAAATTCAAATTTTTAAATCAAGAGTTGAAAATTAAGAGGTTTAGAAGTGATAGAGGAGGTGAATATAGATCGACAGAGTTTAAGGAGTTTTGTGCTTCAGAAGGCATAATCCTTGAAACTATTGCTCCTTACTCACCCCCAATCAAATGGTGTTGTGGAGCGTAAGAATAGAACATTAACCGAGATGTTAAGTTCTAGGTTACTTACAACTAGCATGCCTTCCTCTTATTGGGGAGAAGCAGTTCTGACTGCTAATCACATTCTAAACAGGTTGCCGCACTCAAAGCTATCTAACACACCTTATGAGATATGACATGAGCATCCTTGCAGAGATGACAAGATTAAGACTTGGGGTTGCTTGGCTTATGTAAAGTTGCATGACCCTAAGAGACCTAAGTTGAGACCTAGAACTTCCACTTGTGTATATCTAGGTTGTGCAGAAGATAGTGCTGCATACAGGTTCTTGGATCTATCTAACAATAGTAGAATATTCTAGAGATGTAGATTTTTTTGAGAATAAGTTCCTCAAAGACCAAGCTCTATCTGCAACTGGGGTTGTAGATATGATTTCAGAATCTCTTGTAGAACCCGAGGCAAGTCCTTCTGACACTTATCCCATAGGACCAACTGTTGAATCTTCTTCAGTTCGATTATCTACAAGAGAGAAAATTCCTAAGAGCTTTAGTGAGGACTTTGTTAGTTACCATTTGGAAGGTGATCCATTCCCCTATCAGGAAGCAATGAGATCTAGGGAATCTCTGATGTGGGTGGAAGCCATTGATGAAGAAGTGAACTCTCTACTACATAACTGCACTTGACAGTTAGTCGATTTGCCAAAAGGGGCTAAGATTTTAGGCTGTAAGTGGGTACCAAAGAAGAAACTAAATAGTGATGGATCAATAGACATGTATAAAGCATGTTTAGTAGCTAAAGGCTACAAGCAACATAGTGGAATATACTAATTTGATGTTTATCCACCTGTGTGCCATCTATCAACTATAATAATTCTTTTAGCTTTGGCGTCTATTGAACACTTTGTAGTGCATCAAATGGATGTAAAAATAGTTTTCTTAAATGGTGAGCTGGATGAGGAAATTGACATGAATCAACCCAAATGATATATAGTAAAAGGAGTTGGGAACAAAGTGTGTAACTTAAATAAATCATTATATGGCCTTAAACAAATACCTAAGATGTTACATCTTAAATTTGACAAAGTGGTAAGGAGCTTTGGATTTCAATCCAGTTATTCAGATAAATGCATTTATCATCAGTTTTTGTCGAATAAGATAGTCATCATTTCCTTGAATGTTATTGACATGTTCATTCTTGGTTCCGATCACTCTGTAGTGAGTGACGAGAAAGCTATAATACCTAAAGAATTTAACATGAAAGATCTTGGTGTTGTTAACACCATACTTGGTATGAAAGTAAGCTTTGAAAGGCAAGTAATCTCCCTAAGCCAGTCTCATTATGTCGAGCAGCTATTTTCTACCTATGGATATAGTGAGTGCAAACCGATTGAGACATCTTGTGAGTATAATAAAAGACTGAGTCCAAATGAAGGGACTGACGTGGATCAGTTACAATATTCTAAACTGATTGGTAGTCTCATGTATGCTATGAGTTGCACTAGACCAAACATCGCCTTTACAGTTGGCATGCTGAATTGTTTTACTAGAAATCCTAGTAATGAGCATTGGGATGCCCTCGATAGGTTGATGAGATACCTTAAAAGTACTAAGGATTATGCTCTATGTTATTCTGGTTTTCCTCAAATTGTGGATGGATATTCTGATGCCTTCTGGTGCTCAGAAATAGGCAATAGTAAATCTACCAGTGGATATGTATTTACTTTTGGTGGAGTTGCTATTACTTGGAAGGACAAGAGATAGACTTTGTCCAATTGTCGTCTATGGAATCAGAATTAGATGCTCTAGCTTCAGTCGACGAAGAAGCAGAATGGATAGAGAATCTGATTATGGATATTCCTTCGACTAAACTAAAGATTAATTCTTTAAGTCTATTTTGTGATAATCAAGTAGTGGTCCAAGTCGTCAATAATACTATTTTTAATTCAAAAAGAACACATGTGAGACTCAGACATGTTTTGTTGAATTATCTTAAAGAAAATAGAGTTATCACTTTGGTTGATGTGCGATCGAAGGATAACATGGTCGATGCTCTTAAAAAGGGTATGCCTAAAGATTGTTTATTCAAAATAGTGGGGGAAATGGGGTTAAATACTTTGAGAGATATGTCTTAATCATCATTATTCTACCATCTTATTGTGTATTTTGAATTATCGAATATACCCTTTGTTGGACAAAATGATAAGCACAATGTTATGTTTCATCGATGCTCATAGTTGCTAACATATTGGAAAGAGAAGTTGTCTCATTCCAAATCTGAGGTAACCTGACCAATCTGTTCAATCTAGGAAAGCTTGTGTCAATACAGATCTGATGATACAATCCAACCATCTTGAACTAATCCTGGTTAAATAGTCACAATCCAAATTGATGTTTGATTGTTTGATTTTAAGGGATTGGTAATTGTGACATTCCAAATTGAAACATGAATAGTTGCTTTGCATAAGAAGCATGTTGGTTAATTGAAACTTGACATTATATGTTGGGTTATTGTAAGGTGAGTGACTGTTGGTCATGTTCTTAATTGAAACTAGACAATAATCATTACATTACTAATAAGTTTAAGTGGATGACTCTTTGTAATTCAAACTGTTACGACCTTGTTTATTGTATATGAAACTGGTTTGTTGCTTATGAACATGATATCTGTTTAAGACTGTGATACATGTTTTCTCTACTTGATGTTGTGCTAAGTTCATCTATTAGAACTAGACACTCTTGGTAGAATTAAATTGATTGGATTCATACTTACATGAAATTCATGGTTTTACAATCTACAGTGGATGGTAGAGATGGAGGAGAACTTGAGTGGGATCTTGACCAGGATGACCTGCTTGGTGAATGATCATATCATTTACAGTGTGTGTAGGGGACTTTGAAGTTCAGTTGCAATGCCTAATTTTGATGGAATCTCTTTTATTCGAGACTTACATAAATGTTGTGTATGTTTTGTGAACACTAGGCATATCTAATATTTGTAAGACTATGGTTTGTTTAACATGTCTACTCATATTGTCATGATATGCATATGTTGGTTGTGAACTGATTTCGAGATATTTTCTTTGATGTTGGGATTAGAGAAGTTTAGATGGACTCTAAAACTCTTTATATATATTTCATTTATCTTGAAACAAGATTCATGACAGTTGTTATGCATCTATATTTATTATGTTGTATGATGAAGATAAGAGGAGAATGTTGGATATATTGATATGTATTATTTAGATATTCAATGTTATATCCAATTATTATGTTCACATACAAGCTTATAGGTGACAACATGTGTATTGGGCCTAACTAGGCTGAAACCCAGTAACATGTATTTACACTCAAGGATTTGTCCCAAACTGAAGGTAACACCGGTGGGGGTTCCAAAACTTGATTTCCCACAGTGCAATACTTCAAGCACCATAAACCCAAAACCTTTTATCTCCAACGGAAATAAATAGAACATGTCTTTCTTTATACAATTTATTCCCTTGATACCATCATACAACTGTTGAAAGTCTTTTACGACAAGTCTTTCATGAAAGGATAATGCTCAACTGGATATTTTATTTTAGAATGATGATGTGGAAGCAAACAACAAAAGGGTTTTCTTTCGAAACGATATACAAGGTCTACATAAGTTGGAGTTCAGATTCTACTACAAAATGGCAGTACATCTTGTCGCGAAACGTAGATTGATGCTTAGATCATACAATTTATGATAAAAAGACAATTTGGAAACTAAAACAACTCCAAGAATAGATGCTTAGAGCATACAATTTATGATAAAAAAACAAAATATAATTATATGGTCATTGATTGGGGGTCTATTTATTTGAGGGTCATTGACTTTTTCTGGCCTTAAAAAGAATACTAAATGTTAAATTTACCCTTGTTTATTTTGTCCTAATTAGAAATCATACACTTCTTCTTCCCAACATCCATATTTCTCTCAACTCTCACACCCAACATATTTCTCTGCTATCCAACAACCTCACTCCAACCATCCTACTTAATACACCAGAGTATTAAGATCGATTTCCATTATGTACGCTTTATTTTGGTATTTTTTTGGTTTTAACACAAAATGGACCAAACGAGCTGGCTTGTTTTCAACAAACGAGCCGAACGACCTCGATCGGTGCCGACCAAATGACCTGAGTCATTTTCACCAAACGAGTTGGTTTGTTTCCACCAAATGAGCTGAGTCATTTCCCAAACAACTCGAGTCATTTTCACCAAACGAGCTGGGTCGTTTTCCCAAACAACTTGTGTAAGACCCGCTCTCCTGCTATAATATTAATAAGTCCACTCTCCTCGGTTATGCATAATTTAGTTCTTAGAATGTCAATTTGTGTTATGGTATGTTTGTTTAAGTAGATTTGATCGGATTTCTCGTTGGTCGATCGGGTGTGACACATCGGGCTAGTGCGCGGTGGTTTGACTCGATCGACTCAATTTGGGTCCGAGTGAGTGTAGGGTCGGTTTTGGGCTAAACCCGTGCTAAAGTGGTGTGGAATTGGAAGGGTTGCATTAGGGTTTGGATGTGCATTTTCGTGGCTTTTGGGATGCCTTTGCTGGTGCCATTTTTGGTATGTGTTGAGGTGGCTTGATTAGCCATGAAGACTTGGAAGTTGGAGGGTTGTGTGCAAGCAAATAAGCCTCCCACCCAGACATACTCTTCCCTCTCCTTTCCTTCCTCATGCACCTCACTTCAGACCACATATCCTCTCCTCTCCAGCTGATTGGTGGGCTGATCTCCGGCGAGTTGGTGGAGCTACGCCTAGTGCAACTTTTGGTGCGACTAGAAGAGTGGTGGGCAGAATTTCCGGCTAAGTTCAAGCAATCTTCCTTGCTGATAAGGTATGCTCCTGACCCTTGAAGAATTTTGTGGGAGGGGGTGTTGGCTGGAGGGCCGGCCAATACCATGTTGGTGGTTGGTGCAATCGGTTGCACCATCAACCGAGTTCCCTGCTAGCGTGCGCATGGAGCATGTGCTAGATGGGGCAAGCTGTGGGACAGCCAGAGGGAACGGGGCTCCAGCTAGCTCTGGTGAGGTCTGACTAGGAGTGATGAGGTTTCTTCTGGGCTGAGTTTTGGGGTGGACACGGATCTGGTTGGGTGTGGCTGGTGCACACAAGATCCGACTAGGATTTGTCTTCAACCCTCTTGACTCTTTGTTTGGATCGGCTGGCTGGTCCAGCCCTTCTAGACGGTGGCAGGGGTCAGTAAAAGGTGTGGAACAACCCTAGGGAGGCTAAGGGTGAGGGGGATCTGGATGGGCTAGCTCGGTCTGAGCAGGGTGCGCTTGAATGGGCTAGCCATGCGGTTAGTGCACCATGTGCATCAACTTGCTCGGTTGTTGGGCTGAGCTGCTTACATGGATCTCTACTGACCCACTCCCACCACAGACCGCCTGAGAGGGATACTTTAAGCATGTGGGTTGGACTGGTCAGGGGCTCATGCATCTGGTTGTGAGTCGATTGAACTTGTTAGCTTGCCTATTGTAAGTTATCGTGCTCTATGTGTTGAATGTGTTTCGCTATATATGACTTGTTGTGTTTCAGTAACAAATATAATGTGGCTATATGATCTGGTGTGTGTGTATTCCTGATGTTGTAATCATGCACGCACTTATGAAGGTAAACGGCCTCTTCCATATCATGTGCTGATTGTGTCATATTCTAAAGCAACATATTAACCCGTTCCACGTATGTATGCTAGTTTAGAGATCTATATTGTCTACTGATATTTTATGCATGTTCCAACATGATTATCCTACTGATATACGTGTAATCCATACCCATATCAACTCTGATCAGGCTCTGAGATTTCAGTTATCATCGCATATACACTCTGAAATTATGGATGCATGCTATCGATTATTGTGGAGTTTGATTTTGATATATCTAGTTGTAATGCATCATCCTATTGCGTCTTTCATGTCTATATGTTACTGAAGTGAAGTGTTATGATATGGTTCTGTATGAACCTTAGGATATCAGACCTTATAACGTCCTTATCATGACCCGTAGATGACTCAATTAGCTATTATCTTGATTTGTCGATCCGGTTATGATTGCTTGCTGTTGTGAGTTTCGTTTGATTCCTGATTGGGATGCTCTGATTTTGATTTGTTTGGGGGCTGTTAGGAGGGTATCCGGATACCTTTCCTTGAGCTCCTTCCATACACTGTAGATGCATTAGATTTTAGATGCTTAAGTAGCTTGCATTGCATTTAATCTGATTAATAATTCTGGGTACGTTCTATTTTCTAGGCCAACGGGCCACGAGTGGGTCCTCTAGCTCCAGAGGCCATTCGCGTAAGACCTTCACGTTGGGAGGCCAGGCGTAAGATAAGTCCTGGGCAGGCGAGCTGCCATTCTGTCTCAGGGTAGGTGTTCCCAAGTTTGTGATGACACCATGTAGGTCACTTGCCGCGAATTAGGACACTTATCCGGCACACCACTTTGTGGCGAGCGGTGGGTCACTGTCGAGTGACCACCTTTGACCAACGAGGCTGGTGTTGTGGTTCCTTTTGAGGAATGGTTTGGGTGCGCCCGACTGGCACGACTTATGGAGTCATAGCCTTCTGTTGCATTATGTGCTTTTCTGTTTCGGTTTCGGATGCTTTTGTCTTAGATAGATTACATGCATTCTTCCATATAATTCCGATTGGGCCAGGGGCTTACTAGGTTTTCTTTATAGAAAACTCACGCATATGTTGATGACGTGCTTGCATGTACTTAGATTCCTACATGGTAGACTGGACGAGTAGTCGAAGATTCTGTACACGAGGGACACGTCGACCAGATTCTTCAGTTTGTCTTTTGCTTCCGCATTATTTATGATGTATTTCCCTTTTGAACTCGATGTAATGTATTTGACCTTGTTACCATATATGGATAATCTCTCACTTTTCAGTCATGTTTTATGTTAGTCTATCCATGTATGATCTCTCTACATATTGTCGAGTCGTTGTTTGGTCTGTCTTTTGTAACTCCTTCGGTCGTCGTGGAGGTCTCTGATCGCGACACTTGTAGTCTTTCCCAGTGTGTGTACCCGCGAGATCGGGGGCGTTACAACTTGGGTCATTTTCACCAATCAAGCTAGGTCATTTTCCCAAACAAGGTAGGTCGTTTTATTCATAACATCCACATACAAAAACGAAATTTGATGATTTCAGATCCGTTGGAAAGAAAATTGAAAGCACATATTTGTGTCTTATGATTTGCCAAATTCGGATGATATGATGGTGAAAAATGTGTCTCAAGATAGATCGTATTTGGAAACTGAACTATCAACAGATCTTGAATAATTTGTGCATAACTCCTATGATATCCTAATAAGACAATTATAGACTTGTTACAAAGAAAATTTTGAGAAATAAAACTTTGTAATTTTACGTATTTTCATATTCGGAACTGAATGAGTCCATAAAGGGCGTCGAAGACGCACCAGTCCAACTCGGGGCGCACCAATCTTTCTCGGGATGCACTCGTCCCACGCGTGACACATCACTTGTTTTACTCATAACATCCACATCCAAATATAGAATTTGATGATCCAAAACCGTTGGAAAGATAATTGAAAGGAGAACATATTAGTGTCTTATGACTTGCCAAATTTTTATGATACAAGGGTGAAAAAGGTATGTGAAGACAGATTCATATTTGGAAACTCGACAATCGACAGATCATCACTGATTTGTGCATAATGGTCTCCTTCAATATCTAAATAAGGTGATTTAAGATATGTTACAAATAAAAGTTTGAGACCGTCGGGGAATAATGCTGGCATGTGAACCACTTGGGATTTGCCGCAAAACTTTCATCTTTAAAATATTTCTAAATTCGGAACATAATGGGCTCATAAATCATGTCGAAGATGCACCAGCCCAACTCAGGACACACTCATCCCACGTGGGACACACCAGTCCTGCTCGGGACGCAATCATCCCGCGCGTGACACATCACTTGTTTTACTCATAACATCCACATCCAAATATAGAATTTGATGATTCTAGATCCTTTGGAAAGATAATTGAAAGGATCATATATTAGTATCGCTTAAGACTTGCCAAATTTTGATGATAAGAAGGGTGAAAAAGTGTGAAGACAGACCCGTATTTGGAAACTCGACAATCGATAGATCATCACTGATTTGTGCATAACTCTCTTCTCCGATATCCAAATAAGGCAATTCAAGATGTATTAGAAAGAAACGTTGGAGATGAAAAATGTTAGTATCAAACATATTTCCAAATTCCATTCCTAATGCGCTCATACGTGACGTGGAAGACGCATCAGTCCCACTCGGGACGCACCAGTTCCACTCGGGATGCACTCGTCCCGCGCGTGACACATCACTTGTTTTACTCATAACATCCACATCAAAATATATAATTTCATGATTATAGATCTGTTGGAAAGATAATTTAATGGATCACATATTAGTCTCTGTACAACTTGCAAAATTCTGATACGATGATGAAAAATGTGCATCAAGACAAATCGTATTTTCAGACTGGAAAAATTGACAGATCATCAGTAATTTGTGCATAAGTCTCTACTTCAATATCAAAATAAGGAGATTCAAGATGTTTTACAAAGAAAACTTAAAGACGTAAAACTTTTGTATTTAATATATTTCCACATTATGAACCTAATTTGCTCAAATTAGTCCCGAACAGTCAAGAGAGTTGTCTCAAGCTGTCCAGAGTGGTCTTGAGCAGTCCAGAGTTGTCCCGAGTAATCCCGAGCCAAGTCCCGAGCTTTCCCGAGGCGGTCCCATGTAGTGCCCAATCAATCCCGGGCCCAGTCCCAAGTCAGTCTTGAGCACTCCCAAACCAGTCCCGAAGGAGTTAGGTCATTCAACCAAACAAGCTTGGTCGTTTGACCAAACAAGCTCAGTTGTTTTATACATAACATCCACATCTAAATACAAAATTTGATGATTTCAGATCCGTTCGAAAGACAATTTAAAGGAGCACATATTTATTTATCTTATGACTTGTCAAATTCTGATGATACTAGGGTGAAAAATATGTTTCAAGACAGATGCTGTCGACTGATTATATAATCTGTCGCAAGACTTATGCTGACCACAGCGACGCACGAGACATTTTGTACCTTTAACAATTGCAATAGACACTAAAATATATAATAGTGACAACATGACAAAATTTCATCTCTAAAGTGACAGTAATGTATTTAAAGGTGCATGGAAGTTATCTTACAAGAAATCCAAGGCTACTTGTATTACTAGTACACCCGTACTAACATGTAGAACCTTCTGAATTTCACATGACGAATTGAGCACTGGTGCAGAGAAATGCAGATACACCTTCACATTTTTAATTTTGTTGGTTTCTTGAACTATGCGTGTATTGTCATTAATAACCAAAAATCTTGGCCGGATGCGAGTACTGACATTAACTGAGACACTTCTTTTATCTGAAAATACGAACCAAACCACTGGAATCAGTTAAAAGTAATGAGTATTATCATATATGCAGCTGGGTGAGTATCTACTTTGCAAATTAGTATACTAGAAAAAAGACGAAACTATAGATAGACCTAAAACTTTGCAAGTGACCATTACAAAATATGATAAAACTGATTCTAGATTTCTTTGAGGCTTCAACATTGATGTTGACAAAAACTGACTCTAGAGCTTCGAAAAAAGTAAAAGCCAGAATGTTCACTTCTGTGAAGAAATTTCAATGTTGTTTCTAAAATCTCAAAAAAGTACCTTTCTAATTATTATCATTACATTTTTCTATTTTTTTAATCTAGGCAATAAGGAAATGTGTGACGTAACTGGGAATTGCTTTCATGATGTCCATTGTCACCACCTCTTAATGACGCTCACGGTTTGAAAAGTAAACATGCAACTATGCCTGAGTTTCCATAAGGAAACCCTGTCTGCGAAACCCCTAACACATAAATGAACAACGCTAGCAATAAATGCAACATGGCATAAGCACAACAACTGTAAAGTCACATCATTTCCATCTATTATCGGAGCCATGGTTTTGCCACATATTCTGAAGCCATGGTTTTGCCTCTACCACTGGAGTCGCAGTGTTTCCTCTTATACCGGAGCCACGGTTTTGCCTCTATCACTGAAGCCATAGTTTTGCCTCTATCACTGCAGCAACAATTTTGCCTCTATAATCACAACAGTATCACTGAAACAGTCATGACGGTCGACCAGTTCCCTTCAGGAATGCACAAGGGCTCGACCGTCTCCACAACCGGTCAAACCACAACTAACGAACAACAACGACCAATCGGTCGAGCAAAAGGACATGGGCATTCGACCGTTTGGATGGTCTACGCCACAACATTATTAACAATATCGTCCCATCAGTCAAACAACAAAGTGGACCCGGTCAACCTAAATATGAAAGGGACTTTGCATTTTTTTTCAAAGCCCACAACCTCTTGAACAAGGCACACACTGGTCGAACAAACTATAAGTTAACTTAAGTGAATGGTCGGACCAAAGTCAAGAGTGGTCGACCGTTTGGATAGTCCATGCTCTGTCCAGACCAGTCTAGAAACCATCGATCGAACATATCAAAAGGTGGTCGACCGTTTAGTGGTCTAGGCCTCAACCGACTTAGCTACATGTACAATTGGTCGAACATATCAAAAAGTTGGTCGACCGTTTAGATGCTCTATGCCCCAACCGACTTACAATAGTGTAGACTTGCATGTTTGTATGTTCATTGGGGGTGTTTTAATCATCTACATGTTGGGAGATTTTGATGGGTTTTGCCACAACAATTAGACACTTCCCATGCTTTGTTTCCTCATGTTTATTGACTAAAATTTCCTGTTGAATATGCTACATGTCAGTTATGTGTTTGTATTTGTGGTTGCTTGCTTAATTGATTGAAGAAACTTTATTTTGATGAGGTTTGCCATAAGATTTAGACACCTCCCATGCTTAGCTTTGTTCTTCACATGAGTTCATGATTTTTGATGAGTATTGCCATATCTTCAAACACTTCTCATACTGAGCCTAATCTTATGATAATCAAGTAGTAATTGCCAATACGTTGTGTGAATGGATTGATAGGTTTTTCCACATCTTTAGACACTTCCATGCATGAAAACACACACAACACACACATACATGCTTACATGCGTCATTCATCACTTATTTCACTTCATATGTCCACACACTCCACCCCTTAGGGGGTTTCCTTACTGAATTTCATCTTCCTTTTGTCAGTTGTTTATCTTAGTTTTAGTAGTCTTGTGCTTTCATCTTTCTCTTTTGTTAGTTTATAGTTTAGTGTAGCTTAGGTTAGCATAATCACGTCTCTTCTCTCTTATTTGCCACTTGATTTCTGACAAACCAGAGGCTACTCACCTCCCCGTGGATCGACCTGTACTTGGCACCACTTCATCATGGCCGTGCACTTGCGGTAATTAATAAAATGTTTAAACAACTTTTTGGAACCGTTACCGGGGAGGTGCCAGTCTAGACTCTGGTTTGGACGGTTTGAGTTGATTTAATTTGTGTTTTCTAGTTTTTCTTTGTTTCAAGAGGCTCTAAAGATCAAGGGAAGGCACCACAAGAAGTTGGGAGGACAACAGTGACAAACATACTGCCAATCTACGGTGGTGGACTACCAACTGGCGGCCTGTTGAGCTTTGCTTGCACTTTTCTTTCTTTTGGTTGTTTGTTGTTTCAACATAGTGGTTTGGGGCTTAATTTGGCATTTTTTGACTTGTAGTTTGCCCTCAGATCCATAATCAATCCCGTTTTAAGCAACTTGGACCCTAAAATCCAAAACAAAAGATTAGACATTCTTAATTGCTTAGGTCATGCATCATGTACTCGACTTAGACACGTAGATTGTCTTTTTTTCTGTTTATCTTCAGTTGTTGAGCACTGACGTGAGGTACTTATCTCCTACACTCATTCAAGCATTTGGTATGACCATGCATTAGTTAGTAGGAATTGCATTAAAAAAGTGTGAGTTGAGCGTTTGTTTGGAGAGTTGATTTCTAGATAAGGACTCCAAACCGCTACTAAAAAGGGGCTGTCCCATATAAGATAAGGTGGGGGATTTCATCACCCTTTCCTTCGCCCCAAAAACCACACTAATGAAGAGCTTAATTTTAAAATCAAGTAGACATTGGCCCTAAGGCTCTCGGGCGCATTAGGAGAGTGATCCGGTCGCGACTGTCATGGCCTGATCAACGTCGCCCACTCGTCGTAGGGAGGTGAGGCGTGTTGAAGCTTGTAACCTCGTAGTTAGGCATCGTCTAGTTGTAAGGACCTATATTGGCCTTAAGTTGTTTGAGCCATGTTTGCCTGTGTGGTTCTACCGGTACCTACCTGTCGTAGCATAAGGACTACTTCCCTTCCCTCTTGAGTTATTCTCTCTCTTCTGTGTCCTCCCGTCTTCTCCTCTATGTACATTTTGCTTTAGTAGTTTAAAAAAAATGGTTCGTGTGTGTGCACTGTTGTGCATGCTTGTTTGGGCACGAGACGAGAGTTGCCGTTTGACGAGCCATGTCATCAATCCTGCCTCGGTAGTCATTTTCTCGACGCCTTCCCCTTCTCGTGTCGCACACAGTCTGGGTTCCATGGCTGTTCACTAGCACGAGGAGGAGCAGTTGTTGGACCCACCTATTTTATCTGTTCCACCTGTTCTTGTTCTCGTTTCTCTACGTGATCGATGCTACCCGAGCCGTACTGCTCTACCTTCTTGCATCGTATTACTAGAGGCAAATAGGAACCAGTTTTAGGTTAAACCTTAGTTTATCTCCATGCTCCCTCACTTCACTGGGAAGGGTGACCCCTATATCTTTCTCAGGGATTTTGAGGAGGTCTGTGCTATGTTCAAGCTACAACAACTTAGCACAAACTCCATCCATCTTAGGCTTGTACCGTTTGCATAAAAGGATGATGCCAAGAAGTGGTTGTACAGAAAGCAAGTCAATGCCTTTAGGACTTGGGATGAATTTCAATCTTCATTCCTCAAGAAGTACTTTCCAAATCATCGGACTCAAAAACTGAGGAACGAAATCAATTCGTTTCATCAACACGAGACTGAATTATTTCATGCATACTTAGAGAGGTTCAAGGAGCTACTATCCTCATGCCCTCACCATGGCATCGAGTTGTGGCACCTTTGTCAAATTGTCTACGAGGGTCCTCACATCCCATCCCGAACGCTCCTTGAGTCAATGTGTCAAGGAGTGTTCTTAGGAAAGGATGAAAGAGAGGAATGGGTTTTCCTAGAAGACCTCACTGAGATTACCATGCAATGGAATAGTGTGAGGGAACCATCACCATCATCTAGCATAGGAGCGAGGATCGCAAACGCAAACTCGACTAGATCGGGTGCCGCATTTGCTGTCGATACCACTACGGCCACCGAGGCACGCATGACAGCCTTAATGCGCCGTATGGATTCAATTGAGCTCCAAAACCAGCAACATGTGTCACATGTGTTTGCATCTGGTCTAGTTCCCTATCAACTATGTGGTAGGATAGGTCATATAGGAGGCGAGTGTGCATCCATTTCTCCTAAGATGGAATATGTCAATGTCATCTATGATAGCTCCAGGAATGACCCATACTCATCATCATATAACCCTCGATAGAGGAACTACAAGTCAAGTTCTCACTTCAAATCAGCAGACCATCAAATCTCTAGAGCTGCAGATAGGCCAATTGGCTCACAATCTGTACATGAGAGAGAGAGACTCTACCAAGCCAGTAGGTTAACCAAAAAGTAGAGTGACACAATGGATAAGATATTAGTGGTCTTTAAGTTAGGGAAGGTTAACATCCCCTTGTTGGATGTCATCCAACAAATACCTCAATATGCCGAAGTGTTGAAGGATCACTGCACAACAAAGAGGAAGACCAATGTTCCTAAGAAAGCATTCTTAGCTACGAGTGTAAGCTCACTTTTGTCCAATCACACATACACAAAATACAAGGACCCTGGGTGTCCTACTATTCAGTGTACGATAGGGGACACTAGCATGAGTAATGTATTGCTTCATTTAGGATCATCAGTCAACCTCCTCCCATTTTCTGTTTATCAACAGTTGAACTTGGGAGAATTGAAACCAACTAAGATCACCCTCCAATTGGCGTATAGATCTATTGGTGTCCCGAAGGGGGTTATCGAGGGCGTGCTCATCAAAGTTGGAGATTTTATATTTCTGGTAGATTTTGTCGTCCTCCATACCAATCCTATTGTGAACAACCACTCTTAAATACCTTCGATTTTGGCTAGACCATTTCTGGCAACCTCTGACGCCTTTATTAATGGTAGAAATGGTCTCATGAAGCTCTCATTCGGTAACATGAGTGCCAATTTTATGTGTTCAACTCTGGTAGGCAACAAGAACCCTTGGATCAACCTTTAAATCTCTACCTCATCCACCAATTAGAGAAAGCACCACAAAATCAACAAACACCCCTAACACCAATGCAACCCGTTGAGAATGTTTGTGGGCCCAGCGAAAACTCATTGTCTGTCTTTGCAATGCAACAGAGTGAGCTGACATCAAACATGAATATACAAAGAGAGTGTTTGTTGGACGATTTAGTTGAGACTATTAGTGAGTGGGATACACCTCAGTATATGCACGTACCAGAAGGTGTCTCTACCCCATGTCCCACGGTCGTTGAGCCTTTTGTGCTTCATCTTGACTCCAACAAGGACCCACCTGCGCTCGAGCTTATGCTTGATAATACAAAGGAGGTTGGGTGGTCCTTGTTGTATGACTTGGGTGGTCCTTGTTGTATGACTTAGTGAAGCAGGTGTATCATATCCCTCGAATGAGCCTGAGGAACTCATTCCAATGCACCCACCTTTTGGTTGGAGGGTTTTGTTTGATGAGCAACTAAACCCTAGTGAGGCAACACAACTCCACTCATTCATGTTGCCTACACCCAACCAATATCATGACGGGTTCGAGTCTTTCAGCTTTGACCTTTCACCCCTCTTGACACCTCAAAGTACTAATGAAACAGGCCTATCTTCGCAAATTTCTGGTTTGCCTGACTTGATGTTCGCATTTGATGTTTTTTGACCAAATGATTTTGAGAATATCTTCGTTGATGTATATATCTTGTTTATAACAAAAAATAATAATTTAAAAAAAATAAAGATAAAGACTGAAAGAAATAAATAAATAAAAGACTCCACCAGTGAACATTGATTGTTGTGGGCTCCAACCCTTGTATATTTGGCACCAATTATTTCACGTATTTGTATACCTTCTTTAGTATTTCACAGGTTTTGAGGAGAATTCATGTTGTGTCCATCAAGATAACTATGAACTTCCCTTTATGCTTCATGTTGGTGAGATCTTTTCTTTTTCATGCATAAATCCATGTAGTATTGTACTCACATTCATTGAGGACAATGCGTGAAGTAAGTGTGGAGGGGTGCCTTACATTTATATATATGTGGAGTCGAGTCTTTTTCATTTTGTTTTTCATTTTCTTTTGTTTGTATTGATAGGTTCATGATAGTGTGTTGCATTTAATATTGATATATCTGCCTGTCAGGATCCTTGGGTGAGTTGTCTTCTTTTGCTTGCCTGGTGTTTTAAAAAAATACATTTCTTTCAAAATCTTCATGTGTTTGTGAAAGAAAATGTTTTGTGGGTTTTGCGTGTGTTTAGCATGTGCGAAACCGTTGAGAGGCAAAGTAAAAGGAAAGGTCCCAAAATTGTCTTGGACATGATGCATTATGAAATCGAGTATACCGGCTTTAGGTCTTATCGAGTAGTAAGGATGCTTGATTGACATCATATCATGCATATATTTGTATCTTATATCTTCTATTTTTAGCCTAAGCAATGTTATGTAACGAGTTTATGTTTAAGTTTAAGGAATAAATAGGTTTGAGAAGAAGACATTCAAAAACGACTCAAAAGCAAGGAAAAAGACTAAGTTGCAAGACTTATGGACTGAGATGAAAGAGAGAAGGACCCGAATGTAAAACCAAAAGGAACAATGATCAAATCAAAAAGCTCCACACCTTAATGAGGAGTATTTTGGCAATTAAATCTGGGCCCAACAATCAACAATCAAATCGGGTTCATCAAACACCAAGAAATCAAGTCTGAACCGAGCCACCAAAATCCAGACTCGATCAGACACATATAGACTGCTAATTGGCGGTCCAAGACCACCAATCAGTGGTCCAAATGTGACCAAATGCAACATGCTTTGGTCGGGTGGTGTATTGTGTTGTTTTATGTCCAGTTATAGTATGCAATTACTCTCATACCAGAGATTGTCCCGGATTACCTTTTTCCATGCCTATAAATAGAACTCTTCCTACTCATTTGTAACTACCCATTGCTTGGTGGCATTTTCTCTACTTGGAGTAAGCCTTGGAGCAAAACTCAAGTGGAGAAGAATGCTACTTGTAATGTGAGTCATGTAAATAAAATATTTTTTCTTAGTTTCTTTTAATATTGTCTTCTCTGTTAATTCATGCATGCTTCTTTAGTTTAATTTCCTTTCATTCAGCTTCTTTAATATTTCTTGCTAGCTTAGTTTAATTTCCTTTCTTTAAAGTTAGTAGGCTTAGTTAACATGTTTTTCTATATAATAGTTAGTGTAATGATTTGTAAGTAGTTCCATCCCCATTTGGGGGTGGAGAAAAATGTGATGTGATTATGTGATGTATTAGGTGTGTGTTATCTTAATCCTTTGAGACTTACATGATTTCCATAACCATCTAATGAGATTTCACTCTTGTCTTTGATATGCTAATGCTCTTGAATGAACCTTAGCATATGCTTAGATTAATGGGCCTATTTTATGGGGAATGATGATGTGAGGATAAGGATGGAGTTGATAAAGGAAACATGGCTTGTAGTTGCATGTGCACTTTTTGCCCTCACCTTGATTAATGTCTTGTATATTTTAATGATTGTGTAAATCTTATTTCATGTGGAGACATAGTGGGGTTTAGTCTTTATGCATGAGTTCATTTAGCTTCATTCCAATTATTGTCTTGTATGTTTTAATGATATTGTGTTATCTTATTTCATGTGGATGCAAAATTGGATTTAGTTTTATGATTTTCATGCACTACATGTTGTGACGAGCACAAGTGAACACACATACACATATTTTTGTACTCACATTCTTTCTCTACCCCCTATGGGGTTTAGTTTTATTGCTTATTTTCCAATTTGTTTCGCATTATAGTGTAGTTTCGACCACAACTTCTTTCTGCCTCTTTTTCCCACTTGCCTTCGAATAAACCAGAGTCGACACACCAACCTGTGGGTCGACCCGTATTTGCCACCGCTTCAACGTGGTCTTGGACTTGCGGTTTATTATAACTGATTCAAACAAGTTTTTGGCGCCGTTGCGGGGGAGGTGCTCTGTCCAGATTTTGGTTTGGACGATTCGAATGGTTTTATTTTTTTATTTTTAGTTTTGGTTTATTTCAGGGATCCTAAGGATCAAAGGGAGGCCACTGGAGAAATTGGAGGAAGAAATAAGGCAAACTGACCGCCAATCAGCAGTCTAGGACAGCCAACATGCGTCCTGGTAAGTTTCGTTTGCTCTAGTTTTTGTTGTGGTTGTTTGTTGTTTCACTTTAGTTGTCTGGGAGTTCAATTTTACATGTTTTAACCTGTAGTTAGCTCCTAGATTAATCAATTCCCCTTTTAAGACAACTTGGAACTTAAAACTCATAGCAAAAGATTAGATTGATTGTCATCTAGGTCATGCATCATTTGTAGACCTTGCACGCATTTGTCTTTTCTCTTCTTTACATTTTTGTTGTTGATTGCTGGCGTGAGGTACGTGCACCCATTTTCTCATTCACGCATGGTTAAAGCATGCATTAGTTAGTAAGGTGCATCGGGACAAGAGTGAGGTGAGCATTTGTTTGGAGAGTTGATTGCTAGATTAAGAATCAAAATGCTACTAAAAAGGGGATGCCCCATACAAGATAAGGTGGGGTATTTCATCACCCTTTCCTTTGACCCAAAAATCACTCTTAATCAAAGCCTTAATTCTAAAAGCAAGTAGACATTGGCCCTAAGGATTTCAGATGCACTAGTAGAGTGATCTAGTTGAGACCGTCATGACCTGATCGGTGTCGCCTGCCTTGTCGATAGTAGGAGGTACTACATCTCCGGATCTGGTATCCCTTGCTGGGCATTGTGGTATTCGTTGTAGGGAGGTGAGGCGTGTCAAGACTAGTGATCTTGAAGTTAGGCGTCTAGCCTAAGGACCCATAGCCATAAATTGTTTGAGTCGTGCTTGGTAGATTAGACTTCTACCTTCACCCACTACCCAAGTTAGAGAGAGGCACCGACTGCTAGACCACCATCTAGTTACGTTGGATCATATGTTGGTCATCAAACTGAGGCATTAGAAGAACTTTTGGCCTCTTTCATGCATGTGGTAGATAACATGAGTGCACTGGTAGCTCCTGTAGCTGTACCGTGTGATTATTGCTGGTTGAGTTGTCATGTTATCAAGGAATGTCCTTATGTTCCCCCAGCGCCTGAAGATGAGCATACCTTTTCCCAAAACTCTCAATATGACCATTACGCATGTACAACCCGAGAGGGATGGATTCGTGGGGAGGCAATTCTTATTCAAATTTTTACACATCATTTTCACCCCGGTATCCTCCTCCCGAATACCTAGAATTCTACCAACACCCCACCACCAATTATTGGAGTCATTCTCAGCCTATCAACACTCAACCCCAAAATTTCCCAAGGTCTGACTTGGACCTCATAGTTGACCACATACCTGATTCCTTGAAACAAACTTTCCTTACGTTCATGGAAACCACTCAACAGTCCATACAAAATATGGCGATGCAAGTGAGTCAAATGACGCAGCAATTACGTGATCGTGAGGAGAGTAACTTTTCTTATCAACATGAGGATTTATCTTCTAATATCTAACCACAACCACATCCACAAATTCATAGTACAATCTTTCAAAGTCAAAGTCCTAGTCAGTCTGAGCGATTTGGGGTTTCAATTCACGATCACTTGGTGGAGGATTCGATTCAAATTGAGAATAACATGGATCAACTTCATAATGAGTCAGCACAGGATTGTGTCTTATCTTTTTGTCCTGTGGACCTTGAGCCACATGATCTTATTGTCGTGCCTCTTAAGGACTCCCCTACGGTGGAGCAAGAGCTCCCTAGTACCCTTAATTTCAAACGACCTGATGAGAGTTTGCCTCTCACTATTGTTCGTGATCATCTTGGAAATGATGGGACATCAAACAATTTCATCGCCAATGAGGGTATTGCGAGTGCCTTAGAGGATACCTTGTGTATGAGATCCACCTTCTGTTTGCCTGATGAGTCGGACATGCATAACAAGGTTCTTGACCTCGTTCCGACCCACCAACCTGTTGGTTGGAGAGTTTGGATTGACGATTATAACTTCAATTCTGCAACGGGAGAAACTCTTGCTCCATTGCACATTATGTCCCAAACTCTTGAGAGGTTCAAGCTCCTTCAGTTTAATCCTTTGATTGAGACACCTTTGCGTCTAATTCATGAACCTCTCCGTTCATTTTGTGCTCTTTGTGAGGGGGGCCACACATGAGTATTCTGGCCCCGTGTGGTGTCATGTTCCCATTCCAAGTGCATTGACCTACTTTTGAGGTTCTCATTTGATGTCCTTTGACAAATGAAGATGGGAACATATTTTTGTACATAGTTAATATATATATATATATATATATATATATATATATATATATATATATATATATATATATATATAAAGACTCCATGAGTGAGCATTGATGGTTGTGTGCCCAACCCTTGAGTATTTGGGCACCATTTCTTTCACGTATTTGTCTCCATTCTTTAGCATCTCACAGGTTTTGTGGGAATTCGAGTTTGTGTCCATCAACATAACCATGAAACTTTCCCTGTGCTTCACGTTGGTGAGATCTTTACTTTTTCATGCTAAAATCCATGTAGTATCATGCTCACATTCATTGAGGACAATGCATGAAGTAAGTGTGTGTGTGGGGGGTGTTTTACGTGTGTATATAATTGAGTCTTTTCCTTTTGTTTTGTTTTCTTTTGTTTGTGTTGTTAAGGTCATGATAGTGTGTTGCATTTAATATTGATATATCTATTTGCCACGATCACTAGGAGACTTGTTTTCTTTTGCTTGCCTAGTGCTTTAAAATTTTCACATTTCTTTCAAAATCTTTATGTGTTTGCGAAATAAAATATTTTGTGGGTTTTGCGTGTGTTTAGCATGTGCAAAACCATTGAGAGGAAAATAAAAAGAAAGCTCCCAAAAATTGTCTTGAACTTGATGCATTAGGATATCTGGTATAGTGGCTTTAGGACTTATCTAGTCGTTAGGATGCACATCGATTTTCCCTCGTGGGGCGAGTAATCATAGCGTTTCAGTACTCAAACAAATAAAGAAGTCCACCCTGAGCCTAGTGAGTTGAATAATTAGTGTTTGTTAATATAATGAAGTTTGTTGTAGTCAAGGACCCTTTAACTCCTGTTGTGAAACATTAAGTGTAGGGGTTTTGGTTCATGTGTAGATAATAAATAAGTGAGTAGGTGTTCTCTCTTCTCGCACGGCTCCTATCATTCGGGAAATTAGGCCTGAGGGAACTTTATGCATGGTGCTTTCGAGTCATCTGACTTAGGTTGCACCGATCGAACTACCGTTACACGGGTGGTAGGGATTGCCCTATGTGGATATTTGGAAAAAGGTGAACGTGATAGTCTAAGTCCTCATAACCAATGATGCAAGAAACCTGACGCTGGGAGAATCAAACACCAACTAGACAAAAATATAAAAAAAGATCAAAAAGAAGAAAGAAAGAAAAATGGTAATGCAAATAAGAACCTTAATGGACTTTACACTTTGTATCATTTGAGGAGATTAATGTTGTTCATGTCTTTCACTTAAGTCCTTAATTAACTTGCATGAATGATTTATTAGGCTAGGTGTGTGAACTGGATACATATATAGAGTTGGCCTATAGGGTTATTGTGTCCAACGATCGACAAAAAATGAGTCCATCGAGTCGAGTTGCTAGGTTGAATAATGCATCAATGTTGGGATTTTGTGGGTATATCCGCTGAAAGCCCTCAGGAGACAATACTCCACCCCCTTGGCAACAAGGAGGTTTAACGGCTTGTTGTACGTGCTATGTGCAACCGTGATTTGATGAGAATTAAATTTATACCGCAAGTGCACGGCGTCAATGAAGACGTGGCAAGTACGGGTCGAACACAAGGAGGGAGAGATATTGTTATTTTTGTGATTTTAGATTAGGGAAAGAAAGAGAGAGAAATATGTTTGGTTTGTGCTTTTTGGTTTTTAATTTTCTAAAGCAAGAACAACAAAAACAAATTAAAAATAAAGCAAAGATGGATGAGAGTCCAGCGGGTGGAGGTTTAGATGTCGGGTTTTGTTTAGAAAAATTTGAAACTTATAATAAATCACATTAGTTATAAAGCATTACATGATAAATGATTCAACATAAACTCAAGTAATCAAAATATACTAACACGAAATGAAAATAATAACATCATTCTTCTTCTCATCACCCTAAATCCGTCACCCCCACCCTTTGGAGAGAGTTAGAAACTCATGGATGGAGGGAAGGAGAAGGGGTCCTAGAAAAATTACAAAAAGAAAACTAAAAACAAGAAATAAAAGAACAGAATTTTATTGTTAAAAAGAAGAACTAAAAAACAAGACTCGGACCCCTCACAACATCGTTTCAGGGCTATTTATAGCCAATACAAGAACCCAAGTACAAAATAGGAAAGCACACGCGTCAATACACGACTGGACAAAATCCGGGGCCACGGATCGCAAGGGGTGTGGCGGAATCGCCGCCTGGTTGGCTCGGATTGTTTTGTTCTTTTGCCGGTGTGTTTTTGGTATGTTCTAGATGGCCTCCACGCGTCTGGATTTATTTCTTTCCTTTCTTTTGAGCTCCGAATTTATTTCTTCATATATTTGGAGATTCAAATTGATTTTTCTTTAAAACTTCTCCAAAATAATATTTTGGTACTTTAATTTGCAGTCGGGTCCTTGACTTTTTGCAATTAAGTCCCTGGCTACTTTTGTGCTTAACTCCTTGGCATTTTTGTAATTAGGTCTTTGAATGATTTTATGCTTGGATGGACTTCAATTTGAATCCCGATAATCTTGACTTGGTCTTTAAGATAGAAATGAGTCTTTTGCACGTGTTTATGCTCGGGATATGGGTAATTTGCATTCCGGTCCTGTATTCTGTAAATAAGACTAAACACATACCTTAATAACATTTATTGATATAAAATTAATCTAAATGAAAGACATATGATGCAATGTGTGCAATGCATCATGATTCCTATGAAAGTGAGTTAGGATTTTCCTGTTTTACGTATGCTTTTTCCCTTCTTACATTTTTCTCTTTCTTTATTTTGCTCGGGATAAGTAAAAGTTTGGTGTGGGGGTATCATGCATATATTTGTGTCTTGTATCCTTTATTTTTCGCCTAAGCAATGCTATGTAATGAGTTTCTATGTTTAAGTTTCAGGAATAAACAAGTTTGAGGAGAAGAGACATAAAAGGACCTAAAAGCAAGAAAAGGACTGAGTTGTCAGACTAGAGGACCAAGATAAGGTAGAAGGACCTGAATGAAAGACCAAAGGACCAATGAGCAAATGAAGAAACTCCATACCATCATGAGGAGTATTTTCGCAATTCGATTCGGGCGTAGACTCCAACAACCAACTTGGGTGCATCAAACAATGAGAAATCAAGACAGACAACAACACCAGAAGACCAGGCCCGATCCAGACTCTATGGACCGCCAATTGGCAGTCTGGGACCGCTGATTGGCGGTCGGGTCGTCTCTGGATCCGACAAGCTTCGTGCAGATCGTGTATTTGTGTGTGTTATGTCTATTTTTTATAATTTATTAGTCCCACATCGGGGGATTGTCCCTGATTACCTTTTTCAATGACTATAAATAGAAGTCATCATCTTCCTTTGTAAGGTACTACATACTTGGTGGATATTCTCTCTACTTGAAGTGGAGCCTTGGAGCAAATACTCAAGTAGGGAGATGCTACTTGTATTGTGAGTCTGAAATTAATAAAAGTTTCTTTGTTATGTTGCTTGTTTCATGTTGCTTGCATGCTTAGTTTAATTTCCTTTCATTAATCTTAGTAGACTTAGTTAATAGGTTTTCCTTTCTTAGGATAATAATTAGTTTAATGAATAGTGAGTAGTTCCATCCCCTTTGGGCAGTAGAGTTGATGTCTTATATATGCAATAGAGAATGGAAATGAATGCTTTATTATGAAATGTGTTGATTATATACATGAATGTATGCTTGCTTGTTTAGGATAGAACTCCTAACCTGATGGGTTTATCCCATAACTCTTAGACATTTCCCATGCTTGTTTAGGTTCTTAAATAACCAACTTGTGTATGTTAATGTTAGTCAACTAGGTTAGTAATGAGATTGATAGGTTTTGCCATAATCATTAGACACTTCCTATACATGAAAATACAACCTACATTTGTGCTTAATGATTGCATTCTTCACCATCTTCTTGCATGTGTGCACTCACTCCACCCTTTAGGGGTTCATCTTCCTGATTTTTTGTTTCATTTTAGGTCTTTTGATTTAGTTGCATCGTTAGTTGTTGTTTTCCATCACATTTCTTCTTACTAGTTTAATGTAACTTAGATTAGCATATCATCAACTCTTCTTCCCTTTTCTCGCCACTTGATTTCGATCAAACCAGAGGCTTTTCCCTCCCTGCGGATCGACCCGTACTTGCCTTATCTTCACCGATGGTTGTGCACTTGCGGTTATAATTAAAACGTTCAATTAGGTTTTTGGCGTCGTTGTCGTGGAGGTGCCAGTCCAGACTCTGGTTTTAACGATTCCAGTGGATTTAATTTTTGTTTTGTAGTTTTTATTTGTTTCAGGAGACTCTGACGCTCACGGGACGACTTCTGCAGAAGTTTGGAGGTGAACAGAGAGTTTTGGACCGCCAATCAGCGGCCTGAAATTGCCAACTGGCGGTCTGGTAATCTTTGTTACCTCTGTAATTTCTTTGGTTTGTTTTTACAACTGATATAGTGGTCTGGGGCTCAATTTGGCAAGTTCTGACTTTTAGTTTGACCCAGATCAATAATCAAAGTCACTTTAATCAACTTGGACCTTAAAACTCAAAGCAAATGATTAGATTGATTACCATCTAGGTCATGCATTAATTATAGACCTTGCACGCATTTGTCTTTTCTTTTGTTTTACATTTTTGTTGTTGATTGCTGGCATGAGCTATGTGCACTCATTCTCTCATTCATGCATGGTAAAAGCATGCATTAGTTAGTAAGGTGCATCAGGACAAGAGTGAGCGTTTGATTAGAGAGTTTCTTGCTAGATTAAGACTCAAAACGCTACTAAGGAGGGGTTGTCCCATACAAGATAAGGAGAGAGATTTCATCACCATTTCCTTTGCCCCAAAAATCACTCTTAATAAAAGCCTTAATTCTAAAAGCAAGTAGACATTGGCTCTAAGGATCTCAGGCGCGTTAGGAGAGTGATCCGGTCCCGACCGTCGGCCTGATCAGCGTCGCCCACTCTGTCGATAGCAGGAGAGACGAGATCTCCGGATCTTGGCTCACTTGCTGGGCTTTGTGGTCCTCGTCGTAGGGAGGTCAGGCATGTTGAGGTTGTGTGATCTCGCAGTTAGGCGTCGTCTAGCTGTAAGGACCTATAGCGACCTTAGGTTGTTTGAGCCTTGTATGCTTGTGTGCTTCTACCAGTACCTACCCGCAGTAGTATAAGGACTTCTTCCCTTCTCTCCTGAGTCATTCTCTCTTCTGTGTCCTTTCGTCTTCTCCTCTACGCCCATTCTACTTATTTGTTAAAAAAAGCTTTTGCTTGTGTTTGTGTGCACCTTTGTGCATGCTTGTGTGGGCACGAGACGAGAGTGGCCGTTTGACGAGGCGTGTCGTCAATCCTGCTTCGGTAGTCTATTTCGCGACGCCTTCATCTTCTCGTGTCGCACACAGTCCGGGTGTCATGGCTGCTTATTACAGTGAGGAGGAGCAATTGCTGGACCCACCTGTCTCATATGTTCCAGCAGTTCTTGTTCATGTTTCTCTACGTGATCGATGCTACCCGAGCCGTACTGCTCTACCTTCATGCATCCTATTGCCAGAGGCAAATAGGAACCATTTTGAGGTTAAGGCCCAGTTTATCTCCATACTCCCTCACTTCACTAGGAAGGGTGACCCCTATATCATTCTCAGGGAATTTGAGGAGGTATGTGCTATGTTCAAGCTGCAACAGCTTAGCACAGACTCCATCCATCATAGGCTAGTCCCCTTTGCACTGAAGGATGGTGCCAAGAAGTGATTGTATAGCAACCAAACGAATGCCTTTAGGACTTGAGATGAGTTTCAATCTGCATTCCTCAAGAAGTACTTTCCAAATCATTGGACTCAAAAACTGAGGAACGAAATAAATTGTTCTATCAACATGAGACAGAATCATTCCTTGCATACTTAGAGACGTTCAAGGAGCTACTATCCTCATGACCTCACCATGGCAATGACTTGTGGTGCCTTTGTCAGATTGTGTACGAGGGTCTTCACATCTCGTCCCGAACGCTCCTTCAGTCCATGTGTCAAGGAGAGTTCTTAGGAAATGATGAAAGGGAGGCATGGGCTTTCCTAGAAGATCCCGCTGAGAAAACCATGTTGTGGGAGAGTGTGAGGGAACCATCAGCATCGTCTAGCATAGGAACGAGGATCGCAAATGCAAACTCGACTAGATCAGATGTCGCGTTTGCTGTCGATACCACTACGGCCACCGAGGCACGTATGGTGGCCTTGATGCACCGTATGGATTCCAAAACCATCGTGATGTGTCACATGTGTCTGCATCTGGTCCAGTTCCCCATAATTTATGTGGCAGGATAGGTGATATAGGAGGTGAGTGTACATCCATTCCTCCTGAGATGGAACATGTCAATGCCATCTATGATAGACTCGGGAATAACCCATATTCATCATCATATTACCCTGGATGGAGGAACCACCCCAAGTTTTCATGGAACTAGAACAATGCCCCAGTCGGTCCTTCAAACTTCTCTCGACCACCCAACCAACCACACCAACCTCCCATGCATTCACTGTCATATCAGCAACCGCAAGCTCAAAGCACCAACCCACAAGTTTCCCAAATTCTACCAACTTGGAAACCCGGTTTAATTCACTTCAGAACTTAACTCGTGGACTTGAGACCTCTATGAAATTTTTTATGTCATCCACAACTCAAGTTCTCACTTCGAATCAGCGGACCATCAAATCTCTCGAGCTTCAGATGGTCGAATTGGCTATCTGTACATGAGAGAGAGAGGGACTCTGTCAAGCCAACTTGTGGTTAACCCTCGGGCTCAACATCAATTGAACAACAAATGGCAAATTTGAGACCCCACGGGCAAGTGAATAGTTTGGAAGAACCTGTGGATCATGTCAATGTCAATGTGACCCTGAGAAACGGGAAAAAGGTTGACAACCAAATTTCCATGCCACAACCACCATCTATGCAGCCTGTGCAACCCCTCTGTGCGAATGGTGGTGAGAAGGAGGCTGAGGGTGAGGGTAATACACCAACGCCTCCTTCTCAGGCATCGCAGAGAACCTACGTGCCAAAGGCTCCATATCCTAGTAGGTTTGTCTAAGAAACAGAGTGACAATGTGGATAAAATGCTGGAGATATTCAAGATAGTGAATGTCAACATTCCTTTGTTAGAAATGATTCAACAAAAATCTCCCTATGCAAAATTCTTGAAGGATCTATGTACAACTAATAGGAAAACCAACATCCCTAGCAAAGCCTTTATGGCGGCTAATGTGAGTTCGATCATTTCGAACCCAACATAAATAAAATTGAAAGACCCGGGAAGTCCAACAATTCATGTGTCATTGGGGATTATCACATTAATAATGTCTTGCTAGATCTAGGGTCGACGGTTAACCTCTTACCAGCTTCTATGTATATGCGATTAAGCTTAGACAAGCTCAAACCTACGAAAACAACTTTATAGCTGGTTGATCGTTCGATCAAAGTCCCAAAGGGGGTCATCGAAGATGTCCTAATCAAGGTAGGAAATTTCATATTTGTTTTTGACGTTGTCGTCCTTGAGACTGAACCAGTCAAGACTACCCATTCTGAGTTTCCATTGATTTAGGGGAGACCTTTTCTGGCAACGTCAAATGCCTTAATCAATTGTCAAATTGGACTCATGAAATTGTCGTTTGGGAACTTGACCGCAACATTCCATGTGTTCAATATGGCTAGGCAGCCGACATCTGTCGACGACCCCATGGAAATTAATCTTATCCGGGAGGTGGAAGAAGAAATAGAAGAAGAGTACCCCCCGTATTTGGAAAGGACCATGACAGAGGTCGAGGTGGAAGTCGTGTCTTTACACGAACTCCCCGCGGATTTGGTCACTTGACGTGATCCATCCCTTCATTTGATTGTACATATCTTTAAACAAAACAAAACAAAAAAACACAAAAAAGTGAAAAAGGAAAAAAAATGTTTGTACATATTCTGTGTGTTTTTGTTTTATTTCATTTTCTTTCTTTTTACATTTCTAGGGTCATGTTAGTGTGCTGAATTTAATATCGATATATCTGCTTGCCATGATCCTTGGGTGACTTGTCTTCGTTTGTTTGCCTAGTGCTTTAAAAAAATTCATTACTTTCAAAAATCTTCATGTGTTTGCGATAGAAAATATTTTGAGGGTTTTGCGTGTGTTTAGCATGTGCAAAACTGTTGAGAGGCAAAGTAAAAAGAAAGCTCCCAGAATTGTCTTGAACATGATGCATTAGGATATCTAGTATATCGACTTTAGGTCTTATTGAGTCATAAGGATGCACCCCGATTTTCCCTCGGGGGGCGAGTAATCATAGGGTTTCAGTACTCAAACAAATAAAGAAATCCTCTCTGAACCTAGTGAGTCAAATAATTCGTGTCTGATATTATAAGGAAGTTTGTCGTAGTCAGTGACCCTTAAACTCTTTTTGTGAAACCTTAAGTGTAGGGGTTTTGGTTCCTATGTAGATAATAAATAAGTGGTGTTCTCTCTTCTCGCATGACTGTTATCACTCGGAAAATTAGGTCCGAGGGGACTTAGTGCCTAGTGTTTTCGAGTCGTCTGACATGGGATGCACGGACCAAACTCCTGTTACATGGGTGGTAGGGAGCGCCCATGTGGAGATGTGGGGAAATGTGTACGTGATAGTGTAAGTTCTTATAGGCAACGATGCACGAAACCAGACCCTGGGAGAATTACACACCAACTAGAAAAAAATGAAAAAAAGAACAAAAGAAAGAAAGAAGAAACAAATTGGTAATGCAAATAAGAACCTTAATGGACTTTACACTTTGTATCACTTGGAGATATTAAAGTTGTCCATGTCTTTCACTTAAGTCCTTAATTAACCTACACGAATGATTCATTAAGCTAGTTGTGTGGACTGGATACATATATAGAGTCGGCCCGTAAGATTACCATGTCCAATGATCGACAAAAATGAGTCCATCTAGTCGAGTTTCTAGATTGAATAATGCATCAATGTTCGGATTTTGTGGGTATATCCGCTGAAAACCCTCAGGAGACAAAACTCATCCTCCTTGGCGACAAAAAGATTTAACAGCTTGTTTCATGTGCTAAGTGCAACTGTGATTCCTACGAAAGTAAGTTAGGATTTCCTTGTTTTACGAATGATTTTTCCTTTCTTTCATTTTTCTCTTGATTTGTTATACCCAAAAACTGTGGCGGTAGTGCAATCCTGTATGCGAGCTCTCCAATATAGTCAAGAATCTCAAACGGTCCGACATGGTCGCCAACCTCAAATCTCCGTGCTGCCTGGGTGTATCGTGTACCGGGATCTGTGTACCTCCTACAACATTTCCTTCCTCATATCTCCTCCCTTCGGAACCCAGACTCGGTCTCTGAATCTTAGGCCTCCATCAACTCCTATACTGAAGTCTGATCCATCTCTAGCAGCCAACAAAAGAAAACTGGCCAACTCGTCATCAATCCCCTGAGCCTGCACAATACTCCAAACTATATGAGGCTCCACCCTCAAACCAGTAATCATTGTACCCTGTGATCCATTGGTGAACGGATTCCACTCGGCCAGAGTCTCCAGCAATTTCCACTCCTGGATACACAAACCAGCCACTGCCACCTCCACCTTCCTGCTCAAAGCATCTGCTACTGATTGACATCATTTCATGCCTATATTTGTATCTTATATCCATTATCTTTCACATAAACAATGCTATGTTACGAGTTTTATGTTTAGTTTTCAGGAATAAATAGGTTTGAAGAGATGAAACATAAAAGGACCCAAAAGCTGGGAAAAAGGACTTGATTGTGAGATCTGGGGACCAAAATGCAAGGGAGAAGGACCTGAACGCAAGACAGAAGGACCTAAGAGCAAAACAGAATACTCCATACCATCATGGGGAGTATTTTAGCAATTGGATTCGGGTCGGAGCTCCAATAAACAAAGTAGATGCATCCAAGACCACCAAATACACAAAGAAAAGCCCATAACAAGATTCAACTGGATCCAGACCTTTTTGACCGCCAATTGGCGGTCCAAGACCGCTAATTGGCGGTCCAAGACCGCTAATTGGAGGTCTGTTTTGGCCCAAATCTGCCACGTTTTCTGTTGGACGTGTATTAATGTTTGTTTAGGCTATTGTTGGTATCTGTTTAGTCCCACATCGGGGGATTGTCCCGGTTTGCCTTTTTCCATGGCTATAAATAGAACTCTTCACCTTTCATTGTAATCACTCCATATTTTAAGTGGTTATTCTTCCTACTAGAAGTGAGGCCTTGAAGCACACACTAAAGTAGGAGGATCCTACTTTTAATGTGAGTCATTTTAATACAAGTTTTCTTTATTATGTTGTTTGTTTTATGTTTCTTGCTTTGCTTTGCTTAATCTCATTTCATTAGTTTTATTAGCTTAGTTAATATGCTTTCTTTGTTTAGTTTAATAATTAGTGTAATGTTCAGTGAGTAGTTCCATCCCCTTTGGGGGTTGGAGTAGATGTACATACATGCAAATGAGAATGGATTGAATGCTTTATTTCCAATGTGTTGATAAAACATGAATGTATGTTTGCTTGTTTAGGATAGAATTTATAACTTGATGAGATTTGCCAAAATGATTAGACACCTCTCATGCTTGTTTAGGTTCTAAAATAAACATCTTGCATATGTAAATGTTAATCAACTAAGTTGGTGAATAGATTGATAGGTTTTGCCACAACATTTAGACACTTCCTATGCATGATAACACCACCTTAATTTGTGCTTAAAAAATGTGTTCAACACCCACCTCTTTGCTTGTGTGCACTCACTCCACCCCTTAGGGGTTTTCCCATTTCTGTATTCCAGCATTCTTATTTTGTCCTTAGCTTAGTTGTCATTTCATTGTTTGTTTCTTTCGTTCGCATTTCATACTTCTTAGCGTAGTTTAGTGTAGAGTAGCATAATCAATCTTTCTCCCCCAATTTTTGCCACTTGATTTCTGATAAACAAGAGACTGCTCACCTCCCTGAGGATGACCCGTACTTGCCACCGCTTCATCGTGGCCGTGCACTTGCGGTTTAATTAAAACGTTCAACAAGTTTATTGGAGAAAGGAAATGGTGAAGTCGTAGTCCTTCATGAACTCAACCCATCTGCACTGCCTCATATTCAGCTCCTTCTGTAAAAACAAATACTTCAGACTCTGATGATCTGTGAAGACCTCAAACTGCTTTCCATAAAGGTAATGTCTCCAAGTCTTCAGTGCATGTACCATATCTGCCAGCTCCAAGTCATGAGTCGGGTAATTCTTCTCATGTACCTTCAGTTGTCTTGAAGCGTACCCTACCACCTTCCCGTGCTGCATAACAACACAACCCAGACCAATCCCTGAAGCATCGCTATAAATCACAAACCCACTGCTTCAACTCGGAAGAGTCGGAACTGGAGTAGTCGTCAGCAGACTCTTCAGTTCCTGAAAATTGTCCTTGAACTTCTGGGACCAAACGAACTTGATGCCCTTCTGCTTCAGTGTTGTCAATGGAGAACCCAATCTAGAGAAGTCTTTGATGAACCAGAGGTAATAGCCCGTCAGTACTACAAAGCTCTTGATCTCTGTCACACTCATCGGGGCTCTCCACTGCGTCACTGCCTCAACCTTCGCTGGGTCCATTGATTTCCCAGTTCCAAACACAATGTGCCCCAGAAAAGCAACATTGTCCAACTAGAACGTGCACTTTGAATACTTGCCATACAAGAGTATACGAAAATATCGTCCACGAAGACAATAACAAATATGTTGAGTTACTGACTGGACATCTTTTTCATCGGATCCATGAATATTGTAGGCACGTTCATCAACCCAAAAGGCATCACTAAGAACTCATAGTGCCCATACCTCATCCTGAAAGCTGTCTTTTGGACATTTGCCTCTCTGATCCTCAACTGATGATAACGAGAGCGCAAATCAATCTTCGAGAACACCTCCGCTGACTGCAACTGGTCAAAGAGGTTCTCGATCATGGGTAGAGTATATTGATTCCTAACAGTAACCTTGTTCAACATCCTATAGTCGATGCACATCTGCAACGACCCATCCTTCTTCTTAACGAAGAGTACAAGCGTTTCCCAAGGCGAGAGACTAGGTCGGATCAACCCAATATCCATCAAATCCTGCAAAAACTTCTTCAGCTCCGCTAACTCAGCATGTGCCATCCTATACAGAGCCTTCGACTGCGGAGTACTCCCAGCGGCTAACTCTATGCCGAGCTCTATCTCTTTATGTGGCGGCCGACCAGTGACATCGTCTGAAAATACCTCTGGAAATTCCATCACTATCTTGATGTCCTCCAACCTCCTCACCTCGAGGTCTGGCACCGCTAGAGTGGCTATGAAAGCCCTACAACCATGGTGGATCATCCTCTGAGCCTTACTGCAGAAACCACAATCTGACCATCTCTGCCCTTTGTCCCCCTGATTAGCACATCAGGTAGACCCTTCCCCGGGATCAGAATCTTCTTTCTCACGGCATAAGACGCGAACATCGTACCGGGACAGTCAATCCATTCCAAGTATGACGTCAAAGTCTACCATTGGTAGCAAGACCAGGTCGGCTGGAAACTCCTGGTCGGCTGGAAACATCGTACCGGGACAGCCCCCCATAGTGCCCACCAAACTAAGAGGTGTGCTGACTTCCAAACTGACAGTCAACATCGTAGGGGTATGACCTACCATGCTCCTAAACTGCTTAAAGATGAACGAGTGTGTGGCCCTATAATCAAAAAGCACTCTCGTTACCAAACCATCAACAAAAAACATACCTTCTACAACAGTGCTGGCATCTCTAACCTCCTCTGCCTGGATGGTGAAGACACATCCAGCTCTCTTCCCCTGCTGGGGTGGTGCAACTGGTCGACTCAGCCCAGTTCCACAAACTGTGGATGATTCCGGTCATCCACTAGGCCCACCTGGCCTACTCGGGCCAAACCGAATAAAGTGACCTAGCTGGCCACCACCATAACATGCACCAGGATGGGGCCCGTATCCCCGGCCTGGGATAAACTCTGCCACACTACCTACATTGCTCAGATTGTTTTGCTCAACCTCCATCGATTCGGGGCCTCTTGCTCTGATTCCATGGGAACTGACCCCCTAGACGTCCACCAGCCTTCATCTGTGACTTCCTGGCCTCCTGGACATTCTCCTGGTAGTCCTGGTCATTGATGGTCGCAAACTTCACTGCATCAGCTAAAGTTTGCGGCATGCCAGTAAATACACAAGATCTGAATTGCGGCCTCAGTCCCCCCCGTACAAACTTCCGAGCCCTTTTCTCTGCGTCGCATATATCTCTGGGCAATAACGCTCCAAAGCATGGAACTTGCTGTTGTAAGCCGCCACGGTCATCTCTCTCTGCTTTAAGGCCAGAAACTCCTCCCTCTTCTGGTCACAGACATGTTGCGGGAAGTATTGCTGGTTGAACTCCGTAAGGAATTCCTTCCAGCTCACCTCCTCATTGTCTTCGAATACCACCGCTGAAGTAGACCTCCACTAGTTGGCCGCCTCTCCGTCCAAGACATAGGTGGCCAGATCAACCTTCCTCTTCGGAGGACATCCAATCGCTCGTAAGATCTTCTGGATCTTGAAGACCTAGTTCTCAGTCACGTCAGGGTCACCTCTACCATCAAAGGTTGGTGGATGCTGACACATAAACCGATCATGCACTACTCTTGTCCCTCCTTACGCAGACTGGCGCTCGAGGAACTCGCCCAGCCTACCCATAGTACCATGGAGCGTCCTCCACTCCTCCTCCCCACCCACCCTACCAGTCTCCTCACTGGTGCTACGGTCCTATGGAGGAGGTCTCACACGTCTCGGAGGCATTTAAACAAGGGACAGGCAAACCGAAGTCAAAAGACTATGCATGCATGCTCTACAACAAAATTTCTACTAACTCCTAGGGTGGTTTCCTTGGAAAAGTACATTAGAACTGACCGCTCTGATACCAAGTTGTAACGTCCCGAAAATAGCAGAAAATTTTAAAATAAATAACAACAAAATTACAATCTTAAAAAGCAGGACCGCTACTCAAATTCATCACCAAATGTGCACTGATATACAAAAGATTTTGTCAAAAGTATGATTACATAAAAGATATCAACTACAATTATATACAACACATGTAATCATAAACTACCTAAAAGATAGACAACATGATCCGGTCTCGAGCATGCTCCTCCACCGTCACCACCTCTTAACGCCGCTCACGGCTTGAAAAGTAAATATGCAACTATGCCTGAGTTTCCATAAGCAAACCCCGTATGCCAAATTCCTAACATATAAATTAACAACGCTAGCAATAAATGCAACATGGCATAAGCACAACAGCTGTAAAGTCATAACATTTGCATCTATCACCGGAGCCACGATTTTGCCTCATTTATCGGAGCCATGGTTTTGCCTCTATCACTGGAGCAACAATTTTGCCTCTACAATCACAACTCGCTCTGTAGAGCCACCACCGATCGCCATCAAGCATGTATGTCAATCTGTTGCCCCAAAAGGGCCGGAAAACCTGTTGCCCTCAAAGCATATCACACACCTCAAAACACTAGAGTGAGCAGAAACGGTCGACCAAAATAGTCATGACGGTCGACCAGTTCCCTTCAGGAACGCACAAGGGCTCGACCGTCTCCACGACCGGTTGAACCACAACTAACGAACAAAACAACCAATCATTCGAACAAAAGGTCACAGGCAGTCAACCGTTTGGATGGTCTACGCCACAACATTATTAATAATATCGTCTCATCGGCCGAACGACAAAGTGGATCCGGTCGACCAAAATATGACAGGAACTTTGAATTTCTCAAAGCCCACAACCGGTCGAACAAGGCACACAACGATCGAACAGACTTTAGGTTAACTTAAGTGAACGGTCGGACCAAAGTCAAGAGCGGTCGACCATTTGGATAGTTCACGCTCTGTCTAGACCAACCCAGAATCATCGGTCGAATAGATCAAAAGGTGGTCGACCGTTTAGTAGTCTATGCCCCAACCAACTTAGCTACATGTACAATCGGACGAACAGATCAAAAAGGCGGTCGACCGTTTAGATGGTTAATGCCCCCCAACCGACTTACAACATTGCATTCGATCGAACGACAAAGGGGGTCCGGTCGACCGAAAACACCGAGATCATACCTACTATGCTTAATCGGTCGACCGCCCAAGACATCGTTCGACCGGTGCAAGGAAAAACTCCTGCATTTACAGTAGCAACGGTCGACCACTGCACCAACTGGTCGACCGTTCTCAGCAGACACTCTGAAGCATGTTTACCTCCGACGAGCCAATCGGCCTACCGTCGACTAAAACCACCACTCACACACATTGGGTGAGTTTTAAAGCAAAGTTTGACATACCTTGAAGGCTTGAAGAAACCTTCGAAGATCAACCGCGAGCACTTCCACACCAAGGGCACTTCTCCAGCGAACTTCACTCCAAGCAACGATCACACCTACGATCACACTTTGTTGAAGTCGACTTGCTCTTCTTCACCTTCACCGACAATCCTCTGGTGAGATCAAGGAGCTGAGAGGGAGAAACGAAATGGGAGAGAGAAAAAAGATGAGGAAGAGATGGGTTTAGCACTTATAACCCCTCACCTCAACTCAAGTCAATCTCAGCCGTCCACCTCACCCTCTACCATCTCATCAACCTATCACATGATTAGGCAACTAATTAAGGGTTAGGATTTAACAGGTACCATCCAGCGATGAAAGTTGTTGGTCCAGTAAGAAAAACACTGAAAGTGAAGACGGTGTATAACATATTACGACCGTTGTTGAATGCTGCACGAGCTACCTACGCCGTCATTGGTGCCTATCAAAAAAATATAGTAAGTTCTATTATGGTGAATCACACTAGTACTGTCTGTACAACTTTTTATGAGTCAAGTATATTTATTTAAGAGAATTAGTTTAACATTCATTTTCCTTTATACGTTCTATATGATTTTGAAATAGTTTTGAATGCTACACTTGGGAACCCAGAAGTAGTTTTGACTCTATCTTGAGTGGCTTTTGTATTTAGTCTGTGTTCTCAAAGTTCAAGTCTTCAAATTCAGTTTCTAGATGTCCTAATTATTTATAGCAACATATAGCTTCCATTGAAATCTCATACAGATATTTTGTTTGCATCTTAAAGGTAACGAAAATTGCTTGGTATGCAAAGGGCTGTTGTAGTCCATTCACATGGTTTGGATGAAATCAGTCTGCTTGGTAATGTTATATCTTTAGCATTTCACATCTGCAAGCTTTCTTTTTTCCGTTTTTACTGCAGTCTTCATGGATCATTGATTGGGTGTGGTTCAGACTGTTTCCTACATTTTGATGATATTGTTCAAACATTGATCCCTTGCTTAATATCTTTTAACAGGACCTGAGTATATTCTTGATGTTACTCACGATAAAATTCAGAGATTCGAGTACGACCCATGTAAGCCATTTCTTCAGCTTGTATCTAAAAAGGGATCTTTCTTTACTAGCGGTAAGATTAAGATTTAAAAAGCTGATACCTTTTAATGACACTTAAGCTTTAGACTGACACACAAGGCTCTCGTGCAGTGGATTATGGAATTCCTCGGTGCACCTTGGAAGATTTGAGACGGGGAGGTCTAGAGATCAACGCTCAAGTACTCAGGGCTTTCATTGCTGATTCTTTGGTAGGTCTTTTCACCAACCCCGGAATGTCCAAATCTTTAATTTTTCCCCTTTGCTTTATCTTTCTCACATTCCTCAGGAATTTCTCATTCTCTGTTGTGGTTCATGATACAACATATATTTGTGCATTCTCTGTTGCTATCTAATATTTACCTTCGTTCCTCGATCAATTTGTTTGCATTTAAGAATGTCTTGTATGTTTGGTGCCATTTTTTTAAGCTAGCATCAATGAATCAATTGTATATAGTGTCATGGTTCCAAGCTTTTTGATTCCATGCGAGTTGCATTCCATTAGCCAATTTCCGGTTATCCTACTCACCCTGGAGCTTCTTCAACCCACTATTTTGGGAGCAGTTATTTCTCTATTGCATACCAATGCAAGAGGTTGCTATGTAATAACTTGAGGAGTTTTATACGTTTGTTATGCATAAATCTGTGAGTCGAGAAAATGAGTTCAATCGTGAAGGTTTTTAAATTGAATAAAATCTCTATTTTTTGGCTGACCTTATGTAATCCTTTTAATGTTTCTTCGTCAGGTACTTAATGCTGCAGCAGCGCTTCTGGTGGGTGGTAAAGTGAAAAGCCTCGCTGAAGGAGTGGCCCTTATTGCTCAAGAAATACATCAGTCCGGAGGAAATTCAAACGTTAGATTCGTGGATAAATCTGTCCAAAATAAGTTAAATGAATAATTTCTGTGCAAGGATTTTGTGGCAGTATTATGAAATGTTTTGTGGATTTAACCTCTTTTTTTCCTGTCAATACAGAAACTTGAATAGGTTGCAAGGTGCCACTGTTAACTAAAAAGAGCGTAGCGAATAAAAGAAATGCATGGAAGCAACATGTCGATCATAAATTTGTAATGTAATTTTCTTGTGTTAAAATTATGTTATTTGTAATTTTTCCAAAAGTTCCATATGAAGCCGTATATCCAACATATATTTCATATTCTGCACTGGTGATTGGTGTTATCTTATTTCTTAGTAATGATAATTGTGCTCTTTATCCTCTTTTTGCTTCTTCAAAGGTCTCACTCGCTCCCTCAATCTCTAGTTCGTGTCGTAGATGGTCTAGCTTGATGGTTTGACGGTCATGATGTGGTCAAAGAAATGTCTGATGATGCAACAAAGATTGCCAATTATCAATTTGAAATGTGTAGTGGTTTTGTAATTGTGGTAGTGAATGTAACAAACATGTCTTAAGTGGTGTCGAAAATGCCTTTAAATTGATGTCAAAATGTCTGTAGGTCTGACAAAAAGGAAAATACTGAAGCAAGTAATTCATAAACGACACCTCCATATCCCAAATTAAATTACAACACCCAAACGATACTTGAGATATAAGATTTCTATTCTCCTACAAAGCTTGATTAAGCAGCTTATCTCGGTAAGTAAATAATCAAACTATAATTGCATGTAGTTGATTATTTGGTTTTGGAAATTTAGTCTTCTATCTTATTTCACACCAACTTCTCCCGCACCTTTGAGGTAGCAAGGCACGTTGGCTGTAATGGATGATTCAACTAACATCCTACAAAAAAAAAAATTCAGAAACATAGTACAAAGGCTACCATATAAGGGCCTTGCCAAAAAAAGGTACCATATAAGAACTCATAACCAATGAAATTCATTCAGCTTTAAAACTAACCAATGTCAGCCATTCTCCTCCTCCTAACGAATGAGAATTAGTCTTCTCCTCCTGAAACAATTAGAAAACAGTTGTACAACCAATATGTTGTACAAGCAGCAACCATTAATGGAGCATTTTGGTTTGAATTTTAAACGTTTTTTGGAGGAATTCCAGTTCTTCCTTCTTAACCCTCCCCACCAAAAAACATGGCTTCACCAAAAACAATTTTTGATCCAGTACCTTGCGGCCGATGGTGTTGGGAGGTGAGTTTCATGGGACGGATATGCGCCAGGATAGAGCTCCGAGAACAGTCGTGCAACCCAGGATCGAGGAGGCATTGTAGAGGGGTGCAGGTTGTTTTGTATAGACTGAACACCATTGCCTTGGCGACTGCTTAGCTGGACTTCTTCATCTTGCATACTAGCCCTTCTTTGCCTTGTATAATGAACTCATCCGGCCACTACATATAGATCTCCTCCTCTATGTAACCGTGAAGAAACATTGTGTTCACATCCATTGGCTCTATCTTAATCACCATGGGATAGATATGAGCCATGTGTTTTATTTCTTGGTTGTAAGTATCTCATTCTCTTTGAATGCTTTCTTTCCATTTTTTTAATAAATGTATCATTTACAAATGTTAACATTGGTGGGCGAGAACAAGGAAGGTGTGGGCTCCATCATTCTCTTCAATCTTTAAAAGGAAGACGTTGCGGTAGCTGCGGTCAAGGCGACAACCGTTTAGTACAAGGAACTAACAGGGGTGGATGGGCCTTGCGGTGCTAATGTTGGGGCTAATTTCGAAGTTCAGTGACTCCTTCGGTTGTGTTTGAACCATTTTCGTCGAGACCGTCACAACCTCGGTGTCGTTTCCGAGGCTAAGATGTTTTTCTTTAGTGTTCGAGGGGATGAGTTGGTTATTTATGTTTGGTGGTAGAAGTAGTTAATTGTTTATATTACATATTTCGTGAGATTCATGTGTTTGGTATGTTTATTGCATGTTTCTTTCTTGGATGGTTGATATACTTGTCATTTTTCCCCAAGATTTCCACGTGTTTTTAACATCGGTTCCTTTCTAGCTCCCCACTATCATCCATTGACGTTCTCATCGACATTGATTCTAACTCCAATTTGTCGGACGAAGATCACAATGACGCAAGGACAACTTTTCCAATGTCATCATTTTGAAACATAATGGATCCTAGTGTAAATTAGAATAGAGAGAATGGGTAAGTTTGAGTAACTTCTAAAAATGATTAATATATTTTGACAAAAAAAGCTTTGAATATTTGAGTAAGATCAAATATTATTCACATCATCTGATATCGTGACCTACCTTGTGGATAGCTTGGCCGGTGACCTCTACCGGTTCATCAAGGGGATGGTTAGTCATTGTTTTGAAGTGTGATGAGTCCTGAAGTAAATTAAATTGAGATAATAGGTAGGTTGGCGCAAATATGGTAGAGGTAAATTAAATTGAGAGAATAGATAAGTTAGAGCATAATGGACCCTGTCGGTAAATTAAATTGAGAGAATGGATAAGTTGGAGAATGATGAATCCTAAGGTAAATTAAATTGAGAGAATTGGTAAGTTTGAGGAACTTCTAAAAAGGATTAATATATTTTGTCCAAAAAAATCTGAATATTTGAGCAAGATCAAATATTATCCACACCATCTGATATCGTGGCCTATGTGGTGGATGGGTAACTTACATCCTTGTGCCAAAAAAACACAACTACAAGATCTCTCAACTTCAAATTAAAAACATATAAATGAGTCATATGAATTGCTGCCAATTATTGACAAATTTTTGGACATCTACCATATCATTATACAACTTTCAGAACTGACTAGATGTGGTTATTACGTTGAATCAATTTTATTGTTTGCATACTGAGATTGTAAAACCTAAATAGGGCTATATTAACGATTATCACGGGGGTAAATTGAATGGTGTTGTGGGGTAAATATAATAACAACCTATTCGATTACCATCGTTGTCTATTCAACTAACCATTACCATATACTCTGTTATTTTACCACTTCTAGCACTATGAATAAAAGTTGTTGTTTAGTTGAATCAAATTGTGTTTTTTGTATACTAAGAACGATTAACCTAAAAGATAATAAAGTAAACAATCTTGCTATTGTCTAATTTTGGCTCTAATTAAGGATATTTTCCATGGTTACTATGATAATGTTCAAAGTATTCTAACTATTGATGAAGGTATTTTCAACGAAAATAACAAAAACAAATATTAGAATGCAATTTTGGCTATTACGGTGGTATTTCAGTTGTGTAGGGATGGGTAAATTCAAACATCATAATAGGTAATTACATGAATATTAGTGGGTATTTTCAACTATTCTGTGTGGTTATTTTGTGGCTATGGTAATTACAAGAACATTGTAATTTCGTTATTTTGTGGTTATTTTGTGGCAGGGTATTTTCAACCATTGATATCGGTAATTTCGTTGACTATACAAAATTAGTAGTTGACATGGTAATTAAGGGAATATTCATAGGTATTTCCAACTATTGATGTTGGTATATTCATCAAAATCAACAAAAGTATTTGCTATTGTATAATTTGAGTCAACAAGTGAACTTCATTAAGCTGTTTATTATTAATATTAATAATATTTAATGCCTATGCTTCAGCATTCTTTAAAGAATAATTTAGGATGAATACTCATTAATCAGAAATTACCCTCAAGTTACTTAAAACAATAAAAAATGAACACATATTCCAAATACTATTAATGTCTATGCTTTATTATAAATATCAAAAAGATAATCCATAACCCATGTCACACAATTTAACACAAAACAACCTATGTGATAACGATATTGGGAACCACAGCCCATGAAATCTCATTTCCCGCCAAGATGTGATGTTCCGGGTGAGATTTCGGTATCCCTCCTGGGATCCGATGATTTTTCAATCACGGTAACAAGACATCTTTCACCCCATCCGCAAATAATCAACTGGAGAAGAGGTAGTTTGAAAAAAAATATGCTTAGGCAATTTGACCTTTTTTTAATAAAATAAAATTACATGCATAGCCACATAGGAAAACATGTGGGCACACACATCTCCTACCTAAAATCATACAATATAAAATAAGTACATCAATAATTACTTATATATTAACAATAATAACACTAATAAAAAACAATACCAAACTCCACCATATAAAGATGCTTAAACTTTATTCTAGGGAACTACTATTCGTCGCCGGAAAATTACTTAAATCGTCCCAAAAATGACATTTTTGTCCTTAACAAATCAATTGATACCCATTTCGTCATGTGTCTTTAAACAAGGTGTGTGACTCAGTTTTACTCACATTCCTAGTACCAACACCACAAAAATGTCTGGCGAAGCACCTGAATCCGGCGAGGTAACGGGGGTGGAATTTTTTCCCCAACTCGGGCGTCTAGCTAAGCCGCCTCCACCTAGGTGGAGGCGTCTGGATAAGCCACCTTCACATAGGTGGAGGTGGTTTATCCAGACGCCTACACCTATGTGCATGCGTCTTAGATGGACGCCTCCACGAAGGTGAAGGCGTCTGTCTAACACGCCTCCACGTATGTGGAGGCGTGTTAGGCAGACACCCGTTTTTTTTTAATTTTTTTTAATTTTTTGTTAAATTCAAATTTTTCAGATTCCGTTGCAAGATTTTGGTGGTGATGGAGTAGATTACAGTGAAGTTTTTAACAGTAAAGAAATATTTACAACAATCGAGGAAGTTTGTAAATGGGCGAAACAAGTTGCACTAAGAGCCGATTTTTTTTGGTTATATCATCATACAAACCAAAAGCAGATGACCGGATGGATTGTTACCTCAGATGTGATCGCAGACGTGAGATGAGTTCTCGTGATACGAGTATTGCACTGCGAAAGAATACGAAAGGAAAAGGTTGCGGTTGTCGGTTTTTGGTAAAAGTGGTGGAGTGACGAGATCGTGATGGATGGGTCATTGTTTCTAGTAGCATCTATGGGCAGCACAACCACCCACTGGCAGTTTATTCAGAGGATCACCGACAGGTCAGCGGACTTAGTGCTGGGGCAAAGCAAATTGTTTGTGATATGACAGAGGCACAAGCAAGACCCCGTAACATTTTGTTGACGGTAAAGAAAAAATTCCCGGACGATAATCCGAATCAAAGACACATTTATAACTTCAGAGAGTACATGAGGAGGACGAAATCTGAAGACAGGAATCCTGCGCAGCAAAACCTTCAGAGAGTACAGGCTCTGTGCCGATTATGGTACTTCAAAACCTTCCGATCCTCGCCATCCCAGATGCGTCTGGCGATGTGGCCTCCGAAACTCGGAATAACGCTGCCATCTACAGGACCACCTGGTATAATATTCGTGATGATCCAAGACTCGTCCTCACCCCTCTTCTTCTTCTGAGCTTGGGCGTCTGCAGTGCACGAACTCAAATCACCGGTCACAAACCGGCCACCTCGATCCTTCCTAATGACACACTCAACCAAAGGACCACAATGTTGCCCCCGTCCTCGACCGGACTGATGTATCACCTCCTCCTGTGGCCCCAAGTCATATTGGCCCCCATCGTCACTCTCGTCGTGACTCTTCACCTCATCTGAATCATCCTCGTCGTCGAAAGAATCCCCAGGTGTCTGACGACGACATAACAGATTTCTCTCTCCTAACTGAAGCAGAAATACCACGTGTACGTGGATGACGAGGACCTGACTCGTCTGCTATACTACGTACCGCGCGTAAGGGAATTGATTTCACTTTTCCTCCACGGTAACCCGATGACTATTAATTTAATTTTAAAAATAAAAAATTATTAATGGATTTACTAAAATAATTAAATAAATTTTTAACTTAATAATCGTTTTATTTAGCAATTATCACAATTATTCAATAATCTTTTACTAAAATCGTACACAGCTAATTACCAACATAATAATCAATTTATTTAGTAATTATCACAACTTTTAATCAATAATTCATTACAAAACTTTTATTTGTTATTTATCACAATTTATAATCAATAAAGGATTTACTAAACTAATTTAACTCATTATTAACATAATATTCAATTTATTTTAAATTTATCACAATTTATAATCAATTTAAATAAATTAAAACAAAATTCGGGGCGTCTGCGGGAGACGCCTACCCTACGTGGTAGGCGCCTGCCAGAGACGCCTAACCAACGTGGGAGGTGTCTCCTGCAGACGTGTGGACATAGGATCGGGCATTCGCGGGAGACGCCGACCCAAAGGGGACGCGGTTCCGGCGGCCGCCCTCTCGTTGGGTCGGGCGTCTCCCGCGAACGCCCGACCCAAAAATGTGTTTTTTAAATTAATTTAAATAAACAAGGTAATTTACCAGATGTGAGTAGTCCAGGGTATCCACTGGTTCTTTTCCTGGCCTCCGAGACATTTTATCTGGTGAATAGAAGAGTGATATGAAGAGAAAGTTGTGTTAAAAGAGTGAAATGAAGAGTTATATAAGTAGAAAGGATCGAGGGGTAAAATGGTAATCTGTTGGGGCGATTTAAGTAGTTTTACGGCGACGAATAGCAATTCAGTTATTCATTATATCCAATTACATAAAATAGAAACATAGAAATGGCAACAACCTGAACTTACGAACACCCAAACAAACTACAATGAAATCCAACTGAAAAAACACAACAATTTATTTATCTCTCCTATCAATCACATTTCCATTCACTTAATTAATAACCTTGAGGCCAGCTTTCTATTTTCTGAAGGCTCCTCCATCCTCCAGCATTGGGACTAATTGTAATGTCCTCGAAACAACGGAAAATTAAAACTTTTTAAAGAGTAAAATCAACAACCAGAATACACCACCGAAGACATTACCAAAGATAAACACAAGGTGAACCAACATATATATCAATATACAGATCTGAGTTTACAAAATGGGTGATTACATCAAAAGCTATAAGATAAAATATACAAATGTAATAACAACAACCTCAAAAGAGGGGAAAGCAGGATCTGGTCCCAGCAACTCTCCTCCACAGGCACCACCCCCTAACACCGCTCACGGCCTGAAAGCAGACATAAAATATGCCTGAGTTTCCAGAAGGAAACCCCGTATGTCAAACCCTAACACATATATGAACAATAATGAAATATGCAATGAACAATAAACATCACAACCGACACAACCGCTAAGTTCCTGGGACCTCTCTCCCAGCCATAGCCGAACGACAACAGGGTCTCAAGGGTCCTCTCACCCCAACCCCACCAACACTTGTGCACACAAGGCACCGCCGGTCCAAATCACGGCCTCACAACAGGGTCTCAAGGGTCCTCTCACCCCCAACCCACTAACACTTGTGCACACAAGGCACCGTCGGTCCAAATCACGGCCTCACAACAGGGTCTCAAGGGTCCTCTCACCCGAACCCCACAAACACTCGTGCACACAAGGCAACGCCGGTCCAAATCACGGCCTCACAACAGGCTTTCAAGGGTCCTTTCACCCCAACCCCACCAACACTTGTGCACACAAGGCACCACCACAAGATATCAGGCCAATAGTCCGTGTCGTTGCCCAAGGGGCCGGAGAGACGAGCCGCCTTCAATCAAACACTCATACCACTATCGGGCGACAATCCGTGTCGTTGCCCAAGGGGGCCGGAGAGACGAGCCACCTTCAAGCATACAAGCACACCACTATTGGGCGACAATCCGTGCCGTTGCGAATGGGGGCAAAGAGACGAGCTGCCGTCAAGTGTACTCACAAAACCACGAATCCACCGAAAACAAGCAGAAACGGTTGAACAAAAGCAGTTTAACGGTCGACCGATCCTCACCTAGAGAACTGGCCCAACCGAAAAACCCGTCAATCGGTCGAACGGTAATGGGGGCTCGGTCGACCGAAAAGCACCAGTAAGAAATCCATTTTCGCAAACCACGATAAAATGGTCGGACGACCCAAAACTTCCGGTCGACCGAAAACCTCCAGTGAAACTCACCAACAGATGACACTACACGGTCAACTGAAACAACACTTCCGGTCGACTGGCCATTAAGTTAACTTAAGTCGTCGGTTGGACGAGTCAAACAGGCGGTGGACCGTTTAGATGGTCAACGCCCAAACCGACCTACAACAGTACTTTCGGTCGACCGACAAAAGGGGTCCCGTTCGACCGAAAATACCCAGAGCGTCCATCCCTCGCTCGAATTGCACAACCGGTCGACCACCACAAGGGTATCGTTCGACCGGTGCGAGGATATCGCCCCAAAATACACTATAACCGGTCGACCGAATCCAGAACACCAGTAGACCATTTATAGTGCAGAAACAAGTTTTGCAGGTCCGACGAGCCTATCGGCCTACCGTCGACCGCTCCCACCCCCACACTAATAATAGGTGAGCGCAAACGCAAGTTTTTTCATATCTTAAGGCTTGAAGAAGCCTTAGAAGAGCCAACGGCGAGCGTTTCCACTATTTAGCTCAAACTCTGGTGAACTTCCTTTACTCCGATCTCTTCGACAACTCCGGCGACGACCCAGCGAGTCCCGATCACCACACGATGTCGGCTAAAGTCTGAGCTCCACCCCGCCTCCGTGAACTGAGGATCAGGAGAGAGAGAGAGAGAGGCATGAGCGGGAGAGAGAGAATAGTGAGAGAGAGTGAGGAACCCACCTACTCTTATACCTCTCCTCTTATCTCCACCATCCACCTCACACCACCTAATCAATCCCAGCCCTCCATCCTAATCCACCAATTAACCACCTAAAATCAATTAACACAATAAGCAAGGGTTAGGATATTACAATCCACCCTCTTTAAAAGAATTTCGTACACGAAATTAAATCCAGCGCTTACACAACAGCTCCAGATACAACTTCCGGACCTCTTCTTCAACCTCCCAAGTAGCCTCTCGCTCAGAGTGATGCTGCCACCTGACCTTGACCATCGAAATAGTCCTCCTCCTAAGCTGGTGCTCCATCCGATCCACAATCTCTACCGGTCTCTCCTCAAGAGACAAATCCTGTTGGATCTCTGGAACCTCAATCTGGATCACATGAGAAGGATCTGATACGTACTTCCTCAGCATCGAAACGTGGAAGACGTTGTGAAGACCAGAGAATTGTAGCGGCAACGCAATCCGGTAGGCGACCTCTCCAACTCGGTCTAAAATCTCAAACGGTCCAATATACCTCGGGCTAAGCTCCCCCTTCTTCCCGAATCTCATCACCCCACGCGACGGTGAGATCTTTAGAAAGACATGGTCGCTAACCTCAAAAATCAGCACACGCCTACGCCGATCCGCGTAGCTCTTCTGCCTGCTCTGAGCTATCGCCAGTCTCTGCCTGATCACATAAACCTTCTCAGCATACATATGTACAATCTCAGGTCCGACTAACTGTCTCTCACCAACCTCACTCCAGCATACCGGTGATCTGCAGGGTCTCCCGTACAAAGCCTCGTACGGTGCCATCCCAATACTCGCATGGTAGCTGTTGTTGTAGGTGAACTCAATCAACGGCAAGTGCTCATCCCAGTGTCCTGCTTAATCCAGAGTGCAAGCTCTCAGCATGTCCTCTAACGTCTGAATAGTCCTTTCGGACGGTCCATCTGTATGTGGATGAAAAGCTGTACTGAACTTCAGCCGAGTTCCCAGAGCCTGCTGCGAACTCCCCCAGAATCTGGAAGTGAACCTCGGATCTTGATCTGAAATGATACTCACTGGCACCCCATGCAGTCTGACAATCTCCTTGATATACAACCTCGCCAGACCCTCCAAAGGTAGAGTAGTCCGGATAGCCAGAAAATGTGCCGACTTGGTCAGTCGATCGACTATAACCCAAATCGTGTCATGGAAGCTCTTCGTCTTCGGCAACCAGGTGACAAAATCAATCGTGACATGCTCCCATTTCCACTCAGGTAGTTCTATACTCTACATCGGTCCTGCTGGTCTCTGGTGTTCGATCTTAACCTGTTGGCAAACCAAGCACCTAGCCACAAAATCAGCCACATCATGCTTTATCCCTCTCCACCAGAAGTTCCACTACAGATCTTTATACATCTTCGTACTCCCCGGGTGAATGGAGTATCTCACTCGGTGTGCCTCCTCCATGATGTCATCTCTCAGCTCATCGACCCTCGGCACCCAAATCCGACTCCTGAACCTCAGACCTCCATCCACTCCCACAGTGAAGTCTGATCAATCCCTGGCAGCTGATCGTATCAGACTAGTCAACTCCTCATCACCGTGTTGAGCCTGAACCACTCGACTGACGGTCTACGGCTCCACTCGAAGACCCGCAATCACTGCCCCCCCCCCCCCCCCCCCCCCCCCCCCGAGCTCTCCGTGGATGTCCTCCACTCTGACAATGTCTCGAGTAGCCTCCACTCCTGAATGCACAAACTCGCAGCTGACACCTCCACTTTCCTGCTCTGGGAATCTGCAACTGAATTTGCCTTCCCCGGATGATAAGAGATGGTGAAGTCAAAATCCTTAATCAGCTCGAGCCATCTGCGTTGTCTCATATTCAGCTCCTTCTGTGAAAGCAGGTACTTCAGACTCTGATGATCAGTGAAGACTTCAAACTGCTCACCATAGAAATAGTGACGCCAGATCTTCAGAGCATGAACCACCGCTGCTAACTCTAAATCGTGAGTGGGGTAGTTCTTCTCGTGCACCTTCAGCTGCCTCGAAGCATACGCCACTACCTGCTCGTGCTGCATCAGTACAAATCCCAAACCAACACCTGAGGCGTCGCTGTAAATCACAAAACCACCACTACCACTGGGAAGCGTCAGAACTGGAGCAGTCGTCAACCGACTCTTCAGTTCCTGGAAGCTATCCTCGCACTTCTGGGACCAAACAAACTTCACTCCTTTCTGCGTCAGCGCTGTCAAGGGTGAAGCAAGTCTCGAGAAGTCTTTGATGAACCGACAGTAATAACCCGCCAATCCAACAAAACTCTTAATCTCAGTCACACTCGTTGGGGCTCTCCACTGTGTCACTGCCTCGACCTTCGCTGGATCCACGGATATCCCAGCTCCCGATACTATGTGTCCCAAAAATGCCACACTGTCAAGCCAGAACTCGTTCTTTGAAAACTTGGTGTACAACCGCTGATCCCTCAGAATGCCAAGTACAATCCTCAGATGCTCCCGGTGCTGCTCTATATCTGGTGAATAGACCAAGATATCGTCCACGAAGACTGTAAGACCCGCTCTCCTGCTGTAATAATAATAAGTCCACTCTCCTCGGCTATGCATAATTTAGTTCTTAGAATGTCAATTTGTGTTATGGTATGTTTGTTTAAGTAGATTTGATCGGATTTCTCGTTGGTCGATCTGGATAGTGCGCGGTGGTTTGACTCGATCGACTCAATTTGGGTCCGAGTGAGTGTAGGGTCGGTTTTGGGCTAAAGCCGTGCTGAAGTGGTGTGGAATTGGAAGGGTTGCATTAGGGTTTGGATGTGCATTTTCGTGGCTTTTGGGATGCCTTTGCTGGTGCCATTTTTGGTATGTGTTGAGGTGGCTTGATTAGCCATGAAGACTTGGAAGTTGGAGGGTTGTGTGCAAGCAAATAAGCCTCCCACCCAGACATACTCTTCCCTCTCCTTTCCTTCCTCAAGCACCTCACTTCAGACCACATATCCTCTCCTCTCCAGCTGATTGGTGGGCTGATCTCCGGCGAGTTGGTGGAGCTACGCCTAGTGCAACTTTTGGTGCGACTAGAAGAGTGGTGGGCAGAATCTCCGGCTAAGTTCAAGCAATCTTCCTTGCTGATAAGGTATGCTCCTGACCCTTGAAGAATTTTGTGGGAGGGGGTGTTGGCTGGAGGGCCGGCCAATACCATGTTGGTGGTTGGTGCAATCGGTTGCACCATGGAGCATGCGATAGATGGGGCTGGCTGTGGGATAGCCTGAGGGACCGGGGCTCCAGCAAGCTCTAGTGAGGTCTAACCAGGAGTGATGAGGTTTCTTCTGGGCTGAGTTTTGGGGTGGACACGGATCTGGTTGGGTGTGGCTGGTGCACACAAGATCCGACTAGGATTTGTCTTCAAAGCCTCTTGACTCTTTGTTTGGATCGGCTGGCTGGTCCAGCCCTTCTAGACGGTGGCAGGGGTCAGTAAAAGGTGTGGAACAACCCTAGGGAGGCTAAGGGTGAGGGGGATCTGGATGGGCTAGCTCGGTCTGAGCAGGGTGCGCTTGAATGGGCTAGCCATGCGGTTAGTGCACCATGTGCATCAACTTGCTCGGTTGTTGGGCTGAGCTGCTTACATGGATCTCTACTGACCCACTCCCACCACAGACCGCCTGAGAGGGATACTTTAAGCATGTGGGTTGGACTGGTCAGGGGCTCATGCATCTGGTTGTGAGTCGATTGAACTTGTTAGCTTGCCTATTGTAAGTTATCGTGTTCTATGTGGTGAATGTGTTTCGTTATATATGACTTGTTGTGTTTCAGTAACAAATATAATGTGGCTATATGATCTGGTGTGTGTGTATTCCTGATGTTGTAGTCATGCATGCACTTATGAAGGTAAACGGCCTCTTCCATATCATGTGCTGATTGTGTCATATTCTAAAGCAACATATTAACCCGTTCCACGTATGTATGCTAGTTTAGAGATCTATATTGTCTACTGATATTTTATGCATGTTCCAACATGATTATCCTACTGATATACATGTAATCCATACCCATATCAACTCTGATCAGGCTCTGAGATTTCAGTTATCATCACATATACACTCTGAAATTATGGATGCATGCTATCGATTATTGTGGAGTTTGATTTTGATATATCTAGTTGTAATGCATCATCCTATTGCGTCTTTCATGTCTATATGTTACTGAAGTTAAGTGTTATGATATGGTTATGTATGAACCTTAGGATATCAGACCTTATAACGTCCTTATCATGACCCGTAGATGACTCAATTAGCTATTATCTTGATTTGTCGATCCGGTTATGATTGCTTGCTGTTGTGAGTTTCGTTTGATTCCTGATTGGGATGCTCTGATTTTGATTTATTTGGGGGCTGTTAGGAGGGTATCCGGATACCTTTCCTTGAGCTCCTTCCATACACTGTAGATGCATTAGATTTTAGATGCTTAAGTAGCTTGCATTGCATTTAATCTGATTAATAATTCTGGGCACGTTCTATTTTCTAGGCCGACGGGCCACGAGTAGGTCCTCTAGCTCCAGAGGCCATTCGCCTAAGACCATCACGTTGGGAGGCCAGGCATAAGATAAGTCCTGGCCAGGCGCGCTGTCATTCTGTCTCAGGGTAGGTGTTCCGAAGTTCACGATGGCACCATGTAGGTCACTTGCCGCGAATTGGGACACTTATCCGGGGCACCGCTTTGTGCCGAGCGGTGGGTCACTGTCGAGTGACCACCTTTGACCAGCAAGGCTGGTGTTCTGGTTCCTTTTGAGGAATGGTTCGGGTGCGCCCGACTGACACGACTTATGGAGTCATAGCCTTCTGTTGCATTATGTGCTTTTCTGTTTCGGTTTCGGATGCTTTTGTCTTAGATAGATTGCATGCATTCTTCCATATAACTCCGATTGGGCCAGGGGCTTACTGGGTTTTCTTTATAAAAACTCACGCATATGTTGATGCGGTGCTTGCAGGTACTTAGATTCCTACAAGGTAGACTGGACGAGTAGTCGAAGATTCTGTAGACGAGGGACACGTCGACCAGATTCTTCAGTTTGTCTTTTGCTTCCGCATTATTTATGATGTATTTCCCTTTTGAACTCGATGTAATGTATTTGACCTTGTTACCATATATGGATAATCTCTCACTTTTCAGTTATGTTTTATGTTAGTCTATACATGTATGATCTCTCTACGTATTGTCGAGTCGTTGTTTAGTATGTCTTTTGTAACTCCTTCGGTCGTCGTGGAGGTCTCTGATCGCGACACTTGTAGTCTTTCCCAGTGTGCGTACCCACGAGATCGGGGGCGTTACAAGTTGGTATCAGAGCAGATCGATCCCTACAATGTACAGAATCCGAAGACTTACCAGTGGGGCATCTTGCCCAAAGCCTGTCGGTACTCTCCTATCTTTTAGAATTGCATTCTGATAGTGATAGATCATATTTGCATTGGTTAAATTGCTTTCTTGTGGATTGCCTTGTGTGCTTGGAGACCAAAACCACCCAGCCCTATCTACCTTTATCAGTTCCCTTGCCTCCTCCCCCATTTTGGTGTCGAGATCACCAACAAGTCCACCCAGTCAAGCAAGCAAGAAGTGCAAGTGCAAGAGGCGACTAGCTAGCAAGCATGGGAGGCAGTTCTAGCGGGATTCCAGCAAAATCTAAGCCTCTTCTCCACCAGTTTCAGGTATGCTTCTTCCCCCTTAGCATAAGAGGATGTAGAGTGGGTGTTGGACGAAGTTTAGTCCAGCACCATTGGGTTAGCCGATCTTAGGTTCGGAGTGCACAAGTGGAGATCCACTCGATAGTGTGGAATGTATAGCACCATCCGAATTTCAGAGGTTGGATGGGCTTTTCTCCCACTAGCACGACCCTTGCTTCATGCTTTCCTTGCTGGTTTGATGAAGAAACCAGAAGGTGTGAGGCTGGGCCGTGGGGAGCAAGTTGGGGTAGTGTTTGCATGCATTTTGTGCGTGATTTGCCACCACCTCTTGTTGTTTGAAATTATGATTTCTTGGTTGATTTGTTAATGTATTTAACATGCTATAACATGCGATTTTTCTAGGGTGTGTTACTGATTTTAGAACTCATGCTCCTTCATTTCATTAAATTTTTTTCGGGTGATAGTTGCATGAATCATTACTCATCACAGATTTGATATCTATGCGTGATCTAGCTAATAGGTCTAAATAATACAACATGACTTATTTTGATTTTAGTCCAGTACCGATCAATACAAGTATACGCTCTGATTTAACAATTTCCTAAGATATATTCATGACATCTCATCTGACAATAAGTTGCATATTTTCATTTGTGATGTTGAGGCAATCGGTAGGGTTGTTATGTGTCGATTGCTTTGATTGGTAATCTAGTTTGATTTCGTCCCATCAGTAGCCATATCACATATATAATCTGATTTTCGTATGCCTCCTCTGATGTGTCTTATTATGCTCTCACATGAAAACGAAATCCGAACTTATCCACGTTTTATGCAACTCATTCTATGACTTATAAGTAGTAAGCAAATCTGAATGCATGCATGTATATCAATTTATAAATCGGTTTGGACTATTGATAATAAAAGCATGTTTCATTACCTTATGTTATTGTTATATACTTGTGCATGTTCATTTCATCTATGATCATGTTGGGTGTTGCTAGAACTAACGTGCATGTGGTCTGAAATGTAATGTTCTTGCCATATAATGCTTGTAGTATCTCTTTTGTGATACCTCTTTTTGTTATGGATGCGTTTCTCATACTGAATACATGCTATTGTTTGAGTTTCATTTGTTGTTAATCAGGTACAACAGATACATGTATAATTATCCTTTGAGATCGGGTTTTATTTTTTATTTTTATGCCATAATTTAATTGTTGTGAAGGTGCTACATGTGGATGTATCTTTAGTTGCTAAATTCATGTGATTCTTTCCTAACTAAGTTGTTGTTAAGATGATGCATGCCTATGTATTATTTGGCTACTAGATTTATGGGACTATTCATGTTTAGATTATTGTTAGGAAGTTATACTTGTACGCATGGCATAGTTGCTTGAAACAGGAAATTACACTACATAAAAAGGCTAAGCTAACATTTTAATTCAACTATGTGCATGATGATATGCTCTAAAATGTTGGAATCAGAAGTGATTTGCCATCCATTCATGCATCCACGTCTATAACTCGTACTATCATAATTGCATCGTGGGATCTTGTATTATGCATATAGTCTCATATATCTCCTAAACATACTTAGATTCATGCATGAATGAATTCTAAACCCACGATTGCGTTATAGTAGAGTGAAATGTTGTGTAATCATTGTTGAGATTTAAATTTATACCGCAAGTGCACGGTGTCAATGAAGACGTGGCAAATACGGGTCGAACACAAGGAGGGAGAGATTCTGTTATTAGTGTGATTTCGATTAAGGGAAAGGAAGAGGGAGAAGAATAAATTTGGTTTTGAGATTTTTGGGTTTTAGTTATTTAAAGCAAGAAACAACAACAATTAAAACTAAAGCACAAACAAATATGTGAATTCCGTCGGGTGGAGGTTTAGATTTAGGATTTAGATTAGAGAATTCTGAAACTTATAATAAATCACATTAGTTATAAAGCATTACATGATAAATGATTTAACATAAACTCAAGTAATCAAAACATACTAATACGAAATTAAAATAATAACTTTATTCTCTTCTCATCACCCTAAATCCGTCACCCCCACCCTTTGGAAGGAGTTAGAAACTCATAGAGGGAGGAAGAAGGGGTCCTTGAGACATTACAAAAGAAAACTAAAAGTAAGAAATAAAAGACAGAATTTTATTAATGAAAAGAAGAATACAAAACTAAGATTAAGAATAAAAATTACAACCAAAGACTAAGGACCCTTCTAACATCGTTCTCGAGTCTATTTATAGTTGTTACAAGAGACCTAAGTATAGAATTGGAGAGTACACGTGTCCAGACACAACTGGACGAAATTGGAGCACACGGATCGACTGGGGGGCGGCGGAATCGCCGCATGGTGTGTGTGATCTACGGCGGAATCGCCGCACATATTGCTCTGATTTGGTCCAGATTTTGGTTGGATGTTTATGGTATGATTTGATTCTCCTTTACGCGTCTGGATTGATTCTTTCCATTCTCTTGAGCTCCGGATTAATTCCTTCACATATTTGGAGATATACATTGATTTTTCTATATATTTTCTCCAAGAGAATAAAAGCTACTCGTGATTTGCAATTAGGTCCTTGACTTTTTGCAGTTAAGTCCCCGACTACTTTTGTGCTTAAGTCCTTGTTCTTTTTGCAATTAGGACTTGAATGCTTTTATGCTTGGGATGCATTTCCATTCGTAACCCGATAATCTTGAACTTGGTCTTTATGATAGTAATGAGTCTTTTACATGCGTTTATGCTCGGGATGTGGGTAAATTGCATTCAGGTCCCTGTAATCTGTAAATAAGACTAAACACATACCTTAGTAGCATTTATTGATGTAAAAGTAATCTAAATGAAAGACATATGATGCAATGTATGCAATGCATCAAATACCCCAACACCTAGATTTTGCTAGTCCCTAACAAAACAGAAGATACGACAAATAAAAACAGGGAAATCCTAACTCACTTTCGTAGGAATCACGGTTGCACTTAGCATGTGCAACAAGCCTTTAAACCTCCAAGTTTCCTTAGAGGACGAGTTTTGTCTCGTGAGGGTTTTCAGTTGACACACCCACAAAGTCTTAAATCAACATTCCATTAATGACTCTTAATATTTCCACCTCAACCTTATACATCTCACTAAGAATTTTTGCATGCTCATTATATAAATCTAACTCATTAAAAATATGACTTGGTCTTTGTTCCTCCAACATTCACACCACTAACCCTTCTACACATGTTTATCACTTGAATTATTTTGCACGTCTCCTCTGGTGGTGAAGTATCATTCGGATCAACCATGGCATGGATCATTCTTTTAGCTTTGGGCCTTGAGTATTATTATTTTTTTCTTCCGTGATTCAACACATTTGCTTTTTGACACTTTTACCCTTTTTGCATTCGTGTAGCGAGTTTGGTCGATAATCCCGAGCTGGTAGACTCAAGTTACTGGGTTTCAAGATACCCCTACGGACCAGTGACTCAAAGGCTTGGGTTTTTGTAATCATTTTGCAAGATGTGTTTTCTTCAATTTATTCCTTTATTTTTAATTTCCTCAAGGCTTAATTGCTATTAGAAGTCCACACTTCCCGGTATATTTTCCTCAACCTCTGCTTTTTATCAACCACTTCAAAGATTTGATTCATCCAATTTAAGTGCATACATATCTTAAAGGGCAATGGATTATTTCTTTGGAACTTAGATTTATGTCATAATTTCTACAAGCAGAACTATATAATAAGGAATAAAAACTCAATGCAATTTGTACACGGGTTTTGGCAGTTCAATCTGAAGCTATGTCATGAAACATTGATTTTTTTATTATCATATATATATATATATATATATATATATATATATATATATATTAAGACATAAAAGACAGATATATAGATAAATATGTACATAAACACCCCCCCACACCTAAATCATGCATTGTCCTCAATGTATGCAAATATAAAGCAAATGCACTTATTACCTTGATGAACTGCGGTGGACGGATGGAATTTGCTCAAAGTCAACCATAGTCAGAACTGGATTGAATGACACCATATTGGTGCATGTATCCAGTTGAATTGTTCCTCATGTTGCAATGAGCATCCTGAGTTACAGGTTCCACACCCCTCACATAAATTGGTTCTCTTATTTGCTCGAGTGACGGTGGGTGTGTAGATGAATTCCTCCCCTTTTTCTTACTTCCTTTTTGATTTTGTGATGATTCAGAAATATTATAGATACGCGATTTCATCACAACATCACTTTGATTGCATGTTATTTCTGGCTCACTATCAATATGAAAGATATTAAATTCAGCTTTTAAGTTCCCAAAAGATAATTGCATGAGCCCATTTCGACAGTTTATCAATGCTTCCGAAGTGGCTAAAAAGGGTCTGCCTAGAATTACAGGGATTTGTCGATTAGGATTTACAACAGGTGCAGTATCTAGTACGACAAAATCCACTGGGTAAATGAAGTCACCAACCTTGATCAAAACATCCTCGACTATACCTCTTGGTTTCTTAATAGAACAATCAGCAAATTGAAGGGTTGTCTTAGAGGGTTTTAGTGGACCAAGGTTCATTTGCTCATAGACAGAGTACGGGAGTAGGTTAACACTAGCACCAAGGTCTAGAAGGGCTTTGTTGATAAAAGTATCTCCTATTACACATGAAATTGTGGGACATCCAGGATCCTTATATTTTATAGGAGATGTGTTGGACAAAATAGAACTTATGTTCGCAGTTAAAAATGCCTTCTTTGGTACGTTTGTTTTTCTCTTTTTAGTGCATAAATCTTTTAAGAATTTAGCATAAGCAGGTATTTGTTGAATCATGTCTAAGAGTGGAATGTTCACCTTAACTTGCTTAAATACTTCCAAGATTTTCTCTATTTGTGCACTTGAGTTCTTTTTGAGTCTATTGGGAAATGGGGCTTTAGGGACATAGACTCGCTCAGGTTCAGGTTGAGCTACGGGTTCAGATTGAGTAGGTGGGGTGGACGTTTCAGATTGGACGTCGGGTTCAATGGTTAGGTCATATGTGGCAGTTTGATGGCTAGATTGAGTAGACGTTCTGGGATTTACCACATTATTATCAATCTGTCTTCCGGACCGTAATGATACTACAACATTTATTTGTTGGAACGGTCCTTCCTCATTAACCAATTGAACCGGTCTAGGGTTGTTATTTCCTGAAGGTGCTTGATAGGATTGATATGAATTATTAGATCTAGGGTTCACCTCAGGTTGACTTGGAAACCGACCCTTTTCTCTTTCACCTACTATTTGTGCTAGTTGGCTGACTTGTGTCTCTAGCCTTTGGAAGGTCTGGTTGGTTGTTTGTATAAAAGTTTTCATCAAATTTTCCAAGCTTGTCAACCTAACCTCATGATCGTTATTGTTATTAAACTCAGATGATGTATTATTTTGGTTATACGGGTTCGGTTGTTGTCTAGGAGGTTGACCCTGTTGGTTTGATGAGAAATTGGAATTATTACGCCAACCCGAGTTATAGGTTGATGCGTATGGGTCATTTCTAGCATGGTTATACATGGCATTAACTTGGTCCCATTCCGCACAATCCTCCTTTACATGACCAGTCTGACCACATCTAGAACACGGGATAGTCGAGGCTTGATTCACTCGGTTTTGAGTTTGCAGCTCTAAACTTTCCATTCTGCGCATAAGGGTAGCTAGTTTTGCTTCAGCCGCTATGTTGGCATCTACAGCTAAGACACCTGGTTTGGGTTGACTTGCTATTCTAGATCCAATACTCGGGTTAAGCGGTGTTCTAGCATTGTCCCATTGCATACTGTTTTCAGCTAAATCCTCAAGGAAAGTCCAGGCATCATTTTCATTTTTCGACATAAAGTTCCCTTGGCTTACGGATTCTACCATAACCCTAGATGTGGGTGTCAATCCCTCATAAATAATTTGACATAATTGTCATCTCGGAATTCCATGATGAGGGCATTGGGTCAGAACACTTTTGAATCTTTCTAGATAGGAATAGAACGGCTCGCTCTCAGACTGAACGAATGCAACAATTTCATTCCTAATCTCATAGTCTTATGGTTGGGGAAATATTTTTTTAGGAAAACTTGAACAAACTCAGCCCAACTTCTAATGGATCTTTCGGCTAGACTATATAGCCATTTCTTAGCGTCGTCCTTCAGTGCAAGAGGCACAAATTTCAGACGTACTGCCTCCTCAGGGATATGCTGATATTGCATAAGAGAGCAGATTTCCTCAAATTCTCTAAGGAAGAGATATGGGTCTTCCCTAGAGGTGAACTTAGGCAACATACTCATGTATTGTGCCTTAAGTTCGAAGTCGCGACCCGGGATGGTGGGCATAACGATGCACGATGGCTGAGCAGCCATCGCTGGATAGCATCGATCCCTCAGAGTTATGGGTTGCACAACAGGTGGGTCCACTACGTTCTCACCCATTGGATCTGGGTGAGGTGGTGCAGCAGATGGATTGGGGCTAAGTTCCAGACTGGAATCTAGATGAACTCGTGAGAGTCGATTACTCAAGTCCCGAATCCAAATCTGAGTGCACCGGGTTGAATCAATTTTTGAATTCAAATTCCAAATTTAAATTCCAAATTTAATTTCAAGAATTAATTATAGTTTTTTTTTGTTTTAATTTTCGTTTTTTTTGTTTTTTTTTTCAAAAGGGAAACAAACAATAGAATGGGGAAAGATGAGAAAGGAATCCTAATCTAGAGAATTTAGGTGAGAAGAGAAAGAAAACTCAGATGAGAAGGGAAACCTAACTCTAAGATAGAAATAGGGTTGGTCAGAAAATTCCTAAGAAAGCACGGTTCAAACAATCCTAGACCTAGTGTCGCTTAGATCTAGATGACTCCTAACTGGTTGAGTCGAATTGATTCGTTTGATTCACCTCCCTCACTAATCAAACCAACTTGGCCAGGCCGTGTATAGCTAGTGGGGGCGCTTCCGACAGAGTCGGTGCCAATTAGACAACCACTTCGCTTGGAAGACTTACGTCAACACAAAAACACTTTCTAGACACCAAATTAAATTCAATCGGCTTCAGGTCATAGCAAGTTAAACCAATTCTTCTCCTTAAATGAGACCGAGTCCTTAGGGGGCAATGTCTAATTGATTTTAAATTTAAGGCTTAGGTGACACTTTAGGATTGTGATTTGTGGGCCACGGAAGGGTGATGAAATCCCCACCGTATCTTTGCCTACGGAGTTGCCCTTAAGATAGTTTAATTTAGATCTAGCAAAGATAGTCAAACAATGGTCTTTAGAGGGGGGCAATTGCAAGGTTGTATGCAAACTAAATTATATGCCTAAATGCAATCGATAAAAACGCGATACGTAGCTTGCCTCCAGTACTCTTCAACAATAAAAATAATTTGCAAGAATTTAGCAAGAATAATGCAAACAAAACATTATATGATGCATGCACTAAGTTCTTCTAGTTTTGCCAATTTTTAGGTCAGAGTTGAATTATTGCAATTTATGGAATTTTTACCCTACACATGCAGTTCTACGAAAAGGAAATTTTCTGAAAATAGAAATTCCGAGGAAAAGAGGCAACAAAGGTTACCTTATGCAATGCTCAGTCGGGTTCACCGTCCGCTCTCGAACTTTCAGATGCTCTGCGCGTCCACCCAGCGATGATGCGCGTCCCAGAAAAGTTTGAAGCCCAGAAGCTTCAAGTGTGCGGTGATTCCGCCGCAGGTTGTTCTATAGGTGCGGCGATTTCGCCACTCGTTTAGCTCAGATCGTGCTCGGATTTCGCCGTGCACTCTGTTGTCTCCTGAAACACAAATCCAAATAGTTAGATCGCGCACAAGATAAACAGAATAAAATCGAAAACACAAAAATAAACAAAATCTGTGTCGCCTCCCCTGCAACGGCGCCAAAAACTTGTTGAGATTTAAATTTATACCGCAAGTGCACGGTGTCAATGAAGACGTGACAAATACGGGTCGAACACAAGGAGTGCGAGATTCTGTTATTAGTGTGATTTCGATTAAGGGAAAGGAAGAGGGAGAAGAATAAATTTGGTTTTGAGATTTTTGGGTTTTAGTTATTTAAAGCAAGAAACAACAACAATTAAAACTAAAGCACAAACAAAGATGTGAATTCCGTCGGGTGGAGGTTTAGATTTAGGATTTAGATTAGAGAATTCTGAAACTTATAATAAATCGCATTAGTTATAAAGCATTACATGATAAATGATTTAACATAAACTCAAGTAATCAAAACATACTAATACGAAATTAAAATAATAACTTTATTCTCTTCTCATCACCCTAAATCCGTCACCCCCACCCTTTGGAAGGAGTTAGAAACTCATAGAGGGAGGAAGAAGGGGTCCTTGAGACAATACAAAAGAAAACTAAAAGTAAGAAATAAAAGACAGAATTTTATTAATGAAAAGAAGAATACAAAACTAAGATTAAGAATAAAAATTACAACCAAAGACTAAGGACCCTTCTAACATCGTTCTCGAGTCTATTTATAGTTGTTACAAGAGACCTAAGTATAGAATTGGAGAGTACACGTGTCCAGACACAACTGGACGAAATTGGAGCACACGGATCGACTGGGGGGTGGCGGAATCGCCGCATGGTGTGTGTGATCTGCGGCGGAATCGCCGCACATATTGCTCTGATTTGGTCCAGATTTTGGTTGGATGTTTATGGTATGATTTGATTCTCCTTTACGCGTCTGGATTGATTCTTTCCATTCTCTTGAGCTCCGGATTAATTCCTTCACATATTTGGAGATATACATTGATTTTTCTATATATTTTCTCCAAGAGAATAAAAGCTACTCGTGATTTGCAATTAGGTCCTTGACTTTTTGCAGTTAAGTCCCCGGCTACTTTTGTGCTTAAGTCTTTGTTCTTTTTGCAATTAGGACTTGAATGCTTTTATGCTTGGGATGCATTTCCATTCGTAACCCGATAATCTTGAACTTGGTCTTTATGATAGTAATGAGTCTTTTGCATGCGTTTATGCTCGGGATGTGGGTAAATTGCATTCAGGTCACTGTAATCTGTAAATAAGACTAAACACATACCTTAGTAGCATTTATTGATGTAAAAGTAATCTAAATGAAAGACATATGATGCAATGTATGCAATGCATCAATCATCTCATCATGACCATAGCTCCCATAGGTTGCATGTTTGATTCTCATGATCTGTGATTATCATGGCATGTGCTATACCTAATTTATTATAATTGTTGTTGCTTCTGTTATGTGTATGATGACGTGAGTGCATGTCGTGCATGCAAGTAAGTTCGTGTTGTGATATTATGACTACGATTCCATGATTTATTGGTTGTGTAGATACATCATGCCCATATATATTTAGCCATCGAGATCTTATTATGATTACAATTCTTAATTGCTATCCTCATACATCATGTGCATGTAGATATATAAACACATGGAGATCTTGTTATTAGCACATGATTTAATCGCTGCCTAGATATATATATATATATATATTGTGCATGAGTATTGTCTATTGAGATCTTGTCATTAATTCCATGTTTTATTTGTTGTTCTCATACACCTTGTGCATATAGATATAAATATATTATATGTTCATGTCTGTTTAGTGACTGTATTTTGTGTGACCTTCCTAATTAGTTTGTTATCAATAGGCATTATGATCATGTATGATTAGGTTGTTGTTGTTAGGTCATACATATATAGGTTTATAGGTCAAGAATTCGATACTGTAGTTATCGTCTCATGGCATTGTTGGCAATGTTTTTGCAGTGCCCCTTGATTTTGTTGTCAGTGCAAAGCTTGTGTCCGGAGGATGATATAAGGAGTTTGTATCCATAGGTCTTATTAAGAGTTAGGGATAGCAAATTTCGAGGACGAAATTTATTTAAGGGGGGTAGGTTGTAAGACCCGCTGTCCTGCTATAATATTAATAAGTCCACTCCTCGAGAAAAGGGGGAGAGAAACAACACAAGGGGAGAAGACATTAAAGAAGACCACCAAAACGAGCAGCAAAATGAAGACCATCACAACAAGCAGCAAAACAAAGAACCACAAAGAAGGTCAGACATAAACAACAGACCTCCTACTAGGCTTCAGGATTACGTCACATACAATGTAACGTATCCCATTCAAAATCATGTGAGCTATGGTAATATCTCTCCTAACCACTATGCTTTCCTTACTAGCATAGAAAATCATAAAGAACTGAATGACTTTTATGAAGCAATTAATATCCCAGAATGGGACCAAGCTATGAAAGATGAAATAAAAACACTAGAAAACAACAAAACCTAGACTTTAGTTCCCAAACGACCCGTAATAAAACCTGTCAGCTGTAAATGGATCTACAAAATAAAATATAACAGTAATGTGACTATTGAAAGATACAAAGTCAGATTAGTAGCTAAGGGATATACTCAAACATATGGGTTAGACTTCCAACAAACTTTTGCTCCTATTGCAAAAATGAACACCGTTCGTGTACTACTTTTTGTTGCTGTTAACCATGGTTGGAGTTTATTTCAGATCGATGTCAAAAATGTCTTTCTCCAGGGTAACATAGAAGAAGAGGTATATATGACACCTCCTCTAGGATATTAAAGAAACTGAACTCAAAAATAGGTATGTAAGCTTCACAAAGCCATTTATGGGTTAAAACCATCTCCTCGTGTCTGGTATGCCAAACTCAGTCATAACCTCCTTACTTATAGTTTTGCTCTGCTGATGCATCCATGTTCATTAACACATGATGCGTATATGACTCTCATCATCTTAGTATATGTTGACGACAACATAATCACTGGTAATAATGACCATGAGATTGATATAGTAAAAAACTATCCAAAAAGGAATTTTGATATCAAGGATCTAGGACATCTAAAATATTTCTTAGGCATAGAAATTGCATATTCTAAGAAAGGTGTATACCTATCTCAACGTAAATATGTCTTAGACCTCCTTTAAGAAACTGAGAAACTTGGAGCTAAACCTGCCAAAACTCCGAAGGAACCAAACCAAAAGGTTGGTCCCACCGATGGCACCCCTCTACAAGATATATGACAATTTCAAAGACTAGTAGGAAAACTCATATACCTCACAGTCACTCGTCCTGATATTACATATGCTGTTAGCACCATTAGTCAATTCATGCATGCATCTCACACACATCACCTTGACATTGTAGACTGCATCCTTAGATATCTAATGAATTCTCCAGGTCAATGATTGTGGATGAAGCCGAGCAAATCTAACGACATGGTTATTCTGATGCGGACTGGGTCAGCAGCTTTGATAGGAAATCTACCACTGGATTTCGCACATTTGTTGGAGGGAATCTAGTTACATGGAGGAGTAAAAAACAAAAGGTGGTAGCCTGATCAAGTGTCGAGGCTGAATATCATATCATGGCATCCACAACAAGCGAACTCATATGGCTCAAGCAACTCCTCCGTGAAATGAAGATGCCACACCAAAAACCAGTGCCTATGTTCTGTGATAACCAAGATGCCAGTCACATAGCTTCCAATCCGGTCTTCCACGAAAGAACAAAGCATATCGAAATTGACTGTCACTTCGTCCGTGAAAAACTTCAAGCAAAGGAAATTGAAGTTCCTCATGTTAACAACAAGAATCGACTCGCCGATGTATTTACCAAAGCTCTCGACAATGCTCAGATTGGATTTGATCTCTGCATGTATTTACCAAACCATTCTTCAGAAGTTGGGATCTTTTAATCGTTTTCGAGCCCAACTTGAGGGGGAGTGTTGAAATACTCCACAACGGCTCCTTCAATCCTAGATTTGGCTCAAGCCTCATCATAGCTAATCAAGGACCTAATTCCTTCATGATAAGAATCATCAAGATCACACTTACCATTTCATGCAAAATCATACAATAGGAAACATGTACAAACGACAATATTGAGCCAAACATATATATGTATTGTGTGCATCACAAATAGAAAAGAATAATAACAAAAAATCTCACAAATCCTTCTATGTCATACTCGTATATTTGTTAATAAACTTAGACCTTCTTATTAATAAAAAGTACAATGGTTGAACTTGAATTTGAAATGCATGTTATCTTCAGAGAAGCTAGTTTGTCCATAAAAATGTTTAAACAATTTCATTTATATAATTAATAGATTAATTTTTTTTACCTCGAAACGCTTAAGTATAAAATCTGTTTAGTTCGTAGTTAGAATATTAACATAGAAATATCAATTGAGATATTTTAAGGGACAATTGCATTAGAAAATAAGAGTAAAATCGATGATTAATACGTCAAAGGTTGAAGTTCCCAAGGAATCAAATGGAAATATATAAGAAACTTCATGAACCTGGATATAAATTAAAAATGAAGTTTTGTTAGATGATGACGTTAGTAATGATGTAATGGTTATTTCTTCGGCTTCCTAGGAGCTGCAAAGTCGACGATCCAGACGTCATAGTCCCACTGAGATTGTAAACCACCATTTATTTGATGGTATACATCTTTGTGAACAATCCACCATCCAACAATTCTTTTTAGCGTAATTATAGTTTGTCTTCTAAAATTTTGTGTACATTTACTTACGTCCCTTAAACATTAAAAACTTTGCATTCATGTAGCCTTCCACCTCTAAATTTTAAGACCTTATGCTTTTCTCTCCCAAACTATTATTGTTTTTCTCACTCGAAACGATTGTAGCATTCCAGTATATATGCCACAATCTACCTTATGTTAGATATTTCTGACTTATCAGTTTGGAACGAAAAAGATTAAAAAAAATCTTGACAAGCAATCTATTTACGAATTCAAAGTTGAAACAAAGGCCAACAGAAGGGTGTAATGTGAAATATAACAATTATTTAGGGATAGACAGTGAAAAACAACAGTAGTTTATGAAAGGCAAGGCCCTAATTCTTTGAAGTTCAATGAAGGCAAGCAAACAATGTGAAAATTTAAGGACGCAAACTATAAAGTTTTGCGGTTAAGATGAGATAAGTGAATTGGACAGTTAATCACTAAGGGTGTGTTACAGTTAATCAGTCATGAAATCGTAATTAGACAATCTAATGGGCTAACTGAGATTAGGCAAAACTTTAGTCTCAAATTGTTATGAGTTGGTCAAATGAAACGTGTTGACCTGATTAATTGACGTAGTAATCCTGAATAACTGACATAATAGTCTAATTGGCTAAATTTGTGGTAGTGAACATATCTACCGGACTCGATCCATAATGAAAGGGAAGGGTTGTGCTCATGGTCTTCAAGTGATAATACCTCTAATAAACCAAAAAAGGAACAAATTCGAAAAACGATTAATCTATTTTTTTTGCTTATTAGAGTAATTTCCTGAGCTGCCTAAGAATTGCTTCTACAAAATAGTTCTTCCCGAATGTCCTCTTCAACATTTTGTGGACATCTAAACTATATGTTGCTACAAATTCACGAAATAAACTTAGAAGTTACCAACATGATAGATGACTTAAAGCAAAGTTGTTAGGGAAACACGATCATGAAAATATGAGATTGAAATATGATCAAAGATCTAATGAAAACATCATGTGTTTCTAAAAGTCAAAGCTTAACATGTTTACTTTCAAGACATCAAGAATTATACCTGAAACCACAACGGGCTTTCACTAACGCCATTGCTTTTGCTTCTGGTGATGCTTTTGATGGGCAACTTCCCATCCCAACTATTTATAATCTAAGTTGGTAACACGATAGGACGTAAATATGCCAAAAATGAGAGAAGGAAGAGGGAGTTGAAGTCATTGCATTTGATGACATTGGAGCTGGCCTCATCATGGATATTTTGCATTTGGACCCTTGGTAAAATAGTATGTGAGTTTATGTTTTGTGTTTCTAATCTTTTGCACAAATTGGTCCTTGTACGCAAGTGGATAGTTTGTGTATTTTTTCTTTCTAAAATACGTTGAGACCAGGTTTTTAAGTTGGGCATTTTGTTTGAATATCCTTTGTATGACTATTTTCCAAAGTATTCATCGTGTTATTATATTTGCTTAAAATACTCTCCATGTTATTTCGTTGAGTTCTTCCCGGTCGTTGACAAAAAGAACCTACAATCGTCATATCTAATTTGGTGTCATTTCAAGGAAATTACTAAGCTAACATCTTAGTTTATTACGCCACGGCGGATTGACTAGCATAGGTGTATTTATATAGAACACTTGGGTTCTTTTTTTAATATAAACATAAAAATGTCCCAAATTGATGTTCTATTTTAGACGTCGACCGTAATCAATTGTGCACCTCATAAACTAATCAGAGTTGTTTCGTAATGTTTCTTGAAATAGTAACGAAAAGATGGCGAGGTCGGATTTTAGCATCAAGTTAGGGGGTAAAACGAACAATGAAGTAACTTAGATGGCATTTTAGCATAAAGGTAATCGATGAAGGGACTTAAGCAAATATTGGAAAGTATAAGTCGCATGGAAGTACTTATAACGGAACAAATTCTTTAAATTTTAAATTGTTTCAGTAGAATTTGTCTCATTCCTGCAAAAAGTCAAATGTTTGAACTTTTAAACAACTTGATATCACAAGTCATTTTTATATATAGAATTGCTTAGTTCTACGTGGCAATGACGTATTTCGGGAGTTGACCTGACCATTAGGTTATACTAGAGAAAAAACATTCATTTATTTATATTTATGTCGGATTGTTATGTATAGGATGAATTGTAACATTACCATAAAAAAACAAAGGAATTTAGTTTATGTCTTCTGAAAGTAATTATTTGCACTAATGTTATATAAAAACCCAAAAAAAATACTCTAATGCCTTTAACTTTTTCCCTAATCACAAGAGTGTCATTCCGTCAGCCGTCCGTTAACGACCGTTAATTTTTATTAATATTTAACGAAAATTTTACAAAATTACCCTAAAAATCTAAATTTCATAAATTTCGTTATAGGCGTTATAAAAACTGAACTGTTATTCATCGTCGTAAAACTATTTAAATCGCCCGTACAGATTACCATTTTGTCTTCCTACCCTTTCTACTTATATAACTCTTCATTTCACTTTCCTAACACCACTCTCTCTTCATATTACTCTTATATTCACCAGAAAAAATGTCTCGGAGGGCAGGAAAAGAACCAGCGTAAGCCCCGGATTACTCAAATCGGGTTAATTGTCTTGTTTAATTTTTTTTTTAATTTTTTTTGGGTTGGACGTCTGCGGGAGACGCCCGACCCAACGGTCGGGCGACCGCCTTAGCCGAGATAAAATAAATTAGTTTCATGTTTTTTATTATTAATAATTAATTAAATTAGTTTAGTTTAGTAAATCATTTATTGATTATAATATGTGATAATTACTAAATAAATTGACTATTAAGTTAATAACTAATTTAATTATTTTAGTAAGGAATTATTGATTATAATTTGTGATAATTTCTACATAAATTGATTACTAAGTTAATAATTAGTTGTGTAAGATTTTAGTAAAGGATTATTAATTATAAATTGTGGTAATTGCTAAATAAATTGATTATTAAATTAATAATGAGTTTAATTATTTTAGTAAATTCATTAACAAAATTTTATTTTTAAAATTGAATTAATAGTCATCGGGTTACCGTGGAGGAAAGGGGAAATCAATTCCCTTACGCGCGGTACATAGTATAGTAGATGAGTCAGGTCCTCGTCATCCACGTACGATGTCAGGCATAACGTTTCGTTCGCGGAATCGGTTTGGAGGACATTTCCGAGAGTAGGACGACTTCACCTGGACGATCTGAGTCGTAACCGCGACCCCTCCACTTGTGATGCAGATTATTTGCAGTGGGTCGGTAGGTGCTCACATCCACTTATCGTACGCAGTATCATTTCGAGACCGGAGATACCACTGGATAGGACATGTGTCGATGCGGTATATTTTGTAATTGTAATGTATATTTTGTTTTTATTGTTAATGTACGCTAATTTTTATGTTACATACAGTGGATGAGTAGGGCGATACGTTATACGCAACCGTTATTGCGACAGAGAGACAAGATGCTGACTGAGGATACGAGACTTGCATGTACATATTGGGATCGCCTCATCGAGGATTGGAACAGCTAGTTGGGCATTTCGGACCATGATTCGGATGCTGAGCTCTAGTTGACTTGCTCTTACTATCGTTTTATTATATGTTGCATTGTTAATACATTTGTTGGTATTTGCTTATGGTTATCTGTGTACTCTTATTATTTATTTCTTACGAACGTATCTTCTACTTATTTCTTTGACTATCGTATTTTTAATACTTATTTCTCACGAACATATCTTCTACTTATTTCTTTAGATATCATATTTTCAATACTTAAATTTAAAATCTGGTGAAAGAACAACACGATATAAGTACAAATACACGATATATTATACATTACAAATGCATTACAAATTACAATCAAAATGTACTACGTAAACAGTTCCAATACGTTATCCTACTTTCGTACTGATCCTCCCATCCAACAACACTCTCATCTCGCATTTGATACCACAAGGTCACTATAGGAGGTACTGGGAAATCATCAGATAATTCCAAACGAATAAAATGTATGTAACTCCCTAAATGAGCAATGACCAATGACCAACTCTCTAACAGGCCTCGTCATGGCAGACGGACTCTCCCAAGGTAGCACAATAAGACACGGGAACAACGAACCATCCGTTGCCATTGAGAAATACATGACCGCACACTTGTAAAAATTAACAATCGGAAACAAGTCAGCCCAACCTCCATATAATGATCCTCGTCACAAGCTCCCCTGCCCCAATCAATTCGTTGACGAGTCTGTACTACATTGCCGAAATAGATACTCTCATAAATAGGATGTGCATCTATCTCATTAGAAATCGCACGACGGGCGTACAACCAGTTGTCTTGACCACCATGGAAGACATCGGCAACACATCGAAATCCACAGTTGCCATCAGCACGTACGTCATTCCACCTCTCCAGAAATGGTAAAATGATTCTTTGCAGTCTATCAACATATGAGAAGTTATCCACGTTAGTCCGTCCGGACACTGTAAGATAGAGAAATAGCAATTCATTAAAACAACAAAATTAGGAGATAATCTATTCAACCCTATCTAGATTAGTGATATATATTAAATAACAACAAAGATATCGTCGTACCAGATCATGTGCCCGTGTTATATTAAATAACCCCTGCTCCCACTACTGGCATACCGACTACGACCTCGCTCAGCATACTCGAAGGCACTCGGGTCCCAACGTGTCGACTTTCCCTAGGTCGACCTCGTACCTTAATATTTTCTACGGGTTCTCCATAGTTCGACTAATTGGGGTGTAACTGTTCGTATAAAATACGAGAAGCACTACGAATTACTGCAGGGTCCCTCTCTGAAATCTCATCAACGAGCTTCCGAAAATGCTCGACGTCTTGTGCTGACTGATCCACAAACTCTGACATCTGGACTCCTTCTCCAATGACAAGTGTTTTCCAGAATGGATGAATCTGCTCTAAATAAATTTCATCACCTGACGCAAAACACTCGTACATGGTACATGCACAAGGAATCTCATGTGATGTCAGAAAAGTACACCCACAACGATATTCAACTTCATTACTTATGTCCTGCATTCTCTTCAACTCCTGAGTCAATAACGACAAGCAGCGATGCGAATCTCGGCCATTTATATGCTGAAACAAAGGACCTATGTAGTTTGCCAAATTTCGACGTCCCGAATCTTCAAGAAAGTTCCGAATATTCGTCAGCTGCATTTCAATAGCCGAGTTCACGCGGTCTAAAAGAGTGTCACGCGGTCGAAAAGAGTGTCGAGAGCGGTAGTCGATGTAGTGATCCACTCTTTCTTAGCGAATGTGCACTTTCCACCCTACAGTTCGTAATGTTGCCGAAATGAAGAACTTTATTCGTCCAATTCAACACAAACTTTTCTTTATGAACCAACCACGTGTCTTCCACATACTCCCTGAGCACTGGCCAGGACTTGAAAGAATCTTTCAGATTACGAACTACTCTATCATAATCCGTCTGTGAATCAGAAAACATGACTCTCCTCCACTTTCCACACCTAAAACTCTCTGCAAGCTGCTTGCTCTTGCCGAATACACGGTATGCATAGTTGTACACGTCTTTGTTGATATGTCAGGTGCAAAGTAAATGAGCAGACTCAGGAAAAACCTCTACCACTGGTCGCATCAGACTCATCTCCCAGTCCATTATTTTTGCAGTCAGGCTAACAATATTCAATAACAGATCTCGCAACCTCTCCAATACCCACCAGTAACTAGACTCGGTCTCATCCTTGAAAATTGCATATCCGGCGAGGAAATTCATGTACGACTCTTCGATTGAGTTGCCATCGCTTAGTTGGAATGCACACGAATTGAAGCAATTCGAGGTTGTTCAACCTCCAAGGACAAGCTTCGAGGGCTCTCAACCTCTTAACCACCCGAACACTAGAATTTTGGCTCGATAATGATTGATGTGCGCGATAATGATTTTCAACCAGAAACATAATTGATGTGCGCGATAATGATTTTCAACCAGAAACATAGACATCACGTCAATTTTGATATTTTGGATGAATACCCAAACAAAAATTCTTTTAATTTCTCTCACTCTCTCTTCTTGAGATCTTTGAGATTGAACGACCAAACTCTAATACATTCAAACTCTTATTTTCAACCAGAAACATAATTGATGTGCGCGATAATGATTTTCAACCAGAAACATAATTGATGTGCGCGATAATGATTTTCAACCAGAAACATTCAAACTCTAATTTTCAAACTCTAATACATTCAAACTCTTATTTTCAACCAGAAACATAATTGATGTGCGCGATAATGATTTTCAACCAGAAACATAATTGATGTGCGCGATAATGATTTTCAACCAGAAACATTCAAACTCTAATTTTCAAACTCTAATACATTCAAACTCTTATTTTCAACCAGAAACATAATTGATGTGCGCGATAATGATTTTCAACCAGAAACATAATTGATGTGCGCGATAATGATTTTCAACCAGAAACATAATTGATGTGCGCGATAATGATTTTCAACCAGAAACATTCAAACTCTAATTTTCAAACTCTAATACATTCAAACTCTTATTTTCAACCAGAAACATTCAAACTCTAATTTTCAAACTCTAATACATTCAAACTCTTATTTTCAACCAGAAACATTCAAACTCTAATACATTCAAACTCTTATTTTCAACCAGAAACATAATTGATGTGCGCGATAATGATTTTCAACCAGAAACATAATTGATGTGCGCGATAATGATTTTCAACCAGAAACATAATTGATGTGCGCGATAATGATTTTCAACCAGAAACATAGACATCACGTCAATTTTGATATTTTGGATGAATACCCAAACAAAAATTCTTTTAATTTCTCTCACTCTCTCTTCTTGAGATCTTTGAGATTGAACGACCAAACTCTAATACATTCAAACTCTTATTTTCAACATTCAAATTCTAAACTTCACCATTGTGTTATGCATTCCAAATCATATTCAAGTCATCAATGTTTACTATCCAATATTAGATGAAAAGATGAAAAATTGGTTAACTGGTTGCTCCACGGTCGTCTGTTTGGAGTGAGTGTTATCCAATCATAATTGAGTTTTTTGTTTCGGTACCCATCAAAAAGATAAAAATTTGCATGGTACCCATGCTTCAAGTTCAAAATTGCTCTCATGCACATCAGTTACTATGGGCCCACACTAACAGATGTGCGCATTATAGTATTTTCAATACAGGGGATGAGTATTCACTACTGTTGAAAATGGAATATACGTCGGATGTACGGGGGTATATCCGACGTCTATGTGTATGTCATCTATACATAGACGTCGAACGCGCTAAATCCGACATCTATACTTTAAGTATAGACGTCGGCTGCATGTAGCAGCCGACGTATATACGTAAAGAATAGACGTTGGTCGTTCTATATATCTGACATCTATTCTTTACGTATAGACGTCGGTTGCTACATACAACTGACGTCTATACCTTTCTTCAGGGGAATAGACGTCGTTTAATAAGGACGTCCGAAGTCTATTCCTAAACCTGGACAAAAAATAAATAACGCATGCGAATTTGTATGTTTGTAATTCGTGTACATATATCCTGCAACAAATTCGTTCACAAATACATACACATTTTCATTCATATGTACATACAAGCATACATGCACAAATACAAACATACAAGCATACATGCACAAACACATATGCATACAAGCATACACAATCATTCAACACACTTGGAATTAATTCATACATAAACAATTGACATTCATTCTAAAATTGAGGCGATTATATTAAGGCATAAATTGCATGTTTGTAATACAAGTGAACGTGTAAACTAAATTACAAAAGAATGCTAGTGACAGGAGAACCTCTTAGTTCATCAACATGTTTCTGATAAAATAGCGAGCCCATCGGTTGCGATTATCATCGAGCTCCTGTTGCGAGAAGGGATAACTACTTTTTGGGAAGACCTATCAAAATACAAGTAAAAAATTTAATATCTAAATATTTAAACTACAACTATACAAGTGAATAACGATCTATATTACCTTGGATAGGCATACGTCTTGAGTTGCCAATTCGAGGATTTCCTCCATGTTTCTCATCATGTAGTAACCACATTACGTATTTCCAACTTGCTTCCGGTACTACAAACATAGAAATTTGCTAAATATATGTTCCTAACTTAATTAACTAAAATGGGAGAAAACGTACTCTCATTCCATGTCATGTTATTCCTACTTTTGTGGTTGTTCTCCTGCCACCTAATGCTCTGTAAACCTTAGTTGCCCTGAGTAGCACAAGTTATTGAAAACCTTCATTCAATAATACTAATAAAAATCCACGAATTACAAATACGATGACTAAAACGAACTTACAGATTTAGAGGTTTCTTTATAGAGTCTCTTGGTTTATTCAACCCCAACGGATCAAACCAATTTGCCGAATTAGTCGCGGGGCATACAACGACAAGTATCCAGTGAGCCCCGTTATATATATAATTAGAAGCTTATTACAAAATGAAATTCCACTTTGGGTTACAAAGTTTACCTCTCATGATATGGGAGCATATAATATATTTTGTCTTCTTCTTTCATGAGAGTCCCAAGCTGACCCGATTTATCGTCATTCCCATATATGTATGTAGATGGACTGATAAATCGAAATACTTGATCGTCGGGAAAGACTGACCTTCTGGCGTCATAAAGATGTCTACAAGAGTAAAAATTACACTTTATTTCAAATTCGATAAAATTATTCAATACATTTCATTTTATACCAAAGAAAACACTTACTTCACTTTCACGTCGATAATCATGATACACAATGAATCCATCGCAAGAAACTGCATGATATGCTCTTTGGTGACGTACAAAGCCAGAGGCAACCCTTTATCCCCCTCCTCCAAATCCCAGCTACTTAAGGATTGTGATTCCCTACCAACCATACATTGATACAACATTTTGCACCTACTTGGAAGCAAGTTAATGTTGATCGGAGATTGGTTGTTTGACCCTTTGCTCCAGGGGCTTGACACCTTATAGATATATATACAACCGTTAAAAATACAATTTTTAACAAATTTGGGATTTAAAGTCTTTCAAAATTAAAGTATACCTCATGTTTTTTTGTTTAGCTCTACTAAATAACTAGGCCACCTCACGAACCCACCGATAACATCGCCGAGGGTAACGATCTCTTCTTCTGGAAATGGCACCAAAGCACCAACATCTAAGCAACTCCCCACTGGAACCTTCACTCTCCCTCTCCCACCTCTGTGAAGTGGTGTCTGGAGATGTTATAAACTCTCCCGTGTCCCCTCAATCTTCGATCAGTGTCTTCGACAAATAAAGCACATCTAGATCCATCCTCGAACTTTCCAAACGTGGGACCGCCGACGAGGGCCAATTCTCAAGAATGAGCCACGAAATCATATTGTCTATCGGGGTGGAACACTTGCTGCACGGGAGGAGTGGTTTCCGGGGAAGAACCGATCCTACGACAGGTAGGAGAAGTAGGCAAATCACGATCCAATCTCTCTAAAACAAGTTACAATGTATTCTTCAAATTTGCGATCTCTTGCTGGCATTTGGCATGACCTATCGATGAAGTAGACCGTTGAGTCTTTCCATAATATTATCGTAGTCCAACTATACTCCCTACCCCCCGCACACGACCGAGGTGTTAGTCGTTTCCCAAGGCCTCGCGTAGAATATCATTCCGACCATTGGAAGCAATTTCTCCTTGAGATTCTCTCAACTTCAGAGAGTCCTAAAGTTTATAAAAATATTTACCAACAATTGAAAAATATAAAATTACTGAAGATGAATTATAACATATACAAAGTGATACAACTTACTATCTTCGAGCTGATCTCTTGCGACTCGTCTGTGACGTACTCCCCTCTGGAGTTTACTCTCGTTCTCTTCCAAGAATCACAACGAGCTACGGGAGAAGGAGGAGATAGGTTACTTGCTTGCTCCTCACTAATACTCGAGTCAATTGCCTCTTGTTTCTTCAGAGCAATTTTTTCAGCCATCATTTGTGTTTCTAACTTTTGGTACCCCGCTCGAGACATACAATGTGTATACTTGTTAGAAGATTTAATCTTTTGGTTTTTTCTCGGATAACCTAAAACCAAGTTTATTAGATTGTCATTTAAAACAATAACTTAATAAGTTCATATTCTAAATTAAACTCAGTTACCTCAAACTCTGGGCTATCTCTGGATTTTCTGAATTGCTCTCATTGATTCAGAGTGATAAAGTTATAGACATCGCATGGATTTCTGTCATGGTAGTCTCCGAATATGTACTTGTTCGTTAAATTTGTTTTGAAATCCCTCCAACGAACCAACATGTATGTCATCCACTTTTTCTTCAATTTGTTAGTGGATTGGAACTCAAAAGATTCCTACAACACGTCAACTTTATATATCTCAAAAGTTCAACTAAAACTATAGAAATTTATAATGGAATCATTACTTTCACGTTATCCCATATTGTTTCCTTCAACTTCTCATCTACATCGGCCCAACTCGACAAACAAATGTCAACTTTAGCCCTCGCTAAGCTACCCAGATAACTTTTCCAATTATCGGACAACATGCCTATCAGCTCAAGACGGTCATCAAACTGGATTGGAACTCTACCGTCTCTATTTCTTCTCCCCCACAAATTCTTTCATGAGACAATGACCTCGTGAACTGTATGTCTTCCAGCCTTGAGACTCTGATGGAGTGAGCTTCTTTTTCTGAGTCATGATACTATAAAAGATAAACTCAAGGCATTAAAAAATAAAAAGTCAAGACATTAAATGGTTATTACAATGTGTTACAAGAAAATTTGCACCTTTACTATTTTTTCCTTAATGGATTTTCAATCCATATACCTTCACCGTGGTCATCTCTAAACATACAAGTCTCAACAGTTATTTCTTTGTCTATTGAGTTCAACTCAGGTTCTTGCTTAGAGAAAGGTGGTGTCTCTTCATACTCGATTAGACTATCATCTGATACAAAAAATTTCTTCCCTTCCAGAATTACTGCCCATTTCTTATCACATGGATCAGCAACATAGAAGACTTGTTTCGCTTGGGAAGCGAGAATAAAAGGTTCTACTTTATACCGTTTTTTTGAAAAATCAATTAAAGTGAACCCATAGTCATCCACTCGAACTCCACTTTTATTATCAGCCCACTTGCATCTAAATACAAGTACTTTGAATTTAACAAAGTCTAGCTCCCATATGTCTTCAATTACATCATAATAGGACATGTTGACGTATATAGGATTCTTGTCTTTAGAACTAGACACATGCAAAGACTCTGCTATTAAGGTCACACCACTATTCTGAACAACACTTTTGGCATCTTCACAGACTGTGTAGAAATAATATCCATTGATATCATAACCACTGTAACTTATAACAATAGAATGCGGACCGTAGGCCAACCATTGTATTTTCTCAGAAACATCACGCTTGGAAGCCACATTTTTTAACCAAGAGATGAATTTTTTATTGTGACCATTTATTACTTGTTGATCACTCCACAAAGATTTTCTTCCCTTTAGAAACTTCATGTGTTCATTTAGGTAAGGTTGAACTTCATTAGAATTGTACAACACATAAAAATATGTTGTCATTACGTCATTGCCATTTGGATTTAACATTTTCATCCCACGTATCCCTTTACCATCGACATGTTTATCATGACGATTCTTTGGAAGTCCAACAATTTTGGTGTTTGCTAGGTATCCAGTGCAAAACTCGATAACCTCCTCAGCTATGTATCCTTCAACAATACTAGCATCTGACCTTTGACGATTTTTACAATAACCTTTCAACACTTTCATATAACGCTCGAAATGATACATCCACCTTAAAAACACTGGTCCACACAATTTAACTTCTCTAACCAAATGAATAACTAGATGAATCATAATGTCGAAAAATGCAGGGGAAAGAACATCTCCAACTGACATAATGTCACCACAATTTCATTCTGCAACTTATCTAACTGCACGGGATCAACCACTTTTCTGCAAATCTTATTGAAAAAGGAACACAACTTTATTATTGCATGTCTAACATCTTTCGGTAATATGGATCACAGTGCTACAGGCAACAACTGCTGCATTAAAGTAAGACAATCGTGAGACTTCATCCCTACAAGTTTCAAATCCTTCATAACAACAAGACTACTGATATTTGAAGAATAACCTTGTGGAACCCTTACATCGTGCAAACACTGGCAGAAAATTCTTTTCTCCTTTCTAGACAATGTATAACTAGCTGGAGGTAAGTAATTCCGGTCTCCTATCTTCTCTGGTGCTAACATTACTCGTATACCAAGGTCAACAAGATCAAGTCTTGCATTATATCCATCTTTGGTTTTACCCGGTATGTTCAACAGAGTGCCAACAAGACTATCACAAATGTTTTTCTCTACGTGTATCACATCAATACAATGTCTAACTTCTAAAGTTTTCCGGTAAGGGAGATCAAAAAATACAAATATTTTTTTCCAACTATTTTTGTCGTTTGCTCGTTTGTACGGTTTTCCAAATTCACATTCAACGTTTATTACACGTTCGTACAGCTTTTCGACGCTGATTTCAACTGACAGATTCTGAAACTCCTATTTTCCGTTAAATGCTACGATAGGAGTAGGAGTTTGGCAAAAATCACCGATGACCAAGATAGACTGTCTTAAAACCATTAACAAGCTTTATGACCTTTGACTGAATATCCAGACAGATAGCTGAAAAGTCATTAATCGTGCAAAATATCATTGCCCGCATTATGAACGACTCCTGACGATAAGAATCAAAAATTGGCTCTCCGTCATCCTACTATATCTTTAGGTCATCAATTAAAGGTCTTAAATACACATCGATGTCGTTTCTAGGTTGTTTCAAACCAGAAATCATTAAGGACAACATAATATATTTGTATTTCATGCATAACCACTGGGCAGATTATAAATTACAAGAAGAATAGGCCAAGAACTGTGAGTGCTACTCAAACTACCGAAAGGATTCATTCCGTCCTTACAGAGTCCAAATCGTACATTCCTGGATTCTTCACCAAACACAGGAAAGTCGAAATCTACTTTTTTTCCACTGAGGTGAATCTACAGGATGACGTAGCAACTGATCATTTGGTTTCTCACGATCAACATGACATGTCATGTTATTGGAATCCTCCTTACCCGCAGACAATTGTTTAAGCCTTGGTATTATCGGAAGATACCACAAAATCTTAGCAGGAGGTCCTTTGATTTTCATCTCATCAACCTCTTCATTGTGGTTCGGTCCACTGCGTTTCATTTTGTATCGTGAAACATTGCACCTGGGACAGGAATATAGGTTTTCAAACTCACCCCCCTATACAATATACAATCGTTCGGACATGCATGTATCTTCCTATATTCCATTCCCATAGGGAACAACACTTTCTTAGCATCATAAGTTCTATCTAGCAACTCATTATCATCTGGAAGCATCTCTTTCAATAACTTCAACATTGATGTGAAACTGACATCAGACCAACCATTTCCTGCTTTTAAATTGTACAACTTCAACACCACTGACAATCTAGTGAATTCGGTACTACTTTTATACAACGGCTTGTCATTGTCACTCAACAAACTACCAAGTAAATCGGTGTTCGACGAAAACTTTTCAGCCATATCCTGAACCATTTCCTCTAAGTGATCTTCCACACTAATGTTGTCTCCGTCATTCTTAGAATGACTAAATGATTCATTTTCACCATGCCATATCCACCATCTGTAATTTGGGTCGAAACCTTTCTTAAACAAATGATCTTTTATTTTCCGAAAAGTCAGCACTGACATATTATGACACTTATTGCACGGAAAATATGCCATGTCGTCGTCTTTTGTTTTTTTTTGAATGTTTTTTGGCAACCCCTAAGAACATATTCACTCCATTCTCATACTCATCACTTAATCTGTTTGAAAGAATCCACTCTCGATCCATTTCAATCTAAACATTAACAAATATGATAGTTATTATTGAAGGAAATAAATAAAATCTCAATTTAAAAGAATGTGTTCGTAGATGAGAAGATCCGGAGACATTAAGATGAGAAAAGAATGACTCAGAGAAGAGGAGATGATGTCCATGATCTAGCATGGGAATAAGGAAGGTTAGAAACCTAACTAAGCAATCAAGGCCAAAAGAAGCCTAAAGTCCACTATAGGTCCTTAGTACTAGACGACGCCTAACTTCGAGGTCCCACCGATGACCACTAGTTTGTAGGAAATCAAGAACCCGGAGGTCCTAAAATCTCAGGGAGACTAGATGGGCAATGACGTTCAGGCCGAAACGCTCTTAAACATCGAGGACCACTAGTCTGTAGGAAATCAGGAACCCGGAGGTTCCTAAAATCTCTGGGAGACTAGATGGGAAACGACGTTTAGGCCATAACGGTATTAAAGGGTTTTCTCTCCTTAATGCGTCCGGAAATCCTAGGGGGCAACGTCTAATTGATTTTATTAAGGCCCTTTTATTAAGTGGTTTTTGGGCCAAGGAAAGGGTGATGAAATTCCCCACCTCATCTCCTATAGGTGACTACCCCCTAAGTGTTTTTCATACCTTAATCTAACAAACAACACACCAAACAAACACTCACCTCACACTTGTTCCAATGCAAGTCCTACTAACTAATGTGTGCTTTCTAATGAATGATGAGTGAAAGAGATTACGTACCTTACGCCAACAATCTACGACAGAAATCATAAAATAAATAATAAATAAGATGAATGCAAATCCTATATGATGAATGACTTAGCAATATTGTTTAATCTGTTGCTTTACGTTATTAAAGGTCAAGTTGCTTAAGAGGGCAATGAGTTATTAGAAACTAAACATAAATAAACATTTAACTAAACAAAATAAATTATTTTAAGCATAAATAAACATAAATAAACAAACATTTAACTAAGCTAAACATTAATAAACATAAATAAATGTATGAACTCACTAAACTAATTAAACATAAGTTTTTTACATGATCTAAGTTATAGTCTTTTTAATATAAAATCTAAGTTATTATTTTAAAATATCATGTTATTAATAACAATTGAGATTATATTTTTTTTGAAATTTTGACAGAACCTCTCCTAAAATATGCTATGTAAAAATCTTCAAATCCTTAAATTAACAAGAAAATTTTATAACAATACACGATCTAAACTTGATCTCAATTCCACCCAATTCATCACAAACACACTACATCCAAACCCCTCAAATTTCGACACAACACCAAAATACATATAATAAAATAGACATATTGGAGGTCAGATCTTTGGGTTTTTGAAACATATTGTGAGGAAGTGAATATGATATTGTTTCAACATAAAGTAGGTAGAAATGGATTTCATTTAGTCATATATTTACATTTTCCAAATAACAAAATTGGCTTCTTGGTTAAAGAATAAATAACTAAAGGCTAGTCCTTAATACATGTTATCTGTTGACTTAGTCTTCCTAAAAGAAGTTATTACTATATATAGTATCTTCCATCAAAATAGCAATCTTAGTTTTTTGAAATATATATAATAAGGTCGATTGAGGTGAGTTAGTTTATTAATCATTTCCTTGTGTACGTAATCTCATGAGCAAGCTACCACCAAACTCCATTGACAATGATTATTGAACAAATACATAACTAAGTGGACACAAACATGCAATGTATTGCTTATATATTTATATTTCTTCCAAACATGTTACAATGCATCAGTTTTCAACACACAACGGAAAAATTACTAACAACAACAAACAAATTTACGGAATGGACATCCATATTAAACAGAAGCACTCTACTGTTGTGAGGTCAAATTTTTGGGGTTTTGAAACAATTAAAAGTAAGAGACAAAATGGTTGGAATCACGAACCAGCAAACGTGCGTCCTCCTTCTTCTCGAACGCGCGTCCTCCTTCTCAAACGCGCTGCCTGAAAGCCGTTAATGGTAAGTGGAGGAAGACGGAGGAGGAGGGTCGCTGCAATGGTCGTGGAGAGAACGGAGGATAGAGGAAAGGTCCGGAGAATGGGAGGAGAGGTTGGGACGTCGCTGCGGTGCTGGAGATTGTTGCAGATCGGTCGCGATGGAGGGTTTGGTCGCGGAACGACTAAGGTTTGGTTGGATTTTTGTCTGGAATGAATGACAAAAAACATAATTCGATTCCTTTAAGACCTATACACATTGGATGCTATACAGCCGACGTCTATACTCCGATGGGAGTATAGACGTCGACTGTACATAGCATCCTACGTCTATAGGTCAACGTCTATAGGGTATAGACGTCGGATGCAATGGGTATTCCCACGACCGACGTCTATATTACCCCATAGACGTCGGCTTTTAGAACGACCAACGTCTATGCTCTCTTCACCCAAATAGACGTCGTCTGTTAGAAAAACCGACGTCTATTGGGCGACGAGTAAGGTTTATTCTGCACTAGTGATTCAGCAAATATATACAGAAATATAGGTATCATACTAATTTTGATATTTTCGATAGATACCCAACTAAAGAAAAACGTTAACTGTTTGGTGAGAATCTGGAGCGGCTTGGATTCCAAGAAGAAGCAAAAAATATCAGAATTTGGATTCACAAATCGTTAGTCAAGTAAGAAGTCTTGCACATGCATGCCCACGTCGAAGGACGAAAGCATAGTTTTTGTCTTACATTGGTAAAACAAATGTGAAGTCGGCAAAATAATCTCATCACGTCAACGTCAAGATGGGAAAATCGAACGCCATAATTTTAGTCTTCCATAAAGTCTACCCGCTAATAATTCCTCACTATTGTACTATGTTCTAGTAAGGACTTGCAATAATAATTCTTCCTTTCTTTTAGTATTATAATTATAAAAAACAAAGCTTGGATGGTGCAATGATAGGAACCAATCTAAACTTTAATAAATATTAGAATATTACCGATTACACGATTAAGATTGTATTTGGATGACCAATAAACATGTCAATTTATATTAAAAAATTGTATTTTCTCTATTGTATCCAAAACCCTAAACAAATAGGTTGTTATTCAAAAAAACTCAAAAAAGACCTTTTTGTTATTTTTTCCAAGTGATACATTTTACTTCTATTGGAATCATTATTCACAAGACTTTTCTACTTGACTTTTCTTTTGAGAAGTATAAAACAAATTTTTCTCATGAAAGTCAAAAAACTAGGTAGAAGAAGTTTTGGCTCTTATACTAGTTTGTTAGGATAAGAAATTAACTTTTTACTTTACGTCGCATCTGTTGATATTTGGTTTGCAGAATTGTTAAATACAGGAAAACAGGGAGAAACGGTCGACCGAAACTTAAGTCTCGGTCGACCGAAAAATTCCAGAGCGTGACAAGATTTATCGAAAGGGAATAATCAGTCGACTGGGTGTTGGACAATGGTCGACCGAAAACCTCCAAAGCCTTTAGGGCTCGGATCAAAGAAAAGATCGATCAACCGAAACTTAACTCACGGTCGACCGAAAACTACCAGGAGCTTCAGGTCGAGGATCAACATCACAGATCGGTCGACCGGAACTTAAGTCACGGTCGACCGAAAACTACCGGAGTCTCTCAGGCGTTGTTCAGAAGCGCAGAACGGTCGACCGACTCAGGAAGAGCGGTCGACCGAATGTTAGCGGTTAAGCCCAAAACTATTGTCCGGTCAACCGATGGAGAATGTTGGTCGACCGTTGCAGACGGTTTTGCCCACGATCTGCATGTTTAATTGTACGGTTTTAGACCATTATAAAAGGGATTTTCGCCTTAAACTTGTAACACAACATACAATACTTATTTCCTTGAGAGAGATTATGCTAGAGAGAGATCTAGAGCGCCTTGGGAGACATATTGCTTCTGATCAATTGTAATCTAGGAGACTTCTCTTGTTGGAGAAGAACTTGAAGGAAAGGAAACCTATAGGAGACCCCCCCCAAGGACATAGGCACATTGCCGAACCTTGTAAAACACGTGTGTCGTGGTTTGCTTCAGATGTGTTGTGTGATTGCTTGTGATTTTTTCCCTTAATTGCGTGTTTGTTGCATGAAGTTTGGGAGAGACTAGGAGTTTTGTTTTCCGCAATAATATTCTAGCATATCGCATGTTCTCCTTAATCCGTTTTTTCTCAGTAGCGTGTTAATGATTGATACATTTTAATTAACCGCAAGTGCACAACCGCGTTGAAGCAGTGGCAAATACGGGTCAATCCACAGGGAGGTGTGTCAACTTTAGTTTGTTCGAAGGTGAGTGGGAAAGAAAGGAGAGAAAGATTGATTACACTAAACTACACTAGAATGCAAAAGGAAATGGAAGATAAGCAATAAAACTAAATCCCATAGGGGGTAGAAAAAAGAGTGTGAATACAAAGATATGTGTATGTGTGTGTTCAATCAAGCTCATTACAACATGTAGTGCATGAAAATCATAAAACTAAATCCAACTTTGCCTCCACATGAAATAAGATAACCCAATATCATTAAAACATACAAGACAATAATTAGAATGAAGCTAAATGAACTCATGTATAAAGACCACACCCTACTATGCCTCCACATGACATAAGATAGGACATTATCATTAAAACATACAAGGCATTAACCAAGGTAAAGGAAACAAGAGCACATGCAACTACAAGTCGTGTTTCCTTTATCAATTCTATCCATATCCTCACCTTATCATTCCCCATAAAATAGGTCCACTAATCTAAGCATAAAGTAAGCTTCATTCAAGAGCATTAGCATATCAAAGAAAATAGTGAAATCCCATTAGATGGTTATGTAAATTATATAAGGCTCAAGAGATTAAGATAACACACACCAAATACATCACATGATCATATCACATATTTCTCCACCCCCCAAATGGGGATGAAACTACTCACTACTCATTACACTAACTACATTAACAAAATGAAACATTATACTGAAATGAAATTAACCTAAGCAAGCAAGAAATATTAAAGAAACTAAAAGGAAAGGAAAGTAAAACTAAAGAAGCATGCAAGAATTAAAAGACAAGATTAAAAGAAACTAAGAACAATTATTTTATTAGAATGACTCACATGGAAGGTAGCACTCTTCTCCACCTTGAGTTTTGCTTCAAGGCTTACTCCAAGTACAGAGAATGCCACCAAGCAATGGGTGATTACAATAGAAGGTGAAGAGTTCTATTTATAGCCATAGAAAAAGGTAATCCGGGACAATCCCCCGGTATGGGACTAAACAAATACCAGAAATAGACTAAGCACACTCTAATACATAACCCACATAATTATTAGCGGATCTGGATCAACCCGGACCGCCAATTGACGGTCTACAGGGTTTGGATCCGCCTGGTTTTTGTTCTGGATGGATTTGTTGGTCTTTGATGCATCTACCTCGCTTGCTAAAGCTCCGACACGAATAGAATTGCCAAAATACTCCCTATGATGGTGTGGAGTATTCTTGTTTGCTCATTCGTCCTTCTATCTTGCTTTCAGGTCCTTCGATCTTGCATCTTAGTCCTCGAGTCTCTCAACTCAGTCCTTTTTCCTTCTTTTGGGTTCTTTCATGCCTCTTCTCTTCAAACCTCTTTATTTCTGAAATTCAAACATAAAACTCATTACGTAGCATTGTTTAGGTGAAAGATAATGGATATAAGATACAAATGCAAGCATGAAATAATGTCAATCAGTTAACATCCTCTCCCAACAGCTGGTATCAGAGCTTTGGAAGCTACGCAAGTTGTCGGAGGAGGCACAAAATTTTTGTGTGGAGAAATTCACCGGGAAAGGAAATTTCTCGACGTGGCAACGTAGGGTCCGGGCTTTGATGTCGCAGACGGACGAGCTCTTGTTAACATTGGACGGGGTCGAGAAGAAGCCGTCGAAGATGAACGACGAAAAGTGGGAGAGTTTGAATCTTCGGGCGATAGGGATCATCGAGTTGTGCCTCTCGGATGATCTACTTTTCGTGGATCGGCGAAGACAGTGGTAGAATATTGGAAACTTCTGGAGGAGAGGTTCATGAAGAAGAACCTAAGAAACAAGTTGAATCTGAAGCGTCAACTATATATGCTTAGGATGAAAGAGAACACGTCATTCATTGACCATCTCCCGGTGTTCAATAAGTTTATAGCTGATTTGGCTCAGCTAGACGACAAGATGGAGGACGCAGACAAAGCAATGTTGTTATTGACGTTGCTACCGGACTCGTTTGAGAACTTGGTGAACACGATCATGTATGGGAATGATTCATTGGTGTTAGAAGAGGTCAAGGGCACTTTGATCTCTTATGATGCAAAGAATAATTTAGGAAGTAGCTCTTTCGACAAGGGTGGAGAATTGATCGCAACACCGGAAAGGGGCAGGACGGGTAACAAAGGAAGAAGCAACGGAAGGGGCAGGTCAAAATCAAAGGGGAGATCCTTTGAATACTTTTACTACAAGAAGACATGTCACATGAAGCATGATGGTAGGGCCTTCACTGAGGCGCAACAGAAAGGAAAAGACGGGTACAATTCCGTCAGTGTAGTGGAGGAGAAAAACGAAGCTGATGTTCCGGGTTGCGCTGCAGGTATCGACAAATCATCTTCTAGATGTATTTTGGATACAGGAGCATCATTTCACATGTGCCCGATCAAAAAGTGGTTTAATTCCTATGAACCACTAAAAGGAGGAATCGTTGTTATGGGCAACGATACACCGTGCACTACCATAGGGATTGGTTTCATACAGTTTAAGATGTTCGATGGGTGCATTTGAATGCTGACGGGTGTGTGTTACGTTCCGGAGTTGAAGAAGAATCTGATTTCTCTAGGAGAGCTTGATACTCTCGGGTGGAGATGGTCCAACGGAGACGGAAAGATTAAGGTCACTTACAGGGCGATGACAGTAATAAAGGGAACCAAAGTGGACAATTTGTACTGGATGCTAGGGAATGCAGTAGCAGGAAAGGGTGCAGCAAATGTTGCACATGACGAAGACAACAACACACTTTGGCATTTGAGGCTTGGTCATATGTCGGAAAGGGGTTTGTATGAACTACACAAACAATGACTGTTGAAGGGTGTTAAAAGCTGCAAATTGGATTTTTGCAAGTATTATGTCATCAGTAAACAACACTGGATTCGATTCAGGACAGCAATCCATAAGATGAAAGCAAAATTGGAGTACTTGCACTCAGACGTCTGGGGACCGGTTCAGGTCTGGTCAAAAGGTGGAGCCGAATATTTCGTCACATTCATCGATGACTTCTCAAGGAAGGTATGGGTTTACTTTCTGAAAAATAAATTTGATGTTTTTGAGAAGTTTAAGGCATGAAAGGCTCAGGTAGAGAAAAGTACGTGAAAATTTGTTAAGTACTTACGGACAAATAATGGAGGTGAGTACACCTCAAAGGAGTTCACAAATTTCTGTGAGTAAGAAGGCGTCACGAGGCATTTCACTACACCACGGAGTCCGGAACAAAACGGCGTGGCTGAAAGGATGAACAGAACTTTGTGTGAACAGACAATGAGCATGAGGCTTCATGCAGATCTGTCAAAGGATTTCTGGGCTGAAGTAGTAGATCTTGCGTGCTACTTGGTAAATGTCTCACCGTCATCAACACTTGAATTAAAAACGCCTCAGGAAGTGTGGACGGGTGAGCCATTTTATTAATCAAGGCTTAGGATTTTTGGATGTAAAACCTATGCGTTGGTCGATGAGACACAATGGTCAAAGTTGGATTCAAAATCAAAGAAATGCATATTTCTCGGTTACAATAGGGCAGTGAAAGGATATAAGCTTTGGGATCTGATGAGCAAGAATGTACTCTTGCGGAGTAATGTGGTCTTTAATTAGACAAGTTTACTCAAGGGTCTAGAGGAGAAAGAGCAGCAAGAGAGTTCCGTGCGGGAAGACGAAATCGAAGTTGGGGTCACAACTTCAAGGGGTGAATCGAATCAAGAAGTTCAGCAGGAAACAATTGACTCACAAGAAACAAAGCAAGAGAGTATTGCTCAAGGGAGACAAAGGAGGATCGTAAAGGCATCGGTGAGGACATGAATAAGTGGATGGTGGTCATAATGGAAGAGATGGAGTCTCTTCATAAGAATCAAACTTGGGAGTTAACGGAGCTTCCGAAAGGAAAGCGCGCAATTGGGTGCAAGTGGATCTTCAGGAAAAGGAAGGGTCAACTCCTATGGAGGAGTTAAAATATAAAGCAAGGTTGGTGGCAAAAGGATATGCTTAAAAGGAATGGGTCGATTACAACGAGATCTTCTCACCCGTTGTAAAGCATACCACGATTAGAGTGTTGCTAGCCATGGTGGCTATGGACAACATGGAGTTAGAGAAAATGGATGTGAAGATAGATTTTCTTAACGGGCACATAAAGAAGATCTATATGAGGTAGTCGGATGGGTTCATCACACGAGGCAAGGAAGGGCAAGTTTGCAAGCTGAAGAAGTCCCTTAATGGACTTAAGCAGTCGCTGAGGCAGTGGTACAAAAGGTTTGATACATTTATGCTTGAGAATGCTTTTGTACGTAGCGACTATGATAGTTGTGTTTACTTGAGGTGTCTTGGAGACGGTACACACGTGTTCTTGCTTTTGTATGTTGATGATATGTTGATCGCGGCTAAGGAAATGAAGTATATAGATGATCTCAAACTGAAGCTTCACGGGGAGTTTGAGATGAAAGACCTCAGGAGTGCAAAGAAGATTCTCAGTATGCAAATCTCCAGGAATACTGAGAAAGGTGATATCCTACTCCCTCAAAAGAGCTATATCCGGAAGATACTCGAGAGGTACAATCTCGAGAATGCCAAGTATATGGCCGCACCTATTAGTGCTCACTTCAAGCTCTCGTTGAAGTGCAACCTGATTGACATCATTTCATGCGTTCATTTATGTCTTATATTCATTATCTTGAACCTAAACAATGCTACGTAACGAGTTTTGCGGAGAAGAGGCATAAAAGGACCTAAAAGCAAGAAAAAATGACTGAGTTGTGAGACTTGGGGACTAAGATGCAAGGGAGAATGACCCGAATGTAAGCCAAAAGAACTAATGAGCAAATGAAGAAACTTCATACCATCATGAGGAGTATTTTGACAATTCGATTCGGGCCTTAACTCCAACAACCAACTTGGGTGCATCAAACAATGAGAAATCAAGCCAGACAACAACACCAGAAATCCAGACCGGATCCAAACTCTATAGACCTCCAATTGGCGGTATGGTCAGCTCTGGATCCGACAAGCTTCGGGTAGATCGTGTATAAGTGTGTTTTATGTCTATTTTTTGTATTTTATTAGTCCCACATCAGGGGATTGTCCATGATTACCTTTTTCAATGACTATAAATAGAACTCCTCATCTTCCCTTGTAAACTACTACATATTTGATGGCAATTCTCTCTACTTGAAGTGGAGCCTTAGAGCAAATACTCAAGTAGGGAGATGCTACTTGTATTGTGAGTCTGAAATTAATAAAAATTTCTTTGTTATGTTGCTTCTTTCATGTTGCTTGCATGCTTAGTTTAATTTCGTTTCAATAATCTTAGTAGACTTAGTTAATATGATTTCCTTTCTTAAGATAATAATTAGTTTAATGAGCAGTGAGTAGTTTCATCCCTTTTGGGGGTTGGAGTTGATGTTTTATACATGCAATAGAGAATGGAAATGAATGTTTTGTTATGAAATGTGTTGATAAACATGAATGTATGCTTGCTTGTTTAAGATAGAACTTGTAACTTGATGGGTTTTTGCCATAACTCTTAGTCATCTCCCATGCTTGTGTAGGTTCTTAAATAACAAACTTGTGTATGTTAATGTTAGTCAATTAGGTTAGTTATGGGATTGATAAGTTTTGCCATAATCATTAGACACTTCCTATACATGAAAATACAACCTACATTTGTGCTTAATGATTGCATTCTTCACCATCTTCTTGCATGTGTACACTCACTCCACCCCTTAGGGGTCCCTCTTCCTGATTTGCAGTTTCACTTTAGGTTCTTTTGGTTTAGTTTGCATCTCTAGTTGTCATTTTCCTTCGCATTTCTTCTTACTAGTTTAGTGTAACTTAGATTAGCATATTTAAAACTCTTCTCCCAATTTTTGCCACTTGATTTTGGTCAAACCAGAGGCTACTCAGCTCCCTGCGGATCGACCCGTACTTGCCCCGTCTTCACCGACGGATGTGCACTTGCGGTCTAAATTTAAAACAAACAAACTCTCTTATTGAAGTGCAACCTGATTGACATCATTTCATGCTTACATTTGTATCTTATATCCATTATATTTTACAAAAACAATGCTACGTGACGAGTTTTATGTTTGAATTTCAAAAATAAATAGGTTTGAAGAGAAGAGGCATAAAAGGACCTAAAAGCATGAAAAGGGACTGAGTTGAGAGACTCAAGGACTAAGATGAAAGATCGAATGACCTAAACGTAAGATCGAAGGACCAATGAGCAAACAAGAATACTTCACACCATCATGGGGAGTATTTTGGCAATTCTATTCGGGTTGGAGCTCCAACAAGCGAAGTAGATGCATCAAAGACAAACAAAGTCTTCCAGAAAAACCCACAAGAAAATCTAGAGTTGTCCGAGCATTGAAGACCGCCAATTGGCGGTCACTTTTGGTCTAGATCTGCTAATATTTATGTGGAGCGTGTATTAGTGTGTATTTAGTCTATTTCTGGTATTTGTTTAGTTCCATAACGGGGGATTGTCCTGGATTACCTTTTTCTATGGCTATAAATAGAACTCTTCACCTTGTATTGTAATTACTCATTGCTTGGTGGAATTCTCTCTACTTGGAGTAAGTCTTGGAGCAAAATCTCAAGGTGGAGAAGAATGTTGCTAGTGATGTGAGTCATTTAATAAAATATTTTTTTCATTATTTTGTTCTTATGTTGTTTCTTTATGCATGCTTAGCTTAGTTTTATTTCTTTGATTGTAGGCTAAAGTAGTTAGAATGTTTCATTTCTTCTTTAGTTTAATTGTTAGAATAATGTGTAGTGAGTAGATCCATCCCCCTTTGGGGGTGGAGATGATGTTCATACATGCATTAAAGAATGGATATGAATGCTTTATATTTTGATTGTGTTGATAAATGTGAATGTATGCTTGCTTGTTAGAGTAGAATACTACACTTGATGGGTTTTGCCACACATCTTGGACACCTCCCATGCTTGTTTAGGTTATGAAATAACCAGCTTATGTATATGAATGTTAATCAACTAGGTTAGTGGATGGATTGATAGGTTTTGTCATAACATTTAGATACTTCCTATGCATGAAAACACTACCTACATTTGTGCCTATAGAATGCATTCTTCACCATCTTTTTACATGTGTGCACACACTCCACCCCTAGGGGTCTTTCTCTTCTTGATTCCAGCTTAGTTTTACATTCTTTTAGTTTTGATTCGAAGTAATCGTTAGTTGCTTTACTTCACATTTTTTTCTTCTTAGTAGTTTAGCGTAGCGTAGATTAGCACAGACAAACTCTTCTCCCTTTTTGTTGCCACTTGATTTCTGAAAAACCAGAGGCTACTCACCTCCCTGAGGATCAACTCGTACTTGTCACCGCTTCAATTCGGCCGTGCACTTGCAGACATTAATAAAACATTTAAACACAACCCCTCTACTGAAAAGGATAGAAGAGATATGGAGAGAGTTCTATATGCTAGTGCAGTCGGATCCGTTATGTATCCTATGATATGCACTAGGCCAGACATCTCACACGCAGTTAGCCTCGTGAGTCATTCTATGGCTAACTCAGGAAAAGAGCATTGGGAGGCGTTGAAGTGGTTGTTGATGTACCTAAAAGGAACCATGAATGTTATCTTGAAGTTCACCAAAGATGGAATACAAAGGCAGGTGGAGGGGTACGTTGATTCAGATTATGCTGGGGATCTGGATAAGCAGAGGTCCACAACAGGGTACGTGTTCAATTTAGGTGGAGGTCCAGTGAGTTGGAGATGGTTCTCTAACATACTACTGCATTGTCTACGACGGAAGTGGAGTATATGGCAGAGGTCGATGCCGGAAAGCAAGCTATATGGCTGAAGGGTTTGGTTAGCTCTTTGGGGATGGAACAGACAGTGACCAAATTACATTGCGATAGTCAAAGTGGAATTTATCTAGCCAAGGATCAGACGTTCCATTCAAGGACCAAACATATTGAAGTAAGGTATCATAAGATCCGAGAGTGGATCGAGGAAAGATAGGTTATTCTTCAGAAGATCGACACGAGCGAGAATCCTGCAGATATGATGATCAAAGTGGTCAATCTGGAGAAGTTCGAGTTGTGCTCGAAGCTTCTCAATGTCCTCAGAAACTGAGAAAGAGAAGCGCTCCGAGGGGTAGCGCCAACGGTGCTTCATGGAAGCATGACGGAAGCGGGTCAGAGAAGGCTAAGGTAACAATTTCAATCCAAGGTGGAGATTGTTGATATTTGGTTTGTAGAATTGTTAAATACAGGAAAATAGGGAGAAACGGTCGACCGAAACTTAAGTCTCGGTCGACCGAAAAATTCCAGAGCTTGATAGGATTTATCGAAAGGGGATAATCGGTCGACCGGGTGTTGGACAATGGTCGACCGAAAACCTCCAGAGCCTTCAGGGCTCGGATCAAAGCAAAGATCGGTCGACCGGAACTTAAGTCACGGTCGACCAAAAACTATCAGGAGCTTCAAGTCGAGGATCGCATCACAGATCGGTCGACCGGAACTTAAGTCACAGTCGGCCAAAAACTACCAGAGTCTCTCAGGCGTTGTTCAGAAGCACGGAACGGTCGACCGGCTCAGGAAGAGCGGTCGACCGAATGATAGCGGTTAAGCACAAAACCGTTGTCCGGTCGACCGATGGAGAATGTTGGTCGACCATTGCGGACGATTTTGCCCACGATCTGCATGTTTAATTGTACGGTTTTAGCCCATTATAAAAGGGATTTTCGTCCTAAACTTGTAACACAACATACAATACTTATTTCCTTGAGAGAGATTAGGCTAGAGAGATATCTAGAGCGCCTTGGGAGACATATTGCTTACGATCAATTGTAATCTCGGAGAAGAGCTTGAAGGAAAGGAAACTCATAGGAGACCCCCCAAGGCCGTAAGCACGTTGTCGAACCTTGTAAAACACGTGTGTCGTGGTTTACTTTAGATGTGTTGTGTGATTGCTTGTGATTGCTATCCTTAATTGCGTGTTTGTTGCTTGAAGTTTAGGAAAGACTAGGAGTTTTGTTTTCGGTATTAATATTCTAGCATATCGCACGTTCTCCTTGATCCGTATTTTTTTAGTAGCATGTTAGCATCCAACAACATCATGTCTTTTAAGTTCCCTTGGAACATCATTTACGAGATGGGGGAATATGTCAAAGGGAAATGTCACACCTGATGACATTTTAAATTTCTAATTTCTGGAGCGTAGAATCCTCCCCAACCCAAAAATTGGGAGCATCTACCAAGCAAAAATTGAAAGGCATTGAGTCCCACGTATTGTTTGATATTTTGTAGTGGGTGGTGGAATGGATTTATCCGTTCATTTTTATTATATTTTCTGTGAAAGGGAGAGAAATGTTGGGATGAAACTGTTTAAATAAAATGGTACGATTAAGATAAATGTTAAGTTTTGAGGATGTTTGGTGGAAAACTAACGTGGAGAAGAAAGAATTGTAGTTTATTTTAACTTAACATTTATAAAATGCGGGAAAATGACATATTTAAATAAGAGCATCAAAAATTAGATTCACTTTTTAGGACATTAACATAATCCAAGAAGCAATTCTAATACTCTAAAGATTCTATTTACGTAAAATACCTTGCATCAACCACGAGAACTTTATTATAGTTTACATTTTTACGTGCCAGGAAAGTGACTAAACACTACAATTTACATTGCCTACGTGAAACCAGGCACGCAAAAAACTACAGTTATTTTTTTTAATAATGTATTAATGTGTTGACATCGTATTCGCTCCTCACATTGGGGGGGGGGGGGGGGTAGCCGTTTGTTGAAGATCTTCCATGCAGTTCATTTTATTTCGGGAAAATAAAATTACTAAAAATTGACTTGAACTAAGAGTCAATGTCATTCATTGAATGGCTTGTCCAAAAACGTGTTTGGGTGACCCAATAAACATGTTAAATATATTAAAATTTTGACTTTTTCTCTTTCTATCCAAAAAAGTCCGATAAACTGGTCAGATTAAAATTTAAACTTGGATGACCGTGAATTATATATTTGGATGATTGTGAATTTAAACTTAGACTTGTGTGACCACGAATTATATGTTAAAGGTAAAATCCTTTAAAATATTTGCATGTCCAACAAGAGAAGAAAAGATTTTCATTAAAGTATTAAATTATAATTGACGAAAGTTTAGACTTGGATGACCGTGAAAATAAATACTCAACAAAACACTGGTTTTATCGAAATTATATTGTATTAAATTATAATTGATAAAGTCATATGGAACAAACTAGTCAACAAATTAGGAAGAAGTACTTAGTCATAACAGGGCGAAATAATTTTTAACATGGTTTTATTGAAAATTACAGTAATTTCCTATTATTTTCATATTTTAAAAATTACCTTTACAAATCAATTTAATCCTGCAATTGATTTGTGAAAGATGTAACATGGATATAAAAAAAATAGAAGCGTTTTACCGCATTTGTGAATCCGTTTGTGATAATAATGGCTTAATTAGTTGTGGTATGCAAAACTTTGGTATGATTAATTTGATGTGATTTGTGGAAGTGTTTTACCGCATTGGTAATTAATCCTGTGACGTATGACATAGTGACACATGACTTAATTTGTGGAAGTGATAAATCTTGAGTCTTAATTTGTGGTATGCAAAAACAACATCTTGTATTGTTTTTTCTTCTTCTGAAAAACGACATCAATAAATTTGTTAATGAAAACGATATCATATTTGTCGTTTTTCACATCATATTTTGCAAAATAACTTTCACATGTTTATATTCTTCCAAAAAAAATCATCATTATTTTGAATTTTTTCCCTTAGTAGAATATACAAATTTACATGTCGGAAAACTAGGAAACGACTAAACACTAAGATTTACAGGTGCAATTAGGCACGCAAAAAACTACAATTCTTTTTACTTAAATGTTTTTAGTTTTATTAACGACAATTATGTTTTGCATCTTTAGTGCATATACAAATAATTTAATTAACTAAAATTTATTGCATATTATCACATTCAAATGCACTCTTCGTGCTTGTTATAATTTACTACGAGCCATATGTGGTGGTGGTTAAATTCGAGCCATGTGTTCATGCTGTTTATCTTCTTTTTCTAAATTTGTTGGGCAGATAAAATTACTAAAAACGAGGAGATATGGTAGTCCATTTACATTTCCAATCAAAACGATAACTTAAATTGAGAGTCAATGCCATTGACTGACTTGTCAAAAAAAGTCCGTGGAGCATCTTCCTAACTCTCAAAAAGACAATAAATAGCAAATAGCAACAGACAAAATATGAATCAGTCGCCCTCGAATATAATATATATACCTCACCTAATGCTTGCCTTTTCTCTCCACAACATGCCTTCCAACTTCTTCAATCTAATTCTTCTTCTATCTATCCAATTCTTCCAAATCTCGTTTGGTCATGCAATTCCTAAGCCTTCTAGTTGCTTACTTAGAGAAAGAAATGCACTTCTTAAGTTCAAATCAGGCCTTAATGACCCTAGAGATCTCCTCTCCTCTTGGGCCGGTCTTGATTGCTGCCGATGGGTCGGTGTTGTCTGCAATAACACTACCAAACATGTGATAGCACTCGACCTTCATGGCATGGATTCAGCACAAACACTAGACGGTGCGATTGTTCCTTCTTTGGCAAATCTAGGAGGTGAGATTGATCCTTCTCTAGTATCTTTAGTGCATCTACAACATCTCGACCTTAGTTACAACAACTTCAACTGGACCACCTTTCCAAATTTTATTGCATCCATGCAAGAGTTGAGATATCTCAATCTCTCCTATGCAAATTAGGGTGGTAGTGTGCCCTTTCAACTGGGAAACCTATCCAAACTCCACTCTTTGGATCTATCAAGTAACTCTAATCTGACACTTGTTGTGACATCCTCAAAAGCGAAAGAAATTAATTTTTTAATAAAACACAACACGAGGATATTACCAACGAAAAAGGTCAACTGGTGCACCAACATATATACAATATATATATATCTGAGAGTTTACAAAAGTGTGATTACAACAAAAGATAAGGGAAATATACATGTAATCACTCGGACCTCAAAACCGGGAAAGCAGGATCTGGTCCCGAAGGCGCTCCTCCGCTGTCACCACCTCCTAATGCTGCCTACGACCTGACATAAAACATGAATATGCCTGAGTTTCCCGAGAGGAAACCCCGTATGCCAAACCTCTATAACAGTAAAAGACTAGATATCTAAAGCATGTATGATATGAAATGCGATAGACCAACAACGTCTCACTGGGTCCTCAGGAACTCTCTCCCTACCACAGTAGACACCAAACAGTGACGGGTCCCACGGGTCCTCTAGCCCAACCCTCACACACGTGCCCCAGGCCCCTCAGCCGGAAACTCCCTCGGCGACAACACACATGCCCCAGGCACCACGACCGGAAATATCCTCGGTCAACACACACATGTGCCCCAGGCACCGCCGGATTACTCTCAGGTCGGTATCCTCTGTACCGCTGCCATCTTGAGCTGTCCAGAAGACCACTCTCAGGCCGGCACCGTCACCCCTCTAGGGCCGGAGATCCGTTGCCATCTTGAGCTGGCCCCACACGCGAACCACCCTCAGGCCGGCACCGGTCACCCCACTAGGGCCGGAGATCCGTTGCCATCTTGAGCTGGCCCCACACGCGAACCACCCTCAGGCCGGCACCGGTCACCCCACTAGGGCCGGAGATCCGTTGCCTTCTTGGGCTGGCCCGACAACACCCGTGAACCACTCTCAGGCCGGCACCGGTCACCCCACTAGGGCCGGAGATCCGTTGCCATCTCGAGCTGGCTCCACAACACAAAACACACAAAAATCGTACCAAACGGTCGAACAAAGTGTCCCAACCGGTCGACCGAATCCTCTCAGCAGGACTGGCCCAACCAACAAAACTGTCGATCGGTCGAACGACAAAGGGGTCCCGTTCGACCGAATCCGACCAGTAAAAACTCGTGCCACAGTAATATGCACCAACGGTCGAACGACCCAAACTCACCGGTCGACCGAAAACGACCAGTAAAACTCCAAACTCAAGCGTAGTGCACCGGTCGACCGAAACATCTCGCGGTCGAACCAACTTAAGTCATTTTTAATCGCCGGTCGAACGAGTCAACAAGGCGGTCGACCGTTTGGATGGTCAACGCCCCCAACCGACTTACAACAGTGCTTTCGGTCGACCGGCAAAGGGGTCCCGTTCGACCGAAAACACACAGAGTCTTTTCTCCCTTGATCAAACGTACCACCGGTCGACCACTCGAAGAGTATCGTTCGACCGGTGCGAGGGTTTCCGCCCAAATTCCTCTACAACCGGTCGACCGAACCATGCCACCGGTCGACCGATTATACTGCAGAACGCAGCTGCACGGGTCCGACGAGCCCTCCAGCCTACCATCGACCACCCCAACGCCCACCAAAGCATAAGTGAGCGTCAAAGTAAAGCTTGACATACCTTGAAGACTTGAAGAAGCTTTCGAAGACTCGACGACGAGCTTTTCCTCGCAAATCACCTCCTCCGGCGAAAACCAACCGAACGACGATCTACCCTCACCGGCGAACGTCCGATCCTTGCCTCGCCTTCAGAACCCCACAGCTCGAGATTCTCCACGCACCGGAGGTCTGATCAGAGAGAGAGAGAGAGTTTGAGCGGTGAGAGAGAGAGAACGCACGAGAGAGAGAGAGAGTCAACACTTACTCTTAAACCCTTCTCCCCAAATCTTCACCCTTCATCTCATCTCATCCAAACCAAACTAATCTCAGCCCTCCACCATAATCCACCCAATTAAGCCCCTAATCAAAGCCAAAACAAGATTAGTCTTAAGTAAGGGTTAAGGATATTACACTTGTCGACCCTCCATGGCTCCACCACCTTGTTTCCTTACAATACATTGATTTGTCTTCCGTGAACGTCCAAGACTCACCTATGATTCTCCAATCACTTCTAAGCTTACCTTCCATATCCGCCATAACCCTGCGAGATTGTAAGATGACCTCACTTCCTTAGTCGATTCCACCCTCGAATTTGTCATCTTTGTATTTGCTCGATATTGTAGGGAATTATTTCTCAGCAACTATCCCCGATTGGATATCCAACTTGACCGGCCTTCAAATTCTTAACCTCAAACACAATTACCAAATTGGGTCAATTCCCACTTTTTTGGGGAACTTGGTATCTTTAGAAAAATTGCTTTTGGCTTCAAATGCACAAAGTGGTCCAATCCCACCATCACTTGGAAAGCTAAAATCTCTTCAAGAAGTTGATCTTTCAAGTAACACTTTGAGTAGAGAAAATTCGTTGTCTCTTACAAAGTTAGCATCATTAAAGCTACTAGACCTCTCATACAATAGTTTGAGTGGTGTAATCCCTACACAACTCTTTAGCCTACCAAATATTGAGGAATTGGGTTTGTACGCCAACCCTGATTTAAGTGGAAAAATCCCAGACAATCTTGGGCAACTCAAGACCCTCAAGAAACTCAGACTTGAGGGTAAGGGTCTAAGTGGTGTTATATCTGAAGCTCACTTTTTGAATCTTACATTGCTAAAAGAGTTGACTATATCTTCAAAATCTTTGGCTCCTATGAGATTTTCCTCTGGTTGGGTGTAACGTACCCGAAAATAGCGGAAAATTTAAACAATAATAAAGACCGTCAACGGTCAACACAGGGCACGTCACGGGAAAACAAATCAACATATATATAAAATATATAAGATACAGACCCACGTGGAAGTCAAACTATATAAATGAGTCAACTGTGATTACAACAAAACTAAATATACATGTAATCACTACCTCAAACAAAAGAAGATATAAAAGAGAACAGGATCTGATATCCCGGGGGTACTCTCCTCGGTCACCACCTGACTCTAATGCTACTCGCTACCTGAAATGAAAACAAACAAACATGCCTGAGTTCCCTGCAGGAACCCCGTATACCAAGCCTCCCAAAATATAAAAAGGAATTAAAGACAATGCAATGCTATGCACATGATCATCCACCTCGGGCCCACAATAATGCCCTCACCGCCTCCGCGGCACTGAACCACTCCTGCCACTAGGGTCAAGTCAGTCCACCGCTACCTCACAAGGGTCAGTCGACACCACTGCTCCCCAAAAAGTGCAGGAAGGAACCCCCGGTACACGCCGCCACCCAAGGAGCGAGTCAGCCCGCCGAATACACAACTCGGGTCAGACGACAGCCGTTGCTCCCCCAAGAGCCGCCAAGCGCGCACCCTGCCGGAACATCCTCGGCCTACCGCTAAACCCTCGCAAACTGCCCAAGGTTTATGGTACACATCCCTCACACCCCGCTCGGTAAGAGAGGAAAATAGTAGTACAATAATACGCCTTCGTCGAAGGTGAAATCCGTAGCTCTCAAAGCCGGTAATCAACCGTCGCCTCGGAGCCGGTAGTCGACCTATACTCAACGGATCGCGTGTGGATAAATCCACCAACCTGCGGCAGATCGGTCACCGCTAAAAGCACACCGGTCGACCGGTCCCCCACACAGTACACAGTATTGTACAAACAAGTCTACCGGTCGAACCACGCCAACCGAATTACCGACCAATCGGTTGAACAAAAATCATCTAGCGGTCGACCGTTTGGATGGTCTACGCTATACAAATTTATATAATATATATATCCGATCGGTCGAACCGAGGGGTCGTTCAACCGATAACAGGACTTCTCAGTATCTTGCCCAAGTGACATTCGGTCGACCGGAACTGCTATACAGTTCGACCGAAACATCACAGGCACTCTACTCCTTAATTAAAATGCTCAGTCGGTCGACCGAAAGTTAAAGAGTGGTCGACCGTTTTGATGGTCAAAGCTCCCAACCGACTTAGCATCGAATGGATCGGTCGAACAAGGTTAAGGACGTTCAACCGTTTAATAAGTCAAAACCCCCAACCGACCCATTCTCATTGTTATTCGGTCGACCGGCTAAGTGGTCACGTTCGACCGATAACAGCATAACCCCTTTTTCCCGCACAAATCTGGCATAACGGTCGACCGTCCAAGGACATCGTTCGACCGTTCGCGGGTAAACATCAATATAATAATAGGATCGGTCGACTGCCCACAGGCACCGGTCGACCGATCGTCGTCTTCAACCTCTGAATTGGTTGAAATCCTACGGGGAATTCGACACCAACGTCGATCCCCAACACTCACAAGGCATAAGTGAGTTATATTGAAGATTTGGCATACCTTTTGGTCGAGTGAAGAAGCCTCCCAAGCTTTGGCAACCTCAACCCACTTCTTCTCTTCTTCTTCTTCTTCACTTCTTCTCTCCTTCTTCTTCTCCAAAGAATCACTTCTCTCACTCTCTGAAGAACACAAATGATCAAGAAAAACGTTTTTCCTTAACCTCAACCCTATTTATACAAGAATCCAAGTTTATCTTCAATTCACCTCCAAAACTTCCAATCAAAACAAGCCACCTCATGCTTCACTAATCAAGGCTTAATTAGGTTAATTAGGTTTAGTTTAGTTTAATTTAGGTGTTTAGATTAGGTTATTACATTGGGTCCCACCGTTTAGGCTGGTTCGGTTGGTCATGAATGGGTGCAACATGGGCCCTGGATTTCCCAATTGGATCCGGACACAAGACATGTTGGGTACCTTGAGTTTGGTTGATGCCGGGCTCTTTGGGAGAATACCTTCTTGGATTTGGAACTTCTCTCATGTTTTGGATCATCTTGATCTCAGTTTAAACCAATTGGAAGGTACGTAAGACCATGTTCCTAGAAACTTTTGAGGGTTTAAAAATATGTAGTTATATTTTGATTCCGCTATAAATTTAGGAACATCTCATTTAATGTGTTATATCAGTTTCTTCTTTGTTACTACTACTACTACTATTATTACTACCTCTACTACTACTTCTATGTAAAAAATGAATATTACAAGTCATTTAAAGGATTTTTGCTCACTTGCCAAAATTCAAAACCACTTTTCTAGTTCTTGACTATCTATGGTGGTGTTATTATAAAAATGTAATACCGATTAATGGCTCACATAAAGTCTTTGTTATTTGTTTTTCTTCAGTTTTGTAAGCATAATTATAGTCTTTGTTATTTGTTTTTCTTCAGTTTTGTAAGCATAATTATAGTCTTTGTTATTTGTTTTTCTTCAGTTTTGTAAGCATAATTATAGTCTTTGTTATTTGTTTTTCTTCAGTTTTGTAAGCATAATAACGTAAGCAAAGAAAGGGTATTAGCCCAAAAAAGTGGCTTAAAATAGAAACAAGCAAATGTCAGTAGCTAATTAGGTACTAAAGAAAAATTACAACTAGGCGTCGCAACCTTTCAACGTAAATGTTGTAACCTGTTTAATGCTTGTTTCCAGCATAGAGCACTATGTGTAAGAATGATATAACATATATTTATTTGTCTTTCAATCTCAGGGCCAGTAACCATACCACTCGACTTGATGACCTCGCTAGAATACCTCAACATCTCCGGAAACAAATGTTTTGGAAAGTTTGATGTAAAGGGTGACCCTTGTCGATTAGACACTGTCGACTTAGGCCAGAACAACTTCTCAGGTAGATTGCCATCATTGTTACAAAATTGTTCTAAAATGTATGAACTCCAACTTGTTTGGAACAAGTTTAGTGGATCCCTACCAACGTGGATAGTTCACAGTTTTCCAAAACTCTACCTCCTCAACTTAAGATCTAACCGCTTCTCCGGTCGGCTGTAAAACCTATCGGTTCCTATTCTCGATCTTGCGGAAAATAATCTTAGTGGAACCATGCCAGAGGGTTTTCTTTGTGGTGCAAGTATTGTTTATCTCGGAGACAACAATCTAAGTGGTGTAATTGGTGAGTTGAAGTGCCCATGTTCCCTCTATTCCTTGCATTTTGAAAACAACTACTTAAGTGGAGTTCTCCCAAGTTTCATGCGAAGTTGCACCGACATGGAAGTTCTTGACCTTGGGAATAACATGTTGGAGGGTCCCATCCCAAGTTAGGTACCAGAAAAGATGTCGTCGTTGAGGGTTCTTCGTCTTCGATCGAACAAGTTTTCCGGTACGATTCCACGTCAACTGTCGAACATGAAGTATCTCCAAATCTTAGACCTTGCAAACAACAACTTGCATGGAATGCTACCGGAAAGCTTTAGTAATTTTAGCGCCATGAAGATCAGACATAACAAGAACGAGAGTTTGTCATATTCCGATTTAGAAACTCTTGTGGTGTTCACCAAGGGGCAAGAGTTGTCATTTGGCTCAAATATTTTCGTGCTTATCACAAGCATAGATTCGTCAAGAAATAACTTTGTTGGGGAGATACCAAAAGGTATTGGAGATCTTCTAGGGTTGATGAACTTGAATTTGTCAGAAAATAGCCTTAGTGGTCGATTTCCTGATAGCATTAGTAGACTACTAGAGATGGAGACTCTAGACTTGTCCATGAACAACTTCACTAGTGAAATTCCACAAAGCATGTCAAAGATGACATTGTTGTCTCACTTGAACTTGTCATTTAACGGACTCTTTGGGGAAATTCCAGTAGGCGGTCAACTCTCTACTTTTTTGATCGAGTCTTTCATGGGAAATCATGGTCTCTGTGGGTTTCCATTGGCGAGTTGTGAACCAAAAAAGAACACCGATGGGAGCAATGTTAATGATGATTGGGATATACATGAGAAGTTATTGCTATATGCATTCACAACTTTGGGGTTCATACTTGGATTTTGGTCCGTTTGTGGAACCATTTTGTTCAAGGCGAGATGGAGATATGCTTATTTTAGATTCATCGACAACATGCATGCATGATGACGTATATGTAGCGTTTGTTTTGAAAATCAAGCCTCGAGTGAAAATATTGTTTAATGAGAATTGAGTAACAAGGAAATGTAATATGTTTGGTGCTTTGTACTTGCACCCAAGTAATTAGAATTGTAATTTTTCTACCATTATGAATAACCATGGAGTATGCAAACAGTCTAATTAATTATTGCTGTTTAAAAGTAGATCATTTACTCATCACTCTTCAAAAAAAGTTGTCCACTTAAACACCAATTTGTGTTTGCTCTACTAGTAAATAGTTAGTCATAAAGTGTTGTTAGACCAAGAGATCACACCCATATTTTTCACCTCCAATAAAATAAATCCAGTTAATTAGAAAATTCTTACCCACATTGCACGTCTCTTTTCATCTTTCCTGATCTTCTAAAAAAACAAAAAAGAAAATTTCTAATCTTCACACCCGTATTAAAAGGCAATCTTGACTCCAAGGTTTGACACGTGGAGTCAAAGGTGCCTGCAATATCTCTTCAGAAAGTGATTCGAGTGAAGCATCTTACACCACGATAATGCATGAACTATCATAGGACTTATAAGATGGGGAATACATGGATATCAAGGTCAATGGACCTACCTGAAGTAATGCTAGACCAGCTCTACAATTGTTGCACTAGAATGGGCTGAAACTTAACATGCAAGTAATTTAAGAAAATAACTGACATCTTTGGTAATTTGTATTTTTTGTGCTTCTGGTGGAAACATCGATTTTCAGAATATTTGTGTCTGATCTTTTTTCTATTATCCAAATATAAGTTTTGAAAATATGATACAACTGGGTTGTCATCTCATTTGAGGTAAGGGTTTTTTTTTGCTTGGGTGCACTTGCAGTCGCAGGTGTCATAATTGGTAATATGCATCTGGGTTTTCACTATTGCTTGATGTGTATCTGTAAACCGAACATATTTACTTATATGCACCTCTGTCGCTAGTGGAGCTCACTCCGTCACCATTTCTGTCTAACACCGTTAGAAATTTTGGAAATTAAACCTTATAAAATTACAAATATCCTTAATATTAAAAACAAAATTAAAAACACCAAAATATATTTTTGTCTCCTCAACCACGATGTTGCAAGTCAACAACACAACTCATTTCCGGAATTCCAAATCCTCTAACATATTAAGTTTGGGGAAAATTGGTTTTGTGCCGCTGAAAAACAAAATTGCTTTCCTACCATCGTTGTATCACTATTTCCCATGTGACCATTACAAAGTCATATTTTTGCACTTATGCCACTAAAAATGCTATTTATTTGCGTTTATGTTATTATTTTTTCAAACCATGTCATTATGTTAACTTTACACTTAAGGCCATTAACATAAATTAATTTTCAATTATAAATTTTGTAAAATTGACATTTAACTATCCAAAAATTAGAAACACACATACATAATCAACATTTATTCTTTTCTCATTGTCTTTCCCCACTTAGTTTCTCCTCTTTGTCTTCTTTCTTCTCTCTCTCCATATCTCTCTTTTTTCTTTAATTTTTTTTCTCTCACTATCTTTTTCTCTCTCTTCTCATCTCTTCTTTCTCTCCTCTCAGCTCTCTCTCTCTCATCATCTCTTTTCCCCATTTCTCTCTATTCTCTCTTTAATTTTTCTCTCGCCTACAAACGTTTATTTTTGTATTAGATTTTAAAATTTTAAATTTGCAACGAAGAGACGAGAGAAATGGGGAAGACAGAAGACAAGAAAGAAGTCAAATAGAAGAAATGGGAATACAGAGAAATATAAAGAAAAACAAGAAAATACATGAACATGAGTAACGAGAGAATATGTGATGGAGAGAAAGAGAAGTGAGAAAATGAGAAAAGAATAGGACTTGAATGATGTTTTTAGCTTGTTCAGGGGTTATTTTGCAAATTTATAATTCAATATTAATTATAAAAAAACTTTTGTTTAATTGCTGGATTGCTAAAGGTAAATTTCACAAAATTTACAATTAAAAATTAATTTATACTAACGACGTTATTTGTAAAGTTAATGGAATGACATAAATGCAATAAATGGTGTTTTTAGTGGCATAAGTGCAAATATATAACTTTGCAGTGACTACACGGAAAATAGTGATATGGCGATGACAGAAAAAACAATTTCGTTGTTTTCCAGTGGCATGCAAGCGATTTACCCTTAAGTTTATCAAGTTCTCCTTGACTCCGAGGGTTTGGTGGAAACATCGATTTTCAGAATATTTTTGCGTGTTTTTTTTCTATTATCCAAATATAGGTTTTGAAAATGTGATACAACCAGATTGTCAGCTCATTTGAGGTAATGTATGGTTTTGGATTAGGTAGTGTGACCACATGCTATATGTTTGATATAGGTTCTGTAACATCTTCCGACCGTCCGTACATAATGTTATTTAGAAAATTAATTTAATACCACCTAATGTGTTAGAATTTTCCACGTTTATGTTTACATGCATATAAAAATAATAGAGCACTTCGACTTGATCTACAATTCGCAGAATGTTACGGGAACGTTTGTATTTGTATAAGCTTGGAAAATGCCTTAACTTAGATGGTGATTTGATGAGTTCTGTAGCATAAACAAAATTCATCCTACTGTTAGTTTTCAGTGATTTTTTCCCTTCCAAATGGACGAAGAAAGCAATGTGTATCTTTGCGCTTAATTTGTCAACATTTATGTAAATACATAGGAAAGTACGACACCCACATCATTTCTCACTCCCATTCCACACGTGTTGACGTGACATTCTGACGTGGAAAAAAAGACAAACATCCCATCTTCTTTATTGTATTCATATTTATAACATCCATACATTTTATATACTATACCCGTATCATACCCAATTACCTTTGCGTAGTTGTAGCTAAATGGTACACTCAAATTGAAGGAGTAGATTTCAATGAAACTTTTGCTCTAGTGGCCAAATTAGTTTCAGCTAAGACACCACTTGTTGTTGTCCACCATTGGTCCCTACACCAATTGGAGGTTCATAATGCCGTTTTACATGTTGATCTTGAAGAGGAAGTATATATGAAACATGGGAGCAGTTGGTATGCAAATTATACAATTCTCTTTATGGCCTCAGACAAGCTTCACAAAATTCGTTTGCAAAGTTTGCTATCTCCCTAGCTTCTTCAAACTGGTTATGATCAGTCGAAAGCATATTATTCCTTATTCACTTGCAAGGGCACCAACAATACTTTAACTGTTGTCTTGATTTATGTTGATGACATTATCATTGCTGGTAATCGTCTCAACACCATGTAGGAGCTTAATTTTTCTTTCGCACAATCACTTTCATCAAAGATCTTGGATCTCTTAAATATGTCCTTGATATTAAATCTTTTTTTCTTAGGTTCTCATTTTCTCTGTCTCTCTCTCTCTCTCTCTCTCAATCCTAGCATGGCATCTAAATCTCTGAGAGGAAATATGTTCTCGACATCCTTCATGATACTGGCCTCCGTGGCAGCAAAACTTTGAAAACTCCTATGGAATAAAATTTGAAGTTTGATGAGCTTGCTGCTACTTTTCAGGATCCTACTCCCTATAGAAAATCGGTTGGTTGCTTGATCAATCTCAGTATCGCTTGACCCGACATCTGCTATGGAGTGCAAGTTTTGATCCAATTCTTGCAAACTCCTACTCAACAACATATGGATTCTGCTACACTAAGACAATGTCTTCTTTTCTCCAGAAACACCTCTCTTACCCTTAATGCTTATTGTGATTCCGACTGGGCGTTTCAGTCACTGGTTATTGCATTCTCTTTGGGACTTATTTAATTTCTTGGAAGTCCAAGAAACAAAGTGTTGTTTCTCGATCCTCAACTAAATGTCTATCTTAGCAGATCTGAAATCACTTGGCTCCTCTATCTTTTAGCATATCTGAATGTCACTTGTTTCTTCTGCCAATCTCTTTTGTGATAATAAAGTTGGCCTTTATTTTTCGTCTTATCCAATTTACCATTAGAGAACCAAGCATATAGAGCTTGATTGTAATATGATTCGAGAGAAAATTCAGAAAGGCATCATCCAAACTCAACATGTTTCAACGCATCATCAACTTGCAGATCTCTTCACCAAAGCCATAAGTACTGACCTTCACCTGCACTTTCTATCCAAGCTGACAAGAATTCAGATTTTGGGAACATGTCAAATCATGTTTTTTTCAATAAGAATGCATAACAAGAAACTACACATCCAAACACACACTTAATTTTGTTGTTGAAAATCAGATCTTCGGGTTTTCCCTGAAATATTTGCTTACGTCAAAACCAATATTCTCCAGCTTTAATAGTAAAATACGAATATTGTGTTTCGATAGAAACTTAAAGGGGAAATAAAAATAGGTTTCCTTTCGTTTGAATAGAAACTCAAAGAGCTAGAAAAATACAAAAAAAAAACCTCCCATGCAATATGTGTTAGAACCTAATCCTACTTAGTAGGCTAATTGGGTTTTAGTGAACTAATCCTTTTCTTTGAGATATTTTGTAGGTGAAGGCTTGTGATTGGCTGGTGGGAAGTTGATTAGATGGTTGAGAGGCTGTGATTGGTGGAGGTGAAGGTGAGGTTGATTATGTTAACTCATCTCCTTTTCCTCACTAATTATCTAAAATCTCAACTCTCTCTCACTCACTCGTCTCTCCATCTCGGCTCTCTATTCATCGGCGTTGGTGAAGGTGGAGAGGAGTGAAGCAAGTTCGGTGAAGTCGACGGTGTTGGTGTGATCGTCGCTCGTTCGAAGAGTTCGCTGGAGAAAGCTCTTTGGCGTGGAAGTGCTCGCAGTTGATCTTCAAAGGTTTCTTAAAGTCTTCAAGGTATGCCAAGTTTTGTTTCAAGAATCATCGGAGGTGTGTGCCTCCCATTTTCTGTTTATCAATAGTTGAGCTTAGGAGAATTGAAACCAACTAAGATCACCCTCCAATTGGTGGATAGATCCATTCATATCCCAAAGAGGATTATTGAGGACGTACTTATCAAAGTTGGAGATTTTATATTTCCAGTAGATTTTGTCGTCCTCGATACCAATCCTATTGCCAACACCCATTCTCAAATACCTTTTATTTTGGGTAGACCATTTCTGGCAACCTCCAACGCCTTAATTAATTGTAGAAATGATCTCATGAAGCTCTCATTCGGTAACATGAGTGCCGAGTTTCATGTGTTCAACTCTGGTAGGCAACAGGAGCCCATGAACCAACCTTTAAATCTCAATCTCATCCGCCAATTAGAGAAAACAACACAAAATCAACAAACACCCCTAACACCAATGCAACCCGTTGAGAATGTTTGTGGGCCCAGCAAAAACTCATTGTCTGTCTTTACAATGCAACTGAGTGAGCTGACATCAAACATGAATATACAAAGGGAGTATTTGTTGGACGATTTAGTTGACACTATTAGTGAGGGGGACACACCTCATCATATGCTCATACTAGAAGGTGTCTCGACCTCATGACCTCATGTCCTTGACTCCAACAAGGACCCACCTTCGATCGAGCTTATAATTGATAATATAAATGAGGTTGGGTGGTCTTTGTTGGATGACTTGGGGAGAAGCTCCATTCTTAGTGAAAGTGGTGTGCCGCATCCCTCGAAAGAGCCTGAGGAACTCATTCTGATGCATCCGCCTACTGGTTGGAGGGTTCTGTTCGATGAGCAACTAAACCCTAGTGAGGCAACACAACTCCACTCATTCACGTTGCCGACACCCAACCAATATCATCAGGGGGTCGAACCTTTCAGCTTTGACCTTTCACTCCTCATGACACCTCAGAGTACCAATGAAGTGGGTCCATCTTCGTAAATTTCTGGTATGCCTGACTCGATGTTTTCATTTGATGTTCCTTGACCAAATGATGAGAATATCTTTGTTGATGTATATATCTTGTTTACAAAAAATAATAATAAAAGACTCCACCAGTGAGCACTGATTGTTGTGGACTCCAACCATTGTGTATTTGGGCCCCATTTTGTTTGATGTCTTTGTATCCCATCTTTAGTATTTCACAGGTTTTGAGGAGAATTCGGGTTGTGTCCATCAACTTAACCATGAACTTCCATTTATGCTTCACGTTGGTGAGATCTTTTCTTTTTCATGCATAAATCCATGTAGTATCATACTGACATTCATTGAGGACAATGCATGAAGTAAGTGTGGGGGGTGCTTTACGTTTGTATATATGTGGAGTCGAGTCTTTTTCATCTTTTTTTTCATTTTCTTTTGTTTGTATTGTTGGGGCCATGATAGTGTGCTGTATTTAATATTGATATATCTGTCTGTCATGATTCTTGAGTGACTTGTCTTCTTTTGCTCGCCTGGTGTTTTAAAAAATTCGCATTTCTTTTAAAATCTTCCAGTATCCTACACATAGATTTTTATCTCTTATACCATCAAATAAATATGCACTCTTATGTATCACTCCAACATGAGTGTCAAGGAACATTGAAACATAAATGCACAACCTCATCCCACAAGCCAAAGATTCGACTTACAAATTCAACCAAGACTCGACTCCAAAATTCAGCCAAGAATGCAAAGAAGATGAAGTCGAATTTAACTCCAAAATGAAGCCAAGAACATGGTCTCCGAAATTCAGCAAATGCAGCCAAGTATAGTTCAGAATTCAGCCAAGGTTCAAGCACAATTCAGCACCAATGCAGCAACAACATGCAGCACAAATGCAGCCCCCGATTTCAGCTAAACTTGCTAACCATGTATTATTTTTAGATTGATCCTAACCATGTATTAGTCTATATAAACCATTGTAATCCCTTCTCTACCTCTTCTTCCTCTTTCTCCCATTAGAGTAGGTTTTAGTTTCCTGTTTTAGTAGTGTAATAAGAGAGTTGGAGAGGAGTCAACTTTGTCTTTTATTTTCTTAATCTAGTTTAGTTCTTATTTATTGTGTTGATGTTTTCCTTTGATGCAATTTCTTTTATGTTGTTTGTTTAATCTAGTATTCTACATTTCTTTCTTGGGTTTATGTTCTTTTCATGCTTTCTTTAGTGTAGAGATGAGTAGAGAGTAATCCATCCCCATAGGGGCTGGAGAAGAAAGTGATTTCATCATGTGATGGATTAATGCGTGTGTTAATCTTATTCCTTTGAGCCTTACATGATTTTCATAACCATATAATGAGGTTTCACTCTTATCTTTGATGTGCTAATGCTCACGAATGAAGCTTAGCACATGCTTAGATTAGTAGGCCTATTTTATGGAGAATGATGATGTTAGGATAAGGATAGAGTGGAAGAGGGAAACAAGACATATGTATGTGCGCATGTTGGCTTTATCCAAATTAATGTCTTGTATGTTTTAATGATTTTTATAAATCATATTCCATGTGGAGACATAGTTGGATTTGAGTTATTATGCATGTCAACATATTTGCTTCATTTGAATTATTGTCTTGTGATGCATTGCATACATTGCATCATATGTCTTTCATTTAGATTAATTTTATATCAATAAATGCTAATAACGTATGTGTTTAGTCTTATTTACATAATACACGGACCTGAATGCAAATTACCCATATCCCGAGCATAAATGCGTGGAAGAGACTCATTTCTGTCATAAAGACCAAGTTCAAGATTATCGGGATTCAAATGGAAGTCCATCCAAGCATAAAAGCATTCAAGGACCTAATTACAAAAATGCCAAGGACTTAAGCACAAAAGTAGCCAGGGACTTAATTGCAAAACGCCGAGGACCCGACTGCAAATTACAAGTACCAAAATATTATTTTGGAGAAGTTCTAAAAAAAAATCAATTTGGATCTCCAAATATATGAAGAAATAAATTCGGAGCTCAAAAGAAAGGAAAGAAATCAATCCAGACGCGCAAAGGACATTTAAATCATACCATAAACACACAGGAAAAATCCGGATCCAATCAGAGGTAAAATTGCGGCATTTCCGCAGCACATTACATGCAACTTGTGGCGAAAACGCCGTACCCCTTGCGATCCGTGGCCCCGGATTTTGTCCAGTCGTGTCATGACGCGTGTACTTTCCTATTTTATACTTGGGTACCTTGTATCGGCTATAAATAGCCCCGAGATTATGTTGTGGAAGGAACTTGGGTTTTATTCCATTCTTTAGCAATAAAATTGTGTTCGTTTTTTCCGTGTTTTTTTGTTATCTTTCGTAGTTTCTCTAGGACCCCTTCTCCTTCCCTCCATCCATGAGTTTCTAACTCTCTCCAAAGGGGGGGGGGGGTGATGGATTTAGGGTGATGAGAAGAAGAATGATGTTATTATTTTAATTTCGTGTTAGTATATTTTGATTACTTGAGTTTATGTTGAATCATTTATCATGTAATGCTTTATAACTACTGTGATTTGATCTAAGTTTCAGATTTCTCTAAACAAAACCCGATATCTAAACTCCCACCCGCTGGACTCTCATCCATAGTTGCTTTATTCTTAATTTGTTTTTGTTGTTCTTGCTTTAGAAATTAAAAATCCAAAAATCTCAAACCAACCTTATTTCTCTTTCTTTCTTTCTTTCCTTAATCGAAAATCACAAAAATAACAATATCTCTCCCTCCTTGTGTTCGACCCGTACTTGCCACGTCGTCATGGATGCCGTGCACTTGCGGTATAAATAAAATTCTCACCCGGATCTCTCACGCGTGCACTTGGGTTCGGGATTTGAGCAATCGACTCTCACGAGTTCATCTAGATTCCAGTCTAGAGCTTAGCCCCAATCCACCTGTTGCACCACCTCACCCGGATCCAATGGGTGAGAATGTAGTGGACCCGCCTAGGACTCTGAGGGATCGGTGCTACCCAACGATGGCTGCTCATCCATCGTGCATCGTTATGCCCACCATACCGGGTCGCGACTTTGAACTAAAGGCACAATATATGAGTATGTTGCCCAAGTTCACCTCTAAGGAAGACCCATATATCTTCCTTAGAGAATTTGAGGAAATCTGCTCCCTTATGCAATACCAACATATCTCTAAGGAGGCAGTGCGTCTTAAATTTGTGCCTCTAGCACTGAAGGACGACGCTAAGAAATGACTATATAGTCTAGCCGAATGATCTATTAGGAGTTGGGCCGAGTTTGTTCAAGTGTTCTTAAAGAAATATTTCCCCAACCATAAGACTATTAGGATTAGGAATGAAATTGTTGCATTCGTTCAATCTGAGAGCGAGCCATTTTATTCCTATTTAGAAAGATTTAAGCACCTGCTGACCCAATGCCCTCATCATGGAATTCCAAGATGGCAATTGTGCCAAATTATCTATGAGGGATTGACACCTACATCTAGGGTTATGCTAGAATATGTAAGCCAATGAAGCTTTATGTCCAAAAATGAGAATGATGCTTGGATTTTTCTTGAGGATTTAGTCGAAAATAGTATGCAATGGGACAATGCTAGAGCACCGATTAATTCGAGTATTGGATCTAGAATAGCAAGTCAACCCAAATCAGGTGTCTTAGCTGTAGATGCTACTGTAGCTGCTGAAGCAAAACTAGCTACCCTTATGTGTAGAATGGAAAGTCTAGAGCTAAAAACCTGACCCTTAGTGAATCAAGCATCTTCTATCCCTTGCTCTAGATGTGGTCAGACTGGTCATATAATGGAGGATTGTGCGGACTTGGAACAAGTTAATCCCACATTTAACCATTACAGAAATGACCCATACGCATCAACCTATAACCCGGGTTGGCGTAATCTTCCCAATTTTTCATGGAGCCAACAAGGTCAACCTCCTAGACAACAACCAAACCCGTATAACCAAAATAATACATCATCTGGGTTTAGTAACAATGGAGATTATGATGTTAGGTTGACAAGTTTGGAAAATATGGTTAAGACTTTTATGCAAACAACCATCCAATCCTTCCAAAGGCTAGAAACACAAGTCAGCCAACTAGCACAAATAGTAGGTGAAAGAGAAAATGGTCAGTTTCCAAGCCAACCTGAGGTGAATTCAAGATCTAATAATCAATATCAGCCCTATCAACCACCTCTAGGAAGTAACAACCCTAGACCAGTTCAAATGGTTCATGAGGAGGGACCGTTCCAACAAATAAATGTAGTTGTTTCATTACGGTCCGGAAAACAAGTTGATAACAATGTGGTAAATCCTAGAGCTCCTAATCAATCTAGCCGTCAAGCACCCACATGTGACCTGACCATTAAACCTGAAGTCCAATTTGAAAAGCCCAACTCACCTACTCAACCTGAACCTATAGCTCAACCTGAGCGAGTCTATGTTCCTAAACCCCATTCACCAATAGACTCAAGAAGAACTCAAGTGCACAAATGGAGAAAATCTTGGAAGTATTTAAGCAAGTTAAGGTGAATATTCCACTCCTAGATATGATTCAACAAATACCTGCTTATGCTAAATTCTTAAAGGATCTGTGCACTGAGAAGAGAAAAACAAACGTACAAAAGAAGACATTCTTAACTGCAAACATAAGCTATATTCTATCCAACTCATCTCCTATAAAGTATAAGGACCCTGGGTGTCCCACAATTTCATGTGCGATAGGAGTCACTTTTATCAACAAAGCCCTTCTAGACCTTGGTGCTAGTGTTATCTTACTCCCATTCTCTGTCTATGAGCAACTCAACCTTGGTCCACTAAAACCCTCTAAGACAACCCTTCAATTTGTTGATTGCTCTATTAAGAAACCAAGAGGTATAGTAGACGATGTTTTGATTAAGGTTGGTGACTTCATTTACCCAGTGGATTTTGTCGTTCTAGACACTGAACCTGTTGTCAATCCTAAGAGATAAATCCCTGTAATACTAGGCAGACCCTTTTTAGCCACTTCTGAAGCTTTGATAAACTGTCGTAATGGGCTCATGCAACTATCTTTTGGAAACTTAAAAGCTGAATTTAATATCTTTCATGTTGATAGTGAGCCATAAATAGTGTGCAATCAAAGTGATGTTGTGATGAGATCGCGTATCTATTAGATTTCTGAATCAAATAAATCATCACAAAATCAAAAAGAAAGTGAGAAAAAGGGGAGTAATTCATCTACCCACCCACCATCACTCGAGCAAATAAGAGAACCAACACATGTGAGGGGAGTGGAATCTTTACCTCAGGACTCTCAGGGCAATATAGGGAACAATTCAATTGGATACATGCACCAACATGGTGACATTCAATCCAGTTCTGACTATGGTTGACTCTGAGCAAATTCAATCCCTCCACCGCAGTTGACTCAGGTAATAAGTGCATTTTCTTTATCTTTGCATACATTGAGGACAATGCATGATTTAGGTGTGGCGGGGGGGGGGGGGGGGGGGGGTTGTTTATCTATGTATGTATGTATCTATCTATCTATATATTCTGTTGGTTTAAAAAAAATCAATGCTCCATGACATAACTTGAGATTGACCTGCCAAAACCCGTGTATAAATTGCATTGAGTTTTTGTTCCTTATTATATAGTTCTGCTTGTAGAAATTATGACATAAATCTAAGTTCCAAAGAAATAACCCATTACTCTTTAAGACATGTATGCACTTAAATTTGATGAATCAAATCCTTGAAGTGGTTGATAAAAAGCAGAGGTTGAGGAAAATATACCGGGAAGTGTGGACTTCTAATAGCAATTAAGCCTTTAGGAAAATAAAAGTAAAAAAATAAAGGAATAAAGTGAGGAAAGCACATTTTGCAAAATGATTACAAAACCCAAGCCTTCGAGTCATTGGTCCGTAGGGGTATCTTGAAACCCGGTAACCTGAGTCTGCCAGCTCGGGATTATCGGCCAAACTCGCTACACGAATGCAAAAAGGGTAAAAGTGTCAAAAAAGCAAATGTGTTGAATCACGGAAAAAAATACTTTAAGATACTCAAGGCCCAAAACTAAAAGAATGATTCATATCATGGTTGATCCGAATGATACTTCACCACCAGAGGAGGCGTGCAAAATAATTTAAGTGATAACATGTGTAGAAGGGTTAGTGGTGTGAATATTGGAGGAATGAAGACCAAGTCAGATTTTTTATGAGTTAGATTTATATAATGAGCATGCAAGAATTCTAAGTGAGATGTATAAGGTTGAGGTGGAGATATTGAGAGTTATTAATGAAATATTGAATTAAGACTTTGTGGGTGTGTCAACTGAAAACCCTCACGAGACAAAACTCATCCTCTAAGGAAACTTGGGGGTTTAAACGCTTGTTGCACAGGCTAAGTGCAACCGTGATTCCTACGAAAGTGAGTTAGGATTTCGCTATTTTCATTTTTCATATATTTTGTTTTGCTAGGGACTAGCAAAATCTAGGTGTGGGGTTATTTGATGCATTGCATCATATGTCTTTCATTTAGATTAATTTTATATCAATAAATGCTACTAAGGTATGTGTTTAGTCTTATTTACATAATACAGGGACATGAATGCAAATTACCCATATCCCGAGCATAAATGCGTGGAAGAGACTCATTTCTGTCATAAAGACCAAGTTCAAGATTATCGGGATGCAAATGGAAGTTCATCCAAGCATAAAAGCATTCAAGGACCTAATTACAAAAAGGCCAAGGACTTAAGCACAAAAGTAGTCAGGGACTTAATTGCAAAAAGCCGAGGATCCGACTGCAAATTACAAGTACCAAAATATTATTTTGGAGAAGTTCTAAAGAAAAATCAATTTGGATCTCCAAATATGTGAAGAAATAAATTCGGAGCTCAAAAGAAACGAAAGAAATCAATCCAGACGCACAAAGGACATTTAAATCATACCATAAACACACAGGAAAAATCCGGATCCAATCAGAGCTAAAATTGTGGCATTTCTGCCGCACATTACATGCAACTTGCGGCAAAAACGCCGCACCCCTTGCGATCCGTGGCCCCGGATTTTGCCCAGTCGTGTCATGACGCGTGTACTTTCCTATTTTATACTTGGGTACCTTGTATCGGCTATAAATAGCCCCGAGATTATGTTGTGGAAGGAACTTGGGTTTTATTCCATTCTTTAGCAATAAAATTCTGTTCGTTTATTTCGTGTTTTTTTGTTATCTTTCGTAGTTTCTCTAGGACCCCTTCTCATTCCCTCTATCCATGAGTTTCTAACTCTCTCCAAAGGGTGAGGGTGATGGATTTAGGGTGATGAGAAGAAGAATGATGTTATTATTTTAATTTCGTGTTAGTATATTTTGATTACTTGAGTTTATGTTGAATCATTTATCATGTAATGCTTTATAACTAATGTGATTTATTCTAAGTTTCAGATTTCTTTAAACAAAACCCGATATCTAAACTCCCACCCGCTAGACTCTTATCCATAGTTGCTTTATTCTTAATTTGTTTTTGTTGTTCTTGCTTTAGAAATTAAAAATCCAAAAATCTCAAACCAACCTTATTTCTCTCTCTTTCTTTCCTTAATCGAAAATCAGAAAAATAACAATATCTCTCGCTCCTTGTGTTCGACCCGTACTTGCCACGTCTTCATGGACGTCGTGCACTTGCGGTATAAATAAAATTCTCACCCGGATCTCTCACGCCGTGCACTTGGGTTCGGGACTTGAGCAATCGACTCTCACGAGTTCATCTAGATTCCAGTCTAGAGCTTAGACCCAATCCACCTGTTGCACCACCTCACCCAGATCCAATGGGTGAGAATGTAGTGGACCCGCCTAGGACTCTGAGGGATCGGTGCTACCCAACGATGGCTGCTCATCCATCGTGCATCGTTATGCCCACCATAACGGGTCGCAACTTCGAACTAAAGGCAAAATACATGAGTATGTTGCCCAAGTTCACCTCTAAGGAAGACCCATATATCTTCCTTAGAGAATTTGAGGAAATCTGCTCCCTTATGCAATACTAACATATCTCTGAGGAGGCAGTGCGTCTTAAATTCATGCCTCTAGCACTGAAGGACGACACTAAGAAATGGCTATATAGTCTAGCCAAAAGATCTATTAGGAGTTGGACCGAGTTTGTACAAGTGTTCTTAAAGAAATATTTCCCCAACCATAAGACTATTATGATTAGGAATGAAATTGTTGCATTCGTTCAATCTGAGAACGAGCTGCTCTATTCCTATTTAGAAAGATCTAAGCACCTGCTGACCCAATGCCCTCATCATGGAATTCCAAGATGGCAATTGTGCCAAATTATCTATGAGGGATTGACACTTACATCTAGGGTTATGCTAGAATCTGTAAGCCAATGAAGCTTTATGTCCAAAAATGGAATGATGCTTGAATTTTTCTTGAGGATTTAGTCGAAAATAGTATGCAATGGGACAATGCTAGAGCACCGATTAATCCGAGTATTGGATCTAGAATAGCAAGTCAACCCAAATCAGGTTTCTTAGTTGTGTAGATGCTACTGTAGCTGCTGAAGCAAAACTAGCTACCCTTATGCGTAGAATGGAAAGTCTAGAGCAAAAAACCCGACCCTTAGTGAATCAAGCATTTTCTATCCCTTGCTCTAGATGTGGTCAGGCTGGTCATATAATGGAGGATTGTGCAGACTTGGAACAAGTTAATGCCACATTTAACCATTGTAGAAATGACCCATACGCATCAACCTATAACCCGAGTTGGCGTAATCATCCCATTTTTTATGGAGCCAGAAATAGTGTGCAATCAAAGTGATGTGATGAGATCGCGTATCTATAAGATTTCTGAATCAAATAAATCATCACAAAATCAAAAAGACAGTGAGAAAATGGGGAGTAATTCATCTACCCACCCCCCATCACTCGAGCAAATGAGAGAACCAACACATGTGAGGGGTGTGGAATCTTTACTTCAGGACTCTCAGGGCAACATGGGGAACAATTCAATTGGATACATGCACCAACATGGTGACATTCAATCCAGTTCTGACTATGGTTGACTCTGAGCAAATTCAATCCCTCAACCGCAGTTGACTCAGGTAATAAGTGCATTTTCTTTATCTTTGCATACATTGAGGGCAATGCATGATTTAGGTGTGGGGGGTGTTTATCTATCTATCTATCGATCGATTGGTCAAGCGGATCGCATCAACTTGGTGGAGCGTGATGAGGAGGGTTAGGGTTTGGGGGAGGAGAAGGGATCCTTCATTTCAAAGTGTTAGGAAATTGTGTTTGTGTTTGGGGGTGGTAGAAGTTGACGATGTTTGGAGTGAGATCGGTAGAGGTGGAGAGAATCTGGGAGGCTGGCAAAGGGTGGTGGAGGACGGGGGTTGGGGAGATGTTCGTAAAGGCGGAGGACGAGCGTCATGGTTTTGGTGTTGCATTCATTGTATGCTTTTGTCAGAATTTTGGTTCGGAGAGAAGAAAAAAAGTGAAAACCACAACAAAAGGAAAAGTACCTTTTATATCTATTTGTTTTGAAATCCATACATTTGCACTCCTTTTCACAACAATATCATATTGGCTCACCACTTTTTCTCTCTCTTTTCTGGGTTATCTCGTGGTTAAGTTGTGGTTGATTCAACTTTTTTTTGGGTATCTCAAGAACAAAGAAGGATTATTTTGGACTAGTATGTAGGTAATTTCATGGTATATCTCAAAAACCCTTCCTAAATTTGTTGGTGTTTCATGTCTAGGGTGTTACATATCATTTACACGTTGGAAATCTCCATATAGATACTGGCCGGTTGATTGATTCGTTTTATATTAAATCGCAAGTGCACGACCGGGTTGAAGCGGTGGCAAATACGGGTCGTCCATAGGGAGGTGTGTCGACTTTTGGTTTGTGCGAAGGCGAGTGGGAAAGAAAGGAGAGAAAGATGGATTACACTAAACTACACTCATCTAAACTAGTAAACTAGCAAAGCTGAAATGAAATCACAACACAAACTAACTAAACAACTAATGGAGGAAGATAAAAACTCAGGAATGAAAACCCTAAGGGGTGGAGTGTGTGTGTGTGCATATGAAATAAGTGTGGTGGTGAATGCATACAAGAAGTGATTGACATCATTTCATGCTTATATTTGTATCTTATATCCATTATCTTTCACCTAAACAATGCTATGTTACGAGTTTTATGTTTAGTTTTCAGGAATAAATAGTTTTGAAGAGATGAAACATAAAAAGACCCAAAAGCTGGGAAAAATGACTGGATTGTGAGATCTGGGGACCAAGATGCAAGGAAGAAGGACCTGATTGCAAGACAGAAGGACCTAAGAGCAAAACAGAATACTCCACACCATCATGGGGAGTATTTTACCAATTCGATTCGGGTCGGAGCTCCAACAAGTCAAGTAACCGCATCAAAGACCAACAATACGAGAAAGAAAAGCCCACAACAAAAATGAGCAGGATCTGAATGATATAGACCGCTAATTGGCGGTCCAAGACCGCTAATTAGCGGTCCTTTTTGGGCCAAATCCTCTCAAATTTCTCCAGCACATGTATTAGAGGATGTTTAGGCTATGTTTGGTATCTGTTTAGTCCCACATCGGGGGATTGTCCCGGTTTGCCTTTTTCCATGGCTATAAATAGAACTCTTCACCTTCCATTGTAATCACTCCATATTTTAAGTGGCTATTCTTCCTACTAGAAGGGAGGCCTTGAAGCACACACTAAAGTAGGAGGACGCTACTTTTAATGTGAGTCATTTTATCAATATTTTTTTGTGTTTCTTTCATTGTTTGTTTATGCTTCTTTTTATTGTTTGTGCATGTTTTAGTTTAATCGTCTTTTATTTCTAGCTTAGTTTTAATATGCTTTCTTTGCTTAGTTTAATAATTAGTGTAATGTTTAGTCAGTAGTTCCATCCCCTTTGGGGGCTGGAGTAGATGTACATACATGAAGGGAATGTGTTCTAAAAGTTTTACTTTTAAATGTCAATTATTATGAATTGAATGAGAAATCATTTTGTTCCTTGTTTATGTTATTCGTCTTTTAGAAGTGTTAAGGAAGAGGCTCTTGGTCCTTAACCGTAGAGCTCTAAAAGATATTGGTTTACATAAAACAAAAGATATTCGCAATCATGGTAATTAACATGGGACATTAATTACCGAGTTAAGATTGTCGTGTTGGTCATAGATCATTGTAGCTCTACAAGTGAGTGACAACACGGGTATGCAAAAGAGGAAAATATTACTTTTGTATACTGAATAGACCTAATAAGTAAAATATTATAGAAATGTGTTTCTGTGTCATTAATATTTTACTGTGTCTTTGGTCCTTTGATATGAGACTTATATCTAATCGCTTAAGGAATACTTAATTAGATCAGTGTCTTGAACTATCGATCAGTGTAGTGAAAGGCATTGGTTGGTTAAGTACAACTTTTGTTGGAGAAGGTAGCTAGTCAAAATATTATCATTGCCCCTCTTAATTGAGTAATGATATTAGTGGGCCCCTTGATAAAACAAAGTTGTAATGTGCACAATGTGATTTGAGTTAAGTCACATATTTATAACTAGCTTAAAGAGATCAAGAAATGAATACTAATACAAAGATGACACAATACTACTTTGTGTGTATTCTTAATATCATGAGGCAAGGGACGGACACAAGTGGTGCACTCCATCACTAAATGGATCGGGTTTTGGTTCGAGTGGAATTAAGACATCTAACTAATTGGGAGCTATAATGTGTAGCTAGATACCGCTTATAGCTTGTGATATTAAGCTCTTAATATCACTGCCAACTTAGTCTAGATCCTCCCATAGGTCACACCGCAAGAAACCGTGAAACAAGAAGCTTGATTTTTGGTTCATATTATGCGTCAGGTTTCTTATAGAAAATATGACACATGTGGTGAACAAGCAAAATCAATTATGTTGTATATAAACATAATTAGAATCATGATAAATTCATATGAGATGCATATATTATGGGGTGCAATAATTTATTGTTGCATAGGATAATATATTGCATATGTTGTGAATTTGCTAAAACCCCCTCAAGTTCAAATTTTGTTGGAAATAAATCCAAAATTTGAAAAAGGCAAAATCGGGTAAAAGTTCGGTAATCCGTTGAGGTTCGGTCGACCGAAGGATCTGTGGATCGGTCAACCGAACATGGAACGGATAGTCATATTTGATTGACCGAACTTGACCAAAGTGCCTGAAACTTTGGTACGGTGTACCGAACCAAAATCGGTCGACCGAACAATGTTAAGTTCCGATATTTTCGGTTAACCGAATGGCACTCGGTCTTAGACGAGAATTCGTCCGATCGGTTAAGGAGAATTTTTCCCTTTAAGAATCGGTCATCCGTCTAGTACTCGGTCAACCAATCGTGACAAATTCGGTTAACCGAGTGGGACTCGGTAAACCGAACAACGATTGATTTTCTGCCTTTGATTATTAAGAGATTAATTTGATTGATGGTTGGATTAGCTCCAAACTTGGTCAAACGTTTTGTGGGTGCATGTAATGCATTAAGGAATTAATTTATGAGAAAAAATATAAAGAAAAACGTGGCTAAAGAATAGCCATGATTAAGAGTAAGATTGGAACCTATAAATAGGTCCTTATTCTCCCTAATTGGGTTACACAATTCAATAATTATTTTCTCTCTTAATTCACCACGAAAACCCACGAAAATTCTCTTAGTTTTCTAAGTCTTTGGAAGGAGAAATCTCAGAGGCTAAGGAAGGGGTTTGTAGCTAGATTCTAAGCTTGTTTGGAGATCGATTGGCTAGCTCCTTTCTCTCCAACCTTGTTTAGGGTTTCGGTGAACACTCGGAGGCATCCGGCGCAACGAGAAGCGAAGATTGGCTTCCTCAACATCTCTGAAACGTCAAGAAGTTTTTGAGAACTTCTAGGTATGAATTTTGGAGTCCCTTTGTGTATGTTTTAATAAGTTTTTGAAACTAGTTGTTAAAACAAACCGATGCATGCATAAATAAATCGAAGAAAATTATGATAGATCCTTATTATACATGAAAATTCGAAAAATATATATGTATAATCAAACATGAAATCCTACAGTGGTATCAGAGCTTAGGGTTCAATTTTCTAATGATTTATGACTATAAACAAATTTAGTTTACCATCTAGGATTTAAACAATCCGTTTTACCGGTTTTTCGGTCTTTAAATGTTTGTTGAAATAATTCTTTATAATAATTCGTTTTAAATGTTTTGAATGTTTAAAACATGATATATAATTATTAGAATTATGATTTAGACGTAAGTCTAACTTGCAATAATTTCGTTTTAAGTATAAACGATTATTTTGTAAGAGAATCAACAAAACCGAAAAACTGCGATTCATCTTTCCATTGGAAATTGGATGGACAGCGGTTCATAATTAATTTGTGAACTATGGATGTATGAAAAATGTTTTTAATGGATTTCAAAATATTTTTCAAAGAATTGTTGAGAATTCTGGATGATTGATAAATTAGATTCTGTAGTTTATAGCAATTGCGTGCATGGATGCTTGAGTTGCTTTGCAGGATTGTGAGTTTATATGTTCCAAATCAGACACTACAAATGTATGTAATTATTATTATACAGGGGCTTATGTATGTAAAAGCCATATTCTCTATTTTCTATCTTTAGAATTGCATTTGCATGTGAGAGGTTTTTACATAGGACTTGCACTAGTTTGTTTTTTTATCGAATGTGAGGAGCATGTTTATTTTTCTGTAAAATCTACATCTCCGGTGCAAGAGGAAGTCGCCGAATAGCGCATTGATCGAGGATCGAGGATCAGGGATCGAAGATCAAGGATCAAAGGGAACATATAAACTCACGCGATATGGATTGTGTGAATGTTTAATTTCTGTTTTTCTAATTTCTGCTATGCATGTGATGAATGGTGAATGTTAGGATGTGTATAAATTTTAATATGCATGATAAACTAAAATTCAAAATCACATGTTGATAAATGAAATTGTCCAACAAAAATTAAGATTAATTTTTCCTTCTTATTTCATCCACTAGCAGCCATTGATCGAGGGATACTCTGCTCGCCCTTAGCGGGAGATAGCTTCCTCTATCTTTGGGAATAGTGGGAGATATAAAGGTTGTCTGTTGTTGTGCCACAATTAAATATATGAGGTGTGCTTCACCCTAGTGAACCCCAAGTATGTTTAGTTGTGAATACAATAGATAAACGTATCTCGTATCAAATGAAAATAAGTTTTCTTAACATTACCTAGAGCCCTCGCTCGGTTTTGGGAAAAAGTTTTTCTTACGAGGATAGGTCGTATTCCCTCATAATTAAAACGACAAGAATCACAAGAGTTTGAAGATGCTAATATTGCTAAAATTCAAAAAGGTTGTGATTAGAAAATGTTTTTCTTACCTTGATGTTGTAATGTATTCGATAGCCCTTAGCTAGTCTATATTACAATTGATGGGATCTTGGATTACTGCATTTACGGGCAAGATTTTATTTGCAGTATTTACATCATATTCGATATATATATGTATGTATGTATGTATTAAAACATAAAATTGGCATTAAAACCTATATAATTTATTTTGTAGAAATGTCAAATATCCAACCAATTGTGCGATCTATGATCGAAAAGAACCCTTTGCAAAATGATGGCTCAAACTTCATGAAATGGCAACTCAATCTCAATATCGTGTTGAGGTTTGAAAAACTATCTCATATTTTGGATGGTGAAATCCCAAAATTAAATGAGAAGGCAACCGATAAAGAGAAAGAGGCGATAGCCAAGTGGGAAGACCAAGAGAACCAAGTTCACGGTCTTATACTAGCATCCATGGGTGACTCGCTTCAAGCGAAATACTTGGATTCAAAACCCAAGAAGACCATGGAGGCTCTAACCAAGATGTTCGTGGATAGTGCCCAAAAGGAGCGTTATAAGACCACCATCGCACTCACAAGGTGCCATATGGCGGAGGGAACATCGGTATCCATGCATTTTCTCACGATGCAAGGATACCTTGAGAAGTTGTCGAAGCTCTCTTCTCCAATGCCAGTGGACATTGCCGAAGATCTAATTCTTGGCTCACTAGCCCCGTCCTTTAAGGATTTTGTGATGCACTATCATGTGCGTGAAAAAGGGGTGAGTCTTGAGGAGCTTCACAACGCTCTCAAAACGGCTGAAGTTGATATGGGCAAGAGTAGGGACCATGAGGTCCTTGCTATCCATAAGAAGAGCAAAAAGATCAACAAAGGTAAAGGCAAATTTACCAAAGATACGTCAATCAAGAGCGAGGGAGTAGGAGGTGCTCATGGGAGTGCCTCAAAGGGGAAATCTTTCAAATCTCCAACTCCCAACTCGGAGTGCTTTCACTGCAGTGAAAAAGGACACATCCGACCTAATTGCCCCAAGTACAAGGAAGACCTTGAAAATGGGATGATTGAACGTAGGCGCCCGAGAAACGCCATAGGTATGTTTGTTATTGAGATAAATTTAATCACCTCTATCCTTGATTTGGTAATGGTTACCGGATCTTGTGCTCACATAATTTTGATGTGCAGCTATTGAAGGATAGGAAGGAACTCGTGGAGAACGAGATGATATTGAAGATTGGAAATAGTACAACCATCGCTGCGATTGTACAAGATTCTATGGAGCTTCAATAGTCTAGTGATTTAAATTTATGCTTTGAAGAATGTTTGTTATATGCCTTCGATTAGCAAGAACATTTCTGTATCAAGTTTTAGATATGGATAAATTTAAATAAATATTTTAATTCTTGCTTGTCTATATCGAAGAATGGAATTTTCTATGCAAATACATTCATATAGAATGATTTCTATTTGCTTGAAATAAATAATAAACAAACTCAAACAAACAATAACAAAAGAGAAACTAAGATAACTCACGTGAATGATACAATCTTGTAACACTATCAGATTGGTCAAATAAATGACCAAGAGACTTTTCAAGAAGAAAGGAACGAAAACGAACAACTAATTGGATATGATACATTCTAATGTATGTGGTCCGATAAGTACAAGTGCAAGAGATGGTTTAAGGTACTTCATTTTGTTCACAGACAACTGTAGTCATTATGGCTATATTTGTCTAATGGAAAGCAAAAGTGAATTCTTTGACAAGTTCAAGGAATTCGAGGATGAAGTAGTGAACCGACTCAACAAGAATATCAAGTCTCTATGAAAGGTTCGTAGGGGTGAGTGCTTAGAATACCTAATTTGACTCATTCCTAAAGTGGGAATAGGATATTGCTCAACATGGTTCGATCAATAATGAGTCAATTTAAATTGCCGATTTACTTTTGGAATTATGCACTACAAATAATGACAAACTCACTAAATAATGTTCCATCCAAATCCGTGGAGAAAATGGTTTATGAGCTATGGAGTTGAAAGACACCGAAGCTCAACTTTCTCAAGATTTGGGGTTGTGAGGTCTACGTCGAGAAATTGATGTCGACCAAACTTCAACCAAAAACTGATTAAGTGCTTCTTTATAGGTTGTCCTCGTGTGACAAGAGGATACTACTTTTGGTACATCACCTCCAATCAAAAGATTGTAGAGAGAGATATGGTTTTTCTGGAATTTCTGGAAAAGAGAGAAAAGTAGTGGGAGTAGAGTTGAGCTTGAGGAAACTCAAGATACTCTACAAGATCATGATGTGAATGTTGCATTCAAAATCATGAAGGCCCAACCGAGATTCATTTGGTTAGTGGGAGCATGAGCGAGAGATCCTTACAAGAAATTGTGAGAGAATCTCAATCATCCTCACCTAGTGTGCGTTCGAGAGTCGAACATGAACCTATTCCTCAAGAAATTGTGGAAGAAGTTCGAGAGACACAAGAAGAACCAAAAGAACTAAGAAGGTCAATGAGGGAAAGGAAGAAACCCAATAAGTATGTGGGACTTCATGAGATCATGGTACTAGATACCAAAGATCCCTCGACCTTCCGAGAAGCAATAGAAAAGACTCCAAACTATGGTTAAAAGCCATGGAATCCGAAGTAGAATCCATGTATGATAATCAAGTATGAAACTTGATTAGCCTTCCTCAAGAGAAAATATCATTTGGTATAAATGAGCTTTTAGGAGGAAGATAGACATGGATAGTAACTTGACAACCTACAAAGCAAGGCTTGTAGCAAAAGTTATACTCAAATTCAAGAAATTGACTTTGATGAAATTTTTGAGAAGTTGTCATATTAAAATCTATTCGGATTATGCTCACTATTACCGCATTTCACAATTGTGGGATATGGAAAATGGATATCAAAATGGCGTTCCTTAAACAGGAACTTGGAGGAGGATATGTACTTGGTACAACCTCAAGGTTTTGATGATCCAAATAGTAGCAAGAAGAAATGCAAGTTTCGAGAATCCATTTATGGATTGAAGCAAGCATCGGGGAGTTGGAACAAGCGCTTTGACGAAGAGGTGAAGAAAATTCACTTCATTCAAAGTAAAGGAGTACCTTGTATATACAAGGAGATTAGTGGGAGCCATGTAGTACGTCTGATCTTATATGTCGATGACATATTGCTCATGAGCAATCATATATGTTGAACGTTTTAATTTAAACCGCAAGTGCACGGCCGCGATGAAGCGGTGGCAAGTACGGGTCGTCCTCAGGGAGGTGAGCAGCCTCTTGTTTGCACGAAATCAAGTGGCGAAAAATAGGGGGAGAAAGTTGTTTACGCTACTCTACACTAAACTACTCTAAGAAGTATGAAATGTGAAAGAAGCAAACAAACGATGAAATAAGAACTAAGCTAAGAACAAAACAAGAATGCTGGAATTTCAGGAATGGAAAACCCCTAAGGGGTGGAGTGAGTGCACACAAGCAAAGAGGTGAGTGTAGAATACATTCTTTAAGCACATGAAGGTGGTGTTTATCAAGCATAGGAAGTGTCTAAATATTATGGCAAAACCTATCAATCTATTCACCAACTTGGTTGATTAACATTTACATATGCAAGTTGTTTATTTCAGAACCTAAACAAGCATGAGAGGTGTCTAATCATTTTGGCAAAACTCATCAAGTTATAAATTCTATCCTAAACAAGCAAGCATACATTCATGTTTAATCAACACATTGAAATTAAAGCATTCATCCCATTCTCTAATGCATGTATGTACATCTACTCCACCCCCCAAAGGGGATGGAACTACTCACTAAACATTACACTAATTATTAAACTATGGAAAGAAAGCATATTAAAACTAAGTTAGAATTAAAAGACGATTAAACTAAAACATGCACAAACAATAAAAGAAACATAAAATAAACAATGAAAGAAACACAAAACTTTATTGATAAAATGACTCACATTAAAAGTAGCATCCTCCTACTTTAGTGTGTGCTTCAAGGCCTCACTTCTAGTAGGAAGAATAGCCACTTAAAATATGGAGTGATTACAATAGGAGGTGAAGAGTTCTATTTATAGGCATGGAAAAAGCTAATCCGGGACAATCCCCCGATGTGGGACTAAACCAATACCAAAAATAGCCTAAACAAACATTAATACACGTCCAGGAGAAAACTTGGTGGATTTGGGCCCAAAGTGACCGCCAATTGGCGGTCCAAATTTTCCGGATCGAGTTGAATCTTGTTCTGGGCTTTGCTTGGTGTATTTGGTGGTCTTGGATGCATCTACTTTGTTTATTGGAGCTCCGACCCGAATCCAATTGCTAAAATACTCCCCATGATGGTGTGGAGTATTCTGTTTTGCTCTTAGGTCCTTCTGTCTTGCGTTCAGGTCCTTCTCCCTTGCATCTTGGTCCCCAGATCTCACAATCCAGTCCTTTTTCCCAGCTTTTGGGTCCTTTTATGTTTCATCTCTTCAAACCTATTTATTCCTGAAAACTAAACATAAAACTCGTGACATAGCATTGTTTAGGTGAAAGATAATGGATATAAGATACAAATATGAGCATGAAATGATGTCAATCAAATACCCCCACACCTAACTTTTGCTAGTCCCGAGCAAAACAAAGAAAGAGAAAAGCAAACGAAAAACAAGAAATCCTAACTCACTTTCGTAGGAATCACGGTTGCACTTAGCACGTGCAACAAGCCGTTAAACCTCCTTGTCGCCAAGGAGGAGGAGTGTTGTCTCCTGAGGGTTTTCAGCGGATACACCCACAAAATCCGAACAAGATGCGTTAATCAATCTAGCTACACGACTCGTTGGACTTATTTTGTCGATCATGGGATGCGGTAATACTACGGGTCGACTCTATATATGTAATTAGTCCACACACCTAGCCTAATGAGTTATTCGTGAGAGTTAACTAAGGAATTAAGTGAAAGACATGGGCAGCCTTAACTTCTAAATGTGATACAATGTGTAAAGTCCATTTTGGTTCTTATTTGACTCCTTTTTTTTCTTTTTCTTTTTCTTCTATTTTTTTTCTTCTATTTTTTTCTTTTTCTTTGGAGCATTTTATTGGTTGGTGTTTGATTCTCTCAGGATCAGGTTTCGTGCATCATTGCCCATGAGGACTTACACTATCACGTACACCTTCCCCCAAATCTCCACATAGGGCGATCCCTACCACCCGTGTAACGGGAGTTCGGTCGATGCATCCCAAGTCAGATGACTCGAAAGCACCAGGCACAAAGTCCCTTCAGACCTACTTTCCCGAGTGATAGGAGCCGTGCGAGAAGAGAGAACACCACTTATTTATCTACATGGGAACCAAAACCCCTACACTTAAGTTTCACAAAAAGAGATTAAGGGCCCTTGACTACGACAAACTTCCTTATACTAACAGACACGAATTATTTACTCACTAGGTTCAGGGTGGACTTATTTAAATGTTTGAGTGCTGAAACCCTATGATTACACGCCCCCCGAGGGAAAACCGGGGTGCACCCTAACGACTCGATAAGACCTAAAGCCAGTAAACTAGAAATCCTAATGCATCAAGTTCAAGACAATTTTGGGAGCTTTCTTTTTACTTTGCCTCTCAACGGTTTTGCACATGCTAAACACACGCAAAACCCACAGAAACATTTTCTTTCGCAAACACATGAAGATTTTGAAAGAAATGTGAAAATTTTAAAGCACTCGGCAAGCAAAAGAAGACAAGTCACCCAAGGATCATGGCAAGCAGATATATCGATATTAAATGCGGCACACTATCATGACCCTAACAATGCAAACAAAAGAAAATAAAACCAAAGGAAAAAGACTCGACTATGTACACACGTAAAAACCCCCCCACACCTACTTCATGCATTGTCCTCAATGAATGTGAACAAGATACTACATGGATACATGCATGAAAAAGGAAAGATCTCACCAACATGAAGTACAAAGGGACGTTCAGGGTCATGTTGATGGACACAAACCCAAATTCCCTCAAAACCTGTGAGAAGCTGAAGAAGGGAGATAAATACGTGAAGAAATTGGGCCCAAGTACACAAAGGTTGGGGCCCACAACAATCGTTGCTCACTGAAGGAGTCTTTTATTACACACTTTTTTTTTCTTTTTTTTTTCAAGATATATACATCACCCAAGATATTCTCATAATCATTTGGTCAAGGAACATCAAATGAGAACATCAAGTCATGAGGACCAGAGACTTGCCGAGATGGGCAAACTCCACTGGTACTCTGAGGTGTCATGAGGGGTGAAAGGTCAAAGCTGAAAGGCTCGAACCCCTCATGATATTGGTTGGGTGTGGGCAACAAAGAATGAAGTTGTGTTGCCTCACTAGGGTTTAATTGCTCATCGAAGAAAACCCTCCAACCAATAGGCGGGTGCATCGGAATGAGTTCCTCAAGCTCATTCGATGGATGCAGCAGACCTGCATCACTAAAAATGGGGCTTCTCCCCAAGTCATCCAACAAGGACCTCCCACCATCATTTAGACCATCAAGCATAAGCTCGGTCATAGGTGGGTCCTTGTTGGAGTCAAAATGAAGCTCAAATGGCTCAATGGCCATGGGACATGAGGTAGAGACACCTTCTGGCATAGGCATATGATGAGGTGTCTCACCCTCACTAGTACTCTCAACTGAATCATGCAACGAACACTCCCTTTGGACATTCATGTTCGAGGCCAGCTCACTCTGTTGCATTGCAAAGACAGGCAATGAGTCTTCACTGGGCCCACGAACATTCTCAATGGGTTGCATTGGGGTTAGTGGTGTTCGTTGATTTTGTGGTGCTTTCTCCAATTGGCGGATGAGATTTAGATTTAAAGGTTCATCCATGGGTTCCTGTTGCCTACCAGAGTTGAACACATGAAACTCGGCACTCATGTTACCGAATGAGAGCTTCATGAGACCATTTCTACAATTAATCAAGGCATTGGAGGTTGCCAGAAATGGTCTACCCAAAATCAAAGGTATTTGAGAGTGGGTGTTCGCAACAGGATTGGTATCGAGGACAACAAAATCGACTGGAAATATAAAATCTCCAACTTTGATAAGCACGTCCTCGATAATCCCCATGGGAATACGAATGGATCTATCCGCCAGTTGGAGGGTGATCTTAGTTGGTTTCAATTCTCCCAAGTTCAACTGTTGATAAACAGAGAATGGGAGGAGGTTGACCGCTGATCCTAAATCAAGCAAAACATTGCTCAATCTAGTGTCCCCTATCGTACACTGAATAGTAGGACACCCAGGGTCCTTGTATTTTGTGTAGGTAGGATTGGACAAAAGTGAGCTGATATTTGCAGCCAAGAATGCTTTCTTAGGAACATTGGTCTTCCTCTTGGTTGTGCAGAGATCCTTCAACACTTTGGCATATTGAGGTATTTGTTGGATGACATCCAACAAGGGGATGTTAACCTTCACTTGCTTGAATACCTCTAATATCTTGTCCATGTTGTCACTCTGCTTTTTGTTTAACCTACTTGGATAAGGAGCTTTTGGCAGGTAGGTTTTCTGCTGTGCCTGAGAAGAAAGCTTTGGTGTATTACCCTCACCCTCAGCTTCTTCTTCACCACCATTCCCACTGAGGGGCTGCATAGATGGTGGTGGGTGTGGCAAGGAAATGTGATTGTCAACCTGTTTTCCATTCCTTAAGGTTACAATGGAATTGACATGGTGAACAGGTTCCTCCACATGGTTCACTTGCCTCCCCCGAGGGACCACATTCTCATTTTGCATGTGTTGTTGCTGGTACACACGGGGGTTAGCCTCAGGCTGGCTAGGAAAAGACCCTCTCTCTCTTTCATGTACAGACTGAGCCAATTGGCCCATCTGAAGCTCTAGAGATTTCATGGTCTGCTGATTTGAAGTGAGAACTTGACTTGTGGTAGACATAAAATTTTTCATTGAGTTTTCAAGTCCACGAGTCAAGGTCTCAAGCGAATTGAATCGGGTTTCCATATTATTGGAATTTGGGAAACCCGATGGATTGGTGGTTTGCGCTTGGGGTGGCTGATAGGAATGTGCATGCATGGGAGGTTGGTGTGATTGGTAAGGTGGTCTAGAGGAGTTTGAAGGACCACCCGGGGCACTATTTTGGTTCCATGAAAAATTGGGGTGGTTCCTCCATCCAGGGTTATAAGATGATGAGTATGGGTCATTCCTAGCTCTGTCATAGATGGCGTTGACACGCTCCATCTCAGGAGGAATGGACTCACACTCGCTCTCTACATGACCTATCCTACCACATGAATGACAAGGAACTGGACCAGATGTGGACATGTGAGGTGCACTTTGTTGGTTTTGGAGCTCAATCGAATCCATACGGCGCATTAAGGCCGCCATGCGTGCCTCGGTGGCCGTAGTGGTATCGATAGCAAATGCGGAACCCGATCTAGTTGAGTTTGCATTCGCGATCCTCGCTCCTATACTAGATGATGCAGGTGGTTCCCTCACACTCTCCCACTGCATGGTTTTCTCAGCGAGGTCTTCTAGGAAGGCCCATGCCTCCCTTTCATCCTTTCCCGAGAACTCTCCTTGACACATGGACTCAAGGAGCGTTCTGGACGGGATGTGAAGACCCTCATACACAATCTGACAAAGACGCCACAACTCAATGCCATGGTGAGGGCACGAGGATAGTAGCTCTTTGAACCTCTCAAGATATGCATGAAATGGTTCGGTCTCATGTTGATAGAACGAATTGATTTCGTTCCTCAATTTTTGAGTCCGATGATTAGGAAAGTACTTCTTGAGGAATGCAGATTGAAACTCATCCCAAGTCCTAAAGGAATTCGCCTGGTTGCTGTACAACCACTTCTTGGCATCATCCTTTAGTGCAAAAGGAACGAGCCTAAGATGGATGGAGTCTGTGCTAAGTTGTTGCAGCTTGAACATAGCACAGACCTCCTCAAATTCCCTTAGAAAGATATAGGGGTCACCTTTCCCAGTGAAATGAGGGAGCATGGAAATGAATTGAGGCTTAACCTCAAAATGGTTCCCATTAGCCTCTGGTAATACGATGCATGAGGGTAGAGCTGTACGGCTCGGGTAGCATCGATCACGTAGAGGTATGGGAACGACAACTGGGAGCACTGGTCGAACAGGTGGGTCCAGCAACTGATCCTCCTCACGGAAATTAGCAGTCATTGGACCCGAACTACGTGCGACACGAGAGGAGGGAGGTGTCGAGAAATCGATGACCGAAGCCGGATTGACAACGCTCCTCGTCAAACGACCACTCTCGTCTCGTGTCCACGAAAGCATGCACAAAGGTGCACACACAAACCACAACTTTTTTTTTTCTTTTCTTTTTTTTTCTTTTCAAATGAAGAATGTACGTAGAAGAGAAGACGAGGGAACACAGGAGAGAAAGAATGACTCAGGAGAGAAGGGAAGAAGTCCTTAAGCTACGGCGGATGGGTACAGGTAGAAGCACACAAGCAAACAAGGCTCAAACAATCCTAAGGTCGCTATAGGTCCTTACAGCAAGACGACGCCTAACTGCGAGGTCACACGGCCTCAACACGCCTCACCTCCCTACAACGAGGACCACAAAGCCCAGCAAGTGAGCCAAGATCCGGGGATCTCGTCTCTCCTACTATCGACAAAGTGGGCAACGCCGATCAGGTCATGACGGTCGGGACCGGATCACTCTCCTAATGCGTCCAAGATCCTTAGGGCCAATGTCTACTTGATTTTAAAATTAGGCTCTTGATTAGTGTGGTTTTTGGGGCGAAGGAAAGGGTGATGAAATCCCCCACCTTATCTTTTACGGGACAGTCCCTCCTTAGTAGCGTTTTGGAGTCCTAAATCTAGCAATCAACTCTCCAAACAACGCTCAACTCACACTTGTTGCAATGCACTTCCTACTAACTAATGCATGTTCATACGAAATGCATGAATGAGAGTAGAAGGTGCGTACCTCACGCCAGCTCTCAGCAACAGAAAATAAAGCTAAGATAAAAGACAATCTAAATGCCTAAGTCACATACATGATGCATGACCTAAACAAGAATGAATGCCTAATCTTTTGCTTTGAGTTTTAGGGTCCAAGTTGCTTAAAGGAGGTTTGATTATTGATCTGGGAACGAACTATAAGTCAAAACATGCCAAATTGAGTCCCAGATAACTTGATCATTTAGAGAAACAACAGCAAGAAATTAAAAGATGAACAGAGCTCACCAGACCGCTGATTAGCGGTCTCAGACCGCTGATTGGCGGTCTGAAGTGCTCAGGTCGTCTGGAAATTTCTCCAGTAGCCTCCACTTGCTATTCCCAGTCTCCTGAAACAAAGAAAAACTACAACACACAAATTAAATCCACTCGAATCGTCCAAACAAGAGTCTGGACTGGCACCTCCCCGGCAACGGCGCCAAAAACTTGTTGAACGTTTTAATTTAAACCGCAAGTGCACGGCCGCGATGAAGCGGTGGCAAGTACGGGTCGTCCTCAGGGAGGTGAGCAGCCTCTTGTTTGCACGAAATCAAGTGGCGAAAAATAGGGGGAGAAAGTTGTTTACGCTACTCTACACTAAACTACTCTAAGAAGTATGAAATGTGAAAGAAGCAAACAAACGATGAAATAAGAACTAAGCTAAGAACAAAACAAGAATGCTGGAATTTCAGGAATGGAAAACCCCTAAGGGGTGGAGTGAGTGCACACAAGCAAAGAGGTGAGTGTAGAATACATTCTTTAAGCACATGAAGGTGGTGTTTATCAAGCATAGGAAGTGTCTAAATATTATGGCAAAACCTATCAATCTATTCACCAACTTGGTTGATTAACATTTACATATGCAAGTTGTTTATTTCAGAACCTAAACAAGCATGAGAGGTGTCTAATCATTTTGGCAAAACTCATCAAGTTATAAATTCTATCCTAAACAAGCAAGCATACATTCATGTTTAATCAACACATTGAAATTAAAGCATTCATCCCATTCTCTAATGCATGTATGTACATCTACTCCACCCCCCAAAGGGGATGGAACTACTCACTAAACATTACACTAATTATTAAACTATGGAAAGAAAGCATATTAAAACTAAGTTAGAATTAAAAGACGATTAAACTAAAACATGCACAAACAATAAAAGAAACATAAAATAAACAATGAAAGAAACACAAAACTTTATTGATAAAATGACTCACATTAAAAGTAGCATCCTCCTACTTTAGTGTGTGCTTCAAGGCCTCACTTCTAGTAGGAAGAATAGCCACTTAAAATATGGAGTGATTACAATAGGAGGTGAAGAGTTCTATTTATAGGCATGGAAAAAGCTAATCCGGGACAATCCCCCGATGTGGGACTAAACCAATACCAAAAATAGCCTAAACAAACATTAATACACGTCCAGGAGAAAACTTGGTGGATTTGGGCCCAAAGTGACCGCCAATTGGCGGTCCAAATTTTCCGGATCGAGTTGAATCTTGTTCTGGGCTTTGCTTGGTGTATTTGGTGGTCTTGGATGCATCTACTTTGTTTATTGGAGCTCCGACCCGAATCCAATTGCTAAAATACTCCCCATGATGGTGTGGAGTATTCTGTTTTGCTCTTAGGTCCTTCTGTCTTGCGTTCAGGTCCTTCTCCCTTGCATCTTGGTCCCCAGATCTCACAATCCAGTCCTTTTTCCCAGCTTTTGGGTCCTTTTATGTTTCATCTCTTCAAACCTATTTATTCCTGAAAACTAAACATAAAACTCGTGACATAGCATTGTTTAGGTGAAAGATAATGGATATAAGATACAAATATGAGCATGAAATGATGTCAATCAATATACCTTTGCATTAGCAAACGAGAAATTTCGTTGAAATCAGTGTATTCAATGAAAAGAAAAGGATGAGGCTCAACACATCTTGAGAATCAAGATACATTGAGATACATCCCGTAGACTCATTGGCTTCAGTCAACGTGCATACATTGACAAGGTCTTTGGAAATGTTCAGGGTGAACAATTCCGATATGGACAATATGCCAATAAGTATGAGTATAGGTGTGCAACTCAAGAAGTCTCAATGTGCTCAATCACACAAAGACTTGGGGTACATGAAGGTATCCCTTATGCTTCGGCAAAAGGAAGGACCATGTACACGATGGCTTGCACAAGACTCAATATCTCGTATGCTTTAAATGTGACAAGAGGTCACCAATCCAACGCAAATCCTAATCTTAGGATTGCGGTCAAGAATATTCTGAAGTACCTTAACCGTACTAAAGATAAGGTTCGTGTTTATGGAAGACAAAGGAGAAAATAGTCGAGGGCTGTTTTGATGCAATTCCTATAGGAATTCTAGACAATAAGAGGTTGGAGTGATGATGCGTCATCATTATCGAAGGTGGAGGTATGAGCTAGTGTAGTTAGGAGTAATATCACTACAGCTAACTCAACTACCAACGAAAGACAAAATAAATAAATAGGTGGACACAACAGTGACACAACTGATCCATTCAACAAACCTTCATACCAAGCTAAGGGGCGAAATATATTTCGAGTCCATGGATCTGAGGATCCATGTGGATTGGCTTGATAGGTGATTTGAGAAGGTTACCCTAGTTATTAATGTTTTATACATTGAGAATGTATGTGAAAGAAAACTTTGATAACAAGTGGGAGATTGAAGGGAATGTGTTCTAAAAGTTTTACATTGAAATGTCAATTATTATGAATTGAATGAGAAATCATTTTGTTCCTTGTTTATGTTATTCGTCTTTAGAAGTGTTAAGGAAGAGGCTCTTGGTCCTTAACCGTAGAGCTCTAAAAGATATTGGTTTACATAAAACAAAAGATATTCGCAATCATGGTAATTAACATGGGACATTAATTACCGAGTTAAGATTGTCGTGTTGGTCATAGATCATTGTAGCTCTACAAGTGAGTGACAACACGGGTATGCAAAAGAGGAAAATATTACTTTTGTATACTGAATAGACCTAATAAGTAAAATATTATAGAAATGTGTTTCTGTGTCATTAATATTTTACTGTGTCTTTGGTCCTTTGATATGAGACTTATATCTAATCGCTTAAGGAATACTTAATTAGATCAGTGTCTTGAACTATCGATCAGTGTAGTGTAAAGGCATTGGTTGGTTAAGTACAACTTTTGTTGGAGAAGGTAGCTAGTCAAAAGATTATCATTGCCCCTCTTAATTGAGTAATGATATTAGTGGGCCCCTTGATAAAACAAAGTTGTAATGTGCACAATGTGATTTGAGTTAAGTCACATATTTATAACTAGCTTAAAGAGATCAAGAAATGAATACTAATACAAAGATGACACAATACTACTTTGTGTGTATTCTTAATATCATGAGGCAAGGGACGGACACAAGTGGTGCACTCCATCACTAAATGGATCGGGTTTTGGTTCGAGTGGAATTAAGACATCTAACTAATTGGGAGCTATAATGTGTAGCTAGATACCGCTTATAGCTTGTGATATTAAGCTCTTAATATCACTGCCAACTTAGTCTAGATCCTCCCATAGGTCACACCGCAAGAAACCGTGAAACAAGAAGCTTGATTTTTGGTTCATATGATGTGTCAGGTTTCTTATAGAAAATATGACACATGTGGTGAACAAGCAAAATCAATTATGTTGTATATAAACATAATTAGAATCATGATAAATTCATATGAGATGCATATATTATGGGGTGCAATAATTTATTGTTGCATAGGATAATATATTGCATAAGTTGTGAATTTGCTAAAACCCCCTCAAGTTCAAATTTTGTTGGAAATAAATCCAAAATTTGAAAAAGGCAAAATCGGGTAAAAGTTCGGTAATCCATTGAGGTTCGGTCGACCGAAGGATCTGTGGATCGGTCAACCGAACATGGAACGGATAGTCATATTTGATTGACCGAACTTGACCAAAGTGCCTGAAACTTTGGTACGGTGTACCGAACCAAAATCGGTCGACCGAACAATGTTAAGTTCCGATATTTTCGGTTAACCGAATGGCACTTTGTCTTAGACGAGAATTCGTCCGATCGGTTAAGGAGAATTTTTCCCTTTAAGAATTGGTCATCCGTCTAGTACTCGGTCAACCAATCGTGACAAATTCGGTTAACCGAGTGGGACTCGGTAAACCGAACAACGATTGATTTTCTGCCTTTGATTATTAAGAGATTAATTTGATTGATGGTTGGATTAGCTCCAAACTTGGTCAAACGTTTTGTGGGTGCATGTAATGCATTAAGGAATTAATTTATGAGAGAAAATATAAAGAAAAACGTGGCTAAAGAATAGCCATGATTAAGAGTAAGATTGGAACCTATAAATAGGTCCTTATTCTTCCTAATTGGGTTACACAATTCAATAATTATTTTCTCTCTTAATTCACCACGAAAACCCACGAAAATTCTCTTAGTTTTCTAAGTCTTTGGATGGAGAAATCTCAGAGGCTAAGGAAGGGGTTTGTAGCTAGATTCTAAGCTTGTTTGGAGATCGATTGGCTAGCTCCTTTCTCTCCAACCTTGTTTAGGGTTTCGGTGAACACTCGTAGGCATCCGACGCAACGAGAAGCGAAGATTGGCTTCCTCAACATCTCTGAAACGTCAAGAAGTTTTTGAGAACTTCTAGGTATGAATTTCGGAGTCCCTTTGTGTTTGTTTTAATAAGTTTTTGAAACTAGTTGTTAAAACAAACTGATGCATGCATAAATAAATCGAAGAAAATTATGATAGATCCTTATTATACATGAAAATTCGAAAAATATATATGTATAATTAAACATGAAATCCTACAATACATGCATTAGAGAATGGGATGAATGCTTTAATTTCAATGTGTTGATTAAACATGAATGTATGCTTGCTTGTTTAGGATAGAATTTATAACTTGATGAGTTTTGCCAAAATGATTAGACACCTCTCATGCTTGTTTAGGTTCTGAAATAAACACCTTGCATATGTAAATGTTAATCAACTAAGTTGTTGAATAGATTGATAGGTTTTGCCACACATTTAGACACTTCCTATGCATGATAAACACCACCTTCGTGTACTTAAAGAATGTATTCTACACCCACCTCTTTGCATATGTGCACTCACTCCATCCCTTAGGGGTTTTTCCATTTCTATATTCCAGCATTCTTCCTTTGTTCTTAGCTTAGTTGTTAGTTCATTGTTTATTTCTTTCGTTCGCATTTCATACTTCTTAGCGTAGTATAGAGTAGAGTAGCATAAACATCTTTCTCCCCCTATTTTTGCCACTTGATTTCATACAAGCAAGAGACTACTCACCTCCCTGAGGACGACCCGTACTTGCCAACGCTTCATCGCGGTCGAGCACTTGCGGTTTAATTAAAACGTTCAACAAGTTTTTGGCGCCGTTGTTGGGGAGGTGCCAATCCAGACTCTTGTTTGGACGATTCGAGTGGATTTAATTTTTGTTTTGTAGTTTTTCTTTGTTTCAGGAGACTTGGAGTGGTCAGGAGGAGCACCTGGAGAAGTTTTGAAGTAAGCTGGGCACTGTAGACCGCCAATCAGCGGCCTGAGACCGCCAATTGGCGGTCTGGTAAGCTCAGCTCGCTTTCTTATTTCTTTGGTCTGTTTACTTTATCTGATATAGTGGTCTGGGACTTAATTTGGCATGTTTTGACTTATAGTTTGTTCCCAGATCAATAATCAAACCTCCCTTAAGCAACTTGGACCCTAAAACTCAAAGCAAAAGATTAGGCATTTTTTTTGTTGAGGCCATGCATCATGTATGTGACTTAGGCATTTAGATTGTCTTTTATCTTAGCTTTATTTTCTGTTGCTAAGAGCTGGCGTGAGGTACGCACCTTCTACTCTGATTCATGCATTTCGTATGAACATGCATTAGTTAGTAGGAAGTGCATTGCAACAAGTGTGAGTTGAGCGTTGTTTGGAGAGTTGATTGCTAGATTTAGGACTCCAAAACGCTACTAAGGAGGGGTTGTCCCGTAAAAGATAAGGTGGGGGATTTCATCACCCTTTCCTTCGCCCCAAAAACCACACTAATCAAGAGCCTAATTTTAAAATCAAGTAGACATTGACCCTAAGGATTTCGGGCGCATTAGGAGAGTGGTCCGGTCTCGACCGTCATGACCTCATCGGCGTTGCCCACTTTGTCGATAGTAGGAGAGACGAGATCCCCGGATCTTGGCTCACTTGCTGGGCTTTGTGGTCCTCATTGAAGGGAGGTGAGGCATGTTGAGGCCGTGTGACCTCGCAGTTAGGCGTCGTCTAGCTGTAAGGACCTATAGCGACCTTAGGATTGCTTGAGCCTTGTTTGCTTGTGTGCTTCTACCTGTACCCATCCGCCGTAGCATAAGGAATTCTTCCTTTCTCTCCTGTGTTCCCCCGTCTTCTCCCCTACGTACATTCTTTGAAAAAAAAGAGTTGTGGTTTGTGTGTGCACCTTTGTGCATGCTTTCGTGGACACGAGACGAGAGTGGTCGTTTGACGAGGAGCGTTGTCAATCCGACTTCGGTCATCGATTTCTCGACACCTTCCTCCTCTCGTGTCGCATGTAGTTCGGGTCCAATGGCTGCTAATTTCCGTGAGGAGGAGCAGTTGCTGGACCCACCTGCTCCACCAGTGCTTCCAGTTGTCGTTCCCATACCTCTTCGTGATCGATGCTACCCGAGCCGTACAGCTCTACCCTCATGCATCGTATTACCAGAGGCTAGTGGGAACCATTTTGAGGTTAAGCCTCAATTCATTTCCATGCTCCCTCATTTCACTGGGAAAGGTGACCCCTATATCTTTCTCAGGGAATTTGAGGAGGTCTGTGCTATGTTCAAGCTGCAACAACTTAGCACAGACTCAATCCATCTTAGGCTCGTTCCTTTTGCACTAAAGGATGACACCAAGAAGTGGTTGTACAGAAACCAGGCGAATTCCTTTAGGACTTGGGATGAGTTTCAATCTGCATTCCTCAAAAAGTACTTTCCTAATCATCGGACTCAAAAATTGAGGAATGAAATCAATTCGTTCTATCAACATGAGACCGAACCATTTCATGCATATCTTGAGAGGTTCAAAGAGCTACTATCCTCGTGCCCTCACCATGGCATTGAGTTGTGGCGTCTTTGTCAGATTGTGTATGAGGGTCTTCACATCCCGTCCAGAATGCTCCTTGAGTCCATGTGTCAAGGAGAGTTCTTGGGAAAGGATGAAAAGGAGGGATGGGCCTTCCTAGAATACCTCGCTGAGAAAACCATGCAGTGGGAGAGTGTGAGGGAACCCCCGCATGTACCAACAACAACAAATGCAAAATGAGAATGTGGTACCTCGGGGAAGGCAAGTGAACCATGTGGAGGAACCTGTTTGCCATGTCAATTCCATTGTGACCTTAAGGAATGGAAAACAGGTTGACAATCACATTTCCTTGCCACACCCACCACCATCTATGCAGCCCCCCAGTGGGAATGGTGGTGAAGAAGAAGCTGAGGGTGAGGGTAATACACCAAAGCTTTCTTCTCAGGCACATCAGAAAACCTACCTGCCAAAAGCTCCCTATCCAAGTAGGTTAAACAAAAAACAGAGTGACAACATGGACAAGATAGTAGAGGTGTTTAAGCAAGTAAAGGTTAACATCCCCTTGTTGGATGTCATCCAACAAACACCTCAATATGCCAAAGTCTTGAAGGATCTCTGCACAACCAAGAGGAAGACCAATGTTCCTAAGAAAGCATTCTTGGCTGCAAATATCAGCTCACTTTTGTCCAATCCTACCTACACAAAATACAAGGACCCTGGGTGTCCTACTATTCAGTGTACGATAGGGGACACTAGATTGAGCAATGTTTTGCTTGATTTAGGATCAGCGGTCAACCTCCTCCCATTCTCTGTTTATCAACAGTTGAACTTGGGAGAACTGAAACCAACTAAGATCACCCTCCAACTGGCGGATAAATCCATTCGTATTTCCATGGGGATTATCGAGGACGTGCTTATCAAAGTTGGAGATTTTATAATTCCAGTCGATTTTGTTGTCCTCGATACCAATCCTGTTGCGAACACCCACTCTCAAATACCTTTGATTTTGGGTAGACCATTTCTGGCAACCTCCAATGCCTTGATTAATTGTAAAAATGGTCTCATGAAGCTCTCATTTGGTAACATGAGTGTCGACTTTCATGTGTTCAACTCTGGTAAGCAACAGGAACCCATGGATGAACCTTTAAATCTAAATCTCATCCGCCAACTGGAGAAAGCACCACAAAATCAACGAACACCCCTAACCCCAATGCAACCCATTGAGAATGTTCGTGGGCCCAGCGAAAACTCATTGCCCATCTTCGCAATGCAACAGAGTGAGTTGGCCTCGAACATGAATGTCCAAAGGGAGTGTTCATTGCATGATTCAGTTGAGAGTACTAGTGAGAGTGAGACACCTCATCATATGCCATACCAGAAGGTGCCTCTACCTCATGTCCCACGGCCATTGAGCCATTTAAGCTTCATATTGACTCCAACAAGGACCCACCTATGACCGAGCTTATGCTTGATGATCTAAATGATGGTGGGAGGTCCTTGTTGGATGACTTGGGGAGAAGCCCCATTCTTCACGATGCAGGTCTGCTGCATCCATCGAATGAGCCTGAGGAACTCATTCCGATGCACCCGCCTTTTATTTGGAGGGTTTTCTTCGATGAGCAATTAAACCCTAGTGAGGCAACACAACTTCATTCTTTGTTGCCCACACCCAACCAATATCATGAGGGGTTCGAGCCTTTCAGCTTTGACCTTTCACCTCTCATGACACCTTAGAGTACCAGTGGAGTTTGCCCATCTCGGCAAGTCTCTGGTCCTCCTGACTTGATGTTCTCATTTGATGTTCCTTGACCAAATGATTATGAGAATATCTTGGTTGATGTATATATCTTTAAAAAAAACAACAAAAAAAAGTGTGTAATAAAAGACTCCTTCAGTGAGCATCGATTGTTGTGGGCCCCAACTCTTGTGTACTTGGGCCCAATCTCTTCACGTATTTATCTCCCTTCTTCAGCTTCTCAAAGGTTTTGAGGGAATTTGGGTTTGTGTCCATCAACATGACCCTGAACGTCCCTTTGTACTTCATGTTGGTGAGATCTTTCCTTTTTCATGCATGTATCCATGTAGTATCTTGTTTACATTAATTGAGGACAATGCATGAAGTAGGTGTGGGGGGTGTTTTACGTGTGTACATAGTTGAGTCTTTTTCCTTTGGTTTTATTTTCTTTTGTTTGTACTGCTAGGGTCATGTTAGTGTGCCGCATTTAACATTGATATATCTGCTTGCCATGATCCTTGGGTGACTTGTCTTCTTTTGGTTGCCGAGTGCTTTAGAGTTTTCACATTTCTTTCAAAATCTTCATGTGTTTGGGAAAGAAAATGTTTTTGTGGGTTTTGCGTGTGTTTAGCATGTGCAAAACCGTTGAGAGGCAAAGTAAAAAGAAAGCTCCCAAAATTGTCTTGAACTTGATGCATTAGGATTTCTAGTTTATTGGCTTTAGGTCTTGTCGAGTCGTTAGGATGCACCCTGTTTTTCCCTCAAGGGGCGTGTAATCATAAGGTTTCAGTACTCAAACATTTAAAGAAGTCCACCCTGAAGCTAGTGAGTCAAATAATTCGTGTTTGTGAGTATAAGGAAGTTTGTCGTAGTCGAGGGCCCTTAATCTCTTTTTGTGAAACTTAAGTGTAGGGGTTTTGGTTCCCATATAGATAAATAAGTGGTGTTCTCTCTTCTCGCACGGCTCCTATCACTCGGGAAAGTAGGTCTGAAGGGACTTTGTGCCTGGTGCTTTCGAGTCATCTGACTTGGGATGCACCGACCGAACTCTCGTTACACGGGTGGTAGGGATCACCCTATGTGGAGATTTGGGGGAAGGTGTACGTGATAGTGTAAGTCCTCATAGGCAATGATGCACGAAACCTGACCCTGGGATAATCAAACACCAACCAATAAAATGCTCCAAAGAAAAAGGAAAAAAAGAAGAAAAAAAAGTCAAATAAGAACCAAAATGGACTTTACACATTGTATCACATTCAGAAGTTAAGGTTGCCCATGTCTTTCACTTAAGTCTTTGACTAACTCTCACGAATAACTCATTAGGCTAGCTGTGTGGACCGATTACATATATAGAGTCGACCCGTAGTATTACCGCGTCCCATGATCGACAAAATAAGTCCAACGAGTCGTGTAGCTAGATTGATTAATGCATCTTGTTCGGATTTTGTGGGTATATCCGCTGAAAACCCTCAGGAGATAACACTCCTCCTTGGCGACAAGGAGGTTTAACGACTTGTTTCACATGCTAAGTGCAACCGTGATTCCTACGAAAGTGAGTTAGGATTTCTTGTTTTTCGTATGCTTTTCTCTTTCTTTGTTTTGCTCGGGACTAGCAAAAGTTAGGTGTGGGGGTATTTGATTGACATCATTTCATGCTTATATTTGTATCTTATATCCATTATCTTTCACCTAAACAATGCTATGTTATGAGTTTTATGTTTAATTTTCAGGAATAAATAGGTTTGAAGAGATGAAACATAAAAGGACCCAAAAGCTGTGAAAAATGACTGGATTGTGAGATCTGGGGACCAAGATGCAAGGAAGAAGGACCTGATTGCAAGACAGAAGGACCTAAGAGCAAAACAAAATACTCTACACCATCATGGGGAGTATTTTATCAATTCGATTCGGGTCGGAGCTCCAACAAGTCACGTAACCGCATCAACGACCAACAATACCAGAAAGAAAAGCCCACAACAAAAATGAGCAGGAACTGAATCATATAGACCGCCAATTGGCGGTCCAAGACCGCTAATTAACGGTCCATTTTGGCCCAAATCCGCTCAAAGTTCTCCAGCACATGTATTAGAGGATGTTTAGGCTATTTTTGGTATCTGTTTAGTCCCACATCGGGGGATTGTCCCGGTTTGCCTTTTTCCATGGCTATAAATAGAACTCTTCACCTTCCATTGTAATCACTCCATATTTTAAGTGGCTATTCTTCCTACTAGAAGTGAGGCCTTGAAGCACACACTAAAGTAGGAGGATGCTACTTTTAATGTGAGTCATTTTATCAATAAATTTTTGTGTTTCTTTCATTGTTTGTTTATGCTTCCTTTTATTGTTTGTGCATGTTTTAGTTTAATCGTCTTTTATTTCTAGCTTAGTTTTAATATGCTTTCTTTGCTTAGTTTAATAATTAGTGTAATGTTTAGTGAGTAGTTCCATCCCCTTTAGGGGGTGGAGTAGATGTACATACATGCATTAGAGAATGGGATGAATGCTTTAATTTCAATGTGTTGATTAAACATGAATGTATGCTTGCTTGTTTAGGATAGAATTTATAACTTGATGAGTTTTGCCAAAATGATTAGACACCTCTCATGCTTGTTTAGGTTCTGAAATAAACACCTTGCATATGTAAATGTTAATCAACTAAGTTGGTGAATAGATTGATAGGTTTTACCACACATTTAGACACTTCGTATGCATGATAAACACCACCTTCATGTGCTTAAAGAATGTATTCTACACCCACCTCTTTGCATGTGTGCACTCACTCCACCCCTTAGGGGTTTTTCCATTTCTATATTCCAGCATTCTTCCTTTGTTCTTAGCTTAGTTGTTAGTTCATTGTTTGTTTTTTTCGTTCGCATTTCATACTTCTTAGCGTAGTATAGAGTAGAGTAGCATAAACATCTTTCTCCCCCTATTTTTGCCACTTGATTTCGTACAAGCAAGAGGCTACTCACCTCCCTGAGGACGACCCGTACTTGCCACCGCTTCATCGCGGCCGTGCACTTGCGGTTTAATTAAAACGTTCAACAAGAAGCTCAAGTTAGTTAGTGTTTGTTAATGTATAAGAAGTACCTAATGACAAAACTTATCATTTAAAACACTAACCTAGGTGATTAATATGAGCAATACAAGGTTGTTATTAAGAACATACAAGCATGGAATGTACCTAACTATGACAGAAACCATCAAGTAAAGTTCTTATTAATTCAAGCAAGCATACTAATATCTCTCACAAACATTAATATCATGCATTCATACCATCGACATAACATGTACACACATCTACTCCACCCCAAAAGGGGATGGAACTACTCACACATATTTAAACTAACAATTACACTAAGGAAAGAAGACATGCTTACTCTAATTATAGAAAGACTAAACAACAAGTTAACTACGAGACATAAAACAAAACAAACATGCAAGCACATTAAAGGAAATTAACTAAGCAAGAAACTACATGCTAATGAAAACATCTATTATTAACTCACTCAATTACAAGCAGCCTCTTTCTCCACCAGAGTTTTGCTTCAAGACTTCACTCTTAGTAGAGAAGATGGCCACCAAAGAGAGAGTATGATTACATGAGAGTGGGGAGAGTTCTATTTATAGCCTTAGAAAAAGGTAATCCAGGACAATCCCCCGGTATGGGACTAAACAAATACCAAAAATAGACTAAACAACCACTAATACATACGCTCCAGAAATCTTAGCGGATCCGGGAAGATCCGGACCACCAATTGGCGGTCTATAGGATCCGGATCTCGCTAAATTTTGTTTTGGGCTTTTCTTGATATATTTGTTGGTCTTGGATGCATCTACTTCGCTTGTTGGAGCTCCGACCCGAATGGAATTGCCAAAATACTTTCCATGATGGTTTGGAGTTTTTGTTTTGCTCTTAGGTCCTTCGGTCTTACGTTCAAGTCCTTCTCCCTTGCATCTTAGTCCCCAGATCTCCCAATTAAGTAATTTTTCTTGCTTTTGGGTCCTTTCATGGCTCTTCTCTTCAAACCTCTTTATTTCTGAAATTCAAACATAAAAATCGTCATGTAGCATTGTTTAGGTGTAAGATAATGGATATAAGATTTAAATATAAGCATGAAATGATGTCAATCAAATACCCCCACACCTAAGTTTTTGCTACTCCCGAGCAAAACAAAGAAAGAGAAAAACAAACGAGAAACAAGAAATCCTAACTCACTTTCGTAGGAATCACGGTTGCACTTAGCACGTGCAACAAGCCATTAAACCTCCTTGTTGCCAAGGAGGAGGAGTGTTGTCTCTTGAGGGTTTTCAGCGGATATACCCACAAAATCCAAACAAGATGCATTATTCAATCTAGACACTCGACTCGTTGGACAAATTTTGTCGATCATTGGACGTGGTAATCCTTCGGGCCGACTCTATATAGGTAATCACTCCACACACCTAGCCTAATGAACCATTCCTGCAAGATAAATAAGGAATTAGGTGAAAGACATGGACAACCTCAACATCCTCAAATGATACAAAGTGTAAAGTCCATTAGGGTTCTTATTTGCATTACCATTTTTTGTTTCTTTTCTCATTTTTTTCCTTCTTCTTTTTATTAGTTTGAGCTTCATTCCCCTAGGATCAGGTTTCGTACATCATTGCCCATGAGGACTTACACTATCACGTACACCTTTTCCGAAATCTCCACAGAGGGCAATCCCTACCACCCGTGTAACGGGACTTCGGTCGGTGCATCCCAAGTCAGATGACTCGAAAGCACTAGGCACAAAGTCCCCTCAGACCTACTTTCCCAAGTGATAGGAGCCGCGCGAGAAGAGAGAACAGCTACTCACTTATTTGTTATTTACACATGAACCAAAACCCTTACACTTAATGTCCCACAACAAGATTTAAAGGGTCCTTGACTACAACAAACTTCCTTAAGTTAACAGACACGAATTATTGACTCACTAAGTTCACGGTGGACTTCTTTAAATGTTTGAGCACTGAAACCCTATGATTACTCACTCCCAAAGGAAACCCGGGGTGCATCCTAACGACTCGATAAATCCTAAAGCCACTGTACTAGATATCCTAATGCATAAAGTTCACGACAATTTTGGGAGCTTTCTTTTACTTTGCCTCTCAACGGTTTTGCACATGCTAAACACACACAAAACCCAAAAAACATTTTCTTTCGCAAACACATGAAGATTTTGAAAGAAATGTGAAAATTTTAAAGAACTAGGCAAGCAAAAGAAGACAAAGCACCCAAGGATCATGGTAAACAGATATATCGATATTAAATGCAGCACACTAACATGACCCTATCAATACACACAAAAGAAAACAAAAATCAAAGGAAAAGACTCAACAATGTACACAGGTAAAACACCCCGCACACCTACTTCATGCATTATCCTCAATGAATGCGAGCAAGATACTACATGGATTTATGCATGAAAGAGGAAAGATCTCACCAACAAGAAGCGCAAAAAGGAAGTTTGTGGTTATGTTGATGGACACAATCCAAATTCCCCTCAAAACTTGTGAGATACTTAAAAAGGGAGACAAAATACGTGAAAGAAAAGGGGGCCCAAATACTCAAGGGTTGGGGGCCACAACAAACGATGCTCACCGAAGGAGTATTTTTTTGTTTTAACTTTATACAAACATGAAAGCTCAACCATTCATGTTGGAGCATGAATGGTTGAGTGTGAGAGAGGATAATGAAGGAACATGACCTCCTCGACTTCGGCTGGTGACCCCTCCAAGTAGGGTTTGAGGCATTGTCCATTAACTTTGAACACGTCCCCATTCCCTGGGATCAAGATGTCAACCGCTCCATGAGGAAACCCATGAGGAAACACGGTTTGGACAATAAAAGGGCTAGACCAGCGATTGCGGATCTTACTCGCAAACAGATGAAGCCGAGAATTGTAGAGCAACACCTTCTGCCCGGTCGTAAACACCTTTAGCATAATCATGCGATCGTGAAACAACTTGGCTCGGGACTTATGTATTTTGGCATTTTCATACGCATCATTGCGTAGCTCTTCCAACTCCACAATGTCGAGCTTACGTTGTACTCCTGCTTGATCAAGATCCATATTCAGGTTCTTGATCGCCAAGAAAGTATGATGATCCAGCTCGATGGGTAGGTGGCAAGCCTTGCCGTACACTACCCGATATGGGGACATACCCAAATTGGCCTTGTACGCGGTGCGGAAAGCCCACAACGCGTCATTCAACATGGTTGACCAATCCTTCCTCGAGGAATTAACCATCTTCTCAAGAATTTGCTTTAATTGACGGTTAGAGACTTCGACCTGCCCACTAGTTTGTAGATGGTATGGGGTCGCAAGCTTGTGGGTGATCGAATATTTCCTCATAAGCGCTTCAAAGGAGCGATTACAGAAGTGGGTACCCCTATCGCTGGTTTATGGTACGAGGAGTACCAAATCGCACAAAAATGTCCCTCAAGAATTTAGTGACCACCTTGTTGTCATTGGTCTTTGTGGGTATAGCCTCAACCAACTTAGACACATAGTCAACGACCACCAGATTGTAAAAATTCCTGAAAGAGTTCGGGAAGGGACCCATGAAGTCGATGCCCACACATCGAAGATGTCGACAACAAGGACATTTTGGAAAGGCATCATGTCACGTCGACCAATCCTGCCAAGGCGCTAACACCTATCACATTGCTTACAAAAGTCGTGAGCATCCTTGAAAAGAGAGTGCCAGTAGAATCCAGATTGGAGCACCTTGGCAGCAGTTTTCTTTGCTCCAAAGTGTCCTCCACATGCCTTAGAGTGGCAGAAATGGAGCACACTTTGGAACTCGGTATCTGGGACGCACCGCCTGAAAATTTGGTCAGAGCAGTATTTGAATAGGTAGGGGTCGTCCCAGTGAAAGAATCTGACATAATATCTAAATTTGGTTTGGTCAGATTTTGACCAACCCACAGGAAGTTGCTCGGTCATGAGGTAGTTCACGATGTCGGCAAACCAAGGGTTATCTTCGATCGTGAACAACTGCTCGTCAGGAAATTTGTCATCAATAATTTGGTCCTGTGGGTTGGTCGTCTCTAGACGAGACAGGTGGTCAGCTACAACATTTTCACACCCTTTTTTGTCCCGAATCTCGAGATCGAATTCTTGTAACAGCAATATGCATCTCAAGAGTCGGGATTTTGCATCTTTCTTCGCCATGAGGTGCTTGATGGCTGTGTGATCAAAATAGATAATCACGTGGGACCCAATCATGTACGACTGGAATTTCTCCAAAGCAAATATGATCGCTAAGAATTCCTTCTCGGTCACAGTGTAGTTCAATTGGGCATCATTGAGAGTTATATTGTCATTGTAGATCACATGAGGCAATTTGTCCAATCGTTGCCCAAGCACTGCTCCCACAGCGAAGTCAGATGCATCACACATTAACTCAAAGGGTTCAATCCACACTGGTGCCTTAATAATAGGAGCTGAAGTCAACTCTTTCTTCAAGGTCAAAAAGGCATGGTGGCAATCCGGTGTGAACTCAAAAATGGCATCCTTAGCCAAAAAGGTGGTGAGAGGTCGAGCAATTTTGCTAAAATCCTGAATGAACCGCCGATAAAATCCAGCATGCCCCAAAAAGGCACGGATATCCTTCACATTACTTGGCGGTGGGAGATTAGCAATAAGACCCACTTTGGCGGGATCGACCTTAATTCCCCTACTTGAGACCACATGTCCAAGTACAATCCCTCGCTTCACCATGAAGTGACATTTCTCCCAATTTAGAGCGAGGTTCTTCTCACGGCATCGCTTGAGGACAAGGCTCAAGTGATGAAGGGACTCATCAAAGGAAGCGCCGAATATGGAAAAGTCGTCCATGAAGATCTCAAGAAAACGCTAAACCATATGGGAGAAGATGCTGATCATACACCTTTGAAACGTTGACGGCGCATTTCATAACCCAAATGGCATGCGACGGTAGGCAATCGAGCCAAAGGGAGAAGTAAATGTGGTTTTCTCTTGATCCTCGGGGGCGATGGGAATTTGGTTGTAACCGGAGTATCCATCAACAAAACAATAATACTCATGTCCGGCCAACCTTTCCAATATCTGATCAATGAATGGCAACGGGAAATGATCTTTCCACGTTGCCACATTGATCTTTCCGCGTGTCGGGATAAGCTCATTATGCTCATTCTCCACAACCGTCACGCCTGACTTCTTGGGAACCACATGGACAGGACTCACCCATGAACTTTCAGAGATAGGATAGATTATGCCATGATCCAAGCACTTGAGAACCTCCTTTCGGACGGCTTCTTTCAGTACAAGATTCAATCTTCGTTGTGGGTCCCTGCGGGGCCTAGAATCCTTTTCCGTGTGGATCCGATGTTGAACAATCCCACGGCTAATTCCCTTGATATCCTTCAAGGACCACCCGATTTCCTCTTTGTTTTCAAAGAGTACTCTTTTGAGGTCAACCTCTTGATATTGTGCAAGATCAGAAGCAATAATGAGTGGCAAGGTCTCATTATCCCCTAAAAAGATGTACTGTAGGTTATCGGGGAGCGGTTTAAGCTCGACCAGAGGTGGGTCCTTGTCGGATTCAGAGTTACTTTCAAGTGGCTCACGGGCCACGGGGTAAGAGGAGTAAGCACCCAGATGTGCCTCCTCGTCCAGAGATACGCTGACGGATTCCTCAAGATCATCTTCACTCGCAACCTGGCCATTAGGCACCTAAATAATATGTCGACGTGAGTCGAACATGCCTAATGACTCGGGCTCATCCGTGTCTAGGATGAAATTGGCTCCAACAGTATCGCCGAAGAGCCCTGGTTGCTTACCAAGAGTAAAGATGTTGAAATCCTTCGTGAGGTTTCCAAAAGACAACCTCATCAAGCCATTGCGACAATTGATCAAAGCATTAGATGTCGCAAGAAATGGCCTCCCAAGGATCACAGAAATTTGTCCTTGTGGGTTGGACACGGGTTCAGTATCCAAGATGATGAAATCAACTGGAAATACGAACTCACCCACTTTGATAAAAACATCCTCCACACTCCCTCGTAGAATGTTGACGGATATGTCAGCCAACTTGAGGGTTGTCCTCGTTGGTTTAAGATCGCATATTCCAAGGTTGACATAGACTGAGTAAGGCAGGAGGTTCACAGATGCCCCCAAATCCAATAAAGCTTGAGAGATTGTCACATTCCCAATCATGCAAGAGAGAGTTGGACAACCTGGGTCCTTGTATTTGACTTGCATGGGCTGTGTCAATACTGAGCTCACATTGGCTGCCAAAAAGGCCTTTTTGGGAACATTTGTTATTCTCTTAGTGGTGCAATTGTCCTTGAGGAACTTGGCATACGGTGGCAGTTGTTGAACAACGTCCAACAACGGGATGTTCACCTTTACTTGCCTAAGTACCTCAACGATCTTGTCCCAATGCTCATCACGTTTTTTAGTCAACCTATTAGGGAATGGTGCCTTGGGGACATAAGAATCACAAGGAGGAGTCTCAGAATTAGGTTCCTTGACAGGCTCAAGACTCTCCTCGGAAGTCTCGCCAACAGGGTTGGCATCAGGCATTTCCACATTGTTGGCAACAACCCTTCCCGATCTGAAGGTATGGACAACATTGTCATGTTGGGAAGGGTCACTTTCAACATTGTGTACATTCTTCCAAGCATGAGAAGGTTGACCCCTGGGATTTACCACAGGTTGACTCGGGAACTGACCCTTCTCGCATTCTTGGAATTAATGAGCCAACTGGCTAACTTGCATTTCCAAAGCCTTGACTGTACTTTGCATGCTCTGCATGAACGCTTGAAGGGTCGGATCACTATAAGGGTCCTTGGCGTCAACCCGCTGGGGTGGTGGAGTCTGGTTGGAATAACCCGACGATGAGGCATGAGCAGGTTGGTAATTATGGTGTTGAGACCTTTGATGTGGGGGTTGGTAGGTTGCCGATGGGCATGGAGGTTGATAAGGTGGAGGTTGAGGTTGAGTGTGCGAGCTCTGACCGTGACCCCCACTAGGCCCCCAAGAGAAGTTAGGATGGTTACGCCATCCCGGGTTGTAGGAGTGACTGTACGGGTCATTACGGGACCTCTGTTTATACATTGCATTTGCATCCTCAGTATCCCTTGGAGCGTAAGCGCATTCCAAGACATCATGGCCCGTAAGTCCACACCTACTACACCCAGGAGTAGCGACCTGAGCTACAGGAGCTCGGTCCAACTCTAAACTCTCAATCCTACTCATGAGAGCAGCCAATTTCGCCTCAGACGCGATAGTCGACTCAACATGATATGATCCATCCCGAACAGAAGACCTGGCAGCTGAGGGCTCTCTCATGGTGTCCCACTCGAAGGTATGTTCAGCCATTAACTCAAAAGTGTCCCATGCCTCCTCGATGGGTTTCATTTGGAAGTCACCCTGACACATCGACTCCAATAATGTAAGGGTGTTGTAGTTGATGCCCTCATAAACAATTTAGCACAGCTGCCATAGCTCAAGTCCATGATGAGGGCACTGCTGGAGAAGGTCCTTGAACCTCTCAAAGAAAGCATGAAAAGATTCAGTCTCAGTCTGATACATTTGATGTATCTGGTGCCGTATCTGTTGAGTTTTCCTTTGTGGGAAAAATCTCTTCAGAAATACGGTCACAAAGTCATCCCAAGACCGAATAAAGCTCGCCAGGAGGCTGTACATACATTTCTTTGCGTTATCCTTCAACGCAAGAGAAATCATCCTCAACCGGACTGAATCCTCGTCAAGTTGTTGAAGCTTGAACATGGAGCATACTTCCTCGAATTCGCGTATAAAAATATACGGATCCTCATTGGCAGTAAAGGTTGGAAGCATGCTCACATATTAAGGTTTCAGCTCATAGTTGTTCCCACGAGCATGGGGAAGAACTATGCAAGAAGGCTGCGTGGCCCGAACAGGACGGGTCTGCTCCCACAAAGTCATCGGTCTATCTTGTCAAGCTAAAGGTGGTGGTGCACCAAGAACTCGATCCTGGCCAAATCTCCCTTCCTCTCGAGTCAGAGGAGGAGGAGAAGGAGGTCTACGTGGTGGTGGGAGCGGACCGAGGTAATCCATGTATGGAACCCGGTCTCCTCCGTCACTACGAGATGACTCGGCCTCATACTCCAAAGGAGCACGAGGCGGAGATGGTCGATCACTAAGACCGTCCATCTTAGAAAATTGCACTCTCTCAAGTCGAGCGCTCTCACCAGAACGAGCCCAACCTCGCATAAAATGCTCGACTCGACTCTAAAAACACACACAACAGAAGGTGTACTCAGAGGAGGAGACTACTCGTAGAGAATAGATGAGGAGAGGACTCAGATGAGGAGGGAAGAATCCTTAGATCTAGCATGGGTAATGGGACCAGGTAGAAGCCTAACTAGCAAGCACGACTCAAACAACTTAAGGCTATGGGTCCTTAGGCTAGACGACGCTTAACTTCGAGGTCACAAGCCTCGACACGCCTCACTTCCCTACAATGAGGACCATAATGCCCAGCAAGTGATCCCAGATCCGGAGATCCAGTACCCCCTACTATCGACAAGGTAGGCAACGCCGATCAGGCCATGGCGGTCTCAACTAGATTACTCTCCTAGTGTGTCCGAAATCCTAGAGCCAATGTCTACTTGCTTTTATTTAAGGCTTGATTAAGAGTATTTTTTGGGGCCAAGGAAAGGGTGATGAAATCTCCCACCTTATCTTTTATGGGACAACACCTCCTTAGTAGTGTTTTGATCCTAAATCTAGCAATCAATCACTCCAATCAAACGCTCAACTCACTCTTGTCCTGATGCAATTCCTACTAACTAATGCATGGGCATACAAGATGCATGAATGAGTGTAGGAAATGTGTACCTCACACCAGCGCTCAACAACTGAAAATAAAGCTAAAAGAAAAGACAACTACATGCCTAAGTCAAATACATGATGCGTGACCTAAACAAGTAAGAACGTCTAGTCTTTTGCTTTGGATTTTAAGGCCAAGTTGATTAATGGGGGAATGATTAATGATCTTGGAGCAAACTAGAAGTCACAACATGCAAAATAGGGCTCCCAGATAACGACAATGAAAGAAGCAACTACCAGAAGAAAACTGAGAGCAAGAAACGCTCACCAGGCCGCCAATTGGCGGTCCCAGACCGCTGATTGGCGGTCCTTTTTGATGTTTTGGTGCTACAACTCGTCCAGTAGCCTTTCCGTGAGCTCTAGGATCCCTGAAACCAACAAAAACTAAAAACAAAAAATTAAAAACCACTCGAATCGTCCAAACCAAAGTCTGGACAAAGCACCTCCCTGGCAACGGCGCAAAAAACTTGATTGATTCATTATATATTAAACCGCAAGTGCACGACCGCGTTGAAGCGATGGCAAATACGGGTCGTCCATAGGGAGGTGTGTCGAATTTTGGTTTGTGCAAAGGCGAATGGGAAAGAAAGGAGAGAAAGATGGATTACACTAAACTACACTAATCTAAACTAGTAAACTAGCAAACCTGAAATGAAATCACAACACAAACTAACTAAACAACTAATGGAGGAAGATAAAAACTCAGAAATGAAAACCCCTAAGGGGTGGAGTGTGTGTGTGCACATGAAATAAGTGTGGTGGTGAATGAATACAAGAAGGTCAAGTTAGTTAGTGTTTGTTAATGTATAAGAAGTACCTAATGACAAAACATATCATTTACAACACTAACCTAGGTGATTAATATGAGCAATACAAGGTTGTTATTAAGAACATACAAGCATGGAATGTACCTAACTATGGAAGAAACCATCGAGTAAAGTTCTTATTAATTCAAGCAAGCATACTAATATCTCTCACAAACATTAATATCAAGCATTCATACCATCTACATAACATGTACACACATCTACTCCACCCCCAAAAGGGGATGGAACTACTCACACATATTTAAACTAACAATTACACTAAGGAAAGAAGACATGCTTACTCTAATTATAGAAAGACTAAACAACAAGTTAACTAAGAGACATAAAACAAAACAAACATGCAAGCACATTAAAGGAAATTAACTAAGCACGAAACAACATGCTAATGAAAACATCTATTATTAACTCACTCAATTACAAGCAACCTCTTTCTCCACCAGAGTTTTGCTTCAAGGCTTCACTCTTAGTAGAGAAGAGGGCCACCAAAGAGAGAGTATGATTACATGAGAGGGGGGAGAGTTCTATTTATAGCCATAGAAAAAGGTAATCCGGGACAATCCCCCTGTATGGGACTAAACAAATACCAAAAATAGACTAAACAAACACTAATACATACGCTCTAGAAATCTTAACGGATCCGGGAAGATCCGGACCGCCAATTTGCGGTCTACAGGATTCAGATCTCGCTAAATTTTGTTTTGGGCTTTTCTTGATATATTTGTTGGTCTTGGATGCATCTACTTCGCTTGTTGGAGCTCCGACCCAAATAGAATTGCCAAAATACTCCCATGATGGTGTGGAGTTTTTTGTTTTGCTCTTAGGTCCTTCGGTCTTACGTTCAAGTCCTTCTCCCTTGCATCTTAGTCCCGAGATCTCACAATTATGTCCTTTTTCTTGCTTTTGGGTCCTTTCATGGCTCTTCTCTTCAAACCTCTTTATTTCTGAAAGTCAAACATAAAACTCGTCACGTAACATTGCTTAGGTGTAAGATAATGGATATAAGATACAAATATAAGCATGAAATGATGTCAATCACCGGTAATCCCAAACACGATGGGGTATAGTGTTATATGGTAGCTCCATATCTTTTCCTGACCCTTCTAGCTGTATGATCGATAGAAATATATGGTTAAATCCCAACCACCAACACATGTAGGTAGTGGTATTTCCATGTACATAGGAATGTGATTCCATAAAACATTGAGGATAAATTAACTAGTAAGCTGGGGTAGTTTTATGTGTAGGTGAGGAGGTAATTGCCAACTAGGGGTGTAAATGGGTTGGGTATGGGCGGGTATGGTCATACCCGTACCCATACTCACTTAACTAAATGGGTACGGGTATTTATCTATTTAAATATGTTTGCTTTTTGGCTAATAATCGTTAATCCATTTTGATGATTAACCAACATATCAATAAACACATGTATTATCTTAAAATCATCGCTTGCATATATTGTATGCTCTAACGTTTCAGGAAACAAGTTTGACATAACACAAGAAATGAAGAATGAAGAGTAGATAGGTTTTACATTTCTTGTATATAGGCTACAATGTAACTTGGCACTTGAAATCGATGATCAATTGCATTGTATAACCCTTAGGAAACCTATAGAAGTCTCACATTCAATACATTCTTTTTAGACTTCAATAGAAAATCATCGAATCACATTAAACTCCTTAGAACAGAAATTCTGTGCAAACTGGTCGATCGATATAACCATCTGGTTCGACCAGAATTGAAAGGAATGTGTTCTAAAAGTTTTACTTTTATATGTCAATTATTATGAATTGGATGTGCAAACATTTTGTTCCTTGATTATGGTATTCGTCTTTCGGAAGTGTTAAGGAAGAGGCGCTTGATCCTTAACCGTAGAGCTCTAAAAGATAATGGTTTACATAAATCAAAAGTTATTCGCAATCATGGTAATTACACATGGAACATTAATCACTGAGATAAAATTGTTGTGTTGGTCATCGATTGTTGTAGCTCTACAAATAATTGACGACACGAGTATATAAAAGGGGAAAAATTACTTTTATATATTGAATAGACCTAACAAGTAAAACATTACGGAATTGTATTTCGTGTCATTAATGTTTTACCGTGTCTTGGATCCTGAGATATGAGAATTATATTTTTTCACTCAAGAAGTGCTTAATTTGATTATTGTCAAAAGCTATCAATGAGTATAGTGATAAAGGCAATAGTTGGTTGAACATGACTTGTGCTGGAAAAGATAGCTAGTCAACTGATTATCATTGCCCCTCTTAATTGAGTGATGATATTAATGGGCCCCTTGATAAAGCAAAATTATAATGTGCGCAATGTAACTTGTGTTAAGTAACATAATTATGATTATCTTAAAGAGATCAAGAAATGAATATAATACAAAGGTGACACACTTCTACTTTGTACATATTCTTAATATCATGAGGCAAGGAACAGACACAAGTGGTGCACTTATATCACTAAATGGATCGTGTTTTGGTTCAGGTGGAACAAAGACATCTATGCTAATTGGGTGACTATAATGTGTAGCTAGATACCGCTAATAGTTTGAGATATTAAGTGTTTAATATCACTGCCAATTTAGCTTAGATCCTCCTATAGGTCACACCACAAAACTGGGAAACAAGAAGCTTGATTTTGAGTTCATATGATGTGTCGGGTTTCATGTGAAAAGGGAACACATGTGGTGAACTAATAAAATCAATATGTCAATGACATAATTAGAATCATTAATAAATTCATATGAGGTGTATATATTATGGGGTGTAATAATATTACATAAGATAATATATTACATAAAATGTGAATTTGCTAAAAACCCCAAAAGATCAATTTTTGTTGGAAATATATCCAAATTTTGACAAAGGCAAAATCGGGGACAAACACGGTGAATCGTTCAGGGTTCGGTCGACCGGGGAATCTTCGGGTCAGTTAACCGAATGGGGAACAAGTAAGCACAATTGGTTGACCGAAATTTTCTAGAGTGCCTGGACAATCGGGTTCGGTTAACCGAGTGTGAACGGTCAACCGAGAAAAAGTATTTTCGGTAGACTGAAGGTGGCACGGTCATCCGATGACTATGCTCCAGGAGAAATTTTGGTGAGTCAATGGTAGACCGAAGAGAATACGTGGTTCGTCCGAATTTTTTCATAAAATTTTTCTCATGCGGATTTGGTCGACCGTCTATCTCACGGTGCACCGAACATGTGTTATAACCGAATGGTTCGGTTAACCGAGAAAATTTCTCGGTCGACCGAACAGTGCGATTTCTGCCTGAATTATTAAGAGATTAATTAGATCATGGGTTGGATTAATTCCACATTTAATAAAATGGTTTTTAGGGTGCTTATGTGGCAATTAGAGATTAATTTTAGGAGAGAATAAGCAAGAGATCATGACTAAAGATTAGTTCTTGATGCTGATGTTTTGGGAGCCTATAAAAGGACCCCCTCATCCCACTTGTTTATGTTAATGCAAAAAAAATATCTCATTAATCTCTCCCTTAATCATCACGAAAATATCTTAGTAATTTTAAGTTTTGGAGATAGAAAATCTCAGGAGCTTAAAGAGGGTTATTAGCTAGATTCTAAGCCTAATTAGAGATTGATTGGATAGCTTCTTTCTCTCTAATCTTGTTTAGAGTTTGGTGAACACTTGGAGGCGAATCGGCGTGCGATTCAACGGGCAACGCGACTCCGGATCTTCGAAAGGTTTTAGAAAACCTTTGGGTATGATTCTCTCTTTGTGATTTAATTTAATATTTGTAGGATTGCATGATATTAGAATAAACACAAAGTAATGTACATAAAATTGTTGAAAGTATGAAATCGATCTTGTATGTTATATTAATTTTGTTAAAATATATACAAACATGGGGACAAGAAATCCTACAGATTTCACCAGAGAACCTTAGACATCATTTTATCTCTTAAACAGTCGACCCAATTCTTACTTTCGTTCGACTGATTCTTTATCTGGTTTCCCAGTCTAAATCGGTCGACCAAATTTCCCATTCCGTTCGACCATTTGTCCTTTGTCAATCGATAGGACTTAGTTCGACCGATACATACTTTCCAGCCTATCGTTTGTTGACACGTGTTATGGTTAGTGTGACTTTCGGTCGACCGAAACTTTGTTTTGTTCAACCGATTTCTTTTCCTTATTCATCTTAAATACGACCGTTAAACTTGTCATATATACCAACGGTCGTATACACATACTCACCTAACCCCCTTTTAGATTTAGTCTTCTGGTCGACCGAACTTCCTTTAACGGTCGACCGATGCTTGAAACTTTCCAACTCCAAGTTTTAGTGGAAGTTTCTAGTCGTACCCTCGATTTATATTGTTCGACCGATTGTCCCTTTCTTAATCTGGTCTAAAATCAGATACTCCAATGGTCGACTGTAACTCTATTAACGGTCGACCGGTTCTTGATTCTTTTCTAGCTCCAGTCTTACTAGATGTTTCCGGTCGAACACTTGATCCATTCCGTTTGATCGATCACTTAAGTTCTAGCCCAATTGGTCTGACCATCTGCACCTTTGCTCGACCAACATATTTATTTTCACTTACCGGTCGACCGATTAACCCGATCCGGTCGACCGTTGGTGTTCAGAAATGTGTTTTGTCATTTCATGTCTTGTGTTTTCTTACACAACTTAATACCAATTTAATCCCAACGGCTAGAATTAGTTTAGAGCATATAAATAGAGCTGAGAACACACTTCCAAAGTCACCAATCTTTCTCCAAGCTCAAATCTCACTACTACTCTCAAACTTGCTCTAAACATCTAGTGCTCACATCTTCTCACTTGAAATCACCATCTTTGATTGCACCATTCATTTCAAGTGCTCAAGATTAGTTGCTGAAGTAAAGACTTCAAGAGTTGTACTAAGCTTCCGGTGTGAAGCCCTTCTCGGATTGTGAGAAGGTGGTCCAAGCTAGGCGAGGGTGTTCGCGAAGCTTGTGGTGTAAAGACGTGATCTGGGACCGCAACGGAGATCAGATTCGTGGAGGACGCGAAGTTGCTTGAGTAAGAGCAATTCGTTAGAGAGGACTAGGATCTGGTGGTTGGATCAAAACCTTTATACATCTGGTGTTGTGGTTTGTAATTCTCTTCTTTACATTAAATTGTCTTATCTTTTAATTTGGCATAGTTTGTCAAACAATCTTAATTAGTCTATTCACCATTCTTTTAGACTAATATTAGGACCTAGTAGATCCTACATTTGGTATCAGAGCCTTGTTAATTGCATTTAGACAAATTCACATTTGTAGCAATGACCCAACAATGCGAGGGATTTCACATTGGGAGACCTCCATTGTTTGATGGAACCAATTATGCATATTGGAAGAAACGTATGACCATGTTCATAGAATCATATGATGTTAAACGCATGGATGATAATGAATTAGCCATGATTCGAATGAATGCTAAACTCATGAACATACTTATGTGTGGTTCAACCGAAGAACAATATAGTAGAAAGTCACTTTGAAGGTCGATATTCGGTTAAGGAAACTAGGATAGATTCATTTATGCAAAAGTATGAAATGTTTGCTATGAAACCGAATGAATCCATTAGCGAAATGCATACTCACTTTACTCTTATTACTAACTCCTTGAAGAACCTTGGTAAGGGTTTTGTTGAAAGTGATAGGGTACGAAAGTTTCTTAGGTCTTTGACCTTGGATTGGGAGAAAAAGACTACGGTAATTGAAGAAGTCAAAGATCTTTCAAAGTTGAAGATGGAGGATCTTATTGGAAGCATCATGGCTTATGAGATTCAAATGTAAGAAATAAGAGAGAAGGAGAAGGAATGGGAAGGGTGTAGACGGAAAGAGAAGCAAATCGCCTTAAAGAAACCTCGGATTCGGAAGAAATAGAAGATAAGGACATCAATGAAGATGTTGCTTTCCTAACCCGCAACTTCAAGAAGTTCCTATCCAAAAGAAAATTTGCAAAAGGAAGAGGAGAATCTTCTCAGACATTCACTTGCTACGAATGCAACAAAACCGGCCACATGAAGAAGGATTACCCATTGCTTAGGCCGAGAGATCGTGAACGAAGAGAAGAAAAGAAATATCCTCCTAGAAGAGAAAGGGATGAGAGACCAAGAAGAGATAGAGATGAAAGGCCCTCACGAAAAGACAAAGAAGAGAGGCCTAGAATACGTGATGATTACAAGAGAAGGGATCGCCGCGAGAAAGATGGGAAGAAGGCCCTCAAGGCCACTTGGGATGACTCAAGCTCATTAAAGGACTCCGACTCCGAATACTCCCAAGAAGAAGAAGCACACATGTGTTTCATGGCTACTAATGTTGATTCCGACTCAAGCCTACCTCCATCACCAAAGACGAGTGACCAACCTCATGTGGTGGAGATTGACGACGATGAGGTATCCCTTAATGAAACTCCTCCTTATGATGATTTATTAGATGCTTTTCATGAACTTGCTGAGCGTTATGAAATGATTTGTCATAAAAACAAATTAGGAAGAGAAGTGAATCTAGAAGTATCTATCAAATGTGACATGCTAGCCAAAGAAATTAAAACTCTAAATGATGAGATAAAAACTTTGAAATCTAGAAAAGAGAGTCAAACAAATGAAGATCTCATTGCCAAGAATAAGTAACTCACAAAAGATTTAGAGAAATTCACTTTAGGAAGAAAAATGCTCTACATGGTTCTTGGAACACAAACTCAATCTCTAACAAAACATGGTCTAGGGTACAAGGGAGGGAAACAAAATAAACCCACATCTTATTTTGTTAAAATGAACAACTCACTTGTTAAGAAAATAAATTATTCAAATGTTTGGGTACCTAAGACGACTCAAGTTTGGGTAACCAAAGCTAACTCTCAAGGAGCCAAACAAATTTGGGTACCAAAGTCTTCACTTGTCTCTTTGTTTGTAGATAAAAGCAAGGAGAAAAGGGAAGTGGATTCTCAATAACGTGTGCTCAAGGCACATGACGGGAGACTCCCAAGTTCTATCAAGCTTAAAGCCTAAGAAGGGAGGAACCGTCACATCTGGAGATAACGCTAAACGTCACATTGTCAGTATTGGTAATGTTGGCAATTCTTCTACTCCAAATATTGGAAATGTTTTATTAGTAGATGGGTTGAAACATAACTTGCTTAGTGTTAGTCAATTAACCGATAAGAATTTTCTAGTTGTGTTTGATAAACATACTTGCCATATCATTTCTAAACATGATATGAAAATTGTTTTCAAGGGTTATAGGTCAAATAACATTTACATTGTGCATGTTGATAACCTTAGAAATTTAAATGTTGAAACTTGTTTAGTTGCCTCACATGACGAAGTTTGGTTATGGCATAACCGTTTGGGACGTATTAGTATGTCGCAATTGCACAAATTATCCAAACTTTAATTGGTTTGAGGACTACCTAAATTGATTTCAGAAAGGACAAACTTTGTGATGCATGCCAATTTGGAAAACAATTTAAATCTTCTTTCAAATCTTTAAATGTGGTGTCAAATTCAAAACCCCTTGTGCTTTTACACTTAGATCTTTTTGGACCCTCAACGACCGTGAGTCTAGGAGGGAAAAGATATGCCTTTGTGATCATTGATGATTTTTCAAGATTTACTTGGGTTTTGTTTTTAGCAAACAAAAATGATGCATTTGAAAGATTTAATTTTTTTGTAAACGTGTCCAAAGGGAAAAAGATTCTAACATAATTGCTATTAGTAGTGATCATGGAGGAGAATTTGAAAATGAATTGTTTCAAAAGTTTTGTGAAAAATATGGAATTGAGCATAACTTCTCTTTTCCTCGCACTCCTCAACAAAATGGGGTAGTTCAGAGGAAAAATAGAACACTTCAAGAAATGGCAAGAACTATGCTTCTGGAAAAAGGGCTTCCAAAATATTTTTGGTGCGAAGCCGTAAATACATCTTGTTATGTTTTAAATCATGTTCTCATTAGACCTATTTTAAAGAAAACTCATTTTGAACTTTGGCATGACCGGACTCCCAAAATTTCTTACTTTAAAGCTTTTGGTTCAAAATGCTTTGTCCTCAATACTAAACAAAACTTGGATAAATTTGATGGAAAATCTGATGAGGCCATCTTTTTAGGGTATTCTGATAGGAGTAAAGCATATAGAGCTTACAATAAATGAACTAATTGTGTCGAGGAATCTCTACACGTCAACTTTGACGAGTTAGCTTGTGTAGATAACTCCTCTCTTGATGATGATTGCATGGATATCATTGGACATGTATCATCACAAGATGCCCCTCTTGAGTCTCATCAAGAACCTCCAAGTTCTCCACAAAAGGACAAAGAGGATCTTCCTAAGGATTGGACCTATAGAAAGGATCATCTGAAGGACTTTGTGATAGGAGATGCATCTCAAGGTGTGACAACACCCTCTAGAGCTCATGTAGTTTGTGACTCCTATGCATTTATCTGAACTTTAGAACCCAAGAAAGTAGAACATACATGTAATGATGAATTTTGGCTAATGGCTATGCATGAAGAGCTAAATCAATTTGTTCGAAATGATGTTTGGGAATTAGTTAAAAAACCTATCAACCAAACGTTTATTGGAACCAAATGGATCTTTCGAAACAAACTTGATGAAGATGGGAATGTAGTTAGGAACAAAGCTAGACTCGTTGCTCAAGGCTATCGCCAAGAGGAGGGTATAGACTTTGATGAAACTTATGCTCCCATCGCTCTAATGGAAGTCATTCGCATGTTGTTAGCATATGCATCTTATATGAACATAAAATTATTTCAAATGGTTGTTAAAAGTGCTTTCTTAAATGGCTTTATAAATGAAGAAGTTTATGTTGCATAACCCCGGGATTTGTAAATGAAACTTACCCAAACCATGTGTTCAAACTTAAGAAGGTTCTTTATGACCTCAAACAAGCTCCTAGAGCTTGATATGAGTGGTTGAAAAATTTCTTAATCAACAAAGGTTTTTGTGTGGGTAAAGTGGATACCACTCTTTTTGTTAAATCTCATGATCATGATTTACTAGTGTTCAAATTTATGTTGATCATGATTTACTAGTGTACAAATTTACTGGTGTAAGTAACCCGCGTCTTTGCAAAGAATTTTCTAAGTCTATGCAGGGGGAGTTCGAGATGAGCTTAATTGGTGAACTAAACTTCTTCTTCGGATTCCAAATTAAGCAAACTCAAGATGGGAACTTCATACACCAAGCAAAGTACACAAAAGAACTTCTAAAACACTTTGGTCTTGAAGATAGCAAGCCATACAACACTCCCATGAGCACTAGCACTAAATTTGACAAGAGATAAAAATGGCAAGGAGGTGGACATCAAGAAATATCGAGGTATGATTGGATTTTTACTTTACATTACCGCTAATCGTCCGGATATTATGTTTTCCATGTGTTTATGTGCTCGTTTCAAGCTTGTCCAAAAGAATCTCATTTAAATGCTTTAAAACGTATTTTTCGTTATCTCAAAGGATCTCAAGATTTCGGTTTGTTTTACCCCAAGACTAGGGCTTTTGATCTTGTTGCTTAAAGCGAAGACGACTACGTCAGTTGCATATTAGATCGGAAAAGCACTAGTGGCACTTGCCAATTTTTGGAAAAATCGTTTGTCTCCTGATTTAGTAAGAAACAATATAGTGTAGCATTGTCGACAACCGAGGCCGAATACATTGCCACCGGTTGTGCATGTGCACAAGTCTTGTGGATGAGGCAAACCCTCAAAGACTTGAAATTTGAGTTTCAAACTACCCTATATTTTGTGACAATACAAGTGCTATTAATATTTCGAAAAATCCCATATTGCATTCAAGAACTAAACACATTGAAGTAAAACATCATTTTCTTAGAGATCATGCTACAAAAGAAGACATTAAACATGTATTTGTTCCCACAAATTATCAACTTCCGGATATCTTCACAAAACCGTTAAATCTTGATCAATTCTATCATATAAGACTAAATCTAGACATGTGCAACATAAATGACTTATAACTTGGATATATCATGCCATATTTTCGAAATTTGCAACTTGATTGAGTTTATATTTGAGTTCTGCTGATTTTGATGTGTTTTTCAATCTTTTTTTCCCTTTCAGTCATTGTTCGGTCGACCGAAAAAGGTGTTTCGTTCAACCAGATTGCTGTGTTGCAAGTTTTTTAATTTCTGTCTAGTTCGGTCGACTGGATTGTGTCTTCCGTTTGACTGACTTGTTTTGTTGTGATGTTTTTGACCTCTCTGGTTGTTTTCGATCGACCAGACGATATGTGTCGTTCGACTGATGGCTTTCTGATCGATCTGATCCTTAAGTTCACTTAAGTGATCGGTCGAACTAATTGTGTTTCGGTCGACCATGGTGGTTTGTCGGTCGATCGCCATTCATTTCTTGTCCGATCGTAAATCTCCAGGCCTTGTCTATCTTTCTCTCCTTACTGGTTCGGTCGACCAGGTGATCTCTTCGGTCTGACCGGAAATTTCCAGTACGAGCCCAGTTTCTTCTCATTAATCGTTCGGTCGACTGGCTGGCGTGTTTTGTCAAACCGGATATTTCCAGTTAGTGCCAAGTTTCTTCTCTTTTAACACTTCGGTCGACCAACCTGTTCGCGTCGTCCGACCGAAATTATCCAAACGTTGTGAGATCGCTTGTTTGGATTTTTCTTAACTATCCGGTCGACCGGAGCACCTGATTGGTCGACCGTTTCTGTCGTTTCAGCACATTTTAGGGTAAAATCGTGGAGTTATTCTTCATTTTGTACTCTCCTATCTTAACCACAGTTGTTTCCCCTCTCCCTCCGGTCGACCGCCTATCCATTCTGGCCGTCCAACACCCATTTTTCCTCCATCATTCAACTCCTCTTGCCTTCCTCCACCCATCTCCAACCTCATTTTCATGTCCTCCACCTTCCTCCTCTTCAATGGGTCGCTCCAAGATGTTTATCACCAAGAAACGTGGTACCTCGGAGGTGGTCACCGAACGTCGAACTAAAAAGCGACAAGACTCCCAACCCTCGTCTTCTCGTGCTCCAGCTCCTCCGGTTCAACCTTTGTTTCACTTCTTTCCGGTCGACGATGACTCTCAAAAGGCTTGGGACGACTTTTTCTCGGTTGCCTCTTTCATCCCTTGCCGCAAGGTTGAGGTAGCGGATTTCACAAATTTTTCTTTAAAATCATACTTAGATGCAAATAATCTCACTTTTTCTCACACGACACTTGCATCCAAACCTTATTATCCCTTCTTAGTGCAACAATTTTATTGCAATCTTAGAAAAGTCCCCAATCGACACAAGTTAACTACCATGATAAATGGGATTGAATATAGGATTTCGCTCGAATTGTTGGCTGCCACTCTAGGTCTAGAGTCCAGGGGTACTCACATTTATTTAGACTATCCTCAAGGTGCTCTCCCCGGTACCAAAGTTGAGAAAATTGTCGATGAGTTGGATGCCATTCCATCACCACGGGTAAACGGACGCTTTAAACACAATGCATCTCTTTTACATCTCGTACCCTGAATCCTTGCACAAATAGTCTCATACAACCTCTTTCCCAAATTTGGTCATCACAATGAGATTTCTAATATGGATCTTATGTGCATCTATTGTATATTTAATAAAATTTTGGTGGATTGGCCACGTTTCATGATCTTGCATATGTGTCATCTGAGTGGGTCTTATCTTCTATACCCTATGTGTCTCTCTGCTTTTTTTGCTCATTGGAAGATAAATGTCGATGCATTTCCTTCATTGGTATACAAGTTTTCTATTTGTAAGACCACTCCGATTTTGCTCGCCCCTTTCTTTGATAATTTACGGGTCTGTGCTCGGTGGTTCATAAATCCCGAGCTCATCCCACCGACTTTTTAACCCATTGAGGTATTCTGTGATGCTTTTTTGCCCTTGTTTGGTTTGCGCGAGCTCTTGCTTGATTTTTAATATGTGGGAAAAGTTCTGTTGCTTCCCGTACAGGTCGTGGATGTTGTTCCACAACTCCTTGGCTGAGTCGGAGTAGATGAACAGATCTGCGATTTGAGGTTGCATCGAGTTGAGCACCCATGTCATCGTGAGGTGGTCGGCGGTCTGCCACTCCTCGATTTTGCCGTTGTCGGTGATTGGTTTCTTTGTGCTTCCGGTGATGTGGCCCAATCTTCCCTTACCACTGAGAGATAAGGTGATAGACCGAGCCCAGGAGAGATAGTTCATTCCATTCAGAAGTTGAGTGGTCAGCCTCTGAGGTTGTGCTCCTTCTGTGCCCATTGGAAGGGTTGGTCAGCGAAGAGAGCTCAGCCCCCCTTTTGAGTTCTGAGGTCGATTGGCCGGTGACGGGGTTTTGGGTGATCGGATGAATGATGAGTTTTGTGGGATGATCTGAGGTGGTGACTGGAGAGATCACCGTCGGTGATGAATCCCGATTCTGAGTTTCGATCACTACTCTGATACCATGTTAAAATAAGCGTGGTTTTGATTTGTATTATTGTATATTAAAATTACATGCATGTTTACAATATATATTGGCTTGCACAATATAGCCGTTAGTATGTGTCCTATTACACGAGATTAGTATGATTGTCTTAGTTTCCTTTGATGGAGATCAAATATGTGAGTTGGTGTAGTTTCCTTTGGAGGCAAATAGCCATTGGAGGATTAGCCGTTGGTGCATTAGCTATGATGATCAAAGTGTCTGAGCTTGCTATTTTAACAATGTATAGGTAGTGGGTCATTTCGCCAATAGGTCGAGGTATGTTCATGTATTAGTGGTGGGTAATTTCCAATATTCCATATGGCTTATTCTCTTTAATTGACTTTGTCTTGTTAGTTGGGCAATTCACACAAATTATGGTTGATCAAGTGTGGATGATAAATTAACAACCATTAAGTGATCGAGTGCACGATGTTAGATGGAAGTAGGTGGGTTATCATGATATGTTTCAACATCCAACTAGTTTTTCACAAGTAGGAGAGGTAGTGACGCTTCGTGGACTTTGTGGCAACATGTGTACTTTACGAGAATGTACGGTGAGAGAAAACTCCAAGAGAGTATTTTACGGTTATGTGCGTGGAAGACATCGTATTTGTAGTTTTATTGCATGGACGTTAGATCCACCTTTGTGTGAGCCCTAAGAATTTGGCATTACTCTTGATTATATGAACGTTTGGAAGTTGTGAACTGAACATGGGTGAACCTAAACTAGAGACATTCGCATCCTTAAATACGAGAACATGAACCATTTTATGAAGAGATAACATCACGATCTTTTGTTTTAGTGTCGGGTTGGTATGGAGTTGGTATCAGTGTTCTTGCATTCTATGTTGTTTTAGTATAGTTGTGCTTGGTCTTTTAATAGCAATTTTACTCAAATATGTGTATGAAAATTTACTAAATGGTGGATGAGAATGACGGTATAGTTATGGAATTAATTGTGTCCACATATTGATCTCTAAGTACCTCATTTAAAGCATTTGCTAAATATAACAATCCTCATTGCACATATTGAGAATAGGAGAATGAAATCTGAAGATCAGAATGACGAAAGAGTGTCCTTTTGAAACATAAAGTGAGGATTATACATATACAAGAGAGGTTATTTATATTATGTAAGCATACAATTTAGGCCTTACAAAGAGAAGCATGAAGTTACCAATTCTAAACTCTATCATGACACCTGGAAAAAGGTGATCATGAACATATATATATACATATATATATATACTGGGGTATTTCCATACCAGATAGAAATTATTTAAATTTAGTCATCATGTACAGTAACCAAAAGAAGTATGTGACTCGTGATATTCACTAAAGAGAAATCAAATGAAGTCTCTATTTGAAAATGAGTTTGAACCATAAAATGGAAGTACAATAATCAAAGAAAAGATAACTCAAGTACGATAGATTAGGTACGCATTCCAACCTGTGACACTTGTTTTAAGCCAACGTAGAACATCCAAAACATAAATGACATCAATCCTGAATTTGTATCACTCTAAGTAAACTAAACCTCCCAACATATTGGGGAACGGGTTGCATCAAGATACCTACTCGTTGTAGTGGATTTCTTTCTAGCATTTATTGGTCTTCCTACGTATTTAACCAAATAGGATCTAATGTTTTTAGCAGCTGACATACCGAAGCTTCCGTACTTGTTGAACAACACTTAAGAAATTGACGTCCAGATTGCTTCATAGATGTCTCAAAGTTGAAAAGGTATATGTACCCTTCGAGTGTTGCATTGAAGACATGCCTGCAAATTAGTTAAAAAAATTACTCAGTAACTGAAATCACCATTTATAATATTGGAATTTACGCTATGTGTATTCAGAAATTACATGCTTAGAAGGCATTCCGGCACAAAAGTCCGAACCTAGTGCTCTCCAAATTTTGAAAACATAAACCTTATAGACTTATTTCAAATGAGAAATTGTGGTGTCGCAGATGTGCAGGTGATGAAAATGCTCAGTCTGATATTGTAAAATGGTCAGAGTGTGCAACCAAAGTACCTTATGGGATGACTAAATATATATAGGAAAACATACCTCATGTGGTGAACTTGCTTGGTTATAAGCTATGGCACCGCCAACTAAGTACGTAACTCGTATTTGTAGTTAGAGTTTGTGACTTTACCAAAACCCATGGAAGTCCCGTATAAAAATAACCTTTAAGATCATTAATTGTAGTGAAGTGCATTCTTTTTTCTGGGTGTTTTTAGAAGTGTTGCTGCTAAGGTTTTATTGTTCTTCATTTCGGACAGTTTTTTAGGAAGCAAGAGCTCGAACTATAGCACATTGTAGGGAGTCTTGTGTTGTGAACTTGATGTCATTGTTGTGTAAATCTGACCACTCACTTGAGTCAATATGAACTTTTGAATGATCTGTTGCAAGAACATAATGTAAGAATGAATGAAAGTTCAAGAAAATGAATGAGCATTTTTTGAACAAATAAATTTTTGATAATTTTGAATGAACAAATATCAAGTAGGCTGTTAAGATTTGTTGCCGAATGATGAATATAGTTATATACAAGTTGATTTTAACAAAGCACAAGGTAGAATCATGATCTAACAAAAAAAACAATCAAAAAATATAAAAACTCTACAAAAATGGAGGGTGAGGTGGGGAGAAGAGAGTCAAATGATGTTTTTATTACCCTTAATTTTTGCATTTCAAATTCAAAATGTAAGTACCTCAAAAATAGATCATTAATACCTGCTGAAAAATATATAATGACGTTGTACAAACATGCACGTGTGCAGACTTTTCGGTGGAGAGAGAGTGAGTATGGTTTTGGAATTTTTAGTGAGAGAAAATAATATTTGTTTGGGCCGACTAGGCTTGGATTGATACGTGGCCTGTCCAAGTAAGCATGCGTGAGTTTTGGGTGGAATGTGGGGTTGGGAATCATTTTTTTCCTTTACGGTAACTGTTTTGAGTACAACTTTTGAAATAAACAACGTTAGACGGATTCCTAAAGATACATATGACCTATATATTGAGATAAAGTAATTACTAGATGGGCTATGAGCCCATTATAGTTTTTCAGTGGACTGAGCCTCTGTTTCATCTAGGAATGAGTTTTTTTTTAATGGTCTGAAAGGAAAAGTACAGAGATGACAATCCAATACGGCTAATTAGGAAAAGTGTTTTGATAACCAATTTTTTTTAGCTTTACTAATTGTGGAATCAGTGTTTTAACTCGAGCCTTAATATCCGCTTTGCGTATTATTATTATATAAAAATAGTACGTAATTGTAATCCACATTAGATAATGAAGGTGCGTCAGTGATAACTTATATTGCTTCACGGAATTTTCAAAATCCCACAAGCATGGGTCCGAAACAATTTCAACAAATATGTTACTCAAATAAGCTTGCGAAATGAAAATCTTAATTAATCACAACTACGATACATGAATGGAGAAAAATAACAATGATAAGGGAAGTTACTTTCCAAATCTATCTCGAGGACTTTGCAATTTGCTCCAAGTTGTGATTAATAAAGATTTTCATCCAAGAAGTTACTCATTAATCCTTCACATGTTTGCAGTGGGGGCAATAAGACTTGCTGCATCCATCAAATTTAACTTGTCAGGTCGGATTAAATCAATTCTACTATTCTAGTTAAAAAATGTTACGAGAAGAGTTACATTAATGAGTTTTAGTTTAGCCAAATCCCTGCACTAATTAGTATTTACCAACAGAAATTCTCACACGTAGGACTGATATATTTAGCTCCTCTGGAATTTCAGACCCGACCGGCTAGACTGATCAGTTTAGACAGAGCCAGGTCGTCGACTGGGTCAGTGTTCGATCGACAAAATTCAATAATTTCAATTTCAGTCCATTTCGGCCTGACCTAATCATGTTTTGGACCAATGCTCGGTCATACTCACGTTCAAATCTTAATTAGGCATGTCATGTCTATTAAGACTTCGTTTGGTTGTAGATTCCCATGGCTGGGTTTCTGGAAATCCAGCTCCCACCGTCTCTAGAAGCACATTTTAGTGCTAAAAAACCCATGATGTTTGGAACTTTGGATTACACCGTTGGAGTTCCCTGTCCTCAAGTCTTGTCAAACCAAATGATGAAAATACCCTTCACCCTCGTTCCACCGTTCACTGTTAGGCACATAAAGAAAACCAAATTTAAGTAGATGCAAGTGTTACGGGGATCATTGAGTTGGTGAGAAGCGTGTACAACCCAAAATTAAATTAACTCAGATAAATTAGCATTGGAAATGTACTTAGCAACTTTAAACACAAATTACAATTATTTTGCACACATAAATTATGCAACGTAGAAAACAGAAGCTCGGTGTCACTTTGGATTGAAAAATTGAACACAAGTTGTTGTTAAATGACACAATTGACATAGCTAGCAAGCCAACTATTGACATGGCCTATACATATTGTTCTTGCATTGGACACAAAATTGATCGAACTTCCGACTGGACTTGGACATCAATTTGAAACCATCATTAATCTGGAATGATTAATTAATTTCAACAGGTGTTTAATCAATTTCGACACGGGCCACTGCGATTTTAGTTTAGCATAATATTCAAATCCTGATTAGAAAGATCACAGACCACCTAAACGAAAAGTATCACTGAAGCTAGTAGATTGAAGTGCAAACATAATGAGGGATCGAAAAAAGAATTAGGAATTACAAAAATTGTCATTTGGAAAATATGTTGTACAGGCGTACAGCAAAGCAAAGCAAATAAACAAAGAAAACAACAATTAAGTGCGTATTAACTTCGCCAAATCCAAAACCCCCAAATTTTCGCATGTCCTCTTTGATGGAATGTTTCCCGTTTTCAACCATTGACCAACATCCCCAAACCGATGGAGGGACAAGCCTATTGTAATGCTCGAACATACGGATTTATGAAAAATTGTAATTGCGACTTACTTCGAGTACTTCAGATTGAGAACGTTTTACTCCCTTGATTTCTTAGTCGACTTTAAGGGAAAGAAGGTAGGAAGGATGTTTTTGATAATAGAATTTGAGACATGACCGTTGAAGTCATTGTTATTCCAACTCGAAGAACATTAATTGCAAGTATTCTTTGTCAAAGAAATGAATTAGAAGTGGAGAAATTCAGCTAAGTTCGTGCTATTTTGGAATTTTTGATGACTTTTTATTGACTTCTTACTGCTCTGTAGAACTGTTCGGGAAACACTATCAGGTCTAAACTTTTTAATTAGGAACTCAACTGTAATCTTCCAACGTAGTCTAAATATTGTTAGGCCCAAAATTTTGACCAAATGGTTTAATTTAGTTTTCACGGTTAACTGGACATATAATAAATGAGATTTCCAATGAGATCAACTTCATGTAGAGGTAATTTATGAGGTTGCTCATTTATGAGATAATTTCATATAAATGAGGTTGCTCATTTATATGGTTAGATTTAATTTAGATCCAACGGTTAATAAATGGATGAACTGAACTTGGCATTTTTGGAAATTTTAAGTAGCAAAAACAAATAAGTATGAATACTAAATATCATAAGTTAAGGTTTATTTGTAAATTTGCAAAGATATAAATTAAGTTATTGTTCCATGATTTTAGTAGGAAAGTCTACAAATCTATTATCTCTTATAAACCTGCCAATTTATCTTCACATTACTTTTATATTAGTCGTAGGAAAAAATATTATTTACATTTTCGAAGATTATGGGGCCGATTAAACTTTTTTCCATGCATGACATGTCAACTTCTTCACGTTGAAACCAGAAAAATAAAAGAACATTCTTCTTTAAATTTAAATTTTGAAGTGTCTTTGTGTTTCGAATAAAAAAAATTAGTTGAAGTATTTGCAATGAAAAAAAACTTATTTCACCATATATGTCAAATGCAATAAGATAATACATTTTCAAATTAAATTACTTTCACAACTTAATAATTTAATAAAATTTTGTTTTCAATTATATAAAATTCCATTTAAATGACATGTTAGAATTTCATGTATTTACATACATAAATTGCATTTTCATATCTCATATAACACACATGTAATTTTTAAAAAACATAATATGAAGTACTTGCCACGAAAAAATTACTTATTTCACGATACCAATTATATTTAGTAAAAATATACATTTTGAAATTAAATGCATTAACTTCATATTGTAATCTTAATCATATTTAAATATTAAATACCTAAATGAGGTGTAGGTATTTTGGGTTTGAAAAAACTTGTTGAAAACTTTGGGCAAGTTATGAGCAAGCATTGAATTTGCAATTTAAAAAAAAAGAAATCTTTGATTTTAATGAAAAATGTCGTGTATTAATATATGTCAATCAATTGAGAAGAGCAGTGTTATGAAATGCAGCCGGATGCGGTCGCATATAAGGATGGAGGCCCGATGCGAGGGAGAAGCGCATCACATCTCCCCAATGCGGACCGCATCCGAGCCCGCATATACGGCCAAAACAACCAGTTTTTATTTTTGATTTTTTGGGTTTTTTTGGGTTTCGTTTATTTTTTGACTATGATTTGTTTAATATTGAATTAATGATCTTAGAAATTATTGAACAAATTTACCTAAATGTTTAATTAAATGTATATAATTTATAATTAATATATCTATATTATATTGTTTAAATATTAAATCGCAAACTGCATATGCACCCGCATCGCATGTGCATCCCGTATATGTCGGATGTGGTGCCTCTCCGCATCGCATCCGCATCCCGCATTTCTGAGCCTTGGAGAAGAGTATTAAAGATTGGGAACATTTGTATTAAGGTAGTTAGGTGATTGCATATTTGTATCCTTTTAATACCCGATCTTTCCAAATATACCTTAATCGCAATGGTTTTTATTGAATCAAGAAATATCCTTTGATGCACATTAGGCAACCTATTTTAAACACTAATGAGGTCGGCGTCATTGGAAAATGCCGCCCTCTATATAAAATAAAATACATAAAATAAAGTTGGATGGAATTGGGTTTTTTTTTGGATGTGTCAAATATATTTTTATATCAGTTCATGCAACTAACAATACTATTTCCTTGAGGTCCAAAGATAGGATGTTTCTCTCAAACACTACATGATATATGCTATATCTGTTAAGTGAAAAATAAGGTGAACTGATAAACGTTTTTCGCGAATTACTTAAATCGCCCATGTCAATTACTATATTGTCTTTCTCTCCTTTCTACTTATATCCTCTCTACATCTCACTCTCACCACCACTCTCTCATCATTTTCCTTTCAACCACAAAAAATAATGTCTCGGGGACCTGGAAAGGCGCTAGCGGACGCACCATTGGACTCAGACTGTAGGAGATGCGTACCTCACGCCAGCGTTCAACAACTGAAAGTAAAGCTAAAACAAAAGACAAAGTACGTGCCTAAGTCACGTACATGATGCATGACCAAAACAAGCAAGAATGCCTAATCTTTTGCTTTGAGTTTTAAGGTCCAAGTTGCTTAAAGAGGGATTGATTATTGATCTGAGGGCAAACTAAAAGTCAAAACATGCCAAATTGAGCACCAAACCTCTATATCAGATACATCAAGAAGCCAAAGAAAGAAGAAGAGAAATGGAGCTTACCAGACCGTCAGTGGGCGGTCTCAGGCCGCTGATTGGTGGTCCAACTAGCTATGTTCTCCTACAAACATCTCCAGCTGTCTTCCCTTGAGCCTTAGAGTCTACTGAAACAAAGAAAACTACAAAACAAAAATTAAATTCACTCGAATCGTCCAAACCAGAGTCTGGACTGCCACCTCCCGGGCAACGGCGCCAAAAACTTGTTTAAACGTTTTATATTTAGACCACAAGTGCACAACCATCGGAGAAGACGGGGCAAGTACGGGTCGATCCGCAGGGAGGTGAGTAGCCTCTGGTTTGACCAAAATCAAATGGAGAATAAAGGGAGAAGAGTTTTAGATATGCTAATCTAAGCTACACTAAACTAGTAAGAAGAAATATGAAGGAAAACAACAACTAGTGATTCGAACTAAACCAAAAGAACCAAATGTAAAACTGCAAATCAGGAAGAGAGACCCTAAGGGGTGGAGTGAGTGTACACATTGTTAGCAAACAACGATTCTACAGGTTCAGGAGTACCTTTCTTGGAGAGAACCTGTGGCAGCGAAAGGAAGATCGGAGGTCACCTTACAGAATCCTTTTCACCGGTCGGTCTCGTACTCTCTTGGAGAAGGAGCGCGAGTTCACAACCAAAGAGTCCACGGAATGAGCTTGGTGCAGGTGGAGGGACGAAATGGGAGAGAGAGAAGGTGACGACTAGGGTTGGGTGGAGACTAGGGTTTGCACACTTGTTGTTCCATCCAATGGGAGGCTCCCCTCCTTATATAGATGGCTTCACCCTAAACCCTTAAATGTGTAGTCCAATAGGGACGCACCATGTGTCAGTGCTTTGGGCAAATATCTTATTAATCCTAGACTAATCCAATATCTCCCACTTGCACAACAGCACGATAACATCATGTCATCTGCTTTTGTGTGCCCGACACACATGCATATATCCCTGATACATACAATCACACAATGGCAATATGTCACCTCTTTATGTGTCCCCGACACATATGTATATATCCCTAATACATACAACTACTCCTCTCTCCAAGTACACATCCACAATACGCAAGTCTCTGATCATGTATCCTCGATACACGACCATCTGTGTCCCCGACACATGTACTCTTCCGATCATACGGACAAATGGGTCGTGCGACCGGTGATGCACCTGCAATTTAGGTGTCTCAAACTAGAAACCTTACTAGAAGGCCAGAATGACAACATCCTCATAAAACAACAAATAAGCAGTCAAAAATACACATCACCGTTCCCCAGGTTTACTCAGAAACTCACTTAACATGAACGGTATCTCGATCCCTCGGAGAGAATACCTTCTTGTCCTCAAGGTACTTGCTGCTGTATCCAATACAGTTGGGCCCGACAAATACTTTTAGTGCAGTCGAGTCAAACATTTCCCTTCGCCCCAGACCACCATTACACTTAGAGTTGACTCCCTTCCCGAAGATGCCTCTTTAGACCGAATCTCTCATGGTCATAGATAACATCCCAAAGTAGCCACATCAACTCTTTGCTTCATGGTGTCGTCGAAGGTCACTGAGGGCAACTAATGACAATCAAGTCTTGGACTCACACAGTGAAGGAGAAGGGATCCATCCTTTCACTTCCAAATGGTCGCTCAACACATGTTGTATGACAAACATGTTATGGTGGATCATACTGTACACAACAGTATGTCTATCTCTCAACACCATACAAGTCTTAGTCCAGTCGCACCCCCTCTGCGCCTGACCCGAGCTTCATCATTGTCGCCTTAACACCATACAGGTGCCACCTGGCGCCACATGTGATGCTCGCACTTGGCTTCTATAGGTCACATGAATCGTGGGAACATTCATGTCAATCCTCACCAACATAGAGGATCTCATCTTGATTCCTAATCAAGGCGATTGTCCTATCATGAACTGCTCTGGATCTATCATACAAGATCTCCTCATGATCAGTCTCATCTCTGGTCGCTATCAAAAAGCGCCAGAGGCGAATGCTCGTGTGAGTGAGAATTCTTCAGCCTATTGACAGAATAATATTTTATGCTAGAACAACTACATCAACCAAACAGTTATAGTCGAAAGGAAAACACAATCACTCATAAAAGGAAGTTAGACATGTCAATGCATCAAAGTCTGCGTAAGCCTAAGGACTTCACATGAGACAAAAACGAGTTCCTTAGCTATAGCCTTGGTAAGAGGGTCAACTACCATAAGACTAGTAGACACGTGTCTTAACACAACTTCCTTTCTCGTATGATGTCCTTCACAAAATGATACCTAACCTGTATATGTTTGTTCTTTCCATGATATTTGGGGTATTTCACATAAGAAAGGGCAGTCATGCTGTCACAATAGACAACAACAGGCTCATCCGATGTCTCTACTAGCCCAGTATGTTGTAAGAACCTCCTCAACCAAACTGTCTCCTGTACTGCTGTAGAGCATGCAACATAATCTGCTTCCATAGTCGATAGGGCTATACAAGTTTGCTTCTTGCTGGACCATGAGATGGCCCCATTAGCCAGCAAGAAAACATAACCAGAGGTAGACTTCCTTTCATCAATGTCTCCAGCCTAGTCGGCATCACTATAGCCAATCAGGCGGAGATCTGATGCTTGGTAACACAACATGTAGTTACTCGTTCCTCTGAGGTATCTCATGATTCTCTTGACTGCCTTCCAGTGCTCCATGCTTGGGCGAGACTGACATAACAAATGTCTGGCCTAGTACACATCATAGCGTACATAAGGCTTCCCACAACATTGGAGTATGAAACCTTGCTCATTTTGGCCATCTCTTCAGGAGTCTCAGGATGCTTATCAAGGCTCAAGTGCAAACCCTTCTCAACAGGAGTGTCGATTGGTTTGCATTTGTCCATATGGTTTTTCTTCAAGATGTTGTTAATATAAGTGTCTTGAGACAATCCCAGAAGTCTCTTGGACCTATTTCTAACTATCTTGACACCAAGGACGTAGCTAGCTTCACCCATGTCCTTCATATCAAACGTGGAGGACAACCACTCTTTAGTGGATTTCAGCAACTCTTTGCTATTGCCAGCCATGAGTATGTCATCAACATACAAGGTCAAAATGACAAATTTAGCATTGGATCTCTTAACGTACACACAGTGATCTTCCTCAAGCATACAGAACGCATTCTCTGATATAGCTTGATGGAAGCGAATGTTCCACTGTCTAGACGCTTGTTTTAAGCCATACAAGGACTTATTGAGCTTGCACACTTTGCGCTCTTGTCCTTTGACTTCAAAACCTTGAGGTTGATCCATATAGATCTCCTCCTCAAGTTCTCCATTGAGAAAAACAGTCTTTACATCCATTTGGTAAAGCTCTAAGTCCATCTGAGCTACAATAGCTTGTAGAAGGCGGATGGAGGCAAACCTAACCACGGGTGAAAATGTTTCCTCAAAATCCACGTCATCTCTTTGGGTGTAGCCTTTAGCTACCAGTCTAGCCTTGAATCTATCAATAGATCCATCCGCCTTCCTCTTAATCTTGAGGATCCACTTGGCCCCAATGGCCTTTCGGTTTGGCGGTAAGTTGACCAAGTCCCAGACTCGATTAATTTTCATCGACTCCAACTCTTCCTTTATAGCTTCTAACCACTATTTCATATTTGGACCTTCCAAAGCCTCTTTCAAGGTCTCCGGTTCTTGCTCATTGATTACTGTCATCCCAGATGTTTCATAATCAATTTCTTCTTGAGCTATCATGAGGGCCTCTTCCTCTAAGCGAAACCGCCTACGAGGAATGAGCCCGCGTTTACTTCGACGCAGATGGGTATCTGATGGCTCATCCTTCGTGAGAGCTATCGGATCCTCAGCATTGCTGCTCCCACTAGGATTGACTGGTGGAACCTCATGTTCAACTTCCAGATCCTGATCCCGTGGAGTGGAAATGTCCTCATCTTGTTGTTCAAAGAAGTCCACTGACTCTTTGATAGCTCCAGCAAGAGTTGGAAAAACATTTTCCAAGATTGTGGCATCCCTAGACTCCAGTTCCGTCCTTCTTTCGTTCTCGTCTATCCCGATAAAAACATAACCTTTGGAGAGATTACTGTATTTTACAAAGATACATTTTTTCCCTCTAGGTCCTAGTTTCCCATATCGGTGACTAGTAGAATGAATGTATGCCGCACATCCCCAAGGATGCAGCAGACTAAAATCAGGCTTCCGTCCTGTCCATAACTCATATGGAGTTGAGGGAACCGATTTTGTTGGAACTCTGTTGAGGATGTAGGCAACAGTCATTAGAACATCTCCCCAAAACGAAATTGGCAAGCTCGCTTGCGCCATCATGGATCTAACCATGTCTAGCAACGTTCTATTCCTTCTCTCGGGAACACCATTTTGCTGAGGAGTATAAGGCATAGTGAGTTGTCTAGATATCTCCTTTTTATCACATAACTCCTTGAACATTATGGAGAGATACTCCCCACCTCTATCCGTTCATAGAGTTTTAATCTTATTATCCAATTGATTCTCTACCAAGCTCATGAATTTCTTAAAGCATTCTAGAGCTTCTAACTTGTTAGAAATAAGATAAATATGACCATATCTAGTGTAGTCATCAATAAATGTGATGAAGTAACTTTGTCCATGTCTAGTACGCACATTCAAAGGTCCACAAATATCCGAGTGAATTAGTTCTAAAGGAGAAGTAGCCCTAATGGCTTTTCCGAACGGTTTTCTAGTTGCCTTTCCAGCTAGACAAGATTCACAGGTCGACAATTCAAATTTGGAGCATTCTCCTAATACCCCCTCCTTTACCAACTTGTTCATCCGGTCAACACCAATGTGACCTAGTCTAGCATGCCACATAACTGAATCATTATTCATGGAACTTTGACTTATAAAGGCACTAGTGTTATGATTGAAATCATAAATTGCGTCCAACACAAAAAAACCGTCTGAAAGAAAGACACGTCCATAATAAATGTTAGCAAGGTATAAACCCATATCATTGTTCTCAAAAACAACTTTAAAATCATGTCTCATCAAAACAACAACAGAAATAATATTTCTCCGTATAGCTGGTGCATAGAAGACGTCGTGAAGTAATATGATCCGTCCACTTCGCAAAGCCACTTTGCATGTGCCAACTCCAAGAACTTCAATGCTAATGTTGTTTGCCATGTTTATTCGCCTCCCACTTGGAACACGGCGATATTCCAAGAAGGCAGAACGATCCTTTGTTACGTGGTCTGTGGCACCTGAATCCAAAATCCACACAGGAGAGTGATCTGTGAGCATCACAGAACTAGTCACGTTACAATTCAAGGGATTACACACAGTAATTACCTTTTGCTCAGTGCACTCACGAGCAAAATGTCCAGTATTTCAGCAGTTAAAACAAGTCATATTAGACTTATCTTTCCCACCTCTGGATCCTCGAGGTCGTTTATTTCCAGCTTTATTTTATGTTTTGTTTTTATTTGCACCCTTCTTGCCTTTAAAACCCTGAGCTCTATCTCTTTTGCGCTTAAAACCTGCACTCCTCCGAGGAGCACCAGCTTTAGCAGCAAACACTTCGGTTAGAGGGGCTTCCGCAAGCATGCGGTCCTCCTCCAGCTCTAGGTGTTTTGCGGCCTGGTCAAATGTCCTGATGTCATCAGCATGAGTCAGATGGACCTTTATATGCTCCCAACTCTTCAAAGGCAATGATCTGATGAGAGCAGACACTTGCTCCTCATCGGTCTTAGCACGACCGGCAGTGCTCAGCTCGCTTATCATGTTTGACATTGCGGTAATATGTTGCCTCATCGTGTGACCTTGGCTCATTTTATACCCATCAAACATGAGCCCAAGCTGGCGGGCCCTTGTGATGGAGGTCACTCCGTACTGAAACTTCACAGCTTCCCACAATGCCTTTGCAGTTTGCAATTTTTCGAACCGCAGTAACAGATCATCTCGCATCGAACTCAGAATTGTAATGTGAGCAATACGGTCTTTCTTTTTCCATACATTATAGACATCCATATTTCTGCGATGCTGCGCAGTGTTCCCCTCCTCGGGGGAGACATAGTTTGGGTTATATTTTCTAACATGTCCTGATCCTCTAAGAGATACTCAATTTTACGATGCCACAGATCGTAATTTCTTTCATTGAGTTTATCTCCTCGTGTCAGATCAACGACAATGCTTTTGGAAGCAGCCATAAAAATCTAGGACAAAAAACCACATAGCGATACATGAGTTTTAGCATAAAATACAACGAGCCGCAATAGTCATAAAAAAACTAACTTGATAACTATAGCATTCAGACCAAAGGAAAACATAAAGCGTTCGATCAAATCCTCATGCAATAGTTATAAAAGCTATTTTACCAATTCATATATTGCGCTCCATCATGGTTTAATAACCCAAAAAAACGTATAAATCATGGCAAATCAGCAGCAAATAAATAATTATCTGCCAGTTGCAAGGTGGTTTACACAAAACACTTCTACCTTGCAACTCCCACTAGGCATGCAAGTTCCAAAAAAACGTTCCTTTCAGAACATTCCAATCAAGATCACACAGAAATTAATTGCTACATTACTTCCATATCGAGCTAAGGATCCCACATAGGGATTTAACACTGTAGATGGGAACCTGCATAAGCCTTATAGCAATAATATCGCAATAATAAAAATAAAGGAGCCCCTCGTCTCCCTAGGGAAATAAGCAGTCCACAGTCCATAATTATTACAGTCCATAAATATTACAGCCCATTGCGATATCTACTACAAATGGAAATGAATGAATGAAATTACGCTCAACTCTAAATAAGGCAGCAAAATAAATCAGCATCCATTCACACCATTCATACCATACAAGCGCAATCTTTCCATACGTTAGCACAATCACACACATGAATAAAGTGTACACCACTTCCAAATAAGAAGGAAGTAATATATAAGGAAACAACGCATATATGGAGCATAAGAAAAACGTATATGGAAATACCAATCAATCTCCATAATAGTATCTCAAAACAGAAATTTTCTTTTCTTTCCCCAATCAACATAATCATGAGAGCGTAAAAATTATCCTACTCGCATTAGGAAAGAAAAATCCAGAAAAATCCTCAATGAGATCAACACATGTATGTGGATTTAATCATAAAGGAAATATTTCAAATGAAATGCATGCTATCATTCCAAAAAATCCGAAATTCCTTAAATGAGATCAACACATATATGTGTATCAAAGGAAATCATTCAAAAAATACTTTTAAGGCAACAAAACTCCAGCCCATAATATGCTCTAAAAAATTTCAGAATTTGCCAATCTTTCCTTAATCAATATAAGCATGCAATCAACAATAATTATGCTACTTGTATTGGAAAGAAAAATTCGAAATTTTCAAGAGAATAGCAAGCATATATGCGCATTTTTCAGTAAGGAAACCAATAAATGACATGCATGTTAATGCTCCAAAAACAACCATATCCAAAATTCTTTGGAGCAACAAGGCAACACAATTATCATGCATATGCATATGGCAATAAACATCTACTCTAGATGCATGCTCATATTGAAAAATGCTAAATAATCAAGCATATACACGAAATTCCAGCAAACATGAGATCAAGTCATGCATGTACACGAATCAGAGATAACAACATTTGATCCATCCATGCAATCCGACATGCATGATGATATACAAATGACATACAAACATTATCATCTAATTCAAGCATGAAAAAATATCAGAGAATTAAACTACTGATTATCATATAAAACATGCGCAAAAACAGAAGATCATCATGATAGGGTTAACACAGATTTCATGTATACATGCTCAAAGATTAGAATAAATAATATGTAACCCTAATTCGGAAAAATCAGGAAAAATAGACATCTGATTCATGTATACATGTGCATGATTTAGAAGAATCAACATGAAAAAATAACTTCTGATTTTATCTAATACATGCGCAAAGAATAGAGGTAACAACACAGGAAAAACAGAATTCTGGTCACATCTATGTATGTGCAATGATAGGAGAGTAACATATCATATTGGCTCGAAATAAAATCAGGAAAAAATCCATCTTAAACCATGCATACATGCGCAAGAATGGAGGAGCAAAATCTAACCCTAGATGCATGCTCTAATGAACCAAAACATGCGCAACAAGTAGAGTCTAGTCTAAGCCCTAATCGCATGTTAGAAAGAACTCAGTAAACATGCACCACTTATATCTCTAAATGAACGATCATATTATTTCATTTAAAGATAATAAAAAACTCTGAGTTTTCATTTCCAGAATATCAAAAACAAATTTGAAAGAAAAAACATGAACAATCAACATATATAACATGCGCATCATGTAAATAAGCAATGCTGATTTTTCTGTTATCTTTCTTTCTCCAAAAAACATAACCACCAAATTTTTATCTCAAATCAGATTATCACGAAACAAAAATTCGTCAAGCATGGTGAGGATTCGAAGGTAACCGAGATGACTCTGGTACCAATGTTAGCAAACAACGATTCTACATGTTCAGGAGTACCTTTCTTGGAGAGAACCTGTGGCAGCGGAATGAAGATCGGAGGTCACCTTACGAAATCCTTTTCACCGGTCGGTCTCCTACTCTCTTGGAGAAGGAGCGCGAGTCCACAACCCAAGAGTCCACGGAATGAGCTTGGTGGAGGTGGAGGGACGAAATGGGAGAGAGAGAAGGTGGCGGCTAGGGTTGGGTGGAGGCTAGGGTTTGCACACTTGTTGTTCCATCCAATGGGAGGCTCCCCTCCTTATATAGATGGCTCCACCCTAAATCCTTAAATGTGTAGTCCAATAGGGACGCGCCATGTGTCAGTGCTTTGGGCAAATATAGACATTTCCTATGAATGAAAACACAACCTACATTTGTGCCTATTGATTGCATTATTCACCATCTTCTTGCGATGGACTTTTGCAAGAGAGGTCCCCAGGAATTATGGCTGGAGAAGAGTTGGTCTCTTTGGGAGAGGCAACTCTAGAAGACAATACTAGGGGCAGCATGGGGGCCGAACATGCTTAACAAGAGAAAGTGAGGGAAAGCATGTTCACAAGAGATCATGGGGATGGGGGTTACGAAATCTCAGGCATGGAAGAAAGCAAGAGGACAAGCCCACAAGGTGAGAATCGTGCGAGCGGGCTAGCTTCTTTGGTGAATGAGGAGGTGGAGTGGAATTCACCAACACAAGTATCAAAGAGCAAGGATTTTATGAGCCTCATGACACACATTAGTGGAGGAAGGTATGACATTCTCGGAAACAAAGATCTTGTGAAGGAGGGGAAAGAGGATAAAGAGGGTGCAGGAGTTGTAGAACCGGGTTTAAAGAAAGTGGCCTCGCTACCACCCACACTTCGGCGATCCGGGAAGAAGATTAAAAACAAAAGTTCATGTGGAGTCATGGGGGTCACCCCGCACCTTAAACCCATGAATGTATTAATGTGGAATGTGCACGGAGAAAATGGACCCAACCGTGCACTCATGATTAGGGGTCGAATAAAAGAGACAAATCCGGATGTGGTATGTCTTATGGAACACAATGTGAAAGACAAAAAGATGGAACGATTCAAACGAGATATTTGGCCTCATGCGTGGATTGCAAATAGCTTGATCGTGGACTCGGGATGGCTATTGGTGTTGTGGAATGACCACGTTATGGATCTTCATGTTACTCGAAACTCCACAACTACTCCACTTCAAGGGCTGTCAGAAGAAGGATGGGACCGAGTTTTATATCACGGTGGTGTATGGTGAAAAAGGGCATGTGGATAGGAGAGCTTTGTGGAGAGATCTTCATCTTGTGGCTCAGAGGTTTTGAGGCCGTGGATTGTAGGAGGTGACTTCAATTGCATTCGTTTTGCTAGTGAGAAGCGCGGTGGTGCAGCTGGAAATGAGATAGCGATGAAAGACTTTAATGAGTGTATCAATGCACTTCAACTACTTCAGGTGCCCTCTACGGGATGGGATTTCACGTGGTCAAATTCCTCCGAAGGAAGTGCTTGTATTGAGACAAGGATTGACCGGATACTTATGAACAATGTGTGGCTTGAGATGTTTCCGAAATCCTACTACATTGTCGGTGAAAATGATCAAAGTGACCATGCCATGTTAGTAATGAAGACGAAGGGAAATGAGAGACAGAAAAATAAGATGTTTCGTTTTGAAAACCATTGGGCGGAGCACGTGGAATTTCAAGCCATAGTGGATCAAGCTTGGTCTACCTTTGTGATTGGCACGCCTATATTTCGTGTTGCTGAAAAGTTGAAAGAAGTCAAGAAGGCACTTATAGGATGGAGTGGAAGCACGTTTGGAAACGTTACAAACAAGGTGGGTGAGGCCCGGACAACCCTTGAGGAGGTGAGGAAGGAAAGGCAAACCCTACCAAATGATGAAGCTTTAGCCATTGCTGAAGGGGCAGCAAAGGGGGAGCTCGAGCGTGCCCTTCTTGGGGAGGAGTCTCTTATCCATCAAAAATCAAGGGTGAAGTGGCTGAAAGAGGGGGATCAAAACACTAGGTTTTTCCATGCGCAACTCCGAGTGAGGAGAGTCACCAATCAAGTGAGGAGAGTGTGTGAGGGAGCGCATATCGTGGAGGAGGAGGGAGAAATTCGGGACGCCTTTCGGCGGTTTTATGCTAACTTGTTTGCGAATGGTTTTCAGGTACAACCACTTGATCCTTCCCTCCTCTTCCCACAGCTCCTGCCGGAGTAATGGAGGGACCTCACACGAAAGCTGGAATTAAGAGAAATCGAAGAGTGGTGTTACATGCAAATGTAGACAAGGCACCGGGCCCCGATGACTTCAATGCAAAGTTCTTTAAGACTGCGTGGGACACCATCAAAGGAGACGTATTTTAGGACATGAACTCTTGTTTGGACAGTGGAAGAGTGTTAACCCAATGGAATTCTACTTCAATTACGATTATCCCGAAGAAGAAGGCACCGAACTTCGTAGAGGACTACCGCCCTATCGTGCTATGAAACATGACCTATAGGTTCACAACCAAATTGCTTGCAAACCGCTTAAGGGGGCTGCTACCAAGGTTGATTGGGGAGAACTGATGCATTGCATACATTGCATCATATGTCGTTCATTTAGATTAACTTTATATCAATAAATGCTACTAAGGTATGTGTTTAGTCTTATTTACCGAATACAGGGACCTGAATGCAAATTACCCATATCCCGAGCATAAACCCGTGCAAGAGACTCATTTCTGTCATAAAGACCAACTTCAAGATTATCGGGTTTAAATTTAAGTTCATCCAAGCATAAAAGCATTCAAGACCTAATTACAAAAAAGGCCAAGGACTTAAGCACAAAAGTAGCCAGGGACTTAATTGCAAAGAGCCGAGGACCCGACTGCAATTACAAGTACCAAAATATTAATTTGGAAAATTTCTAAAGAAAAATCAATTGGGATCTCCAAATATATGAACAAATAAATTCGGAGCTCAAAAGAAAGGAAAGAAATCAATCCAGATGCGCAAAGGACATTTAAATCATACCATAAACACACAGGAAAAATCCGGATCGTATCTGAGCCAAAATGGTGGTGATTCCGCCGCACCCCATGTACAAAATGCGGCTGATTAGTCGCACAAAAGTCGATCCGTGCGCTCAAATTTTTACCAATGCTGTATTGACGCGTGTACTTTTCTTTTATGTATTGGGATCCCCGGTGGAGGCTATAAATAAGGCCGAATCATGTATTGAAAGGGGTCTTAGTTTTTATTCCATTCTTTAGCAATAAAATTTTGTTGGTTTATTTCTTGTTTTTAGTTTTCTTTTGTAGTTTCTCTAGGACCCCTTCTCATTCCCTCCATCTATGAGTTTCTAACTCTCTCCAAAGGGTGGGGGTGACAGATTTAAGGTGATGAGAAGAAGAATGATGTTATTATTTTAATTTCGTGTTAGTACATTTTGATTACTTGAGTTTATGTTGAATCATTTATCATGTAATGCTTTATAACTAATGTGATTTATTATAAGTTTCAGATTTCTCTAAACAAAACCCGACATCTAAACCTCTAGCCGCTGGACTCTCATCCATCTTTGCTTTATTTTTAATTTGTTTTTGTTGTTCTTGCTTTAGATAATTAAAAAACCAAAAATCTAAAACCAAACTTATTTCTCTCTCTTTCTTTCCTAAATCGAAAATCACAAAAATAACAATATCTCTCCCTCCTTGTGGTCGACCCGTACTTGCCACGTCTACATTGACGCCATGCACTTGCGGTATAAATTTAATTCTCATAAAGTTTTTGGCACCGTTGCCGGGGAGGCGAAGAAGATTTTCCTTATTTTTTGTGATTTCGATTCTATTCTGTTTATCGTGTGCGTAATCTAACTATTTGGGTTTGCATTTCAGGAGACAACAGAAGGTGCGGCGAAATCCGGGCACAGTTGGTGCAAGAAGGGCGGCGAAATCACCACATCTAAAGCACAACCTGCGGCAGATCCACCGCACGTCTGAAGCATCTGGGCTTCAAATTTTTGTGGGGTTGTCTCCATCTATGGGTGGACGCGTAGAGCAACTGGAAATTTTCGAGAGCGGGCGGCGAACCCGACTGAGCGTGCGTAGGTAACATTTGTTGCCTTTTTCCTCGTAATTTCTAGTTTCGGAAAATTTCCTTTTCGTAGAACTGCACGTGTTAGGCTCAAATTCCATAATTGACAATATTTCAACTCTGACCTAAAAAAGGGAAAAATTAGAAGGACTTAGTGCATGCATCATATAGTGTTTTGTTTGCATTATTCTTGCTAAATTCTTGCAAATTAATTCTTGTTGAAGAGTGCTGGAGGCAAGGTACGTGCGCGGTTTTATCGATTGCATTTAAGCATATAAATTAGTTCGCATACAACCTTGCAATTGTCCCCCAACTAAAGACCAATGTTTGACTATCTTTGCTAGATTTAAGTTAGACTATCTTAAGGGCAACTCCGTAGGAAAAGATACGGTGGGGATTTCATCACCCTTCCGTGGCCCACAAATCACAATACTAAAGTGTCACCCAAGCCTTAAAATTAAAATCAATTCGACATTGACCCCTAAGGACTCAGACTCAATTAAGGAAAAGATTGGTTTGACTTGCTATGACTTGAAGCTGATCGAATTTAATTTGGTGTCTAGAAAGTGTTTTTGCGTTGACGTAAGTCTTCCAAGCGAAGCGGTTGTCTAATTGGCACCGACTCTGTCGGAAGCGCCCCCACTAGCTATACACTGCCTGGCCAATTTGGTTTGATTAGTGAGGGAGGTGAATCAAGCGAATCAATTCGACTCAACCAGTTAGGAGTCGTCTAGATTTAAGCGACATTAGGTCCAAGATTGTTTGAACCGTGCTTGTTTAGGAAACTTCTGACCAACCCTCTTATCTATCTTTCAGAGTTAAGTTTCCCTTCTCATCTGAGTCTTCTTTCTCTTCTCATCTCAATTCTCTAGATTAAGATTCCTTTCTCATCTTTCCCCCTTCTATTGTTTGTTTCCATTTTTGAAAAAAAAAATTCAATTGATTCTTGAATTTGAATTTCGAATTTAAATTTGGAATTTGAATTCAAAAATTGATTCAAACCGGTGCACTCAGATTTGGGTTCGGGACTTGAGCAATCGACTCTCACGAGTTCATCTAGATTCCGGTCTGGAGCTTAGCCCCAATCCACCTGTTGCACCACCTCACCCGGATCCAATGGGTGAGAATGTAGTGGACCCTCCTGTTGCACCACCTATGACTCTGAGGGATCAGTGCTACTCAACGATGGCTGCTCAGCCATCGTGCATCGTTATGCCCACCATACCGGGTCGCGACTTCAAACTGAAGGCACAATACATGAGTATGTTGCCCAAGTTCACCTCTAGGGAACACCCATATCTCTTCCTTAGAGAATTTAAGGAAATCTTCTCCCTTATGCAATACCAGCATATCTCTGAGGAGGCAGTGCGTCTTAAATTCGTGCCTGTAGCACTGAAGGACGACGCTAAAAAATGGTTATATAGTCTAGCCGAAAGATCTATTAGGAGTTGGACCGAGTTTATTCAAGTGTTCTTAAATAAATATTTCCCCAACCATAAGACATTAGGATTAGGAATGAAGCTGTTGCATTCGTTCAATCTGAGAGCGAGCCGTTCTATTCCTATTTAGAAAGATTTAAAAGTGTGTTGACCCAATGCCCTCATCATGGAATTCCAAGATGGCAATTGTGCCAAATTATTTATGAGGGATTGACACATACATCTAGGGTTATGGTAGAATATGTAAGCCAAGGAAACTTCATGTCCAAAAATGAGAATGATGCTTGGACTTTTCTTGAGGTTTTAGCCGAAAATAGTATGCAATGGGACAATGCTAGAACACCGAATAACCCGAGTATTGGATCTAGAATAACAAGTCAACCTAGACCAGGTGTCTTAGCTGTAGATGCCACTGTAGCTGCTGAAGCAAAACTAGCCACCCTTATGCGTAGAATGGAAAGCCTAGAGCTAAAAACCAGACCCCTAGTGAATCAAGCATCTTCTGTCCCTTGCTCTAGATGTGGTCAAACTGGTCATACAATGGAGGATTGTGCGGACGTGGAACAAGTTAATGTTGCATTTAACCATTCTAGAAATGACCATACGCATCAACCTATAACCCGGGTTGGCGTAATCATCCCAATTTGTCATGGAACCAACAAGTTCAACCTCCTAGAAAACAACCAAACCCGTACAACCAAAACAATACATCATCTGGGTTTAGTAACAATGGAGATTATGATGTTAGATTGACAAGCTTGGAAAATTTGGTTAAGACTTTTATGCAAACAACCACCAATTCCTTCCAAAGGCTAGAAACACAAGTCAGCCAACTAGCGCAAATAGTAGGTGAAAGAGAAAAGGGTTAGTTTCCAAGTCAACCTGGGTAAATCCAAGATCTAACAATCAATATCAGCCCTATCAACCACCTCCAGGAAGTAACAATCCTAGACCGGTTCAAATGGTTCATGAGGAGGGATCGTTCCAACAAATAAATGCAGTAGTATCATTACGGTCCGGAAAACAAGTTGATACCAATGTGGTCAATCCTAGAGCTCCTAATCAATCTGGCCATCAAGCACCCACATGTGACCTGACCATTGAACCTGAAGTCCAATTTGAAAAGCCCAACCCACCTACTCAACCTGAACCTATAGCTCAACCTGAGCGAGTCTATGTTCCTAAAGCCCCATTCTCCAATAGACTCAAGAAGAACTCAAGTGCACAAATGGAGAAAATCTTGGAAGTATTTAAGCAAGTTAAGGTGAATATTCCACTCCTAAATATGATCCAACAAATACCTGCTTATGCTAAATTCTTAAAGGATTTGTGCACTAAGAAGAGAAAAACGAACGTACCAAAGAGGGCATTCTTAACTGCAAACATAAGCTCTATTCTGTCCAACTCATCTCCTATAAAGTATAAGGACCCTGGGTGTCCCACAATTTCATTTGCGATAGGAGATACTTTTATCAACAAAGTCATTCTAGACCTTGGTGCTAGTGTTAACCTTCTCCCGTTCTCTGTCTATGAGCAACTAAACCTTGGTCCACTAAAACCCTCTAAGACAACCCTTCAATTTGCTGATTGCTCTGTTAAGAAATCAAGAGGTATAGTAGAGGATGTTTTGATTAAGGTTGGTGACTTCATTTACCCAGTGGATTTTGTCGTTCTAGACACTGAACCTGTTATCGATGCTAAGAGACAAATCCCTGTACTACTAGGCATACCCTTTTTAACCACTTCTGAAGCTTTGATAAATTGTCGAAATGGGCTCATGCAACTATCTTTTCGAAACGTAAAGGCTGAATTTAATATCTTTCATCTTGATAATTAATCAGAAATAGTATGCAATCAAAGTGATGTTGTGATGAGATCGCGTATCTATAAGATTTCTGAATCAAATAAATCATCACAAACTCAAAAAGAAAGTTAGAAAAGGGGTAGAAATTCATCTACCCAACCACCATCACTCGAGCAAATAAGAGAACCAACACAGGTCAGGGGTGTGAAATCTTTACCACAGGGCAACATGGGGAACAATTCAACTGGATACATGCACCAACATGGTGACACTCAATCCAGTTCTGACTATGGTTGACTCTAAGCAAATTCAAATCCCTCTACCTTGACTCAGGTAATAAGTGCATTTGCTTTATCTTTGTATACATTGAGGACAATGCATAATTTATGTGTGGGGGGTGTTTATCTATCTATCTATCTATCTATATATCTTGTTCGTAAAAAAAAATCAATGCTCCATGACATAGCTTAAGATTGAACTGCCAAAACCCCTGTACAAATTGCATTGAGTTTTTTTGTTCTTTATTATATAGTTCTGCTTGTAGAAACTATGACATAAATCTAAGTACCAAAGAAATAACCCTTTACCCTTTAAGACATGTATGCACTTAAATTGGATGAATCAAATCTTTGAAGTAGTTGATAAAATGCAGAGGTTGAGGAAAATATACCGGGAAGTGTGGACTTCTAATAGAAATTAAGCCTTGAGGAAAATAAAAGGGGAATAAAAGTGAGGAAAGCACATTTTGCAAAATGATTACAAAAGCCCAAGCCTTCGAGTCACTGGTCCGTAGGGGTATCTTAAAACCCGGTAACTTGAGTCTGTCAGCTCGGGATTATCGACCAAACTCACTACACGAATGCAAAAAGGGTAAAAGTGTCAAAAAAGCAAATGTGTTGAATCACGGAAAAAAAATATACTCAAGGCCCAAAGTTAGAAGAATGATCCATGCCATGGTTGATCCGAATGATACTTGACCACCAGAGGAGGCGTGCAAAATAATTTAAGTGATAACATGTGTAGAAGGGTTAGTGGTGTAAATGTTGGAGGAATGAAGACCAAGTCAGATTATTTATGAGTTAGATTTATATAATGAGTATTCAAGAATTCTAAGTGAGATGTATAAGGTTGAGGTGGAGATATTGAGAGTTATTAATGAAATGTTTAATTAAGACTTTGTGGGTGTGTCAACTGAAAACCCTCACGAGACAAAACTCGTGCTCTAAGGAAACTTAAGGGTTTAAAGGCTTGTTGTACCTGCTAAGTGCAACCGTGATTCCTACGAAAGTGAGTTAGGATTTCCCTGTTTTCATTTTTCTTATATTTTGTTTTGCTAGGGACTAGCAAAATCTAGCTGTGGGGGTATTTGATGCATTGCATACATTGCATCATATGTCGTTCATTTAGATTAACTTTATATCAATAAATGCTACTAAGGTAAGTGTTTAGTCTTATTTACAGAATACAGGGACCTGAATGCAAATTACCCATATCCCGAGCATAAACCCGTGCAAGAGACTCATTTCTGTCGTAAAGACCAAGTTCAATATTATCGGGTTTAAATTGAAGTTCATCCAAGCATAAAAGCATTCAAGACCTAATTACAAAAAGGCCAAGAACTTAAGCACAAAAGTAGCCAGTGACTTAATTGCAAAGAGCCAAGGACCCGACTGCAATTACAAGTACCAAAATATTAATTTGGAAAAGTTCTAAAGAAAAATCAATTTGGATCTCTAAATATATGAAGAAATAAATTCGGAGCTCAAAAGAAAGGAAAGAAATCAATCCAGACGCACAAAGGACATTTAAATCATACCATAAACACACAGGAAAAATCCGGATCGAATCTAAACCTCCACCCGCTGGACTCTCATCCATCTTTGCTTTATTTTTAATTTTTTTTGTTGTTCTTGCTTTAGATAATTAAAAAACTAAAAATCTCAAACCAAACTTATTTCTCTCTCTTTCTTCCCTAAATCGAAAATCACAAAAATAATAATATCTCTCCCTCCTTTTGTTCGACCCGTACTTGCCACGTCTTCATTGACGCCGTGCACTTGCGGTATAAATTTAATTCTCATCAAGAACCAAAGTGCTTTTGTCAAAGGAAGGCGAATTGGTGATAATATTCTTCTCGCACATGGACTTTGCCACAATCTCCACCTTGCAAAGGGAGGGGACGCATGTGTCTAAAGCTTGATATCCAGAAAGCGTATGACTCCATCTCGTGGTGCTTCCTTGATGAGGTGATGAGTCACTTTGGATTTCCTATGAAGTGGAGAAGGCTGATTATGAGTTGTGTCAAAGCATCTTTTGTGGTGACGGTAAATGGAGCTAACTCCACCTCCTTTGCTGCGAGAAATGAGTTGAGGCAAGGTGATCCATTGGCACCCTACTTGTTTGTTATGTGTATGGAAGTCTTAAGTGAGATGGTAAAAAAACGGCGATGGATGGAAGGATTGAGCCCTTATCTTGCGGGGATGTGCTCGTTTCTCACTTGCTCTTCGCCGATGATGTCCTAGTCTTTGCTAGTGCAACAAAGGCAAACGCTCGTGCCATAAAGGCTGTCCTAGAGGAGTTCACGGCGTGCTCGGGGCTGCGATTTAGCACGGCGAAAGGCCAAGTATTCATGGGAGGGGACGTGCCACATGGAGCATGGATCACAACCCACCTTGGTATGGAACGATAGGAATTTCCGGTGGTCTACATCGGGCTGCCATTATTCTCTGGGAGGATGGGGAGAACTCATTGCATGTCACTTGTAAACAAGGTAAAGCAACGTCTTAGCACTTGGAAGCAGAATTTTCTATCCATTGCCGGCCGGGTAGAACTTGTGAGGAGCGTGCTTGTCTCGCTTAGTATTTATTGGACCTCCGCTTTCCTCATCCCACGGAAGGTGCTGCAAGAGATGGAGAGCCTCATGGCTCACTTCATTTGGGGAGGGCAAAAGAAGTGGGCTGTTGTGGCGTGGAAGGATGTGTGCACACTGATTGACATCATTTCATGCTCATATTTGTATCTTATATACATTATCTTACACCTAAGCAATGCTACGTGACGAGTTTTATGTTTAGTTTTCAGGAATAAAGAGGTTTGAAGAGAAGAGCCATGAAAGGACCCAAAAGCTGGGAAAAAGGACTGAATGGTGAGATCTAGGGACCAAGATGCAAAGGAGAAGGACCTGAATGTAAGACAGAAGGACCTAAGAGCAAAACAGGATACTTCACACCATCATGGGGAGTATTTTACCAATTCTATTCGGGTCGGAGCTCCAACAAGTCGAGTAACCGCATCAAAGACCAACAATACCAGAAAGCAAAGCCCACAACAAATTCCAACACGATCCGACAATTTTGGACCGCCAATTGGCGGTCTTGGACCGCTAATTGGCGGTCCATATTACTCAGGATCCGTCGAAATTTCTCCTGGACTTGTATTAATGTTCGTTTAGGCTATTTTTGGTATTGGTTTAGTCCCACATCGGGGGATTGTCCCCGATTAGCTTTTTCCATGCTTATAAATAGAACTCTTCACCTTCCATTGTAATTACCCATTGCTTGGTGGCATTCTCTCTACTAAGGAGTGAGCCTTGAAGCAAAAACTCAAGGTGGAGAAGAATGCTACCTTCAATGTGAGTCATTTTGTTAATAAAATAATTCTTCTAGTTTCTTTAAATCTTGTCTTTTAATTTGTGCATGTTTGTTTAGTCTTTCCTTTCCTTTTATGTTTCTTTAATGTTTCTTGCCTTCTTAGTTAACTTTCATTTCAGTATTATGCTTTATTTGCTTAGTCTAATCAGTAGTGTAATGAGTAGTGAGTAGTTCCATCCCCATTTGGGGGGTGGAGAAAGATGTGATATAATCATGTAGTGTATTAAGTGTGTGTTATTTTTATCCCTTGAGCTTTACATGATTTCCATAACCATCTAATGGGTCTCCACTCTTATCTTTGATATGCTAATGCTCTTGAATGAAGCTTAGCTTATGCTTTGATTAGTGGACCTATTTTATGGGGAATGATAAGGTTAGGATATGGATGAAGTTAATGTTGGAAACACAATTTGTAGTGTATGTACTCTTGTTGCCTTTTCCTTAGCTAATGTCTTGTATGTTTTAATGATGTAGTCATCTTAATTCATGTGGAGGCATAGTAGGGTATAGTCTTTATACTTGAGTTCATGTAGCTTCATTCCAATTATTGTCTTGTATGTTTTAATGATGTAGTCATATCTTAATTCATGTGGAGGCAAAGTTGGATGTAGTTTTATGATTTCATGCACTACATGTTGTGAGGAGCTTAATGAACACACACACACTTCTTTATGTTCACATTATTTCTCTACCCCCTTTAGGGTTTAGTTTTCTTGCTTTTTTTCCATTTCCATTTGCGTTTTAGTGTAGTTTAGTGTAACCAACCTTTCTTCCCTTTCTTTACCTCTCGCCTTCGCACAAACCAAGTGTCGACACACCTCCCAGTGGACGACCCGTATTTGCCACCGCTTCAACGCGGCCGTGCACTTGCGGTTAAATATAAAACGAGATCAATCAAGTTTTTGGCGCCGTTGCCGGGGAGGTGCTCTGTCCAGACGTTGGTTTGGACGATTCGAGGGGTTTTTAATTTTTTGTTTTCAGTTTTTCTTAGTGGCAGGGAACCTGAGGATCAAGGGGAAGCGACTGGAGTAATTGGAGAGCAAACGACCCCAAAGTGACCGCCAATCAGCGGTCTGGGACCGCCAATTGGCGGCCTGGTGAGCCTCAATTGCTCTCAAATTTGTTCCAGTTGTTATGTTGTTCACTTTAGTTATCTGGGAGCCCAATTTTGCATGTTGTGATCTTTAGTTTGCTCCCAAATTTAATTTCAATCCCCTTTAATCAACTTGGACCATAAAACTCAAAGCAAAAGATTAGACTTCTTGCCATCTAGGTCATGCATCATATGTAGACCTTGCATGCATCTTTCTTTTCTTTGCTTTACATTTTGTCGTTGATTGCTGGAGCGAGGTACGCATTCCTTATCACTCATTCACGCATTAGGACATTCATTAGTGAGTAAGGTTTGCATCGTAACAAGAGTGAGGTGAGTGCTTGTTTGGTGAGTTGCTTGCTAGCCTAAGATTTCAAAACATCTTTAAGGGGCATCACCTATAGACTTCAAAGATAAGGTGGGGGATTTCATCACCCCTCCCTTAGCCCCAAAAAGCACACTCAAGTAAAGCCTTAACTAAAAGCAAGTAGACATTGGCCCTAGGAATTCGGACGCACTAGGAGAGTAATCTAGTTGAGACCGCCATGACCTGATCGGCGTTGCCTACCTTGTCGATAGTAGGAGGTACTGGATCTCCGGATCTGGTATCACTTGCTGGGCATTGTGGTCCTCGTTGTAGGGAGGTGAGGCGTGTCGAGGCTAGTGACCTCGAAGTTAGGCGTCGTCTAGCCTAAGGACCCATTGCCTTACATTGTTTGAGCCATGCTTGCTAGTTAGGCTTCTACCTTCACCCTGTACCCTCGCTAGCTCTAGGGATTCTTCCCTTCTCCTCTGAGTCATCTTCTTCTCACCTTCTTCTACGTTATAGTCTCCTCCCCTTTACACTCTCTGTTAGCGTTTTAGGGTCGAGTCGAGCACTTTTTGCGAGCTTAGCCTCGTGGTGGTGAGAGTGATCGACTCGAGAGTTTTTCTTGAGATGGATGGTTACATGGGCGACCATCCATATCATTGTTGGGACCAGGACGATTCTCCCTGGTATTCCGGACCCATGCAACCTGGGGTGGCTCAGACGAATACCCCGTATGGTTGGGATGATCGCAATTGTGTCACTGAGCAATCTTCGTATTGGGGTAACATGAGAGAGGCACCGACTGCTAGACCACCATCTAGTTACGTCGGATCATATGTTGGTCATCAAACTAAGACATTACAAGAACCTTTGGCCTCTTTCATGCATGCGGTAGACGACATGAGTGCACCGGTGGCTCCAGTAGCCGTACCGTGTCACTATTGTGGGTTGAGTGGTCATGATTTCGGGGAATGTCCTTATGTTCCCCCAGAGCCTGAGTATGAGCATACATTTTCCCAAAATGCTCATTATGACCATTACGCATCCGCGTACAACCCGGGAGGGATGGATTCGTGGGGAGACAATTTGTATTCAAATTCTTATACATCATTTCCACCCCAATATCCTCCTCCCGAATACCCAGAATTCTACCAACACCCCACTTCAAATCATTGGACTCATTCTCAGCCCATCAACACCCAACCCCAAAATTTCCCAAGATCTGACTTGGACCTCCTCGTTGACCGCATACATAATCTGACACTTCAAGTGAGTCAACTGACGCAACAATTAAGTGAGGAGAGTGACATTTCATGTCAGCATGAGGATTCTTCTTTTGATATCGAACCACCACCACATCCACAAATTCAAAGTACAATCTTTCAAAGTCAAACTCCTAGTCAGTCTGAGGGACTTGGGGTTTCAATTCACGATCACTTAGTGGAGGATTCGATTCAAATTAAGAATAACTTGGACCAGCTTCATTATGAGTCGGCACAGGATTGTGCCTTATCTTTTTGTCCCGTGGCCCTTGAGCCACATGATCTTCATATTGTGCCTCTTAAGGACTCACCTCTGGTGGAGCAAGAGCTCCCTAGTACCCTCAATTTCAAACAACCTGATGAGAGTTTGCCTCTCACTATTGTTCCTGATCATCTTGGAAATGATGGAACATCAAACAACCACATTGCTCATGAGGGTATTAGGAGTTCCTTGGAGGATACCTTGGGTATGAGACCCACTTCCTGTTCTCCTGGTGAGTTGGACATGCATAACGAGGTGCTTGACCTCGTTCCGACCCACCAGCCTGTTGGTTGGAGAGTTTGGATTGATGATCATAACTTCAGTTCCGCAACGGGAGATATTTTTCTTCCGTTGCCCCTTATTTCCCAAACTCTTGAGAGGTTCAAGCTCTTTCAGTTTGATCCGTTGAATGAGACGCCTTTGCGTCCAATTCACGAACCTCTCATTTCATCCGGTGCTCTTTGTGAAGGGGGCCCACGCATGAGTATTCTGGCCCCGCGTGGTGTCATGTTCCCTTTCCAAGTGCATTGACCCACTCTTGAGGTTCCCATTTGATGTCTTTTGACAAATGAAGATGGGAACTTATGTTTGTACATAGTTATATAAAAAAAAGAAAAGAAAAGAAAAGAAAAAGAAAAAAAGAAGTACAATAAAAGACTCCTTCAGTGAGCATCGATTGTTGTGAGCCCCAACCCTTGTGTATTTGGGCTCCATTTCTTTCACGTATTTGTACCCTTTCTTTAGCATCTCACAGGTTTTGAGGGAATTTGGGTTATGTCCATCAACATGACCTTGCACTTCCCTTTGTACTTCACGTTGGTGAGATCTCTTCTGTTTCATGCATACATCCATGTCGTATTTTGCTCACATTCATTGAGGACAATGCATGAAGTAGGTGTGGGGGGGTGTTTTACGTGTGTACATAGTCGAGTCTTTTCTTTTGATTTTGTTTTCTTTTGTTTGCATTGTTAGGGTCATGTTAGTGTGCTGCATTTAATATCGATATATCTGCTTGCCATGATCCTTGGGTGACTTGTCTTCTTTTGCTTGCCGAGTGCTTCAAAATTTTCACATTTCTTTCAAAATCTTCATGTGTTTGCGAAAGAAAATGTTTTGTGGGTTTTGCGTGTGTTTAGCATGTGCAAAACCGTTGAGAGGCAAAGTAAAAAGAAAGCTCCCAAAATTGTCTTGAACTTGATGCATTAGGATATCTAGTACGTGGCTTTAGGATTTATCGAGTCGTTAGGATGCACCCCAGTTTTCCTTTGGGGGTGAGTAATCATAGGGTTTCAGTGCTCAAACATTCAAAGAAGTCCACCCTGAACCTAGTGAGTCAATAATTCGTGTTTGTTAATTTAGGAAGTTTGTTGTAGTCAAGGACCCTCTTAATCTTATTGTGAGACATTAGTGTAGGGGTTTTGGTTCATGTGTAGATAAGAAATAAGTGAGTAGATGTTCTCTCTTCTCGCACGGCTCCTATCACTCGGGAAAGTAGGTCTGAGGGGACTTTGTGCCTGGTGCTTTCGAGTCATCTGACTTGGGATGCGCCGACCGAACTCCCGTTACACGGGTGGTAGGGATTGCCCTATGTGGAGATTTGGGGAAAGGTGTACGTGATAGTGTAAGTCCTCATGGGCAATGATGCACGAAACCTGACCCTGGGAGAATGAAGCTCCAACTAATAAAAAGAAAAAAAAAGAAGAAAAAAAAATGTGTGAAAAGAAACAAAAAGAAAAAAAAATGGTAATGCAAATAAGAACCTTAATGGACCTTACACTTTGTATCACTTGAGGATCTTGAGGTTGTCCATGTCTTTCACTTAATTCCTTATTTAACTAACACGAATGGTTCATTAGGGTAGAGGTGTGGACTGATCACCTATATAGAGTCGGCCCGTAGCATTACCGCGTCCATTGATCGACAAAATATTTCCAACGAGTCGAGGTCTAGATTGAATAATGCATCTTGTTCGGATTTTGTGGGTATATCCGCTGAAAACCCTCAGGAGACAACACTCCTCCTCCTTGGCAACAAGGAGGTTTAACGGCTTGTTGCACGTGCTAAGTGCAACCGTGATTCCTACGAAAGTGAGTTAGGATTTCTTATTTTTCGTATGCTTTTTCCTTTCTTTGTTTTGCTCGAGACTAGCAAAAACTTAGGTGTGGGGGTATTTGATTGACATCATTTCATGCTCATATTTGTATCTTATATACATTATCTTACACCTAAGCAATGCTACGTGACGAGTTTTATGTTTAGTTTTCAGGAATAAAGAGGTTTGAAGAGAAGAGCCATGAAAGGACCCAAAAGCTGGGAAAAAGGACTGAATGGTGAGATCTAGGGACCAAGATGCAAAGGAGAAGGACCTGAATGTAAGACAGAAGGACCTAAGAGCAAAACAGGATACTTCACACCATCATGGGGAGTATTTTACCAATTCTATTCGGGTCGGAGCTCCAACAAGTCGAGTAACCGCATCAAAGACCAACAATACCAGAAAGCAAAGCCCACAACAAATTCCAACACGATCCGACAATTTTGGACCGCCAATTGGCGGTCTTGGACCGCTAATTGGCGGTCCATATTACTCAGGATCCGTCGAAATTTCTCCTGGACTTGTATTAATGTTCGTTTAGGCTATTTTTGGTATTGGTTTAGTCCCACATCGGGGGATTGTCCCCGATTAGCTTTTTCCATGCTTATAAATAGAACTCTTCACCTTCCATTGTAATTACCCATTGCTTGGTGGCATTCTCTCTACTAAGGAGTGAGCCTTGAAGCAAAAACTCAAGGTGGAGAAGAATGCTACCTTCAATGTGAGTCATTTTGTTAATAAAATAATTCTTCTAGTTTCTTTAAATCTTGTCTTTTAATTTGTGCATGTTTGTTTAGTCTTTCCTTTCCTTTTATGTTTCTTTAATGTTTCTTGCCTTCTTAGTTAACTTTCATTTCAGTATTATGCTTTCTTTGCTTAGTCTAATCAGTAGTGTAATGAGTAGTGAGTAGTTCCATCCCCATTTGGGGGGTGGAGAAAGATGTGATATAATCATGTAGTGTATTAAGTGTGTGTTATTTTTATCCCTTGAGCTTTACATGATTTCCATAACCATCTAATGGGTCTCCACTCTTATCTTTGATATGCTAATGCTCTTGAATGAAGCTTAGCTTATGCTTTGATTAGTGGACCTATTTTATGGGGAATGATAAGGTTAGGATATGGATGAAGTTAATGTTGGAAACACAATTTGTAGTGTATGTACTCTTGTTGCCTTTTCCTTAGCTAATGTCTTGTATGTTTTAATGATGTAGTCATCTTAATTCATGTGGAGGCATAGTAGGGTATAGTCTTTATACTTGAGTTCATGTAGCTTCATTCCAATTATTGTCTTGTATGTTTTAATGATGTAGTCATATCTTAATTCATGTGGAGGCAAAGTTGGATGTAGTTTTATGATTTCATGCACTACATGTTGTGAGGAGCTTAATGAACACACACACACTTCTTTATGTTCACATTATTTCTCTACCCCCTTTAGGGTTTAGTTTTCTTGCATTTTTTCCATTTCCATTTGCATTTTAGTGTAGTTTAGTGTAACCAACCTTTCTTCCCTTTCTTTACCTCTCGCCTTCGCACAAACCAAGTGTCGACACACCTCCCAGTGGACGACCCGTATTTGCCACCGCTTCAACGCGGCCGTGCACTTGCGGTTAAATATAAAACGAGATCAATCACACACCAAAGGATGAAAGAGGGCTCGGTCTGAAAAGAATAACGACTTGGAATGATGTGGGCCTCCTCAGCCTATTAAGGCTTGTGGTGGCGGAAGGAAGCTCCCTTTGGGTGGTGTGTACGACGAAAATACCTTAAAAACCGCTCTATTTGGGTAGCAAGGTCACCATCAACATCATCATGGGCATGGCGAGGGATTCTTCGAGTTCGCGAAATTGCTCGACGACACATCCAATATGAGGTGGGAAGTGGGCAAGGATACGGTTCTTCCAATATCAGTGGTGTGGCGAACCATTTCATGTGAGAGTTGGGGGCTCGACTCAACCATGAATTGGGAGTGCCTTGGGATACCAAAGTATCGTAGTTCATAAGAGATGAGAAGTGGAACCTCCCCCCTCCCCCAAGATCAACGATAACAGAGGAAGTTCATTTGAAGATCACAAATACACACAGTCATGGAGGCATGGACCAGCCAAAGCGCATAGAAGGGAAAGGGGCTACATTAGGAATCAAGGAAGTATGGAAGTGGTTGGTAGAACCGGGGAGAAAGGTCACTTGGGCGGGTGTGGTTTGGCACAAACACGCCATTCCTAAGCATGCTATTACAGCTTGGCGAGCAATGAGGGGGCGCCTCCTAACAAAGAAGCTTATGAATTTACGAGGAGCAAAGCATGACCAGGTTTGCAGCCTTTGTGAGAGGGCGGAAGAGGACATGGACCATCTATTCTGGAGGTGTTCATACATAAAGGAGGTGTGGACAACACTACTATTCCTCATGAAGCTGAGCACTCGGCTAGCAAGATCCATCAAAGGCGAAGCTACACGCCTCTCACACGCGAGAGGAAGCCGGGTTGAGAAGGTTGTGCGAAGGTGGGCTTTTAGTGCCATGATTCATGAGTGCTGGCTGGAACGGAACCGAAGGATTTTTGAGGGAGAGAAGAAGAAGCCAGGAGACATAGTGGCTGAAATCAAGGACATGGTCGGATGTCTTTGGGATAAAGTCAAGAAACTTGCGGATAAAGACAGCGAGGAGCAGAATTTTCAGACCACGTGGTGTTAGTTTTCAGGATATTCGAAAACGTTATAACTACATAGCTTGAGAGATGTAATACTTGTAGTCTTGTGGCCGGTTATGCATGTTAGCATGCCCGCAGACTTAATGTTTCTTTTTGGGTTTTCTAGTTTTTTAAACTCGTTTTTCATTTAATAAATTTAGAGGCCAAGCCTCCCTTTTGCTTTGAAAAAAATATGAGAGAATGGGTGCACCAACCTCACGCCAACAATCAAAAAAATGTAAAGAAAAGAAAAGACAAATGCATGCAAGATCTAGAAATGATGCATGACCTAGATGACAATCAATCTAATCTTTTGCTTGAGTTTTAAGGTCCAAGTTGTCTTAAAAGGGGAATTGATTAATCTGGGAGCTAAGTACAGGTTAACACATGCAAAATTGAACTCCCATACAACTACATTGTAGAAAAAACTGGAGGAAAAGAAACTTACAAGGCCCCTAGTTGGCGGTCCCAGACCACTGATTGGCGGTCAGCTTGGCGTATTTCTTCCTCCAATTTCTCCAGTGGTCTCCCCTAGTGCCTGAGAATCCCTGAAATGAAAAACTAAAAACCAAAAATAAACCCACTCGAATCGTCCAAACCAAAGTCTGGAAGTACCTCCCCGGCAACGACGCCAAAAACTTGATTGATCGTTTTAAAATAACCGCAAGTGCATGGCCGCGTTGAAGCGGCGGCAAATACGGGTCGATCCACTGGGAGGTGTGTCGACTCTGGTTTGTTCGAAGGCAAGAAGGAAAAAATGGGAAAGATGTTGTGATTACACTAAACAATACTAACAGTGAACAATCAATAAAACTAAACCCCATAGGGGGTAGAGAAAGAATGTGACTATGAAAATATGTGTATGTGTGTGTGTTCAATTGTGCTCGCCACAACATGTAGTACATAAAAATCATAAAACTAAATCCAACTTTGCCTCGACATGAAATAAGATAACACATTATCATTAAAACATACAAGACAATAATTGGAATGAAGCTAAATGAACCCATGCATAATGACCAAACCCCATTATGTCTCCACATGAAATAAGATTTACACAATCATTAAAACATACAAGACATTAGTTAAGGTGATGGCAACAAGAGTACATTTAACCACAAGTCATGTTTCATTTATCAATTCCATCCATATCCTCACCCCATCATTCCCTATAAAATAGTCCCACTAATCTAAGCATATGCTAAGCTTCATTCAAGAGCATTAGTATATCAAAGACAAAAGTGAAATCCCATTAGATGGTTATGGAATCATGTAAGGCTCAAAGGAATAAGATAACACACACCTAATACATTACATAATCACATCACATTTTTCTCCACCCCCAAATGGGGATGAAAGTACTCACTAATCATTACACTAACTATTATATAGAAAAACATGTGAACTAAGCCTACTAACTTTAATGAAAGGAAATTAAACTAGGGAAGCAAGAAATATTAAAGAAGCTAAGTCTACTAGATTTAATGAAAGGAAATTAAACTAAATAAGCATGCAAGAAAGGAAAAATAAGCAATCTGCCTTCTAGGCAAGAGGATAGCAACATAACAAAAGAAAACTTTTATTAATTTCAAACTCACAATACAAGTAGCATCTCCATACTTGAGATTTTGCTCCAAAGCTCATTTCAAGTAGAGAGAATGACCACCAAGCATGTATAAATACAAATGAGGAGGAATAGTTCTATTTATAATCATAGAAAAAGGCAATCAGGGACAATCCCCCAATATAGGACTAATACACTACTGAAAATAGACATAAAACACTCTAATACATGACTCGCCTAAACCTTATCGGATCCAGAGCAAAACAGACCGCCAATCAGCTGTCTTGGACCACCAATTGGCGGTCTTTATGGTCCGAATCGGGTGGTGTTTTGGACGTGTGGTTGTCTGGCTTGATTTCTCCATGTCTGATGCACCTTAATCGGTTGTGTAGCTTGCGACCTGAATCTAATTGCCAAAATACTCCTCATGATGGTGTGGAGTTTCTTCATTTACTCATTGCTCCTTTTTGTTTTACATTCGGGTCCCTCTCTCTTGCATCTCAGTCCATAAGTCTTGCAACTTAGTCATTTTTCTTGCTTTTTAGTCATTTTATAGTCTCTCCTTCTCAAACCTAAATATTCCTGAAACTGAAACAAAAAAACTCATTACGTAGCGTTTTTTAGGCTAAGAATGCAGGATATAAGACACAAATACATGCATGATATCATGTCAATCACTTACGTTCATGGAAATCACTCAACAGTCCATACAAAATATGACAATGCAAGTGAGTCAAATGATGCAGCAATTACGTGAACGTGCCGAGGGTAACTTTTCTTGTCAACATGAGGATTTATCTTCTGATATCGAACCACCACCACATCCACACATTCATGGCACAATCTTTCAAAGTCAAACTCCTAGTCAATCTGAGGGACTTGGGGATTCAATTAACAATCACTTGGTGGAGGATTCGATTCCAATTGAGAAAAACGTGGACCAACTTAATTAAGAGTTGGCACAGGATTGAGCCATATCTTTTTGTCCCGTGGCCCTTGAGCCACATGATCTTATTGTTGTGCCTCTTAAGGACTCTCATGTGGTTGAGCAGGAGCTCCCTAGTACCCTTAATTTCATATGACCTGATGAGAGTTTGCCTCTCACTATTGTTCCTGATCATCTTGGAAATGATGGGAAATCAAACAATTGCATCGCAAATGAGGGTATTAGGAGTGCCTTAGAGGATACCTTGGGTAAGAGACCCACCTTCTGTTCGTCTGGTGAGTCAGACATGCATAATGAGGTTGTTGACCTCATTCCGACCCACGAGCCTGTTGGTTGGAGAATTTGGATTGATGATTATAACTTCAATTCTGCAACTGGAGAAACTCTTCTTCCATTGCACATTATGTCTCAAACTCTTGAGAGGTTCAAGCTCTTTCAATTTGAACCTTTGAATGAGACGCCTTTGCGTCTAATTCATGAACCTCTCCTTTCTTCTTGTGCTCCTTGTGAAAGGGGCACATACATGAGTATTCTGGCCCCACGTGGTGTCATGTTCCCATTCCAAGTGTATTGACCCACGTTTGAGGTTACCATTTGATGTCCTTTGACAAATAAAGATGGGAACATATTTTTGTACATAGTTATATTTAAAAAAAACAATAAAAGAACAATAAAAGACACCATGAGTGAGCATTGATTGTTGTGGGCCCCAACCCTTGTGTATTTGGGCCCTATTTCTTTCACGTATTTGTCTCCTTTCTTAAGTATCTCAAAGGTGTTGAGGAAAATTCAGGTTTATGTCCATCAACATGACCATGAAACTTTCCTTGTGCTTCACGTTGGTGAGATCTTTTCTTTGTCATGAATAAATCTAGGTAGTATCATGCTCACATTCATTGAGGACAATGCATGAAGTAAGTGTGTGTGTGTGGGGGGGGTGTTTTACGTGTGTACATAGTCGAGTCTTTCTCCTTTTGTTTTGTTTTCTTTTGTTTGTATTGTTAGGGTCATGTTAGTGTGCTTTATTTAATTTTGATATATTTGTTTGCCATGATCCTTGGGTGACTTGTATTCTTCTGCTTGCCTTGCCTAGTGCTTTAAATATTTATTTCTTTCAAAAATCTTATTGTGTTTGTGAAAGAAAATATTTTGTAGGTTTTGCATGTGTTTAGCATGTGCAAAACCGTTGAGAGGCATAGTAAAATGAAGCTCCCAAAATTGTCTTGAACGTGATGCATTAGGATATCTAGTATACCGACTTTAGATCTTATCTAGTTGTTAGGATGCACCCCGGTTTTCTCTCGGGGGAGAGTAATCTAGCCATCCCAACCTTCTCAATCCCTCACCCACGAAATTCAGACCTCCTCAATCTCCCTCTCTGGTGTGCTAGTGGGTGGAGCTCCGACGAGTCAAGTGGAGCAAGCTAGAGTGCATTTTTTGGGAGCAGCAAGACGAAGATCTGGGTAGGCTGATCTCCGGTAATTTCTGGCAAAGCTTTTCGTGAATTCATGTATACAGCTGACCCTTGAAGAGTTTTATGGGAGGGGGTGTTGGCTGGAGGGCTGGCGAACACCATGTTGGTGGTTGGTGCAATCAGTTGCACCATCAACCGAGTTCCCTTCTAGCGTGCGCATAGAGCATGCGCTAGATGGGGCTGGTTGTGGGGTAGCCAAAGGGACTGGACCTCCAGCGAGCTCTAGTGAGGTCCAACCAGAGGTGAAGGTGTTCCTTCTGGGCTGAGTTTGAGGGTGACCACAGATCCGGTTGGGTGTGGCTGGCGCACACAAGATCCAACTAAGGTTTTTGCCTTCAACCCTTTTGACTCCTAGCATTGGATGGCTGTCTGGTGCAGCCATTCTAGATGGTGTCTGGGGTCAGGAGGGGGGTGGGGATGGACCTTGAGGAGGCTAGGGGATAGAGGAGTCGTATTGGCTTGTTTGATCTGAGCATGGTGCGCTTGGGTGATGTCAACCATGCGGTTGGTGCATCTTGCACACTTCTTGTTCGGTTGCTGGACTGAACGGCTTGAACGGACTTCGTCTGACCTTCTCCCACCCCAGACTGCCTGGTAAGGATGCTCTGAGCATGTGGTTTGGATGGGTCGGGGATCCATATGCATGACTGTGAGGTTTCTATTTGTTTGTGATTTATCTGATGCTATCGGTTGTATTATGTGCGATGGTTGCTATGATTGTGGTTTGAGTCACATCTGGTCCAGCAACACATATGATACATTCATGATATGATTTCGGTTATATTCTCTGATATTTTTATATGCATGCACTCAAGAACTAAATTGGACTCCTTAGTGTCATATGTTATTCATATTATATCTTAATGCAACATATGCTTTCGAAGGTACTCATAGATAATAATATTGGATAGATGGAGTCTTCTGATATTATGTGCATATTTCACCATGTTGTATTACTAATATATAACTTATTTCATGCTCTTGTATGCTCTGATCATGCTCTGAAATTCTAGTTCATATCGCATATATGCTCTGAAATTGATGTTGCATGTTAGCGATTGTGGTGTGTTGGATTATGACATCTCTTACTGTTGTACAAGATGTTGGCCTTTTAGCCTTAATCTTTATTTAGTTTTGATGATTAAGTAATCTAATCTTAATCTATATTTAATCAATCAACCTAGACAATCAAAGTAAGCAAACATGAATACATGCATTGCATATATATTCGTGTACTTGCGATATTCTTAATAGGTTGATGAAGAATCAAGCTAAGGAGCTTGGGGACAAGAAGATAAAGACTCAAGACATGTAATCAAGCTTTGGACCAATATGTAATGTAGTATAATTTGAGTGCTAAGGATTAATGTAAACTTGAGCACATTAGGATTCTGTCCCGTATCCCCACGGTTAACCGAACCCCACTCGGTAAACCGAATCTTGTAGAGTTCGGTCCACCGAACACCTTGCGGTCAACCGTGTAGAATCCTTTAGGTGTTCCCTGGAATAACCACATCGGTATACCGAATAGCCTTCGGTAGACCGAATTAGCCTGGATCGGTTTTGGACTTTGCTCCAACGGTCGTATTTAAATCTTGACCTAAAGCCAAATTGACTTATCCATATTCGGTACACCGAACTTCATTCGGTCAACCGAATCATATTGCTTTAGGAGACCAACGGCTATTTAACTTGACCGTTTTCGGTAAACCAATCTCCCACGCTTTGTCAGCGCAATTCCCGTGCTACTTCGGTATACCGAAGTATACACGGTCAACCGAACTTGAGTAGATCAGAGCCCAATCAATTCTACTGTCCACCTTGGAACGGTGAACCGAATGGACTTCGGTGAACCGAATTTAATTAGGGCTAAATAGATAAAAGCTACTGGAGGTTGGTGAACGGTGATCCGATACATAATTGGTAAACCGAGTTCTTTGTTCAGACCATTGTTTCGGACTACCGTGTGGATAACGGTCGACCGAATCTGTCTCGATTTCTGGCCGAGCTTAAGTCACATCTTGCTTTCTCATTGGTCCATTCCCCACCAACTCCCAAACGGCTAGATGAGCTTGAAGGCTTATAAATAGGACCTCATTTGGTTGCTTTGGACATCTTGAACACTTCCTATCTATCCAATACTCAAAGCCAAATCCTCTCCATCTTCAAGCTCTCAATCCACAACACTCAAGCCTAAACTTCACCACTTGCATATCCAATTCCATATCATATCCAAGTGTGCTCAAGTATAGAGTGTTAGTTAGATTGTGATTCCAATTCCTTATTCAAGAATCACCAAGTTGTAAAACTTCGAGGAAGCTCCCTCTCGGGTTGTGAGAGGAGACACGAGCGAGGCGAGGTTGTTTGCGAGGGTCGGTGTTGTAAACGGCGTTGGTCTCGGCCCGGAACGGAGATCGGTTAGTGGAACCGTAAGCGAGGCTCGGGGGATCGAGCGAGGCTTGCGAGGAGGACTAGGACCCGGGTGTGGGTGCCGAACCTCTCTAAACTCCGGTGTCGACGAATTTGTGGTTTGCAATTGTCTCTTCCTTAATCCTTCGATTAGTATTTTTAATTCCGCATTTTTCTATCGATTAGAGGGCCATAGATCCTAACAATTGGTATCAGAGCATTAGGTTGCTAATTTCATTTACTTAATCGTAATTTAGCATGGCATCTACTTCTAATCATTGTGAAGGATTATCTACATCTAAGCCACCATTGTTTATTGGGTTAAATTATGACTATTGGAAGAAAAGAATGAGAATATATTTGCAATCAAATGATTTGAAATATTGGACATTCATATTAAACTCATATACACCTCCTAATGATGATGAAATTGTATCCTTAACAAAACCCAAAATTAAGGAAGCGGAGATGAATTCCCGCATTATGAATATCTTGTATTGTGGGTTAAATGAAGGGGAATACAATAGGGTAAGAGGTTGTGAAAGTGCTTATGATATTTGGCATACATTAGAAATGCATCATGAGGGTTCAAATAGATTGAAAGAAACTAGGATTAATTTGCTCATGCATAAATATGAATTATTTCGTATGCAATCCGGTGAAAACATAAGTGAGATGCACACTCGCTTCACCGAGATAATTAACTCTCTTAAAGCACTTGGCAAGGATTTTAGCAAGGGAGAGATTACTCGAAAGATTCTCCGATCACTCACCGACGATTGGGAGGAGAAGACGACCGCCATCGAAGAAGCACAAGATCTCACAAAATTATCGGTCGATGAGCTAATGGGTAGTCTCATGACATATGAGATACAAATGAAAGACCGCATTGAGAAGAGAGTCAAGAAATCCTTAGGGCTACACGCCGTCGCCAATTCGATAAAAGGAGATAGTGATATCGAGGAACAATTGGCGACACAACAATTTAAGGAATTTCTCAAAGAAGAGAAAGAAAGAAGAAAAGAGAAGAAGAAGAGCAAGAGAAAAGAGAAGAAGAAGAAAGCTCTTAAAGCTACTTGGGACACTTCATCATCTTCATCAATTGAAGGCGAATTCGGCTCAATGTGCTTCATGGCAATAGAAGACGATGCTAGTGAGGTATCTTCTTGCTCTAGTCATGATTCAATTGATTCAAATGATTCAAATGCATATAATGAACTTCAATGTGAATTCAATGAATTGCTTGAAAATTTTGAGAAAATTTGTCAAAAGAATAAACTAGCAAGAAAGAAAATCAATGAGCTACAATCTCAAATTGAATCTATCATGAATGATAAGAATGAATTACTTGCTAGTCATGATAAAATTGCATTAGAGAACACTCAATTGATTGATGAAATTGCAACTCTAAATGCAAAACCTTCATGTAGTGTTGATATTCAAGATCTAATTGCTAAGAATGTTCAATTACAAAAGGATCTTGAAAAATTCACAAGTGGAAAGAAAATGCTTGATATGCTTATTGGTAGTCAAAGACAATCACTAGATAAACATGGTATAGGTTTTTATGCTAACAACTTTAAGAACCATGTTATTCACACTACTTTGAATGGAAAGCATTTTGTAGTGAATAAAACTTCCTCAAGTATTTGGGCACCTAAAACCAAAATGGTTTGGGTTCCAAAAACTAACATGATTGGACCCAAGCAAAAATGGGTACCAAAAAATCTTCAATTGTAGGTACTTGAAGGAGGAAATCGGTGGTGACCGGATGAGCTTAAAAGAAAATTTTAAAGCCGGTTGCATCACCGAATACGGATTGAGTCAATTCGAAGCACCACGACGGTATAAATTTTGATTGATTCTAATCTAAATTTTAGAGCTTAATTGACATATCTTTTACCCTATTCATTGCTTATCATATACCACATCCATAATATAAATGTAAAATTGTTAAATGGATGTTAAATAGGCTAAGAGGGAGAATAGAAATGCACTTAATTGTCAATACTCATTGTTGCTATTTAGCCTAATTGATAGGGGGAGCCTTAAAGTACAAAATCATATAATTAAGGGGGAGAGTTAGATATCTCTTACCTTTGCATCAAATGCTTAATGTTTGCTTTTTGATTGATGTCAAAGGGGGAGAAGAATTAAGATGAGCTTCAATTTTAAATAAACTATGCATGTTGTTAGGGGGAGAAATCTTGTAAATGCATAGATTACATATATGTTAAGAAACAAAACATATAGAAAGGGGAGAAATACAATTGAACTCAAAATATTAAGATATAGATTTGCCATCATCAAAAAGGGGGAGATTGTTGGCTTTTTAGCCTGAATTTTTATTTAGTTTTGATGATTAAGTAATCTAATCTTAATCTATATTTAATCAATCAACCTAGACAATCAAAGTAAGCAAACATGAATACATGCATTGCATATATATTCGTGTATTTGCGATATTCTTAATAGGTTGATGAAGAATCAAGCTAAGGAGCTTGGGGACAAGAAGATAAAGACTCAAGACATGTAATCAAGCTTTGGACCAATATGTAATGTAGTATAATTTGAGTCCTAAGGATTAATGTAAACTTGAGCACATTAGGATTCTGTCCCGTATCCCCACGGTTAACCGAACCCCACTCGGTAAACCGAATCTTGTAGAGTTCGGTCCACCGAACACCTTGCGGTCAACCGTGTAGAATCCTTTAGGTGTTCCCTGGAATAACCACATCGGTATACCGAATAGCCTTCGGTAGACCGAATTAGCCTGGATCGGTTTTGGACTTTGCTCCAACGGTCGTATTTAAATCTTGACCTAAAGCCAAATTGACTTATCCATATTCGGTACACCGAACTTCATTCGGTCAACCGAATCATATTGCTTTAGGAGACCAACGACTATTTAACTTGACCGTTTTCGGTAAACCAATCTCCCACGCTTTGTCAGCGCAATTCCCGCGCTACTTCGGTATACCGAAGTATACACGGTCAACCGAACTTGAGTAGATCAGAGCCCAATCAATTCTACTGTCCACCTTGGAACGGTGAACCGAATGGACTTCGGTGAACCGAATTTAATTAGGGCTAAATAGATAAAAGCTACTGGAGGTTGGTGAACGGTGATCCGATACATAATCGGTAAACCGAGTTCTTTGTTCAGACCATTGTTTCGGACTACCGTGTGGATAACGGTCGACCGAATCTGTCTCGATTTCTGGCCGAGCTTAAGTCACATCTTGCTTTCTCATTGGTCCATTCCCCACCAACTCCCAAACGGCTAGATGAGCTTGAAGGCTTATAAATAGGACCTCATTTGGTTGCTTTGGACATCTTGAACACTTCCTATCTATCCAATACTCAAAGCCAAATCCTCTCCATCTTCAAGCTCTCAATCCACAACACTCAAGCCTAAACTTCACCACTTGCATATCCAATTCCATATCATATCCAAGTGTGCTCAAGTATAGAGTGTTAGTTAGATTGTGATTCCAATTCCTTATTCAAGAATCACCAAGTTGTAAAGCTTCGAGGAAGCTCCCTCTCGGGTTGTGAGAGGAGACACGAGCGAGGCGAGGTTGTTCGCGAGGCTCGGTGTTGTAAACGACGTTGGTCTCGGCCCGGAACGGAGATCGGTTAGTGGAACTGTAAGCGAGGCTCGGGGGATCGAGCGAGGCTTGCGAGGAGGACTAGGACCCGGGTGTGGGTGCCGAACCTCTCTAAACTCCGGTGTCGATGAATTTGTGGTTTGCAATTGTCTCTTCCTTAATCCTTCGATTAGTATTTTTAATTCCGCATTTTTCTATCGATTAGAGGGCCATAGATCCTAACACAAGAATCTACTACCACTTTCATGTCTATATGTTACTGAAGTGAAGTGTTATGATATGGTTATGTATGACCCTTAGGATATCAAACCTTATGACATCCTTATCATGACCCGTAGATGACTCGATTAGTTGTTATCTTGATTTACCGATACAGTTAAGATTGCTTGTTGTTGTGAGTTTCGTTTGATTCCTGATTGGGATGTTCTAATTCATATTTGTTTGGGGGTTTTTAGGAGGGTATCCGGATACTCTTCCTTGAGCTCGTTCCGTATCCTATAGCTGCATGGGATTTTAGATGCTTAAGTAGCTTGCATTGCATTTAATCTGATTAATAATTCTGGGAACGTTCTGTCTTCTGGGAGGACGGGCCATGAGTGAGTCCTCTAGCTTCAGAGGCCGCTGGGTAAGATAAGTCCAGGGCAGGCACGCTGCCATTCTGTCTCAGGGTAGGTGTTCCCAAGTTCGCGATGGCACCATGTAGGTCACTTGCCGCGAATTGGGACATTTATCTGGCGCTCCGCTTTGTGCCGAGCGGTGGGTAACTGTCAAGTGACCGCTTTTGACCAGCGAGGTTGGTGTTCTGGTTTCTTTTGAGGAATGGGTTGGGGTGCGCCCGACAGGCACAACTTATGGAGTCGTAGCCTTCTGTTGCATTTGATGCTTTTCTGTTTCTGTTTCTGATGCTTTTGTGTTAGATAGACTGCATGCATTCCTCTATAAAACTTTGATTGGGCCAGAGGCATACTGGGTTTCTTTATAGAAAACTCACATATATGTTGATGCGGTGCTTGCAGGTACTTAGATTCCTACAGGGCGACCAGACGGGTAGTCGAAGATTTTGTACACTAGGGACACGTCGACCAGATTCTTTAGTGTCTTTTGCTTCCGCATTATTTATGATGTATTTCCCTTTTGAACTCGATGTAATGTATTTGACCTTATTACCATATATGGATAATCTCCCACTTTTCAGTTATGTTTTATGTTAGTCTATCCATGTATGATCTCTCTATGTATTGTCGAGTCATTTGTTTGGTCTGTCTTTTGTAACTCCTTCGGTTGTCGCGGAGCTCTCTGATCGCGACACTTGTAGTCTTTCCCAGTGTACGTACCCGCAAGGTTGGGGGCATTACACCGTTGTGAGACATTAAGTGTAGGGATTTTGGTTCATGTGTAGATAAGAAATAAGTGAGTAGGTGTTCTCTCTTCTTGGCGACAAGGTGGTTTAACGGCTTGTTGCACGTGGTAAGTGCAACCGAGATTCTTATGAAAGTGAGTTAGGATTTTCCCATTTTCGTATGTTTTCCTTTCCTTCATTTTTCTCTTTCTTTGTTTTGCTCTGGACTAACAAAAGGTAAGTGTAGGGGTATTTGATTAGTAGCATATCATTCATCCTATTCATTCTATATATCCTTTATTTTACCACAATATTGTGCTACTCGAGTTGTTGTTTGTAGTGTTTCAGGAATTAGGTAATAAAGAAGGGGAAGGGAGAAAAAAGGACCTAAATGTAACAAGTATGGATTGTTTTGGAACGTTCTGGACCTATCTGTAATGCACAAGGACTGGATCACAAATTAGGAAGGACCCAAGTGCAAACCCGGAGGGACCTGACTGTGAAGTGCAAAACATGGGGCAAATGACTTGAATCAGATCTGTATTTCACCAATTAAACTCAAAGTGATTCGAGTCAGCAGACCAAGGCTTCACGCCATGTGCCAAATGAAGTCATAAAGCACCACACAAAACTTCAACCCGATCGGAAGCACTTGATTTGCCAGTGGCGGATTTGGATCCTCAACTGGCGGATCAAAACGCTCCAAATGGGCTGAAATTTAGGTCGTGGTTCGGGTTGTCGGGTTAGAGCACTCCTAGACTATCTGATATAATTTAGAGTCGTCCAATTATTACCAGATTGATCCTAACCATGTATTAGTCTATATAAACCATTGTAATCCCTCCTCTTCCTCTTCTTCCTCCTTCCCCCATTATAGTAGGTTTTAGTTTCCTATTTTAGTAGAGTAATAAAGGAGTTGGAGAGGAGCAAACTTTGTATTTTTATTTCTTAATCTAGTTTTCTTCTTGTTCTTTACTTTAGTGTCTTTACTTTGATACAATTTCTTTTTTGTTGTTGTTTAGTTAATCTTGTTTTTAGTAATTTCCAATATGGGTTCTTGTTGTTTTTATGCTTCATTTAGTGTAGAGTCAAGTAGAGAGTAGTCCATCCCCATTGGGGGGGGGGGGGGGGGGTGGAGAAGAAGGTGATTGATCATGTGATGAATTAGTGTGTGGGTTAATCTTAATCCTTTGAGCCTTACATGATTTCCATAACCATCTAATGGGTTTCACTCTTATCTTCGATGTTCTAATGCTCTTGAATGAAGCTTAGCACATGCTTAGATTAGTGAGCCTATTTTATGGGGAATGATGAGGTTAGGATAAGGATGGAGTGGAAGAAGGAAACAAAGCATGTGCATGCATGTGCTCATGTTGGCTTTATCCAAATTATTGTCTTGAATGTTTTAATGATTGTGATAAATCTTATTCCACGTGGAGACATAGTTGGATTAGAGTCATTTTGCATTTGAACATATTAGATTCATTTCAATTATTGTCTTGTATGTTTTAATGATAAGGTTTTATCTTATTTCATATGGAGTCAAACTTGGAATTGAGTTTTGTGGATTTCATGTATGACATGTTTTAATGACCACATTTGAACACACACTACTCCACACATTTTCATATTCATGCTCTTTCTCTACCGCTCGAGGGGTTTAGTTTTATTGTTTATTTTTGATATCTTACGTGTTGTAGTTTGATCCCGATTGCATCTCTCTCCTTTTCTTTTCCCACTCGAGTATTGTGAATATGACTCACGCACGCTCCTTGTGGATCAACCCGTGCTTGCCACCGCTCCAACGCGGTCGTGCACTTGCGGTATATTAAACTGATTCAATCAGGTCACGACGTGGTCGTGCCTCATCCTCCATAAAGATGTGGTGCTGCACGATGTTGGGACTTATCCCTTTAATGTCCTTCAACGAGCACCCAATGGCTGATTTGTGCTCCTGTAGGACTCGAATCAGACGTTCTTCCAGATCACCAGTCAACATCGATGAAATAATCAGCATAAATGACCTATCGGGACCAAGAAACACGTGTTTCAGTTCCTTAGGGAGTTCCTTAAGCTCAATTGTGGGTGACTCCTCAAGGCGAGGTGTGATATCTAGCTCTAGATGTAAGATAGGAGGAGCTTACATGTACTAAATAAAATGCACATCATTGCAAAACTCAGTCCCGTCTCCTTCATGATCGGAATCATCCATGATGTAAGCATTTAGATTTTCATGAATCAGGGGGTATTCTTCTTCTATATCATCTTCCACATCCCGGATAAGATTTATTTCCATGGGGTCCTCGAAAGATGTCGGCTTCCTAGCCATATTGAACACATGGAATGTCGCGGTCAAGTTCCCGAACGACAATTTCATGAGTCTAGTTCGACAATTGATTAAGGAATTTGACGTTGCCAGAAAGGGTCTACCCAAAATCAATGGAATCTGAGAATGGGTAGTCTTGACTGGTTTAGTCTCAAGGACGACAAAGTCAACAGGAAATATGAAATTGCCGATCTGGATTAGGACATCTTCAATGACCCCCATTGGGACTTTGATCGAACGATCAACCAACTGTAAAGTTATTTTCATAGATTTGAGCTTGCCTAGGCTTAATCGTTGATACACAGAAGCTGGTAAGAGGTTAACCGCCGACCCAAGATCTAGCAAGACATTATTAATTTGAGAATCCCCAATGACACATGAAATTGTTGGACTTCCTGAGTCATTCAATTTTACGTACGTTGGGTTCAAAATGATCAAACTCGCATTGGCCACCATAAAGGCTTTGCTAGGGATGTTGGTTTTCCTTTTAGTCGTACAGAGATCCTTCTAGAATTTTTCATAGGGAGGTATTTGTTGAATCATGTCTAACAAATGAATGTTGACATTCACTTTCTTGAATATCTCCAACATTTTATCCACACTATCACTCTGTTTCATAGACAACCTACTAGGATATGGAGCCTTTGGCACGTAGGTTTTTTATGGTGCCTGAGAAGGAGGCGTTGGTGTATTACCCTCACCCTCAGCCTTCTTCTCACCACCATTCCCACAGAGGGGTTGCACAGGGTGCATAGATGGTGGTTGCGGCATGGAAATTTGGTTGTCAACCTGTTTCCTGTTTCTCAGGGTCACGATGGCATTGACATGATCCATAGGTTCTTCCAAACTATTCACTTTCCCTTGGGGTCTCGAACTCGCAATTTGCGTGTTCAATTGATGTTGAGCACAGGGGTTAACCACAGGTTGGCTCGGCAGAGTCCCTCTCTCTCTCTCTCTCTCTCATATACAGACTGAGCCAATTCGCCCATTGGAAGCTTGAGAGATTTGATGGTCTGCTGATTCGAAGTGAGGACTTGACTTGTGGATGACATAAAAAAATTCACAGAGTTCTCAAGTCCACGAGTTAAGTTCTCAACCGAATTAAATCGGGTTTCCAAGTTGTTAGAATTTGGGAAATCTCGTGGGATGGTGCTTTGAGCTTGGGGTTGCTGATAAGACTTTGAATGAATGGGAGGTTGATGTGGTTGGTTGGGTGGTTGAGAGAGGTTTAAAGGACCACCTGGGGCATTGTTTTGGTTCCATGAAAAATTAGGGTGCTTCCTCCATCCAGGGATATATGATGATGAATATGGGTCATTCCTGGATCTATCATAGATTGCATTGACATGTTCCATCTCAGGAGGAATGGATTCACACTCACCTCCTATATGAACTATCCTACCACATAGATGACATGGAACTGGACCAGATGCAGACACATGTGACACATCGTGCTGGTTTTGGAGCCCAATCGAATCCATACGGCCCTTTAAGGCCGCCATGCGCGCCTCAGTGGCCGTAGTGGTATCGACAGCAAATGCGGCACCAGATCTAGTCGAGTTTGCGATCCTCACTCCTATTCTAGATGATGGTGATGGTTCCCTCACACTCTCCCACTACATGGTCTTCTCAGCGAGGTCTTCTAGGAAAGCCCATGCCTCTCTTTCATCATTTCCTAAGAACTCTCCTTGACACATGGACTCAAGGAGTGTTCGGGACGGGATGTGAAGGCTCTCGTAAACAATTTGACAAAGACACCACATACGATGCCTTGGTGAGGGCATGAGGATAGTAGCTCCTTGAACCTCTCTAAGTATGCATGGAATGATTCGGTCTCATGTTGATAGAACGAATTGATTTCGTTCCTCAGTTTTTCAGTCCGATGATTTGGAAAGTACTTCTTGATGAATGCAGATTGAAACTCATCCCAAGTCTAAAAGGCATTCACTTGGTTGCTGTACAACCACTTCTTGGCATCATCGTTCAGTGCAAAGGGGACAAGCCTAAAATGGATGGAGTCTGTGCTAAGTTGTTCAGCTTGAACATAACACATACCTCCTCAAATTCCCTAAGAAAGATATAGGGGTCACCCTTCCCTGTGAAGTGAGGGAGCATGGATATAAACTGAGGTTAACCTCAAAGTGGTTATCATTCGCCTATGGTAGTACGATGCACGAAGGTAGAGCAGTACAACTGAGGTAAAATCGATCACGTAGAGAAACAAGAAGAAGAGGTGGAACAAGTGAGACAGGTGGGTCTAGCAACTGCTCCTCCTCGCATTAATGAGCAGCCATGGAACCCGAACTGTGTGCAACACGAGAAGATGAAGGCATCGAGTATTCGACTACCGAGGTAGGATTGACGACACGCCGTCAAACGACCACTCTCGTCTCGTGCCCACACAAACATGCACAAAGGTGCACCCACACACGAACCAAAACTTTTTTTAACAAGGAAGCATAATGTGCGTACAGGAGAAGACGGGAGGACACAGAAGAGAGAATGACTCAGGGGAGAAGGGAAGAAGTCCTTATGCTACGGTGGGTAGGTACCAGTAGAAGCACACAAGCAAACAAGACTCAAACAACCTAAGGTCGCTATAGGTCCTTACAGCTAGACGACGGCTAACTGCGAGGTCACGCAGCCTCAACACGCCTCACCTCCATACGACGAGGACCACCAAGCCCAGTAAGTGAGCCAAGATCTGGAGATCTTGTCTATACTACTATCAACAGAGTGGGCAACGCCGATCAAGCCATGACGATCGCGACTGGATCACTCTCCTAAAGCGCCCGAGATCCTTAGGGCCAATGTCTACTTGATTTTAAAATTAGGCTCTTGATTAGTGTGGTTTTTGGGGCGAAGGAAAGGGTGATGAAATCCCCAACCTTATCTTATATGGGACAACCCCTCCTTAGTAGCATTTTGGAGTCCTAATCTAGAAATCAACTCTCCAAACAAACACTCAACTCACACTTGTTGCAATGCAATTCCTACTAACTAATGCATGGTCATACCAAATGCATGAAGGAGTGTAGGAGATGCGTACCTCACGCTAACGCTCAACAACTGAAAGTAAAGCTAAAACAAAAGACAAACTACATGCCTAAGTCACGTATATGATGCATGACCTAAACAAGCAAGAATGCCTATTCTTTAGCTTTGGGTTTTATGGTCCAAGTTGCTTAAAGGGGATTGATTATTGATCTGGGGGCAAACTAAAAGTCAAAACATGCCAAATTGTGTCCCAAACCTCTATATCAGATACGTCAACAAGCCAAAGAAAGAAGAAAGGAAATAGAGCTTACCAGACTGTTGATTGGCACTCCAACTAGCTTTGTTCTTCTCCAAACTTCTCCAGCTGCCTTCCCTTGAGCCTCAGAGTGTCCTGAAACAAAGAAAACTACAAAACAAAAATTAAATCCACTCGAATCATCCAAACCAGAGTCTGGACTGGCACCTCCATGGTAACGGTTCCAAAAACTTGTTTAAACATTTCAAATTTAGACCGTAAGTGCACAACCGTCGGTGAAGACGGGGCAAGTACGGGTCAATCCGCAGGGAGGTGAGTAGCCTTTGGTTTGATAAAAATCAAATGGTGAATAAAGGGAGAAGAGTTTTAGATATGCTAATCTAAGCTACACTAAACTAGTAAGAAGAAATGTGACGGAAAACAACAACTAGTGATTCAAACTAAACCAAAAGAACCTAATATAAAACTGCAAATCAGGAAGAGAGACCCCTAAGGGGTGGAGTGAGTGTACACATGCAAGAAGATGGTGAAGAATGCAATCAATAGGCACAAATGTAGGTTGTGTTTTCATGTATAGGAAGTGTTTAATGATTAGGGCAAAACCTATCAATCCAATCACTAACCTAGTTGACTAACATTAACATACACAAGTTGGTTGTTTAAGAAGCTAAACAAGCATGGGAGGTGTCTACGAATTATGGCAAACCCATCAAGTTACATTTTCTATCCTAAATAAGCACGCATACATTAATGTTTATCAACAAATTTCATAACAAAACATTCATTTCCATTGTTTATTGCATATATAAAACATCAACTTCACCCCCCCCAAAGGGGATGGAACTACTCACTGCTCGTTAAACTTACTATTATCTTAAGAAAGGAAACCATATTAACTAAGTCTACTAAGATTATTGAAACGAATTAAACTAAGCATGCAATCAACATAAAGAAGCAACATAACAAGGAAAAGTTTATTAATTCAGACTCACAATACAAGTAGCATCTCCCTACTTGAGTAATTGCTCCAAGGCTTCACTTCAAGCAAGCATGTAGTAGATTACAAGGGAAAACGAGGAGTTCTATTTATAGTCATTGAAAAGGTAATCATGGACAATTCCCCGATGTGGGACTAATACAATACCAAAAAGGACATAAGACACACTAATACATGATCCGCCCGAAGCTTGTCGGATCCAGTGCTGACCCGACCGCCAATCAGCAGTCCCAGACCGCCAATTGGTGGTCTATGGAGTCTGGATCCGGTCTGGATTTCGCGTGTTGTTGTTTGGCTTGATTTATCATTGTTTGATGCACCCAAGGTGTTTGTTGGAGTTAAGGCCCAAATCAAATTGCAAAAATACTCGTCATGATGGTATGAAGTTTCTTCATTTGCTCACTAGTCCTTTAAGCTTACATTCGGGTCCTTCTCCCTTGCATCTCAGTCCCCAAGTCTCACAACTCAGTTATTTTTCTTGATTTTAGGTCCTTTTATGCCTCTTCTCTTCAAACCGGTGTATTCCTGAAACTCAAACATAAAACTCATTACGTAGCATTGTTTAGGTTCATGATAATGGATATATGACACAAATGAATGCATGAAATGATGTCAATCAACGCAGTCAACTGTCTACTTGTTCTATTGCTCGGATGCGTCTTGTTTGTCAACAAGAGAGGTTGTAGGGTCAGACCATGTGACATATTAAAGGCTAGGGACCCGGATACCATTGGTGAGTACTCATGGGGGTCGGCGCCGTTGGCACACCTGTATCGCCAGTTAGGGATAGTTAGTCGTACTGATTGTTGAGGTTTTGCGGGTTTTCCTATGTTGCTGCAGGTTTGGATATATGAGTAGTTTCCTCCTTTCCGCTAGCATCGGGAGCAGAAAATCGTTGATTTAGGTATTCCTCGTTCGCGTATGTGGACCGTCCGGACCGAGGATAAGAGCAAGGAGCGACTGCGTTCCATTCGTAGACGACTAGTTCAGATGACTGCACCGCAGGTATAAGACTCTAAATTATTTGCATTTGTTTTGTTTTATAATCATTATTATTATTAACGTGTCAACGTTTAGGTGGAGTGGTTGCCTTATGGTCCTTACCCTGTTATGGAGGTGTCGAGGACCTTATTGATGGGTGGTTATATTCGTTATCGGGATATCCTCGAGCTTTATATGCCTGATTGCGTCTTGCGTCTGTTAGGATACATTCAGGTGATCCAGATTGACATCCCAACGGCAAAGCATGCAATGCGATCTAAGACTTCGGCAATGTACGACCTGAGATACCCTGCTTCGATCGCGGAATCGATTTGGCACAAATTTCTGATAGGAGCCAGACTTGTTCTAGCCGATCTCGCACGTAGCCACGACCCCTCCATTTGTGATGCATATTATTTGTCTTGGTTTTGTCAGTACTCAGATCCCTTTCTCGTGCTCGGTATCGCCAAGATACCTGAGAGACCACCGGATAGGACATGTGCCGATGCAGTAAGCTTATTAATCAATTTATATTATTAATGTATATTTTGTTTTTATTGTTAATTGACGCTAATTTTTCTCTAATATACAATGGATCGGAACAACGATATAGATTGCGCAACCATTCTTGGAGAATAGGGACCTGATGCCGAACGACGAGACGAGAACTACATGTGTAGAGTAGGAGAGATTCATACACACGTGGAACAGTAAGTTAGGCATTTCTGACCTTGATTCGGATGATGAGACGTAGTTGTAGTTGGCTTGTAACTTGTTTACTCTAATATTTGTATTTGTTTATCTGTTGTACTCTTATTACTTATGACAATTATATTTTCCTTACTTTCCATATATAATTGCATTTGAAATTTGAATTCTGATCAAGAAAGTAGCACAATATAATGTACGAACAAATTACACATTAGAAATCACATAACCAATCCATTACAAATTACACATTATAATCATATCAACTTGTTACTACTCCCAATATGCTCTCCTTTGTTAGTTATTGTAGCTCTCACCCAACAACACTCTCATCTCGAATTTGAAACCACAATGTCGTTTTATAGGGGGTACTGGGAGTCCCTCGGATAATTCTAAGCGAATGTAATGTTTGTCACTCTCTAAATTTGCAATGATCAACTCACAAGGCTTCGTCATGGTAGACAGACTTTCCCAAGGTAGTATTGTAATGCACAGGTACAACAAACCATTATCTCCAACTCTGAAGCACATAACTACACACTTGTAAAAGTTGGTAATCGGAAACAAGTCTCAAATAATCTCCATATAGTGATCATTGCCACAACATCCTCCACCCCAATCAATTGTTAGCCTTAGGACTAAGCCCGCTGATCTGTTGATGACCCTCTAGATAAACAATAAGTTTGTGGTTGTGCTGATCATTTAAACTATGAGAAACTACTAACCATCCATCACGCTGTCGTCGTTGGACCACCTTTATCAAATCACGACATCCGCAACCCTTTCTTTTCGTGTTCTTCGGTATTGCAGTATCCATATCTCAGGAACCTATTTCCTTTCTGCGATCACATCTCAGACAACAACTCATCTGACCATCTCGTTGTGGTTATAGGAGGATACTACCAAAAAACGTCTCCGATGGCAACTTGTTTTGCCCATTTTATAGCATCCTCGTATCTTCGAACTACTTCCTCATTTACAAAAAACTCACTGTAATCCATCACGTCACCACCAAATCTTGGAACGGAACCTGAAATAATTTGAAATAACATACCGTATAAATTAAAGATTTTTTTTATAAAAAATACTGCGACGCCTGGCTAGGACGCTCCCCATAGTAGTAGTAATATGTTGCTTGAGCTATATATTTATATCTCAAAGTAGTATAATTGTTAATATTTAGTGCTTAACAATTAGTCTGCCAGCCATAATGGTGGCTAATCAGATAATGTTATCATATTTATGCAAATCTTGAATGAAAATTCAAAATCATTTGACGTTTCTTAACTCCATTTTCATGTTTCCTAAGCAAACTTGTTAAGAAACGTCAAATGATTTGAGAAGAAGAGACTTAAAAATGACTTAAAAGCAAGAAAAAAGACTAAGTTGCAAGACTTATGGACTCAGATGCAAGAGAGAGGGACCAGATGTAAAACCAAAAGGACCAATGAGCAAATGAAGAAACTCCACACCATCACGAGGAGTATTTTGACAATTCTATTCGGGCCTAAACTCCAACAACCAACTCGAGTGCATCAGACATGAAGAAATCAAGCCAGACAACCACACTACAAATCCCGACCCAATCCAGAGTATATAGACCGCCAATTGGTGGTCGGTTCTTCTCTGGATTCGATAAGATTTAGGTGGGTCATGTATTATAGTGGTTTACGTCTATTTTTAGTAGTGCATTAGTCTTACATCGAGGGATTGTTCCTAATCTCCTTTTTCTATGGCTATAAATAGCACTCTTCCTTCTCCTTTGTATTCACCCATTGCTTGGTGACATTCTCTCTACTTGGAGTAAGCCTTGGAGCAAAACTCAAGGTAGAGAAGAATTTTACTTGTAATGTGAGTCATGTAAATAAAATAATTTTTTAGTTTGTTTTTATATTGTCTCTTCTTTGCATGCCTAGTGAGTAGTTTCATCTGCATTTGGGGTGGAGGTAATGTAGACTATGTGATAGTGATAGATTCTTTTATTGTGCCATTTTATATGCTTAATGTAGATCTATACTTTTAGCATGCTTAAACTTGTATTAGATGAGATAATGTCCACACTAGGTACTTATCTCATGCTAGCTTTAAGAGTTTATCTCGTTGCTTGTAATGGATTGTTATGTATGGATCCATGTTTGGTGCACGTTCACATGAATGATTTAGGTTGTATGTAGGATTGATTGATGCTCTAATGGCCACACTAGGTACTTGTTGCATGCTTGATAATCTAAAGTCAACCTGAACTTCATGTGAGATATGCATGTTCATGGTTTCCCATGTAGTGTTGTGTATCTTACACTTAGATTCTACACTAACTTCTACTTGCATGCCACACAAACTACACTTGTTCCAAATTGAAATGAAGACCCAAACATACCTACACACCTCCACTCCATGGGGGTTTAGTCCACTTGTTAGTTCATTCATTGTTTAGTGTAGTTAGCATAATCAACAACTTCTTCTCCTCTTTTCCCACTTGCCTTCGGAAGAACCAGAGTCGACACACCTCCCTGTGGATCGACCCGTATTTTCCACGTCTTCACCGACGCTGTGCACTTGTGGTATTTAAAATGAACACATCAGACCTCGTCGGCCCGACACTGGTGCGGGACGGGGTTTCCATGGTCGGGTCGGGTTTTGATTTTTTGGTTGTTTTTTATTTGAATTAAGTATATGATTACAATTGAATTAACTACAACACAAACACAAATTATTTTTCCCCAAGGTAACCAATTTATTTATTAATAATTGTTGACTCAACTCGAGAAACAATCTAAATACATAATTGGTTGCATATGTAAAAAACCCGGAGGCTAGTCAAACCTAAGGAGTAATGTTAAAAACCCCAAGGGGTATTAGGAAAATAAATTACTCTTTAAATAGAATGGTTTAACTAATTCATCTTTAATCTTTGTCGTCGTTGCTGCTATCATTAATTCATCTTTAAACCCTAAGAATCCAACTTCTACCCATTGAAGGTGAGGAGCTGCTCTTAAGGGTTCAAAAGCAGTCGTCGTTCGGATGTCCCCAAGGAACAACTTCTTCACCTGTCAAGTCGTAGCCAAACCAAATTTACCCCTTAACAAAGAATGTCCACCTCATTTTTACCGTCGTGCCACCACTTTACCTTCCTCCCCAAGCCGTCGTTTGCATTCACTCTTTATGTTGTGATCTCCCACTACCGAGTCCGACGACCACTGTTTGTGGGATCATATTTATGTCTTAGTTCTAATCACTTTTAAGCTTCATTAAACTATATTTCATTAACAATCAAAGATGCAGCTAAAAGTAAAAACAAAACAAGCAAGTAAAGAATACAAGGCAAACCACAATATGACCCGATGATTTTTATAGAGACTGGCCTCCCGCCTACTTCCTCTTTTGCAAGCTCCGCTCGATATCCCCTCGAGCTCCGCATTCGTCTTCATTATCCACCTCGTTCTGGTCCGGGATTAAGCCTTTACACCACAAGCACCGTGAACACCATCGCTAGCTTGACTTTCTTCCTCTCACAATCAGAGAGGGACACTTTGGGCTTTCTCCGAAGTCCTTGCTTCTTTGCACAACTAAGCACACTTAGAGTACGATAGGAATTAAAACTAAAGTGTGGAAGTTTAGCTTGGAGAGTAGGATTTGGGAAATGGGAGACTTAAGCTTTCTCTTAGGTGTATGTGGAATTGGAAGAGTTATCTAATTGTGTCAAGGCAACACCATTTATAAGCTCTAAGTGAGCTATAGACATTGGGATTAAATGAGTAAGAGTTTGTGTAAGAAACAAAAAACAGAAACCTGCAACACAAATTTCAGAACAAGTTCGGTTGACCGAATCAGGTTTAACGGTCCATCGGTAGGCAAATTTTAACAAGGTTCGGTCGACCGATAAGGGAACGGTCGAACGGAATAGACTATAACTTAGGTTCACTAATGTTAATGATCGAACACCGAGATAGGTTTGGTCAATCGTAAACTTCCAGACTCTATAGGGTTGACAAAAATGTTCATATTCAGTCGACCGAACACAAGGTCCACGATCGACCAGAAACTTCTAGGCACTTGGGGTTTGTCAAGACATTTTGGTTCACTCGACCGAAATATGGTCCATGGTCGACCAATAGCCATTTGTATTTTGGGGTATGGATGGATAATGAGAATACGACCGTTAGTATAATACGACAAGTCTAACGGTCAAAAAATGTGTAGACGGTCTACCGAAAAGGTTTGAACGGTCAACTGGTCGGGTAGTAAAATTCACTATCTGTTAAAGGAAACAAATGGTCAACCGAAGGTCTGAACGGTCAACCGAAATGACTCTGGGAGTTCTAGTTAGTGAATTCCAGTCTTAGTTTGGGTAATCTATTGAAGTCCAATTGATGTGAGATTTTGTGTGTGACTTCTATAGTGAACCTAGTGTGTGTTTGACTAGTTTTTAGCTCAAGTATTCTAAATTACACAATGTTCCTAAGACTCAAAAGAAATCAAGATTACATGTCTTCAATATAGCTTTAATTACATGTCTCGACTTCATTACCCTCTTTCTTAAGTCTTGATCACTTGTAGTAGTTAGCACAATACAATATATATACTATACATAGTGTGTGCAATTTTACATTGATTATAAGTAAGATTAGGTTGATTAAATCATCAAAACATAGATTAAGGCCAAAAAGCCAACAATCTCCCCTTTTTAGATGAGGGCAACCTATATCTTAATACTTGAACTTTCTAGATGTAATCTATGCATATAAATGCTCATCCTATGGATGTGCATAAACTTTGTTCAATTTTCATCAAATTTCAAGTCATCTCCCCTTAGTTATCTATCCCCCTTTGACATACATCAAAAACAAAATTAACATGGAATTTAAGGATGTCGTGTAATGAAGTTGCTCCCCCAAATTTTGCAGTTCATTACCCTTATTATATGATATTCATTAAGCTCCCTTTTCAATATGAAAATGATTTTGTAATTAAGTTCAATTCTATTGTCCTCTTTTTAACATCAAATAAATATGACATATTTATCATGTGATGTTTTAAACTCCCCTTTTGACATCCATTAACAAATTTGACACTATGGCAATGGATGTGTTTCAAATTATCAATATATGTCAAGGAATAATAATATGATATGTCAATTAAGCATATTATTACCTAGACTAGAACCAATTAATTCAAAGTTTAAGATGATAGATAGTTATACCCAACTTTTCATGCTTGAATTGGTTCCAATCTTCATTCGGTGATGCAACTGACTTTGAATTTGACTTTCTAAGCTTGCCCGGTTACCACCGATCTCCTCCTTCAAGCACCGACAAGTGTAGATTTAGGTAACCAAATCACTTTGGGTCCTTGAACATTAGCTTTTTTGTTTGTTAATCATACCTCTTCAAGTGTGTGGGCTCCTAAAACCAAAATGCTTTGGTAACCCAAAGCATTTTGGTTTTAGGAGCCCACACACTTGAAGAGGTATGATTAACAAACAAAATGCTTGCCATTTAGTGTAGTATGAGATACATGGTTTTTCAATTTAGCATTGTATCCTAAACCATGTCAAGCATCTTGGTTCCATTTGTGAACATTTCTAGATCTTTTCTAAGTTGAGCATTTTGTTTGCAAAGCAAAAGGGAGGCTTAGCCTCTAAATTTGTATTACTAAGAAAATTGTTTACATCTACCAAAATTTGTTCGTTTAGTTCGCGAGCGTATGCCACATGCATAACCGGCTTCTCCCTACCACCTATTTGTACTCACGTAAAGGTCAAGTAGTATAAGGAAATAATTACATCTCATCAAATTTCAGAAGTTGGAATTAGTTCCAAGTATCTTGAAAATGTCTCGCTTTTCCTTCATCTTTGGCGAGTTTGGGTGCTTGATAGCTCATGCTCCGGATTATATCTTTGACTACAGCAATGGTAGCTTGTGGTTGCTGCCTCTCGCCCTCAAAAATCCTACGGTTCCGCTCATGCCAGAATTTATATATCGTAGCACTTAGCACCCACTTTCTGACCACTTTGTCAAGTCGGCTTCCACTCGCATGTGAAAGTCGCAAGACCTCACTCTCTATACTGCTTGCAGCAGTTTGGTGGAGCTGCATGAGGTTGAGGAGACACCTCCTTTGTGTATTGACAATTCCAGAAAAGATTCTCCATGTCTTCCTCTTGGTCTTCACATAGCACGCAAGTTGGGTCTAGATTTACACCTCACTTTATCATTCGCCGCTTTGTTAGTAGACACCCCTTCAATGCTCGCCAAGCTGCGAGTGTGTGCTTTGGGACAACAAATTTGTTCCATACCATCCCCGCCCAAGGGACTTTCCTGCCCGGTTGCCTCACCCAACTCCATACTTCCTTCATCCCAAGTGTTGCACCCGTCCCATCTGGTCTAACCGGTCTATCCTCTCCTCCATGAATGCGCACATGGCTTATCCTTGACCAAACTTCTTCCATCCTGCGGGATCGTGGGGGAGGAAGGTACCACGACCCTTCTCTGATCAAGTACGACACCTTTACGTCCCAAAGAAACCCCATCTCGTAGTGAAGCTGGTCACCCCAGCTTGTGCATTGAAAAGGTTCACCACACCAAGGAAATTGGAAAAAATGAATCGCTTCCCCATTTCCCACCTCATATTGGATGTGTCTCCTAACAATATCTCGGTGATTGACATCATTTCATGCTCATATTTGCACCTTATATCCATTATCTTTCACCTAAACAATGCTATGTTACGAGTTTTATGTTTGAATTTTAGAAATAAATAGGTTTGAAGAGATGAAGTATAAAAGGCCCAAAAGTTGGGAAAAAGACTGAATTGTGAGATCTGGGGCCTAATGCAAGGGAGAAGGACCTGAACGTAAGATCGAAGGACCAAAGAGCAAAACAAAATACTCCACACCATCATGGGGAGTATTTTGGCAATTCTAGTCGGGTCGGAGTTCCAACAAGCAAAGTAGATGCATCAAAGATCACCAAAGACATCCAGAAAAGCCCAGAAGAAAACTTAACGAGATCCGAACCATATAGACCGCCAATTGGCGGTCCAAGACCGCTAATTGGCGGTCTGTTTTGGCCCAAATCCACTAAGCTTTTGGTGGGTTGCTTATTAGTGTGTATGTAGTCCACTTCTGGTATTTGTTTAATCCCACATCGGGGGATTGTCCCGGATTGCCTTTTTCTATGGCTATAAATAAAACTCTTCACCTTCTATTGTAATCACTCCATATTTTGAGTGGCTATTCTTCCTACTAGAAGTGAGGCCACGAAGCACACACTAAAGTAGGAGGATGCTACTTGAAATGTGAGTCATTTGTTAATGAAAGTTTCTTTGTTATGTTATTAGTTTCATTTTGCTTGTTTTACTTTGTTTCATATTTCTTGCTTTACTTTGTTTAATTTCTTTTCATTAGTTTTAGTAGCTTAGTTAATATGCTTCCCTTGTTTAGTTTAAATTAGTGTAATGTGTAGTGAGTAGTTTCATCCCCTTCGGGGGGTGGAGTAGATGTTCATACATGCATTAGAGAATGGAGTGAATGCTTTATTTCCAATGTGTTGATAAAACATGAATGTATGCTTGCTTGTTTAGGATAGAATTTATAACTTGATGAGTTTTGCCAAAATGATTAGACATCTCTCATGCTTGTTTAGGTTCTGAAATAAACATCTTTGTATATGTAAATGTTAATCAACTAGGTTGGTGAATAGATTGATAGGTTTTGCCATAACATTTAGACACTTCCTATGCATGATAACACCACCTTCATTTGTGCTTAAAGAATGTGTTCAACACCCACCACTTTGCATGTGTGCACTCACTCCACCCCTTAGGGGTTTTTCCACTTCTGAATTCCAGCCGATTTTGTTGTCCTCGATACCAATTCTGTTGCGAACACCCACTCTCAAATACCTTTGATTTTGGGTAGACAATTTCTGGCAACTTCCAACGCCTTAATTAATTGTAGAAATGGTCTCATGAAGCTCTCATTCGGTAACATGAGTGATGAGTTTCATGTGTTCAACTCTGGTAGGCAACAGGAGCCCATGGATCAACCTTTAAATCTAAATCTCATCCGCCAATTGGAGAAAGCACCCCAAAATCAACGAACACCCCTAACACCAATTCAACCCATTGAGAATGTTTGTGGGGCCAGCGAAAACTCATTGCCTGTCTTTGCATTGCAACAGAGTGAGCTAGCATCAAACATAAATGTCGAAAAGGAGTGTTCCTTGCATGATTTAGTTGAGAGTACTAGTGAGAGTGAGACACCTCATCATATGCCTATACCAGAAGGTGTCTTTACCTCATGTCCCATGGCCATTGAGCCATTTGAGCTTCATATTGACTCCAAGAAGGACCCACCTATGACCGAGCTTATGCTTGATGATCTAAATGATGGTGGGAGGTCCTTGTTGGATAACTTGGGTAGAAGCCCCATTCTGAGTGATGCAGGTCTGCTGCATCCATCGAATGAGCTTGAGGAACTCATTCCGATGCACCCACCTATTGGTTGGAGGGTTTCGTTCGATGAGCAACTAAACCCTAGTGAGGCAACACAACTTCATTCTTTGTTGCCCACACCCAACCAATATCATGAGGGGTTCAAGCCTTTCAGCTTTGACCTTTCACCCCTCATGACAGCTCAGAGTACCGGTGAAGTTTTCCTATCTCGGCAAGTCTCTGGTCCTCATGACTTGATGTTCTCACTTGATGTTCCTTGACCAAATGATGATGAGAATATCGTTGTTGCTGTATATATCATGTAAAAAAACCCAAAAAAGAGCTAAAAAAAGTGTGTAATAAAAGATTCCATGAGCAAGCATTGATTGTTGTGGGCCCCAACCCTTGTGTACTTGGGCCCCATTTCTTCACATATTTGTCTCCCTTCTTCAGTATCTCACAGGTTTTGAGGGAATTCGGGTTTGTGTCCATTAACATAACCATGAATTTCCTGTTGCGCTTCACGTTGGTGAGATCTATTCTTTTTCATGCATAAATCCATGTAGTATCTTGTTCACATTCATTGAGCACAATACATGAAGTAGGTGTGGGGGGTGCTTTACGTGTGTACATAGTTGAGTCGTTTTCCTTTGAGTTTGTTTTCTTTTGTTTGTACTGCTAGGGTCATGTTAGTGTGCTGCATTTAATATCGATATATCTGCTTGCCATGATCCTTGGGTGACTTGTCTTCTTTTGCTTTCCTAGTGCTTTAAAATTTTCACATTTCTTTCAAAATCTTCATGTGTTTGCGAAAGAAAATGTTTTTGTAGGTTTGCTTGTGTTTACCATGTGCAAAACCGTTGACAGGCAAAGTAAAAAGAAAGCTCCTAAAATTGTCTTGAACTTGATGCATTAGAATATCTAGTTTACTGGCTTTAGGTCTTATCGAGCCGTTAGGATGCACCCCGATTTCCCTCGGGGGGTGTGTAATCATAGGGTTTCAGCACTCAAACATTTAAAGAAGTCCACCCTGAACCTATTGAGTCAAATAATTCGTGTATGTTAGTATAAGGAAGTTTGTCGTAGTCAAGGGCTTTTAATCTCTTTTTGTGAAACTTAAGTGTAGGGGTTTTGGTTCCCATGTAGATAAATAAATAAGTGGTGTTCTCTCTTCTCGCATGGCTCCTATCACTCGGGAAAGTAGGTCTGAGGGGACTTTGTGCCTGGTGCTTTCGAGTCATCTGACTTGGGATGCACCGACCGAACTCCCGTTACACGGGTGGTAGGGATCGCCCTATGTGGAGATTTGGGGGAAGGTGTAAGTCCTCATAGGCAATGATGCATGAAACCCGACGCTGGGAGAATCAAACACCAAACAATAAAATGCTCTAATGAAAAAAAATAAAAAAAAATAAAAAAAGAAAAGAAAAAAAAGTGTCAAATAAGAACCAAAATGGACTTTACACATTGTATCACATTCAGAAGTTAAGGTTGCCCATTGTCTTTCACTTAAGTCCTTAATTAACTTTCACGAATAACTCATTAGGCTAGGTGTGTGGACCGATTACATATATATAGTCGACCCGTAGTATTACCGCATCCCATGATCGACAATATGAGTCCAACGAGTCATGTAGCTAGATTGATTAATGCATCTTGTTCGGATTTTGTGGGTATATCCGCTGAAAAACCTCAGGAGACAACACTCCTCCTCCTTGGCGACAAGGAGGTTTAACGACTTGTTGCACGTGCTAAGTGCAACCGTGATTCCTACGAAAGTGAGTTATGATTTCTTGTTTTTCTCGTATGCATTTTCCTTTCTTTGTTTTGCTCGGGACTAGCAAAAGTTAGGTGTTGGGGTATTTGATTGACATCATTTCATGCTCATATTTGCACCTTATATCCACTATCTTTCACCTAAACAATGCTATGTTACGAGTTTTATGTTTGAATTTCAGAAATATATAGGTTTGAAGAGATGAAGCATAAAAGGACCCAAAAGCTGGGCAAAAGGACTGAATTGTGAGATCTGGGGCCTAAGATGCAAGGGAGAAGGACCTGAACGTAAGACCGAAGGACCAAAGATTAAAACAAAATACTCCACACCATCATGGAGAGTATTTTGGAAATTCTAGTCGGGTCGGAGCTCCAATAAGCAAAGTAGATGCATCAAAGATCACCAAAGACATCCAGAAAGGCCCAAAAGAAAACTTAGTGAGATCCGAACCATATAGACCGCCAATTGGTGGTCCAAGAACGCGAATTGGCGGTCTTTTTTGGTCCAAATCTGCTAAAATTTTGGTGGGGCGTGTATTAGTGTGTATTTAGTCCATTTCGGTTATTTGTTTAGTCCCACATCGGGGGATTGTCCCGGATTGCCTTTTTCTATGGGTATAAATAGAACTCTTCACCTTCTATTGTAATCACTCCATATTTTGAGTGGTTATTGTTCCTACTAGAAGTGAGGCCTTGAAGCACACACTAAAGTAGGAGGATGCTACCTGAAATGTGAGTCATTTGTTAATAAAAGTTTCTTTGTTATGTTATTAGTTTCATTTTGCTTGTTTTACTATGTTTCATATTTCTTGCTTTACTTTGTTTAATTTCTTTTCATAGTTATAGTAGCTTAGTTAATATGCTTCCCTTGCTTAGTTTAAATTAGTGTAATGTGTAGTGAGCAGTTTCATCCCCTTTGGGGGGTGGAGTAGATGTTCATACATGCATTAGAGAATGGAATGAATGCTTTATTTCCAATGTGTTGATAAAACATGAATGTATGCTTGCTTGTTTAGGATATAATTTATAACTTGACGAGTTTTGCCAAAATGATTAGACACCTTTCATGCTTGTTTAGGCTCTGAAATAAACATCTTGTATATGTAAATGTTAATCAACTAGGTTGGTGAATAGATTGATAGGTTTTGTCATAACATTTAGACACTTCCTATGCATGATAACACCACCTTCATTTGTGCTTAAAGAATGTGTTCAACACCCACCTCTTTGCATGTGTGCACTCACTCCACCCCTTAGGGGTTTTCCACTTCTGAATTCCAGCACTCTTCTTTTGTTCTTAGTTAAGTTTTAGTTAATTGTTTGTTGCTTTCTTTCGCATTTCGTTTTTCATAGTGTAGTATAGCGTAGAGTAGCATAATCAACTATCTTCTCCATTTTTTTCGCCACTTGATTTCGTGCTAAAGAGAGGCCGCTCACCTCCCTGAGGACGACCCGTACTTGGCACCGCTTCATCGCGGTCGTGCACTTGCAGTTTAATATAAAACGTTCAACACTTGGACTCCCAGCAGCCCTCGCCATGCCCATGAGGAGGTTGGTGGTGGTCTTGCACGCCAAATGGAGCGGTTCCGAAGGTATTTTCGCCGGACACACTTAGCCCAAAGGTCCGCCACCACAAGCCAAAACTGCCGGAGAAGGCCCACATCATTCCATTCCGTTAGCCTCCTTAATCTGACGCCTCCTTCGTCTTTTGGAGAACAAAACTTCCTTCCAAGCCACCGCCACCCACTTCTTCTCCCCTCCCCAAATAAAATGGCACATTATGCTATCCAATTCATGCAAGATGCTTCTTGGTAGAAGAAATGCTGAAGTCCAATAAATGTTGAACGAGGTGAGGACACTCCGTACTAGCTCCACTCACCCTACCATAGAAAGAAGCCTTTGCTGCCATGTTGAGACGCGAGCCTGGACCTTGTTTATCAGTGGTACACAATGGGATCTCCCCATTCTTCCATAAAATAATGGCAGCCCAAGATACACCACCGGGAAAGTCTTTCGCTCCATCCCAAGGTGTGCCTCGATCCAAGCTCCATTTGTCCCATCTCCCCCCATGAAGACCTAACTTTTCGAGGCGTTAAATTTCAGACCCGATCTTGCTGTAAACTCCTCAAGAATGATTGTAATGGCTCGAGCTTTTGCTTTGGTAGCCTTTGCAAAGAGTAGGACTTCGTCGGCAAACAAAAGGTGTGACACGATGACATCTCCACAATATAACGGCTCGATTTTCTTGTCCATGATCGCCATCTTCACCATTTCACTGAGCACCTCCATGCACATCACAAACAAGTAGGGGGCTAGGGGATCACCTTCTCGTAGACCATTTCTGGCTCGAAACGGTGTGGAGTTTGCTCCATTTACTGTCACCACAAACGATGCCTCCACACAAGCCAAATCTCTTCATCACATGGTCGAGGAACTCCCAAGAGATTGAGTCATATGCTTTCCTGATATCGAGCTTTATGCACATACGTCCTTTTGCTTTCTCGAGATGTAGCTTGTGGCAGAGCTCGTGTGCGAGAAGGATGTTATCACTAATTCTTCGTCCCTGGACGAATACGCTTTGATTTTCCCCTATCAGCCGTGGTAATATCCTCTTCAAGAGGTTTGCAAGGACTTTGGATGTGAACCTATACGTCATATTACATAGAGCAATGGACCGGAAGTCCTCCACCACAGTCGGTGCCTTTTTCTTTGGGATGATCATGATAGATGTATTGTTCCATTGTGTGAGGACCCTTCCACTATCCAAGCAAGACGCGACAGCCTTGACCATGTCCCTCTAAATTATGCTCCATGCTGCCTTGAAAAACTTTGCATTGGAACCATCGGGCCCCGGTGCTTTATAAATATTGGCGTTCAACACTACATCTTGCAATTCTTTTGGGTCCAACTTCCGTGTTAAATCAGTCGCCTCCTCCGCTGTAATTTGTGGTAGAATAATGGAATTTTTAAAGGGTTTCACCTGAAAACCATGAGCAAACAAGTTAGCATAAAAAGCCCAGAATGCTTCCCGGATGTCGTTCTCATCCTCCACTAGATTCTCCCCCTCTCCCACTCGCCTCACTTGATTGGTTACTCTCCTCACTATAAGATGCGCATGGAAGAACCTAGTGTTTCGGTCCCCCTCTTTCAACCACTTTACTCTGGATTTTTGTCATATAATGGACTCCTCCCAAGCAAGGACCCTGGCAAGAGTATCCTTTGCTGCGTTTTCAACTTCAACAAGCTCGCCACTACTCGGGTCACTAAGCCTTTGCCTCCTCACTTGCGCAAGAGAGTCCCTAGCCTCTCCCACCTTGTTTGTAACATTTCCAAAGGTGGTCCAACTCCACTTAATTAGTGTTTTCCTGACTTCAGTCAGCTTCCTCACTATACGAAACATGGGTGTACCTCTTACATATGTAGTCCAAGCTTGTTGCACGACTCCTCCGAAGTCCACGAGATCCGCCCAATGGTTTTCAAATCTGAAAACTTCTTCTTCCTCCTTTCGTTTCCTTCCGTTTTCATGACAAGCATGGTGTGATCACTCAAGTCCTTTTCACCAATAATGTAGAAGGAATTGGGGAACACCTCGAGCCATGTTGTAACGCCCCCGATCTCGTGGGTACGCACACTGGGAAAGACTACAAGTGTCGCGATCAGAGACCTCCACGACGACCGAAGGAGTTACAAAAGACAGACCAAACAACGACTCGACAATACGTAGAGAGATCATACATGGATAGACTAACATAAAACATAACTGAAAAGTGAGAGATTATCCATATATGGTAACAAGGTCAAATACAATACATCGAGTTCAAAAGAGAAATACATCATAAATAATGCGGAAGCAAAAGACAAACAGAAGAATCTTGTCAACGTGTCCCTCGTGTACAGAATCTTCGACTACTCGTCCAGTCTACCCTGTAGGAATCTAAGTACCTGCAAGCACCGCATCAACATATGCGTGAGTTTTCTATAAAGAAAACCCAGTATGCCCCTGGCCCAATCGGAGTTATATAGAAGAATGCATGCAATCTATCTAAGACATAAGCATCCGAAACAGAAACAGAAAAGCACATAATGCAACAGAAGGCTACGACTCCATAAGCTGTGCCGGTCGGGCGCACCCAAATCATTCCTCAATAGGAACTAGAACACCTGCCTCGCTGGTCAAATGTGGTCACTCGACAGTGACCCACCGCTTGGCACAAAGCGGTGCGCCGGATAAGTATCCCAATTCGCGGCAAGTGACCTACATGGTGCCATCGCGAACTTGGGAATACCTACCCTGAGACAGAATGGCAGCACGCCTGCCCAGGACTTATCTTACGCCTGGCCCGTCGGCCCAAAAACAGAATGTGCCCAGAATTATTAATCAGATTAAATGCGATGCAAGCTACTTAAGCATCTAAAATCTAATGCATCTACAGTGTATGGAATGAGCTCAAGGAAAGGTATCCGGATACCCTCCTAACAGACCCCAAACAAATCAAATCAGAACATCCCAATCAGGAATCAAATGAAACTCACAACAGCAAGCAATCATAACCGGATCAGCAAATAAAGATAATAGATAATCGAGTCATCTACGGGTCATGATAAGGATGTTAAAAGGTGTGATATCCTAAGGGTCATACATAACCATATCATAACACATCACTTCAGTAACATAAAGACTTGAAATACGCAATAGAATGATGCATTACAACTAGATATATCAAAATCAAACTCCACAATAATCGGTAGCATGGATCCTTAATTTCAGAGTTTATATGCGATGATAACTGAAATCTCAGAGCATGACCAGAGTTGATATGGGTATATATTACATGTATATTAGTAGGATAATCATGTTGGAACATGCATAAAATATCAGTAGACGATATAGATCTCTAAACTAGCATACATGCATGCAACGGGTTAATATGTTGCTTTCGAACATGACACGATCAGCACATGATATGAAAGAGCCCGTTTACATTCATAAGTGCATGCATGACTACAACATCAGAAATACACACACATCAGGTCATATAACCACATTATATCTGCTACTGAAACACAACAAGTCATATAAAGCAAAACACATTCAATACATAGAGCACGATAACTAACAAAAGACATGCTAACAAGTTCAATCGAGTCAAACAGATGCATGAGCCCTTGACCACTCCAACCCACATGCTTAGAGTATCCCTCTCAGGCCGTCTATGGTGGGGGAGGGTCAGTAGAGATCCATCCAAGCAGCTCAGCCCAACAACCGAGCAAGCTGATGCACATGGTGCACTAACCGCATGGCTAGCCCATTCAAGTGCATGCTGCTCAGACCGAGCTAGCCCATCAAGATCCCCCTCACCCTTATCATCCCTAGGTTTGTTCCACACCTTTTCCTGACCTTTTCCACCATCTAGAAGAGCTGGTCCAGCCAGCCGATCCAAACAAAGAGTCAAAAGGGTTGAAGACAAATCCTAGTCGGATCTTGTGTGCACCAGCCACACCCAACCAGATCCGTGCCCACCCCAAAACTCAGCCCAGAAGAAACCTCATCACTCCGGATCGGACCTCACCGGAACCCCGGTTCCTCTGGCTACCCCACAGCCAGCCCCATCTAGCGCATGCTCCATGCGCACGCTAGAAGGAAACTCGGTTGTTGGTGCAGCTGATTGCACCAACCACCAACAAGGTGCTCGCTGGCCCTCCAGCCAACACCCCCCTCCCATACAACTCTTCAAGGGTCAGGAGCATACCTGAATTCACGAAAAACATTGCCAGAGATTACCGGAGATCAGCCCACCCAGATCTTTGTCTAGTTGCTCCCAGAAGATGCACTCTAGCTTGCTCCACTTGACTCGTCGAAGCTCCCATCACTAGCACACCGGAGAGGGAGATGGAGAGGGTTTGAATTTCGTGGGTGAGGGAGTGAGAGGGTAGGTATGGCTTCGGTTGAGGGGGTTTTGTTTGCAAACAACCCTCCAACTTCCATTGCCTTCATAGCTATTCAAGTCACATTAAGGCATGCGAAAATGGCACCATTCGAAAGGCAACCAAAAGCCACGAAAATGCACATCCAAACCCTAATGCAACCCTTCCAATTCCATGCCACTTCAACACGGTTTTAGTCCAAAACCGACCCTACACTCACTCGGGCCCAAATTGAGTCGATCGAGTCAAACAACCGCGCGCTCGTCCGATTTGTCGCACCCGATCGACCAACGAGAAATCTGATCAAATCTACTCAAACAAGCATGCCATAACACAATTTGACATTCCATGAAGCCAATTATGCATAACCGCGGAGAGTGGACTTATTATTATTATAGCAGGAGAGCGAGTCTTACAACCTACCCCATTAAATAAATTTCGTCCTCGAAATTTGCTATCCCTAACTCTTAACAAGAGCTCTGGATACAAACTCCTTACATCATCCTCCCGAAAAAAAACATGCAATAACAATAAAAACAAGGGACACCACAAAAACATTGCCAACAATGGTCATAAGACAATGAAATACAAGTGTCATGATAGCCATAGATTCTGAGAACTAACCATGACAAATCACATGAATCCAACAACTAACAACCTATATACGTATGACCTAACAATAGCAAGCTAATCATGCATCATCATAATGTCTATTGACAACAAACTAATTAGGAAGGTCACACAAAATACAATCACTAAACATACATGAACATATAATATATTTATATCTATATGCACAAGGTGTATGAGAACAACAAATAAAACATGGAATTATTGACAAGATCTCCATGCGTTTATATATCTACATGCACATGATGTATGAGGATAACAATTAAGTCGTGTAATCATAATAAGATCTCGATGGATAAATATACGTGGGCATGATGTATCTACACTACCAATAAATCATGGGATTATAGTCATAATATCACAACACAAACTTACTTGCATGCACAACATGCACTCACGTCATCATACACATAACAGAAGCAACAACAATTATAATAAATTAGGTATAGCACATGCCATAATAATTGTAGATCATGGGAATCAAAGATGCAACCTGTGGAAGCTATGGTCATGATGAGATGATTACACAACACTTCGCTCTACTATAACGCAATCATGGGTTTAGAATTCATTCATGCATGAGTCTAAGTAGGTTTAGGAGATATATGAGACTATATGCATAATAAAAGATCCCACGATGCAATCATGATAATACGAGTGATAAGCGTGGATGCATGAATGGATGGCAAATCACTTCTGATTCCAAAAATTTAGAGCATAGCATCATGCACATAGTTGAATTAAAATGTTCGGTTAGCCTTTACATGTAGTGCAATTTCCTGTTTCCAGCGATGATGTCATGCGTACAAGTATAGCTTCCTAACAATAATCTAAACATGAATATTCCCATAAATCTAGTATCTAAATAATACATAGGCATGCAACATCTTAACAACCACTTAGTTAGGAAAGAATCACATGTATTTAGCAACTAAAGATATATTAACATGTAGCACCTTCACAACAGTTAAATTATGGGATAAAAATAAACAATAAAATCAGATCTCAAAGGATAATTATACAAGTATCTGATGTACCTATTTAACAGAAAATGAAACTCACACAATAGCATGTATTCAGTATGAGAAACACATCCATAACAAAAAGAGGTATCACAAAAGAGATACTACAAGCATTATATGACAGGAACATTAAATTTCAGACCACATGCACGTTAGTTCTAGCCACACTCAACATGATCAGAGATGATATGAACATGCACGAGTATATAACAATAACATAAGGTTCTAAAACATGCTTGTGATATCAATAGTCCAAACCGATTTATAAATTGATCTACATGCATGCATTCAGATTTGCTTACTACTTATAAGCCATAGAATGAGTTGCATAAAACATGGATGAGTTTTGATTTCATTTTCATGTGAGAGCATAACAAGACATATCAGAGGAGGTATACGAAAATTAGATTATATGGCTACTGCTGGAACGAAATTAAACTAGATTAGCAATCATAGCAATCGACACATATCAGCCCTACCGATTGCATTATCAACTATATGGAATTATGCAACTTATTCTCAGATGAGATGTCATGAATATATCTTAGGAAATCGTCTGATCAGAGCGTATACTTGTATTTGTCGTTAGTGGACTAAAATCAGAATGAGTCATGCTGTATTATTTAGACCTATTAGCTAGATCATGCATAGAGATAAGGTCTGAAATCAGGGATGACTTATGAACTACTGACGTAACAACTCATGAAATCATGCAAGATTAGGTGACCTAAAATAGTAACAATTCATGTAACTAATGTCTGAATGAAATTATAAATCCATAGATGAATATAAGACCTAAATCAGCAAGCTCCTCATGCAAGGAAATCTGGACTCATTGCTCAGTCACGCATAGACCTAGGATCAGTGATCAGTAATGATTCATGCAAATATCATCTTAACTAAGTCATGAAATAATGAAGGAGCGTGAGTTCTAAAATCAGTAACACCCTACAAAAATCGCATGTTACGGTATAATAAATACATTAACAGATCAATGAAGAAATCATAATTTCAACCACAAGAGGTGGTAGCAAATCACGCACAACATGCATGCAAACACAACCCCAACTTGCTCCCCACAGCCCAGCCTCATCCCTTTTGGTTTCTTCATCAATCCAACAAGGAAAGCATGAAACAAGGGTCGTACTAGTGGGAGAAAAGCTCAACCAACCTCTGAAATTCGAATGGTGCTATATAGTCCACACTATCAGGTGGATCTCCACTTGTGCACTCCGAACCTCAGGTCGGCTAACCCAATGGGGCTGGACTAGTCCTCATCCAACACCCACTCTACATCCTCTTATGCTAAGGGGGTAGAAGCATACCTGAAACTGGTGGAGAAGAGCCTTCGATTTTTGCGGGAATCCCACTGCAATTGCCTCCAATGCTTGCTAGCTAGTCGCCTCTTGCACTTGCACTTCTTGCTTGCTTGACCGGCTGGACTTGTTGGTGATCTCGACACCAAAACGGCGGAGAAGGCAATGGAACTAACAAAGGTAGATAGGGCTGGGTGGTTTGGTCTCCATGCACACAAGGTAATCCACAAGAAAGCAATTTAACCAATGCAAATATGATCTATCACAATCAGAATGCAATTCTAAAAGATGGGAAATTAGCGACAGGGTTTGAGCAAGATGCCCCACTGGTGAGTCTCTGGATTCTGTACATTTTAGGGACCGACCTGCTCTGATACCAAGTTGTAACGCCCCTGATCTCGTGGGTACGCACACTGGGAAAGACTACAAGTGTCGCGATCAGAGACCTCCGCGACGACCGAAGGAGTTACAAAAGACAGACCAAACAACGACTCGACAATACGTAGAGAGATCATACATGGATAGACTAACATAAAACATAACTGAAAAGTGAGAGATTATCCATATATGGTAACAAGGTCAAATACAATACATCGAGTTCAAAAGAGAAATACATCATAAATAATGCGGAAGCAAAAGACAAACAGAAGAATCTGGTCGACGTGTCCCTCGTGTACAGAATCTTCGACTACTCGTCCAGTCTACCCTGTAGGAATCTAAGTACCTGCAAGCACCGCATCAACATATGTGTGAGTTTTCTATAAAGAAAACCCAATATGCCCCTGGCCCAATCGGAGTTATATAGAAGAATGCATGCAATCTATCTAAGACAAAAGCATCTGAAACAGAAACAGAAAAGCACATAATGCAACAGAAGGCTACGACTCCATAAGCCGTGCCGGTCGGGCACACCCGAATCATTCCTCAATAGGAACCAGAATACCTGCCTCACTGGTCAAAGGCGGTCACTCTACAGTGACCCACCGCCCGGCACAAAGCGGTGCGCCGGATAAGTGTCCCAATTCGCGGCAAGTGACCTACATGGTGCCATCGCGAACTTGGGAATACCTACCCTGAGACAGAATGGCAGCGCGCCTGCCCAGGACTTATCTTACGCCTGGCCTCCCAACGTGAAGGTCTTATGCGAATGGCCTCTCTAGCTAGAGGACCCACTCGTGGCCCGTCGGTCCAAAAACAGAATGTGCCCAGAATTATTAATCAGATTAAATGCGATGCAAGCTACTTAAGCATCTAAAATCTAATGCATCTACAGTGTATGGAATGAGCTCAAGGAAAGGTATCCGGATACCCTCCTAACAGCCCCCAAACAAATCAAATCAGAACATCCCAATCAGGAATCAAATGAAACTCACAACAGCAAGCAATCATAACCGGATCAGCAAATAAAGATAATAGATAATCGAGTCATCTACGGGTCATGATAAGCATGTTAAAAGGTCTGATATCCTAAGGGTCATACATAACCATATCATAACACATCACTTCAGTAACATATAGACTTGAAATACGCAATAGAATGATGCATTAGAAATAGATATATCAAAATCAAACTCCACAATAATCGGTAGCATGCATCCTTAATTTCAGAGTTTATATGCGATGATAACTGAAATCTCAGAGCATGATCAGAGTTGATATGGGTATATATTACATGTATATTAGTAGGATAATCATGTTGGAACATGCATAAAATATCAGTAGACGATATAGATCTCTAAACTAGCATACATGCATGCAACAGGTTAATATGTTGCTTTAGCACATGACACGATCATCACATGACATGAAAGAGGCCGTTTACATTCATAAGTGCATGCATGACTACAACATCTGGAATACACACACATCAGGTCAGATAACCACATTATATCTGCTACTGAAACACAACAAGTCATATAAAGCAAAACACATTCAACACATAGAGCACGATAACTAACAAAAGACAAGCTAACAAGTTCAATCGACTCAAACAGATGCATGAGCCCTTGACCACTCCAACCCACATGCTTAGAGTATCCCTCTCAGGCTGTCTATGGTGGGAGAGGGTCAGTAGAGATCCATCCAAGCAGCTCAGCCCAACAACCGAGCAAGCTGATGCACATTGTGCACTAACCGCATGGCTAGCCCATTCAAGTGCATGCTGCTCAGACCGAGCTAGCCCATCTAGATCCCCCACACCCTTATCATCCCTAGGTTTGTTCCACACCTTTTCCTGACCTTTTCCACCATCTAGAAGAGCTGGACCAGCCAGCCGATCCAAACAAAGAGTCAAAAGGGTTGAAGACAAATCCTAGTCGGATCTTGTGTGCACCAGCCACACCCAACCAGATCCGTGCCCACCCCAAAACTCAGCCCAGAAGAAACCTCATCACTCCTGATCGGACCTCACCGGCACCCCGGTCCCTCTGGCTACCCCACAGCCAGCCCCATCTAGCGCATGCTCCATGCGCACGCTAGAAGGAAACTCGGTTGTTGGTGCAACTGATTGCACCAACCACCAACATGGTGCTCGCTGGCCCTCCAGCCAACACCCCCTCCCATACAACTCTCAAGGGTCTGGATCATACCTTAATTCACGAAAAACATTGCCCGAGATTACCGGAGATCAGCCCACCCAGATCTTCGTCTAGTTGCTCCGAGAAGATGCACTCTAGCTTGCTCCACTTGACTCGTCGAAGCTCCCATCACTAGCACACCGGATAGGGAGATGGAGAGGGTCTGAATTTCTTGGGTGAGGGAGTGAGAGGGTAGGGATGGCTTGGGTTGAGGGGGTTTTGTTTGCAAACAACTTCCATAGCCTTCATAGCTATTCAAGTCACATTAAGGCATGCCAAAATGGCACCATTCGAAAGGCATCCAAAAGCCACGAAAATGCACATCCAAACCCTATTGCAACCCTTCCAATTCCATGCCACTTCAACATGGTTTTAGTCCAAAATCGACCCTACACTCACTCGGGCCCAAATTGAGTCGATCGAGTCAAACAACCGTGCGCTCGTCCGATGTGTCGCACCCGATCGACCAATGAGAAATTTGATCAAATCTACTCAAACAAGCATGCCATAACACAATTTGACATTCCAAGAAGTCAATTTTGCATAACCGCGGAGAGTGGCCTTATTATTATTATAGCAGGAGAGCGAGTCTTACACATGCATTGTTCATTAATATTCGGTCCAGCTTTGTCTCGATGCATGCAGTTCCCTCTGATGAGTTGGACCAAGTAAAGTCGCCTCCGGTTGAGGGCATCTCAAGTAGTTGAATGGTGTCAAGACACTCATTAAACTCCTGAATTGCCACCTCATTTCGAGCAGCTCCGCCTCGCTTTTCAGTAGCCTTCCGGATGCAATTAAAGTCCCCACAAACCAGCCACGGTCGCTCCCCATGTGGTGCCACTTCATTTAAGTCCCTCCACAATGCTCTCCTCTCCACATGTCCATTTTCACTACTTGAGAAAATGAAGGGTCGACGAGTAGTGAGTGGTTCCATCCCCTTTAGGGGCGGAGTTGATGTTTTGTACATGCAATAAAGAATGGAAATGAATGCTTTGTTATGAAATGTGTTGATAAATAGGAATGTATGCTTGCTTGTTTAGGATAGAACATGTAACTTGATGGGTTTTTTCCATAACTCTTAGACATCTTCCATGCTTGTGTAGGTTCTTAAATAACCAACTTGTATATGTTAATGTTAGTCAACTAGGTTAGTGATGGGATTGATAGGTTTTGCCATAATAATTAGACACTTCCTATACATGAAAATACAACCTACATTTGTGATTAATGATTGCATTCTTCACCATTTTCTTGTATGTGTACACTCACTCCAACCCTTAGGGGTCCCTCTTCCTGATTTGCACTTTCACTTTAGAGTCTTTGTGTTTTGTTTGCATTGCTAGTTGTCGTTTTCCTTCACATTTCTTCTTACCAGTTTAGTGTAACTAAGATTAGCATATCTAATACTCTTCTTACCTTTTTTGCCACTTAATTTCAGTCAAACCAGAGGCTGCTCACCTCCCTACGGTTCGACCCATACTTACCCCGTCTTCACCGGCAGCTGTGCACTTGCGGTCTAAATTTAAAACGTTTAAACAAGTTTTTGGCGCCGTTGCCGTGGAGGTGCCAGTCCAGACTCTGGTTTGGACGATTCGAGTGGATTTAATTTTGTTTTTGTAGTTTTCTTTGTTTCAGGAGACTTTGACGCTCAAGGGAAGGCAACTGGACAAGCTAGGAGGCAAACAGAGAGCTTTGGACCGCCAATCAGCGGCCTAAGACCACCAATTGGCGGTCTAGTAAGCTTTGTTTACCTTCTACTTTCTTTGGTTTGTTGATGCATCTGATATAGAAGTCTGGGGCTCAATTTGGCATGTTCTGACCTTTAGTTTGCCCCCAGATCAATAATCAACCTCCCTTTAAGCAACTTGGACCCTAAAACCCAAAGCAAAAGATTAAGCATTCTTGCTTGTTTAGGTCATGCATCATATACTTGACTTAGGCAAGTAGTTTTTCTTTTGTTTTGGCTTTACTTTCAGTTGTTGAGCGCTGGCGTGAGGTACGCATCTCCTACACTCATTCATGCATTTAGTATAACTATGCATTAGTTAGTAGGAATTGGATTGCAACAAGTGTGTGTTGAGCATTTGTTTGGAGAGTTGATTTCTAGATTAGGACTCTAAAACGCTACTAAGGAGGGGCTGTCCCATATAAGATAACGTGGGGGATTTCATCACCCTTTCCTTCGCCCCAAAAACCACACTAATCAAGAGCCTAATTTTAAGTAGACATTGGCCCTATGGATCTCGGGTGCATTAGGAGAGTGATCCGGTCACCCTGTCATGGCCTGACCGGCGTCGCCCACTTTGTCGATAGTAGGAGAGACGAGATATCCGGATCTTGCCTAACTTGCTGAGCTTTGTGGTCCTCATCGTAGGGAGGTGAGACGTGTTGAGGCCGCATGACCTCGCAGTTAGGCATCGTCTAGCTGTAAGGACCTATATCGACCTTAGGTTGTTTGAGACTTGTTTGCTTGTGTGCTTCTACCGGTACCTACCCGCCATAGCATAAGGACTTATTCCCAATTCTCCTGAGTCATTCCCTCTCTTCTATGTCCTCCTGTCTTCTCCTCTGCGCACATTCTATTTTAGTTGTTAAAAAAAGTTTTGGTTGTATGTGTGCACCTTTGTGCATGCTTGTGTGTGCACGAGACAAGAGTGGCCGTTTGACGAGGCGTGTCGTCAATCCTGCCTCGGTAGTCGATTTCTTAACGCCTTCATTTTCTCATGTCGCACACAGTCCGGGATCCATGGCTGCTCATTACCGCAAGGAGGAGCAGTTGCTGGACCCTTGTCTTACCTGTTCCACCTGTTCTTATTCCCGTTTCTCTACGTGATTGATGCTACCGGAGCCATACTGCTCTACCCTCGTGCATCGTATTGCCAAAGTTGAAGGTGAACCACTTTGAGGTTAAGCCTCAGTTTATATCCATGCTCCCTCACTTCACTGGGAAGGGTGACCCCTATATCTTTCTCAGGGAATTTGAGGACGTTTGTGCTATGTTCAAGCTGCAACAACTTAGCACAGACTTCATCCATCTTAGGCTTGTCCCCTTTGCACTAAAGGATGATGCCAAGAAGTGGTTGTACAGCAACCAGACGAATGCCTTTAGGACTTGGGATGAGTTTCAATTTACATTCCTCAAGAAGTACTTTCCAAATCATTGGACTCAAAAACTGAGGAACGAAATCAATTTGTTCTATCAACATGAGACTGAATCATTCCATGCATACTTAGAGAGGTTCAAGGAGCTACTATCCTCATGCCCTCACCATGGCATTGAGTTGTGGTGCCTTCATCAGATTGTTTACGAGGGTCTTCACATCCCGTCCTGAATGCTCCTTGAGTCCATGTGTCAAGGAGAGTTCTTAGGAAATGATGAAAGGGAGGCTTGGGCTTTCGTAGAAGACCTCACTAACAAAACCATGCAGTGGGAGAGTATGAGGGAACCATCATCATCTAGCATAGGAGCGAGGATCGCAAACGGAAACTCGTCTACATCGGGTGCCGCATTTGCCATCGATACCACTACGGCAACAGAGGCGCGCATGGAGGCCTTAATGCGCCGTATGGATTCGATTGAGGTAAAAAAAACACGATGTGTCACATGTGTCTACATCTGGTCCAGTTCCCTGTCATCTATGTGGTAGGATAGGTTATATAGGAGGATAGTGTGCATCCATTCCTCCTAAGATGGAACATGTCAATGCCATCTATGATAGATCCAGGAATGACCCATATTCATCATCATATAACCCTGTATGGAGGAACCACCCTAATTTGTCATGGAACCATAACAATGCCCCATTTGGTCCTTCAAACTTCTCTCGACCACCCAATCGACCACACCAACCTCCCATGCATTCACAGTCTTATCAGCAACCCCAAGCTCAGAGCACCAACCCACCAGGTTTCCCAAATTCTAACAACTTGGAAACCTAGTTTAATTCGCTTGAGAACTTAACTCGTAGACTTGATAACTCTGTGAATTTTTTATGTCATCCACAAATCAAGTCCTCACTTCGAATCAGCAGACCATCAAATCTCTCGAACTTTAGATGGGCCAATTGGCTCAGTCTGTACATGAGAGAGAAAGAGGGACTCTGCTGAGCCAATCTGTGGTTAACCCCCGTGCTCAACATCAATTGAACACGAAAATTGCAAGTTCGAGAACCCAGGGTCAAGTGAATAGTTTGGAAGCACCTGTGTATCATGTCAATGCCATTGTGACCCTGAGAAACGGGAAACAGGTTGACAACCAAATTTCCATGCCACAACCACCATCTATGAAGCCTGTGAAACCCCTCTCTGGGAATGGTGGTGAGAAGGAGGGTGAGGGTGAGGGTAATACACCAACACCTCCTTCGCTGGCACCGTAGAAAACCTACGTGCCAAAGGCTCCATATCCTAGTAGGTTGTCTAAGAAACAGAGTGACAGTGTGGATAAAATGCTGGAGATATTCAAGAAAGTGAATGTCAACAATCCTTTGTTAGACATGATTCAACAAATACCTCCCTATGCAAAATTCCTGAAGGATATCTATACAACTAAGAGGAAACCAACATCCTTAGCATAGCCTTTATGATGCCTAATGTGAGTTCGATCATTTCGAACCCAACGTACGTAAAATTGAAAGACCCAGGAAGTCCAACTATTTCATGTATCATTGGGGATTCTCACATTAATAATGTGTTGCTAGATCTAGGGTCGGCGGTTAACCTCTTACCAACTTCTGTGTATCAACGATTAGGCCGAGGCAAGCTCAAACCTACGAAAACAACTTTACCGTTGGCTGATCGTTCGATCAAAGTCCCAATGGGGGTCATTGAAGATGTCCTAATCAAGGTAGGCAATTTCATATTTCCTGTTGACTTTTTCGTCCTTGAGACTGAACCAGTCAAGACTACCCATTCTCAGATTCCATTGATTTTGGGTAGACCTTTTCTGGCAACGTCAAATACCTTAATCAATTGTCGAACTAGACTCATGAAATTGTTATTCGGGAACTTGACCGCGACATTCCATGTATTCAAAATGGGTAGGCAGCCGACATCTTTCGAGGACCCCATGGAAATTAATCTTATCCGGGACGTGGAAGAAGAAATAGAAGAAGAGTACCCCAAGGGAGAGTTGAGCAATGATGTGCATTTTATTCAATACAGGTGAGCTCCTCCTATCTTACATCTCGAGCTAGATATCACGCCTCGCCTTGAGGAGCCACCCACAATTGAGCTTAAAGAACTCCCTAAGGAACTAAACACGTGTTTCTCGGTCCCGATAGGTCATTTCCGGTGATTATTTCATCGACATTGACTGGTGATCAGGAAGAACGTCTGATTCGAGTCCTAAAGGAGCACAAATCAGCAATTGGGTTGTCCTTGAAGGACATTAAAGGGATAAGTTCCGATGTAGTGCAGCACCACATCATTATGGAGGATGAGGCACGACCACGTCGTGATCCCAAAAGGTGTCTAAATCCAGCCATGACAGAAGTAGTTAAGAAAGAGATCATCAAGTGTTTAGATCATGGCATCATTTTTCCCATTTCGGACAGTACTTGGGTAAGCCCTGTCCAGGTTGTGCCCAAGAAGTCGGGTATCACTGTTGTCCAGAATAACAACAATGTGCTTGTACCTACACGACTTCAAACTGGGTGGCGAGTCTTCATTGACTATAGGAAGTTGAACGCGGTCACGCGTAAGGACCACTTCCTTCTGCCTTTCATCGACCAGATATTGGAGAGACTTGTCAGGCACGCCTATTATTGTTTCCTCGATGGCTATTCGGGGTACAATCAAATCCTAGTTGCCCCTGAAGACCAAGAGAAAACCACGTTCACATGTCCCTTTGGGACGTTTGCTTATAGACGTATTCCTTTCGGACTATGCAATGCACCAGCAACATTCCAACATTGCATGTTGAGTACCTTTTCTGACATGGTTGAGAACTTCCTTGAGATTTTCATGGATGATTTCTCAGTTCATGGCACCTCCTTTGATGAGTGCTTGCACCACCTGAGTCTTGTTCTCAAGAGGTGTTCGGAAACGAACTTAGCCCTTAATTGGGAAAAATGTCACTTCATGGTTACAAAAGGCATCGTATTGGGTCACGTGGTATCTTGTGATGGTATCGAGGTGGATATGGCAAAGATTGAGCTTATTTCTAAGCTTCCACCACCCAGCTTGTTAAAAGAAATCCGGTCATTCCTTGGACACGCCGGTATTTACGGTTGTTTATTAAGGAGTTCAGCAAGATAGCTCACCCCTTGACGAGCGTGCTTGCAAAAGGTACCTCTTTTGAGTTCACATCCGAGTGCATGACTGCGTTTGAGTTTCAGAAGCGTGAGTTAACCTCCACTCCTATTATTAAGGCACCAGTGTGGACTCTACCATTTGAGCTGATGTGTGATGCATCTGACTATGCAATAGGAGCAGTTTTGGGTCAGAAAGTCGACAAATTGCCTCATGTGATCTACTATGCAAGTCATACTCTCAACGACGCCTAGCTCAACTACTCTGTTACTAAGAAAGAGTTCCTCGCAATCATATTTGCGTTGGAAAATTTTCGCCAGTACCTCATTGGGTCGCACGTTATCATCTACACAGATCACTCAGCTCTTCTCTACCTTTTGTCTAAAAAGGATGCGAAACCCCATCTCATGCGTTGGATCTTGTTGTTGCAAGAGTTCGACCTTGAAATACGGGACAAGAAGGGATACAAGAATGTCATGGCAGATCACCTCTCTCGCATTCCAGTTGATCTTTCACCGGACCCACCGGTGAACGAGTTCTTCCCTAATGAGAACCTTATAGCAATAGTCTCACCCCATGGTTTGCTGACATTGTGAACTATTTAGCAACCGAGGAGGTGCCAGCTCATTGGATACAAAATGAGAAAGCGAAGTTCAAGTCGTTAGTCAAGCACTTCAATTGGAATGACCCCTACTTATTTAAGTATTGTGTTGATCAAATCATAAGAAGGTGCATTCCTAACAACGAGATTCAGAGTGTCTTGTCCTTTTACCATAAGGAGGCATGTGGTGGGCACTTCGGTGCCAAGAAAACTTCTGCGAAAGCGCTCCAATGTGGCTTTTACTGGCCCACATTGTTCCAAGATGCTTTTGCATTTTGCATAGCATGCGATAGGTGCCAACGTGTGGGCCACATTGGAAGATGTGATATGATGCCACTCAATCCTATCTTAGTGGTCAACATCTTTGATGTCTGGGGCATTGACTTCATAGGTCATTTCCCATGTCCCATGGTCACACCTACATTCTTATGACGGTTGATTATGTGTCAAAGTGCATTGAAGCAATCCCCACTTGCATTAACGATCGCAAGGTTGTGATCAAATTTCTTAAAGAACACATCTTTGCGAGGTTTAGGACATCTCGTTGTATCATAAGTGATCGGGGGACACACTTTGTGAACCGATCCCTGGAGGCAGTGTTGAAGAAATATTCCATCACGCACAAGTTCACCACACCTTATCATCCTCCAACCAGTGGCCAGGTGGAAATTTCCAACCGTCAACTCAAGCAAATTCTTGAGAAAATGGTTAATGCTTCAAGGAAAGATTGGTCGGTTAAGCTTAATGATGCATTGTGGGCCTTCCGCACCGTATTTAAAACAGACCTTGTCATGTCCCCCTACCGGCTAGTTTATGGTAAAGCTTGCCATCTTCCAGTAGAGCTTGAGCATCAGGCATTATGGGCAATCAAACATCTTAACATGAGTCTTGATGTTTCCGGTGCCAATCGCAAGCTAGACCTCAACGAGTTGGAGGAGTTGAGAAATGAAGCGTATGAGAATGCCAAGATCTGCAACTCCCGCACAAAAAATTTCCACGACGGCTTGGTTCGAATCAAAACCTTCACGGTGGGACAAAAGGTCTTGTTGTATAACTCTCGCCTCCACTTGTTTCCGGGGAAACTTCGGAGTCGGTGGTCTGGGCCCTTTATTGTTTTAACCGTCTCCCCCCCATGGGGTGGTTGAGATTCAGAACCCAAGGAATGGGAACATGTTCAAGGTTAATGGACAATGCCTCAAACCGTATTTGGAAGGGACCACGACAGAGGTCGAGGCGGAAGTCGTGACTTTGCACGAACTCTCCGCGGATGTGGTAACTTGACGCGATCCAACCCTTCATTTGGTTGTACATATCTTTAAACAAAACAAAAAAAAGTGAAAAGAAGAAGAAAAATAGAAGTGCCTTTTGGATATTTTCCTTTTTTCCTTTCTTAAAAACGCGTTTTCATTGCCCTACCCAACATCCACCCGACGAAAATGCATTTTTCCTCTCCGGGCCGCCACCCCCCGAAATCCCTTTCCATATCTCACAAATAGACCACTAATCAGCGGTTCCAGACCACCAATCCGCGGTCTGTTGTGCAGATCGGCTCTTTGTTCTTCGGCGGATCGTTCATTTTCTTGTATTCTATCGGTTTCGTGGGTTGCAAAGTTGTTTACTACAGGTGTCGACGTGCTGTGGTCTCCACCCCTTGAGCGTCGTGTTTGTCCTCACCGCTGCATGTTCCACCGTTAAAGCTCACCAAGGTAGGTGCAGGTATGGCCAGCCCACATTTAATTCCAGAACTTAATTTTGTCTCCCTGATTGCGAGTTCAGAGAACCCTTCTACGATAGAATCGTAGCGAAAGGGTGACATCATTTGTTGTATGAGGGTGATGAAACCATATACGTAGAACCTCTCGTACATGAGTTCTTTTCTAAACACGAGTGTGACTAGACCGGACAACTCGAGTTTAGTGTCACTCTTAGAGGGGTGAAACAAACTGTGACACCCCAATTTATCTTCAACGCGACTGGGATCCCCTTAGTCGATGATCTCGCGCCCACCCGTGACATTATTTTTTACCGATCTATGCTTGGGCGCGGGCAAGCCATTTCATCGAATGGGGGAATACCCAATGTGCACATTTACTCCAATGTGCACATTATAGCCAGGTGGGTGTGTAGGAATGTGTTGGGCCAAGAGCGGACCTCCACATTCTTCACACCTAGTTTGTGAATAGTGTATAGTCTCATGGATGGTTCACCTCACTGCATTTGTCGAACATTGTTCGACGTTTTGGTGCATCCCAAGCTTAAAGAAATACATTGTTTGCCTACTCTGGTGACTAAAGCATCAACGTCGAGGTAGTGAAGATGACCCCGTCATTTTGCCATTGCCTTCAGGAGGCATGGGTGCCTGATTACATGGAGGAGGATGTTAGAGCCAGCTCCCCAAAACTCATCTGTGAGCTCAGGGACACTCTTTAATACCGACATTTCTGAAATGGGGGTTGAGCAGCAAAACGTCATTTTAGCCAAGCAAAACCAGAAAATTTATAGGAAGTTGTCGGCTCTTGAGCGAGGTGCCTCTTCGAGCACCTCGAGCCGCCGTCATTAGTCTGGTCCACCATATCCATGCATTGGCGCCATTCTGCAATAAATTGAGGACAATGCATGAATTATGTGGGGGTGTTTTCACGTTTCTACATAATTTGTTTGTCTTTTATTTTATTTCGTTTTCTTTTATTTACATTTCTAGGGTCATGTTAGTGTGTTGCATTTAATATTGATATATATGCTTGCCATGATCCTTGGGTGACTTGTCTTCTTTTGCTTGCCTAGTGGTTTAAAAAAATTCATGTCTTACAAAAATCTTCTTGTGTTTGCAAAAGAAAATGTTTTGTCAGTTTTGCGTGTGTTTAGCATGTGCAAAACCGTTGAGAGGCAAAGTAAAAAGAAAGCTCCCAAAATTGTCTTGAACATGATGCATTAGGATATCTAGTATACCGGCTTTAAGTCTTTTCGAGTCGTAAGGATGCACCCCGGTTTTCCCTGGGGGGCGAGTAATCATAGAGTTTCAACACTCAAACAACTAAAGAAGTCCACCCTGAACCTAGTGAGTCAAATAGTTCATGTCTGTTAGTATAAGGAAGTTTGTCGTAGTCAGGGACCCTTAAAATCTTGTTGTGAAACTTTAGGTGTCAGGGTTTTGGTTTCGATGTAGTTAAATAAATAAATAGGTGGTGTTCTCTTTTCTCGCATGGCTCCTACTACTCGGGAAATTAGGTCCGAGGGGACTTAGTGCATAGTTCTTTTGAGTCATCTGACTTGGGATGCACCGACCGAACACCCACTACACGGGTGGTAGAGATCGCCCTATGTGGAGATTCGGGGGAAGGTGTACGTCATAGTGTAAGTCCTCACAGGGACCCTGGGAGGATCAAACACCAACTAGTGTAATCCATAATGCTCCAACAAGAAGAAAAAAAGACAAATAAGAACCTTAATGGACTTTACACTTTGTATCACTTGAGGATGTTAAGGTTGCCCATGTCTGTCACTTGAGTCCTTAACTAACTTGCACGAATGGTTCATTAGGCTAGGTGTGTGGATGGACTACATATATAGAGTCGGCCCGTAGAATTACCGTGTCTGATGATCGGCAAACATAAGCCCTCGAGTCATGTTGGTAGGTTGAATAACGCATCTATGTTCAGATTTTGTGGTTATATCCGATAAAAACCCTCAGGAGACAACACTCCTCCTTGGCGACAAAGAGGATTAACAGCTTCTTGCATGTGCTAATCGTACTTGCCCCGTCTTCACCGACGGATGTGCACTTGCGGTCTAAATTTAAAACGTTTAAACATGAGGTACGTGTACCCATTCTCTCATTCATGCATGGTTAAAGCATGCATTAGTTAGTTAGGTGCGTCAAGAAAAGAGTGAGGTGAGCGTTTGTTTGGAGAGTTGATTGCTAGACCAAGACTCAAAATGCTACTAAGGAGGGGTTGTCCCATACAAGATAAGGTGGGGGATTTCATCACCTTTCCATTCCCTAAAAATCACTCTTAATCAAAGCCTTAATTCTAAATGCAAGTAGACATTGGCCCTAATGATTTCGGACGCACTAGGAGAGTGATCGAGTTGAGACCGTCATGACCTGATCGTCGCCTGCCTTGTCGATAGTAGGAGGTACTGGATCTCCGGATCTTGTATCACTTTCTGGGCATTGTGGTCTTCATCGTAGGGAGACGAGGCATGTCAAGACAAGTGATCTCAAAGTTAGGCGTTGTCTAGCCTAATGACCTATAACCATAAGTTGTTTAAGCTGTGCTTGCTAGATTTGGCTTCTACCTTCTCCCACTACCCACACTAGGTTTAGGGATTCTTCCTTTCTCATATGACTCTTCTCCTCCTCAATATTCTTCGTTATAGTCTCCACCTCTGATTACACCAACTATTGTGTATTGTTTTAGAGTCGAGTTGAGCATTTTTATGCGAGGTTGGGTTCGTTCAGGTGAGAGCGCTCGACTTCAGAGAGTGCATTTTTTCTAAGATGGACGGTCTTGGTGATCTACCATCTCCGCCTCGTGCTCCTTTGGAGCATGAGGTCGAGTCGTCTCACGATGATGGGGGAGACCGGGTTCCATACATGGATTACCTCGGTCCGCTCCCACCACAACGTAGACCTCCTTCTCCCCCTCCTCCGACTTGAAAGGAAGAGGGATTCGGTCAGGATCAAGTTCTTTGTGCACCACCACCATTAGCTCGATAAGATAGGCTGATGACTTTGTGGGAGTGGACACATCCTGTTCGGGCCACGCAACCTTCTTGCATTGTTCTCCCATTGGCTCGCAAGAACAACTATGAATTGAAACCTCAATATGTTAGCATGCTTTCTACCTTCACTACCAATAAGGAGGATCCGTATATCTTTTACGTGAATTCGAGGACGTATGCTCCATGTTAAAGCTTCAACAACTTGACGAGGATTCAGTCCGGTTGAGGATGATTCCTTTTGCGTTGAACGATAACGCGAAGAAATGGATGTACAGCCTCCCGGCAAGCTCTATTTGGTCTTGGGATGACTTTGTGACCATCTTTCTGAAGTGATTTTTCCCTCAAAGGAAAACTCAACAGATACGGCACCAGATACATCAAATGTATCAGACTGAGACCGAATCTTTTCATGCTTTCTTTGAGAGGTTCAAGGACCTTCTCCAGCAGTGCCCTCATCATGGACTTTAACTATGGCAGTTGTGCCAGATTGTTTATGAGGGCCTCAACTAGAACACCCGTACATTGTTGGAGTCAATGTGTCAGGGTGATTTCCAAATGAAACCCATAGATGAGGCATGTGACACCTTTGAATTAATGGGTGAAAGGACCTTTGAGTGGGACACCATAAGAGAGCCACAACTTCCAGGTCTTCTGGTCGAGCTGGATCATATCAGGTTGAGTCAACTATCGCGTCTGAGACAAAAATGATTGCTCTCATGCGTAGGATTGTGAGTTTAGAGTTGGACCGAGCTCATGTAGCTTAGGTCTCTACTCGTGCGTGTAGTAGGTGTGGACTTACGAGACATAATGACTTGGAATGTGCTTTACGCTCCCAATGATATTGAGCATGCAAATACGATGTATCAATAGAGACCCCGTAACGACCCATACAGTCACTCCTACAACCCAGGATAGCGAGACCACCCAAACTTCTCTTGGGGGTCTAGTGGGGGTCACAGTCCGAGCTCGCATGCTCAACCTCAACCTCCACCTTATCACCCTCCCGCCCATTGGCGACCTACCAACCCCCACATCAAAAGTCCCAGCACCATAATTACCAACCTCCTCATGCCTCATCGTCGGGTTATTCTAACCAAACTCCACTACCCAGCGGGTTGACCCGAAGGATCCCACTTTAGAACAAACCCTTCAAGCGTTCATGCAGAGCACACAAACCATGTTTACGACCTGCAAAACTTCGGTCAAAGCATTGGAAATGCAAGTTAGCCAGCTGGCTCATCCATTCCATGAACGTGAGATGGGTCAGTTACTGAGTCAACCCGATGTGAATTCTTGAGGTACACAATCTCAAGGAAGGCCACTAGTACCTCATGCTACCTCTGAACCGACCCATCATCTTAATGTGATTCATACTTTAAGGTCCAGCAAGGAGGTGGACAAGCAAATTGGGTTGCCTTCCTTGCAATCACCAACTCTTGGTGTCCCCAGACCTGCGGTGATACCTACATCTACGAGGGGGCCGAACCCTGAGGTCCCTTTGCATCATCTTGTGTCGAAGGAATCAGATTCCGAGGTCCCCACTCATGTTTCTGTGGACCAGAATTCTGAGGTTCCTTCGAAAGACCCTTATGCCTTAAAGGTGCCATTCCCTGAGCGCCTTAGAAAGAAAATTTCTGATCAGCATGACAAAATGCTTGAGATCTCTCGGCAAGTTAAGGTGAACATTCCTCTGTTGGAGGTGATTCAGCAAATGCCACATTATGCCAAGGTTCTCAAGGATTTATGCACCAAGAAGAGGAAAAGCAATGTTCCTAAGAAAGTTTTCCTTGCTGCTAATGTGAGTTCATTGTTGGCACAACCCACACAAGTCAAATACAAGGACCCTGGTTGCCCTACTATTTCTTGTGTGATTGGTGATGTGTCCATACATCAAGCTTTATTAGACCTTGGTGCATCTGTTAATCTTTCGTCGTATTCAGTCTACTCCCACCTCGGTCTTGGAGACCTCAAACCAACAAAAACCACTCTTCAATTGGTTGATAGGTCTATGAAGAAATCTAGGGGTATGGTGGAAGATGTGCTGATCAAAGTGAGAGAGTTCATTTATCCAGTCGATTTCTTTGTTTTGGATACTTAACATTTGCCAAACCCACTTGGACAAATTCTTGTAATTTTGTGGCGACCATTTCTAGAGACTTCCAATGCCTTGATCAATTGTCACAATAGTCTGATGCGCTTGACTTATGGTAGTCAATGCATTGATTTCAACATCTTCATCATCGGCAAGAAGCCAGGTACCTTCAATGACCTTGTTGGGGTCAGCCTAATCCAGGGCACGGATGAGATTGAAGTCAAAGGCACCTTCAAGTACTTCAGATAATTGTTCAATGGAGATCTTGATGGTGGTAAAGATGTTTCTCTTGGGTTGGCACAGGAAGGTGCCTTATCTTGTGATGATGTAGTTCTTGAGCCACAAGATACCATTTTTGTGGCCTCTGGGCCACCTGGTCTTCATTCTATATATGTTGAGGATCCCATGTGGGTTAAAAATCAATTGCCTAATCCCCTTCATTTCAAGAAACCCATTCGGAGATTTACCTCTCATTCATTCCTCCTATAGTTCTCATTCTCAAGAGGCATCAAACGACCACAATGCTTATAAGGGTGTCTGGTGGTCAAGCAATTCTATTTCTGGACTTCGCCATCTGGGTAATAAGTCCATGGTGTCACCTTGTGTGGATGAAATGATCCCAGTTCACCCAAATATCGGTTGGAGAATATACATTGATGACCCCCAACTCTATTGTGTAGTGGAAACATTGTTGTTCCCATTTCCTTTCATCGACCCTGGTTTTAAGAGGCATGAACCGCCATTCTTGGTTCATAAACCTCTTAACAATCCTCCTATTTCCTATGTTGCGAGCCCATGTTGTTGCATTTATGGCTCGAGAGATGATGGGTTCCCATTTGATGTCCATTGGCAAATGAAAATGGGAGCCCATTTTTGTGCATAGTTATATTCCAAAAAAAGCAAAAGAAAACGAGAAAGACTCCATGAGGAAGTATGATAAGGAAGAGGGAACGATAGGAGAAGATGAGAGGAGAGAGAGTGAGTGGTGCGCATGGGGAGCCTTGGCTTCTCTAGGGTTTCCGACCCCATTTCTTCACCAAAATCCTAGATTTCTTCACCAAAATGGAGACAAAGACTAGCTCTACACGTTTGCAACAACAAGATGGAGATTGTGGCACAACAAAGGATCTCCATTTTGTCTCAAAGGAAAGCTCTTCCGCATCTTTGGAAGAGCTTGATGTTGCGCCACCTCTAGGGAGTGCTGAAGCTCCCCTAAAGAAGTGGTCTGACCTCTTCTCAGCAAAGCCAAGGGTACCCACGACCCTAGACTTCATTCAACCTGCTGTTAAAGGAGGGGAGAAGGTGGTTGTTTGCTCAAAGATGGAAGTAGTGGAGGCACTGAAAAGATGGGATACGGTATTGGTAGGTCACTTCATCGGTTTCAGACCTCATCTACCAACATTGGAGAAGCACCTCCAAAAGCTATGGGTCTTGCTGGAGGCTTGGAAGTCATTAGGAGGGGGCAAGGGTTCTTGCTATTTCATTTTTCTCTTGGAGAAGATAGGAAGAAAGTCCTCCAAGGAGGGCCATATTTTGTTAGAGGAACTCCACTTGTGGTTCAAGAATGGCTCCCGGAGATGACATTGGAGAAAGCACATATCACAACGGTTCCTATATGGGTTCGTTTGCCGGAGCTTGACCTTCGATTTTGGTCGCAAAGAACATTGAGTAATATTGCAAGTGTCCTCGGGAGACCACTCTACATGGATGACAACACGGCTTATGGAAGGAGATTGGCTTTTGCTCGGGTGTGTATTGAGGTAAGTCCTGATTTCTTATACCCTAGTTGGGTAGATGTTCAAGTAGAGGATGGTGCAACACATAGAGTTTTCGTGGAATACGAGTGGTGCCCCGGTTATTGCAAGGATTGTCTTGAGTTTGGTCACGAGGATGAGAAATGTCCACGACGGAAGCTACCCTCAAAGGTGCTTGCTTCCAAACCTCACGTTGCTGAAAAATGGGTGGTGGTTACTCGTGGCAAGGGGGAGACATGAAGGTTGTGAGGAGAGAGTGGAGGGAGAGGCGAGTGGGAGTGGGTGTGGAAATGGGGATAAGGTAGATGGTTTGGTGAGGGTGAGTGAGGCTCACGAAGAGAGGGAGGGGGCTGGTGGTGAGGGAGGAAAGGGAGGAGAGGGTGGAAGGGATGATGAGGTGGAGGTTGGTGCAGCTGAGGTGGAGATAGACACGAGTGTGGAGGTGCCATGTGGAAAGGCGGGTGAGGTGGCGCAAGATGCATTAGGAAGCAATCCACTAAGCAAGGAACAAATCCGTTTGGGAGGTGCACGTGAGGAGAGGTTTAGTGGTATAAGACATTTCATGTCTCAAGACAAGTTGGATCTCTCTCCAAGGAGTCCAACGGTTTGTATCTTGGGATTACAAGGGGAGACCTCATTGGTGGACAAATAGGGCAAAGAGAAGTTGGTGGGGAAAGTGCTAGGTCTATTGCTGGACCAACCAATGAGGAGGGAGATGAGTGCTCTACAAAAAGCTGGGCCAATAAGGAGAGGAGCATCCCTCTTGCAAAGAATGAAGGGGGGACCAGGTGGAAATGATTGGGGTCTCATTAGTGGAGGAGGTCCTAGCTGAAGATAGTGGGAAAAATTCAAAACGTGTTAGTGGGGCTTTGGAAGCACTTGCCTCACGTGAAGATGGAGTGGTTTTGAGTGGGGGACACTTAGTAAGGGCCTTTCAAGGTGAAGAGAGTGAGTATAGAGAAGTGGTTTGCTTGCATGGGCTGGAGACAATTAGAAGCACATGTGATGCGAGTGCGAGCCATGCACACAATACAAATGATATGGGAAAGGAAGAAATCACGCTTAATAATAGTGGGCTGGAGGAATGTGGGGGACAAACCAAGGAGGAGGAATGTGAACCAAGTGGGCTAGCCTCGTTGATGCATAAGGAGAAGGGCTGGACATCTCCCTCGAGGGTGGCTCGAGGAAAGGAGGTCTCAAAGACTAGCAACGTGCAAAATGGGGAAAAATTTGACCTCCTTAGGAGTGAAGCGAGTTCGATGATCGAAGATCAAGGAAGTAGAGTGACTCCTGGGCAGCAAGCTTGTTCCTCGTCCCTCACTCTCCGGCGCTCCGGTAGGAAGATAAGTAGTAAAACTTTCCCATGTGGAGGTCAAGGGGTCACCCCGCACCTTAAACCCATGAATATCCTAGTGTGGAATGTGCGCGGTGCAAATGGACCCGGTCATGCACTTATGATTAGGGGTCGTATAAAGGAGGTGAACCCGGATGTGGTTTGCCTTGTGGAACATAAGGTGAAGCTTAAGAAGATTGAGCGCTTCAAAAGAGCGATTTGGCCTAGTGCTTGGATATCAAATAGTTTGGTTTTGGACTCCGGTTGAATTTTGGTTCTTTGGAACGACCAAATAGTGGATATGAGAGTTGCCTATGAAACATCACAACTACTTCATTTCAGGGCACGTTGGATGAGGGACGACCTTGACTTCGACCTCATGGTTGTCTATGGTGATAATGGGCATGTGGATCGGCATCACTTGTGGAGTGACCTTCTCCAAGTAGCACCACCCGCATCTAGGTCATGGATGGTGGGGGGCGACTTCAATTGTATTCAGAGGGCGAGCGAAAAGAGAGGAGGGATTGCTGGAAATGAGGTTGCTATGGCAGAATTTAATGATTGTATTGATGCCCTCGAACTCCTTGAGATGCTATTTACCGGGGGGAATTTACGTGGTCGAACTCCTCCGAAGGTAGTGCATGTATCGTGATGCGGATTGACCAAAACTTGATAAGCAATGCATGGCTTGAGTTATTCCCGAAATCCTACTATCTTATGGGTGCAAAGGACTTGAGTGATCACACCATGCTTATTATGAAGACGGACGGAAATGCAAGGCGGAAGAAGAAGATGTTTCGCTTCGAAAATCATTGGGCTGGACATGAGGACTTTCATGGGCTGGTTGCACGTTCATGGTCCACCTACGTGAGGGGCACACCCATGTTACGAGTGGCAGTAAAACTACAAGAAGTTAAGAAGATGCTTGTTTGGTGGAGTAGCTCAAACTTTGCAAATGTCACAAATAAGGTGGGAGAGGCACGTGCTACGCTCGAGGAAGTGAGGAAAAAACGTCTTGAAAACTCCCTTGATGTTGACCTCTCCCACGCCGAAGGGGCTCCAAAGGACTCCCTTGCCCGAACTCTTGCTTGGGAGGAGTCTATCACCCGACAAATATCAAGGGTGAAGTGGTTAAAAGAGGGGGACCGGAACACTAGGTTTTTCCATGCACACCTTCGAGTGAGGAGAGACACCAACCAAGTGAGACGAGTGTGTGAGGGTGCCACCATCATTGAAGAAGATGGTGCGATGCGTGATGCCTTTCGGCATTTTTATGCTAACTTGTTTGCTAATGATTTGCAGGTAATACCCAATTCCCCCCTCCCTCTCCTTACCACACCTCCGTCTGGAGGAGGGGGCGGAGCTTCTACGTGTCCTTGTCATGAAAGAATTGGAGGATGTAGTGCTGAACACAAACGTTGATAAAGTGTCGGGGCCCGATGGGTTCAATGCTAAATTCTTCAAAGCTGCATGGGAGCTCATAAAAAAAGACATGTTCAAGGCCATACACTCCTGTCTGGACAGCGGAGGTGCGGGCCAAATAGAACTTTACATCACTTATGCTCATCCCAAAGAAGAAGGCAGCGGTTTCAGTAGAAGACTATAGACCCATAGCTTTGTGCAATATGACGTATAGATTCACTTCAAAGGTGCTTGCAAACCGTCTAAAGAAGTTGCTGCCACGCCTTATTGGAGAAAATCAAAGTGCGTTTATCAAAGGCCGGCGGATTGGGGACAACATTCTCCTTGCACATGAGCTATGTCATAACCTCCACCTCGACAAAGGAAAAGGAAGAATGTGTATCAAACTTGATATACGGAAAGCATATGACTCCATCTCATGGATTATCTTGGATGGAGTTTTGGAGCGCTTTGCTTTCCCGGTTAAGTGGAGACGCCTTATCATGAATTGTGTTTGGGCTTCATTTGTGGTGACGGTAAATGGTGCAAACTCCTCAAGCTTCGTGGCCAGAAATGGATTGAGACAAGGTGACCCTTTGGCTCCCTACCTATTTGTTATGTGTATGGAAGTTCTGAACGAGATGGTTAAGAAGGCAGTTACAGATGGGCACATTTAGCCACTCACTTGTGGGGATATTGCTGTATCGCATCTTCTTTTTGCTGATGACGTCCTCCTATTTGCACAAGCAACAAAGGCAAATGCAAGGGCAATTCGAGGTGTCCTCGAGGACTTCACGTCTTGTTCGGGGCTGAGCTTTAGTGTGTCAAAAAGCCAAATTTTCATGGGAGGTGAAGCACGGGATGACGCATGGATTGTAGCACACCTTCGGATGGAGCGAAAGGATTTCCCCGTCACCTTTCTTGGGCTGCCGTTGTTCTCGGGAATGATGGGGAAAACCCATTGCACGACACTTGTGAATAAGGTTAAAGCACGACTGAGTAAATGGCAGCAAAACTTCTTATCCATTCCTGGAAGGGTGGAACTTGTAAGGAGTGTGTTTGTGTCCCTCAGTGTTTATTGGACCTCCGCGTTCCTCATGCCCCAGAAAACCTTACAAGAGATTGAGAGTCTCGTGTGCCACTTCATTTGGGGAGGTCCAAGAAAGTGGGCTGCGGTAGCATGGAGAGATATATGCACACCAAAGGAGGAAGGTGGCCTTGGTCTCAAACGCCTATTCGACTGGAATGATGTGGGCCTTTTGCGTCTATTCTGGCTTGTGGTGGCAGACGAACAATCACTTTGGGTCAAGTGTGTGCGCCGGAAATACTTGAGGAACCGATCAATCTGGCTAGCACGCCCCCCACCCACCTTCTCTTGGGCTTGGAAGGGGCTCCTTAGAGTCCGGGACATAGCGAGACGGCATATCCGGTATGAGGTGGGAAATGGTGAAGACATCCACTTCTTCCAATATCCTTGGTGTGGACAGCCATTCCAATGTGACAGTTGGGGGGACCGATTACATTATGAGTTGGGAGTGCCTTGGGACATAAAAGTCTCATACAATATAAAAGACGGACTGTGGATGCTCCCCTCCCCCTAAGATCTACATTGATGGAGGAAATTCATTCGAGGATAGCAAACACTCAAATCCATGGAGGCGTCGACCAGCCAAAGAGGACAGATGGCAAGGGAGCCATGCTTGGTATAAGAGAAGTGTGGACATGGGTAAAGCCACCAGGAAGGAAGGTTGTGTGGGCTGGTATGGTGTGGCATAAGCATGCTGTACCGAAGCACGCACTCACGGCTTGGAGGGCTTTGAGGGGTCGGTTACTTACAAAGAGACTTATGAATCAACGCGGCGCAAAGCATGACCTGATTTGTAGGCTTTGTGAGAGGGACGAGGAGGACTTGGAGCACCTTTTCTGGGGGTGTATGTTTATCAAGGAGGTTTGGGTAGCCCTTCTACACTTACTGAAAATCAGTGACCGATATGCACGTTCGTTAGAAGGAGAAGCGATACGACTAGCACATGCACGTGGTAGCCGGCTTGGAAAAGTGGTAAGGCATTGGGCCTTCAATGCCATGATACACGAGTGCTGGCTTGAACAGAATCGCCGAATCTTTGAGGGAGAAAAGATATTGCCAAAGGACATAGTAGCTGCCATCAAAGACACCATTCGCTGCCTATGGGATAGAGTGAAGAACCTTGCGAAGGATGGTGAGGAGGAGCATGATTTCCAGATCATGTGGAGTTAGGAGTTAGTGTTTTTCTGCTTGATTGACACGTTGTATATGAAGGAAACTTCTTTTGTCTTTACCTACTATGTTCATCAGGTCCTACGTACATGAGTAGTAGGGAGAAGCCGGGTATGCATGTAGTATATCCCGCACACTTCTTTTCAAGAAATTTTGGTAGGATGTAATCGTTTACTTCAGTAATATACTTCGAGGCTAAGCCTCCCTTTTTGCCTTGCAAAAAAAAAGACTCCATGAGTGAGCATTGATTGTTGTGGGCTCCAACCTGTGTGTATTTGGGCCCCATTTTTTCACGTATTTGTATCCCTTCTTTAGCATCTCACAGGTTTTGAGCAAATTCGGGTTTGTATCCATCAACATAACCATGAACCTCCATTTGCGCTTCATGTTGGTGAGATCTTTTCTTTTTCATGCATAAATCCATGTAGTATCATGCTCACATTCATTGAGGATGATGCATGAAGTAGGTGTGTGGGGGGGGGGGTGTTTTACGTGTGTACATAGTCGAGTGTTTCTCATTTTATTATGCGCTCTTTCATTTTCTTTTGTGTGCAGTGTTATGATCATGTTAGTGTGTTGTATTTAATATCGATATATCTGCTTGCCATGATCCTTGGGTGACTTGTCTTCTTTTGTTTGCCTTGTGCTTTAAAATTTAACATTTCTTTCAAAATCTTCATGTATTTGCGAAAGAAAATGTTTTGTGGGTTTTGCGTGTGTTTGACATGTGTGAAACCGTTGAGAAGCAAAGTAAAAAGAAAGCTCCCAAAATTGTCTTGAACTTGATGCATTAGGATATCTAGTACCGGCTTTAGGTCTTATCGAGTAGTAAGGATGCACCCCGGTTTTCCCTCGGGGTGAGAGTAATCATAGGGTTTCAGTACTCAAACAAATAAAGAAGTCCACCTAAACCTAGTGAGTCAAATAATTCGTGTCTGTTAGTATAAGGAAGTTTGTCGTAGTCAAGGACCTTTAAAATGTTTTTTGTGAAAGCTTAAGTGTAGGGGTTTTGGTTCCTGTGTAGATAAGAAATAAGTGAGTAGGTGTTCTCTCTTGTCGCACGACTCCTATCACTCAGGAAATTAGGTCTGAGGGGACTTTGAGTCTGGTGCTTTTGAGTCATCTGACTTGGGATGCACCGACTGAAGTCCCATTAGAGGGGTTGTAGGGATTGCCCTATGTGGAGATGTGGGGAAAGGAGTACGTGATAGTGTAAGTCCTCATAGGCAATGATGCACAAAACCTGACCCTGGGAAAATCACACACCAACTAGAAAAAAAAGAAAGAAGAGAAGAACAAAAAGAAACAAAAAGGAAAAAATGGTAATGCAAATAAGAACCTTAATGGACTTTACACTTTGTATCACTTGAGGAAGTTAAGGTTTCCCATGTCTGTCACTTATGTCCTTAACTAACTTACACGAATGGTTGATTAGGCTAGGTGTGTGGATGGATTACATATATAGAGTCGGCCCATAGAATTACCGTGTCTAATGATCGGTATTGTTAGGTTGCTAGGTCCGTGTTGCTAGGTTGAATAATGCATCTATGTTCGGATTTTGTGGGTATATCCACTGAAAACCCTCAGGAGACAACACTCCTCCTCCTTGGCAACAAAGAGGTTTAACGACTTGTTGCACGTGCTAAGTGCAACCGTGATCCTACGAAAATGAGTTAGGATTTCCCTATTTTTTGTATGCTTTTTCCTTTCTTTCATTTTCCCTTTCTTTGTTTTGCTCGGGACTAGCAAAAGTTAGGTGTGGGGTAGTCTAGTAGAATTTCAATCTAATATCCTCTCACAAACCTTTTTCCTTCGCACAGTACGGTCTGATGTAGAAAGTACACAACTTTTACATGATATGAATGACATCATATCATGTATATATTTGTGTCTTGTATCCTTTATTCTTAGCCTAAGCAATGCTACGTAACGCGTTTTATGTTTAAGTTTCAGGAATAAACATGTTTGAGAAGAAGAGACTATAAAAGGACTTAAAAGTAAGAAAAAAGACTGAATTGCAGGACTTATGGACTGAGATGCAAGAGAGAAGGACCAGGATGTAAACCAAAAGAATCAATGAGCAAATCAAGAATCTTCACACCATCATGAGGAGTATTTCAGCAATTAGATACAGTCCCAAACATCCACAACAAAATCGGGTTCATAAAACATCAAGAAATCAAGCCAGAAACGAATATGATGTCAAAATCCGGAGTCTGGTCAAAATCATACAAGTCTAATTGGTCAACCAACTCAGGGGTCCCAGTCGATTGAAAACTACGAGGGTCATCTTAATAGTCTAAGTCATATAACGCTCAAACAATATATATAATCGGTCGAACAACATGCAATATAAACAAGTTCACTAATGTTCCGGTCGAACCAAAAACTAAGAATGGTCGACCGAAAACAAATAGGAAATCCTCCGACCCACCAGCACACGCACAACCGGTCGACCGCCACTTGGCATCGTTCGACTGGTGTTGGTTAAAGTCGGGCGAAAACACTAAACCGGTCGACCCCCAGAAGGCACCGGTCGACCGTTGGTTGACAGCAATCTCGCGTCAGCCTAGAATTTTGCGCCGTTTCTCGTCGCCGGCGAGGTCTCCGACCTCCCGCGACCGACCACAACACCACCACGCCATGGGTGTGCAACAAAATCAAACTAAGAACCGGCATACCTCAAATTTAAGATGGAACATGCCAGAGATCCGCTCAACAATAACATCGCCCGTCGACCGCAACCCCCGAACTCGCGCGCCTAATGCCCACGCCTCCTGCTGCAAGGTCTTCCACTGCTAGCCGTCGGAAAAGAGAAAAGAATGAAGGTGAAAGAGATGAGCAAGTGAGAGAGAGAGAGATAGGTTTTGCTTTTAAAACCCAACACACCCCCATCACCTCACCATCCCCTACACCCATCACCCTACTCCATCAACTGTTCACACCTCCAATTCCCATGCAAACCCTCTCTAATCGTCATTAGCACTCTAAACTAGGGTTAGAGCATAACACTAGTAGTCTCGTGCAAATCATTTCCCAAAACTCTCTTCCTCTTGCTCTCTACCAATTCAAGTAATTTCTTGAATTGTTCAATCCATCCAATATGATTATCCAACACCAATATCGGGAAGCGAATGGGGTGGCGGACCATCTTGCTAATTTGGCTATACAGAACAGGCAAAACAAATTTTATAGCATTAGGCAGGATCTGGATCACAAATGTCGAGCAATCATCACTAAGGCTAAATTACCTTATCTTAATTAATTCCCTCGTACACAATTTTATTGACTTTTGCAGGTACAACAACACCAGCATGGATCAATGCTGCTTCAACAAGAGTGGAATCATTTACCGCGATCAAGTTCTGTGATTCACACACTCATGCGGCAACAAGGTGAAAACAACAACCTCGATTTCAGGGAAGCTTTTCACACTCACATACTTTATCATCACGGTTTCTTTTTGCTGTTTCCAATGCAATTGCTACATTATGTATGCGGCGCATGCTGCATATTTCTTAATGCTGCAATAACATGCTTCAATTTCAGGCTTCATCTTGGTTCTTAAGGCACTTTTACATGCTCATTAACATTCTTTGGCTCATCTTTGGATGCATTTTGGTTCCATACTTGCCGTCTACGTCACTTGCAGCAATCACTTTCCATCTTCTCACTACAAGGACAACTGGATAACAAGGGAAGTAACTCTTTCTCAAATTAATTCTACTACTTTATTCCATATTTCTACCTCTTTGCACTGTTTCAAACGCAGAATCCTACTAGGCAAAGCAGATGCGATCTTCTACAATCTGGATCAACTCAAATGGAACACATTATCAACCCCCACTCTTTCAGGGAAGTCTATACTTGTCAAAATACATTACTTGACTTATCATCTTAATTTTGTTGCATTATTTTGCCTTTGCAACTTGGCTTTATCTATTGCTCAACGTACTTGTATAGGTGCCGAGTGTAACATCCCCGAACAGCGGAAAATTTAAACTTTTAACACCAAAAGAATAACAATGATAAAACCATCAAGAGTGGGGACATTACTGAAAGAAATACATAAATAAGTCTGGTGCACCAGAATACAATACGAGTTTGTCAAAAGAGTGATTACATTACAACACGAAACACAAGGTACCTGTAATCACGACAACCTAAAAGTAGGCAGACGACAGGATCCAGTCCCAAAGTGCAATCTCCCTCGGTCACCACCCGCCGAAACCTAACGCGGTCCTGAAAAAGATGCAACAACAATGCCTGAGTTTCCATAAGGAAACCCCGTATGACAAGCTCACCTATATGCCCTAACATACTAGTATAGCATGGCATGGAATACAAAGCAGTAAAACAACAACGCCACCAAGGGCCAAACCGGACATCCGTCCCGCGATCGTTTCCGCTGCCACACAGGCCCCGCGGTCTACAATCGCCACCGCTGCCACACAGGTCTCACGGTCCGCAACATCGCCGTCGCCACATAGGCCGCACGGTCCACAAACACCGGTACCACACAGGCCACACGGTCCAACCTCACCGCCGCCACACAGGCCGCACGGTCCAAACATCTGGTCTCCGTAGAGACCTACCGTAGGCACATACGGTCTAACGGACTATACGCAACACATCCCCACACGCGACTACACAAGCCAAGGGATCGGTGAGGATGCGTTCGCACTTCCGCGCAAGGTAGAAATCAGATCTGAATACATCGTGGTCCACCACCACCACACCAACGGAGCCGTCGCTCAGGTCGGTCCATCAACCGGCGCCACACAGACCGCACGTGATATCACTCGATAGGTGCCCCATCGAGCTACCTGCCGGAACACATCGTCGGCAGTCCATCGCCGCAACCACACAGGCTACGCGCGATCCTCCCCGCCGCCACACAGGCCGCACGGCACGTGCAATAACTGCCATCAAGGCCATTCGAACATATCCGCCACACAAGGCCAGACAATCGACAGATCTGAACCGAAGTCCGCAGGGTCAACGAGCTCCACGTGCAACACCAACTCCGGCTCCAACGAGCAGGGTCGCGACCTCCGTCGCCGTCAATAGGTCGGTACCTCTCTGGACCTCCGTCGCCAATCCTGGCCGGTAGTCTCTGTGCCTCCGTAGCCATCGGCCGGTAGTCACTGCACCCGTCGGCAGTTGCGTGTTGCTGAAGCAATGGGATCCGTAATCCCTCAGGCCGCTACTCTAACGCGAGTCAAACGATCCACCAGATATAGTCACGATCCATACATGGAAGTGACGCGTTCCGGACACCCACACTCTTCCACACGGCGGTCCCTGGGCAGGCACGCATAACGCGCCCACCGTCACCTCCTGGCTCACGCACAAGGCGAGGACACGGGTTTCCGTGGACAGAGTTGGCATCCTAAGTGGAACCAGGAATCCTGTCCTGTGTAAAACGGTCGACCGAAAGAGACACGGTCGACCATTTTCCTCAAGGGAATTCGGTCAACCAAAGTGACAACCGGTCGACCGCTTCCACAAGGGAATCGGTCGACCGAAAGTGACAACTCGGTCGACCGTTTCCACAAGGGAATCGGTCGACCGAAGCGTCTGTCACGGTCGAACTATTTGCGCAACACATAAATCCCAACGGTCTACCGAAGGTCTAAAATCGGTCGACCGAACGAGGTCAAAATCCGGAGTCTGGTCAACGCTCAAAACGAATCTATCGGTCGACCGACTCAGGGGTCTCGGTCGACCGAACACTTACAGGGTCAACCTAATATTTTCTATGTCATCAAACGGTCGACCGAAGCTTACATATCCTACCGGTACACTCAAGTTCCGGTCGACCGAACGAGGGACGCGGTCGACCGAAACACGACAGACAGTGAAAATACACCACGATCGGTCGACCGTCCAAGGGACCCGGTCGACCGACAGACGTCTTCAACCTCGCGCCAACCGAGGTTTCGACGTCGAAACTCGTCGCCGGCGAGGCCTTCGACCTCGCGCGACCGACCCCAACCTCACCCCAACGTGGGTGATCAACTAAGGCCTCTAATGCAAGAACTTGGCATACCTCTTCTTTGAAGATCGACGAAGAACATCGGAGCTCCGACTACCACGCCTCCGGCCGCAACCTCCCGCGCACTCTCCTTCTCGCGCCTCAACAGACCCCGCACGCCTCCTCTACTGCTCCACCAACACACACGCAACAGCAAAGGAAAGGAAGGAGTGAGAGAAAGGAAGGAGAAGAAAAAGAGAAGAAGAAACCCTTAAGACCCCTCTCCTTGCTACAGTGCACGCCCTTTCCTCTTCCTCATGCGACCACTGTAGCACCTCTTCCCCAAGCATCTACTGTGCTGCACCAACTCCCCATGCAAACAACCTCATCAAGCCACCCTAAACACAATTAACACCTTAAACAAGGTTAGGGTCATAACACCGAGTCTTCGGAATTTTGGTGCTGAATACTTTTGCTTTTTGGTGCTGAACTGAATTTTAGTGCAGATTTTTCTGATTTTGGTGCTAATTTTCTATTTTTCTGGTGTGCTACATTTTCTGTATCAATTTTGAAATTGTCTGGCTTTTCAGTTTTAATTCTGGTCTGAATTTGCATGCTCATCTTTACACTTACTTACATTTCCATGCATTTTTTTACATATAATTCTCTATACATTGCATACACATCTTTTCTTAGCTACACAACTATACACATTTTATACACTTCCTTACACATTTGAATCAGGGGTCATCTTCTGCCATTCTACATTCTGATTTTAGGATATGGATTCTGATTATTCTGATCTGGATTTATGTATTACTTACCAGCATGTATAGCTGAGATAAGGAGCACTCAAATGGACAAGGAAAAAAGAGAGCACAAATCAAACATTGAAGAATCTCTTGGGAGCTTGGAAATTCACTTTCAAAGATAGAGGCAACACTGGGGTAAATTCAGACTTGTATATCTTGAGAAGCGATTGTCCTATTAACCCTGTAGGGGTTTTTGTCGCTTCTCCAAGGTCTGGATAACTGTATGTGGCTAAATTCAGACGACTTTAAATATGCTCACAATGAGCCAACTTTTGTACTTTTGTTGATTAGCATAATGCAAAAGAAAGTGGTCTTTTTTGGGGGGAAAACAACTATAACATTTTTGGCAGAAAATAAAACAAACTAGGAAGATAAGTGCTAGATCCTAACCTAAAGTAGGGGTTAATCATGGTTGAGAAGAATTTAAGAAAGGTGGATGTTTGTTTTGGTTTAGGAGTGGTTTATGTTTTCTTTGGGGTGGTTGGATTAGGCTAATGATTTTAGAGATGTGTGGGTGTGGTGTCAGTTATAATAACCGCAAGTGCACGACGTCGGTGAAGACAAGTACATGTCAAGTCCACAAGGAGATGTGTCAACTCTGGTTCTTTAGAAATCGAGTGGGAATGGAGGGAGAAGTTGTTGATTATGCTAACTAACTATACTAAACTATGAATGAATTAACAATTAACAATTAAACTAAACCACCATGGAGTGGAGGTGTGTAGGTATGTGTGTGTGTGATGGGTCTCCATTTCAATTAGGCACAAGTGTAGTTTGTGTGGCATACAAGTAGAAGCTAATGTAGAATCTAGGAGTAGAATACACAACACTACATGGCAAACCCTGAACGTGCATATCTCACATAAAGTTTAGGTTGATTTTAGATTGTCAAGCATGCAATAAGTACATAGTGTGGCCATTAGAGCAACAATTAATCCTACGTACAACCTAAATCATTTATGTTAATGTGCACCAAACATGGATCCATCAAACCATTACAAGCAACAAGATAAACTCTAAAGCTAGCATGAGATAAGTACCTAGTGTGGACATTATTGTAAGTAGATCGATCACTAATCTAGAGGGGGTGAATAAATTATATCTCAAGTTTCTTAAATAATTGCACAATTAAAATAGTAAGAGAAAGATCGCAAACCAAAAGATGACTCAAGAGATTTATAGAGGTTCGATCACACCACCGTGATCTAGTCCTCTCCTCAAGTTCTGATCACTCCTCTGATCCCTACTTGAGAATTCACTTTTATCTTCGTTCCGGGTTGAAGATAAACCATCTTACAATTAGAGCCTTGCGAACACCCTCGCCTTGCTCGGATCTCCTCTCACAACCCGAGAGGGTGCTTCCTCGAAGCTTTACAACATAATGGAAATTGAAAGAAGTTATTGAACTCTAACTTGGATGCACTCAAGGATTGGAATTGAGCTTGGAGTGAATTAATGGAAGTTTGAGAGTTGGTGTAGCTTTGATTGCTTGGAGATTGAGAGCTCAAGAGTATGAATGATTTTTTGCAAGTAGAGGGCTGAATGTGTCTCTTAAATGGAGCTTATATAGCCATCAAAACAAATAGAGCCATTATGGTGAGTTGGTGAAGTTTGGCCCAACAAGAAGCAAGAAATGACTTAAGTTCAAGCAGAATTCAGAGCATATTCGGTCGCCGAAAAAACCAACGGTCGTCCGACAAGATGTGGGTGTATTGGTCACACTACACAACTCGGTTTACCGACAATGGGTCGGCAAACCGTTCACCAACTTCCAGTAACTTTTTTCTAATATTGACCAATTAAATTCGGTTCACCGAGACTACTTCGGTTCACCGTTTCAATATGGACTGTGAAGAATTGTTGTGCTTTGGTTATCATGTTTGGTAAACCGTGGAATGGTCGGTAGAACGATGTAGGCGTGGGTTTTCCGTTGACATTTGCTAAGAAGTTGGTTTATCAATAACGGTCGAAAACGTACGTGGAAAAGAGTCGTTTTGTTTCGATTAGCAACAAGGCTTCGGTAAACCGGAGAGGACTCAGTAGACCGATTAGGGACATTTCAAACGGTGTTGCTAAACGACAAAAGATAAGTTTGTTGGAGAAGTTTTTGCCACTTGGGCCAATAGGATGTAGTCGTTAGGATAAAAGACACATGTCAAGTTCAGATGACCGATACCTATTCGCTAGACCGAATTGCGATATCCAGAGAATGACCGAATGCTACTGAGATGAATGGAACGGTTGACCGGAGATCCTTTGGTAATCCGAACCAAGGATTCCATGGAAAATAAAGTGGCTACTGACTTTAAGGAGACGGTTCACCGAGGATAACTCGGTCGTCCGTTTGGGACATGTTCGGTAGACCGAGAAGAAAGCGGTCGACCGATAGAAACAGATTTATCCCTTTGTGCATCAAGTGTACATTTGATCCTATAACTCAAATAAATAGAAAATTACATGTCACGTCCTTGAGATTTGATTACAAGTCTTGAGTCTTGATCTTGAATTTGATTAGTTACTTAGTTTGAGCACCTACAATGTAAGGAATACACAATATCTATGTAATTTGACAATATGATGTGCTAATTGGAGTTATGCATAATATTATCTTGTTAATCATCAAAATTAAGATTAAAGAGGCCAAAAAGGCAACAATTATCCCATCTAATACAAGTTTAAGCATGCTACAAGTATAGATCTACATTAAGCACATGAAATGACACAAATAAAAGAACTCATAACTATCACATAATCTACATCACCTCTACCCCAAATGGCATCCTCTCCACCTTGAGTTTTGCTTCAAAGGCTTACTCCAAGTAGAGAGAATGACCACCAAACAATGGGTAGATTACAAAGGAAGAAGAAGAGTTCTATTTATAGGCATGAAAAAACGAAACTAGGGACAATTGCCCGATGTGGGACTAATGAAACATTCCCAGAATAGACATAAACATATAACCCATATCCACGCAAAACTGGGTCGGATTCTAAGAAAAAGGCCCACCAATTGACAGTGTTAGGCCGCCAATTGGCGGTCACTTGTAGTCGGATCGGACCTATTTTCGGATATCTTCTTTAGTACTTCAATTCTTCACGAATGGTGCACTCGGATCAGTTATTGGAGTCTGGGATAGAATCTAATTGCCAAAATACTCCTCATGATGGTGTGGAATTTCTCAGTTTGCTATTTGGTCTCTTCGGGCTTACGTCATGGTCCTACCTCTTGCAGATGGGTCATTGTGTATGACCGAGAGGTCCATTTTTCTTCATTTAAGTCATTTCTTCTTACATTTCAGTCCTTTTTCTCTTACCTTCTCTTCTTTATGACCTAATACCTGAAATATAATAACAAACACTCAAGTAGCACAATATTGGGGTAAAATTAAGGATATATAACATGAATATGATTCATGATATGCTACTAATCAAATACCCCACACTTACCTTTTTCTAGTCCCGAGCAAAACAAAGAAAGAGAAAAATGAAAGAAAGGAAAACATACAAAAAATGGGGAAATCCTAACTCACTTTCATAGGAATCACGGTTGCACATAGCACGTGCAACAAGCCGTTAAAACTCATTGTCACCAAAGAGGAGTGGTGTATCCTGAGGGGTTTCAACCAATATACCCACAAAATTCGAACATTGATGCATTATTCAATCTAGCAACACGACTCGTTGGTCCTATTTTGTCGATCATTGGACACAGTAATTCTATGGTTCGACTCTATATATGTATCCCGTCCACACACCTAGCCTAATGAATCATTCGTGCTAGTTAATTAAGAACTGAAGTGAAAGATAAAAGCAACCTTAACATCCTCAAATGACACGATTTGTAGAGCCCATTAAGGTTCTTATTTGCATTACCATCTCGCTTTTTTCTTCTTCTTTTTTCATCATTTTTTTACTAGTTGGTGTTTAATTTTCTCAAGGTCAGGTTTCGTGCATCATTGCCTATGAGGACTTACACTATCACGTACACCTTCTTCCAAATCTCCTCATAGGGCGATCCCTACTACCCGTGTAATGGGAGCTCGGTCGGTGCATTCCAAGTCAGATGACTCGAAAGCACCAGGCACAAAGTCCCCTTAGACCTAATTTTCCGAGTGGTAGGAGTCGTGCGAGAAGATAGAACACCCTACTCACTTATTTATTATCTACACATGAACCAAAACCCATACACTTATGGTTTCACAAAAGGAGTTTAAGATCCCTGACTATGACAAACTTCCTTATACTAGCAGACACGAATTATTTGACTCACTAGGTTCAAGGTGGACTTCTTTATTTGTTTGAGTACTGAAACCTATGATTACTCTCCCCTCGAGGGAAAATCGGGGTGCATCCTTACTCTCCCCCAGTGTACTAGATATCCTAATGCATCAAGTTCAAGTCAATTTAGGAGCTTCTGTTTTACTTTGCCTCTCAACAGTTTTGCACATGCTAAACAAACGCAAAACATTTTGTTTCGTAAACACATGAAGATTTTGAAAGAAATGGAAAATTTAAAGCACTAGGCAAGCAAAAGAAGGCAAGTCACCCAAGGATCATGACAGCCAGATATATTGATATTAAATGCAGCACACTAACATGACCTTAACAATACAAACACAAGAAAACAAAACAAAAGGAGAAAGACTCAACTATGTACACACCGAAAACTTGATTAAATCAGTTAAAATACCGCAAGTGCACCGCCGTGTTGAAGAGGTGGCAAGCACGGGTTGGTCCACAGGGAGTGTGTGCGAGTCGGATTCGCTATACTCGAGTGGGGAAAGAAGACATGAATGAAATTGGAATTACACTACGATGAGTATAAAACGGAAAACAAATAATAAAACTAAACCCCTCAGGGGGTAGAGAAAGAATGCGAATACGAAAATATGTGTATGTGTGTGTGTTTATTTGTGCTCGTCACAATATGTAGTACATGAAAATCATAAAACCAAATCCAACTTTGCCTCCACATGAAATAAGATAAAACATTATCATTAAAACATACAAGACAATAATTGAAATGAAGCTAAATGAATTCCTGCGTAAAGATCAAACTCCACTATGTCTCCCCATAAAATAAGATGTACACAATCATTAAAACATACAAGACATTAATTAAGGTGACGCCAACAAGAACGCATGCTCCCACATGTTATGTTCCCTTCTTCCACTTCATCCTTATCCTAACATCCTCATTCCCCATAAAATAGGCTCATGAATCTAAGCATGTGCTAAGCATCACTCAAGAGCATTAGCACATCAAAGATAAGAGTGAAATCTCATTAGATGGTTATGGAAATCATGTAAGGCTCAAATGATTAAGATTAACACACACTTAATACATCACATAATCACATCACCTTCTTCTCCCTCCCAATGGGGATTGACTACTCCCTACTCATCTCTAAACTAAAGAAACCATAAAAACAACACAAACCCATGAAAGAAATGTAGAAACTAGATTAAACAAGCATCAAACATAATGCAAATTGCATAAAATGGAAAACATCAACATAAAGAACAATAACTAAACTAGATAAAAAATAAAAATAAAAAGTTTGCTCCTCTCCAAACCCTTTATTTACACTACTAAAACAGGAAACTAAACCCTACTTTAATGGGGGGAAGAAGGAAGAAGAGTTCTATTTATAGGCTTGAAAAAGGAAACTGCGGACAATTCCCCGATGTAGGACTAATGAAACATTCCCAAAATAGACATAAACATATAACTCATATCCATGACAAACTGGGTCGGATTCTGAGAAAAAGGAACCACTAATTGGCGGTCTTGGTCCGCCAAATTTGCGGTCACTTGTTGTCGGATCGGACCCATTTTCGGATATCTTCTTTAGTGCTTTAATTCTTCATGTGGGGTGTACTTGGATTGGATATTGGAGTCTGGGCCCGAATATAATTGCCAAAATACTCCTCATGATGGTGTGGAATTTCTTGGTTTGCTACTTGGTTCCTTTGGGCTTACGTTCAGGTCCTTCCCTCTTGCAGATGGGTCCTTGTGTATGACTGAGAGGTCCATTTTGCTTTATTGAAGTCCTTGCTTCTTACGTTTCAATCCTTTTTTTTGCAAAACAAAAGGGAGGCGTAGCCTTTATTGTATTGATGTATGTAACCATTTACAGCCTACAAAATATTTTCTATTGGCGCATAAACTAAAATCTACCTCTAACAACATTCAACGCACCACCCTAGTGGTGTTTCAGTTAGCTCCAACTACTCTCATACAATCTCAATGCCTTGGAGTCGTCTCTATTTTCTTTATCCTTGTGCCCATCACATGCACTGCATCCTTTATAAGAGTGCCCAAGTCCTCGGGTCGACGCTTCTCGTTTTCGGAAATCCGCCTATTTCGCTCTTGCCAACACTCATAGATGGTTGCAGCAATGGCAATTTTCGTGGTGACCTGTTGTATCATGGGCCCTCACACCATTTTCAGCCTCTCCACTTCTGCAGCAAGTGTAAGGGCTATGCGAGTGTCCAACCGTAGTATCCGCAACATTTGTACCCAAACCGTTCGGGAGAAGTGACGTTCCCATAATAAATGTGCCACATCCTCATCTCTTTCCGCACATAGTACACAAAGAGGGTCATGATTTGATCCCCTAGCTCGCATAAGATCCTTAGTAATCAGCCTTCCTCGCATGGCTCTCCAAAGCGTAAAGGCATGCTTGGGTATGTGATACTTGTGCCTTCTCTTTTCCTCTTCCTTTCTCTTCTTTATTACCTAATACCTGAAATATAACAACAAACACTCGAGTAGCACAATATTGGGGTAAAATTAAGGATATATAGCATGAATACGATGCATGATATGCTACTAATAAGTAGGCATGAGTGACCTTGTTGTGGGTGGTGGTGTTTGTTTAGTAGTAGAGAAACACACACTTTTTCACCTCATTCATTTCTCTCCTTCACTCATCTCCTTCACTCGTCTCCCTCTTTGCTTCTGAAGGTGGTGGTTGTTGTCGGAGGTGTTGAAGGTGGTGGTGCAACGACGACACAAGGATGACTAAACATGTAGAGTTCGGTCGATGGTGGAGGGGCATCCCTTGGTGAACCGAAGGTGGTCTTGGTGGAGGTTGAGTTCATGGAGGCAAGGGGAGGCTATGGTTTGTGTTGGACCTTTGGCGAACTCGGGCGAGCCCATTAAGGTATGCCAAGTTCATTGTCTTTAGCTCACACAAGGTGTGTGAGGGTTTTTGACTCATCGCCGAAGACCTCGTTGGCAACGAGGGGATACCGGTCGGGCGCTGGCCAGCACAACGAGGCAACGCCCAACCGTTTCCTAGTGTAGCCTGAGCTTTACCCGGGCACCGATCGACCGTTGCCTTTGGGTGGTGACCTAATGTCGTTAAATTAGGACTTGTGACGTCCCTGATATTTTCGGTCGGATGGTTTCCCTTTGGGTCCGACAATTTCTCTTTGTTTAGTTTTCATTCCTGGCCAAGACCTTCTAAAACGTCTACCGCCATTTACCAGGGTTCGACCGTTAACTTAATTTTTTGCCCCAGAGTTTGACCAACTTGGGTTCGATTGTTTTCCTATTCACTAGGAAACGGTCGACCACTGTGCCGATTCTGGTCGATAGTTGGTGCCTAGAATTGGATTCTTGCCTTTTGTGTCGTACAGTTTCTTCTGAAACCCATGTCCTCGCCTTGAGCGTGAGCCGGGAGGTGATGGTGGGTGCGGTGAGTACGCCTGCATAGGGAACGCTGAGTGAAAGGCGTGTAGCCGTGTGTCATGTTGTTTCCTCGAAAACCCATGTCCTAGCCTTGAGTGTGAGCCGGGAAGTGACGGTGCGGTGAGGACTTGCCACCTTTATAATTATCAGCTATAGTATGGCATGTTGCATTTCATAGAGTCACCCTATGTAGTAGACCCGAGGGATCGTAGATCTCAATGCATTGCATTGTTACACAATTGTACAGAGCGAGATGACCATTCAGCCTGTATGGTGGCGAAGATGACTGATCGATAATTATTTCGGCGGGTATGATCACGGCTGTGGCACGACACGGTGAGTATGACCGACCAGAGCGATGACTGTGGCAAATGTGGCATTGTCCACGAGATCAGATTTGTATTTATGATGCGGAACTTCATTGAACCATCATGATTAGTATAGTTTTGAGTGGGGACGTGTCGCGTACTCTCCATAGACCGCTTGTGCCTGTGGTAGGTACTCTTGGGGGACCCGATATTGTTGGTGGGATTGTTGTCCCTCATTGCTCCTAGATGGGGATGGTTTAACTTATTACATTCTTTTGTGCCATGATATACTAGTATGATAGGGTCATTGCACAGTACATTCATACATTTTTAGGTGGACTTGGTATACGAAGTTTTCGTTATGAAAACTCAGGCATTTTATCATGTTTGCATTTTAGGGCCTTAAGAGGTGCTGAGTAGGTGGCGACCGAGGATGAGTATTCCAGGGACCGGATCCTCCAGCCTTATCTTCTAGGTCGTTATGGTTATCTACATTATGTACTTCCCTTGCTTTCGATGTAATCATAGTTTGAACTTTCGTGTAATCGTCCACCCTGTTTTGAGTATTTATATGAGTAATTTCCATGTTTCACTCTGATCTTATCTTTTGAAATTTCATTTAAATTTTCTACATTTTTGGGGACATTACAATAAGGTCCTCTAACTACTATGGATGGTGTGGCAGTGAATGACATAAAAAATCTGGGTATATCCTATAGGATAGAAGCTACTAGATAAAGGTGAAAAGAATGTGTTCTAACAATTTTACTTTTAAATCTCTTTATTATGAATTGAATGTATCGAATATTGTATTCCTTGATTAATGTATTCGTCTTTTGGAAGTGTTAAGGAAGATGCTCTTGGTTTTTAACTGTAGAGCTCTAAAAGATAATGGTTTAGATAAATCAAAAGTAATTCACAATCATGGTAATTAACATGAGACATTAATTATCGAGTTAAGATTGTCGTGTTGGTTAAGAGAGATATTGTTGCTCTAAAAAAATTTAACAACATGAGTATATGAAATAAAAAATGTTTCTTTCATATATTGAATTGACCTAACAAATTTAACATTATGGAATTGTGTTTGTGTCTTTAATCTTTCATCGTGTCATTGAATCCTAAGATGAGACTTATATTTTTTCACATAAGGAGTGTATGATTTGATTATTATCAAAAGCTATTAATGCGTATAGTGATAATGGTGTTAGATGCTTATACAAAACTTGTGATGGAAAAGTTGATATGTCAAAAGATTATCATTGCCCATCTTGACTTGAGTGATGATATTATTGGTCCCCTTGATAAAGTGAAATTATAATGTGCATAATGTAACTTGTGTATAGTTACATATTTATAATTAGCTTAAGAGATCAAGAAATGAATATATATTATAAAGATGATACAATTCTACTTTGTATAATATTCTCAATATCATGAGGCAAGGGATAGACACAAGTGATATTAAATATCACTGAATGAATCGTGTTTAGTTCGAGTGAGCAAAACATCTTTGTTATTTGGGTAACTATAATTTGTAGCTAGATACCGCTTATAGTTTATGATATAAAGTATTTTATGTCATTGCCAACATAACTTAGATCCTCCTATAACTCACACCACAGAACTGGGAAACAAGGAATTTGATTTTACAGTTTATATGATGTATTAAAATACATGTGGTAAAATATTAAAATCAAATGTGTCATGATTACGACATGGTTAGAATACTCAATAAATTTATATGAGATGTAAATATATTATGGGGTATAATGTTTGACATTATATATGATAATATGTTGCATATTATTTGGTTCGTAACATTATAAAATATAAATTTGCTAAAACCCCGAAGATCAAATTTTGTTAGATATTGACCCAAAATTTGGCAAAAAGAAAAATGATTAGTAGCATATCGTGCATCATATTCATGCTATATATTCTTATTGTTACCCACATATTGTGCTACTCAAGTGTTTGTTGTTATATTTCAGGTATTAGATAATAAAGAAAAGAAGGAAAGCGAAAAAAGACTGTAACGTAAGAAGAAAATGCTTAAATGAAGCAAAATGGACCTCTCGGTCATACACAAGGATCCATCTGCAAGAGGGTAGGACCTGAACGTTAGCCGGAAGGGACTAAATAGCAAATCGAGAAACTTCGCACCATCATGAAGAGTATTTTGGCAATTAGATTCAGGCCTAGACTCCAATTACCGATCCGAGTGCACCCTACGTGACAAATTGAAGCACTAAAGAAGATATCTAAAAATGGTTCCGATTCAAGAAAAAGTGACGCCAATTAGCGGTCCCATTTTCTCATAATCCGACCCGGTTTCGCGTGGATATGGGTTTTGTGTTTATGTCTATTCTGGGAATTTCATTAGTCCCACATTGGGGAATTGTCCCCAGTTTCCTTTTTTGATGCCTATAAATAGAACTTTTCTTCCTTCTTTGTAATCTACCCATTGCTTGATGGTCATTCTCTTACTTGGAGTAAGCCTTGAAGCAAAACACAAGGTGGAGAGATGCCACATTGTAATGTGAGTCATGTAAATAAAATATTTTCTTTTTAGTTAGATATTGTTTCCTTTAGTCTTGCCTGTTTTGTTTCCTTAAATCTTAGCATAATTTGTTAGCTTAATGATTAGAGAGTAGATCCACCCCATTTGGGGTGAAGGTGATGCAGATTATGTGATGGTGATGGGTTCTTTTATTTGTGTCATTTCATATGCTTAATGTAGATATATACTCATAGCATACTTAAACTTATATTAGATGGGATAATGTCCACACCAGGTACTTATCGCATGCTAGCTTTAGATTTTATCTTGTTGCTTATAATGGTTTGATGAAATAGCTAATTATGTATGGATCCATGTTTGGGGCACATTCACATGAATGATTTAGGTTGTACGTAGGATTAATTGATGCTCTAATGGCCACACTAGGTACTTATTGCATGCTTGACAATCTAAAATCAACCTAAACTTTATGTGAGATATGCATGTTCATGGTTTTCCATGTAGTGTTGCGTATCTACACTTAGATTCTACACTAGCTTCTACTTGTATGCCACACAAACTACACTTGTGCCTCATTGAAATGAAGACACACTCTCACACACACACATACCTTTACACCTCCACTCCATAGTGGTTTAGTTTAACTGTTAATTTATTCATAGTTTAGTATAGTTAGTTAGCATAATCAACAACTTCTCCTCTCCTTTCCCACTCGATTTCTAAAGAACTAGAGTTGACACACCTCCATGCGGACTCGACACGTACTTGCCGCATTTTCACCGACACTATGCACCTGCGGTATTATAAAACGTTCAACCGGTGAGGCATTTCATTCGACCGACACTATCAGTAACTTTTCTAGATAACCAAACAATCGAGCGGTTGGCCGATTCGTTCGACCATTTGCCACGATTTGCCTGAATTAAAAAGATAATTTCTCTAACCATGGGTTGGATTTGTTCCAATTCGGTTAGAAGGGGTTAAATGATGATTACGTGTCGAAATATGATTGGTTTAAAGGATGTAAAAACAAGGAATCATGTGTAAGTAGGTTACACGATGTGGGATGAAGGAAACCCTATAAAGAGGTCCCTCCTCTCCTCGTTTATATAAATTCTACTTTCCATATTTCTCCACCAAATCCATCTCAAAATTCCCTTGTTAGTTAAGTGTTTGAGAGATTAAATTCTCAGGAGCATCAAAGGGGTAATTATCTAGATTCTAACCTTGATTTAGAGATTGACTGGCTAGCTCCGATCTCTCTAATCTTGTTTTGTGTTTGGTGAACACTTGGAGAAATTCCGAGGTGATCCGACGTGCAACTCATCTTCCTATTGGTAAAAGGGATTCTACAATCCCCGAGGTATGATCCAATCAGAGTATTTCAATATTACATAGTTAATTACATATATTGAAATACAATTAGGAATTTTGTACATAAAATTGTTGAAAAATATGAAATTCGATCCTAAATGCTTGTTATTTTTTAAAATATATATATATACAAATATAGGGCATGAAATCCGACAAAAGGTTCATGCTAGGTTTTATTTAATTACATTCATGTTAGACGTGTCGATCTTGTGTAGATTCTTACGTAGACGCTTCATTTCCTTCCATCCACTTGTTCCCATGATAGTAGCATATCCTACAGTGCATTCATGTTATATATTTTTTATTTTGGCCATATTTGTGATCTCAGGTTGTGTTGCATGTATTTAAGGTTTCAATGTAGGGGTTTTGGTTCATTTATGAGGTAAGAAATAATGAAGTAAGGTATTTTCTCTTCTCGCAGGGCTCCTACAACTCAGGAAGTAGGTTCGAGTGGGGATTAATACATGGTTCTTTTGAGTCGTCTGACTTGGGATGCACTAACTGAACTCTCGTTAGAAGGGTGGTAGGGATCGCCCAATATATGGAGATTTTAGGCAATATATACTTGATAGTGTAAGTCCTCACAGGTAATAATGCACGAAACCTGAACCAGGGAGAACCAACAAACCAAGAAGGGTAATTTGAGAGAGAAAAATCCCAATAAGAACTTTAATGACTTTACACAACTTATCACTTTAGCAAATTAAGGTTGCCTATGTCTTTCACCAATGTCCTTAATTAACTTGCACTGAGGGTTGCCTAGGCAAGGTGTGTGGACAGGAAATACAACGTTAATCATCCCATAGGATTACTGTGTCCAATGATCAACAAAACTTGGTCCATCGAGTCGTATTGCTAGGTTGAATAATTCATTATTGTTCGAATTTTGTGGGTATATCCACTGAAAACCCTGAGAAGATAAACAAGTGTAATGGCTTGTTGCACGTGTTAAAAGTAACTGTGATTCCTACGAAAGTGATCTATGAATATTATCTAGGATTTCTTTATTTTGTTCGCACTACAACAAACTAAACCTACAGCCACGGGAGATGTATCCGTGGCTGTAGGCTCCATCACTATTGCCTACAACAATGACGGATGTGAGAGAATCATCCACGGATAAATCCCGTGGCTTAATCATTACTTCAAATTGTTGAAAAGAAAACCCGACTCCCTCACCCCCAAATCCTCCTTCCGCAAACCCTCACCCAAAAGAAACCCCCCTCAGAAACTCCGAATCCCAAAATCCTCCGACCCACCCCCTCCTCCGACCTCAACCCTCCTCCGACCCAACCTCTTCCCTCACCCAAACCCCCTCCGAAACTCCGAATCCCCGCAGCCAACCGTCCAACATCGCGCGTCCAACAGTCCAACCTCACGTCGTCCAACCTCGCACTGTCCAATCCTCCAACCTCGCGTCGTCCAACCTCGCGCCGTCCAACCCTCCAGGTTTTGTGGGTCTTTCTTTTCCATTGGTTTTGGAAGGATTTGGTCAATTTAATCATATAAAAGTTGTCTTGGGGTTTTAATTGGAGTTTGATGGGGGTTTTTTGGGTGTTTTGAGTTTGATGTTGTTGAATGATGCATCATCTTTCAAGACCCAAAGTCCGGATGTGAGAATCTACATCTGTAACAAGACCCAAAGTCCGGATGAGGACCACTTCATTGTTTTTCTTCCATCGAAACAAACACAGAAAATGGACATACTTACATACATGAATGATGGCTAAATATGATTACAATTTACAAAAGTGTTGTTCACTCTTACTTCTCCCCAGCAAGCTAATATGATATTAGTAAGTGGCTAAAGACAAATATGAGAGAAAAGTATACCACAATGTAGTACATTAAATTTTACACAAGAAAGTACTCCAAGTTACGAAGACTAAACTGACTAAGGTGGTCACATATTCCCAACAAAAGTTGAGAACGACCAACAACTAGACTTTTCAATTTCATTTTTCCATTGAAGTGTTGTATTGAAACCCATCTTTGTTCAAATTGTCCCCATATTAGGTTTCTACGTACATTTTTATACTGCACATGGATTTGAGATTTGTGCAGTCATAGAAAGTTAATTCCAATTGATTTGGTAGTTCGACATATAGTCGATTGTCTGCCATTTCATAATGAGTTAGAAAGTAGACAATTGGTTTTGTCACTTAAATATTTTGGTTGAAAAGAAAGTAAGTTGTGTTTGGTTCTATTTTTTAGTGCATTTTCATTTACCATGAAATTCATTTTCTAATAATTTTCAAAGCAAAACCAAGACCATCAGTCTGATAATTTTCTGTTGAAATATGTAGGCGCCGAGGTGATTAAATAAAAAGCATGTTGTAATCACCCCACATAAAAATGTAGATATAGATATGTACATCTCAACTTGGACATACATTCCAACTTTACTATAGAACAACCAAACAAATCACCCACTAGTTTGGGATGCAAGGCTTTGTTGTTGAAAGCAAAATTAGTTGGATTCCGATCTCCCATTCTAATTCTTGCTACAATGACATAATCCACTAGCTTTTGAACTTCCAAAGATAACTCATCTTAATTTGGTGAGGTAGATCTAATTTTGACAAACTTTACGACCAATCAGTGGAACACAACATATCAAATGAAATCTTGTGACAACCACATTTTAAACGGTATAAAGTTGTTTAAAAGTTTCAAACCCAACCATACATTTATGATTATAATTATAATAGGCAAATGAAGAAAATTGCTGTCCTCTTCCTTATAGCAGTATCCGACAAAAAACAGATCCAAGAGCTTCCTAATTAGCTGTGATAATTAGGTGGATGCAATAGTTTTTTATATTATCTTCCACAAGGATTTCACTCTCTGCTTTAACACAAATGATCGCAGTACACAATCCAAGACCCACTATTCCTCCACTATTCTTTTTATTGTTAACCCTCAATATGTCGATCACACTATGTCGATCATGTTAATGAAATTTTGGGTATTTTCTTTTATTAGTTTTATCCAACTTCTTTTTCTATTTCAAGTTTCTTCAACATGTGAGATGATTGTTCTGTTCAACATGGATTTCTTGTGATTTTATCCAACATGTTTTTGTGATTTATTTGAACTTGATAGAGACAACATGGAGTCTAACAGAAGTTGGATATTTGGTGGAAGAAGTAGTTCTACATTTTCCGGTGGACTTAATGGTTTTCTGGATTTTACGTTTGCATCTAGTCAGAGTTCACATATAGTTTGTCCTTGTTCTAAATGTAACAATTCCAAATGGAAGAAACAGAAAGATGTTTATGAAGATGTTATTTTCAAGGTTTCACTCGTAATTACACATGTTGGATTTTTCATGGCGAGGACTTTGGAATTTCAAATCCATCGACCACGTCACGAATTGACAGAGAGAATGTTGAGGAATTTGATGACATGCATGGCATGGTCCAGGATTTGTTACGCAATCAAATGGATGCAAACGAGTTGCGTAATGAAAACATGGAAGATTCAATTCCTGTAGGTGACCAAACGATGAAGCTTTACCAATATTTAGAAGATGCAGAAGAAGAATTATATCCTGGTTGTAAATTGGGGCGCACAAAGTTGTCTTTCATCACAAGGCTATTCCACTTGAAGTGCGTAAGCAAGTGGACCAATAGTTCATTTAATAAACTGTTGGAGTTCTTTGCGGATGTACTTCCAGATGGTGAACATGTGCCTAAAAATCATTATGAAACATAGAAGGTGATGAACAACTTAGGATTTGGTTACAATAAGATACACGCTTGTCCTAATAGTTGTATCTTGTACTGGAAAGAATTGAGTGAAGCCATTTCTTGTCCGGTATGTGGAGTTTCACGATGGAAGGTTGTAGAAATAGACGAAGATGGTGAAGACATAATTGCCACTACATCGAAGAAGAAAAATAAGCAGAAGAAGATTTCAGCAAAGGTCTTACATCATTTCCCAATTAAGGATAGACTTCAAAGGTTGTTTTCAACCAAAAATGTGGCGTTGTCGATGAGATGGCACGACGAGAATCGGAAAAGAGAGGGAGTTTTGAGACACCCAGCTGATTCAGAAGTTTGGCATGCATTTGATAGAATCCATCCATTTTTTGCATGTGAACCAAGAAATGTCAGACTTGGATTAGCATCAGATGGTTTTCAACCGTTTCGAGGGTCTGCCCATAGTACTTGGCTAGTGATACTTGTAGTTTATAACTTGCTACCATGGATGTGTATGAAACATCCATATTTCGTCATGTTGCTCCTAATACGACGCCTACAAGCCCCGGGAAATGACATTGATGTTTACTTGCAACTTTTAATTGAAGAACTCAAGGAATTATGGGTTTCAGGAGTAAACACTTACGATGCATCTCGAAAAGAAACATTTTCAATGCGATAAGCACTTTTATGGACAATAAATGATTTTCCAGCTTATGCAAACCTAAGTGGTTGGAGCACAAAAGGTCGTTTCGCTTGTCCTTGTTGCCAAGGAGAAACTTGCTCTCGATGGTTGACAAATAGCAGAAAATTTTGTTACACGGGGCATCGTCGCTGGTTAGATGAAAATCATCTTTGGAGAAAGGATAAAAGTGTTGGATTTCATGTTTAATTATACATATATATTTTCGAAATTTTTATGTATAATAAGGATCAATTACAATTTTCTTTGATTTATTTCATGCATGCATCGGTTTGTTTTAACATCTAGTTTCAAAACTCTATTAAAACAAACAAGGGCTCCGAAATTCATACCTAGAAGTTCTCTAAAACTTCTTGAAGATTCGGAGACGTCGGGGATGCTCCTCGCTGTGCCGGATGCCTCCGAGTATTCACCAAACTCTAAACAAGATCGGAGAGAGGGAAGCTAGTCTCTCAATCTCCGATAGGGTTTAGAATCCAATTACTAACCCCTCTTTAATTCCCTTGAGAAGATGATCTCTTAAGAACTAAACTAAACTTAAGAATTAACGAATTTTCGTGGAGAATTATGGGGAGAGATTTTTGCATGAGAAGCAATATTAATTAAGATGTAGGAAGGCAATGAGATAACCTCTATTTATAGGTTCTCTCCAAATTACCTATTCATGTGCAACCTCTTGCCCATGATTTCATGCAAAATTCCATCCAACCATCCATTATTTATTAATAAATAATATTAGCCACGAATTAAATCAATTATGGACCAATTCCATGCATGATCTAATTAATTCTTAAATTAATTCTGCATAAACCGTCTGGACCGGTCGACCATTTTTGGAGGTTCGGTCGACCGCTCGAACCAGTTTCGGTCGACCGTTCAATAGCTCGGTCGACCGTTCGTAACAGGAACTATTCCATCGCAATGTTCGGTCGACTGTGCCCTACCGGTCGACCGTTTAGTGCTAACCGGTCGACCGTTTGAGCACTGTTTTGCAGACTTGTCAAATTTCGGTTTAACCCCTACAAAATTTGACATTTCGGGATTAGTAGTTAATTCACAACTTATGTAACATATTATCCTATGTAATGATCAATCATTGCACCCCATAATATTTCCATCACATATGAATTTAATTTAGATTCTAATTATGTTATTAATCACAACATAATTTTGATTTTGCTTGTTCACCCCATGTGTCATATTTTCTACATGAAACCTGACACATCTTATGAACTCAAAATCCCCATTTCTTGTTTCCCAGTTTTGTGGTGTGACCTATGGGAGGATCTAGACTAAGTTGGCAGTGATATTAAGAGCTTAATATCACAAGCTATAAGCGGTATCTAGCTACACATTATAGCTCCCAATTAGTTAGATGTCTTAATTCCACTCGAACCAAAACCCGATCCATTTAGTGATGGTGTGCACCACTTGTGTCCGTCCCTTGCCTCATGATATTAAGAATACACACAAAGTAGTATTGTGTCATCTTTGTCTTAGTGTTCATTTCTTGATCTCTTTAAGCTAGTTATAAATATGTGACTTAACTCAAATCACATTGTGCACATTATAACTTTGCTTTATCAAGGGGCCCACTAATGTCATCACTCAATTAAGAGGAGCAATGATAGTCTTTTGACTAACTACCTTCTCCAACAAAGTTGTACTTAACCAACCAATGCCTTTACACTACACTGATCGATAGTTCAAGACACTGATCTAATTAAGAACTCCTTAAGCGATCGGATATAAGTCTCATATCAAAGGACCAAAGGCACAGTAAAATATTAATGACACAGAAACACATTTCTATAATATTTTACTTATTAGGTCTATTCAGTATACAAAAGTAATATTTTCCTCTTTTGCATACCCGTGTCGTCACTCACTTGTAGAGCTACAATGATCTATGACCAACACGACAATCTTTACTCGGTAATTAATGTTCCATGTTAATTACCATGATTGCGAATATCTTTTGTTTTACGTAAACCAATATCTTTTAGAGCTCTACGGTTAAGGACCAAGAGCCTCTTCCTTAACACTTCTAAAAGACGAATAACATAAACAAGGAACAAAATGATTTCTCCTTCAATTCATAATAATTGACATTTAAAAGTAAAACTTTTAGAACACATTCCCTTCAATCTCCCACTTGTTATTAAAGTTTTCTTTCTCATACATACTCAATGCATAAAACAATACTAACTAGGGTAAACCCCATTACATATCAATCATCAATCCAATCTACATGGTTCCTCAATCCCATGGACTCGAAATGCATTTCGCCCTTGGCTTGGGATAAGGGTTTTGTGAATGGATCAGCTGTGTTGCTGTTGGTGTCCACCCATAACAGATTTATTTTGCCTTCGTCGATGAGGTCACGTGTCACGAAGTACTTACGATCCATGTACTTCACTTTGTGTTGTGATTTGGGATCCTTGATTTGCGAGATAGATGCACTATTGTCGCAAAATAGCTCTATTGGTCCCTCGCTCGAGGGAACTACTCCAAGCTCTTCAAGGAACTTCTTAATCCACACTCCTTCCTTGCTCGCTTCAGCGACAGCCATCACTTCGGAAGCAGTGGTTGAGTCGGCTGTAGTGCTTTGCTTCCAACTACGCCAACTCACAGCTCCACCATTCAGAAGGAAGACGTATCCCGATTGCGACCTTCTATCGTCTGGATCACTCATGAAACTCACATCCGAGTAACCTTCAGCTATCAATTCCCTTTGTCCTCCATAAACAAGAATCTTATCCTTAGTCCGGCTAAGGTACTTTAGGATATTCTTGACCGCAGTCCAATGCTCAGGACCTGCGTTGGATTGGTGACGACTTGTCACGCTTAGAGCATACGAGACATCTGGTCTTGTGCAAGTCATCGCGTACATGATCGACCCAATTGCCTAAGCATAAGGGACATCCTTCATGTACTCTAAGTCCTTACGTGATTGCGACCGTTGAGACTTCTTGAGTTGCACACCCATACTCATTGGTACACTGCCCTTTTTGGAGTTGTTCATCTTGAACCTATCCAAGACCTTGTCAATGTATGCACGTTGACTGAGGCCAATGAGTCTGCGAGATCTATCTTGATATATCTTGATTCCCAAGATGTATTGAGCCTCACCCATGTCTTTCATCGAAAATGCAGATTTCAATGAACTTCTCGTTTGCTCAAGCAAAGGAATATGATTGCCCATAAGCAATATGTCATCGACATATAGGATTAGGAATACTACATGGCTCCCACTAACCTTCTTGTATACACAAGGTTCTTCCTTACTTTGAATGAAGTGAAGCTTCTTCACTTCCTCGTCAAAGCGTTCGTTCCAACTCCTTGATGCTTGCTTGAATCCATAAATGGATCTTTGAAGCTTGCATACCTTCTCGCTATTCTTTGGATCTTCAAAACCTTGAGGTTGTACCATGTACACATCCTCCTCCAAGTTCCCATTCAGGAACGCCGTTTTGACATCCATTTGCCATATTTCATAATCGTGAAATGCGGCAATAGCGAGCATGATCCGAATAGACTTGAACATGGCAACCGGTGAAAAAGTTTCATCATAGTCAATTCCTTGAACTTGAGTGAAACCCTTCGCTACAAGCCTCACTTTGTAGGTTGTCAAGTTCCCATCCATGTCCATCTTCCTCTTAAAAACCCATTTATTATGAATGACCTTTTTCCCTTGAGGAAGGTCAACCAAGCTCCATACTTGATTATCATACATGGATTCTATTTCGGATTCCATGGCCTTAAGCCATAGTTTGGAGTCTTCCCTTTCCATTGCTTCTTGGAAGGTCAAGGGATCATTGGTATCTAGTACCATGATTTCATGAAGTCCCAAATATATATCGGGTTTCTTCCTTTCCCTTGTTGACCTTCTAAGTTCTTTTGGTTCTTCTCGTGTCTCTCGAACTTCTTCTACAATTTCTTGAGGAGTGGGTTCACGTTCAACTCTTGAACGTACACTTGGTGGGGATGATTGAGATTCTCTCACAATTTCTTGTGATGGTCTCTCGCTCACGCTCCCACTAACCAAAGGAATCTCGGTTGGGCCTTCATGATCTTGAATGTCATCATTCATGTCATGATCTTGTAGAGTATCTTGAGTTTCCTCAAGCACAACCCTACTCCCACTACTTTTTACTCTTTCTAGAAATTCCTTTTCCAGAAATGTGGCATCCCTCTCTACAATCACTCGATTGGAGGTGATATGCCAAAAGTAGTATCCTCTTGTCTCACGAGGATAACCAATAAAGAAGCACTTATCCGCTTTTGGTTGAAGTTTGGTCGACATCAATCTCTTGACGTAAGCCTCACAACCCCAAATCTTGAGAAAACTGAGCTTAGGTGTTTTACCACTCCATAGCTCATAAGGAGTTTTCTCCACGGATTTGGATGGAACATTATTTAGTGTGTAAGCCGCAGTTTGTAGTGCATAACTCCAAAAGTAAAGAGGTAATTCCGCATGACTCATCATTGACCGAACCATATCGAGCAATGTCCTATTCCTCCGTTCGAATACCCCCATTCCATTGAGGTGTACCGGGAGGGGTGAGTTGAGGTATAATACCAAACTCCTTTAGGTATGAGTCAAATTCGGCACTTAAGTACTCACCTCCACAATCCGTTCGTAGAGACTTGATTTTCTTGTCGAGTTGGTTCTCTACTTCATTTTTGAATTCTTTGAACTTGTCAAAGGATTCACTTTTGTTTCTCATTAGATAAACATAGCCATAACGACTATAATCATCTGTGAACGTAATGAAGTACCTGAAACCATCTCGTGCACTAGTACTCATTGGACCACATACATCGGAATGTATCAAATCCAACAAGCCACTCGTCCTTGGACCTTTCTTCTTGAAAGGCTTTTTGGTCATTTTTCCCATTAAACATGTTTGGCACGTCTCCAATGATTTAAAATCAAGTAGACCAAGCAGGTTAGCTTCTTGCAATTTCTTGATGCGTTTTTCATTTATGTGACCAAGACGATAGTGCCACAAGAGAGTATCGTTCTCGTGAGTGGTCTTAAGTCTTTTGTTATTGATATTAAAGATTTGTTTATTATTAAATTCAAGCAAATAGAGACCATTCCTTATGAATGCATTTGCATAGAAAACACCATTCTTCGATATAGACAAGCAAGAATTTGAAATATTTATATTGAAATTATCCATATCTAAGCATGATACAGAAATAATGTTCTTTCTAATCGAATGCACATAATAAACATTCTTTAGACATAAATTTAAACCACTATATAATTGAAGCACCACAGAACCTTGTGCAACCGTAGAAACGTTCGCACCATTTCGGACCTTCAATTCTACCTCGTTCCTTACGAGTTCCTTCCTATCCGTGAGTAGCTGCACATTAGAAGCTATGTGAGCACAAGATCCGGTATCAATTACCCAATCCTGGACAGAGGTGGCTAAAGTTATTTCAATAACAAATATACCTTTGGCCTTTTTGGGGCGCCAACGTTCAATCACTCCGTTGTCAAGGTCTTCCTTGTACTTGGGGCAATTTGGCCGGATGTGTCCTTTTTCACCGCAGTGAAAGCACTCCATATTGGGAGTTGGAGATTTCTGAGATTTCCCCCTCGAGGCACTTTTATGAGCACCTCCTACTCCCTTGCTCTTGATTGAACCACTTTTGGTAGATTTGCCCTTTCCTTTACCAATCTTTTGGCTCCTCCCATGGACGGCAAGGACTTGCTTGTCCCTACCCTTGCCCATGTCAACTTCAGAAGTTTTGAGAGCGTTGTGAAGCTCCTCTAGACTCACCCCTTTTTCACGCACGTGATAGTGCATCACAAAGTCCTTAAAGGACGGGGCTAGAGAGCCAAGAATCATATCTTCAGCAATGTCCTCGGGCATTGGTGAAGAGAGCTTTGCCAACTTCTCAAGGTATCCTTGCATCGTGAGAAAATGCATAGATACCGATGTTCCCTCCGCCATATGGCACCTTGTGAGTGCGATGGTGGTCTTATAGCGCTCCTTTCGGCCACTATCCATGAACATCTTTGATAAAGCCTCCATGGTCTTCTTGGGTTTTGAATCCAAGTATTACGCTTGAAGCGAGTCACCCATGGATGCTAGCATAAGACCGTGAACTTGGTTCTCTTGGTCCTCCCACTTGGCTTTAGCCTCTTTCTCTCCATCGGTTAGCCTCTTTCTCTCATTCCACTTTGGGATTGGACCTTCCAAAATGTGAGATAGTTTCTCAAACTTTAACACGATGTTGAGTTTGAGTTGCCAACTAATGAAGTTTGAGCCATCATTTGCTAAAGGGTATTTTTCTATCATGGATCGTACGATAGGTTGGATGTTCGACATTTTTCTACAAAATAAATCATACAGGTTTTAATGCCAATTTTATGTTTTAATACACATGCATACATATATCGAATATATAAATGTAAATGTTGAAGAAAAAAAAAATTGCCCATAAATGTAACAATCCAAGATCTCATCAATTGTAATATAGACTAGCTAAGGGCTATCGAGTACATTACAATATCAAGGTAAGAAAACATTTTCTAATCACAACCTTTTTGAATTTTAGCAACATTTAGCATCTTCAAACTCTTGTGACTCTTGTCGTTTTAATTATGAGGGAATACGACCTATCCTCGTAAAAAAAACTTTTTCCCAAAACCGAGCGAGGGCTCTAGGTAATGTTAAGAAAACTTATTTTCATTTGATACGAGATACGTTTATCTATTGTATTCACAACTAAACATACTTGGGGTTCACTAGGGTGAAACACACCTCATATATTTAATTGTGGCACAACAACAGACAACCTTCATATCTCCCACTATTCCCAAAGATAGAGGGAGCTATCTCCCGCTAAGGGCGAGCAGAGTATCCCTCGATCAATGGCTGCTAGTGGATGAAATAAGAAGGAAAACTATTCTTAATTTTTGTTGGACAATTTTAACATGTGATTTAGAATTTTAGGTTATCATGCATATTAATATTCATACACATCCTAACATTCACCACATTCATCACATGCATAGCAGAAATTAAAAACAGAAATTAAACATTCACACAATCCACATCGTGTGAGTTTATATGTTCCCTTCGATCCTTGATCCTCGATCCCTGATCCTCGATCCTCGATTGATGCGCTACAGCGGCGACTTCCTCTTGCACCGGAGATGTAGATTTTACAGAAAATAAACATGCTCCTCACATTCGATAAAACCGACTAGTGCAAGTCCTATGTAAAAACCTCTCATATGCAAATGCAACTATCTAGAAGACGGAAATAGAGAGAATTTTGGCTTTTACAAACATAAGCCCCTGTATTATAATAATAATCGCTGATTTGGAACATATAAACTCACAATTCCTGCAAAAACGACTCGAGCATCCATGCACACAATATCGCTATAAACTATCCAACCTAGTTTATCAAGCATCTAGAATCCCAAACAATTCTTTGAAAAACATTTTGAAATCCATTAAAAACATTTTTCATGCATCTATAGTTCACAAATTAATTATGAACCGCTGTCCATCCAATTTCCAATGGAAAGATGAATCGCAGTTTTTCGGTTTTGTTGATTCTCTTACAAAATAATCGTTTATACTTAAAACGAAATTATTGCAAGTTAGACTTATGTCCAAATCATAATTCTAGTAATTTCATGACATGTTTTAAACATTCAAAACATTTAAAACGAATTATTACAAAGAATTATTTCAACAAACATTTAAAGACCGAAAAAAAAAACGGTAAAACGAATTGTTTAAATCCTAGATGGTAAACTAAATTTGTTTACAGCCATAAATCATAAGAAAATTGAACCCTATGCTCTGATACTACTGTTGAATTTCATGTTTAATTATACATATATATTTTCGAAATTTTTATGTATAATAAGGATCAATTACAATTTTCTTTGATTTATTTCATGTATGCATCGGTTTGTTTTAACATCTAGTTTCAAAACTCTATTAAAACAAACAAGGGCTCCGAAATTCATACCTAGAAGTTCTCTAAAACTTCTTGAAGATTCGGAGACGATGGGATGCTCCTCGCTGCGCCGGATGCCTCCGAGTATTCACCAAACTCTAAACAAGATCGGAGAGAGGGAAGCTAGTCTCTCAATCTCCGATAGGGTTTAGAATCCAATTACTAACCCCTCTTTAATTCCCTTGAGAAGATGATCTCTTAAGAACTAAACTAAACTTAAGAATTAAGGAATTTTCATGGAGAATTATGGGGAGAGATTTTTGCATGAGAAGCAATATTAATTAAGATGTAGGAAGGCAATGAGATAACCTCTATTTATAGGTTCTCTCCAAATTACCTATTCATGTGCAACCTCTTGCCCATGATTTCATGCAAAATTCCATCTAACCATCCATTATTTATTAATAAATAATATTAGCCACGAATTAAATCAATTATGGACCAATTCCATGCATGATCTAATTAATTCTTAAATTAATTCTGCATAAACCGTCTGGACCGGTCGATCGTTTTTGGAGGTTCGGTCGACCGCTCGAACCAGTTTCGGTCGACCGTTCAATAGCTCGGTCGACCGTTCGTAACAGGAACTATTCCATCACAATGTTCGGTCGACCGTTTAGTGCTAACCGGTCGACTGTTTGAGCACTATTTTGCAGACTTGTCAAATTTCGGTTTAACCCCTACAAAATTTGACATTTCGGGATTAGTAGTAAATTCACAACTTATGTAACATATTATCCTATGTAATGATCAATCATTACACCCCATAATATTTACATCACATATGAATTTAATTTAGATTCTAATTATGTTATTAATCACAACATAATTTTGATTTTGCTTGTTCACCCCATGTGTCATATTTTCTACATGAAACCTGACACATCTTATGAACTCAAAATCCCCATTTCTTGTTTCCCAGTTTTGTGGTGTGACCTATGGGAGGATCTAGACTAAGTTGGCAGTGATATTAAGAGCTTAATATCACAAGCTATAAGCGGTATCTAGCTACACATTATAGCTCCCAATTAGTTAGATGTCTTAATTCCACTCGAACCAAAACCCGATCCATTTAGTGATGGTGTGCACCACTTGTGTCCGTCCCTTGCCTCATGATATTAAGAATACACACAAAGTAGTATTATGTCATCTTTGTCTTAGTGTTCATTTCTTGATCTCTTTAAGCTAGTTATAAATATGTGACTTAACTCAAATCACATTGTGCACATTATAACTTTGCTTTATCAAGGAGCCCACTAATGTCATCACTCAATTAAGAGGGGCAATGATAGTCTTTTGACTAACTACCTTCTCCAACAAAAGTTGTACTTAACCAACCAATGCCTTTATACTACACTGATCGATAGTTCAAGACACTGATCTAATTAAGAACTCCTTAAGCGATCGGATATAAGTCTCATATCAAAGGACCAAAGACACAGTAAAATATTAATGACACATAAACACATTTCTATAATATTTTACTTATTAGGTCTATTCAGTATACAAAAGTAATATTTTCCTCTTTTGCATACCCGTGTCGTCACTCACTTGTAGAGCTACAATGATCTATGACCAACACGACAATCTTTACTCGGTAATTAATGTTCCATGTTAATTCCCATGATTGCGAATATCTTTTGTTTTATGTAAACCAATATCTTTTAGAGCTCTACGGTTAAGGACCAAGAGCCTCTTCCTTAACACTTCTAAAAGACGAATAACATAAACAAGGAACAAAATGATTTCTCATTCAATTCATAATAATTGACATTTAAAAGTAAAACTTTTAGAACACATTTCCTTCAAAAAGACACTTTGATTGATCTACTGAACAAAGAAGTGCTCATGTTGCTTTGACTGGTGATGTCATTTTTGATCAGGTGAAAGAATTTGAAGTGGTATTTGGGAAAGGACAACCACATGCTGATTTAGGTAAAGATCACAGTTGCAAGAAACGAAGCATATTCTTTGAGTTGCCTTATTGGAAAGATATTCTGGTTCGGCACAATCTTGATGTAATGCATATTGAAAAAAATGTGTGTGATAGTTTGTTAAGCACTGTGGTGGGTGTTTTGCCTAACAGTAAAGACAATCTAAAGTCTAGGAAGGACTTGCAGTTGATGAACATCAGAAAGGATCTACATCCACACAATGGACCAAATGAAGGGAAATTCAAACCTGCCGCCTTTTGGATGAAAAAGAATGAGCAGAAAAACTTTTGTCGGGTATTGAAGTTTTTAAAAGTGCCAAATGGATTCTCATCCAATATATCACGTTGTTTTAAAGTGAAAGAATGGAAGTTGCATCAACTGAAGAGTTGTGATTGTTATATTTTGATGCAAGAACTGCTCCCTTTGGCCCTTCGACGATCACATGGAGTAAAGCATGTCCGAAAAACTGTGATTGACCTGTGTCAATTCTTTAGAGGTCTGTGTTCGAAAGAATTTAGGGTTGTAGACTTCCTTCAACTTGAAAAGAAGATATCTCATACCTTAAAAATGATATTCCCACCACGCTTCTTTGATATAATGTTGCACTTACCTATTCATCTAGCTAAGGAAACTAGTTTATGTGGTCCCGTGTATTACCGTTGGATGTATCCATTTGAAAGGTAAAAGTACATTATGTTCGTACTCGTAGTAAGTAATAATATTATTTAGGCTATGTTTATAAATATGTAGTCAAATTTCAGGTACATGGCAAGGTTGAAATCTTATGTTCGTAATACGAGTCGTCTGGAACGGTCAATGGCTGAAGGTTACATTGCCGATGAGTGTGCGACATTTTGCTCACGTTATTTGCATAAAGATGATACTCTAATCAATCAACCATTAAGAAATGAAGGAGACCAAGGTTGTGAAATAGGATGTTCTGACATGTGTCGAATTGAAACAACTGATTTAGAGAAAGCACATCGTTGGATTTTATTCCACAGCGAAGAAGTTCAACCATATATAAAGTATGATTACTTTTTTTCCTTTGGTCACTTTTGTTTATGTCTATTAGAAACAAAATAATTCATTTCTGGACTACATGCATTGGAATGTATTGAATGCCATGCGGGGTCGAAGGCGTATTCGAAGAGATGTTACCAATCAACGAAATAGGGAATTTAGTAGCTGGTTTTCTGACACAGTTAGAGAGGAAAGTGAATCAGGCATGATTTTGTCTAACGTCTTAATGACACTGGCGAGAGGTCCAAATACAATTGGCAAGCGTTATTCTACTTATTTAAGCAACGAGTATCGGTTCAACACCGCATATCGTGAATCTTCCCGAAAGACACAAAATAGTGGTGTAGCCGTCACAACATCAACTGAAAGTTACTCAAGCAGAAGAGACTCTAACCCCGTTGTAGGAGAAGTTGAGTATTTTGGTGTTCTTAAAGATATCATACATATTGACTACTTTGATGATATAAAAGATGTATTATTTAAATGTGATTGGTATGACACTACTTCTCGGGATACTGGGATAAAAAGTGACGAATTCGGGTTTACTTTGGTGAACCCAAAAAGGTATCTGAATAGTGACGAACCTTTTATTTTTGCAAGTCAAGCAAAACAAGTTTTTTACGCAAAAGAAAAACTCTTGGATCCTGGAGAGCAAGAATGGCTTGTGGTTATTAGGACCACACCAAGGCATTTATATAACATGCCCGAGTCTGACATACCAGAGACAAATGAGTTATATTGTCAAGCTCGCCCTATGGATTTAAGTAATACCCATGTTGAAATTGTTGATGTCGATTGGAGTAGACCTGACCTTGAGGAATTAGTAGATCCTCCACTTGCAGTAGAGGATGATGATGTAGATATTGATAATTGGTAAATTATTTATATATCTATAATTATTGATCTGTATTGCATTTATATAACAAGTGTTACAATCTTGGTTTTTTAAAACTATTGATTTAATGAAATTTAACATTTGTTCTTTTTTAAACATTTCGCAGATATGAAAAGATTGAGACGTTTTGTGAGGGATTCTAATCCGTACCCTGAAGTTTATACAGTTAAACTTCATTGTACCAACCACTTCATTGCTAGTTCTAGTTGCTATGTACAATTACTACAACACCTTCCTGTTGTGTTTGATCTTTTATGTATATTACAGAGGGATTTTTTTAGAAATAAGGCCACATTGTCATATTGTTTACTCCCATAACTGGATGTTAAAAAGGTGGACTTTTGGTATGTTTTTTTTTTCTGTAAGTACTTTGTACAAAAGAAACCATCAAAACTTATGCTAGTGTTTGTGTTTTTCCAGCTAGCAAACAATATTCAGATTTCGGATTAGAAATAATTGTTTCTGAATAGATTTTCTTCTCATATTTATTAGATTAATAGATTGATAGTCGAAGAACTCTATAGTGCTTTTTTGGTGCTCAAATTAGTTAAAATATATCTTTCTTACTGTTCTATAAATATCATGTGTCTTCTTTCTTATTCGAATAGACTGATATTACACGTTTCAGAGGGTCCAAAAAAGAAGCAAGAATCTAAAATGTTGAGCAGGTCTTGCTTCCTGTGATGTGCAATTTCTTTTGAGTAGATAGCTCGTAGTTTGAATAAATATACATGGTATTCACTGCTTATTATTAAATATTTTTGTATGAAGATCACTTACCTTTCCTGTTAATTATCTATTTTTATCATTCTTAGTTTTTATTAAGAGTTTCATCGCATTAGGTTGTTGTAGTTTGCAACAATCATCTGCATTCTGCAGGTTAAGCTTCTCATATCTTAGAATTGAGAAACTTTAGTGAAGAAAGGCTTTTCATATCTGTTGATTCAGTTGCTAACGAAATTGTCCCTAGTACCTTAACCAAAGTTAGTCTGTTTGTTATGGTTACGCATTTTGTAGAGAAAAGCTAATCCAGAAGACCCACCTCCAACTCGAGCACAGATGTGGTGTTTGTTGCATTCTGACAAAGACCCTTCTTCAGTGGAGATTAAGGTGATAATATAGTTTTTTAAGCTTAATTCTTGTTGTTGTATGTCAAATTCTTTTTTATTACAATGATGAATGTGTGTGTAGAGTAAACTGAGAGAAGAGGAAGCAAATATCAGAGATTCTGGTTCTATGGTTAGTACCGGTAGACACGACGCCCTTGTAAAAGTAATGGGTAATGACGAGCACGGCCGTGTTCGAGCAATAGGCGCTCTCGTTACTCCTACCGACGACATATTTGGTTGTAGAGGTGCTCCAAGTGCTGAAGAGATAAATTTCCGAGTCGAAGTCGGAATCAACCAGAGAATGGAAGCCATAGGAAGTGAGCGAGAAATAATAGCCTAGCAACGACAAATAATATCCCAGATGAAAGAAAGAATGAGCCTTAATGAAGCTCGATGTGCTCAACATGATCAATTTTTCCTCCAAATGTCGAGAAGATTTGGCTTCAAGTTAAATGACATGGCAAATATAAAAACTTGTTTATAGATAGTTATAGAATTTTACGATAATTGGATATTTTTTAATTAAATTTTTTATGAAACTCAGAATGAAGATGGAGTGCAAGATGAATCTTCTCCAATGACTACTAGGAATGGACGGGGAGTTGGGGGAGATGTATAAGTTTGTTTCCTTTACTTGAGTCTTAAAACTCTTGTTATTTACTTTGACTAGTAATTTAAATATTTTGTTGAACTTTTCTTATTAATATCAATGAATAGTATGCATGATTGTAATTGACAATGAATTTCTTGTATGCATGTGTTTGTAGGATGATGGATATACAACATGTTTCTTGTATGCATCTGTTTTACAATCTATTGTATGAAACAGGATTTGAAATGAATAATATCAAAAAATGGGATGCTTTTATATCTGAAATGAAACTTAGCTACAACCATGAAGTATTTCATTGGCTATTGGTCATTAACAGAGGACCAATAGCCACGGATATGTTCCGTGGCTGTTACTACAGTTAAAATATCAGCCACGGAAAAAATCCGTGGCTGATACATATTTACGCGCTCACTTCTCCCGCCAAAAAGGAAACAACGTTGGTCTTTTTTCGTCACAATTTCCGTGGCTGAAGATCTACAGTGACCGTCATATTAGCCACGGGAAAAATCCGTGGTTGTTGGTCCATTGCGACAGACACTTAGTTAAAGCATCAATGTTTTTCCGTGGCTAAAGGGTAAAAATGTTATAGTGTCGGGACTATCAAAAGATAAATGTGGGGTACTTTATTAGTACGTTATCATACAGTGCATTCACGCTATATATCATTTGTTTTACCTCATATTTTGGCTACTCATGTTGTGTTGCATGTATTTCAGGTTTTAGATAATAAATAAGAGAGAGGAAAGAAAAATAATTCAAAGGCAAGAAGAGGACTGATTTGAAAGTATTCTGCACCTATTTGTAATACTCGAGGACCTAATTGCTAGTCAGAAAGGACATAATTGGAAAAACCCAGAGCGACCTAATCAGCCACAATCTTTTGTTGCAAAAGTGTGTAATCTCAACAACCTGTGGAGTAATTGTACAATTAAGACAAAAACGGGCCACACCAATAGACCAAGTGTGCATGTTTCGATTAAGCTTAAACTGCAAGTGCTTGGCCGCGATGAAGCGATGAGAAGTACGGGTCGAATCCACAGGGAGGTGTGTCAACTCTGGTTCTTCAGAAATTAAGTGGTAAATAAGGGAATAAAAAGATTAGTTGCACTAAACTAGGTTACACAAAACTAGCAACTAACAAATGAGAAAGATAAGATTCAGTAAAGACAATCCCAAAGGGGTGGAGTGTGTGTACACATGTGATAAGGTGGTGAAAAATGCATTCTGTAAGGCACAAGTATAGATTGTGTTTTCATGCATAGGAAGTGTCTAATGGTTGTGGCAAAACCTATCATTGCAATCACTAACCTAGTTGATTAACATGAGCATAAACAAGTTGGTTATTAAGAACCTAAATAAGCATGTGAAGTGTCTAAAAGTTGTGGCAAAACCCATCAAGTTAAGTATTCTCATTTAAACAAACAAGCATACATTCAACGTCGGACTCCTTACCACGTAGGTTTGCCTTCGAGTCTTGGAGGAGAAGGCAAGTTTTAGGCAAACTGACTCGCCTTCCTTGTGAGTCGATAGAGAAACTTCCTCAACTCGGACTCCTTATCACCACCCTCCCCACGAAGGGGTTGTATAGATGGTGGTGGAAGCAAGGAAATGTGATTGTCGACATGCTTTCCATTCCTTATGGTTACAATGACAATGACATGGTGAACATGTGCCTCCACATGGTTCACTTGCCGCCCCCGAGGTACTGAACTCTCATTTTGCGTGTGTGATTGCTAGTATGGGTGCACATGGGTCAGGTTGAACCCAAAAACCGACCTGAACCGGATTGGTCGGGTTGGGTGGGGTTAGGTAGGGGTTCAAGTCAGGTTGGGTTGGTAAATCCAAAAATCGATTTTTTAAGGTTGAGTTCATGTTGAAGGGCTGGGTTGACCCAACCCAACCCGAAGATTTTTTATATTAAATGAATCGTAGAATAATCTAGACCGTCTAAATTAGGGCCTTAATCTCCAAATCCAAACACACCAAACAAATCCATTCCCAAACCTCCACCCACCTCTTCAACTCCCTCCTTCGTGCCCTCCCCGATCCCTTCCCCCTCTTCAAACACATGCTCTCCCTCCCCTCCCTGTGACTCCTTCACCTTCCCCTCCTCTCCTCAGATCCATCCATTCTCACCTTGCTTCAGTCAAGTATGTAAAATATGTTTGATCTATATAAGAGAACTTTGACTTGAATGTTTATGTTGTTTTAATTTTGCTACTGAATTCTACTCATCCTGCTCTTCTCTTTCTTTTGTTTTTGCTCATGTATGTAAGTAAGTTAACACAATATGTTTATGATATGACATCGCATGATTTCACTTTACATGTTAGTTTGGTTTTAGGATTATGTTCTTGTTCCTATGAGGTTTAATGGAGGAACATGTCTACACATTGGTTGTTGACCATTTGGGTTGGCAAATTCTGCAAGAAATGTACTTTACTAATGTCAATTCAAATTCCCAGTTGTTACTATGACTTCTTGTTTTATTATAGAAAAAAATGGAGTTTCAATAAACGTGCACAGATGGTGTATAATGATTGGCATCATTTCATGTTTATATTTGTATCTTATATCCATTATCTTTCAACTAAACAATGTTATGTTACGAGTTTTATGTTTAGTTTTCAGGAATAAATAGGTTTGAAGAGATGAAGCATAAAAGGACCGAAAAGCTGGGAAAAAGGACTGAATTGTGAGATCTGGGGACTAAGATGCAAGGGAGAAGGACCTGAATGTAAGGCAGAAGGACCTAAGAGCCAAACAGAATACTCCACACCATCATGGGGAGTATTTTACCAAATCGATTCGGGTCAGAGCTCCAACAAGTCAAGTAACAGCATCAAAGACCAACAATACCAGAAAGATAAGCCCACAACAAATTGCAACGCGATCCGAAGTGTTTGGACCGCCAATTGGCGGTCTTGGACCGCTAATTGGCGGTCCATATTACTCAGGATCCACCCAAAGTTCTCCTGGACTTGTATTAATGTTCGTTTAGTCTATTTTTGGTATTGGTTTAGTCCCACATCGGGGGATTGTCCCCGATTAGCTTTTTCTATGCTTATAAATAGAACTCTTCACCTTCCATTGTAATTACCCATTGCTTGGTGGCATTCTCTACTAAGGAGTGAGCCTTGAAGAAAAAACTCAAGGTGGAGAAGAATGCTACCTTCAATGTGAGTCATTTGTTAATAAAATAATTCTTCTAGTTTCTTTTAATCTTGTCTTTTAATTTGTGCATGTTTGTTTAGTCTTTCCTTTCACTTTAAGCTTCTTTAATACTTCTTGCTTTCTTAGTTAACTTTCATTTCAGTATTATGCTTTCTTTTGTTAATATAGTTAGTTTAATGAGTAGTGAATAGTTCAATCCCCATTTGGGGGGTGGAGAAATATGTGATATAATCATGTAGTGTATTAAGTGTGTGTTATCTTTATTCCTTGAGCTTTATATGATTTCCAAAACCATCTAATGGGTTTTCACTTTTATCTTTGATATGCTAATGCTCTTGAATGAAGCTTAGCTTATGCTTTGATTAGTGGACCTATTTTATGGGGAATGATAAGGTTAGGATATGGATGAAGTTAATATTGGAAACACAATTTGTAGTGTATGTGCTCTTGTTGCCTTTACCTTAGCTAATGTCTTGTATATTTTAATGATGTAGTCTTATCTTAATTCATGTGGAGGCATAGTAGGGTCTAGTCTTTATACTTGAGTTCATGTAGCTTCATTCCAATTATTGTCTTGTATGTTTTAATGATGTAGTCTTATCTTAATTCATGTGGAGGCAAAGTTGGATGTAGTTTTATGATTTCATGCACTACATGTTGTGAGGAGCTTAATGAACACACACACACACACACACACTTCTTTATGGTTACATTATTTCTCTACCCCCTTTGGGGTTTAGTTTTCTTGCTTTTCTTCCATTTCCATTTGCACCTTAGTGTAGTGTAGTGTAATCAACCTTTCTCTCCTTCTTTTTACCTCTCGCCTTCGAACAAACCAATCGTCGACACACCTCCCAGTGGACGACCCGTATTTGCCACCTCTTCAACACGGCCGTGCACTTGCGGTTAATATAAAACGATCAATCATATAATTACAAATTCGGGTCCAACCTGATCTGACCAACCCAACCGGAAAAATTTGTGTCAGGTTGTGTTGAACCCAAATCGGTTCTGCTTTTTCCCAAACCTGAATTTTTCGGGAACCCAACCCGATCCATGTGCACCCCTAATTGCTGGTACATGCGGGGATTCACCTCGGGTTGGCTCGGCAACTGACCATTCTCGTGTTCATGGAGCTAATGAGCCAACTAACTGACTTGCACTTCCAATGCTTTGACTGAATTGTTGTTGGTTGCAAGAATGATTTGCATGCTCTCCATGAATGCTTGAAAGATTTGTTCAAGAGTAGAGTCCTTTGGGTCAACCCGTTATGGTAGAGTCTAGTTAGAATAACCCAGAGATGAGGGTTAAGGAGGTTGGGGAGTATGGGGTTTAGACCCTTGATGTGGAGGTTGATAAGTCACCGAGGGGCATGGAGGGTGATAAGGTGGGGATTGAGGTTGAGTGTGCGAGCTCTACTGTGGCCCCCTCTAGGCCCCCAAGAGAAGTTAGAGTGGTTTTGTCATCACGGGTTGTAGGAGTGATTGTACTGGTCGTTATGGCATCGTTGTTTATACATCGCATTTGCATGCTCAGTATCTCTTGGAGGATAAGTACATTCCAAGTCACTATATCCCGTAAGTCCACACCTACTACAAGCGCGAGTAGCAACCTGAGCTACAAGAACTCGGTCCAACTCTAAAGTCTCAATCCTATGCATGAGAGCAGTCATTTTCGCCTCAGACGCAATAGGTGGCTCAACTTGGGATGATCCAGCTCGACCACAAGACCTAGCGGTCGGTGGCTCTCTCATGGTGTCGCACTCAAGGGTACGTTCAGCAATTAATTCAAAAGTATTTCATGCATGTCTCATCAATAGGTTTCATTTGGAAATCACTTTGACACATCGACTCCAACAATGTGCAGGTGTTATAGTTGAGGCCCTCATAAACAATCAGACACAGTTGTCACAACTCAATTTCATGTTGAGGGCACTGCAGGAGAAGGTCATCGAACCTCTCAAGGAATGCATGAAATGATTCAGTCTTAGTCTAATACATTTGATATATCTGATGCCGTAGCTGTTGAGTCTTCCTTTGAGAGAAGAATCTTTTCAGAAAGACGGTCACAAAGTCATCCCAAGACAGAATTGAGTTTGTCGGGAGGTTTTACATCCATTTCTTCACATTATCCTTCAACATGAAGGAAATCATCCTCAACCAGATGAAATCCTCATCAAGCTGTTGAAGCTTGAACATGGAGCATACCTCCTCGAATTCACGTATAAAGATATACAGATCCTCCTTATTAGTTGTGATTGTAGAAAGTATGCTCACATATTGAGGTTTCAATTCATAGTTGTTCCCGCGAGCAGGTGGGAGAACTATGCAAGAATTGAGGTTGCACGACCCGAACAGGATGGGTCCCCTCCCACAAAGTCATTGCTTGATCCTGTCGAACTAAGGGTGGCGTTAATCCCATACCTTGATCCCAACCGGAACCCTCTTCTTCCCGAGTTGGAGGAGGAGGAGATGGTCTATATGGTGGTGGAAGTAGACCTAGGTAATCAATGTATGGAACCCGATCTCCTTCACCTCCAAGAGATGATGAGGCCTCGTGCTCTAAAGGAGCTCGAGGCGGAGAAGGACGATCACCTAGACCATCTATCTCAACAACAAGATCAACTCTCTCAAGCCGAGCACTGATTGAATTGTTTTATATTAAACCGCAAGTGCACGACCGCGTTGAAGCAGTGGCAAATACGGGTCGATCCACAAGGAGGTGTGTCGACTTTTGGTTTGTGCAAAGGCGAGCAGGAAAGAAAGGAGAGAAAGGTTGGTTACACTAAACTACACTAAAATGCAAAAAGGAAATGGAAGAGAAGCAATAAAACTAAACCCCTTATGGGGTAGAGAAATAATGTGAGTATAAAGATGTGTGTGTGTTCAATTATGCTCCTCACAATATGTAGTGCATGAAATCATAAAAAGAAATCCAACTTTGCCTCCACATGAAATAAGCTAAGATCATATCATTAAAACATACAAGACAATAATTAGAATGAAGCTAAATGAACTCATGTATAAAGACTAGACCCCACTATGCCTCCACATGAAATAAGATAACCCAATATCATTAAAACATACAAGGCATTAACCAAGGTAAAGGCAACAAAAGTACATACACTATGAATTGTGTTTCCGTTATTAATTCCGTCCATATCCTAACCTTATCATTCCCCATAAAATAGGCCCACTAATCTAAGCATAAGCTAAGCTTCATTCAAGAGCATTAGCATATCAAAGATAAGAGTGATATCCCATTATATGGTTATGGAAATCATATAAGGCTCAAGGGATTAAGATAACACACACCTAATACACTACATGATCATATCACATATTTCTCCACCCCCAAATGGGGATGGAACTACTCACTACTCATTACACTAACTACATTAACAAAATGAAACATTATACTGAAAGGAAACTCAACTAAGCAAGAAAGGAATATTAAAGAAACTAATTGAAATGAACATAAAACTAAAGAGACATGCAAAAATTAAAACACAAGATTTAAAGAAACTAAGAACAATCATTTTATTAAGAATGACTCACATTGAAGGTAGCATTCTTCTCCACCTTGAGTTTTTCTTCAAGGCTTACTCCAAGTAGAGAGAATGCCACCAAGCAATGGGTAGTTTACAATAGAAGGTGAAGAGTTCTATTTATAGCCATAGAAAAAGGTAATCCGGGACAATCCCCCGGTATGGGACTAAACATATACCAGAAATAGAATAAACACACTCTAATACACATGCCTGCCAAAGCGTAGCGGATTCGGAACCAAACAGACCGCCAATTAGCGGTCCCAGACCGCCAATTGGCGGTCTATCGGTTTTGGATCCATCTCTAATTTGTTGTGGGCTTTTCTGGATGTCTTTGTTGGTCTTTGATGCATATACTTCGTTTATTGGAGCTCTGACCCGAATTGAATTGCCAAAATACTCCCCATGATGGTGTGGAGTTTTCTGTTTTGCTCTTTGGTCCTTCGGTCTTATGTTCTCGTCCTTCTCCCTTGCATCTTAGTCCCCAGGTCTCACAATTCAGTCCCTTTTCCCTACTTTTGGGTCCTTTTATGCTTCATCTCTTCAAACCTATTTATTTCTGAAATTCAAACATAAAACTCGTCATGTAGCATTGCTTAAGTGTAAGATAATGGATATAAGATACAAATATAAGCATGAAATGATGTCAATCAAGCACCCTCACCAAGGCAATTACAACCTTGTATAAATGTTCTCAACTCGACTCGACAACCACACAGAAATAGAAGGTCTAATCAAAGGAGGAGACTATAACGTAGAATGTAGATGATGAGAACACTCTGAAGAGAATGGAAGAATCCTTATGTTATTTTTATGCTTTCTTTAGTGTAGAGATGAGTAGAGAGTAGTCCATCCCCATTGGGGGGTGGAGAAGAAGGTGATTTGTTCATGTGATGGATGAATGTGTGTTAATCTTAATCCTTTGAGATTTACATGATTTCCACAACCATCTAATGGGATTTCACTCTTATCATTGATGTTATAATGCTCTTGAATGAAGCTTAGCACATGATCTTAGGCAAACACGAGAGGAAGTTAGAGATGAGAGGAGAGAGAGAGTGGCGGCCAGCATGGGAAACCTTGGTTTCTCTAGGGTTTCGACCTCTTTCACCATCAAAAGCTTTGGATTTTCGCAGCAAAATGGACCCCAACTCTTGCCCTACTCGTGGGTAGCAAGAAGGTGGAGAGTGTGGCAGCAAAATGGCTCGCCATCCACCCCCATTGCATGCTTCATCCCCAACCTTAGGGGGTGAAGTGCACGCACCACCTCTAGGGAGTGCTGAAACTCCCCCCAAGGAAGTGGAGCGAGTTGTTTGTGGCTGGCCCAAAGGCATCCACGGCCATTGAGTTCATCCAGCCGGCCATAAAGGGAGGAGAAAAGGTGGCAAAGTGTTCCAAGCAAGAAGTGGTTGAAGCCTTGAAGAGGTGGGATAAGGTCTTAGTTGGTTATTTCATTGCTTTCATACCACACTTGCCGACTTTAGAAAAGTACCTCCACAAGATATGGAGTTTGGTTGGAGGTGTGGAGGTCATCAAAAGAAGTCAATGGTTTCTCCTCTTCCGATTCACTCTTGGAGAGGATAGGAAATGTGTGCTAGTGGGGGGAGCATGGTTCATTCGTGGTTCTCCACTTGTTGTTGAAGAGTGGGCACCGGATGTGGTCTTGACAAGGCAAACATCACCACCGTTCCCATTTGGATTCGTCTACCGGAGCTTGACCTCCGATTCTGGTCACAAAGAGTTTTGAGCAACATTTCTAGTGTCCTTGGGAGACCTTTATACATGGATGAGCACACGGCTTCGGGGAGAAGGCTGGCCTATGCAAGGGTGTGCGTGGAAGTGGCCCATGATTTCACCTATCCGAGTTGGGTGGAGGTCGAAGTGGAAGGCACCGGCACACATCGAGTTCTAGTGGAGTATGAATGGAGGCCCGGGTATTGTCAGGACTGCATGGAGTTCGTCCATGATGAGGAGAAATGTCCAAAGAGGAGGAGAATCAACAAGCAAGGCGAGGAGCACAAAGGAAAAGTTGAGAAGTGGGTTGTTGTGTCTCAGAAAAGTGCTGGACATGGGCTTGAAAGGAGTATGACCAAGGGCGTTGAGGGAGTGAGCCATGGAAGTGGGGAGGAAGCTAGCACCATGGGTATCCCGGAGATGGGAGGGGCTGGTCGGATAGGAGGGGAGAGAGAGGCTGCTGGAAGAGATGATGACTAGGACACTAGAGGTGCTGATGTGGACGGGGGGACAAGTGAGGAGGTGACATGTGGAGAGCAAGGTAAGAGAAATCTCAAGGAGAAAAATCACATGGCTAGAGCACTCACTTGTTCTCCCAATTCTTTGGAGGCAACCGATGAGGGGATGCCTTGTCACATGAGAGGGAGTAGTTTAGGAGACAAAGTGGGAGGCTCCCAAGTGGTCCTAACGACTTCTGAAAGGGGCGCAATTGGGAGTGACCCTATTGGTGTCCAAGAAAGGAAACGTGGAGTGGAGCAGGAAAGTGATGTTTCCACTTTGGGACAAGCCAATGGCATGGGATTTGAGTGCTCTAGATGTGAAGAGGCTGCTGAGGAAGGACCAAGTCAGCTTGGTAAAGACAAAATAGAAGCTCACATGATTCAAATCAAGGGACACAACTTAGAGGGCCCCTCTCATGAAGTGGGGGAGGGAGGTGTATTTAGCAAAAGGCCCATGCATGGGGATACACGTGATGTGCATGAGGAGGAGGAGCTTCATGAGGGAGAGTTTCCATGTGACATATTCCAGCAACACCAAGAGGCAATAGGTGTAAGACTTGAGAAGGAAAACGGCACCTCTAAACGAGATCATGAGAAGCTATGTGGACTAGCCTCTTTGGTGCATGAGGAGGTGGGTTGGGCTTCACCCACTAAAGTGGCGTGCACAAAGGAGAGCACAAAGAATTTCGGTCATCCAAGTGAGGGAATGTTTGATGTACTTCGAAATTCAGAGGACCAAGACATGGAGAGAGTTGAAGAAAGGCAGCAAGAAGAGTGGGAGGGCTCACGCACTAAGAAGGTATACTCGCCACCACCACTTAGGCGATCCGGGAGGAAAAGTAGTTGGAGTCAAAATACGCGTACGGAAGGGAAGGGGGGTCACCCCGCACCTTAAACCCATGAATGTCTTAGTTTGGAATGTGCGTGTCGCAAACGGGCCCGACCGCGCACTCATGATCAGGGGTCAAATAAGGGAGGTAAATCTGGATGTGGTTTTCCTTGTGGAGCACAAGGATAAGTATAAAAAACTTAAGTGATTCAAGCGAGCAAGTTGGCCTCATGTTTGGACGTCAAATTGCATGGTTGTAGACTCGGGGCGCATTCTAGTGTTATGGAATGACCAGCTGGTAGACTTGAGAGTTACATTTGAATCAACTCAATTGCTCCATTTCCTTGGGAGCTTAAGGATGGACGTCACTGAATTTGCTCTTACGGCTATACATGGAGAAAATGGGCATGTGGAAAGGAGAGCATTGTTGAGGGATCTAAATGAAGTGGCACCACATGGGGAGCTGCTGGAAAAGAGGTGGCAATTCAGGAGTTTAATGAGTGTCTTAACAACATTCAACTACTTGAGATGCCCTCAACGGGAGGCGACTTCACTTGGTCCAACTCATCCGAGGGAAGTGCATGCATCGAGACAAGGATTGATCGAATATTAATGAACAATGCATGCCTCGAGGTGTCCCCAATTCTTTCTACGTTGTTTGTGAGAAGGACTTGAGTTATCACACCATGCTTGTCATGAAAACGGAAGGAAACGAACGGAGGAAAAAGAAGATTTTCAGGTTCGAGAACCATTGGGCGGATCATGAGGACTTTGGTGGAGTTGTGCAACAAGCTTGGGCTACATATGTGAAAGGTACACCCATGTTTCGTATTTTTGGTAAGCTGACCGAAGTCAGGAAAGTACTAATCAAGTAGAGTTGGAGCACATTTGGGAATGTTACAAACAAGGTGGGAGAGGCTCGGGAATCTCTTGAGCAAGTGAGGAGGCAAAGGCTAAATCACACTAGTAGTGGGGAGCTAGCTCAAGCTGAAAATGCAGCAAGGATACTCTTGCTCGGGTCCTTGCTTGGGAGGAGTCCATTATACGACAAAAATCCAGAGTAAAGTGGTTGAAAGAGGGGGACCGAAACACTAGGTTCTTCCATGCGCATCTTAGAGTGAGGAGAGCCACCAATCAAGTGAGGCGAGTGGGAGCGGGGGATAGTGTAGTGGAGGATGAAAACGACATGTGGGAAGCATTCCAGTCTTTTTATGCTAACTTGTTTGCTCGTGTTTTCAGGTGCAACCCCTTAAACATTCCATTATTCTACCACAAATTACAGCGGAGGAGGGGGCTGATTTAATACGGAAGTTGGTCCCAAAAGAACTACAAGATGTCGTGTTGAACGCCAATATTGATAAAGCGCCGGGGTCCGATGGTTTCAATGTAATGTTTTCAAGGCAGCTCGGGGTATAATTAAGAGGGACATGGTAAAGGCTGTCGCGTCTTGTTTGGATAGTGGAAGGGTCCTCAAGCAATGGAACAATACATCAATCACGATTATCCCAAAGAAAAAGGCACCGACGGTGGTGGAGGACTTCCGGCCCATTGCTTTATGCAATATGACATATAGATTCACATCCAATGTCCTTTCCAACCGCTTGAAGAGGATATTACCACGGCTGATAGGGGAAAATCAGAGAGCATTCGTTCAAGGACGAAGAATTGATGATAACATTCTTCTTGCACACGAGCTTTGCCACAACCTACACCTTGAGAAGGGGAAAGGACGCATGTGCATAAAGCTTGATATCAGGAAAGCCTATGACTCAATCTCTTGGGAGTTCCTCGATCATGTGCTGAAGAGATTTGGCTTCCCGGATAAGTGGAGATGGCTGATTTTGGCTTGTGTGGAGGCATTGTGCGTGGTGACAGTGAATGGAGCTAACTCCACGCCATTTCGAGCCAGAAATGGTCTACGACAAGGTGATCCCCTAGCCCCCTACTTGTTTGTGATGTGCATGGAGGTGTTGAGTGAAATGGTGAAAATGGCGGTCATGGAAAAGAAACTCGAGCCTTTATCTTGTGGAGATGTCATCGTGTCACACCTCTTGCTTGCTGACGACGTCCTATTCTTCGCAAGGGCTACCAAAGCAAACGCTCGGGCCATTAGAATTATTCTCGAGGAATTCACAGCAAGCTCGGGTCTAAAATTTAACACTTCGAAGAGTCAGGTCTTCATGGGAGAGATGTGATGCATGGAGCATGGATTGAAGCACACCTTGGGATGGAACGCAAGGATTTTCCAGTGGTGTATCTTGGGCTGCCATTATTCTCCGGAAGGATGGGGAGATCTCATTGTGTAGCAATGATAAACAAGCTCAAGGCTCGCCTCTCAACATGGCAACAAAAGCTCCTTTCTATGGCCGGGCAGTGGAGCTAGTACGGAGTGTTCTTACTTCTTTCAGCATTTATTGGACTTCAGCGTTTCTTCTACCAAGAAGTGTCTTGCATGAATTGGACAGCATCATATGCCATTTTATTTGGGGAGGGGAGAAGAAGTGGGTTGCGGTGGCATGGAAGGATGTATATACTCCAAAAGACGAAGGAGGCCTCAGATTAAGGAGGCTAACGTAATGGAATGATGCGGGCCTTCTCCGGCTGATTTGGCTTATGGTGGAGGACAGCACTTCACTTTGGGCAAAGTGTGTCCGGCGAAAATACCTAAGGAACCATTCCATTTGGCTTGCAAGACCACCACCTACCTCCTCATGGGCATGGCGTTGGCTGCTGCGAGTCTGAGATATTTCTAGAAGACACATCCAATATGAGGTGGGAAATGGGGAAGCGATTTGGTTTTTCCAATTTCCATGGTGTGGTGAACCATTTCAATGCACAAGCTGGGGTGACCAGCTTCACTATGAGATGGGGGTTCCTTGGGACGTTAAGGTATCATACTTCATTAGAGAAGGGTTGTGGAACCTCCCTCCCCCACGATCCAACAGGATGGAAGAAGTTCGCTCAAGGATAAACCAAGTGCGCATACATGGAAGAGTGGATAGACTGTTTCGACCCAATGGGATGGGTGCAACACTTGGGATGAAGGAAATATGGAGTTGGGTGAGGCAACCGGGCAGGAAAGTCCCTTGGGCGGGGATGGTATGGCATAAATTTGCTGTCCCGAAGCACACACTAACAGCTTGGAGAGCATTGAATGGGTGTTTGCTCACAAAGCGGCGAATGATAAAGCGAGGAGTAAATCTCGACTCAACGTGCGTGCTATGTGAAGACCAAGAGGAAGACATGGAGCACCTTTTCTGGAATTGTCAATACACAAAGGAGGTGTGGAGGTGCCTCCTCAACCTCATGCAGCTCAACCAAACTGTCGCAAGCAATCTAGAAAGTGAGGTATTACGACTATCATATGTGAGTGGAATCCGACTTGACAGAGTGGTCTGAAGGTGGGTGTTATGTGCTACGATACACGAATGCTCGCACAAGCAAAACCGTAGGATTTTCGAGGGCGAGAGGCAGCAACCGAAAGCTACCATTATTGTAGTCAAAGACATAATCCGGTGCATGGGTGATCAAGCTACCAAACTCACGAAAGATGAAGGAGAAGCGCGACATTTTCAGGACACTTGGAACTAACTCCAACTTCTGAAGTTTGATAAGATGTAATTGTTCCTTAAACTACTTGTCTGTAACGTGATTTCAATAGGTGGTAGGGAGAAGCCGGTTATGCATGTGGCATATACCTGCGGACTCAACGAAAATTTTGTAGATCTAAACAGTTCTTTAGTAATAAAATCTTCGAGGCTAAGCCTCCCTTTTGCTTTGCAAAAAAATAGCTTAGCATATGCTTAGATTAGTGGACCTATTTTATGGGGAATGATGTGGTTAGGATAATGATGGAGTGGAAGAGGGGGGAAAGACATGTGTATGCATGTGCTCATGTTGGCTTTATCCAAATTAGTGTCTTGTATGTTTTAATGATTGTGATAAATCTTATTCATGTGGAGACATAGTTGGATTTGAGTCATTATGCATGTGAACATATTTGCTTTATTTCAATTGTTGTCTTATATGTTTTAATGATAATGTTTTATTTTATCTCATGTGGAGGCAAAGTTGAATTTGAGTTTTATGGATTTCATGTATGACATGTTTTAATGAGCACATTTGAACACACACTACACCACACATTTTCATTTCTATGTTCTCTCTACCCCCCCCCCCCCCCCTCGAGGGGTTTAGTTTTATTGTTTATTTTCTGATTTCCTATGTGTTGTACTTTGATTCCAATCACATCTCTCTCCCTTCCTTTTCCCACTCAAGTATTGTGAACTCGACTCGCGCAGACTCCTTCTAGATCGACCCGTGCTTGCCACCGTTTCAACGCGCCCGTTCACTTCCGGTTATTTTAACTGATTCAATCAAGTTTTTGGCGCCGTTACCTGAGAGCGTCATTTTCGTAGTCGAGTTCACCATTTTGGTGGGGGTTTTCCTTTATTTTGTGATGAGAATTTTTTTTATACCGCAAGTGCACGGCGTCAATGAAGACGTGGCAAGTACGGGTCGAACACAAGGAGGGAGAGATATTGTTATTTTTTGTGATTTTCGATTTAGGAAAGAAAGAAAGAGAAATATGTTTGGGTTGAGATTTTTGGTTTTTAATTTTCTAAAGCAAGAACAACAAAAACAAAATAAGAATAAAGCAAAGATGGATGAGAGTCCAGCGGGTGGGGGATTAGATATCAGGCTTTGTTTAGAGAATTATGAAACTTATAATAAATCACATTAGTTATAAAGCATTACATGATAAATGATTCAACATAAACTCAAGTAATCAAAATATACTAACACGAAATTAAAATAATAACATCCTTCTTCTTCTCTTCAACTTAAATCTGTCACCCCCACCCTTTGGAGAGAGTTAGAAACTCATGGATGGAGTGAAGGAGAAGGGGTCCTAGAGAAACTACAAAAAAAACTAAAAAACACAAAATAAAAGAACACAATTTTATTGCTAAAGAGAATAACGTCTTTACAACATAATTTTGGGGCTATTTATAGCCGATACAAGGGACCCAAGTATGAAATAGGAAAGTACACGCGTCAACACGCAACTAGAAAAATTTTGAGCGCACGGATCGACTTTTGTACGGCAGAATCGCCGCAATTTGTACATGAGGTGCGGCGGAATCGCCACCTTTTTGGCTCAGAATCGATCCGGATTTTTCCTGTGTGTTTATGGTATGATTTAAATGTCATTTGAGCGTCCGGATTGATTTATTTCCTTTCTTTTGAGCTCCGAATTAATTCTTCATATATTTGGAGATCCAAATTGATTTTTCTTTAGAATTTCTCCAAGATAATATTTTGGTACTTGTAATTTACAGTCGGGTCCTCGGCTTTTTGCAATTAAGTCCCTGGCCACTTTTGTGCTTAGGTCATTGGCATTTTTGTAATTAGGTCTTTGAATGCTTTTATGCTTGGATGGACTTCAATTTGAACCCCAATAATCTTGAACTTGGTCTTTATGATAGAAATGAGTCTCTTGCATGCGTTTATGCTCGGGATACGGGTAATTTGCATTCAAGTCCCTGTATTCTGTAAATAAGACTAAACACATACCTTAGTTGCATTTATTGATATAAAATTAATCTAAATGAACGACATATGATGCAATGTATGCAATGCATCAAATACCCCCACACCTAGATTTTGCTAGTCCCTAGCAAAATAGAATATAAGAAAAATGAAAACAGGGAAATCCTAACTCACTTTCGTAGGAATCACGGTTGCACTTAGCATGTGCAACAAGCATTTAAACCCCTAAGTTTCCTTAGAGGACGAGTTTTCTCTCGTGAGGGTTTTCAGTTGACACACCCACAAAGTATTAATTCAACATTTCATTAATAACTCTCAATATCCCCACCTGAACCTTATACATCTCACTTAGAATTATTGCATGCTCATTATATAAATGTAACTCATAAAAATTCTGACTTGGTCTTTGTTCCTCCAACATTCACACCACTAACCCTTCTACACATGTTATCACTTAAATTATATTGCACGCCTCCTCTGGTGGTGAAGTATCATTAGGATCAACCATGGCATGAATCATTCTTATAACTTTGGGCCTTGAGTATCTTAAAGTATTTCTTTTTCTTTTTCCGTGATTCAACACATTTACTTTTTCTGACACTTTTACCTTTTTTGCATTCGTGTAGCGAGTTTGGTCGATAATCCCGAGCTGAGAGACTCAAGTTATCGGGTTTTAAGATACCCCTACGGACCAGTGACTCGAAGGCTTGGGCTTTTGTTATCATTTTGCAAAATGTGCTTTCCTCACTTTATTCCTTTATTCTTACTTTTATTTTCCTCAAGGCTTAATTGCTATTAGAAGTCCACACTTGCCGGTATATTTTCCTCAACCTCTGCTTTTTATCAACCACTTCAAAGATTTGATTCATCCAATTTAAGTGCACACATGTCTTAAAGGGTAATGGGTTATTTCTTTGGAACTTAGATTTATGTCATAATTTCTACAAGCAGGACTATATAATAAGGAACAAAAACTTAATGCATTTTGTACACGGGTTTTGGCAGTTCAATCTTAAGCTATGTCATGGAACATTGAATAAAAAAATGTTTTTTTTTGTTTTTTTTATAAAAAGAACAGAATATATAGGTAGATAAACACCCCCCACACCTAAATCATGCATTGTCCTCAATGATTGTGAGCAAGATACTACATGGATTTATGCATGAAAAAGGAAAGATCTCACCAACGTGAAGTACAAAGTAAAGTACATGGCTATGTTGATGGACAAAACCCGAATTCCCTCAAAACCTGTGAGATGCTAAAGAAGGGATTCAAATACGGGAAAGAAATGGGTCCGAAATACTCTTGGAGCCACACAAACGATGCTCACCGAAGGAGTCTTTTTTTGTATTATTAATATTTTATAAACAAATATAATTATGTACAAACATAAGTTCCCATCTTCATTTGTTAAAAGACATCAAATGGGAACCTCAAAACTGGGTCAATGCACTTGGAAAGGGAACATGACACCACGCGGGTCCAGAATACGCATGTGTGGCCCCCGTCACAAAGAGCACCTGATGAAATGAGAGGTTCATGAATTGGACGCAAAGGCGTCTCATTCAAAGGCTCAAACTGAAAGAGCTTGAACCTCTCGAGAGTTTGGGAAATAAGGGGCAATGGAAGAAGAGTTTCTCCCATTGCGGTGCTGAAGTTATGATCACTAATCCAAACTCTCCAACCAATTGGCTGATGCGTCGGAACGAGGTCAAGAACCTCGTTAGGCAAGTCCGACTCTCCAGGCGAACAAAAAGTGGGTCTCATACCCAAAGTATACTCCAAGGAACTCCTAATACCCTCATGAGCAATGTAGTTGTTTGATGTTCCATCATTTCCAAGATGATCAGGAACAATAGTGAGAGGCAAACTCTCATCAGGTTTTTTGAAATTGAGGGTGTTAGGGAGCTCTTGCTCCACCAGAGGTGAGTCCTTAAGAGGCACAACATGAAGATCATGTGGCTCAAGGGCACGGGACAAAAAGATAAGGCACAATCCTGTGCCGACTCATGATGAAATTGGTTCATGTTATTCTCAACTTGAATCAAATCCTCTACTAATGCGCCCGAGTCCAAGTGCCAATGTCTACTTTATTTTAGATTAAGGCTTCACTTGAGTGTGGTTTGTGGGGCTAAGGGAGGGGTGATAAAATCCCCCACCATATCTTTAAGACTATAGGTGGTGCCCCGTAAAAAATGTTTTGAAATCTTAGGCTAGCAAGTAACTCACCAAACAAGCACTCACCTCACTCTTGTTCCAATGCATCTTACTTACTAATGCATGATCCAAAAACTTGATGAGAATTGTATTTATACCGCAAGTGCACGGCGTCAATGGAGACGTGGCAAATATGGGTCGAACACAAGGAGGGAGAGATTTGTTATTAGTGTGATTTCGATTGGGGGAAAGAAGGAGAGAAGAAATAAGTTGGTTTTTGAGATTTTTGATTTTAATTATCTAAAGAAAGAAACATGAACAATTAAAACTAAAACAAGAATAAAGAGGTGAATTCCGTCGGGTGGAGGTTTAGATTTAAGGTTTAGATTAGAGAATTCAGAAACTTATAATAAATCATATTAGTTATAAAGCATTACATGATAAATGATTTAACATAAACTCAAGTAATCAAAATATACTAACACGAAATTAAAATAATAACATTCATTCATCTTCTCTTCACCCTAAATCCGTCACCTCCACCCTTTGGAAGGAGTTAGAAACTCATAGAGGGATGAAGAAGGGGTCCTTGAGACATTACAAGAGAAAACTAAAAGTAAGAAATAAAAGACAGAATTTTATTAATGAAAAGAAGAATACAAAACTAAGATTAAGAATAAAAACTACAACCAAAGACTAAGGACCCTTCTAACATCGTTCTCGGGTCTATTTATAGTTGCTACAAGGGATCTAGGTATAATATTGGAAAGTACACGTGTCCAGACACGACTGGACGAAATTGGGAGACGCGGATCGATGCTTGGGCGGCGGAAACGCCGCACATTGTGTGTGTGGTACGGCGGAAACGCCGCACAATCTGATCTGATTTTGTCCGGATTTTGGTTGAATGTTTATGGTATGATTTGATCCTTCTTTGCGCGTCTGGATTGATTCTTTCCATTCTTTTGAGCTCCGGATTAATTCCTTTATGTATTTGGAGATTTACATTGATTTTTCTTTAGGTTTTCTCCATAATAACTCGTGAATTGCAATTAGGTCCTTGACTTTTTGCAATTAAGTCCCTGGCTACTTTTGTGCTTAAGTCCTTGTTCTTTTTGCAATTAGGACTTGAATGCTTTTATGCTTGGATACATTTCCATTCGTAACCCGATAATCTTGAGCTTGGTCTTTATGATAGAAATGAGTCTTTTGCACGCGTTTATGCTCGGGATGTGGGTAATTTGCATTCAGGTCCATGTATTCTGTAAATAAGACTAAACACATACCTTAGTAGCATTTATTGATATAAAAGTGATCTAAATGAAAGACATATGATGCAATGTATGCAATGCATCAAATACCCCCACACCTAGATTTTGCTAGTCCCTAGCAAAACAGAAAATACGAAAAATAAAAACAGGGAAATCCTAACTCACTTTCGTAGGAATCACGGTTGCACTTAGCATGTGCAACAAGCCGTTAAACCTCTTTGTTGCCAAGGAGGAGGAGTGTTGTCTCCTGAGGGTTTTCAGCGGATATACCCACAAAATCCTAAATCAACATTTCATTAATAGTTCTCAATATCCCTACCTCAACCTTATACATCTCACCGAGAATTCTTGCATGCTCATTATATAAATCTAACTCATTAAAAATATGACTTGGTCTTTGTTCCTCAAACATTCACACCACTGACCCTTCTACACATGATATCACTTAAATTATTTTGCACGCCTCCTCTGGTGGTGAAGTATCATTCGGATCAACCATGGCATGGATCATTCTTTTAGCTTTGGGCCTTGAGTATATATTTTTTGTTTTCTTCCGTGATTCAACATATTTGCTTTTTGACACTTTTACCCTTCTTGCATTCGTGTAGCGAGTTTGGTCGATAATCCCGAGCTGGTAGACTCAAGTTACCGGGTTTCAAGATACCCCTACGGACCAGTGACTCAAAGGCTTGGGCTTTTGTAATCATTTTGCAAAATGTGTTTTCTTCACTTTATTCCTTTATTTTTATTTTTATTTTCCTCAAGGCTTAATTGCTATTAGAAGTCCACACTTGCCGGTATATTTTCCTCAACCTCTGCTTTTTATCAACCACTTCAAAGATTTGATTCATCCAATTTAAGTGCATACATGTCTTAAAGGGCAATGAGTTATTTCTTTGGAACTTAGATTTATGTCATAATTTCTACAAGCAGAACTATATAATAAGGAACAAAAACTCAATGCAATTTGTACACGGGTTTTGGCAGTTCAATCTTAAGCTATGTCATGAAACATTGATTTTTTTTTATTTAGAAATAAAAGACAGATAAGTCCCTCGGACTAACTAGGAGTTTGACTTTGAAATATTGTGCTTTGAATTTGTGGATGTAGTGGTGGTTCGATATCAAAAGATGAGTCCTCATGTTGACAAGAAAAGTTACTCTCCTCACGTTCACGTAATTGCTGCGACATTTGACTCAATTGCAGTACCATATTTTGTGTGGACTGTTGAGTGGTTTCCATGAACGTAAGGAAAGTTTGTTCCAAGGAATCAGGTATGCGGTCAACTATGAGGTTCAAGTCAAAGCTTGGGAAATTTTGAGGTTGGGTGTTGGTGGGCTGAGAATATGTCCAATGATTTGAAGTGGGGTGTTGGTAGAATTCTGGGTATTCGGGAGGAGGATACTAGGGTGAAAATGAAGTATAAGAATTTGGATATGAATTGTCTCCACACGAATCCATCACTCTCGGGTTGTACGCGGATGCGTAATGGTCATATTTAGCATTTTTGGAAAAGGTATGCTCATACTCAGGCTCTGGGGGAACATAAGGACATTCCCTGATAACATGATCACTCAACCCACAACAGTCGCACGGTACGGCTACTGGAGCCACCAGTGCACTCATGTTGTCTGCCATACGAATGAAGGAGGCCAAAGTTTGTTGTAATGTCTCAGTTTGTTGACCAGCATATGATCCAACATAACTAGTTATATTGTGGTTTAAATGAAAATGAATATAATCGAGTGAGAGGGTGTGAAAGTGCATATGAAATTTGGCACACGTTAGAAATGCATCATGAGGGATCCACTAGATTAAAAGAAACTAGGATTAATCTACTCATGCATAAATATGAATTGTTTCATATGCTACCCGATGAAAACATAAGCGAGATGCACACTCGCTTCACCGAAATTATTAACTCCCTTAGTGCTCTTGGAAAGATTTTTAGCAAGGGAGAAATGACAAGGAAGATTCTCCGGTCTCTCAACGACGATTGGGAAGAAAAGACAACCGCAATAGAAGAAGCGCAAGATCTAACGAAATTGTCGGTTGAAGAACTCATGGGAAGTCTCATGACATATGAGATACAAATGAAAGACCGAAATGAGAAGAGAGTCAAGAAATCCTTAGGGCTACACGTCGTCGCCAATTCGATCAAAGAAGATAGTGATATCGAGGAACAATTGGTGACACATAAATTCAAGGAATTTCTCAAAGAAGAGAAAGAAAGGAGAAAAGAGAAGAAGAAGATGAGCAAGAGAAAAGAGAAGAAGAAAGCTCTTAAAGCTACTTGGGACACTTCATCATCTTCATCAATTGAAGGCGAATTCGCCTCAATGTGCTTCATGGCAATAGAAGACGATGATAGTGAGGTATCTTCTTGCTCTAGTCATGATTCAATTGATTCAAATGATTCAAATGCATATAATGAACTTCAATGTGAATTCAATGAATTACTTGAAAATTTTGAGAAAATTTGTCAAAAGAATAAACTAGCAATAAAGAAAATCAATGAGCTACAATCTCAAATTAAATCTATCACGAATGATAAGAATGAATTACTTGCTAGTCATGATAAAATTGTATTAGAGAACACTCAATTGATTGATGAAATTGCAACTCTAAATGCAAAACCTTCATGTAGTGTTGATATTCAAGATCTAATTGCTAAGAATGTTCAATTACAAAAGGATATTGAAAAATTCACAAGTGGAAAGAAAATGCTTGATATGCTTATTGGTAGTCAAAGACAATCACTAGATAAACATGGTATAGGTTTTTATGCTAATAACTTTAAGAACCATGTTATTCACACTACTTTGAATGGAAAGCATTTTGTAGTGAATAAAACTTCCTCAAGTATTTGGGCACCTAAAACCAAAATGGTTTGGGTTCCAAAAACTAACATAATTGGACCCAAGCAAAAATGGGTACCAAAATCTTCAATTGTAGGTACTTGAAGGAGGAAATCAGTGGTGACCGGATGAGCTTAAAAGAAAAATTTTAAGCCGATTGCATCACCGAATACGGGTTGAGTCAATTCAAAGCGCCACGACGGTATAAATTTTGATTGATTCTATCTAAATTTTAGAGCTTAATAGACATATCTTATGATATAATTCATTGCATATCTTATACCCTATTCATTGCATATCATATACCACATCCATAATCATAAATGTAAAATTGCAAAATGGATGTTAAATAGGCTAAGAGGGAGAATAGAAATGCACTTAATTGTTAATACTCATTGTTGCTATTTAGCCTAATTGATAGGGGGAGCCTAAAATTGCAAAATCATATAATTAAGGGGGAGAATTAGATATCTTTTACCTTTGCATCAAATGTTTAATGTTTGCTTTTTGATTGATGTCAAAGGGGGAGAAGAATTAGGATGAGCTTCAATTTTAAATAAACTATGCACGTTGTTAAGGGGAGAAATCTTATAAATGCATAGATTACATATATATTAAGAAACAAAACTTATAGAAAGGGGAGAAATAAAATTGAACTCAAATATTAAGATATAGATTTGCCATCATCAAAAAGGGGGAGATTGTTGGCTTTTTAGCCTTAATCTTTATTTAGTTTTGATGATTAAGTAATCTAATCTTAATCTATATTTAATCAATCAACCTAGACAATCAAAGTAAGCAAACATGAATACATGCATTGCATATATATTCGTGTATTTGCGATATTCTTAATAGGTTGATGAAGAATCAAGCTAAGGAGCTTTGGACAAGAAGATAAAGACTCAAGACATGTAATCAAGCTTTGGACCAATATGTAATTTAGTATAATTTGAGTCCTTAGGATTAATGTAAACTTGAGCACATTAGGATTCTGTCCCGTATCCCCACGGTTAACCGAACCCCACTCGGTAAACCGAATCATGTAGAGTTCGGTCCACCGAACACCTTGCGGTCAACCGTGTAGAATCCTTTAGGTGTTCCCTGGAATAACCACCTCGGTATACCGAACCGCCTTCGGTAGACCGAATTAGCCTGGACCGGTTTTGGACTTTGCTCCAACGGTCGTATTTAAATCTTGACCTAAAGCCAAATTGACTTATCCATATTCGGTACACCGAACTTCATTCGGTCAACCGAATCATATTACTTTAGGAGACCAACGGCTATTTAACTTGACCGTTATTGGTAAACCATTCTCCCACGCTTTGTCAGCGCAAAACCCGCGCAAACTTCGGTCTACCGAAGTAGAGACGGTCAACCGAACCTAGCATAAACAGAATCCTACCAAACTTACTGTCCATTTTGGAACGGTTAACCGAATCATATTCGGTACACCGAAAAACATTAGGGTTGCTAGTTAGAGAGCTACTGGAGTTGAGTGAGCGGTTCACCGAATAGAATTCGGTAAACCGAAACGACCATCTTCGGTAATCCGTTGGGTTAACGGTCTACTCAAGAGCGTGCAAATTCTGCCCGAACTTTTGTCACATCATCACATTTCATGGGTCAACTTTCTCACCCACTCCCCAACGACTCTAAGAGCTTTGAAGCCTATATAAGGACCTCATTAGAAGCACAACAACAAGCACTACACTCTCCAAACATCAAGTATCCTTGTGCTATCTTTCCCAAACCTTCAAAGCTCAAATCCTATACACTCAAGCCAAAACTTCACCACTTGTATTCCTAGATCCATATCATAATCCAAGTGTGCTCAAAGTTAGAGTGTCATTAGCAAGAGTTGTGATTCCATTCTTTCATCCAAATCACAAGAGTTGTAATAGCTTCAAGGAAGCTCCCTCTCGGGTTGTGAGAGGAGACACGGGCGAGGCGAGGTTGTTCGCGAGGCTCGGGTTTGTAAAGGCGTTGATCTCGGCCCGGTAACGGAGATCGGATAGTGGAAACCACAAGCGAGGCTCGAGGGACGAGCGGGGCTTGTGAGTGAGGACTAGGACCCGGGGAGGGTGCCGAACCTCGTTAAATCGGGCGTCGACTTCAACGTTGGTTTGCAAGTTCTCTATCTCTTAGAATAACCATTGCATGATTAGTTGTTAGTTCGTAATTAGTTTTTAATTTCGCATCTTGTTTAATTACGATCACTAGAGGGCCCCTTAAGATCCCAACATTTTCTGCCTGATTGGAATGCCGCTCGCTCTGATAGCAATTTTTTTATAACTCGTCTTTGTTTAGAAAGATGTAAAATTTGATAATAGTATTCTTATAATCTGTTCCATTGTCAAAAATCATTGCAAATAAAATTCCTCGGATAGTTTTCTGTAGGTGTGCTGGTAATTAATTATACAATGCTGCAGAATGTAAACCATAATGAAGCAAAACATGGAAGTAATTTGGGAAACACAAATATCCAAAAATTTGTGAGGCGAAGTTTTATTTTGAATCTTTATACTACGAAAATGGTCAGATAGACTGAACCATCCCAAGGCTACAGACCTTTTACTTATGTTATGCTCTTGCATGCAATGCATACCATGAAATTTCAACTCTTGGAACTTTGTTCATAACAATGTCTTGTGCATATCCGATTTAGATGTAAACCGTGAACCATTGAGCTGGGATATGAGGATATATATTGCGCTTGATATCGCTAGAGGTTTGGAGTACCTTCATGATGGGGTAAGTTGTACGACTTCCTATGCATGCACATAAGCTCTGACCTGTTTTTAGTTCCATTTTGACAGTTTCTCTGTTTTTATTTCAGGCTAACCCTCCTGTTGTGCACCGTGACATCAAGTCTTCAAACATATTGCTTGATCAATCTATGAGAGCTAGAGTTCGTTCTTTTGTCAACACATCCAAATTTAATTATACATTGGCATTTCATATGTACAATACATTAGCATTTCCTGGAATATTGTGCTTATTTTGATACCTGCATTTTTCTTCTTCTTGTGCTGCATCTTACTAAATGTCTGATTCCAAACAGGTAGCTGATTTTGGTTTGTCAAGGGAAGACAATTTTAATCATCATGCCTCAAATATTAAGGGAACTTTTGGTTATCTGGATCCTGAATATGTATCAACAAGGAAATATACAAAAAAGAGTGATATTTATAGTTTTGGGTTATTGCTTTTCGAATTGATTACCGGGAGAAACCCCCAGCAAGGTCTTATAGAATATGTGGAGCTTGTAAGATTCTATTCTTTCTTGTTTAAATATCTCATTTTTATCGAGCTCCTAATATCGCTCAGGTTTTATTTTATTCATGATATAAGTTTACTTTCCTGAGTAAATAGTTTAGGAACTCATCCCCATTATAGCTTTGTAATAACCAAAATTGACATGAGTATATTCCATAGTCTGAACCTTAAGAAAATGTGAATTCTGATTTTGTCACTAGCTACGATTGAAATTCGTCTTATGATCCGTATTGAGAAGTTGTTTTTTGTCTTCATCAAGTACCATCATTTTTTCTTCTTTTCATGATATGATATCTTGTTAATTCATTCATGGGTTTGCATAGTAGAGAAGACTCCACGTGAATTTATAGAGTAGATCATTGGGTACGACTGCCAGGCCCGGCTAGGCACAAGGTCATCCCTAACTTTGTTGAGGGTCACCTCATTGCCTAAAATGCCTTATCGCCTCTTTTAATACCTAGTGAAATGAATATGATAACCTCTGAAACAAAACATTAAACGCCTCAAATGTGCTTGTAATTAGTGAATCCGTGTAACTAAAAGGCACCTCTTTTTCTTTTCATCGTTTCTTTTTAGAAGTCATTATTTAGGGAACTTGTGCACATGATGGTGAATTTTATTTATGTTATTTTTCGTATACTTTTGGTCTTAGGCTAAAGATTGAGTTGTAAGTTGCTAGATGGGGTTCTTTTATTAGAAGATATAACATACTTGATGTTTTACTTTAGGGTAAATTTCAGTTGAAAATCTAAAACATATCTGTTATTATTACATTTTCTATTTTTAAACATATTTTTCTATTATTATTGTTATTATTCTCTATGTTTAGATGTGTAATCATATTATTACATTTGAAAATCTATTTTTAAACATGGATTTGTGTTCCCTTTTTTGTTGCGCTTACATTTTCTTTTATCATGGAAGCATGGAATCTAAAATCTTTAATTAGGAAAACTGATTTTGAAGCATAGAATCTAAACCCTTTTCATTTGGAAAAATGGTTTTTTACATTTTCTTAAAAACAATGTGCTTCAATCAGGCTGTCGCCTCAACTTGTGAGCTATTTTAAGGCTCATAGCCGTGACAATCACCTGTTTCGTCAATGGCTTTGAATAGACTGATTTCTGAACTTAATCTGCATATAGACACTTTGTGACGAGAATGATTCCTGATACAATTAGTTTCTGTGTATTAGGGAGCAATAAATGCCGATGGAAGTCCTGGATGGGAAGATATTATAGATCCTCGTATGGATGGGAAGTATGATGTGAAAGAACTTCACGAATTTGCATCCATCGCCCACAGATGCATCAAAAAAGTTCCCAAAAAACGTCCCTCAATGCGAGACATTGTCCAAGTTATTTGCGATGTCACCAAGGTCCGGAGCAAGAAGACACATCACCGCAGTAACTCCTCACTGTCTACATCAAATGAAGAAGAGAGTAAGGCACTAGATGCTCAAAGTACCTCAGGTGATCACCGGCGACTGGAGTCTACCGGAAGTTTATCTGATTTTGCAGAAGTTTGACTTCTTGGGTGGGGTCTATACAAACCTCTACCATACGTTTTCCATGACAATTAGTTTCTTCTATGCTACTGGGGATTTGTGCAAGCTCTTAACATCCATTTTGCTTCATTATATTGATTCCTTTTTCTCCAATTTGGAAGGAGATAGTAAAGATCCCAATGCAAAACGGCAAGGCGTCTGGATGCAATACATCTGATTTGCTTCAGAAGATGGAGTCCATTGGTGTTCATAATTAGGTTCTATGATTCAATTTATAATGTTTTTCAAATTCCTTCTCTCATAGATTCCAATAGTTTTTATATTGTTTGCATTTGTCATTTTTGTGAAGGCTGTGTTCCGAAGTTCTGAGCTTCGTCAAGAGAGGAGGTTCTCTCATTGTATATTTTCCATCAAGTTGTATAGTTTTTCCTGGTGTTTTCTGTCTCTTTAACATACAAAGGAAACAAATGTGTTGCTTTGATGCTAATTCAGTATCAATCTGTTAGCAGGTTCTTGAGTTTCTTTTTTGAGCCAGTCTGTAGAAAAAACTTATCTAGTAGAATTGTAATATTGAACACGTATTTTACTTGTGAAATGTTCTGTTTTATTTTTCTTAATCATAAACATGTCAAAAATTGATTTAAAGATGTCTTGTCCTAATGTTAGTAAACACATGTCAGTGTTGGATGTGCAAGCCAGTGAAACACGTCTCTGTTTAGCTCTGGCCAACTGCTCCATATCTGTATGGTTGTTTTGCTATAGCCGTAATAACCAGCTCTTAATCCGATTGTTTGGACAATTGATCAGCAACGACAGCGAATGCAGAAGAACCCATGCTCCATGGGTTCCCCCTTCCTTTCATGCCTTCGCTTTTTCTTCAAACCATTCCTCTCCTCATCAAACCAAATACTCGACTGAACCCCTTCACTTTCCCTTGCCTTGGACCACAAGAAATCCCAACGTACGCCTTCGAATCACTTCCAAAGTCCAAAAATATTCGGGTTCTTATCATTTTCTTGATGGTCAAGTTCCCCAATATAATTTTGATTTTTGACATAGCTGAAAATTTAATCCGTACATTATGATTTATGATAGCATGTTCTCCATCAATGTTGCAAAATCATAAAATTATATATAAGTTTTAAGTACGATCTAAGACGGATAAAAATTATCCCATCATATTTGTTATTTCCTTGATCTTATCTGCATTGATTATCAAATTTTACGATTTTCAATAACTCGCATCATATATAGAAATGTATGGTCTAGATTTTTAATTGTACCAAAAATCGAAATAGTAATGAAAGAACTTGACCTTCAAGTAAATTGACGGAATCCAAATCTAAAATATACACGGCCATTTATTGCTCGAAAGCCTACAACCCAAACACTCAAATTTTCCACCATCAAAATATCGATCACCACCAACAACATACCGATTATTCTTGTCAGCTGTAGACGAAGTGAGTGCATGAACACAACTCACGTGGCAATCAAGAACCGTAGACTCAAAACACATGCACCCTGTTACTAGCGTTCACGAATCACGACTCTTGCCTCCTTTCTCCGGTAGGTGCTTGGCATGCTTGTTTGCGTCTGCATGCGCGATCTACTGGAGATCGTGGGTGATGTGGATGGAATTTTTTTATTTTACGCAACGATCTTCGTCACGATCATTTTTTCGTTGCCGTTCCTGGTGCTTTAAGTGCGAACACCCAAATGCTTAACTTCAACTTGGACAACCATGCATGCGGTAAAGGAAGCCGACATGGAATTCTCATGCATACATATTACTTCTTTACACTTTTATCTATTTATTTACTTTCCTGTGATTTTATAATTTCTTATTTACTTTATTCAATTTTCCACTTTCCTTTTCTTTGTTTACACTTCGCATTTTGTTTAACACTACATTCCTCTCCTTTTCACTTTCTTCCTCAATTTTTCTTAATGATTCACTTTCTTTACCTTTACAATTTCTTTGTTAGCATATTTGTTATTTTCACTTCATTTATATTTTTCTTATCTGTCTACTTTTTGTAACACAAATCCCACTAACAGCTTGTTGTTGACCATTTTTTTTCAAATTTACCGAACAATTGACCTCCTACCAATCAGGCGTCTAATCATCGGGTAAGCGTTGAATCCGCCTCTCGACAAAATTCCAACAGACCGAGTGGACCGATTTGATGATCATCATCTAATGAGTCTTCTTCCTTTTGCTAATGGGAAACATTCCAATCCCTATTCTAGGCCCGCTAGGCCCAATGGGTCGAAACAACCAACCTTAGCTCCTCTCACGGTAGAAACGCTAGACCGCCTGCCTTTCCAACCCCCACTTCCAAATCTTCATCCCATTGCCACGCTTCCGCAATCTTACAATACCACCTAGCTCCCCTGCTCACAAGCCACACCAAGGCCTCTTGCATGTTCCATCTGCAAACCATCTCCAGCCACCAACCTCATCCTCAACCACCACACCGCCCGCTACCATGGTTGTAACTAAGGCGGATATTACTTGGTTACCTACCTCATTTAACTCGTGACTATGATTATGAGTACCTATACTCGTTATCCATATCCACCTTACCCACTTAATAAATGGGACGGGTACAAGTATGATTCTATCCATACCGGTTTATCCATTTACCAATTTAATCATGTTAATATATATTAATTTTTAATAAACTTATACCTTAATTTTTGACATAATATAAATACATAACAGTAACACGTAACATTTAATGGTAGTTTGCAACGTTTCATATATTTTGTGATGGGTTTAGACTCATAGTGTGTTATATTGTTATTCTACATATATAGTGATTATTATTTTTGGGAACTACAATTCGTCGCCGGAAAACTACTTAAATCACCTAATAATTACCATTTTGTTATTCACAATTCATTTAATACACATTACGTCCCGTGTCGTAAAACAAGGTTTTTGCCTAAGTTTTTCCTCACATTCCCAGTACTAACCCCACGAAAATGTCTAGCGAAGCGCCTGGATCCTGTGAGATAAGTCGGGCAAATTGTTTTCTGTCTCGTGTGTCTGGTAATGTCGCCGCCCCAAGGATGGGGCGTCTGGCTGGGACGCCCTCTCCTTGGAGGAGGAGTCCTAGCCAGACGCCCCATCCTTGGGGGAGGCGGCTTAGCGAGACACCCCATCCTTGGGGGGATGCCTCTCTAAGCCGTTGTGCCCAAGGTGGGGGCGTCCCAGCCAGACGCCTCAAATTTATTTATTTATTATTTTAAATTTATTTATGTTGTGTTATTTTAAATTATTTCAAGTTCCGTTGCAAGATTTTGGTGGTAATGAAGTAGATTACAGTGAGCTTTTTGATAGTAAACAAGTATTTCCAACAATCGAGGATATGTGTAAATGGGCGAAACAAGTTCTCATCAGAGTCAGATTTTTTTGGTAATATCATCCTACAAATCAAAAGCAGTTAATCAGACGGATTGTTATATGAGATGTGATCGCAAAAATGAAATGAGTTCTCGTGATATGGATATTGCATTACGGAAGAACACGAAAAGAAAGGGTTGCAGTTGTCGTTTTTTGATAAAAGTAGTCGAGCGACAGGATCGTGATTGATGAGTCGTAGTTTCTAATAGTACTCATGGGCAACACAACCACGAACTTGCAATTTTTCCAGAGGGTCATCGACAGATCAACAATAATAGTTCTGGGGCCAAGAAAATTGTTCGTGATATGATTGAGGCACAAGTAAAACCACGTAACATCTTGTTTGTAGTAAAAGAGAAATTCCTGAATGATAATCCCAATCAGAGACACATTTATAACTTCAGAGAGTACATGATGACGAAATTTGAAGACAGGAATCCCGCTCAGCAGTTTCTGAATCAGGCGGTGCAATATCAGTACTTACATTGGATTATGGTGGATAAAGAAACTAATGTCCTGACTCATGCTTTTTTGGCACATCCGACGTCAGTTTAGTTGTTGGGCGCATATCCTTTCGTAATCTGCATGAATTCAACATACAAAACTGATTGACATCATTTCATGCTTATATTTGTATCTTATATTCATTATCTTACACCTAAGCAATGCTACGTGACACGTTTTATGTTTGAATTTCAGAAATAAATAGGTTTGAAGAAATGAAGCATGAAAGGACCCAAAAGCAGGGAAAAAAGACTTAATTGTGAGACCTGTGGACTAAGATGCAAGGGAGAAGGACCTGAACGTAAGACCGAAGGACCAAAGAGCAAAACAGAAAACTCCACACCATCATGGGGAGTATTTTGGCAATTCTATTCGGGTCGGAGCTCCAACAAGTGAAGTAGATGCATCAAAGACTAACAAAGACATCCAGAAAAGCCTAGAATAAAATCCAGTGTGATCCGGACCATATAGACCGCTAATTGGCGGTCCAAGACTGCTAATTGGCGGTCTGTTTTGGCCCAAATCCGCTAAGATTTTGGTGGGTCGCGTATTAGTGTGTATTTGGTCCATTTCTGGTATTTGTTTAGTTCCACATCGGGGGATTGTCCCGGATTGCCTTTTTCATTGGCTATAAATATAACTCTTCACCTTCTATTGTAAACGACCCATTGCTTGGTAGCATTCTCCCTACTAAGGAGTGAGCCTTGAAGCAAAAACTCAAGGTGGAGAAGAATGTTACCTTCAATGTGAGTTATTGTTAATAAAATAATTGTTCTAGTTTCTTTTAATCTTGTCTTTTTATTTGTGCATGCTTGTTTGGTCTTTCCTTTCCTTTTAAGTTTATTTAGTATTTCTTGCTTGCTTAGTGTAGTTTCATTTCAATATTATGCTTCATTTTGTTAATATAGTTAGTGTAATGAGTAGTGAGTAGCTCCATCCCCACTTGGGGGTGGAGAAATATGTGATATGATCATGTAGTGTATTAAGTGTGTGTTATCTTAATCCCTTGAGCTTTATATGATTTCCATAACCATCTAATGAGTTTCCACTCTTATCTTTGATATGCTAATGCTCTTGAATGAAGCTTAACTTATGCTTTGATTAGTGGACCTATTTTATGGGGAATGATAAGGTTAGGATATGGATGAAATTAATATTGGAAACACAATTTGTAGTGTATGTACTCTTGTTGCCTTTACCTTAGTTAATGTCTTGTATGTTTTAATGATATTGAGTTATCTTAATTCATGTGGAGACATAGTAGGGTCTAGTCTTTATACATGAGTCCATTTAACTTCATTCCAATTATTGTCTTGTATGTTTTAATGATGTAGTCTTATCTTAATTCATGTGGAGGCAAAGTTGGATGTAGTTTTATGATTTCATGCACTACATGTTGTGAGGAGCTTAATTGAACACACACACACATATCTTTATATTCACATTATTTCTCTACCTCCTATGGGGATTAGTTTTATTGCTTATCTTTCATTTCCTCTTGCATTCTAGTGTAATTTAGTGTAATCAATATTTCTCTCCTTTCTTTACCACTCGCCTTCGCACAAACCAAACGTCGACACACCTCCCAGTGGACAACCCATATTTGCCACCGCTTCAACACGGTCGTGACTACGTTGAAGAGGTGGCAAGTACGGGTAGTGTCCACGTGGAGCTAGAATAGGTCGTAATCGACTTTACTCGTGTGGAAAAGAAAATGAAGAGTGAGTGTATCGAAACTAACTATGTTACGTTAATCGACAAAGAAAACCTAATATGATTAGTCTCGTAGGAGGTTGACAATGCATGCAAAAGTGTAGACATGTGACATGTACATGTATAATTAAGGGTTAACGACATGCATAACTAGAAAATTTATAATGACCACATGGAAATCCTATGTGTGTCTCCATATGGATTAGATTTATCACTATCATTAAAACATACAAAATAATACTCAAGATAAGGACAAAGATAACTACATGATTACATGTCAATCTTATCTCTTAATCCACTCAAATCTTATCATCAACTCATCATTCTCCATTAAGTAGAACCACTAACCAAAACATATGCTAAGTATCAATTAAGACCATTAACACATCAAAGGTAAGAGTAGAAACTCGTCAAAATGATTATGAAAATCATACGAATCTCCAAGATTAAGATTAAACGCATACACAAATCAACTGCATCCACACTTCACATGACCTTCCACCCTCTTGTAGGGATGAACTACTCCCTAATCATGTAACAACAAGAAAATCAACATATGAACAAGTAAAGAAATCTAAATCTAACCAAGACAAGACAATCATAATCGCAACAAATGAAACATAAAGAACATGAATCAAAACTTGATTAATGAAGAATGGTTACAATTAGAGGAGAGCACAATTTGGTCTGGTATGGGTTTTTTGACTGGACCGGACCGATCGGTCTGGGTCGGTCTGGACCGAGTTCAGAGTTGGTCTGGGTTCCGGTCCAAAGCGGTTCCGTCCGGTCTTCAGTTTGGCCCCTGGAGATAGACCAGGTTTCGGTTCAGTCCAGGTCCTGTCCATTTTCGGATTTTCAATACAAACAAGCCCAATCTTGGACCAGACCGGACCAATCGGTCCAGTCGTGACCAGTCCGGTCCAAACCCAGATCTGATCGGTCTAGTTTTCGGTCCGCACCCTGACGATGGACGGGGTTTAGACTGATACAGAACCCTAGTTGCACCCCTTAGTACATTACTAACACAGGAAATAAAACCTACTACAATTGTGTGGGGGTGGGGGTGGGGGGTCTTACAAATCTCCCTCCTTTCCCAATATATCTTGCCTCAATAGTGAATCTAATTTGATAACTGATCTCGACGGTGATGTTTTCTCTTAGTCTTCACACGAGGACTTTATTTCCTTTTGTAATTGTATTAAGATTAAAACTAATGCTAATCCCGATCCCCAGGTTCTACTTGTTCTCCTTAGGAATAAACAAGCCTTAGCCGTCCTTAACATGGAGGTTGCCTTTGGTTCAATTTGGCGAGGGCCAATATATATCAAGATCAAGTAGCTTATACATCTCTTTGAGTTTAGGATTTTGGTGCCAAAACCTTTCGAATTTAGATATTTACTTTCTGTTGTTGTTGTTGTGTCACGAGTTCTCTTTGATGTGGTTGTTTTAGTTGTTGGTATCGTGTGTTTGGTTGCAGGAGTTTTGTGGGTTGTAGCTTTGATGGTAGTTGCAAGTCTTGGATTGTGGTGGTTTGTAGCATCCTTATTATATTAGTTAATTTTATTATCTTGGACTTCTCTCCTTCTATCTTAGACATTGGCATCATGTCAAAAGAAAGAAGAATGAAAATTGTATCCCAAAATATGCAGGGTTTTGGTACAGCAGCAAAGCAAAGAACTCTTCGAGATCTAATCTGAGTAAATAACATACACATTGCAATTATTCAAGAAACAAATCGGAAAACTTTACTTTTAATACCATCCGGACCCTAAAAGGATCCAGATTAGACATATGGGAATACTCTCCTTCCATAGGTGGTGCGTTAGCAGGCATTGCTATAAGATGGAAACTCTGCCATCTCAAGCCGTTAAATTCTATACACCATAAATGTTGTTTAACCATCAAATTCCAAAATCTTATCCGACCAATTCTCCTGGTGTCTCACCGGCACCTAAGGGCCGACCCACTAGAATGACAAACTTGTCTTTCTTAGTGAGCGTAGATGTATACACAACAAGGTAGACAAGGATTGGATTATGAATGATGACTTGAACTTAATTAGATTTAACCATGAATGCTCTAATCTAAACATAAATAAAACCCTATCTGCCACCTTCTACACATTTATAGATGGTTCCTTGACATCGGCCCAACAACCACAAATAACCCTTGGAGTAATACGAGAAAGAAACCTATTATGGTCTTAACAATATACTTTTTTTGTAACATCCCTAAACAGCGGAAGAATTATAAAATTTAAGATAAAAGATCACAAAAGACAGATCATCAAAGGCGGAAATGTTACTCATAAAATATACAAATGGTGCACCCTATTACATCATAGTTGTCAAAAGGTACGACTACATCAGAGTACAGAAAGGGAAATACAAGTAGTCATACTACCTAGAAAAATACAGAAAGAGGATCTGATCCCAACGCGCCTCCATCCTCAGTATCCACTTGCCAGAACCTACAACGGTCCTGAAATAAAACATGCAACATCAATGCCTGAGTTTCCATAAGGAAACCCCGTATGCCAAGCTCACCTATATGAATGCAGTAGTACAATGAACCTATCATACTAGTAGCAAGTCATGTCATCAACAGTAAGGAAAACAGTTCCCCCGAAGGGTAAAACAAGACATCAGTCTGACACTCATCATCAGGTCTCCCTCGGAGACCTACCATAGGCACATACGGTCCAACAGAACAATACGTGACGCTCCCCACGCACAGCTATACTAATCATGGGGTTCGGCAATGAGCGTCCGCAAGGTCCGCGCCATAAGAAATATATCTGTAACTATCGTGGTCAAACCACACCAACGGAGTTGTCACTCGGTTGGTCTATCAATCATCATCTCAGTAGGTGCCCAGCTGAGGAAAACATAGTCGGAACAACATCGACAGCATCACCGGCACAACATCGGTTGTCCAACATACGTCTGACATAGCATCGGACGCTTACGGATTGAAGTACACCGGGTCATCAGGCTCCACGAGCCACACATCATCATACATTGGGATCTATGATCCCTCAGGTATGCTACCCTACTATGAGTCCATCAATCCATCACAAGGCAATACGATCGACCGTTCCCATGAGGTCCGGTCGACCGAATGTTTGCAACGGTCGAACTCTCGGCGCATAACCTAAGTCCTAACGGTCGAACATGAGTCTAAAACCGGTCGACCGATACGAGGTCCAAATCCGGAGTCAGGTCAAAATCATACAAGTTTAATCGGTCGACCGACATAGGGGTCCCGATCAAACGAAAACTACCAGGGGTATCCAAACAGTCTAAGTCATCAATCGGTCGAACAATGCATAAAAATGGTCGAACAATTCATAAGTAAACTTCAGTTTCGGTCAAACCAAAAATACAAATGGTCGACCAAAATCCAACAGACAAACTCCCGACCCACCAGCACATGCACTACCGGTCGACCACCACAAGGCATTGTTCGACTGGTGTTGGTTAAAGTCGGACAAATACTCTAAACCGGTCGACCGCCCGAAGGAACCGGTCGACCGTTGATCATCTGCAACCTTGCTCCAGCCAAGGATTTACGTCGTTCTCGTCGCCGGTGAGGTCTCCAACCTCCCGCGACCGACCACCACTTCACCCCAACGCGGGTGAGCAACAAAATCACACTATTGAACCGGCATACCTTCCAAAAATGACGAACCCGCCGAAGCCTGGCTCGCGCAACGTCGCCTCCAGAAATCCTCCTAGTGCGCCGACCTCCGCATGCCACACGCCGGAACCGCTCGTTCGCCCTCATCACCGACCACCAGAGCTTCAACCACCTCCACTGCCGCGCCGGAAAAAGGAAAAGATGGAAAAGGTGGTGAGAGCAAGGAAGAGAGAGGTGAAGAAGAAGAAGAAGAATTGAGGAGGAAGAAAAAGAAGGAAGGTGCATGTTTGGTTTATAAACAAACCCACACACCCCACGTGCACCTTCAACCATCACTCTACCCATCCCCATACCCACACTTCGCTCCATACCCCCATCACATCAAGCACAACCCACCATACCTCCTATGCCTCCTCTCTCCAAGCCAACCCACCCCTAACACCACTTAACTTCTAATGATGTTTTATGGATTTTACATTTTTGGAAAATAACTATGATTTTTTCTTATGCATAATGAAAATAACATCAATCTACATTCCTTTGTTTGGAACATCTTGTTCAAGGCAGTTCTTTTGGAATATCTGGATAGAAAGGTATAATAGAGTTTTTAGAAATTTTTCCTCAAACTGGGATTCAATCATAAGCTCATCTCTTTGGGCAGGCAATCTCAATCACAGTTGTGATGTGATGGAAGCTGAGGGGAGCCTTAAATGGGTGAAAACTGCTTACTTCGAGACACTTGAACCGCAGCAGCTTGGACCTCCTAGCCAGGACCACATAAGCAACATTACCTTGGCTGCTACTTCCTCGAACACTGCAGAAGCGATTGCTACAGGCAGGCAGGATGATGGTGCAGTTGTTGGAAACATATAACTATTAGTCTCCTTTGCATTTTGGATATATTGTATTATGGGTTGTTTAAAGTATTACTACGATCTGGATCATAATGATCCAGTATTGGCTCCTAATATGGGATTGTGGCTACATGGTCCCTAGAACTTATTTATATTAATGCAATATACCTATTATTTCAAAAAAACAAGATTAACGACTTTAATGGAAGGTGTATTTAAGTTTCCAAGTAATTAATAGAAGGGATAAAGCATCATACAAATAGAGTTTTTCAAAACACTGTAAGCAAATCTTAAATGCGTTGTCTAATTTGCATGACTTTGATATAACATGTGATACTTATAGACGTAAAGGATTCAAATAAATCTAAATATAAAGCATTAGACATCAACCTGCCATTTCAATTCCATTGGATTCTCAGACGATCTACCAAAAATAACGTGTCAAATAAGACAAAAATGTTGAATTATTTAATGGTTAATGTGAGATCCTAATCCTAATTGGGGTTTAACATGGTATTAGGAGGTGATTAGGAGGAGATGCAATGGACGGCTGGGATTGAAAGTTGATGGATGAAGGGTGGAGATGTAGTGTTGATGGATGAGTGGTTGAGATGGAGAGGAGTAGATGGATGGTTGAGATTGAAGGTTGGGGAGATATTTATTGGTTGAGCTCTCTCCCTCTCATTCTCTCACGTCTCTCTCTCTCTCTCGTTTCTCACACTCTCTCTCTACCTCAGTGTGCGCCGACGTGGAGGTGCAGAGCTCCGGCGAGGCAGAGGCGGTGGTCAGGCGTTGGTTTAGCTCGTGGAGGTGAGTGTGTGTTTCTAACCTTCTCGTTTCTTTGGGCCCCCCTTCCTTGACCTAACTCGTTGTTGTGGTCGTGGTTGGTTGGTGGATGTTGACGGAGGTGGAATCGTGAGTGTGGATCGTCGAGGAGGTGTTGATCGTGGTGTAGACGCGAGGTTCGTCGACGGATCGTGATTTTGGGAGACGTGCTCGTGGAAGCACCGTCGTGGTTCTTCAAAGGTTTCTTCAAACCTTCCGGTATGTCAACTCACTCACTTAAGTAGTGTGAGTATTTGGAAGTCGACGGTAGGCCTTCCGGCTTATCGCAAGTAAACGTGCAACATATTTTACTGCCTGATCGATCGACCGGTTGGTGGAAACGGTCGACCGTTCGTAAAGAGAATTCGGGTTCTGCCTCACATCGATCAAACGATGCCCTTGAGGTAGTCGACCGGTTCTGCATTGGAGGCAAGCCTGGATGGTTTCGGTCGAACGGGGTCCCTTTGCCGTTCGACTGTGTGCATCGTCATGGGTCGGGTAGGGCTTTGACCATCTAAACGGTCGACCGCCTGTATGACTTCGTCCGACTGTGACTTAAGTTGGAACAGTGGTCGGTTCGACCGAAGGTGGTTTCGTTCGACCGGACTTGATGTGGAGCGTGGGGGAATTCTCTGGTGGAATTCGGTCGACCGAGAGTGCTCGGGTGTTCGACCGGATTTGTTGGTTGAGTTGGGGGAATTCCCTGGTGGAATTCGGTCGACCGAGAGTGCTCGGGGGTTCGACCGGATTCGTTGTGGAGAGTGATGGATTTGTCCCTGGTGACTTTCGGTCGAACGAGCCCCCTTTGGCATTCGACCGATTGGTCGTTTTGTTCGTTGAACCTAGGAGTTGACCATCTAAACGGTCGACCGCCCCTTGACTTTGGTTCGACCGAACGAGTGCTGTTGGTGGGAATCGGTCGACCGAGGGAGTGCCGGTCGAGGTGATTGCCCAATGTTTGCGTGATTCGGTCGACCAGGACTTTTGGTTCGGTCGACCGTTTGTGTCCAGTTTTGCACAATGGAGGTGCGGTTGTTGTGGTCGTCCGTGTGGGGCGAGTTATGGTGCCGATGTTCTTCCGGCAAGTGTGCTAGGGTGCACGAGTGTTGCGGTGGTTGGGTGAAAAAGCCCTAGAGCCCTGTAACTGTGTGAGAGCTTGGGTTGGGTGAAAAAGCACTGGAGCCCAGCTTAGAAAATGTGGTGTTGCGGTGGTTGGGTGAAAAAGGCCTGGAGCCCCGTAATTGTGTGAGAGCTGCGGTTGGGTGAAAGCCCTGGAGCCCAGCTAGTCTGTGCGGGGTTGGGTGAAAAAGCCCTAGAGCTCCGTAGTGCGTTCAGGTTGGCTGAAAAAGGCCTGGAGCCTGAGAAGGGACCGCATGTTAAGGGTTGGCTGAAAAAGGCCTGAAGCCCTTGGACGTTTGGGTTGGCTGAAAAAGGCATGGAGCCCTTGGTCGTGTCGTGGTAGCTGCGGTTGGCTAAAAAAAGGCCTGGAGCCCAGCTTGGTGACGAGTGTGTGTTGCGGTGGTTGGGTGAAAAAGCCCTGGAGCCCCGTAACAGTGGTGTGTGATGTGGTTGGGTGAGAAAACCTTGTAGCCCAGCCTGGTTGTGATGCTTTTCTTGTTGGTAGAATTGCATGCTAGGGTGCTTTTCATTTCATGCATTGTAGAGTTGGCATACAGGGTTTCCTTATAGAAACTCATGCATTGTTGAACGTTTTATTTAAACCGCAAGTGCACGGCCGCGATGAAGCGGTGGCAAGTACGGGTCGTCCTCAGGGAGGTGAGCAGCCTCTTGCTTGTACGAAATCAAGTGGCGAAAATAATGGAGAAGAGAGTTGGTTACGCTACTCTACACTAAACTATGCTAAGAAGTATGAACTGCGAAACAAAGAAATAAACGATCAAATAAAAACTAAGCTAAGAACAAAACAAGAATGCTGGAATTTCAGGAAGGGAAAACCCCTAAGGGGTGGAGTGAGTGCACACAAGCAAAGAGGTGGGTGTAGAATACATTCTTTAAGCACATGAAGGTGGTGTTTATCAAGCATAGGAAGTGTCTAAATGTTATGGCAAAACCTATCAATCTATTCACCAACTTAGTTGATTAACATTTACATATGCAAGGTGTTTATTTCAGAACCTGAACAAGCATGAGAGGTGTCTAATCATTTTTGGCAAAACTTATCAAGTTGTAAATTCTATCCTAAACAAGCAAGCATACATTCATGTTTAATCAAAACATTGAAATTAAAACATTCATCCCATTCTCTAATGCATGTATGTACATCTACTCCACCCCCCAAAAGGGGATGGAACTACTCACTAAACATTACACTAATGATTAAACTATGGAAAGAAAGCATATTAAAATTAAGCTAGAATTAAAAGACGATTAAACTAAAACATGCACAACAATAAAAGAAGCATAAAACAAACAATGAAAGAAACACAAAACTTTATTGATAAAAATGACTCACATTAAAAGTAGCATCCTCCTACTTTAGTGTGTGCTTCAAGGCCTCACTTCTAGTAGGAAGAATAACCACTTAAAATATGGAGTGATTACAAAAGGAGGTGAAGAGTTCTATTTATAGGCATGGAAAAAGCTAATCCGGGACAATTCCCCGATGTGGGACTAAACAGATACCACACATAGCCTACACATCCTCTAATACATGTGCTGGAGAAATTTGAGCGCATTTGGGCAAAACGTGACCGCCAATTAGCGGTCTTGGACCGCTAATTAGCGGTCTACAGTGTCCGGATCGCTCTGGAATTTCTTGTGGGCTTTTCTGGAAGGCTTTGTTGGTATTTGATGCATCTATTTTGCATGTTGGAGCTCCGACCCGAATAGAATTGCCAAAATACTCCCCATGATGGTGAGGAGTATTCTGTTTTGCTCTTAGGTCCTTCGGTCTTGCATTCAGGTCCTTCTTCCTTGCATCTTGGTCCACAGATCTCACAATTCAGTCCCTTTTCCCAACTTTTGGGTCCTTTTATGCTTCATCTCTTCAAACCTATTTATTCCTGGAAACTAAACATAAAACTCGTAACATAGCATTATTTAGGTGAAAGATAATGGATATAAGATACAAATATGAGCATGAAATGATATCAATCAAATACCCCCACACCTAACTTTTGCTAGTCCCGAGCAAAACAAAGAAAGAGAAAAACATGCGAAAAAAACAAGAAATCCTAACTCACTTTCGTAGGAATCACGGTTGCACTTAGCACGTGCAACAAGCCGTTAAACCTCCTTGTCACCAAGGAGGAGGAGTGTTGTCTCCTGAGGGTTTTCAGCGGATATACCCACAAAATCCGAACAAGATGCATTAATCAATGTAGCTACACGACTCGTTGGACTTATTTTGTCGATCATGGGACGCGGTAATACTACGAGTCGACTCTATATATGTAATCGGTCCACACACCTAGCCTAATGAGTTATTCGTGAGAGTTAGTCAAGGACTTAAGTGAAAGACATGGGCAACCTTAACTTCTGAATGTGATACAATGTGTAAAGTCCATTTTGGTTCTTATTTGACTCTTTTTTTTCTTCTTTTTTTTCCTTTTTTCTTTTTTTTTCTTTGGAGCATTTTATTGGTTGGTGTTTGATTCTCCCCAGGGTCAGGTTTCGTGCATCATTGCCTATGAGGACTTACACTATCACGTACACCTTCCCCCAAATCTCCACATAGGGCGATCCCTACCACCCGTGTAACGGGAGTTCGGTCGGTGCATCCCAAGTCAGATGACTCAAAAGCACCAGGCACAAAGTCCCCTCAGACCTACTTTCTCGAGTGATAGGAGCCGTACGAGAAGAGAGAACACCACTTATTTATCTACATGGGAACCAAAACCCCTACACTTAAGTTTCACAAAAAGAGATTAAGGGCCCTTGCCTACGACAAACTTCCTTATACTAACAGACACGAATTATTTGACTCACTAGGTTCAGGGTGGACTTCTTTAAATGTTTGAGTACTGAAACCCTATGATTACACGCCCCCCGAGGGAAAACCGGGGTGCATCCTAACGACTCCATAAGACCTAAAGCCAGTAAACTAGAAGTCCTAATGCATCAAGTTCAAGACAATTTTGGGAGCTTTCTTTTTACTTTGCCTCTCAACAGTTTTGCACATGCTAAACACACGCAAAACCTACAAAAACATTTTCTTTCGCAAACACATGAAGATTTTGAAAGAAATGTGAAAATTTTAAAGCACTAGGCAAGCAAAAGAAGACAAGTCACCCAAGGATCATGGCAAGCAGATATATCAATGTTAAATGCGGCACACTAACATGACCCTAACAATGCACACAAAAGAAAACAAAAAAATCAAAAGAAAAGACTCGACTATGTACACACGTAAAACATCCCCCCACACCTACTTCATGCATTGTCCTCAATGAATGTGAACAAGATACTACATGTAGATATGCATGAAAAAGGAAAGATCTCACCAACATGAAGTACAAAGGGACGTTCAGGGTCATGTTGATGAACACTAACCCAAATTCCTTCAAAACCTGTGAGAAGCTGAAAAAGGGAGATAAATACGTGAAGAGATTGGGCCCAAGTACACAAGGGTTGGGGCCCACAACAATCGATGCTCACTGAAGGAGTCTTTTATTACACACTTCTTCTTTTTTTTGTTGTTTTCTTTTTTTTTTGTTTTTTTTTTGTTTTTACAAGATATACACATCAACCAAGATATTCTCATAATCATTTGGTCAAGGAACATCCAATGAGAACATCAAGTAAGGAGGACCAGAGACTTGCCGAGATGGGCAAACTCCACTGGTACTCTGAGGTGTCATGAGCGGTGAAAGGTCAAAGCTGAAAGGCTCGAACCCCTCATGATATTGGTTGGGTATGGGCAACAAAGAATGAAGTTGTGTTGCCTCACTAGGGTTTAATTGCTCATCGAAGAAAACCCTCCAACCAATAGGCGGGTGCATCGGAATGAGTTCCTCAAGCTCATTCAATGGGTGCAGCAGACCTGCATCACTAAGAATGGGGCTTCTCCCCAAGTAATCCAACAAGGACCTCCCACCATCACTTAGATCATCAAGCATAAGCTCGGTCATAGGTGGGTCCTTGTTGGAGTCAATATGAAGCTCAAATGGCTCAATGGCCATGTGACATGAGGTAGAGACACCTTCTGGTCTAGGCATATGGTGAGGTGTCTCACTCTCACTAGTACTCTCAACTGAATCATGCAACGAACACTCCCTTTGGACATTCATGTTCGAGGCCAGCTCACTCTGTTGCATTGCAAAGACAGGCAATGAGTATTCGCTGAGCCTACAAACATTCTCAACGGCCTGCATTGGTGTTAGAGGTGTTCGTTGGTTTTGTGGTGCTTTCTCCAATTGGCGGATGAGATTGAGATTTAAAGGTTCATCCATGGGTTCTTGTTGCCTACCAGAGTTGAACACATGAAACTCGGCACTCATGTTACCGAATGAGAGCTTCATGAGACCATTTCTACAATTAATCAAAGCATTGGAGGTTGCCAGAAATGGTCTACCCAAAATCAAAGGTATTTGAGAGTGGGTGTTCGCAACAGGATTGGTATCGAGGACAACAAAATCGACTGGAAATATAAAATCTCCAACTTTGATAAGCACATCCTCGATAATCCCCATAGGAATACGAATGGATCTATCCGCCAATTGGAGGGTGATCTTAGTTGGTTTCAATTCTCCCAAGTTCAACTGTTGATAAACAGAGAATGGGAGGAGGTTGACCGCTGATCCTAAATCAAGCAAAACATTGCTCAGTCTAGTGTCCCCTATCGTACACTGAATAGTAGGACACCCAGGGTCCTTGTATTTTGTGTAGGTGGGATTGGACAAAAGTGAGCTGATATTTGCAGCCAAGAATGCTTTCTTAGGAACATTGGTCTTCCTCTTGGTTGTGCAGAGATCCTTCAACACTTTGGCATATTGAGGTATTTGTTGGATGACATCCAACAAGGGGATGTTAACCTTCACTTGCTTAAATACCTCTAATATCTTGTCCATGTTGTCACTCTGCTTTTTGTTTAACCTACTTGGATAAGGAGCTTTTGGCAGGTAGGTTTTCTGCTGTGCCTGAGAAGAAAGCTTTGGTGTATTACCCTCACCCTCAGCTTCTTCTTCACCACCATTCCCACTGAGGGGCTGCATAGATGGTGGTGGGTGTGGCAAGGAAATGTGATTGTCAACCTGTTTTCCATTCCTTAAGGTCACAATGGAATTGACATGGTGAACAGGTTCCTCCACATGGTTCACTTGCCTCCCCCGAGGTACCACATTCTCATTTTGCATTTGTTGTTGTTGGTACATGCGGGGGTTAGCCTCAGGCTGGCTAGGAAAAGACCCTCTCTCTCTTTCATGTACAGACTGAGCCAATTGGCCCATCTGAAACTCTAGAGATTTGATGGTCTGCTGATTTGAAGTGAGAACTTGACTCGTGGTTGACATAAAAATTTTCATTGAGTTTTCAAGTCCACGAGTCAAGGTCTCAAGCGAATTGAATCGGGTTTCCATATTATTGGAATTTGGGAAACCCGATTGATTGGTGGTTTGCGCTTGGGGTGGCTGATAGGAATGCGCATGCATGGGAGGTTGGTGTGATTGGTAAGGTGGTCTAGAGGAGTTTGGAGGACCACCCGGGGCATTAGTTTGGTTCCATGAAAAATTGGGGTGGTTCATCCATCCAGGATTATAAGATGATGAGTATGGGTCATTCCTAGCTCTGTCATAGATGGCGTTGACACGCTCCATCTCAGGAGGAATGGACTCACACTCGCTCTCTACATGACCTATCCTACCACATGAATGACAGGGAACTGGACCAGATGTAGACATGTGAGGTGCACTTTGTTGGTTTTGGAGCTCAATCGAGTCCATACGGCGCATTAAGGCCGCCATGCGCGCCTCGGTGGCCGTAGTGGTATCGATAGCAAATGCGGAACCCGATCTAGTTGAGTTTGCATTCGCGATCCTCGCTCCTATGCTAGATGATGCAGGTGGTTCCCTCACACTCTCCCACTGCATGGTCTTCTCAGCGAGGTCTTCTAGGAAGGCCCATGCCTCCCTTTCATCCTTTCCCAAGAACTCTCCTTGACGCATGGACTCGAGGAGCGTTCTGGACGGGATGTGAAGACCCTCATACACAATCTGACAAAGACGCCACAACTCAATGCCATGGTGAGGGCATGAGGATAGTAGCTCTTTGAACCTCTCAAGATATGCATGAAATGGTTCGGTCTCATGTTGATAGAACGAATTGATTTCGTTCCTCAATTTTTGAGTCCGATGATTAGGAAAGTACTTCTTGAGGAATGCAGATTGAAACTCATCCCAAGTCCTAAAGGAATTCGCCTGGTTGCTGTACAACCACTTCTTGGTGTCATCCTTTAGTGCAAAAGGAACGAGCCTAAGATGGATGGAGTCTGTGCTAAGTTGTTGCAGTTTGAACATAGCACAGACCTCCTCAAATTCCCTGAGAAAGATATAGGGGTCACCTTTCCCAGTGAAATGAGGGAGCATGGAAATGAATTGAGGCTTAACCTCAAAATGGTTCCCATTAGCCTCTGGTAATACGATGCATGAGGGTAGAGCTGTACGGCTCGGGTAGCATCGATCACGAAGAGGTATGGGAACGACAACTGGAAGCACAGGTGGAATAGGTGGGTCCAGCAACTGCTCCTCCTCACGGAAATTAGCAGCCATTGGACCCGAACTACGTGCGACACGAGAGGAGGGAGGTGTCGAGAAATCGATGACCGAAGCCGGATTGACAACGCTCCTCGTCAAACGACCACTCTCGTCTCGTGTCCACGAAAGCATGCACAAAGGTGCACACACACACAAAACAAAACTTTTTTTAAAAAAAGAATGTACGTAGAAGAGAAGACGAGGGAACACAGGAGAGAAAGAATGACTCAGGAGAGAAAGGAAGAAGTCCTTATGCTACGGCGGATGGGTACAGGTAGAAGCACACAAGCAAACAAGGCTCAAGCAATCCTAAGGTCACTATAGGTCCTTACAGCTAGACGACGCCTAACTGCGAGGTCACACGGCCTCAACACGCCTCACCTCCCTACAACGAGGACCACAAAACTCAGCAAGTGAGCCAAGATCCGGGGATCTCGTCTCTCCTACTATCGACAAAGTGGGCAACGCCGATCAGGTCATGACGGTCGGGACCGGATCACTCTCCTAATGCGCCCGAAATCCTTAGGGCCAATGTCTACTTGATTTTAAAATTAGGCTCTTGATTAGTGTGGTTTTTGGGGCGAAGGAAAGGGTGATGAAATCCCCCACCTTATCTTTTCTGGGACAGCCCCTCCTTAGTAGCATTTTGGAGTCCTAATCTAGCAATCAACTCTCCAAACAAAACGCTCAACTCACACTTGTTTCAATGCACTTCCTACTAACTAATGCATGTTCATACGAAATGCATGAATGAGAGTAGAAGGTGCGTACCTCACGCCAGCTCTCAGCAACAGAAAATAAAGCTAAGATAAAAGACAATCTAAATGCCTAAGTCACATACATGATGCATGACCTAAACAACAAGAATGCCTAATCTTTTGCTTTGAGTTTTAGGGTCCAAGTTGCTTAGGGGAAGTTGATTATTAATCTGGGAGCAATCTAAGAGTCAGAACATGCACAAATAGAGTCCCAGATTACTATATCAATTAGGCTAACAACAACAAAAAACTAGAAGGTAAACCGAGCTCACCCAACCGCTGATTAGCGGTCTCAGACCGCTGATTGGCGGTCTGAAATACCCAGGTAGCCTTGCAATTTTTCCAGAAGCCTTCCCTTGCTATTCCCAGTCTCCTGAAACAAAGAACAACTACAAAACACAAATTAAATCCACTCGAATCGTCCAAACAAGAGTCTGGACTGGCACCTCCCCGGCAACGGCGCCAAAAACTTGTTGAACGTTTTATTTAAAGCGCAAGTGCACGGCCGCGATGAAGCGGTGGCAAGTACGGGTCGTCCTCAGGGAGGTGAGCAACCTCTTGCTTGTACGAAATCAAGTGGCGAAAATAATGGAGAAGAGAGTTGGTTACGCTACTCTACACTAAACTATGCTAAGAAGTATGAACTGCGAAACAAAGAAATAAACGATCAAATAAAAACTAAGCTAAGAACAAAACAAGAATGCTGGAATTTCAGGAAGGGAAAACCCCTAAGGGGTGGAGTGAGTGCACACAAGCAAAGAGGTGGGTGTAGAATACATTCTTTAAGCACATGAAGGTGGTGTTTATCAAGCATAGGAAGTGTCTAAATGTTATGGCAAAACCTATCAATCTATTCACCAACTTAGTTGATGAAGCGGTGGCAAGTACGGGTCGTCCTCAGGGAGGTGAGCAGCCTCTTGCTTGTACGAAATCAAGTGGCGAAAATAATGGAGAAGAGAGTTGGTTACGCTACTCTACACTAAACTATGCTAAGAAGTATGAACTGCGAAACAAAGAAATAAATGATCAAATAAAAACTAAGCTAAGAACAAAACAAGAATGCTGGAATTTCAGGAAGGGAAAACCCCTAAGGGGTGGAGTGAGTGCACACAAGCAAAGAGGTGGGTGTAGAATACATTCTTTAAGCACATGAAGGTGGTGTTTATCAAGCATAGGAAGTGTCTAAATGTTATGGCAAAACCTATCAATCTATTCACCAACTTAGTTGATTAACATTTACATATGCAAGGTGTTTATTTCAGAACCTGAACAAGCATGAGAGGTGTCTAATCATTTTTGGCAAAACTTATCAAGTTGTAAATTCTATCCTAAACAAGCAAGCATACATTCATGTTTAATCAAAACATTGAAATTAAAGCATTCATCCCATTCTCTAATGCATGTATGTACATCTACTCCACCCCCCAAAAGGGGATGGAACTACTCACTAAACATTACACTAATGATTAAACTATGGAAAGAAAGCATATTAAAATTAAGCTAGAATTAAAAGACGATTAAACTAAAACATGCACAACAATAAAAGAAGCATAAAACAAACAATGAAAGAAACACAAAACTTTATTGATAAAAATGACTCACATTAAAAGTAGCATCCTCCTACTTTAGTGTGTGCTTCAAGGCCTCACTTCTAGTAGGAAGAATAACCACTTAAAATATGGAGTGATTACAAAAGGAGGTGAAGAGTTCTATTTATAGGCATGGAAAAAGCTAATCCGGGACAATTCCCCGATGTGGGACTAAACAGATACCACACATAGCCTACACATCCTCTAATACATGTGCTGGAGAAATTTGAGCGCATTTGGGCAAAACGTGACCGCCAATTAGCGGTGATGCATCAAATACCAACAAAGCCTTCCAGAAAAGCCCACAAGAAATTCCAAAGCGATCCGGACACTGTAGACCGCCAAACTTTCAAAGCTCAAATCCTATACACTCAAGCCAAAACTTCACCACTTGTATTCCTAGATCCATATCATAATCCAAGTGTGCTCAAAGTTAGAGTGTCATTAGCAAGAGTTGTGATTCCATTCTTTCATCCAAATCACAAGAGTTGTAATAGCTTCAAGGAAGCTCCCTCTCGGGTTGTGAGAGGAGACACGGGCGAGGCGAGGTTGTTCGCGAGGCTCGGGTTTGTAAAGGCGTTGATCTCGGCCCGGTAACGGAGATCGGATAGTGGAAACCACAAGCGAGGCTCGAGGGACGAGCGGGGCTTGTGAGTGAGGACTAGGACCCGGGGAGGGTGCCGAACCTCGTTAAATCGGGCGTCGACTTCAACGTTGGTTTGCAAGTTCTCTATCTCTTAGAATAACCATTGCATGATTAGTTGTTAGTTCGTAATTAGTTTTTAATTTCGCATCTTGTTTAATTACGATCACTAGAGGGCCCCTTAAGATCCCAACATTTTCTGCCTGATTGGAATGCCGCTCGCTCTGATAGCAATTTTTTTATAACTCGTCTTTGTTTAGAAAGATGTAAAATTTGATAATAGTATTCTTATAATCTGTTCCATTGTCAAAAATCATTGCAAATAAAATTCCTCGGATAGTTTTCTGTAGGTGTGCTGGTAATTAATTATACAATGCTGCAGAATGTAAACCATAATGAAGCAAAACATGGAAGTAATTTGGGAAACACAAATATCCAAAAATTTGTGAGGCGAAGTTTTATTTTGAATCTTTATACTACGAAAATGGTCAGATAGACTGAACCATCCCAAGGCTACAGACCTTTTACTTATGTTATGCTCTTGCATGCAATGCATACCATGAAATTTCAACTCTTGGAACTTTGTTCATAACAATGTCTTGTGCATATCCGATTTAGATGTAAACCGTGAACCATTGAGCTGGGATATGAGGATATATATTGCGCTTGATATCGCTAGAGGTTTGGAGTACCTTCATGATGGGGTAAGTTGTACGACTTCCTATGCATGCACATAAGCTCTGACCTGTTTTTAGTTCCATTTTGACAGTTTCTCTGTTTTTATTTCAGGCTAACCCTCCTGTTGTGCACCGTGACATCAAGTCTTCAAACATATTGCTTGATCAATCTATGAGAGCTAGAGTTCGTTCTTTTGTCAACACATCCAAATTTAATTATACATTGGCATTTCATATGTACAATACATTAGCATTTCCTGGAATATTGTGCTTATTTTGATACCTGCATTTTTCTTCTTCTTGTGCTGCATCTTACTAAATGTCTGATTCCAAACAGGTAGCTGATTTTGGTTTGTCAAGGGAAGACAATTTTAATCATCATGCCTCAAATATTAAGGGAACTTTTGGTTATCTGGATCCTGAATATGTATCAACAAGGAAATATACAAAAAAGAGTGATATTTATAGTTTTGGGTTATTGCTTTTCGAATTGATTACCGGGAGAAACCCCCAGCAAGGTCTTATAGAATATGTGGAGCTTGTAAGATTCTATTCTTTCTTGTTTAAATATCTCATTTTTATCGAGCTCCTAATATCGCTCAGGTTTTATTTTATTCATGATATAAGTTTACTTTCCTGAGTAAATAGTTTAGGAACTCATCCCCATTATAGCTTTGTAATAACCAAAATTGACATGAGTATATTCCATAGTCTGAACCTTAAGAAAATGTGAATTCTGATTTTGTCACTAGCTACGATTGAAATTCGTCTTATGATCCGTATTGAGAAGTTGTTTTTTGTCTTCATCAAGTACCATCATTTTTTCTTCTTTTCATGATATGATATCTTGTTAATTCATTCATGGGTTTGCATAGTAGAGAAGACTCCACGTGAATTTATAGAGTAGATCATTGGGTACGACTGCCAGGCCCGGCTAGGCACAAGGTCATCCCTAACTTTGTTGAGGGTCACCTCATTGCCTAAAATGCCTTATCGCCTCTTTTAATACCTAGTGAAATGAATATGATAACCTCTGAAACAAAACATTAAACGCCTCAAATGTGCTTGTAATTAGTGAATCCGTGTAACTAAAAGGCACCTCTTTTTCTTTTCATCGTTTCTTTTTAGAAGTCATTATTTAGGGAACTTGTGCACATGATGGTGAATTTTATTTATGTTATTTTTCGTATACTTTTGGTCTTAGGCTAAAGATTGAGTTGTAAGTTGCTAGATGGGGTTCTTTTATTAGAAGATATAACATACTTGATGTTTTACTTTAGGGTAAATTTCAGTTGAAAATCTAAAACATATCTGTTATTATTACATTTTCTATTTTTAAACATATTTTTCTATTATTATTGTTATTATTCTCTATGTTTAGATGTGTAATCATATTATTACATTTGAAAATCTATTTTTAAACATGGATTTGTGTTCCCTTTTTTGTTGCGCTTACATTTTCTTTTATCATGGAAGCATGGAATCTAAAATCTTTAATTAGGAAAACTGATTTTGAAGCATAGAATCTAAACCCTTTTCATTTGGAAAAATGGTTTTTTACATTTTCTTAAAAACAATGTGCTTCAATCAGGCTGTCGCCTCAACTTGTGAGCTATTTTAAGGCTCATAGCCGTGACAATCACCTGTTTCGTCAATGGCTTTGAATAGACTGATTTCTGAACTTAATCTGCATATAGACACTTTGTGACGAGAATGATTCCTGATACAATTAGTTTCTGTGTATTAGGGAGCAATAAATGCCGATGGAAGTCCTGGATGGGAAGATATTATAGATCCTCGTATGGATGGGAAGTATGATGTGAAAGAACTTCACGAATTTGCATCCATCGCCCACAGATGCATCAAAAAAGTTCCCAAAAAACGTCCCTCAATGCGAGACATTGTCCAAGTTATTTGCGATGTCACCAAGGTCCGGAGCAAGAAGACACATCACCGCAGTAACTCCTCACTGTCTACATCAAATGAAGAAGAGAGTAAGGCACTAGATGCTCAAAGTACCTCAGGTGATCACCGGCGACTGGAGTCTACCGGAAGTTTATCTGATTTTGCAGAAGTTTGACTTCTTGGGTGGGGTCTATACAAACCTCTACCATACGTTTTCCATGACAATTAGTTTCTTCTATGCTACTGGGGATTTGTGCAAGCTCTTAACATCCATTTTGCTTCATTATATTGATTCCTTTTTCTCCAATTTGGAAGGAGATAGTAAAGATCCCAATGCAAAACGGCAAGGCGTCTGGATGCAATACATCTGATTTGCTTCAGAAGATGGAGTCCATTGGTGTTCATAATTAGGTTCTATGATTCAATTTATAATGTTTTTCAAATTCCTTCTCTCATAGATTCCAATAGTTTTTATATTGTTTGCATTTGTCATTTTTGTGAAGGCTGTGTTCCGAAGTTCTGAGCTTCGTCAAGAGAGGAGGTTCTCTCATTGTATATTTTCCATCAAGTTGTATAGTTTTTCCTGGTGTTTTCTGTCTCTTTAACATACAAAGGAAACAAATGTGTTGCTTTGATGCTAATTCAGTATCAATCTGTTAGCAGGTTCTTGAGTTTCTTTTTTGAGCCAGTCTGTAGAAAAAACTTATCTAGTAGAATTGTAATATTGAACACGTATTTTACTTGTGAAATGTTCTGTTTTATTTTTCTTAATCATAAACATGTCAAAAATTGATTTAAAGATGTCTTGTCCTAATGTTAGTAAACACATGTCAGTGTTGGATGTGCAAGCCAGTGAAACACGTCTCTGTTTAGCTCTGGCCAACTGCTCCATATCTGTATGGTTGTTTTGCTATAGCCGTAATAACCAGCTCTTAATCCGATTGTTTGGACAATTGATCAGCAACGACAGCGAATGCAGAAGAACCCATGCTCCATGGGTTCCCCCTTCCTTTCATGCCTTCGCTTTTTCTTCAAACCATTCCTCTCCTCATCAAACCAAATACTCGACTGAACCCCTTCACTTTCCCTTGCCTTGGACCACAAGAAATCCCAACGTACGCCTTCGAATCACTTCCAAAGTCCAAAAATATTCGGGTTCTTATCATTTTCTTGATGGTCAAGTTCCCCAATATAATTTTGATTTTTGACATAGCTGAAAATTTAATCCGTACATTATGATTTATGATAGCATGTTCTCCATCAATGTTGCAAAATCATAAAATTATATATAAGTTTTAAGTACGATCTAAGACGGATAAAAATTATCCCATCATATTTGTTATTTCCTTGATCTTATCTGCATTGATTATCAAATTTTACGATTTTCAATAACTCGCATCATATATAGAAATGTATGGTCTAGATTTTTAATTGTACCAAAAATCGAAATAGTAATGAAAGAACTTGACCTTCAAGTAAATTGACGGAATCCAAATCTAAAATATACACGGCCATTTATTGCTCGAAAGCCTACAACCCAAACACTCAAATTTTCCACCATCAAAATATCGATCACCACCAACAACATACCGATTATTCTTGTCAGCTGTAGACGAAGTGAGTGCATGAACACAACTCACGTGGCAATCAAGAACCGTAGACTCAAAACACATGCACCCTGTTACTAGCGTTCACGAATCACGACTCTTGCCTCCTTTCTCCGGTAGGTGCTTGGCATGCTTGTTTGCGTCTGCATGCGCGATCTACTGGAGATCGTGGGTGATGTGGATGGAATTTTTTTATTTTACGCAACGATCTTCGTCACGATCATTTTTTCGTTGCCGTTCCTGGTGCTTTAAGTGCGAACACCCAAATGCTTAACTTCAACTTGGACAACCATGCATGCGGTAAAGGAAGCCGACATGGAATTCTCATGCATACATATTACTTCTTTACACTTTTATCTATTTATTTACTTTCCTGTGATTTTATAATTTCTTATTTACTTTATTCAATTTTCCACTTTCCTTTTCTTTGTTTACACTTCGCATTTTGTTTAACACTACATTCCTCTCCTTTTCACTTTCTTCCTCAATTTTTCTTAATGATTCACTTTCTTTACCTTTACAATTTCTTTGTTAGCATATTTGTTATTTTCACTTCATTTATATTTTTCTTATCTGTCTACTTTTTGTAACACAAATCCCACTAACAGCTTGTTGTTGACCATTTTTTTTCAAATTTACCGAACAATTGACCTCCTACCAATCAGGCGTCTAATCATCGGGTAAGCGTTGAATCCGCCTCTCGACAAAATTCCAACAGACCGAGTGGACCGATTTGATGATCATCATCTAATGAGTCTTCTTCCTTTTGCTAATGGGAAACATTCCAATCCCTATTCTAGGCCCGCTAGGCCCAATGGGTCGAAACAACCAACCTTAGCTCCTCTCACGGTAGAAACGCTAGACCGCCTGCCTTTCCAACCCCCACTTCCAAATCTTCATCCCATTGCCACGCTTCCGCAATCTTACAATACCACCTAGCTCCCCTGCTCACAAGCCACACCAAGGCCTCTTGCATGTTCCATCTGCAAACCATCTCCAGCCACCAACCTCATCCTCAACCACCACACCGCCCGCTACCATGGTTGTAACTAAGGCGGATATTACTTGGTTACCTACCTCATTTAACTCGTGACTATGATTATGAGTACCTATACTCGTTATCCATATCCACCTTACCCACTTAATAAATGGGACGGGTACAAGTATGATTCTATCCATACCGGTTTATCCATTTACCAATTTAATCATGTTAATATATATTAATTTTTAATAAACTTATACCTTAATTTTTGACATAATATAAATACATAACAGTAACACGTAACATTTAATGGTAGTTTGCAACGTTTCATATATTTTGTGATGGGTTTAGACTCATAGTGTGTTATATTGTTATTCTACATATATAGTGATTATTATTTTTGGGAACTACAATTCGTCGCCGGAAAACTACTTAAATCACCTAATAATTACCATTTTGTTATTCACAATTCATTTAATACACATTACGTCCCGTGTCGTAAAACAAGGTTTTTGCCTAAGTTTTTCCTCACATTCCCAGTACTAACCCCACGAAAATGTCTAGCGAAGCGCCTGGATCCTGTGAGATAAGTCGGGCAAATTGTTTTCTGTCTCGTGTGTCTGGTAATGTCGCCGCCCCAAGGATGGGGCGTCTGGCTGGGACGCCCTCTCCTTGGAGGAGGAGTCCTAGCCAGACGCCCCATCCTTGGGGGAGGCGGCTTAGCGAGACACCCCATCCTTGGGGGGATGCCTCTCTAAGCCGTTGTGCCCAAGGTGGGGGCGTCCCAGCCAGACGCCTCAAATTTATTTATTTATTATTTTAAATTTATTTATGTTGTGTTATTTTAAATTATTTCAAGTTCCGTTGCAAGATTTTGGTGGTAATGAAGTAGATTACAGTGAGCTTTTTGATAGTAAACAAGTATTTCCAACAATCGAGGATATGTGTAAATGGGCGAAACAAGTTCTCATCAGAGTCAGATTTTTTTGGTAATATCATCCTACAAATCAAAAGCAGTTAATCAGACGGATTGTTATATGAGATGTGATCGCAAAAATGAAATGAGTTCTCGTGATATGGATATTGCATTACGGAAGAACACGAAAAGAAAGGGTTGCAGTTGTCGTTTTTTGATAAAAGTAGTCGAGCGACAGGATCGTGATTGATGAGTCGTAGTTTCTAATAGTACTCATGGGCAACACAACCACGAACTTGCAATTTTTCCAGAGGGTCATCGACAGATCAACAATAATAGTTCTGGGGCCAAGAAAATTGTTCGTGATATGATTGAGGCACAAGTAAAACCACGTAACATCTTGTTTGTAGTAAAAGAGAAATTCCTGAATGATAATCCCAATCAGAGACACATTTATAACTTCAGAGAGTACATGATGACGAAATTTGAAGACAGGAATCCCGCTCAGCAGTTTCTGAATCAGGCGGTGCAATATCAGTACTTACATTGGATTATGGTGGATAAAGAAACTAATGTCCTGACTCATGCTTTTTTGGCACATCCGACGTCAGTTTAGTTGTTGGGCGCATATCCTTTCGTAATCTGCATGAATTCAACATACAAAACTGATTGACATCATTTCATGCTTATATTTGTATCTTATATTCATTATCTTACACCTAAGCAATGCTACGTGACACGTTTTATGTTTGAATTTCAGAAATAAATAGGTTTGAAGAAATGAAGCATGAAAGGACCCAAAAGCAGGGAAAAAAGACTTAATTGTGAGACCTGTGGACTAAGATGCAAGGGAGAAGGACCTGAACGTAAGACCGAAGGACCAAAGAGCAAAACAGAAAACTCCACACCATCATGGGGAGTATTTTGGCAATTCTATTCGGGTCGGAGCTCCAACAAGTGAAGTAGATGCATCAAAGACTAACAAAGACATCCAGAAAAGCCTAGAATAAAATCCAGTGTGATCCGGACCATATAGACCGCTAATTGGCGGTCCAAGACTGCTAATTGGCGGTCTGTTTTGGCCCAAATCCGCTAAGATTTTGGTGGGTCGCGTATTAGTGTGTATTTGGTCCATTTCTGGTATTTGTTTAGTTCCACATCGGGGGATTGTCCCGGATTGCCTTTTTCATTGGCTATAAATATAACTCTTCACCTTCTATTGTAAACGACCCATTGCTTGGTAGCATTCTCCCTACTAAGGAGTGAGCCTTGAAGCAAAAACTCAAGGTGGAGAAGAATGTTACCTTCAATGTGAGTTATTGTTAATAAAATAATTGTTCTAGTTTCTTTTAATCTTGTCTTTTTATTTGTGCATGCTTGTTTGGTCTTTCCTTTCCTTTTAAGTTTATTTAGTATTTCTTGCTTGCTTAGTGTAGTTTCATTTCAATATTATGCTTCATTTTGTTAATATAGTTAGTGTAATGAGTAGTGAGTAGCTCCATCCCCACTTGGGGGTGGAGAAATATGTGATATGATCATGTAGTGTATTAAGTGTGTGTTATCTTAATCCCTTGAGCTTTATATGATTTCCATAACCATCTAATGAGTTTCCACTCTTATCTTTGATATGCTAATGCTCTTGAATGAAGCTTAACTTATGCTTTGATTAGTGGACCTATTTTATGGGGAATGATAAGGTTAGGATATGGATGAAATTAATATTGGAAACACAATTTGTAGTGTATGTACTCTTGTTGCCTTTACCTTAGTTAATGTCTTGTATGTTTTAATGATATTGAGTTATCTTAATTCATGTGGAGACATAGTAGGGTCTAGTCTTTATACATGAGTCCATTTAACTTCATTCCAATTATTGTCTTGTATGTTTTAATGATGTAGTCTTATCTTAATTCATGTGGAGGCAAAGTTGGATGTAGTTTTATGATTTCATGCACTACATGTTGTGAGGAGCTTAATTGAACACACACACACATATCTTTATATTCACATTATTTCTCTACCTCCTATGGGGATTAGTTTTATTGCTTATCTTTCATTTCCTCTTGCATTCTAGTGTAATTTAGTGTAATCAATATTTCTCTCCTTTCTTTACCACTCGCCTTCGCACAAACCAAACGTCGACACACCTCCCAGTGGACAACCCATATTTGCCACCGCTTCAACACGGTCGTGACTACGTTGAAGAGGTGGCAAGTACGGGTAGTGTCCACGTGGAGCTAGAATAGGTCGTAATCGACTTTACTCGTGTGGAAAAGAAAATGAAGAGTGAGTGTATCGAAACTAACTATGTTACGTTAATCGACAAAGAAAACCTAATATGATTAGTCTCGTAGGAGGTTGACAATGCATGCAAAAGTGTAGACATGTGACATGTACATGTATAATTAAGGGTTAACGACATGCATAACTAGAAAATTTATAATGACCACATGGAAATCCTATGTGTGTCTCCATATGGATTAGATTTATCACTATCATTAAAACATACAAAATAATACTCAAGATAAGGACAAAGATAACTACATGATTACATGTCAATCTTATCTCTTAATCCACTCAAATCTTATCATCAACTCATCATTCTCCATTAAGTAGAACCACTAACCAAAACATATGCTAAGTATCAATTAAGACCATTAACACATCAAAGGTAAGAGTAGAAACTCGTCAAAATGATTATGAAAATCATACGAATCTCCAAGATTAAGATTAAACGCATACACAAATCAACTGCATCCACACTTCACATGACCTTCCACCCTCTTGTAGGGATGAACTACTCCCTAATCATGTAACAACAAGAAAATCAACATATGAACAAGTAAAGAAATCTAAATCTAACCAAGACAAGACAATCATAATCGCAACAAATGAAACATAAAGAACATGAATCAAAACTTGATTAATGAAGAATGGTTACAATTAGAGGAGAGCACAATTTGGTCTGGTATGGGTTTTTTGACTGGACCGGACCGATCGGTCTGGGTCGGTCTGGACCGAGTTCAGAGTTGGTCTGGGTTCCGGTCCAAAGCGGTTCCGTCCGGTCTTCAGTTTGGCCCCTGGAGATAGACCAGGTTTCGGTTCAGTCCAGGTCCTGTCCATTTTCGGATTTTCAATACAAACAAGCCCAATCTTGGACCAGACCGGACCAATCGGTCCAGTCGTGACCAGTCCGGTCCAAACCCAGATCTGATCGGTCTAGTTTTCGGTCCGCACCCTGACGATGGACGGGGTTTAGACTGATACAGAACCCTAGTTGCACCCCTTAGTACATTACTAACACAGGAAATAAAACCTACTACAATTGTGTGGGGGTGGGGGTGGGGGGTCTTACAAATCTCCCTCCTTTCCCAATATATCTTGCCTCAATAGTGAATCTAATTTGATAACTGATCTCGACGGTGATGTTTTCTCTTAGTCTTCACACGAGGACTTTATTTCCTTTTGTAATTGTATTAAGATTAAAACTAATGCTAATCCCGATCCCCAGGTTCTACTTGTTCTCCTTAGGAATAAACAAGCCTTAGCCGTCCTTAACATGGAGGTTGCCTTTGGTTCAATTTGGCGAGGGCCAATATATATCAAGATCAAGTAGCTTATACATCTCTTTGAGTTTAGGATTTTGGTGCCAAAACCTTTCGAATTTAGATATTTACTTTCTGTTGTTGTTGTTGTGTCACGAGTTCTCTTTGATGTGGTTGTTTTAGTTGTTGGTATCGTGTGTTTGGTTGCAGGAGTTTTGTGGGTTGTAGCTTTGATGGTAGTTGCAAGTCTTGGATTGTGGTGGTTTGTAGCATCCTTATTATATTAGTTAATTTTATTATCTTGGACTTCTCTCCTTCTATCTTAGACATTGGCATCATGTCAAAAGAAAGAAGAATGAAAATTGTATCCCAAAATATGCAGGGTTTTGGTACAGCAGCAAAGCAAAGAACTCTTCGAGATCTAATCTGAGTAAATAACATACACATTGCAATTATTCAAGAAACAAATCGGAAAACTTTACTTTTAATACCATCCGGACCCTAAAAGGATCCAGATTAGACATATGGGAATACTCTCCTTCCATAGGTGGTGCGTTAGCAGGCATTGCTATAAGATGGAAACTCTGCCATCTCAAGCCGTTAAATTCTATACACCATAAATGTTGTTTAACCATCAAATTCCAAAATCTTATCCGACCAATTCTCCTGGTGTCTCACCGGCACCTAAGGGCCGACCCACTAGAATGACAAACTTGTCTTTCTTAGTGAGCGTAGATGTATACACAACAAGGTAGACAAGGATTGGATTATGAATGATGACTTGAACTTAATTAGATTTAACCATGAATGCTCTAATCTAAACATAAATAAAACCCTATCTGCCACCTTCTACACATTTATAGATGGTTCCTTGACATCGGCCCAACAACCACAAATAACCCTTGGAGTAATACGAGAAAGAAACCTATTATGGTCTTAACAATATACTTTTTTTGTAACATCCCTAAACAGCGGAAGAATTATAAAATTTAAGATAAAAGATCACAAAAGACAGATCATCAAAGGCGGAAATGTTACTCATAAAATATACAAATGGTGCACCCTATTACATCATAGTTGTCAAAAGGTACGACTACATCAGAGTACAGAAAGGGAAATACAAGTAGTCATACTACCTAGAAAAATACAGAAAGAGGATCTGATCCCAACGCGCCTCCATCCTCAGTATCCACTTGCCAGAACCTACAACGGTCCTGAAATAAAACATGCAACATCAATGCCTGAGTTTCCATAAGGAAACCCCGTATGCCAAGCTCACCTATATGAATGCAGTAGTACAATGAACCTATCATACTAGTAGCAAGTCATGTCATCAACAGTAAGGAAAACAGTTCCCCCGAAGGGTAAAACAAGACATCAGTCTGACACTCATCATCAGGTCTCCCTCGGAGACCTACCATAGGCACATACGGTCCAACAGAACAATACGTGACGCTCCCCACGCACAGCTATACTAATCATGGGGTTCGGCAATGAGCGTCCGCAAGGTCCGCGCCATAAGAAATATATCTGTAACTATCGTGGTCAAACCACACCAACGGAGTTGTCACTCGGTTGGTCTATCAATCATCATCTCAGTAGGTGCCCAGCTGAGGAAAACATAGTCGGAACAACATCGACAGCATCACCGGCACAACATCGGTTGTCCAACATACGTCTGACATAGCATCGGACGCTTACGGATTGAAGTACACCGGGTCATCAGGCTCCACGAGCCACACATCATCATACATTGGGATCTATGATCCCTCAGGTATGCTACCCTACTATGAGTCCATCAATCCATCACAAGGCAATACGATCGACCGTTCCCATGAGGTCCGGTCGACCGAATGTTTGCAACGGTCGAACTCTCGGCGCATAACCTAAGTCCTAACGGTCGAACATGAGTCTAAAACCGGTCGACCGATACGAGGTCCAAATCCGGAGTCAGGTCAAAATCATACAAGTTTAATCGGTCGACCGACATAGGGGTCCCGATCAAACGAAAACTACCAGGGGTATCCAAACAGTCTAAGTCATCAATCGGTCGAACAATGCATAAAAATGGTCGAACAATTCATAAGTAAACTTCAGTTTCGGTCAAACCAAAAATACAAATGGTCGACCAAAATCCAACAGACAAACTCCCGACCCACCAGCACATGCACTACCGGTCGACCACCACAAGGCATTGTTCGACTGGTGTTGGTTAAAGTCGGACAAATACTCTAAACCGGTCGACCGCCCGAAGGAACCGGTCGACCGTTGATCATCTGCAACCTTGCTCCAGCCAAGGATTTACGTCGTTCTCGTCGCCGGTGAGGTCTCCAACCTCCCGCGACCGACCACCACTTCACCCCAACGCGGGTGAGCAACAAAATCACACTATTGAACCGGCATACCTTCCAAAAATGACGAACCCGCCGAAGCCTGGCTCGCGCAACGTCGCCTCCAGAAATCCTCCTAGTGCGCCGACCTCCGCATGCCACACGCCGGAACCGCTCGTTCGCCCTCATCACCGACCACCAGAGCTTCAACCACCTCCACTGCCGCGCCGGAAAAAGGAAAAGATGGAAAAGGTGGTGAGAGCAAGGAAGAGAGAGGTGAAGAAGAAGAAGAAGAATTGAGGAGGAAGAAAAAGAAGGAAGGTGCATGTTTGGTTTATAAACAAACCCACACACCCCACGTGCACCTTCAACCATCACTCTACCCATCCCCATACCCACACTTCGCTCCATACCCCCATCACATCAAGCACAACCCACCATACCTCCTATGCCTCCTCTCTCCAAGCCAACCCACCCCTAACACCACTTAACTTCTAATGATGTTTTATGGATTTTACATTTTTGGAAAATAACTATGATTTTTTCTTATGCATAATGAAAATAACATCAATCTACATTCCTTTGTTTGGAACATCTTGTTCAAGGCAGTTCTTTTGGAATATCTGGATAGAAAGGTATAATAGAGTTTTTAGAAATTTTTCCTCAAACTGGGATTCAATCATAAGCTCATCTCTTTGGGCAGGCAATCTCAATCACAGTTGTGATGTGATGGAAGCTGAGGGGAGCCTTAAATGGGTGAAAACTGCTTACTTCGAGACACTTGAACCGCAGCAGCTTGGACCTCCTAGCCAGGACCACATAAGCAACATTACCTTGGCTGCTACTTCCTCGAACACTGCAGAAGCGATTGCTACAGGCAGGCAGGATGATGGTGCAGTTGTTGGAAACATATAACTATTAGTCTCCTTTGCATTTTGGATATATTGTATTATGGGTTGTTTAAAGTATTACTACGATCTGGATCATAATGATCCAGTATTGGCTCCTAATATGGGATTGTGGCTACATGGTCCCTAGAACTTATTTATATTAATGCAATATACCTATTATTTCAAAAAAACAAGATTAACGACTTTAATGGAAGGTGTATTTAAGTTTCCAAGTAATTAATAGAAGGGATAAAGCATCATACAAATAGAGTTTTTCAAAACACTGTAAGCAAATCTTAAATGCGTTGTCTAATTTGCATGACTTTGATATAACATGTGATACTTATAGACGTAAAGGATTCAAATAAATCTAAATATAAAGCATTAGACATCAACCTGCCATTTCAATTCCATTGGATTCTCAGACGATCTACCAAAAATAACGTGTCAAATAAGACAAAAATGTTGAATTATTTAATGGTTAATGTGAGATCCTAATCCTAATTGGGGTTTAACATGGTATTAGGAGGTGATTAGGAGGAGATGCAATGGACGGCTGGGATTGAAAGTTGATGGATGAAGGGTGGAGATGTAGTGTTGATGGATGAGTGGTTGAGATGGAGAGGAGTAGATGGATGGTTGAGATTGAAGGTTGGGGAGATATTTATTGGTTGAGCTCTCTCCCTCTCATTCTCTCACGTCTCTCTCTCTCTCTCGTTTCTCACACTCTCTCTCTACCTCAGTGTGCGCCGACGTGGAGGTGCAGAGCTCCGGCGAGGCAGAGGCGGTGGTCAGGCGTTGGTTTAGCTCGTGGAGGTGAGTGTGTGTTTCTAACCTTCTCGTTTCTTTGGGCCCCCCTTCCTTGACCTAACTCGTTGTTGTGGTCGTGGTTGGTTGGTGGATGTTGACGGAGGTGGAATCGTGAGTGTGGATCGTCGAGGAGGTGTTGATCGTGGTGTAGACGCGAGGTTCGTCGACGGATCGTGATTTTGGGAGACGTGCTCGTGGAAGCACCGTCGTGGTTCTTCAAAGGTTTCTTCAAACCTTCCGGTATGTCAACTCACTCACTTAAGTAGTGTGAGTATTTGGAAGTCGACGGTAGGCCTTCCGGCTTATCGCAAGTAAACGTGCAACATATTTTACTGCCTGATCGATCGACCGGTTGGTGGAAACGGTCGACCGTTCGTAAAGAGAATTCGGGTTCTGCCTCACATCGATCAAACGATGCCCTTGAGGTAGTCGACCGGTTCTGCATTGGAGGCAAGCCTGGATGGTTTCGGTCGAACGGGGTCCCTTTGCCGTTCGACTGTGTGCATCGTCATGGGTCGGGTAGGGCTTTGACCATCTAAACGGTCGACCGCCTGTATGACTTCGTCCGACTGTGACTTAAGTTGGAACAGTGGTCGGTTCGACCGAAGGTGGTTTCGTTCGACCGGACTTGATGTGGAGCGTGGGGGAATTCTCTGGTGGAATTCGGTCGACCGAGAGTGCTCGGGTGTTCGACCGGATTTGTTGGTTGAGTTGGGGGAATTCCCTGGTGGAATTCGGTCGACCGAGAGTGCTCGGGGGTTCGACCGGATTCGTTGTGGAGAGTGATGGATTTGTCCCTGGTGACTTTCGGTCGAACGAGCCCCCTTTGGCATTCGACCGATTGGTCGTTTTGTTCGTTGAACCTAGGAGTTGACCATCTAAACGGTCGACCGCCCCTTGACTTTGGTTCGACCGAACGAGTGCTGTTGGTGGGAATCGGTCGACCGAGGGAGTGCCGGTCGAGGTGATTGCCCAATGTTTGCGTGATTCGGTCGACCAGGACTTTTGGTTCGGTCGACCGTTTGTGTCCAGTTTTGCACAATGGAGGTGCGGTTGTTGTGGTCGTCCGTGTGGGGCGAGTTATGGTGCCGATGTTCTTCCGGCAAGTGTGCTAGGGTGCACGAGTGTTGCGGTGGTTGGGTGAAAAAGCCCTAGAGCCCTGTAACTGTGTGAGAGCTTGGGTTGGGTGAAAAAGCACTGGAGCCCAGCTTAGAAAATGTGGTGTTGCGGTGGTTGGGTGAAAAAGGCCTGGAGCCCCGTAATTGTGTGAGAGCTGCGGTTGGGTGAAAGCCCTGGAGCCCAGCTAGTCTGTGCGGGGTTGGGTGAAAAAGCCCTAGAGCTCCGTAGTGCGTTCAGGTTGGCTGAAAAAGGCCTGGAGCCTGAGAAGGGACCGCATGTTAAGGGTTGGCTGAAAAAGGCCTGAAGCCCTTGGACGTTTGGGTTGGCTGAAAAAGGCATGGAGCCCTTGGTCGTGTCGTGGTAGCTGCGGTTGGCTAAAAAAAGGCCTGGAGCCCAGCTTGGTGACGAGTGTGTGTTGCGGTGGTTGGGTGAAAAAGCCCTGGAGCCCCGTAACAGTGGTGTGTGATGTGGTTGGGTGAGAAAACCTTGTAGCCCAGCCTGGTTGTGATGCTTTTCTTGTTGGTAGAATTGCATGCTAGGGTGCTTTTCATTTCATGCATTGTAGAGTTGGCATACAGGGTTTCCTTATAGAAACTCATGCATTGTTGAACGTTTTATTTAAACCGCAAGTGCACGGCCGCGATGAAGCGGTGGCAAGTACGGGTCGTCCTCAGGGAGGTGAGCAGCCTCTTGCTTGTACGAAATCAAGTGGCGAAAATAATGGAGAAGAGAGTTGGTTACGCTACTCTACACTAAACTATGCTAAGAAGTATGAACTGCGAAACAAAGAAATAAACGATCAAATAAAAACTAAGCTAAGAACAAAACAAGAATGCTGGAATTTCAGGAAGGGAAAACCCCTAAGGGGTGGAGTGAGTGCACACAAGCAAAGAGGTGGGTGTAGAATACATTCTTTAAGCACATGAAGGTGGTGTTTATCAAGCATAGGAAGTGTCTAAATGTTATGGCAAAACCTATCAATCTATTCACCAACTTAGTTGATTAACATTTACATATGCAAGGTGTTTATTTCAGAACCTGAACAAGCATGAGAGGTGTCTAATCATTTTTGGCAAAACTTATCAAGTTGTAAATTCTATCCTAAACAAGCAAGCATACATTCATGTTTAATCAAAACATTGAAATTAAAACATTCATCCCATTCTCTAATGCATGTATGTACATCTACTCCACCCCCCAAAAGGGGATGGAACTACTCACTAAACATTACACTAATGATTAAACTATGGAAAGAAAGCATATTAAAATTAAGCTAGAATTAAAAGACGATTAAACTAAAACATGCACAACAATAAAAGAAGCATAAAACAAACAATGAAAGAAACACAAAACTTTATTGATAAAAATGACTCACATTAAAAGTAGCATCCTCCTACTTTAGTGTGTGCTTCAAGGCCTCACTTCTAGTAGGAAGAATAACCACTTAAAATATGGAGTGATTACAAAAGGAGGTGAAGAGTTCTATTTATAGGCATGGAAAAAGCTAATCCGGGACAATTCCCCGATGTGGGACTAAACAGATACCACACATAGCCTACACATCCTCTAATACATGTGCTGGAGAAATTTGAGCGCATTTGGGCAAAACGTGACCGCCAATTAGCGGTCTTGGACCGCTAATTAGCGGTCTACAGTGTCCGGATCGCTCTGGAATTTCTTGTGGGCTTTTCTGGAAGGCTTTGTTGGTATTTGATGCATCTATTTTGCATGTTGGAGCTCCGACCCGAATAGAATTGCCAAAATACTCCCCATGATGGTGAGGAGTATTCTGTTTTGCTCTTAGGTCCTTCGGTCTTGCATTCAGGTCCTTCTTCCTTGCATCTTGGTCCACAGATCTCACAATTCAGTCCCTTTTCCCAACTTTTGGGTCCTTTTATGCTTCATCTCTTCAAACCTATTTATTCCTGGAAACTAAACATAAAACTCGTAACATAGCATTATTTAGGTGAAAGATAATGGATATAAGATACAAATATGAGCATGAAATGATATCAATCAAATACCCCCACACCTAACTTTTGCTAGTCCCGAGCAAAACAAAGAAAGAGAAAAACATGCGAAAAAAACAAGAAATCCTAACTCACTTTCGTAGGAATCACGGTTGCACTTAGCACGTGCAACAAGCCGTTAAACCTCCTTGTCACCAAGGAGGAGGAGTGTTGTCTCCTGAGGGTTTTCAGCGGATATACCCACAAAATCCGAACAAGATGCATTAATCAATGTAGCTACACGACTCGTTGGACTTATTTTGTCGATCATGGGACGCGGTAATACTACGAGTCGACTCTATATATGTAATCGGTCCACACACCTAGCCTAATGAGTTATTCGTGAGAGTTAGTCAAGGACTTAAGTGAAAGACATGGGCAACCTTAACTTCTGAATGTGATACAATGTGTAAAGTCCATTTTGGTTCTTATTTGACTCTTTTTTTTCTTCTTTTTTTTCCTTTTTTCTTTTTTTTTCTTTGGAGCATTTTATTGGTTGGTGTTTGATTCTCCCCAGGGTCAGGTTTCGTGCATCATTGCCTATGAGGACTTACACTATCACGTACACCTTCCCCCAAATCTCCACATAGGGCGATCCCTACCACCCGTGTAACGGGAGTTCGGTCGGTGCATCCCAAGTCAGATGACTCAAAAGCACCAGGCACAAAGTCCCCTCAGACCTACTTTCTCGAGTGATAGGAGCCGTACGAGAAGAGAGAACACCACTTATTTATCTACATGGGAACCAAAACCCCTACACTTAAGTTTCACAAAAAGAGATTAAGGGCCCTTGCCTACGACAAACTTCCTTATACTAACAGACACGAATTATTTGACTCACTAGGTTCAGGGTGGACTTCTTTAAATGTTTGAGTACTGAAACCCTATGATTACACGCCCCCCGAGGGAAAACCGGGGTGCATCCTAACGACTCCATAAGACCTAAAGCCAGTAAACTAGAAGTCCTAATGCATCAAGTTCAAGACAATTTTGGGAGCTTTCTTTTTACTTTGCCTCTCAACAGTTTTGCACATGCTAAACACACGCAAAACCTACAAAAACATTTTCTTTCGCAAACACATGAAGATTTTGAAAGAAATGTGAAAATTTTAAAGCACTAGGCAAGCAAAAGAAGACAAGTCACCCAAGGATCATGGCAAGCAGATATATCAATGTTAAATGCGGCACACTAACATGACCCTAACAATGCACACAAAAGAAAACAAAAAAATCAAAAGAAAAGACTCGACTATGTACACACGTAAAACATCCCCCCACACCTACTTCATGCATTGTCCTCAATGAATGTGAACAAGATACTACATGTAGATATGCATGAAAAAGGAAAGATCTCACCAACATGAAGTACAAAGGGACGTTCAGGGTCATGTTGATGAACACTAACCCAAATTCCTTCAAAACCTGTGAGAAGCTGAAAAAGGGAGATAAATACGTGAAGAGATTGGGCCCAAGTACACAAGGGTTGGGGCCCACAACAATCGATGCTCACTGAAGGAGTCTTTTATTACACACTTCTTCTTTTTTTTGTTGTTTTCTTTTTTTTTTGTTTTTTTTTTGTTTTTACAAGATATACACATCAACCAAGATATTCTCATAATCATTTGGTCAAGGAACATCCAATGAGAACATCAAGTAAGGAGGACCAGAGACTTGCCGAGATGGGCAAACTCCACTGGTACTCTGAGGTGTCATGAGCGGTGAAAGGTCAAAGCTGAAAGGCTCGAACCCCTCATGATATTGGTTGGGTATGGGCAACAAAGAATGAAGTTGTGTTGCCTCACTAGGGTTTAATTGCTCATCGAAGAAAACCCTCCAACCAATAGGCGGGTGCATCGGAATGAGTTCCTCAAGCTCATTCAATGGGTGCAGCAGACCTGCATCACTAAGAATGGGGCTTCTCCCCAAGTAATCCAACAAGGACCTCCCACCATCACTTAGATCATCAAGCATAAGCTCGGTCATAGGTGGGTCCTTGTTGGAGTCAATATGAAGCTCAAATGGCTCAATGGCCATGTGACATGAGGTAGAGACACCTTCTGGTCTAGGCATATGGTGAGGTGTCTCACTCTCACTAGTACTCTCAACTGAATCATGCAACGAACACTCCCTTTGGACATTCATGTTCGAGGCCAGCTCACTCTGTTGCATTGCAAAGACAGGCAATGAGTATTCGCTGAGCCTACAAACATTCTCAACGGCCTGCATTGGTGTTAGAGGTGTTCGTTGGTTTTGTGGTGCTTTCTCCAATTGGCGGATGAGATTGAGATTTAAAGGTTCATCCATGGGTTCTTGTTGCCTACCAGAGTTGAACACATGAAACTCGGCACTCATGTTACCGAATGAGAGCTTCATGAGACCATTTCTACAATTAATCAAAGCATTGGAGGTTGCCAGAAATGGTCTACCCAAAATCAAAGGTATTTGAGAGTGGGTGTTCGCAACAGGATTGGTATCGAGGACAACAAAATCGACTGGAAATATAAAATCTCCAACTTTGATAAGCACATCCTCGATAATCCCCATAGGAATACGAATGGATCTATCCGCCAATTGGAGGGTGATCTTAGTTGGTTTCAATTCTCCCAAGTTCAACTGTTGATAAACAGAGAATGGGAGGAGGTTGACCGCTGATCCTAAATCAAGCAAAACATTGCTCAGTCTAGTGTCCCCTATCGTACACTGAATAGTAGGACACCCAGGGTCCTTGTATTTTGTGTAGGTGGGATTGGACAAAAGTGAGCTGATATTTGCAGCCAAGAATGCTTTCTTAGGAACATTGGTCTTCCTCTTGGTTGTGCAGAGATCCTTCAACACTTTGGCATATTGAGGTATTTGTTGGATGACATCCAACAAGGGGATGTTAACCTTCACTTGCTTAAATACCTCTAATATCTTGTCCATGTTGTCACTCTGCTTTTTGTTTAACCTACTTGGATAAGGAGCTTTTGGCAGGTAGGTTTTCTGCTGTGCCTGAGAAGAAAGCTTTGGTGTATTACCCTCACCCTCAGCTTCTTCTTCACCACCATTCCCACTGAGGGGCTGCATAGATGGTGGTGGGTGTGGCAAGGAAATGTGATTGTCAACCTGTTTTCCATTCCTTAAGGTCACAATGGAATTGACATGGTGAACAGGTTCCTCCACATGGTTCACTTGCCTCCCCCGAGGTACCACATTCTCATTTTGCATTTGTTGTTGTTGGTACATGCGGGGGTTAGCCTCAGGCTGGCTAGGAAAAGACCCTCTCTCTCTTTCATGTACAGACTGAGCCAATTGGCCCATCTGAAACTCTAGAGATTTGATGGTCTGCTGATTTGAAGTGAGAACTTGACTCGTGGTTGACATAAAAATTTTCATTGAGTTTTCAAGTCCACGAGTCAAGGTCTCAAGCGAATTGAATCGGGTTTCCATATTATTGGAATTTGGGAAACCCGATTGATTGGTGGTTTGCGCTTGGGGTGGCTGATAGGAATGCGCATGCATGGGAGGTTGGTGTGATTGGTAAGGTGGTCTAGAGGAGTTTGGAGGACCACCCGGGGCATTAGTTTGGTTCCATGAAAAATTGGGGTGGTTCATCCATCCAGGATTATAAGATGATGAGTATGGGTCATTCCTAGCTCTGTCATAGATGGCGTTGACACGCTCCATCTCAGGAGGAATGGACTCACACTCGCTCTCTACATGACCTATCCTACCACATGAATGACAGGGAACTGGACCAGATGTAGACATGTGAGGTGCACTTTGTTGGTTTTGGAGCTCAATCGAGTCCATACGGCGCATTAAGGCCGCCATGCGCGCCTCGGTGGCCGTAGTGGTATCGATAGCAAATGCGGAACCCGATCTAGTTGAGTTTGCATTCGCGATCCTCGCTCCTATGCTAGATGATGCAGGTGGTTCCCTCACACTCTCCCACTGCATGGTCTTCTCAGCGAGGTCTTCTAGGAAGGCCCATGCCTCCCTTTCATCCTTTCCCAAGAACTCTCCTTGACGCATGGACTCGAGGAGCGTTCTGGACGGGATGTGAAGACCCTCATACACAATCTGACAAAGACGCCACAACTCAATGCCATGGTGAGGGCATGAGGATAGTAGCTCTTTGAACCTCTCAAGATATGCATGAAATGGTTCGGTCTCATGTTGATAGAACGAATTGATTTCGTTCCTCAATTTTTGAGTCCGATGATTAGGAAAGTACTTCTTGAGGAATGCAGATTGAAACTCATCCCAAGTCCTAAAGGAATTCGCCTGGTTGCTGTACAACCACTTCTTGGTGTCATCCTTTAGTGCAAAAGGAACGAGCCTAAGATGGATGGAGTCTGTGCTAAGTTGTTGCAGTTTGAACATAGCACAGACCTCCTCAAATTCCCTGAGAAAGATATAGGGGTCACCTTTCCCAGTGAAATGAGGGAGCATGGAAATGAATTGAGGCTTAACCTCAAAATGGTTCCCATTAGCCTCTGGTAATACGATGCATGAGGGTAGAGCTGTACGGCTCGGGTAGCATCGATCACGAAGAGGTATGGGAACGACAACTGGAAGCACAGGTGGAATAGGTGGGTCCAGCAACTGCTCCTCCTCACGGAAATTAGCAGCCATTGGACCCGAACTACGTGCGACACGAGAGGAGGGAGGTGTCGAGAAATCGATGACCGAAGCCGGATTGACAACGCTCCTCGTCAAACGACCACTCTCGTCTCGTGTCCACGAAAGCATGCACAAAGGTGCACACACACACAAAACAAAACTTTTTTTAAAAAAAGAATGTACGTAGAAGAGAAGACGAGGGAACACAGGAGAGAAAGAATGACTCAGGAGAGAAAGGAAGAAGTCCTTATGCTACGGCGGATGGGTACAGGTAGAAGCACACAAGCAAACAAGGCTCAAGCAATCCTAAGGTCACTATAGGTCCTTACAGCTAGACGACGCCTAACTGCGAGGTCACACGGCCTCAACACGCCTCACCTCCCTACAACGAGGACCACAAAACTCAGCAAGTGAGCCAAGATCCGGGGATCTCGTCTCTCCTACTATCGACAAAGTGGGCAACGCCGATCAGGTCATGACGGTCGGGACCGGATCACTCTCCTAATGCGCCCGAAATCCTTAGGGCCAATGTCTACTTGATTTTAAAATTAGGCTCTTGATTAGTGTGGTTTTTGGGGCGAAGGAAAGGGTGATGAAATCCCCCACCTTATCTTTTCTGGGACAGCCCCTCCTTAGTAGCATTTTGGAGTCCTAATCTAGCAATCAACTCTCCAAACAAAACGCTCAACTCACACTTGTTTCAATGCACTTCCTACTAACTAATGCATGTTCATACGAAATGCATGAATGAGAGTAGAAGGTGCGTACCTCACGCCAGCTCTCAGCAACAGAAAATAAAGCTAAGATAAAAGACAATCTAAATGCCTAAGTCACATACATGATGCATGACCTAAACAACAAGAATGCCTAATCTTTTGCTTTGAGTTTTAGGGTCCAAGTTGCTTAGGGGAAGTTGATTATTAATCTGGGAGCAATCTAAGAGTCAGAACATGCACAAATAGAGTCCCAGATTACTATATCAATTAGGCTAACAACAACAAAAAACTAGAAGGTAAACCGAGCTCACCCAACCGCTGATTAGCGGTCTCAGACCGCTGATTGGCGGTCTGAAATACCCAGGTAGCCTTGCAATTTTTCCAGAAGCCTTCCCTTGCTATTCCCAGTCTCCTGAAACAAAGAACAACTACAAAACACAAATTAAATCCACTCGAATCGTCCAAACAAGAGTCTGGACTGGCACCTCCCCGGCAACGGCGCCAAAAACTTGTTGAACGTTTTATTTAAAGCGCAAGTGCACGGCCGCGATGAAGCGGTGGCAAGTACGGGTCGTCCTCAGGGAGGTGAGCAACCTCTTGCTTGTACGAAATCAAGTGGCGAAAATAATGGAGAAGAGAGTTGGTTACGCTACTCTACACTAAACTATGCTAAGAAGTATGAACTGCGAAACAAAGAAATAAACGATCAAATAAAAACTAAGCTAAGAACAAAACAAGAATGCTGGAATTTCAGGAAGGGAAAACCCCTAAGGGGTGGAGTGAGTGCACACAAGCAAAGAGGTGGGTGTAGAATACATTCTTTAAGCACATGAAGGTGGTGTTTATCAAGCATAGGAAGTGTCTAAATGTTATGGCAAAACCTATCAATCTATTCACCAACTTAGTTGATGAAGCGGTGGCAAGTACGGGTCGTCCTCAGGGAGGTGAGCAGCCTCTTGCTTGTACGAAATCAAGTGGCGAAAATAATGGAGAAGAGAGTTGGTTACGCTACTCTACACTAAACTATGCTAAGAAGTATGAACTGCGAAACAAAGAAATAAATGATCAAATAAAAACTAAGCTAAGAACAAAACAAGAATGCTGGAATTTCAGGAAGGGAAAACCCCTAAGGGGTGGAGTGAGTGCACACAAGCAAAGAGGTGGGTGTAGAATACATTCTTTAAGCACATGAAGGTGGTGTTTATCAAGCATAGGAAGTGTCTAAATGTTATGGCAAAACCTATCAATCTATTCACCAACTTAGTTGATTAACATTTACATATGCAAGGTGTTTATTTCAGAACCTGAACAAGCATGAGAGGTGTCTAATCATTTTTGGCAAAACTTATCAAGTTGTAAATTCTATCCTAAACAAGCAAGCATACATTCATGTTTAATCAAAACATTGAAATTAAAGCATTCATCCCATTCTCTAATGCATGTATGTACATCTACTCCACCCCCCAAAAGGGGATGGAACTACTCACTAAACATTACACTAATGATTAAACTATGGAAAGAAAGCATATTAAAATTAAGCTAGAATTAAAAGACGATTAAACTAAAACATGCACAACAATAAAAGAAGCATAAAACAAACAATGAAAGAAACACAAAACTTTATTGATAAAAATGACTCACATTAAAAGTAGCATCCTCCTACTTTAGTGTGTGCTTCAAGGCCTCACTTCTAGTAGGAAGAATAACCACTTAAAATATGGAGTGATTACAAAAGGAGGTGAAGAGTTCTATTTATAGGCATGGAAAAAGCTAATCCGGGACAATTCCCCGATGTGGGACTAAACAGATACCACACATAGCCTACACATCCTCTAATACATGTGCTGGAGAAATTTGAGCGCATTTGGGCAAAACGTGACCGCCAATTAGCGGTGATGCATCAAATACCAACAAAGCCTTCCAGAAAAGCCCACAAGAAATTCCAAAGCGATCCGGACACTGTAGACCGCCAATTAGCGGTCTTGGACCGCTAATTGGCGGTCTACAGTGTCCGGATCGCTCTGGAATTTCTTGTGGGCTTTTCTGGAAGGCTTTGTTGGTATTTGATGCATCTATTTTGCATGTTGGAGCTCCGACCCGAATAGAATTGCCAAAATACTCCCCATGATGGTGAGGAGTATTCTGCTTTTCTCTTAGGTCCTTCGGTCTTGCATTCAGGTCCTTCTTCCTTGCATCTTGGTCCACAGATCTCACAATTCAGTCCCTTTTCCCAGCTTTTGGGTCCTTTTATGCTTCATCTCTTCAAACCTATTTATTCCTGAAAACTAAACATAAAACTCGTAACATAGCATTATTTAGGTGAAAGATAATGGATATAAGATACAAATATGAGCATGAAATGATGTCAATCAGGCATTGTTGCATGTTTGCTTTCAGACCGTGACCGACGTTAGGTGGGGTGGTGATCGAGGAGAGGAGCATTGCTACATGATCCTGCTTTCTCTTAGTTGAGGTCGGAGTGATTACTTGTATCTATTGTTTTGGCCTGGTAGTGATCACCTGTTTCCTTTTATTGCGTAATATCCTCTATTTATTGTTGTTTAGAAAATTTTAAATTTTTCCGCTGCGTTTGAGGATGTTACAGTTAAGCCTTCATTATTGACTAAAAGTTTATGTAAAGAGAAGTGATCAATGTATACGTACAAGTGCTTCTATTTCGGCTCTTACCTCTCACCTCCTACCGGATGTCGGTGGCTTTGTAAAAAATTCATTTTACTTGAGATTATTAGATACCTAATGGTTGCACCAAAATAACCCATAAATATAAATCATTTTGACATTCTCTCCCCACCCCCAATTCAACAATCAAAACTCATTCCTATCCCACCCCTTCCTCCTCCTCCCACCATCCTCTTCCTTCGTCGTCCTCCTCAGTATCAAAACCAACAAGGGACAACACCATATATGATGAATCTATGTCCAAGAAATTGAGGCAAACAAATCTAACCTGGTCTACCTGATTACACGAGTAGAGAACACTTTATTTAGTTGGTTTAATCCCTGTGTTTGGTTTGATATCCGATTACCCGAATAATATATATATTGTAACAGACTCAAAAAGTGAATTAATGAAAACACAAAACCTAATTTTTCTTCACATAGTATCAGAGCTCAATCTTGAAGAAATCGCTTACCATATCACTCGATGATGTCTGACGGCTCATCTCTCTCTAGATCGGGAAATCCCTATCCATTTTCCACCTCTATTAGTGTAAGAAACTTTGTTTCCATGAAGTTGTCGCCTTCAAACTACTTACATTGGGAGATGCAAATTCTTGGACTCATCGAGTCGCAAGGCATGATCAGGTTTGTCGATGGTGGTTTTCCTATGCCTGAGAAATCTATCAAGGAACCTAGTGAAGTTTCTGAGCCTAAAGTCGTGCAAAACCCAAAGAATGATCTTTGGGAATATTCTGATCGTCTTCGGAAGGCGTGGATCATCAGTATTCTTGGAGAAGAAGTTCTTAGCGTGGTAGTTCATCTGGGAGGCATTGAAGCATTCTTTTGCTCAAAACTCTGAAGAACGCAGGTTCCAACTCCTCCAACAACTCTAGATGTTCCGCAAGAAAGCCTGTAAGGACCTTCAAGAGTACCTAAGCAAGTTTAAGTTGTTCTGTGATGAGCTTGCCACCATCGGTAGGCTGGTTAGAGATCAAACCAAGGTGTTCTGGATGTTGAATGGACTTGGGAAGGAATATAGTGCCTTCACCACGTCCACTTGAAACCTCGTCTTTCTTCTTACCTTGATCTTGTTCCTATGCTTAAAAGTTATGAGCTTCGTATCAAGAGCCATAAGGCAGAGGAAGAGGTCCAGATGACCTTCATTGGTCAAAGGAAAGAAGGAAAGGGAAAGAAACAAGGCAAATGGTAGAGGGATGAAGACTTCTCCTCAAAGGGCAAAGAGTTTCAACCCAATGCTCAAGGAAATCCACCATCTCCACCAAATGTCCAAGAATCGAGTCCAGTGGGTGAAGCTAGTGCAAAAGAAGTTTCTTGCACTAATCCTACTCACATGATACCTTATGTAGTCCATCAAATTTTCTCAAAGCCAGGACACGAGGCTATTAAATGTTGGCATCGGTTTAATCACTCCTTTCAATCAAGGGAGCTACCTCAAGCCTTGGCCACCATGACCGTTGAGGACTCTCCTGAGGATTGGTACCCAAATTCTGGAGCTACAACTCACATAACAAGTAATGCAGGTATGGTCCATTCCCTTAGGCCATACATTGGATCAGATAAAATTATGATAGGAAATGGGCACTTATTACCAATCACACACACTGGATTTGCAACAATTAAATATCATAAAGGTTCATTTACTCTCAATGTGTTACTTGCACCTCACATGTAACAAAATTTGATGTCTGTAAGTAAATTCACTAAAGCTTTTCCCTACAATGTTGAATTCTCCAACACTTGATTTTTCATCAAAAATAGATATACTGGAACAATAATTACCACTGGGAAATTAAGATATGAACTTTATTCCCTTCCTAGTAAGCCTATTTCTCAAACAAGCAAAGAAATGTAGACTCACATATCTGGCACTGTAGACTTGGGCATCCTAGTCCTAAAGTGTTGGGGGATCTTTAACATAAAAGGCTCAATTTGCATTACAAACATGATCACCAGTTCAAATTCTATATGCAGTAGTTGTCAACTTGGAAATTAAGCTACTAAACTGCCTTTTGCATACTCTAATTTATATTCTTTTAAACCTTTTGATAAGATACACTGTGACTTGTGGGGACCCTCACCCATTGTGGGTAGAAATAATTTCAGATATCATGCTTACTTTGTAGACGATTGCACTAAATATACTTGGATTTTTCCATTAAAATTGAAGTCTGATTTTTGTGATTGCTATCTGGTTTTTCAAAAATTTATTCAACAACAATTCAATACTGGTATTAAAACAATTCAGTGTGACGGTGGTGGTGAATTTTCATCCAATTTTTTTCAAAATCATTTAAAAGCTAGTGGTGTCAATCCACAAATGTCTTGTCCACACACCCCAAAGCAAAATGGAGTGACGGAGAGAAGACATAGACTTATTGTAGATATAGGACTCACCTTACTCATAAATAGTGGATTACCCAAAATTTATTGGGTGGAGGCTTTTCATAATGTTGTGTTCATTTTGAATAGACTTCCAAATAAACATGGAAATATGCCCTATGTGTCTTTATTTTCAAGAAAACCTGATTATACTTGCTTAAGGGTGTTTGGGTGCTTATGCTTTCCCTATTTAAGAGATTATGCTCCCAATAAACTGTCTGATAGATCCTCTGCTTGTGTTTTTTCTTGGATATAGTCTTAAAGATAATGGGTACATGTGTCTTGATCCTCAAACTAAGAAAATTTACATGATAATGCATGTTATTTTTAATGAAAATTATTTTGTCTTCAAGAAAATTCCTGATATCTTAAACAAAGATGATTTTTAACCGACTATTTCTGTCTTTTCTAAATGGTTCTGTGAAAATGAGTGTGACTCCACCCACTATAATGTTGACTCTAGTGAAACAACCTTTTCCTCCCATAAAAGGAGTTGTCATAGACTTAACAACATTGCCTCCAACTGAAAGTAAGAGTGCTGGTACTGAAGGGGAGCCTTGTCTCACACTTGATGAGCCTCAATCAACCCCCTCTCCTATTCCTCAGCAAGGAGGTAACTTAGGTGATATCTCTCCACTTCAAATTCTTGAACATGCTATACCCAGTGGCGGACCCACGTTGAAGGGAGGGGGGGGGGGGGGGGGGGGGGCAATTTCCCCCCCTCAAATTTGGAAAAAAACCTAATAAAATTTGATATTTACATTCCAATCCACCAAGATGTTCAAAACCAAGCAATCCCTAATCCAACAAATACAATCCCTAATACAACAACCCACAATCTCAGTCTCCTCTCCCCCCTTCGCCCTCTCCCGGTCTCCCCTCTTCGGCTCTCCCGGTCTCCCCTCTCCAGCCTCTCCCGGTCTCCCCTCTTCGGCTCTCCCGGTCTCCCCTCTCCGGCCTCTCCCGGTCTCCCCTCTGCTTCTCCCCACCGGCCACCGCTCCGCCCTCTCCTGGTCTCCCCTTTCGGCTCCGCGCCCTCTCCTGGTCTCCAGCTCTCCACGGCTCCGAAGCTCAAGGTATATGTCTTGCACTGTCAAAGATGAACATGTTAAACTTAACAAATCACAAATAAGACCAAATTACAATCTAAATATAAGAATGCTCAATATCTCAAGGATCATCCATGACATTAATATTCAACAAACCATAATTTCCAGATAATTTGGTTCTTAAACTCTATAGAAGTGGCTGAAAAATCTATGGCAGTTTATTCTAACTATTGGAAGAAGCATGACTCTTCATATTAAAAATCTGTATTTCTTAGTCAAAACTCAAAAGATCTACATTATCTGTATTGGGAAGTAAGCCTCAGATGAAATTTTAATACTAATTACATTCTTAGAAGTAGTAGATTTTTCAACGTATCATTTTTTGGAAAAAGATGGTGTTCAAATCATTTTTATTATTTAAGTGACTGAATTGAAACGATTGTAGACTTGTAGTTAAAAAGGTAAAAACAAATCCAACTGAAAGGTTATCAAGAAGGGCAATGGAGAAAGGAAAAGTGATATTAAAGAATGCCCCTGAAAATCTAAAATTAGTAGCACCGTCGATCCAAAAAGACATTTGTAATGCTGTTGCCACTTTAACTACTCGAGCCATTGTTACAGATCTTGGAGAAAACTTTTTCACTTTACTTGTGGAGGAAGCCCAGGATGCATTGGACAAAGAACAAATGGCAATTGTTGTACGATATGTTGACAAACAAGGTTGCATAATGGAACGCTTTCTTTGTGTTGTGCATGTTATGGATACTAGAGCTAAGTCACTTAAAGATGCCATTGAGTTGATGATCAGTAAGCATGGTTTGAGTTTGTTCAAGGTTCGAGGACAAGGGTATGATGGTGCAAGTAACATGTCTGGTCAGTTCAACGGTCACAAAAGTTTGATTTTGGATGAAAACAAGTCTGCTTTCTATGTGCATTGTTTTGCTCACCAACTTCAGTTGGCATTGGTAGCTGCCGCCAGCAACATTGGATCACTTTCCAATTTCTTTGATTATGTTTCCTTGATTTGCAATGTGGTTGGTGGTTCTTGCAAAAGAAAAGATATGTTGAAAATCAATCGAATTCAACAAGTCATTGATGGTGTGGGAGTTGGGGAGATCGAAACGGGTCGAGGTTTGAATCAAGAACTGGGTTTAGCACGACCAGGTGACACACGCTGGAGTTCCCACTACCGATCCGTTGTGAGTTTGTTTACCTTGTTCAATCCTATCGTTGAGGTCTTAGAGGTTGTGGCAGAAGATGCTTCACTTAGACAGAAAAGAATGGAAGCATCTGGCCTTCTGAAGCAGATGCAAACATTTGAATTCGTGCTGATCTTGAACTTAATGATCAGAGTTTTGGGAGTAACGAATGACTTGTCGCAGGCACTCCAGAGAAAAGAGCAAGACTTGATCAATGTCATCAAACTTGTTGAATTGTCAAAGGGTATGTTGCAGAAGTTAAGAGAAAATTGGTGGGATGAATTGTTTAAGAAAACTTGTGATTTTTGTGTGGAGCAACTGATAGATGTCCCTGACATGGATGGTGTGCTTGCGGTTCAAGGAAGAAAAAAACGTGGACATCGATCGATTACACATCTTCGTTACTTCAAGAATGATATTTTTCATGCAGTGATTGATACCCAATTACAAGAGCTTAATGGTCGATTTACAAAGGTTAATAATCAGTTACTTCTATGTATGGCGTGTTTGGATCCACGTAAGAACTTCGCAGAATTTGATGTAAAAAATTTGTGTGAATTTTCTACCTTCTACCCTGTGGAGTTCAATGAGAATGACCTTGTAATGCTAGAAATTCAACTGGACATCTACATTGCTCATATGAGGAGCAGTCTAGAATTTTTAGATTTGAGGGGTATAGCTGATCTTGCGAGGAAGATGGTTGAGACGAGAATAGATGAAGTTTATCCTTTGGTTTTTTTGCTCATCAAATTGACTTTAACTTTGCCGGTAGCAACAGCAACCGTTGGAAGAGCATTCTCGGCTATGAAGCTTATAAAGACGAGACTTCGGCTATTAAACCATTAAGTTTATTAATCGTTTAGTTCGATTGCCGTGAGATTTTTTTTGCCCCCCCCCCCCCCCCCCCCTTGAAAATTTTCTGGATCCGCCCCTGGCTATACCCCCTCATGCACAGATTTCTCCATCAACACACTCACCCACTAGTGTAAATGATGATTCCTCTGATACTAATGATCCTTTACTTACACAAGAACAAAACATTGCATATAATGACGAAACTGATGCCACCCTCCCACATCATTTACATATTGATGACTCTCGTGAGGAAACTAAGGGCCTCCTTAACGGAGGCCCTTTTCGGGTCGGGGCGAAATTCGCCCCGACCTGGCTCCCCTTAATGGGGAGCGGACCCGGGTCGGGTCGCGACCTGGGTCTGCGACCCGACCCAGGTCTGGCCACGTGGCCAGACCTGGTTGGTTGATTTTTTTTTATTTATATTAGTTAAATAATATGTTAATAAATATATATAATTAAAATAAATTGTAAATAAATATAATAATTAATAAAATAAATCAATTGAATTAACTATAATAATACAAAATCAATATTGAATTTAATATCAAATTTGAAATTGTGTTTACCTTTCAGGGGCGAGCTGGGCAGCCGTTCGTACGAGTTCAATATGTTTCAATCCAACTTTTAAAAAAAATTACATTTTCTTGTGTTTTTGTTAAATAAATCAATTAAAGTGTATCACTTATTAATATTTGTTAATAATATAGTAAACAAAAAAATTGAAACTCAAATAAATTAAATTAACTTCAAAACAAATTAACAACCAAACACATAACATAGATTTCTACTACAAAAAGGAAATAACATGAAATTTGACTTAAACTAAACTTGACTGAAATCGATTAGCAACTAAATACATAACTAAACTAATTTAAAGATGTCCATTTTTCTCAGCCCAATCCAGCAACTTTCCAAGTGTCTTTTCCTCCACTTCTGTGCGGTTCGATTTACCAAATAATGTGTTCATTAATGCTATCTTCTCAGTGGCCAGCTTCAACATTGCTTTTCGCTCCGATTTTTCACCTCTAACTTGCGAACAATATTCAAGTTTTGAACACAAGTCTACAACCCGATCGTCCAGTTGATTTGCTGCTCGAGCTTTTCCCTTCTTCTTTGCCTTTTTAACCCCTTCCGGACGCTGAAAGGATTGTTCTTTCGTTCGGTGGAGACGACCGGGTCGAAGAGCCTTCCGTGCTTTTCCTCTTACTCCCGCTTCCTGATGTTGGAGTAGTTTCTACTTCCTCTAGTTCAATAATGGGTGGGCGTGCACGTGTTGCACTTCCCGAACCAGGTTTAACGAACGACTCCCACTTTGGGTACTTACGTAACATTTCCCATACATGAAGAAATGAGAACTTAGAACCAACAGTGGATTCGTAAATAGCATGCGCTTCACGAATTACATCGTCGTGGTTGTATCCGCTCCTTTGACGTCGTACAGCTTCATCATAGCAACCGCTCCATTTCATTACAAGAGGCGTAAACCTCCTCCAACGACCTTTTAAGGAGTCCGACAGGCGTGGGGCTATGTTCTTGTTCGAGCGGGCAGCATGCTCGTACACACGTGCCACTCTACCCCATAAAGCTCCGGCTTTCTGTGAGGTCCCGACAATGGCATCCATACTAACCTGCATGTAAGCCGAAATCAACGCTTTATCCTCCAACGTTGACCACGCCTTTACTTTATTTGGTTGCGGTGATTGTGTTGGTTGGGAGGAGGGATGGTCGTCGCTCTGATTCTGATCATTCACATCGGCATCATTCGGATCATGTCCACTAATTAGGTTGGCATACATGACATAAGGTGGTAATGGGTTGTGATATTGTTGTGGTGGTAATGGGTTGTGATATTGTTGTGGTGGTAATGGATTGTGATATTGTTGTGGTTGAAAAAATTGTGGTGGTGGATTTTGTGGTAAGCTTGGATAGTTGTAAGGATCGAACTGGTAAAATTGTGGTTGGGAAATACCCCATGCAGGACGTGAGTCACGATTATGGTCAGGAGAAGACATGTTTGTTTAACATGCGAGACTAGCTTTGGATGAGTTGTAGGAAATGAAGTTTGAAGTGTTAGCTTATATAACAATGAAGGGTGAAGATTTGTCGACAACGCATGACAACCAATAGTGAAGATTCGTCCGACAATGCGTGACAACCAACAGTGGAGATTCGTCGACAATGCATGACAACCAACAGTGAAGATTCGTCCGACAACGCGTCACAACCAACAGTGGAGATTCGTCCAACAACGCATGACAACAAAAAGTAAAGATTCGTCGACAACGAGTGACAACCAACAGTGGAGATTCGTCGACAATGAGTGACAACAAATAGTGAAGACAACGCGTGACAACCAACAGTGGAGATTCGTCGACAACGAGTGACAACAAATAGTGAAGACAACGCGTGACAACTAACAGACAACACATGACAATCAACTTTGAAAGTTCGTTTAACAATGCGTGATGATGAACAGTCGTCCGACAAAACATTATAAATAGAAGGTCATTTGCAAGTCTTCCTCAAACCTCAAGTCTCAACTATGTCGAGTGACAAATCTTCTAACTCTAATTCCTCGTCTTCATCATCTGATGACCTAGATGAGGCCATAGACCAGGCAACTGAAATGGTTGCCGAGTACCTCTCCTCTTACCTCGAAGCACAACGACCACGTAACAGGAGGCGACGAACTTCTAACCCAGATAGAGATCGCACTGTTGGTTATAATCGTCTAATTGCAGATTACTTTAATGACAATCCTGTGTATTGTGATCGTGTTTTTAGAAGGAGATTTCGAATGCGGAAGCATGTCTTCCTTCGAATTGTAAACACGCTTGAGGCTACCGATGTGTTCTTCCAGCAACGACCGGACGCTGTGGGTCGACTTGGCATATCAGGTATCCAAAAATGTACTGCAGCGCTCCGGATGTTAGCATATGGTGTAGCGGTAGACGAGGTGGACGAGTACTTACGTCTAAGCGAAGCAACAGCAAGACAATCTCTCCAAAATTTCTGTCAAGGTATCATTACCATTTTCGGTGATGAATATCTACGAACCCCTACCGCAGCGGACCTAGCAAGACTGCTCCAGGTTGGTGAGCTACGAGGGTTTCCAGGCATGATGGGGAGCATCGATTGTATGCACTGGGAGTGGAAGAATTGTCCAGCTGCTTGGAAGGGACAATATCAAGGTCGAAGCGGAAAACCGACACTTGTTCTGGAAGCTGTTGCATCTTACGACCTTTGGATTTGGCATTCATTTTTTGGGATCCCAGGATCGTGTAACGATCTCAATGTCCTCCAACGCTCTCCAGTTTTCGATCACATTCTGGAGGGTCGCGCACCACCTGTGAGATACGAAGTGAATGATAACTCGTATGATATGGGTTATTATCTTACAGATGGTATTTATCCAAAATGGGCAGCATTTATGCAATCAATCATCCTTCCTCAAACACCTAAAGATAAATTATTTGCCCAATTTCAAGAGGCAACAAGGAAAGATGTGGAACGTGCATTTGGAGTGCTTCAGGCAAGATTCGCCATCGTGAAAAGACCGTCGTTAGCATGGACTCCAGACATTCTCAGTAAAATTATGACTGCATGCATAATCATGCACAACATGATCGTGGAGGACGAACGCGACTCTTATGAACAGTTGGTGGATATAAACGAATTTATACATGAGCGCCCTCAAGAAATTGGTGAAAGTTCAAACCCGTCGGGTCTCCGGTATTCCACTGAGCGTATCGTGGATATTAACAAATATCTGCGTAACAGAGATCGAGTTCGCAACGCTCAAAAACATATGGCATTGCGAGCCGATTTGATCGAGAATATATGGCGACGTTTTGGACGGAATGAGAATTAATTATGTTTGTAATATGTATTGTAATATTTTATCTTTGAATTATTATAATATGTAATTGTCGAATTTTAATAAAATCTAATTATTATGTGTTGTTCGTAATTATTGTAAGTTAATTAGATTAAGTTATTATAAAAATAATAAATTTAATAGTTTGTGAATTATTATGTTGATATAGAAAATGAGGTAAAAAGAAATGATGTGGAGGAGAGAGAGTGTTGAAAGTGGGGTTGGGGTTAGGGGTGAGCTTCGGTCCAGGACCGGACCGAACCGGACCGGACCGAAACCCGAATTTTCGGCAAGTCCGGACCGAAGACCGGACCGAATAGGTTCGGTCCGGTCCGGGTCTGTCCAAAACCCGAATTTTCCCCTTAAATTTTCGGTCCGGTCCGGACCGAAGACCGAATTTCCAAAATTTTGTGGACCGAAGACCAGACCGAAAAAATTCGGTCCGGTTCGGTCCGGACCGAAAAATTTGGTTCGGTCCGGGTGCCCGGACCGGACCGAATTTTGCTCACCCCTAGTTGGGGTTAAGAAGAGAAAAATGGGTTGGGTTGGGTTGTGGGTTGCATAGTATTTTTTGCTGACGTGGCAGAGAGAGAAAGCTGACGTGTTAAGATATTTGGGGTTGGAGTTAAAGATGACCTAACACTACTATTAACCTTTATCTACTGCTGCAACCACTACATCGCAGTTGTTAAATTCACACATCTCAAGCATTAAATGTACAATATGTCTCTAATATTTAATGTAATAAAATAATATTTTTCATGGTGAGAAACTTGTTGTCGAGTGGCAATACGGAATATGGCAGCGACAAAGGAATGATGGCTTTTAATATAATATGAATTTATGCACTTATGTTGTTCACGGTTTTGGGGTGAATTTGAAGAACGACACAGGCTTCACGAAAAATGGTCAAGGTTTGAACGTGGCCTTCGTTGGTTGGCGCAGGTCAAACTACCCCACTAGTGTAGGTGGAATGGAGCTTTGAAGCACAATTCTGAGCCCAATTTTGAGCACACGAAGCATTTTCGTTATGTAAACCACTAATCTTCTCACACTTTAACATTAGAACATAAATTATAAAAGTAGTTATCTTAGAATACAATGACGTTGTTCTAATTTTATAATATCTCTCGGATGTATTCCAAAAGGGTTTTTTAATTTGCATGGAGCTTTTAATCAAAGTTCAGACATAAACTCGTCTAACAAGAAAATTGAAAGGGTCTAAGATTTTTTAGCTGGACGTCAGAAAGGATAAAATCTAAATATTAATTTTGTTGTGAAACATGATGAATGCTTCACCTTCACGTTCTTCTCCCATAACTCCATCAACCTCTCACATTCCTATTACTCTTGTAACATACACCCTTTCATTTGCCTCCTATAGCATATAAATAGGAGATCATTGTAACACTTTTGGGGATGATGAAATACTACAAATATTCTTCCCCAAATCTTTTATCTTCTTTGTTCCATGTATATTTATTCTATAACACGTTATCAGCACGAAAGTTCTACTACCAACTAAAACCCTTGGTGTCACTCAAGTCTCAAAGGTAACAAATCCATGTTTTGATTCTCAATGTGACATACATAATTTTTTCAGTTTATCTGTCAAAAATTGTTTGTTTTGATCATAAAAAAAAGGTTAGAAAGGTGATTTCATCTTGCATGATTAATAAAGAAATCATTTTCAATCAATTGAGGATTGTATATGTATACTCTAAAAATGAAATAAAAATATTTTTGGATATGTGAATCTCGGAAAATCGTATATCTTAGTGTTTTACAACAACAACAAAAATCAGGATTTATAAGATCTTTTGTGACATGATTATATGATTTTTCGAATATTTATTTTGTTATTTTGGTCAATATATTAATGTGCTTATGTTGGAGGGGAAACATTATTTAGTTCTTAATTTAAATCTTGCACAACAAATACATTTTTAAACTCATGATTTTTTTATTGGTTATTCTGCCATGTGCTATAATACATTGATGCATTAGTCAATAATTGTTGTTTTTTACCCAACAAAATATGTTCAAAAGACAAAATAAAATAAAATCTAATGTGATGGTTTAGCATTGGTTAAATATTAAATTTTTGTGAGAAAATGTTTTATATTGGTTTGTACTTTTATTAGTCCAATATATTTTCCATACTTGTGATTTTTATTCAGTTACGATGAGATTCTTCTAGATATTAATAATTTACATGCTAATATGTTGATATGCATCATTTCTATCTAAAAGACATATATGGATATTTTACTTACATCTTGAATGTGTATTTGTTTATCATGAGGTAATTAATTTACCCACATGGTGCATAGAATATATCATGATAATTTTGTATATATATAAAATAAATGAGACTACATATATATAATCAATATATGTTGCTTTTGGAATTGCTAATATGCACTTTTGTTTATCATATGATTCAAGTACATTATAATATATCCCGTTTGGAGATGTTTAATTTAGCATGCACCGATAGAAGAAAAAAAAGGTAATAAGTTGCATGCATGTACCAATTATGCTTTGATGCTTGTAAGTTATGACTTTTAACTCTATACTTGACATCATGGATAAGAATGACATCTTATCATGGATTATGGACGTTGAACCTAACTACTAGCCTTCCCAATGTGATTATTACTTGTTAATTTTAATGCATCACATGATCATTCACAACCAATACGAGCATTCATCTCGTGAGCACATAATATTCATCTTGATAGATGTATATATATAGTACAATGTGCTACAATATAGTGGAATTTGAATCACCATGTTACAATGTGATCATTGTTATTGAAAATGATATGCATTTGCTCAGAAGGCGAATATCTTAATATTCATAAAATGCTACTATACAAAGATTTAGAAATCATTCATTTAAAAAGGGTTATGAAATTTTATGATAATCTCTGAAGGATTCATATGATCATCTAAACGACGTGCAAATAGCTAATTGAGTAAAAATGCACGTCGATCTCTAAATCAAACCCTATGACCAGAAGTTCATAGATATATAGAGATTAGTAGTAAAAGAGAAAAAAATTATTGATCACTTTACAAATTAATGACACAATACTCTTTTGGGTTATGCATCACCAATGATTGAAGGTCATGAGAGTTGTTGGAAAATCACGATATTTTTTATACCTTTTTTGTGTGTGCCAGAAGCACTCACTACAAAGTATCGTGAAAACAAGAGTATAAGCAGTGGACTAAATTTTGTGCAAATAAATATGAAATAAAGATGACATCAACGAGACGAAACATGCCCAGAAGTGCCTAAATAAAATCATCTCTTATATTAATTATGGATGTCATCATTTTATTCATTTTGTAAAGCTTTAGATAAAATTGTTGACTTCTATCACGACCAAAATGATGTCAAATTTGTCGACCGATTTGCACAACAAAATGAGAGTCCCTCTGTTTTTAAAATATGTCTCCATATTGATCATTATGGAATCTTAAAATTTATACATGATACATTAATGTACATATATACCTGCTAATATTATTCATTAATTTTTATGGTTGATATACATCATGTTATGAATCTTCCCATACTTTACTTGTACAATAATGAATAAATTGTTTCCCTCCTGCGATTTAAAGCTCCTGAAGGGCTAAGTTTTATTGTCCAATCCAATAATCATATATATATATATATATATATGATATACATTTTCTGGCATTAGGAGTGAAGCTAGAAGCTTAAAGAATGTCAAGAAAATGTACTATATTGAACCTGAAGTTCATAAGAGAATATACGTACAAGTATGATTGAACCTGAAGTTCAGAAAATCATTATCTTGCAATATCTAGCAAGTAATTATCATACATTTGTATTGATCACGAAAGAGTGACTACACCTTATATTACTAGACATAGACCACATAATATAAAGTGAAGATCTCCACATGATAACATTTATTTGAGCTCAACCAACGCCAAAAGCGTGGACCATAACATATATTATTTGTGAAAATAAAATAAAAGTTAGTCACTCCCATTGCACATCCTGGAGAGGTTATCCCTGAAGAATATAAACCCGTAAAAATACATGCAGCTGCTAAACAAAAGATTAATGAAATTACGGGGATACAGAACGGTCAAATCCTAAAATTTTGGGAAACGATGAAGATTTGATTATTATTGACGTAAAGCTTGCAATCAACTATATATGTTGATACGAGAGATATTAAATAATTATTAAAATTATTGTCGACAATTCATTCGGCTTCTTAATAGCATGCTATCTCAATAAAAGAAAAATGGATCCAAAACCTATGATATTATAAGAATGCCAGAAGCATTCATATTTGATATAAACAAAAGAAGGCGAACAATATATAATAAACTCGCTGAATAAATATAATATTTGGATCTGTAGTCCTAATTTCTGAAATTATATCCCTGAAGGATAAAAATAGAAATCAGAAAAACATGTGATACATTATAAAGCGAGGAGTAATATAAGGGTATTCGCAGGACCCAACATCCATCGTGATGTTACTCATTCTCTCGTAATATTGATAATAAGTTCTGTTACATGATCAATATGATATGCATATAAGATATGTTGTGACTTTAAAATTTTATAAGTCACTTAATATTGGTACTTATATGAGAGTCCCTGAAGGACTAATATGACAAAATATATTATATGATGACAAAAATAAAAAATGCACTATACAATTTTTGAAAAGATCACTATATGAAGAAACAAGTAAGAGTGTGCATATAACCTCTTCAATCAAAGTCATCATGAAGAATGATGCGAAGTTGATCTTAATCGTCCATATGTTTCATCCAATAACAAAAGTTACTGTTATTTATTATATTTATAACATGCTTGATGTCATAGGACCTCCATCAGAGTTTTTGAAAACTCATGAAATATTTAATGGACAATTTTTGGAATAAATGACCAGAGAAAACTCATGAAATATTTAATGGACAATTTTTGAAATATTTGTACAATGATTCAATTGTAGAAAGTGAATATTGTAGAAAACATATATTCTACTTAATACTCACATTGAAATGACACTAAGAAAGGACATCTATTGTGTATCAACAAAGATCCAATTGTAATAGGACCTAAAGTTCCTTATGAAAATGTCATGAACATTTTCTTATAACTTGAAACCTAATAAGGTTCACAATAAATATTTTATCTAAGCATAATGTTCATCTGAAAACATTTAGATGACGTTGAAGAATCTACCAATTTCTAGTCATGCGATAAAGATTTACGTTAGCAATGTGTCTTATATGTCTGATCCACATCAATTACTATCACAAAATTTTGGTGTCATTGCGTGGAGTCATTACAATTTTATGCAAGTTGGTGAATCAGTTATTGATTTTACATTCTCGTATCGCTAGGACATCAATATAATTATGAGACATCTTTAAATTGTCCATAAGTAATATCTTTTGAGGTAACATATTCACATCAAAAGTTACCACAATTTGTATTACTCCCAGCATATTATTTGAGAAAAATTGCGCAAACATATTTCACAATCTTATTATCTAAGTGAAATATAGTAAATATTCATTAAATCCGTTAAACTATCATGTATTTGTTTATTGAATCCTCATGCAATTTTGTGTTTGAGGACTTCATAAAATATATTCGTAAGTTTGGTAAACTACGAATAAGGAGAAACGGATTTGTATTTATCGTCCCTGAAGGACGGATATCCCTGAAGGATAAAACCCGAAAGTCTTGTAGTTGCACTCTTTTTCCCTTTTTCCAATTTTTGTCCTAAAAGGTTTTATTGGTTAAAGGTTTTTAATTAGGCAACTTGTGTAATTTTGTTAGCGTATGTTATGCACTCTTTTCTTTAGCTACTTTTTCCCATAGGGTTTTGTAGCAAGGTTTTTAACGAGACATAAACATAACGCATATTATATAAGAGAGTGTTATAAATGTATGTTGAATTGAGGGGGAGAATTATACGATGCACCTTTTCTTTTTCCTTCACCAAGTTTTGTCCCACAGGGTTTTACTTGGCAAAATTTTTAATGAGGCAGACCAATCAAGTGACAACTGATCAGATCCAATCAAGCGAGAATTTGGCGGATTTATTTACAAAGTCCTTGACCACCAAAGTATTTAAGAAGCTTGTCTTTAAATTTGGTGTTCGTCGTTTGAAGAATATATGTTGAAGTGAGGGGGAGCATCATACGCGCTGCACTCTTTTTTCCTTCATCAAGTTTTTATCCCATCGGGTTTTCTTGATAAGGTTTTTAACGAGACAACATCCCTAGTGTATAAAGGTGAAGATCCAAGGGGGAGTGTTGTGAAACATCATGGATGCTTCACCTTCTCCTCCCATAACTCCATCAACCTCTCACATTCTCATTACTCTTGTAACATACACCCTTTCATTTGCCTCTTATAGCTTATAAATAAGATATCATTGTAAGACCATTGTAACACTTTTGGTGATGATGAAATACTACAAATATTCTTTCCCAAATCTTTTATCTTCTTTGTTCCATGTATATTTATTTTATAACAAATTTAAAATTGTTTTGTGTTTAATATGAACACTACTTTTAAAACCTTTAGTTTTAGTGGAGCAAATTCTATATTTCAAGAACTCCACCAAATACGTGAATTCGTGAAATACATGAAAGCATGTCTATAAAAAATATATTTGTTGCCAATTGAATACTTGCGCATGCTAATCGATTGTTTTAGCAGGCCAAATCATATAAAAATTCTAAGGGACAGTTGATTCAAATTATTAATGTGGAAAAGGAAATTCAATTCAAAATCAATTGCTCCTGTTGTTTTATTTTATATGAAGCGCTATCGCTCTGTAAAACTAAAGGAGGGTAATAGGGTTGAGTGAGGATTAAGGTAAATTTGGATGGAGCGCTCACACGAGAAATTTCAAAATATATCATTTGCAAATACCCTATTCAATCGATAAGTTAGTAGAAACCGTAAATTCCACAACAATATAAAAGTTGTTGAAATCAAATTTCATCTTTCTAGGTGGAATTTCCAAATATCACTTTTTTCATCACTTTGTAATTCCATGTCTTTCCAAACACAAACGACCCGTCCAAGACGAGTGTCAATGTCTTGGAACCGGACTCAACCCGATCGACCAAGATCGCATTAGAGAACAGACTTGACCTGCAGAGTCAGTCTTGGACGAGACTCGATTGAACCATATTTTTTATAATATTATTTGCAAGTAAAATATATTATTTAAGATTAATTTAATGTTACGTTTTATAGGATTGCATTTTAGTGTTGATTTGTTGTATTTTAATAATAGTTTAGAATTAATTTGGAGCTTTAAAAGTGTTTTTTGGTTTGGAAGATAATTTCAGTAAAGACTTGATTTGAATGAGACTAGGGACCAAGAACAAGATCTGATCGAAAACTGAACTGGATCGGTGAGAACTAGTCTCGGACCGGATTTTATTTATAAAAATGTAATTATTTTGTAAGTAAAATTTATTATTTAAGATTGGTTTAATTTAAAATTTTATGAGATTGTATTTGAATGTTGATTTGTCGAAATTTAGCAACAGTTTAAGATTACTTCATTGTAAAGGTAGACAGACATACATGATAAACTTGGTCAAAAAGAAATTAAACTACGACATATTCATTTTTTTCTGCTAATTTCGTTTTCTCGGAATACATTTTCTGCCACCTTATGTGGCCCAATCATACCCTAAGTATATGCAAGTTTGGAGGGCTGTATTACTTGTTAGGTCTCTTACCACTTTGTCTATTAATTAATCTTACTCATCTAGTACATCGAGTTTTTAGATCTTATTTACCCGAGTTTTTTAGAAAAGGATAATGCATTGTTCATTATCAACAAAAAGGTGTTCCATGTCATTTGACGTTGAGACATCAACCTCGTCTAACGAGGCTATCTTTCTTTTGAAATATGATTAACATAGAGTTAACATGAAACACTTTTGATTTTTAAAAGGGCTTCAACCTTTCCAAATAAATCAACGACAGCGGCTTCACAAACCATCTTATCCAGGGAACATAGATTAGGCATGCTTTTAACCGTAAAAATAAGACTTACAGATGTATGTATATATTTTATATATTTGCGTAAGATTTCATATCCCAATGTATGTATACATATTTTAAAAAAATTAATACAACATACAAGATCGATTTCATACTTTCAACAATTTTATGTATATTACTTTGTGTTTATTCTAATTTCATGCAATCCTACATATATTAAATAAATCACAAAAATAGAATCATACCCAAAGGTTCTCTAAAACATTTCAAAGATCTTGAGTCGCGTTGCCTGTTGAATCGTCCGCCGATTCGCCTCCAAGTGTTCACCAAACTCTAAACAAGATTAGAAAGAAAGAAGCTAGTCAATCAATATCTAATTAGGCTTAGATCTAGCTAATAACCCCTCTTTAAGCTCCTCATATTCTCTATCTTCAAAACTTAAAATTACTAAGAGATTTTCGTGGTGATTAAGGAAGAGATTAATGAGAGAAAGAATTTTTGCATTAATAAAAACAAGTAGAATGATGAGTCCTTTTATAAGCTCCCAAAACATACTCATCAAGAACTCTTCTTTAGTCATGATCTCTTGCTTATTCACTCCTAAAATTAATCTCAAATTGCCACATAAGCATCCTCAAAATCATTTAACTAAATCTGGAATTAATCTAACCCACGATTTAATTATTCTCTTAATAATTCAGACAAAAATCGCATTGTTCGGTTGACCGAGAATTTTTCTCGGTTAACCGAACCATTCGGTTATAACAGGTGTTCGGTGGACCGTGAGCTAGACGGTCAACCGAATTTGCATGAGAAAAAAATTCTCTGACAAAATTCGGACGATCCGCGTCTTGCTCGGTCGACCGTTGACACACCAAAATTTCTCCTAGTGAACATTCATCGGACGACCGAGTCACCTTCGGTCTACCGAAAATATCCCAAGATATTTTCTCTCGGTTGATCGTTCACGCTCGGTTGACCGAAATCAATTGTCCAGGCACTCCAGACAATTTCAGTCAATCAATTGGGCTTACCCGTTCCCCGTTCGGTTGACCGTTCAAAAGGCACCTCGGTCGACCGAACCCTAAACGGTTCACCGTGGTTGACCCCGATTTTGCCTTTGTCAAATTTTGGATTTATTTCCAACAAAATTTGATCTTTTGGGTTTTTTAGAAATTCATATCTTATGTAATATATTATCCTAGGTAATATTAAATTATTACACCACATAATATACACATCTCATATGAATTTATTATGATTCTAATTATGTCAATTCTCATGACATATTGATTTTATTCGTTCACCACATGTGTCCTTTTTTCACATGAAACCCGACACATCATATGAACTCAAAATCAAGCTTCTTGTTTCACAGTTTTGTGGTGTGACCTATAAGAGGATCTAAGCTAAATTGACAGTGATATTAAACACTTAATATCTCAAACTATTAGCGGTATCTAGCTACACATTATAGTTACCCAATTAGCATAGATGTCTTTGTTCCACCTGAACCAAAACACGATCCATTTAGTGATGTAAGTGCACCACTTGTGTCTGTCCCTTGCCTCATGATATTAAGAATATATACAAAGTAGAAATGTGTCACATTCGTATTATACTCATTTCTTGATCTATTTGAGCTAATTATAACTATGTACCTTAACTCAAGTTACATTGTACACATTATAATTTTACTTTATCAAGGGGCTCACTAATATCATTACTCAATTAAGAGGGGCAACGATAATCATTTGACTAGCTATCTTTTCCAACACAAGTCATGTTCAACCAACTATTGCCTTTATCACTATACTCATTGATAGCTTTTGACAATAATCAAATTAAACACTTATTGAGTGAAAAGATATGTCTCATATCTTAGGATCCAAGACACAGTAAAACATTAATGACACGAAATACAATTCCATAATGTTTTACTTGTTAGGTGTATTCAATATATAAAAGTAATCTTTCCCCCTTTTATATACTCGTGTCGTCAATTATTTGTAGAGCTACAACAATCGATGACCAACACGACACTCTTATCTCGGTGATTAATGTTCCATGTTAATTACCATGATTGTGAGTAACTTTTGATTTATGTAAACCATTATCTTTTAGAGCTCTACGGTTAAGTACCAAACGTCTCTTCCTTAACACTTTCAAAAGACGAATACCATAATCAAGGAACAAAATGTTTGCACATTCAATTCATAATAATTGACATATAAAAGTAAAACTTTTAGAACACATTCGCTTCAAATTGGACAGGCTTAATGAAAACATATTAATTGAGAAAATGTATACGATGACAATCTATCTATAATTATAGGATCTCGGGTTGCTCACTCAAAATCTCCTGTAATTTCTCACACGGAGTCACGTGGACATCCAACACAGTCACTGCTATTTCCAAAGTATTTCCACTTGTTTTGGTGGGATATTTTTTGGCAATATAGTACCAACATGGGTTTACAACCTACAGAATACCTAAGCAAGTGGAGTGATGAGATGTGATTACGAGAGCACATGGTTGATGGGATGAAATTCTATTTAAATTAGATGGAAGTTTTTGGTGGGAACCGGTTGATGGTAAGAAATCTAGATATTTTGTCATCTACTTTTGCAGCAATTTTTATCATTACTTTTGTAGCATAAGGTACTACTTTTGCAGCACAATGTATTGTATTTTATATCATAATTTTGAATTTATTTGAAATCCATCTAAAATTTATACTTTTTCACACAACACTATTATATTTGTTCACCGCATTTTCTCTCATTTTTTATTCTTTGTTATTTCTTGATTAAGTTATGTTTGATTCAACTTTTTTCTTGATTAAGTTATTTACTAGTACAATTATGGTTGTTGATGATACAAAATTGATGGTAAATTCATGTACATAGTAGAGTACATTCATGTACATAGTAGGGTTACCTTGCTATTGAATTCAACTTACCCCGACTATTATTTTGGGTTACCCTGCTATTGAATTCAACTTACTCCGACAATCAATTAGGGTTACCCTGCTCGATTTACCCTACTCAATTCAATTAGATTTACCCTGCTGTTGGATTCAACCTACCCTGTCCATCAATTAAGGTTACCCGACGGACCATCATTTAATACATTTTATTTACTCCAAGTTACCCGTCCTATTTACCAAATTACCCCAATCTCTTCTACCAATTGGATTTATTAATTAGGGTTACCCGACTATTGAATTCAACTTATACAATCTATCAATTATATTAAATAGCACGGTTGACAGATGTTTCTCATTTTATGAAAACTGTAAGGCGTTGGAGAAAAGATGTAAACATAATTCTAGGTAAACTGCCCAAAAAAGATCAATTGGTGATAAGTGCATTTGGTAGGCAACAAGAAACAATGAAGTTTTGTGTTCTCCTTGGAGAGGAGTTGTTCCAATTTCACGAACGATCATTAGAGGTAATGGAAAGTCTAAGGTCTTGAAAGTTGAGCTTACTTGAATCCAATGTACCCGTCCCATTGAATCGAATTACCCACTCTCGAAACTAGATTTACCCCAACCTACCATCCATTCTACCAATTGGATTTATTAATTAGGTTACCATGTTATTGAATTAAACTTACCCTGACTATTGTTTTGGGTTACCCTGATATTGAATTCAACTTACCCCAACAATCAATTATGGTTACCCTGCTAGACTTACTCTGCTCGATTCAACTAGATTTACCATGCTATTAGATTCAACATACCTTGTCCATCAATGAGGGTTACCCCCACGAACCATCATTTAATTCATTTTATTTACTCCAAGTTACACATCCTATTAAACCAAATTACCTCTTATCGCAACTAGATTTATCACAATTCCTTCTACCAATTGGATTTATTAATTAGGGTTACTTGACCAGTCCATACTTAAATTTTGTAGAAAGTTTCAATAGGACATGATAAACACAAGAACTATACAAATACTTTATGCCACATTATGTACAAACATAAAAACAACATAACAAGAACCATACAAATACATCATGCCACATTATCCACAAACATAAAACAACATAACCACATTATCCACAAACATAAACACAACCTTATCCACATGTTTGGAATACCCTAACACAAAACCACCAATACTCATCTAAATGACCCCATTGTTGGAAGTTGTCGCAACAAGGGATTCCCCCCTCCGGAGGTAGATATTGGAGTTGATCTCGTTATCGAAAATCTCCGTATTTGACCTAACCTCAGTGTCATCAGGTACGTCTAGCGAAATCAGCAAAATAAGAGAGGGGGAGCGAGGTGTCCTCAATGTCGATCCAACACGAGAACTTGGTCGAGCTTGATGACCAAATAGATTATCCTCTTCATCATCCCGCCATCAGTTTTTGGCACCACACTAAATGAATCATCGTATAAGGGCACAACACAAGGGTTTGGATCCTAATTTGGTGAAGAAAAAAGGCCGCCTAGGTAATACTAGGATAAAGTCTACAGTAGAGGAAAATAAAGCCAATGTACCCATCCTATTGAATCAAACTACCTACTCGTGACACTAGATTTACCCCAATTGACTATCCATTCTACCTTTCGCATCTATCATTTTAGGGTTACCCTGCTATTGACTTCTACCTACTCAATCTATTATTTAGGTTACCCGACTATTGGATTCTACTTATCCCGTCTAGTATTTACGTCTAAATTGGTATTCAAAATTCAACTTCCCCAACCAATCAATTAGAATTACACGGTCGAATTTACCAGACTAAATTCCACTAGACTATAGTTAAGATGCTATTTAATTCAACTTACCCTGTCATTTACTTAGGGTTATACCTCTATTGCATTCAGCGTACCTAGTATATTATTTTTGGGTGCCCCGTTTTTAAATTCAGCTTACCCCGTCAACCAATCAGGATTATCCTGCTAGTTTTACCCTACTATATTCAACTAGATTTTACACTGCTATTAAATTTAATTTACCCTGTCCATCAGTTAGGATTACCCCCAGGCCCCATGATTGATTCATCGTATTTACTCCAACTTATCGGTCCCGTTGAACCAAATTATCCTCTATCACATCTATATTAACTAGGAGGTTACCTCCTAGTTTCCTATACCGCCACAACCCACTCTACCTACGAGTTATGATCGATGTCCAGTTTCTTATCAATCACTAACCTAGTGATCACATACCGCGTCAAAGCGATCAGAAAAAGATTTACAAGGATGTCAGTACCAAAACCGATGTTAATTCAACATATGCAAAGCATTACAACTTACAAGACCTTCAAAACACAAACTTATATAATGAACTTAGTACCAACCATACATTATTCATAGACGCACACATCACAACAACAGACTCAATCGACCACACCAGACGACAGGAAAAATGAATTCCTTACAGTAACTCCCTCCCTTTGCATGCATTAACTTTTCAAGAGATATCGATGGAATTGACGTCGGGATTCTTAGCCTCCTCCTTGGGGACAATAATAGTGAGCACACCATTCCCCATGAAGACCTTGACCTGATCCACCTTGGCGTTCTCTGGGAGACAAAACCTCCTCAAGAACTTCCCCCTCCTCTCTATCTGATGCCATCGGTCTGTCTTCTCTTATGTTTTCTTGCTCCTCTTCTCACTTATCTAGAGCATGTTTGCTTCCTCCACCTCTTCCTTCTTCAGTACAAGAAGATATGCCTTGAATACGTGTGCCTCAGGCGTCTCCTTCTAGTCGATATTCGTGTTGGCGATGGCTGTTGTTTGATTCGCGAAGGCCAGGCGGAACTCCTGAAGAGAGCAGAAGCTCTGGGAGGGATCCCAGATGTCGAGGGAGAAGGGGTTGAGCACGTTGCAACGGCGATCGAAGAAAAATATAGTATCACGTTAAACAATGAAATAAAGAACGTAAAATGATAGAAAAATACAAATAAATCATGAAGCATAAGCTTCTTCCGTACCCATAAATCATGAAGCATAAGCTTCTTCCGTACCCATAAACAACTGCACCCATAAATGCAGTTTCTTCCCCAAAAAGTAAATGAAGCATATAGGTCACAAACACAATAATCAAGCAACATAATAAATGAACTAACAAGAATCCACACTTGAGGATGCCACAAAACCTTAAATCTTTGCTGCGAAATGGGTCTTCGGGAAAAGTGATTAATATATTTTGGGAAAAAACATTTGAGGATTTCATCAATATCCAATATTATCGACATGATTTGATTTGGCTGGCTTGAGATGTGAGATCCACCGGTTCGTTAAGGGAATGTTCAATAATCATCTGGTAGCTTGATGGATCCTGAGGTAATTTACAAGGCACGAAAGGGCAAGTGGAAATTAGCCTGGGGTAAAACCTACTATGCCAATGAGTAACTTCATCAGTAGGCAAAAATCACCCCTGGGGTAAAATCTAGTGGGCAAAAATGAGTAACTTCGTTAATGTTGTATTATGATTTTGAAATTAAGAATGATTAATAGAGAAAAAAACCAAGGGAAAAATAAATTTTTTCGATAAATCTCAACATAAAAATCGAGCAAAAATCACTCATTCAACCAACAAATAGAAAAATAGATTCGAACCCATTTCTTGAAACAAATCCAAAACTCAATCTTCAATCGAATTAACAACTAGAGAGCCATAAAATCGGACCTTTACTGATGAAAACCTAAAAAATACTTTCCATTTTTCTTCTCTTCAAAGCCACAAAGACCCAGAAATTCCAAAAACAAGTCGAACCCATTTCACGAAAGATTATCGAAGCCCCTTTTCCACCAAATCAACCCATAAAAACATCACCTTTACCATCAAAACTCCAAAGAAAGGCAAAAATATCCAACTTGCAGTAGACATGGGGAAAGAAGAGAGAGAAATCCAGTAGAATTGAAGGTTGGAACCAAAATTTCGGGCAAGATGCTTGATCCGGTCGATGGTGGTGTGGGAGGAGTTGTCGAGGTTGTCGACCATGACGGTTCTGAATCCGACAAGGAGAAGCTGCAATACAGGTTAGGAACTTGAGGTTAGGGATGGAAGAAAGAGGAATGAACAAATTGGAGGAGAGAGAGAGAAAAGAATGGAAGCAACACTCTTTTCATTCTCCATATGTACGGTAAACTTTTAGTTTTAATCATATTTTAATTTTAGGTTTCAATTTCAAAATTTGAAATGGATGTGAGTTGGAGTCTTAACAATTTTTTTATATTGGATTCAATTTCCAACTCATTGTCCACGTCACCTGGGTGGGAAGATGGGTTTAGTTCTACTTTTTCATAATTATACGCCGAAGTAATGATTATGATGTCGGAGGGAATAAATCCCTTGTTGGTGGTATTCATAGGAAAAAACCAATAAAATATGTCAATTGAAATTATAGATTGCGACAAAATGGCAAGAACGAAACAATTAAAAAGCTAACCGAATAAAAGCTGAGAGCACCCTTAACCATCCAAAAATACCATGCGCCCAAAACAACCGCCCAACACATCAGCACTGGAGAGCACATGAGACTTCCACGTAATCCGCCCGGGCGGATGGATGGGGTGGGTGGGGGCACGTGGCCCCCCGATTGGTTACTTTTTTAAAAAAATATAAAAATATAGTTAAATATGTTAATAATTATTTTAAATCGTTTTTTCAAAAAAAAATATGAAAATATGTTTTTTATTTGTTCCTATTTTTTAAGACTATTTAATATTTTGGTATATTTTACCTAGAATTGATCTACAATTAACGTGAATGAGAGAGAATGTAGGGCGTGTGAGTTGTTTTGGGTGTGGTTAAGGAAAAATTAAGAGGGTTGACTTGAGCTGACGTGGTGGAGAGAGAAAACCGGACGCCCGGTGGTCTGAGTATTGGATTGGAACACATCCATCCCATCACGAAAACCTTTATTGCGCCTAATCCTGTAATACGAAACTCTGATACTTAAACTCAAATTTATAATTTCGTTATTAATATTAATTTGTATATAGGTAGATTTGGGTTTCTAATTAGTCTTGAACACAAAAAATAAGAAAGAAACCGTGCTTTACAAGATAATTTAATAAAATAATTTAATCAAATTTAATTTGCCAAGCAAAATATAAATAATAGCTGGACACCAACTAAATTCAAAGCAGACTAGCCCTTTAAGTATAAAAAAAACTAATATTTATCCCAATTCTATCAACCCGATCTATTAGATTTAAGGATATCAGCAATACCAAGAACAATAGTTGTTAGGAAAGAATGACGATGGTTTCTTCATACATTTATCTTCTTCAACTCCTCCTCTTTTCCCTTCTGGTCGCCCGACCTGTCTCGTCAGAAACAACATCCTCACCACCAACAACAAGCACTTGTTTCTGCGATGTCGGAGGCACATACACTAACAACACCTCCTTCCACACAAACCTCAACCTCCTTCTAGCATCTCTACTTGCCACCGCCCCCACTGCAGCCACCAGAGCCTCCTATGATACAAGAGGCCAGGCCCCTACGCGGATTGTGGGCCTTGCCTCATGTTTCGGATGCGAGGATGGCGAAGAGGGTGCCACATCCTGCATGGCTTGCCTTACGCGGGCCATGAACGATGTTTTCCACCGATGTGCTAATAGAAAACAGGCAATTATTGTGTCTGATAAATGTCTTCTCACGTATACAATAGAAAGCCTCGAGGATCGATCGCAGGACGAAAAATCGGCAGTGGAATTGTCTCAATATGCATCACCTCCTTCGGTTGAAGAGGCATCCTCGCATCCTCAAGTGGTTGAAGAGAGATTGATTCCTCCGGTTGTTGAAGAGCGATCGGAGCTGGAACTGGAGGAGATACCGCAAAGTGAGCAAATATTTGAATCTGAATCAACAGTTTATGAGACACTTGTAGAGGTGCAAGAAAATAGTACTGAGAATGTGTCTTTGGAGATCCAAGAAACTGTTTCATCTTCTGTTTCCACATTGGAGGTGCCATCACTAGCTATAGATGAGATTCAGGAATCAGCTACAGAAGAATTAATTCCTAAGAAAGAAGAAATCATTCCCCAGCCATCTCCATCGCTGTCACCCGAGGGGGATATTTCGGAGGAATCATCGGAATTGGACATTGAGGATGAGATTCTCTCACCGGTGGTGATTGTAGAATCCACATCGGAAGAAACCCCTCCAGCACCAGAGGCAGTACCAGAACAAGAACCAACACCAGAACAAGAACAAGAACAAGAACCAACACCAGAACAAGAACAAGAACAAGAACAAGAACAAGAACCAACACCAACACCAGAGCCAGAAATAAAAGAACTAGCACTAGCACCAGCACCAGAACAAGAACAAGAACCAACACCAGCACCGGTGCCGGAATTAGCACCGGCACAACCATTATCAGTACCCCCGGAGACCACAATGAAGCCTCCGTCGGAGCAAGTTCCGGTGAGAGAGGGTGAAACTTCTCCACCTCCGGTAACGTTGACTCCAGTAGCTCCGAGGGATTCATGTAGAGGTAATATGAATTCGAATTGTTTTTGGAACTTTTGCAAAACTGCTCTTCACAATTTTATATCACCTCAATTTGCGTGGTAGCTCGTAAAGGTCTAAGTTCGTCGAATTTCTTTCACTCCATTATATCTGCTACACTTCTAATAATGAGTCATCAACTTTCTTTATGTTCAACCTTAGGTGGAAATTAGGGGCTTTTGTACTAAGTTATTGTTACTTATAACAACCTTAAAAAATTATTTAATGAATGAAAATCACCTTTTTTATTTATCAAAAAAAAATCTATGTTCAGTTAATTACTATTAACAATAACTACAAGTTATATATATATATACACACCTCATATCGACGATTTATTTGCATCTAAGTGTTTCAAACAACATAAAAATGATAACGAAATTAAAATTTTGAAGGAGTATTCTTGCAAAAAATCCTTTTAGTATAGGTGGATTATCAAGTTAAAGATTTTGTGACCCAATAGGACAAGTAAGAATGGTTAGTGGCAATTTGGCATGTCTTTATGCATCCCGTTAAGTTCGATTCTCAAGCACCAAAATTATTTTCTCCCTTAATTTCCTAGAAGAAACGATTGTAGGTTTCACTCTTCTATTTGGATTTGTACCTTCACAACTTCACCACAAAGTGGAGACAAGTCGTGAGAGTTCCAATAGTCAAAACAAAGTTTGAAAAATTCTTGGATGATTATATCGTCCGTATATGTCGAGGTCAGTTTCAAGAGACCATGTTGAGTGAGAAAAGAGACACAAACATTGCTTTTTTCTCCTCATTCGTATATCGTTCGTAATTAGTTTATAAACCTGCCTAAATTCGCTGGAAGATATAAACCTGCCTAAATTGGCTGGAAGAAACTTCGCAAAGAACAGAACATGCAAAGTTCTCTGGACAGTTATTGCCGTAAAAAAAATTCGAATAACTACTGTCGAGGTCATGTGGTTGCAATTTTAATTTTTTGAATTTTCACATGATTAAATGAAAAGGAAAAACTGCAAATATATAAATAAAAATACGTTGCTTTGACCAGAACTCTTTACGATGAACAAGTATCGACAAACTTGTATGTCATACACTCATGAATCACATCTTTTTCACTAGTAGATATCAATTCATGGTCGTGTTCCTCGAGAACTAATTTTAAATCCATTTTCCATGGAAAGTTTCAATTTGAAATCCTACTTAAAATGTGATTACGTGGAAATGAGTATATGATTAAGACGTTTAACCAAAAAAATTGCATTTTTTTATTAGAGTCTTTTTAAGCGTGTAGACACATTATATGAAATCGAAGTCCTTCATCTTTTTGAAATATATATACATATTTATGTATTGATTAAAATTTAAAAAAAATTAAAAGCGTTTTAAAATTTTAAACATATCGAAATTTGTCTAAATTCCTATACTACGTAAAGAATAAGATAGTAAAACAAACCTTTGAGAACATGCTTTTTGAATAACAAACTACCATCTCTTTGTAAAACAAAATCATATTTTTGAAAAACATATAATGCTAATTTGAGTTTGTAAGCCGAATAAAAAGTGACGTGTTGTAAGAAAATAAAAAATAGCCAAGGCTGGGCCATTTTGGGTGACCACCGCGTTTGTAAGTCAACGTTTAGCTTTCCGAGTTGAGTGGCAATGCACATTGTTGTGTTTTTTTTTTTTTTTGTGTGTAGAGAGTTTGTTAATCAATATGTTTTTCTGAAGTTGGGTATTATAATAAACTTCCAAAAAAACCATTTCTGTCAGAGTAGTGATTTGCAAGTTTTTTGCAAACTAGTCCTTCAAAACAATTGCAAAAGGTTCCCAACACAAACGTCGGGCCAAAGTTGGCCCATTAAAAGACAGATTGTGTTTGACAACCTAATTTTACATCGGATTGTATTTAGCAAAAAATATTTTTCTTACTCTACCATTTAAACAGTTTATGAATTCTTTTATCTCATTTCCTAAGTGTGTGTTTGATATTCAGGAAGTTCAATAATAGTTTGTAACTTCACTTCAATGACTCTCCCGTTTTAGAGTTGTAGTTCTCGAAGTCACTCCAATTGCATATTTTAATTCATGAAATATCTCCTGGAAATAAAGTTTCACATATTTTTTAAGTTTCCCATGCTACCAATCCACCCTAAGAACATTAACCTGTGTGTGTTAGGGTAGAGAACTGAAAGCACTCTCTTGGGTTTTGAGATGTTTTCCACTGGGAAGAGGAGAGAACTATCGAGGAGACCATTGCAGGCAACTAACAATCCCAAGACATGCCATTAATATTGTGCGTAAGTGAAAGGATCATAATCCAAAGGAGAATACATATTAAGGAAAGAAAATCCGGAATAAGAAAGGAGAAAAATAATAGAGATGAGAAATGTCACTGTGTGGGAAACTACAACAAAATTTGTGCCTGTTTATAGAGCTACAAAAATATAACCACTGGGAAAAATAGTTGGGGCTATAATTGTTCGAATATAGTTTCTGGAAATATAGTCATTGGAATAGAGTTACCGGAAGTATAATCATTGGAGTATAGTTTGAGCATGCATCTGTTATTAAGTTGTATTGGAATATAATAGTTCGAAAACATATATATTGGAAAAATATATGTTGGAAAAGTAACTATGATGCAATATTATCATTAAAATACGTATCAATAAAAAAATACAATCAGTTGGTATTGGCTTTGCGTTCATGTTCTCGTGTAGCAAGAATGCAAGATGAGGTCTAATCGCAAAGCATGATCGAAAAACGAAAATGTTTGTATCTTTTATTGATTTTTTGTGTGAAGATATCATAAAATGTTTTAACTTTTTTTGCTCTTTTATGCAATCTCTCTATCTTTTAAATAATTTTACATTTTCTTTAACAAATCTCAATATGTAACTCACATGCTAACTTAAAGATAGATAGAAAGATATGGTTTAAGTTGCAAACAAGTGTAAGGAGCGGCTAAAGCTTAGTATATTATCTCCTATAAATGCCACATGTACTGGAACTTTGACATCAATTCCTTGGATCAAGGTAAGCCTTTAGAACACTTTTCCCCACCCTCCACTTAGTACGACATGTATATAATTACATGGTTTTTTTTAGAATTGCAATGACAAACTTTAACTAGTGTAGAACAGGAAATAAGCATCACCCAATACACGTCGGTCACCCGCAAATGCGATGTCTATAAGTATATACATCGCGTTTACTGGTAGCCGACGTCTATACTCACATATGAACACCGATTTTGTTAATAACCGATGTCTATACCTCGTTTAAAAATGTTAAAAAAATAAATGACCCATAGATTTACGTCGTCTGTTCGGATAACCAACGCGTATTTTCTTAAACTAGACGTTGTCTGTGTCGGATAAACAACGCATATTTTCTTAGAATAGACGTCAACATTTGGTGACCGACGTCTAGGTATAGACGATCCATAGACAGACGTCGGCTTATGGAACGCCAATAACCGACGTATAGAGATTGTATATCCGACGTATATTCTCTATTCTGCACTAGTGTTTAAAGTTGAATGTTTGTTATTTTGTGTTTTTGATATTTTGAATATAGAAACGCTAAAGTTAAGTAAATCTGTTTTAAATTGAGTTGGACTAGAAAACAAATATTGTGATTTTACTTGAGATTAAGTTTTAAATATTGTGATGTGTTTGTTTATTTTAAGGTTATTCTACCTTTAGGGGAAGTGATATCAAAATATATAAATTGATATCCATTTGTGTGACAAAATGTCGAATTTAACTTGACTTTGATTTGAAATCAAAATATTAAACTCAAACAACAATTATGAACTCTTATTGAACAAGAATTTGGAAAATTAAACAACATAGAACACAAACAATTAACCTAAACAAAAAAAATACAAAGGCGATAGTATATTTAAAAGAATTTCATCCATATTATTGTTTTAACATTTATGAATTAATACACATAATCATGCTTGGTTCACATCCAATTATAGGTTCGTGCATGGCACGGAATATTATTGCTAGTTCTTCATATTGAAAGCATTAATTTCGTTTTTTTTGTTGTACTTTTCCTTTACAGGTCCTATTCATTACTTGCCTAGCCACGCTTAACTATTATCATCAGTTACTTCATGTATGCGTTTGATATGATCTGATTCCAATCTGAATAACAACAATTCAACTAAAAAAAGGATCACATCCGTGCTTAGTTAGTGCTTCATTAATATCAAAGTCAATTGCGTCTGGGACTGTTGATTAATAAAAACACAAAATGGCAGCAAAATGCACAATTAATCTCTTATATATATATTGTTCATTTTTGCAGAAAAAACAGAGACCGAAGGTATATTATGGTGGATATTTCTCATTATATCAATCATACTCTCTACACTAGTGATGCCCTACATTGTATACACTTCAGTATTGAGGGACCAATCGCATACACGATTGGACCTATTGAACGAAAGAGAAGTTGATACGAGGTGGACAACCAAGAACAATTTCAAAAAAGGGGCAAGGATGAGGCCCAGAAGGGAATATTAATCTGAAGTAAGGAACCATTGGATTTCTTTTATTAGAAAAGACTTATTATTTGTTTGAGGCTCGTGGCATTGCAATTTTTATGAAATCGACATTTGTCAAAATTTAGAAGTGCTTCGGGGAAGGGTGCCAACTTTGTTGCGTACTGAGCATGCCAATTGTTGTTTGCGATGAGATGAGAGAGTTGTGTTTGTTTGATCATTTGAATGTTACTGAAAAATATTAAACAGTTCTGCTGGTATATATACTGTATGTTTTCCGAAGGATTGACTTGTATGTTGATATTTTTTATAAGAATTATCTCCATATTCTACCAAAACATGTTATTTGATGAAACTATGAAAGTGTTATATATTATGAAAATATGTTATGTTGTATGTATTTTGATTCTTCAAGTATTTTAGTGATATATATAAAGGTTAATGTTCTAAAACTTGTTGTGGTTAATGTTCTAAGTCATCACATTGTATGGGTTCTAATTTGTAAAAATAAAAAAAAATTAAACACTCAAGTCACTCCATACACTTAACCGGTTATCCACCCTTAGGCGGTGAATGTAGCAGTTGTTAAATTTTTGCCCCGTGCCACCCTGCTCACCCAATTAACTTAGGCAGGATGGGTAGCAGTGGGTAAAAACTTTCCCCACACCATTCCATTTACACCCCTACACCTCTACTGTTAGTGGGACCCACTACGTTACAATTTCCGTCTATTGTCGTTAGAAAATTTACAAATTAAACCTCATAAAATTACTATCACTTGCCATATGCTAGGAAGGGGAAGAGGTGGGAGGGGAAGAGGAGAGGGCGGTGGAGGCGGAGATAAGGTTTTTTTTAAAGTTTTTTTACTTTTTTTATTTTTGTTTTTTATATTAAGGATATTTGAATTTTTATGAGGGTTGATTACAAAATTCCTAACGGTGTTTAATGAAAACTGTGACAGAGTGGGACCTACTAACAGTAGAGATACATATGTGCAATTAATATCGACTCGCAGGTGCACTTGAGACAATAGTAGAAAAGCATATGCATATCGTCAATTACGTCTCCTGGGAAGTGCACCAAGTTTGTTGAGTTGCGGATCAATGCATGACTTTTGCATCAGAAGTGGATCCTTCCCACCCGGTTAAAATGTAAACGAAATTCAAGCTAAAATTGCAAGCTACTGGAACTTTTGCAATAATGTGCCCTCGCGATTGCAACAAAGAGCTTAGGAGTCTTCGTCAATAGAAATAAGAATGTGTGCCCCATCAATAGAACTAGGGGTGTCAATGGATGTTCGAAATTCGGAAATTCGTTCGCGTCCGGTTCGAAAATATTCGGTCCGAACAATATCCGATCCGAATAATATTCGATTCGTGTAATATTTGGCACATGCGAATGCAAATATGGATATTGATACATCCGATCCGAGATTAAATATCTGTATTATAAGATCTGTATCCATATTTGTATCATATACTTATGCAATACATTATTATACCTAGAAGTATTCATATTTCAACCTTATGTGATTATATTTTGAATATATAATTTAAATTTATTTATTCAAATAAAAATACATCTACTGATCACATTTATTCAAGCATTGAATATTGTTATCATTTTAAGAATATGAAGTTAGAAGTTAAGATAAAGTAAATTAATATTTGAAACCAAATAAAGTTATAAATGTGACTATGTATAATAATTTGTCTAAGTGAAATGAAAAATGTTACAAGGTGGGCAATTATGTTTACGGATGCGGATATTATCCGTATCCGCTCCGAATCCGTCAAATATCCGAACGGATATAGACTTTTCATATCCACAAATAATCCGTATCTGAATCTGTAAATTTCATGCAGATGCGAATATGGATATACCTATATCCGATCCGTTGACATTCCTAAATAGAACCAACACAATCCTGTTAAAAACCAAAAGAACTAAATATACTACTATAACTTGTATTACATTTAAATCATAAAAGAGTTTTGTAATACCTACAAATAGAGTCAGCGCTTCGAATTGTTCTAATTTGGAAAGGTGTCTCGGATGTTGATTATTACAAATACATACTTGACAAGCGAATAATCGCATTCAGAACTTGGATAAAATGACGATGTATGGTTTCCCCACAATGTTAGAATCTCTCTTAATTGCACACCTCTATTACTTGAATTATGCGCAGAAGTATATAGAAACATTGTAATTTGCTCTTCCAAACTAAGACCTCTTGAATAAGAAAGAAGATTATTATTTCGTAATACCTCAATAATGTTAGAAGTTGGTTTAATTTTGTTAAGTCAGAAACAGGTTAAAACAGTCGACTGGTGGTGAATTTCGGTCGACCAATTTTAACAGGAACTCTTCAGAGGTGGAGTTCGATCACCCAGTGTTGGACACTGTTCGACCGAAATAACAGACACTTTTTTGGAGTCAGGAACGGTCAACCGATGGTGATTCTGGTTGACCGAAAAGCGGTTCGAGAGTTGGTTGCAACCGTGGAGAGGTCGATCGGGCTATGGAGCCAGTCGACCAAAATTAACAAGAAGCATTCATGGTAATTGCTTCGGTCGACCGTTGGTCACGTTTTCTGCACGTTTCTATACGTTTTTTAGTCGTCTATTTAAGGGCTCCTTTGCCCTAATTTGTTTAGAACAAACAATTATTATTTCCTTCGTTGAGTATAGAGAGATTAGGGCTAGAGAGAGATCTAGAGTGCTTTGGAGGACATATTGTTGTTTGTTTTTTGACCTTAATCTATGTTTTGATGATTTAATCAACCTAATCTCAATCAAAATCAAATATAGTGTAGCACACATATTGCATAGCGTATATATTGCTTTGTGCTAACATCTACATGTAATCAAGACTCAAGGAAGAAAAGAATTCAAGTCAAGACATGTAATCAAGCTATTGAAGACATGTAATTTTATATTTCTTTTGAGTCTTAAGAACTTTGTGTACTTGAGCATACAAGAGTTAAAAACTACTTACACACACTAGGTTCCTTATAGAAGTCACACACAAAATCTCAAATCATTTGGACTTCAATAGGTCACCCAAACATAGACTGAAAAATACTTAAAACCAAACCTGATCTGCTTGTGCAAATTCGGTTGACCGAACTACCTTTGTTCGACCGAATGATCATATAACCAATAGTGTTTTAATCAACCCGACCAGTCGACCGTGACCATTTCGGTCGACCGTCTACACGTGTCATTTGACCGTTAGATTTGTCGTATTTTACTAATGGTCATTTTTCCATACCCCAACTATACAAGTGACCACCGGTCGACCGTAGACCTTGTTTCGGTCGACCGAACATAAATGTTTTGACAATCCCCAAGTGCCTGTTATTTGCGGTCGACCAACCCAACCATTTGGGTCGACCGAACCTAAATATTTTTGACAACACCATAGAGCCTGTTAGTTTTCGGTCGACCGAACCAACCATTTAGTTCGACCGTTAACTTAAGAGAACTTTAGTTATAGCTATTTTCGTTTGATCGTTCCCTGCTCAGTCGACCGTTGCTTTTCTGGACGACCTCTGATCGACTGTAACACCTGCGTCGGTTGACCGAAATTACCCATAACTGTGCCTTGTGCTTTTCTGTTTTGTGCTTCTTACACAAACACTTACCTTATTAATCACAATGTCTATAAACACCTTAGGAGCTTATAAATAGATGTTACCAAGACACAATTTGACAACTCTTACACTTCATATTGTTATAAATATCTAAGAGTAACTCCCAAGCTTTCAATTCCCCAATCCTACTCTCTAAGCCAAACTTTCCCCACTTTAGATCAATTCCAATCATACTCTAAGTGTGCTCAAGTTAGAGAGTGATTATTCCACTCAACAATTGTCTGTCAACCAGAAAGGACTTCGATGAAAGATCGAAGTGTTCCCTCTCGGGTTGTGAGAGGAAGAAATCAAGCTCAGCGAGGGTTGTTCTCGAGTTTGTGGTGTAAAGGCTTAATCTTGGCCCGGAACAAGATTGGTGATTGACATCATTTCATGCTTATATTTGTATCTTATATCCATTATCTTTCACCTAAACAATGCTATGTTATGAGTTTTATGTTTAGTTTTCAGGAATAAATAGGTTTGAAGAGATGAAGCATAAAAGGACCCAAAAGCAGGAAAAAATGACTCAATTGTGAGACCTGGGGACTAAGATGCAAGGGAGAAGGACCTGAACGTAAGGCCGAAGGACCAAAGAGCAAAACAGAAAACTCCACACCATCTTGGGGAGTATTTTAGCAATTAGATTCGGGTCGGAGCTCCAATAAACAAAGTAGATGCATCAAAGGCCGATAAAGAAATCCAGAAAAGCCCAGAATAAATTCCAGCCGGATCCAGACTATATAGACTGCCAATTGGTGGTCCAAGACCGCTAATTGGTGGTTTGTTTTGGCCCAAATCCTCTGCGATTTTGGTGGGTCGCGTGTTAGTGTGTATTGAGACGATTTCGGGTATTTCTTTAGTCCCACGCCGGGGGATTATCCCGGATCGCCTTTTTCTTTGGCTATAAATAGAACTCTTCACCTTCTATTGTAATCACTCCATATTTTAAGTGACTATTCTTCCTACTAGAAGTGAGGTCTTGAAGCACACACTAAAGTAGGAGGATGCTACTTGAAATGTGAGTCACTTTAATAAATGTTTCTTTATTATGTTGTTTGTTTTATGTTTGTTGTTTTACTTTGTTTAATTTCATTTCATTAGTTTTAGTAGCTTAGTTAATATGCTTTCTTTGCTTAGTTTAATAATTTGTGTATTGTGTAGTGAGTAGTTCCATCCCCTTTGGGGGTGGAGTAGATGTTCATACATGCATTAGAGAATGGAATGAATGCTTTATTTCCAATGTGTTGATAAAACATGAATGTATGCTTGCTTGTTTAGGATAGAATTTATAACTTGATGAGTTTTGCCAAAATGATTAGACACCTCTCATGCTTGTTTAGGTTCTGAAATAAACAACTTGCATATGTAAATGTTAATCAATTAGGTTGGTGAATGGATTGATAAGTTTTGCCATAACATTTAGACACTTCCTATGCATGATAACACCACCTTCATTTGTGCTTAAAGAATGTGTTCAACACCCACCTCTTTGCATGTGTGCACTCACTCCACCCCTTAGGGGTTTTCCATTTCTGAATTCCAGCACTCGTCTTTCGTTCTTAGTTTAGTTTTAGTTAATCGTTTGTTGCTTTCTTTTGCATTTCATACTTCATACTTTGTAGTGTAGCGTAGCGTAGCATAATCAACTCTCTTCCCTATTTTGCCACTTGATTTCGTGCAAACGAGAGGCTGCTCACCTCCCTAAGGACGACTCGTATTTGCCACCGCTTCAACGCGGTCGTGCACTTGCGGTTTAAATTAAAACGTTCAACAAGTTTTTGGCGCCGTTGCCGGGGAGGTGTCATTCTAGACTCTTGTTTGGACGATTCGAGTAGATTTAATTTGTGTTGTGTAGTTTTTCTTTGTTTCAGGAGACTTGGAGTCACCAGGAGGAACGCCAGGAGATGTTTTGAGGCAACCTGGGCACTGTACACCGCCAATTGGCGGTCTGGTAACCTCTGTTTGCTCTCACAATTCTTTGGTATGTTTGCATAATTGATGTAGTTATCTGGGACTTGATTTGGCATGTTTTGACTTATAGTTTGTTCCCAGATCAATAATCAAACCTCCTTTAAGCAACTTGGACCCTAAAACCCAAACCAAAAGATTAGGCATTCTTTTTGTTTAGGTCATGCATCATGTATGTGACTTAGGCATATAGATTCTCTTTCATTTTAGCTTTATTTTCAGTTGCTGAGTGCTGGCGTGAGGTACGCACCTTCTACTCTCATTCATGCATTTCGTATGAACATGCATTAGTTAGTAGGAAGTGCATTGAAACAAGTGTGAGTTGAGCGTTTGTTTGGAGAGTTGATTGCTAGATTAGGACTCCAAAACGCTACTAAGGAGGGGTTGACCCACAAAAGATATGGTGGTGGATTTCATCACCCTTTCCTTCGCCCCAGAAACCACACTAATCAAGAGCCTAATTTTAAAATCAAGTAGACATTGGCCCTAAGGACTTCGGGCGCATTAGGAGAGTGATCCGGTCCCGACCGTCATGACCTGATCGGCGTTGCCCACTTTGTCGATAGTAGGATAGACAAGATATCCGGATCTTGGCTCACTTGCTGAGCTTTGTGCTCCTCGTTGTAGGGAGGTGAGGCGTGTTGAGGCCGTGTGACCTCCCAGTTAGGCCTCGTCTAGCTGTAAGGACCTATAGCGACCTTAGGATTGCTTGAGCCTTGTTTGCTTGTGTGCTTCTACCTGTACCCATTCGCCGTAGCATAATGACTTCTTCCCTTCTCTCCTGAGTCATTCTTTCTCTCCTGTGTTCCCCCGTCTTCTCCTCTACGCACATTCTTTATTAAATTTTTTTTGGTTTGTGTGTGTGCACCTTTGTGCATGCTTTCGTGGGCACGAGAGGAGAGTGGTCGTTTGACGAGGCACGTTGTCAACCCTGCTTCGGTAGTCGACTTCTCGACGCCTTCCTCCTCTCGTGTTGCACTCAGTCCGGGTTCAATGGCTGCTCATTTCCGTGAGGAGGAGCAGTTGCTGATCCACCTGTTCCACTTGTTCTTCCTGTTCTGGCTCCCATACCTCTCCGTGATCGATGCTACCCGAGCCGTACCGCTCTACCATCATGCATCGTATTGACATAGGCTAATGAGAATCACTTCGAGGTTAAGCCTTAGTATATCTCAATGCTCCCTCACTTCACTGGGAAAGGTGACCCCTATATCTTTCTCAGGGAATTTGAGGAGGTCTGTGCTATGTTCAAGCTGCAACAACTTAGCACAGACTCCATCCATCTTAGGCTTGTCCCCTTTACGCTGAAGGATGATGCCAAGAAGTGGTTGTACAAAAACCAGGTGAATGCCTTTAGGACTTGGGATGAGTTTCAGTCTGCATTCCTCAAGAAGTACTTCCAAATCATCAGACTTAAAAATTAAGGAACGAAATCAATTGATTTTATCAGAATGAGACTGAATCATTTCATGCATACTTAGCGAGGCTCAAGGATCTACTATCCTCATGCTCTCATCATGACATCTAGTTGTGGTGCTTATGTCAGATTGTTTACGAGGGTCTTCACATCCCGTCCCGAACGCTTCTTGAGTCCATGTGTCAAGGAGAGTTCTTAGGAAAGGATGAAAGGGAGACATGGGCTTTACTAGAAAACCTCGCTAGAAAATCATGCAGTGGGAGAGTGTGAGGGAGCCACCAGGATCATCTAGCATAGGAGCGAGGATCGCAAATGCAAACTCAACTAGATCGGGTGCCGTATTTGCTGTCGATACCACTACGGCCACCGAGACGCGCATGACGGCCTTAATGCGCCGTATGGATTCGACTGAGCTCCAAAACCAGCATGAGGTGTCAAATGTGTCTGCATCTGGTCCAGTTCCCTATCATTTATGTGGTAGGATATGTCATATAGGAGGTGAGTGTGCATCCATTCCTCCTAAGATGGAAAGTGTCAATGCCATCTATGATAGATCCAGGAATGACCCATATTCATCATCATATAACCCTGGATGGAGGAACCACCCTAATTTTTCATGGAACCATAACAATGCCCAGGTGGTCCTTCAAACTTCTCTCGACCACTTAACCGACCACACCAACCTCCCATGCATTCACAGTCTTATCAACCACCCCAAAGTCAAAACACCAACCCACTCAGTTTCCCAAATTCTAACAACTTGGAAACGAAGTTTAATTCGCTTGAGAACTTAACTCGTGGACTTTAGAACTCTGTAAAAAACTTTATATCGTCCACGAGTCAAGTCCTCACTTCGATTCAGCAGACCATGAAATCTCTCGAGCTTCAGATGGGCCAATTGGCTCAGTCTATGCATGAGAGAGAGAAAGATGGAGTCTGCTGATGCATTGCATACATTGCATCATATGTCATTCATTTAGATTAACTTTATATCAATAAATGCTACTAAGGTATGTGTTTAGTCTTATTTACAGAATACAGGGACCTTAATGCAAATTACCCATATCCCGAGCATAGACGCGTGCAAAAGACTCATTTATGTCATAAAGACCAAGTTCAAGATTATCAGGTGCAAATTGAAGTCCATCCAAGCATAAAAGCATTCAAAGACCTAATTACAAAAAAAGTCAGGGACATAATTGCAAAAAACCGAGGACCCGACTGCAAATTACGAGTACCAAAATATTATTTTGGAGAAATTCTAAAGAAAAATCAATTTGGATTTCCAAATATATGAAGAAATTAATTCGGAGCTCAAAAGAAAAGAAAGCAATCAATCCGGACGCGTAGAGGACAACTAAATCATATCATAAAACACACAGGAAAAATCCGGATTAAATCTGAGCCAAAATTGCGGCGATTCCTCCGCCCATTACATGTGATTTGCGGCAAAAATGCCGCACCCCTTTCGATCCGTGCCCCTGGATTTTGTCCAGTCGTGTCATGACGCGTGTACTTTCCTATTTCATACTTGGGTCCCTTGTATCGACTATAAATAGCCCCAAAACGATGTTGAAAAAGAACTTGTTTTATTCCATTCTTTAGCAATAAAATTTTGTTGGTTTATTTCGTGTTTTTAGTTTTCTTTTGTAGTTTCTCTAGGACCCCTTCTCATTCCCTCCATCCATGAGTTTCTAACTCTCTCCAAAGGGTGGGGGTGACAGATTTAGAGTGACGAGAAGAAGAATGATGTTATTATTGTAATTTTGTGTTAGTATATTTTGATTACTTGAGTTTATGTTAAGTCATTTATCATGTAATGCTTTATAACTAATGTGATTTATTATAAGTTTCAGATTTCTCTAAACAAAACCCGATATCTAAACCCCCACCCGCTGGACTCTCATCCATATTTGCTTTATTCTTAGTTTGTTTTTGTTGTTCTTGCTTTAGAAAAAAAATCCAAAATCTCAAACCAACCTTATTTCTCTCTCTTTCTTTCCTTAATCGAAAATCACAAAATAACAATATCTCTCCCTCCTTGTGTTCGACCCGTACTTGCCACGTCTTCATTGACGCCTTGCACTTGCGGTATAAATAAAATTCCCATCTGCCTAGCCAACCTGTGGCTAACCCCCGTGCTCAACATCACTCGAACATGCAAAATGCAAGGTCAAGACCACAGGAGGGGCAAGTGAACTACGTAGAAGAACTTGTGGACCATGTCAATGCTATTGTGACCCTGAGAAATGGGAAGCGGGTCAACAACCACGTTTCCTTGCCAGTAAATCCATCTTTGCAGCCCCTTGTGGGAATGATGGTGAGAAAGAGGCTGAGGGTGAGAGTAATACACCAACGCCTCCTTCTCCGGCTCCGCATAAGACATACTTACCAAAATCTCCTTATCTTAGTAAGTTGTCTAAGAAGCAGAGTGACAGTGTGGATAAAATGCTGGAGATATTTAAGAAAGTGAACGTCAACATTCCTTTGTTAGACATGATTCATCAAACTCCCTATGCAAAATTCCTGAAGGATCTCTGTATGACTAAGAGGAAAACTAATGTCCCTAGCAAAGCCTTTTTGGCGCCTAATGTGAGCTCGATCATTCCGAACCCAACATACGTAAAATTGAAGGACCCGGGTAGTCTAATAATTTCATGTATCATTGGGGACTCTCCCATTAATAATCTCTTGCTAGATCTAGGGTCGGCGGTCAACCTCTTACTATCTTCTGTGTATCAACGATTAAGCTTAGGAAAGCTCAAGCCTACGAAAATAACTTTACAGTTGGTTGATCGTTCGATCAAAGTCCCGTTGGGGGTCATTGAAGATGTCCTAATCAAGGTCGGTGATTTTATATTTCCTGTTGACTTCATTGTCCTTGAGACCGAACCAATCAAGACTACCCACTCTTAGATTCCATTGATTTTTGGCAGACCTTTTTTGGCGACGTCAAATGCCTTGATCAATTGTCGTACTAGACTCATAAAATTGTCTTTCGGGAACTTGACCGCGACATTCCATGTGTTCAATATGTCTAGGCAACCGACATCTTTCGAGGACCCCATGGAAATTAATCTTATCTGGGACTTGGAAGAAGAAATAGAAGAAGAGTACCCCCTGATTCATGAAAATCTAAGTGCTTACATCATGGATGATTCCAATCATGAAGAGGACGGGGGCGAGTTGAGCAATGATGTGCATGCTATTCAGTACATGCGAGCTCCTCCTATCTTACATCTTGAGCTAGATATCACGCCTCGCCTTGAGGAACCACTCACAATTGAGCTTAAAGAACTCCCTCAGGAACTGAAACACGTTTTTCTTGGTCCCGACAGGTCATTTCCGATGATTATTTCATTGATGTTGACTGATGATCAGGAAGAACGTCTGATTCAAGTCCTAAAGGATCACAAATCAGCCATTGGGTGGTCCTTGAAGGACATTAAAGGGACAAGTCCCGACGTCGTGCAACACCACATCTTTATGGAGGATGAGGCACGACCACGTTGGGACCCACAGAGGCGTTTAAATCCAGCCATGACAGAAGTACTTAAGAAAGAGATCATCAAATGTTTAGATCATGGCATCATTTTTCCCATTTCGGATAGTACTTGGGTAAGTCCTGTCCAGGTTGTGCCCAAGAAGTCGGGTATCACTGTGCAATGAGCTTGTACCCCACACGACTTCAAACTGGATGGCGAGTGATTGACATCATTTCATGCTCATATTTGTATCTTATATCCATTATCTTACACCTAAGAAATGCTACGTGACAAGTTTTATGTTTAGTTTTGAGGAATAAAAAGGTTTGAAGAGAAGAGCCATGAAAGGACCCAAAAGCAGGAAAGAAGGACTTAATTGTGAGACCTAGGGACTGAGATGCAATGGAGAAGGACCTGATCGTAAGACTGAAGGACCTAGGAGCAAAACAGGAAACTCCACACCATCATGGGGAGTATTTTGACAATTCGATTCGGGTCGGAGCTCCAACAGACTGAGTAGATGCATCCAAGACCAAGACACACTTCAAGCAAAGCCCACAAACAAATCCAGACGGATCTGGATCCTATAGGCCGCCCAATTGGCGGTCTGGATCATTCCAGATCCGATAAGTTTTCTCATGGACGTATATTATGTTTGTTTAGGCTATTTTTGGTATTGGTTTAGTCCCACATCGGGGGATTGTCCCCAATTAGCTTTTTCCATGCTTATAAATAGAATCTTCACCTTCCATTGTAATTACCCAATGCTTGGTGGCATTCTCTCTACTAAGGAGTGAGCCTTGAAGCAAAAACTCAAGGTGGAGAAGAATGCTACCTTCACTGTGAGTCATTTGTTAATAAAATAATTCTTCTAGTTTCTTTTAATCTTGTCTTTTAATTTGTGCATGTTTGTTTAGTCTTTCCTTTCCTTTTATGTTTCTTTAATGCTTCTTGCCTTCTTAGTTAACTTTCATTTCAGTATTATGCTTTCTTTTGCTAATATAGTTAGTGTAATGAGTAGTGAGTAGTTCCATCCCCATTTGGGGGTGGAGAAATATGTGATATAGTCATGTAGTGTATTAAGTGTGTCTTATCTTTATCCCTTGAACTTTATATGATTTCCATAACCATCTAATGAGTTTTCACTCTTATCTTTGATATGCTAATGCTCTTGAATGAAGCTTAGCTTATGCTTTGATTAGTGAACCTATTTTATGGGGAATGATAAGGTTAGGATATCGATGAAGTTAATGTTGGAAACACAATTTGTAGTGTATGTGCTCTTGTTGCCTTTACCTTAGCTAATGTCTTGTATGTTTTAATGATGTAGTCTTATCTTAATTCATGTGGAGGCATAGTAGGGTCTAGTCTTTATACTTGAGTTCATTTAGCTTCATTCCAATTATTGTCTTGTTTGTTTTAATGATGTAGTCTTATCTTAATTCATGTGGAGGCAAAGTTGGATGTAGTTTTATGATTTCATGCACTACATGTTGTGAGGAGCTTAATGAACACACACACTTCTTTATGTTCACATTATTTCTCTACCCCCTTTGGGGTTTAGTTTTCTTGCTTTTCGTCCATTTCAATTTGCACCTTAGTGTAGTTTAGTGTAACCAACCTTTCTATCCTTCTTTTTACCTCTTGCCTTCGAACGAACCAATCGTCGACACACCTCCCAGTGGACGACCCATATTTGCCACCGCTTCAACGCGGCCGTGCACTTGCGGTTAATATAAAATGATCAATCAGCGAGTTTGTATTGACTATAGGAAGTTGAACACGGTCACGCGTAAGGACCACTTCCCTCTACCTTTCATCGACCAGATGTTGGAGAGACTCGCTGGGCACGCCTACTACTGTTTCCTTGATGGTTATTTGGGGTACAATCAAATCCCAGTTGCCCCCGAAGACTCGGAGAAAACCTCGTTCACCTGTCCTTTTAGGACGTTTGCTTATAGACAGATGCCTTTTGGACTATTCAATGCATCGGTAACATTCCAACGTTGCATGTTGAGTATCTTTTCCGATATAGTCGAGAACTTCCTTGAGATTTTCATGGATGATTTCTCGGTTCATGGCACCTCCTTTGATGAGTGCTTGCACCACCCGAGCCTTGTTCTCACGAGGTGTTCGGAAACAAACTTAGCCCTTAATTGGGAAAAGTGTCATTTTATGGTTACAAAAGGCATCGTTTTGGGTCACGTGGTATATCGTGATGGTATCGAGGTAGATAGGGCAATGAATGAGCTTATTTCTAAGCTTCCGCCACCCACCTCGGTAAAAGAAATCTGGTCCTTCCTTGGAGATGTCTGTTTTACCGTCGGTTTATTAAGGATTTCAGCAAGATACTCTCAATGACGCCCAGCTTAACTACTCCTGATCATATTTGCGTTGGAAAAGTTTCGCCAGTACCTCATTGGGTCGCACGTCATCATCTACACTGATCACTCAGCTCTCCGCTACCTTTTGTCTAAAAAGGATGTGAAATCCCGTCTCCTGCATTGGATCTTGTTGTTTTAAGAGTTCGACCTTGAAATACGGGACAAGAACGGATGCGAGAATGTCGTGTAAGATCACCTCTCTCGCATCCCAGTTGATCTTTCACCGGACCCACTGGTGAATGAGTTCTTTCCTGATGAGAACCTTATGGCAATAGCCTCCCCCCCCCCCCCCCCCCCCCCCGGTTCGTTGACATTGTGAATTATTTAGCAACCGGGGAGGTGCCAACTCATTGGACACACAGTGAGAAAGCAAAGTTCAAGTCCTTAGTCAAGCACTTCTATTGGGATGATCCCTACTTATTTAAGACTGTGCCGATCAAATCATAAGAAGGTGCATTCCTAACGATAAGATTCAGAGTGTCTTGTCCTTTTGCCATACGGAGGCATGTGGTTGGCACTTCGGTGTCAAGAAAACTGATGCCAAAGTGCTCCAATGCGGTTTTTACTGACCCACGTTGTTCCAAGACGCTTTTGCACAGCATGCGATAGCTGCCAACCTGTGGGCCGCATTGGCAACCGTGATATGATGCCACTCAATCCTTTCTTAATGGTCACATGGTCACATTTAAATTCTTGTGGAGGTTGATTATGTGTCAAAGTGGGTTGAAGCAATCCCCACTCGCACTAACGATCGCAAGGTTGTGATCAAATTTCTTAAAGAACACATCTTTGCGAGGTTTGGGACACCTCGTTGTATCATAAGTGATCGGGGCACACACTTTGTGAACCGATCCCTTGAGGCAGTGTCGAGGAAATATTCCATCGCGCACAAGTTGGCCACACCTTATCATCCTCAAACCAGTGGCCAGGTGGAAATTTCCAACCGTCAACTCAAGCAAATTCTTAATAAAACGGTTAATGCTTCAAGGAACGATTGGTCGACCAAGCTTAATGATGCATTGTAGGCTTTCCGCACTGCATTTAAAACTGACCTTGGCATGTCCCTCCACCGGCTAGTTTAGGGCAAACCTTGCCATCTTCCGGTAGAGTTTGAGCACCAGGCATTATGCGCAATCAAACATCTTAACATGAGTCTTGATGTTTCCGGTGCCAATCGCAAGTTAGAACTCAACGAGTTGGAGGAGTTGAGAAATGAAGCATATGAGAATGCCAAGATCTGCAAGTCCCGCACTAAAATTTTCCACGACCGCTTGGTCCGAATCAAAACCTTCGCGGTGGGACAAAAGATCTTGTTGTATAACTCTCGCCTCCACTTGTTTCCGGGGAAACTTCGGAGTCATTGGTGAGGGCCCTTTATTGTCTTAACCATCTCCCGTCATGGGGCGGTTGAGATTAAGAATCCAAGGAATGAGGACGTGTTTAAAGTTAATGGATAACTCCTCAAACCGTACTTGGAAGAGACCACGACAGAGGTCGAGCAGGAAGTCGTGTCTTTACACGAACTCCACGCGGATGTGGTCACTTGACGTGCTCCATCCCTTCATTTGGTTGTACATATCTTTGTTAAAACAAAAAAAGTGAAAAATGAAGAAAAGAAAAAATTGAAGTGCCTTTTGGATATTTTCCCTTTTCCTTTGTCAAAAACGTGTGATGCCTTGTAATACCCATTCTCCACCAGACGAAAAACATGTTTTCCTCCTTGTTTCCGCCACCACCCAAATCCAACCCCCAGATCGCGCCAACAGACCACCAATCAGCGGTTTCCTACCACCAACCAGCGTTCTGTTGTAACCTGTTTATCTTCTATCTTCGTCGGTTTGTGTGAATTTAGGTCTTCTGTTGGTTCCATTTGGTGGAGTGTTTGTTTTCTGCTGGAGTCGACGTGCTGTGGTCTCCGACCCTCTCGCGTCGTGTTCGTCTTCGCCGTCGCGTGTTCTGCCATTAAAGCTCGCCAATGTAGGTGTAGGTATGGCGAGCCCACGTTTAATTCCAGAACTTAATTTTGCCTCCTTGATTCCTGAATTCGGAGAACCCTTCTACGATAGAATCGTAGTCAAAGGGTGGTACCATTTTTTGTATGAGGGTGACGAAACCATGTATGTAGAGCCTCTCGTACATGAGTTCTTTACTAAACTCGAGTGTGACCAGACCAGACCACTCGAGTTTAGTGTCACTCTCAGAGGGGTGACGCACACCGTGACACCCCAATTAATATCCGACGCAACTGGGATCCCCTTAGTCGATGATATCGTGTCCACCCGTGACATTAATTTTTACCGATCTATGCTAGGGCGTGAGCAACCCATCTTATCACATGGGGGAATACCTGATTGATAAGTTTTAGTTAACCGCAAATGTACGACCGCGTTGAAGCGGTGACAAATACGGGTCAATCCACAGGGAGGTGTGTCAACTTTAGTTTGTTCGAAGGCGAGTGGGAAAGAAATGAGAGAAAAGAGTTATGATCAAACTACACTAAAATGCAAAAGGAAATGGAAAATAAGCAATAAAACTAAACCCTATAGGGGGTAGAGAAAGAATGTGAATACAAAGATATGTGTATGTGTGTGTGTTCAATTATGCTCATCACAACATGTAGTGCATGAAAATCATAAAACTAAATCCAATTTTGCCTCCACATGAAATAGGTCCACTAGTCTAAGCATATGCTAAGCTTCATTCAAGAGAATTAGCATATCAAAGACAATAGTGAAATTCCATTAGATGTCTATGGAAATCATGTAAGGCTCAAAGGATTAAGATAACACACACCTAATACATCACATAATCATATCACATATTTCTCCACCCCAAATGCGGATGGAACTACCCACTAATCATTACACTACAACCTCATTAACAAAATGAAACATTCTACTGAAAGGAAATCAAACTAAGCAAGCAAGAAATATTAAAGAAGCTAATAGGACATAAAAATAAAAAAAAACATGCAAGACATGTGAAAGAAAATTAAACTAAGAAAGAAACAACATAACTAAAGGAAAACTTTCTTAATTTCAAACTCACAATACAAGTAGCCTCTCTCCACTAGGGTTTTTGCTTCAAGACTTTTACTCCTAGTAGAGAGGATGACCACCAGGAGAGTGATGAATACAAGGGAGGCGGAGGAGTTCTATTTATAGCCAAAGAAAAAGGTAATCCAGGACAGTCCCCCGGTATGGGACTAAACATATACCAGAAATAGACTAAATACACTCTAATACGCGAGCCAACAAAATCTTAGCGGATTCGGAGCAACCCAGACCGCCAGTCAGCGGTGGACAGGGTTTGGATTGGGTTGTTGTTTCATGTGGGCTTTTCTTGATGTCTTTGCTTGTGTTTGATGCATCGAAGTCGGTTGTTGGAGCTCCGGACCGAATAAAATTGCCAAAATACTCCCCATGATGGTGTGAAGTTTCTTTATTTGCTCATTGGTCCTTTGGTTTTGCATTCGGGTCCCTCTCCCTTGCATCTTAGTCCATAAGTCTTGCAACTTAGTCTTTTTTCTTGCTTTTTAGTCCTTTTTGTGATTCTTCTCCTCAAACCTACTTATTCCTGAAACTTAAACATTAAACTCATTACGTAGCATTGTTTAGGTGAAAGATAACAAATATAAGACACACATGAATGCATTATATGATGTTAATCAAATACCCCCACACCTAGCTTTTGCTAGTCCCGAGCCAAAAAAAAGAAAATGAAATAAATGGCAAAGCATACGAAAAACATAGAAATCCTAACTCACTTTCGTAGGAATCACGATTGCACTTAGCACGTGCGACAAGCCGTTAAACCTCCTTGTCGCCAAGGAGGGGTGTTGTCTCCTGAGTATTTTAAGCGGATATACCCACAAAATCCGAACATAGATGCATTATTCAATCTAAACGCTCGACTCGATGGACTCATTTTTATCGATCATTCGACGCGGTAATCCTACGGGCCGACTCTATATAGGTATTCAGTCCACACACCTAGCCTAATGAACCATTTGTGAAAGTTAAATAAGGGCTTAAGTGAAAGATATGGACAACCTCAACATCCTCAAGTGATACAAAGTGTAAAGTCCATTCAGGTTCTTATTTACATTACCATTTTTTTTCTTTTTGTTTCTTTTCTTACTTTTTTTTCTTTTTCTTACTAGTTGGAGTTTCATTCTCTCAGGGTCAGGTTTCTTGCATCATTGCCTATGAGGACTTACACTATTACGTACACCATTCCCCAAATCTCTACATAGGGCAATCCCTACCACCCGTGTAACGGGAGTTCCGTCGGTGCATTCCAAGTCAGATGACTCGAAAGCACCAGGCACAAAGTCCCCTTAGACCTACTTTCCTGAGTGATAGGAGTCCTGCGAGAAGAGAGAATACCTACTCACTTATTTCTTATCTACACATGAACAAAAACCCCTACACTTAATGTCTCACAACAAGATTTAAAGGGTCCTTTACTACAACAAACTTCCTTATATTAACAGACACAAATTATTGACTCACTAGGTTTAGGGTGGACTTCTTTAAATGTTTGAGTATTGAAACCCTATGATTACTCGCCCCCCGAGGGAAAACCGGGGTGTATCCTAATGACTAGATAAGTCCTAAAGCAACTATACTAGATATCCTAATGCATCAAGTTCAAGACAATTTTGGGAGTTTTCTTTTTTACTTTGCCTCTCAACGGTTTTGCACATGCTAAAGACATGCAAAACCCACAAAACATTTTCTTTCGCAAACACAAGAAGATTTTGAAAGAAATGTAAATTTGTTAAAGCACTAGGCAAGCAAAAGAAGACAAGTCATCCAAGGATCATGGCAAGTAGATATATAGATATTAAATGCAGCACACTAACATGACCCTAACAGTGCACACAAAAGAAAACAAAATCAAAAGAAAACAACTCGACTATGTACACACGTAAAACACCCCCCACACCTACTTGATGCATTGTCCTCAATGAATGCTAGTAAGATACTACATGGATTTATGCATGAAAAAGAGAAGATCTCACCAATATGAAGCGCAACTGGAAGTTCATGGTTATAGTGATGGATACAAATCCGAATTCCCTCAAAACCTGTGAGATGCTAAAGAAGGGATACAAATACGTTAAAGAAAAAGAGCCCAAATACTCAAGGGTTGGAGCCCACAACAATCAATGCTCACAGAATGAGTCTTCTTTCTTTTTCTTTTTTTAAACTATGTACAACAATGGGCTCCCATCTTCATATGTCAAGGGACATCAAATAGGAACCCGCCATTTCTCAAGCCAGAAATGCACCTGCATGGGCTCACAACATACAAAACAAAATTGCTTGATCACCTGACACCCTTATAAGCATTGTGGTCGTTTAATGCCTCTTGAGAGTTAGCAAGATAGGAGGAATGAATGAGAGGTGAACCTCTATTTGGTTGTTTAAAATGTAGGGTATCAGGTAGTTAATTCTTAACCCACATGGGGTCCTCAGCAGATACAGAATGAAGAGTATGCGGCCCAGAGGCCTCAAAAATGGTATCTTGGGGCTCAAGAGCCACGTGATCGAAAGGATGTGGCTCAACGGCCACGTGATCACAAGATAAGGCATCTTCTTGTGCCAGCCCAGGTCAAACATCTTCACCACCTTAAGGATCACCATCGAACAATTCTCTGAAATACTTGAAGGTGCCCTCAACTTCAATCTCATCCATGCCCTGGATAAGGTTGACCCCAACAGGGTTATCGAAGGCACCTGACTTCTTGTCGATGGCGAAGATGTTGAAATCAGCGTATTGACTACTATAAGTCAAGCGCATCAGACCATTGCAACAATTGTTCAAGGCATTGGAAGTCGCTAAAAATGGTCACCCCAAAATAACAGGAATTTGTGCAAGTGGGTTTGGCATAGGTTCAATATTCAAAACAAAGAAGTCGACTGGATAAATGAACTCTCCCAGTTTGATCAGCAAATCTTCCACCACACCCCTCGGTTTCTTCATAGACCTATCAACCAATGAAGAGAGGTTTTTGTTTGAGGTCTCCAAGACCAAGGTGGACGTAGACTGAATATGGCTGAAGATTAACAGATGCTCTGAGGTCCAATAAGGCTCGATGTATGGACACATCACCAATCACACAAGAGATAGTAGGACAACCAGGGTCCTTGTATTTGACTTGCATGGGTTGCGCCAACAAAGAACTCACATTAGCCGCAAGAAAAGCTTTCTTTGGAACATGAATTTTTCTCTTCTTGGTGCATAAGTCCTTGAGAACCTTGGCATAAGGTGGCATTTGAATCACCTCCAACAGAGGGATGTTCACCTTAACTTGCCGAAATATCTCAAGTATCTTGACATGCTGATCCGACGTTTTCTTTTTAAGGCGCTCAAGGAATGACACCTTTGGAGCATAAGGGTTTTGCGAAGGAACCTCGGAATTCTGGTCCAAAGAAGCATGAGTGGGGACCTCAGAATCTGATTCTTTCGACACAAGAGAAGACAATGGGACCTCAGGGTTCGGCCCCATTGTCCAAAGAAATGTGGAAGGAACCTAAGGATTACACTCCTTCCTGGAAGTATTTGTGGAGGGAACCTCAGGATCCGGCTCCCTCAGAGATGCAGGTATCACCAAGAGATGGTGATTGCAAGGAAGGCACCCCAATGTAGTTGTCCACCTCCTTACCAGACCTCAAAGTATGAATCACATTAATATGATGGGTCGGCTCAGAGGTAGCATGAGGCACTGGTGGCCTTCCTTGAGAATGGGTACCCCGACGATTCACCTCGGGTTGACTCGGTAACTGGCCCTTCTCGCGTTCATGGAGTTGATGAGACAACTGGCTAACTTGCAGTTCCAATGATTTGACCGAACTGTTGCTGGCTGCAAACATGGTTTGTGTGCTCTGTATGAACGCTTGAAGGGTTTGTTCAAGAGTGGGGTCCCTCGGGTCAACCTGTTCGGGTAGTGGAGTGTGGTTAGAATAACCCGACAATGAGGTATGAGGAGGTTGGTAATTATGGTTCTGAGACCTTTGATGTGGGGGTTGGTAGGTCGCCGATGGGTATGGTGGTTGATAAGGAAGAGGTTGAGGTTGAGCGTGTGAGCTCTGACCGTCACCCCCACTAGGGCCCCAAGAGAAGTTAGGATGGTTACGCCATCCCAGGTTGTAGGAGTGACTGCACGGGTCATTACGAGGCCTCTGTTGATACATCGCATTTGCATGCTCAGTATCCCTTGGAGCGCAAGGGCATTCCAAGTCATCATGGCCCGTAAGTCCACACCTACTACACTTAGGAATAGTGACATGAGCTACAGGAGATCAGTCCAACTATAAACTCTCAATGATACGCATGCGAGCAACCCTTTTCGCCTCACACGAGATAGTTGAGTCATCTTGATATGATCCAACTCGACCAAATGATCTGGTTGTTGGTGGCTCTCTCTGTAGGATTTCTAGTTTAATTGCACATATTTATTTTCGAAATTTTATGCACAATAAGGATCAATTACAATTTTTCTATGATTTGTTTCATGCATGCATCAGTTTGTTTCAATAAATAGTTTCAAAACTTTATTAAAACAAACATGGGCTCCAAATTTCATACCTAGAAGTTCTCTAAAACTTCTTGATGATCCAGAGATGTTAAGGAAAACGATCGTCGCTTCCCGTTGCGCTGGATGCCTCCGAGTGTTCACCGAAACCCTAAACAAGGTTGGAGAGAAAGGAGCTAGCCAATCAATCTCCAAACTAACTTAGAATCTAGCTACAAACCCCTTCCTTATTCTCTTAGATTTCTCCTTCCAAAGACTTAGAAAAACTAAGAGAATTTTTGTGGCTTTTTGTGGTGAATTAGGAGAGAAAGCAATTAGAAAACTTCTAACATAATTAAGGAGAATAATGACCTATTTATAGGCTCCAATCTTACTCTCAATCATGGCTATTCTTAAGCCATGTTCTCTTGATATTTTCTCTCACAAACTAATTCCATAATGCATTACATGCATCCACAAAACGTTTGACCAAGTTTGGAGCTAATCCAACGATTGATCAATTTAATCTCTTAATTATCAAAGGTAGAAAATCGACCGGGCTTCGGTTTACCGAGACATACTCGTTCAACCGAATATGTCACGTTCGTATTACCGTGCACTAGACGGATGACCGATTCTTAAGGAGAAAAATTCTCCTTAACCGATCGGACGAATTCGCGTCTAAAACCGAGTGCCATTCGGTTAACCGAAAATATTGGAACTGGACATTGTTCGGTCAACCGTTCCTGGTTCGGTATACCGAACTGGAGTTCCAGGCACTTTGGTCAAGTTCGGTCAATCAACTCTGACCTTCCGTTCCACGTTCGGTTGACCGATCCACAGAACCTTCGGTCGACCGAACCATAAACGGATTACCGAACTTTTACCCGATTTTGCCATTTCAAATCTTGGATTTATTTCCAACAAAATTTGAAATTTAGGGGGTTTTAGCAAATTCATAACTTAGGCAATATATTTTCCTATGCCATAATAAATTATTACACCCCATAATATATGCATCTCATATGAATTTATCATGATTCTAATTATGTTATATACAACATAATTGATTTTACTTGTTCACCACATGTGTCATATTTGTTGGCTTTTTAGCCTTAATCTTTATTTAGTTTTGATGATTAAGTAATCTAATCTTAATCTATATTTAATCAATCAACCTAGACAATCAAAGTAAGCAAACATGAATACATGCATTGCATATATATATTCGTGTACTTGCGATATTCTTAATAGGTTGATGAAGAATCAAGCTAAGGAGCTTAGGATAAGAAGATAAAGACTCAAGACATGTAATCAAGCTTTGGCCCAATATGTAATTTAGTATAATTTGAGTCCTAAGGATTAATATAAACTTGAGCACATTAGGATTCTGTCCCGTATCCCCACAGTTAACCGAACCCCTCTCGGTAAACCGAATCATGTAGAGTTCGGTCCACCGAACACCTTACGGTCAACCGTGTAGAATCCTTTAGCTGTTCCCTGGAATAATCACCTCGGTATACCGAACCACCTTCGGTAGACCGAATTAGCCTGGACCGGTTTTGACTTTGCTCCAACGGTCGTATTTAAATCTTGACCTAAAGCCCAATTGACTTATCCATATTCGGTACACCGAACTTCATTCGGTCCACCGAATCATATTGCTTTAGGATCCCAACGGCTATTTAACTTGACCGTTATTGGTAAAACGATTTCCCACGCATTGTCAGCGCAAAACCCGCGCTAACTTCGGTATACCGAAGTATAGACGGTCAACCGAACCTAGCATTAACAGAACCCTACCAATCTTACTGTCCAGTTTGGAACGGTTAACCGAATAGGTTTCGGTAAACCGAATTGTATTAGGGTTGCTAGTTAGAAAGCTACTGGAGTTGAGTGAGCGGTTAACCGAATAGGATTCGGTAAACCGAAATGACCATCTTCGGTAATCCGTTGGGTTAACGGTCTACCGAGGAGCGTGCAAATTCTGCCCGAACTTTTATCACATCATCACATTTCATGGGTCAACTTTCTCACCCACTCCCCAACGGATCAAAGAGCTTTGAAGCCTATATAAGGACCTCATTAGAAGCACAACAACAAGCACTACACTCTCCAAACATCAAGTATCCTTGTGCTATCTTTCCCAAACCTTCAAAGCTCAAATCCTACACACTCAAGCCAAAACTTCACCACTTGTATTCCTAGATCCATATCATAATCCAAGTGTGCTCAAAGTTAGAGTGTCATTAGCAAGAAGTGCGATTCATTCCTTCATCTAAATCACAAGAGTTGTAATACCTTCGGGGAAGCTCCCTCTCGGGTTGTGAGAGGAGACACGGGCGAGGCGAGGGTGTTTGCGAGGCTCGTTGTTTGTAAAGGCGTTGATCTCGGTCCGGTAACGGATATCGGATAGTGGAAACCACAAGCGAGGCTCGAGGGACGAGCGGGGCTTGTGAGTGAGGACTAGGACCCGGAGAGGGTGCCGAACCTCGTTACATCGGGCGTCCACTACAACGTGGTTTGCAAGTTCTCTAACTCTCATCTAACCATTGCATGATTAGTTGTTAGTTTCGTAATTAAGTTTTAATTCCGCACTTTAGTTAATTACGATCACTAGAGGGCCCCATACGATCCCCACATTTGGTATCAGAGCTTTGTTAGCTAAATTTATTTTCTTAATCGAAATATTAGCATGACTCAATCTAATCATAGTGAGGGTTTATCAACTAATAAACCACCTCTTTTTAGTGCCCTAAATTATGATTATTGAAAAAAGAGGATGAAGATTTATTTGCAATCACATGATTTAAAATTTTGGTCTTTTATTTTAAAATCATACACCCCACCAAATGATGATGAGATTATTTCATTAACCAAACCCAAAATTAAGGAGGCGGAAATTAATGCCCGCATTATGAATATGTTATATTGTGGTCTTAATGAAAATGAATATAATCGAGTGAGAGGGTGTGAGAGTGCTTATGAAATATGACACACTTTAGAAATGCATCATGAGGGATCCACTAGATTAAAAGACACTAGGATTAATCTACTCATGCATAAGTATGAATTGTTTCATATGCTACCCGGTGAAAACATAAGCGAGATGCACATTCGCTTCACCAAGATTATTAACTCCCTTAGTGCTCTTGGAAAGATTTTTAGTAAAAGAGAAATGACAACGAAGATTCTCCGGTCTCTCAACGACGATTGGGAAGAAAAGACAACCGCAATAGAAGAAGCGCAAGATCTAACGAAATTGTCGGTTGAAGAACTCATGGGAAGTCTCATGACATATGAGATACAAATGAAAGACTGAAATGAGAAGAGAGTCAAGAAATCCTTAGGGCTACACGCCGTCGCCAATTCGATCAAAGAAGATAGTGATATCGAGGAACAATTGGTGACACATCAATTCAAGGAATTTCTCAAAGAAGAGAAAGAAAGGAGAAAAGAGAAGAAGAAGAGCAAGACAAAAGAGAAGAAGAAAGCTCTTAAAGCTACTTGGGACACTTCATCATCTTCATCAATTGAAGGCGAATTTGCCTCAATGTGCTTCATGGCAATAGAAGACGATGATAGTGAGGTATCTTCTTGCTCTAGTCATGATTCAATTGATTCAAATGCATATAATGAACTTCAATGTGAATTCAATGAATTGCTTGAAAATTTTGAGAAAATTTGTCAAAATAATAAACTAGCAAGAAAGAAAATCAATGAGCTACAATCTCAAATTGAATCTATCATGAATGATAAGAATGAATTACTTGCTAGTCATGATAAAATTGCATTAGAGAACACTCAATTAATTGATGAAATTGCAACTCTAAATGCAAAACCTTCGTGTAGTCTAATTGCTAAGAATGTTCAATTACAAAAAGATCTTGAAAAATTCACAAGTGGAAAGAAAATGCTTGATATGCTTATTGGTAGTCAAAGACAATCACTAGATAAACATGGTATAGGTTTTTATAAGAAACCTATAACATGGTATAGGTTTTTATAAGAAACCCATACGATCCCCACAATATTTTCTATAAGAAACCTGACACATCATATGAACCAAAAATCAAGCTTCTTGTTTCCCGGTTTTTGCGGTGTGACCTATGGGAGGATCTAGACTAACTTGGCAGTGATATAAAGAGCTTAATATCACAAGCTATAAGTGGTATCTAGCTACACATTATAGCTCCCAATTAGTTAGATGTCCTAATTCCACTCGAACCAAAACCCGATCCATTTAGTGATGGAGTGCACCACTTGTGTCCGTCCCTTGCCTCATGATATTAAGAATACACACAAAGTAGTATTGTGTCATCTTTGTGTTAGTATTCATTTCTTGATCTCTTTAAGCTAGTTATAAATATGTGACTTAACTCAAATGACATTGTGCACATTATAACTTTGCTTTATCAAGGGGCCCACTGATATCATCACTCAATTAAGAGGGGCAATGATAATATTTTGACTAACTATCTTCTCCAACAAAAGTCATACTTAACCAACCAATGCCTTTTCACTACTCTCATCGATAGCTCAAGACACTAGTCTAATTAAGCAATTCTTAAGTGATCGGATATAAGTCTCATATCAAATGACCAAAGACACAGTAAAACATTAATGACACAGAAAACACAATTCTATAATGTTTTACTCATTAGGTCTATTCAGTATACAAAAGTAATATTTTCCTCTTTTGTGTACCCGTGTTGTCACTCACTTGTAGAGCTACAATGATCTATGACCAACACGACAATCTTAACTCGGTAATTAATGTCCCATGCTAATTACCATGATTGCGAATATCTTTCGTTTTATGTAAACCAACATCTTTTAGAGTTCTACGGTTAAGGACCAAGAGCCTCTTTCTTAACACTTCTAAAAGACGAATAACATAAACAAGGAACAAAATGATTTCTCATTCAATTCATAAAAATTGACATTTAAAAGTAAAACTTTTAGAACACATTCCCTTCACTCTCATGGTGTCCCACTCAAGGTACGTTCAACCATTAATTCAAAAGTGTCTGATGCCTCATCGATGGGTTTCATTTGGAAATCACCTTGACACATTGACTCCAACAATGTGGGACTGTTGTAGTTGAGGCCCTCATAAACAATTTGGCATACCTACCACAACTCAATTCCATGATGAGGGCACTGCAAGAGAAGGTCCTTGAACCTCTACAAGAAAGCATAAAATGAATCGGTCTCAGTCTGATACATTTGTTGTATCTGGTGCAGTATCTGTTGAGTCTTCCGTTGATGGAATAATCTCTTCAGAAAGACAATCCCGAAGTCATCCCAGGACCGAATCGAACTTGCCGGGAGGCTGTACAACTACTTCTCCGTGTTATCCTTCAATGCGAAAGAAATCATCCTCAACCGGACTGAATCCTCAGCAAGCTGTTGAAGCTTGAACATGGATCATACCACCTCAAATTCACGTATAAAATTATAAGGATCCTCCTTATTGGCAGTGAAGGTAGGAAGCATGCTCACATACTGAAGTTTCAGCTCATAGTTGTTCCCGCGAGCTGGGTGAAGCACTAAAGTCCGGACAGAACACCTCCCCGGCAATGGTGCCAAAAACTTGATTGATACGTTTTAGTTAACCGCAAGTGAACGGCCGCATTGAAGCGGTGACAAATACGGGTCGATCCACAGGGAGGTGTGTCGACTTTAGTTGTTTGAAGGTGAGTGGGAAAGAAATGAGAGAGGAGTTATGATCAAACTACACTAAAATACAAAAGGAAATGGAAAATAAGCAATAAAACTAAACCTCATAGGGGGTCGAGAAAGAATGTGAATACAAAGATATATGTATGTGTGTGTGTTCAATTATGCTCATCACAACATGTAGTGCATGAAAATCATAAAACTAAATCCAACTTTGCCTCCACATGAAATAAGATAACACCATATCATTAAAACATACAAGACAATAATTGGAATGAAGCCAAATGAACTCATGTATAAAGGTCAAACCCCACTATGCCTCCACATGAAATAAGATTTATCACAATCATTAAAACATATAAGACAATAATCAAGGTAAGGGCAAAAAGAGCACATACAACTACAAGCCATGTTTCCTTTATCAATCACATCCAAATCCTCACCTTATCATTCCCCATAAAATAGGTACACTAGTCTAAGCATATGTTAAGCTTCATTCAAGAGAATTAGCATATAAAAGACAAGAGTGAAATCTCATTAGATGTTTATGGAAATCATGTAAGACTCAAAGGATTAATATAACACACACCTAATACATCACATAATCATATCACATATTTCTCCACCCCCAAATGGGGATGGGTTTATCCACTAATCATTACACTACGACCTACATTTAAAAAACGAAACATTCTACTGAAAGGAAATTAAACTAAGCAAGCAAGAAATATTAAAGAAGCTAATAGGACATAAAAATAAAAAACATGCAAGAGATATGAAAGAAAATTAAACTAAGAAATAAACAACATAACTAAAGGAAAACTTTATTAACTTCAAACTCACAATACAAGTACCCTCTCTCCACCAAGGGTTTTGCTTCAAGGCTTTTACTCCTAGTAGAGAGGATGGTTACCAAGAGAGTGATGAATACAAGGGGGGAGGAGGAGTTCTATTTATAGCCAAAGAAAAAGGTAATTTAGGACAATCCCCAGGTATGGGACTAAACATATACCAGAAATAGACTAAATACACTCTAATACGTGAGCCAACGAAATCTTAGCGGATCCGGAGAAAACCGGACCGCCAATCAGCGGTTCCAGACCGCCAATTTCCGGTCTACAGGGTTTGGATCGGGCTGTTGTTTCGTGTGGGCTTTTCTGGATGTTTTTGTTGTGTTTGATGCATCGAAGTCGGTTGTTGGAGCTCTGGACCAAATAGAATTGCCAAAATACTCCCCATGATGGTGTGGAGTTTCTTCATTTGCTCATTGGTCCTTTGGTTTTGCATTCGGGTCACTCTCTCTTGCATCTTAGTCCATAAGTCTTGCAACTTAGCACTTTTTCTTGCTTTTGAGTCCTTTTTGTGCCTCTTCTCCTCAAACCTACTTATTCCTGAAACTTAAACATTAATCTCATTACGTAGCAATGTTTAGGTAAAAGATAACGGATATAAGACACACATGTATGCATTATATGATGTCAATCAATACCCAAGGCGCACATTTACTCCAATGTGCACATTGTAGCCAGGTGGGTGTGTAGGAATGTGTTGGACCAAGAGCAGACCACATTCTTCACACCTAGTTTGCGAATAGTGTATAGTCTTATGGATGGTTCACCTCACTGCATTTGTCGAACGTTGTTCGACGTTTTGGTGAACGCCAAGCTTAAAGAAATACACTATTTGCCTACTCTTGTTACCAAATTGTGTGGTATGTTGGGCGTCCCACGATTTGAGCGCACGCAGTGGTGCCAAGGCACCGACCTCGAGGTAGCGAAGATGACCCCGTCATTTCTCCATTGCCTTCCAGAGGCATGGGTGCCTAATTACATGGAGGAGGATGTCAGAGCCAGTTCCTCAAGCTCATCTGTGAGCTCGCGAACACTCTTTAACACCGACATTTCAGAGATGATGGTTGAGCAGCAAAACGTCATTTTAGCTAAACAAAACCAAAAAAATTATAGGAAATTGTCGGCTCTTGAGCGAGGTGCTTCTTCGGGCACCTCTGGCCGCCGTCATTAGTCTGGTACACCCTATCCATGCATTGCCACCATTTTGCCATACATTGAGGACAATGAATGGATTAGGTGTGGGGGGGGGGTGTGTTTACACGTTTGTACATACCTTTTTGTTTTTATTTCATTTTCTTTTGTTTGTACTGCTAGGGTCATGTTAGTGTGTTGTATTTCATATTGATATATCTGCTTGTCATGATTCTTGGGTGACTTGTCTTCTTTTGTTTTCCTAGTGCTTTAAAATTTTCACATTTCTTTCAAAATCTTCATGTGTTTGCGAAACAAAATGTTTTGTTTTTTGCGTGTGTTTAGCATGTGCAAAATTGTTGAGAGGCAAAGTAAAAAGAAAGCTCCCTAAATTGTATCGAACATGATGCATTAGGATATCTAGTATACTGGCTTTAGGTCTTATCGAGTCGTAAGGATGCACCCCGGTCCTCCCTCGGGGGGCTTGTAATCATATGGTTTCAGCACTCAAAAAAATAAAGAAGTTCACCCTAAACCTATTGAGTCAAGTAATTCGTGTCTGTTAGTATAGGGAAGTTTGTCGTAGTCAAGGGCCCTTAAACTCTTTTTGTGAAACTGTAAGTGTAGGGGTTTTGGTTCCCATGTAGATAAATGAATAAGTGGTGTTCTCTCTTCTCGCACGACTCCTATCACTCGGGAAATTAGGTCCAAGGGGACTTAGTGCCTGGTGCTCTCGAGTCATCTGACTTGGGATGCACAGACCGAACTCCCGTTACACGGGTGGTAGGGATCGCCCTATGTGGAGATTGTAAGGAAGGTGTACGTGATAGTGTAATTCCTCACATGGAATGATGCACGAAACTCGACCCTGAGAGAATCAAACACCAACCAAGGTAATGCTCTAAAGAAGAAGAAAAAAAGGAAAAAATTATAGAATTAACTCACCATAAATTGATAAAATAATTGTCCTTTGTGTTTCTTACAATTCATGTACCAAATATTTGTACACGAACACGACCCGTTTAGTTTTGTGTAAAACACGAAACGACACAGACGTACACGAAAATTTTATTTGATTATAAAAGCCAAGTATTAATTTTGTGTTACAAAATTTCACTTGATAAATTCCTTCGTGAAAGAACAATATTTGTTCACCATCTTGAAGAAAGACAAGTTAGACAACCATGGCCAAGGAGTGATCTTAAGAGACCTCCTTGCCGAGCTTAATTCTATAATTTTTTGCACAATGTATCACTTTCAGAAAGTAAGGTTGCTCATGTCTTTCACTTAAGTCCTTAATTAACTTTCACAAATGATTCATTAGGATAGGTGTGTGGACTGATTATATATATCGAGTCGTCCCGTAGCATTACTGCGTCCAATGATCGACAAAAATGAGCCATCAAGTCATGTAGCTAGGTTGAATAATGTATCTTTGTTCGGATTTTGTGGGTGTATCCGCTGAAAACCCTCAGGAGACAACACTCCTCCTCCTTGGCGATAAGGAGGTTTAACGGCTTGTTGTACGTGCTAAATGCAACCGTGATTCCTACAAAAGTGAGTTAGGATTACCCTGTTTTACGTATGATTTTCCTTTCTTTCTTTTTTCTCTTTCTTTGTTTTGCTCGAGACTAGCAAAAGCTAGGTGTGGGGGTATTTGATTGACATCATTTCATGCATTCATTTGTGTCTAATATCCATTATCTTTCACCCAAAAATGCTACGTAACGAGTTTTTTGTTTGAGTTTCTGGAATAAATAGGTTTGAAGAGAAGAGACATAAAAGGACATAAAAGCAGGAAAAAGGACTGAGTTGAGAGACTTGAGGACTAAGATGCAAGGGAGAAGGACCAGAATGTAAGATCAAAGGACCAATGAGCAAATAAAAATACTCCACACCATCATGAGGAGTATTTTGGCAATCGGGTCTGGCCTAAACTTCAACAACTTCCGGATTGCCTTTGGTGGTCGGGTTGCCTCCAGATCCGACACGTTTCGGCTGGATCATGTATTAGGGAGAATGAGATCTATTTATGGTGTTGTATTAGTCTCATATCGGGGGATTGTCCCCGATTACCTTTTTCTATGGCTATAAATAGAACTCTTCACCTTCCATTGTAATCACTACATACTTGGTGGCTATTCTTCCTACTTGAAGTGGAGCCTTGGAGCAAATACTGAAGTAGGAAGATGCTACTTGTATTGTGAGTAAATACCATGCAAAAGAGAATGGAATTGAATGCTTTGTATGAAATGTGTTGATAAACATAAATGTATGCTTGCTTGTTTAGGATAGAACTTGTACCTTGATGAGTTTTGCCACAAATATTAGACACCTCTCATGCTTGTTTAGGTTCTGAAATAACCAACTTGTGTATGTGAATGTTAATCAACTAGGTTAGTAATGAGATTGATAGGTTTTGCCATAAAAATTAGACACTTCCTATACATGAAAATACAACCTACATTTGTGATTAATGATTGCATTCTCCACCATCTCTTTGTTTGTGTACACTCACTCCACCCCTCAGGGGTCCCTCTTCCTGATTTACACTTCCACTTTAGGTTCTTTCGATTTAGTTTGCTTCGTTAGTTGTTGTTTTCCTTTACATTTCGTGTTACTAGTTTAGCATAACTTAGATTAGCATATCCACAAATCTTCTCCCCTTTTTTGCCACCTGATTTCGATCAAGCCAGAGGCTGCTCAACTCCTTGCGGGCGACCCGTACTTGCCTCGTCTTCACCAACGGCTATGCACTTGCGGTCTCAATTTAAAAAGAACAAACACACTTCTCCCTTAATTTTTTTTCACGAAACCCAACTTTCCCTTCTTCCAAACTTCCACTCTTCCACCTTCCTCGACTCCCTCCCACCCTCAATGTTGAACTCCCCTCCCCCTCCGACTCCTCCAACGCCCTCCACTACACCTCCTCCATTGGCAACTCCACATCCCTCAAACTCCTTCTCTCCTCCAGAGCCGACCTTCCCGTCCCCAACTCCTCCAACCTACCCCCCCTCCACCACCAACCTCATGGATCCAAACTATAACAACCCAAATTAGATCCTCGGAAAGAAAAATACAACATAATATGCCTCAAACTCAATGTCTTGAATACGTGATGATTTGTCCTATTTTTTGGATACATAAAGTACACGTGAGAATTTATCAATTTCTGAGGTCATGTTTCGAAGTTCTTTATTGTTTTTTGAATTTATAATAACATGTGACATTAGTATCTCAAAGTCTTTTCGAACCTATCCAAATGAAAGTAAAAATAGGTAAATTATAGTAACATGTATCGATGTTCGTAACTATAATATAATATTGTTAGCCGTAATATAATGTAATTATTTTTAATAAAAAACCTCAAATAATTGTAAGTAGATCGATCACTAATCTTGATGGGGTGAATAGATTATATCCCAATTTAGATAAATAATGCACAATTAAAAATAGTGAAGAAAAGATTGCAAACCAAAAGACGACTTCGTAGATTTATAGAGGTTCGATCACACCACCTTTATCTAGTCCTCTCCTCAAGTTTTGATCGCTCCTTCCATCCTTACTTGAGAATTCTCAATTAGCTTTGATGTGTTCATTTTAAATACCGTAAGTGCACAACGTCGGTGAAGACGTGGCAAATACGGGTCGATCCATAGGGAGGTGTGTCGACTCTGGTTTGTTCGAAGGCAAGTGGGAAAAAGGGGGAGTAGAGTTGTGATTACACTAGCTAAACTACACTAAACTAGCAAGCATCAAATAAGGAAAACGAAAGCGAGGGAAATCAAAAGCAAGATAAAATTCAGGAAAGAAACCCCTAAGGGGTGGAGTGTGTGCACATATAAAGTGAAATAAGTGATGAATGACGCATGTAAGCATGTATGTGTCATGTGTGTGTCATGTGTGTGTCTTCATGCATAGGAAGATTCTAAAGATGTGACAAAACCGATCAATACATTCACACAATGTATCAACAATTACTACTTGATTAGCATAAGACTAGGTTGAGCATGATAGGTGTCTAAATGTTATGACAAGACTCATCAAAACTAGGAACTCATGTGAAGAATAAATCTATGCATGAGAAGTGTCTAAATGTTATGGCAAAACCCATCAAAGCAAACTTTCTTCAACCAATCAAGCAAGCAAACACAAATACAAACACATAACTAACATGTAACATATTCAATAGGAAATTTCAGTCAATAAACATGAGGAAACTATCCATGGGAAGTGTCTAAATCTTATGGCAAAACCCATCAAACATCCCCAACACGTAGATGATTAAAATACCCCCAATGAACTTACAAACATGAAAATCTACACAATCACAAATTCATCAAACATACAAACTTCACAACATATATGTACATTATTTCCACCCCAAAGAGGGATGAAATTACTCACTACTCATTAAGAAAAGAAAACAAAACAAAATTAAACTAAGCATGCATGCAAGAATTAAAAGAGAAGACAACATTAAAAACAAACTAAGAAAAAATATTTTATTTACATGACTTACATTACAAGTAGCATTCTTCTCCACTTGAGTTTTGCTCCACGGCTTATTCTAAGTAGAGAGAATGCAACCAAGCAATGAGTAGTATTACAAGGGATGAGGAAAAGTTATATTTATAATCATAGAAAAAAGTAATCTGGATAATCCCCTGATGTGGGACAAGTGAAACATTCCCAGAATAGACATAAACACATAAACACATAAACCATATCCGAGCAAATCAGGGTAGGATTCTGAGAAAAATGGACCGCCAATTGGCGGTCACTTTTTCCCAAATCTAACCCATGTTCGGATATCATCTTTATTTCTTAATTCCTCACAAGGGGTACACTCAGATCGGTTATTGGAGTTTAGGCCCGGATTTAATTGCCAAAATACTCCTCATGATGGTGTGGAGTTTCTTGATTTGCTTATTGGTCCTTTTGGTTTAAACTCAGGTCAGTCTCTCTTGCATGTCAGTCCATAAGTGTTACAACTCAGTCATTTTTCTTGCGTTTATGTCCTTTTTCTACATTTTCTGCTCAAACTTGTTTATTCCTGAAACTTAAACATAAAACTCGTTACGTATCATTGTTTAGGTTAAATATAATGGATATAAGACACAAATGTATGCATGATATGATGTCAATCAGATACCCCCATGATTGACATCATTTCATGCTCATATTTGTATCTTATATCCATTATCTTACACCTAAGCAATGCTACGTGACGAGTTTTATGTTTAGTTTTCAGGAATAAAGAGGTTTGAAGAGAAGATCCATGAAAGGACCCAAAAGCTGGGAAAAAGGACTGAATGGTGAGATCTAGGGACCAAGATGCAAGGAAGAAGGACCTGAATGTAAGACAGAAGGACCTAAGAGCAAAACAGAATACTCCACACCATCATGGGGAGTATTTTACCAATTCTATTCGGGTCGGAGCTCCAACAAGTCGAGTAACCGCATCAAAGACCAACAATACCAGAAAGCAAAGCCCACAACAAATTCCAACACGATCCGACAATTTTGGACCGCCAATTGGCGGTCTTGGACCGCTAATTGGCGGTCCATATTGCTCAGGATCCGTCGAAATTTCTCCTGGACTTGTATTAATGTTCGTTTAGGCTATTTTTGGTATTGGTTTAGTCCCACATCGGGGGATTGTCCCCGATTAGCTTTTTCCATGCTTATAAATAGAACTCTTCACCTTCCATTGTAATTACCCATTGCTTGGTGGCATTCTCTCTACTAAGGAGTGAGCCTTGAAGCAAAAACTCAAGGTGGAGAAGAATGCTACCTTCAATGTGAGTCATTTTGTTAATAAAATAATTCTTCTAGTTTCTTTAAATCTTGTCTTTTAATTTGTGCATGTTTGTTTAGTCTTTCCTTTCCTTTTATGTTTCTTTAATGGTTTTTGCCTTCTTAGTTAACTTTCATTTCAGTATTATGCTTTCTTTGCTTAGTCTAATCAGTAGTGTAATGAGTAGTGAGTAGTTCCATCCCCATTTGGGGGGTGGAGAAATATGTGATATAATCATGTAGTGTATTAAGTGTGTGTTATTTTTATCCCTTGAGCTTTATATGATTTCCATAACCATCTAATGGGTCTCCACTCCTATCTTTGATAGGCTAATGCTCTTGAATGAAGCTTAGCTTATGCTTTGATTAGTGGACCTATTTTATGGGGAATGATAAGGTTAGGATATGGATGAAGTTAATGTTGGAAACACAATTTGTAGTGTATGTACTCTTGTTGCCTTTTCCTTAGCTAATGTCTTGTATGTTTTAATGATGTAGTCATCTTAATTCATGTGGAGGCATAGTAGGGTCTAGTCTTTATACTTGAGTTCATGTAGCTTCATTCAAATCATTGTCTTGTATGTTTTAATGATGTAGTCTTATCTTAATTCATGTAGAGGCAAGATTGGATGTAGTTTTATGATTTCATGCACTACATGTTGTGAGGAGCTTAATTGAACACACACACACACACATCTTTATGTTCACATCAGTTCTCTACCCCCTTTGGGGTTTAGTTTTATTGCTTGTCTTCATTTCCTTTTGCATTCTAGTTTAGCATTGTAGTGTAGTTTAGTGTAACCAATCCTTTTCTCCTTTCTTTACCCCTTGCCTTCGCACGAACCAAGTGTCGACACACCTCCCAGTGGACGACCCGTATTTGCCATCGCTTCAACGCGGCCGTGCACTTGCGGTTAAAAATATAAAACGATCAATCACCCCCACACCTGACTTTTGCTAGTCCCGATCAAAACAAAGAAGAGAAAATTGAAAGAAAGGAAAAAGCAAACGTAAACCAGGGAAATCCTAACTCTCTTTCGTAGGAATCACGGTTGCACTTAGCATCTGCAACAAGCCGTTAAACCTCCTTATCGCCAAGGAGGAGTGTTGTCTCATGAGGGTTTTAGGTGGATATACCCACAAAATCTGAATATAGATGCATTATTCAACCTAGCAACACGACTCGATAGACTCATTTTCGTCGATAATCGGACACGCTCATTCTACGGGCCGACTCTATATATGTAATCAGTCCACACACCTAGCCTAAAAACCATTCGTGCAAGTTAGCTAAGGACTTAAATGAAAGACATGGGCAAACTTAACATCCTCAAGCGATACAACTTGTAAAGTTCATTAAGGTTCTTATTTGTCTTTTTTCTTTTCTTGTTGGAGCATTATGATTTACACTAGTTAGTGTTTGATTCTCCAAAGGTCGGGTTTCATGCATCATTACATGTGATGACTTACACTATCACATACACCTTCCCCCAAATCTCCACATAGGGTGATCACTACCACTTGTGTAACGGGAGTTCGGTCGGTGCATCCCAAGTCAGATGACTCTAAAGCACCATGCACTAAGTCCCCTCGGACCTAATTTCCCTAGTGATAGGACCCGTACGAGAAGAGAGAACACCTACTCACTTATTTCTTATATACACATGAACCAAACCCCTACACTTACTGATTGACATCATTTCATGCTCATATTTGTATCTTCTATCCATTATCTTACACCTAAGCAATGCTACGTGACGAGTTTTATGTTTAGTTTTCAGGAATAAAGAGCTTTGAAGAGAAGAACCTTGAAAGGACCCAAAAGCAGGAAAAAAGACTTAATTGTGAGACCTAGGGACTGAGATACAAGGGAGAAGGACCTGATCGTAAGACCGAAGGACCTAAGAGCAAAATAGGAAACTACACACCATCATGGGGAGTATTTTGGCAATTCGATTCGGGTCAGAGCTCCAATAAACAAAGTAGATGCATCAAAGACCAACAAAGACCACCAGCAAAGTCCACAACAAATCCCAGATGAATCCAGATCCAATAGACCACCAATTGGCGGTCCAAATCATTCTGGATCCTCTCATATTAGTGGGGCATGTGTATTAGTGTATTCTTAGTCCATTTTTGGTATTGGTTTAGTCCCACATCAGGGGATTGTCCCGGATTAGCTTTTTCCATGCCTATAAATAGAACTCTTCACCTTCCATTGTAATTACCCATTGCTTGGTGTCATTCTCTCTACTAAGGTTGTGAGCCTTGAAGCAAAAACTCAAGGTGGAGAAGAATGCTACCTTCAATGTGAGTCATTTGTTAATAAAATAATTCTTCTAGTTTCTTTTAATCTTGTCTTTTAATTTGTGCATGTTTGTTTAGTCTTTCCTTTCCTTTTATGCTTATTTAATATTTCTTGCTTGATTAGTGTAGTTTTATTTCAGTATAATGCTTCATTTTGTTAGAGTAGTTAGTTTAAATATGTGTGAGTAGTTCCATCCCCATTTGGGGGGTGGGGAAATATGTGATATAATCATGTAGTGTATTAAGTGTGTGTTATATTAATCCCTTGAGCTTTATATGATTTCCATAACCATCTAATGGGTATCCACTCTTATCTTTGATATGCTAATGCTCTTGAATGAAGCTTAGCCTATGCTTTGATTAGTGGACCTATTTTATGGGGAATGATAAGATTAGGATATGGATGGAATTAATATTGGAAACACAAGTTGTAGTGTATGTACTCTTGTTGCCTTTACCTTGGTTAATGTCTTGTATGTTTTAATGATATAGTCTTATCTTAATTCATGTGGAGGCATATTAAGGTCTAGTCTTTATACTTGAGTTCATTTAGCTTCATTTCAATTATTGTGTTGTATGTTCTAATGATGTAGTGTAAGACCCAGCTTCCTGTTATATATTTATATATTCACTCTCCTATGTTACACATAATCTAGTTCTTAGAATATTAAATTGGGTTATGTCATGTTAGTTGAGCTGATTCGATCGGTTTTCTCATTGGTCGATCGGGTGCGACACTTCTGGCTAGTGCGCGGTGGGTTGACTCGATCAATTCATGTGGGCTCTGGTGAGTGTGGAGCCGGCCTTGGGCTGAGCCTGGTTAGAAGTGGCGTGGAATGGGAAGGGAGCTTGGGAGTTACACCCAACTTTCAAGGGAGACCTTTGGGTGTCCATGCTGGCACCAGTTTTGGTAAGTCTTGAAGTGGCTTGATAGCTAGGAAGTTGGAGAGTTGTGTGCACAACTATAAGGCCCTCCCAGCCGTCATCTTCCTCCTTTTTCCATCCTCACACACACCACTTCAGACCACTCATCCCTCCTCTCCAGCTGATTGGTGGGCTGATCTCCGTAGAGTTGGGAGCTACGTTAAGTGCAGCTTTGTGCGGCGAGAAGAAGAGGTTGTGGGCAGAATCTCTGGAAAAGCTTGGGCAATCTTTCTTGCCGATCAGGTATGCTCCTGGACCCTTAGTGTAATAGGAAGTATGGAGTGTTGGATGGAGATTAGTCCAGCACAAATAGAGTGGTCGGTCTGAGGTTGGAGTTGCACAAGTGGAGATATACCCGGTAGGGTGGACTGTGGTGCACTCTCCAAATTTTCAGAGGTTGGCTGAGAATCTCTCTCTCTCTACCACGACCCTTGACTCATGATTCTTGGTGGTTTGTTTGAAAAACCAGAGGTGGTGAGGCTGGGCCGTGGAGATCTAGAGAGGAGGGGTTTTGCATGCATGTTGTGTTTCTTGCTATTCATCTTGTGATGTTGTTTTGTGAGCTTCGAATGTTATACTTGTGTGTGATATTGTAATCATGTCCAGACGTGTTTGCATGAGATGTTTTCAGATATTAGAGTCATGTATTTAGGTGTTATTTCATGAGTAGGGTCAGATATCATATGTAGGACTCGTTACTGAATTCTGCTCTTATGTCCATGCAGGATCTAACTAATAAGCCTAAATAATATTGCATGAATCGTTATGACTTTAGTCCAGAAATCATTAACACCCATACACACTCTGAATTGCTGACCTCTTATGATATATTCATGACATTCCATCAGTGAATAAATCGAATACTTTCATCAAGATTGTAATGCAACAAGTATAGTTGCCCTTCTCGACTTGAACGTTTCATTGAGTTAATCTAATCTGATTTTATTCGAACCATGTCTAGCTCAGGTGTACAATTAGATTTGTGTATGACTTATCTGACATATCTAGTTATGCTCCCACATGAGACTCAATCAGGATTCATCTATGATCTAAGCTATTCATACTATGATATCTAGTATTGTGCAACTCAACCAACATGCATGTCAATATATCTGTTCGATTATGAAGGAACGTAGACTTCTGATTTCAGAGGCATGTTTTACATAGGACTACTGATACATGTATGAATTAATTCCCATCCACCTATTCTCTGACCATGTTCGGGGTCACAAGTTCTAATGCATGCATCTTCTCAAATTTATGGTGTGTGCTATCGATTACCCGTAGTGATTAACCATCATGTAACCCGTTGTTATATACATTTTCGTTATTCATTTAGTGCTGATCTAGGACTGATATGAGGTGTTGTGTGGTAATTTTAGTTGTCCCTTAGGATATCAGGCCTTATGACACCTTTATCATGACCCGTAGTTGACTCAATGTGTGGTTTATCTTGAACTGCCATCTAGGTATGTTGCTTGCTGATTTTGGGTTGGCTCCTGTTGGGATGTTCTGATTTGTTTCTTTCAGGGCTGTTAGGAGGGTATCCGGATACTCTTTCTTGAGCTCGTTCTGTAGCTTGTAGCTGCATTAGACCTTAGAGGCTTAAGTAGCTTGCATTGCATCTAATCTGAATAATAATTTTGGGCACATTCTGTTTCTGGGCCGACGGGCCACGAGTGGGTCCTCTAGTTCTAGAGGCCATTCGCATAAGACTTTCACGTTGGGAGGCAGGCGTAAGATGAGTCCTGGGCAAGTGCGCTGCCATTCTGTCTCAGGGTAGCAATTCCCAAGTTCGCGATGGCACCATGTAGGTCACTTGCCGCGAATTGGGACACTTATCCGGCGCACCGCTTTGTGCCGAGCGGTGGGTCACTGTCGAGTGACCACCTGTGACCAGCGAGGCTGGTGTTCTGGTTCCTCACGAGGAATGGATTCGGGTACGCCCGACCGACGCGTATTATGGAGTCATAGCCTTTTGTTGCACTTGGTGTTTTCTGTTCGGTTTTGGATGCTTGTTTTAATTGGACCCCATGCATAATTTTGTAATATGTTGTTTTGGCCAGGAGCATACTGGGTTTTCTTAATTGAAAACTCATGCATTTGTTAATGCGGTGCTTGCAGGTACTTAGGTTTCGACAGGGCAGACTGGACGAGTGTCAAAGATTCTGTACACGAGGGATACGTTGACCAGAGTCGTGATTCTATCTTACTTCCGCATAAATGTTATTGTAACTCCTTTGAGACTCAGATATTGTTGTTGGACTTTTCATATACTGATATTTTGTTGCTTTATTATTCCTTAAAGTTATCTATCTCCGTATGTCCTTTATGTCTTGTCGAGTTGTCTCCTTTGGTTTGTCTATTGTAACTCCCTCGGTCATCGCGGATGTCTCTGATTGTGACACTAGTATCCTTCCCAGCGTGCGTACCCACGAGATCGAGGGCGTTACATGTAGTCTTATCTTAATTCATGTGGAGGCAAAGTTGGATGTAGTTTTATTATTTCATGCACTACATGTTGTGAGGAGCTTAATGAACACACACACACACTTCTTTATGTTCTCATTATTTCTCTACCCCCTTTGGGGTTTAGTTTTCTTGCTTCTCTTTCATTCCCTTTTGCATTCTAGTGTAGTTAGTGAAATCAATCTCTCTCTCTTTTTTTACCTCTTGCCTTCGAACAAACCAATTGTCGACACACCTTCTAGTGGACGACCTGTATTTACCACCGTTTCAACGCGGCCGTGCACTTGCGGTTAATATAAAACGATCAATCAAGTTTTTGGCGTCGTTGCCGGGGGGGTGCTTTGTCCAGACGTTGGTTTGGACGATTCGAGGGGTTTTTAATTTTTTGCTTCCAGTTTTTCTTAGTCTCAGGGATCCTAGAACTCACGGGGAGGCTGCTGGAAGAGTTGGAGCACCAACACTTCAAAAGGGACCGGGAATCAGCAGTCTAGGACCGCCAATTGGCGGCCTGGTGAGGTCTTCCTGCTTTCATTTTTCTTCTGGTGGTTTATTGCTTCACTTTCGTTATCTGGGAGACCTATTTTGCATGATGTGACTTCTAGTTTGCCCCAGATCATTAATCACTCCCCCATTAATCAACTTGGCCCTAAAATCCAAAGCAAAAGACTAGACGTTCTTACTTGTTTAGGTCACGCAACATGTATTGACTTAGGCATATAATTGTCTTTTCTTTTAGCTTTATTTTTAGTTGTTGAGTGCTGACGTGAGGTACGCAATTTCCTACACTCATTCATGCATCTCGTATGCCCATGCATTAGTTAGTAGGAATTGCATCAGGAAAAGAGTGAGTGAGCATTTGATTGGAGGGATTGATTGCTAGATTTAGGATCAAAACGCTACTAAGGAGGGGTTGTCCCATAAAAGATAAGGTGGGGGATTTCATCACCCTTTCCTTGGCCCCAAAAATCACTCGTAATCAAGCCTTAACTAAAAGCAAGTAGACATTGGCCCTAGGATTTTGGATGCACTAGGAGTGTAATCTAGTTGAGACCGCCATGACCTGATCAGTGTTGCCTACCTTGTCGATAGTAGGAGGTACTGGATCTCCGGATCTGGTATCACTTGCTGGGAATTGTGGTCCTCGTTGTAGGGAGGTGAGGCGTGTCGAGGCTAGTGACCTCAAAGTTAGGCGTCGTCTAGCCTAAGGACCCATTGTCTTACATTGTTTGAGTCGTGTTTGCTAGTTAGGCTTCTACCTGATCCCTTCACCTACGCTAGCTTTAGGGATTCTTCCCTTCTCCTCTGAGTCATCTTCTTCTCACCTACTTCTACGTTTTAGTCTCCTCCCATTTACACTCTCTGGTAGCGTTTTAGGGTCGAGTCGAGCATTTTTTGCGAGCTTAGTCTCGTGGTGGTGAGAGTGGTCGACTCGAGAGTTGTTTGTTGAGATGGATGGTTACATGGGTGACCATCCATATCATTGTTGGACCAGGACAATTCTTCCTGGTATTCCGGACCCATGCAAACGGGAGTGGCTCAAACAAACACCCCGTATGGTTAGGATAATCTTCATTGTGTGACTGAGCAATCTTCATATAGGGGTAACATGAGAGAGGCACCGACTGCTAGACCACAATCTAGTTATGTCGGATCATATGCTGGTCAACAAACTGAGACATTACAACAAACTTTGGCCTCTTTCATGCGTATGGCAGACAACATGAGTGCACCGGTGGCTCCAGTAGCCATACTGTGTGACTGTTGTGGGTTGAGTGGTCCTGTTATCGGGGAATGTCCTTATGTTCCCCCTGAGCCTGAGTATGAGCATACCTTTTCCCAAAATGCTCAATGTGATCATTACGCATCCACGTACAACCCGAGAGTGATGGATTCGTGGGGAGACAATTCTTATCCAAATTCTTATACCACATTTTCACCCCCGTATCCTCCTCCCGAATACCCAGAATTCTACCAACACCCCACTTCAAATCATTGGACTCATTCTCAGCACATCAACACTCAACCCCAAAATTTCCCAAGCTCTGACTTGGACCTCACTATTGACCACAAATTTGATTCCTTAAAATAAACCCTCCAAACGTTCATGGAAACCACTCAAACTTTATTGAAGTCCAACTTGAATTCCTTGCAAAATATGGAAATGCAAGTGAGTCAAATGACACAACAATTCCATGAACGTGAGGAGGGTAACATTTCTTGTCAACATGAGGATTTATCTTCTGAAATCGAACCACCACCACATACACAAATTCAAAGCACAATCTTTCAAATTCAAACTCCTAGTCAGTCTCAGGGACTTGGGGTTTCAATTCACGATCACTTGGTGGAGGATTCGATTCCAATTGAGAATACTATGGACCAACTTCTTTATGAGTCGGCACAAGATTGTGCCTTATCTTCTTGTCCCGTGGCCCTTGAGCCACATGATCTTATTGTTGTACCTCCTAAGGACTCACCTCTGGTGGAGCAAGAGCTCCCTCGTCCCCTCAATTTCAAACAACCTGATGAGATTTTGCCTCTCACTATTGTTCCTGATCATCATGGAAATGATGGAACATCAAACAACTACATAACTCATGAGGGTATTAGAAGTTCCTTGGAAAATACCTTGGGTATGAGACCCACTTTGTTTTCGCCTGGTGTGTCGGACATGCCTAACAAGGTTCTTGACCTCGTTCTGACGAACCAGCCTGTTGGTTGGAGAGTTTGGATTGACGATCATAACTTCAGCAGCGCAATGGGAGAAACTCTTCTTCCGTTGACCCTCATTTCCCAAACTCTTGAGAGGTTCAAGCTCTTTCAGTTTGATCCTTTGAATGAGACGCCTTTGCGTCCAATTCATGAACCTCTCATTTCATCTGGTGCTCTTTGTGAAGGGGGCCCACGCATGCGTATTCTGGCCCCGCGTGGTGTCATGTTCCCTTTCCAAGTGCACTGACCCACTCTTGAGGTTCCCATTTGATGTCTTTTGATAAATGAAGATGAGAACTTATGTTTGTACATAGTTATATATAAAATAAAAAATAAAGTAAAAGAAAAAAAGTACAATAAAAGACTCCTTCAATGAGCATCGATTGTTGTGAGCCACAACCCTTGTGTATTTGGGCTCCATTTCTTTCACGTAATTGTATCCTTTCTTTAGCATCTCACAGGTGTGAGGGAATTCGGGTTTGTGTCCATCAACATGTCCTTGAACTTCCCTTTGTACTTTATGTTGGTGAGATCTCTCCTTTTTCATGCATAAATCCATGTAGTATCTTGTTCACATTCATTGAGGACAATGCATGAAGTAGGTGTGGGGGTGTTTTACGTGTGTACATAGTTGAGTCTTTTTCCTTTGATTTTATTTTCTTTTGTGTGCATTGTTAGGGTCATGTTAGTGTGCTGCATTTAATATCGATATATCTGCTTGACATGATCCTTGGGTGACTTCTCTTCTTTTGCTTGGCTAGTGCTTTAAAATTTCCACATTTCTTTCAAAATTTTCATGTGTTTGCCAAATAAAATGTTTTTTTGGTTTTGCGTGTGTTTAGCATGTGCAAAACCGTTGAGAGGCAAAGTAAAAAGAAAGCTCCCAAAATTGTCTTGAACTTGATGCATTAGGATATCTAGTACAGTGACTTTAGGATTTATCGAGTTGTTAGGATGCACCCCAGTTTCCCTTGGGGTGAGTAATCATTGGGTTTCAGTGCTCAAACATTTATATAACTCCACCCTGAACCTAGTGAGTCACTAATTCGTGTCTGTTAACTTAAGGAAGTTTGTTGTAGTCAAGGACCCTTTAAATCTTGTTGTGAGACATTAAGTGTAGGGTTTTTGGTTCATGTGTAGATTAGAAATAAGTGAGTATGTGTCCTCTCTTCTCGCACGGCTCCTATCACTCAGGAAAGTAGGTCTGAGGGGACTTTGTGCCTGGTGCTTTCGAGTCATCTGACTTGGGATGCGCCGACCGAACTCCCGTTACACGGGTGGTAGGGATTGCCCTATGTGGAGATTTGGGGAAAGGTGTACGTGATAGTGTAAGTCCTCATGGGCAATGATGCACGAAACTTGACCCTAGGAGAATGAAGCTCCAACTAATAAAAAGAAAAAAAAATGAGAAAAAAACAAAAAGAAAAAAAAATGGTAATGCAAATAAGAACTTTAATGGACTTTACACTTTGTATCACTTGAGGATGTTAAGGTTGTCCATGTCTTTCACTTAATTCCTTATTTAACTTGCACGAATGGTTCATTAGGTTAGGTGTGTGGACTGATTACATATATAGAGTCGGCCCGTAGGATTACCGCGTCCAATGATCGACAAAAAAAAATTCCAACGAGTCGAGTGTCTAGATTGAATAATGCATCTTGTTCGGATTTTGTGGGTATATCCGCTGAAAACCCTCAGGAGACAACACTCCTCCTCCTTGGAAACAAAGAGGTTTAACGGCTTGTTGCACGTGCTAAGTGCAACCGTGATTCCTACGAAAGTGAGTTAGGATTTCTTGTTTCTCGTTTGCTTTTCTCTTTCTTTGTTTTGCTCGGGACTAGCAAAAACTTAGGTGTGGGGGTATTTGATTGACATCATTTCATGCTCATATTTGTATCTTCTATCCATTATCTTACACCTAAGCAATGCTACGTGATGAGTTTTATGTTTAATTTCCAAGAATAAAGAGCTTTGAAGAGAAAAGCCATGAAAGGATCCAAAAGCAGGAAAAAGGACTTAATTGTGAGACCAAGGGACTGAGATGCAAGGGAGAAGGACCTGATCGTAAGACCGAAGGACCTAAGAGCAAAACAGGAAACTCCACACCATCATGGGGAGTATTTTGGCAATTCGATTCGGGTCGGAGCTCCAATAAACAAAGTAGATGCATCAAAGACCAACAAAGACCACCAGCAAAGCCCACAACAAATCCCCGATGAATCCAGATCCAATAGACTGCCAATTGGCGGTCCAAATCATTCTGGATCCTCTCATATTTGTGGGGCACGTGTATTAGTGTATTCTTAGTCCATTTTTGGTATTGGTTTAGTCCCACATCGGGGGATTGTCCCGGATTAGCTTTTTCCATGCCTATAAATAGAACTCTTCACCTTCCATTGTAATTACCCATTGTTTGGTGGCATTCTCTCTACTAAGGAGTGAGCCTTGAAGCAAAAACTCAAGGTGGAGAAGAATGCTACCTTCAATGTGAGTCATTTGTTAATAAAATAATTCTTCTTGTTTCTTTTAATCTTGTCTTTTAATTTGTGCATGTTTGTTTAGTCTTTCCTTTCCTTTTATGTCTCTTTAATATTGCTTGCTTGATTAGTGTAGTTTTATTTCAGTATAATGCTTCATTTTGTTAGAGTAGTTAGTTTAAATATGTGTGAGTAGTTCCATCCCCTTTGGAGGTGGAGTAGATGTATGTACATGTTATGTAGGTGGTATGAATGCTAGATTTTATTGTCTGTGAGAGAGTATGCTTGCTTGAATTAATAAGAACTTTACTTGATGGTTTCTGCCATAGTTAGGTACACTCCATGCTCGTTATGTTCTTAATAACAACCTTGCATTGCTCATATTAATCACCTAGGTTAGTGTTGTAAATGATAGGTCTTGCCATGAGGTATTTCTTATGCATGAACAAACACTAACTTATAGTGTGCATTCAACACCACACTTATTTCATGTGCACACACACACACTCCACCCCTTAGGGGTTTCCATTCTTGTCTTTTTATATTCTTCATTTGTTGTTTATCTTAGTTGTTTAGTTATTTCATTTCAGCTTGCTTGTTTACTAGTTTAGATTAGTGTAGTGTAGTGTAATACATCTTTTTCTCCTTCTTTTACCTCTCGCATTCGAACAAACCAATTGTCGACACACCTCCTAGTGGACGAGCCGTATTTGCCACCGCTTCAACGCGGCCATGCACTTGCGGTTAATATAAAACGATCAATCACTAACAGTTTCACAAAAGGAGTTTAAAGTTCCCTTACTACAACAAACTTCCTTATATTAACACACACAAATTATTTGACTCACTAGGTTCAGGGTGGACTTCTTTGTTTATTTGAATACTGAAACCCTATGATTACTCTCCCCCCGAGGGAAGACGGGGTGCATCCTTACGACTCGATAAGACCTAAAGGCAGTATACTAGATATCGTAATTCACCATGTTCAAGATAATTTTCGGACGTTTCTTTTTACTTTTCCTCTCAACGGTTTTGCACATGCTAACACACGCAAAACCCACAAAACATTTTCTCTCACAAACACATGAAGTTTTTTGAAAGAAACGAAAATTTTAAAGCACTAGGCAAGCAAAATAAGACAAGTCACCCAAGGATCATGGCAAACAGATTTATCGATATTAAATGCAGCACACTAACATGACCCTAACAACACAAACAAAAGAAAACAAAACAAAATGAGAAAGACTCGAATGTATACACGTAAAACACCCACACACACACACACACTTATTTCATGCATTGTCCTCAATGAATGTGAGCATAATTCTACATGGATATATGAATGAAAAAGACAAGATCTCACCAACGTAAAGCACAAGGAAATTTTCATGGTCATGTTGATGGACACAAACCCGAATTTCCCTCAAAATCTGTGAGTCGGTGAAGAAGGAATACAAATACGTTAATGAAATGAGGCCCAAATACGCAGGGGTTGGAGCCCACAACAAGTTGTGCTCACTCATGGAGACTTTTTTTCTTTCTTGTTTGCTTTCTTTGTTTTTTTGCTTTTTTTTGGAAATATAACTATGTACAAAAATATGTTCCCATCTTCATTTGTCAAAAAACATCAAGTGGGAAGCTCAAAAGTGGGTCAATGCAATTGGAATGGGAACATGACACCACGTGGGGCTAAAATACTCATGTGTGGGCCCCCTTACAAAAAGCAGAAAATGGAAGGAGAGGTTTATGAATTAGATGCAAAGGCATCTCATTCAAAGGATCAAACTGAAAGAGCTTGAACCTCTCAAGAGTTTGAGACATAATGTGCAACGGAAAGAGTTTCTCTCATTGCAGAATTTAAGTTATGATCGTCAATCCAAACTCTCCAACCAACATGCTGGTGGGTCGGAATGAGGTCAAGAACCTTGTTATGCATGTCCGACTCACCAGGCGAACAGAAGGTGGGTCTCTTACCCAAGGTATACTCTAAGGAACTCTCAATACCCTCATTGCCGATGTAATTGTTTGATGTCCCATCATTTACAAGATGATCAGGAACAATAGTGAGAGGCAAACTCTCATCAGGTCATATGAAATTAATGGTACTAAGGAGCTCTTGCTCCACCATAAGTGAGTCCTTAAGAGGCACAACAACAAGATCATGCGGCTCAAGGAACACGTGACAAAAAGGTAAGGCACAATCTTGTGCCGGCTCATAATGAAGATGGTACATGTTATTCTCAATCGAATTCTCCACTAAGTGATCGTGAATTGAAACCTCAAGTCCCTCAGACTTACTAGGAGTTTGACTTTGAAAGATTGTGCTTTGAATCTATGGATGTGGTGGTGGTTCAATATCAGAAGATGAATCCTCATGTTGACTAGAAAAGTTACCCTCCTCACGTTCACATAATTGCTGCCTCATTTTACTCACTTGCATTGCCATATTTTGTACGGACTGTTGAGTGGTTTCCATGAACGTAAGAAAAATTTGTTTAAACGAATCAAGTATATGGTAAATTGTGAGGCCGAAGTCAAAGCTAGGGAAATTATGAGGTTGGGTGTTGATGGGCTGCGAATGAGTCCACTGATTCGGAGTAGGGTGCTGGTAGAATTCTGGGTATTCGGGAGGAGGATACTGGGGTGGAAATGATGTATAAGAATTTGAATAAGAATTATCTCCTCACGAATCCATCCCTCTCGGGTTGTACGCGGATGCGTAAAGGTCACATTGAGCATTTTGGGAAAAGGTGTGTTCATACTTAGGCTCTAGGGGATCATTAGGACATTCCATGAAAACATGACCACAATCCATAATAGTCACACGGTACAACTACAGGAGTTACTGGTACACTCATGTCATCTACCACATGCATAAAAGGGGCCAAAGGTTCTTCTAATGTCTCAGTTTGATGCCCAACATATGATGCAACGTAACTAGACGGTGGTCTAAGAATTGGTGCCTCTCTCATACTACCCCAATCTGAAGATTGCTCAACTATACAATTAAGATTGTCCCAACCATAGGGGGTGTTTGTCTGAGGTACCCCTGGATGCATTGGTCCGGAATACCAGGGCAAATAGTCCTGGTCCGAACAATGAAATGGATGGTCGCCCATGTATCCATCCATCTCACCAAAGAACTCTCGAGTCAACCACTCTCACCACCACGAGGCCAAGCTCGCAAAAACTGCTCAACTCGACCCTAAAATGCTAACAAAGAGTGTAAAGGGGAGGAGACTAGAACGTAGAAGTGAGAAGAAGATGACTCAGAGGAGAAGGGCAGAATCCCTAAAACCTAGTGTGGGTAAAGGGTGAGGGTAGAAGCCTAGTCTAGCAAACACAGCTCAAGCAGCCTAGAGTCACTATAGGTACTTACAACTAGACACGCCTAACTGCGAGATCACACGGCCTCAACACACCTCACCTCCCTACAACGAAGACCACAGAGCCCAACAAGTGAGCCAAAATCAGGAGATCTCGTCTCTCCTACTATCGACAAAGTGGGCGACGCCGATCAGGCAATGACGGTCATGACTGGATCACTCTTCTAATGTGCCCGAGTCCTAGGGCTAATGTCTACTTGCTTTCAGATTAAGACTTTACTTGAGTGTGCTTTTTGGGACTAAGGGAGGGGTGATGAAATCCCCAACCTTATCTTTGAAGATTATAGGTGATGCCTGATTGACATAATATCATACATATATTTGTGTCTTATATCCTTTATTCTTATCCTAAGCAATGCTACGTAACGAATTTTATGTTTAAGTTTCAGGAATAAATAGTTTGAGAAGGAGAGACTCTAAAAGGACTTAAAAGCAAGAAAATAGACTAAGTTGCAAGACTTATGGACTAAGATGCAAGACAGAGGGACACGAATGCAAAACCAAAGGACCAATGAGAAAATGAAGAAACTCCACACCATCATGAAGAGTATTTTGGCAAGTGGATTTGGGTCGCAAGCTACACAACTGATTTGGGTGCATCAAACATGAAGAAATCAAGCCAGACAGCCACACTCCAAAACCCAACCCGATCCAGACCTTATAGGCCGCCAATTGGTGGTCCAAGACTGTTGATTGGCTGTCGGTTTTGGTCCAGATCAGATAAAACTTCGTCGAGTCATGTATTATAGTGTTTTATGGGGAATGATGTAGTGAGGATAAGGATGGAGTTGAAAAAGGAAACATGACTTGTAGTTGTATGTTCTCTTGTTGCCTTTACCTTGATTAATGATTGTATGTTTTAATGATTGTGATAAATCTTATTTCATGTGGAGGCATAGTGGGGTTTGGTCTATATACATGAGTTCATTTCGCTTCATTCCAATTATTGTCGTGTATGTTTTAATGATATGGTGTTATCTTATTTCATGTAGAGGAAAAGTTGGATTTAGTTTTATGATTTTCATGCACTACATGTTGTGACGAACACAATTGAACACACACGCTTACACATATTTTTGTATTCACATTCTTTCTCTACCCCCTATGGGGTTTAGTTTTATTGCTTATTTTCCAATTTCTTTTGCATTGTAGTGTAGTTTTGATCATAACTCTTTTCTCTCCTTTGTTTCTCACTCGCCTTCAAACTAACCAAAGTTGACACACCTCCTTGTGGATCGACCCGTATTTGCCACTGCTTCAACGCGGTCATGAACTTGCGGTTATTTTAAAACATTCAAACAAAAATGTTTCCACTCCACGACAAAGTTGCGGGTCATCAATGTATACCCTCCAATCGATATTTGGGTGTATCGAGATCATTTCATCCACACAAGGTGACACCCTGGACTTATTACCCAGATGACAAAGTCCAAAAACAGAATTACTTGACCACCTGACACCCTTATAAGCATTGTGGCCGTTTGATGCCGCTAGAGAGTGAGCAAGATAGGAGGCATGAATGAGAGGTGAACCTCTATCTGGTTGTTTGAAATGCAGGGTATCAGGTGGTTGATTCTTAACCCACATGGGGTCCTCAGCATATACAGAATGAAAAGCATGTGGCCCAGTGGCCACAAAAATGGTATCCTATGGCTGAAAGGTCGTGTGATTGAAAGGATGTGGCTCAAAGGCCACGTGATCACAAGATAAGGTACCTTCTTGTGCCAACCCAGGTGAAAAATCTTCACCACCTTCAGGATCTCCATCGAACAATTCTCTGAAATACTTGAAGGTGCCTTCAACTTCAAGGGGTCTACTTGCTTTTAGATTAAGGTTTACTTGAGTGTGCTTTTTAGGGCTAAGGGAGGAGTGATGAAATCCCCCACATTTTCTTTGAACACTATAGGTGATGCCCCTTAAAGATGTTTTGAAATCTTAGGCTAGCAAGCGACTCACCAAACGAACACTCCTCACTCTTGTTACAATGCACCTTACTAACTAATGCATGCTCTAACTATGCATGAATGAGAGAATGGTGCACGTACCTCACGCCAACAATCGACAATAGGATATTAAAGCAATTGAAAGACAATGTACATGCGACGTCTACAAGTGATGCATGACCTAGATGGCAATTAGTCTAATCTTTTCCTTTGAGTTATATGGTCCAAGTTTTCTTAAAAAAAGGGAATTGATTGATCTGGGAGCAAACTACAGGTCACAACATGCACAATTGAGCTCCCAGACCACTAGATTAAAATAAAAAAACAACTTGAAGAAATGTTGGAGCAAACGAATCTCACCAGGCCGCCAATTGGCGGTCCAAATAGTTGGCCTCTTCTCCAAATTTCTCCCACTGCCTGCCCTGGATGCCGAGATATTTCTGAAATAAACAAAAACTAAAAACAAAAGATTAAACCCACTCGAATCTTCCAAACCAAAATCTGGACAGAGCACCTCCCCAGCAACGGTGCCAAAACTTGATTGAATCAGCTTACTATCTGCAAGTGCACGACCGTTGGTGAAGACACGGCAAGTACAGGTCGATCCACAGGGAGGTGTGTCGACTCTGGTTCGTTCAAAGGCAAGTGGAAAAAAGAGGGGAAGAAGTTGTGCTTACACTAAACTAAAGTACGATTGAACAAACAATAAAACTAGACCCTCATGAAGTGGATGTGTGTAGGTATGTGTATGAGTGGGTCTTCTTTTCAATTAGGAACAAGTGTATTTTGTGTGGCATACAAGTAGAAACTAGTGTAGAATCAAAGTGTAGGATACACAACACTACATGACAAACCATGAACATGAAAATCTCACATAAAGTTGAGGTTGATTTTAGATTCTCAAGCATGCAATAAGTACCTAAATTGGCCATTAGAGCATCAATCAATCCTACATACAACCTAAATCATTCATGTAAATGTGCACCAAACATGGATACATACATAATGAGTCATTCCCATCAAATCATAACAAGCCATAAGATAAACTCTAAAGCTAGCATGAGATAAGTACCTAGTGTGGATATTATCTCATCTAATACAAGTTTAAGCATGCTACAAGTATAGATATATATTTAAGCATATGAAATGACATAATAGAAGAACCCATCACTATCACATATTCTACATTACCTCCACCCCAAATGGTAATGGAACTACTCACTACTCATTAAGAAAAGAATGAAATTAAACTAAGCATGCAACAATTGAAAATAGAGGACAACATTAAAACAAACTATGAAGAATTATTTTATTTACATGACTCACATTACAAGTAGCATTCTTCTCCAAACTAAGAGAGAATGACACCAAGCAATGGGTAAATACAAAAGGAGAGGAAGAGTTCTATTTATAGGCATGAAAAAGGTAATCCAGGATAATCCCCCGGTATGAGACTAATTGCATACTATAAATGGACATAAAACAACATAGTACACCACCCAACCAAAGCATGTGGCATTTTGAAACATTTGGACCACTGAGTGGCGGTCTATATACGTCTTCTCGAGTCTGTATTTTGATGGCTCGATTCTGGCTTGATTGCTTGATGTTTGATGAACCCGATTTTGTTGTTGATGGTTAGGCCCGGATCTAATTGCCAAAATACTCCTCATAATGGTGTGGAGCTTCTTCATTTCCTCATTAGTCCTTTATGTTTTACATCCGGGTCCTTCTCTCTTGCACCTCAGTCCATAAGTCTTGCAACTTACTCCTTGCTTTTAAGTCCTTTTTGTGTTTCTTCTTCTGACTTGTTTTATTCCTGAAACTTAAACATAAAACTCATTACGTAGCATTGCTTAGGTTAAAAAGAGGATATAAGACACAAATATATGCATGATATGAAATCAATCAAATACCCCCACACCTAACTGTTGTTAGTCCCGAGAAAAACAAAGAAAAAAAATGAAAGAAAGGAAAAACATACGAAAATAGGGATATCCTAGTTAACTTTTGTAGGAATCACGGTTGCACTTAGCACATGAAACAAGCCGTTAAACCCCCTTGTCGCCAAGGAGGAGGAGCATTGTCTCCTGAGGGTTTTCAGCGGATATACCCACAAAATCCAAACATTGATGCATCAAATCTAGAAACTCGACTCGATGAACTCATTTTTATCGATCATTGGACACAGTAATCTTACGGGCCGACTCTATATATGTATCCAGTCCACAAACCTAGCCTAATAAATCATTCATGCAAGTTAATTAAGGACTTAAGTGAAAGACATGGACAACCTTAACATCCTCAAGTGATACAAAGTGTAAAGTGTAGGATCGTATATGGGGCTTAGTTCTAATCACTTTTAAGCTAATTACTTACTTGTTTAATCAATCAAGTATATGCAGCAGAATTTAAACAAATAAACAAGCAAGTAAATAATACAAAGCAAACCACAACATGACCCAGTGATTTTTATAGAGGTTCGTTCTCCCACCTACTTCCTCTCTTGCAAGCTCTGCTCGAACTCCCTTGAGCTTTGCTTGTGTCTTCACTATCAACCTCGTTCCTGGGTGAGATTAAGCCTTTTACAAAACAAGCTCCACGAACACCCTCGTTAGCTTGACTTTCTTCCCTCACAATCCGAGAGGAACACTTCGGGCTTTCACTGAAGTCGTTGCTTCCTTGAATAACAATGGTTGAGTGGATCAGTAACTCTCTAACTTGAGCACACTTAGCTTATGATGTGGAATTGATCTAAGATGTGGAAGTATAGCTTGGAGAGTTGGAATTGGGGAATGGGAGACTTGGAATTTTATCTTAAGTGTATATGACAAATGGAAGTGTAAGAGATGTGTTATTGTGTCATAGGAACACCTATTTATAAGCTCCTAAGGTGTTATATTCGTTGGGGTTAATTGGTTAAGAGTTCGTGTAAGATACACAAAACAGAAACTTGCAGGACCCAATTCTGAGTAAGTTCGGTCGACTGAATCGGGTAGCACAGTCGACTATTGGGTGAATTTGGACTTGGTTCGATCGACTGATAAAGGAACGGTCGACTGCAATAGGCTATAACTTAGGTACACTTAAGTTATCGGTCGAACACCGAATATGATTCCGTCGACCGAAAACTAACAAGCTTTTCGGGGTTGACAAACATGATCATATTCAGTCGACCAAAAACTAGCTGGCAGTTTGGGTATGTCGAGATGTATAAGTTCGGTCGACCGAAACAGGTCCACGGTCGATCAATACGATCATTGGTATAATACGACAACCCTATCGGTCAAAACTTATGTTGATTCGGTCGACCGAAAGGTCGGAACGGTCGATCGAAAATGGGCAGTTGAAAACACCACAGGATTATGATCACTTAGTCGACTGAGAGGTTTGATTCGGTCGACCGAATGTGGGCAGACAGTTCAGGTTAAGTGTTAATGTTTTCCAGTCTAAGTTTAGGTGATCTATTGAAGTCTAAATTATGTGATATTTTGTGTGTGGCTTCTATAAGGAACCTAGTGTGTGAGAGAGAGAGAGTTGATTTTGCTCAAGTATGCTCAATTACACAATGTTCTTAAGACTCAAAGAAAACAAGATTACATGTCTTCAGTATAGCTTTAATACATGTCTTGACTTGATTTCATTTCTTTCTTGAGTCTTGATCACCTGTAGAGGTTAGTACAATACTATATATATGTTATGCAATATGTGTGCTACTCTACATTGATTACAATCCAAATTAGGTTGATTAAATCATCAAAGCATATATTAAGGCCAAAAAGGCAACATAAAGTCCATTAAGGTTCGTATTTGCATTACCATTTCTTCTTCTTCTTTTTGTTTCTTTTCTTTTCTTTCTCTTTTTTTTCTTTTTCTTTTTCTTACTAGTTGGTGTGTAATTCTCCCAGGGTCGGGTTTCGTGCATCATTGCCTATAAGGACTTACACTATCACGTATACCTTTCCCACATCTCCACATAGGGCAATCCCTACCACCCGTGTAACGGGAGTTCGATCGGTGCATCCCAAGTCAGATGACTCGAAAGCACAAGGCACAAAGTCCCCTCAAACCTAATTTCCCGAGTGATAGGAGTCATGCGAGAAGAGAGAACACCTACTCACTTATTACACATGAACCAAAACCCCTACACTTAATGTCTCACAACAGGAGTTAAAGGGTCCTTGACTGCAACAAACTTCCTATATTAACAAACACGAATTATTTGACTCACTAGGCTCAGCGTGGACTTTTTTAATTGTTTGAGTACTGAAACCCTATGATGACACGCCCCTCGGGGGAAAACCGGGGTGCATCCTTAGGACTCGATAAGACCTAAAGCCGATATACTTGATATCCTAATGCATCATGTTCAAGTCAATTCTGGGATCTTCTCTTTTGGTTGCCTCAAAATGGTTTTTGCATACGCGAAACACATACACAAACCCCACAAAACATTTTTCTTTCGCAAACACATCAGATATTTTAAAGAAATGGGAAGTGAAAGCACTACATCAAACAAAAGAAGACAAGTCACTCAAGGATCATCGTAAGCAGATATATCCATAGTAAATGCAACATACTAACATGACCCTAACAATACAAACAAAAAAGAAAGAAAGAGAAAGACTCAACAATGTACACATGTAAAACACCCCCCCCCCCCACACACACTTACTTCATGTATTGTCCTCAAATAATGTGAGCATGATTCTACATGGATATATGCATGAAAAATACAAGATCTCATCAACGTGAAGCACAAGGAAATTTTAATGGTCATGTTGATGGACACAAACCCGAATTTCCCTCAAAACCTGTGAGATGCTAAAGAAGGGAGACAAATACCTAAAAGAAATGGGCCCCAAATACACAGTGGTTGGAGCCCACAACAAATTGTGCTCACTCTTGGAGTCTTCTTTCTTTTCTTTTCTTTTTTTTGAAATATAACTATGTACAAAAATAAGTTCTCATCCTCATTTGTCAAAGGACATCAAATGGGAACCTCAAAAGTGGGTCAATGTACTTGGAATGGAGCATGACACCATGTGGGGCCAAAATACTCATGTGTGGGCCCCCTTACAAAGAGCAGAAAATGGAAGGAGAGGTTTATGAATTATATGCAAATGCGTCTCATTCAAAGGATCAAAATGAAAAATCTTGAACCTCTCAAGAGTTTGGGACATAATGTGCAATGTAAGAAGAGTTTCTCTCGTTGCATAATTGAAGTTATGACTGTCAATCCAAACTCTCCAACCAACAAGCTGGTGGGTCGGAACGAGATCAAGAACCTCGTTGTGCATGTCCGACTCACCAGGCAAACAGAAGGTGGGTGTCTTACCCAAGGTATCCTCTAAGGAACTCAATACCCTCATTGACGATGTAATTGTTTGATGTCTCATCATTTCCAAGATGATCATGAACAATAGTGAGAGGCAAACTCTCATCAGGTCGTATGAAATTAATGGTACTAGGGAGCTCTTGCTCCACCATAAGTGAGTCCTTAAGAGGCACAACAACAAGATCATGTTGCTCAAGGAACACAAGACAAAAAGGTAAGACACAATCCTGTGCCGACTCATAATGAAGATGGTACATGTTATTCTCAATCGAATTCTCCACCAAGTGATCATGAATTGAAAGCCCAAGTCCCTTAGACTAACTATGACTTTGACTTTGAAAGATTGTGCTTTGAATATGTGGATGTGGTGGTGGTTTGATAACAGAAGATAAATCCTCATGTTGACTAGAAAAGTTACCTTCCTTACGTTCACATAATTGATGCGTCATTTGACTCACTTGCATTGCAATATTTTGTACGGACTGTTGAGTGGTTTCCATGAACGTAAGAAAATTTTGTTTAAACGATCAAGTATATGGTCCATTGTGAGGCCGAAGTCAAAGCTAGGGAAATTATGGGGTTGGGTGTTGATGGGCTGCGAATGAGTCCACTGATTCGGAGTAGGGTGCTGGTAGAATTCTGGGTATTCGAGAGGAGGATACTGGGGTGGAAATGATGTATAAGAATTTGAATAAGAATTGTCTCCCCACGAATCCATCCCTCTCGGGTTGTACGTGGATTCGTAAAGGTCACATTGAGCATTTTGGGAAAAGGTGCGCTCATACTTAGGCTCTGGGGAACATAAGGACATTCCATGAAAACATGACCACTCAGCCCACAATAGTCACACGGTACAACTACAGGAGCTACCGGTGCACTCAAGTCATCTACCACATGCATGAAAAAGGCGAAAGGTTCTTGTAATGTCTCAGTTTGATGCCCAACATATGATCTGACGTAACTAGACGGTTGTCTAACAGTTGGTGCATCTCTCATATTACCCCAATCTGAAGATTACTCAGCCGTACAATTAAGATTGTCCCAACCATACAGGGTATTTGTCTGAGGTACCCCAAGATGCATGGGTCCGGAATACCAGGGTGAATAGTCCTGGTCCCAACAATGAAATGGATGGTATCCCATGTAACCATCCATCTTGCCAAAGAACTCTCGAGTCGACCACTTTCACCACCACAACAGGAATTTAAAGCAAATGAAAGACAATGTGCATGCGAGGTATACAAGTGATGCATAACCTATATGGCAATTGTACTAATCTTCTGCTTTGATTTTTATGGTCCAAGTTGTCTTAAAAAGGGGAATTTATTTTTCTGGGAGCAAACTACAAGTCACAATATGCACAATTGCGCTCCCAGACCACTAAACTGAAATAAAAAACAACCAGAAGAAATTTTGGAGCAAAAGAAGCTCATCATGCCGCCAATTGGCGGTCCTAGACCACTGAAATGCAGTCCAAATAGCTGGCCTCTTCTCCAAATTTCTCCGACTGCCTGCCCTGGATGCTGAGATATTTTTGAAACAAAAAAAACAAAAAATTAAACTCACTCGAATCGTCCAAACCAGAGTCTGGACCGAGTACCTTCTCGGACACAGTGCCAAAAACTTGATGTGTTCGTTTTAAATACCGCAGGTACACGACGTTGGTGAAGACGTGGAAAATATGGGTCAATCCACAGGGTGGTGTGTCATTATTCGAAGGCACGTGGGAAAAGTTGGGAGAAGAGTTGTGATTACACTAGCTAAACTACACTAAACTAGCAACCATCAAACAAGGAAAACGAAATCGAGGGAAATCAAAAGGAAAATAAAATTCAAGAAAAGAAACCCCTAAGGGGTGGAGTATGTGCACATATAAAGTGAGATAAATGATGAATGCCGCATGTAAGCATGTATGTGTGTGTCTTCATGCATAGGAAGTGTCTAAAGATGTGGCAAAACCTATCAATCCATTCACACAATGTATCGACAATTACTACTTGATTAACATAAGACTAGGTTCAGCATGAGATGTGTCTAAATCTTATGACAAGACTCATCAAAACCAGGAACTCATATGAAGAAGAAATCTATGCATGAGTAGTGTCTAAATGTTATGGCAAAACCCATCAAACCAAACTTTCTTCAACCAATCAAGCAAGCAAACACAAATACAAACACATAACTAACATGTAACATATTCAATAGGAAATTTCAGCCAATAAACATGAGGAAACTATGCATGGGAAGTGTCTAAATCTTATGGCAAAACCCATCAAACATCCCCAACACGTAGATGATTAACATACCCCCAATGAACTTACAAACATGAAAGTCTACACAATCACAAATTCATCAAACATACAAACTTCACAACATATATGTACATTATTTCCACCCCAAAGGGGGATGAAACTACTCATTAAGAAAAGAAAAGAAAACGAAATTAAACTAAGCATGCATGCAAGAATTAAAAGAGAAGACAACATTAAAACAAACTAAGAAAAGATATTTTATTTACATGACTCACATTACAAGTAGCAATCTTCTCCACTTGAGTTTTGCTCTAAGGCTTACTCTAAGTAGAGAGAATGCCACCAAGCAATGAGTAGTATTACAAGGAAGGAGGAAGGGTTTTATTTATAATCATAGAAAAAGGTAATCGGGGGCAATCCCTTGATGTGGGACTAATGAAACATTCCCAGAATAGACATAAACACATAAACCATATCTGGGCAAAATCGGGTAGGATTCTAAGAAAAACGGATCGATAATTGGCAGTCTTGGACCGCCAATTGGTGGTCACTTTTTCCCGAATCCGACCCATTTTCCGATATCGTCTTAATTTCTTTAATTCTTCACAAGGGGTACACTCGGATCGGTTATTGGGGTTTGGACCCAGATCTAATTACCAAAATACTCCTCATGATGGTGTGGAGTTTCTTGATTTGCTTATTGGTCCTTTTGGTTTACATTTCGGTCGTTCTCTCTTGCATCTCAATCCATAAGCCTTACCACTTAGTCTTTTTCTTGAATTTATGTCCTTTTTCTGCATCTTCTCCTCAAACCTGCTTATTCTTGAAACTTAAATATTAAAATCATTATGTAGCATCGTTGAGGTGAAAGATACAGATAGAAGACACAAATGTATGCATGATAAGATCTCAATAAAATACCCCCACACCTAACTTTTGTTAGTCCCAAGCAAAACAAAAGGGAAAAATTGAAAGAAAGGAAAAAGCATTCGTAAAACAGGGAAATCCTAACTCACTTAGCATGTGCAACAAGCTGTTAAACCTCCTTGTCACCAAGGAGGAGTGTTGTCTCCTGAGTGTTTTCAGTGGATATATCCACAAAATCTGAACATAGATGCATTATTCAACCTAGTAACACGACTCGATGGACTCATTTTCGTCGATCATTGGACATGGTAATTCTACGGGTCGACTCTATATATGTAATCAATCCACACACCTAGCCTAACGAACCATTCATGCAAGTTAGTTAAGGAATTAAGTGACAGACATGGGCAACCTTAACATCCTCAAATGATACAAAGTGAAAGTCCATTAAGGTTCTTATTTGTCTTTTTTCTCTTTTTCTTTTTTTTGGATCATCATGATTTACACTAGTTGGTGTTTGATTCTCCGAAGGTTGGGTTTCGTGCATCATTACATGCGAGGACTTACATTATCACGTACACTTTCTCCTAAATCTCAACATAGGGCGATCCCTACCACCCATGTAACAGGAATTCAGTCGGTGCATCCCAAGTCAGATGACTTGGAAGCACCAGGCACTAAGTCACTTCGGACCTAATTTCCCAAGTGATAGGTGTAGGATCGTAAGGGTCTCTAGTTCTAATAACTTTTGGGTAAATTACCTACTTGTTTAAGCAATCAAGTATATGCAGCGGAATCTAAACAAATAAGCAAGCAAGAAAGCAAGGGAAATATGCAAACCACAATGAGACGGGGGATTTTTATAGAGGTTCGGCACCCCACCTTGGTCCCAGTCCTCTCTTGCAAGCTCCGCTCGGATCATCGACTTCCGCTCACGACTTCACTAACCACTCCCTGTTCTGGGCCAGGAGAGAACGCCTTTACAATCTTCACACTCGCGAACAACCCTCACCGAGCTTGGCTCCTCCTCTCACAATCCGAGAGGGATGCTTCGGGCTTTCACCGAAACCTTTACTTGACTTTGACAACAACAAACTTGAGTGGTACAAACACTCTCTAAACTTGAGCACACTTGAGAAAGATAAGGAATTGATCTTAAGTGTGGAATGAAGCTTGGAGTGTTTGGAATGATCTCTCTAATGAAGCTTGGAAAATGAAGCTTGGAAATTTTGAACATGGTTCGGTCGACTGGTTAAGGAATGGTCGACCGCCAAAGGCTATTACTTAGGGACACTTAAGTTAATTGTCGAAGACCTAATATGAGTCGGTCGATCGTAAAATAACAGGTTCTACTGGGTTGGCAAAAATGATCAAGTTCGGTCGAGTGATCCAAATTCTTCGGTCGACCGAAAAGGTCCAGGTAGTTGCACTAATTTGAGACACTATAAGTTCGGTCAACCGAACAGATCCACGGTCAACCGATAGGCAAAATGTATTTTGGGGTATATGGAAATAATACGAATACGACCATTGGTATAAAACGACAAACCAAACGGTCGGAAATTTGTGAAGACTCGGTCGACCGAAAAGGTCTACACAGTCGACCAAAACTGGACAGGAAAAACACTACAGGATAATCGATCACTCGGTCGATCGAGAGGTTTGGTTCGGTCGACCGAATGCGGGCAGACTGTTCAGGTTAAGTGTTAGTATTTTCCGATCTAAGTTTGAGTGATCTATTGAAGTCCAAATGATGTGAAATTTTGTGTGACTTTTATAGGGAACCTAGTGTGTTTGTGTGTGAGTTGATTTTAGCTCAAGTATACTCAATTACACAATGTTCCTAAGACTCAAAGAAAACAAGATTACAAGTCTTCAATATAGCTTTAATACATGTCTTGACTTGATTTCCTTTCTTCCTTGAGTCTTGATCACCTGTAGAGGTTACCACAATACAATATATATGATATGCAATATGTGTGCTACTCTACATTGATTACAATAAAGATTAGGTTGAATAAATCATCAAAACATAGAATAAGGCAAAAAAGGCAACAATCTCCTTTTTTTGATGATGGCAGCCTATATCTTAATACTTGAAGTTTTTAGATGTAAATTATGCATATAAATGTTTCCCTAAGTATGTGCATAGTTTTTGTTCAATTAAACTCAAATTTCAAGTTACCCCCTTTAATTATCTCTCCCCCTTTCACATCCATCAAACAATCAATAAAAGATTTAAATATAGAATTAAGGATGTCTTGTAATGAAGTTGCTCCCCCTAATTTTTGCACTTCATTACTCTAAGTAAATCATATTTATTAAGCTCCCCTATCAATATGAGTATGATTTTTTGATTAAGTTCAATTCTAAGTCTCCCCTTTTAACATCAAGCAAAATGTATCAATTATGGCATGTGATGTGTTAATTCCCCTTTTGACATCCATTTACAAATTTGACACTTACGTAATGGATGTGATTCAAATTTCAAGATATGCAATGAATAAATAATATGATTTGTTAGTTAAGCATATTAAAACCTAGACTGAACCAATTGATTGAAAATTTTAGAGGATAAGAAATTATACCCACTTTGAAACTTGAATTGGTTCTAATCTCCATTTAGTGATCCAACCGACTTTGAATTTGACTAGCAAGTTTGCTCAGTCACCACCGATCTCCTCCTCAAGCACCTACAAGTGTAGATTTAGGTACCCAAACAACTTTGGATCCTTGAATGTCAGCTTTGGAAACCCAAACCATTTTGTTTTTAGGAGTTCACACACTTGAAGAGTTATGATTAATGAACACATGCTTTCCATTTAGTGTAGTGTGAGGAACATGGTTTTTCAATTTTGCATTGTATCCTAAACCATGTTTATCTCGTGAATGTCTTTGACTACCTAAAAGCATGGCAAGCATCTTGGTTCCCTTTGTGAACTTTCTAGATCTTTTCTAAGTTGAGCATTTGATGCCTTAAGATCTAGTTGCTCAACATCAATGGGTGTTGCCTTTTGATCGCCAAGTTTTAAGGCATTTTCCTCATGTCTAGCAATCACCTCATTCTTTTCATGCATGATTGATTCAATTTTTCTTTGGAGATCCTTGATTAGTTTTCTAGCAATCTTATTTTTGTCACAAATGACCTTATATTGTTTAACTAAGTCATTGAATGCATTTTGAAGCTCATCATGTGTATAAGTTTCTTCATTAACACTAGAATGTGAGCTATCACTATAGTATGACTTAGTTGAGCATGCATGTGATTTAGTAGAGCAAGAGTTAGAGGATACCTCACTTCCTTCATCTTGAATTGCCATGAAGCACATATGTGCATATTCCTTTGTTGATGAAGGTGCGGTTGATTGGGATGAAGATGACGATGAATCATCCGAAGTAGCCTTGTGAGCTTCCAACCCCTTCTCTTTTCTCTTACTCCTCTCATTTTCTCTACTTCTCTCCCTTCTCTCATTTTTCTTCTCCTTCTCTTTTCTCACATTTTCACTTTCCTAGTTCATAAGCCATCAAATTTCCAACAAGTTCCTCCATCTTTCATTTGGAAAGATCATGCGCCTCTTCAATTGCGACGACTTTATCTTCCCAATCATTGCTAAGCGACCGGAGAAACTTCCTTGTCATCTCCCCTTCATTGATTTTTCTTCCAAGGACCAAAAGAGAGTTAGTGATATCGGTGAAGTGAGTGTTCATTTCGCTTATGTTCTCACCGATTTGCATATAAAAAATCTCATATTTATGCATGAGGAGACTAATGCGAGTTTCCTTAGTTTTGCTATCACCCTCATGATGTATTTGTAATATATGTCATATTTCATATGCACTTTCACAACCCTTAATACTATTATATTCACCCTCATTAAGACCACAATATAGAATGTTCATGATTTTAGAGTTCATTTCAATCTCTTTCATTTTGGCCCTAGAAAGTGAATCTAACTCATCTTCCTTTGGGGTGTGTAGGGATTTTGAACAAACATCCAGTACTTAAGATAAATTTGAAATTAGGAAAATTTTCATCCTATTCTTCCAATAATCATAATTAGACTCATTAAGCAAAGGATGCCTAGTTGTGCACAATCCCTCTACATGATTAGAAATTGATGTCATTGCTAAAAATTATGGTTAAGTAAAGAAATTTAGCTCACAAGGCTCTGATACCAAATATAGGATCGTAAGGGTCTCTAGTTCTAATCACTTTTGGGTTAACTACCTACTTGTTTAAGCAATCAAGTATATGCAGCGAAATTTAATCAAATAAACAAGCAAGCAAGGGAAATATGCAAACCACAACGAGATGGGGAATTTTTATAGAGGTTCGGCACCCCACCTGGGTCCTAATCCTCTCTTGCAAGCTCCGCTCAGATCATCGAACTCCACTCACGACTTCACTAACCACTACCCGTTCCAGGCCGGGAGAGAACGCCTTTACAATCTTCAAACTCGCGAACAACCCTCGCCGAGCTTGGCTCCTCCTCTCACAATCCGAGAGGGAAGCTTCGGGATTTCACCGAAACCTTTACTTGACTTTGACAACAACAAACTTGAGGAGGACAATCACCCTCTAAACTTGGGCACACTTGAGAAAGATAAGGAATTGATCTTAAGTGTGGAAAATGAAGCTTGGAGTGTTTGGAATGATCTCTCTAATGTAAGCGGAAAATATGTGTGGGATAGTTATGTAAAATGGTGTTGGGAACACCTATTTATAAGCTCCTAAGGTGTTATAGCCGTTGGTGTTAATTGGGTAAGAGTTTGTGTAAGAAACACAAAATAGAAACCCGTAGGTTGCATTTCAGCATAAGTTCGGTCGACCAGATCAGGCAGAACGGTCCACCGTGTGGCAATTTTAAACACGATTCGGTCGACCGGTTAAGGAACAGTCGACCGCCAAAGGATATTACTTAGGTACACTTAAGTTAACGGTCGAACACCGAATAGGGGTCGGTCAACCGTAAACTAACATGCTCTACTGGGTTGGCGAAAATGATCAAGTTCGGTCCACCGATCCAAAGTCTTCGGTCGGCCGAAAATGTCCACGCAGTTGCACAAATTTAAGACACTATAAGTTTGGTCGACCGAACAGGTCTATGGTCAACTGATAGGCAAAATGTATTTTAGGGTATATGTAAATAATACGAATATGACCATTGGTATAAAACGACAAACTAAACGATCAAAAATTTGTGAAGACACAGTCGACCGAAACTGTACAGGAAAAATACTACACGATAATTGATCACTCGGTTGACCGAGAGGTTTGGTTTGGTTGACCAAATGCGGGCAGACTATTCAGGTTAAGTGTTAGCGTTTTCCGGTCTGAGTTTGGGTGATCTATTGAAGTCCAAATGATGTGAAATTTTGTGTGTGACTTTTATAGGGAACCTAGTGTGTATGTGAGTTGATTTTCGCTCAAGTATGCTTAATTACACAATGTTCCTAAGACGCAAAGAAAACAAGATTACATGTCTTCAATATAGCCTTAATAGATGTCTTGACTTGATTTCCATTGTTCCTTGAGTCTTGATCACTTGTAGAGGTTTGCACAATACAATATTATGCTATTCAATATGTGTGCTACTCTAGATTGATTACAATTAAGATTAGGTTGATTAAATAATCAAAACATAGATTAAGGCCAAAAACCCAACAATAGGAGCCGTGCGAGAAAAGAGAACACATATTCACTTATTTCTTATCTACACATGAACCAAAACCCCTACGCTTACGGTTTCACAAAAGGAGTTTAAAGTTCCCTGACTATGACAAACTTCTTTATATTAGCAGACACGAATTATTAAAAGAGAAGACAACATTAAAACAAACTAAGAAAAATTATTTTACTTACATGACTTACATTACAAGTAGCATTCTTCTCCACTTGAGTTTTACTCCAGGGCTTACTCTAAGTAGAGATAATGACACCAAATGATTGATCGTTTTATATTTAACCGCAAGTGCACGGCCGCGTTGGAGCGGTGGCAAATACGGGTCGTCCACTGGGAGGTGTGTCGACACTTGGTTTGTTCGAAGGCGAGAGGTAAAAGAAGGAGAGAAAGGATGTATTGATTACACTAAACTACACTAAGATGCAAATGGAAATGGAAAAGAAGCAAGAAAACTAAACCCCAAAGGGGGTAGAGAAATAATGTGAATATGAAGATGTGTGTGTGTGTGTTCAATTAAGCTCCTCACATCATGTAGTGCATGAAATCATGTGTCCTAACCTAATGAACCATTCATGCAAGTTAAATAAGGAATTAAGTGAAAGAAATGGACAACCTCAAGATCCTCAAGTAATACAAAGTGTAAGGTCCATTAAGGTTCTTATTTGCATTTTTTTCCTTTTTTTCTTTTTATTTTCACATTTTTTTCTTTTCACTTTATTAGTTGGAGCTTCATTCTCCCAGGGTCAGGTTTCGTGCATCATTGCCCATGAGGACTTACACTATCACGTACACCTTTCCCCAAATCTCCACATAGGGCAATCCCTATCACCCGTGTAACGGGAGTTCGGTCGGCGTATCCCAAGTCAGATGACTCGAAAGCACTAGGCACAAAGTCCCCTCAGACCTACTTTCTCGAGTGATAGGAGCCGTGCGAGAAGAGAGAACACCTACTCACTTATTTTTTATCTACACATGAACCAAAACCCCTACACTTAATTTCTCACAACAGAATTTAAAGGGTCCTTGACTACAACAAACTTCCTAAATTAACAAACATGAATTATTGACTTACTAGGTTCAGGGTGGACTTCTTTGAATGTCTGAGCACTGAAATCCTATGATTACTCACCCCAAAGGAAAACTGGGGTGCATCCTAACGACTCGATAAATCCTAAAGCCACTGTACTAGATATCCTAATGCATCAAGTTCAAGACAATTTTGGGAGCTTTCTTTTTACTTTGCCTCTCAACGGTTTTGCACATGCTAAACACACGCAAAACCCACAAAACATTTTCTTTCGCAAACACATGAAGATTTTGAAAGAAATGTGAAAATTTTGAAGCACTAGGCAAGCAAAAGAAGACAAGTCACCCAAGGATCATGGCAAGCAGATATATCGATAATAAATGCAGTACACTAACATGACCCTAAAAATGCAAACAAAAGAAAATAAAATCAAAAGAGAAGACTCGACTATGTACACACGTAAAACACCCCCCCCCCCCCACACCTACTTCATGCATTGTCCTCAATGAATGCAAGCAAGATACTACATGGATTGATGCATAAAAAAGAGAGATCTCACCAACATGAAGTACAAAGGGAAGTGCAAGGTCATGTTGATGGACATAACCCGAATTCCCTCAAAACCTGTGAGATGCTAAAGAAGGGATACAAATACGTCAAAGAATTGGGGCCCAAATACTCAAGGGTTGGGGCCCACAACAATCGATGCTCACTGAAGGAGTCTTTTATTGTACTTTTTTTTCTTTTTTATTTTTTTTATTTTATATAACTATGTACAAATATAAGTTCCCATCTTCATTTGTCAAAAGACATCAAATGGGAACCTCAAGAGTGGGTCAATGCACTTGGAAAGGGAACATGACACCACGCGGGGCCAGAATACTCATGTGTGGGCCCCCTTCACAAAGAGCACCAGATGAAATAAGAGGTTCGTGAATTGGACGCAAAGGCATCTCATTCAAAGGATCAAACTGAAAGAGTTTGAACCTCACGAGAGTTTGGGAAATAAGGGGCAACGGAAGAAAAATATCTCCTGTTGTGGAAATGAAGTTATGATCATCAATCCAAACTCTCCAACCAACAGGCTGGTGGGTCGGAACGAGGTTAAGCACCTCGTTATGCATGTCCAACTCACCAGGAGAACAGGAAGTGGGTCTCATACCCAAAGTATCCTCCAAGGAACTCCTAATACCCTCATGAGCAATGTAGTTGTTTGATGTTCCATCATTTCCAAGATGATCAGGAACAATAGTGAGAGGCAAACTCTCATCAGGTTGTTTGAAATTGAGGGTACTAGGGAGCTCTTGCTCCACCAGAGGTGAGTCCTTAAGAGGCACAACATGAAGATCATGTGGCTCAAGGGCCACGGGACAAAAAGATAAGGCACAATCCTGTGCCGACTCATAATGAAGTTGGTCCAAGTTATTCTCAATTTGAATCGAATCCTCCACTAAGTGATCGTGAATTGAAACCCCAAGTCCCTCAGACTGACTAGGAGTTTGACTTTGAAAGGTTGTGCTTAGAATTTGTGGATGTGGTGGTGGTTCGATATCAAAAGAAGAATCCTCATGTTGACATGAAATGTCACTCTCCTCACGTTCGCGTAATTGCTGCGACATTTGACTCACTTGCAGTGCCATATTTTGTATCGACTGTTGAGTGGTTTCCATGAACGTAAGGAAAGTTTGTTTCAAGGAATTAGGTATGCGGTCAACGATGAGGACCAAGTCAGAGCTTGGGAAATTTTGGGGTTGGGTGTTGATTGGCTGAGAATGAGTCCAATGATTTGGAGTGGGGTGTTGGTAGAATTCTGGGTATTCGGGAGGAGGATACTGGGGTGAACATGAAGTATAGGAATTTGGATATGAATTGTCTCCCCATGAATCCATCACTCTCGGATTGTACGTGGATGCGTAATGGTCATAATGAGCATTTTGGGAAAATGTATGCTCATACTCAGGCTCTGGGGGAACATAAGGACATTCCCGAGTGACATGACCACTCAACCCACAACAGTCGCATGGTACGGCTACTGGAGCCACCGGTACAAACATGTCGTCTGCCGCACACATGAAAGAGGCCAAAGTTTCTTGCAATGTCTCAGTTTGATAACCATTGTATGATCCGACAAAACTAGATTGTGGTCTAGCAGTCGGTGCCTCTCTCATGTTACCCCAATATGAAGACTGCTCAGTCACACAATTGCGATCATCCCAACCATACGGGGTGTTAGTCTGAGTCACCCCAGGTTGCATGGGTCCAGAGTACCAGGGAGAATCATCCTGGTCCCAACAATGATATGGATGGTCGCCCATGTAACCATCCATCTCAAGAAAAACTCTCGAGTCGACCACTCTCACCACCACGAGGCCAAGCTCGCAAAAAGTGCTCGACTCGACCCTAAAACGCTAACAAAGAGTGTAAAGGGGAGGAGACAAAAACGTAGAAGAAGGTGAGAAGAAGATGACTCAGAGGAGAAGGGAAGAATCCTAGAGCTAGCGTGGGTAATGGGATCAGGTAGAAGCCTAACTAGCAAGCACGGCTCAAACAATGTAAGGCAATGGGTCCTTAGGCTAGACGACGCCTAACTTCGAGGTCACTAGCCTCGACACGTCTCACCTCCCTACAACGAGGACCACAATGCCCAGCAAGTGATACCAGATCTGGAGATCTAATACCTCCTACTATCGACAAGGTAGGCAACGCCGATCAGGCCATGACGGTCTCAACTAGATCACTCTCCTAGTGCGTCCAAAATCCTTAGGGCCAATGTCTACTTGCTTTTAGAATTAAGGCTTTGATTAAGAGTGATTTTTGGGGCCAAGGAAAGGGTGATGAAATCCCCCACCTTATCTTTTATGGGACAGCCCCTCCTTAGTAGCATTTTGAGCTTAAATCTATCAATCAATCGCTCCAATCAAAACGCTCAACTCACTCTTGTCCCGATGCACCTTACTAACTAATGCATGATCGAAACATGCATGAATGAGAGATTGGGGTGCACGTACCTCACGCCAGCAATCAACAACAAAATGTAAAGAAAAGACAAATGCATGCAAGGTCTACAAATGATGCATGATCTAGATGGCAAGAATTCTAATCTTTTGCTTTGAGTTTTATGTTCCAAGTTGATTAAAGGGGATTGAAATTAAATCTGGGAGCAAACTAAATATCACAACATGCAAAATTGGGCTCCCAGATAACTAAAGTAAAGCAATAAACCACCAGAAGAAATTTGAGAGCAGGATGCCCTTACCAGGCCGCCAATTGGCGGTCTCCAACCGCTGATTGGCGGTCTCTTTGTGGCCTCTGCTGCTCAAACTTTTCCAGTAGCCTCCCCTTGATGTTCTGGTTCCCTGAAACTAAACAAAACTGGAAACAAAAAATCAAAAACCCCTCGAATCATCCAAACCAAGGTCAGGACAGAGCACCTCCCCGGCAACGGCGCCAAAAACTTGATTGATCGTTTTATATTTAACCGCAAGTGCACGGCCGCGTTGAAGCGGTGGAAAATACGGGTCGTCCACTGGGAGGTGTGTCGACACTTGGTTTGTTCGAAGGCGAGAGGTAAAAGAAGGAGAGAAAGGATGTATTGATTACACTAAACTACACTAAGATGCAAATGGAAATGGAAAAGAAGCAAGAAAACTAAACCCCAAAGGGGGTAGAGAAATAATGTGTATATGAAGATGTGTGTGTGTGTGTGTGTTCAATTAAGCTCCTCACATCATGTAGTGCAAGAAATCATAAAACTACATCCAACTTTGCCTCCACATGAATTAAGATAAGACTACATCATTAAAACATACAAGACAATAATTGGAATGAAGCTAAATGAACTCAAGTATAAAGACTATACCCTACTATGCCTCCACATGAATTAAGATTTCACTACATCATTAAAACATACAAGACATTAGCTAAGGTAAAGGCAACAAGAGCACATACACTACAAATTGTGTTTCCAATATTAACTTCATCCATATCCTAACCTTATCATTCCCCATAAAATAGGTCCACTAATCAAAGCATAAGCTAAGCTTCATTCAAGAGCATTAGCATATCAAAGATAAGAGTGAAAACCCATTATATGGTTATGGAAATCATATAAAGCTCAAGGGATAAAGATAACACACACTTAATACATTACATGATTATATCACATATTTCTCCACCCCCCAAATGGGGATGGAACTACTCACTACTCATTACAATAACTATATTAGCAAAAGAAAGCATAATACTGAAATGAAAGTTAACTAAGAAGGCAAGAAGCATTAAAGAAACAAAAAAGGAAAGAAAAGACTAAACAAACATGCACAAATTAAAAGACAAGATTAAAAGAAACTAGAAGAATTATTTTATCAACAAATGACTCACATTGAAGGTAGCATTCTTCTCCACCTTGAGTTTTTGCTTCAAGGCTCACTCCTTAGTAGAGAGAATGCCACCAAGCAATGGATAATTACAATGCAAGGTGAAGATTTCTATTTATAAGCATGGAAAAAGCTAATCCGGGACAATTCCCCGATGTGGGACTAAACCAATACCAAAAATAGACTAAGAATACACTAATACAAGCCCAGCACAAATCTTAGCGGATCTGGAGACATATGGACCGCCAATTAGTGGTCCAAGACCGCCAATTGGCGGTCTATATGATCCAGATCGAGTTGGTTTTGGTTGTGGGCTTTCCTGGTGGTCTTTGTTGGTCTTTGATGCATCTACTTTGTTTATTGGACCTCCGACCCGAATCGAATTGCCAAAATACTCCTCATGATGGTGTGGAGTTTCCTGTTTTGCTCTTAGGTCCTTCGGTCTTACGATCAGGTCCTTCTCCATTGCATCTTGGTCCTCAGGTCTCACAATTAAGTCCTTTTTCCTGCTTTTGGGTCCTTTCATGACTCTTCTCTTCAAACCTCTTTATTCCTGAAAACTAAACATAAAACTCGTCACGTAGCATTGCTTAGGTGTAAGATAATGGATATAATGTACAAATATAAGCATGAAATGATGTCAATCACCAAACAATGGGCAGTATTACAAGGGAGGAGGAAGGGTTCTATTTTTAATCATAGAAAAAGGTATTCGGGGACAATCCCCCGAAGTAGGACTAATGAAACGTTCACAAAATAGACAGAAACACATAAACCATATCTGGGCGAAACCAAGTAGGATTCCGAGAAAAAAGGACCAGAGGTCTTGGATCGCCAATTGGCGGTCAATTTTTCTCGGATCCGACCCATTTTCGGATATCGTCTTTTTTTCTTCAATTCTTCACAAGAGATACACTCGGATCGGTTTTTGGAGTTTAGGCCCGGATCTAACTGCCAAAATAGTCCTCATGATGGTGTGGAGTTTCTTGATTTGCTTATTGGTCCTTTTGGTTTACATCTGGGACCTTCTCTCTTGCATCTTAGTCCATACGGCTTACAACTCAGTCTTTTTTTCTTGCGTTTATGTCCTTTTTTCTACATCTTCTCCTCAAACTTTTTTGTTCCTGAAACCTAAAATAAAACTCGTTACGTAGCATTGTTTAGGTTAAATATAATGGATATAAGACACAAATGTATGCATGATATGATGTCAATCAATCTTCGTTCTGGGTCTAAGATAAACCCTCTTACAATCGGAGCCTTGCGAACACCCTCACCTTGCTCGGATCTCCTCTCACAACCCGAGAGGGTACTTCCTCGAAGCTTTACAACACAATGAAAGTTGAATGAAGTTTTTCAACTCTAACTTGAATGCACTCAAGGATTGCAATTGAGCTTGGAGTGAATTTGATTGAAGTTTGAGAGTTGGTGGACCTTTGAAGGCTTGGAGTTTGAGAGCACAAGAGTATGAAAGATTTTGGGCAAGTAAAGTGTAGATTGTGTCTCTTAAATGAAACTTTTATAGCCTTTAAAACAAGTAGAGCCATTATGGTGAGTTGGTGAAGTTTGGACCAATAGGAAGTAAGTAATGACTTAAGCTCGGGCATAATTCAGAACATATTCGATCGACCGGAACACAAACGGTCGTCCAACAAGATGTGGATGTATTGGTCAAAATGCAAAACTCGGTTGACCGACTAGTGATCGGATAACCGTTCACCAACTTTTAGTAATTTTTTTCTAATATCGACCAATTAAATTTGGTTCACCGAATACAATTTGGCTCACCGTTCAAAGATGAACAATAAAGAATGGTCGAGCTCTGGTGATCAAGTTCGGTCGATCGTCGGGTCTTTGGTAGACCGACGTAAGCATGGGTTTTCCATTGACAGTATGGCTCTAAAGTCGATTAATAGATAACGGTCAAAAAGTTACGGGAAAAAGAGTCTTTATGCTTTGATTATCACCAAGGATTCGATGAACCGAGAAAGACTCGGTGGCCGTTTATGGACATTTCAAAAGGTGTTGCTAATTTACAAAAGATAAGTCTGTTGGAGAACATTTTGCCACGTAAGCCAAAAGGATATAGTCGTTAGGATAATAAACATAGGTTAAGTTCGGATGATCGATATCTCTTCGGTAGACCGAATCGAGATATCCATAGATAGTCTGAATGTTACTGAAAGGAATGGAATGGTTGACCTATATGCCTTCGGTAGACCGAAGCAAGGATTCCAGGGAAGATGAAGTAGGTACTAATTCTAAGGAAACGGTGCACTGAGGAAGACTCGGTCGTCCATTTTGGACAATTTTGGTAGACTGAAGAGTTAATGGCCGACCGACAGAGATGGGTTTATCCTTTTGTGCATCATGTGTACATTTGATCCTATGACTCAAATAAATAGAAAATTACATGTAAAGTCCTTGATCTTTGATTACAAGTCTTGAGTCTTGATCTTGAAATTGATTAGTCCTTTGAGCACATATAATGTTAGGAATATACAATATATATATGCAATTTGACAATATGATGTGTGTGATGTGTTAATTGGTGTTGTGCATAATATTAGTTTGTTAATCATCAAAATTAAGAATAATGAGGCAAAAAGGCAACAATAATGTTGGATAACTTGTATGAACCGTCATTTGATTCTCCAAATCAACTCTTCATTAACGACATTGAAGCTACAACCATGGAAATCCAAATTTTGATGGAAAAATAGATCATCAATGACACACATCCAAGGTTTGACATGGTTGATCATATCAAATCTTTGGAAACCCAAATCCGACCTCCAAATCCACATATTTAGGCTTTGGTGGTGGTAGAAACTCAATCTTTGTCACGTCTCATCCAACCCTGCACGATACAAACTCAACCACCAATCTCATATCCAAACGGTAACAACCCGAAATTAGATACTCGGAGAGATAATTAATCAACCCAACATGAAAATTTTAACATTTCTAATCATGTCTTATGCCCTTTACCTTAAGCTTCTCTTCACTACTATAGGTCTTTTAATTGGTTTAAATTCTATGGTATGTGGTTTTCCTACATTGTTAAGTCTTTTTTGAAGACAAAGCCCGTAAAGGTCACTTCAAATGTTCTGCAATAACATTGGTAAAATTTTGTGTATTTTTGTCAAAACCCCTTGTCTTTAAGGGATCCTCTCAAATACTATAACACTATGTCTTACACTTATATTCGAACTTATCCAAATGAAAGTAAAAACATTTAAATTACAGTAACATATATCAATAATACATTCACAACTGTAATATAATGTTGTTAGCCGTAATATATTGTAATTATTTTTAACAATATTCCTCAAATAATGGTGGATGACTGCAACATGTGTAACATATATCGATGTTCGTAACAAAATTAATATGACATTCACAACAGTAATATAATGTTGTTAGTTGTAATATGAAGTTGTTAGCCGTACTATAATGTAATTATTGTTAACAATATTCCTCAAATAATGGTGGATGACTGCAATATGTATAACATACACACATGTCAATCCCCTTAAGTAGTCAAGTATAAACATACACACACAACAAACTTCAATTATCTAATTTAGTGTACTACACAAATTTTGTCTATGACAGTGGAATACCATTCCCACCTCTGAATCCATAAGGATTAGTTTGCACTTGGGTCAGCAAACAACCATCCACATCACTATCTATATCAAATTGGAACTCCACTTCCTCCACATTCTGAAAATTGAAGGAAATTGCCTCTCGTTCAATTGAATCCAAGGCTTCTATGCACACAAGCGCAAGCTCACTTGCCTCTTGTTCTCCTCTAGTGAACTCCAAGCTCATCATCTCCCCCATTTCAGCCAAGCACAATCCTTGTTTTGCTGCCTCCTTCAGGAATATGGTGCAGAGAATTACCGCCATGCCTATATGTGTTGAAGATCCTAATGTCAAGCTGCCTATCCTATGAACAACAGCAACAGGAAAGCTCGACGTACCACTGGCATCAAAATCATGACTGACAAACTGCTGAAATGATGCAATCTTGCTTATTGATGTGTGCTTCCTGTCATGAGCCTTGCTGCTGCAACCATTGACTTCATTTATATAGAGAATTGAATGAGTGACCTTAACCAGGACTCTTGGAGGTACATTAGCAAAATTATCATGGTCCAGAAGGTAAGCAACAACTTCTCTAAACCTGTTTCACCAACTTCCTACACAGAGAAACACAAAACAATCAAAAAACAAGAAGAGACAAATATTGCAACATCATCTTTGAATGTGTATAGACAGTAATTAAGAACAAAATGATAGGTAGATTAAAAAACTTTCTCAGAGGAGTCAAAATCCAATCTTTAAGCCAACATAGAAGAATTTACAAACTACTTATAACACCACCATGGAAAAGGGAGAAAACCATTGTATTGATACAAATTTGAGCAACACACAGTAAAGAAAACACAAACCATTTGAAAACCACATAACCAAGACATCAACAACAAATAACCAAATAGATCGAATCATCTTAATGCAATAGAACAACTAATGTCACCAATGAACCACAAAGGCAGTACTTTTAAAGGCCAAAATAAGAAAGTTTTGACGAAAAAACTAACCTTTCTTACTAACACAACATCAAAAATTTCAAACCCACTCCAAAAACATCAAGACAGAACGCATTCAACCAAACAGAATCCGATCCACTTTCCTGAACACTAAAACACTCGATCTTTTGCAACCATTTTCAGCACCAAAAGAGTCAACATTGGAACTTTTACTTCTTCCAAAAAAACTCCAACTTACGTCATCCCAACCGATCCAACCAATCACACAACTTCCACTAAAACACCAAACTCGACTCACCAATCCAAATCCCTAATTTCGATCAAACAAAACCCACCCAAACCCCGGATCCAATCCCACTTTCAACTCCAACTCCAAACCCCCACCGAATCGAACCAACTCACCTCAAGACCGACAGAGAGCCACTCTCCAACCGCGTGACGTCGGATCTAAAGTTGGAGATCCAAAAAAACCATAACGTGGCAAGAGTGTGATTGGTTTGAGATAGAAGGTGTAATTGGGTAAAATGTGGTGAAGTGTGTGAGAAGGTGAAATGTGGGTTTGCTTTCAGGGAGAAAATTGATTTGATTTTCAATTTTACATTTTTGTGAGTAAAAATAAAATGATCTGATATCTACCTTTGGATTTGATTTAGATGGTGGATGTTTAAGGGGTTTACTGAAGCTAAATGAGCTCAGGACTCACTCTGTAATTTCTGTATATATGTATATATATATATATATAATTGCGGTCGGTCTCTGTATTACTTGAATTGCATTAGTAAAATAATTTGTTGGCATTTATCAAAACTAGAAAAAAAATCCAACAATATTTCAATAATTTATTTGTAATAAATTTGTTTCAAACAATGGTGAATACCTACCGATACTAATCATCTATACCAACTAATACTCATAATAAGAATCGAACTAGTATAGCAAACAACGAACTCAATATTTTCAAGTCAACTCAATTCATCTAATTTTTACACCCAAAAAATAAGATCCATATGTTAGACTATTTTTACAATTCAAACTAGGACTTTCTAGGTCGATACAGGATATCAAGGAATGATATCACATTTTTCGTAGAAGATATTCTTTTTTATATGTGACAGGCCCGTAGGGATTGATTTTTATTATTAAAATGTATTGTAAATATCAGTGTTCACGTAGGCGATCGCCTAGGCGGTAGGCGACCACCTAGGTGACCACCCGTCTCGGTGGTCGCTTGGGCGACCACCGCCTTTCGCCCAACAAAGCTGGGCGAAATGGGCGATCCCCTCGCCTAGGCGAGAGCCGTTGGAGGCACTCCAACGGCTCTCTACTTTTTTGTTTTTTTTTTGTTTTTTTTCAAAATTTACAAGTTTGCCACTACCCCCAATTCCTATATAAACCCCTCCAAACCTCTTCATTTTTCACAAATCTCTCATTCTCTTCTTCTTCATAATTCTATTCTAATCATCAAGTTTTCGCGATTAAGTCTCCGGTCTGGTGCTTAGTTTTGAAGTTGGAAAGTGAAGTCTCTGATCCGATTCTTCATTCTTCAACCGCCAAAATCAAGTGCACTCTTTCTAACTTCTCTTTAGTATTAAATTAATTAGTATTTTATTTTCATATTAGTCTAATTTTTTATATTAGTCTAGTTTTAAGATATGGCCTACGTACCCGACACTAGTCTCCCTATGCATCACGAGAGTTACGATGACCTAAGACCTACCCGTACAAATGACCTTGGTTGGAATACTGCCCATTACATTAGTGCTAATGATAAAAACTGCATTGTCTGTGAGTTATGTGGTAAGGAAACTAGATGTGGTATAGCCTGTCACAAACAACATCTTGCACACACACCCGGTAGCAATGCTAGACCTTGTGATAAAGTTCCTGACTCTGTTAAACAAGACATAACTGCATACATGATTAGAAATAGTAGGACATTATAAAACAAAAATGTATGTCTTGATGATTATGTAGACCGAGAAAACATAGAATTTGATCTGGAAACCGGGTCGGGTTCCGGTTCTGCTCGGACCCCAACCTCCCGTTCTCGCCCCGTTCCTGATCGAAAGAGACAAAAACAACGTTCCTGGGCACCATTTTGTGGACATGGGAAGGACGTGGTTTCTTGCCCCCAACAAACAACCATCGAAAGAACCTTTAGAAAAGAAGAGAGGAAAACAATTAATCAAAAATGGTCTAGGCTTTTCTATAGATGTGGTATATCATTCAACACTGTAAGGACGCCTGAGTGGAAGGAAGCAATATCCGTTACTTGTACTTACGGACCCGGACTTAAACCCATGATGTATCATGAAGTTAGTGACTCGTGCCATAAACAGGAAATTGACTACACCAGAGGTATCCTAGAGTTGTACATGATTGGGCAACATACGGGTGCACATTGATGACAGATGGTTGGGCTGATATGTCTGGTAGGAATATACTCAATTTTCTAGTAAATTGTCCGACAGGTACCATGTTCATGAGGTCTGTAGATGCTTCCGGTCACTCTCACACCGCAAACTACCTGTACAAGCTGATGGACAAGGTAGTTGGCAAGATTGGCGAAGAACACGTTGTTCAGGTGGTCACCGACAACGCCGCCGTATACGTACTTACCGGTAGGATGTTGCCGCAAAAAAAGATTATTTTGGACTCCCTGTGCAGCGCATTGCATCGATCTCATCTTGGAGGATATTGGCAACTTGTTTTTTAAGACTATTTCTTTAGCTCGTAAGATCGTCAAACATTTCAACAGCTCTGCCATGTTGTTGAAGAGGATGTGAAGTGCCATGGAAGGGAACCTGCTACGCCCTGCTGTAACGAGATTTGTCACTGCCTTTCTGACTTTGCAAAGGTTATTCCTGAAGAAAGACAAACTCCGAGTCTTTGTTGTTTCCCCGGAGTACAACGATCCTAATGCAAGTTGGATAAAGAACAAGAAAAAGAAGGAGATCTCTACTGAAGTTGCTGAGACCATTCTACAAAGTGGCTTCTGGACCAACGTCGTGAAGGCACTGAAGGCCACAACCTATGGTCCAAGTTCTTAGACTTGTTGACGGCGACGAGAAACCACCGATGGCATATCTGTGTGACGCAATGGAGAAAGCCAAAGAACAAATCATGAGGAACTTTGACGGAAACCCGAGGTTGTACAAGCAAGTCATCGACCTCATCGACACCAGGTGGCGTCCAGGGAAGATGATGTCCTCACCGCTACACTCAGCTAGTTTCTTACTCAACCCTGGTACCTTCTTATTTGTCCCACCTCAGGATCGAAATGTAGCTTTCAATGAGCATATGCCTGGATTCATGGATGTCGTAGAGCGGCACATCCCCACTCCTGCAGAACAAGACAAGATTTGTGGTCTACTTGATCGTTACAAGAACTCCCTCGGAATATTCTCGAGGGATATGGTCGTCAGACAAAGGACGGAAAGAAGACATATAGATTGATGGCAATCTTATGGTGCAGACATGGGAGAGACCGCATTACAGAGGTTGGCCCTGAGGGTGTTGGGATTGACATGCTCGGCATCAGGTTGTGAGCGGAATTGGAGTGTCTTCGAGCAGTTGCACTCAACGAGAAGGAACAGGTTGGCTGTGAAGAAGATGAATGACTTGGTGTATGTGAACTACAACCAAAAGTTAAGGCAAATGTTTCAGCAAAGGATGGAGAAGCCCGAATTTTATGACCCCATCAGTGTGGACTACGATCTCTTCGACGAGCATCCATGGTTGGTAGAAACTGAAGATCCGGTCTTCGCTGGAGAGGAGCTTACATAGGCCCATGTCGAGGAAGCAGCTTTAGGACATTCTTCTTCACGGAGACGCTTTGCTCGATCCATGTCCACTGCATCTGACGTGCATTAGGTGGTGGCATGGATGATGCCATCGTTCACATTAGTTCTAGAGATCCAGGTGCATCGAGTTCTCAACCACCGATGAACATCGACGAGCAATATGTCCAATCCGACGATGAAAAAACTGAAGAAGATGATGTCTACGTCGACAATCCAAACGAGAACCACTCCGACGACTCTGATGGTGGTGGAGGATATGATATGGTTCCCAGATGGACATTAGATCAATGTGTCCAATGGAATTAGTTAGTTAACTTGTAATTCCAATTTCTCTCTAATCTGCTATTGTATGAACTCTGAGTTACATTTGTAATCGTACTACTAAGCAATAAATTGTATACCTAAGTGTTTAGGTGGGTAGAGGGGGTGCCTAGTCAGACCTTGGTCGAGGAACTAGGTGTCTTTTCAAAGTCTAAACATGTATGATATTTTTAGATAATATGTGTGCATTTTTTCCTATTTTCCCGATTTTTCCTGATTTTTTATCTATTTTATAAAATTTAATTGAATTAAATATAAAAAAATCGCCCAGAGTTAGGCGGTCGCACGAACACCTAGGCGATCGCCCAGGCGACCGGACGTCCCCGGTCGCCTAGGATCGCCTAGGCGTTCCGTGAACATTTGTAAATATCAGCGTATGAAAAGAAAAAGAAAGACAGAGTTTGTTGAGAAATCGACGACACTATATTTCGCAAAACGAAAATGCACAACAAATTTGTACCAAAACAATGTCATCCTCCTCCGTAAATAGAACAACAAGACCAAAAATCTTTCCAACAATTGACAGAATAAGTTCTCATGCCTACAAATCCGAATATACTTCTCAGACTCATGACGTTCATAACAAGAATCAAGCCACTACAACTAAGAAATGACAGACAGCATTCCAACTGGGCCCCACAACCAAAGAACACACATCCAACCTTTGACTCATTAACAAATAAAACCCAAACAAACGAACATTCCAGCCTATTTTCTTTAAATACCCTATCCAACCCCATCTCATCTCGTCCCACAACCGATCCTCAAACAAAGCCAATGAGTCACCACAGCTCGGCGGCGGCGGCGCTTTTAGCAGCCAAACCCGCCCCCGAGAACGGCCGCGTCCGGGTGGGGATCGACGAGATGCTGTCGGAGTACGCAGGGGAATTCGGGGCGTGGCAGATGCGCCACTTCGTGCTCACTAGCACCGCCTGGGCATTGGAGGGGTTCCACACCATGGTCATGATCTTCGCCGATCGGGAGGACGGCGTCGGGTCGTCCACCGTCGGGGAGTGGGGACTTGTCGGGGCGGAGAAGTATAAGGTTGGACTCGTCCAGGCTCTCTTCTTCGGCGGCTGTATGATCGGTAAGTTCTATATTTTTTCTTTTAATTTTTGAAGTTTTTTAGTTATTATCTTAGATGTATGATCGATGCTTAATTTTAATTATTAAATTTAGTTAAGGATTTGTATGTCACCAACTACTAGCTCTTTACGAGTATGAGGGCTAACGATATATGAGTGTAGGTAATGAGACCGAGTGTTGTATAGGGAATAGTTTAGAACTTGAAATACTAAAAAATGTTTGTTGTTTACCGATGTTTAGGTGAGAGGGTTGTTTTGCAAAGTAGGAGATAGCAAGTAGACATGTTGATAAAATATTGTCTGTGGCTTTTTGCTGAACTAATCCGTCTCCAGACTGTATCGTAATATTATAATAATAAGGAAATTTCCTAAATTTAGTAAGCCTAATACTAGATCCAAAGTGGACAAATATAGTAGAGTAGATGATATGGTATTATGGTTTATGGTCACGCAAAACGCATCAAATAGCTCGTGGACTGCAAAACGGTACACGACAACACGAAACTGATGACTCCCTGCTGTCATTGGTTTTTATGCTAAATAGCAAATTATAGACCTAATTTTTTACAAGTGTAAACCTACCTAATTATATTTTAAAAGTTTAGTTATTTATCAACATATTCCGACGTGTTGGGTTAAGTCCGACGTTTCTGGACGTACTCGGCTGGAAGTTATTCATATTAAATTTCACAAATAAACATTCACGGCTCGATTGTTTTCGATCGTAGAACTTATTCCAATATTAAGGAAATTATCGCCACAAAAATCATTGATGGTCCTCTTCTCCCATGTTTCACATCTTCATATAAGCTCGGCAGTTGGGGACCACGTGTCCCTTTCTCTGATCTATACAAATAAAGTTAAATATGTACATGTTTTATTAATTATATTAAGGTTTTTTGGGGTTTCAAGAAGTTAGAGAAGGGGATAGATGAAGACTTTGGTTGTGCACAAAGAATAATTAAGAAAAAATCAAATCACAAATAACACTTGATTTGGGGGGGGGGGGGGGGGGGGGGGGGGGGGGGGGGGGGGGATTTCGATTGGAGCTTGAACAACCAGTTCTACTTGACTAAACCTTGTGCCACCCAAGAAGGGAGTTTGCGGATGCTAGTTCGAGAAGTGAGAAACTCAGAAACACCTCCAAGAATATCGGGCGCCTCTTGAGATGTGCTATTAGGTCATCCACTATGGTGTCCTCAATTCTTCTCAAAATTACATACTCTCTTTTCCCCCACGTCATACGCTCGTTAATTCATCTTTTTATCCACTTATTTTCAAAAACTTTCTATTATCATCCTTCATTTTTCAACACTCTTTTTCCTTTGTATCATTTTTTATTCTTTTACAATAATTTACAAACTATATTAAAAATTAATTTTGTAATTACTTAAAATAAAAAACCAAAACCTAGCCAATAGCTTGGGATATATTCATAGTTAGAAATGTTTGGAGGTTGATCCTGGATAAAATCAAAAAATTAAAATAAAATTTTCTAAAAGAATAAAATAAAATAAAAATACATATTTTAGGAAAAAATATATTTTAAAACAAATGTTTGAAATGATTTAAAAAAATAAAAATAGAACTGGGGAACGCCCCCTGGGGTAGGGCTGTAAGCGGGGCGGGGCGGGGCGGGTTTTCGCCCCACCGCTACCCGCCCCGCCAAAGTTAAGCGGGTAGGCGGGGCGGGGCGGGGCGGGTTCAAAAAAAAAATTCCGCTACCCGCCCCGCGTAAGGATGGACTAGGCTATGCGGGGCGGGTTGGCGGGTTTGGCGGGTTTAATTTTTTTATTAAAGTTAAATACCAAAATCAATTTATTTTCTTTAATATTATCTATTTTAATCAAAGTTAAGTACAAAAATGAAGGAAAAAATCAATCAATGTATGTTTTTAAAGCTATATATAAAAAAATTAAAGCTAAATACAAACTAAATCATAACTAAATACAAAAAAATCAAAAACATGTAAGGCTTATGCGGGTTGCGGGTTATGCGGGGCGGGTTGGGAGAAAACTGCAACCCGCCCCGCTTATTATGCGGGTTGTGCGGGTGGCGGGTTGGCGGGTTGGCGGGTAGCAATTTTTTGTCCGCAACCCGCGTTAAGCGGGGCGGGTTGCGGGTAAATTTCAACCCATTTACAGCCCTACCCTGGGGGCGTCTTACTGGGGGACGAAATGTGGCGCTGGATATTTTTACACCCGTAGTGGGTGGCCTTACTGCCTTCCATGTGATCTTACTATAGTTCTTCAGGTCATTTTAAAGATTGAAAAATAAATGGTAACAATTAAATATTAAATATAATCATAATCTAACTCTAGAATGCAACTATATAATCTTACTATAGTTCATTTGTTATTGTTACTTTGATTTCTGGTATGAAAATAATAACCGGTCATACTCATACAGCTAACAATCGAAAACTAAAATGCAACTATAATCGCCGGGCAATGCAACTCAAAACGTAATGAAATATACAAACTCGATATTGAATACGTCTTTAAAACTGAGTTGACTAACTTTCATCACATCCAAATTTCCTTTTGTCCAACAACAACTCAGTCCAAGCTAATCCCAACAAATTGATTCCCCACCCAATGTCAGTCAATTGTCCGACATGGTGACTCTTCTCCAAGCTTCTTTGTTGTTTAACCCTTGATGATAATCCACCACGTGGCCTCCGTCTTTAGCAGCATCTTTTCAAGTGCATGTGTGTCGTGAATCGTGATTATGAACGTCAACTTTGGTTGGCTGTGTCAGCGTGGTTTCTGTTAAGATAAAATCACAATCTACTTTATCAGAAAATGGGGAAATATGTATCTCCGTCGAGGGATATATGTGTATATGGGCTCCTTTTAGCTAGCTTTAAGACCGCATTAAAAAGGGGCTGCTCCAACTCCATTTCGTCTTATTCTTTGCCAACTGCAAATAACATTTACTGAACCGGCAAAGAACATTTGCCAATCATGAGGACTTTCGTCTTATTCTTTGCCAACCGCAAATAGAATCGTTTCGTCCGGTCGTCCCTTGGGCATTGCCTCATCACGAATGAGAAAGGTTTTCTTCGTGAGATCTTATCGGGACAGATTTATGTTCCTCACGGAACAGGTGTATACACACCGGAGAGGTGTGTCCTTGGAGAGATAGATATTCATCGTGCACTGAAATACAATATGTCATACATCAAAAATCATATTTTTAAACAATAAAATAAAAAACACAATGATGACGGATCCACGACCAGGACTCTCAATTTAAATAGTGAAGGATGATGTCCTTACTAATGTTATTTATTTGTCGTGTTTTGTTTTATGCTTATGGGGTATGTTTGGCTCGGATATTTAACTCTAGCTTCTTGAATTGTTAATTACTCTCCTTACCATTTTCCTAATATATGAGTAGACTGAGCTTGCATCTGTACTTAAACTTGTTGTATTAACATAATATGATAGCAGGGTTTCTAAATTATTTAATTGTGCTCGGTAATAAGAATTTTAAACTTTCTTACTCTCAATCTAAATCTCATCTTTAAGCAGAAGTAATCATAATAAACACACGTAAGCCGATGCAGTTTGGAATTGGAAATGACTAGTGTCTCCCATGCATTTCAATGATTCCAAATTTACTCTGTCACACTTCATTAATGATTCCAAATATAACGCCGACGTAATGCATAATGAAAAGTGTCGTCGATCATACTTTACACATCTTTAAGTGGTGACTACATTGTGCTGCATCCGCTTGTTAGCTCGTGGGGAGCCTAACAAAGTTCTTTATCACGCGCGCGTCTTATGCCCGGAGGACAGTTCATAGAAAACATAATTAGCGAAATCAGGTCATGGTGGTAGTTCAACTGGATAATAGCATTCCCCTCTTGCACAGCTCTCATATGCTTAGGTTGGACCAAAAATTTATCCTCAGTTTTGGCTTAATCGAAACCAAAAGTCGATCCTCAACTTGTGAGTTATATGTTAAAATTAGTTTTAAAAACTTAAAATATTCTAAAAAAATTAATCAGTGAGATTTAATGAAATTCCAAGCGAAAACATCTTCAGCAGCTGATAATGTTTGTAAAAAATGAAAATACATTTTTAGGTGAGAAAGTTAAGATACCCACAAAATTCCAAAAACAAAGTCAGTGCATGTGTTAGATAATTATAATTTCTTGGAGACCAATTTCACTACGGCACTACTACAGAGCTGTCCGCGTGGCCGTAGAATTAAGTGTGACGATGGGAGCAGTTTCAGACCATGATATTGTTGGTTAGAGTCCTAACTATGGATGTTAATAAAAAACATGTTCGATGAAAACCAGTGTGATGCGCTTCTAATTTGAAACCATAACCTAACCATCCTCGGCCAATACAAAATTAATAGAAAAACTTTTTTTATAACGGTCACTTGCTTGTTGCTTGTAGAAAAGGGTGAGTTTGGAATTATTTTGAGGTGAAATAGACTGAAACGAGGAAAAATAGCACGTTCCAACTCGGATTAAAACCAAAGCGATATTCTGGTACCATGCATGTATTTAAATCCCTTTACTTTAAGTGGAACTATGGAGTGCCAAAAGGAATAAATTCAAAGATGCTGAAATAAAAACCGTCGACTTTTTCTTATGCTTTAGAGTTTGGACCACTTTGGATTATCCCAATTGATGCTGTCTTCATTGTTTAATGATTACGTGTAAATGCGTACTAGGAATCAGAGGACACTGGTGTTGACATCTTAACTTAAAAAATAAAGAGGTAATGAATAGATAAGTTGTGTTAATTTTGTTGTTCGCCTACAAAAAAAATTTAACAAAAGATTGTAAGCTTGTGGTTGGGTCTTTGTAGACGTAATTTCATGTATTTATTTCTCCTGAAACCCTATCCCCTACTCAATCTTAACGATCAGAAACTTTGAAGAAAAAACACAGTTAACTTTAGTTGTCAAATAAGTCAAAGTTATCAAATGTCACGTAAGTTTAAGCAGCAGATAAAGAGGGATAAGTTTTAAAATGTTATCCTTTAAAGAGTCTTAAAATCACAGGTGCTAACAATAGTGACAGATCGCATGATAAACATGCTTCAGGGAATCAGGGGAATATTGGAGTACAAGTCAACCGTAATATGTTTGTTTAATGAGTCATTAATCAGGGGAAGATCGCTGAGCCTTCGGACTTAGTCTTACTGTTAATGTTCTTTTAATTATTGGATCTATATGACCTGCATTTATGTTCGATATGCTTATTAATTGCAGTACCACAGAGCATTTATATGTTTCGTATAGTTGAAAACCAACATTAACAACTCAAACTAGTATGAATTGTTAATGTTATATTCTGAACATAATCATGTTTTTATATGTATATCGTTATACATAGTTTTTGTTGTTTAGATAGGAGTCTAATCTACATGTGAAGCAGGACAACTGTTACCGATATATATGGCACCATATGATGTTTCAGTTAGCAACTATTTTGGAGTGACATGTTAATATTTCGAACATAATCATATGTATATCCGTACATGTTTTTGTTGCTTAGATATGAGTTTAAACGATAGGTGAAGTAAAACAATTGTCAACGATATGGTGTCTTATGAAATTTGTATAATTAACCACTAACCACTAATTTTAATTGACATGTTAGTGCAAACAGCAGACTGAATGGAAATACGTCGATTACAATCTAGATTTCATTTAAAAGTTATTTGTGCTAAATTTGATACGAGAGATTGAAATGATTTTGTTATTGATTCTTGTTCTACTGTTTACATATTGTGAGAATATATATATGTTCTAGGGCTTGGATGACCGTTGTACATGCCAAATATAGAGGATTGAATGTGCTGGATTTCTTTATGATTTGTGATTGTTGGATGTTACCATAACCGGGTGTGGAGATTGGGCGATGATGATTTGAGCCAAACGGTTATATTTTCAACACGCCCCCCAGGTTGGGTCCGGAACAGGTTGATGGATCCCAACTTGTGAAAAGGTCTTGAAAAACTTGTATGATCAAGTGCCTTAGTGAATATCGGCTAGTTGTTCTTTGCTGGAAACATATGGAACTTTAATTTGTTTTGATTGGATTTTTTCTCGAATGAAGTGACAGTCAACTTCTATGTGCTTGGTCCTTTCATGGAAGACTGGATTGGTGGCTATGTGTCGGGCAACATTGTTGTCACAAAACATCTTCATTGGTTCATGGGTGTTGATGTTCATGTATGTGAATAATTGTTTTAGCCAGAGTAGCTCGCTGGTGGTGGAAGCCATTGCACGATACTCTGCCTCTGCACTAGACCGGGCAATGACGTTTTGCTTTTTGCTTCTCCAAGTTACTAGATTGCCTCCTACAAATGTGCAGAAGTCGGTGGTTGATTTACGGTCGTGGCTTCTTGCCCAATCTGCATCAGAGTAGCCAATTATAGAGTTAAATTTATTGGGTTTCATCCAAAGGCCTTGTCCTGAAGTGCCTTTAAGGTAACACAAAATTTTATTAATGATGTCTAAGTGGTGAGTATGAGATGAGTGCATGAACTGACTTACTACACTTACAACATAAGTAATGTCAAGTCGAGTGACAGTGAGATAGATTAGTTTTACAACAAGTCTTTGAAATTGGCCAATGTCGCTTAGAGGCGTACCATCGGTGGGTCCTATTTTTTTGTTTGTTTCGACAGGTGTGTTTGTGGGTTTGGAACCTAGTTTCCCAGTTTCTTTAAGAAGGTCTAGAATATATTTCCTTTGAGCGAGAAAAATACCCTTTTTGAGTACGCAATTTCTATTCCTAGAAAATATTTCAAAAAACCTAAGTCTTTTATGTCAAATTTGGATTTTAAGTATTTATTTACTAAATTTATTTCATGATCACTATCTCCGGTTATTATTATGTCATCCACATATATGAGAACAATAGTTGTAGTGTTATGGATGTGTCTAGTGAACATTGATGCATCAGAAAAGCTTTTTTATGAAACCATAAAGAAGGAGGGAGTGGCTGAGTTTAGCATATCAGGCTCGGGGTGATTGTTTCAGTCCATATATGGACTTATGAAGTTTGCATACCTGATGAGAAGTTGTAGGGTATCCAGGAGGTGGGGTCATATAGACTTCTTCCAGATTTCCCTGTAAAAAAGTATTTTTCACGTCCATTTGGAAGAGATTCCAACCTTGGTTTACGACAATGGATAAAAGAACACGAACAGTGCTCATTTTAGCTTCGGGAGCAAATGTTTCCAAGTAATCTAGGCCATATGTCTGAGTGTATCCTTTAGCTACTAGTCGAGTCTTATATCTTTCAATCTTACCGTCATTATGGTATTTGATTTTGTATATCCATTTACACCCAACATGTTTTATGCCAGGTTGTAAAGGGACTAAGGTCCATGTTTTGTTGGTTTCTAAGGCTTGTAGTTCATCTTTCATGGCATTGACCCAATTTGGGTTTCCTATAGCGTCAAGATAGGAGTTTGGCTCTTTGTGGTTGTCTAGTTGAGTTAGGAAGTTTGTCTCTTTGTGTTTGTTGGATGGTTGGTTATAGGACAGGTGGTCCTGAATAGGGTAGGTAACCTGAGATACAAAACAATCATTGAGTCTAGCAGGACGGCGAGTGGGGCGAGTGGATCGTCTTCGAGGTGGTTCTTCTTCTCCTTCTTCTCTCCCCCCCCCCCCCCCCCCCCCCCCCCCCCCCCCTTCGGCTTGAGGAAGTTCCGGAGCAGGCGCTATGTCAAGGAGATCCCCGGTAGGAAGGGGGTGTAGCAGAAGATTCTTCGGTAGTGTCTTCGGTGGTTTTAAAAAACGGTTCCTTCTCAAAAAAATACAACATCTCGTGATACATACATTTTACAATTTTTGGGGTCATAACATTTGTACCTTTTTTTCCTAAAAAAATATCCTAAAAAAATACATTTCACCGCACCATAGTCGAGTTTTCCTCGTGCTTCCCGTGAACAAAACAAGTGCAACCAAAGATTTTAAGATGTTCAAGGTTTAATTTTTATTGGTTAGTATTTCTAAGGGTTGTTTATTGTTAATTGTAGGGATAGGAAGACGATGGATGATATAAGTTGCAGTAAGAAGAGCATCAGACCAAAAAATTCTTGGAACGTTGTTTTGAAACAGCAAAGGATGAGTCACATTTAAGAGATGTTGGTTTTTTCGTTCAGAAATCTCATTTTGTTGAGGGGTATAATGCACGTGGTTTGATGAAAAATACCTTTTTGTTTTATCAATTTTTGAAACATATTACTCATGTATTATGAACCGTTGTCAGATCTAAAAAATGGATTTTGGCATTGTACATGTTTTCAATGAAGGCAAGGAAATCACAAAACACCGAGTAAGCATCTGACTTGTTTTTTCAGTAAATAAATCCAAGTGGTTCGAGAGAAATGATCGATAAAACTAATGAAATAACGAAAACCATTGTAAGATGCTATGGGAGCGGGTGCCCAAATATCAGAATGAACTAATTCAAAAGGCAGTTGGGTTTTTGTAGTAGAATTAGGAAATGGTAGTCTAGTTTGTTTAGAGTAACGACATACATCACATAAAAATTCAGAATCAATAGAAGGAAATAAATGTCTTAAAACACTAGAAGATGGGTGACCCATCCTTTTGTGTCAAAGTTTGTGCTTAGCCACATATCCTGCATGCAAGGCTTTATTAGACGAGTCGAGAACATATAATCTGTTTCAGAGGATACCCCCTAACAATCATCCTCCCTGTGGTACGATCCTGAAATATTACATCATTAGGAGTAAATACTACATTACAATAAGTTTTCTAGTTATTTTAGAAACAGAAAGTAAGTTCGTATCGAAGTTGGGTATATACAAGATGTTATCATGAATATTGTTAAATAGTGTTATATCTCCTGTCCCTTTGATTTCAACTTGGTGTCTGTTAGCCACAGTAACAAATTTATCTATCAGTCTTAGATTATTTTTTACATTTTTTAACATAGTAATATCTCCTGTCATATGATCGGTAGCACCGGAATCAATAATCCATTTTTTTGGCATTTGAGTTGGTTGTTAAAAAACACACGGACACAATTATCAAGACTATTCTCCATACCTGACACATTACCTGATTTTGGAGTCTGATTGTGCAAAAGGTCATTGAGATGGCCTACCAGAGAAATTAATTGGTGTGGATCCGGAGCTCCACTTACGCAGCCATTTCCTCCTAAGCTCAATCAGGTTCGAAGCATTTGGGTACCCAATCGGACTTCTGGCCATATAAAACTCCATGTTCTTTCCATATCCATCATTTGCATTTGGTTTAGGGTTAGGGTTCCCGCCTGTGCGGCCGCCGCCACCTTCGAGTTGGCTGGTGCTGCCGCTGGTGATCCCATCCACCATGTTTGCTCTAGCATTCCTCTATCCATTTTTTGAGGGCCTGAGGTGGGGAAAAAGAAACCAACATGAGTTTTTGTTGTGCCCCGGTTTCTTACAATTTTTGCAGTATTCGTTGGGCTTGTTTCCGAATCGCTTTTTGTTGCTGTAGCCCTGAGCTTGGTTGCGACCGGCGATGAAGGCTTGGTCGTGAGTGACCCTATTTTTGGTGTTGTTGGGCATGGTTTTCCTTTGGGTTTCCTCACATTGAATGAGGTTTGTGATAGTTGTGAGGCTTGGTAGCTCCGGTGCCATTAAGATCTGCGCTCGTATGGCTTCATAGCTTGGATCCAAACCCACCAAGAATTGGTAGATTTTGTTTTGTTCTTGTCGTTTTTGGATGGTCGTAATGTCTGTTGTTGGGGGTTCATACACCCGAAGTTCGTCCCATTGTTTCCTGAAAGTACCAAGGTACTTGAAGATGGGCTTGTTGTTTTGCCAAGTTTGAGATATTTCTTGTATGATCTTGAAAATATGCGCGAAGTTCTCATTGTTTCCATAATGTTCTTGGACAGCATCCCAAGCTCTTTTGCGCTTTCCTTGTACAAGAATATTTCCCCGATGTTTGGTTGCATGGAGGCGATGATCCATGACATGACCTGATGGTCCGCTGTTTGTCATTCCTCTTGCTTTGTTGCTGTCTCTTCTCCGTTGGGCTTTTGTGCTTTCCCGGTGATATGACCGACTCTCCCACGGCCGCTGAGGGAGAGGGTCACCGCACATGCTCACGACAAATAGTTTGTTCCGTTCAGGGCGGTTGTGACGAGGCGTTGGGGGTTTCCAGTGCCGTCTGACCTGCTTGTAGGCAGGTTTTGGTCTTTTCCTCCTTTTTTGGGTATGGATGTGTTGGATCGTGTAGGTTATGGGTCCACAATACTAATCACAATTTTACGCTAATTACCTATTTGTTTGATCTATCAAAGATATGCAGCGGAATTAAACTAAGAAACAAGCAAGTAAAGACTAGAAACGCAAACCACGATAGACACGGGGATTTTACAGAGGTTCGGCCACCGCCTACATCCTCTCTTGCAAGATCCGCTCGACACTTCTAGCTCCGCTCACGACTTCACTATCCACTCCCCGTTCCGGGCCGGGAGAGAACGCCTTTTACAAAACAAGCACCGTGAACACCCTCGCTTGCTTGACTTTCTTCTCTCACAATCCGAGAGGAACACTTCGGGCTTTCACCGAAATCCTTGCTTCTTCTCAAACGAAAACTTGAGTGGAATACACTCTCTAACTTGAGCACACTTAGCTTATGATGTGGAATTGATGCTAAGGTGTAGAAGTGTAGGCTTGGAGTGTTGGATTGGGGAAATTTGAGCTTGGGAGTTTATCTCTAATGTATTGGACAAGTAGTAGTGGGAGAGTCGTGTTAAAATGTGTTTTACAACTCTTTATATAGGCATTAGAGAGAATATAGGCAAGTAGTAGTGGGGTTGATTGGGTGAGTGATGGTGTAAGATACACAAAATAGAAACTCGCAGGACCCAATTCTGAGTTAATTCAGTCGACCGGATCGGTCTAAATGGTCGACTATTTGGCAGTTTTGAACTCATTTCGGTCGACCGGTTAGGTAACGGTCGACCGCCCAACGCTACGACTTAGGTACACTTAAGTGATCGGTCGAACTCCGAAAAGGGTTCGGTCGACCAATTTGCACCAGGCACTTTGGGGTTGACAAACAATGGTGAATTCGGTCGACCGAGCTAAGGTCTAGCGGTCGACCGATTTTGTCCAGGAGGTTCGGGTTTGTCAAGAGACAGATATTCGGTCGACCGAACAAGGTCCTCGGTGGACCGATACATGAAATGTATTTGGGGTATATTTGGTTGACACGAATACGACCGTCGGGTATAATACGACAAAATAAACGGTCAGAAAAATAAGTTCATACGGTCGACCGAAAGGGCATATACGCTCGACCAAAATCGGGCAGTGAAAACACAAACAGGATAATTGATCACTCGGTCGACCGAACGGTCTGTTACGGTCGACCGAATGTGGGCAGACTGTTAAGGTTCAGGTTTAGTGTTTTCCAGTCTAAGTTTGGGTGATCTATTGAAGTCCAAATTATGTGAAATTTCGTGTGTGACTTCTATAAGGAACCTAGTGTGTGTTTAAGTAGTTTTTAGCTTAAGTATGCTCAATTTACACAAGTTCCTAAGACTCAAAGAAAATACAAAATACATGTCTTCAAAAGAGCTTGATTACATGTCTTAACTTGATTTTCCTTTCTTCCTTGAGTCTTGATCACCTGTAGAGGTTAGCGCAAAGCAATATATGTGCAATGCAACATGTGTGCTACTCTACATGATCATAATTAAGATTACGTTGATTGAATCATCAAAACATAGATTAAGGCAAAAAAGCCAACAAGATGTTGGCGGGGTTTTTCTCGGTCTTCAACCCCCTTGGATGAGGTTCACCGATGATGATCTCCGGGGAGAGTCTGAGGTTGTGGATTTTTCAGATCAATGCTCTGATACCATGCTAAATTTGATACGAGAGATTGAAATGTTTTTGTTATCGATTCTTGTTCTATTGTTTACATATTGTGAGAATATATATGTTCTAGGGCTTGGATGACCGTTGTACATGCCAAATATAGAGGATTGAATGTGCTGGATTTATTTGTGATTTGTGATTGCTGGATGTTGCCATAATCGGGTGTGGAGAATAGGTGATGATGATTTGAGCCCAACGGTTATATTTTCAACAATTTGATTCACACAAATGACAACCTTATATAGTATCGTACTAAATATCTTTCTCTCAGGTGCTGGCATCTTTGGCCACCTCTCAGACTCCTTTCTTGGCCGGAAAGGAGCTCTATCTCTCGTGTGCGTCCTCAACTTCATCTTCGGCATACTTACATCCTTCTCTCCGACGTACTGGGCATACACTGCCCTCCGTTTTTTAACTGGTATAAGCACCGGAGGTGTCGGCCTTTGCGCCTTTGTCCTCTCAACCGAGCCTATCGGTCCCACTAAGCGTGGAGCCGCTGGCATGTCGACATTCTACTTTTTTTCGACAGGTAAGTTATATATGTTCTTCGTCGAAAGTAAAACAGTAGCTAGTAGGCTGAGCATTTTTTAAAACTATAACGTCAAATTATTTACACCTACATTAGTATTCTTTATACAATCTGATTTGTGTAAAATATTTTCCAAACTAAATTTGTTTCTACAAAATTAATTCCTTACACTAATTTACAATCACACCCACTTTTGAACTCGTGATCAAAGACTTTTACTAAACGATATCGAAGTGTGTTCTTAATTCTTATTAACAATGAAAACAATGTACATTATTTCTAGCCAAGTTATCGAAATTATATATATATTTATACATTTTAAATATGTTTACACAAATTTGAAATTTCTGTCATTGCCAACAACTGCATATATGCAGGCATTGCAGTACTTTCGGCCATTGCGTACATATTTCCATCCTGGAGGACCCTCTACATTGTATCCTCCATCCCCTCCCTCCTCTTTCTCGTCGCGGTCATCCCCTTCATATCCGAATCCCCACGATGGTACCTCGTCCGCCGACGCACCCGAGAAGCCATGGAAGTCATGCGAGCCATCGCATCCAAAAACAACAAAGAACTACCTGACAACCTCACCCTTGTCCTTGACGATGACAACCAAGACGAAAACGACCCCACCGCTCACTCTGCCTCCCTTGTAGATGTAGCTCAATTACCGATAACTAGAATCAGACTAATCCTTGCAGTGTTCATCAACTTCTTTTGCTCCGTTGTCTACTACGGCCTCAGTCTCAATGTAGCCAATCTCAAAACCAACCTAAACCTTAGTGTAGCTCTCAATGCAATTGCGGAGATGCCGGCATTCATGCTTACCGCATTGCTTTTAGATATCTTAGGCAGGAGACCACTAAGCGTGGGGACTATGTGGCTAAGCGGATTCACCTGCGTGGTGGGGAGTCTTATTCCGGGAGTGGGACATTGGAGGGCGTTGAGGACAGTTTGCAGTGTGATTGGTATTTTCGGGATGGCCGGAACTTATAACCTCCTTTTTGTTTACACAAGCGAGCTATTCCCCACGGTGGTGCGGAACACGGCGTTAGGGTGTGCCACTCAGGCGTCTCAGATGGGTGCAATTTTGGCCCCATTGGTGGTGGTTTGGGGGGAGAGAATGCCGTTTGCAATATTCGGCGTCTGCGGAATCGCGGGAGGAATTGTAGCTTTTTTCTTGCCGGAAACAATGAACAAGCCTTTGTATGATACGATGGCCGGATTGGAAGACGGAGAGAAGAAAACAAGAGTCGCCGAGGTCGCCTAAAGGGATTTGAGTCTGTTGAGACTTCAACATCGTAAGATGTAGTTTACTTTATTATTGTGGTTTGCAATATGTATCGGTGATTGTTGTTTAGGATATTTTAAGCTGTTGGAATGTGAATCTTTTTAATGACCGTCAAAGAGGTTGGAATAAGGTTAGAGTTTTGTTAACTTAAAACGGATTGAAAAGAAGAAGAAAAATCCTATTAGTTAGTTTTTGATGGATTTCATTTGGATAGAAAATTGATTTTTTTAATGTTCTCACTCTAGATTTTAGTGTTGCACCTCATAGAAATATATTAATATTTCAATAGGGTACGTCGTCGTGGGTACATAAGAAAACGAGCGTTATTTATTATTTGTTAGGGGGTTTCACAAAAATTGCTTAGATGCACATTTTCCATGCAAACATTTGTTGAGTACATTTCCATTTGTGTGTCTCACTTTTCAGCAAATGTACAGCTCTGCCATTTACCTTTCATAAATTTAAACTAATTAAACAGTTCGCACATAGAACATGAGGAAACTCAAAAGTTGTACAAACCAAGCTTTGCAACCAACTTCTAATCATATATGGTGAGTTGCATACTAGCATCTCATGAATCACGGTTATAAAGGTGAGACTCAAACTTAGGTATGACTTGTACGTGGCTAGGATCTACACTAATATATAGAGGGATAAATAGATTATGTGATGATTTACACTAATAATGTGAAATTAAAAGTACAATTGATAGAAATCGCAAAGCAAAAGAAGACCGATCATTTAAAGAGATTTGATCACCACTAGATCCTATCACCGAGTTCCAATCAATCCTCCCATCCCTACTCAAGTATCCATTATCCTCCTCGTTTGGGTTGAAGAGGACACCCTTACAACAGGAGCATTGACGAACACCTATCACCTGCCTCGATTCACTTCTAACAACTCGAGATGGAGCTTCCTCGAAGCATTATAACTCTTTGATTTGAAAGTAGTAGATGAAGCTCTAACTTGAATGCACATAAGTGACTTGGATTTTGGCTTTAGATCAGTGTATTAAATTGAGTATTAGAGCTTGGAAAGCTATAGAATGAGAGCTCAAGTATAGCAAGTAAAGAGTGTGGTTGTGTTTCATGAATGATGTATTTATAGACTTTGAAGCAGATAAAGGCGTTTGCAAAGTTGGTGTGGGTTGGACCAAGAATAATATTGAGAATTGAACTTAATCCTATGTGGCGACTTAATCCTATGTGGCGTCCTAGTCACCCGCCACATCATCAGTGCTTGATGACACATCAAGGAGGAGATGAGTCAACACATGAGAAGACAAAAGGTTGAGGGAGTGGAAGAGACAAGAGTCTTTTCATTTTTTGAGTAATTTTCGTCCTAATTATGTATGCAATTTAAGTAGAGGGTGTAATGATCTTCAATGATCATGTTTATGTAGTCTTTATGTTTGGAAGTTGTAGGGTCATGTAAGTGCCTATATAAAGCACTAGAATTCACCATTTGTAACACAACAACAACATATATCAAGCATTAGAAGTTGAACCACGAAATTGTGTGAGAAAAGAGTGAGTATGTGAGTAGAAAGAAGAAGAAGAAGAGTGTGCATTGCAAAATCGGTTTTTTTTGCTTTGTGAGTAGAGAGTCACCTTCTTTCCTTCGTGCCATAGATCAAGAATGGATCTAGTGGAGTCAAAAGAGGGCAAAAGGAATGGTGATCAGGGCGGTCTAAGGCAGCGCACAAGGTGCACCTTTTAGACCGCCAATCGGCGGTTGGGGACCGCCAATCAGCGGTCCCTGTAGCCCAGGAGACGGGCATTCTCCTGTGGTGGGTTGATCAGTAGCTCCCCGTCCTCCTCCCGTCCTCCAACATCTGGTATCAGAGCCTCGTCCGATGGGAAGCTCGGGAATGACGTCGTTTGGTCATGCGTCGTTGCCTCGATTGTCGAAAGGCAACTACGACAATTGGAGTATCCAAATGCGTGCGCTGCTGGGTGCGCATGATGCTTGGGATCTTGTGGAGAGCGGCTTCGAGGAGGAGACCGAGACGGGAGAAGAAACTGTCGCACAAATCAAAGCACAAAAGGAGAGAAGAACCAAAGATAAGAGTGCTCTCTTCCTTCTCTTCCAAGCGGTGGATGAGAGTGGCTTTGAAAAGATCGCTGAAGCGAAGACGTCGAAGGAGGCGTGGGACACCCTTGAGAGGAGCTACAAGGGTGCTGATCGAGTGAGGCAAGTGCGCCTCCAAATGCTTCGAGGCGAGTTCGAGGCGTTAAAAATGATGGAACCGGAAGGTGTTGCCGATTTCGTGACGAGAGTTCGCATGGTGGCGAACAAATTAAAAAGAAATGGTGAGGCGCTGACCGAAGGAAGAGTGGTGGAGAAGGTGTTGCGTTCTCTCACCGAGGACTTCGAGAATGTGGTGTGAGCAATCGAGGAATCAAAGGACCTCGAGAAAATGACTATTGATGATCTAGCTAGCTCGTTGGAGGCACACGAGCAAAGAAAGAAGAAGAAAAGACAAGATGTCTTAGAGGAGGCGTTGCAAGCGAAGATGTCGCTTAAGGAGGAGAAACCTCGCAACGTAGATCGTGGAAGCGGTCGTGATTATGGAGGCCATTCAAGAAAGAAGGAGGTCGAATGCTTCAAGTGTGGGAAGCGTGGTCATTTTGCGAAAGAATGTTGGTCGCAAAAGAAGGTGGAGGAGATCTCCAGCCGTGTCCGTGGTGATCGCGGATCGAAGAAGGTGATTGAGTGCTTCAATTGTGGGAAGCACGGACACTACGCAAGCGAGTGTTGGTCGAAGAAAAGGGTGGAAGAAAACTCCAACCTTGTGGCCGTGGAGGAGAATGCTTGTGATGAGGATGTAGTCTTGCTTGCCGACAAAGGAATGGAAGGCGAACAAGAAGGTGTTTGGTATCTCGATACGGGAGCAAGCAACCACATGTGTGGAAATAGACACATGTTCGCACATTTGGAGGAAGGAGTACATGGGCACGTTTCGTTTGGAGATGCATCAAAGGTGCGCGTGGAAGGGAAAGGTCACATCATGATCCAAGTAAAGGATGGATCTCAAAAGCTTATCTCCAATGTGTTCTTTGTGCCCGATATGAAGACGAACATTTTAAGCATGGGACAACTCCTGGAGAAAGGGCTCACGATCTTGATGAAGGATCGACACATGACCGTGCGAGGACAAGATGGACATCTGATTGCAAAGGTAGAAATGTCCAAAAATCGAATGTTTAAATTGAATCTAACCTGTGCTCGTGCTAGATGTTTTAATGCATGCATTAAGGGAGATTGGTTGTGGCATATGCGACTTGGACACTTGAACTTCGGCGGGATCCAAGAAATGGCGCAAAAGGGAATGGTGCATGGTCTGCCGATGACCGAATCCAAAGACGGATTTTGTGAAGGTTGCATGGTTGGAAAATTACCAAGGAAGAGTTTTCCAAAGAAAGTTGAACATAGAGCAAAGAAGGTGCTAGAGTTGGTGCATACCGACATATGTGGACCGATCACTCCACACTCGATTAGTAAGAATCGTTATTTCTTAACGTTTATTGGTGACTTTTCACGGAAAACGTGGGTGTACTTCTTGAAGGAGAAATCTGAGGCTTTTCGCATGTTCAAGAAGTTCAAGGCATATGTGGAGAAACAAAGTGGCAACAACATCAAGACATTAAGGTCTGATCGAGGAGGCGAGTTCACATCAACCGAGTTCAACAACTTTTGTGAGGAGAATGGCATAAAACGCCATTTGACGGCTCCATACTCACCACAACAAAATGGTGTAGCTGAAAGGAAGAATAGAACCATCATGGACATGGTTCGAAGTATGTTGAAAAGCAAGAACGTGTCAAAAGAGCTATGGGCCGAAGCTGTGGCTTGTGCAGTGTATACGTTGAATCGTTGCAAAACTGCAAGTTTGGAGGGAGTAACTCCACAAGAAGCGTGGAGTGGCTATAAGCCAACCGTAGCACATATGAAGGTGTTTGGAAGCACAACATATGCACATGTACCAAAAGAAAGAAAGATAAAACTTGATGATAGGAGCATCAAGCTTGTATTTGTTGGCTATGATGAACGATCGAAAGCTTATAGGCTTCTCGATCCAACTAACAACAAAATTGTCATTAGTCGTGATGTACAGGTTAACGAGGAGGTAACATGGGAGTCCAAAGAGGAGATTCCACAAGTGTCAAATGAAGAACAAGAAGAGGAGATAGCCAACCCCACTGATCATGAAACGGTTCCATCTGACAAACATGACGAGATGAGACCAAGGAAGTTCAAAACACTTCGTGAAATCTATGAGACGACGAGTGAGTTGCACATGGTGTGTCTTCTCACACAAAACAAAAGCTCTGCCAATCCTCTTGTATGTGAAGTTGAGAAATCAACTTGGGATGGTGGACGGAAGAGGATTAAGTTCAAGGAGGAGTATTGAGAATTGAACTTAATCCTATGTGGCGACTTAATCCTATGTGGCATCCTAGTCACCCGCCACATCATCAGTGCTTGATGACACATCAAGGATGAGATGAGTCAACACATGAGAAGACAAAAGGTTGAGGGAGTGGAAGAGACAAGAGTCTTTTCATTTTTTGAGTAATTTTCGTCCTAATTATGTATGCAATTTAAGTAGAGGGTGTAATGATCTTCAATGATCATGTTTATGTAGTCTTTATGTTTGGAAGTTGTAGGGTCATGTAAGTGCTCATATAAAGCACTAGAATTCACCATTTGTAACACAACAACAACATATATCAAGCATTAGAAGTTGAGCCACGAAATTGTGTGAGAAAAGAGTGAGTATGTAAGTAGAAAGAAGAAGAAGAGTGTGCATTGCAAAATCGGTTTTTTTTGCTTTGTGAGTAGAGAGCCACCTTCTTTCCTTCGTGCCATATATCAAGAATGGATCTAGTGGAGTCAAAAGAAGGCAAAAGGATTGGTGATCAGGGCGGTCTAAGGCAGCGCACGAGGTGCACCTTTTAGACCGCCAATCGGCGGTTGGGGACCGCCAATCAGCGGTCCCTGTAGCCCAGGAGACGGGCATTCTCCTGTGGTGGGTTGATCAGTAGCTCCCCGTCCTCCTCCCGTCCTCCAACAAATAAAACAAAAGGATTCAAAAGCTTGGGCGAAACTAAAACTAATGAGTAAGAAATTTGCATACCACAAGAAGACACTAGCGCTATATAGAGGTTCAATCACCAACCTAATCTAAACCTCTCCTTCAGTCCCGCTCTACCATCGAGCCCCACTCAAGAGTTCATTAATGATCTCGTTGTGGGTCGATATCCAACAACCTTACACCACAAGCCTTGGCAAACATGCTTGCCTAGGTTAGACTCCTCTGACAACTCGAGAAGTTACTTTCACGAACCTTTGAAAGTTTGTTAATGAAGATATTGTGAACTCTAACTTACTAATGCACTTAAAGAGATATGAATGAGGTTCAGAATCTAGTTGAATGAAGTGAAGAGTTGATAATAGAAAAAGAGTTTGAGAAGTCGAGAGCAAAAGACTTGGGATCAATTGAAGTATCTTGGTCGTCATTGATTATAGGGGGTATTATGGGTTAGTCGTTTTAGGGTAGGCGGAGTAGTCAAGTCAACAAATCACAACACTCAGGATAACCCATCTGCCAGAATTTGACACCTGATATGTGAGTTGACCCTTGTCAAAATTAAACTAGTCAGATGATCCACTGATTAGTAGCATATTATACTTCGTATTCATGTTATATATCTATTAATTTATTTCATTTAGGGGGCAACTCAAGTTTCCGTTCACGTGTTCAAGTAACAAAGAAAAGCAAAAATCACACAGACCCCGCTGACGTGAAGTTTCTTTAGATTGTAAGCATAGATTCCCATGCATTATTCGTATTTATATAAACACGTATTAAAAATCTACACAAAAGAGGTAATGGCTTGTTGGTCTGATGAATGTTACAAAAGTTCTCAAATGTACACAAGAGTGGAATGGCTAGTTGGTCTGATGAATGTTACAATTAAAAGTCCTCAACATAGATTCGATTCCCACTGTTGACCTTTTTGTTCATTTTACTTATTTTCAAAAAAAGACACCAATATTATTTCTGTTCTAAACAGAATTTATAATACCCAAATCTTCCGTTTTGCTTCGAGCTCCCCATATCATTGTCCAAGGTAGCAATTCAATATTTTCTATATCAAAAAAGGTGACTCGTGGTTAATTTTAATTTTTTTTTAAAATGCCACGTTTCTTATATTATACTTGTTTTGAAATCGATATTAGGTAAATAGTGTCACCTTGAGTTTATTTTAGAGTCGTTATACACGGACGCGCCTTACGTGGATCTGTACAGCTCAGGTATTTTCTTTAAGTCAGCATCCAGTCAGCGAAATTTCTCTTCGCGTTTTTTTGTGTTTTTAAAAAACGTCGTTTCTTTAAGTTGAACGATTCCTTTCCCAATACACAGATAAGACAGTGTGCAGACCCTATGACAGCGTGCAGACCCTTTATTCGTGCAGATCTCACACTTATCATAATATTTTTTATTATTAAGTTTTGTCCAGAAATGAAACTGAAAGTTTGTCATGTTTATGTAGAAAGTTTGTCCTGTTTATGTAGAATGATTGTCCAGTTTATGTTGAAATTCATACTTATTCCGGATAGAAAATACACTTATTCCGGACAGAAAATACACTTATTCCGGACAAAAATACACTTATTCCGGAAAGAAAATACACTTATTTTATTGCGGACAGAAAATACACTTATTCCGGACAAAAATACACTTATTCCGGACATAAAATACACTTATTCCGGACACCAAACTTTCTTCTTATTCCGAACAGAAACACAACTTAATCCGAACAAACAAACAACATATTCCGAACAGACAAACAACATATTCCGAACAGACACAACTTAAACCGAACATACATAGAACTTAATCCGAACAGACACACAACTTATTCCGAACAGACACACAACTTATTCCGAACAGATGCACAACATATTCCGAACAGACAGACAACTTAATCCGAACAGACACACAACTTATTCCGAACAGACTAACAACATATTCCGAACAGACACACAACATATTCCGAACAGGCAGACAACTTAATCCGAACAGACACACAACTTATTCCGAACAGACTCACAACTATTCCGAACAGACACACAACATATTCCGAACAGACAAACAACTTAATCCGAACAGACACACAACGTATTCCGAACAGACAGACAACTTAATCCGAACAGACACACAACATATTCCGAACAGACACACAACATATTCTGAACAGACAGACAACTTAATCGGAACAGACACACAACTTATTCCGAACAGACCCACAACATATTCCGAACATACACACAACATATTCCGAACATACACACAACTTAAACCGAACAGAGACAACTTACAACTTAAACCGAACAGACATACAATTTAAACCAAACAGACACACAACATATTCCGAATAGACACACAACTTAAACCGAACAGACATACAACTTAAACCGAACAGACACACAACTTATTCCGAACAAACCCACAACTTATTCCGAACAGACTCACAACATATTCCGAACAGACACACAACTTAAAACGAACAGACACACAACTTAAACTGAACAGACACACAACATATTCATGTCCCAATCAGAGAAATCAGGATCCCCGGGTTTTGGTGCGACTTCGTGAAGCAACGATGTAACCTTCATCTTGAACTTTCTCTTCTCTTGTTGGTGTGACTTCGTGAAGCAACGATGTAACCGACCCATTCACGATGCTTACGTTGTGAAGAACCCTGGGAGTCGGCATCAGATGCTTCTTCGACGTAATATCTTGCTCGAAATGGTGATTTATTACGGAGAGATGTACAACATAAACCGAACAGACGTAAGTCTTCACCACGGAGCGTTGTACCTCTCTCCGGAATAAATCATCATTTCGAGCAAGATATTATTTCGAAGAAGCGTCTGATGCCGACTCCCAGGGTTCTTCACAACGTAAGCAGCGTTAATGGGACGGTCGATGACACTCTTTCTTTCTTCTTCATTCTTTTTCTGTTACGGACACTCCAACAGGGCACCACAACATCTTTGCTGCACAGTTACGTGAAAAAGAATGAAGAAGAACCCTGAGAGTGCTTACGTTGTGAAGAACCCTGAGAGTCGGCATCAGACGGTTATTCGAAATAATATCTTGCTGGAAATGGTGATTTACTCCGGAGAGAAAGAATGAAGAAGAAAGAAATAGTGTCATCATATTTGTATTTGCGTGGAGAGAGAGAACGTGCTGAGTTGAAACGCATTTAATGTGATTTAAGTGGACATCAGGAAGAAAAAACAAAAAAAGAAAAACATCCTTGCTTTGGTCACGTAAGGGTTGACATGGATGTCCACGTATAGCGCGTCTGTGACGCGCAACGTTCATAAATAATTTTCCTTTGTTTTATGGATCTACCGCTAATTGAGGTTGTGACAATCCATCGTGGAGAGGTCATGTGTATAGAGATTAAGGGGGTTAGTGGAGCGAAAAATAAAGGAAAATGATTTTAGCAGTCAAACGGAAAGCAGAAGAAATTATAATCCGGTAGAAAGTAAAATGTCTTTGACTGAATTATATTGTTTGTGCCTGTTTGGACAAATAAATTCTGGCCGGTTTGGAAATCGAAACAAGATAACCGAAAGAAGGTTGGTGGACCCAAATCAGAATTCCAGTGAAATGATTGAAATTCCTCTTAGCAAATGTTTCGAATGACCGAATGAATTTTGGTCGTCCGCATTGGTGATTCTAGTAGGGATTTAGGTGGACCGAAATGTGTTCGGTACCGAAATGTTTTGGTGATTTTGGTGTTCCCTTTCCTCCGTTACGATGATTTTGGTGGACTGAAATGTTTCGGTCGTTCATTACTTTGGGTTTTCCATTGCTTTCGGACCTTATACATTGAGAAAGGAAAGGGAAAATTTTGTATATACAAGAGAATCTGACGGAAAGTTGGGATGAATTCTCACGAGTGCACACACAAACTCCCATTCGGGTGATCAAAGGAATTTTTTTCCCTTGGTTTCTCCTGGATTCCGAGTGCACAAACCCACCCTAAAGCAATATTTTTATAAAATATTGTTTCTATGTCTAGTCTACATGTTGGTAATTTTTTTATTGATTAGTCCACTCTAGGTTTCCTTAGTTTTTCGTTTCACATATGCTTTAGATTATTGTAGCTTCTTAATTAGTAACATGAGTAGAAGGTTATCGACCCACCTTTTGGGGGGGAGTTTATGTGGTATGGATTTGATGTGTTGTTTGATGGGTTCGTGTGTAGATTTGCATGAGTCTTGAACTCTATTGTGTATAATCCAGTGTTTGCTAGTTGCCTTATGGAGTTATTTTAAGTATTGTTAAATGTGTATGTTTCACTTCATATGCATAATTCCATGTTTCTTGACTCCCACTCACACATCTAATCTTATTATGTGAAGTTGAACTTGTTTGTATGCCTACATCCCATGTTTCTGTTTGTAGTAGTTTTGATTGGTTTTCCACAAGACTAGAAACCCCAGGCTAATTCGACAAGCTCTACACTAGTGATTTAGGGATTCTACGTGATCTACTTAGTGTATATGACATGCTTGATGAGTCTTACCATATTCTTTATACTTCTTATACTTCATGTTGGCACACACTACAGATAGACACACCACACAATCTTTTGAGTAATGTTGATTCTTGCAATGTCATTGTCTTTCCCTTTAGGATACCCTTAAAGGGATTTCATCATTGCACTCACCTCATGTTCCTGGTATTTAGTGTTAGTTTACTTTAACTTGGTGTAATTGTCTTGTTATTATTAGTGTAGAATAGTATAGTTATCATTTAGTTAGTGCCTTACATGGTCCCCTCATAAGATTTTTCCGGAATTGATTGTAAACCAAATCTAACCTTGAAGTACATCATCACTACAATGTGGTTGTCACTTGCGGCTAAAACCTAACACAACAAAGAAGTGTCATCGGTCCACCACACATCAGAGATATTCAAAATCAAGAGGGTTTCTAACTCAATCGTTTCATGGATTATCGATCACCCTAGTTTAGAATTCAATAAGAATTGCCTTGGGACATACTGAACGACTAAGTGGTGACCAACGGCCTTATGACACTTAGTTTGCCATGATACCTATGACAGATATGCAAGAGTAGACTCAACGTATATATGAGGCTTCTTGATTTCTTTCTTGGTCTATCTTTTGCAATGCAACCTCAACATTTTCATCTTGAGATCCTTCCTCATCATCAACTTCTTGTGGAGTTTCAGCCTCATCTAATTGTTCATCTTGTTGCTCCATCTGCTTTGGAACACTCTTCTCAACACCGAACCACACTTCTTTAGGTATTTTGAAATCCAAGAATGAGTGTGGTGAGCGGTTCACCAAGTAACAAGTTGTGGAGACCCTACTGCCCAAAATATTTGGACATTCTAGCATTCAGGAGCATAAAGTAGGCACTTTCAAAGAGAGTTTGGTTCCACCATTCTGTAACTCAAATTTGTAGTATGTGAGGAACGGTGATTAGTATCATATCATTCATTGCATTCATGCTATATTTCCTTTATTTTACTCCAATTTTGTGCTACTCGAGTGTTTGTTTAATGTGTGTCAGGTTTTAGGTAATAAAGAGGAGAATGGAAGAGGAAATGACCTAAATGCAAGAAGAAACGATCTTAGTGAAGCATCTTGGAACTATTTGTCATGCTCAAGGACCCATCTGCAATTCAGGAAGGACCCAGATGAAACCCGAAGGGACCTGAGCATTAGGAAAACATTTCTAGGGCAAAAATCTCTCATTATCATGATCTTAAGAAGTATTTGGGGAATTAAGAACAAACGTGCTCAACCCAGTGGACCAAGAGTGCACCCCACGTGCAAAATAGAAAACTTAAGCTTTTAGGAGAATTCAGGGTGAATCGGAGCCAAAACATCTGCCAGTGGCGGAATTTTGTCCAAATCCCCCCAAATTTCTCCCGTGGCTCGAACTTGTTTATTTGGGTGCACCAGACGATAGAGAAATCGATTACAACAATCAGATTGCTTATAGATTCATCTACATCACTCTTTCTTCTATAAATAGCAATGTTTCTCCTTCCTTTCTACTACTTCTCCACCTTCTCCATTAGCCTAGCCTAGGTTTTGCCCATGTAGGCTGCAAGAAAAAGGAGGTGGTTGGAGCTTGTAATCTTGTGTTTTCTTTAATCTAATGGTAGAATCTTTTCCTCTTGTCTCTAGCTTTCTTCCTATCTACTTAGTTTATGTTTTGTTGATTAGTTTAGTACTTAGTGATTCTTACCATGTGTAGTATTGATTTCTTGCTTTCCATGCTTGTAGTGATGAGTAGAGAGTAGATCCACCCTATTCGGGGTGGAGGTGATGTAGATTATGTGATGTGTTGGTGATGAGTTCTTATTTGTGTCATTTCATATGCTTAATGAAGATCTATGCATGTAACTTAAGATAATAGTCACACTAGGTACTTGTCTCATGGTAGATCTAGAGTTTATATTGTTGCTTTTAAATGATCATCTTGTTATGGTAAATGGTTTGTTATGTATGGATGCTTGATTAGTAGAAAATGCATGAATGTATTGAGTTGTATGGATGGTTAATTGATGTCCTAATGTCCACACTAGGTACTTAGTTCATTCTTGATAACTCAAAGTGCATCTTAACTTCATGTCTAACTATATTAGTCACATATTCATGTAAATGTAGTTGATTTTAATTAGACTTCACACTAGTTTCTAATTGATTTCACATACTTTACACATTTGTGCCTTATGTTATCAATAACCACTCACATACACACACATACCTACACACCTCCACTCCATGGGGGTTTAGTTTAATTGTTGATTCATTCCACTTTTAGTGTAGTTAGTTTAGCATAATCACCTCATTCTCCTCTCCTTTACCACTCGAATATGGTAGTCACAACAACACTCACAACTCCTTGAGACTCGACCTGTATTTGTCACGTCTTCACTCACGTCGTGCACTTACGGTTATTAAAACGATCAATCAAGTTTTTACGCCATTGTCTGGTGTTGGTCATAGTCGTTGTTGTTTCCATCATTTTGGTGGGCTTTTTCTCATATTTTCTCTTTAGTTTTGTTACAGGACAGGGGAAAAAATGGACAGGGGAGCCTGCCTGAGTTGGGGAGCACACTAGTGAAGTATGGGGACTAGATTCCTTAGACCATCCACCCTAGGGGATTTAGATCCGCCCCTGGCAGATCTGGTGAGGAGTTTCTAATTTCTGTTTCACTAGTAGCTTTCTATGCTCACTTCTAGTTGATACCTTCCGTTGTTGATTCCATGCATGCTCTATTTTGATGTCAAAAATTAATTTACTTTGCATGCTCCCCTCCTAATACAACTTGAACTTTAAAAGTCAAAGCAAAAGATTAGTGGATTGTCATCAAGGTCATGCATCATTTCTAGACCTTGTACGCATTTGTCTTTTCTATGCTTTATTTTTTGTGTTGTTGAGCGCTGGTGTTAGGTATGTGCACTCTTTCTCTCATTCATGCATGGTTAAAACATGCATTAGTTAGTAAGGTGCATTGGAACAAGAGTGAGGTGAGCAATTATTTGGTAAGTTGCTTGCTAGTTTAAGGACAATTGATCTTAAGGGGCACCAACTATAGTCTTAAAGATAAGGTGGAGGATTTCATCACCCCACCCATAGCCCCACAAACCACACTCAAGTGAAGCCCTAACTTAAAATCATGTAGACCTTGGCCCTTGGGATTCAGGCGCAATTAGGAGACAACCCCACTCTTGATGTCATGGCCTGAACGTCGTTCTTTGCTTAGTTGCTTTGGGATTTTGGGCACCTCCGGGTCTTGACTCTCTCAAACGGCTTTGTGACCTTCGTCTGAAGGAGGTGAGGCATTCGGGAGTGTGGGGAGTCATGGTTAGGCGTCGTCTAGTCTAAGGACTCATAGCCAACCTAAGCTTGTTTGAGATGTGTCTGCTAGATTAGGTTTCTATACTCACCCTTACCCATGTTAGTTTTTAAGGCTTCTTCTCTTCTCACAAGAGTCATCTTCTCCTCTAGTTCTATCGTTTAAGTCTCCTTCCCTTTACACCATTTCTCTTAGTGTTTTAAGGTCGAGTCAAGCACTTTTTTTGTGAGCTTGACCTCGTGGTGGCGAGAGTAGTCGATTTGAGAGTGTTATTGTTGAGATGTATGGTTACATGGGTGATCATTCATGTAATTAGTGGGACAAAGACCACTCTCGCTGGTATACCCAACCCATGTATCCTGGGGTTCCTCAGACTAACACCCAACATGGTTGAGACAATCTTAATTGTGTGGCTGAGCAGCTTTCAGATTGGGGTAATATGAGAGAGGCACTGACTGCTAGACCATCATCTAGTTGTGTGAGCTAGATCATATGTTGGTCAACAAATTGTGACATTATAAGAAATTTTGGCCTCTTTCGTGCATGCGGTAGAGGGTACTACTGGGTCAGTGATTCCAGAATCCACGTCATATGACAAGAGTGGTTTAGGTGGTCAAATGTTTGAAGAGTGTTCGCATGTTCCTCCCAAACGCGAATATGATGATGTTTTTCCCCAAAGTACTTATCATGACCCATATGCATTCGCGTATAACCCAGGGAGGACATATTCATGGGGAAACTATAGAATACTCGGTATCATACATCATACCCACCCCCATTATCCTCCTCCTAAATACCTATAATTCTACCAACACCCGATTACCAACCATTGGACTCATTCTCAACCCATCAACGCCCAACCCAAAAATTTCCCAATGTTCTGACTTGAGCCTCATAGTTGACCCCAGACTTAATTCCTTAGAACAAACCCTCCAAATGTTCATGGAAACCACTCAAAATGTATTGAATCCAACTTGAATTCCTTGCAAACTATGGAATTGCAAGTGAGTCAAATGACACAATAATTAAGTGAACGTGAGGAGGGTGACATTTCTTATCAACATGAGGATTCATCTTGTAATATCGAACTCCCACCACATCCACTAATTCAAAGCACAATCTATCAAAGTTATACTCCTAGGCAGTCTGAGGGACTTGGGGTTTCAATTCACGATCACTTGGAGGAGGATTCGATCCATATTAATGATAACATGGACCAGCTTGATTTTAAGTTGGCACAAGATTATGCCTTGTCTTTTTGTCCCGTGGCCCTTAAGCCACATGATCGTAATGGTGTGTCCCATAAGGACCCACCTTTGGTGGAGCAACACCTCCCTAATACTACTATCATCATAAGAATTGATGAGGGCATTGGGATGTCTTTAGAGGATATCTTGGGTAAAAGACTCAGTTTCTGTTTGCCTGATGTGTTGGGCAAGCATAACGAGGTTCTTGACCTTGTTTCGACACACCAGCCTATTGGTTGGAGAGTCTGGGTTGATGATCCTGATTTTAATACTGCAACGGGGGAAACTCTTCTTTCGTTACGCAATTATTCCCCAACTCTTGGGAGGTTCAGGCTCTTTCAGTTTGATCATTTGAATAAGATGCCTTTGCGTCTAATTCATGAGCATCTTCTGATATCTGTACACTTTGTGAGGGGTCCCACACCTGAGTACTTTGGCACTGCGTGGTGTCACATTCTCATTCCAGGTATATTGATCCACTATGAGGTTTCATTTTGTTGTCCTTCGACAAAGGACAATGAAAACTTCTGTTTGTATATAGTTATATGTAAAAAAACACATTGATTGTTGTGGCCCCCAACCCGTGAGTATTTGTGTCCCATTTGTCACGTATTTATCTCCCTTCTTAAGTATCTCACATGTTTTGGGGATTTGGGGTTTATGTCCATCAGCATAACCATGAGCTTCATTTTCCACTTCACATTGGTGATATATTTTCTTTTTCATGCATAAATTCTTGTAGTATCATACTCATATTCATTGAGGACAATGCATGAAGTAAGTATGGGGGTGCTTTACGTATGTACATAGTCAAAAAAAATTCCTTTTCTTTTCTTTTGTTTGTATTGTTAGGGTTATGATAGTGTACTGCATTCTACATTGATATATCTTGTTATACCATCATCCTTGGGTGACTTGCCATCTTTTGCTTGCCGAGTGCTTTAATTTTTCCATTTCTTTCAAAATCTTCATATGTTTGCAAAAGAAAATATTTTATGGATTTTACGTGTATTTAACATGTGCAAAATCATTGAGAGGCAAAGTAAAAAGGAAGCTAAGTACATCGATTTTAATTCTATCTCTAGTCGTTAGGATGCACCCCGGTTTTCTCTCGGGAGGAGAGTAATCATAGGGTTTCATCACTCAAACAAATAAAGAAGTCTACCCTGAACTTAGTGAGTCAAATAATTCATGTCTATTAATATAAGAAAGTTTGTCGTAGTCAGGGACCCTTAAACTCCTGTTGTGAAACCTTAAGTGTAGGGATCTTGGTTCATATGAAGATAAGAAATAATATTTAAGTATGGTGTTCTCTCTTCATGCATGACTCCTATCACTCGGGGAATTAGGTCCAAGGGGACTAAGTACCTGGTGTTTTCGAGTCATCTATCTTGGGATGCACCGACAGAACTCCCATCACATGGGTGGTAGGGATTGTCATATGTGGAGATTTATGGGAAGGTGTATGTCATAGTGTAAGTCCTCATAAGCAATAATGCACGAAATCGGACCATGGGAGAATTAATCACTAACCAATTTTAATTTGTTGTTCTCTAAAAAGAAAAAAAACGTTAATGACTTTACACGAAGCATCACTAGAGAATGTTAAGGTTGTCCATGTCTTTAACTTAAGTCCTTAATTAACTTGCACGAATGGTTCCTTCGGCTAGGTGTGTGGACAAGATACATATATAGAGTTGACACATAGTATTACCGTGTCCAATGATCGACCAAAGTACTAATGGAGTCGTGTTGCTAGGTTAAACACAACTCCTCCTCTTTGACGACAAGGAGGTTTAACGGCTTGTTGCACATGCTAAGTGCAACTGTGATTCCTTGGAAAGTGAGTTAGGATTTCTATTTTCATATTTTCTCTTTCTTTGTTTTGCTCGGGATTAGCAACAGGTAAGTGTGGGGGTATTTGATTAGTAGCATATCATACATTGCATTCATACTATATTTCCTTTATTTTACTCCAATTTTGTGCTACTCGAGTGTTTGTTTAATGTGTGTCAGGTTTTAGGTAATAAAGAAGAGAATGGTAGAGGAAATGACCTAAATGCAAGAAGAAACAATCTTAGTGAAGCATCTTGGAACTATTTGTCATGCTCAAGGACCCATCTGCAATTCAGGAAGGACCCAGATGAAACCGAAGGGACCTGAGCATTAGGAAAACATTTCTAGGGCAAAAATCTCTCATTATCATGATCTTAAGAAGTATTTGGGGAATTAAGAACAAACGTGCTCAACCCAGTGGACCAAGAGTGCACCCCACGTGCAAAATAGAAAACTTAAGCTTTTAGGAGAATTCAGGGCGAATCGGAGCCAAAACATCTGCCAGTGGCGGAATTTTGTCCAAATCCCCCCAAATTTCTCCCGTGGCTCGAACTTGTTTGTTTGGGTGCACCAGATGATAGAGAAATCGATTACAACAATCAGATTGATTATAGATTCATCTACATCACTCTTTCTTCTATAAATAGCAATGTTTCTCCTTCATTTCTACTACTTCTCCACCTCCACTATTAGAATCGTTTTCCTATTGTCTCTAGCTTTCTTCTTATCTACTTAGTTTTGTGTTTTGTTGGTAAGTTTAGTAGTTAGTGATTCTTGTCATGTGTAGTCTTGATTTTTTGCTTTCCATGCTTGTAGTGGTGAGTAGAGAGTAGATCCACCCCATTTGGGGTCGAGGTGATGTAGATTATGTGATGTGTTGGTGATGGGTTCTTAATATTTGTGTCATTTCATATGCTTAATGAAGATCTATGCATGCAACTTGTTAAAACTTGTATTAAATGAGATAAGGGTCACACTAGATATTTGTCTCATGCTAGATCTAGAGTTTATCTTGTTGCTTGTAAATGATCATTTTGTTATGGTAAATGACTTATTATGTATGGATGTTTGATTAGTAGAGAACGCATAAATGTATTGAGTTGTATGGATGGTTAATTGATGTTCTAATGTCCACACTAGGTACTTAGTTCATTCTTGATAACCCAAAGTGCATCTTAACTTCATATCTAACTATATTAGTCACATATTCATGTAAATGTAGTTGATTTTAATTAGACTCCGCACTAGTTTCTAATTGATTTCACATACTTTACACATTTGTGCCTCATGTAATCAAGAACTGCTCACATACACACCCATACCTACACACCTCCACTCCATGGGGGTTTAGTTTAATTATTGATTCATTCCACGTTTAGTGTAGTTAGTTTAGCAAAATCACCTCATTCTCCTCTCCTTTCCCACTCGAATATGGTAGTCGCAACAACACTCACAACTCCTTGAGGTTCGACCCGTATTTGCAACGTCTTCACCGACGTCGTGCACTTGTGGTTATTAAAATGATCAATCAAATGGTTCAATGTTTAACAATGTTTTAACTACATTAGAGGTGGAACCACAGATGGCTTGCTATAAATATGGATAGAGAATTGGATATTGGAACCTCCAACAAAAAGATTTTCCCCAAATTTGAAACCTTGAGCTTGATGGTGGCTAAACCTACCTCTCCAACGAGTGATTCTCTTTTCTTTAAAGAATGGCTCTGTGTGGGTTCTTAATACAACTAGTATATTTATGGAAGTAGTTTAGGGCAACCTTTTATGGCTTAAAAGTGTTGAATGTGTCGTTAATACAATCTACTCGGCGTCAAGATTCGGTCGACCGTTCAGAGATCGCTCAACCCATTTTGAACTTCTAGTAAATCTCCAACAAGTACTGTTTGCTGGGATACAGGCGACCGTTCCGAGATTCAAGTTCTAGTAAATCACTAGCATGTACTGTTTGTTGGGATACATGCGACCATTCATAGATTGCTCAACCCGTCTTCAAGATCTAGTAAATCTCCAGCAAGTACTGTTTGTTGGGCACATGCGACTCTTGAGATGACAAGAGTCCGATCTTGAGGGCACAAACGTCTGTGGGCCAAAAAGATGTCTAAAAGAAGACATTTCAATAAGATCTGGAACAAACTTTGATTTTGGGTATCAAAAGACCAAACAACGTTGAACATCTGATCCTCACATTGTTTTCGATGCACACTTTCTAACAGAGATTAACTGATTGAGTTATGTAGAGGCAAAATGATATTTCACAAAATATCAAAATCACAAAATAAAAAACTAGGTACCTAGAAAAGAATGACCTAAACACAAATCATTTTCGTTTTTCGCAGACCTCATAATATAATCAAACGAACTCAATTTCTTCCCTACAAGTAGAGTACAGAATTTACATTTTGAATGTTTAACATGCGTATATTGATAAGTTCCATATCCATTTATATACTATGTAATATTACTAGATAACATAAAGTAAAGCATAAACTTGCTGCTAATTCGTTATATTATCTGTTGCAAAATGGTCATGCAAGTGAATGCTCATAGTCTTTGTGTGAGAGACTAATACCAGCGCCCTACACTTTTTAATTCTAAATAATGGTTGACAAAACACACACATTCATTCAGCCATGGGAAATTGCAACTTGACGAGCTCTTTCCTTCCCAACAACCACCTCAAATTGACTACCTACATCATGTGGTCTATATCAAACATATCCCTCATGTACTCTTCTCTATTACTCAAAAAAGGTCAGATGAGCAACGATAGCTCAGTTGAGGAGCAACTTGCTTTGACTGTAAAGACGATTGACGATGACGACGTGCCGGAACTGATCCACGTAAAGATGGAAAAAATCCATCCTAAGTCAAAAATTACGCTTTCCTTCCAGAACCATCTTCTTCCCCAAGCTTCAATTACAAATGATGTAGGGTATTAACTTGATTTTAAACTTGGTCAATGACAAAGCCTTGCTATATAAAGCTACAAGAAGGAAATTTCTCAAGAATTATAAACGTCTAACTGATATTCAGCAAAAATACAATAACAACAACTAAGAGAAAGCACTTGAACCATCGAAATTAAACCCTAAACACAACAAGAAACACATGCCTTCAGGCACGGTAGGACATACTGTGGATGAATTATCCATTGCCGATTAGTTTGTCAGTGACGAATTGTGTTGATTCAACAAAAGATATATCCAGTGGTTGAAAAGTTTCTTTCAAAGAAAGGAAAAATCGTACCCCCAAACCCTTACCACTCCAAATCTTAAAAAATCCCACCGTAAGTCGTCGTCCCTCCTTGATGTCCCTCCTCCAGCCATCCTCCAAGCCAACCACACTGTCCCTACTCTGGTCATCCTCCAAGCCAGCCTCCCCGTCCCTTCTTTGGTTGTCTCTCCTACAACCATTCGTTCTCTGACCATCCCACCATCAATCATTCCTCTACGCGTACCTCCTCCGACAGTCCATCCTCTAATCTCATTCCCACTACAGGAGAACTAGTACTCACCGACAGACCCTAACTATCGGTGTAGAGTGGTGTCCGTCGGTGATGCATTACAGGGACGGATGCTCCTCTGTCGGTGTTACGTCGGTCGATGTACCTATACATCGACAGATGCACCGATGGAGAAGTCTTGTCGGACTTATTTTTGGCGCCAATTTTCCTGCCCATTTTTTTAAGTGTGATTTCATCGAAGGGGAGACCACCGACGGATCTACAGTGATGGAGCGTCTGTCAGTGTTTAAGACTGGCAGATGTATCTGTCAGTGTAAGTACACTGACCCATAAGTAATAGTATTTTTATTCGACGAAAGTTGATATACACCGACGAATCTGTACCGTCGATGTATATCATGTCAATAGACCGACGGATATCCGTCGGTATATTAAAAATAAACTTTAATTACACCGACGGATATCCGTTGGTGTAAATTCTTTCCAGAATACAAAAATAGCCCATCAGCTCTTCCCGAATTCCAGTTTTCCCTTATCAAAGAAAATGAAATGTGTTTCATTCATTCACATCAACAAAACCATTCACACAAGCATTCATTCATTAAGTCAAAACCATTCATTTATTCATTAAGTCGATACCAAACAATCCATAAAAGAAAACATTCATTCATTCAAAAAATAGTTTGATTCACAGATGAGTTTGATTAAGTCATTCATTATATAGATGATAAAAGTAACAAAATAAATATGACTAAGCTGTCAAACCTCCCATCCCTGCTCCGCTTGCAGGCCCGTGATCGTCATCTCGTCTGGACGGCGGCATCGGTGTGCAAAGAGGGGTTACATCGTAATGTTGCACATTACAAATATTATGTATTGATAAAATATTGCACATAAACTACTAAATATGACAATTTAACTAAAGCACTTGTATTATACCTCGCTCGTGAAACCTACCTTCTCGAGGAGAAAGTTCATTTGGAGTTGCATCTTGCTGAGAGCGGATTACGTCGTCTTCAGCGTATCTTGCGTCGTCACGAGCTCACTGCTGACGTGCTTCAACTCTGCAAATGCATCGTCATTCCGCTCCATGTCCGTAATGGCATTACGTTCCGCTCTGCTTGGCATCCCACAAGGCTCGTACATATCAACAACTGTGACGTAGCTGGAATACATACGAACTCGTCCATGTTCGTCGCCCAACACTATGCCAACTGGATCATCATGAGCGACTGAGGTGATAGAGCCCTGAGAGCTCGTCTCACCCGATCCTCTCGTAGTCTCAAATTGTTCTTGAAATAAAACATTTTAATAGTTAAAGTTGAATACAAATGTTAAACATGGTAATAAACTATACATGTAATTAGCTTACAATGAGTCAAGCGGCTTCTGCATGGTTCCTGTTGTGGAGTTTAATCCACATGTCAGTCTGTGTGGGCGTCGGGGCAGTTGGGTCTTCTGCAATCTGCAGTAAAAATAAAATAGGTATTATATTTTAAAAACAAATAAATCAAATGAATCAAATTTACACTAAAAAATTAACCAATTATCATCTTCTCCTTATGTCGCACAACAGACTTTGTACCACACGTTTGTGGTATAATGAGATTTGCCTGTTTTTCTTCCTGATCTCACTCGAATCCAAACTTGAATCCAAAATCCAAACTTCAATCAAAATGTATTTGAAATTCTAACGAAATTTTTGCAACACCCCCTATATTTTTTATACCATTTTTTTCATAAAACCTAAATTGACAAGAAAATATATTCACTTTTCAAAGACAAGCATCACAACATCGTCAATTCATCAAACTTAAATCATACAATCCAATCCTTAATCCTAAAGTCAATCGCAAATCCTAAACAAATCCTAAATCCTCAAAAAGATCTACTTCGAATCACAATTTGCAACCAACTTCCTCACGGTCGAAATGGCCTTCACCGGTGTCTACTCAAAATATCACATTTAATCACTTCATTAACAAAACCAAAATTTAGTTCCAATCAAATTCCTTTCCACTACCGAACCACATAACCTAATCACTCCAAACCAGAAAACAAGCACTAACCTTTACAAATAATCAATCCAACTAAAGTAAAAGTGAATCCATGTCAATAAAATTAAACGCAATCTAACATAATGAACTAACCAATCCAACATAATCCAACTAAATCTATCAAACTACCACATGTCACTCAATCCAACTAATCACATTTGTACCCTAATTTATTTAATCATACAACACAAAGACACGTTTCTTCTTCAAACATTAATCATACAAGTTGAGATATATACAAAATTGAATCATACATTTGTTAGGATCTATGGCCCTCTAATCGCTACAATAAATGTGGAATTAAAATGCTAAGTGAAGGATTAAGGAAAGAGAGAATGCAAACCACAAAATCGTCGACACGGAGTTTAGAGAGGTTCGGCACCCACACCCGGGTTCTAGTCCTCCTCGTAAGCCTCGCTCGATCCCCCGAGCCTTGCTTACGTTTCCACTAACCGATCTCCGTTCCGGGCCGAGATCAACACCGTTTACAACACCGAGTCTCGCGAACAATCCTCGCCTCGCTCGTGTCTCCTCTCACAACCCGAGAGGGAGCTTCCTCGAAGCTTTTACAACTCTTTGATTCTTTGATATGGAAGTTGAATCACACTCTAACTAACACTCTATACTTGCGCACACTTGGATATGATATGGAATTGGATATGCAAGTGGTGAAGTTTAGGCTTGAGTGTTGAAAAATAAGCTTTGAAGGTTTAGGAATTGAGAGCACAAAGATAGTTGATGAATAGAATGTGTTGTCTCTTGTTTTGTGTCTCTAGAGTGGTGTTTATATAGGTTTAAAAGTTTATAGATCCGTTGGAGAGTTTGTGGTGAATGGACCAATGAGAAAGCAAGATGTGACTTAAGCTCGGCCAGAAATCGAGACAGATTCGGTCGACCGTTATCCACACGGTAGTCCGAAACATTGGTCTGAACTAAGAACTCGGTTGATCGATTAAGCATCGGATCACCGTTCACCAACCTCCAGTAGCTTTTATCTATTTAGCCCTAATTAAATTCGGTTCACCGAAGTCCATTCGGTTCACCGTTCCAAGGTGGACAATAGAATTGATTGGTCTCTGATCTACTCAAGTTCGGTTTACCGTGTATACTTTGGTAGACCGAAGTAGCGCGGGTATTCCGCTGATAATGCGTGGGAAATTGTTTAACGGTCAAGTGTCATGTTTAAATAGCCGTTGGGCTCCTAAAGCCAATATGGATTTGGTAGACCGAAGTGTGTGCAGTCATCCGAAGTGGGTCAAGTTAATTGGGCTCTAGGGTCTTGATTTGAATGCGACCATTGGAGCAAAGTCAAAAACCGATCCAGGGCTATTCGGTCGACCGAAGGTGTTTCGGTCTTCCGTAGGGGCAATTCCAGATAACACCTAAGTTTCATTGTTGGGAAGTATTCGGCTATCCGATAGGTGTTCGGTGGACCGAACTGGGTAGATTTCGGTTAACCGAAATAGGTTCCGTTTATCGAGAAATACAGGACAGAATCCTAATGCTTAAGTTTACATAAAACCTTATGGACTCAATAAATATAAAAGTTACATGTCTTGGTCCAAAGCTTTGATTACAAGTCTTGAGTATTTTGATGTCCTTGTCCCAATGCTCATTTCCTTGATTGTCTTGATCAACCTATTAAGATGATTGCAAGTATACAAACAAATATACAATGCATGTAATCGTGTTTGCTCACTTTGATTGATTAGGTTGATTGATTAAGATTAGTTTAATTAATCATAAAAATTAATATAGATTAAGGCCAAAAAGACAACAACATTAAGGTGAGATATATCCTAGCTTATTTAATCATACATTAATCATACAACTACTTTGACTACTAAAATTGAATGTATAAACAAGATGAGATAGAAAATAACATATAATCATACAAGTTCACTAATTCAAACAATACTAATCAAGCATTAATCATTCAAACAAGATTAATCATATAAACAAGATGAGATAGAAAATAACATATAATAGTATCAAGACTAATCAAACATTAATCATACAATTTCACTAATTCAACGTACTATAATCATACAAAATAACATATGTATTCAAATTATACGTATTTTAATCATACAAAATCACAAAATTAATCTAATTAATCACCACTTCAATCAAATTAATTGAACAAAATCATAATTTAATCCTAAATCTAAAAACAATTCTAAAAAATAGTAAAACTTTGCAAGGGTGTTTTCGGAGGGTGGGGGCAGGAAGGGTCGGATTCAGCCTGAGGAGTGGGGGTCGAGGCGGGTTCGGTCAGCTCAGGAGCAGGTTTGGTCTGGTGGGGATTGGGTGGGGGTGGATCAGGGTGGGTACGGAGGAGGAGCAGGGGAAGGGAGGGGATCGGGGCGGGTCTGGTGATGGTCTAGAGGTGGCAAATGGTCGGAGGAGGAGCGGAGACGGGATGGGGTGTTCGGAGGAGGGAGGGATGGGAGTTGGCATTCGGTGGGGCGGGAGAAGGCTACCTGCGGCGGCGATGGTGAGGTCCGACGACGGCGGCAGCGATGGAGAGATCCGGCCACGACGAGATGCGACAGCGGAGGCGATGAGGTGCGGAGATGCTACAACGACGGTTAGGTTTTTTGTTAGGAGAAGAAGGGAAATGGAAGATCGCCCAACTCAAGCTCTTGATAAAGATCTAGACTGACATATACTATCCGTCAGTGGTATGATATGATCTGTCGGTGTAGGAGCCCGACAAACGGTTGATTTTCAAAGTTATCTCCGACGGATTTTTATCCATCGGTGATTTCAAGAACTACTTGACCAGCAAATTATATCCGACAATATCTATCTGTCGGTGTAGAACGTTTGGATGGTAAAAGCTTATCCAACCGAGAATATCCATCGGTGTTATTAATATACTACGTCAGAGGTATAAAGGTCCGACAAATATATATATTTGTCGGTGTTGTATGTGTAACACCGTCGAATAGTACACTGACAGAAATTTATCCGTCCGTGATGCCCATATTTCTAGTAGTGTCACTCTTTACTCAAGGTATGAGATCAAAATTTGTATGTTTGGACTTATATTTTGTGATTTAGATTCAACATCGAAGTCTGACTCATAATATTAGACGTAATAGAACATGTGATCTTCTACCAACAAAATACCTTAAAGAAAGGAAATGAGAGATGGGTCGAGGAAGTGAAGGATTGGTGTGACTAAATCTTGTATTCTCAACATGTCTTCTCCCATTGTCTACGGTTTAATGGGATGGTGCATGTGGCAAGTTAAGCACTTGAATGCCCAAGGCAGTGATGCGATTTTTTTCGAATTTTTGGTGTATTTCGCAGCCAAAAGGCATCCGATAATTGCTATTCTTAAGGTTTGTCTTGGAGAGAGAAATCTTAGTTTGGTAGGATTTTGGCTGTAAAGTGGATATGATTTTAGTTTCTAGGTATTGTAACTTGTAAGTGCCAAAGTTAAAAACTTATTCACATTAGTATAGTCAAGAAAAACATTTGATGTTCTTCAACATGATCCTTAAACAAATTTTAGTGAATGACATAACCATTTTGGATAGATCAATAATGCAATTTGATCACATTGGATGCGAAGTAGTTACATTGGATGCGTATTTGGTTTATTTACTGTATTTTAGTTGATGTCTTCTTCTTTTGAAATTGTACTTCGATATATAGGTATTTTGTTTGTTGGATCTAAAGTTTGAGTTTTTGTTGTTGTTGATGGATGTTTCCTATGAGTTTGTATTTGCTTGTAGGTACATTAAAATTAATAAAATATTTGGTTTGTCATGAAAATTTGTGCTTCATGATGTTTTTGGTGTGACTACAAACTCTACTTGGCTCGTCTCGACTTAGACCACATTGGATAGACAACTAAACATGTGAAGAATTTCTAATATAGTTTGTAAAGCCAAATTATGAAAGCTCTTGAAAATAAATCTCAAGTCTTATTGCATTTTCGTGATTATTGGAACTTAGATAGAGAGGTTGATGGAGTGTAGCACAAGTTGGATGTATGGTGAAAGAAGTAGTTGTAACTTTTTTGATCGACTTAATGTTTTTCTGGATTTTGCGTTTGCATCTAGTCAGAGTCCACGTATAGTCTGCTCTTGTTCTAAATGTAACAATTTCAAATGGAAGAAACGGGAAGATGCCTATGAAGATGTTATTTGTCAATGTTTCAGTCGTAATTACACATGTTAGATTTTTTATGGTGAGAACTTTGAAACTTCAAATCCATCAACCACTTCACAAATTGACGGAGAGAATGTTGAGGAATTTGATGACATGTGTGACAGGCGTGGAATTTAAGGTAATTTTTTATTAGCGCAAAAGTGAGGTAAACAAGAACAACAAAGCTAAAAGTGTAAATTAGCCCAAATGTATATTTTTGTAATGCATTGTAAGTTGGGAAAACCTAAACTTCTCGTGTTTGTTAAAGTTTTGGCGTTGTTTCACGATGATGATTGGGTTTTCGTAATATTAGTTTTTATAAAGAAATAAATGTTTATTTAAGTGTCAATAAATGAGAACAAATAAATAAGTTTACAAATTACAAATAAATAAGTGATATTATGGGTTTCTTTGGATCCCACGAAATGTGCATTAGCAGAAAGCTGGTGTACTCTACCACTGAGTTAGAAACCCAAATAATCAGTAGAACGTGATGTCATTTTTGGTGAATTTTCAAGCACATGTGACACCCATACTGTCACCACCCGTGTTTAGAAATGCAGTCCGATGTGGCCGCATATGCGGATGCGGGTGCGATGCGTCGGGATCCACATCGCATCCTAAGAATGCAACTTACCAGATGCGGACAGCATCACTGACCACAAATGCGGAGGATGTGGAGTGCATTTTGAAATCAACTTTTTTCAGTTTAATTGGGTCAAGAAAAACCGATTACCATTTAACCAAATCTGTTTACGCAAACAAAAAACCGATTAGACATCACATTTCTCATGATCTCATATTACCCCAAATCGGAAATCCAAATCCCTAACCCGACCGGACTAGCCCGTTGACTCCACAATATTGTCGGTCGCAACAGATGAGGATATTGAGGTGGGTAACTTCTATCCATCCTAAAAATAGTTTGCATGTCCTACATTACCATCTTGAGGTGGGTCCTTCGGGATCACGCTTCATCTGAGCGTGTTTGTTGTGAAGAGCTTTGTCGGGGTGTTTCTGATATTGGTGGTTGAGTTGGTGGACGACGAGAACAGGTGGTTCTCTGATGATACAAGGGTGCTGGAGTTGTATAAGTACTATTGGTTGTTGACTCTGCCTAGTGGTCTTAGTTTTGTTGTGTTTGTTTTGATTTCCACATATTCCCATCCTTCTCCATATTCTTCTACATCATCTCCATATATTGTTTTGGAGAATGCTGTTGGAGCTGTGGAGGAAGGAGTGCAGTACATCAATAGACAATTCTGTTTGTTTTATTTTCACCATCAGTAGTGTTACTTGTGTACATACAGTTTCTATTTGTTTAATTTGGTTGGCTTTAATTAATAATATTCTCGACAAGATTTGGTTAAATTAGATGCTGCATCAGGGAGACAGACTTGTTTGATTATGTTAAGATTCTCCAATATTTATTTCTTAAAACAAATTTGCTGCATCTTTCATGATTTGTATGCTAGTCTACACTTTATTCTTGCTACTGATTGTTCGTTCATTAATTAGTGTGCTTGAGTGTTATGCAGCTAGTAACGTGTATTAACACCTGCTTTGTTAATGCTACTAAACCCATTATTAATTTTGCCTAAATTTTTCGTCACATATATTTGATTTGTTATTAATATATGTATATTATTAATATTATTTAATTATTAAATCGCAAACCGCATATGCACACGCATCCCATCCCGCATATGCAAGATGCGATGTCTTGCCGCATCCAATCCGCGTCCCGCATTTTTAAACCTTGGTCACCACACAGGTTGTTTGGTTTTTGCAGATTAAGGTTTTAAGGAAATACAACACTTGAATTAGAATCCATGCAAAGTGCAACAACACTTCACTTGAAATAAAACTCTATCTTCTCTCTCTATATATTAGCCTCTTTCAGTTTGTGTTTTGGTAAAGTCTAAACTGAGAAGTACTTAAAATAACCTGAATTGTTAAACATCGCCCCAAAATTACTTAAATCGCCCCTTAAAATTACCAAATTGCCCTTCATCCTATTTTTGCTTATATATCTCACAATTTCACTCTTTTTTCAAAACTTTCTCTTCTTATACCTACTACAGAAGATTAGGAATGTCTCGGATGCCAGGCAATCAGCCAACAGTTCCCCCGGTGTACCCGTATACGGTAACCTTACTTTATTTATTTGTTTTCAAAAAAAAATTAAAAAAAGTGGTCGGCGTCCGAGGGAGACGCCCCCCGCATGGGGTGGGCGTCCGAGGAAGCCGCTCCCCCCATGGGGCGGGCGTTCGAAATCCACAGTTTCCATCAGCACGTACATCATTCCACTGGTGTAGGAAAGGCATAATGATTCCTGGAATCCTATCCGCATATGGGAAGTCGTCTACGTCAGCCCGCTCAGTCACTACAATATCAACAAAAAATACAGTTACATATAATAACAAAAGATACATTTTTACTGAAATAAATAACAAAATTATAATAACAATAAATATAGGGATGGTATACCTGATCCTCCCCTCACAGACGAAGAACCAGAAGATCGACCACGACCTTTGCTTCCACTACCGGAAGAACGACCACGACCTCTACTCCCACTACCTGAAGATCGACCACTACCTCGCTCTGCATACTCAAACGCACTAAGGTCCCGTCGTGTCGACTTTCCCCTTGGTCGACCTCGTAGCTTTGTTTTTTCTGCAGGCTCTCTCAAATTCGCATGTTCGGGGTGTAGCTGCTCGAATAAAACCCGAGAGGCAGATCGAATTACGGTGGGGTCACTTCCTGCAATCTCATCAACCAGGCTGCGAAAATGTTCGGCGTCTTGAGCTGCCTGAGACACAAACTCTGCGTTCCCGGCTCCTTCCCCAATGACAAGTGTCATCCAGAACGAATGAATCTGCTCTAAGTAAATTCCGTTGTCTGATTCAAGACATCCGCGGATGGTACATGCGCAAGGTATCCCATGAGAAGTCAGAAAAGCGCACTCACAACGATATTCAACTTCATCATCTAACTGTTGCATTCTTTTCACCTCCTGACTCAGCAATTGCAAGCAATGATGCGAAACTCGACCATTTATGTGACGATATAGAGCATGTCCGAAATTAGTCAAATTTCGTCGTCTCGAGTGTTCAAGAGCGTTTCGAATATTCGTCAACTGCATTTCAATAGCCGCGTTGATGCACTCGAAAAGAGTGTCCAGAGCTGCAGTCGATGTAGAAATCCACTCTTTTAGAGCCGAATAAGCACTTTCGACCCTACAATTCGTGGTGTTCCCAAAATGAAGGACTTTGTTCGTCCAATTCAGCACAAACTTTTCTTTATGCACCAACCACGTGGTGTCCAGATACTCCGTGATAGCCGGCCACGATCTATACAAATCTTTCAGAGCATACACAGCTCTATCATACTCAGCTTCTGAAGTAGAAAGCATGATTTTCCTTCATCTTCCACGCCTCAAAGTCTCTGCCATCTGCTTATTTTTGCCGAATACTTTGTATGCGTAGTTCAATACGTCTTTGTTGATGTGCCATGTGCAGAGTAAATGAGCAGAGTCAGGAAATACATCTCTCACTGGTCGCATAAGGCCTAACTCCCGGTCTGTTATTATTGCAGTCGGGCTGACAATCCCCAATAACAGATCTCGCAACTTTTCCATCACCCACAGATAACTGGAGTAAGTTTCATCCATCAAAATCGCATATCCAATAAGGAAATTCATGTTTGTTGGTGTGACCCCAATCATTTCGAACAAAGGCATCTTGTACTTGTTCGTCTTGTAAGTCGAATCAATGCAGATAACGAAAGGATATGTCCGCAACAACTGGACTGACGTCGGATGTGCCAAAAAAGCGTGAGTGACGACATCAGTTTCTGGATCCGCCATAATCCAATGTAAGTACTCACACTGCACTGCTTGATAGAGAAATTGCTGGACGGGATTCCGGTCTTCAGATTTTGTCCTCCTCATGTAATCTCTGAAATTATAAATATGCCTTTGATTTGGATTGTCTCCGGGAATTTTTCTTTTACTGCCTTCAAGATGTTCCGTGGTTTTGCTTGCGCCTCAGTCATATCACGAACAATCTTCTTCGCCCCAGAACTTAGACCACTAATTTGACAATGACCCTCTGGATAAACTGTCAGTCTGTGGTTGTGATGTCCGTGAGCACTATTAAAAACCACAACTCATCCATCACGATCTCGTCGCTCCACCACTTTTATTAAGAAACGGAAACCGCAACCCTTTCTTTTGGTGTTTCTTCGAAGTGCAGTATCCATATCCCGAGACTCCATTTGATTTTGCCGGTCGCATCTCAAATAACAATCCATCCGACTATCTGATCTTGTTTTGTACGACGACACGACCAAAAAAACCCAGCTCCGATAGCTACTTGTTTGGCCCATTTACATGTTTCATCGATTGTTTCAAAGATTTGTGTAGTTTGAAATAACTCACTGTAATCCACTCCATCACCACCGAAATCTTCCAACGGAACCTACAAAAAAAATCGAAATTAAAAAATTCAAAAAAAAATCGGGCGTCTGTATGAAACGACTACCCCATGGGAGGGGCGTCTGAGTTAAACGCTCTTCCCAAGGGTGAGGCGTCTGAGTAGGACGCCTGACCCTAGGGAAGGGCGTCTACTACAGACGCCTTACCCAAGGGGAGGACATCTACATAAGACGCCTCTCCCATTGCGTAGGCGTCTGCGTTAGACGCCTCGGCCAAGGGGAGGACGTCCTACGCAGACGCCCTCACCTTGGGGGAGGCGTCTAATGCAGACGCCCGACCCAAAATTTGCCCCGCGCCAGGCTTACCTCACCGGATGCATCACCCTCGCCAGACATTTTCGTGGTGTTTTTACTGATAAATTATGAATATACAAGACCGTAGACCTAATTTATAGACACGGGACGATATGGGTATTAAATATATTGTTAAGGGCAATTTTGTAATTTCAAGGGGCGATTTAAGTAGTTTTGGGGTGACGTTTAGTAGTTCCCAAAATAACTTGAGAAGTTGGTTTCGTTTTTATTTATAATAACAAGGTTAGGGGGGAGATATTAATTGGACATGCAGTTGAGTGACTTGAGTGTAAGCAGAAATGATAAAAACATACACTCTAATAACAAAATTTTGTGTCAAACATACAACTTTCGTTTCAAGTCTATTAGTAGATTCTTGTTGAAAAACATATATATTTACTGTCTTAATTCAATAATTGTATCCAAATAATCATGAATGGGCAGTTGGCTGCTTGCTTGCTTGCTCCAGCTACTTAATTTCTTTCAACATCTTATGCATATAAACCTTTCACATTTTGGCTCCTTAATTTCTTTCAAACCAAAATGCATCATATAAAATTAGAAAACGTGTGGGGTCTGAGAATGGTCAACATATGGGAAGATTCATTTCTCGTCAATAGTTAGTTAAAGTATAAAGAACGTTGTTAACAACAGTAACCTTCACTGTTATCCAATTTAATAGTGTCACTTATGCTTCGAATTACGTGTTAGAAACCACTTTCTGTAATAAAGTGTATATGTATCATGAATGCTTACCACTTGTGTCAATTTAAAAATAAGCATAGAGTCTGCTATTGTAGGGTAATAGGATGAAATGTGATTACATTGCATATAAGATTTGTAGTCCATTGATCAAGGTTAGTAGACATTTTTCAATCTTTCAAGTCTGGTTGTTATACATTTTGCAGCGAAGAGCGAATTCGGAAGACACACCTCCAACTCGAGCACAAATGTGGTGTTTGTTGCATTCTGACAAAGTTTCTGCTTCAGTGGAGATTAAGGTGATAATATAATTTTTTAAGCTTAATCTTGTTGGTGATAATATGTCAAATTATTTTTTATCAGATTGATGAATGTGTGAGGGTAGAGTAAACTGAGAGAAGAGGAAGCAAATATGAGATTTTATGGTTTTATGGTTAGCACCAGTAGACATGACATCCTTACAAAAGTAATGGGCAATGATGAGCACGGTCGTGTTTGAGGAGTAGGCGCTCACTCCTATCGACATATTTGGTTGTGGAGGTGCTCCAACTACTGAAGAGATAAATTTTCGAGTCGAAATCATAATCAACAATAGAATGGAAAGCATGGGAAGTCAACGACAAACAATAGCCGAGCAACAAAGGACAATCGACGAGATGAAAGAAAGGACGAGTCAGACAGAAGCTTGAAGTGCTCAACATGAACAATTTTTCCTCCAACTGTCGAGAAGATTTGACTTCAACTTAAGTGACATGGTAATTATAAAAAATTGTTTACAAATAGTTATAAAATATTACACTAATTGAAAACATTTTAATCCAAATTTTTATGAATCTCAAACTGAAGATGGAATGCAAGATGAATCTTCTCCAATGACTACAAGGAATGGACATGGAGTTGTGGGAGATGTATAAGTTAGTTTGTTTTATTTCGTTGAGTCTTACAAACTTGCAACTTTGTTTAACTTTACTTTTATTACTTTGACTAGGAAACTTTTTAAATAGAATTTTTGTTTGACTTTGTTCAATTAATATCAATGGATAGCATGGATAAGTGTAATTGACAAATAAATTTCTTGTATACATATGCCTGTGTAATGATAAACAATTTGGTATGTGGTTGCGATCTTATATTCATGTTATGTGTGAATTTATTGTATAAAACACGGTCAGAAATGAAAAATAATAAAGTAATGGGCAGATCTAGCATGTAATAACGGATAAAATCCGTGACTAAATGGTTTGTAATATGAAGACAACAGTGACAGATAATATCCGTCATTGAAATCATCCAAAAAACCCTCAAAAATACCCAATCACTAACAAAAATAAAATCTTGAACCTAAGCCAAAGATATGATTCCCAAATTAAACAAAACCACCACAACCTAAAAGAGAACACGTGAATCACCCAAAAAAACATCACACACAAATTAATCAACAACACCCAGGCACATCCAACACGTAAAAAGCATATCATAATCAGTCAAAACCAATCTCAGGGGGGACGACGGGACTTGGGGGAGGGGGACTAGGGAGGCGGCTCAGGTGGGGGCGACGAGACTTGGAGGAAGGGGATATGGGGCGGCGGTTCGAGGGGAGGGTACAAGGTCGTCGGGGGTGTTGGAATTAATGTTTGGGATTTGGTGTTGAAATGAGGAGAATTTAGTGTTGGAATGTTGGGGATGATGTAGTATTGTAATGCTTTTGGAGGTGACGAGGGTATTATAGGGATAAAATAGAGATTTAATTAAAAAATATTAAAATTTTAGCCTTCAAAAGAATTGCTACATTGATTGATCTTATAGAGCATTTGACTTTACTACTTAAGTCTTTTAACTTATTTCCCTAAATATAATCAAACAGAGTTATTTTCTTCCCTACATACAGTGTGTAGAATTTGTGTTTGAATGTTTAACATGCATATTGACAAGCGCCGTATCCGTTTGCATACCGCTATGTCACCCTCAACGGGTGCCCCAACAAAATGCTGACATTATGTCGGCATTTTGTTGCACCCGTCAATGCGGGAGACCGCTAGGTCGTGAGACGTGGTAGTCTGCCACCCGTTCTCACGATCGTGTGCCGCTGGTCTTTTTTTAATTGCATTACATTTTTGTTTTATTTTTTGTTTTAATTAGTTTTTGTTTGGTTTTATATTTAGCTGTAAATAATTTATTGTGCTGGAAATATATATATGGTTATATGGCCTTCGTCCATTGGTCTTTTTCTTCTTTTTAAAGTTAGTTTATTTTTTATATTATTTAGTATTGGTTAATGAAATGATTTTGTTAAGGTCACATACTCCCTCAAATTCAAGCCAAGCCAAGCCAACCTTTCTTTATCTGTCACATCACATTGGAGGTCGATCTTGGCTAAAAATAAAAATAAATTCTAAAAAAACAAAAACAAATAAAAAACATGTTTTAAAATAAAAATTTAAAAGTAGATTTTAAATGATTTTAAAAAATAAAAAAAATTAAATAAAGAGGCCAAAGGCCTCCCCATCATTTCATTTCATTTCGTTAAGTAGTTACACATTTTTTATTAATTGTATTTTATTTTAACTTTGAAGTCTAGTTATTGTAACACATGTTTAATTTTTAATAAAATTTATTTTCAATTATACGTAAATATTCACATTTAATTATAATAATTTATGATAAATAAATTATGTGATATAATTAATTGGAATTGTGAAAAATTAAAAGGAGGAAAATAAATAAAATGGAAATGAGAGAGTGCTGATGTAACTAATTTTATGGGTAGATTGTGGTTGAGAAGTAAAAGAGAGAGAGAGAACAAAATTTTATGACTAATTCATTATATTATGGGATGGAAACGGGCCACGCGAGGGAATAGGCATAATCTCCGTGAGAGAGACTGACTGATACCAGCGTCCTAGTCTTTTTAATTCTAAACCACAGTTGACAAAAAGTCAAAAACACGCAATCATTCAGGCATGGGAAATTGCAAGTTGACGAGCTCTTTCCTTCCCATCAACCACCTCAAAATTAAAACCTACCTACGCCATGTGCCTTATATCAGCCATGTCCCTCATGTACTCTTTCTCTGTTTCTCAAAAAAGGTCAGATGAGCAACGAAAGCTCAGTTGAGGCGCAACCTTTGACTGCAAAGACAATTGGCGATGACGACGTGCCGAAACTGATCCACGTAGGGATCGATGAGATGCTGTTGGAGTACGTGGGGGAGTTTGGGCCGTGGCAGAGGTGGCACTTCGTGCTCACCAGCACCGCCTGGGCGTTGGAGGCGTTTCACACCATGGTTATGATCTTTGCGGATCAGGAGGATGGGGTTGGCTTGTCGACAGTCGGCGAGTGGGGACTTGTCGGGGCGGAGAAGTATAAGGTTGGACTCGTCCAGGCTCTCTTCTTTGGGGGCTCCATGATCGGTAAGTTACAGCTGTTGTTAGGGGTGCACATGGGTCGGGTTGGGTCGGGTTTGGGCCTCAACCCGACCCAACCCGAAATTTTCGGGTTGGGAAAAAACTCAACCCAACCCGAACCCGAACCGGTTTGGGTTCAACCCAACCCGACCCGAAATTTTCGGGTTGGGTCGGGTTGGATCGGGTTGAACCCGAATTTGGAATTTTTCTCCCAAACTTGGTCGGGTTCGGTCGACCGGTGCTTAAACGGTCGACCGGTGGCTTGAAAACCCGAAATTTTCGGGTTGGAAACGGTCGACCGAGTGATGTTCGGTCGACCGAGGGATGTTCGGTCGACCGGTTTATTTGGGAAAAATTAAAAAAAATTAAAAAAAATTAAAAAAAATTAAAAAAATCGGGTTCGGGTTGGGTTGGGTCAACCCGAACCTCTCAACCCGAACCCGACCCGAAAATTCGGGTTTTTGATTTTCCCAACCCGACCCGACCCGAACCCCTCTCCAACCCAACCCAACCCGACCCGACCAGTCGGGTTCGGGTTGGGTTTCGGGTTGAACCCAACCCATGTGCACCCCTAGCTGTTGTGATGATATGTATTTGTTTTTAATATTTATTGTCATACGTATGATGTTACAATCTTCTATACGATGTTTTGATAGGGATGACTTTTTCGTGCTCAACTGCTTGTATAAGGTCTATGAACTTATTAGGTGGAGATGACAAGCACAAATGTTGAGAATGAAGTTGGGGCTAATATGGATAGGTTTAAGCTAAACAAGAAAATTAACAGATATCATATTAATGATTATTATTTGTATCGCTAACTTGTACAGGAGAGTTAGGAAATATAAAGTCATAATTTCATTTTACATATACAAATATATATATATATATATATATTCTCATTCATTCGTTTTTCTAATTTAATATAGTCTACCCACCATCATTTTAAATCTGAAACATTCCAAACATGCAAATAGAATTGATAATATTTGAGCTCTGGTCTTAACTATCTCGGGACAACAAATCTCCTACATTTCAATTTACAATAATGAGTTATCAATGCACATTGAAAATTATAAAATTTTAGAGTCATTTCATTAAGATTAAGAGATGGACAATTCATATAATCCGTTCAGTTTTTATTTGCTAATTCTATTCAAAACATTTTTCAAATTTTAAGATTTTCAAAGTACACGGATAATTCGCATAATAAATTGAAATGTATATTCTGGATTTTTTTAATTATATTAAATATTGAAAGTGTATTGAAAGAACTTAAACAACAAGTTTATGGAAGGAATTCCGGTCCTCAAGTAAATATTCCTGATTTAAATTCAATAAATAAGCAGACGATTGCCTCCAGACTCTGACTGAAAATTTTCTGTCTTTAAATAATATAAGAAGGTATACCTAAATGAACCTCCGGCGAAGAAAAGAAGAATAAAAATGTATAAAGCTAGCTTTCAGATGTGGAGATTGTTTGGACGTTAGTGTAGAACTATGAAAATACAAGGAAATTGCATTGATCGAGCTTTCACGTCTTCTTTCCGTGAAAGATCATAGTAAATGATTTTGTTTTAGGCAAAAGAGAGAGAATGCAAACCAACATTTTTTCCCACTAAATCCGATCTTCTTGTCCGGTGACTTTTTCTTTAAAGCTACAAATTATATATTATCCTATATAATAAACTACTATGAAAAATAAGATCAACAACTATTTCTCCCCCCACCTTTATTCTCCACTGTTTAGGTGTCAAAGCATCAGCAGTCCACTATCTCCTCTTTACCACTTTATAACTTTAGTTTCTTTAGGTTAGTTTATTATCTTTCATATTATATTATTATAATAACATATCACAATTCACAACTACTTAGGAATTGGTGTTTCTTTTGTAAATTATATATTAATATTTATGGGTGTAAATTATATATTAATATTTATGGGTGTAAATGGACAGCGCACATGACTTCACTAACATTGTAAATCGTTATATTAATGGGCGTTTCGTTGCTACACCAACATGGTTATTGACTATAACTTGATTTTGATTGGTGCCAAATCTAAAAACTATTATTGTATTCTACAAAACTAAAGCATTTTCTTATATTGACCGCACATTATTTCTGGCATCTTACCCAGCTTAGTTTTTTTCTTATACTAATAAAATATTTACTTGAATAGATGAATGATTTTCTAACTTAAGATTGTCATTTTTTTCCCGTGTATAGCTACACCTTTCCTTATATTTATTGGAAATATGTTTCCCTTGTTTATTGTCTAATATCGTTATATTTTGAAAGGTTAACACGCACCTAGCACGTGAAAACACCAGCTGGTATATATAAATGTCAAGTTTCTAACATCATCATTAAGAACGTTCAATCAGTTCCCAGACGTCTTGATTTCTCTATCAGGAACGTCAGCTTTTCTCTCCGGCACGTCAGCTCAAACCAACCTCCCTAATTTTTCTTAACCACACTCAGAAACAACTTAAACGCCCTACATTCTCTCCCCTACACGTCATTTCGAGATCAATTATAGACAAAACACGAAAAATTGTCAAAAAAATCTAAAACATATAAAAAAAATAAAAAACTTATTTTCCTAAAAATATATTTGAAAAAACGATTTTAAATGTTTTTTAAAATATTTTTGAAAACAAAAACACACAAAAAAGGAGACCAATTGGGGGGCCACATGCCCCCCACCCGGGGCGCCCTTTCCCAGACGTGCCCTCCCGTTAAGGGAGGGCAACTCCGACACCCTTCCCGGGCACCCGAGTGTAGAGCACCCGTCAAGGGTGCTCTAACATATTTTACAGGCCATAAGTTATCTGCGTTCCTTCAACAAACGGGATGACTATGGTATGATATTCGTAAGCCAACTAAGTCACATAAATATTCTAGAAAATTAAAGTAAGGCATTGTTTTGCTTGGATACAACTAAAAAATTCAATATTAGTCTTTTTCCTATTAGAGTTTTTGAGTTGCTTGGATACACCTTCCCTCTATGATATTTGTTCGGGTACACCTTTCTCCTATTAGGAGTTTAGGACCCATTTTTGTTTAAAAAATGTTACTTTGTGTAATTTATATAAAAGTTTGCAAAGTAAACCCACGTTATAACACAAAATACATGTAGATTCTTAACAATGATTTATCATTTTGATTTACAATGAACATTGTTTATTTAATCTACAAAAGAACTCTAGAGAAAGAAAGCGGGAATTCAAGAGAAGAGATGATTTTAGAGAGAAAATTCTAAAGAGAAATGCATTGCTAGTGACAAAATTCAATATAGAGTATTCTAGAGGCATAAATTGATTTTTACAATGAAAAGGAAAATTTTCTTTCTCTAGAAATATTTTTCCTCTCTCTACCGTGCTTCCTCTCTAGATTGAAATCTTTTTCTCACTCTAGAAATCCATTTCTCTCTGTACAATTCTCTTTCTCAAGATTTTTCCTTATTTCTGGAACTTTGTTTCTCCATATATAAATCATTCTCTCTTTCGAAAATTCTCTTTTTTACTTTGTAAGTTTTGGTATAAATCTAAAAGATTAATCAAAATGTAGGATGTCATATAATTGGGCTAATTTGCTTTTTTGGTATAAATAAACATAAGAAATAATGGATTTCTGATAAATGTGGGTCATGGTGAGCATGTGGTAAGGTTATATGTTGTTGAGCATTTTCACTTCCTCTGAAGATGTTTACATTCATGTTAGATATTCGATCTCTCAAAATTTCATTTTTATGCAATGTGCCTAGTTTCATCGCAGTGAAGTAGATAATTGATTTACGGGTTTTGCCTAGTTGAAATAGAAGCAAAACAAGGCAGTAGTGTAGAATGTAGATACGCCAGCCAGCATTACTCAAATTAATACAAAAGCTATTGTTATGTTTTAAATCTAATCGTATGTATGTTGTTTCTATATGATTTTATACTTCATATAGATTAGAGTAAGAGTTACCAAAATGGTACATTGTGATGTTTCTTGATTAACAGTCATTTTGAAGCAACAAGTTTATGCAAATTAAACACGTCAAATCGTGTCATTTAACGAAACCTATCAAATAAAAATGCGATATGTAAGAATCAATGGCTTATCTAATTTTATCCTTATAATAATTCAAATATCTTTTGTACTCAGGTGCCGGCATCTTTGGCCACCTCTCGGACTCCTTCCTTGGCCGGAAAGGGACATTGTCTCTGGTGTGCTTCCTCAACTTCATCTTTGGCATAATTACCGCCTTCTCTCCGACGTATTGGGCGTACGCCTCACTTCGTTTTCTTACCGGAATAAGCACCGGTGGAGCTGGTCTTTGCGCCTTTATCTTGTCTACCGAGCCCATCGGCCCCACTAAGCGTGGAGCCATTGGAATGTCGACGTTCTACTCTTTTTCAACTGGTAAGTTATATGCGCTCTCTTTCTCTAGAGTGGTAGGCTGCGTCAATTTTACATTAAAATGTGGACCTTCTCTTTTAAAAGAACTACGAAATCCTAACACACCTTAATTTTTTTTAAAAAGAACTTCTATCATCATGGCCTCTTACGCTGATATTTTTGGAATATATGTAAAATATATTCCAAATAAGTGTTCTACTTGAAAACAACTTCTTTCACTAAAAATCAAACTATTCAATGTCATTCACCTGTAAACTTCTCATCAACCACATCTTAGCATATCACTGTAGTAGCTCAAACTCTTATTAATAATTACATCGATGTGTAATATTATCATCCTCGTTGTAAAACTTCTATAGCTTTTACAATCAATTTTTTTTGCATGTGACTTTTCATATGACTGTGGTCAACACAGATTTTAAGTGATTACGTATTTTATTCACAAAGACAAATAATTTAAACTACCATATTGCAGATATAATCGCAACAAATGTATCTATCATACCAAATAATTTTGATAAAGTTATCTTGTTAAATACTATACAATGTATTTTGTGATGAAATACACTTTGTATTTGATTTTTCCCTATTTTTCTACATTAAAATGCGTTTTTTGTGTGTTCTTATGAAATTGCCTAGTGGTAAAAGCCCCTAATTTCTTAACACCCAATAGAATTAAATCAATTTTAGTTTTTTTGGATATTTTATCATATTGTTTCATTGATATATGTCTTGAACGATATATGGTACTCGCATACAAACTGAACATTTTCTTCCTCTGGGTTTATATGAAACTCGCTTATATATGAAACTCTCCATGTATATTTTAATCTTCTTGCAGTCAACTTGCTATTTTTCTCTTATTTCATTCTTTGATTGAAACCATGCTTGTTTAGTGCTGCTATCGTTATCACTTCTAACTGGGAGCCTGGGATGACTTTGAAAATATAAATTGCTTTTCTCGAAAAATATAAGTGGCTTTCCTCGAAAGAAAATGAGGAGTTTTAATAAATTTCCCATTCGGTAAGTTTAAAGGTGTAAACTATTAAAAGGGTAAAAGACAAACAACCTAAATTATTTTAAAACAACAAAAAATTTAAATAAAAATAATTGATACAAATTTCGCGGAAATTTATCATGCAACTATTAGGACCGTACCTGCTTTAACATATTTTTTAGAAGTTTATAATTGTAAGTACATATGTGCAGGCATCGTCGTACTTGCCTTCATAGCTTACATCTTCCCAAGTTGGAGGACCCTCTACATTGTAACTTCCATCCCCTCCCTTTTCTTCCTCGTCACAGTCATCCCATTCCTCTCCGAATCCCCACGATGGTACCTCGTCCACCACCGCACCGCAGAAGCAATGCAAGTCATGCGAGCTATCGCATCCAAAAATAACAAACAACTACCAGAAAACCTCAACCTTGTCCTTGACAATAATCCAGACAAAAACAATACCATCGCCCCCTCGGCATCCCTGATAGACGTAGTTCAGTCACCATTAACCAGAATAAGACTAGTCCTTGCAATATTCATCAACTTCTTTTGTTCCATTGTCTACTACGGCCTCAGTCTCAACGTGGTCAACCTCAAAACCAATTTGAACCTTAGCGTAACCCTCAACGCAATTGCGGAGATGCCCGCATACGCACTTACCGCCTTACTTTTAGATAATTTAGGTCGGAAACCGCTTAGCATAGGGACTATGTGGCTAAGTGGGATGGCCTGCATGGTCGGAAGTCTAACCCCGGGTTTCGGAGAGTGGAAGGTGGTGAGGACAGTTTGCAGCGTGATTGGGATTTTTGGAATTGCAGGGACTTATAACCTACTTTTCATTTACACAAGCGAGCTTTTTCCAACAGTGGTGCGAAATGCAGCATTGGGGTGTGCCACGCAAGCATCCCAAATGGGTGCGATCTTGGCCCCATTGGTTGTGGTTAGGGGGGAAAGACTGTCATTTTTGTTTTTCGGGGTTTGCGGGATTGCTGGAGGAATTGTGGGACTTTTCTTGCCGGAGACTATGAACAAGCCCTTGTACGATACGATGGCGGGATTGGAAGATGGTGAAAAGAAAACTGGGGTTAGTAAGGTTGTCTGAGCCGTGTTGAACTTGAATCTCTTGTATGTTTTACTTATCTTTGTGTTTTCTGTCACTGTTGTATATTTGGAGATTTTGGAATGTTAGCCTTTTCAATCAGAGTTAAATAGGTTGACATAGTTTGAATTTTGTAAACTAGTTGGGTTGAGAGGAAAAAGCAAAAAAACCTGGTTAGAGTTGAGTCCACCGCTAACGGGGGTCATCCCCCACGACCCGGTCATCCGGAGATGAACAGGTCGTTCTGCAGCATGATTTTTAAAGCGTTCTTTTTTCGTTTTTTTGTTTTTTATTTTTTTGTTTGAATTGTTTTTTAATTTCTTTTGAAAATACGTTTTATAATTATTTTTATTATTAAGATTTTTTTTTTCAAGATTGACACCGAAACGACGTGGAGAAATAGAGATAGATTATTGTGAGTTGTGGTTAAGATGTGAATAGTGTAGAAAAGAGAAGAAATATGGTTGGAGAGATAGAAAACTGATGTGGAAGAGAGAAAACGTTCATGACCAAGTCGTTCGGGTCATGATTAGTGATAACGCAAGAGTTAAGATTGAACCTTTTTAGACACGCAACTGAAATCTTAGTTTAGAAACCTGGGGTGTTGGGTTTGCCGGTTTGGTAGTTGAAGTTTACGTACAGGTGTCTGCAATTATTTCTGTTATAGTGTCTTATTGACCATCTTGATTTCCTAGATTTCGAGAGTCCGAACATAACTATATAACTCATTATCTGTTAATTTTTCTTGCGTTAATACAACCTATTATTAAAGTGTTTATGTAGTAATTATTTGTTTTCATTGGTTAAAAGTCCCCGGCTGTAGGGTGAAATAAATTTGAATGTTTGAATGCGACTCCTATAGTTGTGTGGTGCTCTAAAGTTGGTTAGGTATCAAGTGGGGATTGGAAATGGATTGAGCTAGGTTAGTCCATATTTGTATTCTTTTTCTTTAAAATACCAATTACTTCGTATCTTGACGGATACAGATTGGAATTTTAAGTTTTCATAAATACAGGTTTTGAATTGTAAACTTTTTTAATACAAATACATACGTCGATGTGCAATTTTTGCTTAGATTGGTGTATGTTGCAATTATTAGTTTTCCTAAACATATGCCAGAAGTAAGGATTGGATTTTGCTTCTTCAATATCTTCTACTTTGTTCTTGTTATTACTAATATAAATATTTTAATAAGCAATAGAGACAAGTTTCATCACTAAAATTTAATGTGTAATATAGTAAACATGTCTAATTTCTTGGGGAAATTAAATCAAGCTACTAAATAGATTTCTCTTTTAAGCATGACTATTTTGATTAGTCAAAATTTTGTTTAGGTCTTGTACCTTTTTTTTCTTTTCAATGTTATCGTTATCTTTTTCCTAGAATTACGTAATTACCATCCTCTCAAATCTAGGATTTCATGCGGAGAGAATCCACTACTTTTCTCTCTCAAATCTTCCCTTCTTATTCTTCTCAAACCAGAAAGAGTTCTAAAAGTCAAATTTCTTAGATTCTAATGGTTAAAGGTTAGATGTTGTGTTCTATTTTGCTCATTCTCTTATCAACATGCATTTTCAGGGGTTTTTCAATAATCCATTTTTTCCATTTTCAGTTTGCATGTGAGATTTGTTTTTTTAATACTTAGATCTACTTTGGTTATGTAAAATTTCATGATTTTCTAAATTTCATGTTTTTGAAGATTTGTAAGATTTTGGGACTTAAATCTCCCTTAAATTTCAAGATTTTGAAGTCCAACTAGTAACATGTACATACATGTTACATGTTCTATTAGCATTAGAAAGTTGATTAAGTTGTTAATTTTAAAGGTCTTAATTGCTGACTGCGTTGCTTAGAATATCTAGTTCTCATCTTTCATATAGCTGATTACCTGTTCATAAAAGACAACTAAAGACATTTAAATTGTTAATTATTTCTTATCAGATGAGCAACATGAATGCAATCATGGTTAGGGGTGCAAATGGATATTTTCGAAATTAATTATTTAAAATTTTCGGACACAAATTCGAATTCGCATAATATCCGAATTCTATATGCTATTCAAACATAAACCTATAAAAGCACTTAATTCTTGTAATTTCCACTTTATTAACAAGATAAATATCCTCTTAGCCAACTCTCATTCCAAAGTTATTTATCCGGTTTGAACTTACAAATAAATAAGAATAAAGTCTCATACAAAGTTCATTAAAATAAAGTCCAATAAGAACTGTACTGTGGAAACATGAAAATTATCTATGACAATCTCACAATAATCACAACAAATAATTCAACGTTCAAAAGAGTAGATATTATCATGTATCATCATGAAAAAGAGTGTTAATATGTAGAAATATATATCATCCAACTCTTGAATAGCTAGAGTTTGAATAAAAGAAACATTTCTAGATATAGTTAGTCACTACGTATATGATATCATCATGTCATCTAACCAAAAAAAGGTTAACCTATATGTTGTGTTTAATAAGTTTGTTACATACTCGCATGTAACAAAAAAAGTCAGCTTATATGGTATGTGTAGTAAGTTTGTGTGAGTTGTCTTTACAAAATCTCACTCCACTTCTATTCTTCTACTTCACCTGCATTTGAAATTGATATAGAAAATGAAATTAACACAAAAAATGTTTTAACTACAGCAAGTTCAGACCTAAATAAAGTGCAATACCATGAATAGAAATATCTTTGGAAGTGCTACTATCATCATCCAATGGTTCTTCATGTGCCGGATCAACATGCAAGCTCCAAATGAGTATCGACAACGCATCTTCCAATTCAAGAAGAGTTGAATCTATAGAAAACAACAATAATCAAATGTTATTAACAACACACAAACAAAATAAATTAAGGATAATAAATAAAACATAACACCTTTAAGTTGATGCCTAAGCCATCTTGGCCACATATCAAAGACTGAACGGTTTCCAATTCCAAACGACTTATATACTGATCAATCACCCTTCCTCTGATGCTAAAAGCACTTTCAGAAGAAGTTGTTGATGTCGGTATTACAAGAATATTACGAGCCATTAATGAAAGAATGGGATATTTGGCTTCATGAAGCACTAATGCAGAATATGCTTTACTCGTCGCCCAATAGACGTCGGCTTTTATAAAGGCCGACGTCTAGTAGGGAGATGACAAAATAGACGTCGGTCGTCATTAAGGTTGACGTCTATGTGGTAATATAGACGTCGGCTAGTTAACATTCGACGTCTATAGGGTATCACCGCGACCATCGTCACCGCACCCTCCTCCGCGACCACCGTCACTGCAGCCACGACCTCCTCCTCCTCCTCGGGTTCGTGCACATACTTTTTGTGTAGTTGTGGATTGAGTTTTTTATTTAGTTTTTTTTATTTGGTGTAGTTGTGGGTGTAGTTGTTGGCGCGACCACCGGCACCGCACCTCCTCTGCAACGTTGGCAATAGCTTTGCCCTTCTCCTCTGGTTCGTATTTCACCACCTTTATAAAAATTAACTTCAAGTGAAGCGAAAAGGAAATCTACTAGCCTTGTCTTGTATCTTGTTTGATTAGGTTCTCATATTTGATATGTTTAGATTGTGGTGTTTGGATTTGGATTTTACATTGTGGTGTTTGGATTTGGATTGTTTAGTTGGTTGTGGAGATTGTGAATTTTGGATTTGATTGGTTGACGAGAATGAAGTGTGATTGTGTGAATGTTTAATTCATTATTTTTATATGTTATTGCTATATGTTATGATGATGGATGCAACCTTTATTAATGAGATATCATTTTGTAGTAGTGAAGCTTCCACCAAGCTAGAACATTAAAATCATCATCACTGGATACCACATTCACTTCATCTAAATAATTTCCAACTCTGATTTTTGGGGCTGACTTGAAGAACTACTTTGAAGAAACTGACCGAGATTCTTACGTAAAGATGTCCTAGAATTTGTACCTTTCCCTGAGCCACCACACAAGATGTACGATCTTCACTAGAAGACCTACTTGCATGTTTGGATTTGTAGGACTCATACATTTGCACCAACTCTTAACGAACAAAATCAACCTTGTTTCGAGCCTCAAAACTGTCTTCATAAACGAACCCAAAAAAGTACTCTATGGGCTTCAATTTAAACATTGGACCAAGTATACAAGTAGTGGTGAAGAGAACATTTATTTCACCCCAATATTTCTCAAACTTCTTATACATCTTTGTTGCCATGACCTTGATGAAAGGATGTCGACTTTGGATCCATAATTTCAATGAATCATGAATGATGTATATTTCATTAAAACAATGATTCAAAGTCGAATATGATGTACTAGAAAATCTTTCAGTTGCATCAAGAAAAACACTAACGCATTCAACAACTTGTTCTGTTTTGTCCTAATCCTCAAAAGATGGTGAAGTTTTGTATGACTTGTCAAACCCAGGAAACAAGAAAATACTTTTTTAAACTTTAAAGCATTCTCAAGCATCAAATATGTGGAATTCCATCCAGTTTGGCAATCAAGTATCAACCCTTTTTCTGGAGCAAGATTTAATCAATCACAAGTTAGAGAAGATAGGAAACACAACAAACAAAAGAATTTTATGAGAAACCATACCTTTCAGTCCATTTGTTCAATGACATTTTATGAGAAACCCTTTGATCTCTCGATACCTCTCTCTGTTACTATTTTAGCTGTGAAGAAACAATGTTAGACATTCTTATTTGTCTTTGGTTGAATGGGTGAGTAAAATGTAAAGATAGTTAATAAACATGGACGGAGTACCATGTTAGCATGGACATACATAGAAGATAGAAGATAGAAGATAGAAGATAGAAGAGAAGATGAAGTGGAAATCATCATGATCATGTAATGTAATTTTAGTTGGGGGAATCAACTGAAATCCCTAGACTAGACTAGACTAGACTAGACCCCAAATAATATAATTGTAATGTATTTATTATTCTAACCATGTCGTTTTTACGATATTGAATTTATTATTTTACCACATGTATATTATTTCATAACACATGAAACATTAATACATCATATAAAATACAAAATCATATTTTTTGTTTTCCAGTTTTGTAGTGTGACCTATGTGAGGATCTAAGTTCTGTTGGCAATGATATAAAATATTTTATATCATAAACTATAAGCGATATCTAGCTACACATTATAGTTACCCAAATAACAAAAATATTTTGCTCACTCGAAATAAACACGATCCACTTAGTGATATGTAAAATATCACTTGTGTCTATCCCTTGCCTCATGACATTAAGAATATTATACAAAGTAGAAATGTGTCATCTTTGTATTATATATTCATTTCTTGATATCTTAAGCTAATTATAAATATGTAACTTAACATAAGTCACATTGTGCACATTATAATTTCGCTTTATGAAGGGGCCCACTAATAACATTACTCAAGTAAAGAGGAGAATGGTAATTTTTTGACGAACTATCTTTCCCAATACAAATCATGTTCAACCAACTCTTGTCTTTGTCACTATGCTCATTGATAGCTTTTGACAACAATCAAATTGAACACTTATCATGTGAAAAGACATGTCTCGTATCTTAGGATTCAAGACACAGTAAATACATTAATGACACATAACACAATTACATAATGTTTCACTTGCTAGGTGTATTCAATATATAAAAGTAACCATTTTCTTCTTTTATATACTCGTGTCGTCAAATATTTGTAGAGCTACAATAATCGACGACCAACACGATATTCTTTTCTCGGTAATTAATGTTCCATGTCAATCACCATGATTGTGAATAATTTTTGATTTATGTAAACCATTATCTTTTAGAGTTTTACAATTAAAGACCAAGAGTCTCTTCCTCAACACTTCTAAAAGATGAATGCATTAATCAACGAACAAAATGTTTGCACATCCTATTTATAATAATTGACATATAAAAGTAAAACTTTTAGAACACATTCATTTCAATCACCCACTAGTTATCATAGTTTTCTTTCACATACATTCTCAATGTATAAAATAATAATAACTAGGGTAACTCTCTCAAATCACTCATCAAGCCACTCCACATGATTCTTGAGACCCATGGACTCGAAATGCATTTCGTCTTTGGCTGAGTCCTTCCTGAATTACAGATGAGTCTTTTAGCATGACAAACAGGTCCAATATACTTCAATAAGGTCATTTCTTCTTGAATTTAGGTCATGCTTGGTTCATTTCTCTTCTTTATTACGTAAAACCTAAAACACATCAAACAAACACTTAAGTAACACAAAATTAGGGTAAAATAAAAGATATATAACATGAATGCAATGTATGATATGCTACTAATCAAGTAGTCGATTAACTCTTAAACAACTCAAAAACTCATCAAGTGAACTCCACGACACACAAAATGGATTTAATTGAAATTGAGTCGGCTGAACTTGCAGACAAAAAGTAGTTGACAGGCTAGACTCACTTCGCAGACTAACAACGTCCACATAACAGACTGAGATAACCGAAATAGCCAACTGAGTAGGAGTGGTCTACTTCACGGGCTCCGGCCAACCAAATAAGAAGCAAGACTTAGCCATTTGACTTCTAACAGTCGTCTAAGTCTTACCACATCGAAGTACTGTCAACTCAACTCTGTTACACACAAAATGGATAGCAGTTGAAATTTAAGCGGCTGAACTCGCAAACAAAATGTAGTTGATTGGCTATACACACTTAGTAAACTAATGTCTTCCACGTAACAGACTGAGTAAGAGTCACTACTTTACGGACTCTAGTCATCCAACTATATCAACTATATAGTTAGCCTCAAGTTTTATTTTATTTGATTTTTAACATAGTATATTGCGAGTTGTTGTGTTCTTCTCAATTATCATGTTTTTATTGTGATTTTTAGTTGGTTTCAGGTTTTTGTATGAAATCCAAGCTATTGCCAAACAAACTCGAATACCTAAATTTCTTAACAAGCCAAACCCAAAAATAAAATTAAGTTCGAGACAAACTCAATATAAAATTCAAAAATTCAAAAAATTTAATAAACCAAAATCAAATTATACCTATCTTGCTCGAGTTCTACACTCGAGTTCTACTTGTTTACATTTATATTGAGACCATAAATGTAAAATGAGTCAGGTATTGTTATATTCAGACAATAAAACATTTGACTTTACTGATTATTATTTGATTTGGAGTCGTACATCTCACATTTACATGTTGAAGTTTTTTACAAAAGAATTCAGTCTCGGCCAAGTTAGAAATGAATAATAGCCAACTCACATAAGAGAAACAACCGACTGGACAACATTGATTAGCTGACTAGATTTAACTCACATAAAGTACTTGTTTTCTATTTCTATTTATTTTTTCCAAGATTTAGGATATGTCTTATCCATCCCTCTTTAAACCCTTGGATCGGCGTGAGATCTTGTACAGTGAAATGCACTGAACCATCTTTAAAAACCTGGGCCGTATGTTCTAAAATCTTTGGTGTATATGCTACTCGGTGTACGGCCGAAGATGAACAACAATCATCGATCTCTTCTCTACCAACACATCTTTCATCTACACCAAAGTCAAAATCTTTCTTGTACAAATGGCATATACACCCCAAAGAGTATGTACAAATTTCTTGTAGATGGGGGAATGAGATACCCTATCTTTTCCCAAATTTGGATGTCAAAATCTTTACATCGATGTTAGCAGATACAAACTATTAACTAAAAATAGGTTGATTACAAGGAAAGTACCGGTAAACAACCTAACTTGTCCTTTGTGTGGATAAGAAGATGACATTATAGATGATTTTTTTCTTCCAACTATCTTTCGGGACAAATGCAATCACATCGACCTTAACTAGATCAAACAACCTTTTCTTTCGGCTTAAAGTTTTAAATCGCCTTGATTTAAACCTTACCGATTGGAACACCTTAGTAAGCACATTTTGTTGGTCACTTTGGAATAAGACTGTCAAATTTTGCTTGAACTCATGAGCTCGCAGTTTGACAAAGCTTGAGTCAAGCTCGGCTCGCCCAATAAACGAGTCGAGCTCAAACACAGAAATACGCTCGTTTAGTAAATGAGTTAAGCTTTAGTTCGACTCGATTGACTCAATAAAAGTTCGTTTAAATTTATACACTTATATATTACATATATGTGTCAGAAGTTATTTTTAGTTTCTTCTTTTTTAAATGTGCAAAATGAGAAGGAGGAGACCTCATGTCACCAAATATCCACCGTATATCAACGAGTCATTGCTGATTCATGTTTACGTTGGTATACTGAATTTTGTTATTTTAGTTTTACTCTCTGCAATCCTACCCGAAGAATTAGTCTCACATTGGAAGATTTTCTTTTTTTCCTCCCCCTCTACCCTATATAAGGGACCTCATTACTACTACAATTTTGGGGCTTCAAGTTTCCTCTCTTCGTTGAGAGCTTTAATCTTTAGCCTTTGAGTTGAAAATTATAATTTAAAGGCTGTTTGTTATTATTGAAGAAAGACTACTTATTTAATATATAATTTTTCATGTTTATTTGTTTTGTTTCGTGTATTTTTCCCCTTGCCAAGACTATTTTCTTCTAACTTTCAAAAAAAGATAGTTTTCTTCTGTTTGTAGTTGATGTAAAATGCTATTTTCTGCTCGTGGCTGCGCCTCCAATCCGTTGTTTGACTTGCCTCAAGGTATGCCTCTTCATCTTGCGTTTGACTTTTGTTATCGGGAGCTTTAGTTGTTAGGTTCTTGAATTGCGTTTTATTATTAGGTTCTTGAATTGGGTTTTTATGTGTGTCGAGTGTTCTTATTTGGGAACGTTCAAGAGCGTAATTTGAGGGAAAAGTAACTTTCACTGTTAGCAAAAGTTTTTCTTATATTTGATGACATCCTAATGTTGTGCATGTTGTTATCCCTTCGGAATCAACGTTTGTATGAGTTATTTGGAGAGTGCATCTTCGGGAAGATGGTTTTACCAAAGATTTTCAGTTTTAGTTTGATGAGAGAGTTTATGTAGATTAAGGGCATGTGTTGTTTTTCATTTCTAATTTTCTAAATTAATCGTATGAGTTTGTAAATTTGTTAAGTTTTGTATCTTGACTCTTTAAAGTGTTTTTATGGACATGTATTTTTTTACTGCATACTAGTTGTCTTAATTTGCATCATTCCTATTATTAAATGGATTTTTTAAATTTTCTAATGTATGTCTGGTGTTTGAGAAAGTTCCTAATTGAATTTAATTTTTGTATCGATTTCACGGATAGAAACCAATCTAAATATTTTTGACATTTATGAAAAACAAGATTCTAGGATCGTTATACACGGACGCGAGCGTCCGTGATGCGTCCTACGTGGCACCCAAAAGTTGGCTAGTCAGCGTCTAGTCAGATTGACACGTCACCCTTTCCAAACGCGCCTTTAATTGGTATTAAAAAAAAATCGACGGTTTTCCAAGTACGACGGTTGCTTTCCAAACCCCAGATAAGACAGCGCCAGACACCCTTTCCAAGTACGACGATTCGGATACCGAGGAAGATAACAAATATCCAGATCGAAATGGAGAGTCCCGCTTTCTTTCTCGTTGGATTACGTGTGAACGGAGGAAGCCAAAAGATAGTTTCTCTCGGTCTCTTCCCCTCTCAACAATAATGGATTCTTTGACTCCTGTCGTCGCTAGCGAACCTGTGCCAGAACCGGTGGGTCTATTTAATTTTTTCCCTTCGTCATTCTTTTTTTGACGAACTTTCGTTTCTTCATTCATTTGTTTTAGGGAACAACCTACGACTTCCGGGAATCCAGGTGCTCCTGGACGACCATCCGAAAGCAGTTTGATAGGATGAAGAACGTTGAAAAGGAGGTTTTCCGGAGTACCCCTTTCGGTCACTTCCTAGACCTTCCTAACATTACTACGGACAACGAAATAGTCGGTTGGTTCGTCGAACACTACGATGCGAAGGAGGTGGGGCTGAGAATAGGATCAGGGGTAGTTCCCCTTACACCTGAAGACATTGCCCTAATTTTGGGCTTAAGTATGCATGGGAAGACCGTTGTGAAGGAACCATTGGGTGTACAGAGGCGAGAAGGGGTGAACCTTGACAACACACAATTGTTAGGTCATCTGACGACCATCAATGTCATGGGCGAGACGGAGGAGTACGTTCTTCTCCTGATTTCTTTCATCTTCAACCATTTTTATTCTTTGATTGAACACTTCGACCGAAGCAATGGTTCATGAATCATTTGAGGGACATCAGACACATAAACAGATACGCATGGGCACCTGCAGTTCACGGAGCCCTGGTTCGGGGCCTGGAGAAAGCCAGCTTAGAACTGCAGGAGAGGAGAAAGGCAGGGAACTTCATTATGAGGCAGGGGAACGTCGACGGTTGTGTAGCAATACTATAAGTAAGCGTTTTTTGCTCTTTAAGTTATGTGCTTGTTTGGTTTAAATTGTGAGTCTGTCCGGAATAAGTTGTTTGTCTGTTCAGATTAAGTTGTGTGTCTGTCCAGATTAAATTGTGTGTATGTTCGGAATAAGTTGTTTCTCTGTTCAGAATAAGTTGTGTGTCTGTCCGGATTAAATTGTGTATCTGTTCGGAATAAGTTGTGTGTCTGTTTAGATTTAGTTGTGTGTCTGTCCAGATTAAATTGTGTGTCTGCTCGGAATAAGTTGTGTGTCTGTTCAGAATAAGTTGTGTGTCTGTCCGGATTAAATTGTGTGTCTGTTCGGAATAAGTTGTGTGTTTGTTCAGATTAAGTTGTGTGTCTGTTCGGTTTAAATTGTGTGTCTGTTCGGAATAAGTTGTGTGTCTGTTCAGATTAAGTTGTGTGTCTGTCTAGATTAAATTGTATGTCTGTTCCGAATAAGGTTGTTTATCTGTTCAGAATAAGTTGTGTGTCTGTCCGGATTAAATTGTGTGTCTGCTCGGAATAAGTTGTGTGTCTGTTTAGATTAAGTTGTGTGTCTGTCCAGATTAAATTGTGTGTCTGTTCGGAATAAGTTTTGCGTCTGTTCAGATTAAGTTATGTATGTCCAGATTAAATTGTGTGTCTGATCCGAATAAGTTGTGTGTCTGTTGGGATTAAATTGTGTCTGTTCGGAATAAGTTGTGTCTGTTCGGAATAAGGTTTGTCCATATCAGGGGTTGTTCCTCAATTCAGATTGTGTAGTTTGTCTTTCCAGATTAAGTTGTTTGTCTATTTAGAATATGAACGTATGTCTGTTCAGTCATTTTAAACAGTTGAATTTTTCCATTTGAAGGTGTGGCTTTTTGAGAAATTCAGATTTGGGGAGCCCAGGCGCGGAGCATATCCACGGATGAAAAGTTGGACGGAAATGTTTGGGAAACGTTTAACCCTGAGGAAGTGGGAGGAACGTGGAATTACCTTACCTCAAATTTACAACGACAAATTCGACCTGATGGGGGCTCTATCACTAAGTGAAAGGGAGCTGGAACTTATTAGTTCTGTTTGAAATCCTGTTCGAAAGTGGTCAACTTCAACAGGCACTTTGCCAAGACTCCAACTGACAGACTGCAACATTCCATGTGACCCGCTGCACTAAGTGTTGGAGTTGAGTGAGGTGATGACGAAATGGCTGCAAGCCAAAGCTGGCCTTAGGAAGGCGACATAAGAGGTTAACGGCCTGAAGGAAGAACTGAGGATTTCCCAGGAAGAGTGTGGGAGGCTGAGGGAAGAAATTGTATATCTTCGAGAGACAGGAACAAATGAAAATACTTGTGGGGAGAAAGACAAAGATCTAAATAAAGAGGAGGAGAAGGAAGAAGAAAGGAAGAGGGAAGAGAAGAAGAAAGAAGAGAGGAGGAGACAGGAGAAGGAAGAAGAAGAGTGGAATAGAGATGAGGAGAAGAGGGAGGAGAAGAAGAGGGAGGAGCAGAGAGAGAAGGATAAGGAAGAAGAGAGGAAGAGGGAAGACAAGAAGAGAGAGGAAGAGAAGGAAGAAGAGAGAAAGAGAGAGGAGGAGAAGGAAGAAGAGAGAAAGATACATGAGAAGGAAGAAGAGAGAAAGAGACATGAGAAGGAAGAAGAGAGAAAGATACATGAGAAGGAAGAAGAGAGAAAGAGAGTGGAGAAGGAGGAAGAGAGAAAGAGGGAGGAGGAGAGGAAGAAGAAAAAGAAGAGGAGAAGGACAAAGAGGAGAAGGAAGAAGAGAGAAAGAGAGTGGAGAAGGAGGAAGAGAAGAAGAGGGAGGAGGGGAGGAAGAAGGAAGAGAAGAATAAAGAAGAGGAGAAGGAACAAGAGAGCAAGGCAAGGAAATCAAACTAGGGTGTGAAAAGACAACGACCCGTCCAAGGAGATCTTGGCGTTCAATAATATCTCTAGGGAGCTATAGCGAGGTGAAGATCCAGAGCAGACCATAGGCGTACCTGAATGCATAGCAGCGGATGTGACTGAATACTGGAGGGACCTACTAAAGGTGGATTGGCCCTTGAGAATCCTCAGGAAAAATAGCCAACGACAACAACCGGGGAGCAACGATTGTGGAGCCTATGTTTTATACTGGATAAGGTGCCTAATGCTAAAACATGACCCAACGAAGGAGAAGGACCCCAAGAACATACACTGTATCAGGGGTGAATTGGTGGTCATCTTACTTAGGGACCGCTGTTCGTGTGTGTAGATCTGAAGTCCAATTTTTTTAGTGTTGAGTTTATTACATGTACAAATTACAAACTCTTTTTTTAGTGAAGTCCTAGTCTGGACAAATACACCTTAATCTGAACAGTCACACAACTTAAACCGAACAGATCCACACCTTAAAACGAATAGTCACACAACTTAATCCGAACAGATCCACACCTTAAACTGAAGAGTCACACGCCTTAACCAGAACGGGTCCACACCTTAAACCGAACGGATCCAAACCTTAAACCGAACAGTCACACAACTTAATCCGAACAAATCCACACCTTAAACTGAAGAATCACACACCTTAAACAGAACAAGTCCACACCTTAAACTGAACGGATCCAAACCTTAAACCGAACAATCACACAACTTAATCCGAACAGATCCACACCTTAAACTGAACAAATCCACATCTTAAACCGAACAGTCACACAACTTAAACCGAACAGAGCCACACCTTAAACCGCATAGAGCCACACCTTAAACCGAACAGTCACACAACTTAATCCGAACAGATCCACACCTTAAACTGAAGACTTGAAGAGTCACACACCTTAAACTGAAAAATATCCACAACTTAAATCGAACGGATCTAAGCCTTAAACCGAATAGTCACACAACTTAAACCGAACAATCACACAACTTAATCTGAATAGATCCACACCTAAATCTGAACAGATCTACACCTTAAACCGAACAAATCTGAACAGATCCAACTTTACAGATGGAAAATGATAAAAGACCGTGTATAACAACCATTTACAGATCCGAACAAATCAACAATTAGAAGTTTCTTGGTTTTACAAGAACCGAAAATAACAAGTAATATCAAATTAAGAAGGAAGTTCCTCGTAATACAAATTCATGTCCCAATCAGAGAAATCAGGATCCCCGGGTTTCGGTGCGACTTCGTGCAGCGATGATGTAACCTTCATCTTGAACTTTCTCTTCTCTTGTTGGGCGTGCTTTTCATGCCTTTTTTAATTATCTTCTCAGCAAAAGACACTCGACGTCTAGTCGGCGGTCTTCCTATAGGTCTGACCTTATCTGGATTAAGAACCGATGTACCTGCAGACTCAGGTTCATCAAGTCGAACCAAGAACTTGGTAGTGTGCATACGTGCCTTGAGCAATTCAATACACTTCACGGCCTGAAGATACCTTTCGTGGGAAATGAAGGCTTCCTGTGCGATCCAAACGGCACGACCCATGATATCGTCGTGACGACGAAGCGCATCCTTCTCCATTACGCCATCGTCTGGGTACATCTTATCTCGATAGCTCCTTCGAATATCCTTCCGCCATCGATAATGATGTAAGAGTCTAAGAGCAATGCATTAGGATTTAAGCGTCCAAGTACAACAAAAACGTGACAGCATAGAAGTCCAACGTGCTGAAACATTCTACAATCACATGTGACGTTCATGGATTTGTTTAGTACTTGGAAACATTTCGACAGTAGCTGCTCACCAGCCAAAACACGTTCAGATACCTTGTAATGAAATGTGTCATTCGTATTGAACTCCTCCGTTATATCGTAGTATATCATCTTCCCAACTTTTAACTGTACTTTCTTGAAGACCCCTACCGTATACAACTCGCTCATCTGTCTCTCGAAGGGATACTTTGAAACCAATCGGGGTCTCTTATGAAGACAATCAAAATCTGATTCAGCTTCCTTCTCGTAGTTATGGTGGAACGCAAGTTCGTATTGTTGAACAAACTGCTTAAGAGTGGTCTTCGAAGTCAGATACTTGTCGAAAAAGGCGTTCATACTCTCGCTTCTTTGAGTAGATGTCATTCCCGCGAAAAAACTATCACCAACAAATGCAGGTATCCAAGACTCTCGGATTGCATAAATCGATTTGTGCTAGTTATGGTTTTGCAGGTCAAAATCAAGAAGGAAACCCTGGCAATTACGATCAAATTTTACTGGGGTTTTGGAATCATATACAATCAATTTCAGATCAAATAACATGTGCTTCTGATACTGCGTAGGCAACTTCACAGGAGCTTTGTTCATTATGTGTCATATACAGAATCTGTGTCTTACATCTGGGAAGACATTCCTTACAACAGCAGTAATGACGCCATATTGATATGTTATGATGCCTGGGGGAGTTATATCTGCAGAATGGGGGAAATTTAAAAGGAGTGAGTCATATTGAAAGGTACAAAATCCTAATTTGGAAACTTTTAACTTATTCCGAACATACCCATAGCTTATTCTGAACGGACAGACAACTTATTCCGAATAGACAGACAATTAATGTGGACAAACACGAAGTTAATGTGGACATAATGGGGGAAACATAATCTGGATAGCAACACACCATAATCTAGACATACCACACTCTTAACTAGAAAGACCACACCATAATCTGGACAAACCTACAACGTATTTGGAACAGACCCATAACATAATCTGGACAACCACAGTACTTAATCTGGATAGATCCACACCTAAAACTGAACAGACACACAACTAAAACCGAACGGATCCACACCTTAAACCGAACGGATCCAAATCTTAAACCAAACAGTCACACAACTTAAACCGAACAAATACGCAACTTAAACCGAACAGATCCACACCGTAAACTGAACAGACACAAAGCTTTAACCGGACATAGCCACACCTTACTTTTCATGCACGACAACCATGTTTGGAACAACCAAATGTAATTTTCAGTGGTCTCAGAAGACAGTAAAGCGCAACCGACAAAAACTGACTCAAAATGTTGATTAACTCCTACAAATGGGGCAAAGGGCATGTCATATTTGTTTGTAATGTAGGTAGTGTCGAAACATATTGCGTCTCCAAAGTATGATTATGCACCTCTAGAATGACAGTCAACCCAAAACACGTTTCGTAGTCTTCCATCGTCATCCATATCCATTACATAGAAAAACATGGAATCAATCTTCTGCATCCTAATGAAATAGTTTTGAAGAGCTTGTGCATCACCAAGTCCCATCTTCAAATTTCTGACTTCGTTTATAACATTCCTGCACACAGAAACCACTAAGACCAGGAGCAAAATGTTGACCTTCAATTATGTTAGGCCAAAAGAACACAAACCTTAAATCCCTTTCGCTGAAAGTCAATTTGTCATGACCTCCAGCCTCGACCATAAAAGATTGGATGGTCTTAGCAGCCGATATCCCAACAATATCATTGCACGATATGCGTGCTTTGGCGGCCTCAGGGACAGTTCATTTTTGTCTGAGAAAATGCATTTGCTCATGGTCAAGCATGATGTGGTTATGTTTAAGATCCACAAAGTTAATGTGGTAACCCCTTGCTGGATTTCCGGAGACCCGTATCCGAGCAGTGCATTGGACTCTACTAGATAACCTAGGTTTCAATTTCTCTTGCCCTTGGTTTGTTGGTGTCGTGCCCTCCTTGGAGCAAGTCAGCGTGACCCGTATAACAATACCACGATCGTAATGAGATTGTCTTATCTTAACACCAAAAACCACAAGAATCGGCATAAGTCACGTAAAATGTTTTGGCTTCTTCGAAAGAAGGAAAAAACATCTCCTCCTAAGGAACGTTTGTCGGCTGCTCCACTTGGGAAGACATATTAACGATTTCCATTGGAGTACAGAGCAATGACCACAGAAGAGAAGGGAAGAAAAAGGAAGACACATCTCGAGATGAAGATGAAAAGTGCTCTGCTGTATAGGAGCACCAAAATGAGGAATGGAGTGATTTGAGACGCATTAATGAGGGATGGAGGGACGGATTGATTGCTCAGGACATTTGTACGGGTAACCAAAGAATAGAGGGATAAAATAAAAAAGAATATATTTTCTCTGCTGACATGGTGCGTGTCAACTCAGCCGCGTCCTTAAGAGCGATCGTTTATCATTTTCCAAGCCGCGTCTTGCAATATGAGTTTAACCCTTGTTTTGTTGTAAGGCTTACTAGGCCCAGTCTGTTGTTTTATTTTGGCCCAACCCAGACGGGCTGTGATGGAATCTATTGTAACCAACTTTAACACACATGAATGGTGTGAATAAACCATATAAATAGAGCTTATCTGGTTCCCATTGAGCAAGAGAGATTTCCGTTCATTATCTTCTCCTTGTGTTAGTTCTTTCATGGTATCATAGTAGTGAATAAGCAAGTCTACCTTCACAAGATCCTGTAATGACGTTGCCAAGCTCGTCCAACGTTGTTGTGAAGTATCCTTACCCGGTCGACATCAACGTCGTAATCTTTTTTGTAACTCTCAAACTGAATCAATCGAATTTCTTGTATTGGGAGATGCAAGTTTGAACCTTGATCGAGATCAATGACCTGCTTGGATTCATCAAGAGCACACAACTCCGCTTCAAGAAGATCTGATCGAGGAAGGTGGAACATCAAGATCGAATCCAAATTTTGGAGCTTGGATGGATCGGTTGGTGAAAGATTGGATCACCGGAACTCTCTATGAAGATTTTGTTGCTCTAATTGTAGATTTGGACTTGTCTTGTGAGGTCTGGACTGCTTTAGTGAAGAATTTCTCACAAGCTCAAACGTATGAGTTGTTGTCTCAACTCAAATTCCTACATATGGGGAAGATAATCCTAGAAGGGGTTTATAAGAAGGTTTAAACTAATATGTGATCAGTTGAAGGCAATTGGCAAACCCATAGATGATGAAGTGAAGGTGTTTGCCCTATTGAATGTATTGGGAAATGTCTATAGGGATTTCACCAATACTATGCCAAAACCCCCATATTCCTTAGGATAATGATCTGATCCCACTTCTAAGGAGTCATGAAATGAGAAATGAGAACATAAGGATTGTTGATTAACACAACTATGGCCTTCTAGAACCAAAAAGAGAACAACAAAGGAAAGAACAAAGTTAGTTATGTACAGAATTTCAACTCTCAAGGTAGAGGTTTCAACTCTAGCAATACAGCTAAGGCATCTCCTTCTGTGGGTACTGACAAACCAGATCAACCTCAGAAGCAAGGGTCCTTTATTCACATCTGCCAAATTTGCAAGAAAAGGGGCCACGAGGCACTTAGGTGTTGGTATAGGTTTGACAACAACTACAAGGATCATGAGCTCCCCAAGGTAATGGTTAATCTAGTAGTGAACAACAAAAGCACTCAATGGCATGCGGATTCTGGGGCAACCAATCATGTCAATAATGATCCAGGTATACTCAAGAATCTTGTGTCTTACAATGGATGTACAGTCGGTGTCTTTGTTAGATAAAAAAATCCACGGTAGAATGGATTTTTTTGCACGAAAACAATCACCGACGATTGTGTGGCACTACACCGACGGATATATTCCATCGGAGATTATTTCGAAAACCGACCGCTACAAACTTAATACGTTTACCTTTACCAACGGATCATTAATAGAGTCACCAACGAAAAATGTTCCGTTAGTGAAGGTTAATTATTATCAGTTGCCCAAATTGGGCTTCCCCTTCAATTTCTTCCCGCTCCCCTCAAACCCTAAACCACCTCACCTCCTCGCCCCCGCATGGCTGCACCTCCTCCTCCTCATTGTCGCCTCATAGAACCTCCTCCTCCTCCTCCTCTCCCAACTTCTCCTCACCACTGCCTCGCCTGACTTATCCTTCTCGCTGCCCCACCGTTGCACCGCCTGGTCCCTTCTGTCTCTTCTGCACCTCATCCTCTTCGCTCCCTGTGGTGAGCTTCTCGTACCCCTTCCCAACCTCCTCCATCTACAACAAACAACCACCTCCTCCTCCCTCGACTTGAACCTACGCATCCTTCCTAACCCTAGCCACCCAAGACCCGAGGCTTCTCCTTTGACCGACCCCGACCTCCTCCTCTCGACCCCAGACTCCCTCCAACCCCACCCCACCCCACAATCACCAAATTTAATTTACAATTTTTTAGATGTAAGTTTTGTTTTTTTATAAATTAATTAAATTTAGTTGTTATTCATAGAATTAAAGTAGCAATTTTGTATGACAATTAGTTTAAATTTGTGATCTTGTATGATTGAAGTTGTGATTACATTTTGAATCATTATTTTAATTAATTAGAACCATTTTGTGAATTAGTTGGATTGATTTTGTTGGTTTTGGGTATTTAGTTGGATTTTGTTGGTTTTGCATAGTTAGTTGGATTTCAAGGTTTTGGATTTTTAATTGGGGGTTCGAGTGTGGTTTGAGAGTGTAGATTTGAATTGGGTAGGAAGTGGTTTTGGTGTGGGTTTGAAGTTTGTGGTTTTGGGTCATAAGGTGGTGAGGACTAAGAAACATTAGAATAAAGGGAATATGGATGAAAAGTTTAGACCTAACTCACGGTCATCCGATGACTATGCTCCAAGAGAAATTTTGCTGAGTCATCGGTAGACCGAAGAGAAGACGTGGTTCGTCCGAATTCTTCTAGAGAATTTTTCGCCTGCGGATTTGATCGACCGTCTCGCTCATGGTGCACCGAACACGTGTTAAAACCGAATGGTTCGGTTAACCGAGAAAAATTCTCGGTCAACCGAACAGTGCGATTTCTGCCTGAATTATTAAGAGATTATTAGATCATGGGTGGATTAATTCCATATTTAATTAAAACGTTTTAGATGATGCTTATGTGGCAATTAGAGATTAATTTTAGGAGAGAATAAACAAGAGATCATGACTAAGGAATAGTTCTGATAAGGATGTTTTGGGAGACTATAAAAGCACCCCTTCTCCTACTTGTTTATGTTAATGCAAAAATTCTTTCTCTCATTAATCTTTACTCTAATCACCACAAAAATTTCTTATTAATTTTGAGTTTTGGAAATAGAAATCTCAGGAGCTCAAAGAGGGGTTATTAGCTAGATTCTAAACCTTATTAGAGATTGATTGACTAGTTCTTTTCTCTCTAATCTTGTTTAGAGTTTGGTAAACACTCGGAGGCAAATCGGTGGACGATTCTACAGGAAGCGTGACTTTAAATCTTCAAAAGGTTTTAGAGAACCTTTAGGTATGATTCTCTCTTTGTGATTTATTTTAATATATGTAGGATTGCATGATATTAGAATAAACACAAAGTAATGTACATAAAAATTGTTGAAAATATGAAATCGATCTTGTATATTGTATTAATTTTTTTAAAACATATACATACATAGGGACACAAAATCCTACACTTATTCATGTACAACCTATGTAGTCCTGGAATCAATGGGAAATACCTCAACACCTTAGCCAATTTTTTTTTGGATTACGCCTTCTTCGTCTACTCCTTCTTGTGACCATCGACGTCCAACATCGATCACATATGTCTTTCTTTGCATCTTCTTTCTAATATAACATGCAATCTTTACGATAGGCATCAATCTTCTTACAACTGAGCCCTAACTCTCCGACGACTTTCTCAACTTCATAATATGACGACGGAATATTTATGCCACCGTCTAGAATAGTTTCTTGAAGCAAAGCAAGAAGCAGAGAGAATGACTTATTGCTTCAACCATTCAAGATTTTCAAAAGAAATAAACGAACCAAGAAGGACAACTTTGTGAACTTCTTACACCCGACATACAATGGTTCTTCAACATCTTTCACAAGTGCCGACAAAGTCACCAACAACTTCAGTTTCTTCCATTTCATATTCATCGTCCACAAGATCATCAATTTCAAGAGCATCATTAACACTACTGTCGTCTTCCGCATTAACTTCTTTACCTCAAACATCTTTGTAAATGTCTCGCAACATTTCTTGCATGTCATTAACAACATTTGAAGTTGAAGTAAAGGATGACTGAAATTTTCTATTTGTTCCAGGTGGTTTTTCGCCATGACGTATCCACATAGGATAATCCGGGATAAAACCTTTTAGGAGAACATGTTCATGAATTTGGTGTCTTTCAGGAAGTGTTTGATTTCTGCAAATGTTGCATGGGCAAGTGATAAAACCACCCAATCTTTCCAAATTTTTACTTGCAAAATTCAAGAAGCCATCCAACCCTCATATGTATTCAAGTGTGAAGTTATCACCAATCTGTAATCAAGATTTGTCTGGTACAATTGACATCTTATAGAAGTCACACCAAAAACAATTATATCTAAATATCAATTTTCTTACAAATTAATCTTATTAAAAACTTGGGCAGAACCTCCCATGAAATTGTAAATATTAAATCATTTTCAACCTGCATTTAAACCACAAACCATATCGATCTTAATAATCCATCACTTATCTCAACAACAAATTTATTGCTTTAAACTCCAACGATAGTTTAAAAAAATACGTGAATTTTTAAACCTAAAAACATCCAAACCAATAATACTGATTGACATCATTTCCTGCATTCATTTGTGTCTTATATCCATTATCTTGAACCTAAACAATGCTACGTAACGAGTTTTATGTTTAAGTTTCAGGAATAACAAGTTTGAGAAGAAGAGACTAAAAAGGACATAAAAGCAAGAAAAAGTACTAAGTTGCAAGACTTATGGACTGAGGTGCAAAAGAGAAAGACGCGGATGTAAAACCAAAAGGAATAATGAGGAAATCAAGAAGCTCGACACCATTATGACGAGTATTTTGGCAATTAGATTCGGGCCCAAACATCAACAACCAAATCGGGTTCATCAAACATCAAGAAATCAAGTCAGAAACGAACCACCGAAATCCATACTCAATCCAAGCAATCTACACCGCCAATTGGCTGTCCAAGACCGCCAATTGGCGGTCCAAATGTTTTATGGTTGAGTCGAGTTGTGTATTATGTTGTTTTATGTCCATTTAGAGTATGTGTTCAGTCCCATACCGTGGGATTGTCCCCGGTTACTTTTTTTCATGCCTATAAATAGAACTCTTCCTCCTCATTTGTATTCACCCATTGTTAGTGGCATTATCTCTACTTGGAGTAAGCCTTGGAGCAAAAACTCAAGGTGGAGAAGAATGCTACTTGTAATGTGAGTCATTTAATAAAATAATTTTTCATTGTTTTGTTCTCATGTTGTTTCTTTTTTATGCATGCTTAGCTTAGTCTTATTTCTTTGATCTTAGGCTAAATTAGTTAGAATGTCTCCTTTCTTCTTTAGTTTAATTGCTAGAATAATGTGTAGTGAGTAGATCCATCCCCTTTGGGGGGTGGAGATGATGTTCATATATATTGTGAGGTTTGGATGTTTGATGAATTTTTGATTGTGTAGACTTGCATGTTTTGTAAGTTCCTTAGGGGTATTTTAATCATCTACATGTTGGGGAATTTTGATGAGTTTTCCATATGATTTAGACACTTCCCATGCTTAGTTTTGTCATGTTTATTGACTGAAATTTCCTGTTGAATATGCTACATGTTAGTTTTGTGTTTGTATTTGTGTTTGCTTGCTTGATTTATTGAAGAAACTTTGTTTGATGAGTTTTGCCATAACATTTAGACACCTCCCATGCTTACCTTTGTTCTTCACACGAGTTTATGATTTTTTATGAGTCTTGCCATATCTTTAGACACTTCTCATGCTGAGCCTAATCTTATGTTAATCAAGTAGTAATTGTCGATACGTTGTGTGAATGGATTGACAGGTTTTGCCACATCTTTAGACACTTCCTATGCATGAAGACACACACACAACACACACACACGTGCATCTTTCATCACTTATTTCACTACATATGTGCACACATCCACCCCTTAGGGGTTTCTCTTTCTGATTTCCAATCTTTCGTGCTTTCTTTCGCATTTCGTACTTATTAGTTTAGTGTAGTTTAGCTTTAGCATAATCATATCTCTTCTCCCCTTTTGTTTGCCACTTGATTTCTGAAGAACCAGAGTCGACACACCTTCCTGTGGATCGACCCGTATTTGTCACCATTTCAATGCGGCCGTGTACTTACGGTAATTAATAAAACGTTTAAACAAATACCTATCGAAATAATTGACTTGGACAAAAGTCATCTTTAAATAGGATATCCAATTGTCATCATGGGATTGATAATTTAATGTCACGTGTAAAATTTAAACTTAAGAATTTATGTCGACAAACATGACCTCCTTCTCCCTTTTTTATCATTCTAAACCAAAGCCAACAACATATAAGTACATAACCAACACATCTTAAATTTCTAAGAACCTCAATCCTATCTTCTTTGCACCCTCAATCCTATCAAAATAATTGCCTTGGCCAAAAGTCATCTTCGAATAGGATATCCAATTGTCACGTGTACATGGGATTGATAACTTAATGTGACCTGTAAAATTTAATCTTAAGAATTTACGTCGACAAGCATGACCTCCTTCTCCCCCTTTCTCATGATTCTAAACCAAAGCCACCAACATATAAGATTATAACCAACACGTCATAAATTTCTAAGAACCTCAATCCTATCTTCTCCATCTCCTCAATCCTATCTTCAGCCAACTCAATCATCAGTTGTAACATCCCCGAAACAACGAAAATTTTAAAACTTTTAAAAGATATTCAAAGGACATCAAAACACGTATGAACGGTACCAACCATATATACATCAAGTGGTGCACCACAAAATACAGAGTTTCAAAAGTATGATTACATCAAAAGACATAGTAATCATATATATGTAATCACAATGACCTCAAAAAGGAAAACTGGAGAATCTGATCCCTGGTGTGCTCCTCCGCAGTTACCACCCTCTATCATTGTTCAGAGCCTGAAATGCAAACATGAACTATGCCTGAGTTTCATAAGAAAACCCCGTATGCCAAACTCCCCTAACATGCATCAAATACGACAATAAAGGTATACAAAACTATAGCAATAAAACATTTCCCACACCTCACACGTGCTCCCAAGGCACAACTGGGCACGAAGGACCTCTGTCCCAACCCACACATCACACGTATGTTGTCTTTTTGGTCTTAATTTGTATTTTGATGATTTAATCAGCCTAATCATAATCACAATCAAATGTAGTGTACCACACATAATGCATAGAACATATATTGTATCGTGCTAACATCTACAGGTGATCAAGGCTCAAGACATGTAATCAAGCTCATTGAAGACATGTAATTTGATCTTTAATTTGAGTCTTAGAATCTATGTAATATTGAGCATACAAGAGTTAAAATCCATTCACATACACTCTAGGAAACCTATAGAAGTTACATACAAATTTCCATATCAATCCGACTTGAATAGGCAACCCAATTCCATAAGACAACCAAGCTTAGTAGAACTACCTACACCCAGACGGTCTACCGACCCTATTACGATTGACTGATTGTCCCATAATTTCCGGATGACCGTTAACCTTGTCGTATTATAATAATGGTTGTATTTGTATTTTTCACCAACCCCAAAAATACATTTGATCACCGGTCGACCGTAGACCTAGAAACGGTCGACCGAATATAAACTTTCGAGACACCAAAGTGCCTATTATTTTTGGTCGAATGGACCTTCCTTTTGTGGTCGACCGATATATCCTTTGACCCTAGTTTCGGTCGACCGTCCCCTCTTTGGTCGACCGCTCACTTAAGTCACAGACCTATCAGGTTCAACCGAAGCTCAATGTCATTCGAACGTTTCCTTATAGTTAAGGAAACGGTCGACCGTTGACTCAATTTAGACGACCGTTGAGGAACAGAATTACATATCTTTATTTCTGATTTTTTTGTATCTCACACACAGCTTACACAATTCTTTCCCAAAGGCTATATCTCTCTAAGAGCTTATAAATAGAAGTCCATACCCATTGTTTACACAACTCTCACACTTCCAATTGTCTCATACATTATAGTGAAATCCCCAACTCTTAAATCTCTCAATCCTACGCTGAAGAGCCTAAATTTCACATCTTTGATCATTTCAATATAATACTCAAAGTGTGCTCAAGCTAGAGAGTGTTGTTTCCCTCAAGTTCTTTGTTTTTCAATATAGTAAAGGCTCTGGTGAAAGTCCGAAGCATCCTTCTCGGATTGTGAGAAGAGGAATCCAAGCTTGCGAGAGTGTTCGCAAGGCTTGAAGTGTAAATGCGTTCTCTCTTAGCCCTGAACGGGGAGTGGATAGTGAAGTCATGAGCGTATCTCGTGGAATCGAGTGGAGCTTGCAAGAGAGGAAGTTGGTGGGAGGTCAAACCTCTATAAAAACACTCGTGTCCATTGTGGTTGTTTTTCCCTACTTTGTTATAATTCGTTTCTGTTGCACATCTTGTAAACTTAAGTAGGTATTAAGCATAATTTAATTAGATAATTAGGGGCCATTACGATCCTACATTTGGTATTACAGCCTAGCTGCTAAATTTCATATACTTAATCGTATTTTAGCATGACATCTTCATCATCTAATCATGTAGAAGGATGACGCACAACTAGACCACCTTTGCTAAATGGGTCAAACTATGATCATTGGAAGAATAGAATGAAAATATTCTTAGTTTCTAGTGATCTTAAGTTTTGGATCTTCCTTCAAAATCGATACACCCTTCCTAAGGAAGAAGAATTAGCCACCTTGAATATAGCTAAAATGAAGGAATATGAAGTGAGTTCAACTATCCTGAACATCTTATTGTGGCATGAATGAGAGTGAATAGAATAGGATTAGAGGGTGTCAAGGTGCATATGAAATATGTCATATATTACAAATGCATCATGAGGGTGATATCAAAACAAAATAAACAAGAATTACCCTCGTCATGCATAAATATGAAATTTTCACTATGCAAATCGGTGAGAACATAAGCGAAATGAACACTCGCTTCACCAATATCACTAACTCTCTTTGTGTTCTTGGAAGAAAGATTAGTGAAGGAGAAATGGAAACGAAGTTCCTCCGATCACTCAACAATGATTGGGGAGACAAGGTCGTGTCAATTGAGGAAGCACATGACATCTCCCAACTAAAGTTGGAGGAATTGATTGGAAAATGAGCAAGCTTGGAAAGTCAAATTCAAAGCCGGTTGTATTATCGAATGGAGAATTGGAGCCACAACTGAGGAATGCAAGTTGGGTAACAATCATTAATCCTCCTAAGCGTATAATATTGGTTCCAATAGGATTATGAATGCTTAAGTGTCATCTTTTGTTTCATACAATTGCATCACATTAAGGGGGAGAAAAACATCATATGCTTATATGTCCATATTTGTTTGATGTTAAAATGGGAGAAGAAAATTGAACTTAATTGCTTTATCCTAGTCATTTTATAGGGGGAGCTTAATGAATTTCTTTTAGATGGAATAATGAATTGCAAACATAAGGGGGAGCAAATTTATTACATTAGTTAAAGGGTGAAGAAATTGGACATCTCATTTTTATATATCTTGATTTTTTGATTGATGTCAAAGGGGGAGAAAAAACATGAAATTAAAATTAATTGAAAAAAATCTATGTACATCTTTAGGGGGAGCATCATATATGAATAATTACAATCTTAAAATTTCAAGTATTAAGATTTAAGTTGTCATCATTAAAAATGAGGAGATTGTTGGCTTTTTGGCCTTAATCCGTATTTTGATGATTTAATCAAATGTAGTGTAACATACAAAATGCAATGAACATATCTTGTATTTTGCTAACATCTACATTTAGGATTTCGTGCCCCTGTATATGTATATATTTTAAAAACTTTATACATGCATACAAGACCGATTTTCATATTTCTGACGATTTCATGTACATTATTTTATATCTATTCTAATATCATGTAATTTAAATATATTAAAATAAAAAGAAGAGGGTAATACCCAAAGGTTCTCTAAAACCTTTATGATGATCCGGAATTACGTTGCTCGTTGAATCGTCTGCCGATTCACCTCCAAGTGTTCACAAAACTCTAAACAAGATTAGACAGAAAAGAGCTAGTCAATCAATCTCGAAATCAAGGTTAGAATCTAGCTAATAACCCCTCTAAAGCTCCTGAGAATTTAATCTCCAAAAACTTGAATACTTCAGAGAATTTTCGGATGGATTAATGGGGTGGTTAGGGAGAGAGAGAATTTTTGCATTAGTATTAACAATGAGGGGAGGATTGACCTATTTATAGGATTTCCTCTAACCTACATCATGTGCAAACCACTTACACACGATCCCTTATTAATCTCTCCACTAAACCGCATCATGTGCAAACCACTTTGCACATGATCTCTTGTTTATTTTGCCACATCATCATCCCATAACTACCTTTGACTAAGGTGGATTAAATCTAGCAATTAATTAGTAAAAATTCTCTTATTAATATATGCAAAGACGAGGTTAAACGGTTGGACCATTTTTTACTGTCTTTTACTCCAAATTTTGGATTAATATCCAACAAAATTTGGAATTTGGGGTTTTAGCAAATTCATATGTTATAATGTTGTAGATCACATTATATCATGTAATATATTATCATATATAATGTCAAAATATTATACCCCATAATATATATACATCTCATACGAATTTATTTATTATTCTAACAATGTCGTTTCCACAACAAATTGATTTTATTATTTTACCACATGTATAACATTTCATAACACATGAAACTTAATACATCATATAAAATATAAAATTATATTTATTGTTTTCCTGTTTTGCGGTGTGACGTATAGGAGGATCTAAGTTATATTGGGAATGATATAAAATATTTTATATCATAAATTATAAGTGGTATCTAGTTACACATTATAGTTACTGATTGAACGTTTTAATTATATACGCAAGTGCACGACCGCGTTGAAGCGGTGACAAATACGGGTCGATCCACAGGGAGGTGTGACGACTTTAGTTTGTTTGAAGGCGAGTGGGAAATAAAGGAGAGAAAGGTGTTATGGTCAAACTACACTACAATGAAAAAAGGAAATGGAAGATAAGCAATAAAACTATACCCCATAGGGGTTAGAGAAAGAGTGTGAATACAAAGATATGTGTGTGTGTTCAATTACGCTCATCACAACATGTAGTGCATGAAAATCATAAAACTAAATCCAACTTTGCCTCCACATGAAATAAGATAACCCAATATCATTAAACATACAAGGCAATAATTGGAATGAAGCCAAATGAACTCATCTATAAAGACCAAACCCCACCATGCCTCCACATGAAATAATATTTATCACAATCATTAAAACATACAAGACATTAATCAAGGTAAGGGCAACAAGAGCACATACAACTATAAGCCATGTTTCTTTTATCAATCCCATCCATATCCTCACCTCATCATTCCCCATAAAATAGGTCCACTAATCCAAGCATAAGCTAAGCTTCATTCAAGAGCATTAGCATATCAAAGACAAGAGTGAAATCACATTAGATGGTTATGGAAATCATATAAGGCTCAAGGGATTAAGATAACACATACCTAATACACCACATGATCATATCACATATTTATCCACCCCCAAATGGGGATGGAACTACCCACTAATCATTACACTACAACCTACATTAAGATGAAACATTCTACTGAAATGAAATTAAACTAAGCAAGCAAGAAATATTAAAGAAGCTAAAAGGACATAAAACTAAAGAAGCATGCAAGCATAAGAAAGGAAATTAAACTAAGAAAGAAACAACATAACTAAAGGAAAACATCTATTATTACTCACTCAATTACAAGTAGTCTCTCTCCACCAAGGGTTTTTGCTTCAAGGCTTTTACTCCTAGTAGAGAGGATGGCCACCAAGAGAGAGATGGGGTACAAGAGAGGAGGGAAAGTTCTATTTATAGCCATAGAAACAGGTAATCCGGGACAATTCCCCGGTATGGGACTAAACAAATACCACAAATAGACTAAATACACACTAATACACGACCCTACGAAATCTTAGCGGATCCGGATCAATAGACCGCCAATCAACGGTCTATATTGTTTGGATCCGGCTATTGTTCCATGTGGGTTTTTCTAGATGTCTTTGTTGGCCTTTAATGCATCTACTTCGCTTGCTGAAGTTCCGACCCAAATAGAATTGCGAAAATACTCCCCATGATTGTGTGGAGTATTCTTGTTTGCTCATTGGCCCTTCGATCTTACATTCAGGTCATTCGATCTTGCATCTTAGTCCTCGAGTCTCTCAACTCAGTCATTTTCCCTGGTGTTAGGTCCATTTATAGTCTCTCCTTCTCAAACCAACTTATTCCTGAAAACTAAACATTAAACACGTTACATAGCATTGTTTCAGTGAAAGATAATGGATATAAGACACAAAGATATGCATGAAATGATGTCAATCAGTTACCCAAATAACAAAGATGTTTTGCTCACTCAAACTAAACACGGTCCACTTACTGATATGTAAAATATCACTTGTGTCTATCCCTTGCCTCATGATATTAAGAATATTATACAAAAAAGAAATGTGTCACCTTTGTATTATATATTCATATCTTGATCTCTTAAGCTAATTAGAAATATGTAACTTAAAACAAGTCACATTGTGCACATTATAATTTCACTTTATAAAGAGGCCCACTAATATCATTACTCAAGTAAAGATGGACAATAATAATCCTTTGACGAACTATCTTTCCCAGCATAAGTCATACTTAACCAACTATTGCTTTTATCACTATACTCAATGACAACTTTTGACAATAAACAAATTAAACACTTCCTATGTCAAAAGACATAAGTCTCATATCCTAGGATTCAAGACATAGTGAAAACATTAATGACACATAACACAAATCTATAATGTTTGACCCGCTAGGTCTATTCAATATATAAAACTAACCATTTTCCGTTTTTATATACTCGTGTCGTCAAATAGTTGTAGAGCTACAATAATCGATGAGCAACACGACAATTTTACTTCGGTAATTAATGTTCCATGTCAATTACCATAATTTTGAATAACTTTTGATTTATGTAAACCATTATATTTTAGAGCTCTACAGTTAAGGACCAAGAGTCTCTCCCTTAACACTTCGAAAAGACGAATAGAATAATCAAGGATCAAAATGTTTGCACATTCAATTAATAACAATTGAGATATAAAAGTAAAACTTTTAGAACACATTCCTTTCACTACAGGTGATCAAGACTCAAGGAAGAATGGAATCAAGTCAAGACATGTAATCAAGCTCATTGAAGACATGTAATTTGATATTTTATTTGAGTCTTAGGAATCTATGTAATCTTGAGCATACCAGAGGTAAAATCCATTCACATAGACTCTAGGGAACCTATAGAAGTAACATACCAATTTCTATATCAATCCGACTTGAATAGGCAAACCAATTCCATAAGACAACCAAGCTTAGTAGAACTACCTGCACCCAGACGGTTGACCAACCATGTTACGGTCGACCGATTGTTAAGTGCAAATTTGGCCTTGGTTCGGTCAACCAATTGTCCCGTATTTTCCAGATGACCGTTAAACTTGTCGTATTATACCAACGGCCGTATTCGTATTTTTCACCAACCCCCAAAATATATTTGATCACCAGTCGACCGTCGACCTAGAAACGATCGACGGAATATAAACATTTTGAGACACCAAAGTGCATGTTATTTTCGGTCAACCAGACATTCCTTTTGTGGTCGACCGATACATCCTTTAACCCTAGTTTCGGTCGACCGTCCCCTCTTAGGTCGACCATTCACTTAAGTCACAGACCTATCAAGTTCGACCGAAGCTCAATGTGGATCGAACATTTCCTTATACTTAAGAAAATGGTCGACCGTCTGTTGAGGGACGGAATTACAGATCTTCATTTCTAATTTTTTTTTCTATCTCACACACAACTTACACAATTCTACCCCAACGGTTATATCTCTCTAAGAGCTTATAAATAGAAGTCCATACACATTGTTTACACAACTCTTACACTTCCAATTGTCTCATACATTAAAGAGAATTCTCCAACTCTTATAACTCTCACTCCTACACTCAAGAGCCCAAATTTTACATCTTGATCATTTCAATATCATACTCAAAGTGTGCTCAAGCTAGAGAGTATTGTTCCACTCAAGTTCTTTGTTGTTCAAAAGAGTAAAGGATCCAGTGAAAGCCCAAAGCATCCTTCTCGGATTGTGAGAAGAGGAATCCAAGCTTGTGAGGGTGTTCACAAGGCTTGAAGTGTAAAGGTGTTCTCTCTCGGCCCGGAACAGGGAGTGGATAATGAAGTCGTGGGCGGAGCTCGTGTAATCGAGCGGAGCTTGCAAGAGAAGAAGTAGGTGGGAGACCGAACCTCTATAAAAACACCAGTGTCCATTGTGGTTTTCATTGCTTTTCGATACTTTGTTTTAATTCGTTTCTGCTGCACATTTTGTTAAGTTAAGTATGGATTAAGTGTAATTTGATTAGACAATTAAGGGTCATGACGATCTACAACATGCTCACAAGGCACCCACCAACACACATGGATGGGCTGCAATATATAATTCATAAACAATAACGGGTGGCTCACACAAGCTGCTACATCCCTTGCCAGAATATTGTCGGCGAAACCTCCGCCGAACATGGACGGGCTGCACACAAGCTGAACCACACAAACACACTGATGGCTATCAGGCCGGCATGTCCTTTCCATTGCCCCAAAAAGGCTGGTGGACTCGTTGCCTCAGAGCCAATCACACTCCACACAACCAATACAAGCACAAAATATGGCAACAATCGTCGACCAAACATAACACAATGGTCGACCGATTCCTTAAAGAAAGGGCACAGTTAAACCGTAACAATCCGGTCAAACAAAAACACATGCAACCGATCAAACCAACGTCATAAGCGGTCGACCATTTAGGTAGTCAATGCCCAGTCCAACTAACATAACTACCAATCGGTCGAACGACAGAGGGAACCTGTTCGACCGAAAATATCGGAGTCTTCAACTATTCAAATTCAACCTCTATCAGTCGAACAAGGAGTCATGGGTGGTTGATTAGTAGCATATCATACATTACTTTCATGCTATATATCTTTTATTTTACCCAATATTTGTGCTACGCGAGTGTGTTTTGATATGTTTCAGGGTAAGGGCAATAAAGAAGAGAAATGAAGAGAAAATGACCAAAATGCGAGAAAAAAGACTGACTGGTGAGATTTATGGACCTATCTGTAAGAGTGAAGGACCTAGATGTAAGTTAAAAGGACCAATTAGCAAATTGAGAAACTCCACACCATCACGTTGAGTGTTTTGGCAATTAGATTCGGGTCAAGACTCAAACAATCGATCCCGGTGCACCCCACGTGGATAATTGAAGCAAAGAAGACGCCAACCAAAATTGCGTCAAATACAACCAAACATGACCTCCAATTGGCGGTCCTACACAACCAACTGGTGGTCTAGTTGGGTCAGGATCCGACCCAACTTCTCTTGGTTTTGTATTATGTTGTTTTTATCCATTTGAAGAAGTTTCATTAGTCCCACACCGGGGAATTGTCCTCAGTTGCCTTTTTCATGTCTATAAATAGAACTTCTCATCCTCCTTTGTAATACACTCCTTGCTTGGTGGTCATTCATTCTACTTAGAATAAAGCCTTGGAGGAAAACTCTAGTCGAGAGATGCTACTTGAAATGTGAGCCATGAATAAAAGAAATCTTTGTTAGTTTCATGTTGTCTCTTTTAATTCTTGCATGCTTAGCTTAATTTTGCTTTATCTTAGTAGAATTAATTAGAATGTTGCATTTGCTTAATATAAATGTTACCTTAATAAGTAGTGAGTAGTTCCATCCCTACACAACCATAAGGTACTTCCTATGCATAAAAACACAACCTACACTCCTACCTTATTGGATGGATTCTTCAACACTTTATTTCATGTGTACACACTCCAACCCTTGGGGGGTTTCTTCCTGAATTTCATCTTGCTTTTATAGTTACTTAGTTTAGTTTCAATTCCTCTCGTGCTTTCATCTTCCTTTTTTGTTGCTTGCTAGTTTAGTGTAGCTTAGTTTAGCTTAATCAACTTCTTCTCCCCTTAATTTTCCACTTGATTTGTGAAGAATCAGAGTTGACACACCTCCTTATGGACTCGACCCGTACTTGTCACTGCTTCATCACGGTCGTGCACTTGCAGTATTATAACTGAATCAATCAAGTTTTTGGCGTCGTTGCCAGGAAGGTGCTCTTCCAGACTCTGGTTTGGACGATTAGAGTCGATTTGATAGTTTGTTTTTAGTTTTGTTTTGTTTCAAGACATTTAAAGTTCACTAGGGAAGACACAGGACAAATCTTGGAGCATTTTGGGAGATAGCGGTCTGAGATCGTTGATTGACGGCTTGGTGAGCTCCTTTCTCCCCTGATTTTCTTCATGTTGTTGGTAATGATACAGTAAAGTTGTCAGGGAGCTCAATTTTGCATGTCTTAACCTATAGATTGCTTCCAGATTAATCGATAAATCAATCAATCCCCTTTTTATACAACTTGGACCTTAAAACTCAATGCAAAATATTAGACTAATTGTCATTTAGGTCATGCATTGTTTGTAGACCTTGCATGCACTTGTCTTTTCTTTTCTTTACATTCCTTTTGTCGATTGTTGGCATGAGGTACGTGCACCCATTCTCTCATTCATTCATAGTTAAAGGACATATTAGTTAGTAAGGTCCATTGGGACAAGTTTGAGGTGAGCGTTTGGTTTGAGCGTTGATTGCTAGATTAAGACTCAAAACACTACTTAGGAGGGATTGTCCCATACCAGATAAGGTGGGGGATTTCATCACCCCTCCTTTAGCCCCACAAACCACACTCAAGTAAAGCCTTAATCTAAAATCAAGAAGACATTGACCACTACGACTTGATCGCATTAGGAGAGGGATCTGGTCACAACCGTCATAACATGATCGGCGTCCCCACTTCGTCGATAGTAGGAGAGACGAGATCTCTAGATCTTGGCTCACTTGCTGGGTTCTGTGGTCTTCGTTGTAGGGAGGTCAAGCATGTTGTGGTCGTGTGACCTCGCAGTTAGGCGTCATCTAGCTGTAAGGACCTGTACTGACCTTAGGTTGCTTGAGCCGTGTTTGCTAGATTAGGTTTCTACCCTCACCCACTACCCACGCTAGTTCTAGGGATTCTTCCCTTCCCTTCTCATCTGATTCCCTTCCCCCTATATATTCTTCAAGTAGTCTCCTCCTCTAATTACAGCTTCTATTGTGTCTTGTTTTAGAGTTGAGTCGAGTGTTTTATGCGAGGCTGGGCTCGTTCTGGTGAGAGTGCTTGACTGGAGAGAGTGCATTTTTTCTGAGATGGACGGTCTAGGTAATCGCCCATCACCGCCTCGAGCTCATTTGGAGCATTAGACTGAGTGGTCTCATGGAGATGGGGGAAATCGGGTTCCATACAAGGATAACCTTGGTCCACTCCCACCACCACGTAGACCTCCTTCTCCTCCTCCTCCAACTCAGGCGGAAGAGGGATTCGGTCAGGATCAAGTTCTTGGTGCACCACCACCTTTTGCTCAACGGGATAGACCAATGACTCTGTGGGAGCGGATTCATCCTGTTCGGGCCGCGCAACTATCACCTAGCATCTCATTCTTGCATAGTCCTCCCTCCTGCTCACAAGAACAACTATGAATTGAAACTTCAATATATGAGCATGCTTCCTACCTTCACTGCCAATAAGGAGGATTAATATATCTTTATATGTGAATTCGAGAAGGTATGCCTCATGATCAAGCTTCAACTTCTTGGCGAGGATTCTATCCGGTTGAGGATGATTTCTTTCGCGTTGAAGGATAACATGAAGAAATTGATGTACAACCTCTCGGCGAACTCGATTCGGTCTTGGGATGAATTCGTCACCATTTCGGAAGAGATTTTTCTCCGAAAGGAAGACTCAACAGATATGACACCATATACATCAAGTGTATCAGACTGAGACTGAATTGTTTCATGCTTTCTTTGAGAGGTTCAAAGACCTTCTCCTGAAGTTCCCTCATCATGGAATTGAGTTGTGGCACTTGTACCGGATTGATTACGAGGGCCTGAACTACAACACCCAAAAATTGTTAGAGTCGATGTGTCAGGGTGATTTCCAAATGAAATATGTTGATGAGGCATGAGACACTTTTGAATTGATGGCTGAACGTACCCTTGAGTGGGACACCATGAGAGAGCCACCAACCGCTAGGTCTTCTGGTTGAGTGATGTGAATTAAATTTATACCGCAAGTGCACGGTGTCAATGAAGACGAGGCAAATACGGGTCGAACACAAGGAGGGAGAGATTTTGTTATTAGTGTGATTTCGATTGGAGAAGAAGGAGAGAAGAATTAATTGGGTTTTGAGATTTTTGGATTTTAATTATCTAAGGCAAGAAACAAGAACAATTAAACCTAAAACAAGAACAAAGATGTGAATTCCGTCGGGTGGAGGTTTAGATTTAAGGTTTAGATTAGAGAATTTAGAAACTTATAATAAATCATATTAGTTATAAAGCATTACATGATAAATGATTTAACATAAACTCAAGTAATCAAAATATACTAACACGAAATTAAAATAATAACATTCATTCATCTTCTCTTCACCCTAATCCGTCACCTCCACCCTTTGGAAGGAGTTAAGAACTCATAGAGGGAGGAAGAAGGGGTCCTTGAGACATTACAAAAGAAAACTAAAAGTAAGAAATAAAAGACAGAATTTTATTAATGAAAAGAAGAATACAAAACTAAGATTAAGAATAAAAACTACAACCAAAGACTAAGGACCCTTCTAACATCGTTCTCGGGTCTATTTATAGTTGCTACAAGGGATCTAGGTATAATATTGGAAAGTACACGTGTCCAGACACGACTGGACGAAATTGGGAGACGTGGATCGACGCTTGGGCGGCGGAAACGCCGCATATTGTATGTGTGGTGCGGCGGAAACGCCGCACAATCTGGCCTGATTTTGTCCGGATTTTGGTTGAATGTTTATGGTATGATTTGATCCTTCTTTGCGCGTCTGGATTGCTTCTTTCTATTCTTTTGAGCTCCGGATTAATTCCTTCACATATTTGGAGATATACATTGATTTTTCTATATATTTTCTCCAAGAGAATAAAAGCTACTCGTGATTTGCAATTAGGTCCTTGACTTTTTGCAGTTAAGTCCCCGGCTACTTTTGTGCTTAAGTCCTTGTTCTTTTTGTGATTAGGTTTTGAATGCTTTTATGCTTGGATGCATTTCCATTTGGAGCCCGATAAACTTGAACTTGATCTTTGTGATAGAAATGAATCTTTTGCACGCGTTTATGCTCGGGATGTGGGTAATTTGCATTCAGGTCCTTGTATTCTGTAAATAAGACTAAACACATACCTTAGTAGCATTTATTGATATAAAAGCAATCTAAATGAAAGACATATGATGCAATGTATGCAATGCATCATTGAGCAGGATCATACCAAATTGAGACAACTATCGCGTCAGAGGCAAAAATAGCTACACTCATGCGTAGGATTGAATGTGTTTAGAGTTTGACCGAGCTCCTATAGCTCAGGTCGCTACTCCCGTATGTAGTAGGTGTGGACTTACGGGACATAGTGTCTTGGAGTGGGTTTATGCTCCAAGCGATATTGAGCATGCAAATGCGACGTATGAATAGCAGCCCCGTAATGACCCATACAGTCATTCCAACAACCTGGGATAGCGAAACCAGCCTAACTTCTCATGGGAGCCTAGTGGGGGCAACAGTTAGAGTTTGCACCCTCAACCTCAACCCCCACATCAAAGGTCTCAGCCTATCGACGACCACGCCTATCGACGACCTACCAACCCCCACATCAAAGGTCTCAGCCTCATACTCACCAACCTACTCAGGCCTTACCATCGGGTTATTCTGGTCACACTCTACCTCAATGGGTTGAGCCAAGGGACTCCACTTTTGAACAAACCCTTCACGCGTTCATGCAGAACAAGTAAACTATGCTTGTATTCAATAACTCCATGATCAAAGCATTGGAAGAACAAGTTAGTCAGTTGGCTCATCAGCTCCATGAACGTGAGAAAAGTCAATTCCAAAGTGAACCCAAGATGAATCCCTGGACTACCAATCTAAAGGAAGGCCACTAGTACCTGAAGCTACCTCTGAACCGACCCATCATGTTAATGTGATGCATACTTTGAGGTCCGGTAAGTAGGTGGAGAACCAAATTGGGTTGTCTTCCTTGCAATCACCATCTCTTGGTGTCACCAGGCCTGCGGTGATACCTACATCTATGGGGGAGTCGGATCTTGAGGTTCCATCAACAAATATTTCTAGGAAGGAACTTGATCCGGAGGTTCCTTCTACGTTTATTTCGACAATAAGGGCCGAACCCTGAGGTCCCTGATTGACAACATTTCATGCTTATATTTGTACCTTATATCCATTATCTTACACCTAAGCAATGCTATGTGACGAGTTTTATGTTTAGTTTTCAGAAATAAAGAGGTTTGAAGAGAAGAGCCATGAAAGGACCCAAAAGCAGGAAAAAAGGACCTAATTGTGAGACCTGGGGACCAAGATGCAAGGGGGAAGGACCTGATCGTAAGATAGAAGGACCTAAGAGCAAAACAGGAAACTCCACACCATCATGAGGAGTATTTTGTCAATTCGATTCGGTCGGAGCTCCACTAAACCAGCTAGATGCATCCAAGACCAAGAAACAAACCAAGGCAAGCCCACCAGAAGTCCCAGCCGGATCTGGGCCTTATAGGCCGCCAATTAGCGGTCTGGAACCGCCAATTGGCGGTCTGGTTAAGCCCAAATCAGCCAAGATTCTTCCTGGACTTGTATTAGCATGTGTTTAGGCTATTTTTGGTATTGGTTTAGTCCCACATCGGGGGATTGTCCCGGATTAGCTTTTTCCATGCTTATAAATAGAACTCTTCACCTCCCATTGTACCCATTGCTTGGTGGCATTCTCTCTACTAAGGAGTGAGCCTTGAAGCAAAAACTCAAGGTGGAGAAGAATGCTACCTTCAATGTGAGTCATTTTGTTAATAAAATAATTCTTCTAGTTTCTTTAAATCTTGTCTTTTAATTTGTGCATGTTTGTTTAGTCTTTCCTTTCCTTTTATGTTTCTTTAATGCTTCTTGCCTTCTTAGTTAACTTTCATTTCAGTATTATGCTTTCTTTGCTTAGTCTAATCAGTAGTGTAATGAGTAGTGAGTAGTTCCATCCCCATTTGGGGGGTGGAGAAATATGTGATATAATTATGTAGTGTATTAAGTGTGTGTTATTTTTATCCATTGAGCTTTATATGATTTCCATAACCATCTAATGGGTCTCCACTCTTATCTTTGATATGCTAATGCTCTTGAATGAAGCTTAGCTTATGCTTTGATTAGTGGACCTATTTTATGGGGAATGATAAGGTTAGGATATGGATGAAGTTAATATTGGAAACACAATTTGTAATGTATGTGCTCTTGTTGCCTTTACCTTAGCTAATGTCTTGTATGTTTTAATGATGTAGTGAAATCTTAATTCATGTAGAGGCATAGTAGGGTATAGTCTTTATACTTGAGTTCATGTAGCTTCATTCCAATTATTGTCTTGTATGTTTTAATGATGTAGTCTTATCTTAATTCATGTAGAGGCAAAGTTGGATGTAGTTTTATGATTTCATGCACTACATGTTGTGACGAGCTTAATGAACACACACACACTTCTTTATGTTCACATTATTTCTCTACCCCCTTTGGGGTTTAGTTTTCTTGCTCTTCTTCCATTTCCATTTGCGTTTTAGTGTAGTTTAGTGTAACCAACCTTTCTTCCCTTTCTTTACCTCTCGCCTTCGCACAAACCAAGTGTCGACACACCTCCCAGTGGACGACCCGTATTTGCCACCGCTTCAACGCGGCCGTGCACTTGCGGTTAAATATAAAACGAGATCAACCAGTCCCCTTGTCTCATCATGTGTCGATGGATTCAGATTCTGAGGTCCTCACTCATGTTTCTATGGAACAAAATGTTGAGGTTCCTTCGAAATACCCATATGCCCCGAAGGCGTCATTCCTTGAGCGCCCTAAAAAGAAAACTTCATATCAGCATGACAGGATGCATGAGATCTTTTGGCAAGTTAAGGTGAACAATCCTCTATTGAAGGTGATTCAACAAATGCCACCTTATGCCATGGTTCTCAAGGATTTATGAACGACGAAGAGAAAAACCAATGTTCCCAATAAAGCTTTTCTTGTCGCTAATGTAAATTCATTGTTGGCACAACCCACGCAAATCAAATACGAGGACCCTGGTTGCCCTACTCTTTCTTGTGTGATTGGTGAGGTGTCAATACATCGAGCTTTATTTGACCTAGGTGCATCTTTCAATCTTCTGCCGTATTCGGTCTACATCCACCTCGATTTTGGAGACCTCAACCAAACAAAAACCCTTTTTCAATTAGATGCTTGGTCAATGAAGAAACTGAAGGGCGTGGTGGAAGATGTTCTAATCAAAGTGGGTGGGTTCATTTATCCAGTCAATTTCTTTGTTTTGGATACTGAACTTGCGCCAAACCCACTTGGACAAATTCCTGTTATTTTGGGGTGACCATTTCTAGCGACTTCCAATGCCTTGATCAATTGTCGTAATGGTCTGATGAGCTTGACATATGGTAGTCTGTGTGCTTGTTTCAACATCTTCACCATCGAGAAGAACTGAGGTGCCTTCTATGACCCTGTTGAGGTCAACCTTATCGAGGGCGCACATGAGATTGAAGTCGAAGGAACCTTCAAGTATTTCAGAGAGTTGTTCGATGGAGATCCTGATTATGGTAAAGATGTTTCAATTGGGATGGTTGATGCATTGCATACATTGCATCATATGTCTTTCATTTAGATTACTTTTATATTAATAAATGCTACTAAGGTATGTGTTTAGGCTTATTTACAGAATACAGGGACCTGAATGCAAATTACCCACATCCCGAGCATAAACGCGTGCAAAAGACTCATTTCTATCATAAAGACCAAGCTCAAGATTATCGGGTTACGAATGGAAATGTATCCAAGCATAAAAGCATTCAAGTCCTAATTGCAAAAAGAACAAGGACTTAAGCACAAAAGTAGCCGGGGACTTAATTGCAAAAAGTCAAGGACCTAATTGCAACTTCACGAGTTATTATGGAGAAAACCTAAAGAAAAATCAATGTATATCTCCAAATACATAAAGGAATTAATCCGGAGCTCAAAAGAATGGAAAGAATAAATCCAGACGCGCAAAGAAGGATCAAATCATACCATAAACATTCAACCAAAATCCGAACAAAATCATATCAGATTGTGCGGCGTTTCCGCCGCACCACACACACAATGTGCGGCGTTTCCGCCGCCCAAGCGTCGATCCACGTCTCCCAATTTCGTCCAGTCGTGTCTGGACACGTGTACTTTCCAATATTATACCTAGATCCCTTGTAGCAACTATAAATAGACCCGAGAACGATGTTAGAAGGGTCCTTAGTCTTTGGTTGTAGTTTTTATTCTTAATCTTAGTTTTGTATTCTTCTTTTCATTAATAAAATTCTGTCTTTTATTTCTTACTTTTAGTTTTCTTTTGTAATGTCTCAATGACCCCTTCTTCCTCCCTCTATAGGTTTCTAACTCCTTCCAAAGGGTGGAGGTGACGGATTTAGGGTGAAGAGAAGATGAATGAATGTTTTTATTTTAATTTCGTGTTAGTATATTTTGATTACTTGAGTTTATGTTAAATCATTTATCATGTAATGCTTTATAACTAATATGATTTATTATAAGTTTCTGAATTCTCTAATCTAAACCTTAAATCTAAACCTCCACCCAACGGAATTCACTTCTTTGTTCTTGTTTTAGTTTTAATTGTTCTTGTTTCTTGCTTTAGATAATTAAAAATCAAAAAAATCTCAAAACCAACTTATTTCTTCTCTCCTTCTTTCCCCCAATCGAAATCACACTAGTAACAAATCTCTCCCTCCTTGTGTTCGACCCGTATTTGCCACGTCTCCATTGACGTCGTGCACTTGCGGTATAAATTTAATTCTCATCAAGTTTTTGGCGCCATTGCCGGGGAGGCGAAGCAGATTTTGTTTATTGTTGTTTTTTCGATTCTATTCTGTTTATCTTGTGTGCGATCTAAGTAGTTGGATTTGTGTTTCAGGAGACAACAGAGTAAGCGGTGAAATCTGAGCGCAGTCGGAGCAAGAAGGGCGGCGAAATCGCCGCATATCAAGCACAAGCTGCGGCGGATCCGCCGCACAACAGAGGCTTCTGGGCTTCTACTTTTTCTGGGGTTAGCACCATCTCTGGGTGGACGCGTGGAGCTACTGAAATTTCAAGAGCGGGCGGTGAACCCGACTGAGCATTGCGTAGGTAACCTTTGTTGCCCTTTTCCTCGTAATTTCTTGTTTCGGAAAATTTCCTTTTCGTAGAACTGCATGTGTTAAATTTTTTTCCATAATTGGCAATAATTCAACTCTGACCTAAAATTGGCAAAATTAGAAAGGCCTTAGTGCATGCATCATCTAGTGTTTTGTATGCATTATTCTTGCTAAATTCTTGCAAATCAATTTCTGTTGAAGAGTGCTGGAGTCAAGGTACGTATCGTGATTTTCATCGATTGCATTTAAGCTTATAATCTAGTTTGCATACAACCTTGCAATTGCCCCCTCTAAAGACCATTGTTTGACTATCTTTGCTAGATCTAAGTTAAACTATCTTAAGGGCAACTCCGTAGGCAAAGATACGGTGGGGATTTCATCACCCTTCCGTGGCCCACAAATCACAATCCTAAAGTGTCACCTAAGCCTTAAATTAAAATCAATTAGACATTGACCCCTAAGGACTCAGACTCATTTAAGGAGAAGAATTGGTTTGACTTGCTATGACGTGAAGCCGATTGAATTTAATTTGGTGTCTAGAAAGTATTTTTGTGTTGACGTAAGTCTTCCAAGCGAAGTGGTTGTCTAATTGGCACTGACTCTGTCGGAAGCGCTCCCACTAGCTATACACTACCTGGCCAAGTTGGTTTGATTAGTGAGGGAGGTGAATCAAGCGAATCAATTCGACTCAACCAGTTAGGAGTCGTCTAGATCTAAGTGACACTAGGTCTAGGATTGTTTGAACCGTGCTTTCTTAGGAATTTTCTGACCAACCCTCTTTCTATCTTTAGAGTTAGGTTTCCCTTCTCATCTGAGTTTTCTTTCTCTTCTCACCTAAATTCTCTAGATTAGGATTCCTTTCTCATCTTTCCCCATTCTATTGTTTGTTTCCCTTTTGAAAAAAAAAACGAAAATATAAAAAAAATTGTAATTAATTCTTGAACTTAAATTTGGAATTTAAATTTGGAATTTAAATTCAAAAAATGATTCAACCCGGTGCGCTCAGATTTGGATTCGGGACTTGAGTAATCGACTCTCACGAGTTCATCTAGATTTCAGTCCCCCAATCCACCTGTTGCACTACCTCACCCGGATCCAATGGGTGAGAACGTAGTGGACCCGCCTGTTGCACAACCTATAACTCTGAGGGATCGATGCTATCCAGTGATGGCTGCTCAGCCATCGTGCATCGTTATGCCCACCATACCGGGTCGCGACTTCGAACTTAAGGCACAATACATGAGTATGTTGCCTAAGTTCACCTCTAGGGAAGACCCATATCTCTTCCTTAGAGAATTTGAGGAAATCTGCTCTCTTACGCAATACCAGCATATCCCTGAGGAGGCAGTGCGTCTGAAATTCGTGCCTCTGGCACTGAAGGACGACGCTAAGAAATGGCTATATAGTCTAGCCGAAAGATCTATTAGGAGTTGGGCTGAGTTTGTTCAAGTATTCCTGAAAAAATATTTCCCCAACCATAAGACTATGAGGATTAGGAATGAAATTGTTGCATTCATTCAGTCTGAGAGCGAGCCGTTCTATTCCTACCTAGAAAGATTCAAAAGTGTTCTGACCCAATGCCCTCATCATGGAATTCCGAGATGGCAATTATGCCAAATTATTTATGAGGGATTGACACCCACATCTAGGGTTATGGTAGAATCCGTAAGCCAAGGGAACTTTATGTCGAAAAATGAAAATGATGCCTGGACTTTTCTTGTGGAATTAGCTGAAAACAGTATGCAATGGGACAATGCTAGAACACCGCTTAACCCAAGTATTGGATCTAGAATAGCAAGCCAACCCAAACCAGGTGTCTTAGCTGTAGATGCCAACATAGCGGCTGAAGCAAAACTAGCTACCCTTATGTGCAGAATGGAAAGTTTAGAGCTACGAACCCAAAAACCGAGTGAATCAAGCCTCGTCTATCCCTTGCTCTAGATGTGGTCAAACTGGTCATGTAATGGAGGATTGTGCAGAATGGGACCAAGTTAATGTCATGTATAACCATGCTAGAAATGACCCATACGCATCAACCTATAACACGGGTTGGCGTAATAATTCCAATTTCTCATCAAGCCAACAAGGTCAACCTCCTAGACAACAACCAAACCCGTATAACCAAAATAATACATCATCTGGGTTTAGTAACAATAACGATCATGAGGTTAGGTTGACAAGCTTGGAAAATTTGATGAAAACCTTTATACAAACAACCAACCAGACCTTCCAAAGGCTTGAGACACAAGTCAACCAACTAGCACAAATAGTAGGTGAAAGAGAAAAGGGTCGGCTTCCAAGTCAACCTGAGGTGAACCCTAGATCTAATAATTCATATCAATCCTATCAAGCACCTTCAGGAAATAACAACCCTAGACCGGTTCAAATGGTTAATGAGGAAGGACCGTTCCAACAAATAAATGCAGTAGTATCATTACGGTCCGGAAGACAAGTTGATAACAATGTGGTAAATCCTAGAGTGTCCAATCAATCTAGCCATCACGCACCCACATATGACCTGACCATTGAACCTGACGTCCAATCTGAAACGCCAACCCACCTACTCAACCTGAACCCATAGCTCAACCTGAACCTGAGCGAGTCTATGTTCCTAAAGCTTCATTCCCCAATAGACTCAAAAAGAACTCAAGTGCACAAATAGAGAAAATCTTGGAAGTATTTAAGCAAGTTGAGGTGAACATTCCACTCTTAGACATGATTCAACAAATACCTGCTTATGCTAAATTCTTAAAATATTTGTGCACTAAAAAGAGAAAAACGAACGTACCAAAGAAGGCATTCTTAACTGCAAACACAAGTTCTATTTTGTCCAACACATCTCCTATAAAATATAAGGATCCTGGATGTCCCACAATTTCATGTGCAATAGAATTTACTTTTATCAACAAAGCCCTTCTAGACCTTGGTGCTAGTGTTAACCTACTCCCACACTCTGTCTATGAGCAAATGAACCTTGGTCCACTAAAACCCTCTAAGACAACCCTTCAATTTGCTGATTGTTCTATTAAGAAACCAAGAGGTATAGTAGAGGATGTTTTGATCAAGGTTGGTGACTTCATTTACCCAGTGGATTTTGTCGTACTAGATACCACACCTGTTGTAAATCCTAACCGACAAATCCCTGTAATTCTAGGCAGACCCTTTTTAGCCACTTCGGAAGCATTGATAAACTGTCGTAATGGGCTCATGCAATTATCTTTTGGGAACTTAAAAGCTGAATTTAATATCTTTCATATTGATAGTGAGCCAGAAATAATATGCAATCAAAGTGACGTTGTGATGAAATCACGAATCTATAATATTTCTGAATCATCACAAAATCAAAAAGGAAGTAAGAAAAAGGGGAGGAATTCATCTACACACCCACCGTCACTCGAGCAAATAAGAGAACCAATTTATGTGAGGGGTGTGGAACCTGTGAATCAAGACTCTCATTGCAACATGGGGAACAATTCAACGGGATACATGCACCAATATGGTGTCATTCAATCCAGTTCTGACTATGGTTGACTTTGAGCAAATTCCATCCTTCCACCGCAATTCACCAAGGTAATAAGTGCATTTGCTTTATATTTGCATACATTGAGGACAATGCATGATTTAGGTGTGGGGGGTGTTTATGTATATATTTATCTATATAGCTGTCTTTTATTTCAAAAAAAAAATCAATGTTTCATGACATAGCTTAAGATTGAACTGCCAAAACCCGTGTACAAATTGCATTGATTTTTTGTTCCTTATTATATAGTTCTGCTTGTAGAAATTATGACATAAATCGAAGTTCCAAAGAAATAACCCATTACCCTTTAAGACATGTATGCACTTAAATTTGATGAATCAAATCTTTGAAGTGGTTGATAAAAAGCAGAGGTTGAGGAAAATATACCGGGAAGTGTGGAGTTCTAATAGCAATTAAGCCTTGAGGAAAATAAAATTAAAAATAAAAAAATAAAGTGAGGAAAGCACATTCTGCAAAATGATTACAAAAGTCCAAGCCTTTGAGTCACTGGTCCGTAGGGATATCTTGAAACCCGGTAACTTGAGTCTACCAGCTCGGGATTATCGACCAAACTCGCTACACGAATGCAAAAAGGGTAAAAGTGTCAAAAAGAAAATGTGTTGAATCACGGAAGAAAAGAAAAAAATACTCAAGGCCCAAAGCTAAAAGAATGAACCATGCCATGGTTGATCCGAATGAAACTTCACAACCAGAGGAGGCGTGCAAAATAATTCAAGTGATAAACATGTGTAGAAGGGTTAGTGGTGTGAATGTTGGAGGAACAAAGACCAAGTCATATTTTTAATGAGTTAGATTTATATAATGAGCATGCAAAAATTCTTAGTGAGATGTATAAGGTTGAGGTAGGGATATTGAGAACTATTAATGAAATGTTGATTTAGGATTTTGTGGGTATATCCGCTGAAAACCCTCAGGAGACAACACTCCTCCTCCTTGGCAACAAAGAGGTTTAACGGCTTGTTGCACATGCTAAGTGCAATCGTGATTCCTACGAAAGTGAGTTAGGATTTCCCTGTTTTTATTTTTCTTATTTTCTGTTTTGCTAGGGACTCGCAAAATCTAGGTGTGGGGGTATTTGATGCATTGCATACATTGCATCATATGTCTTTCATTTAGATTACTTTTATATCAATAAATGCTACTAAGGTATGTGTTTAGTCTTATTTACAGAATACAGGGACCTGAATGCAAATTACCCACATCCCGAGCATAAACGCGTGCAAAAGACTCATTTCTATCATAAAGACCAAGCTCAAGATTATCGGGTTACGAATGGAAATGTATCCAAGCATAAAAGCATTCAAGTCCTAATTGCAAAAAGAACAAGGACTTAAGCACAAAAGTAGTCGGGGACTTAATTGCAAAAAGTCAAGGACCTAATTGCAATTCACGAGTTATTATGGAGAAAACCTAAAGAAAAATCAATGTAAATCTCCAAATACAAAAAGGAATTAATCCGGAGCTCAAAAGAATGGAAAGAATTAATCCAGACGTGCAAAGAAGGATCAAATCATACCATAAACATTCAACCAAAATCCGGACAAAATCAGATCAGATTGTGCGGCGTTTCCGCCGCACCACACACACAATGTGCGGCGTTTCCGCCGCCCAAGCGTCGATCCGCGTCTCCCAATTTCGTCCAGTCGTGTCTGGACACGTGTACTTTCCAATAATATACCTAGATCCATTGTAGCAACTATAAATAGACCCGAGAACGATGTTAGAAGGGTCCTTAGTCTTTGGTTGTAGTTTTTATTCTTAATCTTAGTTTTGTATTCTTCTTTTCATTAATAAAATTCTGTCTTTTATTTCTTACTTTTAGTTTTCTTTTGTAATGTCTAAAGGACCCCTTCTTCCTCCCTCTATGAGTTTCTAACTCCTTCCAAAGGGTGGAGGTGACGGATTTAGGGTGAAGAGAAGATGAATGAATGTTTTTATTTTAATTTCGTGTTAGTATATTTTGATTACTTGAGTTTATGTTAAATCATTTATCATGTAATGCTTTATAACTAATATGATTTATTATAAGTTTCTGAATTCTCTAATCTAAACCATAAATCTAAACCTCCACCCAACGGAATTCACTTCTTTGTTCTTGTTTTAGTTTTAATTGTTCTTGTTTCTTGCTTTAGATAATTAAAAATCAAAAAATCTCAAAACCAACTTATTTCTTCTCTCCTTCTTTCCCCCAATCGAAATCACACTAATAACAAATCTCTCCCTCCTTGTGTTCGACCCGTATTTGCCACGTCTCCATTGACGCCGTGCACTTGCGGTATAAATTTAATTCTCATCACTGGTACAAGAAGGTGTCGTATCTTGTGATCAAGTGGCTTTTGAGCCAGATCCTTTCGATAATGTAGCTCTTAAGCCACAAGATACCATTTTTGGCCATTGGGCCACCTACTCGTCAATATATCTATTAGGGACCCAAGGTGGGTTAAGAATCAACCACATGATACCCTACTTTTCAAACAACGAGACATAGATTCACCTCTCATTCATGCCTCCTATCTTTCTCATTCGCACGAGGCATCAAACGACCACAATGTTTATAAGTGTGTCAGGTGGTCAAGTAATTCAAGTTTTGGACTTTCCCACCTAGGTAATAAGTCCAGGATGTCACTTTATGTGGATGAAATGATCCTGGTGCACCCAAATGTTAGTTGGAGGGTATATATTGGTGACCCTCAGCTTTGTCGCGGAATGGAAATATATTTGCTTTCATTTCCTTTCACATACCCTGGTTTTGAAAGGCATGAACCACCATCCTTGGTTCATAAACCTCTCAATAATCCTCTTGTTTCTTATGTTGCGAGCCCATGCAGGTGCATTTCTGGCTTGAGAGATGGCAGGTTCCCATTTGATATCCCTTGACAAATGAAGATGGGAGCTCATTTTTGTACATAGTTATATATGAAAAAAAAGAAAAAAAACTCCAAGATTGAGAATTGATTGTTGTGGGCTCCAACCCCTGTGTTTTGGGACTTATTTGTTTCACGGATTTGTCTCCCTTCTTAAGTATTTCATAGGTTTTGAGGGGAATTTAGGTTTGTGTCATCAACATGACCATGAAAATTTCCTTGTGCTTCAAAGTTTGGTGAGATCTTTTAATTTTTCATGCAAAAATACATGTAGTATCATGCATTCGTGCTTGCATACATTGAGGACAATGCATGAAGTAAGTGTGTGGGGGGGGGGGGGGGGGGCGCTTTACATTTGTATATAGGTCGAGTCAAGCCTTTTCACTTTGTTTTTGTTTTCTTTTGTGTGTATTTCTAGGGTCATATTAGTGTACTGCATTTAATATTGATATATCTTCTTACCATGATCTTTGGGTGACTTGCCTTCTTTTGCTTTCCTGGTGCTTTAAAATTTTCCATTTCTTTCAAAATCTTCATGTGTTTGTGAAAGAAAAATGTCTTGTCGGTTGTACGTGTGTTTAGCATGTGCAAAACTATTGTAAGGCAAAGTAAAAAGGAAGAGTCCAAAATTGACTTGAACATTATGCATTAGGATATCTAGTACACTGACTTTACATTTTATCTAGTCGTAAGGTGCACCCTGGTTTCCCTCGGGAGGACAGTAATCATAGGGTTTCAGTTCTCAAATAAACAAAGAAGTCCACCATGAACCTAATGAGTCAAATAATTCGTTTGTTAGTATAAGGAAGTTTATTGTAGTCAGGGACCCTCAATCTCTTATTGTGAAACATTAAGCGTAGGGGTTTTGGTTCATGTGTAGATAAGAAATAAGTAAGTAGGGTGGTCTCTCTTCTCACACGGCTCCTATCACTCCGGAAATTAGGTCTGAGGGGACTTAGTATTTGGTGCTTTCGAGTCACCTGACTTGGGATGCACCGACCGAACTCTCGTTACAAGGATCGCCTTATGTGGAGATTTGGGGGAAGGTGTACCTGATAGTGTAAGTCCTCACAGGCGATGATGCACAAAACCTGACCTTGAGAGAATTAAACACCAACTAGTAAAAAAATAAAATGAAAAAAGAACGAAAAGAAAAGAGCAATACAAATAAGAACTTTAATTGACTTTACACGATGTATCACTGGAGGATGTTAATGTTGCCCATGTCTTTCACTTAAGTTCTTAATTAATTTACACTAATGGTTTCCTAGGCTAAGTGTGTGGACATGATACATATATATAGTCGGCCCGTTGGATTACCGTGTGCAATGATCATCAAAAGTTAGTCCGGCGAGACGTGTTATTAGGTTGAATAATGCATCAATGTTGGGATTTTGTGGGTATATCCCCTGAAAACCCCCAAGAGACCACACCCCTCCTCCTTGGCGACAATGGGATTTAATGGCTTGTTGCACGTGCTAAGTGCAATCGTTATTCCTACTAAAGTGAGTTAGGATTTCCCTATTTTTTGTATGTTTTCCTTTCTTTCATTTTTCTCTTTTTTGTTTTGCTTGGGACAAGCAAAAGGTAACTGTGGGGGTATTTGATTAGTAGCATATCATGCATTGCATTGATGCTATATATCCTTTATTTTAACCCATATTTTTGCTACTCGAGTATTTATTTGATATGTTTAAGGGTTTGGGCAATAAAGAAGAGAAATGAAGAGAAAAGACCAAAATATGAGAAAAATGACTGATCAGTGAGACTTATGGACCTATTTGCAAGAGGGAACGACATGGATGTAAGCCAAAATGACCAATTAGCAAATTAAGAAACTCCACACCATCATGAGGAGTATTTTGACAATTAGATTTGGGTCAAGACTCAAACAACCAATCTGGGTTCACCCCACGTGGATAATTGAAGCAATGAAGATGCCAAGCAAAAGTGGGTCAAACCCAACCAAACATGATAGCCAATTGGCGGTCTAGTTGGGTCAAGATCCGACCTGGCTTCTCGTGGTTTTGTATTATGTTGTTTTTTCTATTTGTAGAAGTTTCATTAGTCCCACACCAGAGCATTGTCCCCAGTTGCCTTTTTCATGTCTAGAAATAGAACTTATCTTCTTACTTTGTAATTCATTCCTTACTTGGTGGTTGATTGATCGTTTTATATTTTTAACCGCAAGTGCACGGCCGCGTTGAAGCGGTGGCAAATACGGGTCGTCCACTGGGAGGTGTGTCGACACTTGGTTCGTGCGAAGGCAAGGGGTAAAGAAAGGAGAAAAGGATTGGTTACACTAAACTACACTACAATGCTAAACTAGAATGCAAAAGGAAATGAAGACAAGCAATAAAACTAAACCCCAAAGGGGGTAGAGAACTGATGTGAACATAAAGATGTGTGTGTGTGTGTGTGTTCAATTAAGCTCCTCACAACATGTAGTGCATGAAATCATAAAACTACATCCAATCTTGCCTCTACATGAATTAAGATAAGACTACATCATTAAAACATACAAGACAATGATTTGAATGAAGCTACATGAACTCAAGTATAAAGACTAGACCCTACTATGCCTCCACATGAATTAAGATGACTACATCATTAAAACATACAAGACATTAGCTAAGGAAAAGGCAACAAGAGTACATACACTACAAATTGTGTTTCCAACATTAACTTCATCCATATCCTAACCTTATCATTCCCCATAAAATAGGTCCACTAATCAAAGCATAAGCTAAGCTTCATTCAAGAGCATTAGCATATCAAAGATAAGAGTGGAGACCCATTAGATGGTTATGGAAATCATATAAAGCTCAAGGGATAAAAATAACACACACTTAATACACTACATTATTATATCACATATTTCTCCACCCCCCAAATGGGGATGGAACTACTCACTACTCATTACACAAACTAATTTAGCAAAGGAAAGCATAATACTGAAATGAAATTTATACTACTTAAGCAAGAAATATTAAAGAAGTATAAAACTAAACAAACAAACAAGCATGCAAATGAAAGGAAATTAAACTAAGAGAGAAACAACATCATTAAAAGAAAACTTATATTATTAACTCACTCAATTACAAGTAGCTCTTCCTCCACTAGAGTTTTGCTTCAAGGCTTCACTCTTAGTAGGGAAGATGGCCACCAAGAGGGAGAGATGGATACAATGGAAGGTGAAGAGTTCTATTTATAAGCATGGAAAAAGCTAATCAGGGACAATCCCCCGATGTGGGACTAAACCAATACCAAAAATAGCCTAAACGAACATTAATACAAGTCCAGGAGAAATTTCGACGGATCCTGAGCAATATGGACCGCCAATTAGCGGTCCAAGACCGCCAATTGGCGGTCCAAACTTGTCGGATCGTGTTGGAATATGTTGTGGGCTTTGCTTTCTGGTATTGTTGGTCTTTGATGCGGTTACTCGACTTGTTGGAGCTCCGACCCGAATAGAATTGGTAAAATACTCCCCATGATGGTGTGGAGTATTCTGTTTTGCTCTTAGGTCCTTCTGTCTTACATTCAGGTCCTTCTCCCTTGCATCTTGGTCCCTAGATCTCACCATTCAGTCCTTTTTCCCAGCTTTTGGGTCCTTTCATGGCTCTTCTCTTCAAACCTCTTTATTCCTGAAAACTAAACATAAAACTCGTCACGTAGCATTGCTTAGGTGTAAGATAATGGATATAAGATACAAATATGAGCATGAAATGATGTCAATCAAATACCCCCACACCTAAGTTTTTGCTAGTCTCGAGCAAAACAAAGAAAGAGAAAAACAAACGAGAAACAAGAAATCCTAACTCACTTTCGTAGGAATCACGGTTGCACTTAGCACGTGCAACAAGCCGTTAAACCTCTTTGTTGCCAAGGAGGAGGAGTGTTGTCTCCTGAGGGTTTTCAGCGGATATACCCACAAAATCCGAACAAGATGCATTATTCAATCTAGACCTCGACTCGTTGGAAATATTTTGTCGATCAATGGATGCGGTAATGCTACGGGCCGACTCTATATAGGTGATCAGTCCACACCTCTACCCTAATGAACCATTCGTGTTAGTTAAATAAGGAATTAAGTGAAAGACATGGACAACCTCAAGATCCTCAAGTGATACAAAGTGTAAGGTCCATTAAGGTTCTTATTTGCATTACCATTTTTTTTTCTTTTTGTTTCTTTTCACACATTTTTTTTTCTTCTTTTTTTTCCTTTTTATTAGTTGGAGCTTCATTCTCCCAGGGTCAGGTTTCGTGCATCATTGCCCATGAGGACTTACACTATCACGTACACCTTTCCCCAAATCTCCACATAGGGCAATCCCTACCACCCGTGTAACGGGAGTTCGGTCGGCGCATCCCAAGTCAGATGACTCGAAAGCACCAGGCACAAAGTCCCTTCAGACCTACTTTCCCGAGTGATAGGAGCCGTGCGAGAAGAGAGGACATCAACTCACTTATTTCTTATCTACACATGAACCAAAACCCCTACACTACTGTCTCACAACAAGATTTAGAGGGTCCTTGACTACAACAAACTTCCTTAAGTTAACAGACACGAATTATTGACTCACTAGGTTCAGGGTGGACTTCTTTGAATGTTTGAGCACTGAAACCCTATGATTACTCACCCCCAAAGGAAAACTGGGGTGCATCCTAACGACTCGATAAATCCTAAAGCCACGTACTAGATATCCTAATGCATCAAGTTCAAGACAATTTTGGGAGCTTTCTTTTTACTTTGCCTCTCAACGGTTTTGCACATGCTAAACACACGCAAAACCCACAAAACATTTTCTTTCGAAAACACATGAAGATTTTGAAAGAAATGTGAAAATTTTGAAGCACTAGGCAAGCAAAAGAAGACAAGTCACCCAAGGATCATGGCAAGCAGATATATCGATATTAAATGCAGCACACTATCATGACCCTAACAATGCAAACAAAAGAAAACAAAATCAAAGGAAAAAGACTCGACTATGTACACACGTAAAACACCCCCCACACCTACTTCATGCATTGTCCTCAATGAATGCAAGCAAGATACTACATGGATTGATGCATAAAAAGGAGAGATCTCACCAACATGAAGTACAAAGGGAAGTGCAAGGTCATGTTGATGGACATAACCCGAATTCCCTCAAAACCTGTAAGATGCTAAAGAAGGGATACAAATACGTGAAAGAAATGGAGCCCAAATACACAAGGGTTGGGGCTCACAACAATCAATGCCCACTGAAGGAGTCTTTTATTGTTTTTTTTTTTTTTTTTATGTACAAACATGAAAGCTCAACCACTCATGTAGGAGCATGAATGGTTGAGTGCGAGGGAGGTTCATGAAGGAACATGACCTCCTCGACTTCGGTTGGTGCCCCCTCCAAGTAGGGTTTGAGGCGTTGTCCATTAACTTTGAACACGTCCCCATTCCCTGGGTTCAAGATCTCAACCGCTCCATGAGGATAAACGGTTTGGACAATAAACGGGCCAGACCAGCGACTGCGGAGCTTACCCGCAAACAGATGAAGCCGGGAATTGTAGAGCAACACCTTCTGCCCGGCCATAAACACCTTTCGCATAATCATGCGATCGTGAAACATCTTGGCTCGGGACTTATGAATTTTGGCATTCTCGTACGCATCATTGCGTAACTCTTCTAATTCCACAATGTCGAACTTACGTTGTACTCCTGCTTGATCAAGATCCATATTCAGGTTCTTGATCGCCCAGAAAGCACGATGCTCAAGCTCGACGGGTAGGTGGCAAGCCTTGCCGTACACTACCCGATAAGGGGACATACCCAAATTGGTCTTGTACGCGGTGCGGAAAGCCCACAATGCGTCATTCAATTTGGTAGACCAATCCTTCCTCGAGGAACTAACCGTCTTCTCAAGAATTTGCTTTAATTGACGGTTAGAGATTTCGACCTGCCCACTAGTTTGCGGATGGTATGGGGTCGCAAGTTTGTGGGTGATCGAATATTTCCTCATAAGCGCTTCAAAGGAGCGATTACAGAAGTGGGTACCCCTATCGCTGATTATGGTACGAGGAGTACCAAATCGCGCAAAAATGTCCCTCAAGAATTTGGTGACCACCTTGTTGTCATTGGTCTTTGTGGGTATAGCCTCAACCCACTTAGACACATAGTCAACGGCCACCAGAATGTAAACATTCCCGAAAGAGTTCGGGAAGGGACCCATGAAATCGATGCCCCACACATCGAAGATGTCGACAACAAGGACATTTTGCAAAGGCATCATGTCACGTCGACCAATCCTGCCAAGGCGCTGGCACCTATCACATTGCTTACAAAAGTCGTAAGCATCCTTGAAAAGAGAGGGCCAGTAGAATCCAGATTGGAGCACCTTGGCAGCAGTTTTCTTTGCTCCAAAGTGTCCTCCACATGCCTTGGAATGGCAGAAATGGAGCACACTTTGGAACTCGGTATCTGGGACGCACCGCCTGAAAATTTGGTCAGAGCAGTATTTGAATAGGTAGGGGTCGTCCCAGTGAAAGAATCTGACATAAGATCTAAATTTGGATTGGTCAGATTTTGACCAACCCACAGGAAATTGCTCGGTCACGAGGTAGTTCACGATGTCGGCAAACCAAGGGTTATCTTCGATCATGAACAACTGCTCGTCAGGAAATTTATCGTCAATGATTTGGTCCTGTGGGTTGGTCGTCTCTAGACGAGACAAGTGGTCAGCTACAACGTTTTCACACCCTTTTTTGTCCCGAATCTCGAGATCGAATTCTTGTAACAACAAGATCCATCTCAAGAGTCGGGATTTTGCATCTTTCTTCGCCATGAGGTGCTTGATGGCTGTGTGATCAGAATAGATAATCACGTGGGAGCCAATCAAGTACGACCGGAATTTCTCCAAAGCAAATATGATCGCTAAGAATTCCTTCTCGGTCACAGTGTAGTTCAATTGGGCATCATTGAGTGTTCTACTGGCATAGTAGATCACATGAGGCAATTTGTCCAATCGTTGCCCAAGCACTGCTCCCACAGCGAAGTCAGATGCATCACACATTAACTCAAAGGGTTCAGTCCACACCGGTGCCTTAATAATGGGAGCTGAAGTCAACTCTTTCTTCAAGGTCATAAAGGCATGGTGGCAATCCGGTGTGAACTCAAAAATGGCATCCTTAGCCAACAAGGCGGTGAGAGGTCGAGCGATTTTGCTAAAATCCCGAATGAACCACCGATAGAATCCAGCATGCCCCAAAAAGGCGCGGATATCCTTCACATTTCGTGGCGGTGGGAGATTAGCAATGATACCCACTTTGGCGGGATCGACCTCAATTCCCCTACTTGAGACCACATGTCCAAGTACAATCCCTCGCTTCACCATGAAGTGACATTTCTCCCAATTGAGAGCGAGGTTCTTCTCACGGCATCGCTTGAGGACAAGGCTCAAGTGATGAAGGCACTCATCAAAGGAAGCGCCAAATATGGAAAAGTCGTCCATGAAGATCTCAAGGAAACGCTCAACCATATCGGAGAAGATGCTGATCATACACCTCTGAAACGTTGCCGGCGCATTGCATAACCCAAAGGGCATGCGACGGTAGGCAAACGTGCCAAAGGGACAAGTGAATGTGGTTTTCTCTTGGTCCTCGGGGGCGATGGGAATTTGGTTGTAACCGGAGTATCCATCAAGAAAACAATAGTACTCATGTCCGGCCAACCTTTCCAACATTTGATCAATGAATGGCAACGGGAAATGATCTTTCCGCGTTGCCGCATTGAGCTTGCGATAATCAATGCAAACTCGCCAGCCAGTTTGCAGGCGTGTCGGGATAAGCTCATTATGCTCATTCTCCAATACCGTAACGTCTGACTTCTTGGGAACCACATGGACAGGACTCACCCACGAACTATCAGAGATAGGATAGATTATGCCATGATCCAAGCACTTAAGAACCTCCTTTCGGACGACTTCTTTCAGTACAGGATTCAATCTCCGTTGTGGGTCCCTGCGGGGCCTAGAATCCTCTTCCATGTGGATCCGATGCTGAACAATACCAGGGCTAATTCCCTTGATATCCTTCAAGGACCACCCGATCGCCTCTTTGTTTTCAAGAGTACTCTTTTGAGGGCAACCTCTTGATCTTTTTCAAGATCAGAAGCAATAATGAGTGGCAAGGTCTCATTATCCCCTAAAAAGATGTACTTTAGGTTATCGGGGAGCGGTTTAAGCTCGACCAGAGGTGGGTCCTTGTCGGATTCAGAGTTAATTTCAAGTGGCTCAAGGGCCACGGGGTAAGAGGAGCAAGCACCCAGATGTGCCTCCTCGTCCAGAGATATGCTGGCGGATTCCTCAAGATCCTCTTCACTCGCAACCTGATCATTAGGCACCTCAATAATATGTCGATGTGAGTCGAACATGCCTAATGAATCGGGCTCATCCGTGTCCTGGATGAAATTGGCTCCGACTGAGTCGTCGAAGAGCCCAGGTTGCTTACCAAGAGTGAAGATGTTGAAATCCGCCGTGAGGTTTCCAAAAGACAACCTCATCAAGCCATTGCGACAATTGATCAAAGCATTAGATGTCGCAAGAAATGGCCTCCCAAGGATTACAGGAATTTGTCCTTGTGGGTTGGACACGGGTTCGATATCCAAGATGATGAAATCAACTGGAAATACGAACTCACCCACTTTGATAAGGACATCCTCCACACTCCCTCGTGGGATTTTGACGGATCTATCAGCCAACTGGAGGGTTGTGCTCGTTGGTTTAAGATCGCCTATCCCAAGGTTGACATAGACTGAGTAAGGCAGGAGATTCACAGATGCCCCCAAATCCAATAGAGCTTGAGAGATGGTCACATTCCCAATCATGCAAGAGACAGTTGGACAATCAGGGTCCTTGTACTTGACATTCATGGGTTGTGTCAATATGGAGCTCACATTGGCGGCCAAGAAGGCCTTCTTGGGCACATTTGTTTTTCTCTTGGTGGTGCAAAGGTCTTTGAGGAACTTGGCATACGGTGGCATTTGTTGAACAACGTCCAACAACGGGATGTTCACCTTTACTTGCCTAAGTACCTCAACGATCTTATCCCAATGCTCATCACGTTTTTTAGTCAACCGATGAGGGAATGGTGCCTTGGGGACATAGGAATCACGAGGAGGAGTCTCAGAATTAGGTTCCTTGACAGGCTCAAGACTCTCCTCGGAAGACTTGCCAACAGGGTTGGCTTCCGGCATGTTCACATTGTTGTCAACGACCCTTCCCGATCTCAAGGTGTGAATAACATTAGCATGTTGGGAAGGGTCACTTTCAACATTGTGTACATTCTGCCTGGTATTAGCAGGCTGACCCCTGGGATTTACCACAGGTTGACTCGGGAATTGACCATTCTCGCGTTCATGGAGCTGATGAGCCAACTGGCTTACTTGCATTTCCAATGCTTTGACCATATTATTGTTGGCCGCAAGCATGGATTGAGTGCTCTGCATGAATGCTTGAAGGGTTTGTTCAATGGTAGAGTCCTTAGGGTCAACCCGCTGGGGTGGTGGAGTCTGGTTAGAATAACCCGACGAAGAGGCCTGACCAGGTTGGTAATTTTGGTGCTGAGACCTTTGATGTGGGGGTTGGTAGGTCGCCGATGGGCGTGGAGGTTGATAAGGTGGAGGTTGAGGTTGAGCGTGCGAGCTCTGACCGTGTCCTCCACTAGACCCCCAAGAGAAGTTAGGATGGTTACGCCATCCCGGGTTATAGGACTGACTGTACGGGTCGTTTCGGGGCCTTTGTTGATACATCGCATTTGCATGCTCAGTATCTCTTGGAGCATAAGCGCACTCCAAGTCATCATGTCCCGACAGTCCACACCTAGTACACCCGGGAGTAGCGACCTGAGCTACAGGAGCTCGGTCCATCTCCAAACTCTCTATCCTACGCATGAGAGCAGCCATTTTCGCCTCAGACGCGATAGTCGACTCAACATGATATGATCCAGCTCGACCAGAAGACCTGGCGGCTGGTGGCTCTCTCATGGTGTCCCACTCGGAAGGTGCGCTCAGCCATGGATTCAAAAGTGTCCCATGCCTCCTCGATGGGTTTCATTTGGAAGTCACCCTCACACATCGACTCCAACAATGTGCGGGTGTTGTAGTTGATGCCCTCATAAACAATTTGGCACAGCTGCCATAACTCAAGTCCATGATGAGGGCATTGCTGGAGAAGGTCCTTGAACCTCTCAAAGAAACCATGAAAAGATTCGGTCTCGGTCTGATACATTTGATGTATCTGGTGCCGTATCTGTTGAGTTTTCCTTTGAGGGAAAAATCTCTTCAGAAAGACGGTCACAAAGTCATCCCAAGACCGAATCGAACTCGCCGGGAGGCTATACATCCATTTCTTCGCATTATCCTTCAATGCGAACGAAATCATCCTCAACCGGACAGAATCCTCGTCAAGCTGTTGAAGCTTGAACATGGAGCATACTTCCTCGAATTCGCGTATAAAAATATACGGATCCTCCTTATTGGCAGTAAAGGTTGGAAGCATGCTCACATACTGAGGTTTCAGCTCATAGTTGTTCCCGCGAGCAGGGGGAACAACTATGCAAGAAGGTTGCGCGGCCCGAACAGGATGGGTCCGCTCCCACAACGTCATCGGCCTATCCTGTCGAGCTAAAGGTGGTGGTGCACCTAGAACTCGATCCTGACCGAATCTCCCTTCCTCTCGAGTCAGAGGAGGAGGAGAAGGAGGTCTACGTGGTGGTGGGAATGGACCGAGGTAGTCCATGTATGGAACCCGGTCTCCCTCGCCACCACGAGACGACTCGCCTTCTTGCTCCAAAGGAGCACGAGGCGGAGATGGTCGATCACCAAGATCTTCCATCTCAGAAATAAGCACTCTCTCGAGTCGAGCGCTCTCACCAGAACGAGCCCAACCTCGCATAAAAATGCTCGACTCGACTCTACCAAACACACAACAGAAGGTGTACTAGAGGAGGAGACTAAACGTAGAGAATAGATGAGGAGATGACTCAGGTGAGGAGAGAAGAATCCCTAGAGCTAGCGTGGGTAGTGGGATCAGGAAGAAGCCTAACTAGCAAGCACGGCTCAAACAAAGTAAGGCAATGGGTCCTTAAGCTAGACGACGCCTAACTTCGAGGTCACTAGCCTCGACACGCCTCACCTCCCTACAACGAGGACCACAATGCCCAGCAAGTGATACCAGATCCGGAGATCCAGTACCTCCTACTATCGACAAGGTAGGCAACGCCGATCAGGTCATGACGGTCTCGACTAGATTACTCTCCTAGTGCGTCCGAATTCCTTAGGGCCAATGTCTACTTGCTTTTAGTTAAGGCTTTATTAAGAGTGGTTTTTGGGGCCAAGGAAAGGGTGATGAAATCCCCCACCTTATCTTTTATGGGACAGCCCCTCCTTAGTAGCGATTTGATCCTAGATCTAGCAATCAATCGCTCCAATCAAACGCTCTCTCACTCTTGTCCCGATGCACCTTACTAACTAATGCATGAAAGAAACATGCATGAATGAGGGATGTGGGTGCACGTACCTCACGCCAGCAATCAACGACAAAATGTAAAGCAAAGAAAAGACAAATGCATGCAAGGTCTACCAATGGTGCATGACCTAGATGGCAAGAAGTCTAATCTTTTGCTTTGAGTTTTATGGTCCAAGTTGATTAATGGGGGAGTTATTAATGATCTGGGAGCAAACCAGAAGTCAAAGCATGCAAAATAGAGCTCCCAGATAACCAAATAGAAGAAAACAACTACCAGAAAAAATTTCAAGGCAAGATGACCTCACCAGGCCGCCAGTTGGCGGTCTACAACCGCTGATTGGCGGTCCTTTTTGGTCGTCTGGTCCTCAGATTTTCCCAGTAGCCTCCCCTTGATCAGAGTGTTCCCTGAAACTAAGAAAAACTGAAAACAAAAAATTAAAAACCCCTCGAATCGTCCAAACCAAGGTCTGGACAGAGCACCTCCCCGGCAACGGCGCCAAAAACTTGATTGATCGTTTTATATTTTTAACCGCAAGTGCACGGCCGCGTTGAAGCGGTGGCAAATACGGGTCGTCCACTGGGAGGTGTGTCGACACTTGGTTCGTGCGAAGGCAAGGGGTAAAGAAAGGAGAAAAGGATTGGTTACACTAAACTACACTACAATGCTAAACTAGAATGCAAAAGGAAATGAAGACAAGCAATAAAACTAAACCCCAAAGGGGGTAGAGAACTGATGTGAACATAAAGATGTGTGTGTGTGTGTGTGTTCAATTAAGCTCCTCACAACATGTAGTGCATGAAATCATAAAACTACATCCAATCTTGCCTCTACATGAATTAAGATAAGACTACATCATTAAAACATACAAGACAATGATTTGAATGAAGCTACATGAACTCAAGTATAAAGACTAGACCCTACTATGCCTCCACATGAATTAAGATGACTACATCATTAAAACATACAAGACATTAGCTAAGGAAAAGGCAACAAGAGTACATACACTACAAATTGTGTTTCCAACATTAACTTCATCCATATCCTAACCTTATCATTCCCCATAAAATAGGTCCACTAATCAAAGCATAAGCTAAGCTTCATTCAAGAGCATTAGCATATCAAAGATAAGAGTGGAGACCCATTAGATGGTTATGGAAATCATATAAAGCTCAAGGGATAAAAATAACACACACTTAATACACTACATTATTATATCACATATTTCTCCACCCCCCAAATGGGGATGGAACTACTCACTACTCATTACACAAACTAATTTAGCAAAGGAAAGCATAATACTGAAATGAAATTTATACTACTTAAGCAAGAAATATTAAAGAAGTATAAAACTAAACAAACAAACAAGCATGCAAAGGAAAGGAAATTAAACTAAGAGAGAAACAACATCATTAAAAGAAAACTTATATTATTAACTCACTCAATTACAAGTAGCTCTTCCTCCACTAGAGTTTTGCTTCAAGGCTTCACTCTTAGTAGGGAAGATGGCCACCAAGAGGGAGAGATGGATACAATGGAAGGTGAAGAGTTCTATTTATAAGCATGGAAAAAGCTAATCAGGGACAATCCCCCGATGTGGGACTAAACCAATACCAAAAATAGCCTAAACGAACATTAATACAAGTCCAGGAGAAATTTCGACGGATCCTGAGCAATATGAACCGCCAATTAGCGGTCCAAGACCGCCAATTGGCGGTCCAAACTTGTCGGATCGTGTTGGAATTTGTTGTGGGCTTTGCTTTCTGGTATTGTTGGTCTTTGATGCGGTTACTCGACTTGTTGGAGCTCCGACCCGAATAGAATTGGTAAAATACTCCCCATGATGGTGTGGAGTATTCTGTTTTGCTCTTAGGTCCTTCTGTCTTACATTCAGGTCCTTCTCCCTTGCATCTTGGTCCCTAGATCTCACCATTCAGTCCTTTTTCCCAGCTTTTGGGTCCTTTCATGGCTCTTCTCTTCAAACCTCTTTATTCCTGAAAACTAAACATAAAACTCGTCACGTAGCATTGCTTAGGTGTAAGATAATGGATATAAGATACAAATATGAGCATGAAATGATGTCAATCAGTGGTCATTCCCTCTATTTAGAGTAAAGTCTTGGAGCAAAACTCTAGTGGAGAGATGCTACTTGTAATGTGAGTTTATTAGTTTCATGGTGTCTCTTTTAATTCTTGCATGTTTAGCTTAATTTTGTTTTATCTTAGTAAAATTAATTCAAATGTTTCTTTTCTTAATATAAATGTTAACATAATGAGTAGTGAGTAGTTTCATCCCCCTTTGGGAGTGGAGTTGATGTTTATACAAGTAATGAAGAATGGGATGAATGATATCTTTTGCAATATGTGATGAATGTGATTGTATGCTTGTTTGTTTAAAAGAGAATACTTAACTTGATGGGTTTTGCCACAACCATTAGGTACTTCCCATGATTATTTAGGTCTTAATAACCAACTTATTTATGGTCATGTTAATCAAATAGGTTAGTGCCTAATTGATTGGTTTTGCCACAACCATTAGGTACGTCCTATACATAAAAACACAACCTACACTTGTGCCTTATTAAATGCATTATTGACCACTTTATTTCATGTGTACACACTCCCACCCTTGGGGGGTTTTCTTCCTGAATTTCATATTGCTTTGATAGTTATTTGGTTTAGTTTCAATTCCTCTCGTGTTTTCATCTTCCTTATTTGTTGCTTCCTAATTTAGTGTAGCTTAGTTTAGTTTAATCAACTTCTTCTCCCCTTTATTTTCCACTTGATTTTTGAAGAATCAGTGTTGACACACCTCCCTGTGGACTCGACTCATACTTGTCACTACTTCATCACGGTCGTGCACTTGCGGAATTATAATTGAATCAATCAAGTTCTTGGCACCGTTGCTGGGGAGGTGCTCTGTCTAGACTCTGGTTTGGACGATACGAGTGGATTTGATCATTTGTTTTTAGTTTTGTTTTATTTCAGGACATTTAAAGTTCACTAGGGAAGACGTAGGGCAAATCTTGGAGCATTTGGGGAGATCCTGGTCATGCACTTGCGGTATTATAACTGAATCAATCAATTGTCGACCGTTTGGATGGTCTACGCCAAAATATCATTAATTAAATCATCCCATCGGTCGAACGGCAAAGGGGATCCGGTCGACCAAAAATAGGGTTTTCCTAAGTTTTCTCTAAGTCAACACTGGTCGACCAACGTACAACCAGTCAAACAATACTTAAATTCTCATAAGTAATCGGTCGAACCAATCTTAGGGTGGTTGACCGTTTAGATTGTCTAGGCCTCCAACCGACTTACTACAGTGCTACCGTTTGAACGGCAAAGGGGACTCGTTCGACCGAAAATTATCAGACTTCTTCCTCTCACCAAAAATGCACAATTGTTCGCCCGCCCAAGAGCATCATTCGACCGGTGCGAGGCAGAAGCTCACAATTACACTATGGGCAGTCGACTAAAAGACACACTGGTCGACTATTATCCTGCAGCAACCTTGCTGCACTAGAATCATCATCGAGGCCTCTGCCCCCCAACGACCGATCTGATGACCTCACACTCCTTGGGTGAGTACCAATAAGGAATTGGGCAGTTGTTGTGCGTCGACACTTCCAAATGTTGACGACGATCACCTCCTCACTTTCCACGTACCTCTAGCCTCACTCTTTGTTGCCTTCCCAATGTTGCGTACCGGAGCTCTGTCCACTCTTACGATCATTGGTATCCAAGGAACAGAGGAGAGAGAGAGAGAGAAAGAGAAAGAGAGAGTAAAGTGAAGTGAAGAAGAAGAAGAGTAGAGTTCACTTTAAATACTCCACCCGACTAGTAGCATATCATGCATCATATTCATGTTATATACCCTTAATTTCACCCTAATATTGTGCTAATCAACTGTTTGTTTTTATATTTCAGGTATTAGGTAATAAAAAAGAGAAGGGAAGAGAAAAATGGCGAAAACGTAAGAAAAACTGAAATGAAGCAAAATGGATCTCTCAGTCATACAGAAGGACCCATCTGCAAAGGGGAAGGACCTGGATGTAAGCAAGAAGGACCAAATAGCAAACCGAGAAACAACACAGCTTCATGAGGAGTATTTTGGCAATTAGATTTGGACTCATACTTCAATAACCGATCCGAGTGCACTCCATGTGAAGAATTGAAGCACTAAAGAAGATATCCGAAATCAGACCACATCAGAGAAAAAGTGACCACCAATTGGCCGTCGTAGACCTCCAATCAGCGGTCTATGTTGGTCAGAATCTGACCCGGCTTCTCGTGGATGTGTACTATGTTGGTTTTATCCATTTGTAGAAGTTTCATTCGTCCCACATCAAGGATTGTTAACAGTTGCCTTTTTCATGTCTATAAATAGAACTTTTCTTCCTCCTTTGTAATCTACTCCTTGCTTGGTGGTCATTCCCTTTACTTAAAGTAAAACGTTGGAGCAAAACTCAAGTGGAGAGATTCTACTTGTAATGTGAGTCATAAATAAAAGAAATCTTTGTTAGTTTCATGTTGCCTCTTTTAATTCTTGCATGCTTAGCTTAATTTTGTTTATTAATCTTAGTAAAATTACTTAGAATGTTTTCTCTTCTTAATATAAATGTTAGCTTAATGATTAGTGAATAGTTTCATCCCCCTTTAGGGGTAGAGATGCACATTTATATTTTGAGGTTTTGATGTTTGAGGAATTTTGAATGTGTAGACTTGAATGTTTGTATCTTCATCGGGTTTGTTTTAATCATCTCTACGTTGGGTAGGTTTGTAAATGGGTAGGAATTTACCCGCAACCCGTCCGGCACCACCTAATGCTGTAGCGGACAAAAAAATATTATCCGCCAACCCGATAACCGTCACCCGCATAACCCGCCTAATAAGCGGTGCGGGTTGCGGTTGTCTTGCAACCCGCCCCGCATAACCCGTAACCCGCGTAATCAAATATATTATTAATTTTTATATACCAAAATCATTTTAATATTTCGATTTTACCCATAATTATTAACCCACCGTACCAAGTCACTATTCAACACTCACGAAATGTCTAATTTTTCACTCATCATACATCCAATTTTCCAAAAAATGCAATGAGTGATTACTATTTCTCAAGTTTTAATGTTGTTTTATTTTTCTTAGGAAAAAACATTTTTTTTTAAAAACCCCGCCATGCATCACCTAGTCCAACCTTAGGCGGGCAGGAAACAGTTTTTTTATTTTTGACCCGCCCCGCATACCCGCTTAACTTAGGTGGGGCAGGTACTTGTGGACCAAAAACCCGCCCCGCTTACACCCCTAATGTTGGGGTATTTTTATGGGTTTTGCCATATGTTTCAGACACTTCCCATGCTTGGTTACTTATGTTTATTGGCTAAAATTTCCTGTTGGGTATGCTACATATTAGTCGTATGTTTGTATTAGTGTTTGCTCGCTTGATTGATTGAAGAAACTTTGTTTTGATGGGTTTTGCCAAACTATTCAGACACCTCTCATGCTTAGCTTCGTTCTTCCCATGAGTTCATGGTTTTTTAAGAGTCTTGTCATATATTTAGACATTTCTCTTGCTGAGCCTCGTCTTATGATAATCAAGTAGTAACTGCTGATAGGCTGTGTGAATGGAATGATAGGTCTTGCCATAACTTTAGACACTTCCTATGTATGAAGACACACACATGACACACATTCACATAGATGATTACATGCATCATTCATCAGTTCTCTCACCTCATATATGCACACACTCCACTCCTTAAGGTCCATCCATATTTCGTTACATCTCAATACTTGTATGGTAGCTATTGTTGTAGGCGAACTCTATCAATGGAAAATGATCATCCCCTGCCCAATCCAGAGTACAAGCTCTCAACATATCTTCCAACGTCTGGATCCTCCTCTCAGACTGACCATCTGTGTGCAGATGGAAAGCGTTACTGAACCTCAGCTGCATCCCAAAGCCCTCTGTAGACTCTCCCAAAATCTGGATGTGAACCTGAGATCACTATTTGAGATAATGCTCACTGTCACACCATGATGCCTCACTATCTCCTCAATGTACAACTTAGCTAGACCCTCGAGGGGTAAAGTGGTCCTAATAGCTAAGAAGTGCGCCAACTTGCTCATTCGATCGACTATGACCCATATCGCGTCGTGGAACCCCCTCGTCTTTGGCAGACCAGTGACAAAATCCATTGTCACATGCTCCCACTTCCACTCTGCCAACACAATATTCTGCATCGGACCTGCTGGTCTCTGGTGCTCTATCTTCACCTGCTGACGGACTAAGCATTTGCATATAAAATCTGCAATGTCTCGCTTCATCCCCTTCCACCAGAAATTCCACTACGAATCCTTGTACATCTCCGTGCTCCCTGGGTGAATAGAGTATCTGGCTCTGTGTGCCTCCTCCATGATGTCCTTCCTCAAGTCATCTCCTTTCGGCACCCAGATACGGTGTCTGAATCTCAGACCTACATCTACCCCTATCCTGAAATCTGATCCTTCCATATCAGCCAATTGCAACAAGCCGACTAACTCATCATCTGCAATATGAGCCTGTACAACCCTTAAAACTGTCTGAGGCTCCACTCTCAGTCCTGCAATCACCGCTCCATCTGATCTAACGGTGAATAGTTTCCATTCTGCCAAAGACTAAAGCAATCTCCACCCCTACATGCATGGACTGGCTACCGACACCTCCAGCTTCCTGCTGAGGGCATCAAGAACTGTATTCGCCTTCCCCAGATGGTAGGAAATGGTGAAGTCATAATCCTTAATAAACTCGAGCCATCTGCGTTGCCTCATATTCAGCTCCTCCTGTGAGAACAGATACTTCAGACTGTGATGATCTCTGAAGACCTCAAACTGCTCTCCATAAAGATAATTCTTCAGGTCTTCAATGCGTCAACCACTGCTGCCAACTCCAGATGATGAGTGGGGTAGTTCTTCCCATGCACCTTCATCTACCTCGAGGCATACACCACCACCTTCCCATGTTACACCAACATGCACCCAAGATCGATGCACGAAGTGTCGCTATAAATCGCATACCCTCTGCTGCCACTCGGAAGAGCTAGAACGGGGGTTGTCGTCAGGAGACTCTTCAGCTTCTAAACACTGTCCTCGTACTTTTGTGACCAAAGAAACTTGACACCCTTCTGTGTTTGTGTTGTCAATAGAAAAGCAGACCTTGAGAAGCCTTTGATGAAACGACAGTAATAGTCTGTCAGTCCCACAAAGCTCTTAATCTCAGTCACACTCGTCGGGGCCCTACTCTGCGTCACTGCCTCCACCTTCGCTGGGTCCACTGATATCCCATCTTCTGACACAATATGCCCCAGAAAAGTGACCATGTCCAGCCAAAACTCGCACTTCGAGTACTTGGCATACAACAGTTGATCTCTCAAGATGCCAAATACTATCCTCAAATGCTCTCTATGCTGCTCCCTATCGGGTGAGTAAACCAAAATGTCATCAACGAAGACGATGGCGAAATTGTCGACCTACGGCTTGAATGTCCTATCATTAGGTCCATGAATGTTGCAGGTGCATTCGTCAGTCCAAAGGGCATCACTAAGAACTCATAGTGCATGTATCTCGTCATGAATGCTGTCTTCCGAATATCCTCCTCCCTGATCCTCAACGGTTGGTAACCTGGGCACATATCGTTCTTTGAGAAAACATTCGTTGACTGCAACTGGTCAAAAATGTCCTCAATCATGGGCAAAGGGTATCGATTCCTGATGATAACCTTATTCGGCATCCTATAGGCAATGCACATCCGCAATGACCCATCCTTCTTCTTTACAAAAGTATTGATGCTCCCCAAGGTGAGACACTAGGTCGGATAAACCTAGTATCCATCAAATCCCGTTACTACTTGTTTAGCTCAGTCAACTCAATAGATGTCATCTGATACGAAGCATTTGACTGTGGAGTGATACCAGCTGCCAACTCAATGCTGAACTCTAACTCTCGATGTGGAGGTAGACCCAGAATATCAGCTGGAAATACCTCAGGAAAATCATGCACAACCTCGATATCCTCTAGTTTCCTCATCTCGGGGTCTGGAACTACCAAAGTAGCCAAGAATGCTCTGCACCCATCGTGGCTCAACTTCTGAGCCTTCATCGCTGACACAATAATTTGGCATTCTCTGCCCTTCAACCCCATGATCAGCATGTTTAAATGTTTTAAATACCGCAAATGCACGATATTAGTGAAGACACGGCAAGTACGGGTCGGACCACGGGGAGGTGAGTAGCCTCTGGTTTGTTCAAAATCAAGTGGGAAAAGAGATTTGATTATGCTAAGTTAAACTACACTAAAGTAGTAAGACACAAATGCAAAATAAGATAACTAGCGATGGTTTAAAACTAAATTAAAAGAACTTAATAACTAGGTTGGAAATCAGAAAGAGAAACCCCTAGGGTGGAGTGAGTGTATACATGCAATAAGATGGTGAAGAATGCATTCAATAAGCACAAATGTAAGTTATGTTTTCATGCATAGGAAGTGTCTAATGGTTATGGCAAAACCTATCAATCCAATCACTAACCTAGTTGATTAACATTAACATACACATGCTGGTTATTTAAGAACCTAAACAAGCATAGGAGGTGTCTAATAGTTGTGGCAAAACGCATCAAGTTAAATGTTCTACTCTAAACAAACAAGCATACATTCACATTTATCAAAAAAATTCGTAACAAAGCATTCATTTTCATTCTTTATTGCATGTATAAACATCATCTCCACCCCCAAAGGGGGATGCATCTACTCACTAATAATTAAGCTAACTATTATATTAAGAGAAGAAAACATGTTAACTAAGTATACTAAGATTAATGAAACAAAATTAAGCTAAGCATGTAAAGCAACATGAGAGAGGCAACATAACAAAAAAAATATTTAATTTCAGACTCACAATACAAGTAGCATCTCTCCACTTTAGTGTTTGCTCCAAGGCTTGACTCTAAGTAGAGAGATTGGCCACTAAGCATTGGGTAAAATACAAGGGAAGAAAAGAGTTCTATTTATAGTCATAGAACAAGGTAATCAGGGACAATCCCCCGATGTGGGACAAATGTACTACCAAAAATAGACATAAAACACTCTAATACATGACCCGCCAAAATCTTATCGGATCTGGAGAAGACCCGACCATCAATAAGCGGTCTGGTACCGTTATTGGAGGTCTGTAGACTCTGGATCGGGTCTAGATTTGGAGTGTGGTTGTCTTGCTTGATTTCTTCATGTATGATGCACCCGAGTCGGTTTTTTGAGTTTAGGCCCAAATCGAATTGCCAAAATACTCCTCATGATGGTGTGGAGTTTCTTGATTTGCTCATTGGTCCTTTGGGTTTATATCTGGGTCCTTCTCTCTTGCATCTCAGTCTATAATTCTTACAACTTAGTCATTTTTCTTGCTTTTAGGTTCTTTTTGTGCCTCTTCTCCTCAAACTTGTTTATTCCTGAAACTTAAACATAAAAGTCGTTACGTACTGTGATATGATGTCAATCACATCACATCAAGTTGGTTCTTCCAAGGAATCAAAATCTTCTTTTCACGACACAAGACCCGAACATCATACTGTGATAGTCAATCCATCCCCAGTATGACGTTGAAGTCCACCATCGGTAAGAAGACCAGATGTACCAAAAAGTCGTGATCTCCCAAAACAATTGTGGTGTCGGGGAGGAAGCTTCCCACAGTGCCCACCAAACCTATGGGTGTGCTGACTTCCAAAATGACAGTCAGTCACTCAAGGATACGACCCAACACTCCCACAATCGGTTCGAGATGAAGGAGTGCGTAGCCTCACAATTGAAAAGCACTCTAGCAACTAAACCAACAATAAAAAGAGTACCTTCCACCACAGTCTTGGCATCCCTCGCCTCATCTGCCTGGATGGAGAAAACTCGTCCAGCTCTCTGTCCCTGTTGTGGCGGTGTAAAGGGTCGATGACCCCCGCCTCTACCTGCCCCTGATGGTTTTGGTTGACCACTAGACTTGCCTTGCCCGCTCGGACAATCCCAAATATAGTGACCATACTGGCCACAACCATGACATGCTCCAGAATAGTACACGAACTCTCACCCGGGGTGAACTCTGCCACACTTCCCACACTACTCAAGCTGACGCGTGCCACCTCCTTCAATCTGGGGCCTCTTAATAAGATTCCTTGTGATCTAACCCCCTGGGTGTCCACTGATCTTTCCTTATGGCTTCCTAGCCTCCTGGTAATTCTCCTTAGTAAGTAGGCGAGTGATTCCGTGAAGACGCTTAGGCAGAGAGATAAGAGAGCGTCGGTGCGGTGAATTTCTTCTACTACGCAATGCAAAGTTCCCGAATTCCCTACGCTCGACGGAGAGTCAAGGGGCTTTTTTTCCGTTGTTCGCTTACTTTACTTTCCGAGGCCTGATCATTATCTGCTCCCGGGGCAAAGCCGCTTCACACCCTACCAAGATTCAAAACAGATACACCAAGAGGCTGTGCAGCAAGCGCCCTCCTGGTAATATCCATCCAGGACAATTGTGCTTCACAATATCCGCTAAGGTCTGCGGCATACTGGTCAGAACGCGTGACCTAAGATGCTTCGGGAGCCCTCGCACAAACTTCCCCGCTCTCTGCTCCTGTGTAACAAAAATCTGGGGCAATAGCGCTCCAAGGTGTTGAACTTCCCGATGTAGCTCTCCAGGGACTACTCCTTGATGAGAATTAAATTTATACCGCAAGTGCACGACGTCAATGAAGACGTGGCAAGTACGGGTCGAACACAAGGAGGGAGAGATCTGTTATTAGGGTGATTTCGATTGGGGGAAAGAAGGAGAGAAGAATAAATTGGATTTTTGAGATTTTTGGTTTTTATTATCTAAGGCAAGAAACAAGAACAAATAAAACTAAAACAAGAACAAAGAGGTGAATTCCGTTGGGTGGAGGTTTAGATTTAGGGTTTAGATTAGAGAATTCAGAAACTTATAATAAATCAAGTTAGTTATGAAGCATTACATGATAAATGATTTAACATAAACTCAAGTAATCAAAATATACTAATCACGAAATTAAAATAATAACATTTATTCATCTTCTCTTCACCCTAAATCCATCACCTCCACCCTTTGGAAAGAGTTAGAAACTCATAGAGGGAGGAAGAAGGGGTCCTAGAGGAATTACAAAAGAAAACTAAAAACAAGAAATAAAAGACAGAATTTTATTACTAAAACTAAGGACTAAAATTAAGAACATAAACTAAGAACTAAGAACCAAGACCAAGGACCCTTTTAACATCGTTCTCGGGGCTATTTATAGTTGCTACAAGGGACCTAAGTATCAAATTGGAGACGTGGATCGACCAAGGGGCGGCGGAATCGCCGCATGTCAAGTGCAATGTGCGGCGGAAACGCCGCATATATTGCTCTGATTAAGTCCGAATTGTTGCTGTGTGTTTATGGTATGATTTGATCCTCCTTTGCGCGTCTGGATGATTTCTTTCCATTCTCTTGAGCTCCGAATTATTTACTTCATATATTTGGAGATCCACATTGATTTTTCTTTAGATTTTCTCCAAGATAATTTTTTGGTGCTTTAATTGCAATTAGGTCCATGGTTTTTTTTGAAATTAAGTCCCCGACTACTTTTGTGCTTAAGTCCTTGTTCTTTTTGTAATTAGGTCTTGACTGCTTTTATGCTTGGATGCATTTCCATTTGAAACCCGATAAACTTGAACTTCGTCTTTATAAAAATGAGTCTTTTGCACGCGTTTATGCTCGGGATGTGGGTAATTTGCATTCAGGTCCCTGTATTCTGTAAATAAGACTAAACACATACCTTAGTAGCATTTATTGATATAAAAGTAATCTAAATGAAAGACATATGATGCAATGTATGCAATGCATCAAATACCCCCACACCTAGATTTTGCTAGTCCCTAGCAAAACAGAACGTAAGAGAAATGAAAACAGGGAAATCCTAACTCACTTTCGTAGGAATCACGGTTGCACTTAGCATGTGCAACAAGCCGTTAAACCTCTTTGTTGCCAAGGAGGAGGAGTATTGTCTCCTGAGGGTTTTCAACGGATATACCCACAAAATCCTAAATCAACATTTCATTAATAGTTCTCAATATCCCTACCTCAACCTTATACATCTCACTAAGAATTCTTGCATGCTCATTATATAAATCTAACTCATTAAAAATATGACTTGGTCTTTGTTCCTCCAACATTCATACCACCAACCTTTCTACACATGATATCACTTAAATTATTTTGCACGCCTCCTCTGGTGGTGAAGTTTCTTTTGGATCAACCATGGCATGGATTATTCTTTTAGCTTTGGGACTTGAGTATATATATATTTTCCGTGATTCAACACATTTGCTTTTTCTGACACTTTTACCCTTTTTGCATTCATGTAGCGAGTTTGGTCGATAATACCGAGCTGGCAGACTCAAGTTACCGGGTTTCAAGATACCCCTACAGACCAGTGACTCAAAGGCTTGGGCTTTTGTAATCATTTTGCAAAATATGCTTTCCTCACTTTATTTTTACTTTTATTCTCCTCAAGCTTTAATTGCTATTAGAAGTCCACACTTCCCGGTATATTTTCCTCAACCTCTGCTTTTTATCAACCACTTCAAAGATTTGATTCATCCAATTTAAGTGCATACATGTCTTAAAGGGCAATGGGTTATTTCTTTGGAACTTAGATTTATGTCATAATTTCTACAAGCAAAACTATATAACAAGGAACAAAAACTCAATGCAATTTGTACACGGGTTTTGGCAGTTCAATCTTAGGCTATGTCATGAAACATTGAATTTTTTTATAACAAAAATATATATAGATAGATAGATACATAAACACCCCCCACACCTAAATCATGCATTGTCCTCAATGAATGTGAGCAAGATACTACATGGATTTATGCATGAAAAAGGAAAGATCTCACCAACGTGAAGTACAAAGGAAAGTTCATGGCTCTGTTGATGGAAAAAAACCTGAATTCCCTCAAAAACCTGTGAGATGCTAAAGAAGGGATAAATACAATAGATGATTTTTTTTGTTTTTTTTGTTATACATATATAACTATGTACAAACAGAAGTCCCCATCTTCATTTGTCAAAAGACATCAAATGGAAACCTCAAGAGTGGGTCAGTGCGCCTGAAAAGGGAACATGACACCACGTGGGGCCAGAAAATGCATGTGTGGGCCGCCTTCACAAAAAGCGCTAGATGAAATGAGAGGTTCATGAATTGGACGCAAATGCGTCTCATTCAAAGGATCAAACTGAAAGAGCTTGAACCTCTCGAGAGTTTGGGAATTAAGGGGCAAGGGAAGAGGAGTTTCTCCCGTTGCGGTGTTGAAGTTATGATCGTTAATCCAAACTCTCCAACCAACTGGCTGGTGCGTCGGAACGAGGTCCAAAACCTCGTTAGGCATGTCCGACACACCAGGCGAACAAAAAGCGGGTCTCATACCCAAGATATCTTCTAAGGAACTTGTAATACACTCATGAGCTATGTAGTTGTTTGATGTTCCATCATTTCCAAGATGATCAGGAACAATGGTGAGAGGCAGACTCTCATCAGGTTGTTTGAAATTGAGGGTACTAGGGAGATCTTGCTCCACCAGAGCTGAGTCCTTAAGAGATGCAACATGAAGATCATGTGGCTCAAGGGCCACGGGACAAGAAGATAGGACACAATCCTGTGCCGACTCATAATGAAATTGGTCCATGTTTTTCTCAATATAAATCGAATCCTCCACTAAGTGATCGTGAATTGAAATCCCAAGTCCCTCAGACCGACTAGGAATTTGACTTTGAAAGATTGTGCTTTGAATTTGTGTATGTGGTGGTGGTTCGATACTAAAAGATGAGTCCTCATGTTGACACGAAAAGTTACTTTCCTCACTTAATTGCTGCGACATTTGACTCAATTGTAGTACCATATTGTCTACGGACTGTTGAGTAGTTGTCATGAACGTATGGAAAGCTTGTTCCAAGGTATCAGGTATGTGGTCAACTATGAGGTTCGAGTCAGAACTCGGGACATTTTTAGGTTGGGTGTTGGTAGACTGAGGATAAGTCCAATGATTTGAAGTGGGTTGTTGGTAGAGTTCTGGGTATTCGGGAAAAGGATATTGGGGCGAAAATGACGTATAAGAATTTGGATATGAATTGTTTCCTGATTGACATCATTTCATGCTTATATTCGTATCCTATATCCATTATCTTTCACCTAAACAATGCTATGTTACGAGTTTTATGTTTAGTTTTCAGGAATAAATAGGTTTGAAGAGATGAAGCATAAAAGGACCCAAAAGCTGGGAAAAAGGACTGAATTGTGAGATCTGTGGACCAAGATGCAAAGAAGAAGGACCTGAATCCAAGACCGAAGGACCTAAGAGCAAAAGAGAATACTCCTCACCATAATGGGGAGTATTTTGGCAATTCTATTCGGGTCGGAGCTCCAACATGCAAAATAGATGCATCAAATACCAACAAAGCCTTCCAGAAAAGCCCACAAGAAATTCCAGAGCGATCCGGACACTGTAGACCGCTAATTAGCGGTCCAAGACCGCTAATTGGCGGTCACCTTTGGCCCAAATGCGCTATAATATCTCCAGCACATGTATTAGAGGATGTTTAGGCTATTTGTGGTATCTGTTTAGTCCCACATCGGGGGATTGTCCCGGATTAGCTTTTTCCATGGCTATAAATAGAACTCTTCACCTTCCATTGTAATTACTCCATGCTTGTGTCCATTCTCCCTAATTGAAGTGGAAGCCTTGAAGCAAGAAACTCAATAGGGAGATGCTACTGGTCTTGTGAGTCTTCAATTAATAAAATTTTCTTTGTTTTGTGCTTCTTTTATTGTTGATGCATGTTTTAGTTTAATTGTCTTTTATTAAATCTAGCTTAGTTAATATGCCTTCTTATTTTAGTGTAATAGTTAGGGTAATGTGTAGTGAGTAAAACCACTCCCCTTTTGGGGGGTGGAGATGATTATCATATATGCAATTAAGGAAGGAAGGATGTTTATGTTAAAATGTGTTGGTTAATATGAATGCATACTTGCTTGTTAGAATAGAACACTTCACTAGATGGGTTTTGCCATGATAAGTAGACACCTCCCATACTTGTTTAGTTTCTTAAATAACCAGCTTGTGTTTATGAATGTTAATCAAAATAGGTTAGTGATTTAATTGATGGGTTTTGCCATGATAAGTAGACACCTCCCATACATGCAAACACTACCTACACTTGTGCCTATAGGAAGATATTTTTGCCTCCTTATTGTGTATGTGTAGTCACTCCACCCCCTAAGGGGTCTCTCTCTCTTACTGATTTCTCCATAGTGTCAAGTTTCTCTAGCTTAGTTGAAGTATTCGTTTGTTTTGTTTCCTTCGCATTTGCTTCTTCGTGTTACCATAGTTTAGGTTAGCATAAACAACTTTCTTCCATCTTTCTTTGCCACTTGATTTCTGATAAGCAAGAGCAAGCTCACCTCCCTGAGGACGACCCGTACTTGCCACCGCTTCATCGCGGCCGTGCACTTGCGGTAGAAATATAAAACGTTCAACAAGTTTTTGGCGCCGTTGCCGGGGAGGTGCCAGTCCAGACTCTTGTTTGGACGATTCGAGTGGATTTAATTTTTGTCTTGTAGTTTTTGTTGTCGCAGGTGACTCACATTGAGAAGGGGAAGCATCTGGTCAAGTTTGGAGGTGATCTGAGAGAAGAAGACTGCCAATCAGCGGTCTTCAACCGCCAACTGGCGGTCTGGTAGCTTCATTTCACCTCTAAATTTTTGTGGAGTATTTCTTTATCTGTTATAGTGATCTGGGACTCGATTTAGCATGTCTTGACCTATAGTTTATTCCCAGATCAAGAATCAAACCTCCTTTAAGCAACTTGGACCCTAAAACTCAAAGCAAAAGATTAGGCATTATTCTTGTTTAAGTCATGCATCATGTATGTGACTTAGGCATTTAGATTGTCTTTTATCTTAGCTTTATTTTCTGTTGCTGAGAGCTGGCGTGAGGTACGCACCTTCTACTCTCATTCATGCATTTCATATGAACATGCATTAGTTAGTAGGAAGTGCATTGCAACAAGTGTGAGTTGAGCGTTGTTTGGAGAGTTGATTGCTAGATTTAGGACTCCAAAACGCTACTAAGGAGGGGCTGTCCCATAAAAGATAAGGTGTGGTATTTTATCACCCTTTCCTTCGCCCCAAAAACCACACTAATCAAGAGCCTAATTTTAAAATCAAGTAGACATTGGCCTTAAGGATTTCGGGCGCATTAGGAGAGTGATCCGGTCCCGACCGTCATGACCTGATCGGCGTTGCCCACTTTGTCGATAGTAGGAGAGACGAGATCCCGGGATCTTGGCTCACTTTCTGGGCTTTGTAGTCCTCGTTGTAGGGAGGTGAGGCGTGTTGAGGCCGTGTGACCTCGCAGTTAGGCGTCGTCTAGCTGTAAGGACCTATAGCGACCTTAGGATTGCTTGAGCCTTGTTTGCTTGTGTGCTTCTACCTGTACCCATCCACCGTAGCATAAGGACTTCTTCCTTTCTCTCCTGAGTCCTTCTTTCTCTCCTGTGTTCCCCCGTCTTCTCCTCTACGCACATTGTTTCTTTCAAAAAAAAAAGAGTTGTGTTTTTTTTTGTGCACCTTTGTGCATGCTTTCGTGGACACGAGACGAGAGTGGTCGTTTGACGAGGAGCGTTGTCAATCCGGCTTCGATCATCGATTTCTCGACACCTTCCTCCTCTCGTGTCACACGCAGTCCGGGTTCAATGACTGCTAATTACCGTGAGGAGGATCAGTTGCTGGACCCACCTGTTCGACCAGTGCTTCCAGTTGTCGTTCCCATACCTCTGCGTGATCGATGCTACCCGAGCCGTACAGCTCTACCCTCATGCATCGTATTACCAGAGGCTAATGGGAACCATTTTGAGGTTAAGCCTCAATTCATTTCCATGCTCCCTCATTTCACTGGGAAAGGTGACTGATTGATCTCGTTTTATATTTAACCGCAAGTGCACGGCCGCGTTGAAGCGGTGGCAAATACGGGTCGTCCACTGGGAGGTGTGTCGACACTTGGTTTGTTCGAAGGCGAGAGGTAAAGAAAGGGAAGAAAGGTTGGTTTCACTAAACTACACTAAGGTGCAAATGGAAATGGAAGAAAAGCAAGAAAACTAAACCCCAAAGAGGGTAGAGAAATAATGTGAACATAAAGAAGTGTGTGTGTGTTCATTAAGCTCCTCACAACATGTAGTGCATGAAATCATAAAACTACATCCAACTTTGCCTCTACATGAATTAAGATAAGACTACATCATTAAAACATACAAGACAATAATTGGAATGAAGCTACATGAACTCAAGTATAAAGACTATACCCTACTATGCCTCCACATGAATTAAGATTTCACTACATCATTAAAACATACAAGACATTAGCTAAGGTAAAGGCAACAAGAGCTCATACACTACAAATTGTGTTTCCAATATTAACCTCATCCATATCCTAACCTTATCATTCCCCATAAAATAGGTCCACTAATCAAAGCATAAGCTAAGCTTCATTCAAGAGCATTAGCATATCAAAGATAAGAGTGAAAACCCATTAGATGGTTATGGAAATCATATAAAGCTCAAGGGATAAAGATAACACACACTTAATACACTACATGATTATATCACATATTTCTCCACCCCCAAATGGGGATGGAACTACTCACTACTCATTACACTAACTATATTAGCAAAAGAAAGCATAATACTGAAATGAAAGTTAACTAAGAAGGCAAGAAGCATTAAACAAACATAAAAGGAAATGAAAGACTAAACATGCACAAATTAAAAGACAAAATTGAAAGAAACTAGAAGAATTATTTTATTAACAAATGACTCACATTGAAGGTAGCATTCATCTCCACCTTGAGTTTTTGCTTCAAGGCTCACTCCTTAGTAGAGAGAATACCACCAAGCAATGGGTAATTACAATGGAAGGTGAAGAGTTCTATTTATAAGCATGGAAAAAGCTAATCCGGGACAATCCCCCGATGTGGGACTAAACCAATACAAAAAATACACTAAGAATACACTAATACACGTGCTACAGAAAACTAGATGGATTCTGGGCTAAATGGACCGCCAATTAGCGGTTCCAGACCGCCAATTGGCGGTCTATAAGGTTTAGATCCGTCTGGTTTTCTTTGTGGGCTTTTCTTGAAGTGTTTCTTGGTCTTAGATGCATCTGGTTGGTTTAGTGGAGCTCCGACCCGAATCGAATTGACAAAATACTCCTCATGATGGTGTGGAGTTTCCTGTTTTGCTCTTAGGTCCTTCTGTCTTACGATCAGGTCCTTCCCCTTGCATCTTGGTCCCCAGGTCTCACAATTAGGTCCTTTTTTTCCTGCTTTTGGGTCCTTTCATGGCTCTTCTCTTCAAACCTCTTTATTTCTGAAAACTAAACATAAAACTCGTCACGTAGCATTGCTTAGGTGTAAGATAATGGATATAAGGTACAAATATAAGCATGAAATGATGTCAATCAAATACCCCCACACCTAAGTTTTTGCTAGTCTCGAGCAAAACAAAGAAAGGAAAAAGCATACGAAAAACAAGAAATCCTAACTCACTTTCGTAGGAATCACGGTTGCACTTAGCACGTGCAACAAGCCGTTAAACCTCCTTGTTGCCAAGGAGGAGGAGTGGTGTCTCCTGAGGGTTTTCAGCGGATATACCCACAAAATCCGAACAAGATGCATTAATCAATCTAGCTACACGACTCGTTGGGCTTATTTTGTCGATCATGGAATGCGGTAATACTACGGGTCGACTCTATATATGTAATCAGTCCACACACCTAGCCTAATGAGTTATTCGTGAGAGTTAACTAAGGAATTAAGTGAAAGACATGGGCAACCTTAACTTCTGAATGTGAAACAAAGTATAAAGTCCATTTTGGTTCTTATTTGACTCTTTTTTTCTTTTCTTTTTTTCTTTTTCTGTTCTTTCTTTTTTTTTCTTTTTCTTTGGAGCATTTATTGGTTGGTGTTTGATTCGCCCAGGGTCAGGTTTCGTGCATCATTGCCTATGAGGACTTACACTATCACGTACACCTTCCCCCAAATCTCCACATAGGGCGATCCCTACCACCCGTGTAACGGGAGTTCGGTCGGTGCATCTCAAGTCAGATGACTCGAAAGCACCAGGCACAAAGTCCCCTCAGACCTACTTTCCCGAGTGATAGGAGCCGTGCGAGATGAGAGAACACCACTTATTCATTTATCTACATGGGAACCAAAACCCCTACACTTAAGTTTCACAAAAAGATATTAAGGGCCCTTGACTACAACAAACTTCCTAAATTAACAAACACGAATTATTTGACTCACTAGGTTCAGGGTGGACTTCTTTAAATGTTTGAGCACTGAAACCCTATGATTACTCACCCCCAAAGGAAAACTGGGGTGCATCCTAACGACTCGATAAATCCTAAAGCCACGTACTAGATATCCTAATGCATCAAGTTCAAGACAATTTTGGGAGCTTTCTTTTTACTTTGCCTCTCAACGGTTTTGCACATGCTAACACACGCAAAACCCACAAAACATTTTCTTTCGAAAACACATGAAGATTTTGAAAGAAATGTGAAAATTTTGAAGCACTAGGCAAGCAAAAGAAGACAAGTTACCCAAGGATCATGGCAAGCAGATATATCGATATTAAATGCAGCACACTAACATGACCCTAAAAATGCAAACAAAAGAAAGCAAAATCAAAAGAAAAGACTCGACTATGTACACACGTAAAACACCCCCCCACACCTACTTCATGCATTGTCCTCAATGAATGCAAGCAAGATACTACATGGATTGATGCAAAAAAAGGAGAGATCTCACCAACATGAAGTACAAAGGGAAGTGCAAGGTCATGTTGATGGACATAACCCGAATTCCCTCAAAACCTGTGAGATGCTAAAGAAGGGATACAAATACGTGAAAGAAATGGAACCCAAATACACAAGGGTTGGGGCTCACAACAATCGATGCTCACTGAAGGAGTCTTTTATTGTACTCTTTTTTTTTTTTTTTTTTTTTTTTTATATAACTATGTACAAACATAAGTTCCCATCTTCATTTGTCAAAAGACATCAAATGGGAACCTCAAGAGTGGGTCAATGCACTTGGAAAGGGAACATGACACCACGCGGGGCCAGAATACGCATGTGTGGGCCCCCTTCACAAAGAGCACCAGATGAAATGAGAGGTTCATGAATTGGACGCAAAGGCGTCTCATTCAAAGGATCAAACTGAAAGAGCTTGAACCTCTCAAGAGTTTGGGAAATAAGGGGCAACGGAAGAAAAATATCTCCCGTTGCGGAACTGAAGTTATGATCATCAATCCAAACTCTCCAACCAACAGGCTGGTGGGTCGGAACGAGGTCAAGTACCTCGTTATGCATGTCCAACTCACCAGGAGAACAGGAAGTGGGTCTCATACCCAAGGTATCCTCCAAGGAACTCCTAATACCCTCATGAGCAATGTGGTTGTTTGATGTTCCATCATTTCCAAGATGATCAGGAACAATAGTGAGAGGCAAACTCTCATCAGGTTGTTTGAAATTGAGGGTACTAGGGAGCTCTTGCTCCACCAGAGGTGAGTCCTTAGGAGGTACAACAATAAGATCATGTGGCTCAAAGGCCACGGGACAAAAAGGTAAGGCACAATCCTGTGCCGACTCATAATAGAACTGGTCCAAGTTATTCTCAATTTGAATCGAATCCTCCACTAAGTGATCGTGAATTGAAACCCCAAGTCCCTCAGACTGACTAGGAGTTTGACTTTGAAAGGTTGTGCTTTGAATTTGTGGATGTGGTGGTGGTTCGATATCAAAAGAAGAATCCTCATGTTGACAAGAAAGGTTACTCTCCTCACATTCACGTAATTTCTGCGACATTTGACTCACTTGCAGTGTCATATTTTGTATGGACTGTTGAGTGGTTTCCATGAACGTAAGGAAAGTTTGTTTCAAGGAATCAGGTATGCGGTCAACGATGAGGTCCAAGTCAGAGCTTGGGAAATTTTGAGGTTGGGTGTTGATTGGCTGAGCATGAGTCCAATGATTTGGAGTGGGGTGTTGGTAGAATTCTGGGTATTCGGGAGGAGGATACTGTGGTGGAAATGAAGTATAAGAATTTGAATACGAATTGTCTCCCCACGAATCCATCACTCTCGGATTGTACGCGGATGCGTAATGGTCATAATGAGCATTTTGGGAAAATGTGTGCTCATACTCAGGCTCAGGGGGAACATAAGGACATTCCCCGATAACATGACCACTCAACCCACAACAGTCGCACGGTACGGCTACTGGAGCCACCGGGGCACTCATGTCGTCTGCCATACGCATGAAAGAGGCCAAAGTTTGTTGTAATGTCTCAGTTTGTTGACCAGCATATGATCCGGCATAACTAGATTGTGGTCTAGCAGTCGGTGCCTCTCTCATGTTACCCCAATATGAAGACTGCTCAGTCACAAAATTGCGATCATCCCAACCATACGGGGTGTTAGTCTGAGCCACCCCAGGTTGCATGGGTCCGGAGTACCAGGGAGAATCGTCCTGGTCCCAACAATGATATGGATGGTCGCCCATGTAACCATCCATCTCAAGAAAAACTCTCGAGTCGATCACTCTCACCACCACGAGGCTAAGCTCGCAAAAAGTGCTCGACTCGACCCTAAAACGCTAACAGAGAGTGTAAAGGGGAGGAGACTATAACGTAGAAGAAAGTGAGAAGAAGATGACTCAGAGGAGAAGGGAAGAATCCCTAGAGCTAGCGAGGGTACAGGGTGAAGGTAGAAGCCTAACTAGCAAGCAAGGCTCAAACAATGTAAGGCAATGGGTCCTTAGGCTAGACGACGCCTAACTTCGAGGTCACTAGCCTCGACACGCCTCACCTCCCTACAACGAGGACCACAATGCCCAGCAAGTGATACCAGATCCGGAAATCCAGTACCTCCTACTATCGACAAGGTAGGCAATGCCGATCAGGTCATGGCGGTCTCAACTAGATTACTATCCTAGTGCGTCCGAATTCCTAGGGCCAATGTCTACTTGCTTTTAGTTAAGGCTTTACTTGAGTGTGCTTTTTGGGGCTAAGGGAGGGGTGATGAAATCCCCCACCTTATCTTTGAAGTCTATAGGTGATGCCCCTTAAAGATGTTTTGAAATCTTAGGCTAGCAAGCAACTCACCAAACAAGCACTCACCTCACTCTTGTTTCGATGCAAACCTTACTCACTAATGAATGTCCTAATGCGTGAATGAGTGATAAGGAATGCGTACCTCGCTCCAGCAATCAACGACAAAATGTAAAGCAAAGAAAAGAAAGATGCATGCAAGGTCTACATATGATGCATGACCTAGATGGCAAGAAGTCTAATCTTTTGCTTTGAGTTTTATGGTCCAAGTTGATTAAAGGGGGAGTGATTAATGATCTGGGAGTAAATAAGAAGTCACAACATGCAAAATTGGGCTCCCAGATAACACAAATTACAACACAAATAACCACAAAAAAATTGGAAGACAGAATCCCTTACCAGGCCGCCAATTGGCGGTTCCAAACCGCTGATTGGCGGTCTGTTGTTGGATTTGCTTCCTCAAACTTCTCCAGTGGCCTCCCCGTGATCAGACTGTTCCCTGAAACTAAGAAAAACTGAAAACGAAAAATTAAAAACCCCTCGAATCGTCCAAACCAAGGTCTGGACAGAGCACCTCCCCGGCAACGGCGCCAAAAACTTGATTGATCTCGTTTTATATTTAACCGCAAGTGCACGGCCGCGTTGAAGCGGTGGCAAATACGGGTCGTCCACTGGGAGGTGTGTCGACACTTGGTTTGTTCGAAGGCGAGAGGTAAAGAAAGGGAAGAAAGGTTGGTTTCACTAAACTACACTAAGGTGCAAATGGAAATGGAAGAAAAGCAAGAAAACTAAACCCCAAAGAGGGTAGAGAAATAATGTGAACATAAAGAAGTGTGTGTGTGTTCATTAAGCTCCTCACAACATGTAGTGCATGAAATCATAAAACTACATCCAACTTTGCCTCTACATGAATTAAGATAAGACTACATCATTAAAACATACAAGACAATAATTGGAATGAAGCTACATGAACTCAAGTATAAAGACTATACCCTACTATGCCTCCACATGAATTAAGATTTCACTACATCATTAAAACATACAAGACATTAGCTAAGGTAAAGGCAACAAGAGCTCATACACTACAAATTGTGTTTCCAATATTAACCTCATCCATATCCTAACCTTATCATTCCCCATAAAATAGGTCCACTAATCAAAGCATAAGCTAAGCTTCATTCAAGAGCATTAGCATATCAAAGATAAGAGTGAAAACCCATTAGATGGTTATGGAAATCATATAAAGCTCAAGGGATAAAGATAACACACACTTAATACACTACATGATTATATCACATATTTCTCCACCCCCAAATGGGGATGGAACTACTCACTACTCATTACACTAACTATATTAGCAAAAGAAAGCATAATACTGAAATGAAAGTTAACTAAGAAGGCAAGAAGCATTAAACAAACATAAAAGGAAATGAAAGACTAAACATGCACAAATTAAAAGACAAAATTGAAAGAAACTAGAAGAATTATTTTATTAACAAATGACTCACATTGAAGGTAGCATTCATCTCCACCTTGAGTTTTTGCTTCAAGGCTCACTCCTTAGTAGAGAGAATACCACCAAGCAATGGGTAATTACAATGGAAGGTGAAGAGTTCTATTTATAAGCATGGAAAAAGCTAATCCGGGACAATCCCCCGATGTGGGACTAAACCAATACAAAAAATACACTAAGAATACACTAATACACGTGCTACAGAAAACTAGATGGATTCTGGGCTAAATGGACCGCCAATTAGCGGTTCCAGACCGCCAATTGGCGGTCTATAAGGTTTAGATCCGTCTGGTTTTCTTTGTGGGCTTTTCTTGAAGTGTTTCTTGGTCTTAGATGCATCTGGTTGGTTTAGTGGAGCTCCGACCCGAATCGAATTGACAAAATACTCCTCATGATGGTGTGGAGTTTCCTGTTTTGCTCTTAGGTCCTTCTGTCTTACGATCAGGTCCTTCCCCTTGCATCTTGGTCCCCAGGTCTCACAATTAGGTCCTTTTTTTCCTGCTTTTGGGTCCTTTCATGGCTCTTCTCTTCAAACCTCTTTATTTCTGAAAACTAAACATAAAACTCGTCACGTAGCATTGCTTAGGTGTAAGATAATGGATATAAGGTACAAATATAAGCATGAAATGATGTCAATCAGTGACCCCTATATCTTTCTTAGGGAATTTGAGGAGGTCTGTGCTATGTTCAAGCTGCAACAACTTAGCACAGACTCCATCCATCTTAGGCTCGTTCCTTTTGCACTAAAGGATGACGCCAAGAAGTGGTTGTACAGCAACCAGGCGAATTCATTTAGGACTTGGGATGAGTTTCAATCTGCATTCCTCAAGAAGTACTTTCCTAATCATCAGACTCAAAAATTGAGGAACGAAATCAATTCGTTCTATCAACATGAGACCGAATCATTTCATGCATACTTAGAGAGGTTCAAGGAGCTACTATCCTCATGCCCTCACCATGGCATTGAGTTGTGGCGCCTGTGTCAGATTATCTACGAGGGTCTTCACATTCCATCTAGAACGCTCCTTGAGTCCATGTGTCAAGGAGAGTTCTTGGGAAAGGATGAAAGGGAGGCATGGGCCTTCCTAGAAGACCTCGCTGAGAAAACCATGCAGTGGGAGAGTGTGAGGGAACCACCTGCATCTTCTAGTATAGGAGCGAGGATCGCGAATGCAAACTCGACTAGATCGGGTACCGCATGTGCTATCGATACCACTACGGCCACCGAGGCACGCATGGCGGCCTTAATGCGCCGTATGGATTCAATTGAGCTCCAAAACCAACAAGGTGCACCTCACATGTCCACATCTGGTCCAGTTCCTTGTCATTCATGTGGTAGGATAGGTCATGTAGAGAGCGACTGTGAGTCCATTCCTCCTGAGATGGAGCGTGTCAACGCCATCTATGACAGAGCTAGGAATGACCCATACTCATCATCTTATAATCCTGGATGGAGGAACCACCCCAATTTTTCATGGAACCAAACTAATGCCTCGGGTGGTCCTCCAAACTCCTCTAGACCACCTTACCAATCACACCAACCTCCCATGCATGCACATTCCTATCAGCCACCCCAAGCACAAACCACCAATCAATCGGGTTTCCTAAATTCCAATAATATGGAAACCCGATTCAATTCGCTTGAGACCTTGACTCGTGGACTTGAAAACTCAATGAAAATTTTTATGTCTACCACGAGTCAAGTTCTCACTTCAAATCAGCAGACCATCAAATCTCTAGAGCTTCAGATGGGCCAATTGGCTCAGTCTGTACATGAAAGAGAGAGAGATTCTTTTCCTAGCCAGTCTGAGGCTAACCCCCGCATGTACCAACAACAACAACCGCAAAATGAGAATGTGGTACTTCGGGGGAGGCAAGTGAACCATGTGGAGGAACCTGTTCACCATGTCAATTCCATTGTGACCTTAAGGAATGGAAAACAGGTTGACAATCACATTTCCTTGCCACACCCACCACCATCTATGCAGCCCCTCAGTGGGAATGGTGGTGAAGAAGAAGCTGAGGGTGAGGGTAATACACCAAAGCTTTCTTCTCAGGCACAGCAGAAAACCTACCTGCCAAAAGCTCCTTATCCAAGTAGGTTAAACAAAAAGCAGAGTGACAACATGGACAAGATATTAGAGGTATTTAAGCAAGTGAAGGTTAACATCCCCTTGTTGGATGTCATCCAACAAATACCTCAATATGCCAAAGTGTTGAAGGATCTCTGCACAACCAAGAGGAAGACCAATGTTCCTAAGAAAGCATTCTTGGCTGCAAATATCAGCTCACTTTTGTCCAATCCTACCTACACAAAATACAAGGACCCTGGGTGTCCTACTATTCAGTGTACGATAGGGGACACTAGATTGAGCAATGTTTTGCTTGATTTAGGATCAGCGGTCAACCTCCTCCCATTCTCTGTTTATCAACAGTTGAACTTGGGAGAATTGAAACCAACTAAGATCACCCTCCAACTGGCGGATAGATCCATTCGTATTCCCATGGGGATTATCAAGGACGTGCTTATCAAAGTTGGAGATTTTATATTTCCAGTCGATTTTGTTGTCCTCGATACCAATCCTGTTGCGAACACCCACTCTCAAATACCTTTGATTTTGGGTAGACCATTTCTGGCAACCTCCAATGCCTTGATTAATTGTAGAAATTGTCTCATGAAGCTCTCATTTGGTAACATGAGTGCCAAGTTTCATGTGTTCAACTCTGGTAGGCAACAGGAACCCATGGATGAACCTTTAAATCTAAATCTCATCCGCCAATTGGAGAAAGCACCACAAAATCAACGAACACCCCTAACCCCAATGCAACCCATTGAGAATGTTCGAGGGCCCAGCGAAAACTCATTGCCTGTCTTCGCAATGCAACAGAGTGAGCTGGCCTCGAACATGAATGTCCAAAGGGAGTGTTCGTTGCAAGATTCAGTTGAGAGTACTAGTGAGAGTGAGACACCTCATCATATGCCTATACCAAAAGGTGTCTCTACCTCATGTCCCATGGCCATTGAGCCATTTGAGCTTCATATTGACTCCAACAAGGACCCACCTATGACCGAGCTTATGCTTGATGATCTAAATGATGGTGGGAGGTCCTTGTTGGATGACTTGGGGAGAAGCCCCATTCTTAGTGATGCAGGTCTGCTGCATCCATCGAATGAGCTTGAGGAACTCATTCCGATGCACCCGCCTATTGGTTGGAGGGTTTTCTTCGATGAGCAATTAAACCCTAGTGAGGCAACACAACTTCATTCTTTGTTGCCCACACCCGACCAATATCATGAGGGGTTCGAGCCTTTCAGCTTTGACCTTTCACCCCTCATGACACCTCAGAGTACCAGTGGAGTTTGCCCATCTCGGCAAGTCTCTGGTCCTCATGACATGATGTTCTCATTTGATGTTCCTTGATCAAATGATTATGAGAATATCTTGGTTGATGTGTATATCTTGTAAAAAAAAGAAAAAAAAAGAAAAAAAGTGTGTAATAAAAGACTCCTTCAGTGAGCATCGATTGTTGTGGGCCCCAACCCTTGTGTACTTGGGCCCAATCTCTTCACGTATTTATCTCCCTTCTTCAGCTTCTCACAGGTTTTGAGGGAATTTGGGTTTGTGTCCATCAACAAGACCCTGAACGTCCCTTTGTACTTCATGTTGGTGAGATTTTTCCTTTTTCATGCATATCTACATGTAGTATCTTGTTCACATTCATTGAGGACAATGCATGAAGTAGGTGTGCGGGGGTGTTTTACGTGTGTACATAGTCGAGTCTTTTCTTTTGATTTTTTGTTTTCTTTTGTGTGCATTGTTAGGGTCATGTTAGTGTGCCGCATTTAACATTGATAAATCTGCTTGCCATGATCCTTGGGTGACTTGTCTTCTTTTGCTTACCTAGTGCTTTAAAATTTTCACATTTCTTTCAAAATCTTCATATGTTTGCGAAAGAAAATGTTTTTGTAGGTTTTGTGTGTGTTTAGCATGTGCAAAACCGTTGAGAGGCAAAGTAAAAAGAAAGCTCCCAAAATTGTCTTGAACTTGATGCATTAGGATTTCTAGTTTACTGGCTTTAGGTCTTATCGAGTCGTTAGGATGCACCCCGGTTTTCCCTCGGGGGGCGTGTAATCATAGGGTTTCAGTACTCAAACATTTAAAGAAGTCCACCCTGAACCTAGTGAGTCGAATAATTCGTGTCTGTTAGTATAAGGAAGTTTGTCGTAGGCAAGGGCCCTTAATCTCTTTTTGTGAAACTTAAGTGTAGGAGTTTTGGTTCCCATGTAGATAAATAAGTGGTGTTCTCTCTTCTCGCACGGCACCTATCACTCGGGAAAGTAGGTCTGAGGGGACTTTGTGCCTGGTACTTTCGAGTCATCTGACTTGGGATGCACCGACCGAACTCCCGTTACACGGGTGGTAGGGATCGCCCTATGTGGAGATTTGGGGGAAGGTGTACGTGATAGTGTAAGTCCTCATAGGCAATGATGCACGAAACTTGACCCTGGGAGAATCAAACACCAACCAATAAAATGCTCCAAAGAAAAAAAAAGAAAAAAAAAGAGAAAAAGAAAAAAAAGAGTCAAATAAGAACCAAAATGGACTTTACACGTTGTATCACATTCAGAAGTTAAGGTTGCCGATGTCTTTCACTTAATTCCTTAGTTAACTCTCACGAATAACTCATTAGGCTAGGTGTGTGGACTGATTACATATATAGAGTCGACCCGTAGTATTACCGCATCCCATGATCGACAAAATAAGTCCAACGAGTCGTGTAGCTAGATTGATTAATGCATCTTGTTCGGATTTTGTGGGTATATCCGCTGAAAACCCTCAGGAGACAACACTCCTCCTCCTTGGCGACAAGGAGGTTTAACGGCTTGTTGCACGTGCTAAGTGCAACCGTGATTCCTACGAAAGTGAGTTAGGATTTCTTGTTTTTCGTATGTCTTTCTCTTTCTTTGTTTTGCTCGGGACTAGCAAAAGTTAGGTGTGGGGGTATTTGATTGACATCATTTCATGCTTATATTCGTATCCTATATCCATTATCTTTCACCTAAACAATGCTATGTTACGAGTTTTATGTTTAGTTTTCAGGAATAAATAGGTTTGAAGAAATGAAGCATAAAAGGACCCAAAAGCTGGGAAAAAGGACTGAATTGTGAGATCTGTGGACCAAGATGCAAGGAAGAAGGACCTGAATGCAAGACCGAAGGACCTAAGAGCAAAACAGAATACTCCTCACCATCATGGGGAGTATTTTGGCAATTCTATTCGGGTCGGAGCTCCAACATGCAAAATAGATGCATCAAATACCAACAAAGCCTTCCAGAAAAGCCCACAAGAAATTCCAGAGCGATCCGGACACTGTAGACCGCTAATTAGCGGTCCAAGACCGCTAATTGGCGGTCACCTTTGGCCCAAATGTGCTCCAATATCTCCAGCACATGTATTAGAGGATGTTTAGGCTATTTGTGGTATCTGTTTAGTCCCACATCGGGGGATTGTCCCGGATTAGCTTTTTCCATGGCTATAAATAGAACTCTTCACCTTCCATTGTAATTACTCCATGCTTGTGTCCATTCTCCCTAATTGAAGTGGAAGCCTTGAAGCAAGAAACTCAATAGGGAGATGCTACTGGTCTTGTGAGTCTTCAATTAATAAAATTTTCTTTGTTTTGTGCTTCTTTTATTGTTGATGCATGTTTTAGTTTAATTGTCTTTTATTAAATCTATCTTAGTTAATATGCCTTCTTATTTTAGTGTAATAGTTAGGGTAATGTGTAGTGAGTAAAACCACTCCCCTTTTGGGGGGTGGAGATGATTATCATATATGCAATTAAGGAAGGAAGGATGTTTATGTTAAAATGTGTTGGTTAATATGAATGCATACTTGCTTGTTAGAATAGAACACTTCACTAGATGGGTTTTGCCATGATAAGTAGACACCTCCCATACTTGTTTAGTTTCTTAAATAACCAGCTTGTGTTTATGAATGTTAATCAAAATAGGTTAGTGATTTAATTGATGGGTTTTGCCATGATAAGTAGACACCTCCCATACATGCAAACACTACCTACACTTGTGCCTATAGGAAGATATTTTTGCCTCCTTATTGTGTATGTGTAGTCACTCCACCCCCTAAGGGGTCTCTCTCTCTTACTGATTTCTCCATAGTGTCAAGTTTCTCTAGCTTAGTTGAAGTATTCGTTTGTTTTGTTTCCTTCGCATTTGCTTCTTCGTGTTACCATAGTTTAGGTTAGCATAAACAACTTTCTTCCATCTTTCTTTGCCACTTGATTTCTGATAAGCAAGAGCAAGCTCACCTCCCTGAGGACGACCCGTACTTGCCACCGCTTCATCGCGGCCGTGCACTTGCGGTAGAAATATAAAACGTTCAACAAGTTTTTGGCGCCGTTGCCGGGGAGGTGCCAGTCCAGACTCTTGTTTGGACGATTCGAGTGGATTTAATTTTTGTCTTGTAGTTTTTGTTGTCGCAGGTGACTCACATTGAGAAGGGGAAGCATCTGGTCAAGTTTGGAGGTGATCTGAGAGAAGAAGACTGCCAATCAGCGGTCTTCAACCGCCAACTGGCGGTCTGGTAGCTTCATTTCACCTCTAAATTTTTGTGGAGTATTTCTTTATCTGTTATAGTGATCTGGGACTCGATTTAGCATGTCTTGACCTATAGTTTATTCCCAGATCAAGAATCAAACCTCCTTTAAGCAACTTGGACCCTAAAACTCAAAGCAAAAGATTAGGCATTATTCTTGTTTAAGTCATGCATCATGTATGTGACTTAGGCATTTAGATTGTCTTTTATCTTAGCTTTATTTTCTGTTGCTGAGAGCTGGCGTGAGGTACGCACCTTCTACTCTCATTCATGCATTTCATATGAACATGCATTAGTTAGTAGGAAGTGCATTGCAACAAGTGTGAGTTGAGCGTTGTTTGGAGAGTTGATTGCTAGATTTAGGACTCCAAAACGCTACTAAGGAGGGGCTGTCCCATAAAAGATAAGGTGTGGTATTTCATCACCCTTTCCTTCGCCCCAAAAACCACACTAATCAAGAGCCTAATTTTAAAATCAAGTAGACATTGGCCTTAAGGATTTCTGGCGCATTAGGAGAGTGATCCGGTCCCGACCGTCATGACCTGATCGGCGTTGCCCACTTTGTCGATAGTAGGAGAGACGAGATCCCCGGATCTTGGCTCACTTGCTGGGCTTTGTGGTCCTCGTTGTAGGGAGGTGAGGCGTGTTGAGGCCATGTGACCTCGCAGTTAGGCGTCGTCTAGCTGTAAGGACCTATAGCGACCTTAGGATTGCTTGAGCCTTGTTTGCTTGTGTGCTTCTACCTGTACCCATCCACCATAGCATAAGGACTTCTTCCTTTCTCTGCTGAGTCCTTCTTTCTCTCCTGTGTTCCCCCTTCTTCTCCCCTACGCACATTGTTTCTTTCAAAAAAAAAAAAAAAAAGAGTTGTGTTTTTTTTGTGCACCTTTGTGCATGCTTTCGTGGACACGAGACGAGAGTGGTCGTTTGACGCGGAGCGTTGTCAATCCGGCTTCGATCATCGATTTCTCGACACCTTCCTCCTCTCGTGTCACACGCAGTCCGGGTTCAATGACTGCTAATTACCGTGAGGAGGATCAGTTGCTGGACCCACCTGTTCGACCAGTGCTTCCAGTTGTCGTTCCCATACCTCTGCGTGATCGATGCTACCCAAGCCGTACAGCTCTACCCTCATGCATCGTATTACCAGAGGCTAATGGGAACCATTTTGAGGTTAAGCCTCAATTCATTTCCATGCTCCCTCATTTCACTGGGAAAGGTGACCCCTATATCTTTCTTAGGGAATTTGAGGAGGTCTGTGCTATGTTCAAGCTGCAACAACTTAGCACAGACTCCATCCATCTTAGGCTCGTTCCTTTTGCACTAAAGGATGACGCCAAGAAGTGGTTGTACAGCAACCAGGCGAATTCATTTAGGACTTGGGATGAGTTTCAATCTGCATTCCTCAAGAAGTACTTTCCTAATCATCAGACTCAAAAATTGAGGAACGAAATCAATTCGTTCTATCAACATGAGACCGAATCATTTCATGCATACTTAGAGAGGTTCAAGGAGCTACTATCCTCATGCCCTCACCATGGCATTGAGTTGTGGCGCCTGTGTCAGATTATCTACGAGGGTCTTCACATTCCATCTAGAACGCTCCTTGAGTCCATGTGTCAAGGAGAGTTCTTGGGAAAGGATGAAAGGGAGGCATGGGCCTTCCTAGAAGACCTCGCTGAGAAAACCATGCAGTGGGAGAGTGTGAGGGAACCACCTGCATCTTCTAGTATAGGAGCGAGGATCGCGAATGCAAACTCGACTAGATCGGATACCGCATGTGCTATCGATAACACTACGGCCACCGAGGCACGCATGGCGGCCTTAATGCGCCGTATGGATTCAATTGAGCTCCAAAACCAACAAGGTGCACCTCACATGTCCACATCTGGTCCAGTTCCTTGTCATTCATGTGGTAGGATAGGTCATGTAGAGAGCGACTGTGAGTCCATTCCTCCTGAGATGGAGCGTGTCAACGCCATCTATGACAGAGCTAGGAATGACCCATACTCATCATCTTATAATCCTGGATGGAGGAACCACCCTAATTTTTCATGGAACCAAACTAATGCCTCGGGTGGTCCTCCAAACTCCTCTAGACCACCTTACCAATCACACCAACCTCCCATGCATGCACATTCCTATCAGCCACCCCAAGCACAAACCACCAATCAATCGGGTTTCCTAAATTCCAATAATATGGAAACCCGATTCAATTCGCTTGAGACCTTGACTCGTGGACTTGAAAACTCAATGAAAATTTTTATGTCTACCACGAGTCAAGTTCTCACTTCAAATCAGCAGACCATCAAATCTCTAGAGCTTCAGATGGGCCAATTGGCTCAGTCTGTACATGAAAGAGAGAGAGGTTCTTTTCCTAGCCAGCCTGAGGCTAACCCCCGCATGTACCAACAACAACAACCGCAAAATGAGAATGTGGTACTTCGGGGGAGGCAAGTGAACCATGTGGAGGAACCTGTTCACCATGTCAATTCCATTGTGACCTTAAGGAATGGAAAACAGGTTGACAATCACATTTCCTTGCCACACCCACCACCATCTATGCAGCCCCTCAGTGGGAATGGTGGTGAAGAAGAAGCTGAGGGTGAGGGTAATACACCAAAGCTTTCTTCTCAGGCACAGCAGAAAACCTACCTGCCAAAAGCTCCTTATCCAAGTAGGTTAAACAAAAAGCAGAGTGACAACATGGACAAGATATTAGAGGTATTTAAGCAAGTGAAGGTTAACATCCCTTTGTTGGATGTCATCCAACAAATACCTCAATATGCCAAAGTGTTGAAGGATCTCTGCACAACCAAGAGGAAGACCAATGTTCCTAAGAAAGCATTCTTGGCTGCAAATATCAGCTCACTTTTGTCCAATCCTACCTACACAAAATACAAGGACCCTGGGTGTCCTACTATTCAGTGTACGATAGGGGACACTAGATTGAGCAATGTTTTGCTTGATTTAGGATCAGCGGTCAACCTCCTCCCATTCTCTGTTTATCAACAGTTGAACTTGGGAGAATTGAAACCAACTAAGATCACCCTCCAACTGGCGGATAGATCCATTCGTATTCCCATGGGGATTATCGAGGACGTGCTTATCAAAGTTGGAGATTTTATATTTCCAGTCGATTTTGTTGTCCTCGATACCAATCCTGTTGCGAACACCCACTCTCAAATACCTTTGATTTTGGGTAGACCATTTCTGGCAACCTCCAATGCCTTGATTAATTGTAGAAATGGTCTCATGAAGCTCTCATTTGGTAACATGAGTGCCGAGTTTCATGTGTTCAACTCTGGTAGGCAACAGGAACCCATGGATGAACCTTTAAATCTAAATCTCATCCGCCAATTGGAGAAAGCACCACAAAATCAACGAACACCCCTAACCCCAATGCAACCCATTGAGAATGTTCGAGGGCCCAGCAAAAACTCATTGCCTGTCTTCGCAATGCAACAGAGTGAGCTGGCCTCGAACATGAATGTCCAAAGGGAGTGTTCGTTGCAAGATTCAGTTGAGAGTACTAGTGAGAGTGAGACACCTCATCATATGCCTATACCAAAAGGTGTCTCTACCTCATGTCCCATGGCCATTGAGCCATTTGAGCTTCATATTGACTCCAACAAGGACCCACCTATGACCGAGCTTATGCTTGATGATCTAAATGATGGTGGGAGGTCCTTGTTGGATGACTTGGGGAGAAGCCCCATTCTTAGTGATGCAGGTCTGCTGCATCCATCGAATGAGCTTGAGGAACTCATTCCGATGCACCCGCCTATTGGTTGGAGGGTTTTCTTCGATGAGCAATTAAACCCTAGTGAGGCAACACAACTTCATTCTTTGTTGCCCACACCCGACCAATATCATGAGGGGTTCGAGCCTTTCAGCTTTGACCTTTCACCCCTCATGACACCTCAGAGTACCAGTGGAGTTTGCCCATCTCGGCAAGTCTCTGGTCCTCATGACATGATGTTCTCATTTGATGTTCCTTGATCAAATGATTATGAGAATATCTTGGTTGATGTGTATATCTTGTAAAAAAAAGAAAAAAAAAGAAAAAAAAAGAAAAAAAGTGTGTAATAAAAGACTCCTTCAGTGAGCATCGATTGTTGTAGGCCCCAACCCTTGTGTACTTGGGCCCAATCTCTTCACGTATTTATCTCCCTTCTTCAGCTTCTCACAGGTTTTGAGGGAATTTGGGTTTGTGTCCATCAACAAGACCCTGAACGTCCCTTTCTACTTCATGTTGGTGAGATTTTTCCTTTTTCATGCATATCTACATGTAGTATCTTGTTCACATTCATTGAGGACAATGCATGAAGTAGGTGTGGGGGGGGGGTGTTTTACGTGTGATCATAGTCGAGTCTTTTCTTTTGATTTTTTGTTTTCTTTTGTGTGCATTGTTAGGGTCATGTTAGTGTGCCGCATTTAACATTGATAAATCTGCTTGCCATGATCCTTGGGTGACTTGTCTTCTTTTGCTTACCTAGTGCTTTAAAATTTTCACATTTCTTTCAAAATCTTCATGTGTTTGCGAAAGAAAATGTTTTTGTAGGTTTTGCGTGTGTTTAGCATGTGCAAAACCGTTGAGAGGCAAAGTAAAAAGAAAGCTCCCAAAATTGTCTTGAACTTGATGCATTAGGATTTCTAGTTTACTGGCTTTAGGTCTTATCGAGTCGTTAGGATGCACCCCGGTTTTCCCTCGGGGAGCGTGTAATCATAGGGTTTCAGTACTCAAACATTTAAAGAAGTCCACCCTGAACCTAGTGAGTCGAATAATTCGTGTCTGTTAGTATAAGGAAGTTTGTCGTAGGCAAGGGCCCTTAATCTCTTTTTGTGAAACTTAAGTGTAAAGGTTTTGGTTCCCATGTAGATAAATAAGTGGTGTTCTCTCTTCTCGCACGACTCCTATCACTCAGGAAAGTAGGTCTGAGGGGACTTTGTGCCTGGTACTTTCGAGTCATCTGACTTGGGATGCACCGACCGAACTCCCGTTACACGGGTGGTAGGGATCGCCCTATGTGGAGATTTGGGGGAAGGTGTACGTGATAGTGTAAGTCCTCATAGGCAATGATGCACGAAACCTGACCCTGGGAGAATCAAACACCAACCAATAAAATGCTCCAAAGAAAAAAAAAAGAAAAAAAAAGAAAAAAAGAAAAAAAAGAGTCAAATAAGAACCAAAATGGACTTTACACGTTGTATCACATTCAGAAGTTAAGGTTGCCGATGTCTTTCACTTAATTCCTTAGTTAACTCTCACGAATAACTCATTAGGCTAGGTGTGTGGACTGATTACATATATAGAGTCGACCCGTAGTATTACCGCATCCCATGATCGACAAAATAAGTCCAACGAGTCGTGTAGCTAGATTGATTAATGCATCTTGTTCGGATTTTGTGGGTATATCCGCTGAAAACCCTCAGGAGACAACACTCCTCCTCCTTGGCGACAAGGAGGTTTAACAGCTTGTTGCACGTGCTAAGTGCAACCGTGATTCCTACGAAAGTGAGTTAGGATTTCTTGTTTTTCGTATGTCTTTCTCTTTCTTTGTTTTGCTCGGGACTAGCAAAAGTTAGGTGTGGGGGTATTTGATTGACATCATTTCATGCTTATATTCGTATCCTATATCCATTATCTTTCACCTAAACAATGCTATGTTACGAGTTTTATGTTTAGTTTTCAGGAATAAATAGGTTTGAAGAAATGAAGCATAAAAGGACCCAAAAGCTGGGAAAAAGGACTGAATTGTGAGATCTGTGGACCAAGATGCAAGGAAGAAGGACCTGAATGCAAGACCGAAGGACCTAAGAGCAAAACAGAATACTCCTCACCATCATGGGGAGTATTTTGGCAATTCTATTCGGGTCGGAGCTCCAACATGCAAAATAGATGCATCAAATACCAACAAAGCCTTCCAGAAAAGCCCACAAGAAATTCCAGAGCGATCCGGACACTGTAGACCGCTAATTAGCGGTCCAAGACCGCTAATTGGCGGTCACCTTTGGCCCAAATGCGCTATAATATCTCCAGCACATGTATTAGAGGATGTTTAGGCTATTTGTGGTATCTGTTTAGTCCCACAACGGGGGATTGTCCCGGATTAGCTTTTTCCATGGCTATAAATAGAACTCTTCACCTTCCATTGTAATTACTCCATGTTTGTGTCCATTCTCCCTAATTGAAGTGGAAGCCTTGAAGCAAGAAACTCAATAGGGAGATGCTACTGGTCTTGTGAGTCTTCAATTAATAAAATTTTCTTTGTTTTGTGCTTCTTTTATTGTTGATGCATGTTTTAGTTTAATTGTCTTTTATTAAATCTAGCTTAGTTAATATGCCTTCTTATTTTAGTGTAATAGTTAGGGTAATGTGTAGTGAGTAAAACCACTCCCCTTTTGGGGGGTGGAGATGATTATCATATATGCAATTAAGGAAGGAAGGATGTTTATGTTAAAATGTGTTGGTTAATATGAATGCATACTTGCTTGTTAGAATAGAACACTTCACTAGATGGGTTTTGCCATGATAAGTAGACACCTCCCATACTTGTTTAGTTTCTTAAATAACCAGCTTGTGTTTATGAATGTTAATCAAAATAGGTTAGTGATTTAATTGATGGGTTTTGCCATGATAAGTAGACACCTCCCATACATGCAAACACTACCTACACTTGTGCCTATAGGAAGATATTTTTGCCTCCTTATTGTGTATGTGTAGTCACTCCACCCCCTAAGGGGTCTCTCTCTCTTACTGATTTCTCCATAGTGTCAAGTTTCTCTAGCTTAGTTGAAGTATTCGTTTGTTTTGTTTCCTTCGCATTTGCTTCTTCGTGTTACCATAGTTTAGGTTAGCATAAACAACTTTCTTCCATCTTTCTTTGCCACTTGATTTCTGATAAGCAAGAGCAAGCTCACCTCCCTGAGGACGACCCGTACTTGCCACCGCTTCATCGCGGCCGTGCACTTGCAGTAGAAATATAAAACGTTCAACATTTCCCCACGAATCCATCACTCTTGGGTTATATGCGGATGTGTAACTGTCTTATAGAGCATTCTGGGAAAAGGTATGCTCATACTCAGGCTCTGGAGGAACATAAGGACATTCCCTGATAACATGACCACTCAACCCGCAACAGTCGCACGGTACGGCTACTGGAGCCACCAGTGCACTCATGTTGTCAGCCCAACGCATAAAGGAGGCAAAAGTTTGTTGTAATGTGTCAGTTCGTTGACCAGCATATGATCCAACATAACTAGATTGTGGTCTAGCAGTCGATGCCTCTCTCATGTTACCCCGATATGAAGATTGCTCAATCATACAATTAGGATTGTCCCAACCATATGGGGTGTTAGTCTGAGCCACCCCAGGTTGCATGGTTTTAGAATACCAGGAAGCATTGTCCTGGTCCCAACAATGATATGGATGGTTGCTCATGTAACCATCCATCAAAACACTCTTGAGTCAAGTACTCTTACCCTTATGAGGCTAAGAAAGCACAAGTTCTCGACTCGACCCTAAAATGCTAATAGAGAATGTAAAGGAGAGGAGACTAGAACGTATAAGTAGGTGAGAAGAAGATGACTCAGAAGAGAAGGGAAACTTAACTCTAAAGATAGAAAAGAGGGTCGGTCAGAGGTTTCCCAAACAAGCACGGTTCAAGCAATCCTGGACCTAGTGTCGCCTAGATCTAGACGACTCCTAACTGGTTGAGTCGATTTGATTTGCTTGATTCACCTCCCTCACTAATCAAACCAACTTGGTCAGGCCGTGTATAGCTAGTGGGGGAGCTTCCGACAGAGTCGGTGCCAATTAGACAACCACTTCGCTTGGAAGACTTTTGTCAACACAAAAACACTTTCTAGACACCAAATTAAATTCGATCGGCTTCAGGTCATAGCAAGTCAAACCAATTCTTCTCCTTAATTGAGTCCGAGTCCTTAGGGGTCAATGTCTAATTGATTTTAATTTAAGGCTTGGGTGACACTTTAGGATTGTGATTTGTGGGCCACGGAAGGGTGATGAAATCCCCACCGTATCTTTCCCTGCGGAGTTGTCCTTAAGATAGTTTAACTTAGATCTAGCAAAGATAGTCAAACAATGGTCTTTAGTTGGGGGCAATTGCAAGGTTGTATGAAAATTAGATTATATGCTTAAATGCAAGCGATGAAAACCACGATACGTACCTTGACTCAAGCATTCTTCAACAAAAATTAATTTGCAAGAATTTAGGAAGAATAATGCATACAAAACACTAAATGATGCATGCAATAAGGCCTTTCTAATTTTGCCAATTTTAGGTCAGAGTTGAATTATTGCCAATTATAGAATTTTTTTGCCCTAACACGTGCAGTTCTATAAAAGGAAATTTGCTGAAACTAGAAATTACGAGGAAAGAGGCAACAAAGGTTACCTAAGCAATGCTCAGTCGGGTTCACCGCCCGCTCTCGAAATTTCAGTAGCTTCACACGTCCACCCAAAGATGAGTCGCGTCCCAGAAAAAGTTGAAGCCCAGCAGCTCCAAGTGTGCGGTGGATTCGCCGTAAGTTGTTCTTTAGGTGCGGCGATTTCGCCGCTCGTTTAGCTCCAAATGTGCTCGGATTTCTCCGCGCACTCTGTTGTCTCCTGAAACACAAATCCAAATACTTAGATCGCGCACAAGATAAATAGAATAAAATCGAAATCAACAAAAATAAACAAAATCTGCGTCGCCTCCCTGGCAACGGTGCCAAAAACTTGATGAGAATTAAATTTATACCGCAAGTGCACGGCGTCAATGAAGACGTGACAAGTATGGGTCGAACACAAGGAGGGAGAGATCTGTTATTAGTGTGATTTCGATTGGGGGAAAGAAGGAGAGAAGAATAAATTGGGTTTTTGAGATTTTTGGTTTTTATTATCTACGGCAAGAAACAAGAACAAATAAAACTAAAACAAGAACAAAGAGGTGAATTCCGTTGGGTGGAGGTTTAGATTTAGGGTTTAGATTAGAGAATTCAGAAACTTATAATAAATCAAGTTAGTTATGAAGCATTACATGATAAATGATTTAACATAAACTCGTGTAATCAAAATATACTAATCACGAAATTAAAATAATAACATTTATTCATCTTCTCTTCACCCTAAATCCGTCACCTCCACCCTTTGGAAAGAGTTAGAAATTCATAGAGGGAGGAAGAAGGGGTCCTAGAGGAATTACAAAAGAAAACTAAAAACAAGAAATAAAAGACAGAATTTTATTATTAAAACTAAGGACTAAAATTAAGAACATAAACTAAGAACTAAGGGCCAAGATCAATGACCCTTTTAACATCGTTCTCAGGGCTATTTATAGTTGCTACAAGGGACCTAAGTATCAAATTGGAAAGTACACGTGTCCAGACATGATTGGACGAAATTTGGAGACGCGGATCGACCAAGGGGCGGCGGAATCACCGCATGTCAAGTCCAATGTGCGGCGGAAACGCCGCATATATTGCTCTGATTAAGTCCAGATTGTTGCTGTGTTTATGGTATGATTTGATCCTCCTTTGCGCGTCTGGATGATTTCTTTCCATTCTCTTGAGCTCCGAATTATTTCCTTCATATATTTGGAGATCCACATTGATTTTTCTTTAGATTTTCTCCAAGATAATATTTTGGTGCTTTAATTGCAATTAGGTCCTTGGCTTTTTTTGCAATTAAGTCCCCGGCTACTTTTGTGCTTAAGTCCTTGTTCTTTTTGTAATTAGGTCTTGAATGCTTTTATGCTTGGATGCATTTCCATTTGAAACCCGATAAAGTTGAACTTGGTCTTTATAAAAATGAGTCTATTGCACGCGTTTATGCTCGGGATGTGGGTAATTTGCATTCAGGTCCCTATATTCTGTAAATAAGACTAAACACATACCTTAGTAGTATTTATTGATATAAAAGTAATCTAAATGAAAGACATATGATGCAATGTATGCAATGCATCACTCCTGCTCTAGAGCCAGGAGCTTCTCTCGTTTCCCGTCCCGAACATGCTGTGGGAAATACTACTTGTTGAACTCCTCCAACAATTCCTCCCAACTTATATCCTCTCACCTAGCGAACTCCACTGCAGATGTGGGAAGGGGATGTGTTTTAAAAGTTTGCTTTTATATGTCAATTATTATGAATTGGATGTACAAACATTTTGTTCTTTGATTAATGTATTCGTCTTTTAGAAGTGTTAAGGAAGAGACTCTTGGTCCTTAATTGTAGAGTTCTAAAAGATAATAATTTAGATAAATCAAAAGTTATTCACAATCATGGTAATTGACATGGAACATTAATTACCAAGATAAGATTGTCGTGTTGGTCATCGATTATTGTAGCACTACAAATATTTGATGACACGAGTATATAAAAGAGGAAAATAGTTACTTTTACATATTGAATAAACCTAGCAAGTGAAATATTATGGAATTGTGTTGTGTCATTAATATTTTCACTGTGTCTTGAATCCTAAGATATGAGACATGCCTTTTCACATAGAAGTGTTTTATTTGATTATTGTCAAAACCTGTCATTGAGTATAGTGATAAAGGCAAGAGTTGATTAAGTATGACTTATACTGGAAAAGATAGTTCGTTAAAGGATTACTATTCCTCTCTTTACTTGAGTAATGATATTAGTGGGCCCCTGATAAAGCGAAATTATAATGTGCACAATGTGACTTTTGTTAAGTTAAATATTTATAATTTGCTTAAGAGATCAAGAAATGAATATATAATACAAAGATGACACATTTCTACTTTGTATAATGTTCTTAATATCATGAGGCAAGACATAGACACAAGTGATATTTTACATATCACTAAGTGGATCGTGTTTAGATCGAGTGAGCAAAAGATCTTTGTTATTTGGATAACTATAATACGTAGCTAGATACCACTTATAGTTTACGATATAAAATGTTTTATATCATTGTCAACATAACTTAGATCCTCATTTAGGTCCCACCATAAAACTGGGAAACAAGAAAGATGATTTTATATTTTATATGATGTATTAAGTTTCATGTGTTATGAAATAATACACATGTGATAAAATAATAAAATAAATATGTCGTGAAACGACATGGTTAGAATAATAAATAAATTCGTATGAGATGTATATATATTATGGGGTATAATGTTTTGACATTATATATGGCGATATATTACATGATATAATGTGATATACAACATTATAACATATGAATTTGCTAAAACACCAAATTTCAAATTTTGTTGGATATTAATCCAAAATTTGGTAGAGTCAAAAATAGTGAAAATGGTCCAATCGTTTGACCACGTTTTTTCATATACTAATAAGAGAATTTTTACTGATTAATTGTTGTATTTAATCCACCTTGGTCAAATGTAGTTATGGGATGATGATGTGGCAAAATAAACAATAGATCATGTGCAAAGTGGTTTGCACATGGTGTGGTTTAGTAGAGATGTAAACAAGAGATCATGTGTAAGTGGTTTGCACATGATATGGTTTAGTGGAGAGATTAATAAGGGATCATGTGTAAGTGATTTGCACATGATGTGAATTAGAGGAAATCCTATAAATAGGTCCATCATCGCTTCCTTGTTAATACTAATGCAAAAATTCTCTCTCTCCCTAACCACCCCATTAATCCATTTGAAAATTCTCTTAATTATTCAAGTTTTTAGAGATTAAATTCTCAGGAGCTTTAGAGGGGTTATTAGCTAGATTCTAATATTGATTTAGAGATTGATTGGCTAGCTCATTTCTCTCTAATCTTGTTTAGAGTTTGGTGAACACTTCGAGGTGAATCGGCGAACGATTCAACAGGCAACGTTGTTGGCTTTTTGGCCTTAATCTATGTTTTGATTATTTCATCAACCTAATCTTAATTGTGATCATGTAGAGTAGCACACATGTTGTATTGCATATATATTGCTTTGTGCTAATCTCTACAGGTGATCAAGACTCAAGGAAGAAAGGAAATCAAGTCAAGACATGTAATCAAGCTCATTTGAAGACGTGATTTGTATTTCTGAGTCTTAGGAACTATGTGTAATTGATCATACTTGAGCTAAAAACTACTCAAACATACACTAGGTTCCCTATAGAAGTCACACACGAAATTTCACATAATTTGGACTTCAATAGATCACCCAAACTTAGACCGAAAAACACTAAACCAAAACTTATATAGTCTGCCCACATTTGGTCGACCGAAACAGACCGTTCGATCGACCGAGTGATCATATATCCTGTTAGTGTTTTACTGCGCTAGTTCGGTCGACCGTCCAGACCTTTTCGGTCGACCGAGTAGCAACAAATTTCCGATTGTTTATTTTTTCGTATATACCCAATGGTCGTATTCGTATTATCTCCAAATACCCCAATTACATTTAGTGTATCGGTCGACCGAAGACCTTGTTCGGTCGACCGAAGTTAAGAAGACTCGACAAACCAAAACTGCCTGTTAGTTTTTGGTCGACGGAGGAACTTGTTTCGGTCGACCGAATAAGAACTTGTCTGTCAACCCCAAAGAGCTTGTTGTGAATCGGTCAACCGAACCTATCTCGGGGTTCGACTGATCACTTAAGTGTACCTGAGTCATAGCCTTTGGCGGTCGACCGTTCCTTAACCGGTCGACCGAACCTTAATCAAAATTGCCAAACGAACGACCGTTCTGCCTGATCTGATCGACCGAACTTACTCAGAATTGGGTCCTGTCAGTTTCTATTTTGTGTATCTTACACAATCTATACACAATTCATCCCCAATGGCTATACTCTTTAGGAGCTTATAAATTGAGTTGTAAAACACATTTTAACACAACTCTCCCACTACTACTTGTCCAATACATTAGAGAGAAAACTCCAAACACTCCAAGCCTCAAACCTTCCACATTTTACTCTTAAATCCTATTCTCACTCAAGTGTGCTCAAGATTTGAAAGTATTGTTCCACTCATTGATTGTCAAAGAAGTAAAGGTGTTGGTGAAAACCCAAGACAAGAGTATCAACTTCGGTGAGAGCCCAAAGTGTCCCTCTCGGATTGTGAGAGAAGGAGTGAAGCTCACCGAGGATTGTTGGCAAGTTTGAAGCTTGTAAAGACGTTCTCTCCCGGCCCGGAACGGGGAGTGGTTAGTGAAGTCGTGAGCAGAGCTCGGTGATCCAAGCGGAGCTTGCAAGAGAGGACTAGGACCCGGGTGGGGTGCCGAACCTCTATAAAAATCCCCCGACTCCTTGTGGTTTGCATTTGTCTTTCCTTTACTTGCTTGTTTAGTTTTAAATTCCGCTGCAAATCTTTGATCGTTAAACAAGTAGGTAATTGGGATTAAGAGTGATTAGAATTAGAGACCCTCACGATCCTACAAACGCAACTCCAGATCTTCATAAAGGTTTTAGAGAACATTTGGGTATGATCATCTTCTATTTATTTTAAAATATATGTAGATTACATGACATTAGAATAATTATAAAATAATGTACATGAAATCGTCGAAAATATGGAAATCGTTCTTGTATGCATGTATGAAAATTTTAAAATATATACATACATAGGGGCACCAAAACCTTCAATGTGGCCACCTAAAACATAGGTGGTCAAATCTACCTTCTCCTCCGGAGTACATCCAATTGCTCAGAATATCTTCTGCATCACGAATTCCCACTCCTTTGCTGCCTCAGGGTCAATCCTGCCCTCAAAAGTAGGCAGATGCTGGCGTACGAAACGATCATAGCAGACTGGCACTCCAGAATTGTGCCCAGTCTCTCGACCGTACCACAGAGTGTTCATCGCTCCTCTGCCCACTTTGCACCCCCAGTTTCATCACTGCTGCTATGGTCACGTGGGGGAGGTCCAACACGTCTCGAAGGTATCTTGCACATAAACAGAAAAACAAAATCAAAATAACAATGCATGCATGCATGCATGCTCTACAGCAAAATCTATTTATTCTACTCCTAATGGTGGTTTCTTTGGACAAGTACACCGGAATCAACCGCTCTGATACCAAATTATAACTTCCCCGAAATAAAAGAAATTTTAAAACTTTTAAAAGATATTCAAAGGATGTCAAAACACGAGGGAATGCTACAAACCATATATACATCAAGTGGTGCATCGTAATATACAGATTTTCAAAAGTGTGATTACTTTAAAAGACATACTAAACATATATATGTAATCACAATGACCTCAAAAGGGAAAACTAGAGGATCTGATCCCTGCTGCGCTCCTCCTCAGTCACCACCCTCTATCGCTGCTCCGGGCCTGAAATGCAAACATGAACCATGCCTGAGTTTTGATAAGGAAATCCCATATGCCAAACTCCCCTAACATGCATGAAATATGACAATCAACTGGTATACAAAACTATAGCAATAAAACATTTCCCACACCTCACACGTGCTCACAAGGCATCCACTGCCATACATGGACGGTCTGCAATATATAATACATAAACAATAACGGGTGGCTAACATAAACGGCTACGCTGCTTGCCGGAACAACTCGGGGAAACCTCCACCACACATGGACGGGCTGCACACACAAGCTGAACTACACAAACACATTGATCGCTATCAGGCTGGCTTGTCCTTTCTGTTGCCCCAAAATGGCCGGTGGACCCGTTGCCCTCAGAGTCGATCACACTCCACACAACCAATACAATCACAAAATAGGGCAACAATGGTCGATCGAACATGACACAGCGATCGACTAGTTCCCTAAAGAAATGGAACAGTTCAACCGCAACAATCCGACAAACAAAAACACATGCAATCGGTCGAATCAAGGTCATGGGCGGTCAACCGTTTGGAAGGTCAACGGTCGGTCCAACTAACATAACTACCAACCGATCAAATGGCAAAGGGGACCCGTTCGACCGAAAATATTATAGTCTTCAACTCTTCAAATTCAACCTCTATCGGTAGAACTAAGAGTCATGGGTGGTCAACCCTTTGTGTGGTTTATGCAAAAATATCATTAATTAAATCATCCCATTGGTCGAATGCCAAAAGGGATTCAGTCGACCGAAAATAGGGATTTCCTAAGTTTTCTCTAAGTCAACACTGGTCGAACCAACGTACAACCGGTCAAACAATACTTAAGTTCTCATAAGTAATCGGTCTAAGCAATCTTAGGGTGGTCGACCGTTTAGATGGTCTAGGCTCCCAATCGACTTACTAAAGTGCTACTGTTCGAACGGAAAAGGGGACTCATTCGACCAAAAATCATCAAAGTCTTCTTCCTCTCGCCAAAAATGCACAACCGTTCGACCGCCTAAGGGCATCGTTCGACCGATGCGAGACAAAAGCTCACAATTACACTATGGGCGGTCGACCAAAACACACACTGGTCGACCATTATCCTGCATCACCTTGCTGCACAAGAATCATCGTCGAGGCCTCCACCTCCAACGACCAATCTAACAACCTCACACTCCTTAGGTGAGTACCAATAAGGAATTGGGCATACCTTTTTGCACGTCAACACTTCCAGATGTCGACGATGATCACCTCCTTGTTTTCCACGTACCTCTGGCCTCACTCTTTGTTGCCTTCCCAATAATGCTTATCGGAGCTCCGTCCACTCCTCTGATAGCCGGTATCCGAGGAACTGAGGGAGAGAGATGAGTGTGTGTGTGAGAGAGAGAGATAGAGAGAGTAAAGTGAAGAAGAAGAGTAGAGTTCACCTAAAATACTCCACCCCTTCTCATCAACCAATCCTAAGCCTCCACCACACAACACAAATCCTTCCCTAAACACCCAGTAGCCACCTAAACATGATTTAGACCCTAATCAAGTATTAGGTTCTAACACTAGCCACCCCTACCTTCTCCACCTCCACCCCCATCAGCCACCTCCTCCACCACTAGCTAATTTAAGTATTACGTCAATATATATCTAAAGGTCAATATTTTAAAAAAAATAGTTTATTACAAAATTGGGCAGAATTTCCCCTAAAATTGTAAATATGAAATAATTTTCAACATGCATTGAAACTCTAATATTCCAATCAAACTCAACATGCATATTGAGCTCAGAAATATTGTAGCATTGATCAATTAAGAACCTATATATTGAGCTCAAGAATCAAAACTTAATCCACATGCATATCATTCCGCATCACAACTAATTTAAGAAACATACAAAGTACAAACAATATCTTTCCAAGTCAAAACTAATTTAAAATAAATACAACAAAACACATACAAACCAATTTACCATTAATTGTATTCACATACAATTAAATGGTAAATTAAAATGTTGCTTAAGACATTATCAAAATGTTCACTTGATATTATTATTTGAAGACAAAGACAATTAAACATTACTTAAAATTTTATTACCCAACATGTATATTACTAAAAGGACTCATATTTGTAGGCAAAATAAAGATGGGAGACAAAAATTATTGCTCATTAAACTCGTATTCTTACTCCAAAGTCCAGATATTTATTTTAAATTGTATTTACTGGTCAATTTCCAGTTAATTTTGATAGCTTTCTATACACACATATTCTGCATAATATGAATCACTAAGGAATTAAAAACATATGTTTGTTCTGCATAATATGAATCAAGTATCTGAATCCAAATATGGCTAACTAAAATTTGCATAATATCTTCATAATATGGCTGACTAAAATTTCCATTTATTGGTTTTCCAAAGTGAACAATACAAACATAAATGAATCCAATACAAGCACATCTGAATCGAAACAAAATTTTCAAAACCACTAATTTAACAAACATCAAACCCATATCAACGAGGTTGAGGAGAACCCGGCGAGGAGGTGGTAGCGACGATGAGGCAATGAGGAGTTGTTGGCAAGGAGGACAACGTCACGGTGGTGGATCGCAGAAGTGGACGTCCTGGAGGTTGTTGTCGTAGCGGTGGGGCGGCAATGAGGTGCAGTGAGGAAGACAATACGAGTAGGTGGCAGCAAGGGGGAGGAGGATGCGGCAAGAAGGAGGAGCTCGCGGCATTGAGGACGCGTCGAGAAGGTGGCGACGAGGTAGAGGATGTCGTAGAGGTCGGAGTTGTGAAGCTGGATGTCGCGGAGCTGTGGTGAGATGGTTGCGGCAATGAAACAAGGACAACAACGATGAGACTCAAGGTTTCATCGAGGAGATTGTTGGCGGCGACGAAATGGGTAGTGTGCGGTTAAGGTTTCGTCGAGTAGGCTCAAGGGATTTTCCCCTGAATATCTAAATTTCTGTCGTCATGTTAAATTTGCACGCGCAGAACATTAGTCGTGCACGGAGCGAAAGTTTTCCATGTCCGACCCGACGGCGAAGTGGTCAAGCCGACATAAATTTTGTTGGCATGTTAGTTTTGCACGTGATTTGCAGATGCGGTACTATAATTGGGTGTGAATCCCATTTTTCAACCCAAGCGCGACCGCAAAGTTAACATCTCGACAAAAATAACGTCGGCATGCCATGCTGACGGAATTTTCGTTAGGAGGATTCTGCCGGGAAAGGCCATTATTGTAGTAGTGACAGGATTTGAAGATTTATCTAGATCAAATTTTTAAGCGAGGTCTTGCCAAAATTTCAATAAAATTTAATGATTATTGTTATTAATAACATGAAATTAATTATTGTAAAACCAAAAGGACTGATGAGGAAATCAAGAAGCTCCACACCATTATGAGAAGTATTTTGGCAATTAGATATGGCCCTAACCATCAACAACCAAATCAGGTTCATCAAACATCAACAAATCAAACCAGACCCGATCCACCAAAATCTAGACTCGATCAGACACATCCAGACCACCAATTGGTGGTCCAAATGTGTCTTAATTCCACATGCTTTGGTCGGGTGGTGTACTATGTTGTTTTATATCCATTTATAATATGTCATTAGTCCCATACCGGAGGATTGTCCCGGTTTACCTTTTTCCATGCTTATAAATAGAACTCTTCATCTCCTTTTGTATTCACTCATTGCTTGGTGGCATTCTCTCTACTTGGAGTAAGCCTTGGAGCAAATCTCAAATGGATAAGAATGTTACTTGTAATATGAGTCATGTAAATAAAATAATATTTCTTAGTTGTTTTAATGTTGTCTTCTCTTTTAATTCTTGCATGTTTAGTTTAATTTCATTTTGTTTTCTTTTCTCAATGAGTAGTGAGTAGTTTCATCCCCCTTTCGGGGTGGAGATAATGTACATATATGTTGTGAAGTTTGTATGTTTGATGAATTTTGATTGTGTAGACTTGCATGTTTGTATGTTAATTGCGGGTATTTTAATCATCTACATATTGGGGGATTTTTTATGGGTTTTGTTATAAGATTTAGACACTTCCCATGCATAGTTTCCTCATGTTTACTGACTGAAATTTCATGTTGAATATGCTACATGTTAGTTACGTATTTGTGTTTGCTTGTTTGCTTGATTGAAGAAACTTTGCTTTGATGAGTTTTGTCATAACATTTAGACACTTCTCATGCATAGCTTTGTTCTTCACATGAGTTGCTGGTTTTGATGAGTCTTGTCATAACATTTAGACATCTCTCATGCTGAACCTAGTCTTATGCTAATCAAGTAATAGTTGTGTGAATGGATTGATAGGTTTTGTCACATCTTTAGACACTTCCTATGCATGAAGACACACACATGACACACACATACATGCGTCATTCATCACTTATTTCACTCCATATGTGCACACACTTCACCCCTTAGGGGTTTCTTTTCCTGAATTTTATCTTGCTTTCGATTTCCCTCGCTTTCGTTTTCCTTGTTTGATGCTTGCTAGTTTAGTGTAATTTAGCTAGTGTAATCACAACTCTTCTCCCCTCTTTTTCCATTTTGCCTTCGCACAAACCAGAGTTCACACACCTCCCTGTGGATTGATCCGTATTTGTCACGTCTTCACCGACGTCATGTACTTGCGGTATTGAAAACGAACAATCAGTAGGTTACCCAAAAAATTGACAGAACTTACACCGACAGATATGTCTCGTTAGTGTAAGTCATGTCCAGAACCAGGAAAAGCTTATTTACTCTTTCCAGGTTCAGATTTCTCTGCTCAAAAGAAACAAAAGTTTTCATCATTCATCCACAACACATTCATTCATTCATCCACAAACATATAACTTGAAGAGCTCATATATGCATTCATCCACAACACAACATTCATTCAAACAATAAACAATCGCATACAAATTGTTGTAACTATATTGAAATTTAAGTTTTCAATTCACAAAGTAGCAAACAAAGTTTTATGATGATAAAAGTGGACAAAGAACACCAAGACTAAGTCATCAAACCTTAAGTGTTTACTCTGCCTGATGGTCCGTGATCGTCATCTCGTCTTGGCGGTGGTGGTAGTGTGCAAATGGACGTGATATTAATATCATGTACGTTATAATACGTTATAAATTAAGACGATACTACCTATAAACCTAGTAAATGTAATACACATTACAGAATACGAATACACTACCTTCACCATTAAAAAGATGATGGTCGATTGCATGTCACGAGCTTGCTTTTGCCTCCGCTAGCTCGCTACTCACTCGCTTTAGCTCCTAACTTTCTCTCACTTTACTCAACTTCCAATCTAACGTTGAGCTCTGCTTGAGATGACATCCCACGAGATCCGTACATGTCTTTGGGGTAATGAGACTGGAGTACATCCTCACACGGCTGTGCTCGTCGCCTAGAAGAGTCCTGACTGGGTCGTCGACGACAACCGCCGAAGTGATAGAATCCCGAGAGTTCGTCTCACCCGGTCCTCGTAGAGCCTCTAATCTTTCCTGGAAGCACAAAATATCAGAACTTATAAATGATGCAACCCAACAACATACGGTAATTGAAAATTAATATGAATATAAACTTATAATGACAAATGTTGATTCTGGATTATTCTTGTCATGCAATCGAATGTACATATTTGTACGAGTAGGCTCGGGAGCGTTTAGGTTTTCCGCAATCTACAATACCATTAAAAATAATAATTTTGTAAGTTTATATAAATATTGTATTGAATATTTAAGAATTTACGAATTGAAAATAAAGTATTATCATCTTCTAGCTCTTTGTGTCGCACAATAGATTTCGTAGCACGCTGATGCGGTATGATTAAATCTGCCTTTTTTGTTAGTCTCGCTCTTCTTCTGCATCACAAAATATATAAATTATTACTTTTGTCATACATTGAATATAAATCAACTAAAATACATTATAAATGTACCTTAAACTCCTCAATGCACCAGTAGTCCAGCAAAGTGGACCAATCCTCAACCAAAATATGTGACGGTCTAGTCTCTAATTAATCGCTCATCTCTCGTCTCCAAGTCGGTCTCACCAAAATACAATTGGTAATTTTAGCCTATTATAACAATAATAAGGAATTTAAATCAAGACTAAGCAATTTAAATTAGTCCGCCACACCAAGGTACAGTCTCCAAGTTCTTATTCACCAAGACCGTATACCTGAGCAAGACTAATTTAACAAAAATATTTTTTTCTAAATCAAAAACATATTTTCTGTCAAAAGTATGAGTTTATTATAAATAACAATTAACAATCTCTTAACGTCAACTGCCAGTCCGGCCACCAACCGCTGCGCCGCTCTCTCTGACCTCTGCATTATCCTACCCAAACCACCCAGGCGACGCCCCAAGTTCCCCGACTACCTAAAAAATAGTAATTTTCGGTATATGTAATGCTCTTTAATTAGTAATTACATTGCAGGAATATGAGGCATAATTTAACGTTTTAAGACCTTAAAGTGCAACATAACGTCAATAAACATTACTATTATTTGTTTTTTAGTTTCGTCATTTAAAGAGACTAGAACAATATATAATCAAAACTACTACATTACTTTAATATAGTGTAAAATAAACAGTTTGCCCGCATATAATTAGGTAGTGACGTAATTTTTTGTTTTGTAATAAGGCAAAAGTTACTATATAAAAATGTAAAGCGAAGCGTTCTTGACCAAGAGTCTTGCAATAATAATTTCTAAATATATATTGCAATTTATAAGAACGTAATAAGATTAACTTCAACAATGTAATTAAATTATTATTATTTATAAATTGTCAAATACTATAAAACATGAATACTACATCAAATTGTAGACTACATTTAAACCAAATAAACTGTTAGCAAACAACGATTCTACAGGTTCAGGAGTACTTTTCTTGGAGAGAACCTGTGGCAGCGGAAGGAAGATCGGATGTCACCTTATGGAATCATTTTCACCGGTCGGTCTCCTACTCTCTTGGAGAAGGAGCGCGAGTCCACAACCCAAGAGTCCACGGAATGAGCTTGGTGGAGGTGGAGGGACGAAATGGGAGAGAGAGAAGGTGGCGGCTAGGGTGGGTGGAGGCTAGGGTTTGCACACTTGTTGTTTCATCCAATGGGAGGCTCCCCTCCTTATATAGATGGCTCCACCCAAAACTCTTAAATGTGTAGTCCAATAGGGACGCGCCATGTGTCAGTGTTTTGGGTAAATATCTTATTAATCCTAGATTAATCCAATATCTCTCACTTGCACAACAGCACGATAACAACATGTCATCTGCTTTTGTGTCCCCGACACATATGTGTAGAATCGTGTGGGTTATGGGTCCACTAATCACTATTAATCTAATCACCTTCTTGTTTAAGCAATCAAGATGCGCAGCGGAATTTTAAAGCAAACAAGCAAGTAAAGGAAGAATAATGCAAACCACAAAGACGCGTCGGTTTTTATAGAGGTTCGGCACCGCACCCGGGTCCTAGTCCTCTCTTGTAAGCTCCGCGAGCTCCGCCTACGTCTTCACTAACCACTCCCCGTTCCGGGCCGGGAGAGAACGCATTTACAAAACAAACTCCGCGAACAACCTCGCGAGCTTGACTTTCTTCTCTCACAATCCGAGAGGAACACTTCGGGCTTTCACCGAAGTCCTTGCTTCCTTTGACAACAACAATATGAGTGGAGCAACACTCTCTAATTCTTGAGCACACTTGAGTAGGATTAAGGAATTGATCACTTAGTGTGGAAATTTGAGGCTTTGAGTGTTTGGGATTCTCTCTAATGTTTGGGACAAGTTTGTAGTGGGAGAGTTGTGTTAAAATGTGTTTTACAACTCCTTATATAGGCATTAGAGAGAATAGAGCCGTTGGGATTGATTGGGTATGAGTTGAAGTGAGATTACACAAAACAGAAACTGCAGGACCCAATTCTGGATAAAATCGGTCGACCGAAACGGGAAGAACGGTCGACCGTTTGGCAGTTTTGCACAAAGTTCGGTCGACCGGTTAAGCAACGGTCGACTGCCCAACGCTATGACTTTGGAAAACTTAAGTCATCGGTCGAACATAAGAAAGGGGTTCGTTCGAACGATTTTGTCCAGGCACTTTGGGGTTGACAACAATTGGATAATCGGTCGACCGAAACAAGTCTAGCGGTCGACCGTTTTTCAACAGGGGATTCGGGTTTGTCAAGAGATGGACAAACGGTCGACCGATCGTGGTCCTCGGTCGACCGATACATGAAATGTATTTAGGGTATTATTAGTTTAATACGAATACGACCGTTGGGTATATACGACAAAAGTAACGGTCGGGAAAATAAGCACAAACGACCGAAAGAAAAGGTGTGGTCGACCGAAACTAGACAGGGAAACACAAACAGGATTAATTGATCATCCGGTCGACCGAACGACCTATTTCGGTCGACCGAATGTGGGCAGACAGTTAGGGTTCAGGTTTGGTGTTTTCCGGTCTAAGTTTGGGTGATCTATTGAAGTCCAAATTATGTGAAATTTTGTGTGTGACTTCTATAAGGAACCTAGTGTGTGTTTAAGTTGATTTTAGCTCAAGTATGCTCAAAATACACAAGTTCCTAAAGACTCAAAGAAATACAAAATACATGTCTTCAAATGAGCTTGATTACATGTCTTGACTTGATTTCCTTTCTTCCTTGAGTCTTGATCACCTGTAGAAGTTAGCACAAAGCAATATATATGCAATGCAATATGTGTGCTACTCTACATGATCATAATTAAGATTAGGTTAATTAAATCATCAAAACATAGATTAAGGCCAAAAAGCCAACAATATGCATATATCCCTGATACATACAATCACACGATGACAATATGTCACCTCTTTATGTGTCCCCGACACATTTGTATATATCCCTGATACATACAACTACTCCTCTCTCCAAGTACACATCCACAATACGCAAGTCTCTGATCATGTATCCTCGATACACGACCATCTGTGTCACCGACACATGTACTCTTCCGATCATATGGACAAATGGGTCGTGCGACCGGTGATGCACCTGCAATTTAGGAGTCTCAAACTAAAAACATTACTAGAAGGCCAGAATGACAACATCCTCATAAAACAACAAATAAACAGTCAAAATGCACATTACAGTTCCCCAGGTTTACTCATAAACTCACTTAACATGAACGGTATCTCGATCCCTCAGAGAGAATACCTTCTTATCCTCAAGGTACTTGCTACTGTATCCAATACAGTTGGGCCCAGCAAATACTTTTAGTGCAGTCGAGTCAAACATTTCCCTTGCCCCAGACCACCATTACACTCAGAGTTGACTCCTTTCCCGAAGATGCCTCTTTAGACCGAATCTCTCATGGTCATAGATAACATCCCAAAGTAGCCACATCAACTCTTTGCTTCATAGTGTCGTCGAAGGTCACTGAGGGTAACTAATGACAATCAAGTCTTGGACTCACACAGTGAAGGAGCAGGGATCCATCCTTTCACTTCCAAATGGTCGCTCAGCACATGTTGTATGACAAACATGTTATGGTGGATCATATTGTACACAACAGTATGTCTGTCTTTCAACACCATACAAGTCTTAGTCCAGTCGCACCCCCTCTGCGCCTGACCCGAGCTTCATCATTGTCGCCTTAACACCATACAGGTGCCACCTGACGCCACATGTGATGCTCGCACTTGGCTTCTATAGGTCACATGAATCGTGGGAACATTCATGTCAATCCTCACCAACATAGAGGATCTCATCTTGATTCCTAATCAAGGCGACTGTTCTATCATGAACTGCTCTGGATCTATCATACAAGATCTCCTCATGATCAGTCTCATCTCTGCTCGCTATCAAAAGCGCCAAAGGTGAATGCTCGTGTGAGTGAGCATTCTTCAGCCTATTGACAGAATAATATTTTATGCTAGAACAACTACATCAACCAAACAGATATAGTCGAAAGGAAAACACAATCACTCATAAAAGGAAGTTAGACATGTCAATGCATCAAAGTCTGCGTAAGCCTAAGGACCTCACATGAGACACAAACGAGTCCTTAGCTATAGCCTTGGTAAGAGGGTCAGCTACCATAAGACTAGTAGACACATGTCTTAACACAACTTCCTTTCTCGCTATGATGTCCTTCACAAAATGATACCTAACCTGTATATGTTTGGTCTTTCCATGATATTTGGGGTCTTTCACATAACAAAGGGCAGCCATGCTGTCACAATAGACAACAACAGGCTCATCTGATGTCTCTACTAGCCCAGTATGTTGTAAGAACCTCCTTAACCAAACTGCCTCCTGTACTGCTGCAGAGCATGCAACATACTCTGCTTCCATAGTCGACAAGGCTATACAGGTTTGCTTCTTGCTGGACCATGAGATGGCCCCATTAGCCAGTAAGAAAGCATAACGAGAGGTAGACTTCCTTTCATCAATGTCTCCAGCCCAATCGACATCACTATAGCCAATCAGGCGGAGATCTGATGCTTGGTAACACAGCATGTAGTTACTCTTTCCTCTGAGGTATCTCATGATTCTCTTGACTGCCTTCCAGTGCTCCATGCTTGGGCTAGACTAGCATCGACTCTCCATGCCCACAGCATAACAAATGTCTGGCCTAGTACACATCATAGCGTACATAAGGCTTCCCACAGCATTGGAGTATGGAACCTTGCTCATTTTGGCCTTCTCTTCAGGAGTCTTAGGATGCTTATCAAGGCTCAAGTACAAACCCTTCTCAACAGGAGTGTCGATTCGTTTGCATTTGTCCATATGGTATTTCTTCAAGATGTTGTTAATATAAGTCTCTTGAGACAATCCCAGAAGTCTCTTGGACCTATTTCTAATTATCTTGACACCAAGGACGTAGCTAGCTTCACCCATGTCCTTCATATAAAACGTGGAGGACAACCACTCTTTAGTGGATTTCAGCAACTCTTTGCTATTGCCAGCCATGAGTATGTCATCAACATACAAGGTCAGAATGACAAATTTACCATTGGATCTCTTAACGTACACACAATGATCTTCCTCAAGCATAGAGAACGCATTCTCTGATATAGCTTGATGGAAGCGAATGTTTCACTGTCTAGACGCTTGTTTTAAGTCATACAAGGACTTATTGAGCTTGCACACTTTACGCTCTTGTCCTTTGACTTCAAAACCTTGAGGTTGATCCATATAGATCTCCTCCTCAAGTTCTCCATTGAGAAAAAACAGTCTTTATATCCATTTGGTAAAGCTCTAAGTCCATTTGAGCTACAATAGCTAGTAGAAGGCGGATGGAGTCAAACCTAACCACGGGTTAAAATGTTTCCTCAAAATCCACGCCTTCTCTTTGGGTGTAGCCTTTAGCTACCAGTCTAGCCTTGAATCTATCAATAGATTCATCCGCCTTCCTCTTAATCTTGAGGATCCACTTGGCCCCAATGGCCTTTCGGTTCGGCGGTAAGTCGACCAAGTCCCAGACTCGATTAACTTTCATCGACTCCAACTCTTCCTTTATAGCTTCTAACCACTCTTTCGCATTTGGACCTTCCAAAGCTTCATTCAAGGTCTCCGGTTCTTGTTCATCGATTACTGTCATCCCAGATGATTCATAATCAATTTCTTCTTGAGCTATCATGAGGGCATCTTCCTCTAAGCTAAACCGCCTACGAGGAATGAGTCTGCGTTTACTTCGACGCAAATGGGTATCTGATGGCTCATCCTCTATGAGAGCTATCAGATCCTCAGCATTGCTGCTCCCACTAGGATTGACTGGTGGAACCTCATGTTCAACTTCCAGATCCTGATCTCGTGGAGTGGCAATGTCCCCATCTTGTTGTTCAAAGAAGTCCACTGACTCTTTGATAGCTCCAACAAGAGTTGTAAAAACATTTTCCAAGAATGTGGCATCCCTAGACTCCAGTTCCGTCCTTCTTTCATTCTCGTCTAACCCGATAAAAACAAAATCTTTGGAGAGATTACTATATTTTACAAAGATACATTTTTCCCCTCTAGGTCCTAGTTTTCTATATCGGTGACTAGTAGAATGAATGTATGCCGTGCATCCCCAAGGATGCAACAGACTAAAATCAGGCTTTCGTCCTGTCCATAACTCATATGGAGTTGAGGGAACCGATTTTGTTTGAACTCTATTAAGGATATAAGCAACATTCGTTAGAGCATCTCCCCAAAACGAAATTGGCAAGCTCGCATGCGCCATCATGGATCTAACCATGTCTAGCAACGTTCTATTCCTTCTCTCGGCAACACCATTTTGCTGAGGAGTATAAGGCATAGTGAGTTGTCTAGATATCCCATTTTCATCACATAACTCCTTGAACATTATGGAGAGATACTCCCCACCTCTGTCCGTTCTGAGAGTTTTTATCTTATTATCCAATTGATTCTCTACCAAGCTCATGAATTTCTTAAAGCATTCTAGAGCTTCTGACTTGTGAGAAATAAGATAAATATGACCATATCTAGTGTAGTCATCAATAAATGTGATTAAGTAACTTTGTCCATGTCTAGTACGCACATTCAAAGGTCCACAAATATCCGAGTGAATTAGTTCTAAAGGAGAAGTAGCCCTAATGGCTTTTCCGAACGGTTTTCTAGTTGCCTTTCCAGCTAGACAAGATTCATATCGGTCGACAATTCAAATTTGGAGCATTCTTCTTATACCCCTCCTTTGCCAACCTGTTCATCCGGTCAACACCAATGTGACCTAGTCTAGCATGCCATATAACTGAATCAATATTCATGGAACTTTGACTCATAAAGGCACTAGTGTTATGATTGAAATCATAAATTGCGTCCAACACAATAAAACCGTCTGAAATAAAGGCACGTCCATAATAAATGTTAGCATGGTATAAACCCATATCATTGTTCTCAAAAACAACTTTAAAACCATATCTCATCAAAATAACAACAGAAATAATATTTCGCCGTATAGCTGGTGCATACAACACGTCGTGAAGTAATAGGATCCGACCACTTTGCAAATCCACTTTGCATGTGCCAACTCCAAGAACTTCAATGCTAGTGTTGTTCTCCATGTTTATTCGCCTCCCACTTGGAACACGGCAATATTCCACGAAGGTAGAACGATCCTTTGTTACGTGGTCTCTGGCACCTGAATCCACAATCCACACAGGAGAGTGATCAGTGAACATCATAGAACTAGTCTCGTTACAATTCAAGGGATTACACACAGTAATTACCTTTTGCTCAATGCACTCACGAGCAAAATGTCCAGTCTTTTGGAAGTTAAAATAAGTCACATTAGACTTATCTTTCTCACATCTGGATCCTCGAGGTCGTTTCTTTCCAGCTTTGTTTTCTGTTTTGTTTTTATTTGCACCATTCTTGCCTTTAAAACCCTGAGCTCTATCTCTTTTTGCGCTTAAAACCTGCACTCCTCCGAGGAACGCCAGCTTCAGCAGCAAACACTTCAGTTAGAGGGGCTTCCGTAAGCATGCGGTCCTACTCAAGCTCTTGGTGTTTTGCGGCCTGGTCAAATGTCCGGATGTCATCAGCATGAGTTAGATGGACCTTCATATGCTCCCAACTCTTCGAAGGCAATGATCTGATGAGAGCAGACACTTTCTCCTAATCGGTCCTAAGCACGACCGGCAGCGCTCAACTCGCTTATCATGTTTGACATTGCGGTAATATGTTGCCTCATCGTGTGACCTTGGCGCATTTTATACCCATCAGACATGAGCCCCAACTGTTGGGCCCTTGTGACGGAGGTCAATCCGTACTGAAACTTCACAGCTTCCCACAAGGCCTTTGAAGTTCGCAATTTTTTGAACCGCAGTAACAGATCATCTCGCATCGAACTCAGAATTGCAATGTGAGCAATACAGTCTTTCTTTTTCCATGCATTATAGACATCCATATTTCTGCGATGTTGCGCAGTGTTCCCCTCCTCAGGGGAAGACATAGTTTGGGTTATATTTTCTAACATGTCCTGATCCTCTAAGAGATACTCAATTTTACGATGCCACGGATCTTTCATTGAGTTTATCTCCTCGAGTCAGATCAGCAACAATGCTTTTGTAAGCAGCCATAAAAATCTAGGACAAAAAACCACATAGCGATACATGAGTTCTAGCATAAAATACAACGAGCCGCAATAGTCATAAAAAAATAAACTAACTTAATAACTATAGCATTCAGACCAAAGGAAAACATAAAGCATTCGATCAAATCCTCATGCAATAGTTAATAAAGCTATTTTACCAATTCATATATTGCGCTCCATCATGATTTAATAACCCAAAAAAAACATATAAATCATGGCAAATCAGCAGCAAATAAATAATTATCCGCCGGTTGCAAGGTGGTTTACACAAAACACTTCTACCTTGCAACTCCCACTAGGCATGCAAGTTTCAAAAAAAAACGTTCCTTTCAGAACATTCCAATCAAGATCACACAAAAATTAATTGTTACATTACTTCCATATCGAGCTAAGGATCCCCCATAGGGATTTAGCACTGTAGATGGGAACCTGCATACCCCTTATAGCAATAATATCGCAATAATAAAAATAAAGGAGCCCCTCGTCTCCCTAGGGCAATAAACAGTCCACAGTCCATAATTATTACAGTCCATAAATATTACAACCCATTGCGATATCTATTGCAAATGGAAATGAATGAATGAAATTACGCTCAACTCTCAATAAGGCAGCAAAAATAAATCAGTATCCATTCACACCATTCATACCATACAAGCGCAATCTTTCCATACGTTAGCACAATCACACGCATGAATAAAGTGTACACCACTTCCAAATAAGAAGGAAGTAATATATAAGGAAACAACGCATATATGGAGCATAAGAAAAATGTATATGGAAATACCAATCAATCTCCATAATAGTATCTCAAAACAGAAATTTTCTTTTCTTTCTCCAATCAACATAATCATGAGCGTAAAAATTATCATACTCGCATTAGGAAAGAAAAATCCGGAAAAATACTCAATGAAATCAACACATATATGTGCATCAAAGGAAAGCATTCAAAAAATACTTTTAAGGCAACAAAACTCCAGCCCATAATATGCTCTAAAAAAATTCAGAATTTGCCAATCTTTCCTTAATCAATATAAGCATGCAATCAACAATAATTATGCTACTTGTATTGGAAAGAAAAAAATTCGAAATTTTCAAGAGAACAACAAGCATATATGCCCATTTTTCAGTAAGGAAACCAATCAATCACATGCATGTTAATGCTCCAAAAATAGCCATATCCGAAATTCTTTGGAGCAACAAGGCAACACAATTATCATGCATATGCATATGGCAATAAACATCTACTCTAGATGCATGCTCATATTGAAAAATGCTAAATAAACAAGCATATACACGAAATTCCAGCAAACATGAGATCTAGTCATGCATGTACACGAATCAGAGATAATGACATTTGATCCATCCATGCAATCCGACATGCATGATGATATACAAATGATATACAAACATTATCATCTAATTCAAGCATGAAAAAATATCAGAGAATTAAACTACTGATTATCATATAAAATATGCGCAAAAACAGAAGATCGTCATGATAGGGTTAACACAGATTTCATGTATACATGTTCAAAGATTAGAATAAATAATATCTAACCCTAATTCGGAAAAATCAGGAAAAATAGACATCTGATTTCATGTATACATGTGCATGATTTAGAAGAATCAACATGGAAAATAACTTCTGATTTTATCTAATACATGCGCAAAGAATAGAGGTAACAACACAAAAAAATAGAATGTTGGTCACATCTAAGTATGTGCAATGATAGGAGAGCAACATATCATATTGGCTCGAAATAAAATCAGGAAAAATTCATCTTAAACCATGCATACATGCGCAAGAATGGAGGAGCAAAATCTGACCCTAGATGCATGCTCTAGTGAACCAAAACATGCGCAACAAGTAGAGTCTAGTCTAAACCCTAATCGCATGTTAGAAAGAACTCAGCAAACATGCACCACTTATATCTCTAAATGAACGATCATATGATTTCATTTAAAGATATAAAAAACCCGTGAGTTTTCATTTCCAGAATATCAAAAACGAATTTGAAAAAAAACATGAACAATCAATATATATAACATGCGCATCATGTAAATAAGCAATGCTGATTTTTCTGTTATCTTTCTTTCTCCAAAAACATAACCACCGAATTTTTATCTCAAATCAGACTATCATGAAACAAAAATTCGTCAAGCATGGTGAGGATTCGAAGGTAACCGAGATGGCTCTGGTACCAATGTTAGCAAACAACGATTCTACAGGTTCAGGAGTACCTTTCTTGGAGAGAACCTGTGGCAGTGGAAGGAAGATCGGAGGTCACTTTACGGAATCTTTTTCACTGGTCAGTCTCCTACTCTCTTGGAGAAGGAGCGCGAGTTCACAACCCAAGAGTCCACGGAATGAGCTTGGTGGAGGTGGAGGGACGAAATGGGAGAGAGAGAAGGTGGCGGCTAGGGTCGGTGGAGGCTAGGGTTTGCACACTTGTTGTTTCATCCAATGGGAGGCTCCCCTCCTTATATAGATGACTCCACCCTAAACCCTTAGTCCAATAGGGACGCGTCATGTGTCAGTACTTTAGGCAAATATCTTATTAATCCTAGATTAATCCAATATAAACAACAAATAATGTTTAAGCCAATGACATTGAGCAGATTCGTGTTGATAACGGCCCGCACAAACAAACAACAATTACATATATTAATGTGTATATTAATTTTATTATTTAAATTCTAATTCTAATTCCCGCTTGCTGCATATGCATAATGCAGTGCCTTACCACATGTCCATTCTGCATACTTGAACCATGGTATTTCGACAAGCAAATTTGCGACCCGCACTTTGAAACTTGACTGACTTTGCGATCCACACATCAAAATCGACTTAACCATTATGGGTGCGCTTAGTACGGTGGTAATGATTTTGTAGTAGAGTTACAAAGTAGTACCCAACAAGCAAACAATCATCAAATATATTCATTCAACCCTAATGAAGCAATGAAAGGCCGGAGCTTTGTACTATGTTGTTTAGTAAGATTTCATTGTAATGAAATATCACACAACATATCTCAGTCGTTGGCTACTCGTTCATAGGGTAGGAAAGCCTTCTAGCTTATAACTCTTGTCTTTGCAACAAAAAAAATTACAGCAATTCATATTTTATTATAAAAGAATTGAACATTACAACATGCACAAGATACACCACAATAACTGCCCACAATGCAGTATGACGAGAAACTTTAGACAACATCCAACAATGCAGGAACAACAGACCAATCCAACAATGCAGGAACAACAGACCACCAATCGAAATCTTGTGCAGTATGGAAGAAAAAAAAACATAACATTTACAAAAAAGTGTAACTGCCTGAAACCGGTACATCAAAGAAATGCAATGGTCAAGCCCAACCCATAAAAAACATATTTTCTATTTTTTCAAAACGAAACGGTTATAAATTAACAAGCTTATGTGGATGACCATAATCCCAAGGGATTTTATATTAAATGAACTCCCCTGGGTTTAATCTCAAGTGTGTAACCTTCTAAAACTCTCAAGAGTTTACGTGAAATAGTGTTGCCATTTCCATATGTTATAACATAAGAGTTCATTTTTGTTAAATATTCTTTTACTTATGTTGATGTAACTTATATGTTGTTACTTATGTATAGTTGGAGACTTACATACAGAGGTCATGTATGTAGGTTGATGTATACAACAGGGTTTTTGGAAGATTTGGATATTTAGGTTTAAGTTAAATGGATTATCTTTGAATCAAAATACCTAATTACTTTACAAAAAAACTATTAAGGATTAAAACCAATCCCAAATACGCAGCGGAATCGAAATAGCAAATCCAATTGACGGAAATTAAGAACAAATGCAAATCCAAAACCAAACCACACAAAACACGCAAGATTTTACGTGAAAACCCAATGCGGGAAAAACCACGGACGACACAACTCCAAATCTACTATAGAGAAACGTATTACAATGAGAGACTTACAAGAGACACGAACAACTGGCGAGAATACCCGGCTAAATTGCTCACACCGAATCAACAAGGATGCTCTCTCTTTTCTACCAATAACACAAAGTAGACAATAGAAATTAATCTTAATCTCTATTCTAAACAAAAGGGCCGAAATTGCCTTTATACAGTAGGCCAAAAACAAGTATAAGTTGCACCAAAATCATGTCGAGAAATGTGCAAAACATGGGCAGAAACTGGGTCAAACGGTCGACCGAACGGGTGCTTCGGTCGACCGATCCTCTAACCGTATCGCAAACCAGCTTTTACCGGTCGACCGAAAAGTGACAGTAACTTTTCTTACTTGCTCGAGTGCATACTTGGTCGACCGAATCACTTAAGTTCCGGTCAACCGAAAAACCAACATGCACTTTTGCCCAGCTCCTCGTGTGTGCCCGGTCGACCGAATCCTAAGTTCCGGTCGACCGAATATGGATAAACACTTTTGCTGGACAAATCAAAATACACATCCGGTCGATCGAAACACTCCTTCCGGTCGACCGAACGTCTGTTGTATTCGACGAATACTTTAATCACATATTCAAGGTAAACAACAACAATCTCCACCTTTACATTGAATAGCCCCCGAAAATATTTGAAGGAGCACTTCCTTCCTCATTGTGTCGTCGTCTTAGCTCCATCTACTTGGAACTCAAACCAATCAAGTTCACGCATACCATGAACTTTGTTGAGATAACTGACTTCGTCAACATATCAGCCAGATTATCTTCAGTGCCCACCTTCTTCACCACCACACCTCCTTCAGCAACAACTTCCCGAATGAAGTGATAACGGACGTCGATATGCTTCGTCCTCTCGTGGTACATCTGATCCTTCGTCAAATGAATGACACTCTCACTATCACAATAAACAACCACTGTATTTTGACCTGGACTAAGTTCTCCAAATAAACTTTTCAGCAAAAGAGCTTCCTTTATACCCTCGGTCACTGCCATATACTCTGCCTCCGTTGTAGACAAAGCAACAGTGTGTTGCAACGTCGCTTTCCAGCTAATAGATGTGCTCCCAACAGTAAACACATAACCAGTCATAGATCTTTGTCTATCGTGGTCTTCCGCGTAATCGGCATCAACAAACCCCATTAACGAATACGAAGATCGACCAAATTTCAGAGATAGCTTAGTTGTACCTTTTAGATACCGGAGAATCCACTTCACAGCTGACCAATGTTCCTTTCCTGGATTCGACATATAGCGGCTCACCACACTGACCACCTGAGCTATATCTGGACGAGTGCATATAATAGCATACATCAAGCTGCCAACTACACTAGTATAAGGCACACGTGACATGTATGCCTTATCCTCCTTCTTGGGACACAAGTCTACCGAGAGCTTAAAATGTGCGGTGAGAGGAATTCTTTCAGACTTGGCATCTTCCATGCCAAAACGATGCAAGACTTTCTCAATATATTGTTACTGGGAGAGAAACAAACTCTTGCATGTACGATCGCGACGTATCTCCATACCTAGAATCCTCTTTGCTGAACCGAGATCCTTCATCTCGAACTCAGCCTTCAACAATTCTTTAAGCTCAGAAACTTTAGAGTTGTCCCTAGCTGCTACCAACATATCATCTACATAGAGTAATAACAAAACAAGAGAGTCATCTGGAAATACCTTTCGGGAAACGCAGCAGTCATACTGGGACCTATTGTACCCATGTCCAACCATAAAAGAGTTAAATCTTTTATACCATTGTCTAGGTGACTGCTTTAACCCATAAAGTGATTTTTCAGCAAACAGACCTGATTCTCTTTACCCTCGACCACAAAGCCCTCTGGTTGGGACATGTAAATTTGCTCCTCTAATTCTCCATGTAAGAAAGTGGTCTTCACATCTAGTTCCTCTAACTCTAAATCATGAATTGCAACCAAACTCAACAAAACACGAATAGAAGTATGCTTCACAACGGGTAAGAAAATATTGCTATAATCCACACCCTCCACCTGACTAAAACCACGAGCAACTAATCGAGTTTTGTATCTCACATCTAAGAGACCCTCAATTTTTTTCTTGAAGACTCATTTGCAGCTAACGACCCTTTTTCCTTTTGGAAGTTCTACCAGCTTCCAAGTTTGGTTCTTATGAAGAGACTTCATCTCTTCATTCATTGAACCCACCCAAGCAGCTGAATCGGTTGCCAAAATTACCTCTAAATACTTGCTCGGCTCACCAGAGGTTCCAATATCTTCAGCTGCACTAAGAGCATATGCAAGGACTGATTCGACGTATCTACGGGGTTTCTTGGTCAGCCCCCTCTCTCTGTCCCTTGCCAACAAATACTCTTCATCTTCCTTAGCTTTCAAACTCCCTCCTTGTGTCACACCAGAATCATCATCAATAGTCACTACCGGTGGCTCCACCTGAACTGGAGTCCCACTTGACACAGGAGTAGAAATAACAGTGTCTTTCCTCGAAGGTAACATGGCAAGTTCATTAAAGACAACATTTCTTTCAACCATGAGCTTCTGAGATTCCTTGCACCACAGACGATAACCCTTCACACCCAAATCGTAGCCAAGGAATATACATTTCAGCGACTGAGCATTTAATTTTCCTTGATCTACATGTGCGTACGCTGGACAACCGAAGACTCTCAACTTGGACAAATTTGAAGCTCCACTTGCCCAAATTTCTTCTGGTGTTCTCATGTCCAAAACGGTGTGAGGTGAACGGTTCACTAAATAACAAGCGGTACACACTACTTCTGCCCAAAAATTCTTAGTCAGGTCAGCATTCAGAAGCATACATCTAAGAGAGTTCGATTCAGACGTTCCGCTACTCCGTTCTGTTGTGGTGTGTGATGTACGGTTCGGTGTCTCACGATTCCTTCATCCTTGCAGAAATCGTTAAACTCTGAGGAACAAAACTCCAAACCATTATCCGTCTTTAGAACCTTAATTTTCTTTCTTGTTTGATTCTCAATCATAACCTTCCAGTGCTGAAAATTCTGAAACACATCGCTCTTTTGTTTCAGAATATAAACCCAAGCTTTCTGGAGAAATCATCAATGAATGTGAGCATGTAGCGAGCTCCACCTTTTGATGGAACCTGAGAGGGTCCCCATAAATCAGAGTGGACATAATCTAAATTGGCCTCGGTGGTGTGCTTTGCTGCTTAGAAGCTAACCCTCTTCTGCTTCCCCAAAACACAAAATTCACAGAAGTCCAGACTGCCGATTTTCTGACTTCCAAACAAACCACGTTTGCTCAACACCGTCATGCCTTTCTCGCTCATATGCCCCAACCTCATATGCCAAAGTTGGGCATTCTCCTCACCAGACAACGATGATGCTACAGCTGCGTCACCCACCACAGTTTCTCCTTTAAGCATATAAAGCTTACCGGGTCCAAGCTTCTTTCCCTTTATCAGAATAAGTGATACTTTGGTGATCGATAGCAGTCATCCTCACCACTGAATTTGTATCCCTTTGCAGTCAGACTACCTACCAAAATCAGATTCTTGCTCACCTTTGGAACATGTCGCACATCCGACAAAACCTTGTCTAGGCCATCGTGGGTCCTCAATCTGACAGAACCAATTCCTGCAACCTCGCACCTGTCACCATTGCCCATCACAACGATTCCACCTGACATTGATTCATAAGATGAAAAACCACTGTTTATTCGGTGTTAAGTGGAATGTACTGCCCGTGTCAATTACCCAACCGTTAGAAGCTTAAGAAGAACCTGTAGCTGCCAACACAAAATCAGAATCAGACTCACCAACATTTGAACCTGACTGATCACCACTACTAGAACCCCTCTGCTTCTCTCTGTTCTGTAGCTTAAAACATTCTAACATCTTGTGACCCTTCTTCTTGCAGTAATGACAAATAATATCTTTGTCCTTCGACTTGGTCTTAGAGGTGTTCTTTGAGAAACTCTTCTCTTTCCCCTTACCACGAGCAACAAGTGCTTCACTTTTGCTCAACTCAGAACCATCAGACCTCTTCTCCATGTCAGATTTGGAGGAGAGTGTGTTTTTGACATCCGCAAGAGAGATGTCGGTCCTGCTATACATCATTGTCTCCACGAAGTGATCATATGAATAACTCAACGAGCAAAGTAAAAGGATCGCTTGATCCTTATCAGAAAACTTTGCTTCCACTTTCTCCAAATTCATGATGATTGCATTGAAATCATCCAAGTGTTGCTGAAAGGAGATACCCGACTTCATCTTGAATAGGAACAACTTCTTCTTCAAGATAATCCAGCTCGCAAGTGACTTCTTCATGTAGACTTCCTCTAGTTTCTTCCACATACTTGCATCCGTCTTCTCCTTCAACACTTCTCTCAATACTTCGTCAGACAATGACAGCTTAATAGTTGACATCGCCTTTCGATCAAGCTTCAACGTGTCTTGTTCGGACATTTCTTTTGGAAACTTGTCCATTCCCTCAAGAACGTCCTCCACCTCTTGGTACACCAGGATTGCGTGCATCTTGACTTGCCACAAGCCAAAATTCACATCTTGGCTCAACTTTTCAATCTTCCAATGATTTGCCATGTGTACTTCCCAAAAAGATCGATGAAAAACCCCAAAATTCAGACCAAAAAGCTCTAATACCAGTTGTTAAGGATTAAAACCAACCCCAAATACGCAGTGGAATCGAAATAGCAAATTCAATTGACGGAAATTAAGAACAAATGCAAATCCAAAACCAAACCACACAAAACACGCAAGATTTAACGTGAAAACCCAATGCGGGAAAAACCACGGATGACACAACTCCAAATCTACTATAGAGAAACGTATTACAATGAGAGGCTTACAGGAGACACGAACAACCGGCGAGAATACCCGGCTAAATTTCTCCCACCGAATCAACTAAGATGCTCTCTCTCTTTTCTCTCAAGAACACAAAGTAGACAATAGAAATTAATGTTAATCTCTCTTCTAAACAAAAGGGACTAAATTGCCTTTATATAGTAGGCCAAAAATAAGTATAAGTTGCACCAAAATTGTGTGGACAAAATGTGCAAAACGTGGGCAGAAACTGGGTCAAACGGTCGTCCGAACGGGTGCTTCGGTCGACCGATCCTCTAACTGTATCGCAAACCAGCTTTTACCGGTCGACCGAAACTAATGTATCGGTCGACCGAAAAGAGACAGTAACTTTTCTTGCTTGCTCGAGTGCATACTCGATCTACCGAATCACTTAAGTTTCGGTCGACCGAAAACCAAGAGGAACTTTTTCCCAGCTCCTCGTGTGTGCCCGGTCGACCGAATCCTAAGTTCCGGTCGACCGAAAATGAACAGGCACTTTTGCCTAACTCCTCGTGTGTGCCCGGTCTACCAAATCCTAAGTTCCGATCAACCGAATATGGACAGACACTTTTGCTGGACAAATCAAAATACACATCCGGTCGACCGAAACACTCCTTCCGGTCGACCGAACCTTTGTTTTATTCCACGAATACTTTAATCACATATTCAAGGTAAACAACAACAAAAACCAATGAGATCACAACCATTAACCATTGGGATCATTATTGTGACCACATCTTGGGTCAAGATACCCAAGATGGAATTAGGTATTTTGACCCAGTATGGAATTTGGTATTGCCTGCATATGTGGGTAGTATTGGGTGTATGTTGTTCCTGCATTGTTGGTTCCAAAAAAACCAGCAATAAATATACAACATCCAACCATTAACCATTAACCATTAAGATCAAAATCATCCAACATCCAAAATAGTTTAAACAAACATAATTTTTAGTCAAATTACAACAAAAAAGTTTAGCCTTGGTATTCATCAACCAAAAGTTAGCCTATACTTTATATATCTTGTGTTTGACATATCTATGCTTTATCCAGTCTTCACAAAAAGAAACTCATTTTCATCAACATCTACTCTTTACCAACACCTGCATTAAAAAATAACATTAGAAACTCCAAAGTTAGTGAGGACATACAAATTAAATGGCAGATTAGGAGAAGCTATATACTTAAGTTATAAGTATAACAAGTACATACATCTAAGTGGTGCAATTGTCGTCCAACAAATTTTCTTCAACATCAACACATTCCAAGCTTGAGAAGAGTGTTGAAAGTGCATCTTTTGATTCAAGAAGAGTAGAATCTGCATGTAAAACTAAAGCATTAGCAAATAATACAAACTATACAATTGATTCATAAATGATAGGCATTCATAAACTTAACACCTCTCAATTAGTGTCTTAGCCAATTGATGCATTGCATACATTGCATCATATGTCTTTCATTTAGATTAATTTTATATCAATAAATGCTACTAAGGTATGTTTTTAGTCTTATTTACAGAATACAGGGACCTGAATGCAAATTACCCATATCTCGAGCATAAATGCGTGCAAGAGACTCATTTTTATCATAAAGACCAAGTCAAGATTATCGGGATTCAAATGGAAGTCCATCCAAACATAAAAGCATTCAAAGACCTAATTACAAAAAGGTCAAGGACTTAAGCACAAAAGTAGTCATGGACTTAATTGCAAAAGTCGAGGACCCGACTGCAAATTACGAGTACCAAAAGATTATTTTGGAGAAGTTTTAGAGAAAAATCAATTTGGATCTCCAAATATATGAAGAAATTAACTCGGATCTCCAAAGATATGCAATAATTAATCCGGACACGCAAATGACAGCTAAAACATACCATAAACACACAGGAAAAATCTGGGTCGATTCTGAGCCAAAAAGGTGGCGATTCCGCCGCACCTCATGTACACATTACGGCGATTCCGCCGCACAAAAGTTGATCCGTGCGCTCAAATTTTTACCAATGTTGTATTGACGCGTGTACTTTCCTTTTATATATTGGGATCCCTTGTATTGGCTATAAATAGCCCCGAAACGATGTTGTAAAGAGTCCTTAGTTTTTGTTCCATACTTTAGTAATAAAATTCTGTTCTTTTATTTCTTGTTTTTAGTTTTCTTTTGTAGTTTCTCTAGGACCCCTTCTCCTTCCCTCCATCCATGAGTTTCTAACTCTCTCCAAAGGGTGGGGGTGACGGATTTAGGGTGATGAGAAGAAAAATAAAGTTATTATTTTAATTTCGTATTAGTATATTTTGATTATTTGAGTTTATGTTGAGTCATTTATCATGTAATGCTTTATAACTAATATGATTTATTATAAGTTTCAGAATTCTCTAATCTAAACCCGATATCTAAACCTCCACCCACTGGACTCCCATCCATCTTTGCTTTAGTCTTTTTAGTTTTTCTTTTGTTGTTCTTGCTTTAGAAAATTAAAAACCAAAAATATCAAACCAAACATATTTTTCTCTCTTTCTTCCTTAATCGAAAATCACAAAATAAACAAGATCTCTCCCTCCTTGTGTTCGACCCGTACTTGCCACGTCTTCATTGACGCTGTGCACTTGCGGTATAAATTTAATTTTCATCACCAATCTTGCCCACATATTAAAGTTTCAATGGTATTTGGATCCAAATGGCTTCTATATTGATCAATCACCCTTCCTCCCGTACTAAAGGCTCTTTCAGAAGCAACCGTTGATGAGGGAATGGCCAAAATATCATGACCCATTGCCGAGAGAATAGAATATTTTGCCTCATGCATGCAACTTCCACCATTCCCACAAAACAAAATCATCATCATCTGACACTACAATCCCTTCATCCAGATAAATATCTAGATCTGATTTTTGATACTGCAATGATGTGTTTTGAAGAAATTGGCCCAGATTTTAACGTAGAGACGGTTTAGAATTTCTTCCTTATGCATGAACTTGCACATTAGAGCCTTGTTCTTTGACAAAAGATCCCACATTCTGATTAACTGAACTGCTGCCAATTCCAAATTTATGCATTCCATGTAGACACAAAATCGGTACGAACAGATTCAACCATTCTATCTACCTCCCAATTTTCATATACTAGCCCAAAGAAATACTCTACTAATTTCATTTTGAACCTTGGATCAAGTATACAAGCGGTGGTGAACAAAAAATTAATTTTGCCCTAATATTTTTCCTTCTTTAGTGTCATTTTTTGTGTCATGGCAGAGATGAAAGGATGTGGACTGTCACACCAAGTTTTCAATGAAACATGAATAGTGTATATTTCATTAAAACAATAGTTCAAAGTAAGATACTTTGTACCCAAAAGTCATTCAGTAGCATCAACAAACACAACCAAACTATCAACTAAGAGTTGTACATTGTCCCAATCCTTAGAAGTTGGTGGAGATTTGTATGACTTGGCAAACCCAGGCAAGCGAGAAAAAACATTTTTGAACTCTAAAGCATTCTCAAGCATCAAATATGTTGAGTTCCATCTAGTTTGACAATCAAGTGTAATGCCTTTTCTGGTGCTCCAATTTGTTGTGTACATTTTTTGAAGCATTCTTGATGTGCTTAAGATTTCTTAACATATTTGACACTGGAACGGAGTATATCCACAATTTCATTTATTTGCCCTAAGCCGGTTTGCACAATTAAATTCAATATATAAGCACAACATCCAAAGTGAAAGAATTCACCATCCTCTAGGAAGTTCATTTTGAAATTAGCATCATCAAAAATCTCTTTGATCATCTTATCATTTGTAGAGCAATTATGTAACACAAAGCTAAACAACTTACTGTAAATATTCCATGCATAAACATGCTTTAGAATGACCTTATCAAGCACTTCAGTCCCACGAGGAGACTCCACATACACAAAGTTCATAATTTTTTTCTGAAGTTTCCATTTTTCATCAATGAAATGACAAATCATACACAATTATTCCACATTACCAAGAGTTGTCCACATGTCCGCAGTAAGACTAACACAAGATTTGAGTTTTCATAATGTGTCATAAATCTTTTGTTTCTCCTTTTCGAATGTTTTCTTGCAATCAGCTTGAACCGTGGCACAAGACAACAACTTAAAGTATGTCTGCAAACTATTAATAAAGTCTCCAAATCCAACATGCTCAACCATGGAAAACGGGTATTCATGTAGGATAAACATATTTGTCAATTTTTGCCTACTTAAACCCTGATCAAACTTGATGCACTCAGTTTCAGCAGTTCCATCTGGTTTTTTGCCCCCTGCTTTTAGACGAAGTTGTCATTTCTCTACCTTTTTTCTTTTTTTCTACGATAAGACATGCAACGTTTTAGATGATTATGTAAGTGAGATGTCCCACTTTCACTATTTCCTGGCATTTCGTACTTGCAATGCTTACATGTTGTAAGTATTCCATCTTCAATCCTTTTCCTATCAAAGTCTACCCAAGCACTAGACCGCAATCTTCTTTCCTTTTGTGTAGATTTCTTAGAAGTTTCAGCACCGGGATTCACACATTCATTATCTACCATTATCTACCATAACAAAAGAAACATTATTCAAACAAAGATGCTTAGGAGTAGAAATAATGATTTTATTTAATCTGAAATAAAAATAGCAATCTAAAAAATAAAGTTAAATGTGTAGCTTTGAGTATAAATTAAGTTGATATGAAAAAACAATATAACAAATGAAGTTAGGTGCACAGGCACACAACCATATAAATCAAGTTAAAATAAAAACAACAATCTAACTATGTGGTCAAAGAAGGTGGTGTGTTTGTGAAACGGCGTGGACTGTGGAGGTTGAATGAGAGGAGGCGGTAGTGATTTTGATAACGTAAGAAAAAATTACTTTTACGGTTTTCTTTGGTTGAAACTTGAAACTTGAAACTTAAAAGGCAGATCTGTCGTTGGTTTTAAACAATGATCATCATGACCGTTCATTCCTATACAAGTTTTAATGTGTATGTGGTCACGTGGGGGTATCCGTATATGTTAAGTGTATGTGTATATTGTAATTAATTTGGTATTTGAATAATTCAAATTTGAAACATTTTGTATCTGAATTCGTATCCGATTTCTAATTAGTAATATTTTTAAATCAAATCTGTACCCAAGATTAAATTGATAAGAGAAAATTACCAAATACCAACTAAATAGAATTTTTTGAATCGATAGCTAACCATTTGTACCCTAGGTGCAGGTGATTATCAATTGACGAGTGGATGGTTTTACAATGTTTTAAAACAGCACTTACGTGTACTATTATGTATATATCGCCCAGTCAACCTAAATGACAATTACAACGGCAGAGATATTTGCGGAATCAAATTACTAAAATACTTCAAATAACGCACAGTACATCACATATAACACAGGCTTCAGATCATCACATCAATATATACAGCACAAGTGCATGTAAAGACCGAAACTGGGAGTCTTGATGCAACAGTCAGTCTTGGATTTTCGACGGATGGAAATTCTAATAAAACATACATAAAGTAGCATATTACATGCTAATACTTAATACTCTTTGGCGATAAGAGTATACTAAAGATAATGCACATAGTAGCAGTCAGCCTCTCTTTACCAATACCACCACGATCACCGCAACCGCTATGGCAAGGAACGATGATCCAAGGAACAGTTCTTTAGCACCTACGTGGTCAGTTGTATGGTCAGGCTTGTTTGGAGCATCCAGAAAATTTTGAATGAGATCTGCAATATTGGTAACCATGGCCAACACCTTTTTTTTTTGCCAAGCAACCATAGCCGACACTTTTTGTTTTTGCCAAGCAACCATAGCAGACACTTTTTCTTTGACTGTATTTATGAAACCCACAAAAATATTTTCAGTCTGTTCTGATGGTTTCTCAACTGAACTCTCAAACTTGTCTTCGTGATTGTCAACTTTTACCATCTCATCATTGATTTCTTCCTCAGCGGCAACACCTAAATAGAGTAACAAAATAAAAAGAAATGGATGCAATAATAATGGTAGAATGGTAAAACTACAAAACAATGAAAAAATTAATATAGTTTCCTTACTTGTCTGATGAGACTTGTAGAACTCTATGACCTTTTGGTTATTCATCACAGCATTCCAGACATTTTTATCAGAAGCGAGCGATGCAACAAGACCCTGCAAAAATAAACATACACTTATAACCATACCTACTGCAGACAAGTTGGTAAGGAAGATAATGAATCACTGTGAATCAGGTGAAGGGAAAGGTAAAAAAAAGGAACAACGTGGAAAACCAAAAGAAATATATAGAAAGTAAACAATGACAACATCCAACGGAAAAAAACATAAAACAAAGTGAAGAGGAAGAGATGAAGCTAAAGATACCGCAAGCAGTAAATGAGGGTTTCAATTTTCTCTATTTGGGTGTGATGGAATTTAGCTTTTTCTGTATTTTTAGGACTTCCAAATGACATGGTTACAAGAGCACATTCTTAAAAAATGGTTGAAATATTACATCAAATAAAAAAATAAAAGCAATACCTGGACTTCAGGACTTCCCTGTAGCAGTGAAAATGCCTGTATAACATGTCGTGGTGCTGATGACAAGATAGCAGAACTTTCAGGAATTCCAGGAATCTTCTTTTCCAGATTTTCAGCAGTAGAAGTGGGACCGGAGAAGTATATCCTGAGATTCAAAGAGACAGACGAGATAGCATTTTACTATATGACAGAGTAGCCAAGAAATTATAAGTTTACATGAGCTATTTGTTAACCCTTGACGAAGTAAGAACCACAAAACATCAACTTCTATCTTTAAACACTGTAAATCTGTTTTAATTCTAATACACTGTTTCCAACATGTTCTGAAGCTATGAAATATTTGGTATAAAGATCTTTACATAGACTCAGTTATGCATCTCTCTACCTCCCTAAATTTGCTTTTCAGACGCCATGATATTAAATCCTTTATTATTTAAGAGAAGAGAATATTAACACCTCATGTTTCATTGCTATTCTTTTCTTGAGACCTACTCAAAATTTATAATATAACCTAAACATTAAGAATGAATAATTTTAAGTTCCTGAAAGAAAAAGAAAGAAAGACAGAAGGCAATTTCTAACAAGAGAATGGAGATGAAACGTAGATTGGTAAGTTCAATTTGTCCCACACTAAGGCAAAGTTGGCAAAATGAAGACAACCTGTACAATCCTCCAATATCGATTAAGTAGTGGTGCAGCTGCAAACTTCTATTGAAAAAAAAGCTTCAAAGTAGAATTAGCAGGCAATAGTTTAATATTTTTCAGGAAAAGGTTGTTATTAATGATCGTAACTGTCTGTACGACTTCAGCAAGATGAAGACAATATTGAAAGTCTGAAGAGCTCTCGTCTACAAACTCAATTGTAGCCGATATCACAATTCCAAAGAGAGCTATACATCTGGATACTCCTACCCTAGGGTAGTGATGCCTACTAAAAAGCCTGATACCTACTTGTTCTGAAACATGAAAACGTTTTCAGAATCTACAAAACATAGAATTTGTTTGGTCTTAAATTTATTGAATAAACTAATTATTATGGTTGTGTTACCAAGGCCAACTTCCCTTACACCGAACACGTCATATTATGACCCAGATTACCAACAACAAAGTCAAATTCCTCGCTTAATTCCTAATCAACTATGAATCCAATCAACTAAATTTCAACAGAGCCATGCCTCTACAACAATGAATCCGTGATCATCTACAAGAGCTTTGAAAACCACACAAAAAAATCAATTCTCGTGGTTGGAAAGTTTACTCTTCTCTACATTCTTGTAGCCCATATTAGAAAGGGCTCAACTGTTACAAAATCCAATGAAGAAACTTTTCATATAGTCACTTTTTCATGTTTCTATTTTGAAACATGATTTACATGAAAAGATTTTTGGAATCTAGATCACACCGAAGTCGTCTAGTCTAAAACTTGTCTAGTAACCAATAGTAAAGTTATGCCACCAAGACCAAGTTCCTTTACACCAAGTAGGTCCTATCATAATCCAAATTGCCAAACAAACATCAAATTCATCAGTTAATTCTTAATAATCTACAACCGATCAAAAAAATACACATCTTAATAATCTACAAACCCAATAAACTACATGAACAGAAAGTGTCATTACAACTATCCAAGATTTTCTATCCACACTTCGAAAACGCGACCAACAATACTTAAAAAACCACATAAATCATCTCAATGTTGAAATTCCTCTTTTCTCTACACTTCGCATAGCCCATATAGCATATTAGGAAGGCTTCGACTCTTCTAACTCCAAAGAAGCAACTTTTCATCTACATACTTCTTTAGTAAGGTAATTATCTCTCCTTCAAAAACCTGATAGCTACAATTTTGAAACATGAAGAGATTTGTGGAATGTGCATCATGCAGAAGTTGTATAGTCTTAAATCTATTTGATAAACTAATTGGTAAAGTTATGCCACCAGAGCCAACTTCCCTTACACCAAGTAGTTCCAAAACCATCACAACCCAAGTCCTCTACGAAAAATTGATTCATCAGTTGAGTCCCTATTCAACTCAATCAAATTAACTAAATTTGACAAAATTGTGCCGCTACATCAACGAATTGGAGATCATCTACCCACACTTCCAAAACCATCACAACCCTAATCCTCTATAAAATTTAATTCATCGATTGAGTCCCTATTCAACTCAATTAAATCAACTAAAATTAAAAACATTGTGCAGATACAACAACAAATTCAAGATCATCTACCCACACTTCCAAAATCATGACAATCCAGATCCTCTACTAAAAATCAATTCATCAGTCAAGTCCTATTCAACTACAATCCAATCAACAAAATTGACAAAACCTTGCCACCACAACAAAAAATTAAAGATCTACCCACACTTCTCAAACCATCACAACCCAAATCCTCTAAGAAAAGTTGATTCATCGATTGAGTCCTATTCAACTTAATCCAATCAACTAAATTTGACAAAACAGTGCCGCTACAACAACGAATTCGAGATCATCTACCCACACTTCCAAATCCATCATAACCCAAATCCTCTACGAAAACTCAATTCATCAGTGAAGTCCTATTCAACTAGAATCCAATCAACTAAATTTGACCGTGCCACTGCCAAAACACCAACAAATTCAGGATCATCTAGACATCCAAATCCACAAAATTAACAGCCAATTACACTTGGAGGACACAAAACTAGCAAGAGGAGTAACTTATCATATGGATACTTCTTCACTAAGACAATTACATCTCCTACAAAACCCAATCATCCACCTCCGAATACAACCCCATCGACGAATCCAACTAAAATCCATCAAACTCAATACGTCCAAAACCAGAAAAACCGAAGTGAAACCCCTCAAACTCACTGCTCGAGCGCAACCCTGAGGTCTTCGGTCGCCTCCTTAGCCTCATCTAGCGACGGCACGGGTCCAAACACCAACTTCGGCGCCGGACCGAAGACCTCTCCGAATCCCTCCTCCTCGCCTCCAGCGAACTCCCACTCGGCCTCCCACGCGGCGCGCCTCTGCGCCGCCGGCGGGTCCTGGGAGGACGCGAAGGATATCGAGGAGTCGGGAGGGGCGAGAGAGGAGTGGGGGAGCCTCGCGGCGATGGTTGTGGCGACTTGGGTGGGGACCGGGGTCGAGCGGTAGGCGCCGGCGCCGAGAGCCGCGGCTTTGGCCGCCGTTCGGATCACGCCGCCGCCCATGGGTGAGATGGGGATGGGATGGGGAGAGGAGGGTTGGTTTAATTTTGGGAGATTTGGGGAAAGTCGATGGGGAAGATGGTGTGGGCGTGGGTTCTTATCGGATTGGGGAAAGAGAGAGAGAAAACGATTACGCCGTGTCTACGTGAAAAAAGTTCGTGTTATACAACAATCTAAATAAAAATAGATTGGGCAGGCGGGAGATATGTATTTTTTTTCTTCTTGTGTTTACAGATGTATACAATAGTATATAGAATGAGAATGTAGTATAAAGTATAACCAAATAAATAAAATTACACCATATTAATAAAAGTAAAAATCTACTTGAATGGTGGGGGTTAAGGAATGTGAATCATCCATAAGGCATTTGGATTTCATAACACTCCCCTTTGGATGATCACCTTTATACGCTAGTGATGCTGCCTCGTTAAAAACATTACCAAGAAAAACCCGATGAGATAAAAACTTGGTGAAGGAAAAAAAAGTGCTGCGTGTATGATGTTGAAGGGAATGTGTTCTAAAAGTTTTACTTTTAAATGCCAATTATTATGAATTGAATGAGAAATCATTTTGTTCCTTGTTTATGTTATTCGTCTTTTGAAAGTATTAAGGAAGAGGCTCTTGGTCCTTAACCGTAGAGCTCTAAAAGATATTGGTTTACATAAAACAAAAGATATTCGCAATCATGGTAATTAACATGGAACATTAATTACCGAGTTAAGATTGTCGTGTTGGTCATAGATCATTGTAGCTCTACAAGTGAGTGACAACACGGGTATGCAAAAGAGGAAAATATTACTCTGTATACTGAATAGACCTAATAAGTAAAATATTATAGAAATGTGTTTCTGTGTCATTAATATTTTACTATGTCTTTGGTCCTTTGATATGAGACTTATATCTAATCACTTAAGGAGTTCTTAATTAGACTAGTGTCTTGAGCTATCGATGAGTGTAGTGTAAAGGCATTAGTTGGTTAAGTACAACTTTTGTTGGAGAAGATAGTTAGTCAAAAGACTATCATTGCCCCTCTTAATTGAGTAATGATATTAGTGGGCCCCTTGATAAAGCAAAGTTATAATGTGCACAATGTGATTTGAGTTAAGTCACATATTTATAACTAGCTTAAAGAGATCAAGAAATGAATACTAATACAAAGATGACACAATACTACTTTGTGTGTATTCTTAATATCATGAGGCAAGGGACGGACACAAGTGGTGCACGCCATCACTAAATGGATCGGGTTTTGGTTCGAGTGGAATTAAGACATCTAACTAATTGGGAGCTATAATGTGTAGCTAGATACCGCTTATCGCTTGTGATATTAAGCTCTTAATATCACTGCCAACTTAGTTTAGATCCTCCCATAGGTCACACCACAAAACTGGGAAACAAGGAATGTGGATTTTGAGTTCATAAGATGTGTCGGGTTTCATGTAGAAAATATGACACATGGGGTGAACAAAGCAAAATCAAAGTTATGTTGTGATTAATAACATAATTAGAATCTAAATTAAATTCATATGTGATGTAAATATTATGGGGTGTAATGATTGATCATTACATAGGATAATATGTTACATAAGTTGTGAATTTACTACTAATCCCGAAATGTCAAATTTTGTAGGGGTTAAACCGAAATTTGACAAGTCTGCAAAACAGTGCTCAAACGGTCGACCGGATAGCAGTAAACGGTCGACCGGTAGGGCACGGTCGACCGGACGAGTCTCTACCAATAACAGTGAATTTTCATCTGTTCGAACGGTCGACCGAAAGTGATCGGTCGGTCAACCGAACATTGCGATGGAAAACTTCCTGTTACAAGCGGTCGACCAAATGTTGAACGGTCGACCGAAACATTGGTTCGAGCGGTCGACCGCACCTTGAAACGGTCGACCGGTCCAGACGGTTTTATGCAGAATTAATTTAAGAATTAATTAGATCATGCATGGAATTGGTCCATAATTGATTTAATTCGTGGCTAATAATATTTATTAATAAATAATGGATGGTTAGATGGAATTTTGCATGAAATCATGGGCAAGGGGTTGCACATGAATAGGTAATTTGGAGAGAACCTATAAATAGAGGTTATCTCATTGCCTTCCTACATCTTAATTAATATTGCTTTTCATGCAAAATCTCTCTCCTTAACTCTCCACGAAAATTCCATAAATTCTTAAGTTTAGTTTAGTTCTTAAGAGATCATCCTCTCAAGAGAATTAAAGAGGGGTTAGTAATTGGATTCTAAACCCAATCGGAGATTGAGAGACTAGCTTCCCTCTCTCCGATCTTGTTTAGAGTTTGGTGAATACTCGGAGGCATCCGGCGCAGCGAGGAGCATCCCAACGGTCTCCGAATCTTCAAGAAGTTTTAGAGAACTTCTAGGTATGAATTTCGGAGCTCCTTTATGTTTGTTTTAATAGAGTTTTTGAAACTAGTTTGTTAAAACAAACCGATGCATGCAATAGATTCTAGAAAATTGAAAATTGATCCTTATTATACATGAAAAATTCGAAAATATATATGTATAATTAAACATGAAATCCTACAGTGGTATCAGAGCTTAGGGTTCAATTTTCTTATGATTCATGGCTGTAAACAAATTTAGTTTACCATCTAGGATTTAAACAATTCATTTTACCGGTTTTTCGGTCTTTAAATGTTTGTTGAAATAATTCTTTATAATAATTCGTTTTAAATGTTTTGAATGTTTAAAACATGTCATGTAATTATTAGAATTATGATTTAGACATAAGTCTAACTTGCAATAATTTCGTTTTAAGTATAAACGATTATTTTGTAAGAGAATCAACAAAACCGAAAAACTGTGATTCATCTTTCCATTGGAAATTGGATGGACAGCGGTTCATAATTAATTTGTGAACTATAGATGCATCAAAAATATTTTTAATGGATTTCAAAATGTTTTTCAAAGAATTGTTTGGGATTCTAGATGCTTGATAAACTAGGTTGTGTAGTTTATAGCAATTGCGTGCATGGATGCTTGAGTTGCTTTGCAGGATTGTGAGTTTATATGTTCCAAATCAGCGATTGTGAATGTATGTTATTATAATAATACATGGGCTTATGTATGTAAAAGCCAAAATTCTCTCTATTTCCGTCTTTTAGATAGTTGCATTTGCATATGAGAGGTTTTTACATAGGACTTGCACTAGTCGGTTTTATCGAATGTGAGGAGCATGTTTATTTTCTGTAAAATCTACATCTCCGGTGCAAGAGGAAGTCGCCGCTGTAGCGCATCGATCGAGGATCGAAGATCAGGGATCGAGGATCGAGGATCGAAGGGAACATATAAACTCACACGATGTGGATTGTGTGAATGTTTAATTTCTGTTTTTAATTTCTGCTATGCATGTGATGAATGTGGTGAATGTTAGGATGTGTATGAATATTAATATGCATGATAACCTAAAATTCTAAATCACATGTTAAAATTGTCCAACAAAAATTAAGAATAAGTTTCCTTCTTATTTCATCCACTAGCAGCCATTGATCGAGGGATACTCTGCTCGCCCTTAGCGGGAGATAGCTCCCTCTATCTTTGGGAATAGTGGGAGATATAAAGGTTGTCTGTTGTTGTGCCACAATTAAATATATGAGGTGTGTTTCACCCTAGTGAACCCCAAGTATGTTTAGTTGTGAATACAATAGATAAACGTATCTCGTATCAAATGAAAATAAGTTTTCTTAACATTACCTAGAGCCCTCGCTCGGTTTTGGGAAAAAGTTTTTCTTACGAGGATAGGTCGCATTCCCTCATAATTAAAACGACAAGAGTCACAAAAGTTTGAAGATGCTAAATGTTGCTAAAATTCAAAAAGGTTGTGATTAGAAAATGTTTTCTTACCTTGATGTTGTAATGTATTCGATAGCCCTTAGCTAGTCTATATTACAATTGATGGGATCTTGGGTTGTTGCATTTATGGGCAAGATTTTAATTTGCAACATTTACATTTATATATTCGATATATGTATGCATGTGTATTAAAACATAATATTGGAATTAAAACCTATATGATCTATTTTGTAGAAAAAAATGTCGAACATCCAACCTATCGTACGATCCATGATAGAAAAACACCCTTTAGCAAATGATGGCTCAAACTTCATTAGTTGGCAACTCGAACTCAACATCGTGTTAAAGTTTGAGAAACTATCTCACATTTTGGAAGGTCCAATCCCAAAGTGGAATGAGAGATTAACCGATGAAGAGAAAGAGTCTAAGGCCAAGTGGGAAGACCAAGAGAACCAGGTTCACGGTCTTATGCTAGCATCCATGGGTGACTCGCTCCAAGCGAAATACTTGGATTCAAAACCCAAGAAGACCATGGAGGCTTTATCTAAGATGTTCATGGATAGTGCCCGAAAGGAGCGTTATAAGACCACCATCGCACTCACAAGGTGCCATATGGCGGAGGGAACATCGGTAGCACAAATATGGGATAAAATAAAGGATATATATAACATGAATGCACTTTATGATTGGTGTGTCTCTTGGTCATTCAATTTCAATGAGATAATGATTCTCTTGTGTCTCTTGGCCTATCCTTCTTTGTGACGTATGATTATTTATTTTGATTTTCCTTTGCATTTTCTTGATTTATTTTGGATGACCAATCTGTTCTTTAGTCGTTCGAATCTTGTCCTCGTTAGAGGTGTTTATACCATAGATGGACGCGAATGCTAAAAGCACTCGGAGAGTAGTCATGCAAGACACCGGGGAATAGCTATAAAATAAACTATTCCTTTTTTGTTTAAAGCCCTCAGCAACTAATCTGGCTTTGTATTTATCAATGGATCCATCTGGTTTCAATTCATTCTTGAATATCCATTTACAACCGATTGTTGAACAACCCAGAGGAAGATTCATCAACTCCCATGTCCCATTAGAGACAATGGAGTCTATTTAGGTGTTGATTTCATCTTTCCAATGATTTGCTTTAGAAGAACCATAACATCTTTAAAAGTATTAGGATCACCCTCAATATGCTACGTGATACAATCACTTCCTAAGTCCTTTGCATTCCTAGACCATTTGCTTCTTCTAGGCTCAACTTCAACTTGAGTTTGAGAAAACTCAAGTTCGGTAATTGGCGTATTTGCCCCCACATTTATCATCCTTTCCACATGTTCGTGGATTGAACCAGACGTAAAAGGATCATCCACAGGAGAAACTTGTTGAGGAACTCCAGGTTTCATCGGAAATACATCCTCAAAGAATGTTGCATCACACAGTTCAACAATAGTATTAACATTTATACCATATATCTTAGATTTGATTACCAAGAATCTGTATGCATACTTGTTAGTCACATATCTGAGAAATATTGCATCAACGATATTGGGACCAAGTTTTTTCCTCTTATGTTCAGGGATTAACACTTTTGCAAGACAACATGAAACTCTAAGATATTTAAGACCTTGTTTTCGACAATGCCAGAGTTTGAAAGGACTAGTCTCCTTATGTTTCTGGGGAACTTTATCAAGATATGGAAACCCGTATTCAAAGTTTCCCCCCACATATATTTGGGTAATCCCTAACTCTCCAACAATGCATTAATCCTATTGGAAAATGTTACATTGTTTTATTCAGTAATCCCATTATATTGTGGAGAATATGATGTCATTACCTCATGAACTATGCCATAACTCTGACAAACTTGTTCAAACATGTTCGACGTATATTCACCACCTCTATAAGATCTCAACCTCTTAAGATTCTTTTCAGTTTGAGTCTCTGCTTTATTCTTAAAAATAAGGAATTTAGACAATGCTTCATCCTTACTTTTCAAAAGGTATATGTAATAATATTTTGAACTATCGTCAATGAAAGTGACAAAATATTTCTTATGATCCTTAGTTACCATGTCATAAATTTACAAGTATCAGTATATATCAACTCTAAAATATCAGTTTGCCTTAACACAACATGAAAATATTTCTTAGATTTTTTAGCCTGTACACAGTTATTTTTTTATTCTCAATGACATACTCTGGAATTATATTTAAATTCATCATTCTTTTCAAACATTGATAGTTCACATGTCGTAAACGTTCATGCCATTCATCACAAGACTCAATAGAATAAACACGAGAAGCCCACAAATAGCATTACGATTATCAAATGCAGATTCAATATGAGGTGAAAGACAACTACCACATAAGTGCCCTTTGCCAATAAAAGTATTAGAATAAGTTATTACAACTTTATTACACTTAAAATCACTTAATAATCCTCAACTACCAAACATGGACCACTAATAATATTACGACGAACGATAGGCACATAATGCATCTTGTGCAATGAAAGAACTCCCTGAAGGTAACTTCAGATTGACACATTCAACACCAATCACCCTCGCAATGTTTCCATTTGCCATCGCCACATTCTTAGGCTTGTAAGAGACAAACATGGACTTATCGACACATATATGCACATTTGCCGCATTATCAACCAACCACTCATGCTGTTCATAAATGGAAAGGACTTGAGAATCAATGGAAACAAACTTATTGTTGGTCTCCTCCACAACAGTCAAACCATGGACCTGTGGAGTCGTCAGTGGCATCTTGTTGGCCTTTCCCTTTCTTTGAAAGAATTTCCTTAGCCTAGTGTCCAACCTGTCCACAATTCCAACATGGTTTATTCTTTGGCTTTTTCTGGATTTTGGCATTAGGTTTTACATTGTTGGGTTGATATGATTTTCCTTTATTGTTTGGCAAATAGGATTCAACTAACATGTTTGCCTTTTTGTTGAAAGTTCAATAGGCATTACATGTTTTTCACCACGAAGTTCCTCCTCGATTGTGATGATAACCATGAGATCAGCCTGAAGGGAATGTGTTCTAAAAGTTTTACTTTTAAATGCCAATTATTATGAATTGAATGAGAAATCATTTTGTTCCTTGTTTATGTTATTCGTCTTTTAGAAGTGTTAAGGAAGAGGCTCTTGGTCCTTAACCGTAAAGCTCTAAAAGATATTGGTTTACATAAAACAAAAGATATTCGCAATCATGGTAATAAACATGGGACATTTATTACCGAGTTAAGATTGTCGTGTTGGTCATAGATCATTGTAGCTCTACAAGTGAGTGACAACACGGGTACACAAAAGAGGAAAATAGTACTTTTGTATACCGAATTGACCTAACAAGTAAAATATTATAGGAATGTGTTTCTGTGTCATTAATATTTTACTGTGTCCTTGGTCCTTTGATATGAGACTTATATCCCATCGCTTAAGGAGTTCTTAATTAGACTAGTGTCTTGAGCTATCGATGAGAGTAGTGTAAAGGCATTAGTTGGTTAAGCATAACTTTCGTTGGAGAAGATAGTTAGTCAAAAGATTATCATTGCCCCTCTTAATTGAGTGATGATATTAGTGGGCCCCTTGATAAAGCAAAGTTATAATGTGCACAATGTGATTTGAGTTAAGTCACATATTTATAACTAGCTTAAAGAGATCAAAAATTGAATACTAATACAAAGATGACACAATACTACTTTGTGTGTATTCTTAATATCATGAGGCAAGGGACGGACACAAGTGGTGCACTCCATCACTAAATGGATCGGGTTTTGGTTCTAGTGGAATTAAGACATCTAACTAATTGGGAGCTATAATGTGTAGCTAGATACCGCTTATAGCTTGTGATATTAAGCTCTTAATATCACTGTCAACTTAGTTTAGATCCTCCCATAGGTCACACCGCAAAAACCGTGAAACAAGAAGCTTGATTTTTGGTTCATATGATGTGTCGGGTTTCTCATAGAAAATATGACACATGTGGTGAACAAGTAAAATCAATTATGTTGTATATAAACATAATTAGAGTCATGATAAATTCATATTAGATGCATATATTATGGGGTGTAATAATTTATTGTTGCATAGGATAATACATTGCATAAGTTGTGAATTTGCTAAAACCCCTTAAGTTCAAATTTTGTTGGAAATAAATCCAAAATTTGAAATAGGCAAAATCGGGTAGAAGTTCGGTAATCCGTTGAGGTTCGGTCGACCGAAGGATCTATGGATCGGTCAACCGAACGTGGAACGGATAATCGTAATTGATTGACCGAACTTGACCAAAGTGCCTGGAGCTTTGGTACGGTGTACCGAACCAGAAACGGTCGACCGAACAATGTCAAGTTCCGATATTTTCGGTTAACCGAATAGCACTCGGTCTTAGACGTGAATGAGTCCGATCGGTTAAGGAGAATTTTTCCCCTTAAGATTCGGTCATCCGTCACGTACTCGGTTAAACGATCGTGACAAATTCGGTTAACCGAGTGGGACTCGGTAAACCGAACAGCGGTCGATTTTCTGCCTTTGATTATTAAGAGATTAATTTGATCGATGGTTGGATTAGCTCCAAATTTGGTCAAACGTTTTGTGGGTGCATATAATGCATTATGGAATTAGTTTGTGAGAGAAATTGTCATAAAACTGTGGCTAAAGAATAGCCATGATTAAGAGTAAGATTGGAACCTATAAATAGGTCATTATTCTCCCTAATTGATATACACAATTCATAAATTATTTTCTCTCCTAATTCACTACTAAAACCCACGAAAATTCTCTTAGTTTTCTAAGTCTTTGGAAGGAAAAATCTCAGAGGCTAAGGAAGGGGTTTGTAGCTAGATTCTAAGCTTGTTTGGAGATCGATTGGCTAGCTCCTTTCTCTCCAACCTTGTTTAGGGTTTCGGTGAACACTCGGAGGCATCCGGCGCGGCGAGAAGCATCCCCAACGTCTCCGAATCTTCAAGAAGTTTTTGAGAACTTCTAGGTATGAATTTCGGAGCCCTTGTTTGTTTTAATAGAGTTTTGAAACTAGATGTTAAAACAAACCGATGCATGCATGAAATAAATCAAAGAAAATTGTAATTGATCCTTATTACACATAAAAATTTCGAAAATATATATGTATAATTAAATATGAAATCCTACAGTGGTATCAGAGCTAGGGTTCAATTTTCTCATGATTTATGGCTGTAAACAAATCTAGTTTACCATCTAGGATTTATACAATTCGTTTTACCGGTTTTTCGGTCTTTAAATGTTTGTTGAAATAATTCTTTATAATAATTCGTTTTAAATGTTTTGAATGTTTAAAACATGACATATAATTATTAGAATTATGATTTAGACATAAGTCTAACTTGCAATAATTTCGTTTTAAGTATAAACGATTATTTTGTAAGAGAATCAACAAAACCGAAAAACTGCGATTCATCTTTTCATTGGAAATTGGATGGACAGCGGTTCATAATTAATTTGTGAACTATGGATGTATGAAAAATATTTTTAATGGATTTCAAAATATTTTTCAAAGAATTGTTGAGAATTCTGGATGATTGATAAATTAGATTCTGTAGTTTATAGCAATTGCGTGCATGGATGTTTGAGTTGCTTTGCAGGATTGTGAGTTTATATGTTCCAAATCAGACACTACAAATGTATGTAATTATTATTATACAGGGGCTTATGTATGTAAAAGCCAAAATTCTCTCTATTTCCGTCTTTTAGATAGTTGCATTTGCATATGAGAGGTTTTTACATAGGACTTGCACTAGTCGGTTTTATCGAATGTGAGGAGCATGTTTATTTTCTGTAAAATCTACATCTCCGGTGCAAGAGGAAGTCGCCGCTGTAGCGCATCGATCGAGGATCGAAGATCAGGGATCGAGGATCGAGGATCGAAGGGAACATATAAACTCACACGATGTGGATTGTGTGAATGTTTAATTTCTGTTTTTAATTTCTGCTATGCATGTGATGAATGTGGTGAATGTTAGGATGTGTATGAATATTAATATGCATGATAACCTAAAATTCTAAATCACATGTTAAAATTGTCCAACAAAAATTAAGAATAAGTTTCCTTCTTATTTCATCCACTAGCAGCCATTGATCGAGGGATACTCTGCTCGCCCTTAGCGGGAGATAGCTCCCTCTATCTTTGGGAATAGTGGGAGATATAAAGGTTGTCTGTTGTTGTGCCACAATTAAATATATGAGGTGTGTTTCACCCTAGTGAACCCCAAGTATGTTTAGTTGTGAATACAATAGATAAACGTATCTCGTATCAAATGAAAATAAGTTTTCTTAACATTACCTAGAGCCCTCGCTCGGTTTTGGGAAAAAGTTTTTCTTACGAGGATAGGTCGCATTCCCTCATAATTAAAACGACAAGAGTCACAAAAGTTTGAAGATGCTAAATGTTGCTAAAATTCAAAAAGGTTGTGATTAGAAAATGTTTTCTTACCTTGATGTTGTAATGTATTCGATAGCCCTTAGCTAGTCTATATTACAATTGATGGGATCTTGGATTACTGCATTTACGGGCAAGATTTTAATTGCAGTATTTACATCATATTCGATATATATATGTATGTATGTATTAAAACATAAAATTGGCATTAAAACCTATATAATTTATTTTGTAGAAATGTCAAATATCCAACCAATTGTGCGATCTATGATCGAAAAGAACCCTTTGCAAAATGATGGCTCAAACTTCATGAAATGGCAACTCAATCTTAATATCGTGTTGAGGTTTGAAAAACTATCTCATATTTTGGATGGTGAAATCCCAAAATTAAATGAGAAGGCAACCGATAAAGAGAAAGAGGCGATGGCCAAGTGGGAAGACCAAGAGAACCAAGTTCACGGTCTTATACTAGCATCCATGGGTGACTCGCTTCAAGCGAAATACTTGGATTCAAAACCCAAGAAGACCATGGAGGCTCTAACCAAGATGTTCATGGATAGTGCCCGAAAGGAGCGCTATAAGACCACCATCGCACTCAGAAGGTGCCATATGGCGGAGGGAACATCGGTATCTATGCATTTTCTCATGATGTAAGGATACCTTGAGAAATTGTCGAAGCTCTCTTCTCCAATGCCCGAGGACATTGCCGAAGATCTGATTCTTGGCTCTCTAGCCCCGTCCTTCAAGGACTTTGTGATGCACTATCATGTGCGTGAAAAAGGGGTGAGTCTTGAGGAGCTTCACAACGCTCTCAAAACGGCTGAAGTTGACATGGGCAAAGGTCAGGACAATCACGTCCTAGCCGTCCATGAGAGGAGCAAAAAGATCAACAAAGGTAAAGGCAAATTTACCAAAGATACGTCAATCAAGAGCAAGGGAGTAGGAGGTACTCATGGGAGTGCCTCAAGGGGGAAATCTTTCAAATCTCCAACTCCCAACACGGAGTGCTTTCACTGCGGTGAAAAGGGACACATCCGACCTAATTGCCCCAAGTACAAGGAAGACCTTGAAAATGGGATGATTGAACGTAGGCGCCCGAGAAACGCCATAGGTATGTTTGTTATTGAGATAAATTTAATCACCTCTATCCTTGATTTGGTAGTGGTTACCGGATCTTGTGCTCACATAATTTTGATGTGCAGCTATTGAAGGATAGGAAGGAACTCGTTGGGAACGAGATGATATTGAAGATTGGAAATAGTACAAGCATCGCTGCAATTGTACAAGATTCTATAGAACTTCAATAGTCTAGTGATTTAAATTTATGTTTTGTAGAATGTTTGTTATGTACCTTCGATTAGCAAGAACTATTCTGTATCAAGTTTTGGATATGGATAAATTTTAATAAATATTTTAATTCTTGCTTGTCTATATCGAAGAATGGAATTTTCTATGCAAATACATTCATATGGAATGATTTATATTTGCTTGAAATAAATAATGAACAAACTCAAACAAACAATAACAAAAGAGAAACTAAGATAACTCACGTGAATGATACAATCTTGTAGCACTATCGGATTGGTCAAATAAATGACCAAGAGACTTTTCAAGAAGAAAGAAACGAAAACGAACAACTAATTGGATATGATACATTCTAATGTATGTGGTCCGATAAGTACAAGTGCAAGAGACGGTTTAAGGTACTTCATTTTGTTCACAGACAACTATAGTCATTATGGCTATATTTGTCTAATGGGAAGCAAAAGTGAATTCTTTGACAAGTTCAAGGAATTCGAGGATGAAGTAGTGAACCGGCTCAACAAGAATATCGAGTCTCTATGAAAGGTTCGTAGGGGTGAGTGCTTAGGATACCTAATTTGACTCATTCCTAAAGTAGGAATAGGATATTGCTCGACATGGTTCGATCAATAATGAGTCAATTTAAATTGCCGATTTACTTTTAGAATTATGCACTACAAATAATGACAAACTCACTAAATAATGTTCCATCCAAATCCGTGGAGAAAATGGTTTATGAGCTATGGAGTTGAAAGACACCTAAGCTCAACTTTCTCAAGATTTGGGGTTGTGAGGTATACATCAAGAAATTGATGTCGACCAAGCTTCAACCAAAAGCGGATAAGTGCTTCTTTATAGGTTGTCCTCGTGTGACAAGAGGATACTACTTTTGGTATATCACCTCCAATCGAAAGATTGTAGAGAGAGATATGGTTTTTCTGGAATTTCTGGAAAAGAGAGAAAAGTAGTGGGAGTAGAGTTGAGCTTGAGGAAACTCAAGATACTCTACAAGATCATGATATGAATGTTGCATTCAAAATCATGAAGGCCCAACTGAGATTCATTTAGTTAGTGGGAGCATGAGCGAGAGATCCTTACAAGAAATTGTGAGAGTATCTCAATCATCCTCACCTAGTGTGCGTTCGAGAGTCGAACATGAACCTATTCCTCAAGAAATTATGGAAGAAGTTCGAGAGACACAAGAAGAACCAAAAGAACTAAGAAGGTCAATGAGGGAAAGGAAGAAACCCAATAAGTATGTGGGACTTCATGAGATCATGGTACTAGATACCAAAGATCCCTCGACCTTCCGAGAAGCAATAGAAAAGACTCCAAACTATGGTTAAAAGCCATGGAATCCGAAGTAGAATCCATGTATGATAATCAAGTATGAAACTTGATTAGCCTTCCTCAAGAGAAAATATCATTTGGTATAAATGAGCTTTTAGGAGGAAGATAGACATGGATAGTAACTTGACAACCTACAAAGCAAGGCTTGTAGCAAAAGTTATTCTCAAAATCAAGAAATTGACTTTGATGAAATTTTTGAGAAGTTTCCATATTAAAATCTATTCGGATTATGCTCACTATTACCGCATTTCACAATTGTGGGATATGGAAAATGAATATCAAAATGGCGTTCTTTAAACAGAAACTTGGAGGAGGATATGTACATGGTACAACCTCAAGGTTTTGATGATCCAAATAGTAGCGAGAAGAAATGCAAGTTTCGAGAATCCATTTATGGATTGAAGCAAGCATCGGGGAGTTGGAACAAACGCTTTGACGAAGAGGTGAAGAAGATTCACTTCATTCAAAGTAAAGGAGTACCTTGTATATACAAGGAGATTAGTGGGAGCCATGTAGTACTTCTGATCTTATATGTCGATGACATATTGCTCATGATCAATCATATACCTTTGCATTAGCAAACGAGAAATTTCGTTGAAATCAGTGTATTCAATGAAAAGAAAAGGATGAGGCTCAACACATCTTGAGAATCAAGATACATTGAGATACATCCCGTAGACTCATTGGCTTCAGTCAACGTGCATACATTGACAAGGTCTTTGAAATGTTCAGGATGAACAATTCCGATATGGACAATATGCCAATGAGTATGAGTATAGGTGTGCAACTCAAGAAGTCTCAATGTACTCAATCACACAAAGACTTGGAGTACATGAAGGTATCCCTTATGCTTCGGCAAAATGAAGGACCATGTACACAATGACTTGCACAAGACTCAATATCTCGTATGCTCTAAACGTGACAAGTGGTCACCAATCCAACGCAAGTCCTAATCGTAGGATTGCAGTCAAGAATATTCTGAAGCACCTTAACCGGACTAAAGACAATGTTCTTGTTTATGGAAGACAAAGGAGAAAATAGCCGAGGGCTGTTTTGATGCAATTCTTATAGGAATTCTAGACAATAAGAGGTTGGAGTGATGATGCGTCATCATTATCGATGGTGGAGGTATGAGCTAGTGTAGTTAGGAGTAATATCACTACAACTAACTCAACCACCAATGAAAGACAAAATAAATAAATAGGTGGACACAACAGCGGCACAACTGATACACTCAACAAACCTTCATACCAAGCTAAGAGACGAAATATATTTCTAGTCCATGGATCCGAGGGTCCATGTGGATTGGCTTGATAGGTGATTTGGGAAGGTTACCCTAGTTATTGATGTTTTATGCATTGAGAATGTATGTGAAAGAAAACTTTGATAACAAGTGGGAGATTGAAGGGAATGTGTTCTAAAAGTTTTACTTTTAAATGCCAATTATTATGAATTGAATGAGAAATCATTTTATTCCTTGTTTATGTTATTCGTCTTTTGGAAGTGTTAAGGAAGAGGCTCTTGGTCCTTAACCGTAGAGCTCTAAAAGATATTGGTTTACATAAAACAAAAGATATTCGCAATCATGGTAATTAACATGGAACATTAATTACCGAGTTAAGATTGTCGTGTTGGTCATAGATCATTGTAGCTCTACAAGTGAGTGACAACACGGGTATGCAAAAGAGGAAAATATTACTTTTGTATACTGAATAGACCTAATAAGTAAAATATTATAGAAATGTGTTTCTGTGTCATTAATATTTTACTATGTCTTTGGTCCTTTGATATGAGACTTATATCTAATCACTTAAGGAGTTCTTAATTAGACTAGTGTCTTGAGCTATCGATGAGTGTAGTGTAAAGGCATTAGTTGGTTAAGTACAACTTTTGTTGGAGAAGATAGTTAGTCAAAAGACTATCATTGCCCCTCTTAATTGAGTAATGATATTAGTGGGCCCCTTGATAAAGCAAAGTTATAATGTGCACAATGTGATTTGAGTTAAGTCACATATTTATAACTAGCTTAAAGAGATCAAGAAATGAATACTAATACAAAGATGACACAATACTACTTTGTGTGTATTCTTAATATCATGAGGCAAGGGACGGACACAAGTGGTGCACGCCATCACTAAATGGATCGGGTTTTGGTTCGAGTGGAATTAAGACATCTAACTAATTGGGAGCTATAATGTGTAGCTAGATACCGCTTATAGCTTGTGATATTAAGCTCTTAATATCACTGCCAACTTAGTTTAGATCCTCCCATAGGTCACACCACAAAACTGGGAAACAAGGAATGTGGATTTTGAGTTCATAAGATGTGTCGGGTTTCATGTAGAAAATATGACACATGGGGTGAACAAAGCAAAATCAAAGTTATGTTGTGATTAATAACATAATTAGAATCTAAATTAAATTCATATGTGATGTAAATATTATGGGGTGTAATGATTGATCATTACATAGGATAATATGTTACATAAGTTGTGAATTTACTACTAATCCCGAAATGTCAAATTTTGTAGGGGTTAAACCGAAATTTGACAAGTCTGCAAAACAGTGCTCAAACGGTCGACCGGATAGCAGTAAACGGTCGACCGGTAGGGCACGGTCGACCGGACGAGTCTCGACCAATAACAGGGAATTTTCATCTGTTCGAACGGTCGACCGAAAGTGATCGGTCGGTCGACCGAACATTGCGATGGAATAGTTCCTGTTACAAGCGGTCGACCGAATGTTGAACGGTCGACCGAAACATTGGTTCGAGCGGTCGACCGCACCTTGAAACGGTCGACCGGTCCAGACGGTTTTATGCAGAATTAATTTAAGAATTAATTAGATCATGCCTGGAATTGGTCCATAATTGATTTAATTCGTGGCTAATAATATTTATTAATAAATAATGGATGGTTAGATGGAATTTTGCATGAAATCATGGGCAAGGGGTTGCACATGAATAGGTAATTTGGAGAGAACCTATAAATAGAGGTTATCTCATTGCCTTCCTACATCTTAATAAATATTGCTTTTCATGCAAAATCTCTCTCCTTAACTTTCCACGAAAATTCCATAAATTCTTAAGTTTAGTTTAGTTCTTAAGAGATCATCCTCTCAAGAGAATTAAAGAGGGGTTAGTAATTTGATTCTAAACCCAATCGGAGATTGAGAGACTAGCTTCCCTCTCTCCGATCTTGTTTAGAGTTTGGTGAATACTCGGAGGCATCCGGCTAAAACAAACCGATGCATGCAATAGATTCTAGAAAATTGAAAATTGATCCTTATTATACATGAAAAATTCGAAAATATATATTGTTCGCCTTCTTTTATTCATTTCAAATATGAATGCTTCTGTCATTCTTATAATATTGTTCGCCTTCTTTTATACACATGCATATGGTAATTTGTGCTTTATACACATGCATATGGAATCTATAATATTATAACACTCTAGTTTTTATATTGTTCGCCTTCTTTTATTCATTTCAAATATGAATGCTTCTGTCATTCTTATAATATTATAGATTCTGGATACATATTTTATCTTGAATTAGCATGCTTTAAGAAGGCAAATTACTCGTCGACGATAACGTTTTTATGTTTCTCTCGTATCAACATAGTTGATTGTAACTTTTATAATAATCAAATCATCGTCATTTCCCAAAATATTAGGATTTGACTGTTATGTATTCCCAGAATTGTTACATTTGCTAGCAGCTGCTTTTATATTACTTGGTTTATATTCTTCAGGAGGTGTAAGGAGTGACTAACTTTTATTTTCATTTCCAAAAATAATATATGTTAATATGTTATAGTCCAAGCTTCTGCCGTTGGTTGAGCTCAAATATATTTTATCATATGGAAATCTTCACTTTATATTATGCTTTTTATGTCTAGTAATATAAGACATAGTCACTCTTTTGTGATCGAAAAATGTATGACAATTACTTGCTAGATATTGCAAGTTAATAACGATTTTATGAACTTCAAGTTCAACGATACTTGTACGTATATTCTCTTATGAACTTCAGGTTCAACATAGTACATTTTCTTGACATTCTTTAAGCTTCTCACTTTCTCCCCTAATGTCAAAAAAATATGCCTCTATATATATAAATGTTGGACTGTACAATAAAATACATCGCCCTATAGGGGTTTCAAAAAATTTAATATTATCAGGCATATGAATCCTGCTGAAATGTCCAAGTCAATTTGAGGCCATAAAATTGTGGAGGTGGTAATGTAAAAGAAATTGCAGATGATAAACATTTCATTCAATATCTTACAAGTATATAAAATAAGGGAGTATTTATAATATGAACTTGATCTAAGAAAAATATTGGTAGATATGATCCAAAACTGATCCATTTTAAGTGACATTTTATCAACAGAGGAACTAGTAAATCGACCGTATGTGCAAATCGACTGACAAAAATGACCTCATTTTTGTTTAACTAGTAAATGTCAAGTAGGTTATCAAAATTACAGGATCATTGCCGATACCCATAATGAATACAAATGATAATTTCATTTAGGCACTTCGGGGTCGATATCTCTAGTTAACTAGTTTGAGAGACATTTGAATCTCTTATTACTTCATATTTGCACAATTATTTTTCCACCGTGTATGCTCTTTTCTTTCACGATATTCGTAACGTGTGCTTCAAGCACATGATCCAAAATATGATGACACATAGTAATCATATTCCACGAAAAGATAAGAGTCCATAGATACTCACTTTGTTGAAAATATTCTCATTCTGTAGTGGATGGTCATATGAAATTTCAGCAAAATTTGTCATCATATCTTATCCTCATTGACCCAATCAGTTGTAACATATGTTATTAGAATAAATATTCATTTGATTCAGCAGTGCAGGTTTTTTGGCCAAGCCACTATGTGTGCAATGACACATCGTTCAAAAGGTCAGGTAATTTTCTCAATATCAATTTTCCTGCCTGACATGATTGGAGTAATATAATATTGTTTTTCTTTACTTCAACTATAGTCTCAATACAAGCCATTCCGGCGATTTGAAACTCAAAAAGTTTCTTGAAACATAATAAATAAAATGCATCATTTATAGTCAAGATAATTCCACATGTTGCAGTAGATATGACTCTTCTGGCGCCTCTTCTACTAATCTCGTACGACCATGTACAGTAGTGGCTTTGACTATTCTCATTAATATAAAATTAGAGAAATATTTATCTCTTAATATAGTGTGGATAACAACACTATACATGATGCATAAATCATCTTTCAGGATCTTAAGTCAAATATGAGACCGAAAAATATCCATACTCTTCATTTCAAGCCAAATAAAATATTTGTTACAGATAAATTATTTATGCAACTATTGCAAAATAAATGACTGTGTTCTTCCAATGACATAATATAATCAAAATAAGAACCATGCATTAAATCATATCAACGTCAATTAATTTCATTATAACTTGGTAATTTATCATATAAATTATGCATACCAACATATTACCATATGCATGTGTATTATTAATGTTAGAACCCTAAACCCGATTAGGGGTTAATTGGTGTTTAAGAGGTGGTTTTGCATGGGGAAGAGGAGGTGGATAGTGAGTTGGTGATGGGTGATGGAGTAGAGTTGCGAGTTACTATTGGTGCGGATTTGGTTGGCTTTAAGTGAAGAAAATCTCTCTCTCTCCCTCACTTGCTCTCTCCCTCTCACTTTCCTCCCTTTCCCATTTCCGGCGCAGTGGAGGAGGAGGATTCGGCGGTCGGAGTGGAGCTTAGTTTCGCGGAGGCGAGGACGTGAGGCGTGTGAGGGTGGTTGCTGTCGAAGAGGTGACGGAGGCGCAAGCGGAGCTCCGGCGGTTTCGTCGTCTTCTTCGAGGTATGTCGGCTTCTACTGTGTTTTGATGTTGTCCACCCTCGCGTAAGGGTCGTGTTGGTCAGTCGGGGGAGAGAGGAGACCTCCCCGGCGGCGAGTTTTGCCTAAAAACCTTGGTTGATGCAAGGTTGAAGACGACCAACGGTCGACCGGGTCCCTCGGGCGGTCGACTGAATGTAGTGTATTTTGACTGCCCGGTTGTTTTCGGTAGACCGGTTCCTTGTGGTCGGTCGACCGGAACTTAAGTGTACTGGATTTTATGCTTGTTTGCGGTCGACCGTTATATGACTTAGAATTACTAGGATGCCCTGGTAGTTTTCGGTCGATCGAGACCCCTGAGTCGGTCGACCGATAGTTTTGAATTGATGTTGACCAGATTTTGGATTTTGACCTCGTATCGGTCGACCGGTTGTCGATCTCGGTCGACCGTTGGGACTTAAATTTGGTGCAAAGAGTTCGACCGTTGCAGACTTTCGGTCGACCGATTCCCTTGAGGAAGCGGTCGACCAAGTTGCCTCTTTCGGTCGACCGTTTTTGCACAGGACTGAATTCCGGGTTCCGTTTAGAATGCCAACTCTGTCCACGGAAACCCGTGTCCTCGCCTTGTGCGTGAGCCGGGAGGTGACGGTGGGCGCGTTATGTGTGCCTGCCCAGGGACCGCCGTGTGGAAGAGTGTGGGTGTTCGGGACGCGTCACCTCCATGTATGGATCATGACTGATATGATAGATTGATTGGACTCATTGTAGAGTAGCAGGCTTGAGGGATCACGGATCCCAATGTATGATGTGCGGGCACGTAACTGTCGTTGGGTGAGGTGACTACCGACCTATGGGGCTACAGAGGTCGTTGCCTTGCTTTTATAGCGGCGCGGTTGGTATTTGCGGCTCGTGGAGCTTGATGACCAGGCAGACTTCGGTCTGGACCCGTCCGATGTTGTGCCGGACGTATTGATGGACCACCGATGATGTTCTTATAATGCCGCCGATGTTGTTCCGGCGATGATGATTGATGGGCCGATGTTGTTCCGACTATGTTCCTCATATGGGCACCTACTGAGATGATGATTGATGGACTGATCGAGCGACGGCTCCGTTGGTATGGTTTCGACCACGAAGTTACATATCTATTTCTTATGGCGCGGACTTGACGGATGCTCCTTGTTGAACCCCATGATTAGTATAGCCGCGCGTGGGGGTGTCACGTCATGTTCCGTTAGACCGTATGTGCCTACGGTAGGTCTCCTTAGGAGACCCGATGATGATTGTCGAACTGATGTCTCATGTTACCCTTCGGGGGAACTGTTTTCCTTACTATTAATGACATGACATGCTACTAGGTTCATTTGTACTACTGCATGCATATAGGTGAGCTTGGCATACGGAGTTTCCTTATGGAAACTCAAGCATTGTTGTTGCATCTTTTTCAAGACCGCAATAGGTCTAGTTGGGTGGAGATCAGCGGGCGCGCGCATCTTGGGATCGGATCCTCTCTTTCAAACCACTGAGGTCGACATGATTACGTTTATCTCCTTTTCTTGTTTTGTTGTAATCATGTATCGTTTTGACAAACTCTGATGTAATATGGTGCATCGCTTATATGTTTTATGAGAAGTAACAGTCTCGCCTTTGATTGTTGATCTTTATTGTCTTGATGAAAATTTTAAAAATTTCCGCTGTTTCGGGATGTTACAATTAATGTCTAGAAGAATCTCATCGCGAGTGAATAAAAATCACAAGCATGGAAATTGGAATAATGAGAGCACTAACCAATAGTTTCAACAGAAATAACAACTAAATCAAAAGCTTAAAGATAATAATTATGAAAATAAGATTATCAAATGAACCTCAAGAATACAAACCAAAATATTTGTATCATGGTATATAATGTCATTTGTCATATTGATATTCCAACATATTTTCATGTATATCTAATAGATAGAGTATATATTACTTATCAAATAAAACACACATAACAACAAATAAACTCCTTTTGATTGTCAAATTTATATACCATAAGGACATGAATTATTTTTGTTGTTTTTCTCCTCCCATGATCGCATGATTACATTGGGCTTTTGTAAGACTTTTCACGTGCTCATACATTCACTTCAGGGAATGGAGCAAATGAATTGGACAGATTCCGTGATTTCACACTCAGGCACGAGAATAGATCATGATATTTGGGAAGTCATTTTCTTGAAAAATGATTGCGAAGGAAAAACAAAACTTCGTCTTATCTTGATATTTGTTTTGTTCCCGTACTACTACTGGAGTATTGGGTCATTAACTTGTGAAATGGATAGAAGATTTTCCTATCTCAACTCTCTATGGTCCTTTGGCATGCATAAAGCTAGATTTAGGGAATGAGATTTGATGGGTTTATGAAACTTTGGCATTTGCACATCCTTTTGATGCTAATAGGAATCCTTCACGGATTGCTATGCATTTTCATAACATTTTTCACATGAATATACAACCTTGATATCATTATATACTTGCACCTCATGATTACAGTTTTTGCTTTCGGGGCTGAAGTGCTTCTTTTTCATTGATAGCATGACATATGGTAAATAGCTACTTTCATAATATGGAAACCCAAATTTTGTTGCAATATACCACATTATATCATATATATAAGCATAAATAAATTGTATGCCACACACGTAGATTGTAAATAATCAATCTCAACCATGAATAGCATTATGTCATTTTGGTACGAAAGAAATTAAAGCAAATTCAATATACGATCATTGTTTGTCAAAGTCCACATGTAATGCATAATAATTATCAAACTCTTGTGTCATTGAATATCAATTATCTTAGTAAAGGAATAAAACATTACACTCCCTTTAGAAAACAATGGAAAGTAAAAAAATGTAATATTGTGATAACATTTTCATCAAAAGTGAGAGCTAAATTATAAAATCAAATAGACAATCAAAAAGTTGTGAAATATCTCAACTCTTAAATATCGAATTCTGCAAAATAAACATTTGTTGCGAAATAAGTCTCAAATAATTTTATCAATGCATTCAAGGAAGAAGTAATCTCAACAGAAGCAAGTCTCTTAAAGCATTCTTTTGTAATATATTAACTAAGAACTCAAAATATTTTCTCTTATATACTACCAATATATTAAGAACCAAATTCATCAGATAATATTAAGATTCTCAAAATTATGGCACCAATACAGTGGATCTTTGGCAACATACTATTTGTGGAAATCACGATAGGGTACAAATAGTATTCTTATGGGTATTCAAAACCGATATGAACATAGTTTTTGATAAGCAAAGTCTAGAATAGCTCTAGCAACGTGATGCATAGACGCATCTATCTTATATTAAAGTATGAATTGAACACATGCATCAAATATCAGCTTGAACACGTAATATGCAAGTATGTGATACAAAATTAAGATTTACATGAGATGATCTAGCAAGTAATTAATCTAACAATCTATTAGAAAACAATATCCTATAATCAACAGTTTGGGCCGAAAACAGAACACCCACCTCAGATTCTTGGTAGTCCATCTAATGTTGAAATTTTATTTGGAAACCACCATCCCAGAAAATCAAAAATTTCAAGGCAACATATTTTCCAACGAAAAAAACTTATACCAAGGTGATAGAGAAAGAATTAAATCCACCGAGGTGATAGAGAAAGAACTAAAATTACTTACACGAGGACTACTCTCTCTAATATGAAAACGTGTTAATCCATGTGCATGCAATATGAAAACGTGTTAGACACTCACCCATCATGACTCCTTTTGTAGTTGTACCTCGTTTAGCGAAGAAGACACTATCAGACTCATGCTCCATCAATTTTTCAGTGACTTAAAACGTCGTGCTGATAACGTATTGTAAAACAAACAATTTAAAGAAGAAAAGATTAGGGAGGGAAGAGATATGTATTTCATTTTCTTGTGTCTACAAATATGTACAATATCCCCCTATATATAGGATGAGGAGGTAGTAGGGGTTACAACCAAATAAATGGAATTACATCATATTAATAAGAGTAAAAATTTACTTGAATGGTGGGGGTTAAGGAATGTAAATCATTCATAAGACCTTTGGATTTCATAACAGTTTGGACTGTGACGTGGATTATCCGCATTGTGTTTTATGTATGTTTTATTTTCATAAAATATTTTGATTTTATAAGGGTTTTGGGTGATTGACATCATTTCATGCTCATATTTGTATCTTATATCCATTATCTTACACCTAAGCAATGCTACGTGACGAGTTTTATGTTTAGTTTTCAGGAATAAAGAGGTTTGAAGAGAAGAGCCATGAAAGGACCCAAAAGCTGGGAAAAAGGACTGAATGGTGAGATCTAGGGACCAAGATGCAAGGGAGAAGGACCTGAATGTAAGACAGAAGGACCTAAGAGCAAAACAGAATACTCCACACCATCATGGGGAGTATTTTACCAATTCTATTCGGGTCGGAGCTCCAACAAGTCGAGTAACCGCATCAAAGACCAACAATACCAGAAAGCAAAGCCCACAACAAATTCCAACACGATCCGACAATTTTGGACCGCCAATTGGCGGTCTTGGACCGCTAATTGGCGGTCCATATTGCTCAGGATCCGTCGAAATTTCTCCTGGACTTGTATTAATGTTCGTTTAGGCTATTTTTGGTATTGGTTTAGTCCCACATCGGGGGATTGTCCCCGATTAGCTTTTTCCATGCTTATAAATAGAACTCTTCACCTTCCATTGTAATTACCCATTGCTTGGTGGCATTCTCTCTACTAAGGAGTGAGCCTTGAAGCAAAAACTCAAGGTGGAGAAGAATGCTACCTTCAATGTGAGTCATTTTGTTAATAAAATAATTCTTCTAGTTTCTTTAAATCTTGTCTTTTAATTTGTGCATGTTTGTTTAGTCTTTCCTTTCCTTTTATGTTTCTTTAATGCTTCTTGCCTTCTTAGTTAACTTTCATTTCAGTATTATGCTTTCTTTGCTTAGTCTAATCAGTAGTGTAATGAGTAGTGAGTAGTTCCATCCCCATTTGGGGGGTGGAGAAATATGTGATATAATCATGTAGTGTATTAAGTGTGTGTTATTTTTATCCCTTGAGCTTTATATGATTTCCATAACCATCTAATGGGTCTCCACTCCTATCTTTGATAGGCTAATGCTCTTGAATGAAGCTTAGCTTATGCTTTGATTAGTGGACCTATTTTATGGGGAATGATAAGGTTAGGATATGGATGAAGTTAATGTTGGAAACACAATTTGTAGTGTATGTGCTCTTGTTGCCTTTACCTTAGCTAATGTCTTGTATGTTTTAATGATGTAGTGAAATCTTAATTCATGTAGAGGCATAGTAGGGTATAGTCTTTATACTTGAGTTCATGTAGCTTCATTCCAATTATTGTCTTGTATGTTTTAATGATGTAGTCATATCTTAATTCATGTGGAGGCAAAGTTGGATGTAGTTTTATGATTTCATGCACTACATGTTGTGAGGAGCTTAATGAACACACACACACTTCTTTATGTTCACATTATTTCTCTACCCCCTTTTGGGGTTTAGTTTTCTTGCTTTTCTTCCATTTCCATTTGCGTTTTAGTGTAGTTTAGTGTAACCAACCTTTCTTCCCTTTCTTTACCTCTCGCCTTCGCACAAACCAAGTGTCGACACACCTCCCAGTGGACGACCTGTATTTGCCACCGCTTCAACGCGGCCGTGCACTTGCGGTTAAATATAAAACAAGATCAATCAAGTTTTTGGCGCCGTTGCCGGGGAGGTGCTCTGTCCAAACCTTGGTTTGAACGATTCGAGGGGTTTTTGATTTTTTGTTTCCAGTTTTGTTTAGTTTCAGGGAACCAGAGCATCAAGGGGAGGCTACTGGGAAAGTTTGAGCAACAGAAGCCACAAAGAGACCGCCAATCAGCGGTTGGAGACCGCCAATTGGCGGCCTGGTAAGGGCTTCCTGCTCTCAAATTTCTGCTAGTGGTTTATTACTTTACTTTAGTTATCTGGGAGCCCAATTTTGCATGCTGTGATCTTTAGTTTGCTCCCAAATTTAATTTCAATCCCCTTTAATCAACTTGGACCATAAAACTCAAAGCAAAAGATTAGACTTCTTGCTATCTAGGTCATGCACCATTGGTAGACCTTGCATGCATTTGTCTTTTTTTTGCTTTACATTTTGTCGTTGATTGCTGGCGTGAGGTACGTGCACCCACATCCCTCATTCATGCATGTTTCGTTCATGCATTAGTTAGTAAGGTGCATCGGGACAAGAGTGAGAGAGCGTTTGATTGGAGCGATTGATTGCTAGATCTAGGATTAAATCGCTACTAAGGAGGGGCTGTCCCATAAAAGATAAGGTGGGGGATTTCATCACCCTTTCCTTGGCCCCAAAAATCACTCTTAATAAAGCCTTAACTAAAAGCAAGTAGACATTGGCCCTAGGATTGCGGGCGCACTAGGAGAGTAATCTAGTTGAGACCGTCATGACCTGATCGGCGTTGCCTACCTTGTCGATAGTAGGAGGTACTGGATCTCCGGATCTGGTATCACTTGCTGGGCATTGTGGTCCTCGTTGTAGGGAGGTGAGACGTGTCGAGGCTAGTGACCTCGAAGTTAGGCGTCGTCTAGCCTAAGGACCCATTGCCTTTCATTGTTTGAGCCGTGCTTGATAGTTAGGCTTCTTCCTGATCCCGTTACCCACGCTAGCTTTAGGGATTCTTCCCTTCTCCTCTGAGTCATCTTCTTCTCACCTTCTTCTACGTTATAGTCTCCTCCCCTTTACACTCTCTGGTAGCGTTTTAGGGTCGAGTCGAGCACTTTTTGCGAGCTTAGTCTCGTGGTGGTGAGAGTGGTCGACTCGAGAGTTTTTCTTGAGATGGATGGTTACATGGGCGACCATCCATATCATTGTTGGGACCAGGACGATTCTCCCTGGTACTCCGGACCCATGCAACCTGGGGTGGCTCAGACTAACACCCCGTATGGTTGGGATGATCGCAATTTTGTGACTGAGCAGTCTTTATATTGGGGTAACATGAGAGAGGCACCGACTGCTAGACCACAATCTAGTTATGCCGGATCATATGCTGGTCAACAAACTGAGACATTACAACAAACTTTGGCCTCTTTCATGCGTATGGCAGACGACATGAGTGCCCCGGTGGCTCCAGTAGCCGTACCGTGCAACTGTTGTGGGTTGAGTGGTCATGTTATCGGGGAATGTCCTTATGTTCCCCCTGAGCCTGAGTATGAGCACACATTTTCCCAAAATGCTCATTATGACCATTACGCATCCGCGTACAACCCGAGAGTGATGGATTCATGGGGAGACAAATCTTATCCAAATTCTTATACCTCATTTTCACCCCCGTATCCTCCTCCCGAATACCCAGAATTCTACCAACACCCCACTTCAAATCATTGGACTCATTCTCAGCCCATCAACACCCAACCCCAAAATTTCCCAAGCTCTGACTTGGACCTCACTGTTGACCCCAAATTTGATTCCTTAAAACAAACCCTCCAAACATTCATGGAAACCACTCAAACTTTATTGAAGTCCAACTTGAATTCCTTGCAAAATATGGAATTGCAAGTGAGTCAAATGACACAACAATTCCATGAACGCGAGGAGGGTCACCTTTCTTGTCAACATGAGGATTCATCTTTTGATATCGAACCACCACCACATCCACAAATTCAAAGCACAATCTTTCAAAGTCAAACTCCTAGTCAGTCTGAGGGACTTGGGGTTTCAATTCACGATCACTTAGTGGAGGATTCGATTCAAATTGAGAATAACTTGGACCAGTTTCATTATGAGTCGGCACATGATTGTGCCTTATCTTTTTGTCCCGTGGCCCTTGAGCCACATGATCTTCATGTTGTGCCTCTTAAGGACTCACCTCTGGTGGAGCAAGAGCTCCCTAGTACCCTCAATTTCAAACAACCTGATGAGAGTTTGCCTCTCACTATTGTTCCTGATCATCTTGGAAATGATGGAACATCAAACAACTACATTGCTCATGAGGGTATTAGGAGTTCCTTGGAGGATACTTTGGGTATGAGACCCACTTCTTGTTCTCCTGGTGAGTTGGACATGCATAACGAGGTGCTTGACCTCGTTCCGACCCACCAGCCTGTTGGTTGGAGAGTTTGGATTGATGATCATAACTTCAGTTCCGCAACGGGAGATATTTTTCTTCCGTTGCCCCTTATTTCCCAAACTCTCGAGAGGTTCAAGCTCTTTCAGTTTGATCCTTTGAATGAGACGCCTTTGCGTCCAATTCATGAACCTCTCGTTTCATCTGGTGCTCTTTGTGAAGGGGGCCCACACATGCGTATTCTGGCCCCGCGTGGTGTCATGTTCCCTTTCCAAGTGCATTGACCCACTCTTGAGGTTCCCATTTGATGTCTTTTGATAAATGAAGATGGGAACTTATGTTTGTACATAGTTATATAAAAAAATAGAAAAAAAAATAGGAAAAAAAGAAAAAAAAAGAAGTACAATAAAAGACTCCTTCAGTGAGCATTGATTGTTGTAAGCCCCAACCCTTGTGTATTTGGGCTCCATTTCTTTCACGTATTTGTATCCCTTCTTTAGCATCTCACAGGTTTTGAGGGAATTCGGGTTATGTCCATCAACATGACCTTGCACTTCCCTTTGTACTTCACGTTGGTGAGATCTCTTCTGTTTCATGCATACATCCATGTCGTATTTTGCTCACATTCATTGAGGACAATGCATGAAGTAGGTGTGGGGGGGGTGTTTTACGTGTGTACATAGTCGAGTCTTTTTCCTTTGATTTTGTTTTCTTTTGTTTGCATTGTTAGGGTCATGATAGTGTGTTGCATTTAATATCGATATATCTGCTTGCCATGATCCTTGGGTGACTTGTCTTCTTTTGCTTGCCTAGTGCTTCAAAATTTTCACATTTCTTTCAAAATCTTCATGTGTTTTCGAAAGAAAATGTTTTGTGGGTTTTGCGTGTGTTTAGCATGTGCAAAACCGTTGAGAGGCAAAGTAAAAAGAAAGCTCCCAAAATTGTCTTGAACTTGATGCATTAGGATATCTAATACGTGGCTTTAGGATTTATCGAGTCGTTAGGATGCACCCCAGTTTTCCCTTGGGTGTGAGTAATCAGTGGGTTTCAGTGCTCAAACATTTAAAGAAGTCCACCCTGAACCTAGTGAGTCAAATAATTCGTGTTTGTTAGTTTAGGAAGTTTGTTGTAGTCAAGGGCCCTTAATATCTTTTTGTGAAACTTAAGTGTAGGGGTTTTGGTTCCCATGTAGATAAATGAATAAATAAGTGGTGTTCTCTCTTCTCGCACGGCTCCTATCACTCGGGAAAGTAGGTCTGAGGGGACTTTGTGCCTGGTGCTTTCGAGACATCTGACTTGGGATGCACCGACCGAACTCCCGTTACACGGGTGGTAGGGATCGCCCTATGTGGAGATTTGGGGGAAGGTGTACGTGATAGTGTAAGTCCTCATAGGCAATGATGCACGAAACCTGACCCTGGGAGAATCAAACACCAACCAATAAATGCTCCAAAGAAAAAGAAAAAAAAAGGAAGAAAAGAAAATGAAAATGAAAAAAAAAGAAAAGAAAAGAAGAGTCAAATAAGAACCACAATGGACTTTACACTTTGTTTCACATTCAGAAGTTAAGGTTGCCCATGTCTTTCACTTAATTCCTTAGTTAACTCTCACGAATAACTCATTAGGCTAGGTGTGTGGACTGATTACATATATAGAGTCGACCCGTAGTATTACCGCATTCCATGATCGACAAAATAAGTCCAACGAGTCGTGTAGCTAGATTGATTAATGCATCTTGTTCGGATTTTGTGGGTATATCCGCTGAAAACCCTCAGGAGACACCACTCCTCCTCCTTGGCAACAAGGAGGTTTAACGGCTTGTTGCACATGCTAAGTGCAACCGTGATTCCTACGAAAGTGAGTTAGGATTTCTTGTTTCTCGTTTGTTTTTCTCTTTCTTTGTTTTGCTCGAGACTAGCAAAAACTTAGGTGTGGGGGTATTTGATTGACATCATTTCATGCTCATATTTGTATCTTATATCCATTATCTTACACCTAAGCAATGCTACGTGACGAGTTTTATGTTTAGTTTTCAGGAATAAAGAGGTTTGAAGAGAAGAGCCATGAAAGGACCCAAAAGCTGGGAAAAAGGACTGAATGGTGAGATCTAGGGACCAAGATGCAAGGGAGAAGGACCTGAATGTAAGACAGAAGGACCTAAGAGCAAAACAGAATACTCCACACCATCATGGGGAGTATTTTACCAATTCTATTCGGGTCGGAGCTCCAACAAGTCGAGTAACCGCATCAAAGACCAACAATACCAGAAAGCAAAGCCCACAACAAATTCCAACACGATCCGACAATTTTGGACCGCTAATTGGCGGTCCATATTGCTCAGGATCCGTCGAAATTTCTCCTGGACTTGTATTAATGTTCGTTTAGTCTATTTTTGGTATTGGTTTAGTCCCACATCGGGGGATTGTCCCCGATTAGCTTTTTCCATGCTTATAAATAGAACTCTTCACCTTCCATTGTAATTACCCATTGCTTGGTGGCATTCTCTCTACTAAGGAGTGAGCCTTGAAGCAAAAACTCAAGGTGGAGAAGAATGCTACCTTCAATGTGAGTCATTTTGTTAATAAAATAATTCTTCTAGTTTCTTTAAATCTTGTCTTTTAATTTGTGCATGTTTGTTTAGTCTTTCCTTTCCTTTTATGTTTCTTTAATGCTTCTTGCCTTCTTAGTTAACTTTCATTTCAGTATTATGCTTTCTTTGCTTAGTCTAATCAGTAGTGTAATGAGTAGTGAGTAGTTCCATCCCCATTTGGGGGGTGGAGAAATATGTGATATAATCATGTAGTGTATTAAGTGTGTGTTATTTTTATCCCTTGAGCTTTATATGATTTCCATAACCATCTAATGGGTCTCCACTCCTCTCTTTGATAGGCTAATGCTCTTGAATGAAGCTTAGCTTATGCTTTGATTAGTGGACCTATTTTATGGGGAATGATAATGTTAGGATATGGATGAAGTTAATGTTGGAAACACAATTTGTAGTGTATGTGCTCTTGTTGCCTTTACCTTAGCTAATGTCTTGTATGTTTTAATGATGTAGTGAAATCTTAATTCATGTAGAGGCATAGTAGGGTATAGTCTTTATACTTGAGTTCATGTAGCTTCATTCCAATTATTGTCTTGTATGTTTTAATGATGTAGTCATATCTTAATTCATGTGGAGGCAAAGTTGGATGTAGTTTTATGATTTCATGCACTACATGTTGTGAGGAGCTTAATGAACACACACACACTTCTTTATGTTCACATTATTTCTCTACCCCCTTTTGGGGTTTAGTTTTCTTGCTTTTCTTCCATTTCCATTTGCGTTTTAGTGTAGTTTAGTGTAACCAACCTTTCTTCCCTTTCTTTACCTCTCGCCTTCGCACAAACCAAGTGTCGACACACCTCCCAGTGGACGACCCGTATTTGCCACCGCTTCAACGCGGCCGTGCACTTGCGGTTAAATATAAAACGAGATCAATCATTGGGCGACGAAAGTCAAAGTAGTAGTTAATTGTTAGAATATGCCATGGAAAATTGAGATTGGCATTGATAAACAAATTCTTCCATTACAATTTTGAATTGGAATTGGTTCACATGATCTTATCAATTTCAAATTCAAACATAAGTCAATAGCACCTGAATATTTGAACATACCAACTATGGAGTATCTATACACACGATATGTGGTAATTAGTATTTATTTGACGATTTAAAAAGAAATTCTACTATTTCTTCACAACTATCTGCATAATAGTCACCTCTTCAAATCATCAATTGAATTATGAAACTCTCTATACCTCTTCAAATTATTTAAAATGACAGGGTAAAAGATGTTTACAAAACATGACATGTATTCAATTTTTTTATTTTAACCCAAAATTCGAAAATTTTAAATTCGTATATAAAATTGTTGCATATTCTTACAACTTCAACTTTCCGACTCATTATATTCTCAACTTTCTTTTTTCTACAGATTTATTCTCGATTTTCTCTTTTCCGTAGATTTTTTTCTTAACTTTAGCTTTTGCAGATATATTATTCCATACTTTAACTTTTCAAAAGATTTTATTCCATACTTTAACTTTTCGAGAGAATATATTCTTGTTTTCGTTATTATAAATGATGATATATTAATTAATTAATTTGTAAAATGTAAAACATGAGTTGGATGAAAGAAAATAGTTGATTTGAAAAATGTTGTAAAATGAAAAAACTATCGTGATAGATTGTGGATAAATGTTATGAAGTGGAAAAGTTAACGTGACAGATATAGCAAATTGAGATTAGACCTGTAAACAGGTCGGGTATGAGGCGGGTATGTGCAATGTGTACCTGTACCCACCTAAATTAACAGGTACGGGTATGGGTATATACCCGTACCCAAGATTGGTCTACCCGTACCTGCTTGGTTAATAGGTACGGGGTGAGTAAACGGGTAACATATTCAAGATATTCTGTAAAAGTAAATAAAAAATAAAAAAACATTCAAACATAAAACAAATGTACTAACAAACACAAATAAATGTCTAGCAAATTAGTACAATTTATGGTCTAGACTGGGAAGACATCAAACATTTGGCATTACAGAGAAAGCCACGAAATCTTTAAACAACAAATAGTACTAGAAAAAATGACCTTTGAAGAAGAAAAAAATAGTATAAACAAAGACACATAATAAAAGGAAAGATCTAACAAAAGCAACTACAAATCAATAAGGAATCAAGAATGATGATGGATTGCAAACGGAGGTCAAAAACAAACACAAAACAAGAATCAACAGAGGTTCCAAAAACATACAAGAATGTGCAACAAGAATCTTCAAAGCCCAAAAAACACAAGATCCTACACGAGTTGCTATTCTTACATATGATTTTCTGAGAAGAACAAATTGTAGATCTAATGGGCCCTAATATTAGTCTAACGGGGGCTTAATAGACTATTAAGGTTGTTTAACAAACGATATCAAATTAAAAGCTAAGACAAATTAATGTGAAGAAGAGAATGCCAAACCACAACACCGGATGTATAGAGGTTTGAATCCAACCACCGGATCCTAGTCATGTCTTACGAATTGCTCTTACTCGAGCAACTTTGCGTCCTCCACTAATCTAATCTTCGTTACAGACCGAGATCACGCCTTTACACCACAAGCTTTGCGAACACTCTCGCCTAGCTTGGACCACCTTCTCACAATCCGAGAAGAACTTCACACAAGAAGCTTACTACAACTCTTGAAGACTTACTTCAGCAACTAATCTTGAGCACTTGAAATGGATGATGCAATCAAAGATGGTGATTTCAAGCGAGAAAATGTGAGCACAAGAAGTTTGGAGCAAATATGAGAGTAGTAGTGAGATTTGATCTTGGAGAAAGATTGGTGACCTTAGAAGAGTGTTCTCAACTCTATTTATAAGTTATAAACTAATTATAACCGTTGGGATTGAAATGGTATTAAGTTGTGTAAGGAAACACAAGACAGAAAATGACAGGGCACATTTCAGGACATGAACGGTCGACTGGATCGAGTCAATCGGTCGACCGATATGCAACAATAATTGTTTTGGTCTAGCAAAGGTGCAGACGATCGAACCAACTGGGCTACAACTTAAGTGATCGGTCGAACGAAATGGATTACGTGTGTAGGATTTCGTGTCCCTATGTATGTATATATTTTAAATTTTTTAATACAACATACAAGATCGATTTTCATATTTTCAATAATTTTACGTACATAGTTTTGTGATTATTCTAATAACATGCAATCCTACATTTATAAAATAAATCACAAAGATAGAATCATACCTAAAGGTTCTCTAAAACCTTTTGAAGATTCGGAGTTGCGTTGCCCGTTGTCTCGTCCACGGATTTGCCTCCTAGTGTTCACCAAACTCTAAACAAGATTAGAGAGAAATGAGCTAGCCATTCAATCTCTAACAAGGTTTAGAATGTAGCTATTAACCCCTCTTTAAGCTCCTGAGATTGTTATCGCTAAAACTTAAATTTACTAAGAGATTTTCCTGGTGATTATGGAGAGATTAATGAGAGAATGAATTTTGCATTAGTATTAAACAAGTAGGAGTAGGGGTCCTTTTATAGTCTCCCAAAACATCCTTATCAAGAGCTATTATTTAGTCATGATATCTTGCTTATTCTCTCCTAAAATTAATCTCCAATTTCCACATAAACACCCACAAAAATCATTTATTAAATCTGGAATTAATCCACCCATGATTTAATTAATCTCTTAATAATTCAAGCAGAATCGTTCTTGTTCGGTGGACCGAGTATAACTCGGTCAACCGAACCGTTCGGTTATAGCACGTGTTCGGTGCATCGTGAGCTAGATGGTCGACCGAATCCGTATGAGAAAAATTCCCTGGAAAAATTCGGACGAACCACGTCTTTTACTCGGTCTACCGTTGACCCACCAGAATCGCTCCTGGGACATAGTCATCGGATGACCATGCCACCTTCGGTCTACCGAAAATACTTCTTCTTGGTTGACTGTGCACACTCGGTTAACCGAACTCAATTGTCCAGGCACTCCAGACAATTTCAGTCCACCAATTGCGCTTACCCGTTCCCTATTCGGTTAACCGATCCGAAGATACCCCGGTCCACCGAACCATGAACGGTTCACCGTGTTTGACCCTGATTTTGCCTTTGTCAAATTTTGGATTTATTTCCAACAAAATTTGATCTTTTGGGGTTCTTAGCAAATTCACATCTTATGTAATATATTATCCTATGTAATATTAAATTATTACACCCCATAATATATATACCTCATATGAATTTATTATGATTCTAATTATGTCAATTCTCATGACATATTCATTTTATTCATTCACCACATGTCTCATATTTTCACATGAAACCCGACACATCATATGAACTTAAAATCAACCTTCTTGTTTCCCAGTTTTGTGGTGTGACCTATAGGAGGATCTAAGCCAAATTGGCAGCGATATTAAACACTTAATATCTCAAACTATAAGCGGTATCTAGCTACACATTATAGTTACCCAATTAGCATAGATGTCTTTGTTCCACCCGAACCAAAACACGATCCATTTAGTGATGTAAGTGCACCATTTGTGTCCTTCCCTTGCCTCATGGTAGTAAGAATATATACAAAGTAGAAATGTGTCATCTTTGTATTATATTCATTTCTTGATCTCTTTAAGCTAATTATAACTATGTAACTTAACTCAGGTTATATTGTGCACATTATAATTTTGCTTTATCAAGTGGCCCACTAATATCATCACTCAATTAAGAGGGGCAATGGTAATCGTTTGACTAGCTATCTTTTCCAGCACAAGTCATGCTCAACCAACTATTGACTTTATCACTACACTTATTGATAGTTTTTGACAATAATCAAATTAAACACTTCTTGAGTGAAAAGATATAAGTCTCATATCTTAAGATCCAAGACACAGTAAAAACATTAATGACACGAAACACAATTCCATAATGTTTTACTTGTTAGGTCTATTCAATATATAAAAGTAATCTTTTCCTCTTTTATATACTCGTGTACATGATTGATCCTATTGCCGAAGCATAAGGGATATCTTTCATGTACTCCAAGTCCTTACGTGATTCAACACGTTGAGACTTCTTGAGTTGCACAGCCATACTCATTGGCACACTGCCCTTTTTGAAGTTGTTCATGCTGAACATTTCCAAGACCTTGTCAATGTATGTACGTTGACTTAGGCCAATGAGTCTACGTGATCTATCTCTATATATCTTGATTCCCAAGATGTATTGAGACTCACCCATATCTTTCATCGAAAATGCAGATTTTAATGAACTTCTCGTTTGCTCAAGCAAATGTATATGATTTCCCATGAGGAGTATGTCACCGACATATAAGATCAAGAACATTATGTGTCTCCCACTAACCTTCTTGTATATACAAGGCTCTTCCTTACTTTGGACGAAGTGAATCTTTTTTTTACTTCTTCGTCAAAGCGTTTGTTCCAACTCCTTGTTGCTTTCTTCAATCCATAAATGGATCTTTGAAGCTTTCATACTTTCTCGCTATTCTTTGGATCTTCAAAACCTTAAGGTTGTACCATGTATACATCTTCCTCCAAGTTCCCATTAAGAAACACCATTTTGACTTCCATTTGCCATACCTCATAATCATGAAATGCGGTAATAGCGAGCATAATCCGAATAGACTTGAACATGGCAACCGGTGAAAAAGTTTCATCATAGTCAATTCCTTGAACTTGAGTCAAACCTTTTGCTACAAGCCTCGCTTTGTAGGTTGTCAAGTTCCCATCCATGTCCATCTTCCTCTTGAAAACCCATTTATTTGAATGACGTTTTTCCCTTGAGGAAGGTCAACCAAGTTCCAAACTTGATTATCATACATGGATTCTATTTCGGATTCCATGGCCTTGAGCCATAGTTTGGAGTCCTTTATTTCCATTGCTTCTTGAAATGTCAAGGGACCATCGGTATCTAGTACCATGATCTCATGAAGTCCCAAATACATATCGGGTTTCTTCCTTTCCCTCGTTGATCTTCTAAGTTCTTTTGGTTCTACGTGTACTTCTCGAACTTCTTCCACAATTTCTTGTGGAATTGGTTCGTGTTCGATTCTCGAACGTACACTAGGTGGGGAAGATTGAGTTTCTCTCACAATTTCTTGCGAGGGTCTCTCACTTACGCTCCCACTAACCAAAGGAACCTTGGTTGGGCCTTCATGATCTTGAATATCATCATTCATATCATGATCTTGTAGAGTATCTTGAGTCTCCTCAAGCACAACTCTACTCCCACTACTTTTTATTCTTTCCAGAAATTCTTTTTCTAGAAATACGGCATCCCTCTCTACAATCACTCGATTGGAGGTTATATGCCAAAAGTAGTATCCTCTTGTCTCACGAGGATAACCTATGAAGAAGCACTTATCCGCTTTTGTTTGGTCGACATCAATCTCTTGACGTAGGCCTCCCAACCCCAAATCTTGAGAAAATTGAGCTTAGGTGTTTTACCACTCCATAGCTCATAAGGCATTTTCTCTACGGATTTGGATGAAACATTATTTAGTGTGTAGCCGCAGGTTCTAGTGCATAACTCCAAAAGTAAAGCGGCAATTCAGCTTGACTCATCATTGATCGAACCATGTCGAGTAATGTCCTATTCCTCCTTTCGGATATCCCATTCCACTGAGGTGTACCGGGAGGGGTGAGCTGAGGTACAATACCACACTCCTTTAAAAATGAGTCAAATTCGGTACTTAAGTACTCACCTCCACGATCCGTTCGTAGAGACTTGATTTTCTTATTCTGTTCTACTTCATTCTTGAATTCCTTGAACTTGTCAAAGGATTCACTTTTGTTTCGCATTAGATAAATATAGCCATAACGACTATAGTCATCCGTGAACGTAATTAAGTACCTGAAATCGTCTCTTGCACTAGTACTCATTGGACCACATACATCGGAATGTATCAAATCCAACAAGTCATTCGGTCTCGGTCCTTTCTTCTTGAAAGGCATCTTGGTCATTTTGCCCATTAGGCAAGGTTTGCACGTCTCCAATGATTTAAAATCAAGTTGACCAAGAAGGTTAGCTTCTTGCAATTTCTTGATGTGTTTTTCATTTATGTGACCAATACGATAGTGCCACAAGAGTGTACATTTACGTGAGTAGTTTTAAGTATTTTGTTATTGATGTTTAATATTTGTTTATTATTTAATTCAAGCAAATAGAGATCATTCCTCACGAATGCATTTGCATAGAAAATACCATTCTTCGATATAGACAAGCAAAAATTTGAAATATTTATATTAAAATTATCCATATCCAAACACGATACAAAAATAATGTTCTTGCTAATCGAATACACAAAATAAATATTCTTTAAACATAAAGTTAAATCACTAGATAATTGAAGCTCCACAGAACCTTGTGCAATCGCAGCAACGCTTGCACCATTTCCGACCTTCAAAATCATCTCATTCTTCACGAGTTACTTCCTATCCTTTAGTAGCTGCACATTAGAAATTATGTGAGTACAATATCCGGTATCAATTACCCAATCATGGGCAGAGGTGGCTAAATTTATCTCAATAGCAAATATACATTTGGCCTTTTTGGGGCGCTTACGTTCAATCACTCCATTGTCAAGGTCTTCCTTCTACTTGTAAACGATATCTAGCTACACATTATAGTTACCCAATTAGCATAGATGTCTTTGTTCCACCCAAACCAAAACACGATCCATTTAGTGATGTAAGTGCACCACTTGTGTCCGTCCCTTGCCTCATGATATTAAGAATATATACAAAGTAGAAATGTGTCATCTTTGTTTATATTCATTTCTTGATCTCTTTAAGCTAATTATAACTATGTAACTTAACTCAAGTTACATTGTGTACATTATAATTTTGCTTTATCAAGGGGCCCACTAATATCATCACTCAATTAAGAGGGGCAATGATAATAGTTTGACTAGCTATCTTTTCCAGCACAAGTCATGCTCAACCAACTGTTGCCTTTATCACTACACTTATTAATAGCTTTTGACAATAATCAAATTAAGCACTTCTTGAGTGAAAAGATATAAGTCTCATATCTTAAGATCCAAGACACAGTAAAAGCATTAATGACACGAAACACAATTTCATAATGTTTTACTTGTTAGGTATATTCAATATATAAAAGTAATCTTTTCCTCTTTTATATACTCGTGTCGTCAATTATTTGTAGAGCTACAACAATCAATGACCAACACGACAATCTTATCTCGGTAATTAATGTTCCATGTTAATTACCGTGATTGTGAATAACTTTTGATTTATGTAAACCATTATCTTTTAGAGTTCTATGGTTAAGGACCAAGCGCCTCTTCCTTAACACTTCCAAAAGACGAATACCATAATCAAGTAACAAAATGCTTGCACATTCAATTCATAATAATTGACATATAAAAGAAAAACTTTTAGAACACATTCCTTTCAATCTCCTACTTGTTATCAAAGTTTTCTCTCACATACATTCTCAATGTATAGAAGAATAATAACTAGGGTAACCCTCTCTAATCACTCATCAAGCCAATCCACATGGTTCCTCAGACCCATGGACTCGAAATGCATTTCGCCCTTGGCTTGGAATAAGGGTTTGGTGAATGGATCAGTTGTGTTGCTGTTTGTGTCCACCCATAACAAATTTATTTTGCCCTCGTCGATGAAGTCACGTGTGACAAAGTACTTACGATCCATGTACTTCACTTTGTGGTGTGATTTGGGATCCTTAGCGGGAGATAGCTTCCTCCATAAGACTGGATCTGGAAAAGAATCAATAATAGGTCGACCGTGAAAAGAGTTTCGGTCGACCGTTTGACAAGTTTGATTTGAGACAAGACTAAGCAATGGACAATCGGTCTAACATAATAAATTAAGGGGTCGACCAAAAACTTCCAGTAAAATTGGGTCTGTGAAGTTTTCAAGAATCGGTCGACCGTTAAGGGAAGTTTGGTCGACTGGAAGACCAAATCAAAAGAGGGGTTAGGTGAGTATGTGTATACAACTGTTGGTATATATGACAAGTATAACGGTCATATTTAAGACGAATACGGAAATGCAATCGGTCAAACAAAACGAAGTTTCGGTCGACCGGAAGTCATGCTAACCAGGACACGTGTCAACAGCTGATAGGGTAGAAGATTTGAATCGGATAAACTAATTCCTATCGGTAGACAAGGTGAAATGGTCGAACGGAAAAGGTATGTCGGTCCCGTATTTAGCCAGGCAAACCAGATAAATATAACGGTTGAACTAGAAGAGGATTTTGGTTGACCGTTTTGGACATAAAAGGTGTTCTAGGACAATCTGTTGAAATCCGGTCGAACCATATGGTTCTACCGGTTGACCAGTTGAATACTGAAATCATGTTCAAGGTTTCTAACGAGTTTCGATGATTTCCTATTGAAGTATAAAAAGAATTGGATTTGTATGTGAGACTTCTATTGGTTTCCTAAGTGTCATGCAATGCAATGAATCAACGATTTCAAGTGCCAAGTTACATTTGTAATCTATATACATAAAATGTAAACCTAACTACGTTTCAATGTTCATTTTTTGATTTAACTCAAACTTGGTTCCTAAAACGTTAGAGGATACAATATACGCAAGCAATGATATTAAGATAATACACATGTTTATTGATATGGTGATTAGTCGTCAAAATGGATTAACGATTATTAGCCGAAAAACCAACACAAATATCAAACTAAACAAACACAATGAATTACAAAACAAAAATGGGATCTAATTCCGAAGAGGCGAGGTTACGAGGTGAGGTTACGAGGCGAGGAGCCGACAACAAGGAGGCAAGGTTACGACAACAAGGAGGCGAGGTTACGACAACGAGGAAGCGAGTTTGAGACGGTAAGGATGCGAGGATGCGACGAGGAGATGGCAAGGAGGCGGCGGGATCGCTGGATGAGGTTTGAGGGTCTGTGGAGGTCCTAGAGGATGTTTGAGATTGGGACTTAGGGTTAAATTTGGGAGTTTTTTCCTCTTTTGCATGTTTACTATTTAGTTATTAAGCATGTAATATATATAATATATATACTGTTAACGGGTTAACGGGTATGGGTAATGCACCTACCCGTACCCAACCCGTTTATCTAGCGGGTAAACAGGTATGGGTTAACATGTATAAAATTAAACGGGTACGATTTTTTGTACTCGTACCCGTTTACCTAGTCCGTTTACGACCCTAATTGAGACGAAAGATCGCGGTTGTAGATGGTGTAAGAAGGTAAAAACAATAATTTATTATGGGAACTACTATTCGTCGCCGGAAAACTACTAAAATCGCCCCAACAATTACCATTTTGCCATTCACAATTCATTTAATACTTATTTCGTCTCATCTCTTAAAATAATGTTTCTGCCTAAGTTTTCCTCACTTTCCTAGTACCAACACTACGAAAATGTATGACGAAGAGCCTGAATCTCGTGAGATAAGTCCGCGAATTTTTTTTCGCCCCGAGCGTCTGTCTAAGTCGTCGTCCCCATGGAGGGGGAGTCCTAGCCAGACCCCCCCAATTTTATTTATTTTGTTTTAAAATTTATTTATGTTGTGTTATTTTAAATTATTTCAGGTTTCGTTGCAAGATTTTGGTGGTGATGGAGTAGATTACAGTGAGCTTTTTGTTAGTACACAAGTATTTCCAACAATCGAGAATGCGAGTAAATGGGTGAAACAAGTTGCCATTGGAGCGGTTTTTTTTGGTAATATCTGTTATGATCTATGACCCTCTATCATTAGATAAATACGGAATTAAAAATAATAATCGAATGATTAAGGGAAGAGACAGTGTAAACTACAACATCGATGACACTGGAGTTTAGAGAGGTTCGGCACCCACACTCGGGTCCTAGTCCTCCTCGTAAGCCTCGCTCGATCCCCCGAGCCTCACTTACGGTTCCACTAACCGATCTCCATTCCGGACCAAGATCAACGTCGTTTACAACTCCGAGCCTCACGAACGATCCTCGCCTGGCTCGTGTCTCCTCTCACAACCCGAGAGGGAGCTTCCTCGAAGCTTTACAACTCTTTGGTGATTCTTGAATATGGAGATGGAATCACAATCTAACTAACACTCTATACTTGAGAACACTTGGATATTGATATGGAATTGGATATGCAAATGGTGAAGTTTTAGCTTGAGTGTTGAGGATTGAGGGCCTGAAGATGAAGAGGATTTAGCTTTGAGTATAGGATAGATAGGGAGTGTTCAAGAGTCTCAAAACCAACAAATGGGGTCCTATTTATAAGCCTTCAAACTCTACTAGCCGTTTGGGAGTTGGTGGGGGAAATGGACCAATAGGAATGCAAGATGTGACTTAAGCTCGGGCATATTTCTATGCATATTCGGTTGATCGTTACCTAAATGGTAGTCCAAAGGATTGGTCTGAATTACGCCTAACGGTTGACCGAAAGTGGTTCGGATCACTGTTCACCAACTTCCAGTAGCTTTTAACAATTTAACCATAATTAAGTTCGATTAACCGAATTCCATTCGGTTCACTGTTCCAAGGTGGACAGTAAGATTGGTTGGGATCTGATCTACTCAAATTCGGTTGACCGTGTACGCTTCGGTAGACCGAAGTTAGCACGGGTTTTGCACTGACAGTTATAGCTCAAATACTGGTTGGGTACAATGGTCAAGTGTCACGTGTAAATAGCCGTTGGGCACCTAAAGCCAAGAAGGACTCGGTTGACCGATAGATATTTGGTCGTCCGAATTAGGACAAATCAATTGGGCTCTAGGGACTTGATTCAAAAGGGACTGTTGGAGCAAAGTCCAAAACCGGTTCAGGGCTATTCGGTTGACCGAAGGTGGTTCGGTCTTCCGTCGGGGAAATTCCAGATAACACCTAGGTTTTAGTGATGGGAAGTATTCAGGTAACCGATATGTGTTTGGTGGACCGAACTTAAAAGGTTTTGGTTGACCGTGAGGGGTTCGGTTTACCGAATTTTGACGGGACAGAATCTTAGTGCTCAAGTTTACATTAAACCTTATGGACTCAATAAATACAAAATTACATGTCTTGGTCCAAATCTTTGATTACAAGTCTTGAGTCTTGATGTCTTTGTCCCAATGCTCATTTTCTTGATTATTTTGATCAACCTATTAAGATGATTGCGAGTATACAAATATCTATGCAATGCATGTAATCGTGTTTGCTCACTTTGATTGATTAGGTTGATTGATTAAGATTAGTTTAATTAATCATTAAAATTAATATAGATTAAGGCCAAAAAGCCAACAATATCATCCTACAAATCAAAAGCAAATAATCGGATGGATTGTTATCTGAGATGCAATCGCAGAAATGAAATGGGTTCTCGTGATATGGATATTGCACTACGGAAGAACACGAAAAGAAAGGGTTGTGGTTGTCGTTTTTTGATAAAGGTGGTCGAGCGACGGGATCGTGATGGATGGGTCGTAGTTTTTAACAGTACTCATGGGCAGCACAACCACAAAATTGCAGTTTATCCAGAGGGTCACCGACAGATCAACGGTCTGAGTCCTGGGGCAAAGAAAATTGATCGTGATATGACTGAGGCACAAGCAAAACCACGTAGCATCTTGTTGGCAGTAAAGGAGAAATTCCCGAAGGATAATCCCAATCAGAGACACATTTATAATTTCAGAGAGTACATAAGGAGGACGAAATCTAAAGACAGGAATCTCGCTTAGCAGTTTCTGCATCAGGCAGTACAGTATCAATACTTACATTGGATTATGGCGGATGAAGAAACTAATGTCATCACTCAAGTATTTTTGGCACATCCGACGTCAGTTCAGTTGTTGCGCACATACCCTTTCGTAATCTGCATGGATTCGACATACAAAATGAACAAGTACAAGATGCCTTTGTTCGAGATGGTTGAGGTGACTCCAACAAACATGAACTTCCTCGTCGGCTATGCGATTATGAAGGATGAGACTGAGTCTAGTTACCGATGGGTGTTGGAGAAGTTGTGAGATCTGTTATTGGATATTGTCAGCCCAATGCAATAATAACGGACCAGGAGTTAGGCCTGATGCGACCAGTGGCAGAGGTTTTTCCTAAGTCTGCTCATTTACTTTGCACCTAACATATCAACAAAGACGTGTACAACTACGCATACCACATATTCGGGAAGAACAAGAAGCTTGTAGAGAATTTGAAGTGTGGAAAGTGGAGGAAAGTGATGCTTTCTGCTTCACAAACTGAGTATGATAGAGTAGTCCGTAATCTGAAAGATACTTTTCACTCTCTCTCAGCTATCACGGAGTATTTGGAAGACACGTGGCTAGTGCATAAAAAGTTTGTGTTGAATTGGACAAACAAAGTCCTTCATTTTGGCAACACTACAAACTGTAGGGTTGAATATGCTCATTCGACTCTGAAAGAGTGGATCACTACATCGACTGCATCTCTAGACACTCCTTTCAACCGCGTGAACATGTCTATTGAAATGCATCTGACGAATATTATGAACTTTCTTGAAGAGTCGAGACATCGAAATTTGACTAACTACATAAGTGCTTTGTATCAACATATAAATGGTTGAGTTTCGCATCACTGCTTGTCATTATTGAGTCAGGAGTTGAAGAAAATGCAGGACTTACGCAATCAAGTTGAATATCGTTGTGGGTGCGCTTTTCTAACATTACATGGGATTCCTTGTGCATGTACCATGCACGGTTGTATTGAGTGAGATGAAGGAATTTATTTAGAGCAGATTCATCCACTCTGGAAAATACTTGTCATTGGAGGAGTCCAGATGCTAGAGTTTGTGGATCAGTCAGCACAAGACGTCGAGTATTTTCGCAACCTCGTTGATGAGATTTCGGAGAGCAACCCTGCAGTAATTCGTAGTGTCTCTCATACGTTATACGCACAGTTACACCCTGATCAGTCGAACTATAAAGAACCCGTAAAAAATACTAAGGTACGAGGTCGACCAAAGGGAAAGTCGACACGTCGGGACCTGAGTGCCTTTGAGTATGCTGAGCGAGGTCGTGGTCGATCTTCCAGTAGTGGGAGCAAGGGTCGTGGTCGGTTTTCCAATTCATCTCGATCGTCCGTAAACACGAGTGCAAGATCTGGTATGACAATATGTTTGTTGTTGTTATTATTACTTCTTTGTTTGTTTTATTCAGTAAACATGTTCTTCTAGTTATTATATATAACTTTGCTATTTTTCCATCTTGTAGTGTCCAGATGGATTGACGTTGATAACTTCTCATATATAACTTTGTTTGTTGACTTTTGGCTAATGATTGCTTATCCGTTTTGATGATTAATCAACATTTAACTTAAACACATGTAATTCGTTCATATCACTCTTGCACATTACACATATATCGCTTTATACTAACATTTCAGGTGTAAAGTTAAACAAGAAATGAAGTTGAAGAGTAGATAGGTTTACATTATTGTCATTAGGATTTAAATGTAACTTGAGCACTTAAATCTTGATGCATTGCATATCTTGACTCTTTAGGATTCCATAGAAGTAGATCTAAACCTTCAAATTCTATACAAAACTTCTTTAGAAATCAATCAAACCTTATCCAGGATTTCTGCACTCAACCGGTCGACCATTTGGTTCGACCGATCTACCCTAAAACTGTTTTCTGAACCTTTTCGGTCGACCGAACATTGTTCTGGTTCGACCGGTTCATTAGAGAAACTTAAGGTTTTTTTTGGTCGACCGATCAACTGTTCATGCGTGCTGGAAGACACGTGCCTCAGTGCAACCGGTCGACCGAATGTCCATTTCTGTTCGACCGATTGATTTCTATTTTTGTCTTCTTTTGTGACCGTTATACTTGTCGTATTATACAACGGTCGTATACACATACTTTCACCATACCCCGAAATACATAGCTTAACCGGTCGAACAAATCTTATTAACCGGTCGACCGTTTGACCATTGATCGTTCGTAGCATTCTTCCTGCTATCGGTCGATACCACCTTGGTTCGACCGGTCACTCTTTGTCTCTACCTAACCTTCACATCGGTCGACCGTTTCCTTGTTTCGTCCGACCGGTACACTTAAGTTCCCTCCCAGTTAGTTCGACCGTTCCTCGTTTGTCTGACCGTTTGACTACTATTCACGTTACCGGTCGACCGTTTCATTCTTACCGGTCGACCGAACTTTGTCAGAATTGCTTCCTGAATCTCTGGTTTGTGTATCTTGCACAAAACCCAATCAAATCTTTCTCAAACGGCTAGAAAACTTAAGAGGCTTATATATAGAGCTTAGATCATCTTTACATGGTTACCAATCCATTCTCTAAGCTCCCATTGTGCTAAAAACTTCCAAGTGCTCTTACTCTACTTATTGCTCTCAACCACTCTCTTGATCAATCATTCAATTGCATTCATCATAAATTTCAAGTGCTCAAGAGTAGGTTACACAAAGTCTACTACAAAGGAGTTGTACAAGCTTCCGGTGTGAAGCTCTTCTCGGGTTGTGAGAAGGAGGTCCAAGCTTGGCGAGGGTGTTCGCAAGCTTGAATTGTAAAGGCTCGATCTTTGCCCGGAAAGAAGATCAAATTAGTGAAGATCGCGAAGTTGCTCAAGGAAGAGCAATTCGTAAGAGAGGACTAGGATCCGGTGTTGGATCCAAACCTCTATACATCCGGTGTTTGGTTTGCCTTTCTATCTCACTATTTTCATTGGTTATCTTGTTATTGCATAAATAGTTAGTAGTGAGTAATTAGTCTATAAACCCCCCCTTAAGACTAATATTTAGGGCAATTAGATCCTACATTTGGTATCAGAGCCTTGTTAATTGCATATAAACAAATTAACATTTGTAGCAATGGCCCAACAACGTGAGGGATTCCACACTGGTAGACCTCCACTTTTTAATGGAACCAATTATGCCTATTGGAAGAAACGCATGATAATCTTCATTCAATCATATGATGTTAAGCTATGGGTTTTCTTTCAAATTCCATATACTCAAAACAAAGAGTTTGAACTCATGAGTGATGATGAACTAGCAATGGTTCAAATGAATGCAAAATTAATGAACATTCTCATGTGTGGATTAACCGAAGAGGAATATGGTAGAATTAATGCTTGTGATTCTGCATTTGAGGCATGGCATATGTTAGAAAGTCATTTTGAAGGACGATCATCCGTGAAAGAAACTAGGATAGATTCATATATGCAAAAATATGAAATGTTTGCCATGAAACCCAACGAATCCATTAGCGAGATGCATACTCACTTTACTCATATCACTAACTCCTTGAAAAACCTTGGTAAGGTCTTGATTGAAAGTGACAGGGTACGGAAGTTTCTTAGATCGTTGACATTGGAGTGGGAGAAGAAGACAACGGCAATCGAGGAGGCCAAAGATCTCTCAAAGCTAAAGATGGAGGATCTCATAGGAAGCCTCATGGCTTATGAGATTCAAATAGAGGAGAGAAGAGAGAAGGAGAAGGAGCGAGAGGGGTTAAGGAGAAAGGAGAAAACAATTGCTCTCAAAGCAACGTCGGATTTGGAAAGTATCGAAGACGATGACACCGATGATGATGTTGCATTTCTAACCCGCAACTTCAAGAAGTTTCTCGCCAAAGGAAGGTTCACTAGAGGGAAAGGAGAATCATCCCGGACTTTCACGTGCTACGAATGCAACAAGACGGGGCACATGAAGAAGGATTGTCCACTCCTTAAGTCAAGAGATCGTGAACAACGAGAACCAAGAAGATTCCCTCCTAGAAGAGAAAGAGGTGAGAGACCGAGGAGAATTAGGGAAGATAGGCCTCCTAGAAGAGATAAAGAAGAGAGACCTAGAAGACGAGAATGTGATGATCACAAAAGAAGGGATCACCATGACAAAGACGGAAAGAAGGCTTTTAAAGCCACTTGGGATGATTCAAGCTCATCTACATCCTCCGACACCGAATGCTCTCAAGAGGAAGAAGCACACATGTGCTTTATGGCACACAATGAGGATTCGGATTCAAGTACCTCTACATCCCCGAAGAGAAGCAATCAACCCCAAGTGGTGGAAATTGACGACGATGAGGTATCAATTCAAGAAACCCCTTCCTATGATGAGTTATTAGATGCTTTTCATGAACTTGCTGAAAGATATGAGATGATTTGTCATAAAAACAAATTAGGAAGAAAAGTGCATCTAGATTTATCAACTAAACATGAAGACTTACTTAAAGAGAATGAATTGCTTGCTAATGAGATAAACATGCTGAAATCTACAAGTAATTGTAACAACAACAAAGATCTTATTGCCAAGAATGAACAACTTACAAAAGATCTAGAAAAATTCACGTTGGGTAGAAAAATGCTAGACATGCTTCTAGGAACCCAAACTCAATCTTTGACTAAGCATGGTTTGGGGTACATAGGTGGAAACCAAAAGAAAGCTACATCTTATTTTGTTAAACATAATAATTCATATGTTAAGAAAATAAATTTGTCAAATGTATGGGTACCTAAGACCTCTCAAGTTTGGGTACCAAAAGCTAACCCTCAAGGACCCAAACAAATTTGGGTACCAAAGTCTTCACTTGTTTCTTTGCATGTAGATCAAAGCAAGGAGAAAGGGCAAGTGGATACTCGATAGTGGGTGCTCAAGGCACATGACGGGAGACTCTCAAATGCTATCAAATCTAAAGCCTAAGAAGGGAGGAACCGTCACATTTGGAGACAACGCTAAAGGTCAAATTGTCGGCATTGGTAATGTTGGCAATTCCTCTACTCCTCATATTGAAAATGTTTTGTTAGTAGAAGGGCTAAAACACAATTTGCTAAGTGTTAGTCAACTAGCGGATAAAAATTATATGGTTATCTTTGACAATTCAAATTGCTATATTGTCTCAAAACATAACATGAAAATTATATTTAAAGGTTGTAGATCTCATAATATTTACATTGTGTTTGTTGATGTCATTAGCAATCTAGCCTTAGAGACTTGTTTAGTTGCCTCAAATGACGAAGCTTGGTTATGGCATAACCGATTGGGACATATTAGTATGTCACAATTACACAAATTATCCAACCTTGAATTAGTTAGAGGACTTCCTAAAATTGATTTCAAAAAGGATAAACTTTGTGATGCATGTCAATTTGGAAAACAATTTAAATCGTCTTTCAAATCTTTAAATGTTGTGTCAACTTCAAAACCTCTTGAGCTTTTACATCTAGATCTTTTTGGTCCTTCAAGAACCGTTAGTTTAGGTGGTAATAGATATGCTTTTGTGATTGTCGATGATTTTTCACGATTTACATGGGTTTTGTTTTTGGCTAATAAATATGATGCATTTGAAAGATTTAAAAGCTTTTGCAAACGTGTTCAAAGAGAAAAAGATTTACATATCATTACTATCCGTAGCGATCATGGAGGAGAATTTGAAAATGAGCTATTTCAAAAGTTTTGTGAAAAACAAGGGATTAAACATAATTTTTCTTTTCCTCGCACTCCCCAACAAAATGGGGTAGTTGAAAGGAAAAATAGAACTCTTCAAGAGATGGCAATAACCATGCTTATGGAAAAAGGGCTTCCAAAATATTTTTGGTGTGAAGCCGTAAATACTTCTTGTTATGTGTTAAACCGTGTTCTTATAAGACCTATTTTGAAGAAAACACCTTTTGAATTGTGGCACAAACGTATTCCAAAAATCTCTTACTTTAAAGCTTTTGGGTCAAAATGTTTTGTCCTCAACACTAAAGATAACTTGGAAAAATTTGATGCAAAATCCGATGAGGCCATCTTTTTAGGATATTCCGATAGGAGCAAAGCCTATAGAGTCTATAACAAACGAACCTTTTGTGTCGAGGAGTCTCTACACGTTAACTTTGATGAGTTGGCTTGTGTAGATAATTCCTCTCTTGATGATGACTATATGGATATAATTAGACATGTCTCATCTCAAGATGTCTCCCATGAGCCACATCAAGATCCTCCAAGTTTTCCACAAGAAAACAAAGAGGAGCTTCCCAAGGATTGGACCTATAGAAAGGAACATCCAAAGGACCTTGTGATTGGAGATGTTTCTCAAGGTGTGACAACACGATCAAAGGCTCATGTAGTTTGTGATTCTTATGCTTTCATATCTAAATTAGAACCTAAGAAAGTAGACGAAGCTTGTAATGATGAATTTTGGTTAATGGCTATGCATGAAGAGTTAAACCAATTCGTTCGAAATGACGTTTGGGAACTTGTTGAAAAACCCATTAATCAAACCGTTATTGGAACTAAATGGATCTTCCGAAATAAACTTGATGAGGATGGGAATGTAGTTAGAAACAAAGCTAGACTCGTTGCTCAAGGCTACCGCCAAGAGGAGGGAATAGACTTTGATGAAACTTATGCTCCCGTGGCTCGTATGGAAGCTATTCGTATGCTTTTAGCTTATGCCTCTTTTATGGACATTAAACTTTTTCAAATGGATGTTAAAAGTGCTTTCCTAAATGGAATTATTTCTGAAGAAGTTTATGTTGCTCAACCCCCCGGTTTTATTAATGAATCCTATCCGAACCATGTATTTAAACTCAAGAAAGCTCTTTATGGACTCAAACAAGCTCCTAGAGCTTGGTATGAGAGATTGAAAAACTTCTTGATTAATAAAGGATTCGCAATGGGTAAAGTAGATACCACATTATTTGTTAAAACTCTGAATCATGATTTATTAGTGGTACAAATATATGTTGATGACATTATCTTTGGTGCAAGTAACCCGCGTCTATGCGAAGAATTTTCAAAGTCTATGCAGGGAGAGTTCGAGATGAGCCTTATTGGTGAGCTAAATTTCTTTCTCGGACTCCAAATAAAGCAAACTCAAGAGGGGAATTTCATACATCAAGCAAAGTACACAAAGGAACTTCTCAAACGCTTTGAGCTTGAAACTAGCAAACCTCAAAAGACACCTATGAGTACAAGCGTAAAATTGGACAAAGACGAAAATGGCAAAGATGTGGACATCAAGAAGTATCGTGGTATGATCGGTTCTTTACTCTATCTTACTGCAAGTCGTCCCGATATTATGTTTGCTGTATGTTTATGTGCACGTTTTCAAGCATGTCCAAAAGAAACTCATTTGAATGCATTAAAAAGAATTTTTCGTTATCTAAAAGGCACTTTTGATTTTGGACTTCTCTACCCTAAGACTAGGACTTTCGATCTTGTTGCCTATAGCGACGCCGACTATGCCGGTTGTATTTTAGATCGTAAGAGTACTAGTGGCACTTGTCAATTTTTGGGTAAATCTCTTGTCTCATGGTTTAGTAAGAAACAAAATAGTGTTGCATTATCAACAACCGAGGCTGAATATATCGCCGCCGGTTGTGCTTGTGCACAAGTCCTTTGGATGAGGCAAACCCTCAAGGACTTGCAACTTGAGTTTCAAACTACACCAATTTATTGTGATAATACAAGTGCTATCAACCTTTCCAAAAATCCTATCTTGCATTCAAGAACTAAGCATATAGAAGTTAGACATCATTTTCTTAGAGATCATGCAAATAAAGAAGACATTAAACTTATATTTGTTCCCACAAATGATCAATTAGCGGATATATTCACCAAACCCTTAAATGTTGATCAATTCAATCTCATTAGACTCAATCTTGGCATGTGTACCCTAAATGACATTTGAGTACGTTTTACTTGAGCCCATTTGACTATATTTGGTTCTAGTGTCTCTTGTTTTTTGAAGCTTTGTTCTGGTTTTTACTGTTCCACCGGTCGACCGAACTGAGATTTCGTTCGACCGGTGCTAGTAGTTCGGTCGACCGGTCCGTTTTGTTCAACCGATAGCAGGGATCCTAAGTTTTTCGACTTTGTGTTTTCGTTCGACCGCTCGTGTCTTTCGTGCGACCGATTTTATTTGGTTCGGTCGACCGGTAGATTTTGTTCGACTGATAGCAGGGGATTGTCTGCCTTGTTCTTTTATCCGGTCGACCGAAATATGCTTCTGTCCGACCGTTCGTTTTGTCGACTTAAGTTTTTACCTTTTTCTTTAACCTTTCGGTCGACCGAAATATGGATCGGTCGACCGGTGATGTCGTTTTCTGCTGCATTTAGGGCTAGATCGGAACTTGGTTTTCACTTTTACCCATCTCTCTCTCTAACCCTAAGCCTTCCCCATCTCCTTCCTCCCTCGACTTTGCGTTTTTCTTGCGGTAAAACTCTAATCTTTCTGCATTTTATCGCTTCTCATCATCTCCTCTTCATTTTGCACCCATTTGTTTTCCCCAAACTCGAGTTATTCACCATGACCGGGAAGAAAATGGCTATCCGCAAGAAACGTTCGGATGCTTCCACCACTTCCACCGAAAAACGCACCAAGAAGGCCCACGATCGCTCCTCTACTACCCCAAATGTCCGGCATCCGCCCGCGCCTCCTACTCTTGCCTTCCATCCTATTGACGAGTTCGCCAAAAGTGATTGGGAGAAAAAGCTCTCGGCGGCTCCTTTTATTCCAAACCGCGCCGTTGAGGTAGCGGACTTTCATAATTTCTCTCTTAAATCTCTTTTTGATGCTAATCGCCTCACACATTGTCTCACCAATCTTGCATCAAAACCATATTATCCATTTTTGGTTCAACAATTTTTTTGTAATCTTCGTTTTGAACCAAATCACCATATTGCTCGTACTATGATCAATGGTATTAGATATGAAATTGTCCCCGGAACTCTTGCTGAAGCTTTTGGCTTAGAGTTCGAGGGTGTTAATTTATATGTTGATCATCCTCTTAGTGCTATTGATAACATCACTCATGATGATATGGTTGCTCAATTATATGCTTTCCACCTCCTTCCAAAAATGGCTTTATTGTTCACAACTCATCCTTAATGCATCCTATCGCTCGAGTATTGGCCTATATCGTTTCCTTCAACTTGCTCCCTAAACATGGCCATCATAACGAAATATCTTATACGGAGCTTGTGTGCATATATTGCATTTACAAGAAAATTCCGGTCAATTGGCCTTTATTCATTTTCCTCCACATGCGCTTTAAGAAAGGGAGGTATCTCCCTTATCCCATGTTGCTCACCGCTCTCTTTGACCTTCTTCAAATTCGTGTTACCGATTGTCCATCGGCCACCTACAAATATCCTATCTGTAAGACCACTCTTTCTAAAATGAAAACCATTGCATCATCTTCTATTCAAGCGTCCTCTGAGGGAGATTCTGAGCAAGAAATTGAAGATGATGTGCCGGCCGATCCTCGTTGGATGCCCCAACCATTTCAGCAGGAGGGTCAATGTTCTTGGGGAGAAGGCGACGAATCTGCTTGGCAGGAGAGTCAGTGGAGATCCACTTATACTGAATACACTCCGGATCATTCCTTTCAGCAGTTGTCGGATCGGTTCGATGCGTTTGAAGCTTCCACCTCTCAACGTCTTGATCGTTTTGAAGCTTCGACATCTCAGTACCTTGGGCGTCTTGACGCTAAGTTCGACTCGGTGCTTCATGGCATTGACTCTCTCACTTCTATGTTTCGTGATCGTTTTGGTCATTGAGTTGGTTGGACATTGAGTCTTGTATCTTTGATTTCCGCTTTCGTGTGTGGTGTTTCGTTTGCGATTGATGTATTTTGAACCTTGCTTGACTTAATGCATGTTTTGTTTCTCCTTTATTGTTTGTTTTGGCAAATGAATTAGTTTTCGTTGTTGGACATTTTTTCAGCTTTTTGATTATGCCAAAGGGGGAGAGTAATACTACTCATACATGTCATATTAGGTTTACAAATGGGGGAGAGTAATATTAGGTTTACAAATGCCATACAGCTAGGGGGAGCTATAAGATAGGGGGAGCATTGAGTAAAATTCATTGAAATAACATGTATTTAATTTGATAAGTTGTCATCATCAAAAAGGGGGAGATTGTTGACTTTTGGCTAATGATTGCTTATCCGTTTTGATGATTAATCAACATTTAACTTAAACACATGTAATTCGTTCATATCACTCTTGCACATTACACATATATCGCTTTATACTAACATTTCAGGTGTAAAGTTAAACAAGAAATGAAGTTGAAGAGTAGATAGGTTTACATTATTGTCATTAGGATTTAAATGTAACTTGAGCACTTAAATCTTGATGCATTGCATATCTTGACTCTTTAGGATTCCATAGAAGTAGATCTAAACCTTCAAATTCTATACAAAACTTCTTTAGAAATCAATCAAACCTTATCCAGGATTTCTGCACTCAACCGGTCGACCATTTGGTTCGACCGATCTACCCTAAAACTGTTTTCTGAACCTTTTCGGTCGACCGAACATTGTTCTGGTTCGACCGGTTCATTAGAGAAACTTAAGGTTTTTTTTGGTCGACCGATCAACTGTTCATGCGTGCTGGAAGACACGTGCCTCAGTGCAACCGGTCGACCGAATGTCCATTTCTGTTCGACCGATTGATTTCTATTTTTGTCTTCTTTTGTGACCGTTATACTTGTCGTATTATACAACGGTCGTATACACATACTTTCACCATACCCCGAAATACATAGCTTAACCGGTCGAACAAATCTTATTAACCGGTCGACCGTTTGACCATTGATCGTTCGTAGCATTCTTCCTGCTATCGGTCGATACCACCTTGGTTCGACCGGTCACTCTTTGTCTCTACCTAACCTTCACATCGGTCGACCGTTTCCTTGTTTCGTCCGACCGGTACACTTAAGTTCCCTCCCAGTTAGTTCGACCGTTCCTCGTTTGTCTGACCGTTTGACTACTATTCACGTTACCGGTCGACCGTTTCATTCTTACCGGTCGACCGAACTTTGTCAGAATTGCTTCCTGAATCTCTGGTTTGTGTATCTTGCACAAAACCCAATCAAATCTTTCTCAAACGGCTAGAAAACTTAAGAGGCTTATATATAGAGCTTAGATCATCTTTACATGGTTACCAATCCATTCTCTAAGCTCCCATTGTGCTAAAAACTTCCAAGTGCTCTTACTCTACTTATTGCTCTCAACCACTCTCTTGATCAATCATTCAATTGCATTCATCATAAATTTCAAGTGCTCAAGAGTAGGTTACACAAAGTCTACTACAAAGGAGTTGTACAAGCTTCCGGAGTGAAGCTCTTCTCGGGTTGTGAGAAGGAGGTCCAAGCTTGGCGAGGGTGTTCGCAAGCTTGAATTGTAAAGGCTCGATCTTTGCCCGGAAAGAAGATCAAATTAGTGAAGATCGCGAAGTTGCTCAAGGAAGAGCAATTCGTAAGAGAGGACTAGGATCCGGTGTTGGATCCAAACCTCTATACATCCGGTGTTTGGTTTGCCTTTCTATCTCACTATTTTCATTGGTTATCTTGTTATTGCATAAATAGTTAGTAGTGAGTAATTAGTCTATAAACCCCCCCCCCCCTTAAGACTAATATTTAGGGCAATTAGATCCTACAGATAGACTGCCAGGAATCATTTTACCATTTCTTGAGAGGTGGAATGACGTACGTGCTGATGGCAACTGTGAATTTCGATGTGTTGCCGATGTTTTCCATGATGGTCAAGACAATTGGTTGTACGCCCATCGTGTGATTTCTAATGAGATAGTGGTGAATCTCATTTATGAGCACGTCTATTACAACGGTGTAGTACAAGCTCGTCAGCTAATTGATTGGGGCGGGGGACCTTGTGGCGAGAATCACTATATGGAAGTTTGGTGCGACTTGTTCCTTATTGTCAATTTTTACAAGTGCACAGTTATGTATTTCTTAGTGGGAATGGATGGTTTGTTGTACCCGTGTATTACAGTGCTACATTGGGAGAGTTCGTCTACCATGACGAAGGCATGCAGAGAGTTGATCATCACTCATTTAGGGAGTTACAGACATTTCACTCTTAGAATTAGCTTAGCGATTCCCAGTACCTCCTATAGCGACCCTACGGTTTCAAATGTGAGATGAGAGTGTTGCTGGATGGGAGAAAGAGTACGAAAATAGGAGAGCGTATTGTGACTAGTTACGTAGTACATTTTGATTGTAATTTGTAATGTATTCTTTAAGTTGTTGTACTTGTAATGTATAATCTATCCACGATTATATCGTGTATTTGTACTTATATCGTGTTGTTTTTTTATCAGATTTTAAATTTAAATTACATTACATATACCAACAAGTCTATGATATGCTCATGACAAATAAATAATAAAAATACAACAGATAAACAAATTAGGAGAAGAAGTGTTCGTTAGAAATAAATAATAAGAGTGCAGTACAAGCCAACTACAACTCATCATCCGAATCCTGGTCAGAAATGCTCAACTGACTGTTCCACGCCTGTACGAGGTCATCCAAATCTTCACATTCAGCTCTCGTCTCCTTGTTCGACATCTGGTCCCTATATCGCAAGAACGACTGCTTAACTCGTATCGTCCTACTCATCCACTGTATTTAACATAAAGATTAGAGTACACTAACAATAAAAAGAAAATATACATTACAAATAAAAATTAATTTAGATAAACTTACCGCATCGCCACATGTCCTATTCAGTGGTCTCTCCAAATAATTTAGATATACATGACCTACCGAACCACTCCAAATAATCTGTATCACAAGTGGAGGGGTTGCGACTACGTGTAAAATCACCCAGGTGAAGTCGGTCTCCTCTAGAAAATGTCCTCCAAACCGATTCCGCACTCGAAGCGTTGTGCCTGACATCGTACGTCGTCGCAATCACAGACCACACTGCATACTCTGGCATCGGGATGTCAACCAGATCACCTGAACGTACCCTAACTGACACAAGATGCGATCAGGCAAATAAGGCTCCATGATATCCCAATAACGAATAACACCCATAAATGAAGTCCTCGGCATAGCTGCAACAGGCTTAGGACCATAGGGCAACCACTCCACCTAAACGTTTACACGTTAATAATAATGAAATTTAAATTTAAATAAACGTGAATGATATATAATTTTATACTTGTGATGCAGTCATCTGATCTAGTCGTTTACGAATGGAATGGAGTCGCCCCTCGCTACTATCCTTGGTCCGGACAGCCCACATACGCGAATGAGGATGACCCAACTCAATGATCCCACTCCCGATGCGGGCGGAAATGAGGAAAATATTCATATATCTAAGCCTGCAGCAGCGTAAGACAACCTGCAATACCAGAACAATCAGCACGACTAGCTATGCCTAACTGGCGATACAAATATGTCAACGTCGCCGACCCCCATGAGTACTGACCAATGGTATCTGGGTCCCTAACCTCCAATAGGTCGCGTGGTCTGACTCTGCAACCGCTCTTGTCGACAAACAAAACGTAGCCTAGCAGTAAGAAGAGGTAGGCAGTCATCTGTGTATCCTCAGTCCGTGGTGGTCGTCCCCGTCTGCAACAGTCATCAACAGCGTCGATGGCAACACCATCGCCACTCCAAATGAGTTATCCCTCCCAAGATGATCGACGTTGGCCCTGAGCGACTCTGATACATAAATCTTCAGCTCAGGCGTCGATGCCTGAGCACTGACCATACGACCCTCAACATGAATGTGCAGAATCTGGAAGACATCATGCAACATGATCGTCATCTCTCCGAAATGCAAGTGGAAAGAGTTGGTGTCAGGCTGCCACCGCTCCACAAACGCAGAAATCAATGACATGTCAAGGCAGGAGAACATGTTGTAATAAGTGAGTAATGGTCGTCGTCATATCATCACTCATAACTGAACGCCAAGCCTACAATGTAGTACAGGCTCTGTGCCGATTATGGCACTTCAGAACCTTCTGATCCTTGTCCTCCCAAATACGTCTGATAATGTGGCCATCGGACATCACACCAGTCACGATCCAAGAATCATCCTCAACCCTCTTCTTCTTCTGAGCTCAGGCGTATGCAATTCACGAACTCGAATCACCGCTCACAAATAGTCCACCTCTACCCTTCTGAATGACTCACTCAGTAGAAGAAGAACTACTGTCACACCCTCAAAGTCTTCCGCCAGGGGGTGTTGATGCGTGCATACTGTTTGGGGAACATCGGGTGGTCATATGAGCATAGATGCTATATGGGGGAGAGGCTTCCACTCGAAGGTGAGCGCCTACGGGACTGCACTTATATGCAGTTGGGAGCGTAGGGCTGGTTGGGAGCTGAAGCCGCTTCCCTAACGAGCCCGAGGCAGGGCGAAACCAGTCGATGTTGTCTCGCGCGCAGAATAGCTGACTGTGTGTGCATATATATGCGTGCGCGCACAGTGCTGTGCGGGCGTGTGCGACTGTCACCGCACAACTCCGTAATAATTGGTATCAGAGCCAAACCTATACATCCTGAGATGTCCCGCGAAAAGACTTGCAAGAGGCGAGTAGCAGGGGAGCTTCTACATCTAAGGTGTATCGGACGGTTTGGGAAACTCCCAAGCTCCAGTCCAGAAGCTGCGTAGTTGGCCATGTGCTTGTGGGCGAACGTAAGTAGCCAGGAAACCTCAGAGAGGAATGAGGGGGCATATATTCCCACTCGCAGAATACCTGGATGGTGACAAGTAAGTTGTGCACGAGGACGTGCACGATTTTGAAGGGAGGAGAGTTTGTCACACCCTCAAAGTCTTCCGCCAGGGGGTGTTGATGCGTGCAGACTGTTTGGGGAACATCGGGTGGTCATATGAGCATAGATGCTATATGGGGGAGAGGCTTCCACTCGAAGGTGAGCGCCTACGGGACTGCACTTATATGCAGTTGGGAGCGTAGGGCTGGTTGGGAGCTGAAGCCGCTTCCCTGACGAGCCCGAGGCAGGGCGAAACCAGTCGATGTTGTCTCGCGCGCAGAATAGCTGACTGTGTGTGCATATATATGCGTGCGCGCACAGTGCTGTGCGGGCGTGTGCGACTGTCACCGCACAACTCCGTAATAACTACCATGTCGCCCCCGTCCTCCACCATACTGCTGCCTTGCCTCCTCCTGTGGCTCCAACCCATACTGACCCCATCGTCACTCTCGTCATGACTCTCCACCTCATCCGAATCCTCGTCGTCGTCGAAAGAATCCTCACATGTCCGACGACGACGTAAAATATCACTCTCCCTCCTAACCGAAGCAAATATACCTCGTTTACGTGGATGACGAGGATCTGACTCCTCATCTAAACTATATACAACACGTAAGAGAACTAATTTCTCTTTTCCTCCACGGTAACCCGATGACTATTAATTCAATTTTAGAAATAAAATTTCGTTAATAGATTTAAATTACTTAATTTACAAATTGATCAATCAATGAAACTAATTATAATAATTAATCAATTTATTTAACTAATAATTATAACTAATTATAATCAATTTAACTAATTATAACAATTAATCAATTTAACTAATTAGTCAATCAATATAACTAATTATTAACTTAATAATCAATTTAATTAACAATCATAACAAATTATAATCAATTTAACTAATAATAACAATTATTTATTAAAACAAAGGGAGGGGCATCTCCCGAAGACGCCCCTTCCCAGGTGGGGACATAGGGAGTCCGCGGAAGCTGCCCCCACAGGGGGCGTCTCCCGCGGATGTCCGACCTTAAAAAAACAAAATGAGACATTTTATCAGATTTGAGTACGCTGGAGCGTCCGTTGACTCTTTTTCTGGCATCCGAGATTTTTTTTGATGATTATGAGAGGAAGATGGAGAGAGAGTCGTGGTAGGAGAGTGAAACGAAGAGTTATATAAATAGAAAGGAGAAAATAACAAAATGGTAATTCATAATGACCATTTAAGTAGTTTCGAGTGTAAAATAACACTTCGGTTTATTTACCTCAGGAAAAAAAACCCATCGCCGAGCCCAAACCGTCACTTGTCTCCCGTTCGATTTCATCCCCCAACAAACCACAATGGCGGGGGCCCACCGCAACCGCAAAGGCTGGGACGTCCTCGGAGGCGACGTCCTCCATCTCATCTTCCGCAAACTCGCGGTCCTGGACCTCCTCTGTGGCGCCTCGCTCTGCTGCTCGTCGTGGCGCGACGCCTCCAAAGACACCGACCTATGGAGGCACCTCGACATGGGAGGTTGGGACGAGTCCGCGTTCCCACGGATCGGTCACCTCCGGGAACCGGTTGACGTCTTCCGTGGCGTCCTCGCCGTCGCGGTAGGGCGGGGGAGAGGACTGGTGGAGAGCGTGCGGTTCCCGTGGTTTGCCGGTGATTCGGATCTCCTTTTCGTAGCGCAAAGGTACCAAAATTGGGGTCATGAATGATGTTATCTTTATTTTTGCCTAAAATGAAGTTGAGCGAAGTTGTGTTATTTTGCTTTGTGTTATTACACTATTGCTTTGTGTTATTATGTTTGCTTTAGAATCAAATGTAATACAAGTTGTTGCAATGATAGGAATACATAGGGGAGTTGCAAAACTTGTGTTTGTGTTCCAGAAATCGAATGCAAGCTAGTGTAATATGGCTAAGCAATACCACATTGGGAATAACAATAGAAACTATCTTATCGCAAGAAACAATAGAAGCAACCAAGCGACCATACTATAAAAATTCAATGTGGATCGGCCAAAATGTGTGAAAAGCTTTAAAATGTCAAATTGAAAACGTACAACTGTGAATCACAACTTCTGATTTCTGAATTTATGACATAACGACTTCACGTTGGATCTCCTTGCGGCGAAAGTCATAATTACATGTAGATTTTTAAAACTTTCTAGTTATTTTATTTTAGTGTGATTTATTGTTGGTCCTGGTATTGTTAAGTTGTTTTTTATTATTGTCAAATTGGTTGTCATTGTAATCCAAAATAAGAACAGCGTTAGCAGGAATGCATTGTCCTTATTCTTTTCATTGATTCATGGTTTCAACTGCACAAATTATACCTTCATTCTTCACCACCAGTGGGCACTGGGCGCCACACAGATTGCCTCCATTCTATTAATGTTTGATAGTTAAAAAGAATCCCATTGTGCTTACAACTTTGTTAGTTTCTACTAATGAATTACAAGCATATGTACTTTAGTTCTGTTACAAATTTAGCTCTTCTTGAAAATGCAACCAGTAAACATGTACCCCATGATTGCATGCCCATTTCAATACTTTGTTTGATGTCCGTTGGTTGGACTATAATTGTTTCCATATACTCATGTTATTCTGCTGTTAATAAAAAGCATACCACAGCGGGAGTCTATCAATTAATAGTTTTCCCTGCTTTAGGAGGTATTTTACTTAAAATGAAGTTGAGTGAAGACCACATGCTGAAAGATGTTGGTGTGGTTAAAACATGCCAAGCAGCTAATTTGGTGATTGCTCTGTAAATGTTTGTAGGATGTTTTACATGGTTGTGCTACACTGCTACTTGTGGGAGATAATTGTTATGAAGTTGTAAATGTCTATATGGTTGAAATTGGATCTTTATTTGGATTTTATAGTTGATTATTTGATGTTTGAGTGATAAACTAGATCTTTAAGTAGAACCATAATTGAATTAACATAACTAAGAAAAATAAATTTTGAAGTTCTAACATGATAGTGAATGCAAAAAAAATTACATGGGTGTAGAATCCATCTACATAAGTAGATTTCATTCCTTTTGTTCTAGGAAGGACATGTGTTTCTTAAAGAATCAAGAGTCCATCTTTTTGATTAGTGTTAACATGCGTGAAGTGGTACTCCTCAAGCTGAACTAGTGGGCCTCTTTTTGTTTGGAATTTGCTGCTTTTTCATTTTTTGTTTGTCATTATGTTTTTTGGACTGCTACAATGTTACTCCATTGTAGTTGCTTCGTTACCCTTGGACAGGTGTTATCACCTGATTGATCGATTTGAAAAACTTGTATAGTAGTTAGTTGATCATGTTGTTAGGAGTTAGGCCAATGAGATGACCAACCCTTCATCCTAAACGCTACCACAAAACCTTCATCTTGACCTTTCCCCCCTTTATCCTAAACCCTACCACAAAACCTTCATCTTGACACCCGAGAAACCCTAAATCCCCAAATTCTCAATTACAGGGCACATAAAAACCCTGATTCCCTATAGTCCACAAATTGCCTTCTCTTGTTCCCTAATTGAGTTCCTTTCGCACATAACCTCCAAAAGCGAAGTAGGCTGATCTCTCAAGCTTTTGTATCTCATCTTTCAGACCCACGTTGGTGCTATCCGACATGGTGCTCTCTAGGGGTGCACATGGGTCGGGTTGGGTCGGGTTTGGGCCTCAACCTGACCCAACCCGAAATTTTCGGGTTGGGAAAAAACCCAACCCAACCCGAACCCGAACCGGTTTGGGTTCAACCCAACCCGACCCGAAATTTTCGGGTTGGATCGGGTTGAACCCGAATTCAGAAATTTTCTCCCAAACTTGGTCGGGTTCGGTCAACCGGTGCTTAAACAGTCGACCGGTGGCTTGAAAACCCGAAATTTTTGGGTTGGAAACGGTCGACCGAGTGATGTTCGGTCGACCGGTTTATTTGGGAAAAAATAAAAAAAATAAAAAATAAAAAAATAAAAAATCGGGTTCGGGTTGGGTTGGGTCAACCCGACCCCCTCAACCCGAACCCGACCCGAAAATTCGGGTTTTTGATTTTCCCAACCCGACCCGACCCGAACCCCTCCCTAACCCGACCCAACCAGTTGGGTTTCGGGTTGGGTTTCGGGTTGAACCCAACCCATGTGCACCCCTAGTGCTCTCATTATCAGACAACCAATGGAAGGATATGCAATTCTGCACCCTTGGGCTTCTGAAAAAATACAAATTCAAAGTTGGCATTTCAACAAACACTTGGAAGGCATGAATATTGACCCAAAATATAATTGGAGGCATGCTGACAGCAGAGTTCAGACACCCATAGAACTCTTTTCCTAAGATTCTCACCTTGCCGGAGATGTAGACTGCAGCACGAAGCCCACAATTACACTTTGGAGTCAAGATGAATATGTTTGAACCCTTCATTTCGTTTGAGTTTATGGGGTTTTGAAGGTGGAGAGAAGGGGAAAGGAAGAGAATGAGACACCGATAAAAAAAAGGAAGAGAATGGGTAGTGTCTGTTGGTGGGAAAAAAGGAGGGAAAGGTCTTTGCTGGTTGGAGGGATTAGTTCACTCATGAGCAGTAAAGTAGCAGCGTGCTTACGGGATAATGAAGTAACTGTAACGGGGTGGCTGTTCAAAAAATATAATGGTATGGCATTTGTTCAATGACTGGTTTAAAATAGCATGAAGGTAAATAATAGGTGTTGAATGATGGTAGAACCATTAAACTGGTCTTTCCCAGTGGCACACAAGCACCAATCGTAAAATCTCAGCTTGAATAGCAGCAACATCTGCAGCAACTTTCTTCGTGTTGTTGCTCTAGATGTTAAAGATGAAAAATGAAATTAATAATCTTCCATGTTGGTAACAAAATCTGTTTTAAGAATATATTTTAGGGTTAATTACGGTTTGACCCCCTGAACTATGCTTTGGTATCACTTTGCCCCCCTGAACTTTCAAAGTTAACAGTTACCTCCCCTAAACTTTAATTTTGTAACACTTTGCCCCCCTGAACTTCAAAAACTCATTATTTAACACACATTCGACGTTTTTTCCTAATTTTTTTTGTTGTATCCCTAATACACTCCTAAACCTATATTTACGTGAAAGTTTGGATTGAAACGGAGGTCGGATATGGTTGAAATTTGGGTCGGTTTGACACTCAATTCGACCCAAATTCTAACCATATCCGACCTCCGTTTCGATCCAAACTTTCACGTAAATATAGGTTTAGGAGTGTATTATGGATACAACAAAAAAAATTAGGAAAAAAAACGTCGAATGTGTGTTAAATAATGAGTTTTTGAAGTTCAGGGGGCAAAGTGTTACAAAATTAAAATTCAAGGGAGGTAACTGTTAACTTTGAAAGTTCAGGGGGGCAAAGTGATACCAAGGTATAGTTCAGGGGGTCAAATTGTAATTAACCCTATATTTTATGAAATGTGCTTCAGCCATGTGTATTCCTAGTTATCGTTATTGCAATTCACTGTAGTATTTAATTTTGGCACCATGTTTCTCCTGGTATTTCAGAACGATCATTTTCTTGCATAAGTTGTATTTTACTTCAACACAATGACCATTAATAAAAATAAATAATCAATGCAATGAGGCTTGAAATTAGTAGTTATGATTTGCCGCAGGTATACCCTGAAGATATTGTGTATTACTAGATGCATTATGCATAATTTTGTTAATGCTGTCGTACTAATTGGTTTTCTTTTCAGGTGCCCCAAATTATGTTATTTTTATTTACAAAATGCAGAGGTGTCAGTGGACAGGTTTTGCAATGCAATTTCTGAACTTAAGTTCCTCAAGGGCATGGGAGTTCATACAAATGTTATCTGTGATCGTTCTCTTAACCAAATTGCTACATGTTGTAAGAACTTCACAGATTTAAAGATCATCACTGATAATGTGGATATGAACATGGCATTGGCCATCTGTAAGGCTCTTCCGAATCTCAGAAAGCTCGAACTAACTGATTGTGAGATACCGCAACGAGCATTGTTGTTGTTTCTCGACCAGCTTCGGAATCTTGAGCACCTGGACATTTCAGGGTATAGATCTGAAGGAATCATAGATGCAGTTCTTCAGAAAGCATCTCAATTAAAAGTATTTCTTTGGGCAACAGACTTTTGGGATGCTGAACTTAAAGAACTTGGGTTTCTGTAATACTCTAAACATAGTCCCACAATTTGGTGACGGACCGGGCCTGGCGTCGTGTGGACATCAAATGGGACGTTACAATTTCTCACTTGGTCTGGAGCATTCCTCGTATGAGATCTCAAGTTCCAAGTTTGAAGCCCAACTTTGAGTCAAGTTTCAGCTTTAGGAAGTGATGCCTGTTAAGATAAGTTGGTATCTGAGCTTTCAGAATGTCATTGTTGGTGTTTGTCATACGTATCCTGTTTGACTTGTATTACAAAGATTGTGGTATTTTGTTCAAAGATGTGAAGATCAAAAGATGAGATCTTAACGTTTTGAAAACTGAAAATACTTTTGATATGCTTGGACGACAATATCACGAAAAAAGAGAGGGAAAGTGATTACCTTGAGATGAAATTAGGGTGCTAATTAGTTCGTTAACGTTTTGGGTTGTCCGTGTTTAGCTCGTGTTCAAAATATGTTCATCTTTTGTTTGTGTTGGTTAATTTTTATTTGTTCGTGTTTGGCTCGTTGGAAACTCATTTAATAAATGGAGTGTACACAAATTCGATCTTAAGTAGTTTACTCTTTCTATCTTATACTATTCATGCTACAGTACTATACACATTATAAACATATGTTCTCTATACATTTTTATGTACGTAACATGTATGTACATATGTTTCGAAATTAATGAGGTTTTTATTAGTGATTCATCCATTTACGATTTCATTTAAGTGTTTGTTGGCATATTATATTTATAAACACTTAAGTTGAGAACAAACGGACGAGTTCATGTTATAAGCTTGTTCAACTATGAAAATGGTTTTTTGCTACAGTACATTCCGTAAGTGTCCAAATTGGTCATATGCATCCGTTTTTTCGGTATTACCGCATATACACCTAGAAATCATCTTATTGCCGCAAATGCACCTGGGCCGTTTGTAGGTCTCATTCCAGAGAGACGATGTGAATGAGCCGTTAACGGCCGTCCAAATCAGTTCGTGATCCGTTTGTTAGGACGTGTGATTTGGGATTGACTGTAGCAAAACAAATTTTACTAATCTAAGATCATGACTAAACCATTACTGTGCTGGAATCACTCTGCATCGAATCACTCTGGATCGACTATGGAATTACTCTGGATCGTCTCTGGATCGACTATGGAATCACTCTGTATCGACTCTGGAATCATTCTGGATCGTCTCTGGAATCAATCTGGATCGACTCTGAAATCACTCTGGATCCTGTGACTGTAGTAAAACCCTTTTACTAATCTAAGACGATGACTAAACCTAACTCTCATCTTTCCCAAATCCCCGAGTTTTCCCACATTGCGGAAATCCTAACTCTATTCCTTCCCAAATCCTCGGGTTTCCCCACTGTCTAGAAACCCTAACTCGCATCATTTCCCAATCCCCGTGTAATCGTCCCCATTTTCCTACTTTGCACAAATTGGAGGGCGACCACACTGACCAGTGGATCAGGCAGAGGTACCGACGAGCACGACGACGACGTGGAAGATAGTACACACAAGAAGCAGACTGATTGGGAAGCAAAACCGGTTAGTAAGCCACAATCCCTACTACAAATGAGCCACAATCCAGCCAAAGTACATATGGTTCTATGGTGGACCTTCTTCAATCGGTTGGAGGAGTGCAAGGAAGGTTACATGATTCACAGTGGCCAACTTTCATATAAGTGTATTATAATTATACGTCAGCAAATTGTAACTTAATGTTTTACTTGAGCTCAGTGGCAGACATTCATAGACGTGCATTAATTTTAAAGGTGTTGCTTGAATTTTAACAATTGGAATTCCAAGTGTTGCTTTAGGTGTATTTTGTGTTATTCATGTGTTCTTTGCTGACCACTTTCATTTGTAACTATAGTTGTTGCTTGAGTTTAATTATTGCACGTTAAACCTAGGGTTTTTCTGGAATGAATCCGGATACATTATATATTCTTTCTGGCACGACGTTGGATTCCTTCTGTTATGACTCTGGACTAATTTGTCCCCACATTAAACCTAGGGTCTTTCTGGAATGAATCTGGATACATTATGGATTCTTTCTAGCACGGCGCTGGATTGATTCTGGATCTCTTCTGGAATGACCCTGGACTAATTTTGGACCTTACGTTAAACCTAGGGTCTTTCTGGAATGAATCCGGATACGTTATGGATTGTTTCTAGCACGGTGCTGGATTGACTCTGGATTCCTTTTGGAATGACCCAGGACTAATTTGACCCCCGCGTTAAACCTAGGGTCTTTCTGGATAGGTTATGAGTCATTGTTAATGCATGTATTTTGTAACTCCTTTCTCGATCTTGAATGTACATGTGTTATCTCTGGTTTAACCCTGTAGTCCTTTCCGGACTAACGTTGGATAGGTTATGGTTCCACTCTGGATACTCAGCGTATTCTTGGTGCATCCTGTAATCACTATGGATTCACTCTGGATAGAGTATAGTTGGACTCTGGATACTCCGCGTACCCCACGTGCAACCTGGAATCAATCCGGATTGACTCGGGGTCGTTGCTTTATTAAATCTGGAATTTATGGAACAACTCTGGGATCACTCTGGATCGACTCTAGAATCACTCTGGATTGTCTCTGAAAATACCGACTCTGGCAATATAATGGATTGGATCTGGCATGACCTCGGTTTCCTTCTGGATTGACTCTGGATATATTATGGGTTTATTTTGGCGTGGATTACATGAAATGCCACTGGATATTTTATGGTTACATTCTTCTATTACCCATGAGGCTGGACTACGCCTTCATTGTATCTGGATTTGCTCTGGACACCTCATTAAATTTGTATTGTATTTAAATTAAGCAACCCAAACAAGTAACAACAGAAGGAAATACGTCCAAAGTTTTAAAAAGGTTCACAATTTTTTGGCGATTCGAATCTGGATACATTATGGATTCATTCTGTCATGAGGTTGGATTACCGTTTGAATGTGGTTTGACTCTGGAAATACTCTGGACTAAATGTCGACTCTAGGTCAACCCTGGTCTCCATCTGGAATGCCTCTGGATCGATTATGGATTCATTTTTTGGAATTACGCTGGATTACCTCTGCATTGAATCTTGATTGACTCTGGACTACATTAGGCCGACTTCCTGGAATGACTGCGGATACATTATGGATTCATGACGCTGGATTACCGTTGGAATAACTGTCGATCGACTCTGGACTAAATTTCGAAAGTCGTCTACCCCTGGTCTCCATCTGGAATGACTCTGGATAAATTATGGATTCATTCTGGCATCACGCTGGATTACCACTGGATTAAGTCTGGATTGACTCTCGTTTCAAGACCACCAGTATGGACTCACATAAATCAGTTTGCAATTTAAAAATAAAACATGAAACCCAAAAAAAACAGCAAAGGGAAAGACATCAGAAGTTTTAAAAGATGCCCACAATTTTATTACGAAGCAAATCTGAAAGGGAAAGTACACGTCCAAACACAACAAAACTCCTACAGGTCCTAATCCGATAAAGATTCAAAAGGGCGGGGATAATTCGACATTACGTCCTCTACCAACCACCGTCGCTTCTCCTCGAGGTCCTTCAATTCAAAGAAAGGTTCTTCAAGGGATAGACCAGTTGTCTTATGTGTGTTCGGGTTTCCAGTGCGCATGACTCTCTTCAGTCATCCATAGTTCATCATTCTCCACCGGCAGAACATTGTGGACGTCTCCACAACCTGCAACTCCTTGTATCGTTGGCGAAGTTCATTTTCTACACACTGTGAATAGCCTCCGGAATTACTCTGTACTGACTCTTGACTCATCTAGACTCACGCTTGTTGCTTCATAACATGTCCGTCTCAAAACAATTGTATGACTTATGTAGAAACTTTATCTCTTTCAAATACGGAGAAGTCTTTTCGCATACAAATTCCTTTACGATATGTCTTCTCACGTATTAATGGTAACTCTAGTTCTCGATGTTCAACAGTCGTTCCCCTCTGATCACGGTAACCTTTGCGCTTCAACTTACAAAGGAATTGTCAGATCAACCCCCTTTTTCTGGACACGTATTTGCTTAGTGGTCTCTGACGTGTGACGCGTCATTCCAGAGTCATTCCAGAGTTATTCCAGAGTCATTCCAGAGTCGAACGACCAAGTCTCAAATGTGTCCGTGAGACTACCGGAGGAGATTATCGGCGTATTGGTGTCGGTGGGGTGGTAAGTACTAGTGGTGTTGGTTTCCTATTATTGGAGGTGGAGTTCAAGATGAGATCGACCAACTTGATTCGACTGTGGTTGTTGTCTGGAGAACACGAGCCACCGCCGGCCATGTAGTTGAATGGAAGATGGGAGGTTGGTGGGAAGGAGAGGTGGTAGTAAGAAGAGGAGGGTGGTGCCCTTCGCTATATATGGGTTGTGGTCCGGTAATGGTTTAGTCATGGTCTTAGATTAGTAAAATTTGTTTTGCTACAGTCCATCGCAAATCACACGTCCTGACAAACGGATCACGAACTGATTTGGATGGCCGTTAACAGCCCATTCACGTTGTCTCTCTGGAGTGGGGCCCACAAACGGCCCAGGTGCATTTGCGCAAATAGGATGCTTTCTAGGTGTATATGCGGCAATACTGAAAAAGCGAGTGCATATGTCCAATTTGGACACTTACGGGGTGTACTGTAGCAAAAACCCCTTCTAGAAAATCAAGCTAGTGTGGGATCATTAAGTTTCGAACCGAAAATAAACAAGCTCATATCGAAATTAACTCGAACTTAACATAAGCCGACTTGAAAGTGGGAATAATTACGTACAGCGAAATGGAAACCTTTTTGCCTCCGTAAATAATTATATTTTCCATTTTTCTCTCTAATATGCGTACAATAAAAGATTTTTAGGTTTCCAAACCTAATGTAAAGAGTGAAACATCAAAATAAGTCATCTGGATTGTACTTTTACCAACAATTATGGGGACGTGAATATTCACTTCACTCTCATGATAAAGCATTGAACTCCAAAACAAACCTAAAGACATAATGCATCACTCACAATCACGACTTTGTAATTATTATTTTTGGCGTGAAATGCACCAAACTTTTCTGTGCAAGCACATCTCCGTTCACTGCCTTGTTTTAGGGAATTTTTATTGGTCATCCATTTTTTATTAAAATCGTTCATCCCAATTAAACTTTTGTCATTTACAACCCATTTAATACTCATTTTGTCCCGTCTCTTAAACTAAGACTTTGTCTCAATATTTCTCACTCTACCAGTACCAAAACCACAAAAATGTTGGAAGCGTCTGGATCCAGTGAAGTAAGTCCACCAAAAAAAATCACTCCCGAGCGTCGGGCTAGGACGTCCCGACCGTGGGGGAGGCGTCCTATCCACACCCCCCACACGATGGGGGAGGCGTCCTGGCTAGATGCCCAATTTTTTATTATTATAAATTTTATGGTTTTTTTACTTGGGTACGCCTTCAAAAGATGCCAATAACTGATTTACACCCATGTTTTTCATATTTACTTGAGTATGCCTTACGTGTTGTGTTTTTACTTGGGTACGCCTTCCCGTCAATGGAACCCACTCCGTCAGACCTCCGTAACCCCCCGTAACACCCCCGCCAGACTCTACAATCCCCAAGTAACTGATTTACACATGTGTTTTCGATATTTACATGAGTACGTCTTACGTGTTGTGTTTTTACTTAGGTACATCTTCCCCGTCAATCCTAAACTTTAACATTTGGTGAGTGTGACTTCGTTTTAATTGAGGTTAATGCATTAAGTGAATGCATTGATTGAATGTGAGTGTGGCTTGACTTTAAATGATGGGCATGTAATGATCTAGGATTGATTTGTGCTTCTATGACTATGATGCTTAGATGTTGGATTGATTTATGCTTACATCTCAGATTGATTTGTGCTTAGATCTATGCATTTCTCATGTTAAAGTTTAGGGTTTAAAAACATATATAAAAAATGTTAGATCACTACATGCATTTCTCAGATTGATAAAACACGTAAAAACATATGCATTTCTTAGATTGATTTGTTTAGGGTTTAAAAACATATGCATTTGTTAGATTGATTTGTGCATTTCTCAAGCCACACTGACATTCAATCAATACATTCACTTAATGTATTAACCTCAATTAAAACCAAGTCACACTCACTAAATGTTAAAGTTTAGGGTTGACGGGGAAAACGTACCCAAGTAAAAACACAGCACATAAGGCGTACTCAAGTAAATATGGAAAACACGGGTGTAAATCAGTTATTAACATCTTTTGAAGGCGTAACCAAGTAAAAAAAACCCTAAATTTTATATGTTGTGATATTTCAAATTATTTCAGGTTCCGTTACAAGATTTCGGTGGTGATGGGGTAGATTACAGTGAGCTTTTTGTAAGTTAGCAAATATTTGAAACAATTGATGACGCGACAAGATGGGCGAAACAAGTTGTCATCGGAGCTGGGTTTTTTTGTAGTATCATCCTATAAACCACAAGCAGATAATTCGTTGATTTATTATCTGAGATGTGATCGCAGAAAGGAAATGGGTTGCCAGGATATGGATATTGCACTACGGAGGAACACGAAAAGAAAGTGTTGCAGGTATCTTTTTTTGATAACAGTGATCGAGCGACGGTAGCGTGATGGATGAGTCGTAGTTTTTGATAGTTCTCATGGTCAACACAACCACATATTTGTAGTTTATCCGGAGGGTCACCGACAGATCAGCGGTCTTAGTCCTGGGGCTAAGAAAATTGTTCATAAGATGACTGAGACACAAACGAAACCACGTAACATCTTGTTGGCTATAAATGAGACGCGAGACGCGATCAGGTAAATAAGGCTCCATGATATCTCGAGAACGAATAAGGCCCATCAAGAAAGTCCTCGGTACCTCCGCAGCAGGCTCGGGACCATAGGGCAACCACTCCACCTAAACGTTGGCACGTTAATAATAATAATAATAATTAAAATTAAATAAATGTAAATGGTATAAAGTTTTATGTAGGATTTCGTGTCCCCATGTATGCATATATTTTAAAAAATTTAATACAACATACAAGATCGATTTCATACTTTCAACAATTTTATGTACATTACTTTGTGTTTATTCTAATATCATGCAATCCTACATATATTAAAATAAATCACAAAAGGAGAATCATCCCCAAAGGTTCTCTAAAACCTTTCGAAGATCCGGAGTCGCGTTGCCCGTTGAATCGCCCGCTGATTCGCCTCCAAGTGTTCACCAAACTCTAAACAAGATTAGAGAGAAAGGAGCTAGCCAATCAATCTCTAATTAGGCTTAGAATCTAGCTAATAACCCCTCTTTAAGCTCCTGAGATTTCTATCTCCAAAACTTAAAAATATTAAGAGATTTTTGTGGTGATTAAGGGAGAGATTAATGAGAGAAAGAATTTTTGCATTAACATAAACAAGTAGGATGATGTGTCCTTTTATAGGCTCCCAAAACATCATCATCAAGAACTATTATTTAGTCATGATCTCTTGCTTATTCTCTCCTAAAATTAATCTCAAATTGCCACATAAGCACCCATAAAAACGTTTGATTAAAACTGGAATTAATCCAACTCATGATCTAATTATTCTCTTAATAATTCAGGCAAAAAACGCACTGTTCGGTTGACCGAGAATTTTTCTCGGTTAACCAAACCATTCGGTTATAGCATATGTTCGGTGGACCGTGAGCTAGATGGTCGACCGAATATGCATAAGAAAAATTCTCTGGAAAAATTAGGACGATCCGCATCTAGTTTTGTCGACCGTTGACCCACCAAAATTTCTCCAGGCGAACATTCATCAGACGACCGTGTCACCTTCGGTCTACCGAAACTATTCTTTCTCGGTTGACCATTCACGCTCGGTTGACCGAACCCAATTGTCCAGGCACTCCAGACAATTTCGGTCAACCAATTGTGTTTACTCGTTCCTTGTTCGGTTGACCGTTCCGAAGACACCTCGGTCGACCGAACCCTAAACGGTTTATCGTGTTTGACCCTGATTTTGCCTTTGTCAAATTTTGGATTTATTTCCAACAAAATTTGATCTTTTGGGGTTTTTAGCAAATTCATATCTTATGTAATATATTATCCTATGTAATATTAAATTATTACACCCCATAATATATACACCTCATACGATTTTATTATGATTCTAATTATGTCAATTTTCATGGCATATTGATTTTATTAATTCACCACATGTGTCCATTTTTCACATGAAACCCGACACATCATATGAACTCAAAATCAAGCTTCTTGTTTCCCAGTTTTGTGGTGTGACCTATAGAAGGATCTAAACTAAATTGGCAGCGATATTAAACACTTAATATCCCAAACTATAAGTGGCATCTAGCTACACATTAGAGTTACCCAATTAGCTTTGATGTCTTTGTTCCACTTGAACTAAAACACGATCCATTTAGTGATGCAAGTGCACCACTTGTGTCTGTCCCTTGCCTCATGATATTAAGAATATATACAAAGTAGAAATGTGTCACCTTTGTATTATATTCATTTCTTGATCTCTTTAAGCTAATTAGAAATATGTAACTCAAGTTACATTGTGCATATTATAATTTTGTTTTATCAAGGGGGCCACTAATCTCATCACTCAATAAAGAGGGGCAACGATAATCGTTCGACTAGCTATCTTTTCCAGCACAAGTCATGTTCAACTAACTATTGCCTTCATCACTATACTTATTGATAGCTTTTGACAATAATCAAATTAAGCAGTTCTTAAGTGAAAAGATATAAGTCTCATATCTTAGGATCCAAGGCACAGTAAAACATTAATGACACGAAACACAATTCCATAATGTTTTACTTGTTAGTTCTATTCAATATATAAAAGTAATCTTTTCCTCTTTTATATACTCGCGTCGTCAATTATTTGTAGAGATACAACAATCGATGACCAACACGACAATCTTATCTCAGTGATTAATGTTCCATATGTAATTACCATGATTGTGAATAACTTTTGATTTATGTAAACCATTATCTTTTAGAGCTCTACGGTTAAGGACCAAACGCCTCTTCCTTAACACTTCAAAAAGATGAATACCATAATCAAGGAACAAAATGTTTGCACATCCAATTCATAACAATTGATATATAAAAGTAAAACTTTTAGAACACATTCCTTTCATTTTATACCTGCGATGCAGTCATCTGATCTAGCCGTCTAGGAATGGAATGGAGTCGCCCCTCGCTCTTATTCTCACCCCGGACGGCTCACATACGCGACCGAGGATAGCCCGACTTAATGATTTTACGCTCCCGATGCGGGCAGAAAGGAGGAAAATACTCATATTTCCAAGCCTACAGTGACGTAAGACAACCTACATTACCAGAACAATCAGCACAGCTAGTCATCCCCAACTGGCGATACAGGTATGCCAACGTCGTCGAGCCCCATGAGTACTGACCAATGGTATCCGGGTCCCTAGCCTCCAATATGTCGTGTGGTCTAATCCTGCAACTGCTCTTGTTGACAAACAAGACGCAACCGAGCAGTAAGAACAGGTAGGCAGTCAACTGCGTATTCTCGGCCTGTGGAGGTCGTCCCCACCTGCATAAGTCGTCAACTACGTTGATGCAAACACCACCACCACTCCAAAAGGGGTTATCCCTCCCAAGACTATCGACGCTCACCCCGAGCAACTCTACTACATAACTCTTCAGCCAAGTTGTCGATGCCTGAGCACCGACCATATGACCCTCAACAGGATTGCGAAGGATCTGGAACACGTCATGCAACATAATCGTCATCTCTTCGAAAGGCAGGTGGAAAGAGTTGGTGTCAGGCTGCCACCGCTCCACAAACGCATATATAACCGACATTTCAAGGCAGGGGAACATGTTGTAAGGCAAGTGACCCAATCCACTTTCAGTAATGGCCCCCGTGATATCCTCACTCAAAACTGAGCGCCAACCCTGCAATGTAGTGCAAGCTTTGTGCCGGTTATGATACTTCAAAACCTACAGATCCTTGTTTGACATCATTTCATGCTTATATTTGTATCTTACATCCATTATCTTACACCTAAGCAATGCTACGTGACGAGTTTTATGTTTGAATTTTAGAAATAAAAGAGGTTTGAAGAAAAGAGCCATGAAAGGACCCAAAAGCAGGAAAAATAACTTAATTGTGAGACCTTGGGACTGAGATGCAAGGGAGAAGGACCTGAACGTAAGACCAAATGACCTAAGAGCAAAACAGAAAACTCCACACCATCATGGGGAGTATTTTGACAATTCGATTCGAGTCGGAGCTCCAATAAACAAAGTAGATGCATCAAAGACGAACAAACACATCAAGCAAAGCCCAGCATCAAAACTAGACGGATTTGGATCTTGTAGACCGCCAATTGGCGGTCCGGATCTTCTGGGATCCGATGAAACTTATGGAGAGCGTGTATTAGATGATGTTTAGCCTATTTTTGGTATTTGTTTAGTCCCACATCGGGGGATTGTCCCGGATTACCTTTTTCTATGGCTATAAATAGAACTCTCCCTCCTCTCATGTAAGGAATCTCCCTCTTTGGTGGTCATCTTCCCTACTAAGAGTGAATCCTTGAAGCAAAACTCTGGTGGAGGAAGGGCTGCTTGTATTGAGTGAGTTAATAATAGATGTTTTTCCTTTAATTGTGTTGTTTCTCTCTTAGTTTCATTTCCTTTCATATGCATGGTTGCTTGTTTGTTTTGTTTTATGCTTCTTTAATATTTCTTGCTTGATTAGTATAGTTTCATTTCAGTATAATGCTTCATTTTGTTAGAGTAGTTAGTTTAAATATGTGTGAGTAGTTCCATCCCCATTTGGGGGGGTGGAGAAATATGTGATATGATCATGTAGTGTATTAAGTGTGTGTTATCTTAATCCCTTGAGCTTTATATGATTTCCATAACCATCTAATGAGTTTTCACTCTTATCTTTGATATGCTAATGGTCTTGAATGAAGCTTAAGTTATGCTTTGATTAGTGGACCTATTTTATGGGGAATGATAAGGTTAGGATATGGATGGAATTAATATTGGAAACACAATTTGTAGTGTATGTACTCTTGTTGCCTTTACCTTAGTTAATGTCTTGTATGTTTTAATGATGTAGTCTTATCTTAATTCATGTGGAGGCATAGTAGGGTCTAGTCTTTATACATGAGTTCATTTAGCTTCATTCCAATTATTGTCTTGTATGTTTTAATGATGTAGTCTTATCTTAATTCATGTGGAGGCAAAGTTGGATGTAGTTTTATGATTTCATGCACTACATGTTGTGAGGAGCTTAATTGAACACACACACACATCTTTCTATTCATATTATTTCTCTACCCGCTATGGGGTTTTGTTTTATTGCTTCTCTTCCTTTCCTTTTTGCATTCTAGTGTAGTTAGTGTAATCAATCTTTCTCTCCATTTTTTACCACTCGCCTTCGCACAAACCAAACGTCGACACACCTCCCAGTGGACGACCCGTATTTGTCACCGCTTGAACGCGGTCGTGCACTTGCGGTTTAAATAAAACGATCAATTAATCCTCGCCCTCCCAAATACGTCTGGCGATGTGACCCCCGAAGCTAGGAATGACGCTCTCATCTAAAGGACCATCGGGCATCACAGTAGTCACAATCCAAGAATCGTCTTCAACCCTCCTCTTCTTTTGAGCTCGGGCATCTACAGTGAACGAACTCGAATCACCGGTCACAAACTTACCATATCTACCCTTCTGAATTACCCATGCAGCAGTAGAAGAACTAACATGTCGTCCCCGTCCTCTACCATATTGCTCCTCTCGCCCACGTCCTCTACCATACTCCCCCTGCCTCTCCTTCTCCTGCCGCTCCAACTCCAACCTACATTGGCCTCCATCGTCACTCTCGTCGTAAACTATCCCTCTCCCTCCTAACCGAAGCAGCTATACCCCGTCTGCGTGGATGACGAGGTGATGAATCCTCCACGTAAGCATGGGCAGTGCGTAAGGGTATGAATTTTCTTTTTCCTCCACGGTAACCTGATGACTATTAATTAAATTTTAGAATTAAAATTCCGTTAAATGGATTTAAGTTACTAAATTAACACAATTATTAATTATTTTTTTACTAATTACCAATTAATACTAATTATATTTACTAATTATTAGTTATAACTAAATAATAATAATAAATAAATATAATTTAGGGGGGCGTCCACAGACGCCCTCTCAAAGTAATAATAATTTAAACTTAAAATAAATTGGAAATTTTACCGTATTCGAGTGCACGGGGCGTCCGTTGGCTCATTTCCTGGCCTCTGAGATATTATTTTTGATGATTATCAGGAAGATGAAGAGAGAGTGATGGTAGAAAAGTGAAATGAAGAGATATATGAGTACAAGTGAGAGAAGAGAAAAATGGTAATTGGTACGGGCGATTTAAGTAATTTACGAGCGACGTTTAGCAGTCCAGTTGTTTTACCTTAACTTCTCAAAGGTAGCACTAGTTTGGGAATCAAACGACTTGAAGATTACATTTACGACGAGTGAGCGAGCATAGAGCTCATACAAAGATTGAAAATAGAAATCGAACAAGCAAATACAAAGGTGCTTGGGTTGGATTTTCCGAGTAAAGCTTAAAAGAAAACGTATTTTGTGGGCACAATAAACTTGTATTTTGTCTTCAAGTGCATTTAAGCAAGTGCAAGTGCATTTAAGCAAACATGTAAAAGTAGAAGCCCGAAACACGGATGACAACTAAAGCCATTCGTTGGAAATAAGGCAACATGAACCAGGTGCCCTAGAAATGAAGAAAGGCCATCCGGAGAGAGTGGATAGACCAAAAAGGGTGTTGTTACTGGGGAAGCCAGAACGTGGTCCTCCTCCTAGAGGGTACAGTAGATCATGGGTGGGAGGGCATGTGGTTAGATGAATATTTTATGTATGGTAACAGTAGTTTTAGTTTGCAAGGTTTTTAGATACAATTTGCATGAAATGCATTCTACACAACTATATGTTAAAATATGATGAATTGTAAAGAAAATTTTGCGATCTATAATATAGGGTCTATTTGCTCCTTTCTAGTAATTAATTTATTCAATCTTGTTTTCCATTTTATAAAATTTATGAGAACAATAAGAATTTTCAGTGAGGAAAAATAAAAGACGATACTTAATGGAAGCAACATGATACATTGCAGAGCGATAGTGCTCTTAGTGGGAGTTTAATTAACAAAAGGATGTTTCATAATTTACATAATTAAAAATATGAATTGCTGAACGGAGAAGTTAAAGTTGTGAATAGGGCTGTCAAGTTCTGCTCGGGATCGATAGATCGCTCGATGTTCTCTCGATTTTGCTCTGATTTTGCTCGAAATTGCTCGGATCGGTTAGTAACGAGCCGAGCACGAGCAGACCCCGCTCGCTCGATACTCGCTCGATGCTCGCTCAATTATCGCTCGAAACCTGATTACTATATCCAATTATTTGATTAACCTGAATATTCTATCCAATTACCCGATCGGTAAAGTGTTAATCTCATTAAATAAACTAATTTACCAAACCCAACAATCCATTTAACAAACCAAACCAAAATACTCATTAGAATCAAAACCATATTAGTACTAAACTTTTCTTTTTTTTTCATTATTTTTTTTTTCTCATTCTTTTCTACACCAAAAGTTCAAATAAATTAAGGTTTTGGGTCAGGTAGATGATCTTATTTATAAGATGTTGATGTTGTGAGTTGTCCTACAATTTAGAAGACTGTGTTTGATTTTAATATTGTGTTAATTTTATTAGATCCAAGTGTATAATCTTATTTATAAGATGTTAATGTTGTCATATAATTTATAAGATTGTGTTTTATTTTAGGTGTTAATTTTAAGATTGTGTTAGTAAATATTATTATATTTGTCTTAAGTAATTTTATAATTTACTTATTAGGACAACATTATTAGGAATTCAATACCAAAAAAAAGGTTTAGGTTAACGAGCCGCTCGTGAGCCGCTCGCGAGCAGATCGAACCGAGCACGAGCAGAATTTTCCGCTCGAAACCCTTAACGAGAGCCGATCTTGAGCAGACTCAGATCGCTCGTTTAGAGATCGATTACACCCCTAGTTGTGAACGATGGAGAAAAGAAAATCAAGTAACCCTTGTCCAATATTTGTGAACGATCTTCACCATATCCAAGTATAGGAAACCAAGTGATCCAATTTTTAAAAGTTGATATAGACTACTAGAATGTCTAAGGAAATCAAGTAATAACTATTTTTTATTAAGTTTATAAAAAATAGTAAATTACTTGGAAAGTAGGATTTTCATATCAACATGTCTCTTCAAATAAAAAATTCTCATAAAATTACTCTTGATAACATGCAAGTTAAAGTTTCGTGACGTATCTAATAATTAACATATTTTATATTTTTTTAAAAAGCCCTATCAATAGGAAATGAGATGAAAACGAATATGAGAGCAAAAGACAATCCCGTGAAGAAAGGTCAATTTTTTTACTCAAGGAATTTCTCCGCACACTATTTGTGATTAAATGGGTTTTCCGGAGAACAGGGCGATAAGTGGTTAACTTAGCTATTTCCCATGAATAATTTAGGAAACTACAATTAGTCGTTCCAAAATTACTTAAATTGTCCGTCTAATTACCATTTTGTCCTTTACAATTCATTTAATACACATTTCGTCACATCTCTTAAACTAAGGCTTTTGTCTAAGTTGTTCTTACTTTACCAGTACCAATACCACGAAAATGTTTGGCGAAACGTGTGGATCCGGTGAAGTAAGTCTAACAATTTTTTTTGGTCCCGGACGTCTATCTAAGCCCCCGCCCCTATGGTGGGGGCGGCGGCTTAGACACACACCTCCCCCAAGGACGAGACACCTGGGTAGGGTGCCTCCCCCATGGGAGTGACGTTTGGCTAGTAACCCCCCCCCCCCCCCCCCCCCCCCCAAGGAGGGCGTCCTAGCCAAACGCCCAAAAAAATATTTTTAATTTTTAATGTTGTGTTATTTTAAATTATTTCAGGTTCCGTTGTAAGATATTGGTGGTGATGGAATAGATTACAGTGAGTTTTTTGTAAGTACACAAGTATTTTCAACAATCGATGACGCGAATAAATGGGCGAAACAAGTTGACATCGGAGTCGGGTTTTTTGGTTATATCATCCTATAAATCACGATCAGATAATCAAATGAATTGTTATCTGAGATGCGATCGCATAAATGAAATGAGTTCTCGGGATATGGATATTGCAGTACGGAAGCACACGAAAAAAGGTTGCGGTTGTCATTTTTTGATAGAGGTGCTCGAGCGACGGGAGCGTGATGGATGAGTCGTAGTTTCTAATAGCACTCATGGTCAGCACAACCATAGACTTGCAGTTTATCTAAAGGGTCACCGACAGATCAACCGTCTTAGTCCTGGGGCCAAGAAAATTGTTCGTGATATGACTGAGGCACAAGCGAAACCACGTAACATCTTGTTGGTGGTAAATGAGAAATTCCCGGAGGATAATCCCAATCAGAGACACATTTATAACTTCAGAGAGTACATGAGGAGGACGGAATCTGAAGATAGGAATCCCGCTCAGCAATTTCTGCATCAGGCAGTGCAGTATCAGTACTTGCATTGGATTATGGCGGATGAAGAAACTAATGTCGTCACTCACGCATTTTTAGCACATCCGATGTCAGTTCAGTTGTTGCGCACATACCCTTTCGTAATTTGCATGGATTTGACGTACAAAACGAAGAAGTACGAAATGCATTTGTTGGAGATAGTTGGGGTGACACCAACAAACATGAACTTCCTTGTCGGCTATGTGATTATAAAGGATGTGATCGAGTCTAGTTACCGGTGGGTGTTGGAGAAGTTGCGAGATCTGTTATTGGGTACTGTCAGCCCGACTGCAATAATAACGGACCGGGAGTTAAGGCTTATGCGACCAGTGAGAGTGGTTTTTCCTGAGTCTGTTAATTTACTTTGCACCTGACATATCATATCAACAAAGACGTATACAACTACGCATACCACGTATTTGAAAAGAACAAGCAGTTTGCAGAGAAATTGAAGTGTGGAAAGTGGAGGAAAGTCATGCTTTCTGCTTCACAAACCGAGTATGATAGAGCAGTCTGTAATCTAAAAGATACTTTTAACTCTTTCCCAGAGTATTTGGAAGACACGTGGGTAGTGCATAAAGAAAAGTTTGTGTTGAATTCGACGAACAAAGTCCTTCATTTTGGCAACACTACGAACTATAGGGTTGAAAGTGCTCATTCGGCTCTGAAAGAGTGTATCACTACATCGACTGCAGCTCTAGACACTACTTTCGACCGCGTGAACGTGTCTATTGAAATGCCGCTGACGAATATTAGGAACTTTCTTGAAGAGTCGAGACGTTGAAATTTGACTAACTATATAAGTGCTTTGTATCAACATATAAATGGCCGAGTTTCGCATCACTGCTTGTCATTATTGAGTCAGGAGTTGAAGAAAATGTAGGACTTACGCAATCAAGTTGAATATCGATGCGGGTGCGCTTTTATGACATTACATGGGATTGCTTGTGCATGTACCATGCACGGCTGTATTGAGTCAGGTGAAAGAATTTATTTAGAGCAGATTCATCCATTCTGGAAAACACTTGTCATTGGAGAAGGAGTCCAGATGCCAGAGTTTGTGGATCAGTCAGCACAAGACGTCGATTATTTTAATTTGGAACCTCGTTGATGAGATTTTGGGGAGCGACTCTGCAGTAATTCGTAGTGCATCTCGTATTTTATACGCACAGTTACACCTCGATAAGTCGAACTATCTAGAGCCCGCGGAAAATACTAAGGTACGAGGTCGACTAAAGGGAAAGCCAACAGGTCGGGACTCGAGTGTCTTTGAGTATGCCGAGCGAAGTCGTGGTCGATCTTCTAGTAGTCGGTGCAGGAGTCGTGGTCAATCTTCTAGTAAGTCTCGATCGTCCGTAAACATGAGTACAGGTTCTGGTACGATGGCATGTTTGTTGTTATTATTATTACTTTATTGTTATTTTAGTAAACATGTTCTTCCAGTTATTATATATAACTTTGCTATTTTTTCATCCTGTAGTGTCCGGACGGATTGATGTCGATAACTTCCCATATGTTGATAGACTTCCAGGAATCATCTTACCATTTCTAGAGAGGTGGAATGATGTATGTGCTGATGGCAACTGTGGATTTCGATGTGTTGCCGATGTTCTCCATGGTGGTCAAGACAATTGGTTTTACGCCCTGATCGATCGTTTTTATTACCGCAAGTTCACAACGTCAGTGAAGACGCGGCAAGTACGGGTCGTGTCCACGAGGAGGTGTATCGACTCTGGTTTGATCGAAGGCAAGTGGGAAAAGAGGGGAGAAGAAATTGATTACACTAAACTAGACTAAACTATGCTACGCTGCCTTAGTATGAAACAACAAAGAAGATGAAAGCACGAAACTAAATAAATTGAACTAAGTGACTAATAGAAGCAAGCTGGAAATTAGGAATAAAACCCCCTAAGGGGTGGAGTGTGTACACATGAAATGAGTGGTGATAAATGCATTCAATAAAGCACAAGTGTAGGTAGTGTTGTTATGCATAAGAAGTACCTCATGACAAGACCTATCATCCAAATCACTAACCTAAGTGATTAAATATGAGCTTGAACAAGTTTGTTACTAAGAACCTAAACAAGCATGGAATATACCTTAAGATTATGGCAGAAACATCAAATTAAGTATTCTCTTTAATTCAAACAAGCATACTTACATTTCTCACATACAACAACATTTAGCATTCATTCCATTTTACATGACATGTATAAACAACAACTCCACCCCAAAGGGGGATGAAACTACTCACTCATTATTAATCTAACATTCATATTAAGGAAAGAAAACATGCTGATTAATTCTACGAAGATTAAAACAAACAAAGTTAACTAAGCATGCAAGAATTAAAAGAAACTATAATGAACTAACAAAACATTCTTTATTGCTCACTCACTTTACAAGAAGCATCTCTCCACCAGATTTGCTCCAAGGCTTTACTCCTAGTAGAGAGAATGACCACCAAGAGAGGATATGTATTACAAAGGAGGATGAAGAGTTCTATTTATAGCCATGAAAAAAGGTAATCCGAGACGATCCCCCGGAATGGGACTAAACGCATACCACAAATGAACTAAATACATACTAATACAACACCCGATGAAGTCTTATCGGGTTTGGATCCAAATGGATCGTCAATTGGCAGTCTGGGACAACCAATTGGTGGTCTGGGACAACCAATTGGCAGTTTGGGTTGATCGGGTCTGGTTTTAGGTGGCTTGATTCTGGCTTAATTTCTTCATGTTTGGTGAACCCGATTTGGTTGTTGATGTTTAGGCCCGGATCTAATTGCCAAAATACTCCTCATAATGGTGTGAAGCTTCTTGATTTGTTCATTGATCTTTTTGGTTTACATCTGGTTCTTTCCCTCTTGCATATCAGTCCATAAGTCACAATTTAATCTTTTTTCTCACGTTTAGGTCCTTTTTGTGTCTCTTCTTCTTCTTTCATGTTTATTCCTGAATCTTAAACATAAAACTCGTTACGTAGCATTGCTTAGATTCAAAATAGAGGATATAAGACACAAATATATGCATGATATGATGTCAATCATGCTCGGCATGCGATTTCTAATGAGATAGGGGCACATACCATTTATGAGCACGTTTATTATGATGGTGTGGTACAACCTTGTCAGCAAATTGATTGGGGTATATGACATTGTGCTGAGGATCACTATATGAAGATCTGGTGCGACTTGTTCCCGATTGCCAATTTTTTTACAAGTGTGAAGTTATGTCTTTCTCAATGGGAACGGATGCTTCGTTGTACCCGTGTATTATAATGCTACCTTGGGAGAGTCCGTCTACCATGACGAAGTCATGCAGAGAGTTGATTATTGCTCATTTAGGGAGTTACATACATTACATTCCCTTAGAATTAATTGAGGGATTTCCAGTACCTCCTACAGCGACCCTGTGGTTTCAAATGCGAGACGAGAGTGTGTCTGGATGGGAGGTGGAGTACGAAAGTAGGAGAGCATTTGGGACTAATTACGTAGTATGTTTTGATTGTAATTTGTAATGTATTGGTTAAATCACTGTGTTTTTAATGTGTAATTTGTTCACGTTGTTTTCTTATCGTGTTTTTTTATTAGATTCAAATTTAAAATGCATAAAATATAACAAATAGGGAGAAGATATGTTCGTCAGAAATAAATAATAAGAGTACAACAAGTAAGGAAATACAAATACAAATAATAAGAATTCAACAGATAATAAAGTAAATAATTTACAAGCCGACTACAACTCATGATCCGAATCGTGGTCGGAAATGCCCAACTGACTGTTTCACGCTTGTATGAAGTCATCCCAACCTTCACATGCAGATCTCATCTCCTCGTTCGACATCTCGTACCTATAATCCAGAAACGGTTGCACAAGCCTGTAGGATTTCATGTTTAATTATACATATATATTTTCGAAATTTTTATGTATAATAAGGATCAATTACAATTTTCTTTGATTTATTTCATGCATGCATCGGTTTGTTTTAACATCTAGTTTCAAAACTCTATTAAAACAAACAAGGGCTCCGAAATTCATACCTAGAAGTTCTCAAAAACTTCTTGAAGATTCGGAGACGTTGGGGATGCTTCTCGCCGCGCCGGATGCCTCCGAGTGTTCACCGAAACCCTAAACAAGGTTGGAGAGAAAGGAGCTAGCCAATCGATCTCCAAACAAGCTTAGAATCTAGCTACAAACCCCTTCCTTAGCCTCTGAGATTTCTCCTTCCAAAGACTTAGAAAACTAAGAGAATTTTCGTGGGATTTTGTGGTGAATTAAGAGAGAAAATAATTATTGAATTGTGTGTCACAATTAGGGAGAATAAGGACCTATTTATAGGTTCCAATCTTACTCTTAATCATGGCTATTCTTTAGCCACGGTTTTATGACAATTTCTCTCACAAACTAATTCCATAATGCATTATATGCACCCACAAAACGTTTGACCAAATTTGGAGCTAATCCAACAATCGATCAAATTAATCTCTTAATAATCAAAGGCAGAAAATCGACCGCTGTTCGGTTTACCGAGTCCCACTCGGTTAACCGAATTTGTCACGATCGTTTAACCGAGTACGTGACGGATGACCGAATCTTAAGGGGAAAAAATCTCCTTAACCGATCAGACTCATTCACGTCCAAGACCGAGTGCTATTCGGTTAACCGAAAATATCGGAACTTGACATTGTTCGGTCGACCGTTTCTGGTTCGGTACACCGTACCAAAGTTCCAGGCACTTTGGTCAAGTTCGGTCAATCAATTACGATTATCCGTTCCACGTTTGGTTGACCGATCCATAGATCCTTCGGTCGATCGAACCTCAACGGATTACCGAACTTCTACCCGATTTTGCCTATTTCAAATTTTGGATTTATTTCCAACAAAATTTGAACTTAAGGGGGTTTTAGCAAATTCACAACTTATGCAATGTATTATCCTATGCAACAATAAATTATTGCACCCCATAATATATGCATATAATATGAATTTATCATGACTCTAATTAAGTTTATATACAACATAATTGATTTTACTTGTTCACCACATGTGTCATATTTTCTATGAGAAACCCGACACATCATATGAACCAAAAATCAAGCTTCTTGTTTCACGGTTTTCGCGGTGTGACCTATGGGAGGATCTAAACTAAGTTGGCAGTGATATTAAGAGCTTAATATCACAAGCTATAAGCGGTATCTAGCTACACATTATAGCTCCCAATTAGTTAGATGTCTTAATTCCACTCGAACCAAAACCCGATCCATTTAGTGATGGAGTGCATCACTTGTGTCCGTCCCTTGCCTCATGATATTAAGAATACACACAAAGTAGTATTGTGTCATCTTTGTATTAGTATTCATTTCTTGATCTCTTTAAGCTAGTTATAAATATGTGACTTAACTCAAATCACATTGTGCACATTATAACTTTGCTTTATCAAGGGGCCCACTAATATCATCACTCAATTAAGAGGGGCAATGATAATCTTTTAACTAACTATCTTCTCCAACGAAAGTTATACTTAACAAACCGATGCCTTTACACTACACTGATCGATAGTTCAAGACACTGATCTAATTAAGTATTCCTTAAGTGATTAGATATAAGTCTCATATCAAAGGACCAAAGACACAGTAAAATATTAATGACACAGAAACACATTTCTATAATATTTTACTTATTAGGTCTATTCAGTATACAAAAGTAATATTTTCCTCTTTTGCATACCCGTGTCGTCACTCACTTGTAGAGCTACAATGATCTATGACCAACACGACAATCTTAACTCGGTAATTAATGTCCCATGTTAATTACCATGATTGCGAATATCTTTTGTTTTATGCAAACCAATATCTTTCAGAGCTCTACGGTTAAGGACCAAGAGCCTCTTCCTTAACACTTCTAAAAGATGAATAACATAAACAATGAACAAATGATTTCTCATTCAATTCATAATAATTGGCATTTTAAAGGTAAAACTTTTAGAACACATTCCCTTCAATCTCCCACTTGTTATCAAAGTTTTCTTTCACATACATTCTCAATGCATAAAACATCAATAACTAGGGTAACCTTCCCTAATCACCTATCAAGCCAATCCACATGGACCCTCGGATCCATGGACTCGAAATATATATTTCGTCTCTTAGCTTGGTATGAAGGTTTGTTGAATGGATCAGTTGTGCCACTGTTGTGTCCACCTATTTATTTATTTTGTCTTTCGTTGGTGGTTGAGTTAGCTGTAGTGATATTACTCCTAACTACACTAGCTCATACCTCCACCTTCGATAATGATGACGCATCATCACTCCAACCTCTTATTGTCTAGAATTCCTATAAGAATTGCATCAAAACAGCCCTCGGCTATTTTCTCCTTTGTCTTCCATAAACAAGAACATTATCTTTAGTCTGGTTAAGGTACTTCAGAATATTCTTGACCGCAATCCTATGATTTAGGATTCGCGTTGGATTGGTGACCTCTTGTCACATTTAAAGCATACGAGATATTGAGTCTTGTGCAAGTCATTGTGTACATGGTCCTTCCTTTTGCCGAAGCATAAGGGATACCTTCATGTACTCCAAGTCTTTGTGTGTTTGAGCACATTGAGACTTCTTGAGTTGCACACCTATACTCATACTTATTGGCATATTGTCCATATCGGAATTGTTCACCCTGAACATTTCCAAAGACCTTGTCAATGTATGCACGTTGACTGAAGCCAATGAGTCTACGGGATGTATCTTGATTCTCAAGATGTGTTGAGCCTCATCCTTTTCTTTTCACTGAATACACTGATTTCAACGAAATTTCTCGTTTGCTAATGCAAAGGTATATGATTGCTCATGAGCAATATGTCATCGACATATAAGATCAGAAGTACTACATGGCTCCCACTAATCTCCTTGTATATACAAGGTACTCCTTTACTTTGAATGAAGTGAATCTTCTTCACCTCTTCGTCAAAGCGTTTGTTCCAACTCCTCGATGCTTGTTTCAATCCACAAATGGATTCTCGAAACTTGCATTTCTTCTCGCTATTATTTGGATCATCAAAACCTTGAGGTTGTACCATGTACATATCCTCCTCCAAGTTCCTGTTTAAGGAACGTCATTTCGATATCCATCTTCCATATCCCACAATTGTGAAATGCGGTAATAGTGAGCATAATCCGAATAGATTTTAATATGACAACTTCTCAAAAATTTCATCAAAGTCAATTTCTTGAATTTGAGTATAACTTTTGCTACAAGCCTTGCTTCGTAGGTTGTCAAGTTACTATCCATGTCTATCTTCCTCCTAAAAGCTCATTTATACTTAATGGCATTTTCTCTTGAGGAAGGCAAATCAAGTTCTACACTTAATTATCATACATGGATTCTATTTCGGATTCCATGGCCTTAAGCCAATGTTTGGAGTCTTCTCTTACCATTGCTTCTTGGAAGGTTGAGGGATCTTTGGTATCTAGTACCATGATCTCATGAAGTCCCACATACTTATTGGGTTTCTTCATTTCCCTCATTGACCTTCTTAGTTCTTTTGGTTCTTCTCGTGTCTCTCGAACTTCTTCCACAATTGCTTGAGGAATAGGTTCATGTTCGACTCTCGAACGCACACTAGGTGAGGATGATTGAGATTCTCTCACAATTTCTTGTAAGGATCTCTCGCTCATACTCCCACTAACCAAATGAATCTCGGTTGGGCCTTCATGATTTTGAATGCAACATTCACATCATGATCTTGTAAAGTATCTTGAGTTTTCTCAAGCTCAACTCTACTCCCACTACTTTTCTCTCTTTTCCAGAAATTCCAGAAAAACCATATCTCTCTCTACAATCTTTCGATTGGAGGTGATATACCAAAAGTAGTATCCTCTTGTCACACGAGGACAACCTATAAAGAAGCACTTATCCGCTTTTGGTTGAAGCTTGGTCGACATCAATTTCTTGATGTATACCTCACAACCCCAAATCTTGAGAAAGTCGAGCTTAGGTGTCTTTCAACTCCATAGCTCACAAGACATTTTCTCCACGGATTTGGATGGAACATTATTTAGTGAGTTTGTCATTATTTGTAGTGCATAATTCCAAAAGTAAATCGGCAATTTAAATTGACTCATTATTGATCGAACCATGTCGAGCAATATCCTATTCCTACTTTAGGAATGAGTCAAATTAGGTATCCTAAGCACTCACCCCTACGAACCGTTCATAGAGACTCGATATTCTTGTTGAGCCGGTTCACTACTTCATCCTCGAATTCCTTGAACTTGTCAAAGAATTCACTTTTGCTTCCCATTAGACAAATATAGCCATAATGACTATAGTTGTCTGTGAACAAAATGAAGTACCTTAAACCGTCTCTTGCACTTGTACTTATCGGACCACATACATTAGAATGTATCATATCCAATTAGTTGTTCGTTTTCGTTTCTTTCTTCTTGAAAAGTCTCTTGGTCATTTATTTGACCAATCCGATAGTGCTACAAGATTGTATCATTCACGTGAGTTATCTTAGTTTCTCTTTTGTTATTGTTTGTTTGAGTTTGTTCATTATTTATTTCAAGCAAATATAAATCATTCCATATGAATGTATTTGCATAGAAAATTCCATTCTTCGATATAGACAAGCAAGAATTAAAATATTTATTAAAATTTATCCATATCCAAAACTTGATACAGAATAGTTCTTGCTAATCGAAGGTACATAACAAACATTCTACAAAACATAAATTTAAATCACTAGACTATTGAAGTTCTATAGAATCTTGTACAATTGCAGCGATGCTTGTACTATTTCCAATCTTCAATATCATCTCGTTCCCAACGAGTTCCTTCCTATCCTTCAATAGCTGCACATCAAAATTATGTGAGCACAAGATCCGGTAACCACTACCAAATCAAGGATAGAGGTGATTAAATTTATCTCAATAACAAACATACCTATGGCGTTTCTCGGGCGCCTACGTTCAATCATCCCATTTTCAAGGTCTTCCTTGTACTTGGGGCAATTAGGTCGGATGTGTCCCTTTTCACCGCAGTGAAAGCACTCCGTGTTGGGAGTTGGAGATTTGAAAGATTTCCCCCTTGAGGCACTCCCATGAGTACCTCCTACTCCCTTGCTCTTGATTGACGTATCTTTGGTAAATTTGCCTTTACCTTTGTTGATCTTTTTGCTCCTCTCATGGACGGCTAGGACGTGATTGTCCTGACCTTTGCCCATGTCAACTTCAGCCGTTTTGAGAGCGTTGTGAAGCTCCTCAAGACTCACCCCTTTTTCACGCACATGATAGTGCATCACAAAGTCCTTGAAGGACGGGGCTAGAGAGCCAAGAATCAGATCTTCGGCAATGTCCTCGGGCATTGGAGAAGAGAGCTTCGACAATTTCTCAAGGTATCCTTACATCATGAGAAAATGCATAGATACCGATGTTCCCTCCGCCATATGGCACCTTCTGAGTGCGATGGTGGTCTTATAGCGCTCCTTTCGGGCACTATCCATGAACATCTTGGTTAGAGCTTCCATGGTCTTCTTGGGTTTTGAATCCAAGTATTTCGCTTGAAGCGAGTCACCCATGGATGCTAGTATAAGACCGTGAACTTGGTTCTCTTGGTCTTCCCACTTGGCCATCGCCTCTTTCTCTTTATCGGTTGCCTTCTCATTTAATTTTGGGATTTCACCATCCAAAATATGAGATAGTTTTTCAAACCTCAACACGATATTAAGATTGAGTTGCCATTTCATGAAGTTTGAGCCATCATTTTGCAAAGGGTTCTTTTCGATCATAGATCGCACAATTGGTTGGATATTTGACATTTCTACAAAATAAATTATATAGGTTTTAATGCCAATTTTATGTTTTAATACATACATACATATATATATCGAATATGATGTAAATACTGCAATTAAAATCTTGCCCGTAAATGCAGTAATCCAAGATCCCATCAATTGTAATATAGACTAGCTAAGGGCTATCGAATACATTACAACATCAAGGTAAGAAAACATTTTCTAATCACAACCTTTTTGAATTTTAGCAACATTTAGCATCTTCAAACTTTTGTGACTCTTGTCGTTTTAATTATGAGGGAATGCGACCTATCCTCGTAAGAAAAACTTTTTCCCAAAACCGAGCGAGGGCTCTAGGTAATGTTAAGAAAACTTATTTTCATTTGATACGAGATACGTTTATCTATTGTATTCACAACTAAACATACTTGGGGTTCACTAGGGTGAAACACACCTCATATATTTAATTGTGGCACAACAACAGACAACCTTTATATCTCCCACTATTCCCAAAGATAGAGGGAGTTATCTCCCGCTAAGGGCGAGCAGAGTATCCCTCGATCAATGGCTGCTAGTGGATGAAATAAGAAGGAAAAATTAATCTTAATTTTTGTTGGACAATTTCATTTATCAACATGTGATTTTGAATTTTAGTTTATCATGCATATTTAAATTTATACACATCCTAACATTCACCACATTCATCACATGCATAGCAGAAATTAAAACACAGAAATTAAACATTCACACAATCCACATCGTGTGAGTTTATATGTTCCCTTCGATCCTTGATCCTCGATCCCCGATCCTCGATCCTTGATCGATGCGCTACAGCGGTGACTTCCTCTTGCACCGGAGATGTAGATTTTACAGAAAATAAACATGCTCCTCACATTCGATAAAAACCGACTAGTGCAAGTCCTATGTAAAAATCTCTCATATGCAAATGCAACTATCTAAAATATGGAAATAGAGAGAATTTTGGCTTTTACATACATAAGCCCCTGTATTATAATAATAACATACATTCATAGCTTCTAATTTTGGAACATATAAACTCACAATCCTGCAAAGCAACTCAAGCAACCATGCACGCAATTGCTATAAACTAGAGAATCTAATTTATCAATCATCCAAAATTCTCAACAATTCTTTGAAAAATATTTTGAAATCCATTAAAAACATTTTTCATTCATCCACAGTTCAAAACTATTTTTGAACCGCTGTCCATCCAATTTCCAATGGAAAGATGAATCGCAGTTTTTCGGTTTTGTTGATTCTCTTACAAAATAATCGTTTATACTTAAAACGAAATTATTGCAAGTTAGACTTATGTTCAAATCATAATTCTAATAATTACATGCCATGTTTTAAACATTTTAAACATTTAAAACGAATTATTATAAAGAATTATTTCAACAAACATTTAAAGACCGAAAAAACCGGTAAAACGAATTGTTTAAATCCTTGATGGTAAACTAAATTTGTTTACAGCCATAAATCATAAGAAAATTGAACCCTAAGCTCTGATTCCACTGTAGGATTTCATGTTTAATTATACATATATATTTTCGAAATTTTTATGTATAATAAGGATCAATTATAATTTTCTTTGATTTATTTCATGCATGCATCGGTTTGTTTTAACATCTAGTTTCAAAACTCTATTAAAACAAACAAGGGCTCCGAAATTCATACCTAGAAGTTCTCAAAAACTTCTTGAAGATTCGGAGACGTTGGGGATGCTTCTCGCCGCGCCGGATGCCTCCGAGTGTTCACCGAAACCCTAAACAAGGTTGGAGAGAAAGGAGCTAGCCAATCGATCTCCAAACAAGCTTAGAATCTAGCTACAAACCCCTTCCTTAGCCTCTGAGATTTCTCCTTCCAAAGACTTAGAAAACTAAGAGAATTTTCGTAGGATTTTGTGGTGAATTAAGAGAGAAAATAATTATTGAATTGTGTGTCACAATTAGGGAGAATAAGGACCTATTTATAGGTTCCAATCTTACTCTTAATCATGGCTATTCTTTAGCCACGGTTTTATGAAAATTTCTCTCACAAACTAATTCCATAATGCATTATATGCACCCACAAAACGTTTGACCAAATTTGGAGCTAATCCAACCATCGATCAAATTAATCTCTTAATAATCAAAGGCAGAAAATCGACCGTTGTTCGGTTTACCGAGTCCCACTCGGTTAACCGAATTTGTCACGATCGTTTAACCGAGTACGTGACGGATGACCGAATCTTAAGGGGAAAAATTCTCCTTAACCGATCGGACTCATTCACGTCTAAGACCGAGTGCTATTCGGTTAACCGAAAATATCAGAACTTGACATTGTTCGGTCGACCGTTTCTGGTTCGGTACACCGTACCAAAGTTCCAGGCACTTTGGTCAAGTTCGGTCAATCAATTACGATTATCCGTTCCACGTTCGGTTGACCGATCCATAGATCCTTCGGTCGACCGAACCTCAACGGATTACCGAACTTCTACCCGATTTTGCCTATTTCAAATTTTGGATTTATTTCCAACAAAATTTGAACTTAAGGGGGTTTTAGCAAATTCACAACTTATGCAATGTATTATCCTATGCAACAATAAATTATTGCACCCCATAATATATGCATATAATATGAATTTATCATGACTCTAATTATGTTTATATACAACATAATTGATTTTACTTGTTCACCACATGTGTCATATTTTCTATGAGAAACCCGACACATCATATGAACCAAAAATCAAGCTTCTTGTTTCACGGTTTTCGCGGTGTGACCTATGGGAGGATCTAAACTAAGTTGGCAGTGATATTAAGAGCTTAATATCACAAGCTATAAGCGGTATCTAGCTACACATTATAGCTCCCAATTAGTTAGATGTCTTAATTCCACTCGAACCAAAACCCGATCCATTTAGTGATGGAGTGCATCACTTGTGTCCGTCCCTTGCCTCATGATATTAAGAATACACACAAAGTAGTATTGTGTCATCTTTGTATTAGTATTCATTTCTTGATCTCTTTAAGCTAGTTTTAAATATGTGACTTAACTCAAATCACATTGTGCACATTATAACTTTGCTTTATCAAGGGGCCCACTAATATCATCACTCAATTAAGAGGGGCAATGATAATCTTTTAACTAACTATCTTCTCCAACGAAAGTTATACTTAACCAACCGATGCCTTTACACTACACTGATCGATAGTTCAAGACACTGATCTAATTAAGTATTCCTTAAGTGATTAGATATAAGTCTTATATCAAAGGACCAAAGACACAGTAAAATATTAATGACACAGAAACACATTTCTATAATATTTTACTTATTAGGTCTATTCAGTATACAAAAGTAATAATTTCCTCTTTTGCATACCCGTGTCGTCACTCACTTGTAGAGCTACAATGATCTATGACCAACACGACAATCTTAACTCGGTAATTAATGTCCCATGTTAATTACCATGATTGCGAATATCTTTTGTTTTATGCAAACCAATATCTTTCAGAGCTCTACGGTTAAGGACCAAGAGTCTCTTCCTTAACACTTCTAAAAGATGAATAACATAAACAATGAACAAAATGATTTCTCATTCAATTCATAATAATTGGCATTTTAAAGGTAAAACTTTTAGAACACATTCCCTTCAATGCCATATCGTCATACTCATCTACTGGATATAATATCAAAATTAGTGTACATTAACAAGAAAACAAAATATACAATTCAAATAAAAAATAATTTACAAAAACTTACCACATCACCACATGTCCTATCCAGTGGTCTCTTAGGTCTCGGGGCAGTACCGCGTACGAGAAATGGATGTGAGCACCAACCGAACCAATCTAAATAATCTGCATGACAAGTGCAGGGGTCGCGGCTATTAGTGAGATCACCAAGGTGGAGTTAGAATCCTCTCGGAAATGTCCTCCAAACCAATTCTGCGTTCGAAGCGTTGTACCGGACGTCGTACGCCGTCGCAATCGTAGGCCGCACTACATGCTCTGCCGTCAGGATGTCAACAAGGATAAACTGAACGTACCCTAACTAACGCAAGGCGCGATCAGGAAAAATAAGGCTCCATGATATCCCGATAAAAAATAACGCACATCAATAAAGTCCTCGGCACAGCTGCAGCAGGCTCAGGACCATAGGGCAAGCACTCCACCTAAACGTTTACACGTTAATAATAATAAAAATAAAATTTAAATAGATGTGAACGATATAGAATTTTATACCAGCGATGCAATCATCTGATCTAGCCGTCTACGAATGGAATGGAGTCGCCCCTCACTCTTATCCTCGGTCTGGACATCCTACACACGTGAACGAGGATTACTCGACTCACTGATTTTCCTCTCCCAATGCGGGCCGAAAGGAGGAAAATACTCATATATCCAGGCCTGCAACAGCGTAAGACAATCCACAATACAAGAACAATCAGCATGACTCGCTATCCCCAACTGACGATACATGTATGCCAACGTCGCCGACCCCTATGAGTACTGACCAATCGTATACGGGTCCCTAGCCTCCAATAGGTTGCATTGTCTGACTCTGTAACCGCTCTTGTCGACAAACAAGATGCATCCGAGCAGTAAGTAAAGGTAGGAAGTCAACTGCGTATCCTCAGTCCGTGGTGGTCGTCTCCATCTGCAAAAGTCGTCAACAACATCGATGCTAACACCACCACCTCTCCAAAAGTGGTTATCCCTCTCAAGACCATCGACGCTCACCCCAAGCAACTCTGATACATAACTCTTCAGCTCAGGCGTCGATGCCTGAGCACTAACCATACCCTCCTCAACAGAAATGCGTAGAATCTGGAAGACGTCATGCAACATGTCGTCATCTCTCCGAAAGGCAAATGGAAGGAGTTGGTGTCGGGCTGCCACCGCTCCACAAAGGTAGAAATCAACGACATGTCAAGGCAGAGGAACATGTTGTAAGGCAAGTGACCCAATCCACTATTAGTAATGGCTCCCATGATATCATCACTAAAAACTGAGCGCCAACCCTGCAATGTAGTACATGTTGTGTGCTGATTATGACACTTCAGAACCTTCCGATCCTCGCCCTCCCAAATGCGTCTGGCAATGTGACCTCCGAAACTCGGAATGACGCTGTCATCTAAAGGACCAACGAGCATCACACTAGTCACGATCCAAGAATCATCCTCAACCCTCTTCTTTTTCTGAGCTCGGGCATCTGCAGTGCACGAACTGGAATCACTGGTCACAAACCTACCACCTCTACCCTTCCGAATTACCCACTTAGCAGAAGAAGAACTACCATGTCGCCCCTGTCCTCTACCATATTGTTGTCTTTCCTCTTGTTGCTGCTCCAACTCCAACCCATACAGACCCCCATTGTCACTCTCCACCTCGTCCGAATCCTCCTCCTCATCAAAGAATCATCACGTGTCTGACGACGACGTAAATTATTTCTCTCCCTCCTAACCGAAGCAAATATACTCCATCTACGTGGATGATGAGGTGCTCAATCCTCTTCATAAGCATGTACAACGCGTAAAAGTATGGATTTTCTTCTTCCTTCACGGTAACCCAATGATTATTAATTAAATTTTAGAAATAAAATGTTGTTAAATGGATTTAAGCATCTAAATTAACAAATTTATTAATTATTTTGAACAAATTATCAATTAATACTAATTATTACTTATAAAAATAAAAAATATGGGAGGGCGTCTGCGGGAGACGCCTCCCCATGGGGAGGCGTCACTGGTAGATGCCCACCCCATGGGATGGGCGTCCCTGATAGGGGCGACTCCCAACGGTCAGGCGCTCGGGGAGCCCATAGGTTGGGGGGGAGGGGGGGGTGCTCCCGCAGACGCCCGCCCTAATATAAAACAAAAAAAAATTAAATAAATGTGACATTTACCAAATTCGAGTGCACTAGGGCATCCGCTGGCTCCTTTCCTGGCATTTGAGACATTCTTTTTATGATTATGAGAGGAAGATGAAGAGAGAGTGGTGGTACGAGAGTGAAATGAAGAAATATATAAGTAGAAATGAGAGAAGGACAAAATGATAATTCACACGAGCGATTTAAGTAATTTTGGGATGACGTTTAGCAATTCAGATGTTTTATTGCAAAGATAAGTGTCATTATGAGTTTGAAAGGAATGTGTGTTCTAAATGTATTCTTTTACGTTTTTTTATTATGAATTGAATGTATAAACATTTTTTTCTATGATTAATGTATTCATTTTTTGGAAGTGTTAAGGAAGAGACTCCTGGTGATTAACTGTAAAGCTTTAAAAGATAACAATTTACATAAATCAAAAGTAATTCACAATCGTAGTGATTAACATGTGTTGAGGACCAAAACCCAGAATGTGTAACACATATAGATGCGGTCCATTAGGCCCAATTAGGTTTCCATAATATTCACAATTATATATATATAACTTAGATTAGTCCCATATTGATTATTGTATATTTGTCACTGTACAATTCTAGTATAAATAGAATCACATCCCTCTCAATTAACTCAATTAAGAGAGATCATCTTTTCTTTTTTAAGATACTTCTCTTACATTTCTACATGATATCAAGAGCAATTTCTTGGAAGTTAACACTTCAATATCCATCTTTTTCTCCTTTTTTTCCAAACAATAATAGTCTACCTAACCCAGCCCACTACAACACCCACTTCTTCCAAACCAAATCCTCCACTCTACATGTCCTCTCTCCATTCGATCTCAACCTCTCCCCAGGAGTCCCACACAAAGAAAACACAAATCAGAATCCAACGGCTCACAAAGAAGCACAACGCATCCAACGTTTCACATTCCAATGAATTTCAAATTTCTCTCCAGAAACTTTCAAAGCATTGTTTCCCTGCCTAACCCTAAATCCAACGCTTCATATCTTTTCCATCCACTCATATATATGCATTGTTTTCTGTTTTCCGCATTTTCTCTCTTTCTCTCCTCACTGAGATTTCTAGGGTTTTTCCGCCGCGTAAAAGGATCTTCCTCTCCCTGATCTCTGATCTTGAACAGATTTCAGAATATTTCTTTTTCTTGATCTTTCATCTTTTTTTAGTTTCTTACTTTGATTCGTTTGGCATAAAAAATATACAAAGAAGAGTTTCTGTTTCTCGCCCACCTTGTTCACAGTCTTGATTTTTGTTTTGGTTTTCGATCCCTCCTTTTTTCTGTTCTATTCGTTCGTCGTTCCATAGCTCCGATATGGATTTTTTTTCCAAGAATTGGTTCATTTTTTCTACATTATTCTTTTCTCCGATCATGATCTTCTCATATCTGATCCTGAGCATGTGCGAACGAATCACTATGAGAACACACCATTTTATTTTATTTATTTTTATCATCTTTTTCTTCTTTTGTTAGTCGAGGATCCTGAGCCATTTTTCTATGGTCTCCTGCACATAACGTCTATGGTTTGCTCCGATCAACACCATTTGGGTTTTGGTCCTGAGCTTTTGTGCAACATCCTTAAGTTTAGAACTTTTTTTGTTTATTTTTTTGGTTTTTGTACTTTGTCTTTACAGACCAACTAAAGATTGTTCAGTATTTTCTTTTCCTTTAGGTTTGTTTCTTTTCAATGACTGGGTCTGCGAGCTCTAGTTCCTCTATGGTTTCATCGACTCTGATGTCTCTTATTTCAAACCCTTTCTTTACGGTGCATGTGCGCCTCAACCGGAATAATTTTTTACTGTGGCGATCACAGATCGTTCCGATTATACGGGGTCATGAGTTGTTTGGTTACTTGGATGATACTTTTCCTTGACCACCTGATTTCCTCACTGAGAATATCACAACATCAAATCCCGCCTTTCTGTACTGGAGGAAGCAAGACCAGCTTCTTCATGGATGGCTTCTATCATCCTTAACAGAGGGCATTCTTGCGCATGTTGTTGGTTGTAACTCCTCGTATACGGTTTGCACCACCTTAGAATGACATTTTGCCTCTCATTCGCATACTCGCATAATACAACTCTGCCTCCAGTTACAAACCACCAAAAAAGGAGATCTCTCTATCTTTAACTACCTTCAAAAAATGAAAACCATTGCTGATAACCTTGCTGTTGTTGCACACCCTGTGTCTGACTCTGATCTGGTGCTTCACATGCTCTCTGGACTCAGCCCTGAATACAAGTCCTTTGTAACCTTCGTGTCCACCCGCACGGAGTCCCTCACTATCGAAGATCTCCACGGCATGCTTCTCAGTCAGGAGCTCCGCATTCAGTAAAATATTCCTTTTGATGCTTCTGAAGGGAATGTGTTCTAAAAGTCTACTTCTATATGTTAACTATTATGAATTGGATGTGCAAACATTTTGTTCCTTAATTAATGTATTCGTCTTTTAGAAGTGTTAAGGAAGAGGCTATTGGTCCTTAACCGTAGAGCTCTGAAAGATAATGGTTACATAATTCAAAAGTTATTCACAATCATGGTAATTGACATAGAACATTAACTACCAAGATAAGATTGTCGTGTTGGTTAAAGAGTATTGTTGCTCTACTAATATTTAACGGTACGAGTTTATAAAAGAGGAAAATGGTTACTTTTATATATTGAATAAACCTAGCAAGTGAAACATTATGGAATTGTATTAAGTGTCATTAATGTTTTCACTGTATCTTGAATCTATAATATGAGACTTATATCTTTTCACATAAGAAGTGTTTCATTTGATTAGTGTCAAAAGTTATCATTTAGCATAGTGATAAAGACAATATTGGTTGAACATGACGTATGATAGAAAAGATAGTTAGTCAAAAGATTTTCATTGGGGGTCATTTGATAAAGTAAAATTATAATGTGCACAATGTGACTTGTGTTAAGTTACATATTTATAATTAGCTTAAAAGATCAAGAAATGAGTATATAATACAAAAGTGACACATTTCTACTTTGTATAATACTCTTAATATCATGAGGCAAGGTATATACACAAGTTGTGTTCTTACATCACTAAATAGATCGTGTTTAGTTTCTAGTGAACAAGACATCTATATTAATTGGGTAACTATAATGTGTAGCGAGATACCGCTTATAGTTTGTGATGTTAAGTGTTTAATATCATTGCCAATATAGCTTAGATCCTCTTATAGATCATACTACAAAACTGGGAAACAAGAAGCTTGATTTGATATTCATATCCTGTATCAGGTTTAATGTGAAATGGGATACATGTGGTGAATCGATAAAATCAATATGTCATGAAAATTAACATAATTAGAATCATAAATAAATTCATATGAGATGTATGTATAATGGGTGTAATAGTTGGACATTACATAAGATAATATGATACATCATATATGAATTTGCTAAAAACCACAAGGATCAAATTTTGTTGGATGTAAATCCAAAATTTGACACAGGCAAAATCGGGTCAAAACGGTAGACTGTTTTGAGATCGGTCGACCGAGTTTTTCCGAACGGTCGACCAGACAGAGATCAGATGCGCATGGGTCGACCGAAAATTATCAGGATGTGTCTTGATAATAGGAGCGGTCGACCGGGCGGAATACACGGTCGACCGAAAAACTCTAGGAGATATCTTTGTGATATAACGGTCGACCGGTATAGGGACACGGTCGACCGAAATTTACCAGGAGCAATTTTTGTAAGTAAACGGTCGACCGGAGTGAGATGTGATTCAACCGAAATTTTCTAGGGACTTTTCCTTATAAATATTCAGTCAACCGTCTAGCTCACGGTTCGACCGAACTTGTCAAAGTCAGAACCGTTCGGTCGACCGAGTGGTGATTTCAATCGACCGTTCGGCACGATTTTGCCTTGAGTTATTAAGAGATTAGTGTTCATCATTCGTTGGATTTATTCCAATTATGGTCAAATGATTTTGAGGATGATTATGTGTCAATTTGTGATTGGTTTAAGGGAGAGAAAAGCAAGAGATCATGGGTTAGTGGGTGACCCATGGTGTGGGTGTTGGGAGAATCTATAAATAGGTCTCATCTCCCTACTTGTTTTAAGGTTAATGTAAAAATTCTCTTCCCCTAATATCTCCACTGATCCATCCAAATTTCTCCTAATAATTTCGAACTCTTGGAGATTAAATTCTCATAGAGCTTTAGAGGGGTTATTAGCTAGATTTTAAGCTTGATTTAGAGATTGAATTGGTTAGCTCCTTTCTCTCTAACCTTGTTTAGAGTTTAGTAAATACTTGGAGGCGAATCGACGAGCGACGCAACTCCGGATCTTCATAAAGGTTTTAGAGAACCTTTGGGGTATGATCCTCTTATATTTGTTTTAATATATATATATATATATATGTAGTTTATATGATATTAGAATAAATATAAACAATGTACATGAAATCATCGAAAATATGGAAATCGATTTTTATGCATGTATATTTTTTTCCAAATGTAAACATACATAAAGCTTCCGCCAATGCAGCGGTCAAGACTGCACCCCCCCCCCCCCCCCCCAACAACTACAACAATCGCAACAACCGAGGTCATGGACGAGGACGGGTGCGGTTTCGAAACAACAATAACCATCCTGGCCCTCCTGCTGCATCCAACCTTGGACCACAACCTCCTTTTTCTCTACACAACAACAACCCTCAGCGTCCAAAAATCTAATGCCAAATCTTCTCCAAAATGGGGCATAATGCTCTTCAGTGCTACCGACGCTACGACCCTTCCTTCACTGCTTCCGCACCTTTATCGGCTATGATGGCCAACTCTTGTCAGTCTCTGATGATGCATGGTACCCAGACTCTGGTGCAACAAATCATCTGACTAATGACGATGACTCATTCTAGACCTCCACTGACCACCGCAATAAACATTCGCACCGCAAAAGGTGCAAGTTTGCATATCATTAGCAGTGGTTCTTTTATCATTCCTTCTCATACTCGATCTTTACGAATGCATAAAGTATTTTTCGTTCCCTCCGTCACAAAAAAACTTTTAACTGTTGCTCAATTTTCAAAAGACAACAATGTTTATTTTGAATTTTATCCTTTTCATTGTTTTGTGAAGGATCTCTTCTCGGGACAGGTCCTTCTCGAAGGGCGTCTTGAGAATGGCCTCTACAAACTGCACCTTTCTCAACCATCTTTTGCCAATTTGGTATTTATGTTTGAACGAACTTCTATTAATACTTGGCATAATCGCCTTGGGCATCCTGCTGCCTAAATAGTGCATTCTATAATTCGTAATAATGGCTTACCAGTAACTGGTCCTCAAAAACTAAACTTTTGTAATACATGTCCATTATTAAAAAAATAGTAGCCAACATTTTCACATTATGATTCTCGTTCTACTGCACCTTTACAATTGATTTTTGCTGATGTATGGGGACCCTCTCCCATTGTTTCTACGTCTGGTTTTCACTATTATGTCTACTTTTTAGATGATTTTAGCTGATATACATGTATTTTTCCGATTACTTTTAAATCTGATGTTCTTCAAAATTTTCAAAAGTTCAAAATGCAGGTAGAAACTGAAAACATTGTGTTCTAAAAGTTTTACTTTTAAATGTCTTTTATAATGAATTGAATGTATTGAACATTTTGTTTCTTGATTAATGTATTTGTCTTTTGTAAGTGTTAAGGAAGATGCTCTTGGTCCTTAACCGTATGGCTCTAAAAGATAATGGTTTACATAAATCAAAAATAATTCACAATCATGGTAATTAACATGGAATATTAATTACCGAAATAAGATTGTCGTGTTGGTTAAGAGAAATATTGTATCTCTACAAATATTTAACAACATGAGTATATGAAATAGAAAATGGTTCTTTCATATATTGAATTGACCTAATAAATGAAACATTATGGAATTGTGTTTGTGTCATTACTGTTTCATTGTGTCTTTGAATCCTAAGATATGAGACATATTTTTTCACATAAGGAATATATGATTTGATTATTATCAAAAGTTATCAATGACTATAGTGATAAAGGTATTAGTTGGTTATACATAACTTGTGATGAAAAAGTTGACATGTCAAAAGATTATCATTGCCTCTCTTGACTTGAGTGGTGATATAAATGAGCCCCTTGATAAAGCGAAATTATAATGTGCACAATGTAACTTGTGTATAGTTACATATTTATAATTAGCTTGAGAGATCAAGAAAACGAATATATATTACAAAGATGACACAATTCTACTTTGTATAATATTCTCAATATCATGATGCAAGAGATAGACACAAGTGATATTAAATATCACTAAATGGATCGTGTTTGGTTTGAGTGAGCAAAATATTTTTGTTATTTGGGTAACTATAATGTGTAGCTTGATACCGCTTATAGTTTATGATATAAAGTGTTTTATATCATTGCCAACATAACTTATATCCTCCTATAGGTCACACAACAGTACTGGGAAACAAGGAATTTGATTTTACATTTTATATGATGTATTGAAATACATGTGGTAAAATATTAAAATCAAATGTGTCATTTTTACGACATGGTTAGAATAATAAATAAATTTATATGAGATGTAAATATATTATGGGGTGTAATGTTTGACATTATATATGATAATACGTTGCATATTATAATGTGGTTTGTAACATTAAAAAAAAATTTGCTAAAACCCTGGAGATCAATTTTTATTGGATATTGATCCAAAATTTAGGAAAAGACAAAAAACATTACAAAACGGTTGAACGCTTTTTGCAAAATGGTTGACCGATTAACAATAATTTCTGATTTTTTTGAAAACATTTTTCCACGGTTTTGCTTGAATTAATAAGAGAATTTCTTTGATCATGGGTTGAAAAGAATGTGTTCTAAAAGTTACTTTTATATGTCAATTGTTATGAATTGGATGTGCAAACATTTTGTTCCTTGATTATGGTATTCATCTTTTAGAATGGATAATGAAAAGGCGTTTGGTCCTTAACCGTAGAGCCCTAAAAGATAATGGTTTACATAAATCAAAAGTTATTCACAATAATGGTAATTAACATGGAACATTAATCACCAAGATAAGATTGTCGTGTTGGTCATCGATTGTTCTAACTCTCCAAATAATTGACGACACGAGTATATAAAAGAGGAAAAGATTACTTTTATATATTGAATAGACCTAACAAGTAGAACATTATGGAAATGCGCTTCGTGTCATTAATGTTTTACTGTGTCTTGGATCCTAAGATATGAGACTTATATCTTTTCGCTCAAGAAGTGCTTAATTTGATTATTGTCAAAAACTATCAATGAGTATAGTGATAAAGGCAATAGTTGTTTGAACATGACTTATGCTGGAAAAGATAGCTAGTCAAACGATTATCATTGCCCCACTTAATTGAGTGATGATATTAGTAGCCTCCTTGATAAAAAAATTATAATGTGCACAATGTAACTTAAGTTAAGTTACATAGTTATAATTAGCTTAAAGAGATCAAGAAATGAATATATACAAAAGTGACACATTTCTACTTTGTATATATACTTAATATCACAAGGCAATGGACGGACACAAGTGGTGCACTTACATCACCAAATGGATCGTGTTTTAGTTCTAGTGGAACAAAGACATCTGTGCTAATTGGGTAACTATAATGTGTAGCTAGATACCGCTTATAGTTTGGGATATTAAGTGTTTAATATCGCTGCCAATTTAGCTTACATCCATCTATAGGTCACACCACAAAACTGGGAAACAAGAAGCTTGATTTTGAGTTCATATGATGTGTCAGGTTTCAAGTGAAAAATGGACACATGTGGTGAATTAATAAAATCAATATGTCATGAGAATTGACATAATTAGAATCATAATAAAATCGTATGAGGTGTATATATTATGGGGTGTAATAATTTAATATTACATAGGATAATATATTACATAAGATATGAATTTGCTAAAAAACCCAAAAGATCAAATTTTGTTGGAAATAAATCCAAAATTTGACAAATGCAAAATCAGGGTCAAACACGGTAAACCGTTTAGGGTTCGGTCGACCGATGTGTCTTCGGAACGGTCAACCGAACAGGGAACGAGTAAACACAATTGGTTGACCGAAATTGTCTGGAGTGTCTGGACAATTGGGTTCGGTCAACCGAGCGTGAACGGTCAACCGAGAGAAAATATCCATGAGATATCTTGGATATTTTTGGTAGATTGAGGGTGACACAGTCGTCCGATGAATATTCGCCAGGAGAAATTTTGGTGGGTCAACGGTTGACCGGAGCAAGACGCGGATCGTCTGAATTTTTCCAGAGAATTTTTCTCATGCATATTCGATCGACCGTCTAACTCACGGTCCACCGAACATGTGTTAAAACCGAATGGTTCGGTTAACCGATAAGAATTCTCGGTCCACCGAACAACACGATTTTTGCCTGAATTATTAACAGAATAATTAGATAATGGGTTGGATTAATTCCAGATTTAGTCAAACGTTTTTTAGGATGCTTATGTGTCAATTTGATATTAATTTTAGGAGAGAATAAACAAGAGATCGTGACTAAAGAATAGTTCTTGATAAGGATGTTTTGGGAGCCTATAAAATGACCCATCATCCTACTTGTTATGTTAATGCATAAATTCTTTCTCTCATTAATCTCTCCCTTAACCACCACGCAAATCTCTTAATACTTTTAAGTTTTGGAGATAAAAATCTTAGGAGCTTAAAAGATGGGTTATTAGCTAGATTCTAAGCTTAATTAGAAATTGATTGGTTAACTCATTTCTCTCTAATCGTGTTTAGAGTTTGGTTTACACTTGGAGGCGAATCGGCGGGCAATTCGACGAGCAACAAAACTCCGGATCTTCTGAAAGGTTTTAGAGAACTTTTGGGTATGATAATCTATCCTTTGTTTATTTTAATATGTGTAGGAATGCATGATATTAGAATAAACAAATATATGTACGTAGTATCAATGAAAATATGAAATCAATCTTGTATATTTGTATAAAAAATATTAAAATATATACATACATGGGGACACAAAATCCTACATAGACGACATACACATAAACGTCAGATCTGAGAATGCTTATATCCGACATATATACCCCCGTACATCCGACATATATTTCCTTTTCTACGGTAGTACACGGTCACGTGTAGAGATAAAAATAAATAAGTTTCAAATCAAACCATAATCCGTATAATTAAAGATTATGGACATCAGTAAGCTCAATAATGGAACCGCCCATTTTACGACCTAAGCATTTGTCTTGCTGGGTAACTCAATTTAGTTTTTCCATTTCAAAATTCCTAAACTACCCTCCTCAAGTCTCTACGCTCGGTCTCTCTCCTGAAAAAATCCCACCATATCCAAACACCCAACTCCTTCCCAGTTCCCTCCATTCATCCATCCACAGTCCACACCATGCTAATCCACCACCCACCCACCCTCCTTTCCCCACTCCGGCCCCACCACGCTCCCTTCCCACCTCCCATCTCAGCCTCCTCAACCTCCCCACCTGCACCCCACTACGACTTCTCCCCACTCCTCCACCACCTCACCTCCCCAAACCCCTCCCTCGACCTCCACCTCGCCTCCACCTACCGCGCCGTCCCGGCCCCGCACTGGCACCACCTCCTCAAGACCCTCACCACCTCCCCTTCCACCCTCCCCTCCGCCCTCTCCCTCGTTCCCTGGCTCCAGAAACACAACCTCTGCTACTCCGTCCCGCTCCTCTACTCCATCCTCATCCACGCCCTCGGCCGCTCCAACCGCCTTTACGATGCGTTTCTCTTATCCCATCATTCCCCCGTTTCCGCCTTAACTTTCAACGCGCTTCTCTCCGCCGCCGCCTCTTCCGGTCACCTCGACACCGCGCTGTCGCTCTTCCCGCGGATGCGCGCGCATGGGTTTTTGTCTGATCTTGCGAATTACTCGCTGGTGCTTAATTCTCATATGCGGCTTCATGATCCGCCTGAGCCGGCCGTTCTTAATAAGATTGCGGAGGAACTGAGGTTCGATGGGATTGAGCCGGATTGTAAGCTGCTTAATGAATTTGTGCTTGCGTTCTCGCGGGCTGGGGATGCGGATACTGCGTTGGCGTTTTTGACGGTTCTTCAGGGGCAGGGGCTTAGTCCTAAGAATGCGGCGTTGGTTGCGCTTGTTTCTGTGTTGGGAGCAGCTGGACGTGTTTCCGAGGCCGAGGCAGTGTTTGAGGAGATGAGGGAAGGCGGATTGAAGCCGCGGACTAGAGCTTATAATGCTCTGCTGAAGGGGTACGTGAAGTGCGGGTTGTTGAAGGACGCGGAGTTTATGTTCAGGAGGATGGAGGTGAATGGGGTTTCGCCTGACGAACGGACTTATAGTCTTCTTATCGATGCGTACACGAACGAGGGACGGTGGGAGAGTGCGAGGATTTTGCTCAAGGAGATGGAGGCAAATGAGGTGAAGCCGAATGCGTATGTGTTTAGTAGGATTATGGCTGGGTTTAGGGATAAAGGGGAGTGGCAGAAATCATTTATGGTCTTGAAGGAGATGCGGAGCAATGGGGTTCGTCCTGATAGGCATTTCTACAATGTGATGATCGATGCATTCGGAAAGTATAATTGCTTGCAGCATGCGATGGATGCGTTTGAGCAAATGAAGTTGGATGGGATTCAACCGGATACTGTTACATGGAATACGTTGATTGATGCGCATTGCAAGGCCGGAAGGCATGATAAGGCGGATGAGTTCTTCAAGGAGATGCAAGAGAGTGGGTGTATGCCTTGCACAACGACATACAATATCATGATTAACTCGTTGGGCGAACAGGCCAGATGGGATGAACTGAACAACTTGTTGGCGAGGATGCGTGGTCAGGGGCTGTTGCCGAATACAATCACGTATACCACTCTTGTTGACGTTTATGGAAAGTCAGGAAGGTTTAATGATGCAATTGAGTGCTTAGAGGTCATGAAAGCGGGAGGGCTGAAGCCTTCAGCAACAATGTACCATGCCTTGGTCAATGCATATGCCCAACGGGTATGATCCTAGTACCATCTTACTAATCTAGTGTCATCATCTCAATTTTTTTAATAATTTGTTAGTCCAATTTTGTAGATGATACATATATTCCTTAAGGTTGTAGTTCGAATGGACAGTAATGTCAAACATCAATAGGAACTGAAGCAGTTAGCATATACACTATGTTCGGAACCCCACATAAAGTTACCACGTTCGTAGGATGATAAACATCTCTCTGTTTTCAACCCACAGGGACTTTGTATGGGCACTGCAAGACTGGAAAATTGTAATATTTGCATATCTTCGGCTATGCTAAATGTGACAACTTACACAAATTAAGGATGCTCTCTTTGTTAGAGATTCGAGTTAGTGAGTTGATCAAAGGCCTACTAAAAGGACATTCAACAAGTCAATACGAAAGCCATATGGAAGAGAAACTTAATTCCCTCGGTGCACAATTGACCAAGGTAAAATACTTATTGAAAAAGCACAACTAGAAAAGCACTTATGAGAGATCTACAAATAAGTATCCAAAATATGTGACATTAATTGAGATTCTTTCCAGTGTTTTGGATCTTAGCCTGGAGAATATTTGTTAGTTAGAAAATGGGAAGGGAATGGGATCCTCTTTCCATTATTATAGAAATCCAGAATAGAAGTGAAGTTGATAACAAAGAGATTTTATATTTTAATCAGTGTCATCAGCTTGAGTGTGAAAGATAATATCCGACTAATGTTCTGCCCCCTAGCCCCAAGTTTTGGACTAAAAGAGTTTGTTGTTGTAGAACTGAATTTGTGGTCTTTCATAACAAAGATTGGTCTTCTTGTGACTACATATTTAAACTTCATGATATAGGATATGGTCTTTCTCTTGAAAATGTCCCATGTTCTTGCAACAATCTTTTGAAATGTTGCGTCCGTTTTTGCTGGGGCCTAGTAACTGTGGCACTTTCTTACTGTTTTTGTGAGTTTTATTTATCTATTTTTTGTGGCCCACTGGGATAGCAATTTCTCGAGAAAAAATGATTGAAATAGAAAGCCATTAGACCTTGAGTGTTTGTGGCTGTGTGGATTGAAATTGAATATTTATGATAAAAAGGACAAATTGTGAGAAAGTTGGTAATGCGAAATTTTATCCCTACTCTAAAAAAATGGAGAGATATGTATCAAACTCCTGCCTAAAATACAACAAATTGAAATAAGAGAATTAAGTACTCTTGTTTTCATTTATCTTCCATCTTTCTGTCCAAACTTACCCTTACCATTTAGTGACAGTACATGGCAGTTTGAGAAATAATTATGAGTACTAGCATCCACGGTTGGGTTTCAAACTATTGATTAGTTAAGTTAACCTCTTATGCTGAATGTAATATGAATCATCATCTAATAATTTTAGTGGGTTTCAGAGTGGCTGAAAACCAGAAGGGCAAGAACTTATTTGACTTTCTGATTGACATTTTGATCTGTTGAAATTTGAATGTTATCCAATGACCCTTAAATCCTCAAGTCTTTGGGTGTTAGGATTTTTCAATCTTTGCATGTAATTATAGCGTAAGGAAAATAATATTACATTACTAAACACAAAAGGTGGGCTCCACTATATAATAGTGTTGGATCTACATCCATCATCTAAGTTTTTGAATTTTGTTGAGTTGGTGGACCTACCAAATTTAACAAAGCGGTTTGCAGAATCTACAGACTGGAATTTTGATCTCACCAGTGTCGTAATGACAGTCTATCCTAGCCTCAGTGAATGTTTTCTTTAGACTCATTAAACAGTTCTCATATGAGATGAATGGTGAAATTTTAACAGTATTTGACAAAGAATGCTACCTGAACAGACAGTCAGACACCCAATTTCAACATATTTGATACTGCCATTTGGTTATTGTTTAACTGTTTATGTGATCTTGTGCAGGGTTTATCTGAACAAGCTGTCAATGCATTCAGGGTTATGAGAGCTGATGGTATAGAACCAAGTGCCCAAGTTATGAACTCATTGATCAATGCATTTGGCGAGGATAGAAGAGACGTTGAAGCCTTTGCAGTTTTACAATATATGAAGGAAAATGTAAGTTTGTTTAATTCAAATGGCGGCAGTGGCTGGTAGTGGTTGATAAGTGGTTGGCATCAAATGGCATTTCTGCAATATTAATTTTTTTGAATTCTGTTTCACTTGCAGCACATAAAGCCAGATGTTGTTACATTCACGACATTAATGAAAGTGCTAATACGAGTGGAGAAGTATGACAAGGTAGAGAAAAGCTGTCCAGAACTTCTCTTACGTAATAAATTGTGGTTTTCACCATTTTGAATTTAGGTGCAAAAATGAACCATTTTGTAATGTTATTGTATCTTGACTAAGGACCAGAAATTCACTGGAAATACCTACTAATAATGGTTAATTACTTTTTTGGACTAAAATTATCTGAAAAGACTATTAAATTTGCAAAAGTTTGCCATTGGGCTGTTTATGTCTGCCTAATCCTTAGCCACCTGCAAATACTTGAAAAGAACTCTGATATGGAACTGATACTGGTTATTTTGCTACAGGTTCCGGATGTCTATGAAGAAATGATCTTATCAGGTTGCACACCTGATAAAAAATCAAGGGCAATGCTTCGGTCAGCACTGCGGTATGTAAAGCAAGCACTTACTTCATAGCTGTTGCAAAGCTGAACTTCACATCTGCCCTTGTTCTGTTCATCATCTGGAGGCAGGAACACTAGTCTCAAGGTTAGTCCGTACCTTGATTTTTCTTTTCTGAGTTTATGTACAACAAATATCCATGAGACAAGAGAATTGCTTTGGTTTACTCATGCCTTCACCTGGGGACACAACCAGGTCACAACTTGAATTATGTCTGATCTATACAACTTGAAATGTACACATATTTTTAAAAGAGAACATAAAATGTACTTCTATTTATGTGGTTGTAAAATAATGGGAGTGGTGTCATCTCTATTAAACATATGAATGTGAAATTGTATTTTCTTTAGCTTTAAATTAAGGGTTTTGGCAAGCTTATGTTTATGCAAAGGTCATGCTTTCATGCATATACAAAGGTGTCAATGAAGTGAACTTGGAGTTGGATATACATATGCCCTACAAATGCTTCTGCATCGAAATGAATGAAGATATTAATGTTATATAATCCTTATCCTCATTCAATGGGAACTGATACGGATAAATTTGCATCCTACTAAATTATTGGGATACGTATTCTGAAAGGTTTGATGTAAACGGGTTGAGTTTAAATGAGCAAAACTAATCAAAACTCAGATTGTCATACATTTATGCCTAACTACCAAGCTAACCCACCAAATGAGAAAAAATATATTTAAGTATTAGCGATAACAATAGACATTAAGAAAGTTTGGCCTTTAAGTGTAGTTAGATTGTTAGAAGCTTGTGAAGGCATTTTTGTCACCAGACGAAGATGAGAGGTGCATTTGGTTTCCTGTGTGGGACTTAATTCCTACCGATTTTGATAATGCAACATGCTTGTATAGCTGTATGAGTTGTTTCTACTTGTACATTTATACACGAAATCCGATTTGTACCAAAAATGGCAATAGCAAGACTACAACCTTGATCGAGTGCTAAGTTTCAGTTAATTCAAACCATTTAACCACCAGAAGGGGCGAAAATATAATTAGTTTATATTGTATGCAATTAGTACCCTGACATGCGAAATCAAGCTAATGAGTGAGGACTCGGAAGGATAACATCACAGCAAAGCTGGTCTCGTATCTGAGGTTTAGTTAAAGTAGGTAGAATACTAGATGTTGATGTAGTTGTGGCAAACCTAATTGTAAATTCAAAAAAGGAACAAAACTGATGGTTTCTTGTTTATATTCATTTACAATTACTATTAAATTTCTATTATTATTATTATTATTATTATTATTAAATTTGATGGTCCATAACCTTTGCACAACAGTGATTTTCATAATATGAATAAATGGATTCTTCGGTTCACTTTTTTAATGTCATTGCAGCTGACGCCGTTGAGATGAATCGCAAGCTGAACGCTGAATTGTAGTATCACATAACCTGTAAAAAGTATATCGGGTGTTATCTATGAGTCTGCCGTTAAAACCTCTTCTTGGAAAGATGGACGCTACTAATTCGGCAATAACAACACAAACTTGGATTCTGCTAGCGCATGTACATAGATGGCTCACGGCTGTACCAAAATAGGAAAATCCAACACAAGAAGCAACAATGTTTTGTTCCTCTTTAAAATCTGTTGACAGCCTTGCAAAGTGTGTCTACAACCACTAAACTCAGTTATTATGTAGTCATTATTTGTCTGTGAAATGTGATTATTCAAATGACGTTTGAAGACACCTGATATAATTTTGTTCCGTGAACATTATGCATGTGTTATCCACCTTAATTTTGTTGGTCATCAAACAGTTATCTTCATATGATCTTTGATTCTATAATTAACTGGATTCAAGTTTAAGCGCATTGCTTAAGCAGGTATATTTATCATGATACATTATATTTGCATATGTACAGTTATTTGTTAGGTGAGAAGAAGCAAGATGAATGAAGCCGAAACAAGCTCAAGTTGAACCAACTTGCTCAAGGTTCATGCCAATATTTTGTATCTTATTCCATTTAAGAACAATTACAATCTTCGGCATTTGAGATTTTTCGTACAGGTCAGGCCACGCTTGAGTCATTCATTAGGATCAATCACATTCTAGTTTACTTAAAGATCTAACTTTGTTTGAATCAAATTGGCTAAATCTACTCAAAATCCGATATCAAGAATTATGTTCTAAAATATATGGTCATTAATATACCTTAGTTGACCATTTGTTGGTCTAAGTTCTAGTGTCTGTGCGCAGAACTTGGTTAAACTTTTGCTACTAAATGTTATACCCAATATCTTATAAAGTTTAATAGCAGTTATTAAGGTAGAATTCGTATGAAAAGAGCCTAATTTAGAGTGGAAAATACTCACCAACGTTTATGTTTTCAAATCTTACATTCGTGTTTCTTTACTATCAACTTCTCACTCACGCACCTCCTACACTACAATCCAGAGCTAATTACAACACTTGTGTATTCGAAATTCCTGCCACCATAAGTACTTAAGCTACATTTATCAACTGCTGTAATGTTTTTCTATTTATCAAGTGCAAATACTTTTTTGGACCAGAAATCTCCTATTGGGTTCTGAGAGGGACAAACATACTAATCGAGGGTCGTTTGCTCGCTCGAAGTTGTAGAGTTGTTTTGGGCTTACAGCTTGACAAATAACAAAGACAACTCAGTGAAAATTAATCTCAATTGAGCATTATGGATTGAGCTCGGTCACGGTTCACAACCGAAATAAGATAAAACTTGTTTAGTTGTGGTTTAATTTTTCTATATGACTAATTTTCTGGCACTTAGAAGAGAAATTTACATTTGAGTCTTCTCACTCTCTCTATGGACACCATTGGTCGACTTCTAGCGGACGACGTATCATACAATTTACTAATTAACATCGTTTCGAAATAATAAATCCCCTTCAAATTATATTCATGTTAGACAACACATTATTTTGACGACTCCAAGTGTGATATAAAACTATTATTAGTAGTCGCCCAAAATGCATATCCATAGCCATATTTGTATCTTCTATAAATTAAAGTTCAATGCCATATTCGTATCTGAGAAATTTAAAATTTTATTTGAGTATACTCATCCACCGGATATATATATATATATATATATATATATATATATATATATACATATACATACATATATATATATATATGGAAAAAAATTGGGTTATCGGAAGTCTACAACCATCTTGGTTGTGACACCACATTTTCAGCCACTTTCGGTTACTTTTTTCTACGAAAATTTATAGGTGGGAAATACCATATATAAGGAATATGTGGTAAAATTTCAGATCAAATGGATCATCGTAGACATTGATCTGACTACTTTCCAATTCAGTAAATTTCAGTCATTCAAATATGAGCATTTCAGATCAATGGTGAAATTAACTTCGATTGACCTAATTTTTTAACATGTTATAGCTTAAGAGATAACAATACATATGATTAAGTTTGATTTAAAAAAACAACTTTAAAATGTATATAACTTGAGTGCTACAACCAAGTTGGCTACAACCAACCAAGTTTGAATTTGAGTGCTACAACCAAGTTGGCTATAGAAGCTCCTACAACCCCATTAACCCCTCTCTCTCTATGTATATAACTTGTAGGGTAGTGTTAATCATATTCGTGATCTATAGACTCTATTTGGACTCCCCTTCACCCCACCCCTATCTCAGTGGACCTAACCTAAAATGTATAGAGAGGTGTTTTGATGTTTAAAACTAATCTATGAACTACTATTTATAAGGCTTCAAACTCTACTAACCGTTTGGAAGAGTTGGTGAGATGTGGATCAAGAAAGATATGATTAAACTTAAGCTCGGGAAAAATTCTGCACAAATTTGGTCTACCGTTTGAAGAACGGTTGTCCGCAATGAAGAGTTGACTTGGTCAAAATTAAGAATTTGGTTGACCAAATAAGGTTCGGATAATCGATCACAAACTTTCAGTAACTTTTGTCGAATTTCATCCGATTTAATTTTGGTTGACCGAATTGGGTTCAGTTGACTGATCCAAAATAACAATAAGGAATTTATCGACTCTTGTTACAAGATTTTGATCATCCGGGACCAATTCGTTCGTCCATATCAATATTTATCTTTTAGCGTCAACAATTGGAAAACAAACATCCGTTGTGAGTCCAACGACTATATTGACATGTGCAAAGAGTTGTTGTGCGCTAGAGGCCAAGAGATAAACGGTTGACCATTTGAAGAGCGGTCGTCCGAAAATAGTCAAGACAAATGCGGCTTCTAAGACAAAATACAAGTGTGACCGTTGGAGTCGAATTAAAACCGGTCCAAGGGGATTCAGTCAACCGAATGACAATCAGTCGTTCGAGTGGACAACTCCAGAGAGGATTCTAACGGCTACTAATATGATAATTTCGGTCATCTGTTAGATGTTCAAATGTCCGAACATGGCTGCGATAGAATCATAGTGCACACGTTTACACTTGATTCTACGGACTCAATAAATAGGAAATTACAAGTCTTAGTCCAAAGTTTTGTTACAATTTTTGGTCTTTGTCCCAATGCTCATTCTCTTAATAATCTTGATTAACATATTAAGATTATTCACACATGTAAGTATATATGCAATGCATGTAATCATGTTTGTTCACTTTGATTAACTAGGTTGATTGATTAAGATTAGTTTGATTACTGATCAAAATAAACATAGATTAAGGTCTAAAAACCAACAAAACCATGTCAAGAAGTTATTGTTCCGTACGGTAGCGGTGAGATTTATCTAGGACGAAAATTGTACTTCACCATTTTCCTTAAGTAGTTGTTTTGATCATCGTAGAGATTTACATTTTTGGGGTGTATTTGTGATTTGTTCAACAACAGGGGTTTATGTGAGATTTATTCCATTACTTGGTTTTATTTTGTGTCGTTATGATCATCGTAGAGATTTACGTTTGTTTGGGTGTATCTGTGATTTGTTCAACCACGAGGGTTTATGTGAGATTTATTCCATTACTTGGTTTTATTTTGTGTTGTTATGCCCACTAAAACATTTTTTTGGTTATAAACTTACAGTGTTAGATATGCCTGGGCTGTAAAGGACCTAAAATATTGTTCCATAAGTTTTTTCGGATTTATCTCATGCTAGATCTGATGGTTAGTGTCATGCATGTTGCTATGGTGGTTATTGGGCAAAATAAGTTTGAGATATATACTAGTAAGGAATCTTTGAATGTGTTGTATTGGTTGAGTTGCTAGTTTAATAATGTTTTATTTGATTATGAATAGAATTTTAAGAATTTGAATTTTTAGGTTGGAATTGAATTTGTTGTTCTTCGGTCGGAATATATATTGTATAATACAAAATAAATAGTATTTTGGTCTTTTAGAATGTTTCTTTTCTTTTCTCTCGTAAGATGTTAACCAAACGAGATAAACTTATTTGTTATAATGTGTATCTAAACAAGAGAAAGGAAAAGAAATGTGTTTCTTTTCCGTTCTTTTCTCTTCATTTTTCTCCTAAGTTGTTATCCAAACAGCAAGACGTGCGGCTACCGATAGATGTCGTCCGAGGGTAAATTCGTAATTGCGGTTTTTCTTTCTCGAGGCGGCTGCCAAAATCCCTATTTCTCCAATCCCCACCTTTCCCTTTCCGCCTCTCGTCTCCTCCTCCGATTCCCCAATCGCCTTCGGGTCTCACCTTCCCATCCAATTAGGGTTTCCTTTCGGTTCTTTCCCTTCTCCTTCGTTCCCCTTTCTCATTTCTCCCTTTCTCCAATCTAGGGTTTCTCTCCCACCTCTTCTCCAGCCACTGAAGAAACCAAGCGTAGGCCATGACGACCGCCGCGAGGCCGACGTGGGCGCCGGCCAAGGGAGGGCAGGAGCAAGGTGGGACTAGGATCTTCGGCCCCTCGCAGAAGTACTCCTCCCGGGACCTCGCCGCCCACACCAGTCTCAAGCCCAGGTCGGTTCATCTCCTCTTCTCGAAGCTTTAATTGGTTTGTTGTGGAATCCTTGTTTCTGTTTGCATAGAAAGTCCTGATTTTTAGGTGGATTTACCATTTGTAATGTTAGTGTTGTATTCAAAATTGGGGATCTTAATTGAATTTGTGCCACTGAGGTCCGTTTAAAACCATGTTTCGATTTTTGGATTTTGATTCCGAGAATAAATTAAGAATCAGGTGTGATTTACGGTTGACGTCTAAAATGTAGAGAAGTTTTGTAGTGAGACTGGGATAAGTTTGGGCCTGAAGCTGAGAATCAATGAGACTTCAGGGAATCTGATTACGAAATGTGTTACCAAATGGATCCTGTTTCGGAGCAAGTTTCACGATGTGATTCCAAACAGACCCTAAATCCCAAAATGTAACCTTTTTATTCATTATGATCCCATGAACTGAAAAACGTGTGTCCTCTGGATGATTCAAACCGTATTGGGATAGAGTCCTGTTTTTTTATATAGGATATTATTTCTTCAGATTGGGTTTGGGATTAACTGTTTAAATTCTGGTATTTTAGCTGAACTTGCGTTACTTGATCTTGTTTTGGTAGAATTTTACGGAGTGAATCTCAATTCATAGCTTTTTATTTGGTGGTGGAAGCTCATGAATGAAATAAAATGTATGCTCTTTGAGTTTTGATAATTCAAATTGTAGCATTTTTGAGGCCAGGATTGGAAACTGAGAGTTAGCCGTAGTGATTTGACGAGGCTGTGCCTGCTAGAAATTCTTGGCAGCAAGCACCAAACTCTTTTGCATAGGTGTTCCCATTTCTTTTTTGTTTAGTTATTTATGGTAAGGCTTTTCCATGTGAATTTTGAATTCAGGTTCTCTATTTCCATGTAATTTTCTATTTTCCCCATAAAAGGATTGTTTCCTACACTCAGAAATTATGCTAGATGTTTTGGTACTTAACAATTAAGACTCTATTTGAAGGTTTGTCTTTATCAATTTCAAATTTTAATCTTAATAACATAGGGATTGAGGGATTCCTTTTTTATTTAAACCTTTTTAAATAGTTATTTTACTTTCTTACTGTTTAATGATGTAATTTATCCTCTTTTAGGAGGGAAGGACAAGACACACAGGAGGAATTACAGAAGAGAAACCTCAGGGAGGAACTTGACGAACGTGAAAGGAGGCATTTTGCATCCAAGGACAGATCCTATGCTGGTATGAATTTCACACTTCTGTGTTATTCATTTGTTATATTTGTTAAAGAAAGAAAAAAAGCAATTGTTTGATAAAAACACTTTCTTGCAGAGGACAGAGACAGAAGGAAGGGAAACAGTCTTTTATTAGAAGGTATTTGCATTTTTTGCTTCCTATTTACGGTTGTGTTTCCTTGAACACCCATGTTTGATATTTGATATCGTACTGACTTTGGCATGTTGGTTATTTACCTTGATTGTCTAGGGGGTAGAAGAGAGCCTGATGACCGGATTATACCACGAAATATAGATGCTGATGATTCTGATGTGGAGGTTAAAAGTGATGAAGATAGGTAAAGAATTCTCTTCCTGTCCTTCCTGACAATAAGTTGATATCTTAACCCCAACTAGGTTTTTTCACCATTTCTTTGGCTTAGCTAGCCTTTATGGCGTATTTTTAGGGTCGCACCTGTTTAGCTCAGTCTGGAGCAAACAATTTTTGTAGCTGTTCAGCATTTATGAAAATGGTGTGACTTTGGGGCAAAAAAAAAAGAAAAGAAATATAGGTGATGTTAGAAAAGCCTTTTGAAAGGATGTATTTCAGATCAAAACCTTGATTTTATATCGTGACACCTACACTGGCCATGCTTTGTTCTGTCTTATTATTGTGTTTACATTATGACTAATGCATCTTCCGGACAACATTTTTAGTTCTCAAGTAAAAAAATGTCGTACTAGAATTTTAATCAATTGACAAAACCTAAATTTTGTAATTAACACTATTTTACAGATTGGAGGTCAACACGGAAGTCAAGGGAGGACCCAAGAAAAAAAACAAGATAACATGACAAAAAACTTGTAGGACTGTAGAATAATGTTAATGATAATTGTGGAAGTGTTAGATTTGCAGGTCTTGTAATTGTGATAAACATGGTTTTGATTATCATAGTTAAGTTGTACAAGTACATTTGCATAACCAAGTAGCATGATGCTGAACCATTTTGAAAGAAAAGCTGGATATCTTAAATTATGCCATGTTTGATTCTTTCGTAGAATTCATTTGAAGCACAGCCCGATTGAGAAATGAGTGTCGAATTGTATTAGTTTTCTTTACATGTACTAGAACACTGAAATAGTCTAGTAATATTTTATTTTCCCAATATTATAAATAGTTAAATACCACTTCAAAAGATAAAGAATATTCATACAAGAAACTAGGGTTTTTAAAGAACTTTTGGCAATAAACCAGGGATAATATGGGTTATAAAACCGTTGAAATACTATATTAAATTAGTATATAAGAATTAGACAAGTGCAGGCACTGGTTAAGGACTTACAGGAGGCAACTGTTGGTTCCAAATCCATATAAGTATTTGAAGCAAGAGTTGATAAATAAAGAAAAGATATATATCTGTAGTGCTTGGATGTGATAACTATCTTGGGTGTTGAATATGTTCAAAGCACAACATTTAGAGTTTCTAGTTACTACTTACTGTCTAGTGAAGATCATTATCAAGTTCAAAATAACTAGTCAAGAAACTAGACTTGTTATGTGTACAAGAAAGTGATAGGTCTCTATGTCAATTATTCACATTTGACACTAACTTCTGCTATGTTGTGATTTCTGATGAAATTAATAAAATGTCATGCCTGGTGAAGTTTTCTAATTTGCATTATTTTGCACAAGATATATAACAGAGAAAGAGGTCAGTAACTCAGATCTAATACCAGTTAAAGGCATTCCTAGCTCTTGAATGTTGGCGTTGTGACCTAGGAGAGAAGCCTTCATTTCATGCATGCTACAACATTTCAGATACTTATCCATTGCCTGTTAATTCACTACAAATCATTAAAGCTAGGCAGCTTTGCCTGGAAGTGTGATCGGTAGCTAAATGATTTACAAGTTTGCAATGGTATATTTCAAGATTATCCGAACCATAGTAACACCTACTATTCTAACATCGGATGAAACCCAGAAACTATTGGATAGAGATCCATTATGGTTGTACAAATGTACAATATGTCGTCTACCTTAGCTGCAGTAGTACAAAAGTACGCATATTAGGTGGCTCAAGGTGTTACTATGTTAGTGATGCTGAGGTGTTTGTTTCAATTTCATTCTGATATTTCAAACTCTTATTAACTACTGTATTTCTAGTGACGACGACGATGATGATGATGCTGAAGCTTTAATGGCTGAGATTGAACGAATTAGGAAGGAAAGATCCGAGGAGAAACTTCGGAAGGTATTTCAATGAATACTATTTAAAATTCTCCATTGTTTTGGTAATAATCTTTTTTTATAAAAAACCACTTTGCTGGTAATCCTATTTCTAGCATAAGTCTTCTACTATGTACAAGGAGGTTCAGTGTGGTTTCTCATATTCTCTCTGGTGGTGAAAGTGTTTGTAGTCATGTTGATGAAATGATGCAAGGAGGCATGTCTAGAGGGTTTTAGAAGTAACAGAGGTTTATGAAATGAAACTAGTAAAAAGCAACACCGTACCTTGGCAGTACGATGAGAAAGGATACCCTATTATTGATTGTGGTCTGATTTGTTAGCTGGAGGATCTAGGGGCTTTAGGAGATTATGCAATTACAATGTTGCTCTGTTTTGGCAAACCGGTTTAGGAACTAGTAGGGTCTCTTGGATCATGAACGGTATTCCGAACATTTTGAGCACATAAGTTTTCTTTCATCCAAGCAACTTGTCCTTCCGAAAGGACTTAGGGATCCACTTGATATGAATTTTTGTGCAACCCATAGTACTAAAAATGTATGAAACATAGAATTTGTCCCCTTATCTTGCTTTCATCCAGCAAAGCGTGAAACATATAATTTGTCCCCTTATCTTGCTTTGATACATTGCCATGTATAGTAGATGGCCTTTGATACCTTATCCAGCAAAGTATAATCTTGTCATGTGGAAGAGCGAAGTGTTCCTTTGATCCCCCATGAGTTATAATCATTTTAACATTGATTTCCCTGGTTCTTAAATTTTGGGACTTCTGGTGTGCTGATTGCTAACCAATTTATGTATTGACAGGAACGACTAGAGCAGGATGAAGAGCTGAAAGTCAAAGAAGCCGAGCTGCTTCGAGGCAACCCTTTGCTAAACAATGGTGCTTCATTTACTGTAAAGCGGAGGTTAGTGTTAAAACTTGAAACCATATATTTTGCACATGAACTTTATTATTAGAGTAGGCAGCAGGCTCTTGATTTTTTTTTTGCAGGTGGGATGATGATGTGGTCTTCAAGAACCAGACTCGTGGAGAGATGAAAGCCCCCAAGAGATTCATCAACGACACTATAAGAAGTGATTTCCACAGAAAGTTCCTGCAGAAGTACATGAAATGAATGCATTCTCTATGTAGCATGATTCTCATGCGAGACTCTTCGATGTAATGGGCTCAGTTTGAACTCTTGTTTAGAGTCAAGTATGTGGTTCGAGAAGAAAAATCCGAACAAATGAACTTTGTCGAAAGCAAAATTGGTGTTTAGCCGTCCCGGCAAAATGAATGGAAGGTAAAACGGATGACTATATCATTAAGATGCTGGTGTTTATTAGAACTTGTAAAACTTCAATTCCAAGCCTTTACGTTTTGTACAGGAGATTGGCATTTTCGTTTTACTATATTTATGAGTGTGAAACAAGACCGACAATGTGAATTCATGTAACCGTTTTATTGTTAACTTTGGTTTTAGGATAATATCAAAATAAAGGTTAAATTACATATAATCTCCTTGAACGGTTCAAATCACTTAATCTCCGTGAATTTTTAAAGTTAACACTTTATCTCTTTCAATTTCAACTTTGGATAGGTAACATTTTTTTTAATTATTAGATTTCAAATCTTAATTGTTACTTTTTTTTAATTATTAGATTTCAAATCTTAATTGTTACTTTTTTATTTTTTAGAGTTTGCCTGGAATAACTTTATGTTAAAATTTGGTTAAGATTTGATTCATATTTGAGTTTGATTTTATAACAATCAGATCCAAATCCCATTTAGATCTGACTTTCAATTTGTACCAAATTAGGGTAAACAACACGAAAAGGTAAAAAATTAACAGTTAATATGTGAAATCTAACAACTAAAAGAAGTTTAAGAGGATAGAATGTTACAAATTCAAAGCTCAAGAGGGCTAAATATTACTTTGAAAGTCCGTGAAAGTTAAGTGATTTGGGCTCATAATTCGGGAAGGTATATGTAATTTATCTTAAAATAAATTGGAGATAAGATAAAACTCATCTAGAATCATTGTTTGGAACGTGAATTGCTTCCAAAGTAATTCTCATCTCAAGTTAGTTGGAGGTAGAACCCGTTAAGAATCACGGTTTGGGCATGTTTTTGTCGTTCTCTTGATTTTGACAGGGTTCATGAAATTTTTTCTTTTTCCTACTAACGCCATAAGGATTCATGTTTTGTCGTGCATCAAGTATCTTTTTATATTTCTTTTCGTTTATTCATAAGAGACGTTATATACGTGCTTGAATACGTTGCGAATTTCAGTGTAAACGAGCATAAAATCATGATTTTTTTAACCAGCTTGAGATGACGACATCAGGAGGATGTAAACACCTGTGTATGTGAGCGACGAAGTCAAATGTTGTCGGTACTGGCGCTAAGTAATTTTCTTTGGTTTTCATTTAAAACTAAGGAAAGAAGTGTCACGCTAAGAAATTTTGGGCAATACGTATTATCCTATATTATTACTAGATACAAAAAAAATAATTATAAATGAAAAAATAAAAAATTCGAACGAGCTATCGAACCGAACATCAATTTTTTCGAGTTCGAGCGGTTCGTTTACCGAACTAAATTTGAAGTTTTTTTGTTTTTCATCAAGATCTTTCATTTTCAAGTTAAATTAGAGTCGAACGTTTTTTGAGTCAAGTTCGAGTCGGATTATCGAGTCGAGCCAAAATTGACAGCTCTGCTTACTGCTCACGTTTTCATTGGTTTTCTTTTCCTTTTTTCATTAATTTTCCTATCAAAAGTAAAAGGAAATTGAATTTGGAAGGTCGTATTGAGAAGACGACAATAATTGGAAAGAGGATATGGCAAGTTGCTTTTGGTAACGTTTGGAATCCAAAATGTTAGTTTCCTTTTTTAGATAATAATTAACATATTTAAATATGAATTTATTGTGAGCATTTGTTGCGTAAAGATTAACTATTTCTCTTATTTCGGTAAATGTTCCAAATTTATTGCCAACTTGATTGCATATAAGATGGCTTCAATGACCCGATTTACTTTAATAATTTTATGGAGTTAGGATTTATTCATTTATTATTGATTTTGAGAATAATAACTGGCTTTGCATATTCAATCATAAAGTTTGAGATGTATATTCCTTTTATGCAAATAGATTACAATTTTTACTTATGCCAAATTATTAACTTTGTTGCTAGATCCCTTTAGAATGTTAATTATCTTGTCGAATTTAGCATGTTAAATTTATATTATTTCGGCTTCATGTTCAATGCAATTTACAGAAATTTAATTATTTTCTGAAATTACTATTTAGTCCTTATTTTTTGCATTGTTCAAATATTTCTTGAACACAAATTGTATGGAATTTCGAGCTACATTTTACAACATAACTACTCTGAAATGTAATATGGTCTGTGTAAGTTTTGCTGAATTTATCTACTTCGGAATGATAATATATTGTAGAATTATAGATAAGGACAATTTGGACCTGATAGTGATAGTTTTCTTTGCTTATTAAGAAAGTTTGGACTAATTTGTGACATACTTGTTATATTTTGACTGCAATGCTATTAAAGGACATTTAGGTTATGTTTGTCCCGTCTTTAAGGTAGTATTACCATTATAATGTCATTGTTTACATATTTTAATCCAAATTGTGTAAGAAAAACTTCACGAACATTGTAAGAGATTTTTGTTCCGATAACTTGGCATCTCGCCTATGTGACACAAGTAAGAAGAATTGATTGTCTCTATTACTTAAGGTTGATGTTCGAAATTGCATTTAGATTTATGAGTAACTAATCTTCACTAACGTGGAGTTGTTATGCTTGTATCCAAATGGGTGAAACGATTTTACCTGTGTAATAAACATGTAATATCTAAACTTCCAATGAAGTTATGTTACACATACCTTTATTTAGGTGGAATTGCTTTCATGTTATATTGATTAACTAGTAGAATGCTATTATTTCTAACAACATAGAAGTATAAATGATGCAACTTGTTAATGTTAAACATGTTAGTATCTAATATTAAATGTTTAAATAAATTTATGTGAGAAATGATACTTTTGTACATGTGTTTTTATTGAAGAAATCAGTTTAATTTGACACCAAATACCTTGGTGACCGTGTATCTTGATACTATTGAGAAACAATTTGTTGGGTCTAACAAGGCAAGTGTCTTGATTCAAAAAGTCACTTCCATGCATTATATTGAAAAATGAAACATAAAGAAATACATTATGGGCAAGCAAGATATTGTTGGAAAACTAAATGACATATTACTAATTCATTTTTGGATCATTTTATCCGGTGTACATTGCCAACATAGTATGATATCTTTAAGGTCGCTTACAACACACATAAAGATGAAGGGTCAATTAGTGAATTGATAATCAAGTGGGTTCAAGAGGAAGAGAGACAACTATACAACTATACCTGGGCTCCAACGAACCAAAGTGCCACAATCCAAAGCTAAATTGTTTAGAGGACCTAGAAAAGGCATTCTCTTGGTGTGGGAAGCATGCCCATCAATAAAGTCAAATGCTACTTTTGCAAGAAATACAAACATCTTAAGAAGGATTGTGTTAAATATCAGCAATGAATTAAATAAAAGAAAACTTCATGTAATATAATCTCGGTTCTATGTCATGAATAAAATTTAACTTTTATTCTTGTATCAAGTTGGTAGATGGATCATGTCTCACTGTGCACACCTTAAATACCCTGTAAGTATTCTTGATAGTGCAACCTCCAACTTAATGTGAGTTCATCGTTTCGGGCGATGAAATGCATTCATATGTCACCTCAGTGGGAGACGGGAGACTACAATATTATTTTAGATTCTAGACAAACATTAATTTTGAAAGATTTCCATCGTTCCAGAGAAACATAATATATGTTGTTACAAAAATTGCAAGTTCAAAACCACAAGTGCACGATCACATCGAAGTGGTGGTAAATACGGGTCATGTCCGTGAGAAACGAGGGCGGGTCGTCGTCGACCATACTCGAGTGAGAAAAGAAAATGAAGATTGCGTGTATTGAAATTTGAAACTAACTAACGTTATGCAAATCGACAAAGGAAATCTAATATGATTAGTCTCGTAGGAGGTGGAGAATGCATGCAAAAGTGTAGATGTGTGATACGTTCGTGTACAATTAAGCGCTAATGACATGCATAACATGGAAATCTATAATGACCAAAATCCTAAGTGTATCTCTACATGGATCAAGATTTATCACAAAATCATTGAAACGTACAAAATACTACTCAAGATGGGGACAAAGACAATCATATTATTACATGTCAATATTATATCTTTAATGATATGAAGAACATAAAAATCCATAATAACCACAATCCGAACTATGTCGCCACTTGAATTAAGATTTAACACCATCATTAAAATATACAAGACATCAATCAAGATAATGCCAACAATGCTACATGCTTCCATGTGTTATCCTTATTTCTTTATCCACTTTAATCTTATCCTCACCTCATAATTCATCATTAAGTGCGCACACTAACCAAAACGTATGCTAAGCATCCATTATGACCATTAACACATTAAATGTAAGAGTGAGAACACCCATCAAAATGGCTATGAAAATCATTTGAACCTCCAAGATTAAAATTAAAATCACACACAAATCTAACTACATCTACACTTCACATCATCCTCCACCCCCAATGGAGACGGATTACTCATTAATCATCACACTCACAAAGAAAATAACAAAGTAAAAACAACACATGAACAAGTAAAAAAACTAAATCTTATCACGACAAGAATCACTACTAGAAAATTATGTTTCACCAACGAATTTTTATCTGTCAGTGCCATATCCATCGGTGTACGTACATTTACACTGACAGTTAAAATTATTGGTCGGTGGTAATATACACTAACGGAAAACATGCGTCAGACAATATTTTCATAGCTTCCGTCAGATGAACAACATACACCGACAGATATATACCGTTGGTGTATGTTCTTGAAAAATTATGCAACGGGAAAATAAATATTTTGGCACAAAAGACAACACATAAGGGTAAATTTCTGGTCACTGATGTAAATATATGTCGCTCGTTATAGATGCGCATACACCTACGAAAACCCTCCGTCGGTGCATCGTTTTGAAAATTAATCGTTGCAAACTTAATTCACTTATAGTCACCGACGAAAAATACAGATAATCACTGACGGATACATATCGACAGTGAAAGTTTATATCAGTAACCGAAATCAGGCTTCCCTCCACTCTTTCATTCTTTCCCAAACCCCAACCCCTCTCCCGCCATGCCCCTCTCTTGCCGTGTCACTCGCCCGCTGTGAACCCTCGCCCCCCGCGCCGTCGTGACCCATTGCCTGCCCACCACGCCGCCGTGACCCCTCGGCCCCTGTGTTGTCGCGACCTCTCGACCCCCTAGAACCCTCGAAACTGCACTGTTGCGACCCTCTCTCCTCCCTAGAACCCTCAAAACCACTCCATCAGATTCTTTGGTATTTTTCTTTGGTTATTTCATGTTTTTTTGTTAAAATGTATGTTGTTTGCTTGATGACACCAAAAAAACACACTAACAAATAATTTGTTGTTCATTCTTGCAATTGTAGAAACTACTAGATGAGTATATGTTGTTGTTCATTCTTCGTTAAAATGTGTTGTTGCCTTGATGAGTATTTATAAGAATCCTAGATCAATTAACATAAAGGGGAAAGATCTGTCAATCCTCTATGTGAAGTTAACTAGTTTTGTTGAACGAAACCACGATTGAGACTTTCTATTCTAGATATAAGTAAAAAATGTGCAACACAATATATTAATTAATTGCTTTGTGGAAAAAATTATAATTTTGAATTCGTTAATCGTAATATTTGTGTATACGTGGAATAATGAATATGTTGAGTAGTAGTTGACAAGTACTGCGTGGGGACCCACATTTTGTTTAGCACCAATTTTTTTTTATAGTTTATAATTACCATCACTTTCTTAAGTTCTTTGCCTCGTATTTTTATGTGATTTGTTGAAATTAGCAGATGGTGAAGCATTACCTTGACACGTTCTTGCTTGATTATAATTTTGATAATATATTGGTGTTCTTAATTAGAACTCACACCAAGTCATAGTTCTTGATATTTTGCTTCACAAATTGACGTTAAGAAATTTCTTGTAGAAAGATGTGTTGCGATCATCTTCCTTTAAAATTAGCGGTATGTTTTCATTAATTGATTACTTTTATAAAGCAATCTGTAAGGGTTCTACAGGAATGGCGAAAGATGGGAAATATTACAATTAGTGAAATTATAACTATTACTAATATTTCTTGCTTGAACAATGTGAAACTATAACTAGGGATATTGCAATCAACTTAGTTGAACATGTAAGTTAGATCGATCACTAATCTAGAGGGGTTGAAACCGTTGAATAGATTATATGTCAATTTGGCTAAACAGGACACAATTAAAAATAGTAATGAAAAGATTACAAACCAAAAGTCGACTCCGGAGATTTATAGAGGTTCGATCACACCACTGTGATCTAGTAATCTCCTCAAGCTCTGATCGCTCCTCCGATCGCTACTCGAAAATTCACTAATCCCTTCATTCTGGGTCGAAGATGGACCCTCTTACAATCGGAGTATTGTGAATACCCTCGTCTTGCTCGAATCTCCTTTCACAACTCGAGAGGGAATTTCCTCGAAGGTTTACAACGCAATGGAATGATTGAAGTTGTTGAACTCTAACTTGAATGCACTCAAAGGATTGGAGTTGAACTTATAGTGAATTGATTTATATTTGAGAGTTGGTTGAGCTTTGAAGACTTGGAATTTGAGAGCACAAGAGTATGAGAAAGATTTTTTGCAAGTAAAGTGTTGATGGTGTCTCTTAAATGAAGTTTTTATAGACTTCAAAGCAAATAAAGCCGTTATGGTGAGTTGGTGAAATTTGGACCAATGAGAAGCAAGATGGGAGTTAAGCTCGGGCAGATTTCTGAGCCTGTTCGGTCGACCGTATTAGGAATGGTCATCCAAATGGCTTGGTCAGAATGAACACTTCGGTTGACCGAATTATTCGGACAACCGTTCACCAACTGCTAGTAACTTTTTTTCTAATTTCGACCAATTAAATTTGGTTCACTGAATACACTTCGGTTCACCATGCCAAGATGGATAGAAGGAATGGTCAGGCTCTAATTATTTTAGTTCGGTCAACCGCAGACTATTTGGTAGACCAAAGTATGCGTGAGTTTTCTGCTGACAGTTAAGCCTCAAAAGGTTGTTGAGTAGCAACGATCACAATCCACGTGGAAAAGAACCATTGCATGTTGAATAGCAACAAAGGAATCAGTCGACTGACTAAGCCTCGGTAGACTATTGAGGGATATTTAAAATGGGTTGCCAGATGACAAAAGATAAGTATTTTGAAAACTCTCAACATATTTGTTACCACGTCGGCCAATAGGATATGGTAATTACAAACAAAGAAACACTTCAGATGACCAATCCAGATTCAATGACATATTATCTCATGGTAATCACCGCCAAAGATGTTGTTGTTCATATATAGCGTATAACAATTTGATGTTGTTGTTCATTTTGTTTGTTTTAATGTGATGCTGTCAACATTTTAAATTATATTCATAGGAACAACTCACAACCCACAAAGAAAGATTTGTCAAAAAAGTTATTTTGACTTGTTTTCCACCTTAAAAATTGCAACTTGGGAAATGGTTAACCATTAGATTTCCAAATAACCCCAGAAAATTAAAACCACATAACCCCCAGAAAATAGAACAAAAGAGGCCCAAAAGTTACAAACCTATGGAGGGAGAAGAGGAGAAAATGGTTTTTAGGGTTAGTAAAGAGACACCCAGAGATGTAAGAAAAGGAAGGAGAAGAGGAGATGGATTATATATAGAAAAAAGGGATTAAAAAAAGTAAGAGGCTCCAAACGGAAAACCAATTATTGATAATTGATTAAGAGATTTATCTCCTCAATTTTTCACCTCCGTTATAAAATGTCAGTTTTATCTAGAGATGGTAGTAACCTTCCTCATGTACTGGGATTTTGGGGGGTAAGATTGGATTATAGGCGAAATAGCAATGTAGGTTGCATTTACGAGTTATTTAGGGTGTAGGTTTGATGTTGTAATGTTTATTTAGGATGTATATGGAGGTGAAATGCAATGGACATTTTAAATGTGTATTTTTTCTTGTCAATCCAGGGATTTGAAGATTTTTACATAGTTGTTTTTGGGGAGATTCTGCCAAAATTTCTATAAAATTATAATTCCAATTGTTACTAAAAATAGAAATTATTAGTTGACAATGAGTTGGATGTGCTCAGGGTTACATTTAGGATTGGATTTAGAATTGAATTTTGGATTTAGGATTCAGATTTATGATTAGATTTTGGATTGGATTTATGATTTGATTTTGGATTTTGGATTCCATTTAGGACTTTGGTAAAGATCAGTCTTAGGATTCGTTGGAAACAAAATTTGGGGTAAGGGTTGAAATGGTTTGATTTTGCGGTAAGATTGGATTATAGGTGAAATAACAATGTAGGCTGTAATTACAGGTTATTTAGGGTGTAGGTTTGATGTTTGTAATGTTTATTTAGGATGTATATGGATATGAAATGCAGTGGACATTGTAAATGTGGAAAGTTTCTTGTCAATCAAGGGATTTGAAGATTTTTTTCCTAGTAAATTTTTAGGGCGATTTTTCCAAAATTTATATAAAATTATAATCATAATTGTTATTAATAACACAATATTTTAAGTTTAACATGTTTTTCCATTATAAATCAATAGAATCATGGTCTCAGACAAAACTTGGACGTATGACAAGATAATTAGTCAAACATTCACGGAAAATTTGAAGTCATTCCTAAACCTTGCCTTTGGTCCTCACAACCCATACATTCGTGATGGGAAGATCTTATGCCCATGCAAGAAATGTTGTGACAACAAGTGCGCGACGAGAGGCGATGTCATCGATGATGTTGTCGTAAATGGCTTTGCTCGTAATTACGAGCAGTGAGTTTTTCACGGGGAAAGTATTGCAAGTACGAGTGCCCAAGTAGTCACTACAATGACAACACAACCAACAAAGATTGGGTCAAAAGAGAATGACATTGACGACATAGAGAATACACGATGTGTTCGAAGGTGGTAACGTCACTAGCGATTCGTCGAGATCAGGGATCACAAAATATGCTGAGAAGTTTCTTGCCTACATGAAGGATGAAGATCAACCGTTGTATCCCAGTGCAAACCAGAATTGGTGAAATTATCCTTTGCCATCAAAGTGTTTCACTTGAAGTGCACTAGTAGATGATCAGATACTTCGTTTGATAAGTGTTAGTGTACCAAGCAGAATTACTTCCAGAGGGAGGTTGTTTGTCATCAAAGTTGTGGCATGGCAACAGTTAACGGTAATATTATATATGTACTTAGGTTATACAAGTATTGATTTGAATTGAAAACTAATTTGATTTTTTTAATAGTCACACTAGACAATTCAGGAGGGATTCAGAGGGAAGATTATGAGGTATCTGAACACAAAATGGAAGGAAAACAAGTACCAGTTATACCTTGATATGACAGATATGGAGACTAGAGAGGCAAGATTGGCGGCTAGACCATCACATATTTTGATTGAGGATTGGTCTACTCTGCTGGACTATTGGTCCAGTGAGGTATTTAAGGTAAATTTATAAAGTTTTTAGTTAATTTATAATCAGTGACTTGAAAAATAAACAATTTGATTTTTTTGGTGAAGCAGAAGAAGAGCGGGACTAGCAAGAAAAACATGTCGAATTTAGTCGTACCACATCAGTGTGGTACCAAATCAGTGGTATGACATAGAGAGAAAATGGTGATACATTATTTACAATTTTTAAATTTTTATATATTCAATACCTTTTTAATATAAAATGAAATGATTTTTATTTTCAATGCTACTACAGATTGCGGAAAACATTGAACGCTCCTGAGCGCACTCGTCCATATATGTACATTAGGCTTCATGTCAAGAGAATCCCAGAAGCTGCGACCGTTATTGTAAGTTTAAGGTTATTATTAGTTTTCAATTATCTAATGTTGTTTGATGCATACATTTATAGTTTATGATATTTTGTCTTACAGGAAAGATTAGAGGATTTACGAGGACCTGAGGAGACGAGCTCTCTCTTCGATGGTTGCCGCAGAGGATCCGGTCAGGACTCTTCTAGGCGATGAGCACAGACGTGTGAGGATGTATACTCCAGCCTCATCACCCCGACATACATGTACAGACCACGCAGGACACCATCACAAGCAGATATGGATGCCAGATCATTGGTAGAGCAAAATGTATGACTGGATCAGGAGCTTAAGATAGTGAGAAGCGAGTTAGAGGAGATGAAAAGCAAGCCCGCAGACATGCAGTTGACTATCGACTACTTGATGGCGAAAGTGGGTTCTAGGGATCAAGTATTTTAATTGTAATTTAAAGTTGGATTAGATTCAATAACTTATTTTATACGAATTATAATCTAAATGTATAATGTTTGAATTGTGCAGGATGTGAATATACATTCATTTGCACGCCACCTTCGCCACCAAGACGAGATGACGATTATGGACCATTAGGCAAAGCAAGCACCAAAGGTTTGGCGTCGACCTGTCAATCGTGTCGCGTATGGTTAGATGCTAACATGTATTAGGTATACACGAACCCGACACGATAAGAAATCGTGTACACGAACCTGAACATGACACGGAAATTATCCTGTATACACGACATGATTTGTACATGAATTCTTATTATGTAACACGATAAACGATAATACCCGAATGGACACTAGTACCTGTATACACGATAAATACCTACATACACGATAAGTACCTAATACACGATAAACATGAAATTCTAGAGTTTTTTTAAAATACCAAATAAACCAAACAATAGAGCACATAATACTATAATAGTGTAGTACTAGTTGCATCAAGTTAAAAACTTCAAATAAATAGTTTCACAACAAACAATGGTGTAATACATGCAAAAAAAACATAAGAGTTCAAATCTTATAGACTTCAACTTCAATTCTCCAAGGCTCCAAGTCCAACTCTCCAAGCTCCAAGTCCAACTCCTTACAACTTCGTCAATTGCCTCTCAACCTGTAAGAATTATAAACTGAACTTAATCAATTTCTATGATACATGAATACTCACATTAATAAAACATAAATTTGAACAAAAGGACTAAACCTACAAGGCATGATAACAAGAAGATGAACTTCCAAAAAATAAATCAAGCTTTAGCTACGAGAGCAACTTTATACAATGGTATAATACCGTCAAACTACTAACTTAAAACCTTCTACAAAGTTGAACTTACAAGGATGATGAAGCAGAGGGTTGTCGATAATAGCTACCAACAAGTAAAAAATAATAAAATAAGTCTGGCCATTTTGAAGGTTGGGGGGGGGGGGGGGGGGGGGGTTAATGAGGGGCATTTGCAGTTTGCACAATTTATAAAAATAGAGATACTAAGCATTGCATTCATTGAATTTGTTAAGAATGCCATGATCTAATATTTTTATCATTTAGAATATATCCTTCCTGGTTTAAGCATCTGATTGGAAATACTGAGTACTGACATAATTTAGGACTTACAGATTATACCTGTATAGGTTTGACAAGCAAATAATCCATATTTTTATTTTTAGTACTCAAAGACACTTAGCAAATCATCTATTTTGTGGCTAATGGAAAAACCTTGTTCATGCTAAATGATAACTAAGAGTTTCTGCAAGTTAATCTAACTTGTAGCTTCTATTTCAACAAAATCATGCATGAATGAAGAAAATGACAACATGTGACTTTATGGCTACAAATTTAGATAGAAAAATTGAATGTTTATCACGTTTGGAAAATCGTAGAAGCACATAAAAGAAATCCCAGCAGCAAATATGAAAGGAAGTAAGGACTTCGAGGTTCTGGTAATCTCAGCATCATTTGAAGTACTATATTACTAATATTATTTTCTTCATGGTAATTGTAACCAAATAGGGGTTTTACATGACCAATCACAAATATCAAAATTACACTTTTGCTGTTAATAAAAATGTAATTTTTTGGGAGGAAGGTGGCTACCTGCCTACCAGGGACATGGGAGTGGGAGTGAGAGCGGTGACCAGAGATCTATTGATCGACGACAACAGACGCCGATTGAGGGAGTTGCGACCGGAGACGCATATCGAGGGGGCTGCCGACTGTGACGGGGGAGGAGACGAGAGTGGTGTGACAGGTGAGGGGACGAGAGTGGTGCAGTGGGGAAGGGGGTGGCAGGGGTGTGGTGCGAGTGTGCGACAGAGGAGGGGAGGGGATGGGATGGGATGGGAGTGGTGTGACAAGGGATGGGATGGGAGTGGTGTGACAAGGGAGGGGAGGGGACGAGAGTGGTGCGGCGAGGGAGGAGTGAGGCGGTGGAGGGGTGCGCCGGAGGAGTGTGTTAGGGTTAGGGTTGGGACTTTGGAATTGTATTTATATCTCTAGGGATTTCATTTTTTAAAATAAATTCTGATTATCGTGTTTAAAAAATCTTATCGGATATATTCGTGTATTAACAAGATATTGTGTATATTCGTGTAATCGTGTCTTATGTATCATTTACACCTGATATACACGATACATTATCGTGTACGTTATCGTGTATTTCGTGTATGGACCCTTATACACAAACTCGACCCAATAAGGGTTTCTATATCGTGTCGTGTATGCTTATCGTGTATCGTGTACGGGTTCCTGTACCCATACACTAAATTATCGTGTCGTGTTATCGTGTCATGTCTGATTTTGACTGGTCTAGTTTGGCGGCCTAGTTTTTGTGTTGTTTGTATACTTTTACCATTATCAAACTTAATTTTCTACTTTATGAATTGAAAACTTGATTTCAATATAGCTATAATTGGTATGCACATGTATATTGTTTCAATGAATATTGTGTGGTCGATGAATGCATATATTAATTTTATAGATATATGTTTGTGGATGAATGGATGAATGTGTTGTGGATGAGTTATGAAAATTAGTGGTTCTTTTGAGCAGGGAAATCCAAACCCGGAAAAAGCAAATCAGCATTTCTGGGCTCTGGACAAAACCTACACCGACAATACTTATCCGTTGGTGAACTATCGGACGTTTGTCGTGTAACGTACACCGACGGTACATATCCATCAATGTCGGTTGCCAATTTAATGCACCGACGAAATGTATCTGTCAATGTACTTCTACATCCGTCAGACGAAGTATTAGCTAGTGTATTGTACAGGGACGAATGTATCTGTCGGTGATTGTCTGCCGATGTACTTTAATCTGACGAAAAAAGGTGAAAATTTTGGCAGGAAAATTCGTGCCAAATTTAGCATTGACGACGTTTATCCATTGATACATCTGTCGGTGTAACAAAACACCGACGCAGTTTACATTGACGGTCAGCTATTCGTCGGTGGTTGGGCAATAATACACACTGACGGATAGATACCATCGGTGAAACCTTGTTCTCTTGTAGTGAATGTAAATAGCAACAACCAAAATTTGATTAATGAAAGAAGATAACAAAAGTTCTTCCTCTCCACCCCTAAACTACTAAAACAAGAAATAAACATATTCTAATGGGGGGAGAAGATGAAGAAGAAGGAAAATGAAAGGGTTACAAATTTATTTATAGAAGATTAGAAGGTCTGGATTCATCTGGGCTAATCGGACGGTTGCAAATCATATCAGGATGCTCCGTAGTGCTCCTAACTGAATACCCAATTTGCTGGGAAATATTGAGGCCAAATGGTTCCGAGCCATCTGCCAATGGCGGATCCGATGCACTTGATACATAGGAGATTTTTCCAGCGAGTTAAGATTGGTTTGAATCACGTGGGGGTGAAGTCCTGGTCTATTGGCTCGAGTCGATTTGGTCTAAATTGTAGAATTTCTCCACAGACTCTAGATTATGGGTTTGCAACTAAAATATTTTTTTTACAATCCGGTGCCTCTGGGTTTGCAATCTAGTCCTTGGCCATTACGAACATGTCCAAAATACTTCCAAATCAGTCATTTCTTATTGCATTTGGGTACTTTTTGCTTCATTTTTCTTTATTACCTAAACCTTGAAATGCTTGAAACAACAACCTGCGTAGCACAAATATGGGATAAAATAAAGGATATATATAACATGAATGCACTTTATGATTGGTGTGTCTCTTGGTCATTCAATTTCAATGAGATAATGATTCTCTTGTGTCTCTTGGCCTATCCTTCTTTGTGACGTATGATTATTTATTTTGATTTTCCTTTGCATTTTCTTGATTTATTTTGGATGACCAATCTGTTCTTTAGTCGTTCGAATCTTGTCCTCGTTAGAGGTGTTTATACCATAGATGGACGCGAATGCTAAAAGCACTCGGAGAGTAGTCATGCAAGACACCGGGGAATAGCTATAAAATAAACTATTCCTTTTTTGTTTAAAGCCCTCAGCAACTAATCTGGCTTTGTATTTATCAATGGATCCATCTGGTTTCAATTCATTCTTGAATATCCATTTACAACCGATTGTTGAACAACCCAGAGGAAGATTCATCAACTCCCATGTCCCATTAGAGACAATGGAGTCTATTTAGGTGTTGATTTCATCTTTCCAATGATTTGCTTTAGAAGAACCATAACATCTTTAAAAGTATTAGGATCACCCTCAATATGCTACGTGATACAATCACTTCCTAAGTCCTTTGCATTCCTAGACCATTTGCTTCTTCTAGGCTCAACTTCAACTTGAGTTTGAGAAAACTCAAGTTCGGTAATTGGCGTATTTGCCCCCACATTTATCATCCTTTCCACATGTTCGTGGATTGAACCAGACGTAAAAGGATCATCCACAGGAGAAACTTGTTGAGGAACTCCAGGTTTCATCGGAAATACATCCTCAAAGAATGTTGCATCACACAGTTCAACAATAGTATTAACATTTATACCATATATCTTAGATTTGATTACCAAGAATCTGTATGCATACTTGTTAGTCACATATCTGAGAAATATTGCATCAACGATATTGGGACCAAGTTTTTTCCTCTTATGTTCAGGGATTAACACTTTTGCAAGACAACATGAAACTCTAAGATATTTAAGACCTTGTTTTCGACAATGCCAGAGTTTGAAAGGACTAGTCTCCTTATGTTTCTGGGGAACTTTATCAAGATATGGAAACCCGTATTCAAAGTTTCCCCCCACATATATTTGGGTAATCCCTAACTCTCCAACAATGCATTAATCCTATTGGAAAATGTTACATTGTTTTATTCAGTAATCCCATTATATTGTGGAGAATATGATGTCATTACCTCATGAACTATGCCATAACTCTGACAAACTTGTTCAAACATGTTCGACGTATATTCACCACCTCTATAAGATCTCAACCTCTTAAGATTCTTTTCAGTTTGAGTCTCTGCTTTATTCTTAAAAATAAGGAATTTAGACAATGCTTCATCCTTACTTTTCAAAAGGTATATGTAATAATATTTTGAACTATCGTCAATGAAAGTGACAAAATATTTCTTATGATCCTTAGTTACCATGTCATAAATTTACAAGTATCAGTATATATCAACTCTAAAATATCAGTTTGCCTTAACACAACATGAAAATATTTCTTAGATTTTTTAGCCTGTACACAGTTATTTTTTTATTCTCAATGACATACTCTGGAATTATATTTAAATTCATCATTCTTTTCAAACATTGATAGTTCACATGTCGTAAACGTTCATGCCATTCATCACAAGACTCAATAGAATAAACACGAGAAGCCCACAAATAGCATTACGATTATCAAATGCAGATTCAATATGAGGTGAAAGACAACTACCACATAAGTGCCCTTTGCCAATAAAAGTATTAGAATAAGTTATTACAACTTTATTACACTTAAAATCACTTAATAATCCTCAACTACCAAACATGGACCACTAATAATATTACGACGAACGATAGGCACATAATGCATCTTGTGCAATGAAAGAACTCCCTGAAGGTAACTTCAGATTGACACATTCAACACCAATCACCCTCGCAATGTTTCCATTTGCCATCGCCACATTCTTAGGCTTGTAAGAGACAAACATGGACTTATCGACACATATATGCACATTTGCCGCATTATCAACCAACCACTCATGCTGTTCATAAATGGAAAGGACTTGAGAATCAATGGAAACAAACTTATTGTTGGTCTCCTCCACAACAGTCAAACCATGGACCTGTGGAGTCGTCAGTGGCATCTTGTTGGCCTTTCCCTTTCTTTGAAAGAATTTCCTTAGCCTAGTGTCCAACCTGTCCACAATTCCAACATGGTTTATTCTTTGGCTTTTTCTGGATTTTGGCATTAGGTTTTACATTGTTGGGTTGATATGATTTTCCTTTATTGTTTGGCAAATAGGATTCAACTAACATGTTTGCCTTTTTGTTGAAAGTTCAATAGGCATTACATGTTTTTCACCACGAAGTTCCTCCTCGATTGTGATGATAACCATGAGATCAGCCTGAAGGGAATGTGTTCTAAAAGTTTTACTTTTAAATGCCAATTATTATGAATTGAATGAGAAATCATTTTGTTCCTTGTTTATGTTATTCGTCTTTTAGAAGTGTTAAGGAAGAGGCTCTTGGTCCTTAACCGTAAAGCTCTAAAAGATATTGGTTTACATAAAACAAAAGATATTCGCAATCATGGTAATAAACATGGGACATTTATTACCGAGTTAAGATTGTCGTGTTGGTCATAGATCATTGTAGCTCTACAAGTGAGTGACAACACGGGTACACAAAAGAGGAAAATAGTACTTTTGTATACCGAATTGACCTAACAAGTAAAATATTATAGGAATGTGTTTCTGTGTCATTAATATTTTACTGTGTCCTTGGTCCTTTGATATGAGACTTATATCCCATCGCTTAAGGAGTTCTTAATTAGACTAGTGTCTTGAGCTATCGATGAGAGTAGTGTAAAGGCATTAGTTGGTTAAGCATAACTTTCGTTGGAGAAGATAGTTAGTCAAAAGATTATCATTGCCCCTCTTAATTGAGTGATGATATTAGTGGGCCCCTTGATAAAGCAAAGTTATAATGTGCACAATGTGATTTGAGTTAAGTCACATATTTATAACTAGCTTAAAGAGATCAAAAATTGAATACTAATACAAAGATGACACAATACTACTTTGTGTGTATTCTTAATATCATGAGGCAAGGGACGGACACAAGTGGTGCACTCCATCACTAAATGGATCGGGTTTTGGTTCGAGTGGAATTAAGACATCTAACTAATTGGGAGCTATAATGTGTAGCTAGATACCGCTTATAGCTTGTGATATTAAGCTCTTAATATCACTGTCAACTTAGTTTAGATCCTCCCATAGGTCACACCGCAAAAACCGTGAAACAAGAAGCTTGATTTTTGGTTCATATGATGTGTCGGGTTTCTCATAGAAAATATGACACATGTGGTGAACAAGTAAAATCAATTATGTTGTATATAAACATAATTAGAGTCATGATAAATTCATATTAGATGCATATATTATGGGGTGTAATAATTTATTGTTGCATAGGATAATACATTGCATAAGTTGTGAATTTGCTAAAACCCCTTAAGTTCAAATTTTGTTGGAAATAAATCCAAAATTTGAAATAGGCAAAATCGGGTAGAAGTTCGGTAATCCGTTGAGGTTCGGTCGACCGAAGGATCTATGGATCGGTCAACCGAACGTGGAACGGATAATCGTAATTGATTGACCGAACTTGACCAAAGTGCCTGGAGCTTTGGTACGGTGTACCGAACCAGAAACGGTCGACCGAACAATGTCAAGTTCCGATATTTTCGGTTAACCGAATAGCACTCGGTCTTAGACGTGAATGAGTCCGATCGGTTAAGGAGAATTTTTCCCCTTAAGATTCGGTCATCCGTCACGTACTCGGTTAAACGATCGTGACAAATTCGGTTAACCGAGTGGGACTCGGTAAACCGAACAGCGGTCGATTTTCTGCCTTTGATTATTAAGAGATTAATTTGATCGATGGTTGGATTAGCTCCAAATTTGGTCAAACGTTTTGTGGGTGCATATAATGCATTATGGAATTAGTTTGTGAGAGAAATTGTCATAAAACTGTGGCTAAAGAATAGCCATGATTAAGAGTAAGATTGGAACCTATAAATAGGTCATTATTCTCCCTAATTGATATACACAATTCATAAATTATTTTCTCTCCTAATTCACTACTAAAACCCACGAAAATTCTCTTAGTTTTCTAAGTCTTTGGAAGGAAAAATCTCAGAGGCTAAGGAAGGGGTTTGTAGCTAGATTCTAAGCTTGTTTGGAGATCGATTGGCTAGCTCCTTTCTCTCCAACCTTGTTTAGGGTTTCGGTGAACACTCGGAGGCATCCGGCGCGGCGAGAAGCATCCCCAACGTCTCCGAATCTTCAAGAAGTTTTTGAGAACTTCTAGGTATGAATTTCGGAGCCCTTGTTTGTTTTAATAGAGTTTTGAAACTAGATGTTAAAACAAACCGATGCATGCATGAAATAAATCAAAGAAAATTGTAATTGATCCTTATTACACATAAAAATTTCGAAAATATATATGTATAATTAAATATGAAATCCTACAGTGGTATCAGAGCTAGGGTTCAATTTTCTCATGATTTATGGCTGTAAACAAATCTAGTTTACCATCTAGGATTTATACAATTCGTTTTACCGGTTTTTCGGTCTTTAAATGTTTGTTGAAATAATTCTTTATAATAATTCGTTTTAAATGTTTTGAATGTTTAAAACATGACATATAATTATTAGAATTATGATTTAGACATAAGTCTAACTTGCAATAATTTCGTTTTAAGTATAAACGATTATTTTGTAAGAGAATCAACAAAACCGAAAAACTGCGATTCATCTTTTCATTGGAAATTGGATGGACAGCGGTTCATAATTAATTTGTGAACTATGGATGTATGAAAAATATTTTTAATGGATTTCAAAATATTTTTCAAAGAATTGTTGAGAATTCTGGATGATTGATAAATTAGATTCTGTAGTTTATAGCAATTGCGTGCATGGATGTTTGAGTTGCTTTGCAGGATTGTGAGTTTATATGTTCCAAATCAGACACTACAAATGTATGTAATTATTATTATACAGGGGCTTATGTATGTAAAAGCCAAAATTCTCTCTATTTCCGTCTTTTAGATAGTTGCATTTGCATATGAGAGGTTTTTACATAGGACTTGCACTAGTCGGTTTTATCGAATGTGAGGAGCATGTTTATTTTCTGTAAAATCTACATCTCCGGTGCAAGAGGAAGTCGCCGCTGTAGCGCATCGATCGAGGATAGAAGATCAGGGATCGAGGATCGAGGATCGAAGGGAACATATAAACTCACACGATGTGGATTGTGTGAATGTTTAATTTCTGTTTTTAATTTCTGCTATGCATGTGATGAATGTGGTGAATGTTAGGATGTGTATGAATATTAATATGCATGATAACCTAAAATTCTAAATCACATGTTAAAATTGTCCAACAAAAATTAAGAATAAGTTTCCTTCTTATTTCATCCACTAGCAGCCATTGATCGAGGGATACTCTGCTCGCCCTTAGTGGGAGATAGCTCCCTCTATCTTTGGGAATAGTGGGAGATATAAAGGTTGTCTGTTGTTGTGCCACAATTAAATATATGAGGTGTGTTTCACCCTAGTGAACCCCAAGTATGTTTAGTTGTGAATACAATAGATAAACGTATCTCGTATCAAATGAAAATAAGTTTTCTTAACATTACCTAGAGCCCTCGCTCGGTTTTGGGAAAAAGTTTTTCTTACGAGGATAGGTCGCATTCCCTCATAATTAAAACGACAAGAGTCACAAAAGTTTGAAGATGCTAAATGTTGCTAAAATTCAAAAAGGTTGTGATTAGAAAATGTTTTCTTACCTTGATGTTGTAATGTATTCGATAGCCCTTAGCTAGTCTATATTACAATTGATGGGATCTTGGGTTGTTGCATTTATGGGCAAGATTTTAATTTGCAACATTTACATTTATATATTCGATATATGTATGCATGTGTATTAAAACATAATATTGGAATTAAAACCTATATGATCTATTTTGTAGAAAAAAATGTCGAACATCCAACCTATCGTACGATCCATGATAGAAAAACACCCTTTAGCAAATGATGGCTCAAACTTCATTAGTTGGCAACTCGAACTCAACATCGTGTTAAAGTTTGAGAAACTATCTCACATTTTGGAAGGTCCAATCCCAAAGTGGAATGAGAGATTAACCGATGAAGAGAAAGAGTCTAAGGCCAAGTGGGAAGACCAAGAGAACCAGGTTCACGGTCTTATGCTAGCATCCATGGGTGACTCGCTCCAAGCGAAATACTTGGATTCAAAACCCAAGAAGACCATGGAGGCTTTATCTAAGATGTTCATGGATAGTGCCCGAAAGGAGCGTTATAAGACCACCATCGCACTCACAAGGTGCCATATGGCGGAGGGAACATCGGTATCTATGCATTTTCTCACGATGCAAGGATACCTTGGGAAGTTGGCAAAGCTCTCTTCACCAATGCCCGAGGACATTGCTGAAGATATGATTCTTGGCTCTCTAGCCCTGTCCTTTAAGGACTTTGTGATGCACTACCACGTGCGTGAAAAAGGGGTGAGTCTTGAGGAGCTGCACAACGCTCTCAAAACTCCTGAAGTTGACATGGGCAAGGGTAGGGACAAGCAAGTCCTTGCCGTCCATGGGAGGAGCCATAAGATTGGTAAAGGAAAGGGCAAATCTACCAAAAGTAGTTCAATCAAGAGCAAGGGAGTAGGAGGTGCTCGTGTGAGTGCCTCAAGGGGGAAATCTCATAAATCTCCAACTCCCAATACGGAGTGCATTCACTGCGGTGAAAAAAGACACATCCGGCCAAATTGCCCCAAGTACAAGGAAGACCTTGACAACGTAGTGATTGAACGTCGGCGCCCCAAAAAGGCCAAAGGTATATTTGTTATTGAAATAAATTTAGCCACCTCTGTCCAGGATTGGGTAATTGATACCGGATCTTGTGCTCACATAGTTTCTAATGTGCAGCTACTCATGGATAGGAAGGAACTCGTAAGGAACGAGGTAGAATTGAAGGTCGGAAATGGTGCGAACGTGTCTGCGGTTGCACAAGGTTCTGTGGTGCTTCAATTATGTAGTGGTTTAAATTTATGTCTAAAGAATGTTTATTATGTACATTCGATTAGCAAGAATATTATTTCTGTATCATGTCTGGATATGGATAATTTTAATATAAATATTTCAAATTCTTGTTTGTCTATATCAAAGAATGCTGTGTTCTATGCAAATGCGTTCATAAGGAATGGTCTCTATTTGCTTGAATTGGATAATAAACAAATCTTTAATATGAATAACAAAAGACTTAAGACCACTCACGAGAATGATACTCTCTTGTGGCACTATCGTCTTGGTCACATAAATAAAAAGCGCATCAAGAAATTGCAAGAAGCTAACCTTCTTGGTCTACTTGATTTTAAATCATTGGAGACGTGCCAACCATGTCTAATGGGAAAAATGACCAAAAAGCCTTTCAAGAAGAAAGGTCCAAGGGCGAGTGGCTTGTTGGATTTGATACATTCCGATGTATGTGGTCCAATGAGTACTAGTGCACGAGATGGTTTCAGGTACTTCATTACGTTCACGGATGATTATAGTCGTTATGGCTATGTTTATCTAATGAGAAACAAAAGTGAATCTTTTGACAAGTTCAAAGAATTCAAGAATGAAGTAGAGAACCAACTCGACAAGAAAATCAAGTCTCTACGAACGGATCGTGGAGGTGAGTACTTAAGTGCCGAATTTGACTCATACCTAAAGGAGTTTGGTATTGTACCTCAACTCACCCCTCCCGGTACACCTCAGTGGAATGGGGTATCCGAAAGGAGGAATAAGACATTGCTCGACATGGTTCGGTCAATGATGAGTCATGCGGAATTACCTCTTTACTTTTGGAGTTATGCACTACAAACTGCGGCTTACACACTAAATAATGTTCCATCCAAATCCGTGGAGAAAACTCCTTATGAGCTATGGAGTGGTAAAACACCTAAGCTCAGTTTTCTCAAGATTTGGGGTTGTGAGGCTTACGTCAAGAGATTGATGTCGACCAAACTTCAACCAAAAGCGGATAAGTGCTTCTTTATAGGTTATCCTCGTGAGACAAGAGGATACTACTTTTGGCATATCACCTCCAATCGAGTGATTGTAGAGAGGGATGCCACATTTCTGGAAAAGGAATTTCTAGAAAGAGTAAAAAGTAGTGGGAGTAGGGTTGTGCTTGAGGAAACTCAAGATACTCTACAAGATCATGACACGAATGATGACGTTCAAGATCATGAAGGCCCAACCGAGATTGCTTTGGTTAGTGGGAGCGTGAGCGAGAGACCATCACAAGAAATTGTGAGAGAATCTCAATCATCCCCACCAAGTGTACGTTCAAGAGTTGAACGTGAACCCACTCCTCAAGAAATTGTGGAAGAAGTTCGAGAGACACGAGAAGAACCAAAAGAACTTAGAAGGTCAACAAGGGAAAGGAAGAAACCCGATTTGTATCTGGGACTTCATGAAATCATGGTACTAGATACCAATGATCCCTTGACCTTCCAAGAAGCAATGGAAAGGGAAGACTCCAAACTATGGCTTAAGGCCATGGAATCCGAAATAGAATCCATGTATGATAATCAAGTATGGGACTTGGTTGACCTTCCTCAAGGGAAAAATGCCATTCATAATAAATGGGGTTTTAAGAGGAAGATGGACATGGATGGGAACTTGACAACCTACAAAGCGAGGCTTGTAGCGAAGCGTTTCACTCAAGTTCAAGGAATTGACTATGATGAATCTTTTTCACCGGTTGCCATGTTTAAGTCTATTCGGATCATGCTCGCTATTGCCGCATTTCACGATTATGAAATATGGCAAATGGATGTCAAAACGACATTCCTGAATGGGAACTTGGAGGAGGATGTGTACATGGTACAACCTCAAGGTTTTGAAGATCCAAAGAATAGCGAGAAGGTATGCAAGCTTCAAAGATCCATCTATGGATTAAAGCAAGCATCAAGGAGTTGGAACAAACGCTTTGACGAGGAAGTGAAGAAGCTTCACTTCATTCAAAGTAAGGAAGAACCTTGTGTATACAAGAAGATTAGTGGGAGCCATGTAGTATTCCTAATCCTATATGTCGATGACATATTGCTTATGGGCAATCATATTCCTTTGCTTGAGCAAACGAGAAGTTCATTGAAATCTGCATTTTCGATGAAAGACATGGGTGAGGCTCAATACATCTTGGGAATCAAGATATATCGAGATAGATCTCGCAGACTCATTGGCCTCAGTCAACGTGCATACATTGACAAGGTCTTGGAAAGGTTCAAGATGAACAACTCCAAAAAGGGCAGTGTGCCAATGAGTATGGGTGTGCAACTCAAGAAGTCTCAACGTGCGCAATCACGTAAGGACTTAAAGTACATGAAAGATGTCCCTTATGCTTCGGCAATTGGGTCGATCATGTACGCGATGACTTGCACAAGACCCGATGTCTCGTATGCTCTAAGCGTGACAAGTCGTCACCAATCCAATGCAGGACCTGAGCATTGGACTGCGGTCAAGAATATCCTGAAGTACCTTAATCGAACTAAGGATAAGATTCTTGTTTATGGAGGGCAAAGGGAGTTGATAGCCGAAGGGTACTCGGATGCGAGTTTCATGAGTGATCCAGACGATAGAAGGTCGCAATCAAGATACGTCTTCCTTCTGAATGGTGGAGCTGTGAGTTGGCGTAGTTGGAAGCAAAGCACTACGGCCGACTCAACCACTGCTTCCGAAGTAATGGTTGTCGCTGAAGCGAGCAAGGAAGGAGTGTGGATTAAGAAGTTCCTTGAAGAGCTTGGAGTAGTTCCCTCGAGCGAGGGACCATTAGAGCTATTTTGCGACAATAGTGCGTCTATCTCGCAAATCAAGGATCCCAAATCACACCACAAAGTGAAGTACATGGATCATAAGTACTTCGTGACGCGTGACCTCATCGACGAAGGCAAAATAAATCTTTTATGGGTGGACACCAACAACAACACAGCCGATCCATTCACAAAACCCTAATCCCAAGCCAAGGGCGAAATGCATTTCGAGTCCATGGGATTGAGGAACCATGTAGATTGGCTTGATGATTGATATGTAATGCGGTTTGCCCTACTTATTATTGTTTTATACATTGAGTATGTATGTGAAAGAAAACTTTAATAACAAGTGGGAGATTGAAGGGAATGTGTTCTAAAAGTTTTACTTTTAAATGTCAATTATTATGAATTGAATGAGAAATCATTTTGTTCCTTGTTTATGTTATTCGTCTTTTAGAAGTGTTAAGGAAGAGGCTCTTGGTCTTTAACCGTAGAGCTCTAAAAGATATTGGTTTACATAAAACAAAAGATATTCGCAATCATGGTAATAAACATGGGACATTTATTACCGAGTTAAGATTGTCGTGTTGGTCATAGATCATTGTAGCTCTACAAGTGAGTGACAACACGGGTACACAAAAGAGGAAAATAGTACTTTTGTATACCGAATTGACCTAACAAGTAAAATATTATAGGAATGTGTTTCTGTGTCATTAATATTTTACTGTGTCCTTGGTTCTTTGATATGAGACTTATATCCGATCGCTTAAGGAGTTCTTAATTAGACTAGTGTCTTGAGCTATCGATGAGAGTAGTGTAAAGGCATTAGTTGGTTAAGCATAACTTTCGTTGGAGAAGATAGTTAGTCAAAAGATTATCATTGCCCCTCTTAATTGAGTGATGATATTAGTGGGCCCCTTGATAAAGCAAAGTTATAATGTGCACAATGTGATTTGAGTTAAGTCACATATTTATAACTAGCTTAAAGAGATCAAAAATTGAATACTAATACAAAGATGACACAATACTACTTTGTGTGTATTCTTAATATCATGAGGCAAGGGACGGACACAAGTGGTGCACTCCATCACTAAATGGATCGGGTTTTGGTTCGAGTGGAATTAAGACATCTAACTAATTGGGAGCTATAATGTGTAGCTAGATACCGCTTATAGCTTGTGATATTAAGCTCTTAATATCACTGCCAACTTAGTTTAGATCCTCCCATAGGTCACACCGCAAAAACCGTGAAACAAGAAGCTTGATTTTTGGTTCATATGATGTGTCGGGTTTCTCATAGAAAATATGACACATGTGGTGAACAAGTAAAATCAATTATGTTGTATATAAACATAATTAGAGTCATGATAAATTCATATTAGATGCATATATTATGGGGTGCAATAATTTATTGTTGCATAGGATAATACATTGCATAAGTTGTGAATTTGCTAAAACCCCCTTAAGTTCAAATTTTGTTGTAAATAAATCCAAAATTTGAAATAGGCAAAATCGGGTAGAAGTTCGGTAATCCGTTGAGGTTCGGTCGACCGAAGGATCTATGGATCGGTCAACCAAACGTGGAACGGATAATCGTAATTGATTGACCGAACTTGACCAAAGTGCCTGGAGCTTTGGTACGGTGTACCGAACCAGAAACGGTCGACCGAACAATGTCAAGTTCCGATATTTTCGGTTAACCGAATAGCACTCGGTCTTAGACGTGAATGAGTCCGATCGGTTAAGGAGAATTTTTCCCCTTAAGATTCGGTCATCCGTCACGTACTCGGTTAAACGATCATGACAAATTCGGTTAACCGAGTGGGACTCGGTAAACCGAACAGCGGTCGATTTTCTGCCTTTGATTATTAAGAGATTAATTTGATCGATGGTTGGATTAGCTCCAAATTTGGTCAAACGTTTTGTGGGTGCATATAATGCATTATGGAATTAGTTTGTGAGAGAAATTGTCATAAAACCGTGGCTAAAGAATAGCCATGATTAAGAGTAAGATTGGAACCTATAAATAGGTCCTTATTCTCCCTAATTGATATACACAATTCAGAAATTATTTTCTCTCCTAATTCACTACTAAAACCCATGAAAATTCTCTTAGTTTTCTAAGTCTTTGGAAGGAGAAATCTCAGAGGCTAAGGAAGGGGTTTGTAGCTAGATTCTAAGCTTGTTTGGAGATCGATTGGCTAGCTCCTTTCTCTCCAACCTTGTTTAGGGTTTCGGTGAACACTCGGAGGCATCCGGCGCGGCGAGAAGCATCCCTAACGTCTCCGAATCTTCAAGAAGTTTTTGAGAACTTCTAGGTATGAATTTCGGAGCCCTTGTTTGTTTTAATAGAGTTTTGAAACTAGATGTTAAAACAAACCGATGCATGCATAAAATAAATCAAAGAAAATTGTAATTGATCCTTATTATACATAAAAATTTCGAAAAAATATATGTATAATTAAATATGAAATCCTACACAGCCATCGTCAAATTTCCTTTCCTGTGCTTAAGAGACACCGAAGTCCTCCCATGAGCGAGGGAACTTCTCAATGATGGATGATAAATCGTTTTAAATAACCTCAAGTGCAAGACGTCAGTGAAGACACGACAAGTAGGGGTCGAGTCAATAGGGAGGTGTGTCAACTCTGGTTCTTCAGAAATCAAGTGAAAAATAATGAGAGAAGAAGTTTTATTACACTGCACTAACAACTAACAAACGGGAAAGATGAAACCACAAGACTAACTAAAACTAATTAAGCAACTAACAAACAATAAAGTTGAAATTCAGTAACGAAAACCCCTAAGGGGTGGAGTGTGTGTACACATGTAATAAAGTGGTGAAGAATGCATTCAATAAGGCACAAGTGTAGGTTGTGTTTTCATGCATAGGAATTGTCTAATGGTTGTGGCAAGACCTATCAATCCAATAAAAAACCTAGTTGATTAATAAGTATACACAAGTTGGTTATTAAGAATCTAAACAAGCATGTGAGGTGTCTAAAAGTTGTGGCAAAACCTATCAAGTTAAGTATTCTAAAACAAACAAGCAAACATTCACATTCATCACGTATTTCATAAGATAATATTCATTCCCATTCTTCATTAGATGTATTAACATCATCTCTACCCCCAAAGGGGGATATAACTACTCACTACACATTAAACTACAAATTATATTAAGAAAGGACATTCGAACTAATTATACTAAGAATTAAGAAAACAAAACAAAGCTAAACATGCAAGCATTACAAGTAGCAGTCTTTTCTACTTGAGTTTTTCTCCAAGGCTTACTCCAAGTAGAGAAAATGACCACTAAGCAATGTGTAGATTACAAAGGAGGAAGAAGAGTTCTATTTATAGGCATGAAAAAGGAAATTTGGGACAATCCCCAATGTGGGACTGATGAAACATTCCGAGAATAGACAAGCACATAACCCATATCCGTGCGAAACTCAAGACCACCAATTGGTGGTCCAAGTTGGTCAGATGCGACTCATTTTCGTTCCTCACTTAATCTCTTCAATTATGCACGTGAGGTATGCACTGGTCAGCCATTCGAGTCTGTGCCCGAGTCTAATTGCCAACATACTCCTCATGATGGTGTGAAGTTTCTTGGTTTGCTATTTTGTCCCTTCGGGCTTACGTCTAGGTCCTTCCCTCTTGCAGATGGATCCTTGTGTATGACCGAGAGGTCCATTTTGCTTCATTTAAGTCATTTCTTCTTACGTTTCAGTTCTTTTTCTCTTCCCTTCTCTTCTTTATTACCTAATACCTGAAATATAACAACAAACACTCTAGTAGCACAATATTTGTGTAAAATTAAGGATATATAACATGAATATGATGCATGATATGCTACTAATCAATGGACATTACCTGAAACTTCTCTGGAAGTTTCATGTCCCCCTCTTGCAAGCCATGTATCGAAATCATGAACTTGGGGGGCCTATTTGGTCACCGATTTTCCCTCAACCATTTGGAATTTTAGGAACATTCTGACATAATACTTCTCGTGACCTAAGTCCTCAGTATTATTTTTCTTCACAAATTCATCCCATAAATCTTTTGCAATGGCAGAGGAAGATGAACTATAGACATCAAAGAGCATCTTGGACATAACCAACCGAATGCGTCCTCGACACAATGTCTTTTTCCATTTACAATTCAAGGTTTGCTTTAATTTTGGGATCATCCAAATAAGTAAAAGGGCAAGTAGCCTCAATAACATCAACGACCCCCTATCGTGGTCATCCAAATTTTCATTTATTGTTGTCAACGTCTGAAGTTCTGCCTAGTAATTTTTTTGCGCATCCCTAACATGTCCATTTCAGGGGCAAATGAATAATAGTCATGCAACATAACGAATAATTTCTCTAAGACTATTGCTACCAATATAAATAACATGAGTATACATTGGGGAACATATGCCGATCAACATTCCGAGTACAATCCGTACAAAGCCAAATGAGGACAAAACTACAAGAAATATATGTAGGTTAGGATCAAGAAACACCTCGATTGAGCCTCCATTTCCAGACTCCCCTTAGAGAGATTATCACCCCACGTATAGGTGTGATGAGTTCAGACGCTTTCTCCCAGGATGTAACAGTCACAACATCTTTGTCGTCACACTCCGCTTGTAGACGAACCACGAGAACCATTTGGGACCCGCACAACGATCAATTGAGAATGATAAAGAGAAGGGAGTTGATTGTTATTCCAGAAATCGATAGGGTAAATAAAAAATATATCCCAAATTTAGAACATGGACTTTTATATCCACACAATGTGCAATCGCCTGAACGTGGTCTTAGTGGCTCCAAAAACTTTGTAACTGTCGGAGTCAAAAAATTAATCCTCTTTTTTAAATCAATTCTTTATCCAAACCAATATAAGATAAGCTCCCAAAAAATTGAATGCACATGAGAAAGAGAACACTCCACCGTCCCATGCCGCCGACCCATCCGGGCACATGTGTGTGTTCTTCTCTCCCTCTCTCTAACCTCAAAGGGGAATGAGAAACCTAGGTATATAAACCTTTTCCACTTCCCAAATTCCCCAATTCAGGATTGAAGTGAGGGAGAGAATCTCATGATCCACCTTTACAAGTCAACATTGGATTTCAGTTTAATATTTAATGGATTTAACCCCAATATTCAATAGTCTAACAGACTCCATTACCCACGAATTGCAACAAACAACCCAATTACAAACCTAACATTCTAAGTAACAACTTAATCATTTTCTCACCCATACTCTTGTGAATCTGCAAGCAGTAGAGAATCAAACACTACAACAAAACAATGTTTAACCGAAGGAAGTTGTCCATTAGGGTATATCTACAATCCATCGGTGTTGCCTGCGTCGGTGTTTAATTACACCGACAGATAAATATCGTCAGTGTTAATTTGGCGTGAAATTTCCTGCCAAATTTGTTCACCTTGTTTTGTCGGAGCGAAGAACACCGATAGAAATCCATCGGTGATCTACATCGACAAACGTATCTGTAGGTGTAAGATACACCAACTAATATTTCTTCCCTAGTAGCTCCGACATATGACTTACACTAACGGAAACATGCCGTCGATAATAATGTGGGTAACCTTCACCAACATTTAAGTACCGTCAACGTAGGTTGCCCGACGAACGTCAAAACTTACATCGACGAATAAGTACCGTCGATGTAAGTTTTGTCCAAATCTAGGAAAAAGCTTATCTACTCTTTCCGGATTTCGATTTCTCTGATCAAAAGAAGCAATATTTTTCATCATTCATCCACAACACATCCATGCATTGATATACAAACATACTCATTTATGTATTTATCTAAAACACATTCAAACAACAAACTACATACAAAATGTTTTAACTATATTGAAATTAAGTTTTCAATTCACAAAGTAGCAAACAATGTATCGTATTGATAGTAGACAAAATACACAAACACTATGCCATCACACCTTTGGTACTTGCTCTGTCGATGGTCTGTGATCATCATCTCGTCTTGGCGTCAGTGGTGGTGTGCAAATGGATGTGATATTAATATCTTGCACGTTAGAATACATTATATATTAAGACAGTACTTTATATAAACCTAGTAAATGTAATACACTTTACTTAATTACGAATACAATACTCTAGTGCAGAATAGGGAATAAGTGTTGCCCAATACACGTCGGTCTCCCATAAATGCGACGTCTATATGTATATACGTCGTCGTGTATACTGGTAGCCAACATCTATATGCACATCCAGACGTCGATTTGTTTAATAATCGACATCTATATCTCATTTAAAAAATGTTAAAAAATAAAAAAAAGAACCATCACAAACTTTCAAAGTTGAAACTCATTTACACTAACATAACTCATGTCATTGTAACCTCATCCAAAATTTAAACATAATAGGCGTTGGTTGTTCTAGTCGATCGATGCCTATGCCCCATAGTGTAGACATCGTGTGCCCTTATGACTAACGTCTATAGCCTTATAAAGGAGTATAAACGTCGCGTGGCCTTATGACCGACGTCTATAGCCCTTGAAAGGAGTATAGACGTTGCGTGGGCTTTATAACCCGACCGCGAAAACCCTAGCCACTGCTACAATCTCCGACCAAATCTTAGCCACCTCCACAACCTTGATCACCCTCCTCCACGACCCCCGACCTCATCCACCACCGCAACCACCTCCACGACCTCGATCACCCTCCTCCACGACAGCGACGACCCTCGACCATCGCCACCGCAGCCATCATTGTAAGTTCCATTAGAAAACATCATTAGAAATATACTTTGCTCCACTATTGGGAAGGTCGTATATTTTGAGATCAATTTAGGATTTCAGATTCATTTTGGGATTGAGTTTTTTTATTTGGTGTAGTGGTGCGGAGGATTGAGTTTTTTTGCTTGATTAGGGCTTCTGGTTGCAGTGTGGAACGATAAAGCGTCTAAGATTCCGTTTGTGATTTTTGCTTTGTTTTCTACTTGTGGTTTTCGATAGTAATCGATTCTTATGGATGAGTTTGTCTGTATGGCTTTTAGTTATGAATTCATGATTGAGAATTATGGAGATTAGTATTAATGGTCATTGCTAGCTGCATTTTGAACTAACTGTAGAAGATCCCATTGCAATGTTCTTTTGTTACATACTTAATTACAAGTAGAGATTTTATTGTTAATTGAAATTGTAACCATGTTCCAGTTGAACGCTATGAATCTATGTTAATTTATTAGGTTATAAAATACAAATTCTGGTAGTTTTCAAGACACAAAAACACATGTGTCTTTATATATTACATTAATGAAAATCTTGACTATACATACATAATTATCTATAATGTATCTATTCATTCTGCTAGTTGCATTTTGATTATATCATGACAAGTGTTTTTCTTATGTGAATTAGTGAATGCTGAAATTTAATTTTTCTTTATTTATCACTGTTGAAATGTTATAATGTTTTATTTGTAAAACTTATTCATTTAGTTAAATATTTATTTATGTTGTAGTTTCTAGTAACTCATCGACCATAAGCAACTTGGCCTTTAATAACCTATATCAAAAGATTAGACAATATTTGCTAAGTCATTCATCATATAGGACTTTCCATGCATGCACTCATCGATTTATTTTTCCTTTTACGATTTTTATAGTAGATTGCTGGCATCAGGTACGTAATCTTTTTCACTCATCATTCATTAGAAAGCAAGCATTAGTTAGTAGGATTGCATTGAAACAAGAGAGTGAGTGATTGTTTGGTGTGTTATTTGTTAGATTAAATTATGAAAAAGATCTAGGAGAAGTCACCTATAGGAGATGAGGTGAGAAATTTCATCACCCTTTCCTTGACCCAAAAATCATATAATAAAAAAGCCCTAATAAAATCAATTTAGATGTTGACCACTAGGATTTCCAGACTCAATAAGGAGAGGAAACTGTTTAAGACCGTTATGGCTTGAACGTCATTTCCCATCTAGTCTCCTTGACATTTTACGAACCTCTGGTTCTTGATTTCCTATAGACTAGTGGTCTTCGGTGGGACCTCAAAGTTAGGCGTCGTCTAGTGCTAAGGACCTATCGTGGAGTTTAGGCTTGCTTTTAATTTGATTAATTAATTGAGTTTCTAACCTTCCATATTCCCACGCTACATTAAGGACTTCAACTCCTCTCTCCTCAGTCATTCTTTTCTCATCTTCATGTTTCTGGATCTTCTCATCTACGAACATCTTCTTTTAAATTGAAATTTTATTTCTTGACTTCAATAATAACTATCCTTTTCTTAATGGTTAGATTGAAATAGAATGAGATTGGATTCTTTCAAATCGATTGAGTGATGAGTATGAGAACAGAGTGAATATGTTCTTAGAGGTTGCCAAAAATCAATGAAATAATAGGAATGACAAAGACAAGTATTGTCCATGCAGTAAGTCTCATAATATGTCAGTGCTGATTTTTCAGATTGTAGATGGTAAACTAAAATTAATTATATAGTCTAATTATTGAAAATATGAACTAAAAGCTCTGATACCACTATAGGATTTCGTGTCCCTATGTATGTATATATTTTAAAACTTTAATATAACATACAAGATCGATTTTCATATTTTCAGCAATTTTATGTCCATCTATTTGTGTTTTATTCTAATAACATGCAACCTACATTTATTAAAATAATCCACAAAGATAGAATCATACCTAAAGGTTCTCTAAAACCTTTTTGATGATCCGGAGTCGCGTTGCCTGCTGAATCGTCCACGGAATTGCCTCCGAGTGTTCACCAAACTCTAAACAAAGTTAGAGAGAAAGAAGCTAGCTAATCAATCTCTAACAAGGTTTAGAATCAAGCTAATTACCCCTCTTTAAGCTCCTGAGAATCCTATCTCCAAAACTTAAATTTACTAAGAGATTTTCGTGGTGATAAGGGAGAGATTAATGAGAGAAAGAATTTTGCATTAGTATAAAAACAAGTAGGAATATGTGCCCTTTTATAGGCTCCCAAAACATCCTTATCAAGAGTTGTTATTTAGCCATGATCCCTTGTTTTTCTCTCCTAAAATTAATCTCTAAATTCCACTTAATCACCCACAAAAAACGTTTTAATTAAATCTGGAATTATTCCACCCATGATTTAATTAATCTCTTAATAATTCAGGCAGAATCGTTCTTGTTCGGTAGACCGAGTATTATTCGGTCAACCAAACCATTTAGTTATAACACGTGTTCGGTGCACTGTGAGCTAGACGGTCGACCGAATCCGTATGAGAAAAATTCCCTAGAAGAATTCGGACGAACTACGTCTTGTAATCGGTCTACCTTTCACCCACCAAAATCGCTCCTAGAACATAGTCATTGGATGACCGGGTCACCTTCGGTCTACCGAAAATACTACTTCTCGGTTGACCGTTTCCAATCGATTAACCGAACCCGATTGTCCAGGCACTCTGGGCAATCTCGGTCAACCAATTTCGCTTACCCGTTCCCTATTCGGTTAACCGATCCGAAGATGATCCTGGACAATCGGGTTCAGTTAACCGAGTGTGCACGGTCAACCGAGAAGTAGTATTTTCGGTAGACCGAAGGTGACTCGGTTAACCGAACCTGATTGTCCAGGCACTCCAGACAATTTTGGTCAACCAATTGCGCTTACCTGTTCCCTATTTGGTTAACCGATCCGAAGATACCCCGGTCGACCGAGGGTTCACCGTGTTTAACCCTGATTTTACCTTTATCAAATTTTGGATTTATTTCCAACAAAATTTGATCTTTTGGGGATTTTAACAATTCACATCCTATATATATCATCATATGTAATATTAAATTATTACACCCCATAATATATACATCATATGAATTTATTACGATTCTAATTATGTCAATTCTCATGACATATTGATTTTAATTAATTTACCACACGTGTCCTATTTTCACATGAAACCAGACACATCATATGAACTTAAAATCAACCTCTTGTTTCCCAGTTTTGTGGTGTGACCTATAGGAGGATCTAAGTCAAATTGACAGTGATATTAAACACTTAATATCTCAAACTATAAGCGGTATCTAGCTATACATTATAGTTACCCAATTAGCATAGATGTTTTTGTTCAACCCGAACCAAAACATGATCCATTTAGTGATGTAAGTGCACCACTTGTGTACATCCTTTGCCTCGTGATATTAATAATATATACAAAGTAGAAATGTGTCACCTTTGTATTATATTCATTTCTTGATCTCGCTAAGCTAATTATAACTATGTGACTTAACTCAAGTCACATTGTGCACATTATAATTTTGCTTTATCAAATGACCCACTAATATCATCACTCAATTAAGAGGGGCAATGATAATCATTTTACTAGCTATCTTTTCCAGCACAAGCCATGTTCAATCAACTATTGCCGTTATCACTACACTCATTGGTAGCTTTTGACAATAATCAAATTAAACACTTCTTGAGTGAAAAGATATAAGTATCATATCTTAGGATCCAAGACACAGTAAAACATTAATGACACGAAACACAATTCCATAATGTTTTACTTGTTAGGTCTATTCAATATATAAAAGTAATCTTTTCCTCTTTTATATACTCGTGTCGTCAATTATTTGTAGAGCTACAACAATCGATGACCAACATGACATTCTTATCTCGGTAATTAATGTTCAATCTTAACTATCATGATTGTGAATAACTTTTGATTTATGTAAACCATTATCTTTTAGAGCTCTACAGTTAAGGACCAAGCGCCTCTTGCTTAACACTTCCAAAAGACGAATACTATAATCAAGGAACAAAATGTTTGTACATTCAATTCATAATAATTGACATATAAAAGTAAAACTTTTAGAACACATTCCTTTCAATATATCCTTAATTTTACCCCAATATTGTACTACTAGAGTGTTTGTTGTTATATTTCAGGTATTAGGTAATAAAGAAGAGAAGTTAAGAGAAAAGGAACTAAAACGTAAGAAGAAATGACTTAAATGAAGCAAAATGGACCTCTCGGTCATACACAAAGACACATTTGCAAGAGGGAAGGACATAGACGTAAGCCCGAAGGGACCAAATAGAAAACCTAAAAACTCCACGCCATCATGAGGAGTATTTTGGCAATTAGATTTGGGTCCAGACTCCAATAACCGATCCGAGTGTACCCCACATGAAGAATTGGAGCAGTAAAGGAGATATCCGAAAATGGGTCCAATCTGACAAAAAGTGGCCGCCAATTGGTAGTCCCTTTTGGCCAGAATGTGACCCAGTTTCGTACGGATATGGGTTATATGTTTATGTGGAAAATAAGGGGAGAAGAATGTTGATTACACTAAATTATGAATAGTTTAGTGTAATCAACCTTCTTCTCCCCTTATTTTTCACTTGACTTCTGAAGAACTAGAGTTGACACACCTCGCTGTGGACTCAACCCATACTTGTCGCGTCTTCATCGACGTTGTGCACTTGCGGTTATTATAACTGAATCAATCATTATACGTTGTCTAGAAAGGAGAAAAACATTCTCTCTGTCAGTGTTTGCATGATATAAGGGTCCCACAAGGTTATTCTTCAAATATTAGCAGTCTTGTTGTTATGAAAGATTTGAAACTTGTGGGAGAAATCTCACGATTGCCACACTTTAATGCAACAGTTTTTACTTGTAATATTGAGATCTATACTACCAAAATATGTTAGACATGTCATAATAAAGCTATGCTACTTTTTCAACAAGATTTGCAGTAAAGTAGTCGATCCCGTGAAGTTAGATCAGTTGTAGAATGAAATCGTGGTCACATTATGTAAGTTGGAGATGTATTTTCCACCTTCTTTTTTTGACATTATGATTCATCTAATTATTCATGTGGTTAAAGAAGTTAAATTGTGTGGACCCATTTTTTTAAGGTGGATGTATCCTTTCGAGCACTATATGAAAGTGCTGAAATGTTTTTTAAAAAATCGTCAAAGGTCAGATGCTAGTATTGTTGAAGAATATATAGTTGAGGATGTTATCGAGTTTTGCACTGGATACCTACCGAACACCAAAAGTATTAGACTTCCTAAAAATCGTCATGATGAACGTTCTGATGGTAAAAGGACGTGTGAGATGATGTTAAATCCAAATGGCCATAACTTCATGACAACATATTTCTATGTGTTGTGCAATTCTAATCAAGTTCAGCTTTGTCTAAATGAACACATGAATCTTTTAAAAGAAAGAAATCTTTTATGGAGTGATCAACAAGTAATTAATAGCCACAATAAGAATTTCAACTCTTGGTTCGAAAAGGTTTCTTACAAGCATGATGTTTTGGAAACAATACAGTGGTTAGCCTACAATCTACAATGGTTATGATATCAATGGATACTCATTCTACACTGTTTGTGAAGATGTCAAAAGTATTGTTCAGAATAGTGAAGTCATTTTAATAGTAGAGTCTTTGCATGTGTCTAGTTCTAAAGACAAAAATCTTGTATACGCCGACATATTCTATTACGGGGTAATAATTGAAGACATACGAGAGCTGGACTTTGTTAAATTTAAAGGGCCTATATTTAGATGCAAGTGGGTTGACAATAAAAGTGGAGTTCAAGTGGATGACTTGGGGTTCACTTTAATTGATTTTTTTTTGAAAGAAGGATTTAAAGGAGAACCTTTTATTTTGACCTCCCAAGCGAAACAAGTCTTCTATGTGGCTGATCCATGTGACAAGAAATGGTCAGTAATTCTAGAAGGGAAAAATTGTATCAGATGGTAGTCTCATTCGAGTTCAAGTCACTAGATAACGAAATACACGTTGAGACTTTAATCGCAAGAAATGACCACGCTGAAGGTATTTGGATTGAAAATTCGTCAAGAAAAAAGAAATCCTAAAGGTGAGGTATAATTTTCAATGCCTTTAATGTCTTGATTTTACTTTTTAATGCCTTGATTTTACTTTTTATAGTATCATGGCTCTGAAAAAGAAACTCACTCCATCAGAGTTTGAGGTCTTGAAGACTTACAGTTCATGAAGTCCTACTCTCATGAACGAATTCGTGGGCAAAATGAATAGAGATTGTAAAATTCCATCTAGTTTCATAGTCCTCTTGCACCGATAGGCATGATGTCTGATCACTGGTATAGTTATATGGGGAGCGTAACAAGGTCCAAAGTTGACATATGTTTGTCGAGTTGGACCGAAGTTGATAAGAAGCTTAAAGACACCATTTGGGATGACGTATGGGTAATGAGTCCATTATAATGTTCTTTAGTTTTAGTCAAACATGTAATTTATAGAAATTGAAAATGTTAATGTGTTATAGGTAAGTTTTGAGTTCCAATCCACTGAAGCTTTGAAGAAAAAGTCGATGAAATACGTTGCGGTCCGTTGGAGGGGCTTCAAGACAAAGTTAACAAAGAAGTGGATATTCAGAGAGTATTAGGAAAGAAACCCTTTCCGACAAAACTAAGCGTCTTGCCGCTGGGTAAAGGCAATAGGAGGAGTGATCTTGAAAACCCTTGAAGCTGTGTTGTAGCTACGAAAAGAAGGCGAGCGTTAGTGAAGTGGAAGGTTCGGGACTTGTGGCTCCGTGTCTTTCAACTTCCCCAAAAAAGGGAAACTACGGTCTGTGCGATCACTATAACTTCATCACTCCAAATACATGGGTGAAATTCAAAAAATCAAGAGAAACCCCGGAGTTTCAGGTAACTGAGTTTAATTTGGAATATGAAATTATTAAGTTATTGCTTTAAATGATAATCTAATAAAATTAGTTGTAGGCCCTCCAAGCAAAAAACCAAGAACATTGGTTTTCTAACAAGTATCTTCATCGTACGTCTCAATCAGGATACCAAAAATAAGAAGAATAAATGATGGCCGAAAATATCACCCAGAAGAAACAAGAAGCAATTGACTCTGGTATGAGTGAGGAGCAAGCAAGCAACTTGTCTCCTCCTTTCCCCGTAGCTCGATGTGATTCTTTGAAGGGAGCGCAGATAAACTCCGAAGGGGAGTACGTTATAGACGAGTTGCAAGAGGTCGGTTCGAAGATAATAAGTTGTATTACTTGTATGTAGGGTTGTAAGTGGGTAGGATTTTACCTGCAACCCGCTCTGCCCTGCCCCGCCTAATGCGGGTAGCGGTTCGAAAAAACTTACCCACCAACCCACCACCCGCGTAACCCTCATAATAAGCGGGGCGGGTTGCGGTTGTCTCACAACCCACCCCGCATAACCCGCAACCCGCGAAACCCGATAACCTGCCTACAGATTAACTGATTACCCAATTAAATTGATTAATCAATATGTTGCCTAATTCCTACCGATTAACCATTTAACCGACAACTCACAAACCCTAACCTAACGCCGATTCCCAATCCCATTCCCTCATCCCTCCTCCACGCATCCCCCTCTCCCACGCGGCCACGCCGATCTGATCCCCCTCTCCTCCACACTGATCCAACCCCCAGTCCCCACTGTTGGCTTTTTGGCCTTAATCTATGTTTTGATGATTTAATTAACCTAATCTTAATTATAATGATGTAGAGTAGCACACATATTGCATTGCATGTATATTGTATTGTGCTAACCTCTACAGGTGATCAAGACTCAAGAAAGAAGGAAATGAAGTCAAGACATGTAATTAAAGCTAAATCGAAGACATGTAATGTTGATTTACTTTGAGTCTTAGGAACATGTGTGAATTGAGCATACAAGAGTTAAAAACCAATCACATACACAATAGGTTCCCTATAGAAGTCACACACGAAATTTCACATTATTTGGACTTCAATAGATCACCCAAACTTAGACCGGAAAAACACAAAACCTGAACCCTAACTGTCTGCCCACATTCGGTCGACCGCAACATGCCGTTCGGTCGACCGGATGATCAAGTTATCCAGTTTGTGTTTCCCTGTCTAGTTTCGGTCGACCGCACAACATCTTTCGGTCGACCGTTTGAACTTACTGTTCCGACCGTTATTCTTGTCGTATATGCCCAACGGTCGTATTCGTATTAAAACTATATACACCCCCATATACTTAGCCAAACGGTCGAACCATGTGCCCAGTTCGGTCGACCGTTTAACCTTGTCAAGAATTCCCTGCTATCGGTCGTTGATTTCGTTCGACCGATCCATTTTTCCTTCTACCGAAACGCTTGTTCGGTCGACCGGTAACCCTGTTCGGTCGACCGTTTTCTTAATTGACTTAAGTGTTTAGTCGACCGATTCATATTTCGGTCGACCGTATCCCTATCGAACCCAAGCGTTCGGTCGACCGTTGCACCTTTTCGGTCGACCGTTTCTGGACAGATTTGCAGCCCGATTTTCTGCTTTGTGTATCTTGCACAAAACCCAATCAAATCTATCCCCAACGGCTAGAATACCTTAGGAGCTTATAAATAGAGGATCAAGACTTATTGTTAACACAACTCTCCAACTCCAATTGTCCCAATACATTAGAGAGAAACCTCAATCCTCAAAGCTCCCAATTCTACACTCTTTAAGCCTAACCTTCACACACTTGATCATATACTCATCCTACTCAAAGTGTGCTCAATTAGAGAGTGAATCCCACTCAGTTACAAGTGTTGTCAAAATAAGCAAGGACTTCGGTGAAAGCCCGAAGTGTCCCTCTCGGATTGTGAGAGGAAGAATTCAAGCAAGCGAGGGTTGTTCGCGTTGCTTGTGGTGTAAAGGCGTTCTCTCCCGGCCCGGAACGGGGAGTGGATAGTGAAGACGTAGGCGGAGCTCGCGGAGTCGAGCGGAGCTTACAAGAGAGGACTAGGACCCGGGTGGGGTGCCGAACCTCTATAAAAACGCCGTGTCTCTTTGTGGTTTGCATTTTCTGTTAATTTCCCTACTTGTTTTTAAATTTGTTTCCGCTGCGTTTATTGCTTGATTAGTTAGGGATTAGATTAATAGTGATTAGTGGACCCATAACCCACACGATCCTACATTTGGTATCAGAGCCTTGTTAGCTAAATTTCATTACTTTACCGTAATTTTAGCATGGCTTCAACATCTAATCACTTAGAGGGTTTATGCACCACAAGGCCTCCTTTGCTTAATGGGTCAAATTATGATTATTGGAAAAATAGAATGAAAATCTTTTTAATATCAAATGACCTTAAGTATTGGAAGTTTATTCAAAATCCATACATACCCCCAAATGAAGATGATTTAGATTCTCTATCTAGGGCTCAAATGAAAGAAATTGAAATGAATTCAAAAATTATGAATATTCTTTATTGTGGCCTTAATGAGGGAGAATACAATAGAATTAGGGGATGTGAAAGTGCAATTGAAATATGGCATAGGTTACAAATGCATCATGAGGGTGATAGCAAAACCAAAGAAACTAGGATAAGTCTCCTCATGCATAAATATGAAATATTTTCTATGCAAATCGGTGAGAACATAAGCGACATGAACACTCGCTTCACCGATATCACTAACTCTCTTTTGATTCTTGGAAGAAGGATAAATGAAGGAGAGATGACTCGAAAATTCCTCCGGTCATTGAGCAACGATTGGGAAGACAAGGTCGTGGCAATCGAAGAATCGCACGATCTTTCAAAATTGAAGATGGAGGAACTCATTGGAAATCTCATGGCCTATGAGCTCCAATTGAGTCATCGAAGAGAGAAGGAAGCATCAAAGAAAAACTCCGTGGTGGCACTACATGCAAATTTTGATGAGCCAAGGAGGGTGGAAGAAGAGGACATTGAGGTCCTTGCCCAAGACTTCTTCAAATACCTCAAGAGGGATAAGGGAGAAAAGAATGAAAGAAGAGGTAGAAGAAGTGAGAAAAGAGAAAAAGAAAAAGAGAGGGAGGAGAGCGAAAATGAGAGAAAAGAGAGGGAGAAGAAAAATGAGAGAAGAGAGAGGAGAAGAGAAAAGGAGAAGAGTAAGAGGAAAGAAAGGAAGGAGGAAGCTCACAAAGCCACTTGGGATGACTCTTCATCTCCATCATCATCATCCTCTTCCTTACAAAGTAGAAGAGAGGTTGCACATTCATGCTTCATGGCCATTGAAGATGAACAAAGTGAGGTAGCTTCTAACTCCTCTAAATCTTATTCCACTAGAAGTAATTCATGTTCAAGTAAATCATATTCTAGTGCTAGCTCTAACTCTAATGCTAATGATGAATCATATACTCATGATGAGCTACAAAATGCATTTCATGATCTAGTTAAACAATATGAGATCATTTGTGAAAAGAACAAAAATGCTAGAAAAACTATAAATGATCTCAAATGCCAAATTGAATTAATCATGAATGAAAAGAATGAGGTGATTGCTAGACTAGAATCAAATGAATCATCTCTTGCTAGTCTAAGTAAAACACCCATTATTGATGAACATGTAGATCTTAAAGCCTCAAATATGCAATTAAGAAAAGATCTTGAAATGTTCACTAAAGGAACAAAAATGCTTGATATGCTTTTGAGTAGTCAAAGACAATCATTAGCTAAACATGGTTTAGGATACAATGTGCATTTGAAAAACCATGTATCTCATACTACTTTAAATGGTAAGCATTTATTTGTTAAATCTAGTTCCTCAAGTGTATGGGCACCCAAAACCAAAATGGTTTGGATTCCAAAAGCTAATGTTCAAGGACCCAAAGTTGTTTGGGTACCTAAGTCTACACTTGTAGGAGCTTGAGGAGGAAATTGGTGGTGACCGGGTGAGCCAAAGCGTCGAATTCGAATCCGGTTGCATCACCAAATGAGATTGGAGCTAATCAAGATTCAAGTTTGGTATAAATTTCTATCCGTGAAATTTCTCAAAATTTAGCTCTAATCTAATTCACATGCTTAATTGACATATCATATAGTTCAATTCATTGAAAATCATTAACCCTATTCATTGCAAATCATTTATCACATCCATTGATTCTAAATGTCAAATTTTAAATGGATGTTAGAATAAGGCTTAAGTTGAAACTTAAATGAACTTAACTTGAATCATACTCATTGTTTCCATTTAGCCTTATTGATAGGGGGAGCTTAAATGTTATATCTTTTATTAGAGTAATGAAGTGCAAAATTTAGGGGGAGCAACTTCATTACAAAACATCCAAATTCTAAGCTTAAAGTCTTAAATAATTATTATTTTTGATGGATGTCAAAGGGGGAGAGATAATTAAGGGGGTAACTTGGAATTTGGCATAAAATTGAACAAAAACTATGCACATCCATAGGGGGAGCATTAATATGCATAGTTTACATATACAAATTCCATGTATTTAGATAGAATTAAGATATAGGTTGCCATCATCAAAAAGGGGGAGATTGTTGGCTTTTTGGCCTTAATCTATGTTTTGATGATTTAATTAACCTAATCTTAATTATAATGATGTAGAGTAGCACACATATTGCATTGCATGTATATTGTATTGTGCTAACCTCTACAGGTGATCAAGACTCAAGAAAGAAGGAAATGAAATCAAGACATGTAATTAAAGCTAAATCGAAGACATGTAATGTTGATTTACTTTGAGTCTTAGGAACATGTGTAAATTGAGCATACAAGAGTTAAAAACCAATCACATACACAATAGGTTCCCTATAGAAGTCACACACGAAATTTCACATTATTTGGACTTCAATAGATCACCCAAACTTAGACCGGAAAAACACAAAACCTGAACCCTAACTGTCTGCCCACATTCGGTCGACCGCAACATGCCGTTCGGTCGACCGGATGATCAAGTTATCCAGTTTGTGTTTCCCTGTCTAGTTTCGGTCGACCGCACCACATCTTTCGGTCGACCGTTTGAACTTACTGTTCCGACCGTTATTCTTGTCGTATATGCCCAACGGTCGTATTCGTATTAAAACTATATACACCCCCCATATACTTAGCCAAACGGTCGAACCATGTGCCCAGTTCGGTCGACCGTTTAACCTTGTCAAGAATTCCCTGCTATCGGTCGTTACGATTTCGTTCGACCGATCCATTTTTCCTTCTACCGAAACGCTTGTTCGGTCGACCGGTAACCCTGTTCGGTCGACCGTTTTCTTAATTGACTTAAGTGTTCAGTCGACCGATTCATATTTCGGTCGACCGTATCCCTATCGAACCCAAGCGTTCGGTCGACCGTTGCACCTTTTCGGTCGACCGTTTCTGGACAGATTTGCAGCCTGATTTTCTGCTTTGTGTATCTTGCACAAAACCCAATCAAATCTATCCCCAACGGCTAGAATACCTTAGGAGCTTATAAATAGAGGATCAAGACTTATTGTTAACACAACTCTCCAACTCCAATTGTCCCAATACATTAGAGAGAAACCTCAATCCTCAAAGCTCCCAATTCTACACTCTTTAAGCCTAAACTTCACACACTTGATCATATACTCATCCTACTCAAAGTGTGCTTAATTAGAGAGTGAATCCCACTCAGTTACAAGTGTTGTCAAAATAAGCAAGGACTTCGGTGAAAGCCCGAAGTGTCCCTCTCGGATTGTGAGAGGAAGAATTCAAGCAAGCGAGGGTTGTTCGCGTTGCTTGTGGTGTAAAGGCGTTCTCTCCCGGCCCGGAACGGGGAGTGGATAGTGAAGACGTAGGCGGAGCTCGCGGAGTCGAGCGGAGCTTACAAGAGAGGACTAGGACCCGGGTGGGGTGCCGAACCTCTATAAAAACGCCGTGTCTCTTTGTGGTTTGCATTTTCTGTTAATTTCCCTACTTGTTTTTAAATTTGTTTCCGCTGCGTTTATTGCTTGATTAGTTAGGGATTAGATTAATAGTGATTAGTGGACCCATAACCCACACGATCCTACACCCACTCCCCACCGGCCCCTCTTCTCCACGCTTCGCTCATCCAGCCCCTTCCGACCAGAAATCTAGTTCCTCCACGCTGAACTCGCCCCATCTGATCAGATCCCCCTCTCCTCCACGCTGATCTCGCCCCCTCCGACAAGATCCCCCTTGCCTCCACGTTGAACCCGCCCCCTCCGACCAGATATGATCCCTTCCTCCACGCTGATCCTGCCTCCGACCTGAGATTTCAGGTTGTTCTTTTGTATGTTTACTTGTTGGAATTTATGGGGTTTTGTCGTTTTGATGTTGAATTTTCGTTAATTATGAAATTTATGAATGTGTTTTTGCTGTGGGATTCAGAGATCACGGTAAAACAGAGATGAACCATGACGGGTGTTGTGTTGTTGACAAAGGCAGAGATTATCTGAACAAAACAGAGATGCTTAATAATGAAGATTTTTTGTATACATTTTTTATTTCAGCTTCCCAATAATGAACATTTTTTGTATACAAGAATAATATGTTCTCTGTATAATATGTTGTAGTTGTGAATAATTTTTCCTTTGACGGAAACCTTTTGAGCTACTTTAATTTTTATCATAACTTGTTCTGTTAGAATGTTGGAATGTTGTAGTTGTTCTTGCTTCTTCATAACTTGTTCTGTTAGAAACCTTTTCAGCTACTTTAATTTTTTTTATTACATTTGTTTATTCTTCATTACTTGTTTTCGTAATAGCTAATTTTTTATCCCTTGAAGATACTTGATCAAGAACTACGAAGAGATGACAACCACTAGCATGCCTGATAGCCTGAATGACCAAACCACTATAGATGGTATGTATTTTGAGTCTCATTTTTTGACAACTACTACGTTTCTGAAATTAGTGAAGTATTTTTTTGTTTAAGTACTCAAGTATTTATAAATACAGGGCATAGTAATATTGAGACACAAGTTTGTAAACGGAAAAGGTCTCTCACTTCAGATGTTTGGATTTTTTTTGAGAAAATATAGGATAAAGTGAATGGTAAACATGTGGCTAAGTGTCTTCATTGTGGAAAAAATTACACCGCCAAAAGAAAAGATGGGACAAGTCACTTGCGTAGTCACTTAAAAAGCAAACATATGAGGATGTCGAGTGAAGATTCTAATCAAATGGTGTTGTCTTTTTGTGATAAAAAGAAACATGGAACTGTAGAGGTGAAAAATCACAAATTTGATCAGGATGCTAGTAGGAAAGACTTGGCTGAAATGATCATACTTCACGAGTACCCATTTTCTATAGTTGAAAACAAAGGATTCAAAAAAATTGTGAAAGGTCTAATACCAGAGATCAAAATGGTTTCTCACAACACCATTAAAAAGGATTGCATTAGGATATTTGATGTTGAAAGAGAGAAGGTTTATGCTCAGTTAGAACAAATTTCTGGACGTATTAGCCTTACTAGTGACATGTGGACATCCAACATAAATAAAGGTTATGTTTCTTTTACATGCCACTTCATAGATGATGAATGGAGACTTCAGAGAAAGGTTTTGAGTTTTGCCTTCCTTGAAGCACCTCACACAGCCAATGCAATAGCAAAGACATTAATAGATTTTTTTTTCAAGTGGAACATTGATAAGAAGTTAATGTGTATTGTGCTTGATAATTGTACCACAAATGATGCTATGGTGAGAGAGGTGGTTGACAAATTTTCCCCAAAGGGAGATTTGTTACTTGATGGAAAATGTTTCACGTTAGGTGTTCGGCCCACATTGTTAATCTTATAGTGCATGAAGGACTTGATGTCACCAAGGATGTCATTTTTAAAGTGAGGGAGAGTGTGAAATACGTTAAGTCTTCCACACTTAGACAACAAACTTTCAATGAAGTGGCAAAACAAGTGAAGGCTCCAACCAAGTGTCTTGTCTTAGATGTCCCTACAAGATGGAACTCCACCTTTTTGATGTTGCAAATTGCACTAAAGCATAAAGAATCCTTCATTCGTTTGGCAGATGTTGATGTGTCTTACAAGTTTGCACCTAGTAAAGAAGAGTGGGAACATGACAAAGTGATTTGTGAATGTTTGAGGTATTTTCATCGGGTGACTTTGGAGTTTTCCAAGAGCTTGTATCCATCGGCAAATTACTTTTTCTCTAATGTTTGCGCAATCAATTTGACTTTGAAGAAAATGTGTAGAAGTCCACTTTCTTTTGTATCTAGCATGGCTAAATTAATGATGATCAAGTTTTCCAAATATTGGGAAAAGTCAAGTCTAGTTCTGTCCATTGCTTGCATTTTGGATCCTCGTTACAAAATGAGTACTATAGAATATTACATGAAGAAGATTTATGAGGAGAAATGGGAGGAGAAAGATGGAGAGATTAAAACTTCATTTGCTGAGTTGTATGCTGATTATCAACTTAGATATGGGGACAGTGACAGTTTGACCATTTGGGGTCGTGAGACCAACTCTGGGGCAGTGAATGTTATGAGTGATGATGCAGGCGATGTTTGTTTTACACTAGAATCATCAGAATTACCATTGTTCACTGATCCTCAGGAAGAGCTTAACAAGTTTCTTGATACCAAATATGCTTCTGAACCTCAACAAAATTGTATGGATACATACTTGAAGGATTCTGTGCAACCGTGGGTGCTGAATTTTGATGTGTTGAGTTGGTGGAAAATGAATGGACCTAAGTATCCTATTGTTGCACGTATAGCACGTGATGTTCTCTCTATTCAGGTGTCTACTGTTGCATCTGAAAGTATTTTTAGCACAGGAGGACGAGTTCTTGGGAAACATCGTTGTTCGATGGCTTCCACTACTTTAGAGGCCGTTGTGTGTGCACAAGATTGGTTAAGAGCTGAATTTGAAGGAATTAATCTTCCAAAATAACGTATGATTAATCATTATTATTATTATTCATGCACATTATAATGTTAACTTATCGTGTTTTGTAGGTGTGGTTGAAAGTGATGATGGTGATGGAGCAGTTGCAACAATGCCAACTCATTATGTGGAAGAAGAGCATGACGAGGTAGAAGACGTTGAGGGTGATGATGGGTTGGGACAAGCCCTGACAACTTGAACTTGTTCAATGCTTTCATATATTGATGTTGAATTTATTATGTTATAATTATTGTTGATGTTATTGTTATATGTTGGAGTTTGTTGTATGTTAGGATTTATTATTGTTATTTAGTTTGTGTTTTGAATGTTTAATGTCGAAGTTTGTTATTATGTTATCGGAACATTGTTATAATGAATGTTATTAGGAAAACAAATGTGATGAGTCATTAATATTTATGAAGTTTTGATATTCATTTGTTTTATTAGGAAAACAAAAAAGTAAAGAATAACCCACCAGACCTGCATAACCCGCCTCGCATTGCTCAGTCTAGTCTTAGGCGGGGCGGGTAACGGTATTAATTTTTTTGCCCTGCCCCGCCCCGCCAACCCACTTAACTTAGGCGGGGCGGGTAGCGGTTGGGCAAATACCTGCCCCACCCCATTTACAACCCTACTTGTATGTCATTAAATTACATTCTAAAAATTTATATTTTCAATTTTTTGTAACGATTTATTTTACAACTTTAGGACTCTCTGAAGTTGAGAGAATCCGATGATGATTTTATTTCAGATGGTCGGAATGACATTCTACGTGAAGCCTTGGGAAATGATGAGCATCCCGGTCGTGTACAGGGGTAAGGAGTAGGGTTGGACTGCGACAATATTATGAAAAAACTATCGCCCAAGTTCGTTGACAATTCATACAAAATGCGAGCATAAAATTTTAGAATTACAAAATAAATTGCAATATGTTATGGAGAGATTGGATCGTGATTTTCCTACTTCTCCAACCTGTCGTAGGGCCGCTTCTTCCCCGGGTGACCACTCCTCCGGTGCAGCCAATGGTCAACCCCGTCCGACCATTTGATTTGGTGGCTCATTCTTGAGTACATGTCATCTATTTGTTGAAGACTCTGAGAGAAGATTGGTGGGACACGGAGAAATTTATAACCTCTCTAAACACCACTTTAAAGATGTGGAAGAGGGAATCGTGAAGGTTGTTGTGGGGAATTGTTTAGATCATGATGTTCTGGTGGCAATTCCTGAAGAAGAGGTTGTTACCCTGAGCGAAGCATGCGGTGGGTTCCTGAGGTGACCTCGTCATTTAGTAGAGCTTCATGACACACATGAGATATCCTTTAATTTTGAAAACAAATAAATTACTATTTTGTAAATAATTGTATTTCTAACATTTTAAATTTATCGGTAAAGTTATTGAAAGCCCCCTGAAAAAAGGATCAAACAACTAACTGAAAGGAATGTGTTCTAAAAGTTTACTTTTAAATGTCAATTATTATGAATTGAATGAGAAATCATTTTGCTCGTTGTTTGTGTTATTCGTCTTTTAGAAGTGTTAAGGAAGAGACTCTTGGTCCTTAACCGTAGAGCTCTAAAAGATATTGGTATACATAAAACAAAAGATATTTGCAATCATGGTAATTAACATGGGACATTAATTACCGAGTTAAGATTGTCGTGTTGGTCATAGATCATTGTAGCTCTACAAATGAGTGACAACACGGGTACGCAAAAGAGGAAAATATTACTTTTGTATACCGAATGGACCTAATAAGTAAAATATTATAGAAATGTGTTTTCTGTGTCATTAATATTTTACTGTGTTCTTGGTCCATTGATATGAGACTTATATCCGATCACTTAAGAAATGCTTGATTAGACTAGTGTCTTAAGCTATCGATAAGTGTAGTGTAAAGGCATTGGTTGGTTAAGTATGACTTTTGTTGGAGAAGATAGTTAGTCAAAAGATTATCATTGCCCCTCTTAATTGAGTGATGATATTAGTGGGCCCCTTGATAAAGCAAAGTTATAATGTGCACAATGTGACTTGAGTTAAGTCACATATTTATAACTAGCTTAAAGAGATCAAGAAATGAATACTGATACAAAGATGACACAATACTACTTTGTGTGTATTGTTAATGTCATGAGGCAATGGACCGACACACGTGGTGCACTCCATCACTAAATGGATCGGGTTTTGGTTCGAGTGCAATTAAGACATCTAACTAATTGGAAGCTGTAATGTGTAGCTAGATACCGCTTATAGCTTGTGATATTAAGCTCTTAATATCACTGTCAACTTATTTTAGATCCTCTCATAGGTTACACCACAAAACTAGGAAACAGGAAATGAGGATTTTGAGTTCATAAGGTGTGTCGGGTTTCATGTAGAAAATATGACACATGTGGTGAACAAACAAAATCAAAATTATGTTGTGATTAATAACATAATTAGAATCTAAATTAAATTCATATGTGATGTAAATATTATGGGGTGTAATGATTTATCACTACATAGGATAATATGTTACATAAGTTGTGAATTAGCTAAAACCCTCAAAGTCCAAATTTTGTTGGAAATAAATCCAAAATTTGAAAAGGCAAAATCGGGTAAAAGTTTGGTAATCCGTTTTTGGTTCGGTCGAGCGAAGTTTCTGTGGATCGGTCCACCGAACGTGGAACGGATGGTCAGAGTTGATTGACCGAACTTGACCAAAGTGCTTGGAATTCTGGTTTGGTATACCGAACCTGGAACGGTCGACCGAACAATGTCCAGTTCTGATATTTTTGGTTAACTGAATGGCATTCGGTCTTAGACGCGGGTTCGTCCGATCGGTTGAGGAGAATTTTTCTTCTTAAGAATCGGTCGTCCGTCTAATGCACGTGAAGCCGAACGTGACATATTCGGTTAACCGAGTATGTCTCGGTAAACCGAAGCCCGATTGATTTTCCGCCTTTGATAATTAAGAGATTAATTTTATCAATGGTTGGATTAGCTCCAAACTTGGTCAAACGTTTTGTGGATGCATGTAATACATTATGGAATTAGTTTATTAGAGAAAATATCAAGAAAAATGTGGCTTAAGAATAGCCATGATTGAGAGTAAGATTGGAGCCTATAAATAGGTCCTTATTCTCCTTAATTGTTAGAGTTTTTTTTGCCAATTGTTTTCTCTCCTAATTCACCACAAAAGCCACAAAAATTCTCTTAAGTTTTTAAGTCTTTGGAAGGAAAAATCTCAGAGACTAAGGAAGGGGTTTGTAGCTAGATTCTAAACCCTATTGGAGATTGAGAGGCTAGCTCTTCTCTCTCCGATCTTGTTTAGAGTTTGGTGAATACTCGGGGGCATTCGGCGCAGCGACAAGCATCCTCAACGTCTCCGGATCATCAAGAAGTTTTAGAGAACTTCTAGGTATGAATTTCGGAGTCCCTTGTGTTTGTTTTAATAAATGTTTGCAACTAGTTATTGAAACAAACTGATGCATGCATGAAACAAATCATAGAAAATTGTAATTAATCCTTATTATGCATAAACATTTCGAAAATATATATGTGAAATTAAACTAGAAATCCTACAGTGGTATCAGAGCTTAGGATTCAATTTTCTAATGATTTGAAACTATAAACAAATTTAGTTTACCATCTAGGGTTCGAACAATTCGATTTTCCGTTTTTTCGGTCTTTAAATGTTTTGTTGGAATAATTCTTTGTAATAATTCGTTTTGAATGTTTTAAGTGGTTTAAAACATGCCATGTAATTATTAGAATTATGATTTAGACATAAGTCTAACTTGCAATAATTTCGTTTTAAGAATAAACGATTGTTTTGTAAGAGAATCAACAAAACCGAAAAACAGCGGTTCGTCTTTCCTTTTAGGAAATTAGATGGACAGCGGTTCAAAATTGTTTTTGAACTTGTGGATGGATGAAAAACGTTTCTAATGGATTTCAAAATGTTTTTCAAAGAATTGTTTGGGATTCTAGATGATTGATAAACTAGGTTGTATAGTTTATAGCAATATTGCGTGCATGGATGCTCGAGTTGTCTTTGCAGGAATTGTGAGTTTATATATTCCAAATCAGCACCTATGAATGTTTGTAAGTATTATTATACAGGGGCTTATTTATATGTAAAAGCCAAATTCTCTCTTTCTATCTTTAGATAATTGCATTGCATTTGAGAGGTTTTACTTAGGACTTGCACTAGTCGATTTTTATCGAATGTGAGGAGCATATTTATTTTCTGTAAAATCTACATCTCCGGTGCAAGAGGAAGTCGTCGCTGTAGCGCATCGATCGAGGATCAGGGATCGAGGATCAAGGATCAAAGGGAACATATAAACTCACACGATGTGGATTGTGTGAATGGTTTAATTTCTGCTATGAATGTGATAAATGTGATTGAATGTTAGGATGTGTATGAATGATAATATGCATGATAACCTAAAATTCCAAATCATATGTTAATATATGAAATTGTCCAACAAAATTAAGAGTAATTTTCCTTCTTCTTTCATCCACTAGCAGCCATCGATCGGGGGATACTCTGCTCGCCCTTAGCGGGAGATAACTCTCTCCATCTTTGGGAATAGTGGGAGATATAATGGTTGTCTATTGTTGTGTCACGATTAGATATATGAGGTGCGTTTCACCCTAGTGAACCCCAAGTATGCTTAGTTGTGAATACAATGGATAAACATATCTCGTATCAAATGAAAATAAGTTTTCTTAATATTACCTACAACCCTCGCTCAGTTTTGGGAAAACGTTTTTCTTAACGAGGATAGGTCGCATTCCCTCATAATTAAAACGACAAGAATCACAAGAGTTTGAAGATGCTAATGTTGCTAAAATTCAAAAGGTTATTATTAGAAAATGTTTTTCTTACCTTGATATTGTAATGTATTCGATAGCCCTTAGCTAGTCTATATTACAATTGATGGGATCTTGTATTGTTGCATTTATGGGCAAAATTTTTATTTGCAGCATTTACATTTGTATGATAAACATAAAATTCGCATTAAAATCTTGTATGATTTATTTTGTAGAAAAATGTCGAACATCCAACCTATCGTACGATCCATGATAGAAAAACACCCTTTAGCAAATGATGGCCCAAACTTCATAAGTTGGCAACTCAAACTCAACATCGTGTTAAAGTTTGAGAAACTATCTCACATTTTGCAAGGTCAAATCCCAAAATGGAATGAGAGATTAACCGATGAAGAGAAAGAGGCTAAAGCCAAGTGAGGAGACCAAGAGAACCAAGTTCACGGTCTCATGCTAGCATCCATGGGTGACTCGCTTCAAGCGAAATACTTGGATTCAAAACCCAAGAAGACCATGGAGGCTTTGTCTAAGATGTTTATGGATAGTGCCCGAAAGGAGCGCTATAAGACCACCATCGCACTCACAAGGTGCCATATGGCGGAGGGAACATCGGTATCCATGCATTTTCTCACGATGCAAGGGTACCTTGAGAAGTTGGCAAAGCTCTCTTCACCAATGCCCGAGGACATTGCTGAAGATATGATTCTTGGCTCTCTAGCCCCGTCCTTCAAGGACTTTGTGATGCACTATCACGTGCGTGAAAAAGGGTGAGTCTTGAGGAGCTGCACAACGCTCTCAAAACTGCTGAAGTTGACATGGGCAAGGGTAGGGACAAGCATGTCCTTGCCGTCCATGGGAGGAGTCAAAAGATTGGTAAAGGAAAGGGCAAATCTACCAAAAGTGGTTCAATCAAGAGCAAGAGAGTAGGAGGTGCTCGTGCGAGTGCCTCAAGGGGGAAATCTCAGAAATCTCCAACTCCCAATACGGAGTGCTTTCACTGCGGTGAAAAAGGACACATCCGGCCAAATTGCACCAAGTACAAGGAAGACCTTGACAATAGAGTGATTGAACGTCGGCGTCCCAAAAAGCCCAAAGGTATATTTGTTATTGAAATAAATTTAGCCACCTCTGTCCAGGATTGGGTAATTGATACCGGATCTTGTGCTCACATAGTTTCTAATGTGCAGCTACTCATGGATAGGAAGGAACTCGTAAGGAACGAGGTAGAATTGAAGATCGGAAATGGTGTGAACGTTTCTGCGGTTGCACAAGGTTCTGTGGTGCTTCAATTATGTAGTGGTTTAAATTTATGTCTAAAGAATGTTTATTATGTGTCTTCGATTAGCAAGAATATTATTTCTGTATCATGTTTAGATGTGGATAATTTTAATATAAATATTTCAAATTCTTGCTTGTCTATATCGAAGAATGGTGTTTTCTATGCAAATGCATTCATAAGGAATAGTCTCTATTTGCTTGAATTGAATAATAAACAAATCTTTAATATCAATAACAAAAGACTTAAGACCACTCACGAGAATGATACTCTCTTGTGGCACTATCGACTTGGTCACATAAATGAAAAGCGCATCAAGAAATTGCAAGAAGCTAACCTTCTTGTTCTACTTGATTTTAAATCATTGGAGACGTGCCAACCATGTTTAATGGGAAAAATGACCAAAATGCCTTTCAAGAAGAAAGGTCCAAGGGCGAGTGGCTTGTTGGATTTGATACATTCCGATGTATGTGGTCCAATGAGTACTAGTGCACGAGATTGTAGGATTTCATGTTTAATTATACATATATATTTTTCGAATTTTCATGTATAATAAAGATCTATTACAATTTTCTTCGATTTATTTTATGCATGCATCAGTTTGTTTTAACAACTAGTTTCAAAAACTTAATAAAATAAATACAAAGGGACTCCGAAATTCATACCTAGAAGTTCTCAAAAACTTCTTGACGTTTCAGAGACGTTGAGGAAGCCAATCGTCGCTTCTCGTTGCGCCGGATGCCTCCTAGTGTTCACCGAATCCTAAACAAGGTTGGAGAGAAAGGAGCTAGCCAATCAATCTCCAAACAAGCTTAGAATCTAGCTACAAACCCCTTCCTTAGCCTCTGAGATTTCTACTTCAAAGACTTAGAAAACTAAGAGAATTTTCGTGGTTTTTTGTGGTGAATTTTTGAGAGAAAATAATTAGAAAACAACTTATATAAATTGAGGAGAATAAGGACCTATTTATAGGCTCTTATCTTACTCTCAATCATAGCTATTCTTAAGCCACAAATTCTTGACATTTTCTCTCACAAATTAATTCCAAAATGCATTACATGCATCCACAAAACGTTTGACCAAGTTTGGAGCTAATCCACCATCGATCAAATTAATCTCTTAATTATCAAAGGCAGAAAATCGATCGTGCTTCGGTTTACCGAGTCCCACTCGGTTAACCGAATATGTCACGATTGTTTAACCGAGTACGCGACGGATGACCGAATCTTAAGGAGAAAAATTCTCCTTAACCGATTGGACTAATTCTCGTCCAAGACCGAGTGCTATTCGGTTAACTGAAAATATCGGAACTTGACATTGTTCGGTCGACGATTTCTGGTTCGGAATATCGTCCCAGAGTTCCACGCACTTTGGTCAAGTTTGGTCAATCAACTTGACCATCCATTCCACGTTCGGTTGACCGATCCACAGATCCTTCGGTCGACCGAACCTTAACGGATTACCGAACGTCTACCCGATTTTTCCTATTTCAAATTTTGGATTTATTTCCAACAAAATTTGAACTTTAGGGGGTTTTAGCAAATTCACAACTTATGCAATATATTATCCTATGCAATAATAAATTATTGCACCCCATAATATATGCATCTCAGATGAATTTATCATGATTCTAATTATGTTATATATAACATAATTGATTTTACTTGTTCACCACATGTGTCATATTTTCTATAAGAAACCCGACACATCACATGAATCAAAATCAAGTTTCTTGTTTCCCGGTTTTTGCGGTGTGACCTATGGGATGATCTAGACTAAGTTGGCAGTGATATTAAGAGCTTAATATCACAAGCTATAAGCGGTATCTAGCTACACATTATAGCTCCCAATTAGTTAGATGTCTTAATTCCACTCGAACCAAAACCCGATCCATTTAGAGATGGAGTGCACCACTTGTGTCCGTCCCTTGCCTCATGATATTAAAAATACACACAAAGTAGTATTGTGTCATCTTTGTATTAGTATTCATTTTTTGATCTCTTTAAGCTAGTTATAAATATGTGACTTAACTCAAATCACATTGTGCACATTATAACTTTGATTTATCAAGGGGCCCACTAATATCATCACTCAATTAAGAGGGGCAATGATAATCTTTTGACTAACTATCTTCTCCAACGAAAGTTATGCTTAACCAACTAATGCCTTTACACTACTCTCATCGATAGCTCAAGACACTAGTCTAATTAAGAACTCCTTAAGCGATCGGATATAAGTCTCATATCAAAGGACCAAGGACACAGTAAAATATTAATGACACAGAAACACATTCCTATAATATTTTACTTGTTAGGTCAATTCGGTATACAAAAGTACTATTTTCCTCCTTTGTGTACCCGTGTTGTCACTCACTTGTAGAGCTACAATGATCTATGACCAACACGACAATCTTAACTCGGTAATAAATGTCACATGTTTATTACCATGATTGCGAATATCTTTTGTTTTATGTAAACCAATATCTTTTAGAGCTCTACGGTTAAAGACCAAGAGCCTCTTCCTTAACACTTCTAAAAGACGAATAACATAAACAAGGAACAAAATGATTTCTCATTCAATTCATAATAATTGACATTTAAAAGTAAAACTTTTAGAACACATTCCCTTCAATCTCCCACTTGTTATTAAAGTTTTCTTTCACATACATACTCAATGTATAAAACAATAATAACTAGGGAAAACCGCATTACATATCAATCATCAAGCCAATCTACATGGTTCCTCAATCCCATGGACTCGAAATGCATTTCGCCCTTGGCTTGGGATTAAGGTTTTGTGAATGGATCGGCTGTGTTGTTGTTGGTGTCCACCCATAAAAGATTTATTTTGCCTTCGTCGATGAGGTCACGCGTCACGAAGTACTTATGATCCATGTACTTCACTTTGTGGTGTGATTTGGGATCCTTGATTTGCGAGATAGACGCACTATTATCGCGAAAAAGCTCTAATGGTCCCTCGCTCGAGGGAACTACTCCAAGCTCTTCAAGGAACTTCTTAATCCACACTCCTTCCTTGCTCGCTTCAGCGACAACCATTACTTCGGAAGCAGTGGTTGAGTCGGTCGTAGTGCTTTGCTTCCAACTACGCCAACTCACAGCTCCACCATTCAGAAGGAAGACGTATCCTGATTGCGACCTTCTATCGTCTGGATCACTCATGAAACTCGCATCCGAGTACCCTTCGGCTATCAACTCCCTTTGCCCTCCATAAACAAGAATCTTATCCTTAGTTCGATTAAGGTACTTCAGGATATTCTTGACCGCAGTCCAATGCTCAGGTCCTGCATTGGATTGGTGACGACTTGTCACGCTTAGAGCATACGAGACATCGGGTCTTGTGCAAGTCATCGCGTACATGATCGACCCAATTGCCGAAGCATAAGGGATATCCTTCATGTACTCTAAGGCCTTACGCGATTCCGCACGTTGAGACTTCTTGAGTTGCACACCCATACTCATTGGCAAACTGCCCTTTTTGGAGTTGTTCATATTGAACCTTTCCAAGACCTTGTCAATGTATGTACGTTGACTGAGGCCAATCAATCTACGAGATCTATCTCGATATATCTTTATTCCCAAGATGTATTGAGCCTCACCCATATCTTTCATTGAAAATGCAGATTTCAATGAACTTCTCGTTTGCTCAAGCAAAGGAATATGATTGCCCATAAGCAATATGTCATCGACATATAAGATTAGGAATACTACATAGCTCCCACTAACCTTCTTGTATATACAAGGTTCTTCCTTACTTTGAATGAAGTGAAGCTTTTTCACTTCCTCGTCAAAGCATTTGTTCCAACTCCATGATGCTTGCTTCAATCCATAAATGGATCTTTGAAGCTTGCATACCTTTTCGCTATTCTTTGGATCTTCAAAACCTTGAGGTTGTACCATGTACACATCCTCCTCCAAGTTCCCATTAAGGAACGCCGTTTTGACATCCATTTGCCATATTTCATAATCATGAAATGCAGCAATAACGAGCATTATCCGAATAGACTTGAACATGGCAACCGGTGAAAAAGTTTCATCATAGTCAATTCCTTGAACTTGAGTGAAACCCTTCGCTACAAGCCTCGCTTTGTAGGTTGTCAAGTTTTCATCCATGTCCATCTTCCTCTTAAAAACCCATTTATTATGAATGGCCTTTTTCCCTTGAGGAAGTCAACCAAGTTCCACACTTGATTATCATACATGGATTCTATTTCGGATTCCATGGCCTTAATTCATAGTTTGGAGTCTTCCCTTTCCATTGCTTCTTGGAAGGTCAAGGGATCATTGGTATCTAGTACCATGATTTCATGAAGTCCCAGATACAAGTCGGGTTTCTTCCTTTCCCTTTGTCTTAGTTCTTTTGGTTCTTCTCGTGTCTCTCGAACTTCTTCCATAATTTCTTGAGGAGTTGGTTCATGTTCAACTCTTGAAAGTACACTTGGTGGGGATGATTGAGATTCTCTCACAATTTCTTGTGATGGTCTCTCGCTCACGCTCCCACTAACCAAAGGAATCTCGGTTGGGCCTTCATGATCTTGAACGTCATCATTCGTGTCATGATCTTGTAGAGTATCTTGAGTTTCCTCAAGCACAACCCTACTCCCACTACTTTTTACTCTTTCTAGAAATTCCTTTTCCAGACATGTGGCATCCCTCTCTACAATTACTCGATTGGAGGTGATATGCCAAAAGTAGTATCCTCTTGTCTCACGAGGATAACCAATGAAGAAGCACTTATCCGCTTTTGGTTGAAGTTTGGTCGACATCAATTTCTTGACGTAAGCCTCACAACCCCAAATCTTGAGAAAATTGAGCTTAGGTGTTTTACCACTCCATAGCTCATAAGGAGTTTTCTCCACGGATTTGGATGGAATATTATTTAGTGTGTAAGCCGCAGTTTGTAGTGCATAACTCCAAAAGTAAAGAGGTAATTCCGCATGACTCATCATTGACCGAACCATGTCGAGCAATGTCCTATTCCTCCTTTCGGATACCCCATTCCACTGAGGTGTACCGGGAGGGGTGATTTGAGGTACAATACCAAACTCCTTTAGGTATGAGTCAAATTCGGCACTTAAGTACTCACCTCCACGATCCGTTCGTAGAGACTTGATTTTCTTGTCGAGTTGGTTCTCTACTTCATTCTTGAATTCTTTGAACTTGTCAAAAGATTCACTTTTGTTTCTCATTAGATAAATATAGCCATAACGACTATAATCATCCGTGAACGTAATGAAGTACCTGAAACCATCTCATGCACTAGTACTCATTGGACCACATACATCGGAATGTATCAAATCCAACAAGCCACTCGCCCTTGGGCCTTTCTTCTTGAAAGGCTTTTTGGTCATTTTTCCCATTAGACATGGTTGGTACGTCTCCAATGATTTAAAATCAAGTAGACCAAGAAGGTTAGCTTCTTGCAATTTCTTGATGCGTTTTTCATTTATGTGACCAAGACGATAGTGCCACAAGAAAGTATCATTCTCGTGAGTGGTTTTAAGTCTTTTGTTATTGATATTAAAGATTTGTTTATCATTCAATTCAAGCAAATAGAGACCATTCCTTATGAATGCATTTGCATAGAAAACACCATTCTTCGATATAGACAAACAAGAATTTGAAATATTTATATTAAAATTATCCATATCCAGACATGATACAGAAATAATATTCTTGCTAATCGAAGGTACATAATAAACATTCTTTAGACGTAAATTTAAACCACAACATAATTGAAGCACCACAGAACCTTGTGCAACCGCAGACACGTTCGCACCATTTCCGACCTTCAATTCTACCTCGTTCCTTACGAGTTCCTTCCTATCCATGAGTAGCTGCACATTAGAAACTGTGTGAGCACAAGATCCGGTATCAATTACCCAATCCTGGACAGAGGTGGCTAAATTTATTTCAATAACAAATATACCTTTGACCTTTTTGGGGCACCGTCGTTCAATCACTCCGTTGTCAAGGTCTTCCTTGTACTTGGGGCAATTTGGCCGGATGTGTCCTTTTTCACCGCAGTGAAAGCACTCTTATGAGCACCTCCTACTCCCTTGCTCTTGATTGAACTATTTTTGGTAGATTTGCCCTTTCCTTTACCAATCTTTTGGCTCCTCCCATGGACGGCAATGACATGCTTGTTCCTACCCTTGCCCATGTCAACTTCAGCAGTTTTGAGAGCGTTGTGCAGCTCCTTAAGATTCACCCCTTTTTCACGCACGTGGTAGTGCATCACAAAGTCCTTGAAGGACGGGGCTAGAGAGCCAAGAATCATATCTTTAGCAATGTCCTCGGGCATTGGTGAAGAGAGGTTTGCCAACTTCTCAAGGTACCCTTGCATCGTGAGAAAATGCATGGATACCGATGTTCCCTCCGCCATATGGCACCTTGTGAGTGCGATGGTGGTCTTATAGCGCTCCTTTCGGGCACTATCCATGAACATTTTAGATAAAGCCTCCATGGTCTTCTTGGGTTTTGAATCCAAGTATTTCGCTTGAAGCGAGTCACCCATGGATGCTAGCATAAGACCGTGAACTTGGTTCTCTTGGTCTTCCCACTTGGCTTTAGCCTCTTTCTCTTCATCGGTTAATCTATCATTCCACTTTGGGATTGGACCTTCCAAAATGTGAGATAGTTTCCCAAACTTTAACACGATGTTGAGTTTGAGTTGCCAACTAATGAAGTTTGAGCCATCATTTGCTAAAGGGTGTTTTTCTATCATGGATCGTACGATAGTTTGGATGTTTGACATTTTTCTACAAAATAAATCATATAGGATTTTAATGCCAATTTTATGTTTTAATACACATGCATACATATATTGAATATAAATGTAAATGTTGCAAATAAAAATTTTGCCCATAAATGCAACAATCCAAGATCCCATCAATCGTAATATAGACTAGCTAAGGGCTATCGAATACATTACAATATCAAGGTAAGAAAACATTTTCTAATCACAACCTTTTTGAATTTTAGCAACATTTAGCATCTTCAAACTCTTGTGACTCTTGTCGTTTTAATTATGAGGGAATACGACCTATCCTCGTAAGAAAAACTTTTTCCCAAAACCGAGCGAGGGCTCTAGGTAATGTTAAAAAAACTTATTTTCATTTGATACGAGATACATTTATCCATTGTATTCACAACTAAACATACTTGGGGTTCACTAGGGTGAAACACACCTCATATATTTAATTGTGGCACAACAACAGACAACCATTATATCTCCCACTATTCCCAAAGATGGAGGGAGCTATCTCCCGCTAAGGGCGAGCAGAGTATCCCTCGATCAATGGCTGCTAGTGGATGAAATAAGAAGGAAATTTATTCTTAATTTTTGTTTGGACAATTTAACATGTGATTTAGAATTTTAGGTTATCATGCATATTACGAATCATACACATCCTAACATTCAACACATTCATCACATGCATAGCAAGATAAAAACAGAAATTAAACATTCACACAATCCACATCGTGTGAGTTTATATGTTCCATTCGATCCTCGATCCTCGATCATCGATCCCTGATCTTTGATCCTCAATCGATGCGCTATAGCGGCGACATCCTCTTGCACCGGAGATGTAGATTTTACAGAAAATAAACATGCTCCTCAAATTCGATAAAAACCGACTAGTGCAAGTCCTATGTAAAAACCACTCATATGCAAATGCAACTATCTAAAAGTCAGAAATAGAGAGAATTTTGGCTTTTACATACATAAGCCCCTGTATTATGATAATAACATACATTCATAATTGCCGATTTGGAACATATAAACTCACAATTCCTGCAAAGACAACTCGAGCATCCATGCACGCAACATTGCTATAAACTATGCAATCTAGTTTATCAATCATCTAGAATCCCAAACAATTCTTTGAAAAACATTTTGAAATCCATTAAAAACGTTTTTCATCCATCCATAGTTCAAAAATTATTTTTGAACCGCTGTCCATCCAATTTCCTAAAAGGAAAGATGAACCGCAGTTTTTCGGTTTTGTTGATTCTCTTACAAAATAATCGTTTATACTTAAAACGAAATTATTGCAAGTCAGACATATGTCTAAATCATAATTCTAATAATTTCATGGCATGTTTTAAACTACTTAAAACATTCAAAACGAATTATTACAAAGAATTATTTCAACAAAACATTTAAGGACCAAAAAACCGGTAAAACGAATTGTTTAAACCCTAGATGGTAAACTAAATTTGTTTACAGCCTTAAATCATTAGAAAATTGAACCCTAAGCTCTGATACCACTGTAGGATTTCATGTTTAATTATACATATATAGTTTTCGAATTTTCATGTATAATAAGGATCTATTACAATTTTCTTCGATTTATTTTATGCATGCATCGGTTTGTTTTAACAACTAGTTTCAAAAACTTATTAAAACAAACACAAAGGGACTCCGAAATTCATACCTAGAAGTTCTCAAAAACTTCTTGACGTTTCAGAGACGTTGAGGAAGCCAATCGTCGCTTCTCGTTGCGCCGGATGCCTCCGAGTGTTCACCGAAACCCTAAACAAGGTTGGAGAGAAATGAGCTAGCCAATCAATCTCCAAACAAGCTTAGAATCTAGCTACAAACCCCTTCCTTAGCCTCTAAGATTTATCCTTCAAAGACTTACAAAACTAAGAGAATTTTCGTGGATTTTTTGTGGAGAATTTTTGAGAGAAAATAATTAGAAAACAACTTATATAAATTGAGGAGAATAAGGACCTATTTATAGCCTCCAAGCTTACTATCAATCATAGCTAATCTTAAGCCACGAATTCTTGACATTTTCCCTCACAAATTAATTCCAAAATGCATTACATACATCCACAAAACGTTTGACCAAGTTTGGAGCTAATCCAACCATCGATCAAATTAATCTCTTAATTATCAAAGGCAGAAAATCGATCGTGCTTCGGTTTACCGAGTCCCACTCGGTTAACCGAATATGTCACGATTGTTTAACCGAGTACGCGACGGATGACCGAATCTTAAGGAGAAAAATTCTCCTTAACCGATCGGACTAATTCTCGTCCAAGACCGAGTGCTATTCGGTTAACCAAAAATATCGAAACTTGACATTGTTCGGTCATCGTTTCTGGTTCGGAATACCGTCCCAGAGTTCCAGGCACTTTGGTCAAGTTTGGTCAATCAACTTGACCATCCGTTCCACATTCGGTTGACCGATCCACAGATCCTTCGGTCGATCGAACCTTAACGGATTACCAAACGTCTACCCGATTTTGCCTTTTTCAAATTTTGGATTTATTTCCAACAAAATTTGAACTTTAGGGGTTTCAGCAAATTCACAACTTATGCAATTTATTATCCTATGCAATAATAAATTATTGCACCCCATAATATATGCATCTCATATGAATTTATCATGATTCTAATTATGTTATATATAACATAATTGATTTTACTTGTTCACCACATGTGTCATATTTTCTATAAGAAACCCGACACATCATATGAATCAAAATCAAGCTTCTTGTTTCGCGGTTTTTGCGGTGTGACCTATGGGAGGATCTAGACTAAGTTGGCAGTGATATTAAGAGCTTAATATCACAAGCTATAAGCGGTATCTAGCTACACATTATAGCTCCCAATTAGTTAGATGTCTTAATTCCACTCGAACCAAAACCCGATCCATTTAGTGATGGAGTGCACCACTTGTGTCCGTCCCTTGCGTCATGATATTAAAAATACACACAGAGTAGTTTTGTGTCATCTTTGTATTAGTATTCATTTCTTGATCTCTTTAAGCTAGTTATAAATATGTGACTTAACTCAAATCACATTGTGCACATTATAACTTTGCTTTATCAAGGGGCCCACTAATATCATCACTCAATTAAGAGGGGCAATGATAATCTTTTGACTAACTATCTTCTCCAACGAAAGTTATGCTTAACCAACTAATGCCTTTACACTACTCTCATCGATAGCTCAAGAGACTAGTCTAATTAAGAACTCCTTAAGTGATCGGATATCAGTCTCATATCAAAGGACCGAAGACCCAGTAAAATATTAATGACACAGAAACACATTTCTATAATATTTTACTTATTAGGTCTATTCAGTATACAAAAGTAATATTTTCCTCTTTTGCGTACCCGTGTCGTCACTCACTTGTAGAGCTACAATGATCTATGACCAACACGACAATCTGAACTCGGTAATTAATGTCCCATGTTAATTACCATGATTGAGAATATCTTTTGTTTTATGTAAACCAATATCTTTTAGAGCTCTACGGTTAAGGACCAAGAGTCTCTTCCTTAACACTTCTAAAAGACGAATTACATAAACAAGGAACAAAATGATTTCTCATTCAATTCATAATAATTGACATTTAAAAGTAAAACTTTTAGAACACATTCCGTTCAGAGATGGTTTCTGGTACTTCATTACGTTAACGATTGATTATAGTCGTTATGGCTATGTTTATCTTATGAGAAACAAAAGTGAATCCTTTGACAAGTTTAAAGAATTCAAGAATGAAGTAGAGAACCAACTCAACAAGAAAATCAAGTCTCTACGAACGGATCGTGGAGTTGAGTACTTAAGTGCCGAATTTGACTCATACCTAAAGGAGTTTGGTATAGTACCTCAACTCACCCCTCCCGGTACACCTCAGTGAAATGGGATATCGGAAAGGAGGAATAGGACATTGCTCGACATGGTTCGGTCAATGATGAGTCATACGGAATTACCTTTTTACTTTTGGAGTTATGCACTACAAACTGCGGCTTACACACTAAATAATGTTCCATCCAAATCCGTGGAGAAAACTCCTTATGAGCTATGGAGTGGTAAAACACTCAAGCTCAATTTTCTCAAGATTTGGGGTTGTGAGGCTTACGTCAAGAAATTGATGTCGACCAAACTTCAACCAAAAGCGGATAAGTGCTTCTTCATTGGTTATCCTCGTGAGACAAGAGGATACTACTTTTGGCATATCACCTCCAATCGAGTAATTGTAGAGAGGGATGCCACATTTCTGGAAAAGGAATTTCTAGAAAGAGTAAAAAGTAGTGGGAGTAGGGTTGTGCTTGAGGAAACTCAAGATACTCTACAAGATCATGACACGAATGATGACGTTCAAGATCATGAAGGCCCAACCGAGATTCCTTTGGTTAGTGGGAGCGTGAGCGAGAGACCATCACAAGAAATTGTGAGAGAATCTCAATCATCCCCACCTAGTGTACGTTGGAGAATCGAACACGAACCAATTCCACAAGAAATTGTGGAAGAAGTTCGAGAAGTACACGTAGAACCAAAAGAACTTAGAAGGTCAAGAGGGAAAGGAAGAAACCCGATATTTATTTGGGACTTCATGAGATCATGGTACTAGATACCGATGATCCCTCAACCTTCCAAGAAGCAATGGAAAGGGAAGACTCAAAACTATGGGTTAAGGCCATTAAATCTGAAATAGAATCCATGTATGATAACCAAGTATGGAGCTTGGTTGACCTTCCTCAAGATAAAAATGTCATTCATCATAAATGGGTTTTTAAGAGGAAGATGGACATGGATGGGAACTTGACAACCTACAAAGCGAGGCTTGTAACGAAGAGTTTCACTCAAGTTCAAGGAATTGACTATGATGAAACTTTTTCACCGGTTGCCATGTTCAAGTCTATTCGGATTATGCTCGCTATTGCTGCATTTCATGATTATGAAATATGACAATTGGATGTCAAAACAGCGTTCCTTAATGGGAACTTGGAAGAGGATGTGTACATGGTATAGCCTCAAGGTTTTTAAGATCCAAAGAATAGCGAGAAGGTATGTAAGCTTCAAAGATCCATTTATGGATTGAAGCAAGCATCAAGGAGTTGGAACAAACGCTTCAACGAGGAAGTGAAGAAGATTCACTTCATTCAAAGTAAGGAAGAACCTTGTATATACAAGAAGGTTAGTGGGAGCCATGTAGTATTCCTAATCTTATATGTCGATGACATATTGCTTATGGGCAATCATATTCCTTTGCTTGAGCAAACGAGAAGTTCATTGAAATCTGCATTTTCAAGGGTGAGGCTCAATACATCTTGGGAATCAAGATATATCGAGATAGGTCCCGTAGACTCATTGGCCTCAGTCAACGTGCATACATTGACAAGGTCTTGGAAAGGTTCAAGATGAACAACTCCAAAAAGGGCAGTGTGCCAATGAGTGTGGGTGTGCAACTCAAGAAGTCTCAACGTGTGCAATCACGTAAGGACTTGGAGTACATGAAGGATGTCTCTTATGCTTCGGCAATTGGGTCGGTCATGTATGCGATGACTTGCACAAGACCCGATGTCTCGTATGCTCTAAGCATGACAAGTCGACACCAATCCAACGCAGGTCCTGAGCATTGGACTGCGGTCAAGAATATCCTGAAGTACCTTAACCAGACTAAGGATAAGATTCTTGTTAATGGAGGACAAAGGGAGTTGATAGCCGAGGGATACTCGGATGCGAGTTTCATGAGTGATCTAGACGATAGAAGGTCGCAATCAGGATATGTCTTTCTTCTGAATGGTGGAGTTGTGAGTTTGCGTAGTTGGAAGCAAAGCCCTACGACCGACTCAACCACTGCTTCTGAAGTAATGGATGTCGCTGAAGCGAGCAAGGAAGGAGTGTGGATTAAGAAGTTCCTTGAAGAGCTTGGAGTAGTTCCCTCGAGCGAGGGACCAATAGAGCTATTTTGCGATAATAGTGCATCTATCTCGCAAATCAAGGACCCCAAATCACACCGCAAAGTGAAGTACATGGATCGTAAGTACTTCGTGACACGTGACCTTATCGACGAAGGCAAAATAAATCTTTTATGAGTGGACACCAACCGCGACACAACTGATCCATTCACAAAATCCTTATCCCAAACCAAGAGCGAAATGCATTTCGAGTCCATGAGATTTAGGAACCATGTAGATTGGCTTGATGATTGATATGTAATGGGGATTACCCTAGTTATTATTGTTTTATACATTAAGAATCTATGTGAGAGAAAACTTTGATAACAAGTGGGAGATTGAAAGGAATGTGTTCTAAAAGTTTTACTTTTAAATGTCAATTATTATGAATTGAATGAGAAATCATTTTGTTCCTTGTTTATGTTATTCGTCTTTTAGAGGTGTTAAGGAAGAGACTCTTGGTCCTTAACCGTAGAGCTCTAAAAGATATTGGTTTACATAAAACAAAAGATATTTGCAATCATGGTAATTAACATGAGACATTAATTACTGAGTTAAGATTGTCGTGTTGGTCATAGATCATTGTAGCTCTACAAATGAGTGACAACACGGGTACGCAAAAGAGAAAAATATTACTTTTGTATACCGAATGGACCTAATAAGTAAAATATTATAGAAATGTGTTTTCTGTGTCATTAATATTTTACTGTGTTCTTGGTCCATTGATATGAGACTTATATCCGATCACTTAAGAAATGCTTGATTAGACTAGTGTCTTAAGCTATTGATAAGTGTAGTGTAAAGGCATTGGTTGGTTAAGTATGACTTTTGTTGGAGAAGATAGTTAGTCAAAAGATTATCATTGCCCCTCTTAATTGAGTGATGATATTAGTGGGCCCCTTGATAAAGCAAAGTTATAATGTGCACAATGTGATTTGAGTTAAGTCACATATTTATAACTAGCTTAAAGAGATCAAGAAATGAATACTGATACAAAGATGACACAATACTACTTTTTGTGTATTCTTAATATCATGAGGCAATGGACGGACACAAGTGGTGCACTCTATCACTAAATGGATCGGGTTTTGGTTCGAGTGGAATTAAGACATCTAACTAATTGGAAGATGTAATGTGTAGCTAGATACCGCTTATAGCTTGTGATATTAAGCTCTTAATATCACTGCCAACTTATTTTAGATCCTCCCATAGGTCACACCACAAAACTGGGAAACAAGAAATGAGGATTTTGAGTTCAAAAGGTGTGTCAGGTTTCATGTAGAAAATATGACACATGTGGTGAACAAGCAAAATCAAAATTACGTTGTGATTAATAACATAATTAGAATCTAAATTAAATTCATATGTGATGTAAATATTATGGGGTGTAATGATTTATCATTACATAGGATAATATGTTACATAAGTTGTGAATTTGCTAAAAAACCCCAAAGTCCAAATTTTGTTGGAAATAAATCCAAAATTTGAAAAGGCAAAATCGAGTAAAAGTTCGGTAATCCGTTTTTGGTTCGGTCGACCGAAGGTTCTGTGGATCGGTCCACCGAACGTGGAACGGATGGTCAGAGTTGATTGACCGAACTTGACTAAAGTGCCTGGAATTCTGGTTTGGTATACCGAACCTGGAACAGTCGACCGAACAATGTCCAGGTCCGATATTTTCGGTTAACCGAATGGCATTCGGTTTTAGACGCGGGTTCGTCCGATCGGTTAAGCAGAATTTTTCACCTTAAGAATCGGTCGTCTGTCTAATGCACGTGAAGCCGAACGTAACATATTGGGTTAACCGAGTATGTCTCGGTAAACCGAAGCCCGATTGATTTTCCGCCTTTGATAATTAAGAGATTAATTTGATCAATGGTTGGATTAACTCCAAACTTGGTCAAACATTTTGTGGATGCATGTAATACATTATGGAATTAGTTTGTGAGAGAAAATGTCAAGAAAAACGTGGCTTAAGAATAACCATGATTGAGAGTAAGATTGGAGCCTATAAATATGTCCTTATTCTCCTTAATTGTTAGAGTTTTTTTTGCCAATTGTTTTCTCTCCTAATTCACCACAAAAGCCACGAAATTTCTCTTAAGTTTCTAAGTCTTTGGAAGGAGAAATCTCAGAGACTAAGGAAGGGGTTTGTAGCTAGATTCTAAACCCTATTGGAGATTGAGAGGCTAGCTCTTCTCTGCTCTTCTCTCTCCGATCTTGTTTAGAGTTTGGTGAATACTCGGGGGCATCCGGCGCAGCGACAAGCATCCTCAACGTCTTCGGATCATCAAGAAGTTTTAGAGAACTTCTAGGTATGAATTTCGGAGTCCCATGTGTTTGTTTTAATAAAGTTTTGCAACTAATTATTGAAACAAACTGATGCATGCATGAAACAAATCATAGAAAATTGTAATTGATCCTTATTGTGCATAAAAATTTCGAAAATATATATGTGCATTTAAATTAGAAATCCTACAGTGGTATCAGAGCTTAGGGTTCACTTTTCTAATGATTTGAAACTATAAACGAATTTAGTTTACCATCTAGGGTTCAAACAATTCGACTTTCCGTTTTTTCGGTCTTTAAATGTTTTGTTGGAATAATTCTTTGTAATAATTCGTTTTGAATGTTTTAAGTGGTTTAAAACATGCCATGTAATTATTAAAATTATGATTTAGACATAAGTCTAACTTGCAATAATTTCGTTTTAAGAATAAACGATTGTTTTGTAAGAGAATCAACAAAATCGAAAAACTGCGGTTCGTCTTTCCTTTTAGGAAATTGGATGGACAACGGTTCAAAATTATTTTTGAACTTGTGGATGGATGAAAAACGTTTTTAATGGATTTCAAAATGTTTTTCAAAGAATTGTTTAAGATTCTAGATGATTGATAAACTAGGTTGCATAGTTTATAGCAATTCTTGTTGGATGCTTGTTGTTTTATGTCCCGAAGCTAATTCTGCATATTGGTTTGATCCTTTGGGGTCGACTACACCAATGACATTCTTAAAGAAACTTGTTTCACTGTAAGTTCATTTTAATCATCGTATTTGTAATTCATGTATTTTTATTAATATTACCGACTTCATATTAAATAACTTGTGCTAGTGAGGACAATGAAAGTTTACAAATTTTTGGGTGTAACAAGGACTACCAAAAATACGGGTGTGACCTGACATGCAATGGGAGTAAGTTTCTCCCTTTTTTGTTAATTTTGTTAAGTACTTGAATGTATATTTAGCGAATTTATAACTTCGTAGTACCGCAAGTAGACTGGAAGTACCGAATGTGGGTACCACATAATGAGATACAAGCAGGAAATCATCGACATTGCACCTGAAAACATAAAGTTATTTGAGGTAATATAAATCATTTTAGTGGTATAATTATAGTTTCATTATTTACATATTTATATTGTGTACTTGTATTTTCAAAGGTCTTCCAAAAGAACAGTGATCCCTATATCCATCGGTGACGCCTGCCTTTCTAGTAGTGAAAGCACGACAAACCAATTAATCAAATAACAAAGATTTTGAAACAAACCATTTATAAACGACCAACGAAACCAACCAATAGAACAATATTCATACAAACATGTTATTAGCAAACCAAGCATACCATATGAGTGTTGGTTTTTTGGCCTTAATCTATGTTTTGAAGGTTTACTTAACCTAATCTTAATTATGATCATGTAGAGTAGCACACATATTGCATTGCATATATATTGCTTTGTGCTAACCTCTACAGGTGATCAAGACTCAAGGAAGAAAGGAAAACAAGTCAAGACATGTAATCAAGCTCATTTGAAGACATGCATTTTGTATTTCTTTGAGTCTTTAGGAACTTGTGTATTTTGAGCATACTTGAGCTAAAATCAACTTAACCACACACTAGGTTCCTCATAGAAGTCACACACGAAATTTCACATAATTTGGGCTTCAATAGATCACCCAAACTTAGATCGGAAAACACTAAACCTGAACCCTAACTGTCTGCCCACATTCGGTCGACCGCAACAGGCCGTTCGGTCGATCGGATGATCAAGTATTCTGTTGTGTGTTTCCCTGTCTAGTTTCGGTCGACCGCACCTTCTCTTTTGGTCGACCGTTTGAACTTAATTTTCCGACCGTTATTTTTGTCGTATATACCCAACAATCGTATTCGTATTAAACCAAAAATACCCCAAATACATTTCATGTATCGGTCGACCGAGGACCATGATCGGTCGACCGTTTGTCCATCTCTTGACAAACCCGAATCTCCTGTTGAAAAACGGTCGACCGCTAGACATGTTTCGGTCGACCGAATATCAAATTGTCTCTATAAAAACAGACGCGTCTTTGTGGTTTGCATTTTCGTTTTCGTTACTTGCTTGTTTTGTTTAAAATTCCGCTACGCATCTCGATCGATAAAACGAGTAGGTAATTAGTTTAAAAGTGATTAGCATAGCCGACCAATACGTTCCTACATTTGGTATCAGAGCCTTGTGCGCGAAATACTATACTTAATCGTACTTTTAGCATGGCTAGTACATCTAATCACGTAGTGGGATTATACACAACTCGGCCTCCTTTGCTTAATGGGTCAAATTATGATTATTGGAAGAATATGATGAAGATTTTCCTAATTTCTAATGACCTTAAGTATTGGATGTTTCTTCAAAACCCATACACAATCCCAAATGAAGATGAATTAGATTCACTTACAAGACCCAAAATGAAAGAAATCGAAATGAATTCAAAAATCATGAACATCTTGTATTGTGGGCTAAATGAGGGTGAATACAATAGAATTAGGGGTTGTGTTAGTGCATATGAAATTTGGCATAGACTACAAATACATCATGAGGGGGATAGCAAAACTAAGGAAACCCGCATTAGTCTCCTCATGCATAAATATGAAATATTTTCTATGCAAATCGGTGAAAACATAAGCGAAATGAACACTCGCTTCACCGATATCACTAACTCTCTTTTGGTTCTTCTAAGAAGATTAAATGAAGGAGAAATGACAAGGAAATTCCTCCGGTCGTTAAGTCACGATTGTGAAGATAAGGTGGTTGCAATTGAAGAAGCACACGATATTTCCCAACTCAAGATGGAGGAATTAATTGGAAACTTGATGGCGTATGAACTCCAAATCAACCATAGAAAAGAGAAGGAAGCATCCAAGAACAAATTCACCTTAGGATTACATGCAAATATTGACCAACCAAGGAGGAGTGTAGAAGATGAGGACATTGAAGTCCTAGCAAAAGACTTCTTTAAATACCTCAGGAAGGATAAGGGAGAAAAGAATGAAAGAAGAGGTAGAAGAAGTGAAAAGAGAGAAAAAGAAAAGGAGAAGGAGGAGAGTGAAAATGAGAGAAAAGAAGGAGAGAAGAAAAAGGAGAGAAGGGAGAGGAGAAGAGAAAAGGAGAAGAGCAAGAGAAGAGAAAGGAAGGAGGAAGCACACAAGGCTACATGGGATGATTCATCATCACCATCATCATCGTCGTCTTCCTTGCAAAGTCGAAGAGAGGTGGCTTACTCATGCTTCATGGCCATTGAAGATGATTAAAGTGAGGTAGAATCTATCTCTTGCTTTAATAATTCATGCTCAACTAAGTCATATTATAGTGATAGCTCACATTCTAGTGTTAATGAAGAAACTTATACACATGATGAGCTTCAAAATGCATTTCATGACTTAGTTAAACAATATGAGGTCATTTGTGATAAAAATAAGAATGCTAGAAAGATAATCAAAGATCTCCAAAGCCAAATTGAAACATGCACGAATGAGAAAAATGAGGTGGTTGCTAAACTAGAAAACTATGCATCAAAGTTTGGTAAATTAAAAGCAACAACTATAGATTGTGAACAACTAGATCTTCAAGCTTGCAATGTGCAATTAAGAAAAGATTTAGAAAGATTCACAAATGGAACTAAGATGCTTAACATGCTTTTAGGTAGTCAAATGCAAACTTTGCAAAAACACGGTTTAGGATACAATGCTAAATTGAAAAACCATGTATCTCACACTACATTAAATGGAAAGCACTTAGTTGTAAACCATAGTTCCTCAAGTGTGTGGGCTCCTAAAACCAAAATGGTTTGGGTTCCCAAAGCTAACATTCAAGGACCCAAGGTTGTTTAGGTACCGAAATCTACACTTGTAGGTGCTTGAGGAAGGAATCGATGGTGACTGGGTGAGCTTAAGAGTTAAATTCAAATCCGGTTGCATCACCAAATGAGATTGGAACCAATTCAAGCTTCAAGTTGGTATAATTTCATATCCTCTAAAATTATTGATTAAATTGGTTCTAGTCTAGACTAATTATATGCTTAATTGACATATCTTTTACCCTATTCATTGCAATTCATATATCACATCCATTGATTATAAATGTCAAATTTTGAATGGATGTTAGAATAAGGCCTAAGTTGAAACTTAAATGAAATTAACATGAATCATTTTCATAGTTTTCATCTAGCCTTATTGATAGGGGAGCTTAAATGTTATATCTTTTATTAGTGTAATGAAGTGCAAAATTTAGGGGGAACAACTTCATTACAAGACATCCAAATTCTATGCTTAAAGTCATAATTATTTTTGTTTTTGATGGATGTCAAAGGGGGAGAGATAATTAAGGGGGTAACTTGGAATTTGGCATAAAATTGAACAAAAACTATGCACATCCATAGGGGGATTATTAATATGCATAGTTTACAACTACAAATTCCATGTATTTAGATATAGTTGAGATATAGGTTGCCATCATCAAAAAGGTGGAGATTGTTGGCTTTTTGGCCTTAATCTATGTTTTGATGATTTAATTAACCTAATCTTAATTATGATCATGTAGAGTAGCACACATATTGCATTGCATATATATTGCTTTGTGCTAACCTCTACAGGTAATCAAGACTCAAGGAAGAAAGGAAAGCAAGTCAAGACATGTAATCAAGCTCATTTGAAGACATGTATTTTGTATTTCTTTGAGTCTTTAGGAACTTGTGTATTTTGAACATACTTGAGCTAAAATCAACTTAAGCACACACTAGGTTCCCCATAGAAGTCACACACGAAATTTCACATAATTTGGACTTCAATAGATCACCCAAACTTAGATCGGAAAACACTAAACCTTAACCCTAACCGTCTGCCCACATTCGGTCGACCGCAACAGGCCGTTCGGTCGACCGGATGATCAAGTATTCTGTTGTGTGTTCCCTGTCTAGTTTCGGTCGACCGCACCTTCTCTTTCGGTCGACCGCAACAGGCCGTTCGGTCGACCGGATGATCAAGTATTCTCTTGTGTGTTTCCCTGTCTAGTTTCGGTCGACCGCACCTTCTCTTTCGGTCGACCGTTTGAACTTAATTTTCCGACCGCTATTTTTGTCGTATATACCCAACGGTCGTATTCATATTAAACCAAAAATACCCCAAATACATTTCATGTATCGGTCGACCGAGGACCATGATCGGTCAACCGTTTGTCCATCTCTTGACAAACCCGAATCTCCTGTTGAAAAACGGTCGACCGCTAGACATGTTTCGGTCGATCGAATATCAAATTGTTTGTCAACCCCAAAGTGCCTGGACGAAATCGGTCGACCGAACCCTTTTCTTGTGTTCGACCGATGACTTAAGTTTACCTAAGTCGTAGCGTTGGGCGGTCGACTGTTACCTAACCGGTCGACCGATCTTAGTTCAAAACTGCCAAACGGTCGACCGTTCATCCCGATCCGGTCGACCGAATTCATCGAGAATTGGGTCCTGCAGTTTCTATTTTGTGTAATCACACATCAACTCATACCCAATCAATCCCAACGACTCTATTCTCTCTAATGCCTATATAAGGAGTTGTAAAACACATTTTAACACAACTCTCCCACTACAAACTTGTCCAAAACATCAGAGAGAATCCCAAACACTCAAAGCTTCAAACATTCCACACTTTAGTTATAATTCCAATCCTACTCAAGTGTGTTCAAGAATTAGAGAGTGTTGCTCCACTCAATTGTTTGTCAAAGCAAGCAAGGACTTCAGTGAAAGCCCGAAGTGTCCCTCTCGGATTGTGAGAGGAAGAATTCAAGCAAGCGAGGTTGTTCGCGGTGCTTGTGGTGTAAAGGCGTTCTCTCCCGGCCCGAAACGGGGAGTGGTTAGTGAAGATGTAGGCGGAGCTCGCGGAGTTGAGCGGAGCTTGCAAGAGAGGACTAGGACCCGGGTGGGGTGCCGAACCTCTATAAAAACCGACGCGTCTTTGTGTTTTGCATTTTCGCTTTCGTTATTTGCTTGTTTTGTTTAAAATTCCGTTGCGCATCTCGATCGATAAAATGAATAGGTAATTAGTTTAAAAGTGATTAGCATAGCCGACCCATACGTTCCTACAATGAGGAACAAACTAATACCATAAACAGGTACTTCACTAGTAGCAGATCATTAAAAGTACTACAAATATCCAAACGTATGAAGTCACGTCCAAATAGATAGTTTTAACAAGACCACAGTTAATGGTGACAAAGTAGGATAATAGAGCAAAACAACAACCAACACCCCAATCCCTACATTAGGGATCCGACAACCAACAAAAACGGTCAAGACACAAGTACAAAACGATGAGGGGTTGTACTTAAGGGGGATCCCTAACAAAAAAATGGTCGTCGGCGATGGGATTTAGTAGACGATGAGGGTGATGAACACGACGAAGGACGCGAGAAGGATGCCAATGGTGACTACGATGAGGAGTCGGTCCTTCTGCCTTTCCTGGCGGAGGTGGAATAAAGCTCCCTCTACCGCGTGCACCCTCCGGGCAAGCTCCACTAGTCGCGTTTGAAGGTCACCGCACATACACTCGTCGAGGTTGACTGGGCATCCATTCAAGATGGCCCCTTGGATCTCATCAAGCCAACAAAATAACCACATTTGACGTTCTATTGCAAAGGAACAACACAAATCCTTAGGGTTTCGCAAAAGATGAGGCAAATCAAACAAACAACAAAAACAACATTACATATGGAAATCCACAACTAAAAAACCATCACCCTGAGTTGCGTGATGTTTGGGACTGGAGCTTGTTGGCCAGTAGATCGTACAAACAAGTTGGCCGACGAAACATACCGCTCTCGACGGTGGAGGAGGACATGAGACGAACCCACAACTTAAAATGGACAGACCAACACCTTATTCTGTCCAGAATAAGTTATGTGTCTGTCCATAATAAGTTGTGTGTCTGTCCATAATAAGTTGTGTGTCTGTCCATAATAAGTTGTGTGTTTGTCCAGAATAGATTCTGTGTCTGTTCATAATAGTTTCTGTGTCGATCCAGAATAAGTTGTGTGTTTGTCCATAATAGTTTCTGTGTCTGTCCAGAATAAGTTTTGTGTCTGTCCACAATAGATTATGTCACTACTACAGAAAAGGGAATATACGTCGGATGTAAGGGGTTATACACGTCGGATATGAGCACACCCCAATCCGACGTATATGTGTGCGTCGTCTATACATAGACGTCGGTCATAGTATAGCCGACGTCTATACCTAACGGATATACGTCGGCTTTAATTAGACTCCGACGTGTATTCTTTAATGTATAGACGTCGGTTAACTAACATACGACGCCTATACGTTAAGCATACACGTCAGTTAACTAACATACGACGCCTATACTTTAGGCATACACGTCGGTTAACTAACATACGACGCCTATACTTTAGGGATAGACGTCGAATTAAATAGAAAGCCGACGTCTATTCCTTTCTTCAGAGGAATAGACGTCGGCTGATATAAACAGCCGACGTCTATTCCCAAACCTGGACAAAAAAAATAAATAGCATCCGACGAAATTGTTTTTAGTCATCGTCGTCGTGTACATACAACTGCACCAAATTCGTTCACCTATAAATTTCATCCACATACATCCATATACATCCATATACATCCATATACATCCACAAGCATACATGCACAAACACAAACACACATGCACAAACATACAAAGCATACACAATTGACATTCAACACACTTGCAATTAATTCATTCTAAAATTAAGGCGATTATATTAAGGCATAAAGTGTAGGTTTGTAATACAAGTGCACTTGTTAATTAAATTACAAAAAATACAATTGGCAGGAGAACCTCTTAGTTCGTCAGCATGTTTCTGATGAAATAGCGAGCCCATCGGTCGCGAGTTTCATCGAGCTCCTGTTGCGAGAATGGATCACTACTTTTTGGGAAAACCTATGAAAAAAATACAAGTGTGTTGAATATTAATAACTAAATATTGAAACTACACAACTATACAATTGAATAACGATCTACATTACCTCGGATAGGCATACGTCTTGAGTTGCCAATTCGAGGATTTCCTCCATGTATCTCATCACGTAGTAACCGCATTCCGTATTTCCAACCTGCTTCCGGTACTACAAACATAGGAATTCACTAAATATTTGTTCCTAACTTAATTAACAAAAATGGGATAGAACGTACTCTCATTCCATGCCATGTTATTCCTGATTTTGTGGTTGTTCTCCTACCACCTAAAGCTCTGTAAACCATAATTGCCCTGAGTAGCACAAGTTAAAATATCAATCAATAATACTAATAAAAATCCACGAATTACTTTATTCACGACTAAACGAACTTACATATTTAGAAGTTTCTTTATTGAGTCCCTTGGTTTATTCGACCCCAACGGATCAAACCAATATGCTGAATTAGTCGTTGGGCATACAACGACAAGCATCCAATGAGCCCTGTGTTATATATATAATTAGAAGTTTATTACAAAATAAAATTTCACTTTGAATTACAAAGTTTACCTCTCATGATAAGGGAGCAGATAATATTTCTTGTCTTCTTCTTTAAAGAATGTCCCTAGTTGACCCGATTTATCGTCATTCCCGTATATATGTAGATGGACTGATAAATCCAAATACTTGATTCTCGGGAAAGATTGACCTTCTGGCGTCGTAAAGATGTCTACAAGTATAAAAATTATAATTTATTACAGTTTTGATAAAATTATTCAATACTTTTCATTGTATACAAAAGAACACTTACTTCACTTGCACGTCGATAATCATGATACACAACGAATCCATCGCCATGAACTGCATGATATCCTCTTTGGTGACGTACAAAGCCGGAGGCAACCCTTTATCCCCCTCCAACTCCAAGGTACTTAACGATTGTGCCTCCCTACCTACCATACATTGATACAACATTTTGCACCTACTTGGAAGCGAATTAATGTTGATCGGAGATTGGTTGTTTGACCCTTTGCTCCGGGGGCTTGACACCTTACAAAGATGTATAGAACCGTTAAAATACAATTGTTAACAAATTTGAAGTTTAAAGTCTTTCAAAGTTAAACTATACCTCATGTTTGTCGTTTAGCTCTACTAAATAACTAGGCCAACGCACGAACCCACCGATAGCATCGCCGAGAGTAACAATCTCTTCTTCCGGAAATAGCACAAAAACACCAGGATCTAAGCAACTCTCAACTGCAACCTTCAATTCTCCCTCTCCTACCTCTGTGAAGTGGTGTCTGGAGATGTTATAAACTTTCCCGTGTCCCACCAATCTTCGATCAGGGTCTTCGACAAATAAAGCACATCTAGATCCATCCACGAACTTTCCAAACGAGGGACCGTCGACGAGGGCCAATTCTCGAGAATGAGACACGAAATCATCATGTCGATGAGGGTGGAACACTGGCGGAACTGGAGTAGTCTCCGTGGAAGAACCGGTCTTACGACGGGTAGGAGAAGTAGGCAAAGCACGATCCAATCTCTCCGTAAGAAGTTGCAAAGACTTCTTCAAATCTGCAATCTCCTGCTGGCATTTGGTATGACCAGTCGTCGAAGTAGACCGTTGAGTCTTCCCAAAATATTGTCGAAGTCCAACTCTACTCCCTACCCCTCGCACACGACCGGGGTGTTCGTCGTTTCCCAAGGCCTCGCGTAGAATATCATTCCGACCATCGGAAGCAAATTCGTCTTGAGATTCTCTCAACTTCAGAGAGTCCTAAGTTTAAAACAATATTTACTATCATTTGAGCAATATAAAATTAATGATTCTGAATTAATAACATATATATAAGTGATGCAACTTACTATCTTCGAGCCGATAGCTTGCGACTCGTCTGTGACGTACTCCCCTCTGGAGTTTACTCTCGCTCTCTTCCAAGAATCACAACGAGCTATGGGAGAAGGAGGAGATAGGTTACTTGCTTGCTCCTCACTCATACCGGAGTCAATTGCCTCCTGTCTCTTCTGAGCAATTTTTTCAGCCATCATTTGTGCTTCTAACTTGTGGTACCCCGCTCGAGACATACGATGGGTATACTTGTTAGAAGATCTAATCTTTTGGTTTTTTGCTCGGATGGCCTAAAATCAAGTTTATTAGATTGTCACTAAAATCAATAACTAACAAGTTTGTTTTGAAACTCAGTTACTATATTATAAATTAAACTTAGTATACCTCAAACTCCGGGCTATCTCTGGATTTTCTGAATAGCTCCCATTGATTCGGAGTGATAAAGTTATAGACATCACATGGATTTCTATCCTGGTAGTCTCCGAATATGTACTTGTTCGTTAAATTTGTTTTGAAATCCCTCCAACGAACTGACATGTATGTCATCCACTTCTTCTTCAACTTGTCAATGGATTGGAACTCAAAAGATTCCTACAACACGTTAACTTTATATATATCAAAAGTTCAACTAAAACTATAGAAATCTATAATGGAACCATTACCTGCACATTATCCTATATTGTGTCCTTCAACTTCTCATCTACATCAGCCCAACTGGATAAACAAATGTCAACTTTGGCCCTCGCTAAGCTACCCAGAAAACTTTTCCAATTATCAGACAGCATGCCTAAGGGCTCAAGACGGTCATCAAACTGGATTGGAATTCTACCGTCTCTAGTTCTTCTGCCCACGAATTCTTTCATGAGACAAGGACCTCGTGTACTGTATGTCTTCGAACCTTCAGACTCGGAGGAAGTGGGTTTCTTTTTCGGAGCCATTATGCTATAAAAGATAAATTCAAGTAATTAAATAAGGTAAAGACATGGATTAAATGTCTATTACAATGTGTTACAACAGAAAATTTGCACATTTATTGTTTTTTTTCCTTAATGGATTTTCAATCCATATACCTTCACCGTGGTCATCTCTAAACATACAAGTCTCAACATTTATTTCTTCATCTACTGAGTTCAACTCAGGTGCTTGCTTAGAGAAAGGTGGTGTCTCTTCATACTTGATCAGACTATCATCTGATACAATTTTTTTCTTCCCTTCCAAAATTACTGCCCATTTCTTATCACACGAATCAGCCACATAGAAGACTTGTTTCACTTGGGAAGCTAGAATAAAAGGTTCTCCTTTATACCCTTGTTTTGAAAAATCAATTAAAGTGAAGCCATAGACATCCACTCGAACTCCTGTTTTATTATCAGCCAACTTGCATCTAAATATAGGTACTTTGAATTTAACAAAGTCTAGCTCCCATATATCTTCAATTACACCGTAATAGGACATGTCGGCGTATACAGGATTCTTGTCTTTAGAACTAGACACATGCAAAGACTCTGCTATTAAGGTGACGCCACTGTTCTGAACAGCACTTTTCGCATCTTCACAAACTGTGTAAAAAGAATATCCATTGATATCATAACCACTGTAACTTATAACAACAGAATGCGGACCGTAAGCCAACCACTGTATTGTCTCAGAAACATCACGCTTGTATGCTAGATTTTTGAACCAAGAGATGAAATTCTTATTGTGACTATTAATTACTTGTTGATCACTCCACAAAGGATTTCTTTCCTTTAGAAACTTCACGTGTTCATTTAGGTATGGTTGAACTTCATTCGAATTGCACAACAAATAAAAATATGATGTCATTAAGTCATCTCCATTTGGATTTAACATTTTCATCCCACGTGTCTCTTTACCATCGACACGTTTATCATGACGATTCTTCGGAAGTCCAACAGTTTTGGTGTTCGCTAGGTATCCAGTGCAAAACTCGATAACCTCCTCAGCTATGTATCCTTCAACAATACTAGCATCTGGTCTTTGACGATTTTTGCAATAACCTTTCAACACTTTCATATAACGCTCGAAAGGATACATCCACCTTAAGAAAACTGGTCCGTACAATTTAACTTCTCTAACCAAATGAATAACAAGATGAATCATAATGTCGAAAAAAGCCGGGGGGAAGAACATCTCCAACTGACATAATGTGACCACAATTTCATTCTGTAACTTGTCTAACTGCACAGGATCGACCACCTTACTGCAAATCTTATTGAAAAAGGAACACAACTTTATTATTGCTTGTCTAACATCTTTCGGTAATATGGATCTCAGTGCTACAGGTAACAACTGCTGCATTAAAGTGTGACAATCGTGAGACTTCATCCCCACAAGTTTCAAATCCTTCATAACAACAAGATTACTAATAGTTGAAGAATAACCTTGTGGAACCCTTACATCGTGCAAACACTGACAAAGAATTCTTTTCTCCTTTCTAGACAATGTATAACTAGCTGGAGGTAAGTAATTCCGATCTCCTTTCTTCTCTGGTGCCAACATTGCTCGTATACCAATATCAACAAGATCAAGTCTTGCATTATATCCATCTTTGGTTTTACTAGGTATGTTCAACAGAGTGCCAACAAGACTATCACAAATATTTTTCTCTACGTGCATCACATCAATACAATGTCTAACTTCTAAAGTTTTCCAGTAAGGGAGATCAAAAAATATTGATCTTTTTTTCCAACTACTTTTGTCGTTTGCTCGTTTGTATGGTTTTCCAAATTCACATTCAATGTTCCTTACACGTTCATACACCTTTTCGACGCTGATTTCAACTGGCGGATTCTGAAACTCCTGTTTTCCGTTAAAAGCCTTCTTCAGCCTACGATAAGGATGAGAGTTCGGCAAAAATCTCCGATGACCGAGATAGACAGTCTTAGAACCATTAACTAGTTGCAAAGAACATGTATTTTCCTCGCAAATTGGACAAGCTTTATGACCTTTGACTGAATATCCAGACAGATTACCATAAGCTGGAAAGTCATTAATCGTGCAAAATATCATTGCCCGCATTACGAACGACTCCTGACGATAAGAATCAAAAACTGACTCTCCGTCATCCCACAATTTCTTTAGGTCATCAATTAAAGGTCTTAAATACACATTGATGTCGTTTCCAGGTTGTTTCGGACCAGAAATCATTAAGGACAACATGATATATTTGCGTTTCATGCATAACCACGGGGGCAGATTGTAAATTACAAGCAGAACGGGCCAAGAACTGTGAATGCTACTCAAACTACCAAAAGGATTCATTCCGTCAGTACAGAGCCCAAGTCGTACATTCCTCGATTCTTCACCAAACACAGGAAAGTCGACATTTATTTTTTTCCACTGAGGTGAATCTGCAGGGTGACGTAGAAACTGATCATTTGGTTTCTCACGATCAGCATGCCATGTCATGTTCTTGGAATCCTCTTTACCCGCAAACAAACGTTTAAACCTTGGTATTATTGGAAGATACCACAAAATCTTAGCAGGAGGTCCTTTGATTTTCATCTCATCAGCCTCTTCATTGTGGTTTGGTCCACTACGTTTCATTTTGTATCTTGAAACATTACACCTGGGACAAGAATGTAAGTTTTCAAACTCACCCCTATACAATATACAATCGTTCGGGCATGCGTGTATCTTCCTATATTCCATTCCCATAGGGCACAACACTTTCTTTGCATCATAAGTTCTATCTGGCAACTCATTTCATCTGGAAGCATCTCTTTCACTAACTTCAACATTGATGTGAAACTCACATCGGACCAACCATTTCCAGCTTTTAAATTGTACAACTTCAACACCGCTGACAATCTAGTAAATTTGGTACAATTCTTATACAACGGCTTCTCATTGTCACTCAACAAATTACCAAGTAAATCGGGGTTGGACGAAAACTTTTCAGCCATATCCTGAACCATTTCCTCTAAGTGATCTTCAACACTAACATCTTCTCCATCATTCTTGGAACGACTACATGATTCATTTTCGCCGTGCCATATCCATCGTCTGTAATTTGGGTCGAAACCTTTCTCAAACAAATGATCTTTCATTTTCCGAAAAGTCAACACTGACATATTATGACACTTATTGCACAGACAATACGCCATGTCGCTGTCTTTCATTTTCTTAGAATGTTTTTTGGCAACCTCTAAGAACATATTCACTCCGTTCTCATACTCATCACTCAATCTGTTTGAAACTATCCACTCTCGATCCATTTCAATCTAAACACAGGCAAAAATGATAGTTATTATTGCAGAACATAAATAAAATTTCAATTTAAAAGAATGTGTACGTAGATGAGAAGATTCGGAGACATTAAGATGAGAAAAGAATGACTCAGAGGAGAAGAGATGAAGTCCTTAATCTAGCGTGGAATAAGGAAGGTTAGAAATCTAACTAAACAATCAAGGCCAAAACAAACCTAAAGTCCACTATAGGTCCTTAGTAATAGACGACGCCTAACTTCGAAGTCCCACCGAGGACCACTAGTCTGTAGGAAATCAAGAACCCGGAGGTCCCTAATATCTCAGGGAGACTAGATGGGCAACGACGTTCAGGCCGAAATGGTCTTAAACATCGAGGACCACTAATCTATAGGAAATCAAGAACCCGGAGGTTCCTAAAATCTCAGGGAGACTAGATGGGCAACGACATTTAGGCCATAACGGTCTTAAACAGTTTCCTCTCTTTAATGCGTCCGAAAATCCTAGGGGCCAACGTCTAATTGATTTTATTAAGGCTCTTTTATTAAGTGATTTTTGGGCCAAGGAAAGGGTGATGAAATCCTCCACCTCATCTCCTATAGGTGACTGCCCCCTAAGTGTTTTTCATACCTTAATCTAACAAACAACACACCAAACAAACACTCACCTCACTCTTGTTCCAATGCAAGTCCTACTAACTAATGTGTGCTTTCTAATGAATGATGAGTGAAAGATAGTACGTACCTTACGCCAGCAATCTACGACAGAAATCGTAAATAATAGAAAAATACAATGCATGCAAATCCTATATGATGAATGACTTAACAAATATTGTCTAATCTTTTGCTTTGGGTTATTAAAGGCCAAGTTGTTTAAGGGGGCAATGAGTTATTATCATAATATTAAAAATTCAATAAATTAAGGCAATAAACATTTAAAATATTAAAATCAAGTATTAAAACTAATTACTTGAATTGACAGAAAAACATTTTAAACACAAACTATCATGTTATTAATAATAATTGGGAATAAAATTTTATTGAAATTTTGGCAGAACCTCCACTTAAAATTTGATATGTAAAATTCTTCAAATCCTGAAATCAAACCAAACCAAACCAATCCAATCCAAGTCATTACATCACATTCACATTCACATTCACATTACATTACAAATCTAAGATAGCAAACCAAACCAATCTAAGTTCAGTTTGCAACATTTAAGTTCTCATTTAGATGGACCTATCGTAAAACCTCATGGAAATTTTAAATAACAAAGATTACAAATCTGATATGATTTTAGATCAACCTTCTTCCATAAATACGTCGCATTCAAATTACATATTAGAAATATCATATGATACTGCAAGTCAAACCACCGCATCCAAACGCAATGTTAGTTTTCTTAGATATATGAAGTTCTAGACTTCCTAAAATAGTTAGATTCTATGGCCCAAAAAAAACATTACTACAATACTCTTTGAATGCTCACATACTTTTTTTCACCGAAAGCATTAAGTATTTTTCAGTTAAATCCCAAACGTGTAACAATAGAATTTTTCTACAGAGATGGTGCGGTGACGAACCAGAGGAGTGGAAAGATGTGATGCCGGAGGAGCTCTTTGTGGTTCGGTGACACGAGATGGTGCGGTGACAGCTGCAAACGAAACCACGGGATGAAGGCTAACTTAGAAAGAATATGTGGAGAAAGACGGAGGAAGACGAACTTAAAACAACCAAAAACGAACTTAAAACTTACATGTGGAGAAAGCTAGAGGAAGACGGGGGAAGAAGGAGAAGAGGGCCGGAGAAGTGGAGGAGAGCTTGGGAGCTCGCTGCGGTGCCGGAGACGGTGCGGATCGGTCGGAGGATGGTCGCGGAGGAGAGTTCGGTCGCGGGACGGCTAGGGTTTGGGTGGGTTTCGACTGAAATGAATGAAAGCGCGTCTGTTGAATTCTTTAAGACCTATATACGTCGGATGTTCCATAACGCCGACGTCTATACCTCGACGTCTATATGGTTGGAGTATAGACGTCGGCCTTACAGTACGTCCGCCGTCTATAGGCCGACGTCTATACCCTATAGACGTCGGACTCACAAGGTACTACAACACCGACGTCTAAAGGTCGACGTCTATACACTATAGACGTCGGTTAAATGTGTTATTCCCACACCTGACGTCTATAGTGTCGCATAGACGTCGTCTTCCATTCCAACCGACGTCTATGCTGTTCTCTCCACAATAGACGTCGGCCGTTGTAACGGCCGACGTCTATTGGGCGACGAGTAAAGCCAATTCTGCACTAGTGTGTGTCTGTCCATCATAAGTTTTGTGTCTGTCCAGAATATGTTGTGTGATTGTCCAGAATAAGGTGTGTATCTGTCCACAATAATGAGTGTGTTTGTCCAGAATAAGTTTTGTGTATGTTCAGACTAGGTTGTGTCTGTCCAGAATAAATTGTGTGTCTGTACAAAATAAGTTTTGTGTCTGTCCAAATTAAGTTGTGTCTCTTCCAAATAATTTGTATTGGGAAAATGTTACATGTGGAAATCAAATGTTGCATTGAGAAATAAAATGTTGCATGAGAAACAAAATGTTGTATTGGGAACATAATATTGTACGAGGAAAGTAAAAATTACATGTGTCACAAAATAAATATATATTATTTATTTAATTTCAAAAAGTAAAAGACATTTGACATTTGCTGACCATGTCACCGTGTGTCCCGGACTTCCGTGTATCAATGCTGTTAATCTTATCCTTACACTAGATTAAGCAATAGACAACGCAAACATGTACAGTTGTACACACGTGGATATTGGATAAACACAACCAACTTTTTAATATTAATAATGACTCCAATCACGTAATTTAGAAATTAAAAGTATATATAAGTAAAAATGGCTTAGGGGGAAAGAAACAAAATAACAAAAGCAGACCCTCTTTTCTAGTCTTCCCAGAGTCGTAGTCCACCAAACCCTAACCCACAATGGACTCCCACACACCCCCGATCGAGCCCAACTCCCCCCGCTTCTTCCTCTCCTCCGTCGCCGCCGCCGCGCCGTCCAAGGCCCACCGTCGCATCGCCATCGCCGTCGACCTCTCCGACGAGTCAGCCTACGCCGTCCGCTGGGCCGTTTCCAACTACCTCCGCCCCACCGACGCCGTCATCCTCCTCCACGTCCGCCCCACCTCCGTCCTCTACGGTGCAGACTGGGGCTCCCCTCCAGACCCGTCCTCCGACCTCCAGAAGGCCGAGGACGACTTCGCCGCCTTCACCTCCTCCAAGGCCGAGGACGTGGCCAAACCCCTGAAGGAAGCTGGGATCCCGTTCAAGATCCACATCGTGAAGGACCACGACATGAAGGAGAGGCTGTGTCTGGAGGTGGAGAGGCTGGGGTTGAGCGCTGTGGTGATGGGGTCGAGGGGGTTCGGGGCGACGAAGAGGAGCGGGAATGGGAGGTTGGGGAGTGTGAGTGATTACTGTGTGCATCACTGTGTTTGTCCCGTGATTGTGGTTAGGGAGGATAAGGACGGCGGTGAGGACGTTGGGGAGAGGGATATGGGGGTTGTCAAGGAGGAGGACGAGGAGGATGTGACTGAGGATAAGAAGAAAGGTTACGATTGATCTTTGCCGGTTTTCATGTTCAGTTTACTTGGAGTTTTGGTAATTTGGTGTTTCTCCAGTATGAATTGATAATCTGTTGATCTGTTGATTTTTTTGGTGGAAAATTTATCATTAATCACGTAGTTTAGGTTTTGCACTGCCGGTAGTGGTCTACACTTGGTTTGCAACATGGAATTTTTTGGTCTTGATCTTCATCTTGATTGTGATCATTTTATGTTTTTGTTCTTTTGGCGTTATGCTTTGCTTGTTTGTTGTTAAAAGTTTAAAGTTTTATTCATCTGTTTTGGAAATTTAGATGTTCTCCTGTTTCTTTAAGTACTGAAAGCATGACTACTTTTTTGGTGTTGGATGGATGGTTTGTCTTTAATGATCTGAGGATAAGAAGAAAGGTTGTTGCGATTGATCTTTGTTGGTTTTGTTGCTTGCTTCTTGTTGTTGGTTTTGATGTTTTGTTTTCTTGGAGTTGGGAGTTGTTGTGATTTAGTGCTTCTTCAGCATGAAATGATAAATATTTGTTGATTTATGGATGGAAAATTTATCATTTATCATCAAGTTTAGGTCTGGCAATGCCAGTAGTGCTGTTTCTTCAATTTTTGGTCTACACTTGGTTTGCAGTTTTCTTATCTTGATCATAATAATTTTTCGTTTTTTTGGCATTATGCTTCGCTTGTTTGTTAGTGTAAAAGTTTTATTTTTCTGTTTTGGAAATTTAGATGTTCTCCTATTTCTTCAGTACTGTAAGCTTTACTACGTTTTTTGGTTTTAGATGGATGGTTTGTCTTTAATTGTCTGATTTAAGTTTGCTAGTAGTGCTTGTTTCTTGAATTTGTGGTTTCCACATCTTCTTGGAAAGCAACATACTTTTTGTATCTAGATTATTGGTTTTTGGTTTTTTATTTTTTGGAGTTTGCTTGCTTGTTTTGGTCAGTCGAGAATTTCTGATATTTTTTTAGTTTTAGTTGTACAGTTCCTTCAGTACTGAAACATGTCTGTTTTGTTTTTGGATTTTAGATGGATAGTTTATCTTTAATTGTCCGTTTGATTGGGCCGTAGTGCCTGTTTCTTCAATTTTCTGTTCACATATGGTTTGGAAAGCAACATGGTGCTTTTTTCTCTTGATCATGATCTTGATTTTAACTATCATTATTATTTGCATTCTGCTTTGCTTTTAGGTTTTTTCAAAATTTTAGGTTTGTTTATTTCTAGTTGGAGTAGCACTATTGCTTAGGTCTTCTTCTGTTGATCTTTTTGGGAGGTTTTATCATTATCATCCAGTTTAGGTCCAACAGAAGTGCTTGTTTCTTCAAAAAAAAATCCATGATACGGTTCTTAAAATTAATGTGAATTCTCTGCTCTAACAATCAGACGTGGTTTAGCTGATTGTAACGTAGATCTCCGGCAAGATGGATGGCCAAGGCTTAAATCTTAGTTTTGCCTTGTTCATTTTCTTTTTTATTTGTTTGACTGATGATGCATTCGTTTCTAGATAGTTAGTTGTACTCAAAGAACTCTTACAATCACATCCAGTGTGGACCTTGTGGTCTTTTATTTTGACTGCTAGGACTTTATCTTCTTTTGAATTTTCCTTTCCTTCTCTACTTTTTCCCAAGCATTACCCAGTGCTTTGTTTCTATGTTCTCCGTGGATATTGGTTTTAACGACGTTATCTTGAGGTTGAGGCAAGGTACCCCTAATTATTTTATTTGAAATAGTGGTACCCCTAATTCGTAAACACTATATATTATACATGATGTCTTTGTTTAGGTTGAGGTGATTGAGTGAACTAAGACATCCCTTGATTTCTATACTCTGCTATCAGATAATGACGTGATTTACTAAAGTTAAAGTTTTTTCAAGTAGCATTTGTTTTAAAAGGGTGATCGACTTTCAGTTGATTTGCCTATTATGACTTTGTCAAAAATATAATATTTGCTGATCACAGTACCCCTTTTCTGACTTTGCTTCCTACCTTCTCTGTGGCATGCTTTTTACACCTTGTGAGATTTTTTGAACTTTTTGTAAATTTGCTTCTTTTCCTTTTACATTGGTTTATATAAGTTTTTTGATGTCATTATGGTTCCTGAGGTATTTATTTATGATAGCTGGGCAATAACATCAGTGTTATCCGGTGTAGCCTAATCAGGATACCTTGGTTCAATACTTAAATTTAGACTCTGTTTTCTTTGGTTCGAGATTGTTTTAATGTTTTGTGCAAGTGTCATTTTTCGTCGATTTCAACAAATGGCAACCTGTAAGGTTTGCATCTTGTATTGTTTAGATTAAGAAACATTTCTGTATCACGATTTACAAGTCAACATAGGCACATTTGTATCAGCTAGTATTTAATTCATCAGTAGTAAGTTTGATCATATAGAAGTTTTGACATTAGATTTCGTATTTGATTGAGTGGTAGTCATTGTGTTTGCTCTGTTACTAAATTGGGTTGGGGCTTATTCTTAGCAATTTTTGAAGTAGGTTCTTATGTTAAGCAAATTTTCAAGTAGGTTGATAAGGAATGGAAATTTATTCCTTTTGTTATGGTTTCTCTGGTTGGAGGTTATCAAATACGAGTATATGGTTGCAATGATCATATACCAACAGATTCTAATGATGGGAATTTCTTCGTATTAAAATTGTCCTTATATTCTATTTTGCGTTTAAGTTTCACATTATTTGTGCTTAAGTTATTGTTTGTGTAGCATTTTATGGTGTTTTCGTACTTAGACATGTAAATGCTAGCTAGCATGAAGATACTTGTGATTAAATATGATTTGGCATGGATACTAGGGAGGATATTAGCTGTCACTTAGCTGTTAGCATTATTCATGGATACCTTTATTTCATTATTAAGATGGCGTCTTTAAGATGTCATATCCATAATGTACAGTTATGAAAGGTGGAGAACATAAATTCTCTGCCTTTTACGTTTAAGGGTAATGCAGCTGGATCTCACACTGTCACCTTCACTTAAATACACCCTGTGTCTTGTATAAAAGTACTAGTAAGGTTGTCTGAAAAGGTCAGTACAGATTTGTACTTGACCATTGACATGTATTCATTTATAAGGACTTCATAATCTTTTAATTTGTTCTTACAATTGATTTCTTTGTTCTTGACGTAACTGTAAGTGTAACTTAGGTCCTACAATCATAATCAGTTACAATTTTTGAACTATACATGTGTAAATAAGGGGTGATGTTTGTGTTCCCCAAGTATCTGGTCACCTATATTGTTTTGTAGTTTCTACTTCAGATGATACGATCCCAGATCATATTGTTCTTTGGATTGACGTTCATTCTCATTTTCTTTTCAGAGGCGTAACTGAGGACAGAAACATTGTCGCATGCTTCTGGTGCATCCTGGTAAAGTGGATTTTTTATACTGTTAAGTGCAGTCTCTGATATTCTCAAATTGCTATTAAGATTTACATATTTTCTAATCATATACTGCTTATCTGCTTATCTAATTATATACTGAATGCTGTTGATGCTTGCGTATGAAGACAGGTAAATAAGTTATGTGTTTGGATCTGATATTTATCTTTACCTTGCAGAGTTCCCGTGGTGTCTTGTTGTCGACATGAGTAGGACCTGTGTTAATGCGAGGCTGATATTTGCATTTTAATCTTAGTTAGTGCTTGTGATATGAATAATAACGAATGTCCTAATTGTCGTTGGAGTTTCGGTTCCTATTCTCCGTGAAAGTATTACCTAGGAGCAGCTGCTTGTGTGGAACTTGTAATCTCTTTTGTATTGTCGCCTTAGTGCGCCATACAGTTACTGGAACTATTGGTGTTGCAGCTCGCATCTAAAATCGTTGTTGTGCTTGTGTTGTTTCTTCCGTAATTTTTCTTGCAGAAAGTCTCTTGTTTTTGTTGGGAGAACGTATTTTTTCTTGTATCCTCTGATGAGGGTGAGCCTTTTTGCAAGAATATAAAAACAGGCAGTTTGGAAGACTTTGTGCAAGAACTGAATTCGTTGAAGTGTCTTTTCTACCGCGTGAATCTTTCAACTGTTGCTTGTCTGACATCCGAAACTGAAAACTTTAAATATTGGTTGACATGTCAGCGATAACTGGAACTTGGTAGGCATGTTAATGTTTCTTTTTCAGTGTAAACATTCGGGGCTGCAAATCTCATTACCTTTTTTAAGCTAACGATGATTCGTTCAATTTCCAAATATTCATTGGGCTAATATGGCCTTTAACTCTGGAGGTGTTTATTGAACCGGTGAATTATCTGCAAGTGTTTTTTTTCCTCTTTTGGGAAGTGTTCAATATGGTTTCAATTAAAACTTCGACAAACTTAAATGTTGGAATTTGATTTTTGATCTAGATTATCTTAGGATTATAATTTGCCATCTTAGTTAGTCCAGTTGGTAAGTATGATATTTTTTTCCATTGTACGTGGTCAGAGACGACGATTAATGGTTGACAAAAAGTAAAAATACGTCTCCCGTTTTCAACGACACAATAATATTTTCGGATGAATGTTAAGAGTGACACGTCAATGACCTTTTAAAAAAAAATTGAGTATAATTTTCTAAATCTTATACTAGTTAATAACAAATTGAGTTCATATAGGTGTTTTGGATGCAATAATTTCAGTTATTTCTGTCTCTACCAACTTGCAATGTTGGGGTAAAATTTCATTTTCCAGTGGATGCTACTATCTTATAAATTTTTGTTGATGTCAATATCTTTAGGCATCCAAATTCGAAAAGTGAACAAAACTAAGGTGGCATTCCACCCTCGTCAAATCATTCTTGTCACGATCACAAAACATATATGAAGATTGCACTCCAAATGCAATATATCGTTAGAGTCGCTAAAATAGTAGTGAGCATCTGGCTAAATCATTGCAGGCACTGAAATATTAGCGACAATCCAACCATTGCTCTTTCCTTATAGTAGCCAACTTCTTGAGCCACATGTTGAGAATGTGTTTAGAGAACAACATCATCAAGGGCGTAACTTTAGGATCCGACCAAATACAGATTCTAAAACTGCAATTTGCAGACGATACAATACTTTTCCTAGAACCTTCATACGATAATGTGGTTAACCTTAAGAGAATCCCAACCATTTTGAAACTCTTTCGGGGCTCAAAATTAACTACGACAAATTATGTATATCCGACACTTGCCACAATGATATTGAGCTTCAATTTAGACGGATCTTAGGATGTGACATGGGAACTCTTCCTATCCATTTTCTGGGTATACCACTATCACACAAATTAGACCACCAACATCGTAGCACTCGATTATAGCCAAAATGGAGAACAAAAGCTCTCAATGGGAGGAAGAATAACGATGATTAATGCAGTCATTACACCTTTAGTATTTAGTAACATATCAGATGGGCTTCAAAAAGCTTCCAAAAGAAACAATAAAACAAATTGACAGTATCAAAAAAAATTCCTTTGGAATGACTCTAAGAAAACTTAAAAAATCGAATGAGTTGGAAACGAGTTTGTCGACCAAAAATATTTGGGAGTTGGCATACTGGACCTAAAAAATCATGGACTAAGTCTTAGGATGAAAAAATTATGGGACTTGTTAGAAATAAGTATGTTCTAATACATTAAGAACATGATATGGGACTTAATACATTAAGAAACAAGATCTACTACTAAATTCTATATAAAATAACATTAATGAAAACACTTACAACTAGATGTCAAAGACATCTTGAAGAACGTAAAGCGGAAGCGAAACTTTAGGGAAGTGATCTTCAATTGTTTTCCCTAGACTTGATGATGGATGATCCTCTTGAATTTTGGGAGAAAATTTAGAGAGAGGATTGTGAAAATTAACTAGGGCAACAATTGGGACCAAAAACTTTATTTATAGAATTTTGTGTGTGGTAGTTTCTTCCATCAAAATAACTACCCACTAACACACTTAATGGATATGCATGACTTTAATTAATTATTAATGGAATAATATAGGCCACATAATAATAACATTCTCCCACTTGGCCGTAACATCAATTATCATTAGTTCCATTTACAAAAGCACATACAAAATTGGCCAACATAATTTCATTAAAACATATACTTCACTCAGTCAGAATCACCAAGCCAAACCAATGTAGTCAAATAATTAACGTCATCATTTGACCCCCATCAATTATGGTATTTGGTAATCTTTCCAAATTCAGTCAACATAAGTTATTAGGTTCATAAATTTGTTTGCTTAAATAATAATATTGTGCACAAGAAATAAGAAGCAAACTTTTACAAATCAAAGTCAAACACATCATTGAAGCTTCAACATATAATGTCATACACATTAGTCATTAACAACATTACATTACATTTACCAAACCCATGCCGGCAACATGCTCTCTAAAGAGACTGGGTGATAGAGCCTTTGTTAGTGAATCGGCTAACATTGCTCGTGTTCTTATGTGTTGTATGACAATAGTACCATCTTTGACTTTGTCTCTAACAACAAGATATTTTATGTCAATCCATTTGGATGCACCACTTGATTTGTTGTTTTTAGAGAAGAAAACAACAGGTTCATTATCACCAAATAATGTAAGTGGTCTCGAAATACTATCAACTACTTGAAGCCCAGGTACAAAATTCTTTAACCAAACGGCTTGAGCAGTAGCCTCATAGCATACCACAAATTCTGCTTGCATTATGGATGATGCCCGTAAAGACTGCTTGACACTCTTCCATGATATTGGTCCCTTTGCAAGCATATATATGTAACCCGACGTGGATTTCTTACTGTCAATGCATCCAGAAAAGTCAGAATCAGAATAACCAATAACCTTAAGGTTATCTGACTTTCTGTAAGTAAGCATATAGTCTTTTGTCCCTTGTAAATAGCGTAAAACCTTTTTGGCAGCTTTCCAATGATTCATCCCTGGATCTATTTGATATCGACCAAGCATACCAACTGCAAATGCCAAATCAGGACGTGTACAACCTTGAGCATACATTAAACTCCCAACCACTGAGGCATAAGGAATTTGCTTCATTTGTGCACGTTCTAATTCATTTTTAGGACACTGTAATTTGCTAAATTTGTCACCCTTTACAATAGGAGCAACACTTGGGGAGCAGTTTTGCATGTTATATTTTTTTTAAGCATTTTATCAATATATGCCTTTTGAGATAATCCTAAAATCCCACGAGACCGATCTCGATGAATTTCAATGCCAATAACATAAGTGGCTTCACCAAGATCCTTCATTTCAAACTTGTTTGAAAGAAATCGTTTGGTCTCATATAACATGTCTAAATCACTACTGACTAGCAAAATATCATCCACATACAAGACAAGAATGATAAACTTACTCCCACTAACCTTAAGATATATGCATTGATCAATCACATTTTCTTTAAATCCAAAGTTAGTTATCACCTCATCAAACTTAAGATACCATTGTCTAGATGCTTGTTTTAATCCATATATGGATTTCTTTAATCGACATCCCATATGTTCCTTGCCTTTTACGACAAAACCTTCTGGTTGTGTCATAAAAAGTTTCTCTTGCAAGTCACCATTAAGGAATGTAGTTTTTACGTCCATCTGATGTAACTCTAAATCATAATGAGCTACTAAGGCTAAAACAATTCTAAGTGAGTCTTTCTTTGAGACCGGAGAAAATATATTACCAAAATGGATACCTTCCCTTTGTGTAAAGCCTTTAGCGACAAGTCGGGCCTTAAATCTTTCGATGTTACCTTTGGAGTCTGTCTTGGTTTTATAGACCCATTTACAACCTATTGGCTTAGATCCAGTTGGTAAATCAACAAGGTCCCAAACTTCATTAATTTCCATCGATTTCATCTCTTCATTCATGGCTTCTAGCCATTGAGATGATTTATCGCTCATAATGGCTTCATTAAATGAGGTAGGATCCTCTCCATTGCCAATATCGCATCCTTCAGTTAGGTATACAATATAATCATTAGAAATTGCAGATTTTCGCTCCCTCTGCGACCTACGTAAAGGTTCTTCAGGAAGTTCAGGAGCTTCATTAGTGTGGGGTTCTTCATTAAGTAGTGGATTAGTTGTGTCTACAACATCCAAAAAAGGTGTTGAACTTGAAACCTCACAGATAATCGGGATTGGAACGTAAGTCCGATTTTCCTCGAGATTCACTTTTCTAATTTCACTACTCCCACTATTCTTGCCATTTTCTAAAAACACAGCATGTCTCGTTTCAACAATTTTAGTGGTATGAGATGGGCAATAAAAACGAAAACCTTTGGATCTATCTGGATAACCGATGAAATAACAACTAATGGTTTTAGGGTCAAGTTTCTTAATTTGTGGATTGAAGATTTTAGCATGACAACCCCAAACACGTAAGTATCCCAATTTGGGGTTTCGACCTGTCCACAATTCATAAGGTGTTTTCGGGACAGATTTACTAGGAACCCTATTTAGAATATGTGTGGTTGTCTTTAATGCTTCCATCCATAGATAATCAGGCAAGTCAGTGTTGCATATCATACTTCATACCATATCCATAAGTGTACGATTTCGTTTCTCAGCCAACATAATTATTCTTTGGGATGTCCCAACAATAAAAGCTGATGGAAGATATCGTTATCATGAAGAAACAAAGCAAAATATGAATATTATTATGACCCTTAAGACTTGAAGTAGGACATTATCCACATACATTATTGGATAATTTTAAAAAAAATTACCACTTCAAGTAACTCATTTCTTAGTTCATTTTCACATACTTGTCTTTACTACATTAAAAAATCAGAAAATTTAATGTAAGAAGAATTTCAATCATAAAGAGACATCATATTCTCTTTTGAAATATATCTCAAACGACAATAACATAATGACGATGAGTTTCCATTATCATGATTTCTTTGATTTCACTTCTATAATTATTGACACCAATAGTGTTCATCGATAAAACCATTAGTCGATGAAAAACTCAAATGCAACTTATATAGAGGTCATCCTCTAAATTCTGAAACAAGAGGTAAATGCCATAAGTGGAATTTTACAACGAGTTCGTAATGTGCACAATGGTGCAAATGTCAATCCATTAGGTACATGAATGAACCTTAACTTAAAAGGATTCATAAATCATAAGGTTAACTTTATTATCTTTTTAACAAGTCATGCTTTAAAACATCATACTCCTTCAATAAATGTCTAATTTCGTTAAACAGTAACATTTAGGAGTAAAGCATGATTTGCACCGCAGGTGCTTGCTTTGTTTTTAGCAACAATTGCCTTCATTATCTTTATCCCCTTACCATTACCATTAAATTTTCTCTTTGTTGGACCATTAAAGGCAAGGTGTGCAAAGTCAGGCTTTTCAATTTTAAGTCTTTCTTCTTCTTCAACACACATAGCAATTAATTTGCTCATTTTCCATTTCTCTTTCTGCGTATTATAATTGATCTTGAAAGGACCAAAATGCGCAGGCAGAGAAGTCATAATAAAATGAACAAGAAAACCTTCAGAAATTGCCATATCCATGCCTTTCAGTTTTGCAGCCATATCGCTCATCATCATGATATGTTCACGTATACCGCTAGTCCCATTATACTTGGTTGTGAGCATTTTCATTATAAGGGCACTTGCATTAGCTTTGGAAGTCCCCTTAAACTGCTCTTCAACAGAAGCCAAATACTCTTTTGCATTAAATGTCTTGTTAGCACTATCTTTTTCAGGGATTGCTCCCCGGATAGCAGGAGTAATAGAACTCTTCATAATCATTAGTGCAGAATTGGCTTTACTCGTCGCCAAATAGACGTCGGCCGTTACAACCACCGACGTCTAGTGTGGAGAGGACAAAATAGACGTCGGTTGTAATGGAAGACGACGTCTATGTGACACTTTAGACGTCGGGTTTTGGAATAACACGTTTGGCCGACGTCTATACCCTATAGACGTCGACCTATAGACGTCGGTTGTTTGTTTACCTTTTATATCCGACGTCTATAGGGTATAGACGTCTCCCTATAGATGTCGGACGTAATGGACGACCGACGTCTATACTCCATCCACATAGACGTCGAGGTATAGACGTCGGTGTTATATAACAGCCGACGTCTATAGGTCTTAAAGAAATCGGACAGACGATTTTCTTTCATTCATTTCAGACGAAACCCACCCAAACCCTAGCCGTCCCGCGACCGAACTCTCCTCCGCGACCAACCTCCGACCGATCTGCACCGTCTCCGGCACCGCAGCGAGCTCCCAAACTCTCCTCCACATCTCCGGCCCTCTTCTCCTTCTTCCCCCGTCTTCCTCCGTCTCTCTCCACATGTAAGTTAGTGTGAAAATATTTGATGGAAATGATAAAATATTCACGTCCGATCTGGTCCTCTTCTCGTCCCTTTGGGTGTCTTTTTTGGACTTTTCAATCCCTTTGGCCTTTGCTTTGCTTTGCTTGCTGCTGCCAGATCTATTCATTTTTTTAATGTATATATAATTGTCTGTCTCCGTAACTGTGGTTTCGATGCAGCGACATCTATTGAGATTTGTGGTTTCCGACGAAAACTTAACTTATAGGTTTCTTCTTCTTTCTTTCTGATGGATCTGTGCTTGTAAGTTGTTTTTCTTCTGGCTGGATCTGAGATTTTGCGAAAGAAATAAATGGAGACGCTTTTGTTTTGTTTTGTTTTGGTTTGGTTTTCCTAACTAGACTAGGTAGTAGATCTTGTTCATTTCCAATTTCCAATTTTATACATGCTTTTCCTTCACAAGAGATCTTGTAACTGTGAATATTGATGGGTTTTTTTTCCTTGTCTAGTCTTGACTTTTCAACTCTATCAGAAATTAAGTCTTCAGATGTATGGTAATTGTATGCTGTCCATGTCCATCCATCCCACGACTACCAAATGGTGTTATTATATTTCCTTTTTAATTATTACCATGAATTCTGTGTGATGTTTTTTAATTTTTCATTACAGCTTCAATTTAAGTAATGGACAATTTAAATATTCATGTAAGTTAGTGTTATTATATATGTGTAGTTTTCTATGGGTTTGCATAAAAAGTGTCCAAATTAGAATAAATCTTTAGTTTAATGAGTTCATACATTTATTTGTGTTTATTTATGTTTTGTCTAGTTAAATGTTTATTTATGTTTATTTATGCTGAAAAAATGATCTTTCATGTTTATTTATGTTTTGTCTAGTTAAATGTTTATTTATGTTTTGTCTAGTTAAATGTTTATTTACTTTGTTTAGTTAAATATTTAGTTTATAATAACTCATTGCCCCCCTTAAACAACTTGGCCTTTAATAACCCAAAGCAAAAGATTAGACAATATTTGCTAAGTCATTCATCATATAGGATTTGCATGCATTGTATTTTTCGATTATTTACGATTTCTGTCGTAGATTGCTGGCGTAAGGTACATACTATCTTTCACTCATCATTCATTAGAAAGCACGCATTAGTTAGTAGGACTTGCATTGGAACAAGAGTGAGGTGAGTGTTTGTTTGGTGTGTTGTTTGTTAGATTAAGGTATGAAAAACACTTAGGGGGCAGTCACCTATAGGAGATGAGGTGGGGGATTTCATCACCCTTTCCTTGGCCCAGAAACCACTTAATAAAAGAGCCTTAATAAAATCAATTAGACGTTGGCCCCTAGGAATTTCAGACGCATTAAGGAGAGGAAACCGTTTAAGACCGTTATGGCCTGAATGTCGTTGCCCATCTAGTCTCCCTGAGATTTTAGGAACCCCCGGGTTCTTGATTTCCTATAGATTAGTGGTCCTCGATGTTTAAGACCGTTTTGGCTTGAACGTTGTTGCCCATCTAGTCTCCCTGAGATATTAGGGATCTCCGGGTTCTTGATTTCCTACAGACTAGTGGTCCTCGGTGGGACCTCGAAGTTAGGCGTCGTCTATTACTAAGGACCTATAGTGGACTTTAGGTTTGTTTTGGCCTTGATTGTTTAGTTAGATTTCTAACCTTCCTTATTCCACGCTAGATTAAGGACTTCATCTCTTCTCCTCTGAGTCATTCTTTAAAGAAGAAGACAAAAGATATTATCTGCTCCCTTATCATGAGAGGTAAACTTTGTAATTCAAAGTGAAATTTTATTTTGTAATAAGCTTCTGATTATATATATATAACATGACTCATTGGATGCTTGTCGTTGTATGCCCCACGACTAATTCGGCATATTGGTTTGATCCGTTGGGGTCGAATAAACCAAGGGACTCAATAAAGAAACTTCTAAATATGTAAGTTCGTTTAGTTGTGAAAAAAGTAATTCTTGGATTTTTATTAGTATTATTGAATGATATTTTCACTTGTGCTACTCAGGGCAATTAAGGTTTACAGAGCTTTAGGTGGTAGTAGAACAACCACAAAATCTGGAATAACATGGCATGGAATGAGAGTACGTTCTTTCCCATTTTTGTTAATTAAGTTAGGAACAAATATTTAGCGAATTCCTATGTTTGTAGTACCGGAAGCAGGTTGGAAATACGGAATGCGGTTACTACGTGATGAGATACATGGAGGAAATCCTCGATGTGGCAAGTCAAGACGTATGTCTAACCGAGGTAATGTAGATCATTATTCAATTGTATATTCAATTGTAGTTTCAATATTTAGTTATTAATATTCAACACACTTGTATTTTTTTGATAGGTTTTCCCAAAAAGTAGTGATCCATTCTCGCAACAGGAGCTCGATGAAACTCGCGACCGATGAGCTCGTTATTTCATCAGAAACATGCTGACGAACTAAGAGGTTCTCCTGCCAATTGTATTTTTTGTAATTTAGTTAACAAGTGCACTTGTATTACAAACCTACACTTTATGCCTTAATATAATCGCCTTAATTTTAGAATGAATTAATTGCAAGTGTGTTGAATGTCAATTGTGTGGTTGTATTTTTGTGTTTGTGTTTGTGCATGTATGCTTGTGGATGTATATGGATGTATGTGGATGTATATGGATGTATGTGGATGAAATTTATAGGTGAACGAATTTGGTGCAGTTGTATGTACACGACGACGATGACTAAAAACAATTTCGTCAGATCCTATTTATTTTTTTTGTCCAGGTTTGGGAATAGACGTCGGCTGTCTCTATCAGCCGACGTCTATTCCTCTGAAGAAAGGAATAGACGTCGGCTTTCTATGTAATCCGACGTCTATCCCTAAAGTATAGGCGTCGTATGTTAGTTACCCGACGTCTATCCCTAAAGTATAGGCGTCGTATGTTAGTTAACCGACGTCTATACATTAAAGAATACACGTTGGAGTCTAATTAAAGCCGACGTCTATTCATTAGGTATAGACGTCAGCGATACTATGGCCGACGTCTATGTATAGACGACGCACACATATACGTCGGATAAGGGTGTGCTTATATCCGACGTGTATAACCCCTTATATCCGACGAATATTCCCTTTTCTGTAGTAGTGAATTAGTGACATGTGATTAGAACACTCCCACTTTTCATAACTGGCCTTTAGTTCGTTGGAACTAGTGGCTGTAGGAGGTGCGGGAGCATCCATACGAAAAGCATGATCGAGTTCCAAAACACCTAGACATATTTCTATTTGCTCCTTCCAAGTAAGAAAATTTGTTCCATTAAGGGGTTCAATTCCAGATAGTTGTGATGTAATATGTGATGTATTCAATGCTGCAAAATTTTCAAAATATATATGATGCTTACTTTCATTAACTACATAAACCACACGAGAAACAAATGACATAATAACATTAATTAACTGTAATCTAACAGTTAGCAAACTGAAATTAACATTAAATACTCAAAAATATTTCAGTTAATTCATAACCGTTTTGCATAATTATTAATCTAAGTTGGTATGATTAATAACATGCACGTTAATATACATTTATAAATCAATTTACATCACCGTTGGACAGAAAATAAATTGATTTACAAAATCATTAGTCATAAGAGAATTTATAAAATGAATCATGTCTATAATTAAAGTTGGTAAAATTATGTCCATGATTTATCATACATAAAAATTGTGATTTAACACCACAAGATAACCATCACAAAATTTTATTTAACAAAAGAAAATCGACAATTAAAGTTGGTAAAACTGACGATAATTAGTCGTTAAATATATCATAATATGGTTAATAATTTTTCATAAGGCAAACATGTACAATAATTTTCCGTTGGGTCAGTTATTATACATGTGTGCAAAAATAAATAACACGTTTATGTTTCATGACATGAGAGTTATAAATGCTTGAAATCATCTCATTAAAAATTGAAAACAAAAATAATACATGACAGCGTCACAATAGTACTATTTAGCCAGATCAATACTGGGTCATGCTCATGACTCATGATCATGTATAACCGTATGACCTTTTTCATTTTATTTTTATTCAATAAATGAATTGAAAAAAAAATCATGCCCATAGTTTGTTTAATCAAACACATAGAACTTCATCATTAAATTTCAACTAAAAATTGCCATGAATAGTGACGGCTTTGAAGACAACATAGGTCCAGAGATAAAACAAAAAAAAAGTATACGTAATCTTGTTTGGAACAAAATACCATTACAAGTCATATATATATATGGGCATGTCACGCATAGATGCAAAACTGCATATACAAATATATACAACTAGAATTAGTTGATTAAACTATTAAATAAATTACACCGAAAATATCATAAGGCAGTTTCCAACATATCAAATGCAAAATCGATAATATGTTAAATTATTGTATTTTATATGAATTTAGTTTGGCTCTTGATACCAAATGTAAGAAATAAGTATGTTCTAATACATTAAGAACATGATAAACAACAAGATCTACTACTAAATTCTATATAAAATAACATTAATGAAAACACTTACAACTAGTTGTCAAAGACATCTTGAAGAACGTAAAGCGGAAGCGAAACTTTAGGGAAGTGATCTTCAATTGTTTTCCCTACACTTGATGATGGATGATCCTCTTGAATTTTGGGAGAAAATTTAGAGAGAGGATTGTGAAAATTAACTAGGGCAACAATTGGGACCAAAAACTTTATTTATAGAATTTTGTGTGTGATAGTTTCTTCAATCAAAATAACTACCCACTAACACACTTAATGGATATGCATGACTTTAATTAATTATTAATGGAATAATATAGACCACATAATAATAACATTACTAACTATCCTCCAAGTCAGGACTATGCCAAGATGTTGTAAATGCAAAATACAGAGAAAAACAACCCAAACCTGAGTCTTATACCGTATGGGAAAACTAACAAAGTAAATTGTCGCTCTTCTTTACAGATCTAGAAGACTGGATACCCACGCTTTGCAAATACAGCACAATAAATATAAAAATGGCAAGTCTATTTTGGTTTGATTCTTGGTACCAAGAGAAGGCACAATGTGACACACGGCCAGACCTCAATGTAATATGCAAACAAAAAACAATTTCAGTATACAATTTCTTCGGATACAATCCCTTCCAACCAAACCGGTTCAGAACTTGTTTCAAGGTTGGAATTGATGATGAACAAATTTTCCGTATTTCTCAATCTTTTTTCCCCTCTCCTCAACGGGGAGAGGACACTAGGATGTGGAAGTTTTCAGAAAAAAGAGAGGAAACTTCACATCTAAGAGTTTCTAAAACTAATTATGGATAGGGGAATTTGTTACTCTCTACCAAATCAAACGTGAAATACTTTCTGCCGAACAAAGGTTGAAGTATTTAGTTGGCTACTAGCTGAAAATAGACTGCTTACAAAGTTTTGCTCAGAAGAGGCTTTCTTACAAACCCATCGTGCCCTCTTTGTGGCATCCATAACGAAATATATGATAAGGCAATATGATAAAATATACTATTATTTGGAATAATATTGCTTTGTAAATTAACAATAAGATAACATATAATATTGCTTCGTAATATCGTAAGAATCAGATAATTGCTTTCTAACATAAAACGAAAAATATTTTAAAATTCAGATATTAAAATCAGAGATTAGGCATATGGATTTAGGGTGGATAAGAATTCAAGGTTGAGAAAAAATAAGATTTAGATAATAGAAACTAAGCATCACATAAACACATATTACTAAGTGATCAAAATTTACTACAACCTTGGATCTAACAAGATTAAATAAGATTAAATAGTGTACTCTTATGAAATTATATCTTTGTTCTTTAAGATCTCAGTGATAAAACCCATATAGTTAAATTTACTAAAACAAAACAAACAAAAGATTAACAACAATAAGAACTACACTTTGAAGTACACTTTTCTCAATCCTCTCATTCTTATCAACCTGATCCGTCTACTTCATCCCACAGAGGGCTTAGCCACTCATTGCAGTGAGTGACATGGGGAAAATCATAGGAGAAAACAAGATTAAGAAGAAGAAAAATAAAATACTACAAAGGAATCAACGATAAAAACAATACACAAACATCGAACTACTAATACTAAAACAAAAGAGAAAACAAGTAAAAGAAAAAAATAAATTTCATTGCTTGATTTTTTGTCATTACACTACTGAAAGTTAAAAGAAACAAGAAACAAGAAAGATAAGGTTGTGGAGAGGAGAGGCTCTCTCATTTCCACCCATTTATATAGTCAATACAAGTAGGATTTTCTATTCTCTCACAAGTCTTCCATGCCCTTTACGAGCCCTTAGGCTCCAAATTTCAAAATATGTGAAATACAAAAGTTGCTGATGATCTGTTGATTGTCTAGTTTCCAAATACAATCTATCTTGACACACGTTTTTCACCATCATATAATCGGAATTTGGCAAATTTTAAGAGAAATGATTTTCTCCTTTAAATCATCTTTGCAATGGATCTAAAATCATCGACGTTGGTATTCGGATGAAGATGTTATGAATAAAAAGTGGCATGTACGGACAATCCCGACTTTCCTTATCTGAACTTTCCTATATGATAATTGCATAATCCGAATTTTCACTTATAATTTGAGTATTTTCCTATAGAGAGCATAAACATGTGGAGTTGACTTCTTGTATCATGCTCTTTAACTTTGACTTTAGATATCAGATATTGTATTTAAGTCCTTCTACTTTTCAATATTTTAAGCAATTGTATCTATTTTCTTGTAATCTACAAAATGATAACAAAACACTCGACATAACATTATTCAAATACAAAAATAAGATAATAGTGAAGGTAAAAATGATAAATTATGATACTCATCAAATACCCTCACACCTATCTTCTGTTAGTCCCGAGCAAAACAAAAATAATAAAAATAAAAGATACAAACAAACACAAGATTTCAATTCACTTTCGTAGGAATCACAGTTGAACATAGCACGTGCAACAAGCTGTTAAACCTCCATGTTGCCATGGAGGATGAGTTTCGTCTCGTGAGGGTTTCAACAGATATACCCACAAAATTTGATCTTGGATTCAAGATACAACTAAGTTCTCTAAATCAATAAAGCAACCAAGGTCTAGTCTGCCTACTAATTTCACTCCACGCATCTAGTCTAGTACACTGCTACCCAAATAAATTCGTATGAAGTTTTCATGAATGATACGTGGGTGTCCTTATTATCCTTCAAAATAATTCAATTTGCTCCCCTTCTTCCTGCTCCTCTACCCTTTTTCTCGTGGGTCTGATTTGTAAATTTGGGCTTTGGATTTGATTTGGGACTTTGTTTGAGACATTTAGCCTCCAAGGAGATTTTTGGGTTTTCGTTTCATTTCTTTTTCTTTTTTTGGCAATAGCGTTGAATTGGAGTTTTTTCTACTCAAATGTTTTGGCTATGGTATTGGATTCCCTCTTCATTTCTCTCCCCACAATATGGCTTGTCTACCACCGGGTAACAGGAATTCAGTTGGTCGTTCCCAAGTCACAAGACTTACATGACAACCGAGTTTCAAGATACCCCTGCGGACTTACTGTCCCGAGTGGAAAAAAAGCCTTAGAGAGTGATGAGTCTTAAATTTAATTGCAAGCGTATGGATCGTGTAGCAAACAGTTCGAACACAAGGAGAGGTTGCAAATTTCAGTCGATTTTATTTTTCAATGAAGCACGAGTAATAATGATGATAAATTCAATGATGGTTGATATTTTTGGTCTTTTGTTGTATGAAGAGAATAAGAGATAATGTAAATATATTTTTTGGGATTTTTCTATAATAAGAATGCAATCAAAAATTACGATGAGATGAAACACTTAGAAGGTGAAAACATTTGCATAGACATGAATTGGGAAAAGTGTTGCACATTTCATTAAGCACAGGAGATTAGATTTTGTAAGCATGACTTAAAGTGATCAGACTATCAAATCATCAAACAACAACTAACCTAGATCTAAATACAACTTCACAAATTCTTGCAAGCAAAGAAGCAATTATATATATAATTTCTAAGTATAGATTAAGAAACTTACAAGTAACATTAACCTATCAAATAATTATAAATCACTTAACTCTTTCAACCGAATTAGCAAAGGTAATAACAAATTAAAATATTAACATGAAGACAACCCTAATACTTAATTCAACCTAGCTCATATCTTCACCTTTCAAGAGATGGATTTAGTTACACACGATGAAAGAAAACATAAAAGAAAAGAGACATGAAAAGAAAAGAGAAAAATTGTTATCTAATAACAAAAATAGAAACTCAGTACATACAACACGAGACTCTCCCATAAAATATGAAAATTAAACTAAAGGGGAAGAATCCTTTGATTAGAGAATACAAGGCTTTATATAGAATTCTGTCACACCCAAGTCAGCTGTCTTTCATGCCCCATTTGAGCCCCGTATAGTCTGAATTAGGAATGTATCGTGAGATACGAAATTGTGATTCTTTCAAATATATTTTTAATTCCACTTGAATCACTTGATTTGAATTTTGGAGGAGAACGTTATGCACACATTACTGATGATCTGTCGATTGACCGGTTTCCAAATAGAATCTGTCTTGACACGCATTTTTTACACTCATACAATTGGAATTTGGCAAGTCTTAAGGAAAAGAATATTTTTACCATTCAATTGTCTTTCTAAAGAATCTAGAATCATCTAATTTGGTATTTAGATGTTGAAGTTATGAATAAAAAAAGTGACATGTGTTGGCAGTCCACACTTTCCTTATCCGAACTTTCCTATTTGATGTTAATTGCATAATCCGGATTTGCACTTATAATTTGAATATTTTCTCATCAATTTGCAGCACAATAGAGAACATAAACATGTGTAGTAGATTTCTTGTATCATGTCCTTCAACTATGACTTGATATATAACGGATTTTGCATTTATGTCATTCCACTTATCAATATTTTAAGAAATTGTATCTATTTTCTTGTAACCTACAAAAAGATAGCAAAACACTCGACATAGAATTATTCAAATACAAAAGTAAGATAATAGTGAACGTAAAAGTGATAAATTATGATACTCATCAAATACCCTCACACCTATCTTTTGCTAGTCCCGAGCAAAACAAAAATAATAAAAATAAAAGATACAAACAAATACAAAATCCCAACTCACTTTTGTAGGAATCACGGTTGAACATAGCACGTGCAACAAGCTGTTAACCTCTACGCTGCCATGGAGGATTAGTTTCGTGTCGTGAGGGTTTCAACAGATATACCCATAAAATCTGAGCTTGGATGCAAGATATCACTAAGTTCTCTAAATCAATAAAGCAACCCAGGTTGGTCATTGAGTGGACATTCCAAAAGGGTCTGACATGCCTGCTAATTTCACTCCATGCATCTAGCCTAGTGCACTGCTCTCAGTAAGTTTGTACAAAGTTTTCATGAATGATACGTGGGTGTCGTTATTATCCTTCGAAATAATTCTATTTGCTCCCCTTCTTCCTGCTCCTCTACCCTTTTCTCGTGGTCCTAATTTGAAATTTTGTGCCTTGCATTTGATTTGAGACTTTGTTTGAGACATTTAGCCTCCAAAGAGAATTTTGGATTTTTGTTTCATTTTTTTTTGCTACCCAAAGGTTTTTGATATGGTATTGGATTCCCTCCTTCATTTGTCTATCCCTACAATATGACTCGTCTACCACCCGTGTAACGGGAATGCAGTCGGTTGTTCCCAAGTCACAATACTCACAAGATTGTTGGCTTTTGGGCCTTAATATATGTTTTTGATGATTTAATTAACCTAATCTTAATTATGATCATGTAGAGTAGCACACATATTGCATTGCATACATATTGCTTTGTGCTAACCTCTACAGGTGATCAAGACTCAATGAAGAAAGGAAAATCAAGTGAAGCCATGTAATCAAGCTCTTTTGAAGACATATATTTTGTATTTTCTTTGAGTCTTAGGAACATGTGTTAATTGGGCATACTTGAGCTAAAATCAACTTAAACACACACTGGGTTCCTTATAGAAGTCACACACGAAATTTCACATAATTTGGACTTCAATAGATCACCCAAACTTAGACCGGAAAACACTAAACCTGAACTCTAAAAGTCTGCCCACATTCGGTCGACCGCAACATGCCGTTCGGTCGACCGTGTGAACCTTAATTTTCCGACAGTTAGTTTTGTCGTATATACCCAACGGTCGTATTCGTATTAATCAAATTATACCCCCAAATACATTTCTTGTATCGGTCGACCGAGGACCATGATCGGTCGACTGAATGTCTGTTTCTTGACAAACCCAAACCTACTGGAGGAAATCGGTCGACCGCTATACCTTAGCTCGGTCGACCGAATCGATTATTGTTTGTCAACCCCAAAGTGGCTGGTACAAATCGGTCGACTGATTCCTTTGTGGAGTTCGACCGATCACTTAAGTGTACCTAAGTCGTAGTGTTGGGCGGTCGACCGTTACCTAACCGGTTGACCGAACTTAGTTTAAAACTGCCAAACGATCGACCGTTCGTCCCGATTCGGTTGACCGAATTAACTCAAAATTGGGTCATGCGTTTTCTGTTTTGTGTATCACACATCAATTCACACCCAATCAATCCCAACGGCTCTATTCTCTCTAATGCCTATATAAAGAGTTGTAAAACACATTTTAATACAACTCTCCCACTACAAACTTGTCCAATACATTAGAGAGAATCCCAAACATTCCAAGCCTCCAATTTCCACACTTAGTGATCAATTCCTTATTTCTACTCAAGTGTGGTCAAGAATTAGAGAGTGTTGTCCCACTCATTGTTTGTGAAAGAAAGCAAGGGTCTTAGTGAAATCCCAAGACACAAGTATAGACTTCGGTGAGAGCCCAAAGTAATCCTCTCGGATTGTGAGAGGTGGAGCCAAGCTCGGCGAGGGTTGTTTGCGAGCTTGAAGATTGTAAAGGCGTTCTCTCCAGGCCCGGAACGGGGAGTGGTTAGTGAAGGCGTGGGCGGAGCTCTGTGATACGAGCGGAGCTTACAAGAGAGGACTAGGACCCGGGTGGGGTGCCGAACCTCTATAAAATCCCCCGTGTCGATTGTGGTTTGCGTTTCTTTTCCTTTACTCGCTTGTTTTATTTAAATTCCGCTGTGCATATCTTTGATTGTTTAAACAAGTAGAGTATTAAGTGATTAGTCTTAATTGTGGACTCATAACCCACATGATCCTCCAACAAAGATAACCGAGTTTCAAGATACCCCTACAGACTTATTTGCCCGAGTGGAAAAACTTGCCTTGGAGAGAGACCCTTCCTCCATTCCATTCTTATACCAATTTGACATTGTCCCCCCATAATCTTAACAAATATACAGATAACTAGAGCCCGAAAATACAAAGTATTCCATTGACACATCACCTTACTAGCTCCGGATTACCCAATCAGACACTACCATATAGTTTGAGGTGGAATGTAGTATTAGGTCTGAAACTTTAAACCTGATGCATGTACACCCCTCCTTATGACTTGGAGGTTCTCACTGAAATGAATGTGTTCTAAAAGTTTTACTTTTATATGTCAATTATTATGAATTGGATGTGCAAACATTTTGTTCCTTGATTATGGTATTCATCTTTTGGAAGTGTTAAGGAAGAGACGTTTGATCCTTAACCGTAGAACTCTAAAAGATAATGGTTTTCATAAATCAAAAATTATTCACAATCATGGTAATTAACTTGGAACATTAATCACTGAGATAAAATTGTCGTGTTGGTCATCGATTGTTGTAGCTCTACAAATAATTGACGACACGAGTATATAAAAGAGGAAAAAATTACTTTTATATATTGAATAGACCTAACAAGTAAAACATTATGGAATTGTGTTTCATGTCATTAATGTTTTACTGTGTCTTGGATCCAAAGATATGAGACTTATATCTTTTCACTCAAGAAGTGCTTAATTTGATTATTGTCAAAAATTATCAATGAGTATAGTGATAAAGGCGATAGTTGGTTGAACATGAGGTGCTGGAAAAGATAGCTAGTCAAACGATTATCATTGCCCCTCTTAATTGAGTGATGATATTAGTAGGCCCCTTGATAGAGCAAAATTATAATGTGCACAATGTAACTTAAGTTAAGTTACGTAGTTATAATTAGCTTAAAAAGATTAAGAAATGAATATAATGCAAAAGTGACACATTTCTACTTTTTATATATTCTTAATATGATGAGGTAAGGGATGGACACAAGTGGTGCACTTACATCACTAAATGGATTGTGTTTAGTTCGAGTGGAACAAAGACATCTATGCTAATTTGGTAACTATAATGTGTAGCTAGATACCGCTTATAGTTTGAGATATTAAATGTTTAATATCGCTGCCAATTTGTCTTGAATACTCCTTTAGGTCACACCAAAAAATTGGGAAAAAAACTTAATTTTGAGTTCATATGATGTATCAGGTTTGATGTGAAAAGGGACACATGTGGTGCACCAATAAAATCAATGTCATGAGAATTGACATAATTAGAATCATTAATAAATTCATATGAGGTGTATATATTATGGAGTGTAATAATTTAATATTACATAAGATAATATATTACATAAGATATGAATTTGCTAAAAACCCCCAAAAGATCAATTTTTGTTGGAAATAAATCCAAAATTTTACAAAGGTAAAATCGGGATCAGCACGTTAAACCGTTTAGGGTTCGGTTGACCGAGGTATCTTTGGAACGGTCAACCGAACGGGGAACGGATAAACACAATTGGTTGACTGAAATTGTCTGGAGTGCTTGGATAATTGGGTTCGGTTAACCGAGCGTGAACGGTCAACCGAGAGAAAATATCTAGGAGTATCTTGGGATATTTTTGGGAGACCGAAGGTGACACGGTCGTCCGATGAGATTCGACCAGGACAAATTTTGGTGAGTCAATGGTCGACTGGAGCAAGACGCGGATCGTCTGAATTTTTCCATAGAATTTTTCTCATGAATGTTCGGTCGATCGTCTAGCTCCCGGTCAACCAAACGTGTGTTAAAACTGAATGGTTTGGTTAACCGAGAAGAATTCTCGGTTAACTGAACAACACGATTTTTGCCTGAATTATTAAGAGAATAATTAGATCATGGGTTGGATTAATTCCAGATTTGATCAAACGTTTTTTAGGATGCTTAAGTGGAAATTTGGGATTAATTTTAGGAGAGAATAAGCAAGAGATCATGACTAGAGAATAGTTCTTGAAAATGATGTTTTGGGAGCCTATAAAAGGACCCCTCATCCTACTTATTTATGTTAATGCATAAATTCTCTCTCTCTTTAATCTCTCCCTTAATCACCATGAAAATCTCTTAATAGTTTTAAGTTTTGGAGATTGAAATCTCAGGATCTTAAAGAGGGGTTATTAGCTAGATTCTAAGTTTAATTAGAGATTGATTGGCTAGCTCATTTCTCTCTTATCTTGTTTAGAGTTTAGTGAACACTTGGAGGCGAATTGGCGGGCGATTCGACGAGCAACGGAACTCCGGATCTTCTGAAAGGTTTAAGAGAACCTTTGGGTATGATCCTCTTTCTTTTGTTTATTTTAATGTGTAGGGATGCATGATATTAGAATAAACGTACACATGTACGTAAAATCAATGAAAATATGAAATCGATCTTGTATGTTTGTATTAAAAATTATAAAATATACACATACATAGGGACACAAAATCCTACACTCACAAGCACTTGGTTACTCTAAGGACCTTCAAACATGATGATATAATGCATCCTTGCTCAACTTATGTGACTTCCTTTTACTTGCCTCACTAACTCTTGTTGCACACGACTAATTACAACGCATCACCAAAAATCATTTACATAACAAGAACTGACTTTTTTTTTTGAAAATTGAAAAATAAATGACAAGCAAAAGAGAACAAATCACACACATGATTCATGATTTCATAATATATGGAATGTAGCTCCGGATAACTGGAGCCTGGAAATACAAAGTATTCTATTGACACATCACATTACTAGCTCCGGATTACCCAATTGGACACTACCATAGAGTTAATGGTGGAATGTAGTATTAGGTCTGAAACTTTAAACCCGATGTACACCCTTCCTTATGACTTGGAGGTTCTCACAAGCACTTGGTTACTCTCTTACCTTCAAACATGGTGATATAATGCATCCTTGCTCAACTTATGTGACTTACCTTTACTTTCCTCACTAACTTTTGTTGCACACGACTAATTACAACACACCACCAAAAATCATTTCAAAAATAAGAACCAACTCTTTTTTTCTTTTATTGAAAAATGAAAAATAAATGGCAAGCAAAAGAGACCAAGTCACACACATGATTCACCATGTTTGAAGGTAAGAGAGTAACATTTTGAAGGTAAGAGAGCAAAAGAGAACATTTTTAAGTTTATTCCATGTATCCTCTTCTGCATATTTAGAGATTTTGGAGCTTAAATGAAGTATTTTGGTAAGGTAGATATATCATATATGAGTTCGGTTCATCTTGGACATCCCATGAACAATCATGATATGAATCTGATGGCTGGTTATATGCACAAGCATAAGGGTCATATTGTGGGCTACGAAGATAAGAGTTGGCCAATTCCGGGTTTTTGAGGATTCAAAATGCAATCTTGGGCTACGTGATCACTAAGCCCACACCAATTACAAGATGAAAAATTAAATGTGGCCCAACCCCTTTCATTGTGTTCTATTTGAAAATTATTTTGATATATGTTTTCGTTAGACCATGCATATTGAGTTTGAATCCAATGATTGTTATTCATATAATTCTTACCTATCAGGTTCAAGAAGGTGCACGGGTTATATCAAGACTCAAATTATGGGTTGAATTCGAATCAACTTGTGAAAGTCAATTATTTACGTTTTGATGCCAAGTTTGCATGCACCAAGAATTTTTTCCAAAAGTGAGTATTGTTTAAAATTCATAATTCAACCAAATCTTTCCTGAAATGTTTTCGAAATGGATTTGGGCAGAATGAAATGAGGATTTTTTTGTTGAAATCTTGGAAATCAGATCAGGATCTTCCAAATCAATTTTTTTGAATTTTCAATTTTTCAAAACCTATTATTATTATTATTATTATTATTATTTTTTAATGTTATTATGCACACAACAGAAGGGGAAAGATGAGAATTTCCTAAAGAAGAGGTATAAAAGGGAGAGACTTAGATACAGAGAAAGATAGACTCGACTTCTTTAGGTCAGGTTACAATTTTACACCATAAATAGGGCTCAAACAACCTAGACCTAGTGTTCTTGAAACTAGACGACTCCTAACTGGTGAGTCGATTAAGTTGTTCTTGGTTCACCTCCCTCGGCAACCTGATAGCTTTGTCAGGTCGTATATATCTAGTGGGAGCACTTCCGGTGTATCTGGTGCGAATTAAATAACCACTTCTCTTGGGGGACTTTCGTCACCACAAAAAACACTTCTTAGACACCAATTTTCTCGAATTACGTTCAGGTCATACAACTCACGAAAAAAGCAACTCCTTAATTGAGTCTGAGTATCCTTAGAGGACAATGTCTAATTGATTTTAAATTAGTCTTGAGTGACACTTAGGTTGGTGGGCCACGGGGGGGTGATGAAATCCCCATCGTATCTTGGTATTCTATAGATGGTGCCCTTTAGTGTTGTTGAACTTAGATCTAGCAATCAACCACTCCAAACAAACTCGAATCTCACTCTTGTCCTGATGCAAACACTACTAATTATATGAGATGCAACTAAACACGTGAATGAGTGTTGGAAGTACGTACCTTTCTCCAGCAATCAACGACAAACATTGAAAGTAAAGAAAAGACGACACATGCACAAGTCAATCTTATATGATGAATGACCTAGGCATGAAGCATCTAATCTTTTGCTTTGGATTTTAGTGTCCAAGTTGCTTATTGAGGGGGGGGGGGGGGGGGGGGGGTCGATTTTTTATTAAATTTTAGAGAAACATGAATTTCAATTTTCGGAATCAGATATTAATTCGTTTAATCAAATGTGTGAAGTTGATATCAATTCACATGAACAAATATTAATTCACACATCACACGTTATTAATTAATGTGATTTTCGGAATCAGATATTAATTCACACGAACAAATATATTAATTAAATGTTAAAATCCGATATTAATTAAATGTGTGAAGTTGGCCGTCATTATAAAAGTTACTTTTGCACTGCCCATTTTTTTGGAATCCTAATATGGCATAAGAAGATAACTATTGATTAAACACAAATACTATGTTCACAAAGTGCTACGGAGTGAATCATGATAAAATTTTCATGTTTTTCTTAAATATATCAACATTAACCGTAGAAGAGGAATATTGCATGGGAGCTGATATATGTTTGATATATATGGAGGAAAAAAAGAGAGGACATGATATCAAACACAAAAACCGTGATAGGTAAATATTTAGGAACTTAACAAGATGATGACGTTATATGAAGATGTTATTTCACTAACGACAAGAATCACATTATGCGTAAAAACACAAAAGGAACTCATCTTTTCTTTGTGAGATAAATAGTTATATTGTTGCTTCCACAATATGTACCATGGATCACACCATCGAATGACGTTTTCAGAAAACATACTTTCCTTTGTGCTCCACCCAGTTGATCCACGAATCGAGAATGAACTTTCCACGATTATCTTCTCCAAACACTTAAGTTAGAGGTAGACTCGTGCTGATAACGTCTTATAAAATAAATATACATGGAACAAAGAAGATAAATATTTGGGAGAGAATATTTGTAGTATTTCATCATCACCAAAAGCATTCCCATGGTCTTACAATGGTCTCCTATTTATAGGCTATAAGAGGCAAATGAAAATGTGTATGTTACAAGAGTAATGGGAATGTGAGAGATTGATGGAGTTATGGGAGGAGAAAGTGAAGCATCCATAATGTTTCACAACAACTTTAAAATATTGGTTGAAACCATGTTTTCAAGTGTTGAGTCTTCTTTCGGTACTTATTCCGTTATTTCTATAGAAATTGAAGTCTAGTGTGAAGAAATCAACCTTGGATCCAGTGTGGAATGAAGATTTAACTCTAACTATTTTACATCCCAAGTTTCCAATCAAGCTTGTAAGTTATTTCCACACTTCATTTTCATTGTTTTCTTAAATAAGAATTGTATAACCTGCCATGCATCATTGATTCATGGGTAAGTCCTACAGAAGTAAATTTGCAATTAACTTTTTTATACATGTTGTGATTATTATTTTTATTTTGATAAATTTTATTTTTCAATATTCGTTCGAAAAAACATGTTAGCTATTAATACTAATAATTATAAAATTCAGCAGCAACAACAACAATAGTTATAGTGATGAACAACAATAAATCATAAATAGTTGTTGTAAGAAACAAATGCTTACATCTTGATGAAGTTTATAAATATGCATATAATATTAGAGATTTTAATAGCATCGATTTGAGAATATATGGAGTATGATATTGACATTTTAAAATAAAGAATTAGAACAAAAAAATCATGTTGAAATTTAAAGTCTACCACTCTACATGGGATTCACAATACAGAATTTTCATATGGATGTGGTATTCTCAAAGTTTTATGAAGGTATATCATTTGTGTTATTTTGAAATGATATTCGTATAATTTTTTTAATTCCTCGTTTAAATACAAAATTTTGCTCTTATGTTTTTCTATACTAGTGATACTCTAAATTATCATAAAAGATTTTTCATTTCTGAAAGGTAAAATCAATTCATAAATGGCATGATTTTATAATAAAAGTCAGGCCACCGTGTGTATCATTACTATTTTAAAAGAAGAAGGTAGTATCAATGCTTAATGTTAGACCCTAACCATTGCTTAGGGACTAATCCCGTGATTAGTGGTGGTTTAGCATGAGAAAGGGAAGTGCACAATGTTGTGCGTGGGAAGGGGAGGAGAATAATGTGGTGTGATGATGTAGGAGGTGTAGGTTGATGGTTGGGTTGGGTTTTGTGCTTGTGGAGGAGATAACCCACACCCATCTCTCTTTCTCTCTCACTCTTGCATTCTCTCACTGTTTGTCTCTTCTTTTCCAACGACCTGAGGTGGTGGTGTCGACTCCGGCGTTGCGGTGAAGTGGGCGTGAGTGCGGAGGTTGCGGTCGGGCGTTGACGTTGAGTGAACTCTGGAGTGCTCCGTCTTCATCTTGAGGTATGTCGGCTTTTAGTGTGGTTTTGTGTTTCCCCACGTTGGTGGGAAGTTGAAGTCGGTCATGGGAGGTCAGAGACCTCGCTGGTGACGAGAAACGACATAAAATCCTTGGCTGGTGCAAGGTTACTGTCGACCAACGGTCGACCGGTGCTTTGGGCGGTCGACCGGTTTTACCTTTTTGCTCAACTTTAACCAACATCGGTCGAACAATGCCAATGTGGAGGTCGACCGGTTGCATATGTGCTGGTGGGTTGGAGGCTTACTGTCGGTTTTCGGTCGACCGTCCTTTGTTTTGGGTCAACCGGAACTTAAGTGTACTTGATGATTATGCATGATGTTCGACCGATTATGCTATATTGTTCGACCGTTATATGACGTAGACTATTAGGATGACCCTGGTAGTTTTCGGTCGACCGAGACCCCTGAGTCGGTCGACCGAATAGTCTTGTGGATTTTGACCTCGTGTTTGGTCGACCGGTTTTAGACTGTTGTTCGACCGTTTGGACTTAAGTGAGGCGCAGAATAGTTTGACCGTTGTAGACTTTCGGTCGACCAAACCTATTGGGGACGGTCGACCGTTTGTGTGCAGAACTGAATTCATGGTCCTCGTGTTGTGTCAACTCTGTCCACTAAAACCCGTGTCCTCGCTGAGTGCGTGAGCCGGGAGGTGACGGAGGGTACGTGCTCGTGCCTGCCCAGGGACCGCCGTGTGGAAGAGTGTGGACACTTGTGTCGCGCCACCTCTGTGATGGACCGTGGTGTGATGTTTTGTTGCCTTACTCTTGTTGAGTAGCAGACCTGAGGGATCGCGAATCCCAATGCGTGTTGACGCTTGGCTCGTGGAGCATGATGACCCTGTAGACTACGGTCTGGACCCGTCCGATGTTGTACGATGTTCCGGCTTGTGGTTGTGACGTCCGATGTTGTGTCGGACGTATGTTGTACTGCCGATGTTGTGTCGGCGATGCCTCCGATGTTGTTCCGGTGATGATCCCCGATTGTGCACCTATCTTGGGATGTTGACCGACCGGGCTACGACTCCGTCGATGGTGGTGTAGACCACGTGGTTCTTTGTGCGGAAGTGCGGACGCTCCTCACCGATCCCTTTGGCTCGAGTAGTCGCGTGTAGGGGTGCGTCGCGTACTGTCCGTAAGACCGTATGTGCCTACGGTAGGTTTCCGAGGGAGACCCGTTGTTGTTGCTAGACTGATGTCCTTGTGGACCCTGTTGAGGGTCATTGCTGTTGTTGGACTGAGGTCCCGTTTACCCTTTGGGGATTTGATGCATTGCAGATGTGATATGACATGCTACTAGTATGATGAGTTCATTTACCGTACTGTTGCATTCATATAGGCGAGCTTGGCATACAGGTTTTCCTAATGGGAAACTTAGCCATCGTTGTTTGATTCATTCAGGACCGCAGTGGTTCTGTCGGGTGGTGACAGCAGGCACACACATTTTGGGGACAGGATCCTCTTCGGACTCTTCGAGGTCGCCATGATTGCTTGTACTCGTCTTTCATTGTATTGTTGTAATCAACTTTATTGTATTTTGGTGCACCGACTGTTGATTTATTTGAGTAACATTCTCGTTGATGAGTTTATCCGATAATCTCTTGATTGTTTAATTTTTTTAAATTTCTGCTATTTTGGGATGTTACACTTAAACTACCTAGTACGGTGAAGTTTATTTTGATTCAAATATTTTGTAGGAAGTATTTGATAAAGACATATTCAGTGGAGACGACAAAATGGGCTACGCAGATGTGGACATAAAACCAATTATGTACGCAACAAAGTTGGGTCAATTGGCAGTCCCTGATGGAACTATCATAAAAAAGGTGGAACCGAACGCTGAGAACGACCTTTCCAAACAAAGTGAAGTTATTTGGAGAGGTGGAAATGTGGTTCAACTCGTGACTCTGAGGTTGAGGAACGTGGAGTGCGGAGAGACAGAGCTCGAACTACACTGGGTCAATCTTCCAGGAGCAAAGGCTATATGATCATGTTTCAAGTTGTAGACATTCTTGGACACATATATACATGTAATGCATATACTTTGCGTGTGTTATTTAAGAATGTGAAAAATATATGCATTGGTGATCTTTAATTTGTCTTGAAATTTGCTTGACGTTATATACTTTTGATATGTATGTTGTATCCAGATCTCAGTACGTGAAGGGTTTAGGTTGACATTGGTAATTACACTCCAATCTATCAATTTATGAATGATTCACTTTTCTTAACTCGTTTGCATAATACCATTTCTTGTAACTTATTTTACCTCCTTACTGTATAAATAGGCGGATATTATACTCCTGCAGAACGCAAGAAATAGAAGAACCATATTGTCTCACAAAATAACTTTATCCCTTTGTTTTTATTTTCAAACATGTCGTTGTCAACATGACGTTGGAAGCTTTAAATGGGTGGTAACTATTGGATTAATATGCCCAAGATGTGCATAGATCATCGTGACACATGACAATATTGGTTGTCCATCTCATGAAACCTGGATGGATATGGCGATTAGTAGAATTATTTGGTCCATATATATAAACTCAAATTAGCTAGGGTTTTATTGATGGAATGATGTATAAAGTTTCCAAAACGCCATTATCATAATACAAACAAAACTCCTGTTGGTATTGTGATTTAGAAGTCAATCAATGGATGATGTTATTCTAACGGTTCAATTTATGATTTTTTTATAGGAGAAACCACTACAATCAATGAGGTCAACCAAGTTTGTTATTGCATTATTGTTGTATTTCCTGTAAGCAAACTTATTAAATTTGCTCAATACATTCATAGTTTATTGCAATTTGAAGTACTTTTCTACTAGTCCGACAATGAAAAACATAAAATTTTAAAATTTTATGTTTCAACTCAAAATCCAAGAAGGAACATCATTTTATTATAACTAAATTGTAATAACTTATAATAGGTAGAACACTCAACTCGTTCTTTGCATGAATTGATCTTTGAAAATAGATGCAATCATCATGATTAGCATATATAAATAAAAAAATTTGATTATGATTTTCAATGAAATAAGATCAGAATCATAAGTTATGCAAGTGGCTGAATTAATTGTTTCTCTTATAAACTTGACTTCAATTACGCGGTCTACAAATTGATAAGATCAAATCAGAAGCTTCGCGTCTTTTTTGATGCAAAAAAAACAAAAAACAAAACAAAATAACGTATTATATATGGTTTACAAAAAAAAAGTTAAAAATAAATTATCTTCACCCAAAATCTCTTAATGCATTGACGTTGACCTTTGATGCAAGAAGGTAAATCATACGAAAAAGGATTTGGGACAATCTCAATGGGTAAAATCAACAAAAAAATACAAATAAATATCCTTAAATAAAAAACCTTATGGAAGAGCTTTGAAGTAAAAACCAAAATTAGAAAGGCTCTTGAGAAAATTTCTGACAATAAAAGAAATATGTAATATATAAATTTATAGGTTAACATCAAGGAATAATAAACAAATGTAAAGTTTTGGCGAGAATTGTCAAAAATATTACAAAAGGCAAAAGAAATTGGACGATTTTCTAAAAAAACAGCTAAAAACATTTTGTCCAAAAATCACAAAAAACATGAACCTCACAACAACGTTTGTCTACCTCTCACCTCCGAGGGAAGTGCTTAGATTTCATAGAATTATAGAAACAAAATCAGAAGAAGAAAAGGCGAAGAGAAGAAAAGCTTGATATATCTTCTTTTCCATTTCTTGGTCAAAATACAAGGTTCAGTTGACTAAACAAAGATTGGATAATCGATCACCAACTTCGAGTAACTTTTTATATTTTGACCAAATAAAATTTTGTTAACCAAAAGGGATTTGGTCAACCGTGCAAGATTGACAGTAAAGATTTGGTCAGACTATGTCGGTCAACCGTGAAAGATTGACAATAAAGATTTGGTCAGACTGTGTCTTAAGAGTTCTGGTAGATCGAAATCCATTTGGTGATCTAAAATGCGGATTTCGTTAAAGTCAAGAACTACATCAAAGTTTGAAAATCAAATATCAGTTGAGAATCCAACGACTATATTGACATGTTGAAAGTGTCGTTGCGCGCTAGCAACCAACAGGAGAAACGATCGTCCGTCTACAGATCGATTGTAAGAACGTGGGACGTGAGAGAGTGGGAGGAGTGGGGTGGGTATGGTTGAGGTGTAGGTGGAGTGGGTGGAGGTATGGAGGGGAGTTGGGGGTAGGTATAGGTTTTGCTTATTTAAACCCAAACTCAACCATCTCTTCTTTTTTTCCTTCCCCATTTCTTTCCCACCCAATCTCACCACCTTCCCCTTGTTGTCCGGCGACCAGAGGAGGAGGAGGAGACCCGGCGACGTGGCGGAGGCGCGCGCGAGGGAGAAGAAGCAAGTTTCGACGCCGGAGGAGGAGGAGCTCACGGGACGCGTTTTCTTCACGGTGAAAGGTATGCCACGTCTTCATAGTAACTCCCCAAGAGGTGTGGGAGTGTAGGGGGCGGCGTTGGTGCCGTTTCCCCGGCGAAATCCGGCGGGACAGTGGCTGAAGGTGCCTGTTCGGTCGACCGGATGGTGAGATTTGGTCGACCGAATGGCGTCTGGATGATGCCTGTCCCGCGGATAATGAGTAGTTCGGTCGACCGGTGGTTGGGTCGGTCGACCGATAGTTAATAATATTTGCTTACTGCCCGAAAACGGTCGAACGACGTCTGTGTGACGGTCGACCGTTTATGCCAAATTTTAGCGGGAATATTTTATAAGGGTTATATTAGTCCGGTCGACCGGTGGTTGTTCGGTCGACCGATCCCAGTAGATAGGGTAGACAGACCTTCGGCCGACCGAGTGTGTCTCGGTCGACCGAACTGCGCAAGGTCGGTCAAGAGCGTTGACCATCTAAACGGTCGACCGCTCTGGATCTGGTCGACCGACCGCGTGCAGTTTTCCTGTAGTGAAGTGCCTGTTGATCCGGTCGACCGGAAGAGTTTCGGTCGACCGAATGCAGTGGGTAGGATTCATGCAGTTTTCCTTATCGGTTGAACGGACCCTGGTTCGACCGACAGGATATATATGTATATAAAACGTATAGCGTAGACCTTCCAAACGGTCGACCGCTAGATTTGACCTTGTTCGACTGGTGGGTCGAATTATCTTTCCTTGGTGGATTTATCCACATACGTGACGTCGAGCAGAGGCGACTACCGGCTGCCGAGCCCACGGTCGATCACCGGACCTCGGAGCTACGGATTTCACCTACGACGAGAGCGTATCTTCTGTTGGACCCCTCGTGGATGCCGGTGCGGCAGAGGGATGCCTGCCATGCCTGTGTGGGTGGTAGATGCCTTCTTCCCTGGTGGGGGAAGGAGATGCACTTTCCTTGTGGAGGAAAGCCGAGACCTCCTCGTGTGGGCCTGGATTGGCAGGGGGGATGCCTCCCTTTTGCCCCTGTGTGCGGCTGGGAGATGAGTGCGGCGACCCCCCTCGTGTGGGCCTGGATTGGCAGGGTGGGGGATGTTTCCCATGCCCCTGGCGCGGCTGGGAGATGGTCCGCAGCGGTTGGGGCATGTATGGGGCCCGAGGCGGATTGCATTGCATGTGCATTCTTGGCATTTTCATCTGTTTTTCTGTATATATAGGAGATGTTGGCATACGGGGTTCCTTTCGGGAACTCAGGCAGATTTTATGTTGCATTTTCAGGTAGCAGGCAGTCTTAGGTTGGTGGTGACCGAGGGGAGTGCCTCCGGGATCGGGTCCTGTTCTTCCGATCTTTTTGTAGAGGTAGTGATTACAGTAGTTATGTAGTAGTTATGTTTTAGTTGTAATCACTCTTTTGACAACTCTGTATTATGACTTCCACGTGGAGATATTTTATATATTATTATGTTGACTTTTCTAGTAACGTGCCCGCGTTGACCGTTGACGGTCGTATGTTGTATGTTTAATTTTGAAAATTTTCTTCCGCTGTTTCGGGACGTTACAACTTGGTATCAGAGCCTTGATCCCGGCGTATTTTTCCAAAGAAACCACCATCGAGTTAGGATTAGAGTCTAGAGGTCCATTGCATGCATTCATGATCATTCTGATGTGAGTCTTTTTGTTCTGTAGAGTGATGCCTCCGAGACGGGTGGTGCCTGCGGCTGAGACTCGCAGTTCGAGTGAGTCTGCGAGAGAGGAGGCCCGGGAGGCAGAGCGCAGAGTCCTGTTCGACACCGTGGAGCGGTTGAGCGGGATGTTGGAGCGCCAGGCAGCGCAGAGTGCGCAGGCGGGGGCCGGTGCGATGCACGACCGGTTCATGAGGCAGCACCCTCCGACTTTTGCTGGGCAGATGGATGCAGAGGCAGCTGAGGAGTGGATCCTCACTATGCAGGCGATCTTCAGGGCTATCGATTGTACTCCGGAGAAGAAGGTGGACCTGGCCACCTATGTGCTGAGAGGAGCTGCAGCGAACTGGTGGAGGTCGACTTCAGCAGTTGTGTTCACCGGTCGAGAGGATGTGTCATGGGAGGAGTTCGTTGAGGAGTTCAACGAGCAGTACTTTCCGGAGCATGTGCGAGACGGGAAGCGGGTGGAGTTCCTGGCCCTGGAGCAGGGGAGCATGACACTGGAGGAGTACATTGGGAAGTTTAACGCCCTTGAGCGTTACTGTCCGGAGATTTTCGTCACTCAGGCGCAGAGGTCGATGAAGTTTGTCGGGGGACTCCGGAAGCATCTGAGGACCCGAGTGCTGTCGAGCATGCCACGCACCTTGGCGGACGCAGTGAGGAGCGCCACTATCATGGAGAGGGACTACCGGGAGAATTATCAGGATGATAGGAGATCGGTAGGGAAATCCTCAGGGAGGCCAGGAGGGCAGAGTTCGGGGAAGTCGGGCAAGAGGCCCCGGATCGAGGCAGCAGGGGCGCCGCAGCCAGAGGCGTGCAGGAGCTGTGGCAGAGTGCACACTGGGCGCTGCTTTGGGTCGATTACTTGTCATGGTTGTGGTCAGCAGGGCCACATCGTCAGGAACTGCCCTAGCAAGGGCGCTGGACCGAGCAGACCTCCGGGACTTCCGAGTGTCAGTGGCGGCGGAGCTAGGAGACCTGCAGCACCGCAGCAGGGTCAGCACACTGGACGAGTCTTCACTGTCCAGGCAGATGAGGCGAGGGACGCCAGCACCGTCGTGGAAGGTACACTTCTTGTGGCAGGTTTAGAGGCTAGAGTGCTTTTTGATTGTGGCGCGACACACTCGTTCATCTCGGAGCGATTTGCGGGAGTGTTGGGCTGTACCCCTGCGATGTTGACTGCCACTTTGGAGGTCAGCACACCCCTGGGTCTGGTGGGCACTGTGGGGAGCTTCATCCCCGGCGCCACGATTGTTTCGGGAGACCAAGATTTTCCGGCAGATCTGGTCTTGCTACCGATGGAGGACTTCGACGTTATTCTTGGGATGGACTGGCTGTCCCGGCATGACGTGCGTGTCCTTTGCCGTGAGAGGAAGGTTTTGATTCCGAGGTTGGGGTTGCCTGATATCATGATTAGAGGAGTCAGGAACAGAGGAGGCCGCATTGTGGTGTCAGCTTTGAGGGCTCAGAAGTTGATGCAGCAGGGTTGCAGAGCGTTTCTGGCGACGCTGGTTGTTCCAGAGGCTGAGTCTCCGAGGCTGGACGAGATAGATGTGGTACGGGAGTTTACAGAGGTGTTTCCAGATGATATTCCAGGATTGCCACCTCCGCGAGAGATGGAGTTTTGCATTGAGCTGGCAGCAGACACCTCACCGCAGTCGAAGGCCCCGTACAGGATGGCGCCTGCAGAGTTGGCAGAGTTGAAGAAGCAGCTACAGGAGCTGATGGAGGCTGGATTCATCAGACCGAGTGTCTCACCTTGGGGCGCGCCAGTGCTGTTTGTGAAGAAGAAGGACGGGTCTTTGCGGATGTGCATTGACTATAGGATGCTGAACAAGGTCACCATCAAGAATAGGTATCCCCTACCTAGGATTGAGGACCTGTTCGATCAGTTGCAGTCAGCGAAGGTCTTCTCTAAGATCGACCTACGCTCAGGATACCATCAGTTGAGGATCCGAGAGGAGGATGTCCAGAAGACAGCATTCAGGACCAGATATGGGCACTATGAGTTTTTGGTGATGCCTTTTGGGTTGACGAACGCTCCGGCGGCTTTCATGGATCTGATGAACCGGACGTTCAGGCAGTACTTGGATAGTTGTGTCGTGGTCTTTGTGGATGATATCCTGATTTACTCACCCGATGTGGAGCAGCACAGAGAGCACCTGCGGATTGTACTTAGCATTTTGAGAGACCAGAGGTTGTATGCTAAGTTTTCGAAGTGCGAATTCTGGTTGGACAGAGTCGCATTTCTGGGTCACATCGTTTCTGCAGAGGGGATTTCGGTGGATCCGGCGAAGGTAGAGGCAGTGACTGAGTGGAGAGCCCCTAGGAACGTGACGGAGATCAGGAGCTTTGTTGGATTGGCGGGTTACTACCGTCGCTTCATCAAAGACTTCTCGAGGTTAGCTGCACCTTTGACTGCCCTGACGCAGAAGGGAGTCACTTTTGTTTGGTCCCAGAAGTGCGAGGACAGCTTTCAGGAGCTGAAGAGACGACTGACGACAGCTCCAGTTTTGACGCTGCCGAGCGGCACAGGAGGTTTTGTGGTCTACAGTGATGCGTCTGGCATTGGTTTGGGTTGCGTGTTGATGCAGCACGGGAGGGTGATTGCATACGCTTCGAGGCAGCTGAAGACTCATGAGAGGAATTACCCGACGCATGACTTGGAGTTGGCAGCCGTTGTGCACGCACTGAAGACATGGAGACACTACCTGTATGGTGAGCAGTTTAAGGTGTTCACCGATCACCAGAGTCTGAAGTATCTCTTCTCCCAGAAGGAGTTGAATATGAGACAGCGTCGTTGGTTGGAGTTCATTAAGGACTACGATTTCACCATCTCCTACCACCCGGGGAAGGCGAATTCAGTTGCAGACGCCTTGAGTAGGAGAGTGGAGCTATCAGTTGCTGGCATGTGCCTTCAGGAGTGGAGACTGCTTGAGTCATTGGCAGAGTGGAGGCCGTTTACTGGGGACTCTGAGGGAGCAGTGGTAGCTGGATTGCGGGTAGAGCCACAGACTGTTTCACAGGTAGTACAGGCGCAGCATGAGGATGATGAGTTGGCCAGTTTGCTGGAGTTGACTGCCAGAGAGGGGTCAGATTTCAGTGTTGGGGTCGATGGAGGTCTGAGATTCAGAGGGCGGATCTGGGTGCCGAGGGTTGATGGGATGAGAGATGACATCATGGAGGAGGCACACAGAGCGAAGTACACCATCCATCCCGGGAGCACGAAGATGTATAAGGACCTGCAGCGGAACTTCTGGTGGAGAGGCATGAAGAAGGACATTGCAGAGTTCGTGAGTCGGTGTTTGGTCTGTCAGCAGGTGAAGATCGAGCACCAGAGGCCAGCTGGGCCTATGCAGAGCATCGAGCTTCCAGAGTGGAAGTGGGAGCACGTGACGATGGACTTCGTTACGGGGCTACCGAAGACGAGGCGGTTCCATGACGCGATTTGGGTGATAGTCGATAGACTGACCAAGTCGGCGCACTTTCTGGCCATTAGGACCACCTTGCCTTTGGAGAGTCTGGCGAAGCTGTATGTAGAGGAGATCGTCAGATTGCACGGAGTACCGGTGAGCATCATCTCTGACAGAGATCCGAGGTTCACATCCAGATTTTGGGGGAGTCTGCAGCAGGCACTGGGGACACGTCTGAGATTCAGTACAGCTTTTCACCCTCAGACAGACGGTCAGTCAGAGAGGACTATCCAGACTTTGGAGGATATGCTGAGGGCTTGCACACTGGACTGGGCTGGACACTGGGATGAGCATCTACCTCTGATTGAGTTTGCCTACAACAACAGCTACCATGCTAGTATTGGGATGGCACCGTATGAGGCATTGTACGGGAGGCCGTGCAGATCGCCGGTATGCTGGAGTGACGTAGGCGAGAGGCAGTTAGTGGGTCCAGAGCTTGTGCAGATGTACGCAGAGAAGGTTGACCTGATCAGGAGGAGGTTGGCTACAGCACAGAGCAGACAGAAGAGTTATGCTGACCGACGCAGACGGACCTTGAGCTTCGAGGTTGGAGATCACGTCTTCCTGAAGATTTCACCAGCTCGGGGAGTGATGAGGTTCGGGAAGAAGGGGAAGCTCAGTCCGAGGTATGTCGGACCTTTTGAGATCTTGGACCGTGTCGGGGAGGTCGCCTACAGAGTTGCTTTGCCACCACAGTTCTCTGGCCTTCACGACGTCTTCCATGTTTCTATGTTGAGGAAGTACGTTGCAGACCCGACGCATGTGATAGAGATTTCAGTGCCTAAGATCCAGCAGGACTTGTCACTTGAGGAGAGGCCAGTTGAGATCATCGATCGGATGGACCATCAGCTCAGGAGGAGGACCATTCCGATGGTTAAGGTCAGATGGCAGCATCACAGTGAGCGCGAGGCCACCTGGGAGATTGAGGAGGATGTTCGGAAGCAGTATCCAGAGCTTTTCGGTGAGTTACCCTTCTGATTTCGGGGCGAAATCCTTTTAAGGAGGGTGGATTGTAAGAACGTGGGACGTGAGAGAGTGGGAGGAGTGGGGTGGGTATGGTTGAGGTGTAGGTGGAGTGGGTGGAGGTATGGAGGGGAGTTGGGGGTAGGTATAGGTTTTGCTTATTTAAACCCAAACCCAACCATCTCTTCTTTTTTTCCTTCCCCATTTCTTTCCCACCCAATCTCACCACCTTCCCCTTGTTGTCCGGCGACCAGAGGAGGAGGAGGAGACCCGGCGACGTGGCGGAGGCGCGCGCGAGGGAGAAGAAGCAAGTTTCGACGCCGGAGGAGGAGGAGCTCACGGGACGCGTTTTCTTCACGGTGAAAGGTATGCCACGTCTTCATAGTAACTCCCCAAGAGGTGTGGGAGTGTAGGGGGCGGCGTTGGTGCCGTTTCCCCGGCGAAATCCGGCGGGACAGTGGCTGAAGGTGCCTGTTCGGTCGACCGGATGGTGAGATTTGGTCGACCGAATGGCGTCTGGATGATGCCTGTCCCGCGGATAATGAGTAGTTCGGTCGACCGGTGGTTGGGTCGGTCGACCGATAGTTAATAATATTTGCTTACTGCCCGAAAACGGTCGAACGACGTCTGTGTGACGGTCGACCGTTTATGCCAAATTTTAGCGGGAATATTTTATAAGGGTTATATTAGTCCGGTCGACCGGTGGTTGTTCGGTCGACCGATCCCAGTAGATAGGGTAGACAGACCTTCGGCCGACCGAGTGTGTCTCGGTCGACCGAACTGCGCAAGGTCGGTCAAGAGCGTTGACCATCTAAACGGTCGACCGCTCTGGATCCGGTCGACCGACCGCGTGCAGTTTTCCTGTAGTGAAGTGCCTGTTGATCCGGTCGACCGGAAGAGTTTCGGTCGACCGAATGCAGTGGGTAGGATTCATGCAGTTTTCCTTATCGGTTGAACGGACCCTGGTTCGACCGACAGGATATATATGTATATAAAACGTATAGCGTAGACCTTCCAAACGGTCGACCGCTAGATTTGACCTTGTTCGACTGGTGGGTCGAATTATCTTTCCTTGGTGGATTTATCCACATACGTGACGTCGAGCAGAGGCGACTACCGGCTGCCGAGCCCACGGTCGATCACCGGACCTCGGAGCTACGGATTTCACCTACGACGAGAGCGTATCTTCTGTTGGACCCCTCGTGGATGCCGGTGCGGCAGAGGGATGCCTGCCATGCCTGTGTGGGTGGTAGATGCCTTCTTCCCTGGTGGGGGAAGGAGATGCACTTTCCCTGTGGAGGAAAGCCGAGACCTCCTCGTGTGGGCCTGGATTGGCAGGGGGGATGCCTCCCTTTTGCCCCTGTGTGCGGCTGGGAGATGAGTGCGGCGACCCCCCTCGTGTGGGCCTGGATTGGCAGGGTGGGGGATGTTTCCCATGCCCCTGGCGCGGCTGGGAGATGGTCCGCAGCGGTTGGGGCATGTATGGGGCCCGAGGCGGATTGCATTGCATGTGCATTCTTGGCATTTTCATCTGTTTTTCTGTATATATAGGAGATGTTGGCATACGGGGTTCCTTTCGGGAACTCAGGCAGATTTTATGTTGCATTTTCAGGTAGCAGGCAGTCTTAGGTTGGTGGTGACCGAGGGGAGTGCCTCCGGGATCGGGTCCTGTTCTTCCGATCTTTTTGTAGAGGTAGTGATTACAGTAGTTATGTAGTAGTTATGTTTTAGTTGTAATCACTCTTTTGACAACTCTGTATTATGACTTCCACGTGGAGATATTTTATATATTATTATGTTGACTTTTCTAGTAACGTGCCCGCGTTGACCGTTGACGGTCGTATGTTGTATGTTTAATTTTGAAAATTTTCTTCCGCTGTTTCGGGACGTTACATCGATAGTCCGTAATGTGGTGAGTTTTCAAAGAATGTGTTGAAAATAAAAGATAAGTCAATTGAGAATTCTCAATAGAGCTTAACCACGCGGGCCAATGAGAGCAAGACATAGGATTTGATCGTTAGAAAACACGGATGATCGAAAAGCATTCGGTTGTCTAAGCTGGTAATTCCAGTAAGGGCTGGATGATATTTTGAAAAGGATCTTGGTAGGCTGAAATGTTTGTCGACCGATCCTGTCGGATTTTATTTTGGTGTACCAAGTGTACATCTGATGCTAAGACTCAAGTAAAAATAAAAATACATGTCTTCTGTTTAACCTTTAAGTACAAGTCTTGATCTTGAAGTTGACTAATTCTTCAATTTAAGCACCTACAATATTAAGGATATACGAGATATATGCAATTTGACAATATGATCTACGTGATGTGTTAATTTGTTGTTAAACATCAAAACTAAGACTATTGAGGCCGAAAAGCCAACAATGGTTTCAGGAAACTCATTTTCTAAAAATGTGCCCATGTGATTCAATATCGGTTATACTCCCACTTTCTTGTTCACCTGTAAATAGGTATCCTTTTGAATGGATAATTTTATTCAGCAACAGGGACGAGAGTGAAAAATACATCTCCCAATTGCTAACTAGTTGATAGTGTATGTTCACAGTAACTTCAAGCTAACACCCAATACAAACGACCAATGTTCTCACTACTAGTAAAATAGGTTTTGTAACTAGATTTCCACCGATGGATTGATAAAATTAATGGTCAAACATTGACGGATGTTCCCACTAACACCGACGGAACAATTCCTTGAGCGTATATTTTCAATGTATACGTTGGAACGAAAACCTACATCGACAAATAGAGTCCATCAATGTACATTTCAGAATAAAATGTCCGGCAAAGTAATTTTTTGTGTGTAAAAAGAACACCCAATGGATATTTTAGCTTACACTGATGGATATGTCCGTCATTGTATTCTTTTTAAGTTTCACTGACGGATATTTCCGTTGCAGATTATTTTGAAAAATGACCTTTTATATATTTAATACACTCGGAAACACTGATGGATTAATAAAGAGACACCGACAGATTAATAAAAAGACAACGACGGAATACGTCCGTCAGGGTTGTCTTTAGAGCACCCTTAACGTGTGCTCTTTTTTGGGCTCCCACGATGGGTGCCCGAAATACCCTCCCTTAACGGGAGGGTGGTTCCCAAGCGGGTGCGCCCGAGCTCTTTTTCGGGCGGGGATCTGCCCGGGCGCCCCAAATGGGGGGGGGGGGGGCACGACAATTGGTTAATTTTTTTTTGATTTTTTGTTTTCAAAAATGTTTTAAAAATTATCTAAAATTGTTTTCCCAATTTGTTTTATGAAAATATGTTTCTATTTGTTTATATTTTTTTAAATGTTTTGACAATTTTTTGTGTTTTACCTAAAATGATCCCCAAATGACGTGGAGATGAGAGAATGTAGGGCGCTTGAGTTGTTTCTGGGTGTGGTTAAGGAAAGTTTGAGGGGTTGGTTTGAGCTGACGCGACAGAGAGATAAACTGATGTGGCTGAGAGAGAAAATCGGGCACCTGAGCAGTGCCCGGGTGCCGTTATTGATGGTCTTCGACCACCCTTAATTGGTGGTCTTTTTCGGGCGCCTAGGCTGGGTGCCCGAAATGCCCTCCCTTAATGGGAGGGCGGATCCGGGCGCCCAATCAGGGGGCTTCGTGGCCCCCCGGATTGGGTGATTTTTTTGTTTTTGATTTATTATTTTCAAAAATGTTTTAAAAATTATTTAAAATTAGTTTTTCATTTTTTTATGAAAATATGTTTTTTATTTGTTTACATTTTCTAAAAAAATTGACAATGTTTTGTGTTTTACCTAGAATTGATTCCCAAATAACGTGGATAAGAGTGAATGTAGGGTGTGAGTTGTTTCGGGGTGTGGTTAAGAAAATTTTAGGGGAGTTGATTTGAGCTGACGTAGCGGAGAGAGAAGTTGACGTGGCTGAGAGAGAAAACCGGGTGCCTGGAACTGCCCGGGGTGCTGTTAACGGTGGTCTTATATTAGCACCCAACTAGGGCCCTCCATATTCCTTCTCCCTAAATTCCTCAAACCCTTATCCTCACCTTGCCGCTTGCCGCCGCTCACGCCTCTGGAACCCTTGTCGCTCACGACTTCTCCTCCTCCCTACCTCGTCATTTCCCTCATTGTCGCTTCATCCTGGTCACGTCATCGTCGTCTTCGCCGTGTTGCCGTCGTCCTCGCTGGGTTGCCATCACCCTCACTGTGTCGCCATTGCCATCCACCTCTTCTCCTATGATAACTGGCCTCTCCTCCTCCTCTCGACCACCACCTCCTCCATTATCGACCACAACCCTAACCTCCTACTCTGCTCACCTCCACCTCCAAACCCCTGACCTAAGGTAATTTGCAATCAGTGGTCTAAAATGTGGATTTCCTCAAAGTCAAGAACTACGTCAAAGGTTGAAAATCAAATATCAGTTGAGAATCCAATGACTATATTGACATGTTGAAAGTGTCGTTGCGCGCTAGCAACCAGCAAGAGAAACGATCGTCTGTCTACAGATCAGTAGTCTGTAATGTGGTGAATTTTCAAAAAATGTGGTTGAAAATAAAAGATAAGTCCATTGAGAATTCTCAATAGATCTTTTCCACGTGGGCCAATGAGAGCAAGACATAGGATTTGATCGTTAGAAAACACAGATGATCGACAAATACAGTCCATCACTGTACATTTCAGAATAAAAAGTTTGTGGCAAAGTAATTTTTTGGGTGTAAAAAGAACACCCGATGGATGTTTTAGCTTATACTGATGGATATGTTCGTCATTGTATTCTTTTTAAGTTTCACCGACGGATATTTCCGTTGGAGATTATTTTGAAAAATGACCTTTTATTTATTTAATACACTCAGAAACACCGATGGATTAATGAAGAGACACCGACAAATTAATAAACAGACAACGACGACATACGTCCATCAGTGTTGTCTTTATATCAGCAGCTGACAAGGGCCCTCCTCATTCCTTCTCCCTAAATTCCTCAAACCTTTATCCTCACCTTGCCACTTGTCGTCACTCACGCCACTGGAACCCTTGTCGCTCGTGACGTCTCCTTTTCCCTACCTCGTCATTTCCCTCGTTGTCGCTTCATCCTTGTCGTGTCATCGTCGTCTTCGCTGTGTCCCCATTGTCCTCGCTGGGTTGCCATCATCCTCACTGTGTCTCCATTGTCATCCACCTCTTCTCCTACGGTAACTGGCCTCTCCTCCTCCTCTCGACCACCAGCTCCTCCACCATCGACCACACTCCTGACCTCCTACTATGCTCACCTCCGACCACCTCTTCCACCACCAAATCCCTGACCTAAGGTAATTTGCAATCGATAACTGCAGATAATCCTCTATTAATGAGGTATGCAATAGTGTTATTGATCTGGCCTAGTATGCAATAGTCTTTTTCCTACGCACAACCACGTCGTTTTGCTGCGGTGTCCTTGGAACAATCTCCTCCCTTCTGATTTCATTCACGAATCAAAACTCGTTGAACTCCCTGGTTGTAATATTCACCTTCATGATTTGATCCCAGACATGTCAGCTTGAGACCTTTTTCATTATGAATAAGAACTTCATATTTATTTCTTATAAAATTTTATATATGAAGAACTTCATATATATCAAAATTTCAATTTCTTAAATTAACAAGAACTTCATATTTATTTGTTGTAAAATAAATCCATTGCTTCCGAGTAGAGTCATAAATAAAAGTTACATTATATTGTGTGTCGTTAAGAGAAGGTACCTTCGTGGGAGTCTATGTAACATCCCGAAACAGTGGAAATTTAAAAAATTAAACAATCAAGAGATCATCAAATAAAACTCATCAACGGGAAAGTTACTCATATAAATCAACAGTCAGTGCACCAATAATACAACAGAGTTTGTCAAAAGACATGATTACAACAACACTACGAAGGATAGGTACAAGTAATCATGACGACCTCGAAGAGTCCGAAGAGGATCTTGTTCCCAAAATGTGTGTGCCCACTGTCACCACCCGACAGAACCTACTGCGGTCCTGAAACATGAATCAAACAACGATGCCTGAGTTTCCCATTAGGAAACCCTGTATACCATGCTCGCCTAAATGAATGCAACAATACGGTAAATGAATCTATCATACTAGTAGCATGTCATATCAACATCTGCAATGCATCAAATCCCTCCAAAGGTAAATGGGACCTCAGTCCAACAACACAAGGACCCTCAAAGGTCAACAAGGACATTAGTCCAGCAACAACAACGGGTCTCCACGGAAACCTACCATAGGCACATACGGTCTTACAGGCAATACGCGACGCATCCCCCACACGCGACTACACGAGCCAAAGGGATCGGTGAGGAGCGTCTGCACTTCTGCGCAAAGTAACGCGTGGTCTACACCACCTCGACGGAGCCGTAGCCCGGTCAGTCAACATCCCAAGATAGGTGCCCAATCGGGGATCATCGCCGGAACAACATCGGAGGCATCGCCATCACAACATCGGCGGTACAACATACGTTTGGCACAACATCGGACGACACAACAACAAAACGGAATATCGTCGACACCATCATCGCCGGCAAAACCCTCGGCGGCATCGCCGGCACAACCTCGGCGGTACAACATACGTCCGACACAACATCGGACGGGTCCAGACTGTAGTCTGCAGGGTCATCATGCTCCACGAGCCATGCGTCAACACGCAATGGGATCCATGATCCCTCAGGTCTGCTACTCTACAGAGAGTCAAGCAACAACACGTCACACCACGGTCCATCACGGAGGTGGCGCGAACCAAATGCTCACACTCTTCAACACGGCGGTCCCTGGGCATGCACGAGCACGTACCCGCCATCACCTACCGGCTCACGCTCTAAGAGAGGACACGAGTTTCCGTGGACAGAGTTCACACAACGCAAGGACAAGGAATTTAGTTCTGCTCACAAACGGTCGACCGAAAAAGCCTAACCGGTCGACCGTTCCCAATAGGTTAGGTCGACCGAAAGTCTACAACGGTCGAACTATTCTGCGCATCACTTAAGTCCGAACGGTTGGACAACAGTCTAAAACCGGTCGACCGAATACGAGGCCAAAATCAAGAGTTGGTCAAAATCACACAAGACTATTCGGTCGACTGACTCAGGGGTCCCGGTCGACCGAAAACTACCAGGGTCATCCTAATAGTCTACGTCATATAACGGTTGAACAATATATCAAAATTGGTCGAACAACATGCAATATAATCAGGTACACTTAAGTTCCGGTCGAACCAACATCTAGGAGCGGTCGACCGAAAACCAACAGGAAGCGTCCAACTCACCAGCACACATGCAACCGGTCGACTGTCACATGACATCGTTCGATCGGTGTTGGTTAAAGTGGGGTAAAATAGTAAAACTGGTCGACCTCCCGAAGGCACCGGTCAACCGTTGGTCGACAACAACCTTGCGTCGGTCAAGGATTTTGTCGTTTTCTCGTCGCCGGCGAGGTCTCCGACCTCCTGCGACCGACCACAACTTTCCACCAACGTGGGGAACAATAAAATCACACTACTAAGTGTAGAATTTCATGTTTAATTATGCATGTATATTTTTCGAATTTTTATGCACAATAAGGATCAATTTACAATTTTCTATGATTTATTTCATGCATGCATCGATTTGTTTCAATATCTAGTTTCAAAACTTTATTAAAACAAATATGGGCTCCGAAATTCATACCTAGAAGTTCTCTAAAACTTCTTGAAGATACGGAGACGTTGGGGATGCTTCTCGCTGCGCCGGATGCCTCCGAGTATTCACCAAACTCTAAACAAGATCGGAGAGAGGGAAGCTAGTCTCTCAATCTCCGATAGAGTTTAGAATCCAATTACTAACCCCTCTTTAATTCCCTTGAGAAGATAATCTCTTGAGAACTAAAACTAAACTTAAGAATTAAGGGAATTTCGTGGAGAATTATGGAGAGAGTTTTTGCATGAGAAAAACAATGAATTAAATTAATGAGGTAATGAGATAAACTTGTATTTACAAGTTCTCTCCAAATTACCTATTCATGTGCAACCTCTTTCCCATGATTTCATGCAAACTTCCATCTAACCATCCATTATTTATTAATAAATAATCTTAGCCACGAATTAAATCAATTATGGACTAATTCCATGCATGATCTAATTAATTCTTAAATTAATTCTACATAAAACCGTCTGGACCGGTCGACCGTTTGGAGGTTCGGTCGACCGCTCGAACCAAGTTTCGGTCGACCGTTCAATAACTCGGTCGACTGTTCGTAACAGGAATTATTCCATCGCAATGTTCGGTCGACCGACCGATTACATTCGGTCGACCGTTCGAACAGATGAAAATTCCTTGTTATCGGTCGAGACATTTCCGGTCGACCGTGCCCGATCGGTCGACCGTGTACTGCTAACCGGTCGACCATTTGAGCACTGTTTTGCAGACTTGTCAAATTTCGGTTTAACCCCTACAAAATTTGAGATTTCGGGATTAGTAGTAAATTCACAACTTATGTAACATATTATCCTATGTAATGATCAATCATTACACCCCATAATATTTACATCACATATGAATTTAATTTGGATTCTAATTATGTTATTAACCACAACATAATTTTGATTTTGCTTGTTCACCACATGTGTCATATTTTCTACATGAAACCCGACACATCTTATGAACTCAAAATCCCAATTTCTTGTTTCCCAGTTTTGTGGTGTGACCTATAGGAGGATCTAAACTAAGTTGGCAGTGATATTAAGAACTTAATATCACAAGCTATAAGCGGTATCTAGCTACACATTATAGCTCCCAATTAGTCAGATGTCTTAATTCCACTCGAACCAAAACCCGATCCATTTAGTGATGGAGTGCACCACTTGTGTCCTTCCCTTGCCTCATGATATTAAGAATACACACAAAGTAGTATTGTGTCATCTTTGTCTTAGTATTCATTTCTTGATCTCTTTAAGCTAGTTATAAATATGTGACTTAACTCAAATCACATTGTGCACATTATAACTTTGCTTTATCAAGGGGCCCACTAATAGCATTACTCTACTAAGAGGGGGCAATGATAGTCTTTCGACTAACTATCTTCTCCAACAAAAATCATACTTAACCAACCAATGCCTTTACACCACACTTATCAATAGCTCAAGAGACTAATCTAATTAAGCATTCCTTAAGTGATCGGATATAAGTCTCATATCAAAGGACGAAAGACACAGTAAAATATTAATGACACAGAAACACATTTCTATAATATTTTACTTATTAGGTCTATTCAGTATACAAAAGTAATGTTTTTCTCTTTTGCATACCCGTGTCGTCACTCACTTGTAGAGCTACAATGATCTATGACCAACACGACAATCTTAACTCGGTAATCAATGTCCCTTGTTAATTACCATGATTGTGAATATCTTTTGTTTTATGTAAACCAATATCTTTTAGAGCTCTACGGTTAAGGACCAAGAGCCTCTTCCTTAACACTTCTAAAAGACGAATAACATAAACAAGGAACAAAATGATTTCTCATTCAATTCATAATACTTGGCATTTAAAAGTAAAACTTTTAGAACACATTCCCTTCAATCTCCCACTTGTTATTAAAGTTTCTTTCACATACACACTCAATGTATAAAACAATAATAACTAGGGTAAACCCCATTACATATCAATCATCAAGCCAATCTACATGGTTCCTCAATCCCATGGACTCGAAATGTATTTCGCCCTTGGCTTGGGATAAGGATTTTGTGAATGGATCAGCTGTGTTGCTGTTGGTGTCCACCCATAATAGATTTATTTTGCCTTCGTCGATGAGGTCATGTGTCACGAAGTACTTACGATCCATGTACTTCACTTTGTGGTGTGATCTAGGATCCTTGATTTGCGAGATAGATGCACTATTATCGCAAAATAGCTCGATGGGTCCCTCGCTCGTGGGAACTACTCCAAGCTCTTCAAGGAACTTCTTTATCCACACTCCTTCCTTGCTCGCTTTAGCGACAACCATTACTTCTGAAGCAGTGGTTGAGTCGGCCGTAGTGCTTTGCTTCCAACTATGCCAACTCACAGCTCCACCATTCAGAAGAAAGACGTATCCTGATTGCGACCTTCTATCGTCTGGATCACTCATGAAACGCGCATCCGAGTACCCTTCAGCTATCAATTCCCTTTGTCCTCCATAAACAAGAATCTTATCCTTAGTCCGGTTAAGGTATTTCAGGATATTCTTGACCGCAGTCCAATGCTCAGGACCTGCGTTGGATTGGTGACGACTTGTCACGCTTAGAGCATACGACACATCGGGTCTTGTGCAAGTCATCGCGTACATGATCAACCCAATTGCCAAAGCATAAGGGACATCCTTCATGTACTCTAAGTCCTTACGCGATTCCGCACGTTGAGACTTCTTGAGTTGCACACCCATACTCATTGGCACACTGCCCTTTTTGGAGTTGTTCATCTTGAACCTTTCCAAGACCTTGTCAATGTATGTACGTTGACTGAGGCCAATGAGTCTACGGGATCTATCTTGATATATCTTGATTCCCAAGATGTATTGAGCCTCCCCATATCTTTCATTGAAAATGCAGATTTCAATGAACTTCTCGTTTGCTCAAGCAAAGTAATATGATTGCCCATGAGCAATATGTCATCGACATATAAGATTAGGAATACTACATGGCTCCCACTAACCTTCTTGTATACACAAGGTTCTTCCTTACTTTGAATGAAGTGAAGCTTCTTCACTTCCTCGTCAAAGCGTTTGTTCCAACTCCTTGATGCTTGCTTCAATCCATAAATGGATCTTTGAAGCTTGCATACCTTCTTGCTATTATTTGGATCTTCAAAACCTTGAGGCTGTACCATGTACACATCCTCCTCCAAGTTCCCATTAAGGAACACCATTTTGACATTCATTTGCCATATTTCATAATCATGAAATGCAGCAATAGCGAGCATTATCCGAATAGACTTGAACATAGCAACCGGTGAAAAAGTTTCATCATAGTCAATTCCTTGAACTTGAGTGAAACCCTTCGCTATAAGCCTCGCTTTGTAGGTTGTGAAGTTCCCATCCATGTCCATCTTCCTCTTGAAAACACATTTATTTTGAATGGCCTTTTTCCCTTGAGGAAGGTCAATCAAGTTCCACACTTGATTATCATATATGGATTCTATTTCGGATTCCATGGCCTTAAGCCACAGTTTGGAGTCTTCCCTTTCCATTGCTTCTTCGAAGGTCAAGGGATCATTGGTATCTAGTACCATGATTTCATGAAGTCCCAGATATAAGTCGGGTTTCTTCCTTTCCCTTGTTGACCTTCTCAGTTCTTTTGGTTCTTCTCGTGTCTCTCGAACTTCTTCCATAATTTCTTGAGGAGTTGGTTCACGTTCAAATCTTGAACGCACACTTGTTGGGGATGATTGAGATTCTCTCACAATTTCTTGTGATGGTCTCTCGCTCACGCTCTCACTAACCAAAGGAATCTCGGTTGTGCCTTCATGATCTTGAATGTCATCATTCATGTCATGATCTTGTAGAGTATCTTGAATTTCCTCAAGCACAACCCTACTCCCACTACTTTTTACTCTTTCTAGGAATTCCTTTTCCAGAAATGTGGCATCCCTCTCTACAATCACTCGATTGGAGGTGATATGACAAAAGTAGTATCCTCTTGTCTCACGAGGATAACCAATAAAGAAGCACTTATCCGCTTTTGGTTGAAGTTTGGTCGACATCAATCTCTTGACGTAAGCCTCACAACCCCAAATCTTGAGAAAATTGAGCTTAGGTGTTTTACCACTCCATAGCTCATAAGGAGTTTTCTCCACGGATTTGGATGGAACATTATTTAGTGTGTAAGCAGCAGTTTGTAGTGCATAACTCCAAAAGTAAAGAGGTAATTCCGCATGACTCATCATTGACCGAACTATGTCGAGCAATGTCCTATTCCTCCTTTCGGATACCCCATTCCACTGAGGTGTACCGGGAGGGGTGAGTTGATGTACAATACCAAACTCCTTTAGGTATGAGTCAAATTCGGCACTTAAGTACTCACCTCCACGATCCGTTCGTAGAGACTTGATTTTCTTGTCGAGTTGGTTCTCTACTTCATTCTTGAATTCTTTGAACTTGTCAAAGGATTAACTTTTGTTTCTCATTAAATAAACATAGCCATAACGACTATAATCATCCGTGAACGTAATGAAGTACCTGAAACCATCTCGTGCACTAGTACTCATTGGACCACATACATCGGAATGTATCAAATCCAACAAGCCACTCGCCCTTGGGTCTTTCTTCTTGAAGGGCTTTTTGGTCATTTTTCCCATTAGACATGGTTGGCACGTCTCCAATGATTTAAAATCAAGTAGACCAAGAAGGTTAGCTTCTTGCAATTTCTTGATGTGCTTTTCATTTATGTGACCAAGACGATAGTGCCACAAGAGAGTATCATTCTCGTGAGTGGTCTTAAGTCTTTTGTTATTGATATTAAAGATTTGTTTATCATTCAATTCGAGCAAATAGAGACCATTCCTTATGAATGCATTTGCATAGAAAATACCATTATTCGATATAGACAAGCAAGAATTTGAAATATTTATATTGAAATTATCTATATCTAAACATGATACAGAAATAATGTTCTTGCTAATCGAAGTCACATAATAAACATTCTTTAGACATAAATTTAAACCACTACATAATTGAAGCACCACAGAACATTGTGCAACCGCAGACACGTTCACACCATTTCCGACCTTCAATTCTACCTCGTTCCTTATGAGTTCCTTCCTATCCATGAGTAGTTGCACATTAGAAACTATGTGAGCACAAGATCCGGTATCTATTACCCAATCCTCGACAGAGGTGGCTAAATTTATTTCAATAACAAATATACCTTTGGCCTTTTTGGGGCGCCGACGTTCAATCACTCCGCTGTCAATGTCTTCCTTGTACTTGGGGCAATTTGGCCGGATGTGTCCTTTTTCACTACAGTAAAAGCACTCCGTATTGGGAGTTGGAGATTTCTGAGATTTCCCCCTCGAGGCACTTTCACGAGCACCTCCTACTCCCTTGCTCTTGATTGAACTACTTTTGGTAGATTTGCCATTTCCTTTACCAATCTTTTGACTCCTCCCATGGACGGCAAGGACATGCTTGTCCCTACCCTTACCCATGTCAACTTTAGCAGTTTTGAGAGCGTTGTGCAGCTCCTCAAGACTCACCCCTTTTTCACGCACGTGGTCGTGCATCACAAAGTCCTTAAAGGACGGGGCTAGAGAGCCAAGAATCATATCTTCAGCATTGCCCTCGGGCATTGGTGAAGAGAGTTTTGCCAACTTCTCATGGTACCCTTGCATCGTGAGAAAATGCATGGATACTAATGTTCCCTCCGCCATATGACACATTGTGAGTGCGATGGTGGTCTTATAACGCTCCTTTCGGGCACTATCCATGAACATCTTAGATAAAGCATCCATGATCTTCTTGGGTTTTGAATCCAAGTATTTCGCTTGAAGCGAGTCACCCATGGATGCTAGCATAAGACCATGAACCTGGTTCTCTTGGTCTTCCCACTTGGCCTTAGCCTCTTTCTCTTCATCGGTTAATCTCTCATTCCACTTTGGGATTGGACCTTCCAAAATGTGAGACAGTTTCTCAAACTTTAACACGATGTTGAGTTTGACCTGCCAAGTAATGAAGTTTGAGCCATCATTTGCTAAAGGGTGTTTTTCTATCATGAATCGTACGATAGGTTGGATGTTCGACATTTTTCTACAAAATAAATCATATAGGTTTTAATGCCAATTTTATGTTTTAATACATATGCATACATATATGGAATATAAATGTAAATGTTGCAAATAAAAATTTTGCCCATAAATGCAACAATCCAAGATCCCATCAATTGTAATATAGACTAGCTAAGGGCTATCGAATACATTACAACCGACTAGTGCAAGTCCTATGTAAAAACCTCTCATATGCAAATGCAACTATCTAAAAGACGGAAAGAAAGAGAATTTTGGCTTTTACATACATAAGCCCCTGTTTAATAATGATTACATACATTCATAATTGCCGATTTGGAACATATAAACCCACAATTCCTGCAAAGACAACTCGAGCATCCATGCACGCAATATCGCTATAAACTATGCAATCTAGTTTATCGCTAAAACTGTGGTTCAAAAAAAAATTTGATCCGCTGTCCATCCAATTTCCAATGGAAAGATGAATCGCAGTTTTTCGGTTTTGTTGATTCTCTTACAAAATAATCGTTTATACTTAAAACGAAATTATTGCAAGTTAGACAAATGTCTAAATCTTAATTCTAATAATTACATGGCATGTTTTAAACACTTAAAACATTCAGAACGAATTATTATGGAGAATTACATCAACAAACATCCATAAACCGAAAAAACAGTAAATCGAATTGTTTAAATCCTAGATGGTAAACTAAATTTGTTTACAGCCATAAATCATGAGAAAATTGAACCCTAAGCTCTGATACCACTGTAGAATTTCATGTTTAATTATACATGTATATTTTTCGAATTTTTATGCACAATAATGATCAATTTACAATTTTATATGATTTATTTCATGCATGCATCGATTTGTTTCAAAACTTTATTAAAACAAATATGGGCTCCGAAATTCATACCTAGAAGTTCTCTAAAACTTCTTTAAGATACGAAGACGTTGGGGATGCTTCTCGCTGCGCCGGATGCTTCCGAGTATTCACCAAACTCTAAACAAGATCGGAGAGAGGGAAGCTAGTCTCTCAATCTCCGATAGGGTTTAGAAACCAATTCCATGCATGATCTAATTAATTCTTAAATTAATTCTGCACAAAACCGTCTGGACCGGTCGACCGTTTGGAGGTTCGGTCGACCGTTTGGAGGTTTGGTCGACCGTTCAATAACTCGGTCGACCGTTTGTAACAGGAATTATTCCATCGCAATGTTCGGTCGACCGACCGATTACATTCGGTCAACCGTTCGAACAGATGAAAATTTCCTGTTATCGGTCGAGACATGTCTGGTTGACCGTGCCCGATCGGTCGACCGTTTACTGCTAACCGGTCGACCGTTTGAGCACTGTTTTGCAGACTTATCAAATTTCGGTTTAACCCCTACAAAATTTGACATTTCGGGATTAGTAGTAAATTCACAACTTATGTAACATATTATCCTATGTAATGATCAATCATTACACCCCATAATATTTACATCACATATGAATTTAATTTGGATTCTAATTATGTTATTAACCACGACATAATTTTGATTTTGCTTGTTCACCACATGTGTCATATTTTCTACATGAAGCCCGACACATCTTATGAACTCAAAATCCCCATTTCTTGTTTCCCAGTTTTGTGGTGTGACCTATAGGAGGATCTAAACTAAGTTGGCAGTGATATTAAGAACTTAATATCACAAGCTATAAGCGGTATCTAGCTACACATTATAGCTCCCAATTAGTCAGATGTCTTAATTCCACTCGAACCAAAACCCGATCCATTTAGTGATGGAGTGCACCACTTGTGTCCTTCCCTTGCCTCATGATATTAAGAATACACACAAAGTAGTATTGTGTCATCTTTGTCTTAGTATTCATTTCTTGATCTCTTTAAGCTAGTTATAAATATGTGACTTAACTCAAATCACATTGTGCACATTATAACTTTGCTTTATCAAGGGGCCCACTAATATCATTACTCTACTAAGAGGAGCAATGATAGTCTTTCGACTAACTATATTCTCCAACAAAAGTCATACTTAACCAACCAATGCCTTTACACCACACTTATCGATAGCTCAAGATACTAATCTAATTAAGCATTCTTTAAGTGATTGGATATAAGTCTCATATCAAAGGACCAAAAACACAGTAAAATATTAATGACACAGAAACACATTTCTATAATATTTTACTTATTAGGTCTATTCAGTATACAAAAGTAATGTTTTTCTCTTTTGCATACCCGTGTCGTCACTCACTTGTAGAGCTACAATGATCTATGACCAACACGACAATCTTAACTCGGTAATCAATGTCCCATGTTAATTAACATGATTGCGAATATCTTTTGTTTTATGTAAACCAATATCTTTTAGAGCTCTACGGTTAAGGACCAAGAGCCTCTTCCTTAACACTTCTAAAAGACGAATAACATAAACAAGGAACAAAATGATTTCTCATTCAATTCATAATAATTGGCATTTAAAAGTAAAACTTTTAGAACACATTTCCTTCACTAAGCCGACATACCTCAAGAAGAAGACGGAGCACGCCAGAGTTCGCTCGACAACAACCTACGCACCCACGCCTCATGTTCGTGCCTCCACAACTCCAAGCTCGTCCACCCTTGCCGAAGCCTCCGCGACCTCCATTGGAACGCCAGACAAGGAAAAAGGAAGTGGGAGAGATGAAGTGAAGAGGGGGAAATGAGATGGAAGAATGGAAGAGGATGGAGAGAAGAACGTTTGTTTTCTCCCAATCCAAGCCCAAGACCACGGTAACCAAGTCTCCCTACCTCACACTCATCACTTCTCTCTCCTCCAACAGCAACCCTAAAGGGTTAGGGTCCAACACTCCAAACATCAGTTTGTACCAAAGTCCATCTTCTTTGCTTTCAAGGTTCTGTGCATTTTGGGAAAACTGACAACTTTCTGCTTCTTAAGTACACAACTTTCGCAAAAACACAAATCCGTCTGCGACCACACATCAAGCTTTGTTTCGATGCCATAACTTTCACTCCTCTTTCTCTCATATGCCTGAGAAGTAAATGCCACCTTTTTGCACTGACTTTCGATGCAACCTCGTTGATGTGGCTTTTGTTTAGAACCTTCTAATGACCTCCGATTTATATCCGACCTTGTGTTATCACCATAGCACCTTTGATGATCTTACATGACTTTCTAAGCTGCTTTGTTTGAAGTCCTGCATCATCTTCCAATTAATCTGGGGAGAGCAAATTCTAGGTCAGTTTGGGTACATGCCTTACCGTTTGCAATTTCAGTTTTGTTCCATCTGGTATCTACGCATCTCCATTACCAATTATGTCACAAGTTTCATCTTCACCAAGATACACGTTGCCAAAATTCCCCTGTTCAAAATTCAGAAAACCTCCTGATTTGGAGTTGCATGAAATGATTCTCTAGAATCAAGTATCCACGTAGAATCAACTGTTCTGTCACAGCTCAAAATCGAAGCATAGAATCAGAATCATGAGAAACATTTACCAAACTACTGGCTTCTTCGTTTGATTTGTAGCTTTTCGGTGCTTTGCTGTCACACCTGAAGTGACATTAACTTGTTGCAGGTTCAGCAAGTCATATAATGAAATTTATGAATTCTGATTTTATTCAGGTCTGCAAATTTCTTATTAAATATTAATAAAACTAACGGATGTTAACGACCGTTAACCGAGAAGTTAACGGATGACTAACGGAATAACATTGGAAAAAATTAATGACATTAGAACAAGTTTTTGAGTTTTTCTGTGACATTAATGTAATAGTTGATTTCAGATGACATATGGTCAATATAGTTGTTTCTTGATGGTACCCAAGCAATTTGTCCATTTAACTTTTTAATAACTTAAAATTTTAACTTTAACGGGAAAAATCAAAACCATAGATCTTCTTTAGCATCATAATATAAGTATTTATGTGGAAATTATATTGGAAGTCATTCCATATGATATTTAAGGATGAAAAAAAAATCAATTCACCAAATTTATTACAATTCCACATCACTTGATCATATATAAAACGATCTTCAAATTTTTATGATTTTTTATGTGCATACAAATAAGATTTTCAATTTATATTTTCAATTTGAATTTTAAATTTTAAATTATAGTGTCAAATTTATGTCAATACTTTTTTAGGATAACAATTCCTCCATTAAATAATGGTAGTAATGGTAGTCCATAAAATGGGAAATAATGGTAGTAATGGTAGTCCATAAAATGGGAAATAATGGTAGTAATGGTAGTCCATAAAATGGAAAATATTGAGTGTACGCTTGAACTCGAATGGGCCAGCCCAGTCGGGTCCACTAATAGCTCAAGCCTTGACCTGGATGGGCTTTGGGCCTAGTCGGGGGTCGTCCTCCTGGCAAGTTGGTTCACCGATTATTTAAATTTAAAATCATATTTATGTTTATTAAAATCAATGTTTTGAGAACTGAAGAGTGAATTGAAAACAACTTGGTTTGGTTCAAAGTGGTTCAATCGACGGTTCAACATGGTCCAATGAATGATGGCGTCAGCATGACATCAACATTTTGTTAACCGATGGTTGAACCGAACCGACTCCATAGTGACGGTTCAACCGACGGTTCGACCGATTTAATCGGTTTTAAGATAAACACATAATAATCTTAATATAAAATATTCGGCAGTTTCGAACCAAGAACACTTGGTTTCTATTTAGATGAAAATGAAAAGAAAAAATAAATAAATAATGTAAAACTGAAACTACATTGCTCCGAACGTAGAAATAACTATAATAATATTTTTAATATACCTCCATTTTAGTGGCCCATCCAGTTAACACACACACTAAGCATTCAACAAAATTAACCACACATGCTAAGCATTAAAAAAACTAAAGAGTTTGAATTTTGCGGAGTCGAGACTAAGTACCGGAGGCAAGGTGGACTTGTGGACTCAGGACTGAGGAGGCGTGAGTGGAGTCAGGACTGAGAATAGAGGAGGTGGGGATGGAGTTGGGAGTGAGGAGGTGGGGGTGGAGTTGAGACCGGAGGAGGTGGGGTTGGAAACAAAAAAAATGAAAATTATTGATTTTTGTAATTTTTTTAATTTTTGTTTTCGTGTCTCTATGTATGTGGATATTTAAAAAAATTAATACAAATATACATGATCAATTTCATATTTTCATTGATTTTACGTACATGTATATATTTATTCTAATATCATGCATTCCTACACATATTAAAATAAACAAAAGAGAGAGAATCATACCTAAAGGTTCTCTAAAACCTTTCAGTAAATCTGGTGTTCCATTGTTCGTCGAATCGCCTGTTGATTCGCCTCCAAGTGTTTACCAAACTCTAAACAAGATTAAAGAGAAAAGAGCTAGTCAATCAATCTCTAATTAAGCTTAGAATCTAGCTAATAATCCATCTTTAAGCTCCTAAGATTTCTATCACCAAAACATAAAACTATTAAGAGATTTTCGTGGTGATTGAGGAATGGATTAGATAAAGAGAATTATATTCCACGTAATAAAACAAGCAGGATGAATGGTCTTTTTATAGGCTCCCAAAACATTCATATCAAGAACTATTCTTTAGTCACGATCTCTTATTTTTTCTCTCCTAAAATTAATCCCAAATTGCCACATAAGCATCCTAAAGATGTTTGATCAAATATGGAATTAATCCAATCCATGATCTAATTATTCTCTTAATAATTCAGACAAAAATCGCGTTGTTCGGTTTTAACACATGTTTGGATGACCGTGAGCTAGACGGTCGACTGTTGACCCACCAAAATTTCTCCTAGCGAATTTCTTCGGATGACTTTGTCACGTTCGGTCTACCGAAAATATCCCAAGATAGCTCCAGGATATTTTGTCTGGGTTGACCGTTCAAGCCCGGTTGACCTATCCCAATTGTCCAGGCACTCGAGACAATTTCGGTCAACCAAATGCATTATCTGTTCCCCGTTCAGTTGACCGTTCCAAAGACACTGTAGGATTTCGTGTCCCCATGTATGTATATATTTTAAATTTTTTAATACAACATACAAGATCAATTTTCATATTTTCAACAATTTCTATGTACATAGTTTTGTGATTATTCTAATAACAGGCAATCCTACATTTATTAAAATAAATCACAAAGGTAAAATCATACCTAAAGGTTCTCTTAAACCTTTTTGAGGATTCAGAGTGGCGTTGCCCGTTGAATCGTCCACGGATTTGCCTCCGAGTGTTCACGAAACTCTAAACAAGATTAGAGAGAAAGGAGCTAGTCAATCAATCTCTAACAATGTTTAGAATCTAGCTAATGACCCATCTTTAAGCTCCTGAGATTCTTATCTCTAAAAGTTAAATTTACTAAGAGATATTCGTGGTGATTACGGAGAGATTAATGAGAGAGAATTTTTGCATTAGTTGTTAAACAAGTAGGAGTAAGGGTCCTTTTATAGTCAACTGAACCATTCGGTTATAACACGTGTTCGGTGCACCGTGAGCTAGACGGTCGACCGAATCCGTATGAGAAAAAATCCCTGGAAGAATTTGGACGAACAACCTCTTTTACTCGGTCTACCGTTGACCCACCAGAATTGCTCCTGGGACATAGTCATCGGATGACTGTGTCACCTTCGGTCGACCGAAAATACTATTTCTCGGTTGACCGTGCACACTCGGTTAACCGAACCCGATTGTCCAGGCACTCCAGACAATTTCGGTCAACCAATTGCGCTTACCCGTTCCCTATTCGGTTAACCGATCCGAAGATACCCCGGTCGACCGAACCATGAACGGTTAACCGTGTTTGACCCCGATTTTGCCTTTGTCAAATTTTGGATTTATTTCCAACAAAATTTGATCTTTTGGGGTTTTTAGCAAATTCACATCTTATATAATATATTATCATATGTAATATTAAATTATTACACCCCATAATATATATACCTCATATGAATTTATTATGATTCTAATTATGTCAATTCTCATGACATATTGATTTTATTCATTCACCACATGTGTTCTATTTTCACATGAAACTCGACACATCATATGAACTTAAAATCAAACCTCTTGTTTCCCAGTTTTGTGGTGTGACCTATAGGAGGATCTAAGCCAAATTGGCAGCGATATTAAACACTTAATATCTCAAACTATAAGCGGTATCTAGCTACACATTATAGTTACCCAATTAGCATAGATGTCTTTGTTCCACCCGAACCAAAACACGATCCATTTAGCGATGTAAGTGCACCACCTGTATCTGTCCCTTGCCTCATGATATTAAGAATATATAAAAAGTAGAAATGTGTCATCTTTGTATTATATTCATTTCTTGATCTCTCTAAGCTAATTATAACTATGTAACTTAACTCAAGTTACATTGTGCACATTATAATTTTGCTTTATCAAGGGCCCACTAATATTATAACACAATCAAGAGGGGCAATGATAATCGTTTGACTAGCTATCTTTCCAGCACAAGTCATGTTCAACCAACTATTACCTTTATCACTATACTCATTGATAGCTTTTGACAATAATCAAATCAAGTACTTCTTGAGTGAAACGATATAAGTCTCATATCTTAGGATTCAAGACACAGTAAAACATTAATGACACGAAACACAATTCCATAATGTTTTACTTGTTAGGTCTATTCAATATATAAAAGTAATCTTTTCCTCTTTTATACTCGTCTCGTCAATTATTTGTAGAGCTACAACAATCGATGACCAACACGACAATCTTATCTCGGTTATTAATGTTCCATGTTAATTACCATGATTGTGAATAACTTTTGATTTATTTAAACCATTATCTTTTAGATCTCTACGGTTAAGGACCAAACACATCTTCCTTAACACTTCCAAAAGACGAATACCATAATCAAGGACCAAAATGTTTGCACATCCAATTCATAATAATTGAGATATAAAAGTAAAACTTTTAGAACACATTCCTTTCAATCTCTCACTTGTTATCTGATGAGAATTAAATTTATACCGCAAGTGCACGGCGTCTATGAAGACGTGGCAAGTACGGGTCAAACACAAGGAGGGAGAGATTTCGTAGTTGATGTTATTTTTGATTATGAGGAAGAAGGAGAGAAGAATCAATTGGGTTTTTAGGTTTTTGGATTAAGTAGCTAAACATGCACAAATAAAACTGAAACAAGAAATAAGAGAGAAATCCGTTGGATGAAGGTTAAGATCAGAGAATTACTGAAACTTATTGTAAATCATGTTAGTTATGAAGCATTACAAGATAAATGACTTAACATAAACTCAAGTAATCAAAATATACTAATCATGAACTTAAAATAATAACATGCAATTCATCTTGTCTAACCCTAAATCCGTCACCTCCACCCTTTGGGAAGAGTTAGAAACTAATGGAGGGAGGAAGAAGAAGGGATCCTAGAGACATTAAAAGAAAAGAGAAACAAAACAAAATAAAACAGAAATTTATTACTAATGATCCAAGACCAAAGGTTCCAAGATGTGTTACATTCGTGCTACGAGGCTATTTATAGCCGATACGAGGGATACCAGTATATGAAAGGAAATTACACGTGGCGACACAAGACTGGACAAAATTTGGGGACACGGATCGACAGGGGTGCGGCGGAAACGCCGCAGATTGTAGGTGTTGTGCGGCGGAAACGCCGCACAATCTGGTCTGATCGGGTTCGGATTTTGGCTGTGCGTTTATGGTATGATTTGATCCTCCTTTGCGCGTCTGGATGGATTCTTTCCATTTTTTTTAGAAGAAGAAAACAAACACATAGATATATACATAGATAAACACCCCCCCACACCTAAATCATGCATTGTCCTCAATGTATGCATAGATAAAATAAATGCACTTATTACCTGAGTCGGCTTGTGGTAGAGGGGTTGAGTTTGCTCAGAGTCAACCGTAATCAGAACTGGATTGAATGACACCATATTGGTGCATGTATCCAGTTGAATTGTTCCCCATGTTGACTTGAGGAAAAGATTCCACTCTTCTCACTTGAATTGGTTCGCTTATTTGCTCGAGTGATGGTGGTTGAGTAAATGAATCACTCCCTTTTTTCTTACTTCCTTTTTGCTTATGTGATGATTTATTTGATTCAGAATTCTGATAAATACGTGCTCTCATCACAACATCACTTGGGTTGCATATTATTTCTGGCTCATTATTAATATGGAAGATATTAAATTCTGCTTTTAAGTTCCCGAAAGATAATTGCATGAGCCTATTTCGACAGTTTATTAATGCTTCCGAAGTGGCTAAAAAGGGTCTACCTAGAATTACAGGGATTTGTCGATTAGGATTTACAACAGGTTCAGTATCAAGTACGACAAAATCCACTGGATAAATGAAGTCACCAACCTTAATCAAAACGTCCTCTACTATACCTCTCGGTTTCTTAACAGAACAATCAGCGAATTGGAGGGTTGTCTTAGAGGGTTTCAGTGGACCAAGGTTGAGTTGCTCGTAGACAGAAAATAGGAGTAAGTTAACGCTTGTACCTAGGTCTAGAAGGGCTTTATTGATAAAAGTATCTCCTATTGAACATGAAATTGTGGGACACCCAGGGTCCTTATATTTTATAGGAGATGTGTTGGAAAGAATAGAGCATATGTTTGCAGTTAAGAATGCCTTCTTTGGTACATTCGTTTTTCTCTTTTTAGTGCACAAATCTTTCAAGAATTTAGCATAAGCAGGTATTTGTTGAATCATATCTAAGAGTGGAATATTCACCTTAACTTGCTTAAATACTTCTAAGATTTTCTCCATTTGTGCACTTGAGCTCTTCTTGAGTCTATTGGGAAATGGGGCTTTAGGAACATAGACTCGCTCAGGTTCAGGTTGTGTAGGTGGGTTGGGCTTTTCAATTTGGACGTCAGGTTCAATGGTCAGGTCATATGTTGTTGCTTGATGGCTAGATTGATTAGACATTCTAGGGTTTACCACATTGTTATCAACTTGTCGTCCGGACCGTAATGACACTACTGCATTGATTTGTTGGAACGGTCCTTCCTCGTTAACCATTTGAACCGGTCTGGGGTTGTTATTTCCTGAGGGTGGTTGATAAGATTGATATTGATTATTAGTTCTTGGGTTCACCTCAGGTTGACTTGGAAATTGACCCTTTTCTCTTTCACCTACTATTTGCGCTAATTGGCTGACTTGTGTCTCTAGCCTTTGGAATGATTGGTTGGTTGTTTGTATAAAAGTTTTCATTAAATTTTCCAAGTTTGTCAACCTAACTTCATGATTTCCATTGTTATTACCCCCAGATGATGTATTATTTTGGTTATATGGGTTTGGTTGTTGTCTAGGAGGTTGACCTTGTTGGTTCCACGAAAAATTGGGATGATTACGCCAACCCGGATTGTAGGTTGATGCATAAGGATCATTTCTAGAATGGTTAAACGTGGCATTAACATGTTCCAAGTCTACACAGTCCTCCATTAAATGACCAGTCTGACCACATCTAGAGCAAGGGGTAGAGGATGCTTGCCGGGTTTGGTTTTGCAGCTCTAAACTTTCCATTCTGCGCATAAGGGTGGCTAGTTTTGCCTCAGCCACTATGTTGGCATCTATAGCTAAGACACCTGGTCGGGGTTGACTTGCTATTCTAGATCCAATACTCGGGTTGATGGGTGTTCTAGCATTGTCCCATTGCATACTGTTTTCAGCTAAATTCTCAAGAAAAGTCCAGGCATCATTTTCGTTTTTCGACATGAAATTCCCTTGGCTTACAGATTCTAGCATAACTCTAGATGTGAGTGTCAATCCCTCATAAATAATTTGGCATAATTGCCATTTTGGAATTCCGTGATGAGGGCATTGGGTCAAGACACTTTTAAATCTTTCAAGATAGGAATAGAACGGCTCGCTCTCAGACTGAACGAATGCAACAATTTCATTCCTAATCTTCATAGTCTTATGGTTGGGGAAATATTTTTTTAGAAACACTTGAACAAACTCAGCCCAACTCCTAATAGATCTTTCGGCTAGACTATATAGCCATTTCTTAGCGTCGTCCTTCAGTGCTAGAGGTACGAATTTCAGACGCACTGCCTCCTCAGGGATATGCTGGTATTGCATAAGAGAGCAGATTTCCTCAAATTCTCTAAGGAAGAGATATGGATCTTCCCTAGAGGTGAACTTAGGCAGCATACTCATGTATTGTGCCTTAAGTTCGAAATCGCGACCCGGTATGGTGGGCATGACGATGCACGATGGCTGAGCAGCCATCGTTGGGTAGCACCGATCCCTCAGAGTCATAGGCGGGTTCACAACATTCTCACCCATTAGATCCGGGTGAGGTGGTGCAACAGATGGATTGGGGTTAAGCTCTAGATTGGAATCTAGATGAACTCGTGAGAGTCGATTACTCAAGTCCCGAATCCAAATCTGAGTGCACCGGGTTGAATCAATTTTTTGAATTTGAGTTTGAAATTTAAATTTCAAAAATCAATTACCTTCTTTTTTTTCTTTTTTTTTTAAATTTTAATTTTTTTTATGAAAATGGAAACAAACAATAGAAAGGTAAAGATGAGAAGGGAAAGAAGACTCAGACGAGAAGGGAAACTTAACTCTAAAGGTAAATTCAAGGGTTGGCCAGAAATTTCCTGAACAAGCACGGTTCAAACAATCCTAGACCTAGTGTCACTTAAATCTAGACGACTCCTAACTGGTTGAGTCGAATTGATTTGCTTGATTCACCTCCCTCACCAATCAAACCAAGTTGGCCAGTCAGTGTATAGCTAGTGGGGGCGCTTCCGACAGAGTCGGTGCCAATTAGACAACCACGTCGCTTGGAAGACTTTCGTCAACACAAAAACACTTTCTAGACACCAAATTGAATTCAATTAGCTTCGGGTCATAGCAAGTCAAACCAATCTCCTCCTTAATTGAGTCCGAGTCCTTAGGGGCCAATGTCTAATTGATTTTAAATTTAGGCTTAGGTGACACTTTAGGATTGTGGTTTGTGGGCCACGGGAGGGTGATGAAATCCCCACCGTATCTTTGCCTACGGAGTTGCCCTTAAAGTAGTTTAACTTAGATCTAGCAAAGATAGTCAAACAATGGTCTTTTTAATGGGGGCAATTTCAAGGTTGTATGCAAACTAAAGTATATGCTTAAATGCAATCGTTAAAACCGCGATACGTACCTTGCCTCCAGCACTCTTCAACAATAAAAAAATAATTTGCAAGAATTTAGCAAGAATAATGCAAGCAAAACATTATATGATGCATGCACTAAGGTCTTTCTAATTTTGCCAATTTTAGGTCCGAGTTGAATTATTGCCAATTATGGAATTGTAAACCCTAACACATGCAATTCTACGAAAGGAAACTTTTCAACAATTCAGATTTTACGAGAAAGGCAAGAGAAGTTACCTCCGCAATGCTCAGTCGGGTTCGCCGCCCGCTCTCGAAGATTCCAGTAGCTTACTGCGACCACCCAGAGATGCCGACGATGCCCCAGAAATTTGAAGACCAGAACCCACACTGGTGCGGCGATTCCGCCGCAAGCCACCTTGTAGATGCGGCGATTCCGCCGCCCAAGTGTCTCAGAACGCTCCCGGATTTCGCCGCGCGCTCTGTTGTCTCCTGCTACACAAGTTCAAATACTTAGATCGCACACAAGGTAGACAGGATAAAATCGAAAACACAAAAACACAAAATCTGCGTCGCCTCCCTGGCAACGGTGCCAAAAACTTGATGAGAATTAAATTTATACCGCAAGTGCACGGCGTCTATGAAGACGTGGCAAGTACGGGTCGAACACAAGGAGGGAGAGATTTCGTAGTTGATGTTATTTTTGATTAAGAGGAAGAAGGAGAGAAGAATCAATTGGGTTTTTAGGTTTTTGGATTAAGTAGCTAAACATGCACAAATAAAACTGAAACAAGAAATAAGAGAGAAATCCGTTGGATGGAGGTTTAGATCAGAGAATTACTGAAACTTATTGTAAATCATGTTAGTTATGAAGCATTACAAGATAAATGACTTAACATAAACTCAAGTAATCAAAATATACTAATCATGAACTTAAAATAATAACATGCAATTCATCTTCTCTAACCCTAAATCCGTCACCTCCACCCTTTGGGAAGAGTTAGAAACGCATGGAGGGAGGAAGAAGAAGGGATCCTAGAGACATTAAAAGAAAAGGGAAACAAAATAAAATAAAACAGAAATTTATTACTAATGATCCAAGACCAAAGGTTCCAAGATGTGTTACATTCGTGCTACGAGGCTATTTATAGCCGATACAAGGGATACCAGTATATGAAAGGAAATTACACGTGGCGACACAAGACTGGACAAAATTTGGGGACGCGGATCGACAGGGGTGCGGCGGAAACGCCGCAGATTGTAGGTGTTGTGCGGCGGAAACGCCACACAATCTGGTCGAATCGGGTTCGGATTTTGGCTGTGCGTTTATGGTATGATTTGATCCTCCTTTGCGCGTCTGGATGGATTCTTTCCATTGTCTTGAGCTCCGGATTAATTCCTTCCATTGTTGGGATTTTATTTTTGACTTTTCTTTTGACTTCTCCAACACAATAACTTGGCCCTTTTATTTTGTAGTCAGGTCCTTGACATTTTGCACTTAAGCCCCTGACCTTTTTGTGATTAGCTCCTTGAATGCTTTTGTGCTTGGATGCATTTCCATTTGAAACCCGATAAACTTGAACTTGTCTTTATGATAGAAATGAATCTTTTGCACGCGTTTTATGCTCGGGATGTGGGTAATTTGCATTCAGGTCCCTGTATTCTGTAGATACGACTAAACACATACCTTAGTAGCATTTATTGATATAAAAGTAATCTAAATGAAAGACATATGATGCAATGTATGCAATGCATCATTATCAAAGTTTTCTTTCACATACATTCTCAATGTATAAAATAATAATAACTAGGGTAACTCTCTCTAATCACTCATCAAGACAATCTACATGGTTCCTCAGACCCATAAATTCGAAATGCATTTCGCCCTTGGCATGAGATAAGGGTTTCGTGAATGGATCAACTGTGTTGTTGTTTGTGTCAACCCATAACAGATTTATTTTGCCTTCGTCGATGAAGTCACGTGTGACAAAGTACTTGCGATCCATTTACTTCACTTTTTGGTGTGATTTGGGATCCTTGATTTGCGAGATAGATGTTCTATTATCGCAAAATAGCTCTATTGGTCTCTCGCACGAGGGAACTACTCCAAGCTCTTCAAGGAACTTCTTAATGCACACTCCTTCCTTGCTTGCTTCAGCGACAACCATTACTTTGGAAGCGGTGGTTGAGTCGGTCATAGTAGTTTGCTTCAAACTACGCCAACTCACAGCTCCACCATTCAGAAGGAAGACGTATCGTGATTGCGACTTTCTATCATCGGGATCACTCATGAAACTCGCATCCGAAAAGTCTTCGGCTATTAGTTCCCTTTGTCCTCCTTAAACAAGAAACTTATTTTTGGTCCAGTTAAGGTACCTCAGAATATTCTTCACCGCAGTCCAATGCTCTTGACCTGCGTTGGATTGGTGACAACTTGTCATGCTTAGCGCATACGAGATATCAGGTCTTGTGCAAGTCATCGCGTACATGATCGATCCTATTGACGAAGCATAAGGGATATCTTTCACGTACTACAAGTCTTTACATGATTCAGCATGTTGAGACTTCTTGAGTTGCACACCCATACTCATTGACACATTGCCTTTTTTGGATTTGTTCATGTTGAACATTTCCAAGACCTTGTCAATGTATGTACGTTGACTTAGGCCAATGAGTCTACGGGATCTATCTCTATATATCTTGATTCCCAAGATGTATTGAGCATCACCAATGTCTTTAATTGAAAATGCAGATTTCAATAAACTTCTCGTTTCCTCAAGCAAAAGTATATGATTTTCCATGAGGAGTCTGTCATCAACATATAAGATCAAGAATACTATGTGGCTCCCACTAACCTTCTTGTATATACAAGGCTCCTCCTTACTTTGGACAAAGTGAATCTTTTTGACTTCTTCGTCAAAGCGTTTGTTCCAACTCCTTGATGTTTGCTTCAATCCATAAATGGATCTTTGAAGCTTGCATACTTTCTCGCTATTCTTTGGATCTTCAAAACCTTGAGGATGTACCATGTACACATCCTCCTCCAAGTTCCCATTAAGGAACGCCATTTTGACATCCATTTGCCAAATCTCATAATCATGAAATACGACAATAGCGAGCATAATCCGAATAGACTTGAACATGGCAACTAGTGAAAAAGTTTCATCATAGTCAATTCCTTGAACTTGAGTGAAACCTTTTGCTACAAGCCTCGCTTTATAGGTTGTCAAGTTCCCATCCATGTCCATCTTCCTCTTGAAAACCCATTTATTTTGAATGACATTTTTCCCTTGAGGAAGGTCAACCAAGTTCCACACTTGATTATCATACATTGATTCTATTTCAGATTCCATGGCCTTGAACCATAGTTTGGAGTCCTTTCTTCCATTGCTTCTTGAAAGGTCGAGAGATCATCGGTATCTAGTACCATGATCTCATGAAGTCCCAAATACATATTGGGTTTCTTCCTTTCCCTCGTTGACCTTCTAAGTTCTTTTGGTTCTACGTGTATTTCTTGAACTTCTTCCACAATTTCTTGTGGAATTGGTTCATGTTCGATTCTCGAACGTACACTAGGTGGGGAAGATTGAGTTTCTCTCACAATTTCTTGCGAGGGTCTCTCACTCACGCTCCCACTAACCAAAGGAACCTCGGTTGCGCCTTCAAGACCTTGAATGTCACCATTCATATCATGATCTTGTAGAATATCTTGAGTCTCCTAAAGCACAACTCTACTCCCACTACTTTTTATTCTTTCCAGAAATTCTTTTTCTAGAAATACGGCATCCCTCTCTACAATCACTTGATTGGAGGTTATATGTCAAAAGTAGTATCCTCTTGTCTAACGAGGATAACCTATGAAGAAGCACTTATCCGCTTTTGGTTGAAGTTTGGTCGACATCAATCTCTTGACGTAGGCCTCACAACCCCAAATCTTGAGAAAGATGATCTTAGGTGTTTTACCACTCCATAGCTCATAAGGCGTTTTCTCTACGGATTTGGATGGAACATTATTTAGTGTGTAAGCCGCAGCTTCTAGTGCATAACTCCAAAAGTAAAGTGGCAATTCAGCTTGACTCATCATTGATCGAACTATGTCGAGTAATGTCCTATTCCTCCTTTCTGATACCCCATTCCACTGAGGTGTACCGGGAGGCGTGAGTTGTGGTACAATACCACACTCCTTTAGGAATGAGTCAAATTCGGTACTTAAGTACTCACCTCCACGATCCGTTCGTAGAGACTTGATTTTCTTGTTAAGTTGGTTCTCTACTTCATTCTTGAATTCCTTGAACTTGTCAAAGGATTCACTTTTGTTTCTCATTAGATAAATATAGCCATAATAACTATAATCATCCGTGAACGTAATGAAGTACCTAAAACCGTCTCTTGCACTAGTACTCATCGGACCACATACATCGGAATGTATCAAATCCAACAAGTCATTCGCTCTCGGTCCTTTCTTCTTGAAAGGTCTCTTGGTCATTTTGCCCATTAGGCAAGGTTCGCACGTCTCCATTGATTTAAAATCAAGTTGACCAAGAAGGTTAGCTTCTTGCAATTTCTTGATGCGTTTTTCATTTATGTGACCAAGACGATAGTGTCACGAGAGTGTATCATTCACGTGAGTAGTTTTAAGCTTTTTGTTATTGATGTTTAAGATTTGTTTATTATTAAATTCAACCAAATAGAGACCATTCTTCATGAATGCATTTGCATAGAAAATATCATTCTTCGATATAGACAAGCAAGAATTTGAAATATTTATATTAAAATTATCTATATCCAAACGTGATACAGAAATAATGTTCTTGCTAATCGAAGGCACATAATAAACATTCTTTAAACATAAATTTAGACCACTAGATAATTGAAGCTCCACAGAACCTTGTGCCATCACAACAACGCTTGCACCATTTCCGACTTTCAAAATCAACTCGTTCTTTACGAGTTCATTCCTACCTTGCACCATTTCCGACTTTCAAAATCATCTCGTTCTTTACGAGTTCATTCCTATCCTTTAGTAGTTGCACATTAGAAATTATGTTAGCACAAGATCCGGTATCAATTACCCAATCATGGAAAGATGTGGCTAAATTTATCTCAATAACAAATATACCTTAGGCCTTTTTGGGGTGCTTACGTTCAATCATTCCATTGTCAAGGTCTTCCTTGTACTTGGGGCAATTTGGCCGGATGTGTCCCTTTTCACCGCAGCGAAAGCACTCCGTGTTGGGAGTCGGAGATTTCGAAGAATTCCCCCTTGAGGAACTCGCACGAGCACCTCCTACTCCCTTACTCTTGATTGACGTATTTTTGGTGAATTTGCCTTTACCTTTGGTGATCTTCTTGCTCCCACCATGGACGGCTAGGACGTGCTTGTCCCGACCCTTGCCCATGTCAACTTCAGCCGTTTTGAGAGCGTCGTGAAGTTCCTCAAGACTCACACCTTTCTCACGCACATGATAGTGCATAATGAAGTCCTTGTAGGATGGGGCTAGAGAGAAAAGAATCAAATCTTCCGTAATGCCATCGGGCATCGGGGAAGAGAGCTTCGACAACTTCTCAAGGTATCCTTGCATCGTGAGAAAATGCATGGATACCGATGTTCTCTCCGCCATGTGGCACCTTGTAAGTGCGATGGTGGTCTTATAGCGCTCTTTTCTAGCACTATCCATGAACATATTTGTTAAAGCTTACATGGTCTTCTTGGGTTTTGAATCTAAGTATTTCGCTTAAAGCGTGTCACCCATGAAGGCCAACATTAGACCGTGAACTTGGTTCTCTTGGTCTTCCCACTTGGCTTTTGCCTCTCTCTCGCTATCGGTTCCCTTCTCATTTAATTTTGGGATTTCACCATCCAAAATATGAGATAGTTGAAGGGAATGTGTTCTAAAAGTTTTACTTTTAAATGTCAATTATTATGAATTGAATGAGAAATCATTTTGTTCCTTATTTATGTTATTCGTCTTTTAGAATTGTTAAGGAAGAGGCTCTTGGTCCTTAACCGTAGAGCTCTAAAAGATATTGGTTTACATAAAACAAAAGATATTCGCAATCATGGTAATTAACATGGAACATTAATTACCGAGTTAAGATTGTCGTGTTGGTCATAGATCATTGTAGCTCTACAAGTGAGTGACAACACGGGTATGCAAAAGAAGAAAATATTACTTTTGTATACTGAATAGACCTAATAAGTAAAATATTATAGAAATGTGTTTCTGTGTCATTAATATTTTACTGTGTCTTTGGTCCTTTGATATGAGACTTATATCTAATCACTTAAGGAATACTTAATTAGATCAGTGTCTTGAACTATCGATCAGTGTAGTGTAAAGGCATTGGTTGGTTAAGTACAACTTTTGTTGGAGAAGATAGTTAGTCAAAAGATTATCATTGTCCCTCTTAATTGAGTGATGATATTAGTGGGCCCCTTGATAAAGCAAAGTTATAATGTGCACAATGTGATTTGAGTTAAGTCACATATTTATAACTAGCTTAAAGAGATCAAGAAATGAATACTAATACAAAGATGACACAATACTACTTTGTGTGTATTCTTAATATCATGAGGCAAGGGACGGACACAAGTGGTGCACTCCATCACTAAATGGATTGGGTTTTGGTTCGAGTGGAATTAAGACATCTAACTAATTGGGAGCTATAATGTGTAGCTAGATACCGCTTATAGCTTGTGATATTAAGCTCTTAATATCACTGCCAACTTAGTCTAGATCCTCCCATAGGTCACACCGCAAGAAACCGGGAAACAAGAAGCTTGATTTTTGGTTCATATGATGTGTCAGGTTTCTTATAGAAAATATGACACATGTGGTGAACAAGTAAAATCAATCATGTTATATATAACATAATTAAAATCATGATAAATTCATATGAGATGCATATATTATGGGGTGCAATAATTTATTGTTGCATAGGATAATATATTGCATAAGTTGTGAATTTGCTAAAACCCCCTCAAGTTCAAATTTTGTTGGAAATAAATCCAAAATTTGAAAAAGGCAAAATCGGGTAAACGTTCGGTAATCCGTTGAGGTTCGGTCGACCGAAGGATCTGTGGATCGGTCAACCGAACATGGAACGGATAGTCATATTTGATTGACCGAACTTGACCAAAGTGCCTGGAACTTTGGTACGGTGTACCGAACCAAAATCGGTCGACTGAATAATGTTAAGTTCCGATATTTTCGGTTAACCGAATGGCACTCGGTCTTAGACGAGAATTCGTCCGATCGGTTAAGGAGAATTTTTCCCTTTAAGAATCGGTCATCCGTCTAGTACTCGGTCAACTAATCGTGACATATTCGGTTAACCGAATGGGTCTCGGTCAACCGAACAGCGACTGATTTTCTGCCTTTGATTATTAAGAGATTAATTTGATTGATGGTTGGATTAGCTCCAAACTTGGTCAAACGTTTTGTGGGTGCATGTAATACATGAAGGAATTAATTTATGAGAGAAAATGTAAAGAAAAACGTGGCTAAAGAATAGCCATGATTAAGAGTAAGATTGGAACCTATAAATAGGTCCTTATTCTCCCTAATTGGGTTACACAATTCAATAATTATTTTCTCTCTTAATTCACCACAAAAACCCACGAAAATTCTCTTAGTTTTCTAAGTCTTTGGAAGGAGAAATCTCAGAGGCTAAGGAAGGGGTTTGTAGCTAGATTCTAAGCTTGTTTGGAGATCGATTGGCTAGCTCCTTTCTCTCCAACCTTGTTTAGGGTTTCGGTGAACACTCGGAGGCATCCGGCGCAACGAGAAGCGAATATTGGCTTCCTCAACGTCTCTGAAACGTCAAGAAGTTTTTGAGAACTTCTAGGTATGAATTTCGGAGTCCCTTTGTGTTTGTTTTAATAAGTTTTTGAAACTAGTTGTTAAAACAAACCGATGCATGCATAAGTAAATCGAAGAAAATTGTAATAGATCCTTATTATACATGAAAATTCGAAAAATATATATGTATAATTAAACATGAAATCCAAAAATAGTTTCTCAAACTTCAACACGATATTGAACTTGAGTTGCCACCTTATGAAGTTTGAGCCATCATTTGCCAAATGTTGTTTTTCAATCATAAATCGCACAATAGGTTGAATATTCGACATTTCTACAAAATAAATTATATAAGATTTAATGTCAATTTTATGTTTTAAAAACAATACTGCAAATAAAAATTTGTCCATAAATGCAGCAATCCAAGATCCTATCAATTATAATATAAACTAGCTAAGGACTATCAGATATATTATAAAATCAAGGTAAGAAAACATTTTCTAATCATAACTATTTCGAAATATCGCAACGTTTGCATTTTTCAAACTCTTATGATTCTTGTTGTTTAAATTAAGAGGGAATTTGACCGATCCTCGTAAGAAAAACTCTTTTTCTCAAAACCGAGCTAGGGCTCCGGGTCTTGTTAAGAAAACTTATTTCATTTGATACGAGATACGTTTATCCATTGTATTTAAAACAAATATACTCGGTGACCACTAAGGGTGAATCACACCTCGTACATCTATTCGTGGCACAACAATAGACAACCTTATATCTCCCACTATTCCCAAAAATGGAGGAAGCTATCTCCCGCTAAGGGCGAGCAGAATATCCCTCGATCGATGACTGCAAGTGGATGAAAAAAGAAAGAAAAATACTCTTAATTTTTGGTTGGACAATTTAAACATTAATATGTGATTTTAGAATTTAGGTGATCATGCATATTTATCATCAATACACATCCTAACATTCATCCATGCAATCACATATATATCAAGCACACAAACAAAAATAAATCCATTCACACACATTGTGTGAGTTTATATGTTCCCGCGTCCTTCATCCTCGATCATTGCGCTTCTTCAGCGTCTTCCTCTTGTACCATGGATGTTGATATTGCAAAAATATAAACATGCATCTCTCAATTTTGAAAATTGTCTAGTGCAAGTCCTATGTAAAAATCCTCTTATATGCATGCATATACATAAAATAGAAATTTGGCTTTTACATATACATAAGCCCCTGTGATTGAATAATAATAACATACACATTCATTCATTCATCCATTCACACATGGCTTCTTCGGAACATATAAACACACATATCCCTGCATTAGAGAACTCGAGCAACGCACGTACATATACTATATATTACTCGATTTAGTTTATCATGCATCTCTAAATCAAACAATTCTAAAATCATTTGAAATCCTTTAAAAATGATTTTATGCATCCATAGTACAAAAAATAAAGTATTTGAACCGTTGTTTATCCAATTTCCAAAAATAAAAAAAGAAAGATAAACATATGCCTTTTTCGTTTTGTCGATTCCTTATAAAATAGTCATTTAATTAAAAACGAAAATTCTATAAATTAGTCTAAATTTTAATTCTAACATTCACATGATGTGTTCAAAACATTTAAAACTATCAAAAGAATCAATTACAATTAAATCAACAAAACTATCAGAAAACTCGAAAAAGACATAGAACATGAATTGTTTCGATTGTAGATGGTAAACTAAAATTAATTATATAGTCTAATTATTGAAAATATGAACTAAAAGCTCTGATACCACTGTAGCATTTCGTGTCCCTATGTATGTATATATTTTAAAAAAATTAATACAACATACAAGATCGATTTTCATAATTTCAACAATTTCTATGTACAAGTTTTGTGATTATTCTAATAACATGCAATCTTACATTTATTAAAATAAATCATAAAGGTAAAATCATACCTAAAGGTTCTCTAAAACCTTTTTGAAGATTCGGAGTGGCGTTGCCCGTTGAATCGTCCACGGATTTGCCTCCGAGTGTTCACCAAACTGTAAACAAGATTAGAGAGAAATGAGCTAGCCAATCAATCTCTAAGAAAGTTTAGAATCTAGCTAATGACCCCTCATTAAGCTCCTGAGATTCTTATATCTAAAACTTAAATTTACTAAGAGATTTTCGTGGTGATTAGGGAGAGATTAATGGGAGAGAATTTTTGCATTAGTTGTTAAACAAGTAGGAGTAGAGGTCCATTTAGAGTCTCTTAAAACATCCTTATCAAGAGCTATTATTTAGCCATGATCTCTTTCTTATTCTCTCCAAAAATTAATCTCTAATTTCCACATAATCACCCACAAAAAATGTTTTAATTAAATCTGGAATTAATCCACCCATGATTTAATTAATCTCTTAATAATTCAGGCAGAATCATTCTTGTTCGGTAGACCGAGTATTATTCGGTCAACCGAACCATTCGGTTATAACACATGTTCGGTGCATCGTGAGCTAGACGGTCGACCGAATCCGTATGAGAAAAATTCCCTGGAAGAATTCGGACGAACAACGTCTTTTACTCGGTCTACCGTTGACCCACCAAAATCGCTCCTCGGACATAGTCATCGGATGACCGTGTCACCTTCGGTCGACCGAAAATACTATTTCTCGGTTGACCGTGCACACTCGGTTAACCGAACCCGATTGTCCAGGCACTCCAGACAATTTCGGTCAACCAATTGCGCTTACCCGTTCCCTATTCGGTTAACCGATCCGAAGATACCCCGGTCGACCGAACCATGAACGGTTCACAGTGTTTGACCCCGATTTTGCCTTTGTCAAATTTTGGATTTATTTCCAACAAAATTTGATATTTTGGGGTTTTTAGAAAAAATACACATCTTATATAATATATTATCATATGTAATATTAAATTATTACACCTCATAATATATATACCTCATATGAATTTACTATGATTCTAATTATGTCAATTCTCATGACATATTGATTTTATTCATTCACCACATGTGTCCTATTTTCACATGAAACTCAACACATCATATGAACTTAAAATCAAACCTCTTGTTTCCCAGTTTTGTGGTGTGACCTATATGAGGATCTAAGCCAAATTGACAGCGATATTAAACACTTAATATCTCAAACTATAAGCGGTATCTAGCTACACATTATAGTTACCCAATTAGCATAGATGTCTTTGTTCCACCCGAACCAAAACACGATCCATTTAGCGATGTAAGTGCACCACTTGTATCCGTCTCTTGCCTCATGATATTAAGAATATATAAAAAGTAGAAATGTGTCATCTTTGTATTATATTCATTTCTTGATCTCTCTAAGCTAATTATAACTATGTAACTTAACTCAAGTTACATTGTGCACATTATAATTTTGTTTTATCAAGGGGCCCACTAATATTATAACACAATCAAGAGGGGCAATGATAATCGTTTGACTAGCTATCTTTTCCAGCACAAGTCATGCTCAACCAACTATTGCCTTTATCACTATGCTCATTGATAGATTTTGACAAAAATCAAATTAAGCGCTTCTTGAGTGAAAAGATATAAGTCTCATATCTTAGGATCCAAGACACAGTAAAAACATTAATTACGCGAAACACAATTCCAGAATGTTTTACTTGTTATGTCTATTCAATATATAAAAGTAATCTTTTCCTCTTTTATATACTCGTGTCGTCAATTATTTGTAGAGCTACAACAATCAATGACCAACAGGACAATCTTATCTCGGTAATTAATGTTCCATGTTTATTACCATGATTGTGAATAACTTTTTATTTTATGTAAATCATTATCTTTTAGAGCTCTACGGTTAAGGACCAAACGCCTCTTCCTTAACACTTCTAAAAGACGAATACCATAATCAAGGAACAAAATGTTTGCACATTCAATTCATAATAATTGACATATAAAAGTAAAATTTTTAGAACACATTACTTTCAGACACCTCGGTCGACCAAACCATAAACGGTTTACCGTGCTAAGCCCGATTTTGCATGTGTCAAATTTTGGATTTATATCCAACAAAATTTGACATTTTGGGGTTTTTAGCAAATTCATATTTTATGTAATATATTATCCTATGTAATATTAAATTACTACACCCCATAATATATACACCTTATATGAATTTTATTGAGAATTGAACTTAATCCTATGTGGCGTCCTAGTCACCCGCCACATCATCAGTGCTTGATGACACATCAAGGAGGAGATGAGTCAACACATGAGAAGACAAAAGGTTGAGGGAGTGGAAGAGACAAAAGTCTTTTCATTTTTTGAGTAATTTTCGTCCTAATTATGTATGCAATTTAAGTAGAGGGTGTAATTATCTTGAATGATCATGTTTATGTAGTCTTTATACTTGGAAGTTGTAGGGTCATGTAAGTGCCTATATAAAGCACTAGAATTCACCATTTGTAACACAACAACAAAACAACAACAACATATATCAAACATTAGAAGTTGAGCCACGAAATTGTGTGAGAAAAGAGTGAGTATGTGAGTAGAAAGAAGAAGAAGAGTGTGCATTGCAAAATCGGGTTTTTGCTTTGTGAGTAGAGAGCCACCTTCTTTCCTTCGTGCCCCCCCAGTAACATAAATCAAGCATGGATCTAGTGGAATCAAAAGAAGGCAAAATGAATGGTGATCAGGGTGGTCTAAGGCAGCACACGAGGCGCGCCTTTTAGACGCCAATTGGCGGTTGGGGACCGCCAATCAGCGGTCCCTGTAGCCCAGGAGACGGGTAATCTCCTGTGGTGGGTTGATCAGTAGCTCCCCGTCCTCCTCCCGTCCTCCAACATCTGGTATCAGAGCCTCGTCCGATGGGAAGCTCGGGAATGACCTCGTTTGGTCATGCGTCGTTGCCTCGATTGTCGAAAGGCAACTACGACAATTGGAGTATCCAAATGCGTGCGCTGCTGGGTGCGCATGATGCTTGGGATCTTGTGGAGAGCGGCTTCGAGGAGGAGGCCGAGACGGGAGAAGAAACCGTCGCACAAATCAAAGCACAAAAGGAGAGAAGAGCCAAAGATAAGTGTGCTCTCTTCCTTCTCTTCCAAGCGGTGGATGAGAGTGGCTTTGAAAAGATCGCTGAAGCGAAGACGTCGAAGGAGGCGTGGGACACCCTTGAGAGGAGTTACAAGGGTCCTGATCGAGTGAGGCAAGTGCACCTCCAAATGCTTCGAGGCGAGTTCGAGGCGTTAAAAATGAAGGAATCGGAAGGTGTTGCCGATTTCGTGACGAGAGTTCGTATGGTGGCGAACAAATTAAAAAGAAATGGGGAGGCGCTGACCGAAGGAAGAGTGGTGGAGAAGGTGTTGCGTTCTCTCACCGAGGACTTCGAGAATGTGGTGTGCGCAATCGAGGAATCAAAGGACCTCGAGAAAATGACTATTGATGATCTAGCTAGCTCGTTGGAGGCACACGAGCAAAGAAAGAAGAAGAAAAGACAAGATGTCTTAGAGGAGGCGTTGCAAGCGAAGATGTCGCTTAAGGAGGAGAAACCTCGCAACGTAGATCGTGGAAGCGGTCGTGATTATGGAGGCCATTCAAGAAAGAAGGAGGTCGAATGCTTCAAGTGTGGGAAGCGTGGTCATTTTGCGAAAGAATGCTGGTCGCAAAAGAAGGTGGAGGAGAGCTCCAGCCGTGTCCGTGGTGATCGCGGATCGAAGAAGGTGATTGAGTGCTTCAATTGTGGGAAGCATGGACACTACGCAAGCGAGTGTTGGTCGAAGAAGGTGGAAGAGAGTTCCAACCTTATTGTCGATGAGGAAGATACCCACGGTGATGGAATTGCCTTGTTTGTTAACCAGGAGGAGGTGACAATTCATGTCATGCATGCTCTAGTCGAACATGAACATGATGTGAGGTGTGAAAAAGAAGAAAAAGAAGAAGAAGAAGAAGAAGAAAGAGAAGAAGTGGTGACTTCTAACCACGAGGAGGTGACAAATCATGCTCAAGTTGATGATGAGCATAAAGAGGAATACGAAGACAACAATGAGAATGAGGAGCAAGTGGTGGAGGTGGTAGATTCCACTGAGCACCAAGTTGTATCATCCGATGATGAAGAGACGAGACCAAGGAAGAAAAGGAGTCTTGGTGATCTATACGAGGGAACAAGTGAGCTAGACTTGATTTGCCTCTTGGATCAAGGTGAGAGCATTCCGTTCGAAGAAGCGGTGGTGGCGAAAGAAAGAAGACAAGTCACGATGGATGAGGAGATGGAGTCGACAGAAAAGAATGAGTCTTGGGAGCTAGCTTCGCTTCCAATACATCACAAAATGACTAGTTTCAGGAGGGTGTATAAGAAGAAGACAACACCCCAAGGAGTGGGAGAGCGATGCAAGGCACGCTTTGTATCAAAAGACTACAAGCAAAGGACCGGCATAGATTATGAAGAAGTTGTCGCGTCGGAGGCGTGCATGGAGACAATCCCTTTTTGTGTGCCGTATGAACATGTGAGGTTCATATGGTGTGTTTTTTAGCTTATGCAGAAGCGTTGCCAATAGGTTGCATGAGAGGATACGCAACCTACTTGGGATGGAGGATGAAAGAGGATCAAGTTCAAGGAGGAGTATTGAGAATTGAACTTAATCCTATGTGGCATCCTAGTCACCCGCCACATCATCAGTGCTTGATGACACATCAAGGAGGAGATGAGTCAACACATGAGAAGACAAAAGGTTGAGGGAGTGGAAGAGACAAAAGTCTTTTCATTTTTTGAGTAATTTTCGTCCTAATTATGTATGCAATTTAAGTAGAGGGTGTAATGATCTTGAATGATCATGTTTATGTAGTCTTTATACTTGGAAGTTGTAGGGTCATGTAAGTGCCTATATAAAGCACTAGAATTCACCATTTGTAACACAACAACAAAACAACAACAACATATATCAAACATTAGAAGTTGAGCCACGAAATTGTGTGAGAAAAGAGTGAGTATGTGAGTAGAAAGAAGAAGAAGAGTGTGCATTGCAAAATCGGGTTTTTGCTTTGTGAGTAGAGAGCCACCTTCTTTCCTTCGTGCCCCCCCACTAACATAAATCAAGCATGGATCTAGTGGAATCAAAAGAAGGCAAAATGAATGGTGATCAGGGTGGTCTAAGGCAGCACACGAGGCGCGCCTTTTAGACCGCCAATTGGCGGTTGGGGACCGCCAATCAGCGGTCCCTGTAGCCCAGGAGACGGGTAATCTCCTGTGGTGGGTTAATCAGTAGCTCCCCGTCCTCCTCCCGTCCTCCAACAAATTTATCCATGATGCTAATTATTTCAATTCTCATGACATATTGATTTTATTGATTCACCACATGTGTCCTTTTTTCACATGAAACTCGACACATCATATGAACTTAAAATCAAACCTCTTGTTTCCGAGTTTTGTGGTGTGGCCTATAGGAGGATCTAAGCCAAATTGACAGCGATATTAAACACTTAATATCTCAAACTATAAGCGGTATCTAGCTACATATTATAATTACCCAATTAGCATAGATGTCTTTGTTCCACTCGAACTAAACACGATCCATTTAGTGATGCAAGTGCACCACTTGTGTCCGTCCTTTGACTCATGATATTAAGAATATATAAAAAGTAGAAATGTGTCACCTTTGTATTATATTCATTTACTGATCTTTTTATGCTAATTATAACTATGTAACTTAACTCAAGCTACATTGTGCACATTATAATTTTGCTTTATCAAGGGGCCTACTAATATCATCACTCAATCAAGAGGGGTAATGGAAATCGTTTGACTAGCTATCTTTTCCAGCACAAGTCATGTTCAACCAACTATTGTCTTTATGACTATACTCTTTGATAGTTTTTTACAATAATCAAATCAAGCACTTCTTGAGTGAAAAAATATAAGTCTCATATCTTACGATCCAAGACACAGTAAAACATTAATGACATGAAACACAATTCCATAATGTTTACTTGTTAGGTCTATTCAATATATATAAGTAATTTTTTCATCTTTTATACTCGTGTCGTCAATTATTTGTAGAGTTATAACAATCGATGACCAACACGACAATCTTATCTTGGTGATTAATGTTCCATGTTAATTACCATGATTGTGAATAACTTTTGATTTATGTAAACTATTATCTTTTAGCTCTACGGTTAAGGACCAAACACATCTTCCTTAACAGTTCCAAAAGACGAATATCATAATCAAGGAACAAAATGTTTGCACATCCAGTTCATAATAATTGACATATGAAGCTTTTAGAACACATTCCTTTCGATCCAGTTCATAATAATTGACATAATAAGGACCAAACGCATTCTTAGTAGTCTTCTCTATCCTGACGCTGAGTGCTACCAACGCTCCCAAAGCGAGACAGATCACGTTGAGTGATTTTCGATCCAACACCTCCCACTTATTCGAATCCATGTCTTTAGCTATTTTCCTTGGAGCGGCGAGTAAAGATCCTTCTAGTATAGATAATTTTCGATGTAGATCCTCTAGAAACCCATTGTTCTGCCCATCGAACTTCTTGATCCAAAACTTTACTTCTTCCTCCATTACTCTCACTTAAACCCAGTGCTCTAATAATAACAGTTTTTGGGGAATTCTGACCTGTAGGAGCAATCACACGAAGCAAAGATAAACAACAAGCATGCAACCTCAACATAATATTTTTATATGCAAAACCTTTGCGGGAAAAATCACGACTGCTTCGTGCCGTAAAAAACCACGACTGCTTCATGCCGTAATCTACTATTTCGCACGAGATTACATAGGAGTACATAATGAAACAAGTTAAGTCTTAGTTCTTGCCAAACTAAGGACCTGCCAAATTTGCGCCTGAAGAATTTGGACCTTCGGAACTCGAATCTACCAAATTTGGAATCAGAGATTAACAAAAACAATCTTCACGAAAACCTGCAATGTCGAAACCGGTACACCGTTCTGGTGGACTGGTCGACCACTTTTAGAACTGGAAATTCCAACCTGCAAATCAGTCGATTGCTTGGTCGCTCAATCAACCCCACATCAACATTTGAAAGTCTTCCGCAATAGGAACCAAAACCTAATATCTTTATGTCAAGTTGTAGACGTTGGTTCTCCTTTGTCAGGTGGGACGACACCTATTCCTATAGCATTTAAATATTACACACACAAGTCTAAATTTGTCTCTCGTTCTTGAACCTTAAACCTAGAGTAGTTTTTCTAGCATCAAACACACGGGCATGGTGCAGGCACACGATGAAAAGTGCGCAATAGCAATAAATGAAGGGTGTTGCTGGTATATATTCTGATATAATGTGGGGTGTTGATGCAAAACATTTACATGTGTTGAAGACTTTTCGTGAAAAGAGCAGAAAGTGCACGGTAAGGGGTAATTTAGGCATACAATTTAGAAAATGGATTTTATTGCCGATTTTTTAAAAATTAATACATCTTTTTTTACGAAATTAAAAAATTAGGGGAAAAAAAGAATTTCAAATTCTAGTCTCCACGGACCAGACTCCGTGAGCTCCACCTTTTTTATTTATTTGTTTTATGTTTTGATTTTTTAAATTATTTTTAATGTGTTTTGTTAATTTTTTTATCAAAATATATTTTTTAATTGTTTTTATCACCTCCAAATGATGTGGAGGAGAAAACATGTTGAAAAATTAGGTTATTTTATCCAATAAAAAATCAATTCTCTTTATCGAGCATAATAAATTATTACAACTAAATTATTTTATCCAATAAAGAGAATTAGGTTTTTTATTGGATAAAATAACCTAAATTTTCAACTAAAAAAAGATTTAACAAAACAGATTCAAAATAGAAAAAAAAGTTGGAGCTCAAGACTCGGACTTGGTAGGTCCCAGACGTGAGGGTCCGAGCAGTGCTCATGTCTCGAGCCTCGCAAATCCGAGTCGGGCTTCCATGGCTCGGACTTGTTTGGTCCGAGGAGACTAGAGTTAAAAAAATTGTTTTTTCCTAATTTTTAATTCTGTAAAAGAAATATTAATTAAAAAAATTCGGCTTTATCGAGGTCAAATTAATTAGTTAATACAATCGGTTCATGTCATAATCATTTAGAATTCAATTAAAATCTTAGTTATGAATACAAATTAGTTGTCCGAGTGGTTTATCTCGAAAGGTAAGTAGAAGACCAAGTTCGTATTCTCTTCCATCTATAAATAATGGTACACTTGAACTAATGGGGTAAGAAGAAACAAAGCAAGTAAAATAGAAACACAGAAAAGAAAAATCCTTTGGATCATTATTTAAGGATCGCTTCGATTTTAGCTTATGGACGAACGTGTAGGTCTTTGTGGAGTCCGATTGCTTCGTGGAATTCAACTTGCTAAACGGGATATCATTCGTAGTGATCCATATGTTGTGCTAAGGATGGGCAAAGAGGTTTGAAAACTTATCAGTAGTTAGAATTCTTATTTTTCATGTGTTTTTGGCTTGGATTAGCATCTATTTCTTGAACCTGAAAATATGTTGATTTGATTGATTTGTGTTATGCGATAATAGATTGGCGTCTTTGTTGGAATTCGTTTGTAGAATTGTTAAGTACAGGAAAACAGGGAAAATCGGTCGACCGAAACTCTTGTCACGGTCGACCGAATAAGTCCAGGAGCGTCCATGATTCGTCGAAAGGTCAGGTTTGGTCGATTGGTGAGGGGCACATGTTCCACCGAAAACCACCAGGAGCTTCAGGGCTCGGATTGAAGCAAGAATCGGTCGACCGGTGCTGGGCACGTGTTCGACCAAAAACCAACGGTAGCTTCAAGTCGAGAATCAACATCGCGGATCGATTGACCGGTACTTAAGTTAACTTATGTCACAGTCGACCGAAATATTCCAAGGACTCCCAGGTGTTGTTCACAAGCACGATTCGGTCGACCGGCTCGGGGTGAGCGGTCGACCGCCAGATGGTAGTTATGCGCAAAACAGACAATCGGTCGACCGATGGAGAATTCCGGTCGACCGTTTGCAGATGGTTTTGCCCACGATATGCACTTTATTTATACGATTTCAGCCCATTATAAAGGGTTTTTCGCCCTAATTTTGTAATATAACATACAATATTTATTTTCTTGAGAGAGATTAGGCTAGAGAGAGATCTAGAGTGCTTTGGAAGACAAATTGCTTTCATCCGCTTGTAATTTCGGAGACTCCTCTTTTTGGAGAAGAGCTTCAAGGAAATGAAACCCGCAGGAGACCCCCCAAGGACGTAGGCATCTTGCCGAACCTTGTAAAATCGCGTGTGTCGTGGTTTGCTTCAGGTGTGTTGTGTGATTGCTTGTGATTTCCATCTTATTCGTGTTTTCTTGTTGCATTAAGATTGGGAGAGGGTCCGAAGTTACTTTCCGCAATCAATATTCTATTTTCGTGGTGCGTTTAATCCGTAGTCGTGTTAGTGCATCTTAGATCTCCCTCCCAACAACTGGTATGAGAGCTTTGGTTGCATACACGTTGTCGGCGGATGCGCGGAACTTTCGGGTAGAGAAAATTCACCGGGGAAGGGAATTTTTCGACATGGCAATGGAAGGTTCGTGCGTTGATGTCGCAGATGGACGAACTCTTGTTGACGTTGGATGGAGTCGAAAAGAAGCCGTCGAAGATGATCGACAAAAAGTGGGAGAGTCTGAATCTCCGGTCTATAGGGATCATCGAGTCGTGTGATTGATCTCGTTTTATATTTAACCGCAAGTGCACGGCCGCGTTGAAGCGGTGGCAAATACGGGTCGTCCACTGGGAGGTGTGTCGACACTTGGTTTGTGCGAAGGCGAGAGGTAAAGAAAGGGAAGAAAGGTTGGTTACACTAAACTACACTACAAAGCTGAAATGAGATGGAGAAGAAACGATAAAACTAAACCCCAAAGGGGGTAGAGAAATAGTGTGAACATAAAGAAGTGTATGTATGTGTGTTCATTAAGCTCTTCACAACATGTAGTGCATGAAATCATAAAACTACATCCAACTTTCCCTTCACATGAATTAAGATTTCACTACATCATTAAAACATACAAGACAATAGTTGGAATGAAGCTACATGAACTCAAGTATAAAGACTAGACCCTACTATGCCTCCACATGAATTAAGATAAGACTACATCATTAAAACATACAAGACATTAGCTAAGGTAAAGGCAACAAGAGCTCATACACTACAACTTGTGTTTCCAATATTAACTTCATCCATATCCTAACCTTATCATTCCCCATCAAATAGGTCCACTAATCAAAGCATAAGCTAAGCTTCATTCAAGAGCATTAGCATATCAAAGATAAGAGTGGAGACCCATTAGATGGTTATGGAAATCATATAAAGCTCAAGGGATAAAAATAACACACACTTAATACACTACATGATTATATCACATATTTCTCCACCCCCCAAATGGGGATGAAACTACTCACTACTCATTACACTACTGATTATACTAAGCAAAGAAAACATTTAACTAAGATACTGAAATTACTAAACAAGAAATTAAACAAAGTAAAGCAACCCACACAAAACAAGCAACATAACAAGACAAGATTAAAAGAAACAAATAAACTTTTATTAACAATGACTCACATTGAAGGTAGCACTCTTCTCCACCTTGAGTTTTTGCTTCAAGGCTCACTCCTTAGTAGAGAGAATGCCACCAAGCAATGGGTAATTACAATGGAAGGTGAAGAGTTCTATTTATAAGCATGGAAAAAGCTAATCGGGGACAATCCCCCGATGTGGGACTAAACCAATACCAAAAATAGCCTAAACGAACATTAATACAAGTCCAGGAGAAATTTCGACGGATCCTGAGCAATATGGACCGCCAATTAGCGGTCCAAGACCGCCAATTGGCGGTCCAAAATTGTCGGATCGTGTTGGAATTTGTTGTGGGCTTTGCTTTCTGGTATTGTTGGTCTTTGATGCGGTTACTCGACTTGTTGGAGCTCCGACCCGACTCGAATTGCCAAAATACTCCCCATGATGGTGTGGAGTTTCCTGGTTTGCTCTTAGGTCCTTCTGTCTTACGATCAGGTCCTTCTGTCTTGCATCTTGGTCCCTAGGTCTTACAATTAAGTCCTTTTTCCTGCTTTTGGGTCCTTTCATGGCTCTTCTCTTCAAACCTCTTTATTTCTGAAAACTAAACATAAAACTCGTCACGTAGCATTGCTTAGGTGTAAGATAATGGATATAAGATACAAATATAAGCATGAAATGATGTCAATCATCGTGCTTCCATGGCTCGGACTTGTTTGGTCCGAGGAGACTAGAGTTCAAAAAATATGTTTTTTCCTAATTTTTATTTTTGTAAAAAATATATTAATTGAATTGTTTTCGGCTTTAGAGGTCAAATTAATTAGTTAATACAATCGGTTCATGTCATAATCATTTAGTATTCAATTAAATTCTTAGTTATGAATACAAATTAGTTGTACAAATGGTTTATCTCGAAAGGTAAGTGGAAGACCAAGTTCGTGTTCTCTTCCATCTATAAATAATGGAAAACAAAGAAAGGAAAAAGCATACGAAAAACAAGAAATCCTAACTCACTTTCGTAGGAATCACGGTTGCACTTAGCACGTGCAACAAGCCGTTAAACCTCTTTGTTGCCAAGGAGGAGGAGTGTTGTCTCCTGAGGGTTTTCGGCGGATATACCCACAAAATCCGAACAAGATGCATTATTCAATCTAGACCTCGACTCGTTGGAAATATTTTGTCGATCAATGGACGCGGTAATCCTACGGGCCGACTCTATAGAGGTAATCAGTCCACACCTAGCCTAATAAACCATTCGTGCAAGTTAAATAAGGAATTAAGTGAAAGACATGGACAACCTCAAGATCCTCAAGTGATACAAAGTGTAAGGTCCATTAAGGTTCTTATTTGCATTACCATTTTTTTTTCTTTTTGTTTCTTTTCACACATTTTTTTTTCTTTTCTTTTTATTAGTTGGAGCTTCATTCTCCCAGGGTCAGGTTTCGTGCATCATTGCCCATGAGGACTTACACTATCACGTACACCTTTCCCCAAATCTCCACATAGGGCAATCCCTACCACCCGTGTAACGGGAGTTCGGTCGGCGCATCCCAAGTCAGATGACTCGAAAACACCAGGCACAAAGTCCCCTCAGACCTACTTTCCCGAGTGATAGGAGCCGTGCGAGAAGAGAGAATACCTACTCACTTATTTCTTATCTACACATGAACCAAAACCCCTACACTAATGTCTCACAATAAGATTAAGAGGGTCCTTGACTACAACAAACTTCCTAAATTAACAAACACGAATTATTGACTCACTAGGTTCAGGGTGGACTTCTTTGAATGTTTGAGCACTGAAACCCACTGATTACTCACCCCCAAGGGAAAACTGGGGTGCATCCTAACGACTCGATAAATCCTAAAGCCACGTATTAGATATCCTAATGCATCAAGTTCAAGATAATTTTGGGAGCTTTCTTTTTACTTTGCCTCTCAACGGTTTTGCACATGCTAAACACACGCAAAACCCACAAAACATTTTCTTTCGAAAACACATGAAGATTTTGAAAGAAATGTGAAAATTTTGAAGCACTAGGCAAGCAAAAGAAGACAAGTCACCCAAGGATCATGGCAAGCAGATATATCGATATTAAATGCAGCACACTATCATGACCCTAACAATGCAAACAAAAGAAAACAAAATCAAAGGAAAAAGACTCGACTATGTACACACGAAAAACACCCCCCCACACCTACTTCATGCATTGTCCTCAATGAATGCAAGCAAGATACTACATGGATTTATGCATGAAAAAGGAGAGATCTCACCAACGTGAAGTACAAAGGGAAGTGTATGGCTATGTTGATGGACACAACCCAAATTCCCTCAAAACCTGTGAGATGCTAAAGAAAGGGTACAAATACGTGAAAGAAATGGAGCCCAAATACACAAGGGTTGGAGCCCACAACAATCAATGCTCACTGAAGGAGTCTTTTATTGTACTTCTTTTTTTTCTTTTTTCTTTTTTATATAACTATGTACAAACATAAATTCCCATCTTCATTTGTCAAAAGACATCAAATGGGAACCTCAAGAGTGGGTCAATGCACTTGGAAAGGGAACATGACACCACGCGGGGCCAGAATACGCATGCGTGGGCCCCCTTCACAAAGAGCACCAGATGAAATGAGAGGTTCGTGAATTGGACGCAAAGGCGTCCCATTCAAAGGATCAAACTGAAAGAGCTTGAACCTCTCAAGAGTTTGGGAAATGAGGGGCAACGAAAGAAGAGTTTCTCCTGTTGCGCTGCTGAAGTTATGATCATCAATCCAAACTCTCCAACCAACAGGCTGGTGGGTCGGAACGAGGTCAAGTACCTCGTTATGCATGTCCAACTCACCAGGAGAACAGGAAGTGGGTCTCATACCCAAAGTATCCTCCAAGGAACTCCTAATACCCTCATGAGCAATGTAGTTGTTTGATGTTCCATCATTTCCAAGATGATCAGGAACAATAGTGAGAGGCAAACTCTCATCAGGTTGTTTGAAATTGAGGGTACTAGGGAGCTCTTGCTCCACCAGAGGTGAGTCCTTAAGAGGCACAATATGAAGATCATGTGGCTCAAGGGCCACGGGACAAAAAGATAAGGCACAATCCTGTGCCGACTCATAATGAAGCTGGTCCAAGTTATTCTTAATTTGAATCGAATCCTCCACTAAGTGATCGTGAATTGAAACCCCAAGTCCCTCAGACTGACTAGGAGTTTGACTTTGAAAGGTTGTGCTTTGAATTTGTGGATGTGGTGGTGGTTCGATATCAAAAGAAGAATCCTCATGTTGACAAGAAAGGTTACTCTCCTCACATTCACGTAATTTCTGCGACATTTGACTCACTTGCAGTGTCATATTTTGTATGGACTGTTGAGTGGTTTCCATGAACGTAAGGAAAGTTTGTTTCAAGGAATCAGGTATGCGGTCAACGATGAGGTCCAAGTCAAAGCTTGGGAAATTTTGAGGTTGGGTGTTGATGGGCTGAGAATGAGTCCAATGATTTGGAGTGGGGTGCTGGTAGAATTCTGGGTATTCGGGAGGAGGATACTGGGGTGAATATGAAGTATAAGAATTTGAATAAGAATTGTTTCCCCATGAATCCATCACTCTCGGGATGTACGCGGATGCGTAATGGTCATATTGAGCATTTTGGGAAAATGTATGCTCATACTCAGGCTCTGGGGGAACATAAGGACATTCCCCGATATTATGACCACTCAACCCACAACAATCGCACGGTATGGCTACTGGAGCCACTGGTGCACTCATGTCGTCTACCGCATGCATGAAAGAGGCCAAAGTTTGTTGCCCAGAGTATGATCCAACATAACTAGATGGAGATCTAGCCGTCGGTGCCTCTCTCATATCACCCCTATATGAAGATTGCTCAGTCACATAATGAAGATCATCCCAACCGTACGGGGTGTTCGTCTGAGCCACCCCAGGTTGCATGGGTCCGGAATACCAGGGAGAATCATCCTGGTCCCAACAATGATATGAATGGTCGCCCATGTAACCATCCATCTCAAGAAAAACTCTCGAGTCGATCACTCTCACCACCACGAGGCTAAGCTCGCAAAAAGTGCTCGACTCGACCCTAAACGCTAACAGAGAGTGTAAAGGGTAGGAGACTATAACGTAGAAGAAGGTGAGAAGAAGATGACTCAGAGGAGAAGGGAAGAATCCCTAGAGCTAGCGAGGGTACAGGGTGAAGGTAGAAGCCTAACTAGCAAGCATGGCTCAAACAATGTAAGGCAATGGGTCCTTAGGCTAGACGACGCCTAACTTCGAGGTCACTAGCCTCGACACGCCTCACCTCCCTACAACGAGGACCACAATGCCCAGCAAGTGATACCAGATCCGGAGATCCAGTACCTCCTACTATCGACAAGGTAGGCAACGCCGATCAGGTCATGGCGGTCTCAACTAGATTACTCTCCTAGTGCGTCCGAATTCCTAGGGCCAATGTCTACTTGCTTTTAGTTAAGGCTTTACTTGAGTGTGCTTTTTGGGGCTAAGGGAGGGGTGATGAAATCCCCCACCTTATCTTTGAAGTCTATAGGTGATGCCCCTTAAAGATGTTTTGAAATCTTAGGCTAGCAAGCAACTCACCAAACAAGCACTCACCTCACTCTTGTTTCGATGCAAACCTTACTCACTAATGAATGTCCTAATGCGTGAATGAGTGATAAGGAATGCGTACCTCGCTCCAGCAATCAACGACAAAATGTAAAGCAAAGAAAAGAAAGATGCATGCAAGGTCTACATATGATGCATGACCTAGATGGCAAGAAGTCTAATCTTTTGCTTTGAGTTTTATGGTCCAAGTTGATTAAAGGGGGAGTGATTAATGATCTGGGAGCAAACTAGAAGTCATAGCATGCACAATAGGACTCCCAGATAACACATATTACAGCACTAACTATCATGAGAAATTTGAAGGAAAGAAGCCCCCACCAGGCCGCCAATTGGCGGTCTACAACCGCTGATTGGCGGTCCCTTTTGGTCTTCTGGTCCTCAGATTTTCCCAGTAGCCTCCCCTTGATCAGATTGTTCCCTGAAACTAAGAAAAACTGAAAAAAAAAATTTAAAAACCCCTCGAATCGTCCAAACCAATGTCAGGACAGAGCACCTCCCCGGCAACGGCGCCAAAAACTTGATTGATCTCGTTTTATATTTAACCGCAAGTGCACGGCCGCGTTGAAGCGGTGGCAAATACGGGTCGTCCACTGGGAGGTGTGTCGACACTTGGTTTGTGCGAATGCGAGAGGTAAAGAAAGGGAAGAAAGGTTGGTTACACTAAACTACACTACAAAGCTGAAATGAGATGGAGAAGAAACGATAAAACTAAACCCCAAAGGGGGTAGAGAAATAGTGTGAACATAAAGAAGTGTATGTATGTGTGTTCATTAAGCTCTTCACAACATGTAGTGCATTAAATCATAAAACTACATCCAACTTTCCCTCCACATGAATTAAGATTTCACTACATCATTAAAACATACAAGACAATAGTTGGAATGAAGCTACATGAACTCAAGTATAAAGACTAGACCCTACTATGCCTCCACATGAATTAAGATAAGACTACATCATTAAAACATACAAGACATTAGCTAAGGTAAAGGCAACAAGAGCTCATACACTACAACTTGTGTTTCCAATATTAACTTCATCCATATCCTAACCTTATCATTCCCCATCAAATAGGTCCACTAATCAAAGCATAAGCTAAGCTTCATTCAAGAGCATTAGCATATCAAAGATAAGAGTGGAGACCCATTAGATGGTTATGGAAATCATATAAAGCTCAAGGGATAAAAATAACACACACTTAATACACTACATGATTATATCACATATTTCTCCACCCCCCAAATGGGGATGAAACTACTCACTACTCATTACACTACTGATTATACTAAGCAAAGAAAACATTTAACTAAGATACTGAAATTACTAAACAAGAAATTAAACAAAGTAAAGCAACCCACACAAAACAAGCAACATAACAAGACAAGATTAAAAGAAACAAATAAACTTTTATTAACAATGACTCACATTGAAGGTAGCACTCTTCTCCACCTTGAGTTTTTGCTTCAAGGCTCACTCCTTAGTAGAGAGAATGCCACCAAGCAATGGGTAATTACAATGGAAGGTGAAGAGTTCTATTTATAAGCATGGAAAAAGCTAATCGGGGACAATCCCCCGATGTGGGACTAAACCAATACCAAAAATAGCCTAAACGAACATTAATACAAGTCCAGGAGAAATTTCGACGGATCCTGAGCAATATGGACCGCCAATTAGCGGTCCAAGACCGCCAATTGGCGGTCCAAAATTGTCGGATCGTGTTGGAATTTGTTGTGGGCTTTACTTTCTGGTATTGTTGGTCTTTGATGCGGTTACTCGACTTGTTGGAGCTCCGACCCGACTCGAATTGCCAAAATACTCCCCATGATGGTGTGGAGTTTCCTGGTTTGCTCTTAGGTCCTTCTGTCTTACGATCAGGTCCTTCTGTCTTGCATCTTGGTCCCTAGGTCTTACAATTAAGTCCTTTTTCCTGCTTTTGGGTCCTTTCATGGCTCTTCTCTTCAAACCTCTTTATTTCTGAAAACTAAACATAAAACTCGTCACGTAGCATTGCTTAGGTGTAAGATAATGGATATAAGATACAAATATAAGCATGAAATGATGTCAATCATCGTGCTTCCATGGCTCGGACTTGTTTGGTCCGAGGAGACTAGAGTTCAAAAAATATGTTTTTTCCTAATTTTTATTTTTGTAAAAAATATATTAATTGAATTGTTTTCGGCTTTATTGAGGTCAAATTAATTAGTTAATACAATCGGTTCATGTCATAATCATTTAGTATTCAATTAAATTCTTAGTTATGAATACAAATTAGTTGTACAAATGGTTTATCTCGAAAGGTAAGTGGAAGACCAAGTTCGTGTTCTCTTCCATCTATAAATAATGGTACACTTGAACAAATGGGGTAAGAAGAAACAAAGCAAGCAAAATAGAAACACCGAAAAGAAAAATTCTTTGGATCATTATTTAAGGATCGCTTCGATTTTAGCTTATGGACGAACGTGTAGGTCTTTGTGGAGTCCGATTGCTTCGTGGAATTCAACTTGCTAAACGGGATATCATTCGTAGTGATCCATATGTTGTGCTAAGGATGGGCAAAGAGGTTTGAAAACTTATCAGTAGTTAGAATTCTTATTTTTCATGTGTTTTTGGCTTGGATTAGCATCTATTTCTTGAACCTGAAAATATGTTGATTTGATTGATTTGTGTTATGCGATAATAGATTGGCGTCTTTGTTGGAATTGGTTTGTAGAATTGTTAAGTACAGGAAAACAGGGAAAATCGGTCGACCGAAACTCTTGTCACGGTCGACCGAATAAGTCTAGGAGCGTCCATGATTCGTCGAAAGGTCAGGTTTGGTCGATTGGTGAGGGGCACATGTTCCACCGAAAACCACCAGGAACTTCAGGGCTCGGATTGAAGCAAGAATCGGTCGACCGGTGCTGGGCACGTGTTCGACCAAAAACCAACGGTAGCTTCAAGTCGAGAATCAACATCGCGGATCGATTGACCGGTACTTAAGTTAACTTAAGTCACAGTCGAACGAAATATTCCAAGGACTCCCAGGCGTTGTTCACAAGCACGATTCGGTCGACCGGCTCGGGGTGAGCGGTCGACCGCCAGATGGTAGTTATGCGCAAAACAGACAATCGGTCGACCGATGGAGAATTCCGGTCGACCGTTTGCAGATGGTTTTGCCCACGATATGCACTTTATTTATACGATTTCAGCCCATTATAAAGGGTTTTTCGCCCTAATTTTGTAATATAACATACAATATTTATTTTCTTGAGAGAGATTAGGCTAGAGAGAGATCTAGAGTGCTTTGGAAGACAAATTGCTTTCATCCGCTTGTAATTTCGGAGACTCCTCTTTTTGGAGAAGAGCTTCAAGGAAATGAAACCCGCAGGAGACCCCCCAAGGACGTAGGCATCTTGCCGAACCTTGTAAAATCGCGTGTGTCGTGGTTTGCTTCAGGTGTGTTGTGTGATTGCTTGTGATTTCCATCTTATTCGTGTTTTCTTGTTGCATTAAGATTGGGAGAGGGTCCGAAGTTACTTTCCGCAATCAATATTCTATTTTCGTGGTGCGTTTAATCCGTAGTCGTGTTAGTGCATCTTAGATCTCCCTCCCAACAACTGGTATGAGAGCTTTGGTTGCATACACGTTGTCGGCGGATGCGCGGAACTTTCGGGTAGAGAAATTCACCGGGGAAGGGAATTTTTCGACATGGCAATGGAAGGTTCGTGCGTTGATGTCGCAGATGGACGAACTCTTGTTGACGCTGGATGGAGTCGAAAAGAAGCCGTCGAAGATGATCGACAAAAAGTGGGAGAGTCTGAATCTCCGGTCTATAGGGATCATCGAGTCGTGCTTCCATGGCTCGGACTTGTTTGGTCCGAGGAGACTAGAGTTCAAAAAATATGTTTTTTCCTAATTTTTATTTTTGTAAAAAAATATTAATTGAATTGTTTTCGGCTTTATTGAGGTCAAATTAATTAGTTAATACAATCGGTTCATGTCATAATCATTTAGTATTCAATTAAATTCTTAGTTATGAATACAAATTAGTTGTACAAATGGTTTATCTCGAAAGGTAAGTGGAAGACCAAGTTCGTGTTCTCTTCCATCTATAAATAATGGTACACTTGAACAAATGGGGTAAGAAGAAACAAAGCAAGCAAAATAGAAACACCGAAAAGAAAAATTCTTTGGATCATTATTTAAGGATCGCTTCGATTTTAGCTTATGGACGAACGTGTAGGTCTTTGTGGAGTCCGATTGCTTCGTGGAATTCAACTTGCTAAACGGGATATCATTCGTAGTGATCCATATGTTGTGCTAAGGATGGGCAAAGAGGTTTGAAAACTTATCAGTAGTTAGAATTCTTATTTTTCATGTGTTTTTGGCTTGGATTAGCATCTATTTCTTGAACCTGAAAATATGTTGATTTGATTGATTTGTGTTATGCGATAATAGATTGGCGTCTTTGGATGCCTAACCTTCAGTTACGGTTTTGTCATGATATTTTTGTCCTACATCATATAAATATTTATAGGAGGACCTCATACTCTGTTGGAATTGCTTAAATTCATTCGACATTCCTTTATATTTTCAAGTCGCAGCACCTAGTGATAAATCTTAATTGTAGATCTTGTTTAATGACAGCATATATGTAAAAGTCATGAACTTTATTGTTTTGTATATAGAGATGTCGTATATGTAATATAATTGCGTGCATTGATTGTTTTGTTATAGCTAAACTTAAGTGTATGTAAATATCTAGGTACCATCCCCTTAAAATTGGCGATGATCAATGTTGTATTTTCGAGTTAATGTCAAGTTTGACCAATAAATAAATAACTTAAAAAAACGGTGATGAAATTATATTCTCCTAGCTAGGATCATTTTTCATTTTACTTTGAAATATTTCTTCAAATCCGTTGAAGCGAGATAATGTATGTGTCAGCTGGCGTTACTTACGGACGATATATGACCAACATTAAGCCATATTTCTACTTTAAAATATTGGTTGAAACCATGTTTCCAAGTGTTGAGTCTTCTTCGGTACTTATTCAGTTATTTCTATAGAAACTGAAGTCTAGTGTGAAGAAATCAACCTTGGATCCACTGTGGAATGAAGATTTAACTCTAACTATTTTACATCCCAAGTTTCCAATCAAGCTTGTAAGTTATTTCCACACTTCATTTTCATTGTTTTCTTAAATAAGAATTGTATAACCTGCGATGCATCTTTGATTCATGGGTAAGTCCTACAGAAGTAAATTTGCAATTAACTTTTTTATACAAGATGTGATTATTATTTTTTATTTTGATAAATTTTTATTTTTCAATATTTTGATAAATAGTGATACTCTAAATTATCGTAAATGTTTTTTCATTTCTGAAAGGAAAGATCAATTCATAAATGGCATGATTTTATAATAAAAGTCAGGCCACCGTGTGTATCATTACTATTGTAAAAAAAGAAGGTAGTATCAATGCTTAAACTACCTAGTACGGTGAAGTTTCTTTTGATTCAAATATTTTGTAGGAAGTATTTGACAAAGACATATTCAGTGGAGACGACAAAATGGGCTACGCAGATGTGGACATAAAACCAATTATGTACGCAGCAAAGTTGGGTCAATTGGCAGTCCCTGATGGAACTATCATAAAAAAGGTGGAACCGAACGCTGAGAACGACCTTTCCAAACAAAGTGAAGTTATTTGGAGAGGTGGAAATGTGGTTCAACTCGTGACTCTGAGGTTGAGGAACGTGGAGTACGGAGAGACAGAGCTCGAACTACACTGGGTCAATCTTCCAGGTGCAAAGGCTATATGATCATGTTTCAAGTTGTAGACATTCTTGGACACATATATACATGTAATGTTAAGACCTAAACCTTATTAGGGATTAAACCCACGAAATTAGGGTTGCATGCATGGGTTTTGGTGTGCTTTGCATGGGGAAGAGAAGAGAGATGATGAGGTTTAGGGTTTAGGTAGGGGCAGGTTACTGTAGCACATGGGGTTTGGTGTTTAAGAAGCAAAAACTCACTCATTTCTTCTCTTTTGTTGTTGATTTCGTTCCACCCCCAAACCTCACCTTTCTCATTTCATTCCGGCGATCAGAGAAGGAGGGAGAAGAGCTCCGGCGACGTGGTGGAGGCGCACGCGAGGAAGGAGCGACGAGAACAGAGGAAAGAGGGAGAAGAAACTAGAAGCGACGCCGGAGGAGGAGGAGCTCGCCGGACGCGTTCTCACCTCGGAAAAGGTATGCGAAGTCTTCATAGTAACTCCCCAAGAGGTGTGGGAGTGTAGGGGGCGGCGTTGGTGTCGTTTCCCCGACGAAAACCCGACTGGACAGAAGTTGAAGACGCTCTGTTCAGTCAACCGATTGAGAGTTCGGTCGACCAAACAACGTCTAGATGATGCATGTCCAGAAGGGAAATGTATGTTTCGGTCGACCGGTGGTTGTGTCGGTCGACCGAGTTTAGTGAATTTTAATTTACTGCCCGAAAACGGTCGAACGACGTCTGTGTGACGGTCGACCGTATATGCCAAATTTTAGTGGGAATCTAAGGGTTATATTAGCCGGTCGACCGGTGGTTATTCGGTCGACCGAATCCCAGTAGATAGGTTAGACAGACCTTCGGCCGACTGAGTGTGTCACGGTCGACCGAACTGCGCAAAGTCGGTAAGAGCGTTGACCATCTAAGGGGTCGACCGCTCATTGTGATCCGGTCGACCGACCGCGTACAGTTTTCCTGCAGTGAAGTGCTTGTTGATCCGGTCGACCGGAAGAGTTTCGGTCGACCGAATACAGTGGGCATGATTCAGGCAGGCTTTCTTATCGGTTGAGCGGACCCTGGTTCGACCGACTAGATATATATATGTATATAAATGTTTAGCGTAGACCTTCCAAACGATCGACCGCTAGATTGATCTTGTTCGACCGGTGGGTCAAATTATCATTGGTGGATTCCACATTCGACGAGGGCGATTTCAGTTGGACCCCTTGAGCCTGTGCGGCAAAGGGATGCCTTCCATGCCTGTGTGGGTGGGAGACACCTTCTTCCTTGTGTAGGGAGGGGATGCACTTTCCGTGTGTCGGAGAACGGTGTCCCTTGTGCCTGTGCGGCAGAGGGATGCCTTCTTCCTTGTGTAGGGAGGGGATGCACTTTCCTTGTGTAGGAGAGCGATGGACTGTCTGTGGGCCCGAGGCGGTTTTGCATTGCATGTGCGTTCTTGACTTTTCGTCTTATTTTCTGTTTATGATAGGAGATGTTGGCATACGGGGTTCCTTGCTGGAACTCAGGCGGATTTTGTGTTTCATTTTCATGGAGCAGACAGTCGTAGGTTGGTGGTGACCGAGGGGAGTACCTCTGGGATTGGGTCCTGTCATCTTATCTTTTTGTAGAGGTAGTGATTACAGTAGTTATGTATTAGACATGTAATCACTCTTTTGACACTCTGTATTATGACTTCCACGTTGAGATATTTTTTGTATATATGTATTCAATTGACTTTTCTAGTAACGTGCTCTTGTTGACCGTTGACGGTCGTATGTTTATCTTTTAAATTTGAAAAAAAAATCTACTGTTCCGGAACGTTACATGTAATGCATATACTTTGCGTTTGTTATTTAAGAATGTGAAAAATATATGCATTGGTGATCTTTAATTTGTCTTGAAATTTGCTTGACGTTATATACTTTTGATATGTATGTTGTATCCAGATCTCAGTACGTGAAGGGTTTATGTTGACATTGGTAATTACACTCCAATCTATCCATTTATGAATGATTCACTTTTCTTAACTCGTTTGCATAATATCATTTCTTGTAACTTATTTTACCTCCTTACTGTATAAATAGGTGGATATTATACTCCTGCAGAACGCAAGAAATAGAAGAACCATATTGTCTCACAAAATAAGTTTATCCCTTTGTTTTTATTTTCAAACATGTCGTTGTCAACATGACGTTGGAGATTTAATTGGGTGGTAACTATTGGATTAATATGCCCAAGATGTGCATAGATCATCGTGACACATGACAGTATTGGTTGTCCATCTCATGAAACCTGGGTGGATATGGCGATTAGTAGAATTATTTGGTCCATATATAAACTCAAATTAGCTAGGGTTTTATTCATGGAATGATGTATTAAGTTTCCAAAACGCCAATATCATAATACAAACAAAACTCCTGTTGGTATTGTGATTTAGAAGTCAATCAATGGATGATGTTATTCTAACGGTTCAATTTATGATTTTTTATAGGAGAAATCACTACAATCAATGAGGTCAACCAAGTTTGTTATTGCATTATTGTTGTATTTCGTGTAAGCAAACTTATTAAATTTGCTCAATACATTCATATTTTATTGCAATTTGAAGTACTTTTCTACTAGTCCGACAATGAAAAACATAAAATTTTAAAATTTTATGTTTCAACTCAAAATCCAAGAAGGAACATCATTTTATTATAACTAAATTTAATAACTTATAATAGGTAGAACACTCAACTCGTTCTTTGCATGAATTGATCTTTGAAAATAGATGCAATCATCATGATTAGCATATATAAATAAAAAAATTTGATTATGATTTTCAATGAAATAAGATCAGAATCATAAGTTATGCAAGTGGCTGAATTAATTGTTTCTCGTATAAACTTGACTTCAATTACGCAGTCTACAAATTGATAAGATCAAATCAGAAGCTTCCCGTCTTTTTTGATGCAAAAAAACAAAAAACAAAAAACAAAACAAAATAACGTATTATATATGGTTTACAAAAATAAAGTTAAAAATAAATTATCTTCACCCAAAATCTCTTAATGCATTGACGTTGACCTTTGATGCAAGAAGGTAAATCATACAAAAAAAGGATTTAGGACAATCTCAATGGGTAAAATCAACAAAAAATACAAATAAATATCCTTAAATAAAAAACCTTATGGAAGAGCTTTGAAGTAAAAACCAAAATTAGAAAGGCTCTTGAGAAAATTTCTGATAATAAAAGAAATATGTAATATATAAATTTATAGGTTAACATCAAGAAATAATAAACAAATGTAAAGTTTTGGCGAGAATTGTCAAAAATATTACAAAAGGCAAAAGAAATTGGACGATTTTCTAAAAAAAACTGCTAAAAACATTTTGTCCAAAAATCACAAAAAACACGAAGTCTCACAACAATGTTTGTCTACCTCTCACCTCCGAGGGAAGTGCTTAGATTTCAAAGAATTATAGAAACAAAACCAGAAAAAGAAAAGGGGAAGACAAGAAAAGCTTGATATATCTTCTTTTTCATTTCTTGTTTGGATACACAAGTGAAAAGAAAAAACAAAATGCTCATATTGAATTGACCATATTAAGCTGCCTTTGTGTTCTAACAAAATTCATATGGTTTCAAAGGACTCTAGCAACTTTTTTTATAAGTAAATAAAGTTAAATACATACTTAAATTAGTAAGATTAATGGATACATTTCTATAACTTACTTATAGCCGTAATTAAAATTAAATGGCATGCTTTCATTAGAATGCAACTAATAAGGTAGAAACACTATAATCCATAAATAAAGCAAATTATGTTAACAATTGCAGCATAAACTGTCGGTGGTCAGCAGCAACCAACAAGGCAACTTTAGGAGACGGGTGTTTAGGCGGAGGAACGGGTGTTTTGTTTGGGTGTGGGGGAAAAAGTGAGGTCCTTGTTATTATTACGGTTTTTGTCGATTGGATAATTATATTCAGCAGTAAGGATGGGGTGAAAAATAAGTCACCTAATTTTCTGTTAAAACCCCTATTCCTCATCTTCCTCCTCTTTTTCTCCAGCTCCGGCGAAGGCATCATTGCTGGAAAATCTGTCAACCACGTCGCCCCTAGCACGTCAGATATTACCAAATCGGCGTGGCAGACCCCTTACCACGTCGGCCGTAAAGTTAGCCGACGTGGAAGGGTTCATCTTTCAAAAACAAATTAAAACAATTTATACCTTACCACGTCGGATTCGGAGACCGACGTGGTTGGGGGCTTCCACGTCGGCGGTTACGTAAACCGACGTGGAAGGGTCCATTTTTCAATTTTTTTTAATAATTCATACCCTACCACGTCGGTTTTGGCGACCGGCGTGGTAGGGGGTCTTCCATGTCGGTCTTTAATTAATCCGACGTGGTAGGGGGTACGTCTTCCACACTGGTATTTATTTAATCCGACGTGGAAGGGTATTCGTAAACCCAAACAAAACCCCCAACCTAGAATTCAACAAACACAAACCCTTCCTCTCCCTGACCAAAGCATTCCTCTCCCCTTGCCCGAGCGACCTCTTCCCGGCAACCCCCTTCCCCGAGCGACCTCCCCTTCCCGGCAACCCCCTTCCTCGAGCGACCTCCCCTTCCGACAATAGTGAAGTCTTTCTGTGTCATGTTATTTGTCTATAAACATACATGGAAATGCAATACGAATTTCGTGTTTTGGGCATGTTTTGGATTTTGTATTTGAGGCATGTAGTGGGTCTGAATTTGTTTTGGGGAGTTTGTAGGAAGGGGATTGAATCTATTTTGGGGAGAAATGAGGGTCTTCCATGTTGGTGTTTAATTAATATGACGTTGTAGGGGGTCTTCCACGTTGGTGTTTAATTTATCCGATGTGGAAGGGTATTCCTCTCCCCCATTCACTTATTGGGATATTAGCTATCTAAACATGGTGAGTTTCTTTCAAATACCAGTAAATGTAACATACCTGGAAATGTTATGATTGTTGAGTGGTTTTGTCGTGATTTTGTATGGTGTGCTTTTTTGCCTTTTTAATGTGCAATAGTGGAAATGACTTACACTTGTTGTCGTAGTCGATTTCTGATTGTTTTGTCGTGATTGTTTTTTTGTCTTCTTTCAGGTTAATGGCTCCCAACAAGAAGAACCGCCCCCAAACTGGCGATGAAGGCCCGACGTCGGTTCCTCCACGTGGAGCAACTCTTATGTTAGAGTTGCAAAAATAAAATAAAACATGAAGGTCCATTGCCTTTGGACTTTGATTGTGTCTTAAAGACGATTGGAGAGAATAACATTCATTGCCCTAGTTATTTGGGTATTCTCGCTAACCAAGGTTGATATTTGTATTGAAAAGTGGTCACAAGATGATTCTTCTCTAAAAGAACAAATTTTGGAGGATGTAACAGTATATCTTTCTTTATTATTTTTATTTAAAATTTCCTCTCTTATTGATTCTAATTTTCATTTTTTTTTGTTGTAGGACAAATTCATTTTTCAATCCACTAAAGCGTTGAAGAAGAAGTGGATTTCGTATCTTAGTAAGTGGTGGAAAGACTTTTAAAACAAAACTCACATACATGTTCATCTTTGGGGAATCTAAGGATCGTAACCCTTGTGCTATTTAGAACTTCATTTCGCCAAGGTCATGGGTTGAGTTCAAAAGAACCAGACTTTCTCTAGCATTTATGGTAATATATACTCATTTTTCAATACGTAGAATTTATTATGTTTATTTTGATAATTAATCCATTAATTTCATTTTCAGGAAATTCGGGAGCTGAACAAGAAACGACAATCTGGTAACAAGTTTCAGAATAGATTGTCCAGAGGCGGTTACTGCAAACTTGAGGAAGATATGATGATGGAAAAATTTCCAAAAAAAGAAGCTCTGGAAACAGGTATGAGTGAAGAGCAGACAAGTAATTTGTCGCATCCATCTCCAATATCTAGAGAAGAGAAGTGCAAGAAAGCGCATATTACTACGAAATGCAACTACATTAATGAGGACTCTGAACTAGTTGCCTCCAAGATTGTAACTTAACTTTAATTTTTATGCTTTGTGTATGTGGTTCTTAATTAATAAAAAATTTGAAATTATTTTCGTATAGGATGAACTTTCAATGAAAGCTTCCCAAGGAGAATTTGTTTCGGATGGAAAAAAATGATATATTGTCCACAACCTTGGGTGAGGAGGAGCATCCTGGGAGAATACATGGTGTAGGTAGTCGAATAAGACTACATAAGTATTTTGGGTCATCATCCTTACAACGCCATTCCAAAGGTAATCACGTGAAATGTGACGAGAAGATCCATCACCTAGAAAACCTTGGGAAGAGTTTGTATAATCACCTTGGAGTTTCCACCAATCTTAGCACAGATTTACCAACCCCCCGTACTGCTTCAAGTGTACAATTTAGGGAGGTGTTCCCACAAGTAGGATTTAAGCATGACACGCTTGACCATTTTGAGGTAAAATTATAATTTATAAGTATTTATTTTCCCTTTTACATTATAGCACATGTGATAATTTAGTTTTGATATTTACAGGATGGAGCTGAATGTGAACTCTTTGTGAATGATCTAGATATACAACTTGTAGCATATGGGAAGGTGTACACACTAAAGTTGCATCGCGTAAACAAATTGGATCCAAGAATTCGAAGGTGACTTTGGATACACCTAACTGTGGTGATGCACTCCTACCAATTCCTGAATCTGAAGTTCAGATAGTGGGCGATGTTGAAGGGTGGGTGTCACAATGGCCTCGTTCATTGATTAAAATAAATGCAAAGGCAAAGGTATCAACTTTAATTTTAATATTTGCATAAATGGTTGATATATAGTAATGATGTAAATATGTTCTAATGATATAATTTTTTAATTTCATAAGGTTGAAGGTCCAACATGCAAGCAATCTGAAAATGAAATTGTATTTGACGAGAGACAATTTCCTCAGAATTGTCAAATGTTGTACAATTTCATTCGACATAAGGATGAAGATTCAACAGTTGAAAGTGTTATGAATATAGCAATTGTAAGAGACGTGACCGATGATGACATCAAACCTAAGTTGTATGTCGTAATAAATGATGCCATGCAATTTTTGAGGATAGAAAAATTGTGTATAAATATCATCCAAGTTCAATTAAAGTAAGTCATTTTGTCTTTTTAAATATTTGATTACAAATTGTTTTAATATTAATTATAGTATATTGATTTTTGAAGAGGCTTCTCTACGAATTGCATTTTGAGAAAAAAATTGGTTATTTGTGTCCCACAATATTCTTGAATTCAAGCAATTCAAGCGATGACAGTAGACCACAAAGATTGCTCAGGTTATGTGTGATTGCGAGAAGAAGCGCTAGTGCAGAATAGGAAATATACGTCGGATATACGGCTTCTATTCGATTGGTTATTGGTGTTCCATAAACTGACGTATATCTATGGGTCGTCTAAACCTAGATTTCAGTCACTAATGGTCAACGTCTATTCTAGGGAATACGCGTTGGTTATCCCCATAGTCGACGTATATTCTAAGGGAATATGCGTCGGTTATCCTCACAGTCGGCGTCTATCTAAGGGAATACATGTCGGTTATCCTAACATACGACGTCTATTCTAGGTGAATACGCGTCGACCATCTGCACAACCGACGTCTATATCCGTCGTAAAAGACTTGGTGTCGGTCATGCTCACCATCGACATCTATACCCTTCCCAAATTTAAAAAAAAATGTTGAATGCAATCAACATCATCATCTTGCACAAATTTTATTTACAGTCATTCATCCTGCACAACAGCACATTCATCTTGCACAAATTTCATTCAGAATCATTCATCCCGCACAATCATACACAAATTCAACTAATTTCATTCACCCACATTTATATTTCACAAATTCATAAACACAATTATTCACAAAGATTGATCATATTAAAATAAAAATTATAGCCAAATAATGTTAGTTCAATAACATGTTGGTAATACAAAGAATGTGGTTCAATAAAATTACAATCATGACATTAGAACTTGTTAGTTCAATAACATGTTGCTAATAAAGTAGCAAGCCCATCGCTCGCGAGTATCATCAGGCTCATGTTGAGAATAAGGCTTGTTATTCTTTTGGAAGACTTATGAAAATAAAAGTGCACAATATAAATATGTAAGTAATGAAACTATAATTATACCACTGAAAATGATCTATATTACCTCAAATAGGTCTATGTTTTTAGGTGCAATGTCGATGATTTCCTGCATGTATCTTATTATGTGGTACCCACATTCGGTACTTCCAGTATGTTTGCGGTACTACAAAGATATAAATTCGCTAAATATACGTTCAAGTACTTAACAAAATTAATAAAAAGGGGGAGAAACTTACTCCCATTGCATGCCAGATTACGCATGTATTTTGGAAGTCCTTGTTCCACCAAATATTTTGTAAACCTTCATTTTCCCGAGTAGCACAAGTTATTCAATAGGAAGTTGATAATACTAATAAAAATACACGAATTACAAATACGATGACTAAAACAAACTTACAGTGAAACAAGTTTCTTTAAGGATGTCCTTGGTGTAGTCGACCCCAAAGGAGTTCGATCGGTGCATCCCAAGTCAGATGACTCGAAAGCACCAAGCAATAAGTCCCCTCAGACTTAATTTCCCGAGTTGTAGGAGCCGTGCAAGAAGAGAGAACACCCTACTCACTTCTTTCTTATCTACACGAACCAAAATCCCTACACCTAAGGTTTCACAACAAGAGTTTAAGGGTTCCTGATTACAACAGAGTTCCTTATACTGACATACACGAATTATTTGACTCACTAAGTTCAGGGTGGACTTCTTTATTTATTTGAGTACTGAAACCCTATGATTACTGATTGACATCATATCATGCATATATTTGTGTCTTATATCCTTTGATTTAGCCTAAGCAATGCTATGTAACAAGTGTTATGTTTATGTTTCAAGAATAAATAGGTTTAGGAAGAAGAGGCTCAAAAAGGACTTAAATGCAAGGAAAATGACTAAGTTGCAAGACTTATGGACTGAGATGAAAGAGAGAAGGACCCGGAGGCAAAACCAAAAGGATTAATGAGTAAATCAAGAAGCTCCACACCTTAATCAAGAGTATTTTGGCAATTAAATCCGGGCCAACCATCAATAACCCAATCGGGCACACCAAACACCAAGACATCAAGCTAGAACCAAGCCAAGCAAATTTAGACATGATTAGAAGAATATAGACCACTGATTAGCGGTCCCAGACCGCCAATCAGCGGTCTGGATTGCTTCAACACGCACATGATTTGGTCGGGTGGTAGATTAGGTTGTATTTAGTCCATATTTGGTATGCTTTTAGTCCCATACCGGGGGATTATCCCGGATTAGCTTTTTCCATGCCTATAAATAGAACTCTTCACCTTCATTTGTATTCACCCATTGCTTGGTGGCATTCTCTCTACTTGGAGTAAGCCTTGAAGCAAAACTCAAGGTGGAGAAGAGTGTTACTTTCAATGTGAGTCATTTTAATAAAATAATTGTTCTTAGTTTCTTTTAATTTTGTCTTTTAATTCTTGCATGCGTCTTTAGTTTTACTTTCCTTTCATTTAGCTTCTTTAATATTTTTTGTTTGCTTAGTCTAATTGTCTTTCATTAGAATGTTTTGTTTTGTTAATATAGTTTGTAATGTAATGATTAGTGAGTAGTTTCATCCCCTTTGGGGGTGGAGTAGATGTTTATACATGTTATGTAGAATGCTAAACATTGTTGTATGTGAGAAATGTTAGTATGCTTGTTTGAATTAATGAGAACACTTAACCTGATGGTTTCTGCCATAATGTTTAGGTACATTCCATGCTTTCTTAGGTTCTTAATAACAAACTTGTCATGCTAATATTAATCACTTAGGTTAGTGCTTTGAATGATAGGTCTTGCCATGAGGTACTTCTTATGCATTACAAACACTAACTACAGTTGAGCTTATTGTATGCATTCATCCTTTCTTATTTCATGTGTACACACACTCCACCCCTTAGGCGTTTTCCATTCCTGATTTCTATCTTCTTTTATTAGTCGCTTAGTTTTAGTTCGTTTTGTGCTTTCATTTCCTTCCTTGTTGCTACATGATTAGTGTAGTTTAGTTTAATCAATCTTTCTCTCCTTTCTTTCCCACTCGCCTTCGAACAAACTAAAGTCGACACACCTCCCTATGGATCGACCCGTATTTGCCACCGCTTCAACGCGGCCGTGCACTTGCGGTTAATTAAAACGTTCAATCAATTACTCTCCCCCAAAGAAAATCCTGGTGCATCCTTACAACTAGATAAGACTTAAAGTCGGTGTACTAGATATCTTAATGCATCATGTTCAAGTCAATTTTGGGAGCTTCTCTTTTTACTTTGCCTTTTAACAATTTTTGCACATTCTAAACACTCGCAAAACCCACAAATATTTTTTTTTTGCAAAGCAAAAGGGAGCCATTGCCTCTAATATATTTATTTGTGTAAACATTTACAACCTATCAAAATTTTCTATTACAGCCCTCGAGTCATGCTTAGTGCATAACTAGAATCTACATTAAACAACATACAAAAAAACTCTCCACCTTAATGGTGTTTCAGCTATTCCCAATTACTCTCATACATTCGTAAAGCCTCAGCGTCATCTCGAAGCTCCCTAATCCTCGTGTCCATCAGCCGCACCGCATCCTTTATAAATGTGCTCACATCCTCAGGTCGACACTTCTCTTTTTCGAATATCCGCCTATTTCGTTCTTGCCAACACTCATATATGGTTGCAGCAAGAGCAAGTCTTGTGGTGGCTTGCTGTAGCTTTGACCCTCACATCGTTTGGATCCTCTCCACTTCCTCACCAAGAGTGAGGCCTACACTAGTGTCCAGCCGTAGTATTGTCAGCATTTGTACCCATAATCACGTGTGAAACAGCATTTCCAGAAAAGGTGTGCCATATCTTCATCTCTTTCCTTACACAATACACAACGAGGGTCATGGATTGCTCCCCTAGCTCGCATAAGTGCTTTTTTGATCAGCCGTCCTCTTATGGATCTCCAAAACGTGATAGCATGCTTAGGTATGTGATACTTGTGCCAAACCACCTCACTCCAGCCCACCTTCCTTCCTCGAGGTACCACCCAGCTCCAAGCTTCCCTTGTTGAAAATGTTTCACTTCTTGCTCCGGCTCTACTAGGCTTATCTCGCCCCCCATGAATTGTAGTTTGCAATATCCTAGGCCATAATACTACCATCTCTAAGGACCTCGGATCAGGGAGAGTCCAAACCCCTTTATGAATGAACCAAGATACCCGTCGTACTGAAGATGTTCTCCTCCGTGCGAGGAGAGTAAGGGTTGTCCACACCAAGCGTCGGTAAAAAACCAAATTTTTGTCCCGTCTCCCACTTGGTATTGGATTCTATTCTTTGCCACTTCGCGGACACTTAGAATGCCCCGCCACGCCCATTAGCACCTAGATGGTGGCCTAGCTAACCAGATGTTTCGGTTCCGTAAGTATTTCCTTCGTATACACCGAACCCACAATGATCCATCATCCGTGATGATCAACCCAAGGAGCCGAACCAGCCCAGCATCATTCCAGTCCTTTAGTCTCCTCAGCCCCAAACTTCCCTCCTTTTTCGGTTTGCAAATGTCCTTCCAAGCCACCGCCACCCACTTCGTAGGGCCTCCCCAAATGAAGTGAATCATGATGCTCTCCACCTCCTTTAAGACTTTCCTCGGGAGAAGAAATGCTGATGTCCAATAAATGCTCATTAACACGAGTACGCTCTTGACTAACTCCACACGACCCGCCATCGAAAGAACGTTTCTCTTCCATGTGCTAAGCCGTTGTTGCACCTTGCTGACCAGACCTATGCAATGATGTCTCCCCAGCCTTGCGGAGAAGAGAGGGAGGCCTAAGTATGTAACCGAAAAATCAGCTCTCTCCATACCTAGATGTGAGCAAATCCATGTGCCCTCGGTGACTCCTCCTCCCATGAAAACATGACTCTTTGCTACATTCAGCTGCAACCCGGAGTTTGCTGAGAATTTAGTAAGGATATGCTTTATCACCTAAGCATTGGCTCTTGTAGCAGCAGCAACGACCATCACATCATCTGCGAAAAGGAGGTGGGAGATCTGTACATCCCCACATCTAGCTGGTTCGAGAGATCCCCTCTCAACCTCCCTTCTGAACATGGCGCTCAAAACCTCCATACAAAGAACAAAAAGATAGGGAGCCAACGGATCCCCTTGTCTCAGTCCATTCGTGCCAGCAAACGGTCTAGAGTTCTCGCCATTCACCATAACAACAAAAGATGCTCGGACACAAGCCATCATGAGTTTACACCAATGGTCGGGTAGGCCCACCCTCTTGAGTATTATCTCCAAGAAACTCCAAGAAATAGAGTCATAAGCTTTCCTGAGATCTAGCTTCAAACACATCCTTCCACGCCCTCCTCCTAGATGCATATTGTGGCATATCTCGTGAGCTAGCAAGATGTTGTCACTGATTCTCCTGCCACTCACGAATGCGCTTTGTGTTTCCCCCACCAATTTTGGAAGGAGTACCTTTAAACGATTTGCCAAAATCTTTGAAATGAACCGGTACACCATATTGCAAAGGGAGATGGGTCGATAGTCATCAACGACGACCGGTGTTGGGACCAACACATGTCAGTACCTTTAAATGACGACCACCCACAAATATATTTCTTTCGCAAACACATTACGATTTTGAAAGAAATGAAAATTTTAAAGTACTAGGCAAGAAAAAGAAGACAAGTCACCCAATGATCATGGTATAACAGATATATCAATGTAAATTGCAGCACACTATCATGACCCTAACAATGCAAAGAAAATAAAATAAAATAAAAGGCTCGACTACACACACACATAAAACACCCCCCCATGTTTACTTCATGCATTGTCCTCAATGAATGTGTGTATGATACTACATGGATTTATGCATGAAAAAGAAAAGATCTCAACAACATGAAGCACAAAAGGAAGTTAATGGTTATGTTGATGGACATATACCCAAATTCTCGAAAACCTGTGAGATACTTAAGAAGAGAGACAAATACGTGGAACAAATGTGGCCCAAATACACAAGAGGTTGGGCCAACAACAACCAATGCTCACTTGTGGAGTCTTTTGTTTTTTTGAAACTAACAAACTATGTACAAAATGAAAGGAATGATCACGTCAAGTGATCACATCCGTAGGAAGTTCATGTAAAGATACGACTTCCACCTTTACCTCTATCATGGTCCCCTCCAAGTACGGTTTTAGCCAGTGTCCATGAACTTTGAACACGTCGTTGTTACTTGGGTTTTGAATCTCAACCACCTTGTGAGGGAAAATGGTTAACACGATGTAGGGTCCATACCAATGACTCCGAAGTTTTCCCAGAAAAAAAGTGGAGGCGAGAGTTATACAATAAGACCTTTTGTCCCACCGTGAAAGTTTTGATCCAGACCGTGCGGTCGTGGACAATTTTGGTGCAGGACTTGCAAATCTTGGCATTTTCATAGACCTCATTTCTCAACTCCAACTCGTTGAGGTCCAACTTTCGGTTGGCACCGACAAAATCAAGGCTTATGTTAAGATGTTTGATTGCCCATAATGCCTGATGTTCAAGCTCTACCGGACGATGACAAGCATTGCCATACACAATCCGATAGAGGGACATGCCTAGGCCAGTTTTATACGCGGTGTGGAAGGCCCACAATGCATCATTCAATGTAACCGACCAATCTTTCCTCGAAACATTAGCTTTTTCTTTTCGAGTATCCGCTTGATTTTTGACGGTTGGAGATTTCCACTTGGCCACTGGTTTGAGGATGATAAGGTGTGGCCAACTTGTGCGTGATGGAATATTTCCTCATCACTGCTTCAAAGGATCAGTTCACAAAGTGAGTACCTCGATCACTAATGATACAACGAAGTGTCCCAAACCTCGCAAAGATGTGTTCTTTTAAGAATTTGATCACAACTTTGCGATCTTTATTGCGAGTGGGGATCGCCTCAACCCACTTTGACACATAATCAACCACCATAAGAATGTTGGTGTGACCATGGGACACAAGAAAATGACCCATGAAGTTGATTCCCCATACATCAAAGATGTCGACCACTAGGATAGGATTTAGTGGCATCATATCACGTCTCCCAATGCGGCCCATACGTTGACACTGTTTGAACGCTTTGCAAAATGCAAAAGTGTCTTTGAATAACATGGGCCAATAAAAACCACATTGGAGAACTTTGGCAGAGTTTCTTGGCACCGAAGTGCCCACCACATGCCTCGGCATGGAAAAAGGACAAGACACTATGAATCTCGTCGTTAGGAATGTACTTTCTTATCATTTGATCGGCACAATACTTAAATAAGTAAGGGTCCTCCCAGTAGAAGTGCTTGACTAACGACTTAAACTTGGCTATCTCATTTCGTGCCCAATGCGTCGGCACCTCCCTGATTACTAGATTGTTCACAATGTCCACAAACCATAGAGTGAGGCTATTGCCATGAGAATTCTCGTCAGGGAAGTACTCGTTCAATGATGGATCCGGTGAAGGTTCAACATGAATGTGTGAGAAATGGTCAGCGACGAAGTTTTCACACCCTTTCTTATCCCGTATCTCAAGGTCAAACTCTTGCAACAACACGATCCAACGAAGGAGACAATATTTTGCATCCTTCTTAGATAAAAGGTAACGAAGAGCCGAGTGATCAGTGTAGATGATGACATGTGACCCAATCAGGTACATACAAAATTTCCCAATGCAAATATAATCACGAGAAATTCTTTCTCAGTAACGAAGTAATTTAGTTAGGCATCAATGCGAGTACGACTAGCATAATAGATTACATGAGACAATTTGTAGACTCTCTGACCCAAGACTATTCCAACCGCATAGTCAGAAGCGTCACACATCAGCTCAAAGTGAAGAGTCCACACCGGTGCCTTGATAATTGGAGCGGATGTCAACTTACGCTTCAAGAACTCAAAGGACATGAGACACTCGGGTGTGAACTCGAAAGGGGTGTCTTTGGCAAGTAGGTTAGTCAATGGTCAAGCTAGCTTGCTGAAGTCTTTAATGAAACACCGATACAAACCGGCATGTCCAAGGAAGGAACGAATGTTCTTTACCGAGGTGAGTGGTGGTAGCTTAGAAATAAGCTCAATCTTTGCTTGATCCACCTCAATTCCATCCTGAGAAACCTCGTGTCCCAACACAATGCCTTTTGTGACCATAAAATGACACTTTCCCCAATTTAGGGCTAAGTTCGTTTCCGTACATCTCTTAAGAACCATGTTTAAGTGGTGTAAGCACTCATCAAAGGAGGTCCCATGGACCAAGAAGTCATCCATGAAAATCTCAAGGAACCTCTTGACCATGTCGGAAAAGATACTCAACATACAATGCTGGAATGTTGTAGGCGCATTGCATAGTCTGAAAGCCATACATCTGTACTGAAATGTCCCAAAAAGGCATGTCAAAGTGGTCTTCTGATGAGAATTAAATTTATACCGCAAGTGCACGGCGTCAATGGAGACGTGGCAAATACGGGTCGAACACAAGGAGGGAGAGATTTTGTTATTAGTGTGATTTCGATTGGGGGAAAGAAGGAGAGAAGAAATAAGTTGGTTTTGAGATTTTTGATTTTTAATTATCTAAAGCAAGAAACAAGAACAATTAAAACTAAAACAAGAACAAAGAAGTGAATTCCGTTGGGTGGAGGTTTAGATTTAGGGTTTAGATTAGAGAATTCAGAAACTTATAATAAATCATATTAGTTATAAAGCATTACATGATAAATGATTTAACATAAACTCAAGTAATCAAAATATACTAACACGAAATTAAAATAATAACATTCATTCATCTTCTCTTCACCCTAAATCCGTCACCTCCACCCTTTGGAAGGAGTTAGAAACTCATGGAGGGAGGAAGAAGGGATCCTAGAGGCATTACAAAAGAAAAGTAAAAACAAGAAATAAAAGACAGAATTTTATTACTAAAATAAAGACAAGTACAATAACAACTAAAAACTAGGTCTAAGGCCAAGGACCCTTCTACCATCGTTCTCGGGGCTATTTATAGCCGATACAAGGGATCCCAATATATAAATGGAACGTACACGCGTCAATACAGCATTGGTGAAAATTTGAGCACACGGATCGACTTTTGTGCGGCTAAATCGCCGCAATTTGTACATGAGGTGCGGCGGAATCGCCACCTTTTTGGCTCGGATTCGATCTAGATTTTTCCTGTGTGTTTATGGTATGATTTGATCCTCCTTTGCGCGTATGGATTGATTCTTTCCATTCTTTTGAGCTCCGGATTAATTCCTTTATATATATGGAGATTCACATTGATTTTTCTTTAGATTTTCTCCATAATAATAAAAGCTACTCGTGATTTGCAATTAGGTCCTTGTCTTTTTGCAATTGAGTCCCCAGATACTTTTGTGCTCAAGTCCTTGTTCTTTTTGTGATTAGGTCTTGAATGCTTTTATGCTTGGATACATTTCCATTTAAAACCCGATAAGCTTGAACTTGGTCTTTATGATAGAAATGAGTCTTTTGCACGCGTTTATGCTCGGAATGTGGGTAATTTGCATTCAGGTCCATGTATTCTGTAAATAAGACTAAACACATACCTTAGTAGCATTTATTGATATAAAAGTAATCTGAATGAAAGACATATGATGCAATGTATGCAATGCATCAAATACCCCCACCCCTAGATTTTGCTAGTCCCTAGCAAAACAGAAAATAAGAAAAATAAAAACATGGAAATCCTAACTCATTTTCGTAGGAATCACGGTTGCACTTAGCATGTGCAACAAGCCTTTAAACCTCCTTGTTGCCAAGGAGGACGAGTTTTGGCTCGTGAGGGTTTTCAGTTGACACACCCACAAAGTCTTAATTCAACATTCCATTAATAGCTCTCAATATCCCTACCTCAACCTTATACATCTCATTATATGAATCTAACTCATTAAAAATATGACTTGGTCTTTGTTCCTCCAACATTCACACTACTAACCCTTCTACACATGATATCACTTAAATTATTTTGCATGCCTCCTCTGGTGGTGAAGTATCATTCGGATCAACCATGGAATGGATCATTCTTTTAGCTTTGGGCCTTGAGTATTTTTTTTCTTCCGTGATTCAACACATTTGCTTTTTGACACTTTTACCCTTTTTGCATTCGTGTAGCGAGTTTGGTCGATAATCCCGAGCTGGTAGACTCATGTTACCGGGTTTCAAGATACCCCTACAGACCAGTGACTCAAAGGCTTGGGCTTTTGTAGTCATTTTGCAAAATGTGTTTCCTCACTTTATTCCTTTATTTTATTTTACTCAAGGCTTAATTGCTATTAGAAGTCCACACTTCCCGGTATATTTTTCTCAACCTCTGCTTTTTATCAACCACTTCAAAGATTTGAATCATCGAATTTAAGTGCATACATGTCTTAAAGGGTAATGGGTTATTTCTTTGGAACTTCGATTTATGTCATAATTTCTACAAGCAGAACTATATAATAAGGAACAAAAAATCAATGCAATTTGTAAACGGGTTTTGGCAGTTCAATCTTAAGCTATGTCATGAAACATTGATTTTTTTAAGGTATATATATTTTTTGAAATAAAAGACAGCTATATAGATAAATATATACATAAACATCCCCCCACACCTAAATCATGCATTGTTCTCAATGTATGCAAATATAAAGCAAATGCACTTATTACCTTGGTGAAATGCGGTGGAAGGATGAAATTTGCTCAAAGTCAACCATAGTCAGAACTGGATTGAATGACACCATATTGGTGCATGTATCCAGTTGAATTGTTCCCCATGTTGCAATGAGAGTCCTGAGTCACAGGTTCCACACCCCTCACATAAATAGGTTCTCTTATTTGCTCGAGTGATGGTGGGTGTGTAGATGAATTCTTTCCCTTTTTCTTACTTCCTTTTTGATTTTGTGATGATTCAGAAATCTTATAGATACGTGATTTCATCACAACGTCACTTTGATTGCATATTATTTCTGGCTCACTATCAATATGAAAGATATTAAATTCAGCTTTTAAGTTCCCAAAAGATAATTGCATGAGCCCATTTCGACAGTTTATCAATGCTTCCGAAGTGGCTAAAAAGGGTCTGCTTAGAATTACAGGGATTTGTCGGTTAGGATTTACAACAGGTGTGGTATCTAGTACGACAAAATCCACTGGGTAAATGAAGTCACCAACCTTGATCAAAACATCCTCTATTATACCTCTTGGTTTCTTAATAGAACAATCAGCAAATTGAAGGGTTGTCTTAGAGGGTTTTAGTGGACCAAGGTTCATTTGCTCATAGACAGAGTACGGGAGTAGGTTAACACTAGCACCAAGGTCTAGAAGGGCTTTGTTGATAAAAGTATCTCCTATTGAACATGAAATTGTGGGACACCCAAGATCCTTATATTTTATAGGAGATGTGTTGGACAATATAGAACTTATGTTTGCAGTTAAGAATGCCTTCTTTAGTACGTTCGTTTTTCTCTTTTTAGTGCACAAATCTTTTAAGAATTTAGCATAAGCAGGTATTTGTTGAATCATGTCTAAGAGTGGAATGTTCACCTTAACTTGCTTAAATACTTCCAAGATTTTTTTTATTTCTGCACTTGAGTTCTTTTTGAGTCTATTAGGGAATGGAGCTTTAGGAACATAGACTTGCTCAGGTTCAGGTTGAGCTATGGGTTCAGGTTGAGTAGGTGGGTTGGGCGTTTCAGATTGGACGTCAGGTTCAATGGTCAGGTCATATGTGGGTGCTTGATGGCTAGATTGATTGGACACTCTAGGATTTACCACATTGTTATCAACTTGTCTTCCGGACCGTAATGATACTACTACATTTATTTGTTGGAACAGTCCTTCCTCATTAACCATTTGAACCGGTCTAGGGTTGTTATTTCCTGAAGGTGCTTGATAGGATTGATATGAATTATTAGATCTAGGGTTCACCTCAGGTTGACTTGGAAGCCGACCCTTTTCTCTTTCACCTACTATTTGTGCTAGTTGGCTGACTTGTGTCTCAAGCCTTTGGAAGGTCTGGTTGGTTGTTTGTATAAAGGTTTTCATCAAATTTTCCAAGCTTGTCAACCTGACCTCATGATCGTTATTGTTACTAAACCCAGATGATGTATTATTTTGATTATACGGGTTTGGTTGTTGTCTAGGAGGTTGACCCTGTTGGTTTGATGAGAAATTGGAATTATTACGCCAACCCGAGTTATAGGTTGATGCGTATGGGTCATTTCTAGCATGGTTATACATGGCATTAACTTGGTCCCATTCCGCACAATCCTCCATTACATGACCTGTTTGACCACATCTAGAGCAAGGGATAGACGAGGCTTGAGTCACTCGGTTTTGGGTTCGTAGCTCTAAACTTTCCATTCTGCGCATAAGGGTAGCTAGTTTTGCTTCAGCCGCTATGTTGGCATCTACAGCTAAGACACCTGGTTTGGGTTGGCTTGCTATTCTAGATCCAATACTTGGGTTAAGCGGTGTTCTAGCATTGTCCCATTGCATACTATTTTCAGCTAATTCCTCAAGAAAAGTCCAGGCATCATTTTCATTTTTCGACATAAAGTTCCCTTGGCTTACGGATTCTACCATAACCCTAGATGTGGGTGTCAATCCCTCATAAATAATTTGGCATAATTGCCATCTTGGAATTCCATGATGAGGGCATTGGGTCAGAACACTTTTGAATCTTTCTAGATAGGAATAGAACAACTCGCTCTCAGACTGAACGAATGCAACAATTTCATTCCTAATCCTCATAGTCTTATGGTTGGGGAAATAGTTTTTTAGGAAAACTTGAACAAACTCAGCCCAACTTCAAATGGATCTTTCGGCTAGACTATATAGTCATTTCTTAGCGTCGTCCTTCAGTGCTAGAGGCACGAATTTCAGACGCACTGCCTGCTCAGGGATATGCTGGTACTGCATAAGAGAGCAGATTTCCTCAAATTCTCTAAGGAAGAGATATGGGTATTCCCTAGAGGTGAACTTAGGCAACATACTCATGTATTGTGCCTTAAGTTCGAAGTCGCGACCCGGTATGGTGGGCATAACGATACACGATGGCTGAGCAGCCATCGCTGGATAGCATCGATCCCTCAGAGTTATAGGTTGTGCAACAGGCGGGTCCGCTACGTTCTCACCCATTGGATCCGGGTGAGGTGGTGCAACAGGTGGATTGGGGCTAAGTTCCAGACTGGAATCTAGATGAACTCGTGAGAGTCGATTACTCAAGTCCCGAATCCAAATCTGAGTGCACCGGGTTGAATCAATTTATGAATTCAAATTCGGAATTTAAATTCCAAATTTAATTTCAAGAATTAATTACAATTTTTTTTTTATTTTCGTTTCATTTTTTATTTTTTTTATTTTTTTTCAAAAGGGAAACAAACAATAGAATGGGGAAAGATGAGAAAGGAATCCTAATCTAGAGAATTTAGGTGAGAAGAGAAAGAAGACTCAGATGAGAAGGGAAACCTAACTCTAAAGATAGAAAGAGGGTTGGTCAGAAAATTCCTAAGAAAGCACGGTTCAAACAATCCTAGACCTAGTGTCGCTTAGATCTAGACGACTCCTAACTGGTTGAGTCGAATTGATTTGCTTGATTCACCTCCCTCACTAATCAAACAAACTTGGCCAGGCCGTGTATAGCTAGTGGGGGCGCTTCCGACAGAGTCGGTGCCAATTAGACAACCACTTCGCTTGGAAGACTTACGTCAACACAAAAACACTTTCTAGACACCAAATTAAATTCAATCGGCTTCAGGTCATAGCAAGTCAAACCAATTCTTCTCCTTAAATGAGTCTGAGTCCTTAGGGGTCAATGTCTAGTTGATTTTAATTCAAGGCTTGGGTGACACTTTAGGTTTGTGATTTGTGGGCCACGGAAGGGTGATGAAATCCCCACCGTATCTTTGCCTACGGAGTTGCCCTTAAGATAGTTTAACTTAGATCTAGCAAAGATAGTCAAACAATGGTCTTTAGAAGGGGGCAATTTCAAGGTTGTATGGAAACTATATTATATGCTTAAATGCATTCGATAAAAACCGCGATACGTACCTTGCCTCCAACACTCTTCAACAAAAATTAATTTGCAAGAATTGAGCAAGAATAATGCAAACAAAAAACATTATATGATGCATGCACTAAGTTCTTCTAGTTTTGCCAATTTTTAGGTCAGAGTTGAATTATTGCAATTTATGGAATTTTTGCCCTACACATGCAGTTCTACGAAAAGGAAATTGTCTGAAAATAGAAATTACGAGGAAAAGAGGCAACAAAGGTTACCTTATGCAATGCTCAGTCGGGTTCACCGCCCGCTCTCGAAATTTCAGATGCTCTGCGCGTCCACCCAGCGTTGATGCGCGTCCCAGAAAAGTTTGAACCCCAGAAGCTCCAAGTGTACGGCGATTCCGCCGCAAGTTGTTCTATTGGTGCGGCGATTTCGTTGCTCGTTTAGCTCAGACCGTGCTCGGATTTCGTCGTGGACTCTGTTGTCTCCTGAAACACAAATCCAAATAGTTAGATCGCGCACAAGATAAACCGAACAGAATCGAAATCAACAAAAAAAACAAAATCTGCGTCGCCTCCCCGGCAACGGTGCCAAAAACTTGATGAGAATTAAATTTATACTGCAAGTGCACGACGTCAATGGAGACGTGGCAAATACGGGTCGAACACAAGGAGGGAGAGATTTTGTTATTAGTGTGATTTCGATTGGGGGAAAGAAGGATAGAAGAAATAAGTTGGTTTTGAGTTTTTTGATTTTTAATTATCTAAAGCAAGAAACAAGAACAATTAAAACTAAAACAAGAACAAAGAAGTGAATTCCGTTGGGTGGAGGTTTAGATTTAGGGTTTAGATTAGAGAATTCAGAAACTTATAATAAATCATATTAGTTATAAAGCATTACATGATAAATGATTTAACATAAACTCAAGTAATCAAAACATACTAACACGAAATTAAAATAATAACATTCATTCATCTTCTCTTCACCCTAAATCCGTCACCTCGACCCTTTGGAAGGAGTTAAAAACTCATGGAGGGAGGAAGAAGGGATCCTAGAGGCATTACAAAAGAAAAGTAAAAACAAGAAATAAAAGACAGAATTTTATTACTAAAATAAAGACAAGTACAAATAACAACTAAAAACTAGGTCTAAGGCCAAGGACCCTTCTACCATCATTCTCGGGGCTATTTATAGCTGATACAAGGGATCCCAATATATAAATGGAACGTACACACGTCAATACAGCATTGGTGAAAATTTGAGCACACGGATCGACTTTTGTGCGGCTAAATCGCCGCAATTTGTACATGAGGTGCGGCGGAATCACCACCTTTTTGGCTCGGATTCGATCCAGATTTTTCCTGTGTGTTTATGGTATGATTTGATCATCCTTTGCGCGTCTGGATTGATTCTTTCCATTCTTTTGAGCTCCGGATTAATTCCTTTATATATATGGAGATTCACATTGATTTTTCTTTAGATTTTCTCCATAATAATAAAAGCTACTCGTGATTTGCAATTAGGTCCTTGTCTTTTTGCAATTGAGTCCCCAGATACTTTTGTGCTCAAGTCCTTGTTCTTTTTGTGATTAGGTCTTGAATGCTTTTATGATTGGATACATTTCCATTTAAAACCCGATAAGCTTGAACTTGGTCTTTATGATAGAAATGAGTCTTTTGCACGCGTTTATGCTCGGAATGTGGGTAATTTGCATTCAGGTCCATGTATTCTGTAAATAAGACTAAACACATACCTTAGTAGCATTTATTGATATAAAAGTAATCTGAATGAAAGACATATGATGCAATGTATGCAATGCATCATCTTCTCATGATCCTCAGGTGCCACTGGAATTGGATTGTACCCAGAATAGCCATCGAGGAAACAATAGTAAGCATGTCCCGCGAGTCTTTCAAACATTTGATCAATGAATGAAAGAGGGAAGTGATCTTTCCGCATAGTGGCGTTCAACTTCCTATAGTCAATGCGGACTCGCCACCCAGTTTGAAGTCGGGTTGGAACTAATTCATTTTGTTCATTACGAATGATGGTGATACCCGACTTTGTTGCTACAACTTGGACGAGGCTTACCCAAACGCTACCCGAGGTAGGAAAAATTATCCCATTGTCCAAAGATTTAATGATTTCTTTCTTGATCACCTCGGCCATGACTGGATTCAACCTCCATTGGGGGTTCCAACACGGTCATGCCTCATCCTCCATATAGATGTGGTGTTGCACGATGGAGGGACTTATCCCTTTAATGTCCTTCAAGGACCACCCACTGGTTGACTTATACTTGTTTAGAACGTGAATCAATTGCTCTTCTTGATCTTGAATCAACGTCGATGAGTTGATTACTCGGAATGACTGATTCAGACAAAGAAAAATATGTTTTAGTTCCTTTGAAAGTTACTTAAGCTCAACACTGGGTGGTTCCTCGTGGCGGGGTGCGGTTCCAACTTGAGGGGTATAATAGGAGGAGCTCAAATGTGATGAATAGCATGCGCATCGTTCCACAACTCACCCCCATCCTCTTCATGATCGAAATCATCCATGATGTATTCATTCAATTTTTCATGAATCAGGGGGTACTCTTCTTCTATTGCTTCTTCAACTTCCCGAACAAGATTCATTTCCGTGGGGTCCTCAAAAGATGTCGGCTGCCTGGTCATATTGAACACATGGAATGTCGCGGTCAAGTTCCCGAATGACAGTTTCATGAGTCCAGTTAGGTAATTGATTAAGGCATTTGACGTTGCCTGAAATGGTCTACCCAAAATCAATGGAATCTGAGAGTGGGTAGTCATGACTGGTTTGGTTTCAAGGACGATGACATCAACAGGAAATATGAAATCTCCGACCTTGATTAAGACATATTCAATGACCCCCATCGGGATTTTGATCAAACGATCAACCAATTGTTATGTTGTTTTCACAGGCTTGAGCTCGCCTAGGGTTAATCGTTGATACGTAGAAGCGGGTAATATGTTAACTGCCGACCCTAAATCTAACAAGACATTAGTAATGCGAGAGTCCCAAATGACACATGAAATTGTTGGACTTCCTGGGTCCTTCAATTTTACGTATGTTGGGTTCGAAATGACCGAACTCACATTAGCCGCCAAAAAGGTTTGCTAGGGACATTGGTTTTCCTCTTGATTGTACAGAGATCGTTCAGGAATTTTGTATAAGGAGGTATTTATTGAATCACGTCTACCAAAGGAATGTTGCCATTCACTTTCTTGAATATCTCCATCATTTTGTCGACCCTGTCACTTGGCTTCTTAGTTAACCTACTACGATATAGAGATTTTGGCATGTAGGTTTTCTATGGTGCTTGAGAAGGATGTGTTGGTGTATTACCCTCACTCTCAGCCTCTTTCTCACCATCATTCCCACTGAGGGGGTGCACCGGCTGCAGAGATGGTGGTTGCGGCATTGAAATTTGGTTGTCAACCTGTTTTCCACTAAACGTCACAATGGCATGAACGTGGTTAACATGTTCTGCCACACTGTTTGTTTGCCACTTCAAGCTCAAGAGATTTCAGGGATTGCTTAGTGGAAGCTAGATCTTGTTGAGTGGTCGTGAGGGCTTGACCCTGGTTAGATATGAAATTTTTGATCCAGTTCTCAAGTGACCAAAACCAGACTTCATTATTGTTTCGACTGGGGAACCATGGTGGGCCAAAGGGTTGGACCTGGGTAGGATGTGTCTGAGATGGATAAATGTATGATGAATGCATGTTGTGCTTGTAAGGTTGTGGTTGGGGGTGTGCATAGTTAGAAGGACCACATTGACCATTATTTTGGCTCCAAGAGAAGTTTGGGTTGTTCCTCTAACCTGGGTTATATGATGAAGAATATGGGTCATTTTTGGGGTGACAGTTAATGGCATTGACCTCCATTTCTGGAGCCATGTAGCCACACTCCTCACTCACATGACCGACTATACCACGCCTATGACATGAAACAGAACTACATATAGATGCTTGGGAACTTTTCGTTTGGTTCCGGAGCTCCATCAAGTCCATACGACACATCAAGCTTGCATAGCGTACCTCATTGGCCGTATCGTGATCGACGACAAAAGTTGACTTGTTTTCACTTGGTTGGAATTTGTGATCCTCGCACCTATGCTACTATGTGATGTAAGTGGTTCCCTAGTACATTCCCATTGCATGGACTTTTTAATGAGGTCTTCGAGAAAAGCCTGAAAGTAATGTGTTCTAAAAGTGTTACTTTTATATGTCAATTATTATGAATTGGAAGTGCAAACATTTTGTTCCTTGATTATGGTATTCGTCTTTTGGAAGTGTTAAGGAAAAGGCGCTTGGTCCTTAACCGTAGAGATCTAAAAGATAATGATTTACATAAATCAAAAGTTATTCACAATCATGGTAATTGACATGGAACATTAATTACCGAGATAAGATTGTCATATTGGTCATCGAATGTTGTAGCTCTACAAATAATTGACGACACAAGTATATGAAAGACGAAAATGGTTACTTTTATATATTGAATAGACCTAACAAGTATAACATTATGGAATTGTGTTTTGTGTCATTAATGTTTTACTGTGTCTTGGATCCTAAGATATTAGACTTATATCTTTTCACTCAAGAAGTACTTAATTTGATTAATGTCAAAAGCTATCAATGAGTATAGTGATAAAGGCAATAGTTGGTTGAACATGACTTGAGATGGAAAAGCTAGCTAGTCAAACGATTATCATTACCCCTCTTAATTGAGTAATAAAACTAGTGGGTCCCTTGATAAAGCAAAATTATAATGTGCATAATTTAACTTGAGTTAATTTCATAGTTATAATTAGCTTAAAGAGATCAAGAAATTTATATAATACAAAGGTGACACATTTCTACTTTGTATATATTCTTACTAGCATGAGGCAAGGGACGGATACAAGTGGTGCACTAACATCACTAAATGGATCTTGTTTAGTTCGAGTGGAACAAAGACATCTATGCTAATTGGGTAACTATAACGTGTAGCTAAATACCGCTTATAGTTTGAGATATTAAGTGTTTAATATCGCTGTCAATTTAGCATAGATCCTCCTATAAGTCACACCACAAAACTGGGAAACAAGAAGCTTGATTTTAAGTTCATAAGATTTGTCGGGTTTCATGTAAAAATGGACACATGTGGTGAATCAATAAAATCAATATGTCATGAGAATTAAGATAATTAGAATCATGGATAAATTCATATGAGGTGTATATATTATGGGGTGTCATAATTTAATATTACATAGGATAATATATTACATAAGATATGAATTTCTTAAAACCCCCAGAAGATCAAATTTTTTTGGATATAAATCCAAAATTTGACAAAGGCAAAATCGGGGTCAGCACGGTAAACCGTTTAGGGTTTGGTCGACCGAGGTGTCTTCGGAACGGTCCACCAAACGGGGAACGGATAACGCATTTGATTGACCGAAATTTTTTGGTGTACCTGGACAATTGGGATCGGTCAACCGGACTTCAACGGTCAACCGAGAGAAAATATCCAGAGCTATCTTGGGATATTTTTGGTAGACCGAATGTGACACGGTCAACCAGAGCGAGACGTGGATCGTCCGAATTTTTCCAGAGAATTTCTCATGTATATCCGGTCGACCGTCTAGCTCACGGTCATCCGAACGTGTGTTAAAACCGAATGGTTCGGTTGATCGAGAAGAATTCTCGGTTAACCGAACAACACGATTTTTGCCTAAATTATTAAGAGACTAATTAGATCATGGGTTGAATTAATTCCAAATTTGATCAATTTTTTTTAGGATGCTCATGTGGCAATTTGGGATTAATTTTAGGAGAGAAAAGGCAAGAGATCATGACTAGATAATAGTTCTTGATATGGATGTTTTGGGAGCCTATAAAAGGACCCATCATCCTACTTGTTTCATTACATGCAATATAAGTCTCTCTCTTTAATTCCTTCCTTAATCACCACGAAAATCACTTAATAGTTTTACGTTTTGGAGATAGAAATTTCAGGAAGCTTAAAGAGGGGTTCCTAGCTAGATTTGAAGCTTAATTAGAGATTGATTGGCTCATTTCTCTCTAATCTTGTTCAGAGTTTGGTGAACACTTGGAGGCGAATCGGCAGGCGATTGGACGAGCAACGGAACACCAGATCTTCTGAAAGGTTTTAGAGAACCTTTAGGTATTATCGTCTCTCTTTTGTTTATTTTAATATATGTAGGAATGCATGATATTAGAAAAACATATACATGTACGTAAGATCAATGAAAATATGAAGTCGATCTTGTATGTTTGTATTAAAATTTTCGAAATATACACATACATATGGACACGAAATCCTACAAAGCGCATGCGTCTCTCTCTTCCTTTCCCAAGAAATCTCCTTGACACATGGATTCAAGAAACGTTCAGGATGAAGTGCTCAGACCTTTATACACAATTTGACAAAGGCACCACAACTCAATGCCATGGTGAGGGCATGAGGAAAGTAGTTCCTTAAACTTCTCAAAGTATGCATGGAAAGTTTCATACTAGAGTTGATAGCAAGAATTAATTTCTTGTCTCAACTTTTAAGTCCAATGATGAGGAAAATACTTTTTAATAAATGCAGATTGAAACTGGTCCCAAGTTGCGAATGTGCTCGCTTGGTGGCTATACAACCACTTTCTGGCATCATCTTTGAGAGCGAAAGGAAACAGTCGAAGATGGATGGAGTCTATGCTCAGCTGCTGTAGCTTAGACCATGGTTAACGGAGGGTGGACGAACTCGGGTGCCCCACCACGTTGTCTTTCCCACGTGAAACGCACACCACATCCTCTGCACTTCCCTCACCCGATAGGAGGATCGGGTGTTGGGCGACACCGTGAAACACACGGGCGGATGCAATATATGGGTTGGGCCCCCCAATTCGTTATTTTTTGTGTTAAAATTCTTAGAAATTTCATTTTAAATTTGTTTTAAAATATTTTAACAATTTTTTTGAAAATATATATATTTTTTTTGATTTTGTAAAATTGTTTGTGATTTTTATTTTAGCTAGAATTGATCTCCAAATGACATGGAGGGGAGAGAATGTAAGGTGTTTGGGGTGTTTCCGAGCGTGACTAAGGGGATTTTTTGGGTCGAATGGGTGAGCTTACGTGTCAGGGAGAGAAGTTGACGTGAGGGAGAGAAGTTGACGTGGTAGAGAGAGAAAGTAGGGTTCCCAGGAGTAGCCTGGGCGCTGTTATTTGTGTCCTTAAACATAGCGAAGACCTCCTCAAATTCTTGGAGAAACATATAGGGATCACCGTTACCCGAAAAATGAGGAAGCATGGAGATTTACTGAGGTTTAACCTCAAAGTGGTTCCCGATTTCCTAGGGCAACGCGATGCAGGACAGAAGAGCAGTCCGTGCCGGAAAGCATCGATCACGTAGAGAAACGGGAACAGGTGGCATAATTTAAGGGTCCAGGCTCTTCCTCGCGGTACTTATCCACCATGGAACCCGGACTATGTGGGACATGAGAAGGGGGTGGTGTTGAGAAATTGACTATCGAGGCAGGTTTGATGACGCACAAACATGCACAAAGGTGCATGATTGACATCATTTCATGCTTGTATTTGTATCTTATATCCATTATCTTACACCTAAGAAATGCTACGTGACGAGTTTTATGTTTAGTTTTCAGAAATAAAGAGGTTTGAAGAGAAGAGCCATGAAAGGACCCAAAAGCAGGAAAAAAAACTTAATTGTGAAGACCTGGGGACTAAGATGCAAGGGAGAAGGACCTGATCGTAAGACCAAAGGACCTAAGAGCAAATCAGGAAACTCCACACCATCATGGGGAGTATTTTGCCAATTCGATTCGGGTCGGAGCTCCAACAAACCAACCAGATGCATCCAAGACCAAGAAACACAACAAGGAAGGCCCACAAACAAATCCAGACGGATCTGGATCATATAGGCCGCCAATTGGCGGTCTGGATTGGCCCAGATCCACTTAATTTTCTCCTGGACTTGTATTAATGTGTGCTTAATCTATTTTTGGTATTGGTTGAGTCCCGCATCGGGGGATTGTCCCGGATTAGCTTTTTCCATGCTTATAAATAGAACTCTTCACCTCCCATTGTATCCATCTCTCTCTTTGGTGGCCACCTTCCCTACTAAGAGTGAAGCCTTGAAGCAAAACTCTGGTGGAGGAAGAGGTACTTGTAATTGAGTGAGTTAATAATAGAAGTTTTCCTTTAATTGTGTTGTTTCTCTCTTAGTTTAATTTCCTTCCATATGCATGTTTGCTTGTTTGTTTTGTTTTATGCTTCTTTAATATTTCTTGCTTGATTAGTATAACTTTCATTTCAGTATTATGCTTTCTTTTGTTAATATAGTTAGTGTAATGAGTAGTGAGTAGTTTCATCCCCATTTGGGGGGTGGAGAAATATGTGATATAATCATGTAGTGTATTAAGTGTGTGTTATTTTTATCCCTTGAGCTTTATATGATTTCCATAACCATCTAATGAGTCTCCACTCTTATCTTTGATATGCTAATGCTCTTGAATGAAGCTTAACTTATGCTTTGATTAGTGGACCTATTTTATGGGGAATGATAAGGTTAGGATATAGATGAAGTTAATATTGGAAACACAAGTTGTAGTGTATGAGCTCTTGTTGCCTTTACCTTAGCTAATGTCTTGTATGTTTTAATGATGTAGTCTTATCTTAATTCATGTGGAGGCATAATAGGGTCTAGTCTTTATACTTGAGTTCATGTAGCTTCATTCCAACTATTGTCTTGTATGTTTTAATGATGTAGTGAAATCTTAATTCATGTGGAGGGAAAGTTGGATGTAGTTTTATGATTTCATGCACTACATGTTGTGAGGAGCTTAATTACACACACATCACACACACATCTTTATGTTCACATCATTTCTCTACCCCCTTTGGGGTTTAGTTTTATCGTTTCTTCCCCATTTCATTTCAGCTTTGTAGTTTAGATTAGTGTAAGACATCTTTCTCCCTTTCTTTACCTCTCGCCTTCGCACAAACCAAGTGTCGACACACCTCCCAGTGGACGACCCGTATTTGCCACCGCTTCAACGCGGCCGTGCACTTGCGGTTAATATAAAACGATCAATCAAGTTTTTGGCGCCGTTGTCGGGGAGGTGCTCTGTCTAGACCTTGGTTTGGACGATTCGAGGGGTTTTTAATTTTTTGTTTCCAGTTTTTGTTAGTTTCAAGGAACCAGCAGATCAAGGGGAGGCTACTGGACAAGTTTGAAGGAGAGAAGCTTCAACTTGACCGCCAATTGGCGGTTTGGAACCGCCAACTGGCGGCCTGGGGAGGTCATCTTGCCTTGAAATTTTTTCTGGTAGTTTTGTTCTTCCATTTTGTTATCTGGGAGCTCTATTTTGCATGCTTTGACTTCTGGTTTGCTCCCAGATCATTAATCACTCCCCCATTAATCAACTTGGCCCTAAAATCCCAAGCAAAAGACTAGACGTTCTTATTTGTTTAGGTCACGCATCATGTATTGACTTGAGCATATAGTTGTCTTTTCTTTTAGCTTTAATTTCAGTTGTTGAGTGCTGGCGTAAGGTACGCATTTCCTACACTCATTCACACATCTCGTATGCCCATGCATTAGTTAGTAGGATTTGTATCAGGACAAGAGTGAGAGAGTGTTTGATTGGAGCGATTGATTGCTAGATCTAGGATCAAATCGCTACTAAGGAGGGGCTGTCCCATAAAAGATAAGGTGGGGGATTTCATCACCCTTTCCTTGGCCCCAAAAACACTCTTAATAAAGCCTTAACTAAAAGCAAGTAGACATTGGCCCTAAGATTGCGGGCGCACTAGGAGAGTGATCTAGTTGAGACCGTCATGACCTGATCGGCGTTGCCTACCTTGTCGATAGTAGGAGGTACTGGATCCCCGGATCTGGTATCACTTGTTGGGCATTGTGGTCCTCGTTGTAGGGAGGTGAGACGTGTCGAGGCTAGTGACCTCGAAGTTAGGCGTCGTCTAGCCTAAGGACCCATTGCCTTACATTGTTTGAGTCGTGCTTGCTAGTTAGGCTTCTTCCTGATCCATCTACCCACGCTGGCTCTAGGGATTCTTACCTCCTCATCTGAGCCCTCTCCTCATCTATTCTCTACGTTTAGTCTCCTCCTCTGAGTACACCTTCTGTTGTGTGTCGTTTAGAGTCGAGTCGAGCATTTTTATGCGAGGTTGGGCTCTTTCTGGTGAGAGCGCTCGACTCGAGAGAGTGCTTATTTCTGAGATGGAAGATCTTGGTGATCGACCATCTCCGCCTCGTGTTCCTTTGGAGCAAGAGGCCGAGTCGTCTCGTGGTGGCGAGGGAGACCGGGTTCCATACATGGACTACCTCGGTCCATTCCCACCACCATGTAGACCTCCTTCTCCTCCTCCTCTGACTCGAGAGGAAGGGAGATTCGGTCAGGATCGAGTTCTAGGTGCACCACCACCTTTAGCTCGACAGGATAGGCCGATGACGTTGTGGGAGCAGACCCATCCTGTTCGGGCCGCGCAGCCTTCTTGCATAATTGTTCCCCCTGCTCGCGGGAACAACTATGAGCTGAAACCTCAATATGTGAGCATGCTTCCAACCTTTACTACCAATAAGGAGGATCCGTATATCTTTATACGCGAATTCGAGGAAGTATGCTCCATGTTCAAGCTTCAACAGCTTGACGAGGATTCAGTCCGGTTGAGGATGATTTCTTTCGCATTGAAGGATAATGCGAAGAAATGGATGTATAGCCTCCTGGCGAGCTCGATTCGGTCATGGGATGACTTTGTGATCGTCTTTCTGAAGAGATTTTTCCCTCAAAGGAAAACTCAACAGATACGGCACCAGATACATCAAATGTATCAGACCGAGACCGAATCGTTTCATGGTTTCTTTGAGAGGTTCAAGAACCTTCTCCAGCAGTGCCCTCATCATGGGATTGAGCTTTGGCAGTTGTGCCAAATTGTTTATGAGGGCATCAACTACAACACCCACACATTGTTGGAGTCAATGTGTCAGGGTGACTTCCAAATGAAACCCATCGAGGAGGCTTGGGACACTTTTGAATCCATGGCTGAACGCACCTTCGAGTGGGATACCATGAGAGAGCTACCAGCCGCCAGGTCTTCTGGTCGAGCTGGATCTTATCAAGTTGAGTCATCGATCGCGTCTGAGGCGAAAATGGCTGCTCTCATGCGTAGGATTGAGAGTTTGGAGATGGACCGAGCTCCAGTAGCTCAGGTCGCTACTCCCGAGTGTAGTAGGTGTGGATTGTCGGGACATGATGACTTGGAATGCGCTTACGCTCCAAGGGATACTGAGCATGCAAATGCGATGTATCAACAAAGGCCCCGAAACGACCCGTACAGTCACTCCTACAACCCGGGATGGCGTAACCATCCTAACTTCTCTTGGGGGACTAGTGGGGGTAACAGTCAGAGCTCGCACGCTCAACCTCAACCTCCGCCTTATCAACCTCCACGCCCATCGGCAACCTACCAACCTCCACATCAAAGGTCTCAGAACCACAATTACCAACCTCCTCAGACCTCTTCGTCGGGTTATTATAACCAAACTCCACAACCCCAACGGGTTGACCCTAAGGACTCCACTCTTGAACAAACCCTTCACGCGTTCATTCAGAGTACACAATCCATGCTTTCGGCCAACAACAATTCGGTCAAAGCATTGGAAATGCAAGTTAGCCAGTTGGCTAATCAGCTTCATGAACTCGAGAAGGGCCAATTACCGAGTCAACCCGAGGTGAATCCTCGGGGTACCCATTCTCAAGGAAGGACACCTTTACCTCATGCTACCTCTGAACCGACCAATCATATTAATGTGATTCATACGTTGAGGTCTGGTAAGGAAGTGGACAACCACATTGGGGTGCCTTCCTTGTAATCACCATCTCTGAGGGAGCTGGATCCTGAGGCTCCCTACACAAATACTTCCAGGAAGGAGCCAGATTCTGAGGTTCTTTCTACATTTCCTTCGACAAAGGGGCCGAACCCTGAGGTCCCCTTGTCTCCTCTTGTGTCGAAGGAACCAGATTCTGAGGTCCCCACTCATGTTTCTTTAGACCAGAATTCTGAGATTCCTTCGCACCATTATGCCCCGAAGGCGCCATTCCCTGAGCACCTTAAAAAGAAAACCTCTGATCAGCATGACAAGATGCTTGAGATGTTTCGGCAGGTTAAGGTGAATATCCCTCTTTTGGAGGTGATTCAGCAAATGCCACCATATGCCAAGGTTCTCAAGGACTTGTGCACCAAAAGAGAAAAACTCATGTTCCAAAGAAAGCTTTTCTTGCGGCTAACGTGAGTTCTTTGTTGGCACAACCCATGCAAGTCAAGTACAAGGACCCTGGTTGTCCTACTATCTCTTGTGTGATTGGGGATGTGTCCATACATCGAGCCTTATTGGACCTTGGTGCATCTGTTAATCTTCTGCCATATTCTGTCTACATCCACCTCGGTCTTGGAGACCTCAAACAAACAAAGACCACTCTTCAATTGGATGATAGGTCTATGAAGAAACCAAGGGGTGTGGTGGAAGATGTGCTGATCAAAGTGGGAGAGTTCATTTATCCAGTCGACTTCTTTGTCTTGGATACTAAACCTGTGCCAAACCCACTTGGACAAATTCCTGTCATTTTGGGGCGACCATTTCTTGCGACTTCCAATGCCTTGATCAATTGTCGCAATGGTCTAATGCACTTGACTTATGGTAGTCAATGCGCTGATTTCAACATCTTCACCATTGGCAAGAAGCCAGGTGCCTTCAATGACCCTGTTGAGGTCAACCTTATCCAGGGCTTGGATGGTATTGAAGTTGAGGGCACCTTCAAGTACTTTAGAGAATTATTCGATGAAGATCCTGAAGGTGGTGAAGATGTTTCACCTGGGCTGGCACAAGAAGGTGCCTTATGTTTTGATCACGTGGCCCTTGAGCCACATTCTTCTGATCGTGTGGCCCTTGAGCCACATTCTTCTGATCTTGTGGCCCTTGAGCCACATTCTTCTGATCATGTGGCCCTTGAGCAACTTCTTTTTGACCACGTGGCCCTTGAGCCACATCCTTTTGAGCATGTGGCTTTTGAGCCACAAGATACTATTTTTATGGCCTCTCGGCCACATGCTCTTCATTTTGTATCTGCTGAGGACCCCATGTGGGTTAAGATTCAACCACCTGATACCCTTATACCTGATAGAGGTTCACCTCTCATTCATGCCTCCTCTTTTGCTAACTCTAAAGAGGCATCAACCGACCACAATGCTTATAAGGGTGTCAAGTGGTCGAGCAATTCTGTTGTGTATGTTGCGACCCATGCATGCACATTTCTGGCTCGAGAGATGGTGGGTTCCCATTTGATGTCCCTTGACATATGAAGATGGAAGCCTATTGTTGTACATAGTTAAAAAAAAGAAAAAAGACTCCTTCAGTGACCATCGATTGTTGTGGGCCCCAACCCTTGCGTATTTGGGCCCCAATTCTTTCATGTATTTGTATCCCTTCCTTAGCATCTCACAGGTTTTAAGGGAATTTGGGATGTGTCCATCAACATAGCCATGAACTCCCCTGTGTACTTCATGTTGGTGAGATCTTTCCTTTTTCATGCATAAATCCATGTAGTTTCATGCTCACATTCATTGAGGACAATGCATGAAGTAGGTGTGGGGGGGTGTTTTACGTGTGTACATAGTCGAGTCTTTTCTTTTGATTTTGCTTTCTTTTGTTAGCATTGTTAGGGTCATGTTAGTGTGCTGCATTTAATATCGATATATCTGTTTGCCATGATCCTTGGGTGACTTGTCTTCTTTTGCTTGCCTAGTGCTTCAAAATGTACACATTTCTTTCAAAATCTTCATGTGTTTTCGAAAGAAAATGTTTTGTGGGTTTTGCGTGTGTTTAGCATGTTCAAAACCGTTGAGAGGCAAAGTAAAAAGAAAGCTCCCAAAATTGTCTTGAACTTGATGCATTAGGATATCTAGTACGTGGCTTTAGGATTTATCGAGTCGTTAGGATGCACCCCAGTTTTCCTTTGGGGCGAGTAATCATAGGGTTTCAGTGCTCAAACATTCAAAGAAGTCCACCCTGAACCTAGTGAGTCAATAATTCGTGTTTGTTAATTTAGGAAGTTTGTTGTAGTCAAGGACCCTCTTAATCTTGTTGTGAGACATTAGTGTAGGGGTTTTGGTTCATGTGTAGATAAGAAATAAGTGAGTAGATGTTCTCTCTTCTCGCACGGCTCCTTATCACTCGGGAAAGTAGGTCTGAGGGGACTTTATGCCTGGTGCTTTCGAGTCATCTGACTTGGGATGCGTCGACTGAACTCCCGTTACACGGGTGGTAGGGATTGCCCTATGTGGAGATTTGGGGAAAGGTGTACGTGATAGTGTAAGTCCTCATGGGCAATGATGCACGAAACCTAACCCTGGGAGAATGAAGCTCCAACTAATAAAAAGAAAAAAAATGTGAAAAGAAACAAAAAGAAGAAAAAAAATGCAAATAAGAACCTTAATGGACCTTACACTTTGTATCACTTGAGGATCTTGAGGTTGTCCATGTCTTTCACTTAATTCCTTATTTAACTTGCACGAATGGTTCATTAGGTGAGGTGTGTGGACTGATTACCTATATAGAGTCGGCCCGTAGGATTACCGCGTCCCATGATCGACAACATATGTCCGAGTCGAGTGTCTAGATTGAATAATGCATCTTGTTCGGATTTTGTGGGTGTATCCGCTGAAAACCCTCAGGAGACAACACTCCTCCTCCTTGGCAACAAGGAGGTTTAACGGCTTGTTGCACGTGCTAAGTGCAACCGTGATTCCTACGAAAGTGAGTTAGGATTTCTTGTTTTTCGTTTGCTTTTCTCTTTCTTTGTTTCGCTCGGGACTAGCAAAAACTTAGGTGTGGGGGTATTTGATTGACATCATTTCATGCTTATATTTGTATCTTATATCCATTATCTTACACCTAAGCAATGCTACGTGACGAGTTTTATGTTTAGTTTTCAGAAATAATGAGGTTTGAAGAGAAGAGCCATGAAAGGACCCAAAAGCAGGAAAAAGGACTTAATTGTGAAGACCTGGGGACTAAGATGCAAGGGAGAATGACCTGATCATAAGACCAAAGGACCTAAGAGCAAACCAGGAAACTCCACACCATCATGGGGAGTATTTTGCCAATTCGATTCGGGTCAGAGCTCCAACAAACCAACTAGATGCATCCAAGACCAAGAAACACAACAAGGAAGGCCCACAAACAAATCCAGACGGATCTGGATCACATAGGCCGCCAATTGGCGGTCTGGAACTGCCAATTGGCGGTCTGGAACCGCCAATTGGCGGTCTGGATTGGCCCAGATCCACTTAATTTTCTCCTAGACTTGTATTAATGTGTGCTTAGTCTATTTTTGGTATTGGTTTAGTCCCGCATCGGGGGATTGTCCCGGATTAGCTTTTTCCATGCTTATAAATAGAACTCTTCACCTCCCATTGTATCCATCTCTCTCTTTGGTGGCCACCTTCCCTACTAAGAGTGAAGCCTTGAAGCAAAACTCTGGTGGAGGAAGAGGTACTTGTAATTGAGTGAGTTAATAATAGAAGTTTTCCTTTAATTGTGTTGTTTCTCTCTTAGTTTAATTTCCTTCCATATGCATGTTTGCTTGTTTGTTTTGTTTTATGCTTCTTTAATATTTCTTGCTTGATTAGTATAACTTTCATTTCAGTATTATGCTTTCTTTTGTTAATATAGTTAGTGTAATGAGTAGTGAGTAGTTTCATCCCCATTTGGGGGGTGGAGAAATATGTGATATAATCATGTAGTGTATTAAGTGTGTGTTATTTTTATCCCTTGAGCTTTATATGATTTCCATAACCATCTAATGGGTCTCCACTCTTATCTTTGATATGCTAATGCTCTTGAATGAAGCTTAGCTTATGCTTTGATTAGTGGACCTATTTTATGGGGAATGATAAGGTTAGGATATGGATGAAGTTAATATTGGAAACACAAGTTGTAGTGTATGAGCTCTTGTTGCCTTTACCTTAGCTAATGTCTTGTATGTTTTAATGATGTAGTCTTATCTTAATTCATGTGGAGGCATAGTAGGGTCTAGTCTTTATACTTCAGTTCATGTAGCTTCATTCCAACTATTGTCTTGTATGTTTTAATGATGTAGTGAAATCTTAATTCATGTGGAGGGAAAGTTGGATGTAGTTTTATGATTTCATGCACTACATGTTGTGAGGAGCTTAATTACACACACACCACACACACATCTTTATGTTCACATCATTTCTCTACCCCCTTTGGGGTTTAGTTTTATCGTTTCTTCTCCATTTCATTTCAGCTTTGTAGTTTAGATTAGTGTAAGACATCTTTCTCCCTTTCTTTACCTCTCGCCTTCGCAAAAACCAAGTGTCGACACACCTCCCAGTGGACGACCCGTATTTGCCACCGCTTCAACGCGGCCGTGCACTTGCGGTTAATATAAAACGATCAATCAGTGCACACATAAACCAAACGTAAAAATGTTTTTTTTAAACAACAAAAAGTGAGAATGGTGAGTAGATGAGTAGACCAGAGGACGCATAGGAGTGGGGAGAAGTTTTTTTGCTACGAGGTATGGGTGAGGGTAGAACACAAGCAATCTAACACTTCTCAAACAACTTATGGCTATAGGTCCTTAGGCTAGACGATGCCTAACTTCGAGATCAGTAGTCTCGACATGCCTCACCTCCCTACAACGAAGTCCACAATGCCTAGCAAGTGATACCGGATCTGGAGATCTAGTATCTCCTACTATCGACAAGGCAGGCAACGCTGGTCAGGTTATGACAGTCTCCACTAGATCACTCTCCCAGTGCGTCTGCAATCCTTATGGGTCAATGTCTACTTGCTTTTGGAATTAAGGCCTTAGATGTGGTTTTTGAGACTAAGGAAGGGTGATGAAATCCTCCACCTTATCGTTTTCAACTATAGGTGGTGTCCCTTAATTTGATTTGATTCTTAAACTAACAAGCAACTCACCTCACTCTTGTTTCAATGGAAACCTTACTCACTAATGAATGTACTAATGTGTGAATGAGTGTTAAGGAATGCGTAGTTCGCTCCAGCAATCAACAATAGAAATTAAAACTAAGAGAAGACAAATAATATGCTGAAGTCATTACTAGATGATGCATGACCTAAACATAGAAAATACCTAATCTTTTGCTTAGGGTTTTAGTATCCAAGTTGATTAAAGGGGATTTTTTTGGTTAAGAGGTAAACTAGGAGCGGTAAAATAATACAAACCAATCAAGCAATATGCTTCCAGACACCAAACATGAAGTGTGAGCTACAGGGGAAACCACAAGACTAGCAAAAATTAGCAGACCGCCTATTGGCAGCTATTCAACGTTTTATTTAAACCACAAGTGCACGACCGCGATGAAGCGGTGGCAAGTACGGGTCGTCCTCAGGGAGGTGAGCAGCCTCTTGTTTATCAGAAATCAAGTGGCACAAATTGGGGGAGAAAGATTGATTATGCTACTCTACACTAAACTACGCTAAGAAGTATGAAATGCGAACGAAAGAAACAACCAATGAAATGACAACTAAGCTAAGAACAAAAGAAGACTGCTGGAATGCAGATATGGTAAAACCCCTAAGGGGTGGAGTGAGTGCAGACAAGCAAAAAGGTGGGTGTTGAACACATTCTTTAAGCACAAATTAAGGTGGTGTTATCATGCATAGGAAGTGTCTAAATGTTGTGGCAAAACCTATCAATCTATTCACCAACTCAGTTGATTAACATTTACATATGCAAGATGTTTATTTCAGAACCTAAACAAGCATGAGAGGTGTCTAATCATTTTGGCAAAACTCATCAAGTTATAAATTCTATCCTAAACAAGCAAGCATACATTCATGTTTTATCAACACATTGGAAATAAAGCATTCAATCCATTCTCATTTGCATGTATATACATCTACTCCACCCCCAAAGGGGATGGAACTACTCACTAAACATTACACTAATTATTAAACTAAACAAAGAAAGCATATTAACTAAGCTAATAAAACTAATGAAATGAGATTAAGCAAATCAAAACAAGAAACATAAAACAAACAACATAATAAAGAAAACTTGTATTAAAATGACTCACATTAAAAGTAGCATCCTCCTACTTTAGTGTGTGCTTCAAGGCCTCACTTCTAGTAGGAAGAATAGCCACTTAAAAATATGGAGTGGTTACAATGGAAGAGTTCTATTTATAGCTAGAGAAAAAGCTAATCCGGGACAATCCCCCGATGTGGGACTAAACAGATACCATAAATAGTCTAAACATCCTCTAATACATGTGTTGGAGAAAGTTTAGCGGATTTGGGCCAAAATGGACCGCAAATTAGCGGTCTTGGACCACCAATTGGCGGTCTATATGGTTCAGATCCTGCTCATTTTTGTTGTGGGCTTTTCTTGGTATATTTGCTGGTCTTGGATGCATTCACTTGGTTTGGTGGAGCTCCGACCCAAATCGAATTGCTAAAATACTCCCCATGATGGTGTAGAGTATTTTGTTTTGCTATTAGGTCCTTCTGTCTTACATTCAGGTCATTCTCCCTTGCATCTTAGTCCCTAGATCTCACAATTCAGTCATTTTTCCCAGCTTTTGGGTTCTTGTATGCTTCATCTCTTCAAACCTATTTATTCCTGAAAACTAAACATAAAACTTGTAACATAGCATTGTTTAGGTGAAAGATAATGGATATAAGATACAAATATAAGTATGAAATGATGTCAATCAAATACCCCCACACCTAACTTTTACTAGTCCCGAGGAAAACAAAGAAAGGAAAAAACATACGAAAAACAAGAAATCCTAACTCATTTTCGTAGGAATCACGGTTGCACTTAGCACGTGCAACAAGCCGTTAAACCTCCTTGTCGCCAAGGAGGAGGAGTGTTGTCTCCTGAGGGTTTTCAGCGGATATACCCACAAAATCCGAACAAGATGCATTATTCAATCTAGGCACTCGACTCGTTGGACTTATTTTGTCGATCATGGAACGCGGTGGGTCGACTGTATATATGTAATCGGTCCACACACCTACCCTAATGAGTTATTCGTGAGAGTTAGTTAAGGACTTAAGTGAAAGACATGGGCAACCTTAACTTCTGAATGTGATACAATGTGTAAAGTCCATTTCGGTTCTTTTTTTACTCTTTTTTTCTTTTCTTTTTTTTCTTTAGAGCATTTTATTGGTTGGTGTTTGATTCTCCCAGGGTCAGGTTTCGTGCATCATTGCCTATGAGGACTTACACTATCACGTACACCTTCCCCCAAATCTCCACATAGGGCGATCCCTACCACCCGTGTAACGGGAGTTCGGTCGGTGCATCCCAAGTCAGATGACTCGAAAGCACCAGTTACAAAGGCCCCTCAGACCTACTTTCCCGAGTGATAGGAGCCGTCTGAGAAGAGAAAAAACTACTTATTCATTTATCTACATGGGAACCAAAACCCCTACACTTAAGTTTCACAAAAAGAGATTAAGGGTCCTTGACTACGACAAACTTCCTTATACTAACAGACACGAATTATTTGACTCACTAGGTTCAGGGTGGACTTATTTAAATGTTTGAGTGCTGAAACCCTATGATTACACGCCCCCCGAGGGAAACCGGGGTGCATCCTAACCACTCGATAAGACCTAAATCCAGTAAACTAAAAATCTTAATGCATCAAGTTCAAGACAATTTTGGGAGCTTTCTTTTTACTTTGCCTCTCAACGGTTTTGCCCATGCTAAACATACGCCAAACCTACAAAAACATTTTCGTTCGCAAACACATGAAGATTTTGAAAGAAATGTGCAATTTTTAAAGCACTAGGCAAGCTAAAGAAGACAAGTCACCCAAGGATCATGGCAATCAGATATATCGATATTAAATGTGGCACACTAACATGACCCTAACAATGCACACAAAAGAAACATAAATCAAAAGAAAAGACTCGACTATGTACACACGTAAAGCACCCCCCACACCTACTTCATGTATTGTCCTCAATGAATGTGAATAAGATACTACATGGATTTATGCATGAAAAAGAATAGATCTCACCAACGTGAAGTACAAATGGAAGTTCATGGTCATGTTGATGGATACAAACCCAAATTCCCTCAAAATCTGTGAGATACTGAAGAAGGGAGACAAATACGTGAAGAAATGGGGCCCAAGTACACAAGGGTTGGGGCCCACAACAATTAATGCTCGCTCATGGAGTCTTTTATTACACACATCTTTTTTTTGTTTTTTTTGTTTTTTTACAAGATATATACATCAACCAAGATATTCTCATAATCATTTGGTCAAGGAACATCAAGTTTTGAGGACCAGAGACTTGCCGAGATGGGCAAACTTCACTGGTACTCTGAGGTGTCATGACGGGTGATAGGTCAAAGCTGAAAGGCTCGAACCCCTCATGATATTGGTTGGGTGTGGGCCACAAAGAATGAAGTTGTGTTGCCTCACTAGGGTTTAGTTGCTCATCGAACAAAACTCTCCAACCAATACGCGGGTGCATCAGAATGAGTTCCTCAAGCTCATTCGATGGATGCAGTAGACCTGCATCACTAAGAACAGGGTTGCTCCCCAAGTCATCCAACAAGGACCTCCCACCATCATTTAGATCATTAAGCAAAAGCTCGGTCATAGGTGGGTCCTTGTTGGAGTCAATATGAAGCTCAAATGGCTCAATGTCCATGAGACATGAGGTAGAGACACCTTCTGGTATAGGCCTATGATGAGGTGTCTCACTCTCACCAGTACTCTCAACTGAATCAGGCAACGAACACTCCTTTTGGACATTTATGTTTGATGCCAGCTCACTCTGTTGCATTGCAAAGACAGGCAATGAGTTTTTGCTGGCCCCACAAACATTCTCAATGGGTTGCATTGGGGTTAGGTGTGTTCGTTGATTTTGTGGTGCTTTCTCCAATTGGCGGATGAGATTTAGATTTAAAGGTTGATCCATGGGATCTTGTTGCCTACCAGAGTTGAACACATGAACTCGGCACTCATGTTACTGAATGAGAGCTTCATGAGACCATTTCTACAATTAATCAAGGCATTGGAGGTGGCCAGAAATGGTCTACCCAAAATCAAAGGTATTTGAGAGTGGGTGTTCGCAACAGGATTTGTATCGAGGACAACAAAATCGACTGGAAATATAAAATCTCCAACTTTGATAATCACGTCCTCGATAATCCCCATGGGAATACGAATGGATCTATCCGCCAATTGGAGGGTGATCTTAGTTGGTTTCAATTCTCCCAAGTTGAACTGTTGATAAACAAAGAATGGGAGGAGGTTGGCCGCTGATCCTAAATCAAGCAAAACATTACTCATTCTAGTGTCCCTATCGTACACTGAATAGTAGGACACCCAGGGTCCTTGTATTTTGTGTAGGTGGGATTGGATAAAAGTGAGCTGATATTTGCAGCCACGAATGCTTGAACATTGGTCTTCCTCTTGGTTGTGCAGAGATCCTTCAACACTTTGGCATATTGAGGTATTTGTTGGATGACATCCAACAAGGGGATGTTAACCTTTACATGCTTAAACACCTCTAATATCTTGTCCATGTTATCACCCTGCTTTTTGGTTAACCTACTTGGATATGGAGCTTTTAGCAGGTAGGTTTTTTGCGATGCCTGAGAAGGAAGCCTTGGTGTATTACCCTCACCCTCAGCCTCTTCTTCACCACCATTCCCACTAAGGGGTTGCATAGATGGTGGTGGTGGCAAGGAAATGTGATTGTCAACCTGTTTTCCATTTCTTAAGGTCACAATGGAATTGACATGGTGAATAGGTTCCTCCACATGGTTCACTTGCCTCCCCTGAGGTACCACATTCTCATTTTGCATGTGTTGTTGCTGGTACATGCGGGGGTTAGCCTCAGGCTGGCTAGGAAAAGACCCTCTCTCTCTTTTATGTACAGACTGAGCCAATTGGCCCATTTGAAGCTCTAGAGATTTGATGGTCTGCTGATTTGAAGTGAGAACTTGACTCGTAGTTGACATAAAAATTTTCATTGAGTTTTCAAGTCCACGAGTCAAGCTGTCAAGCGAATTGAATCGGGTTTCCATATTATTGGAATTTGGGAAACCCGATTGATTGGTGGTTTGCGCTTGGGGTGGCTGATAGGAATGTGCATGCATGGGAGGTTGGTGTGATTGGTAACGTGGTCTAGAGGAGTTTGAAGGACCACCAAGGGCATTAGTTTGGTTCCATGAAAAATTAGGGTGATTCCTCCATCCAGGATTATAAGATGATGAGTATGGGTCATTCCTGGCTCTATCATAGATGGCGTTGACACGCTCCATCTCAGGAGGAATGGATTCACACTCGCTTTCTACATGACCTATCCTACCACATGAATGACAGGGAACTGGACCAGATGTGGACATGTGAGGTGCACCTTGTTGGTTTTGGAGCTCAATTGAATCCATACGCCGCATTAAGACCGCCATGCGCGCCTCGGTAGTCGTAGTGGTATCGACAACAAATGCGGCACCCGATCTAGTCGAGTTTGCATTCACGATCCTCGCTCCTATGCTAGATGATGCAGGTGGTTCCCTCACACTCTCCCATTGCATGGTTTTCTCAGCAAGGTCTTCTAGGAAAGCCCATGCCTCCCTTTCATCATTTCCCAAGAACACTCCTTGACACATGGACTCAAGGAGCGTTCTTGACGGGATGTGAAGACCTTCGTAAACAATCTGACAAAGGCGCCACAACTCGATGCCATGGTGAGGGCATGAGGATAGTAGCTCCTTGAACCTCTCTAAGTATGCATGAAATGTCTCGGTCTCAAGTTGATAGAACGAATTGATTTCGTTCCTCAATTTTTGAGTCCGATGATTTGGAAAGTATTTCTTGAGGAATGCAGATTGTAACTCATCCCAAGTCCTAAAGGCATTCGCCTGGTTGCTGTACAACCACTTCTTGGCGTCATCCTTCAGTGCAAATGGGACAAGTCTAAGATGGATGGAGTCTGTGCTAAGTTGTTGCAGCTTGAACATAGCACAGACCTCCTCAAATTCCCTGAGAAAGATATAGGGGTCACCTTTCCTAGTGAAGTGAGGGAGCATGGAAATAAACTGAGGCTTAACCTCAAAATGGTTCCCATTAGCCTCTGGCAATACGATGCATGAAGGTAGAGCTGTACGGCTCGGGTACCATCGATCACGTAGAGGTATGGGACCAACAACTGGAAGCACTGGTGGAGCAGGTGGGTCCAGCAACTGCTCCTCCTCACGGAAATTAGTAGTCATTGAACCCGGACTGCGTGCGACACGAGAGGAGGAAGGCGTCGAGAAGTCGACTACCGAAGCAGGGTTGACAACGCGCCTCGTCAAACGACCACTCTCGTCTCGTGCCCACGAAAGCATGCACAAAGGTGCACACACCCGAAACAAAACTTTTTTTGGGTGTCTTTTTGGTGTTTTTTTTAACAAAGAATGTGCGTAGAGGAGAAGACGGGGGAACACAAGAGAGAAAGAATGACTCAGGAGAGAAGGAAAGAAGTCCTTATGCAACGGCGGATGGGTATAGGTAGAAGCTCACAAGCAAACAAGGCTCAAGCAATCTTAAGGTCGCTCCTTACAGCTAGACAACGCCTAACTGCGAGGTCACACGGCCTCAACACGCCTCACCACCCTACTGTAGGATTTCATGTTTAATTATACATATATATTTTCGAATTTTTCATGTATAATAAGGATCAATTTTCAATTTTCTAGAATCTATTGCATGCATCGGTTTGTTTTAACAAACTAGTTTCAAAAACTCTATTAAAACAAACATAAAGGAGCTCCGAAATTCATACCTAGAAGTTCTCTAAAACTTCTTGAAGATTCGGAGACCATTGGGATGCTCCTCGCTGCGCCGGATGCCTCCGAGTATTCACCAAACTCTAAACAAGATCGGAGAGAGGGAAGCTAGTCTCTCAATCTCCGATTGGGTTCAGAATCCAATTACTAACCCCTCTTTAATTCTCTTGAGAAGATGATCTCTTAAGAACTAAACTAAACTTAAGAATTTATGGAATTTTCGTGGAGAATTAAGGAGAGAGATTTTGCATGAAAAGCAATATTAATCAAGATGTAGGAAGGCAATGAGATAACCTCTATTTATAGGTTCTCTCCAAATTACCTATTCATGTGCAACCTCTTGCCCATGATTTCATGCAAAATTCCATCTAACCATACATTATTTATTAATAAATATTATTAGCCACGAATTAAATCAATTATGGACCAATTCCATGCATGATCTAATTAATTCTTAAATTAATTCTGCATAAAACCGTCTGGACCGGTCGACCGTTTCCAGGTGCGGTCGACCGCTCGAACCAATGTTTCGGTCGACCGTTCAACATTCGGTCGACCGTTCGTAACAGGAACTATTCCATCGCAATGTTCGGTCGACCGACCGATCACTTTCGGTCGACCGTTCGAACAGATGAAAATTCCCTGTTATCGGTCGAGACTCGTCCGGTCGACCGTGCCCTACCGGTCGACCGTTTACTGCTATCCGGTCGACCGTTTGAGCACTGTTTTGCAGACTTGTCAAATTTCGGTTTAACCCCTACAAAATTTGACATTTCGGGATTAGTAGTAAATTCACAACTTATGTAACATATTATCCTATGTAATGATTAATCATTACACCCCATAATATTTACATCACATATGAATTCAATTTAGATTCTAATTATGTTATTAATCACAACATAACTTTTATTTTGCTTTGTTCACCCCATGTGTCATATTTTCTACATGAAACCCGACACATCTTATGAACTCAAAATCCCCATTCCTTGTTTCCCAGTTTTGTGGTGTGACCTATGGGAGGATCTAAACTAAGTTGGCAGTGATATTAAGAGCTTAATATCACAAGCTATAAGCGGTATCTAGCTACACATTATAGCTCCCAATTAGTTAGATGTCTTAATTCCACTCGAACCAAAACCCGATCCATTTAGTGATGGTGTGCACCACTTGTGTCCGTCCCTTGCCTCATGATATTAAGAATACACACAAAGTAGTATTGTGTCATCTTTGTCTTAGTATTCATTTCTTGATCTCTTTAAGCTAGTTATAAATATGTGACTTAACTCAAATCACAGTGTGCACATTATAACTTTGCTTTATCAAGGGGCCCACTAATATCATCACTCAATTGAGAGGGGCAATGATAGTCTTTTGACTAACTATCTTCTCCAACAAAAGTTGTACTTAACCAACTAATGCCTTTACACTACACTCATCGATAGCTCAAGACACTAGTCTAATTAAGAACTCCTTAAGTGATTAGATATAAGTCTCATATCAAAGGACCAAAGACACAGTAAAATATTAATGACACATAAACACATTTCTATAATATTTTACTTATTAGGTCTATTCAGTATACAAAAGTAATATTTTCCTCTTTTGCATACCCGTGTTGTCACTCACTTGTAGAGCTACAATGATCTATGACCAACACGACAATCTTAACTCGGTATTTAATGTTCCATGTTAATTACCATGATTGCGAATATCTTTTGTTTTATGCAAACCAATATCTTTTAGAGCTCTACGGTTAAGGACCAAGAGCCTCTTCCTTAACACTTCCAAAAGACGAATAACATAAACAAGGAACAAAACGATTTCTCATTCAATTCATAATAATTGGCATTTAAAAGTAAAACTTTTAGAACACATTCCCTTCAATCTCCCACTTGTTATTAAAGTTTTCTTTCTCATACATACTCAATGCATAAAACAATAATAACTAGGGTAAACCCCATTACATATCAATCATCATGCCAATCTACATGGTTCCTCAATCCCATGGACTCGAAATGCATTTCGCCCTTGGCTTGGGATAAGGGTTTTGTGAATGGATCAGCTGTGTTGCTGTTGGTGTCCACCCATAACAGATTTATTTTGCCTTTGTCGATGAGGTCCCGTGTCACGAAGTACTTACGATCCATGTACTTCACTTTGTGGTGTGATCTAGGATCCTTGATTTGCGAGATAGATGCACTATTATCGCAAAATAGCTCGATGGGTCCCTCGCTCGTGGGAACTACTCCAAGCTCTTCAAGGAACTTTTTGATCCACACTCCTTCCTTGCTCGCTTCAGCGACAGCCATTACTTCTGAAGCAGTGGTTGAATCGACCGTAGTGGTTTGCTTCCAGCTACGCCAACTCACAGCTCCACGATTCAGAAGAAAGACGTATCCTGATTGCGACCTTCTATCGTCTGGATCACTCATGAAACTCGCATCCGAGTAACCTTCAGCCATCAATTCCCTTTGTCCTCCATAAACAAGAATCTTATCCTTAGTCCGGTTAAGGTACTTCAGGATATTCTTGACCGCAGTCCAATGCTCAGGACCTGCGTTGGATTGGTGACGACTTGTCACGCTTAGAGCATACGAGACATCTGGTCTTGTGCAAGTCATCGCGTACATGATCGACCCAATTGCCGAAGCATAAGGGACATCCTTCATGTACTCTAAGTCCTTACGTGATTGCGCACGTTGAGACTTCTTGAGTTGCACACCCATACTCATTGGCACACTGCCCTTTTTGGAGTTGTTCATCTTGAACCTTTCCAAGACCTTGTCAATGTATGCACGTTGACTGAGGCCAATGAGTCTACAGGGTCTATCTCGATATATCTTGATTCCCAAGATGTATTGAGCCTCACCCATGTCCTTCATCGAAAATGCAGATTTCAATGAACTTCTCGTTTGCTCAAGCAAAGGAATATGATTGCCCATAAGCAATATGTCATCGACATATAGGATTAGGAATACTACATGGCTCCCACTAACCTTCTTGTATACACAAGGTTCTTCCTTACTTTGAATAAAGTGAAGCTTCTTCACTTCCTCGTCAAAGCGTTTGTTCCAACTCCTTGATGCTTGCTTCAATCCATAGATGGATCTTTGAAGCTTGCATACCTTCTCGCTATTCTTTGGATCTTCAAAACCTTGAGGTTGTACCATGTACACATCCTCCTCCAAGTTCCCATTCAGGAACGCCGTTTTGACATCCATTTGCCATATTTCATAATCGTGAAATGCGGAAATAGCGAGCATGATCCGAATAGACTTAAACATGGCAACCGGTGAAAAAGTTTCATCATAGTCAATTCCTTGAACTTGAGTGAAACCCTTCGCTACAAGCCTCGCTTTGTAGGTTGTCAAGTTCCCATCCATGTCCATCTTCCTCTTAAAAATCCATTTATTATGAATGACCTTTTTCCCTTGAGGAAGGTCAACCAAGTCCCATACTTGATTATCATACATGGATTCTATTTCGGATTCCATGGCCTTAAGCCATAGTTTGGAGTCTTCCCTTTCCATTGCTTCTTGGAAGGTCAAGGGATCATTGGTATCTAGTACCATGATTTCATGAAGTCCCAGATACAAATCGGGTTTCTTCCTTTCCCTTGTTGACCTTCTAAGTTCTTTTGGTTCTTCTCGTGTCTCTTGAACTTCTTCCACAATTTCTTGAGGAATGGGTTCACGTTCAACTCTTGAACGTACACTTGGTGGGGATGATTGAGATTCTCTCACAATTTCTTGTGATGGTCTCTCGCTCACGCTCCCACTAACCAAAGGAATCTCGGTTGGGCCTTCATGATCTTGAATGTCATCATTCATTTCATGATCTTGTAGAGTATCTTGAGTTTCCTCAAGCACAACCCTACTCCCACTACTTTTTACTCTTTCTAGAAATTCCTTTTCCAGAAATGTGGCATCCCTCTCTACAATCACTCGATTGGAGGTGATATGCCAAAAGTAGTATCCTCTTGTCTCACGAGGATAACCAATGAAGAAGCACTTATCCGCTTTTGGTTGAAGTTTGGTCGACATAAATCTCTTGACGTAAGCCTCACAACCCCAAATCTTGAGAAAACTGAGCTTAGGTGTTTTACCACTCCACAGCTCATAGGGAGTTTTCTCCACGGATTTGGATGGAACATTATTTAGTGTGCAAGCCGCAGTTTGTAGTGCATAACTCCAAAAGTAAAGAGGTAATTCCGCATGACTCATCATTGACCAAACCATATCGAGCAATGTCCTATTCCTCCTTTCGGATACCCCATTCCACTGAGGTGTACCGGGAGGGGTGAGTTGAGGTACAATACCGAACTCCTTTAGGTATGAGTCAAATTCGGCACTCAAGTACTCACCTCCACGATCCGTTCGCAGAGACTTGATTTTCTTGTCGAGTTGGTTCTCTACTTCATTCTTGAATTCTTTGAACTTGTCAAAGGATTCACTTTTGTTTCTCATTAGATAAACATAGTCGTAACGACTATAATCATCCGTGAACGTAATGAAGTACCTGAAACCATCTCGTGCACTAGTACTCATTGGACCACATACATCGGAATGTATCAAATCCAACAAGCCACTCGCCCTTGGGCCTTTCTTCTTGAAAGGCTTTTTGGTCATTTTTCCCATTAGACATGGTTGGCACGTCTCCAATGATTTAAAATCAAGTAGACCAAGAAAGTTAGCTTCTTGCAATTTCTTGATGCGCTTTTCATTTATGTGACCAAGACGATAGTGCCACAAGAGAGTATCATTCTCGTGAGTGGTCTTAAGTCTTTTGTTATTGATATTAAAGATTTGTTTATTATCCAATTCAAGCAAATAGAGACCATTCCTTATGAACGCATTTGCATAGAACACACCATTCTTCAATATAGACAAACAAGAATTTGAAATATTTATATTAAAATTATCCATATCCAGACATGATACCGAAATAATATTCTTGCTAATCGAAGGTACATAATAAACATTCTTTAGACATAAATTTAAACCACTATATAATTGAAGCACCACAGAACCTTGTGCAACCGCAGACACGTTCGCACCATTTCCGACCTTCAATTCTACCTCGTTCCTTATGAGTTCCTTCCTATCCATGAGTAGCTGCACATTAGAAACTATGTGAGCACAAGATCCGGTATCAATTACCCAATCCTGGACAGAGGTGGCTAAATTTATTTCAATAACAAATATACCTTTGGCCTTTTTGGGGAGCCGACGTTCAATCACTCCGTTGTCAAGGTCTTCCTTGTACTTGGGGCAATTTGGCCGGATGTGTCCTTTTTCACCGCAGTGAAAGCACTCCGTATTGGGAGTTGGAGATTTCTGAGATTTCCCCCTCGAGGCACTCACACGAGCACCTCCTACTCCCTTGCTTTTGATTGAACCACGTTTGGTAGATTTGCCCTTTCCTTTACCAATCTTATGGCCCATCCCATGGACGGCAAGGACTTGCTTGTCCCTACCCTTGCCCATGTCAACTTCAGCAGTTTTGAGAGCGTTGTGCAGCTCCTCAAGACTCACCCCTTTTTCACGCACGTGGTAGTGCATCACAAAGTCCTTAAAGGACGGGGCTAGAGAGCCAAGAATCATATCTTCAGCAATGTCCTCGGGCATTGGTGAAGAGAGCTTTGCCAACTTCTCAAGGTATCCTTGCATCGTGAGAAAATGCATAGATACCGATGTTCCCTCCGCCATATGGCACCTTGTGAGTGCGATGGTGGTCTTATAGCGCTCCTTTCGGGCACTATCCATGAACATCTTAGATAGAGCCTCCATGGTCTTCTTGGGTTTTGAATCCAAGTATTTCGCTTGGAGCGAGTCACCCATGGATGCTAGCATAAGACCGTGAACCTGGTTCTCTTGGTCTTCCCACTTGGCCTTAGCCTCTTTCTCTTCATCGGTTAATCTCTCATTCCACTTTGGGATTGGACCTTCCAAAATGTGAGATAGTTTCTCAAACTTTAACACGATGTTGAGTTTGAGTTGCCAACTAATGAAGTTTGAGCCATCATTTGCTAAAGGGTGTTTTTCTATCATGGATCGTACGATAGGTTGGATGTTCGACATTTTTCTACAAAATAAATCATACAGGTTTTAATGCCAATTTTATGTTTTAATACACATGCATACATATATCAAATATATAAATGTAAATGTTGCAAATTAAAATCTTGCCCATAAATGCAACAACCCAAGATCCTATTATTTGTAATATAGACTAGCTAAGGGCTATCGAATACATTACAATGTCAAGGTAAGAAAACATTTTCTAATCACAACCTTTTTGAATTTTAGCAACATTTAGCATCTTCAAACTTTTGTGACTCTTGTCGTTTTAATTATGAGGGAATACGACCTATCCTCGTAAGAAAAACTTTTCCCCAAAACCGAGCGAGGGCTCTAGGTAATGTTAAGAAAACTTATTTTCATTTGATACGAGATACGTTTATCTATTGTATTCACAACTAAACATACTTGGGGTTCACTAGGGTGAGACACACCTCATATATTTAATTGTGGCACAACAACAGACAACCTTTATACCTCCCACTATTCCCAAAGATAGAGGGAGCTATCTCTCGCTAAGGGCGAGCAGAATATCCCTCGATCAATGGCTGCTAGTGGATGAAATAAGAAGGAAATTTATTCTTAATTTTTGTTGGACAATTTAACATGTGATTTAGAATTTTAGGTTATCATGCATATTATTAATCATACACATCCTAACATTCAACACATTCATCACATGCATAGCAGAAATTAAAAAACAGAAATTAAACATTCACACAATCCACATCGTGTGAGTTTATATGTTCCCTTCGATCCTTGATCCTCGATCCCCGATCCTCGATCCTCGATCGATGCGCTACAGCGGCGACTTCCTCTTGCACCGGAGATGTAGATTTTACAGAAAATAAACATGCTCCTCACATTCGATAAAACCGACTAGTGCAAGTCCTATGTAAAAACCTCTCATATGCAAATGCAACTATCTAAAAGACGGAAATAGAGAGAATTTTGGCTTTTACATACATAAGCCCCTGTATAATAATAATGACATACATTCATAGCTTCTAATTTTGGAACATATAAACTCACAATCCTGCAAAGCAACTCAAGCATCCATGCACGCAATTGCTATAAACTATACAACCTAGTTTATCAAGCATCTAGAATCCCAAACAATTCTTTGAAAAATATTTTGAAATCCATTAAAAACATTTTTCATTCATCCATAGTTCAAAAACTATTTTTGAACCGCTATCCATCCAATTTCCAATGGAAAGATGAACTACAGTTTTTCGGTTTTGTTGATTCTCTTACAAAATAATCGTTTATACTTAAAACGAAATTATTGCAAGTTAGACTTATGTCTAAATCATAATTCTAATAATTACATGACATGTTTTAAACATTCAAAACATTTAAAACGAATTATTATAAGGAATTATTATAAGGAATTATTTCAACAAACATTTAAAGACCGAAAAACCGGTAAAACGAATTGTTTAAATCCTAGATGGTAAACTAAATTTGTTTACAGCCATAAATCATGAGAAAATTGAACCCTATGCTCTGATACCACTGTAGGATTTCATGTTTAATTATACATATATATTTTCGAATTTTTCATGTATAATAAGGATCAATTTTCAATTTTCTAGAATCTATTGCATGCATCGGTTTGTTTTAACAAACTAGTTTCAAAAACTCTATTAAAACAAACATAAAGGAGCTCCGAAATTCATACCTAGAAGTTCTCTAAAACTTCTTGAAGATTCGGAGACCGTTGGGATGCTCCTCGCTGCGCCGGATGCCTCCGAGTATTCACCAAACTCTAAACAAGATCGGAGAGAGGGAAGCTAGTCTCTCAATCTCCGATTGGGTTTAGAATCCAATTACTAACCCCTCTTTAATTCTCTTGAGAAGATGATCTCTTAAGAACTAAACTAAACTTAAGAATTTATGGAATTTTCGTGGAGAATTAAGGAGAGAGATTTTGCATGAAAAGCAATATTAATCAAGATGTAGGAAGGCAATGAGATAACCTCTATTTATAGGTTCTCTCCAAATTACCTATTCATGTGCAACCTCTTGCCCATGATTTCATGCAACATTCCATCTAACCATCCATTATTTATTAATAAATATTATTAGCCACGAATTAAATCAATTATGGACCAATTCCATGCATGATCTAATTAATTCTTAAATTAATTCTGCATAAAACCGTCTGGACCGGTCGACCGTTTCCAGGTGCGGTCGACCGCTCGAACCAATGTTTCGGTCGACCGTTCAACATTCGGTCGACCATTCGTAACAGGAACTATTCCATCGCAATGTTCGGTCGACCGACCGATCACTTTCGGTCGACCGTTCGAACAGATGAAAATTCCCTGTTATCGGTCGAGACTCGTCCGGTCGACCGTGCCCTACCGGTCGACCGTTTACTGCTATCTGGTCGACCGTTTGAGCACTGTTTTGCAGACTTGTCAAATTTCGGTTTAACCCCTACAAAATTTGACATTTCGGGATTAGTAGTAAATTCACAACTTATGTAACATATTATCCTATGTAATGATTAATCATTACACCCCATAATATTTACATCACATATGAATTCAATTTAGATTCTAATTATGTTATTAATCACAACATAACTTTGATTTTGCTTTGTTCACCCCATGTGTCATATTTTCTACATGAAACCCGACACATCTTATGAACTCAAAATCTCCATTCCTTGTTTCCCAGTTTTGTGGTGTGACCTATGGGAGGATTGATTGATCTCGTTTAATATTTAACCGCAAGTGCACGGCCGCGTTGAAGCGGTGGCAAATACGGGTCGTCCACTGGGAGGTGTGTCGACACTTGGTTTGTTCGAAGGCGAGAGGTAAAGAAAGGGAAGAAAGATTGGTTACACTAAACTACACTACAATGCTAAACTAGAATGCAAAAGGAAATGAAGATAAGCAATAAAACTAAACCCCAAAGGGGGTAGAGAAATAATGTGAACATAAAGAAGTGTGTGTGTGTTCATTAAGCTCCTCACAACATGTAGTGCATGAAATCATAAAACTACATCCAACTTTGCCTCTACATGAATTAAGATAAGACTACATCATTAAAACATACAAGACAATAATTGGAATGAAGCTACATGAACTCAAGTATAAAGACTATACCCTACTATGCCTCCACATGAATTAAGATTTCACTACATCATTAAAACATACAAGACATTAGCTAAGGTAAAGGCAACAAGAGCACATACATTACAATTTGTGTTTCCAATATTAACTTCATCCATATCCTAACCTTATCATTCCCCATAAAATAGGTCCACTAATCAAAGCATAAGCTAAGCTTCATTCAAGAGCATTAGCATATCAAAGATAAGAGTGGAGACCCATTAGATGGTTATGGAAATCATATAAAGCTCAATGGATAAAAATAACACACACTTAATACACTACATAATTATATCACATATTTCTCCACCCCCCAAATGGGGATGGAACTACTCACTACTCATTACACTACTGATTAGACTAAGTAAAGAAAACATTTAACTAAGATACTAAAATTACTAAACAAAAAATTAAACAAAGTAAAGCAACCCACACAAAACAAACAACATAACAAAACAAGATTAAAAGAAACAAATAAACTTTTATTAACAATGACTCACATTGAAGGTAGCATCCTTCTCCACCTTGAGTTATTGCTTCAAGGCTCACTCCTTAGTAGAGAGAATGCCACCAAACAATGGGTAATTACAATGGAAGGTGAAGAGTTCTATTTATAAGCATGGAAAAAGCTAATCGGGGACAATCCCCCGATGTGGGACTAAACCAATACCAAAAATAGCCTAAACGAACATTAATACAAGTCCAGGAGAAATTTCGACGGATCCTGAGCAATATGGACCGCCAATTAGCGGTCCAAGACCGCCAATTGGCGGTCCAAAATTGTCGGATCGTGTTGGAATTTGTTGTGGGCTTTGCTTTCTGGTATTGTTGGTCTTTGATGCGGTTACTCGACTTGTTGGAGCTCCGACCCGAATAGAATTGGTAAAATACTCCCCATGATGGTGTGAAGTATCCTGTTTTGCTCTTAGGTCCTTCTGTCTTACATTCAGGTCCTTCTCCTTTGCATCTTGGTCCCTAGATCTCACCATTCAGTCCTTTTTCCCAGCTTTTGGGTCCTTTCATGGCTCTTCTCTTCAAACCTCTTTATTCCTGAAAACTAAACATAAAACTCGTCACGTAGCATTGCTTAGGTGTAAGATAATGGATATAAGATACAAATATGAGCATGAAATGATGTCAATCAAATACCCCCACACCTAAGTTTTTGCTAGTCTCGAGCAAAACAAAGAAAGGAAAAAGCATACGAAAAACAAGAAATCCTAACTCACTTTCGTAGGAATCACGGTTGCACTTAGCACGTGCAACAAGCCGTTAAACCTCCTTGTTGCCAAGGAGGAGGAGTGTTGTCTCCTGAGGGTTTTCAGCGGATATACCCACAAAATCCGAACAAGATGCATTATTCAATCTAGACCTCGACTCGTTGGAAATATTTTGTCGATCAATGGACGCGGTAATGCTACGGGCCGACTCTATATAGGTGATCAGTCCACACCTCTACCCTAATGAACCATTCGTGTTAGTTAAATAAGGAATTAAGTGAAAGACATGGACAACCTCAAGATCCTCAAGTGATACAAAGTGTATGGTCCATTAAGGTTCTTATTTGCATTACCATTTTTTTTTCTTTTTGTTTCTTTTCACACCTTTTTTTTTCTTCTTTTTTTTTCTTTTTATTAGTTGGAGCTTCATTCTCCCAGGGTCAGGTTTCGTGCATCATTGCCCATGAGGACTTACACTATCACGTACACCTTTCCCCAAATCTCCACATAGGGCAATCCCTAGCACCCGTGTAACGGGAGTTCGGTCGGCGCATCCCAAGTCAGATGACTCGAAAGCACCAGGCACAAAGTCCCCTCAGACCTACTTTCCCGAGTGATAGGAGCCGTGCGAGAAGAGAGAACATCTACTCACTTATTTCTTATCTACACATGAACCAAAACCCCTACACTAATGTCTCACAACAAGATTAAGAGGGTCCTTGACTACAACAAACTTCCTAAATTAACAAACACGAATTATTGACTCACTAGGTTCAGGGTGGACTTCTTTGAATGTTTGAGCACTGAAACCCTATGATTACTCACCCCCAAAGGAAAACTGGGGTGCATCCTAACGACTCGATAAATCCTAAAGCCACGTACTAGATATCCTAATGCATCAAGTTCAAGACAATTTTGGGAGCTTTCTTTTTACTTTGCCTCTCAACGGTTTTGCACATGCTAAACACACGCAAAAACCCACAAAACATTTTCTTTCGAAAACACATGAAGATTTTGAAAGAAATGTGAAAATTTTGAAGCACTAGGCAAGCAAAAGAAGACAAGTCACCCAAGGATCATGGCAAGCAGATATATCGATATTAAATGCATCACACTAACATGACCCTAAACATGCAAACAAAAGAAAGCAAAATCAAAAGAAAAGACTCGACTATGTACACACGTAAAACACCCCCCCACACCTACTTCATGCATTGTCCTCAATGAATGCAAGCAAGATACTACATGGATGCATGCATGAAACAGAAGAGATCTCACCAACATGAAGTACAAAGGGAAGTGCAAGGTCATGTTGATGGACATAACCCGAATTCCCTCAAAACCTGTGAGATGCTAAAGAAGGGATACAAATACGTGAAAGAAATGGAGCCCAAATACACAAGGGTTGGGGCTCACAACAATCAATGCTCACTGAAGGAGTCTTTTATTGTACTTTTTTTTCTCTTTTTTTTTTTTTTTTTTTTATATAACTATGTACAAACATAAGTTCCCATCTTCATTTGTCAAAAGACATCAAATGGGAACCTCAAGAGTGGGTCAATGCACTTGGAAAGGGAACATGACACCACGCGGGGCCAGAATACGCATGCGTGGGCCCCCTTCACAAAGAGCACCAGATGAAACGAGAGGTTCATGAATTGGACGCAAAGGCGTCTCATTCAAAGGATCAAACTGAAAGAGCTTGAACCTCTCGAGAGTTTGGGAAATAAGGGGCAACGGAAGAAAAATATCTCCCGTTGCGGAACTAAAGTTATGATCATCAATCCAAACTCTCCAACCAACAGGCTGGTGGGTCGGAACGAGGTCAAGCACCTCGTTATGCATGTCCAACTCACCAGGAGAACAAGAAGTGGGTCTCATACCCAAAGTATCCTCCAAGGAACTCCTAATACCCTCATGAGCAATGTAGTTGTTTGATGTTCCATCATTTCCAAGATGATCAGGAACAATAGTGAGAGGCAAACTCTCATCAGGTTGTTTGAAGTTGAGGGTACTAGGGAGCTCTTGCTCCACCAGAGGTGGGTCCTTAAGAGGATCAAAATGAAGATCATGTGGCTCAAGGGCCACGGGACAAAAAGATAAGGCACAATCCTGTGCCGACTCATAATGAAGCTGGTCCAAGTTATTCTCAATTTGAATCGAATCCTCCACTAAGTGATCGTGAATTGAAACCCCAAGTCCCTCAGACTGACTAGGAGCTTGACTTTGAAAGGTTGTGCTTTGAATTTGTGGATGTGGTGGTGGTTCGATATCAAAAGAAGAATCCTCATGCTGACATGAAATGTCACTCTCCTCACTTAATTGTTGCGTCAGTTGACTCACTTGAAGTGTCAGATTATGTATGCGGTCAACGAGGAGGTCCAAGTCAGATCTTGGGAAATTTTGGGGTTGGGTGTTGATGGGCTGAGAATGAGTCCAATGATTTGAAGTGGGGTGTTGGTAGAATTCTGGGTATTCGGGAGGAGGATATTGGGGTGGAAATGATGTATAAGAATTTGAATACGAATTGTCTCCCCACGAATCCATCCCTCTCGGGTTGTACGCGGATGCGTAATGGTCATAATGAGCATTTTGGGAAAATGTATGCTCATACTCAGGCTCTGGGGGAACATAAGGACATTCCCCGAAATCATGACCACTCAACCCACAATAGTGACACGGTACGGCTACTGGAGCCACCGGTGCACTCATGTCGTCTACCGCATGCATGAAAGAGGCCAAAGGTTCTTGTAATGTCTCAGTTTGATGACCAACATATGATCCGACGTAACTAGATGGTGGTCTAGCAGTCGGTGCCTCTCTCATGTTACCCCAATACGAAGATTGCTCAGTGACACAATTGCGATCATCCCAACCATACGGGGTGTTAGTCTGAGCCACCCCAGGTTGCATGGGTCCGGAGTACCAGGGAGAATCGTCCTGGTCCCAACAATGATATGGATGGTCGCCCATGTAACCATCCATCTCAAGAAAAACTCTCGAGTCGATCACTCTCACCACCACGAGGCTAAGCTCGCAAAAAGTGCTCGACTCGACCCTAAAACGCTAACAGAGAGTGTAAAGGGGAGGAGACTATAACGTAGAAGAAGGTGAGAAGAAGATGACTCAGAGGAGAAGGGAAGAATCCCTAGAGCTAGCGAGGGTACAGGGTGAAGGTAGAAGCCTAACTAGCAAGCATGGCTCAAACAATGTAAGGCAATGGGTCCTTAGGCTAGACGACGCCTAACTTCGAGGTCACTAGCCTCGACACGCCTCACCTCCCTACAACGAGGACCACAATGCCCAGCAAGTGATACCAGATCCGGAGATCCAGTACCTCCTACTATCGACAAGGTAGGCAACGCCGATCAGGTCATGGCGGTCTCAACTAGATTACTCTCCTAGTGCGTCCGAATTCCTAGGGCCAATGTCTACTTGCTTTTAGTTAAGGCTTTACTTGAGTGTGCTTTTTGGGGCTAAGGGAGGGGTGATGAAATCCCCCACCTTATCTTTGAAGTCTATAGGTGATGCCCCTTAAAGATGTTTTGAAATCTTAGGCTAGCAAGCAACTCACCAAACAAGCACTCACCTCACTCTTGTTACGATGCAAACCTTACTCACTAATGAATGTCCTAATGCGTGAATGAGTGATAAGGAATGCGTACCTCGCTCCAGCAATCAACGACAAAATGTAAAGCAAAGAAAAGAAAGATGCATGCAAGGTCTACATATGATGCATGACCTAGATGGCAAGAAGTCTAATCTTTTGCTTTGAGTTTTATGGTCCAAGTTGATTAAAGGGGATTGAAATTAAATCTGGGAGCAAACTAAAGATCACAACATGCAAAATTGGGCTCCCAGATAACTAAAGTGAACAACATAACAACTGGAACAAATTTGAGAGCAATTGAGGCTCACCAGGCCGCCAATTGGCGGTCCCAGACCGCTGATTGGCGGTCACTTTGGGGTCGTTTGCTCTCCAATTACTCCAGTCGCTTCCCCTTGATCCTCAGGTTCCCTGCCACTAAGAAACACTGAAAACAAAAAATTAAAAACCCCTCGAATCGTCCAAACCAACGTCTGGACAGAGCACCTCCCCGGCAACGGCGCCAAAAACTTGATTGATCTCGTTTAATATTTAACCGCAAGTGCACGGCCGCGTTGAAGCGGTGGAAAATACGGGTCGTCCACTGGGAGGTGTGTCGACACTTGGTTTGTTCGAAGGCGAGAGGTAAAGAAAGGGAAGAAAGATTGGTTACACTAAACTACACTACAATGCTAAACTAGAATGCAAAAGGAAATGAAGATAAGCAATAAAACTAAACCCCAAAGGGGGTAGAGAAATAATGTGAACATAAAGAAGTGTGTGTGTGTTCATTAAGCTCCTCACAACATGTAGTGCATGAAATCATAAAACTACATCCAACTTTGCCTCTACATGAATTAAGATAAGACTACATCATTAAAACATACAAGACAATAATTGGAATGAAGCTACATGAACTCAAGTATAAAGACTATACCCTACTATGCCTCCACATGAATTAAGATTTCACTACATCATTAAAACATACAAGACATTAGCTAAGGTAAAGGCAACAAGAGCACATACATTACAATTTGTGTTTCCAATATTAACTTCATCCATATCCTAACCTTATCATTCCCCATAAAATAGGTCCACTAATCAAAGCATAAGCTAAGCTTCATTCAAGAGCATTAGCATATCAAAGATAAGAGTGGAGACCCATTAGATGGTTATGGAAATCATATAAAGCTCAATGGATAAAAATAACACACACTTAATACACTACATAATTATATCACATATTTCTCCACCCCCCAAATGGGGATGGAACTACTCACTACTCATTACACTACTGATTAGACTAAGTAAAGAAAACATTTAACTAAGATACTAAAATTACTAAACAAAAAATTAAACAAAGTAAAGCAACCCACACAAAACAAACAACATAACAAAACAAGATTAAAAGAAACAAATAAACTTTTATTAACAATGACTCACATTGAAGGTAGCATCCTTCTCCACCTTGAGTTATTGCTTCAAGGCTCACTCCTTAGTAGAGAGAATGCCACCAAACAATGGGTAATTACAATGGAAGGTGAAGAGTTCTATTTATAAGCATGGAAAAAGCTAATCGGGGACAATCCCCCGATGTGGGACTAAACCAATACCAAAAATAGCCTAAACGAACATTAATACAAGTCCAGGAGAAATTTCGACGGATCCTGAGCAATATGGACCGCCAATTAGCGGTCCAAGACCGCCAATTGGCGGTCCAAAATTGTCGGATCGTGTTGGAATTTGTTGTGGGCTTTGCTTTCTGGTATTGTTGGTCTTTGATGCGGTTACTCGACTTGTTGGAGCTCCGACCCGAATAGAATTGGTAAAATACTCCCCATGATGGTGTGAAGTATCCTGTTTTGCTCTTAGGTCCTTCTGTCTTACATTCAGGTCCTTCTCCTTTGCATCTTGGTCCCTAGATCTCACCATTCAGTCCTTTTTCCCAGCTTTTGGGTCCTTTCATGGCTCTTCTCTTCAAACCTCTTTATTCCTGAAAACTAAACATAAAACTCGTCACGTAGCATTGCTTAGGTGTAAGATAATGGATATAAGATACAAATATGAGCATGAAATGATGTCAATCAAGGATCTAAACTAAGTTGGAAGTGATATTAAGAGCTTAATATCACAAGCTATAAGCGGTATCTAGCTACACATTATAGCTCCCAATTAGTTAGATGTCTTAATTCCACTCGAACCAAAACCCGATCCATTTAGTGATGGCGTGCACCACTTGTGTCCGTCCCTTGCCTCATGATATTAAGAATACACAGAAAGTAGTATTGTGTCATCTTTGTCTTAGTATTCATTTCTTGATCTCTTTAAGCTAGTTATAAATATGTGACTTAACTCAAATCACATTGTGCACATTATAACTTTGCTTTATCAAGGGGCCCACTAATATCATCACTCAATTGAGAGGGGCAATGATAGTCTTTTGACTAACTATCTTCTCCAACAAAAGTTGTACTTAACCAACTAATGCCTTTACACTACACTCATCGATAGCTCAAGACACTAGTCTAATTAAGAACTCCTTAAGTGATTAGATATAAGTCTCATATCAAAGGACCAAAGACACAGTAAAATATTAATGACACAGAAACACATTTCTATAATATTTTACTTATTAGGTCTATTCAGTATACAAAAGTAGTATTTTCCTCTTTTGCATACCCGTGTTGTCACTCACTTGTAGAGCTACAATGATATATGACCAACACGACAATCTTAACTCGGTAATTAATGTTCCATGTTAATTACCATGATTGCGAATATCTTTTGTTTTATGCAAACCAATATCTTTTAGAGCTCTACGGTTAAGGACCAAGAGCCTCTTCCTTAACACTTCCAAAAGACGAATAACATAAACAAGGAACAAAACGATTTCTCATTCAATTCATAATAATTGGCATTTAAAAGTAAAACTTTTAGAACACATTCCCTTCACCTACGACGAGGACCACAAAGCCCAGCAAGTGAGCCAACATCCGAGGATCTCGTCCCTCCTACTATCGACAAAGTGGGCAACGCCGATCAAGTCATGACGGTCGGGACCGGATCACTCTCCTAATGCGTCCGAATTCCTTAAGGCCAATATCTACTTGATTTTAAAAATTAGGCTCTTGATTAGTGTGGTTTTTCGGGCGAAGGAAAGGGTGATGAAATCCCCCACCTTATCTTTTATGGGACAGCCTCTCCTTAGTAGCGTTTTGGAATCTAAATCTAGCAATCAACTCTCCAAACAAACGGTCAACTCACACTTGTTTCAATGCACTTCCTACTAACTAATGCATGTTCATACGAAATGCATGAATGAGAGTAGAAGGTGCGTACCTCACGCCAGCACTCAGCAACTGAAAATAAAGCTAAAATGAAGACAATCTATATGCCTAAGTCACATACATGATGCATGACCTAAACAAAAAGAATGCTTAATCTTTTGCTTTGAGTTTTAAGGTCCAAGTTTCTTAAAGGAGGTTTGATTATGGATCTGGGAACAAACTATAAGTCAAAACATGCCAAATCAAGTCCCAGATCACTACATCAATTATGTAAACACGCCACAGAAATAAGAGAGTAAAATGAGCTTACCAGACCGCCAATTGGCGGTCTCAGGCCGTTGATTGGCGGTCTCAAGTGCTCAGAATGCCTCCAAATTTCTCCAGGTGCTCCCCCTGGCGACTCCAAGTCTCCTGAAACAAAGAAAAACTACAAAACACAAATTAAATCCACTCGAATCGTCCAAACAAGAGTCTGGACTGACACCTCCCCGGCAACGGCGCCAAAAACTTGTTGAACGTTTTATTTAAACCGCAAGTGCACGGCCGCGATGAAGCGGTGGCAAGTACGGGTCGTCCTCAGGGAGGTGAGTAGCCTCTTGTTTATCAGAAATCAAGTGGCACAAATTGGGGGAGAAAGATTGATTATGCTACTCTACACTAAACTACGCTAAGAAGTATAAAATGCGAACGAAAGAAACAACCAAAGAAATGACAACTAAGCTAAGAACAAAAGAAGACTGCTGGAATACAGATATGGGAAAACCCTTAATGGGTGGAGTGAGTGCACACAAACAAAAAGGTGGGTGTTGAACACATTCTTTAAGCATAAATTAAGGGCGTGTTATCATGCATAGGAAGTGTCTAAATGTTGTGGCAAAACCTATCAATCTATTCACCAACTCAGTTGATTAACATTTACATATGCAAGATGCTTATTTCATAACCTAAACAAGCATGAGAGGTGTCTAATCATTTTGGCAAAACTCATCAAGTTATAAATTCTATCCTAAACAAGCAAGCATACATTCATGTTTTATCAACACATTGGAAATAAAGCATTCAATCCATTCTCATGTGCATGTATGTACATCTACTCCACCCCCCAAAGGGGATGGAACTACTGACTAAACATTACACTAATTATTAAACTAAACAAAGAAAGCATTAACTAAGCTAATAAAACTAATGAAATGAGATTAAGCAAAGCAAAACAAGAAACATAAAACAAACAACATAATAGAGAAAACTTGTATTAAAATGACTCACATTAAAAGTAGCATCCTCCTACTTTAGTGTGTGCTTCAAGGCCTCACTTCTAGTAGGAAAAAATAGCAACTTAAAATATGGAGTGATTACAATGGAAGGTGAAGAGTTCTATTTATAGCTAGAGAAAAAGCTAATCCGGGACAATCCCCCGATGTGGGACTAAACAAATACCAAAAATAGCCTAAACATCCTCTAATACTTGTGCTGGACAAATTTTAGCAGATTTGGGTCAAAATGGACCGCCAATTAGCGGTCTTGGACCGCCAATCGGCGGTCTATGTGGTTCAGATCGTGCTCATTTTTGTTGTGGGCTTTTCTTGGTATATTTGCTGGTCTTGGATGCATTCACTTGGTTTGGTGGAGCTCCGACCCGAATCGAATTGATAAAATACTCCCCATGATGGTGTCATGTCATTCTCCCTTGCATCTTAGTCCCCAGATCTCACAATTCAGTCTTTTTTCCCAGCTTTTGGGTTCTTTTATGCTTCATCTCTTCAAACCTATTTATTCCTGAAAACTAAACATATAACTCGTAACATAGCATTGTTTAGGTGAAAGATAATGGATATAAGATACAAATATAAGCATAAAATGATGTCAATCAGCAGCTATAGATCGCTACCTAGTGGTCTGTTTAACTCCAAACGTGGCTCCCAAGCTCTCACCAAAATCTGAAGCTCACCTGATCACCTGGACAACACTACAACTAAAAGAAAAAAAAATTAAAAACCACTCGAATCACCCCAAACAAAGGTTGGGACATGACTCTCCCCGGCAACGACGCCAAAAACTTGTTATTGTTTTAGTAATTAACCGCAAGTGCACGACCGTCCGTGAAGACGGGGCAAGTATGGGTCAATCCGCAGGGAGCATTGGCAACCTTTGAGTGAGAGAAATCAAGTGGGAAATAATGGTGGAAGAAGATATTATTACGTTACGACTGAAAAGACGATTATAGTAAGAATGCAAAACAAACTAGATTACGATGCAAATGGAAACCAAAGAAATTCAGCAAACGATGTCGAACAAAATATGGATGAACCCCTAAGGGGTGGAGTGTGTGCACATATGAGGTGAGAGAAGTAATGATTGACGCATGTAAGCATGTATGTGTGTATCTTCATGCCTAGAAACTATCTAAAGATTTGGCAAGATCTATCAATCCATTTGCACAACATATAGAAATGACTACTTGATTATCATAAGACGATGCTCAACATGTGAAATGTCTAAAATTATGGCAAAAGTCATCAAACACCAGGAACTCATGTGAAGAACAAAACTAAGCATGGGAGATGTCTGAATTTCAAGGTAAAACTCATCAAAACAAAGTTTCTTCAATATAATTGATCCAAAAAAAGAATGAAAATAAAATACTATCAACTATAATATTACGAAACGCCTTGAAGTAGAAACTCAAATTTAAGAAGCCTTCTAAAAACTTTTGGTCCAGAAAATTACAAAAATAACGAAACAAATATGTTGATGTGTTTTTTATATTATAAAAAAACCAAGTTTTGTTCCGTAATTTTTTAATATAATAAAAAATAAATTTAAATTTCAAAATTTAGGAATTTTTTTTTCTCGAAAACTAGGTGGATCGCGGTTGTGACCCGCGATCCGTGCCCCCACGGATCGCGGTTCCCACCCGCGATCCGTCCCTCCGCCAATTTTTGTTTTATTTTCTTTATTTCTGTTTTTCTTTTTTATTATAATTATTTTTAATCTTTTTTTAAAATCTTTTTTTTTTCAAAATATGTTTTCTAATTTATATTATTTTTTAAAAATTAAAAAAATTGTTTTTAATTTTTTCAAAAATCGACCTCTAAATCACGTCGATAACTGGACATATTGAAATGTTAGGGTATTTTATACAATAAAAAAATAAAATTTCTTAACAAGAATAAGAAATTATTTACAAATGAATTTTAAACAAACACTAAAACTAATTAAAACAAAAATTTGATAACGTTGTCGAAAATTCGTTGGGTGTACACACATTACAAACAGTTTTGGAGGTCGATACAGCAAAAAATTAAAAACACAATAATTTTTTTAACAAATAATAATAACAATTACAAAACATATTTTGAAAAGAAATATAATAACAAAACTTAATTAAAATGATTTAAAAAAATTCAAAACATAAAACACTCAAACTAAAATCCGTGACTTTATTTATTTTCTTTTATCGTTTTTGATTTTATGTTTTGAATTTTTTAAAATCATTTTAACTATGTTATATATATATATATATATGCTTCAAAATATGTTTTCTAATTTTTATAAATTTTTAAAAAAATTAATTCTGTTTTTAATTTTTTGAAGTATATATATAAAATTTTTAATTTTCTGTTATATATATATATATATACTTCAAAATATGTTTTCTAATTTTTATAAAATTTTAAAAAAAATTAAAAACACAATTAATTTTTTTTAAAATTTTATAAAAATTAGAAAACATATTTTGAAGTATATATATATATATAACATAGTTAAAATGATTTTAAAAAATTCAAAACATAAAATTATAAACAATAAAAGAAAATAAATAAAGTCACGGATTTTAGTTGGAGTGTTTTATGTTTTGAATTTTTTTAAATCATTTTAATTAAGTTTTTTTATTATATTTCTTTTCAAAATATGTTTTGTAATTGTTATTATTTTTTAAAAAAATTCATTGTGTTTATAATTTTATGCAGTATCGACCCCCAAAACTGTTTGTAATGTTTGTACACATTTCGAATTTACGACAACGTTATGAATTTTTTGTTTTAATTAGTTTTAGTGTTTGTTTAAAATTCATTTGTAAATAATTTCTTATTTTTGTTAAGAAAATTTATTTTTTTATTGTATAAAATACCCTAACATTTCAATACGTCTAGTTATCGACGTGATTTGGAGGTTGATTTTTGAAAAAATTTAAAACAAATTTTTAAATTTTTAAAAATAATATAAATTAGAAAAAAAAAAGATTAAAAATAATTATAAAAAAAAGAAAAACAAAAATTAAGAAAATAAAACAGAACACTTAAAAAAAAATTGTCACACTCACGATCCACCTAGTTTTCGAAAAAAAAAATCCTAAATTTCGAAATTTTTATTTATTTTTTATTATATTAAAAAATTACGGGTTTTGTTTTACACAGCAGAAGTCGTCCTTTTATGTTATTATGCAACGGTATAAGACTTGACGCGTACTCGTTTTCCCACGCATCATCCCATGGAGGTCCAATGTGGCAATCCAGCAAGGATGATTAGGGAGTGTGATAATTTCACTTGAAGGTTTTGACACCAAATCACTAGATTCTCTTTGATACTGCAAAGCTTGAATTTGCTTTTTCAGACTCACTCAAATTTTCTACATTGGAATATTCTCTTGAAATCCGTCGGAGGAATTTATCTTAGGATTTGAGATATTTTGTTTGTTATTTTATTTTATTTTATTGTTCTTTTTTTTTTAAGAATAGACGGTTGCGTTGAAACATTTTAAAATACATTAATGGTAATTTCGGTGGGTTTTATTTGATCTTTTAACGTTGACCATTTATGGTTTAGTTAGCACTTCTGATGTTTTTATTATTTGATTTCTTTATTAGTTGAGGACTAGTTGGGTAAGATTGTGATTCAAGTTCGATTCTCAATTCTGTAACAACCATGGTTCGTGGGTTGCATAACCACATCCTACATTGATAATTAAAAGGAAAACTCGTGTGGGCTTCTCATATCTTTTTCGTTTCCTCTTAAGATATCGTGCGAATATCAACCCAAACAGTGATATATCACGTATAGTGAGATTTATCAAGTAGCAAGTCTGACAATAAGATAAATCTTTTATGAGATTGTAGTTTATATATATATATATCTCATTTAATTCGAACTAGAATGAGATTGTAGTTGTGTTTACTCTCCAGTTCATAAATGACAAGTAGTATCCCCTTCAATGCGTTTAAGTACGGTGTTCTTTTCATTTCAACAGTAGACTTTAGCCTCACATTACTTGGGCAGCCTTTGCTCTGCTTGGGAGTAAATCTATGGGGTAACTTGATTTGATAAATCTAGTTGGTAGAAAGGATGATAAGTTGGGGTAATTCTAGTTGCGATAGGGGGTAATTTAATTTAATAGGACAAGTAACTTGGAGTAAATATAATTGATTAAATGATGGTTCATGGGGGTAACCATAATCGATAAATGGGGTCGGTTGAATTCAATAGCATGGTAACTCTTCGTGAATCTAGTCGGGTAACCACAATTGATAGACGGTGTAAATTGAATTTAGTAACAAGGTAACCATAATTCATAGACAGTGTAAGTTTAATTCAATAGCAGGGCAACCCTAATTGATAAATCCAATTGGTAGGATGGTTGGTTGGGGGTAAATCTAGTTGTGAAAGAGGTTAATTGGATGTAAAAGGACAAGTAACTTGGAGTAAATAGAATGGATTAAATGATGGTTCGTGGGAGTAACCCTAATTGGTAGATGGGGTAAGTTGAATACAGGAGTATGGTAAATTGGATTAAATAGACTGAATTAAAGTAAATTCAATTATGGTTACCGTGCTATTGAATTTGACTTACATTGTCTCTCAATTAGGGTTTACCATGCTATATTTACCCTGATATTGAATTCAACTTACACTGTTTATCAAGTACATTTACCCTGCTATTGAATTCAACTTACCACGTCTATCGATTAGGGTTCTGATTGATTCGTTTTATATTAAACTGCAAGTGCACGACCGCGTTGAAGCGGTGACAAATATGGGTCGATCCACGAGGAGGTGTGTCGACTTTTCGTTTGTGTGAAGGCGAGCGGGAAAGAAAGGAGAGAAAGATTGATTACACTAAACTACACTAATCTAAACAAGGAAACTAGAAAGCATGAAATGAAATGACAAAACAAACTAAACTAAGCAACTAATGAAAGGATCTAAAACTCAGGAATGGAAAACCCCTAAGGGGTGGAGTGTGTGTGCACATGAAACAAGTGTGGCGAATGCATACAATAAGCTCAAGTGTGGTTAGTGTTTGTTAATGCATAAGAAGTACCTCATGGCAATACCTATCATTTACAACACTAACCTAGGTGATTAATATGAGCAATGCAAGGTTGTTATTAAGAACATAACGAGCATGGAGTGTACCTAACTATGGCAGAAACCATCAAGTAAAGTTCTTATTAATTCAAGCAAGCATACTAATATCTCTCACAAACAATAATATCTAGCATTCATACCACCTACATAACATGTACATACATCTACTCCACCCCCAAAGGGGATGGAACTACTCACTCATAATTAAACTAACTACATTAACAAAATTAAACATTATACTGAAAATAAATTCAACTAAGCAAGAAAGGAACATTAAAGAAGGTAATTGAAAGAAACATAAACTAAAGATACATGCAAGAATTAAAAGACAAGATTAAAAGAAACTAGAACAATTATTTTATGAACAATGACTCACATTGAACGTAGCATTCTTCTCCACCTTGAGTTTTGCTTCAAGGGTTACTCCTTAGTAGAGAGAATGTTACCAAGCAATGAGTAGTTTACAATAGAAGGTGAAGAGTTCTATTTATGGTCATAGAAAAAGGTAATCCGGGACAATCCCTCGATATGGGACTAAACAAATACCAAATATATCCTAAACATCCTCTAATACACGCCCTCCAGACGTTTCATCGGATCCGGGAAGATCCGAACCGCCAATTGGTGGTTCCAGACCACCAATTGGCGGTCTACAGGATCCAGATCGAGTTGAAATTTGTTTTGGGCTTGTCTTGATATATTTGTTGGTCTTTGATGCATCTACTTTGCTTGTTGGCGCTCCGACCCAAATTGAATTGCCAAAATACTCCCCATAATGGTGTGGAGTTTCCTGTTTTTCTCTTAGGTCCTTCAGCCTTACGTTCAGGTCCTTCTCCCTTGCATCTTAGTCCCCAGGTCTCACAATTAAGTCTTTTTTCCTGCTTTTGAGTCCTTTCATGGCTCTTCTCTTCAAACCTCTTTATTTCTAAAATTCAAACATAAAACTCGTCACGTAGCATTGCTTAGGTGTAAGATAATGGATATAAGATACAAATATGAGCATGAAATGATGTCAATCAAATACCCCCACACCTAAGTTTTTGCTAGTCCCGAGCAAAACAAAGAAAGAGAAAAACAAACGAGAAACAAGAAATCCTAACTCACTTTCGTAGGAATCACAGTTGCACTTAGCACGTGCAACAAGCCGTTAAACCTCCTTGTCGCCAAGGAGGAGTGTTCTCTCCTGAGGGTTTTCAGCGGATATACCCACAAAATCCGAACAAGATGCATTATTCAATCTAGACACTCGACTCGTTAGACAATTTTTTGTCGATCAATGGACGCGGTAATCCTACGGGCCGACTCTATATAGGTAATCAGTCCACACGCCTAGCCTAATGAACCATTCGTGCAAGTTAAATAAGGAATTAAGTGAAAGACATGGACAACCTCAACATCCTTAAGTGATACAAAATGTAAAGTCCATTAAGGTTCTTATTTGCATTACCATTTTTTTGTTTCTTTTCTCATTTTTTTTCTTTTTATTAGTTGGAGCTTCATTCTCCCAGGGTCAGATTTCGTGCATCATCGCCCATGAGGACTTAGACAATCACGTACACCTTTCCCCAAATCTCCACATAGGGCAATCCCTACCACCCGTGTAACGGGAGTTCGGTCGGTGCATCCCAAGTCAGATGACTCGAAAGCACCAGGAACAAAGTCCCCTGAGACCTACTTTCCCGGGTGATAGGAGCCGTCCGCGAAGAGAGAACACCTACTCACTTATTTCTTATCTACACATGAACCAAAACCCCTACACTTAATGTCTCACAACAAGATTTAAAGGGTCCTTGACTACAACAAACTTCCTTAAATTAACAGACACGAATTATAATTCACTAGGTTCAGGGTGGACTTCTTTAAATGTTTGAGTACTGAAACCCTTTGATTACTCGCCCCCCGAGGGAAAACTGGGGTGCATCCTAACGACTAGATAAGTCCTAAAGCTACCGTACTAGATATCCCAATGCATCAAGTTCAAGACAATTTTGGGAGTTTTCTTTTTACTTTGCCTCTCAACGGTTTTGCACATGCTAAACACACACAAAACCCACAAAACATTTTCTTTCGCAAACACATGAAGATTTTGAAAGAAATGTGAAAATTTTAAGGCACTAGGCAAGCAAAAGAAGACAAGTCACCCAAGGATCATGGCAATCAGATATATCGATATTAAATGCAGCACACTAACATGACCCTAACAATGCAGACAAGAAAATAAAATCAAAGGAAAAACACTCGACTATGTACACACGTAAAACACCCCCACACCTACTTCATGCATTGTCCTCAATGAATGTGAGCAAGATACTACATGGATTTATGCATGAAAAAGGAAAGATCTCACCAATATGAAGCGCAAAAGGAAGTTCAAGGTTATGTTGATTGACACAAACCCGAATTCCCTCAAAACTTGTGAGATGCTAAAGAAGGGATACAAATACGTAAAAGAAATGAGGCCCAAATACTCAAGGGTTGGAGCCCACAACAATCGATTCTCACTGAAGGAGTCTTTCATTGTACTTTTTTTATTTTTTTGAATATAACTATGTACAAACATAAGTTCCCATCTTCATTTGTCAAAAGACATCAAATGGGAACCTCAAGACTGGGTCAATGCACTTGGAAAGGGAACATGACACCACGTGGGGCCAGAATACTCATGTGTGGGCCCCCTTCACAAAGAGCACAAGATGAAATGAGAGGTTCATGAATTGGACACAAAGGCGTCTCATTCAAAGGATCAAACTGAAAGAGCTTGAACTTGTCAAGAGTTTGGGAAGTATGGGGCAACGGAAGAAGAGTTTCTCCTGTTGCGGAGCTGAAGTTATGATCGTCAATCCAAACTCTCTAACGAACAGGCTGGTCCATCGGAACGAGGTCAAGAACCTCGTTAGGCATGTCCGACACACCAGGCGAACAAAAAGTGGGTTTCATACCACTACTACAGAAAATGGAATGTACGTCGGATGTACGGGGCTATATACGTCGGATATAGGCACTCCCAGATCCGACGTCTATGTGTGTGTCGTCTATACATAGAGGTCGGCCTTCATATAGACCGACGTCTATACCTAAAGAATATACGTCGGATGTATATATAAGATGTCGTCTATTATTTAACGTACAGACGTCAGTCGTTATATGGACCGACATCTATTCGTTATGTATAGACGTCGGTTCAATAAGCGACGACGTCTATTCCTAAAGCATATGCGTCGGTTCAATAAGAGATGACTTCTATTCCTATAGCATATACGTCGGATTCATACTACAACCGACGTCTATTCCTTTCTTCAGAGGAATAGACGTCGGCTAATTAAAATAGCCGACGTCTATTCCTAAACCTGGAAAAAAATAGCATCCGACGAAATTGTTTTTAGTCATCGTATTCGTGTATATACAACTGCACCAAATTCGTTCACCTATAAATTCGTTCACAAATACTCACAATTTCATCCACATGTACATACAAGCACAAACACACAAGCATACTTGCACAAACACAAACATACAATCATACATGCACAAACATACAAGCATACACAATTGGAAGCAAACACACTTGCAATTAATTCATTCTAAAATTAAGACGATTATATAAAGGCATAAAGTGTAGGTTTGTAATACAAGTGCACTTGTTAACTAAATTACAAAAAATACTAGTGGCAGGAGAACCTCTTAGTTCATCAACATGTTTCTGATAAATTAGCGAGCCCATCGGTTGTGAGTTTCATCGAGCTCCTGTTGCGAGAAGGGATCACTACTTTTTGGGAAGACCTATCAAAAAAATACAAGTGTGTTGAATATTAATAACTAAATATTGAAACTACAATTGAATATACAATTGAATAACGATCTACATTAACTCGGTTAGACATACGTCTTGAGTTGCCACATCGAGGATTTCATCCATGTATCTCATCACGTAGTAACCACATTCCGTATTTCCAACCTGCTTCCGGTACTACAAACATAGAAATTCGCTAAATATATGTTCCTAAGTTAATTAACAAAAATGAGATCAAACGTACTCTCATTCCATCACATGTTATTCCTGCTTTTGTGGTTGTTCTCCTACCACCTAAAGCTCTGTAAACCTTAATTGCCCTGAGTAGCACAAGTTAACATATCATTCAATAATACTAATAAAAATCGACGAATTACTTTTTTCACGACTAAACGAACTTACATACTTAGAAGTTTATTTATTGAGTCCCTTGGTTTATTTGATCCCAACGGATCAAACCAATATGCCAAATTAGTCGTGGGGCATAAATAAACATTTAACTAAATAAACATTTAACAAAATAAACATGTAACTAAATAAACATGTAACTAAATTTGAATCTATAACTTTAAACATAAAAAGCTAGGCTCGGATATAACATACATGCAAGGCATAGCAAAAATTAAAAACCAAAGATTTTCAATTAGGGTACCAATGTTATACCACTGTTACAAAGCAACCTAAACAAATAAAACATCAACGAAAATTCCTCATTTAGTATTAATCCACTACCAAATTAACAATTTCTAATAAATTAACCCACTACCAAATTAACAATTTCTAGTAAATTACGAGTCCAAAAGACTACGATCAAAAGCTTAACTAGTTCAATCTAGCAAGAGAGTCCATTTCTTTCAAGAACATACAAAATATCAACAAACTTAAGCGTAAATCACGAAAATAGGAATATATTCAAGATTAAAACCAAAAAATCGAAATGTTGCATTCACCAACAATAAACGAGAGGAGAAGTTTACTAACATTGAAAAGAATCGTAACTACAAGAAAAATCCAAAAACAAACCAACAAAAACGAACTTAACACTTACATTGGTTAGGATGAAGAGGAAGACGAAGGAAGAAGGAGAAGAGGGCCGGAGACGGGGAAGAGAGCTTGGGACGTCGCTGCGGTGCCGGAGACGGTGCAGATCGGTCGGAGATCGGTCACAGAGGAGAGTTCGGTCATGGGACGGCTAGGGTTTGGGTGGGTTTCGTCTAAAATGAATGACAGAAAACACGTTTGTTCGATTTCTTTAAGACCTATAGACGTCGGATATTATAGATATCCCACGTCTATACCTCGACGTCTATATGTAGGGGGTATAGACGTCGGTCGTCTATAACAGCCGACGTCTATAAGTCGACGTCTATACCATATAGACGTCGTATTCACAAGGATTCTAACAGCCGACGTCTATAAGTCGACGTCTATAGCGTATAGACATCAGATGAAATCAGTATTACAATAGCTGACGTCTATAGTACCATATAGACGTCGGCCTTGGTAATGACCGACGTCTATGTTATCTTCGTCCAACTAGAGGTCGGCGGTTATAACAGCCGACGTCTATTGGGCGACGAGTAAAGACTATTCTGCACTAGTGTACCCAAGGTATCCTCCAAGGAACTCCTAATACCCTCATTGGCAATGTAATTATTTGATGTCCCATCATTTCCAAGGTGATCGAGAACAATGGTGAGAGGCAAACTCTCATCAGGTCGTATGAGATTAAGGGTACTAGGGAGCTCTTGCTCCACCAAAGGTGAGTCCTTAGGAGGTACAACAATAAGATCATGTGGCTCAAGGGCCACAGGACAAAAAGGTAAGGCACAATCCTGTGCCGACTCATAATAGAACTGGTCCATGATATTCTCAGTTGGAATCGAATCCTCCACCAAGTGATCGTGAATTGAAACCCCAAGTCCCGCAGACTGACTAGGAGTTTGTCTTTGAAAGGTTGTGCTTTGAATTTGTGGATGTGGTGGTGGTTCGATATCAAAAGATGAATCATCATGTTGACAAGAAAAGTTACTCTCCTCACGTTCACGTAATTGCTGCGTCATTTGACTCACTTGAAGTGTCATATTTTGTATGGACTGTTGAGTGGTTTCCATGAACGTAAGGAAAGTTTGTTTCAAGGAATCATGTATGCGATCAACTATGAGGTCCAAGTCAGAATTTGAGAAATTTTGGGATTGGGTGTTGATGGGCTGAGAATGAGTCCAATGATTTGGAGTGGGGTGTTGGTTGACTTCTGGGTATTCGGGAGGAGGATACTGGGGTGGAAATGATGTATAAGAATTTGAATAAGAATTGTTTCCCCACGAATCCATCCCTCTCGGGTTGTACGCGGATGCGTAATGGTCATAATGAGCATTTTTGGGAAAATGTGTGCTCATACTCAGGCTCAGGGGCAACATAAGGACATTCCCCGATAACATGACCACTCAACCCACAACAATCACACGGTACGGCTACTGGACCACCGGTGCACTCATGTCATCTACCACATGCATGACAGAGGCCAAAGGTTCTTGTAATGTCTCGGTTTGATGACCAACATATGATCCGACGTAACTAGATGGTGGTCTAGTAGTCGGTGCCTCTCTCATATTACCCCAATATGAAGAATGCTCAGTCATACAAATAATATTATCCCAACCATACGGGGTGTTTGTCTGAGGTATCCCAGGATGCATGGGTCGGGAGTACCAGGGAGAATTGTCCTGGTACCAACAATGATATAGATGGTCGCCCATGTAACCATCCATGTAAACAAAAACTCTCAAGTCGACCACTCTCACCACCACGAGGCTAAGCTCGCAAAAAGTGCTCGACTCGACCCTAAACGCTACCAGAGATTGTAAAGGGGAGGAGACTGTAACGTAGAAGAAGGTGAGAAGAAGAAGACTCAGAGGAGAAGGGAAGAATCTCTAAAGCTAGCGTGGGTAAAGGGTGAAGGTAGAAGCCTAACTAGCAAGCACAACTCAAACAATGTAGGGCAATGGGTCCTTAGGCTAGACGACACCTAACTTCGAGGTCACTAGCCTCGACATGCCTCACCTCCCTACAATGAAGACCACAATGTCCAGAAAGTGATACTAGATCTGGAGATCCAGTACCTCCTACTATCGACAAGGTAGGCAACGCCGATCAGGCCATGACGGTCTCAACTAGATTACTCTCCTAGTGCGTCCGACATCCTAGGGCCAATGTCTACTTGCTTTTAGTTAAGGCTTGATTAAGAGTGATTTTTGGGGAGAAGGAAATGGTGATGAAATCTCCACCTTATCTTTTATGGGACAACCCCTCCTTAGTAGTGTTTTGATCCTAAATCTAGCAATCAACGCTCCAATCAAACACTCAACTCACTCTTGTCCTGATGAAATTCCTACTAACTAATGCATGGGCATACAAGATGCATGAATGAGTGTAGGAAATGCGTACCTCACGCCAGCGCTCAACAACTGAAAATAAAGCTAAAAGAAAAGACAACTACGTGCCTAAGTCAAATACGTGATGGGTGACCTAAACAAGTAAGAATGTCTAGTCTTTTGCTTTGGATTTTTAGGGAAAGTTGATTAATGGGGGAGTGATTTAATGATCTGGGAGCAAACTAGAAGTCACAACATGCAAAATAGGGCTCCCAAATAACGATAATGAAAGAAGAAAGTACCAGAAGAAAACTGAGAGCAAGAACCGTTCACCAGGCCGCGAATTGGCGGTCCTTGTTGAAGTTCTTGTTCTCCAACTCATCAAGTAGCCTCCCCATGAGCTCTAGGATCCCTGAAACCAACAAAAACTAGAAACAAAAAATTAAAATCCAAGGTCTGGACAGAGCACCTCCCCGGCAACGGCGCCAAAAACTTGATTGATTCGTTTTATATTAAACCGCAAGTGCACGACCGCGTTGAAGCGGTGGCAAATACGGGTCGATCCACAGGGAGGTGTGTCAACTTTTGGTTTGTGCGAAGGCGAGTGGAAAAGAAAGGAGATAAAGATTGATTACACTAAACTACACTAATCTAAACTAGGAAACTAAAAAACATGAAATGAAATGACAAAACAAACTAAACTAAGCAACTAATGAAAGGATATAAAACTCAGGATTGGAAAACCCCTAAGGGGTGGAGTGTGTGCACATGAAATAAGTGTGGTGAATGCATACAATAAGCTCAAGTGTGGTTAGTGTTTGTTAATGCATAAGAATTACCTCATGGTAAGACCTATCATTTACAATAGTAACCTAGGTGATTAATATGAGCAATGCAAGGTTGTTATTAAGAACATAACGAGCATGGAGTGTACCTAACTATGGCAGAAACCATCAAGTAAAGTTCTTATTAATTCAAGCAAGCATACTAATATCTCTCACAAACAATAATATCTAGCATTCATACCACCTACATAACATGTACATACATCTACTCCACCCCCAAAGGGGATGGAACTACTCACTCATAATTAAACTAACTACATTAAAAAAATGAAACATTATACTAAAATGAAATTCAACTAAGCAAGAAAGGAACATTAAAGAAGCTAATTGAAAGAAACATAAACTAAAGATACATGCAAGAATTAAAAGACAAGATTAAAAGAAACTAGAACAATTATTTTATTAACAATGACTCACATTGAAGGTAGCATTCTTCTCCACCTTGAGTTTTGCTTCAAGGCTTACTCCTTAGTAGAGAGAATGCCACCAAGCAATGGGTAGTTTACAATAGAAGGTGAAGAGTTCTATTTATAGCCATAGAAAAAAGTAATCCGGGACAATCCCCCAATGTGGGACTAAATAAATACCAAATATAGCCTAAACATCCTCTAATACACGCGCTCCAGAAGTTTCATCGGATCCGGGAAGATCCGGACCGCCAATTGGCGGTCTACCGTATCCAGATCGAGTTGAAATTTGTTTTGGGCTTGTCTTGATATATTTGTTTTGTCTTTGATGCATCTACTTTGCTTGTTGGCGCTCCGACCCGAATTGAATTGCCAAAATACTCCCCATGATGGTGTGGAGTTTCTTGTTTTTCTCTTAGGTCCTTCGGTCTTATGTTCAGGTCCTTCTCCCTTGCATCTTAGTCCCCAGGTCTCACAATTAAGTCTTGTTTCCTGCTTTTGAGTCCTTTCGTGGCTCTTCTCTTCAAACCTCTTTTTTCTGAAATTCAAACATAAAACTCGTCACGTAGCATTGCTTAGGTGTAAGATAATGTATATAAGATACAAATATGAGCATGAAATGATGTCAATCAGGTTCCCCCATGAACTAACATTTAAACCATTCTATTGCTCCACGTTACCCATCCTATTAAATTAAATTACCCTATATCGAAACTAGATTTACCCTAAACAATAGGTAACATTGTTAGCCAAGTACTAGGGAAATAACACATGAATGGTTCAAAATAATACCACTAAACATTAGAAAATAACACAATCATAGTTTATATCCCACTAAATCAGAACCAGAGTGAGATTGTAGTTGTTTACTCTCATGTTCATGGATGACAGACAATATCCCCTTCAATGTGTTTAGGTATGGTGTTCTTTTCATTTCAACAGTAGACTTTAGCCTCACATTACTTGGGTAGCCTTTGCTCTGCTAGGGAGTAAATCTATGGGGTAACTAAATTTGATAAATCTTGTTGGTACAAGGGATGGTAAGTTGGGGTAAATCTAGTTACGATAGGGGTAATTTAATTAAATAGGACGGGTAACCTGGAGTAAATATAATGTATTAGTTGATGGTTCATGGGGGTAACCATAATCGATAGATGGGGTAAATTGAATTGAATAGCATTGTAACTTCACTTGATAGACAGTGTAAGTTGAATTCCCAAACAAGATTGTCGGGGTAAGTTGAATTCAATAGCAGGGTACTCCGAAATAATAGTCGGGGTAAGTTGAATTCAATAGCAGGGTAACCTTAATTGAATCCAATGTACCCATCCTATTGAATCAAATTATTCACTCCCAAAACTAGATTTACCCCAACCTACCATTCATTCTACCAATTGGATTTATCAATGAGGGTTACCCGGCCATTGAATTGAAGTTACCCCAAATATTATTTTTGGTTACCCTTCTATTGAATTCAACTTACCCCAACAATCAATTAGGGTTACCTTGTTAGATTTACCCTACTATTGGATTCGACTTACCCCGGCCATCAATTAGGGTTACCCCCACGAACCTGTTGATTTTTTTGCCTTAATCTATGTTTTGATGATTTAATCAACCTAATCTTAATTGTGATTGTGTAGAGTAGCACACATATTGCATTGCATATATATTGCTTTGTGCTAACCTCTACAGATGATCAAGACTCAAGGAAGAAAGGAAATCAAGTCAAGACATGTATTTTGTATTTCTTTGAGTCTTAGGAACTTTGTGTAATTGAGAATACTTGAACTAAAAACTACTCAAACACACACTAGGTTCCCTATAGAAGTCACACACAAAAATTCACATAATTTGGACTTCAATAGATCACCCAAACTTAGACCGGAAAACAATAAACCTGAACCCAAACTGTCTGCCCACATTCGGTCGACCAAAACAGACTGTTCGGTCGACCGAGTGATCAATTAATTTGTTAGTGTTTAACTGTCTAAAGTTCGGTCGACCGTTCGATTGACCGAGTACCAAGTATTTTTCGACCATTTGTTTTATCGTATATACCCAATGGTCGTATTCGTATTAACCAAAAATACCCCAAATATATTTCAAGTATCGTTCGACCGAGGACCTGGTTCGGTCGAACGAATATCTGTCTCTTGACAAACCCGAATCTCCTGCTGGAATTTAGTCGACCGTTAGACCTTTGTTCGGTCGACCGAATAGAACATTGTTTGTCAACCCCTTAGAGCATGTTGTGAATAAGTCGACCGAACCCTTTGCGGTGTTCGACCGATCACTTAAGTGTACCTAAGTCTTAGCGTTGGGCGGTCGACCGTTCCTTAATCGGTCAACCGAACTGAGTTCAAAACTACCTAACGGTCGACCGTTCAGCCCGATCCGGTCGACCGAACTCATCCAGAATTGGGTCCTGCGAGTTTCTGTTTTGTATGTCTTACACCAACTTATACCCAATCAACTCCAATGGCTATATTCTCTCTAATGCTTATAAATAGAATTGTAAAACACATTTTAACACAACTCTCCCACTAGTACTTGTCCAATACATTAGAGAGAAACTCCCAAGCTCAAATTTCCCCAATCTCACATTTGGTATCAGAGCCTTGTGAGTTAAATTCATTACTTAATCGTATTTTTAGCATGACTTCTACATCATCTATTCAGATAGAAGGATTATGCACTACTAGACCTCCTTTGCTAAATGGGTCAAATTATGATTATTGGAAGAATATGATGAAAATTTTCCTTATTTCTAATGACCTTAAGTATTGGATGTTTCTTCAAAATCCATACACGCCCCCAAATAAAGATGAATTAGATTCACTCACTACGCCCGAAATGAAAGAAATTGAGATGAACTCAAAAATAATGAACATTCTATATTGTGGGCTAAATGAGGGTGAATACAATAGAATTAGGGGTTGTGAAAGTGCATATGAAATATGGCATAGATTACAAATGCATCATAAGGGGGATAGCAAAACTAAGGAAACCCGCATTAGTCTCCTCATGCATAAATATGAAATATTCTCTATGCAAATCGGTGAGAACATAAGCGACTTGAACACTCGCTTCACCGATATAACTAACTCTCTTTTGGTTCTTGGAAGAAAATTAAATGGAGGAGAGATGACAAGGAAATTCCTTCGGTCGCTAAGCCACGATTGGGAAGATAAGGTGGTTGCAATTGAAGAAGCACACGATCTTTCCCAACTCAAGATGGAGGAATTAATTGGAAACTTGATGGCATATGAACTCCAAATCAACCATCGAAAGGAGAAGGAAGCTTCAAGGAACAAACCCTTCTTGTCATTAGACGCAAATATTGACCAACCAAGGAGTGTAGAAGATGCGGACATTGAAGTCCTAGCCAAAGACTTCTTCAAATACCTCAAGAAGGATAAGGGAGAAAAGAATGAAAGAAGAGGTAGAAGAAGTGAGAAAAGAGAAAAAGAAAAGGAGAAGGAGGAGAGTGAAAATGAGTTAAGAGAAGGGGAGAAGAAAAAGGAGAGAAGGGAGAGGAGAAGAGAAAAGGAGAAGAGGAAGAGAATAGAAAGGAAGGAGGTAGCTCACAAGGCTACATGGGATGATTCTTCATCACCATCATCATCATCGTCTTCCTTGCAAAGTAGAAGAGAGGTGACTCACTCATGCTTCATGGCTATTGAAGATGATCAAAGTGAGGTAGAATCTAACTCTTGTTCTAGTAATCCATGCTCAACTAAGTCATATTATAGTGATAGCTCACATTCTAGGGTTAATGAAGAAACCTATACACATGTTCAGCATCAAAATGCATTTCATGACTTAGTTAAACAATATGAGATCATTTGTGAAAAGAACAAAAGTGCTAGAAAGCTAATCAAAGATCTCCAAAGTCAAATTGAAACATGCATGAATGAGAAAAATGAGGTGTTTGCTAAATTTGAAAATAATGCATCAAATCTTGATAAATTAAAAGCAACACCTATAGATGTTGAACAATTATATCTTCATGCTTGCAATGTGCAATTAAGAAAAGATCTAGAAGCGTTCACACATGGAACTAAGATGCTTAACATGCTATTAGGAAGTCAAAAACAATCTTTGCAAAAACATGGTTTAGGATACAATGCTAAATTGAAAAACCATGCATCTTATACAACTTTAAATGGAAAGCACTTAGTTGTAAAGCATAGTTCCTCAAGTGTGTGGGCTCCTAAAACCAAAATGGTTTGGGTTCCCAAAGCTAACATTCAAGGACCCAAAGTTCTTTGGGTACCTAAATCTACACTTGTAGGTGCTTGATAAGAAATCGGTGGTCACCGGGTGAGCTTAAGAGCCGAATTAAAAGTCGGTTGCATCACCGAATGAAGGATAGAACCAATTCAAGCTTCAAGTTGGTATAATTTTCCTATCCTCTAAAATTTTCAATCAAATTGGTTCTAATCTAGAGCTTATATGCTTAATTGACATATCTTATTGCTAATTCATTGCAAATCTTAAATTTGATTTCCATCCCTAGTTTTAGAGTCAAACATTTTGTAAATGGATGTTAAAAAAGGGTAAATGAAAACAACACATGCTATATTGAAATAATTGCTTGATGTTAATAGGGGAGAAATAGAATTGAACTTTACTGAAAAATCATATTCATATTGATAGGGGGAGCTTATTGAATATCATTTTCTTAGAGTAATGAAGTGCAAAATTTAGGGGGAGCGACATCATTACAAGAAATCCACATTGAACTTAAATCGTATAATTTTTTTGATAAATATCATTATTTTCATGGATGAGAAAGGGGGAGAGATAATTAAGGGGGTAACTTTGAATTTGATTACTAAATGAACAAAATCTATGCACATCCATAGGGGGACCATTAATATGCATAGTTTACATATAAAAATTCCATGTATTAAGATATAGGTTGTCATCATAAAAAATGGGGAGATTGTTGGCTTTTTGGCCTTAATATATGTTTTGATGTTTTAGCCAACCTAATCTTAATTGTGATCGTGTAGAGTAGCACACATATTGCATTTCATATTTATTGCTTTGTGCTAACTTATACAGGAGATCAAGACTCAAGGAAGAAAGGAAATCAACTCAAGACATGTAATCAAACTTATTTGAAGACATGTATTTTGTATTTCTTTGAGTCTTAGGAACTTTGCGAAATTGAGAATACTTGAACTAAAAACTACTCAAACACACACTAGGTTCCCTATAGAAGTCACACACGAAAATTCACATAATTTGGACTTCAATAGATCACCCAAACTTAGACCGGAAAACACTAAACCTGAACCCAAACTGTCTGCCCACATTCGGTCGACCGAAACAGACTGTTCGATCGACCAAGTGATCAATTAATGTGTTTGTGTTTAACTGTCTAAGTTCGGTCGACCGTTCAGAAGTGTTGACATTTGCATGTCTGCCACTGCAAACTGCTAGTACATGTGACCATGGGACGTGCATTGCAATTATGTATCCACAAGTGCAAGTAATAACTCCTTCAAATTTCACAAGGTATTTTTCCTGGTCATTGGCTTCAACTTGGTACATCAGTTGGTGGTACCCAGTTACTGTATGTGTTCTGGCCAGATTGTTGTTTACCGTCACCACGGTGTGTGCTGTCGGTATATATGTTTCATTCCACGACTCGGCGACGTCCCTTCTTTTAACAAAGAATTTGTTGAAGCTTTCTAACATGTTTGTTGTCATACATCCGAAATGTCGACCCCCGTCGTGACAACAAGTCCATCTTTCCAAACGACCTTGATGCTGAATCCACTCATATACCGGTTTATGTTCCTCTGCAATAGCCTTCATTAACTCTTCAAATTTCATAAATGAATGAGTTTTACCCACTTCGTAAAACTTGATTTGTCCCAATCTTTCCTTGCAATTTCGATGTTTAGCAAGATTTGCTTTCATGTGTCGAAGACAGAATCGATGTACTTGCCCCTCCGAAGGTGGAAATGCGGCTCGCACACAAGCGTTTTATCTTGAAAATCTGTCGGTGATAATATACAAATCGGGTCGCCTTGTAACTCTACTTGCCAGCAAATGATGGAACCACGTCCACGACTCTGTATTCTCGCTCTCTACAATAGCAAATGGCAAAGGAAAAATTTCGTTGTTTGCATTCGTGCCCACAACAATTAGCAACAAACCTCTATATTTGCTATAGAGGTGCGTTCCATCCACAGTGACAACGAGTCTACAATAATAAAACCCACTAATTGAAGGCCCGAATGCCCAAAACACACGCTTAAACATCTCCTCGTCTGAATTTACCTGGACAGACTCTATTTCAACAACTAATCCTTCATTGTTCTGACAGAGAACTGTAACAAACCTTCGCAAATCTTTAAAATTGTCTTCTTCGGCACCATATATTCGGTTCAACGCTTTTTGCCTAGCATGTCATGCTTTATCGTAACCAATTTCAAGTGAGTATTTGGTCTTCACCCTTTCTATTATTTCAGCAGGAGTAATCGTGAACTTAGTTCTAACAGATGGCATTATCAAGTCGCATACAAAATTAGCACTGCATTGTTTGTTGTCGTTTAGCAATATCTGATTGGAACAAGTGTGCTCCGCGTTGAATGTTTTAACTTGAAAATATCTGCAGCCTTTTGAAACAGACGCATGTAGATGCCATTTGCAGTTATCTTCATCACGACGAATACAATGAACAGTATACCGTTTCGTTGAAGAAACCACAACTGAATACTGAACAAACTTTTTAATATGCCACGATTGCAGATCATGAACCAAATCATCTTTCGTTGGGAAAATTCGTTTATCTCAAAAAGAACGATCATCTTCCGTACGCTAATCACTCCGTTCCAAATTTCTCGCAACATCGAAGAATGAGTGTTCAATTACCGAATTCTCTATCCAGTTATCGTCCTCGAAGATATTGGGAAGTGTTGGATCGTGTGGGTTATGGGTCCACTAATCACTTTTTAAGCTAATCACCTACTTGTTTAAGCAATCGAGTAAATGCAGCGGAATTAAAACAAACAAGCAAGTGGAGAAAGACAATGCAAACCACACAAAGACGCGTCGGATTTACAGAGGTTCGGCCGCGCCTACGTCCTCTCTTGCAAGCCCCTCTCGAATCCCCGTTCGAGCTCCTCTTGCGTCTTCACTATGCCTCCCCGTTCCGGGCCGGGAGCAACGCCTTTTACAAGTCTTCAAGCTCGCGAACAACCCTCGCCGAGCTTGGCACCACCTCTCACAAACCGAGAGAATCACTTCGGGCTTTCACCGAAATCCTTGCTTCTTTGTCTTGGGATTTCACCAAGACCCTTGCTCACTTTGACAACAATGGTGACTGAGTGGAACTCACTCTCTAATTGAGCACAAAAAATGCTAGTATGAATGTATGATGAAGGATGTGGAAATTAGGCTATGGAATCACTAATTGGGAGCTTTGAGGTTGTGGAAAATCTCACTATAAGTTTGACACTTTGGAGTTGTGAAATCTTGTGGAAAACTAAGTGTGAACCTATATTTATAAGGTCTAAGAGATTCCTAGCCGTTGGGGAAAGATTTGATTGAGTTTTGTGCAAGATACACAAAGCAGAAAATCGGGCTGCAAATCTGTCCAGAACCGGTCGACCGAAACTAGTACACCGGTCGACCGTTAACATGATTTCAAAGAGAACGGTCGAACAAAAGAATATTCGGTCGGACAAACGAGCTAGAACTTAACTCTACTTAAGTGAATCGGTCGAACCAAAGTATGGGGCGGTCGACCGATAAGGGGATTCGGTTGAGACAAAGGTCAATCGGTCGAACGAGAAATGTGTCGACCGATAGCAGGGAATTTGGTTTCTGAAAATATGTTCAACCGGTCGACCGAATCAAGGTCGTCGTTCGACCGGTTACCGAATGTATTTTGGGGTTAAGTTTTGTTTTATACGAATACGACCGTTATAGGAATACGACAAGAAAAACGGTCATATTAAAATCCGGGATCGGTCGACCGAAAAGGTAGAACCGGTCGACCGGTAGAGTTCGGTAAAATCACTGTGGAGAGTCTGTTATAAACCGGTCGAACTGAGAACTGGTTCGGTCGACCGGTTCACACAGGAAATCTGGGTTTAAGTTTATAAGTGATTTCCGACTAAGGTTTGGGTGATCTAATGAAGTCCAAATAAGGTGAAATTTTGTGTGTGACTTCTCTAAGGAACCTAGTGTGTATGTGATATGTTTTTAACTCTTGTATGCTCAATTTACACATGTTCCTAAGACTCAAAATAAAATCAAGATTACAAGTCTTCATTTAGCTTTATTACAAATCTTGACTTGATTTCCTTCCTTCCACGAGTCTTGATCACCTGTAGAGGTTAGCACAATACTATATATGTGCAATGCAATATGTGTGCTACTCTACATCATCATAATTAAGATTAGGTTAATTAAATCATCAAAACCTAGATTAAGGCCAAAAAGCCAACAATCTCCCCCTTTTTGATGATGGCAACCGATATCTTAATTCTATCTAAATACATGGAATTTGTATATGTAAACTATGCATATTAATGCTCCCCCTATGGATGTGCATAGTTTTTGTTTAATTTTATGCCAAATTCCAAGTTACCCCCTTAATTATCTCTCCCCCTTTGACATCCATCAAAAATAATAATTATTTAAGACTTTAAGCATAGAATTTGGATGTCTTGTAATGAAGTTGCTCCCCCTAAATTTTGCACTTCATTACTCTAATAAAAGATATAACATTTAAGCTCCCCCTATCAATAAGGCTAAATTGAAACAATGAGTATGATGAAATTTAAGTTTAATTAAGTTTCTTCTTAAGCCTTATTCTAACATCCATTTAGAATTGACATTTAAAATCAATGGATGTGATAAATGATTTGCAATGAATAGGGTATATGATTTGCAATGAATTAAAATTCTAAAGATATGACAATTAAGCATATAAACTAGATTAGAGCTAAATTTTCAGAAATTTCAAAGATAGAAATTTATACCAAACTTGAATCTTGAATAGCTCCAATCATGACTTGGTGATGCAACCGGATTCGAATTTGACGCTTTGGCTCGTCCGGTCACCACCAATCTCCTCCTCAAGCTCCTGCAAGTGTAGACTTTGGTACCCATTTTTGCTTGGGTCCATTAAGTTTAGCTTTTGGTACCCAAATCCAAGTTGATTTTGGTACCTCTACACTTACTTTCTTTTTCATGACAAAATTATGTTTAACATTGATTTGAATAGGAATGTTTTTAACATAAAACTTATTTTTGTTGCCATGTGTGAACTTATGCAATTTATTTGACAAGTTTTCATTTAAGGCATTAAGTTCACTGTTTTTAGTTGCAAGAGATTTATTTAAGCAATTTAGATTTTTAGTCATTGAATTATGCTTTTCATTCATGTTTAGCATGTGAATCTCTAAATTTGCAACTTTTTCATTCATGCAATTCAAGTCATTTAAAATTTTCTTGCTTTCAAGATATGATTCATCTAGTTTCTTTAGCAAGTCAATTTTGTCATTTTCAAGCATATGACTTTCAATTGCATTTGATGAGGTAGTTTTAACATTTAAATTGTCATTCCTCAAGCATGCATTTTCAGAAGTTAGAACTTCAATTTTAGCAAGCAAAACAATTTTATCATCTAAGATAAATGCATTTTGACATTTAAGCTCATCTATTTGCTTATTTGCTAACTTATTAGACTCATGAAGTTCTTTAGATTTTTCTAAAAGTTTTAGAAATGCATTTTGTAGTTTATATGAATGTGATGATTTTTCACTTGAACTACAACTTGAAGAATGACTAGAAGATACCTCATCTTCACTTTCTCCATCGGATGAGCTTGATGATGATGAAGATGTTGAGTTAATCTCCATTTTCTTTGCTCGAGCTACATCCTTCGGAGTGGTTGCTCCTTTCTCCCCGGTTGGTGATTTTCCATCACCGAAATTCCTTTCTAAAGTTTGCCATATAGAATGAGCACTATCACATGAGCAAACAAGATTAAAAAATTCATCTCCTAATGCACAAAATATGACATTCATAGCCTTAGCATTTAGGGATGCATTTTTCTCATCTTCTAAACTCCATTTACTAATAAGACATCTAGGTGTTTCATATGGAGTTTGAATCATAAACCACAAGTTAGCATTCATGGATTTAATAAATGATGACATTTTAGATTTCCATGAAACAAAATTATTTCCATCAAAGTATGGTGGTTTACAAGATTCTAGAGGTGTGGATGCATTAAGAGTCATGTTAATTTATCGGTTAAGAACCAAATTAACGAACGAGGCTCTGATACCAAATGTTGGATCGTGTGGGTTATGGGTCCACTAATCACTTTTTAAGCTAATCACCTACTTGTTAACATGATTTATAAGGTCTAAGAGATTCCTAGCCGTTGGGGAAAGATTTGATTGAGTTTTGTGCAAGATACACAAAGCAGAAAATCGGGCTGCAAATCTGTCCAGAACCGGTCGACCGAAACTAGTACACCGGTCGACCGTTAACATGATTTCAAAGAGAACGGTCGAACAAAAGAATATTCGGTCGGACAAACGAGCTAGAACTTAACTCTACTTAAGTGAATCGGTCGAACCAAAGTATGGGGCGGTCGACCGATAAGGGGATTCGGTTGAGACAAAGGTCAATCGGTCGAACGAGAAATGTGTCGACCGATAGCAGGGAATTTGGTTTCTGAAAATATGTTCAACCGGTCGACCGAATCAAGGTCGTCCTTCGACCGGTTACCGAATGTATTTTGGGGTTAAGTTTTGTTTTATACGAATACGACCGTTATAGGAATACGACAAGAAAAACGGTCATATTAAAATCCGGGATCGGTCGACCGAAAAGGTAGAACCGGTCGACCGGTAGAGTTCGGTAAAATCACTGTGGAGAGTCTGTTATAAACCGGTCGAACTGAGAACTGGTTCGGTCGACCGGTTCACACAGGAAATCTGGGTTTAAGTTTATAAGTGATTTCCGACTAAGGTTTGGGTGATCTAATGAAGTCCAAATAAGGTGAAATTTTGTGTGTGACTTCTCTAAGGAACCTAGTGTGTATGTGATATGTTTTTAACTCTTGTATGCTCAATTTACACATGTTCCTAAGACTCAAAATAAAATCAAGATTACAAGTCTTCATTTAGCTTTATTACAAATCTTGACTTGATTTCCTTCCTTCCACGAGTCTTGATCACCTGTAGAGGTTAGCACAATACTATATATGTGCAATGCAATATGTGTGCTACTCTACATCATCATAATTAAGATTAGGTTAATTAAATCATCAAAACCTAGATTAAGGCCAAAAAGCCAACAGGAAGTTCATTAAGAGTTGGAACCATGTCGTTGTTAGCAACTGCATCATCAACAACATCGTCGTCTTAACGGTTTATGGATTGGCCCATCGCATATATGACATCCTGCATCACTGGAATGACTTTATTAGCAGAAACACCTTCAGGTTCATCTTCTACAACGAAGGGTGTGCTATAATCCCCTAATTCCTCAGTGTCATCATCTTGAACGCTATGCATCTCTTCCAGGCATTCTCGTCGACTAAAATGAATTGGGTCAACAATGGTCGTATTCGTATTAACCAAAAATACCACAAATATATTTCATGTATCGGTCGAACTAGAACCTCGTTCGGTCGATCGAATATCTGTCTCTCTTGACAAACCCGAATCTCCTATTGGAATTCGGTCGACCGTTAGACCTTTGTTCGGTCGACCAAATAGAACATTGTTTGTCAACCCCTTAGAGCATGTTGTGAATCGGTCGACCGAACCCTTTACGGTGTTCGACCGATTACTTAAGTGTACCTAAGTCTTAGCGTGGGGCGGTCGACCGTTCCTTAATAACGGTCGACCGAACTGAGTTCAAAACTACCTAACGGTCGATCGTTCAGCCCGATCCGGTCGACCAAACTCATCCAGAATTGGGTCCTGCGAGTTTCTGTTTTGTGTATCTTACATCAACTTATACCCAATCAACTCCAACGGCTATATTCTCTCTAATGCTTATAAATAGAGTTGTAAAACACATTTTAACATAACTATCCCACACATACTTGTCCAATACATTAGAGAGAAACCCAAAACACTCGAAGCCTCAAACCTTCCACACTTTAGTCATAAATCCAATCCTACTCAAGTGTGCTCAAGTTTAAAGAGTGTTGTTCCACTCATTTGTTGTGCAAAGGAAGCAAGGGTCTTGGTGAAAGCCCAAGACAAAGAGTATAGACTTAGGTGAGAGCCCGAAGTATCCCTCTCGAATTGTGAGAGGAGGAGCCAAGCTCGACGAGGGTTGTTCGCGAGCTTGAAGATTGTAAAGGCGTTCTCTCCCGGCCCGGAACGGGGAGTGGATAGTGAAGGCACGAGCGGAGCTTGCAAGAGAGGATGTAGGCGGGAGACCGAACCTCTGTAAAAACCCTCGTGTTCCTTGTGGTTTGCATTTTCTATTCCTTACTTGCTTGTTTAGTTTTAAATTCCGCTGCATAACTTGATCGATTAAACAAGTGGATAATTAGGGATAAAAGTGATTAGAATTGTAGACCCACACGATCCTATAGAACCATCATTTAATACATTTTATTTACTCCAAGTTATCCGTCCCATTAAAACAAATTACCTCCTATAGCAACTAGATTTACCCCAATCCCTTCTACCAATTGGATTTATTAATTAGGGTTACCTGGCTATTGAATTCAATTTATACCGGATATAAACCAACTTATATTCATGTAAGGTCAAGTTTAAGGACCTTACAGCTTACATCGATAGACGGGTAAGTTGGAATCCATAGCAGGGTAATATTAATTGATAGTAGAGGTAAGTTAAATTCAATAGCATGGTAACCCTAATTTATATCCAATTGGTAGAAGGGATTGTAGGTTGGGGTAATTCTAGTTGCGATGATAGGTAATCAGATTTTATAGGACGTGTCACGTGTAGTTAATAGAATAGATTAAATGATGGTTTTTTGGGGTAAGTCTAATTGATAGACGTGGTAAATTGAATTCAGTAGCAGGGTAAATGGGATTAAGTAGAAGCAATTAAATGTTTTGTTATTACTCGTACATCGAACCCAAGCTCCCTCTTGTTCTCGATGCTCCTTGACCCAAGACTTGACACAAAATTTCCATCCATTACCTCCAATGAACCTCCAATGAACATGATATTAAAACAACTCCTCTCCAAAGAAAGCACATAACTCTTTTTTTGTAAACTTTTTGGGCAGTTCACCTAGATTTCTGCTAAAATATTTTCTCCAACGCTTAATAACATTTCTGAGGGATTTCCTTGTTTCCAGACAACAATTATGTGGCTGCACATGATCCTAACATGTTAAAAAAGTTTACAATTCCAGCTAATGTCACCGCGGAAGTCATCCACCAACATTGTGTGCAAGCTAAATTGGATCTAAAAATTTACTAGATGGAAATAGAATGTATTAAATGATGGTTCGTGGTGGTATTCCTAAATGATAGATGGAGTAAGCTGAATTCAATAACAAGGTAAATTGGATTAAGTAGAATGATTTTAAGTATGGCTCATGGCGGTAATCCTAATTGATGGACGGTGTAAGTTGAATTCAGTAGCAGGTTAAAGGAGATCAAATAGAAGGAATTAAATTATTGTTCGTAGGGGTATGTTTGTCGGTGTACATCAAATGAGAAAACTTTGTGTCCAATTGGTCCAATTCAATAGTAGGGGGTCCGGTTGGGGTAAAGTTAATTGATAGGCGTGGTAAGTTATATGTCATAATAGGGTAACTTAAAGACCTTAGGCCTTCCATCACTTGCAATGATCGTTCGTGAGATTGGAACGACTACTTTCCAAAGAAAAAACAAAACTCTATTGTGTCATGTTTCCTACCAAATGTATCCATCACCAAGGGGATATCTTTGTGGGGGCAGTTCACCTAGATTTTTTTTCCACATATTTTATCAAACACTGAATAACATATTTTGGAGGGACTTCCTTTTTGATTTGTTTTTGTTTCCAAACTACAAGTATGTTGCAGCACAAGATCCCAACATGTTCAAACATTTTACAATTGCAGTTGATTTCGCCACGGATGTCATCCATCAACACAGTGTGCATGACTGTATAATTTTGAAGAAGGGAAAATTATGATTAAATATAAGGTATGAAATAATGGGTTGCAGGCATGTTGGGGTAAATATATATACGAGTTGTGTTAACTCTGATGGTAGTTTGGGGTAATTAAAATTAAATTACATCAAATAAAATGTCTTTTCGTTGTGTAATCCTAATTGATGCAAGGGGTAAATTTAACAAGTAGAGAGGGTAAGTTTACGGATAAATGCGAAGAACTAAGAAAGAGTAAGTCAAACAATATGTTTTATCGTGGGGTAAAATAAATTCATAGATTGTGTATGTTTGAGGGGTAGCTGAGGTGTGAAGTCATCATCCTTAGACCAGCCAACACTTAAATTTTGTAGTCAATTTCAATAGGACATGAAAAACACAAGAACCGAACAAATACATCATGCCACGTTATCCACAAACATAAAAACAACATAACAAGAGTCATACAAATACATCATGCCACATTATCCACAAACATAAAATAACATATCCACGTTATCTACAAACATAAAACAACATGTTTGGAATACCGTAACACAAAATGACCCAAACTCACCTTAATGACCCTATTGTTGGAAGCTGTCGCAACTTCTCCCTCAAGCAACCAGGGATGCCCCCTCTTGAGGTACATATTGGAGTTGATCATGTTATCGACAATCTCAATATTCGACACAACCTCGTCGTCATCAGGTTCGTCCAGCCAAATCAGCAAAATAAGAGAGGGGGAGCGATGCGTCCTCGACGCCATCCAACATGGGGACTTGGTCGAGCTTGACGACCAAACTGGTTATCCTCCTCATCATCCCCCCATGAGCTTTCGGCACGACGTAGTACATGATCTCAACTCTAGCCCTAAAAAAATACAAAACGTAAGAGCTTAACCACCAAAGAAAGCTCAAATTGCAAAAAAAAATTCCAACTTAAACCCGAACTATCCACAATTGTAAAGTGGCAAGAGCTATCTAAAAGCCTTCAACCATGAAAACCAATTGAAAGATCGGGAGAAGAGAAGGGTCCAATTCAAGAAATGAAGCATTTAAGGTTACGAATTTGAGGTTAGGGATGGAAGAAAGAGGGAAGAAGAAACCGGATGAGAGAGGAAATAGTGGATCCAACACTCTTTTCATTATGCAAATGTATTGTCAATTTTTAATTTTAATAATATTTGAATTTTAGTTTTCAATTTCAAATTTTGAACAAGATGTGAGCTTGATTTCATCACCCTCCATAGTCCTCCACATCACTCTCCACGTCCCACGTGTGAGAAATGGGGTGGGAAGTAGTGTAGCATACAACCTTTTCGTTCCACACTAATGTCATAGAAAAACCCAAAAATTGATCTAATACCATTAATTTTTGGGTTAATTGCTTGCATACCATTACAAAATACTATAATTCCCAAAAACCCACTCTGTACACCTATTTGGCTATATGCCATCGAAAAATCAACATTATGTCCCAAATGCCATTACAAAGACTATAATTCTCAATGGCCACTATCGTGATGGTTTCCATTGATGATGTCATCTTTTCCGTCGTTGACATCATCAGTGGAATAAAAAATTAATTATATTGTAAAATTTACAATTCTCACCATGTATAATCTTTTAATTCCTTTTGAAACTTCTTTTTCTTTTTTTCCTCTCTCGACGTTTTCACTCTCTCTCTCATCTTTCTTTCACACACTCTCTCTCATCCCTCTTTCTCTTTCTCTCCCTCTCCTTTCTCCCTCTCCAATCTTTCACTCTCTCTCCTTCCCTCATCTTTCTCTCATTCTTTTTTTTCTCTCTAAAATTTCTCACTAGCTCTCTTGAATCTCAAGAATCTCTCTCTATAAAGAGATTTTAGAGAGAGAAAAAGGAATGGAGAAAGGTGAGGGAAGGAGAGAGTGAAAGAGAGTGGAGTGGGAGAGGGAGAAAGGAGAGAGAAAAAGAGAAAGAGGGATATAAAGTAAAAGAAGGATGAGAGAGAGTGTGTGTGAAAAAAGGATGAGAGAGAGTGAAAAAGTTGAGAGAGTGTGTGTATGAAATAAGGATGAGAGAGAGAGGAGAGAGATAAGAGAGAAAAAGAAGTTTCAAAAGAAATAAAAGATTATACACTGTGAGATTTGTAAATTTTACAATTAAATTTAATTTTTTATTCCACTGATGATGTCATCGACGGAAAAGATGACGTCATCAACGGAAAAGATGGCGTCATCAACAGAAACCGTCACGGTAGTGGTCATTGAGAATTATAGTCTTTTGCAATAGCATTTGAGACATAATATTAGTTTTTCGATGACATATAGGCAAATAGGTGTATAATTGTGGTTTTTGGGAATTGTAGTGTTTTGTAATGACATACAAGAAATTAACCCTTAATTGTTTACCAATGTCATTCCGTTAGCCATCCGTTAACATTTGTTAGCCATCTGTTAACGTATGTTAGTTTTACTAATATTTAATGAAAACTTTGCAGAATCACCCTGAATAAACCCAGAATTCATAAAATTCATTGTGTTGTGAAATATGCAAAAAAACTCAAAAATTGCAAATATTTTTTTTGGAAAAATATTTTATAAAAAAAGACTTTTTTTAGAAAATGTAATTTTTATAAAAAATAATCAAATATTTTGTAATTTTACAATATAAAAATGATCGAATTTCATTAGTTTAGTAACCGGGCCATTATATTTAGTGAGAGAAAACAAAGAGATGATAGGGGAAAGAATTTTTTCATTAGTTTTATTAAATATGTTTTTCCAAAAAATATTTATATATTTGCCATTTTTAGTAGTTTTTGCAATTTTTACAATACATAATTAAATTTATGAATTCTGGTTTTATTCAAGGTGATTCTGCAAATTTTCCATTAAATATTAATAAAACTAACGACTCCGTTAACGGATGACTAATGGAATGACATTGAAAAACGTTAATGACATTAAAACAAGTTTTTAGGTTTTTCTGTGGTATTTGTGGAAATAGTTGCTTTCGGATGAGATATGATTATTTTCATTGTTTCTTGACGACACCCAAGCAATTCGTCCTTTTTTACGTCTTGCACCCAATTTTTCATATGTATGTCCTCAAGTTTTAAGAAAGTGTAGTTATGGCTTTCGTCATGTCCGTAACTCATATGGAGTGGTCGAAACTGATTTGGAAGACACTCGATTAAGTATATATGTAGTAGTCACAATGCCTAATCACCGCAAAAGGTGATTAGCAAATTCGCATGTACCATCATTGATCTAATAATTTAAGTAGGATTTTGTTTCATCTCTCCACAACACCATTTTGTTGTGGTCACTAGAATAATTAATTGTCGTGCTATTTATTTTTCATCACATTTTTTTTTGAACTGATCAGATAAATAATAACGACCTCTGTCAATTCTTTGGTCTGTTGTTTTCCTATCTAATTGATTTTCCACTAGGTTCAACCTTTTAAAGCAATTAAATGCTTCAGATTTATGAGAAATGAAATAGACATAACCAAATCGAGTGTAATCATCTATAAATGTGATGAAATATACAGCCTCATGTCAGAATTGTCTCATGTCTTGCTCTAACATTCATTGGACCACAGATGTCAGAATTGATTAATTGCAAATGAATTTCAGCACTAGTTCCTTTCCCAAATGGTTGCAAAGGAATTTCTACAACAATCTACATAATAATATTAATTTCACTAATTTCGTCCCTGGAGTTGGTCTTCACCGTCTATTCGAATCAGTCCTGAACATACGTCGATAATTTGGTCCCTCAAATTCATTTTGGTCATACATATTTTCATATTTAAAATCGATGACAATAAGAAAATAATTTTTAAATTTTGATCATCTATGAAATAACACACGCAACTTTTATTGGAAGTACAAAAACAAACGCAGTTTAACCAGCTTATTGTTTTTCCGTGTTTCACAGGTTAAGATGGCAACAGGGGTGAACAAACCCTGGACCGCACCGGGATCCGGTATGGTCCGGTACAACTAGATTTTTCCTTAAAAATCTAGTTTATTTTTAGGAATTTTTTTCAAAATAGTATTTTTTAATTTTTTTTTTGTAAAAATAGACATCCATTAAAAATATTTGTGAAACTAGACCCGCTCTCACCACGTGGTGACACGTGGTGGTGGCGGCGGGTTTTGTTTTTTTGTGCATATAGAACTCGACATCACCAGTGCCGAGTTCTTCTTGGGAGAACTCGACACTGATGATGCCGAGTTCTACCAAAGAGAACTCGGCACGGGTGATGCCGAGTTTTATTTAGAATAACTCGGCATCACCAGTGTCGAGTTCTCTTTGGGAGAATATTGCCCAACGCTTCATATTCCACTCGACGTGAGTTGTTAGGAGAATAACGATTCAAATAGAACTCGGCATCCCCAATGCCGAGTTCTATTTTGGCTTGTTCTCCTTGCACTCAGATCGTGTATGGAATGGTTGGACGGCCAGGAGGTCTACAATAGAACACAACATCTATAATGCCGAGTTTAATAGACATAAGTCGGAGTTTAATAAGCAGAAGTAGGTAAATTTGCGGTCCTAAAAAATACATTACATTAATTCAATTCTTACAATTAATCATCTCTTAAAAAGGATTTAAGTCGTACATTCATTCAAGTCATAACAAAATCATTACATTAATTCAAGTCTTACAATTAATCAACTCTTACATTCATTTGTCTCACTAAATTGTTACATACAAAATATTCAAACTATTTTGCTATATAGGTTCCTTGCATCGCTTTCGGTTATGTCCTATACCGCCGCATCTCCCACACCTTACCCTTCTTCCAGAGTGTTCGTCCATCTCGTTTCGGATTCACGTTGATTTAGGCCGACCGGGAGGTCTTTTGGTTTGGAGAGGTTTCATTGTGATGTTGCCTCGATCTGGCCAATACCTCACATCAGGAATTGGGATAAATATCGGTTTGTACGCCTCCCTGTACATTTGAACCTCATAATACGGGGACACCAAATGTGAAGTCTTGACATTTACATGTCTGCCACTGCAAACTGCTAGTACATGTGAACATGGGACGTGCATTGCAATTATGTATCCACAAGTGCAAGTAATAACTCCTTCAAATTTCACGAGGTATTTTTTCTGGTCATTGGCTTCAACTTGGTACATCAGCTGGTGGTACCCAGTTACTGTATGTGTTCTGGCCAAATTGTTGTTTGCCGTCACCACGGTGTGTACTGTTGGTACATATGTTTCATTCCACGACTCGGCGACGTCCCTTCTTTTAACAAAGAATTTGTTCAAGCGGAGAAAGGTCATCAAAATCATGGTTGTAATTGGCATATCGTGTGCCCCTCGTAAGACATTGTTGTAGCTTTCTAACATGTTTGTTGTCATACATTCGAAACGTCGACCCCCGTCGTGACAACAAATCCATCTTTCCAAAGGACCTTGATGTTGAATCCACTCATATACCGGTTTATGTTCCTCTGCAATAGCCTTCATTAACTCTTCAAGTTTCATAAATGAATGAGTTTTACTCGCTTCGTAAAACTTGATTTGTCACAATCTTTCCTTGCAATTTCGATGTTTAGCAAGATTTGCTTTCAGGTGTCGAAGACAGAATCGATGTACTTGCCCCTCCGAATGTGGAAATGCAGCTCGCACACAAGCGTTTTATCCCGAAAATCTGTCGGTGATAATACACAAATCGGGTCGCCTTGTAACTCTACTTGCCAGCAAATGATGGAACCACATCCACGACTCTATATTCTCGCTCTCTACAACAGCAAATGCCAAAGGAAAAATTCCATTGTTTGCATCCGTGCCCACAATAATTAGCAAGAAACATCTATATTTGCTATAGAGGTGCGTTCCATCCACACTGACAACGACTCTACAATAATGAAACCCACTAATTGAAGGCCCGAATGCCCAAAACACACGCTTAAACATCTCCTCGTCTGAATTTACCTGGACAGACTCTATTTCGACAACAAATCCTTCATTGTTCTGACAGAGAACTGTAACGAACCTTCGTAAATCTTTAAAATTGTCTTCTTCGGCACCATATATTCGGTTCAACGTTTTTTGCCTAGCATGCCATGCTTTATCGTAACCAATTTCAAGTGAGTATTTGGTCTTCACCCTTTCCATTATTTCAGCAGAAGTGATTGTGAACTTAGTTCTAACAGATGACATTATCAAGTCGCATACAAAATTAGCACTTCATTGTTTGTTGTCGTCTAGCAATATCGGATTGGAACAAGTGTGCTCAGCGTCAAATGTTTTAACTTGAAAATATCTGCAGCCTTTTGGAACAGACACATGTAGACGCCATTTGCAGTTATCTTCATCACGACGAATACAATGAACAGTATACCGTTTCGTTGAAGAAACCACAACTGAATACTGAACAAACTTTTTAATGTGCCACGATTGCAGAGCATGAACCAAATCATCTTTCGTTGGGAAAATTCGTTTATCCCAGAAAGAACGATCATCTTCCGTACGCTAATCACTCCGTTCCAAATTTCTCGCAACATCGAAGAATGAGTGTTCAATTACCGAATTCTCTATCCAGTTGTCGTCCTCGAAGATATTGGGAAGTTCATTAAGAGTTGGAACCATGTCGTTGTTAGCAACTGCATCATCAACAACTTCGTCGTCTTCACGGTTTATGGATTGGCGCATCGCATATATGACATCCTGCGTCTCCAGAATGACTTTATTAGCAGAAACACTTTCAGGTTCATCTTCTACAGCGAAGGATGTGCTATAATCCCCTAATTCCTCAGTGTCATCATCTTGAACGCTATGCATCTCTTCCAGGCCTTCTGGTCGACTAAAATGAATTGGGTCAACATCTGACAAACCAAGCCCAAGGTAGGGATATGAGGTAGATGGTCCAGCCCTTCCAGCAAACTCATCATGACTGTAATGCATGGGTTCAAATTGCGACAGACCAGGATAAGGATTTGCACTGCTGGAAGGAATGTCACACGCATTTTCTGGTCATTCGTTGCCTGTTTGGAAGTTATGCGATTGGAAAAATGGAATTTGCTGGTATGCTGGAACGTCAGTTGTAGGATTTAGACTTATATTCAAATCTATTCCACAGTCCCAACCGGTCGACCTTACTGTACCATACTCCGGCGAATGAGTGTTCATTGTCAGCGTAGGGTCGGGCACTTTAGGTTCAGCTTCCACATACACTTCAACCACAGACATCCGTTTAAACAAACACATCAATCCATAAACGAACGTATCATTGGTTAATGGAACGTATCTTCAATCATTGTTTAATGACAATTTCGCCGTCAACTTGACATCAAACATATTGTGTGGATAACAACATTCAGATCTTATAACATCCATTAAACTCTTTTACTTGATGTTCAACGAAACAACTACCAATTTGCGGTCAGATCCTATGTATTCTGCCACATCTCCGTTACATTCTAATTTCCCATTATACATGACCAACAAAGATCCTTCATCATCTTTATCCATACCTAACATATATTAATTAAATTTGAAAATGTGTTCAAACGAGATGATTGTTCTTCATTACTAAATACTTAAAAAGTTGAAAATACTCAAATGTTTTAGAAATTACCTCAATCGAGTGTAGTAGCAAACAACTGTAAACGTCGAGCACTCTCTCCAATAAAATCAACTTCAATAAACAACGTTACGAATCATGTCAGAATTTATAGGATTACTACCGTAGACCTACAATCAACAAAACTAAAATCAATAATCAACTAACAAACAAGAAATAAAACGTTTTGCCTAAAAACCCAAAATCGAATTCGAGTTTGCACCAAAATGGGTTCCTAAACCAACAAAAACACTACAATCATACATAAAACAACAATGTATATCATCCTAATACAAAAAAAGCCAAACAAATGGTGGAAAATGAAAAAAATCGAAACCCTAACCTTAAAAACGCGAGAACTCGACGAATGGGGGGGGGGGGGGGGGGGGGGTCAGACTGCTTTTATAGCCAGACGGAACTCGGCGTTACAAACGTCGAGTTCACTTTTTTTAAGTGAACTCGGCGTTACGGACGTCGAGTAATTCCTTTAGAAATCGGCATCTAGGATGCCGAGTTCTATTTAAAAAAATGTTCTCCTAGCGCGTCAACCGTCCCATGCATGATCGGAGCGCCAGGAGAACAATTTCTTAAATAGAACTCGGCACTCCCAGTGCCGACTTCTATTTGAATCACTTGAGTAGAAAATTTCAAGTGTTGGCCAATAAAAAACCAAGTAGAACACGACATCACCAGTGTCGAATTCTCCCAAGAAGAACTCGGTACTGGTGATATCGAGTTCTATATGCACAAAAAAACAAAACCCGCCGCGTCACGTGTCACCACGTGGTGGCAGCGGGTCTAGTTTCACAAATACATTTAATGGATGTCTATTTTGACAAATTTTAAAAAAAATACTATTTTGAAAAAATTCCCTTGTTTTTAATGTTCACAATTTTCAATATTTTCAATATTTATGCTTTTTCTAAAAATAATCTGGATGAATTATAACTGATCTAGATCCGGTCCGGACGGGTTTTAAATGGACACCACTAGACCGCAAAATAATGATTTGTACCATACCTGGAATGTTACGACTCTTAATGAACCACAATATATTAAAACTAGAACTTTATGCAATCAATAAATTTCAGACTGCAAATCAACAGGATTACCGAACACTTTTTTTACTCATGTTGAAGCTAATATGGAAACATGACAATTAATCAATCTAAGCATTCTACGGAAAACAATGGAATGAGTTCAAGCGATTGGAAAACATGATAAGATAAAGATCTGCGTTTTGTTAACGTTTAGGATGATTTAAGGAAAATTACAAATCTATGCCAAAATTGGTATTGGGGGGTTTTGCAATTCAGACCTTCTATTTATATCTAATTACAAGTCATATCATACATCTAGTTTGTTTCAATCACCTATTTAGAGATCTAGAAGACCTTTTTGACGGTGTAATCATATATTGGAGTTCCTTTTATCAGGTTCATTTCAGTACCATATTCGCTATGTTTCTAACATTGTTAAATTTGTTATTTTTCTTGTAGTTGGTTATCACTAAACTCAATTCTGGGGACCTAATAAACTGACATTAGAACCTTGTAATGTCTTTTCGTCAAGTCACATATTCTAATTGAGTTCTAGTATCATTTGAACTTGCTATTTTTTGTAAGTAGTCTAGATTTGGCAATCGTGTTGTGATTCTTCGTCGAGTCACTTATGTTGATTGGGTTCAAGATTTGATTCACTGATAATGTCATTATCCCTCTGATTATACTTTGTTGTCTTTATAATGTTCAGAAGGGGATCTTACGAATTGAGAAATTTTCTATTTAGATTGGTCTCTATAATACGGTATGAGTCTATGTTGATTGCGTACAAGGCTTTCTCGTAATTATTTGTAGAGTGAGTATGTAAAGTATTGGCTTTACTTTTATCTTTGGCGGTCCTTCCCCCCCCCCCCCCCCCCCCCCATTGGGAGATTTGGGTTGGAACGGGAGGATGGCTAGGGCTTTGCCTCTCTTTCTCCTATTCCAAATCCAAATCCCTTCCTCTTCCCCCAACCCCCATCCTTCATCTTCCTCCTCTTCGAAGGCACAACAACAGAGGAAGAGCTCCCACCGCCTCGCCTCCATCGTCGACGCCATCAACGACTCCAAGCTCTTGCCCGAGCTCCGCTACCCCCCAACACCATCAGATCTGAGACCGACAAAGAGAACGTGGTTGTGCACCAGAATGGGTTGAACTCAACAAGGAAATAAGATCCTTGACCAAGGCATTGCGTACAGCCATGAAGAAGGCTTGGTTGAAAAGATCGAAGGCTTTAATAACATATTAAAGAACATTTACAATTTTAGAAAATGTTTGAAGTAGAGCGAATATGGAAAACTATTATTCTTAATGAAAGGAACTCAAATCTATATTTAAATCTTTGAAAAACTTCTTATGGTTTTGCAAGTCGGCGATTGAAACAATTTTATTTGGTGATCGATATTACTTGTAATCGAACTATGAAAGACTCCAACAATAAAGTATTTTCTGAGTTTGTTTGTGGCCTCGTTGGGAATTGCATGCGCTCTCCTTCTAAGCCTACATGTATACACCTAGTAATGCATTGCATAGCATCCAAGCAATTCGTACAACTTCAAGCTCCCTGGATTTAATTACATAGGAAAAAAAAGATTTGCTAGCTACTTTACTTAAAGACGCATTGTCCTTCTTAACCTGATTCTTGGGGAGAGAATTTGATGGGAAAGATCCGTAGCAAAAGTGTTGGATAAAATACTTCTCTTTAAACATTAGCACCCATTTTGCGCAATCTTTGAACATCTTAATTTAGTATTTGAAAAATGAATTCGCCCACCTAATTTCTTGGTTTTTTCTCCATAATCTGCAATATACATGAGACGGGATTTCCAGACATCACTAAGATTCTGTTTGGACGTGGTATTTGTAAGCTCCGTGGAATTTGCAATTTACAACATTTACAAAACTCACAATTTATAAATGACGTAATTTGTATTTAGTTCAAGCATCTTACTTAAAAATTAGAACTAAAAATTTAAATGATATCTTATTAGTTTTTCAATTTGGAATTGTATCTAAACATAAAAACCAAATACTACTGTCCATAAAGTTATATTCAGAACATAATTATACTATTTTGTATTAATTTGAATGAAGAAAGCTAATAAAAGTTGCGTGGAATTTCGAAATTCCATCTTTCAACGTGGAATTTGATTTCGACAAATTTTGTATAAAAGAAAATTTTCAAAATGTCATGGAAGGTTTGACACTTTGAAATTCCTTGCTCAAGTGAAATTTCAGGTTAAGGTGACGCAACTATGTTGGACCTGACTTATTAAATGAAATGAAAATGTAATTTAGGAGTAGAAAATAAGCTAACACCCGTAACATATCAATAAGCACAAGTCTTTAATAATTTAGATCCTTAAGTAACCAAATTTTGAATTTCTTTATTCAAAAAATATATATTTAGAAGTTGACATTTTACTAAAATATTGTATTTTCAAAACACATATTTATAAGTATTAATTTGTTTGGATAAAAATATAATTTTAAAAATCGTATGCATCATAAAAAACAAGAAAGTAGAAAGAGACATCATATTTTAGAAGAAACCAATTGAGACTAGCTTACTTGGGAGATCCTTTGGTCAGGACTCTTTGGATAGTCATGACCGAAGATTAGTTATTGAATCACGACAGTCACAATCGGCTTGTTTGGGATTTGCTTTTTTTGTATTTAAAAGAAGTCAAATAGAGTAGATCAAATAAATAAAAAATCATTTAGGAAAAATCATTTTTCAACAAAAACAAAACCCAAATTTGTATTGATTAGGCAAGATCCAAATACCCATATAAGTTTGAGATCCTTATTTTCTTAAATATGCAGATTTTCTCAAAATCATGTTATTGTTTAATATCAAATAAGCCTTAGTACTTTAGATATAATCCACTAACCCACAATTTTCAAAACTAACGATACATCTGCCAGGTAAATTAGAGCAGCATTGTTTATATGGACATAATTAGTTTCCAAAACTAAGTCAAACGATACAAAAAATTTAAGGGTTAGTTTAGTTGTGCACCTCGTTGAACTCAAAATCGGTCGCGTGCACCTGTGTTTTCGTTTATTAGTCTCATGCACCTCACCACCTTATTCTCTTACCACTATGCACCTCTGCCGTTAATATCTCTGTTAAGTTACGGTTTTGGTTGGAAATTTGGCACATTACACATTGTAAATTTTACTAATAACAATTTTGGAGTGAAAACATACAAATCACACCTTATAAAATAAAAAAATATCCTTAATATCAATAAAAAATAAAAAAAACCAAACAAACATTACCCTCTCTCTTCTCTTCCTCTTTCTCTCTTCTTTCCTTTCTCCCTCTTCTCTTCCTCTCTCTCATCCCTCTCTCTTCTCTTCCCCTCTCTCTCCTCCCTCTCTCTCAAGTTCTGACTCACCCCACCTCCTACTTCCATCACCTCGAACCCCTAACGCCAAACTTCGACTTTGTCAAACCCCGTACGATGCTTATCGGTTGCACGAATGGGCTTCTGCTCACCTTCATCAATAAACATGATTTGAGCGAAGCTAATCTTTTCATCAACGATCCGATCACCGGGGACACGGTGGTGATCCCACCTCCGTACGACCCGACGCCGCCATACCAGAATTGCACCATGAGTGGCGCCATCACGTTCAACCCTGTTTACAACTCAACCAGCTTCAAGGTTATGGTGTTCTACACTCACTACGGGGACTACATTCCGGCGGAGGACTCTATTTTCGTGAGGATGAACTCTGCTAGGGTATTCTCCTCCTCCACTAGGAAGTGGTTTCTAGGGTTGTTTGCCCAGATATGCAGATACATGCCAAGCCAGGTGGTTTATTTCCGCGGTTTCGTCACTGTTTACAATCCCAGGGAGTTCCACATCCTCACCTTCCACATCCAAAAGGAGAGGTTCGGGGAACCCCTAAACACACCTCTCCCTCCATCGCCCTTCCAATCATACATTGGGGGTGTGATTGAACGTTTTAAAATAACCGCAAGTGCACAACCGCGTTGAAGCGGTGGAAAATACATGTCGATCCACAGGGAGGTGTGTTGACTCTGGTTTGTTTGAAGTCAAGTGAGAAAAGAGGGGAATAAGTTGTGACTACGCTAAAGTAATTACGCTAAGCTAGCACGAAACAAGCAAAGAAGATGAAAGCATGAGACGAGAAAAATTAAACTAAGTGACTGATACAAGAAAGCTGGAAATCAGAAATGGAAAACCCCTAAGGGGTGGAGTGTGTGCACACATGTAAAAAGATGGTGAAGAATGCATTCAATAGACACAAACCTAGTGTATAGGAAGTGTCTAAAGGTTATGGCAAAACCTATCAATCCATTCACTAACCTAGTTGATTAACATTCACATATACAAGTTGGTTATTTCAGAACCTAAACAAGCATAAGAGGTGTCTAATATTTGTGGCAAAACTCATCAAGTGAAGTGTTCTACTCTAAACAAGCATGCATACATTCACATTTATCAACACATTTCAAAATCAAGCATTCATTTCCATTCTTTAATGCATGTATGAACATCATCTCCACCCCCAAAGGGGATGAAACTACTCACTATTCATTACACTACAAACTACATTAACAAAACGAAACATTCTAATGAAAGGCAATTAAACTAAGCAAACAAGAAATATTAAAAAAGATAAATGAAAGGAAACTAAACTAAAGAAGCATGCAAGAATTAAAAGACAAGACAATATTAAAAGAAACTAAGAAAATTTATTTTATTAACATGACTCACATTGCAAGTGACAATATTCTCCACCTTGAGTTTTTGCTTCAAGACTTTTACTCCAAGTAGAGAGAATGTCACCAAGCAATGGGTAGGATACAAAGGAGGAGGAAGAGTTCTATTTATAGCCATAGAAAAAGGTAATCCGGGACAATCTTCCGGTATGGGACTAAACGTATATGATAAAATAGACTAAATACACCATATTACATAACCCGACAAAGGTTTATCGGATCCGGACCAAAACAGACCGCCAATTGGCGGTCCATATTGTTTGGATCCGGCCTGGTCTTGGAGTGTGATTGTCTGGCTTGTTTTCTTCATGTTTGATGCACCCAAGTCGGTCGTTGGAGCTCAAGCCCGAATCGTATTGCCAAAATACTCCTCATGATGGTGTGGAAGTTCCTTCATTTGCTCAATGGCCCTTTGGTTTTACATCCGGGTCCCTCTCTTGTGCATCTTAGTCCATAAGTCTTGAAACTCAGTCATTTTTCTAGCTTTTAGGTCCTTTTATGCCTATTCTCCTCAATCATGTTTATTCCTAAAACTCAAACATAAAACTTGTTACGTAGTATTATTTAGATTCAAGATAATGGAAATAAGACACTGATAAATGCATGAAATGATGTCAATCAGGGTGTCGAGGGAGCGATTCACATTAGCCTCCATTAGGAACAACCGATTGTGCGCTTGGAAGCTCGAAAATGACGACGATATAGGCAAGGGTTCAAGTGCGGAAGAAAGAAGAGAGAGAGGAAGAGAAAAGAAATGGAGAGAGAGGAAGAGAAGAGTGAGGGAGGGAGGAGAGAGAGGGAGAGAAGAGAGAAAGTAATGTTTGTTGGTTTTTTTGTTATTTTATTTATCAATATTGATGATATTTTTAATTTTATAAGCTGTGATTTGTAAATTTTCACTCCAAATTCGTTATTATTAAAATTTAAAAGGTGTAATGTGTAAAATTTCCAACTGAAACCGTAACTTAACAAGGATATTAACAGCAGAGGTGCATAGCGGTAAGAGAATACGGTGGTGAGGTGCATAATACTAATAATTGAAAACACGGGTGCACGTGGTTAATTTCAAGTTTAACTAGATGCGCCTAGCTCAATTAACCCAAATTTTAATGGTCAGAACCATCCTTCGTGGAATGACAATGTCACATGGAAACCCAACTTAAAATAATACTTGATACCATAATACAAACTTTTATCTAATTTCCTCTCCATGGACCAACAGAATTAGGATCGACCGACCACCAGATGCGTTTGATACGTGACCACCAGATCAAGCTTGAAGAGTTTGAACTGGCTATAAAGTTATCACCGTAGTTTAAATAAGATTTATTAATTTGATTAATGATATCTTGCATTCATATAGTAATAAATATATAATATTGTGGATGATAGTATGCATGGATGATATGTGATATTATGCGTGGATAATATAGTGTGTGATATTATTGTTAATGCATGGTGTACGTTTATAATATGTGATGTTATGAATGTATGACTTTGTGAGATGACTAGTATGGCCCAGTAGATGATATACGTATCGTTGCACATTATTTTTTAATCCTAATTTCATTATGTATTCATTTTATACGATTTACGTATCATGATGTAGTATTGTAATAGTAATTACGATTATTATTATTGTTATTTCGTTATCTTGTAAGCTTGATTGAAAAATCAAGGATGAAGATCCAAGGCGTTCAAGACGGTCTTCCTATGAAGATTAGTCTCTTAGGTGTTGGGTCATACTAGGATCATGTTTTATTTGCATGTTTCGTGTATGTTTATGTATGTTGGATGTTTATGTTATGAGTTCACATTATAAAAAACATAATAAACATAAGTCCCTAAAGGAAATTTGAGGTTGATTGCCTTTCAAAATTAACACTTGTGAAGCCCTCAACAATTGGTGATGGGTTATGCCAAAGCAAGGCGTCACCTTTTTTCTTGGGATAGTACACGTAAATTCAAAGAAGAGGTTTACATGGTTAATTTGGTTGATCTCAATGAAGTCATCAAAATAGTTTTGGATTTTGAGGAAAAGGGGTGGGAATTAAACATGAGATGTTACCTAACAACCAAGAGTTATAAGAGTTATAACTAGAAAATGAGTTTACTTACCTTGACCACATAGTTTTAAGGAAGGGCCAAAGTCCGCTTAAGATTATGTGAAATGGGGTCTTGGAATCACTAATTCAATCAGGGACAAATTTCAAAATTGAAATGGTGTGTTTTAGCTTAACTGTTTGAATTGTTTTGAGCTATTTGTGACAAACGTAATAAACTTGCAATTTTTTCTTTCAAATGTAGATTAATGGCCGGAAATAGTAATACCGCTTTTAATCTCCGTTCTATCCTTGAGAAGGACAAACTGAACAGAAATAATTTCCTTGATTGGAAAATGAATCTAAGAATTGTTGTAAGGTCAGAAAACAAAGAGGATGTCCTTACAAGTCATATCCCAAAGTTATCTCCACCTCAATTATTGAGGAGTGAGCTACTGAGAGTAGCATTCACAATAAGTCTGTCACTGTCACATGCCTGATGTTGGCAACTATGGACACTAACCTCCAAAAGAGGTTTGTGGACATGGATGCATATACTATCATCCAACAGCTAAGGAACATGCTCCAGATGCATTCCCAGATGGAGAGGTATGAGACCTCAAAGGGTATTCTTGAGAGCCGTCTCGAGAAGGGCAAACCTGTTGGATCCCATGTTTTCAAGATGATCAGTCTTTTTGAGAATATGGCCCGACTTGGGTTTCCTTATAGTCAAGAGTTGGCCACTGATATTGTTCTCCACTCGCTCCACGTTGTGTTTAACCAATTTCTGCTGAACTTCAACATGCAAGGTTTGGATAAGAATTTGGAAGAGTTGCATGGCATGTTGAAAACTGTTGAGCAAAACATTGGGACCTTAGAATAAAAAAGGGCAAGGGGTTTAAGAAGTCAGGTGGTGGAAAGAAGAAGCAAGGGTCTACAGGAAAAGGCAAGAAAGTTGCCAATCCCAAACTCAAAGGTGCTGATTCGGATACTAAGTGTTTCTACTGCAATGACACTGACCATTGGAAAAGAAACTGTCCTAAATACTTGGAGGACAAGAAGAATGGCGCAATGAGCTCTTCTTTAGGTACCCATGTTATTGATATAAATTTAGCAAATTTATATTGCTAATAAAGAATCAATGTTGTTCTATCTATAAAGATGACATGTTTTATGACAATGCTAAATTAATTAGTGACCTCTATTTACTTGAATTAGATCTTCATATATTTAACATTAACACCAAAAGGTACAAACCAAACGAATCGAATCTCACTTACCTCTCGCATTGTCGTCTTGGTCACATAAACCTGAAACACATGCAAAAGCTCCAAAAGAATGGACTTCTAACATCGTTTGATTTAGAATCATACGATACATGTGAATCTTGTTTGATGGGAAAAATGAGAAAGGCACCCTTTACTGGAAAGGGTGAGAGAGCAAGTGAGCTATTAGGACTCATACATACAGATGTGTGTGGTCTACTGAGTTCCATAGATAGAGAAATTTTCAACTACTTCATCACGTTTAGTGATGACTTAATTAGATACGGTTACATATACTTAATGAGATGTAAACCTGAATCGTTTGAAAAGTTCAAACAGTTTCAGAATGAAGTAGAAAACCAGCTTGGCAAGAAAATCAAGTCACTACGATCAGATCGTCGTGGTGAGTATTTGAGTCAAGAATTCAATGATCATCATAGGAGTTGTGGAATCATTTCACAACAACTCCACCAGGACCTAAAGGAGAAATCGAACATTGTTAGACATGGTTCAATCTATTCCAGTCTTCCAGTATCCTTCTGGGGATATGCTCCTAAAACAGCTGCTTTTACACTAAATAGAACTCCGTCAAAAGCTGTGGAAAAGACTCCATATGAGATATGGACTGGAAAAGTTACAAAGTTGTCTTTTCTAAAAGTCTGGGGATGTGAAACTTATGTAAAACTTTTACTCTCTGATAAGCTTGCACCTATGTCAAACAAATGTTTCTTTATGGGTTATCCCAAAGAAATTAAGGGCTATTACTTCTATAACCAATCAGAGAACTAAGTGTTTGTTGATCGTAATAGTGTTTTTTGGAAAGGGAATTTCTTTCCAAACAGACAAGTGGGAGTAATGTAGTTCTCAAAGAAATTCGAGAAGAGCAAAAAATGGATGTGGTTCAGCCCACGTCAGAGGCAACGACATCTGTGTATGACACCTCAATCGAGGTGGGAGTACCTGTGCTGGAGATAGAGGTACATGACTCATAAACCCTAACAACGGTAGCAGATAATGTCTCTAAAGTCGTCCATTCACCACACAAATCTATTACTGTTCCACTCGAATCAAATTTGTGTGAAGGTTCACAATCTGTTGTGAACACTTCTCCTGTTGCTGCAGTCCTACGTAGATCTGATAGGCCACGATCTCGGCCCAAGAGGTATGTTGTTTTTCTTGACTCCATCAAACGTTACACTGTAAAAGGAGGCTATAAAGGCAAAGGTCAGAATTGACATGAATCATATAGAGAATTGTGGATGTGCAAGATTGAATTGTCCTCCTATTTAATAGGATGGTTGTCTTTGAGCCTCTCGAGGAGTGAAAACTGAAATGCATGGCCGTGCTCAAATGGATTAAATGTTAATCATTCGTTTTAGTAGTTTGAACTCGGATTTCAAGAAATGGTCTGAACGGAATGAGATGACATACTATCTTATATAATGTTCAGATCAAGACAATAAGAGACAAATGAATTTATTATTGCACACTTGTTAAGGACAAGTGGGAGATTGAAGGAGGTCTCCATTAATCAAGGTGACAATGAATAAATAGTTGAAAGGAATTTTAATCCGATTATATTAAGGGTCGTAACATTTAGTTAGAAACCAATTACGATCTATGTGTCAACCGTTACACGCATTACTAATACAATTGGGTCATACAAAGGGTTACACACATTGATCCAATGGACTAAACACATGGATGGCTAAAGGGACCCATTAAGCTAACTTACCTAATGAAATTAGGGTTAGCTTTGGAGAGACTTATAAATAAGAGGAGAAAAGAATGCAAACCTAGTTTTTTCCTCCTAACCCTAGCCCCCACAGCCGTCCCCTCTCCCTCTCCACCAAGGAAGAAAATTGTTCTTTCACTCCTCTCATTCTAGCTAACGTGTTGGTGGAGTTTAGTATGTGGTTCATGTGTCCCGAGTAGATGAATCACACTTGAGATTCTCCGCACCGCCTCCGTGAGCAAACGAAATGCACGAATCATATGTATAAATCATTGTACGTTAGTTTTCCTCATTATTATCATGTGCATGGATCTTGGGTGGTTGATGAATTTAGAAATCGTTTCTATGTTATTTTTCCACTGTGTTTCATTGTAATTCAACAATTTGGACACATTATAATCATCTCCGTAAGTATAAGAATCTATCACTTAGTTAATGTAATGTTATCCATGTTTAGAGTAAGTGTACCTCTGTTTAGTGTAGTTTTAACTCCTGTTACTCTTAGTTTTTGTATATTTACTGTATCTTTAGTTAATGTAATTTTATCCATGTTTAGAGTAAGCTTACCATTGTTTAGTGTAGTTATAACTCTTGTTACTCTAAGTTTTTGTACATTTACAATATCTTTTCATGTAATTTGTATGCAATTGTTCAATATTTTTTAAATCTACAATAGGTCAATATAGAACACCTATATGTTCATTTTAAGTATAATCATCCATTACTGTATTTTAGCTATGGCTTTATGTAATTTAAAATAATTCTTTTTGTATTTTAAGAATGGAATATGGTATTTTTCTATTAAATTACTGTAATTGGAAAGTAAATTTGTGTATTTTTAGTGGTAATTATTAATTTATACTAGATGTGCATATGATGTAGCTTTATGTTTATGTAATCAAAATAAAAAAATATGTATCTTTGATTCTAGTGTACGAATGATAAATTGTTCGAAGTACAACATTTTATGCATACTACCGTATATTTAAGTATGATTTGCATGGTTTAAATACTTACTTATGTATTTTAATTGTTATTTAGTGCATTATGAGTATGGATATGTGTATTTTGAGTGTTATATGTCATGGGTTTTTAGAAAATGAATTCGATATGTAATTATTTTTGTTTTTGTGTAATTTACTTGTTTTGATGTAAATTTATCTCATTTATGTATTTTAATATATTTTGCCATTGCTTAGTTTCACTTATACCATGCTAAATGCTAACGTAATTTTACCCTTGTTTGGTGTAAGTTTTCCAATCTTTAGTGTGGCTTCAACTCTTATCATTGAAATTTTATGTAGATTTGCAGTAATTCTGCACGTAATTTATATATTTATTAACGTATTTTAAAGTATCAATTAGTGTATTTTGGTATTGAGTTAGAGTACTTTAAGTATATATTTGAGTATTTTAATGTTATTATTATTTTATTAGTGTGGATATTTTGGTGTTGAATTAGAGTATTTATGTATATTTTTACGAGCATGTGTATTTTAATTAAAATTTAGCCAATTGTGAGTATTTATTAATACGTAGAATTTATTATTTCTATTTCGATAAGTAATCCCTTATGTAGATTGTGAATGGAAGAACAAAAGGTTGCATACGTGGATGGTAGTTGCTTGTTTGCCTATGGTGTAGTATTGATTTGGTGCATTTGTATGTTACATATAAGCATTCATTCTTTGTTGGGAAGAGATATGAATGTTGTGAATTTGATATATATATATATATATGTATATATATATATATGAGTCTTGATTCTTTGTTATGAATGTTGCTGGATTGAATAATGTTGCAGGGTTTGAGTCTGAATTATAGGCATCAAATAAATAAATAAATAAATAATATGAAAAAACCAAAAAAATACTCTACAACGTCGGCTTCTATATACAACTGCCATTGTAGGGTATAAAAATCAAAATCAAAAAATTGGTACATGGTCTACCACGTCTATTACGTCGGTTTGAAACCTAAATCAACGTGGTAGACCCGTTATCAATTTTTTGATCATTTGAACTTTTAAACCACTACCACGTCGGTTTTCAACAAACATTGACGTGATAGACTCCTTACCAATTTTCTGATTTTTTTTATTTTTTGAAGTTCTAAACCACTACCATGTCAGTTTGGCCCGACATGATAGTGGGGGTCTAGCACGTAGGTTTAACACCATAACCGACGTGGTAGTGTTTTAAAAATTCGAAAAATCAAAAAATAATTTTTTATAAGGGGTCTACCACATTGGTGTTTGATGAAATCCGACGTGATAGAGCACTACTATCAGGTCGGATTTTAGACCGACATGAAAGAGTACTCCCGTATAACGTCCTCCACTTATCACGTTGGTCAAGCAAGGTGGTCAACCCGACGTTGTACACCCATTAATATCCGACGTTATAGCTCTTTTTTCTAGTCGTGCGAAGAACCACTAGTGGAGTTTGAACCTAGCCATTCTTTCACGAGTTTGTGCCAACAATTGAAACCTTCACCCACACATGGATCGACAACCCCACTGGACCCACAAACCCCCAATGTCACTAAATTTTACCCAATCCATCAACCACAAAATTAAAATTAAAATCCAATTCAAACACATGCCAAAAGAGAACCGAACATAACAATACCTCTCAAATCACAATCTACAATCAAAATCCAAAATCTAGTACAAAACAATTGAATCAAAATCATTCCTCTTAATTAATTTCGTCGTTGCATTATAAGCACAAGAGTTCTCCATTTGTAAAACAAGTGAAGTCAAGTCAAGTCAAGTGAGAAAGAAGAAAGAAAAGATGAGTTTGGTGCAAATCTCGTTTTTGCTTATGAGTGTTAAGTAGTGAGTTCTCTTCTTTCATTCGTGTCCACCAATTGAGTAGATCAAAGTATGGATCTAGTAGTGATGGCAATAGAAGTCTCTCAGCATGGAGAACAAGGTGAGTCAAAGCAACCCACCAGGCGCGACTTCTGAACAACCAATTGGAGGTTTGGGACCGCTAATTAGCGGTCCATGTGCGCCTGGTGGAGGGCGTGCTTCTGGGGTGACTCGGTCTGGTGCTCCCCGTCTTTCTCCCGCATCTAACATGTGTGTGGGCTTTATTTTTTGACTTCATATGAATTTCTGTTATGCATTGACAAACTGACTAATTTTAATGAGAACATGGTGTTAGACACGTGTTACATCTTCAACATTCAATTGGAACTACTTACAGGTACATCAAAAGCTTAACTAAGAACCATCGACAAATAAATATACATTCCAAAACATTAGTTTGTCGACAACCCTTTTCCATCTATTAGCATAGAAGCATAGAGCAGCTCGTTCCATTTATCAGGAATCCCTGGTAGCCTTGTAGGTACCAATGTTTTCTTCCATATGGTGTTGAGCTTCTTCCCATAAGTTGACGGGTGACCGTCTTTTCTGTAATTTTTAAGGCGGCTTATGTTGAGGTATGTAACATGAGTTTTCATCTGCTTCAGCACCTGGTCGAGAATTCTCATTTTTTGAGGGTATTTTTCGAGTAATGTTTGGTTAAACTTGGGCTTGTGGCATGCATTTACTACTGTGTTCAATTCGCCATCTCTGGCAAAACCAGTACTGAATATTAATCACAAAAGGACTACTATATTTCCTTAATTACCAGAATTATAAATACATACAAATTAAACCTTGTGTCTTAAATTCACACATTTCTTGATTGTCAAAAAGATATAATGATGAAACCAATAGATCCAAATTTATTGTTGTGATTGGCAATTTATAAGAACCTGTAATGTTGGATCAAAGATTCAAAATATGCAAAATTGTTTAATCTCATCTGTTGTTATAACTAACACCAACCTTTAACTGTAAGACAATTTTTTCTAACCGATATTTTGGGGCCTTCAATACTGGTTACCGGTGCAATCACTACGAAACCTCGAAAGGGTGAGCATCGATCCTCTCAGTTCTTTCGCAACTGTTTTTTGATTGTTTCTTTCAAATGGATATCACATTGCTGCATTTCTCTTTCTTTTCCATAATTCATCCATTGATTTACTTTTGCCTGAGAGAACTACTATCAAGAAGTTAATTATGTGTGCATCCGGCCCTTAAAGTCGATGAACCTTTTAGAAAAGCTCTAACGACATGGGCACATTGGGAACGTAGACAAATATATTGATTCTAAGAAAACTCGATGGTGCAATTATAGTCCGAAGGTATGTCACAAAATTTCTGGTTAGAAACGAGTCTTAACTGAAGCATCACTGTCAGAAGATCATGTACTTTACGTGAGTGATATGATCATTGATTCATACCTTAAACTTGAAGCTATAGCTAGTGTCCCTTATTTGCCTTGAAATCTTATTTTACCGATGTCTAAAAAGAACTTGATGAATCGCGAAACACCACACCTCATGTAAATGCATTGACACAAGTTTGACAGGAATAAGTGATTTTTTCGCATCCAAGATTTCTATGATTTCCAAGATCTACTTTTCAAATTTTCCATCACATTGAAGATCCAAATTATGCTGAAAAAACTTGACTGACTCTATCCTCAATTATACAAAAAGGCAATGATGAAGCTGAACCAATCTGATTAAGTCAAGTCCAACGAGATCAACTCGCGCGTGCCCATCAAGGAGGAGGTAAGGGAGGGATCGTTGGGAAGGTAGAGGACTAGGTTTGGGATTTTTGCATTTTATTTTTTTTTCTTTTTATTTAACATTAAAGATATATTTTTATTTTTGGAGATTTTTGCCATTTGTTAATTTTCTAATTGAAAAAATGACGGAGTGGGTTCCACTGATGATCGTAGGTCCACACAACTAAAAAAATGAAAAAGATGGGTTCTAATTGGGTGTATTCTAAAATGCAAGTGCACACAAGTAATTCAATTCTTTTTAAGGTGCATAGAAACAAAGAATCCAATTGATATTTGTTTTGTTTAGCTTGAGAAAACGGAGAACTTTAATGTTCGGAGTCCGGATAGTTCTTTTAACGGGTTATTGGTTCAAATTAAATGATATTTAATGGTGAACAATGTATAGCACCCTATTGTTGGTCATTTTTGTGTTTCCTCACATCTTGCCCAAATTCGTAACAAACCTAATGCTACTTGACATGTTTAGCATTGATATAAAACATGTCATCTTTATAGAGAGAACAACATTGATTCTTTATTATAAATGAATAATCTTCAATATCCAATACTGAAGATGAAACAATATTTTTACCAATAACGGGAACAAAATAAAAATTATTAAGTTCAAGAACTAAGCCTTAGGGCAAACATAAATCATAAGATCCTACAGCTAGTGCAACAACTCTTTCTCCATTTCCAACTCGTAGATCAACTTCGTCTTTTGCCAAGTTCCTAATTCTTCTTAGTCCATGCACATTGGAAACAATGTGGGATCCATATCCGGTATCAAATACCCATAAGAAGAATTTGCTAAATTAACATCAATAACAAGGGTACCTGAAGAAGAATCTAATGCGTCATTCTTCTTGTCCTCCTTGTTTTCTGACCTGAGAATAATTCTCAGATTCCTTTCCCAATCAAGGAAATTATTTCCGTTCGGCTTGTCCTTCTCAATGATAGAACGAAGATTGAAAGAGGTATTACTATTTCTGGCAATTAATCTACATTTGAAAAAAAAGAATTGCAAGTTTATTACGTTTGTCGTAAATAGCTCAAAACATTTAAGCGATTTAAATAGTTAAGCTAAAACACACTACTCAATTTATAATTTCTCCCTTATTGAACTAGTGATTCCAATACCCCATGTCACATAATATTAAGCGGACTTTGGTCCTTCCTCAATACTAGGTGATCAAGGTAAGTAAACTCCTTTACTAGTTATAACTTTTATAACTCTTGGTTGGTAGGTAACATCTTATGTAAAATTTCTCACTCTTTTGCCTCAAAATTCAAAACTCTTTTGATGATTTTGTTGAGATGAACCAAATTAAACATGTAAGCCCCTTATTTGAATTTACATGTACTCCCAAGAGAAAAGGTGACACCTTGCTTTGGCATAACCCATCACCAATTTTTGAGGGCTTCACATGTGTCAATTTGGAAAGACATGTAAACTCAATTTTCTTTTAGGGACTTATGTTTGTTTATAATGTGAACTCATAACATAAACGTCCAACATACATAAACATACACAAAGCATGCAAAAATAAATCATGATCCTAGTATGACCCCTATTCCAAAAAGACTAATCTTCATAGGAACACCGCCTTGAACGCCTTGGATCTCCATCCTTGATTCTTTACAATCAAGCTCACAAGACTAAAAAATATAATCATAATTACTATTACAATAATACACCACGATACGCAGATCGTATAAAATAAATAAAATAATAAAAAGTAGAATTTACAAAATAATGTGCAACGATACGTAGATCGTATACTGGGCCATACTAGTCATCTCACAAAATCATACATGCATAACATCACATATTATAAACATACACCATGCATTCACAATAATATCACATATCACACATATTATTACTCATCAATGCATAATATCATACATTTACAACTAAGTAAATGCAAAAACAAATTAATCAAATTAATAAATTTTATTTAAACTAATCAAATCAGCCATTTAAAATTAGTCAAACAATCTCTTAAAAGTTTTAGCAACTAATTCACTCATGGATATGGCCATTAATCATATTAACAAGGTTGCCTTGTATAAGGCTAGTCCAAAAATCACGTATGTAACTCAAATTCAGTGAATTAAGTTGCCTTATATCAAAGATATCAAAGCATAATTAAAATATCATATCATAGTTGCCTTATATCATAGATATGCATTATTTTAACTCAAAATTAGTGGATACATGCATGTGACCTTGTTGATTCAGCAACGTAAAAGATACGTATTGGACCAAATAATTCACAACTCCCACTCAAATTTGTACATGATCTAATCACATATCAAGCCCTAAAATCATGCATGTATATAAAGCAACAACTTTTGTTCAAATTTTAAGGTCCTATAAAATCTAAATTTTTTATAACATCAATTTATCAACATGTTAATCAATATTATCATATTGAATATATGGGACAGAAATTAAGGCTTGAAAATATGAGTGACAATCATGCAATAATTTAATCATAATCTATCTACAAGCACGATTAAAATATTTTAATTAATCCAATAAACTATGTATCAATTAGGTGGAGTCCCCACACAACTTAATTGAAACATTTGTTTTTGATTAAATGAAATTAAAAAATATTTAATTACGCATGAACATCAACCTGTCTACGTATCAAAGCAAATGTTTAATTACGCATTTAATTTAAAATCCACGCGTTTAATTTCAGTCCATCAAATACGGACACGATTAATTTCAGAAATAAAAAAAACACATCAAAGTAGGGAAGAAAAAAACTTTTTTTTCATGGACTAACCATTAAAACCGCATGCACGAGGCTCTGGTACCAGTTGGGTTACGATGTTATGCAGCAAAAAAAATTAGAAACGATTTCTAATGACATCGGCCACCACAAGATCCATGCATATGATAATAATGAGAGAGACATGAGTATAATCGTTTATACCTTTGATGCATGTCTTTCTTTTTCTCATGGAGGAGGTGTGGAGAATCTCAAGTGTGATTCGTCTACTCAGAACACACGAACCACGGATTAAACTCCACCAACACGTTAGCTAGAACGAGAGGAGTGGAAGAACAACATTCTTCCGTAGTGGAGAGAGAGATGGGACGGCTAAAAGGGGGTGGCGGCTAGGATTAGGAGGAAAAAACTTGGTTTGCATCTTTTTCTACTCTTATTTATAAGTCTCTCCAAAGCTAAACATAATCTCATTAAATAAGTTAGTTTAATGGGCCCCTTTAGTCATCCATGTGTTTAGTCCATTGGATTAATGTGTGTAACCATTTGTAGGACCTGATTATATTAGTAACACGCACAACAATTGGCACGTAGATCATAATTGGTTTCTAGCTAAACGTTACGACCCCTAATACAATCGAATTAATTATCTTTTTAACTATTTATTCATTGACATCTTGATAAAAGGACACCTTCTTCATTCATATCCTAGATTTCATGATTTCCAAGATCTACGTTTCAAAAATTTATCACATTGAAGATCCAAGTTATGCTGAAAAACTCGACGGGCTCTATTCTCAATTATAAAAAATGGCAACGATGAAACTAGACCAATCTGATTAAGTCAAGTCCAACTAGATCAACTCGCGCGTGCCCATCAAAGAGGAGGAAAGGGAGGGGTCGTCTGGGGTGGAGGACTAGGTATGGGTTTTTTGCATTTTAAATTTTTTATTTTTAATTTAACATTAAAGTTTTTTATTTAATTTTGGAGGTGTTTGTTTTTTGTTAATTTTCTAATTGAAAAAGGTGACGGAGTGGGTTCCACTAGGTGCACACAACTAATAAAAATGAAAAAGAAGGGTGCTAATTGGGTATATCCTGAAATGCGAGTGCACACAAGTAATTTGATTCTTTTTAAGGTGCATAGAAACAAAGAATCCAATTATATTTGTTTTGTTTAGCTTGAGCAAATGGAGAACTTTATTGTTCGGAATCCAGAGAGTTCTTTTAGCGGGCTATTGGTTCAAATTAAATGATGTTTAATGGTGAACAATGAATTAGAACCCTATTGTTGGTCATTGTTGTGTTTGCTCACATCTTGCCCAAATTCGAAACAAACCTAACCCTACTTGAGATGATTGGTTCAGTTTGAATCAGTTCTAGGATCTTTCAAGCCCAATGTACATCTTCTCAAACCAGCCAAGTTAATTTGAAAAGTTAAATGTTCAATTTGTTATTAATAATTAACTTGAATGCACATTTATTAAAAAAATTAAAAAGTCATAAAAAGTCATAAAAAATCCTAAATAGTTTGGTTCTCCCAGTCGACCAATATGAGCTTTGCTTGCTTACTCACGGGGTGGTGTCGACCCGGCCGGAGCTCTACAGAAGTCAGACTGGAGATAGGCAACAACGTCACTCCTTGTTATAATAGAAGATGACGCTCAAAGAAGTAAGAGAGAGAGGTCGTGTATCTGTCAGCTCTGAAATGGAGTCTGTGTTTAAATCAAGGTTTTCAGAACTGAACCGGTCATCGAACCGATAAAACTTCGGTTTGGTTCAATGTGGTCGAACAACGGTCCAACCACGGTCGGACCGTTGATGACGTCAGCATGACATCATGATTTTTGAGACCCAAAGTTGGACCGGACCGAATAAATATTAACGGTCGGACCGGTTTGAACCGATTTTTGTAAAATTATTTAATATATACACACACACCAAACGTTAAATATAATTCATGATATCAAACACAATTTACTTAACGGAACAAATTTGCTTGAATACGAATTAGAGAAAATATTATTTGGATTAAGAATCTAAAATCAAAATCAATCTTCAATATTATCCATGACATCATACTTACGAAGGGATTTGGTGAGGGAGAGAAGAGTTTGTGGGTGGTGGATTTTTGTTTGTAAGAATAGAAAAAAAATCATCATATTTTCTGATTTTAAAAATTAGGAATATTTGAAATATTTTTATGTCCGGTCCGACCAACCGGTCCAACCAAACGGTCCGACCTGGTCGGACCGGTTCAATCCGGTTCAGAACGGTTCAACTAGAGGTTCGGTTTTTTAGTTGAACCGGCCGTTGAACCATCGGTTCCTGGTTCGACCGGGTCGAACTGTCCGGTCTGGTCCGGTTTTTAAAACCTTGGTTTAAATCATAAATTAACGGCCACTAACTCATCCGAGCTTTATCTATATTTAGTACATCATAAACCAATCTTGACAATTAGAAATGTTGTTATTTGGTCAATTAATGGTTTACCTTTAATATTGTCCAATATTTTCAATAAAGTAACATTTTTATCCTAAAGTTGTAAATCACACCTTTGAAATTTCTTCGCAATATATACAAAATACATCCATATATAGATCTCCTTATCTTTCAACACACTTCCAAAACTATCATAACAGCTAAAAACATCATCATTTTCCCACTCACAAATACAAGTGTCTCTTGGCGGGATGAAGTGCATCTAATTCTAAACGTAGTAAGGAGAAACTGATTATTTCTCTAAATGTATACATTTTTCCGATCCACTGACAATATTTTCCATTCTTGGATTCGTGGTGGTTAGCCGTCCACACCAATATATTTTTTTCCAACACCCCCGACCCCTTCAGCAATGCTAATATGTAACTTATGGAAATGTTCTTAACATTTTCCCGATCCACTCACGAATGCATGAGAAGTTGAGGTTAAATGCACTAGAAGAACATACACGAATCAATATGAACGTTCAAAGAGCTTCAAATAATAAATTAACCTTCATTCATATAGTCAATAATAACAACAATTCACTTTATATAATCTCAAATTTTATGATACAACAAACAAATAAAGTAGTCAAACCAAACTACGGGTTATGCTAAAGTAGGTAAACCCAACTACAGTAGTCAAAATATCTCAAGCAGTAAAAGAAAATACAGCTGATGCTACTTTCTTATTGGTCTAGGTATTTATGAGAAAAATGATATCAATTTTTATTGCATGCATCTAACTAGATATCTAAGAGTATTATTCCTACTGCGTGATAACATGTTTTTGTCATCATTAGTCTTATGAATTGGACGTTGATTGCTACTGACTCCCATTAAGGCATGCTGATTTTCATGTTTTTTTTCAAATCTTTAATTTATTCTTTTTATTTTTTAATTTACTCATATAAAAAAAACTTACTGACAATTCTTCAAGCTTCATATATTAGTTCATAAAATGTGAACAATTTTATGTTTGTGAATGTGACATAAAAGTGAACAATTTTACTAAATATCCTTAAATCAAAATAAGTTCAATACCCTCCAATAGATCATAATATCTTGTATACCTTCTCTTTGAAGTGATTAATCATTTGTGTTCTAATTAGCATGAATATTTCATTGATTAGGCACACATTCCATGTTTTTTCGGATGCCAAAATAGAAAATTAAAGCTTGTATAGACGATTTAAAATTAAGTTGGACTGATTTTTTTGGGTCAACATTGGGTTACAATGGTTATAAATAGGAAGAAGTTACGGTAAAATACATGGGTATAAGGTTACATGAATTTGAAGGGTACCTATATATTCATCGTATTTTATATCTCTTAGTGGCATTCATGAAAATTTCCGAAACCTCTATAAGATTTGTAGAAGATAGGCAAAACCCTATTGTATATACATAAAAATGTTCTATAAAAAAACCTACAACCTTCAAAGTTTATCAAAAAAAGAAAATAGAAAAAATAACACTTTAGAAGATTCTCCAAGGTTTGTAAGTTGTAACGTGAGTGCATATACTTGGAGTTGGAAATCATTGGACAAGTGGTAGTGGGTGTGGTTGGAGTTAAAACCAAGAACCTACACTATCTTCCAGTAGAAAGACACATACTGTAACGCCCCGAGCCCGGACAACTGCTCACCCGCCCGAACTCGGTGCGTTAAGATAAGATCCACGATCCTGACCGCTGCACACTCTGATATTTAAATCCATCTGATAGGCCCATAATTAATCTGAAAATATAATCAACAAATTGTGAGCTCGACAGCCTGCAAGTTTCAACCGTCAATCAATCAGAATCATAATCATGTGGAAAATAATACGGAATATGACATTCAGTCAATAAGCACAATCAAGAGACATGCATCAAAAATAAAATACATGCATAACAATCTGGAACCCCCATTCGGATTCGACCACATCCTGTGCTTCTGAAATCTATCAATCAGTCAGACGCACACCTGGTAGCTCCACACTAACGACAGGCAGTCCTTTCCTCGCTCGGGTGGCTCCACGCTGTCCGTTAGGCAGCTCTTTCCTAAGTGGCTCAGCCAGAAATATACATACAGTCACAGGACATGTCAACCGAAACACCACCATGCAATAATATGAATATCAATGAAATCAACATCGATACACATCATGCATGCAACTACGAATATCAAGAGAGACAGACATTATATGAAACTGAAAAATAACGAATCAATACTTGCCTCAAAATCTCCATCTTTTTCTTCTTTATATTCTTCTCAAAATTCCATCTTCTCCTAAAACCACACAATCATCCAATAATCTTAATTAGTCCATTAAGATATTTGATTATTACCTCAACTAAAAAATTCAGGATATTACACATACTACGGTCAAGCCAAACACACCTCCATCTCCTCCCTTTTCAATTCTAGCAAAAGTACTGGAGTCCAAATAAGTGTGATTCTTTGTCGTTGCTAAAATGATCAGTGTTTATTAGGTAGGGTTCTGCCACCACATGCTTGCAATGGAATAAACCCTAACCATTCTGAGCTCCCATTTTTAGCGGCAACAATAAACTTGCCTTTGGTGGTTAGCTGTCCACACCAATATTTTTTATTTTCAACGCCTCCCGGCCCCTTCTCCCAATGTTAATATGTACCTTTTGTTGGCTTTTTGGCCTTAATCTTATGTTTTGATGATTTATTCAACCGAATCTTAATTAGAGTAGCACACACTATGCATTACATATATATTGTATTGTGCTAACCTCTACAGGTGATCAAGACTCAAGAAAGATGGAAATGAAGTCAAGACATGTAATTAAAGCTAAATCGAAGACATGTAATCTTGATTTCTTTTGAGTCTTAGGAACAAAGTGTAATTGAGCATACTTGAGCTAAAATCAACTTAATCACACACTAGGTTCCCTATAGAAGTCACACACGAAATTTCACATAATTTGGACTTCAATAGATCACCCAAACTTAGACCGGAAAACACCAAACCTGAACTACAAAAGTCTGCCCACATTCGGTCGACCACAACGTGCCGTTCGGTCGACCGAATGATCAAATCTCGTGTTTGTGTTTTCACTGCCCTTATTCGGTCGACCGTGTTTTACCTTTCGGTCGACCGTCAGATTATATTTTTCCGACCATTACTTTTGTCGTATATATCCAACGGTCGTATTCGTATTAAACCAAAAATACCCCAAATGTATTTCATGTATCGGTCGACCGAGGACCACGATCGGTCGACCGTTTGTCCATCTCTTGGCAAACCCAAAGTGCATGTCCATAGTTGGTCGACCGCCAAACTTGTTTCGGTCGACCGTTCACACATTTGTTTGTCACCCCCAAAGTGCCTGGTCGAAATCGGTCGAACGAACCCTTTCTTGTGTTCGACCGATGACTTAAGTTTTCTTAAGTCGTAGAGTTGGGTGGTCGACCGTTGCTTAACCGGTCGACCGAATCTTGTGCATAACTGCCAAACGGTCGACCGTTCGTCCCGATTCGGTCGACCGATTACAGCCAGAATTGGGTCCTGTCTTTTCTGTTTTGTGTAATCACACTTCAACTCATACCCAATCAATCCCAACGGCTCTAGTCTCTCTAATGCCTATATAAGGAGTTGTAAAACACATTTTAACACAACTCTCCCACTATAAACTTGTCCCAAACTTTAGAGAGAATCCCAAAACACTCAAAGTTTCAAACCTTCCACACTTAGTGATCAATTCCTTAATCCTACTCAAGTGTGCTCAAGATTTAGAGAGTGTTGCTCCACTCAAGTTCTCATTTGTTGTCAAAAGAGTAAAGGCTCCGGTGAAAGCCCGAAGCATCCTTCTCGGATTGTGAGAAGAAGATTCCAAGCTCGGCGAGGGTTGTTCGCGAGTTTGGCGGTTGTAAAGGCGTTCTCTCCCGGCCCGAAACGAGGAGTGGTTAGTGAAGTCGTAGGCGGAGCTCGGTGATCCGAGCGGAGCTTGCAAGAGAGGACTAGGACCCGGGTGGGGTGCCAAACCTCTATAAAAATCCCCCGACTTCTTGTGGTTTGCATTATTTTCTTTTACTTGCTTTTTTTAGTTTAAATTCCGCTGCATTTACTTGATTGTCTAAACAAGTAGGTAATTAGGTGATTAGCCTTAATTGTGGACCCATAAACCCACACGATCCAACATTTGGTATCAGAGCCTTGTTAGCTAAATTCTATACTTAATCGTATTTTTAGCATGACCAGCACATCTAATCATGTAGAGGGATTATGCACCACTAGACCTCCTTTGCTTAATGGGTCAAATTATGATTATTGGAAGAATAGGATGAAGATTTTCCTAATTTCTAATGACCTTAAGTATTGGATGTTTCTCCAAAATCCATACACACCACCAAATGAAGATGAATTAGATTCACTCACTAGGCCCAAAATGAAAGAAATTGAGATGAACTCAAAAATCATGAACATTCTATATTGTGGGCTAAATGAGGGTGAATATAATAGGATTAGAGGGTGTGTTAGTGCACATGAGATATGGCATAGACTTCAAATGCATCATGAGGGGGATAGTAAAACTAAGGAAACCCGCATTAGTCTCCTCATGCATAAATATGAGATTTTTTCTATGCAAATCGGTGAGAACATAAGCGAAATGAACACTCGCTTCACCGATATCACTAACTCTCTTTTGGTTCTTGGAAGAAAAATCAATGAAGGAGAGATGACAAGGAAGTTCCTCCGGTCACTTAGCATCGATTGGGTAGATAAAGTCGTCGCAATTGAAGAGGCGCATGATCTCTCAAAATTAAAGATGGAGGAGCTCATTGGAAACTTGATGGCTTATGAACTTCAAATCAATCATCGGAAGGAGAAGGAAGCCACCAAGAAAACATCCACCTTGGCATTACATGCAAATTTAGATGAACCAAGGAGGAGTATAGAAGATGATGACATAGAAGTCCTAGCCAAAGACTTCTTCAAATACCTCAAGAGGGATAAGGGAGAAAAGAATGAAAGAAGAGGTAGAAGAAGTGAGAAAAGAGAAGAAGAAAAAGAGAGGGAGGAGAGTGAAAATGAGAGAAGAGAAGGGGAGAAGAAAAAGGAGAGAAGGGAGAGGAGAAAAGAAAAGGAGAAGAGCAAGAGAAGAGAAAGGAAGGAGGAAGCACACAAGGCTACATGGGATGATTCTTCATCACCATCATCATCGTCTTCTTCCTTGCAAAGTAGAAGAGAAGTGACTCACTCATGCTTCATGGCTATTGAAGATCAAAGTGAGGTAGATTCTAACTCTTGTTCTAGTAATTCATGCTCAACTAAGTCTTATTATAGTGATAGCTCAAACTCTAGTGCAAATAATGAAAATTATACACATGATGAGCTTCAAAATGCATTCCATGACTTAGTTAAACAATATGAGATCATTTGTGATAAAAACAAGAATGCTAGAAAGTTAATCAAAGATCTCCAAAGCCAAATTGAAACATGCATGAATGAGAAGAATGAGGTGGTTGCTAAACTAGAAAATTATGCATCAAATTTTGATAAATTAAAAGCAACACCTATAGATTGTGAACAATTAGATCTTCAAGCTTGCAATGTGCAATTAAGAAAAGATCTAGAAAAATTCACACATGGAACTAAGATGCTTAACATGCTATTAGGTAGTCAAAGACAATCTTTGCAAAAACATGGGTTAGGATACAATGCAAAATTGAAAAACCATGTATCTCACACTACTCTAAATGGAAAGCACTTAGTTGTAAACCATAGTTCCTCAAGTGTGTGGGCTCCCAAAACCAAAATGGTTTGGGTTCCCAAAGCTAACATTCAAGGACTCAAAGTTGTTTGGGTACCTAAATCTACTCTTGCAGGAGCTTGAGGAGGAGATTGGTGGTGACCGGGTGAGCTCAAGAGTCAAATTCAAATCCGGTTGCATCACCAAATGAGATTGAAGCTAAATTTGAATTCAACATTGGTATAAATTCCTATCTATACAATTCATGTTAAATTAGCTCTAATGTAGCTTCATATGCTTAATTGACATATCATATAGTTTAATTCATTGCAAATCATATACCCTATTCATTGAAAATCATTTATCACATCCATTGATTTTATATGTCAAATTTTAAATGGATGTTAGAATAAGGCTTAAGTTGAAACTTAAATGAACTTAACTTGAATCATATTCATAGTTTTCATCTAGCCTTATTGATAGGGGGAGCTTAATTGTTATATCTTTTATTAGAGTAATGAAGTGCAAAATTTAGGGGGAGCAACTTCATTACAAGACATCCAAAATTCTATGCTTAAAGTCTTAATTAATTGTTGTTTTTGATGGATGTCAAAGGGGGAGAGATAATTAAGGGGGTTACTTGAAAAAATTGATAAAATTTGAACAAAAACTATGCACATCCATAGGGGGAGCATTTATATGCATAGTTTACATATACAATTTTCAAGTATTAAGATATCGGTTGCCATCATAAAAAAGGGGGAGATTGTTGGCTTTTTGGCCTTAATCTTATGTTTTGATGATTTATTCAACCAAATCTTAATTAGAGTAGCACACACTATGCATTGCATATATATTGTATTGTGCTAACCTCTACAGGTGATCAAGACTCAAGAAAGATGGAAATGAAGTCAAGACATGTAATTAAAGCTAAATCGAAGACATGTAATCTTGATTTCTTTTGAGTCTTAGGAACAAAGTGTAATTGAGCATACTTGAGCTAAAATCAACTTAATCACACACTAGGTTCCCTATAGAAGTCACACACGAAATTTCACATAATTTGGACTTCAATAGATCACCCAAACTTAGACCGGAAAACACCAAACCTGAACTACAAAAGTCTGCCCCCATTCGGTCGACCGCAACATGCCGTTCGGTCGACCGAATGATCAAATCTCGTGTTTGTGTTTTCACTGCCCTTATTCGGTCGACCGTGTTTTACCTTTCGGTCGACCGTCAGATCATATTTTCCCGACCGTTACTTTTGTCGTATATATCCAACGGTCGTATTCGTATTAAACCAAAAATACCCCAAATGTATTTCATGTATCGGTCGACCGAGGACCACGATCGGTCGACCGTTTGTCCATCTCTTGGCAAACCCAAAGTGCATGTCCATAGTCGGTTGACCTCCAAACTTGTTTCGGTCGACCGTTCACACATTTGTTTGTCACGCCCAAAGTGCCTGGTCGAAATCGGTCGAACGAACCCTTTCTTGTGTTCGACCGATGACTTAAGTTTTCTTAAGTCGTAGAGTTGGGCGGTCGACCGTTGCTTAACCGGTCGACCGAATCTTGTGCATAACTGCCAAACGGTCGACCGTTCGTCCCGATTCGGTCGACCGATTACAGCCAGAATTGGGTCCTGTCTTTTCTGTTTTGTGTAATCACACTTCAACTCATACCCAATCAATCCCAATGGCTCTATTCTCTCTAATGCCTATATAAGGAGTTGTAAAACACATTTTAACACAACTCTCCCATTATAAACTTGTCCCAAACTTTAGAGAGAATCCCAAAACACTCAAAGCTTCAAACCTTCCACACTTAGTGATCAATTCCTTAATCCTACTCAAGTGTGCTCAAGATTTAGAGAGTGTTGCTCCACTCAAGTTCTCATTTGTTGTCAAAAGAGTAAAGGCTCCGGTGAAAGCCCGAAGCATCCTTCTCGGATTGTGAGAAGAAGATTCCAAGCTCGGTGATGGTTGTTCGCGAGTTTGGCGGTTGTAAAGGCGTTCTCTCCCGGCCCGGAACGGGGAGTGGTTAGTGAAGTCGTAGGCGGAACGGTGATCCGAGCGGAGCTTTCAAGAGAGGACTAGGTCCCGGGTGGGGTGCCGAACCTCTATAAAAATCCCCCGACTTCTTGTGGTTTGCATTATTTTCTTTTACTTGCTTGTTTTAGTTTAAATTCTGCTGCATTTACTTGATTGTCTAAACAAGTAGGTAATTAGGTGATTAGCCTTAATTGTGGACCCATAAACCCACACGATTCAACACATTTTTCTTATGGACATGTTCTTAGCAAGGATGTTTGTGTCTAAGAACGTTGAGGTTACATGCATATATATTGGGCTTAGCATAAGAAGAATACAAATGAATCAATGTTGACTTAGAAGAGAGCATCAAATAATAAAATTAACCTTCATTACTATAGCCAATAATAACTACTATTGAAAATGTGTTTTGTATATTGTATTTCTTATTCTTGCGATTACAATTGTGTATGTTTATATAGGTGCTAGTTTGAACTAGCCGTTTGAATACAGAGATGTGTATTTATGATTCGCAGTACTTGGTTGACGAGAGGGATTAATTGTATGAGACGATTTGGGTTTCGAGAGTGGGCATTGATGACATTCCGCGTATTTTTAACACTCCCCCTCAAGTTGAGTCCAGAAGAGATTGAAGGAACTCAACTTGTGTAGAATGCTGTGAAATTGTTTTTGATCCAAGGGTTTGGTGAAGATATCTGCGAGTTGGTCTTTACTTGGAACGTAGGGGACTTCGATTTCTTTAGTCTGAAATTTTTCTCTGATGAAGTTGTCACTTCTATATGCTTTATTCGTTCGTGAAACACAGGATTGGAGGCGATGTGACGAGCAGCATGATTGTCACAGAACATGTGCATAGGTTCATTGTATGGGACCATCATTTCTTTGAGGAGTTGTTTGAGCCATATTAGTTCGCATGATTGTCACGATATTTTGCTTCAGCGCTAGATCTTGCAACAACATTTTGTTTTTTGCTCCTCCAAGTGACAAGGTTTCCCCCAACGAATGTGCAGAATTCTGTGGTGGATTTGCGATCGTGACTACCCGCTCAATCTGTATCAGAATAACCAATTATTGAGTTAGAGTTGTTTCTTTTCATCCATATGCCTTGTCCTGGAGTTTTCTTTAAATACCTGAGTATTCTATCGATGATGTCTAGATGGTGTGTGTGTGGTGCATGCATGAACTGACTTATCATACTAATCACATAAGTTATGTCAGGTCTAGTGACAGTTAGATAAATGAGTTTCCCTACTAGACGTTGGAATTGACCTATGTCGTTCAAAGGTTCGCCATCGGTGGGACCAACTTTTCGATTGGTCTCGATGGGTGTATTGGCAGGTTTGGATCCTAATTTCCCAATTTCTTTAAGTAGATCAAGAACATACTTGCGTTGAGATAGGAATAGACCTTTTTTTGAGTAAGCTATTTCAATACCTAAAAAATATTTCATGAATCCTAAGTCTTTGATGTCAAATTTGTTTTTTAGATATGATTTAACTATATTAATTTCTTTATCACTATTTCCGGTGATTATAATGTTATCTACATATACTAAGATAATGATGGTAATATTGTTATTATGCTTGATGAACATGGATGCATCGACAGAACATTTAGAGAAACCAAATTGACTGAGTGAGAGACTAAGTTTTGCATACTAGGCTCGAGGTGACTGTTTCAATCCGTAGATTGATTTGTGAAGTTTGCAAACCTGATTGTAAGTGGTGTTGTACCATGGAGGAGGAATCATGTAGACATCTTCTTCTAAGGAACCTTGAAGGAAGGCATTTCAGACATCCATCTGAAAAAGGTTCCACCCATAGTTGACCGCTACAGATAGGATGACCCAGACAATATTCATCTTTGCAACCGGGGCAAAGGTTTCTTGATAGTCGATGCCGTATGTTTGAGTGTATCCCTTGGCGACTAATCTAGCTTTATATCGGTCTATTGACCCGTTGCTATTATATTTAATTTTATAAATCCATTTACAGCCTAGGGGTTTGGGGTTGACCATGGTCCAAGTTTGATTTTTTCCAAGGCCTCTAGTTCCTCTTTCATGGCTTTTGTCCAATTAGGATCGCTAAAGGCTTCTTGATAGGAGGTTGGTTCCTTAAGACTATCAATAGAATCTAAGAAAGCTTGGTGGGAGTTTGTTATGGCATTGTAGGATATGTAATCTTGAATGGGATACGTAACATTTTAAGTAACAAAGTCTTGAAGGTGGGATGGAGAACGTGTAGGCCTTGTAGATCGTCTTGTGGGGGCTACTCCTTGGACCGGTTCATTGTGGTGTTCTCCTTGTCTATCCGGAGTACTATTTTCTCCCCCTTCTTGAGGAACAGGAGTGTCCTCAAGATGAAAAAACTCGTTAGAAAATAAGTCGATGGTTGGGAGAGGAAAAGTTGTACCTGTAGGAGTGTTGGTCATAGATTCGAAGTATGATTCTTTTTCAGAGAAGGAGACATCCCTGGAAATATAAAGTTTGCAATTCGTAGGATCATAGCATTTGTATCCTTTATTGTGGAAAGAATATCCAAGAAAGATAGCTTTGACAGAGTGAGAGTCAAATTTATCAACCCGTTTCTTATGAACGTAACACACACAACCAAAAACCCTGAGGTGATCAACGCCCATCTTTCTTTTATTCAAAATTTCTAAGGGTTGTTTATTGTCAAGAATAGGGCTAGGTAGACGATTGATAAGATAAACAGCGGTTAGAATAGCTTCAGACCAGAAATTTGTGGGAACTTTGGTTTGAAATAACAGGGATCGGGTGACATTTAGAAGATGTCAGTTTTTTCTTTCGGAGATACCATTTTGTTCAGGGGTATTTATATAAGTAGTTTGGTGATAAATACTTTTTTCTTTTAAGAAAGTTTGAAATAGAGTGCTAGTGTATTCAGCGGCATTATCAGACCTAAAGTTTTTAATTTTCGTGTCATACATGTTTTCAACCAAAACAACATATTCGTAAAAAGTAGAAAAAACTTCAGATTTGGATTTAAGAAGGTATAACCAAGTGGTACGAGAAAAATCATCAATAAACGTAATAAAATATTTAAAGCCATTATATGACTCAACTGGAGCAGGGCCCCAAATGTCAGAGTGGACCAGCTCTAAGGGTTTCCTAGTTTTAGTGGTGGAGGAATGAAAAGGTAACCTGGTTTGTTTTGCAAGATGACATGTCTCACAACATAATTCAATGTTTATATTTATGCTAGGAAATAATTTTTCAAAACAAGAAAAGATGGGTGTCCCATGCGTTTATGCAAAAGATCAGGTGTATAACGGGTCGCATTATTAGCATGGAAGGTATTGTTTGATTTTTCAAGTATGTAAAGACCAATGATGAGAGTGCCTCTACCAATCATCTTCCCTGATACTCGGTCTTGAAATAACACATCATATGGTGAGAAAATAGCATTACAATTAATTTTTTTTGTTATCCTTGCAACAGACAGAAGGCTAGATGTAAATTTGGGGACATATAATATATTTTCGGGTGTGTTATTTAGGAATGTTGATTGTCCTGTACCGCTAATTTTTACTTGATTTCCATTTGCCACAGTCACAATTTTGTTTATGTTTTGGGTGATTTTGAATATTGCATATAAGGTCTTTATTTCCGGTCATGTGGTCAGTAGCTCCAGTGTCTATAATCCATGAACTAGGGGTAAAAGTATGGTTGCAAGAGATATGAGTAGTTGGAATAATACCTGACCCATTACCTTGTTGATTCTGATTTTGACCGGAATTGTGTAGCAAGCTCTTGAGGTGGGCCAGCACATGACCTAATTCTTTGTGTATAGATCCTGGCCCATGGTCACTTGAGGAATGGAGCCCATTATGTGCTGACCAGAGCCCATGACCATCAACACTCGTACGCGGATCCAGATCCGACCCGAAACTCCCGAGATCAGGTAGTTGGATATCTGCGAAATCAGAGGATAAATACCGTTGACTTCCGGATCCAGACCCGGTCTTTGCCCATTTTTATTTTTCGCCTCCGAAGTTAGGGTTAAGGTTCTGAGAGGCGACGTTTGGTCTGCCGCCAGTGTTAGGGTTTCCTCTGCTATCGCTCCTTGTTTCTCTGATTCCATCTTTTGGGGGCCAGAGGTGTGGGTAGAGGAAGCAGCACCTGTCGCGACTGTGTCCCTGTTTCTTGCAGTTGTCGCAATGTTCGTCCTTGTGTTTTCCAAAGTGTCCTCTTCCTTTTTGGTTTTGGTGTTGTATTGTGGCAAACACTTGGTTTTCTCTGTTGTTGGTTTGAGGCATGGCATGTCTTCGGGTTTCTTTCCGTTGAACCATTGCAATGATTTGAGTGAAGGGCGGAAGCTCTGATGATAGTAGTATTTGCAATTTTAGAGGCTCGTACCTAGGATCGAGTCCTACCAAGAACTGGTAGACTCGATTCTGCTCGTCTCTTTCCTTAATAATTTTAGGATCGTTGCTCGGTGGTTCATAAACCCCGAGCTCGTCCCACCGGCTTTTAAGTGCACCGAGATATTCTGTTACAGATTTTGACCCTTGTTTTGTTTGCGCTAGTTCTTGCTTGACTTTGAAAACATGGGCGAAGTTTTGTTGTTTACCATACAGATCGTGAATGGAGTCCCATAGCTCTTTGGCTGAGTCAGAGTAAATGAACAGCTCCGCTATCTGAGGTTGCATGGAGTTGAGTACCCATGTCATTGCAAGATGATCGGCGGTCTGCCATTCTTCGAACTTTGCGTCGTCGATGCTTGGTTTTGTTGTGCGTCCCGTGATGTGACCAAGCTTTCCCTTGCCGCTGAGAGACAAGGTGACCGACCGAGCCCAAGACATGTAATTTGTCCCGTTAAGGAGTTTGGTGGTGAGTCTTTGTGGTGTGGATCCTTCTGATGTCATGGAGAGGGGTTGGAGGTGCGATTTCCGTCAGCCCCCCTCCCTCTATGACTTGGAGTTCTGTGGTCTGACGACCGATGAAGATTTTTGGGCGGATTGTTTGGTTTGGGTTTTGGGTATTGCGGTGGTCGGAATGAGTCTGAGGTCAGTATGACCGATGATGGGATTTGGTGGGTGGTTTGGTTTTTGGGTTTTGAATAATGAGGTGGTCGGAGTCTGTGATGAGTGGGGATGCCTGAGGTGACGAAATTGGGGTTCGCCGCCGGTGATGAACACCCTAATTCTGAGATCGTTGCTCTGATACCATATTGAAAATGTGTTTTGTATATTGTATTTCTTATTCTTGCGATTACAATTGTGTATGTTTATATAGGTGCTAGTTTGAACTAGCCGTTTGAATACAGAGATGTGTATTTATGATTCACAGTCCTTGGTTGACGAGAGGGATTAATTGTATGAGACAATTTGGGTTTCGAGAGTGGGCATTGATGACATTCCGCGTATTTTTAACAACTACAATTCACTATGTATAATATCAAATTTTATAATACAACAAACAAATTAAATAGTCAAACCCATCTACCGGTTAACCTATCACATGTGATTTTTGGCTCAAAATGTAAATCTTTTTTCATTTCCACGGATAGCTGAGCTTCCATCATAAGCTTTTTTCAAATAATGGTATTGTTGTGAAGATTCCATCTTTATCCTTTCTAAGAGAATTGACATAAAACTACATGTCAATATTTTATTCGACAATCCTCGTACCTTAGTCTAGTAGGTTACTCATGATGTCTAGTTTCACAACAATTCCATAGTTAACTACCACACCATTAAAAATGCCTACTTTGAAACTAATGTGACAGGTAGACACATGTTCTAACAAAGCTAGTTCTTTTTTATGATTGGAACTGTAACCTCCCCTACTGATCGAAACATCGTACACCTTTATCGAACCTGAATTTCCACCGGTTCATAGCCACTAATTACTCATCAGTCATCATGCAGTAACATTACTATATAACTACAACAACAACAACAACAACATTAGTCACCTCAAAGGAAATCGAGGCCCAAACATACCTCCTCAGGATGTAAGTGACACCTCTGAAACCCATTCCCTTCCTCTTTTTCTTCCATCATTTCTTCTTACAATTCGAAGGCATCTCACCATTTTAATTGGTTTTCTCATCTCCATTTTTGTTTCCTCAGCCTCTCAAAGTAGGAAGAGGAGGATAAGGCACTTGTTCCACTTCTGGGTAAGAGGTCAAGTCTAAAAAATTAAACAGCATGGGTCGTGGAAAGATAGAGATCCAGAAGATTGAGAACACGACCAGCAGGCTGGTCACCTTCTCCAAGCGGAGAGGAGGGTTGATGAAGAAGGCCCATGAGGTTGGAGTGCTCTGCGACGTTCATATCGGGCTAATCATGTTAGAGCCCTAAACCCGATTAGGGACTAATGGTGATTAGAGGAGAGCTTTGCATGGGGAGTGGAGTGCACAGTGGTGTGCATGGGGAAGAGAAGGGTGGCGTGCACTGTTGATAGAGGTTTAGGGGTTGGGTAGGAGATGGTGAGGTGATGGGTGGAGTAGGGTGTATTTGTGTAGAAACTCTCTCTCCATATCTTCCTTACGTTTCCTTCTTCCACACCTCTCTTCTCAGTTCTCACTCACTATCTCTCAACCTCAGACTCAAGCTCACTGTCCGTGGAGGGAGGTGCTGCGGCGCGCGAGGCTCAGGAGGTTGCGGAGGAGGCGCATGGGGTGGATCTTCAACCTTCTCCGGAGATCGCACATTAGAGGTATGTCGGTTCTTAGTTTGGTTTGTTGTTGCTCAACCTCATGGGAGGGTGATGTTGGTCGGTCGGGGAGGTCGGAGACCTCTCCGGCGACATTTTCCGTGAAAAACCTCAACTGGCGCAAGGTTGAAGAAGACCAACGGTCGACCGGGCCCTTCGGGCGGTCGACCGACGTAGTGTATTTTTGACTGTCTGTTGTGTTTCGGTCGACCGGTTCATTGTGCTCGGTCGACCGGAACTTAAGTGTACTGGATTATTTATGCTTGTTCGGTCGACCGTTATATGACGTAGAGATAATAGGTTGACCCTGTTAGTTTTCGGTCGACCGAGACCCTGAGTCGGTCGATCGATAGTTTGAATTTATGTTGACCAGACTCCGGATTTTGACCTCGTTCGGTCGACCGGTTTTAGACCTTCGGTGGACTGTTGGGACTTATGTTTTGCGCAAATAGTTCGACCGTTGCAGATGTTTTGGTCGAACGATTCCCTTGTGGAAGCGGTCGACCGAGTTGTCACTTTCGGTCGACCGTTTTCCCTTGAGGAAACGGTCGACCAGATGTCACTTTCGGTTGACTGATTCCCTAGAGGAAACGGTCGACCGGGTTGCCTCCTTCGGTCGACCGTTTTGCGCAGGACAGAATTCCTGATTCCATTTAGGATGTCAACTCTGTCCACGGAAGCCCGTGTCCTTGCCTTGTGCGTGAGCCGAGAGGTGACGGTGGGCGCGTTACGCGTGCCTGCCCAGGGACCGCCGTGTGGAAGAGTGTGGGTGTCCGGGACGCGTCACCTCCATGTATGGATCGTGACTATTTTGATGGATTGATTGGACTCATTGTAGAGTAGCAGACCTGAGGGATCGCGGATCCCAATGCGTGTTGACGCATGGCTCATGGAGCATTATGACCCTGTAGACTACGATCTGGACCCGTCCGATGTTGTGTCGGACGTATGTTGTACCACCGATGTTGTGCCGGCGATGCCGCCGAGGTTGTTTCCGGCGATGATCCCCGATTGGGCACCTATCCTGGGATGTTGACCGACCGGGTTACGGCTCCGTCGAAGGTGGTGTAGACCACGTGGTTCTTTGCGCGGAAGTGCGGACGCTCCTCACCGATCCCTTTGGCTCGAGTAGTCGCGTGTGGGGGGACGCGTCGCGTACTGTCCGTAAGACCGTATGTGCCTACGATAGGTTTCCGAGGGAGACCCGTTGTTGTTGTTGCTGGACTGATGTCCTTGTGGACCCTGTTGAGGGTCGTTGTTGTTGGACTTAGGTCCCGTTTACCCTGTTGAGGGACTTGATGCACTGCTGACGTGACATGACATGCTACTAGTATGATAGGTTCATTTACCGTACTATTGTATGCATATAGGTGAGTTTGGCATACGGGGTTTCCTAATGGGAAACTCAGGCATCGTTGTTTGATTCATGTTTCAGGACCGCAATAGGTTCTGCCGGGTGGTGACAGCGGGTGCACGCATTTTGGGACCAGGATCCTCATCGGACTCTTCGGGGTCGTCGTGATTGCTTTACCTGTCTTTTCATTGTAATGTTGTAATCACGTCTTTTGACAAACTCTGTTGTATTATTGGTGCACCGACTTTTGATTTATTCGAGTGACATTCCCGTTTATGAGTTTATTCTGATATTCTCTTGTTTGTTTAAATTTTTAAATTTTCCGCTATTTCGGGATGTTACAAATCATATTCTCGAACAATGGAAAGTTGTTTGAATTTTGCAACCCTCCGTCGAGGTTCCATTTATATGTTTGTTTATATGTCTTTCTGTCTTTTGTATGAAGATTTTTTACAACATTGTTAGATCTTATTTTGTTTTCAAAAGTACATGTTGATCTATCTTCAAAAGATCTCAAACAGTAAAAGAAAATACAGCTGATGTTACCTTCTTAATGGTCTAGGTTTTTATAAGAAAAATGATATCATTTTTTATTGGTGCATCTAATTGCTACTGCGTGATAACATGTTTTGTTTTGTAATCATCACTCTTCTGAATTGGACGTTCAATGCTACCGACTCACACGAAGTGTTTTTCATTTTTTTTTACAAATCTTTTATTCCTTTTGTTTTGTTTCTTTTGTTAATCTACTCATATAAAAAAAATTACTGACAATTCTTCAAGCTTCATATATTAGTTTGTAATTGAAGATGGAAAGTCAACTGAATCTTTTATTCTGTACGCAATTATCTAATCATATCATTCTCAAAACAAATTAATTGCATATGCGTGCATAGAAACGAAATTTTAATGGTTTAATTTGAGTTTGTTTTTCGGATTTTTTGGTCTATCGGCGAATCATGTGGCAAATATGTAACATCCCGATACAGCGGAAAATTTAAAAATTCATAATTAAGACAAAGAGCACAATAATCAAAGGCGGGACTGTTACTTCTCATAAACAAATAGCGGTGCACCAGAATACATCAGAGTTTGCCAAAATGAATACATGATTACAACAAAACGACAAAGGAAGATAAACGTAATCATGTTGACCTCAGTGGTCCGACTAGAGGATCCGACTCCAAATGCGCGCGCCCGCCGATCACCACCCCACTGGACCTACTGCGGTCCTGAAAAAGATGCAACAACAATGCCTGAGTTTCCAGAAGGAAACCCCGTATGCCAACTCACCTATATATGCATGCATTACACAATGAACCTATCATACTAGTAGCATGTCATGGCATCGACAGAAATGGAAAACAGTTCCCCTGAAGGGTAAAACAGGACATCAGTCCGACAGTCAACAACGAGTCTCCCGAGGAGACCTACTGCAGGCACATGCAGCCTTACAGCACGCGACATCGCACCCCCCACACGCAGCTACACTACTCAAGGGTTCGGCAGGGAGCCTCTGTCACGCATGCGCGCCGCTAGAATACAGATCTGCAAATCTCAGTGGTCGGAGCCACAAGGACCAACGGGGCTGTCGCCCGGAAGGTATAACAACAACATCTCGGTAGGTGCCCAGCCGAGGAAAACAACATAGCCGGAACAGCCTCGGCCCAACAATCATCATCGCCTGCACAACCTCGGCGGCATCACCGGCACAGCCTCGGTGGCCCATCACAACGTCCGACACAGCATCGGATGGTCCAGACCGAAGTCTGCCAGGTCATCAGGCTCCTCGAGCCGCAAACACCAACCGCGCCGCTATAAAAGCAGGGCAGTGACCTCCGTAGCCCGTGGGCCGGTAGTCACCTCACCCAATGTCAGTTGCGTGCCCGCACAAACAACAACACTGGGATATATTTGAGTATTTGAGTTAGAGTACTTTAAGTATATATTTGAGTATTTTAATGTTATTATTATTTTATTAGTGTGGATATTTTGGTGTTGAATTAGAGTATTTATGTATATTTTTACGAGCATGTGTATTTTAATTAAAATTTAGCCAATTGTGAGTATTTATTAATACGTAGAATTTATTATTTCTATTTCGATAAGTAATCCCTTATGTAGATTGTGAATGGAAGAACAAAAGGTTGCATACGTGGATGGTAGTTGCTTGTTTGCCTATGGTGTAGTATTGATTTGGTGCATTTGTATGTTACATATAAGCATTCATTCTTTGTTGGGAAGAGATATGAATGTTGTGAATTTGATATATATATATATATATATGTATATATATATATATGAGTCTTGATTCTTTGTTATGAATGTTGCTGGATTGAATAATGTTGCAGGGTTTGAGTCTGAATTATAGGCATCAAATAAATAAATAAATAAATAATATGAAAAAACCAAAAAAATACTCTACAACGTCGGCTTCTATATACAACTGCCATTGTAGGGTATAAAAATCAAAATCAAAAAATTGGTACATGGTCTACCACGTCTATTACGTCGGTTTGAAACCTAAATCAACGTGGTAGACCCGTTATCAATTTTTTGATCATTTGAACTTTTAAACCACTACCACGTCGGTTTTCAACAAACATTGACGTGATAGACTCCTTACCAATTTTCTGATTTTTTTTATTTTTTGAAGTTCTAAACCACTACCATGTCAGTTTGGCCCGACATGATAGTGGGGGTCTAGCACGTAGGTTTAACACCATAACCGACGTGGTAGTGTTTTAAAAATTCGAAAAATCAAAAAATAATTTTTTATAAGGGGTCTACCACATTGGTGTTTGATGAAATCCGACGTGATAGAGCACTACTATCAGGTCGGATTTTAGACCGACATGAAAGAGTACTCCCGTATAACGTCCTCCACTTATCACGTTGGTCAAGCAAGGTGGTCAACCCGACGTTGTACACCCATTAATATCCGACGTTATAGCTCTTTTTTCTAGTCGTGCGAAGAACCACTAGTGGAGTTTGAACCTAGCCATTCTTTCACGAGTTTGTGCCAACAATTGAAACCTTCACCCACACATGGATCGACAACCCCACTGGACCCACAAACCCCCAATGTCACTAAATTTTACCCAATCCATCAACCACAAAATTAAAATTAAAATCCAATTCAAACACATGCCAAAAGAGAACCGAACATAACAATACCTCTCAAATCACAATCTACAATCAAAATCCAAAATCTAGTACAAAACAATTGAATCAAAATCATTCCTCTTAATTAATTTCGTCGTTGCATTATAAGCACAAGAGTTCTCCATTTGTAAAACAAGTGAAGTCAAGTCAAGTCAAGTGAGAAAGAAGAAAGAAAAGATGAGTTTGGTGCAAATCTCGTTTTTGCTTATGAGTGTTAAGTAGTGAGTTCTCTTCTTTCATTCGTGTCCACCAATTGAGTAGATCAAAGTATGGATCTAGTAGTGATGGCAATAGAAGTCTCTCAGCATGGAGAACAAGGTGAGTCAAAGCAACCCACCAGGCGCGACTTCTGAACAACCAATTGGAGGTTTGGGACCGCTAATTAGCGGTCCATGTGCGCCTGGTGGAGGGCGTGCTTCTGGGGTGACTCGGTCTGGTGCTCCCCGTCTTTCTCCCGCATCTAACATGTGTGTGGGCTTTATTTTTTGACTTCATATGAATTTCTGTTATGCATTGACAAACTGACTAATTTTAATGAGAACATGGTGTTAGACACGTGTTACATCTTCAACATTCAATTGGAACTACTTACAGGTACATCAAAAGCTTAACTAAGAACCATCGACAAATAAATATACATTCCAAAACATTAGTTTGTCGACAACCCTTTTCCATCTATTAGCATAGAAGCATAGAGCAGCTCGTTCCATTTATCAGGAATCCCTGGTAGCCTTGTAGGTACCAATGTTTTCTTCCATATGGTGTTGAGCTTCTTCCCATAAGTTGACGGGTGACCGTCTTTTCTGTAATTTTTAAGGCGGCTTATGTTGAGGTATGTAACATGAGTTTTCATCTGCTTCAGCACCTGGTCGAGAATTCTCATTTTTTGAGGGTATTTTTCGAGTAATGTTTGGTTAAACTTGGGCTTGTGGCATGCATTTACTACTGTGTTCAATTCGCCATCTCTGGCAAAACCAGTACTGAATATTAATCACAAAAGGACTACTATATTTCCTTAATTACCAGAATTATAAATACATACAAATTAAACCTTGTGTCTTAAATTCACACATTTCTTGATTGTCAAAAAGATATAATGATGAAACCAATAGATCCAAATTTATTGTTGTGATTGGCAATTTATAAGAACCTGTAATGTTGGATCAAAGATTCAAAATATGCAAAATTGTTTAATCTCATCTGTTGTTATAACTAACACCAACCTTTAACTGTAAGACAATTTTTTCTAACCGATATTTTGGGGCCTTCAATACTGGTTACCGGTGCAATCACTACGAAACCTCGAAAGGGTGAGCATCGATCCTCTCAGTTCTTTCGCAACTGTTTTTTGATTGTTTCTTTCAAATGGATATCACATTGCTGCATTTCTCTTTCTTTTCCATAATTCATCCATTGATTTACTTTTGCCTGAGAGAACTACTATCAAGAAGTTAATTATGTGTGCATCCGGCCCTTAAAGTCGATGAACCTTTTAGAAAAGCTCTAACGACATGGGCACATTGGGAACGTAGACAAATATATTGATTCTAAGAAAACTCGATGGTGCAATTATAGTCCGAAGGTATGTCACAAAATTTCTGGTTAGAAACGAGTCTTAACTGAAGCATCACTGTCAGAAGATCATGTACTTTACGTGAGTGATATGATCATTGATTCATACCTTAAACTTGAAGCTATAGCTAGTGTCCCTTATTTGCCTTGAAATCTTATTTTACCGATGTCTAAAAAGAACTTGATGAATCGCGAAACACCACACCTCATGTAAATGCATTGACACAAGTTTGACAGGAATAAGTGATTTTTTCGCATCCAAGATTTCTATGATTTCCAAGATCTACTTTTCAAATTTTCCATCACATTGAAGATCCAAATTATGCTGAAAAAACTTGACTGACTCTATCCTCAATTATACAAAAAGGCAATGATGAAGCTGAACCAATCTGATTAAGTCAAGTCCAACGAGATCAACTCGCGCGTGCCCATCAAGGAGGAGGTAAGGGAGGGATCGTTGGGAAGGTAGAGGACTAGGTTTGGGATTTTTGCATTTTATTTTTTTTTCTTTTTATTTAACATTAAAGATATATTTTTATTTTTGGAGATTTTTGCCATTTGTTAATTTTCTAATTGAAAAAATGACGGAGTGGGTTCCACTGATGATCGTAGGTCCACACAACTAAAAAAATGAAAAAGATGGGTTCTAATTGGGTGTATTCTAAAATGCAAGTGCACACAAGTAATTCAATTCTTTTTAAGGTGCATAGAAACAAAGAATCCAATTGATATTTGTTTTGTTTAGCTTGAGAAAACGGAGAACTTTAATGTTCGGAGTCCGGATAGTTCTTTTAACGGGTTATTGGTTCAAATTAAATGATATTTAATGGTGAACAATGTATAGCACCCTATTGTTGGTCATTTTTGTGTTTCCTCACATCTTGCCCAAATTCGTAACAAACCTAATGCTACTTGACATGTTTAGCATTGATATAAAACATGTCATCTTTATAGAGAGAACAACATTGATTCTTTATTATAAATGAATAATCTTCAATATCCAATACTGAAGATGAAACAATATTTTTACCAATAACGGGAACAAAATAAAAATTATTAAGTTCAAGAACTAAGCCTTAGGGCAAACATAAATCATAAGATCCTACAGCTAGTGCAACAACTCTTTCTCCATTTCCAACTCGTAGATCAACTTCGTCTTTTGCCAAGTTCCTAATTCTTCTTAGTCCATGCACATTGGAAACAATGTGGGATCCATATCCGGTATCAAATACCCATAAGAAGAATTTGCTAAATTAACATCAATAACAAGGGTACCTGAAGAAGAATCTAATGCGTCATTCTTCTTGTCCTCCTTGTTTTCTGACCTGAGAATAATTCTCAGATTCCTTTCCCAATCAAGGAAATTATTTCCGTTCGGCTTGTCCTTCTCAATGATAGAACGAAGATTGAAAGAGGTATTACTATTTCTGGCAATTAATCTACATTTGAAAAAAAAGAATTGCAAGTTTATTACGTTTGTCGTAAATAGCTCAAAACATTTAAGCGATTTAAATAGTTAAGCTAAAACACACTACTCAATTTATAATTTCTCCCTTATTGAACTAGTGATTCCAATACCCCATGTCACATAATATTAAGCGGACTTTGGTCCTTCCTCAATACTAGGTGATCAAGGTAAGTAAACTCCTTTACTAGTTATAACTTTTATAACTCTTGGTTGGTAGGTAACATCTTATGTAAAATTTCTCACTCTTTTGCCTCAAAATTCAAAACTCTTTTGATGATTTTGTTGAGATGAACCAAATTAAACATGTAAGCCCCTTATTTGAATTTACATGTACTCCCAAGAGAAAAGGTGACACCTTGCTTTGGCATAACCCATCACCAATTTTTGAGGGCTTCACATGTGTCAATTTGGAAAGACATGTAAACTCAATTTTCTTTTAGGGACTTATGTTTGTTTATAATGTGAACTCATAACATAAACGTCCAACATACATAAACATACACAAAGCATGCAAAAATAAATCATGATCCTAGTATGACCCCTATTCCAAAAAGACTAATCATCATAGGAACACCACCTTGAACACCTTGGATCTCCATCCTTGATTCTTTACAATCAAGCTCACAAGACTAAAAAATATAATCATAATTACTATTACAATAATACACCACGATACGCAGATCGTATAAAATAAATAAAATAATAAAAAGTAGAATTTACAAAATAATGTGCAACGATACGTAGATCGTATACTGGGCCATACTAGTCATCTCACAAAATCATACATGCATAACATCACATATTATAAACATACACCATGCATTCACAATAATATCACATATCACACATATTATTACTCATCAATGCATAATATCATACATTTACAACTAAGTAAATGCAAAAACAAATTAATCAAATTAATAAATTTTATTTAAACTAATCAAATCAGCCATTTAAAATTAGTCAAACAATCTCTTAAAAGTTTTAGCAACTAATTCACTCATGGATATGGCCATTAATCATATTAACAAGGTTGCCTTGTATAAGGCTAGTCCAAAAATCACGTATGTAACTCAAATTCAGTGAATTAAGTTGCCTTATATCAAAGATATCAAAGCATAATTAAAATATCATATCATAGTTGCCTTATATCATAGATATGCATTATTTTAACTCAAAATTAGTGGATACATGCATGTGACCTTGTTGATTCAGCAACGTAAAAGATACGTATTGGACCAAATAATTCACAACTCCCACTCAAATTTGTACATGATCTAATCACATATCAAGCCCTAAAATCATGCATGTATATAAAGCAACAACTTTTGTTCAAATTTTAAGGTCCTATAAAATCTAAATTTTTTATAACATCAATTTATCAACATGTTAATCAATATTATCATATTGAATATATGGGACAGAAATTAAGGCTTGAAAATATGAGTGACAATCATGCAATAATTTAATCATAATCTATCTACAAGCACGATTAAAATATTTTAATTAATCCAATAAACTATGTATCAATTAGGTGGAGTCCCCACACAACTTAATTGAAACATTTGTTTTTGATTAAATGAAATTAAAAAATATTTAATTACGCATGAACATCAACCTGTCTACGTATCAAAGCAAATGTTTAATTACGCATTTAATTTAAAATCCACGCGTTTAATTTCAGTCCATCAAATACGGACACGATTAATTTCAGAAATAATAAAAACACATCAAAGTAGGGAAGAAAAAAACTTTTTTTTCATGGACTAACCATTAAAACCGCATGCACGAGGCTCTGGTACCAGTTGGGTTACGATGTTATGCAGCAAAAAAAAATTAGAAACGATTTCTAATGACATCGGCCACCACAAGATCCATGCATATGATAATAATGAGAGAGACATGAGTATAATCGTTTATACCTTTGATGCATGTCTTTCTTTTTCTCATGGAGGAGGTGTGGAGAATCTCAAGTGTGATTCGTCTACTCAGAACACACGAACCACGGATTAAACTCCACCAACACGTTAGCTAGAACGAGAGGAGTGGAAGAACAACATTCTTCCGTAGTGGAGAGAGAGATGGGACGGCTAAAAGGGGGTGGCGGCTAGGATTAGGAGGAAAAAACTTGGTTTGCATCTTTTTCTACTCTTATTTATAAGTCTCTCCAAAGCTAAACATAATCTCATTAAATAAGTTAGTTTAATGGGCCCCTTTAGTCATCCATGTGTTTAGTCCATTGGATTAATGTGTGTAACCATTTGTAGGACCTGATTATATTAGTAACACGCACAACAATTGGCACGTAGATCATAATTGGTTTCTAGCTAAACGTTACGACCCCTAATACAATCGAATTAATTATCTTTTTAACTATTTATTCATTGACATCTTGATAAAAGGACACCTTCTTCATTCATATCCTAGATTTCATGATTTCCAAGATCTACGTTTCAAAAATTTATCACATTGAAGATCCAAGTTATGCTGAAAAACTCGACGGGCTCTATTCTCAATTATAAAAAATGGCAATGATGAAACTAGACCAATCTGATTAAGTCAAGTCCAACTAGATCAACTCGCGCGTGCCCATCAAAGAGGAGGAAAGGGAGGGGTCGTCTGGGGTGGAGGACTAGGTATGGGTTTTTTGCATTTTAAATTTTTTATTTTTAATTTAACATTAAAGTTTTTTATTTAATTTTGGAGGTGTTTGTTTTTTGTTAATTTTCTAATTGAAAAAGGTGACGGAGTGGGTTCCACTAGGTGCACACAACTAATAAAAATGAAAAAGAAGGGTGCTAATTGGGTATATCCTGAAATGCGAGTGCACACAAGTAATTTGATTCTTTTTAAGGTGCATAGAAACAAAGAATCCAATTATATTTGTTTTGTTTAGCTTGAGCAAATGGAGAACTTTATTGTTCGGAATCCAGAGAGTTCTTTTAGCGGGCTATTGGTTCAAATTAAATGATGTTTAATGGTGAACAATGAATTAGAACCCTATTGTTGGTCATTGTTGTGTTTGCTCACATCTTGCCCAAATTCGAAACAAACCTAACCCTACTTGAGATGATTGGTTCAGTTTGAATCAGTTCTAGGATCTTTCAAGCCCAATGTACATCTTCTCAAACCAGCCAAGTTAATTTGAAAAGTTAAATGTTCAATTTGTTATTAATAATTAACTTGAATGCACATTTATTAAAAAAATTAAAAAGTCATAAAAAGTCATAAAAAATCCTAAATAGTTTGGTTCTCCCAGTCGACCAATATGAGCTTTGCTTGCTTACTCACGGGGTGGTGTCGACCCGGCCGGAGCTCTACAGAAGTCAGACTGGAGATAGGCAACAACGTCACTCCTTGTTATAATAGAAGATGACGCTCAAAGAAGTAAGAGAGAGAGGTCGTGTATCTGTCAGCTCTGAAATGGAGTCTGTGTTTAAATCAAGGTTTTCAGAACTGAACCGGTCATCGAACCGATAAAACTTCGGTTTGGTTCAATGTGGTCGAACAACGGTCCAACCACGGTCGGACCGTTGATGACGTCAGCATGACATCATGATTTTTGAGACCCAAAGTTGGACCGGACCGAATAAATATTAACGGTCGGACCGGTTTGAACCGATTTTTGTAAAATTATTTAATATATACACACACACCAAACGTTAAATATAATTCATGATATCAAACACAATTTACTTAACGGAACAAATTTGCTTGAATACGAATTAGAGAAAATATTATTTGGATTAAGAATCTAAAATCAAAATCAATCTTCAATATTATCCATGACATCATACTTACGAAGGGATTTGGTGAGGGAGAGAAGAGTTTGTGGGTGGTGGATTTTTGTTTGTAAGAATAGAAAAAAAATCATCATATTTTCTGATTTTAAAAATTAGGAATATTTGAAATATTTTTATGTCCGGTCCGACCAACCGGTCCAACCAAACGGTCCGACCTGGTCGGACCGGTTCAATCCGGTTCAGAACGGTTCAACTAGAGGTTCGGTTTTTTAGTTGAACCGGCCGTTGAACCATCGGTTCCTGGTTCGACCGGGTCGAACTGTCCGGTCTGGTCCGGTTTTTAAAACCTTGGTTTAAATCATAAATTAACGGCCACTAACTCATCCGAGCTTTATCTATATTTAGTACATCATAAACCAATCTTGACAATTAGAAATGTTGTTATTTGGTCAATTAATGGTTTACCTTTAATATTGTCCAATATTTTCAATAAAGTAACATTTTTATCCTAAAGTTGTAAATCACACCTTTGAAATTTCTTCGCAATATATACAAAATACATCCATATATAGATCTCCTTATCTTTCAACACACTTCCAAAACTATCATAACAGCTAAAAACATCATCATTTTCCCACTCACAAATACAAGTGTCTCTTGGCGGGATGAAGTGCATCTAATTCTAAACGTAGTAAGGAGAAACTGATTATTTCTCTAAATGTATACATTTTTCCGATCCACTGACAATATTTTCCATTCTTGGATTCGTGGTGGTTAGCCGTCCACACCAATATATTTTTTTCCAACACCCCCGACCCCTTCAGCAATGCTAATATGTAACTTATGGAAATGTTCTTAACATTTTCCCGATCCACTCACGAATGCATGAGAAGTTGAGGTTAAATGCACTAGAAGAACATACACGAATCAATATGAACGTTCAAAGAGCTTCAAATAATAAATTAACCTTCATTCATATAGTCAATAATAACAACAATTCACTTTATATAATCTCAAATTTTATGATACAACAAACAAATAAAGTAGTCAAACCAAACTACGGGTTATGCTAAAGTAGGTAAACCCAACTACAGTAGTCAAAATATCTCAAGCAGTAAAAGAAAATACAGCTGATGCTACTTTCTTATTGGTCTAGGTATTTATGAGAAAAATGATATCAATTTTTATTGCATGCATCTAACTAGATATCTAAGAGTATTATTCCTACTGCGTGATAACATGTTTTTGTCATCATTAGTCTTATGAATTGGACGTTGATTGCTACTGACTCCCATTAAGGCATGCTGATTTTCATGTTTTTTTTCAAATCTTTAATTTATTCTTTTTATTTTTTAATTTACTCATATAAAAAAAACTTACTGACAATTCTTCAAGCTTCATATATTAGTTCATAAAATGTGAACAATTTTATGTTTGTGAATGTGACATAAAAGTGAACAATTTTACTAAATATCCTTAAATCAAAATAAGTTCAATACCCTCCAATAGATCATAATATCTTGTATACCTTCTCTTTGAAGTGATTAATCATTTGTGTTCTAATTAGCATGAATATTTCATTGATTAGGCACACATTCCATGTTTTTTCGGATGCCAAAATAGAAAATTAAAGCTTGTATAGACGATTTAAAATTAAGTTGGACTGATTTTTTTGGGTCAACATTGGGTTACAATGGTTATAAATAGGAAGAAGTTACGGTAAAATACATGGGTATAAGGTTACATGAATTTGAAGGGTACCTATATATTCATCGTATTTTATATCTCTTAGTGGCATTCATGAAAATTTCCGAAACCTCTATAAGATTTGTAGAAGATAGGCAAAACCCTATTGTATATACATAAAAATGTTCTATAAAAAAACCTACAACCTTCAAAGTTTATCAAAAAAAGAAAATAGAAAAAATAACACTTTAGAAGATTCTCCAAGGTTTGTAAGTTGTAACGTGAGTGCATATACTTGGAGTTGGAAATCATTGGACAAGTGGTAGTGGGTGTGGTTGGAGTTAAAACCAAGAACCTACACTATCTTCCAGTAGAAAGACACATACTGTAACGCCCCGAGCCCGGACAACTGCTCACCCGCCCGAACTCGGTGCGTTAAGATAAGATCCACGATCCTGACCGCTGCACACTCTGATATTTAAATCCATCTGATAGGCCCATAATTAATCTGAAAATATAATCAACAAATTGTGAGCTCGACAGCCTGCAAGTTCCAACCGTCAATCAATCAGAATCATAATCATGTGGAAAATAATACAGAATATGACATTCAGTCAATAAGCACAATCAAGAGACATGCATCAAAAATAAAATACATGCATAACAATCTGGAACCCCCATTCGGATTCGACCACATCCTGTGCTTCTGAAATCTATCAATCAGTCAGACGCACACCTGGTAGCTCCACACTAACGACAGGCAGTCCTTTCCTCGCTCGGGTGGCTCCACGCTGTCCGTTAGGCAGCTCTTTCCTAAGTGGCTCAGCCAGAAATATACATACAGTCACAGGACATGTCAACCGAAACACCACCATGCAATAATATGAATATCAATGAAATCAACATCGATACACATCATGCATGCAACTACGAATATCAAGAGAGACAGACATTATATGAAACTGAAAAATAACGAATCTATACTTGCCTCAAAATCTCCATCTTTTTCTTCTTTATATTCTTCTCAAAATTCCATCTTCTCCTAAAACCACACAATCATCCAATAATCTTAATTAGTCCATTAAGATATTTGATTATTACCTCAACTAAAAAATTCAGGATATTACACATACTACGGTCAAGCCAAACACACCTCCATCTCCTCCCTTTTCAATTCTAGCAAAAGTACTGGAGTCCAAATAAGTGTGATTCTTTGTCGTTGCTAAAATGATCAGTGTTTATTAGGTAGGGTTCTGCCACCACATGCTTGCAATGGAATAAACCCTAACCATTCTGAGCTCCCATTTTTAGCGGCAACAATAAACTTGCCTTTGGTGGTTAGCTGTCCACACCAATATTTTTTATTTTCAACGCCTCCCGGCCCCTTCTCCCAATGTTAATATGTACCTTTTGTTGGCTTTTTGGCCTTAATCTTATGTTTTGATGATTTATTCAACCGAATCTTAATTAGAGTAGCACACACTATGCATTACATATATATTGTATTGTGCTAACCTCTACAGGTGATCAAGACTCAAGAAAGATGGAAATGAAGTCAAGACATGTAATTAAAGCTAAATCGAAGACATGTAATCTTGATTTCTTTTGAGTCTTAGGAACAAAGTGTAATTGAGCATACTTGAGCTAAAATCAACTTAATCACACACTAGGTTCCCTATAGAAGTCACACACGAAATTTCACATAATTTGGACTTCAATAGATCACCCAAACTTAGACCGGAAAACACCAAACCTGAACTACAAAAGTCTGCCCACATTCGGTCGACCACAACGTGCCGTTCGGTCGACCGAATGATCAAATCTCGTGTTTGTGTTTTCACTGCCCTTATTCGGTCGACCGTGTTTTACCTTTCGGTCGACCGTCAGATCATATTTTTCCGACCATTACTTTTGTCGTATATATCCAACAGTCGTATTCGTATTAAACCAAAAATACCCCAAATGTATTTCATGTATCGGTCGACCGAGGACCACGATCGGTCGACCGTTTGTCCATCTCTTGGCAAACCCAAAGTGCATGTCCATAGTTGGTCGACCGCCAAACTTGTTTCGGTCGACCGTTCACACATTTGTTTGTCACCCCCAAAGTGCCTGGTCAAAATCGGTCGAACGAACCCTTTCTTGTGTTCAACCGATGACTTAAGTTTTCTTAAGTCGTAGAGTTGGGTGGTCGACCGTTGCTTAACCGGTCGACCGAATCTTGTGCATAACTGCCAAACGGTCGACCGTTCGTCCCGATTCGGTCGACCGATTACAGCCAGAATTGGGTCCTGTCTTTTCTGTTTTGTGTAATCACACTTCAACTCATACCCAATCAATCCCAACGGCTCTAGTCTCTCTAATGCCTATATAAGGAGTTGTAAAACACATTTTAACACAACTCTCCCACTATAAACTTGTCCCAAACTTTAGAGAGAATCCCAAAACACTCAAAGTTTCAAACCTTCCACACTTAGTGATCAATTCCTTAATCCTACTCAAGTGTGCTCAAGATTTAGAGAGTGTTGCTCCACTCAAGTTCTCATTTGTTGTCAAAAGAGTAAAGGCTCCGGTGAAAGCCCGAAGCATCCTTCTCGGATTGTGAGAAGAAGATTCCAAGCTCGGCGAGGGTTGTTCGCGAGTTTGGCGGTTGTAAAGGCGTTCTCTCCCGGCCCGAAACGAGGAGTGGTTAGTGAAGTCGTAGGCGGAGCTCGGTGATCCGAGCGGAGCTTGCAAGAGAGGACTAGGACCCGGGTGGGGTGCCAAACCTCTATAAAAATCCCCCGACTTCTTGTGGTTTGCATTATTTTCTTTTACTTGCTTTTTTTAGTTTAAATTCCGCTGCATTTACTTGATTGTCTAAACAAGTAGGTAATTAGGTGATTAGCCTTAATTGTGGACCCATAAACCCACACGATCCAACATTTGGTATCAGAGCCTTGTTAGCTAAATTCTATACTTAATCGTATTTTTAGCATGACCAGCACATCTAATCATGTAGAGGGATTATGCACCACTAGACCTCCTTTGCTTAATGGGTCAAATTATGATTATTGGAAGAATAGGATGAAGATTTTCCTAATTTCTAATGACCTTAAGTATTGGATGTTTCTCCAAAATCCATACACACCACCAAATGAAGATGAATTAGATTCACTCACTAGGCCCAAAATGAAAGAAATTGAGATGAACTCAAAAATCATGAACATTCTATATTGTGGGCTAAATGAGGGTGAATATAATAGGATTAGAGGGTGTGTTAGTGCACATGAGATATGGCATAGACTTCAAATGCATCATGAGGGGGATAGTAAAACTAAGGAAACCCGCATTAGTCTCCTCATGCATAAATATGAGATTTTTTCTATGCAAATCGGTGAGAACATAAGCGAAATGAACACTCGCTTCACCGATATCACTAACTCTCTTTTGGTTCTTGGAAGAAAAATCAATGAAGGAGAGATGACAAGGAAGTTCCTCCGGTCACTTAGCATCGATTGGGTAGATAAAGTCGTCGCAATTGAAGAGGCGCATGATCTCTCAAAATTAAAGATGGAGGAGCTCATTGGAAACTTGATGGCTTATGAACTTCAAATCAATCATCGGAAGGAGAAGGAAGCCACCAAGAAAACATCCACCTTGGCATTACATGCAAATTTAGATGAACCAAGGAGGAGTATAGAAGATGATGACATAGAAGTCCTAGCCAAAGACTTCTTCAAATACCTCAAGAGGGATAAGGGAGAAAAGAATGAAAGAAGAGGTAGAAGAAGTGAGAAAAGAGAAGAAGAAAAAGAGAGGGAGGAGAGTGAAAATGAGAGAAGAGAAGGGGAGAAGAAAAAGGAGAGAAGGGAGAGGAGAAAAGAAAAGGAGAAGAGCAAGAGAAGAGAAAGGAAGGAGGAAGCACACAAGGCTACATGGGATGATTCTTCATCACCATCATCATCGTCTTCTTCCTTGCAAAGTAGAAGAGAAGTGACTCACTCATGCTTCATGGCTATTGAAGATCAAAGTGAGGTAGATTCTAACTCTTGTTCTAGTAATTCATGCTCAACTAAGTCTTATTATAGTGATAGCTCAAACTCTAGTGCAAATAATGAAAATTATACACATGATGAGCTTCAAAATGCATTCCATGACTTAGTTAAACAATATGAGATCATTTGTGATAAAAACAAGAATGCTAGAAAGTTAATCAAAGATCTCCAAAGCCAAATTGAAACATGCATGAATGAGAAGAATGAGGTGGTTGCTAAACTAGAAAATTATGCATCAAATTTTGATAAATTAAAAGCAACACCTATAGATTGTGAACAATTAGATCTTCAAGCTTGCAATGTGCAATTAAGAAAAGATCTAGAAAAATTCACACATGGAACTAAGATGCTTAACATGCTATTAGGTAGTCAAAGACAATCTTTGCAAAAACATGGGTTAGGATACAATGCAAAATTGAAAAACCATGTATCTCACACTACTCTAAATGGAAAGCACTTAGTTGTAAACCATAGTTCCTCAAGTGTGTGGGCTCCCAAAACCAAAATGGTTTGGGTTCCCAAAGCTAACATTCAAGGACTCAAAGTTGTTTGGGTACCTAAATCTACTCTTGCAGGAGCTTGAGGAGGAGATTGGTGGTGACCGGGTGAGCTCAAGAGTCAAATTCAAATCCGGTTGCATCACCAAATGAGATTGAAGCTAAATTTGAATTCAACATTGGTATAAATTCCTATCTATACAATTCATGTTAAATTAGCTCTAATGTAGCTTCATATGCTTAATTGACATATCATATAGTTTAATTCATTGCAAATCATATACCCTATTCATTGAAAATCATTTATCACATCCATTGATTTTATATGTCAAATTTTAAATGGATGTTAGAATAAGGCTTAAGTTGAAACTTAAATGAACTTAACTTGAATCATATTCATAGTTTTCATCTAGCCTTATTGATAGGGGGAGCTTAATTGTTATATCTTTTATTAGAGTAATGAAGTGCAAAATTTAGGGGGAGCAACTTCATTACAAGACATCCAAAATTCTATGCTTAAAGTCTTAATTAATTGTTGTTTTTGATGGATGTCAAAGGGGGAGAGATAATTAAGGGGGTTACTTGAAAAAATTGATAAAATTTGAACAAAAACTATGCACATCCATAGGGGGAGCATTTATATGCATAGTTTACATATACAATTTTCAAGTATTAAGATATCGGTTGCCATCATAAAAAAGGGGGAGATTGTTGGCTTTTTGGCCTTAATCTTATGTTTTGATGATTTATTCAACCAAATCTTAATTAGAGTAGCACACACTATGCATTGCATATATATTGTATTGTGCTAACCTCTACAGGTGATCAAGACTCAAGAAAGATGGAAATGAAGTCAAGAAATGTAATTAAAGCTAAATCGAAGACATGTAATCTTGATTTCTTTTGAGTCTTAGGAACAAAGTGTAATTGAGCATACTTGAGCTAAAATCAACTTAATCACACACTAGGTTCCCTATAGAAGTCACACACGAAATTTCACATAATTTGGACTTCAATAGATCACCCAAACTTAGACCGGAAAACACCAAACCTGAACTACAAAAGTCTGCCCCCATTCGGTCGACCGCAACATGCCGTTCGGTCGACCGAATGATCAAATCTCGTGTTTGTGTTTTCACTGCCCTTATTCGGTCGACCGTGTTTTACCTTTCGGTCGACCGTCAGATCATATTTTCCCGACCGTTACTTTTGTCGTATATATCCAACGGTCGTATTCGTATTAAACCAAAAATACCCCAAATGTATTTCATGTATCGGTCGACCGAGGACCACGATCGGTCGACCGTTTGTCCATCTCTTGGCAAACCCAAAGTGCCTGTCCATAGTCGGTTGACCTCCAAACTTGTTTCGGTCGACCGTTCACACATTTGTTTGTCACGCCCAAAGTGCCTGGTCGAAATCGGTCGAACGAACCCTTTCTTGTGTTCGACCGATGACTTAAGTTTTCTTAAGTCGTAGAGTTGGGCGGTCGACCGTTGCTTAACCGGTCGACCGAATCTTGTGCATAACTGCCAAACGGTCGACCGTTCGTCCCGATTCGGTCGACCGATTACAGCCAGAATTGGGTCCTGTCTTTTCTGTTTTGTGTAATCACACTTCAACTCATACCCAATCAATCCCAATGGCTCTATTCTCTCTAATGCCTATATAAGGAGTTGTAAAACACATTTTAACACAACTCTCCCATTATAAACTTGTCCCAAACTTTAGAGAGAATCCCAAAACACTCAAAGCTTCAAACCTTCCACACTTAGTGATCAATTCCTTAATCCTACTCAAGTGTGCTCAAGATTTAGAGAGTGTTGCTCCACTCAAGTTCTCATTTGTTGTCAAAAGAGTAAAGGCTCCGGTGAAAGCCCGAAGCATCCTTCTCGGATTGTGAGAAGAAGATTCCAAGCTCGGTGATGGTTGTTCGCGAGTTTGGCGGTTGTAAAGGCGTTCTCTCCCGGCCCGGAACGGGGAGTGGTTAGTGAAGTCGTAGGCGGAACGGTGATCCGAGCGGAGCTTTCAAGAGAGGACTAGGACCCGGGTGGGGTGCCGAACCTCTATAAAAATCCCCCGACTTCTTGTGGTTTGCATTATTTTCTTTTACTTGCTTGTTTTAGTTTAAATTCTGCTGCATTTACTTGATTGTCTAAACAAGTAGGTAATTAGGTGATTAGCCTTAATTGTGGACCCATAAACCCACACGATTCAACACATTTTTCTTATGGACATGTTCTTAGCAAGGATGTTTGTGTCTAAGAACGTTGAGGTTACATGCATATATATTGGGCTTAGCATAAGAAGAATACAAATGAATCAATGTTGACTTAGAAGAGAGCATCAAATAATAAAATTAACCTTCATTACTATAGCCAATAATAACTACTATTGAAAATGTGTTTTGTATATTGTATTTCTTATTCTTGCGATTACAATTGTGTATGTTTATATAGGTGCTAGTTTGAACTAGCCGTTTGAATACAGAGATGTGTATTTATGATTCGCAGTACTTGGTTGACGAGAGGTATTAATTGTATGAGACGATTTGGGTTTCGAGAGTGGGCATTGATGACATTCCGCGTATTTTTAACACTCCCCCTCAAGTTGAGTCCAGAAGAGATTGAAGGAACTCAACTTGTGTAGAATGCTGTGAAATTGTTTTTGATCCAAGGGTTTGGTGAAGATATCTGCGAGTTGGTCTTTACTTGGAACGTAGGGGACTTCGATTTCTTTAGTCTGAAATTTTTCTCTGATGAAGTTGTCACTTCTATATGCTTTATTCGTTCGTGAAACACAGGATTGGAGGCGATGTGACGAGCAGCATGATTGTCACAGAACATGTGCATAGGTTCATTGTATGGGACCATCATTTCTTTGAGGAGTTGTTTGAGCCATATTAGTTCGCATGATTGTCACGATATTTTGCTTCAGCGCTAGATCTTGCAACAACATTTTGTTTTTTGCTCCTCCAAGTGACAAGGTTTCCCCCAACGAATGTGCAGAATTCTGTGGTGGATTTGCGATCGTGACTACCCGCTCAATCTGTATCAGAATAACCAATTATTGAGTTAGAGTTGTTTCTTTTCATCCATATGCCTTGTCCTGGAGTTTTCTTTAAATACCTGAGTATTCTATCGATGATGTCTAGATGGTGTGTGTGTGGTGCATGCATGAACTGACTTATCATACTAATCGCATAAGTTATGTCAGGTCTAGTGACAGTTAGATAAATGAGTTTCCCTACTAGACGTTGGAATTGACCTATGTCGTTCAAAGGTTCGCCATCGGTGGGACCAACTTTTCGATTGGTCTCGATGGGTGTATTGGCAGGTTTGGATCCTAATTTCCCAATTTCTTTAAGTAGATCAAGAACATACTTGCGTTGAGATAGGAATAGACCTTTTTTTGAGTAAGCTATTTCAATACCTAAAAAATATTTCATGAATCCTAAGTCTTTGATGTCAAATTTGTTTTTTAGATATGATTTAACTATATTAATTTCTTTATCACTATTTCCGGTGATTATAATGTTATCTACATATACTAAGATAATGATGGTAATATTGTTATTATGCTTGATGAACATGGATGCATCGACAGAACATTTAGAGAAACCAAATTGACTGAGTGAGAGACTAAGTTTTGCATACTAGGCTCGAGGTGACTGTTTCAATCCGTAGATTGATTTGTGAAGTTTGCAAACCTGATTGTAAGTGGTGTTGTACCATGGAGGAGGAATCATGTAGACATCTTCTTCTAAGGAACCTTGAAGGAAGGCATTTCAGACATCCATCTGAAAAAGGTTCCACCCATAGTTGACCGCTACAGATAGGATGACCCAGACAATATTCATCTTTGCAACCGGGGCAAAGGTTTCTTGATAGTCGATGCCGTATGTTTGAGTGTATCCCTTGGCGACTAATCTAGCTTTATATCGGTCTATTGACCCGTTGCTATTATATTTAATTTTATAAATCCATTTACAGCCTAGGGGTTTGGGGTTGACCATGGTCCAAGTTTGATTTTTTCCAAGGCCTCTAGTTCCTCTTTCATGGCTTTTGTCCAATTAGGATCGCTAAAGGCTTCTTGATAGGAGGTTGGTTCCTTAAGACTATCAATAGAATCTAAGAAAGCTTGGTGGGAGTTTGTTATGGCATTGTAGGATATGTAATCTTGAATGGGATACGTAACATTTTAAGTAACAAAGTCTTGAAGGTGGGATGGAGAACGTGTAGGCCTTGTAGATCGTCTTGTGGGGGCTACTCCTTGGACCGGTTCATTGTGGTGTTCTCCTTGTCTATCCGGAGTACTATTTTCTCCCCCTTCTTGAGGAACAGGAGTGTCCTCAAGATGAAAAAACTCGTTAGAAAATAAGTCGATGGTTGGGAGAGGAAAAGTTGTACCTGTAGGAGTGTTGGTCATAGATTCGAAGTATGATTCTTTTTCAGAGAAGGAGACATCCCTGGAAATATAAAGTTTGCAATTCGTAGGATCATAGCATTTGTATCCTTTATTGTGGAAAGAATATCCAAGAAAGATAGCTTTGACAGAGTGAGAGTCAAATTTATCAACCCGTTTCTTATGAACGTAACACACACAACCAAAAACCCTGAGGTGATCAACGCCCATCTTTCTTTTATTCAAAATTTCTAAGGGTTGTTTATTGTCAAGAATAGGGCTAGGTAGACGATTGATAAGATAAACAGCGGTTAGAATAGCTTCAGACCAGAAATTTGTGGGAACTTTGGTTTGAAATAACAGGGATCGGGTGACATTTAGAAGATGTCAGTTTTTTCTTTCGGAGATACCATTTTGTTCAGGGGTATTTATATAAGTAGTTTGGTGATAAATACTTTTTTCTTTTAAGAAAGTTTGAAATAGAGTGCTAGTGTATTCAGCGGCATTATCAGACCTAAAGTTTTTAATTTTCGTGTCATACATGTTTTCAACCAAAACAACATATTCGTAAAAAGTAGAAAAAACTTCAGATTTGGATTTAAGAAGGTATAACCAAGTGGTACGAGAAAAATCATCAATAAACGTAATAAAATATTTAAAGCCATTATATGACTCAACTGGAGCAGGGCCCCAAATGTCAGAGTGGACCAGCTCTAAGGGTTTCCTAGTTTTAGTGGTGGAGGAATGAAAAGGTAACCTGGTTTGTTTTGCAAGATGACATGTCTCACAACATAATTCAATGTTTATATTTATGCTAGGAAATAATTTTTCAAAACAAGAAAAGATGGGTGTCCCATGCGTTTATGCAAAAGATCAGGTGTATAACGGGTCGCATTATTAGCATGGAAGGTATTGTTTGATTTTTCAAGTATGTAAAGACCAATGATGAGAGTGCCTCTACCAATCATCTTCCCTGATACTCGGTCTTGAAATAACACATCATATGGTGAGAAAATAGCATTACAATTAATTTTTTTTGTTATCCTTGCAACAGACAGAAGGCTAGATGTAAATTTGGGGACATATAATATATTTTCGGGTGTGTTATTTAGGAATGTTGATTGTCCTGTACCGCTAATTTTTACTTGATTTCCATTTGCCACAGTCACAATTTTGTTTATGTTTTGGGTGATTTTGAATATTGCATATAAGGTCTTTATTTCCGGTCATGTGGTCAGTAGCTCCAGTGTCTATAATCCATGAACTAGGGGTAAAAGTATGGTTGCAAGAGATATGAGTAGTTGGAATAATACCTGACCCATTACCTTGTTGATTCTGATTTTGACCGGAATTGTGTAGCAAGCTCTTGAGGTGGGCCAGCACATGACCTAATTCTTTGTGTATAGATCCTGGCCCATGGTCACTTGAGGAATGGAGCCCATTATGTGCTGACCAGAGCCCATGACCATCAACACTCGTACGCGGATCCAGATCCGACCCGAAACTCCCGAGATCAGGTAGTTGGATATCTGCGAAATCAGAGGATAAATACCGTTGACTTCCGGATCCAGACCCGGTCTTTGCCCATTTTTATTTTTCGCCTCCGAAGTTAGGGTTAGGGTTCTGAGAGGCGACGTTTGGTCTGCCGCCAGTGTTAGGGTTTCCTCTGCTATCGCTCCTTCTTTCTCTGATTCCATCTTTTGGGGGCCAGAGGTGTGGGTAGAGGAAGCAGCACCTGTCGCGACTGTGTCCCTGTTTCTTGCAGTTGTCGCAATGTTCGTCCTTGTGTTTTCCAAAGTGTCCTCTTCCTTTTTGGTTTTGGTGTTGTATTGTGGCAAACACTTGGTTTTCTCTGTTGTTGGTTTGAGGCATGGCATGTCTTCGGGTTTCTTTCCGTTGAACCATTGCAATGATTTGAGTGAAGGGCGGAAGCTCTGATGATAGTAGTATTTGCAATTTTAGAGGCTCGTACCTAGGATCGAGTCCTACCAAGAACTGGTAGACTCGATTCTGCTCGTCTCTTTCCTTAATAATTTTAGGATCGTTGCTCGGTGGTTCATAAACCCCGAGCTCGTCCCACCGGCTTTTAAGTGCACCGAGATATTCTGTTACAGATTTTGACCCTTGTTTTGTTTGCGCTAGTTCTTGCTTGACTTTGAAAACATGGGCGAAGTTTTGTTGTTTACCATACAGATCGTGAATGGAGTCCCATAGCTCTTTGGCTGAGTCAGAGTAAATGAACAGCTCCGCTATCTGAGGTTGCATGGAGTTGAGTACCCATGTCATTGCAAGATGATCGGCGGTCTGCCATTCTTCGAACTTTGCGTCGTCGATGCTTGGTTTTGTTGTGCGTCCCGTGATGTGACCAAGCTTTCCCTTGCCGCTGAGAGACAAGGTGACCGACCGAGCCCAAGACATGTAATTTGTCCCGTTAAGGAGTTTGGTGGTGAGTCTTTGTGGTGTGGATCCTTCTGATGTCATGGAGAGGGGTTGGAGGTGCGATTTCCGTCAGCCCCCCTCCCTCTATGACTTGGAGTTCTGTGGTCTGACGACCGATGAAGATTTTTGGGCGGATTGTTTGGTTTGGGTTTTGGGTATTGCGGTGGTCGGAATGAGTCTGAGGTCAGTATGACCGATGATGGGATTTGGTGGGTGGTTTGGTTTTTGGGTTTTGAATAATGAGGTGGTCGGAGTCTGTGATGAGTGGGGATGCCTGAGGTGACGAAATTGGGGTTCGCCGCCGGTGATGAACACCCTAATTCTGAGATCGTTGCTCTGATACCATATTGAAAATGTGTTTTGTATATTGTATTTCTTATTCTTGCGATTACAATTGTGTATGTTTATATAGGTGCTAGTTTGAACTAGCCGTTTGAATACAGAGATGTGTATTTATGATTCACAGTCCTTGGTTGACGAGAGGGATTAATTGTATGAGACAATTTGGGTTTCGAGAGTGGGCATTGATGACATTCCGCGTATTTTTAACAACTACAATTCACTATGTATAATATCAAATTTTATAATACAACAAACAAATTAAATAGTCAAACCCATCTACCGGTTAACCTATCACATGTGATTTTTGGCTCAAAATGTAAATCTTTTTTCATTTCCACGGATAGCTGAGCTTCCATCATAAGCTTTTTTCAAATAATGGTATTGTTGTGAAGATTCCATCTTTATCCTTTCTAAGAGAATTGACATAAAACTACATGTCAATATTTTATTCGACAATCCTCGTACCTTAGTCTAGTAGGTTACTCATGATGTCTAGTTTCACAACAATTCCATAGTTAACTACCACACCATTAAAAATGCCTACTTTGAAACTAATGTGACAGGTAGACACATGTTCTAACAAAGCTAGTTCTTTTTTATGATTGGAACTGTAACCTCCCCTACTGATCGAAACATCGTACACCTTTATCGAACCTGAATTTCCACCGGTTCATAGCCACTAATTACTCATCAGTCATCATGCAGTAACATTACTATATAACTACAACAACAACAACAACATTAGTCACCTCAAAGGAAATCGAGGCCCAAACATACCTCCTCAGGATGTAAGTGACACCTCTGAAACCCATTCCCTTCCTCTTTTTCTTCCATCATTTCTTCTTACAATTCGAAGGCATCTCACCATTTTAATTGGTTTTCTCATCTCCATTTTTGTTTCCTCAGCCTCTCAAAGTAGGAAGAGGAGGATAAGGCACTTGTTCCACTTCTGGGTAAGAGGTCAAGTCTAAAAAATTAAACAGCATGGGTCGTGGAAAGATAGAGATCCAGAAGATTGAGAACACGACCAGCAGGCTGGTCACCTTCTCCAAGCGGAGAGGAGGGTTGATGAAGAAGGCCCATGAGGTTGGAGTGCTCTGCGACGTTCATATCGGGCTAATCATGTTAGAGCCCTAAACCCGATTAGGGACTAATGGTGATTAGAGGAGAGCTTTGCATGGGGAGTGGAGTGCACAGTGGTGTGCATGGGGAAGAGAAGGGTGGCGTGCACTGTTGATAGAGGTTTAGGGGTTGGGTAGGAGATGGTGAGGTGATGGGTGGAGTGGGGTGTATTTGTGTAGAAACTCTCTCTCCATATCTTCCTTACGTTTCCTTCTTCCACACCTCTCTTCTCAGTTCTCACTCACTATCTCTCAACCTCAGACTCAAGCTCACTGTCCGTGGAGGGAGGTGCTGCGGCGCGCGAGGCTCAGGAGGTTGCGGAGGAGGCGCATGGGGTGGATCTTCAACCTTCTCCGGAGATCGCACATTAGAGGTATGTCGGTTCTTAGTTTGGTTTGTTGTTGCTCAACCTCATGGGAGGGTGATGTTGGTCGGTCGGGGAGGTCGGAGACCTCTCCGGCGACATTTTCCGTGAAAAACCTCAACTGGCGCAAGGTTGAAGAAGACCAACGGTCGACCGGGCCCTTCGGGCGGTCGACCGACGTAGTGTATTTTTGACTGTCTGTTGTGTTTCGGTCGACCGGTTCATTGTGCTCGGTCGACCGGAACTTAAGTGTACTGGATTATTTATGCTTGTTCGGTCGACCGTTATATGACGTAGAGATAATAGGTTGACCCTGTTAGTTTTCGGTCGACCGAGACCCTGAGTCGGTCGATCGATAGTTTGAATTTATGTTGACCAGACTCCGGATTTTGACCTCGTTCGGTCGACCGGTTTTAGACCTTCGGTGGACTGTTGGGACTTATGTTTTGCGCAAATAGTTCGACCGTTGCAGATGTTTTGGTCGACCGATTCCCTTGTGGAAGCGGTCGACCGAGTTGTCACTTTCGGTCGACCGTTTTCCCTTGAGGAAACGGTCGACCAGATGTCACTTTCGGTTGACTGATTCCCTAGAGGAAACGGTCGACCGGGTTGCCTCCTTCGGTCGACCGTTTTGCGCAGGACAGAATTCCTGATTCCATTTAGGATGTCAACTCTGTCCACGGAAGCCCGTGTCCTTGCCTTGTGCGTGAGCCGAGAGGTGACGGTGGGCGCGTTACGCGTGCCTGCCCAGGGACCGCCGTGTGGAAGAGTGTGGGTGTCCGGGACGCGTCACCTCCATGTATGGATCGTGACTATTTTGATGGATTGATTGGACTCATTGTAGAGTAGCAGACCTGAGGGATCGCGGATCCCAATGCGTGTTGACGCATGGCTCATGGAGCATTATGACCCTGTAGACTACGATCTGGACCCGTCCGATGTTGTGTCGGACGTATGTTGTACCACCGATGTTGTGCCGGCGATGCCGTCGAGGTTGTTTCCGGCGATGATCCCCGATTGGGCACCTATCCTGGGATGTTGACCGACCGGGTTACGGCTCCGTCGAAGGTGGTGTAGACCACGTGGTTCTTTGCGCGGAAGTGCGGACGCTCCTCACCGATCCCTTTGGCTCGAGTAGTCGCGTGTGGGGGGACGCGTCGCGTACTGTCCGTAAGACCGTATGTGCCTACGATAGGTTTCCGAGGGAGACCCGTTGTTGTTGTTGCTGGACTGATGTCCTTGTGGACCCTGTTGAGGGTCGTTGTTGTTGGACTTAGGTCCCGTTTACCCTGTTGAGGGACTTGATGCACTGCTGACGTGACATGACATGCTACTAGTATGATAGGTTCATTTACCGTACTATTGTATGCATATAGGTGAGTTTGGCATACGGGGTTTCCTAATGGGAAACTCAGGCATCGTTGTTTGATTCATGTTTCAGGACCGCAATAGGTTCTGCCGGGTGGTGACAGCGGGTGCACGCATTTTGGGACCAGGATCCTCATCGGACTCTTCGGGGTCGTCGTGATTGCTTTACCTGTCTTTTAATTGTAATGTTGTAATCACGTCTTTTGACAAACTCTGTTGTATTATTGGTGCACCAACTTTTGATTTATTCGAGTGACATTCCCGTTTATGAGTTTATTCTGATATTCTCTTGTTTGTTTAAATTTTTAAATTTTCCGCTATTTCGGGATGTTACAAATCATATTCTCGAACAATGGAAAGTTGTTTGAATTTTGCAACCCTCCGTCGAGGTTCCATTTATATGTTTGTTTATATGTCTTTCTGTCTTTTGTATGAAGATTTTTTACAACATTGTTAGATCTTATTTTGTTTTCAAAAGTACATGTTGATCTATCTTCAAAAGATCTCAAACAGTAAAAGAAAATACAGCTGATGTTACCTTCTTAATGGTCTAGGTTTTTATAAGAAAAATGATATCATTTTTTATTGGTGCATCTAATTGCTACTGCGTGATAACATGTTTTGTTTTGTAATCATCACTCTTCTGAATTGGACGTTCAATGCTACCGACTCACACGAAGTGTTTTTCATTTTTTTTTACAAATCTTTTATTCCTTTTGTTTTGTTTCTTTTGTTAATCTACTCATATAAAAAAAATTACTGACAATTCTTCAAGCTTCATATATTAGTTTGTAATTGAAGATGGAAAGTCAACTGAATCTTTTATTCTGTACGCAATTATCTAATCATATCATTCTCAAAACAAATTAATTGCATATGCGTGCATAGAAACGAAATTTTAATGGTTTAATTTGAGTTTGTTTTTCGGATTTTTTGGTCTATCGGCGAATCATGTGGCAAATATGTAACATCCCGATACAGCGGAAAATTTAAAAATTCATAATTAAGACAAAGAGCACAATAATCAAAGGCGGGACTGTTACTTCTCATAAACAAATAGCGGTGCACCAGAATACATCAGAGTTTGCCAAAATGAATACATGATTACAACAAAACGACAAAGGAAGATAAACGTAATCATGTTGACCTCAGTGGTCCGACTAGAGGATCCGACTCCAAATGCGCGCGCCCGCCGATCACCACCCCACTGGACCTACTGCGGTCCTGAAAAAGATGCAACAACAATGCCTGAGTTTCCAGAAGGAAACCCCGTATGCCAACTCACCTATATATGCATGCATTACACAATGAACCTATCATACTAGTAGCATGTCATGGCATCGACAGAAATGGAAAACAGTTCCCCTGAAGGGTAAAACAGGACATCAGTCCGACAGTCAACAACGAGTCTCCCGAGGAGACCTACTGCAGGCACATGCAGCCTTACAGCACGCGACATCGCACCCCCCACACGCAGCTACACTACTCAAGGGTTCGGCAGGGAGCTTCTGTCACGCATGCGCGCCGCTAGAATACAGATCTGCAAATCTCAGTGGTCGGAGCCACAAGGACCAACGGGGCTGTCGCCCGGAAGGTATAACAACAACATCTCGGTAGGTGCCCAGCCGAGGAAAACAACATAGCCGGAACAACCTCGGCCCAACAATCATCATCGCCTGCACAACCTCGGCGGCATCACCGGCACAGCCTCGGTGGCCCATCACAACGTCCGACACAGCATCGGATGGTCCAGACCGAAGTCTGCCAGGTCATCAGGCTCCTCGAGCCGCAAACACCAACCGCGCCGCTATAAAAGCAGGGCAGTGACCTCCGTAGCCCGTGGGCCGGTAGTCACCTCACCCAATGTCAGTTGCGTGCCCGCACAAACAACAACACTGGGATCCGCGATCCTCAGGCCTGCTACACTACAATAAGTCGAATCAATCCATAACATTAGTCACGCTCCATACATGGAAGTGACGCGTCCCGAACACCCACACTCTTCCCAACGGCGGTCCCTGGGCAGGCACACATCACGCGCCCACCGTCACCTCCCGGCTCACGCACAAGGCGAGGACACGGGTTTCCGTGGACAAAGTTGGCATTCAAAAAGGGAACCAGGAATTCTGTCCTGGGCCCAAACGGTCGACCGGAAGAGGTGATTTGGTCGACCGGTTCCAGAAAGTAATCGGTCGACCGTACTCCTAAAACGGTCTACCGCTGCGCTCAAAACAGAACCCCCCAACGGTCGAACAAGGTTTAAAACCGGTCGACCGAACGAGGTCAAAATCCGGAGTCTGGTCAACATCAAAATCGGATCTATCGGTCGACCAACTCAGGGGTCCCGGTCGACCGAAATCCTACAGGGTCAACCTAGCATTCTATGTCATAAAACGGTCGAACGCAACCAACAATCGGTCGAACCAGCATGCAATAAAATCGAGTACACTTAAGTTCCGGTCGACCAAACACAAGACTCCGGTCGACCGAAACACAACAGGCAGTCCCAACTCACCAGCAAATATGCACTACCGGTCGACCGCCACAAGGCATCGTCTGACCGGTGAAGGTTAAAGTCGGGTAAAACAGTACACTCGGTCGACCGCCCGAAGGGACCGGTCGACCGTTGGTCGTCTTCGACCTCGCGCCAGCCGAGGTTTTACGAAGAAACCCGCCACCGGAGAGGTCTCCGACCCCTCCCCGACCGACCAACACCTCCCCCACGCTTGGGGAGCAAGAAAACCACACTAATGAGACGCCATACCTTTCACCAAGATGACGAAATGCCGGAGCAACGCTCGCGCCTCCGTCACCTCCGCACGCGCGACCTCTTCCCCGCGATGACCTCCTCACACCGGATCCGATCTTCCGCCTCCGTCACCGACCTCGCGAGCTCCGTTCTCCTCCACTGCCGCCGGAAATGAAAGGAGAGTGTGAGGAAGGTGGTGGAAGAATGGAATGGGAAAGAAGAAGAAGAAGAAGATGGATGCTTGATGAGAATTAAATTTATACCGCAAGTGCACGGCGTCTATGAAGACGTGGCAAGTACGGGTCGAACACAAGGAGGGAGAGATTTGTTATTTTCGTGATTTTCGATTAAGGAGAAGAAGGAGAGAAGAAATAATTGGGTTTTTGAGATTTTTGGATTTTAATTATCTAAGGCAAGAAACAAGAACAATTAAAACTAAAACAAGAACAAAGAGGTGAATTCTGTCGGGTGGAGGTTTAGATTTAAGGTTTAGATTAGAGAATTTTGAAACTTATAATAAATCACATTAGTTATAAAGCATTACATGATAAATGATTTAACATAAACTCAAGTAATCAAAACATACTAATACGAAATTAAAATAATAACTTTATTCATCTTCTCTTCACCCTAAATCCGTCACCTCCACCCTTTGGAAGGAGTTAGAAACTCATAGAGGAAGGAAGAGGGGGTCATTGAGACATTACAAAAGAAAACTAAAAGTAAGAAATAAAAGACAGAATTTTATTAATGAAAAGAAGATTACAAAACTAAGATTAAGAATAAAAACTACCACCAAAGACTGAGGACCCTTCTAACATCGTTCTCGGGTCTATTTATAGTTGCTACAAGGAATCTAGGTATAATATTGGAAAGTACACGTGTCCAGACACGACTGGATGAAATTGGAGCACACGGATCGACTAGATGCGGCAGAATCGCCGCATGGTGTGTGTGATCTGCGGCGGAATCGCCGCACATCATGCTCTGATTTGGTCCAGATTTTGGTTGGATGTTTATGGTATGATTTGATCCTCCTTTACGCGTCTGGATTGATTCTTTCCATTCTTTTGAGCTCCGGATTAATTCCTTCACATATTTGGAGATATACATTGATTTTTCTATATATTTTCTCCAAGAGAATAAAAGATACTCGTGATTTGCAATTAGGTCATTGACTTTTTGCAGTTAAGTCCCCGCCTACTTTTGTGCTTAAGTCCTTGTTCTTTTTGCAATTAGGACTTGAATGCTTTTATGCTTGGATACATTTCCATTTGTAACCCGATAAACTTGAACTTGGTCTTTATGATAGAAATGAGTCTTTTGCACGCGTTTATGCTCGGAATGTGGGTAATTTGCATTCAGGTCCCTGTATTCTGTAAATAGGACTAAACACATACCTTAGTAGCATTTATTGATATAAAAGTAATCTAAATGAAAGACATATGATGCAATGTATGCAATGCATCAAATACCCCCACACCTAGATTTTGCTAGTCCCTAGCAAAACAGAAAAATAAAAACAAGGAAATCCTAACTCACTTTCGTAGGAATCTTGGTTGCACTTAGCATGTGCAACAAACCTTTAAACCTCCAAGTTTCCTTAGAGGACGAGTTTTGTCTCGTGAGGGTTTTCAGTTGACACACCCACAAAGTCTTAAATCAACATTCCATTAATAGCTCTTAATATCTCCACCTCAACCTTATACATCTCACTTAGAATTCTTGTATGCTCATTATATGAATCTAACTCATTAAAAATATGACTTGGTCTTTGTTCCGCCAACATTCACACCACTAACCCTTCTACACATGTTTATCTCTTGAATTATTTTGCACGCCTCCTCTGGTGGTGAAGTATCATTCGGATCAACCATGGCATGGATCATTCTTTTAGCTTTGGGCCTTGAGTATTATTTTTTTTTCTTTTCTTCCGTGATTCAACACATTTGCTTTTTGACACTTTTACCCTTTTGCATTCGTGTAGCGAGTTTGGTCGATAATCCCGAGCTGGTAGACTCAAGTTACCGGGTTTCAAGATACCCCTACGGACCAGTGACTCAAAGGCATGGGCTTTTGTAATCATTTTGCAAAATGTGTTTTCTTCACTTTATTCCTTTATTTTTATTTTTATTTTCCTCAAGGCTTAATTGCTATTAGAAGTCCACACTTCCCGGTATATTTTCCTCAACCTCTGCTTTTTATCAACCACTTCAAAGATTTGATTCATCCAATTTAAGTGCATACATGTCTTAAAAGGCAATGGGTTATCTTTTTGGAACTTAGATTTATGTCACAATTTCTACAAGCAGAACTATATAATAAGGAACAAAAACTCAATGCAATTTGTACACGGGTTTTAGCAGTTCAATCTTAAGCTATGTCATGAAACATTGATTTTTTTTTCAGAAATAAAAAGACAGATCTATAGATAAATATATACATAAACACCCCCTCACACCTAAATCATGCATTGTCCTCAATGTATGCAAATATAAAGCAAATGCACTTATTACCTTGGTGAATTGCGGTGGAAGGATGGAATTTGCTCAAAGTCAACCATAGTCAGAACTGGATTGAATGACACCATATTGGTGCATGTATCCAGTTGAATTGTTCCCCATGTTGCAATGAGCGTCCTGAGTTACAGGTTTCACACCCCTCACATAAATTGGTTCTCTTATTTGCTCGAGTGACGGTGGGTGTGTAGATGAATTCCTCCCCTTTTTCTTACTTCCTTTTTGATTTTGTGACGATTCAAAAATATTATAGATACGCGATTTCATCACAACATCACTTTGATTGCATGTTATTTCTGGCTCACTATCAATATGAAAGATATTAAATTCAGCTTTTAAGTTCCCAAAAGATAATTGCATGAGCCCATTTCGATAGTTTATCAATGCTTCAGAAGTGGCCAAAAAGGGTCTGCCTAGAATTACAGGGATTTGTCGATTAGGATTTACAACAGGTGTGGTATCTAGTACGACAAAATCCACTGGGTAAATGAAGTCACCAACCTTGATCAAAACATCCTCTACTACACCTCTTGGTTTCTTAATAGATCAATCAGCAAATTGAAGGGTTGTCCTAGAGGGTTTTAATGGACCATGGTTCATTTGCTCATAGACAGAGTACGGGAGTAGGTTAACACTAGCACCAAGGTCTAGAAGGGCTTTGTTGATAAAAGTATCTCCTATTGAACATGAAATTGTGGGACATCCAGGATCCTTATATTTTATAGGAGATGTGTTGGACAAAATAGAACTTATGTTTGCAATTAAGAATGTCTTCTTTGGTACGTTTGTTTTTCTCTTTTTAGTGCACAGATCTTTTAAGAATTTAGTATAAGCAGGTATTTGTTGAATCATATCTAATAGTGGAATGTTCACCTTAACTTGCTTAAATACTTCCAAGATTTTCTCTATTTGTGCACTTGAGTTCTTTTTGAGTCTATTAGGGAATGGAGCTTTAGGAACATAGACTCGCTCAGGTTCAGGTTGAGCTATGGGTTCAGGTTGAGTAGGTGGGTTGGGCGTTTCAGATTGGACGTCAGGTTCAATGGTCAGGTCATATGTGGGTGCTTGATGGCTAGATTGATTGGACACTCTAGGATTTACCACATTGTTATCAACTTGTCTTCCGGACCGTAATGATACTACTGCATTTATTTGTTGGAACGGTCCTTCCTCATTAACCATTTGAACCGGTCTAGGGTTGTTATTTCCTGAAGGTGCTTGATAGGATTGATATGAAGTATTATTAGATCTAGGGTTCACTTCAGGTTGACTTGGAAACCGACCCTTTTCTCTTTCACCTACTATTTGTGCTAGTTAGCTGACTTGTGTCTCTAGCCTTTGGAAGGTTTGGTTGGTTGTTTGTATAAAAATTTTATCAAAATTTCCAAGCTTGTCAACCTAACCTCATGATCGTTATTGTTATTAAACCCAGATGATGTATTATTTTGGTTATACGGGTTTGGTTGTTGTCTAGGAGGTTGACCCTGTTGGTTTGATGAGAAATTGGAATTATTACGCCAACCCGAGTTATAGGTTGATGCGTATGGGTCATTTCTAGCATGGTTATACATGGCATTAACTTGGTCCCATTCCGCACAATCCTCCATTATATGACCAGTCTGACCACATCTAGAGCAAGGGATAGACGAGGCTTGATTCACTCGGTTTTGGGTTCGTAGCTCTAAACTTTCCATTCTGCGCATAAGGGTAGCTAGTTTTGCTTCAGCCGCTATGTTGGCATCTACAGCTAAGACACCTGGTTTGGGTTGGCTTGCTATTCTAGATCCAATACTTGGGTTAAGCGGTGTTCTAGCATTGTCCCATTGCATACTGTTTTCAGCTAATTCCTCAAGAAAAGTCCAGGCATCATTTTCATTTTTCGACATAAAGTTCCCTTGGCTTACGGATTCTACCATAACCCTAGATGTGGGTGTCAATCCCTCATAAATAATTTGGCATAATTGCCATCTTGGAATTCCATGATGAGGGCATTGGGTCAGAACACTTTTGAATCTTTCTAGATAGGAATAGAACGGCTCGCTCTCAGACTGAACGAATGCAACAATTTCATTCCTAATCCTCATAGTCTTATGGTTGGGGAAATATTTTTTCAGGAATACTTGAACAAACTCAGCCCAACTCCTAATAGATCTTTCGGCTAGACTATATAGCCATTTCTTAGCGTCATCCTTCAGTGCTAGAGGCACGAATTTCAGACGCACTGCCTCCTCAGGAATTTGCTGGTATTGCATAAGAGAGCAGATTTCCTCAAATTCTCTAAGGAAGAGATATGAGTCTTCCCTAGAGGTGAACTTAGGCAACATACTCATGTATTGTGCCTTAAGTTCGAAGTCGCGACCCGGTATGGTGGGCATAACGATGCACGATGGCTGAGCAGCCATCGCTGGATAGCATCGATCCTCAGAGTTATGGGTTCTACAACAGGTGGATCCACTACGTTCTCACCCATTGGATCTGGGTGACGTGGTGCAACAGGTGGATTGGGGCTAAGTTCCAGACTGGAATCTAGATTAACTCGTGAGAGTCGATTACTCAAGTCCCGAATCCAAATCTGAGTGCACCGGGTTGAATCAATTTTTTTTTGAATTCAAATTCGAAATTTAAATTCCAAATTTAATTTCAAGAATTAATTACTTTTTTTTCGTTTATATATATATATATATTTTTTGTTTTTTTTTCAAAAGGAAAACAAACAATAGAATGGGGAAAGATGAGAAAGAAATCCTAATCTAGAGAATTTAGGTGAGAAGAGAAAGAAGACTCAGATGAGAAGGGAAACCTAACTCTAAAGATAGAAAGAGGGTTGGTTAGAAAATTCCTAAGAAAGCACTGTTCAAACAATCCTAGACCTAGTGTCGCTTAGATCTAGACGACTCCTAACTGGTTGAATCGAATTGATTCGCTTGATTCACCTCCCTCACTAATCAAACCAACTTGGCCAGGCCGTGTATAACTAGTGGGGGCGCTTCCGACAGAGTCGGTGCCAATTAGACAACCACTTCGCTTGGAAGACTTACGTCAACACAAAAACACTTTCTAGACACCAAATTAAATTCAATCGGCTTCAGGTCATAGCAAGTCAAACCAATTCCTCTCCTTAAATGAGTCTGAGTCCTTAAGGGCCAATGTCTAATTGATTTTAATTCAAGGCTTGGGTGACACTTTAGGTTTGTGATTTGTGAGCCACGGAAGGGTGATGAAATCCCCACCGTATCTTTGCCTACGGAGTTGCCCTTAAGATAGTTTAACTTAGATGTAGCAAAGATAGTCAAACAATGGTCTTTAGTGGGGGGCAATTGCAAGGTTGTATGCAAACTAAATTATATGCTTAAAGGCAATCGTTAAAACGCGATACGTACCTTGCCTCCAGCACTCTTCAACAATAAAAATAATTTGCAAGAATTTAGCAAGAATAATGCAAACAAAACATTATATGATGCATGCACTAAGTTCTTCTAGTTTTGCCAATTTTTTAGGTCAGAGTTGAATTATTGCCAATTATGGAATTTAAGCTTAACACGTGCAATTCTAATAAAAGGAAATTTTCTGAAACTAGAAATTACGAGGAAAAAGGCAACAGAGGTTACCTACGCAATGCTCAGTCGGGTTCGCCGCCCGCTCTCGAAATTTCAGTAGCTCCACGCGTCCACCTAGAGATGGTGCTAACCCGAGAAAAATTTGAAGCCCAAATGCTTCACTTGTGCGGCGATTCCGCCGCAGGTTACTCTTGATGTGCGGCGATTCCGCCGCCCTTGTTGCTCAGACTGCGCTCAGATTTCGCCGCGCGCTCTGTTGTCTCCTGAAACACAAATCCAAATAGTTAGATCGCGCACAAGATAAACAGAATAAAATCGAAATCAACAAAAAACAAAATCTGCGTCTCCTCCCCGGCAACGGTGCCAAAAACTTGATGAGAATTAAATTTATACCGCAAGTGCACGACGTCTATGAAGACGTGGGAAGTACGGGTCGAACACAAGGAGAGAGAGATTTGTTATTTTCGTGATTTTCGATTAAGGAGAAGAAGGAGAGAAGAAATAATTGGGTTTTGAGATTTTTGGATTTTAATTATCTAACGCAAGAAACAAGAACAATTAAAACTAAAACAAGAACAAAGAGGTGAATTCCGTCGGGTGGAGGTTTAGATTTAAGGTTTAGATTAGAGAATTTTGAAACTTATAATAAATCACATTAGTTATAAAGCATTACATGATAAATGATTTAACATAAACTCAAGTAATCAAAACATACTAATACGAAATTAAAATAATAACTTTATTCATCTTCTCTTCAACCTAAATCCGTCACCTCCACCCTTTGGAAGGAGTTAGAAACTCATAGAGGAAGGAAGAAGGGGTCCTTGAGACATTACAAAAGAAAACTAAAAGTAAGAAATAAAAGACAGAATTTTATTAATGAAAAGAAGATTACAAAACTAAGATTAAGAATAAAAACTACCACCAAAGACTAAGGACCCTTCTAACATCGTTCTCGGGTCTATTTATAGTTGCTACAAGGGATCTAGGTATAATATTGGAAAGTACACGTGTCCAGACACGACTGGACGAAATTGGAGCACACGGATCGACTAAGGGGCGGCGGAATCGCCGCATGGTGTGTGTGATCTGCGGCGGAATCGCCGCACATCATGCTCTGATTTGGTCCAGATTTTGGTTGGATGTTTATGGTATGATTTGATCCTCCTTTACGCGTCTGGATTGATTCTTTCCATTCTTTTGAGCTCCGGATTAATTCCTTCACATATTTGGAGATATACATTGATTTTTCTATATATTTTCTCCAAGAGAATAAAAGCTACTCGTGATTTGCAATTAGGTCCTTGACTTTTTGCAGTTAAGTCCCCGGCTACTTTTGTGCTTAAGTCCTTGTTCTTTTTGCAATTAGGACTTGAATGCTTTTATGCTTGGATACATTTCCATTTGTAACCCGATAAACTTGAACTTGGTCTTTATGATAGAAATGAGTCCTTTGCATGCGTTTATGCTCGGAATGTGGGTAATTTGCATTCAGGTCCCTGTATTCTGTAAATAGGACTAAACACATACCTTAGTAGCATTTATTGATATAAAAGTAATCTAAATGAAAGACATATGATGCAATGTATGCAATGCATCAATGCTCCCCTCCTTAAATACCCACCCATCAACCCACGCCACCCCACACCACACCCCTACACTCAAGCCCATCCCCTACGCCATCACCTCTCTCTCTCTCTCTCTCCACAAAAGTCAAGCCCCACCATACCTCCTCTCCTCTTTAATCACCAATTAACCCTAAAAATGGTTAGGGATATAACAATCCACCCAACTTAAAAGGATTTCGTCCCGAAATCAAAGCAAACACTCACCGAAAAGCTCTGGATACTGCCTTCTGACATCCTCCTCGATCTCCCAAGTGGCCTCGCGCTCGCTGTGATGCTGCCACCTGACCTTCACCATCGGAATGGTCCTCCTCCTGAGCTGGTGATCCATGCGATCAACAATCTCGACTGGCCTCTCCTCGAGCGACAAGTCCTGCTGAATCTTTGGCACTGCTATCTCAATAACGTGCGACGGATCTGCCACATACTTCCTCAACATCGACACATGGAAGACATTATGCAGACCCGAAAACTGCGGTGACAATGCAATCTGGTAGGCAACCTCTCCAACTCGGTCGAGGATCTCAAACGGTCCAACATATCTCGGACTGAGCTTCCCCTTCTTCCCAAACCTCATCACACCTCGGGCTGGGGAAATCTTCAGAAACACATGGTCGCCCACCTTGAAACTCAGCACTCGTCTGCGTCGATCTGCATAACTCTTCTGCCTGCTCTGCGCTGTGGCCAGTCTCCTCCTGATCACATCCACCTTCTCTGCATACATCTGCACGATCTCTGGCCCAACTAACTGCCTCTCGCCCACATCACTCCAGCATACCGGTGATCTGCAAGGCCTCCCGTACAATGCCTCGTACGGTGCCATCCCAATACTCGAGTGGTAGCTGTTGTTGTAGGCGAACTCTATCAGCGGCAAGTGCTCATCCCAGTGCCCTGCCCAATCCAGTGTGCATGCTCTCAGCATATCCTCCAAGGTCTGAATCGTCCTCTCTGACTGACCATCGGTCTGCGGATGAAACGCTGTACTGAACCTCAGACGCGTCCCCAAAGCCTGCTGCAGACTCCCCCAAAATTTGGAAGTGAATCGAGGATCTCGATCGGAGATGATGCTCACTGGCACTCCATGCAACCTGACTATCTCCTCCACGTACAACTTAGCCAGACCCTCCAAAGGCAACGTGGTCCTGATCGCTAAGAAGTGCGTCGACTTGGTCAGTCGATCGACCATCACCCAAATCGCGTCGTGGAATCTCCTCGTCTTCGGCAGTCCCGTGACAAAATCCATAGTCACGTGCTCCCACTTCCACTCAGGAAGCTCAATACACTGCATCGGTCCTGCTGGGCTCTGATGCTCAATCTTCACCTGCTGACAGACCAAGCATCACTCCACGAACTCTGCAATGTCCCTCTTCATGCCCTTCCACCAGAAGTTCCACTGCAGGTCCTTATACATCTTCGTGCTCCCCGGATGAATGGTGTATCTAGCTCTGTGTGCCTCCTCCATGATGTCATCTCTCAGCCCATCGAACTTCGGCACCCAGATCCGATTCCTGAACCTCAGACCACCATCAACCCCCACACTGAAATCTGATCCATCTCTGGAAGCCAACTGTAGCAGACCAGCTAACTCATCATCCCCCTGCTGAGCCTGAACCAACCGTGAGACGGTCTGCTGCTCCACCCGAAGCCCAGCAATCACTGCTCCCCCTGTACCCTCTGTGAACGGTCTCCACTCTGACAATGCCTCGAGTAGCCTCCACTCCTGGATGCACAGACTTGCAACTGAAACCTCCACCTTCCTGCTCAGCGCATCTGCAACCGAATTCGCCTTCCCCGGATGATAGGAAATGGTGAAGTCGTAGTCCTTAATGAACTCGAGCCATCTGCGCTACCTCATATTCAGCTCCTTCTGCGAGAACAAGTACTTCAGACTCTGATGATCGGTGAAGACCTTGAACTGCTCGCCATACAGATAGTGTCGTCAGGTCTTCAACGCGTGAACTACCGCTGCCAACTCCAGATCATGAGTAGGGTAGTTCTTCTCGTGCACCTTCAGCTGCCTCGAAGCGTACGCGACCACCTTCCCATGCTGCATCAGAACACAACCCAAGCCTATCCCTGATGCATCGCTGTATATCACATAGTCTCCACTGCCACTCGGTAGCGTCAGAATAGGTGCTGTCGTCAATCGCCTCTGCAGCTCCTGGAAGTTGTCCTCGCACTTTTGGGACCAAACGAACTTGACGCCTTTCTGCGTCAACGCTGTCAGCGGCGATGCAAGTCTGGAGAAATCCTGGATAAACCGCCTGTAATACCCTGCCAGACCTACGAAACTCCTGATCTCCGTCACGCTCGTCGGGGCTCTCCACTGAATCACTGACTCGACCTTCGCCGGATCCACTGAAATCCCATCTGCTGACACAATATGCCCCAGAAAAGCCACCTGATCCAACCAAAACTCACACTTCGTGTACTTGGCATAAAGCTGCTGATCCCTCAAGATGCCAAGCACAATCCTCAGGTGCTCTCGATGCTGCTCCCTGTCAGGCGAGTATACCAAGATGTCGTCTACGAATACAACGACAAATCTGTCGAGGTACGGCTGGAAGGTCCTATTCATCAGATCCATGAATGTTGCAGGTGCATTCGTCAGTCCAAATGGCATCACCAAGAACTCGTAGTGGCCGTACCGCGTCCTGAAGGTTGTCTTCTGAACATCTGCCTCCCTGATCCGCAACAGGTGATAACCCGAACGCAGATCGATCTTCGAGAACACTCTCGCCGTCTGCAACTGATCGAACAAATCATCAATCCTGGGCAAAGGGTACCGGTTCCGAACGGTAACCTTATTCATCATCCTGTAGTCAATGCACATCCGCAACGATCCATCCTTCTTCTTCACCAAGAGCACAGGCGCTCCCCATGGAGAAACACTCGGTCGAATGAACCCGGACTCCATCAACTCCTGCAACTGCTTCTTTAGCTCTATCAACTCAGCAGGTGCCATACGATACGGTGCCTTCGACTGAGGTGTCGTACCCGCTACCAACTCGATCCCGAACTCGATCTCTCGGTGCGGCGGTAACGCTGGAATCTCTGCTGGAAACACATCCGGAAACTCCTGCACAATCTCTATGTCCTCCAGCCTCTTCGTCTCAGGATCAGGAACCACCAGCGTGGCCACAAACGCTCTGCATCCCTGCTGTATCAGTCTCTGTGCCTTAATCGTAGACACAATCAGACGACTCCCTCTGCTCCTGGCACCTCTGATCAGAACATCTGGCATGCCCTTCATCGGAATCAGAATCTTCTTCTCACGGAAAAAGACCTGCACGTCGTACTGTGACAGCCAGTCCATCCCCAGTATGACGTCGAAGTCCTCCATCGGTAACAAGACTAGATCTGCCGGAAAATCATGGTCTCCCGAAGCAACTGTGGTGCCGGGGAAAAAGCTCCCCACAGTGCCCACCTCACCCATGGGCGTGCTGACCTCCAAAACATCAGTCAGCAGCACAGGGGTCCGACCCAACTCGCCAGCAAACTTCTCCAAAATGAAGGAGTGAGTGGCGCCACAATCAAACACCCGAGCTTCTGAACCAGAAACTGAAAGCGTACCTTCCACGACGGTGTTGGAGTCCCTCGCCTCCTCAGCCTGAATAGTGAAGACTCGCCCGGTCTTCCTGCCCTGGCCCGGTGAAACAACTGATCGGCTGCCTTCGCCTCTGCCGACTGCCGGTGGTCCTGGCCTCCTGCTCGGCTCTCCCTGCCTCTGAGGACAATCACGGATGAAATGCCCCATCTGACCGCAACCCATACACGCTCCAGTCCGACGGGGACACTCCTGTCCTGGATGGAACCTCCCGCAGTAAGTGCACGCTCCAGACTGACGTGCTCCTCCTCCATCACACCTGGGCCTCTTGCCCGGGTTTCCTGCCCCACGACCAGCTACTCTGCTACCGGTGCTCACTGGCTCCTTCCGCGCCTCCTGAATACACTCCCTCTGGTCCTGCTCGATGATCGTAGCATGCTTCACCGCATCTGCAAGGGTCCGCGGCATGCTATTGATTACCCGAGAACGAAGCGGCTGCCTCAGTCCCTTTACGAACTTCCTCGCCCGCTGCTCTTGGGTCACGCAGATCTCTGGGCAGTAACGCTCCAAGGCGTTGAACCTGCTGATGTAGCTCGCCAGAGTCATCTCCCTCTGCTCTAGCGACATAAACTCCTCCCTCTTCTTATCCCTGACATGCTGGGGGAAGTACTGCTTGTGGAACACCTCCAAGAACTCCTCCCAGCTCACATCCACACGATCATCAAACAACACCGTGGACGTAGACCTCCACCAGTTGGCAGCCTCGCCATCGAACACATAGGTGGCCAGCTCCACCATCCTCTAAGGTGCTACTCCAATAGCGCGGAAGATCTTCTCCATCCTGAAGACCCAGTCCTCCACAACCTCTGGAGACCTCCTGCCATCAAAAGTCGGCGGGTGCTGACGCATGAACCGATCGTGCTCAGCTCCCACTCCGCCCTGGGCGCTCTGATTTAAAATTTTAAAAATTCATAATTAAGACAAAGAGCACAATAATCAAAGGCGGGACTGTTACTTCTCATAAACAAATAGCGGTGCACCAGAATACATCAGAGTTTGCCAAAATGAATACATGATTACAACAAAACGACAAAGGAAGATAAACGTAATCATGTTGACCTCAGTGGTCCGACTAGAGGATCCGACTCCAAATGCGCGCGCCCGCCGATCACCACCCCACTGGACCTACTGCGGTCCTGAAAAAGATGCAACAACAATGCCTGAGTTTCCAGAAGGAAACCCCGTATGCCAACTCACCTATATATGCATGCATTACACAATAAACCTATCATACTAGTAGCATGTCATGGCATCGACAGAAATGGAAAACAGTTCCCCCGAAGGGTAAAACATGACATCAGTCCGACAGTCAACAACGAGTCTCCCGAGGAGACCTACTGCAGGCACATGCAGCCTTACAGCACGCGACATCGCACCCCCCACACGCAGCTACACTACTCAAGGGTTTGGCAGGGAGCCTCTGTCACGCCTGCGCGCCGATAGAATACAGATCTGCAAATCTCAGTGGTCAGAGCCACAGGGACCAACGGGGCCATCGCCCGGAAGGTATAACAACAACATCTCGGTAGGTGCCCAGCCGGGGAAAACAACATAGCCGGAACAGCCTCGGCCCAACAATCATCATCGCCGGCACAACCTCGGTGGCATCACCGGCACAGCCTCGGTGGCCCATCACAACGTCTGGCACAGCATCGGACGGTCCAGACCAAAGTCTGCCAGGTCATCAGGCTCCTCGAGCCGCAAACACCAACTGCACCGCTATAAAAGCAGGGCAGCGACCTCCGTAGCCCGTGGGCCGGTAGTCACCTCACCCAACGTCAGTTGCGTGCCAGCACAAACAACAACACTGGGATCCGCGATCCCTCAGGCCTGCTACACTACAATAAGTCGAATCAATCCATCACATTAGTCACGCTCCATACATAGAAGTGACGCGTCCCGAACACACACACTCTTCCCAACAGCGGTCCCTGGGCAGGCGCGCATCACGTGCCCACTGTCACCTCCCGGCTCACGCACAAGACGAGGACACGGGTTTCCGTGGACAAAGTTGGCATTCAAAAAGGGAACTAGGTATTCTGTCCTGGGCCCAAACGGTCGACCGGAAGAGGTGATTCGGTCGACCGGTTCCAGAAAGGAATCGGTCGACCGTACTCCTAAAACGGTCTACCGCTGCGCTCAAAATAGAACCCCACAACGGTCGAACAAGGTCTAAAACCGGTCGACCGAACGAGGTCAAAATCCAGAGTCTGGTCAACATCAAAATCCGATCTATCGGTCGACCGACTCAGGGGTCCCGGTCGACCGAAATCCTACAGGGTCAACCTTGCATTCTACGTCATAAAACGGTCGAACGCAACCAACAATCGGTCGAACCAGCATGCAATAAAATCCAGTACACTTAAGTTCCGGTCGACCGAACACAAGACCCCTGTCGACCGAAACACAACAGGCAGTCCCAACTCACCAGCAAATATGCACTACCGGTCGACCGCCACAAGGCATCGTCCGACCGGTGAAGGTTAAGGTCGGGTAAAATAGTACACTCAGTCGACCGCCCGAAGGGACCGGTCGACCGTTGGTCGTCTTCAACCTCGCGCCAGCCGAGGTTTTACGAAGAAACCCGCCGTCGGAGAGGTCTCCGACCCCTCCCCGACCGACCAACACCCCCCCCACGCTTGGGGAGCAAGAAAACCACACTAATGAGACGGCATACCTTTCACCAAGACGACAAAATGCCGGAGCAACGCTCGCGCCTCCGTCACCTCCGCACGCGCGACCTCTTCCCCGCGATGACCTCCTCACACCGGATCCGATCTTCCGCCTCCGTCACCGACCTCGCGAGCTCCGTTCTCCTCCACTGCTGCCGGAAATGAAAGGAGAGTAAGAGGAAGGTGGTGGAAGAATGGAATGGGAAAGAAGAAGAAGAAGAAGAAGAAGAAGAAGAAGATGGATGCTCCCCTCCTTAAATCCCCACCCATCAACCCACGCCACCCCACACCACACCCCTACACTCCAGCCCATCCCCTACGCCATCACCTCTCTCTCTCTCTCCACAAAAGTCAAGCCCCACCATACCTCATTCTCTCCTCTTTAATCACCAATTAACCCTAAAAAGGGTTAGGGATATAACAAAATATTATTCTCCGACAACTTTTTTTTATTATTTGAAGCTTCTGAGGTCAATTTTTTTTAAACAAGCTAACAATTTCAGTGCTTAACAGTGTAGCTATATCTTTTAGCAAACTTTATAATGTCTTCTCCATAGATGTATATGATTTTTTTTAAATACCTCACGTTACATCCATAAGAAAATGTTTTATATGTGATATCTGTGAAAATCTTAAGCATTGACCGATATAAACGGGTCCAAAACGTACACATTGGAGAGAGCAGTCCTGAACGTGTATATAAACAACACAATTTCACAAATTGATTTGGTTTATACACATGTCTAACGTGATCTTCGTACAAAACATAGGAAATGTCACCAATATAAGGCAGATCAAAGACTATATATGCTATCACAACACTTCATTTGTATATATATTCTTGACAATTGTATGTATGTCATTGTTATGAAAATCACGAACACTGGCAGGTGAAGACATGTCTGGTCTCACCGCGAGTGAGCTGGACCAACTTCAGGGGAAACTGGTTCTTTCTGCTAATAAGATTAGGAGCAGGAAGGTATGTGTGCTCAAAATAGTGAACCTTAAATTGTGACCTTAGCATTGATGAGTTTCGTGGTTTTTTTAAAGATGTATTATATATAAAATCACGATCCATTCCTAATCGTATTCGTATTTAACTATAGGATATATATATAAATCCCAGGCTATAATTGTAACATCCCGAAACAGCGGAAATTTAAAAATTTATAATCAAGACGAAGGAACTCAATAATCAAAGACGGGACTGTTACTTCTCATAAAACAAATAGCGGTGCACCAAAATTACATCAGAGTTTGTCAAAATGATACATGATTACAACAAAACGACAAAAGAAGATAAAACGTAATCATGTCGACCTCAGCGATCCGAGAAGAGGATCCAACTCCAAAATGCGCGTGCCCGCCGATCACCACCCAACTGGACCTACTGCGGTCCTGAAAAATATATAACAACAATGCCTGAGTTTCCAGAAGGAAACCCCGTATGCCAACTCACCTATATGCATGCATTACAGAAGTGAACCTATCATACTAGTAGCATGTCATGACATCGATAGAATGGAAAACAGTTCCCCCGAAGGGTAAAACAGGACATCAGTCCGACAGTCAATGATTGACATCATTTTATGCTCATATTTGTATCTTATATCCATTATCTTTCACCTAAACAATGCTGTGTCACGAGTTTTATGTTTAGTTTTCAGGAATAAATAGGTTTGAAGAGATGAAGCATAAAAGGACCCAAAAGCTGGAAAAAAGGACTGAATTGTGAGATCTGGGGACCAAGATGCAAGGAAGAAGGACCTGATTGCAAGACAGAAGGACCTAAGAGCAAAACAGAATACTCATCACCATCATGGGGAGTATTTTGGCAATTCTATTCGGGTCGGAGCTCCAACATGCAAACTAGATGCATCAAATACCAACAAAGCCTTCCAGAAAAGCCCACAAGAAATTCCAGAGCGATCCGGACACTGTAGACCGCTAATTGGCGGTCACTTTTGGCCCAAATGCGCTCAAATTTCTCCAGCACATGTATTAGAGGATGTTTAGGCTATGTGTGGTATCTGTTTAGTCCCACAACGGGGGATTGTCCCGGATTAGCTTTTTCCATGCCTATAAATAGAACTCTTCACCTCCTTTTGTAATCACTCCATATTTTAAGTGGCTATTCTTCCTACTAGAAGTGAGGCCTTGAAGCACACACTAAAGTAGGAGGATGCTACTTTTAATGTGAGTCATTTTATCAATAAGTTTTGTGTTTCTTTCATTATTTTGTTTATGCTTCTTTTATTGTTTGTGCATGTTTTAGTTTAATCGTCTTTTATTTCTAGCTTAGTTTTAATATGCTTTCTTTGCTTAGTTTAATAATTAGTGTAATGTTTAGTGAGTAGTTCCATCCCCTTTGGGGGCTGGAGTAGATGTACATACATGCATTAGAGAATGGGATGAATGCTTTATTTTTGATGTGTTGATTAAACATGAATGTATGCTTGCTTGTTTAGGATAGAATTTACAACTTGATGAATTTTGCCAAAATGATTAGACACCTCTCATGCTTGTTTAGGTTCTGAAATAAACACCTTGCATATGTAAATGTTAATCAACTAAGTTGGTGAATAGATTGATAGGTTTTGCCATAACATTTAGACACTTCCTATGCTTGATAAACACCACCTTCATGTGCTTAAAGAATGTATTCTACACCCACCTCTTTGCATGTGTGCACTCACTCCACCCCTTAGGGGTTTTCCATTTCTGTATTCCAGCATTCCTCCTTTGTTCTTAGCTTAGTTGTTAGTTCATGGATTGTTTCTTTCGTTCGCATTTCATACTTCTTAGAGTAGTTTAGTGTAGAGTAGCGTAACCAACTCTCTTCTCCATTTTTTCGCCACTTGATTTCGTCCAAACAAGAGGCTGCTCACCTCCCTGAGGACGACCCGTACTTGCCACCGCTTCATCGCGGCCGTGCACTTGCGGTTTAAATATAAAACGATCAATCAAGTTTTTGGCGCCGTTGCCGGGGAGGTGCCAGTCCAGACTCTTGTTTGGACGATTCGAGTGGATTTAATTTGTTTTTTGTAGTTTGTCTTTGTTTCAGGAGATTGGGAATAGCTAGTGGGGGCTACTGGAGAAATTTCAAGACGATATGAGCACTTCAGACCACCAATCAGCGGTCTGGTGAGCTCTTCTCATCTTCTAATTTCTTTGTGTTGTTGCTCTAATTGATCTAGTAATCTGGGACTCAATTTGGCATGTTTCGACTTATAGTTCATTCCCAGATCAATAATCAAACCTCCTTTAAGCAACTTAGACCCTAAAACTCAAAGCAAAAGATTAGGCATTCTTTTTGTTTAGGCCATGCATCATGTATGTGACTTAGGCACTTAGATTGTCTTTTATCTTAGCTTTATTTTCTGTTGCTGAGAGCTGGCATGAGGTACGCACCTTCTACTCTCATTCATGCATTTCGTATGAACATGCATTAGTTAGTAGGAAGTGCATTGCAACAAGTGTGAGTTGAGTGTTGTTTGGAGTGTTGATTGCTAGATTTAGGACTCCAAAATGCTACAAAGGAGGGGCTGTCCCGTAAAAGATAAGGTGGGGGATTTCATCACCCTTTCCTTCGCCCGAAAAACCACACTAATCAAGAGCCTAATTTTAAAATCAAGTAGACATTGGCCCTAAGGATCTTGGATGCATTAGGAGAGTGATCTGGTCCCGACCGTCATGACCTGATCGGCGTTGCCCACTTTGTCGATAGTAGGAGAGACGAGATCCCCGGATCTTGGCTCACTTGCTGGGCTTTGTGGTCCTCGTTGTAGGGAGGTGAGGCGTGTTGAGGCCGTGTGACCTCGCAGTTAGGCGTCGTCTAGCTGTAAGGACCTATAGCGACCTTAGGATTGTTTGAGCCTTGTTTGCTTGTGTGCTTCTACCTGTACCCATCCGCCGTAGCTTAAAGACTTCTTCCCTTCTCTCCTGAGTCATTCTTTCTCTCCTGTTTTCCCTCGTCTTCTCTTCTACGTACATTCTTTATTTGAAAAAAAAAGAAAAAGAAAAAAAGTTGTGGTTTGTGTGTGCACCTTTGTGCATGCTTTCGTGGACACGAGACGAGAGTGGTCGTTTGACGAGGAGCGTTGTCAATCCGGCTTCGGTCATCGATTTCTCGACACCTTCCTCCTCTCGTGTCGCACGTAGTTCGGGTCCAATGGCTGCTAATTTCCGTGAGGAGGAGCAGTTGCTGGACCCACCTGTTCCACCTGTGCTTCCAGTTGTCGTTCCTATGCCTCTTCGTGATCGATGCTACCCGAGTCGTACCGCTCTACCCTCATGCATCGTATTACCAGAGGCTAATGGGAACCATTTTGAGGTTAAGCCTCAATTCATTTCCATGCTCCCTCGCTTCACTGGGAAAGGTGACCCCTATATCTTTCTCAGGGAATTTGAGGAGGTCTGTGCTATGTTCAAGCTGCAACAACTTAGCACAGACTCCATCCATCTTAGGCTCGTTCCTTTTGCACTAAAGGATGACGCCAAGAAGTGGTTGTACAGCAACCAGGCGAATGCCTTTAGGACTTGGGATGAGTTTCAATCTGCCTTCCTTAAGAAGTACTTCCCAAATCATCGGACTCAAAAATTGAGGAACGAAATCAATTCGTTCTATCAACTTGAGACCGAGACATTTCATGCATATCTAGAGAGGTTCAAGGAGCTACTATCCTCATGCCCTCACCATGGCATTGAGTTGTGGCGCCTTTGTCAGATTGTGTACGAGGGTCTTCACATCCCGTCAAGAACGCTCCTTGAGTCCACGTGTCAAGGAGAGTTCTTGGGAAAGGATGAAAGGGAGGCATGGGCCTTCCTAGAAGACCTCGCTGAGAAAACCATGCAGTGGGAGAGTGTGAGGGAACCACCTGCATCATCTAGTATAGGAGCGAGGATCGCGAATGCAAACTCGACTAGATCGGGTGCCGCATTTGCTATCGATACCACTACGGCCACCGAGGCACGCATGGCGGCCTTAATGCGCCGTATGGATTCGATTGAGCTCCAAAACCGACAAAGTGCACCTCACATGTCCACATCTGGTCTAGTTCCTTGTCATTCATGTGGTAGGATAGGTCATGTAGAGAGCGAGTGTGAGTCCATTCCTCCTGAGATGGAGTGTGTCAACGCCATCTATGACAGAGCTAAGAATGACCCATACTCATCATCTTATAACCCTGGATGGAGGAACCACCCCAATTTTTCATGGAACCAAAATAATGCCCCGGGTGGTCCTTCAAACTCCTCTAGACCACCTTACCAATCACACCAACCTCCCATGCATGCACATTCCTATCAGCCACCCCAAGTGCAAACCACCAATCAATCGGGTTTCCCAAATTCCAATAATATGGAAACCCGATTCAATTCGCTTGAGACCTTGACTCGTGGACTTGAAAACTCAATGAAAAATTTTATGTCTACCACAAGTCAAGTTCTCACTTCAAATCAGCAGACCATGAAATCTCTAGAGCTTCAGATGGGCCAATTGACTCAGTCTGTACATGAAAGAGAGAGAGAGTCTTTTCCTAGCCAGCCTGAGGCTAACCCCCGTGTGTACCAGCAACAACAAATGCAAAATGAGAATGTGGTCCCTCGGGGGAGGCAAGTGAACCATGTGGAGGAACCTGTTCACCATGTCAATTCCATTGTGACCTTAAGGAATGGAAAACAGGTTGACAATCACATTTCCTTGCCACACCCACCACCATCTATGCAGCCCTTCAGTGGGAATGGTGGTGAAGAAGAAGCTGAGGGTGAGGGTAATACACCAAAGCTTTCTTCTCAGGCACAGCAGAAAATCTACCTGCCAAAAGCTCCCTATCCAAGTAGGTTAAACAAAAAGCAGAGTGACAACATGGACAAGATATTAGAGGTATTTAAGCAAGTGAAGGTTAACATCCCCTTGTTGGATGTCATCCAACAAATACCTCAATATGCCAAAGTGTTGAAGGATCTCTGCACAACCAAGAGGAAGACCAATGTTCCTAAGAAAGCATTCTTGGCTGCAAATATCAGCTCACTTTTGTCCAATCCCACCTACACAAAATACGAGGACCCTGGGTGTCCTACTATTCAGTGTACGATAGGGGACACTAGATTGAGCAATGTTTTGCTTGATTTAGGATCAGCGGTCAACCTCCTCCCATTCTCTGTTTATCAACAGTTGAACTTGGGAGAATTGAAACCAACGAAGATCACCCTCCAATTGGCGGATAGATCCATTCGTATTCCCATGGGGATTATCGAGGATGTGCTTATCAAAGTTGGAGATTTTATATTTCCAGTCGATTTTGTTGTCCTCGATACCAATCCTGTTGCGAACACCCACTCTCAAATACCTTTGATTTTGGGTAGACCATTTCTGGCAACCTCCAATGCTTTGATTAATTGTAGAAATGGTCTCATGAAGCTCTCATTCGGTAACATGAGTGCCGAGTTTCATGTCTTCAACTATGGTAGGCAACAGGAACCCATGGATGAACCTTTAAATCTCAATCTCATCCGCCAATTGGAGAAAGCACCACAAAATCAACGAACACCCCTAACCCCAATGCAACCCGTTGAGAATGTTCGAGGTCCCAGCGAAAACTCATTGCCTGTCTTCGCAATGCAACAGAGTGAGCTGGCCTCAAACTTGAATGTTCAAAGGGAGTGTTCGTTGCATGATTCAGTTGAGAGTACTAGTGAGAGTGAGACACCTCACCATATGCCTATACCAGAAGGTGTCTCTACCTCATGTCCCATGGCCATTGAGCCATTTGAGCTTCATATTGACTCCAACAAGGACCCACCTTTGACCGAGCTTATGCTTGATGATCTAAATGATGGTGGGAGGTCCTTGTTGGATGACTTGGGGAGAAGCCCCATTCATAGTGATGCAGGTCTGCTGCATCCATCGAATGAGCTTGAGGAACTCATTCTGATGCACCCGCCTATTGGTTGGAGGGTTTTCTTCGATGAGCAATTAAACCCTAGCGAGGCAACACAACTTCATTCTTTGTTGCCCACACCCAACCAATATCATGAGGGGTTCGAGCCTTTCAGCTTTGACCTTTCACCCCTCATGACACCTCAGAGTACCAGTGAAGTTTGCCCATCTCGGCAAGTCTCTGGTCCTCAAAACTTGATGTTCTCATTTGATGTTCCTTGACCAAATGATTATGAGAATATCTTGGTTGATGTATATATCTTGTAAAAAAAGAAAAAAAAAGTAAAAAAAGAAAAAGAAAAAAAGTGTGTAATAAAAGACTCCTTCAGTGAGCATCGATTGTTGTGGGCCCCAACCCTTGTTTACTTGGGCCCAATTTCTTCACGTATTTATCTCCCTTCTTCAGCTTCTCACAGGATTTGAGGGAATTTGGGTTTGTGTCCATCAACATGACCCTGAACGTCCCTTTGTACTTCATGTTGGTGAGATCGTTCCTTTTTCATGCATGTATCCATGTAGTATCCTGTTCACATTCATTGAGGACAATGCATGAAGTAGGTGTGGGGGGGTGTTTTACGTGTGTACATAGTCGAGTCTTTTTCTTTTGATTTTGTTTTCTTTTTGTGTGTATGTCAGGGTCATGCTAGTGTGCCGCATTTAACATTGATATATCTGCTTGCCATGATCCTTGGGTGACTTGTCTTCTTTTGCTTGCCGAGTGCTTTAAAATTTTCACATTTCTTTCAAAATCTTCATGTGTTTGCTAAAGAAAATGTTTTTGTAGTATTTGCGTGTGTTCAGCATGTGCAAAACCGTTGAGAGGCAAAGTAAAAAGAAAGCTCCCAAAATTGTCTTGAACTTGATGCATTAGGATTTCTAGTTTACTGGCTTTAGGTCTTATCGAGTCGTTAGGATGCACCCCGGTTTTCCCTCGGGGGGCGTGTAATCATAGGGTTTCAGTACTCAAAAATTTAAAGAAGTCCACCCTGAACCTAGTGAGTCAAATAATTCGTGTCTGTTAGTATAAGGAAGTTTGTCGTAGTCAAGGGCCCTTAATCTCTTTTTGTGAAACTTAAGTGTAGGGGTTTTGGTTCCCATGTAGATAAATAAGTGGTGTTCTCTCTTCTCGCACGGCTCCTATCACTCGGGAAAGTAGGTCTGAGGGGACTTTGTGCCTGGTGCTTTCGAGTCATCTGACTTGGGATGCACCGACCGAACTCCCGTTACACGGGTGGTAGGGATCGCCCTATGTGGAGATTTGGGGGAAGGTGTACGTGATAGTGTAAGTCCTCATAGGCAATGATGCACGAAACCTGACCCTGGGAGAATCAAACACCAACCAATAAATGCTCCAAAGAAAAAGAAAAAAAAGAAAAAAAGAAAAAAAAAAGAAAAAAAGAGTCAAATAAGAACCAAAATGGACTTTACACATTGTATCACATTCAGAAGTTAAGGTGGCCCATGTCTTTCACTTAATTCCTTAGTTAACTCTCACGAATAACTCATTAGTCTAGGTGTGTGGACCGATTACATATATAGAGTTGACCCGTAGTATTACCGCATCCCATGATCGACAAAATAAGTCCAACGAGTCGTGTAGCTAGATTGATTAATGCATCTTGTTCGGATTTTGTGGGTATATCCGCTGAAAACCCTCAGGAGATAACACTCCTCCTCCTTGGCGACAAGGAGGTTTAACGGCTTGTTGCACGTGCTAAGTGCAACCGTGATTCCTACGAAAGTGAGTTAGGATTTCTTGTTTTTTCGCATGCTTTTCTCTTTCTTTGTTTTGCTCGGGACTAGCAAAAGTTAGGTGTGGGGGTATTTGATTGACATCATTTTATGCTCATATTTGTATCTTATATCCATTATCTTTCACCTAAAAAATGCTACGTCACGAGTTTTATGTTTAGTTTTCAGGAATAAATAGGTTTGAAGAGATGATGCATAAAAGGACCCAAAAGCTGGAAAAAATGACTGAATTGTGAGATCTGGGGACCAAGATGCAAGGAAGAAGGACCTGATTGCAAGACAGAAGGACCTAAGAGCAAAACAAAATACTCCTCACCATCATGGGGAGTATTTTTGCAATTCTATTCGGGTCGGAGCTCCAACATGCAAACTAGATGCATCAAATACCAAAAAAGCCTTCCAGAAAAGCCCACAAGAAATTCCAGAGCGATCCGGACACTGTAGACCGCTAATTAGTGGTCCAAGACCGCTAATTGGCGGTCACTTTTGGCCCAAATGCGCTCAAATTTCTCCAGCACATGTATTAGAGGATGTTTAGGCTATGTGTGGTATCTGTTTAGTCCCACATCGGGGGATTGTCCCGGATTAGCTTTTTCCATACCTATAAATAGAACTCTTCACCTCCTTTTGTAATCACTCCATATTTTAAGTGGCTATTCTTCCTACTAGAAGTGAGGCCTTGAAGGACACACTAAAGTAGGAGGATGCTACATTTAATGTGAGTCATTTTATCAATAAGTTTTGTGTTTCTTTCATCATTTTGTTTATGCTTCTTTTATTGTTTGTGCATGTTTTAGTTTAATCGTCTTTTATTTCTAGCTTAGTTTTAATATGCTTTCTTTGCTTAGTTTAATAATTAGTGTAATGTTTAGTGAGTAGTTCCATCCCCTTTGGGGGGTGGAGTAGATGTACATATATGCATTAGAGAATGGGATGAATGCTTTGTTTTTGATGTGTTGATTAAACATGAATGTATGCTTGCTTGTTTAGGATAGAATTTACAACTTGATGAATTTTGCCAAAATGATTAGACACCTCTCATGCTTGTTTAGGTTCTGAAATAAACACCTTGCATATGTAAATGTTAATCAACTAAGTTGGTGAATAGATTGATAGGTTTTGCCATAACATTTAGACACTTCCTATGCTTGATAAACACCACCTTCATGTGCTTAAAGAATGTATTCTACACCCACCTCTTTGCATGTGTGCACTCACTCCACCCCTTAGGGGTTTTCCATTTCTGTATTCCAACATTCCTCCTTTGTTCTTAGCTTAGTTGTTAGTTCATGGATTGTTTCTTTCGTTCGCATTTCATACTTCTTAGAGTAGTTTAGTGTAGAGTAGCGTAACCAACTCTCTTCCCCATTTTTTCGCCACTTGATTTCGTGCAAACAAGAGGCTGCTCACCTCCCTGAGGACGACCCGTACTTTCCACCGCTTCATCATGGCCGTGCACTTGCGGTTTAAATATAAAACAATCAATCAGTCAACATCGAGTCTCCCGAGGAGACCTACTGCAGGCACATGCAGTCTTACAGCACGCGACATCGCACCCCCACACGCGGCTACACTACTCAAAGGTTCGGCAGGGAGCCTCTGTCACGCCTGTGCGTCGATAGAATACAGATCTGCAAATATCTGTGGTCGGAGCCGCTGGGACCAACGGGGACGTCGCCCGGAAGGTATAACAACAACATCTCGATAGGTGCCCAGTCGAGGAATCAACATAGCCGGAACAGCCTCAGCCCAACAATCATCATCGCCGGCACAACCTCGGCGGCATCACCGGCATAGCATCGGTGGTCCATCACAACGTCTGGCACAGCATCGGACGGGTCCAGACCGAAGTCTGCCAGGTCATCAGGCTCCACGAGCCGCAAACACCAACCGCGCCGCTATAAAAGCAGGGCAGCGACTTCCGTAGCCCGTAGGCCGGTAGTCACCTCACCCAACGCCAGTTGCGTGCCCGCACAAACATCAAACATTGGGATCCGTGATCCCTCAAGCCTGCTATACTACAATAAGTCCAATCCATCCAACACACTAGTCACGCTCCATACATGGAGGTGACGCGTCCCGAACACCCACACTCTTCCCAACGGCGGTCCCTGGGCAGGCACGCGGAACGCGCCTACCGTCACCTCCCGGCTCACGCACAAGGCGAGGACACGGGTTTCCGTGGACAATGTTGGCATTCAAAAAGGCAACCAGTAATTCTGTCCTGGGCCCAAACGGTCGACCGGAAGATGTGATTCGGTCGACCAGTTCCAGAAAGGAATCGGTCGACCGTATGCCTTACACGGTCCGCTGCGCTCAAAACACAATCCCCAACGGTCAACCGAAGGTCTAAAACCGGTCGACCGAACGAGGTCAAAATCCGGAGTCTGGTCAACATCAAATTCAAATCTATCGGTCGACCGACTCAGGGTCCCGGTCGACCGAAAACTAACAGTACATATTTTGCATTATTTAAATCCATCGGTCGACCGACTCAGGGGTCCCGGTCGACCGAAAACTTACAGGGTCAACCTATTATTCTACGTCATATAACAGTCGACCGAACGAAAACCAACGTCCGAATATCATGCATAATAAACCAATAAACTTATGTTCCGGTCGACCGAACCCAAGGACACGGTCGACCGAAACACAACAGACAGACAAAATACATGCATTCGGTCGACCGCCCGAAGGGTCCGGTCGACCGTTGGTCGTCTTCAACCTCGCGCCAGCCGAGGTTTTCCATGAAAACAACGCCGGAGAGGTCTCCGACCTCCCCGTCCGACCAACACAACCCTCCCACGAGGGTTAGGAACCACAAAACCACACTAATGAGTCGACATACCTTTCAACCACGTGAAGTCGACGGTGCCGGAGCTCCTACGCCTCGCCTCCGGTAGACCTCGATCACGCGTTGTGCCTCTCCCGCACGATCACCTTCCTCGCCCGATGCCTCCGCAGCTCCTCCGCCACGCGCACACAAAGGAAAGCAAGGAAGAAATGAGGGAATGGAAGGAGAAGAAAAGAAGAAAGAAGAAAGCTTGGGTTATAAACCCGAAAACGCTACAATGCACGCCTCCAACACCTCTCACCCATCACCAGGACACTGCTCATCACTCCTTCCCCATGCAAACTCTCTCTAATCCGTGATTAACCCTAATCAAGGGTTAGGGTTGTAACAATAATAATAACACAAGATCTTGTTTTAACTATAGGATATATATTGGTCTCTGTCTATTCCTGATCGAGTCAAAGATTAAGTTATTTTTTGGCTTTAGGATTGTAAAAGACTAAATCAACGTGGTTCGTATAAGCTGCTTGGAATTCCTATTTATTGTAAATTAGCAAGATGTTGTCTACGCATCAGGTTACGGGTTAATCGCAAACTTCTTTATCATGTGAGAGCCTTTTTTGAGGTTTTATGGTATCGTTGGTATTGGTGTTGATATAGATTGCCTTTGGCTAGTTGGAAAATATAACTGAGGACTGCTTGTGAGATAAACATGACTGAAATTAAAGGTGGAATTGCAAAAACAAAAGCATCGTATCAAAGTACGCGCACTACAAAAAAATCTTAACTTGAAAGAACTAAATTAATGTTAAAAAAATACTTCTGAAGTATATTACCAATAAATGCAGTGTTTCTTCTTCTTTTACCTCCACAGTACGAGCTTCTCAACCAGCAGATGGAAAATCTACGGAGAAAGGCAAGTTCCAACATTTAAATCCAGCCTTGCATTATTTGCTCATGTATTTTTTCTCAACAATCATGTTCCACCCTATGCCTAATTGTCATTGTATCTTAATTCTTGCACAATAGGAGCACCTCATGGAAGACCACAACACGCAGTCGTGCTACATGGTATGTACCAATATGGGCTTCTATATTAGTCATATCAATCATATTTAGACCCTTGAATTGTTGTTAAAGTCGTGAAAAAAAAATAAAGATATCCTCCAATTATCCTCACAAGTTCGTCAACTTGCGGATTTACCATATGTTTGTTAATATGGACTGCTAGATGCAGTATCTTCAGATACTAGAGATGCATAACATAAAAGCCTTAGGATTTTGGTGCTTCCATCTTACCAAAATAACATAACTTTATAACAAGATTTTGATGAGTATCGATTATATGTATATATTTGTGATTCTTGACTTAATTGTGATATATTAAATAAATGTTGAACATGAACATATAGATCTCAGAGAACCAGGCAATTTCAGCGGGTGATACATCGACAAGAATTCCGGACACGCCTATGCTGGAGCAATTTGGTTTCTACCCCGACGAACCAAGCAACATGCTGCAGCTGTCTCCACAATTCCACGGCCTCCGACTCCAGCCATCGCAGCCTAACCTCCAGGATCCTAAGCTCGAAGGCCACGGTTTTCAACTTTGGTAACTCAAATTAACAATCATTCATCTAGCATTCTAGCATGTTAGTTCTACACAATTAATTGTTGTATCCTTTTAATTGGATCGAGTGATTCCACATAATATACTCATTTCTTTTGCCATTTCATTAGTATTACTTCGACAATGTGTTCGACATTTGGAATTTTGGAATTTCTTTCTCTTGTGAATACAAAATAAAATTTAATTTTCTTCTACCAATTAAAAGGTACATTACAAGTTTGTTTCTAGAATTCTCTAATATTTGGAGAAGTCTCGCTTTTTGTCTGACTAACCACTCGAATTTTTTGGCAGATATGAAAGATTTCATGCTTGGGATGATTTGGGCTATTGGTCTCACGCTCTATAAATCTATACTACATATAAACTTGATTTGAGTTCCTTCAGTTTAAATTTTTGTTGTGTTTGGATATAATGTTTAAACATATAAGGTGTGGTTGCTTGTTTGACTATTAATTACCGACTTTGTTTAGGTATTGATAATGAAGATATATTGTGTGTTTTATATGCGTCATAATATTGGACTTCGTAGTGTGATGTTTTTTTGGTTAGACTTAAACAGAGCTAATGCCTCAAATTACAAAATTAAGCTTCTCAATTGTACATCATTTCGTTTAGTTGTTAGTTGTAAATGTAGTGAAAAATGATATACCACAGTGAAAAATGTAGTTGTTAGTCTTTCTTCACCGGATGAGTGCTTCTAAGTGTAAAAAGGAGAAACTGACAGTACAACATAAATCCATCATCTCTCTATATGTATACAATTCCACTAATGATGAAGACCAAGAAGTTGCACTTTAATTAGGGTTTGGGTATGTAGTCAAAGACCATTATGTTGAAGTAGATAAAGTATTCGGCAATGAATTTTATAAACTGTTATTACTGTTACAAAGAAATATTTATTATCATGTTCATCTAGATTATAAGAGTTTTCATAAGCACTTGTCTATATTATAAGAGTTAAAGATCTTTTTTCATAAGCACTTGTGTAACGCCCCTAATCTGCACTCGGGAGACAGCAATAATCACAACACTAAAAGGAAGCGAAAAAGAGACATTAACTGAAATAACCAACTCGATGACTCAATTAAAATATGTATAAATATGTAACATAAGGTCAAATTCAAAGTACAACGTGGAAGGGAGATACAAGAACTTTGAATCCTACTACATAACTACTGAGAGGAGTAGGGAAAATACTTGAAAACTGAGCTCAACAGATCTAGTCCACGCGTCCCAAGCCCAAGTCGCCTACAGTCACCTATCGTGCCCCACCTGCACACGTAAGTCATGCTTGAGTCTCAAATCAAGACCCAGCACACCACCCCAAACCGACACTGAACATGGTTTAACCGTCCCTGACATCTTACACTGGTCTCGTGTCCTAAGGCAATCACGCGCCCAATGAAGCTGAGTGTGCACCTCCACCCCACCGCACTCCAATCCATAAGGCAACACTCAACCCACTCTCACGGCAGAAATGTCACACGTCCCGAGGTGACCATGCACCCAGTCAGGTCGAGCGTGCACCCTCAACAAAACCGTGCATCCGACCCAAAAGGCAACGCCCTACTCCAACCACGCGCTCGAGCCCGTGAGCAATGCTCCCAAATGGTTACCCGTCACAACCCTGGTGAGGCCTAGTTATTTAGTAGAACTAAATGACACACATGAGGTATACTTTAATTTTGAAAGACTTTAAATTTCAAATTTGTTAACAATTGTATTTTTAACGGTTGTATATATATCTGCAAGGTGTCAAGCCCCCGGAGCAAAGGGTCAAACAACCAATCTCCGATCAACATTAATTTGCTTCCAAGTAGGTGCAAAATGTTGTATCAATGTATGGTAGGTAGGGAATCACAATCCTTAAGTACCTAGGATTTGGAAGAGGGGTTAAAGGGTTGCTTTCGGCTTTGTACGTCACCAAAGAGGATGTCATGCAGTTCTTGGAAATGGATTCATTGTGTATCATGATTATCGACGTGCGAGTGAAATAAGTGTTTTCTTTGGTATAAGATGAAATGAATTGAATAATTTTATCGTAATTGTAATAAAATGTAATTTTTACTCTTCTAGACACCTTTATGACGCAAGAAGGTCAGTCTTTCTCGACGATCAAGTATTTAGATTTATCAGGCCATCTACATATACATATGGGAATGACAATAAATCGGGCCAGCTTGAGACTCTCATGAAAGAAGAAGAAGAAGACAAAAGATATTATCTACTCCCTTATCATAAGAGGTAAACTTTGTAATTCAAAGTGGAATTTTATTTTGTAATAAGCTTCTAATTATATGTATATATATATAACAAGGCTCATTGGATACTTTTCGTTGTATGCCCCGCGACTAATTCGGCATATTGGTTTGATCCATTGGGGTCGAATAAACCAATGGACCATAAAGAAACTTCTAAATCTGTAAGTTCGATTTAGTTATCGTATTTGTAATTCGTGGATTTTTATTAGTATTATTGAATGAAGGTTTTCAATAACTTGTGCTACTCAGGACAATGAAGGTTTACCGAGAGTTAGGTGGCAGGAGAACAACCACAAAAGCAGGAGTAACATGGCATGGAATGGGAGTAAGTTCTTTCTCTAATTTTTGTTAATTAACTTAGAAACATATATTTAGCGAATTTTTATGTTTGTAGTACCGGAAGCAGACTGGAAATACGGAATGTGATTATTACGTGATGAGATACATGGAGGAAATTCTCAAATTTGCAAATCAAAACTCATCCTTATCTGAGGTAATATAGATCGTTATTCAGTTGTATAGTTATAGTTTCAATATTTAGATATTAATATTTTTACTTGTATTTTGATAGGTCTTCCAAAAAAGTAGTGATCCCTTCTCGCAACAGGAGCTCGATGATACTCGCGACCGATGGACTGGCTATTTATTAGAAACATGTTGATGAACTAAGAGGTTCTCATGTCACTAACATTTTTTGTGTAATTTAGTTAACAAGTTCACTTGTATTACAAACATACAATTTATGCCTTAATATAATCGCCTCACTTTTAGAATGAATGTCGAGTGTTTATGTATGAATTAATGTCAAGTGTGTTGAATGATTGTGTATGCTTGTATGTATGTGTTTGTGCATGTATGCTCGTATGTATATGTGGATGAAAGTGTGTATGTATTTGTGAACGAATTTGGTGCAAGAAGAATGTGTTTGCTATGCAGTGTTTTGGTGCAGGCCTGATTGCTTTTTTCTTCTTATAGTTTTAGGAATAGATGTCGGATGTTTTTATTAGCCGACGTTTATTCTTTTGAAGAAAGGTAGAGACGTCGGTTGTTACTTACGACCGACGTCTATACCTAAAGAATAGACGTTGGATTTTAAGCCAGCGGCGTCTATGTATAGACGACGTAGACATAGACGTCAAATCTGAGAATGCTTATATCCGACGTATATACCCATGTACATCCGACATATATTCCCTTTTCTGTAGTAGTGATACAAGTAATTAGGGTATATGGATAAACATGTATTATCTCTCCCATTTTACTGGCCTAGAAAAAACTTGTTAAAAATGATTCTTGCACTCAGAGGAGGGAATTCATAGTTTTTGTGGTGTTACATATAGATTGACGATCCACCTAAAGACACACGTTACATCTTCAACATTCAATTGGAACTACTTACAGGTACAACAAAAGCTTAACTGAGAATCATCCGCAAATAAATATGAATTCGAAAATATTAGTTTGTCGACGACCCTTTTCCATCTATTAGTGAAGAAGCATACTCGTTCCATGTATGGGGAATCCCTGGTAGTCTGGTAGGTACCAATGTTTTCTTCCATATTGTGTTGAGCTTCTTCCCATAAGTTGACAGGTGACTGTCTTTTTTGTAATTTGTATGGTGGCTTATGTTGAGGTATTTAACATGAGTTTTCATCTGCTTCAGCACCTGGTCGAGAATTCTCCTATTTTTAGGGTATTTTTCGAGTAATGTCTGGTTAAAATTGGGCTTGTGGCATGCATTTACCACTGTGTTCAATTCGCCTTCTCTGGCAAACCCAGTACTAGATATTAATCCAAAGACGATCCATTTAGTGATGTAAGTGCACCGGAACCAAAACACGATCTATTTAGTGATGTAAGTGCACCACTTGTGTCCGTCCCTTGCCTCATGATATTAAGAATATATACAAAGTAGAAATGTGTCATCTTTGTATTATATTCATTTCTTGATCTCTTTAAGCTAATTATAACTATGTAACTTAACTCAAGTTACATTGTACACATTATAATTTTGCTTTATCAAGGGACCCACTAATATCATCACTCAATTAAGAGGGGCAATGATAATCGTTTGACTAGCTATCTTTTCTAGCACAAGTCATGCTCAACCAACTATTGCCTTTATCACTATACTCATTGATAGCTTTTGACAATAATCAAATTAAGCACTTCTTGAGTGAAAAGATATAAGTCTCATATCTTAGGATCCAAGACACAGTAAAAACATTAATGACACGAAACACAATTCCATAATGTTTTACTTGTTAGGTCTATTCAATATATAAAAGTAATTTTTTCCTCTTTTATATACTCGTGTCGTCAATTATTTGTAGAGCTACAACAATCGATGACCAACACGACAACCTTATCTCGGTAATTAATGTTCCATGTTAATTACCATGATTGTGAATAACTTTTGATTTATGTAAACTATTATCTTTTAGAGCTCTATGGTTAAGGACCAAGCGCTTCCTCCTTAACACTTCCAAAAGACGAATACCATAATCAAGGAACAAAATGTTAGCACATTCAATTCATAATAATTGACATATGAAAGTAAAACTTTTAGAACACATTCCTTTCATGATCCTGGCAAATCTCACGGCATCGGCCAACGTCTGTGGCATATTATACGTCACCTGAGTATGGATGTGCTTCCTGAGCCCCTGTATGAACTTCCTCGCCCTCTGCAGCGGCATCACACAAATCTCAGGACAGTAACGCTCCAGCGCGTTGAACCTCCGGGTATACTCAGCCAGGGTCGCATCTCCCTCCTCGAGGGTCATGAACTCCTCTCTCCTCCCATCTTTGACATGCTCTGGGAAATACTGCTCATTGAACTCCTGCAGGAAGTCCTGCCCTCAAATACCACTCCAGAAGTGGTCCTCCACCAGTTGGACGCGTCTCCGCCCAACACATACGCTGCCATGTCTGCCTGCCTCTCGAGGGGCACTCAATCGCCTGAAGGATCTCCTGGATCTTCAGAACCCAGTTCTTCACCGAGGTTCTTCAAAGGTTTCTTCAATCCTTAAAGGTATGCCAAGCTTTAGTTTAATCCTCTTTTAGCCTTTGCGAGGATTGGTGAGGCCGGCGGTAGGCCGAAAGGCTCGTCGAGAACCTTGGAGCAGCTTTTCTGCTCTGCAACGGTCGACCGGCGGGTTGGCGCGGTCGACCGGACGTAGTGTGATTCGAGCAAAATCCCTTGCACCGGTCGGACGATACTCTTGGAGTGGACGATCGGTGGTACATTTTTGCCAAGGGAAAAAGGCTCTAGGTGTTTTTGGTCGAACAGGTCTCCTTTGTCGGTCGACCGAAAGCATTGTTGTAAGTCGGTTGGGGGCGTTGACCATCTAAACGGTCGACCGCTCGTTGACTTCGTCCGACCGGAATTTAAGTTAACTTATTGGCAGGTTGACCCGAAGAGTGGTTTCGGTCGACCATGTAGTGCGGATTGTTGGCGAATCTTACTAGAGGGAATTGGTCGACCGTGATTGTTTGGTCGTTCGACCGTTGATTCTTTTTGAGCAAGAGAGGAATTCACTGTTGGATTTCGGTCGAACGGGGCCCCTTTGTCGTTCGACCGGTTGGACGTTATTTCCGTTTTATTGTGGAATAGTAGTGGTGTTTTGTCGACCGTTTGGGGTCTTCTGTTCGACCGTTTGGGCACAGTTTGCATATGGATGCTTGTGTCGTGTGTGGTTGGATCTGATGATACCAGAAAAATACTCAAAATAAGACAATAAAGTAGTTGATTTTATAAAACATATACCACTTAGTCATGAAGTCAATAAATAACAATCCTAGCAATCTAGCTCTTCAAAAATAAACTCCACCTCAGTTACGTATGTTCATTATTTTCAACCATTCACATAATAATACGGGCTCAACCAAGCCGAATAATATAATAAATTGTTGAACTTAAACCTAACAAGCTTATTAACAAAAACAACTAGTAGTCCAATTAAAAGGAGTGATATGAAGCACATATTGAATCAACTTAATAATCTAACATTTAGAAGAAGAAAAAGGATAATATACTTATCTCTTGAGATAGACAATCCTATAGTTTAAAGGCATAAGTTAGTTACAATTAAGCACATGATTTTAGAAGCAACATCATCTTAAACATTGAAGACAATAATAATCCTTTTATTTATTTTCTTACTATTCCATTCTAGATATTATTTCCACAAGTCAAAGCAAACAATCAAAGTGAGATTCATGGTTAACATGTCATAAGAGTTTGTGCTCACTCCAAGGTGGAAACTGATTGACATCATTTCATGCTTATATTTGTATCTTATATCCATTTTCTTTCACCTAAACAATGCTATGTTACGAGTTTTTTGTTTAGTTTTCAGGAATAAATAGGTTTGAAGAGATGAAGCATAAAAGAACCCAAAAGCTTAGAAAAAAGGACTGAATTGTGAGATCTAGGGACCAAGATGCAAGGGAGTAGGACCTGAATGGAAGACAGAAGGACCTAAGAGCAAAACAGAATACTCCACAACATCATGGGGAGTATTTTACCAATTCGATTCGGGTCGGAGCTCCAATAAACGAAGTAGATGCATCCAAGACAACCAAATATACCAAGCAAAGCCCAGCACAAGATTCAACTGGATCCGGACTTTTTAGACCGCTAATTGGCGGTCTGGATCAGCCCAGATCCGCCAAGATATCTCCTGGACTTGTATTAATGTTTGTTTAGCGTATTTGTGGTATTGGTTTAGTCCCACATCGGGGGATTGTCCCGGATTAGCTTTTTCTCTAGCTATAAATAGAACTCTCACCTTCCATTGTAATGACTCCATGCTTGTGGTCATTCTCTCTAATTGAAGTGAAAGCCCTGAAGCAAGAAACTCAATAGGGGAGATGCTACTGGTATTGTGAGTCTTCAATCAATAAAATTTCCTTCGTTTTGTGCTTCTTTTATTGTTGGTACATGTTTTAGTTTAATTGTCTTTTAATAAATCTAGCTTAGTTAATATGTCTTCTTATCTTAGTGTAATCGTCAGTGTAATGTGTAGTGAGTAAAACCACTCCCCTTTTGGGGGGTGGAGATGATTATCATATATGCAATTAAGGAAGGAAGGATGTTTATTTTGAAATGTGTTGATTAATATGAATGCATGCTTGTTTGTTAGAATAGAACACTTCACTAGATGGGTTTTGCCACAAGTTTTCAGACACCTCCCATGCTTGTTTAGTTTCTTAAATAACCAGCTTGTGTTTATGAATGTTAATCAAAATAGGTTAGTGATTTAATTGATGGGTTTTGCCATGATAAGTAGACACCTCCCATACATGAAAACACTACCTACACTTTTGCCTATAGGAAGATATGTTTGCCTCCTTATTGTGTATGTGTAGTCACTCCACCCCCTAAGGGGTCTCTCTCTTACTGATTCCTGCATAGTATCAAGTTCTCTAGCTTAGTGGAAGTATTTGTTAATCTCTTTCTTTCGCATTTGCTTCTTCGTAGTTAGCATAGTTTAGATTAGGATAAACAACTTTCTTCCACCTTTTTGTGCCACTTGATTTCTGATAAACAAGAGGCTGCTCACCTCCCTGAGGACAACCCGTACTTGCCACCGCTTCATCGCGGCCGTGCACTTGCGGTTTTAAATAAAACGTTCAACAGAAACACCAACTCAAAAGGAGTTGGGAATCACACCATCGATGCTGGAACATGGCCAACCATTCCCAAACTAAAAACAACGTAATCATTACTCAATGGACGTTCGAAATTTGGAAATTCGTTCGCGTTAGCGTTCGGTTCGAAAAATATTCGGTCCAAACAATATCCGATCCGGATAATATACAATTTTTCTAATATTCGGGACATGCGAATGCGAATATGGATGTTGATACATCCGATCCGAATAACATCTGATCCAAGATTGAACATCTGTATTATAAGATCTGTATCCATATTTGTATCATATACATATGCAATACATTATTATTCCTAGAAGTATTCATATTTTAACCTTATGTGATTATTCAAATAAAAGTACATCTACTGATCACATTTATACAAACATTGAATATTGATGAGAATTAAATTTATACCGCAAGTTCACGGCGTCAATGAAGACGTGGCAAGTACGGGTCGAACACAAGGAGGGAGAGATATTGTGATTTTCGTGATTTTCGAATTAAGGAAGAAAGAGAGAGAAATATGTTTGGTTTGAGATTTTTGGATTTTAATTTTCTAAAGCAAGAACAACAAAAGAAAAACTAAAAAGAAAAGAAATATGGATGAGAGTCCAGCTGGTGGGGGATTAGATATCGGGTTTTGTTTAGAGAAATCTGAAACTTATAATAAATCACATTAGTTATAAAGCATTACATGATAAATGATTTAACATAAACTCAAGTAATCAAAATATACTAACACAAAATTAAAATAATAACATCATTCTTCTTCTCATCACCCTAAATCCGTCACCCCCACCCTTTGGAGAGAGTTAGAAACTCATGGATGGAGGGAAGGAGAAGGGGTCCTAGAGAAACTACAAAATAAAATTAAAAACACAAAAGAATAGAATTTTATTGCTAAAAAGAAGAGGAGGAGAGGAGCCCCTTTCAATACATGATTCGGCCTTATTTATAGCCTCAACCGGGGATCCTAATACATAAAAGGAACGTACACGCGTTAATACAGCATTGGTAAACATTTGAGCGCACGGATCGACTTTTGTGCGGCGGAATCGCCGCATTTTGTACATGAGGTGCGGCGGAATCGCCACCTTTTTGGCTCGGAATCGATCCGGTTTTTTCCTGTGTGTTTATGGTATGTTTTAGCTGTCCTTTGCGCGTCCGAATTAATTATTGCATATCTTTGGAGATCCGAGTTAATTTATTCAAATATTTGGAGATCCAAATTGATTTTTCTTTACAACTTCTCCAAAATAATCTTTTGGTACTCGTAATTTGCAGTCGGGTCCTCGGCTTTTGCAATTAAGTCCCTGACTACTTTTCTGCTTAAGTCCTTGGCCTTTTTTGTAATTAGGTCTTTGAATGCTTTTATGCTTGGATGGACTTCCATTTGAATCCCGATAATCTTGACTTGGTCTTTATGATAGAAATGAGTCTTTTGCACGTGTTTATGCTCGGGATATGGAAATTTGCATTCAGGTCCCTGTATTCTGTAAATAAGACTAAACACATACCTTAGTAGCATTTATTGATATAAAATTAATCTAAATGAAAGACATATGATGCAATGTATGCAATGCATCAAATACCCCCACACCTAGATTTTTCTAGTCCCTAGCAAAACAGAATATAAGAAAAATGAAAACAGGGAAATCCTAACTCACTTTCGTAGGAATCACGGTTGCACTTAGCATGTGAGCAAGCCTTTAAACCCGTAAGTTTCCTTAGAGGATGAGTTTTGTCTCGTGAGGGTTTTCAGTTGACACACCCACAAAGTCTTAATTCAACATTTCATTCATAACTCTCAATATCTCCACCTCAACCTTATACATCTCACTTTGAATTCTTGCATGCTCATTATATAAATCTAACTCATAAAAAAAATCTGACTTGGTCTTTGTTCCTCCAACATTCACACCACTAACCCTTCTACACATGTTAGCACTTAAATTATTTTGCACGCCTCCTCTGGTGGTGAAGTATCATTCCGATCAACCATGGCATGGATCATTCTTTTAACTTTGGGCCTTGAGTATCTTAAAGTATATATATATATATATATATATATATATATATATATATATATATATATATATATATATATTCCCATGATTCAACACATTTGCTTTTTCTGACACTTTTATCCTTTTGCATTCGCGTAGCGAGTTTGGTCGATAATCCCGAGCTGGTAGACTCAAGTTACCGGGTTTTAAGATACCCCTACGGACCAATGACTCGAAGGTTTGGGATTTTGTAATCATTTTGCAAAATGTGCTTTCCTCACTTTATTCCTTTATTTTTACTTTTATTTTCCTCAAGGCTTAATTGCTATTAGAAGTCCACACTTCCCGGTATATTTTCCTCAACCTCTGCTTTTTATCAACCACTTCAAAGATTTGATTGATCCAATTTAAGTGCATACATGTCTTACAGGGTAATGAGTTATTTCTTTGGAACTTAGATTTATGTCATAATTTCTACAAGCAGAACTATATCATAAGGAACAAAAACTCAATGCAATTTGTACTTGGGTTTTGGTGGTTCAATCTTAAGCTATGTCATGGAATATTGATTTATTATTATTATTAAACGAACATAATATATAGATAGATAAACACCCCCCACACCTAAATCATGCATTGTCCTCAATGTATGCAAAGATAACGCAAATGCACTTATTACCTGAGTCAACTTGCGGTAGAGGTACATGTATGACAGAGCTGGATTGAATGACACCATGTTGGTGCATGTATCCAGTTGAATTCAGTCCAATGGTCTGATTTTGACTCATCAGATCCAGTTTGGTCAATCTGGCTTGCAGAAATCAAGTGATGGTACATAAGACTAGTCAACTAAAAGAGCAAGAGATTCGGTGTGCCTGTTTTTATGTCGAAGGCAGTTGGGTGACAATTGGTACCATGCCATATACCAAACAGAGGGCTACTTGTTTCTCGGTTTATAAACATGTTTAAGTACAGATCGTAACTGCTTCTTGAGACAAAGAAAGTTGTAAACTCACTAGGTGTTATGACCCCAACCCTCATTAGGGTGCTAAGTGGGGTTAGGAGGAGGCTTTGCATGGGGATGGGAAGAGGGGGCGTACGCTGTTGAGGGGTGAGGGTGGAGTGACGTGAATAGTGGGCTGGAGTGTAGGGTTGAGGTGAGGTGATGCTTGGTTGTTGAACGTTTTATTTAAACCGCAAGTGCACGGCCGCGATGAAGCGATGGCAAGTACGGGTCGTCCTCAAGGAGGTGAGCAGCCTCTTGTTTATCAGAAATCAAGTGTCACAAAAAGGTGGAAGAAAGTTGTTTATCCTAATCTAAACTATGCTAACTACGAAGAAGCAAATGCGAAAGAAAGAGATTAACAAATACTTCAACTAAGCTAGAGAACTTGATACTATGCAGGAATCAGTAAGAGAGAGACCCCTTAGGGGGTGGAGTGACTACACATACACAATAAGGAGGCAAGTATATCTTCCTATAGGCAAAAGTGTAGGTAGTGTTTTCATGTATGAGAGGTGTCTACTTATCATGGCAAAACCCATCAATTAAATCACTAACCTATTTTGATTAACATTCATAAACACAAGCTGGTTATTTAAGAAACTAAACAAGCATGGGAGGTGTCTTAAAACTTGTGGCAAAACCCATCTAGTGAAGTGTTCTATTCTAACAAGCAAGCATGAATTCATATTAATCAACACATTTCAAAATAAACATCCTTCCTTCCTTAATTGCATATATGATAATCATCTCCACCCCCCAAAAGGGGAGTGGTTTTACTCACTACACATTACACTAACGATTACACTAAGATAAGAAGACATATTAACTAAGCTAGATTTAATAAAAGACAATTAAACTAAAACATGTACCAACAATAAAAGAAGCACAAAACAAAGGAAATTTTATTGATTGAAGACTCACAATACCAGTAGCATCTCCCCTATTGAGTTTCTTGCTTCAGGGCTTTCACTTCAATTAAGGAGAATGGCCACAAGCATGGAGTCATTACAATGGAAGGTGAGAGTCTTATTTATAGCTAGAGAAAAAGCTAATCCGGGACAATCCCCCGATGTGGGACTAAACCAATACCACAAAAACGCTAAACAAACATTAATACAAGCCCAGGAGAAATCTTGGCGGATCAGGGCTGATATAGACCGCCAATTGGCGGTTCCAGACCGCCAATTGGCGGTTCCAGACCGCCAATTAGCGGTCTAAAAAGTCCGGATCCAGTTGAAACTTGTGCTGGGCTTTGCTTGGTATATTTGGTGGTCTTGGATGCATCTACTTCGTTTATTGGAGCTCCGACCCGAATCGAATTGGTAAAATACTCCCCATGATGGTGTGGAGTATTCTGTTTTGCTCTTAGATCCTTCTGTCTTCCATTCAGGTCCTTCTCCCTTGCATCTTGGTCCCTAGATCTCACAATTCAGTCTTTTTTTCTCAGCTTTTGGGTTCTTTTATGCTTCATCTCTTCAAACGTATTTATTCCTGAAAACTAAACAAAAAACTCGTAACATAACATTGTTTAGGTGAAAGAAAATGGATATAAGATACAAATATAAGCATGAAATGATGTCAATCAAATACCCCCACACCTAACTTTTGCTTGTCCCGAGCAAAACAAATAAAGAGAAAAGCATACGAAAAACAAGAAATCCTAACTCACTTTCATAGAAAAGCATACACCAAGGTGCACGCACACAAACCAAAACCTTTTTTTCAAAGAATGTGCGTAGAGGAGAAGACGGGGGAACACAGGAGAGAAAGAATGACTCAGGAGAGAAGGGAAGAAGTCCCTATGCTACGGCGGATGGGTACAGGTAGAAGCACACAAGTAAACAAGGCTCAAGCAATCCTAAGGTCCCTATAGGTCCTTACAGCTAGACGACGCCTAACTGCGAGGTCACACGGCCTCAACACGCCTCACCTCCCTACGACGACGACCACAAAGCCCAGCAAGTGAGCCAAGATCTGGGGATCTCGTCTCTCCTACTATCGACAAAGTGGGCAACGCCGATCAGGTCATGACGGTCGGGACCGGATCACTCTCCTAATGCGTCTGAATTCCTTAAGGTCAATGTCTACTTGATTTTAAAATTAGGCTCTTGATTAGTGTGGTTTTTGGGCCGAAGGAAAAGGTGATGAAATCCTCACCTTACCTTTTATGGGACAGCCCCTCCTTAGTAGCGTTTTGGAGTCCTAATCTAGCAATCAACTCTCCAAACAAACCCTCAACTCACACTTGGTTCAATGCACTTCCTACTAACTTATGCATGTTCATATGAAATGCATGAATGAGAGTAGAAGGTGCGTACCTCACGCCAGCTCTCAGCAACAGAAAATAAAGCTAAGATAAAAGACAATCTAAATGCCTAAGTCACATACATGATGCATGACCTAAACAACAAGAATGCCTAATCTTTTGCTTTGAGTTTTAGGGTCCAATTTGCTTAAAGGAGGTTTGATTATTGATCTGGGGACAAACTATAAGTCAAAACATGCCAAATCGAGTCCCAGATCACTATATCATATAAAGCAATACTCCACAGAAATTTAGAGGTGAAATGAAACAATCAGACCGCTGATTGGCGGTCTTCTTCTCTCGGACCGCCTCCAAACTTCACCAGATGCTTCCCCTTCTCAATGTGAGTCTCCTGAAACAAAGAAAACTACAAGACAAAAATTAAATCCACTCGAATCGTCCAAACAAGAGTCTGGACTGACACCTCCCCAGCAACGGCGCCAAAAACTTGTTGAACGTTTTATTTAAACCGCAAGTGCACGGCCGCGATGAAGCGGTGGCAAGTACGGGTCGTCCTCAGGGAGGTGAGTAGCCTCTTGTTTATCAGAAATCAAGTGGCAAAAAATTGGGGGAGAAAGATTGATTATGCTACTCTACACTAAACTACGCTAAGAAGTATGAAATGCGAACGAAAGAAACAAACAATGAAATGACAACTAAGCTATGAACAAAAGAAGAATGCTGGAATACAGATATGGGAAAACCCTTAAGGGGTGGAGTGAGTGCACATAAGCAAAGAGGTTGGTGTTGAACACATTCTTTAAGCACAAATTAAGGTGGTGTTATCATGCATAAGAAGTGTCTAAATGTTGTGGCAAAACCTATCAATCTATTCACCAACTTAGTTGATTAACATTTACATATGCAAGATGTTTATTTCAGAACCTAAACAAGCATGAGAGGTGTCTAATCATTTTGGCAAAACTCATCAAGTTATAAATTCTATCCTAAACAAGCAAGCATACATTCATGTTTTATCAACACATTAGAAATAAAGCATTCAATCCATTCTCATTTGCATGTATGTACATCTACTCCACCCCCCAAAGGGGACGGAACTACTCACTAAACACTACACTAATTATTAAACTAAACAAAGAAAGCATATTAACTAAGCTAATAAAACTAATGAAATGAGATTAAGCAAAGCAAAACAAGAAACATAAAACAAACAACATAATAAAGAAAACTTACATTAAAATGACTCATATTAAAAGTAGCATCCTCCTACTTTAGTGTGTGCTTCAAGGCCTCACTTCTAGTAGGAAGAATAGTCACTTAAAATATGGAGTGATTACAATGGAAGGTGAAGAGTTCTATTTATAGCCATGGAAAAAGGAAAAACGGGACAATCCCCCGATGTGGGACTAAACATATACCAAAAATAGCCTAAACATCCTGTAATACATGTGCTGGAGAAATTTTAGAGGATTTGGGCCAAAATGGACCGCCAATTAGTGGTCTTGGACCGACAATTGGCGGTTTATATGGTTCAGATCCTGCTCATTTTTGTTGTGGGCTTTTCTTGGTATATTTGCTGGTCTTGGATGCATTCACTTGGTTTGTTGGAGTTCCGACCCGAATCGAATTGCTAAAATACTCCCCATGATGGTGTGGAGTATTCTGTTTTGCTATTAGGTCCTTCTCTCTTACATTCAGGTCATTTTCCCTTGCATCTTAGTCCCCAGATCTCACAATTCAGTCCTTTTTCCCAGCTTTTGGGTTCTTTTATGCTTCATCTCTTCAAACCTATTTATTCCTGAAAACTAAACATAAAACTCGTAACATAGCATTGTTTAGGTGAAAGATAATGGATATAAGATACAAATATAAGCATGAGATGATGTCAATCATTGGTTGATGGGTTTTAAGAGGAAACTATCGTTTCCCTCTTCTTTTTCTTCCTCTCTTCATTCTCCTCTCCACCCATTTCTCTTCATCCCCTTAGTGGTTCGTGAGTTGGTGGTGAAGGTGCGCGTGAGGCAAAGACGCGGCGAGGAGAAGGAGCAAGGAGGTGCGTGCGGTGTGGCCAGAGTAGTCGTTGGAGCTTCGGAGTTCTCCGGTGTCTTCGTCGTTCTTCAAGAGAGGTATGCCAAGTTCTTGCATTAAAGGCCTTAGTGATCACCCACGTTGGGGTGATGTTCTGGTAGGTCGCGGGAGGTCGGAGACCTTGTCGGCGACGAGTTTCAGCGTCAAAACCTCAGCTGGCGCGAGGTTGAAGACGTATGTCGGTCGACCGGGTCCCTTGGACGGTCGACCGAACGTAGTGTATTTCGTCTGCCTGGCGTGTTTCGGTCGACCGGGTCTTTGTGTTCGGTCGACCGGAACTTAAGTGTACCGGACCCTTGGTGTGGTTGCGGTCGACCGTTTATGACGTAGAAATAATAGGTTGACCCTGTAAGGCTTCGGTCGACCGAGACTCCTGAGTCGGTCGACCGATAGATTGGATTTTGATGTTGACCAGACTCCGAATTTTGACCTCGTTCGGTCGACCGGTTTTAGACCTTCGGTAGACCATTGGATTTATGTGTTGCGCAAATAGTTCGACCGTTGCAGACGCTTCGGTCGACCGATTCCCTTGTGGAAGCGGTCGACCAAGGTGTCACTTTCGGTCGACCGATTTCCCTTGTGGAAGCGGTCAACCGGTTGCCACAGCGGTCGACCGATTCCCTTGAGGAAACGGTCGACCGAGTGTCTCTTACGGTCGACCGTTTTGCACAGGACAGAATTCCTGGTTCCGCTTAGGATGCCAACTCTGTCCACGGAAACTTGTGTCCTCGCCTTGTGCGTGAGCCGGGGGGTGACGGTGGGCGCGTTACGCGTGCCTGCCCAGGGACCGCCGTGTGGAAGAGTGTGGGTGTCCGGAACGTGTCAGCTCCATGTATGGATCGTGACAAATCTGGTGGATCGTTTGACTCGCGTTAGAGTAGCAGCCTGAGGGATTGCGGATCTCATTGCTTCAGCGGGCACGCAACTGTCGTTGGGTGAAGTGACTACCGGTCTGAGGGGCTACGGAGGCCGCTGCCCTGCTTTTATAGCGGCGGAGTTGGTGTCTGCACGTGGAGCTCGTTGACCCTGCGGACTTCGGTTCAGATCTGTCATTTATCTGGCCTTTGTGTGGCGGATATGTTCGACTGGCCTTGATGGCAGTGATTGCACATGTCGTGCGGCCTGTGTGGCGGCAGTAGGGTCCCTGTGTGGCGGCAGGGAGGATCGCGCGTAGCCTGTGTGGTTGCGAAGATGGACTGCCGATGATGTGTTCCGGCAGGTAGCTCGACTGGGCACCTATCGAGTGAGATCTCGTGCGGTCTGTGTGACGTCGGTTGATGAACCGACCTGAGCGACGACTCCGTTGGTGTGGTGGTGGACCACGATGTTTTCAGATCTGATTCTACCTGCGCGGAAGTGCGAACGCCTCCTCACCGATCCCTTGGCTTGTGTAGTCGCGTGTGGGGATGTGTTGCGTGCTGTCCGTTAGACCGTATGTGCCTACGGTAGGTCTCTACGGGGACCCGATGTTGGACCGTGCGGCCTGTGTGGCGGCGGTGATGTTTGACCGTGTGACCTGTGTGGTACCGGTGGTTGTTGGACCGTGCGGCCTGTGTGGCGACGACGATGTTGAGGACCGTGGGGCCAGTGTGGCAGCGGTGGCGATTATAGACTGTGTGGCCTGTATGGCAGCGGGAACGATTGCAGGATGGATGTCCGGTTTTGCCCTTGTGGGAATGTTTACTGCTTTGTATTTCATGTCATGCTATACTAGTACGTTAGGGCATATAGGTGAGCTTGTCATACGGGGTTTCCTTATGGAAACTCAGGCATTGTTGTTGCATCTTTTCAGGACCGCGTTATGTTCCGGCGGGTGGTGACCAAGGGAGATTGCATTTTGGGACTGGATCCTTTCGTCTACCTATTTAGGTTGTCGTGATTGCATGTTTTATATATTTTGTATTCCGATGTAATCACTTTTTTGACAAACTTTTATGTAATATGGTGCATCTTATGTATTTGGGTATTTCTTTCAGTAATGTCCCCACTCTTGATGGTTTTATCCACGTGTTTCCTTTGATTTTAAAATTTTAAATTTTCCGCTGTTTGGGGATGTTACACTAGGTTTAAGGGTTCATATATCAAATTATCTAAACAATTTCACTAAGACAGCTCAACCGGCCCATTCAATATTTCCATATAGACATCTACATGATACACCATACAGAAGGTGAATAACGTTTATCTTTCGAAAACAAACAACAAAGATAGTTCTTATTACGTAAGATGAGCCGTCGCTGATTCAGCCACTGTGTATGCCATGCTCCTCCAAATTAATTTATCAACGAAGAAGAAAAGAGCAATCCTGAGTCCAGTGCCTATGCAACTTCCATGGTTATCGCACTTGTAGTTTGCTGCAAGGAAAAATCCTATGCATTAGGCACAAATTCAGAGTAAAGATGACTAGAAATTAATTAAGTACCAAATAAAAACTACACGATGATATGAAAAAAGGTTGATGTGTCCTTAAGTAAATTTGTTGGCCAAATTACCAAGTTGATTACAATTGTAGTATTTAGGATCTCGGGCCAACCTCGTCACAGCAATCCATCGGACGTAAGCAGCATGATAGATAGCTTTAGAATTCACTTGTGTTCCTATCAAATGCAACTGTCCTAGGAAGGACAAATGACCCACAAAGCATCCACTTCCCAAGCGCAACAAGTCGTACTCTGCGCATTTCAATGTCCATAATAGAAACACCGAGAGCCACTTTTATCCTCTGCAATCCAATGATTTAAAATAATGAACTTTTAAAAAGATGGTGTGATGACTGACTTTGTAGAAAACAATATATCTTTACCTCCTGAAAGTCGAACTCCGGATTCTCAGACTTAGAGAATCCATAAACGTGAACTCTAGGTAACACCACATCCTTCGGTCTCCTTGAGAGTAATGCACCTGTCAACCAAAACCTTTTAGAGAGAGAGAAAAACCTATTGAAAAGTAAAAATTTATGTGCAATAAATAGAAAGCCAATTACATCATTTCACAGAAAATTAGATTAGTATTCTTATTTGATGCGCTTTCAGATACCACAGGAAAGCGACTTCATACCACAGCATTGATGGCTGGTTTTAATGTGCAGCAGCAGAATTCCTGAATGTCTGAGGTCATACAGATATAGTCTTCGATGTTCAGCAATCACAATGACAATATGATTTTTTAAAAATATATTATAATGATTTAAAATGCTATAGGAGCTATTTTAAGGCTACTAAAAAGTCTAAAATACTAGCAATTTGTTGTGTAAAATAAAAATATGTGCAATCCAAACTAACAATGAATGCTTTCATAAACTATTCAAAAAAATACGAGAGACAACTAATGGCAGATAAATTTCAGTGTTTTAGGAATTAAACGACATCATAAAATGCAGTTATTGGTCTAGATAACAATCATTTATGCAAGTACACCACAGCTACATATGCAAGAATCATATTCCAGCACTAAGGAGACCATAACCGTCAAAATAAAATAAGTCAGAAGGAAGCTTTCACAACCAAAAATAAGCCAGTGAGCCCGAATACTCAAAACCACACCCTCAACCTAGAAAAATGACACTTTCTAAAGCTCCTCTCAAAGGCATAGCCACTGTTTACAGATGTATTTGCAATACAAGGACTCGATTAACATGTTCACTATAAACGTGATGCAACTAAATGTTACACTAACCAAGAAACTCAGCAGCATCATTTGGCAAATTCATAACCACTTGTGTTATGGAATACGTTCGGTCCATAGAAAACACTAACTTGATGAATCTTCTAGCGTCCATATTAAATACCTGTAAGCCAATAAAAAAGCTTTATATTCCCACAAATATAAAGCAAGTGCCTTGAAGACGCACTAACTAAACGATTAACATATTCATGAATTCTGACAAAGGAGATTCAGATTCACAGTCAAATCTTGTTTATAAATCCTATAACTTTATTGTGTCAATTATCAACCTCTACTTTTCTCTCAAGATTGTTTAGAACAATATTTCTATCAAGGTAGTCAACAGCAACAGGGTTTAGATCATTTGCATAGACACGCTTCACTTTTTTCGCTGCGGATATGGCTATTGGACAAACTCCAGAAAAAACATCACCTGTGTAGCAAAAGCTTTAGTGAGACAGCGAAAGAAAACTGCAATTTATATATCTATAAGCACAGGACAAGAAGAATACTAGGAAACAAATCATCTGACATTGGAAAAATTATATGTATCCGAATCCGTAAATTTCATGCAGATACGAATATGAATATACCTATATCCAATCCGTTGATAAACCTAATAGGCTTGCAATTCAGTCCAATTGTTTGATTTTGACTCATCAGATCCAGTTTGGTCAATCTGGCCACGAAGAGAGAGATGGGGTACAAGAGAGGAGGGATAGTTCTATTTATAGTCATAGAAAAAGGTAATCCGGGACAATCCCTCAATATGAGACTAAACAAATACCAAAAATAGACTAAACACACTCTAATAAACGACCCAAAGAAATATTAACGGATCCGGAGCAACCCGGACCGCCAATCAGTGGTCTACAGGCTTTGGATCCGTCTGGTTTTTGTTCTAGGCTTTTCTGGATGGATTTGTTGGTCTTTGATGCATCTACCTAGCTTGCTGGAGCTCCGACCCGAATAAAATTGTCAAAATACTCCCCATGATGGTGTGGAGTATTCTTGTTTACTCATTGTTCCTTCTATCTTGCACCTTAGTCCTTGAGTCTCTCAACTGATCAGTTTTTTTCCTTCTTTTAGGTCCTTTCATGCCCCTTCTCTTCAAACCTCTTTATTTCTGAAATTCAAACATAAAGTTCGTTACGTAGCATTGTTTAGGTGAAAGATAATGAATATAAGATACAAATATAAACATGAAATGATGTCAATCAGAAATCTTCAGTTGATTAATTAATGCCTCTAGAAATGCATCCAAATGAGTCAAGCTCCAAGCGTGGGAGGTCATGTTGCTTTTTTGGGAGATCAAAGAGTATCTGGCAATCATTATTGGAAAATGTTTTAATTTCAATATTAGAACAAAAAGATCTAAACTCCTCATTAGAGTTCCATAAGAACATCATTATGATAACCATCACAAGTATAGAAAATTTCTAGGAACAATAGTTGTAGATCTAATACCTTGACAAATCTTAGAATCGGATGTAGGGTTGTAAATGAGACGGGTCAAATCCGTCAACCCACAACAATCGACTCGGTGGATCCAGGTTAGGGCTGCAATTTACAATCAGTTTAGAAAATAAAACCAGCTAATCTGCCAAACTACATCCTTAATTGATAGGGTAGTGTCGAGGGAAAACTAAACCAACTAACCCTCCAAACAGATAGAATAAAATAATAACAAAAATTAATAATATTATATACACATATAAATATATAATCTAACTTATCACTCAATAAACCTATTGTTTAACTTATTATTAATTTATAATCTACCAAAATATTGCTTAATGTGAACCTCCCATGGTCCCAACCCAAATATAAATTATTAATTTACTAAACAAATTATTTAGATGTTTTTTTAAAATTTTCAGTATTTTAATATTTTAAAATATGAGAACCCACCAACCGTTCCGCAACCAACTATAATTTGAAGTAACATTTAAGAAGAAGAACCTCCTCTCTGACTGATGAGTGTGAACAATTAGAAAATTTTCTTTGCAAGAAACATGATCGAGGAGGCGGATGCACCTTGGTGGGAGGTGGGGCACCTGCCCCACCTAGATTTCCATACACAAAAATTGTTTTTTTATCACAATTCACAGCCGAGTCGGTCATGCCTACGTGGCCATGGGTATCCAGAATGGGTCAAATCGGAACCGAACTGGGATAAAACCGATATGGGTTGGATATGGTTACTCAATTTCAGAACCAACCTGGTTCCCGTTCTAACTACTGGAATTGGATCCGGATCCAGAACCACTGTATTATTAAAATAAAAAAATTAATCCGCAAAAGTTGTGAAAAATGAAAATAACAGTTTTTATTGGTAAAAATTAATTTTTTTACAGATTTGGTGTCGGATCCGATTCTGGGTACCCAAGTTTGGAACCGACCGGTATCCTGTTTGGTTCTGGATACCCAAATAAGAAACGGATTCGGTTCTGATTCTCCCAATACTTGAACCAGAATCGATCTGATACCATCCCTAGTGATGCCCAAATCCAATCCTCTCCTTCGTAAATTTGATCTCCCCCTCAGCTCATCGCCTCCTCCCCAAATCAATCGGCACAACTCCTTTTGTAATGACTTTTATTTGTGTTTTTATATTAAATTGTTTAGTTAGTTAGTTGTTTAATTGATGTGTCGTGTTTTATGTTTATAAAAAAATTGGTTGTTTGAATTTTAATGTATTTAAGTTTGAAAAAATGTTAAAAATAGGAAGGATATTTTTATTTAATTTTTTAATTTAAATTATCATCTTAAAGTTTTGGATTTTAAAAAAAAATGACCAACGTAGAGACAGCCCCACCCTTCTTTTTTTCTAGATCCACCAGCTGGGTAAATGTGATTGACTTTCTAAATGGATAAAGGCGAAAGTGAGTAGAAACCTCCGGACTACCTGTGTTATTACTATACATTTTCCACTAACGGTGGTAACTAACAAGTCGTATGCCCACCGAGACAAATTCAGTAGGTTAGTAGAGTTTTTAGTTTAGAATAATATAGATTAAGATTTATGCCCACGTGAAATGGATTGATTGCCTTATGAGGTTAATCAAAGCAAAGTTAATGAAACTTTAAAAAGAACATTTTCTAAATTGTGACGGTGTTATCACATGTTTGTGATCATTAATCTTGATTTTAAGGGTTGAAGTTTGGAAAATTAAATATTGTATGCTATGTTTGTGACCGATGATGGAAATCGATGGGCTGAAAAGAAAAAAATCATTATTTTCTTACTAATACTATTAAGGCCGACAAGTAGGCTACGACAATGGTGGATTGTTTATCTGGAGCACTGTTAAGCACTGAATAAGCCTTCTATTTTGGAACAAAAATGTAATATCAAATTAGAATATGAAATCTTCGAGTTAATTTATACATGTCTGCCTCCTCAAAGAAAATATCCGGATTAGGGTGGATCATTTTTAAATGTTGAATTATAGAAGGAACATTGATGTTACACATACTAGCAACACGTGAATATTTCTTGTTAACTTTTATTTCATGAAACATTTGTTTCCCATGATACCTAGAGTTAATGTAACGCCCCGAAACAGTGGAAAAATTAAAATTTTAAACAGATAAAGAATCAACACTAGGGTCGTCACCAAACCACGAGTACATATATAATATAATATGATATTGTACGATACAAGAGTCAAGGATGATTACAACCCAACACAAAACATATACAACACATGTACAAGGGAAAATCATCCACCTCGAAAAACAAAAGGAGACAGGATCTGGTCTGGGTGCTCCTGTCCGCAGTCACCACCTCCTACTGACGCGTACGACCTGACATAAAACATGAATATGCCTGAGTTTCCTGTGGGAAACCCCGTATGCCAAACCCCTAAAATATGAACATAATATGCGAAATGAAACATGGAATGAAAATGCAGTAAGAACACATCAATCTCCCATGCACACCAGGCACCGCCGGAAAACATCGGCATCGGGTCTCAAGGGTCCTCTCACCCCAACCCGACAACATGTGCACACAAGGCACCCGCTCCTCAGAGCCACAACAACAACGTGCACACACGGCACCCGCTCCTCAGAGCCACAACAACCACGTGCACACACGGCACCCGCTCCTCAGAGCCACAACACGACCCTCCTCTCAGGCCGGCAATGTCTGTACCGTCGCCCCAAAAAAAGGCCGGAGACCCGTTGCCCTCGAGGCGGATCCAACAACACACGGCACAAGCATCCATATGCAAAACAGTGCCCAAACGGTCGAACGGAAGAACCCAAACGGTCGACCGAACACCACAACTATTCCTCAGAAAAACCGAATTAACGTCAAACCGGTCGAACGACTCTCAAATCACGGTCGACCGAAATCCAACAGGGAAAATCCTCTCTCGCTCAAAAAGCACCAACGGTCGAACGACCCTCAGATCACGGTCAACCGAAAACAACCAGGGAAATTCCCCAACAAAACCGCACTACACGGTCGACCGAAACCACACTCCCGGTCGACCGGCCAATAAGTTAACTTAAGCGTCGGTCGAACGAAGTCAACGAGCGGTCGACCGTTTAGATGGTCAACGCCCCCAACCGACCTACAACAGTGCTTTTGGTCGACCGGCAAAGGGGACCCGTTCGACCGAAAACACCCAGAGCCTTATTCCCCTGGTAAAATGCACCACCGGTCGACCACTCGAAGAGTATCGTTCGACCGGTGCAAGGGTTTTCCACCCGAATTACTCTACAACCGGTCGACCGAACCATGCCACCGGTCGACCGATTATAGTGCAGAACGCAGCTGCACGGGTCCGACGAGCCCTCCGGCCTACCGTCGACCACCCCAACACCCACCAAAGCATAAGTGAGCATCAAAGTAAAGCTTGACATACCTTAAGGCTTGAAGAAGCCTTTGAAGAACCCACCAAGTCGCCTCCACAAGCGCTTCTCCTCCTTCTCCGGCGGAATCCGAATGCGATCACCTTCCTCCGGCCACACGATCCGGCGAGCCTCGAGCTTCTCTCAGCTGGATGTGAAGGATCGAGAGAGAGAGAGAGAGAGAGAGAGACACGCGTGAGAGAGAGAGGGAGTGAGAAAACGAGTGAGGGAGAGAGAGAATCCATCCAAATCTTATACCTCTCCTCCTTCAATCTCCACCATCCATCACAACTCCTCCCATCCATCTCAGCCCTCCATCTCCTCCTCCCCTAATCCTCCACCTAAAACACAATTAAACCCAAAATGCAAAGGGTTAGGATGTAACAGTTAAAGTACTAATTATAACTACAAGAGAAAATTAACACCACTATGGAAACTATGGACTTCAAATTTTAGCTTGAGAGTAGAACCAAGCATCATTGAGAAGATTGTGTAGAAACAATAAATTCTGCTAACAAGTAGAAAGACACATACTACGGTCAAGCCAAACACACCTCCATCTCCACCCTTTCGATTCTAGCAAAAGTGGTGGAGTCCAAATAAGTGTGATTCTTTGTCGTTGCTAAAATGATCAGTCTTTATTAGCTAGGGTTCTGCCACCACATGCTTGCAATTGAATAAACCCTAACCACTCTGACCTCCCATTTTTAGCAGCAACAATGAAACTTGCCTTGGTGGTTAGCTCTCCACACCAAAAAAAAAAAAATTTTTTCAACACCTCCCAATGTTAATATGTACCTTTTTCTTGTGGACATGTTCTTAACAAGGATGTTTGTGTCTAGCAACGCTGAGGTTACATGAATATATAGGGCTTAGCATAAGAAGAACACAAATGAATCAATGTGAACTTAGAAGAGAGCATCAAATAATAAAATTAACTTTCATTCCTATACTCAATAATAACTACAATTCACTATGTATAATCTCAAATTTTATAATACAACAAATTTTATAACACAACGTGCACACACGGCACCCGCTCCTCAGAGCCACAACAACAACGTGCACACACGGCACCGCTCCTCAGAACCACAACACAACGTGCACACACGGCACCCGCTCCTCAGAGCCACAACGTAACCCTCCTCTCAGGCCGGCAATGTCTGTACCGTCGCCCCAAAAAAGGCCGGAGACCCGTTGCCCTCGAGGCGGATCCAACAACACACGGCACAAGCATCCATATGCAAAAAAGTGCCCAAACGGTCGAACGGAAGAACCCAAACGGTCGACCGAACACCACAACTATTCCTCAGAAAAACCGAATTAACGTCCAACCGGTTGAACGACTCTCAAATCACGGTCGACCGAAATCCAACAGGGAAAATCCTCTCTCGCTCAAAAGCACCAACGGTCGAACGACCCTCAGGTCACGGTCGACCGAAAACAACCAGGGAAATCCCCCAACAAAACCGCATTACACGGTCGACCGAAACCACACTCCCGGTCGACCGGTCAATAAGTTAACTTAAACGTCGGTCGAACGAAGTCAATGAGCGGTCGACCGTTTAGATGGTCAACGCCCCCAACCGACCTACAACAGTGCTTTTCGGTCGACCGGCAAAGGGGACCCGTTCGACCGAAAACACACAGAGCATTTCTCCCTTGGTAAAACGCACCACCGGTCGACCACTCGAAGAGTATCGTTCGACCGGTGCAAGGGTTTTCCGCCCAAAATACACTACGACCGGTCGACCGCGCCATTCCGCCGGTCGACCGTTGCAGAGCAGAAATGCTGCTGTAAGGATCTCGACGAGCCTTCCGGCCTACCGTCGGCCACTCCAACCCTCGCAAAGGCTAAAAGGAGGTCTACACTAAAGCTTGGCATACCTTAAGGCTTGAAGAAGCCTTTGAAGAACCTCGGCAAGCGCTTCCTCGCAAATCTCTTCTTCTCCGGCGAAAACCCGAACCCGATCCTTTTCCTCCGGCCACCCGATCCGGCGAACCTCGAGTTCCTCCTCACCTCAGAGAGCTGCGGATCACGCGAGAGGGAGAGAGACTTGAGAGAGAAACGAGTGAGAGAGTGAGAGACAAGTGTGACAGAGAGAGAGAAGAGTTTTCCAACCTTATATACTCCACCTCTTTCAATCTCCACCATCCATCACAACTCCTCCCGTCCATCTCAGCCCTCCATCTCCTCCTCCCCTAATCCTCCACCTAATCACAATTAAACCCAATTAGCAAAGGATTACGATGTAACAATCCAGCCTCCTTAAAGAATTTCGTCCTCGAAATTAGGACCAATTCTCACCGAACAAATCCGGGTACTTCTTCCGGACCTCATCCTCAATCTCCCAAGTGGCTTCACGCTCGCTATGGTGCTGCCACCTGACCTTCACCATCGGAATGGTTCTCCTCCTGAGCTGATGCTCCATCCGATCTACAATCTCCACGGGTCTCTCCTCGAGAGATAAGTCCTGACCGATCTCCGGAACACAGATCTCAATCACATGCGATGGATCGGCAACGTATTTCCTCAACATAGAAACGTGGAAAACGTTGTGAATACCCGAAAGCTGCGGCGGCAAAGCAATACGCTAGGCAACCTCTCCGACACGATCAAGAATCTCAAACGGTCCGACGTACCTCGGACTGAGCTTCCCTTTCTTCCCGAATCTCATCACTCCACGAGCTGGTGAAATCCTCAAGAAAACGTGATCGCCCACCTCAAATCTCAACTCTCGTCTACGCCTGTCTGCGTAACTCTTCTGTATGCTCTGAGCCGTCGCCAACCTCTGTCTGATCACGCCAACCTTCTCAGCATACATCTGAGAAATCTCTGGTCCAACCAACTGCCTCTCGCCTACATCACTCCAGCATACCGGCGATCTGCAAGGCCGACCGTACAGAGCCTCGTACGGTGTCATCCCAATGCTCGAATGGTAGTTATTGCTGTAGGCGAACTCGATCAACGGGAGGTGTTCATCCCAAAATCCTGCCCAATCCAGAGTACACGCTCTCAGCATATCCTCTAGCGTCTGGATAGTCCTCTCTGACTGCCCGTCCGTCTGTGGATGAAAAGCTGTGCTGAACTTCAACTGAGTCCCCAAAGCCTTCTGCAGACTGCCCCAAAATCTGGAGGTAAACCTCGGATCTCGATCAGAGATAATACTCACAGGTACACCATGTAACCGGACTATCTCCTCGATGTACAGCTTCGCCAAACCCTCCAACGGTAAGGTGGTCCTGATCGCCAGAAAATGCACCGACTTGGTCAGTCGATCAACTATGACCCAAATCGCGTCGTGAGATCTCCTCGTCTTCGGGAACCCGGTGACGAAATCCATAGTCATGTGCTCCCACTTCCACTCTAGCAGATCTATACTCTGCAACTGCCCTGCTGGCCGCTGGTGCTCAATCCTCACCTGCTGACAAACCAAGCACCTGGACACGAAGTCTGCTACGTCTCGCTTCATCCCTTTCCACCAGAAACTCCGCTGTAAATCTTTATACATCTTGGTACTCCCCGGGTGAATGGAATATCTGGCTCTATGTGCCTCCTCCATGATAGTATCCCTCAGACCACCTGCTCTCGGTACCCAGATCCGACCTCTGAACCTCAAGCCTCCATCGACTCCGACACTGAAATCTGATCCGTCCTTATCAGCTAACTGCATCAGACTGACCAGCTCATCATCTGTTCTCTGAGCCTGAACAACTCCCGAAATTGTCTGCGGCTCCAGTCGAAGTCCCACAATCACTGCCCCCTCAGAGCCCTCCGTAAAAGGTCTCCACTCCGTGAAGGCCTCAAGCAACCTCCACTCCTGAATGCACAAGCTCGCAGCTGACAACTCCACCTTCATACTCAAGGCATCCGCGACAGAATTCGCCTTCCCCGGATGATACAAAATGGTGAAGTCATAATCCTTTATGAACTCTAGCCATCTGTGCTGCCTCATATTCAACTCTTTCTGCGAGAAGAGATACTTCAGACTCTGGTGATCTGTGAAAACCTCAAACTGCTCTCCATATAAGTAATGCCTCCAGGTCTTCAGCGCGTGAACCACCGCTGCCAACTCCAGATCATGAGTCGGATAATTCTTCTCATGAACCTTCAACTGCCTCGAAGCATAAGCGACCACTTTCCCGTGCTGCATCAACACGCAACCCAGACCGATACCAGAAGCGTCACTGTAAATCACATAGCCTCCGCTACCACTCGGTAACGTCAAAATCGGTGCTGTAGTCAGTCGCCTCTTCAGCTCCTGGAAACTGTCCTCACACTTCTGGGACCAAACGAACTTGACACCCTTCTGTGTCAAAGCCGTCAGTGGGGAAGCAAGTCTGGAAAAGTCCTGAATAAATCGACGATAATAACCTGCTAAGCCCACAAAACTCCTGATCTCAGACACACTGGTCGGAGCTCTCCACTGAGTCACAGCCTCAACCTTCTCTGGATCCACAGAAATCCCGTCTGCTGACACTACATGTCCCAGAAAGGCCACCCGATCTAGCCAGAAATCACACTTCTTGTACTTAGCATAGAGCTGCTGATCTCTCAGAATGCTAAGCACAATCCTCAGGTGCTCCCGATGCTGCTCTCTGTCTTGTGAGTATACCAGTATATCATCCACGAAGACAATCACAAACCTGTCGAGATACGGCTGGAAGGTCCGATTCATCAGATCCATAAACGCTGCTGGTGCATTCGTCAGTCCAAACGATATCACCAAAAACTCATAATGCCCGTACCTCGTCCTGAACGCTGTCTTCTGGATATCTGCATCCCGAATCCTCAACTGATGGTAACCGGATCGCAGATCGATCTTCGAAAAGACCCTCGCTGACTGCAACTGATCGAAAAGATCCTCGATCCTGGGTAAAGGATACTGATTCCTAATGGTAACCTTATTCAACATCCGATAATCAATACACATCCTCAGCGAGCCATCCCTCTTCTTCACGAAGAGCACTGGAGCTCCCCAGGGTGAAACACTGGGCCTGATCAAACCTGAATCCAGCAGATCCTGCAACTGCTTCTTCAGCTCAGCTAACTCCGCAGGTGCCATCCTATACGGAGCCTTCGACTGTGGTGTAGTCTCTGCTACCAGATCGATACCAAACTCGATCTCTCTGTGAGGCGGTAACCCGGTGATCTCATCAGAAAATACCTCAGGAAAATCCAGAACAACCTCGATATACTCCAACTTCTTCACCTCAAAATCTGGCACCACTAGCGTCGCTAAGAACGCTCTACAACCCTGGTGAATCATCCTCTAAGCCTTCACTGCCGAAACCAAAATCCGACCATCTCCACTCTTAGTCCCTCTGATCAGCAAATCAGGAAGACCCTTCCTCGAGATCAGAATCTTCTTCTCTCGGCACAAGACCCGAACATCGTACTGGGACAGCCAATCCATCCCAAGTATGACATCGAAGTCTACCATCGGTAATAAGACCAGGTCTGCCGGGAACTCCTGGTCTCCCGAAGCAACTGTGGCGCCGGGGAGGAAGCTCCCCACAATGCCCACCAAACCCAAGGGTGTGCTGACTTCCAACGTGGCAGTCAACATCGCAGGGGTACGGCCTAACACGCTCGCAAACTGCTCAGAGATGAACGAGTGTGTGGCCCCGCAGTCGAAAAGCACTCTAGCAATCAAACCATCAACATAAAGCGTACCTTCCACCACAGCGCTGACATCTCTAGCCTCCTCCGCCTGAATAGTGAAGACACGTCCCACACTCTTCCCCTGCTGGGAGGGTGCAACTGGTCGACTCGGTCCCGCTCCGCTAGCTGAGGAGGAACCCGGTCGTCCACTAGGTCCACCTGACCTACTCGGGCAGGAACGAATAAAGTGACCCATCTGGCCACAACCATGGCACGCACCAGATCTAGCCCCACACCTGCGCCCGGGGTGAACTCTACCGCACTGCCTGCACTGCCCTGAGTACTGAGATCCACCACTATCAATCCGGGGCCTCTTTCCCGGATTTCCCGAAATCTGATCTCCAGGTCGCACACTGGTCTTCGTCTGCACCTTCCTGGTCTCTACCGTCTCCTGGTAGTCCTGCTCCATAATCGTCGCAAACTTCACTGCATCAGCTAAAGTCTGCGGCATACTCGTGGTCATACGTGACCTGAACTGTGGCCTCAACCCTCGGATAAACTTTCGAGCTCTCTGCTCCGGTGTCACATAAGTATCCGGACAGTAACACTCCAGGGCGTGAAACCTGCTAATATAGGCCGTCAGCGTCATCTCTCGCTGCTCGAGTGCCAGGAACTCCTCCTTCTTCCTATCCCGCGCATGCTGGGGAAAATACTGCTGGTTGAACTCCGCGAGGAATTCCTCCCAGCCCACCTCCTCGCTGTCCTCAAACACAACAGCCGACGTGGACCTCCACCAGTTGGCCGCCTCACCGTCCAACACATAGGTGGCCAGATCCACCTGCCTCTCAGAAGGACACCCAATCGCTCTGAAGATCTTCCGGATCTTGAAGACCCAATCCTCAGCTACCTCCGGCTCACCACTGCCATCGAAGGAAGGAGGGTGATGTCGCATAAACCGATCCAGCACTGCCCCCGCCCCTGCCTGCTCGGCCTGTGCGGATTGGCGCTCAAGAAACTCGCCCAGCCTACCAAGAGTCCCCTGAAGGGTCCTCCTCTCCTCCTCCTCTCTGTCCTCCCTACCAGTCTCCTCACTGGCGTCCCTAAAACGTGAAGGTGGCCTCACACGTCTCGGAGCCATCTACACAAGAGGACAGGAAACGACAATGAATTAATGATTATGAATGAATGTATGATGAATGGAAACTAATGCAAGACCTCTAAGGTGGTTTCATTGGACAAGCACACCGGGACCGAAGGCTCTGATACCAAATTGTAACGCCCCGAAACAGCGGAAAATTTAAAACTTTAAACAGATAAAGAATTAACACAGGGGACGTCACCAAACCACAAGTACAGATATATATATAATAGGGAAACTGTTAATTCCCTGAGGGTACATGATTGACATCATTTCATGCTCATATTTGTATCTTATATCCATTATCTTACACCTAAGCAATGCTACGTGACGAGTTTTATGTTTAGTTTTCAGGAATAAAGAGGTTTGAAGAGAAGAGCCATGAAAGGACCCAAAAGCTGGGAAAAATCACTGAATGGTGAGATCTAGGGACCAAGATGCAAGGGAGAATGACCTGAATGTAAGACAGAAGGACCTAAGAGCAAAACAGGATACTTCACACCATCATGGGGAGTATTTTACCAATTCTATTCGGGTCGGAGCTCCAACAAGTCGAGTAACCGCATCAAAGACCAACAATACCAGAAAGCAAAGCCCACAACAAATTCCAACACGATCCGACAATTTTGGACCGCCAATTGGCGGTCTTGGACCGCTAATTGGCGGTCCATATTGCTCAGGATCCGTCGAAATTTCTCCTGGACTTGTATTAATGTTCGTTTAGGCTATTTTTGGTATTGGTTTAGTCCCACGTCGGGGGATTGTCCCCGATTAGCTTTTTCCATGCTTATAAATAGAACTCTTCACCTTCCATTGTAATTACCCATTGCTTGGTGGCATTCTCTCTACTAAGGAGTGAGCCTTGAAGTAAAAACTCAAGGTGGAGAAGAATGCTACCTTCAATGTGAGTCATTTTGTTAATAAAATAATTCTTCTAGTTTCTTTAAATCTTGTCTTTTAATTTGTGCATGTTTGTTTAGTCTTTCCTTTCCTTTTATGTTTCTTTAATGCTTCTTGCCTTCTTAGTTAACTTTCATTTCAGTATTATGCTTTCTTTGCTTAGTCTAATCAGTAGTGTAATGAGTAGTGAGTAGTTCCATCCCCATTTGGGGGGTGGAGAAATATGTGATATAATCATGTAGTGTATTAAGTGTGTGTTATTTTTATCCCTTGAGCTTTACATGATTTCCATAACCATCTAATGGGTCTCCACTCTTATCTTTGATAGGCTAATGCTCTTGAATGAAGCTTAGCTTATGCTTTGATTAGTGGACCTATTTTATGGGGAATGATAAGGTTAGGATATGGATGAAGTTAATGTTGGAAACACAATTTGTAGTGTATGTGCTCTTGTTGCCTTTACCTTAGCTAATGTCTTCTATGTTTTAATGATGTAGTGAAATCTTAATTCATGTAGAGGCATAGTAGGGTATAGTCTTTATACTTGAGTTCATGTAGCTTCATTCTAATTAATGTCTTGTATGTTTTAATGATGTAGTGAAATCTTAATTCATGTAGAGGCAAAGTTGGATGTAGTTTTATGATTTCATGCACTACATGTTGTGAGGAGCTTAATGAACACACACACACTTCTTTATGTTCACATTATTTCTCTACCCCCTTTGGGGTTTAGTTTGCTTGCTTTTCTTCCATTTCCATTTGCACCTTAGTGTAGTCTAGTGTAACCAACCTTTCTTCCCTTTCTTTACCTCTCGCCTTCGCACAAACCAAGTGTCGACACACCTCCCAGTGGACGACCCGTATTTGCCACCGCTTCAACGCGGCCGTGCACTTGCGGTTAAATATAAAACGATCAATCAAGTTTTTGGTGCCGTTGCCGGGGAGGTGCTCTGTCCAGACGTTGGTTTGGACGATTCGAGGGGTTTTTAATTTTTTGTTTTCAGTTTTTCTTAGTGGCAGGGAACCTGAGGATCAAGGGGAAGCGACTGGAGTAATTGGAGAGCAAAAGACCCAAAAGTGACCGCCAATCAGCGGTATGGGACCGCCAATTGGCGGCCTGGTGAGCCTCAATTGCTCTCAAATTTGTTCCAGTTGTTATGTTGTTCACTTTAGTTATCTGGGAGCCCAATTTTGCATGTTGTGATCTTTAGTTTGCTCCCAGATTTAATTTCAATCCCCTTTAATCAACTTGGACCATAAAACTCAAAGCAAAAGATTAGACTTCTTGCCATCTAGGTCATGCATCATATGTAGACCTTGCATGCATCTTTCGTTTCTTTGCTTTACATTTTGTCGTTGATTGCTGGAGCGAGGTACGCATTCCTTATCACTCATTCACGCATTAGGACATTCATTAGTGAGTAAGGTTTGCATCGAAACAAGAGTGAGGTGAGTGCTTGTTTGGTGAGTTGCTTGCTAGCCTAAGATTTCAAAACATCTTTAAGGGGCATCACCTATAGACTTCAAAGATAAGGTGGGGGATTTCATCACCCTTCCCTTAGCCCCAAAAAGCACACTCAAGTAAAGCCTTAACTAAAAGCAAGTAGACATTGGCCCTAGGAATTCGGACGCACTAGGAGAGTAATCTAGTTGAGACCGCCATGACCTGATCGGCGTTGCCTACCTTGTCGATAGTAGGAGGTACTGGATCTCCGGATCTGGTATCACTTGCTGGGCATTGTGGTCCTCGTTGTAGGGAGGTGAGGCGTGTCGAGGCTAGTGACCTCGAAGTTAGGCGTCGTCTAGCCTAAGGACCCATTGCCTTACATTGTTTGAGCCATGCTTGCTAGTTAGGCTTCTACCTTCACCCTGTACCCTCGCTAGCTCTAGGGATTCTTCCCTTCTCCTCTGAGTCATCTTCTTCTCACCTTCTTCTACGTTATAGTCTCCTCCCCTTTACACTCTCTGTTAGCGTTTAGGGTCGAGTCGAGCACTTTTTGCGAGCTTAGCCTCGTGGTGGTGAGAGTGTTCGACTCGAGAGTTTTTCTTGAGATGGATGGTTACATGGGCGACCATTCATATCATTGTTGGGACCAGGACGATTCTCCCTGGTATTCCGGACCCATGCAACCTGGGGTGGCTCAGACGAACACCCCGTACGGTTGGGATGATCTTCATTATGTGACTGAGCAATCTTCATATAGGGGTGATATGAGAGAGGCACCGACGGCTAGATCTCCATCTAGTTATGTTGGATCATACTCTGGGCAACAAACTTTGGCCTCTTTCATGCATGCGGTAGACGACATGAGTGCACCAGTGGCTCCAGTAGCCATACCGTGCGATTGTTGTGGGTTGAGTGGTCATAATATCGGGGAATGTCCTTATGTTCCCCCAGAGCCTGAGTATGAGCATACATTTTCCCAAAATGCTCAATATGACCATTACGCATCCGCGTACATCCCGAGAGTGATGGATTCATGGGGAAACAATTCTTATTCAAATTCTTATACTTCATATTCACCCCAGTATCCTCCTCCCGAATACCCAGAATTCTACCAGCACCCCACTCCAAATCATTGGACTCATTCTCAGCCCATCAACACCCAACCTCAAAATTTCCCAAGCTCTGACTTGGACCTCATCGTTGACCGCATACCTGATTCCTTGAAACAAACTTTCCTTACGTTCATGGAAACCACTCAACAGTCCATACAAAATATGACACTGCAAGTGAGTCAAATGTCGCAGAAATTACGTGAATGTGAGGAGAGTAACCTTTCTCGTCAACATGAGGATTCTTCTTTTGATATCGAACCACCACCACATCCACAAATTCAAAGCACAACCTTTCAAAGTCAAACTCCTAGTCAGTCTGAGGGACTTGGGGTTTCAATTCACGATCACTTAGTGGAGGATTCGATTCAAATTAAGAATAACTTGGACCAGCTTCATTATGAGTCGGCACAGGATTGTGCCTTATCTTTTTGTCCCGTGGCCCTTGAGCCACATGATCTTCATATTGTGCCTCTTAAGGACTCACCTCTGGTGGAGCAAGAGCTCCCTAGTACCCTCAATTTCAAACAACCTGATGAGAGTTTGCCTCTCACTATTGTTCCTGATCATCTTGGAAATGATGGAACATCAAACAACTACATTGCTCATGAGGGTATTAGGAGTTCCTTGGAGGATACCTTGGGTATGAGACCCACTTCCTGTTCTCCTGGTGAGTTGGACATTGATTGACATCATTTCATGCTCATATTTGTATCTTATATCCATTATCTTTCACCTAAATAATGCTATGTTACGAGTTTTATGTTTAGTTTTCAGGAATAAATAGGTTTGAAGAGATGAAGCATAAAAGGACCCAAAAGCTGGGAAAAAGGACTGAATTGTGAGATCTAGGGACCAAGATGCAAGGGAGAAGGACCTGATTGCAAGACAGAGGGACCTAAGAGTAAAACAGAATACTTCACACCATTATGGGGAGTATTTTAGCAATTGGATTCGGGTCGGAGCTCCAATAAACAAAGTAGATACATCCAAGACCACCAAATACACCAAGCAAAGCCCAGAACAAGATTCAACTCGATCCGGAAAATTTGGACCGCCAATTGGCGGTCACTTTGGGCCCAAATCCACCAAGTTTTCTCCTGGACGTGTATTAATGTTTGTTTAGGCTATTTTTGGTATTGGTTTAGTCCCACATCGGGGGATTGTCCCGGATTAGCTTTTTCCATGCCTATAAATAGAACTCTTCACCTCCTATTGTAAGCACTCCATATTTTAAGTGGCTATTCTTCCTACTAGAAGTGAGGCCTTGAAGCACACACTAAAGTAGGAGGATGCTACTTTTAATGTGAGTCATTTTTATCAATAAAGTTTTGTGTTTCTTTCATTGTTTGTTTATGCTTCTTTTTATTGTTTGTGCATGTTTTAGTTTAATCGTCTTTTATTTCTAGCTTAGTTTTAATATGCTTTCTTTGCTTAGTTTAATAATTAGTGTAATGTTTAGTGAGTAGTTCCATCCCCTTTGGGGGGTGGAGTAGATGTACATACATGCATTAGAGAATGGGATGAATGCTTTAATTTCAATGTGTTGATTAAACATGAATGTATGCTTGCTTGTTTAGGATAGAAATTATAACTTGATGAGTTTTGCCAAAATGATTAGACACCTCTCATGCTTGTTTAGGTTCTGAAATAAACACCTTGCATATGTAAATGTTAATCAACTAAGTTGGTGAATAGATTGATAGGTTTTGCCACACATTTAGACACTTCCTATGCTTGATAAACACCACCTTCATGTGCTTAAAGAATGTATTCTACACCCACCTCTTTGCATGTGTGCACTCACTCCACCCCTTAGGGGTTTTCCCATTTCTGTATTCCAGCATTCTTTCTTTGCTCTTAGTTTAGTTGTTATTCCATCATTTGTTTGTTTCGTTCGCATTTCATACTTCTTAGTGTAGCGTAGTCTAGATTAGCATAAACAACTTTCTTCCCCCTATTTTTGCCACTTGATTTCGTACAAGCAAGAGGCTACTCACCTCCCTGAGGACGACCCGTACTTGCCACCGCTTCATCGCGGCCGTGCACTTGCGGTTTAAAATAAAACGTTCAACAAGTTTTTTGGCGCCGTTGCCGGGGAGGTGCCAGTCCAGACTCTTGTTTGGACGATTCGAGTGGATTTGATTTGTGTGTTGTAGTTTTTCTTTGTTTCAGGAGACTGGGAATAGCAAGTGGAGGCTACTGGAGAAATTTCCAGACGACCTGAGCACTTCAGACCGCCAATCAGCGGTCTGAGACCGCTAATCAGCGGTCTGGTGAGCTCTGTTCATCTTTTAATTTCTTGCTGTTGTTTCTCTAAATGATCTAGTTATCTGGGACTCAATTTGGCATGTTTTGACTTATAGTTCGTTCCCAGATCAATAATAAAACCTCCTTTAAGCAACTTGGACCCTAAAACTCAAAGCAAAAGATTAGGCATTCATTCTTGTTTAGGTCATGCATCATGTATGTGACTTAGGCATTTAGATTGTCTTTTATCTTAGCTTTATTTTCTGTTGCTGAGAGCTGGCGTGAGGTACGCACCTTCTACTCTCATTCATGCATTTCGTATGAACATGCATTAGTTAGTAGGAAGTGCATTGCAACAAGTGTGAGTTGATTGCTAGATTTAGGACTCCAAAACGCTACTAAGGAGGGGCTGTCCCGTAAAAGATAAGGTGGGGGATTTCATCACCCTTTCCTTCGCCCCAAAAACCACACTAATCAAGAGCCTAATTTTAAAATCAAGTAGACATTGGCCCTAAGGATCTTGGACGCATTAGGAGAGTGATCCGGTCCCGACCGTCATGACCTGATCGGCGTTGCCCACTTTGTCGATAGTAGGAGAGACGAGATCCCCGGATCTTGGCTCACTTGCTGGGCTTTGTGGTCCTCGTTGTAGGGAGGTGAGGCGTGTTGAGGCCGTGTGACCTCGCAGTTAGGCGTCGTCTAGCTGTAAGGACCTATAGCGACCTTAGGATTGTTTGAGCCTTGTTTGCTTGTGTGCTTCTACCTGTACCCATCCGCCGTAGCTTAAGGACTTCTTCCCTTCTCTCCTGAGTCATTCTTTCTCTCCTGTGTTCCCTCGTCTTCTCTTCTACGTACATTCTTCATTTGAAAAAAAAAAGAAAAAAAAAGAAAAAAAAAAGAGAGTTGTGGTTTGTGTGTGCACCTTTGTGCATGCTTTCGTGGACACGAGACGATAGTGGTCGTTTGACGAGGAGCGTTGTCAATCCGGCTTCGGTCATCGATTTCTCGACACCTCCCTCCTCTCGTGTCGCACGTAGTTCGGGTCCAATGGCTGCTAATTTCCGTGAGGAGGATCAGTTGCTGGACCCACCTGTTCGACCAGTGCTCCCAGTTGTCGTTCCCATACCTCTACGTGATCGATGCTACCCGAGCCGTACAGCTCTACCCTCATGCATCGTATTACCAGAGGCTAATGGGAACCATTTTGAGGTTAAGCCTCAATTCATTTCCATGCTCCCTCATTTCACTGGGAAAGGTGACCCCTATATCTTTCTCAGGGAATTTGAGGAGGTCTGTGCTATGTTCAAGCTGCAACAACTTAGCACAGACTCCATCCATCTTAGGCTCGTTCCTTTTGCACTAAAGGATGATGCCAAGAAGTGGTTGTACAGCAACCAGGCGAATTCCTTTAGGACTTGGGATGAGTTTCAATCTGCATTCCTCAAGAAGTACTTTCCTAATCATCGGACTCAAAAATTGAGGAACGAAATCAATTCGTTCTATCAACATGAGACCGAACCATTTCATGCATATCTTGAGAGGTTCAAAGAGCTACTATCCTCGTGCCCTCACCATGGCATTGAGTTGTGGCGTCTTTGTCAGATTGTGTATGAGGGTCTTCACATCCCGTCCAGAACGCTCCTTGAGTCCATGTGTCAAGGAGAGTTCTTGGGAAAGGATGAAAGGGAGGCATGGGCCTTCCTAGAAGACCTCGCTGAGAAAACCATGCAGTGGGAGAGTGTGAGGGAACCACCTGCATCATCTAGTATAGGAGCGAGGATCGCGAATGCAAACTCAACTAGATCGGGTTCCGCATTTGCTATCGATACCACTACGGCCACCGAGGCACGCATGGCGGCCTTAATGCGCCGTATGGATTCGATTGAGCTCCAAAACCAACAAAGTGCACCTCACATGTCCACATCTGGTCCAGTTCCTTGTCATTCATGTGGTAGGATAGGTCATGTAGAGAGCGAGTGTGAGTCCATTCCTCCTGAGATGGAGCGTGTCAACGCCATCTATGACAGAGCTAGGAATGACCCATACTCATCATCTTATAACCCTGGATGGAGGAACCACCCCAATTTTTCATGGAACCAAAATAGTGCCCCGGGTGGTCCTTCAAACTCCTCTAGACCACCTTACCAATCACACCAACCTCCCATGCATGCACATTCCTATCAGCCACCCCAAGCGCAAACCACCAATCCATCGGGTTTCCCAAATTCCAATAATATGGAAACCCGATTCAATTCGCTTGAGACCTTGACTCGTGGACTTGAAAACTCAATGAAAAATTTTATGTCTAGCACAAGTCAAGTTCTCACTTCAAATCAGCAGACCATGAAATCTCTAGAGCTTCAGATGGGCCAATTGGCTCAGTCTGTACATGAAAGAGAGAGAGGGTCTTTTCCTAGCCAGCCTGAGGCTAACCCCCGTGTGTACCAGCAACAACACATGCAAAATGAGAATGTGGTCCCTCGGGGGAGGCAAGTGAACCATGTGGAGGAACCTGTTCACCATGTCAATTCCATTGTAACCTTAAGGAATGGAAAACAGGTTGACAATCACATTTCCTTGCCACACCCACCACCATCTATGCAGCCCCTCAGTGGGAATGGTGGTGAAGAAGAAGCTGAGGGTGAGGGTAATACACCAAAGCTTTCTTCTCAGGCACAGCAGAAAACCTACCTGCCAAAAGCTCCTTATCCAAGTAGGTTAAACAAAAAGCAGAGTGACAACATGGACAAGATATTAGAGGTATTCAAGCAAGTGAAGGTTAACATCCCCTTGTTGGATGTCATCCAACAAATACCTCAATATGCCAAAGTGTTGAAGGATCTCTGCACAACCAAGAGGAAGACCAATGTTCCTAAGAAAGCATTCTTGGCTGCAAATATCAGCTCACTTTTGTCCAATCCTACCTACACAAAATACAAGGACCCTGGGTGTCCTACTATTCAGTGTACGATAGGGGACACTAGATTGAGCAATGTTTTGCTTGATTTAGGATCAGCGGTCAACCTCCTCCCATTCTCTGTTTATCAACAGTTGAACTTGGGAGAATTGAAACCAACTAAGATCACCCTCCAACTGGCGGATAGATCCATTCGTATTCCCATGGGGATTATCGAGGACGTGCTTATCAAAGTTGGAGATTTTATATTTCCAGTCGATTTTGTTGTCCTCGATACCAATCCTGTTGCGAACACCCACTCTCAAATACCTTTGATTTTGGGTAGACCATTTCTGGCAACCTCCAATGCCTTGATTAATTGTAGAAATGGTCTCATGAAGCTCTCATTCGGTAACATGAGTGCCGAGTTTCATGTGTTCAACTCTGGTAGGCAACAGGAACCCATGGATGAACCTTTAAATCTAAATCTCATCCGCCAATTGGAGAAAGCACCACAAAATCAACGAACACCCCTAACCCCAATGCAACCCATTGAGAATGTTCGTGGGCCCAGTGAAGACTCATTGCCTGTCTTTGCAATGCAACAGAGTGAGCTGGCCTCGAACATGAATGTCCAAAGGGAGTGTTCGTTGCATGATTCAGTTGAGAGTACTAGTGAGGGTGAGACACCTCATCATATGCCTATGCCAGAAGGTGTCTCTACCTCATGTCCCATGGCCATTGAGCCATTTGAGCTTCATTTTGACTCCAACAAGGACCCACCTATGACCGAGTTTATGCTTGATGGTCTAAATGATGGTGGGAGGTCCTTGTTGGATGACTTGGGGAGAAGCCCCATTTTTAGTGATGCAGGTCTGCTGCATCCATCGAATGAGCTTGAGGAACTCATTCCGATGCACCCGCCTATTGGTTGGAGGGTTTTCTTCGATGAGCAATTAAACCCTAGTGAGGCAACACAACTTCATTCTTTGTTGCCCACACCCAACCAATATCATGAGGGGTTCGAGCCTTTCAGCTTTGACCTTTCACCCCTCATGACACCTCAGAGTACCAGTGGAGTTTGCCCATCTCGGCAAGTCTCTGGTCCTCCTGACTTGATGTTCTCATTTGATGTTCCTTGACCAAATGATTATGAGAATATCTTGGTTGATGTATATATCTTTCAAAAAAAAAAAAAAAGAAAAAAGAAAAAAAAGAAGTACCTTTTGAGGGAATTTGGGTTTGTGTCCATCAACATGACCCCGAACGTCCCTTTGTACTTCATGTTGGTGAGATAGTTCCTTTTTCATGCATGTATCCATGTAGTATCTTGTTCACATTCATTGAGGACAATGCATGAAGTAGGTGTGGGGGGGTGTTTTACGTGTGTACATATTCGAGTCTTTTTCCATTGGTTTTCTTTTCTTTTGTGTGTACTGCTAGGGTCATGTTAGTATGCCGCATTTAACATTGATATATCTGTTTGCCATGATCCTTGGGTGACTTGTCTTCTTTTGCTTGCCGAGTGCTTTAAAATTTTCACATTTCTTTCAAAATCTTCATGTGTTTGCGAAAGAAAATGTTTTTGTGGGTTTTGCGTGTGTTTAGCATGTGCAAAACCGTTGAGAGGCAAAGTAAAAAGAAAGCTCCCAAAATTGTCTTGAACTTGATGCATTAGGATTTCTAGTTTACTGGCTTTAGGTCTTATCGAGTCGTTAGGATGCACCCTGGTTTTCCCTCGGGGGGCGTGTAATCATAGGGTTTCAGTACTCAAACATTTAAAGAAGTCCACCCTGAACCTAGTGAGTCAAATAATTCGTGTCTGTTAGTATAAGGAAGTTTGTCGTAGTCAAGGGCCCTTAATCTCTTTTTGTGAAACTTAAGTGTAGGGGTTTTGGTTCCCATGTAGATGAATAAGTGGTGTTCTCTCTTCTCGCACGGCTCCTATCACTCGGGAAAGTAGGTCTGAGGGGACTTTGTGCCTGGTGCTTTCGAGTCATCTGACTTGGGATGCACCGACCGAACTCCCGTTACACGGGTGGTAGGGATCGCCCTATGTGGAGATTTGGGGGAAGGTGTACGTGATAGTGTAAGTCCTCATAGGCAATGATGCACGAAACCTGACCCTGGGAGAATCAAACACCAACCAATAAAATGCTCCAAAGAAAGAAAAAAAGAAAAAAAAAGAGTCAAATAAGAACCAAAATGGACTTTACACGTTGTATCACATTCAGAAGTTAAGGTTGCCGATGTCTTTCACTTAATTCCTTAGTTAACTCTCACGAATAACTCATTAGGCTAGGTGTGTGGACCGATTACATATATAGAGTCGACCCGTAGTATTACCGCGTCCCATGATCGACAAAATAAGTCCAACGAGTCGTGTAGTTAGATTGATTAATGCATCTTGTTCGGATTTTGTGGGTATATCCGCTGAAAACCCTCAGGAGACAACACTCCTCCTCCTTGGCGACAAGGAGGTTTAACGGCTTGTTGCACGTGCTAAGTGCAACCGTGATTCCTACGAAAGTGAGTTAGGATTTCTTGTTTTTTTTTCGCATGCTTTTCTCTTTCTTTGTTTTGATCGGGACTAGCAAAAGTTAGGTGTGGGGGTATTTGATTGACATCATTTCATGCTCATATTTGTATCTTATATCCATTATCTTTCACCTAAATAATGCTATGTTACGAGTTTTATGTTTAGTTTTCAGGAATAAATAGGTTTGAAGAGATGAAGCATAAAAGGACCCAAAAGCTGGGAAAAAGGACTGAATTGTGAGATCTAGGGACCAAGATGCAAGGGAGAAGGACCTGATTGCAAGACAGAGGGACCTAAGAGTAAAACAGAATACTTCACACCATTATGGGGAGTATTTTAGCAATTGGATTCGGGTCGGAGCTCCAATAAACAAAGTAGATACATCCAAGACCACCAAATACACCAAGCAAAGCCCAGAACAAGATTCAACTCGATCCGGAAAATTTGGACCGCCAATTGGCGGTCACTTTGGGCCCAAATCCACCAAGTTTTCTCCTGGACGTGTATTAATGTTTGTTTAGGCTATTTTTGGTATTGGTTTAGTCCCACATCGGGGGATTGTCCCGGATTAGCTTTTTCCATGCCTATAAATAGAACTCTTCACCTCCTATTGTAAGCACTCCATATTTTAAGTGGCTATTCTTCCTACTAGAAGTGAGGCCTTGAAGCACACACTAAAGTAGGAGGATGCTACTTTTAATGTGAGTCATTTTTATCAATAAAGTTTTGTGTTTCTTTCATTGTTTGTTTATGCTTCTTTTTATTGTTTGTGCATGTTTTAGTTTAATCGTCTTTTATTTCTAGCTTAGTTTTAATATGCTTTCTTTGCTTAGTTTAATAATTAGTGTAATGTTTAGTGAGTAGTTCCATCCCCTTTGGGGGGTGGAGTAGATGTACATACATGCATTAGAGAATGGGATGAATGCTTTAATTTCAATGTGTTGATTAAACATGAATGTATGCTTGCTTGTTTAGGATAGAATTTATAACTTGATGAGTTTTGCCAAAATGATTAGACACCTCTCATGCTTGTTTAGGTTCTGAAATAAACACCTTGCATATGTAAATGTTAATCAACTAAGTTGGTGAATAGATTGATAGGTTTTGCCACACATTTAGACACTTCCTATGCTTGATAAACACCACCTTCATGTGCTTAAAGAATGTATTCTACACCCACCTCTTTGCATGTGTGCACTCACTCCACCCCTTAGGGGTTTTCCCATTTCTGTATTCCAGCATTCTTTCTTTGCTCTTAGTTTAGTTGTTATTCCATCATTTGTTTGTTTCGTTCGCATTTCATACTTCTTAGTGTAGCGTAGTCTAGATTAGCATAAACAACTTTCTTCCCCCTATTTTTGCCACTTGATTTCGTACAAGCAAGAGGCTACTCACCTCCCTGAGGACGACCCGTACTTGCCACCGCTTCATCGCGGCCGTGCACTTGCGGTTTAAAATAAAACGTTCAACAGACATGCATAACGAGGTGCTTGACCTCGTTCCGACCCACCAGCCTGTTGGTTGGAGAGTTTGGATTGATGATCATAACTTCAGTTCCGCAACGGGAGATATTTTTCTTCCGTTGCCCCTTATTTCCCAAACTCTTGAGAGGTTCAAGCTCTTTCAGTTTGATCCTTTGAATGAGACGCCTTTGCGTCCAATTCATGAACCTCTCATTTCATCTGGTGCTCTTTGTGAAGGGGGCCCACGCATGCGTATTCTGGCCCCGCGTGGTGTCATGTTCCCTTTCCAAGTGCATTGACCCACTCTTGAGGTTCCCATTTGATGTCTTTTGACAAATGAAGATGGGAACTTATGTTTGTACATAGTTATATATAAAAAAAAGAAAAAAAAAGAAAAAAAAAGAAAAAAAAAGAAAAAAAAGAAGTACAATAAAAGACTCCTTCAGTGAGCATTGATTGTTGCGAGCCCCAACCCTTGTGTATTTGGGCTCCATTTCTTTCACGTATTTGTATCCCTTCTTTAGCATCTCACAGGTTTTGAGGGAATTCGGGTTATGTCCATCAACATGACCTTGCACTTCCCTTTGTACTTCATGTTGGTGAGATCTCTCCTTTTTATGCATCAATCCATGTAGTATCTTGCTTGCATTCATTGAGGACAATGCATGAAGTAGGTGTGGGGGGGTGTTTTACGTGTGTACATAGTCGAGTCTTTTTCCTTTGATTTTGTTTTCTTTTGTTTGCATTGTTAGGGTCATGATAGTGTGCTGCATTTAATATCGATATATCTGCTTGCCATGATCCTTGAGTGACTTGTCTTCTTTTGCTTGCCTAGTGCTTCAAAATTTTCACATTTCTTTCAAAATCTTCATGTGTTTTCGAAAGAAAATGTTTTGTGGGTTTTGCGTGTGTTTAGCATGTGCAAAACCGTTGAGAGGCAAAGTAAAAAGAAAGCTCCCAAAATTGTCTTGAACTTAATGCATTAGGATATCTAGTACGTGGCTTTAGGATTTATCGAGTCGTTAGGATGCACCCCAGTTTTCCCTTGGGGGTGAGTAATCATAGGGTTTCAGTGCTCAAACATTTAATGAAGTCCACCCTGAACCTAGTGAGTCAATAATTCGTGTCTGTTAACTTAAGGAAGTTTGTTGTAGTCAAGGACCCTCTAAATCCTGTTGTGAGACATTAGTGTAGGGGTTTTGGTTCATGTGTAGATAAGAAATAAGTGAGTAGGTGTTCTCTCTTCTCGCACGGCTCCTATCACTCGGGAAAGTAGGTCTGAGGGGACTTTGTGCCTGGTGCTTTCGAGTCATCTGACTTGGGATGCGCCGACTGAACTCCCGTTACATGGGTGGTAGGGATTGCCCTATGTGGAGATGTGGGGAAAGGTGTACGTGATAGTGTAAGTCCTCATGGGCAATGATGCACGGAACTTGACCCTGGGAGAATGAAGCTCCAACTAATAAAAAGTAAAAGAAAAAAAAAATGTGAAAAGAAACAAAAAGAAAAAAAAAATGATAATGCAAATAAGAACCTTAATGGACTTTACACTTTGTAGCACTTGAGGATGTTGAGGTTGTCCATGTCTTTCACATAATTCCTTATTTAACTTGCTCGAATGGTTCATTAGGGTAGAGGTGTGGACTGATCACCTATATAGAGTCGGCCCGTAGCATTACCGCGTCCATTGATCGACAAAATATTTCCAACGAGTCGAGGTCTAGATTGAATAATGCATCTTGTTCGGATTTTGTGGGTATATCCGCTGAAAACCCTCAGGAGACAACACTCCTCCTCCTTGGCAACAAAGAGGTTTAACGGCTTGTTGCACGTGCTAAGTGCAACCGTGATTCCTACGAAAGTGAGTTAGGATTTCTTGTTTCTCGTTTGTTTTTCTCTTTCTTTGTTTTGCTCGAGACTAGCAAAAACTTAGGTGTGGGGGTATTTGATTGACATCATTTCATGCTCATATTTGTATCTTATATCCATTATCTTACACCTAAGCAATGCTACGTGACGAGTTTTATGTTTAGTTTTCAGGAATAAAGAGGTTTGAAGAGAAGAGCCATGAAAGGACCCAAAAGCTGGGAAAATGACTGAATGGTGAGATCTAGGGACCAAGATGCAAGGGAGAAGGACCTGAATGTAAGACAGAAGGACCTAAGAGCAAAACAGGATACTTCACACCATCATGGGGAGTATTTTACCAATTCTATTCGGGTCGGAGCTCCAACAAGTCGAGTAACCGCATCAAAGACCAACAATACCACAAAGCAAAGCCCACAACAAATTCCAACACGATCCGACAATTTTGGACCGCCAATTGGCGGTCTTGGACCGCTAATTGGCGGTCCATATTGCTCAGGATCCGTCGAAATTTCTCCTGGACTTGTATTAATGTTCGTTTAGGCTATTTTTGGTATTGGTTTAGTCCCACATCGGGGGATTGTCCCCGATTAGCTTTTTCCATGCTTATAAATAGAACTCTTCACCTTCCATTGTAATTACCCATTGCTTGGTGGCATTCTCTCTACTAAGGAGTGAGCCTTGAAGCAAAAACTCAAGGTGGAGAAGAATGCTACCTTCAATGTGAGTCATTTTGTTAATAAAATAATTCTTCTAGTTTCTTTAAATCTTGTCTTTTAATTTGTGCATGTTTGTTTAGTCTTTCCTTTCCTTTTATGTTTCTTTAATGCTTCTTGCCTTCTTAGTTAACTTTCATTTCAGTATTATGCTTTCTTTGCTTAGTCTAATCAGTAGTGTAATGAGTAGTGAGTAGTTCCATCCCCATTTGGGGGGTGGAGAAATATGTGATCTAATCATGTAGTGTATTAAGTGTGTGTTATTTTTATCCCTTGAGCTTTACATGATTTCCATAACCATCTAATGGGTCTCCACTCTTATCTTTGATAGGCTGATGCTCTTGAATGAAGCTTAGCTTATGCTTTGATTAGTGGACCTATTTTATGGGGAATAATAAGGTTAGGATATGGATGAAGTTAATGTTGGAAACACAATTTGTAGTGTATGTGCTCTTATTGCCTTTACCTTAGCTAATGTCTTGTATGTTTTAATGATGTAGTGAAATCTTAATTCATGTAGAGGCATAGTAGGGTATAGTCTTTATACTTGAGTTCATGTAGCTTCATTCCAATTAATGTCTTGTATGTTTTAATGATGTAGTGAAATCTTAATTCATGTAGAGGCAAAGTTGGATGTAGTTTTATGATTTCATGCACTACATGTTGTGAGGAGCTTAATGAACACACACACACTTCTTTATGTTCACATTATTTCTCTACCCCCTTTGGGGTTTAGTTTGCTTGCTTTTCTTCCATTTCCATTTGCACCTTAGTGTAGTCTAGTGTAACCAACCTTTCTTCCCTTTCTTTACCTCTCGCCTTCGCACAAACCAAGTGTCGACACACCTCCCAGTGGACGACCCGTATTTACCACCGCTTCAACGCGGCCGTGCACTTGCGGTTAAATATAAAACGATCAATCAGTACAGTTTCCCTATTATATATATATATATGTACTTGTGATTTGGTGACGTCTCCTGTGTTAATTCTTTATCTGTTTAAAGTTTTAAATTTTCCGCTATTTCGGGACGTTACAATCTTCATCACATGCCTCTGAAGGAATAGACCCTAACCATTTAGACCATCCATTGTTAGCAGGAACAGTGAAACTTCCTCTTGGTGGTTAGCTGTCGACACCAATATACTTGATTTGTAATAAAAATAAACCCCACTTTGGGATTTTTTTGTAAGAAAGGCCTAATAAATTCAACAAAAAGGTTGTGAATATTCATTTTCATTCTAGTGTTATTATTATACATTTTGATTGACTGGTTTTTAAATCGATGCTGGTTTTGGTGCCTATTCTGGAGCAATTTGGTTTTGGTAGCTATGCCTCCACAATTCTGGTAACTATAATCAACCTCCATGATCCTAAGCTCAAAGGCCACGGTTTTCAACTCCGGTAACTCACATTAACCATCATTCATCTAGCATTCTAGCCTGTTAGTTCAACACAATTAATTGTTGTATCCTTTTAATTGGATCGAGTGATTCCACATAAAATACTCATTTCTTTCGCCATTTCATTTCAACGATTAATTTGTTCAACAGTTGTAAATGTAGTGAAAAATGCTATACCACGTTGAAGCCCATACAGCAACGGCACGCTGGATTTGAACCATCAAAAATAACACTAAGGCCTATAAGTTTTTACACATTAATCAAACTCATATAGCCCAAGGGATAGTTTTAGTTTGTGAGTTGTGAATCGCACCTTTGAAATTTCTTCGTAATATACACAAAATACATCCATAGATATCCATACCTTTCAACACGCTACCAAAACTAAGCATAACACGTGAAAATATCATCTTTTTCCACACTCATGAGTTTGAACAAATAAAAAGTGCCTATTGGCCGGATGAGTGCTTCTAAGTGTAGAATGGAGAAACTGAGAATATAATATAAATCCGGACCATCTCTCTGTATGTATTCATTTTCCACTAATGATGAAGTCCAAGAATAAGTTGCACTTTAATTAGGGTTTGGGTATGTGGTCAATGTCCATTAGACTGAAGTTGATAAAATATTCAAAAATGAATTTTCTAAAGTGTTTTTACCAACACAAAGAAATATTTATTATCATATTCATCTAGATTATAAGAGTTAAACAACTTTTTTTCATAACCACTTGTCTACATGTGAATATGTTACATCCTAACCCTTGATTAATGGGTTGTTTGTGTTTTAGGTGGAGGATTAGAGGAGGTTGAGATGGAGGGTTGTGATTGGTTGGGAGTTGAGGTGGTGGATGGTGGAGATTGAAGGAGGAAGGGTTATAAGGTGGGATTTCTCTCTTCTCTCTCTCTCTTCACTCTCTCTCACTCGTCTCACGTCCTCACCCTCTCAACTCTCTTCCTCACTCTCAGCTGCCGGTGTGGAGGTGTGGATCGGCGAGGAGACGATTCAGTAGAGCCCGAGGACCGTGTTCATCGGTGGCTCGGTTGGATTCGCCGGAGGTGAAGAGTTTGCGAGGAGGCGCTCGCCGGGATTCTTCAAAGGCTTCTTCAAGCCTTAAGGTATGCCAAGCTTTAGTGTAGATCTCCTTTTAGCCTTTGCGAGGGTTGGAGTGGCCGACGGTAGGCCGGAAGGCTCGTCGAGAACCTTGCAGCAGCATTTCTGCTCTGCAACGGTCGACCGGCGGGATGGCGCGGTCGACCGGTCGTAGTGTATTTTGGGCGGAAAACCCTTGCACCGGTCGAACGATACTCTTCGAGTGGTCGACCGGTGGTGCGTTTTACCAAGGGAGAAATGCTCTGTGTGTTTTCGGTCGAACGGGTCCCCTTTGCCGGTCGACCGAAAAGCACTGTTGAAGCTCGGTTGGGGGCGTTGACCATCTAAACGGTCAACCGCTCATTGACTTCGTCCGACCGGAGTTTAAGTTAACTTATTGGCCGGTCGACCGGGAGTGTGGTTTCGGTCGACCGTGTAGTGCGGTTTTGTTGGGATATTTCCCAGGTTATTTTCGGTCGACCGTGACCTGAGGGTCGTTCGACCGTTGGTGCTTTTGAGCGAGAGAGGATTTTCCCTGTTGGATTTCGGTCGACCGTGATTTGAGAGTCGTTCGACCGGTTGGACGTTATTTCGGTTATTCTGAGGAATAGTTGTGGTGTTCGGTCGACCGGTTGGGGTCTTCCGTTCGACCGTTGGGCACTGTTTTGCATATGGATGCTTGTGCCGTGTGTTGTTGGATCCGCCTCGAGGGCAACGGGTCTCCGGCCTTTTTTGGGGCGACGGTACAGACATTGCCGGCCTGAGAGGAGGGTCGTGTTGTGGCTCGGAGGAGCGGGTGCCTTGTGTGCACGTTGTGTTGTGGCTCTGAGGAGCGGGTGGGTGCCTTGTATGCACGGTGTTGTGGTGGCTCTGAGGAGCGGGTGCCTTGTGTGCACGGTGTTGTGGTGGCTCTGAGGAGGGGGTGCCTTGTGTGCACGTGTGATTGAGGGGTTGGGGTGAGAGGACCCCTTGAGACCCGGGGCCGATGTGTTCGGCTGTGCCTGGTGTGCACGGGAGACTGTTGTGCTTTACTGCATTTCATTTCATTTCATGTTTCATTACGCATTTTATGTTCATAATTTAGGGGTTTGGCATACGGGGTTTTCCACGGGAAACTCAGGCATATTCATGTTTTATGTCAGGTCGTACGCGTCAGTAGGAGGTGGTGACTACGGACAGGAGCACCCAGACCAGATCCTGTCTCTTTTGGTTCTTCGAGGTGGATGATCTTCCCTTGTACATGTGTTGTATATCTTTTGTGTTGGGTTGTAATCATCATTGACTCTTGTATTGTACAGTTTCCCTATTATATATATATATCTGTACTTGTGGTTTGGTGACGTCTCCTGTGTTAATTCTTTATCTGTTTAAAGTTTTAATTTTTCCGCTGTTTCGGGGCGTTACAGAATACGTCCAACCTCTCTCTGATTTCAACATATGACAACTAACACTTCCAAAATAAATATGAGTAGTAATTGTCGTTTGCCAAAATTAGAGTAGTCTTTACTAGACCACCCATTGTTAGAGCAGGCCACACCAATATACTTCATTTGGACCTTGCCCCTTCTTTCTTAGATATTTAATAATTATGTGGCGTTACAAAGATTAACAGTAGTGGAAGTGTTACTAACAAGTGATGTAGTCAAACGTGTTATGAGAGTGACTGAATATTGAGATTACATGCATGATATAGCTCCCATCCATAGGCCCTCCTACTATCAAACCTTAATTTCCACCGGTTTAAAGCCACTAATGACTCATCGTGCATTAACATTACTATATATTACATGCAGGGGCGGATCCAGGAAATTTTCATAGGGGGGGCCAAAAAAATCCACAACAATCGAACTAAACGATTAATAAACTTAATGGTTTAACATAAAAAACACACACAAAAGTCATTAAAAGATCATTCTTCTAGGTTTCATGTCCTGAAATAGTTTCATGATCGCTTCAGTATCAACAAAATCAAATACATCATTTTCTATGTAAGTGACAAGACAATCATTCATCTACTCATCATCGTAGAACGAAGTCTGGTCTTTATAAGCTTCATAGCCGAAAATGCTCTTTCAATGGTTGTTGTTGCTACCGGAAAAGTTAAAACTAATTTGATGAGTAAAAAACCAAAAGATAAACTTCATCTATTCTCGTCTCAACCATCTTCCTCGCAAGATCAGCTATACCCCTCAAATCTAAAAATTCTAGACTGCTCCTCAAATGAGCAATGTAGATGTCCAGTTTAATTTCTAGCATTACAAGGTCTTTCTCATTGAACTCCACGGGGTAGAAGGTAGAAAATTCACACAACTTTTTTACATAAAATTCTGCGAAGTTCTTACGTGGATCCAAACACGCCATACATTGAAGTAACTGATTATTAACCTCTGTAAATCGACCATTAAGCTCTTGTCATTGTATCTTAATTCTTGCACAATAGGAGCACCTCATGGAAGACCACAACAGGCAGTTGTGCTACATGGTATGTACCAATATGGGCTTCTATATTAGTCATATCAATCATATTTAGACCCTTGAATTGTTGTTAAAGTCGTGAAAAAAAAATAAAGATATCCTCCAATTATCCTCACAAGTTCGTCAACTTGCGGATTTACCATATGTTTGTTAATATGGACTGCTAGATGCAGTATCTTCAAATACTAGAGATGCATAACATAAAAGCCTTAGGATTTTGGTGCTTCCATCTTACCAAAATAACATAACTTTATAACAAGATTTTGATGAGTATCGATTATATGTATATATTTATTGAAGATTACAACAACAACGGTTATCACAATTAATCTCGTCTCCTCGGAATACATCAAGCAGTTAAGACACACCTCCTCGTATGCATACAACTCAAACGGGAAAAAAAGGCAGCAAGTATATATATATGTTCATGTAAATAAATGATAAAACAATCAAGAAAAAATAAAAGTTTCTTCTTCTTCTTCCTCAAATCCGTCTCCAAATTTCTACATGGTATCAGAGCAAGGTTGATCTGACCTCAGATTCCCCAAAGGTCATCACCGGTCTTCTCCTCCCTGAGGGGGTTGAAGGCGGAAAAAAAATCAACCAACATCCAAACCCTCAAAAATCCACACAAAAACCCAACCCGAAAAAACCACCAAAATCATGTCGGGAAACCACCACGAAAACCCTTCCTGTCTAGTCTCTACTCTTCTAAACGGGACAAATTACCTGTCCTTGGCACGGGCGGTGTCCCTCTCCCTCAGCGGCCTGGGAAAAGTTGGCCACATCACTGGAACCACAAGAAAACCTGAAGAACCAGAAACGGAGGCAAAACAAGAAGAGTGGCAGACCTCCGACCACTTGGTTATGTCATTGATAATCGCATCCATGCAACCGCAGATAGGGGAGATCTTCCTCTACAAAGACAGCGCCAAAGAACTTTGGGACGTTGTTCAAGAACACTACGGGAAGGCACGGGACTTCGCACATATCTTCAGAATCAAACAAGAAATAGCGCAATCAAGACAAAACCACAAAGGCGTCACTGAGTACCTCGGTACTCTCAGAAAAACATGGGACGAATTGGGGGTATACGAACCACCGACAAACGATGAAGAGACTATCAGAAAAAGAACCGAACAAGACCGGATCTACCAGTTTCTGGTAGGCCTAGATCCATCCTTTGAAAATATCAGGAGTCAGGTGCTTATGGCCCCCGAACTACCAACGCTCGCTTCAGTCATCGCCATGATCCTTCGTGAGGAATCGCGACGAAGGACCACAACTCCTTCGCAAAACCAACCAACAACTGAAGCAGAAAATCAGGCGTTTTTCACCGGAAGATCACAAAACCAACATCAAAGTAACAAAAAACGCTATGGAAATCGGAAAGACGAACACTGCGAAAACTGCAAAAAAATAGGACATAGCAAAAATAGTTGTTGGTTTCTCCACCCTCATCTCCGACCACCAAAAGACAACGATAGAAGAGGAGGAGGAGATAGGAGAGACATATCTCACAGCACTGGGGGATCATCGGGCGGAGGAGGCTACATCGCCACCACTGGAGGCAGCGGCAGCCGCTCGACCAACCCTAACCCTAACCCTTTTTTTCTCTCACAGGAATCGCATGGAATGTCAACAGTCGGGTCGGGAGGATTATATACCCCAATGGATCCGACTCGTACAATCGGATCTGCTCCGAATCCAAGTAACAGAGAAAACATTTTCTCTCCACAAACTTCAAACATGGGCCTGGCGGATGGAGAAGGGGAGATCCACTTCCTTATAAACAAATTAAATGTCGTTTTACAAACCAGACCCTCAACTTCAGGTAATCTCGCATGTATGGAAAAAACCCTTGAAAATCATTTTTCAGCCCTTCTGTCTAACAAACATGAAAATAATATATGGATTATTGATTCCAGTGCCACCGATCACATGACCGGCAATCCTAACTTATTGCTAGATCTCAAAAGAAACTTATCTATACTTAATAAATTTGTTAGTGTGGCTAATGGAAATCAAGTAGAAATAGAAGGAATAGGAAAAATAAAATTATTAGATCAGATTGCAAAAAATGTTTTGTATGTGCCTTCGTTTGAATCAAACTTGTTATCTGTTGCAAAAATCACCAAAGAACTAAATTGTAATATCATTTTCTCACCCAACGATGTTGTATTTCAGGATCGTATCTCAGGGAAGACGATTGGTAAAGGAAATCTCGCAAATAACCTTTACATTTTAGACAAAGACAAACAGGTATTGCATGTAGGCAATTTATCGAAACATGAGTTATGGCATAAAAGGATGGGACACCCGTCACATCCTGTTTTAAAAACGCTTTTTCCATCTATTAAGTCTGATTTATTTTGTGATGTATGTAGTTTTTCTAAGCAAACTCGATTGCCATTTCAGTTATCATCTATTAAAACAAGACACCCATTAGAACTAATACACTCCGATATTTGGGGACCAGCCCCAACTGAATCCTATAACGGGTTCAAATATTTCATCACCTTTATTGACGATTTTTCTCGTACTACATGGATTTATTTATTAAAATCAAAATCTGAAGCCTTTAATATCTTTTGTATTTTTATGAGTTTTGTGGAAAACATGTACGATTTCAAAATTAAAGTTTTAAGGTCAGACAACGGTTCTGAATACACCAGTAATATCTTCCAAAAATTTTTAAAACAAAAAGGATTTTTTCATCAAACCACGTGTGTTAACACCCCTGAACAAAACGGTGTGTCTGAAAGGAAAAATCGTCATCTCTTGAATGTTACACGAGCACTACTATTTCAAAATCACGTTCCAAAAGAATTTTGGTCCGATGTTGTTTTAACCGTTGCTTATCTTATTAACCGACTACCAAGTCCTCGCCTCCAAAACAAACAACCACGGGAAATTCTGACTGGTCGAAAATTATTACTTGATCACTTACGGGTTTTTGGATGCATTGCCTTTGTTCACAGGAAAAAAGATGACAAGTTTGATTCTAATTCTCATAAATGTATCTTCTTAGGATATTCTTTTAGAAAAAAGGGGTACAAATGTTATGACCCCAAAAATTGTAAATTATATATTTCTCGGGATGTACAGTTTGTCGAAAACATTATGTTCTTCCACCCAGAAACTGAAGACAACGGACCACCAACACCACCGAACTGCAATGACGCACCAATACCCATCACCTGCGATCCAGAAATCACCAGGGTGATACCCGACCTCCAAGAAGAAGACAATGAAGAACCACACAACAACAAAGAAGAAAACATTCCGTGGAGATCTACCCGACCTACCCGTCCCCCAAAATACTTGCACAACTATATCACTTCTCAAGTCACCTACCCTATCCAAAATTACCTGTCATACGAACAAATAAAAACCCATCACGCAGGTTTTTTAGGCACTATAGATAATCACATAGAACCAAACAACTATAATGAAGCCATAAAAGATCCAAAATGGTGTCAAGCCATGAAAGAAGAAATACAAGCCCTAGAAACAAACAACACCTGGATTCTAACCACAATCCCAAAGGAGATTAAACCAGTTGGGTGTAAATGGGTATATAAAGTAAAATACAAAAGTAACGGAACAATAGAAAGGTATAAGGCAAGACTGGTAGCAAAGGGATACACACAAACCTATGGCCTAGATTACCTAGAAACTTTTGCTCCTGTAGCAAAAATGAACACAGTTCGTGTCCTTCTCTCCATCGCCGTAAATAAAAATTGGAACCTCTATCAAATGGATGTGAAAAATGCCTTTCTTCAAGGAAACCTCGAAGAAGAAGTATATATGATCCCTCCACCAGGTTACACATCTACGAACCAGGTATGCAAACTCAACAAGGCTATCTACGGATTAAAAGAATCTCCTCGTGCCTGGTATGTCAAACTTAGTCACTGTCTCATTTCTTACGGTTTTAATAAATCTTCTGCCGATGCATCCATGTTCACCAAACATCATCAGAACATCACTACCATAATCCTCGTTTATGTAGACGATATAATAATCACTGGAGATAGCGACCAAGAAATCAACCAAATTAAACAACACTTAAAAGCAAAATTTGATATAAAAGACCTAAGACATTTAAAATACTTTCTCGGCATAGAAATTGCATATTCACAAAAAGGATTGTTCTTATCACAAAGAAAGTATGCTCTTGACCTCTTAAAAGAAACAGGAAAACTTGGGGTCAAACCAGCAAATACACCCATATAAACTAAACTAAAGGTAAACACTACCGAAGGAGAACCTATAAAAGATATCCAACAATATCAGAGACTTGTTGGAAAACTCATATACCTCATTGTCACAAGACCTGACATAACCTATGTTGTTAGCCTTATCAGCCAATTCATGCATTCACCTCGAACTCCTCACTTAGATATAATCACTAGGATACTTAGATACATTAAGAAAACTCCAGGACAAGGAGTATGGATGAAAAACAACAACTCTAACTCAATCATTGGTTTTTCTGATGCAGATTGGGCATGCAGCCACGATAGAAAATCCACTACGGGTTTTTGCACATTTGTTGGCGGAAACCTGGTGACCTGGCGAAGCAAGAAACAAAATGTTGTTGCCAAGTCCAGCGCTGAGGCAGAATACCGGGCCATGGCATCCACCACCAGCGAGCTCATATGGCTTAGGCAATTACTGCTCGACATGGGGCAACCTCACCATCTCCCTATAAAAATGTTCTATGATAACAATGCAGCTCGACACATAGCTCAAAATCTTGTCTTCCACGAAAGAACCAAACATATTGAAGTTGACTGCCACTTCATCCGTGAAAAGATCCAGGCAAAGGAAATTGAAGTTCCCTATGTTCCCAGCAAAGATTAACTCGCAGATATCTTCACCAAAGCACTCGATCAGCCACAAGCAAACTCTATTCTATCCAAGTTGGGTCTCTACAACTTATTCCAGGACCCAACTTGAGGGGGCATATTAAAGATTACAACAACAACGGTTATCACAATTAATCTCGTCTCCTCGGAATACATCAAGCAGTTAAGACACACCTCTTCGTATGCATACAACTCAAACGGGAAAAAAAGACAACAAGTATATATATATGTTGATGTAAATAAATGATAAAACAATCAAGAAAAAATAAAAGTTTCTTCTTCTTCTTCCTCAAATCCGTCTCCAAATTTCTACAATATTTGTGATTCTTGACTTAATTGTGATATATTATATAAATGTTGAACATGAACACATAGATCTCAGAGAACCAGGCAATTTCAGCGGGTGATACATCGACAAGAATTCCGGACATGCCTATGCTGGAGCAATTTGGTTTCTACCCCGACGAACCAAGGAACATGCTGCAGCTGTCTCCACAATTTCACGGCCTCCGACTCCAGCCATCCCAGCCTAACCTCCAGGATCCTAAGCTCGAAGGCCACGGTTTTCAACTTTGGTAACTCAAATTAACAATCATTCATCTAGCATTCTAGCCTGTTAGTTCTACACAATTAATTGTTGTATCCTTTAAATTGGATCGAGTGATTCCACATAATATACTCATTTCTTTTGCCATTTCATTAATATTACTTCGACGATTTGTTCGACATTTACAATTTCGGAATCATAACTCTAGTTCTTTCTCTTGTGAATACAAAATAAAATTTAATTTTCTTCTACCAATTAAAAGGTACATTACAAGTTTGTTTGTAGAATTCTCTAATATTTGGAGAAGTCTCGCTTTTTGTCTGACTAACCACTCGAATTCTTTGGCAGATATGAAAGATTTCATGCTTGGGATGATTTGGGCTATTGGTCTCACGCTCTATAAATCTATACTACATATATACTGGATTTGAGTTCCTTCAGTTTAAATATGTGTGGAGTTTGGATATAATATTTAAACATATAAGGTGTGGTTGCTTGTTTGACTTTTAATTACCGACTTTGTTTAGGTATTGATAATGAAGATATATTGTGTGTTTTATATGTGTAATAATATTGGACTTCGTACTGTGATGTATTTTTTTGATTTGACTCAAATAAAACTAATTCCTCAAATCACAAATTTAAGCTTCTCAATTCTACATCATCTTGTTTAGATGTAGTTGTTAGTTGTAAATGTAGTGAAAAATGGTATACCACAGTAAAAAATGGATTTGAGTCATCAAAAATAACACTTAGGCCTATATGTTTTTACACATTAAAACTCGTATAGCCCAAGCGATAGTTTTGGTTTGTCAGTTGTAAATCACACTTTTGAAAATTCTTCTCAACATACACAAAATACATCCAAAATACTACCAAAAGATACTGTAACACATAAAAAGATCATCCTCTTACACACTCACGAGTTTGTACAAATACGAAAATCTCTCTTCACCCGATGAGTGCTTCTAAGTGTAGAAAGGAGAAACTGACAATATAACATAAATCTGCCATCTCTCCATATGTATACATTTTCCACTAATGATGAAGACCAACAAGTTGCACTTTAATTAGGGTTTGGGTATGTGGTCAATGTCCATTAAAATGAAGTAGATAAAGTATTCGGCAATGAATTTTCTAAAGTGTTATCTCCATCACAAAGCAATATTTATTATCATGTTCATCTAGATTATAAGAGTTTTCATAAGCACTTGTCTATATTATAAGAGTTAAAGAGTTAAAGACTTTCCAACTTCTCTTGCCAAAACCAAATTGCTTCAGCATAGGCACTAAAACCAGCATCGATTTAAAAACCAGTCAATCAAAATGTATAATAATAACACTAGAATGGAAATGAATATTGATAACTTTTTGTTGAATTTATTAGGCCTTTCTTACAGAAAAGACCCCAGAGTGGGGTTTATTTTTCTTACAAATCAAGTATATTGGTGTGGACAGCTAACCACCAAGAGGAAGTTTCACTGTTCCTGGTAACAATGGGTGGTCTAAATGGTTAGGGTTTATTCCTTTAGAGGCATGTGATGAAGATGGTGTGGTGTGGTTGGTCAACCCTTTCAAAGACTATTCTAATTTTGGCAAACTACAATTAATATTCATATTTATTTTGGAAGTATTTGTTGTCATATGTTGAAATTACCTATGCCTCCACAATTCTGGTAACTCAAATCAACCTTCATGATCCTAAGCTCAAAGGCCACAATTTTCAACTGTGGTAACTCACATTAACCATCATTCATCTAGCATTCTAGCCTGTTAGTTCAACACAATTAATTGTTGTATCCTTTTAATTGGATCGAGTGATGATTCCACATAAAATACTCATTTCTTTCGCCATTTCATTTCGACGATTAATTTGTTCAACAGTTGTAAATGTAGTGGAAAATGCTATACCACATTGAAGCCCATACAGCGACGGCATGCTGGATTTGAGCCATCAAAAATAACACTTAGGCTTATAAGTTTTTACACATTAATCAAACTCATATAGCCCAAGGGATAGTTTTAGTTTGTGAGTTGTGAATTGCACCTTTGAAATTTCTTCGTAATATACACAAAATACATCCATAGATATCCATACCTTTCAACACGCTACCGAAACTAAGCATAACACGTGAAAATATCATCCTTTTCCACACTTACGAGTTTGAACAAATAAAAAGTCTCTTGGCCGGATGAGTGCTTCTAAGCATAGAATGGAGAAACTGATAATATAATATAAATCCGGACCATCTCTCTATATGTATACATTTTCCACTAATGATGAAGTCCAATAATAAGTTGCACTTTAATTAGAGTTTGGGTATGTGGTCAATGTCCATTAAAACTGAAGTTGATAAAATATTCAAAAATGAATTTTCTTAAGTGTTATTACCAACACAAAGAAATATTTATTATCATATTCATCTAGATTATAAGAGTCAAACAACTTTTTTTCATAACCACTTATCTACATGTGAATACGTGCAACCTCTCTCTGATTTCAACATATGACAACAAACACTTCCAAAATAAATATTAGTAATTGTCGTTTGCCAAAATTAGAGCAGTCTTTACTAGACCACACCATATTCAACATATGCTTCTAAAGGAATCAACCCTAACCACTTAGACCACCCATTGTTAGAGCAGGCCACACCAATATACTTCATTTAGTTTCAACACCTTGCCCTTCTCTCTTAGATATTTAATAATTATGTGGCGTTACAAAGATTAACAGTAGTGGAAGTGTTACTAACTAGTGATGTTGTCAAACGTGTTATGAGAGTGACTGAATATTGAGATTACATGCAGGATATAACTCCCATCCATAGGCCCTCCTACACACGCAGGGTATGGTTGCGTAAATTTGACCCCCTACACACGCATATTTCTTAATGTGAGATCCTCTTTTGAGGTTTTGGGGTATCGAGTGTCGGTGTTGGTGTTGATATAGATTGTTCTTGGCTAGTTGGAAAATATATACCAGGACTACTTGTGAGATAAACATGACTGAAATTAAGGATGGAATTGCAGAAATAATAGGATTGTATCAAGTGCACTACAAAAAAAGTTATTAACTGGCAAGAACTAAATAAATAAAATAAAGAAATGTTTGTGAAGTATATTACCAATAATTGCAGTCTATATTTTTTCTTCTGTTTACCTCCATAGTATGAGCTTCTGAACCAGCAGATGGAAAATCTACCGAGAAAGGAAAGTTCCAACATTTTTTATCCATCCTTGCATATAGAGGCGGATCAAGGAGATTTTGGCGGGTGGGGACAGACAGACCGGTCGCACCAATCAGGAAAAAAGAATTAATGATCTTTTTGACTTCTAATTGCAATTTAATGTTGTCGACCTTAAAGATGATATTTAAAATAAAAACAAATAGTAAATAAAAAAATTCAGAATATTCTCCTTATTTTTAACACTTTTCCAATCTTGAAAATTGGTTGAAACCTCAAACATCCAAATATTTTTCTTACAATCATTCTACAAAGGTAAAACAACTATGGAATCATTTATCTTGTTTTCAATCTCAATATCTAAATGTTTTCATTTCCATTCACACGATCAAACAAAAGTCCAAAATCCACCTAAGATAACATTTGGTCGCCAAGGTCACCCAATTTCTCACATTGATAAATCCATTCTCAGTTCAAAAATGTTAATCAATCACAAAAAAAATTTACACCACAAACATACTTCATTCGGATTCACATGATCAACTCTAAAATCATATAATCTCTAAAATCCATATTTCGTTCTCATTCACAACCACTAAATCAAATAAAAATTCCATTATTTTGTTCAGTTAATGCATCACCCAAACCAAGCGATGATAGAGATCAGATTAATTAGTTTTTACAACAAACTAATTCATTTAAAAGAAGGGCGTTAGGCGGGGTTTGGGGTTGACGGAGAAAGAGAAAAGCAGGATTTGAGGTTTTGGTGTTTGGAGCATTTCGTATTGTTACAATTTTTTTGATAGGGTTTTGTATTTTTTTATTATGTTATTTTAATGACTTTCTATGTGGCAAACGACGTTGTATAGTTACTATTTCGGTTATAGTGAAAACGAATGTATAATAGGAAGGTCCAAATCTACCTAAATATGGGTGGGGCACTTGCCCCAACTTGCGTTGTATGTGGGTCCGCCCCGAATGAAGTCATAAAGTCGACAAATTTTGTTAGGCGGCTGCTAATGTGAAACTTTCTTATCATTCACCACATGTATAAACTTCTCTTCTATTAAAAATATACATTCATCTCTAGGTAGTGTATATGTGAAAATATCTAATACAAGGTCAGGAATGGATGTCCACATATCTCCAATCATTGATAGTATGATTGTCCTAATTGATTCCTAATTGATTGGAAGACGGGTAAGAATTAAGTCCGCGATGTTTTCTGGTAATGCATGATTTGTTTTGTGACGCCAATTGTTTAGCTGGCCGAACCTGTATAATAATAAGAAGTAATGAAAATTATTGGTTGTATCGGAGCCAAGTCTAACAAACTCATACACATCATGTAAAGTACTGCATTTTATTTATATTCTTGGTTCCTTAGGGGTTCTTTTGCAATTACTCCCAATTTAGGATTAGAGAGTTTGATATTATTAGAATCCCTAGTTTTGCCCCCTTTGTAGTGGTTAGTGTGAGAGAAGCTTGGAGAGGAGGAGACCACGTCGGACCTCCTCGGAGCGGCCGGACCTCGCCGGAGCGTTACCAGAATCGCGTAGGAGCTTCCCCGGACACCTCGGTCAAAAACTACTTTTAGGACCAGATATGGTCATTATGAGTTTCTAGTGATGCCTTTTGGAGTGACTAATGCCCCAGCTGTGTTCATGGATTTAATGAGCAGGGTATTCAAGCAATATTTGGATCAATTTGTTATTGTTTTTGTTGATGACATCTTGATATATTCGGCCAGTCGAGGGCAGCACAGAGAACACTTAAGGAATGTACTAGAGACCTTGATACAATATAAGCTTTATGCTAAGTTTTCAAAATGTGATTTTTGGTTAGATTGAGTGATGTTTCTCGGACACATTGTGTCTAAAGATGGAATCTCGGTCGACCCAGCGAAAGTAGAAGTATTGATGCAATGGAGTAACCCAAAAAATATTTATGAGATAAGAAGTTTCCTTGGACTTGCTGGCTATTATAGGAGGTTTATTCAAGACTTCTCCAAGATAGCGGCTCCTTTGAGAACCCTAACTCGGAAGGGTATGAGGTTTGATTGGACTCAAAAATGTGAGGATAGTTTTCAGGAGTTGAAAAGAAGGTTGACATCTGCTCCCGTGTTAACACTTCCGTCGGGAAGTGGAGGCTATGTGATATACAGTGATGTCTCAGGAACCGGACTTGGTTGTGTGCTGATGCAACATGGGAAAGTTGTGGCTTATGCATCAAGGCAACTAAAGACTCATGAAAGAAACTATCCAACTCATGATTTGGAATTGGCAGCGGTGGTGTTTGCTCTCAAAATTTGGAGACATTATCTGTATGGAAGTATCTGTATGGTAAGATATTTCAAGTGTTCACTGATCACAAGAGCCTGAAGTACCTCTTTTCCCAAAAAAAATTGAATATGAGGCAACGAGGGTGGTTGGAGTTTTTGAAGGATTATGAATTCACCATTTCTTACCACCCAGGGAAGGCAAATTCTGTAGCTGATGCTCTTAGCAGGAAATGAGAAGGTTTTGTTGAAAATATGGTGGTACAAGAAGGGAAATTAATCAAGGACCTTACTCAATGGAAACCTTTCATTCAGGAAAATGAAAATATTTTGGTAGCTAGCTTGAGAGTAGAACCAAGCATCATTGAGAAGATTGTGCAGAAACAATAAGTGGAAGATCCAGAATTTTCTAAATTGCTCCAAATTTCATTGAAAGAGAATCCAGATTTTAAAGTGGCACCTGACGGAGGTTTACGCTTCAGGAATAGATTGTGGGTACCGAATGTTGATGAGCTAAGAATAAAATTATGGATGAGGCTCATAGGTCTCGGTACACCATCCATCCAGGTAGTACCAAGATGTTTAAGGATCTTCAAAGGAATATTTTATGGAAAGGCATGAAGAATGATATCGCTGAATTTGTATCCAAATGTCTAGTTTGGGAAAATTGAGCATCAAAGACCAGCTGGAATAGTGCAGAAAATTGAGCTACCAGAGTGGAAATGGGAACATGTCACTATGGATTTTGTGACTGGGTTACCAAGGACCAAGCAAAAGCATGATGCAATTTGGGTCATTGTTGACCGCTTGACCAAGTCAGCTCACTTTCTAGCTATAAGGATTAATTTGTCCTTAGAAAGCCTAGAGAAGTTGTAGATCGAGTAAATTGTTAGATTGCACGGTGTGCCTGTTTCTATTATATCAGATAAAGACACTCGTTTTACTTCCAGATTTTGGGGAAGTTTACAGAAAGCGTTGGGATCTAAGTTGAAGTTTAGCACAACATTTCATCCCCATACCGATGGCCAATCCGAGAGGACCATTCAAACATTGGAAGACATGTTGAGATATTGTGCTCTGAGTTTTTCTGGATGTTGGGATGAACACCTATCTTTGGTAGAGTTTCCTTACAACAATAGTTACCATGAAAGCATTGAGATCGCACTGTATGAAGTACATACCAGATCCATCCCATGTGATCGAGTTGGAGATTCAAGAGATCAAAGATGCCTTGTCGATCGAAGAGAAACCAATTGAGATTATAGATCGTATGGAACACCAACTTTGTCAAAGAAGGTTGACATCTGCTCCCATGTTAACACTTCCGTCAGGAAGTGGAGGCTATGTGATATACAGTGATGCCTCAGGAACCGGACTTGGTTGTGTGATGATGCAACATGGGAAAGTTGTGTCTTATCCATCAAGGCAACTAAAGATTCATGAAAGAAACTATCCAACTCATGATTTGGAATTGGCAATGGTGGTGTTTGCTCTCAAAATTTAGAGACATTATCTGTATGGTGAGAAATTTGAAGTGTTCACTGATCACAAGAGCCCGAAGTACCTCTTCTACCAAAAAAACTGAATGAGGCAGCGAGGGTGGTTGGACTTTTTGAAGGATTATTACTTCACCATTTCTTACCATCTAGGGAAGGCAAATTCTGTAGTTGATGCTCTTAGCAGGAAATGGGAAGGTTTTGTTGCAAATATGGTGGTACAAGAATGGAGATTAATCGAGGACCTTACTCAATGGAAACCTTTCATTCAGGAAAATGAAAATATTTTGGTGGCTAGCTTGAGAGTAGAACCAAGCATCATTGAGAAGATTGTGCAGAAACAAGTGGAAGATCCAGAATTTTCTAAATTGCTCCAAGTTTCATTGAAAGAGAATCCAAATTTTAAAGTGGCACCTGACGTAGGTTTACGCTTCAGGAATAGATTGTGGGTACCGAATGTTGATGAGCTAAGAATAAAATTATGGATGAGGCTCATAGGTCTCGGTACACCATCCATCCAGGTAGTACAAAGATGTTTAAGGATCTTCAAAGGAATATTTTATGGAAAGGCATGAAGAATGATATCGCTGAATTTGTATCCAAATGTCTAGTTTGGGAAAATTGAGCATCAAAGACCAGCTGGAATAGTGCAGAAAATTGAGCTACCAGAGTGGAAATGGGAACATGTCACTATGGATTTTGTGACTGGGTTACCAAGGACCAAGCAAAAGCATGATGCAATTTGGGTCATTGTTGACCGCTTGACCAAGTCAGCTCACTTTCTAGCTATAAGGATTAATTTGTCCTTAGAAAGCCTAGAGAAGTTGTAGATCGAGTAAATTGTTAGATTGCACGGTGTGCCTGTTTCTATTATATCAGATAAAGACACTCGTTTTACTTCCAGATTTTGGGGAAGTTTACAGAAAGCGTTGGGATCTAAGTTGAAGTTTAGCACAACATTTCATCCCCATACCGATGGCCAATCCGAGAGGACCATTCAAACATTGGAAGACATGTTGAGATATTGTGCTCTGAGTTTTTCTGGATGTTGGGATGAACACCTATCTTTGGTAGAGTTTCCTTACAACAATAGTTACCATGAAAGCATTGAGATCGCACTGTATGAAGTACATACCAGATCCATCCCATGTGATCGAGTTGGAGATTCAAGAGATCAAAGATGCCTTGTCGATCGAAGAGAAACCAATTGAGATTATAGATCGTATGGAACACCAACTTTGTCAAAGAAGGTTGACATCTGCTCCCATGTTAACACTTCCGTCAGGAAGTGGAGGCTATGTGATATACAGTGATGCCTCAGGAACCGGACTTGGTTGTGTGATGATGCAACATGGGAAAGTTGTGTCTTATCCATCAAGGCAACTAAAGATTCATGAAAGAAACTATCCAACTCATGATTTGGAATTGGCAATGGTGGTGTTTGCTCTCAAAATTTAGAGACATTATCTGTATGGTGAGAAATTTGAAGTGTTCACTGATCACAAGAGCCCGAAGTACCTCTTCTACCAAAAAAACTGAATGAGGCAGCGAGGGTGGTTGGACTTTTTGAAGGATTATTACTTCACCATTTCTTACCATCTAGGGAAGGCAAATTCTGTAGTTGATGCTCTTAGCAGGAAATGGGAAGGTTTTGTTGCAAATATGGTGGTACAAGAATGGAGATTAATCGAGGACCTTACTCAATGGAAACCTTTCATTCAGGAAAATGAAAATATTTTGGTGGCTAGCTTGAGAGTAGAACCAAGCATCATTGAGAAGATTGTGCAGAAACAAGTGGAAGATCCAGAATTTTCTAAATTGCTCCAAGTTTCATTGAAAGAGAATCCAAATTTTAAAGTGGCACCTGACGTAGGTTTACGCTTCAGGAATAGATTGTGGGTACCGAATGTTGATGAGCTAAGAATAAAATTATGGATGAGGCTCATAGGTCTCGGTACACCATCCATCCAGGTAGTACAAAGATGTTTAAGGATCTTCAAAAGATTTTTTTTGTGGAAAGACATGAAGAATGATATCGCCGAATTTGTATCCAAATGTCTAGTTTGCCAAAAGTGAAAATTGAGCATCAAAGACCAGCTAGAATAATGCAGAAAATTGAGGCACTAGAGTGGAAATGAGAACATGTCACTATGGATTTTGTGACTGGGTTACCAAGGACCAAGCAAAAGCATGATGCAATTTGGATCATTGCTTGACCAAGTCAACTCTCTTTCTAGCTATAAGGATTAATTTGTCCTTAGAAAGCCTAGCAAAGTTGTACATCGAGGAGATTATTAGATTGCACGGTGTGCCTGTTTCTGTTATATCAGAAAGAGACTCTCGTTTTACCTCCAGATTTTGGAGAAGTTTACAGAAAGCGTTGGGATCTAAGTTGAAGTTTAGCACAACATTTCATCCCCAAATCGATGGCCAATCTGAGAGGACCATTCAAACATTGGAAGACATGTTGAGATCTTATGCTCAGAGTTTTTTGGATGTTGGGATGAACACCTACCTTTGATAGAGTTTCCTTACAACAACAGTTACCATGCAAGCATTGAGATGGCATCGTATGAAGCCTTATATGGGTGACCGTGTAGATTGTGGCTTTGCTGGAGTGATGTGGGTGAGCGAGAACTTGTTGGTCTAGAAGACATTCAGATTTATGCTGAGAAAGTTGAGGTAATCAAGAAAAAATTGTTAGCTCGTCAAAGCCGACAAAAGAGTTATGTTGATAAAAGAAGACGTGAGTTGAGATTTGAAGTTGGAGACCATGTTTTCTTGTGGGTATCTCCAATGAAGGGAGTTATGAGATTTGGTCGGAAAGGAAAATTGAGCTCGAGATATATTGGACCTTTTGAAATACTTGAATGTGTGGGTCAAGTCGCTTACGAGCTAGCTTTACCACCTCAATTTTCAAATCTGCACAACGTCTTCCATGTATCGATGTTGCGGAAGTACATACCAGATCCATCCCATGTGATCGAGTTGGAGATTCCAGAGATCAAAGATGCCTTGTCGATCGAAGAGAAACCAGTTGAGATTATAGATCGTATGGAACACCAACTTCGTCAAAGAAGCATTCCGATGGTAAAGATTTGATGGAAACACCATGGAGTCAGAAGAGGCTACATGGGAGGTTGAAGATGGGATTCGTAGGGTGTATCCAGATCTCTTTGGTAAGTTTTAACTATTCAAATTTAGGGGTCGTAACTTGTCTAAGGAGGGTAGGATGTAAAGTACTGCATTTTATTTATATTTTTGGTTCCTTAGGGGTTCTCTTGCAATTACTCCCAATTTAGGATTAGAGAGTTTGAGATTATTAGAATCCCTAGTTTTGCCCCCTTTGTAGTGGTTAGTGCGAGAGAAGCTTGGAAAGGAGGAGACCACGTCGGACTTCATCGGAGTGCCCGGACCTCGTTGGAGCACTGCTGGAATCGCGTAGGAGCTTCCTTGGACATCTCATGCTGCGTTTTGGGGAAGATTCTGTTGGGTTCTCCCAAGGTATGCCTTGGGTAGATTTAGAATCAACTTTCTTAAGGTCCTTTGAATCAAGGATTTCATCACCTTAGGCATCTTCTTTCCTCTTCTAAGATGACTTTCATCCTAGATTCTTTTTATAGAATTAGGAAGTGAAGGGAAGATGATTGAGGGAAGAAAATGGATTGTTAAGTGGTATTATGTCAAGTTGATGATAATGTGATTTCATAGCAGCAAATGTGGGGTTATTCTTGAAATTTCAGCACTTTTAATCTTAGTGATGACACTTGTGTGTCTTTAGTTTCCTAATGTTTCATCCAGTTGTACATGGCAGCCTTGTTGGGTTGAATGGGGGGTTGTTTGGACTAATTAATTAGTTGTTTGGAGAGACAAGCTGACTTAGGTCGTTTATCATTACTAATTCTATGCGCTTGCATATGTATTTAGAAGTTGAGGTACTATCAATGTACTAATGTTAGATATCTAGTTCCCAACTTGCCATTAGACTCATGATTCAAAGACTTAAATTTTATATAGGTGAATGTAGAGGCATTAGAATTTAAATTTGACTGGGGGCTCTTTTGAACACAAAATTATGTTTAGTTGAGTTGTTGAGTAATGGTTATGTTCTATTTAGTTTGGGAATGGTTGGCCCCGTTCCAGCATTGATGGTGTGATTTCCAACTCCTTTTGAGTTGGTTCTTCCACCTTGGAGTGAACACAACCCCCCCCCCCCCCCCCCCCCCCGCCACACACACACCTGGTTGTCTTTTTAACCATGAATCTCACTTGGTAATATTTATAGCATGGAATAATAATAATCATAAAGGGAAATTGTTGACCTGCAAAGGTGCAGAAGTCCTGATTGCTTGTTTTGTCTTGGTGAGATTTCCTACCTCACATTATTAATGTTGTAGTTGTTGCTCTTATTACTTTGACCTAAATAAATGGATTATTCTTGTCTTCAAGGTTTAAGATGATGTTGCTTCTAAAACCATGTGCTTAATTGTTACTAACTTATGCCTTTAAACTATAGAATTGTCTATCACAAGAGATAAGTATACTTTCCTTTTTCTTCTACTGAATGTCAGATTATTAAGATGATTCAATATGAGGCTTCATATCACTTCTATTAATTAGACTACTACTTTTTTTGTTAATAAGCTTGTTAGGTTTAAGTCCAACAATTTATTATATTATTCAGCTTGTTCGAGTCCATAATATTATGTGAATGGTTGAAAATAATAAGCATACGTAACTGAGGTGACGTTTATTTTCGAAGAGTTAAACTGCTAGGATTGTTATTTCTTGACTTCATGACTAAGTTGTATATGTTTTAAAAAATCAACTACTTTATTGTCTTATTTTGGGTATTTTTCTGGTATCATCGAGATGTGCGTTAAGTGTACATCTTGTGCTATATCTTTGTAAAGTGTTTGACCTATTTCGTCATCTACGATTTTATTGTAAGTAACTCAGTCAATTTAAGTGGCGACCAGGTGTTTTGCAAATTTGATTGGTTTTGCTTAACCAGTCTCAATTCTTCAAAAGTCTGATAACAATCATGATTTTTATAGCATGTATTTGTGTGTCATGACCTTACTTATGTGCATTCTTGTTCAAAGTTATGTGAATCGAATTTAAAAAATTAATGAATTGGGGTGGCACTATTGGCTCTACGGAGCATTCTAACTCTTCGGAGTATTGGGCCCGACGGGGCAAATCTCTTATGAGATTATTGGCGGATGTAGGACCGTCGAACAGATCTAATATCTATTGTATTGACACAAATTGTTATGGGACCCACAAATAAAATAAAATGATTTTTTGTATTGGAGATGGGGACAAACCATACATTAACCGAAAGACCGCATGTGCCAGCGGCGAGAGTTCTTTGAATTCCCGATACATTTATGTATCAGCTATTGATCGAGAAGAATCAAATTGAAATTGAATTGTCAATTATTTTAAACCATTCTAGTCACATAATTATGATTGGACTATTCAAGTGTTTATTGTGAATGAAATTGTTGATTGTATTTCATAATTGCTTAATGTCACTTGTATACATCATTATTTAAATGATTTTTTATATTATAACCTTATTAAGAACATTTATTTTTACCGAATATCGTTAATGGTTATTCCTGTGAATTGTTTGACCGTCTGATTTTGGTTCTAATTTTGACCTTTGGCATACTGAGTTTTATAAACTCACGTTGTTGTGGCTTATATTTTTGCAGGAAACCGCCAGAATTAGGTGGTGATGGCTTAACAAAAAAATAGGCATGTAGTTGCACGGTGGTGATATAGTTTTTGTTGTTGTCTCGTATACACGAGAAATGTAGGTTCAGTTTTGAAACTCTTGTAAACACATTTGGGTATGGATGTGACTATCTCATGGTGATCGAACTCTTTTTTCAATGTTAATCCTTACTTTAATGGAGCTTCATTCCCTATGTTATTGTTTATTGACAATCGTTGCTTGTGATTGTTCATTTCTCGTGAAATTTTTTTCTCGTGATATTCAGCTTCCGCTTTGTCGTGTGGAAGGGGAGGTTACACATTATGGGTAAGATCACAAACGTGGTCATTCCAAATGTTAGGATTTTAAAATCATGAAGTAGCAACTTGGAAATCGTCAAGTCGGAGTTTTGAATTTCACCAAGTTTGTAAGAAGTAAAAACCCATTTCAGTTCTGACCTTCATGGATTTTATATATATAATTGGATCCTTCAGATTTTGAAAATTAATAATAATTAGATAAATGGATTAGATTTGTTTTAGAAAAAATCCCTCACAGGCATTGCCATACCCAATTAAACTATACGATTGAAGAATTTTTTAATGTATGTTAATGGATTTCTTTCTCTCTGAGTTGTCCTTCAAAATCGGGACTCTCTGATCTGAATTCATCTCACCGTCTAAGAACGTGGTTCTTCGTGACAAAATCTAGAGACATAATTAATTCAACAACAGCACATCAATAGTTCGGTAGATTCCAATTCTAGCAAACAGTTATGGACAATTGTTCAAAACTTGGAATGAACTTGCGCGCCTTGAAAATTTGCGACACTTTCATTTCAGCTAATTAATTATGCTAATACTGAAAGCCACTTGATTCCAAACAATGGGTGTAAAGATTATCAAAAGATAGTATCGGAAAGACGGCAAGTAATGTCTTACCTCTTGGGATGACATAATTTTCCACAAAATTAAGGTCGGCTTCTTTCAGCAATCCTTTTCAAATTCTGTCTCTCTTTATGATTGAAGCGTGACAACAAAAGTGCACATCGGTCGAATTGCAGCTACGGCGCATTTGTATTTCTTTTCCCCCCTCTAAAGTAGGGTCCATTTGGTTAGAACTAAATGTTTCAAATCTTTGATTTCAAAAATAATGTTTCAAGATGACATCCAATTTAAATAATATATTTTATAATTTTATCGGTAATGTGTTTGGCTAAAAGACGTATTTGTCGAAAAATCAAAGGTTTTATACGAAAAAGTAAACAAAGAAAAAAGTAGTAACTCCTTTTTCGGAAAGACGTTTTCAGAGAAGAAAAAAATTATTGACACTCAAATGAAATAAGCGATGTGGGGTTAAACCACTCGCATGAAATAAAATGTTTCATTGAGTATTGGAGTCTCTGCAAGAAAAAATGGAAATAAAATGTAAAAGTCAAATGGGTTATTGAGTTTGGTGAATGGGTTTGACAAATGGATAATGAGTTTTGTAATGAGTTTGGTTTGGTCTGTTACATGGGTTATTGTGTTTCGTAAATGAGTTTGATAAATAATAATGAGTTTGGTAAATGAATTTGCTAAATGAGTTTGCTAATTCTATAATTTGATAGCGTATTCGAGTTAATTAGGTAATTGTATAGAGTAACAGTGTCTCGAGCAAGCACCGAGCGAGCAGAGTATGCTCGTGCTTGGCTCGTTTAGCTTGTCAAGCGGATTTCTTTGCTCATGTTTGACTCGTTACTAACCGATCTGGGCAAATCGAGCGATTTACCGATCCTGAGCAAAAGTTGACAGCCCTAGTGCACAGATATAAATGATGTTCTGAAAATACCTCACGTTACATCCATAAAAAATGTCTTATATATGATTCCTATCAAAACCTTAAGCATCTTTCATCATCAATTTACAACTGTGTCTTGTCCATACTGAATACAAATTTATGTTGCAGTATGAGGCAAATCATTGACCGATATGAAAGTGTTAAGAACGTACATATTGCGAAGAGCAACCATGAACATGTATAAAAACATATTACAAGAACGAGAAGCATCTCGCAACCATAAAGGTCTTGTGTGTATTTCTATATATGTATATATATACATACAGAAGAATTATTTAGTGAGCCCGGGGCTTAATTTTATTTTAATCCCCCATCATATCCACTGCACATTTGAAATGTAAGGTAGATTATAAGAAAAACGGTTATGCTAATTAAAGGTGAGATTAACCGTAAATGAGATCCAATGGTAAGATTGTAGGGGGCTTAAACTAAATAAGATGAGTCATGGACTCACTAAAACTTGACCCTATACATATATATACATATATATACAAAAATTCTCTAGTGAGCCCGGCTTAATTTTTCTATTTTAAGCCCCCACCATATCCACCACTCGTCTGAAATTGTAAGGTAGATTAAGGTTCTGGGTGGTTATACTAATAAAATGATTTAATGGTGTAAATTAACCGTAAATTAGATCTGACCGTGAGATTGCAGGGGACTTAAAATGGTAAGATGAGAGAGGGGTCCACATACTATCCTTAAATTCCGTTGACACAGTTGCGCTTCATAATAATAATAAATCTACATATGTTGTAGGTCGATCAAGATCTACGGTTTGAATTTTCAATTTGGTGTGCAGATTTAATTATATTATCAACCGCAATCGTATGTCAATCAAATTTATGGATAGTGGATTCCTCCTCACACACACACAATATATATATTCTTGACAATTGTTTGTATATCATTATTACAAAATCTTGAACACTGGCTGATGAAGACATGTCCGGTCTCACTGCGAGTGAGCTGGAGCAACTTGAGGGGCAATTGCTCATTTCTACTAATAAGGTTAAGAGTAGGGGTGAAAACGGAGCGGATACGAAGCGGATGTGCCAGTATCCGAATTCGTATCCGTTTTTTTCTCGAATTCAAATCCGAATTCGAATCCGATCGAATGTATGAGAAAGGGATCCGAATTCGAATAAATTCACATCCGAATCAAGTTTAAAATCCATTCCGAATTAGGATATCCGAATTCGTTAAAAAATCCGAATAGACTTAAAAACATTTTGTGATTGATCTAAACAAGAATAAATTTCGGTCTTTATTTTTTGCCTACATGGAAAAATATTAAATATAATATAAATAACATAATTTAATTCATATATATTGTATATATTTTATTTATTTATTAGTTATATGTGCATATAAAATACGAACCAGATATTATTCGAATCGGATGTACCAATATCCATATTCGCTTCGTTTTTTTACGGATGTTTATATCCGAATACAAATTCGGTTGCGGATTTTTTTTCTCGGATAATTTTTTTGATTTCGAATACGGAGTCGGTCGGATTGACGGATTTAGGACGCAAAGTTTCACCCCTAGTTAAGAGTAGGAAGGTATGTTTACTCACAATAATGAATCTTAAATTGTGACCTTAATTTTGAATTGATTAGTTGCATGGTTTTCTTAAAGACATTATATATTTGATCCCAGGCTATTATGATAATACTAGATCTGGTTTTAACTATATAATATAGATTGGCCTCGTGTCCATTCCTTTTGGAGTCAAAGATTAAGTTATCTTTGGTTTTTGGATTGTAAAGAACTAAATCAACGTGGTTCGTATAAGATGTCTGTAATTCTTATATATTGTGAATTAGCACGATGTTGTCTAGGTATCAGATTATAGGTCCCCTACCCACACTTTTCTTAATGTGTGCTCCCTCTTTTGAGCTTTTGCGGTATCATTGGTGTTGCTGTTCATATGTACCCGTAAGTGTGACGGGCAGAATTGGTCAGCATGATTTTAAAATTTGAGAGTTTAGGGAGTGTTTACTAGGGAAAACATTTAATATTTTAAACATGCATAATTTCCAGCCAATGACGATTCCTTATGAGGCACTTGCCGAGGGAGAGGTTTCCCACATGTCTAGGTTGGAGTCTATTAGGTTCCTCAAGGCGTTGAAGGAGAAGTTTTCAAGCTTAGTTTCTTGTATTATTGCTATGTTAATATTATTTGCTCTAATTAGATTTCGAAGAGATAAAAAAAATTCCTGCAATTCAAAGGCCCCAGATGTTCCAGGACAAGATTTTCATGCTCATGTTAGACATTATAAAAAAAAAGGTAGAGCATTAAGATGAGAACACAACACTTGAAAGATAATATCAGTATCTCGACACTGCTCAAAGTGAAGCAGATCCACACAAATCACAATACAATAAGTGTTGGTAAAACGTGATTTACCCTACGAGATCGAAAACACCTCTTCTAGATCCGAACCCGGACAGTGAAAGATAAATTGAACGCTCGCCTTACATAGTCTTTGTTCTTCTAACTGTCGGTCTCCAACTATCTTGAAGGAGGAGGAGCGCAAATCCACGAACCAAGTGTTCTTCGGGTGGTGCACGTGAGGCAGAAAAGGTGGAGGCGGCAACTAGGGTTAGGGTTTTTGATCTCTTGGAATTGGAGGCCTTACACTATATTTATATGTGGCCTTCTCATAACCCTAATTTTATTGGCCAATACAGACACGCCATGTGTCAGTGTCTTGGGCAAATATTAACTTAATCCAATATCTCCCACTTGCACGTTACTAACATGTCACCTCCTTATGTGTGCTCGACACATATGTATACATCCATGATATATACACACAATTCTTTCTCTAATAATGCATCCCTGATACGTGAGTCTCTAATCATATATCCCTGATACATGACTATTAGTGTCCCTGACACTTGCACCTACCAATCATACGGACAAATGGATCGTGCGACCAGTGATGTACCTGCATTTAGGATCCTAAAATAGAAACCTTACTACAAGGCCAGAATGACAGCATCCCTATAATGACAGTTCCCCATGTTTACTCAAGACTCACTTGACATGAACGGTGTCTCGACCCCTCGGAGAGAATACCTTATTATCCTCAAAGTACTTGCTACTATATCCAATACAGTTGGCCCCAGCAAACACTTTCAGTGTAGTCGAATCAAACATTTCCATTCACCCCAGATCACCACTACACTTCGAGTTAACTCCTTTCCCGAAGATGCCCCTTTAGACCGAATCACTCATGGTCATAGGCAACATCCCAAAGTAGCCACATCAACTCCTTGCTTCATGATGTCGTTGAAGGTTACACAAGGGCAACTAATGACAATTAGTCTCAAACTCACACAGTGACCAGAGATCCATCCTTCCACTTCCAATGGTCGCTCAGCACATGATGTATGATTAACATGCTATGGTGGAGCACAGTGCACACAACAGAATGTGTATCTCTCAAACACCCACTAGTGCAGAATGCTCGATAGACGTCACCAAATAGACGTCGGATGTCCAAACAACCGACGTCTATAGGTATAGACGTCGGATATTTGGACATCCGACGTCTATAGGTTTGTAGAAACGTCGGTTGTTTAGTATAACCGACGTCTATACCTCCTGAAAGAAGAAAATATTTTTTGTTTATTTTTTTGGATTTATTCCGTATAAGAATTTATGTGGATTTCTTTCGTATCAGAAATAACGCAATTTTTTGGGATTTATTTAGTGTAAAAATTAACATATTTTTTTGGAATTTATTTTGTATAAGAAATAACGCAATTTTTAGGATTTATTTCGTGTAAGAATTTATGTGTATTATTTTGTATAAGAATAATGTGGATTTAAAAATAATTACAATCACATGTGTGTTGTGTTGTACACATGTGTGTGTATGGTGACATGTTTAGTCCCACATTGGAGAAAGTTTTTTATTGGTGGAGTTGAAGTACTCCACCACTCCTTTACTTCTAAATGGTAGTTTGGTACCACACTACAAAATGCAAGTGAGATACATATATATATTTAATGGTCAAAAGATTGGCACTTGGGGCACTTGGGCATCTTGGGCTCAAAATGGTTGCAACGTTTCTTTTTTACTATTAACCCATGTATAGACGTCGGATGTATAGCATGACCGACGTCTATAGGGTGTATTTTTTATTAATTATTGATATATCAATGTATAGACGTCGGATGTATAGCATGACCGACGTCTATAGGTCGTGCCGTATGAATAGACGTCGGTCAAGCTATATATCCGACGTCTATTTGGTGTAATACAGGTCTTAGTCTAGTCACCCCCTGTACCTAACTCGACCTTCGTCAATATTGTCGACTTAAAACCATGCGAGTGCTACATGGCACCATGTGTGATACTCGCACTGGCTCCTATAGGCTACATGAATCAGGGGAATATTCATGTTGGTAAACTAAAATTAATTATATAGTATAATCATTGAAAAAATAAATGCTTTGATACCACTATAGGATTTTGTGCCCCTATGTATGTATATATTTAAAAAAATTATGCATGCATACAAGATCGATTTCCATATTTTCGACAATTTTATGTACATTATTTTATATTTATTTTAATATCATGTAATCTACATATATATTAAAATAAATAGAAGATGATCATACCCAAATGTTCTCTAAAACTTTTATGAAGATCCAGGTTGTGTTGCCCATTGAATCTTCCGCTGATTCACCTCCAAGTGTTCACCAAACTCTAAATAAGATTAGAGGGAAAGAAGTTAGTCAATCAATCTCTAAATCAAGGTTAGAATTTAGCTAATAACCCCTCTAAAGCTCCTCAGAATTTAATATCCAAAAACTTGAATAATTAAGAGAATTTTTGGATGGATTAATGGGGTGGTTAGGGAGAGAGAGAATTTTTGCATTAGTATTAACAATGAAGGAATGATGAACTTATTTATAGGATTTCCTCTAACCCACATCATGTGCAAACCACTTACACATGATCTATTATTAATCTCTCCACTAAATCACATCATATGCAAACTACTTACACATGATCTCTTGTTTACATCTCTACTAAACCACATCATGTGCAAACCACTTTGCACATGATATCTTTTTTATTTTGTCACATCATCCCATAACTACATTTGACCAAGGTGGATTAAATCCAACACTTAATCAGTAAAAATTCTCTCATTAATATATGCAAAAACGTGCTCAAATGGTTGGACCGTTTTTTGCTGTTTTTGACTCCACCAAATTTTGGATTAATATCCAACAAAATTTGGAGTTTGGGGTTTTAGCAATTCATATGTTATAATGTTGTAGATCACATTATATCATGTAATATATTATCATATATAATGTCAAAACACTATACCCCATAATATATATACATCTTTAACGAATTTATTTATTATTCTAACCATGTCGTTTTTACAACATATTGATTTTATTATTTTACCACATGTATATTATTTCATAACACATGGAACTTAATACATCATATAAAATATAAAATTATATTTCTTGTTTCTCAGTTTTGTGGTGTGACCTATATGAGGATCCAAGTTATGTTGGAATGATATAAAACACATTATATCATAAACTATAAGCGGTATCTAGCTACACTTTATAGTTACCCAAATAACAAAGATATTTTACTGACTCAACTAAACACGATCCACTTAGTGATATGTAAAATATCACTTGTGTTTATCCCTTGCCTCATGATATTAAGATTATACCAAGTAGAAATGTGTCACCTTTGTATTATATATTCATTTCCCGATCTCTTAAACTAATTATAAATATGTAACTTAACACAAGTCACATTGTGCACATTATAATTTCACTTTATCAATGGGACCACTAATATCATTACTCAAGTAAAGAGAGACAATGATAATCCTTTGACGAACTATCTTTTCTATCATAAGTCATACTTAACCAACTGTTGACTTTATCACTATACTCAATGACAGTTTTTTTGACAATAATCAAATTAAACACTTCCTATGTGAAGACATAAGTCTAATATCTTAGGATTCAAGATACAGTGAAAATATTAATGACACAACACAATTCCATGATGTTTCACTTGCTACGTCTACTCAATATATAAAAGTAACCATTTTCCCCTTTTATATACTCGTGTCGTTAAATATTTGTAGAGATACAATACTCTTTAACCAACATGACAATCTTCTATCGGAAATTAATGTTCCATGTCAATTATTTTCATGATTGTGAAAAAATTTGATTTTTGTAAACCATTATCTTGTAGAGCTCTACATTTAAGGACCAAGAGTCTCTTCCTCAACACTTCGAAAAGATAAATACATTAATCAAGGAACAAAATGTTTGCACATCCAAATCATAATAATTGATATATAAAAGTAAAACCTTTAGAACACATTCATTTCAATGTGGTCCTTTTTCCAAGCATTATAGACATCCATATTTCTGCGATGTTGCACAGTGTTTGTTGCCTTCTTCATGTGGGGTCATGGCTTGGGTTATGTTCTCCAACATGTCCTGATCCTCTAGGAGATACTCAATCTTACGATGCCACATATCGTAGTTTCTCTCATTGAGTTTGTCTTCTAGAGTCAGATCAACGACAATTCTCTTGGAAGCATCCATGAAAAAAAATCTAAGACATAAATATAGCGACAGACAAGTTCTAACATAAAATTATTTGAGCAGAAACAACATAAAAATAATAAAATAACTTAATAGGTACTACACTTAGACAAAAAGAAAAAAAAAGCATTCAATAAAATCCTCATGCAATAGTCAAATAAGTCATTTACTAATTTATACAATGTGCTCCATCATGATTTAATGACCTATATATATATATATCATGGCAAATCAGCAAGAAATAAACAATAAATTTCCAGCTATCGTGTTATAAGGTGGTTTACACAAAACACTTCTGTAGGATCGGTATGACACCCAATTAATCTAGTCAATTCACTTAATGTCTACTTGATATGCAACAGAAATTAACAATTAAAAACACAAATAGAGAAAAGTTAAACCACAAAGAAGAAGACGATTTTATAGAGGTTTTCGTACCCACAATTTGGGTCCTACTTCCTCTCTTGCAAGCTCTGCTCGATCCCACGAGCTCCGCCTACGTCTTCATTAATCTGATCTCGTTTCGGGCCGAGATCAAGACTTTACACCATCAACTCACGAACATCCCTCGCCGAGCTCGGATCCTACTCTCACGTACAACCCGAGAGGGATGCTTCTGTACCGAAACTTTTACAGTCTTTTTCTTGAAAAAGAAAATAGTGACAAAAACTCTTAACTTGAACACACTTGAGTATGATAAGGATTTTGTCAAGTGGTGAAGTTTAAGCTTGGAGTGTGGGAACCTCTATTTGTAAGGTCCTAAAGTGTTATAGCCGTTGGGGAAGATTAGGTTGAGATTTGTGCAAGATACAAAAAACAGATAACTAAGTTCATCAAATCTATCTTAAATTGGTTGACCGACACGGGATGAATGGTCGGTCGTTTCTATGAAAATAAGGAAACGTTCGAACCAACTAAAATTGAACCAAACGGCTACAACTTAAGTTAACGGTCGAACTAAAACTAGGGGTGGTCGACTATGTAGAGGGGTTTGGCCAAGTTAAAGTTTATAGGCCGAACGCAGCAAGGAAGCTTGTCCGATCGAAAATAACAAGGACTTTTGGCGCACAAGTTTGTCTACATCCGGTCGACCGCCATCAAGGCATCGTTCGACCAGTGGCCAAAAACAAATTAAGGGTAAGGTGAATATATAAGAATACGTCCACTGGAGAATATGACAATTGTAACGGTCATCCTGAAAATACGGGTTTAACGGTCGACCGAAAGATCAAAATTGGTCAACCGGAGGAACTGGGTAAAATCACTACAGTGAATCTGTTGACTGGTATAAACAGTCGAATGGAAAACTCGTTTCAGTCAACCGTTCTGCACAGACAAGTTAAGATTTAGTTTGAGTGATCTATTGAAGTCCAAATAATGTCAAATTTTGTGTGTGACTTCTACAAGAAACCTAGTGTGTATGTGAATTAGTTACACCTCTTGTATGCTCAAATTTACATAGATAAGACTCAAATAAAGGTAAAATTACATGTCTTCACTTAGCTTGATTACATGTCTTTTCAATCCATTCTTCCTTGAGTCTTGATCACCTGTAGGTGTTAGCACTATACAATATATATTCCATGCATAATGTGTGTTACACTACATTTGATTGTTAAATTATCAAAACATAGATTAAGACCAAAAAACCAACAGCTTCTGCCTTGCAACTCCCACTAAGTTTGTCATTTGTTTAGTTCCCTGAAAATGTTCACACAGAACATTGTAATTAAAATCACACGGAAATTAATTAATATAACATTCCCGAATCAAGTGAAGGATCTAGATATTGATGCTAATATATAGACAATCAATTATCATCGAATAATATTTTCTAACTCCATTTATATAAGGAAATGTTAAAAAATACGAAACATGTCTCCACAAGACTTTAGCATATAACATGGGAACTTTCATAAACGTCACGAATGACACGTCAATATTAGACAATAAAGTCTACATTTACCAGGAAATATCAATCACCACATGTTATAATCAATCATCCAATGATAAAAAAAGGTGAAAGTGATAAAACATTATCAATTCTATAATTTATCATTGCTCATTATAATCATGCTTGTCATGGAAACAAATAAAAAGGAATTGTAACCAATTACCGAAAAAGTAATGATAATAATCATTCATTGCATCACATAGGGGTGTGAAAGGTCCGGTCTGGTCTGATTTTTCGGATCGGACCGGACCGACCGATCCGGATTCCGGTCCAGAACTTTTGAAAAATTCGATTCTGATCCGGTCCGGATCGGTCCAATTTTGTTTTTTTAATTTAAAAATTCTGATATTGGACCGGACTACTCACCGGTTCGAACCAATCCGGTCTGATCTCCAATCAGGACCTTGGAAAAAATTCTGGTCCGATCCGGATGCACACACCTCTGACATCACGTATGATCAAGCCAGAGACGGTTCATTCCAAACTATGCACGTGAAAGGAAAAAAACTAGGCTGACGTACGTGAGCATCAACTAAATGGAATATATATATATATATATATATATATATATATATATATAGAATGCACATGTACCATATTTGATCCATGTAACATATATAATATTATGCATCAATGCATTATATCCAAGTCATGAAGTCATAGAACCCAACCAGAACATGTTTCCTTTCTTCTATCAACATGTACATGTTCAACAAAAAATATGATAAACTTCTACAAATGAAACAAAAACATGTAAACACGCTGGATGAGATAACTCAACATCCAAAAACAATATAATTTATGTTTTAAATTCAAAACAAAATTAATTGTCTAATAGCAACATGAACATGCATGTGAGCAAAAAGACACACATAGGAACGCAACAATAATTATCCATGTTAATTAATGTTGGTCATAGAACATCAATCTCTAAGGTTTACATTTTTTAATAAGAGCCTCAAAGAAAATGATCTTAATCATGAAAGAATATTTGATTCGAAAGAAACCGAGATGACTTTGGTATCAATTTTGGTAAAACATTATTTACCCTGCGGGATCGAAAATACATCTTCTAGATCCAAACCCGGGTAGCCTAAGATGAATCGAACGATCACCTTACATAGTCTTTCTTCTTCTACCGGTCGGTTTCCGACTCTCTTGGAGGACGAGTGCAAATCCACAAACCAAGTGTCCTTCGGGTGGTGAACGTGAGTAAAAAAGGTGGAGGTGGCAAGTAGGGTTAGGGTTTTTGATCTTTTGGAATTGGAGGCCCTACACTATATTTATATGTAGACTTCTCATAACCCTAATTTTCTTGGCCAATACAGACACGCCACGTGTCAATGCCTTGGGCAAATATTAACTTAATCCAATAATAAGAAAAGATAAGCAAATACAATAAAATGGGAACAATTAACCACACAACTGCCCACAAGAAAAGCAAAACAAAGAGAACAACCGAACCGACTTAGACACTAAATGTAACGCCCCGAAACAGCGGAAAATTTAAAACTTTAAACAGATAAAGAATTAACACAGGGGACGTCACCAAACCATGAGTTCATATATATATAATATGAAAAGCTGTACAATACAAGAGTCAAGGATGATTACAACCCAACACAAAAGATATACAACACATGTACAAGGGAAGATCATCCACCTCGAAGAACCGAAAGAGACAGGATCTGGTCTGGGTGCTCCTGTCCGTAGTCACCACCTCCTACTGACGCGTACGACCTGACATAAAACATGAATATGCCTGAGTTTCCCGTGGGAAACCCCGTATGCCAAACCCCTAAAATATGAACATAATATGCGTAATGAAACATGAAATGAAATGAAATGCAGTATAACACAACAATCTCCCGTGCACACCAGGCACCGCCGGAACACATCGGCCTCGGGTCTCAAGGGTCCTCTCACCCCAACCCCTCAATCACACGTGCACACAAGGCACCGACGGAACATCATCGGCCACGGGTCTCAAGGGTCCTCTCACCCCAACCCCACAATCACACGTGCACACAAGGCACCCGCTCCTCAGAGCCACAACAACAACGTGCACACATGGCACCCGCTCCTCAGAGCCACAACACGACCCTCCTCTCAGGCCGGCAATGTCTGTACCGTCGCCCCAAAAAAGGCCGGAGACCCGTTGCCCTCGAGGCGGATCCAACAACACACGACACAAGCATCCATATGCAAAACAGTGCCCAAACGGTCGAACGGAAGAACCCAAACGGTCGACCGAACACCACAACTATTCCTCAGAAAAACCGAATTAACGTCCAACCGGTCGAACGACTCTCAAATCACGGTCGACCGAAATCCAACAGCGAAAATCCTCTCTCGCTCAAAAAGCATCAACGGTCGAACGACCCTCAGATCAAGGTCGATCGAAAATAACCAGGGAAATTCCCCAACAAAACCGCACTACACGGTCGACCGAAACCACACTCCCGGTCGACCGGCCAATAAGTTAACTTAAACGTCGGTCGGACGAAGTCAACGAGCGGTCGACCGTTTAGATGGTCAACGCCCCCAACCGACCTACAACAGTGCTTTCCGGTCGACCGGCAAAGGGGACCCGTTCGACCGAAAACACACAGAGCATTTTTCCGTTGGTAAAACGCACCACCGGTCGACCACTCGAAGAGTATCGTTCGACCGGTGCAGGGGTTTTCCGCCCAAAATACTCTGCAACCGGTCGACCGAACCAACCCGCCGGTTGACCGATTATAGTGCAGAACGCTGTTGCACGGGTCCGACGAGCCCTCCGGCCTACCGTCGACCACCCCAACACCCACCAAAGCATAGGTGAGCATCAAAGCAAAGCTTGACATACCTTAAGGCTTGAATAAGCCTTTGAAGAACCCACGAAGTCGCCTCCACAAGCGCTTCTCCTCCTTCTCCGGCGGAATCCGAATGCGATCACCTTCCTCCGGCCACACGATCCGGCGAGCCTCGAGCTTCTCCTCAGCTGGATGTGAAGGATCGAGAGAGAGAGAGAGAGAGAGACACGCGTGAGAGAGAGAGAGAGTGAGAAAACGAGTGAGGGAGAGAGAGAATCCATCCAAACCTTATACCTCTCCTCCTTCAATCTCCACCATCCATCACAACTCCTCCCATCCATCTCAGCCCTCCATCTCCTCCTCCCCTAATCCTCCACCTAAAACACAATTAAACCCAAATGCAAAGGGTTAGGATGTAACACTAAAACTATGTAGGAGAAGATACTTAGGAGATCTTCAGTTGATTAATTAATGCCTCTAGAAATGCATCCAAATGAGTCAAGCTCCAAGCGTGGGAGGTCATGTTGCTTTCTTGGGAGGCCAAAGCGTATCTGACAATCATAATTGGAAAAGGTTTTAATTTCAATATTAGAACAAAAAGATCTAAACTCCTCATTAGAGTTCCACAAGAACATCATTATCATAACCATCACAAGTATAGAAAATTTCTAGGAACAATAGTAGTAGATCTAATACCTTGGCAAATCTTAGAATCGGATGTAGGGTTCTAAATGAGACGGGTCAAATCCGTCAACCCACAACAATCGACTCGGTGGATCCGGGTTAGGGCTGCAATTTACAATCAGTTTAGAAAATAAAACCAGGTAATCTGCCAAATTGCTTCCTTAATTGATAGGGTAGTGTCGAGGGAAACTCAAACCCGCTAACCCTCCAAACGGATAGAATAAAATAATAACAAATATTAATAATCTTATATACACATATAAATATATAATCTAACGTATCACTCAATAAACCTATTGTTTAACTTATTATTAATTCATAATCAACCAAAATATTACTTAATCTGAACCTCCCATGGTCCCAACCCATTATAAATTATTAATTTACTAAACAAATTATTTAGATTTTAAAAAATGTATTATTAAAATAAAAAAAATTAATCCAAAAAAGTTGTGAAAAATGAAAATAACAATTTTTATTGGTAATTTTTTTTTTTACAGATTTGGTGTCGGATCCGATTCTGGGTACCCAAGTTGGGAACCGACCCGTATCCAGTTCCGTTCTGGATACCCAAATAAAAAACGGATCTCATTCCGATTCTCCCGATACCCGAACCGGAATCGATCTGTTATCATCCCTAGTGATGCCCAAATCCAATCATCTCCTCCTCCGTAAATCTGATCTCCCCCTCAGCTCATCGCCTCCTCCCAAATCAATTTGCACAACTCCTTTTGTAATGACTTTTATTTGTGTTTTTTATATTAAATTTATTTAGTTAGTTAGTTAGTTGTTTAACTGATGTGTCGTGTTTTATGGTTATAAAAAAATCAGGTTGTTTGAATTTTAATGTATTTAGGTTTGGAAAAATGTTAAAAATAGGCAGGATATTTTCAATTTTTTATTTTTTAATTAATTAATTTATTTAAATTATCATCTTAAAATTTTGGATTTTCAAAAAAAATCGACCAATGTAGAGACATTCTGCCCACCCTTCTTTTTTTCTAGATCCACCCCTCGGTAAATGTGAGTCTTTCTAAATGGAGAAAGGCGAAAGTAAGTAGTCCGGATTGCCTGTGTTATTACTATGTATACATTTTCCACTAACGGTGGTGACTAACAAGTCGTATGCCAACCGAGACAAATTCCGTAGGTTAGTAGAGTTTTCAGTTTAGAATAATATAGATCAAGATTTATGCCCACGTGATTGATCGTTTTATTTAAACCGCAAGTGCACGGTCGTATTGAAGCGGTGGCAAATACGGGTCGTCCACTGGGAGGTGTGTCGACGTTTGGTTTGTGCGAAGGCGAGTGGTAAAAAAATGGAGAAAAAGATTGATTACACTAACTACACTAGAATGCAAAAAGGAAAGGAAAAGAAGCAATAAAACTAAACCCCATATGGGGTAGAGAAATAATGTGAATAGAAAGATGTGTGTGTGTTCAATTAAGCTCCTCACAACATGTAGTGCATGAAATCATAAAACTACATCCAACTTTGCCTCCACATGAATTAAGATAAGACGACATCATTAAAACATACAAGACAATAATTGGAATGAAGCTAAATGAACTCATGTATAAAGACTAGACCCTATTATGCCTCCACATGAATTAAGATAAGACTACACCATTAAAACATACAAGACATTAACTAAGGTAAAGACAACAAGAGTACATACACTACAAATTGTGTTTCCAATATTAATTTCATTCATATCCTAACATTATCATTCCCCATAAAATAGGTCCACTAATCAAAGCATAAGCTAAACTTCATTCAAGAGCATTAGCATATCAAAGATAAGAGTGAAAACTCATTATATGGTTATGGAAATCATATAAAGCTCAAGGGATTAAGATAACACACACTTAATACACTACATGGTCATATCACATATTTCTCCACCCCCCAAATGAGGATGGAACTACTCACACATATTTAAAGTAACTACTCTAACAAAATGAAGCATTAAATTGAAATGAAACTACACTAATCAAGCAAGAAATATTAAAGAAACATAAAACAAAACAAACAAACAAACAAACAAGCATGCATATGAAAGGAAATTAAACTAAGAGAGAAACAACACAATTCACCTAATCACCTACTTGTTTATACAATGTAGGATCGTGTGGGTTATGGGTCCACTAATCACTTTTAATCTAATCACCTACTTGTTTAAACAATCGAGTAAATGCAGCGGAATTTAAAACAAATACAAGTAGGGAAGGAATACAATGCAAACCACAAAAGACGCGGCGATTTTATAGAGGTTCGGCACCCCACCCGGGTCCTAGTCCTCTCTTGTAAGCTCCGCTCGACTCCGCGAGCTCCGCCTACGTCTTCACTAACCACTCCCCGTTCCGGGCCGGGAGAGAACGCCTTTACACCACAAGCAACGCGAACAACCCTCGCTTGCTTGAATTCTTCCTCTCACAATCCGAGAGGGACACTTCGGGCTTTCACCGAAGTCCTTGCTTCTTTTGACAACACTTGTAACTGAGTGGGATTCACTCTCTAATTGAGCACACTTTGAGTAGGATGAGTATATGATCAAGTGTGTGAAGTTTAGGCTTAAAGAGTGTAGAATTGGGAGCTTTGAGGATTGAGGTTTCTCTCTAATGTATTGGGACAATTGGAGTTGGAGAGTTGTGTTAACAACAAGTCTTGATCCTCTATTTATAAGCTCCTAAGGTTTTCTAGCCGTTGGGGATAGATTTGATTGGGTTTTGTGCAAGATACACAAAGCAGAAAATCGGGCTGCAAATCTGTCCAGAACCGGTCGACCGAAACTACTAAACCGGTCGACCGTTCACTTGATTTCAAGGAGAACGGTCGAACAAAAGAATATTCGGTCGGACAAACGAGCTAGAACTTAACTCTACTTAAGTGAATCGGTCGAACCAAAGTATGGAGCGGTCGACCGAAAAGGGGATTCGGTTGAGACAAAGGTCAATCGGTCGAACGAGAAATGTGTCGACCGATAGCAGGGAATTTGGTTTCTGAAAATGTGTTCAACCGGTCGACCGAAACAAGGTCTTCGTTCGACCGGTTACCGAATGTATTTTGGGGTTAAGTTTGTTTTATACGAATACGGCCGTTATAGGAATACGACAAGAAAAACGGCCATATTAAAATCCGGGATCGGTCGACCGAAAAGGTAGAACCGGTCGACCGGTAGAGTTCGGTAAAATCACTGTGGAGAGTCTGTTATAAACCGGTCGAACTGAGAACTGGTTCGGTCGACCGGTTCACACAGGAAATCTGGGTTTAAGTTTATAAGTGATTTCCGACTAAGGTTTGGGTGATCTAATGAAGTCCAAATAATGTGAAATTTCTTGTGTGACTTCTATAGGGAACCTATTGTGTATGTGATTGGTTTTTAACTCTTGTATGCTCAATTTACACATGTTCCTAAGACTCAAAATAAAATCAAGATTACAAGTCTTCATTTAGCTTTATTACAAATCTTGACTTGATTTCCTTCCTTCCATGAGTCTTGATCACCTGTAGAGGTTAGCACATGCAATATATATGCAATGCAATATGTGTGCTACTCTACATCATCATAATTAAGATTAGGTTAATTAAATCATCAAAACCTAGATTAAGGCCAAAAAGCCAACAATCTCCCCCTTTTTGATGATGGCAACCTATATCTTAATTCTATCTAAATACATGGAATTTGTATATGTAAACTATGCATATTAATGCTCCCCCTATGGATGTGCATAGTTTTTGTTCAATTTTATGCCAAATTCCAAGTTACCCCCTTAATTATCTCTCCCCCTTTGACATCCATCAAAAATAATAATTATTTAAGACTTTAAGCATAGAATTTGGATGTCTTGTAATGAAGTTGCTCCCCCTAAATTTTGCACTTCATTACTCTAATAAAAGATATAACATTTAAGCTCCCCCTATCAATAAGGCTAAATGGAAACAATGAGTATGATTCAAGTTAAGTTCATTTAAGTTTCAACTTAAGCCTTATTCTAACATCCATTTAAAATTTGACATTTAGAATCAATGGATGTGATAAATGATTTGCAATGAATAGGGTATATGATTTGCAATGAATTGAACTATATGATATGTCAATTAAGCATGTGAAGCTAGATTAGAGCTAATTTAACATGAATGGTATGGATAGGAATTTATACCAATGTTGAATTCAAATTTAGCTCCAATCTCATTTGGTGATGCAACCGGATTTGAATTTGACTCTTGAGCTCACCCGGTCACCACCAATCTCCTCCTCAAGCTCCTACAAGAGTAGATTTAGGTACCCAAACAACTTTGGGTCCTTGAGTGTTAGCTTTGGGAATCCACACCATTTTGGTTTTGGGAGCCCACACACTTGAGGAAGTAGACTTAACAAATAAATGCTTGCCATTTAATGTAGTATGAGATACATGGTTTTTCAATTGAACATTGTATCCTAAACCATGTTTAGCTAAGGATTGTCTTTGACTACCTAAAAGCATATCAAGCATTTTTGTTCCTTTAGTGAACATTTCTAGATCTTTTCTTAATTGCATATTTGAAACTTTAAGATCTACATGTTCATCAACAATGGGTGTTTTACTTAGACTAGCAAGTGATGATTCATTTGATTCAAGTCTAGCAATCACCTCATTCTTTTCATTCATGATTAATTCAATTTGGCATTTGAGATCATTTATAGTTTTTCTAGCATTTTTGTTCTTTTCACAAATGATCTCATATTGTTTAACTAAATCATGAAATGCATTTTGTAGCTCATCATGTGTATAAGATTCATCATTAGCATTAGAATTAGAGCTATCACTATAATAGGACTTAGTTGAGCATGAATTACTAGAACAAGAGTTAGAATCTACCTCACTTTGATCTTCAATAGCCATGAAGCATGAGTGAGCCACTTCTCTTCTACTTTGCAAGGAAGAAGACGATGATGATGGTGATGAAGAATCATCCCATGTAGCCTTGTGTGCTTCCTCCTTCCTTTCTCTTCTCTTGCTCTTCTCCTTTTCTTTTCTCCTCTCCCTTCTCTCCTTTTTCTTCTCCCCTTCTCTTCTCTCATTTTCACTCTCCTCCCTCTCTTTTTCTTTTTCTCTTTTCTCACTTCTTCTACCTCTTCTTTCATTCTTTTCTCCTTTATCCCTCTTGAGGTATTTGAAGAAGTCTTGGGCAAGGACCTCAATGTCCTCTTCTTCCACCCTCCTTGGCTCATCAAAATTTGCATGTAATGCCACCACGGAGTTTTTCTTTGAAGCTTCCTTCTCTCTTCGATGACTCAATTGGAGCTCATAGGCCATGAGATTTCCAATGAGTTCCTCCATCTTCAATTTTGAAAGATCGTGCGATTCTTCGATTGCCACGACCTTGTCTTCCCAATCGTTGCTCAATGACCGGAGGAATTTTCGAGTCATCTCTCCTTCATTTATCCTTCTTCCAAGAATCAAAAGAGAGTTAGTGATATCGGTGAAGCGAGTGTTCATGTCGCTTATGTTCTCACCGATTTGCATAGAAAATATTTCATATTTATGCATGAGGAGACTTATCCTAGTTTCTTTGGTTTTGCTATCACCCTCATGATGCATTTGTAACCTATGCCATATTTCATTTGCACTTTCACATCCCCTAATTCTATTGTATTCTCCCTCATTAAGGCCACAATAAAGAATATTCATAATTTTTGAATTCATTTCAATTTCTTTCATTTGAGCCCTAGATAGAGAATCTAAATCATCTTCATTTGGAGGTATGTATGGATTTTGAATAAACTTCCAATACTTAAGGTCATTTGATATTAAAAAGATTTTCATTCTATTTTTCCAATAATCATAATTTGACCCATTAAGCAAAGGAGGCCTTGTGGTGCATAAACCCTCTAAGTGATTAGATGTGCTAGCCATGCTAAAAATACGATTAAGTATAGAATTTAGCTAACAAGGCTCTGATACCAAATGTAGGATCGTGTGGGTTATGGGTCCACTAATCACTTTTAATCTAATCACCTACTTGTTTAAACAATCGAGTAAATGCAGCGGAATTTAAAACAAATACAAGTAGGGAAGGAATACAATGCAAACCACAAAAGACGCGGCGATTTTATAGAGGTTCGGCACCCCACCCGGGTCCTAGTCCTCTCTTGTAAGCTCCGCTCGACTCCGCGAGCTCCGCCTACGTCTTCACTAACCACTCCCCGTTCCGGGCCGGGAGAGAACGCCTTTACACCACAAGCAACGCGAACAACCCTCGCTTGCTTGAATTCTTCCTCTCACAATCCGAGAGGGACACTTCGGGCTTTCACCGAAGTCCTTGCTTCTTTTGACAACACTTGTAACTGAGTGGGATTCACTCTCTAATTGAGCACACTTTGAGTAGGATGAGTATATGATCAAGTGTGTGAAGTTTAGGCTTAAAGAGTGTAGAATTGGGAGCTTTGAGGATTGAGGTTTCTCTCTAATGTATTGGGACAATTGGAGTTGGAGAGTTGTGTTAACAACAAGTCTTGATCCTCTATTTATAAGCTCCTAAGGTTTTCTAGCCGTTGGGGATAGATTTGATTGGGTTTTGTGCAAGATACACAAAGCAGAAAATCGGGCTGCAAATCTGTCCAGAACCGGTCGACCGAAACTACTAAACCGGTCGACCGTTCACTTGATTTCAAGGAGAACGGTCGAACAAAAGAATATTCGGTCGGACAAACGAGCTAGAACTTAACTCTACTTAAGTGAATCGGTCGAACCAAAGTATGGAGCGGTCGACCGAAAAGGGGATTCGGTTGAGACAAAGGTCAATCGGTCGAACGAGAAATGTGTCGACCGATAGCAGGGAATTTGGTTTCTGAAAATGTGTTCAACCGGTCGACCGAAACAAGGTCTTCGTTCGACCGGTTACCGAATGTATTTTGGGGTTAAGTTTGTTTTATACGAATACGACCGTTATAGGAATACGACAAGAAAAACGGCCATATTAAAATCCGGGATCGGTCGACCGAAAAGGTAGAACCGGTCGACCGGTAGAGTTCGGTAAAATCACTGTGGAGAGTCTGTTATAAACCGGTCGAACTGAGAACTGGTTCGGTCGACCGGTTCACACAGGAAATCTGGGTTTAAGTTTATAAGTGATTTCCGACTAAGGTTTGGGTGATCTAATGAAGTCCAAATAATGTGAAATTTCTTGTGTGACTTCTATAGGGAACCTATTGTGTATGTGATTGGTTTTTAACTCTTGTATGCTCAATTTACACATGTTCCTAAGACTCAAAATAAAATCAAGATTACAAGTCTTCATTTAGCTTTATTACAAATCTTGACTTGATTTCCTTCCTTCCATGAGTCTTGATCACCTGTAGAGGTTAGCACATGCAATATATATGCAATGCAATATGTGTGCTACTCTACATCATCATAATTAAGATTAGGTTAATTAAATCATCAAAACCTAGATTAAGGCCAAAAAGCCAACAGGAACTACTCACACATATTTAAAGTAACTACTCTAACAAAATGAAGCATTAAATTGAAATGAAACTACACTAATCAAGCAAGAAATATTAAAGAAACATAAAACAAAACAAACAAACAAACAAACAAACAAACAAGCATGCATATGAAAGGAAATTAAACTAAGAGAGAAACAACACAATTAAAGGAAAAACATCTATTATTAACTCACTCAATACAAGCAGTCCTTCCTCCACCAGAGTTTTGCATCAAGGCTTCACTCTTAGTAGGGAAGATGGTCACCAAAGAGAGAGATATGTACAATGGAAGGTGAAGAGTTCTATTTATAAGCATGGAAAAGCTAATCCGGGATAATCCCCCGATGTGGGACTAAACAAATACCAAAACTAGACTAAGAATACACTAATACACGTGCCCGTCAAAGATGAGCGGATTCGGAGCCAAACAGACCGCCAATTGGCGGTCTATTAGTTCTGGATCAGACTCATTTTTGTTGTGGGCTTGTCTTGATGTATTTGTTGGTCTTGGATGCATCTACTTCGCTTGTTGAAGCTCCGACCCGAATAGAATTGCCAAAATACTCCCCATGATGGTGTGGAGTTTTCTGTTTTGCTCTTTGGTCCTTCGGTCTTACGTTCAGGTCATTCTCCCTTGCATCTTAGTCCCCAGGTCTCACAATTAAGTCTTTTTTCTCTGCTTTTGGGTCCTTTCATGCTTCATCTCTTCAAGCCTATTTATTTCTGAAATTCAAACATAAAACTCGTCACGTAGCATTGCTTAGGTGTAAGATAATAAATATAAGATACAAATATAAGCATGAAATGATGTCAATCACCACGTCAAATGGATTGATTGCCCTGTGAGGTTAATCAAAGCAAAGTTGATGAAACTTTAAAAAGAACATTTTCTAAATTGTGACGGTGTTATCATATGTTTGTTATCATTAATCTTGATTTTAAGGGTTGAAGTTTGAAAAATTAAATATTGTACGCTATGTTTATTATGACCGATGATGGAAATCGATGGACTGAAAAAAAAATCAGTATTTTCTTACTAATACTATTAAGGCCGACAAGTAGGTTACGACAATGGTGGATTATGTATCTGGAGCACTGTTAAGCACTGAATAAGCCTTCTATTTTGGAACAAAAATGTAATATCAAATTAGAATATGAAATCTTCGAGTTAATTTATACATGTCTGCCTCCTCAAAGAAAATATCCGGATTAGGGTGGAACATTTTCAAATGTTGAATTATAAAGGAACATTGATGTTGCACATACTAGCAACACGTGAATATTTCTTGTAAACTTTTATTTCATGAAACATTTGTTTCCCATGATACCTAGAGTTAAAGTACTAATTATAACTACAAGAGAAAATGAACACCACTATGGAAACTATGGACTTCAAATAGAATGAATTTTTTAAAACCATACATAATGCCCTGAATTAATTCCCTCCACCAAATGTCACATCTACACAAATGTAAGTATTTTTATATGATTTTTTGTTTGTGAATGTGTCATAAAAGTGAACAATTTTACTAAATGTCCTTAAATCAAAATAACTTCAATACCCTCCAATATATCATAATATCTTGCATACCTTCTCTTTGAAGTAATTAATCATTTGTGTTCTAATTAGCTTGAATAATTTATTGATTGGGCACACATTTCATGTTTTTTTTTTGATACAAAAATAGAAAATCAAAGCTTGTGTAGACGATTAAAAATTAAGTTGGACTGATTTTTGGGGGTCAACATTGGGTTGCAATGGTTGACTAAACTGCTTATAAATAGGAAGAAGTTACGGTAAAATAGATGGGTATAAGGTTGTGTAAATTTCAAGGTACCTATATATTTATCATATTTTATATTTCTTAATGGCATTCATGAAAATTTCTAAGGTTTGTAACGTGAATGCATGCACTTGGAGTTGGAAAGCAATCGACTAGTGGTAGTAGGTAGGGTTGTCAATCGTGTCGTGTCGTGTCAAGTCGTATGTATAAGTTCTAGGTGTTGTGCCGTATCCGATCTATTTAATAATCGTGTTGCTAAACTTCTGCCGTATCCAACCCGTTTATAATCGTGTTTCTATATCCAACTCGTTTATACTCATTTATACACGATTTGAGAATATGACCAGTGTGATATTTATCATATTTTATATTTCTTAATGGCATTCATGAAAATTTCCAAGGTTTGTAACGTGAGTGCATGCACTTGGAGTTGGAAAGCAATCGACTGGTGGTAGTGGGTGTGTTGGAGTTAAAACCAAGAACCCAAACTATCTTCAAGTAGAAAGACACATACTACGGTCAAGCCAAACACACCTCCATCTCTACCCTTTCAATTCTAGCAAAAGTGGTGGAGTCCAAATAAATGTGATTCTTTGTCGTTGCTAAAATGAGCAGTCTTTATTAGGGTTCTGCCACCACATGCTTGCAATTGAATAAACCCTAACCACTCTGACCTCCCATTTTTAGCAGCAACAATGAAACTTGCCCTTGGTGGTTAGCTGTTATTTTTTTTATTTTTTTTCAACACCTCCCAATGTTAATATGTACCTTTTTCTTGTGGACATGTTCTTAACAAGGATGTTTGTGTCTAGGAACAATGAGGTTACATGAATATATAGGGCTTAGCATAAGAAGAACACAAATGAATCAATGTGAACTTTGAAGAGAGCATCAAATAATAAAATTAACCTTCATTCCTATACTCAATAATAACTACAATTCACTATGTATAATCTCAAATTTTATAATACAACAAACAAATTTAATAGTCAAACCCAATTACGGGTTAACCTGTCACATGTTATTTTTGGCTCAAAATGTAACTGTTTTTTCATTTCCACGGATAGCTAAGCTTCCATCATAACATCATAAGCTTTTTTCAAATAATCGTATTGTTGTGAAGACTCCATCTTTATCCCTGCTAAGAAAATTGACATAAAATTAGAGGGTCAAGCTCTAAATGAATCAATTGTGACTGGTAGACACATGTTCTAACAAAGCTAGACTCACGGATTTTTCTTTTTTATGATTGGAACTGTAACGTCCGCTACTGAAACATCGCACACCTTTATCAAACCTGATTTTCCACCAGTTAATAGCCACAAATGACTCATCATGCAGTAACATTACTATATAACAACAACAACATTAGTCACCTCAAAGGAATTTGAGGCCCAAACATACCTCCTTAGGAAGTAAGTGTCATCACTCCCTCTGAAACCCATTTCCTTCCTCTCTTTTTTCCATCATTTCTTCTTCCAATTCGATGGCATCTCACCAATTTTAATCGGTTTTCTCATCTCCATTTTGGTTTCCTCAGCCTCTCAAAGTGGGAAGAGGAGGAGAAGGCACTTGTTCCACTTCTGGGTAAGAAGTCAAGTCTAAAAATTCAAGAAGTATGGGTCGTGGAAAGATAGAGATCAAAAAGATTCAGAACACGACCAACAGGCAGGTCACCTTCTCCAAGCGGAGAGGAGGGTTGTTGAAGAAGGCCCATGAGCTTGGAGTGCTCTGTGATGTCCATATCGGACTGATCATATTCTCGAACAGCGGAAAGTTGTTCGAATTTTGCAACCCTCTGTCGAGGTTCCGTTTATCTATTTGTTTATATGTCTGTCTGTCTGTCTTTTGTGTGAAGATTATTTACAACATTGTTAGATCTTATTTTGTTTTCATAAGTACACGTTGATCTATCTTCAAAAGATCCCAAGCAGTACAAGGGAATACAGCTGATGTTACCTACTTAATATATGGTCTAGGTTTTTATGAGAAAAATGATATCAATTTTTATTGGATGCATCTAATTCATACTGCGTGATAACATGTTTTTTTGTCATCATTACTCTTCTGAATTGGATGTTTAATGCTACCGGCTCCCATGAAGTGCTTTTCATGGTTTCTTTACAAATCTTTTATTCCTTTTGATTTGTTTCTTTTGTTAATCTACTCATATAAATAAATTATTTACTGACAATTTGTCAAGCTTCATATATTAGTTTCTTGAAGATGGAAAGTTAACTAAATCTTTTATTCTGTACGCAATTATGTAATCTTATCATTCTCAAAACTAAATATTGGAATATGCAAGCGTAGAAACGAATTTTTAATGGTTTAATTCGAGTTTGTTTTTCGGATTTTTTGGTCTATCGGTGCACCATGTGGCAAACATTATTCTCCGACAATTACTTTTTTGAATTATTTGAAGCTTCTGAGGTCCAATTTTTTTTAAACAAGCTAAGATTTCAGTGCTTAACAGTGTAGCTATATATTTTAGCAAACTTAATAATGTCTTCTCTACATATATAAATGATTTTTTAAAATACCTCACGTTACATCCATAAGAAAATGTCTTATATGTGATACTTGTGAAAATCTTAAGCATCTTTTATCAACAATTTACAACGAAGTCTTGTCCATATTGAATACTAATTTGATGTTGCAGTATGAGACAAATCATTGATCGATATCAAAAGGTCAAGAACATACACATTGGCGAGAGCAGCCATGAACATGTATATAAACAACACAACTTCACAAATTGGTTTGGTTTATACACATGTCTAACGTAATCTTCGTACAAAACATAGGAAATGTACTGCGAGATGTCAAGGCTTAAGTACGAGTACGAGAAGCTTCTCGCCAATATAACGCAGATCACAGGCTAGTATATGCTATCACAACACTTAATTTGTATATATATTCTTGACAATTGTATGTATGTCATTGTAACGAAAATCATTAACACTGGCAGGTGAAGACATGTCCGGTCTCACCGCAAGTGAGCTGGAACAACTAGAGGGGCAACTGGTTATTTCTGCTAACAAGGTGAGGAGCAGGAAGGTATGTGTTCTCACAATAATGAACCTTAAATTGTGACCTTAACATTGATGATCTTCACGGTTTTCTTAAAAATGTATTATATATAAAAATCACGATCCCGGGCTATAATGATAGCGCAAGATCCTGTTTTAACTATAGGATATATATTGGTCTGTGTTCATTCGTCATTGAGTCAAAGATTAAGTTGTTTTTGGCTTTTGGATTGTAAAATACTAAATCAACTTGGTTCGTATAGGCTGATTGGAATTCCTATTTATTGTAAATTACAAGATGTTGTGTAACATCCCGAAATAGCGGAAAATTTAAAAATTCATAAACAAGACAAAGAGCACACAAATCAAGGCGGGACTGTTACTTCTCATAAATAAATAAGCAGTGCACCATAATACATCAGAGTTTGCCAAAATGAATACATGATTACAACAAAACGATAAGGGAAGATAAATGTAATCATGTGGACCTCAGTGGTCTGACTAGAGGATCCGACTCCAAACGCGCGCGCCCGCCGATCACCACCCCACCGGACCTACTGTGGTCCTGAAAATATATAACAACAATGCCTGAGTTTCCAGAAGGAAACCCCGTATGCCAACTCACCTATATATGCATGCATTACACAATGAACCTATCATACTAGTAGCATGTCATGGCATCGACAGAAATGGAAAACAGTTCCCCCGAAGGGTAAAACAGGACATCAGTCCGACAATAAACAACGAGTCTCCCGAGGAGACCTACTGCAGGCACATGCAGTCTTACAGCACGCGACATCGCACCCCGCACATGCAGCTACACTACTCAAGGGTTCGGCAGGGAGCCTCTGTCACGCCTGCGGGCCGATAGAATACAGATCTGCAAATCTCAGTGGTCGGAGCCACAGGGACCAACGGGGCCGTCGCCCGGAAGGTATAACAACAACATCTCGGTAGGTGCCCAGCCGAGGAAAAACAACATAGCCGGAACAGCCTCGGCTCAACAATCACCATCGCCGGCACAACCTCGGCGGCATCACCGGCACAGCATCGGTGGTCCATCACAACAGTCCGGCACAGCATCGGACAAAACCAGACCGAAGTCTGCCAGGTCATCAGGCTCCTCGAGCCGCAAACACCAACCGCGCCGCTATAAAAGCAGGGCAGCGACCTCCGTAGCCCGTGGGCCGGTAGTCACCTCACCCAACGCCAGTTGCGTGCTCGCACAACATCAACACTGGGATCCGCGATCCCTCAGGCCTGCTATACTACAATAAGTCCAATCAATACATCACATTTGTTACGCTCCATACCTGGAACTGACGCGTCCCGAACACCCACACTCTTCCCAACGGCGGTCCCTGGGCAGGCACGCATCACACGCCCACCGTCACCTCCCGGCTCACGCACAAGGCGAGGACACGGGTTTCCGTGGACAAAGTTGGCATTCAAAAGGGAACCTGGAATTCTGTTCTGGGCCCAAACGGTCGACCGTAAAAGGTGACTCGGTCGACCGTTTCCAGAAAGGAATCGGTCGACCGTCCCTAACACGGTCTACCGCTGCGCACAGAACACAATCCCCCAAACGGTCTACCGAAGGTCTAAAACCGGTCGACCGAACGAGGTCAAAATCCGGAGTTTGGTCAACATTACAATCTAGTCTTTCGGTCGACCGACTCAGGTCCCGGTCGACCGAAAACTAACAGTACAACTTCTACAACATTTTATTCCATCGGTCGACCGACTCAGGGGTCTCGATCGACCGACAACAGTTAGGGTCAACCTATATTTCTACGTCATATAACGGTCGACCGAACATACTCCAAAGTCTGAACATCATGCAACATAAACCAATATATTTAAGTTCCGGTCGACCGAACACAAGACCTCGGTCGACCGAAACGCAACAGACAGTAAAGATATACATGCATTCGGTCGACCGTCCAAGGACCGGTCGACCGCCCGGTCGTCTTCAACCTCGCGCCAGCCGAGGTTTCTTCGCCCAAACGCGACGTCGGAGAGGCCTCCGACCTCCTCCTACCGACCAACATGACCCTCTCATGAGTGTCAACAACAAGCCACACTAATGAGTCGACATACCTCAAAAGAAAAGACGAAAGTGCCGGAGCTCCGCTCGCGCACGTCGCCTCCGGTGATCTCCTCGTGCGCTCAACTCCGCACCTCTCCTGCCTGGACCGCCTCGCACCTCACGCCGACGCAGCCTCCTCCGCCTGAGCTTGGGTGACTGAGGAAGAAGGTGTGTGTTTGGTGAGAAAGGAGGAAGAAGAAATGAGAAGGAGATGAAAGAGGAAGAAAGAGAGAGAAGGCCACATTTAAACCCGTGCTACAGTACCCCCACCTCTTCACCTTCCCATGCAAACACCTGCACCCCCACTACCCCATGCAAACCAACCCTTAAACCCCATTAGTCCACTAACCCTAGGTTAGGGATCTAAGAATCCACCCAACTTAAAAGGATTTCGTCCCGAAATCAAGCAAACACTCACCGAAAAGCTCTGGATACTGCCTTCTGATATCCTCCTCGATCTCCCAAGTGGCCTCGCGCTCACTGTGATGCTGCCACCTGACCTTTACCATCGGAATGGTCCTCCTCCTGAGCTGATGATCCATGCGATCGACAATCTCGACTGGCCTCTCCTCGAGCGACAAGTCCTGCTGAATCTCTGGCACCGCTATCTCAATAACGTGCGACGGATCTGCCACATACTTCCTCAGCATCGACACATGGAAGACATTATGTAGACCCGAAAACTGTGGCGGCAGTGCAATCCGGTAGGCAACCTCTCCAACTCGGTCGAGGATCTCAAACGGTCCAACATATCTCGGACTGAGCTTCCCCTTCTTCCCAAACCTCATCACACCTCTGGCTGGGAAAATCTTCAGAAACACGTGATCGCCCACCTCAAAACTCAACACCCGTCTTCGTCGATCAGCATAACTCTTCTGCCTGCTCTGTGCTGTGGCCAGCCTCCTCCTGATCACATCCACCTTTTCCGAGTACAACTGTACAATCTCTGGCCCCACCAACTGCCTCTCGCCCACTTCACTCCAGCATACCGGTGATCTGCAAGGCCTCCCGTACAACGCCTCGTACGGTGCCATTCCAATACTCGAGTGGTAGCTGTTGTTGTAGGCAAACTCTATCAGTGGCAAGTGCTCATCCCAGTGTCCTGCCCAATCCAGTGTAGATGCTCTAAGCATATCCTCCAGGGTCTGAATCGTCCTCTCAGATTGACCATCTGTGTGTGGATGAAACGCTGTACTGAACTTCAGACGCGTCCCCAACGCCTGCTGCAGACTCCCCCAAAATCTGGAAGTGAAACGAGGATCTCGATCGGAGATGATGCTCACTGGCACTCCATGCAACCTGACTATCTCCTCAACGTACAACTTAGCTAGACCCTCCAAAGGCAACGTGGTCCGGATCGCTAAGAAGTGCGCCGACTTGGTCAGTCGATCGACTATCACCCAAATCGCGTCGTGGAACCTCATCGTCTTCGGCAAACCCGTGACAAAATCCATCGTCACGTGCTCCCACTTCCACTCAGGAAGCTCAATACTCTGCATCGGTCCTGCCGGCCTCTGATGCTCAATCTTCACCTGCTGGCAGACTAAGCATCGCTCCACAAACTCTGCAATGTCCCTCTTCATGCCCTTCCACCAGAAGTTCCGCTGCAGATCCTTATACATCTTCGTGCTCCCCGGATGAATGGTGTATCTAGCTCTGTGTGCCTCCTCCATGATGTCATCTCTCAGCCCATCAACCTTCGGCACCCAGATCCGACTCCTGAACCTCAGACCACCATCCACTCCCACACTGAAGTCTGATCCATCTCTGGAAGCTAACTGCAGCAGACTAGCTAACTCATCATCCCCCTGCTGAGCCTGAACCAACCGTGAGACGGTCTGCGGCTCCACCCGAAGTCCAGCAATCACCGCTCCCTCTGAACCCTCGGTGAAAGGACTCCATTCAGACAAGGCCTCGAGTAGCCTCCACTCCTGGATGCACAGACTCGCAACAGAAACCTCCACCTTCCTGCTCAGTGCATCCGCAACCGAATTCGCCTTCCCCGGGTGATAGGAAATGGTGAAGTCGTAGTCCTTAAGGAACTCGAGCCATCTGCGCTGCCTCATGTTCAGCTCCTTCTGAGAGAACAAGTATTTCAGACTCTGATGATCGGTGAAGACCTCGAACTGCTCGCCATACAGATAGTGCCGCCAGGTCTTCAACGCATGAACTACCGCCGCCAACTCCAGATCATGAGTAGGATAGTTCTTCTCGTGCACCTTCAGCTGCCTCGAAGCGTACACAACCACCTTCCCATGCTGCATCAGAACACAACCCAAGCCTATCCCTGATGCATCGCTGTAAATCACGTAGCCTCCACTACCACTCGGTAGCGTCAGAATAGGTGCTGTCGTCAATCGCCTCTTTAGCTCCTGAAAGCTGTCCTCGCACTTCTGGGACCAAACGAACTTGACGCCCTTCTGCGTCAATGCTGTCAGCGGTGACGCAAGCTTGGAGAAATCCTGGATAAACCGCCTGTAATACCCCGCCAGACCTACGAAACTCCTGATCTCCGTCACGCTCGTCGGGGCTCTCCACTGAGTCACTGCCTCGACCTTCGCCGGATCCACTGAAATCCCATCTGCTGACACAATATGCCCCAGAAAAGCCACCTGATCCAACCAAAACTCACACTTCGTGTACTTGGCATAAAGTTGCTGCTCCCTCAAGATGCCCAGCACAATCCTCAGGTACTCTCGATGCTGCTCCCTGTCAGGCGAGTATATCAAGATGTCATCCACGAACACCACGACAAATTTGTCAAGGTACGGCTGGAAGGTCCTATTCATCAGATCCATGAATGCCGCAGGTGCATTCGTCAGTCCAAATGGCATCACCAAGAACTCATAGTGGCCGTACCGCGTCCTGAAGGCTGTCTTCTGAACATCCGCCTCCTTGATCCGCAACTGATGATAGCCCGAACGCAGATCGATCTTCGAGAACACTCTCACCGTCTGCAACTGATCGAACAAATCATCAATCCTGGGCAAAGGGTACCGGTTCCGAACGGTAACCTTATTCAGCATCCTGTAGTCGATCCACATCCGCAACGATCCATCCTTCTTCTTCACGAAGAGCACAGGCGCTCCCCATGGAGAAACACTCGGTCGAATGAACCCAGACTCCATCAACTCCTGCAACTGCTTCTTCAGCTCCATCAACTCAGCAGGTGCCATCCGATAAGGTGCCTTCGACTGAGGTGTCGTACCCGCAACCAACTCGATGCTGAACTCAATCTCTCGGTGCGGCGGTAACGCTGGGATCTCCGCTGGAAAAACGTCTGGAAATTCCTGCACTACATCTATATCCTCCAGCCTCCTCGTCTCAGGATCAGAAACTACCAGCGTGGCCACAAACGCTCTGCATCCCTGCTGTATCAGTCTCTGTGCCTTAACCGCAGACACAATCAGACGACCCCCTCTGCTCCTCGCACCTCTGATCAGAACATCTGGCACGCCCTCCATCGGAATCAGGATCTTCTTCTCACGGCAAAAGACCCGCACGTCGTACTGTGACAGCCAGTCCATCCCCTGTATGACGTCGAAGTCCACCATCGGTAACAAGACCAGATCAGCCGGAAAATCATGGTCTCCCGAAGCAACTGTGGTGCCGGGGGAAAAGCTCCCCACAGTGCCCACCTCACCCATGGGCGTGCTGACCTCCAGTACATCAGTCAGCAGCACAGGGGTCCGACCCAACTCGCCAGCAAACTTCTCCGAAATGAAGGAGTGTGTGGCGCCGCAATCAAACAACACACGCGCTACAGAACCATAAACTGAAAGCGTACCTTCCACGACGGTGTTGGAGTCCCTCGCCTCCTCAGCCTGGATAGTGAAGACTCGCCCGGTCCTCCTGCTCTGGCCCGGTGGAACAACTGACCGGCTGCCTCCGCCTCTGCCTACTGCTGGGGGTCCTGGCCTCCTGCTCGGCTCTCCCTGCCTCTGAGGACAATCACGGACGAAATGTCCCATCTGACCGCATCCCATACAAGCTCCAGTCCGACGGGGACACTCCTGTCCTGGATGGAACCTCCCGCAGTAAGTGCACGCCCCTGACTGACGTGCTCCTCCTCCATCGAACCTGGGCCTCTTGCCCGGGTTTCCTGCCCCACGACCAGCCACTCTGCTGCCGGTGCTCACTGGCGCCTTCCGCGCCTCCTGATTACACTCCCTCTGGTCCTGCTCGATGATCGTAGCATGCTTCACCGCATCTGCAAGGGTCCGCGGCATGCTGTTGATCACCCGAGAACGAAACGGCTGCCTCAGTCCCTTAACGAACTTCCTCGCCCGCTGCTCTGGGGTCACGCAGATCTCTGGGCAGTAACGCTCCAAGGCGTTGAACCTGCTGATGTAGCTCGTCAGTGTCATGTCCTTCTGCTCCAGCGACATGAACTCCTCCCTCTTCTGATCCCTGACATGCTGGGGGAAGTACTGCTCATGAAACACCTCTAAGAACTCCACCCAGCTGACGTCCACACGGTCATCAAACAGAACTGTGGATGTGGACCTCCACCAGTTGGCGGCCTCGCCGTCAAAGACATAGGTGGCCAGCTCCACCATCCTCTCAGGTGCTACTCCAATAGCACGGAAGATCTTCTCCATCCGGAAGATCCAGTCCTCTGCAACCTCTGGAACCCTCCTGCCGTCGAAAGTCGGTGGGTGCTGACGCATGAACCGATCGTGCTCAGCTCCCACTCCGCCCTGGGTGCTCTGAGCTGCCTGACGCTCCAGAAACTCACCCAACCTGTCCCAATGAGCACCAGATGTGTCGTCACTGGAAGTACGATCGCGTGTAGAACCCCTCATGCGCTTAGGTGCCATCTGATAAGAGAATCAATCACAACTTCAGCCATGTATGCATGCTAAAAGATAAAATGCATGACTCCTATTACTACAAGGGTGATTTCATTGGGAACCGCGTAGGAATCGACCGCTCTGATACCAAGTTGTAACATCCCGAAACAGCGGAAAATTTAAAAATTCATAAACAAGACAAGGAGCACACAAATCAAGGCGGGACTGTTACTTCTCATAAATAAATAAGCGGTGCACCATAATACATCAGAGTTTGCCAAAATGAATACATGATTACAACAAAACGATAAGGGAAGATAAATGTAATCATGTGGACCTCAGTGGTCTGACTAGAGGATCCGACTCCAAACGCGCGCGCCCGCCGATCACCACCCCACCGGACCTACTGCGGTCCTGAAAATATATAACAACAATGCCTGAGTTTCCAGAAGGAAACCCCGTATGCCAACTCACCTATATATGCATGCATTACACAATGAACCTATCATACTAGTAGCATGTCATGGCATCGACAGAAATGGAAAACAGTTCCCCCGAAGGGTAAAACAGGACATCAGTCCGACAATCAACAACGAGTCTCCCGAGGAGACCTACTGCAGGCACATGCAGTCTTACAGCACGCGACATCGCACCCCCCACACGCAGCTACACTACTCAAGGGTTCGGCAGGGAGCCTCTGTCACGCCTGCGGGCCGATAGAATACAGATCTGCAAATCTCAGTGGTCGGAGCCACAAGGACCAACGGGGCCGTCGCCCGGAAGGTATAACAACAACATCTCGGTAGGTGCCCAGCCGAGGAAAAACAACATAGCCGGAACAGCCTCGGCTCAACAATCACCATCGCCGGCACAACCTCGGCGGCATCACCGGCACAGCATCGGTGGTCCATCACAACAGTCCGGCACAGCATCAGACAAAATCAGACCGAAGTCTGCCAGGTCATCAGGCTCCTCGAGCCGCAAACACCAACCGCGCTGCTATAAAAGCAGGGCAGCGACCTCCGTAGCCCGTGGGCCGGTAGTCACCTCACCCAACGCCAGTTGCGTGCCCGCACAACATCAACACTGGGATCCGCGATCCCTCATGCCTGCTATACTACAATAAGTCCAATCAATACATCACATTTGTCACGCTCCATACCTGGAACTGACGCGTCCCGAACACCCACACTCTTCCCAACGGCGGTCCCTGGGCAGGCACGCATCACGCGCCCACCGTCACCTCCCGGCTCACGCACAAGGCGAGGACACGGGTTTCCGTGGACAAAGTTGGCATTCAAAAGGGAACCTGGAATTCTGTTCTGGACCCAAACGGTCGACCGTAAAAGGTGACTCGGTCGACCGTTTCCAGAAAGGAATCGGTCGACCGTCCCTAACACGGTCTACCGCTACGCACAGAACACAATCCCCCAAACGGTCTACCGAAGGTCTAAAACCGGTCGACCGAACGAGGTCAAAATCCGGAGTTTGGTCAACATTACAATCCATTCTATCGGTCAACCAACTCAGGTCCCGGTCGACCGAAAACTAACAGTACAACTTCTACAACATTTTATTCCATCGGTCGACCGACTCAGGGGTCTCGGTCGACCGACAACAGTTAGGGTCAACCTATATTTCTACGTCATATAACGGTCGACCGAACATACTCCAAAGTCCGAACATCATGCAACATAAACCAATATATTTAAGTTCCGGTCGACCGAACACAAGACCTCGGTCGACCGAAACGCAACAGACAGTAAAGATATACATGCATTCGGTCGACCGTCCAAGGACCGGTCGACCGCCCGGTCGTCTTCAACCTCGCGCCAACCGAGGTGTTTTCGCCCAAACGCGACGTCGGAGAGGCCTCCGACCTCCTCCGACCGACCAACATGACCCTCTCATGAGTGTCAACAACAAGCCACACTAATGAGTCGACATACCTCAAAAGAAACGACGAAAGTGCCGGAGCTCCGCTCGCGCACGTCGCCTCCGGTGATCTCCTCGTGCGCTCAACTCCGCACCTCTCCTGCCTGGACCGCCTCGCACCTCACGCCGACGCAGCCTCCTCCGCCTGAGCTTGGGTGACTGAGGAAGAAGGTGTGTGTTTGGTGAGAAAGGAGGAAGAAGAAATGAGAAGGAGATGAAAGAGGAAGAAAGAGAGAGAAGGCCACATTTAAACCCGTGCTACAGTACCCCCACCTCTTCACCTTCCCATGCAAACACCTGCACCCCCACTACCCCATGCAAACCAACCCTTAAACCCCATTAGTCCACTAACCCTAGGTTAGGGATCTAACATGTTGTCTAGGCATCCGGTTACTGGCTAATCCCAAATTTCTTTGTCATGTGTATCGTTGGTATTGGTGTTGATATAGATTGACCTTGGCTAGTTGGAAAATATATCTGAGAACTCTTTGTGAGATAAACATGACTGAAATTAAGGGTGGAATTGCAAAAACAAAAGAATCGTATCAAAGTGCGCACACTACGTAAAAAATTCTTAACTGGCAAGAACTAAATTAATTAAATAAAGAAATACTTGTGAAGTATGTTACCAATAATGGCAGTCTATTTCTTTTTCCTTCTTCTTTTACCACCACAGTACGAGCTTCTCAACCAGCAGATGGAAAATCTTCGGAGAAAGGCAAGTTCCAACATTTAAATCCAGCCTTGCATTATTTGATCATGTATTTTTTCTCCACAATCATGTTCCACCCTATGACTAATTGTCATTGTATCTTAATTCTTGCACAATAGGAGCACCTCATGGAAGACCACAACAGGCACTTGTGCTACATGGTACGTACCAATATGGGCTTCTATATTAGTCATATCAATCATATTTAGAACCTTCAATTGTTGTTAAAGTCATGCAAAAAAAATTATTAAAGATATCCTCCAATTAACCTCACAAGTTCGTCAACTTGCGGATTTACCATATGTTTGTTAATATGGACTGCTAGATGCAGTATCTTCAGAGACTAGAGATGCATAACATAAAAGCCTTAGGATTTTGGTACTTCCATCTTACCAAAATAACATAACTTTATAACACGATTTTGAAGAGTAACGATTATATGTATATCTTTATGATTCTTGACTTAATTGTGATATATTATATAAATGTTGAACATGAACATATAGATCTCAGAGAACCAGGCAATTTCAGCGGGCGATACATCGACGAGAATTCCAGACATGCCTATGCTGGAGCAATTTGGTTTCTTCCCCGCCGAACCAAGGAACATGCTGCAGCTGTCTCCACAATTCCACGGCCTCCGACTCCAGCCATCCCAGGCTAACCTCCAGGATCCTAAGCTCGAAGGCCACGGTTTTCAACTTTGGTAACTCAAATTAACAATCATTCATCTAGCATTCTAGCCTGTTAGTTCTACACAATTAATTGTTGTATCCTTTTAATTGGATCGAGTGATTCCACATAATACACTCATTTCTCTTGCCATTTCATTAATATTACTTCGACGATTTGTTCGACATTTGGAATTTCGGAATCATAACTCTAGTTCTTTCTCTTGTGAATACAAAATAAAATTTAATTTTCTTCTACCAATTAAAAAGTTACATTACAAGTTTGTAGAATTCTCTAATCTTTGGAGAAGTCTCGCTTTTTGTCCGACTAACCACTCGAATGTTTTGGCAGATATGAAAGATTTCATGCTTGGGATGATTTGGGCTATTGGTCTCACGCTCTATAAATCTATAGTACATATATACTGGATTTGAGTTCCTTCAGTTTAAATATGTGTGGTGTTTGGATATAATATTTAAACATATAAGGTGGGGTTGCTTGTTTGACTATTAATTACCGACTTTGTTTAGGTATGATAAAGATATATGTGTGATAATATTGGACTTGGTATTGTGATGTATTTTTGATTTGACTCAAATAAAACTAATTCCTCAAATCACAAATTTAAGCTTCTCAATTGTACATCATTTGTTTAGATGTAGTTGTTAGTTGTAAATGTAGTGAAAAATAGTATACCACAGTAAAAAATGGATTTGAGTCATCAAAAATAACACTTAGGCCTATATGTTGTTACACATTAAAACTCGTATAGCCCAAGAGATAGTTTTGGTTTGTAAGTTGTAAATCACACTTTTGAATTTTCTTCTCAATATACACAAAATACATCCAAAATACTACCAAAAGATACCGTAACACATAAAAAGATCATCCTCTTACACACTCACGAGTTTGAACAAATACGAAAATCTCTCTTCAATATAACATAAATCCGCCATCTCTCTATATGTATACATTTTCCACTAATGATGAAGACCAAGAAGTTGCACTTTAATTAGGGTTTGGGTATGTGGTCAATGACCATTAAAATGAAGTAGATAAACTATTGGGCAATGAATTTTCTAAATTGTTATCTCCATCAAAAAGAAATATTTATTATCATGTTCATCTAGATTATAAGAGTTTTTATAAGCACTTGTCTATATTATAAGAGTTAAAGAGTTTTATTCATAAGCACTTGTCTATATTATAAGAGTTAAAGAGCTTTATTCATAAGCACTTGTCTATATGTGAATATGTCCAACTTCTTTTTGATTTCAACATATGACAACAAATACTTCCAAAATAAATATGAATACTAATTGTCGTTTGCCAAAATTAGAAAAGTCTTTGCTAGGGTTGACCAACTACACCACACCATCTTCATCACATGCCTCTAAAGGAATAGACCCTAACCATTTAGACCATCCATTGTTAGCAGGAACAGTGAAACTTCCTCTTGGTGGTTAGCTGTCGACACCAATATACTTGATTTGTAATAAAAATAAACACCACTTTGGGATTTTTTTGTAAGAAAGGCCTAATAAATTCAACAAAAGGTTGTGAATATTCATTTTCATTCTAGTGTTATTATTATACATTTTGATTGACTGGTTTTTAAATCGATGCTGGTTTTGGTGCCTATTCTGGAGCAATTTGGTTTTGGTACCTATGCCTCCACAATTCTGGTAACTCAAATCAACCTCCATGATCCTAAGCTCAAAGGCCACGGTTTTCAACTCTGGTAACTCACATTAACCATCATTCATCTAGCATTCTAGCCTGTTAGTTCAACACAATTAATTGTTGTAGCCTTTTAATTGGATCAACTGATTCCACATAAAATACTCATTTCTTTCGCCATTTCATTTCAACGATTAATTTGTTCAACAGTTGTAAATGTAGTGAAAAATGCTATACCACGTTGAAGCCCATACAGCAACGGCACGCTGGATTTGAACCATCAAAAATAACACTAAGGCCTATAAGTTTTTACACATTAATCAAACTCATATAGCCCAAGGGATAGTTTTAGTTTGTGAGTTGTGAATCGCACCTTTGAAATTTCTTCGTAATATACACAAAATACATCCATAGATATCCATACCTTTCAACACGCTACCAAAACTAAGCATAACACGTGAAAATATCATCTTTTTCCACACTCATGAGTTCGAACAAATAAAAAGTGCCTCTTGAACGGATGAGTGCTTCTAAGTGTAGAATGGAGAAACTGAGAATATAATATAAATCCGGACCATCTCTCTGTATGTATTCATTTTCCACTAATGATGAAGTCCAAGAATAAGTTGCACTTTAATTAGGGTTTGGGTATGTGGTCAATGTCCATTAGACTGAAGTTGATAAAATATTCAAAAATGAATTTTCTAAAGTGTTTTTACCAACACAAAGAAATATTTATTATCATATTCATCTAGATTATAAGAGTTAAACAACTTTTTTTCATAACCACTTGTCTACATGTGAATACGTCCAACCTCTCTCTGATTTCAACATATGACAACTAACACTTCCAAAATAAATATGAGTAGTAATTGTCGTTTGCCAAAATTAGAGTAGTCTTTACTAGACCACCCATTGTTAGAGCAGGCCACACCAATATACTTCATTTGGACCTTGCCCCTTCTTTCTTAGATATTTAATAATTATGTGGCGTTACAAAGATTAACAGTAGTGGAAGTGTTACTAACAAGTGATGTAGTCAAACGTGTTATGAGAGTGACTGAATATTGAGATTACATGCATGATATAGCTCCCATCCATAGGCCCTCCTACTATCAAACCTTAATTTCCACCGGTTTAAAGCCACTAATGACTCATCGTGCATTAACATTACTATATATTACATGCAGGGGCGGATCCAGCAAATTTTCATAGGAGGGGCCAAAAAAAATCCACAACAATCGAACTAAACGATTAATAAACTTAATGGTTTAACATAAAAAACGCACACAAAAGTCATTAAAAGATCATTCTTCTAGGTTTCATGTCCTGAAATAGTTTCATGATCGCTTCAGTATCAACAAAATCAAATACATCATTTTCTATGTAAGTGACAAGACAATCATTCATCTACTCATCATCGTAGAACGAAGTCTGGTCTTTATAAGCTTCATAGCCGAAAATGCTCTTTCAATGGTTGTTGTTGCTACCGGCAAAGTTAAAACTAATTTGATGAGTAAAAAAACCAAAGGATAAACTTCATCTATTCTCGTCTCAACCATCTTCCTCGCAAGATCAGCTATACCCCTCAAATCTAAAAATTCTAGACTGCTCCTCAAATGAGCAATGTAGATGTCCAGTTTAATTTCTAGCATTACAAGGTCATTCTCATTGAACTCCACGAGGTAGAAGGTAGCAAATTCACACAACTTTTTTACATAAAATTCTGCGAAGTTCTTACGTGGATCCAAACACGCCATACATTGAAGTAACTGATTATTAACCTCTGTAAATCGACCATTAAGCTCTTGTAATTGGGTATCAATCACTGCATGAAAAATATCATTCTTGAAGTAATGAAGATGTGTAATCGATCGATGTCCACATTTTTTTTCTTCCTTGAACCGCAAGCACACCATCCATGTCAGGGACATCTATCAGTTGCTCCACACAAAAATCACAAGTTTTCTTAAACAAATCATCCCACCATTTTTCTCTTAACTTCTGCAACAGACCCTTTGACAATTCAACAAGTTTGATGGCATTGATCAAGTCTTGCTCTTTTCTCTAGAGTGCCTGATTGACATCATTTCATGCTTATATTTGTATCTTATATCCATTATCTTACACCTAAGTAATGCTACGTGCCGAGTTTTATGTTTGAATTTCAGAAATAAAGAGGTTTGAAGAGAAGAGCCATGAAAGGACCCAAAAGTAGGAAAAAATACTTAATCGTGAGACTTGGGGACTAAGATGCAAGGGAGAAGGACCTGAACGTAAGACAGAAGGACTTAAGAGCAAAACAGAAAACTCCACACCATCATGGGGAGTATTTTGGCAATTCGATTTGGGTCGGAGCTCCAATAAACAAAGTAGATGCATCCAAGACCAAGTAATAGATCAAGCAAAGCCCACAACAAAACTCAACCGGATCTAGAGCTTATAGACCGCCAATTGGCGGTCTGGAACCGCTAATTGGCGGTCCAGATAGCTCTGGATCCGCTTAACTTTTGGGAGCACGTGTATTAGTGTATGCTTAGTCTATTTTTGGTATTTGTTTAGTCCCACATCGGGGGATTGTCCCGGATTAGCTTTTTCAATGCCTATAAATAGAACTCTTCACCTTCCATTGTAATCAACCCATTGCTTGGTGGCATTCTCTCTACTAAGGTGTAAGCCTTGAAACAAAACTCAAGGTGGAGAAGAATGCTACCTTCAATGCGAGTCATTGTTAATAAAATAATTGTTCTAGTTTCTTTTAATATTGTTTTTTAATTTGTGCATGCTTGTTTAGTCTTTCATTTCCTTTTAAGCTTCTTTAATATTTCTTGATTTCTTAGGTTAATTCCATTTCAGTATAATGTTTCATTTTGTTAATCTAGTTAGTGTAATAAGTAGTGAGTAGTTCCATCCCCATTTGCGGGGGTGGAGAAATATGTGATATGATCATGTAGTGTATTAGGTGTGTGTTATCTTAATCCCTTGAGCCTTATATGATTTCCATAACCATCTAATGGTATTTCACTCTTATCTTTGATATGCTAATGCTCTTGAATGAAGCTTAGCTTATGCTTAGATTAGTGGACCTATTTTATGGGGAATGATAAGGTGAGGACATGGATGAAATTAATATTGGAAACACAATTTGTAGTGTATGTACTCTTGTTGCCTTTACCTTGGTTAATGTCTTGTATGTTTTAATGATATAGTCTTATCTTAATTCATGTGGAGGCATAGTAGGGTCTAGTCTTTATACATGAGTTCATTTAGCTTCATTCCATTTATTGTCTTGTATGCTTTAATGATATAGTGTTATCTTAATTCATGTGGAGGCAAAGTTGGATGTAGTTTTATGATTTCATGCACTACATGTTGTGAGGAGCTTAATTGAACACACACATACACACATCTTTATACTCACATTATTTCTCTACCCCCTATGGGGTTTAGTTTTATTCCTTCTCTTCCTTTCCTTTTTTCATTGTAGTGTAGTTTAGTGTAATCAACATTTCTCTCATTTCTTTACCACGCGCCTTCGAACAAACCAAAAGCCGACACATTTCTCTGTGGATCGACCCGTATTTGCCACCGCTTCAACGCGGCCGTGCACTTGCGGTTTAATATAAAACGATCAATCAAGTTTTTGGTGCCGTTGCCGGGTGATGAGAATTAAATTTATACCGCAAGTGCATGACGTCAATGAAGACGTGGCAAGTACTGGTCGAACAGAAGGAGGGAGAGATATTGTTATTTTTGTGATTTTCGATTAGGGAAAGAAAGAGAGAGATAAGCTTGGTTTGAGATTTTTGGTTTTTTAATTAATTTCTAAAGCAAGAACAACAAAAACTAAAAAGAAAATAAAGCAAAGATGGATTAGATTCCAGCGGGTGGAGGTTTAGATGTCGGGTTTTGTTTAGAGAATTCTGAAACTTATAATAAATCACATTAGTTATAAAGCATTACATGATAAATGATTCAACATAAACTCAAGTAATCAAAATATACTAACACGAAATTAAAATAATAACATCATTCTTCTTCTCATCACCCTAAATCCGTCACCTCCACCCTTTCGAGAGAGTTAGAAACTCATGGATGGAGGGAAGGAGAAGGGGTCCTAGATAAACTACAAAAGAAAACAAAAAAAACACAAAATAAAAGAACAGAATTTTATTGCTAAAAAGAAGAGGAGGAGAGGAGCCCCTTCCAATACATGATTCAACCTTATTTATAGCCTCAAACGAGGATCCTAATACATAAAAGGAACGTACATGCATAAATACAACATTGGTAAAAATTTGAGCACACGGATGAACTTTTGTACGGCGGAATCGCCGCATTTTGTACATGAGGTGCGGCGGAATCGCCACCTTTTTGGCTCAGAATCGATCCGGATTTTCCTGTGTGTTTATGACATGTTTTAGATGTCCTTTGCGCGTCCGAATTAATTATGGCATATCTTTGGAGATCCGAGTTAATTTCTTCATATATTTGAAGATCCAAATTGATTTTTCTTTAGAACTTCTCCAAAATAATCTTTTGGTACTCGTAATTTGCAGTCGGGTCCTCAGCTTTTGCAATTAAGTCCCTGACCTTTTTGTAATTAGGTCTTTGAATGCTTTTATGCTTGGATGGACTTCAATTTGAATCCCGATAATCTTGAACCGTTCTTTATGATAGAAAGGAGTCTTTTGCACGTGTTTATGCTCGGGATATGGGTAATTTGCATTCAGGTCCCTGTATTATGTAAATAAGACTAAACACATACCTTAGTAGCATTTATTGATATAAAATTAATATAAATGAAAGACATATGATGCAATGTATGCAATGCATCAAATACCCCCACACCTAGATTTTGCTAGTCCCTAGCAAAATAGAATATAAGAAAAATGAAAACAGTGAAATCCTAACTCACTTTCATAGGAATTACGGTTGCACTTAGCATGTGCAACAAGCCTTTAAACCCCCAAGTTTCCTTAAAGGATGAGTTTTGTCTCGTGAGGGTTTTCAGTTGACACACCCACAAAGTCTTAATTCAACATTTCATTAATAACTCTCAATATCTCCACCTCAACCTTATACATCTCACTTAGAATTCTTGCATGCTCATTATATAAATCTAACTTATAAGAAATCTGACTTGGTCTTTGTTCCTCCAACATTCACACCGCTAACCCTTCTACACATGTTATCACTTAAATTATTTTGCACGCCTCCTCTGGTGGTGAAGTATCATTCGGATCAACCATGACATGAATCATTCTTTTAACTTTGGGCCTTGAGTATATTTTTTCTTTTTTTCTTTTTTTTCCCGTGATTCAACACATTTGCTTTTTTGACACTTTTACCATTTTTGCATTCGTGTAGCGAGTTTGGTCGATAATCCCGAGCTGGCAGACTCATGTTACCAGGTTTTAAGATACCCCTACGGATCAGTGACTCAAAGGCTTGGGCTTTTGTAATCATTTTGCAAGATGTGTTTTACTCACTTTTATTCCTTTATTATTTTCCTCAAGGCTTAATTGCTATAAGAAGTCCACACTTCCCGGTATATTTTCCTCAACCTCTTCTTTTTATGAACCACTTCAAAGATTTGATTCATCCAATTTATATGCATACATGTCTTAAAGGGTAACGGTTATTTCTTTGGAGCTTAGATTTATGTCATAATTTCTACAAGCAGAACTATATAATAAGTAACAAAAACTCAATGCATTTTGTACACGGGTTTTGGCAGTTCAATCTTAAGTTATGTCATGGAATATTGATTTTTTTAACAAACAGAATATATAGATAGATAAACACTCCCCACACCTAAATCATGCATTGTCCTCAATAAATGTGAGCAAGATACTACATGGATTTATCCATAAAAAAGTAAAGATCTCACCAACGTGAAGTACAAAGGAAAGTTCATGGCTATGTTGATGGACAAAACCCGAATTCCCTCAAAACCTGTGAGATGCTAAAGAAGGGATTCAAATCCGGGAAACAAATGGGGCCCAAATACTCAAGGGTTGGAGCCCACACAAACGATGCTCACTGAAGGAGTCTTTTATTGTACTTTTTTTATATATAATTATGTACAAACATAAGTTCCCATCTTCATTTGTCAGAGGACATCAAATGGGAACCTCAAAAGTGGGTCAATGCACTTGGAAAGGGAACATGACACTACGCGGGGCCAGAATACGCATGTGTGGCCCCCCTTCACAAATATCATCTGATGAAATGAGAGGTTCATGAATTGGAGGCAAAGGCGTCTCATTCAAAGGATCAAACTGAAAGAGCTTGAACCTCTCGAGAGTTTGGGAAATAAGGGGCAACGGAAGAAGAGTTTCTCTTGTTGCGGTGCTGAAGTTATGATCGTCAATCCAAACTCTCCAACCAACTGGCTGGTGCGTCGGAGCGAGGTCAAGAGCCTTGTTAGGCAAGTCCGACTCACCAAGCGAACAAAAAATGGGTCTCATACCCAAGGTATCCTCCAAGGAACTCCTAATACCCTCATGAGCTATGTAGTTGTTTGATGTTCCATCATTTCCAAGATGATCAGGAACAATGGTGAGAGGCAGACTTTCATCAGGTTGTTTGAAATTGAGGGTGCTATGGAGCTCTTGCTCCACCAGAGGTGAGTCCTTAAGAGGCACAACATGAAGATCATGTGGCTCAAGGGCCACGAGACAAGAAGATAAGGCACAATCCTGTGCCGACTCATGATGAACTTGGTCCATGTTATTCTCAATGTGTATTGAATCCTCCACTAAGTGATCGTGAATTGAAACCCCAAGTCCTTCAGACTGACTAGAAGTTTGACTTTGAAAGATTGTGCTTTGAATTTGTGGATGTGGTGGTGGTTCGATATCAAAAGATGAATCCTCATGTTGACAAGAAAAGTTACTCTCCTCACGTTTACGTAATTGCTGCGACATTTGATTCAATTGCAGTACCATATTTTTTATAGACCGTTGAGTGGTTTCCATGAACGTAAGGAAAGTTTTTTCCAGGGAATCAGGTATGCGGTCAACTATGAGGTTCAAGTCAGAGCTTGGGAAATTTTAAGGTTGGGTGTTGGTGGGCTGAGAATAAGTCCAATGATTTGAAGTTGGGTGTTGGTAGAATTCTGGGTATTCGGGAGGAGGATACTGGGGTGAAAATGAAGTATAAGAATTTGGATATGAATTGTCTCCCCACGAATCCATCACTCTCAGGTTGTACGCGGATGCGTAATGGTCATATTGAGCATTTTGGGAAAAGGTATGCTCATACTCAGGCTCTGGGGGAACAAAAGGACATTCCCCGATAACATGACCAATCAACCCACAACAGTCACACGGTATGGCTACTGGAGCCACCGGTGCACTCATGTTGTCTGTCCTACGCATGAAGGAGGCCAAAGTTTGTTGTAATGTCTCAGTTTGTTGACCAGCATATGATCCAAAATAACTAGATTGTGGTCTAGCAGTCGGTGCCTCTCTTATGTTACCCCAATATGAAGATTGCTCAGTCACACGATGAAGATTATCCCAACCATACGAGGTGTTCGTCTGAGCCACCCTAGGTTGCATGGGTCCGGAATACCAGGACGAATTGTCCTGGTCCCAACAATGATATGGATGGTCGCCCATGTAACCATCCATCTCAACCAAACACTCTCGAGTCGACCACTCTCACCACGACGACGCTGAACTCGTAAAAAGTGCTTGACTCGACCCTAAAAATGCTACCAGAGAGTGTAAAGGGGAGGAGACTATAACGTAGAAGAAGGTGAGAAGAAGATGACTCAGAGGAGAAGGGAAACTTAACTCTAAAAGATAAAGAAGAAGGTGAGAAGAAGATGCCAATTATGGAATTTTGCCCTAACACGTGCAGTTCTACGAAATGGAACTTTTCGAAAATTAAGATTTTACGAGAAAGGCAAGAAAAGTTACCTCCGCAATGCTCAAACGGGTTCACCGCCCGCTCTCGAAAATTCCCAAATGCTCTACGCGTCCACCCAGAGATGGAAATGACCTCAGAAAAAATTGAAGCCCAGATGCCTCAAACATGCGGCGAATCCGCCGCAGGTTCTTCTTGATGTGCGGCGATTCCACCGCCCTTCTTGCTCCAACGGTGCCCGGATTTCGCCGCGCACTCTGTTGTCTCCTGAAACGCAAACTCAAATAGTTAGATCGCGCACACGATAAACAGGATAGAATCGAAATCACAAAAAATAAACAAAATCTTCGTCGCCTCCCCGGCAACGACGCCAAAAACTTGATGAGAATTAAATTTATACCGCGAGTGCACGATGTCAAAGAAGACGTGGCAAGTACAGGTCGAACACAAGGAGAGAGAGATATTGTTATTTTTGTGATTTTCGATTAGGGAAAGAAAGAGAGAGAGATGTTAATATCCAACAAAATTTGGAATTTGGGGTTTTAGCAATTCATATGTTATAATGTTGTAGATCACATTATATCATGTAATATATTATCATATATAATGTCAAAACACTATACCCCATAATATATATACATCTTTAACGAATTTATTTATTATTCTAACCATGTCGTTTTTACAACATATTGATTTTATTATTTTACCACATGTATATTATTTCATAACACATGGAACTTAATACATCATATAAAATATAAAATTATATTTCTTGTTTCTCAGTTTTGTGGTGTGACCTATATGAGGATCTAAGTTATGTTGGAATGATATAAAACACATTATATCATAAACTATAAGCGATATCTAGCTACACTTTATAGTTACCCAAATAACAAAGATATTTTACTGACTCAACTAAACACGATCCACTTAGTGATATGTAAAATATCACTTGTGTTTATCCCTTGCCTCATGATATTAAGATTATACCAAGTAGAAATGTGTCACCTTTGTATTATATATTCATTTCCCGATCTCTTAAACTAATTATAAATATGTAACTTAACACAAGTCACATTGTGCACATTATAATTTCACTTTATCAATGGGACCACTAATATCATTACTCAAGTAAAGAGAGACAATGATAATCCTTTGACAAACTATCTTTTCTAGCATAAGTCATACTTAACCAACTGTTGACTTTATCACTATACTCAATGACAGTTTTTTTTGACAATAATCAAATTAAACACTTCCTATGTGAAGACATAAGTCTAATATCTTAGGATTCAAGATACAGTGAAAATATTAATGACACATAACACAATTCCATGATGTTTCACTTGCTACGTCTACTCAATATATAAAAGTAACCATTTTCCCCTTTTATATACTCGTGTCGTTAAATATTTGTAGAGCTACAATACACTTTAACCAACATGACAATCTTCTATCGGAAATTAATGTTCCATGTCAATTATTTTCATGATTGTGAAAAAATTTGATTTTTGTAAACCATTATCTTGTAGAGCTCTACATTTAAGGACCAATAGTCTCTTCCTCAACACTTCGAAAAGATAAATACATTAATCAAGGAACAAAATGTTTGCACATCCAAATCATAATAATTGATATATAAAAGTAAAACCTTTAGAACACATTCATTTCAATGTGGTCCTTTTTCCACGCATTATAGACATCCATATTTCTGCGATGTTGCACAGTGTTGCCTTCTTCATGTGGGGTCATGGCTTGGGTTATGTTCTCCAACATGTCCTGATCCTCTAGGAGATACTCAATCTTACGATGCCACATATCGTAGTTTCTCTCATTGAGTTTGTCTTCTCGAGTCAGATCAACGACAATTCTCTTGGAAGCATCCATGAAAAAAATCTAAGACATAAATATAGCGACAGACAAGTTCTAACATAAAATTATTTGAGCAGAAACAACATAAAAATAATAAAATAACTTAATAGGTACTACACTTAGACAAAAAGAAAAAAAAAGCATTCAATAAAATCCTCATGCAATAGTCAAATAAGTCATTTACTAATTTATACAATGTGCTCCATCATGATTTAATGACCTATATATATATATCATGGCAAATCAGCAAGAAATAAACAATAAATTTCCAGCTATCGTGTTATAAGGTGGTTTACACAAAACACTTCTGTAGGATCGGTATGACACCCAATTAATCTAGTCAATTCACTTAATGTCTACTTGATATGCAACAGAAATTAACAATTAAAAACACAAATAGAGAAAAGTTAAACCACAAAGAAGAAGACGATTTTATAGAGGTTTTCGTACCCACAATTTGGGTCCTACTTCCTCTCTTGCAAGCTCTGCTCGATCCCACGAGCTCCGCCTACGTCTTCACTAATCTGATCTCGTTTCGGGCCGAGATCAAGACTTTACACCATCAACTCACGAACAGCCCTCGCCGAGCTCGTATCCTACTCTCACGTACAACCCGAGAGGGATGCTTCTGTACCGAAACTTTTACAGACTTTTTCTTGAAAAAGAAAATAGTGACAAAAACTCTTAACTTGAACACACTTGAGTATGATAAGGATTTTGTCAAGTGGTGAAGTTTAAGCTTGGAGTGTACGGATTGGGATTTTTGGAGTGGGAGGATTTCTCTCTAGTGTAGGAGCAATTTGGAAGTTGGAGAGTTGTGTTAATAAGGTGTGGGAACCTCTATTTGTAAGGTCCTAAAGTGTTATAGCCGTTTGGAAGATTAGGTTGAGATTTGTGCAAGATACAAAAAACAGATAACTAAGTTCATCAAATCTATCTTAAATTGGTTGACCGACACGGGATGAATGGTCGGTCGTTTCTATGAAAATAAGGAAACGTTCGAACCAACTAAAATTGAACCAAACGGCTACAACTTAAGTTAACGGTCGAACTAAAACTAGGGGTGGTCGACTATGTAGAGGGGTTTGGCCAAGTTAAAGTTTATAGGCCGAACGCAGCAAGGAAGTTTGTCCGATCGAAAATAACAAGGACTTTTGGCGCACAAGTTTGTCTACATCCGGTCGACCGCCATCAAGACATCGTTCGACCAGTGGCCAAAAACAAATTAAGGGTAAGGTGAATATATAAGAATACGTCCACTGGAGAATATGACAATTGTAACGGTCATCCTGAAAATACGGGTTTAACGGTCGACCGAAAGATCAAAATTGGTCAACCGGAGGAACTGGGTAAAATCACTACAGTGAATCTGTTGACTGGTATAAACAGTCGAATGGAAAACTCGTTTCAGTCAACCGTTCTGCACAGACAAGTTAAGATTTAGTTTGAGTGATCTATTGAAATCCAAATGATGTCAAATTTTGTGTGTGACTTCTACAAGAAACCTAGTGTGTATGTGAATTAGTTACACCTCTTGTATGCTCAAATTTACATAGATAAGACTCAAATAAAGGTAAAATTACATGTCTTCACTTAGCTTGATTACATGTCTTTTCAATCCATTCTTCCTTGAGTCTTGATCACCTGTAGGTGTTAGCACTATACAATATATATTCCATGCATAATGTGTGTTACACTACATTTGATTGTTAAATCATCAAAACATAGATTAAGACAAAAAAACCAACAGCTTCTGCCTTGCAACTCCCACTAAGTTTGTCATTTGTTTAGTTCCCTGAAAATGTTCACACAGAACATTGTAATTAAAATCACACGGAAATTAATTAATATAACATTCGTGAATCAAGTGAAGGATCTAGATATTGATGCTAAAATATAGACAATCAATTATCATCGAATAATATTTTCTAACTCCATTTATATAAGGAAATGTTAAAAAATACGAAACATGTCTCCACAAGACTTTAGCATATAACATGGGAACTTTCATAAACGTCACGAATGACACGTCAATATTAGACAATAAAGTCTACATTTACCAGGAAATATCAATCACCACATGTTATAATCAATCATCCAATGATAAAAAAAGGTGAAAGTGATAAAACATGATCAATTCTATAATTTATCATTGCTCATTATAATCATGCTAGTCATGGAAACAAATAAATAGGAATTGTAACCAATTACCGAAAAAGTAATGATAATAATCATTCATTGCATCACATAGGGGTGTGAAAGGTCCGGTCTGGTCTGATTTTTCGGACCGGACCGGACAGACCGATCCGGGTTTCGGTCCAGAACTTTTGAAAAATTCGGTTCTGATCCGGTCCGGACCGGTCTAATTTTTGTTGTTTTAATTTAAAAATTCTGATATTGGACCGGACTGCTCACCGGTTCGAACCAATCCGGTCCGATCTCCAATCAGGACCTTGGAAAAAATTCTGGTCGGATCCGAATGCACACACCTCTGACATCACGTATGATCAAGCCAGAGACGGTTCATTCCAAACTATGCACGTGAAAGGAAAAAAACTAGGCTGACGTACGTGAGCATCAACTAAATGGAATATATATATATATATATATATATATATATATATATATATATATATATATATATATAGAATGCACATGTACCATATTTGATGCATGTAACATATATAATATTATGCATCAATGCATCATATCCAAGTCATGAAGTCATAGAACCCAACCAGAACATGTTTCCTTTCTTCTATCAACATGTACATGTTCAACAAAAAATATGATAAACTTCTACAAATGAAACAAAAACATGTAAACACGCTGGATGAGATAACTCAACATCCAAAAACAATATAATTTATGTTTTAAATTCAAAACAAAATTAATTGTCTAATAGCAACATGAACATGCATGTGAGCAAAAAGACACATAGGAACGCAACAATAATTATCCATGTTAATTAATGTTGGTCATAGAACATCAATCTCTAAGGTTTACATTTTTTAATAAGAGCCTCAAAGAAAATGGTCTTAATCATGAAAGAATATTTGATTCGAAAGAAACCGAGATGACTTTGGTATCAATTTTGGTAAAACATTATTTACCCTGCGGGATCGAAAATACATCTTCTAGATCCAAACCCGAGTAGCCTAAGATGAATCGAACGATCACCATACATAGTCTTTCTTCTTCTACCGGTCGGTTTCTGACTCTCTTGGAGGACGAGTGCAAATCCACAAACCAAGTGTCCTTCGGGTGGTGAACGTGAGTAAAAAAGGTGGAGGTGGCAAGTAGGGTTAGGGTTTTTGATCTTTTGGAATTGGAGGCCCTACACTATATTTATATGTAGACTTCTCATAACCCTAATTTTCTTGGCCAATACAGACACGCCACGTGTCAATGCCTTGGGCAAATATTAACTTAATCCAATAATAAGAAAAGATAAGCAAATACAATAAAATGGGAACAATTAACCACACAACTGCCCACAAGAAAAGCAAAACAAAGAGAACAACCGAACCGACTTAGACACTAAATGTAACGCCCCGAAACAGCGGAAAATTTAAAACTTTAAACAGATAAAGAATTAACACAGGGGACGTCACCAAACCATGAGTTCATATATATATAATATGAAAAGCTGTACAATACAAGAGTCAAGGATGATTACAACCCAACACAAAAGATATACAACACATGTACAAGGGAAGATCATCCACCTCGAAGAACCGAAAGAGACAGGATCTGGTCTGGGTGCTCCTGTCCGTAGTCACCACCTCCTACTGACGCGTACGACCTGACATAAAACATGAATATGCCTGAGTTTCCCGTGGGAAACCCCGTATGCCAAACCCCTAAAATATGAACATAATATGCGTAATGAAACATGAAATGAAATGAAATGCAGTATAACACAACAATCTCCCGTGCACACCAGGCACCGCCGGAACACATCGGCCTCGGGTCTCAAGGGTCCTCTCACCCCAACCCCTCAATCACACGTGCACACAAGGCACCGCCGGAACATCATCGGCCACGGGTCTCAAGGGTCCTCTCACCCCAACCCCACAATCACACGTGCACACAAGGCACCCGCTCCTCAGAGCCACAACAACAACGTGCACACATGGCACCCGCTCCTCAGAGCCACAACACGACCCTCCTCTCAGGCCGGCAATGTCTGTATCGTCGCCCCAAAAAAGGCCGGAGACCCGTTGCCCTCGAGGCGGATCCAACAACACACGACACAAGCATCCATATGCAAAACAGTGCCCAAACGGTCGAACGGAAGAACCCAAACGGTCGACCGAACACCACAACTATTCCTCAGAAAAACCGAATTAACGTCCAACCGGTCGAACGACTCTCAAATCACGGTCGACCGAAATCCAACAGGGATAATCCTCTCTCGCTCAAAAAGTACCAACGGTCGAACGACCCTCAGATCACGGTCGACCGAAAACAACCAGAGAAATTCCCCAACAAAACCGCACTACACGGTCGACCGAAACCACACTCCCGGTCGACCGGCCAATAAGTTAACTTAAACGTCGGTCGGACGAAGTCAACGAGCGGTCGACCGTTTAGATGGTCAACGCCCCCAACCGACCTACAACAGTGCTTTCCGGTCGACCGGCAAAGGGGACCCGTTCGACCGAAAACACACAGAGCATTTTTCCCTTGGTAAAACGCACCACCGGTCGACCACTCGAAGAGTATCGTTCGACCGGTGCAAGGGTTTTCCGCCCAAAATACTCTGCAACCGGTCGACCGAACCAACCCGTCGGTCGACCGATTATAGTGCAGAACGCTGCTGCACGGGTCCGACGAGCCCTCCGGCCTACCGTCGACCACCCCAACACCCACCAAAGCATAAGTGAGCATCAAAGCAAAGCTTGACATACCTTAAGGCTTGAAGAAGCCTTTGAAGAACCCACGAAGTCGCCTCCACAAGCGCTTCTCCTCCTTCTCCGGCGGAATCCGAATGCGATCACCTTCCTCCGGCCACACGATCCGGCGAGCCTCGAGCTTCTCCTCAGCTGGATGTGAAGGATCGAGAGAGAGAGAGAGAGTGAGTGAGTGAGTGAGAAAATGAGTAAGGGAGAGAGAGAATCCATCCAAACCTTATACATCTCCTCCTTCAATCTCCACCATCCATCACAACTCCTCCCATCCATCTCAGCCCTCCATCTCCTCCTCCCCTAATCCTCCACCTAAAACACAATTAAACCCAAATGCAAAGGGTTAGGATGTAACACTAAAACTATGTAGGAGAAGATACTTAGGAGATCTTCAGTTGATTAATTAATGCCTCTAGAAATGCATCCAAATGAGTCAAGCTCCAAGCGTGGGAGGTCATGTTGCTTTCTTGGGAGGCCAAAGCGTATCTGACAATCATAATTGGAAAAGGTTTTAATTTCAATATTAAAACAAAAAAATCTAAACTCCTCATTAGAGTTCCACAAGAACATCATTATCATAACCATCACAAGTATAGAAAATTTCTAGGAACAATAGTAGTTGATATAATACCTTGACAAATCTTAGAATCGGATGTAGGGTTCTAAATGAGACGGGTCAAATCCGTCAACCCACAACAATCGACTCGGTGGATCCGGGTTAGGGCTGCAATTTACAATCAGTTTAGAAAATAAAACCAGGTAATCTGCCAAATTGCTTCCTTAATTGATAGGGTAGTGTCGAGGGAAACTCAAACCCGCTAACCCTCCAAACGGATAGAATAAAATAATAACAAATATTAATAATCTTATATACACATATAAATATATAATCTAACGTATCACTCAATAAATCTATTGTTTAACTTATTATTAATTCATAATCAACCAAAATATTACTTAATCTGAACCTCCCATGGTCCCAACCCATTATAAATTATTAATTTACTAAACAAATTATTTAGATTTTTAAAAAAAAATCAGTATTTTAATATTTTTTTGATATGAGAACCCACCAACCCGTTCCGCAACCAACTATAATTTGAAGTAACATTTAAGAAGAAGAACCTCCTCTCTGACTGATGAGTGTGAACGATTAGAAAAAAATCTTTGCAAGAAACATGATCGAGGAAAATGCAGGGGCGGATGCACCTTGGTGGGAGGTGGGGGCACCTACCCCACCTAGATTTCCACACAAAAAAATGTTTTTTTTCCGATCCCAATTCACAACCGACTCAGTCATGCCTAGCTAGCAATGGGTATCTAGGACGGATCAAATCGGAATCGAACCAGGGTAAAACGGATATGTGTTGGATATGGTTACTCAATTTAAGAATCAACCCGGTTTCGGTTCCAGCTACTGGAACCGGATCCGGATCCAGAACAAATGTATTATTAAAATAAAAAAATTAATCCAAAAAAGTTGTGAAAAATGAAAATAACAATTTTTATTGGTAAAAATTAATTTTTTTACAGATTTGGTGTCGGATCCGATTCTAGGTACCCAAGTTGGGAACCGACCCGTATCCAGTTCCGTTCTGGATACCCAAATAAAAAACGGATCTCATTCCGATTCTCCCGATACCCGAACCGGAATCGATCTGTTATCATCCCTAGTGATGCCCAAATCCAATCATCTCCTCCTCCGTAAATCTGATCTCCCCCTCAGCTCATCGCCTCCTCCCAAATCAATTTGCACAACTCCTTTTGTAATGACTTTTATTTGTGTTTTTTATATTAAATTTATTTAGTTAGTTGTTTAATTGATGTGTCGTGTTTTATGGTTATAAAAAAATCAGGTTGTTTGAATTTTAATGTATTTAGGTTTGGAAAAATGTTAAAAATAGGCAGGATATTTTCAACTTTTTATTTTTTAATTAATTAATTTATTTAAATTATCATCTTAAAATTTTGGATTTTCAAAAAAAATCGACCAATGTAGAGACATTCTGCCCACCCTTCTTTTTTTCTAGATCCACCCCTCGGTAAATGTGAGTCTTTCTAAATGGAGAAAGGCGAAAGTAAGTAGTCCGGACTGCCTGTGTTATTACTATGTATACATTTTCCACTAACGGTGGTGACTAACAAGTCGTATGCCAACCGAGACAAATTCCGTAGGTTAGTAGAGTTTTCAGTTTAGAATAATATAGATCAAGATTTATGCCCACGTGATTGATCGTTTTATTTAAACCGCAAGTGCACGGTCGTATTGAAGCGGTGGCAAATACGGGTCGTCCACTGGGAGGTGTGTCGACGTTTGGTTTGTGCGAAGGCGAGTGGTAAAAAAATGGAGAAAAAGATTGATTACACTAACTACACTAGAATGCAAAAAGGAAAGGAATAGAAGAAATAAAACTAAACCCCATATGGGGTAGAGAAATAATGTGAATAGAAAGATGTGTGTGTTCAATTAAGCTCCTCACAACATGTAGTGCATGAAATCATAAAACTACATCCAACTTTGCCTCCACATGAATTAAGATAAGACGACATCATTAAAACATACAAGACAATAATTGGAATGAAGCTAAATGAACTCATGTATAAAGACTAGACCCTATTATGCCTCCACATGAATTAAGATAAGACTACACCATTAAAACATACAAGACATTAACTAAGGTAAAGACAACAAGAGTACATACACTACATATTGTGTTTCCAATATTAATTTCATTCATATCCTAACCTTATCATTCCCCATAAAATAGGTCCACTAATCAAAGCATAAACTAAGCTTTATTCAAGAGCATTAGCATATCAAAGATAACAGTGAAAACTCATTAGATGGTTATGGAAATCATATAAAGCTCAAGGGATTAAGATAACACACACTTAATACACTACATGGTCATATCACATATTTCTCCACCCCCCAAATGGGGATGAAACTACTCACACATTTAAAGTAACTACTCTAACAAAATGAAGCATTAAATTGAAATGAAACTACACTAATCAAGCAAGAAATATTAAAGAAGCATAAAACAAAACAAACAAGCAAGCATGCATATGAAAGGAAATTAAACTAAGAGAGAAACAACACAATTAAAAGAAAAACATCTATTATTAACTCACTCAATACAAGCAGTCCTTCCTCCACCAGAGTTTTGCTTCAAGGCTTCACTCTTAGTAGGGAAGATGGTCACCAAAGAGAGAGATATGTACAATGGAAGGTGAAGAGTTCTATTTATAAGCATGGAAAAAGCTAATCCGGGATAATCCCCCGATGTGGGACTAAACAAATACCAAAACTAGACTAAGAATACACTAATACACGTGCCCGTCAAAGATGAGCGGATTCGGAGCCAAACAGACCGCCAATTGGCGGTCTATTAGTTCTGGATCAGGCTCATTTTTGTTGTGGGCTTGTCTTGATGTATTTGTTGGTCTTGGATGCATCTACTTCGCTTGTTGAAGCTCCGACCCGAATAGAATTGCCAAAATACTCCCCATGATGGTGTGGAGTTTTTTGTTTTGCTCTTTGGTCCTTCGGTCTTACGTTCAGGTCATTCTCCCTTGCATCTTAGTCCCCAGGTCTCACAATTAAGTCTTTTTTCTCTGCTTTTGGGTCCTTTCATGCTTCATCTCTTCAAACCTATTTATTTATGAAATTCAAACATAAAACTCGTCACGTAGCATTGCTTAGGTGTAAGATAATAAATATAAGATACAAATATAAGCATGAAATGATGTCAATCACCACGTCAAATGGATTGATTGCCGTGTGAGGTTAATCAAAGCAAAGTTGATGAAACTTTAAAAAGAACATTTTCTAAATTGTGACGGTGTTATCATATGTTTGTTATCATTAATCTTGATTTTAAGGGTTGAAGTTTGAAAAATTAAATATTGTACGCTATGTTTATGACCGATGATGGAAATCGATGGACTGAAAAAAAATTCAGTATTTTCTTACTAATACTATTAAGGCCGACAAGTAGGTTACGACAATGGTGGATTATGTATCTGGAGCACTGTTAAGCACTGAATAAGCCTTCTATTTTGGAACAAAAATGTAATATCAAATTAGAATATGAAATCTTCGAGTTAATTTATACATGTCTGCCTCCTCAAAGAAAATATCCGGATTAGGGTGGAACATTTTTAAATGTTGAATTATAAAGGAACATTGATGTTGCACATACTAGCAACACGTGAATATTTCTTCTAAACTTTTATTTCATGAAACATTTGTTTCCCATGATACCTAGAGTTAAAGTACTAATTATAACTACAAGAGAAAATGAACACCACTATGGAAACTATGGACTTCAAATAGAATGAATTTTTTAAAACCATACATAATGCCCTGAATTAATTCCCTCCACCAAATGTCACATCTACACAAATGTAAGTATTTTTATATGATTTTTTGTTTGTGAATGTGTCATAAAAGTGAACAATTTTACTAAATGTCCTTAAATCAAAATAACTTCAATACCCTCCAATATATCATAATATCTTGCATACCTTCTCTTTGAAGTAATTAATCATTTGTGTTCTAATTAGCTTGAATAATTTATTGATTGGGCACACATTTCATGTTTTTTTTATACAAAAATAGAAAATTAAAGCTTGTGTAGACGATTAAAAATTGGGTCCCGGGACACCCACGCAGGATTTCACCCAACTTCCCACGCACATCACATGTGGCAGCCACGTAGGAATGACAATGGTTGAGTGGGATACGTTTTTTTTGGGTTTAAACATTTTGAATAAATGTAGAGTAAGTGTCTAAGGCTGCATATTGTATTGTACTTACTGACTTGCTGTTTTTACCTGTTTTTCTGTTTTTTGCAGGAATTGAGTTGAAGTTTACTTTTACATGGTTAGTAGGTGTGGTTGGACCAGTTTATAGGTTAATACGGAGGAGAACATGATTTTAAACGGTTAAAAGGGAAAACCACCTATCAACTTTATATCTCCCCAACTTTTACAGCAATAGCATAATGCATAGTATCTTTTGCATGAAGTATCCAATTTTGAATTTATTTGAAATTCAACTGAAAGTTAATTTTTTTTCCACAACACTATTATATTTGTTCACCACATTTTTCCTTTTTTTGTTATTTCTTAATTTAGCTATGCCTGATTCAATTTTTGGGGTTGAAATTCCTCACTGAAGTGTTTATATATTGCAGTTGGTTTGTGGGGTAGCATTAATTGATGGACGGGGTAAGTTTAATTCAATAGCTGAGTAAATGTAGTTGTATCTGACAGGGTAAATCTGGCGGGGTAAACTTAATTGATTGATGGAGTATTTTGAATTTAATAGCCGGGTAACACTAAATAATAGGCGAGGTAAGTTGAAATTCAGATAACATTTGCACTCTTTCGAAAACACTACAATATTTGGTAACCACTTTCTACGTGGTAAGTTGAAATCCAGATAATATTTGGTCACCACTTGGTTATAGCAATTTATGATTCAACTATTATTTGGGAATGAGTGTATTCCATGTGATGGTGGGTTGGGATAAATCTAATTATGAACATGGGTAATTGGATTTAATTGGATGAGTAACTTGGAGTAAATAGAATAAATTAAAGGATGGCTCGTAGGGGTTACATTAATTGGTAGACAGGGTAAATTAAATTCAGGATTATGGTAATTTGGATTAAATAGAGGAATTCAATTCAATTCAATTAGAATTGTCCTGCTATTGGATTCAACTTACACAATCTATCAATTAGGGTTGCCCTGCTAGATTTACATGCTAAATTTATCATGTTATTGACTTCAATTTACATTATCTATCAAGTAGATTTACTTTGCTATTGAATTCAACTTACCTCGTCTATCAATTAGGGTTACCCCACACGAATCAACATTTAATTCATTTTATTTACTTTAAGTTACCCATACTATTAAATTACATTACCCCATATAGAATCTAGATTTACCTCAACCTACCATCTCTTCTACATACTAGACATATCAATTGAAGTTACCCTATAGATTTACTCCTTAGCATGGTCGACATATGTTCCTCTGTAACAAAATAGATATTACACACGAATGTGTCCAAATAAGTTGTAGAAGTTCTATTACCTAAAAAAGCTAACATCGCCAAACAAGTACTTGAAAAATAACACACAAATGGTTCAAAATAACAGTCACACTGGTGTTTGATTTAATAGGAGTAAGTTTTGACGGTTTACATAAAATGAGGAACATATGTCGACAAGGTAACCCTAATTGATCAATCCAATTGGTAGGCTGGGGTAAATGTAATTGTGAAAGGGGTAATTTGATTTAATAGGATGTGAAACTTTGAGTAAATAGAATTAATAGGATGTGAAACTTTGAGTAAATAGAATTGATTACATGATGACTCGTGGGGTAACCCTAATTGAAATACAAGGTATGTTAAATTCAATACCATGATAAATTGGGATTACTCTTACAAATTTGTCACGAACATTTATATTTATGTATTAAGAAATATGCATCACTATACAACTGAAATACCACTGTATAGCCGAAATAACAAAGTTTTTGTTATTTTCGTTGAAAACACCATAATCAATAGTTGGGAATACTTCGAACATTCTCATAATAACCATGCCAATAACTAGCATTGTAGAGTCAACGAATATGCCCATACAATTACAACAAGTGTAATGATAGGTTCGACTAATTTTCAGTTGATGTAAGGTTGCATCTATCTACAATCCTAGCCTTCTTGACATAAGTATCACATTGATCGCCCATTGTGTGGCCGACTTTCTAATTGTTGATGTTATAATTTTGGTTGAGGTCGTTAAGAAGATGGGCATTGAAGTTGGGATCATCTCAATACTCTTTTAAAATAGAACAGAGTTACTCACGTCAATAATTATTGTTTAATGAACTTTCTTTAATCATTAATTGAAAATGCACACGTCAATAGTTGAGAATACTCAAGAATATGTTCATACGATTAACATACAAAACTATTAGATACTAGAGTTGACAAATAGCCACAAACAATAGTTGAGAATACCCACACTAGTGCAGAATAGTCTTTACTCGTCGCCCAATAGACATCGGTTGTTATAACAGCCGACGTCTAGTTGGGCGAAGATAACATAGACGTCGGTCGTAACAAAGGCCGACGTCTATAGGGTACTATAGACGTCGGTTGTTGGAGTACCCATGGCATCTGACGTCTATACCCTATAGACGTCGACCTACAAACGTCAGATGTTATGGACAACCGAAGTCTATACCTCATGCATATAAACGTCGGGGTATAAACGTCGGCTGCCGATAACATCTGACGTCTATATGTCTTAAAGAAATCGAACAATTACGTTTTCTGTCATTCATCCAAACCTTAGTCGTTCCGCGATCGAACCCTCCTCCGCGACCGATCTCCGACCGATCTGCAGCAATCTCCGGCACCGCAACGACATCCCAACTACTCCTCCCGTTCACCAGCCCTCTCCTCCATCTTCCTCCACATCCCTAACCATTTTAAGAGTTTCATTTAGTTTTGATTGGTTTAGTTTCGGATTTAGGTGGAGTTATGCGTCATGTCTGTCTTGGTAAACTTCTCCTCTCGTTCGGATCCAACGCCAATTGACGGGTAGGCGCATCATTCCCCATTTTTGATGTTCGCTCTTGATCCGTCTTTGGATTTTTCAGTTGAGTTGAAATGTGGATAACGTGTTCTTCAGTTTTTTGATTTTGTGTTTGGAACGAATTCGGTTGGATTCGGTAGGGTTTGTGATGTTTTCATTGTTTATAGCCCCGTACATCCGACGTAGATTCCATTTTCTGCAGTAGTGCCACCAATGTTCTTGTATTTACCATGGTCAACTGGTCGTATTATTAAGCCACAAAAGTTGTATTAGTAATGGTATGTGGGGGTAAAATTATCGATGATCGGGGTAAGTTGAATGGAGGCACGTAGTAAATTGGATTACATAGTATAATTTTAGTAACGGTTCGTGGGGTAAACTTATCGATGGTCGGGGTAAGTTGAATGGAGGCACATGGTAAATTGGATTACATAGTATGATTTTAGTAACATTTTTGTGGAGGTAAATGATGCATTGCATACATTGCATCATATGTCTTTCATTTAGATTACTTTTACATCAATAAATGCTACTAAGGTATGTGTTTAGTCTTATTTACAGAATACAGGGACCTGAATGCAATTTACCCACATTCCGAGCATAAACGTGTGCAAAAGATTCATTTCTATCATAAAGACCGAATTCAAGTTTATCGGGTTTCAATTGGAAATGCATCCAAGCATAAAAGCATCCAAGGACCTAATTGCAAAAGAAAAGGATCAAGATATTTTGTTGGAAAAGTCAAAAGAAAAATCAACTATAAATCTCCAACAATGGAAGGAATTAATCCGGAGCTCAAGACAATGGAAAGAAATCATCCAGACACGCAAATAAAGATCAAATCATACCATAAACGCGTGACAAAAATCCTGATTAAATCCGACCAACGTGGGAGGCGAATCCGCCGCACAATACACATGATGTGCGGCGATTCCGCCGCCCATTGGTTGATCCGTGTGTCCCAATTTCGTCCACTCATGTATGGACACGTGTACTATCCAATTCTATACCTAAGTCCCTTGTAGCAACTATAAATAGACCCGAGAACGATGTAAATAGGGTCCTTAGTTGTTGTTCTTATTTGTGTACCTTAGTTTTATTAATAAAATTCTGTTCTTTTAATTCTTGTTTTAGTTTTCTTTTAATGTCTCAAGGACCCCTTCTTCTTCCTCCCTCCATGAGTTTCTAAACTCTCTCCAAAGGGTGGAGGTGATGGAATTAGGGTTAGAGAAGATGAATGCATGTTATTGTTTTAAGTTCGTGATTAGTATATTTTGATTACTTGAGTTTATGTTAAATCATTTATCTTGTAATGCTTCATAACTAACATGATTTATTTCAAGTTTCTCCATTCTCCAATCTGAACCTAAGTCTAGACCTCCACCCGACGGAATTCTCCATCTTTATTCTTGTTTTTAGTTTTAATTGTTTTTGTTTCGTACTTTAGATAATTAAATCAAAAATACCAAAAACCCAACTTATTTCTTCTTCCTTCTTCCTCTTAATCGAAAATAACATTAACAACGAAATCTCTCCCTCCTTGTGTTCGACCCGTACTTGCCACCGCTTCATCGCGGCCGTGCACTTGCGGTATAAATTTAAATCTTCATCAAGTTTTTGGCGCCGTTGCCGGGGAGGCGACGCAGATTTTTGTTGTTTTTGTGTTTTCGATTTTATCCTGTTTATCTTGTGCGCAATCTAAGTATTTGGATTTGTGTTTCAGGGGACAACAGAGTGCGCGGAGAAATCCGGGCACATTTGGAACTAAACGAGCGGCGAAATCGCCGCACCTGAATAACAACTTGCGGCGAATTCGCCGCACCAGTAAGGCTTCTGGGCGTCATTTTTCTCTGGGGTCGTCTACATCGTGGATTGGTCGCATTGAGCTACTGGAAATTCCGAGAGCAGGCGGCGAACCTGTCTGAGTATTGCGGAGGTAACTTTTCTTGCCTTTCTCGTATAATCTGAATTTTCGAAAAGTTTCCTTTCGTAGAATTGCACGTGTTAGGGTCAAAAATTCCATAATTAGCAATAACTCAACTCTGACCTAAAAATTGGCAAAATTAGAAAGACCTTAGTGCATGCATCATATAATGTTTTGTTTGCATTATTCTTGCTAAATTATTGCAAATTATTTTTGTTGAAGAGTGCTGGAGACAAGGTACGTATCGCGGTTTTTAACGACTGCATTTAAGCATATAATTTAATTTGCATACAACCTTGCAATTGCCCCCATTAAAAAGACCATTGTTTGACTATCTTTGTTAGATCTAAGTTAAACTATCTTAAGGGCAACTCCATAGGAAAAGATACGGTGGGGATTTCATCACCCTTCCGTGGCCCACAAATCACAATCCTCAAGTGTCACCCAAGCCTAAAATTAAAATCAATTAGACATTGACCCCTAAGGACTCGGACTCAATTAAGGAGGAGATTGGTTTGACTTGCTATGACCTGAAGCTAATTGAATTCAATTTGGTGTCTAGAAAGTGTTTTTGTGTTGACGAAAGTCTTCCAAGCGACGTGGTTGTCTAATTGGCACCGACTCTGTCGGAAGCGCCCCCACTAGCTATACACTAACTGGCCAACTTGGTTTGATTGGTGAGGGAGGTGAATCAAGCAAATCAATTCGACTCAACCAGTTAGGAGTCGTCTAGATCTAAGCGACACTAGGTCTAGGATTGTTTGAACCGTGCTTTCTTAGGAAACCTCTGACCGACCCTCTTATCTATCTTTAGAGTTAAGTTTCCCTTCTCCTCTGAGTCATCTTCTTCTCACCTACTTATACGTTCTAGTCTCCTCCCCTTTACATTATCTATTAGCATTTTAGGGTCGAGTCGAGAACTTGTGCTTGCTTAGCCTCATAAGGGTAAGAGTACCTGACTCAAGAGTGTTTTGATGGATGGTTACATGAGCAACCATCCATATCATTGTTGGGACCAGGACAATGCTTCCTGGTATTCTAAAACCTTGCAACCTGGGGTGGCTCAGACTAACACCCCATATGGTTGGGACAATCCTAATTGTATGACTGAGCAATCCTTATATTGGGGTAACATGAGAGAGGCACCGACTGCTAGACCACAATCTAGTTATGTCGGATCATATGCTGGTCAACAAACTGAGACATTACAACAAACTTTTGCCTCCTTCATGCGTAGGACAGACAACATGAGTGCACCGGTGGCTCCAGTAGCCGTACCGTGCGACTGTTGTGGGTTGAGTGGTCATGTTATCAGGGAATGCCCTTATGTTCCCCCAGAGCCTGAGTATGAGCATACTTTTTCCCAAGACGCTCAAAATGACTATTACGCATCCGCGTACAACCCGAGAGTGATGGATTCGTGGAGAAACAATTCCTATCCAAATTCTTATACTTCATTTTCACCTCAGTATCCTCCTCCCGAATACCCAGAATTCTACCAACTCCCCACGTCAAATCATTATTCTCAGCCCATCAACACCCAATCCCATAATTTCACAAGCTCAAACTTGGACCTCATAGTTGACCACGTACCTAATTCCTTGGAACAAACTTTCCTTACGTACATGGAATCCACTCAACGATCCGTACAAAATATAACATCGCATTTGAGTCAAATGATACAACAATTAGGTAAACGTAAGGAGAGTAACTTTTCGTGTCAACATGAGGATCCACCTTTTGATATCGAACCACCACCACATCCACAAATTCAAAGCACAATCTGTCAAAGCCAAACTCCTAGTCAGTCTGAAGGACTTGGGGTTTCAATTCACGATCACTTAGTGGAGGATTCGATACACATTGACCAATTTCATCATGAGTCGGCCCAGGATTGTGCCTTATCTTCGTGCCCCGTGGCCCTTGAGCCACATGATCTTCATGTTGTGCCTCTTAAGGACTCACTTCCGGTGGAGCAAGAGCTCCCTAGCACCCTCAATTTCAAACAACCTGATGAGAGTTTGCCTCTCACTATCGTTCCTGATCATCTTGGAAATGATGGAACATCAAACGACTACAGTGCTCATGAGGGTATTAGGAGTTCCTTGGAGGATACATTGGGTATGAGACCCATTTTATGTTTACCTGTTGAGTCGGACTTGCCTAACGAGGCTCCTGACCTCGCTCCGACGCACCAGCCAGTTGGTTGGAGAGTTTGGATTGACGATCATAACTTCAGCACCGTAACGGGAGAAACTCTTCTTCCGTTGCCCCCTATTTCCCAAACTCTCGAGAGGTTCAAGCTCTTTCAGTTTGATCCTTTGTATGAGACGCCTTTGCGTCCAATTCATGAACCTCTCATTTCTTCTTGTGCTCTTTGTGAAGGGGGCCCACGCATGAATATTCTGGCCCCACGTGGTGTCATGTTCCCTTTTGAGGTCTTTTGACAAATGAAGATGGGAACTTATGTTTGTACATAGTTATATTTGTATAACAATAAGTTAAAAAAAAAAAAAATTGTTTTTATCCCTTCTTTAGCATCTCACAGGTTTTTGAGGGAATTCGGGTTTTTGTCCATCAACAGAGCCATGAACTTTCCTTTGTACTTCACGTTGGTGAGATCTTTCCTTTTTCATGCATAAATCCATGTAGTATCTTGCTCGCATACATTGAGGACAATGCATGATTTAGGTGTGGGGGGTGTTTATATATGTACATATCTATCTATTTGATTTTCTGTTCTGCTTTATTTAAAAAAAAAAAAAAAAAATTCAATATTCTATGACATAGCTTAAGATTGAACTGCCAAAACCCGTGTACAAATTGCATCAAGTTTTTGTTCCTTATTATATAGTTCTGCTTGTAGAAATTATGACATAAATCTAAGTTCCAAAGAAATAACCCATGGCCCTTTTAAGACATGTATGCACTTAAATTGGATGAATCAAATCTTTGAAGTGGTTGATAAAAAGCAGAGGTTGAGGAAAATATACCGGGAAGTGTGGACTTCTAATAGCAATTAAGCCTTGAGGAAAATAAAAATAAAAATAAAAATAAAAATAAAAGGAATAAAGTGAGGAAAACACATTCTGCAAAATGATTACAAAAGCCCAAGCCTTTGAGTCACTGGTCCGTAGGGGTATCTTGAAACCCGGTAACTTGAGTCTGCCAACTCGGGATTATCGACCAAACTCGCTACACGAATACAAAAGGGTAAAAGTGTCAAAAAGCAAATGTGTTGAATCACGGAAAAAAAAAAAAAAATAATACTCAAGGCCCAAAACTAAAAGAATGATCCATGCCATGGTTGATCCGAATGATACTTCACCACCAAAGGAGGCGTGCAAAATAATTCAAGTGATAAACATGTGTAGAAGGGTTAGTGGTGTGAATGTTGGAGGAACAAAGACCAAGTCATACTTTTAATGAGTTAGATTTATATAATAAGCATGCAAAAATTCTTAGTGAGATGTATAAAGTTGAGGTAGGGATATTGAGAGCTATTAATGAAATGTTGATTCAGGATTTTGTGGGTATATCCGCTGAAAACCCTCAGGAGACAACACTCCTCCTCCTAGGAAACTTGGAGGTTTAACGGCTTGTTGCACATGCTAAGTGCAACCGTGATTCCTACGAAAGTGAGTTAGGATTTCCCTGCTTTCATTTTCTTATACTCTGCTTTGCTAGGGACTAGCAAAATCTAGGTGTGGGGGTATTTGATGCATTGCATACATTGCATCATATGTCTTTCATTTAGATTACTTTTACATCAATAAATGCTACTAAGGTATGTGTTTAGTCTTATTTACAGAATACAGGGACCTGAATGCAATTTACCCACATTCCGAGCATAAACGTGTGCAAAAGATTCATTTCTATCATAAAGACCGAATTCAAGTTTATCGGGTTTCAATTGGAAATGCATCCAAGCATAAAAGCATCCAAGGACCTAATTGCAAAAGAAAAGGATCAAGATATTTTGTTGGAAAAGTCAAAAGAAAAATCAACTATAAATCTCCAACAATGGAAGGAATTAATCCGGAGCTCAAGACAATGGAAAGAAATCATCCAGACACGCAAATAAAGATCAAATCATACCATAAACGCGTGACAAAAATCCTGATTAAATCCGACCAACGTGGGAGGCGAATCCGCCGCACAATACACATGATGTGCGGCGATTCCGCCGCCCATTGGTTGATCCGTGTGTCCCAATTTCGTCCACTCATGTATGGACACGTGTACTATCCAATTCTATACCTAAGTCCCTTGTAGCAACTATAAATAGACCCGAGAACAATGTAAATAGGGTCCTTAGTTGTTGTTCTTATTTGTGTACCTTAGTTTTATTAATAAAATTCTGTTCTTTTAATTCTTGTTTTAGTTTTCTTTTAATGTCTTAAGGACCCCTTCTTCTTCCTCCCTCCATGAGTTTCTAAACTCTCTCCAAAGGGTGGAGGTGATGGAATTAGGGTTAGAGAAGATGAATGCATGTTATTGTTTTAAGTTCGTGATTAGTATATTTTGATTACTTGAGTTTATGTTAAATCATTTATCTTGTAATGCTTCATAACTAACATGATTTATTTCAAGTTTCTCCATTCTCCAATCTGAACCTAAGTCTAGACCTCCACCCGACGGAATTCTCCATCTTTATTCTTGTTTTTAGTTTTAATTGTTTTTGTTTCGTACTTTAGATAATTAAATCAAAAATACCAAAAACCCAACTTATTTCTTCTTCCTTCTTCCTCTTAATCGAAAATAACATTAACAACGAAATCTCTCCCTCCTTGTGTTCGACCCGTACTTGCCACCGCTTCATCGCGGCCGTGCACTTGCGGTATAAATTTAAATCTTCATCAGTAAACTTATTGATGGTCGGGGTAAGTTGAATGAAGTAGCATGATATATTGGAGTACATAGTAGGTTTTTAATAATGATTCGTGGGGGTAAACTTATCAATTGTTGGAGTAAGTTGAATTCAGGGGTTGGGTAAATTGGACTACATAGTAGGATTTTAATAATGGTTCTTGGGGGTAAACTTATCAATTGTCGGGGTAACTTAAATTCACGAGCATGATAAATTGGAATAAATAGAAGATATTGAATGCATTGTTATTACCCTTGAATCGTATTTACATATTTTCCCCAACGTTATACGTTTTACATATAAAAAATGTTAACTTACCTAATTATCAATCTACATTATTATCGTTTGTGAGGTTAGAAGGACTCCTCACATTGTGTGCAATGTGTTAAAAAGTTTACAATTGTGTGTCGTTGCGGAAGACATCTATAAACTGTTAGCAATATATTAAATGATGGTTTGTGGGGTAATCCTAAATGACACATAGGGTAACTTAATGTCATTATGAAGGTAAATTGGATTACATATTTGGGGTAAATTTAATTGGTCGACGGGGTAATTTATGTTATTACAAGGTAATTGAAGCATGTAGCTTGTTTTGTTATTACAACTCCAATCCCAACCACCAGGACAAAAAAATCCAACAAAACCTCACTCACACTTTTATCCAAACTATATAGCACATAAGTTATTAAAACCACAATATTAATCACTCCATACTATACATCAAATACAACTAACATAACAACCATAATCTTAACTAATGAAATAGAGAGAAAAATCCAAAAAAATACAACTTTGCTGCAGTTGGACACAAAATATATAGAGTACAACAAAATATACTTAATGCGCAACAACTTATGACATGACAAAGAATGAGAGGTTGTAAAATGAAGTTTTCTTCGTACAATTCCAAACAATGATGTATGAACTTTATTAACTAATTGAATACATCGGTGACTGAAAATACCCACATGTCCCATATAAAAAAAGTTGTTGTATTTTTCAGAAAATAATGGACTTATATCCACAAACAATTTGTTCTCCCACAACTAAATGTGAAAATCTACAAAAATATGACACCTTAATGAGAATACCCTATAACCTAAAATAGAAAATAGTAACCTTGTCTCCATTGTATCTTCTCTAATAATACATGAACATAGACAACATACAACTAAAAAACCTTACCTTTATTAAAAAATACCCCAACACACCTACAAAAATACCCCTTGACGATTCATCGGCTTCATCTTGGCAAAAACGTAGTACAACCTCTGTACTGCACTTTGAGCACGACAAACATCAGGAACGACTTCAAGAACTCCACAATTCGTGTGTCCCCATCGGGCACTGCAATCAACCTCACGACAAACACCAAAACTTGCATCAGAAGCTCTTTGCACACCTCATCCTTACACAAAAGCACCGAAAAAGGAAAAATGTTCAATAAATGGTTGAAGCAAAAGGTCTAGTAAAGGTTTCACTTAGTAAAGGTTTCACCTTTACGAAGATTTAGGGATCAGAGTGTGACAGGAGAGGAATCTTACAGCCTTGACGATGAGGGAAGCAGAGGAGGTCGAGGAGGTGTCGATGGCGGAGAGGAGCTCGAGGACGGCAACAGAATGGGAAGAAGAAATCTTAAGGTTAGGGCTGGAAGGAAGATGGAAGAAGAAATCGGAGGAGAAAGAGGAAAGTGTGATGCATGCAACATATGTACATTCTGCATATGTACTGTCAGCTTTATTTTTTTCATATTTTAATTTTAACTATCAATTTCAAATTTTGAAATGATGTGAGGTGGAATGCAACTCACCTTCCACGTCACCTGCGTGGGAAAGAGGGTGGGAAGGAGTATTGGAGACTACTTTTCCTTAAAAATTAAGTTGGACTGATTTTTTGGGGTCAACATTGGGTTGCAATGGTTGACTAAACTACTTATAAATAGGAAGAAGTTACGGTAAAATAGATGGGTATAAGGTTGTGTAAATTTCAAGGTACCTATATATTTATCATATTTTATATTTCTTAATGGCATTCATGAAAATTTCTAAGGTTTGTAACGTGAATGCATGCACTTGGAGTTGGAAAGAAATCGACTAGTGGTAGTGGGTAGGGCTGTCAATCGTGTCGTGTCGTGTCAAGTCGTATGTATAAGTTCTAGGTGTTGCGCCGTATCCGACCTATTTAATAATCGTGTTGCTAAACTTCTGCCGTATCCAACCCGTTTATAATCGTGTTGCTATATCCAACTCGTTTATACACGATTTGAGAATATGACCAGTGTGATATTTATCATATTTTATATTTCTTAATGGCATTCATGAAAATTTCCAAGGTTTGTAACGTGAGTGCATGCACTTGGAGTTGGAAAGCAATCGACTAGTGGTAGTGGGTGTGGTTGGAGTTAAAACCAAGAACCCAAACTATCTTCAAGTAGAAAGACACATACTACGGTCAAGCCAAACACACCTCCATCTCTACCCTTTCAATTCTAGCAAAAGTGGTGGAGTCCAAATAAATGTGATTCTTTGTCGTTGCTAAAATGAGCAGTCTTTATTAGGGTTCTGCCACCACATGCTTGCAATTGAATAAACCCTAACCACTCTGACCTCCCATTTTTAGCAGCAACAATGAAACTTGCCCTTGGTGGTTAGCTGTTATTTTTTTTATTTTTTTTCAACACCTCCCAATGTTAATATGTACCTTTTTCTTGTGGACATGTTCTTAACAAGGATGTTTGTGTCTAGGAACAATGAGGTTACATGAATATATAGGGCTTAGCATAAGAAGAACACAAATGAATCAATGTGAACTTTGAAGAGAGCATCAAATAATAAAATTAACCTTCATTCCTATACTCAATAATAACTACAATTCACTATGTATAATCTCAAATTTTATAATACAACAAACAAATTTAATAGTCAAACCCAATTACGGGTTAACCTGTCACATGTTATTTTTGGCTCAAAATGTAACTGTTTTTTCATTTCCACGGATAGCTAAGCTTCCATCATAACATCATAAGCTTTTTTCAAATAATCGTATTGTTGTGAAGACTCCATCTTTATCCCTGCTAAGAGAATTGACATAAAATTAGAGGGTCAAGCTCTAAATGAATCAATTGTGACTGGTAGACACATGTTCTAACAAAGCTAGACTCACGGATTTTTCTTTTTTATGATTGGAACTGTAACGTCCGCTACTGAAACATCGCACACCTTTATCAAACCTGATTTTCCACCAGTTAATAGCCACAAATGACTCATCATGCAGTAACATTACTATATAACAACAACAACATTAGTCACCTCAAAGGAATTTGAGGCCCAAACATACCTCCTTAGGAAGTAAGTGTCATCACTCCCTCTGAAACCCATTTCCTTCCCTCTGAGTAAATTATGATTTATTTATTACCATAGTCATTTGAACTAACCATGAGTTAGTGATTATTAATAGACCTGATTGTGAGTTATTCTCAAGGAATAACTAGTGATGAATTACACACTACTGACTTAACACTGAAAAATAAATTGTGGGTTTGGCACTATTGGCTCTTTAAGAGCATATTGGGCTCTACGGAGCATGACTCTTCGGAGTATTGGGCCCGACGGGGCACATCTCTTATGAGATTATTGGCGGCTGTAGGACCGCAGATACAAATATGTTATCTATTGTATTGACACAGGTTGGTGTGTGGGACCCCACAATGAACTGAACTGAATGAAGATCGAAACTAAAAGTGTTTTAAAATGGTTATGATTACATAATGGGTGTGGGGATGGGCCATACACTAACTGGAAGACCGCACGTGCCAGCGGTGGGTTTCCTTCGGGATCCCTGATACATGTATGTATCATTAATGAATTGACTGACTGAATTGAATTGGGAACCAAGACACTTGCTTGTTCTTTAGTTCATCTTGATATTGATTGTTACTGAATTGAAATGGGAACTAAGACACATGTTTGATCTTTAGTTCATACTACTTATTGATTGTTATTCTTTTTTTGAAATGGAAAATATAATGCAAGAATATGATCTAGATCATTATGTTTTGTCTATTGAAGCTCATATAGATGTGTGAACGATGATTCACTTTTAAATTCGAATTCTTTGAATTGTGGTACTTGATCATATTGGAAGTGGCTTTTGTGGAGCATTTATGCTCAAGTTCAACGTATTGTTAGACTTACACTTGTAAGAAAGTATGAACTAGAAATGTTACTCGTATGGTTTTGTCTTTGTTGGCATGTTATTTCTCTTGAACCATTAATGTATTGATTTATGTGTTTTAGCTTCGAGCTATATTGCTAAGGTCATTATCATTTTTGGAAAATTGGCTATTGGATTGCATTTATTGATTGAGTTTGACTACTAAATTGCTTGTTTAAGTTTGATCCATTGACATACGAGTTTTCCCAAACTCATAACGTGGTGAATGTATATTTTGCAGGTAACCGTCTTGAAGTGGTGATACTAGCATGACATTCATGACATATAGTTGCATAAGAGGTGTTTAGTTTTCTTTTATGTCTCTATGCACCTAGAATTTGATTGGTGGTTATTATTGATTCTTTTAATACCTCTTGAACGTATTGATTTTCGGATTTGTACATTGTGTACATGTCTTATTCTTGAATCCTCAAACACATACATTTATTTGAACTAATGGAGCTCCTATTATCTTCTATTGTCTTCCAGTAACTATCTCCTTCCATTTATTTATTTTTATTTTCGTATTCCGCTTTGACCGTCAAGGGGATGTTACAATTTGGTATCAGAGCCTAGGATTCTATCGTGTATAGAGACAAAAGAAACAAAAGCCACCTTGTATGAGAAATTGCATTAATGTCATTGTGACATTATCATGGTGCGTATGCATAGTTGATGTTTGAAAGTTATTGTTTTTGAATGATTGACTTGCATCCCCATTACCTCTACCTATGTGAGGTGGACGTGGGAATTATTGTTGACTTTCTTATCATTGTGGCATGAAATTCTCCAGTCCTAGAGAATTATTGTGATTTGGTTGTGTACCAAATATGGTTTGTTTTGGAGGTTAACTCTCAAAAGGAGATGTTACCCACATTGCATTGTTCCCCTCCAGGATTGATGTATAGATTAACCTTTTAGATAGTAACCTTACTCAATTATTTGGTAATAGATTGATTGACTTTTTGGCAGTTGTGTCTGTTGTTTTGTGGAGTTATTTTCCCAAGACTGAACCATTGTTTTCAGATAAATTGGATGGTAGATGCTTGTGTTCTAATTCTGTTTTGGGAGGACCCAAGGACTGGCAGCTCGTCATCTGGCTGCGATGAGTGTAGTATGTTTCTCATGAATGTCATGGAGAAACTTACTGAAATTGTCGAAGCTTAGAGGGAGCAAGGAGAGTTGATGCATTGCATACATTGCATCATATGTCTTTCATTTAGATTACTTTTATATCAATAAATGCTACTAAGGTATGTGTTTAGTCTTTTTTATAGAATACAGGGACCTGAATGCAAATTACCCATATCCCGAGCATAAATGCGTGCAAGAGACTCATTCCTGGCATAAATACCAAGTTCAAGATTATCGGGTTTCAAATGGAAATGCATCCAAGCATAAAAGCATTCAAGACCTAATTACAAAAAGGACAAGGACTTAAGCACAAAAGTAGACAAGGACTTAATTGCAAAAAGTCAAGGACTTAATTGCAAATCACGACTAGCTTTTATTATTATGGAGAAAATCTAAAGAAAAATCAATGTGAATGTCCATATATATAAAGGAATTAATCCGGAGCTCAAAAGAATGGAAAGAATCAATCCAGACGCGCAAAGGAGGATCAAATCATACCATAAACACACAGGAAAAATCTGGATCGAATCTGAGCCAAAAAGGTGGCGATTCCGCCGCACCTCATGTACAAATTGCGGCGATTTAGCCGCACAAAAGTCGATCCGTGTGCTCAAATTTTTACCAATGCTGTATTGACGCGTGTACGTTCCATTTATATATTGGGATCCCTTGTATCGGCTATAAATAGCCCCGAGAAGGATGGTAGAAGGGTCCTTGGCCTTAGACCTAGTTTTTAGTTGTTGTTTTTATTTGTCTTTATTTTAGTAATAAAATTCTGTCTTTTATTTCTTGTTTTTACTTTTCTTTTGTAATGCCTCTAGGATCCCTTCTTCCTCCCTCCATGAGTTTCTAACTCTTTTCAAAGGGTGGAGGTGACGGATTTAGGGTGAAGAGAAGATGAATGAATGTTATTATTTTAAGTTCGTGATTAGTATATTTTGATTACTTGAGTTTATGTTAAATCATTTATCATGTAATGCTTCATAACTAACATGATTTATTATAAGTTTCTGAATTCTCTAATCTATACCCTAAATCTAAACCTCCACCCAACGGAATTCACCTCTTTGTTCTTGTTTTAGTTTTATTTGTTCTTGTTTCTTGCTTTAGAAAACCAAAAATCTCAAAAACCCAATTTATTCTTCTCTCCTTCTTTCCCCAATCGAAATCACACTAATAACAAATCTCTCCCTCCTTGTGTTCGACCCGTATTTGCCACGTCTTCATTGACGCCGTGCACTTGCGGTATAAATTTAATTCTCATCAAGTTTTTGGCGCCGTTGCCGGGGAGGCGACGCAGATTTTGTTTATTTTTGTGTTTTCGATTTTATTCTGTTTATCTTGTGCGCGATCTAAGTATTTGGATTTGTGTTTCAGGAAACAACAGAGTGCGCGGAGAAATCCGGGCACATTTGGAGCTAAACGAACGGCGAAATCGCCGCACCTAAAGAAGAACTTGCGGGGAATCCGCCACACACTTGGAGCTTCTGGGCTTCAAATTTTTCTGGGACGCGACTCATCTCTGGGTGAACGCGCAGAGCATCTGAAATTTCGAGAGCGGGCGGTGAACCCGACTGAGCATTGCATAAGGTAACCTTTGTTGCCTCTTTTCCTCGTAATTTCTATTTTCAGAAAATTTCCTTTTCGTAGAACTGCATGTGTAGGGCAAAAATTCCATAAATTGCAATAATTCAACTCTGACCTAAAAATTGGCAAAATTAAAAAGGCCTTAGTGCATGCATCATCTAGTGTTTTGTATGCATTATTCTTGCTAAATTCTTGCAAATCAATTTCTGTTGAAGAGTGCTGGAGTCAAGGTACGTATCGTGGTTTTCATCGATTGCATTTAAGCATATAATCTAATTTGCATACAACCTTGCAATTGCCCCCAACTAAAGACCAATGTTTGACTCTCTTTGCTAGATCTAAGTTAAACTATCTTAAGGGCAACTCCATAGGCAAAGATACGGTGGGGATTTCACCACCCTTCCGTAGCCCACAAATCACAATCCTAAAGTGTCACCCAAGCCTTAAAGTAAAATCAATTAGACAATGACCCTTAAGGACTCGGACTCAATGAAGGAGAAGAATTGGTTTGACTTGCTATGACCTGAAGCCGATCGAATTTAATTTTGTGTCTAGAAAGTGTTTTTGTGTTGACGAAAGTCTTCCAAGCGAAGTGGTTGTCTAATTGGCACCGACTCTGTCGGAAGCGCCCCCACTAGCTATACACGGCCTGGCCAAGTTGGTTTGATTAGTGAGGGAGGTGAATCAAGCAAATCAATTCGACTCAACCAGTTAGGAGTCGTCTAGATCTAAGTGACACTAGGTCTAGGATTGTTTGAACCGTGCTTGTTTGGGAAACCTCTGACTGACCTTCTTTTCTATCTTTAGAGTTAAGTTTCCATTCTCTTCTGCGTCATCTTCTTCTCACCTACTTATACGTTCTAGTCTCCTTCCCTTTACATTCTCTATTAACATTTTAGGGTCGAGTCGATAACTTGTGCTTGCTTAGCCTCCTAAGGGTAAGAGTACTTGACTCAAGAGTGTTTTGATGGATGGTTACATGAGCAACCATCCATATCATTGTTGGGACTAGGACAATGCTTCCTGGTATTCTAAAGCCATGCAGGCTGGGGTGGCTCAGACTAACACCCCATATGGTTGGGACAATCCTAATTGTATGACTGAGCAATCTTCATATTGGGGTAACATGAGAGAGGCACCGACTGCTAGACCACAATCTAGTTATATTGGATCATATGCTGGTCAACGAACTGACACATTACAACAAACTTTTGCCTCCTTCATGCGTTGGGCTGACAACATGAGTGCACCGGTGGCTCCAGTAGCCGTACCGTGCGACTGTTGCGGGTTGAGTGGTCATGTTATCAGGGAATGTCCTTATGTTCCCCCAGAGCCTGAGTATAAGCATACCTTTTCCCAAAATGCTCGATATGACCATTACACATCCGCGTATAACCCAAGAGTGATGGATTCGTGGGGAGACAATTCATATCCAAATTCTTATACTTCATTTTCGCCCAAATATCCTTCTCCCGAATACCCAGAACTCTACCAACACCCCACTTCAAATCATTGGACTTATTCTCAGCCCACCAACACCCAACCTCAAAATGTCCCGAGTTCTGACTCGAACCTCATAGTTGACCACATACCTGATACCTTGGAACAAGCTTTCCATACGTTCATGACAACTACTCAACAGTCCGTAGACAATATGGTATTACAATTGAGTCAAATGTCGCAGCAATTAAGAGAGGAAAGTAACTTTTCATGTCAACATGAGGATTCATCTTTTAGTATCGAACCACCACCACATACACAAATTCAAAGCACAATCTTTCAAAGTCAAATTCCTAGTCAGTCTGAGGGACTTGGAATTTCAATTCACGATCACTTAGTGGAGGATTCGATTTATATGGACCAATTTCATTATGAGTCGGCACAAGATTGTGCCCTATCTTCTTGTCTCGTGGCCCTTGAGCCACATGATCGTCATGTTGCATCTCTTAAGGACTCACCTCTGGTGGAGCAAGATCTCCCTAGTACCCTCAATTTCAAACAACCTGGTGACAGTCCACCTCTCACCATTGTTCCTAATCATCTTGGAAATGATGGAACATCAAACAACCACATAGCTCATGAGGATATTAGAAGTGCCTTAGAAGACACCTTGGGTATGAGACCCACTTTTTGTTCGCCTGGTGAGTCGGACTTGCCTGACAAGGCTCTTGACCTCGCTCCGACGCACCAGCCAGTTGGTTGGAGAGTTTGGATCGATGATCATAACTTCAACACCGCAACGGGAGAAACTCCTCTTCCGTTGCCCCTTAATTCCCAAACTCTCGAGAGGTTCAAGCTCTTTCAGTTTGATCCTTTGAATGAGACGCCTTTGCGTCCAATTCATGAACCTCTCAATTCATCTAGCGTTTTTTGTGAAGGCGGCCCACACATGCATTTTCTGGCCCCACGTGGTGTCATGTTTCCTTTTCAGGTGCACTGACCCACTCTTGAAGTTTCCATTTGATGTCTCTTGACAAATGAAGATGGGAACTTAAGTTTGTACATAGTTATATATGTATAACAATAAATAAATAAATAAAAATTCATCTGTTGTATTTATCCCTTCTTTAGCATCTCACATGTTTTTGAGGGAATTCGGGTTTTTGTCCATCAACAGAGCCATGAACTTTCCTTTGTACTTCACGTTGGTGAGATCTTTCCTTTTTCATGCATAAATCCATGTAGTATCTTGCTCACATTCATTGAGGACAATGCATGATTTAGGTGTGAGGGGGTGTTTATGTATATATCTATTCTTTTATTTCTAAAAAAAGAAAAAAAATTCAATGTTTCATGACATAGCTTAAGATTGAACCACCAAAACGCGAGTACAAATTACATTGAGTTTTTGTTCCTTATTATATAGTTCTACTTGTAGAAATTATGACATAAATCTAAGTTCTAAAGAAATAACCCATTGCCCTTTAAGACATGTATGCACTTAAATTGGATGAATCAAATCTTTGAAGTGGTTGATAAAAAGCAGAGGTTGAGGAAAATATACCGGGAAGTGTGGACTTCTAATAGCAATTAAGCCTTGAGGAAAATAAAATAAAAATAAAGGAATAAAGTGAGGAAACACATTTTGCAAAATGACTACAAAAGCCCAAGCCTTTGAGTCACTGGTCCGTAGGGGTATCTTGAAACCCGGTAACTTGAGTCTACCAGCTCGGGATTATCGACCAAACTCGCTACACGAATGCAAAAGGGGTAAAAGTGTCAAAAAGCAAATGTATTGAATCACGAAAGAAGAAAAAAATAATACTCAAGGCCCAAAGCTAAAAGAATAATCCATGCCATGGTTGATCCGAATGATACTTCACCACTAGAGGAGGCGTGCAAAATAATTCAAGTGATAAACATGTGTAGAAGGGTTAGTGGTGTGAATGTTGGAGGAACAAAGACCAAGTCATATTTTTAATGAGTTAGATTTATATAATGAGCATGCAAGAATTCTTAGTGAGATGTATAAGGTTGAAGTACGGATATTGAAAGCTGTTAATGGAATGTTGAATTAAGACTTTGTGGGTGCGTCAACTGAAAACCCTCACGAGACAAAACTCGTCCTCCTTGGCAACAAGGAGGTTTAAAGGCTTGTTGCACATGCTAAGTGCAACCGTGATTCCTACGAAAGTGAGTTAGGATTTCCCTGTTTTTTTTTCTTATATTCTGTTTTGCTAGGGACTAGCAAAATCTAGGTGTGGGGGTATTTGATGCATTGCATACATTGCATCATATGTCTTTCATTTAGATTACTTTTATATCAATAAATGCTACTAAGATATGTGTTTAGTCTTTTTTATAGAATACAGGGACTTGAATGCAAATTACCCATATCCCGAGCATAAATGTGTGCAAGAGACTCATTCCTGGCATAAATACCAAGTTCAAGATTATCGGGTTTCAAATGGAAATGCATCCAAGCATAAAAGCATTCAAGACCTAATTACAAAAAGGACAAGGACTTAAGCACAAAAGTAGACAAGGACTTAATTGCAAAAAGTCAAGGACTTAATTGCAAATCACGAGTAGCTTTTATTATTATGGAGAAAATCTAAAGAAAAATCAATGTGAATGTCCATATATATAAAGGAATTAATCCGGAGCTCAAAAGAATGGAAAGAATCAATCCAGACGCGCAAAGGAGGATCAAATCATACCATAAACACACAGGAAAAATCTGGATCGAATCCGAGCAAAAAAGGTGGCGATTCCGCCGCACCTCATGTACAAATTGCGGCGATTTAGTCGCACAAAAGTCGATCCGTGTGCTCAAATTTTTACCAATGCTGTATTGACGCGTGTACGTTCCATTTATATATTGGGATCCCTTGTATCGGCTATAAATAGCCCCGAGAAGGATGGTAGAAGGGTCCTTGGCCTTAGACCTAGTTTTTAGTTGTTGTTTTTATTTGTCTTTATTTTAGTAATAAAATTCTGTCTTTTATTTCTTGTTTTTACTTTTCTTTTGTAATGCCTCTAGGATCCCTTCTTCCTCCCTCCATGAGTTTCTAACTCTTTCCAAAGGGTGGAGGTGACGGATTTAGGGTGAAGAGAAGATGAATGAATGTTATTATTTTAAGTTCGTGATTAGTATATTTTGATTACTTGAGTTTATGTTAAATCATTTATCATGTAATGCTTCATAACTAACATGATTTATTATAAGTTTCTGAATTCTCTAATCTAAACCCTAAATCTAAACCTCCACCCAACGGAATTCACCTCTTTGTTCTTGTTTTAGTTTTATTTGTTCTTGTTTCTTGCTTTAGAAAACCAAAAATCTCAAAAACCCAATTTATTCTTCTCTCCTTCTTTCCCCAATCGAAATCACACTAATAACAAATCTCTCCCTCCTTGTGTTCGACCCGTATTTGCCACGTCTTCATTGACGCCGTGCACTTGCGGTATAAATTTAATTCTCATCAAGAGCCGAGTAGAGGAGTTAAGATCGAGAGATTCTTGCAGCTTAATACTCCTATTGTTCATGGTGAGCAAGATCCCGAGATTGCCGAGTCGTGGATCGAGGAGATCGAGTAAGTATTATAGTCGTTATGCCATAAGCAGAAAGATTACGTTCGCCACGTATGTGCTCAAGCCAAAGGCGGAGTATTGGTGGAAGACGAGATTCACAAAGGGTTCCAGAACTCTTTGGTGAGTCTTATCTGTCCTAATTTCGAGGACGAAATTTTCTTAAGGAGGGTAGGATGTAAAGTATTGATTTTACCTTTTTCTTTGGGGGTCTTTCTGATATTTTCCCCCATTAGCTTAATTAGATTAGGAGATTTTGGGGTGGGATCGTGATGTCTAGGGCTATGTTTTCTCTTCCTCCCATGCCAAATCCAGACTGAGATCTCTTCTCCTCCGGTTTTTCACCCAAATCCAAATGGGTTTCATCTTTCCCCAACCCCATCCTTCATCTTCCTCCTTTTCGAAGGTGCAGTAGCAGAGGAGGAGCTCCCACCGCTACACCGACGCCCTAAGCAAGGCCAAGGACAACTCCCAGTGTGTGAGTGAGTACAAGGGGATCGTTGCGATGGTGCATAGCAGGAACAACAAGGCGAAGCAGCTGGCGGCGTAGTTGATTCCGAGATTCTTCAAGTTCTTCCCCAATTTCCTAGTTCGGTTGTGGATGCACACTTCGACCTCACTGAGCTCTCCGTGTGTGGTTGCCATCAAGGATGCGTGGTGGTTCGAAACTGAGACTCGATCGGTTAGACGGACTCGCAAACGCAGGTATGTCGTTGGATCTACTTACTCAAGCTTTTTATTAGTCATCTTAATCTTTGATAAAATCCTTGTGTTAATGTTTAATGATTTGTTTCGCACTTTAAAATGTGTTTGAACCCATCGAACATAATGGAGACCATACCACTCCGATTGGGCTGTCCTGGTTCATGTTTTTCAAGTGGGTAGTTTCATGCCTACAAGGTGTATGATGAAATGCTGGGTTGACTCTCTTGTTGTTTTATGGGATGTGTCTATGCATTGGTTTGCTTTATCATTTGAAGTTTTAAATAAGATTCCCCATGATCATCGCATAGCATTTGTGAATATTATGGTGCAACCTAGGAGCAAACTTGCAACTATAGGGTGTTAGATACTTATTCTTTCACATGGTAGTGAAGCAATTGAAATGTCATCACTATTGGTTTTCATGATATTCGAATAAAAGGTAGAATGATTGAATTGCTAAATCTACCTAATGACCTTGTTTTGGTTCGAGATAAGAGTCTACCTTACATGACCTTTGCCTTGGGTAATGAGAATATTTTGGGGTAAGCGATCGTAATTTTAGGAAGAATGGAGTCAAGCATATAGCGAGTGTAATCATCACTCTTGCAATTATAAGATTCATGTTAATGTCAAAGATTGAGAAGATACGTTAGTAACCAATAACTATCTCATGATTATGCAAATTCCTTTGTGTTCATGTTTTGGAGTCATTATGTGGCTTACTAAGATAATGTATATCTTAATGGTATAATTGGTTACTTACCGATTTCGTTAGATTTAATTGCCTTGACTGGTAGGATGACAGAAAGGAATTTGATCGTAGTTGCATATTGAATGGCATTGGGCATACAAATTAAATGATGGAATTTCAGGTCAATATTCATGACTCCATACTCATTTGTGGGCAATATAATTGCAATGATTATCAATTATTGTTACGCATTTCGATGAACTCAGGAATTACCAAAGTTGTGGTCCATATGTACTAAGGAAGATGATTAATATAGGTTCTAACCTTATAGTGACTTGGTACGGCATTATTAATTGTTGGTATTGTGACTCTTAGTGAACTAGAATAATAAATTGGTGGTTGAATGCTTGGATTGTGTATTCCACACATGGTCATCAATAAGTAAGTGTCTAATGTCCTTAAAACCCAATCGTGTATAAGGTGACCAATCGATAACAACATTGCATTGTTTTATCATTTAAAATCTGATTAACCATAGCTCTTAATGAAGTTTGAGTTCGTATTCTATTTAATCAGTTATCACTCCTTGCAACTAATCTTGGGTGATTTTGTGCATGTAGACAAACCTTTGGTTTGTCATGTTTGAGTGGTATTCAAACTTAGAACTCAACATATTGTTTCACTCGATGTTGGGCTTTCATAAATTTAATGTAGTGAGATACAATGATTTTGGACATTCATGTTCGACTTTTGTGCTTATTATACATTTGATGTGTTCGATCAAAGGGTTGCATAATATATTTAAATTGTATTTTTGTTAGGTATTGTGATGTATTGCTTTACATAGGTTATGTTAACCTTAATGTCATTTTGCAATCATCATAGAGATAGAAATGGTAGTAGTCATGATAAATGTATTGCCTCATTATCTTGCATAACCAAATGGATGGTGGATTCGGATAGTATTTCCAAGATAAGGAAATAATGTGCACCTAAGAAATAGGTCTTGTTGCGTATCCATCGGTTTGTTGCCGGGTGTAAAATAATTGGAATCATAGTGAATATATATATATATATATATATATATATATATATATCTTTGCTGTATTGAAGTTAAATGATCTCCAAGAGGAATGCATTAGTTCTACATAGTCTTTTCATCAGTTTGGACTTCCCATAAATTATGGTTATATTAGGTTAACTCTGCAAAATTTTGTTGTATGACTAAAGGAGTAGAATTTCTCATGTGTTGGAACTTATATTGTTTAACCTCATTAATAATTTATGTATTAGTCGATGATTATTATTAATGTCTCCAGTATTCTGTCAAATGCTTGTTTAATTGATGAATGTCATCTTTGGAAGTTGACTACATGACGTAGTAGTGTTTTAGAGTGCATGATCATCTTATTTGAGTACTACTTGGCCGATGGTTTCATGCATTTGCTTTATGTCTCATATGATTGTTTCCGAAAGAAAGTGTATCAAATTTAATATCTTAAATAGAATATGGTGGTCATCACTAGATCCAATGTAAATTTACCATTTATAGGGAATGGTTAATAATGATAAAGATTAATACCCAATTGGATATTGTGATTTTAAATTGCCGAGTTTGGCTAATGATAAATTGCATTGTTGGTCCCGAGTTCTTGCAGAGGACTTGGGCAACCACATCTGGATATTATTGCATCTGATTGTGTTTTACTGGCATTGATTTGATGTGATTTGAATCCATTAGCTAATGCATGCTAGCATCTTTGTTGCTTGTATAAACTAGTGAGTTCTAGTTAAATCACCATTCGGGGTGGGCAGTGAATGTTGAACTTTATATCATTGGTCTAGTTGCTCATAGTTTGAATTATTTAATAATTTATGTATTAGTCGATGATTATTATTAATGTCTCCAGTATTCTGTCAAATGCTTGTTTAATTGATGAATGTCATCTTTGGAAGTTGACTACATGACGTAGTAGTGTTTTAGAGTGCATGATCATCTTATTTGAGTACTACTTGGCCGATGGTTTCATGCATTTGCTTTATGTCTCATATGATTGTTTCCGAAAAAAAGTGTATCGAATTTAATATCTTAAATAGAATATGGTGGTCATCACTAGATCCAATGTAAATTTACCATTTATAGGGAATGGTTAATAATGATAAAGATTAATACCCAATTGGATATTGTGATTTTAAATTGCCGAGTTTGGCTAATGATAAATAGCATTGTTGGTCCCGAGTTCTTGCAGAGGACTTGGGCAACCACATCTGGATATTATTGCATCTGATTGTGTTTTACTGGCATTGATTTGATGTGATTTGAATCCATTAGCTAATGCATGCTAGCATCTTTGTTGCTTGTATAAACTAGTGAGTTCTAGTTAAATCACCATTCGGGGTGGGCAGTGAATGTTGAACTTTATATCATTGGTCTAGTTGCTCATAGTTTGAGTAAATTATGATTTATTTATTACCATAGTCATTTGAACTAACCATGAGTTAGTGATTATTAATAGACCTGATTGTGAGTTATTCTCAAGGAATAACTAGTGATGAATTACACACTACTGACTTAACACTGAAAAATAAATTGTGGGTTTGGCACTATTGGCTCTTTAAGAGCATATTGGGCTCTACGGAGCATGACTCTTCGGAGTATTGGGCCCGACGGGGTACATCTCTTATGAGATTATTGGCGGCTGTAGGACCGCAGATACAAATATGTTATCTATTGTATTGACACAGGTTGGTGTATGGGACCCCACAATGAACTGAACTGAATGAAGATCGAAACTAAAAGTGTTTTAAAATGGTTATGATTACATAATGGGTGTGGGGATGGGCCATACACTAACTGGAAGACCGCACGTGCCAGCGGTGGGTTTCCTTCGGGATCCCTGATACATGTATGTATCATTAATGAATTGACTGACTGAATTGAATTGGGAACCAAGACACTTGCTTGTTCTTTAGTTCATCTTGATATTGATTGTTACTGAATTGAAATGGGAACTAAGACACATGTTTGATCTTTAGTTCATACTACTTATTGATTGTTATTCTTTTTTTGAAATGGAAAATATAATGCAAGAATATGATCTAGATCATTATGTTTTGTCTATTGAAGCTCATATAGATGTGTGAACGATGATTCACTTTTAAATTCGAATTCTTTGAATTGTGGTACTTGATCATATTGGAAGTGGCTTTTGTGGAGCATTTATGCTCAAGTTCAACGTATTGTTAGACTTACACTTGTAAGAAAGTATGAACTAGAAATGTTACTCGTATGGTTTTGTCTTTGTTGGCATGTTATTTCTCTTGAACCATTAATGTATTGATTTATGTGTTTTAGCTTCGAGCTATATTGCTAAGGTCATTATCATTTTTGGAAAATTGGCTATTGGATTGCATTTATTGATTGAGTTTGACTACTAAATTGCTTGTTTAAGTTTGATCCATTGACATACGAGTTTTCCCAAACTCATAACGTGGTGAATGTATATTTTGCAGGTAACCGTCTTGAAGTGGTGATACTAGCATGACATTCATGACATATAGTTGCATAAGAGGTGTTTAGTTTTCTTTTATGTCTCTATGCACCTAGAATTTGATTGGTGGTTATTATTGATTCTTTTAATACCTCTTGAATGTATTGATTTTCGGATTTGTACATTGTGTACATGTCTTATTCTTGAATCCTCAAACACATACATGTATTTGAACTAATGAAGCTCCTATTATCTTCTATTGTCTTCCAGTAACTATCTCCTTCCATTTATTTATTTTTATTTTCGTATTCCACTTTGACCGTCAAGGGGATGTTACAGTTAAAGTCATGCAAAAAAATTTATTAAAGATATCCTCCAATTAACCTCACAAGTTCGTCAACTTGCGGATTTACCATATGTTTGTTAATATGGACTGCTAGATGCAGTATCTTCAGAGACTAGAGATGCATAACATAAAAGCCTTAGGATTTTGGTACTTCCATCTTACCAAAATAACATAACTTTATAACACGATTTTGAAGAGTAACGATTATATGTATATCTTTATGATTCTTGACTTAATTGTGATATATTATATAAATGTTGAACATGAACATATAGATCTCAGAGAACCAGGCAATTTCAGCGGGCGATACATCGACGAGAATTCCAGACATGCCTATGCTGGAGCAATTTGGTTTCTTCCCCGCCGAACCAAGGAACATGCTGCAGCTGTCTCCACAATTCCACGGCCTCCGACTCCAGCCATCCCAGGCTAACCTCCAGGATCCTAAGCTCGAAGGCCACGGTTTTCAACTTTGGTAACTCAAATTAACAATCATTCATCTAGCATTCTAGCCTGTTAGTTCTACACAATTAATTGTTGTACCCTTTTAATTGGATCGAGTGATTCCACATAATATACTCATTTCTCTTGCCATTTCATTAATATTACTTCGACGATTTGTTCGACATTTGGAATTTCGGAATCATAACTCTAGTTCTTTCTCTTGTGAATACAAAATAAAATTTAATTTTCTTCTACCAATTAAAAAGTTACATTACAAGTTTGTAGAATTCTCTAATCTTTGGAGAAGTCTCGCTTTTTGTCCGACTAACCACTCGAATTTTTTGGCAGATATGAAAGATTTCATGCTTGGGATGATTTGGGCTATTGGTCTCACGCTCTATAAATCTATAGTACATATATACTGGATTTGAGTTCCTTCAGTTTAAATATGTGTGGTGTTTGGATATAATATTTAAACATATAAGGTGGGGTTGCTTGTTTGACTATTAATTACCGACTTTGTTTAGGTATGATAAAGATATATGTGTGATAATATTGGACTTGGTATTGTGATGTATTTTTGATTTGACTCAAATAAAACTAATTCCTCAAATCACAAATTTAAGCTTCTCAATTGTACATCATTTGTTTAGATGTAGTTGTTAGTTGTAAATGTAGTGAAAAATAGTATACCACAGTAAAAAATGGATTTGAGTCATCAAAAATAACACTTAGGCCTATATGTTGTTACACATTAAAACTCGTATAGCCCAAGAGATAGTTTTGGTTTGTAAGTTGTAAATCACACTTTTGAAATTTCTTCTCAATATACACAAAATACATCCAAAATACTACCAAAAGATACCGTAACACATAAAAAGATCATCCTCTTACACACTCACGAGTTTGAGCAAATACGAAAATCTCTCTTCAATATAACATAAATCCGCCATCTCTCTATATGTATACATTTTCCACTAATGATGAAGACCAAGAAGTTGCACTTTAATTAGGGTTTGGGTATGTGGTCAATGACCATTAAAATGAAGTAGATAAACTATTGGGCAATGAATTTTCTAAATTGTTATCTCCATCAAAAAGAAATATTTATTATCATGTTCATCTAGATTATAAGAGTTTTTATAAGCACTTGTCTATATTATAAGAGTTAAAGAGTTTTATTCATAAGCACTTGTCTATATTATAAGAGTTAAAGAGCTTTATTCATAAGCACTTGTCTATATGTGAATATGTCCAACTTCTTTTTGATTTCAACATATGACAACAAATACTTCCAAAATAAATATGAATACTAATTGTCGTTTGCCAAAATTAGAAAAGTCTTTGCTAGGGTTGACCAACTACACCACACCATCTTCATCACATGCCTCTAAAGGAATAGACCCTAACCATTTAGACCATCCATTGTTAGCAGGAACAGTGAAACTTCCTCTTGGTGGTTAGCTGTCGACACCAATATACTTGATTTGTAATAAAAATAAACACCACTTTGGGATTTTTTTGTAAGAAAGGCCTAATAAATTCAACAAAAGGTTGTGAATATTCATTTTCATTCTAGTGTTATTATTATACATTTTGATTGACTGGTTTTTAAATCGATGCTGGTTTTGGTGCCTATTCTGGAGCAATTTGGTTTTGGTACCTATGCCTCCACAATTCTGGTAACTCAAATCAACCTCCATGATCCTAAGCTCAAAGGCCACGGTTTTCAACTCTGGTAACTCACATTAACCATCATTCATCTAGCATTCTAGCCTGTTAGTTCAACACAATTAATTGTTGTATCCTTTTAATTGGATCAACTGATTCCACATAAAATACTCATTTCTTTCGCCATTTCATTTCAACGATTAATTTGTTCAACAGTTGTAAATGTAGTGAAAAATGCTATACCACGTTGAAGCCCATACAGCAACGGCACGCTGGATTTGAACCATCAAAAATAACACTAAGGCCTATAAGTTTTTACACATTAATCAAACTCATATAGCCCAAGGGATACTTTTAGTTTGTGAGTTGTGAATCGCACCTTTGAAATTTCTTCGTAATATACACAAAATACATCCATAGATATCCATACCTTTCAACACGCTACCAAAACTAAGCATAACACGTGAAAATATCATCTTTTTCCACACTCATGAGTTTGAACAAATAAAAAGTGCCTCTTGGCCGGATGAGTGCTTCTAAGTGTAGAATGGAGAAACTGAGAATATAATATAAATCCGGACCATCTCTCTGTATGTATTCATTTTCCACTAATGATGAAGTCCAAGAATAAGTTGCACTTTAATTAGGGTTTGGGTATGTGGTCAATGTCCATTAGACTGAAGTTGATAAAATATTCAAAAATGAATTTTCTAAAGTGTTTTTACCAACACAAAGAAATATTTATTATCATATTCATCTAGATTATAAGAGTTAAACAACTTTTTTTCATAACCACTTGTCTACATGTGAATACGTCCAACCTCTCTCTGATTTCAACATATGACAACTAACACTTCCAAAATAAATATGAGTAGTAATTGTCGTTTGCCAAAATTAGAGTAGTCTTTACTAGACCACCCATTGTTAGAGCAGGCCACACCAATATACTTCATTTGGACCTTGCCCCTTCTTTCTTAGATATTTAATAATTATGTGGCGTTACAAAGATTAACAGTAGTGGAAGTGTTACTAACAAGTGATGTAGTCAAACGTGTTATGAGAGTGACTGAATATTGAGATTACATGCATGATATAGCTCCCATCCATAGGCCCTCCTACTATCAAACCTTAATTTCCACCGGTTTAAAGCCACTAATGACTCATCGTGCATTAACATTACTATATATTACATGCAGGGGCGGATCCAGGAAATTTTCATAGGAGGGGCCAAAAAAAATCCACTATGATTTTTGGTTTTTTAATTAATTTCTAAAGCAAGAACAACAAAAACGAAAAAGAAAATAAAGCAAAGATGGATTAGATTCCAGCGGGTGGAGGTTTAGATGTCGTGTTTTGTTTAGAGAATTCTGAAACTTATAATAAATCACATTAGTTATAAAGCATTACATGATAAATGATTCAACATAAACTCAAGTAATCAAAATATACTAACACGAAATTAAAATAATAACATCGTTCTTCTTCTCATCACCCTAAATCCGTCACCCCCACCCTTTGGAGAGAGTTAGAAACTCATGGATGGAGGGAAGGAGAAGGGGTCCTAGATAAACTACAAAAGAAAACAAAAAAAACACAAAATAAAAGAACAGAATTTTATTGCTAAAAAGAAGAGGAGGAGAGGAGCCCCTTCCAATACATGATTCAGCCTTATTTATAGCCTCAACCGGGGATCCTAATACATAAAAGGAACGTACACGCGTAAATACAACATTGGTAAAAATTTGAGCACACGGATGGACTTTTGTGCGGCGGAATCGCCGCATTTTGTACATGAGGTGCGGCGGAATCGCCACCTTTTTGGCTCAGAATCGATCCGGATTTTCCTGTGTGTTTATGGCATGTTTTAGATGTCATTTGCGCGTCCGAATTAATTATGGCATATCTTTGGAGATCCGAGTTAATTTCTTCATATATTTGAAGATCCAAATTGATTTTTCTTTAGAACTTCTCCAAAATAATCTTTTGGTACTCGTAATTTGCAGTCGGGTCCTCAGCTTTTGCAATTAAGTCCCTGACCTTTTTGTAATTAGGTCTTTGAATGCTTTTATGCTTGGATGGACTTCAATTTGAATCCCGATAATCTTGAACCGTTCTTTATGATAGAAAGGAGTCTTTTGCACGTGTTTATGCTCGGGATATGGGTAATTTGCATTCAGGTCCCTGTATTATGTAAATAAGACTAAACACATACCTTAGTAGCATTTATTGATATAAAATTAATATAAATGAAAGACATATGATGCAATGTATGCAATGCATCAAATACCCCCACACCTAGATTTTGCTAGTCCCTAGCAAAACAGAATATAAGAAAAATGAAAACAGTGAAATCCTAACTCACTTTCATAGGAATTACGGTTGCACTTAGCATGTGCAACAAGCCTTTAAACCCCCAAGTTTCCTTAGAGGATGAGTTTTGTCTCGTGAGGGTTTTCAGTTGACACACCCACAAAGTCTTAATTCAACATTTCATTAATAACTCTCAATATCTCCACCTCAACCTTATACATCTCACTTAGAATTCTTGCATACTCATTATATAAATCTAACTTATAAGAAATCTAACTTGGTCTTTGTTCCTCCAACATTCACACCGCTAACCCTTCTACACATGTTATCACTTAAATTATTTTGCACGCCTCCTCTGGTGGTGAAGTATCATTCGGATCAACCATGACATGAATCATTCTTTTAACTTTGGGCCTTGAGTATATTTTTTCTTTTTTTCTTTTTTTTCTCGTGATTCAACACATTTGCTTTTTTGACACTTTTACCATTTTTGCATTCGTGTAGCGAGTTTGGTCGATAATCCCGAGCTGGAAGACTCAAGTTACCAGGTTTTAAGATACCCCTACGGACCAGTGACTCAAAGGCTTGGGCTTTTGTAATCATTTTGCAAGATGTGTTTTACTCACTTTTATTCCTTTATTATTTTCCTCAAGGCTTAATTGCTATAAGAAGTCCACACTTCCCGGTATATTTTCCTCAACCTCTTCTTTTTATGAACCACTTCAAAGATTTGATTCATCCAATTTATATGCATACATGTCTTAAAGGGTAACGGTTATTTCTTTGGAGCTTAGATTTATGTCATAATTTCTACAAGCAGAACTATATAATAAGGAACAAAAACTCAATGCATTTTGTACACGGGTTTTGGCAGTTCAATCTTAAGTTATGTCATGGAATATTGATTTTTTTAACAAACAGAATATATAGATAGATAAACACTCCCCACACCTAAATCATGCATTGTCCTCAATGAATGTGAGCAAGATACTACATGGATTTATCCATAAAAAAGTAAAGATCTCACCAACGTGAAGTACAAAGGAAAGTTCATGGCTATGTTGATGGACAAAACCCGAATTCCCTCAAAACCTGTGAGATGCTAAAGAAGGGATTCAAATCCGGGAAACAAATGGGGCCCAAATACTCAAGGGTTGGAGCCCACACAAACGATGCTCACTGAAGGAGTCTTTTATTGTACTTTTTTTTAATATATAATTATGTACAAACATAAGTTCCCATCTTCATTTGTCAGAGGACATCAAATGGGAACCTCAAAAGTGGGTCAATGCACTTGGAAAGGGAACATGACACTACGCGGGGCCAGAATACGCATGTGTGGCCCCCCTTCACAAATATCATCTGATGAAATGAGAGGTTCATGAATTGGAGGCAAAGGCGTCTCATTCAAAGGATCAAACTGAAAGAGCTTGAACCTCTCGAGAGTTTGGGAAATAAGGGGCAACGGAAGAAGAGTTTCTCTTGTTGCGGTGCTGAAGTTATGATCGTCAATCCAAACTCTCCAACCAACTGGCTGGTGCGTCGGAGCGAGGCCAAGAGCCTTGTTAGGCAAGTCCGACTCACCAAGCGAACAAAAAATGGGTCTCATACCCAAGGTATCCTCCAAGGAACTCCTAATACCCTCATGAGCTATGTAGTTGTTTGATGTTCCATCATTTCCAAGATGATCAGGAACAATGGTGAGAGGCAGACTTTCATCAGGTTGTTTGAAATTGAGGGTGCTATGGAGCTCTTGCTTCACTAGAGGTGAGTCCTTAAGAGGCACAACATGAAGATCATGTGGCTCAAGGGCCACGAGACAAGAAGATAAGGCACAATCCTGTGCCGACTCATGATGGACTTGGTCCATGTTATTCTCAATGTGTATCGAATCCTCCACTAAGTGATCGTGAATTGAAACCCCAAGTCCTTCAGACTGACTAGGAGTTTGACTTTGAAAGATTGTGCTTTGAATTTGTGGATGTGGTGGTGGTTCGATATCAAAAGATGAATCCTCATGTTGACAAGAAAAGTTACTCTCCTCACGTTTACGTAATTGCTGCGACATTTGACTCAATTGCAGTACCATATTTTTTATAGACCGTTGAGTGGTTTCCATGAACGTAAGGAAAGTTTGTTCCAGGGAATCAGGTATGCGGTCAACTATGAGGTTCAAGTCAGAGCTTGGGAAATTTTGAGGTTGGGTGTTGGTGGGCTGAGAATAAGTCCAATGATTTGAAGTTGGGTGTTGGTAGAATTCTGGGTATTCGGGAGGAGGATACTGGGGTGAAAATGAAGTATAAGAATTTGGATATGAATTGTCTCCCCACGAATCCATCACTCTCAGGTTGTACGCGGATGCGTAATGGTCATATTGAGCATTTTGGGAAAAGGTATGCTCATACTCAGCCTCTGGGGGAACAAAAGGACATTCCCCGATAACATGACCAATCAACCCACAACAGTCGCACGGTATGGCTACTGGAGCCACCGGTGCACTCATGTTGTCTGTCCTACGCATGAAGGAGGCCAAAGTTTGTTGTAATGTCTCAGTTTGTTGACCAGCATATGATCCAAAATAACTAGATTGTGGTCTAGCAGTCGGTGCCTCTCTTATGTTACCCCAATATGAAGATTGCTCAGTCACACGATGAGGATTATCCCAACCATACGAGGTGTTCGTCTGAGCCACCCTAGGTTGCATGGGTCCGGAATACCAGGACGAATTGTCCTGGTCCCAACAATGATATGGATGGTCGCCCATGTAACCATCCATCTCAACCAAACACTCTCGAGTCGACCACTCTCACCACGACGACGCTAAACTCGTAAAAAGTGCTTGACTCGACCCTAAAAATGCTACCAGAGAGTGTAAAGGGGAGGAGACTATAACGTAGAAGAAGGTGAGAAGAAGATGACTCAGAGGAGAAGGGAAACTTAACTCTAAAAGCTAAATGAGAGGGTTGGTCAGAAGTTTCCTAAACAAGCACGGTTCAAACAATCCTAGACCTAAGGGAGCCTAATTCTAGACGACTCCTAACTAGTTGAGTCGAATTGGCTCGCTTGATTCACCTCCCTCACTAATCAAACCAACTTGGTCAGGCAGTGTATAGCTAGTGGGGGCACTTCCGACAAAGTCGGTGCCAATTAGACAACCACTTCACTTGGAAGACTTACGTCAACACAAAAACACTTTCTAGACACCAAATTAAATTCGATCAGCTTCAGGTCATAGCAAGTCAAACCAATCTTCTCCTTAATTGAGTCTGAATCCTTAGGGGTCAATGTCTAATTGATTTTAATTTAAGGCTTGGGTGACACTTAAGGATTGTGATTTGTGGGCCACGGAAGGGTGATGAAATCCCCACCGTATCTTTTCCCACGGAGTTGCCCTTAAGATAATTTAACTTAAATCTAGCGAAGATAGTCAAACATTGGTCTTTTAGTGGGGGCAATTGCAAAGTTGTATGCAAACTAGATTATATGCTTAAATGCAATCGATAAAAAAACGCGCACGTACCTTGCCTCCAGCACTCTTCAACAAGAATTAATTTGCAAGAATTTAGCAAGAATAATGCAAACAAAACACTATATGATGCATGCACTAAGTCCTTCTAATTTTGCCAATTTTTAGGTCAGAGTTGAATTATTGCCAATTATGGAATTTTGCCCTAACACGTGCTGTTCTACGAAATGGAACTTTTCGAAAAGTAAGATTTTACGAGAAAGGCAAGAAAAGTTACCTCCGCAATGCTCAAACAGGTTCACCGCCCGCTCTCGAAAATTCCAAGATGCTCTACGCGTCCACCCAGAGATGGAAATGACCTCAGAAAAAATTGAAGCCCAGATGCCTCAAACATGCGGCGAATCCGCCGCAGGTTCTTCTTGATGTGCGGCGATTCCACCGCCCTTCTTGCTCCAACTGTGCCCGGATTTCGCCGCGCACTCTGTTGTCTCCTGAAACGCAAACTCAAATAGTTAGATCGCGCACACGATAAACAGGATAGAATCGAAATCACAAAAAATAAACAAAATCTTCGTCGCCTCCCCGGCAACGACGCCAAAAACTTGATGAGAAATAAATTTATACCGCGAGTGCACGACGTCAAAGAAGACGTGACAAGTACAGGTCGAACACAAGGAGGGAGAGATATTGTTATTTTTGTGATTTTCGATTAGGGAAAGAAAGAGAGAGATAAGTTTGGTTTGAGATTTTTGGTTTTTTAATTAATTTCTAAAGCAAGAACAACAAAAACTAAAAAGAAAATAAAGCAAAGATGGATTAGATTCCAGCGGGTGGAGGTTTAGATGTCGGGTTTTGTTTAGAGAATTCTGAAACTTATAATAAATCACATTAGTTATAAAGCATTACATGATAAATGATTCAACATAAACTTAAGTAATCAAAATATACTAACACGAAATTAAAATAATAATATCATTCTTCTTCTCATCACCCTAAATCCTTCACCCCCACCCTTTGGAGAGAGTTAGAAACTCATGGATGGAGGGAAGGAGAAGGGGTCCTAGATAAACTACAAAAAAAACACAAAATAAAAGAACAGAATTTTATTGCTAAAAAGAAGAGGAGGAGAGGAGCCCCTTCCAATACATGATTCAGCCTTATTTATAGCCTCAACCGGGGATCCTAATACATAAAAGGAACGTACACGCGTAAATACAACATTGGTAAAAATTTGAGCACACGGATGGACTTTTGTGCGGCGGAATCGCCGCATTTTGTACATGAGGTGCGGCAGAATCGCCACCTTTTTGGCTCAGAATCGATCCGGATTTTTTTGTGTGTTTATGGCATGTTTTAGATGTCCTTTGCGCGTCCGAATTAATTATGGCATATCTTTGGAGATCTGAGTTAATTTCTTCATATATTTGGAGATCCAAATTGATTTTTCTTTAGAACTTCTCCAAAATAATCTTTTGGTACTCGTAATTTGCAGTCGGGTCCTCAGCTTTTGCAATTAAGTCCCTGACCTTTTTGTAATTAGGCCTTTGAATGCTTTTATGCTTGGATGGACTTCAATTTGAATCCCGATAATCTTGAACCGTTCTTTATGATAGAAATGAGTCTTTTGCACATGTTTATGCTCGGGATATGGGTAATTTGTATTCAGGTCCATGTATTATGTAAATAAGACTAAACACATACCTTAGTAGCATTTATTAATATAAAATTTATATAAATGAAAGACATATGATGCAATGTATGCAATGCATCACTGGGGAGGTGCTCTGTCCAGACCTTGGTTTGGACGATTCGAGTGGTTTTTAATTTTTTGTTTCGAGTTTTTCTTAGTTTCAGGGATCCTGGAGTTCACGGGGAGGCTACTGGAGGAGTTGGAGAAGCTAACCATCAAAAGGGACCGCCAATTGGTGGCATGGTGAGGTTGTCTTGCTTCCATTTTTCTTCTGGTAGTTTTGTTCTTCATTGTAGTTATCTAGGAGCACTATTTTGCATGCTGTGACTTCTAGTTTGCTCCCAGATTAAAAACCAATTCCCTTTAATCAACTTGGACCATAAAACTCAAAGCAAAAAGATTAGACTTCTTGCCATCTAGGTCATGCATCATTTGTGGACCTTGCATGCATTTGTCTGTTCTTTGCTTTACATTTTGTTGTTGATTGCTAGCGTGAGGTACGTGCACCAAAATCTCTCATTCATGCATGTTTCAATCATCCATTAGTTAGTAAGGTGCATCGGGACAAGAGTGAGTTGAGTGTTTTGATTGGAGCGATTGATTGTTTGATATATGATCAAAACACTACTAAGGAGGGGTTGTCCCATAAAAGATAAGGTGGGGGATTTCATCACCCTTTCCTTGGCCCCAAAAATCACTTTTAAGCAAGCCTTAACTAAAAGCAAGTAGAAATTGGCCCTAAGGATTGCGGACGCACTAGGAGAGTAATCTAGTTGAGACTGTGATGACCTGATCGGCGTTACCTACCTTGTCGATAGTAGGAGGTACTGGATCTCCGGATCTGGTATCACTTGCTGGGATTGTGGTCTTCGTTGTAGGGAGGTGAGGCGTGTCGAGACTAGTGACCTCGAAGTTAGGCTTTGTCTAGCCTACTCATTGCCTTACATTGTTTGAGCTGTGCTTGCTAGATTAGCCTTCTACCCTCTCCCGTTACCCACGCTAGCTTTAGGGATACTTCCCTTCTCCTCTGAGTCATCTTCTTCTCACCTTCTTCTATGTTATAGTCTCCTCCCCTTTACACTCTCTGGTAGCATTTTAGGGTCGAGTCGAGCACTTTTTGGGAGTTTAGCCTCGTGGTGGTGAGAGTGGTCGACTCTAGAGTTCTCTATTGTGATGGATGGTTACATGGGAGACCATCCATATCATTGTTGGGACCAGGACGATTCTCCCTGGTACTCCCAACCCATGCATCCTGGGGTGGCTCAGACTAACACCCCGTATGATTAGGACAATCTTAATTGTGTGACTGAGCAATCTGCATATTGGGATAGTATGAGAGAGGCACCAACTACTAGATCTCCATCTAGTTACGTCGGACCATATGTGGGTCATCAAACTGAAACATTACAAGAACCTTTGACCTCTTTCATGCATGTGGTAGATGACATGAGTGCACCGGTGGCTCCAGTAGCCGTACCGTGTGACTGTTGTGGGTTGAGTGGTCATGTTATCGGGGAATGTCCTTATGTTGCCCCTCAGCTTGAGTATGAGCACACATTTTCCCAAAATGCTCATTATGACCATTACGCATCCGCGTACAACCCGAGAGGGATGGATTCGTGGGGAGACAATTCGTATTCAAATTCTTATACATCATTTCCACCCCAGTATCCTCCTCCCGAATACCCAGAATTCTACCAACACCCCACTTCAAATCATTGGACTCATTCTCAGCCCAGCAACACCCAACCCCAAAATTTCCCAAGCTCTGACTTAGACCTCATAGTTGACACCATACATGATTCCTCGAAACAAACTTTCCTTACGTTCATGGAAACCATTCAACAGTCCATACAAAATATGGCACTGCAAGTGAGTCAAATGTCGCAGCAATTACGTGAACGTGAGGAGAGTAACTTTTCTTGTCAACATGAGGATTCATCTTTTGATATCGAACCGCCACCACCACATCCACAAATTCAAAGTACAATCTTTCAAAGTCAAACTCCTATTCAGTCTGAGGGACTTGGGGGTTCAATTCACGATCACTTGGTGGACGATTCGATCCCAATTGAGAATAACATGGACCAGCTTCATTACGAGTCGGCACATGATTGTGCCTTATCTTCTTGTCCCGTGGCCCTTGAGCCACATGACCTTATTGTTGTACCTCCTAAGGACTCACCTCTGGTGGAGCAAGAGCTCCCTAGTCCCCTCAATTTCAAACAACCTGATGAGAGTTTGCCTCTCACCATTGTTCCTGATCATCTTGGAAATGATGGAACATCAAACAACTACGTTGCTCATGAGGGTATTAGGAGTTCCTTGGAGGATACGTTGGGTATGAGACCCACTTTTTGTTCGCTTGGGGTGTCTAACATGCCTGTTGGTTGGAGAGTTTGGATTGACGATCATAACTTCAACACCGCAACGAGAGAAACTCTTCTTCCGTTGCCCCATATTTCCCAAACTCTTGAGAGGTTCAAGTTCTTTCAGTTTGATCCTTTGAATGAGACGCATTTGCGTCCAATTCATGAACCTCTCATTTCATCTGGTGCTCTTTGTGAGGGGGGCCCACGCATGCGTATTCTGGCCCCGCGTGGTGTCATGCTCCCTATCCAAGTGCATTGACCCACTCTTGAGGTTCCCATGTGATGTCTTTTGACAAATGAAGATGGGAACTTATGTTTGTACATAGTTAAAAAATAGTACAATAAAAGACTACTTCAGTGAGCATCGATTGTTGTGGGCTCCAACCCTTGTGTATTTGGGCTCCATTTCTTTCTTTAGCATCTCACAGGTTTTGAGGGAATTCGGGTTTGTGTCCATCAACATGACCTTGAAATTTCCTTTTGTACTTCATGTTGGTGAGATCTCCCCTTTTTCATGAACGCATCCATGTAGTATCTTGCTCGCATTCGTTGAGGACAATGCATGAAGTAGGTGTGTGGGGGGGGGGTGTTTTAGGTGTGTACATAGTTGAGCTTTTTTCTTTTGATTTTGTTTTCTTTTGTGTGCATTATTAGGGTCATGTTAGTGTGTTGCATTTAATATCGATATATCTGCTTGCCATGATCCTAGGGTGACTTGTCTTCTTTTGCTTGCCTAGTGCTTCAAAATATTCACATTTCTTTCAAAATCTTCATGTGTTTGTGAAAGAAAATGTTTTGTGGGTTTTGTGTGTGTTTAGCATGTGCAAAACCGTTGAGAGGCAAAGTAAAAAAAAGCTTCCAAAATTGTCTTGAACTTGATGCATTAGGATATCTAGTACTGTGGCTTAATTTATCGAGTCGTTAGGATGCACCCCAGTTTTTCCTTGGGGGTGAGTAATCATAGGGTTTTAGTGTTCAAACATTTAAAGAAGTCCACCCTGAACCTAATGAGTCAATAATTTGTGACTGTTAACTTAAGGAAGTTTGTTGTAGTCAAGGACCCTTTAAATCTTGTTGTGAGACATTAAGTGTAGGGGTTTTGGTTCATGTGTAGATAAGAAATAAGTGAGTAGGTGTTCTCTCTTCTCGCACGGCTCCTATCACTCGGGAAAGTAGGTCTGAGGGGACTTTGTGCCTGGTGCTTTCGAGTCATCTGACTTGGGATGCGCCGACCGAACTCCCGTTACACGGGTGGTAGGGATTGCCCTATGTGGAGATTTGGGGAAAGGTGTACGTGATAATGTAAGTCTTCATGGGCAATGATGCATGAAACCTGACCCTGAGAGAATGAAGCTCTAACTAATAAAAAGAAAAAAATGGTAATCCAAATAAGAACCTTAATGGACTTTACACTTTGTATCACTAGAGGATGTTAAGGTTATCCATGTCTTTCACTTAATTCCTTATTTAACTTGCACGAATGGTTCATTAGGTTAGGTGTGTGGACTAATTACCTATATAGAGTCGGCCCGTAGGATTACCGCGTCCAATGATCGACACAATATTTCCAACGAGTCGAGAGTCTAGATTGAATAATGCATCTTGTTCGGATTTTGTGGGTATATCCGCTGAAAACCCTGAGGAGACAACACTCCTCCTCCTTGGCAACAAGAAGGTTTAACGGCTTGTTGCACTGCTAAGGGCAACAGTGATTCCTACGAAAGTGAGTTAGGATTTCTTGTTTCTCGTATGCTTTTCTCTTTCTTTGTTTTGCTCAGGACTAGCAAAAACTTAGGTGTGGGGGTATTTGATTGACATCATTTCATGCATATATTTGTATTTTATATCCATTATCTTACACCTAAGCAATGCTACATGACGAGTTTTATGTTTGAATCTCAGAAATAAAGAGGTTTGAAGAGAAGAGCCATGAAAGGACCCAAAAGTAGGAAAAATGACTTAATTGTGAGACCTATGGACTAAGATGCAAGGGAGAAGGACCTGAACGTAAGACAGAAGGACCTAAGAGCAAAACAAAAAACTCCACACCATCATGGGGAGTAGTTTTGCAATTCGATTCTGGTCGAAGCTCCAATAAACAAAGTAGATGCATCCAAGACCAAGTAATAGATCAAGCAAAGCCCACAACAAAACTCAACCGGATCTGGAGCTTATAGACCGCCAATTGGCGGTCTGGAACCGCTAATTGGCGGTCCAGATAGCTATGGATCCGCTTAACTTTTGGGAGCACGTGTTTTAGTGTATGCTTAGTCTATTTTTGGTATTTGTTTAGTCCCACATCGGGGGATTGTCCCGGATTAGCTTTTTCTATGCCTATAAATAGAACTCTTCACCTTGCATTGTAATCAACCCATTGCTTGGTGGCATTCTCTCTACCAAGGAGTAAGCCTTGAAGCAAAACTCAAGGTGGAGTAGAATGCTACCTTCAATGTGCGTCATTGTTAATAAAATAATTGTTCTAGTTTCTTTTAATATTGTCCTTTGATTTGTGCATGCTTGTTTAGTCTTTCCTTTCCTTTTAAGCTTCTTTAATATTTCTTGCTTTCTTAGGTTAATTTCGTTTCAGTATAATGTTTCATTTTGTTAATGCAGTTAGTGTAATGAGTAGTGAGTAGTTTCATCCCCATTTGGGGGTGGAGAAATATGTGATATGATCATGTAGTGTATTAGGTGTGTGTTATCTTAATCTCTTGAGCCTTATATGATTTTTGATGCATTGCATACATTGCATCATATGTCTTTCATTTAGATTACTTTTACATCAATAAATGCTACTAAGGTATGTGTTTAGTCTTATTTACAAAATACAGGGACCTGAATGCAAATTACCCACATCTCGAGCATAAACGCATGCAAAAGACTCATTTCTATCATAAAGACCAAGCTCAAGATTATCGTGTTTCAAATGGAAATGTATCCAAGCATAAAAGCATTCAAGACCTAATTACAAAAGAACAAGGACTTTAGCACAAAAGTAGCCATGGACTTAATTGCAAAAAGACAAGGACCTAATTGCAAATCACGAGTAGCTTTTATTATCTTGGAGAAAATATAAAGAAAAATCAATGTGGATCTCCAAATATATGAAGGAATTAATCCGGAGCTCAAAGAATGGAAAGAATCAATCCAGACGCGCAAAGAAGGATCAAATCATACCAAAAACACACAGCAAAAATCCGGATTAAATCAGAGGAGATTGTGCGGCGAAATCGCCGCATATTACATGCATTGTGCGGCGGAGACGCCGCCCCCTAGTCGATCCGCGCCTCCAAATTTTGTCCAGTCGTATCTGGACACGTGTACTCTCCAATTCTATACTTAGGTCTCTTGTAACAACTATAAATAGCCCCGAGAACGATGTTAGAAAGGTCCTTGGCCTTAGACCTAGTTTTTAGTTGTTGTTTTTATTTGTAGTCTTTTCTTTGGATTAATAAAATTCTGTCTTTTATTTCTTGATTTTACCTTTCTTTTGTAATGCCTCTAGGACCCCTTCTTCCTCCCTCCATGAGTTTCTAACTCTTTCCAAAGGGTGGAGGTGACGGATTTAGGGTGAAGAGAAGAGAATAAATGTTATTATTTTAAGTTCGTGATTAGTATATTTTGATTACTTGAGTTTGTGTTAAATCATTTATCATGTAATGCTTCCTAACTAACATGATTTATTATAAGTTTCTGAATTCTCTAATCTAAACCTTAAATCTAAAACCTCCACCCGACGGACTTCACTTCTTTATTCTTGTTTTAGTTTTATCTGTTCATGTTTCTTGCTTTAGATAATTAAATCAAAAATCTCAAAAACCCAAATTTATTCTTCTCTCCTCCTTTCCCCCAATCAAAATCACATTAATAACAAATCTCTCCCTCCTTGTGTTCGACCCGTATTTGCCACGTCTTCATTGACGCCGTGCACTTGCGGTATAAATTAAAATTCTCATCAAGTTTTTGGCGCCGTTGCCGGGGAGACGACGCAGATTTTGTTTTTTTGTTGATTTCGATTTTATCCTGTTTATTTTGTGCGCGATCTAAATATTTGGATTTGTGTTTCAGGAGACAACAGAGTGCACGGCGAAATCCGGGCACCTTCTGAGCTTAACGAGCGGCGGAATCGCCGCATACCAAGAACAACATGCGGCGTAATCGCCGCAAATTTGAAGCATCTGGGTTTCAGACTTTTCTGGGACGCGACGCATCTCTGGGTGGACGCGTGAAGCTACTGAAATTTCGAGAGCGGGCGGTGAACCCGACTGAGCATTGCATATGTAACCTTTGTTGCCTCTTTTCCTCGTAATTTCTATTTTTCAGATAATTTCCTTTTATTAGAATTGCACGTGTTAGGGCAAAAATTCCATAATTGGCAATAATTCAACTCTGACCTAAAATTGGCAAAATTAGAAAGGTCTTAGTGCATGCATCATCTAGTGTTTTGTATGCATTATTCTTGCTAAATTCTTGCAAATCAATTTCTGTTGAAGAGTGCTGGAGTCAAGGTACGTATCGTGATTTTCACCGATTGCATTTAAGCATATAATCCAGTTTGCATACAACCTTGCAATTGCCCCCCTCTAAAGACCATTGTTTGACTATCTTTGCTAGATCTAAGTTAAACTATCTTAAGGGCAACTCCGTAGGCAAAGATACGGTGGGGATTTCATCACCCTTCCGTGGCCCACAAATCACAATCCTAAAGTGTCACCCAAGCCTTAAATTAAAATCAACTAGACATTGAACCCTAAGGACTCCGACTCATTTAAGGAGAAGAATTGGTTTTGTTGGCTTTTTGGCCTTAATCTTATGTTTTGATGATTTAATCAACCGAATCTTAATTAGAGTAGCACACTATGCATTGCATATATATTGTATTGTGCTAACCTCTACAGGTGATCAAGACTCAAGAAAGAAGGAAATGAAGTCAAGACATGTAATTAAAGCTAAATCGAAGACATGTAATCTTGATTTCTTTTGAGTCTTAGGAACAAAGTGTAATTGAGCATACTTGAGCTAAAATCAACTTAATCACACACTAGGTTCCCTATAGAAGTCACACACGAAATTTCACATTATTTGGACTTCAATAGATCACCCAAACTTACACCGGAAAAACACAAAACCTGAACCCTAACTGTCTGCCCACATTCGGTCGACCGCAACAAGCCATTCGGTCGACCGGATGATCAAGTAATCCAATTTGTGTTTTCCTGCCTAGTTTCGGTCGACCGCACCATATCTTTCGGTCGACCGTTTGAACTTACTGTTCCGACCGTTATTCTTGTCGTATATGTCCAACGGTCGTATTCGTATTAAAACTATATACACCTCCATATACTTAACCAAATGGTCGAACCATGTGCCAAGTTCGGTCGACCGTTTAACCTTGTCAAGAATTCCCTGCTATCGGTCGATACGATTTCGTTCGACCGATCCAATTTTCCCTCTACCGAAACGCTTATTCGGTCGACCGGTAACCCTATTCGGTCGACCGTTTTCTTAATAGACTTAAGTGTTCGGTCGATCTATTCTTATTTCGGTCGACCGTATCCTTATCAAACCCAAGCGTTCAGTCGACCATTCCACTTTTCGGTCGACCGTTTCTGGACAGATTTGCAGCCCGAATTTTCTGCTTTGTGTGCTTTGCACAAAATCCAATCAAATCTTGTCCCAACGGATCTATTCTCTCTAATGCCTATATAAGGAGTTGTAAAATACTTTTTAACACAACTCTCCCACTACAAACTTGTCCTAAACATTAGAGAGAATCCAATACACTCAAAGCTACAAACCTTCCACACTTAGTGATCATTTCTTCATCCTACTCAAGTGTCCTCAAAGTTTAGAGAGTGTTGTTCCACTCAAGTTCTCAATTGTTGTAAAAGGAAGCTAGGACTTCGGTGAAAGCCCGAAGTGTCCCTCTCGGATTGTGAGAGGAAGATTTCAAGCAAGCGAGGGTTGTTCGCGTTGCTTGTGGTGTAAAGGCGTTCTCTCCCGGCCCAGAACGGGGAGTGGTTAGTGAAGACGTAGGCGGAGCTCGCGGAGTCGAGCGGAGCTTATAAGAGAGGACGTAGGCGCGGCCGAACCTCTATAAAAACCGACGTGTCTTCTTTGTGGTTTACATTATTCTTCCTTACTTGCTTGTTTGCTTTAAAATTCCGCTGTGCATCTTGACTTGGTTAAACAAGTAGGTGATTAGATTAATAGTGATTAGTGGACCCATAACCCACACGATCCTACAGGTTTGACTTGCTATGACCTGAAGCCGATTGAATTTAATTTGGTACCTAGGAAGTGTTTTTGTGTTGACGCAAGTCTTCCAAGCGAAGTGGTTGTCTAATTGGCACCGACTCTGTCGGAAGCGCCCCCACTAGCTATACATTACCTGGCCAAGTTGGTTTGATTAGTGAGGGAGGTGAATCAAGTGAATCAATTCGACTCAACCAGTTAGGAGTCGTCTAGATCTAAGGAACAATAGGTCTAGGATTGTTTGAACCGTGCTTTCTTAGGAATTTTCTGATCAACCCTCTTTTCTATCTTTAGAGTTAAGATTCCCTTCTCATCCGAGTCTTCCTTCTCTTCTCACCTCAATTCTCTAGATTAGGATTCCTTTCTCATCTTTCCGCATTCTATTGTTTGTTTCCCTTTAAAAAAATGAAAAAATAATAAATAAAAAAACGAAAAAAAAATTGTAATTAATTCTTGAAATTAAATTTGGAATTTAAATTTGGAATTTGAATTCAAAAATTGATTCAACCCGGTGCACTCAGATTTGGATTCGGGACTTGAGTAATCAACTCTCACGAGTTCATCTAGATTCCAGTCTAGAGCTTAGCCCCAATCCCTCTGTTGCACCACCTCACCCGGATCCAATGGGTGAGAACGTAGTGGACCCACCTGTTGCAGAACCTATAACTCTGAGGGATCGATGCTATCCAGCGATAGCTGCTCAGCCATCGTGCATCGTTATGCCCACCATACCGTGTCGCGACTTCGAACTTAAGGCACAATACATGAGTATGTTGCCTAAGTTCACCTCTAGGGAAGACCCATATCTCTTCTTAGAGAATTTGAGGAAATCTGCTCTCTTATGCAATACCAGCATATTCCGGAGGAGGCAGTGCGTCTGAAATTTGTGCCTCTAGCACTAAAGGACGATGCTAAGAAATGGCTATATAGTCTAGCCGAAAGATCTATTACGAGTTGGGCTGAGTTTGTTCAAGTATTCCTGAAAAAATATTTCCCCAACCATAAGACTATGAGGATTAGGAATGAAATTGTTGCATTCATTCAGTCTGAGAGCGAGCCGTTCTATTCCTATCTAGAAAGATTTAAGAGTGTACTGACCCAATGCCCTCATCATGGAATTCCAAGATGGCAATTATGCCAAATTATTTATGAGGGATTGACACCCACATCTAGGGTTATGGTAGAATTCGTAAGCCAAGGGAACTTCATGTCGAAAAATGAAAATGATGTCTGGACTTTTCTTGAGGATTTAGCTGAAAACAATATGCAATGGGACAATGCTAGAACACCGCTTAACCCGAGTATTGGATCTAGAATAGCAAGTCAACCCAAACCAGGTGTCTTAGCTGTAGATGCCAACATAGCGGCTGAAGCAAAACTAGCTACCCTTATGCGCAGAATGGAAAGTTGAGAGTTACAAAACCAAACCCGAGTGAATCAAGCCTCGTCTATCCCTTGCTCTAGATGTGGTCAGACTGGTCATGTAATGGAGGATTGTGCGGACTGGGAACAAGTTAATGCCATGTATAACCATACTAGAAATGACCCATACGCATCAACCTATAACTCGGGTTGGCGTAATAATTCCAATTTCTCATCTAGCCAACAAGGTCAACCTCCTAGACAACAACCAAACCCGTATAACCAAAATAATATATCATCTGGGTTTAGTAACAATAACGATCATGAGGTTAGGTTGACAAGCTTGGAAATTTTGATGAAAACCTTTATACAAACAACCAACCAGACCTTCCAAAGGCTAGAGACACAAGTCAGCCAACTAGCACAAATAGTAGGTGAAAGAGAAAAGGGTCGGTTTCCAAGTCAACCTGAGGTGAACCCTAGATCTAGTAATTCATATCAATCCTATCAAGCACCTTTAGGAAATAACAACCCTAGACCGGTTCAAATGGTTAATGAGGAAGGACCGTTCCAACAAATAAATGTTGTAGTATCATTACGGTCCGGAAGACAGATTGATAATAATGTGGTAAATCCTAGAACGTCTAATCAATCTAGCCATCAAGCTACCACATATGACCTAACCATTGAACCCGACGTCCAATCTGAAACGCCCAACCCACCTACTCAACCTGAACCTGAGCGAGTCTATGTTCCTAAAACCCCATTCCCCAATAGACTCAAAAAGAACTCAAGTGCACAAATAGAGTAAATCTTGGAAGTATTTAAGCAAGTTAAGGTGAACATTCCACTCTTAGACATGATTCAACAAATACCTTCTTATGCTAAATTCTTAAAAGACCTGTGCACTAAAAAGAGAAAAACAAACGTACCAAAGAAGGCTTTCTTAACTGCAAACATAAGCTCTATTCTATCCAACTCTTCTCCTATAAAATATAAGGATCCTGGGTGTCCCACAATTTCATGTTCAATAGGAGATATTTTTATCAACAAAGCCCTTCTAGACCTTGGTGCTAGTGTTAACCTACTCCCGTTCTCTATCTATGAGCAACTCAACCTTGGTCCACTAAAACCCTCTAGGACAACCCTTCAATTTGCTGATTGCTCTATTAAGAAACCAAGAGGTGTAGTCGAGGATGTTTTGATTAAGGTTGGTGACTTCATTTATCCAGTGGATTTTGTCGTTCTAGACACTGAACCTGTTGTCGATCCTAAGAGACAAATCCCTGTACTACTAGGCAGACCATTTTTAGCCACTTCTGAAGCATTGATAAACTGTCGAAATGAGCTCATGCAATTATCTTTTGGGAACTTAAAAGCTGAATTTAATATCTTTCATGTTGATAGTGAGCCAGAAATAATATGCAATCAAAGTGATGTTGTGATGAGAGCACGTATCTATCAGATTTCTGAATCAAATAAATCATCACAAAATCAAAAAGGAAGTAAGAAAAAGGGGAGTAATTCTTCGACACACCCACCATCACTCGAGCAAATAAGAGAACCAATTTATGTGAGGGGTGTGGAACCTATGACTCAGGACTCTCATTGCAACATGGGGAACAATTAAACTGGATACATGCACCAATATGGTGTCATTCAATCCAGTTCTGACTATGGTTGACTTTGAGCAAATTCCATCCTTCCACCGCAGTTCACCAAGGTAATAAGTGCATTTTCTTTATATTTGCATACATTGAGGACAATGCATGATTTAGGTGTGTGGGGGGGGGGGGTGTTTATGTATATATTTAGCTATATATCTGTTCTTTTATCTCTTACAAAAAAAATCAATGTTTCATAACATAGCTTAAGATTGAACTACCAAAACCCGAGTACAAATTGCATTGAATTTTTTGTTCCTTATTATATAGTTCTGCTTGTAGAAACTATGACATAAATCTAAGTTCCAAAGAAATAACTCATTCCCCTTTAAGACATGTATGCACTTAAATTGGATGAATCAAATCTTTGAAGTGGTTGATAAAAAGCAGAGGTTGAGGAAAATATACCGGGAAGTGTGGACTTCTAAATAGCAATTAAGCCTTGAGGAAAATAAAATTAAAAATAAAGGAATAAAGTGAGGAAAACACATTCTGCAAAATGATTACAAAAGCCCAAGCCTTTGAGTCAATGGTCCGTAGGGGTATCTTGAAACCCAGTAACTTGAGTCTACCAGCTCGGGATTATCGACCAAACTCGCTACACGAATGCAAAAAGGGTAAAAGTGTCAAAAAGCAAATGTGTTGAATCACGAAAGAAAAGAAAAAAAATAATACTCAAGGCCCAAAGCTAAAAGAATGATCCATGCCATGGTTGATCCGAATGATACTTCACCACCAGAGGAGGCGTGCAAAATAATTCAAGTGATAAACATGTGTAGAAGGGTTAGTGGTGTGAATGTTGGAGGAACAAAGACCAAGTCATATTTTTAATGAGTTAGATTTATATAATGAGCATGCAAGAATTCTTAGTGAGATGTATAAGGTTGAGGTAGGGATATTGAGAACTATTAATGAAATATTGAATTAAGACTTTGTGGGTGTGTCAACTGAAAACCCTCACGAGACAAAACTCGTCCTCTAAGGAAACTTGGAGGTTTAACGGCTTGTTGCACATGCTAAGTGCAACCGTGATTCCTACGAAAGTGAGTTAGGATTTCCCTGTTTTCATTTTTCTTATATTCTGTTTTGCTAGGGACTAGCAAAATTTAGGTGTGGGGGTATTTGATGCATTGCATACATTGCATCATATGTCTTTCATTTAGATTACTTTTACATCAATATATGCTACTAAGGTATGTGTTTAGTCTTATTTACAGAATACAGGGACCTGAATGCAAATTACCCACATCCCGAGCATAAACGCGTGCAAGAGACTCATTTCTATCATAAAGACCAAGCTCAAGATTATCGGGTTTCAAATGGAAATGTATCCAAGCGTAAAAGCATTCAAGACCTAATTACAAAAAGAACAAGGACTTTAGCACAAAAGTAGTCGGGGACTTAATTGCAAAAAGACAAGGACCTAATTGCAAATCACGAGTAGCTTTTATTATCTTGGAGAAAATCTAAAGAAAAATCAATGTGGATCTCCAAATATATGAAGGAATTAATCCGGAGCTCAAAAGAATGGAAAGAATCAATCCAGACGCGCAAAGAAGGATCAAATCATACCAAAAACACACAGCAAAAATCCGGATTAAATCAGAGGAGATTGTGCGGCGAAATCGCCGCATATTACATGCATTGTGCGGCGGAGACGCCGCCCCCTAGTCGATCCGCGCCTCCAAATTTTGTCCAGTCGTATCTAGACACGTGTACTCTCCAATTCTATACTTAGGTCTCTTGTAACAACTATAAATAGCCCCGAGAACGATGTTAGAAAGGTCCTTGGCCTTAGACCTAGTTTTTAGTTGTTGTTTTTATTTGTAGTCTTTTCTTTGGATTAATAAAATTCTGTCTTTTATTTCTTGATTTTACCTTTCTTTTGTAATGCCTCTAGGACCCCTTCTTCCTCCCTCCATGAGTTTCTAACTCTTTCCAAAGGGTGGAGGTGACGGATTTAGGGTGAAGAGAAGAAAATAAATGTTATTATTTTAAGTTCGTGATTAGTATATTTTGATTACTTGAGTTTGTGTTAAATCATTTATCATGTAATGCTTCGTAACTAACATGATTTATTATAAGTTTCTGAATTCTCTAATCTAAACCTTAAATCTAAAACCTCCACCCGACGGAATTCACTTCTTTATTCTTGTTTTAGTTTTATCTGTTCATGTTTCTTGCTTTAGATAATTAAATCAAAAATCTCAAAACCCCAAATTTATTCTTCTCTCCTCCTTTCCCCCAATCGAAATCACATTAATAACAAATATCTCCCTCCTTGTGTTCGACCCGTATTTGCCACGTCTTCATTGACACCGTGCACTTGCGGTATAAATTAAAATTCTCATCAATTTCCATTACCATCTAATGGGATTTCACTCTTATCTTTGATATGCTAATGCTCTTGAATGAAGCTTAGCTTATGCTTACATTAGTGGACCTTTTTTATGGGGAATGATAAGGTGAGGATATGGATGGAATTAATATTGGAAACACAATTTGTAGTGTATGTACTCTTGTTGCCTTTACCTTGGTTAATGTCTTGTATGTTTTAATGATATAGTCTTATCTTAATTCATGTGGAAGCATAGTAGGGTCTAGTCTTTATACATGAGTTCATTTAGCTTCATTCCATTTATTGTCTTGTATGCTTTAATGATATAGTGTTATCTTAATTCATGTGGAGGCAAAGTTGGATGTAGTTTTATGATTTCGCACTACATGTTGTGAGGAGCTTAATTGAACACACACACATCTTTATACTCACATTATTTCTCTACCCCCTATGGGGTTTAGTTTTATTCCTTCTCCTCCTTTCCTTTTTGCATTGTAGTGTAGTTTAGTGTAATCAACATTTCTCTCCTTTCTTTACCACGCGCCTTCGAACAAACCAAAAGTCGACACACCTCCCTGTGGATCGACCCGTATTTGCCACCGCTTCAACGCGGCCGTGCGCTTGCGGTTTAATATAAAACGAATCAATCAGTGCATGTGACAAGTCATTCGTTACTCCCAAAACTCTGATCATTAAGTTCAAGATCAACACGAATTCAAATGTTTGCATCCGCTTCAGAAGGCCAGATGCTTCCATTCTTTTTTGTCTAAGTATAGCATCTTCTGCCACAACCTCTAAGACCTCAATGATAGGATTGAACAAGGTAAACAAACTCACAACGGATCGGTAGTGGGAACTCCAGCGTGTGTCACCTGGTCGTGCTAAACCCAGTTCTTGATTCAAACCTCGACTCGTTTCGATCTCCCCAACTCCCACACCATCAATGACTTGTTGAATTCGATTGATTCTCAACATAACTTTTCTTTTGCAAGAACCACCAACCACATTGCAAATCAAGGAAACATAATCAAAGAAATTGGAAAGTGATTCAATGTTGCTGGCGGCAGCTACCAATGCCACCTGAAGCTGGTGAGCAAAACAATGCACATAGAAAGAAGACTTGTTTTCATCCAAAATCAAACTTTTGAGACCGTTGAACTGACCAAACATGTTACTTGCACCATCATACCCTTGTCCTCGAACCATGGACAAACTCAAACCATGCTTACTGATCATCAACTCAATGGCATCTGTAAGTGACTTAGCTCTAGTATCCATAACATGCACAACACCAAGAAAACGTTCCATTATGCAACCTTGTTTGTCAACATATCGTACAACAACTGCCATTTGTTCTTTGTCTGATTCATCCTGGGCTTCGTCCACAATTAAAGTTAAAAAGTTTTCTCAAAGATCTGTAACAATGGCTCGAGTAGTTAAAGTGGCAGCATCATTACAAATGTCTTTTTCGATCGACGGTTAATTTTAGATTTTCAGGGGCATTCTTTAATATCACTTTTCCTGTCTCCTGGTTCTGTTCACCTGTATATTTCAAGAGTGCGAGAAAGTAACCCGGCCTGGACGACGTCTCTGTCTCATCATGTCCTCCAAAAGGTGCTCCCTGATTCAGAAGCCACCGTACACATTCAACACTTGTCTTCAAACGAGTACGGTAAGCAAGTTTGGGTTCATCAGATACATTAGACATGATGATATCAATATGTTTTCTTCGATTCATTAAATCTTCAGCAGCCATAAAGCAAAAATTGTGGATGTTGCTAACATCTCCCACATGTTTTGCCTTTTTTTTTGGCCTTCCAATTCTTGAACCCTTCCTTAACAAATCCTTCATGATCACCATGTCCAATCTCAGCACTAAATAGAAAGAAATATAGGCAAAATACTGCATCTTTTGATATACTATATTCCAACCAACAATACTCTTCATACCATTTAGGATTGAATCTAAGATTTAGACCGGCATTTTTTGTTTGAGGAAATGGGTTGAGATATGGTCGATGAGGACATTTGATGATATACGCCCTCCGAATACTCTCGAATTCCACAAAGTTCTTTGCAAGCTCAGAAATAAGACGCCTTTGACCCACGTCTGAAATAATATGATCTTCTATTGGACTATCTTCACTTTGGGCTCGAGATTCATTCTGCAATTCTTGCATGGATTCAACAGTCGGAAGTTTAGAATCTTCAGATCTAGAACGTTTACTTCCACTTGAACTTGTGAAGAAAGTTTCAATAAATCTATCCATCCTAATATTAAAAAGTTAAATTGCATTATTATAAGATATTAAAACGATACCATTATACCATGAAACCAAAGGTATTAAATCTAAATTATTGTTTTGACATCTTATTCTGTCGTTTATTTTCCTTAGTTTCTTTAGAGATTCTGATATCTGGATTGTTGTGAGTTGTAACATCAAATTGATGTGAATTACTCTACCATTCTTCTCCACTACTAGAGAAGAAACATACTTTGCATCATTTACATGTCTTGGCATTTACATGTCATGAAAGAATTCTCACGTCATGGTAAAGTGAGAGACAAGGAGTGTTGTTAAGAACCGATAATCTTATCCTCTTGTAAAGGTTATATATATTATAAAGTTATAAACTATACACCATGGAATCTCCAACTCTACTTTTTTATTCTATCTGAATGTGAAATTAAACAAAGATACTTTTTTATTCTATCTGAATGTGAAATTAAACTATATAAACAAAGATATTTCACAGTGGCACTTCATTCCTCCACTTCAAAATTCTTGTCAATATTGTTTTGCTTATTTTGATATATAATTATGTCATTGATTTGTTAACAACTATAGTCCTACTGCTAGGTGATTCTGTTTCTTTAGAAGATAATGAAATGCATGGGAGATTTAACAAATCCACACATAGCAAGGATCGATAATGGAAACAACTCAACAAGGACATATAATAAGCAAACTTTGCATACTAGAATATTGGAGCGGAGGGTCGGAGCCGTGGAGAGCCGGAGACCAGGAGAGGACACGGAGCCGAAAGGGGGGACCAAGAGAGGGCGGAGCGGTGGCCGGTGGGGAGAAGCGGAGAGGAGGAGAGCCGGAGAGGGGAGACCGGGAGAGCCGAAGAGGGGAGACCGGGAGAGGGCGGAGAGGGGAGAGAGAGAGGAGACTGAGATTGTGGGTTGTATTAGGGATTGTATTTGTTGGATTGGGGATTGCTTGGTTTTGAACATTTTTGTGGACTGGAATGTAAATATCAAATTTTATTGGATTTTTTACAAATTTGAGGGGGGGGCACTACTGCAGAATTGGGAATACTCGTCGCCTAATAGACGTCGACTGTTACAAAGACCGATGTCTAATATAGAGAAGATCGAATAGACGTCGGCCTCATATAACTCCGACGTCTATACCCAATAGACGTCGGGGAATAGACGTCGTCTGTTATAATACGACGTCTATATTCAATAGACGTCGGGGAATAGACGTCAGAGATACGCAACATCCGACGTCTATATGTCTTTAAAAGAAATCAGACAGTTGCGTTTTCTTTCACTCTTTCCAGACAGAAAATATGAAACCCTAGCCGCCGCGATCCGATTCCTCGATCCATCCCGTCTGATTCCTCTGATCCATCCCGTCTGATTTCTCCGATCCATCTCGCGATCTCCTCCGCCACTACAGTTCCACTATGGGGACGTCAGATTCCATGTAAGTAAAGCTTTATTTTTGTTCATTTGTAGTTTATTTCCTCTAACAATGATGTGTTCACTTTTCTAATTATGTTTGAATAATTAGATAGATAAAAACATTCACACGGCGTATGTGAAGGCGATACGGTCTGCTCAGCATTTTTTTTACATCATGGCAACTGAAGACTTGTGTCGACACCGTCAATCATATTTAAACCTACCTTCCTCTGTCTGCAGGTAGATTTAAAGAGGATTAACGTCGTCGTCGACGCCATGCGTCCGCTTGGTTTCCCCAAGACCCTGGTCTGCAAAATTGTCAACAAACTCCTCATGGTGTCTCCTCCTTACCTAGCTAAAATCCTAATTAATACACTAACTAACAACTTTTTCCTTTTCCTTTTCCTTTCCTTTCAGCCCACACTACGTGATGAGATACATGGAGGAAATTCTCGACGTGGCAACTGAAGACTTGTGTTGTACATTTCTTTGTAATGAATGAATGAATGATTGTCTATATATGCTTGTATGTTTGTGTTTGTGCAGGATGCTATTTTTTTTGTCAATGTTTAGGAATAGACCTCGGATGTCTTGAACATCTGACGTCTATTCCTTGGACTGGACAATAGACGTCGGATGTCTTGAATATCCGACGTCTATTCCTTGGACTGGACAATAGACGTCGGATGTCTTGAACATCCGACGGCTATTCCTTGGACAATAGACGTCGGATGTCTATACGTCCGACGTCTAAGAATAGACGTCGTGCGAATACACGTCGGATGTGAGGGTGCTGATATCCGACGTGTATAGGCCTTAACATCCGACGTATACGACCTTTTCTGTAGTAGTGGGGGGGGGGGGGGGGGGATTGCCCCCTCCCTTCAACGTGGGTCCTCCCCTGATTACATGCAGATATATATTCTTGACAATTGTATGTATGTCATTGTTACGAAAATCTCGAACAACTGTCAGGTCAAGACATGTCCAGTCTCACCGCAAGTGAGCTGGAGCAACTTGAGTGGCAACCGGTAAATTCTGCTAACAAGGTTAGGAGCATGGAGATATGTTTACTCACGATAATGAACCTTAAATTGTGACTTTAATTTTGCATTGACGAGCTTCGTGGTTTTCTTAGAGATATATTATATATAATATTTAGTATCCCAGGCTATAATATATTATATATAATAATCACTATCCCAGGTGATGTACACTTGATCTGGTTTTAACTTTAGCATATAGATTGGCCTTGTGTCCATTCCTAATGGAGTCAAAGAATAAGTTATTTTTTGACTTTTGGATTGTAAACGACTAAATAACGTGGTTCGTATAATCTGCTTGTAATTCTTATTTATTGTCAATTAGCAGGATGTTGTCTAGACATCGGATTACGGGTCAATCAAAAACATCTTTGTCAGAAGGTGACAAGGGTATGGTTGCGTAAATCCGACCCCCCTACACACATATTTCTTAATGTGAGATCCTCTTTTGAGGTTTTGGGGTATCAAGTGCTGGTGTTGGTGGTGATATAGATTGTTCTTGGCTAGTTGGAAAATATACACGAGGACTACTTGTGAGATAAACATGACTGAAATTAAGGATGGAATTGCAGAACCAAAAGAACCGTATCAAGTGCACTACAAAAAAAGTTATTAACTAGCAAGAACCAAATTAATAAAATAAAGAAATGTTTGTGAAGTATATTACCAATAATTGCAGTTTATTTTTTATTTATTTTTTTACCTCCATAGTACGAGCTTCTGAACCAGCAGATGGACAATCTTCCGAGAAAGGGAAGTTCCAACATTTTAAATCCATTCTTGCATATAGAGGCGGATCAAGGAGAATTCGGCGGGTGGGGACAGACAGACTGGTCGCACCAATCAGGAAAAAAAATAATGATCTTTTTGACTTCTAATTGCAATTTAATGTTGTCGACCTTAAAGATGATATTTAAAATAAATAAAAAATAGTAAATAAAAAAATTCAGAATATTCTCCTTATTTTTAACACTTTTCCAATCTTGAAAATTGGTTGAAACCTCAAACATCCAAATATTTTTCTTACAATCATTCTGTAAAGGTAAAATAACTATGAAATCATTTATCTTGTTTTCAATCTCAATATCTAAATGTTTTCATTTCCATTCACACGATCAAGCAAAAGTCCAAAATCTACCTAAGATAACATTTGGTCGTCAAGGTCACCCAATTTCTCACATTGATAAATCCATTCTCAGTTCAAAAATGTTAATCAATCACAAAAAAAAAATTACACCACAAACTTACTTCATTCGGATTCACATGATCAACTTTAAATCATATAATCTCTAAAATCCATATTTCGTTCTCATTCACAACCACCAAATCAAATAAAAATTCCATTATTTTGTTCAGTTAATGTATCACCCAAAGCCAAGCAATGATAGAGATCAGATTAATTAGTTTTTACAACAAACTAATTCATTTAAAAGAAAGGCGTTGGGTGGGGTTTGGGGTTGATGGAGAAAGAGAAAAGCAGGATTTGTTTGGAGCATTTGGTATTGTTACAATTTTTTTGAAGCATGAAGAAGACTGAGACGTTCCAGTCACTCGCTGTCGTAAGCCATTAAACAATACCTTATTCTCTCCATCTAGGATTCCCGTTCTTGAGGTTTTGGTGTTTGGAGCATTTGGTATTGTTACAATTTTTTTGATAGGGTTTTGTATTTTTTTATTATGTTATTTTAATGACTTTCTATGTGGCAAACGACATTGTATAGTTACTATTTCGGTTATACTGAAAACCAACGTATAATAGGAAGGTCCAAATCTACCTAAATATGGGTGGGGCACTTGCCCCAACCTGCCTTGTATGTGGGTCTGCCCCTGCATGAAGTCATAAAGTCGACACATTTTGTTAGGCGGCTGCTAATGTGAAACTTTCTTATCATTCCACGGTGAGTTGACAGAATTTGATTCACCACATGTATAAACTTCTCTTCTATTAAAAACATACATTGATCTCTAGGTAGTGTATATGTGAAAATATCTAATACAAGGTCAGGAATGAATGTCCACTTATATCGCCAATATTTGATAGTATGCTTGTCCTAATTGCTTCCTAATTGATTGGAAGACAGGTAAGAATTAAGTCCGTGATGTTTTCTGGTAATGCATAATTTTGTCTTGTGACGCCAATTGTTTAGCTGACTGAACCTGTATAATAATAAGTAATGCAAATTATTGGGTGTATTGGAGCCAAGTCTAACAAACTCATACAAATTATGTAAAGTACTGCATTTTATTTATTTTTTGTTCCTTAGGAGTTCTCTTGCTATTACTCCCAATTTAGGATTAGAGAGTTTGAGATTATTAGAATCCCTAGTTTTGCCCCCTTAGTAGTGGTTAGTGTGAAAGAAGCTTGGAGAGGAGGAGACCACGTCGGACCTCATTGGAGCGGCCGGACCTCGCCGGAGCACTACCGGAATCACGTAAGAGCTTCCCCGGACACCTCAGTCAAAAACTACTTTTAGGACCAGATATGGTCATTATGAGTTTCTAGTGATGCCTTTTGGATTGACTAATGCCCCAGCTGTGTTCATGGATTTAATGAACAAGGTATTCAAACAATATTTGGATCAATTTGTTATTGTTTTTGTTGATGACATCTTGATTTATTCAGCCAGTCGAGAGCAGCACAGAGAACACTTAAGGACTGTACTAGAGACCTTGAGACAATATAAGGTTTATGCTAAGTTTTCAAAATGTGATTTTTGGTTAGACCGAGTGATGTTTCTCCGACACATTGCGTCTAAAGATGGAATCTTGGTCGACCAGCGAAAGTAGAAGCAGTGATGCAATGGAGTAACCCAAAAAATGTTTCTGAGATAAGAAGTTTCCTTGGACTTGCTGGCTATTATAGGAGATTTATTCAAGACATCTCCAAGATAGTGGCTCCTTTGACAACCTTAACTCGGAAGGGTGTGAGGTTTGACTGGACTCAGAAATGTGAGGATAGTTTTTAGGAGTTGAAAAGAAGGTTGACATCTGCTCCATTGTTAACACTTCCGTCAGGAAGTGGAGGCTATGTGATATACAGTGATGCCTCAGGAACTGGACTTGGTTGTGTGCTGATGCAACATGGGAAAGTTGTGTCTTATGCATCAAGGCAACTAAAGATTCATGAAAGAAACTATCCATCTCATGATTTGGAATTGGCAACGGTGGTGTTTGCTCTCAAAATTTGGAAACATTATCTGTATGGTGAGAAATTTGAAGTGTTCACTGATCACAAGAGCCTGAAGTACCTCTTCTACCAAAAAACTGAATGAGGCAGCGAGGGTGGATGGAGTTTTTGAAGGATTATTACTTCACCATTTCTTAGCACCCAGGGAAGGCAAATTCTGTAGTTGATGCTCTTAGCAGGAAATGGGAAGGTTTTGTTGCAAATATGGTGGTACAAGAATGAAAATTAATCAAGGACCTTACTCAATGGAAACCTTTCATTCAGGAAAATGAAAATATTTTGGTAGCTAGCTTGAGAGTAGAACCAAGCATCATTGGGAAGATTGTGCAGAAACAAGTGGAAAATCCAGAATTTTCTAAATTGCTCCAAGTTTCATTGAAAGAGTCCAGATTTTAAAGTGGCACCTGACGTATGTTTAAGCTTCAGGAATAGATTGTGGGTACCGAATGTTGATGAGCTAAGAATAAAATTATGGATGAGGCTCATAGGTCTTGGTACACCATTCATCCAGGTAGTACCAAGATGTTTAAGGATCTTCAATTTTTGTGTGGAAAGGCATGGAGAATGATATTGCCGAATTTGTATCCAAATGTCTAGTTTGCCAAAAGTGAAAATTGAGCATCAAAGACCAGCTGGAATAATGCAGAAAATTGAGGTACTGGAGTGGAAATGGGAACATGTCATTATAGATTTTGTGACTGGGTTACCAAGGACCAAGCAAAAGCATGATGCAATTTTGGTCATTGTTGACCGCTTGACCAAGTCAACTCACTTTCTAGCTATAAGGATTAATTTGTCCTTAGAAACCCTAGCAAAGTTGTACATCGAGGAGATTGTTAGATTTCACGGTGTGCCTGTTTCTATTATATCAGATAGAGACTCTCATTTTACTTCCAACTTTTGGGGAAGTTTACAGAAAGCGTTGGGATCTAAGTTGAAGTTTAGCACAACATTTCATCCCCAAACCGATGTCCAATCCGAGAGGACCATTCAAACATTGGAAGACATGTTGAGATCTTGTGCTCTGAGTTTTTTTGGATGTTGGGATGAACACCTACCTTTGATAGAGTTTCCTTACAACAACAGTTACCATGCAAGTATTGAGATGGCACCGTATGAAACCTTATATGGGCGACCGTGTAGATTACCGCTTTGCTGGAGTGATGTGGGTGAGTGACAACTTGTTGGTCCAGAAGTCATTCAACTTTATGTTGAGAAAGTTGAGGTAATTAAGAAAAGATTGTTAGCTGCTCAAAGCCGACAAAAGAGTTATGCCGATAAAAGAAGACGTGAGTTGAGATTTGAAGTTAGAGACCATGTTTTCTTGTGGGTATGTCCAACGAAGGGAGTTATGAGATTTGGTCGGAAAGGAAAATTGAGCTTGAGATATATTGGACCCTTTGAAATACTTGAATGTGTGGGTCAAGTCGCTTACGAGCTAGCTTTACCACCTCAATTTTCAAATCTGCACAACGTCTCCCATGTATCGATGTTGCGGAAGTACATACCAGATCCATCCCATGTGATCGAGTTGGAGATTCCAGAGATCAAAGATGACTTGTCGATCGAAGAGAAACCAGTTGAGATTATAGATCGTATGGAACACAACCTTCGTCAAAGAAGCATTCCGATGGGAAAGATTCGATGGCAACACCTTGGAGTCAGAAGAGGCTACATGGGAGGTTGAAGATGAGATTCGTAGGGTGTATCCAGATCTCTTTGGTAAGTTTTAACTATTCAAATTTGGTGGTCGAAACTTTTCTAAGGAGGGTAGGATGTAAAGTACTGCATTTTATTTATATTTTTGGCTCCTTAGGGGTTCTCTTGCAATTACTCCCAATTTAGGATTAGAGAGTTTGAGATTATTAGAATCCCTAGTTTTGCCCTTTTCTAGTGGTTAGTGCGAGAGAAGCATGGAAAGGAGGAGAGCACGCCAGACTTCATCGGAGTGGCCGGACCTCGTTGGAGCACTGCCGGAATCACATAGGAGCTTCCCTGGACATCTTGTGCTGTGTTTTGGGGAAGATTCTGTTAGAACTCTAATCCTAAACCCTACTTAAGAGACTAATCTTGTTGGATGATTAATTAGTTAATGAATTGCTTGGTAGTTATCTCCTTGTTTGGAGGGAAAGGTGGCGTGATGTGTTGAATGCATGGAATGGGAGGTGATGACTTGATGATGTGGAGGTGATAAGTTGGGTGAGATGGGAGTTGCTGATTGGAGGATGAGGAGGTGTTGGGATAAAGTTGGATTGATGTAGTATAAAAGGTACGGTGAAGGTAGACACAAGATGAAACACGAGTAAAAAAGTGAAAAGAAACGAATTTTGTAAGAAAGTGGAGAGTGCTGTGTGAGAAAGAAAAGGTTGAGAGGAGAAGGAAAATCTTGTGGTTGCGAGACAGGCAAGTACTGATTCATTATTCTTCAGTTTCATATCATGTCTGTCTCTTTTGATATTCGTAGTTGCATGCATGTTGAGTATTAATATTGATTTTATGGATATGCATATGATTGCATGGTGGTGTTTCGGTCGACATATCTTGTGGCTATGTGTATGTTTCTGGCAGAGCAACTTAGGAAAGAGCTGCCTAGCGGACAACGTGGAGCCACCCGAGAGAGGAAATGGCTGTCTGTCGTTAGTGTGGAGCTACCAGGTGTGCTTCTGACTGATTGATAGATTTCAGAAGCACAGGATGTGGTCGAATCCGAATGGGGGTTCCAGATTGTTATGCATGCATTTTATTTGTGATGCATGTCTCTTGATCGTGCTTATTGGCTGAATGTCATATTCTGTATTATTTTCCACATGATTATGATTCTGATTGATTGACGGTTGGAACTTGCGGGCTGTCGAGCTCATAAAGTGTTGATTATATTTTTCATATTATTATGGGTCTATCAGATGGATTTAAATATCAGAGTGAGCAGCGGTCAGGATCGTGGATCGTATCTTAACGCACCGGGTTCGGGCGGGTGAGCACATGTCCGGGCTCGGGACGTTACAGATTCGGTTGGGTTCTCCCAAGGTATGCCTTGGGTAGATTTAGAATCAACGTTCTTAAGGTCCTTTGATTCAAGGATTTCACCACCTTAGGCATCTTCTTTCCTCTTCTAAGATGAATTTTGATTGATAGTTTTAATTTTAAACCGCAAGTGCACGGCCGTGTTGAAGCGATGACAAATACGGGTCGATCCACATGGAGGTGTGCCGACTTTTGGTTTGTTCGAAGGCGAGTGGTAAAGAAAGGAGAGAAAAGTTGATTACGCTAAACTACACTAGAATGCAAAAGGAAATGAAAGATAAGCAATAGAACTAAACCCCATAGGGGGTAGAGAAATAATGTGAATATAAATATGTGTGTGTGTGTGTGTGTTCAATTATGCTCCTCACAACATGTAGTGCATGAAATCATAAAATTAAATCCAACTTTGCCTCCAGATCAAATAAGATAAGACAACATCATTAAAACATACAAGACAATAATTTGAATGAAGCTAAATGAACTCATGTATAAAGACTAGACCCTACTATGCCTCCACATGAATTAAGATAAGACTATATCAGTAAAACATACAAGGCATTAACCAAAGGCCAAGGCAACAAGAGTACATACACTACAAGTCATGTTTCCTATATTAATTCCATCCATATCCTCACCTTATCATTCCCCATAAAATATGTCCACTAATCTAAGCGTAAGATAAACTTCATTCAAGAGCATTAGCATATCAAAGATAAGAGTGAAATCCCATTAGATGGTTATGGAAATCATATAAGGCTCAAGGGATTAATATAACACACACCTAATACACTACATTATCATATCACATATTTCTCCACCCCCCAAATGAGGATGGAACTACTCACTACTCATTACACTAACTACATTAACAAAATGAAACATATTACTGAAAAGAAATTCAACTAAGCAAGAAATGAACATTAAAGAAGCTAATTGAAAGAAACATAAACTAAAGAAACATGCAAGAATTAAAAGACAAGATTAAAAGAAACTAAAACAATTATTTTATTAACAATGACTCACATTGAAGGTATCATTCTTCTCCACCTTGAGTTTTGCTTCAAGGCTTACTCCTTAGTAGAGAGAATGCCACCAAGCAATGGGTAATTACAATGGAAGGTGAAGAGTTCTATTTATAGGCATAGAAAAAGCTAATCCGGGACAATCCCCCGATGTGGGACTAAACAGATACCAAAAATAGCCTAAACATCCTCTAATACACGTGCTGGAGAAATCTGAGCGGATCCAGAGTGATCTGGACCGCCAATTAGCGGTCCATAAACTTTGGATCGAGTTGGAATTTGTTGTGAGCTTTTCTTGGTGTATTTGCTGGTCTTGGATGCATTTAGTTGGTTTGTTGGAGCTCCGATCCCAATCTAATTGCTAAAATACTCCCCATGATGGTGTGGAGTATTCTGTTTTGCTCTTAGGTCCTTTTGTCTTACGTTCAGGTCCTTCTGCCTTGCATCTCAGTCCCAGATCTCACAATTCAGTCATTTTTCCCAACTTTTGGGTCCTTTTATGCTTCATCTCTTCAAACCTATTTATTTCTGAAATTCAATCATAAAACTTGTCACGTAGCATTGCTTAGGTGTAAGATAATGGATATAAGATACAAATATAAGCATGAAATGATGTCGATCAAATACTCCCATACCTAAGCTTTTGCTAGTCCCGGGCAAAACAAAGAAAGAGAAAAACAAACGAGAAACAAGAAATCCTAACTCACTTTCGTAGGAATCACGGTTGCACTTAGCACATGCAACAAACCGTTAAACCTCCTTGTTGCCAAGGAGGAGTGTTGTCTCCTGAGGGTTTTCAGCGGATATACCCACAAAATCCAAACAAGATGCATTATTCAATCTAGATACTCGACTCGTTGGACAATTTTTTGTCGATCATGGGACGCGGTAATCCTACAGGCCGGCTCTATATAGGTAATCAGTCCACACATCTAGCCTAATGAACCATTCGTGCAAGTTAAATAAGGAATTAAGTGAAAGACATGGACAACCTCAACATTCTCAAGTGATACAAAGTGTAAGGTCCATTAAGGTTCTTATTTGCATTACCATTTTTTTCTTTTTGTTTTTTCTCTCTCTTTTTTCCTTTTCTTTTTATTAGTTGGAGCTTCATTCTCCCACGGTCAGGTTTCGTGCATCATTGCCCATGAGGACTTACACTATCACGTACACCTTTCCCCAAATCTCCACATAGGGCAATCCCTACCACCTGTGTAATGAGAGTTCGGTCGGCGCATCCCAAGTCAGATGACTCGAAAGCACGAGGCACAAAGTCTCCTCAGACCTACTTTCCCGAGTGATAGGAGCCGTGCGAGAAGAGAGAACACCTACTCACTTATTTCTTATCTACACATGAACCAAAAACCCTACACTTAATGTCTCACAACAAGAATTACAGGGTCATTGACTACAACAAACTTCCTTAAGTTAACAGACACGAATTATTGACTCACTAGGTTCAGGGTGGACTTCTTTAAATGTTTGAGCACTGAAACCCTATGATTACTCACCCCCAAGGGAAAACTGGGGTGATTCCTAACGACTCGATAAATCCTAAAGCCACAGTACTAGATATCCTAATGCATTAAGTTCAAGACAATTTTGGGAGCTTTCTTTTTACTTTGCCTCTCAACGGTTTTGCACATGCTAAACACACGCAAAACCCACAAAACATTTTCTTTCGCAAACACATGAAGATTTTGAAAGAAATGTGAAAATTTTGAAGCACTAGGCAAGCAAAAGAAGACAAGTCACCCAAGGATCATGGCAAGCAGATATATCGATATTAAATGCAACACACTAACATGACCCTATCAATACACACAAAAGAAAATAGTAGCAAAAGAAAAAGACTCGAATATGTACACACGTAAAACACCCCCCCCCCACACACACACCTACTTCATGCATTGTCCTCAATGAATGTGAGCAAGATACTACATGGATTTATGCATGAAAAAAAGGAGAGATCTGACCAACATGAAGTACAAAGGGAAGTTCAAGGTCATGTTGATGGACACAAACCCGAATTCCCTCAAAACCCGTGAGATACTTAAAAAGGGAGACAAAAATACGTGAAAGAAAAGGGGCCAAAATACACAAATGTTGGAGCCCACAACAATCGATGCTCACTGAAGGAGTCTTTTATTGTACTTTTTTTTTCTTCTCTCTTTATTCTTCTTTTTTTTAATATAACTATGTACAAACATAAGTTCCCAACTTCATTTGTCAAAAGACATCAAATGGGAACCTCAAAAGTGGGTCAATGCACTTGGAAAGGGAACATGACACCACGCGGGGCCAGAATACTCATGCGTGGGCCCCCTTCACAAAGAGCACAAGATGAAATGAGAGGTTCATGAATTGGGCGCAAAGGCGTCTCATTCAAAGGATCAAACTGAAAGAGCTTGAACCTCTCAAGAGTTTGGGAAATAATGGGCAACGGAAGAAGAGTTTCTCCCGTTGCGCTGCTGAAGTTATGATCCTCAATCCAAACTCTCCAACCAACAGGCTGGTGCGTCGGAACGAGGTCAAGAACCTCGTTAGGCATGTCCGACACACCAGGCGAACTGAAAGTGGGTCTCATACCCAAGGTATCCTCCAAGGAACTCCTAATACCCTCATGAGCAATGTACATAATTTCCAAGATGATCAGGAACAATAGTGAGAGGCAAACTCTCAGGTTGTTTGAAATTGAGGGTACTGGGGAGCTCTTGCTCCACCAGAGGTGAGTCCTTAAGAGGCACAACATGAAGAACAAGTGGCTCAAGGGCCACGGGACAAAAAGACAAGGCACAATCCTGTGCCGACTCATAATGAATTTGGTCCTTGTTTTTCTCAATTTGAATCGAATCCTCCACTAAGTAATCGTGAATTGAAACCCCAAGTCCCTCAGACTGACTAGGAGTTTGACTTTGAAAGATTGTGCTTTGAATTTGTGAATGTGGTGGTGGTTCGATTTTAGAAGATAAATCCTTATGTTGACAAGAAAAATTACCTTCCTCACGTTCACGTAATTGATGTGTCATTTGACTCAATTGCATTTTCGTAGTTTGCAAGGAATTCAAGTTGGACTTCAATAAATTTTGAGTGGTTTCCATGAACGTTTGGAGAGTTTGTTTCAAGGAATCAAGTATGCGGTCAACTATGAGGTCCAAGTCAGAGCTTGGAAAATTTTGGGGTTGGGTGTTGATGGGCTGAGAATAAGTCCAATGATTTGAAGTGGGGTGTTGGTAGAATTGTAGGTATTCGGGAGGAGGATACTGGGGTGAAAATGATGTATAAGAATTTGAATAGGAATTGTGTCCCCACGAATCCATCCCTCTCGGGTTGTACGCGGATGCGTAATGGTCATAATGAGTATTTTGGGAAAATGTGTGCTCATACTCAGGCTTAGGGGCAACATAAGGACATTCCCCGATAACATGACCACTCAACCCACAACACTCACACGGTGTGGCTACCGGTGCACTCATGTCGTCTACCGTACGTATGAAAGAGGCCAACGTTTCTTGCAATGTCTCAGTTTGATGACCAACATATGATCCGACGTAACTAGATGGAGATCTAGCAGTCGGTGCCTCTCTTATATCACCCCTATATGAAGATTGCTCAGTCACACAATGAAGATTATCCCAACCATACAGGGTGTTCGTCTGAGCCACCCCAGGTTGCATGGGTCTGGAATACCAGGGAGAATTGTCCTGGTCCCAACAATGATATGGATGGTCGCCCATGTAACCATCCATCTCAACAAAAAACTCTCAAGTCGACCACTCTCACCACCAGGAGACTAAACTCGCAAAAAGTGCTCGACTCGACCCTAAAATGCTACCAGAGAGTGTAAAGGGGAGGAGACTATAACGTAGAAGAAGGTCAGAAGAACATGAATCAGAGGAGAAGAGAAGAATCCCTAAATCTAGCGTGGGTAATGGGTTCAGGTAGAAGCCTAACTAGCAAGCACGACTCAAACAATGTAAGACAATGGGTCCTTAGGCTAGACGACGCCTAACTTCGAGGTCACTAGCCTGGACACGCCTCACCTCCCTACAATGAAGACCACAATGCCCAGCAAGTTGTACCAAATCTGGAGATCCAGTACCTCCTACTATCGACAAGGTAGGCAACGCCGATCAGGCCATGACGGTCTCAACTAGATTACTCTCCTAGTGCGTCTGAAATCCTAGGGCCAATGTCTACTTGCTTTTAGTTAAGGCTTGATTAAGAGTGATTTTTGGGGCAAATGAAAGGGTGATGAAATCCCCCACCTTATCTTTTATGGGACAACCCCTCCTTAGTAGTGTTTTGATCATAGATCTAGCAATCAACGCTCCAATCAAACGCTCAACTCACTCTTGTCCTGATGCAATTCCTACTAACTAATGCATGGGCATACAAGATGCATGAATAAGTGTAGGAAATGTGTACCTCACGCCAGCGCTCAACAACTGAATATAAAGCTAAAAGAAAAGACAACTACGTGCCTAAGTCAAGTACATGATGCGTGACCTAAACAAGTAAGAATGTCTAATCTTTTGCTTTGGATTTTAAGGCCAAGTTGATTAATGGAGATTGTTTAATATTCTGGGAGCAAACTAGAAGTCAAAACATGCCAAATTGTGCTCCAAGACAACTATGTCGAAGCAAACAACTACCAGAACAAAACTGAGAGGAAGAAAAGCTTACCAGGCCGCCAATTGGCGGTCTCTGTTGAAGCTTTTGTGCTCCAACTCGTCCAGTAGTCTCCCCTTGATCTAAAGGTCCCCTGAAACAAACAAAAACTATAAAAAAAATTAAAACCACTCGAATCGTCCAAACCAAAGTCTGGACAGAGCACCTCCCCGGCAACGGCGCCAAAAACATGATTGATAGTTTTAATTTTAAATCGCAGGTGCATGGCAACGTTGAAGCGGTGTTAAATACGGGTCGATCCACAAGGAGGTGTGCCAAGTTTTGGTTTGTTCGAAGGCAAGTGGTAAAGAAAGGAGAGAAAAGTTGATTACACTAAACTACATTAGAATGCAAAAGGAAATGAAAAATAAGCAATAAAACTAAACCTCATAGGGGGTAGAGAAATAATGTGAATATAAATATGTGTGTGTGTGTGTGTGTTCAATTATGCTCCTCACAACATGTAGTGCATGAAATCATAAAACTAAATCCAACTTTACCTCCACATGAAATAAGATAAGACTACATCATTAAAACATACAAGACAATAATTGGAATGAAGCTAAATGAACTCATGTATAAAGACTAGACCCTACTATGCCTCCACATGAATTAAGATAAGACTATATCATTAAAACATACAAGACATTAACCAAGGCCAAGGCAACAAGAGTACATACACTACAAGTCATGTTTCCTATATTAATTCCATCCATATCCTCACCTTATCATTCCCCATAAAATAGGTCCACTAATCTAAGCATAAGCTAAGCTTCATTCAAGAGCATTAGCATATCAAAGATAAGAGTGAAATCTCATTAGATGGTTATGGAAATCATATAAGGCTCAAGGGATTAAGATAACACACACCTAATACACTACATTATCATATCACATATTTCTCCACCCCCCAAATGGGGATGGAACTACTCACTACTCATTACACTAACTACATTAACAAAATGAAACATATTACTGAAAAGAAATTCAACTAAGCACGAAAGGAACATTAAAGAAGCTAATTGAAAGAAACATAAACTAAAGAAACATGCAAGAATTAAAAGACAAGATTAAAAGAAACTAAAATAATTATTTTATTAACAATGACTCACATTGAAGGTAGCATTCTTCTCCACCTTGAGTTTTGCTTCAAGGCTTACTCCTTAGTAGAGAGAATGCCACCAAGCAATGGGTAATTACAATGGAAGGTGAAGAGTTCTATTTATAGGCATGGAAAAAGCTAATCCGGGACAATCCCCCGATGTGGGACTAAACAGATACCAAAAATAACCTAAACATCCTCTAATACATGTGCTGGAGAAATCTGAGCGGATCCAGAGTGATTTGGACCGCCAATTAGCGGTCCATAAACTTTGGATCGAGTTGGAATTTGTTGTGGGCTTTTCTTGATGTATTTGTTGGTCTTGGATGCATTTAGTTGGTTTGTTGGAGCTCTGACCCGAATCTAATTGCTAAAATACTCCCCATGATGGTGTGGAGTATTATGTTCAAACCTATTTATTTCTGAAATTCAAACATAAAACTCGTCACATAGCATTGCTTAGGTGTAAGATAATGGATATAAGATACAAATATAAGCATGAAATGATGTCAATCAACTTTCATCCTAGATTCTTTTTATAGAATTAGGTAGTGAAGGGAAGATGGTTGAGGGTAAGAAAATGGATTGTTAAGTGGTATTATGTCAAGTTGATGATAAGGTGATTTCAGCACTTTTAATCTTAGTGATGACACTTGTGTTTCTTTAGTTTCCTAATGTTTCATCCAATTGTACATGGCAGCCTTGTTGAGTTGAATGGGGGGTTGTTTGGACTAATTAATTAGTTGTTTGGAGGGACAACTTGACTTAGGTCGTTTATCATTACTAATTCTATGCGCTTGCATATGTATTTAAAAGTTGAGGTACTATCAATGTACTAATGTTAGATATCTAGTTCCCAACTTGCCATTAGACTCATGATTCAAAGAGTTAAATTTTGTATAGGTGAATGTAGAGGCATTAGAATTTGAATTTGAATTTGAACACAAAATTATGTTTAGTAGAGTTGTTGAGTAATGGTTATGTTCTGTTTAGTCTGGGAATGGTTGGCCCCATTCCAGCATTGATGGTGTGATTTCCAATTCCTTTTGAGTTGGTTCTTTCCAACTTGGAGTGAACACAACCCCCCCCCCCCCCCCCCCACACACACACACACACACAACACACACACACCCTGTTGTCATGTTAACCATGAATCTCACTTGGATTGTTTACTATGACATGTAGGAATATATCTAGCATGGAATAATAATAATAATAATAATAATAATAATAAAGGGAAATTGTTGACCTACAAAGGTGCAGAAGTCCTGATTGCTTGTTTTGTCTTGGTGAAATTTCCTACCTCACGTTATTAATGTTGTAGTTGTTGCTTTTATTACTTTGACCCAAATAAATGGATTATTCTTGTCTTCAAGGTTTAAGATGATGTTGCTTCTAAAACCATGTGCTTAATTGTTACTAACTTATGCCTTTAAACTATAGGATTGTCTATCACAAGAGATAAGTATACCTTCCTTTTTCTTCTTCTGAATGTCAGATTATTAAGTTGATTCAATATGAGGCTTCATATCACTCCTTTTAATTAGACTACTACTTTTCTTGTTAATAAGTTTGTTATGTTTAAGTCCAACAATATATTATATTATTCAGCTTGTTCGAGTCCATAATATTATGTGAATGGTTGAAAATAATAAGCATACGTAACTGAGGTGAAGTTTATTTTCGAAGAGTTATACTGCTAGGATTGTTATTTCTTGACTTCATGACTAAGTTGTATATGTTTTAAAAAATCAACTACTTTATTGTCTTATTTTGGGTATTTTTCTGGTACCATCGAGATGTGCCTTAATTGTACATCTTGTGCTATATCTTTGTAAAGTGTTTGACCTATTTCGTCATCTACGATTTTATTGTAAGTAACTCAGTCAATTTAAGTGGCGACCAGGTGTTTTGCAAATTTGATTGGTTTTGCTTAATTGGTCTCAATTCTTCAAAAGTCTGATAACAATCATGATTTTTATAGCATGTATTTGTGTGTATGGCCTTAATTATGTGCATTCTTGTTCAAAGTTGTGTGAATCGAATTTAAAAATATTAATGAATTGGGGTGGCACTATTGGCTCTACGGAGCATTCTAACTCTTCGAAGTATTGGGCCCGACGGGGTAAATCTCTTTTGAGATTATTGGCGGTTGTAGGACCGCAGATACAGATCTGATATTTATTGTATTGACACAAGTTGTTGTATGAGACCCACAAATAAAATAAAATGATTTTTTGTATTGGAGGTGGGGACAAACCATACATTAATCAAAAGACCGCATGTGCCAGTGGTGGGAGTTCTTTGAATTCTCGATACATTTATGTATCAACTATTGATCGAGAAGAATCAAATTGAAATTGAATTGTCAATTATTTTAAACCATTCTAGTCACATAATTATGATTGGACTATTCAAGTGTTTATTGTGAATGAAACTGTTGATTGTATTTCATAATTGCTAAATATCACTTGTATACATCATTATTTAAATGATTGTTTATATTATAACCTTATTAAGAACATTTATTTTTACCAAATATTGTTAATGGTTATTCCTTTGAATTGTTTGACCGTCTCATTTTGGTTCTAATTTTGACCTTTGGCATACTGAGTTTTATAAACTCACGTTGTTGTGGCTTATATTTTGGCAGGAAACCACCAGAATTAGGTGGTGATGGCTTAACAAAAATATTGGCATGTAGTTGCACGGTGGTGATATAATTTTTGTTGTTGTCTCGTATACACGAGAAATGTAGGTTCAGTTTTGTTTCCTTTTTGAAACTCTTGTAAACACATTTGGGTATGGATGTGACTATCTCATGGTGATCGAACTCTTTTTTCAATGTTAATCCTTACTTTAATGGAGCTTCATTCCCTATGTTATTGTTTATTGACAATCGTTGCTTGTGATTGTCCATTTCTCGTGAAAAAAATTTCTCGTGATATTCAGCTTCTGCTTTGTCGTGTGGAGAGGGACGTTACACATTATGGGTAAGATCACAAACGTGGTCATTCCAAATGTTAGGATTTTAAAATCATGAAGTAGCAACTTGGAAATCATCAAGTCGGAGTTTTGAATTTCACCAAGTTTGTAAGAAGTAAAAACCCATTTCAGTTCTGACCTTCATGGATTTTATATATATAATTAGATCCTTCAGATTTTGAAAATTAATAATAATTAGATAAATGGATTAGATTTGTTTTAAAAAAATCCCTCACAGGCATTGCCATACCCAATTAAACTATACGATTGAAGAATTTTTTAATGTATGTTAATGGATTTCTTTCTCTCTGAGTTGTCCTTCAAAATCGGGACTCTCTGATCTGAATTCATCTCACCGTCTAAGAACGTGGTTCTTCGTGACAAAATCTAGAGACATAATTAATTCAACAACAGCACATCAATAGTTCGGTAGATTCCAATTCTAGCAAACAGTTATGGACAATTGCTCAAAACTTGGAATGAACTTGCGCGCCTTGAAAATTTGCGACACTTTCATTTCAGCTAATTAATTATGCTAATACTGAAAGCCACTTGATTCCAAACAATGGGTGTAAAGATTATCAAAAGATAGTATCGGAAAGATGGCAAGTAATGTCTTACCTCTTGGGATGACATAATTTTCCACAAAATTAAGGTCGGCTTCTTTCAGCAATCCTTTTCAAATTCTGTCTCTCTTTATGAATGAAGCGTGACAACAAAACTGCACATCGTCGAATTGCAGCTACGGCGCATTTGTATTTCTTTTCCCCCGTCTAAAGTAGGGTCCATTTGGTTAAAACTAAAGGTTTCAAATCTTTGATTTCAAAAATAAAGTTTGAAGATGACATCCAATTTAAATAATATATTTTATAATTTTATGGGTATGTATTAATGTGTTTGGCTAAAAGACGTATTTATCGTAAAATCAAAGGTTTTATACGAAAAAACAAACAATGAAAAAAGTAGTAACTCCTTTTTCGGAAAGACGTTTTCAGCAAAAATATATATATATATATTGATAATATATTATTCATGGTGATCCAAAAATCCCGGTAGAGCCGTAATTTTTTTATATAATAAAAAAAATCAAAAATTCGAATTTTAGAAAAAAAATCCAAAAGTACTCGGATCTTGGGTTTGACCGGCGACCCGTGATCCGTCCCCCAAAAAAACAAAAACAAAAAAAAAATTAAAATTAAAATTTTTTTTTTATTTTTTTTTAAATTTCACGTATCAAGGTTGCCAACCGCCGTGAAAGAAAAATTAATTTTTTTTAAGTTTTCTGTTTTACTTTTATTTTTTTATTTCTGTTTTTCTTTTTTATTGTAACTATTTTTAATATTTTTTTAATTTTTTTTTCAAAATATGTTTTCTAATTTATATATTTTTTTAAATTTTTTTAAATTTGTTTTAAATTTTTTAAAATTTTCTATATTTGTTTTAAATGTTAGGGTATTTTATACAATAAAAAATAAAATTTCTTAACCAGAATAACAAATTATTTACAACTAAATTTTAAATAAACACTAAACTAATTAAAACAAAAAATTGGTAACGTTGTCGAAAATTCGTAGGGTGTACACACATTACAAACAGTTTTGAAAATCCGTGACTTTATTTATTTTCTTTTATTGTTTTTGATTTTATGTTTTGATTTTTTAAAATCATCTTAACTATGTTATATATATATATATATATACTTCAAAATATGTTTTCTAATTTTTATAAATTTTAAAAAATATTTAATTGTGTTTTTGATTTTATGTTTTGATTTTTTAAAATCATTTTAACTATGTTATATATATATACTTCAAAAAATGTTTTCTAATTTTTATAAATTTTAAAAAATATTTAATTGGGTTTTTAATTTTTATAAATTTTAAAAAAATTGTGTTTTGCAGTATCAAAACATAAAATCAAAAACAATAAAAGAAAATAAATAAAGTCACGGATTTTAGTCGTAGTGTTTTATGTTTTGAATTTTTTTTAAATCATTTTAACTAAGTTTTCTTATTATATTTCTTTTCAAAATATGATTTGTAATTGTTATTTTTAGAAAAAAATAATTATGTTTTTAATTTTTTGTTGTATCGATCTCCAAAACTGTTTGTAACGTGTGTACACCCTACGAATTTTCGACAACGTTACCAATTTTTTGTTTTAATTAGTTTTAGTGTTTGTTTAAAATTTAGTTGTAAATAATTTCTTATTCTGGTTAAGAAATTTTATTTTTTTATTGTATAAAATACCCTAACATTTCAATACGTCGAGTTATCGAAGTGATTTGGAGGTCGATTTTTGAAAAAATTAAAAACGAATTTAAAAAATTTTAAAAAATAATATAAATTAGAAAACATATTTTGAAAAAAAAAATTAAAAAAGATTAAAAATAGTTACATTAAAAAAAACAAATAAAAAAATAAAACTAAAACAGAAAACTTTAAAAAAAAATCACGGATCGCGGTTCACAACCGCGATCCGTGAAATTTTCAAAAAAAAAATTAAAAGTTTCAAAAAAAAAAAAAATTTTGAAGGGGATGGATCGTGGTTCCTCCCCGCGATCCGTGTACTTTTGGAAAGAAAAAAAATATCCTAGAATTCGAATTTTTTATTTTTTTTATTATATAAAAAAATTACAGCGGTAGAATGTATTTATCTGAAAAATATAGTTTTTCTCAAAATCCATGATATTCTTGATTATCAAAACATGCCCTAAATATTTTTCAAAACCCACGTCTTTTAGAATAACTTATTCTCCCTTTCTTTTTATAGGATCAAAATCTAATCTCGAACAATAATTTTTTTGCAACAAAACATGGTAAATAAAAGTATAAAAATATGGTATGGTTTTGTATGCGTGATTTACCAAACAATAAGTTTTGCAATTACGTAGTTTTTTTTGGTCTTTTTTCTCTACTATTACTTTTAGATAATTAGTTTTTATAATTTTGTATGTCACTTTTTATATTTTTTACTATTCTTTAATTAATATAAATGTCATACTTAAAGTTGTAAAATGAAAGATATGATCATAATACCCATAGTCATACCTGCCGCAAAAATGCTTGTAAGTGATCGTACACATGTTTTGTTATATCCCTAAACCCAATTAGGGTGATAATGGGTGTTTTGGGAAGAGGTTTTGCATGGGGAAGTGGTGTTGCACAGCGTGTGCATGGGAATGGAGGAGAATAGGGTGGGTAGGAGATGGGTTGGTGGTGGTTGTGATGATGGAGTTGGGTGGGGTTAAGAGAAACATTTTCTCTCTCTCTCCCTTACTTCTTCCTTCTCATTCCACTTGCTCTCTCTCACTCTTTTCCTTCCCTTCCTTCCGGTGAATCAGAGGTTGCGGAGACGACTCCGGTGGTCGGTGACGAGCGTGGTCGTGCGATTCCGACGTGAGGCGTGCGGAGGTGGACGCGCGAGAAGGTTCCAGAGGCGACGTTGCGCGAGCAAGGCTCCGGTGGTTTCGTCGTGTTCGAAAGGTATGCTGACTTCTTAGTGTGTTTTGTTGTTCACCCTCATGTGAGGGATGTGTTGGTCGGTTGGGGGAGGTCGGAGACCTCTCTGGCGACGAGTTTGAGCGTAAATCCGTGGCTGGCGCAAGGTTGCAGACGACCAATGGTCGACCGGGTCCCTTCGGACGGTCAACCGATGTAGTGTATTTTTTCCCGACTTTAACCATCACCGGTCGAACGATGCCTTGTGGCGGTCGACCGGTAGTGCATTGTGCCGGTGGGTCGGGATTGCCTGTTGTGTTTCGGTCGACCGGTTCCTTGTGTTCGTTCGACCGGAACTTAAGTGTACTGAATAGAGATGCATGCTTGTTCGACCGATTATTTATATGTGTTCGACCGTTTATGACTTAGAACTGCTAGGATGCCCTGGTAGTTTTCGGTCGACCGAGACCCCTGAGTCGGTCGACCGGTAGTATTGAATTGATGTTGACCAGAATCCGGATTTTGACCTCGTTTCGGTCGACCGGTTTTAGACTCTTGTTCGACCGTTAGGACTTAGGTTTTGCGTAGAGAGTTCGACCGTTGCAGACTTTCGGTCGACCAATTCCCTTGAGGAAGCGGTCGACCGGGTTGCCTCTTTTGGTCGACCGCTTGTGCACAGAACTGAATTCCCGGTCCTTTTTAGGATGCCAACTCTGTCCACGGAAACATGTGTCCTCGCATTGTGCGTGAGCCGGGAGGTGACAGTGGGCGCGTACGCGTGCCTGCCCAGGGACCGCCGTGTGGAAGAGTGTGGGTGTTCGGGACGTGTGACCTCCGTGTATGGATCGTGACTTGATGTGATGGATTGATGGACTCATTGTAGAGTAGCAGGCCTGAGGGATCATGGATCCCAATGTATGATGTTGTGCGAGCACGCAACTGTCGTTGGGTAAGGTGACTACTGGCCTGTATGACTACGGAGGTCGCTGCCCTACTTTTATAGTGGCGCGGTTGATGTTTGCGGCTCGTGGAGCCTGATGACCTGGCGGACTTCGGTCTAAACCTGTCCGATGTTGTGCCGGACGTATTGATGGACCACCTATGTTGTGTCGGTGATGCCGCTGATGTTGTTCTGGAGATGATGATTGATGGGCCGATGTTGTTCCGGTTATGTTCCTCAGATGGGCACCTACTGAGATGATGATTGATGGACCGACCGAGCGACGACTCTATTGGTGTGGTTTCGACCACGAAGTTACAGATTTGTTTCTTATGGCGCGGACCTGGCAAATGCTCCTTACTGAACCGCATGTTTAGTGTAGCCGCGTGTGGGGAGTGTCACGTCTTGTTCCGCTAGACTGTATGTGCCTACAGTAGGTCTCCTAAGGAGACCCGATGATGATTGTCGGACTGATGTCCCGTGTTACCCTTCGGGGAAACTGTTTTCCTTACTGTTGATGACATGACATGCTACTAGTATGATAGATTCATTTGTACTACTGAATGCATATAGGTGAGCTTGGCATACGGGGTTTCCCTATGGAAACTCAGGCATTGTTGTTGCATGTTTTATTTCAGGACCGCAGTACGTCCAGTTTGGTGGTCATCAGCGGGCGCGCGCATTCTGGGATCGGATCCTCTCGTTCGGACAACTGAGGTTGACATGATTACTTGTATCTCCTTTGTTTTATTTGATGTAATCATGTAGCTTTTGACAAACTCTTATGTAATTTGGTGCACCACTTATATATTGTATGAGAAGTAACAGTCCCATCTTTTGATTATTGGTCTCTGTTATCTCGATGTTAATTTTTAAAATTTCCATTGTTTCGGGATGTTACAAGTTTTCTCAATTCCACACTCATGCCTGCCACATAAACGAGTATTCTTTGTTGGTTGCACCCATTCTCCGAATCCCATACGAGTAAGAGAATACGGGACGGGTACCATGGACATGGCCAGTATAAAATCAATTTATACATCTGTTAATGTTATCAAATGTTTTGCATTTAATTCATCCAAAGCCAACCCAATTTACACCTAAAGTAATAACAAATTAATATCGTCTTTGATACCTAAAGTAACAACAAATAATATTAATACACATCCAAAAGTACGATAGTATGTGCCCATAAAGAAACATGTAAATACTATATTTGGAACAAGTTTAACAACCTAGATTAGACCTACGTAACGGGTCGTGCCCGAGGCACGGTCATCGTGTCGTGTCGCTGTTCTAACGGCTCTAAGAGCCGTTGGTGCTTCTTCTTTTTTTAAAATTACTAAAAGACCTTCCTCCTTCCTATATAAATCCCCAACCCCTCTCATTTTTTCCACACAAAATTCATACTCTTCTTCCAAATATTATCTACTCTTTCTCTAATTACACTGATTTCGGTGGAGACGGATCGAGTTTGAGCTAATACATAAAGCCTAAAGCTACAAGCAGACCGTTGACTGCCAATTTCGTGACTCCTTCGCTATTCATTTCCCAAGCTTTTCTAATATTTTATAGTAGTTAATTTTAGTCCATCAATCATCATCCATGTGACTTTCTCATTTATGAAAAAATTCACTTTTTGTTTGCATATTTAGTAATTTCCATGATTTTAACATGTGATTCTGAAGAAAAGGATAACTACCTCCCCTCTTATTAATCGACCTAGACCTATAGGTACAACTAGTTGGAAAAAAAATATCTTCAGTATGGGATGATTTTGATGAATGACGAACGGTTAAGGGTAAACCAATTGCTACTTGTATACATTGTGGTAACGTATATTCGACTAAGTTAAATGGAGGAACCGGTTATCTAGGTAGACATTACTTGTATGTAAACTTTAGAATAATGTAGTATCAGTAGTGGATTCACGTCAATCCGTTTTAGACACAACTAGTGGAAGTTTAAATTTCAGATGATATTGTCCAATTAAAAGTAGAGAAATAATTGTTGATTTCATAATTAAAGATGAACTATCATTTAACACATGTGAATCTAAAGGCCTTAGGGAAGCAATTCTCTACCATAACCCGCAATTAAACCATTTTCTAGAAGAACACTTAAAAATATTGCATTTGATAAAATTGATAAAGAAACAGAACGCATGAATATTAGTTATTTCTTCAATGAACACTAAGGTAGCATTAACTAGTGATGTTTGGACCGGTCCAAATAATTATCATTATTGTTGCATAATTGCTCATTATCTAGATGATTCATGGTGTTTAAATAAAATATTATTTCTTTTTTACCTATTTTGCATCACACACTACCAAAGTTATATTCAATCATATTAAAGATGTCATGGTAGCTAATAATCTTGAAAATAAAGTTTATGCAATTGAGTTTGATAATGCTACTAATAACAGTTCTGCAATACAAATGCTTATAAATTATTGTCATCCACTTGTAGATGGTTTACTCTTTCATATCAAATGTGGTTGTCATACTTTGAACTTGGTAGTACAAGATGGACTTACCATAATTAAACCTTACTTAGAAAATATTAGGAAAGCAATACTACATATTAAAGATGTCATGGTAGCTAATATTAGGAATGCAATACTAGGAAAATAATGAACTAGTTGTTTATGTAGGTTGCAGTAGTACATCTAGATATCATGAATTTAGAAAAAGTTGTGCGTATAATGAAATTAAACCTAGGAAGTTTAAAGTTATTGTCCCCGTATATTGAATTCTACTTATGAAATGTTAAAACGGTGTTATCCTTATAATCTTGCAATTACAACCTTTTATAATGAAAAACAAAATGAGTACATGTAACCGATTTATATTGGGAAAATTGTAAAATTATGTTAGATTTTCAAAACTTTTTTTCACCTTCACTACTATATTAAGTGGACAATATTACCCCACCTCTAACATATTTATCTATGAATTACTTCCAATTACTAGAGTATTTGTGAAATATAGGCAACATGGTGGGTTTTTTGAAATTTTAAATGTATGGAGGCTTTGTTTAATAAATATCAGAATCCCCCCCTCCCCATTTAGTTTTTGTTTAGTTTTTATTATGGATCCTAGATTTAAGATTATTGGTTTACAAGTTTTCTTGGAAGAATTTTTTGCAAATATGAATTACGAAAATTTCAATATAATGAGCATAGGTGTAGGTCTTTGTTAATTAAATATTTTGAAACATATGAAAGACTATATAATGTAAATCAAATGAGTTCAAATGTTAGTTCATCATCACAACCACTTCCAACTGCAATGGACCTAGACGACGACTCCCAATTGAATTGGTTAAGTCAAAAAAGCAAATTTAGTGCAAACTCACACACAAAATGATTTTAATTGGATATTTAAACACTGAAATTTACTTAAGTATTACAGAGCTAAAATCTTTTGATGTTTTAGACTGGTAAAGAAAGAACTCAGGTAGGTTTTGTATTTCTTTCAGCCCTCAAAAATCGTGCGGTGAACAGTTCTCGACACTCAAACGATTCGAATTTCATTCGTCATAAAAAATATATTGGCATATGCATAGGAACAATTTTTTAATGGTTTGATTCGAGATTGTTTTTGGATTTTTTGGTGTATCTGTAAACCATGTGGCAAACTTTTTTTGTACACCAAGTGACATTTAGCAATTATGAAACACAACCAATAGTTTCATTCACAATAAACACTTGAATAGTCCAATCGTAATTAGGTGACTAGAATGGTATAAAATAATTGACAATTCAATTTCAATTCGATTCTTCTCAATCAATAATTGATACATAAATGTATTGGGAATTCCGAAGAATTCCCACCACTAGCACATGCGGTCTTCCAGTTAATGTATGGTTCTTCCCCACACCCATACAATAAATCATTTTATTTTATTGTGGGGTCCCATACATCAATCTGTGTCAATACAATAGATATCAGATTTGTATCCGTGGTCCTACAGCCGCCAATAATCTCATAAGAGATTTCTCCCATCGGGCCCAATACTCTGAAGAGTTAGAATGCCCCGTAGAGCCAGTAGTGTCACCCCAATTCATTAATATTTTTAAATTCGATTCACATAACTGTGAACAAAAATGCACAAAAATAAGGCCATGACACAAATACATGCTATAAAAATCATGATTGTTATCAGACTTTTGAAGAATTGAGACCTGTTAAGCAATACAAATCAAATTTCCAAAACAACTAGTCGCCACTTAAATTGACTGAGTTACTTATAATAAAATCGTAGATGACGAAATAGGTTAAACACTTTACAAAGATATAGCACAAAATGTACACTTAAGGCACATCTCATGATGATACCAGAAAAATACTCAAAATAAGACAATAAAGTAGTTGATTTTTGAAAACATATACAACTTAGTCATGAAGTCAAGAAATAACAATCCTAGCAATCTAGCTCTTCAAAAATAAACTCCACCTCAGTTACGTATGTTCATTATTTTCAACCATTCATATAATATTACGGGCTCAACCAAGCCGAATAATATAATAAATTGTTGAACTTAAACCTAACAAGCTTATTAAGAAAAACAACTAGTAGTCCAATTAAAATGAGTGATATGAAGCCACATATTGAATCAACTTAATAATCTAACATTCAGAAGAAGAAAAAGGAAAATATACTTATCTCTTGCGATAGACAATCCTATAGTTTAAAGGCATAAGTTAGTTACAATTAAGCACATGATTTTAGAAGCAACATCATCTTAAACATTGAAGACAAGAATAATCCTTTTATTTATTTTCTTACTATTCCATTCTAGATATTGTAAGCAAATAACGATTCTACAGGTTCAGGAGTACCTTTCTTGGAGAGAATTTGTGGCAGCGGAAGGAAGATCAGAGGTCACCTTACGGAATCCTTCTCACCGGTCGGTCTCCTACTCTCTTGGAGAAGAAGCACGTGTCCACAACCCAAGAGTCTACGGATTAGCTTGGTGGATGTGGAGGGACGAATGGGAGAGAGAGGGAGAGGTGGCGGCTAGGGTTTGGTGGGGCTAGGGTTTGCACACAAGAATTAGTCCATCCAATGGGAGGCTCCCCTCCTTATATAGATGGCCCCACCCAAAAACCCTAATGTGCAACCAATGAGAGTGTGCCACGTGTCAGTGCTTTGGGCAAACATCATCTTAATCCTTAGATCAATCCAATATATCCCACTTGCACAATAGCACGTCAACAACACGTCATCTTCTTTTGTGTCCCTGACACATACGTATATATCCCCGATACATACAATCATAAGATGGCAATGTGTCACCTCTTCATGTGCCCCTGACACATATGTATACATCCCTGATATATACAACTATTTCTCTCTTCCAAGAATGCATCCACAATACGCAAGTCTCTGATCATGTATCCCTGATACAAGACCATATGTGTCCCCGACACATGTACTCTTTCGATCATACGGACAAATGGGTCGTGCGACCGGTGATGCACCTGCAATTTAGGAGTCTCAAACTAGAAACCTTACTAGAAGGCCAGAATGACAACATCCTCACAAAAATAACAATTAAGCAGTCAAATGCACATCACTGTTCCCCAGGTTTACTCAGAAACTCACTTGACATGAACGGTATCTCGATCCCTCGGAGAGAATACCTTCTTGTCCTCAAGGTACTTGCTACTGTATCCAATACAGTTGGGCCCAGCAAATACTTTTAGTGCAGTCGAGTCAAACCTTTCCCTTCGCCCCAGACCACCATTACACTCAGAGTTGACTCCTTTCCCGAAGATGCCTCTTTAGACCGAATCTCTCATGGTCATAGATAACATCCCAAAGTAGCCACATCAACTCTTTATTTCATGGTGTCGTCGAAGGTCACTGAGGGCAACTAAATGGCAATCAAGTCTTGGACTCACACAGTGAAGGAGCAGGGATCCATCCTTTCACTTCCAAATGGTCGCTCAGCACATGTTGTATGACAAACATGCTATGGTGGATCATACTGCACACAACAGTATGTCTGTCTCTCAACACCATACAAGTCTTAGTCCAGTCGCACCCCCTCTGCGCCTGACCGGAGCTTCATCATTGTCGCCTTAACACCATACAGGTGTTACCTGGCGCCACATGTGATGCTCGTACTTGGCTTCTATAGGTCACATGAATCGTGGGAACATTCATGTGAATCCTCACCAACATAGAGGATCTCATCTTGATTCCTAATCAAGGCGACTGTCCTATCATGAACTACTCTGGATCTATCATACAAGATCTCATCATGATCAGTCTCATCTCTGCTCGCTATCAAAAGCGTCAGAGGCGAATGCTCGTGTGAGTAAGCATTCTTCAGCCTATTGACAGAATAATATTTTATGCTAGAACAACTATATAAACCAAACAGATATAGTTGAAAGGAAAAACACAATCACTCATAAAAGGAAGTTAGACATGCCAATACATCAAAGTTTGCGTAAGCCTAAGGACTTCACATGACACACAAACGAGTCCTTAGCTATAGCCTTGGTTAGAGGGTCAACTACCATAAGACTAGTAGACACATGTCTCAACTCAACTTCCTTTCTCGCTATAATGTCCTTCACAAAGTGGAACCTTGTCCATTTTGGTCTTCTCTTCAGGAGTCTCAGGATGCTTATCAAGGCTTAAGTGCAAGCCCTTCTCAACAGGAGTGTCGATTGGTTTGCATTTGTCCATATGGCATTTCTTCAAGATGTTGTTAATGTAAGTCTCTTGAGACAATCCCAGAAGTCTCTTGGACCTATTTCTAACTATCTTGACACCAAGGACGTAGCTAGCTTCACCCATGTCCTTCATATCAAACGTGGAGGACAACCACTCCTTAGTGGATTTCAGCAGCTCTTTGCTATTGCCAGCCATGAGTATGTCATCAACATACAAGGTCAGAATGACAAATTTACCATTGAATCTCTTAACGTACACATAGTGATCTTCCACAAGCATAGAGAATGAATTCTCTGTTATAGCTTGATGGAAGCGAATGTTCCACTGTCTAGACGCTTGTTTTAGGCCATACAAGGACCTCTTGAGCTTGCACACTTTGCGCTCTTGTCCTTTGACTTCAAAACCTTGAGGTTGATCCATGTAGATCTCTTCCTCAAGTTCTCCATTGAGAAGAGCAGTCTTTACATCCATTTGGTAAAGCTCTAAGTCCATCTGAGCTACAATAGCTAGTAGAAGGCGGATGGAGGCAAACCTAACCACGGGTGAAAAATGTTTCCTCAAAAACCACGCCTTCTCTTTGGGTGTAGCTTTTAGCTACCAGTCTAGCCTTGAATCTATCAATAGATCCATCCGCCTTCCACTTTATCTTGAGGATCCACTTGGCTCCAATGGCCTTTCGGTTCGGCGGTAAGTCAACCAAGTCCCAGACTCGATTAACTCTCATTGACTCCAACTCTTCCCTTATTGCTTCTAGCCACTCTTTCGCATTTGGACCCTCCAAAGCCTCTTTCCAAGTCTTTGGTTCTTGCTTATCGATTACTGTCATCCCGGATGATTCATAATCAATTTCTTCTTGAGCTTTCATAAGAGCCTCTTCCTCTAAGCGAAACCGCCTACGAGGAATGAGCCCGCATTTGCTTTGACGCAGATGGATATCTGATGGCTCATCCTCCGTGAGAGCTATCGGATCCTCAGCATTGCTGCTCCCACTAGGATCGACTGGTGGAACCTTATGTTCAACTTCCAGATCATGATCCCGTGGAGTGGCAATGTCCTCATCTTGTTGTTTCAAAGAAGTCCACTGACTCTTTGATAGCTCCAGCAAGGGTTGGAAAATCATTTTCCAAGAATGTGGCATCCCTAGACTCCAGTTCCGTCCTTTCATTCTCGTCTACCACGATAAAAACATAACCTTTGGAGAAATCACTGTATTTTACAAAGATACACTTTTCCCTCTATGTCCTAGTTTTCCATATCGGTGACTAGTAGAATGAATGTAAGCCGCGCATCCCCAAGGACGCAGCAGACTAAAATCAGGCTTCTGTCCTGTCCATAACTCATATGGAGTTGAGGGAACCGATTTTGTTGGAACTCTATTGAGGATATAGGCAGCAGTCATTAGAGCATCTCCCCAAAACGAAATTGGTAAGCTCGCATGCGCCATCATGGATCTAACAATGTCTAGCAACGTTCTATTCCTTCTCTCGGCAACACCATTTTGCTGAGGAGTATAAGGCATAGTGAGTTGTCTAGATATCCCCTTTTCATCACATAACTCTTTAAACATTATGGAGAGATACTCACCACCTCTATCTGTTCTAAGAGTTTTTATCTTATTATCCAACTGATTCTCAACTAAGCTCATGAATTTCTTAAAACATTCTAGAGCTTCTGACTTGTGAGAGATAAGATAAATATGACCATATCTAGTGAAGTCATCAATGAATGTGATGAAGTAACTTTGTCCATGTCTAGTACGCACATTCAAAGGTCCACAAATATCTGAGTGAATTAGTTCTAAAGGAGAAGTATCCCTAATGGCTTTTCCGAACGGTTTTCTAGTTGCCTTTCCAGCTAGACAAGATTCACAGGTCGACAATTCAAATTTGGAGCATTCTCCTAATACCCCCTCCTTTGTCAACTTGTTCATCCGGTCAACACCAATGTGACCTAGTCTAGCATGCCACATAACTGAATCATTATTCATGGAACTTTGGCTCATAAAGGCACTAGCGTTATGATTGAAATCATAAATTGCGTCCAACACAATAAAACCGTCAGAAAGAAAAGCACGTCCATAATAAATGTTAGAAAGTTATAAACTCATATCATTGTTCTCAAGAACAACTTTAAAACCATGTCTCATCAAGACAACAACAGAAATAATATTTCGCCGTATAGCTGGTGCATACAACACGTCGTGAAGTAATAGGATCCAGCCACTTCGAAAAGCCACTTTGCATGTGCCAACTCCAAGAACTTCAATGCTAGTGTTGTTTGCCATGTTTATTCGCCTCCCACTTGGAACACAACGATATTCCACGAAGGCAGAACGATCCTTTGTTACGTGGTCTGTGGCACCTGAATGCACAATCCACACAGGAGAATGATCAGTGGGCATCACAGAACTAGTCACGTTACAATTCGAGGGATTACACACAGTAATTACCTTTTGCTCAGTGCACTCACGAGCAAAATGTCCAGTCCTTTCCAGCTTTGTTTTCTGTTTTGTTTGCATTTGTACCCTTCTTGCCTTTAAAACCCTGAGCTCTATCTCTTTTGTGCTTAAAACCTGCACTCCTCCGAGGAGCGCCAGCTTCAGCAGCAAACACTTCAGTTAGAGGGGCTTCCGCAAGCATGTGGTCCTCCTCCAGCTCTAGGTGTTTTGCGACCTGGTCAAATGTCCTGATGTCATCAACATGGGTCAGATGGACCTTCATATGCTCCCAACTCTTCAAAGGCAATGATCTGATGAGAGCAGACACTTGCTCCTCATCGTCTTAGAACGACCGGCAGCACTCAGCTCGCTAATCATGTTTGACATTGCGGTAATATGCTGCCTCATTGTGTAACCTTGGCGCATTTTATACCCATCAAACATAAGCCCAAGCTGACGGGCCCTTGTGACGGAGGTCACTCCGTACTGAAACTTCACAGCTTCCCACAAGGCCTTTGCAGTTCGAAACTTTTCGAACCGCAGTAACAGATCGTCCCTCATTGAACTTAGAATTGTGATTCGAGCAATTCGGTCTTTCTTTTTCCATGCATTATAAACATCCAAGTTTCTGCGATGTTGCGCAGTATTCCCCTCCTCGGGGGAGACATAAATTGGTTTATGTTTTCTAACATGTCCTGATCCTCTAAGAGATACTCAATTTTACGATGCCACAGATCGTAATTTCTTTCATTGAGTTTATCTCCTCGAGTCATATCAGCGACGATGCTTTTGGAAGCAGCCATAAAGAATCTAGGACAATCAAAATACATAGCGATACATGAGTTCTAGCATAAAATATAACGAGCTACAATAATCATAAAGAATAAACTGACTTAATAGCTATAGCATTCAGACCAAAATAAAACATAAAGCATTCGATCAAATCCTCATGTAATAGTTAATAAAGTCATTTTACTAATCTAGATATTGAGCTCCATCATGATTTAATGACCCAAAAAAACATTTCAAATCATGGTAAATCAGCAAATAAAAAAATATTTGCCGCCGGTTGCAAGGTGGTTTACACAAAACACTTCAACCTTGCAACTCCCACTAGGCATGCGAGTTCCCAAAAAAATGGTTTTCAAAAAAATAATCAACATCACACAGATATGATTACTACATTACTTCCATATCGAGCTAATGATCCCCATTAGGGATTTAGCCTCGTCGACGGGAACCTGCATGAGTCTTATAGCAATAATATCGCAATAATAAAAATAAAGGAGCCCCTCGTCTCCTTAGGGCAATAAACAATCCACAGTCCATAATTATTACAGTCCATAAATATTACAGCCCATTGCGGTAACTATTGCAAATGGAAATAAATGAATGAAATTACGCTCATCTCTCAGTAAGGCAGTAAATAAAATCAGGAATCATTCATTCCACATAGCCACAATCTTTCCATACGTTAGCACAATCCGACGTATGAAAAATAACATAAAGTGTGTACCTAATTCAAACAATAAGGAAGTAATGCACAATGAAACAATGCATGAATGGGGCACGAAAATAGGCAAAAAAACGTGTTAGGTAATGACAACCAATCTCCACAATAATCATTCTCAAAACAGGAAAAAAAATTCTTTTTTCCATAATCAATATAATCATGCAATCAATAATAATTATGCTACTTCTAATGGAAAGAAAAAATTCGAAATTATATGGTGGAGAACACATATTTTTTGCATTAAAGGAAAGCATCCAAACATATTTTTAAGGCAATAAAATTCCAGCCCATAATATCTTTCCAAAAATTTCAGAATTAGCCAATCTTTCCATAATCAATATAAGCATGCAATCAACAATAATTATGCTACTTGTAATGGAAAGAAAAATTCGAAATTCTTTGGTGGATGGCATCACATATATGCACATTTGATGAAAAGGAAATATTTCAAATGAAATGCATGCAATCATCCCAAAAGAAATCCGAAATATCCTTAATGAGATTAACATATATGTGCATTCAATCATAAAGGAAATATTTCAAATGAAATGCATGCAATTATTCCAAAAGAAATCCGAAATATCCTTAATGAGATTAACATATATGTGCATTCAATCATAAAGGAAATATTTCAAATGAAATGAATGCTCTCATTCCAAAAAAAAAACGAAATATACGATATGGTAACTCAATATTCATGTATACATGCTCAAAGATTAGAATAAATAATATCTAACCCTAATTCGTAAAAATCAGGAAAAATAGACATCTTATTTCATGTATACATGTGCATGATTTAGAAGAATCAACATGGAAAATAACTTCTGATTTTATCTAATACATGCACAAAGAATAGAGGTAACAGCACAGAAAAAAACAGAATTCTGGTCACATCTATGTATGTGCAATGATAGGAGAGCAACATATCATATTGACTCGAAATAAAATCAGGAAAAATCCATCTTAAACCATGCACATATGCTCAAGAATGGAGGAGCAAAATCTAACCCTAGATGCATGCTCTAATGAACCATAACATGCACAACATGTAGAAACTAGTCTAAACCCTAATTGCATGTTAGAAAGAAATCAGCAAACATGCACCACTTATATCTCTAAATGAATGATCATATTATTTCATTTAAAGATCAAAAGCCTTTGAGTTTTCATTTCCAGAATATGAAAACGAATTTGAAAGAAAAAAAAATCATGAACAATCAACATATATAACATGCACATCATGTAAATAAGCAATGTTGATTTTCTGTTTTCTTTATTTCTCTAAAAACATAACCACCGAATATTTTGTTTTTATCTCAAATCAGATTATCATGAAACAAAATTCGTCAAACATGGTGAGGATTCGAAGGTAACCGAGATGCCTCTGGTACCAATGTAAGCAAATAACGATTCTACAGGTTCAGGAGTACCTTTCTTGGAGAGAACATGTGGCAGCGGAAGGAAGATCGGAGGTCACCTTACGGAATCCTTCTCACCGGTCAGTCTCCTACTCTCTTGGAGAAGAAGCACGTGTCCACAACCCAAGAGTCTACGGATTAGCTTGGTGGATGTGGAGGGACGAATGGGAGAGAGAGGGAGAGATGGCAGCTAGGGTTTGGTGGGGCTAGGGTTTGCACACAAGAATTAGTCCATCCAATGGGAGGCTCCCCTCCTTATATAGATGGCCCCACCCAAAAACCCTAATGTGCAACCAATGAGAGTGTGCCACGTGTCAGTGTTTTGGGCAAACATCATCTTAATCCTTAGATTAATCCAATAGATATTATTTCCACAAGTCAAAGCAAACAATCAAAGTGAGATTCATGGTTAACATGTCACAGGAGGAGTTGGGAATCACACCATCATTGCTGGAACATGGCCAACCATTCCCATCATTGCTGGAACATGACCAACTATTCCCAAACTAAAAAGAACGTAATCATTACTCAATGGACGTTCGAAATTCGAAAATTCGAAAATTCGTTTGCGTCAGGTTTGAAAAATATTCGGTCCAAAGAATATCTGATCCGGATAATATACAATTCTTGTAATATTCGAGACATGCGAATGCAAATATGGATGTTGATACATTCGATCCGAATAATATCTGATCCGAGATTGAATATCTGTATTATAAGATCTGTATCCATATTTGTATTATATACTTATGCAATACATTATTATTCCTTGAAGTATTCATATTTTAACCTTATGTGATTATATTTTGAATATATAATTTAAATTTATTTATTCAAAAAAAAAAATACATCTACTGATCACATTTACACAAACATTGAATATCATTTTCAGAATATGGAGTTACAAGTTAAGATGAAGTAAATTAATATTTGAAACCAAATAAAATTATAAATGTGACTATATATAAGAATTTGTCAAAGTGAAAATGAAAAATGTTACAATGTGATAAATTATGTTTACGGATACAGATATTATCCGTATTCAATACGAATCCATCAAATATCTGAACAGATATAAACTTTTCATATCTGCAAGCAATCTGTATCTGTATCCGCAAATTTCATGAAGATACGAATATGAATATACCTATATCCGATCCGTTGACACCTAATAGGCTCGCAATTCAGTCCAATTGTCTGATTTTGTCTCACCAGATCCAGTTTGGTCAATCTGGCTTGCAGAAATCAAGTGATGGTACATAAGACTAGTCAACTAAAAGAGCATGAGATTCGGCGTGCCTGTTTTTATGTCGAAGGCAGTTGGGTGACAATCGGTACAAGGCCATATACCAAACAGAGGGCTACTTATTTCTCGGTTTATAAACATGTTAAAGTACAGATCGTAACTGCTTCTTGAGACAAAGAAAGTTGTAAACCCACTAGGTTTAAGGGTTCATATATCAAATTATCTAAACAATTTCACTAAGACAGCTCAACCGGCCCATTCAATATTTCCATATAGACATCTACATGATACACCATACAGAAGGTGAATAACGTTTATCTTTCGAAAACAAACAACAAAGATGGTTCTTATTACGTAAGATGAGCCGTCGCTGATTCAGCCACTGTGTATGCCATGCTCCTCCAAATTAATTTATCAACGAAGAAGAAAAGAGCAATCCTGAGTCCAGTGCCTATGCAACTTCCATGGTTATCGCACTTGAAGTTTGCTGCAAGGAAAAATCCTATGCATTAGGCACAAATTCAGAGTAAAGATGACTAGAAATTAATTAAGTACCAAATGAAAACTACACGATGATATGAAAAAAGGTTGATGTATCCTTAAGTAAATTTGTTGGCCAAATTACCAAGTTGATTACATTGTAGTATTTAGGATCTTGGGCCAACCTCGTCACAGCAATCCATCGGACGTAAGCAGCATGATAGATAGCTTTAGAATTCACTTGTGTTCCTATCAAATGCAACTGTCCTAGGAAGGACAAATGACCCACAAAGCATCCACTTCCCAGGCGTAACAAGTCGTACTCTGCGCATTTCAATGTCCATAATAGAAACACCGAGAGCCACTTTTATCCTCTGCAATCCAATGATTTAAAATAATGAACTTTTAAAAAGATGGTGTGATGACTGACTTTGTAGAAAACAATATATCTTTACCTCCTGAAAGTTGAACTCCGGATTCTCAGACTTAGAGAATCCATAAACGTGAACTCTAGGTAACACCACATCCTTCGGTCTCCTTGAGAGTACACCCCTGAATGCACCTGTCAACCAAAACCTTTTAGAGAGAGAGAAAAAACTATTGAAAAGTAAAAAATTATGTGCAATAAATAGAAAGCCAATTGCATCATTTCACAGAAAATTAGATTAGTATTCTTATTTGATGCGCTTTCAGATACCACAGGAAGCGACTTCATACCACAGCATTGATGGCTGATTTTAATGTGCAGCAGCAGAATTCCTGAATGTCTGAGGCCATACAGATATAGTCTTCGATGTTCAGCAATCACAATGACAATGTAATTTTTAAAAAATATATTATAATGATTTAAAATGCTATAGGAGCTATTTTAAGGCTACTAAAATACTAGCAAGGTTTGTTGTGTAAAATAAAAATATGTGCAATCCAGACTAACAATGAATGCTTTCATAAACTATTCAAAAAAATACGAGAGACAACTGATGGCAGATAAATTTCACTGTTTTAGGAATTAAATGACATCATAAAATGCAGTTATTGGTCTAGATAACAATCATTTATGCAAGTACACCACAGCTACATATTCAAGAATCATATTCCAGCACTAAGGAGACCATAACCGTCAAAATAAAATAAGTCAGAAGGAAGCTTTCAAAACCAAAAATAAGCCAGTGAGACCGAATACTCAAAACCACACCCTCAACCTAGAAAAATGACACTTTCTAAAGCATCTCTCAAAGGCATAGCCACTGTTTACAGATGAATTTGCAATACAAGGACTTGATTAACATGTTCACTATAAACGTGATGCAACTAAATGTTACACTAACCAAGAAACTCAGCAGCATCATTTGGCAAATTCATAACCACTTGTGTTATGGAATACGTTCGGTCCATAGAAAACACTAACTTGATGAATCTTCTAGCGTCCATATTAAATACCTGTAAGCCAATAAAAAAGTGTTATATTCCCACAAATATATAGCAAGTGCCTTGAAGACGCACTAACTAGATGATTAACATATTCATGAATTCTGACAAAGGAGATTCAGATTCACAGTCAAATCTTGTTTATAAATCCTATAACTTTATTGTGTCAATTATCAACCTCTACTTTTCTCTCAAGCTTGTTTAGAACTATATTTTTATCAAGGTAGTCAACAGCAACAGGGTTTAGATCATTTGCATAGACACGCTTCACTTTTTTCGCTGCGGATATGGCTATTGGACCAACTCCAGAAAAAACATCACCTGTGTAGCAAAAGCTTTAGCGAGACAGCGAAAGAAAACTGCAATTTATATATCTATAAGCACAGGACAAGAAGAATACTAGGAAACAAATCATCTGACACTGGAAAAATTAAAACAATGCGTTTAAAAAAAATAGTGGTAAAAATATGTACGGAAACACTTCAAAATGCTTTCTCTGAAGTGCTAGGATCAGAGAAGATACATACAATATAATGCAAAACTTAAAAGAAGTTTAGTGTAAATAATCTAATAAACTTCCAAAAGGTTTAAAAAAACAAGACAAACGATAAATTGTAGTGTAAGCACATAACATAGAGTTTGAAGTTTCTGGCTAAACACAATATACTACGAAGATTCAAAAATGAAAAAAGGTGATGTCAAATACAAAATAAAATAAATATATACAGGAATAAGCTCTGAGGGGGCTAGCGCAAGAACCCACAAGAATGAAAAATAATATGATGTTGCGGGGACTTACATACGACATCATTAATAGAGAAGCCAAAAATGAGCCTCTGCCTCTCAGTGCCTAATCGAGAATTCCAATATCTGCATAAAGAAATATAAAAGTTAAAGATGACGGAAACCAACCAATGAATATGAATAAGCATGGGAAAGTAAAGTTCATGATTGTCTTAACTCTTAAACATCATGCCAGGATTAGAAAAGGTAACAATTTCAAGTTTGCAAGTAAAAGCAATTGGTACCCTGAGTCCCTGACGCTTGGTTTTAACCATAATATCCACTATGACACCATTAAACACCTAAAATTAAAAATCTAACTGGTTTAGCATATCAAGTTGTCCCAAATGCGCAAAAGGTCAATCATAAAAAGGAAGGCAACCTTTTCAACTAGCTTCTCTATAATAAATTGAAATTGAAGTGAGATTTCACTTTTCAAAACATCAACATTACACCAATGCCTAGGCGAGGAAAGGAGGGTCAGGTGTACGCAACCCTACCACTGTAAAACAGTGAGGTTGTTTCCAATTGACCAATGATGCAAATGCAATTGACCATCTACGATTCACAATAGATAGGAAATGCAAATCGTTAAAATAGTCATTTGATATAGACTATGATGCTCCAAATGCCAAAAAAACAACTTAATCTTTGAAACAATGTAAATGAACATACTTTTCACAACAAACTATTAAAATTATCTATTGGTGATCAACAAAGTATCCAGAATTAATGTGTGCAAGTAAAAGAGATTGTAAAAAAAATTCAAATGCTAAGAGAATGCCTCGAAGGCCCCACAAAAAAGTGTATTTTCAATGAACATGGACTTAGTGGTAGGACATTTTCAAATATTGCAGCAGAAGATTACTTAAAACATTTATGCATGAAATAAACCCTTTCCCAATTGTTTCAAAAATTGTCAGTTCTTAATGTCAAAACTTGGAAAACCTACACTTTCGCTAAATCAACATGAAAGCGAAGTCCATTCTCCACTACCGTAGTTACAAGAGAGTGATTTCCAGCCAAAACTTCAAGCTCCATGGTCCGGTAGACATTCTGGATATTGTCGACCTTATTAACAACTGTTTGTATTTGAGCCTTATTTTTGTCCAAGATTACCTGTAAAAGTTAAGAAAAATTAGAACATTTTATGTTTGACACCAACAGTAAGGTATTTAAACATCATGTTCAAGGCTTCAAGCATGTGAAGAGTTGCTTTTCACTCCAATTGGGAGGTTATCAATTGACGTACCTGAGCAATAAGTGTTTTATAAGGTAGGTGTTCCTCTTTCAAATTAAGGTGTGCGATGTGTCCCACAGTTTCAAAGGCCGACGGAACAATTATCCCTTCTGGTAGCAAGGCCTCTAGAACCTAAAGAGCCCAATATGTGAATATAAAATTATAAACCACAACTTGTCAAAAACAAGTTCTCATCATTCAATTGAATAAGTTTGGGACAGGAAGTGACTTTTTTTTTAAAATGACCATGTGCATTGTGCACTAATACAAAATGGAAAAAGGAAGCCCTTTTATTTATTTTTGTGAACAGCTAGCTGTTTTATTCCCAAAACGCAAAAACAAAGTCAAACTCTAGATCTGGCCTGCACGAGATTTATTTTCAACTAATATGCAAGCAGAAGGGATATTTCATATTACACTTCAACTGTTGTATCAACAAGTCAAATGGCTCAAAAGAAAAACATCCAAAACGAGAAAAGGTACACTCAAAGCGGTTGAACAGTTGAACAGAGATTAGGTATCCTTTCTCTATATAGACCTTCCTTTTTGCATTTTTATATTTGAAGTATGGTACAGTTTCAGTTGCATTGTGTTTTTTACTAAATCACTTGATAAAATTGCCACAACCTGAATCCAGAATAAAAAAATTCAGGACAAAAACATAAACGACAATGGAATAACAAAAACTTAGTAAAATGGAAGCCCATGACAGATACACAATGACCAACTTGAAAGATCCAATAATATTGTATAGTATATACCTCGTTCATTGGCCAGTAGTCATAAAACAGGGTCAATCTGCATTGAACTAGCTCATTTACAAACTGTCTGCTGTCTGTGGTGTCTTGCGTTAAAACAGCCTAGAAGAACTTCAAAAATTGAGCATCCTGTATAGTTGAAGGGCAAAGTGCATCTATAACATACATATGTGCTAAAAAACTGTTTGCTTACAACAAACATGAGAAAGTATAGAATCTGTAAACATAACACATATCTAACAGTATCACATAATGAATGTGTACATGGTTAATAAGAGGGGGAAAATGCATATATCAAGTGACATTTGGGATGTCCATTCACTACTGAAAAAATAACAGAAAAGAATCAGTTACAAGGAACAAATAAACCAAATTCGATTATTCGATATGGACAATAACTAAAGTCATATTATGGTGTGTCGGGATAGGAGAGAGAGAGTGAAGACAAATGAAGAGAAAAAAATTGGAGAAGAGAAAAGAAACGAGAAAATGTCATTATTTTTCCTTGTTTGGAGAGATGTAAAGAAAGAAAAGAAAAGAAACTTTTGGTACCATATTACCAAAGTACCCATGACTGAATTAACCTCCTTATTTCATTCTAGGGTATTTTGAGAAACATAGACAAGTTACAACTTTCTCTTCATTTCTCTCCCATTATGAAGAGAAAGTTGAGGCATCAACTTGTATAGGAGACGTTCTCTTATTTTCTCTCCTTTTCCTTCCCTAAAAATCCTATCCAAACAAGAGAAACATCACTTCCTCTCCATTTCTCTTATTTTTTCCCCATTTCTCTCCTATCCAGATACACTATAAGAGAGTACCACAAATTATATGCAAATCACTGAAAATATTCCAACATATAGCGGTAGTCTTACTTAGCAAAGTTACAAAATCAAGAGTGAAGCAAATAGGGGTGAGGAGACTTAGGAGCCTTAACCCTACCCTTTTGCAGAGATACATTACATTAGTAGTTAATTTTTGCAAGTTATATAAAACAAGCACCCTAGATCTTTGAACTGAATGACTGAACCACAACAAATGGGCCAGCAAATAGACACAAATAAAACATGCAAAAGCAGTAACAGAATATGCATACGCAAATCGAAAAATAAATGTCATATCTATATAGTCATTGCCTCATTGGGCCCGTCGAACATCTGGGGATCTTGAATGCTCACAGGCCCCAATGTGTAGGTCAACTGGTAGAGACGGTGGTTTCACAACCTCATTAACCCAGTCGAACCAGGAGAACTACCCCTTGACAAAAAAAGTGTGGACCAATGAGGAATAAAGGTAGTGACTTCTTAACCATCGAAAACCATGAATTAGTCTCACTTATTGATTTGGTTTCTAGTTTTGGTTGTACATGTTTGTGCAAGGTCACGAATAACAAGACATGTGGAACTCATGTGCAAAAGTGAGTTTGATTCTAAGAAGTAAAAACCATGGACTGATTGGGCTTCTCTTCAATGAGTTAACTAGAAACAACCTCTATAATTAGCAAGGGTATGACCATGTACATCACAATGTTCATTCAAGTTCACTTTTCTCAGACGATTTGAACTTAACCACCTGAAGTTTTCAGCACCATATATCTATTTGCCTTCATCAGAAACAACGGAAAAAATGAACACTTAAAGTAGTTATTGGTGGTTTTGTAGCATATATCACTATCACTCAAGAGTTTCTGGTTATGCTAGCTCGAACAATTCTATACTACAACAACAATAACAACAACTACGACAAAGCATGTGATCCCGAAGTAGTTGGGGTAGGCTAGAAATGTAACTCATCAATATAAAACTCCATATAGCAACAACATACAGCAATAGTTCAAAACGCCAATCTCACTAACCATCACAAATAGTCTACATTATTAGCAAGACAGATAACAAAAACATTAAAAAATCACAAAAACAAAAAACAAAAACTAGTGACTACCTTAACAGCCTCCGGCAGACCGGGAAGCCCTTTCCCGGCGTACTTGGGATCCAAAAGAAGCAACCTAGTGGGGCCCCTCCACCTCCCACCTCCAAACTCTTCCCCAAGCAACCCCCTAACATCCTCCTCCTCATCCCTCTCCCCAACAACCTCGACCTCATAAACCCTCCCCTTCACCCTCTCCCTTCTCCTCCCCCTCTCCACCTTCCGCCTTGGCCGCGACATACTCGCCAGGTTCCTGAACCTCAAGAACCCCCGACAGTTAAACTCCCTGGCCAGCTTCTCCCGGTACATCACCGGTGGAAGCGGGCCGGACTCCTCGGGAGGATCCCGGGGGAGGAGAGGGAGAAGATGGGGATCGAGGTCGTCGTTGGGGGCGCGGGCGACGTTGGGGACGCGGGGCCAGTTGAGGAGGTGGCCGCGGAGGCGGGACTCGAGGGAGGAGCAGAGATTGGAGGGGACGCGGAGGGCGGAGAGGAGGTGGGTTTGGGTGAAGGAGTCGCGGGGGAGGGTTGAGGGGGATGGAGGGGAGGGAGAGGAGAGGGGTTTGGGGAGTGATGGAGTGTGGTGGTGGAGGGAGATGGTTCGGGGTTTTCGGGTTGGGGATGGGTTGAGGAAGAGAGGGGAGAGGGAAGGGATGTAGGTCGGGTGGAAGATGGGTGAGAGGAGGAGCATGGTGGACTATGATCACTGGTCAGTCAAGCCGGTGCCGGTGAAGTCGAAGTTGAGGCTTGAGAGTGTACGTTCTCTTTCTTTTTCTTTTTTTTCGGATTTGGATACGGTTTACGGAAATTATATTTATTAGTTAGCGAGCTCAGCCCATAATTTTTCTAAATTAGTCCCATAATATCCACCACTCATTTCAAATTATAAGGTAGATTAAGAAAAAATGATTATGCTAATGAATAGTGAGATTAACTTTAAATAAGATCCAATGATGAGATATGAGGAGACTTAAACTAAATTTAATGAGTCTTGATTTACTAGAGTTTGACCCTCTATATATATATATATATATATATATATATATATATTCGAAGTGAAGACGGGATCTCGAGATTCGGTAAGGATGTTCCTACAAATAAAAATGAGAATCAAAAAACACCAAAATCTACAAGATCTAAGATAAAACGTACGTTAAAATATGATACCTATGTAGGAGAGGAAAATCTAACTCTATCTTATGGTACTTCGAGGAGATTATGACCCAAGTAGAAACCTAAAGGGCGTATGGACTCCAAACTATGAAGAAATACTTAGACATACACCTTCTATGTATAGAGGGGAGGAAGACCAAAACTTAGAGTTGAACTTTGAGGTAGCGGTTGGGACACCGACATTGAGACAGTTAGCAACCATGGCTTCCAGCCACGAGAATTGAAGATGTAGATATTTGTTTGAGTGAGCGACTTCTTGCCTCGCGACAACTTTTTTGTTTGTTTCAGCGGTTTGAAGTTGGTGTTGGAATTGCGAAATGACAATAACAACCTCAATTGAAATATAATATAAATACATCAACCATGATAAGTTATCAATGTAACGCTTTAATAAAATAAGTGTCTAATATGTTTTTCAACTATTTCTCACTTGTAAATTGTCACTCGGTATAAAATGTATTACTTTATTTAACGAATAATCAAGACAATAAGAATTTCAACATCAAATTCCCACCCTTGCATCTCTAAACCCTAGAAACCCAACACCATTAATGGAAAACACCAACCCACCCTTGCATCTTCCTCAACACTATTAAAACCTAGAAGCCCAAAGATTCAAAAGGTAGATTTGTCTACTACACTCTCCTTTTTTGCTAGTCACAGTAACACCTGGAGCTTTTTCTCGTATCCAAGTCCGCACAAAATGGAGGCTAGAAGTCTCACGATTTCTTGCCAGGTGATGTAACTGATGTTCCAATCACTTTCCACAACTTCTTGCTGGGGTTAGTCGCTCATAATTGATTCAAGTCATTGTTCCAATCGCACTTTATAACGAAACTAAAGTTATTGATAAAAACCCTAACTCATGTAAATCGGAGTAGGAGAATCCTAAGTGGAACTTAAAAGGAAAACTCTAATGAGGAGAGGAAACTCTAACTCACACAAGATAAAGTACAAGGAAATGTGAAGGAGGCTGGAAGAAAATATTTTCCAACCTCCTCTGACGGAAAAGCCTAAGGTGTCGATTAGGATTTGAAAACAATACCTAGAGCAAACCCTAGGAGAGAGGAGGAGTGAATGTAATTTGACAAGGTATACATTCTCGTTCTTTATGGCATTTTCTTTCTAAAGCTAGATTAGTTAATTTTATTATTAATCAATTATTAACATATTCACACAAGGGTGGCAATTTGGGTCATAATACGATAACTTGACACAAACCCAAAACAAAAAATACGGTTTGGGTTTACATAAATGAGTTTGTCATACTGGATTGCGATTGACACGTTAATTAAATTGATTGGGTTTAACATATGTAACTCATGTCCGACCCATTTATAGATATCTTTATAATGTACCTACATGTGTTTGTGTATTTATAATATTACAAATAATCAGAAAATAATCTTTGTACTTTTTCTGTTTTTTGTTAAAAATATATTAGCACCAATCAACAACCAATTAATCTACATAACCACTTGGGGTAATTTTTATAATCCTTTTCGAATCAAATAAAGTCTCATCCCTAATTCATATATTTACCTTAATTTTTACGAGAAAATTGGAACACATGAATCTATCTATATGAAATTACTTTTCGCATATAAAACGGTTATATGGACGAGTCTAACTCGTATATGAGGACAAACCATTTATTAAACGGGTTAGATATCAAGTTGACATGATAATATTTGGGTTGGGTTTGGATTTTCTTTTCCAACCTGTTGAACGTTTTAATTTCAAACCGCAAGTGCACGACCGCGATGAAGCGGTGGCAAGTACGGGTCGTCCTCAGGGAGGTGAGCATCCTCTTGTTTATCAGAAATCAAGTGGCAAAAATTGGGGGAGAAAGATTGATTATGCTACTCTACACTAAACTACGCTAAGAAGTATGAAATGCGAACGAAAGAAACAAACAATGAAATGACTACTAAGCTAAGGACAAAACAAGAATGCTGGAATACAGAAATGGGAAAACCCCTAAGGGGTGGAGTGAGTGCACACATGCAAAAAGGTGGGTGTAGAATAAATTCTTTAAGCACATGAAGGTGGTGTTTATCAAGCATAGGAAGTGTCTAAATGTTATGGCAAAACCTATCAATATATTCACCAACTTAGTTGATTAACATTTACATATGCAAGTTGTTTATTTCAGAAACTAAACAAGCATGAGAGGTGTCTAATCATTTTGGCAAAACTCATCAAGTTATAAATTCTATCCTAAACAAGCAAGCATACATTCATGTTTTATCAACACATAAAAAATAAAGCATTCATCACATTCTCTAATGCATGTATGTACATCTACTCCACCCCCCAAAGGGGATGGAACTACTCACTAAACATTACACTAATTATTAAACTAAGCAAAGAAAGCATATTAAAACTAAGCTAGAAATAAAAGACGATTAAACTAAAACATGTACAAACAATAAAAGAAGCATAAACAAACAATGAAAGAAACACAAAACTTTATTGATAAAATGACTCACATTTCAAGTAGCATCCTCCTACTTTAGTGTGTGCTTCAAGGCCTCACTTCTAGTAGGAAGAATAGTCACTTCAAATATGGAGTGATTACAATGGAAGGTGAAGAGTTCTATTTATAGCCATGGAAAAAGGCAACCCGGGACAATCCCCCGATGTGGGACTAAACAGATACCAAAAATAACCTAAACATCCTCTAATACATGTGCTGGAGAATTTTTAGCGGATTTGGGCCAAAATGAAGAGTTCTATTTGGGCCTCTGACGGAAAAGCCTAAGGTGTCGATTAGGATTTGAAAACAATACCTAGAGCAAACCCTAGGAGAGAGGAGGAGTGAATGTAATTTGACAAGGTATACATTCTCGTTCTTTATGGCATTTTCTTTCTAAAGCTAGATTAGTTAATTTTATTATTAATCAATTATTAACATATTCACACAAGGGTGGCAATTTGGGTCATAATACGATAACTTGACACAAACCCAAAACAAAAAATACGGTTTGGGTTTACATAAATGAGTTTGTCATACTGGATTGCGATTGACACGTTAATTAAATTGATTGGGTTTAACATATGTAACTCATGTCCGACCCATTTATAGATATCTTTATAATGTACCTACATGTGTTTGTGTATTTATAATATTACAAATAATCAGAAAATAATCTTTGTACTTTTTCTGTTTTTTGTTAAAAATATATTAGCACCAATCAACAACCAATTAATCTACATAACCACTTGGGGTAATTTTTATAATCCTTTTCGAATCAAATAAAGTCTCATCCCTAATTCATATATTTACCTTAATTTTTACGAGAAAATTGGAACACATGAATCTATCTATATGAAATTACTTTTCGCATATAAAACGGTTATATGGACGAGTCTAACTCGTATATGAGGACAAACCATTTATTAAACGGGTTAGATATCAAGTTGACATGATAATATTTGGGTTGGGTTTGGATTTTCTTTTCCAACCTGTTGAACGTTTTAATTTCAAACCGCAAGTGCACGACCGCGATGAAGCGGTGGCAAGTACGGGTCGTCCTCAGGGAGGTGAGCATCCTCTTGTTTATCAGAAATCAAGTGGCAAAAATTGGGGGAGAAAGATTGATTATGCTACTCTACACTAAACTACGCTAAGAAGTATGAAATGCGAACGAAAGAAACAAACAATGAAATGACTACTAAGCTAAGGACAAAACAAGAATGCTGGAATACAGAAATGGGAAAACCCCTAAGGGGTGGAGTGAGTGCACACATGCAAAAAGGTGGGTGTAGAATAAATTCTTTAAGCACATGAAGGTGGTGTTTATCAAGCATAGGAAGTGTCTAAATGTTATGGCAAAACCTATCAATATATTCACCAACTTAGTTGATTAACATTTACATATGCAAGTTGTTTATTTCAGAAACTAAACAAGCATGAGAGGTGTCTAATCATTTTGGCAAAACTCATCAAGTTATAAATTCTATCCTAAACAAGCAAGCATACATTCATGTTTTATCAACACATAAAAAATAAAGCATTCATCACATTCTCTAATGCATGTATGTACATCTACTCCACCCCCCAAAGGGGATGGAACTACTCACTAAACATTACACTAATTATTAAACTAAGCAAAGAAAGCATATTAAAACTAAGCTAGAAATAAAAGACGATTAAACTAAAACATGTACAAACAATAAAAGAAGCATAAACAAACAATGAAAGAAACACAAAACTTTATTGATAAAATGACTCACATTTCAAGTAGCATCCTCCTACTTTAGTGTGTGCTTCAAGGCCTCACTTCTAGTAGGAAGAATAGTCACTTCAAATATGGAGTGATTACAATGGAAGGTGAAGAGTTCTATTTATAGCCATGGAAAAAGGCAACCCGGGACAATCCCCCGATGTGGGACTAAACAGATACCAAAAATAACCTAAACATCCTCTAATACATGTGCTGGAGAATTTTTAGCGGATTTGGGCCAAAATGAAGAGTTCTATTTGGGCCTCTGACGGAAAAGCCTAAGGTGTCGATTAGGATTTGAAAACAATACCTAGAGCAAACCCTAGGAGAGAGGAGGAGTGAATGTAATTTGACAAGGTATACATTCTCGTTCTTTATGGCATTTTCTTTCTAAAGCTAGATTAGTTAATTTTATTATTAATCAATTATTAACATATTCACACAAGGGTGGCAATTTGGGTCATAATACGATAACTTGACACAAACCCAAAACAAAAAATACGGTTTGGGTTTACATAAATGAGTTTGTCATACTGGATTGCGATTGACACGTTAATTAAATTGATTGGGTTTAACATATGTAACTCATGTCCGACCCATTTATAGATATCTTTATAATGTACCTACATGTGTTTGTATATTTATAATATTACAAATAATCAGAAAATAATCTTTGTACTTTTTCTGTTTTTTGTTAAAAATATATTAGCACCAATCAACAACCAATTAATCTACATAACCACTTGGGGTAATTTTTATAATCCTTTTCGAATCAAATAAAGTCTCATCCCTAATTCATATATTTACCTTAATTTTTACGAGAAAATTGGAACACATGAATCTATCTATATGAAATTACTTTTCGCATATAAAATGGTTATATGGACGAGTCTAACTCGTATATGAGGACAAACCATTTATTAAACGGGTTAGATATCAAGTTGACATGATAATATTTGGGTTGGGTTTGGATTTTCTTTTCCAACATGTTGAACGTTTTAATTTCAAACCGCAAGTGCACGACCGCGATGAAGCGGTGGCAAGTACGGGTCGTCCTCAGGGAGGTGAGCATCCTCTTGTTTATCAGAAATCAAGTGGCAAAAATTGGGGGAGAAAGATTGATTATGCTACTCTACACTAAACTACGCTAAGAAGTATGAAATGCGAACGAAAGAAACAAACAATGAAATGACAACTAAGCTATAGACAAAACAAGAATGCTGGAATACAGAAATGGGAAAACCCCTAAGGGGTGGAGTGAGTGCACACATGCAAAAAGGTGGGTGTAGAATAAATTCTTTAAGCACATGAAGGTGGTGTTTATCAAGCATAGGAAGTGTCTAAATGTTATGGCAAAACCTATCAATATATTCACCAACTTAGTTGATTAACATTTACATATGCAAGTTGTTTATTTCAGAAACTAAACAAGCATGAGAGGTGTCTAATCATTTTGGCAAAACTCATCAAGTTATAAATTCTATCCTAAACAAGCAAGCATACATTCATGTTTTATCAACACATCAAAAATAAAGCATTCATCACATTCTCTAATGCATGTATGTACATCTACTCCACCCCCCAAAGGGGATGGAACTACTCACTAAACATTACACTAATTATTAAACTAAGCAAAGAAAGCATATTAAAACTAAGCTAGAAATAAAAGACGATTAAACTAAAACATGTACAAACAATAAAAGAAGCATAAACAAACAATGAAAGAAACACAAAACTTTATTGATAAAATGACTCACATTTCAAGTAGCATCCTCCTACTTTAGTGTGTGCTTCAAGGCCTCACTTCTAGTAAGAAGAATAGTCACTTCAAATATGGAGTGATTACAATGGAAGGTGAAGAGTTCTATTTATAGCCATGGAAAAAGGCAACCCGGGACAATCCCCCGATGTGGGACTAAACAGATACCAAAAATAGCCTAAACATCCTCTAATACATGTGCTGGAGAATTTTTAGCGGATTTGGGCCAAAATGAACCGCCAATTAGCGGTCTTGGACCGCCAATTGGCGGTCTAAAAAGTCCGGATCCGTCTGGAATTTGTGCTGGGCTTTGCTTAGTGTATTTGGTGGTCTTGGATGCATCTACTTCGTTTATTTGAGCTCCGACCCGAATAGAATTGCCAAAATACTCCCCATGATGGTGTGGAGTTTTCTGTTTTGCTCTTAGGTCCTTCTATCTTGCATTCAGGTCCTTCTCCATTGCATCTTGGTCCCCAGATCTCACAGTTCAGTCCTTTTTCCCTGCTTTTGAGTCCTTTTATGCTTCATCTCTTCAAACCTATTTATTCCTGAAAACTAAACAAAAAACTCGTAACATAGCATTGTTTAGGTGAAAGATAATGGATATAAGATACAAATATAAGCATGAAATGATGTCAATCAAATACCCCCACACCTAACTTTTGCTAGTCCCGAGCAAAACAAAGAAAGAGAAAAGCGTACGAAAAACAAGAAATCCTAACTCACTTTTGTAGGAATCACGGTTGCACTTAGCACGTGCATCAAGCCGTTAAACCTCCTTGTCGCCAAGGAGGAGGAGTGTTGTCTCGTGAGGTTTTCAGCGGATATACCCCACAAAATCCGAACAAGATGCACTAATCAATCTAACTACACGACTCATTGGACTCATATGTCGATCATGGGACGCAGTAATACTACGGGTCGACTCTATATATGTAATCGGTCCACACACCTAGCCTAATGAGTTATTCGTGAGAGTTAGTTAAGGACTTAAGTGAAAGACATGGGCAACCTTAACTTCTGAATGTGATACAATGTGTAAAGTTCATTTTGGTTCTTATTTGACTCTTTTTTTCTTTTTTTTCTTTTTCTTTGGAGCAGTTTATTGGTTGATGTTTGATTCTCTCAAGGTCAGGTTTCGCGCATCATTGCCGATGAGGACTTACACTATCACGTACACCTTCCCCCAAATCTCCACATAGGGTGATCCCTACCACCCGTGTAACGAGAGTTCGGTCGGCGCATCCCAAGTCAGATGACTCGAAAGCACCAGGCACAAAGGCCCCTCAGACCTACTTTCCCGAGTGATAGGAGCCGTGCGAGAAGAGAGAACACCACTTATTCATTTATCTACATGGGAACCAAAACCCCTACACTTAAGTTTCACAAAAAGAGATTAAGGGACCTTGACTACGACAAACTTCCTTATACTAACAGACACGAATTATTTGACTCACTAGGTTCAGGGTGGACTTCTTTAAATGTTTGAGTGCTGAAACCCTATGATTACACGCCCCCCGAGGGAAAACTGGGGTGCATCCTAACGACTCGATAAGACCTAAAGCCAGTAAACTAGATATCCTAATGCATCAAGTTCAAGACAATTTTGGGAGCTTTCTTTTACTTTGCCTCTCAACGGTTTTGCAGATGCTAAACACACGCAAAACCCACAAAGACATTTTCTTTCACAAACACATGAAGATTTTGAAAGAAATGTGAAAATTTTAAAGCACTAGGCAAGCAAAAGAAGACAAGTCACCCAAGGATCATGGCAAGCAGATATATCGATATTAAATGCGGCACACTAACATGACCCTAACAATGCACACAAAAGAAAACAAAAAAATCAAAAGAAAAGACTCGACTATGTACACACATAAAACACCCCCACACCTAGTTCATGCATTGTCCTCAATGAATGTGAACAAGATACTACATGGATATATGCATGAAAAAGGAAAGATCTCACCAACATGAAGTACAAAGGGACGTTAAGGGTCATGTTGATGGACACAAACCCAAATTCCCTCAAAACCTGTGAGAAGCTGAAGAAAGGAGATAAATACGTGAAGGAAGTGGGCCCAAGTACACAAGGGTTGGGACCCACAACAATCGATGCTCACTAAAGGAGTCTTTTATTACACTTTTTTTTCTTTTTTTTTCTTTTTTTTCTTTTTTTACAAGATATATACATCAACCAAGATATTCTCATAATCATTTGGTCAAGGAACATCAAATGAGAACATCAAGTTTTGAGGAACAGAGACTTGCCGAGATGGGCAAACTTCACTGGTACTCTGAGGTGTCATGAGGGGTGAAAGGTCAAAGCTGAACGGCTCGAACCCCTGATGATATTGGTTGGGTGTGGGCAACAAAGAATGAAGTTGTGTTGCCTCACTAGGGTTTAGTTGCTCATCGAACAAAACCCTCCAACCAATAGGCGAGTGCATCGGAATGAGTTCCTCATGCTCATTCGATGGATGCAGCATACCTGCATCACTAAGAATGGGGTTTCTCCCCAAGTCATCCAACAAGGACCTCCCACCATCATTTAGATCATCAAGCATAAGCTCGGTCATAGGTGGGTCCTTGTTGGAGTCAAAATGATGCTCAAATGGCTCAATGCCATGGGACATGAGGTAGAGACACCTTCTGGTATAGGCATATGATGAGGTGTCTCACTCTCACTAGTACTCTCAACTGAATCATGCAACGAACACTCCCTTTGGACATTCATGTTTGAGGCCAGCTCACTCTGTTGCATTGCGAAGACAAGCAATGAGTTTTCGCTGGGCCCACGAACATTCTCAACGGGTTGCATTGAGGTTAGGGGTGTTCGTTGATTTTGTGGTGCTTTCTCCAACTGGCAGATGAGATTTAGATTTAATGGTCCATCCATGGGCTCCTGTTGCCTACCAGAGTTGAACACATGAAACTCGGCACTCATGTTACCGAATGAGAGCTTCATGAGACCATTTCTACAATTAATCAAAGCATTGGAGGTGGCCAGAAATGGTCTACCCAAAATCAAAGGTATTTGAGAGTGGGTGTTCGCAACAGGATTGGTATCGAGGACAACAATCGACTGGAAATATAAAATCTCCAACTTTGATAAGCACATCCTCGATAATCCCCATGGGAATACGAATGGATCTATCCGCCAATTGGAGGGTGATCTTCGTTGGTTTCAATTCTCCCAAGTTCAACTGTTTATAAACAGAGAATGGGAGGAGGTTGACCGCTGATCCTAAATCAAGCAAAACATTGCTCATTCTAGTGTCCCCTATCGTACACTGAATAGTAGGACACCCAAGGTCTTTGTATTTTGTGTAGGTAGGATTGGACAAAAGTGAGCTGATATTTGCAGCCAAGAATGCTTTCTTAGGAACATTGGTCTTCCTCTTGGTTGTGCAGAGAACCTTCAACACTTTGGCATATTGAGGTATTTGTTGGATGACATCCAACAAGGGGATGTTAACCTTTACTTGCTTAAATACCTCTAATATCTTGTCCATGTTGTCACTCTGCTTTTTGGTTAACCTACTGGGATAGGGAGCTTTAGGCAGGTAGGTTTTCTGTGGTGCCTGAGAAGAAGGAAGCGTTGGTGTATTACCCTCACCCTCAGCTTCTTCTTCACCACCATTCCCACTGAGGGGCTGCATAGATGGTGGTGGGTGTGGCAAGGAAATGTGATTGTCAACCTGTTTTCCATTTCTTAAGGTAACAATGGCATTGACATGGTGAACAGGTTCCTCCACATGGTTCACTTGCCTCCCTTGAGGTACCACATTCTCATTTTGCATGTGTTGTTGCTGGTACACACGGGGTTAGCCTCAGGCTGGCTAGGAAAAGACCATCTCTCTCTTTCATGTACAGACTGAGCCAATTGGCCCATCTGAAGCTCTAGAGATTTGATGGTCTGCTGATTTGAAGTGAGAACTTGACTCGTGGTTGACATAAAAATTTTCTTTGAGTTTTCAAGTCCACGAGTCAAGGTCTCAAGCGAATTGAATCGGGTTTCCATATTATTGGAATTTGGGAAACCCGATTGATTGGTGGTTTGTGCTTGGGGTGGCTGATAGGAATGTGCATGCATGGGAGGTTGATGTGATTGGTAATGTGGTCTAGAGGAGTTTGAAGGACCACCTGGGGCATTAATTTGGTTCCATGAAACATTGGGGTGGTTCCTCCATCCAGGATTATAAGATGATGAGTATGGGTCATTCCTGACTCTATCATAGATGGCGTTTACACGCTCCATCTCAGGAGGAATGGACTCACACTCGCTTTCTTCATGACCTATCCTACCACATGAATGACAGGGAACTGGACCAGATGTGGACATGTGAGGTGCACCATGTTGGTTTTGGAGCTCAATCGAATCCATACGGCGCATTAAGGCTGCCATGTGTGCCTCGGTGGCCGTAGTGGTATTGACAACAAATGCGGCACCCGATCTAGTCGAGTTTGCATTCGCGATCCTTGCTCCTATGCTAGATGATGCAGGTGGTTCCCTCACACTCTCCCATTGCATGGTTTTCTCAGCGAGGTCTTCTTGGAAGGCCCATGCCTCCCTTTCATCCTTTCCCAAGAACTCTCCTTGACACATGGACTCAAGGAGCGTTATTGACGGGATGTGAAGACCTTCGTAAACAATCTGACAAAGACGCCACAACTCATTGCCATGGTGAGGGCACGAGGATAGTAGCTCTTTGAACCTCTCTAGATATGCATGAAATGGTTCGGTCTCATGTTGATAGGACGAATTGATTTCGTTCCTCAATTTTTGAGTCCGATGATTTGGAAAGTACTTCTTGAGGAATGCAGATTGAAACTCATCCCAAGTCCTAAAGGAATTCGCCTGGTTGCTGTACAACCACTTCTTGGCATCATCCTTTAATGCGAAAGGAACGAGCCTAAGATGGATGGAGTCTGTGCTAAGTTGTTGCAGCTTGAACATAGCATAGACCTCCTCAAATTCCCTGAGAAAGATATAGGGGTCACCTTTCCCAGTGAAGCGAGGGAGCATGGAAATGAATTGAGGCTTAACCTCAAAATGGTTCCCATTAGCCTCTGGTAATACGATGCACGAGTGTAGAGCGGTACGACTCGGGTAGCATCGATCACGAAGAGGTATGGGAACGACAACTGGAAGAACAGGTCGAGCAGGCGGGTCCAGCAACTGCTCCACCTCACGGAAATCAGCAGCCATTGGACCCGAACTACGTGCGACACGAGAGGAGGAAGGCGTCGAGAAATCGATGACCAAAGCCAGATTGACAACGCTCCTCGTCAAACGACCACTCTCGTCTCGTGTCCACGAAAGCATGCACAAAGGTGCACACACACCAAAACGTTTTTTTTTTGTTTTGTTTTTTTTTTCAAACAAAGAATGCACGTAGAAGAGAAGACTGGGGAACACAGGAGAGAAAGAATGACTCAGGAGATAAGGGAAGAAGTCCTTATGCTACGGCGGATGGGTACAGGTAGAAGCACACAAGCAAACAAGGCTCAATCAATCCTAAGGTCGCTATAGGTCCTTACAGCTAGACGACGCGTAACTGCGAGGTCACGCGGCCTCAACACGCCTCACCTCCCTATGACGAGGACCACAAAGCCCAGCAAGTGAGTCAAGATCCGGGGATCTCGTCTCTCCTACTATCGACAAAGTGGGCAACGCCGATCAGGTTATGACGGTCGGGACCAGATCACTCTCCTAATGCGTCTGAATTCCTTAAGGCCAATGTCTACTTGATTTTAGAAATTAGGCTCTTGATTAGTGTGGTTTTTGGGGCGAAGGAAAGGGTGATGAAATCCCCCACCTTATCTTTTACGGGACAGCCCCTCCTTAGTAGCGTTTTGGAGTCCTAAATATAACAATCAACTCTCCAAACAACGCTCAACTCACACTTGTTGCAATGCACTTCCTACTAACTAATGCATGTCATACGAAATGCTTGAATGAGAGTAGAAGGTGCGTACCTCACGCCAGCACTCAGCAACTGAAAATAAAGCTAAAATAAAAGACAATCTAAATGCTTAAGTCATATACATGGTGCATGACCTAGACAAGAAAGAATGCCTAGTCTTTTGCTTTGAGTTATAGGGTCCAAGTTGCTTAAGGGAAGTTGATTATTAATCTGGGAGCAATCTAAGAGTCAGAACATGCACAAATGGAGTCCCAGATTACTGTATCACTTAGGGTAACAACACAAAGAAAGGAGAATGTGAACGGAGCTCACTAGACCGCTGATTGGCGGTCTGAAGTGCCCAGTTAGCCTTGAAATTTCTCCAGAAACCTTCCCTTGCTGTTCCCAGTCTCCTGAAACAAAGCAAAACTACAAAACACAAATTAAATCCACTCGAATCGTCCAAATAAGAGTCTGGACTGGCACCTCCACGACAACGGCGCCAAAAACTTCTTGAACGTTTTAATTTAAAACCGCAAGTGCATGGCTGCGATGAAGCGGTGGCAAGTACGGGTCGTCCTCAGGGAGGTGAGCATCCTCTTGTTTATCAGAAATCAAGTGGCAAAAATTGGGGGAGAAAGATTGATTATGCTACTCTACACTAAACTACGCTAAGAAGTATGAAATGCGAACGAAAGAAACAAACAATGAAATGACAACTAAGCTAAGGACAAAACAAGAATGCTGGAATACAGAAATGGGAAAACCCCTAAGGGGTGGAGTGAGTGCACACATGCAAAAAGGTGGGTGTAGAATAAATTCTTTAAGCACATGAAGGTGGTGTTTATCAAGCATAGGAAGTGTCTAAATGTTATGGCAAAACCTATCAATCTATTCACCAACTTAGTTGATTAACATTTACATATGCAAGTTGTTTATTTAAGAACCTAAACAAGCATGAGAGGTGTCCAATCATTTTGGCAAAGCTCATCAAGTTGTAAATTCTATCGTAAACAAGCAAGCATATATTCATGTTTTGTCAACACATCAAAAATAAAGCATTCATCACATTCTCTAATGCATGTATGTACATCTACTCCACCCCCCAAAGGGGATGGAACTACTCACTAAACATTACACTAATTATTAAACTAAGCAAAGAAAGCATATTAAAACTAAGCTAGAAATAAAAAACGATTAAACTAAAACATGTACAAACAATAAAAGAAGCATAAACAAACAATAAAAGAAACACAAAACTTTATTGATAAAATGACTCACATTTCAAGTAGCATCCTCCTACTTTAGTGTGTGCTTCAAGGCCGCACTTCTAGTAGGAAGAATAGCCACTTCAAATATGGAGTGATTACAATGGAAGGTGAAGAGTTCTATTTATAGCCATGGAAAAAGGCAAACCGGGACAATCCCCCGATGTGGGACTAAACAGATACCAAAAATAGCCTAAACATCCTCTAATACATGTGTTGGAGAAATTTAACCCATTAAACAAAGGTGGCTTAGATGTGGATAATCCTTCACAATGATTAGAAGTAGATGTCATGCTAAATTACGATTAAGTAAATGAAATTAGCAACCTAATGCTCTGATACCAATTGTTTGGATCTATGGCCCTCTAATCGATAGAAAAATGTGGAATTAAAAATACTAATCGAAGGATTAAGGAAGAGACAATTGCAAACCACAAATTCGTCGACACCGGAGTTTAGAGAGGTTCGGCACCCACACCTGGGTCCTAGTCCTCCTCGCAAGCCTCGCTCGATCCCCCGAGCCTCGCTTACGGTTCCACTAACCGATCTCCGATCCGGGCCGAGACCAACGCCGTTTACAACACCGAGCCTCGCGAACAACCTCGCCTCGCTCGTGTCTCCTCTCACAACCCGAGAGGGAGCTTCCTCGAAGCTTTACAACTTGGTGATTCTTGAATAAGGAATTGGAATCACAATCTAACTAACACTCTATACTTGAGCACACTTGGATATGATATGGAATTGGATATGCAAGTGGTAAAGTTTAGGCTTGAGTGTTGTGGATTGAGAGCTTGAAGATGGAGAGGATTTGGCTTTGAGTATTGGATAGATAGGAAGTGTTCAAGATGTCCAAAGCAACCAAATGAGGTCCTATTTATAAGCCTTCAAGCTCATCTAGCCGTTTGGGAGTTGGTGGGGAATGGACCAATGAGAAAGCAAGATGTGACTTAAGCTCGGCCAGAAATCGAGACAGATTCGGTCGACCGTTATCTACACGGTAGTCCGAAACATTGGTCTGAACAAAGAACTCGGTTGACCGATTATGTATCGGATCACCGTTCACCAACCTCCAGTAGCTTTTATCTATTTAGCCCTAATTAATTTCGGTTCACCGAAGTCCATTCGGTTCACCGTTCCAAGGTGGACAGTAGAATTGATTGGGCTCTGATCTACTCAAGTTCGGTTGACCGTGTATACTTCGGTATACCGAAGTAGCGCGGGAATTGCGCTGACAAAGCGTGGGAGATTGGTTTACCAATAACGGTCAAGTTAAATAGCCGTTGGTCTCCTAAAGCAATATGATTCGGTTGACCGAATGAAGTTCGGTGTACCGAATATGGATAAGTCAATTTGGCTTTACGTCAAGATTTAAATACGACCGTTGGAGCAAAGTCCAAAACCGGTCCTAGGCTAATTCGGTCTACCGAAGGCGGTTCGGTATACCGAGGTGGTTATTCCAGGGAACACCTAAAGGATTCTACACGGTTGACCGCAAGGTGTTCGGTGGACCGAACTCTACAAGATTCGGTTTACCGAGAAGGGTTCGGTTAACCGTGGGGATACGAGACAGAATCCTAATGTGCTCAAGTTTACATTAATCCTTAGGACTCAAATTATACTACATTACATATTGGTCCAAAACTTGATTACATGTCTTGAGTCTTTATCTTCTTGTCCCCAAGCTCCTTAGCTTGATTCTTCATCAACCTATTAAGAATATCGCAAGTACACGAATATATATGCAATGCATGTATTCATGTTTGCTTACTTTGATTGTCTAGGTTGATTGATTAAATATAGATTAAGATTAGATTACTTAATCATCAAAACTAAATAAAGATTAAGGCTAAAAAGCCAACAATCTTCCCCTTTTTGATGATGGCAAATCTATATCTTAATATTTTGAGTTCAATTGTATTTCTCCCCTTTATATATGTTTTGTTTCTTAACATATATGTAATCTATGCATTTACAAGATTTCTCCCCCTAACAACATGCATAGTTTATTTAAAATTGAAGCTCATCTTAATTCTTCTCCTCCTTTGACATCAATCAAAAAGCAAACATTAAGCATTTGATGCAAGGGTAAGAGATATCTAACTCTCCCCCTTAATTATATGATTTTGTACTTTAAGGCTCCCCCTATCAATTAGGCTAAATAGCAACAATGAGTATTAACAATTAAGTGCATTTCTATTCTCCCTCTTAGCCTATTTAACATCCATTTTACAATTTTACATTTATGATTATGGATGTTGTTATACGATATGCAATGAATAGGGTATAAGATATGCAATGAATTATATTATAAGATATGTCTATTAAGCTCTAAAATTTAGATTAGAATCAATCAAAATTTATACCGTCGCGGCGCTTTGAATTGACTCAACCCGTATTCGGTGATGCAACCGGCTTTAAATTTTTCTTTGAAGCTCATCCGGTCACCACCGATTTCCTCCTTCAAGTACCTACAATTGAAGATTTTGGTACCCATTTTTGCTTGGGTCCAATCATGTTAGTTTTTGGAACCCAAACCATTTTGGTTTTAGGTGCCCAAATACTTGAGGAAGTTTTATTCACTACAAAATGCTTTCCATTCAAAGTAGTGTGAATAACATGGTTCTTAAAGCTATTAGCATAAAAACCTATACCATGTTTATCTAGTGATTGTCTTTGATTACCAATAAGCATTCCAAGCATTTTCTTTCCACTTGTGAATTTTTCAAGATCTTTTTGTAATAGAACATTCTTAGCAATTAGATCTTGAATATCAACACTACACGAAGATTTTGCATTTAGAGTTGCAATTTCATCAATTAATTGAGTGTTCTCTAATGCAATTTTATCATGACTAGCAAGTAATTCATTCTTATCATTCATGATAGATTCAATTTGAGATTCTAGCTCATTGATTTTCTTTCTTGCTAGTTTATTCTTTTGACAAATTTTCTCAGAATTTTCAAGCAATTCATTGAATTCACATTGAAGTTCATTATATGCATTTGAATCATTTGAATCATGACTAGAGCAAGAAGATACCTCACTATCATCGTCTTTATTGCCATGAAGCACATTGAGGCGAATTCGCCTTCAATTGATGAAGATGATGAAGTGTCCCAAGTAGCTTTAAGAGCTTTCTTCTTCTTCTCTTTTCTCTTGCTCTTCTTCTTCTCTTTTCTTCTTTCTTTCTCTTGTTTGAGAAATTCCTTAAATTGTTGTGTCGCCAATTGTTCCTCGATATCACTATCTCCTTTTATCGAATTGGCGACGGTGTGTAGCCCTAAGGAATTGTTGACTCTCTTCTCAATGCGGTCTTTCATTTGTATCTCATATGTCATGAGACTACCCATTAGCTCCTCGACCGATAATTTTGTGAGATCTTGTGCTTCTTCGATGGCGGTCGTCTTCTCCTCCCAATCGTCGGTGAGTGATCGGAGGATCTTTCGAGTAATCTCTCCCTTGCTAAAATCCTTGCCAAGTGCTTTAAGAGAGTTAATTATCTCGGTGAAGCGAGTGTGCATCTCACTTATGTTTTCACCGGATTGCATACGAAATAATTTATATTTATGCATGAGCAAATTAATCCTAGTTTCTTTCAATCTATTTGAACCCTCATGATGCATTTCTAATGTATGCCAAATATCATAAGCACTTTCACAACATCTTACCCTATTGTATTCCCCTTCATTTAACCCACAATACAAGATATTCATAATGCGGGAATTCATCTCCGCTTCCTTAATTTTGGGTTTTGTTAAGGATACAATTTCATCATCATTAGGAGGTGTATATGAGTTTAATATGAATGTCCAATATTTCAAATCATTTGATTGCAAATATATTCTCATTCTTTTCTTCCAATAGTCATAATTTAACCCATTAAACAAAGGTGGCTTAGATGTGGATAATCCTTCACAATGATTAGAAGTAGATGTCATGCTAAATTACGATTAAGTAAATGAAATTAGCAACCTAATGCTCTGATACCAATTGTTTGGATCTATGGCCCTCTAATCGATAGAAAAATGCGGAATTAAAAATACTAATCGAAGGATTAAGGAAGAGACAATTGCAAACCACAAATTCGTCGACACCGGAGTTTAGAGAGGTTCAGCACCCACACCCGGGTCCTAGTCCTCCTCGCAAGCCTCGCTCGATCCCCCGAGCCTCGCTTACGGTTCCACTAACCGATCTCCGATCCGGGCCGAGACCAACGCCGTTTACAACACCGAGCCTCGCGAACAACCTCGCCTCGCTCGTGTCTCCTCTCACAACCCGAGAGGGAGCTTCCTCGAAGCTTTACAACTTGGTGATTCTTGAATAAGGAATTGGAATCACAATCTAACTAACACTCTATACTTGAGCACACTTGGATATGATATGGAATTGGATATGCAAGTGGTAAAGTTTAGGCTTGAGTGTTGTGGATTGAGAGCTTGAAGATGGAGAGGATTTGGCTTTGAGTATTGGATAGATAGGAAGTGTTCAAGATGTCCAAAGCAACCAAATGAGGTCCTATTTATAAGCCTTCAAGCTCATCTAGCCGTTTGGGAGTTGGTGGGGAATGGACCAATGAGAAAGCAAGATGTGACTTAAGCTCGGCCAGAAATCGAGACAGATTCGGTCGACCGTTATCCACACGGTAGTCCGAAACATTGGTCTGAACAAAGAACTCGGTTGACCGATTATGTATCGGATCACCGTTCACCAACCTCCAGTAGCTTTTATCTATTTAGCCCTAATTAATTTCGGTTCACCGAAGTCCATTCGGTTCACCATTCCAAGGTGGACAGTAGAATTGATTGGGCTCTGATCTACTCAAGTTCGGTTGACCGTGTATACTTCGGTATACCGAAGTAGCGCGGGAATTGCGCTGACAAAGCGTGGGAGATTGGTTTACCAATAACGGTCAAGTTAAATAGCCGTTGGTCTCCTAAAGCAATATGATTCGGTTGACCGAATGAAGTTCGGTGTACCGAATATGGATAAGTCAATTTGGCTTTACGTCAAGATTTAAATACGACCGTTGGAGCAAAGTCCAAAACCGGTCCTAGGCTAATTCGGTCTACCGAAGGCGGTTCGGTATACCGAGGTGGTTATTCCAGGGAACACCTAAAGGATTCTACACGGTTGACCGCAAGGTGTTCGGTGGACCGAACTCTACAAGATTCGGTTTACCGAGAAGGGTTCGGTTAACCGTGGGGATACGAGACAGAATCCTAATGTGCTCAAGTTTACATTAATCCTTAGGACTCAAATTATACTACATTACATATTGGTCCAAAACTTGATTACATGTCTTGAGTCTTTATCTTCTTGTCCCCAAGCTCCTTAGCTTGATTCTTCATCAACCTATTAAGAATATCGCAAGTACACGAATATATATGCAATGCATGTATTCATGTTTGCTTACTTTGATTGTCTAGGTTGATTGATTAAATATAGATTAAGATTAGATTACTTAATCATCAAAACTAAATAAAGATTAAGGCTAAAAAGCCAACAAATCGCACTACTGGAAATACTTGCTACTACGTCGACACGTCACGTCGGCTATTTTGAAACCGACGTGAAACTAGCTTATCACATCAGTTTTACAAAAACCGACGTGACAAATGCACAGATCACGTCGGTTTAACAAAAATCCTAAACAAAAACCGACGTGACATGGGCATATGTCACGTTGGTTTTTGTTAAACCAGTGTGTTTTGGAAAATATGTCATGTCGGTGTTATGTAAACTGATGTGATATGTGAAATTTTTCACGTCGGTTTCAAAAAACCGACGTGATAAGCAAGTTTCACGTCGGTTTCGAAATAGCCGAAGTAATATGTGGAGTTTGTCACGTCAGTTGTTTTAAAAACCGACGTGTTTTGTCTTTTTTAATACATTAAAAAATCTCACTGACTCTCTCCCACACACGTCTCCTTCTTGTTTTCTCCGCCGATCCAAGCCTCACAGCCCACCCCATGCCGATCCAAGCCCCAACCGCGCGCGGATAACCTCTCCTCCCTCCTCCTCGTCCACCTAGCTCCCTCCTCGCCATCCAGCCCGACCCCCTCCCTCCTCGCCGTCCCCAACCCCCACAGCCCAACCCCCAAATCCCACCCTCCTCATCGTCCCCCACCCCCACAGCCCGAAGCCCAAACCCCACCCTCCTCGTCGTCCCCTACCCTCGCAGCCCGACCCTCGACCCCCAAACCCCAAAACGTTGAAGGAGGTCGTCGAGCACGCCTCCAACGGGGATTGTTGGGTCATCGTCGATGGGAAGGTAAACCCTCCATTTCAGTCACCCACAACAACAACAATAAATTGTGATTTTTGGTGTGTTTTGGGTTTGGTTTGATGTACGTAGGTTACGGTTTAGGGAGTGTAGGTTGGTAAAAATGTGTTCTTGGTTGTGGGTTTTTAAGGTTTTATGCTAAAACAGTAATTGGTGGGAGATTTTTGGTGTAATTAAGATTAATTTGATGTGTGTAAATTGATGGTTTCTGATATTATATGGGTTTGTTTTAATGTGGTTAGGTTGAGGTTTTGGGGTTTGGGAAGAGATTGATTCATTTCTCGACTTGCGAGGTTTATGGGAAGACGATTGGGAGTTTTCTACCTAAACACCACCCTCTCAGGCAGGTATGGTTGGATGTTGAAGTTGTGTTTTTGTAATTGCTACTCATTTGCTTTTCTTTGTATGTGTGTGATGTCTATGTTCAATTGTTCTTTCTCAAGTTGGTTGACGGAGATTGTTGGAGTAGAAATTGATTATGCACACGTTTAATACCTTTGATTTAGAAATTGACACTAATTTACATTGCAAAAAAAAGTTGAATTGTCTTAGAGATGAAAATGTTGTGTTTTGTCTTTATTCCACGGTGAACTTTAGATTTTATTTGTGTATTCTAATGTATTAGAACAAGTTTGTTACTTGTTGAAATCAATTGTGCAACTATTATTTCCTACTTATTCAAATGACTACTTAAGTGATCAATATATAGTTGTGTTAAAATAACTACCTAAGTGAATGGTTGTATTGAAATCTTTGATATATATAGTTGTATATGTTTGTGTTTTTTTTTCGCAGAATTTTTTTATTACTATGAAATTTAAGGGGATGTTATGCCGAAATTTCAAAAAATTCATGTATATTCGGTTCATTTTTTATTACAATTGTTTGTGTTTTTTGTGTAGATAACAATAGATCGAAATTGGATTTTTGCAAGTCTATTGAGTGATGAGTATGAGTATGGAGTTGATAAATTTCTAGAATTTGCACAAAAGAATGCACATATTAGAAACGAATGAAATGTCTTATGTCCATGTGCATATTACCAAATGCCATATGGAAAGAGATTTGGATATTTATGTCCAACATTGCTCTGCCACCCCGAACGACAAAATGACGACACCCGACTGTAAAATATTGCGAAGGTGATGGCTGAGGGGGACAAGATGTAATAAAAAATATTGGGAGAGGTATGTTTTTACTTATTTGATATAATACATGTAGTATTAAAAATAATTTATTATGTTTTTTGAATGAATTTTATCTAGTGATCATTAGATGTTAACTTTTATTTGTCCCGATACAAATACTGCATATTGGTTTGATCTTTTAGCTTCAACAAACCTAGAAAAGATTTGAAGCAGATTGTGCAATTGTAAGTTCTATTAAATTACTACTTTAAAATATAATAATACATTGTAGTTGTCAAATTTTATAACAAATTCCGACATTTATCCACATGTAGAGCTATGGATATATATATATATATAAAGCATTAGGGGAAAAAGAAGCCAAAAAAGACGACGAGTTGGCATACTATGAAGGTAGGATTATTAAATTATTTTTGAAACAATAAGTTCTATATTTTCAATTAATTTTGTTGTTTCGTAATATACATTATGTCTTGATTGTAGTACCATAAACAAACTGGAAATACAGAATGCGTGTACTACATCATGAGGTATATGGAAGAAATTGTGGAGTTGGGTTTGGAGGAGGGAGACTTACGAGAGGTAATATGTAGCTTCTACCTTCTTATTTTCATAAAGTTGTATGTTTAATGCAGGGAAATTTCAGTAGATTTCTTCACAAATGAATTATATATTTTTTAAAATAGAAAAATATCACGTCGGTTCCTCTACAACCGACGTGATATATGGGTTATATCACGTCGGTTTTTCACCGACGTGGTATCTTTCTCTCTATTACGTCTCCCAATTACGATGTCGGTTATATTGGAACAGTAAACCTGAAATAATATGGTCAAAAAACCCGACGTGAAAATCCTATTTTCCAGCAGTGTCGGGTCAGTTTGTAAATGGACTTGACACAAAAATGACAGTCACCCTTATATTCACGAGTCCAAACAAGTACATGTTAACATTTTATAAATAAATATATACATTAACATAATTATTTTTTTTATCAATTTTGATCGATTTCGAGACAAAAGGACAATTGGACTGATTTCAAGACAAAAGGACAATTGGACTGACGACTCCTCCACAGTTGAGTTGTCTCCATCTTCTTGAGGGCATCTTTAACGGGTCGTGCGCCCCCCATGACCCGACGACCGGGTCCTTGACCCGGTACAGTTTTAAAGAATTTTTTTTGTTTTGATTTTTTTAAAATTTTTCTTGAATCTTTTTTATTTTTAAAAAAAAATACGTTTTATAATTGTTTTGATTTTTTAGATTTTTTTTAAAATTTGTTTAAAGTTTTTCCAAGATAGACCCCGAAATGATGTGGATGAGAGAGATATATTGTGGTAGGTTGTTGGTAAAATGTGAATAGTGTAGGAAAGAGAAAAAAGTGAGTTGGAGAAATAGAAATGTGATGTGTAAGGGAGAGAAAGTTGATTTGGAAAAGAGAGAAGAAAGAAAAAACTCATGACCAGATCGTCAGTTCCTGTGATTGTTAAAGTCAGTTCCTGTGATTGTTAAAGTCAATTCCCAAAGTCAGTTCCCAAAGATCATGTGGGATGGTCTGAGGACTTCAGAAACGAAGATGCCCCCACTACCTGTGATTGTTAAAGTCAGTTCCCAAAGAGTACCACATTAACCTAAATTGTCCACAAGTATACATAAACAACAATATCTGCAGAGCTTATTTCCCAATTAATTTGAAGATCCACCCAAACAAAAAGGTCGTGAAAGTTCCATGATGCTGAGGATACATAAGGATTACCTATATTTTATAGAGGAAAGCGTGTGAAAACGTAAAATCAATGCAAATAAGTTCTAGTGTCTCGGACTTTCGTTCATATAGTGGTCATATTGTTGGGCCCTTGGATACTCCATTTTAGTATTAAGGTTATTGAAGGTTAACATTTTATTTTTGATTGCTAACCAAATACAAATTTTAACCGCTGAGGGGCATTTCGGTTTTCTTGTCTTTCCACTGTCATAAGGGTGATTTTAAAATTTCTTATTTAGTGTACTCTAGCTCTTGTTAGTGTCTTACTTCAAATATGCTTTAATTAATTGTAGCTATAGATTTGTTAAAACATGTAAGGAGTAGATTAACCGCAAAGTCTGGGGTTTGGATTTTGATGTGGTGTTTGATGTGTTTTGTGTGTTGATTCGTGGGAATTTGGTGTTTGTTAGTTGAAGGATGTTGTCATTTTGATGTGTTGTTTTTATATATGTGTATGTTTTCAGTTCAAACGATTAAGCCAATGCTTGCCAACTCTCATGTCACTAGATCTACTCTTGTTAAATGAAGTGGACTTGTTTGCACACCTACATGCTATGTGTGTGTATGTGTTAGTGTCAATGGGTTTTGCCATAATAATTAGACACATTTCATGCTTGGCCATAATAATTAGACACCTTTCATGTTAATCGCATATGCTCAATACTAGTGATTTATGGATTATACATGATCTACTTAGTGAATGTAACATGCTAGATGACTTTTTCCATATTGATTAGACATTTCCTATGCTTCATGTTAAAATACAAATAGACCTGACAATCATGTCATTTCGTGTTTTTTACATGTACAGACAAGTTGACCATAGACGAACAGGACACAAAATAAGTTCATGTACCCTAATGGAGAACACAAACATGTCCCACTTCATTTCATGTAAACACGAAACGACATGAATAAACATGAAAAATTATTATTAATGGGCTAAACCCCAAACCTCAACAACCTCCGGCAGATCGGGAACCCTTTTCCTAACGTACTTGGGATCCAAAAGAGGAAACCTAGTGGGCCCCTCCACCTCCCACCTCCAAACCCTTCCCCAAGCAACACCCTCACTGTAGGATCGTATATGGCCCAAATTTTCTAATCAATTTTAAGTTAATCTCTACTTAAGATAAAAAGATAAGCAGCGGAAACAATTTAAACAAACAAGTAGTGAAATGCAAACCACAATGGACATCGGAGATTTTTACAGAGGTTCGTCCACCCGCCTACCTCCTCTCTTGCAAGGTCCGCTCGACACTTCGAGCTCCGCTCACGTCTTCACTTACCACTCCCCATTCCGGGCTGGAAGAGAAAACTTTTACAATTTTCAAGCTAGGGAACAACCCTCGCCTAGCTTGGCTCCTCCTCTCACTATCCGAGAGGGATACTTTGGGCTTTCACCGAAACCTTTACAACCTTGATGACAACAACAAGTGACCAAGAGTATTGACACTCTAACCTTGAGCACACTTAGAGTATGATAGGATTTGGGATCTTAATTGTGGAAGTTTTGAGTGTTTGAGGATTCTCTCTAATGTATGAGGCAAATAGAAGTGTGAGAGATGTTGAAATAAGTCTTGGTAACATCTATTTGTCAGCTCCTAAGGTGTTTTAGCCGTTGTGATTAATGTGGTAAGTGATTGTGTAAGAAACACAAAATAGAAAAGCACAGGTCACTGTTCTGGACAAATTCAGTCGACCGGATCTTGTTCACAGGTTGACCATTTCCATAAAGGTGTGGAAACATTCGAACTGAATCAAGAACGGTCGAACCAAAAAGAGTTATAACTTAAGTTCACTTAAGTGAACGGTCAAACAAAATTGTGGAACGGTCGACCGTTCAGGGAGTTTTGGCGAGACAAAAGATAAACGGTCAAACTTAAGGAATGGTCTTGTTCAACCGAAAAATTTACAAGCACTTTGGGCTTCATGAGAAGTCTACGTTCGGTCGACCAGGGTCTCGGGTGGTCAACTGAAAACTTCCAGTAAGTCCTGGATGACCAAAAGTGCTTCATCCAGTCAACTTCTAAGCAGGCATCGGTCGGTCGGTGGCCAAGGAATTTTAGGGTTATGGAAAATCCGACCGTTGTATAAAATGACAAGTCTAACAGTCAAATGACACGTGTAGACGGTCGAACAAAATGATACAACCGGTCGACCAGTACAACACAATAGGCTAACAGAAATAACAGACACAATCGGTCGAACTGATAACAGGTTCTCCCGGTACATCACGAGCGGAAACGGGCCAGACTCCTCGGGAGGATTCCATGGGAGGAGAGGGAGAATGTGGGGGTCGAGGTCGTCGTTGGGGGCACGAGCGACGTTGAGGGCGCGGGCAATGTTGGGGAAGCGGGGCCAGTTGAGGATGTGGCCGCGGAGGCGGGACTCGAGGGAGGAGCAGAGATTGGAGGGGACGCGGAGGGCGGAGAGGAGGTGGGTTTGGGTGAAGGAGTCGCGGGGGAGGGTTGATCATTTTAATAACCACAAGTGGACGACGTTGGTGAAGACGTGACAAATACGGGGCGTACCTCAAGGAATTGTAAGTACTGTTGTGACTACCATACTCGAGTGGGAAGGAGAGGAGATTATGCTAAAGTCATTACAGTAATGATGAATTAATTAATAATAAACTAAACCCCCATGAAGTGGAGGTGTGTAGGTATGTGTGTGTGTGTGAGTAGTTTTTTATTACATGAGGTACAAGCGTGTAAGGTAGGTGAGATCAATTAAACACTAGTGTGAAGTCCAATTAACATCAACTACATTTACATGATCGAATACATGACTAATATAGTTAGACATGAAGTTAAGATTTCATTTGGGTTCTCAAGAATGAACTAAGCACCTAGTGTGGACATTAGGACATCAATTAACCATCCATACAACTCAATACATTTATGCATTCTCTACTAATCAAGCATCTATACATAACAAGTCATTTACCATAACAAAATGATCATTTACCATAACAAAATGATCATTTACCATAACAAAATGATCATTTACAAGCAACAAGATAAACTCTAGATCTAACACGAGACAAGTACCTAGAGTGACCATTATCCCATCTAATACAAGTTTTAGCAAGTTAAATGCATAGATCTACATTAAGCATATGAAATGACACAAGATAAGAAGAACTCATCACTAACACATCACATAATCTACATCACCTCCACCCCAAATGGGTGGATCTACTCACTAATCATAATAACAAGCATGGAAAGCAAGAGATTAAGACTAAACATGACATAAAACTCTAACTAGAAAACTAACCAACAAAATTAAAAATTAATTAGATAGAAAGAAAGCTAATGACAAGAGGAATCCAAATCTACCTTTAGATTAGCAAAAGAGTAACATTACAAGCTTCAAAGCCCACCTTTCTTTACTGCCCAAATTGAGTAAAACCTAAGCTATTCTATTGGTGGAGGCTGAGAAGAAGAGGAAAGGATGAAGAAACCATGCTATTTATAGAAGAAAGTGTGGTGTAGATTGTGTGAACAATCCAATGGTTGAAATTGATTTCTCTAAAATCTTGTGCACCTACTAATATGACTCGAGCCACAGGAGAATTTGGACCAATTAGATCCGCCAATGGCGAATATTGGCAAATCAGATTGGTCTGATCCATCCTGATTTCTTCCAGGAGATTAAGTTATGTATTTTTGCATGTGGGGTGCACCTGTGGTCCACTGGTTCGAGCATATTTGATCTTAATTTCGCAAATACTCCTCAATATCACGGTATTGAAGGGTTTTTACGCTCGAAATGTTTTTCGTGCGTTCAGGTCCCTCTGGATTTCATCTGGGTCCATGCTGATTTGCAGATTGGTCCTTGTGCATGACAACAAGTCCAATTTGCTTCATTTGAGTCATTTCTTCTTGCATTTCGGTCATTTTCTCTTCATTTCTCTTCTTTATTACCTAACACTTGAAACATCGTGAACACTCGAGTAGCAAAAAATTGGTGGTAAAATAAAGGATATATAGCATGAATACGATGTATGGTATGCTACTAATCTAATACCCTCACACTTATCTTTTTGTAGTCTCGATAAAACAAGGAAAAAGAAAAATGAAAGAAAGGAAAACATATGAAAAATGGGGAAATCCTAACTCACTTTTGTCAAAATCACAATTGCAATTAGCACGTGCAACAAGTTGTTAAATCTCATTGTCACTAAAGAGGAGGAGTGGTGTCTCCCAAGGGTTTGCAGCGGATATACCCACAAAATCCAAACAGTAATGCATTATTCAACCTAGCAACACGACTCGATGAACCTACTTTTGTCGATCATTGAACACAGTAATCCTACGGGAAGACTCTATATATGTATCTGAAAGGAATGTGTTCTAAAAGTTTTACTTTTATATGTCAATTATTATGAATTGAAGTGCAAACATTTTGTTCCTTGATTATTGTATTCGTCTTTTAGAAGTGTTAATGAAGATGTTCTTGGTCCTTAACTGTATTGCCCTAAAAGATAATGGTTTACATATATCGAAAGTTATACACAATTATTGTAATTGACATGGATTATTGTAATCAGTTATTATAACTTTACAAATATTTGACGACACGACTATATAAAAGAGGGAAATGATGACTTTTATATATTGAATAGACCTAGCAAGTGAAACATTATGGAATTGTGTTATGTGTCATTAATATTTTCACTGTGTCTTGAATCCTAAGATATGAGACTTAAGTCTTTTCACATAGGAATTGTTTAATTAGATTATTGTCAAAAGCTGTCATTGAGTATAGTGATAAAGTGAATAGTTGGTTAAGTATGACTTATGCTGGACAAGATAGTTCGTCAAAGGATTATCATTGTCCCTCTTAACTTGAGTAATGATATTAGTAAGCCCCTTGATAAAGTAAAATTATAATGTGCACAATGTAACTTGTGTTAATGTACATATTTATAATTAGCTTAAGAGATCAAAAAATGAATATATAATACAAATGTGACACATTTTTACTTTGTATAATATTCTTAATATCATGAGGCAAGGGATAGACACAAGTGATATTATACATATCACTAAGTGGATCGTGTTTAGTTCGAGTGAGCAAAACATCTTTGTTATTTTGGTAACTATAATGTGTAGTTAGATACCGCTTATAGTTTATGATATAAAATATTTTGTATCATTGCCAACATAACTTAGATCCTCTTATAGGTCACACCACAAAACTGGAAAACAAGAAATATAATTTTGTATTTTATATGATGTACTAAGTTTGATGTGTTATGAAATAATATACATGTGGTAAAAAAATAAAATCAATATGTCGTGAAAACGACATGGTATAATCTTTTGACATTATATATGATAATATATTACATGGTATAATGTGATCTACAACATTATAACATATGAATTTGCTAAAACCCCAAATTCCAAATTTTGTTGGATATTAATCCAAAATTCGGTGGAGTCAAAAATATTGAAAAATGGTCCGACAGTTTGACCATGTTTTTGCATATATTAATAAGAGAATTTTTATTGATTAATTACTGGATTTAATCTACCTTGGTCAAAGGTAGTTATGATATGATGATGTGGCAAAATAAAAAAGAGATAATGTGTAAAGTGGTTTACACATGATATGGTTTTGTGGAGATGTAAATAAGAGATCATGTGTAAGTAGTTTGCACATGATGTGGTTTAGTGGAGAGATTAATGAGGGATCATGTGTAAGTGGTTTCCACATGATGTGGGTTAGAGGACATCCTATAAATAGGTCCATCATACATTCCATGTTAATACTAATGTCAAAATTCTATCTCTCCCTAGCCACTCCATTAATCTATAGGAAAATTCGCTTAATTATTCAAGTTTTTGGAGATTAAATTCTCAAGAGCTTTAGAGGGGTTATTAGCTAGATTCTAACCTTGATTTAGAGATTGATTATCTAGCTCATTTCTCTCTAATCTTGTTTAGAGTTTGGTGAAAAGTTTGAGGCGAATCGACAGACGATTCAATGGGCAACACAACTCCGGATCTACATAAAGGTTTTAGAGAACCTTTACGTATGATCATATTCTATTTATTTTAATATATATGTAGATTACATGATATTAGAATAAATATAAAATAATGTACATGAAATCGTCGAAAATATGGGAATCGATCTTGTATGCATGTATAAAATTTTAAAATATATACATATGTAGGGGCACGAAATCCTACATTATCATGTCCATACACCTAGCCTAGGGAACCATTCATGCAAGTTAATTAAGGACTTAAGTGAAACACATTGGCAACCTTAACATCCTCAAGTGATACTTCGTGTAAAGTTCATTAAGGTTTTTTTTTCTTTTTTTTCTTTTTGGAGAATAAGGAGTTAAAACTGGTTGGTGTTTAATTCTCTCCGAGTCCGGTTTCGTGCATCATTGCCTATCAGGACTGACACTATCATGTACACCTTCCCATAAATCTCCACATAGGGCGATCCCTATCACCCATGTAACGAGAGTTGGGTCGGTGCATCCCAACTAAGATGACTCGAGAGTACAGGTACTAAGTCCCCTCGGACCTAATTTCCCGAGTAATAGGAGCCGTGCGAGAAGTGTGAACACCCTACTAAATTATTTCTTATCTACGCATGAACCAAAACCCCTACACTTAAGGTTTCACAATAGGACTTTAAATGTCTCTCACTACGACAAACTTCCTTATACTAACAAACACAAATTCTTCGACTCACTAGGTTCATGGTGGACTTCCTTATTTGTTTGAGTATTGAAACCCTATGATTACTCTCCCCCCGAGGGAAAATCGGGGTGCATCATTATAACTAGATAAGACCTAAAGCCAGTGTACTAGATATCATAATGCATCATGTTCAAGTCAATTTTGGGATCTTCTTTTTTACCTTGCCTCTCTCAATGGTTTTGCAAATGCTAAACATACGCAAAACCCACAAAATATTTTCTTTCACGAACACATGAAGATTTTGAAAGAAATGGAAAATCTAAAGCTCTTGGCAAACAAAAGAAGACAAGTCACCCAAGGATCATGGTATAACATATATACCAATGTAAATTGCAGCACAATATCATGACCCTCACAATGAAACAAAAAAGGAAAAAGACTCGACTATATACACACGTAAAGCACCCATCACACTTCATGCATTGTCCTTAATGAATGCGAGTATACTACTACATGGATTTATGCATGAACAAGAAAAGATCTCACCAACGTGAAGTGTAAAGAAGTTCATGGTTATGTTGATGGACATAAACCCGAATTGCCCAAAACCTGTAAGATACTTAAGAAGGGAGATAAATACGTGAAACAAATGGGACCCAAATACTAACGGGTTAGGGCCCACAACAATCAATGCTCACTTGTGGAGTTTTTTTTGGGAGAACTATGTACATTAATGAGCTCCCATTTTCATTTTTCGAGGGACTTCAAATGGGAACCCGCCATCTCTCAAGCCAGAAATGCATAGACATGGGCTCGTAATATGAGAAACATGATAATTGTTGAGAGATTTATGAACCAAGGATGATGGTCATGCCTCTCAAAACCAGAGTCTGTGAAACAAAATGGAAACAAATATGTTTTCATTCCACGACAAAGCTGAGGGTCATCGATATATACCATCTAACTGACATTTGGGTGCTACATGGATCATTTCATGCACACAAAGTGACACCCTGGACTTATTACCTAGATGGCGAAGTCTAGAAATAGAATTGTTTGACCACCTCACACCATTATAAGCATTGTGGTCATTTGATGCCTTTTGAAAATGAGCAAGATGAGAGGTGAATCTTCGTCTGGTTGTTTAAATTGTAGAGTATCAGGTGGTTGATGCTTAACCCACATTGAGTCCTCAACATATACAAAGTGAAGAGGAGGTGGCCCAGAGGCCACGGTAATGGTATTTTGTTGCTCAAGAGTCACATGATCAAAAGAATGTGGCTCAAAGGCCATATGAGCACAAGATAAGACACCTTCTTGTGCCAGCATAGTTGAAACATCTTCACCACCATCAAGATCTTCATCGAATCACTCTCTACAGGGTCATCGAAGGCACTTGACTTCTTCCCGATGATGAATATGTTAAAAACAGTGCACTGACTACCATCCGTGCCCAATGTAGCGATTTTTTAAGGTTGCATATTTAATATTTTTTATGCACTCAACTTTTTATGTCCAAAATATCTCCACCACCTCCAAACAAAAAAAACTCAAATCCTTTAATCAACCCCAAATCCCCAACTCCCACCCTCAAGCGATCCAACTCCGACGAGGAACAACCCCTCACTTCCAGGTTGTAAACGAGTTATAAAAATCACCAAATAAGCTTACTCATTTGACACAACAACCCGGTCTGTCTGGTCAAAACAACCCAGGTCATTTCACAAAACAACATGGGTCGTTTGGCCAACAACATGCGTTGTTTGGCCAACGAGTAAGCTTATTTAACCAAACGACCTTGGTCATTTCACAAAACAACTCGCGCAGTACTAGTGCATCACAACTCAATTGATGGAAAAAATGACCCAACTCATTTTCGGTTCTCTCAAATCATCAGTATTTCACGCCTTTTATGAGCCCATTAGGTTCCTAATTTAGAAATATTTAAAATGCAAAAATTTTGCTTCTTGAACTCTTCTTTGTAACGAGTCTTAAATCGCCTTATGTACAAATTATTGATGATTTATCGATTGTCCAACTTTCCAAATACAGTGTGTCTTCACACACGTTCTTCACCCTCGTATCATCAGAATTTGGCAATTTGTAAGAGAAACTAATATGTGATCCATTCATTTGTCTTTCCATCGGATCTAGAATCATCAAATTCAGTATTTGGATGTGGATTTTATGAATAAAATAAGTGGTGCATCTTGTGCAGGACTAGTGTGTCTTCTACGCCCTTTATGAGCCCATTAGTTCTTAATTTGGAAATATGTAAAATACCAAAGTTTTGCTTCTCAAAATAAATTTTGTAAAGACTCTATTATTGATTTATTTGGTTATCAGATGAGAGTGTTATGCACAAATTATTGATGATTTGTCGATTGTTCAGTTTTCAAATATGGTCTATCTTATCGTAACTTGGCAAGTTGTATGAACAAACAAATATGTGCTCCTTTCAATTGTCTTTCCAACGGATATGGAGTCATAAATTCTATATTTGGATGTGAATATTATGAATAAAACAAGTGGTGCGTCCTGCATGGAACTGGTGCATCTTCTACGCGCTTTATGAGCCTATTAGGTTCATAATTTGGAAATATGTAAAATACCAAACTTTTGCTTCTCAAAAATCTTCTTTGTAGCGAGTCTAGAATCGCCGTACTTGGATATCGGAGGAGAGAGTTGTGCACAAATGATTGATGATATGTCGATTGTCCAGTTTCCAAATACGATATGTCTTGAGACACATTTTTCATCATCGTATCATCTGAATTCGGCAAGTCATAAAAGAAAAGAATATGTGCTCCTATCAATTGTCTTACCAACGGATCTAGAATCATCAAATTCTATTTTGGAATCATCAAACTTAGATAAAAAGAATCGAGAAGAAATATATAATGTGCAAAACACTTATAAATAGTAAATAATGTCTTAAAAGAGTTAGACCAACGACATTCCAAAACTAATTCATGAAAATAGACTAATTAGTGTTTTTCCATATATTTCAAATGATGTGTTCGATCACATCTAACGTTGGACATATTTTGGTTGTCTTCTCGAGCTGCCTTGTAAATTGTAAATCTTTTTAATTATATGGAGAATAAATTCAAGGGCCAAAGTAGTGAAGTCAAATGTTACATAAGGTCATTCACTATACACGTTCTTTTGAAGGTAATTTTTTTAATAAATTTCTAATTTTATCCCTCAAATACCATCACCACAATCTCACATCCCAAACAAAACCACCAAATCTTCCACATTCCCACACCAAATCTCAAACATTCCAACCCACCGATGACTCCGCATCTACCGTCGGACCACCGATCCCGCTCGTTTCGACCGAACGACCCAACTTGTTTGATGAAACAAATATGTTCTATTTTCAATTGTCTTTTCAATGGATCTTGGATCATCAAATTCGGTATTTGGATGTGGATGTGATGAATAAAACAAGTGGTGCGTCCCGAGTGGGACTGGTGTATCTTCTATGCCCTTTATGATCCCATTAAGTTCCTAATTTGGGATATGTAAAATACTAAAGTTTTTCTTCTCTAAACTTCTTTGTAACGAGTCTAGAATCTCCTTATTTGGTTATCGGATGAGAGAGCTATGTACATATTTTTGATGATTTATTGATTGTTCAGTTTCCAAATATGGTCTGTTTTGACACACTTTTTCTCCCTCGTATCATCGGAATTTGGCAAGGCAAGTTGTAAGAACATACCAATATATGCTCCTTTCAATTGTCTTTCCAACGGATCTGGAATCATCAAATTCGGTATTTGGATGTGGATGTTATGAATAAAATAAGTGGTGCATCCCTAGCGGGACTTGTGCATCTTCTTCGCCATTTGTGAGCCCATTAGGTTCTTAATTTGGAAATATGATAAATATGAAAGTTTTGCTTATCAAAAAATCGTCTTTGTAATGAGTATTGAATCATTTTATTTGGATATAAGAGGAGAGAGCTATGCACACATTATTAATGATCTGTCGTTTGTTAAGTTAACAAATATGGTCTGTCTTGAGACACATTTTTACCCTCGTATCATCAGAATCTGGTAAGTTGTAAGAGAAACAAATATGTTATCCTTTCAATTATTTTTCTAACGGATCTAGAATTATTAAATTTTGTATTTAGATGTGGATGCTATGAATAAAATGACCCAACTCGTTTGGTCGAAGAAGTCTGCTCGTTTGGAAACAAATGACCTAACTTCTTTTCTGTTCTCTCAAATCAACAATCCTCTACGCCCTTTATGAGCTTATTCGGTTCCTAATATGTAAAATATCAAAGTTTTGCTTCTCAAAATCTTCTTTGTAAAGAGTCTTAAATTGCCTTATTTGGATATTGGATGAGAGAGTTATGTCTAGTTGAAATGTCTTGAGATACGTTTTTTACCCTTGTATCATCGGAATTTGCCAAATCATTAGAGAAACAAATATGTGCTCCTTTCAATTTTCTTTCCAAAAAATCTGAAATCATCAAATTCCATGTTTGGGTGTGGATGTTATGAATAAAACGACCCAGCACGTTTGGTCGAACGATCTAGCTTGTTTGGTGAAAATGATCCTGCTCGTTCTATGAAAGCAACTCGACTCGTTCTATGAAAACAACCTAGCTCGTTCGTCGAAAATGACCCAGGTCATTTGGCTAGTTTGTTGAAAACAGACCATCTTGTTTGGTCCTTTTGTATTAAAACCAAAAAAGAGACCAAAATAAAGTTTACTTGATGGAAATTGATCTTAATACTCTATTGTATTAAGTAGGATGGTTGAAGTGAGGTTACACGATTTAGAGGTGAAATATGTTGGGAGAAAGTGAATTGGGAGAAATATGGATGTTAGGAAGAAGAAGTGTATGATTTGTAATTATGAGAAAAATAACAAGGATACATGTGACATTTGATATTCTTTTTAAGGTTAGAAAAAATCAATAACCCTCAAATAAATAGACCCTCAGTCAAATAATTATTAGATAGTTATTTAATATAATGATTTTAGTCCTTGCGAGAGAGAAAAAAATGTTGGACATATTTTTGGAAATATTTTGAATTGTTTTTTCCAAACGTACCCGTTTAAAATGTTGTTGTACCTGTACCTACCCATACCCGTTTAATAAATGGGTACGGGGCAGGTATGACTGATATTATGAGTATTATTACACCAACATCTAAAATTTTTAAAAAAATCTGTCACAATTTATCATTTCAAACATGCAAAACAAACACAAATAAAAGATATAATTATGATCATAAATCACATGGAGTAATAAAAAGAAGTAGTTCCATTATTACATAAAAGATATAACTATGATCATATATATTAATTTATATACTAATTGAATAATTAAACGAGCAAACAAGTATGAAAAGAGGTATAGCCGTATCTGCTTTATTTATTAAACGGGTAAAACAGGTATGGGTAAACAAGTATAATTTTTTAAATGAGTACAAAAATCATATCCGTACCCGCTTATCAAATGAGACGGGTAAACGAGTAATACCCGCCCCAGTTACACCCTAAGGCTTATAGAATTTAGGCAAAACCGGTTTTAAGATACGTTAACAACAAACAAATACTTAATTTTTTAAAACTTTCCCAAGAGATATACTCACAGAACATAAATTAATGATAAATAATGTATGCCTTAAAGAAGAAACACCAACAAATATTAAGATCGCCTTGAAATACAACACATTCTCAATCCTTTTTTTTAAGACTGAAATTAATTTAACATATGATGATAGATGATAACGTTTATAACATCGGTGGAGATCACAACACGCAGCCATGGCAAACATCATAGAACATAATATAGCACAGACACCATGGCTATTTTATTTAGGTATTATTATTGATAATTGTCGTCTTGACATCACACCATAGTATGTTTATACCAAGCAGTTCTTCACTTGCAGGTGCATGGGTTGCAGGTGCAACCGGATCCGCACTTGCAGCCTTCGGGAGCCATCTTAATTATCTTCGAAAGACCTTCACAAAATCGCAATATTATCACCAAAATTTGTAACATTTAAATTAGATAATACATTTTTTTGAGCAAATCGCAGAATTAGAGCTAAATCATCTTGAAAAAGCTCATAACCAATAGATTAAGAAAAGAATATTTGAAGTGTAAAACTCAGGGTCATATATATTAAAACAACAAGAGAGCTTTCAATTATGAAGTAACTGAGAGAGAAAGAAATGAAACTCAAGAAAAATCACGATTAAGAAGACATTTTTATCTATATATTATGTAAACAGAAAAAAAATTTAGTGGAGGAAGAAAAGTAGAAGGAATAACAGACACAAACTTACAATTTCAATAGAAAAAACACAATAAAACAAATGAATGTCTATTTTTCTTAAAAGAAATTAGAAATACCAAACACATAAAATCTTGGGAAACCTATGTTTCTCCATGGAAACAATATTTTTTTATTATTGAAAAATACCATAAATCAAATAAAGAAGTTTTTGTGTTGAATATTACCTGGAAATCTTCTGTCGTATGGTTTTGAAACAAAGCAAAGAGCACAAGTTGAGATGGAACGTATTGTTGGCCTAATGTCATCTATTTATAAGCTAGAATTGGGCATTTTAGAAGGCACCTCTGCCGTAAATGTGTCGAGATTGGATTCGCTCTTAGATTCTCCTCCCCATGTCTTTTTGAAGATAGGTGCCAACTTCTGAGATAACGTATAAAATCTTCTCAAACTAAACTTTAGGTCATCATGAAAATTACATAATAATATTTTTTTTGTATTGAGATGTTATGTATAATAGGGAGAAGTGTTTTTGAGGGCTTATTATAATGAGATTATTTGTATGAGGAAGTTTTTTTTTGCATATATGTCCTTGTAGAAAGGATTTTATACTTTTATACATGTATATCAATATGCGGGATTCTGTACACACAATAATAGATTAGGTTATGAGCGTTATGACGGTGTATTAATGATGGCAAGATTCGTGCCATCAAATATCAAATTGTGACTTAATTACGAAGATATTAAAGGATTAATAAATAGAGAAACCAAGGCTAAGTTAATAGGGATGTATCTTTTTCGACAATCTCAGAAAATCCATTTTGTGGTTTAAATTCCAAGGTTAACTAGTTCTTTAACCATACTTATCATTTTAAAATCATACAGTAAGATATAGATGACAATGTTTGCATTTTGGGTATCATGAATTTGTTCTTAGCCTGGACTAACTGTTGCATCTGCATAATATGATTTAGAAGAAAAAAACATTTATTAACTGATCACAGAAAAGGGGAAAATATGTTTTACTTTTTTTATCACAAAAAAGGGGAAAACATTGATTATATGTGATCAACTACCCTAGGGTCATATGGATACGTATAGATCTGATTGAATAAACACACTTATGTACATGTGTAATAATATTGTTTTAGTTTTTTTTATTGTTGAGTGAGCTTATTGATGCATTGCATACATTGCATCATATGTCTTTCATTTAGATTACTTTTACATCAATAAATGCTACTAAGGTATGTGTTTAGTCTTATTTACAGAATACAGGGACCTGAATGCAAAGTACCCACATCCCGAGCATAAACGCGTGCAAAAGACTCATTTCTATCATAAAGACCAAGTTCAAGATTATCGGGTTACGAATGAAAATGTATCCGAGCATAAAAGCATTCAAGATCTAATTACAAAAAAAAACAAGGACTTAAGCACAAAAGTAGCCCGGGACTTAATTCCAAAAAGTCAAGGACCTAATTGCAAATCACGAGTAGCTTTTATTATCTTGGAGAAAATCTAAAGAAAAATCAATGTGGATCTCCAAATATATGAATGAATTAATCCGGAGCTCAAAAGAATGGAAAGAATCAATCCAGACGCGCAAAGGAGTATCAAATCATACCATAAACATTCAACCAAAATCCGGACAAAATCAGAGCAATATGTGCGGCGTTTCCGCCGCACATTACACATGCCATGCGGCGATTCCGCCGCACCAGAGTCGATCCGTGTGCCCAACTTTTGTCTAGTCGTGTCTGGACACGTGTACTCTCCAATTCTATACTTAGGTCTCTTGTAACAACTATAAATAGCCCCGAGAACGATGTTAAAAGGGTCCTTGGCCTTAGACCTAGTTTTTAGTTGTTTTTATTTGTAGTCTTTTCTTTGGATTAATAAAATTCTGTCTTTTATTTCTTGTTTTTACTTTTCTTTTGTAATGCCTCTAGGACCCCTTCTTCCTCCCTCTATGAGTTTCTAACTCCTTCCAAAGGGTGGAGGTGACGGATTAGGGTGAAGAGAAGATGAATGAATGTTATTATTTTAAGTTCGTGATTAGTATATTTTGATTACTTGAGTTTATATTAGTAGAGGATGTTTTGATCAAGGTTGGTGACTTCATTTACCCAGTGGATTTTGTCGTACTAGATACCGCACCTGTTGTAAATCCTAATCGACAAATCCCTGTAATTCTAGGCAGACCCTTTTTAGCCACTTCGGAAGCATTGATAAACTGTCGAAATGGGCTCATGCAATTATCTTTTGGGAACTTAAAAGCTGAATTTAATCTCTTTCATATTGATAATGAGCCAGAAATAATATGCAATCAAAGTGACATTGTGATGAAATCGCGTATCTATAAGATTTCTGAATCATCACAAAATCAAAAAGGAAGTAAGAAAAAGGGGAGGAATTCATCTACACACCCACCGTCACTCGAGCAAATAAGAGAACCAATTTATGTGAGGGGTGTGGAACCTGTGACTCAGGACTCTCATTGCAACATGGGGAACAATTCAACTGGATACATGCACCAACATGGTGTCATTCAATCAAGTTCTGACTATGGTTGACTCTGAGCAAGTTCAACCCCTCTACCGCAATTTGACTCAGGTAATAAGTGCATTTGTTTTTTCTTTGCATACATTGAGGACAATGCATGATTTAGGTGTGGGGGGTGTTTATGTATATATTTATCTATATATCTTGTCTTTTAAAAAAAATATTTAATCAATGTTTCATGACATAGCTTAAGATTGAACTGCCAAAACCCGTGTACAAATTGCATTGAGTTTTTGTTCCTTATTATATAGTTCTGCTTGTAGAAATTATGACATAAATCTAAGTTTCAAAGAAATAACCCATTGCCCTTTAAGACATGTATGCACTTAAATTGGATAAATCAAATCTTTGAAGTGGTTGATAAAAAGCAGAGGTTGAGGAAAATATACCGGGAAGTGTGGACTTCTAATAGCAATTAAGCCTTGAGGAAAATAAAAATAAAGGAATAAAGTGAGGAAAACACATTTTGCAAAATGACTACAAAAGCCCAAGCTTTTGAGTCACTGGTCCGTAGGGATATCTTGAAACCCGGTAACTTGAGTCTACCAGCTCGGGATTATCGACCAAACTCGCTACACGAATGCAAAAAGGGTAAAAGTGTCAAAAAGCAAATGTGTTGAATCACGGAAGAAAAGAAAAAAATACTCAAGGCCCAAAGCTAAAAGAATGATCCATGCCATGGTTGATCCAAATGATACTTCACCACCAGAGGAGGCGTGCAAAATAATTTAAGTGATATCATGTGTAGAAGGGTTAGTGGTGTGAATGTTGGAGGAACAAAGACCAAGTCATATTTTTAATGGGTTAGATTTATATAATGAGCTTGAAAGAATTCTTAGTGAGATGTATAAGGTTGAGGTAGGGATATTGAGAACTATTAATGAAATGCTGATTTAGGATTTTGTGGGTATATCCGCTGAAAACCCTCAGGAGACAACACTCCTCCTCCTTGGCAACAAAGAGGTTTAAAGGCTTGTTGCACATGCTAAGTGCAACCGTGATTCCTACGAAAGTGAGTTAGGATTTCCCTGTTTTCATTTTTTTTATATTCTGTTTTGCTAGGGACTAGCAAAATCTAGGTGTGGGGGTATTTGATGCATTGCATACATTGCATCATATGTCTTTCATTTAGATTACTTTTACATCAATAAATGCTACTAAGGTATGTGTTTAGTCTTATTTACAGAATACAGGGACCTGAATGGAAATTACCCACATCCCGAGCATAAACGCGTGCAAAAGACTCATTTCTATCATAAAGACCAAGTTCAAGATTATCGGGTTACAAATGAAAATGTATCCGAGCATAAAAGCATTAAAGATCTAATTACAAAAAAGAACAAGGACTTAAGCACAAAAGTAGTCGGGGACTTAATTGCAAAAAGTCAAGGACCTAATTGCAAATCACGAGTAGCTTTTATTATCTTGGAGAAAATCTAAAGAAAAATCAATGTGGATCTCCAAATATATGAAGGAATTAATCCGGAGATCAAAAGAATGGAAAGAATCAATCCAGACGCGCAAAGGAGGATCAAATCATACCATAAACATTCAACCAAAATCCGGACAAAATCAGAGCAATATGTGCGGCGTTTCCGCCACACATTACACATGCCATGCAGCGATTCCGCCGCACCAGAGTCGATCCGTGTGCCCAACTTTTGTCTAGTCGTGTCTGGACACGTGTACTCTCCAATTTTATGCTTAGGTCTCTTGTAACAACTATAAATAGCCCCGAGAACGATGTTAGAAGGGTCCTTGGCCTTAGACCTAGTTTTTAGTTGTTGTTTTTATTTGTAGTCTTTTCTTTGGATTAATAAAATTCTGTCTTTTATTTCTTGTTTTTACTTTTCTTTTGTAATGCCTCTAGGACCCCTTCTTCCTCCCTCTTGTTTTGAATGAATGTTATTATTTTAAGTTCATGATTAGTATATTTTGATTACTTGAGTTTATGTTAAATCATTTATGTAATGCTTCATAACTAACATGATTTATTATAAGTTTCTGAATTCTCTAATCTAAACCCTAAATCTAAACCTCCACCCGACGGAATTCACCTCTTTGTTCTTGTTTTATTTTTAATTGTTCTTGTTCTTGCTTTAGATAATTAAAACCCAAAAATCTCAAAACCCAATTATTTCTTCTCTCCTTCTTTCCCCCAATCGAAATCACATTAATAACAAATCTCTCCCCCCTTGTGTTCGACCCGTATTTGCCACGTCTTCATTGATGTCGTGCACTTGCGGTATAAATATAATTCTCATCAGTTATATACTTGACATCCAACGCAAAAATTATAGCATGGTCATAATTTTGATTCGTAAAAAATTATAGAATTAACTCACCATAAATTGATAAAATAATTGTCCTTTGTGTTTCTTACAATTCGTGTACCAAATATTTGTACACGAACACGACCCGTTTAGTTTTGTGTAAAACACGAAACGACACAGATGTACACGAAAATTTTATTTGATTATAAAAGCCAAGTATTAATTTTGTGTTACAAAATTTCACTTGATAAATTCCTTCGTGAAAGAACAATATTTGTTCACCATCTTGAAGAAAGACAAGTTAGACAACCATGGCCAAGGAGTGATCTTAAGAGACCTCCTTGCCGAGCTTTTATAGTTGGGAAAGTGTGGGTAAATCCAAAGTTATCCGATGTGGGACTAAAAGTCCTCACAACTGAATCTCGTTTCACGTATGGTATATATAAACAAAACACTAAATTGACAGTAATGTAGGCTGTTGCAGTGGTTGACTGCTTGTTGTCAGCTATTGCCGACCTAGATTCGAATCTTGCTGCCCCAAATTTTTTGTGGAATAAAAAAAAATTAAAGTAAAACTATCAACTTGGAGGCTCGAACCAGAGATCTCTCGAGGAAGATGAGTCACCTTACCAGTGAGACAACACAATTTTTTTTCCTAATGGTCGTCAAAATATATTATCGTGTATATTAGGGTGTTTTCGTGTACACGAATTCAAGACACGAAAAAAATTCGTGTCTAATTTATGGTACACGAACACGACACGAAACACGAAAACTCCTGACCCAAACACGATTGTTTCGTGTCAAATTGCCAGACCTACTTACTATCCGACCGTCGCATGAGAAAAATGATTGACTATTATATGAAACTTCCTTTTGTGTTTGTTATGGTATTGGTTATATATGAAAATTAAGTTAACCGTCGGATCACTTTAGAATGAACCAAAATCTACGAAACTAACGATATTCAATAATTTTTGGTGTTTTTTAAAGAGATAAATTTTGGTGTTGTTTCCTTGTATGAAGATGAAACCTATTTAGGTCAATTATAGATAAGAGGGAAGAATTGAGAAGAATGAAAGATAGGATATGACGTCTGGAGAGTAGTTTTGTTATTCAAAATTGTCTTCATCTCGAAAATGAATCACTTGACTTGTTTGAGCATCTTTAGAATTTTGTTGCTACAAAGTTTAAAATGTTACAATTTAATGATAATATAGCTAGGCACGTGTATGTCTCCATATTTTCCCTCTTTTCTTTGTTCACTTTTCCATTTTGTATTTATTTTATTTTCTTTTGTTTTCAGATTTGGATAGGGTTTAAGGAACTTATACTTATTAGTTATATATATATAGTTGTTGTAAGTGAAGATGGGATGGAGGATGTCCCTACAAATAAGAATAAAAAACACCAAAATCTGCACGATCTAAGATAAAATGTAACATCCCGAAACAACAGAAATTTAAAAATTATTATCAAGACATCAAAGACCAACAATCAAAAGACGGGACTGTTACGTCTCATAAAACATTTAAGCGGTGCACCATATTACAACAGAGTTTTGTCAAAAAGCTACATGATTACATCAGGAACAACAAAAGAAGATACAAGTAATCATGTCGACCTCAGTAGTCCGAATGAGAGGATCCGATCCCAAGATGTGCGCGCCCGCTGATCACCACCCAACTGGACCTACTGCGGTCCTAAAATAAAACATGCAACAACAATGGCTGAGTTTTGATTGACATCATTTCATGCTTATATTTGTATCTTATATCCATTATCTTTCACCTAAACAAGGCTATGTTACGATTTTTATATTTAGTTTTCAGGAATAAATATGTTTGAAGAGATGAAGCATAAAAGAACCCAAAAGCTGGGAAAAAGGACTGAATTGTGATATCTAGGAACTAAGATGCAAGGGACAAGGACCTGAATGTAAGACAGAAGGACCTGATAGCAAAACAGAATACTCCACACCATCATGGGGAGTATTTTAGCAATTCAATTCGGGTCGGAGCTCCAAAAAACCAAGTGAATGCATCCAAGACCGGCAAATATATTCAAGAAAATCCCACAACAAAAATGAGCAGGATCTGAACTATATAGACCGCCAATTGCCGGTCCAAGACCCCCAATTGCCGGTCCAAGACCGCTAATTGGCGGTCCATTTTGGCCCAAATCCGCTAAAATTTCTCCAGCACATGTATTAGAGGATGTTTAGGCTATTTTTGGTATCTGTTTAGTCCCACATCGGGGGATTGTCCCGGTTTGCCTTTTTCCATGGCTATAAATAGAACTCTTCACCTTCTATTGTAATCACTCCATATTTTAAGTGACTATTCTTCCTACTAGAAGTGAGGCCTTGAAGCACACATTAAAGTAGGAGGATGCTACTTTTAATGTGAGTCATTTTAATACAAGTTTTCTTTATTATGTTGTTTGTTTTATGTTCCTTGTTTTGCTTTGCTTAATCTCATTTCATTAGTTTTATTAGCTTAGTTAATATGCTTTCTTTGTTTAGTTTAATAATTAGTGTAATGTTTAGTGAGTAGTTCCATCCCCTTTGGGGGGTGGAGTAGATGTACATACATGCAAATAAGAATGGATTGAATGCTTTATTTCCAATGTGTTGATAAAACATGAATGTATGCTTGCTTGTTTAGGATAGAATTTATAACTTGATGAGTTTTGCCAAAATGATTAGACACCTCTCATGCTTGTTTAGGTTCTGAAATAAACAACTTGCATATGTAAATGTTAATCAACTAGGTTGGTGAATAGATTGATAGGTTTTGCCATAACATTTAGACACTTCCTATGCATGATAACACCACCTTTATTTGTGCTTAAAGAATGTGTTCAACACCCGCCTCTTTGCATGTGTGCACTCACTCCACCCCTTAGGGGTTTTCCATTTCTGAATTCCAACACTTTTCTTTCATTCTTAGTTTAGTTTTAGTTAATCGTTTGTTGCTTTCTTTCGCATTTCGTATTTCGTAGTGTAGCGTAGCGTAGAGTAGCATACTCAACTATCTTCTCCATTTTTCTCGCCACTTGTTTTCGTGCAAACGAGAGGCTGTTCACCTCCCTGAGGACGACCCGTATTTGCCACCGCTTCAACGCGGCCGTGCAGTTGCGGTTTAATTAAAACGTTCAATCAAGTTTTTGGCGCCGTTGCCGGGGAGGTGTCAGTCCAGACTCTTTTTTGGACGATTCGAGTGGATTTAATTTGTGTTTTGCAGTTTTTCCTTGTTTCAGGAGACTTGGAGTCGCCAGGAGGAATGCCTGGAGAAATTTGGAGGCAATCAGCGGCCTGAGACCGCCAATTAGCGGCCTGAGACCGCCAATTGGTGGTCTGGTGAGCTCATTTTACTCTCTTATTTCTGTGGTGTGTTTACAAAATTGATGTAGTGATCTGGGAGTTGATTTGGCATGTTTTGACTTATAGTTTGATCCCAGATCAATAATCAAACCTCCTTTAAGCAACTTGGACCCTAAAACCCAAAGCAAAATATTAGGCATTCTTGTTGTTTAGGTCATGCATCATGTATGTGACTTAGGCATTTAGATTGTCTTTTATCTTAGCTTTATTTTCTGTTGCTGAGAGTTGGCGTGAGGTACGCACCTTCTACTCTCATTCATGCATTTTGTATGAACATGCATTAGTTAGTAGGAAGTCCATTGAAACAAGTGTGAGTTGAGCGTTTGTTTGGAGAGTTGATTGCTAGATTAGGACTCCAAAACACTACTAAGGAGGGGCTGTCCCATAAAAGATAAGGTGGGGGATTTCATCACTCTTTCCTTCGCCCCACAAACCACACTAATAAAGAGCCTAATTTTTTAAATCAAGTAGACATTGACCCTAAGGATTTCGGGCGCATTAGGTGAGTGATCCGGTCCTGACCGTCATGACATGATCGGCGTTGCCCACTTTGTCGATAGTAGGAGAGACGAGATCCCCAGATCTTGGCTCACTTGTTGGGCTTTGTGGTCCTCGTCGTAGGGAGGTGAGGCGTGTTGAGGCCGTGTGACCTCGCAGTTAGGCGTCGTCTAGCTGTAAGGACCTATAGCGACCTTAGGATTGCTTGAGCCTTGTTTGCTTGTGTCCTTCTACCTGTACCCATCCGCCGTAGCATAAGGACTTCTTCCCTTCTCTCCTGAGTCATTCCTTCTCTCCTGTGTCCCCTCGTCTTCTCTTCTACGTACATTCTTTGTTAAAAAAAAGTTTTGGTGTGTGTGCACCTTTGTGCATGCTTTCGTGGACACGAGACGAGAGTGGTCGTTTGACGAGGAGCGTTGTCAATCCGGCTTCGGTCATCGATTTCTCGACACCTTCCTCCTCTCGTGTCACACGCAGTCCGGGTTCAATGGCTGCTAATTTCCGTGTGGAGGAGTAGTTGCTGGACCCACCTGCTCCACCAGTGCTTCCAGTTGTCGTTCCCATACCTCTTTGTGATCGATGCTACCTGAGCCGTACTGCTCTACCCTCATGCATCATATTGCCAGAGGCTAAGTGGAACCATTTTGAGGTTAAGCCTCAGTTTATCTCCATGCTCCCTCATTTCACTGGGAAAGGTGATCCCTATATCTTTCTTAGGGAATTTGAGGAGGTCTGTGCTATGTTCAAGCTGCAACAACTTAGTACATACTCCATCCATCTTAGGCTTCTCCCCTTTGCGCTGAAGGATGATGGCAAGAAGTGGTTGTATAGCAACCAGGCGAATTCCTTTAGGACTTGGGATGAATTTCAATCTGCATTCCTCAAGAAGTACTTCCTAAATCATCAGACTCAAAAATTGAGGAACGAAATCAATTCGTTCTATCAACGTGAGACCGAAACATTTCATGCATGTCTAGAGAGGTTCAAGGAGCTACTTTCCTCAAGCCCTTACCATGACATTGAGTTGTGGCGTCTTTGTTAGATTGTTTACAAGGGTCTTCACATCCCGTCCCGAATGCTCCTTAAGTCTATGTGTCAAGGAGAGTTCTTGGGAAAGGATGAAAGGGAGGCATGAGCTTTCCTAGAAGACCTTGCTGAGAAAACCATGCAATGGGAGAGTGTGAGGGAACCACCTGCATCATCTAGAATAGGAGAGAGGATCGCGAATGCAAACTCGACTAGATCGGGTACCACAATTGTTGTCGATACCACTACAGGCACCGAGGCACGAATGACGGCCTTAATGCGCCGTATGGATTCGATTGAGCTCCAAAACCAACAAGGTGCACCTCACATGTCCACATATGGTCCAATTCCCTGTCATTCATGTGGTAGGGTAGGTCATGTAGAAAGCGAGTGTGTGTCTATTCCTCCTGCGATGGAGCGTGTCAACGCCATCTATGACAGAGCTAGGAATGACCCATACTCATCATCTTATAATCCTGGATGGTGGAACCACCCCAATTTTTCATGGAACCAAACTAATGCCCCCGGTGGTCCTTAAAACCCCTCTAGACCACCTTACCAATCACACCAACCACCCATGCATGCACAATCTTATCAGCAACCCCAAGCGCAAACCACCAATCAATTGGGTTTCCCGAATTCCAACAATATGGAAACCCGATTCAATTCGCTTGAGACCTTGACTCGTGGACTTGAAAACTCAATGAAATTTTTTATGTCAACCACGAGTCAAGTTCTCACTTCAAATCAGCAGACCATCAAATCTCTAGAGCTTCAGATGGGCCAGTTGGCTCAATCTCTACATGAGAGAGAGAGAGAGTCTTTTCCTAGCCAGCCTGAGGCTAACCCCCCTTGTACGAACAACAACACATGCAAAATGAAATTGTGGTACCGCGGGGGAGGCAAGTGAACCATGTGGAGGAACCTGTTCACCATGTCAATTCCATTGTGACCTTAAGGAATGGAAAACAGGTTGACAATCACATTTCCTTGCCACAACCACCACCATCTATGCAGCCCCTTAGTGGGAATGGTGGTGAAGAAGAAGCTGAGAGTGAGGGTAATACACCAAGGCTTCCTTCTCAGGCACCGCAGAAAACCTACCTGCCAAAAGCTCCCTATCCAAGTAGGTTAACCAAAAAGCAGAGTGACAACATGGACACGATATTAGAGGTGTTTAAGCAAGTAAAAGTTAACATCCCCTTGTTGGATGTCATCTAACAAATACCTCAATATGCCAAAGTGTTGAAGGATCTTTGCACAACCAAGACGAAGACCAATGTTCCTAAGAAAGCATTCTTGGCTGCAAATATCAGCTCACTTTTGTCCAATCCCACCTACAGAAAATACAAGGACCCTGGGTGTCCTACTATTCAGTGTACGAAAGGGGACACTAGAATGAGCAATGTTTTGCTTGATTTAGGATCAGCGGTCAACCTCCTCCCATTCTCTGTTTATCAACAGTTGAACTTGGGAGAATTGAAACCAACTAAGATCACCCTTCAATTGGCGGATAGATCCATTCGTATTCCCATGTGGATTATCGAGGACGTGCTTATCAAAGTTGGATATTTTATATTTCCAATCGATTTTGTTGTCCTCGATACCAATCATGTTGCAAACACCCACTCTCAAATACCTTTGATTTTGGGTAGACCATTTCTGGCCACATCCAATGCCTTGATTAATTGTAGAAATGGTCTCATGAAGCTCTCATTCGGTAACATGAGTGCCGAGTTTCATGTGTTCAACTCTGGTAGGCAACAAGAACCCATGGATGAACCTTTAAATCTAAATCTCATCCACCAATTGGAGAAAGCACCACAAAATCAACGAACACCCCTAACCCCAATGCAACCCGTTGAGAATGTTCGTGGGCCCAGCGAAAACTCATTGCCTGTCTTTGCAATGCAACAGAGTGAGCTGGCCTCGAACATAAATGTCCAAAGGGAGTGTTCGTTTCATGATTCAGTTGAGAGTACTAGTGAGAGTGAGACACCTCATCATATGCCTATGCCAGAAGGTGTCTCTACCTCATGTCCCATGGCCATTGAGCCATTTGAGCTTCATATTACTCCAACAAGGACCCACCTGTGACCTAGCTTATGTTTGATGATCTAAATGATGGTGGGCGGTCCTTGTTGGATGACTTGGGGAGAATCCCCATTCTCCGTGATGCAAGTCTGCTGCATCCATCGAATGAGCTTGAGGAACTCATTCCGATGCACCCACCTATTGGTTGGAGGGTTTTGTTCGATAAGCAACTAAACCATAGTGAGGCAACACATCTTCACTCTTTCATGTTGCCTACACCCGACCAATATGATGAGGGGTTCGAGCCTTTCAGCTTTGACCTTTCACCCCTCATGACACCTCAGAGTACCGGTGAAGTTTGCCCATCTCGGCAAGTCTCTGGTCCTCATGACTTGATGTTCTCATTTGATGTTCCTTGACCAAATGATTATGAGAATATCTTTGCTGCTGTATATATCATGTTAAAAAAGAGAGTATAAAAGACTCCTTCAGTGAGCATAGATTGTTGTGGGCCCCACCCCTTGTGTACTTGGACCCAATTTCTTCACGTATTTATCTCCCTTCTTCAGTATCTCACAGGTTTTGAGGGAATTCGGGTTTGTGTCCATCACTATAACCACGAACTTCCTTTTGCGCTTTATGTTGGTGAGATCTTTCATTTTTCATGCATAATTCCATGTAGTATCTTGTTCACATTCATTGAGTACAATGCATGAAGTAGGTGTGTGTGTGTGGGGGGGTGTTTTACGTGTGTACATAGTCGAGTCGTTTTCCTTTGAGTTTGTTTTCTTTTGTTTGTACTGCTAGGGTCATGTTAGTGTGCTGCATTTAATATCGATATATCTGCTTGCCATGATCCTTGGGTGACTTGTCTTCTTTTGCTTGCCTAGTGCTTTAAAATTTTTACTTTTCTTTCAAAATCTTCATGTGTTAACGAAAGAAAATGTTTTTGTAGGCTTTGCGTGTGTTTAGCATGTGCAAAACCGTTGAGAGGCAAAGTAAAAAGAAAACTCCCAAAATTATCTTGAACTTGATGCATTAGGATATCTAGTTTACTGGCTTTAGGTCTTATAGAGTCGTTAGGATGCACCCCGGTTTTCCCTCGAGGAGCGTGTAATCATAGGGTTTCAGTACTCAAACATTTAAAGAAGTCCACCCTGAACCTTGTGACTCAAATAATTCATGTCTGTTAGTATAAGGAAGTTTGTCGTAGTAAAGGGCCCTTAATCACTTTTTGTGAAACTTAAGTGTAGGGATTTTGGTTCCCATGTAGATAAATAAATAAGTGGTGTTCTCTCTTCTCGCACGACTCCTATCACTCGGGAAAGTAGGTCTGAGGGGACTTTGTGCCTGGTGCTTTCGAGTCATCTGACTTGGGATGCACCGACCGAACTCCCGTTACACGGGTGGTAGGGATCGCCCTATGTGGAGATTTGGGGGAAGGTGTACGTGATAGTGTAAGTCCTCATAGGCAATGATGCACGAAACCTGACCCTAGGAGAATCAAACACCAACCAATAAACTGTTCCAAAGAAAAAGAAAAAAAGGAAAAAAAAGTCAAATAAGAACAAAAATGGACTTTACACATTGTATCACATTCAGAAGTTAAGGTTGCCCATGTCTTTTACTGAAGTCCTTAACTCACTTTCACGAATAACTCATTAGGCTAGGTGTGTGGACCGATTACATATATAAAGTCGACCCGTAGTATTACCGCATCCCATGATCGACAATATGAGTTCAACAAGTCGTGTAGCTAGATAGATTAATGCATCTTGTTCGGATTTTGTGGGTATATCCGCTAAAAACCCTCAGGAGACAACACTCCTCCTCCTTGGCGACAAGGAGGTTTAACGGCTTGTTGCACGTGCTAAGTGCAACCGTGATTCCTACGAAAGCGAGTTAGCATTTCTTGTTTTCGTATGCTTTTCTCTTTCTTTGTTTTGCTCGGGACTAGCAAAAGTTAGGTGTGGGGTATTTGATTGACATCATTTCATGCTTATATTTGTATCTTATATCCATTATCTTTCACCTAAACAAGGCTATGTTATGAGTTTTATGTTTAGTTTTCAGGAATAAATAGGTTTGAAGAGATGAAGCATAAAAGAACCCAAAAGCTGGGAAAAAGGACTGAATTGTGAGATCTGGGAACTAAGATGCAAGGGACAAGGACCTGAATGTAAGACAGAAGGACCTGATAGAAAAACAGAATACTCCACACCATCATGGGGAGTATTTTAGCAATTCGATTCGGGTCGGAGCTCCAACAAACCGAGTGAATGCATCCAAGACCGGCAAATATATTCAAGAAAATCCCACAACAAAAATGAGCAGGATCTGAACTATATAGACCTCTAATTGCCGGTCCAAGACCGCTAATTGGCGGTCCATTTTGGCCCAAATCCGCTAAAATTTCTCCAGCACATGTATTAGAGGATGTTTAGGCTATTTTTGGTATCTGTTTAGTCCCACATCGTGGGATTGTCCCGGTTTGCCTTTTTCCATGGCTGTAAATAGAACTCTTCACCTTCCATTGTAATCACTCCATATTTTAAGTGGCTATTCTTCCTACTAGAAGTGAGGCCTTGAAGCACACACTAAAGTAGGAGGATGCTACTTTTAATGTGAGTTATTTTAATACAAGTTTTCTTTATTATGTTGTTTGTTTTATGTTCCTTGTTTTGCTTTGCTTAATCTCATTTCATTAGTTTTATTAGCTTAGTTAATATGCTTTCTTTGTTTAGTTTAATAATTAGTGTAATGTTTAGTGAGTAGTTCCATCCCCTTTGGAGGGTGGAGTAGATGTACATACACGCAAATGAGAATGGATTGAATGCTTTATTTCCAATGTGTTGATAAAACATGAATGTATGCTTGCTTGTTTAGGACAGAATTTATAACTTAATGAGTTTTGCCAAAATTATTAGACACCTCTCATGCTTGTTTAGGTTCTGAAATAAACATCTTGCATATGTAAATGTTAATCAACTAAGTTGGTCAATAGATTGATAGGTTTTGCCACAACATTTAGACACTTCCTATGCATAATAACACCACCTTTATTTGTGCTTAAAGAATGTGTTCAACACCCACCTCTTTGCATGTGTGAACTCACTCCACCCCTTAGGGGTTTTCCATTTCCTGAATTCCAGCACTCTTATTTCATTCTTAGTTAAGTTTTAGTTAATCGTTTGTTGCTTTCTCTCACATTTCGTATTTCGTTGTGTAGCGTAGCGTAGAGTAGCATACTCAACTATCTTCTCCATTTTTCTCACCACTTGTTTTCGTGCAAACAAGAGGCTGCTCACCTCCCTGAGAATGACCCGTATTTGCCACCGCTTTAACGAGGTCGTGCACTTGCGGTTTAATTAAAACGTTCAATCAAGTTTCCATAAGGAAACCCCATATGCCAAGCACACCTATATGCATGTAGTAGTACAAATGAACCTATCATACTAGTAGCATGTCAAGTCATCAACCGTATGGAAAACAATTCCCCCGAAGGGTAACACAGGACATCAGTCCAACAATCATCCTCGGGTCTCCCAAGGAGACCTACCATAGGCACATACGGTCTAGCGGAACAAGACGTGACGCTCCCCACACGCGGCTATACTAATCATGGGGTTCGGCCGTACACGGAGGTGACACGTCCCGAACACCCACACTCTTCCACACGACGATCCCTGGGCAGGCATGCGTACGCGCCCACCGTCACCTCCCGGCTCACGCACAAGGCGAGGACACAGGTTTCCATGGACAGAGTTGGCATCCTAAAAAGGTCCGGGAATCCTGTTCTTTGCGCAAACGGTCGACCGAAAGAGGCGATCCGGTCGACCGTTCCCAAAAAGGTTTGGTCGACCGAAAGTCTACAATGGTCGAACTCTCTGCGCAAAACCTAAGTCCCAACGGTCGAACAAGAGTCTAAAACCGGTCGACCGATACGAGGTAAAAATCCAGAGTCTGGTCAACATCAAATCCGTACTACCGGTCGACCGACTCAGGGGTCCCGGCCGACCGAAAACTACCAGGGCATCCTAGCAGTTCTAAGTCATAATCGGTCGAACACATATAAGGAAACAGTCAAACAAGCATGCATCAAATCCAGTACACTTAAGTTCCGGTCGAACGAACACAAGGAACCGGTCGACCGAAACACAACAGGCAATCCTGACCCACCAGCACAATGCACTACCGGTCGACCGCCACAAGGCATCGTTCGACCGGTGATGGTTAATGTCAGAAAAAATACAGTACATCGGTCGACCGCCCGAAGGAACCAGGTCGCCGTTGGTCGTCTTCAACGTTGCGCCAGCCAAGGATTTACGCCAAAACTCGTCGCCGGAGAGGTCTCCGACCTCCCCCGACCGACCAACACATCCCTCACACGAGGGTGAACAAAAAAACACACTAAGAAGCCGGCATACCTCAAGAAAACGACGAAATCCACCGGAGCCTCACTCACACAACGTCGCCTCTGGTGCTCCTCCTCGCACAATCGCCTCCTGACAAACGACCTTCGCACGCCTCACGCTGGACCAGCTTCTGCCTCCTCTGCCACTGGAAAAGGAAAGGAAAGGGAGTGAGGGAGAGCAAGTGAGAGAGAGAGAGATTTCCTTCTTAACCCAACAAAACCCGCGTCAACAGTAACCAGCCCCCACACCATCACCCTACACATGCTATTCTCCTCCATTCCCATGCATAGAACTGTGCCTCACCACTTCCCCATGTAAAGCACCTCCTTAACCACCCATTAACCCCTAATTGGGTTTAGGGATATAAAATAAAACGTACGCTAAAATATGATACCTACATAGGAGAGAAAAATCTAACTCTATCCTATGGTACTTTGAGGAGGATCAGGATCCAAGTAGAAACCTAAATGACATATGGACTCCAAATATGTTGAAGATACTTAAAATTCAACCTTATGTGAATTGATGGGAGGAAGACCAAAACATGGAGTTGAACTTTAAGGTACCGTATGGGACACCGAAATTGTGATAGTTAACAACCATGGTTTCCATCCACGAGAATTGAAGACGTAGTTATTTGTTTGAGTGAGCGATTTCTCGCCTCGTGACAACAACTTTTTTGTTTGTTTCAGCGGCTTGAAGTCGGTGTTGGAATTGTGAAATGACAATAATAACCTCAATTGAAATCTAATATAAATACATCAACTATGATAAGATATCAATGTAAAGCTTTAATAAAATAAACGTCTAATATGTTTTTCCAACTATTTGTCACTTGTAAATAGCCACTCGATATGAAACGTATTACTTTATTTGACAAATAATCAAGACAATAAGAATTTCAGCATAAAATCTCACCCTTGCATCTTTAAACGCGATCGCTCTGTTATCCTGGTCGAACGTTTTCCCAAATCGACACAATTTTTGCCCCAAATTTCAATGTTCGGTTGACCGTATATACCAAGTCGGTCGACCGTTTCGCACTTTTGTTGCATAAAAGGTAAAATCACACCTCTCTTTCTTACTTTCCCCTCTTTCACCTTTACCTTAGCTGCCACCCCTCTTTCACCTCCCCTTCTCCCGACCGATTCCTCTTCGTCCGACCGGTGGGTGTTGTTTTTGAAGGCATTTTCCCTCCATCTCCTCCTCCTGTACCCATTCCACTATACATTACTTCATTTCTCCATCCTTCACCATGTCAAATATATGCATGATATGATTGACATCATATCATGCATATATCTGTGTCTTATATCCTTTATTTTTAACCTAAGCAATGCTACGTAATGAGTTTTATGTTTAAGATTCAAAAATAAACATGTTTGAGAAGAAGAGACTCAAAAAGGACTTAAAAGCAAGGAAAATGACTAAAATGCAAGACATGGACTAAGATGCAATAGAGAATGATCCGGATGTAAACCAAAAGGACCAATGAGCCAATCAAGAAGCTCCACACTATATCATGAATATTTTGGCAATTAGATCCGGGTCTAACCTTCAACAACCACTTCAGGTGCACCAAACCTTAAGAAATCGATCCACAAAAGTCTCCACCAAAGCACAACCTGATCAGCCCAACCCAGACCGCTAATTGGTGGTCCATTTGGATCCAAACCCGATAAGCCTCAGCCAGGTGGTGTATTAGTGTGTATTTAGTCCATTTATAATACCGGGGGATTGTCCCGGGTTATCTTTTTTTGTGGCTATAAATAGAACTCTTCCTCCTCCTTTGTAATACATCTCCTCTCTTGGTGGTCATCCTTTCTAATAGTAGTAAAGCCTTGGAGCAAAACTCTGGTGGAGAGAGGCTACTTGTAATGTGAGTGAACAATAAAAAATATTTTGTTAGTTAATTGTTGTTTCTTTTAGTTCTTGCATACTTAGTTAATCTTGTTTGTTTTAATCTTCATAGAATTAATTAGCATGTTTCTTTTCCTTAATATGAATGTTATATTAATAATGTGTCAGTAGTTCCGTCCCCCTTTGGGTGGGGTGGAGTTGATGTTTATACATGTCATGTAGAATGGAATGAATGTTAAATGTTGTTGTATGTGAGAAATGTGAGTATGCTTGTTTGAATTAAAGAGAATACTTAACTTGATGGTTTCTGCCATAATCTTTAGGTATATTGCATGCTTGTTTAGGTTCTTAATAACAAACTTGTTCATACTCATATTAATCGCTTAGGTTAGTGATTTAGATGATATGTCTTGCCACGAGGTACTTCTTATGCATAGCAACACTACCTACACTTCTGCTTTATTGAATGCATTCATCACCACTAAAATCCCATTTAATCAATCCCATTAATCAACTTGGCTATTGAAACCCAAAGCAAAAGATTAGGCATTCTTGCTTGTTGAGGTCATGCATCATATACCTGACTTAGGCACGTAGTTTGTGTTTTATTTTAGCAGTACTTTCAGTTGTTGAGCACTGGCATGAGGTACGCATTTCCTACTCCCATTCATGCATGTATGACCATGCATTAGTTAGTAGGAATTGCATTGAATAAGTGTGAGTTGAGCACTTATTTGGAGAGTTGAGTTCTAGATTAGGACTCCAAAATGCTACTAAGGAGGGTTGTCCCATACAAGATAAGGTGGGAGATTTCATCACCATTTCCTTAGCCCTAAAAATCACACCAATCAAAGCCTAATTTCTAAAAGCAAGTAGACATTGGCCCTAAGGATTTCAGACGCACTAGGAGAGTGATCGAGTTGAGACCGTCATGAATTGACCAGCGTTGCCTGCCTTGTCGATAGTAGGATGTACTGGATCTCCGAAAACCCTTGCTGGGCATTGTGGTCTTCGTTATAGGGAGGTGAGGCATGTCGAGACTAGTGATCTCAAAGTTAGGCGTCGTCTAGCCTAAGGACCTATAACCATAAGTTGTTTGAGTCTTGTTTGTTTGTGTGCTTCTACCTTCTCCCACTACCCATGCTAGCTCTAGGGATTCTTCCTTTCTCGTCAGAGTCTTCTCCTCCACTATATTCTTTGTTATAGTCTCCTCCTCTTATTACACCTTCTGTTGTGTGTCGTTGTAGACTCGAGTTAAGAGTTTTATGCGAGGTTGGGCTCGTTCTAGTGAGAACGCTCGACTTGAGAGAGTGCATTTGTCTAAGATGGACGGGCTAGGTGTTCCCCCATCTCTGCCTCGTGCTCCTTCGAAGCATAAGGCCGACTTGTCTCATGGCGATGGGGGAGACCGGGTTCCATACATGGAATACCTCGGTCCGCTCCCACCACCGTGTAGACCTCCTCCTCCTCCTCCGACTCGGGAGGAAGATGAATTTGGTCTGGAACAAGTTCTTGGTGCACCACCAACTTTATCTCGACGGGATAAATCGATGACTTTGTGGGAGTGGACCCATCCTGTTTGGGCCACGCAACCTTCTTGCATAGTTCTTCCCCCAGCTCATCGAAACAACTATGAAATGAAACCTAAATATGTGAGCATGCTTCCTACCTTCACTGCCAATAAGGAGGATCTGTATATTTTTATACGTGAATTCGAGGAGGTATGCTTTATGTTCAAGTTTCAACAGCTTGACAAGGATTCTGTCCGGTTGAGGATGATTTCTTTCGCGTTAAAAGATAACGCGAAGAATAGATGTATAGCCTCCCGGCGAGCTCTATTCGGTGAAAGGAAAACTCAACAGATACGGCACCAGATACATCAACTGTATCAGACTGAGACTGAATCTTTTCATGCTTTCTTTGAGAGGTTTTAGAGGACCTTCTCTAGCAGTGCCCTCATCATCGACTTAACCTAGGGCAGCTGTGCCAGATTGTTTATGAGGGTCTCAACTACAACACCCGTACATTGTTGGAGTCGATGTGTCAGGGTGATTTCCAAATGAAACCCATCGATGAGGCATGGGACCCTTGTAATTAATGGCTGAACATACCTTTGGGTGGCGCATCATGAGAAAGCCACCAGCCGCCAGGTCTTCTGGTCGAGCTGGATCATATCAAGTTGAGTCAACTATCGCATCTGAGCCAAATTGTCTGGTCTCTTGCGTAAGATTGAGAGTTTAAAGTTGGACTGAGCTCCTATAGCTCAGGTCGCTACTCTCGCGTGTAGTAGGTGTGGACTTACGAGACATGATGACTTGGAATGTGCTTACGTTCCAAGGGATATTGAGCATGCAAATGCAATATACCAACATAGGCCCCGTAATGACCCGTACAGTCCCTCCTACAACCGACGATGGCGTAACCATCTTAATGTTTCTTGGGGTCCTAGTGGGGGCCACGGTAAGAGCTCGCACGCTCAACCTCCACCTTATCAACCTCCATGCCCATTGGCAACCTACCAACCCCCACATCAATGGTCTCAGCACCATAATTACCAACCTCCTTAGGCCTCATCGTCGGGTTATTCTAACCAAACTCCAATACCCCAGCGGGTTGACCCAAAGGACCCCTCTAGTAATCCGACCCTTTAAGCGTTCATGCAGAGCAAAGTACAGTCAAAGCTTTGGAAATGCAAGTTAACCAGTTGGCTCATCGGTTCCATGAACGCGAGAAGGGTCAATTACCAAGTCAACCTGTGGTAAATCCCATGGGTCAACCTGCTCAGGCTAGGTAGAATGTGCATGGTGTTGTAAATGACCCCTCTCAACATGAAAATGTTCTCCATACCTTAAGATTGGAAAGGATTGTTGAGAACAATGTAGAAATGCCTGAATCCAACCATGTTGGTGACTCTTCTGAGGAGGGTCGTAAAGCTTTCAAGGAACCCAATTCTGAGACTCCTCCTCATGACAGTTATGTCCCCAAGGCACCATTCTCTCGTAGGTTGACTAAAAACCACAATGAGCATTGTGACAAAATCGTTGAGTTACTTAGAGAAGTCAAGGTGAACATTCCGTTGTTGGACGTCGTTCAGCAAATGTCATTGTATGCCAAGTTCCTTAAGGACCTTTGTACCGTTAATAGCTGAACAAATGTTCCCAAAAAGGCATTTCTAGCCGCCAATGTGAGCTCCATATTGAAACAGCCCATGCAAGTCAAATACAAGGACCCAGGTTGTCCAACTATCTCTCAAGCTTTATTGGATTTGGGAGCATCTGTGAATCTCCTGCCTTACTCAGTCAATGTCAACCTTGGAATAAACGATCTTAAACCAACGAGGACAATCCTCCAGTTGGCTGATAGATCCGTCAAAATTCCACGAGGGAGTGTGGAGGATGTCCTTATCAAAGTGGGTGAGTTCGTATTTCCAGTTGATTTCATCATCTTGGATACCGAACCCGTGTCCAACCCACAAGGACAGATTCCTGTGATCCTTGGGAGGCCATTTATTGCGACATCTAATGCTTTGATCAATTGTCGCAATGGCTTGATGAGGTTGTCTTTTGGAAACCTCACGGCGGATTTCAACATCTTCACTCTTGGTAAGCAACCCGGGCTCTTCGACGACACTGTCGGAGCCAATTTCATCCAGGACACTGATGATCCCGATTCATTAGGCATGTTCGACTCACATCGACATATTATTGAGGTGCCTAATGATCAGGTTGAGAGTGAAGAGGATCTTGAGGAATCCGCCAGTGTATCTCTGGACGAGGAGGCACATCTGGGTGTTTGCTCCTCTTGCCCTGTGGCCTATGAGCCACTTGAAAGTAACTCTGAATCCGACATGGACCCACCTCTGGTCGAGCTTAAATAGGTGGATCCTGGTTGTCCATAGAAGAGTTGTGGATATGCTAATCTTAGTTACACTAAACTAGTAAGAAGAAATATGAAGGAAAACAACAACTAAGAATGCAAACTAAATCAAAAGAGCCTGAAGTGGAAGTGCAAATCAGGAAGAGGGACCCCTGAGGGGTGGAGTGAGTGTACACATGCATGAAGATGGTGAAGAATGCAAGCATTAAGCACAAATGTAGGTTGTATTTTCATGTATATGAAATGTCTAATGATTATGGCAAAACCTATCAATCCCATTACTAACCTAGTTGACTAACATTAACATACACAAGATTGTTATTTGAGAACCTAAACAAGCATGGGAGAAGTCTAAGAGTTATGGCAAAAACCCATCAAGTTACTAGTTCTATCGTAAACAAGCAAGCACACATTCATGTTTATCAACACATTTCATACAAAGCATTCATTTCCATTCTCTATTGCATGTATAAAACATCAACTCCACCCCTAAAGGGGATGGAACTACTCACTATTCATTAAACTAATTATTATCCTAAGAAAGGAAAACATATTAACTATGTCTACTAAGATTATTGAAATGAAATTAAACTAAGCATGCAAGCAACATAAAAGAAGCAACAAAACAAAGAAACTTTTATTAATTTCAGACTCACAATACCAGTAACATCTCCCTACTTGAGTATTTTCTCCAAGACCTCACTTCAAGTAGGGAAAATAGCCACAAAGCATCTAGTGCATTACAAGAGGAGATGATGAGTTCTATTTATAGTCATTGAAAAAGGTAATCAGAGACAATCCCCCGATGTGAGACTAATACAACACCAGAAATACAAATAAACCACCCTAATAAATGCTCTGCTCGAAGCGTGTCGGATCCGGAGTTGACCGCCAATTGGCGGTCTATAAAGTCCGGATCCGATCTGGATTTTGGATGTGCTTTCCTGGAGTGATTTCTTTATGTGTGATGCACCCAAGTCGGTTGTTGGAGTTTAGGTCCGAATCGAATTGCCAAAATACTCCTCATGATGGTGTGGAGTTTCTTCATTTGCTCATTGGTGTTTTAGGCTTACATTCAGGTCCTTCTCCCTTGCATCTCAGTCCCCAAGTCTCATAACTTAGTCATTTTTCATGCTTTTAGATCCTTTTATGCTTCTTCTCCTCAAACCTGTTTATTCCTGGAACTCAAACATAAAACTCAGTACGTAGCAGTATTTAGGTTCAAGATAATGGATATAAGACATAAATGAATGCATGAAATGATATCAATCAATCATCTTGGATACTGAACATGTGTCCAACCCACAAGGACAAATTCTACTGATCCTTGGGAGGCCATTTCTTGCGACATCTACTGCTTTGATCAATTGTCGCAATGGCTTGATGAGGTTGTCTTTTAGAAACCTCACGATGGATTTCAATATCTTTACTTTTGGTAAGCAACCCAGGCTCTTCGACAATGTTGTCAGAGCCAATTTCATTCAGGATACGGATGAGTTTGAGTCATTGGGCATGTTCGACTCACATTGACATATTATTGAGGTGCCTAATGACCAGGTTGCGATTGAAGATGATTTTGAGGAATCCGCATGTGAACTCCTGAATGAGGAGGCACATATGGGTGTTTTCTCCTCTTACCCTGTGGCCTCTGAGCCACTTGAAATTAACTCTGAATCCAACAAGGACCCACCTCCGATCGAGCTTAAATCGATCCCCGATAACCTTAAATACATCTTTTTAGGGGATATTGAGAACTTGCCACTCATTATTGCTTCTAATCTTGCCAAAGATCAAGAGGTTTCCCTATAAAAAGTGCTATAAAAAGTGCTCTTTGAAAACAAAGAGGCTATCGGGTGGTCCTTGAAGGACATTAGGTGAATTAGCCCTGGTATTGTCCAGCATCGGATCCAAATGCAAGAGAATTCTAGGCCCCGCTGGGACCCACAATGAAGATTGAATTCTGTGCTGAAAGAAGCCGTTCGAAAGGAGGTTCTTAGGTGCTTGGATCATGGTATAATCTATCCTATCTTTGATGTTTCGTGGGTGAGTCATGTTTATGTGGTTCCCAAAAAGTCAGGCATGACAGTTGTTGAGAATGAGCATAAGGAGCTTATACCAACACGCCTACAAACTGGCTGACGAGTTTGCGTTGATTATCGCAAGCTCAATGCGGCAACGCGGAAAGATCATTTCTCGTTGCCATTCATTGATCAGATGTTGGAAATAATGGTCAGACATGAGTATTATTGTTTTCTTGATGGATACTCCGGTTACAATCAAATTCCCATCGCCCCTGAGGATCAAGAGAAAACCACATTTACATGTCCCTTTGGCACATTTGCCTACCGTCGCATGCCCTTTGGGTTATGTAATGCACTGACAATGTTTTAAAGGTGTATGATCAACATATTCTCTGATATGGTAGAGCATTTCCTTGAGATTTTCATGGACGAACTTTTCCATATCTGGCGTTTCCTTCGATCAGTGCCTTCATCACTTGAGTCTTGTCCTCAAGCGATGTCGTGAGAAAAACCTTGCTCTCAATTGGGGGAAATGTCACTTCATGGTGAAGCGAGGTATTGTACTTGGACATGTGGTCTCAAGTAGGGGAATTGAGGTCGATCCCGTCAATGTGGGTCTTATTGCTAATCTCCCACCACCGCGTAATGTGAAGGATATCCGTGCCTTTTGGGGGGCATGCTGGAATCTATCGGCGGTTCATTCTGGATTTTAGCAAAATTGCTCGACCTCTCATTGTGTTGTTGGCTAAGGATGCCATTTTTGAGTTAACACCGGATTGCCACCACGCTTTTTTGACATTGAAGAAAGAGTTGACTTCAGCTCCCATAATTAAGGCACCGATGTGGACTGAACCCTTCGAGTTGATGTGTGATGCATTTGACTTCACTATGGGAGTAGTGTTTGGGCAACGATTGGAAAAATTGCCTCATGTGATCTACTATGCTAGTAGAACACTCAATGATGCCCAATTGAACTACACTGTGACCGAGAAAGAATTCATAGCGATCATATTCGCTTTGGAGAAATTCTGGTTGTACTTGATTGGCTCCCACGTGGTTATCTATGCTGATCACACAACCATCAAACACCTCATGGCAAAGAAAGATGCAAAATCTCGACTCTTGAGATAGATCTTGTTGTTACAAGAATTTGATCTCGAAATTCAGGGCAAAAAAAAGGTGTGAAAATGTTATAGCGGACCACCTGTCTCGTCTTGAGATGACCAACCCACATGAAATTATTAATGACAAATTTCCTAAGGAGAAATTGTTCATGGTCGAAGATAACCCTTGGTTTTCTGACATCGTGAACTACCTCATAACAAAGCAACTTCCTGTGGGTTCGTCAAAATCTGACCAAACCAAATTTAGATCTTATGTTAGATTCTTTCACTGGGACGACCCTTACCTATTCAAATACTGCCCTGACCAAATTTTCAGGCGGTAAGTCCCAAATAATGAGTTCCAAAGTGTGCTCCAATTTTTCCACTCCGAGCCATGTGGAGGATACTTTGGAGCAAAGAAAACTACCGTCAAGGTGCTCCAATCTGGATTCTACTGGCATTCTCTTTTCAAAGATGCTTACGAATTTTGTAAGCAATGTGATACGTGACAATGCCTCTACAGGATGAGTCAACGTGATATGATGCCTTTGCAAAATGTCCTTATTGTCGACGTCTTCGATGTGTTGGGCATCGACTTTATGGGTCCTTTCCCGAATTGTTCATTTGGGAATGTTTACATTCTGGTGGCTATTGACTATGTGTCTAAGTGGATTGAGCCTATCCCCACAAAGACTAATGACAACATGGTGGTCACCAAATTCTTAAAGGACATTTTTGGACGATTTGGTACTCCTCATACCATAATCAGCGATAGGGGTACCCACTTCTGCAATCTCTCCTTTGAAGCGCTTATGAGGAAGTATTCGATCACCCACAAGCTTGTGACCCCATATCATCCGCAAACTAGTAGGCAGGTCAAAGTCTCTAACCGTCAATTAAAGCAAATCCTTGAGAAGACGGTTAATTCCTCGAGGAAGGATTGGTCGACTAAGTTGAATGACGCATTGTGGGCTTTCCGCGCCGCGTTTAAGACCAATTTGGGTATGTCCCCATATCAGGTACTGTGCGGCAAGGCTTGCCACCTACTCGTCGAGCTTGAGCATCGTGCTTCTGGGCGATTAAGAACCTAAATATGGATCTTGATCAAGCAGGGGTCTAGCGTAAACTCGACATTGTGGAACTGGAAAAGCTACGCAATGATGCGTATGAAAATACAAAAATTCATAAGTCCTGAGCCAAGATGTTTCACGATTGCATGATTATGTGAAAGGTATTTACGGTTGGGCAGAATGTGTTGCTCTACAATTCTCGGCTTTATCTTTTTGCGGGTAAGCTCCGCAGTCACTGGTCTGGCCCTTTTATTGTGCAAACCTTATTTCCTCATGGAGCGGTTGACATCTTGAACCCAAGTTATGTGGACGTCTTCAAAGTTAATGGACAACGCCTCAAACCTTACTTGGAGGGGTCACCAACCGAAGTCTAGGAGGTCATGTTCCTTCATGAACCTCTCTTGCACTCAACCATTCATGACTTGCATGAATGATTGAGATTTCATGTTTGTACATAGTTATATTTGTTAAAAAGAAAACAAAAGAAAACAAAAGAAACGAGTGAAGACTCCATGAGTGAGCATTGATTGTTGTGGGTCCCAACCCTTTTGTATTTGGGCCTCATTTCTTTTACATATTTGTCTCCCTTTTTAAGTATCTCAGAGGTTTTGAGGGAATTCGGGTTTGTGTCCCTCAACATAGCCATGAACTTCCCTTTATGCTTTACGTTGGTGAGATCTTTTCTTTTTCATGCATAAATCCATATAGTATCATGCTGACATTCATTGAGGACAATGCATGAAGTAAGTGTGTAGAAGGGGGGGGGGGGGGGGGGGGGAGGTTGTTTCACGTGTGTACATAGTCCTTGGGTGGCTTGTCTTCTTTTGCTTGCCTAATGCCTTAAAAAAATTATTTCTTTCAAAAATCCTCATGTGTTTGTGAAAGAAAATGTTTTGTGGGTTTTGCGTGTGTTTGGCATGTGCAAAACCGTTGAGAGGCAAAGTAAAAGGATGCTCCCAAAATTGTCTTGAACATGATGCATTAGGATATCTATTATACTGGTTTTACGTCTTATCATGTCGTAAGGATACACCCCGGTCTTCCATTAGGGGGTGAGTAATCATAGAGTTTCAGTACTAAAACAATTAAAGAAGTCCACCCTAAACCTAGTGAGTCAAATAATTCGTGTTTGTTAATATAAGGAAGTTTGTCGTCGTCAGGGACCCTTAAAATATTGTTGTGAAACTTTAAGTGTATGTGTTTTGGTTCCCAGGTAGATAATAAATAACTGGTGTTCTCTCTTCTCGCATGGCTCCTATCACTCAGGAAATAAGGTCTGACGAGACTTAATGCTTGGTGCTTTTGAGTCATCTGACTTGGGATGCACCGACCGAACTCATGTTACACGGGTGGTAGGGATCGCCTTATGTGGAGATCTGGGGGAATGTGTACGTGATAGTGCAAGTCCTCATAGGCAATGATGCACGAAACCCGACCTTGGGAGACTCAAACACCAACTAGTGTAAATCATAATGCTCCAAAAAGATAAAAAATGAAAAAAATGAAAAAAAGAAGACAAATAAGAACCTTAATGGACTTTACACTATGTATCACTTGAGTATGTTAAGACTGCCCATGTCTGTCACTTAAGTCCTTAACTAAGTTACACGAATGGTTCATTAGGCTACGAGTGTAGACTAAATACCTATATAGAGTCGGCCCGTAGAATTACCGTGTCTAATGATAGACGAAGATGAGTCCATCGAGTCGTGTGCTAGGTTGAATAATGCATCTATGTTTGGATTTTGTGAGTGTATCCGCTACAAACCCTCAGGAGACAACACTCCTCCTCCTTGGCGAGAAGGAGGTTTAATGACTTGTTGCACATGCTAAGTGCAAATGTGATTCCTACGAAAGTGAGTTAGGATTGCCCTATTTTACGTATGCTTTTTCCTTTCTTTCATTTTTCCCTTTCTTTGTTTTGCCCAAGACTAGAAAAAGTTAGGTGTGGGGATATTTGATTGACATCATATCATGCATATATTTGTGTCTTATATCATTCATTTTTAGTCTAAGTATTGCTAAGTAACGAGTTTTATGTTTAAGTTTCAGGAATAAACATGTTTGAGAAGAAGAGACTCAAAAAGGACTTAAAAGCAAGGAAAAAGACTAAGATGGAAGACTTATGGACTAAGATGCAAGAGAGAAGGACTCGGATGTAAAACCAAAAAGACCAATGAGCAAACCAAGAAGCTCCACACCATCATGAGGCGTATTTTGACAATTAGATCCGGGTCTAAGCTCTAACAACCACTTCAGGTGCAACAAACATGACGAATTCGATCCACAAAAGTGTCCACCAAAGCACAACCTGATCATCCCAACTCAGACCGCCAATTGGCTGTCCCAAACCGCCAATTGGCGGTCCATATGGATACAAACCTGATAAGCCTCAGTCGGGTGATGTATTAGTGTGTATTTAGTCCATTTATGGTATACGTTTAGTCCTATACTGGGGAATTGTCCCGGGTTACCATTTTTCATGGCTATAAATAGAACTCTTCCTTGTCCTTTGTAATACATCTCCTCTCTTGGTGGCCATCCTCTCTACTAGAAGTAAAGCATTTGAGCAAAACTCTGTTGGAGAGAGGCTACCTGTAATGTTATTGAGCAATAAAAATGTTTTGTTAGTTAATTGTTATTTCTTTTAGTCCTTGTATACTTAGTTAATCTTGTTTGTTTTAATCTTTGTAGAATTAATTACCATGTTTCTTTTCCCTAATATGAATTTTAGATTAATAATGTGTGAGTAGCTCCATCCCCCTTTGGGGGTGGAGTTGATGTTTATACATGTCTTGTAGAATGGAATGAATGCTAAATGTTGTATGTGAGAAATGTGAGTATGCTTGTTTGAATTAAAGAGAATACTTAACTTGATGGTTTCTGTCATAATCTTTAGGTACATTCCATGCTTGTTTAGGTTCTTAATAACAAACTTGTTCATACCCATATTAATCACTTAGGTTAGTGATTTGGATGATAGGTCTTGTCATTAGGTACTTCTTATGCATAACAACACTACCTACACTTGTGCTTTATTGAATGCATTCATCACCACTTACTTCATGTGTACACACACTCCACCCCTTAGGGGTTTTCCATTCCTGATTTCCAGCTTGCTTCTATTAGTCACTTAGTTTAGTTTTACTTAGTCTCATGCTTTCATCTTCTTTGTTGTTTCGTACTAGTGTAGCATAGTTTAGTCTAGTTTAGTGTAATCAATTTCCTCTCTTCTCTTTTCCCACTTGGCTTCAAACAAACCAGAGTCGACAGACCTCCTCCTGGACACGACCCGTACTTGTCGCGTCTTCACCGACGACGTGCACTTGCGGTAATATAAACGATCAATCACTGCCGCCCCCTCTTTCACCTCCCCTTCTCCCGACCGATTCCTCTCCGTCCGACTGGTGGATGCCGTTTTTGAAGGCATTTCCCCTCCATCTCTTCCTCTTCTACCCATTCCACCATACATTACTTCATCTTCTTCATGCTTCACCATGTCAACTCGAAAGAAGAAGGCTTGTTGTAAGAAACGCCCCATACTGGAGGTGGTTGCCACAGAACGTCAGACGAAGAAGGCACACGATCAACCCCCCACTGAGCCCAACATTCGCCATCTGCCTGCTCATCCAACGCATCCCTTCTACGCCATCGACAAGGAAGCTCAAGCCTCATGGGACAAACATTTCTTGGTTGCTCCTTTCATTTCTTGTAGAAAGGTCGAGGTATCGTAATTTTCTTTAAGAGAACTTCTTGATGCAAATAAGCTCACCATTAGACAAATCAAACTAGCATCAAAACAATATTACCCATTCCTTGTGCAACAATTTTATTGCAACTTAAGAAATACCCAAATCGACACATACTCACAACCATGATAAATGGGGTCAAATATGAAATTGTGCCCGGACTGATTGCCACAGCCTTAGGACTACAATATTCTGGTGTTCACCTTTATTTAGATCACCCACAAGCTACATTACAAACCACTAGTATTAGTGACATGATCAATGAACTTTATGCCATCCCACCTTCCCAGAAAAATGGAAGATTTGTGCACAATGACTCTCTTTTGCATCCACTCCCTAAGATATTAGCACACATAGTATCCTACAACCTTTATCCCAAGTGTGGCCACCATAATAAAATCTCCTTACTCTAGCTTATGTACATCTATTGTCTCTTTAAGAAGATTCTGGTAAATTGGCCTCTGTTTATTTTTCTTCACATGTGGTTTCGCAAAGGAAGGTAGCTTCCCTACCCGATGTGTCTGACATGTATTTTTTACCAGTTGAAGATCTAGGTCTCCGCTTTTCCTTCGGCTATCTACAAATATTCCATTTGTAAGACAACCTTGTCAAAGATGAAAACTGGTGCCTCCTTATCTCAACAACCATCATCTGATGAAGAAACTGAAGAAGATGATGAGGTTCCTGCCGACCCATGCTAAATGCCCCGCCAAACTCCGAAGAACGCAAGTAACTCTTGGGGTGAGGGAGACAACGATGCATGGACTTATGGTGGTAGTTGGTTGGCTTCAAGCTCATATGGTGCATATTCTTTTTAGCTACTTTCTGGTAGAGTTGATGCATTAGAGGCCTCCAGTTCGGCTCGTTTTGATCAACTTGAAGCATGCATTTAGGGGTAAGCATCGGTCCAGACCCGGATGCTCTCTGGGGTCCGGACCGAAGACCGGACCGAACCCAGACCAGATTTTTAAGGGAAAAAATAGATTTTGGACCGGGTTCGGACCGGACCGGACCGAAAACCGAATTTGTCCCGGGGTCCGGACCGAAACCCAGACCGGTCGGATTCGGTCCGGACCGAACCTGGACCAATCGGTCCGGTCCAGAATACCAGACCGAACCGAAAGTTGCACAACCCTACCTGCATTGATGCTCGTTTTGACTCGTTGATGAGTGGGATTGATTCCATTTCTTCACATTTTTGTAATCAACGTCTTGACTGGTCTTGTGGTATTCTTGTCGTGCTTAGAACGTGGTTGTCTGTTGTGCTTGTGGTATTTTCTTTGAACTTTTCTTATTTGTTGAATTTTCTTTCAAAGTTTGGTTGTTTGTTGTATTTCTTTTGACTAGTTATTGATGCTTTATTTTTGAACCTTTGAGGTTTGGTTATATGGATGACGAGTGGTTTTGGATATTATTTTGAATGCATGGTTAGCTTATTGATATTTTGAATGAATGGTTAGCTTATTGATATCTTGGATGCATGGTTAGTTTATTGGATACATTTTGGATATTATATGGATGCATTGTTGTTATTTTTTGGCATCAATATTTACGCAATATAATCTCATGGCATGCTTTCCAAATGCCAAATTATATTCATGAGTGTCATTTTTTTATCATGCCAAAGGGGGAGAAATAAATACATGGAAATATGCATAATAGATTGGGGGAGCTTTATGATAAAAATTGATAATAACATGTATTTAGATTGATAGGTTGTCATCATCAAAAAGGGGAAGATTGTTGGCTTTTTGGCTAATAATCGTTAATCCATTTTGATGATTAATCAACATATCAATAAACACAGGAACATCTATTATATGATAGCATGCATATGTACACATATATTGTATTTACTAACATTTCAGGAGACGAGTGCGGTTCCACACAAGAAATCAAGTTGAAGAGTAGATAGGTTTTATATTTCTTGTTCTTAGGATTAATATGTAACTTGAGCACTTGAATCATGTTGTATTGCCTTGCATGACCCTTAGGAAACCAATAGAAGTCTCACACTTAAGTGCATATCAAACCGACTTCATTAGAAGATCGACAAAACTTAGAAATTCCACTTAGAATAGGAATTCTGCTTTAAACAGTCGACCAGTAACCCATCTAGTTCGACCGATTTTAACAGACTTCTAATTCCTTTCCCATACGGTCGACCAACAACACTTCTGGTTCGACTGATTCTTCAAGGTTGTCTCGCATCCCAATCGGTCGACCGAATCTCATATCTCGTTGAACCGATTCTATTTGTAAACTGAGAATTCTTAGGTCAACTGTTTCATCCTTTGTGCACCAGTCATATTGTGACACGTGTCCCGAATCGGTCGACCAAAGCTTCTCTTTGGTTCGACCGTTTGAAACTTCTTATTTCATTCGAATACAACTGTTATACTTGTAATTTTATACAACGGTCGTATACACATATTTCTACCAACCCTACTTGTATATTTGGCCACCGTTCGAACAATGCCAAGACGGCGGTCGATCGGATCATACACAATTACAAATCCCAAACTTCTTCTTATTTTCGGTCGAACAGAATATTTGTTTGGTTCCACCCTTACATCCATTGTTTAATATTATTCTGGCCAATTCTACCTTAACGGTCGACCAACCCTTTATATGGTTCGATCATTCACTTAAGTTACTTCTTGGGTTGATCGATTGGCATACACTTTCTTCCAACTGGTCTCTTATTTTCATGAAACCGGTCGATCGATTTGCCCAAGCCAAGCGACCGTTTTTATCGGATTTGAGTTCTAAACTTCCTGGTTTTATGCATTTCACTCAAATCATTACCACTTCAATCCCAATGGCTAGATTATGTTTGGAGCTTATAAATAGAGCTTAGAACAACCATACAAGGTTACCAATCCTTTATCTAAGCTCACATACTCTTACTACTCTCAAATTTTCTCTAAACATCTTTTGTGCTCACATCATTCTACTTGAATCAATTCATTGCTCTCATCATTCATTCAAGTTCTCAGGATTAGCTTACTCAAGTTTTTCTACAAAGTGTTATACTAGCTTCCGGAGTGAAGCTCTTCTCGGATTGTGAGAAGGTAGTCCAAGCTAGGCAAGGTTGTTCGCAAAGCCTGAATTGTAAAGGCTTGATCTCGGCCTAGAACGGAGATTGAATTAGTGGAGGACGTGAAGTTGCTCAAGGAGGAGCAATTCGTAAGAGATGACTAGGATCCGGTGGTTCGATCCAAACCTCTATACATTTGATGTTGTGGTTTGCATATCTCTCCTTTACGTTTATTGTTCTAGCTTTAAAATTGCTTAACCTTTTTACTAGAACGTAATTAGTCTATTCACCCCCCCTTTAGACTAATATTAGAGCCCATTAAATCCTACAATAACATGAATCCTCCATTTACACTTGCTATCTTTGCATATGGTAGTTACATACTCAGGCTAGCTCCTCTTGTAAGTCAAACCGCATTCATTTAGTATACATTGCTGAATGAGAGCTAACTTGAACATCTTGGCATTAGGAAATCTCCTCCCAACTTCCATAATGGGATTCTCCAAGTCAACTTGGCTGCTAACTGGGCCTTCATATTGTGCTTCCATATCTTCTCAAATGTCTACAAAACATTGGGTTGCAAGTAAATGTAAGCCATGGTTGATTCAAGATGATAGTTTGACCACTAAACACATCAGAGCTCAACTAACCAGGAAATATCATGTCGAGTTACCTTATCATAAAGTTTGGAGAGGGAAACAGTTAGCTTTCAATCAAATACATTCAGATGAACAACAGTACAAACTACTACTTGCACTGGTTACTGAACTGAGAAAGAGGAACCCCGACCGTGTTATTGACTTACAAGAGAAGCCAAATGGAACATTCGTAGGTTTATTTCTGCTTTTTGAGGCTTGCAAACAAGGGTTTTTGAGAGGTTGGAGACCACTGATCGGTTTGGATGGTTGTCACATTAAGGACAAGCAGGGTGGAGTAATGTTGTGTGCAACAGCTTGTGATGCTAACAATGGGTTGTTTCCTTTGGCAGTTGCAATCACAATAGTGGAGTCCACTAGTACTTGGTCTTGGTTTTTGACTTCTATGAAGGAAGGGATTGGCTATCCTGAGGGTTTAGTGGTAATTAGTGACATATGTAAAGGATTGGAAGAGGCAGTGTTACAACATTACCCATTTTGTGAACATAGAATGTGTATAAGGCACATGTACAAGAACTTCCAGAAGAAGTTTAGTGTCTCCCTAATGCAAGGCCTTGTGTGGGATGCAACAAGGTCATTCACCAGAAAGGACTTTAACAAGTACATGAGGGAAGTACAATTGGTCAATAAGGCGGCTTTTGATTGGTTAATGAGAGTTGAATACAAAGACAAATTATGGAGTAGATGCCAATTCGGTACTCTAGGCAAGTCATCCTACATCACAAACAATGCTAGTGAGTCCTTCAACTACTACTTGAGTGATGCAAGACACCTTCCAATTGTTGCTATGGTGAACTCCATTAGAAGGGAATTCATGAAGACAAATTACTTGAAGCATAAAAAGTTGTTGGGTGGGATGATATTCTATCTCTTATTGGAAGGAACTGGTTGTAAGCAATGACATTAGGAGGGTACACTGCCATTAGGTCAATAGAATATGTGGTTGAGGTTACAAGTGAATATGAGACACATGTTGTACATCTGGGAGAGCGGACTTGCACATGTAGGTACTGGCAAATGGTGGGTCTACCATTAATAGGCACATTCAGAGAGCCTGTATGGGAGAACTATCTAACCAAGTGGTTAAACAATAGTCCACTTCCAGATCAGTCCACTTGGGTGGCCGATCCTAAGAAAATTGAAGTGGTCAAAGCCCCCCTTCAGTTAGAAAGGCTGGAAGATCACAGAAGAAGAGCTGAGACCAATTGATGAACCCAATCCAAGTCAAAGGAGACATAAATGCAAGAGGTGTGGGAATTATGGTCATCATGCGAAAAAGCGTAAAGAGCATATTCCTCCTCATACGAGTCAGACACAGTCTAGGTGAATTTTATGAATTGTAGAAGGCAAAGGATAATGTAGTAAGTGTAGTCTTTTTTTGTGAAATGTAGAAGGTAGAGGATAATGTAGTAAGTGTGGTCGTTTTTGTGAATGATGTGTCAGTTGCATGTTTTGGCATTTCATGTTGTATAGGTGGGAATTAATGGTTATATGCTTAAGTGTTTTGTGTTGCATATGAAGCTGCAATTTTAAGTTATATTTGGCTGCATTTTACCACTACATGTTTGTACTGCAATTTTTGCTGCAATATGTTTGTGAATTCAGGTTGTTATTTGTCATCTTATATGTGCAGTTTGGTCAATTCTGGGATGCAACATTTGCCTCAAAGTTGGCTACATGTCAAGCTGCAAATTTTAGTTGTTTTTGGCTGCACTTTAGTACTACAATTTTGGCTGCCATGTGTTTGTGAATTCAGGTTGTTATTTGTCATCTTATATGTGCAATTTGTTCAATTCTGGGATGCAGAATTTGCCTCAAAGTTGGCTACATGTCACTGCAAATTTTAGTTGTTTTTGGCTGCACTTTAGTACTACAATTTTGGCTGCAACTTTAGCTGCAATATGTTGATGAATTCAGTTTGTTTTTTGTCATCTTATATGTGCAATGTGGTCAGTTCTGGGATGCATTTTCAGCCTCAAAGTTGGCTTTATATCAAGCTGCAAATTAAGGTCTTTTTGGATGCAATTTATTACTTCATGTTTGGCTGCCATATCGTGGTTCATTTGTTATGCTATTTGCCATCTCATTTCATATATGAACCTGCATTAGCCATGAAATGTTGGCTGCAATTTTGTCATGCACTACACATGAAAATTTGCTGCATTTAACAAGTAATGTTTGATTGCAAAAAATATCAATTAAAATATGTTTGAATTTTGCTGAGATATATGCAATATATTGTTGTGAATGTTGACTGAACATTGAAAGCAACATCCAATCTAACCAACAAACAACCTTCATATAAATGAACTCGCCAAACAAGCATGACAATAAGAAGTTAGCGAACATCACATTGAACTTGATGAAACAAAGGTTACATGAGATTATACAACAACACATTAAACTTGACGAACATAGGTTAACACAAATAAAAGACTAACACCAACAACTACGCCAAGGTCTTAAACATCAAAGCCATACCAATAACACAAAATTTTCACAGTCAAACCAATCTTCTTCAACAGTGCAACAACTTCGGCAAGCAGTTGTTCAACTTCGTCAAGCAGTTGTTCAACTTCGTCAACCTTCTCAAGCCGGACACACAATTCATCAATGTTCGGATCAACACCATTCCCATCTACCCAAGCAAAGAATGTGCAAGGCTTCATGTGACTGCCAATTCCAAATCATGAAACAACACCTCCTTCCGTACATACATGATCAATTTGCATTAACATAAGAGATACTGAAAAACTAGGAATGCACTATATGTCAAAATTGCATGCACTAAATGTCAAAACATATGGACTCTCTGACACTCAAAATTTGTATGATGATATTTTCGATAGTTGTATTAATCAAGGCACTCATGCATATCTCACCCCAAAAATTGCTCAAAGAAAGGCACTCATGTATTAATCAAGCCAATCATGTATTAATCAAGGCACTCATGTATTAATCAAAACATTGGTGATCTGAATTCAAACTCAAACTCGGGCAATCATGTATTAAATCAACAAAATTCAAAAAAGCTAACCTTCCCATAATTCGGGTACCCGTAATCAAACCAAGCCATAATTCGGGCACCCATAATAGTCGTAGCTCCAACCCTTCTTGGAAGTTCTGATGCTCGCTCGCAGCACGCAATTGAAATAGGGGACAAGAAGTTCGGGGTAGTCATCTTCAGATTCGGAGAGGGAGTCGCCACTAGACATGATTGAGCGAGAAAAGTCGGTTGTAGTTGGGAAACGAGAGGGGCGACTAACCCTAGATCGCGATGTCAATGGGGAGACGTCGAGTTGTGATTTGGCTGTGGTGGTCGGTCGTGATTTGGGATTTGGTTGTGGTTGGGAAAGGGGGCTAGGGTTTGGATGGAGAATTGGGGTCGGGATTTTAAGCTTTAATTGGGCTGGGTCCGGGATGCTAATTAGCATATTAGGTTGTTGTTAGGAGTTAACAGTTGGTAAATAACGGGGCGTCACATAATAGGTTAACGGTGCCTCACGGATATGGGCCCCACCATAACGGATGAATATAAGGCTAATTATATTGTTTTTGATACGTACTGGGTAAATTATCTTTGAACCATGGGTATGTCGCCAATTAACAATATTTTGATCGGTATGGAAGCAAAAAAAATCTTTTATATATGGACGAGTCTAACTCGTACATGAGCACAAACCATTTATTAAACGGGTTACATATAAGGTTTACATGATAATAGTTGGGTTGGGTTTGAGTTTTCTTTTTCAACCCATATAATAAATAGGTCGAATTCGGGTTTGTTTAAATCGGCGGTTTCTAAATGGACTTGACGCGACGCATAAATGTATTGTCACCCTTAGTTACATGATGTTGGCATTTTGGCTAATACTCTTTAATCATATTTTCATGATTAATTAACTTATCAATAAATCCATGTGTATCTCTTTTTACCTCATATGTACATGCATATGTATATATATGGTTTTACTAACCATTTCAGGAGACAAGTGTTGATACAAGACAAGGAATTAATGTTGATGAATAATATATAAATTTATGTTTCTTATACCTAGGATTCAAATGTAACTTGGGCACTTAAACTCTTATTGATTTTCATTGCATGCTTCATAGAAAACCTATAGAAGTCACTTGCGAAATTGCATATCAAACTGACTCTCTTAGGGGACCGAATACTCATAGCAATTCCCCATGGAATAGAGTTTTTGCTCCAGTCGGTCGACCAGTATAATATCTTGTTTGACCGAATTTAACAGACTCTTACTCCTTCCCAAAACGGCCGACCGATACTTTATCCATCTTCGACCGTTAGCCTTTGTTAACCGATTTATGCTTTAAACTTTGTATTTTACTTAATCGGTTATTTCTTTCCACGTGTCGTGGTTAGTGTACAAACCGGTCAACCGAATATGGAGTGTTGTCCGACTGTTTGACACTTCGTATTGTCTTAAATATGACCATTGTATTTTTCAACGGTCGTATACATATACTTCACCTAACCCCTAATTTGTTTTTGGCCATCGGTCGAACGACGCCACGACGGTGGTCAACCGGATGTAGATGAATTTGTGCTTGAAAGACCCTATTATTTTCGGTCAGACGGGGTTCCTTTTGTGTCCGACCATTAACTCATTTGTTTATTATTATCCTGGCCAAAACCTTCATAACGGTTGACCGCCGTTAGACTTTGTTCGACCGTTCACTTAAGTTCTAGTCTTAGTGTTCGACCGACTTGTACTTCAGTTCGAACATTTTCTTATTTATAAGAAAATAATTGACCTCTTTGCCCGTACCAGTCGACCGTTTGTGTCCAAATTTGTGTTCTTACCATTTCTGTTTGGTCGGTTCAGGAAACTAGTCCGCGGTCGGCACAGTAGTCTACGCACGCACATATGAGGTGACCCACCATGCTTCTTCTGGAATAGCACCGGGGTGGTGTATGTTGTCACAGTCCTGGAAGCCTTCTAAAGGTGCCGAGAGGACGAACCGGACGCAGCGGAGCAACGACTCAGGAGCGGACCCAAATCAATCTCAATGGCTAGATTAAGTTTAGAGCCTATATAGAGCTTAGAACAACTTTACAAAGTCACCAATCCTTTCTCAAAAGCTCTCATACTCATATTACTTCCTTGTGCTCTCATTGTGCTAAATCTTTCACTTGAATCATTCATTGCTTTCATCAATCATTCAAGTGCTTGAGATTAGAAGTGGTTACAGAAAATCTTCGGCAAAGTGTTGTAATAGCTTCTTACTGAAGCTTTTCTCGGATTGTGAGAAGGCGGTTCAAGCTTGGTGAAGGTGTTTACAAGCTTGAAGTGTAAAGGCAATATCTACCTTCCCAGAACGGGTAGTAGAGTACGCAAAATTGCACAAAGAGGAGCAATTCGTAAGAGATGACTAGTATTCGGTTGGTGGATCCTAACCTGTATACATCGGGCTTGCGGTTTGCATTTCTCTCTCTCTCTTTCATTATATTGTTATTGTTTTATTGTGTCACTTGTTTAAGAGTGCATTGTCTATTCACCCCCCATAGACTAATTCTAGGGCTAGTTAGATCCTACACGAGTCTAAACAAGTACAAGTTACCATTTTATAAATAAATATATACATTAAGATAATTAATTTTTTATCAATTTTGATCGATAGCGAGACAATTGGACTAATGACTCCTCCATAGTTGAGTTGTCACCTTCATCTTCTTAGGCCACCCTTAACGGGTGGTGTTTGGCGGGCGCTTAACTAGGTGCCCGACCAGGCCCCCTATTGAGGGCGGCTCCAGGTCAGAGCCTGGAGCCTTGTCCCCTCCTGAGCGCGGGAATGGGTGGGGGGACACCCCGTATTTGTCCTTTTATGTTGTATAAATGAAAATGAATATATTGGGTGTTGAATTCCTAGGTAGGTCTTGGCATTGCTAAGATGGAAGTCTTTAGTAGTTGGGGGTATTGGGCAGGTATGACATGATTGATCAGTTATAATACTGCAAGTGCTCGGTGTCAGTGAAGATACGGCAAGTACGGGTCGAGTCCATAGGGAGGTGTGTCAACTTTGGTTCTTTAGAAATCGAGTGGCAAAGGAGAGGAGAAGTTATTGATTATGCAAACTAACTATACTAAAGTATGAATAATTTAACAATTAAACTAAACCCCCAATGAGTGGAGGTGTGGAGGTGTGTAGGTGTGTGTGTGTGTGTGAGTCTTCATTTCAATTAGGCACAAGTGTAGTTTGTGTTGCATACAAGAAGAAGCTAGTGTAGAATCTAAGTGTAGGATACACAACACTAAATGGCAAACCGTGAACGTTCATATCTCACATAAAGTTTAGGTTGGTTTTAGAATGTCAAGCATGCAAGATGTACCTAGTGTGGCAATTAAAGCATCAATTGATCCTACATTCAACCTAAATCATTCATGTGAATGTGCACAAAATATGGATCCATGCATAACAAACCATCTCCATCAAACCATTACAAACAACAAGATAAAACTCTAAATCTAGCATGAGATAAGTACCTAGTGTGGACATTATCTCATCTAATACAAGTTTAAGCATGTTATGAGTATAGATATACATTAAGCACATGAAATGACACAAATAAAAGAACCCATCACTATCACAATCTACATCACCTCTACCCCAAATGGGGTGGATCTACTCTCTGCTCATTAGGCAAACTAATTATGCTAAGATTTAAGGAAACAAAACATGCAAGACTAAAGGAAACAATATCTAACTAAAAAGAAAATATTTTATTTACATGACTCACATTACAATGTGACATCCTCTCCACCTTGAATTTTGCTTCAAAGGCTTACTCTAAGTAGAGAGAATGGGCATGACAAAAGGAAGGAGGAAGAGTTCAATTTATAGGCATGACAAAAGGCAACTGGGGACAATACCCCAATGTGGGACTAATCAAACATTCCCAGAATAGACATAAACATATAACTCATATCCACGCGAAACTAGGTCGGATTCTGAGAAAAAGGGATCGCCAATTGGCGGTCAGTTTTTGTCAGATTGGACCCATTTTTAGATATCTTCTTTAGTGCTTAAATTCTTCATGTAGGGTGCACTCCGATAGGTTATCGGAGTCTGGGCCCAAATCTAATTGTCAAAATACTCGTCATGATGGTGCAGAGTTTCTCGGTTTGCTATTTGGTCCCTTCGGGCTTACGTCCAGGTCCTTCCCTCTTGCAGATGAGTCATTGTGTATTACCAAGAGGTCCATTTTGCTTCATTTATGTCCTTTCTTCTTACGTTTCAGTTCTTTTTCTCTTCCCTTTTCTTTATTACCTAATACCAGAAATATAATAATAAGCACTCAAATAGCACAATATTGGGTTAAATTAAGGATATATAGCATGAATATGATGCATGATATGCTATTAATCAAATACCCCCACACTTATCTTTTGTTAGTCCCAAGCAAAACAAAGAAACAGAAAAATGAAAGAAATGAAAAACTTACGAAAAATGTGGAAATCCTAACTCACTTTAGTAGAAATCATGGTTGCAATTAGCACGTGCAACAAGTTGTTAAACTTCCTTGTCGCCAAATAGAATGAGTGGTGTCTTGTGAGGGTTTTCAGCGAATATACCCACAAAATCCGAACATTGATGCATTATTCAATCTAGCAACACGACTCGTTGGACCTATTTTTGTCAATCATTGGACATGGTAATTCTATGGGCTGATGGTATATATGTATCCAGTCCACACACATAGCCTAATGAATCATTCGTGCAAGTTAATTAACGACTTAAGTAAAAGACATGGGCAACCTTAACATCCTTAAATGATATAACGTGTAGAGTCCATTGAGGTTCTTATTTACATACCATCTTTTTACTTCTTCTTTTTTTCTACTTTTTTTCATCATTTTTACTAGTGCTTAATTCTCTTAGGGTCAGGTTTTGTGCATCATTGCCTATGATGACTTACACTATGACGTACACCTTCTCCCAAATCTCCACATAGGGTGATCCTTACCACCCGGGTAACAGGAATTCGGTCGGTGCATCCCAAGTCAGATGACTCAAAAATACCAGGCACTAAGTCCCTTCGGACCTAATTTCCCGAGTGGTAGGAGCCGTATGAGAAGAGAGAACACCCTACTCACTTATTTATTATCTACACATGAATAAAAACCCCTACACTTAAGGTTTCATAAAAGGAGTTTGAAGGTCCCTGACTACGACAAACTTCCTTATACTAACAAACACGAATTATTTGACTCACTAGGTTCACGGTGGACTTCTTTATTTGTTTTTAAGTACTGAAACCCTATTATTACTCTCCCCCCGATGGAAAACCAGGGTGCATCCTTACGACTAGATAAGACCTAAAACTGGTGTACTAGATATCCTAATGCATCAAGTTCAAGTTAATTTTGAGAGCATCCTTTTTCACTTTGCCTCTCAACGGTTTTGCACATGCTAAACACACGCAAAACCCACAAAACATTTTTCTTTAGCAAATACATGAAGGTTTTGAAAGAAATGAATTTTTTTAGTACTAAGCAAGCAAAAGAAGACAATCACCCAAGGATCATGACAAGTAAATATATCGATATTAAATGTAGCACACTAACATGACCCTAACAATACACACAAAAGTAAATTAAAAACACACAAAAACTATGTACACACGTGACCCCCCCCCCCCCCCCCACACACACACATAATCCATGCATTGTACTCAGTAAATATGAGCATGATACTACATGGATTTATGTAGGAAAACGAAAAGATCTCACCAATGTGAAGCACAAAGGGAGGTTCATGGTTATCTTGATGGACACAAACCTGAATTCCCCTAAACAAACCTATGAAATACTAAAAAAAAAAGACAAATACGTGAAACAAATGGGGCCCAAATACACAGGGGTTGGAACCCACAACAAGTTGTGCTCACTCTTGGAGTTTTTTTACAAATATAACTATGTATAAAAATAGGTTCTCATTGTCATTGTCAAAGAACATCAAATGAGAACCTCAAAAGTGGGTCAATGCACTTGGAATGGGAACACAAAACCACGTCGGCCAAAATACTCATGTGTGGGCCCCCTCACAAAGTACACAAAATAAAGGGAGAGGTTCATGAAATAGACGCAAATGCGTCTGATTCAAAGGATCAAACTGAAAGAGCTCGAACCTCTCCAGAGTTTGGTCGTAATTGAGTAATGAAAGAAGAGTTTCCCCCATTGTGGTACTGAAGTTATGATCGTCACTCCAAACTCTCCATCCAACAGGTTGGTACGCCGGAACGAGGCCAACAACCTCATTATGCTTGCCCAATGCACCAGACAAACAGAAAGTGGGTCTCTTACCCAAGGTATCCTTTAAGGAACTCCCAATACCCTTATTGGCAATTTAGTTGTTTGATGTCCCATCATTTTCAAGATGATCATGAATAATAGTGAGAGACAAACTCTCATCAGGTTGTATGAAATTAATGGTACTAAGGAGCTCTTGATCCACCACAGATGAGTCCTTAAGAGTTACAACATTAAGATCACGTGGCTCAAGGACCACGGGACAAAAGGATAACGCACAATCCTGTGCCGACACATAATGAAACTGGTCCATGTTATTCTCAATTTGAATCGAATCTCCCACCAAGTGATCGTGAATTGAAACCTCAAGTCCCTCAGACTGACTAGGAGTTTGACTTTGGAAGATTGTGCTTTGAATTTGTGGATGTGGTGGTGGTGCAATATTAAAATATGACTCCTCATGTTGATGAGAAAGCTCACCCTCCTCACGTTCATTTAATTGTTGTGTCATTTGACTAACTTGCATTTCCATGGTTTGCAAAGAATTCGAGTTGGACTTCAATAAATTTTGAGTGGTTTCCATGAACGTTTGGAGGGTTTGTTTTAAGGAATCAAGTTTGGGGTTAACATTGAAGTTCAAATTTTGATTGTCACAATTCATAGGTTGGGTGTAAATAGACTGAGAATTAGTCCATGTGGTCATGGGTGGTGGCTGGTAGGGATGTGGGTATACGGGAGGAGAATAATGGGGTGGGTATGATGTATAAAATTTGAATCAATATTGTCTCCCCATGAATCCATCCCTCTTGGGTTGTCCGCAGATGCGTAAAGGTCACCTTGAGCATTTTGGGAAAATGTATTCTCATACTCAGGCTCTGGGGGAACATAGGACATTCCAGGATAACGTGATCACTAAACCCGCAACAATCACATGGTACGGCTACTGGAGCCACTGGTGCACTCATATCCTCTACCGCACGCATGAAAGAGGCCAAAGTTTCTTGTAATATCTCAGTTTGTTGACTAGCATATGATCCGACATAATTAGATGGTGGTCTAGTAGTCGGTGCCTCTCTCATATTACCCTAATCTGAAGACTGCTCAACCACACAATCAAAATTGTCCCAACTTGCTCGATGTTAGTCTGAGGCACCCCAAAAATGCATGGGTCTGGAATAGCAGGGCGAATAGTCATGATCCCAAGAATGAAATGGATGGTCGCCCATGTAACCATCCATCTCGACATAGTACTCTCAAGTCGACCACTCTCACCACCATGAGTCCAAGCTCGCAAAAAGTTCTTGACTCGACCCTAAAACGCTTAAACAAAGTATAAAGGGGAGGAGACTAGAACGTAGAAGTAGGTGAGAAGAAAATGTCTTAGAGGAGAAGGGAAGAATCCCTAAAACTATCGTGGGTAAATGGTGAGGGTAGAAGCCTGGTCTAGCAAACACGACTCACACAAGCTTAGGCTGGCTATGAGTCCTTAAGCTAGACGATGCCTAACTGCGAGGTCACGCAGGCTCAACACGCCTCACCTCCCTACGACGAAGACCACAGAGCCCAGCAAGTGAGCCAAGATCCGGAGATCTCGTCTCTCCTACTATTGACAAAGTGGGCGACGCCGATCAGGCTATGACGGTCGCGACCTGATCACTCTCCTAATGTGCCCGAGTCCTAGTGGCCAATGTATATTTGCTTTAGAATTAGGGCTTTACTTGAGTTTGGTTTATGGGGCTAAGGGAGAGATGATGAAATCCCTCACCTTATCTTGAACACTATATGTGGTGCCCCTTAAAGATGTTTGAATCCTTAGGCTAGAAAGCAACTCACCATACAAGCACTCACCTCACTCTTGTTCCAATGCACCTTACTAACTAATCCATGCTTTAACCATGCATGAATGAGAGAATGGGTTCGCGTACCTCACATCAATGCTCAACAACATAAAAAATAAAGCAAAGAAAAGATGAATGCGCAAAAGATCTAGAAATGATGCATGACCTAAATGGCAAACCACTAATCTTTTGCTTTAGCTTTTAATATCCAAGTTGTATAAAAAAAGGGAATTGATTGGTTTATTGATTGATCTGGGAGCAATCTACAGGTCCAGACATGACCAATTGAGCTCCTAGACAACTATTGAATCATTACCAACAACCAAAAGAAAATTTAAGGACAAAGGAGCTCACCAGACCGCTACCTGGAGGACTTGGTAGCTTCAAACGCTCCAAACTTTGTAATGTGTCTTCCCTAGTGCACTTTAAACATCCTGAAATAAACCACAACTAAAAAAGATCAAATCCACTCGAATCGTCCAAACCATAGTCTGGACAGAGCACCTCCCCGGCAACGGTGCCAAAAACTTGATTGATCAGTTATAATACCGCAAGTGCACGACGTCGGTGAAGACGCGGCAAGTATGGGTCGAGTCCACAAGGAGGTCTGTCAACTCTGATTCTTTAGAAATTGAGTGGGAAAGGAGAGGAGAAGTTGTTGATTATGCTAACTAACTATACTAAACTATGAATGAATTAATAATTAAACTAAACCCCCATGGAGTGGAGGTGTGTAGGTATGTGTGTGTGAGTGAGTCTTCATTTCAATTAGGCACAAGTGTAGTTTGTGTGGCATACAAGTAGAAGCTAGTGTAAAATCTAAGTGTAGGATACACAATATTACATGGCAAACCATGAACGTGCATATCTCACATAAAGTTTAGGTTGATTTTAGATTGTCAAGCATGCAATAAGTACCTAGTGTGGCAATTAGAGCTTCAATTAATCCTACATACAACCTAAATCATTCATGTGAATGTGCACCAAATATGGATTCATACATAACAAGTCATATCCATCAAACCATTACAAGCAACAAGATAAACTCTAAAGCTAGCATGAGATAAGTACCTAGTGTGGACTATCTCATCTAATACAAGTTTAAGCATGCTACGAGTATAGATCAACATTAAGCACATGAATGAACAAAATAAAAGAACTCATCACTATCACATAATCTACATCACCTCTACCCCAAATGGGGTGGATCTACTCTCTACCCATTAAGCTAACTAATTATGCTAAGATTTAAGGAAACAAAAATGCAAGACTAAAGAAAACAATATCTAACAAAAAGAAAATATTTTATTTACATGACTCACATTACAATGTGGCATTCTCTCCACCTTGAGTTTGCTTCAAATGCTTACTCCAAGTAGAGAGAATGTCCACCAAGCAATGGGTAGATTACAAAGGAGAAAGAAGAGTTCTATTTATAGGCATGAGAAAAGGAAACTGGGGACAATCCTCTGATGTGTGACTAATCAAACATTCCTATAGTAGACATAAACATATAACCTACATCCACGAAAAATTAGGTCGGATCTGTGAAAAAGGGACCACTTATTGGCGGTCAGTTTTTGTCGGATGTGACCCATTTTCGGATATCTTCTTTAGTGCTTCAATTCTTCACATGGGGTGCACTCGGATAGGTTATTGGAATATGGGCCCAAATCTAATTGTCAAAATATTCCTAATGATGGTGCGGAGTTTCTCGGTTTCCTATTTGGTCCTTTAGGCTTACGTTCAGGTCCTTCCCTCTTGTAGATGGGTCATTGTGTATGACCGAGAGGTCCATTTTGCTTCATTTAAGTCCTTGCTTCTTACGTTCAGTCATTTATCTCTTCCCTTCTCTTCTTTATTACCTAATACATGAAATATAACAACAAACACTCGAGTAGCATAATATTGGGGTAAAATTAAGAATATATAACATTAATATGATGCAAGATATGCTACTAATCATGCAGGTATGATATGCCAGAGAGAAGCTGATGTGGAAGGTGGCTACATGGGGTAGCTGAGGCACCACTACTGGTGCTCTTAAGGGCTTCAGAAACGAAGATGCCCACTACTGGTGGTTGTTAAAGTTAGTTCCCAAGGCGTGCTAAGGATGATCTCATCTATTATTTATGGTATCATGAGATAATGTATTATATCAGAAGAGAGTCATGTCCTCACAAACCCTGCACAATTATACAAAAAATATATATCTGTGGAGCTTATTTCCCAAATTTACTAAAGATCCTCCCAGACAAAAAGTTCGTGAAAGCTCCATGATGTTGACCGCGAGGATACCTAAGGATTACTTGTATTTTTTAGAGCAAAGCATGTGAAAATTTAAAATTAATGCAAATAAGTTCTAGTGTCTCAGACTTTCATTGATAAAATGGTCATATTGTGTTGGACTATTTAATAATAGGGTTCAAGCGTTCAACTCATTTAATATTAAATTAAAATCTAATGTTGAGTTGTAAAGTTGGATCATGAGATTCTCTCTCTCATTTTAGTCTCATATTGGGGAATTTGGGATGTGGAGAAAAGTTTATATACCTAGGCCTCCTATTCCCCTTTGAGGGTAGATAATGGTAAAGGAGGACACACACATCTTATATTGCCATCGACAAATAATTGATTTAAAAAGTATTTTTTTATTCCCACAGTTACAAATTTCGTGGAGTCACTAAGACCACATTTTCAACTATTCGAGCAGTTGTGAATTGTTGAATATAAAAGTCAACGTTCTCAATTTGGGATATAGAGTTTTCTATTGCCCTACAAATTTCTGGAAAAACAATCATCTCCCTTCTCTCCATTGTGCTCAAGTGATCGTCATGCGGGTCTCAATCTATTCTCGTGGTCCGTCTAGAGTTGGAGTACACCGACAAAGATGTTGTGACTGTTCTATCACGGGAGAAAGCGCCTTCATTCATCGCACTGATAAATGGATGCGATAATTTCTCTAAGGGGACTCTGACAATGGCGACTCAGTCTGACAATGGCGACTCAGTCGAGGTGTTTTCTGATCCTAACCTATATCTCTTTTTTGTTGTTTTTGTCTTCATGCTTATGTTCATTGCCTTTGTACGGATTGTACTTGGAATGTTTATCGACATATGTTCACCACTATTAAATATGCATGTTATTTATATTTTTAACTACATATTGTTGGGTGTTTGGATACCCCATTTTAGTATTAAGGTTATTGAAGGTTAACATTTTATTGTTGATTACTAACCAAACACAAAAGTATGCTTTAATTAATTGTAGCTTTAGATTTGTTAGTGTTTCACTTCCAATATGCTTTAATTAGTTATATCTTTCGATTTGTTTGAACATGTAAAAAGTAGATTAACTGCAAAAGTTAGGGGTTTGGATTTTGATGTGTTTTGTGTTTAGATTTGTGTGAATTTTGTGCTCTAATGTGTGAATATAGTGTTTGTTAGTTGAAGGATGTTGTCATTTTGATGTGTTGTTTTTATATGTGTGTGTGTTTCAGTTCGAATGCTTAAGCCAATGTTTGCTAACTCTCATGTCACTAGAGCTACTCTAGTTAAATGAAGTAGACTTGTTTGCACACCTACATGCTATGTTTGTGTATGTGTTAGTGTCAATGGGTTTCACCATAATAATTAGACACCTTCCATGCTAATCTCAAATGCTCGATACTAGTCATTTATGGATTATACATGATCTACTTAGTGTATGCAACATGCTAGATGAGTTTTGCCATATTGATTAGACACCTCCTATGCTTCATGTGCAAATACACACCACACAATCTTGTGCCTAATGTCACATCAGCCATGTCACTTCCTTTCCCTACCACACTCTACCCGTAAGGGAGTTTCCCCATTGCATTCACTGTTGCGTCCCGACCATAAACTATGTCATTATTTAATTAAGGTTTTTATTTGGACCTCTTTGTAATTTGTGTAGGCTATTTATTTTGTTGATGAGAAAGAATTTTTTTATCTACCTCCATCATCTTGGTTCTTGCTGCTCTTGTTAAGTCCTGAACCCCTAACTCCAACAATTGGTATCTAGAGCTCAGGTTTTATTTTGTTGTCGTAAGATAGATGTCGGTTGTAACGTATATCCGACGTCTATTCTTTAGGACTAGACGTCGATCGTACGTTACAACCGACGTCTATTTGTTACGACTAGATGTCGGTTGTTAACTTACGACTGACGTCTATTTGTTAGGAATAGACGTTGGCCTTTGAGTGACCGACGTCTAGGTATGTACGACACATAGATAGACATCGGGTTAGGGAAGTCGTATATCCGACGTCTATAAGCCGTATGTTCGATGCATATTCATTTTTCTGCACTAGTGATATCTCACATTCAAATAAAGATCCACCTCTACAAGGGTTGAGAAGATAAAACTGCGAATGAAGGCCTAATTCAAAATACTCTCTAAATGAGTATGTTCTACTTATAGATAATATGGTGAACCCAAAAATTATGGAGAAGCCACGTGTCATGAGCACAAAGGTGGGTGTGTTGAGGCTATGCAAGATGAGATGAATTCCTTGCGTGAGAACTCCACTTTTGAGTTGGTTGAGTTACCAAAAGGCAAAAAACTGCTCAAGAATAGGTGGGTGTTTCGGGTGAAATATGAAGGCACGAACTCAAAGCCGAGATACAAAGCTCGGTTAGTGGTAAAGGTTTTGATCAAAAGATGGGCATCGATTTTGTGGAGATATTTTTTCACTTGTGGTCAAGATGTCCTCTATTCAGGGTATTCTCGGTTTCACTACTACTTTGAATGTGGAGGTTGAAAAGCATGATGTGAAAACCATTGTTCTCCATGGTGATTTGGAGGAGGAGCTCTATATGGAGCAACCTGAGGGGTTTGTTGAAAAAGGCAAAGAGAACATGGTGTGCAAATTGAGGAGGAGTCTTTATGGCTTGAAGCAAGCACCGCGAAACAAGTATAAAAGATTTGAATCTTTTATGTGTGACAATAATTTCAGCAAGATCACTTCTTGCAATTGCATCTTCATGAAAAGGTATTCAGGTGATAATTTCATTATCCTTTTACTTTATGTCGATGACATAGTGGTTGTTGGGACTGATATAAAGGATATAAGAGCCTTGAAAGAAAAGCTTGGGAAAGAGTTTGTAATGAAAGATTTGGGTCCTGCAAAGCAAATTCTTGGTATGAGAATCACTAAGATCATGAAAGATGCAAACATTGGTTGTGACAAGAAAAGTATTTGGAAAAGGTGCTTGAAATGTTCAATATGAGCAAATGCAAACCATGGTCTTCTCCACTTGATAGTCATCTCAAGTTGACACTTGATAGTCATCTCAAGTTGACACTTGACGATTGTCCAAAGGATGAAAATGAGAAAGAAGAAATGAAGAAGGTGTTGTATGCATCTGTGGTCGGTTCATTGATGTACGCAATGGTGTGTACAAGGCCCGATATTGCTCATGTTGTTGGAGTGGTAAGTCGTTTTCTCTCAAATCCTGGAAAAGAACATTGGAATGTTGTAAAATGGATACATTTAGTTAGTTCTTGTGTTCTAAAAGTTATCTTATTATTAACTTTTACATTGTTAGGTTTATGAATTGAATGTTATGTGCATTTTTTCCTTGAGATATTGTGTTTGTCTTTAGATGAGTTTAGGAAGAGGCTCTTGGTCTTTGAACCACATTTCTCTAAATGAACAAAATACAAATATCTAAATGTTCACAAACTTGGTAATTAGCATGGAACACTAATTGACCAATATAAATCTGTTAGGTTAACTTAAAAGTATATTGTATTTCTATAAATGTAGAAAGATGGTTGTCATTTAATAACATGAGTATATGAAGAGGATATGGACTTCATATATTGAACATACCCAATATGGAAATTCATTAGTAGCATATACATCGCATTCATGCTATATATCCTTTATTTTATCCCAAAATTATGCTACTCGAGTATTTGTTTGTAGTGTTTCAGGTTTTAGGAAATAAACAAGAAAAAAGGACCTAAATGCAACAAGAATGGACTGAGTTGAAGACTTTTGGACCTATTTGTAACGCACAAGGACTGGATCACAAGTCAGGAATGACCCAAGTGAAAACCCGACGGGACCCCATGGTGAAGTACAAAATATTATGACACATGACTTGAACCAGATCAATATTTCATCAATTAAAATCAAATCGGTTCGAGACAGTGGACCAGGCCTTCACCTCACGTGCCAAACAAACGAACTTAACAACCAGAAAAAATTTAGCAAAATCAGAGCATCCAGATCCGCCAATGGCGGATTCTTATCCGCCACTGGTGGGGTACTCTGATCCATTGGATCCTGGATTTTGGCAGTAGGTCGGGTTTACGGGTTAGAGCATTCCAGAACTATCAGATTCGATTTAGAGTCGTCTGATTACATCCAGATTAATCATAACCATACATTATTCTATAAATACCATTGTAATCCCTCCTCTCTTCTTCTTCTTCTTCTTGCTCCTCCATTAGTTTAGGTTTTTTTACTGTTCATTAGTGTAAAAGGAGGAAAAGAGAAAACTTTGTAATCTATCATTTCAATCTAGTTTAATTCTTGTTTTTTACATTGATGTCTTCCATTTAATGCAATTTCCTTTATCTTTGGTCATTGCTTAATCTAGTTCTACATTTCCATTATGGTTTGTATTGTTTTATGTTCTCTTGAGTTTAAATATGAGTAGGGAGTAGTCCATCCCCATTGGGGGGTAGAGAAGAAGGTGACGTGATTATGTGATGCATTAAGTGTGTGTTAATCCTAACCTTTGAACCTCACATGAGTTCCATAACCATCAAATGTGATTTTCACTCTTATCTTTGATGTGCTAATGCTCTTAATGATGCTTAGCACATGCTTAGATTAGTGGCCATATTTTATGGGGAATGATGAGTGAGGATAAGGATGGAGTGGATAAGGAGGAAACCTGACATGTGTATGCATGTGCTCATGTTGGCCTCATCCTAATTAATGTCTTGTATGTTTTAATGATTGTGTTAAATCTTATTTCATGTGGAGACATAGTGCGTTTGGTCATTATGCATTTCATGTTAGCATCATCTCAATTATTATCTCGTATGTTTTAATGATAATGTTTTATCTTATTTCATATGGAGAAAAAGTTGGATTTAGTTTTTATGGATTTAATGCATTACATGTTGTGATGAGCACCAATGAACACACATGTACACATATTCTCATTTCTGCATTTTTTCTCTACTCCTAAGGGGGTTATTTTTATCGTTCATTTTCTGATTTAGTGCACTCGTAGAGTAATTCCGATCTCATATCTCTTTTTTCCTTTCCCACTCGAGTATTTTGGACTCTGACTCGCACGCGCTCCTCGTTGACACGACCCGTACTTGTCGTTTCTTCACCGACGTCGGGCACTTGCGGTTATTATAACTGAATCAATTAGAAATCCTATTAAGTTATGTGTTCGTGTCATTAGTGTTTTCATTGTATCACGTATTCCAAGTATAAGACATATTTCTTTTTCGTATGAGGAGATATATATTGTGATTTATTTATTTAATTACCTAAGTAACTGTGGTAATAAAGTAATATTTCCTTATATACTACTTATGGAAAAATGAATATATCAATGTATCATTGTTCCTCGTTTGTAAAGATTGAGTGATGATATTACAGGGCCCCTTAGTAAAGGAAGTTATAATGCATGCAATATAACTAAGGTTTAGTTATATATTTATAATTTACTTTGAGAGATCAAGAAACAAATATATAAAACAGAGATGACATAGAAATTACCCTGTGTATTATTCACAATATCATGAGGCAAGGAATATATACAAATAATGTTATTTAATTATGACATTATTAATAGGATCATGTGTTGTTAATTTGGTTACAATAGATTTATAGAAATAAAATGTATTTAATTCAATTGTCAGTTAACATAGAGCCTACAAGGTCACACCAAATGGGAATGATTAATTGGAATTAATAAATATGGAACGATAATTAATTAATTAGATTTTTCTAATTCAATTAATTAAGGTAATTAGATGAGAATTGAGATTTACTAAGTGTGTGTGTTCATACATATATTAAATAGGCTCATTTGGTTAATTTAGTTGAGATATTTGGCATGACCTTAATTGTGCACAAATCAAATGGTGACAATTGGTTCATTATGAATGACCAAATAAAGAGATCTACACACGAGATATTAGTGTATATGGCAAAACAAAAACATAAATGTGGATGATTTTTTGTCAAAAGTAGTGGCCCCACTTCCCACACAATGTTCAAAAGATGGTGGCCCATTTCGCACTATTTCTCCCACCATATACAAGTATAAATACCCAACTTTTTAGAACATAATTATTATTTTTTCAGATCAAAGAGAAGAAAATTGCTGGCGAATTTTCTTTTGATTTTTCCAAATTTTTATGTGTTGAGAACCAAATTAAATATATTGATTGAAGGGCATTGTTCTAGGTTTAATCGACAAACCGTTTTTGTACTTTCGAACAAAAGGAATTTCGATCTTTCGATTAAAGCTACCAGTGGACTACTTTGAGACCTTATTCATTTGAGGCTTGCAAATCATAGAAGTTTCGTGAATTCAAATTTTAGCGAATGTATGTCTAAAATCTCATTTAATTAAGTAGATATGTAATGCATGCGTAGATTAAATGATAAACTAGATTATTTATTGCGTTTTAAGATGGTAAATTTTTGAAATTATTCTGTTTACGCATCTGTAAATCCTCACAGTGGTATCAGAGCTTTAGGTCATTTATTATACTAATTAGGGCATTTTAATTATGTGATTCGATCCATAAAAGCCTAATTAATCCATTTGGTGTTATATGGTTCAAAGCTTTTGCATGTGTTTTGATCCGATGGTTCCAAAATTCCAAACTGAATTTAAATTGGCAATTTTTGTCGTTCTAAAATACTATATGTTATTTAGGATGTTTAGAACAGGGAAAATATTAAATTTATGGTTTTACTCAGATTTATATTGCTGTACAAAAATTATTAAAAAATCAATACGTTGCTAGAATTTCCAGCAAGAAGTCCAGATTTTTCAAATATTAAAATTAATATTCCCAGAGTTTGGCTAATCCAAAAAAAACTTTATATCAACTTAAAGGTCTTTTAGTCTAGTTTCGAGAAAGTATAATTTCTCTTTAGAAAAGTATTACGGATTTGTTTTTAAACACAGCCTACGCAGAACAACACGGACTGCGCACAATTTAGCTGGGCTGTTGCGCATGGCTTACCCATGTCCAAGGTGTATTTGCTATTTCTAATTAACTAGATCAGTGTAAGATGATGTACTGATATTGGGAAATTGAAATTTTTAAATTTTGATAATTAGAATTTTAATTAAGCCAATAAGACCAATTATAGGACTATTAGCCAATTAAAGTTTCTAAATAGGTTATATGAATTTTAAATGATTAAAAAGGATCATATAAATTTTAGAAACAGTTTACATGTGCATCTAAATTTTTAGAAATGTCATTTTGTTGATAAATGATTTTTTATTTTATGAATTGACTAAAGAAAACATGTGATTTTCACCATAACGGTTTATTTTAATTGCTTAATAAACCAAGGAAATAGTTATTTAATAACTATTAATTATAAATCATTCTCTGAGGATTTAAATGATTTAGTGAACCATATATACTTGAGATGAAGGAATTAATTAGAAGGGTTTAAAATGTGCATGTTCAATATAAATTTACTCTAACTTTGTTTCGCAGGAAAGTGAGTTTGTATGTCTCTCACCAATGCCGTGTGTGATGTAATTTGTATGTGAATGAATGTATGCTTATCATATTGCTTGGTGTTATTAATTAGATTTAATAAGGCAAGTTGTATAGGATGCCTTTATTTATTTAATTACATCATTTAGCAATGTGAGATTGAGAGGGGTACATTTACTTCTTGCATTAGCCTATTTATTTATTTTTGATAGGAATCAAATAAGTGGGAATCGGGGGTTGCATTTTCTTTATATGAATCATCCAATGGTGTAAGAAAATGCAAGAGAAGAATGAAGACTACGCAAGAGACATACAAACTCACGACCTTGTGGTTTTGAATGGTTTATGTTTATTTTGTGGTTGTGCTGTGATGATGATGTTTATTAGGATAGGTGTTGATGTATGTTTGCATGACCTACCATATAAGTGTCACATCTAAATTAAAGTCCCATGAAAAAGTAAGTGAACTTCCTTCTCATTTCATTCCACCCTAGTTAAGTGATTGGGGTTAACATGAGTGTTACCTCATCCTTAACAAAGATGAAACGTGTTAGGAAATTCATAGGGCCATTGGTAGGCTTTGTGTGAGGCACTTAGTCCATTTTATGGTAATGATTTAATCTAATATGTTGCCCAAATAAAATGAGTTTGCCTAACAAGTTATCAAGATCTAGGCTTGAAACTTGGGAAGAGAGTTTATTAAAATGTGTCCTTTGATAGATGACATTCGTTGTTAACTTTAAAAAATACCTTTTAATAAATGACAAAAGTCGTATAGCTAAGGAAATACAAAATTTTATAAAAGTTTTTTTCCTTAATGGATTACAATTAGCTCGAAAGCTTACCTTGCGTATGTAAGTCTGATGAGTTTATCTTATTTACAATGGTTTTTTGGATTACTACATTTTGGGAGAAATTTAATAGGTGTAGTACTAGTTCTATTTTTAAACTATTCACATAAACATTAACATCAAAAAAATTCAACAGATTTTGTAGAATGTCGACAAGCAATTTGATGATCCGCTCGATAATTGATAAATGTCCTCTTGAGAATGATGGTTCCAACTTCATGGAGTGGGAACTAAAGATCAATCTGATCTTGAGGCAAGAGGACCTTTCATACGTATTAAAATATGACATACCTACATTAGGAGACAACCCCACTCAAGATGAGATGACTGCTAAAGAAAAGTACCGCAAGGACGAACTAATTGTTCAAGGCATTATGCTTGCGAGCATGGCAAATGAACTTAAACGGAAGTTCATAGATTATGCTCCAAGGGACATGATCAAACAATTGTCGAAAATATCCTTAGATAGCGCTCGTAAACAACATTATTGAACAACTTTCACATTCATTGGTTGTAAGATGGTGGAAGACATTTCGTAACTTACACGTGCTGAAGATAATGGACTATCTTGACAAATTGGAGAAGGTTAAAGCTCCAATTCCGGTCGATATAGCTGAGGATATCATTCTTGGATGGCTGCATGTCTCTTAAAGAGAATGTATCATGCATCCACATATGCATGAAAAGGCACCAACCATTGAGGAGACCCACCAAAGTCTTTCGCAAGCTGAGGCCAACATGAACAAAGGCAAGAGTGAGAAGAACATCTTGGCAGTTTCTCTTGGAAGTAAGAAAATTAAGAAGAAGGGCATAAAATGGAAACCTATGAAAGGAAACAAGGAGGGAAGAGCTCAACTGAGCAACTCCAAGGGCAAAAGGAAGAGTGTGCCCACTCCCAAGACTTGGATAGTGGCAAAGTGAAGTGCAAACGTCCAAAGGTTCCCAAAGGTGTGTTTGTTATTGAAATTAACTTAACCACATATATCCAGGTCGGATCATGTGCTCATATTTGTTCTAATATGCAGACACTAGAGGTTAGATCTCTCAAAAAGAGGAAAGTTTTGCTGAAGGTGGGAAATGGTGCTAACATCTCCAAAGTGGAAGTTGGTTCCCTCGACCTTAATTTATGTAGTGGTTTAGTTTTACCTTTAAACAATGTTTATTATCTATGGTCTATTTGTAAGAACATTATATATGTATCATGCTTGGATGCAAATGGTTTTATTGTCTCTATTTCAATCTTGTGTTGTAGTTTGAGAAAAGATGGTGTTTTCTATGCAAATGATTTTAGTCGTAATGGCGTATATTTGCTTGAAATAAGAGATATTAAACATGTTTTAAATATCAATAACAAATGTCTCAAGATGACTCGTGAAAATGAGACAATCTTACGACACTATCGTCTTGGTCATATAAACGAGAAACACATTAAGAAATTACAGGAAGCTAACCTTTTTGGTCTCCTTGATTGCAAAGCAGTAGAGACATGCGAATCTTATTTAGTCAGAAAAATGACCAAAACACCTTTTAAGAAGAGAGGTACACGGGCGAAGGACTTGTTGGAATTTATAGATTCTGATGTATGTGGTCCAATGAGCACTAGTGGGAGCACGAATGGACAAGCTTTTGTTCGAGAGGATCATTTATCGTCACTAAGTGTTCAATAAACACAAGTTGAAGCTGAACATATTCCACAAATGTTTGAGGAAAATGTTCAAGAGGTTCGAGGAGAACCTGAAAAGCACCAAGAACTAAGAAGGTCAACGAGGGAGAGAAAGAAACCATATTTCTATATGGTCCTCAATGAGATCTTAGTAGTTGATACTGAAGATCCGACAACCTTTTAAGAAACAATAGAGAGAGAGAAGGAGAGAGAGGCGGAAGAAATGGTTTCGGGTTTTTGGTTTTTTATTTTAATATTTAATATTAAGAACATTTTAATTTTAGAATGTGTTTTTGTAAATTTTCTAACAGAAATGGTGACGAAGTGGGTCTCACAAATGGTGGAGATGCACCCAAGCAATTTGTAGTGAAATGTAAGTGTCACGCAAGCCAATAGGTGGAAAGACTCAATTATGCTACTTTTAAAGTGCACCAAACCAAATCACCCTTTATAGAAAATGCACATATTAAATCATCCATACAAATGTTTATGGAAGAATATAACTCAGACGCATAATTTGGAAAACTGCTACTGGTGATGAAAGAAAGGTGACTATGATCTTTTGAGGAAAATACATGTGACTGTGACCGTGAATTGTGAGGGAAAATGCTGACGATATTTTTTCGAGGAAAAAACAAATGAAGTTACAAAAGGTATGTAGAAAAGACAAAGACATCAAAGTAGTAATGATATATTTTTAGCGATAAATTAATAATACTTAGTTTCAATGAAAATTTTGTTCGAAATATCTTAGACTCCATTATTAGAGGCCTTAATGTGATTGTGTGGGCTCTTAAGTTGTTCACATCTAGAGCCAAGAGGTCACTAATATATATAGCAACCCAATATTGTGTTAACATGTGCAGAGGTGCACGACACGACACTGTTCCAACGGGCTCTAAGAGCCGTTGGAGCTAACGTTGGGGTTTTTTTTTAAAATGTTTCAAAATCTTCAAAATCTTCTCTACTTTTTCTCTAATTTCCCTAATTTTGGTGGAGACGAGTCGAGTTTGAGCTAAAGCATGAAGCCTAAATCTTCAAGTAGACCGTTGACTGCCAATTTTTGCGACTCCTTTGCTCTTCATTTCCAAGGCTTTTCTAATCTTTTTAGTAGTTAATTTTGGTTAATCAATCATCATCATGACTTTCCCATTTATGAAAAAAAAATCAATTTATGTTTGCATATTTAGTAATTTCAATGGCTTTATTATTTGATTATGAAGATAATGATAACCCACCACCTCTCCCTCATGTGAATCTACCTAGATCTACGTGTACAACTATTAGGAAAAAAACATCTCCAGTATGGAATGACTTTGATGAAGGACGAATTGATGAGGGTAAACACTTGTAGACATTGTGGTAAGGTATATTCGGCTAAGTCAAGTAGAAGAACCGGTCATCTAGGTAGACATATAAATAATAAGGTAGCATTAATGAAAAATAAGGTAGCATTAACTAGTGATGTTTGGACCCGTCCAAATAATTATCTTTACTATTGCGTAACTGCTCATTATCTAGATGATTCACAGTGTTTAAATAAAAAAATCATTTCTTTTTTAACTATTTTGCATCCACACACTACTAGGGTTATATTTGATCACATTAAAGATGTCATCATAACTAATAATCTTGAAGATAAAGTTTGTGCAATTGCATTTGATAATGCTATTAATAATAGTTAAGCAATATAAATGCTTATTAATTATTGTTATCAACTTTTAGATGGTTTACTCTTTCATATTAGATGTGTTTGTCATACTTTGAACTTGGTAGTACAAGATGGACTTAGTATAATTAAACCTTACTTAGAAAATGTTAGGGATGCAATTGCTTATTTAGGTTGTCGTAGTACATCTAGATATCAGGAATTTAGAGAATTTTGTGCAAATAATGAAATAAAACCTAGGAAGTTTAAATTAGTTGTCCCACATATATGGAATTCTACATATGAAATCTTAAAATGTTTTTATCAGTATAATCTTGCAATTACAACCTTTTATAATGAAAAACAAAATGAGTACATGTTAACTGATTTATATTGGGAAAATTGTAAAATTATGTTAGATATTTTAAAACAATTTTTCACCTTCACTGCTAGATTAAGTGGACAACAATGTTACCACACCTTTAAAGTATTTATCTATTAATTACTTTCAATTACTAGATTGTTTGCAAAATATAGGCAAAATACTGGTTTTATTGAAATTTTAAATGTAATGGAGGCTTAGTTTAATAAATATAGGAATCCTCCTCCATTTAGTTTTTGTTTAGCTTTTATTATGAATCCTAGATTTAAGAATACTTGTTTATAAGTTTTCTTGGAACAAATTTTGAAAATATGAATTATGAAAATTTCTAAAATCATGTAGATAGTTATAGGACTTTGTTAATCAAATATTTTAAAGAATATGAAAGAATATATAATATAAATCAAATGGGTTCAAATGTTGTTAGTTCATCATCACAACCACGTCCAACTACAATGGATCCAGATGATGACGACTCCTAATAGAAATGGTTAAGTCAAAAAAACACAAATTAGTGCAAACTAACACCCAAAATGAATTAACTGCATATTTAAACACTGAACTTTACTTAAGTATGGCTGAGTTAAAATCTTTTGATGTTTTAGGTTGGTGGAGAAAAAACTCAGGTATGTTTCCACTAGTCTCCCTGATGGCGCGAAACTTATTATTGTTCGCTTTTTGGCCTTAATCTATGTGTTGATGATTTAATCAACCTAATCTTAATTATAATCAATATAGAATAGGACACATTATGCATAGCATATATATTGTTTAATATTAACTTCTACAAGTGATCAAGACTCAAGGAAGAAAGGAAATCAAGTCAAGACATGTAATAAAGCTCATTTGAAGACATGTAATCTTGATTTATTTTGAGTCTTATGAACTTTGTGTACTTGAGCATACTTGAGCTAAAAACTAATCAAACACACACTGGGTTCCTTATAGAAGTCACACACAAAATTACACAACATTTGACTTCAATAGATCACCCAAACTAGGATTGGAAAACACTTAAACAAAACTTGGTCTGCCAGTGCCAAATCGGTCGACCGGAACAAGTTCTTCGTTCGACCGATTGGGTATGTTAATACGGTTAGCCTAAGTGTTGAACCGGTCTACCGTTTGAGCCTTTTTGTTCGAACGTCTACAAGTGTCAAGTGACCGTTAGATTTTTCGTTTACTACAATGGTTGGATTTCCCAAAACCTTAATTTTACCAGAGTTCCGGTCGACCGCCATTTACCTTTCGATCGACCGATCAAACAATCTTTGGTCTTCCTGAACACTCTGGAAGTTTCCGGTCTAACGTCTCCTAGAGTTAGGTCGACCGACACTTATTTTCTCATAGAACCCAGAAGTGCCTGGAAGTTTCCGGTCGAACCAACCATTAGCCTAGTTCGACCGATCTATCATTCACCAGACCAAAAACCCCAGAATGGTCGACCGATCCCCAATTTAGTTTGACTGTTCACTTAAGTGAACTTAAGTTATAGCCAGATTTGACCAATCGATCGACCGGTATGCCCGATTCGGTCGACCAAATTCGTCCTGTAATGTGACCTCCACTTCACTATTTTGTGTTTCTCACACAATCACTTACCCATTTAATCCCAATGGCTATAACTCACTTAGAGATTATAAATAGGTGTTTCCATGACACATTTAAACAACTCTTACACTTCTATTTGTCATATATACCTAAGAGATGTAGGACCGTGAGGGTCTCTAATTCTAGTCACTTTTATTCTGATTACCTACTTGTTTAATCAATCAAAGATATGCAGCGGAATTTAAAACTAAATACAAGTAAGGAAAGTAAACCACAAGATGACACCGGATTGTTATAGAGGTTCGGCCTCCCGCCTACTTCCTCTCTTGCAAGCTCCGCTCGAAATCCCTTGAGTTCCGCTCGCGTCTTCACTATCAACCTCGTTCCAGGCCGAGATTAAGCCTTTTACAAAACAAGCTCCACGAATTTCTAATGACCTTAAGTATTGGATTTTCCTTCAAAATCCCTACACATCCCCAAATGAAGATAATTAGCCTCCTTGTCTTTGGCCAAGATGAAAGAGATTGAGATGAATTCTAAGATCTTGAACATCTTATATTATAGCCTTAATGAGAGTGAATATAATAGAATTAGGGGTTGTGAAAGTGCATTTGAAATATGACATAGATTGCAAATGCATCATGGGGATGATAGCAAAAACTAAGGAAACTCGCATTAGTCTCCCATGCAAAAATATGAAATCTTTTCTATGCAAATCGGTGAAAACATAAGCGAAATGAACACTGCTTCACCGATATTACTAACTCTCTTTGTGTTCTTGGAAGAAAACTTAATGAAGGAGAGATGACTTGAAAATTACTCTGGTCACTAAGCAACGATTGGGAAGATAAAGTCGTCACAATTGAAGTGGCACATGATCTTTCCAAATTAAAGATGGAGGAACTCGTTGGAAATTTGATGGCTTATGAACTTCAAATCAACCATCGAAAGGAGAAGAACGCCTCAAAAACAAACCTACCTTGGCATTACATGCAAATCTTGATGAACCAAGGAGGAGAGTAGAAGATGAGGTCATTGAGGTCCTACCCAAAGACTTCTTCGAATTCCGCAAAAGGATAAGGAAGAAACAAGAGAAAGAAGAGGAAGGAGAAGAGAGAAAAAGAAAAGGAGAAGGAGGAGAGTGGAAATGAGAGAAGAGAATGGGAGAAGAAAAATGAGAGAAGGGAGAGGATAAGAGCAAGAGAAGAGAAAGGAAGGAGGAAGCTCACAAAGCTACATGGGATGACTCATCATCACCATCATCATAATCCTCCTTGCAAAGTAGAAGAGAGGTTGCCCATTCATGCTTCATGGCTATTGAAGATGAACAAAGTGAGGTAGACTCTAACTCTTGTTCTACTAGATCAAATTCATGCTAAACTAAGTCTTATTATAGTGATAGCTCAAATTCTAGTGCTAATGATGAAACATATACACATGATGAGCTTCAAAATGCATTCAATGACTTAGTTAAACAATATGAGATCATTTGTGATAAAAATAAAAATGCTAGAAAGTTGATAAATAATCTCCAAAGTCAAATCGAAATATGCATGAATGAGAAAAGTGAGGTGCTTGCTAGACTTGAAACAAATGAATTACAATTAGTAGTCTAAAAGCAACACCTGTAGATGTTGAACAATTAGATCTTCATGCTTGCAATGTACAACTAAGAAAAGATCTAGAAAAGTTCACAAATGGAACTAAGATGCTTAACATGCTTTTAGGAAGTCAAAGACACTCTTTGCGAAAACATGGTTTAGGATATAATGATTCATATGTTAAAAATCATGTAGTTCATACAACTTTGAATGGAAAGCACTTAGTTGTACAGCATAGTTCTTCAAGTGTGTGAGCTCCTAAAACAAAAATTGTTTGGGTTTCCAAGGCTAAAGTTCAAGACCCAAAGTTGTTTGGGTACCTAAATCTACACTTGTAGGTGCTTGAAGAGGGGGATCGGTAGTGTCTGGGCAAGCTTAGAAAATCAAATTCAAAGCTGGTTGCACTACCGAAAGAAGATTGGAACCAATACAAGGATCAATTTGGGTAAAAAATTTCTATCCTCTACATTCATATAGGATTGGCTTTAATCTAGGCTAAAGTGAATGCTTAATTGTCATATTTTTTCACATTCTTTGATCAATTAGGATTATACTTCATGTAAATCATTAAAAGGGGAAGAAAAATGATTTTGATGCCTAATTGAAATTGTATTCATTGCATATCTTGAAAATTTGAAACACATCCATTGCTTAAGTGTCAAATTTGTTGATGGATGTCAAAGGGGAGTTAAAACATCACATGCCTATTTATTATATTTGATTGATGTTAAAAACGGGAGAATTAAAATTGAACTTAATTGCAATATCTTATTCACATTGATAGGGGGTGCTTAATGAATATCATATACTTAGGGTATTGAAGTGCAAAATTTAAGGGAGACAACTTCATTACAAGACATCCTAAAATTCCATGTTTAATTTTGTTTTTGATGGATGTCAAAAGGGGAGAGATAATTAAGGGAGATGACTTGAAATTTGATTAAAATTTAACAAAAACTATGCACATCCATAGGAGGAGCATTTATATGCATAGTTTACATATAGAAATTTCAAGTATTAAGATATAGGTTGTCATCATCGAAAATGGAGAGATTGTTGGCCTTTTGGCCTTAATCTATGTTTTGATGATTTAATCAACCTAATCTTAATAGTCAATGTAGAATAACACACATTATGCATAGCATATATATTATTTTGTGCTAACTTCTACAGCTGATCAAGACTCAAGGAAGAAAGGAAATCGAGTCAAGACATGTAATAAAGCTCATTTGAAGACATGCAATCTTGATTTATTTTGTGTCATAGAAACTTTGTGTACTTGAGCATACTTGAGCTAAAAACTAATAAAACACACACTAGGTTCCTTATAGAAGTCACACACAAAATTTCACAACATTTGGACTTTAATAGATCACCTAAACTAGGACCAGAAAACACTTAAACCAAACCTGGTCTGCCAGTGCCAAATCGGTCGACCGGAACGAGTTCTTTGTTCGAGCGATTGGGTCCGTTAATACTGCTAGCCTAAGTGTTGAACTGGTCGACCATTTGAGCCTTTTCGTTCGACCGCCTACAAGTGTCACGTGACCGTTAGATTTGTCGTTTACAACAACTGTCGGATTTCCCAAAACCCTAATTTTACCAGAACTCCGGTCGACCGCCATTTAGATTTCGATCGACCGATCAAACAATCTTTGGTCCTCCTGAACACTGGAAGTTTTCGGTCGAACGTCTCCTAGAGTTAGGTTGACCGGCACTTATTTTCTCCTTGAACTCAGAAGTGCCTCGAAGTTTCCGGTTGAGCCGGTCTCTTTTACCAGACCAACCGATCGACCGGTATGCCCGATTCGGTCGACCGAATTCGTCCTGTAATGTGACCTGCACTTCACTGTTTTGTGTTTCTTACACAATCAATTACCCATTTAATCCCAACAGCTATAACTCACTTAGAGCTTATAAATAGGGAATGCGATGACACATTTACACAACTATTTTTCATATACACCTAAGAGAAACTCTCAAGCTTCATCCAATCCTACAGTCACAAGCTTATATTTCCACACTTTAGATCATTTTCATATCATAATCAAAGTGTGCTCAAGTTTAGAGAGTGTTTCCCATTATATTGTTTGTCAAAGTAGCAAGGATTTCAGTTAAAGCCCGAAGTGTTCCCTCTTGGTTTGTGAGAGGAAGAAATCAAACTAGCGAGAGTTGTTCGCGGAGCTTGTATTGTAAAGGCTTAATCTCGGCCCGGAACGAGATTGATAGTGAAGACGTAGGGGAAGCTTGAGGGAGATTGAGCGGAGCTTGCAAGAGAGGAAGTAGGCGGGAGGCCGAACTTCTATAAAATCTTCCGGGTCATCTTGTGGTTTGCATAATTCTTTCTCTACTTGCCTGTTTGTTTTAATTTCCACTGCACATCTTTGATTGAGCAAGTAGAGTTTAATTAACCTTAAAAGTGATTAGAAAATCTGACCATACATGATCCTACAATTTTGTCATCTAGCGTCAACTGTGACGGCGGATGTTGCTTTTAGTGCCGGTAAATGGATTTTGTCTTACATGAGGCAAAACTTGTCCGACAAATCAATCGAGATTAGCGTATGTCTAAAGCTGCAGACATAATGCAAAACATGAATATTCACGACAACAACGACGATGAAGATTGAAAAGAAATTAGTTAAACCAATTTGTTAAAAGAGTTTTTTTCCTAATACAATTAGGGCTTTTTCATTACTCCTTAGGTTTAGCTAGCTTTCAGGCCTTTTTTATATGTAACCAATATGTTGTTTCTCGAATTGAGTCAACAATTATTAATAAATAAATTGGTTACTTTGAGGAAAAATAAATCGTGTTTATGTTTTTGTTAATTCAATTGTGATTGTATACTCACTTCAAATTAAAAATAACCGAAAAATCAAAACCCAACCCGACCCAACGAAGGAAACCCGACCCGATCTGGCACGGATCCCTGAGCCATGTCAGGCCGAGAAGGACGGCACGACCCGGTACCCAGGTTTAATTAGCACAACAAATTATTTCTTCAAATTACGGGAGCCCTTGTTTAGGAGCGTAGTCATACCTCCATTTTTTATTTCCATTTTCATTTTTGAAAAAGGAAATATTATATATATTGACAACAAAGAAGGTACTATTAACTTCTTGTTACTTTTTTTGCTTGCACGCGACTTCAAAATATCCTAAATTGGTTCATACCATTACATTTTTACGATTATGTTTCCAAATCATGTCACTATGTTATCTTTTCTGTTACACACAATTAACTAAATGAATATTAAATTGAGAATTTCACAGAACAACCTGTATATAATCTAAGAACGTTGAAACTTTGTAAAATCTTCTTAACTTATTTAAGAAATAACATGGATGACTTCTCTCTCCCACTCACTTTGACTCACTTGACTCTCCTCTTTCTCAATTCTTTCTTTTCCTTTACATCGCTCCTCTTTCTACACTTTATTCTATCTCGTCCATTTTTTTTCTTATTTTTGAATTTTTATTTTGTTATTTAACTTCTTTTAAATTTCTAGTTGACACGAAGTATCAATTAACAATCTTATCACAACCAAATCAGTTTTTTCGTAGTTGATTAATTAGTTTAATCTGCATTATTGCATGTTGAACCTAGCCGTTCTACAACAATATGATAAAGATAATAAGTTCTTATTTAGTGTTATTCTTGATGCTTCTATTGTTACTGATTTACCAATTGATATGTCCTCTACAATCATCTTGCAAAGAATCAACCAAAACAATACAATGTGTTATTAATTTAGTTTTTGAATCTTTGTATTACTAATTAATTTGCTTTTGAAATGTTTTTATGTAATTGTGTTTCTTTTATTGAAAAAGATCATAATGTATTTGGTAATATCAATGAGTTACATATATTACTAGTGAAATACAATAATTTTAACATAATGTACTTAAAAGTATTTCATTAGCTCATTTGGTTAATATATTGGGACCCCATCCTATATTTATGGGTCTACCGTCCACCACTAGGCGGAGGGCATTCCACTGTAGTCACATGCCACGAGGAACCAAAAGAATTGACAGAAGCACTGAACATGTTTTAGTTTAATTAAATTACATTTAAACTCAAATACATAATTAAATATAAACAAATTAAATCGTATAGTTATATGTTGAATTCTTATCAATAATATTTTTTTACAAAAATAATATTTAAATCATTCCAATTTTATTTTACTAGATTATAGTGGCACGCAAACAATAAAATTTGATTAAAGATGAAATGGATTATGTTCGACCTGAATTTTTTTTGTTTTCCCAACGTAATGTTGGGTACTGGGCTCCCTTCCAATGTGGAGAAAAACTCATTTGGTCCAAACCCACTTATAACACTTAAGTGAGTGTTACGTTGTCCAAGACGGGGTTAGAGAGACAAAGAACACACAAAATACAACAGTCAAGAAAAGAAGGAAGAAGAAGAGAGGAGTGCAGATTTTCTGGTTTGTTTTCTGGCAGTAGCAGCTATCTCAAGCAGGTGTTCGGAGAGTCAAACAAAGTCCGATTGAGCCGAAACTTTGTGGGCACGTTTGGTACATACTGGGGTTGATTCTTACTAGAAGGTTTGTCATTTTGCTTTGCCTAGTTCGAGATAGGGAGGTCTGAACACTAGAATTCAGAACAGAACTGGGAGAATCCCGTGGTTTTTACCCTCAATTTGGGGTTTTCCGCTTTAAAAGTTTTAGTGTCTCGTGTGATTGTTTATTTGTATTTTTGCTGGGATAATGATAGATGGCCGTTCTTTAGGACGCTTCTTTGGTGACGCGGCTGAGTTTGCACTATCCATGTCAGCACTGACAAAGTTTCTTTTTTATTTTATTCCTCAATTCTTAGGTTATACGTACAAATGTCTACATCTCTTCATCCTTCCCTCCATCCCTCATTAACGTGTCTCAAATCACTCATTTCCTTCATCATTTTGGCGCTCCTACACAGCAGAAGACTTGTTATTCATCTCAAAGTGTGTCTTCCTTTTTCTTCCCTTCTCTTCTGTGGTCCTTCCTCTGTACTCCAATGGAAATCGTTCATGTGCCCCCCAAGTGGAGCAGCCGGCAAACGTTCCTAAGGAGGATATGTTTTTTCCTTCTTTCGAAGAAGCCAAAACATTTTACGTGGCTTATGCCGATTCTTGTGATTTTGGTGTTAAGACAAGGCAATCTCATTACGATCATGGTGTTGTTATACGGGCAACACTGACTTGCTCCAAGGAGGGCACGACACCAACAAACCAAGGGCAAGGAAAATTGAAGCCTAGGCTATCCAGTAGAGTCCAATGCACTGCTCGGATAAGGGTCTCCGGAAACCCAGCAAGGGGTTACCACATTAACTTTGTAGATCTTAAACATAACCACGTCATGCTTGAACAGGAGCAAATGCGTTTTCTCAGACAAAAACGAACCGTCCCTGAGGCCGCCAAAGCACGCATATCGTGCAATGATACTGCGGGGATATCGGCTGCTAAGACCATGCAATCTTTTGTGGTCGAGGCTGGAGGTCATGACAAATTGACTTTCAACGAAAGGGATTTAAGGTTTGTGTTCTTTCTGCCTAACATAATTGAAGTTGAACATTTTGCGCCTAGTCTTAGTGGTTCCTGTTGCAGGAATGTTATAAACGAAGTCAGAAATTTAAAGATGGGACATGGTGATGCACAAGCACTTCAGAACTATTTCATTAGGATGCAGAAGATTGATTCCATGTTTTTCTATGTAATGGATATGGATGACAAAGGAAGACTACGGAACGTGTTTTGGGCTGACTGTCGTTCTAGAGCTGCATATTCGTTCTTTGGAGACGCAATATGTTTCGACATCACCTACATTACAAACAAATACGACATGCCTTTTGCCCCATTTGTAGGAGTTAATCACCATTTCGAGTCAGTTTTGCTCGGTTACGCTTTGCTGTCTTCTGAGACCACTGAAAATTACATATGGTTGTTCCAAACATGGTTGTCGTGCATGAACGGTAAGGTGTGACTGTTAAGTTTAAGCTATGTATGTGTTCGGTTTAAGTGGTGGAACTGTTGGGTTTAAGTGGTGGAACTGTTGGGTTTAAGTGGTGAAAATGTTCGGTTTAAGTGGTGGGACTGTTCTGTTTAATGTGTGAATCTGTTCGGTCTAAGTGGTGTGACTGTTCGGTTTAAGTGGTTTGACTGTTCGGTTTAATGGTGTGACTGTTCGGTTTAACTTGTGGAACGGTTCGGTTTAAGTGGTGGAACGGATTGGTTTAAGTGGTGTGACTGTTCGGTTTAAGTTGTGTATGTGTTCGGGTTAAGTGGTGTGACTGTTCGGTTTAAGTTGTGTATGTGTTCAGATTAAGTTGTATGTCTGTTCGGATTTAGTTGTCTGTCTGTTCAGAATAAGTTGACTGTATGTTCGGATTAAGTTGTCTGTCTGTTCGGATTAAGTTGTGGGTCTGTTCGGTTAAAGTTGTGGGTCTGTTCGGTTTAAGTGGTCGGTCTGTTCGGATTTAATTGTGGGTCTGTTCGGTTAAAGTTTTCAAAGTATGATTTTGTACCTTTCAATTTATGACTCATTCCTTTTAAATTGTCCCCTTATGCAGATATACCCCCCAGCCATAATAACAGATCAATGTGGTGCCATTACAGCTGTTGTAAGGAATGTCTTCCCAGATTCAAGACACAGATTCTGTATATGGGACATAATGAACAAAGCTCCCGTGAAGTTGCCGACGCAGTATCGGAAGCACATGTTATTTGATCTGAAATTGATTGTATATGACTCCAAAATCCCAGCAGAATTTGATCGTAATTGGCAGGGTTTCCTTCTTGATTTTGACCTGCAGAACCATAGCTGGCTCAAATCGATTTATGCAATCCGAGAGTCGTGGATACCTGCATTTGTTGGTGATAGTTTTTTCGCGGGAATGACATCTACTCAGAGAAGCGAGAGTATGAACGCCTTTTTCGACAAGTATCTTACTTCGAAGACCACCCTTAAGCAGTTTGTTCAACAATACGAACTTGCGTTCCGCCATAAGTACGAGAAGGAAGCTCAATCAGATTTTGATTGTCTTCATAAGAGACCCCAGTTGGTTTCAATTTATCCATTCGAGAGACAGATGAGTGAGTTGTATACGGTAGGGGTCTTCAAGAAAGTGCAGTTAGAAATTGGGAAGATGATATACTGCGATATAACGGAGGAGTTCAATATGAATGACACATTTCAGTACAAGGTATCTGAACGTGTTTTGGCTGGTGAGCAGCTACTGTCGAAACGTTTTCGTACAAAACATATCCATGAACTTCACATGTGATTGTAGAATGTTTCAGCACGTTGGTCTTCTATGCTGCCACGTTTTTGTTGTACTTGGACGCTTAAATCCTAATGCATTGCTCCCAGACTCTTACATCGTTAATCGATGGTGGAAGGATATTCGAAGGAGCTATCGAGATAAGATGTACCCAGACGATGGCGTAATGGAGAAGGATGCACTTCATCGTCACGACGACATCATGGGTCGTGTCGTTTGGATGGCACAGGAAGCCTTCATTTCCCACGAAAGGTATATTGAGGTCGTGAAGTGTATTGAAATGCTTAAGGCACGTATGCACACTACCCAGTTCTTGGTTCGACTTGATGAACCTGAGTCTGCGGGTACATCGGTTCTTAATCCAGATAATGTCAGACGTGTAGGAAGACCGCCGACTAGACGTCGAGTGTCTTTAGCTGAGAAGATAATTAAAAAAAGCCATAAAAAGCACGCCCAACAAGTGAAGAGAAAGTTCAAGATGAAGTTACATCGTCGCTTCACGAAGTCGCACCAAAACCCGGGGATCCTGATTTCTCTGATTGGAACATGAATTTGTATTACGAGGAACTTCCTCCTTAATTTAATATTTCTTGTTATTTTCAATTCTTGTAAAACCAAGAAACTTCTAATTGTTGATCTGTTTGGATCTGTAAATGGTTGTTATACACGTTCAGTTCGTATAAAACTGTGTCCTTGTTCGGAATATGTTGTGGGTATGTTCGGAATATGATGTGTGTTTGTTCGGAATATGTTGTTTGTCTGTTCGTAATATGTTGTGGGTTATTTCGGAATAAGTTGTGTGACTGTTCGGAATATGATGTGTGTATGTTCGGTTTAAGTTGTGTGTCTGTTCGGTTTATGTTGTGTGTCTGTTCGGAATACGATGTGTGTCCGCTCGGTTTAAGTTGTGTGTCCGTTCGCTTTAAGTTGTGTGTCTGTTCGGAATATGTTGTGTGTCTGTTCGGAATATGTTGTGTGTTTGTTCGGATTAAGTTGTGTGTCTGTTCGGTTTAAGTTGTGTGTCTGTTCGGAATATGAAGTGTGTCCGTTTGGTTTATGTTGTGTGTCTCTTCGGTTTATGTTGTGTGTTTGTTCGGATTAAGTTGTGTGTCTGTTCCGTTTAAGTTGTGGGTCTGTTCAGAATATGATGTATGTTTGTTCGGAATATGTTGTGTGTCTGTTCGGAATACGTTGTGGGTCTGTTTGGAATAAGTTGTTTTCATGTTCGGAATATGTTGTTTTCCTGTTCGGAATATGTTGTGGGTCTGTTCGGAATAAGTTGTTTTCCTGTTCGGAATATGTTGTGGGTCTGTTCGGAATAAGTTGTGTGTATGTTCGGAATAAGTTGTCTGTCTGTTCGTAATATGTTGTGGGTCTGTTCGGAATAAGTTGTCTGGGAAGAGTTTGTAATTTGTACATATAAAAAACACAAGACTATAAAAATAACCAAAATAAAGAGTTTGTAATTTATACATGTAAGCAAATAAACACTAAACGTTGTGTCTCTGTTCAAATCTGCACACACGATCGGCGGTCCCTATGTAACATGACCGCCAATTCACATCTGATACAGTGGATGTTATTGGTGTCCTTCTCCTTCGTCGGGTCAAGTTTTAGCATTTGGCACCTTATCCAGTATAAAACATAGGCACCGCAATCGTTGCTCCCCGGTGGTTGTCGTTGGCTATTTTTCCTGAGCATTCTCAAGGGTCAATCGACCTTTAGTAGATCCCTCCAGTAGTCAGCCACATCCGCTGCTGCGCATTCATGTACGCCTATGGTCTGCTCTGGATCTTCACCTTTCTCTAGCTCCCTAGAGACACTGTTGAACGCCAAAATCTCCTTTGACGGGTCGTGGACAACCACCAGAGTCCAATGACCTGCAGACCAGCATGGTTGTGCGATTACGGACTCTGTTGGAGACGCACCTTCTATTTTTGGGAGGATAAAATCATCAATTCCTCTGCCTTGGCCACCCAAAATTTGCCCTGACTCGAATGTTGATATGCATATAACTTTTTGTGTTGGGCGTCTTTCTTCGAGAACCGAAAGCATAGCGTCGATAGTTTGGTCGCTAATATCCATCCGAGGCGTTATAAGTTCCTTCAGGTCGGTGCGTGTTAAACTGCACATATCGCCTCTCCAGATGACCTCTCTATTGTCCTTGTTGGATGCGGTCAAGTTCAATATCATGTTGACCTCATCAGCTGACAACGTTCCCATTGCAGCCATGTCAACATCAGGCATGTTCCCTCCCAAGTGGACAGTCAACCTATAATTCTCCTCTTTCCCATTTTTTCCTTTAGGCTCCTTTGAGCCACTCTCTCTTTTCTCTTTTGCTCTTCTTCCACCTTCTTCTTCTTGCCCCGCTGTTCATCTTCCTTCCTCTACTGCTCCACGATGGCCGTCGAGCATTGTCTTTTCACGCCCCAGTTTGGTTTCTAGGGCTTGCTCTCTTGTTCCTTTTCCTCTTCTTGATTCTTCTCTTCCTTCTTTCTCCCCTCCTCCCTCTTCTTCTCTTCCTCCTTCTCTTCCTCTCTTCTTCCTTCTTCCTCTCTTCTTCCCTCTTCTTCTCCTCCTCCCTCTTCTTCTCTTCATCCTTCTCCAATCTCTTTCTCTCTTCTTCCTTCTTCCTCTCCTCCTCCCTCTTCTTCTCCTCCTCCCTCTTCTTCTCTTCCTTCTTCTCCGCTCTCTTTTTCTCTTCTTCCTTCTTCCTCTCCTCCTCCCTCTTTCTCTCTTCCTCCTTCTCCTCCTTTCTCTTTCTCTCTTCTTCCTTCTTCCTCTCCTCCTCCCTCTTTCTCTCTTCCTCCTCCTCTTTCTTTCTCTCTTCTTCCTTCTCCTCTTCTTCCTTCTTCCTCTCCTCCTCCCTCTTTCTCTCTTCCTCCTTCTCCTCCTCTCTCTTTCTCTCTTCCTCATCCCTCTTCCTCACTTCTTCTTCCTCATCCTCCTCTATATTTAGATCTTCGTCTTTCTCCCCACCAGTATTTTCACCTGTCCCTGTCCCTCGAAGATATATAATTTCTTCCCTCAGCCTCCCACACTCTTCCTGGGTCATCCTCAGTTCTTCCATCAGGTCGTTAACCTCTTCTGTCGCCTTCTTAAGGGCAGCTTCAGCCCTCAGCCATTTCGTCTTCACCTCACTCAGCTCCAACTCTTGGAGCAACGGGTCACATGGAATGTTGCAGTCTGTCAGTTGGAGCCTTGGCAAACTGCTTGTTGAAGCTGAGCCCTTTCGAACAGGAGTTCGAACAGAACTAATAAGTTCCAGCTCCCTTTCACTCATTGATAGAGCCCCCATCAGGTCGAACTTGTTGTTGTAAATCTGAGGTAAGGTAATTCCACGTTCCTCCCATTTCCTCAGGGTTAATTGTTTCCCAAACATTTCCGTCCAACTTCTCATTCGTGGAAATACTCCAGTTCTGGGCTCCCCCAATTTGAATTTCTCACAAAGCCACACCTTCAAAATAGACACAACTTAATCCAAACAGACAGACAACATAATCCGAACAGATACACAACTTAATCCGAACAGACAGATACTTATTCCGAACAGACACACAACATATTCCGAACAAACACTCAACATATTCCGAACAAACAGACAGCTTATTCCGAACAGACACACAACTTAATCTCAACAGACATACAACTTATTCCGAACAGACCCACAACATATTACGAACAAATACACAACTTAATCCGAACAGACACACAACTTATTCCGAACAGACCCACAACATGTTCCGAACAGACACACAACATATTCTGAATAGACACACAACAAATTCTGAACAGACACGCAACTTAAACCGAACAGACACACAACATATTCCAAACAGACAGAAAACTTAATCTGAACAGACATACCACTTAATCCGAACAGACCCACAACATATTCCGAACAGAAACACAACTTATTCCGAACAGACAAACAACTTATTCCAAACAGACACACAACATAAACCAAACAGACATACAACTTAAACCGAACAGACACACAACATATTCCAAACAGACAGAAAACTTAATCCGAACATACACACCACTTAATCCGAACAAACAAAATAAAACCAAAAAAACACTTACTTGTAGTATTGCCACACAACCGTCGACGTTCCCCTGCCTCATAATGAGGTTCCCTGCCTTTCTTCTCTCCTGCAGTTCTAAGCTGGCTTTCTCCAGGCCCCCAACCAGGGCTTCGTGAACTGCACTTGCCCATGCCTATCTGTTTATGCGTCTGATGTTCCTCAAAGGGTGCATGACCCATTGCTTCGGTCGAAGTGCTCCATCATAGAACAAAAAATGGTTGAAGATGAAAGAAATTAGTAGACGAACATACTCATCCGTCTCGCCCATGGTACTGCTTGCCAGGAGATGACCTAAAAGTTGTGTTGTCAAGGTTCACCCTTTCTCGCCTCTGTACACCCAATGGTTCCATCACCACGGTCTTCCCATGCACACGTAACCCCAAAATTAGGGCAACGTCTTCCGGTGTAAGGGGAACTACCCCTGATCCTATTCTCAGCCCTACCTCCTCCTCATCGTAGTGTTCGACGAACCAACCGACTATTTCATTGTCCCTAGTAATGTTAGGAAGGTCTAGGAAGTGTAGGGCTGCAAACGGGGCGGGGCGGGTTTGGCTCCGCCCGCTACCCGCCCCACCAAAGTCAGGCGGGCAAACGGGGCGGGGCGGGGCGGGTAAAAAAAAATTGGCCCGCTACCTGCCCCGCTTAGTCCGGCGGGTTAACGGGTGGCGGGTTAACGGGTCACGGGTAGAAAAAATATAATTTTAGAAGAAATGTTAGAAGTTTAATGAAATAACGAAGATTTTAATACATAAATATGTATTTTTTTAATAATTATATTTGTAACGGGTTAACGGGTTGGTAACACATTAACCGCAACCCGCCCCGTTTAGTCCGGCGGGTTAACGGGTGGCGGGTTAACGGGTCGCAGGTAGGAAAATTTTCAACCGCAACCCGACCTACGCGGGGCGGGGCGGGGCGGGTTGGCGGGTCAAACCCGCCCCACGAACAGCCCTAAGGAAGTGACCGAAAGGGGTGCTCTGGAAAACCTCTTTCTCAACCTTCTTCATCCTGTCAAACTGCTTTCGGATGGCCGTCCAGGAGCACCGGGATTCCCGGAAGTAGTAGGTGGTTCCCTAAAACAAAAAATTGAAGAAACGAAAGTTCATCAAAAAAATAACGACCCAGGGGAAAAAAAATTAGAGACCCACCGGTTCTGGGACAGGTTCGCTATCGACGGCAGGAGTCGAAGAATCCATTATCGTTTAATCGGGAAGAAAGAAAGGCGGAAAAGGTTCACAGGTACGCTTCCTTTGTTCACAGGTAATACAACGAGAAAGAAAGTGAAACTCTCCCTTTCGGTCTGGATATTTTTTGTATCTTCCTCGGTATTCGAACCGTCGTTCGTAGGGTGTCTACCGCTGTCTTATCTGGAAAGAAACTGTCGTTCTTCGAAAACCGTCAAAAAAAATTAAAAACAATTTAAGGCGCGTTTCGAAAGAGTGACATGGCAATCCGACTAGACGCTGACTCGCCAACTTTTGGGTGTCACGTAGGGCGCGTCACGGACGCCCGTGTCCGTGTATAACAACCTTTTTTGCTGCCTATAGCTTGATCAATGGTTTGTTTGGTTGCTCCTATTAATCTTGCAAGTTTGGGGATTAGTTCATCTGTTACTTTATTTCTTAATCCTCATCAGAGTGGTATCAAAGCAAGGTTCAAAACTAGAGTGTTAATTTGCTTGAATGATGGAGGCAAATACAAATAGAATGATCAGTTTGAATGGCACAAACTATCATCACTGGAAGGGAAAGATGAAGGATTTGTTATTTGTTAAGAATATGCTTTTGCATGTGTTTGCTAGTATGAAGTCAGATTCTAAATCAAATGAAGAATGAGAATTTGGGCATCAACAGGTTTGTAGCTTTATTCGGCAATATGTTGATGATAATGTCTACAAGCACATTACTAACGAGACTGAATCCAAGAAGCTATGGGAGAAGATTGAGTGGTTGTATGCTTCAAAATCAGGAAATAACAAGTTGTACTTGTTAAACTCCATGATGAATTTGAGATACAAGGAAGGAACTTCCATATCAGATCACTTGAATGTTTTTCGAGGACTTCTAGATCAGTTGTCAGGTATGGGTATTAAATTTGAAGATGAAATTCTTGGACTGTGGTTGTTGAATACATTACCAGATTCGTGGGAGACGTTTAGGGTCTCTATAATTAATTTTGTTCCAAATGGTGTGGTATCTCTAGAATCAGTTAAGAGTAGTACTCTTAATGAGGAGATGAGAAGAAAGGCTCAGGGTTCTTCATCTCATTCAGAGGTTCTGATTCATGAAAATAGGGGAGAAATTTTCATAGATATCAGAAATCTTGAGATAAAAGCAGAAGTAAGTCCAAGTACAGATACAAAGATGTTGAATGTCATTACTGTCATAAAACTGGCCATATCAAAAGTCAATGCTTCAAATGGAAGCGAGATAACAAAGGTAAAGCCAAGCAGGAGAAAAATGACCAAAATGGTGATTGTGTCTCTGCTACTTCTGATAATTTAGTGTTTGTTAGTGAGATTGACATGATCAACATTGCATCTGATGAGTCAAGTTGGGTTGTTGATAGTGGTGCTACTTTGCATGTTACACCAAGGAAGGAATTCTTCACATATTTCAGATCCGGGGACTTTGGTTCATTGAAGATGGGCAATGATTATATTACAAAGGTAGCAGGTATTGGAGATGTGTGTCTCCAGACTACCATGGGTATGAAATTGCTTCTAAAAGATGTTAGGTATGCTCCTGATGTTCGCTTAAATCTTATTTCCATCGGTAGACTTGATGGTGACGGATTTGATAACCACTTTGGTGGTGGAAAATGGAAGCTTACCAAGGGAAACCTGGTTGTGGCCCGTGGAATTAAAGATTCTAAGTTATATTGGCTAAAGGGTATTGCTCATCAATATGCATGTTATTTATTTTTAACTACATATTGTTGGGTGTTTGGATACCCCATTTTAGTATTAAGGTTATTGAAGGTTAACATTTTATTGTTGATTACTAACCAAACACAAAAATATGCTTTAATTAATTGTAGCTTTAGATTTGTTAGTGTTTTACTTGTTAGTGTTTGACTTCCAATATGCTTTAATTAATTATAGCTTTCGATTTGTTTGAACATGTAAAAAGTAGATTAACTACAAAAGTTAGGGTTTTGGATTTTGATGTGTTTTGTGTTTAGATTTGTGTGAATTTTGTGCTCTAATGTGTGAATATAGTGTTTGTTAGTTGAAGGATGTTGTCATTTTGATGTGTTGTTTTTATATGTGTGTGTGTGTTTCAGTTCTAATGCTTAAGCCAATGTTTGCTAACTCTCATGTCACTAGAGCTACTCTAGTTAAATGAAGTCGTGATGTGGTATTCATGGAAAATTAAACTATAGATGACATTGACAGGTTGGAGAAGAAAGATCTTGTAAAGACTTGTGAGCCTATTGATGTAGAGTCAGTTCAGGCTACACCAAATCTAGAGATAGCTAGGACTGATGTTCAGAATGATGAAATAGGTGTTCCAAAAATGGATGTAGAGGTACATCCTGAGATACCAGAAGATGAACCTGAAGATCCACCTCAAGTTCCATGAAGGAAGTCTAATAGGGAACGACATGTTTCTACAAAGTATCGTCCTGATGAGTATGTGACCTTGACTAATGGGGGAGAACCTGAGAGTTATGAAGAGGCCATGGAAAGTGAAGAAAAAGGAAAATGGATTCATGCAATGGAAGATGAGCTGAAATTTTTGCATGATAATGACATTTTTGATGTGGTGAAATTGCCTTAAGGCAAGAGGGCCTTAAAGAACAGATGGATCTATAGGATGAAACATGAAGAAACATCTTCATCTCCAAGGTACAAAGCTAGATTGGTGGTGAAAGGTTTTGGTCAGAAAAAAGGGATCGATTTTGATGAGATTTTCTCACCTGTTGTGAAGATGACATCCATTAGAATTGTGTTGGGTTTGGCTGCTACTCTTGATTTAGAGGTTGAGCAGATGGATGTAAAAACTGCATTCCTTCATGGTGATTTGGAGGAGGAAATTATATGGAACAACCTGAAGGTTTCATAGTACATGGCAAGAAAGATCATGTGTGCAGGTTGAAAAAGAGTTTGTATGACTTGAAACAAGCTCCAAGATAGTGGTACAAGAAGTTTGAGTTTGTTATAAGTCAGCAAGGCTACATGAAGACTACTTCTGATCATTGTGTCTTTGTGAAGAAGTTTGCTGGTGATGATTGCATTATCCTGTTGTTGTATGTCGATAACATGCTCATTGTTGGAAAAGATTTTTCTGAAATTAACAAGCTGAAGAAGCAACTGAGTAGCTCGTTTGCCATGAAAGACTTAGGACCAGCAAAGCAGATAATGGGTATTAGTATTGTGTGTGATCGAAAAGAGAAGAAACTTTGGCTATCTCAAAAGAAATACATTGAGAAGGTGGTGGAGAGGTTCCACATGGGAACTGTTAACGTAGTAAGCACTCCTTTAGCTGCACATTCAAACTGAGTGTTAATAAGTGTCCATCGAATAAGACCAAAAAGCTTGACATGGAAAAGTTCATTACGCATCTGCCGTTGGGAGTTTGATGTATGCTATGGTGTGTACTAGGTCAGATATTGCTTATGTTGTTAGTACTGTTAGCAGGTTTCTTTCAAATCCAGGTAGAGAGCATTGGAATGTTGTGAAATGGATATTGAGGTATCTTAAGGGTACTTCAAGTCTGAGTCTATGTTTGTGTAGCGAGAAGCCTCTGCTTGTTGGTTATTCAGATTCTGATATGGCTAGAGATGTTGACTCCAGAAAATCCACTTCAGTGTATTTGATTAAATTTGCAGGAGGAGTTGTGGCATGGAAATCTAGGTTGCAATAATGTGTTGCATTATCCACCACTGAGGCAGAGTTCATTGCCATTACAGAAGCTTGCAAGGAATTCCTTTGGTTCAAGAAATTCTTGCTTGAGCTTGGTTACACACAAAAGAGGTACATCTTGTTGTGTGATAGTCAAAGTGCAGTTTATCTTGCCAAGAATCAAACTTTTCACTCTCGTTCAAAGCATATTGATGTGAGGTATCATTGGATACGAGATGCTTTGGATGCCAAGTTGTTGGAGTTAGCAAAAGTACATATAGATGACAATGATGCTGACATGTTGACTAAGGTATTGTTGAGAGGCAAGTTTGAGATTTGTTGTATGATCACCGGGATGGCGGTCACCTCAACATAGTCGGGATGGGGAGATGTGTTGGGTATTGGGCTCCCTTTGTAGGATTTCGTGTCCCTATGTATGTATGTATTTTTAAAATTTTAATACAACATACAAGATCGATTTTCATATTTTCAACAATTTCGATGTACATTGCTTTATGTTTATTCTAATAACATGCAACCCTACATTTATTAAAATAAATCAGAAAGGTAGAAACATACCTAAAGGTTCTCTAAAACCTTTTTAAAGATCCGGAGTCACGTTGCCCGTTGAATCGTCCACAGATTTGTCTCTGAGTGTTCACCAAACTCTAAACAAGATTAGAAAGAAATGAGCTAGTCAATCAATCTCTAACAAGGTTTAGAATCTAGCTATTAACCTATTTTTAAGCTCCTGAGATTCTTATCTCTAAAACTTAAATTTATTAAGAGATTTTTGTGGTGATTATGGAGAGATTAATGAGAGAAAGAATTTTTGCATTAGTTGTTAAATAAGTAGGAGTAGGGGTCCTTTTATAGTCTCCAAAAATATCCTTATTAAGAGTTATTCTTTAGCCATGATCTCTTGTTTATTCTCTCCTAAATTAATCTCTAATTTCCACATAATCACCCACAAAAAATATTTTAATTAAATCTGGAATTAATCCACCCATGATCTAATTAATCTCTTAATAATTCAGGCAGAATCGTTCTTGTTCGGTAGACAGAGTATTATTCGGTCAACCGAACCATTCGGTTATAACACGTGTTCGATGCACCGTGACCTAGACGGTCGACCGAATCCGTATGAGAAAAATTCCCTGGAAGAATTCGGACGAACCACGTCTTTTACTCGGTCTACCGTTGACCCACCAGAATCGATCATCAGACATAGTCATCGAATGACTGTGTCACCTTCGGTCAACCGAAAATACTACTTCCCGGTTGACCGTGCAAACTCGGTTAACTGAACCCGATTGTTCAGGCACTCCAGACAATTTTGGTCAACCAATTGCACTTACACGTTCCCTATTCGGTTAACCGATCCGAAGATACCCCGGTTGACCGAACCATGAACGGTTCACCGTGTTTGACCCCGATTTTGCCTTTGTCAAATTTTGGATTTATTTCCAACAAAATTTGATGTTTTGGGGTGTTTAGCAAATTCACATCTTATATAATATATTATCATATGTAATATTAAATTATTACACCCATAATATATATACCTCATATGAATTTATTATGATTCTAATTATGTCAATTCTCATGACATATTGATTTTATTCATTCACCACATGTGTCATATTTTCATATGAAACCCGACACATCATATGAACTTAAAATCAACCTCTTGTTTCCCAGTTTTGTGGTGTGACCTATAGGAGAATCTAAGCCAAATTGGTAGCGATATTAAACACTTAATATCTCAAACTATAAGCGGTATCTAGCTACACATTATAGTTACCCAATTAGCATAAATGTCTTTGTTCCACTCGAACCAAAAGACGATCCATTTAGTGATGTAAGTGCACCACTTGGGTCTGTCCTTTGCCTCATGATATTAAGAATATATACAAAGTAGAAATGTGTCATCTTTGTATTATATTCATTTCTTGATCTCTTTAAGTTAATTATAACTATGTAACTTAACTCAAGTTACATTGTGCACATTATAATTTTACTTTATCAAGTGGCCCACTAATATCATCACTCAATTAAGAGGGGCAATGATAATCGTTTGACTAGCTATCTTTTCCAGCACAAGTCATGCTCAACCAACTATTGCATTTATCACTACACTCATTGATAGTTTTTGACAATAATCAAATTAAGCATTTCTTGAGTGAAAAGATATAAGTCTCATATCTTACGATCCAAGACACAGTAAAAACATTAATGACACGAAACGCAATTCCATAATATTTTACTTGTTAGGTTTATTCAATATATAAAAGTAATTTTTTCCTCTTTTATATACTCGTGTCGTCAATTATTTGTAGAGCTACAATAATCGATGACCAACACGACAATCTTATCTCGGTGATTAATGTTCCATGTTAATTACCATGATTGTGAATAACTTTTGATTTATGTAAATCATTATCTTTTAGAACTCTATGGTTAAGGACCAAGCGTCTATTACTTAACACTTCCAAAAGACGAATACCATAATCAAGGAACAAAATGTTTGCACATTTAATTCATAATAATTGACATGTAAAAGTAAAAATTTTAAAACACATTTCTTTCGCTCTTCCCACGTGGAGAAAAGCCCACTTGGTCCAAACCCACTTATAAGGGTCAGAGAGACCGAGAACACACAAAATACAACAGCCAAGAAAAAAAAGGAAGAAGAAGAGAGGAGTGCAGATTTTCTGGTTCGTTTCTGGCAGTAGCAGCTATTTCAAGAAGGTGTTCGGAGAGTCAAACGAAGTCCGATTGAGCCGAATCTTTGTGGGCACGTTCGGTACATACTGGGATTGATTCTTACCAGAAGTTTTGTTATTTTGCTTTGCCTAGTTCGAGATATGGAGGTCTGAACACGAATTCAGAACAGAACTATTCTGCTTTCTTGTTCTTAGATAGCTTGTGTTAGCTATTGATTTGTCTTGGTGGTGTGGCTGATTTGTGCTCCTGTTTGAGCTCTCTTGTAACTTGGATTTTGATCTTAGTGGAGCTTGGTTTGGCTGGGAGAAGCCCGTGGTTTTTACCCTTAATTTGGGATTTTCCACGTTAAAAGTTTTGGTGTCTCGTGCAGTCGTGTGATTGTTTATTTGTGTTTTTGCTGCCTATAGTTTGATCAGTGTTTTGTTTGATTGTTCCTCTTAATCTTGCAAGTTTGAGGATTAGTTCATCCGCTACTTTATTGCTTAATCGTCATAATTCATGTTTTTACACTTCCCAGTTTCCACGACACAAACAAGGTTTAATTCCATAATGAAGCTTTTTACAAGTGTATAAGTATATTTATTTAGAAATGTAATTACAAGTAAACATACAGATATAAGAAATATACATTGTAAACTAAAAGTAGGTTCAGGAAAAAAAAATAGAATAATTTTATACTCATGTAACATAATTTATAATAAATGAAAGTGTTCAGTGGACCCGTAAATAAGGTTGGGTCTAGCCGATCCAGTCCATCTTTCATTCTTTTGGTGAGCCTAATCCTGACCAGTCCAAAAGTGGTCATCGGCTTCCCCAGACTGCCATGCAAGTCAAACCAGACCCAACCAAGCTCTTACTTTTTATCGACACAAAAATGTAATTATAAATTTGGTTAATACTAAAATTAAAATAATATTCATTCTAGACTAATGGAATAAGGGTGGTTTTGCACGAAAAATGCAAGACCAACCAATGAAAAGTTGAATACTTTTCATTTGACGAAACAAATTTCTGGTCTTTGTGTCGCACCTGGAAAGTATACCAACTTTCCATTACTTTCCAGACAATAAGCAACAATACAAATTCTCACCTCAACACATTGGAAAGTAATCGAAGGTAAGAGAAAGTTAGGTTTGGTCTAATTTTGATCTTTGGTCCAATTAGTGTGGTAATCATCACAAGTTCCCCATCACTTTATATTCCTTGTTATTTTTGTTTATTATCATCTAATAATAAACAACAACAACAATAATGCAAAACCTAATAATAACAACAACAATAATAATAATCAGCCTCTTCTCTTTGTGAATAACCTGCGTGTCACGTATATATCGACACAAACAGGCTTGCAGTTATGAAGATGTAAAAAAAATTCAAAATAGTGACAATAGCGACGACGTGTTTGAACACTAAGTATTAGAAAATATTGTGTGCACTTAAAAGTCCATTGGAAATGAATTGGAATTTCAATTAAGTAAAAAGAGTTCGGATGTTTGTGCTAATTTTAGAAAATGAAAATATTCTCCCTCTTATCCATTCAAAATCATATATAGGGATTCACATTTTGAAATGGTCATGACCATTGTTAACAATCGTCACAAAATGCTGAAAATTTTGATATTATGTATGACCACATCAAAATAGATTTGTAGTTATATTTATTGCATAAAATAATCTATTATTTTTCCAATAGAAACTTGGATTATATAACACATTCTTGAGTATAAAAAAACTAAAATTGTTTTATTATTTTTCATTTTCCACAGCACAAACAGTCTCAACATCTATAATGAGTCATTCTTGCAAATACATATCATTTTAGAATTGTATTTTAACGAAAACATACAATGTACAAAAAACACAAAATATACTTACATATAAATTAAAGTATGTTCAAGGGAAAATTTATTTACATGGAAAATAGTTTAAGAAATTGAAAGTACTCCTCTAAATCAGGTTGGACCAAGCTGATATAGATGGTCTTTTGGTTAGTCTAATAGGACCACGGTCTTCGCTGACCTTGTCGAACAGTTGTTTTACTTTTAATTTTAATAAACATAAATATGATTTTAAATTAAAATAATCAGTGAACCTACTTGCCAGGAGGACTACGCCCGACTAGGCCCAAAGCCCATCCAGATCAAGGTGTGAGCTATTAGTGGACCCGACTGGGCTGGCTCACTCGAGTTCAAGCGTACACTCAATATTGACTTATGGACTAAATTTATTTATTTTTTATAGAGACTACCACTACTACCATTATTTAATAGAGGAATTGTTATCTAAAAAAGTATTGACATAAATTTGACACTATAATTTAAAATTCAAATTGAAAACCTAAATTGTAGCAATTATTTGTATGCACAGAAAAATCATAAAAATTTGAAGATCGTTTTATACAAGATCAAGTGATGTGGAATTGTAATAAATTCGGTGCATTGATTATTTTTTTCATCCTTAAATATCATATGGAATGAGTTCATTTTATGATTTTCCACGTGAATACTTATATTACGATGCTAAAGAAGATCTATGGTTTGGATTTTTCTTGTTAAAGTTAAAGTTTTAAGGTATCAAAATGTTAAATTGATGTCAATATTTTTTAAAAGTATTGAATATCTCCTCGTACTAATAAGAGGTAATTCAACTAACAAAGTGTTAAGCAATACAAGTATAAGCCATAAACTAACTCCTCGACGTAATATTTTGGATCTTAACGTAACTATATCCATATATAGTTCGGATCTTAACGAAGGCAAATACAATTTTCAAAAGAGAAAATAGAACATCCATACTAACAGGATAAATTGTACATGTTTTGTATAGCATAAAGTCCCTTGACGTAAAGTTTAAGCTTCTTAATTCATTTAAGATTACACTAGTGCAGAAAAGGAAATATACGTCGGATATTCGGGGTATATACGTCGGCTATACGACTCCCCTGACCCGACGTCTATCTATGTGTCGTATATACCTAGACGTCGGTCACTTAAAACCCGACATCTATTCTCTAAGTACAGACATCGACTATTAGGTACACTCGACGTGTATACCTAGAGAATAGACGTTAGCTGTTATGTACACCCGACATCTATTCTCTAAATATAGACATCGACTACATCTCCACCGACGTCTATGCTCTAGGTATAGACGTCGGTTTTACATAATCGCCGACGTCTATTTGTTTTTTGAAGGGGATAGACGTTGGCTACTAGGTACAACCGACGTCTATACTCTTACCAGATTAAAAAATAAAAAATGTAGCAATCATTCACAAACACATACAAGCATACATACACAAACACAATCATTCAACCACAAGTATACATACACAAACACTTGGCATTCACAAAGATGTTTGAATTAAAGATGACATTGTATGTTGGTAATACAAGTAAACATGTTAAATACATTTGCATGTTTATTTACAAAGAAAATGTTATTGATATATGAACCTCTAAGTTCGTTAACATGTTTCTGATAAAATAGCGAGCTCATCGGTCGCGAGTATCATCGAGCTCCTGTTGCAAGTAGGGATCACTATTCTTTTGGAAGACCTATAAAAATACAAGTAAAAATATTAATATCTAAATAATGAAACTATAATTATACAACTGAATATCGATCTATATTACCTCGGATAGGGGTACGTTTTGAGATGCAATTTCAAAGATTTTCTCCATGTATCTCATCACGTAGTACTCACATTTCGTATTTCCAATCTGCTTGCGGTACTACAAAAATATAAATTCTCTAAATATATGTTCCACTACTTTACTTAATTAACAAAAATAGGAGAAATAACTTACTCACATTCCATTCCATGTTACTCTCGGTTCTTGGGTTGTTCTCCTGTCACCTAACACTTTGTAAACCCTCATTGTCCTGAGTAGCACAATTTATTCAACATGAATTCGATAATACTAATAAAAATACATGGATTACAAATACGATGATTAAAACGAACTTATATTAAAACAAGCTTCTTCATGGATTCTCTTGGTTTCATCAACCCCAAAGGATCAAACCAATATGTTGAATTAGTCTTAGGGCATAGAACGACAAGCATCCAATGAGCTCCGTTTATATATATAGTTAGAAGTTCATTACAAAATAAAATTCCACTTACATTGAATTAACAAACTTACCTCTCATAATAAGGGAGGAGATATTATTTTTTGCCTTGTTCGTTCATGAGAGTCGCAAACTCACCCGATTTATCGTCATCCCCAGATATATAGGTAGATGGACTGACAAATCCAAATAGTTGATCGTCCGGAAAGACTAACCTTCTGATGTCATAAATGTGTCTATAAGAGTAATAATTAAATTATGTTATTATTAGGATAAAATTATTTGAAGCATTTCATCTTATACAGAAGAAAACACTTACTTCACTTGCACGTCGATAATCATTATGCACAATTGATCCATCGCCAAGAACTGCATAACATCCTCTTTGACGACATTTAAAGCCGGATGCAACCCTTTAACCCCCTCCTCCAAATCCCAGATAGTTAAGGATTGTGATTCTCTACGTACCATTAATTAATACAACATTTTGCACCTACTTGGTAGCAAATTAATGTTGATCGGAGGTTGGTTGTTTAACCCTTTGCTCAGGGGGCTTGAAACCTTATAGATATATATACAAACGTTAAAACTACAATTATAAACAAAATTCAAAATTAAAGTATACCTCGTGTTTGTCATTTAGCTCTACTAAATGACGAGGCCACCTCACGAACTCACTGATAGCATCGTCGAGGGTAACAACCTCTTCTTCTGGAATTTAGACTAGAGCAACAGAGTCTAAGCAGATCCCCACTGCAACCTTCACTTCTCCCTCTTCCATCTCTTTGAAGTGGTGTGTGGAGATATTATAAACTTTGTCGTGTCCCACCAATCTTCGATCAGGGTCTTCGACAAATAAAGCACATCTAGATTCATCCTCAAACTTTTCAAACGAGGGATCGGGTACGAGGGACAATTCTAGAGAATGACCCGCAAAATCATATTGTTGGTCGGGGTTGACCACTGTCTGCACCGGAGGAGCGGTCCTACGACGGGTTGGAGAAGCAGGCAAATCGCGATCCAATCTCTCCATAACAAGTTAAAATTTATTTTGCAAATCTGCAATTTATTGCTCGCATATGGTATGAACTGTCAACGAACTTGACCTTTGAGTCTTTCCATAATATTGTTGCAGTGCAACCCTACTCCCTACCCCTGTACACGACCGGCATGTTCGTAATTTCCCAAGACTTCGTAGAGAATATCATTCCGACCATCTGAAACAAATTTACCTTGGGATTCTCTCAACTTCAGAGAGTCTTAAAGTTTAAAGAATTTTTTAGAAACAATTGAAAAATAGAAAATTACTGATTGTGATTTAATAACATATACAAGTGATACAACTTACTATCTTCGAGCCGACCATTTGCGACTCGTCAGTGATGTACTCCCCTTTGGAGTTTACCATCTCTTGTTGGCTTTTTGGCCTTAATCCTTGTTTTGATGATTTAATCAACCTAATCTTAATCATAAACAATGTAGAGTAGCACACATATTGCATTGCATATATATTGCATGTGCTAACCTCTACAGGTGATCAAGACTCATGGAAGGAAGGAAATCAAGTCAAGATTTGTAATAAAGCTATATGAAGACTTGTAATCTTGATTTTACTTTGAGCCTTAGGAACATGTGTAAATTGAGCATACAAGAGCTAAAAACTTATCACATACACACTAGGTTCCTTATAGCAGTCACACACAAAATTTCACCTTATTTGGACTTCATTAGATCACCCAAACCTTAGTCGGAAATCACTTAAAACCTAAACCCAGAATTCCTGTGTGAACCGGTCGACCGAACCAGTTCTCAGTTCTACCGGTTTATAACAGACTCTCCACAATGATTTTACCAAACTCTACCGGTCGACCGGTTCTACCTTTTCGGTCGACCGATCCCGGATTTTAATATGGTCGTTATTCTTGTCGTATTCCTTTAACGGTCGTATTCGTATAAAACAAACTTAACCCCAAAATACATTCGGTAACCGGTCGAACGACGACCTTGTTTCGGTCAACCGGTTGAACACTTATTATATCCCTGCTATCGGTCGACACACTCTTCGTTCAACTGAATCCCCTTAACAGTCGACCGCCCCATACTTTGGTTCGACCGATTCACTTAAGTAGAGTTAAGCTCTAGCTCATTTGTCCGACCAAATATTCTTTTGTTCGACCGGTCTCTTTGAAATCGAGTTAACGGTCGACCGGTTTATTAGTTTCGGTCGACCGATTCTGGACAGATTTGCAACCTGATTTTCTGCTTTGTGTGCTTTGCACAAAACCCAATCAAATCTTGTCCAAACGGCTAGAAATCTTTAGAAGCTTATAAATAGAGGATCAAGATTTGTTGTTAACACAACTCTCCAACTCCAATTGTCCCAATACATTAGAGAGAAAACTTCAATCCTCCAAGTTCCAAATTAGCTACCCAAAGCCTAATTTCCACATCATACATCACTCAAACATCTAGCAATTGTTGTGCTCAATTAGAGAGTGAATCTCACTCAGTTACATGTGTTGTCAAGAGAGCAAGGGTCTTGGTGAAAGCCCAAGACACAAGTATAGACTTCGGTGAGAACCTGAAGTGATCCTTCTCGGATTGTGAGAAGAGGATTCCAAGCTCAGCGAGGGTTGTTCGCGAGTTTGACGGTTGTAAGGCGTTGTCTCTCGGCCCGGAACGGGGAGCGGATAGTGAAGTCGTAAGCGGAACTTACGGAGAAGAGCGGAGCTTGCAAGAGAGGACTAGGACCCGGGTGGGGTGCCAAACCTCTATAAAATCCCCTGTGTCATTGTGGTTTGCATTCTATTATTCTTTCTCTACTTGTTTGTTTATTCCGCTGCACATTTGATTGCTTAATCAAGTAGAGAATTAGGATTAGCCTTAATTGTGGACCCATAACCCACACGAGATCCTACATCTCTCTCTTCCAAGAATCACATCAACGGATGGGGGAAGGAAGAGATAAGTTGCTTGGTTGCTCCTCACTCATACCAGAGTCAATTACATCTTGTTTCTTTTGGGTCATTTTTTCAGCCATCATTTGTGATTCTAACTATTGCTACCTCGGCCCGCTCGAGACATAAAAGAGTGATTCTAACTTTTGGGCCACTTTTTCAGCCATCATTTGTGATTCTAACTTTTTAGTTTTTGCTCGGATGACCTAAAACCAATTTTATAAGATTATCATTTAAAAAATAACTTAATAAGTTCATATTCTAAATTAAACTCAATTACCTCAAACTTCGGACTATCTCTTTATTTTCTGAATTGCTCCCATTTATTCAGAGTGGTTCCTTTGGTTTCTCACGATCAGCATGTCATGTCATATTTTTGGAATCCTCCTTACCCGCAAACAAATGTTTAAGTCTTGGTATTATCGGAAGATACCACAATACTTTAGCATGAGGTCTTTTGATTTTCAACTCATCATCATATACATTGTGGTTCGGTCTACTGCATTTCATGTTGTATCGCGAAACATTACACTTTGGACAGGAATGTAAGTTTTCAAACTCACCTCTATACAATATACAATCGTTCGGACATGCATGTTGTAGGATCGTGTGGGTTATGGGTCCACAATTAAGGCTAATCACTTATTACTCTACTTGTTTAAACAATCAAAGATATGCAGCGGAATTTAAAATAAACAAGCAAGTAGATGGAGGATAATGCAAACCACAATCGACACGGGGGTTTTACAAAGGTTCGGCCACCGCCTACGTCCTCTCTTGCAAGCTCCGCTCGACACTTCGAGCTCCGCTCACGACTTCACTATCCACTCCCCGTTCCAGGCTGGGAGAGAATGCCATTTACAAAACAAGCTCCGCGAACACCCTCGCGAGCTTGACTTTCTTCTCTCACACTCCGAGAGGAATAGTTCGGGCTTTCACCGAAGTCCTTGCTTCTTTTACAACTGAGAACGTGAGTGGAATACACTCTATAACTTGAGCACACTTGAGTAGGAATGAGGAATTGATCACTAAGTGTGGAAATTGGAGGCTTGGAGTGTTTGAGATTCTCTCTAATGTTTTGAACGTTTGAAGTAGCCCCTATTAAGGTCCTCGGTCGACTGATACATGAAAGATATAACTTGAGCACACTTGAGTAGCCCCACACCTAACTTTTGCTAGTCCCGAGCAAAAACTTGTTGAACGTTTTATATTTCTACCGCAAGTGCACGGCCGCGATGAAGCGGTGGCAAGTACGGGTCGTCCTCAGGGAGGTGAGCTTGCTCTTGCTTATCAGAAATCAAGTGGCAAAGAAAGATGGAAGAAAGTTGTTTATGCTAACCTAAACTATGGTAACACGAAGAAGCAAATGCGAAGGAAACAAAACAAACGAATACTTCAACTAAGCTAGAGAAACTTGACACTATGGAGAAATCAGTAAGAGAGAGAGACCCCTTAGGGGGTGGAGTGACTACACATACACAATAAGGAGGCAAAAATATCTTCCTATAGGCACAAGTGTAGGTAGTGTTTGCATGTATGGGAGGTGTCTACTTATCATGGCAAAACCCATCAATTAAATCACTAACCTATTTTGATTAACATTCATAAACACAAGCTGGTTATTTAAGAAACTAAACAAGTATGGGAGGTGTCTACTTATCATGGCAAAACCCATCTAGTGAAGTGTTCTATTCTAACAAGCAAGTATGCATTCATATTAACCAACACATTTTAACATAAACATTCTTCCTTCCTTAATTGCATATATGATAATCATCTCCAACCCCCAAAAGGGGAGTGGTTTTACTCACTACACATTACCCTAACTATTACACTAAAATAAGAAGGCATATTAACAAAGCTAGATTTAATAAAAGACAATTAAACTAAAACATGCATCAACAATAAAAGAAGCACAAAACAAAGAAAAATTTATTAATTGAAGACTCACAAGACCAGTAGCATCTCCCTATTGAGTTTCTTGCTTCAAGGCTTCCACTTCAATTAGGGAGAATGGCCACAAGCATGGAGTAATTACAATGGAAGGTGAAGAGTTCTATTTATAGCCATGGAAAAAGCTAAACCGGGACAATCCCCCGATGTGGGACTAAACAAATACCATAAATAGAATAAGAGCGCTCTAATACACACACCAGAAAAAGCTAAACGGATTCGGATCCACCTGGACCGCCAATTAGCGGTTCCAGACCGCCAATTGGCGGTCTACAGGGTCCGGATTCGTCTGGGCTTTCTTGGAGGCTTTCCTGGATGGTATTTTTGGTCTTGGATGCGGTTACTTGACTTGTTGGAGCTCCGACCCGAATCGAATTGGTAAAATACTCCCCATGATGGTGTGGAGTATTCTGTTTTGCTCTTAGGTCCTTCTGTCTTGCAATCAGGTCCTTTTTCCTTGCATCTTGGTCCCCAGATCTCACAATTCAGTCCTTTTTCCCAGCTTTTGGGTCCTTTTATGCTTCATCTCTTCAAACCTGTTTATTCCTGAAAACTAAACATAAAACTCGTGACATAGCATTGTTTAGGTGAAAGATAATGGATATAAGATACAAATATGAGCATGAAATGATGTCAATCAAATACCCCCACACCTAACTTTTGCTAGTCCCGAGCAAAACAAAGAAAGAGAAAAGCATACGAAAAACAAGAAATCCTAACTCACTTTCGTAGGAATCACGGTTGCACTTAGCATGTGCAACAAGCCGTTAAACCTCCTTGTCGCCAAGGAGGAGGAGTGTTGTCTCCTGAGGGTTTTCAGCGGATATACCCACAAAATCCGAACAAGATGCATTAATCAATCTAGCTACACGACTCGTTGGACTTATTTTGTCGATCATGGGATGCGGTAATACTACGGGTCGACTCTATATATGTAATCAGTCCACACACCTAGCCTAATGAGTTATTCGTGAGAATTAACTAAGGAATTAAGTGAAAGACATCGGCAACCTTAACTTCTGAATGTGATACAACGTGTAAAGTCCATTTTGGTTCTTATTTGACTCTTTTTTTTCTTTTTCTTTTTTTTTCTCTTTTTTTTTTCTTTTTCTTTGGAGCATTTTATTGGTTGGTGTTTGATTCTCCCAGGGTCAGGTTTCGTGCATCATTGCCTATGAGGACTTACACTATCACGTACACCTTCCCCCAAATCTCCATATAGGGCGATCCCTACCACCCGTGTAACGGGAGTTCGGTCGGTGCATCCCAAGTCAGATGACTCGAAAGCACCAGGCACAAAGTCCCCTCAGACCTACTTTCCCGAGTGATAGGAGCCGTGCGAGAAGAGAGAACACCACTTATTCATTTATCTACATGGGAACCAAAACCCCTACACTTAAGTTTCACAAAAAAAAAGATTAAGGGCCCTTGACTACGACAAACTTCCTTATACTAACAGACACGAATTATTTGACTCACTAGGTTCAGGGTGGACTTCTTTAAATGTTTGAGTACTGAAACCCTATGATTACACGCCCCCCGAGGGAAAACCGGGGTGCATCCTAACGACTCGATAAGACCTAAAGCCAGTAAACTAGAAATCCTAATGCATCAAGTTCAAGACAATTTTGGGAGCTTTCTTTTTACTTTGCCTCTCAACGGTTTTGCACATGCTAAACACACGCAAAACCCACAAAAACATTTTCTTTCGCAAACACATGAAGATTTTGAAAGAAATGTGAAAATTTTAAAGCACTAGGCAAGCAAAAGAAGACAAGTCACCCAAGGATCATGACAAGCAGATATATCGATATTAAATGCGGCACACTAACATGACCCTAACAATGCACACAAAAGAAAACAACAAAACAAAACAAAAAAGACACAAACTATGTACAAACGTGAAAACACCCCCCCACACCTAATCCATGCATTGTCCTCAATGTATGGCAAAATGGTGCCAATGCATGGATAGGGTGTACCGGACTAATGACGACGGCTAGAAGTGCCTGAAGAGGCACCTCTCTCCAGAGCCGACAACTTCCTATAGATCTTCCGGTTTTGCTTGGCTAAGATGACGTTCTGCTGCTCGACCGCCATCTCAGAAATGTCGGTGTTAAAGAGCGTTCCTGAGCTCACAGACGAGCTCGAGGAACTGGCCCTAACATCCTCCTCCATATAGTCAGGCACCCATGCCTCAGGAAGGCAATGGCGAAATGACGGGGTCATCTTCGCTACCTCGAGGTCGGTGCCTTGGCGCCTCAGCATGCGCTCAAATCGTGGGGTGTCCAACATGCCACACAATTTGGTAACCAGAGTCGGCAAACAGTGTATATCTTTCAGCCTGGCGTTCACTAAAACGTCGAACAGTGTTCGAAAAATGCAGTGTGGTGAACCGTCCATCAGACTATACACGATTCGCAAACTAGGTGTAAAAAATGTGGAGGTCCGCTCTTGGCCCAACACATTTCTACATACCCACCTGGCTACAATGTGCACATTGGAGTAAATGTGCGCATTAGGTACTCCCCCATGCGATGAAATAGGTTGCCCACGCCCAAGCATAGATCGATAAAAATTGATATCGTGGGTGGGTGCGAACTCATCAACCAAGGGGATCCCAGTCGCGTCGGAGATTAGCTGGGGTGTCACGGTGTGTTTCACCCCTCTGAGAGTGATACTGAACTCGAGTGGACCGGTCTGGTCACGCTCGAGTTTAGCAAAGAATTCATGTACGAGAGGCTCTACGTACATGGATTCATCGCCCTCATACAATAAATGGTACCACCCTTTAGCTACGATTCGATCGTAGAAGGGTTCTCCGAATTCACGAATCAGGGAGGCAAAATTGAGTTCTGGAATTAAATGATAGCTGGCCATACCTGAACCTACCTTGGCGAGCTTTAGCGGCGAGGCACACGACGGCGAGGACGAACACGGCACGAGAGGAGAACAGACCACCGCACGCCGTTTCCCGCAGAATCACAGACTCCCAACCCCGACACCAACAGAGAATACCAAATCCAACACCCCACCGAAGAAACTCCGGAAACGGAGAACAATAGACCGCTGAACGGCGGTTCCAAACCGCTATTTAGCGGTCTGTTCAGAGGATCTGGGGACGAAACTTCGGTGAAGACTGGATCTGGAGAGTGTTGGCTTTTTGGCCTTAATCTATGTTTTGATGATTTAATTAACCTAATCTTAATTATGATGATGTAGAGTAGCACACATATTGCATTGCATGTATATTGTATTGTGCTAACCTCTACAGGTGATCAAGACTCAAGAAAGAAGGAAATGAAGTCAAGACATGTAATTAAAGCTAAATCGAAGACATGTAATGTTGATTTATTTTGAGTCTTAGGAACATGTGTAAATTGAGCATACAAGAGTTAAAAACCAATCACATACACAATAGGTTCCCTATAGAAGTCACACACGAAATTTCACATTATTTGGACTTCAATAGATCACCCAAACTTAGACCGGAAAAACACAAAACCTGAACCCTAACTGTCTGCCCACATTCGGTCGACCGCAACATGCCGTTCGGTCGACCGGATGATCAAGTAATCCAATTTGTGTTTTCCTGCCTAGTTTCGGTCGACCGCACCATATCTTTCGGTCGACCGTTTGAACTTACTGTTCCGACCGTTATTCTTGTCGTATATGCCCAACGGTCGTATTCGTATTAAAACTATATACACCTCCATATACTTAACCAAACGGTCGAACCATGTGCCAAGTTCGGTCGACCGTTTAACCTTGTCAAAATCCCCTGCTATCGGTCAACACAATTTCGGTCGACCGATCCAATTTTCCCTCTACCGAAACGCTTGTTCGGTCGACCGGCAATCTTGTTTGGTCGACCGTTTTCTTAATTGACTTAAGTGTTCAGTCGACCGATTCATATTTCGGTCGACCGTATCCCTATCGAACCCAAGCGTTCGGTCGACCGTTGCACCTTTTCGGTCGACCGTTTCTGGACAGATTTGCAGCCCGATTTTCTGCTTTGTGTTCTTTGCACAATATCCAACCAAATCTTGTCCCAACGGATCTATTCTCTCTAATGCTTATAAATAGAGTTGTAAAACACATTTTAACACAACTCTCCCACTACAAACTTGCCCCAAACATTAGAGAGAAATCAAAACACTCAAAGCTTCAAACCTCACACACTTAGTGATCAATTCCTTCATCCTACTCAAGTGTGCTCAAAGTTTAGAGAGTGTTGTTCCACTCAAGGTTACAATTGTTGTCAAAGAAAGTAAAGGCTCCGGTGAAAGCCCGAAGCATCCTTCTCGGATTGTGAGAAGAAGATTCCAAGCTCGGCGAGGGTTGTTCGCGAGTTTGACGGTTGTAAGGCGTTGTCTCCCGGCCCGGAACGGGGAGCGGATAGTGAAGTCGTAGGCGGAGCTCGGTGATCCGAGCGGAGCTTGCAAGAGAGGATTAGGACCCGGGTGGGGTGCCGAACCTCTATAAAAATCGACCCGACTTCTTGTGGTTTGCATATTTCCTACACTTGCTTGTTTTGTTTTAAATTTCCGCTGCGCATATCGATTGCTTAAACAAGTAGGTGATTAGATTAAAAAGTGATTAGTGGACCCATAACCCACACGATCCTACATTTGGTATCAGAGCCTTGTTAAGCTAAATTTCATTACTTTACCGTAATTTTAGCATGGCTTCAACATCTAATCACTTAGAGGGTTTATGCACCACAAGGCCTCCTTTGCTTAATGGGTCAAATTATGATTATTGGAAAAATAGAATGAAAATCTTTTTAATATCAAATGACCTTAAGTATTGGAAGTTTATTCAAAATCCATACATACCCCCAAATGAAGATGATTTAGATTCTCTATCTAGGGCTCAAATGAAAGAAATTGAAATGAATTCAAAAATTATGAATATTCTTTATTGTGGCCTTAATGAGGGAGAATACAATAGAATTAGGGGATGTGAAAGTGCAAATGAAATATGGCATAGGTTACAAATGCATCATGAGGGTGATAGCAAAACCAAAGAAACTAGGATAAGTCTCCTCATGCATAAATATGAAATATTTTCTATGCAAATCGGTGAGAACATAAGCGACATGAACACTCGCTTCACCGATATCACTAACTCTCTTTTGATTCTTGGAAGAAGGATAAATGAAGGAGAGATGACTCGAAAATTCCTCCGGTCATTGAGCAACGATTGGGAAGACAAGGTCGTGGCAATCGAAGAATCGCACGATCTTTCAAAATTAAAGATGGAGGAACTCATTGGAAATCTCATGGCCTATGAGCTCCAATTGAGTCATCGAAGAGAGAAGGAAGCTTCAAAGAAAAACTCCGTGGTGGCATTACATGCAAAGTTTGATGAGCCAAGGAGGGTGGAAGAAGAGGACATTGAGGTCCTTGCCCAAGACTTCTTCAAATACCTCAAGAGGGATAAAGGAGAAAAGAATGAAAGAAGAGGTAGAAGAAGTGAGAAAAGAGAAAAAGAAAAAGAGAGGGAGGAGAGTGAAAATGAGAGAAGAGAAGGGGAGAAGAAAAAGGAGAGAAGGGAGAGGAGAAAAGAAAAGGAGAAGAGCAAGAGAAGAGAAAGGAAGGAGGAAGCACACAAGGCTACATGGGATGATTCTTCATCACCATCATCATCGTCTTCTTCCTTGCAAAGTAGAAGAGAAGTGGCTCACTCATGCTTCATGGGAATTCAAGATGAAGGAAGTGAGGTATCCTCTAACTCTTACTCTAGTAGATCACATTCTTGCTCATCTAAATCATATGCTAGTGATAGTTCATGTTCTAAAGAAGAAACTTATTCTTATGATGAACTTCAAAATGCATTCCATGATTTAGTTAAACAATATGAGATCATATGTGATAAAAACAAGAATGCTAGAAAGTTAATCAAAGATCTTCAAAGCCAAATTGATACATGCATAAATGAGAAGAATGAGGTGATTGCTAAATTTGAAAAGAACGCATCAAATCTTGAAAAATTAAGAGCAACACCTATAGATTGTGATCAACTAAATCTTCGAGCTTCTAACTTGCAATTGAGAAAAGATTTAGAAAGATTCACTAATGGAACTCATATGCTTAACATGCTATTAGGTAGTCAAAGGCAATCTTTGCAAAAACATGGTTTAGGTTACAATTTTAAATTGAAAAACCATGTATCTCACACTACTCTAAATGGTAAGCATATGTTCATTAACCATAGTTCCTCAAGTGTGTGGGCACCCAAAACCAAAATGGTTTGGATCCCAAGAGCTAATGTTCAAGGACCCAAAGTAGGTTGGGTACCAAAATCTACACTTGTAGGTACTTGAGGAGGAGATTGGTGGTGACCGGGTGAGCCAAAGCGTCGAATTCGAACCCGGTTGCATCACCAAATCAAGATTGGAGCTATTCAAGATTCAAGTTTGGTATAAATTTCTATCTTTGAAATTTTCTGAAAATTAGCTCTAATCTAGTTTCACATGCTTAATTGACATATCATATAGTTCAATTCATTGCAAATCATATACCCTATTCATTGCAAATCATTTATCACATCCATTGATTCTAAATGTCATATTTTAAATGGATGTTAGAATAAGGCTTAAGTTGAAACTTAAATGAACTTAACTTGAATCATACTCATTGTTTCCATTTAGCCTTATTGATAGGGGGAGCTTAAATGTTATATCTTTTATTAGAGTAATGAAGTGCAAAATTTAGGGGGAGCAACTTCATTACAAGACATCCAAATTCTATGCTTAAAGTCTTAAATAATTATTATTTTTGATGGATGTCAAAGGGGGAGAGATAATTAAGGGGGTAACTTGGAATTTGGCATAAAATTGATCAAAAACTATGCACATCCATAGGGGGAGCATTAATATGCATAGTTTACATATACAAATTCCATGTATTTAGATAGAATTAAGATATAGGTTGCCATCATCAAAAAGGGGGAGATTGTTGGCTTTTTGGCCTTAATCTATGTTTTGATGATTTAATTAACCTAATCTTAATTATGATGATGTAGAGTAGCACACATATTGCATTGCATGTATATTGTATTGTGCTAACCTCTACAGGTGATCAAGACTCAAGAAAGAAGGAAATGAAGTCAAGACATGTAATTAAAGCTAAATCGAAGACATGTAATGTTGATTTATTTTGAGTCTTAGGAACATGTGTAAATTGAGCATACAAGAGTTAAAAACCAATCACATACACAATAGGTTCCCTATAGAAGTCACACACGAAATTTCACATTATTTGGACTTCAATAGATCACCCAAACTTAGACCGGAAAAACACAAAACCTGAACCCTAACTGTCTGCCCACATTCGGTCGACCGCAACATGCCGTTCGGTCGACCGGATGATCAAGTAATCCAATTTGTGTTTTCCTGCCTAGTTTCGGTCGACCGCACCATATCTTTCGGTCGACCGTTTGAACTTACTGTTCCGACCGTTATTCTTGTCGTATATGCCCAACGGTCGTATTCGTATTAAAACTATATACACCTCCATATACTTAACCAAACGGTCGAACCATGTGCCAAGTTCGGTCGACCGTTTAACCTTGTCAAAATCCCCTGCTATCGGTCAACACAATTTCGGTCGACCGATCCAATTTTCCCTCTACCGAAACGCTTGTTCGGTCGACCGGCAATCTTGTTTGGTCGACCGTTTTCTTAATTGACTTAAGTGTTCAGTCGACCGATTCATATTTCGGTCGACCGTATCCCTATCGAACCCAAGCGTTCGGTCGACCGTTGCACCTTTTCGGTCGACCGTTTCTGGACAGATTTGCAGCCCGATTTTCTGCTTTGTGTTCTTTGCACAATATCCAACCAAATCTTGTCCCAACGGATCTATTCTCTCTAATGCTTATAAATAGAGTTGTAAAACACATTTTAACACAACTCTCCCACTACAAACTTGCCCCAAACATTAGAGAGAAATCAAAACACTCAAAGCTTCAAACCTCACACACTTAGTGATCAATTCCTTCATCCTACTCAAGTGTGCTCAAAGTTTAGAGAGTGTTGTTCCACTCAAGGTTACAATTGTTGTCAAAGAAAGTAAAGGCTCCGGTGAAAGCCCGAAGCATCCTTCTCGGATTGTGAGAAGAAGATTCCAAGCTCGGCGAGGGTTGTTCGCGAGTTTGACGGTTGTAAGGCGTTGTCTCCCGGCCCGGAACGGGGAGCGGATAGTGAAGTCGTAGGCGGAGCTCGGTGATCCGAGCGGAGCTTGCAAGAGAGGATTAGGACCCGGGTGGGGTGCCGAACCTCTATAAAAATCGACCCGACTTCTTGTGGTTTGCATATTTCCTACACTTGCTTGTTTTGTTTTAAATTTCCGCTGCGCATATCGATTGCTTAAACAAGTAGGTGATTAGATTAAAAAGTGATTAGTGGACCCATAACCCACACGATCCTACATTTGGTATCAGAGCCTTGTTAAGCTAAATTTCATTACTTTACCGTAATTTTAGCATGGCTTCAACATCTAATCACTTAGAGGGTTTATGCACCACAAGGCCTCCTTTGCTTAATGGGTCAAATTATGATTATTGGAAAAATAGAATGAAAATCTTTTTAATATCAAATGACCTTAAGTATTGGAAGTTTATTCAAAATCCATACATACCCCCAAATGAAGATGATTTAGATTCTCTATCTAGGGCTCAAATGAAAGAAATTGAAATGAATTCAAAAATTATGAATATTCTTTATTGTGGCCTTAATGAGGGAGAATACAATAGAATTAGGGGATGTGAAAGTGCAAATGAAATATGGCATAGGTTACAAATGCATCATGAGGGTGATAGCAAAACCAAAGAAACTAGGATAAGTCTCCTCATGCATAAATATGAAATATTTTCTATGCAAATCGGTGAGAACATAAGCGACATGAACACTCGCTTCACCGATATCACTAACTCTCTTTTGATTCTTGGAAGAAGGATAAATGAAGGAGAGATGACTCGAAAATTCCTCCGGTCATTGAGCAACGATTGGGAAGACAAGGTCGTGGCAATCGAAGAATCGCACGATCTTTCAAAATTAAAGATGGAGGAACTCATTGGAAATCTCATGGCCTATGAGCTCCAATTGAGTCATCGAAGAGAGAAGGAAGCTTCAAAGAAAAACTCCGTGGTGGCATTACATGCAAAGTTTGATGAGCCAAGGAGGGTGGAAGAAGAGGACATTGAGGTCCTTGCCCAAGACTTCTTCAAATACCTCAAGAGGGATAAAGGAGAAAAGAATGAAAGAAGAGGTAGAAGAAGTGAGAAAAGAGAAAAAGAAAAAGAGAGGGAGGAGAGTGAAAATGAGAGAAGAGAAGGGGAGAAGAAAAAGGAGAGAAGGGAGAGGAGAAAAGAAAAGGAGAAGAGCAAGAGAAGAGAAAGGAAGGAGGAAGCACACAAGGCTACATGGGATGATTCTTCATCACCATCATCATCGTCTTCTTCCTTGCAAAGTAGAAGAGAAGTGGCTCACTCATGCTTCATGGGAATTCAAGATGAAGGAAGTGAGGTATCCTCTAACTCTTACTCTAGTAGATCACATTCTTGCTCATCTAAATCATATGCTAGTGATAGTTCATGTTCTAAAGAAGAAACTTATTCTTATGATGAACTTCAAAATGCATTCCATGATTTAGTTAAACAATATGAGATCATATGTGATAAAAACAAGAATGCTAGAAAGTTAATCAAAGATCTTCAAAGCCAAATTGATACATGCATAAATGAGAAGAATGAGGTGATTGCTAAATTTGAAAAGAACGCATCAAATCTTGAAAAATTAAGAGCAACACCTATAGATTGTGATCAACTAAATCTTCGAGCTTCTAACTTGCAATTGAGAAAAGATTTAGAAAGATTCACTAATGGAACTCATATGCTTAACATGCTATTAGGTAGTCAAAGGCAATCTTTGCAAAAACATGGTTTAGGTTACAATTTTAAATTGAAAAACCATGTATCTCACACTACTCTAAATGGTAAGCATATGTTCATTAACCATAGTTCCTCAAGTGTGTGGGCACCCAAAACCAAAATGGTTTGGATCCCAAGAGCTAATGTTCAAGGACCCAAAGTAGGTTGGGTACCAAAATCTACACTTGTAGGTACTTGAGGAGGAGATTGGTGGTGACCGGGTGAGCCAAAGCGTCGAATTCGAACCCGGTTGCATCACCAAATCAAGATTGGAGCTATTCAAGATTCAAGTTTGGTATAAATTTCTATCTTTGAAATTTTCTGAAAATTAGCTCTAATCTAGTTTCACATGCTTAATTGACATATCATATAGTTCAATTCATTGCAAATCATATACCCTATTCATTGCAAATCATTTATCACATCCATTGATTCTAAATGTCATATTTTAAATGGATGTTAGAATAAGGCTTAAGTTGAAACTTAAATGAACTTAACTTGAATCATACTCATTGTTTCCATTTAGCCTTATTGATAGGGGGAGCTTAAATGTTATATCTTTTATTAGAGTAATGAAGTGCAAAATTTAGGGGGAGCAACTTCATTACAAGACATCCAAATTCTATGCTTAAAGTCTTAAATAATTATTATTTTTGATGGATGTCAAAGGGGGAGAGATAATTAAGGGGGTAACTTGGAATTTGGCATAAAATTGATCAAAAACTATGCACATCCATAGGGGGAGCATTAATATGCATAGTTTACATATACAAATTCCATGTATTTAGATAGAATTAAGATATAGGTTGCCATCATCAAAAAGGGGGAGATTGTTGGCTTTTTGGCCTTAATCTATGTTTTGATGATTTAATTAACCTAATCTTAATTATGATGATGTAGAGTAGCACACATATTGCATTGCATGTATATTGTATTGTGCTAACCTCTACAGGTGATCAAGACTCAAGAAAGAAGGAAATGAAGTCAAGACATGTAATTAAAGCTAAATCGAAGACATGTAATGTTGATTTATTTTGAGTCTTAGGAACATGTGTAAATTGAGCATACAAGAGTTAAAAACCAATCACATACACAATAGGTTCCCTATAGAAGTCACACACGAAATTTCACATTATTTGGACTTCAATAGATCACCCAAACTTAGACCGGAAAAACACAAAACCTGAACCCTAACTGTCTGCCCACATTCGGTCGACCGCAACATGCCGTTCGGTCGACCGGATGATCAAGTAATCCAATTTGTGTTTTCCTGCCTAGTTTCGGTCGACCGCACCATATCTTTCGGTCGACCGTTTGAACTTACTGTTCCGACCGTTATTCTTGTCGTATATGCCCAACGGTCGTATTCGTATTAAAACTATATACACCTCCATATACTTAACCAAACGGTCGAACCATGTGCCAAGTTCGGTCGACCGTTTAACCTTGTCAAAATCCCCTGCTATCGGTCAACACAATTTCGGTCGACCGATCCAATTTTCCCTCTACCGAAACGCTTGTTCGGTCGACCGGCAATCTTGTTTGGTCGACCGTTTTCTTAATTGACTTAAGTGTTCAGTCGACCGATTCATATTTCGGTCGACCGTATCCCTATCGAACCCAAGCGTTCGGTCGACCGTTGCACCTTTTCGGTCGACCGTTTCTGGACAGATTTGCAGCCCGATTTTCTGCTTTGTGTTCTTTGCACAATATCCAACCAAATCTTGTCCCAACGGATCTATTCTCTCTAATGCTTATAAATAGAGTTGTAAAACACATTTTAACACAACTCTCCCACTACAAACTTGCCCCAAACATTAGAGAGAAATCAAAACACTCAAAGCTTCAAACCTCACACACTTAGTGATCAATTCCTTCATCCTACTCAAGTGTGCTCAAAGTTTAGAGAGTGTTGTTCCACTCAAGGTTACAATTGTTGTCAAAGAAAGTAAAGGCTCCGGTGAAAGCCCGAAGCATCCTTCTCGGATTGTGAGAAGAAGATTCCAAGCTCGGCGAGGGTTGTTCGCGAGTTTGACGGTTGTAAGGCGTTGTCTCCCGGCCCGGAACGGGGAGCGGATAGTGAAGTCGTAGGCGGAGCTCGGTGATCCGAGCGGAGCTTGCAAGAGAGGATTAGGACCCGGGTGGGGTGCCGAACCTCTATAAAAATCGACCCGACTTCTTGTGGTTTGCATATTTCCTACACTTGCTTGTTTTGTTTTAAATTTCCGCTGCGCATATCGATTGCTTAAACAAGTAGGTGATTAGATTAAAAAGTGATTAGTGGACCCATAACCCACACGATCCTACATTTGGTATCAGAGCCTTGTTAAGCTAAATTTCATTACTTTACCGTAATTTTAGCATGGCTTCAACATCTAATCACTTAGAGGGTTTATGCACCACAAGGCCTCCTTTGCTTAATGGGTCAAATTATGATTATTGGAAAAATAGAATGAAAATCTTTTTAATATCAAATGACCTTAAGTATTGGAAGTTTATTCAAAATCCATACATACCCCCAAATGAAGATGATTTAGATTCTCTATCTAGGGCTCAAATGAAAGAAATTGAAATGAATTCAAAAATTATGAATATTCTTTATTGTGGCCTTAATGAGGGAGAATACAATAGAATTAGGGGATGTGAAAGTGCAAATGAAATATGGCATAGGTTACAAATGCATCATGAGGGTGATAGCAAAACCAAAGAAACTAGGATAAGTCTCCTCATGCATAAATATGAAATATTTTCTATGCAAATCGGTGAGAACATAAGCGACATGAACACTCGCTTCACCGATATCACTAACTCTCTTTTGATTCTTGGAAGAAGGATAAATGAAGGAGAGATGACTCGAAAATTCCTCCGGTCATTGAGCAACGATTGGGAAGACAAGGTCGTGGCAATCGAAGAATCGCACGATCTTTCAAAATTAAAGATGGAGGAACTCATTGGAAATCTCATGGCCTATGAGCTCCAATTGAGTCATCGAAGAGAGAAGGAAGCTTCAAAGAAAAACTCCGTGGTGGCATTACATGCAAAGTTTGATGAGCCAAGGAGGGTGGAAGAAGAGGACATTGAGGTCCTTGCCCAAGACTTCTTCAAATACCTCAAGAGGGATAAAGGAGAAAAGAATGAAAGAAGAGGTAGAAGAAGTGAGAAAAGAGAAAAAGAAAAAGAGAGGGAGGAGAGTGAAAATGAGAGAAGAGAAGGGGAGAAGAAAAAGGAGAGAAGGGAGAGGAGAAAAGAAAAGGAGAAGAGCAAGAGAAGAGAAAGGAAGGAGGAAGCACACAAGGCTACATGGGATGATTCTTCATCACCATCATCATCGTCTTCTTCCTTGCAAAGTAGAAGAGAAGTGGCTCACTCATGCTTCATGGGAATTCAAGATGAAGGAAGTGAGGTATCCTCTAACTCTTACTCTAGTAGATCACATTCTTGCTCATCTAAATCATATGCTAGTGATAGTTCATGTTCTAAAGAAGAAACTTATTCTTATGATGAACTTCAAAATGCATTCCATGATTTAGTTAAACAATATGAGATCATATGTGATAAAAACAAGAATGCTAGAAAGTTAATCAAAGATCTTCAAAGCCAAATTGATACATGCATAAATGAGAAGAATGAGGTGATTGCTAAATTTGAAAAGAACGCATCAAATCTTGAAAAATTAAGAGCAACACCTATAGATTGTGATCAACTAAATCTTCGAGCTTCTAACTTGCAATTGAGAAAAGATTTAGAAAGATTCACTAATGGAACTCATATGCTTAACATGCTATTAGGTAGTCAAAGGCAATCTTTGCAAAAACATGGTTTAGGTTACAATTTTAAATTGAAAAACCATGTATCTCACACTACTCTAAATGGTAAGCATATGTTCATTAACCATAGTTCCTCAAGTGTGTGGGCACCCAAAACCAAAATGGTTTGGATCCCAAGAGCTAATGTTCAAGGACCCAAAGTAGGTTGGGTACCAAAATCTACACTTGTAGGTACTTGAGGAGGAGATTGGTGGTGACCGGGTGAGCCAAAGCGTCGAATTCGAACCCGGTTGCATCACCAAATCAAGATTGGAGCTATTCAAGATTCAAGTTTGGTATAAATTTCTATCTTTGAAATTTTCTGAAAATTAGCTCTAATCTAGTTTCACATGCTTAATTGACATATCATATAGTTCAATTCATTGCAAATCATATACCCTATTCATTGCAAATCATTTATCACATCCATTGATTCTAAATGTCATATTTTAAATGGATGTTAGAATAAGGCTTAAGTTGAAACTTAAATGAACTTAACTTGAATCATACTCATTGTTTCCATTTAGCCTTATTGATAGGGGGAGCTTAAATGTTATATCTTTTATTAGAGTAATGAAGTGCAAAATTTAGGGGGAGCAACTTCATTACAAGACATCCAAATTCTATGCTTAAAGTCTTAAATAATTATTATTTTTGATGGATGTCAAAGGGGGAGAGATAATTAAGGGGGTAACTTGGAATTTGGCATAAAATTGATCAAAAACTATGCACATCCATAGGGGGAGCATTAATATGCATAGTTTACATATACAAATTCCATGTATTTAGATAGAATTAAGATATAGGTTGCCATCATCAAAAAGGGGGAGATTGTTGGCTTTTTGGCCTTAATCTATGTTTTGATGATTTAATTAACCTAATCTTAATTATGATGATGTAGAGTAGCACACATATTGCATTGCATGTATATTGTATTGTGCTAACCTCTACAGGTGATCAAGACTCAAGAAAGAAGGAAATGAAGTCAAGACATGTAATTAAAGCTAAATCGAAGACATGTAATGTTGATTTATTTTGAGTCTTAGGAACATGTGTAAATTGAGCATACAAGAGTTAAAAACCAATCACATACACAATAGGTTCCCTATAGAAGTCACACACGAAATTTCACATTATTTGGACTTCAATAGATCACCCAAACTTAGACCGGAAAAACACAAAACCTGAACCCTAACTGTCTGCCCACATTCGGTCGACCGCAACATGCCGTTCGGTCGACCGGATGATCAAGTAATCCAATTTGTGTTTTCCTGCCTAGTTTCGGTCGACCGCACCATATCTTTCGGTCGACCGTTTGAACTTACTGTTCCGACCGTTATTCTTGTCGTATATGCCCAACGGTCGTATTCGTATTAAAACTATATACACCTCCATATACTTAACCAAACGGTCGAACCATGTGCCAAGTTCGGTCGACCGTTTAACCTTGTCAAAATCCCCTGCTATCGGCCAACACAATTTCGGTCGACCGATCCAATTTTCCCTCTACCGAAACGCTTGTTCGGTCGACCGGCAATCTTGTTTGGTCGACCGTTTTCTTAATTGACTTAAGTGTTCAGTCGACCGATTCATATTTCGGTCGACCGTATCCCTATCGAACCCAAGCGTTCGGTCGACCGTTGCACCTTTTCGGTCGACCGTTTCTGGACAGATTTGCAGCCCGATTTTCTGCTTTGTGTTCTTTGCACAATATCCAACCAAATCTTGTCCCAACGGATCTATTCTCTCTAATGCTTATAAATAGAGTTGTAAAACACATTTTAACACAACTCTCCCACTACAAACTTGCCCCAAACATTAGAGAGAAATCAAAACACTCAAAGCTTCAAACCTCACACACTTAGTGATCAATTCCTTCATCCTACTCAAGTGTGCTCAAAGTTTAGAGAGTGTTGTTCCACTCAAGGTTACAATTGTTGTCAAAGAAAGTAAAGGCTCCGGTGAAAGCCCGAAGCATCCTTCTCGGATTGTGAGAAGAAGATTCCAAGCTCGGCGAGGGTTGTTCGCGAGTTTGACGGTTGTAAGGCGTTGTCTCCCGGCCCGGAACGGGGAGCGGATAGTGAAGTCGTAGGCGGAGCTCGGTGATCCGAGCGGAGCTTGCAAGAGAGGATTAGGACCCGGGTGGGGTGCCGAACCTCTATAAAAATCGACCCGACTTCTTGTGGTTTGCATATTTCCTACACTTGCTTGTTTTGTTTTAAATTTCCGCTGCGCATATCGATTGCTTAAACAAGTAGGTGATTAGATTAAAAAGTGATTAGTGGACCCATAACCCACACGATCCTACAGAGAGGAAACGCGTTTCCTTTCCAGATGAAGCGGTGTATATCTTTGTTTTGCTCGGGACTAGCAAAAGTTAGGTGTGGGGCTATTTGATTGACATCATTTCATGCTCATATTTGTATCTTATATCCATTATCTTTCACCTAAACAATGTTATGTTACGAGTTTTATGTTTAGTGTTCAGGAATAATTAGGTTTGAAGAGATGAAGCATAAAAGGACCCAAAAGCTGGGAAAAAGGATTGGATTGTGAGATCTGGGGACCAAGATGCAAAGGAGAAGGACCTGATCGTAAGACAGAGGGACCTAAGAGTAAAACAGAATACTTCACACCATTATGGGGAGTATTTTGTTTTACTCTTAGGTCCCTCTGTCTTACGATCAGGTCATTCTCCTTTGCATCTTGGTCCCCAGATCTCACAATCCAGTCCTTTTTCCCAGCTTTTGGGTCCTTTTATGCTTCATCTCTTCAAACCTAATTATTCCTGAAAACTAAACATAAAACTCGTAACGTAACATTGTTTAGGTGAAAGATAATGGATATAAGATACAAATATGAGCATGAAATGATGTCAATCAAATACACTCTATAACTTGAGCACACTTGAGTAGGAATGAGGAATTGATCACTAAGTGTGGAAATTGGAGGCTTGGAGTGTTTGAGATTCTCTCTAATGTTTTGAACAAGTGTGTAGTGGGAGAGTTGTGTTAAAATGTGTTTTACAACTCTTTATATAGGTATTAGAGAAAATAGAGCCGTTGGGATTGATTGGGTGTGAATTGATGTGTGAAACACAAAACAGAACACGCAAGACCTAATTCTGAGTAAATTCGGTCGACCGAATCGGGACTAACGGTCGACCGCCCAACGCTTCGACTTAGGTACACTTAAGTGATCGGTCGAACTCCACAAAGGAATCGGTCGACCGATTTGTACCAGGCACTCTGGGGTAGACAAACAATAATCGATTCGGTCGACCGAGCTAAGGCATAGCGGTCGACCGATTTCCTCCAGTAGGTTTGGGGTTGTCAAGAGACAGTCATTCGGTCGACCGATCAAGGTCCTCGGTCGACTGATACATGAAATGTATTTGGGGTATAATTTGTTTAATACGAATACGACTGTTGGGTATATACGACAAAACTAACGGTCGGAAAATTAAGTTCACACGGTCGACCAAAAGTCAAAACACAGTCGACCGAAACTAGGCAGTGAAAACACAAACAAGACAATTGATTACTCAGTCGACCGAACGGGATGTTACGGTCGAACGAATGTGGGCAGACTTTTAGAGTTCATGTTTAGTGTTTTCCGGTCTAAGTTTGGGTGATCTATTGAAGTCCAAATTATGTGAAATTTTGTGTGTGACTTCTATAAGGAACCTAATGTGTGTTTAAGTTGATTTTAGCTCAAGTATGCTCAATTAACACATGTTCCTAATACTCAAAGAAAATACAAAATACATGTCTTCAAAAGAGCTTGATTACATGTCTTGACTTGATTTTCCTTTCTTCCTTAAGTCTTGATCACCTGTAGAGGTTAGCACAAAGCAATATACATGCAATGCAATATGTGTGCTACTCCACATGATCATAATTAAGATTAGGTTAATTAAATCATCAAAACATAGATTAAGGCCAAAAAGCCAACACATGTATCTTCCTATATTCCATTCCCATAGGACACGATACTTTCTTAGCATCATAAGTTCTATCTGGCAGTTCATTATGCTCTGGAAGCATCTCTTTCAATAGCTTCAACAGTGATGTGAAACTGATATCGGTCCAACCATTTCCTGATTTTAAATTGTACAACTTCAACACCACTGACAATCTAGTAAATTTGGTGCAATCCTTATACAATAGCTTCTCATTCACTTAACAAACTACTAAGTAAATTGAGGTTGGACGAAAACTTTGCAGTTATATCCTGAACCATTTCCTCTAACTAATCTCTCGTACTAACATTGTCCCCGTCATTCTTGGAACAACTAAATGATTCATTTTTGCCGTGTCATATCCACCATATGTAACTTGGGTCGAAACCTTTCTCAAACAAATGATTTTTTACTTTTTGAAAAGTCAGCACTGACATATTATGACACTTAGTGGATGGACAATACGCCATGTCTCTATCATTAGTATTCTTTGAATGATGTTTGGCAACCTCTAAGAACATATTCACTCCGTTCTCATACTCATCACTCAATCGGTTTGAAACAATCCACTCTTGATCCATTTCAATCTAAACATTAAGAAAAATGATAGTTATTATTGAAGACAATAAATGAAATTTCATTTTAAAAGAAGGTGATCGTAGATGAGAAGATCCGGAGACAGGAAGATGACAAAAGAATGACTCAGGAGAGAGGAGATGAAGTCCTTAATCTAGCGTGAGAATAAGGAAAGTTAGAAACCTAACTAAGCAATCAAGGTCAAAGCAAGCCTAAAGTCCACTATAGGTCCTTAGCACTAAATGACTCCTAACTTCGAGGTCCCACCTATGACCACTAGTCTGTAGGAAATCAAGAACCCGGAGATTCCTAAAATCTCAGGGAGACTAGATGGGCAACAACGTTCAGGCTGAAACATTCTTAAACAGCGATGACCACTAGTCTGTAGGAAATCAAAAACCCTGAGGTTCCTAAAATCTCAGGGAGACTAGATGGGCAATGACGTTAAGACCATACGGTCTTAAACGGTTTCCTCTCCTTAATGCGTCCGGAAATCCTAGGGGGCAACGTCTAAATTGATTTTATTAAGACTCTTTTATTATGTGGTTTTTGGGCCAAGGAAAAGGGTGATGAAATCCCCCACCTCATCTCTTATATGTGACTGCTTCCTAGGTGTTTTTCATACCTTAATCTAACAAACAACACACCAAACAAACACTCACCTCACTCTTGTTTCAATGCAAATCCTACTAACTAATGCGTGCCTTCTAATGAATGACGAGTGAAAAAGATTATGTACCTTAAGCTAGCAATCTACGACAGAAATCGTAAAATAAAAAATAAATACGATGAATGGAAAGTCATATATGATGAATGACTTAGGAAATATTGTCTAATCTTTTGTTATAGGTTATTAAAGGCCAAGTTGCTTAACGGGGTCGATGAGTTATTATCATACTACTAGCATATTTACAGACAATATGTAAATAATATTAAAAACTTAGAGAAGTAAGGGAATAAACATTTAAAATATTAAAAGCAAGTATTAAAAACAATTACTTGGATTACAATTTTAAGACGGAAAAACATGTTAAATATAAAATATCATGTTATTAATAACAATTTGGATTATAATTTTATTTAAATTTTGGCAGAACCTCCCCTAAAAAATTGCTATGTAAAAATCTTCAAATCCTGGGATTAATAGGAAAAATGTATAATATTGTCCACTACATCACATTCACATTACAAACATCAAACATTCAATCATGTATTCTAGTAGATTAAATGGGTTCTAGTAGGTATCAATCCAACTAAAATCCAACTAAATCTAGCATTTTAATATGTACTGAAATTCGACTAAAATTTGTATCATTTGTAAAATTCAACAAAAAAATTACATGTTTTTGCTGATTTTTTTATATAAAAAAATATACATGTTTTTGCTAAAAAAATATACATGTTTATACATGTTTTTGCTGTGAACAATATACATGTCTTTTGCTGAAAACACATTTATACATGTAATGAAAACCAAACTAAGCCTAATGAAAACCCATTTATACATTCATACATGTTTATATACGAAGTAAAACAAAAAAATCAAGCATGAAGCAGCAGAATCGTCTTCTCAACAGCAAGCACGACGTGCGCTCTCCTTCATCTTCAACCTTATTGTCGTCGAACCAAGCTGAAACACAACCAAAATCCACCTCAAACCAATCAAAACTAACCCAAAACCTTTAACAAAAACCTGGTACTCGACCAAAACGAACAACCTCCCTCGGGGGTCGTGGAGGGTCGGTGGTCGTCGCTGCGGTGGTGGAGGTGGTCGGGGGTCTAGTGGGAGGGTGATCAAGGTCGGGGAGGTGGTTGTGGTGGCATAGGAGGTCGCGGAGTTGGCAAAGGTTTGGTCGTGGAAGGGTTTAGACTAGAGGTTTTGTCAGGATAAAAGTGAAAATGTAACTGTTCGCTACTTATATAAGACCAATAAACATCGGTTAACTTTTTGAAAATATGATTCAATTAAAGGTAGAGAAATAATTGTTGATTTCATAATTAGAGATGAATTAGCATTTAGCACGTGTGAATCTGATTCTCTTAGGACAGCAATTCTCTATCATAATCCGCAGTTTAAACAATTTTCAAGAAGAACTCTTAAAAATGTTGCATTTGATAAATTCGAAAAACAAAGAACAATCATAATTAGTTATTTTTATGAAATGAACAATAATGTAGCATTAGCTAGTGATGTTTGGACCGGTCCAAATAATTATTTTTATTGTTGCGTAACTGCTCATTATATAGATGATTCGTGGTTGTTAAATATAAAAAAAAAATTCATTTTTACCTATTTTGCATCCACACATCTAATACATTCGACGTCTATAAATAGACGTCGGCTATACAACAAACGTGACGTCTATACGTGGGTAATAAACGTCGCCTAATAAACGTCAGGTTGAAAAAGTTTTACAAAACCCGACGTCTATATTACCCTAATAGACGGGTATTATAAGATTCGACGTTTATACCTATAGACCTCAGATATTTCGATATTCGACGTCTATTGTGTGATGTCTGTTGTGCATTCTGCACTAATGTTAACTGGTGAGAGACCAATATTCAGGTTAGCAACAGCCCTCGACCTACCCGGAGTGATAGAAGAGGTCGACCCTCCACCCATCTGTGTATTACTTGTCCATAAACCAACCATAGAGAAAGTGGTAAAAATCACGTCAGATAAGAGCAACGAAGAGTTCTGAATATGGCGTGAGTTGCACTGTTTCCTGATTCTCCAAAGGAATACGATAACAATCAAACCCTGCAACTCAGCCATATCCCTATTCATATTAAATTTATCCAATTAAGTGGAGTAATACATGTTTATTCCATCCTTGTGCCAAAACGTCATTGTTACTAAGAATCACACCAATCTTTAAAAACAAAATCACTAGTGAAAAAAAGAAGATGAAATTATCTTCAATGTCTAGTGAAATAAATTATCATTTCTACTCCAAAACATACTTCAATAATTCCTAGCAAAATAAACATATTTATATACCTATTTACCATTTCTCAATTATATTCCTGTTGATTGTTATGGGGTTCTCTTAAGTGTCGGTAAAAGAGATAAGGAATATATACGAAATGCATAAACTATACAATGATGTTCCACAAAATGTTTAAACACTAAATTTTATCCCATAAATATAACAACGTGATCCTCATTTGTAGGCCAAAACACTTCAACGTGTGTGGTAAGTTGTTGCATGTGTTAGGTACTTAGCTAGGAATATCAACCAAAATAATGTACTTAGATGGAGTCCAAATGATTTTTGAATTATTACAAACTAATCATAGCCTTTTTAAAATTGTTGAGCACATGCAAACTATGTAAACTCCTTCCAAGTACTTCGCTTAATCCTAAAACACACTCAAAAGGTGGGAAGCGAAGAAACTTCCTAAGAGAATTTCCGGTATGAATTATGAGTCCTACATTACAAGTAAAGTAATTTAATAATGTTTCTGGTGTTATTTGCATAAAGACCATGAAACTGTCATTTTTGAGGTAAATGTTTACAATATTTAAAATTTTCAGAGCCACATACCACGTTTTTTGCTCACATGTATACATCATGCAGTAACCAAATCCCTATCATGGTCAATGTAGATAAATACTAAATTTATTTATCATTCTCTATCTTACATTTCTTTTTCCAGAAAATACATCGAAATTAGTAAATTTTAAAAGAATTTTGCAAAAACGTGTATGGTTTTTGACAGGGTTATAAACGTATCCAAATAGTCTGCTGGAGTTCCAAATAACTCATGCTCTAGTTTCTGATTATAGTTGAGGTTGGATTAGAAATTTAGTTATTAATTTTTTGCAAGTTCTTAGTGTTAAGTCCAAATTTAATTTTAGTTGGTTAATCATGATTGGGGGCATTTAAGAAAGGTGGAAATTTCAAATGGATTAGTGTGGCTTAAGCATATTTAGTGGTTGGTTTGATGCTAAGGTTTGCTTTGACTTGAGAAACATGGGTTGTTTTGACTTGAGAGAAGCATGAGTTGGCTTTGACTCTGGGAGGAATGGATAGGGATGGGTAAAGGTATGGTTGAAGCATGGTGGACCATGCTTTGGTTGGTGGGTGTCTGTGTTTTGAAATAAAACACACATCTCTCTCGGTCTCTCTCAAACTCAAATCTCCTCTCGTCTATTCTTTCTCCCTCTACTGTCGGAGGAGCTGTTCGTGGTTGCGGGAGCTCAAGGCGACGGTGGTGGACGGCAACACAATGTTGATGTGTGACTAAGGCGTGGCCAAGGTGAAATTGCGGCCAGAAGACGTAACAGACAAGGAGACAACGCAAGGAGGCGACCAACGACTCAGAGGCTGCCGGAGGTGCTCTGCTGCAAGGGAGTAGCTGCCAGCGACGATTAGGGACCGACGAACTCGGGCGAACTAAAGAAAGTATGCCAAGTTACATTTATTTTGAACTCACACAAGGTGTGTGAGGGAGGGACTCGCCGCCGGCTGACCTCGGATTGAAGAAAGTGGCACCCACCGACCAGAGTCGTGCAAGGTGTGTGGTAGAATCACCCAGGACGAGATTGCTTTTTTGGTTCTGGGGTTTGCTTGGGATGCTGTCAGCAGCGACACTATACCCGAGAGTGCCCAAACATGCAAAGCGAGCCCAAAAAGAGACCCGGAACACCAGTTGCAGGGAGAGACAGACTCAGCCGACCTGATGTACGACCGGAGCAGGGAAAGAGAGTTGGACGAGTCTTCACTATCCAGGCTGAGGAGGCAAAGTACACCAACTGAAAGGAATGTGTTCTAAAAGTTTTACTTTTATATGTCAATTGTTATGAATTGGATGTGCAAACATTTTGTTCCTTGATTATGGTATTCGTCTTTTGGAAGTGTTAAGGAAGAGGCGCTTGATCCTTAACCGTAGAGCTCTCAAAAGATAATGGTTTACATAAATCAAAAGTTATTCTCAATCATGGTAATTAACATGGAACATTAATCACCGAGATAAGATTGTCGTGTTGGTCATCGATTGTTGTAGTTCTACAAATAATTGACGACACGAGTATATAAAAGAGGAAAAAATTACTTTTATATATTGAATAGACCTAACAAGTAAAACATTATAGAATTGCGTTTCGTGTCATTAATGATTTTACTGTGTCTTGGATCCTAAGATATGAGACTTATATCTTTTCAGTCAAGAAGTGCTTAATTTGATTATTGTCAAAAGCTATCAATGAGTGTAGTGATAAATGCAATAGTTGGTTGAGCATGACTTGTGCTGGAAAAGATAGCTAGTCAAACGATTATCATTGTCCCTCTCAATTGAGTGATGATATTAGTGGGTCACTTGATAAAGCAAAATTATAATGTGCACAATGTAACTTGAGTTAAGTTACATAGTTATAATTAGCTTAAAGAGATCAAGAAATGAATATAATACAAAGATGACACATTTCTACTTTGTATATATTCTTAATATCATGATGCAAGGGACAGACCCAAGTGGTGCACTTACATCACTAAATGGATCGTGTTTTAGTTCGAGTGGAACAAAGACATCTATGTTAATTGGGTAACTATAATGTGTAGCTAGATACCGCTTATAGTTTGAGATATTAAGTGTTTAATATTGCTGTCAATTTGGCTTAGATCCTCCTATAGGTCACACCACAAAACTAGGAAACAAGAAGCTTGATTTTGAGTTCATATGATGTGTCGGGTTTCATGTGAAAAAAAGACACATGTGGTGAATGAATAAAATCAATATGTCATGAGAATTGACATAATTAGAATCATAATAAACTCATATGAGGTGTATATATTATGGGGTGTAATAATTTAATATTACATAGTATAATATATTACGTAAGATAGGAATTTGCTAAAACCTCAAATGATCAAATTTTGTTGGAAATAAATCCAAAATTTGACAAAGGAAAAATCGATGTCAAGCACGGTAAACCGTTTAGGATTCGGTCGACCGAGGTGTCTTCAGAACGATCAACCGAACGGGGAACCGGTAAACACAATTGGTTGACCGAAATTGTCTGGAGTGCCTGGACAATTGGGTTCGGTCAACCGAGCGTGAATGGTCAACCGAGAGAAAATATCCACGAGATATCTTGGGATATTTTTGGTAGACCGAAGGTGACACGGTCGTCCGATGAATATTCTTCAGAAGAAATTTTGGTGGGTCAACAGTCGATCGGAGCAAGACGCGGATCGTCCGAATTTTTCCAGAGAATTTTTCTCATGCATATTCGGTCGACCGTCTAGCTCACAGTCCATCGAACATGTGTTAAAACCGAATGGTTCGGTTAACTGAGAAGAATTCTCGGTCAACCGAACAGTACGTATTTTGCCTGAATTATTAAGAAAATAATTAGATCATGGGTTGAATTAATTTCAGATTTAATCAAATGTTTTTAGGATGCTTATGTGGCAATTTGAGACTAATTTTAGGAGAGAATAAACAAGAGATCACGACGAAAGAATAGTTCTTGATAAGGATGTTTTGGGAGCCTATAAAAGAACCAACATCCTACTTGTTTAAGTTAATGCATAAATTCTTTCTCTCGTTAATTTCTCCCTTAATCACCACGAAAATTTCTTAATAGTTTTAAGTTTTGGCGATAGAAATCTCAGGAGCTTAAAGAGGGGTTATTAGCTAGATTCTAAGGTTAATAAATATTGATTGGCTAGCTCATTTCTCTCTAATCTTGTTTAGAGTTTGGTGAACACTTGGAGGCGAATCGGCGGGCGATTCGACGAGCAACGAAACTCCAGATCTTCTGAAAGGTTTTAGAGAACCTTTGGGTATGATCCTCTATCCTTTGTTTATTTTAATATGTGTAGGAATGCAAAATATTAGAATAAACAAATACATGTACGTAAAATCGATGAAAATATGAAATCGATCTTGTATGTTTGTATTAAAAAAATTAAAATATATACATATATGGGGACACAAAATCCTACACCAACACCATGGTGTAAGATACACTTTCTGCTGATGGTCATGTTACTAGAGTACTTTTTGATTGTAGTGTTATGCATTCCTTCATTTTCGGAGGAAGTTCGGAAGAAATACCCGGAGTTTTTTGGTGAGTTGCCTGTTTCAAATTTTGTGGACGAAATTTCTATAATGATGGTGGAATGTTAAGTCCAAATACAACTTTAAGTGGTTAATCATGATTGGGGGCATTTAAGAATGGTGGAAATTTCAAATGGATTAGTGTAGCTTGAGCATGTTTAGTGGTCGGTTTTGATGCAAGGTTTGCTTTGACTTGAGAAGCATGGGTTGTTTTGACTTGAGAGAAGCATGAGTTCTCTTTGACTTTTTAAGGGATGGGTTGACGGATGGTGGTGGTGTAAGATGTATGGTTGAAACATGGTGGACCATGCTTTGGTTAGTGGGTGGGTGTGTTTTGAAAGAAAACACACATCTCTCTCCCTCTCTCTCAAACTCAGCTTTCCTCTCCTTTGACCCATCTTTCTCTCTCCCATCTTAATATTGGTGGCTACCAGAGATCAAGTCGGCGACCCTGGATGGCAACATAAAGTTGATGTAAGACTAAGGCGTGGCAAAGGTGGAAGTGTGGCTTGAAGGTGTCACCTGTAAGGAGGTGACCAGAGACTCTGAGGCTGTCGGAGGTGCTTGGCTGTAAGGGAGTGGTTGCCGGAAACGATTGGAGCTCTGGCTAACTAAAGAACGTATGCCAAGTTACAATTCTCTTAACTCACACAAGGTGTGTGAGGGAGGGACTCATTGTCGGCTTGCCGGAGACCTTGCCGGAGACTCTTTATCATTTAGAGGACGCCAGAAAGTCCATCCCTACCAGACGTTGGCGGGCGTTGTTTGGCACAGTAAGGCAATGACTAGGCATTGCCTGGCATGTGGGGAAGGTACGAGGGTGCGAGCGAGGCACTAGCGGGCGTATGGCGGGAAGGGCAACATTGTTGGCGTATGAGTCGTGTGTCGATCAATTTTCTCGGAAAGTCGTGTCGTCGTTTCATGCGTGAGAGGTGACGTTTGGTGCGATGATTGCGCGTACCCTAGGACAGCCGAGTGAAAGAGTGTGGGCGCTTTCGCGCACGTGCCATCTTTGGGTTTTTATTGCTTTAGTGTGGCAAATTGCATTTCATTTAGTCATCATATGTCGTAGACCTAAGGGATCGTGGATCCCGTTGTATTGTTGTTACGTAGCTCCACGGAGCGAGTTGATTGTGTTGGCTTTTTGGCCTTAATCCGTATTTTGATGATGTAATTAAACCTAATCTTAATAAGGACATGTAGATTAGCACATGTAGTATAAAAGTATACATATTGTATTGTGCTAACATCTACAGGTGATCAAGACTCAAGAAAGAAGAAAAGTCAAGTCAAGACATGTAATCAAGCTAGGATTGAAGACATGTAATTTTTCCTTTCTTTGAGAATTAGGAACTTATGTAAATTGAGCATAACTTAAGCTAATATGCATGCATTCACACACTAGGTTCCTTTTAGGAGTCACACACAAAATATCATATAATTTGGACTCCATTAGATCACCTAAACACCTAAAACATTGGTCGCCAGTCTACCTGAGTTCGGTCGACCGTTCACCTTTCGGTCGACCGGTTATACACAATATTTGTTATACCAGACCAATCCGTTCAACCGATCACATTTCTATTAACCGTTTACCCAGACCTGTTCGGTCGACCGGTAGACCTTCGGTCGACCGTTTCGTTTGCCATTTCTGGTAAAAATACGACCGTTTTATTTGTCGTATTATACAACGGTCGTATACACATTTTTCTCAATATTCACCCCCATATACATTAGAACCGGTCGAACAAAATACATCTTTCGGTCGACCGTTTAATTCGTGAAAACCCCCCTGCTATCGGTCGACACAAGTTTGTCCAACCTATCAAGATTTCTCTCTACCGAACCCAGTAGTTCGGTCGACCGGTACCTGTTCGGTCGACCGTTGATCTATAGAACTTAAGTGTTTCGGTCGACCAGTACCTAAGTTCGGTCAACCGATCCATCAACAGACTCAAGGGTTCGGTCGACCGATACACCTTTCGGTCGACCATTTCTGGACAGATTTCTGAACCTGATTTTCTGTTTTGTGTATCTTGCACAAAACCCAATCAAATCTTGTCCAAACGGCTAGAAATCTTTAGGAGCTTATAAATAGAGGTTCACACTTAGTTTTCCAAAAGATTTCACAACTCCAAAGTGTCAAACTTATAGTGAGATTTTCCACAACCTCAAAGCTCCCAATTAGTGATTCCAAAGCCTAATTTCCACATCCTCCATCATACAATCATCTAGCAATTGTTGTGCTCAATTAGAGAGTGAGTTCCACTCAGTCACCATTGTTGCAAAGAGAGCAAGGGTCTTGGTGAAAGCCCAAGACAAAGAAGTAGAGATTTCGGTGAAAGCCCGAAGTGATCCTCTCGGGTTGTGAGAGGTGGTGCCAAGCTCGGCGAGGGTTGTTCGCGAGCTTGAAGACTTGTAAAAGGCGTTGCTCCCGGCCCGGAACGGGGAGGCATAGTGAAGACGCAAGAGGAGCTCGAACGGGGATTCGAGAGGGGCTTGCAAGAGAGGACGTAGGCGCGGCCGAACCTCTGTAAAACCGACGTGTCTTCTTTGTGGTTTGCATTACTTTCTACTTGTGTTTGATTTGTTTTTAATTTCCGCTGCATTTCTTTGATCGATCAACCAAGTAGTTAATTAGGGCTTAATAGTGATTAGTGGACCCATAACCCACACGATCCTATACCTAACATTTGGTATCAGAGCCTCGTTCGTTAATTTTGTTCTTAATCGATAAATTAACATGGCTCTTAATGCATCCACACCAAATGAATCATGTAAACCACCATATTTTGATGGAAATAACTTTAGCTCATGGAAATTTAAAATGTCTTCTTTTATTAAATCCATGAATGCTAACTTGTGGTTTATGATTCAAACTCCATATGAATCACCTAGATATCATATTAGTAAATGGAGTTTAGAAGATGAGAAAAATGCATCCCTAAATGCAAAAGCTATGAATGTCTTATTTTGTGCATTAGGAGATGAACATTTTAATCTTGTTTGCTCATGTGATAGTGCTCATCATATATGGCAAACATTAGAAAAGAATTTTGGTGAAGGAGATTCACCAACCGGGAAAAAGGGAGAAGCCACTCCAATGGATGTAGCTCAAGTTAGATGTGAAGAAATCAATTCAACATCTTGTTCAACATCAAGCTCATCCGATGGAGAAAGTGAAGATGAGGTATCTTCTAGTCACTCTTCAAGTTGTAGTTCAAGTGGAAAATCATCGCATTCACATAAACTACAAAATGCATTTCTGAAAATGGTAGAAAAATGTAAAAAGCTTCATGAATCAAATAAATTAGCAAACAAGCAAATAGATGAGCTTAAATGTCAAAATGCATCTATGTTAGATGATAAAGTTGATTTGCTTGCTAAAATTGATGCTCTTACTTTAGAAAATGCATGCTTGAAGAATGAGTGCTTAAATGATAAATCTACCTCATCTAATGCAATTGAAAGTCATATGCTTGAAAATGACAAAATTGACTTGCTAAAGAAACTAGATAAATCATATCTTGAAAGCAAGCAAACTTTAAATGACTTAAATTGCATGAATGAAAAAGTTGCAAATTTAGAGATTCACATGCTTAACATGAATGAAAAGCATAATTCTATGATTAAAAATCTAAATTGCTTAAATGAATCTCTAGCAACTAAAAACAGTGAACTTAATGTCTTAAATGAAAATTTGTCAAATAAATTGCATAAGTTCACACATGGCAATAAAAACAATTTTTATGTTAAAAACTTTCCTATTCAAATTATTGTTAAACATAATGTTGCCATGAAAAAGAAAGTAAGTGTAGAGGTACCAAAATCAACTTGGATTTGGGTACCAAAAGCTAAACTTAATGGACCCAAGCAAAAATGGGTACCAAAATCTACACTTGTAGGAGCTTGAGGAAGAGATTGGTGGTGACCGGGTGAGCCAAAGCGTCGAATTCGAATCCGGTTGCATCACCAAATCAAGATTGGAGCTATTCAAGATTCAAGTTTGGTATAAAAATTTCTATCTCTAAAATTTCTGAAAAATAGCTCTAATCTAGTTAATATGCTTAATTGTCATATCCTTAGAGTTCAATTCATTGAAAATCATTTACCCTATTCATTGCAAATCTTTTACCACATCCATTGATTTTAAATGTCAAATTTTAAATGGATGTTAGAATAAGGCTTAAGTTGAAACTTAAATGAACTTAACTTGAATCATATTCATAGTTTTCATCTAGCCTTATTGATAGGGGGAGCTTAATTGTTATATCTTTTATTAGAGTAATGAAGTGCTAAATTTAGGGGGAGCTACTTCATTACAAGACATCCAAACTCTATGCTTAAAGTCATAATTAATTGTTGTTTTTGATGGATGTCAAAGGGGGAGAAGTAATAGATTAGGGATACTTGAAATATACATGAAAATTGTCAAGAAAACTATGCACATCCATAGGGGGAGCATTTATATGCATAGTTAACTTATACATTTTTCAAATATTAGGTTGGTTTAAGATATAGGTTGCCATCATCAAAAAGGGGGAGATTGTTGGCTTTTTGGCCTTAATCCGTATTTTGATGATGTAATTAAACCTAATCTTAATAAGGACATGTAGATTAGCACATGTAGTATAAAAGTATACATATTGTATTGTGCTAACATCTACAGGTGATCAAGACTCAAGAAAGAAGAAAAGTCAAGTCAAGACATGTAATCAAGCTAGGATTGAAGACATGTAATTTTTCCTTTCTTTGAGAATTAGGAACTTATGTAAATTGAGCATAACTTAAGCTAATATGCATGCATTCACACACTAGGTTCCTTTTAGGAGTCACACACAAAATATCATATAATTTGGACTCCATTAGATCACCTAAACACCTAAAACATTGGTCGCCAGTCTACCTGAGTTCGGTCGACCGTTCACCTTTCGGTCGACCGGTTATACACAATATTTGTTATACCAGACCAATCCGTTCAACCGATCACATTTCTATTAACCGTTTACCCAGACCTGTTCGGTCGACCGGTAGACCTTCGGTCGACCGTTTCGTTTGTCATTTCTGGTAAAAATACGACCGTTTTATTTGTCGTATTATACAACGGTCGTATACACATTTTTCTCAATATTCACCCCCATATACATTAGAACCGGTCGAACAAAATACATCTTTCGGTCGACCGTTTAATTCGTGAAAACCCCCCTGCTATCGGTCGACACAAGTTTGTCCAACCGATCAAGATTTCTCTCTACCGAACCCAGTAGTTCGGTCGACCGGTACCTGTTCGGTCGACCGTTGATCTATAGAACTTAAGTGTTTCGGTCGACCAGTACCTAAGTTCGGTCAACCGATCCATCAACAGACTCAAGGGTTCGGTCGACCGATACACCTTTCGGTCGACCGTTTCTGGACAGATTTCTGAACCTGATTTTCTGTTTTGTGTATCTTGCACAAAACCCAATCAAATCTTGTCCAAACGGCTAGAAATCTTTAGGAGCTTATAAATAGAGGTTCACACTTAGTTTTCCAAAAGATTTCACAACTCCAAAGTGTCAAACTTATAGTGAGATTTTCCACAACCTCAAAGCTCCCAATTAGTGATTCCAAAGCCTAATTTCCACATCCTCCATCATACAATCATCTAGCAATTGTTGTGCTCAATTAGAGAGTGAGTTCCACTCAGTCACCATTGTTGCAAAGAGAGCAAGGGTCTTGGTGAAAGCCCAAGACAAAGTGAGCAAGGGTCTTGGTGAAAGCCCAAGACAAAGAAGTAGAGATTTCGGTGAAAGCCCGAAGTGATCCTCTCGGGTTGTGAGAGGTGGTGCCAAGCTCGGCGAGGGTTGTTCGTGAGCTTGAAGACTTGTAAAAGGCGTTGCTCCCGGCCCGGAACGGGGAGGCATAGTGAAGACGCAAGAGGAGCTCGAACGGGGATTCGAGAGGGGCTTGCAAGAGAGGACGTAGGCGCGGCCGAACCTCTGTAAAACCGACGTGTCTTCTTTGTGGTTTGCATTACTTTCTACTTGTGTTTGATTTGTTTTTAATTTCCGCTGCATTTCTTTGATCGATCAACCAAGTAGTTAATTAGGGCTTAATAGTGATTAGTGGACCCATAACCCACACGATCCTATACCTAACAGATTGTCTGGACTTTTTTTGGCAGAGATAATTGTCCGGCCCTTGTATCGGCCGAGATGATCGTTCGGACTTGTTTCGACGGAAATGATCGTCTGGGCTATGGCACGGCTCGACCTACATGGTCGTCCAGAGTGACAGTTATGGCTGGAGTTGTGGCATGAGGACCATGAGATCAAATATGTATCTATGACTTGGAAGTGCGGGTGACCCTCAGCAAACCCTCAGGCATTTTATCATGTTGGTATACAGAATTTTCGTTATGAAAACTCAAACATTTTATCATGTTGCATTTGAGGTCCTCGTTAGGTGTTAAGTGGGTCGCGACGGAGGATAAGAGTACACATATTAACTCCCTCTCTCTCTCAACCCTCTTCTCCAAATCCCTAACCTAATCCTAAATCCATCCCTCCCTCATCCTCTCCCTTCTCTCGCAGCGGCTCCGGCGATGACGATGGTGGCGGCGAGGAGCTGCGACGACCGTACGGAGGGGAAGCATCCCCTTCTCCGGTCTTTTCTTCCACGAGGTATGCCACCTTTGTCCCCTTATATTAGTTCCTTATCGTCGTATGTGTGTGGTGGGGCATGACCGGAGTTCGATCGGAAATGGTGTGGAGCGCGATTGGAGCTCCGACCATTGGAGTCGGAGAAGGATGTTTGAGAGGGCCGAGGAGGAGGGACGGAAAAGAGGGGTCGTGGCCAGTGGCGACAAGACAAGTGCGGATGCGGCACAACTGTCGCTGTTGCGGTGGCCGTACCGGCTGAAGCTGGCCAGTACAGCAGCCATCGTGGCAGTCGACTTCGGCAAGCCGTTGACAGTGGTGGTGGTGGTGTTAGAAGGAGAGAGGCGAGGTTAGAGGGGAGAAGAAGGGAGGAAGACATAAAAAGGAAAGAGAAAGGAGAAAGAAAAAAACAAGAGAAAAGTTTATTTAAATATAATATTTTAATGGGTTGTTTTTTTGGGGATTTTGTGTAGAGACCCCTGGACTTTTATGTTATGTATAATGAATGATTAATTGGGATAATTTCAGAATGACCCTAGACTTTGCTTAATTGTATGAAATAGTTTAATTTAGGGAGCGGTGCACTTTTTCCGTAGACTTTCTATATATTCCGTAGCTTAATTTGTAGTAAATTACATTACTTTTTCCGTGGAACTTATGTTATGATTTGTTGGGGTTGTGTGACCCATAAGTTTTGGGTAAATTGCACTTACCCTTGCCTTATGGTTGTGTGAGATATTCGTGGAACCGATCGTTCACCCACGTTGTTGCGAGTGGCCGTTGGAGCGTTGCTTACGGACTTTGGCGTGTGGTCAAGTAGTGAGGACGGCGAGTGAGGCATGTATGAGTAGAAGTTAGGGTGTTTCCCTTGTTAGGGCGGTCTGGGATGGTTTACCAGCATTGTTACAAGTGACTGTTGGAGCTGGGCTCGCGGGCTCGGGCGTTGTGGTCAGATTCTCGGAGCCGAGCTACCCCATTGTTGTGGCGGTCCAGGATGGTTTACCAACGTTGTTAGGAGCGACTGCTGAAGTTGGGCTCACGTGATTAGGCATTGTGGTTGGATTCCCAGAGCTGGTCGTGGAACTACTCAACTCGCATGCGTTGTTACGAGTGGCCGCTGGAGCTGGGCTCGCGGGCTCGGGTGCGTGGTCGCCTTGGGACGTGTGACAGTTCTGCCGTGAGATCGTGTTGAGTGTTGCCTCGTGGGTTGGATGCATGGTGGGGTCAAGGTGCACGCTCGGCATGGTTTGACGTGTGGTCTCCTTCGAACATTAGACCAGTGTGAGTCGTCAAAGACGGCTAGACCTTGTACGGCATCAGGTTGGGGTGGTGTGTTGAGTCTTGTTTTGAGACTCATGCATGACTTGTACCTGTGCAAGTGGGACGCGGTACGTGGCTGGAGGTGACTTGGGCTTGAGACACGTGGACTGGATATGTTTAAGCTCGGTTGTCATGTACTTTTCTACTCATTTTGGTAGTTATGTAGTAGGAATTCAGAGTTCTTGTATTTCCTTTCCGTTTTGCTTTGTGTTGTGACTTTGACATCATGTTTGTTTTAGTTGAGGTCTCAATTTGACTATTTCAGTTAATGTTACTTTTTCGTTTCTTCGTAGTGTTGTGATTATTGTTGTGTCCCGAGTGCGGATTAGGGGTGTTACAACACCGGACCAGATCTTCCAGTCTTAATGTTATCGTCTTTATATGTATTATGTTTTTTCTTCTTCCTTGATGTAGCCGTATTTTGAGTATTTTACGAATAACTTCCATGTTCATTCTGGTCTTATATTCTTGAAATTTTCGTTTTTCACTCTTAATCCACATGTTTGGGACGTTACACTTAGAAATCTCTTGACTATTGCGTTGCACACAAGTATCTTTTTTTCCTTTGTGCGAAAGGAAAACTAAGCGTACATTACTACAACATCCAAAGGATTAATGAGTTTAATATTATTCCTGTGAGTTGAACTGCAACCTTTAATACACGAGGTACTTTATGTGTCGGTATTTCTTTTGAATCTATTGGTGAATGTAGGGCTCATTTGCCCACACTCACAACATAAATTAATTGGGAAGCTGGTGTTCTGCCAACAATAAAGGATACAAGGACTCCTTAATCTTTTCTTTTTTAAAGTTTATAGCTAGACGCTAATACAAAAACTCCCAACTTTAAAGTCGCTTGCAAATAGTGGTAAAGGGACAATTGGTGACATAAATTCATGATTTACAAGGGCGTGAGTGAAATATTCCCTTACATCTATACTTTGGTCTATCATATCACGTTGATGTGGATACAATCTTGATGTTTATTTGTTTACGAAGAAGGGGTTGTTCTCATCAACACGCAAGTCCAAATGGACAACTAAACAACCGTTGCATTAGCTCACATTTTGACTCCAAATAAACCACGAGTCGCCTTCATTGGTGCAAGAAAGAGTTGGTTATCTTTTCACATGGATCGTATATGGATTGATTGATGTGTTCATTCCACCACCACCCTTTACTTCTCTCCAATCCAACTTCTCGTACAGAAGGTCGAAATTATTTTTATTTTGGGTCGGCATATTATCAAAAATAACTTGACGTTCAGAAGTTAATGGTCGGTTTGAATTTGAAAATACCTTGAATGGTTTGAAATATATACACACATGCCTTGGGCAAGATGTCTTCTAGAATGTGGAATAATATGCCTTCAGATGGTAAAGTTTGTTTAAAAAATACGCCTATTTTTCAGAAATAACTATAGTACCAAAAACAACGACGATATGCTTCTTATATAAAGTTGTTTGTTTGTGTTAATACCCAAATTAAACATGAGCTTTGAGTTTCACATACATAAATTAATTCTCATGTTAGTTGTGTTTGTACATTTTCTTGACTCTTATCAGTCAATTTGCTATCTCTGTTGTTTATAGGAATCTTGATTGATGTGTTGAAGCCACCACCACCTCCACTCCTCTTTATCTATCCTTTTCAAGCACACACATATGGACGAGAAGAAGATAAGCAAGGAAGATCCTTTTAATTATTGAGCGTCGTCATTTTGATGCTTTTTTGCGAATATATTTTGTTGAAAACTCATGAAAATTGCTTTGTGCTCTCCACTTGGTAACATGTAATTAAGAGCACAATTAACTTCAATCCCATTTTTCCTCCACTTTAGTTTCTCTCTCTCACGTCAGCAAAAAACACTATGCAACCCATCACTCAACCCAACCCAATTCATTTTTCACCTCTTAACCTCAACCCCACCTTCAACACACTCTCTCATCCACATAATTATTTTTTACCTCATTTTCTATTTTATCACAAAAACACATAAACTATTAAATAATTTTTTTCTACAGTAACTTAATCTAATTAAATTACGCTAATTGCCAAATAATTTCAAAAAATTAGATTTAATAATAGTCACTCCAACGGGTCGGTCGGGGGTCTCCCTCACCGGTGAGTGAGCGGCGTTCCACATCGTCGGTGAAGTGGCACGGGTGGCAAGGGGGCAGCGCCCCGTGAAGATTTTTTTGGTTTGAGATTTATCAGTAATTCTCTACCGATTATTTGGGTTACTAATTCATTTTTGGGTGAACCTGGGTAAATTCATGTGTTCTATTTTGCTTGGTAATTTTCTTTAATTACTTACATTTATTTTTACTAATTTTGATTAATTATTTATATATTTTTTTACTAATTTTCATTAAATATTTTCGTTTATTTTAATTTTTAGAAATTAATTCTAATTATATAAAAACATATACATATCAATTAAATATTATTTAACAAATAAAAAAACTAATTTTTAATCTTTATTTTTAAAAACATTGGGCCAACATGGTTTGGCCACGTGGTCAACCCGGGTTGGAACCCAGGTCGGGTTCCCGACCTGGGTCGCCCCCCCCCCCATTAAGGGGCCTGGAGTCGGGTCGAGCCCGGACCCAACCCCAAAAGGCCATCCGTTAAGGATGCGCTAATGGACACGATTTGACAATTTCATGCAAGACCAGCAGTTGTCCGGAAGGCTATACAGCCAGTATTTGTTAGGACTCAGCTGGTCAGTGGCCGTACGTATGAAGTAGTGCATGTTTGGTAGCATCTTAACGTGACCCTTAATTATCTTTACATTTGACTTGATTATGGTATGAACATATATATGATTGTTTTTTGGTTTGTTTGTGCATATATATTTGTCTGTTCTTGTGCCAGTAGATTGAGCATGTGGGATCAAGTTCGATCATAAGTTGATTGGTAAAGACATGGTACATACAGATGTACAATTACGATCAAATCTTTGGTTTAAGCTTATTTATTAGAATTTCCAATCTATTCAAATTTTTTTCTGATAAACTACATAAAATAGTTGAGCAGTTACTATTTACGTTGTTTTATCTTACAAGTATATATTGACCCCTAATAAAATAATAAATATAATTATCATGGATTAATATTGGGGCTTTTGGTTTAGGATTTACTTTTAGTTTCGCCGATCCATTTGATTTTATCTGAGCCCTTCCGACGTTAGAGATCGACATGGTAGATACGTCATTGACAAAAATAGAAGCTTACTTATTAAAATTGTAAGATATTGATGAGAATTTTGAATTTTTATGATAGAAGCTTACTTTAAAATAGACATGGTGGGGGTTTTATGAATTTTGTAAAATATTTTGAGATAAAGGCACATTCATGCGAAATTATATCAAAGTGTATGTGTATATATTCTGAGAACATTATATCTTTTTTTCAACATTACTTGAAAATACATTCGGTGTGAAACTCTGAAAAGCATCTTAATCAACAAAAAGAATATCGTAGAAGGTGTTCTGATTCCAGCTGTGTACGTAGTTAATTTTGTCGCATCCTTTGAAATGGAAAACGAATTTAACATTTAAAACATATTAAAATCCATAAGAGATATTGGTTCACTTGCTCTCAAAGTAGTTGTCTAATATATTTCGATTCCTAGAGACAGGTAAAGTCAAGTACAATTTTCTTTAGGTCCTGCAATTTCTCAGTTTAGTTTAGAATAAACTCGTTTCAATTATAATTTATATTTTTAATTAGAGAGAAATCTAAATAGTAGATTTCGATTTATGAATCGAGTTATGCATGTATGTTTACAATCATTAAACTGATAATTATTTCATATATGACGAAGAGATGGATGAATGTAATACATTTATTTTATCTATATCTTAACTCTATTTAAAAATATCTCAAGTTTTATGATTTTCAACTTTCATGAATAATTTGAGTCACAGATAGATATTTGTGGTTTGAATTTTCTATTATGTGAAAAACTCTAGATGATATTGAAAGAACTTAACGCTAAAGTGAATGGAAGATATATTTGGGTGTAACACCTTTTATTCTATAGTCAACAATTTGAACGTTGCGAAAAATTATTGGTCCATGCTCAATCGAGTCAAGCCACGAATCTAAGGGTGCATTCAACTATTGTAGAAAGCTCATTATGCTTGCTAATAATTTTGTAAAAAGTATATTACCTAATTATTTAAGTAAATGCTATAAGTGGAAAAACATTGAAATTTAAGATGTATAAGCAACCTTAATCATATTTTATTTTAGTTTTTTTCAGAATAATGAACACACTCCTCATCACCTCGGCGGCTCGGCTGCGTTAGTCAATATATAGTTGTTTCTTAGGAACACAAGTTGAGGGCTCTTTAGCTGAAAAGTAATCTCTCTCTCTCCTCACCCTATCTTATATAATCCTCTCTCTATCTCTCTCTCCCTCTCCCTCTCCCTCTCTTCTATCATCCTCTCTCTCTCTCTCTCTCTCTCTCTCCCCCCCCCCCCCCCCCCCCCCCCCCCCCCCCCCTTCTCAAACATATATAAATCTCTCCGTTTGTTAGGAAAATGTTATGAAGTGAAAAGAGCTCTAGTTGATGAGTGCAATCATGAAGCTCAACAAAAACTTCCACAATATCAACTTTGAAGGGTTTGAATTGCAGAAGATGTTGAAGTTTGCGATCCTCCTTGGATTTCTTATCCTCACAATCTCCCTTCTCTTTGCAATTCGGTCCGACGTTAGAAACATAACGATTTGTTGGTCTTCTTCACCCTCAACTCCCATCTTGATGTTACCTTGAACATCCAAAAGTATAACATCTTTGGCTCTCATTTGTTGCAGTGAATTTGAACATATCGATGAATCGAGGCGGATCAAGTTTGAATATGGAAGATGTTGTGAACGTAACCATGCAAAAGGGTATGCCATTTAATAGCGTGAATGAAAATCTTGATTAGATTCTTTTTAATTTGTTTGAAAAGTTTGGCTTAATGCATTGTGGTGCAGTTAATCATGATTTCTCTCTATGCTTGGTTTTTTTGTTTTGTTTTGTTTTGATAGCGTTACTTTTTTTAGTTGTTTTTATGAAAGACCTGGTTTAGTTGGTGTTGTCCAATGAATGCTAGCTGTCTTTGACAAGTTAATTTGCTTTTCTTTCAATTTTTCTTTTGTTTCTTCACAAGTGATCAGTTTATGTCTACTTCAATCTTGTTTGCAGTAATTGGCTTTTTTGACGTTGATTATGACAAGCAAGTTGTTTTCATTCATTCAATATATAACAAATAGAGTTTTTTTTCGTGGGACGGGGAGCAATAATTTTATGTAAGCTTAATTTTTGCAATATATTTTCCAATGGTCGTTGTTTGGAATTTTCTTTGTTGACAGTAACTCCCGAGCATTGACGTCGTTCCCTCTGAAGTTGAAGAAAAAATTAGACCTGAACGTAAGTTATCACTAACCATGACTAGGACGATCTGGTCACATGAGATCTTTCTCTTCTAAATTAGTTTTTTTCTCTCTTTCACATCAGTTTTCTCTCTCCTCAACTCACTTTATTCTTTTTCCTACACTATTCACATCTTAACCACAACTCAATACAACTCATCTCTCTCTTCCACATCATTTCGGAAGAGATTTTAGAAAAAAAATTAAAAAAAAATCTACAAAATCAAAAAAAATAGAAAACCCATTTTCAAAAAAATAATTTAAAACAATTAAAACTAATTTAAAAAAATGAAAACATGAAAAATGAAACGCTTTAAAAAGCATGCTGCAGTTGACGACCCCGAACGACCGGGTCATCAGGATGAAGGGGTCGTGGGAGGCACACAATCTCGTTCTAAACTTCTAATATTCCTTCAAAATTCGTACATTGATATGTACAAATGAAACTGGAATATTCGACATGAGGCCCAACTCAGTAAAAAAGATTTGTCCATTCATACAACATGTAAAAGGCTAACACTTCTATATAATAATAATAAATGTGACATCAAAAAAAGATATACGTGTTTGATTTTTGGTTTTTAACACTTTAAAGAGCACACACTTATTGTGTATCTCATGTAGTTCAAATACAACTTAGGTAGGGAGAGTTTGTAAGTTCGAACATCACCATCGTAACAATCCGTAATAGATGAAATGTAGATCTGCAATTCACCTAATAATTAAAATTAATCCAACCAATTATACAAAAAAAAAAATCTAAAGAGCAGTTGACGTATTTCACTATTTCTCTTATATTTTGCTCGAGTTCAACGTCCTATGCGTCCATGCTTGTAGGCCCTAATTAGTTAGCTTAGGTCACCTTGCTCCTTAATTCAAATCTAGATTCGAAAATTTCTAATAAATTAGTTGCAGCATATAGTTATACTTTTTATAATGCATGAATGTCACTTTTAAGTTTTTTTCTTAAATGGTTTCTTACTCATGTATATCATAAAAGGAGAGCAAATATATTGTGGGGAATGGTATTAGAATGAACGTTCATACTCTACAGTCGCTCAAATTTGTAGATATATATAATATTATAGTCAAAATCAAAATAGCTTCAAAAGGTAGACGAGAGACCATAGTTTGGCAATTAACAAACGCTCATATTCGAGGATAAGACTTAATTATGATCAATTATATTGAAGGTGTCGAAGCAAACTGGAAGTGTTGTTGGAACCTAGGTGGGGACTGAGGACTCAAGTTATGATTGATCATCAATCGATAGTGGGGAATTATTGGCAGTTGGACTTTCGCCATCTTTGACCTATTTTAACGAAATTCCAATTCTCATTGTCATGTTTGACACTCAACCTTACCATGCATTACAACTATGCAACTCAATCCTCTGTTTTTGATCACTTCTCATTAATTTTTCAATTGTTTTAGTGTATTAGTTAATTGTGTATATTAGCCTCTCTTTTTCTGCCATCAAAAAGATCATTGAAATATAAGGTCATCAATTACTAAACACGATGTTACAGATAGTGTCTGAAAGAAATTAAAAACATTAAAATGAGTAACACTAGTCTAATATATTAGGCTATATCGAATATTACTGAAGTTGATTATCTATTTACGTGATCTCATTTTGGAGACGGCTTGTTAAGGGTATATGCAAAAAATCGGCAGTTGAAAAGGGATTGTTGCAACCATGGATTTGAAATAAAATCTAAATCTAAAAAATTATAATAAGCGGATAATATATATGCATTTCAATTCCTCAGATGATTATCGAATGACTTGATGTTTTTACATTTGAACCCGTGCAATGACTAGAATAACTCTTCACATGGCACAACTAATTCCACTTGATAATACTTTCTTTCTTCACACGTAAAGATTAATTGGAGATTTTCTATAATCATTGAACACATGCAAAACTTGGTCTATGCTTCTTTTTTATGTATGGCCACAAAAAATATGTCGTAGACTCGTTGTATAGGTACAGTGTGCATGATTTGAATCATCAAATGCTATTTGTTTGGTGTTCACAAGCACACCCAAAAAGTAGGTAAAAGGGTGTAGTCGAAGCATATTTTTGAAATCAATTGATTAGGATTGCAATTTGGAATATTTTGGGTGGTCAAGTGTTACATACATTAGACTATGGATTTCGTAGATATAATGTTCTAACTTTATGAAGATTAAGTAGGAACGAAGATGAAGCATGTGTTAGATAAAACTTGTAACTCAAATAATAAACGAGTTACATGAAGTGAAAAATTTGAGGTTAGTTGTAACACATCTTCGTCTCTGTTTGTTTTCCCCCCTAATATGTATGTTTATAATTCGGGTCTGCTCTGATGAGAAAACTATTTAACTTGCAGAAGATGTTTATAATAGCTCAAAACATATCATTGGAGACATTGAAGCAAATGAGTCGCCAATGATCTCCTTCAATAACTCCGGCGAGCCTCCGGTGGACCCTTTTCGAAAACCAAGTTCAAATTTACTACCAATTGTCGAGGAAGGTAAGAAAACAACTGAAGAGCATTACACACAACTACGATATTTTGGCCGAACGACTAGCGCCGGTTAGTATGACAATGAACTAACTAAATTAACATGCAGAATCACCAAAGGCTCCAGAGCTTCATGATTCAGAGATGAATACATTACTTGTTGAGAAATTTTATCAAAGACAACTAAATGAAACTGACTTGAATTCACCATCGGAAGATTTAAAGAAAGGTGAGGGCTTTACTTGTGGATTCACCATTCGTTAAATCTTATCTTACTCTAGTCAACTCAGAAATGGGTCAAACTAACTGATCCGCTAATATTGGACATCATTTTTATAAAAAAAAACTTAAAAATATTTATAATTTTTTAACTAAATCTTTACATGTAACTCGTGATATTGAGATTTTGAATATCTAATCCAGACTAAGCATCTTATATGAAATTTCTTGTTAAATTTGTCTTATTTTACTTCGCAGAAGAAAATTCAGAAGTTACAAAGCATGAGGAATTTCGATTCGATTGTGATGTCTCAGAGCCACGAACAGACGTCTGTGAGGCACAAGGTGACGTTCGGGTTCATGGGAACATTTCTACAATATTTGTGGTTCGACCATCGACCCTACAAACACCAATTAAAAACACAAGGAAGATCAGACCCTACGCCAGAAAATGGGAAGCACCAACCATGGCCACAATAAAGGAGCTCACAATCAAATCCATTTCTCCCCAAAATGTCCCTAAATGCGACGTAAATTATCAGGTCCCAGCGGTTATCTTCTCGACTGGTGGATTCCAAGGGAACTTCTTCCACGAGTTAACAGACGTTTTGGTCCCCTTATTCCTAACAACAAACCAATACAAGGGTGAGGTTAGGTTGTTAATAGTTGACTACAAGTCATGGTGGGTGAAGAAATACAAGACATTGCTAACCCGCCTCTCGCGTTATGAGGTAATCAACATGGATAGTGATACAAGAGTACATTGCTTCAACCAAGTCGTAGTTGGCCTAAGAAGTCACAAAGAATTAGGGATCGATCCCGAGAAAATTCCAGTAGGCGAGTCAATGGTGGACTTCAGAAAGTTCTTGAGACTTGGCTATTCCTTGAAGAAACACTTCGTCAATGCAAACTTAGCTCGGGCAACCCCCAAGCTCATACTCATGTCAAGAAAAAAATCACGGGCAATCCTCAACGAGAGGCGAGTTATAAGGATGGCCCGAGGACTGGGTATGAAAGTTGTCGTTGTGAAAGCAGAGATGACAAAGAACTTGACGTTGTTTGCAAGTATAGTGAACTCATGCGACATAATGATGGGGGTTCACGGGGCAGGTCTAAGCAACATGGCGTTCCTCCCAGATAACGCGACCGTCATCCAAATCATCCCATGGGGGGAGTTGAAGTACGCCTGCCGCTTTGCGTTCGGCGAGCCGGCAACAGGAATGGGATTCAGATACTTGGACTATGAGATCAAGAAAGAGGAAAGTTCACTGATAAATAAGTATCCATTGGATCATGTTGTGTTTAGAGATCCACTTTCAATACACAAGAAAGGGTTCTCTGCCATTTGGTCGACGTTCTTGAATAAGCAGGATGTAAGACTTAATGTGGAGAGGCTAAAGCTTGTTTTGTTGGAAGCCATGCAGTCTTACAGTCACTAGCTCAAGGGTAAAGAATAAGAAACTGTATGTTTGGTTTCGGCTCATTATGTGATGTTAGAAGTTGTACATGTGATATTTCATTGTTTGTATTAAAAATTACATTGAAAATTTTAACCAAGGTATTAGACTTTTTTCCCAATACCACATGTACACACATCTAGTTATGTATTTTTTTGGCAAAAACATTTACTCGAAAAATCATCTCTCAGGCGATAGCAAGTTGCACATATAGCATGGGAACTCCGGCTTGAACCTCAATCTTCGTCAATGATATGATGTTTCCAAGGAAGTGGGAATAGTAAATCTATTGATAAGACTCGGTTTTAAAAATCCACGATTCGTTTGGATTGAGAAAAAAGAAAAGAAGAAATTGATGAGGAAAGTAGAGATTTGTCTTTTTGCTTGAATAGAAACTCAAAGAAGAGTAACGGAGAGAAAAAAGTTCTATGTAAATTATCTCCTTTCATTCTTTCCGTCGAGGTTCTCCATCTTCTCAAAAATGACTATAACGGAGCGTTGATCTTCACTAAAAACATAATGGAAACATGTACACAGACATAAAAAAACAAAACAAAAACAAACACCTCTAAAAATTCAACCCTTCAATTTTCCGGAACAATTTAAACTCTAAAATCTTGCTTTTCAATATTTTTATTGGCTCTCATGCAATGTTACAGGTACCACACAAAATTCCAGGATAAGAGTGTAATATAACAAAGATGCATATATCGTATACAAAATAGTTGGTATGCCATATAGTAATACTACGGCTGTGAATACAAAAAAATAGCGTGCCTAAATCAAACTATAGTATAACATTGCTGGTATAACTAGTTGACTAAAGCATGCAACGGTAGAACATGACTAATCATTTTACCTTGAGAGCTTCAAAGCCTATTGTCTTTGTGGAACGTTACTCGCTTTTCTTTTCAAATTTCTTGCGCATATCTCCACTGTATGGGGCAACATGGTATGCGTACTGCTGGAGGACCGAGAACACAACCATCTCAAGAATAACCAAGACGTTCTGTAGAGCTTCTTGGATATGCTCGACATCCAACCAGAAGTGGTGAGATCGGATAATTCCTGCTGCGGTGAGGACCTCGAGCACAATACCCTTTTAAATAACAGAAATAACATACAGTGTCAAGCTTCATTCGGAGAATAACATTTCACTATCAGTTTAATGTTTGTTGAAATCCAATAAAAAATCATTTTTTTCCTTAGATACCAAATCAGACGGAAAGAAAGCAAGAAAATGTGAGATGCTTTGGTTTACAGCTTTTGGGTCATTGTTCTGTAGGAACAGCAACAGATCTTTGGAGGTCAAAAACAAACACTTGGAATTGGAAAGTAGACCACCTCTTGTATGATGTTGGTTATTTGTACTCTGAATTCACGAATGTTATTGCTGAAGTTGAAAGAACTTTATAACCTTACTTTTTTCTTTCAAATTAAAATTTAAAGTTAATTTTTACACGGCTACTGTTTTGAGGGACATCTATCATCTATTAGATAAGAATCATTTCTCAGCTAAACCAAATACCTATGACCTATCCCATCTCAAACACATTTTTGATGGGAATGTCCCTAGCTTGGTGATTCAACATCAATATGAAAAACGCCTAGGAATCAAGGAAGAAGAATCTGCTCGAATTTGTCAATTTCACACTCAATTCAAGAGATCTCAAAATCATGCTATAACCCTGTAGTTGGCCCCACAACCAGCATCAAAGGCTTATGCGTCAAAGGCTAGCTATTAGTAGATTGTGTTATGTCCTAATCCTTTGCTAATTGGGTTAATTGTGATTAGGTGGTGGATTAGGGGAGATCGAGATGGACGGCTGAGATGGATTTGGTTTGGGTATAAAAGGTGGATTCTCACTTCTCTCTCTCACTCGTTTTCTCACGTTCTCTCCCTCTCAACTCTCTCCCTCCCTCTCAGTTGCTGTGGTGGTGGTGTGGATCGGCGAGGAGACGTTTCAGTAGAGCGCGAGGATCGTGTTCATCGGTGGTTCGGTTGGATTCGCCGGAGAAGGAGGAGAAGCGCTTGTGGAGGCAACTTCGTGGGTTCTTCAAAGGTTTCTTCAAGCCTTAAGGTATGCCAAGCTTTAGTGTAGACATCTTTTAGCCTTTGCGAGGGTTGGGGTGGCCGACGGTAGGCCGGAAGGCTCGTCGAGAACCTTGCAGCAGCGTTCTGCACTATAATCGGTCGACCGGCGGGTTGGTTCGGTCGACCGGTTGTAGAGTATTTTGGGCGGAAAACCCTTGCGCCGGTCGAACGATACTCTTCGAGTGGTCGACCGGTGGTGCGTTTTACCAAGGGAAAAATGCTCTGTGTGTTTTCGGTCGAACGGGTCCCCTTTGCCGGTCGACCGAAAAGCACTGTTGTAGGTCGGTTGTGGGCGTTGACCATCTAAACGGTCGACCGCTCGTTGACTTCGTCCGACCGACGTTTAAGTTAACTTATTGGCCGGTCGACCGGGAGCGTGGTTTCGGTCGACCGTGTAATGCGGTTTTGTTGGGGGATTTCCCTGGATGTTTTCGGTCGACCGTGATTGGTGAGTCGTTCGACCGTTGGTGCTTTTTGAGCAAGAGAGGATTTTCCTTGTTGGATTTCGGTCGAACGGGGTCCCTTTGCCGTTCGACCGGTTGGACGTTATTTCGGTTTTTCTGAGGAATAGTTGTGGTGTTCGGTCGACCGTTTGGGTTCTTCTGTTCGACCGTTTGGGCACTGTTTTGCATATGGATGCTTGTGCCGTGTGTTGTTGGATCCGTCTCGAGGGCAATGGGTCTCCGGCCCTTTTGGGGAGACGGTACAGACATTGCCGGCCTGAGAGGAGGGACGTGTTGTGGCTCTATGGAGCGTTGGCCGAGACTCTGACCGGCGGTGCCTTGTGTGCACGTGTTGTGGCTCTACGGAGCGTTGACCGAGATTCTGACCGGCGGTGCCTTGTGTGCACGTGTTGTGGCTCTACGGAGTGTTGGCCGAGACTCTGACCGGCGGTGCCTTGTGTGCACGTTGTTGTTGTGGTTCTGAGGAGCGGGTGCCTGGTGTGCACGGGAGATTGTTATGTTTTACTGCATTTCATTTCATGTTTCATTTCACATATTATGTTCATATTTTAGGGGTTTGGCATACAGGGTTTGCCACGGGAAACTCAGGCATATTCATGTTTTATGTCAGGTCGTACGCGTCATTAGGAGGTGGTGACTGCGGACAGGAGCACCCAGACCAGATCCTGTCTCTTTTGGTTCTTCGAGGTGGATGATTTTCCCTTGTACATGTGTTGTATATCTTTTGTGTTGGGTTGTAATTATCCTTGACTCTTGTATTGTACAACCTTTCATAATATATATATATATAAACTCGTGGTTTGGTGACGTCCCCTGTGTTAATTCTTTATCTGTTTAAAGTTTTAAATTTTCCGTTGTTTCGGGGCGTTACAGATTGTGTTAATCAATGTAGTAAATGGGCTTGAAGAAGTTGATTATAAACAAGTGGCTAATGTAGTAAGGTGTGCATGAAAGGATGATAGTTAAAAAGAGCCTCTCTTCGCTGTCTATGGTATCTCTATCACTTCCTCTCAGGTGATTTTTTACCAACCACAAGTTGATCCATTCTGGATCCCTAAATACATAATATACAAAAGAACCTCCTCCTGTATCTTCGGTAACCAAAGCAAAGTAGGCGAGATCCTAATAGCAGCAAGGAGGATTAGATATGGTCCTAACATAAACAAAGGATTGTGTTTGCTCTTCTTCTTTTGCAAATAAAAAATTTGCCACCTTTTTGGTTATTTACAATGTCTATAATTGAATTCTGACAGATGCTCACTTGAACTTTGAATTCTGAGAATTTTGTACTAATTTAGTACATCTGTTGATTCTCTATTTTCTATTAAAAAGATTCATAAGTTGATCAAGCTTCTTTTTTTATCAACTTTCTTAAACTAAAAGAATACGTATTATGTGAAATTTAACTATGTTGTTGACATTGTTGCTTGTTGGACACGTGATTAACAAAGTAGACGAGCAGCCAGTGTAGGGATATGACTACTGTATACCATCAATCTTGAGAAAAGTGTGTATAGATCTGAGTTTCTAAGATTTCAGGAAAATACAAGAAAAAAACATATAATGCTAATTTTCTTCGAAAAAAATGCTAAATATGGTGTTAAGTCTTAGTAGCCATCAATGTTGTTCTAGGTTCTTAGATTTCATAATGGTAAAATTGAAGGTAAAAAAGAATGAAATTATGGAAAATATCTTTGGAGAAATAATTGAAGGTTGATTACGAGTGAACAGGCGAAGTGTGATCAATTGTTAATTAAGATGTAGCAAATAAACTCACGAGTCACAACAATAATATATCTAAAATAATTAATTTTCAGTAAGCTTTAAGTTGTTAGGCCTATTACTTACTACAATGGAATATTCATGTTAATGTTGAGAAGAGCCCCATCTTGGACAATTTACACTATTTTTGTGACTTATGAGATCTTGTGTGCACCCAGTCATCACCACTTGATTTTCAGTTGGGCTGCTTGGGCACCCATACTTAAATAGTTGGTAGAAGATTTAAAGCAAATATCAAAATTTGGACAACTTGGTAATTGGTATAATTACACTAGTCAACTTAATTGCTCAAATTATAGTAGAGTATTTTTTTCTAGCCCTCAGACACAATACTCCAACAAAATGTCAACCTTGGTGCTAAATTAGGTCAGATTCTGAAACGAAACCATAATCAACATCAGTAGACTTCATTTTACATGTTTATGGATTTTCCCTTTGAGATTGGACATGCTTAACTAGACCTCCCTAGTGCAACGAGTCTATGATGATAAAATGCATGTTATTACTAATCTCTAAACATTCGAAGATCTTATCTAACTTCACAGTATTAAAAAGTTCAATTGAGCTTCCATGTTTCATTAACGATTCATAATGAAATTATAACTCATGCCACCGTTACCCAGAAGACAAGTTAAAAATTCAGATTCTTAGTCCAAATGGAACTCAATGCCAAATTTCAAACAGCATGACTATGATTCAATTAATCCAACACATTCCTGGTAAAGAAAGTAATGATGAAAGACATACCTGCCAAAAGCAAAAGAAGACAATTCCTTTGATGCACAAAAATTTCGTTAAAGGCTTGTGTGGTTCCAGCTCCTTGGCAAAAACATGGTAGAAGAGAACCAAAGCATATAAAGCCATAGAAACTGATATGTTGAGTATAATGGTGACTGTCCAGCTAAGCCAAGTGGGATATGCACCAAGAAGCTGAAGTGTTATCATCAATATAGAACAGACAGGTCGGATAACAACAAACTGCCATGTCCAGTACTTGAGCAACTTCAATGTGTGTTGCTCTAACCGGACAGTATGAGGCTGCACAGGAAAAAAGGTATCTGAACCACTTGATCTTTCAATAGGTCTGTAAAATATATCTAGTTTTTTCTTACTTTATTTTAGAAACAAACATAAAAAATATTGAGAATGATTCCTTGTAAACAAAGCAAAATAAAAAGAAACACAATACAAATGAAATCAGATTATCTCAATCGGTCAATCCAACATAATTGTTCTTCTGAATCACTTAAAGAGTAGTTAAATTTAAGCTTCAGGATGTACTAAAATATGCGTTTTTAATAATAATATTGTCCAGGACCAAGAGTAATATACACTATGAGATGTGAGGATTGGTAACTGGAAGATAACTCGGAAAAAAAAACAATAGATACATAATTATTGCAAGAACTATCTCTGCAACTCCCAGCAAGCCATGTCGCAACCGAGATGCAACTTGAATATCCTTCCAATTTACATGTCATACTGCTTGTAATCGGCAAAAAAAGTACTGCCATGGCATTTCGTTTAAAAATGTCATGTTGTTACAATAACTTCGGCCACAGATGATTATGATCAACTTGTTGCTATTTTCTGTACTTGTGAATTCTGAGAATACTACAGAAGTCACAACATGTCGTTTTGCTTAAACATGTGTTTACCCACAATTAGATAATTTGTAGTATAGTAATCAAGTTCATTTATCTCTTTAGCTGAATATTTGAATGCCTTAAGTTTAAAAAAAACATTATCCAAGGATAAATAAAATCTATAAGTTTATGATCAAAGATAATGTATTGACTATTGACTGAAGTAAGTCCCACAAGGGAATATGTTTACTTTACTACAAAGCTAACCAAGATTTGGCACATAATCGAGATAAGAGTATTACAGATCAAGAGAGAGAGAGAGAGAGAGAGAGAGAGAGAGAGAGAGATAAGAATATTGTGTCAAGTCATTTATTGTGAAATATTTATGGAGCAAGAAGCTTTGCAAACTAAGTTGTTCCAAATTAGTTTTTAGAATTTTATATGTCAATTGTAAAATGCATCTTGTAATTGTACCAAGTAATTAGATATTAGTGACAATGTTATGAAGCACCAACAACAGTAATTTTCATAAATGTATCTTAGACAAAACATTATCATCTTCATACCATAAATAGACTCATCGGGAAAGAATGGTGAATTTCCCTTCCTTTGATTTCATCGGGAACTTTGTTTTGGCTAAGTGAGATATTCAAATAACTGTACATCAACGCCATGAATTTAGCAATCACCTGTTGTAGATGATTAAACAAATACATGACTTAGCTGAGGTATATAAAGAAAGGCATGCAATAAATAAGCATTGCTTAGTGACTAACCAAGGCTTCGTAGCATTCCTTAATCGACTCCAGAAATGTGAAGAACATTTTGCTACCTTTGATATCCAACAAACCAAAAAAGGAGACAATAGCATATAAAGGAGCCATGAGGATAATGATAATTATTGCTTTTTGTTCCTTGGGGTTTTTCCAATAGAAAAGATGTTGTGACAACAATTGTATGGTGAAATGCATGCTAAGCATCACACAGCAAGCGGCTCCAAGTAACGTGAGAGTTGCTGGTTCCATTGATGTAAAGTCTATTGTTGGAATGTCCATTGCTGCAGTTGAATATCTATGTTACGTAATTAGAAGATGGTGTAAGAAAAGCATAAATAAAAAAGTATAAAAGCACATTCAATCAGTACTACAAACATCAAATGTACATTTGAAGAACCCAGGTTGTATCATCCTCGTCCTATCTTTCTTTATTTTTTGCACAAGCAAAGGCTGCAAAGCCTTTTTTCAGTATTTTAATGCTAAAACCATATATGTTTTCCATCTCTCCTTTACTGTGATGTACGTAACATAACTACTTAATCACTGCAAAAGACTTCCTACGATGACCCAGAAGACTTGGAACTTGGTCATTACAATAATTCCTATATCATCCCAGGAACAAAGACATTCCCAAATGCAGAACATAAAATATGCATTTTTAAACCTTAATGTTGCATTTGGATGCGGTATTTGCAAGTTCCATGGAATTTGCACTTGACAGGATTATAAATCCTAGAATTTATAAATGACGTGATTTATATTTATCATGTTTGGATAAGCATGTAACTTTAAAATGACAACAAAAAAATTATATGATATTTTATTAGTTTCATTTGTATTCATACCATAAAAATGTCAGACTATTGTGCGTAAAATCATATTCAGAACACAATATTAATATTTTGTATTAATATGAATAAACAAAGTTTAAAAATGGAATTTCAAGATTCCATCTCTCAGCAGGAAATTTGTTTTTGACAAATTGTGTATAGAGGTGGAATTTCAAAATGACAGGAAGGATTTGCAAATTCCAGCACAATCTTAACCAAACACTGTAGTTGCAAATGTTGCACTTTGAAATTCTATGTTCAAGTGAAATTCAAAGTTGAAACGACTCAACCAAACACAACATAAATTAAAATAAAAGCACTAAACAGAAACCGTGTAGCTTTCTTCTTCTGAAGGAACACTGAGTAACACAGAAATAGGAAGTAAACCGGCCCGAGCTCCAACCCAAACTTCCACAAGACCACTTCCTCTTACCCAAAAAGATGGATCTCCCAAAATAAAAATGCATTTCATGAACTTGGGGAAGTAGGATCGGCTGGTATAGTATGGATATAATTCATACTTAGCTAGTACTTGATTAATTACACGACACATACACCATGTGTAATAGTTAGTTATTTTCAAAAGATGTGAAAAACACAAGGAATTGTGGTTCACGCCCAAAAGGCATGGTGCCTCCAAACCGAGATCGATCCCCACTCCTGACTTACCTAGCACCAAGTCACGGGAGGGCTCGGAAAGCCCCCGAGATTTTAACCTCCACTCGTGGTCACAAAGTGGCAATCAGGCGAATAACAGGCTCTCGAGATTTTAACCTCCATTCGTGGTCCCAAAGTGACAATCAGGGCAAATTTCTTCGGTTACACTATAATAATAATAATAATTCCTACACAACTTCAATTAGAAGTGGCTTGTCCCAAACAAAAAACTTGAATTAGAAGTTGATGCATCTTCTTTATGTACTAACCAAATTTCATATCAAAAACCCTTTTATCACAAAAACCAGACCAATCCAAACTAAACCCTAATCTCTACATTCTCCACTGACACCAACTCCAAATCCCAAACTCAACAGTCAAACCCCAAGAAATAAGCACACCCGGACCTCAAAAGAATCGGTTTTCCAACAAGTCCACAAATCAAACTGCACAACATCTACCAGACGAAAGAAGAAGACGAACTTACTGGATCTTGGGCGCCGGGGATCGGGTCGGGGATTGGAGTAAGCGGGAGATGGAGGAAGAAAGAGGGATTAGAAATGGGGTGGCGCAGAAAAATAGTGGTGTACTTTTCATTTTATTGGGGAGGAATAAATTAAACGAAAATTTTTCAAAATAACATTTTTTTTAAAAAATTTGTCAAAATAGACATCAATAAAAATATATTTGTCAAACCAGACTCACTGCCATCACATGGTGACACGTGACGACGACGGGTTTTGTTTTTTTGTGCATAGAAAACTCGACATCACCAGTGTCGAGTTCTACTTGGAAGAACTCGGCACTGGTGATGTCGAGTTTATTTAGCATAACTCGACATCACCAGTGTCGAGTTCTCTTTGGTTTTTTATTGCCCAACACTTCATATTCCACTCGACGTGAGTTGTCAGGAGAATAGTGATTCAAATAGAACTCGGCACTGAAGATGCCAAGTTCTATTTGGACTTGTTCTCCTGACACTCAGATCGTGTATGAAACGGTTAGACGGCCTGGAGGTCTACAATAAAACTCAGCATCTATAATGCCGAGTTTAATAGGCATAAGTCGGAGTTTAATAGGCAGAAGTAGGCAAATTTGCAGTACTAAAAAATACATTACATTAATTCAAGTCTTACAATTAATCATCTCTTAAAAAGGATTTAAGTCGTACATTCATTCAAGTTATAACAAAATACATTACATTAATTCAAGTCTTACAATTAATCAACTCTTACATTCATTCGTCTCACTAAATAGTTACATACAAAATATTCAAACTATTTTGCTATATAGGTTCCTTACATCGCTTTCGGTTATGCCCTATACCGCCGCATCTCCCACACCTTACCCTTCTTCCAGAGTGTTCGTCCATCTCGTTTCGGATTCGCGTTGATTTAGGCTGACCGGGAGTTCTTTTGGTTTGGGGAGGCTTCATTGTGATGTTGCCTCGATCTGGCCAATACCTCACATCAGGAATTGGGATAAATATTGGTTTGTACGCCTCCCTGTACATTTGAACCTCATAATACGGGGACACCAAATGTGAAGTGTTGACATTTGCATGTCTGCCACTGCAAACTGCTAGTACATGTGAACATGGGACGTGCATTGCAATTATGTATCAACAAGTGCAAGTAATAACTCCTTCAAATTTCACGAGGTATTTTTCTGGTCATTGGCTTCAACCTGGTACATCAGCTGGTGGTACCGAGTTACTATATGTATTCTGGCCAGATTGATGTTTGTCGTCACCACGGTGTGGACTGTCGGTACATATATTTCATTCCACTACTCGGCGACGTCCCTTCTTTTAACAAAGAATTTGTTCAAGCGGAGAAATGTCATCAGAATCATGATTGTAATTGGCATACCGCGTGCCCCTCGTAAGACATTGTTAAAGCTTTCTGACATGTTGTTGTCATACATCCGAAACGTCGACCCCTGTGACAACAAGTCCATCTTTCCAAAGGACCTTGATGTTAAATCCACTTGTATACCGGTGTATGTTCCTCTGCAATAGCATTCATTAACTCTTCAAATTTCATAAATGAATGAGTTTTACCCTCTTCGTAAAACTTGATTTGTCCCAATCTTTCCTTGCAATTTCGATGTTTAGCAAGATTTGCTTTCATGTGTCGAAGACAGAATCGATGTACATGTCCCTCCGAATGTGGAAATGTGGCTCGCACACAAGCGTTTATTCCCGAAAATTTGTCGGTGATATACACAAATCGAGTCGCCTTGTAACTGTACTTGCCAGCAATTGAAGGAACCACGTCCACGACTCTGTATTCTCGCTCTCTACAACAGCAAATGTCAAAGGAAAAATTCTGTTGTTTGCATCCGTGCCCACAACAATTAGCAAATAAACCTCTATATTTGCTATAGAGGTGCGTTTCATCCACACTGACAATGGGTCTACAATATTGAAACCCACTAATTGAAGGCCCGAACACCCAAAACACACGCTTAAACATCTCCTCGTCTGAATTTACCTGGACAGACTCTATTTCAACAACAGATCCTTCATTGTTCTTACAGAGAACTGTGACGAACCTTCGCAAATCTTTAAAACTGTCTTCTTCGGCACCATATATTCGGTTCAACGTTTTTTGCCTAGCAAGTCATGTTTTATCGTAACCGATTTCAAGTGAGTATTTGGTCTTCACCCTTTCCATTATTTCAGCAGGAGTAATTGTGAACTTAGTTCTAACAGATGACATTATCAAGTCGCATACAAAATTAGCACTGCATTGTTTGTTGTCGTTTAGCAATATCGGATTGAAACAAAGTGTGCTCGGCGTCGTATGTTTTAACTTGAAAATATTTGCAGCCTTTTGGAACAGACGCATGTAGACGCCATTTGCAGTTATCTTCATCACGACGAATACAATGAACAATATATTGTTTCGTTGAAGAAACTACAACTGAATACTGAACAATTTTTTTAATGTGTCACGATTGCAGAGCATGAACCAAATCATCTTTGGTTGGGAAAATTCGTTTATCCCAGAAAGAGCGACCATCTTCCGTACGCCAATCACTCCGTTCCAAATTGTTCGCAGCATCGAAGAATGAGTGTTCATTACCGAATTCTCTATCCAGTTGTCGTCCTCGAAGATATCGGGAAGTTTATTAAGAGTTGGAACCATGTCGTTGTTAGCAACTGCATCATCAACAACGTCGTCGTCTTCACGGTGTATGGAATGACCCATCGCATAAATGACATCCTGTGTTTCCGGAACGACTTCATTAGCAGAAACACCTTCAGGTTCATCTTCTACAGCGAAGGGTGTGATGTAATCCCATAATTCCTTAGTGTCATCATCTTGAACGTTATGCATCTCTTCCAGGCCTTCTGGTCGACTAAAATGAATTCGGTCAACAACTGACAAACCAAGCCCAATGGAGGGATATGAGGTAGATGGTCCAGTCCTTCCAGCAAACTCATCATGACTGTAATGCATAAGTTCAAATTGCAACAGACCAGGATAACAATTTGCACTGCTGGAAGGAATGTCACACCCATTTTCTGGTCATTCGTTGGCTGTTTGGAAGTTATGTGATTGGAAAAATGGAATTTGCTGGTATGCTGGAACTTCGGTTGTAGAATTTAGACTTATATTCAAATCTATTCCACAGTCCCAACCGGTCGACCTTGTTGTGTCATACTCCGGCGAATGAGTGTTCGTTGTCAGCGTTGGGTCGGGCACTTTAGGTTCAGCTTCTACATACACTCCAACCACAGACATCCGTTTAAACAAACACATCAATCCATAAACCGACCTATCATTGGTTAATGGAACGTATGTCCAATCATTGTTTAATGGCAATTTCACCGTCAACTTGACATCAAACATACTGTGTGGATAACAAGATTCAGATCTTATAACATCCATTAAATCCTCATATTTGATGTTCAACGGAACAACTACCAATTTGCGGTCAGAGCCTGTATATTCTGTCACATCTCCGTTACATTCTAATTTCCCGTTATACATGACCAACAAAGATCTTTCATCATCTCTATCCATACCTAACATATATTAATTAAATTTGAAAATGTGTTCAAGTGAGATGGTTGTTTTTCATTACTAAATACTTAAAAAGTTGAAAATACTCAAATGTTTTAGAAATTACCTCAATCGAGTGTAGTTGCAAACAGTTGTAAATGTCGAGCAATCTCTTCAATAAAATCAACTACAATAAACAACGTTACGAATCATGTTAGAATTTTTAAGATTACTATCGTAGACCTATAATCAACAAAACTAAAATCAATAATGAACTAACAAACAAGAAATAAAAAGTTTGGCCTAAAAACCCAAAATCGAAATCGATTTTGCACCAAACCAGGTTTCTAAACCAACAAAAACACTACAATTATACCTAAAACAAACAACGTATATCATCCTAATACATAAAAAAGGCAAGAAAACGGTGGAAAACGAAAAAATCGAAATCCTAACCTTAAACTCGCGAGAACTCGGCATGAGGGAGAGAGGGGCATCAGGCTGGTTTTATAGCCCTCCAAAACTCGGTGTTACAAACGCCGAGTTCCCTTTTTTAAGTGAACTCGGCGTTAAGAACTCCGAGTTATGCCTATTAAACTCGGCATCTCAGATGCCGAGTTCTATTTTAGACACTGTTCTCCTGACCGTCCAACCGTTTCATGCACAATTTGAGTGTCAGGAGCAGGTCCAAATAGAACTCGGCATCCCCAGTGCCGAGTTCTATTTAAATCATTATTCTCCGGACAACTCACGTCGAGTGGAATATCAAGTGTAGGGCAATAAAAAACCCAAAAGAACTCGGCACTGGGGATGCCGAGTTCTATTGGTGTGAACTCGGCACTGGTGATTAGAAGTAAGATTTAAGTAGTAGTAATGACATGGTTAAGGGGGGCAGATCTTTTGTGGTTGGTGGGAGGCATGAACATGATTTTCCAAGTGGGACTTGTTTTTGATGTAAACCTGGGATTTTGTCAACGTAAGAGATTGAGATTTCAAGAGAGAATGGTAACTTTAACTCTTGCTCTCAATTTCTACGTATATTTACAACACACTCTTACAGAATAACATTATGATCGTATCTATTTAAAAAAAATTACTACAAAATCCAGTGAAAAAAATTAACTAAGTGAAAAATAATACATGACATACAATAACAAAATTCCACAAATTGTCTCGTTAAAAATATTCAACCAATAAAAACATTGGGACAAAAATTAGAAAAATGAAAAAAAAATACAACTACAAACCTTCCGGACTTTATCCTTCCAAGATATTCATCATTTAGGTATGACAATTACAAATCGACTCCCCACGATTCATACTTCACAAAACTTACGAATATATTTTACAAAATCTTAATCACAGTGGCACAAGGGTTGAATAAACAAATATATTATCGTTGAAGCGGATTTGATGATATTTGTTTACTAGATAGCACTTAGATAACAATGTGAAATATGGTTGTACAATTGTCCTCATATCATACTAAGAGTGTTATTAATAGAAGGTAAAACATGCAAATGAATATGTCACCTCAAATATTATCCATAGACAATCTAAAGTTATCTCATATTTGTATTGCTGTCATAATGATATTAGAATTTAAGGACCAAGAATTGTTTCACCAATTTTGCATTAAAATTGTGATGCCTCCGCAAAATAACACAAATAGTTTGTAATTTTGGTTGATATGTACAAAGATGCATCATCATCAATGTAAATATTTAGCTCATCACTATAATAAACAAGATTGGTAGATCCATAAAGAGGTAATGAATCATATGTTGAATTCCATTTAAATGGTTTTCAAGAAACAATATGTATATATAAATCATTCAATGTAAATGGTACCGATTTTGATTAGATTTGCGAAAACAAATTATGACATTATAGGAAAATAACTTTTGGTCCTAATCCAACATCTTGGATCTTTGTCTTCAACAAAATAGAATAGAATAGAGGAACTATCATTGGTATGCTTATAAGGTGAGTCATTTTTCATAGAATATTTTTCCTTAATATTTGCATTGTATATTGAACTGTTGGAACAATTCTCATCAAGTAAACATTCGAATGGCAGGTCGAAAAATAATTGACTTTTCTTTAGTCGTTTATTTCAAAATTCACCTTTTACTATTTCACAAGTTCCAATCTCTTCGGCAGTTGCTATGCCATTTCTTGTAAAAGTCATAAACATACAATAAAATAATTGTAAATTTTGATGGGTAAAATATATGGATTAATATTACCTTTTTCATATCATTCTTTGAGATGACTTTTACGAGAAATATTATAGACGTATTCTCCTGTGTGTTCTTCATATACTGATCTTTTCAAAAACTGTATAGTGCATCTCTTGTCTTTTGTCATTTATAATGTGCTTTGTGATCTTAGTCTTTCAGGGACTTTTGTATAAATATCAATGTCAAGTGACTCATAAAAATTGGCAGTCTAAAGATATATTATATGCATATCTATATTCTGTTGGTTTTTTGACCTTAATCTATGTTTTGAAGATTTAATCAACATAATCTTAATTACAATCAATGTTGATTAGCACACATTATGCATAACATATGTATTATTTGTGCTAACTTCTACATGTGATCAAGACTCAAGGAAGAAAGAAAATCAAGTCAAGACATGTAATAAAGCTAATTTGAAGACATGTAATCTTGATTTATTTTGAGTGTTATGAACATTGTGTAATTGAGCATATTTGACCTAAAATCAACTTAAACACACATTAGGTTCCTTATAGAAGTCACACACAAAATTTTACAACATTTGGACTTCAATAAATCACCCAAACTAGAATTGAAAAACATTTAAACCAAACATGGTCTGCCAGTACCAATTCGGTCGACCGGAACGAGTTCTTCGTTCAACCGATTGGGTATTTTAATACTGTTAGCCTAGGTGTTGAACCGGTCGACCGTTGCAAGCCTTTTGTTCGACCGTCTTCACGTGTCAAGTGACCGTTAGACTTTTCGTATTCTACAACGGTCAGATTTCCCAAAACTCCAATTTTACCAGACTTCTGGTCGACCGTCATTTACCTATGGTCGGCCGATCAAACAATCTTTGGTCGCCCTGAACACTCTGGAGGTTTCTGGTCGAACGTCTCCTAGAGTTAAGTCGACCGAAACTCATTTTCTCCTTGAACCCAGAAGTGCCTGGAAGTTTCCGGTGGAACAGACATTTTCCTTAGTTCGACTGATTCATCCTTTACCAGACCAAAACCCCTAGAACGGTCGACCGATCCCCAATTTAGTTCGATCGTTCACTTAAGTGAATTCACTTAAGTGAACTTAAGTTATAGCCAGATTTGACCAACCGGTCGACCGGTATGCCCGATTCGGTTGACCGATTTTGTTGTGAAATGTGACTTGCCCTTCACTGTTTTGTGCTTCTTACACAACAACTTCCTATACTTGTCCCAATGGCTATAACTCACTTAGAGCTTATAAATAGAGTTTCCCAAACCTTGTTTAGACAACTCTCCCACTACTATATGTCCTATACACTAGAGAGAAACTCTCAAGCTTTGAAATCCTCATTCCTACACTCTAAACCTAAAATCTACACATTTGATCATAGCCAAATCATACTCAAAGTGTGCTCAAGATTTAGAGAGTGTTGTCCCACTCATTTGTTGTTCAAGAAGCAAGGATTTCGGTGAAAGCCCAAAGTGTTCCCTCTCGGGTTGTGAGAGGAAGAAATCAAGCTAGCGAGGGTTGTTCGTGGAGCTTGTGTTGTAAAGGCTTAATCTCGGCCCGGAACGAAATTGATAGTGAAGACGTAACAGAGCTCGAGGGAGATCGAGCGGAGCTTGCAAGAGATGAAGTAGGCGGGAGACCGAACCTCTATAAAATCACATTGTCTTCATTTTGTGGTTTGCATATTTCTTTCCCTACTTGCTTGTTTGTTTTAATTTCCACTGCATCTTTGATTGAGCAAGTAGAGGTTAATTAACCCTAAAATCGATTAGAACTAAGTCATACACGATCCTACATATTCAAGTATACAAGTCATACTAATCAAGTAACATAACATAATATTATACATTTCGAGAGAATGAGTAGCATCACAATGGATGTTGGGTCCTACGAATTGTTAGGATCAATGACCATCTAATATCAAACTAAACGCAAAACTAAAAGTAAATTAAGGAATAGAACAATCAAACCACAAAGTCGACGTTGGAGATTTTTACAGAGGTTCGATCACAACCATCGTAATCTAGTCCTCTCCTCGAGTTTTGATTGATCCCCTGATCCCTACTCGAGTATTCACTATTTGATCTTTGTTCTGGACCCAGATCAACGTCTTTACACCACGAGCCTTTGCGAATACCGTCGCCTTGCTCGATTTTCTCCGCTCACAACCCGAGAGGGAGCTTTCACGAAGCTTTACAATACTTTGGTGATTCTTGGATGTTGAAGTTGGAATTACTCTCTAACACTCTAGACATGAGCACTGATTGACATCATTTCATGCTCATATTTGTATCTTATATCCATTATCTTTCACCTAAATAATGCTATGTTATGAGTTTTATGTTTAGTTTTCAGGAATAAATAGGTTTGAAGAGATGAAGCATAAAAGGACCCAAAAGCTGGGAAAAAGGACTGAATTGTGAGATTTGTGGACCAAGATGCAAGGAAGAAGGACCTGAATGCAAGACCGAAGGACCTAAGAGCAAAACAGAATACTCCTCACCATCATGGGGAGTATTTTGGCAATTCTATTCGGGTCGGAGCTCCAACATGCAAAATAGATGCATCAAATACCAACAAAGCCTTCCAGAAAAGCCCACAAGAAATTCCAGAGCGATCCGGACACTGTAGACCGCTAATTAGCGGTCCAAGACCGCTAATTGGCGGTCACTTTTGGCCCAAATGCGCTCAAATTTCTCCAGAACATGTCTTAGAGGATGTTTAGGCTATTTGTGGTATCTGTTTAGTCCCACATCGGGGGATTGTCCCGGATTAGCTTTTTCCATGGCTATAAATAGAACTCTTCACCTCCTATTGTAATCACTCCATATTTTAAGTGGCTATTCTTCCTACTAGAAGTGAGGCCTTGAAGCACACACTAAAGTAGGAGGATGCTACTTTTAATGTGAGTCATTTTATCAATAAAGTTTTGTGTTTCTTTCATTGTTTATTTTATGCTTCTTTTATTGTTTGTGCATGTTTTAGTTTAATCGTCTTTTAATTCTAGCTTAGTTTTAATATGCTTTCTTTCCATAGTTTAATAATTAGTGTAATGTTTAGTGAGTAGTTACATCCCCTTTGGGGGTCGAGTAGATGTACATACATGCATTAGAGAATGTGATGAATGCTTTAATTTCAATGTGTTGATTAAACATGAATGTATGCTTGCTTGTTTAGGATGGAATTTATAACTTGATGAGTTTTGCCAAAATGATTAGACACCTCTCATGTTTGTTTAGGTTCTGAAATAAACAACTTGCATATGTAAATGTTAATCAACCAAGTTGGTGAATAGATTGATAGGTTTTGCCATAACATTTAGACACTTCCTATGCTTGATAAACACCACCTTCATGTGCTTAAAGAATGTATTCTACACCCACCTCTTTGCTTGTGTGCACTCACTCCACCCCTTAGGGGTTTTCCATTCCTGAAATTCCAGCACTTCTATTTTGTTCTTAGCTTAGTTTTTATTTGATCGTTTATTTCTTTCTTTCGCATTTCGTACTTCTTAGCGTAGTTTAGTGTAGAGTAGTGTAACCAACTCTCTTCTCCATTATTTTTGCCACTTGATTTCGTGCAAACAAGAGGCCGCTCACCTTCCTGAGGACGACCCGTACTTGCCACCGCTTCATCGCGGCCGTGCACTTGCGGTTTAAAATAAAACGTTCAACAAGCACACTTGGATATAAGATTGGAATTGATACACAAGTGGTGAAGATTAAACATTGATCGTAGAAAATGAGAGCTTGAAAATATAGAAAGTTTGGCACTAAGCTATGGATAAATAGGGAGTATTCAAGTTGTGTAAAACAAAGGTATAAGTCACTATTTATAAGCTTTCAAGTTCTACTAGCTCATTGAATAAGGTTCAGATAACCGATCACCAACTTCTAGTAACTTTTGCTCAATTTCCTCTGATTTAACTTCGATTGACCGAATTGGGTTTGGTTCATCGATCCAAAATTACAGTAAGGATTCAATCGACTTTGTTGCGGAAGATTTTGGTCGTTTGAGACCAATTCAGCGTCCGGATCAGCAGTTTGTTTTTAACGGCAAAGGTTGGAAATCAAATAATCATTGTGAGTCCAACGGCTATACTGACACTGTAGGATCTCGTGCCCGTATGTATGTATATATTTTAAAAAAATTATACATGCATACAAGATTGATTTCCATATTTTCGACGATTTTATGTACATTATTTTATATTTATTCTAATATCATGTAATCTACGTATATATTAAAATAAATAGAAGATGATCATACCCCAAAATTCTCTAAAACCTTTATGAAGATCCGGAGTTGCGTTGCCCGTTGAATCATCCGTCGATTCACCTCCAAGTGTTCATCAAACTCTAAACAAGATTATAGGGAAATGAGCTAGTCAATCAATCTCTAAATCAATGTTAGAATCTAACTAATAACCCCTACAAAGCTCCTAAGAATTTAATCTCCAAAAACTTGAATAATTAAAAGAATTTTTGGATAAATTAATGGGGTGGTTAGGGAGAGAGAGAATTTTTGCATTAGTATTAACAAGTAAGGGAGGATGAACCAATTTATAGGATTTGCTCTAACCCACCTCATGTGCAAACCACTTACACATGATCCCTTATTAATCTATCCACTAAACAACATCATGTGCAAACCACTTACACATGATCTCTTGTTTACAACTCCACTAAACCACATCATGTGCAAACCACTTTGCACATGATCTCTTGTTTATTTTGTCACATCATCATCCCATAACTACCTTTGACCAAGGTGGATTAAATCCAGCAATTAATCAGTAAAAAAATCTTTAGTAATATATGCAAAAACGTGGTCTAACGATTGGATCATTTTTCACTATTTTTGATTCCACCAACTTTTGGATTAATATCCAACAAAATTTGAAATTTGAGGTTTTAGCAAATTCATATGTTATAATTTTGTAGATCACATTATATCATCTAATATATTATCATATTGATTTTATTATTTTACCATATGTATATTATTATATACATCTCATACAAATTTATTTATTATACAAACCATGTCATTTTCACGACATATTGATTTTATTATTTTACCATATGTATATTATTTCATATCACATGAACCTTAATACATCATATAAAATATAAAATTATATTTTTTGTTTCCCAGTTTTGTGGTGTGACCTATAGGATGATCTAAGTTATGTTGACAATGATATAAAATGAAGGGAATGTGTTCTAAAAGTTTTACTTTTAAATGTCAATTATTATGAATTGAATGAGAAATCATTTTGTTCCTTGTTTATGTTATTCGTCTTTTGGAAGTGTTAAGGAAGAGGCTCTTGGTCCTTAACCGTAGAGCTCTAAAAGATATTGGTTTACATAAAACAAAAGATATTCGCAATCATGGTAATTAACAAGGAACATTAATCACCGAGTTAAGATTGTCGTGTTGGTCATAGATCATTGTAGCTCTACAAGTGAGTGACGACAAGGGTACACAAAAGAGGAAAATAGTACTTTTGTATACCGAATTGACCTAACAAGTAGAATATTATAGAAATGCGTTTCTGTGTCATTAATATTTTACTGTGTCCTTGGTCCTTTGATATGAGACTTATATCCGATCGCTTAAGGAGTTCTTAATTAGACTAGTGTCTTGAGCTATCGATGAGTGTAGTGTAAAGGCATTAGTTGGTTAAGTATAACTTTCGTTGGAGAAGATAGTTAGTCAAAAGATTATCATTGCCCCTCTTAATTGAGTGATGATATTAGTGGGCCCCTTGATAAAGCAAAGTTATAATGTGCACAATGTGATTTGAGTTAAGTCACATATTTATAACTAGCTTAAAGAGATCAAGAAATGAATACTAATACAAAGATGACACAATACTACTTTGTATGTATTCTTAATATCATGAAGCAAGGGACGGACACAAGTGGTGCACTCCACCACTAAATGGATCGGGTTTTGGTTCGAGTGGAGTTAAGACATCTAACTAATTGGGAGCTATAATGTGTAGCTAGATACCGCTTATAGCTTGTGATATTAAGCTCTTTATATCACTGCCAACTTAGTTTAGATCCTCCCATAGGTCACACCACAAAACTGGGAAACAAGAAATGGGGATTTTGAGTTCATAAGATGTGTCGGGTTTCATGTAGAAAATATGACACATGGGGTGAACAAGCAAAATCAAAATTATGTTGTGATTAATAACGTAATTAGAATCTAAATAAAATTCATATGTGATGTAAATATTATGGGGTGTAATGATTGATCATTACATAGGATAATATGTTACATAAGTTGTGAATTTACTACTAATCCCGAAATGTCAAATTTTGTAGGGTTAAACCGAAATTTGACAAGTCTGCAGAACAGTGCTTCAACAGTCGACCGGTTAGCAGTAAACGGTCGACCGATCGGGCATGGTCGACCGGATGTGTCTCGACCGATAACAGGGAATTTTCATCTGTTCGAACGGTCGACCGAATGTAATCGGTCGGTCGACCGAACATTGCGATGGAATAATTCCTGTTACGAACGGTCGACCGAGTTATTGAACGGTCGACCGAAACCTGGTTTGAGCGGTCGGCCAGACCTCCAAACGGTCGACCGGTCCAGACGGTTTTCAGCAGAATTAATTTAAGAATTAATTAGATCATGCATGGAATTGGTCCATAATTGATTTAATTCGTGGCTAAGATTATTTATTATTAAATAATTGATGGTTAGATGGAATTCTGCATGAAATCATGGGCAAGAGGTTGCACATGAATAGATAATTTGGAGAGAACTTATAAATACAAGTTTATCTCATTACCTCCTTAATTAATTCATTATTTCTTATGCAAAACTCTCTCTCCATAATTCTCCACGAAAATCCCTTAATTCTTAAGTTTAGTTTTAGTTCTTAAGAGATCATCTTCTCAAGGGAATTAAAGAGGGGTTAGTAATTAGATTCTAAACCCTATCGGAGATTGAGAGACTAGCTTCCCTCTCTCCGATCTTGTTTAGAGTTTGGTGAATACTCGGAGGCATCCGGCGCAGCGAGGAGCATCCCCAACGTCTCTGAAACGTCAAGAAGTTTTTGAGAACTTCTAGGTATGAATTTCGGAGTCCCTTTGTGTTTGTTTTAATAAGTTTTGAAACTAGTTGTTAAAACAAACCGATGCATGCATAAAATAAATCGAAGAAAATTGTAAATTGATCCTTATTGTGCATAAAAATTTCGAAAATAAATATGTACAATTAAACATGAAATCCTACATAAAACATATTATATCATAAACTATAAGCAGTATCTGGCTACACATTATAGTTATCCAAATAACAAAGATGTTTTGCTGACTCAAACTAAACACGATCCACTTAGTGATATGTAAAATATCACTTGTGTTTATCCCTTACCTCATGAGACGAAGAATATTATACAAAGTAGAAATGTGCCACCTTTGTATTATATATTCATTTCTTGATCTCTTAAGATAATTATAAATATGTAACTTAACACAAGTCACATTGTGCGCATTATAATTTCGCTTTATCAAGGGGCTCACTAATATCATTACTCAAGTAAAGATGGACAATGATAATCATTTGACGAACTATCTTTTCCAGCAGAAGTCATACTTAACCAACTATTGTCTTTATCACTGTACTCAATGACAGTTTATTTGATAATAATCAAATTAAACACTTCTTATGTGAAAAGACATAAGTCTAATATCTTAGGATTCAAGACACAGTAAAAATATTAATTATTATGATCTATGACCCTCTAATCGCTAGATAATTGCAAAATTAAAAATAATAATCGAATGATTAAGGGAAGAGACAATGCAAACCACAAAATCGACGACACCGGAGTAAGAGAGGTTCGACACCGCACCCGGTCCTAGTCCTCCTCGCAAGCCTTGCTCGATCCCCCGAGCCTCGCTTACGGTTCCACTAATCGATCTCCGTTCTGGGCCGAGATCAACGTCGTTACAACCACCGAGCCTCGCAAACAACCTTACATTGCCCGTGTCTCCTCTCACAACCCGAGAGGGAGATTCCTCGAAGCTTTACAACTTGGTGATTCTTTGAATATGGAGATGGAATCACAATCTAACTAACACTCTATACTTGAGCACACTTGGATATGGATATTGAATTGGATAAGCAAGTGATTAAGTTTAAGGTTGAGTGTTGAGGATTGAGAGCTTGAAGATGAAGATGATTTGACTTTGAGTATGGGATTGATAGAGAGTGTTCAAGAGTCTCAAAACCAACAAATGAGGTCCTACTTATAAGATTTCAAGATTTACTAGCCGTTTGGGAGTTGGTGGGGGAAATGGACTAATAGGAATGCAAGATGTGACTTAAGCTCGGGCATATTTCTATGCTCATTCGGTAGACCGTTAATAGAATGGTAGTCCAAAGAATTGGTCGAGTTAAGCATATGGTTGACCAAATAGGTCTCGGATCACCGTTCACCAACTTTCAGTAGCTTTTAACAATTTAGCCCTAATTAATTTCGGTTAACCCAATTTCATTCGGTTTACCGTTCCAAGGTGGACAGTAAGATTGGTTGGGCTCTGATCTACTCAAGTTCGGTTGACCGTGTACACTTTGGTAAACCGAAGTTAGCGTGAGTTTTGCGTTGACAGTTATAGCTCAAATAGTCGTTGGGTACAACGGTCAAGTGTCACGTGTAAATAGTCGTTGGGCGCCTAAAGCCAAGAAGGACTCTATTGACCGATAGACATTCGGTCGTCCGAATTAGGACAAATCAATTGGGCTCTAAGGACTTGGTTCAAAAACGATCATTGGAGCAAAGTCCAAAAGCGGTCCAGGGCTATTCGGTTGACCGAAGGTGGTTCGATCTTCCGTCGGGGCAATTCCAGATAACACCTAAGTTTTACTGGTGGGAAAAATTTGAGTTACCGATAGGTGTTCGGTGGACCGAACTATAAGGTTTCAGATGACAAGTCTTGAGTCTTGATGTCTTTGTCTCAATGCTAATTTTGTTGATTATCTTGATCAACCTATTAAGATGATTGCAAGTATACAAGTATGTATGCAATGCGTGTAATTGTGTTTGCTCACTTTGATTGATTAGGTTGATTGATTAAGATTAATTCAATTAATCATCAAAATTAATATAGATTAAGGCCAAAAAACCAACATTAATGACACATAACACAATTCTATAACGTTTCACTTACTAGGTCTATTCAATATATAAAACTAACCATTTTCCCCTTCTATATACTTGTGTTATTAAATATTTGTAGAGCTACAATACTTTTTAACCAACACGACAATCTTATATCGGTAATTAATGTTCAATGTCAATTACCATGATTGTGAATAACTTTTGATTTATGTAAACCATTATCTTTTAGAGCTCTACAATTAAGGACCAAGAGCATCTTCATTAACACTTCAAAAAGACGAATACAATAATCAAGGAACAAAATATTTGCACATCCAATTCATAATAATTGACATATAAAAGTAAAACTTTTAGAACACATTCCCTTCAGACACGTGGAAAGAGTTGTTGCGCGCTAGGGATCAAGAAGTAAATGGTTGACCGATAGTTTAGGATCGTAATGACCCTTAATTATCTAATCAAAATACGTTTAATCCCTACTTAAACAAACAAGATGTGCAGTGGAAACAATTTAAAACAAAGTACGGAATAAACAAGCAAACCACAATGGAGACAAGGATTTTACAGAGGTTTGGTCACCCGCCTACGCCCACTCTTGCACACTCCGCTCGACACTTTAAGCTTCGCTCACGAATTCACCATCTGCTCCCCGTTTCGAGTCGGGAGACAACGGATTTACAATATTCAAGCTAGCGAACAACCCTCGCCTAGCTTGGAATCATCTTCTCACAATCCGAGAAGGATGCTTCGGGCTTTCACCGGAGCCTTTACTCTTTTGAACAAAGAACTTGAGTGGAACAACACTCTCTAGCTTGAGCACACTTTGAGTAGAATTGAGAATTGATCAAAGGTGTGGAAGTTTAGGTCTGGAGTATATGATTTTGAGCTTTGAGGATTTGGAGGCTTCTCTCTAATGTATGAAACAATTGGAAGTGGAAGAGTTGTGTAAACAATGTATTTTGATCTCTATTTATAAGCTCCTAAGGGTTTCTAGCCGTTGAGGAAGAATTGATTGAGTTGCGTGTAAGATACACAAAATACAAATCAAGATTCAGAAAATCGGTCCCTCAACCGTCGACCAAATCGGGGAAGTGGGTCGACCGTTTCCTTAAGTATAAGGAAACGTTCGAACCACAATAAACTTTGGTCGAACAAAATTGGTTTCCGACTTAAGTGATCCGTAGACCGAAAGTCGGGCGGTTGACCGAAACTAGGGTTTTGGTGGGGTTGAAGGATATATCAATCGACCACAAAAGGAAGGTCCGGTGAACCGAAAATAACAGGCACTTTGGTGTCTCGAAATGTTTATGTTCAGTCGACCGATTCTAGGTCCATGGTCGACCGGTGACCAAATGTATTTTTTGGGGTTGAATAAAAATATGAATATGACCGTTGGTATAATACGACAATGGTAATGATCGTCTGGAAAATACGGTTATTGGTCGACCGAACCAAGGCTTAAAATGCACAAGATAAACCAGTCGACCGGATAACAGATGCTCGACCGTCTGGGTGCAAACATAACTAATTGGCTTGGTTGTATGGACTTTGGTTGTCTATTCAAGTCGGATTGATATGAAAATTTGTATGTGACTTCTATAGGTTTCTTAGAATCTTTGTGAATGGATTTTAACTCATATATGCTCAACATTACATATATTCCTAAGACTCAAAATAAAAGATCAAATTACATGTCTTCAATAAGTTTGATTACATGTCTTGACTTGATTTCATTCTTTCTTGAATCTTCATCACCTGTAAATTGATTGTCATCATTTCATGCTCATATTTGCACCTTATATCCATTATCTTTCACCTAAACAATGCTATGTTACGAGTTTTATGTTTGAATTTCAGAAATAAATAGGTTTGAAGAGATAAAGCATAAAAGGACCCAAAAGCTGGGAAAAATGACTGAATTGTGAGATCTGAGGACTAAGATGCAAGGGAGAAGGACCTAAACGTAAGACCGAAGGACCAAATAGCAAAACAAAATACTCCACACCATCATGGGGAGTATTTTGGCAATTCTAGTCGGGTCGGAGCTCCAACAAGCAAAGTAGATGCATCAAAGATCACCAAAGACATCCAGAAAAGCCCAGAAGAAAATTTAGCGAGATCCGAACCATATAGACCGCTCATTGGCGGTCTGTTTTGGCCCAAATCCGCTAAGATTTTGGTGGGTCGCGTATTAGTGTGTATTTAGTCCATTTCTGGTATTTGTTTAGTCGCACATCAGGGGATTGTCCCGGATTGCATTTTTCTATGGCTATAAATAGAACTCTTCACATTCTATTGTAATCACTCCATATTTTAAGTGACTATTCTTCCTACTAGAAGTGAGGTCTTGAAGCACACACTAAAATAGGAGGATGCTACTTGAAATGTGAGTCATTTTATCAATAAAGTTTTCTTTGTTTTGTTCTTCTTTTATTGTTTGTGCATGCTTTAGTTTAATTGTCTTTTATTAAATCTAGCTTAGTTAATATGCTTTACTTTCTTAGTTCAATAATTAGTGCAATGTGTAGTGATTAGTTCCATCCCCTTTGGGGGGTGGAGTAGATGTACATGCATGCATTAGAGAATGGATTGAATGCTTTATTTCCAATGTGTTGATAAAACATGAATGTATGCTTGCTTGTTTACGATAGAATTTATAACTTGATGAGTTTTGCCAAAATGATTAGACACCTCTCATGCTTGTTTAGGTTCTGAAATAAACAACTTGCATATATAAATGTTAATCAACTAGGTTGGTGAATAGATTGATAGGTTTTACCATAACATTTAGACACTTCTTATGCATGATAACATCACCTTCATTTGTGCTTAAAGAATGTGTTCAACACCCACCTCTTTGCATGTGTGCACTTACTCCACCCCTTAAGGGTTTTCCATTTCTGAATTCCAGCACTCGTCTTTCGTTCTTAGTTAAGTTTTAGTTAATCGTTTGTTGCTTTCTTTCGCATTTCATACTTCGTAGTGTAGCGTAGGGTAGCATAATCAACCCTCTTCTCCATTTTTTCGCCACTTGATTTCGTGCAAACGAGAGGCTGCTCACCTCCCTGAGGATGACCCGTATTTACCACTGCTTCAACGCGGCCGTGCACTTGCGGTTAATATAAAACGAGTCAATCAAGTTTTTGGCGCCATTGCCGGGGAGGTGTCAATCCATACTCTTGTTTGGACGATTCGAGTGGATTTGATTTTTTGTTTTAGTTTTTTTGTTGTTTCAGGACATTTGAGATTCAAAGAGAAAGCAGCAGGAAAAAGTTGGGAGCACTTCAAGCCTTCAAGAGGGCCAAATAGTGGTCTGAGACCGCTGTTTGGCCGCCTGGTGAGATATTTTCACCCCTAATTTTCTTCTGTTTGTTTCTATTTACATTTTAGGTATCTGGGAGCCCAATTTGGCATGTGTGAACCTATAGTTTGCTCCCAGATCAATAAATAACCAATAAACCCTCCTTTAATCAACTTGGATACTAAAACCCAAAGCAAAAGATTAGGCATTTGCTATGTTTAGGTCATGCATCATCTAGTAATGACTTGAGCATGTTAATTGTCTTCTCTTAGTTTTAATTTTTGTCGTTGATTGCTGGAGCGAGGTACGCATTCCTTAAGACTCATTCACGCATTAGGACATTCATTAGTGAGTAAGGTTTGCATAGAAACAAGAGTGAGGTGAGTGTTTGCTTGGTGAGTTGCTTGCTAGCTTAAGGATCAAAACATCTTAAGGGGCACCACCTATAGTCTTCAAAGATAAGGTGGGGGATTTCATCACCCCTCCCTTAGCCCCAAAAAGCACACTCAAGTAAAGCTTTATTCTAAAAGCAAGTAGACATTGGCCATTAGGACTTGGGCGCATTAAGAGAGTGAGTCGGTCACGACCGTCATAGCCTGATCGGCGTCGCCCACTTTGTCGATAGTAGGAGAGACGAGATCTCTGGATCTCGGCTCACTTGCTGGGTATTGCGGTCTTCGTCGTAGGGAGGTGAGTCGTGTTGAGGCCGTGTGACCTCGTAGTTAGGCGTCGTCTAGCTGTAAGGACCCATAGCCAGCCTAAGCTTGTTTGAGTCGTGTTTGCTAGACTAGGCTTCTACCCTCACCCTTTACCCACGCTAGTTTTTAGGGATTCGTCCCTTCTCCTTTGAGTCATCTTCTTCTCACCTACATCTACGTTTTAGTCTCCTCCCCTTTACACTCTCTGTTAGCGTTTTAGGGTCGAGTCGAGCACTTTTTACGAGCTTGGCCTTGTGGTGGTGAGAGTGATCGACTCGAGAGTTCTTTGTCGAGATGGATGGTTACATGGGCGACCATCCATATCATTGTTGGGACCAGGACAATTCTCCCTGGTACTCCGGACCCATGCAACCTGGGGTGGCTCAGACGAACACCCCGTATGGCTGGGATAATCTTCATTGTGTGACTGAGCAATCTTCATATATGGGTGATATGAGAGAGGCACCGACTGTTAGATCTCCATCTAGTTACGTCGGATCATATGTTGGTCATGAAACTGAGACATTGCAAGAACCTTGGGCCTCTTTCATGCATGTGGTAGAAGACATGAGTGCACTGGTGGCTCCAGTAGTCGTACTGTGTCACTGTTGTGGGTTGAGTGGTCATGTTTGCGGGGAATGTCCTTATGTTCCCTCAGAGCCTGAGTATGAGCATACATTTTCCCAAAATGCTCAATATGACCATTACGCATCCGCGTACAACCCGAGAAGGATGGATTCGTGGGGAGACAATTCTTATTCAAATTCTTATACATCACTCCCACCCCAGTACCCTCCTTCTGAATATCCTGAATTCTACCAACACCCCACGACCAATCATTGCACTCATTCTCAGCCCATCACCACCCAACTCATCCATTTCCCAAATTCTGACATGAACCCCACAGTTGACCCCAAACTTGAATCTTTGGAACAAGTCCTCCAAACGTTCATGGAAACCACTCAAAATGTGTTGAAGTCCAATCACGATTCCCCACAAACTAAGGAAATGTATGTGAGTCAAATTCACAACAATTCAGTAAACGTGAGGAGGGTGACATTTCTTGTCAACATGTGGATTCATCTTTTGGTATCGAACTACCACCACATTCACAAATTCAAATTCATGCTCATATTTGCACCTTATATCCATTATCTTTCACCTAAACAATGCTATGTTACGAGTTTTATGTTTGAATTTCAGAAATAAATAGGTTTGAAGAGATGAAGCATAAAAGGACCTAAAAGCTGGGAAAAAGGACTGAATTGTGAGATCTGGGGACTAAGATGCAAGGGAGAAGGACCTGAACGTAAGACCGAATGACCAAATAGCAAAACAAAATACTGCACACCATCATGGGGAGTATTTTGGCAATTCTAGTCGGGTCGGAGCTCCAACAAGCAAAGTAGATGCACAAAGATCACCAAAGACATCCAGAAAAGCTCAGAAGAAAACTTAGCGAGATCCGAACCATATAGAACGCTCATTGGCGGTCTGTTTTGGCTCAAATCCGCTAAGATTTTGGTGGGTCGCGTATTAGTGTGTATTTAGTCCATTTCTGGTATTTGTTTAGTCGCACATCGGGGGATTGTCCCGGATTGCCTTTTTCTATGGCTATAAATAGAACTCTTCACATTCTATTGTAATCACTCCATATTTTAAGTGACTATTCTTCCTACTAGAAGTGAGGTCTTGAAGCACACACTAAAGTAGGAGGATGCTACTTGAAATGTGAGTCATTTTATCAATAAAGTTTTCTTTGTTTTGTTCTTCTTTTATTGTTTGTGCATGCTTTAGTTTAATTGTCTTTTATTAAATCTAGCTTAGTTAATATGCTTTACTTTCTTAGTTCAATAATTAGTGCAATGTGTAGTGATTAGTTCCATCCCCTTTGGGGGTGGAGTAGATGTACATCCATGCATTAGAGAATGGATTGAATGCTTTATTTCCAATGTGTTGATAAAACATGAATGTATGCTTGCTTGTTTAGGATAGAATTTATAACTTGATGAGTTTTGCCAAAATGATTAGACACCTCTCATGCTTGTTTAGGTTCTGAAATAAACAACTTGCATATATAAATGTTAATCAACTAGGTTGGTGAATAGATTGATAGGTTTTGCCATAACATTTAGACACTTCTTATGCATGATAACATCACCTTCATTTGTGCTTAAAGAATGTGTTCAACACCCACCTCTTTGCATGTGTGCACTCACTCCACCCCCTTAAGGGTTTTCCATTTCTGAATTCCAGCACTCGTCTTTCATTCTTAGTTAAGTTTTAGTTAATCGTTTGTTGCTTTCTTTCGCATTTCATACTTCGTAGTGTAGCGTAGAGTAGCATAATCAACCCTCTTCTCCATTTTTTCGCCACTTGATTTCGTGTAAACGAGAGGCTGCTCACCTCCCTGAGGACTACTCGTATTTGTCACCGCTTCAACGCGGCCGTGCACTTGCGGTTTAAATTAAAACGTTCAACATAAATGTTAGCACAATACAATATATGTTCTATGAATTATGTGTGTTACACTTCATTTGATTATGATTAAGATTAGGTTGATTAAATCATCAAAATACGGATTAAGGCCAAAAGGCCAACATATAGGAGATCGGTCGTCCAAAAATTGACAAGGCAAATGGGCTTTAAGACAAAATACAAGTGTGACCGTGGGAGTAAAATCCAAAACCAATCCAAGGATATCAGTCGACCAAATGTCAATTAGCCGTCCAAGTGGACAATTCCCAAGAGCATCCTAACGACTACTGAAGAGATGATTTTGGTCATCCGTTAGGTGTTCGATTGACCGAACATGATCGGGACAAAATCTTAGTACTCAAATTTACATATGATCATATGGACTCAATAAATAAATAATTACAAGTATTGGTTCAAAACTTTGTTACGATCTTGAGTCTTTATCACAATGCTCATTCTCTTGATGATCTTGATTAACCTATTAAGATGATTTCCAAGTATACAAGTAATGCAATGCATGTAATCATGTTTGCCCACTTAGATTGACTAGGTTGATTGATTAAGATTAGTTTGATTAATCATAAAAAATAACATGGATTAAGACCTAAAAGCCAACATGAATATCATTGTGTCACTATTCACTTTATATTGTACTACCATGTTATTGTAATGTGATTTCTATTCATATCTTTCAAGGATACAAGTTCAGAAATAAGAGTTACAAGTCCAAATGATATGTTTATTAAGCGAGTTTAGTTCTACATTTTTCGTCTTCTTTTATTTATTCAAATACGAATGCTTTTGACCTTCTTATAATATTATAGATTATGGATACAGATTTACGCTTGAAGTAGCATGCTACTAAGAAGGC